>OY728157.1:443995890-453995890 GCA_963277665.1 Viscum album | reverse complement strand
TTCTTTTGTTTACCCTTATTGAGCATTTGAGCTCACTTTTTATGATTTCTTTTACCCAGGATATAAAGAAAGGTTTTAGGGAAAAAAAGATCTTTATGGGAGATATTGAAGATCTTTCACCACGATTAGAATATTTTATTCTGAGTTTCCAAAGACACTAAACTATTACGGTCCTTGTGTGTGTGTTTTGTTATGTACTAAGTATTCTGAAAAAGTAATGTAATATCTATGTACGTTATGCTTAGGGACTCTACACATTGGGGTGGAATTGGTAGTATAATTTGTGGAAGGGGTGAGCTAGTTCCATGTTGTACTAGAGGAAGAAGATGTAAGTAAGATTATGAAAAAAGTGGGTTATGTAGGGTTATTTAATTTATTTATTACTGATTTTTGACAAAATTATGTCTTTCTCATGCAGTCTACCAGTCAAAATTATTTGTTCCAGACAATTACTTACATAAAAAATTCATCCAATCCAAGGGTAATTTGTGACAGAACGATCAGTCTGTCACAAATACCCATCACAGTTGATTTTAGCGTTGGCTGGTAGGTAGGCTCACCAAAACTATTTCTCATGGAATATTTTCTTCTATGATAAATTTTTACAATTTGAAATGGACCGACTCCTCTGTCACAAATAGTACAAATGTTGGGACTATTTTCAATGGGATATATATTTGAATCAGATGACATGTCAAATGCATTCATCTTCTTAGTAGTGTTAGAAGCATGTGAGTATCTGATTATTCCTCAAGGATTACTAACACTTCCATGCACTCAATCGGTATGGTTCGAGTTTAGTTCTTTAAGGATTGATCCTTAATGTAAGGTCTGTGTAGATAAATATGATCTAGACATATAACTCTATGCATTCCTACTTATGCAATGGTTCTTGATTGGGCTTTGGTGGTCAAAATCTTTTTGGATGAGCATACACAACCAATGATGGTTAGTAGTGGGAATGGAAGAGAAGAGAAATCAGCAGTGTGGATCCGATATTAGTCTCACGATCCGAGACATGGGGGACATTTTAAGGATAGGTACCAGGATATAGGATTTAAAATTTATTGAACACATGGTCGGTCCTTTCATCCTATAAATGGAAGGTTTCATTCATGTGACGACAAGGGAAATATATCACCGGTTTGTTTTCCCCACCATACTATGGACAGAGTGATAGTGGATAGACCACTAAGGTAGACACCGTGATTACAGAAGGTAGATCAATATAGAAGAGGAAAAGTATGAATGTTTGGGATAATATAAGGAGGTGGTCAGCCATTCAATTTTTTACCTCCACCACCCCATGGAGGTATGATTCATGCCTAGGAATCAAGAGTAAATGGGTGGGGATAGCTGCATAAGATCGATGCTCGTAACCTAGGGGATCCAGTAATGATTTGTGGCATGATCTATGTTTTTTCTACTATAGGTGTAGTGTTAATTTAAATAGGTCTAGTCATTCCTTTCTCAACACATATATTATACGAGACATAGAGATTCCACTTGAACTGTTAACTTGTCCCTTTAGAATTGAGACTCCTATCAGAGAATACTAAGTAATCACACACTTGTTATTATAGTTTGACCTGAAACATATAGATGATAGTTTTTGTTTCAATATCATTGAAGTACCATTGAGGCCTTAAAATTTCATTCAAGGTATAGATTCTTTAAATATATCCCATGACTATATTGGGTGTTTTATATGAAGGGTGAAGTGTGTCTATAGTGACAAAAACCTAGTTTTCTTTTTTCATATAAATGAAATCTCAGAAATCATTAGATGTAATAATTAATAAAAGGGTGTCTCTGATTACTAATAAATTATATTTCCAAACACCATGTTTATTGGATGTTTTGAGTTTCCATTTTCTTGTAGTGGTGGAAGATTATGAGGGCTTAATTTCTGAAGATGATGCTTGTTTAAATCCTAACAGAGACATAGAATTAATTATTGATTTACTCCCTGGGACAACATCGATATCTTCATCATCATATTAGATGTCTCTTGAAGAGATTCATGATATGAGGGGGTTGTTTTAGTACTTATAGAGGAATGGATTTTTGAGACCCAATGTTTCACCCTTGGAAACAACAGTTTTGTTTATCAAGATGGAATGTGGGATATTGATTTTGTCTGTGGACTACTGGTACCTAAACCAGGAGACTTAGATGAAAAAGTATCCACTGTCGACGATTGATGAAATCATAGATATATTTAGAGGGTCACGATGGTTCTCTAATTGTGACCCCATATCAATCTATAACCAACTGCAAGTACGAAATGATGATTTATTGATGATATCATTCATATGTCGTTATTTTCATTATCAATACATGGTGTGTCATGTGGGAGAAAAAAATTCCCAATCAGTGTTCATGGGACTCATGAACCAGATCATTCATGCTTACATAGACCTATTCATGGTATTCTTTATCGACGATATACTTTGGAACTCAGCATCCAAGGTGGATCATGAAAGACACTTAAGTATAGATTGGGATTTATATTGAGAGAAACACCTTTACCAAAAGCACTCAATGTTATTGTTCATGATTCATATGGCCAACTATCTAGGAAATGTTATCTCAGTTGATGGAGTGGTAGTGGATTCGGCTAAGGTAGAGGCGGTGTTAGCATCAGATCCACATACATGGATGGTAGAGGAGTAATTATATCTTGGGTTTCATGATAATATAATAGATCCATACATTATTTCCCCATGATATCAGCACCCATGACATATTTCACTTGAAATGTTAAACATTTCATGTGGATAAAAAATTTCCAGCATGGTTTTCATCAGTTGAGGCATAATTTGATGAGTTCTCTAATCTTATGAATACCAGATGAGAGTGTCAAGTACATGGTATTTTTTGATTCATCTATAATTGGGCTAGGTTTTTTTTTTTGAATGTAGAGGTAAGTGGTTGTTACATATAGTTCAAGAATGTTGATTCAACTTTATAAGAACTAAGTGACCCATGATCTTGAGTTAACAACATTAGTCTTAGTTTTGAATATATATTGACACTACTCGAAGGGGGAGTGGCTTGTCATATACTATGATCACAAGAGTCTCAAGTATATCATCTCTTGGAAGGATCTTAACATGAGATAGAGGCTATGTCTATAGTTTCTCTAGATGTATTAATTTGAAATTGTCTATGCTTAGGGGTAGTAGAACATGGTATCAGATACTCTCAACAAGACATCTTGATTGTTGTTTCTAAAAAAGGTATTTCATAAATTGACCTCATTGTAGCTTTCCATTGTGGATGGATACGATGCAGCTTACCTCCAGTCGATTGTTGTCACCCCTCAACTCTTACAGCAAGTTAGAGAAACATATATCTTTGGGATACTGACTATGATACTCTACATTCTCATATCTAAATAGTGAATGCTCCTGATAAATATTCACATGGTGGGGATCAGATCGTTTATTATAAAGGATGTGCAGTATTCCCAATGATGTTGTGGGATGATGTATTGGTGTTGTTTCACATGGACTGATTTTTCGTACATGTCATTTTTTGGAATTTATTTCGAGGACCTATGGTGTCAGTTTTGGTGGACAGGAAAAAATAATTGAATTTCAATGTTTGTCTCTTGATTCCTTACATGACAGGAAATAAAGGTTTACCACCATGTACTAGATGGATTAGCTCAAAACCCTGAGGTTCCATATTGTAAATGGGATGAGATATCTCTGTACATCATGATTGAATTACCATGTATGTCTAGGGGAAAAGATATCATATGTGTGATAGTTGACTGAATCAGCATGTCGGCCCACTTCCTAGCTATCTGAGAGGTGGTATCAATTGAGAGCTTAAGAATATTATACATTTAGTACATATTTTGACTCCCTAGAGTTCAATCAAAGAATTTATTTTCATGATTTCCCTTTATATATTAGATTTTGAAAGGAATATATTAGGTTTTTGGAATAATATTATGCTTCAATACAACTTTTCACATGAAAACTGAAAACCAGACAGAACGAACCATTTAGGCACTGGAGGAAATTCTATTAGCTGGAATGATATATTTTGGACAGAAATTTAAGGAGAACCTACCATTGGTGTATTTTGTGTAAAGATTAACTAAAAATCCACTACTTATATGTCACAATTCCAGGATTTGTGTAGTGGCCCCTGCATGTTACCCCTTTACTGGACTCACCAAAGAGATTCAACACTCATGTGTTGAGAGTTGGTGCGAGCTAAGTGGATGAAGAATAAATAGAGATATCAGAAGTGTTATGATGACCGGTTATGTGAGCCTTTGGAGTTCAATTAAGGACACCATGTGTTCATACAGGTTTCAACTCGATGTAGATTAAAAATATTTTTCCATAGATAAAGATGTCTCAGAGGTTCATCCGCTATTTTCAGGTTCTACATAGAGTTGTATTGGTGTCGTACCACATAGATCTACCCCCGTAGTTAGGACGGGTACAAGACATCATCCATATGTTGTATCAGAGGAGTTACGTGCATGACCCGTCACACTTTATTGACAGAAGAAAGCTAGACTTCAATGATAGAGTGCCTTTAGTTGAGTACCCAATAGAGATCGAGAATCGATCAGGGAGGATCTTTCATGGGTGAATTTTCCACTAGTGAATTTTAAGTAGAATCACAACAATCTCTAGGAGAGAACATGGGAGTGGAAGGCTCATATTTTTTCACAATAACATCATCTTTTTTAGTAGGATTTGATTTGGATTTTCGAGGATGTAAAACCCTGCTGTGGATAGAAGGTAATTTCATGGATGTTTTTGTGTATTATATTTTAGTATTATAATGATTAACATCGATACTTGGTTCTGGGACAACATGTGTTTATATGGCCCGGTGTTCCTAGAATAATTGTTTGAAATATATTGAAATATTAAATATCAAGAAAGCATGGTTTTCCTAAAAAATTGGAATAACATCTCAGTTGTTTCTCAAATCAAAAATCTGATGGAACTATTGCATTCGAAATAGAGGTTTTACATAAGGTTTAACCTAACATTGGTTAATGGGGGGTCAATTGAGGATGTCTTCATGTATGCTTAAATGAATAAATAAATAAAGAAAAAATATTTTATTCTGTTTACACATCAACACATCAATTTTCAATTTTAATTTACCCCTATATAGTAGTTACATGTTTAACCTCATAACCCTAGAATCCTTTAGAGGCATTATAGAGAGAGATCTGTAGAATTATATTGAGTAGGTGGCGATGATATTCAGATCAAATATTTTCATGCAGTAATTTTGAAAGATATCTCCAATGATGATGCCACAAAAACCATTCTTCATCCACAAGTGATCTGAATCCATGTAGGACCTGTTATTATTATTTTCATTCCTTATTTTAGACTCCTATGATGAAAAAGAACTAATCCATGAACATATTATCCCAAAAATCGATTGTATTATAGTATGTGTTATTTTTTGGGATTTATCGAGAGTTGATTCTTGATATTTATTTGAAATTGTTACCATTATAATGGTGATGATCTGTTGTTGACATGACCATTGATGTTGGCTTTCCCCCTTCAATTTTTTGTCCTTTTCTCCCTCGATTCTTTTTTTTTCACATGTTCTTTGAACTCCAATAAATTGTAACCCTTGTTAACAATCAAGAATTTAGCATTTCATACCTGGAGAAGTAATCTGAAATATTAGATTCAGCATTGGGATGACTCGATGGAGGTGCAATGGTGGGTGCGGTGGAAGAACAAATGATGGTGATTGGCGAATCTGTGTTATTCATTGATAATAAATAATACATGAGATTTCATTTCGAGGGCTGATTGAATGCCCAAATCCAATCAATCTTTTGTTAGGGTTGATAAATGACCTTTTACTAAATATTTACAATGAATAGAAAACCTAAATGTGATCTAGACAATCAATAGAATAAGAGATCGAGAGAGAGAATGAATATGGGTTTCTAGAAAACCAAAAACACACAATGTGTAGTCCCTATATACAATGCATTTTTTCCCTCAATGGAATCGAGGTCTCCCTTGGGAGTACACATACACGAGATAGAGTTCACGGGTCACCTACATGGCTTGTACTCCCCCACATGACATGGAACAGATTGGTTATGTAGTCCACCTAGGGTACTAGTACATGGAATGAGAGACATGGGTTGACATCGTGTAATGTCACAAGGCCAGAGTACAAGGGCGGACCACAGACATTGGGACACTCTGTGTAACCCTTTCAATCATTTTACATGACTCAGTTTGAAGTAATGGGAAATTATAAACAGGCAGTTCCCAGAGTCCGTGGGAACATTGTAAGACACTAATACACACTATTTACCCATCTCTACATGTCTTTAGATTATAATACACCATATCATTTACACCATTGATTAGGTTTTTTCCACTTATTGTTTCACTAATGGTTGTTACAACTCATTTCCAACTTCCAGGACAATGATCCCTTCAGCAGCACTTCTGGAAGAGATATAATGGATTACCATTGAGAGTATTAGAGTGGGATCCTATATTAACCTCTGTGACCTTTCTTGAGTAATAGGTATTGATGTTATAATCACTATAACACCATGATATTTATTGAATTATAATTTTTGAATTAATTAAACCCTTCAATATTTTTCTATTATGTGTCACCTTAAATGGTTCATTATATATATATATACATATTAAAAAACTATTTAAAATTTGCTTTTACAAAAAATACTAGCTTCAAATGCGCTACACCCAATACCAACTTGTCTTGTGCTACAAGAAACAAAGACTTTCCGTAAGAAGCATGCAACAATGAGTTTCTAGGAAACATATTTATATATATAATTAATTAATAAAATAGAATAATTATAACATAACCATTAAAAATTGTTATATTTATTTTAATAACAACTTTTCAAATAATTTTTTATAATTATTTATGTAATTAAAACATATTGATAATGATATAAAAGATTTTTTAAGTGATTTTTTGTTAAAAATATTCTTTTCGTGAATGAACAATATTTAATAATAAATTTTATTTTATACACATTTTTAATTTTAATATGATAAAATAATCTTCATTTTTTAATTTAAAATTTAAAAATTATCCTACGGTGAATGTTTTCGGTTTTGTGAGAACCATTACTTTTGTATGAATATTTAAAAATAGTACATTACAGTTAAAATTTACCTTTTTTAATTAATTAATAATAATAAATGATATTATAAATATGTTATAATGTCATATTAGATAAATAATGAATATATTAGTACATATTAATTAATTTTAATCTCTCTCTACTTGAAACTAAATATATAATCATTACAATCTTTTGATATTTTCCATACATTAAATCCTTGTTATTTCATCCCATCTGCGGGATTAATAATAATGTTAATTTTTCTAATTCAATGAATTGAATTTAAAAAATAATACATAAACAATTATATTCAGTCTAGGATTTAGATATTAATATGTTCAAGTCATTTATTGAAAAATTAATTAGTAAAAGAGATTAAAAATAATAATAGCGGTTAAGGAAAAATTAAGATTAATTAGGTACTAAACCATTACATTAAGAGCCCAGATTACCCATTCACATGTCCAAAACCCATTTTATGTCCATATTTAAACCAGAAACCTTATATTATTGAGTTTTAATAATTTTGTATGACATTTTTATGTATTAATATATGCATACCTAACTCATTTAAAAAAATTCCATGTGAGTCATTTTCCTTCCCTATAAAAGGCCACCACTTCTAACAATTCTCACAGTTATAAAACCATTTTAGATCATCCATTTTCTACATAAATAGCCTCCCAAAAAATCATCCCTTATAGCATGAAGTCTAAATTTGGGAATAAATCATTTCAAGGATGCATTTTTGAAAATACTAATATGAGTTGCTTGATTTAGAGGTAACGTATTCTCTCAAGATAGTTTCATTAATTTCCCATCTATACGCCCTCCACTCTGTTTATTCCACTATTTTGTAAAAAAAATAATATCCTAAATATACTAGGATGTATTTATTCAAATATTTATACCTAAACGTACACACACCTACATCTAATAGATATCAAACATACTGTTTCTGTGTACGGTGAACTACTGCCTCATGAAATGATGATTGTTCATTTCTCAATGACCTCCATTCACGGTGATAATTATTATTAGAACACTATTCATATATGTTATATATTTGTATTTCATTATGCATAATTATTCATTTTACACTACATGTCTTTTTTATTTGTATTTCATGTTAATGTGATAATATCATTTGAGTAAGTGTGGACTACTGCCCCACAAAGTAATGTGATTTGTTTAGACACAACATGGAATGTATTAAATATGGTTTTAATGAAATTATAATATATATATATATATTATAGTAAATAAATTTTAATGATGATATATATATATATCATTTAAATGCTTCCATTGAAAACTACATGAAAAAAAATAAACAACGTTAATCTGTATGTATGCTTTACCTTCTCCATGACCGGTGTATTACAATTCATAATCATATATTAAATGGATTTTTATATTACACATATATAGGATATACATGATATTTATATCATCGATTACATTCTTCAATAATTATATAAATATAAGGTTCCAATATATAACATATTCTGATACATGAAATGAACATAGTGAATACCGCCAAAGAGCTTGTACCCAAAGTTTGGGGACTATAGGAGCACTACAGTAGGGCATTGTAGATGAACTATAATATAGTTATGACTATAGAATCAATAAAATTGTAGCAGAGGATGCACTGTAGAAGGAATTGTAGAGGCGGCGGTACTGTAAAATCTAGTGTTCTGTAGTAGTACTATTCACTAAAGGGCGCTTTGGGCCCACAAATTTTATTACAGACCTTGTATTTGATATTTCATTCTCTCGATCCTATGGGATATATAATGGGTATAACCACCTAGCATTTTCTTATGTTACTATTGTATAATTTTAAATATAAACTACATAATAGTATTAAACAATTAGGATCCAATGTTTTAGTGTCATGAGAAGCTAGGATCATACATAACAATTACAGCATCAAGAATACACATTTATTTAATTCCTTCTTCTCTAGTTTATTATTGGAACTTGACCTCTCCTTAGTACATGTAGTCACCTAAGGATATACATCAAAAGAGTTGAGCTGAAAGCCTAGTAAGAGGATAGATAATGAAAATATAACAATTGGTGATCATAAGCCTAGCATTGGCAAGAATCGTGAATAAGAGAAGAATCATTAATAAGAGACTTTATATGTAGAAATGTATAAAAAATGGAACATCATGTCTTAGTAGTTAATTACAACACATAATTATGAAAAAATATTGAATCTTGTTTACACATCATTTCACAATAAATCACGAGATTCATCCCATTAGCCAATGCATTGGAGATTTGTATAATTCTGGGTGCTCCCATCACATAGAAACATTCATATTGCACTATATAATTCTGAGTGCAACCATCTCATCCTAACATTATTATTTATCATGCGTGCCACAATGAAAGTATATAAGAAATGAAAATAACTAACCCATGGAAAGAAATTGATTTCATCTCATAGGAACAAATTCAAAAACATTGGTTTCCCAAAATTAAGTGGGAATAACATACATGATACATTAGCCATCAATCTTGTGTGAGAAGTAAATGGTGAGTTTTTGAAGGGATGGTTCTTTTGAAAAACATTTGTTTGACAAATACTTTATTAGAAAACATTTATATCCTATTAAAGTTATGATAATGATGAAAAAATAATTTTTATGGAGTGACCATACCAAAAATAGAGTGAATGAGGGAGAACCTGAAGAAATAATGTTGGGTTCTATATTTTCCCTTACCAAGTATACGAACACATTCTTCGCTATAATGTCATGTATTGACACATTATATTCATTAATTAACAAATACATAACCTTATATACATTAATATAGTTTATTATAGTTTAATTTATTTATTTTATGGGCCTTTAGAGGAGTTATAGAGTTTAGAAACATTGTTCTAGAATGTTTATTTTCATGGTGTTCTTAAAAGGTTCACTTGTATTCATAAATGGATGTTCATGTAGAACATGGGTTAACATTAAAAATTGATATTTCATGTCATTAATGATATTAAAGTAGACTAGATGTTATTATAGTTACTTATATTTTATATCATGTTGATGAATCATTAGATAAGAATTAAATGATGATTGCTTGGGTTAATTTGGGTATTTTTTTTGAACACAATGAACTAGTTTTGTTAAATCCTTTAGTAACATGGACATAAGATTGTTCCAAAACATAATATAGGACATTTTAAATATAACATATTATGGTTAGAACATAAAAAAATTTCATGAGCAGATCTGATGGTAGAAATGGATAAAGAAAACATGTTGTTCTTGAAGGTGACAAATTAACACCTCACAAACACCGTTTTCATTTATAAAATAAAAAGAGAAAAATAACAGTGTTGGATGATATAATATAGCATTATTATCATAAAATTGTAGTATATGTATGATACTAGGGTTACCATACCATTTTAATGAATATATTTGGGCATTTAATAAGAAAAGAATATGAAATTGAAAGAAAATTAAAAGAAAAGAGAGAGAGAGAGAAATTACCTCTTGAATCTTTCTCTTGAGATCCTTTTTAAGGTACCTAGGCTTGTTATTTTGATGAGACCATAATCTCTTGGATGTTGGGGGGGGGGTCTTGGGAAGATTATTGGGTAGAGTTTAGACAAGGCTTGAAGCATGATTGGTGTAAGGAAATGATGATGTGAAGGGAGATATTTATATTGGATGGGAGAGGTGATTTCTCAATATAAAATTCATCAATTTATTATTTCCCAAAAATTCAAGAAATAGTGATACGTCCATGACCAAGAATATTAATATTATCATATTAACCTAAACCAATGTGGCTTACATCCCTTGAACTTCAGGCATGAATTTATAATTAGCATATTTAGCTTATATGGTAAACTATTGTATTTCACTATTCATAAAAAATTCAGGTATTTCATAAAATTGCCAAAAATTCAAAATAATAAATTTTCAATGTCTAGAATCCAAATAATAAAGTCCTTTTTTCATAAATAACTTTCAAAATATGAATATTTTTATATTTAACTAAACTCATAATTTATTAAAAATCAGTTTTATGAAATTTATTTACTTATTCTAAAATAAAGTTAAATGATAAATTCACTTGAATATTATATTTATTCAATCATAGGTAATTTTACTATTCATTAGGTATATTTCTATTTACAAGGGTATGCCACTATTCATAAGGGTATGTTTCTATTCACAAAAAAATATGTTTTTCTTATAAGACTTCAAATAACATACTGATTGTTACCGCGTATGTCAGAGTTTCAAAATTACAAACAGAAATGTGTCAAACATATATTTAATGGTCAATTAGCACTTATTAGTTCATTATTTTGGGTTTTCATGTGATTATATGAAATATTTATAAGTAATTAATTTCCATTGAAAACATTTTGTCACTACATTCTTTCCCCATATGAGATTTCAACCTCAAAATTTAACTTTACAAAAACAGGTGAGGGTAATTCTACTTTATCACCTCTTCTAGTTCCCATGTAGCTTCTTCAAACATATGGTTCCTCCACAAAACTTTTACAATGTGGGATGTCTTGTTTCGTAGAACCTTTTCTCTCTGGTCTAGAATCATTACTGGCTATTCCTCATAAGAGAGTTCATCATCCATTTGTATCACCTAGGAGTTTAGTACATGTGACGGATCTGGTATGTACATCCTCAGGAGTGATATGTGGAACAAATCATGAATAAGTCCAATATTCAGTGGAAATTCAAGCCAATATGCAACATATCTTATGCGATTAAGGATATAAAAGGGGAAATGTACCTTTGGATTATCTTCCCTTTTGTTCCAAACCACCTGAATATCTTCCATGGTGATATTTGAAGGAAGACATCATCTCCAACGTCGAACTCCAAGTCCCTTTGATGGTTTTCAACGTAGCTCTATTGCTGACTATGAAAATCATTGATGTTTTTCTTGATTACATGAACCTTCTATGTCATAACTTATAGTAGATCTTGTTGAAGTAGCATTATTTCTCAAACATCATCCCAACATGATGGTGTTCTACATCTCTTTCCCTACAGAACATCATATAGAGCCATCTGAATACTTGAGTGGAAGCTATTATTGTAAAAAACTTTACAAATGGGAGATTTTGATCCCAAAAACTTTTAATTCTAGAGTGTAAGAAATTATCATATCTTCAAGTGTCTGAATAGTCCTTTCAGATTGGCCATCAGTTTGGTTGTGATAGGTCATGCGAAAATATAATTCTGTTATCAATGTAGGTGGATTAATCCTCAAAAATTTAGATCTGATCCTTGGATCACGATTAGATACAATCAAGAGTGGAACTCCATGCGTTCTCACAACTTTTTCACATATATCATTGAAGATTTTTCAAGTGAGTGATCTTCTAGAATAGTGATAAAATGGGCATTCATGGTGATTCTATAAACCAAATCCCGAATCACATAACTTCCCTTCAATATATTTGGGATACCTGTAACAAAGTTCATAGTCACATTCTCCCATTTCCACATGGGTATATGCAATGGTTGCATCATCCCTTTGGACTTTTTTCACTATGATTTAACTTGATTTCATACTAAGCTTCTTGATATATATTCTACAATCTATTTATTTGTGTTATCCCACCAGAAGTGTTCCCAGAGATCACGGTACATCTTTGTACTCCCATGATGCATAGAGAATTCTGATCTTGGTGAATTTTCCAATATTTTCTTCTTAATCTCGGATAAAGAAGGCACACAAAGAGGCATTCCAATCTGAATCACACCATCATCATTGATATGGAAATCTTGCAGCTTCTCTTTCATTAATTCATTCACCCTCTTTTGTATCTCCACATCACACCTTTGTGCTTCCATAATCATCTCTTGGATAGATGGATGCACAATAATTTGGGAAATGTAATATGTATTTCATGCCCTTATGATTTCTAAATCCATCTTATCCATATCCAAGAAGATAGGGTCTTTCTCATTTCGTAACATGGATAGAGTAGCGGGTTCATTTCTTCTTAGAGCATCAGATAACTTGTTCGCCATTTCAGGATGATAGTGAATAGAGAAATCATAATCCTTGATTAGATATAACCATCTTCTTTTATGTATGTTGAGCTCCTTTTGTGTGAATATATACTTTATGCTCTTGTGGTCAGTTTATATGTCACGCTTCTCTCTATAAAGGTTGTTCTGCTCTATTTTCAAGGAAAAAATCACGGCTGCTGGATTTAGATCATCTGTTGGGTCGTTTTTCTCATGGATCATCAACTAGTGTGAGGTGTAGGCTATCACATTGTCATTTTCCTTGAGTAGGCAACCCAATCATTTCTTTGAAGAATCACTATATTCCACAAAACATTCTCCACTTTTCGGTAGTGAGAGTAAATGTGTATTTCTAAGCCTTCTCATTATCTCTTTGAAACATCCCTCACATTCTTCTGTCCATACCCACTTAACCCCATTCCTTGTTAACATAGTTATCATGCTTTACAATCATGAGAAATTCCCACAAAATGTTCTTATATATAGATAATCCATGAAAACTATAGATTTCATGGACAAGAAAGGTCATGGGATATTAATCATTCACCTTTGTTTTTGACGGGTCACAAAAAATTCCCTCACTTGTTATCAAATGTCATAATAATGTGAATTGTTTCATCGAAAAGTCACTCTTTCTGAACAAGGAATAAATCATCTCCTTTCACATTGTCACCAAAACAACTATTAGGAATTCTTCATGTTCCTCCATTGTCTTGGATTATGTGAGAATATCATCAATAAACACTACCAAAAATTTGTTTAGGTAATGTTAAAAGACTCTATTTATTAAATCGGTGATGATTTCTGAGGCAATAGTGTGTTTGAAGGGAATCACTAAAAACTCATAGGGCCCATACCATGTATAGAAGGTAGTCTTTTGAACATCTTCTTTCTTCACCATTAGCATATGATATCCAAAAAAACACGATTGATAAGTATTGATCTCCTATTAACTGATCAAAGAAGTCATCAATCTTTAGAAGATGATACATGTTCTTCATGGTTATCTTGTTGAGTTCCCGATATTCGATACACATATGCATTGTTCCATCCTTCTTCTTCACAAAGAGAACTGGCGCACCCCAAGATGATGCACAAGGTGTATGAAACCTTTTTCCAGATGCTCATTCAAATTTTTCATTAACACCACAATTTCTATATGATCCATCATATAGGGACACGTTGAGATATGAGTTGCTCTTGTTATTAGTTCTATTGAGAACTTTACCTCATTATCTGGGAGAAATCTGGGAAACTCTTATGAAAATACATCACCGTATTCAATAATTATGGGAATTACCACAAGTATGCTACTGTCCTTGGATATAACCATTAGGGCGAGGTATGTTTCTTCATATAGAATCAACACCCACACCATTGAATGATTTTCCAACAGAGATTCATGATCTTCCTTTCATTTCTAGAGGATCATGGGATGGTTCAAAAAATGAAAATATGTTTCCTCTTCTAAATAGTTGATATGTTCTCTATATAATGATATACAATCCATTCCCATTATAGCGTCAAATTCCACCAAGATATGTATTACAATATTCTCTGGTAGAATCATCCCACATACGCCCACAATAAAAGAGCCAAACACTTGTGTTACAATTATTTCACCACATGGTGTTTTTAAAGATACCTCAACATCAAGGTTTTTGGTATTTGATTCTACTATTTTATCAAACATGAAAGATATAAAAGAATACATATAACCATAATAAAATAAGAATTTTCCATTATTGGGTGAATAGTACGTTTACCTTGTATGAATTCATTATATTTTTCCATATCTGTAGTAGTGATGGAATATTCTTTCGCTTATTCCTTTGTCTTTGGTGGCTACAGACACTAATTACCATTAAAAACTAAAGCTTTAGTGCAATGTCTTTTATAGTTCCCTAGATCCATACAATGGTAGCATTGAACCATGGCTGGTCATGTCCTATCATGCACCACATTCTCCTTCCTTTTCAAATCTTTTCGACACTCTTGAGCATTGTGTACTTCTTTCCCAGACATGAATCACTTCCCCATCCCATTGCGACAGTTCCCATGGTGCAACTTCCAAAATTTTTGGCATGTGGGTCACTGAGTTTTCTTCCTACTTGTATCATTAGATCCTTCAGCATGAAACTCCATGTTTCATTTATTATCACCCTAGATGTGGGAAAATTATCTAAACTCCATATCTACTTTGAGAGCACGACGAACAACTTCTTCATAACTCCCAATGTATCAAATTGTAAGATCCTTTTGAAGGTGTGGTTTTAATCCATTAAAGATTCTATCAATTTTTCTATTGTTGTTGATATCAATTCCCAAAGCGTACCTTGTAAGAATTATGAAATTTTCCTCATAGGTTGTGAAAGATTCTTCTCTTTTTTCTTGAGCCCTATGAATTATCTCCTCATCATTGTGAGAGGTGTTCCAGGGAAATACTTTTTAAGAAAAATTACCTTAAATTCTTTCCATTCCAAATCTTCAATTACCTCTTTGGGTTTGGTGTTCTTAATAAAATCCCACTATAGGTCAGCCTCTCCATCTTGATGATTAACAAATACTTTAACATTCTACTTCTCAAAATAGTGAAGCAAATAAATGACCATTTCTATGGTGTTGACACACTACTAGGCAGCTAGTGGATCTAAAGATCCACTAATCATCGTTGGTCATTTACTCATAAAACTCTAGATAGTTATTTACTTCCACTTTGGTGAAGAAGGAAGTTCCCTATTAGGGTTATTTTTCATAACCTGAGATATTTGGGTAAGCATCACCATGATGTTCTGAACTCCACCTCCCAAATCATTGGGGATGTCATTCAGGTAATCATTGCATTGTCTCTCGCATGAGTTTTTGGAATAGTTTCTCATAGTTCCCACTGTTTTCTAAAATAGAAAGGGTTATAATAAAACAGAAGTAAAAAATTAATGAATAACATATTAATTTGAACAATTTTTACTAAAATCAGAACCATTGGGATCCCTGTGTAAATATTCTTGTGTGAATATTTGTACATAGTCTCATGCTAGATGTTTCCTCTAGGGTTCACTAATCTTAATTCACATGTTAACTAATCCTTCCCTCTGACACCAACTATAGAAACCCAACCTATTATTACATTACTATTACATCATTTTACAGATAAAAAACATAATATAATTAAATACTGGGGATCCAAATGTTTATTTTCTTGGGAAAACTATGATCATACATAAAAATTACAACATCAAGCATTATTATTTATTTAATTCCTTCTAATAAAGATTTTTATTACCACTTGACCTCTCTTTAGTACATTTAGTCACCTAAGGATATATATTGAAGGGGATGAGGTAAAAGTCCAGTAAGAGGTTAGAAAAGACAAATATAACAATTGGTGAGCATAACCATAACATAAGAAAAGAATCATGAGCATGAAAGGGAACATTAATAAGATACATGAAATGATGCAATGCATAAAAAATGAAACATCATGTCTTAGTGGGTAACTACAACACATAAATGTCAGAAAACCTAGCATCATGTTTATACATCATTTCACATTAACTCATGATACTCATCACTTTAATCAATGCATTATAGTGCTGTATAATTTTGGGCACACTCGTCACATTGAAACATTCATATTGCGCTATATAATTCCAGGTGCACCTGTCACATCATAACATTATCACTTATCATGCATGACAAAACAAATATGAATAAGAAAATGAACATAAAAAAACAATGGAGAATATGGGTTTCATCACATTGGAACACATTCATAAACATTGTTTTCCCAAAAATAAGTGACAATAACATACTTGATACGATAGCCATCAATCATGTATGAGAAGTAAAAGGTGTGTTTTTGAAAGAAGAGTTCTTTGGGAAATAATTTTTTTGACATAAACATCAGTAGAAAACATTTATATCCTTGAAAAGGTAATATAATGTTGAATAAATTATTTTTTTGGAGTTACCATACCAAAAATGGAGTGAAAATGGGGAACTTAATAAATGAAATATGGATTCAAGATTTTCCTCTTACCTTGTATCTAAACATTTTCTTCACAATAATGTCTGGTATAAACACATTAGATTAGTTAAATATTAATTAGAAAACATTTTGTAAATATATATAGTTTAGTATTGGTTAATTAAGTTTTTTATGGGCCCTTTAATGAGTTATGGAGTTTAAAAACATTGTTCGATAATATTTATTTTCATGGTTTTCTTGAATGGTTCACCTATATTCATAAATGGATGTTCATGTAGAACATGGGTAAACATAAAAAACAGATATTTCATGTTATTAATAATATTATATAATTTAATATCATACTATAATGAATTATTTTATATACCATGTAGATGAATCATTATATAAGATTTAAATGATGATTGTTTGGGTTAATTTGGGCAGTATTTGAACACAAAGAACATGTTTTGTTTAAACATTTAGTAATATGTACATAATTTAGATATAGACCATTAAATATTACGTAGTAAATATATATATTTTGGTTAAACCATAAAAATGGTATCATGAAATGATAATAAGGTAGAAATGAAAAAAAGGAAACATGTCGTTCTTGAAGGTGATATATTAACACCTCAGGAAAAAAAATTTATTTTTTAATAGAAGAAGAAGAGGAGAATGTGGTTGGATTGTATAATATCATATTAGAATAATAAAACTATTTTTTGTTTGATATTATAGTTAACATACCATTTGGATGAACATAGGAGAAGAAAAAATTAGAAAAGAGCATGAAATTGAAAGGAAATTAAAGTAAGAGATAGATATATAGAGAGAGAGATTACCTCTTGACTCATCCTCTTGAGATAATCCATATGGGACCTAGGATAGGTCTTTTGATGAGACCAGAATTTTTTGGATGGGTGTCAGGGTATAGGGAAGATTAATGGGCTGAGTTTATAAAATGATTGAAGCTTGAGTGGTGTGAGGAAATGAGGGTGTGAAGGTGGTATTTATAGTGGAGGGGAGAAGGTATTTCTCAATATAAAATTCATTAGTTTATTATTTCCACAAAAGGTAAAAAAATTGTGATTCTTCTAGGACCAAGAATATAAATTTTATCATTGAAACCGAACCAATTGGGCTTACATCATCAGAACTTCATGAATGACTCTATGATTAGCTTATTTAGCATAATTTTTAAATCATGGTATTTAACTATTTATTAAAAATTCAAGTATTGTAGAGAAATCCCAAAAATTCACCTAAACCATTTTTCAACGTTTAGAATCCAATAATTACGTTATTTTTTTAAAAAAAAAAATCTAAATATGATTATTTTAATATTTAATTAAACTCTTATTTTATTAAAAACCCAGTTTTAAGACAATCATCTACATATTCTAAAATATAGGTACACTATACATTCAATTGAATATTATCTTTACTCTATCATAGGTAAGGTAATTATACATTAGGGTGTATCAATATTCATAAGGGTATTTTAATATTCAAAAGTGTAGGATACTATTCACCAAATATTATGTTTTTCTAATTGGACTCCAAATAACATACTGATTGCAACCATGTATGTCGTATATTTTAAATTTCCAACACAGAAGTGAAACAGTTATGATTTTAGGTCAATTAAAACATAGTAGTTCATTGTGTTTTTTGTTCTTGTGATTATATGAAATATTTATAAGAGATGAATTTATATTAAAAACATTTCGTCGTTACAATGGGTCCCCCTCCACCCAATCATAATGAATAATGTTAATATTACCCGAAGTGAGTCTTTTACAATGCATCGTTAACAAGAAGGTAATATATGGTCATAATAATACCATATGTGGTATTATTTATAAGACTATTATTCTATATAATATTTATAATATACTTATATTTATTATATTTAAAACTATTATGAGTATAGAGATAGTCAAGTCACAATGTATGTGGATTTCATCTCACATTTAATTTAAATGAGATACATAATATGTTTTCCACTCATTATTTTTATATATTTTATGTACATTAAATAACTATTTTTTCTGTGTATTACATATAAATTTATTTTAATTCAAATTTCGATTTTATTACCCCTAATTTTGGGGATTAACATTCAAAAGATACCAATATTTTAAAATGTGGTGTCTCAATTTTCCTTATTTGACACACATATTGTGTTATTCACCTAAACTATTTTTTAAGATGAATATATTATAATATTGAATGAAATATCATGATTAAAAATATATTTTATATATTATTTGATTAATGTTTGTTATATTCATTACATTAATATTATCGAACAAGGATACGGAATTATATGTGTTTTTTTTGCAAATCTCATTTTTTTAGATTGTTCATGTTTATGAGTCCTTTGATGGAATCTTATGATCCATCTCTATAGAATACTCATGATTTTCCTTATCCATTGTTATTTCATGATATAATCATATATTGGTATCATATTCTACTCTTTGGTACATAATATGGTTAATAAAGTGTCTTTAGTAATGCTCGACTTTACCGTTTCTCCATTCAGAAAACTATTTTTTTTCAAAAATGGTTTCTAAGAATATTATAATTTATCATATAAATTTCAAAAGAAATTTTTACCATTTTTGTCTTTTACTAATTAATTCAAGGTAATATTATTTTCTCTTTGAAATCATGTAATTATTTTAACATTTTTATCATTCAAAATGACAGTTATTATGACCTTGTACAACATGTACCGATTTACCCACCATCACTTCCTCAAATCTCCCGTTTCTTTTTTAAAGGGTATATCATTATAAAAATATTTTTAATAGATATTTTAAGTGAAAATAATTTTCAATTTGTTTATAAAAATATTCTATATTATTTCACGAAAAATTATTTTCAAAATGTTTTCAAGTTTCTATTATTTATTTTCAAATACATTGATTTCCAGTACATTTTCAAGATCATATTATATGTTTTCAATATATTTATGATGATAATGTTTTTAAATGTTCTTGATTATTATTTTATAATTTTTCATGGATAAATGATTTCACATTGATTTCATACCTTCTTTATATTTTTTCAATGTATTGTCTATGAAAAAATATATTAATTTGTTTTATGTATTAAAAATCATTTTTCAAACAATGAAATGATATTTTCCTCAAGAAAAGTTATTAAAACATATGTAAAAATTACATTACATCAATGATTATATCCATTTATAGTATGATTGAATTTCTAAGATATTATCTAATGGCTCCATTCATATCCTTTTTATGAATGGGTTAGGCTTAAAGTCATTATCTTTAGCAAACCTGTTATCATCAATGAGTTATATGTTTATCAAATCTATTTCTTTCCCACATGTTCCATGTTTATCAATCCCACATATTTTCATGGGTTATTCATTGATGTACTGGTTATGAAACTTATCTATTTTTCATTTTTTATTATTTGATGAAATATTAATGATACCCATTTCATTTCTTGGATCATGAGTTGATGTTTATAAAACCAATGTATTTTTTTGTGTCATGATATTATGAATGTTTAATTTTCTTGTGGATCATGTATGAATTTTTTTTATGAGATGTGTGGAATGTATATCTCTCTTAAATGAATTGGATAATGGTAAATGTTTTATGATATCAAAGGGTACATGGGTGGAAATCCTAAGACATGGAGAAGAGGGAATAGGGTAGAACATCCCAATCCTGAACTGAGAGGAAGAAAGGCAGAAAATCCAAATCCCAAAACAAGAGAGTACAAGGGACAACCTCCCAACCTCAAAAAAATAGGGGAAATATAGAAATTGAAAATACCAAAAGAATATGTATCACGGTAGATCATCCCAATTTCAGATAAATATGTTAAATAGGGTGATATCACAATCCAAAATGTAGAGGGTATACAAGAGTACATCCCAATCCTGAAAGATGAGGGTAGATGGGAGGGAATCCATGTCCCAAATGAAGAGGGTACATGGGAGGACATACCATTTTGTAAAAAAGAAGGTACCTGCGAGGAAATACCAATCCCAAAATATGTGGGTACATATGATGAAATTATAATACTGAAATAATTTCTAACATTGGAGGACATCCCAATACCTATAGAAGAGGGTACACGGTAGGGAATCCTAATCCAAAAAAAAACAGGGTACATGGAATGACATCCCAATCCCAAAACAAGTGGGTACATGGGAGGGAATAAAATTCCCAATGTAGGTACATAGGTTATTAATTGACACCAAACATGTAAAACCTCAAGATTTAAAAGTACGTTATTTCTTCAAAGTAATTCAATAACTTGCACTACACGCAACACTGAGTTCGAGCGCACCATTACTTGCCAAACTACCCGTTCAAAAGCAGTTATGAATAGTATTAATTAAATTTTGAACATTATATAATCCATATAATTTTAGAATCCATATTATGAGTTTCTTAGACATAATGTAATAACAAATACATTTTTTTAGATAAAAGAACTATTTTTCAAAAAATGACATTTTACTGCCTTTTTATTGCGAAGCCTTTTAAAATCCAATATTTGAATCATTTATATATTCAAATCAGCCATATAAACCTCGTATTTAAAATTTGGACATAAGTATTTAGTTTCAATTATGTTTTGGTTTTTTTCTGATAACTTTCATATTTGGGTGAATAGTGAAATTTACTATATTTTAACTTAAAACAAATATTTTAGTAAAAATAATTTATATAGATAACTTAAAAAAATTTAATGTTTTGTAAGTATAAATATATTATATTTTTATTATTTAATCCAATTATTGTCTTTGTATGTAATTTCACATTGAAATTGGACATAAACACATGTCAAACATTTGATAGTTATTATTTCATATAAATACACCTTTTGGTTTTGACAGCGTGAATTAATTTTAAATTAATAAATTCAACTTCTATGTTTTTAATTTTGTAAAATAGACTTCATTATTGAATTAAGAATAACAAAATTAGCTTATGGTAAATTTTTTGTATTTTTTCGAAAACTTTTAATTTTTAGATGATTAGTTAAAAATACTGAGTTATTGGTTAAAGATGAATTTTTATTTAAATAATTATTTATTTTACATAAATTTATTTTAGATAAAAATGGATACATAAAAACTTCATATGTTCAATGTAATTAATAAGGGTCAGTTTATAATAATTTTAGATATATAAAACTTTTATTGAACTTTTCACCCTCTTTTACCCACCTCTTAGGAGAATTTGAAAATTCACATAAAACCTAATTTTACCACTTATGTGAGTTGAATTTCGAAAATCCGTGAGACAAAGTTAATATCAAGGATTATAATCGGGTTCAATGAGACAAGAATATTTTTTGGTGAATAGTATCTTTTTAGTTTTATTTTCCAAGGTTTAAAGTAAATAGGGTTATTAAGGGTAAAAATGATATTATTATTACCCTAACACAAGTAATAAATCTATTTGATAACTTTAATTCGACCAAAAACATCCTTAGGAATAAAATATGACCCTTTAGATCCACATGAATTAGATTGGGACATTTATTATTATTTAATTTAAAGAAGAGTTAAAAGTGTTAAATTGAATGTTTATGAACTAAACCATTTTTCATATAGGGTTATACATAAGATAAATTAGAGTATAAATATTAAATAGAAAGATGAAATTATTTCCAACATCATTGTATTTTATTTATAATTTTCAGACATTAAATAATTAAATTTTTTTTATGAAACATTGATGATGTGGTAATTGCCTTATTAATGAAGGAATCAAATAAATGGTATTATAATTATTAAAATAAATATAATTTCAATGTTTAATGACATCCAAGAATTTTCTAGGTGACTATGACGTGTTAGGGCTGATTCAATGTGTCTTGTTCGATGTAATCAAGTTGGGATTACTTTCACAAAAACAAAATACCTAATAGTGTCAAAATTGACACAAATTATTATTTAAAACAAATATTATATTATTGGTTGATATAATATTCCTAAAAATGTTAGTTTCGGAAAAAGGGATTAAATAATATTATATATGTCATTAATGAGCCACTTGAGTATCTATTTAAAGTTTAGAGTATGTATATTAACCATATATGGAAAGAATATAAAAAGACACGGTAAACGTTAAACAATTTAACCAACAGATAAATCTAAATGATAAGTTTAAAATGGTAACCTAATCTAGTCTAAAACTTATTGGTTGAGATTATTTCGACCCATACCACCTAAGGATCGAGATAAATTCATTTTGAATCATTATAAACCGAATATGATTGTATAATAAAATAATATTTTAATCATTTCCTAAAGTGACCCTCGCCCCTCTTATAAAAGGGCACTTCCCCATTTCTCAAAATCACACCTCCATATCCATTTTGATCGGCCAAACCCTACCCAAATATCCTCCAAACTTCCCTCAATTCAACATAGAGGCCTTGTTTTGATCATAAATCAACCATGAGGATCTGATTTGATCAAATCAAAATGAAGAACCCAAAAAAGAGGTAATGATTTCACCACCCTCTTTCAAGTTCCTTTCTTCTTCCACTTCCTCTTTCTTTGTTATTTCCATTATAAAATAATAAATCCAGTATATTATATATACAATGATGTTATTATAAATATTTCACAATTATTATCATTATTCTATCCATATTTTTAATGATAATGTCACCATGTGTGCGTACGTACGACTAACCGTCTCCACGTCGTGGTGTAATTTGTTATTCAACCTTATATTATTTGGATGGATATAATGATGAGTAATATGTATGTAAATAATGAAAATAACATAAAAATTCATCTTTAATGTTAATATACCATCCAATTCCCCACATTTATGGAAATTATAATTTCCCTCGTGCGCACGCACGGATTACCATCTCCACGACGTGATAAGAATCATTTTTACATTCACCATTCTACGACGATTACAAAATCATATATTACTAACATGTATGTAATATATTACATAATAATTATACTGGAAGTATATATTTATATAAATATGTATATATGTGCTTATATATATTTTATTCACTTAGTTCCGTTCAATACGTTATGAGAACGGAAACAACGTTTATGCGTACATACGGACTACCGTCGCCATAAACAGTGTTTTCCATTTCATATATATGTCTATTATACATATATATATATTATAAATATTTATGATATATAAATCATTATTATATTCTATATGTATTCAAATCATGATCTAAGTGATACAATCAAGAGTAATAAGGTAAATGATGTACTATAAAGAAAGCGATTATTACATGAAGTGTTAATTTAACATTGGAATTATTATTAAATGTGTAGTATAAAGTCATAAATGAATAATGTATGATGTAATAAATATTAATATGGTTAATTTATTATTTAATAACATAATACGGTCTTCATACAAGATGTTAAAGGTACCATCGACTGATGGAAAGTGCAAGGTAAGGGGTTTTCATCTCACTCCTTATTCCCATGAGATTCGTGAAATATTTCCACTATTACCTTTTGTATGGTGTATATACTTCCCATAATTGTATTCTTTGTTTAATATAATTTAATTTATGTGAATGTATATATTTAATGTATGATACCTCTTTCATGGGGTGTATGTTTTGTAAGGTAACATATTGGTAAGGGTTAATTTCACAATCTCTTTATTATCCGAAGTTGTTTTTACGTAAGTATCTAATGAGATATATTTATTATCCATGTTCGTGTTTCATGAATGAGTTTTCAAAGGGATTCTTTTAAGGTAAATTTTTACAAAAACATCATTTCAAATGTTTTAAATATTTATTCTTCTAAATCATTATCATTAATGTCCGTGTATTCAAAATGGGTTTTAAGGATTTATTTATATGAACATGAATGTTTTTAAAATTTTAATTCCATTCTAAAGTTTTAAAGTGGTATGGGACACTTTGATTCAAAAATTTATTTAAATGTCTAATTTTTTAAATATTCTGATTTTTAAATGTTTTCATGAAAAAGGACATTTCTCTCAATGAGTTTTAAAAATCAATTTCCTCTATGTCATCATCATTTGATGGATTTTAAACTTTTTTGAAGATGATTAATTATGATACAAATATAAAATATTCTATTTATGGATGTGTGACATATTTGACTACAAATGTGTTATTTTTACACCATTCATGGTTTAAGTATAATGTATTGACATTTCGTATGTTAGTTTTAATAATAATGTTTTTGTTTAAACCATTTAATGTGAGGAATGAATTGGACTTAGTAAGTGATGGGTGGAGCCCTCTATAGCTCTTCGATGCATCGGTAGGTCCCATGAGAAAAGCTAGTGTCTTGGAACAAGGACATGACAAAATATTATTTGTAGTATTTGCACAAGGCCTTGACAATGTGGCAACGATAGTCTGGCATTATGTATTTCATCATTATGAAAGTGGTTATTGATATTTTATGTGATTATTAGACTAGTAGAATATCCATTTGAATACGGAAATGGCATTACTTCATTTTTTTTCAATATTATGCATAATTTCATGTTTAAAAGGCTTTTCTTTTAGTTATACACATCTTTAAATGTTTGTTCTTATTTATGAATGTTTCTGCTGTATTGTTATCATTACTAAGCTTCTGACCTCACCCCTTTCTATGTTTTATTTTTCCCAAGATTCCAAGAAGTGTATTGCGACTGATATGCAGGGTTAAGCGAAGGGAATTATGGCATTTTTAAATGATTTTTTTAGGTTATAAAGTGTAATGTAACATTCATGTACGTAATCTATTTTCCAAGTCTTCTAAACCGATCAGTCCTTCGGGACAAGATTCCTTGTTATCTTGCCAGTGTATTAAAATAATGCACCGACACTAGGTAACTGGGGTCGGGGCATTATAGTTGGTATCAGAGAAATTTTATCAATTACCATAGAAGCTAGATTTCGATAAAATCTGATTGGAGCACAAAGACCTAAAATAGACTTTGAGGTTTAGTATAGAAGAAATTCCTATAATTTTGGTAATGTAGAGATTTTTTGAGTCTTACAATAAAATGCATCCATGTCTCGAGATGAGTAGGTAGTGGTGGATCTGGAACAGATGTACCTAATGGTAAAATCCGAAAACACCGCATTGAGCTAGACTCGAACGGGAACTGGTGCACGACAACGAGCCTTGCTACACTCTTTGTTACGAAACTATCGGGGGATATGGTTAGCATATTAATCATTTTATTTACAAATAATTATGAAGGGTTTACTAGTATATACATCCTCAATGAAAACATCTTTATGATTATGGATTATATCAATAAACCATTCGATTTACATTAGGTATTTTACATTTTTGGAATTATTCATTGCAATTCATAAACTGACCCAGTTTAAGATATTAAATAGAAATTGCACTCAGTATAAGGAATGTGAACTCCAACAATACTTATTATCCAAAGAGTGATAAGGATCATATTTTTCATGGTATTAATCCAACATTTAGAGAATAAATAGTCTCCCATGTATTCTCAACATTTGAAGAAATAATATCAATTGTTGATAAGATAAGTAAAGAATTCTCGGTGTCCTAGGGATTTGAAGGGAAGCAAGATAAGAAAAGGATGGAAGAGAGAAATATGGATAAAGGGAAGAGGTAAAAGAAGAATTTTCCCATATGTGATAACTGTGGGAAGAATCACCCTGGACTTGCCTGAAGGGAATGGGAGTTTGTTATAAGTGTGGAGAAAAAGGACACCATGTACATGACTTCAAGGGTAATAAAAAGGTTTTAAATGTACAATGCTTCATCCGTATGGAGTTGGGACACTATGAGAACCAATGTCCAAATCATCAGAGTAAGCCCAAAATGATGCTATTGGGTAATAATAAAGTTATAATACTACCATAGACGAGGAGTAATTATTAGAGTTCATATGTTGTTATTAGAAAATTATGTCATTTGAGTGTTATATCAACAAAATTCTAGTTATAATAATTATGGAGTAGGAAAGGATTGAACGACAGTACGATTTCAGTAAGTAATTGAGATTGTGTGGAACTAAGAAATGTGACTCAATAGTAGGTTAAAATTTTGGAAGATATATGGTTGAGAGAAAGATAAAACATAATATGGTTCGGATACCAAGGTAGTGATTTTGGGATAATACATGATTGATTTGGATAAATTATATTGGATATTATTAACTCCATCATTGTTGGAGATTATGGAATTTTTGGATAAAAGGATTATATCCAGTATTCTATAAGGAATAAGGGATCATGAATGTAATCCATAAGGTTTTATGGTAATTTGAGATGTTTCAATGTTTTAAAAGAGGACAAGATGACGGTGTTCACATGTTATTACGTGGAAAAAAAGATCTTCATTGTGCTTTCCATCATTAGAATTTTTTTACTTTGATTTTTGATAGAAGTAATCGAGATAATTATTGTCTGAGATTATATTTGTACTACCATAAAAGGACAACCTGGAGGTTGGGCAGTGACATGTCTCGTCCGGCAAGGCCGCTAGACTTGAACCCGAACTGAACGGCGACAAGGGTGTACCTCCTACCACTGGACCACTTGATATCCTGGATTGAATAATGTAGTCTTTCTTAATAAATAATAGTAGATGAATTATAAATTCATTTTTTTGAACCCTATACGTATAGGATAAATAGAATATTTTTTAGGTACAATTATCCTTTAGGGTGAAAGATGAGTTTGTGGAAGAATTTAGTTGAAGTATGGTAATCTAATTGTCAAGTATATATTTTTCTTATTATCTTATTCTATGAAGAAATTTATTCATATACTTTAGTAAAGGGATTTTAACATAAAAAATGTGTTATCCTAATACCATATGTTTTGTTGAACTGATGGTATTTTAAATCATCATATATTGACGAATTTAAGGCCCTAAACTTTAACCTTGTTTGTGATTGATGACCTCAATCAATACCTATAAATATTTATGTTTTCATCCAATTATATGTCTCTAATTTCCACCAATCTTCTCACAATCAAAATCATAATTTGGTCATGACTCTTCCCTTTCCCTTTTCCTCTTATTAAGACTAAATTTTTTTAACCTAATTTCCGATGTGGGTTTTCCCAAAGGTATTTTCTATTTTCAACCATTTATTTTCGAAAAATAATTTCAAATTGTGAGGACGCAATTTATTGAAGGAGGTAAGAATGTAACACCACAAGATTTCATAGTACGTTATTTCTTCAAAGTAATTCAATAACAAGAACTACACGCAACACTGAGTTTTAGCACACCATGAAATAATAAACTAGCCGTTCAAAAGCAGTTATGAATCATATTTACTAAAATTTTAACTTTATAAAATCCTTATAATTTTATAATCAATATTATGAGTTTCTATCACATAATGTAAGAACAAATACATTTTTTCAAATAAAATAAGTATTTTTCAAAAAATGGAATTTTACCGCTTTTTAATGGAGAAGCCTTTTTAAATCCAATATTTGAAACTTTTATAAATTAAATTTGACAAAATAAACATCTTCTTTAAAATAAGGACATAATATTTTAGTTTCAAAATAGTTTTGGTGTTTTTCTGATAGCTTTCATATTTGGTTGAATAGTGAAAAATACAATATTTTAACTTAACATAACATTTCTAGTCAAAATAATTTATAGTGTTAGCTTATATATTTTTATGGTTTTAATGTATCAATAGATTATATTTTTACCATTTGATCCAATTATGGTCATTGTAAGTAATTTCACTTTGAAATTGGACATAAACAATTTTCAAACTTTTGATAGTTATTATTTATTGAAAATACGCTATTTAGTTTTGACGGTGGGAATTACTTTTAAATTAATAAATTCAACTTATATGTTTTGAAAATGGTAAAATAGACATCATTATTGAATTCATAATATCAAAATTATCTTAGGGTAAATTTTCGGTATTTTTTGAAAAACATTTAATTTTTGATGAATAGTGAAAAAAACAAAGTTATAGTTTAAAACCGAAATTTTATTTAAATAAATATATATTTTATTTAAATTTAATTTAGGAAAAAATAGATAAATAATAGCTATATAAGTTCAATATAATTCCTTAGAGTCAGTTTATAATACTTCTAGATATATAAAATTTTTATTAAACTTTTCATCATCTTTCACCCACCTCCTAGGAGAATTTGTAAAATCACATAAAAC
The DNA here is from genome assembly GCA_963277665.1 of Viscum album. NCBI lineage: Eukaryota > Viridiplantae > Streptophyta > Magnoliopsida > Santalales > Viscaceae > Viscum > Viscum album. Next base: position 453,966,563 of record OY728157.1, on the reverse strand, counting down.
ATAATTTTACTGCTTATGTGTGTTGAATTTAAAAAATCCTAGAGACACTGTTAATATCAAGGATTAAAATGTGATTCAATGAGGTAAATGATTTTGGTGAATATTAACTTTTTTATTTTTAGTTACCACGGTTAAAAGTAAATAGTGTAATAAATGGTAAATATTATATTATTATTACCATAACACCTGTCATAATTCTGTTTTATAAGTGTAATACGACCATAAACATACTTAGGAATAAAATATTACCCTTTAGCTCCACTTGGAATACATCAGGACAATTATTATTATTTTATTTAAAGAATAGTTAAAAGTATAAAATTCAAAGTTTATTAACTAAAATATTTTTAATATAAGGTTATACATAATATAAATTCTACTATAAATATTAATTAGAAGGATAAATAGATTTCCTACATCATTGTATTTTATTTATAATTTTTAGACATTAAATAATTAAATTTATTTATGACACAATGATGATGCAGTAATTACCTTATTAATGATGGAATCAAATAAATGGTATTATAAATACTAAAATAAATATAATTTCAATGTTTTATGACATAAATTTTTTTTATAGATTACTATGACATGTTATGGATGATTCAATTTATCGTTTTCAAACTAATGAAGTTTTCATGACTTTCACAAAAACAAAATACCAAATTGTTCCAAAATTGAATTAAATTAATATTTAAAACAAATATTATATTATTTGTTGATATAATATTCCTAAAAATGTAATGTTTTTCCAAAGGGAGTAAATAATATTATATATGTCATTAATGAGCCACTTGAGGTTCTCTTGGAATATTGGCATATGTTTATTAACCATATATTGTAAGAATACAAGAAGACATGGTAAAAGTTAAACAATTTAACTAAGAGTTAAAACTAAATGATAAGGTTAAAATGGTAACCTAAATTTGTCTAAAACCTATTTGTTGAGATTATTTATACCCATAACCACTTAAGTATGGAAATAAATTCATTTTAAACCATTATAATCCTAATATTATTGTATAATAAATCAATACATTAATCCTTTCCTAAAGTGACCCTCACACCTCTTATGAAAGGGAACATCTCGTTATCTCAAAACACAACTCCAAATCCATTTGTCTCAGCCATCCATGGCCAAATATCCTCCCAAATTCCTTCACTTAAACCTATATTCCATAGTTTGATCATAAATCCATCCTATGGAGGCATTTTGATCAAATAAAAAGGAAGAACTCGAAGAAGAGGTACTAATTTCACCACCCACATTCAAGTTCCTTTATTCTTCCACTTCTTTATTTGTTAATTACATTATAAAAAAAATAACTACAGTAACATCTATATATTTTTATGTTATTATAAATATTTTACAACTACAATAATTATTCTATCCATCTTATGAATGATAATGTCACCATGGGTGAGTACATACGGCTTACCATCTCCACGACGTGCTGTAATTTGTTATTCAACACAATGTTATTTGGATGGATATAAAAATGAGTAATATGTATATTAATAATGAAAATAACATGAACATGTATCTGTAAAATTAATATACCATCCAATTCCACACCTTTAAAGAAATTATATTGTCCCTCGTGCGTACGTAAGGATTACTGTCTCCACGACGCGATGTGAATCATTTCCACATTCACCATTCCTCAATGATTATAAAAATATATATTACTAATATGTTTGTAATATATGAAATAATAATTCTACTGGGGATCTATATATATATATATATTCTTACATATGTTTTATTCACATAGTTCTTTTCAATACGTTTTGAAAACGGAAACAACGTTTATGCATACGTACGGACTACAGTCACTTTAAACGGTGCTTTCCATTTCATATATATGTCTATTATAAAAATATTTATTCTAAATATGTATGATATATAAATCATGTATTATATTCTATAAGTATTTAAATCATTATCTATGTGATAAAATCATGAGTAACGAGTTAAAACACCTACGATAAAGAAAGCGATTATTATCTGAAATGTTAATCTAACATGTAAATTATTATTAAACGGTAGTATAAAGTCATAAAGGAATAATGTATGATATCATAAATATTAATATGGTTCTGGTATTATTTAATAACATACTACGGTCTTCATACAGGACGTTAAATGTACTCTCGACTAATGGAATGTGCAAGTTAAGGGGTTTTCATCTCACTCCTTATTCCCGTGAGATTCGTGACATATTGCCACTATTCAATTTTTTTGTAGTTTATGTACTACCCATAATTGTATTCCTTGTGTAATAAACTTTAATTTATGTCTATTTACATATTCATTTCATGATACATCTTTCATGGGGTGTATGTTTCGTATGTTAACATATTGGTAATGGTTAATTTCACAATCTCTTTATTATCCAAGGTTGTTTTTATGTAAGTATCTAATGGGACATATTTATTATCAATGTCAATGTTTCATGAAAGTGTTTTAAAAGGGATTATTTTAAGGAAAATTTTTACAAAAAAATCATTTCAAATGTTTTAAATATTTCCTCTTCTACATCTTTCAAATTAATGTTCATTTCTTCAAAATGGGTTTTAAGGATTTTTTTATATGGACATGAATGTTTTTAAAATGTTAATTATATTCAAATGTTTCAATGTGGTATGGGTCACTTCGATTCAAAAATGTCTTTAAATGACTTCCTTTCTAAAATGTGAAAATTTTAAATGTTTTCATGAAAAAGGGATATTTCTCTCAATGAGTTTTAAAAATCATTTTCATCTATGTCAACATCGTTTGATGGATTTTAAAATTATTTTAACGTGATTTATTATGATACAAGTCTACCATAATGTATTGAAGGTTTTGTGATATGTTTGACTATAAATGTGTTATTTTTATACCATTCATTGTTTAGGTATAATGTATTGACATTTTGTATGCTAGTTTTTATACGAATGTTTATGTTTAAAGATTTTCATATTAGGAATTCATTGGACTTAGTAAGTGACGGGTGGAGCCAACTATAGCTCCTCGATGCATCAGTATGTCTCATGAGAAAAACTAGTGTCTGGAACAAGAATTTGACAAAATCTTATTTGTATTCCTGGAACAAGGCCTTGACTCTGTGGTTATGACAGTCTTACATTATTAATTCCATCATTATGAAAGCAGTTACTGATATTACATGTGATTATTCAACTAGTAGTATATCTATTTGAATAAGTAAATGGAATTACTTCATTTAATTTTTTCCCTATTATGTCGGAGTTCAAGTATAAAAGGATTTTGTTTTAGTTATACACTCCCTTAAATGTTTATGTTTTTTTATCAAAGTTTATGTTGTATTGTTATCCTTACTGAGCATCTGATATCACCCATTTCTATGTTTTATTTTTCCAGGATTACAAGAAGTGTATTGTGATTGATATTCAGGCTTAAGCCAAGGGAATAATGGAATTCATAAAAGGTTATTTATTTTGTTTTGTATTTTATAAAGTGTAATGTAACAATCATGTATGTAATCCATTTTCCATGAATGCTAAACTGATAGGTCCTTCGAGATGTGATTCCTTGTAATCATGCCATTTTATTAAAATAATGCATCGACTCTGGGTAACTGGGGTTGAGGCGTTACATAACATGTTACAAAGTAATTGACAAGACACCATCACAAAGGGTTTCATATGTTTTTTCCACATTCTAATGTTATTTCTAATGTTTTTCTCTCGGGTATTATCTTGATTATTTCTATATTATACATTTATTAAAAATATCCATTCATTATTATGATCTTTGATAAGCATATTATAAAAATATAAAGTTATGATCATGCTCAAAACCCTCTTGATCATGTTATTCTTACACATTTACTTTATTTACCCTTACTTTGCATCTATTCTCACACTTTTCCTATGTTTATTAACTACTGGTTATGAAGAATTAATTTTGGAAGAAGTTATAATGATGTAGATATTTATGAAATATGTTGAAGATATTTCACAAGTATAAATGATTATGATTCCATGTTTCCAAAAAAATAAACTATTACAGTCCTCAAGAATTTATATTTTCAATGTACTATATAGTCACAAAAAATTATGTAATATCAATCTATATTAATCCAAGGTCACTATTTTTGTTATCAAAGTAAAATATTAGTCAACCTTTGTAAACTAAGATGATAAAAATATAGTGAGATATCTATGCCTATTTCTATGGATATATCTTGGGATGTCTCTAAAGATAAGTATAAGGATTAGTTAACATTTAGAAAAATGTCCTTGAATTTTTGTTATAGTTAGAATGTGTGGATTATTAGAAAGACATTCATGTCTAAATACAACAAGATTATGTGGCTCTGGGACATATGTACCTATTGGTAAAAACTCGGACAATATAACCTAGTCATGGCTCGAGTAATCAAGTATATGACAATGGACCTTGTTGCACCCCAGTTTGACACATCTAGGGGATATGTTTTGGGAATTAATAAAATCATCAGGAAATATTTTGAGGGATTATAATATAATTTTCCTATGAATAAGCAAGGACTAACATTTTCTGTCGTATAATAGTGAAGGTGACATGACATGGATATCATATATGTAATTATTTTCATGATTATCTGGTTTTGTAAGGATATATAATGCTCAAAATATGCTTTTAGTTTTAGTCAATGGTAGAATCAAGAAGGAACTGGATTAATTTTGACTATGATGAACATATTCCTAATGGTCATTAATGTGGGATTATCACTAGATTGAAAGATGTTGTGATCATGCATAATCAGTTTTAGTGGAACATTATTAACAATGATTACCTTAACCAAGTATCAGTCATAACAAGGATGGGAAAGGAGGAGTTCACTGAGTGATCAGGTAATAAATACCCTATAGTAAAATGGGTTCATTATCCTTAATGTAAAGAATGAGTAAAGAATCAACTATTGGAATGTCTTAGAGGAACAAAATTATTTTTTTCATTATCAAAAAAAGGACACAAAAAATATTTCTCAAAGGGAAAATTAATGAGTATTGTTAAAGGAATGGAGGGGAATGTTGGAATTCAAAATGTATTACTAGTTGATGACTACATTATATGTGAAAATCATTGGAATTGTGAAATTATTTTCCCTATGTTGAAGGCTCATAAATAGAATCATAAAGGTGGTACAATTGATGGTTTTTCTATTGATTATGATGAGATCGCAAATTATATGTGAAATATATTAGATGTTCTTCCAGTATTGATAAAATTAATCACAAGAGGCATGATTGGATTGAGGATTAGGAAACATAAGACATTACTCATATTTCATATATAGGAATGTGGTATTAAACAATATGTTGTTAAAGTCCGAGTAACTTTTTCGGAATATAGTTCTATTAATGAAGTATTTTTCAATTCACAGATTATGTTATATGAATCATGAGATGTTTAGATATTTCCAGTATATGTTTTCATTATTTAATGAATAGGAAATTTTGAATGGTGATGATGACATAGAAAAATTATTTCATTGAAGATTTATATTTTCATTTAGGAAAGGTAACCATTAGTAAAACTCTACAGTGGAGATAATGATTTTGGGATAAAGATATGTTCGATATAAATAATTAAATTTGATGGTATAGATTAATATAGGTATGTTTGTGGAAAACGGATCTATATCATCAAGGATGATGTTTACAACTTTATGGATTTAAATGATATATCCATTAATCTTTGTAATGTGTGGGCCTGAATGATTTGCAAAAGGATTTATTGTAACTAAAATTGTTTCCATGATTCATGGGAATATAAAATAAAGGCATTCATATGTTTGAAATATGAAAACCAATTTATAAAATTTCATATACGAGGGATCAATGTTAAGATGATTTTGTGACTTCTTTCTAATGTTTTGTAATTTCATCTTTTAGAGGGGTTATGTGGTCAACATTTTATGGAAAGATTGTGTATTGTCATACCACATGAGGATATATATACATATTTGATAACCTATTATGAAAATTTGGTGATGGGGACAAAAAATTCATTTGGGATGAAAAATCATTGATCTTAATATATGTTAGTACATTAGGAACAAAAAAATAGCATTAATTTATTAGGGTAAGAGACAATGTGGAAATCAATCCTGGCCTAAAGAATGTTTCGGATGGTGAATGGGAGAGGAAATAAAATAAAGTATGTATATTTCTATATATTTGTGTTCAATATCATGAATTAATCAGTAATATAATAATGATAAGAAATTTTTTTTCCTAATACATTAAATTCTATTGAGAAAATGGCTCCTAGAATCTTCCGATATTTTTTATTTGGAGGCCCATAACATTACATTAATTATTAACTTGTTTTTTATTGATGACCTCAATCAATATATATAAATAATTTCACTTTTCCTCTATTACCAATAATCACCTCAACCAATGATCTCATATGTGAAAATTCAATTTTTTGTTACTTTGGGTAACCGTTATGGTTCCAAATTTCACTTATTAAGAGAATTTTTAGTATCTGTTTTTACGGTTTCAATTTATATCAATGAAAAATATTATTATTAAACCTTTGAAAACTGAAAATAATTTTGATGGTGAAATTAATTTTAAGGTTGGTATAATGTAACACCCAGAGATTTTGTGAATTTTTATAATTAATTTGTCTTCTCAAAGAATTAAATTTCATGTGAAAATGGTAATATATATATATATATATATTAAAACACTAAATAAATCACTAATTGTTTACACAATATCAATGTGTCTTGCACTAAATTCAATGCCAGCTTGTCTTGTGCTACAACCCACACTTACATAGTTTACAATACATGCAACACTGAGTCTTAAGGAAACATTATATATATATATATTTAATTAAATGAAATAATTATAACCTAGTCATTATACACAATTATATTAAAATTATTAAAAATTTCCAAATATTTTTTATAATTTTTTATATAATTAAAAAATATTGATAATGAAATATTAGATTTTTGGTAAAGTCCCCTTTTGTTAAAAATTTCTTTTCCATGAATAAAGAACATTTAAAAATAAAATTTATATTTGATGGATTTAAAATTTTCAACTTAAAAAATAATCATAATTTTTGATTTCAGAATGTCGAAATTAAACTATGGTGGATTTTTGGGTTTTTTCTGATAAACATCATTTTTATGAATAGTGAAAAATTTTGGTTTTTAGTAGAAAAATACCTTTTTATTTAATTATTTAATAATTTTTAATGATATTATAAATACTTTCATGGTCACATTAGTAAAATATATCATTTATTAAACCAATATAATTCATTATAATCAATTTTACTTTAAAAGAAAAAATTTATAATCTAAAAAATATTTTAACTTTTTCCATCATTAAAACAGTGTTATTTCGTCTGGTCTGCTGGATTAGCACTAATCTGAATTTTTTGATTCAATTAATTGAATTTCACAATTATTACCAAGATCATTTTATTTAGTCTAATATTTCGATTATAATAAGACCAGGTTTTTCTTACCAAAATGACTAGTAAAAGTGATTAAAATTAATCAATGCTGTTAAGTCCAAATAAAGCATAATTAGCGACTAAACCCAATAATTAAGTGCCCAAATGACCAAATCAATGTTCTGAAACCAATTTTTTACTATATTTAGGTTGTAAAAGCTTATTTTATTTATCTTTATTGGTTTTTATGACCTTTTTATGTATGTACATGTGAGAACCTAACATATTTCCTAGAATTCAATATGAGTCCTTGTCCTTCCCTACAAAAGGCCACCACCTATACCCATTCCACAAACCTATATAAAAAATTATGTCAGGACAAAATCTCACCAAATTTTACTCCAAAAATTCCTCTATTTTACCTTTAACTCTTCTATTTGTTCATTAATCCTCTCATGGAATCATTTTGTCTCAAATCGAAAGCAGTTTTCGGATTTAGAGGCAACATATTCTCTCAAGCTCTTTTCCTTTATTACAATTATTTACCCCAAAAATCCATTTATGATATTATTTTGTAACAGAAACATTATCCTATATATACATAGATGTTTTTAGATAATTTTTTATACCTAAACATATAGACACCTCTATTTAATGAATATTGAACATATTATTTCGGTGTACGATGAACTACTGCCTCATGAAATAATGGTTGTTCATTTCTCCATTACCACCAATCATGGTTTCCATTACTTTAAAATATCTATTTATATATTTAAAATATTATGATTATAATGTGATTATTCTTCTTTATTCATTTTTCAATACAGATATTATTTATTTCCATTTGGTTTTAATACCTTAATCTCATTCGAGGAAGTGAAGACTACTACCCATCAAAGGGATATGATTCATTTACACACCATAATGAATTAATTAAGGATGGGTTTAATTAAAATAAATTATATATATAATATATTATTTCTATTGGAATTATGATATATATATATATATATATGTTTATAAATCATTCATTTACATACTTTATTTCAATACTACAACAAAAAACGGAAATATCATACATGCGTACGCACAGATTACCATCTCCATGAAAGGTGTTTTCCATTTAATACTCCAATATTATATATATTATTATAATAAAAATATAATATATATATGTGTGTGTGTGTTTTCATTATATCATGGTTTAATTTATGGAATCATTATATAAGTATAAGTACCAAGGATATAACAAATTAAGACACATGTGAGGAACAATTTGAATATTACCCGAAGCGAAGCATTAACATAGGATCATTAAAAATGGGTTATATAGAGAAATAATAAAACATTATATTAAATTATTTATAATAATATTATTCTTTAAAATTTTTATTATAAACCTATATTTAGTATCTAGGAATCCTTTATGAGTACATTGAGAGTCATGACACAAGGTAAATGGATTTAATCGCAGTTGTAATTTCTGTGTGATAATTGGTATGTTCACCAATCATTCATTATGGGTTGTGTAAGTACTGATCACAATTTTATTATATTTATCATACAATTAAATTTATGGGTATTAACATGTACATTAAATAATACTTATTTCACGTGGTTTAACTTTCTTATGTTACCAATTTGTAAAATATATTGTGTCCATTTTCCTTTTTTGAGGCGTAGTTTTTTTTATGAAATAAAAATATATTTTGAGAATATATTTCCATTTTTCATCAAATATAATCAATCTCAATATTTTCATGATATTTTTTATTCATTTATTTTTACTTCCTTACAGAGAGAGTTGGAAACCATGGTACTAAATTATATGATTTTATTTAGACAATATCATTACTATTTGAGATTGTTTATGTTTATGATTCACTTGAATGAATATTATGATTAATCTCTCTAGAATATTCATGAGATTCATCATCCTTTTTAATTTAATTATTTACTCATGTATTGGTAATTTATTTCACACGTTCTTACATAAAATGGTTAAAAAAGTGTTTTTAGGGAAATCATACATTACCATTTCTTTGGTTGGAAATTACTATTTTCAAAAAATGGTTTCCAAGAATATTATACCATTTTACTATAAAATTTAAAAATAATATTATACGCTTTTGGATTTTACCAATATATTCAATGGAATCTTCTTATCTCTTTTCGAACAACACACTTTTCTAACATTTTTACAGTACAAAAGGAATGTTCTTTTGACCTCTTACGGCATGGGTGAAATCAATTTTCATCATTTATTCAAAGCACCCCTAATATTTTTAATTTATTTAATAGTTATGAAATTTCATTAAAAGAGATTATCAATGAAAATGGATTCAAGTTGTTTCCATGCTTCGTTTATCAGTTCTCAATAAAAATGGTTTTCAAAACATCTTCAATATTTCTTATAGGTTTTTTTGGTAAAATGGGTTTCAAAACATTTTAAAGCTCTTTTTATATTTTTTCAAAGTGTTTTTGATGAAAAATGTTTTTAAAATGTTTTTAATCTTGTTTTGTACATTTTCTATGAATTTTTTTATCATTATGATTTTATGCCTTCGTCATCAGTTTTCAAGGTATTTTCTAAGAAAATGTTAGTTAAATTATTTTATGTATTAAAAATCCTTTTTGAAATAAGAATGTATATTTTATGAAAGTTACATTATTAATAGTTAATCAAATATTATTTTCTATATAAGATGAAATCTTTTTTTATAACACGATCTTTTTGAGGAAGTGATATAAAGGTTCCATTCATATTCTTTCTCTAAATTGGCTATGCTTAAATTTATGGTCCTTAGAAGGGATTTTTTTCTTCCATAGGATATATGGTTATTAAATATTTTTCTATTACCTGGGTTAAACTTTTATTATTCAAACTTCTTTTCACTGGTTATGATTTGTTGAAATGGTTTTAAAACATTCTATTTCCCAAGCATTTTGATGTGATGAGAAATTAAAGACAACCATTTCATTCCATGGGTTATGATTTGATGTTTTTAATAATTATAATTTTTATGGGCCCTCATAAGATGAATGTTTATTATATTGTGGAACATGAATGAATGATTTAATTATTATATGGGTGGGATTAATATCTCACTCAATTTCATTGGGTAATGATTAATATTTTATGAGCTCAAAGGGTATACAATAGGATATACCCAGACCAAAAGGAGAGGAATATAAGGAGATAATCCCAATCCCAAAACAATGGGGAAAATGAGAACTTCCAAATCCTAAAACAATATAGAACATGAGAGAAAATACCAACCCCTAAACAAGATGGAAAATGGGAGAAAATATAAATCCTGAAACATGAGGTAAAATGGGGGAACATCCCATACATGAAAGAAGATGGTACATGGGAGGATATCCCAATATTGAAAGAAGAGGGTACATGAGATGAAATTTAAATTCTTGTAGAAGAGGGTTCAGTGGAGGACATCGCAATTTAAAAACAAGTGGATGCATAAGAGGACATCTTAAACCCCAAAAAAGAGGGTATACGTGAGGAATTCCAATTCATGAAATACGATCGTACACTAGAGGTCATCCCAATCCTAAAAGAAGAGGGTATACAAGAGGACATACCAATACAGAAACAAGAGGGTACACATGGGGACATCAGAATCCTAAAAATATATTGTATACAGGGAGGTAATTCCAAGCTTGATATAGATACATAGGTGATTATGACAAGCCTAACATGTTACAAATGACTTGGTAGGCCTCCTTGACCAAGGGGTTTTTATGTGTTTTCCACAATCCCATGTTTTTCCTATGTTAGGATCTTACGATTTATTTTCATTATTTTCTTACGATTCATGTATTATATATTTCCAATATTTTTATGTTCTCTGATATGTTGGGATTTTCAATGAAATGTTTTTATCATGTTCTATAACAATTTGTTAATTTTATTGTTACATGTTTACATTATTAACTAATATTAAGGATTTGTGATCACCCCTTTCTTATATTCCCTCTCCCCATGTTATTACGAATAGTTTTAGGTAGATTTTATAATGGTTTATATCATTATAGGAGATGTTGAAAATAGTTCACTATGATAAAATATTCGGTTTCCATGTATCCAAATACACTAAAGTATTATGGTCCTCAGGCATGTATTTTTATAATTAATTAAATATTCATCTAAAATGTTTTAATATACATATTTTTTATTCCTTAGTAGCTCTATAAACTATTTGAGTTTCCATGCTCTACATAATGGTTTAATTAATATTGATTTGTTTGTATAAACCCATGTCCATTGACGTGATCCTCATCTATTGTACCATATTATCTGTAGATATATTATTGTGTATCTTTTTTATAATGAGACACAATGAGCAGTACCTCTTAAATAGACATTATCTATTATATCACACTTAAGATTTTGTTCTTCTAGATGAGTGTTCTGTGGTAAAATTTAGCTGAATTACATGTGATTGTATACAGTGATGGTGACTTACCTCTAGACTATTTGTCTTAGATGGAGTATATCATGATATTCATTTTAATGTGTTTTATAATTATACATGTGTAATGATATCTGTTCTCTCAGTTTTTGTATTGATTTTCGGTTTTAAGGTTTCTTACAAAGTATTGTTTTACTCATCACTGCATGGTATTTTCCTGCACATGTCGTGTACTATTTAAATGATTGTCCTTTTTTTGATGTCCTATGTGAACCTAGACAAGATAGTTCTTAGTGTGACTAGATTGATTTTTGTGTGTTCTTGTGGCTTTCAGATAGTAGTTCCAATATCATTTAATTATAGGTTGCTCTTGTGTTATAATTTTCTTGTGGTGGGATTTTATTTGACCATATTTACATTACATTACATCCATTCATACTCTAGTTATGGTATATAGATATATAAATTAATTGGTTTCAATGTGTCTTATACAAATCCTCATTTTGTGGGATTTAATATGTGTATGTGTGTAAAAGTATATTGTGAATTCCTACCATTTTAGGGATATTACGAATCATTTTTAAAACCCCTATCATATTATAGGAGGGATTCAGGAGTCACAGAACAGGCCCCACTAGGATGGGTCATGACAGAAATATGGGATTTAATATCAAGGAGGGTATAATATGACTATTCGATCACCCTTATCATTAATCCAACACCCATCATGGATTAATAAACCTATTTTGTAAAATAAAATTTCACATTACCAATTAAATTATATCCATATTAATCAATTTTTAAATCTGAGGCCAATAAAATCAATCTTCATCATTTCTCCTCATTTAAATTAACCACAACCATATTTTATTTTACTATTTCATCCATTAAGTAAATTATATTATTTTAAAAACCTAATTAAAATATTTCACCGTCTTTATTGGGTTGACCTCAAACATTCATGATATTGAATTTTAATTAATTGAGTATCACATTTTCAATTTTTATAATTTTTTATTTTTATTATACCCTTAGGATAATAAAAACACCCATTGGGCTTTCCAGTACACGTTTTCTATTATCCAACTACAGTTTGAGTCACCTCAATGTGTCATGGATATCAATCACACATATTTTGTAATATTTTCAGGATGCGTATTTTACTATGTACTTTTAACTATAAAAATGCTTGGAACGTATGGTTTGTTCATTGGATACATGTAATTTAAAGATTCAAATCATGTGCTAGTATGGTCAATAAACATGTGATTTCTATTTAATAAATTTAACTATAATTTCTACAAATGACCCAGATTTATCATGTTTTTATCCTTGCATGATTTACATTGCAGTATATCATGTACCAAAAGTATACAAGTCCTGTAGCCTTCCAAAATTTATCCAAAATCCCTGGCTCCCTCAATTGGGTTCTTAAAATGTTATTCAAATATATTTAATAATGTTTCTCGGTTATTTTATCATGATGGAATATTGAAATGAATTATAAAATTCAAATTAAAAACATAATGAATTGAAGACCTCATAAAAATGTGCATAACAATCAATGATTAATAATTAATTATTAATTTAAACATTATTTTTATGATACCACAAGGAGGTTTTGAATGTACATTATGTTCTATTGCTATTTGATCGACTCATCTTTCTTTGATTAGTATCCTTTACAATAAAGATGACAAATGTCATTACAAATTTTTAAAATGTAATTTTTTTGAAAAATAACTTCCGAAAAAGGTAAAGAATCATTTTCATATTAAATTTATAATTAATTTATAGATGGGTAATGAAAATTGTTGTCCTATAATTCAGTATTCATTAATTATGTGTATAAACACTCTTTTATAAAGCTACTATTATCAATCATTGTCACTAGAGTATTCTTCTATTAATTGCAGAAATAATCTATTCATGGATAAAGGATTCACTATAATCAATCAAAATAATAAAAGGATAAATGGGGTTAATGCTCAAGTTCATGAGTGAATTATTGGGTGATTTATCTCTTTGGTCTTAAGATAGTTCTCTATTGTGTTGTTTTTGATCAAAAAAATTAAATCCTAAGAATGAACTATAATTTGGTATTTATATAGTTAGGTTTGGGTCAGAAATTCCACGTAGACCCTTATATAATTTTTTGATCTTTATTAAAGCCCATATCTAATAAAGTAAATATAAATATTATTCACATGACTTGTGAAACACCTATAATTAATTAAATATTAATTCTTTTAGTAATTAATAAATAAAAATTTAAAGGTGATTAAATATATATCAATGTAAATTGGTCTATTAAACACATTTTTTCAACCTTACTTGGTATTTACTAATCCTTGATTAATTTTTATTTTTTTAATTACTAAATATAACCGTTTTATTAATATATCCCTAAATAAAAATTTAATTCAGTTAAAACTCAAGAAAAAATAGTTATAATCATTCAACATACATATTTATTCTTTTGGATGACTCGTGATTGGGAAAAAACAATCAATCATCACAAAAAAATTATTATACCAAAAATTTGGAATTATATTTATTCATTCTTATTAAATTTAAATAAATTTTATTTTAGATTTTGAATATAATTATTGTGTCACCCTCATGGATTTCTTTTTAGGGAAATTAGTCTGAAATTTTCTAAAATTTATATGTAGAATCATGAATCATAGACTGGAATTTATAAAGAAAGAAATAAAATATTAAAATTTCAATAACCTCTTATGAATGTTAATTGTTTAATGTATAATACTATTCATGGTTTCTCATAATATAGTACACAAACCAATGTAATAATTATATATGATTTATATTTCTCCCTTTAATTTTCCATAAATATAGAAATAGATATATATTCAATGGAAATGGATTTTATCAAATTGTTTCATTTTTACCAAATAGATGAGATATAAACATCCATCAAATAGGAAGGAAAAAATCCATTATTGACATTTTTTAATATCATATAATTTGTGATACACCTAACATATCATATTTTCCAATGATTATGTTACATCCTAGTTTTGGTTAATAAATTATATTTTTTGATTAATGGTATAGAGTAAGAATAATGTCAATCCAATTGATGATTATACAAATCCACATATAGTAAAATTCAATAACATGTTAATAGGTGCAATTTATATAAGCATGTACTGTTCTCATAAACTCCAATATTAGATAGTAATAAGGGTGATCTTCAATAGATGAATTATGAATGATTTATAAATATTCTACCCCTGATGACTATTATTATTTAGTTCTATTCAAATAATATCATCTGACCATAGAATAAATATTTGAGAAAATCAACATATTAGTTCTATGAGACCATCTAAGTAGGGATCATTTATATCATTAAAATATGAAAAATAATATATAAAAATTATCACATTGAAACATGATGTATAAGAACACTTTCAATAGGATAAATATTATTAATATTAAAAAAATCAATAGTAATATATTGGTAATATTAATACCATGAATTTGGTCTTGGTCTACTATCTCCAAAAAATTATTTGCATGTTTCTATAACCTATAACATGATTACATGTATTATGCCAAATTTTTATATATCCATTTACAATGGATAAAAATGGCTATATTACACCAATTTTATCCCATTAATTCAATCCATTCATTTATTTCAATAAAAAATTATCATTTATGTAGTTTTGATGTTGGGTATTATAACATTGATTCTCATTTAATGATGTTTTCCTGTATTTGTATGTTTTAATACTAATGGTGATTCTCATGTGTGAATATGTACAAATAGATTTACTAGATTTAAATATAATATTATTTTTATATTTTTCTTTTTAATTTATAGCATTTTAATAGGTGAAATCAACAAAAGAATGTAATAATTCATTCTATGTAATACATTAATTCAAGTACATATATTGAAATGTTCAGATATTAATGAATATAGTGTGATTAGTTTGATTCATATGAGTTGTGAATGTAAAACCCCAAAATTTCAAAGTACGTTATCTCTTTAAATTAATTCAATAGCTTGTGCTATACGCAACATAGAGATCGAGTGCAACACAACATACCATAATAACCATTCAAAAAATGGTTATGAATAGTATTAACCACATTTTAATATTTATATATACCCTATATAATTTTAAAATTATTCTTTTGGGTTTCTTAGATGTAATATAATAAAAATTCAATTTTTAAGATAAAAGTGTTATTTTTAAAAAAATATGGTTTTCCACCTTTTAATGTTGATCCCTTTTAAATCCAATATTTGATAGATTTATATATTAAATTATGTGTAATTAAATTCTTCATTATAATCTTGGCATAAAAAATCAATTTTGGATAAATTTTTGGTACTTTTTTTATAACAGTCATGTTTTGATGAATAGTGAAAATACTAAATTTTAATAAAAACAATTTAATTATAATAATTAATAGTGATAAATTATACATTTGAGTTATTTTAATGTATAAATATATTATATTTTTACCATTTAATCCAATTTCAGTCATTGGAATTAATTTTACTTTGATGTTGGACATAAACATGTGTTAATCCTTTGGTAATTATTATTTCTTAAAAACACACTTTTTTTGACAATTAGAATTATTTTTAAATTAATTACTACAACTTATTTGATTTAAATTTAAAAATATATATTCCATATTTGGAATCTGGTGGTCCAAATTTTGTAAATAGGTAACATTAATTTAGACATTATGAATAATTACATCGGTAAATATTTTATTTTCCGTGGTTAAAGGGTAAATCTGCTAAATAAGGGTAACCAAATAATATTATAATAATATGAAATTCACTAGACATGTGTTCTATTTATATTTTTTGATATATATCCAACCATGGGAATCTTTGGGTCCATTTTGAACTTAGATAGAGCCACACAAGAGGGATAATGACACTTTATATTAATTAATTTAAAGTAAACACAAATATGCCATAATGATATATCTTATAGTAAAAAAATATTTACAAGGTATTATATAAGTTATCTATTCAACTATAAATATTAATTTTAATGATAAAATCATTTCCTACATCATTATATTTTATTTATAATTTTTATTTATAATATATATATATATATATATATAATAATGATGCAATATTTTCATTACTAATGAAAAAATCAAATAATTGATTTTATAAATATTAATATAAATATTATATGAATGTTTTGATACTATAAATGAATTATATAGTTTAATATGACATTTTAAGATTGATTCAATGTATCATTATTGAAGTAATAATGTTGTGATGACATTAAAAAAACTAATACTAAATAGTGTCAAAATTGACATAAATGTGTTTAAAAAAAATACAAATTTAATAAATTATATAATAGTCATAAAAATTAAAGGATTATCCAAATAACTTATATAATAATATATATGTCATTAATTAACCACTGGGGTTTCTCTTGTAATTTTATAGTAATATTATTAACTACATAATATAAAAATACATGGACACATGGTAAATGATAAACTATTTAAATGAGAGTTATATGTAAAAGATAACGTTAGTTTGTTAATCTAAATTTTTCTAAAACCCATTAGTTGATTTTATTTCGAACCATAACAACATAATTATACAAATAAATTCATTTTGTGATATTAGAAACTGAATATTATTGCATAATAAAATAATATTTCATGGTTTTTCTAAGGTTCCCATCACCCCTCTTATAAAAGGGAACTTCCCCTTCTATAAAATTCACTCCTCCAAATCCATTTATCTTGACCAAAACGTTACAGAATATCCTCCAACATACCTAATTTTAACCAAGAGTTCTTCACTTGAGCATAAATCTAACCTAAATATCACTTTTGTTCAAATAAAGTTGGAACACCCAAAAAAAGGTAATTATTTTATCACTTCTTTCAAATTTCTTTTCTTATTCCACTTTCACATTCGTTGTTATCTCCATGCAAAAAAATAAGTCCAGTACCTTCTAAATACTATGATGTTATGATAAATATGATAAATTTATATTCATTAGTCTATCCGTCATATGAATAATAATGTATCCATGCATGCGTATGTACGGCTAACCGTCTCCACGCTATGAGTAATTTTTTATTCAACACAATATTGTTTTCATAGATATTATGATAAGAAATATGTATATAAATAATTAAAATTAAATTCTATTGTTTCAATATAATTAATATGTCATCCAATTAAACACCTTTTAATCATTAATGAAATAATATTGTCATTTGTGTGTATGTATAGCTAACCATCGTCACGACACTATGAGATTCATTTCCACATTTACCATTCAACATCGATTATAAAAATACATATTATTAATAATTATGTAATATATTACCTAATAATTCTACTGGATATATATATATATATATACTTATATATATCTTATTCACTTACCTTCATTCAATATGGTATGAAAACGGAAACATCGTTTATGTGTATGTATGGCCTACTGTCTCAATAAACGGTTCCTTCCATGTCATATATATATATATATATATTACATGATTATATTCTAAATATGTATGATATATAAATCATTTTTTTACACTAGAAGTATTTAAAGCATGATCTAAATGATTTGAACAGGAATAAAAAGTTAAAACACGTACGATTAAGAAAGTGATTTTTTGCCCGAAATGTTAATTTAATATGGAAATAATTATTAAATGGGTAGTATAATGTCATTAATGAATCATTTACGATATAATATAAAATAATATGGTTCTATTATAATTTAATAACATAATATATTAATTATATATGAGGTTAAATGTACCCTCGACTAAAGGAATGTACTCGTAAAGGGTTAATTTCTCAAAAACATTATTATCCAAGATTGTTTATATATAAGTATGTACTGGGACGTATTTATCATCCATGCCCCAGTTTCATAAAAGAATATGCAAAAAAGTTTTTTAAGGTACTCTTTAACTAAAACATAATTTTAAATTTTTTAAATATTTATTCTTCTAAACCTTTCTCATTAATGTCCATTTTGTTAAAAATGGGTTTAAGGATTTATTTATATGGAAATGGTTGTTTTAAAATGTTAATTCCCTTCAAAAGAATAAAATTTTTTATGGGATACATTGATTCAAAAAAATATTAAAATTACTTCCTTTATAAATGGGTGACTTTTAAATGATTTCACAAAAGGTATATTTCTCTCAAAGAGTTTTACAGATCATTTTCAACTATTTCAACATCCTTTACAATATATTATTCATGACTAAGGTTTATTTATTATAATAAAATCTCCCATATTGTATTTAATGAGTTATGATATGTTTGACTGCGTGTCACACCCGGTTTTTTTCTTTGTATTGATCTGGTCCATTAGAAATCTGGAACCTTTTGTATGTATTTGATGAGATTAATCTTGAGTTTTTATGTTTTATTTTTGTCTAATCACCCTAATTTGGTTTCTCCATTGTTTTTTAGGAGTTTTTGAAGAAAGGGTTGTTACTTTATGATTTGGGCCAACCTCGAACCCATTCAGAGTTTAAAAAACGAATTTGTTTCTTTTATAACTCTGTTGTTTTTCATAATTTTTCACCCATTTTACCTCCCACTTGTCCTATTCTGATATATCAAAACATTCATATCCTTTTGGACCCCATAGAAAGTCATAATCATGTTGAATTAGGGTTACTTATTTAGGTGTTGGGCAAGCCTATGGTACCATTACTAGTTTTAAAAAAATAATTGTTTCTTTAATATATAATTTAATTTTTAATAATTTTTGGTTATTCTACCTCCTCAGTGAAGCCAATATCCTTATCCTCACCCCCATTGTCGATTTACCATCTTTAGAGCTTATATGTGCACTAATTAGGGAGAATGTTCTCAGGTTAACTCAAATCACCCAGAAATGATAAGGTAAATTGTTTTATACATAACTCATTCAGTTAATGCTATTTTTTAAAAAATATTCTTTACCTAGTTCTTCCAGACCTTAAGAAACTCTCCATGATGTTACATCCTATTCCCTTTTCTCTAGAGGTGCATATCTAATGGAATACAAAGAGTTTTATTGTGGAAATGTTGAGATTCCATCTCCTTTATCCTCCCTCTTCATCCTCCTATTATTTCTTGGTTTTATAATATCCCCTACTCATGATTGACCTAGGGTTCTGTTTCCCCATGGTTTTTTGATGGATTTCATATTTATTTAGGTATAGTATTCAATGTTTTAGGGTTTATAATCCCACGATGGGTGATTTCATGTGTTCATTTCTACTACGCAAAGGTTTTGAGGTAGGATGTCCCTTGCACAAACCATTATCATTTAAGTTTCATAATATTAATTATTTTATAACCTTATTTATAAGATATTTTCTTCTCTGATACTTTGTTTCTAATGGTTTTGTGTGAAAATTATGTTTTGTCACTTATTTTGTTAAATATATAGTTGTTTTAGTATAAATGTGAACTCCTCTTATTTGATAAATTATTCCATGAGCTTCCGCACTTCTTTTATGGTATTTTGAATATGTATTATTTTCATGAATAACATTATGGTATGAAAATGGTGTATTATCTCTCTTTAAGTGCATAACACAAGTTGTTTATTTTAAAGAGTGCATGAAATGTGTTTTGTAAATTTCCCTGTTAGATTTTATGTGTCTACTACAATTTAAAATAATTAGTTTGGATTTATAAATATATTGGAAGCATGTGAGAAAATAATTTTGGGATCCTATGATGGCTATCTAATTTGAATTTCCTTTTAAAAACAAATGGTTTTTTGTTTATAAGATGTTTTGGCCCGAGTTGTTAGAAAATGGCATGTTTCACATTCTTATAAAAATGTTTGTGTTTTGAATATGTCACCTGGGTGTTTTATAGTATTTTATTAATTTGGTTTTATTCTATAAATTTTGTGTACACACCAAATTAATAATATTTAAATTCATAACTTTGTTAAATTTTAGTTTTTAGAAAATGTTTAAAGGTTCATTTTACATTTCCTAAAAATGAAGAATGTGTGTTTATATTGTATATACCATGTTGTGTCAATTAGGATTGTTTTATTGTCCATGAAATGATTTTATTAAATTATTTTAGGGCTTCCAAATATGGTTTGTTATGGATCTGATGTGTTTTTATTATTGAATGAGTACTATTGAATGAGTTTTATTTGCAAAGCCTCAATACACTCCATGAAATTGTTTTACGAAAATATTTAGTGGTTTTTTGATTAGTTAAAGAAATGTGAATAATGTTTGTGGGATGTTTGTGTGTTTATGGTTTGGGAATGTACTTTTTATGTGAAATGTGTATTTGATAATATGTGTAACTTGATTGAGCACTAAAGGTAATCTCAGGTATCTAGGTGGGCGAATGTGTACTCGTATGCTAGTGATCCTGGGGGGTTTGGCCAATGTTTCATGTAGAATGTTTGACGATGACAACACTGGAAACCTAGGTTATGGGTATTCTCTCTAATAGTTTCTCATGTGAACGAGAACAGATATTTATTATGGTTACTTTCATCGAGATATGATGTACATGGGGCTCACAACTGACTAGTGCCTAGGGGTGTTCCTGTGACTTGTGTGCATTGGATCTTTTGTACTCACCATTGGCTTATGGTGTGTTTGGTTGATAAATTCAGTAGTGTGTGTGATTTATTTAGAAGTTAAAATTCTTTAATGAAGACCTTTTGAAAACTATTTTGATTTTGAATTTGGACCGCTATGAAAGATATTACTAGAATATTTGTTTATAAAACATGCAAGTTATTTTCTGGTTGTTTTTTTATCATGGGACCTCATTTAGAAGAAATAAAATCATATTTTTATTTAAAACATGAAATTTATGTTTATTTTATTTTAAATAATGTTCATTGTGAATAGAATATCGAGCTAACCTACTGAGTTTTAATACTCATTCATATAGTCTTATTTTGTTTTTATCCCTTGTGTAGGTTTAATCTTGTTTTTGGTCACCTTTGGAGATGTGTGATCATTTTGTTGGAGCATGACCAGCAGGGTATCATTGAGTTAGTTGGTTATCAGGTTTGGTCAGTTGAGTTGTTTTCTTAGATGTACTTTTACTTGCATGTACAAATAATGATCAGTTCAATTTTTATATAAATTTTTTTTGGGATGTCCATTTCTTTCCGCTGTTTTTTTGTTGTTCATATATGGGTGAAATCAGTACATTTTGTACTGAATTGATGCCCTCGGTTCTTGTCTCCATCCCGGGAGGATCAGGAACACATCCCAGGACTTGTCGCTGGCTGGCATGGGTGACTGGTTCAGGGTCGACTCGGACTGGTTCATGACAAAATGGTATCAGAGGAGTTCATCTCTTAGAAAACCATTATGTTAGAGTGCCCTTGTTATTTGGGGATGTCAAGGTAGATGGAGTAGGATTTTGGGGACTTTAGGGGTAAGTGCGGAAAGAGTGTCACGAACTCTAATTCGTTCTGATCCTCGGGTTTCCAAGGGAATTCTAGTTTTATTAGTGTCCTTTATTTTAGTCGATTGTTTGGTGTTGGGATAGGACAAGGAGAGTCTGAATAAACGAATCTGTGAGCTCCAAGGGCCTAGAAAGCCATGTGGAGCTAGGGGATGGTGATAATAAGTCTCTCTATGTTTGTGTTGAGTTTGAAATATGGCTTCCAACCATACGAGCATGTCACCCACAAACACTAATTCCATTTTTTGGGGTTGCTTGAACCTTTCATGATTTCTGAATTTTTGTTTTGAAAATCCTTGTGTGAGAATTATGGAAATTGGTTTTAAAGGAATGAATTTTGAAATGTTAAAATGGGTGTTTTTAAAATTTGAATATAATAATGGTTTTAGATGTTTTTGTTTCTGTGAAAATGTTTTTTTTGTGGGAAGTGGAAATGATTTAATGGGATTGGATTATCCATAATCTAAGATTGTTGTTTGTTAGAATAAAATGTTTTCAAATTGTGAATCATTTTAAGGTGATTCTGAATAATTTTTTTAAAACGTGTATTTTGGGATGTTAAAAAGTTTTTGAATTGGTTAAATTTTTTTAAAAAATTTGTTTTCATCGGTTGGCGTTTTCCCAGAAAGGGTATTGGTTTCAATGGACCTCTGATTATGAATATATACCTTGCTGAATTTTTTTTAGAAAAGGGTAAGGGGTTTTTTGGAGTGGGTTTTTTATTTTAAATTTTTCTATAAATGAAAAGGGGTGGGTTTTTAATCAAATTATTCTTAAAGAATTTTGTTTTTTTTTGAAATATGAAAAGTGGTTTTGACTTGGTGGTTGGTGTTCCTTTTAAAGGTAAATGATTTTTCAAATGATGTTGTTATGTTTTAGCCTTTGGTGTTTTCATGGGTGCTCACATTCATGGTTTTATTGATATCTGGAAGGATGGCCTATATGGAAATGTGTTTGAGTTCCTGGGGTGGCATGGAATTGTGCATGTGAGTGATACCTGATGAAACACCACTGTTGAATGTAGAAACCCACCAAGTTAGTTTTTTTTTCAAAAGTTTTTTGTGCTGAAAATTTGTGGCATTTTTTTAAACCAATGGTTATGTGGGTTGATTTTTCTATTTCATAGAAGATTTTTCTATTTAGTAAGCTTCCTAATGATTTATAATTCATACTGTTGTTGTATCATGAGATGAGATCTTGTTGGTGGATCGGTTATGGAGTAATGTTCATTGGGATCCTAAATATGTGTTTGATGTTGTGATGTGGCCATGGATAGTTATCCATTGGAAAAATCATTCCTACTGATCAATGTAAGGATTCATTTAAAATGTTAAATCAACCTCTTTTGACGATTCCTCAACCTATTAGTTGGAATAGAGAGCTGTTTGGTATCGATTAAAAGTGATTCTAGGTCGTGATAATTCTTTTGGACATAGTAGTTGTGTTCTATGATGTTGATGTGTTTTTTTCGTATTCCTTGTCTGTTCTGCCCCTCGACTAGAGTGAGACATAATTTTGATATGAATCTAGGAGTTACTATTTAGATGAAGGTGTTTTGATGAGCATGGCAGTTTTTTTAGTGGTGTAATCCTTGGAACCATGACTGCATTGCAGCAGATGCTTCAAGAATATGGGCTCCATCCATAGGCCTCAGAGTAAAGCATTTCACACAGTTAGGAAATATCCAAAGGTATGGGGATCTCAACCAGGATCCTGTCTCCACCATTGTGGTATGGTAGTTTCTATGTATCAATTTTGGTACCTCATTACTATGAATTTCCCTTTGTCACAATAAGGGTGGTGGAATTACCCCTCACATAGTGTCTATGGTTATGCCTTCATGGATTTGGGTTTCGATCAATGTCCCTGTGTGGAACTCCTATGAAAATAAGGTGTAGTATTCGCGTTACCTATTTGTAGGTGGAGACTGCTGGGTATTTACTTTGTTTCTATTGTAGTTTCAATGGCCTAATTATTGGGTCCCCACTACTCCACTCCCTGAGTTGTGGGGGTCCAAATCTGGGTTGAAAGTCATGGCCCAGTTCTGATCCCCTTTGTTCGAGAGCGGGTGGTTTAGATCTCCATTTTGTATACCTATTTACTTGGTATTGTAGGTTTTTGTAGAAGAGTTTTGTTGGGCTTCTGTGAGTGAGGCCCAATTCTAGCTCATGTTGAATTCATGTCTGTTCGTTGCTAGTTGGTTTCTAATAGTGGGGAGACTCACCACGGGTCTAAGGGATTTTCATCCAAAGAACTTTTATAGTGAAAGTTGTTTCTTAATGGTGGGGAGTACATTCTGGAGTACACTATAATATTTGGTTTATGTGAGTTCTCTTTGGTTTTGTTGATGGTTGGTTTCATTCGGAGAAGGCCCAACAATTGGGTTCTTGGCTTGGTTGTGGAGGGGTGGCATGATATTTCCAATGATTTTCTAGAAGTGGTTGTGAGTAGTGTGTTTTTTTTTGAGATAGAGGATTAAAATCAATTGATGTTTGATGATATTTCATTTTCTTGATAGGTTGTATCATGTTTATAGGTAATCCCTTGGTGTTTTTCTTTCATCTGGAAAGTGTTATGGCTTTCCAGGGGCGGAAAGATTTAATGGTGGAGAGATTTGTTCCACCCGGTTTTTTTGTCTTTGTATTGACCTGGTCCATTGGATATATGGATCCTTTTCATCTGTATTTGGTCAGATGAATTTTGAGTTTCGAAGTTTCATATATGTCTAATCAACCTAATTTGGGTTCCCCATTGTTTATTTAGTAGTTTTTGAAGAAATGGTTGTTACTTCATGATTTGGGCCAACCTTGAGCCCATTTCGAGTATAAAAAAACCAAATTTGTTTTTTTATAAATCCTTTTTTTCATCCCTTTTCACCCATTTCACTTCCCACTTGTCGTATACAGATATATTAAAACTTCCTTATCATTTTGGACCCCATATAAATTCATAATCATGGTGAATTGGGTAACTTATTTAATTATTGGGCCAGTCGATGGGCACATTTCTAGTTTTAAAACAAATATTTGATTATTTTATATCTTAATCCATTTTTATAATTTTTGCTGCTTCCACCTCCCCATATAACCCAATATCCTTATCCTCACCCCCATTATTGATTTTCCCTCTTAGAAGCTATTAAGGGTCACAGATTAGGGAGATAGTTCTCAGGTTACCTCAAATCACCTAGAATTGATGAGGTAAATAGTTTTATACATAAATCATTCAATTCGTGCTCTTTTGCAAAAAAAATTCTTCTTTACCTGGTTCTACCAGACCTTAAGAGACTCTTCATGAATTTTCATCTCATTCCATTTTCTCTTGGTGTGTATATATAATAGAATACGAAGAGTTTTCTTTTGAAAATGGTGAGATTCTATCTCCTTTATCCTCCCTCTTCTTCCTCCATCCATTATTTATTTATATTATAATCTCCCCAACTCATGATCAACCTAGGGTTATATTTTCCCATTGTTTTTGATGGATTTTATATTCATTTATGTATGTTCTTCATATTTTTAGGGTTTATAAAACCAGGATGGGTGTTTTGGGGTGTGCCTTTCCATTACGCCAAGGTTTTGAGGTAGGATATCCTTTTCACAAACCATTATAATTTAAGATTAATCATTTTAATTATTTTTCAACCTTATATAAATGATATTTTTTGCTGGGAAACTTTTTTTATAATGTTTTTGTGTGCAAATAATTTTTTGTGACTTATTTTGTTAAAAATATTGTTTTTTGGTATAAATGTTCCCCCTCTTATTGGATAAATTATTCCATGAGATTTAGCACATGGTTTATGGTATTTTTAATATGTCTAAGTATCTTGAATATAATTATGGCATTAAAATTGTGTATTATCCCTTTTTAAGTGCTTAACATGAGTTCTTTTTTTGGAGTGAATGCAATGTGTTTAGTAAATTGTATGGTTGGCTTTTATGTGTCTACAGCAATTTAAAATAATTTGTTTGGATTTATAAATATATTATAAGAATGTATGAAAATTATTTTGGGATCCTTTAATGTCTTAAAAATTTGGATTTTATTTTACAAACATATGGTTGTTTGTTTACAACATGTTTAGGCCCAAGATGCCAGAAAATGGCCCGTTTCAAATTCTTATAAAAATAGTTGCATTTTGAATATTTAACCTGAGTGTTTTAATGGATTTTAGGAATTTTGATTTATTATTTAAATTGGGTGTACACACCTAATTAATAAAATTGAAATTCTTAACTTTTCCAAATGTTATTTTTGAGAAAATGTATAAAGGTTCGTTTGGCCTTTCCTAAAAATGACAATTGAGTGTTTTACTTGTATATACAAACTTGTATCAATTGGGATTATTTTATGTCCATGAAATGATTTTATTAAATGTTTTTAGGGCTTCCAAATATGGGTTGGTATGGTTTTGATGTGTTTTTATAATATAAATAGCTTTTTTGAAAGAGTTTTATGTGCAAAGCCTCAATACACTACTTGAAATTGTTTTACGAAAATATTTAGTGGGTTTTTTATTCGTGAAAGAAATGTGAATAATGTTTGTGGTATATTTGTGTATTTATGGTTTCGGAATGTAATTTTGATGTAAAATGTTTATTTTATAATATTTGTAACTTGATTGAGCACTAAAGGGTATCTAGGTTATCTAGGTGGGTAGACGTGTACTAGTATGCTAGTGATCCTGTGGGGTTTGGCCCCTATTTCATATAGTAAGTTTGACGATGACAACAACAACTAAACTATAATGATGATGTTGATGGTGGACAACTAGGTTATGGGTATACTCCCTGCTAGTGGATCATGTGCATGAGAATAGATATTTATTTTGGTTACTTTCACCGAGATACGAGGTACCTATGGCTCACAACTAACTAGTGCCTAGGGGTGTTCCCGTGACTTGTGCTCATTGGATATTTAGTACTCACCATCTGTAGATGGTGTGTTTGGTTGCTAAATTCAGTAGTGTGTGTGATTTATTTAAAAGTTAAAACTATTTAATGCAACTCTTTTGAAAATTATATTCATTTTAAGTTGCACCACTTTAAATGTTATTACTACCATTCTTGTTTATAAAACATGCAAGTTTTTGTCTTGTAGTTTTTTTAGCATTGGACCTAATTTAGAATGTATAACATTATATTTGTATTTAAAACTTGATATTTATGTTTCATTAATTTTATGTTATGTGCATTGGGAATAGAATATCGGGCTAACCTACTGAGTTTTAATACTCACGCCAATAGTGTTCTTCTGTTTTTAGCCCTTGTGCACATTTCAACTTGAGTTCGATCTCCTTGGGAGACATGTGATCAACATTGTGGACAGTGACCAGTGGGGTCTCATCGAGTTAGTTGGTTATCGGGTTTGGACAGTTGAGTTTTTTTCTTATTTGTACTTTCAGTTTCTTGTACAAATAATGTTCAATTCAATTTTTATTTAAATGTATTTTGGGTTTTCCATTTCTTTCCAATGTTTGTTTTCTTGTTCATATATAGGAAAAACCATTCCGTTGTGTAGTCTATTGGTGACCTTGATTCTTGTTTCCATCTTGGGAGGATCGGCAACACCTCTTGGGACTTGTCGCGGGCTGGCCTGGGTGACAAGTTTAGGGTCGACTCAGGCATGTTTCTGACACAGTGGATGATCTATTTGTATAACATTCATGGTTTATAGTTAAAGTATTGTCATTTTTTATACTAGTTTTAATATGAATATTTATGTTTGGGTTCAAAAAATTTATATGAGGAATGCATTGGACTTAGTAAGTGACGGTTGGAGCCTGATATAGCTCCTTGATGAATCTGTTGGTCTCATGAGGAAAACAAGGGTCTTGGCACAAGGCCTTGACAAAATATAATTTGTAGTCTTGGCACGAGGACTAGATTAGGTGGTTATGTTGTCCAAAATTATGAATTCCATCGTTATGAAATTATCTATTGATTTTACATGTGATTATTCAACTAGTAGAATTTCAATGTTAATATGTAAATAAAATTATCTGATTTATATTTTCAATATTATTATGATGTTTATGTTTAAAAGTATTTTTTTTAAGGTTTCTTCCATTCATTAATTAGTTATTCTTATTTATGAACGTTTTTAATGCATTGTTATTTTTACTGAGCATCTAAGCTCACCACTTTCTATGTTTTCTTTTTCCCAGGATTCCAAGAAGTGTATTATGTATGATATGTAGGGTTAATATGGGGGAATAATGGGATTCACACCAGATTAGTTATATTTTGTTTTATGATTTAATGTCTAATGAAACGTTTTTTTATGTAATCTACTTTCCAAGAGTTCTAAAATGATAGGTCCTTCAGGATATTATTTCTTGTAATCATGTTAATGTATAAAAATAATACACCGACTATGGGATTCTGGGGTCAGGGTGTTATAGTTGGTATTAGAGGAAGTTGAGAAATTACCTTGGAAACTAGTTTTAGATAAACTCTGATTAGATAACATTAACATAAGATAGACTTTGAGGATTAGTATAGAATAACTTCCTAGATTTTTGGTAATGTATAAATTTGGTTTATTTTCTAATCAACACATCCCTGTCTGGATACGAGCAGGTAGAGGCAGCTCTATAACATATGTACCTAGGAGTGAAAATGCCGACAATGTGTTACTGGCTTGACCGAGGGTATCATGGTACAAGAAAATGGGCCCTGCTGCACTCTTGGTTGCGACACTCCCAGGGGATATGATTAAGACGAATATACATTTTCTTTTCAAAACATTATGAAGGGTTTATGAGTAATTACTTACTCAAAGAAAACATTTTTGTGATTATATATTATATGCATAATATTTTCAATTTACGTTCGGTATTTTAAATGTTTTTAATTATCAATTACAATTCATCAACTAACCTAGTGTATTCTATTGTTTAGAAATGGTGCCCAGTAGAAGGAATGAGAAATCCAAAAGTAAACATAATCCAAAGAGTGAAAGTAGTCATATCTTTCATGGTAGTAATCCAATATTTTGAAAGAAAATATTTTGCCACAAATATTCATCAAAACAGTAAATTAAATAATGTTATAATAAGAAATGTAAATAATTATATGAGTCTTATGGATTTGAAGGAATTCTATAGAATAATAGGATGGTCGAGAGAAATATGGATAATTGGATGTGGGAAAAGAATGGCTTTACCATTTGTGATAACTATGGAATGAATAACCTTGTTAAATTATTGAGGGGAATGGGATTTTGTTAAAAGTTTGGGGAGAAAGGACACCAATTACGTGATTTCTAAGGTATGAAAAAGGATTCAAATGTACAATTCTTCATCTTCAAGGAGTTGGACACTACACTAATCAATGTGCCAATCATTAGAGTATCGCCCAAAAGATTTTTTAGGATAATAATCAAGTTATGATATTACCACAAATGAAGATTAATGACTAGTGTTCTATGTTGATATTAAATAATAATGTCATTTGAGTGTTGTATCAACGATTTACTGGTTATAATAATTATGGAGTTTATAAGGATTGTTCTACAATGATATTTCATTAAGGATTTGAGATTTTGTGGTACCAAGAAATGTGACTTAACAGATGTTTAATTTTTTTGGAAAATACATAGTTTCATAAAAGATAAAACATAATATGGTTTTGATACTGATGTAGTGATTTTGTAATAATATATGGTTGATTAAGATAAATTATATTGGATATTCTTGACTTCCTTGGAACTGATTAACGGTTTTTTTATTCTTTAAGTATTAGTTTATTAAAATTTTTGTATACAAGGAGTATATCCCGTATTATATAAGGAATAATGGATCGTGAAAGATACAAATAAGATTTATGGAATTCCATGTTTTACAATGTTTTAAGAGAATATATTATGGAGGTATTAATATGTTATTATGTGGTGAAATAAGTCTTCATTTTGTTTACCTTCCCTATATTTTTTGGACTATGAGATTGGATATAATTATTTTGTATATGTATAAAGGATGTAATTGATTATTTTTGTCATTGGATACTATTTTTAATGATAAATAATTTCATAATATTATTTTTGGATTGTTATTAAAATGACAACTCAAAGGTCAGGCGATAACTCTTCGCAACCGGAAATTCCATGAGACATGAACCTACTACCGACGGGCAACAAGGGTGCATCACCTACCACTGGCCTACATGATTTCCTGGTTTGTATGAAGTATTTTTTAAATTATATGATTTATTAATTATAAATTCATTTTTTAGAACCCTATACGATTAGGCTAAATAGAATATTTTTTTATTTCTATTATCTTTTAGAGTGAAATATGAGTTTGTGGTAGGGGATGAAATAATAAATTTAAATTATTTTTTATTCCTTGTGTTCTTATTCTATGAATTAAAATAATTCTACAACACTTGGTAAAGGATCATAAAACCCCAAATGTTTTCCTAGTGATTTACTTTGCGATGAATCAAATTTTCCCTTAGATCATCGTAGAAATATGGCTTTCGGATTGTTAACATTTCCCTAATAAAATTCCTTATAACTCTTTATCAGAAAATGATGGTTGAGTTTCTCTTCCATATCCATGTTTTCCAACATGTAACCCTAGTATGTGTAATTTCTAGTAACATTGACACTTACCTTTCTTTATTTCAAAACAGAGGCCTCATTAATCAATTTTTCTGACGTGGGTTTTCCACAAAGGTATTTTATATTTTCAAAATTTTATTTTCAAAAATAAATTTCATATTGGGAGGATTAAGTTTATTAAGTAGGGGAGAATGTAACACCCAAATATTTCATAGTATGTTATCTAATTAATGTAATTCAATTGATTGTGCTTCATGCAACACTAAGATCGAGCGCACCACGACATACCAAAAAACCGTTCAAAAAGAAGTTATGAATAAAATTAACAAAATTTTGAATTATATATATATCCTATATGATTTTAACAGTCATATTTTGTGTTTCTTATTCACAAGATAACATAAATCAATTTTAAGATAAAAGGCAATTTTTTTTAAAAATGCATTTTTCTGCCTTTTAATAGAGAACCCTATTTAAAATCAAATATATGAATCGTTTATATATTAAATTATTTGAAAATATATTCTTCATTATAATAGGTACCTGATGACTTTATTTGGGTAAATTTTTTGTACTTTTCTGATAACTCTCATATTTTCAGGAATAGTAAAAATAATATATTTTATTTAAAAACATCTTTTTTAATCGATATAGTTTTTGATGTTAAATTATATAATTGAGTGGTTTTAATATCTAATTTGATTATATTTTTTCCATTCAATCCAATTTTCATCATTATATGTAATTTCACTTTGAAATTGGTTATAAATAAGTGGTAGCCTTTTGATAGTTTTTATTTCTTAAAAAACCTTTTTTTGTTTTAACAACAAGATCAAATTTTAAATTAATTTCTTCTACATCTATGTTTTGAATTTGGAAAAATTGGTTCCATATTTTGAATCATGAGGTCTAAATTGTTTAAATAGGAAACTTATATTTTTAGACATTATGATTAATTACATCGGTACATATTTTATTTACCATGCTTAAAGGGTAAATCCGGTAAATAAGGGTCACAAAATAATATTATAAAAATTTTAAAATACCTTGAAATGTGTCCTATTCCTATTAATTGATTCATTTCCAACCATGGAAAATATTGTGTCAATTTTGGAACCACATGGAGCCACTGGAGAGTGATAATGAAACTTTATATTAATTATTTTAAAGAAAATAAAAAATTTTCATAAACATATATCTCTTAGTAAAACAATTTTTACAAGGGGGTATATAAGATATATTTTTTAATATAAATATTCATTTGAAAGATAAAAATATTTCCTACATCATGAGATTTTATTTATAATTTTTTTACATATAATAAATATATTTATATATGACACAATAATGATGCAATATTTTCATTATTAATGAAAGAATTGAATAAATGATATTGTATGTATTAAAATAAAAATAATTTAATGTTTTGATTCCGTAAAAGAATTTCATAGGTTAATATGACATGTTATTATTGATTAAATGTAATGTTTTTGAAGTAATAATGTTGTGATGGCTTTCACAAAAACCAAATACAAAATAGTGTCAAAATTGACAAAAATGAGTTTTTAAAACAAATACTATTTTATTAAATTATATAATAGTCATAAAAATCAAAGTATCATATGAAGAACATATATAATAATAATATTTCATTAATTAATAAATTGGGGGTTATATTGGTATTTTATTGTATTTTTATTAAGTATATAATATAAAATACGAAGAGACATGGTAAATGTTAAACTATTTAACTAAGAGTTAAATATAAATAATATGGTCAATATGATAACTTAAACATATCAAAAACCTATTGGTTGTGATTATATGGACCTATAATCACCTAAATAACTAAATAAATTAATTTTAAGACATTATAATGATAATATTATTGAATAATAAAATTATATTTTATGTTATTCATAAGGTTCCCATCACCCCTCTTATTAAAGAGAACTTACCCTTCTCTCAAATTCACACTTCCAAATCCAATTGTCTCACCCAAAACCTGCAAAAATCTCCTCCAAACTTCCCTTATTTCAACCTATAGGCCTTTCCATGGACATTAATACATCATACTAAGCTTTTTTTACAAATCAAATGTAAAACTCAAAGAATAGTAAATTATTTTATCACCGTTTCAATGTTCTTTTCTTCTTCCACATTCACATTTTTTTATCCATACAAAAATAATAAGTCTAGTAACTAATACATACAATGATGTTATTATTAATATGGTACATCCATATTCATTATTCTATCCATCCTATGAATAATAAATTCACCATGTGTCCAAACGTACGGCTTACCATCTCCACGACGTGGGTTAATTTGTTATTCAATACTATGTTATTTGGGTGGATATAATGATTAGTAATATGTATATAAACAATTAAAATAAAATTATAATGTTTCTATATAATTAATACACCATAAAATTCCACCCCTTTTAATCATTAATGGAATGATATCGTCACTCGTTTATACGTATGACTTACTGTCTCCACGATACGATGAGATTAATTTCCACGTTCACCATTCAATGATGATTATAAAAATACATATTATTAATAAGTATGTAATATATGACATAGTAATGCTACTGGATATATATATATATATATATCTCTGTGTGTGTACTTACATATATCGTATTCACTTGATTTAGTTCAATAAGATATGAAAATGAAAACACAGTTTATCTGTACGTAGGGCCTACTATCTCGATAAACGAAACATCCATTTCAAACATATATATATATTATAAATATTTATATTGTAAATATATATTATGTATAAATCATGTTTTATATTTTTATAGTATTTAAATCATGATCAAAATGATACGAACAAGAATAACAAGTTAGAAGACGTATGATAAAGAAAGCGATTGTTACCTGAAATATTAATTAAACATAAAGATTATTATTAAATGGGTAGTATAAATTAATAAATGAAGAATTTATGATATCATAAATATTAATATGTTTCTGATATAATATTCAAACATACAATGTTCATTATACATGAGGTTAAAGGTACCCTCGACTAAAGGAAAGTACAAAGTAAGGGTTAATATCATAATCTCATTATTATCTGAGAATGATTATATATAAGTCTGTACAAGGACATATTTTTCATCCATGTCCATGTTTCATAAAATAATTTTCAAAAGGATTCTTTTAATGGGAATCTTTAAAAAACATAATTTTAAATTTTTTAAAAATTTATACTTCTAAAACGTTCGTATTAATGAACATATTTCTAAAAATGGTTTAAAAGAGGTATTTATATGGACATTATTGTTTTAAAATGTTAATTCCACTAAAAATATTCAAAGTGGAATGAGACACATTGACTGAAAACTATAATTTAAATGTATTCCTTTATAAATGGGTGAATTTTAAATGATATAAAAAAGTGATATTTCTCTCAAAGATTTTGACAGATCATTTTCAACTATATCAACATCCTTTACAAAATATTATTTTTGATTGAGGTTTATTTATTATAATACAACATTTCATATTTTATTGAATTATTTATGATATTTTTGAATGTGGATATTCTATTTTTATACCCTTTATTGTTTATGAATAGTGTACAGATATTTCATATGTTAGTTTTATTACAAATGGTTATTTTATGTTTCAAAATCTTCATATGAGGAATACATTGGACTTAGTAAGTGACAGGTGGAGCCCCCAACAACTGCACGATGCATCGGTAGGTCTCATGAGATAAACCAAAGTCTTGGCACAAGGCCTTGAGAAAAATCTTATCTTTAGTCTTGGGACGAGGCCTTGACTATTTTATTATGATGTCTGGCACTACATATTCCATCATTAAAAATTATCAATTGATATTACATTTGATTATTCGACTAGTAAAATATACATGTGAATAAACTAATGGCATTATTTGATTTATATTTTCCATATTATGTTGAATTTTATCTTTAAAAGAGTTTTTTTAGTCTTGTACATTGCCTTAAATGTTGATGCTTATTTATGAATGTTTATGAAATATTGATATCATTACTGAGAATATGAGCACACCCTATTCTATGTTTTATTTCTCCCATGATTCCAAGAAGTGTATTATGTATGATATACAAGGATAATATAGAATAATTGTGTCATTCATAATGGATTATTTAATTTGTTTGTGTTTGAATGTATAATGTAACATGCATGTATGTAATCAAGTTTACAAGACTACTAAACTGATCAGTCCTTCGAGATTTGATTCTTGTAATCACGTCAATGTATTTAAATAGTGCACTTGTTCCGAGCTTATATGGCCTGGGAATTAGAATGAATAATTTCATAATCAATTTTAATTATTTTCAATGAATTAAAATATGGTAATATTGTAGTATATATATCTAAATTAAGGAAAACAAATTCCTATAACATGGTGTCATATACCACCACCATAAGAATATAAATTGTTTCCTCATAATTTTAATTATCACTCGCTTATAAAAATATATAAGGGTACATATAAGATATAAATGGATCAATGTATTATTTTGAATGAAACAAAATACTGACTATTTTCCATACATCTAGAAAACACACCATTTCCCTCCCTGTAGGCATACACAAAATTCACATTCCAAAAATCATTTCTACTAAATACACCTCTATATGGTATTAAAGACATATATACAAGAATTATTATCTATAGTAATTTTATATTGAACCGTTAATCAATAGATAGTCATAGGTTTACCATGAATATGTAATTCTATTTCCTTATTTCATAAATTAATCATTCATATATGTCAAAATAACCAATCTATTCCCAAAATCGAATTTATTTCAACTAAATGGAGAATAATATGATCTTCAACAAGCACATTCCCAAAAATTTATAATATTTGGAAATTAAAAATGTTTTTTTTGACAAATAATATCACAATGTTCTTTAAGGATCATATAATCATTAGGGTGGATAATTGATCCTCATAAAAAACATTTGATGTAAAGAAGTTAGTAGAATCAATATTAAATATGAAATTTTTTATTTTTGTGAAATTGTTTTGTGTACCTTGAATCAATATGTTTTTGTGTCACAAATCATATGAATTCCATTTTTACATTAGTATAGCATTTAGTAAAGGATTAATAACTTCATTACCTCTTAAATTGGAGCATCATTTTTCATAATTCAAAAATTCCATACACTTGAATAATTGATGTGTGTGTCATGCATTGGTTGGGAAATTTATTTCCATCATTGTATTATATGGGAAATTTACCTCTATTTGATAATCTTGATCCTAGGTCCACCATTCCACACAAGATATAATCTAGTTTTTCCTTCAATTCATTCCCCAAAGTGTTTCGTATAAAAAATTTACATGTTTAAAATTTAATCATCATTCTTGTATGGTCTTTATCACAAGAAAATTAATAAAACTAAATTATTTTATTAATGTTTTGATTCAATGTTCCAAAGGGTGTAATGGTTTATTCAAAACATAATATGGTATACGAACGATTAATATAAAATTATAAACATCATATCCCGTCCCATTTTCATTTTCCTTGGGATAATCATTGAATTTTACATCACAATCTCCAATAACATGTTTACTCAAGGTTATAAACATTGAATAAAAGAAAAAATGAAATTGTAATTTCCATGATATTATAATCATTGTATTATATAATATTAAATGGGAAACAAATCCTATTATTTATTAAGTTATGGAACTAAATTTCATCATATGAGACTCTCAGTTTAACCACATTTTCATTATATTGGGTTCGAAAATATTTTTTTATCTAATCCCCAAATATAAATAAACCCCCTCATTGATTCAATATTATATTACTAGACCCTAACATACATATATATTACATCACATCCATATATTATGTAGTAAATTTCACTATAATAAAAAATCATAGATTCCAATTTTTTTGTGTTTTATGCATTTAGATACATAATCATGTTATTATAAATTATTTATTAATCATAATATATAAACATATTAACAAAAAATCCTTCTAACCTTATTCCTTTATATAAGTTTAGAGGTATGTTAGAAAAAAATGATAATATGATCACAACCACTTATTAATGAAGAACATTTCAATTTTTTATAAATGTTACAAAAAATATATCTGATAAAACATTAACCACTAAGTAATATTTTATTATATATTACCGAGGATCTTTAGATAAAAGAAATGATAATGATTAAGGTGTAGTACTTTTAAAATGGCTTATAAATATGTGATAAATATTTTGAACCATTAATTCCAAATATAAAAATGTGGAATATCATAGAATTATTGAATATTAATAATCCTAGTTAATAATAACATTATGAGAATCCCCAATGGTGCACAAACATTGTTTAGTGAACAAACCATGATTTATATGAATTAAAGGATGGAACTAAACCATGGTTCCAATGAAATAATAGTGTAAAAAAATGCATGTTGATCAGGAATTGATGTTGATAATAAACCCATGATGTCTATGGAAGAACTATGAGAAAAAATTCCATTATTTCAATCCATTAATGTTGTTGAAAAACACACGATTTTCACACATTAATGTCCTAAAAACCCATTCATTTACAAAATGTATGTTGTGATATAATAGACAACATCTTGTTTATTAACATAATTATCTCATGAGATATAAAACTATAACATAGATATTTTAGTGGAAAATATGACCACAACTACCTTGAAATAAAAAAACAGACATATTTGAGCCGTATGAAATCAATCAGATATATGATGTAATACCCCAATGAAAAAAATGTGTTTTCAAAACATATTCAAATAATATTACATAAAATGGATTCATTAGTTTCATCAATTGACACCCAAATAATATTCTCCCAACGTAATTATATCATGAAACCACATAAAATACGATAATGAAAATTACTCTATAATCATATAAATCATTAGGTTATTAAATAAATATTTATAGAAATCATAAAATGAAATTTCATAAAAAATATTTATTGTTATCATAAAACGATAATGTTATGAGTCAAATTTAAAAATAATTTTTCAAAATATGAGATGAAAAAGTTTGAATAACATAATTTTAGTGACTCGTAAATATTTGAACACTGAAATGAGATAATGATATTTATCTAATAACTTATTTTTACCAAATAAAATTTATGAATGTGGAATGAAATTTCGTCTTAATATTTTTTGGTATTTTTAGATAAACCCACACATCAAAGAAGAAATTATAAAACAACCATTATAAAATATATAATGTTTAAAAATATGGAATATAGATTAAAATAATTTATTACCATTCCTAATAGTAGATGATTTAATTTTTTAAATGAAATAATTTTTACATGGATGATAAAGAGATATTAGAAAAGATGTGAATTATTATTAAAAAACTAAATTTTATGACATAGGAATTCAATAAAATTATAATAAACAGAATTTTAAATGTAAATTCTGAATAAAGAAAAGATAAAATAAAATCTAACGAATTTTTATTGTGGAATAAAGAAAACATAATATGATGACGTTCAAGAATAATTATTTGGACTCCACAAAAGGATATTGTGAAATAAAAAATTATCACATGAATTATATTTATTATGTATGAAATAATTAATATTTGTTTTAGAAACGAAATTATATCTCTATAAAATAATAATAATATATTATAAAATATTATAAAATATTATTATAAATATTCATGGATGGTCATATTCAAGGAGGACTGATTAAGACTCAATGAGGGGGTTGAGTTATGAAAAACACTTTCCATGGATTTATTATATTCCAAACATCCTCAAGAATACAATATTATAATAATAAACATATTAATAACCTATTTAATCTCATTATACATGTATTTAACCATATAAATACTTCATTTATAATCATTTACAACACACATATAAGTTATATATTTTTTACTTTTATTTTTTGGTGGAACTAATTTTTTTTGTTTATTATAGGTTTTGTAATGGAAATGTTGGTTCTTGTTTGATGATACTACTTTTTTCATTACAATATTAAAAAAATTATTAGAATAATTCATATGAAATGATTTCATTGTTCCCAATTTTCACTCATTGGATGTAAATTTTTTTAAAAAATAATTCCTGATAAACATATTTCTAATAATTTATTGATTATATTGAGTTACTTTATATAAATAATTAGTTATTTTATTCTATTATAAAACAATATTTATAAAAAAAGTAACATTTAATATTATATATTAACTATAATTAATATCTCATAGTCATCCATTATGCAAATTTATAAACTCACACATAGAGGATGTTAATCTGACACAGACAAGATCAAGCAATAATCTATAGGTGAGTGTGAATGTGAAAGTATATTTTAATTATAATTTCATTAATATAGATGTATAAAGATACTATTTAGGTTTAATTTTGTCTTATTATTGTAAATTTGTATGAAAAATATAGATAATAAAATTTCATAGGGTGGATAAAACTCACATTTAGGGATTTATTATTTCATAAGAGGGATTCTTCGAAATGGAGGATTTGGGGAACCTTCTTGTGAATAGGGGTATAAAAATGGGGAAGATGGATCTATAACATTTAAAATTTAATATTATTCAAGACGATCTATAATTATTATATTTCATTTTATTTGGTATAGTATATATCCATAAATAAGATAAATTTGGTTAGATTTCTGTGAAATCTTGTGTTTTGTGACAGAAAAATATAGAATCATAAAAGGAATATATGATTATAAGCGATTGTTTTGAATTGAAATGTGGTTATGACTACAATTCCCTTGTGGGATCCAAAATAAGGGCCATGATATTGATCTAAAAATGCACCAAAATCACCAAAGGAGAATACCTCGGGAAGCACTATCACAGTTCTGTATATCCCCATGAATGGCGTTATGTATGTGGATATATATATTTATGACCATTGAAGAGAAATGTGTGGAGCCTATATAATGTCCTTTGAGCATGATGACCACTCTATAGAATGTAAAGAAGCCTCTGAGATGTCTGATGAGTACGCAGACCTACAAAATGAAAAAGTATTTGACTCTACAAGTCTGATGAAGCTACCTCTAAGCACGAAGTGTCATCATCATCATGGTGCACCATTAGACCATAGTGACACCTAGAACCTATAAATAGGTTCCCCCCCCCAAGTTCTACACCCAATCCATTCACATTCCGAGCTATCATTCCACAAATCTCCATTTTCCTTTTCAACCATAAATAAAATCCATCCCCCATGGTACCCATGCATTGTGAACCAACTTTCCCTTTACTCAGTTTTCCTCCGCTTCAAACGGGGATTCCATTCATAAATCCATATAGACGTCACAAATGTTGGAGTCATTTTTAGGTACTCATGACATTGTGGAACATTCATCCTTAACGAAGAACACTCCAAGAAAATGAAGACTCAAAGCCATGTCTAGGCCTCCCTGATTCAGGAATCTCCTCCCTTCACAGAGATCTTGTTTGCAGTTCCTCTCGAATCACCTTCCTTTATGAATTCCCTCTTCACGAGGCCATATACTACATTATTTATTCTCACATGAACCCCTCCAGGCTCATAAGAAGTGATTTCATTATTCCTCATTTATATTTCAATGATTCATTTACATTCCTTAAGATTATTCTCATATGATTGCTAATGGATATTGCATATTCGCATATCCATACTAACGAGATTCCCTCGAGTAATCACTCCCCACCCATTGTATCCCGACACTGTTTGTTCCTTCCAATTAAAAATTATGGCTTGGTATAATTTATATAATTCCTATGGGGGTAGTGTGAGTCCTCCTCATCTGAGCTTCAGGACATTAAACTCCCAGGCACCCCATGTCCACAACACATGATGTTAAAGTGTGGTTTTCCACACGTGTGTTGGGACTAAGTGGACCAATGAATGGGTGGGACCTGGATCACTTCTTTCCCAATCTTTTCATTCTTACTTCTCTTTCTAATTGCTCATTTTCTTTGTGTGTGCCTTGTGAATCCTTTGTGTAAGTCTTGACAAACCCTTATAGTGTGATCCCAATAGTATGTCCATATCCTCCTCATAAATCTTAACATCCTCCTTAGGATTTCCTCTTAGAGTATGTCCCAATCTCCATCTTCCAAGGTTTCTATCCATGTGTAATCCCTACACTATCCCTCATGGTTTCACCTCTGACGAAACTATCTCCAAGGATGTTTCTTTCTCTTGATTCACACATATAGAATTAAATACATGGGCATAGAGTAGGAATTGACCATGACATATTCCATGGGATTCTAACTATATGTATGCCCCAAAATATATATAGGTAATTTTCCGTTGTGTTTTCCATAATTATATTCCCCATAATAATCTACCTGGACATTGATCCCTACCCTCTATGCAGGGTACTTGGGAAGCCACCCTCAGTATCATTCCCATGATTAATTTATTCCATCCAATTCATGTTGGTTCCCTTCTCATATTACATGATGATTGACCTCATCATCCACCCTATACTATGGGAACATTGATCTCTA
Organism: Viscum album; assembly: GCA_963277665.1. Lineage (NCBI taxonomy): Eukaryota > Viridiplantae > Streptophyta > Magnoliopsida > Santalales > Viscaceae > Viscum > Viscum album. The sequence continues at coordinate 453,925,132 of OY728157.1, read as the reverse complement.
TAATATATGTAGGGTATGTATGAATCCTTCTTGAGGTTCCATCCCATAATCTATTCTTCGTCCAACAGGATGCTAAACAACAAGGACATTTTTCTTCTCAAACAACAGGGGGTTTGATACAGGCCCCCTAGTTAGGGTACATAGAAAGCCTCATTGTGATCAACCAAATTCAATGGTAGGCCTTGGTGTTCCCTCCTAAGGATGTACCGTCTAGATGGGACATTTTCTCTTTTAGGAAAATATCTCTTAGATCCTCCTCGATGAGGTGTCCACCCACCCCCCCCCCCATATAGTTGACCATGAATAATACCCACACACTCAATCCATACTCCTCCATCAAATAGTATCTATCTTTTAATGGGATTATAACCATTCAAAATGCCTAGTGTGTCTCTATGTCTATGTATATTGTCTGCACCCTGATTCTATGTGTCCTCCAGAACTACGTAGACTTTGATTCCCTAACATGGAAACACATAAGAATCCATTATAAGGTACAATCCCAACATTAATGCCTCATCCTTAGCACTCCCTAAAGGCCCCATGTTTTTGGAATATCACTCCTTGAACCAAGGTTCAATTTCTATTATGTCTCATCCATGTGTCTATTCTCATGGGACAACTCCTCGGGTGACTCACCACCCAACTCCAGAACTATGTTGAATTTGATCCTTACCTCCCTGGTAGATTATGTAAGAAACCACACTAAGCTTCAAGCCCAAAATCACTATTATATCGACATCATTTACATTCCATTAATGCCATCAACATCATTCAACACTCAATCATCAATCCTAATTCTCGCTTGAACTTCCACATCCTAGTGGGATCACACCATTTTCCCCAAAAGCTATCCATTCATAATCCCCAGAAACTATATTAATACAACCAAGAGTGCCCCTATTACAATGGGCCACTACCCATGTGTAATCCCCAAATCACATTTTATAACTACGTATATTTTTGCCGATATTTTATATAGGGTACATAGGACACCTCTTTGAGGTTCAATCCTAGAAAATTGTAGACATTAGTTCCCCTCCATAGGATTCAACATATATGATCTACCATTGTTGGTTTCACAGTCATCCTTAATGGTGTGTAACAATCCATATTTGGGAAACAAAATCCATGATCCAACCTCATTGGTCATTTTTATTCACCCATAGGTTAAACCTTTTAAGAGCTCCCTATTAATGATTTACCCACCTTGTCCACTCTTATCATTGTTCTGATCAGTCTGATATTTCTCCAAAATATATTAAACATGTGAAATATTTATATTTTAACCATGTGGAGACAAGGAAAACATTGGAGACATGAATATGACATAATATACCCTTCAATTGATGTGAGAATCAATATATATTTTCACACTTGATAATTTCTATAACGAGGATGAATATAGGTGTTACAGTGATTTAGATTCAAGACACACTAAAGCCTCCTCCTCGTGAATACACCCCTAACTGAATATTTGTTCCCTAACTAGAAAACATAAAATTTTCATAAATAAGTAGAATAATTAACCAGAATCAACCAAGAGATTGAATTGGGAATGAGTTTTATAAGAAACATTTTAATCTTTATGGGAGACTCAGACTTGGTGTTGAGCTCCAAGGAGAAATCCATGGAATGAGAAACTAACATCCCATAATATCATTTGGATGAAGTTAAAAATTTCTCCAATGATTTTATGGATGTTCTTCACCTTTTTAATGTAGGAATGTAGGGTAAAAATGTGATCTCCAGTGAACATCAATGCAATCATTTGGCTTGCCCCAGTGGAGAGAAGCAAAAATTGAAATGGTGAACCAGACAAGAAACAATTCTTTTCATAATGGAAATAAGTAGTGTTTGAGAAATTATAAAACAAGTGTTTCTCTATATTTAGGTATCCGGTGTCAAGTCCCGCCAATATATGTATTGGGAAAACCATGGAAGTCACCAATGTTTGTGGTTGTTATTCATTGGGAATTCTAGTCTATGGAATTATCAGTGCAAGACTTTCTCTTCTACCATGGAATACTAAAAGACATATGGGCACTGGGAATTTCACTCCTATTATCTGTAATAATTTCTGAATCAACTTTCTTTTCTGGATCCAAGTTACAGTTATAGGGAACTAACTGCACCCCACCCATAGACATAGGGGTAGGATGAACGATGATGCAGCTTCCCTTCACAGCTACATCTCAACCATATTGACTACCATGTCTATTAATATTGGGATCCCAGACCCCATATCACCATAAATGTTTACTCATATGAGGATTATTAGTACTCTTATTCGGAGATATGAAATAAAGAAGGTCATCTTGACTATGAATATGTCCCACCAAGATCTGGATGCTTATGTGCCTCATCATTGTCGCCACCCACAGGGGTTGTGAATAGAGCCACTAATCCATAATATTAAATCCAACCATTTAGGGAGTCTCTCAAAAAAACACTTCTATGATTCACTCCCACACACTGATGATGTAAGTATTGATTGAGTCATCCCAGCTTAGTCTTATTCCAGGGAGCCACCAAGAACATATCTTATTAGGATGTGTCAATTCCAACATCCAATATCAAAGATTGAGCATGTGGTATACACACAGGACCATCTATCACTAATATAGGTGACTTGACGCCAACGTCAAGAACATGCTTGGTAGGCTTCCTATAATGGGGCTACATCATCCACAACATTAGTGTCCAATTAAACCACCGAGGCACACAATCAATCCCCTATTACTATAGATTATGTGATCTTATTGGACCGATCATGACGGAATCCCCAACCACCGCTTGGGTGGATAGGGTAAAATATTACAGTTATTGTCCTATGAAGTAGCAGTTGTCAGATAATCCATGATGATGGTGTTTAGTACAAAGACCATCTTTCTATCCACACCAGCCATAGTATAGGTCTTCCATGTTCCCCTAATCTCAGGAATGCATTTTTCCCCATATTTAATTTCATCAACAAGAATTTCTTCTTTGAATTATAACCAGATTAGGTGGAGGCCCTTCCCACTACATCATCAACTAGAGAAAAGGTCATCCTAGAACTACTACTTAATAACATTAAAGTCATACCCTTGTAATCAATAGTTTCACTATAGGACCTCCTTGATACAACACACTTTACCATGGAGTCCCTCACCATCCACCAGGAAGTATTCATGATGGTCATACCCATGTTCCATTTGACATATGCCAGGGTTCCCCTCGCACCTGGCCTCATCAAAGCAAAGTTCTACCCAGCTTCAATGAAAACTGATATGAAGGATGTACTCATATCATATCCAACTCAGGAAGAGTTCCTACACACTCTACCAGAATCCCATATATAGTTCCTCCCCCTTCTTCATATTCACCTTTTTTGATGAACCATATTGGGTAGGATGTTGAACCCCCATCGCTACAAGAAGAATCTTGAGAGAAACCAGATCATGTTCAAGTGAGTCCAATTTTCATATTCTGAAGTGAAATTTGAATCTATGATGGATAATTCAACACAATACTCTATATTATAGTCTGGGGTAGGAACCAGGAATGACAACTTCATCAAAATAAAAAATGATATACACTTGATCCCAATGTCACTAAATAACTACATACATGAGGAGGAGGAATTTTATCCTTTCCAGAGTCTTGTTGTATTGTATTCTCTACTGTCACCTGATACACTATCTACCTCAACACGAGATCATAGAGAGTTGTTCTTGGGTTTGGTAGGTAATGATGACCAGAAAAATCTTCCACCAATGACCTCCACCCTTGTGATGGATGTAGTGGTCAGCCACCCATCCTACATGGATGTGGTAATGCAGTTAGTACCATCCTTGGGTGATGGCCCAGTTTGTAGTGGGTTTTCAGCTCTTGTTTAGTATCCCCCACTGATAATCCCAACTCCAAAATGGTCTATATAATTGTAATTCTCGATTCCCTAGCCTCCCTTAGTTGATTAATGGTGAAATGAAATTTTGGATCCCAAATCTGGGTGAAGGATCGAATGGGAAATTCTCATCATGGATAACATTCTCAAGATGTTCTAGCCTATTTAAAATCTTGACATCAGCATCTTGGACTCCCTCAACCAGGAAGAGTTTATGTGTCTCCACTAAACCCTATGGATAATGAATTTACATCTCATTCATTGTCAGTTGGCTAACCCATGGAACCCGGATCACTATGTTTATATCATATAGAAATTCCACCTTGGTGAGTTTCCCGCACTTCGTGTGGCCCATCACCCTACATCATTTTGTTATCATCATATTATTCAACAATAATGCATTAAAATCATCATTGTGAATTGATAAGTTATTTTCAATTCATATCCACATGTGCAGATCCACTTTTAAGGGTAGTATGCAACCCTTCACTTCTGCCTGATTATGAGATAGCTTGACTCATCTAATGATATTCAGGATAGGCCTCCATGAACAATAATTTTCAACATGGATTAGAATACATAGATGGAAGTGTAGATGGGACTACATGAGATAACAACCCCCCCCCCCCCCCCCCTTATGGTTGTTTTTCACTTATCAGACCCCCTATGTATGGTCACTCACTAGCAAGGACACTAACTTGGTCTTGCAGAGCCATTCAAATCAATGCTTCTCCAATAAGACCATAATATGGGAAAAGGCATCTCAAGGGTTTTATACCCTCTTACCCATATTTATTGGTACTAATTAAAGAGTATGATCCCGAAAAGGTTTTTTTATGTCGTAGAAAATTATTCGTAAATGTATTGTCGAAAACATCCTCACTGAGTGAACCTTGAAACAAAATCATGATAATGGTGATCCCTGGTATGATCCCAAATGTCTTGTAATATGGAAATAAGGCTAGTTACAACTACTTACTAGTGAGTATCCTCATTTTTATTTCTACAATCCCATATATATTGAAATTGAAGGTACAAAATTTTATATAAATCATTAGTAGAATGCATTGTTGAATCTAACTAAGCCATGAAAGACTCTCTTCCGAGTTCTAGACCTACATGACATTCCCCCAGTATCCCCTCAGGTGAATCTACATGTTATTCCTCTAGCTTCTCCATAGGTCAACCATCTAGTAGCCCCTTGAGTTGATCTAAAAACAACTCCATGATCTACTGGGACCTCTAATCATATTGAAGATCATGTCAACATGCTGGTGCTTATTAATCCTCACCAGGATAAGAATTTTTACTATGGTGATTTGATTTCATATCTCATTTCCCCTCTTGAGGCTCTTGAGACATGGAATGTGGCGATACCACCTGATGAAGCGTCTTATCCAATTTGAGTAGATGATATTCCTAGACTCCTGGATATCAGGAACCCCAATTTTTCTCACTTCAATAGGATGAGAAATCCACTGCGAAACCTATCACAATTATCTCATGAAGTGGAACTATTCTAGTGACTCTAGTATAGTAAGAGGCATCCAAGATATGCTTATTTATATATACAATGGAAGGATCAGCATTTATCTGGTACCACCAGCTTCCCATTGGGTCTAAATATGGTTGGGAGGATCTCCACATGTATTTTGTATATTAGTTCAGCATCACTGCTCAAAATACAATGTCCATATGAGTGCATATGAGACATTGTCACAAGGTGGAAGGGACTCATGTATTCACTCGACATGCCTCTAGCTCAGGATAATTTTCTAACATTTTGCATTGTTAGTGTGAAGGATGTATTCATTCCATATGTATTAACTCAAAAAATCCCAAGAGGTTTTTTGGGATTTTTCTGAGAAGGCTCAACGACTAGAGGAATCCTTTCAACTACCCTGATAGGTAGGTCTACTACCTCTTACTGTACCTACAATAAGGGGAGATAATGCCGAGATAGATTCCATTACAGATGTAGAGGCCCCCATAATGCTAGAATTATTTCCATTCGAGCCACCTACACAACCTCTTCATGGTGTAGTGCTTTATCCTCAGCCTCAGGGTCAGCAGATCCCACCACATAATCAGTAGGCTCCGCACCCTCAACAACTACCGCCATGGTGAGATAATCAGGTTCCACCTCCTTTCTAGAATCTAACCCAACAACCGGGGTTGAATCTAAGAGCCCTATTCATAGATAAGAGAATTGGACCTACTAATTTTAAGTGTCTCATGTCCCCACTTATTTTCAATGTTCTTTGAATTAGGGAATTCTAAGGCTTTTTGCATACATATAGCCCAAAGAGGGTGATCTTATTGATCTCCCCATATACTAAACCTATCACTACATTCTCGGAAACACTCTCAAACAATGATATGTGTTTAAGGACTAGATCTATGACAAGTTCATCATCAAAATAGTCATTTTGGGTCCGACCCATATGTATCTCGTGTGTGTTTCTGCAAAGCATGTTTGAGATACCGAGGATGAATGGTAGTATGTCTCTAGTCGTGGGTCTTAAAAGTATGATATATAGATGTTTTTAGACGTTTTCCTTTGTGATCATGCTCATTGTAACTATATCATGGCATTATAGGTCTTTATATCTCCCCCAACATTCACTACATTGTCTACATCTCATCCCTACACTTCTTAAAAGAGCAAAAGCTATTAGCACAAGGGAAGGCCAAGTACATAGTTAGTGCCAAAGTCATCCCATACTCATAGTGACATCATGATTCCATATATGGGTATTTCCCCCAACATCCAATTTGTAAAGGAGGATTCTTCATTTCTGGATTATGATAAATCCTCAGTAAACACCGTCGAGAAGGCGGATCCTTACATGGTTCTCAAAAATGAGGAACAACATGCAAACCCCCCTTATATCCTTGTTTGGCATCATTGTCAACAAAGTAAAGGATATTTGAATTTAAATAATGCATGGGCCATTGATTTGGACCAATCCCTGCATTCCAATGAGAGGATATAATAGTCTCAAAGAAGAGCTCAACACATATAGTTCTCATATCTTATCTTATCAGATTCACTCCCACTACCATTTGTGATGCTCGATTTGGAAAATACACTGCAACTACATTGAGATCAGCCATGTTAGGATGTGGATATACCTTATTCATATATATATTATATGGTATTAATATTTTTTAGTTCATATAGTGAGAAGTGGGACATCCCTATCACCATCAGTAATCTTTTGGTCCAGCCAGAAGAACCCGTTATTGCCTCCTCCCATAGAGATATCTCATGTTAGTAAGAACAAGAACCTAGAAAGAAATTATGACATTTTTAGTCACATCGCCACCATGAATAAAAGGAAATCAATTATTAAATATCTCCTCCAATCAAAAGACAGGTCTGAAGCCCATGTAGAGACTTATAGAATACACCTCTAGTTTGAAACATAAGTAGTGGATGCAGATGCATTTGATGATGAGGAATAGTATCATTAAGAATGTTAGAAAGTCATTTCATTTTCAATTAAGGACAGCCATTATCCTGTTTAGGGTCCCATCCACCCATTATATAGAACCTAAATATTAATAGTGTGGAGATCCGATTATATCTTGCCAGCACAGTTTCTAAAATCAATCACATCTCATATTGGATGCTCCACATTCTAGGACTTTCTAAAGCAGATATGAACCACTCTGACATAAATATTCAAGGTTATGTTACGACATAGAGATCACTGGTTTTTCTGATCTACTCGAAGAACAAATTCAGTGGCCTTATTCCTGGCACTGAGTTCATGTTTGTCTTTCAAGACACTACCTACAACATGATGATGGGTAGACCCTGAATCTACCTACATGCACTAGCCCCCTATTCATATCCACAATCCCATATGTATTCTCTTAATAGTCGAGTGGGTGTACACTAAGGCAATGTGTCTTACTTTTCTTCTTATGAAGCTAGCTACCTATGTGTCCACTACTACAAGAGAAAGGATATGATGGTTCAAGATAATTAGGTGGAGCACACTTCTATTATGGATGACCCAACGATAGACATGGATGATGATTTTATCCTCCCAATTCACTGGTTGAAGGCATATACCTTAAACATGGAACATTGTTTCTTCTTCTCTGGATAGAGTGGGAAACGTGTCCCCAACCATTGGGAATGCATTATGATTATATCATCCTATAAAAAAAATCACGATAAAGTGATTCTAGAGACCCTTCCCTCTATATGATATGGGGACGTCAATCCCATAGTGACAAAAATACACTATACATTCTTATTTTTATGGGTCACATTGAAATGGAACAAGATGATGCTTCACTACATCTTTGATATTTAATAGTGTGGAATCTTGGGTTAAAGTTTTGATGGGATTAGATCGACATCAGTTATCTCTATTTTCTTAGTAGTATAAGAGTCTCCTAAGGAATATTATACTTTAACATAGTATAACACCAGTATTCAGTCAAGGTCAGCAAACTCAAAATGACTATCCTCTTCCAATGATACTCTCTATATGGATAATGAAGAGGATTTGGAGGATTCTACTCATGTGTTTCGGGATAGTGTCTCCTATACAGACGATGAATTGGTACAAGTTAATATGGGTACCAAGGAAGACCTAATACCAATATTGGTAATTGTATACATGCCTAGAGTAGAGAAACAATATTATATGGATTTATTAAAACACCATTGGAATGTATTTACCTAGAATCTATGAATAGATTTTCTGAATCAGTCCTCATATTTTTGTCCACCATCTCAGCCTTCCAGTATGTCATCACAGATTAAAAAATAATCACTAGAAAATGATCCCCTCACAAGCATCCATGTGTGAGGCCAAAGTTGATAAGATTATAGAATCCAACTAAATAAAGGAATTATAGTACTATATATGGTTAGAAAACATCATTCCCATCCAGAAATAGAACAGATATATCACAGTCTACATCATCATCTTCGATTTCAATTTTTAGTATTTGATGGAAGACATTCCCCTTCCGGTGACAATGATATTTATCGATGCTACTACTTGATTATATGATATCTTTTTCATAGATGGGTATTAAAGATATAATGAGAAATTAATGCTACCCAAGGATGATGTTTCTACCACCATCAAGGAACTACATAGTATTTCCTATTAATAGTTAATTCCTTTTGTTATAAAGAATGTTGTTTCCACCTATTAGTGTGTCATGCACTGCATATTCAATATGATCCTCAAGATGCTAGAGTAATGATACGTGGATGATCTAGTGCACAGATACTTCCTACATTAGGATCCTCTCAGAGATCATGAGAATGTATTTTGCTACCTTCTCTCCCTCCATCTGATGATGAACCCCTTGATGTGTGCCTTCGGGGTAACCACTGGAATATTCATTAGATTTTCATTAGATATATAGGAATCAAGATAGATCCAAAGAAGATCAAGGCTATCATTAAAATTCCATCCCCAAGAAATCTCCTAGAACATCGAGGATTTCAAGGCCACATGACATATACACGCCATATATTTTAGAATTTTGATTGAATGTTCAATCCATTTTACCAGCTCATAAAGAATGTCTTCATCTAGTAGTGGGATGGAGTGTTTTATACTTCCATTGATGATAGAAAATAGTATTTTCTATATCCTAGAGTCATACATCCACATATCTCTAGACAAATGATGGTATTTTATAGGGACTACTATAGAATTATCCCTTGATTCCCTCCTCGCCCAGAAAAAAATGAATGGACAATGAACATTTTATACAATATCAACTACATTATTATTTAAATAGAGACCAGATACTCCTCTATTAATAAGATTTCCACCTATTTTTTTCACAATGAAAATGTTTCAACATTTTCTACAACACCATGATATACATCTAGTGTCCCTTGTGAACCCTCTAAAGTATATTCTAAATCTCAATTAATTAAATGGACTTAGGGATTAAACGGTAGTGATCCTTAAGAACTTATACATTAGGTTTGTCCCGTATAAATATTTCAAGGGTTAGGCACTAGCAGAATTCATTACTACCAATCCATCACCCATAGTGAAGTATCAGAATATTGACCTCTCAGATGAGTTCATCCTCTTAGTGGATCATGTCATGACTTTATGATAGATGAAAATTTATGGAGACTCCTGGAGCCATAATGGTAGACATATCAATGACCTAAGAATCAATAGTGTAGTCATCGATATCCCCTTCATCATGCCTACACAAACCGTTATTCTTTATTAGTTCTTAATGTCAGATGGATTCCCCTACAATGAGGTGGAGTATGAGGCTCTCATCACTGTTCTTGATATGGCCCTATAGATTAATCTTCCTCACCAATATGTGAAGGGGATCTCTAAACTAGTAATCAAGAAGGCTAACGGTGACTACGTTATAATGATTTCAGTGCTTGTACCCTTTTTTTAGTGCACTCTCTAGCTAATGGCCTGGACAAATTAATATGTTTTGGTCATTCGACTTCCTTGGTCACTGAAAAGTCGAGGAAATTCTTTTTCTAGCTTTTCTACAACTCTTGGAGAGCTTGTCCTTGAATATTTGATCCACCATTTGGTGCATTAATGGTTCATCTCTCCCGTCAATGCAGACGATGATGATAATCAGCAGGTAAGCCATCTCACCATAGGTGCATCTACAATGAGAATTATGAACCCCATTTATGTCGCATAAGATTTCCCTTATTGGATGAATATTTTTTTTCGAGTACCTACAACGTGGACACTTCCATGAAGAGAGAGATGAACGTGAGTGAATTTGTTAGCATGCATTATAGTTCACCCTCCTGAGTGGTCCCATCGTTGAGAATATCCTCTATAGGTGTGGGTTATAGGGAGTTATATACTACTGCATTCAAGGAGATTAGATTCTCCATGTCATTCAGGAAGTTCTGTCTAGTTCTTGTGAATCTCATCAGGAAAGGTAAAATCTCTACCATTAGATCTGAATTTCAGGATACATCTGGACCTTTATGATCCACGGCTAAATCATGTTCTCCAAAACTTATCATGCATCCCAGATCCATTCTATCTTTGTGTATATTACACTATATCCTCTCTATACTACCATGTACTCTTGGGTATTTTTGTATGGGGGATTGGCATTGTGGGTCCATAACCACATGAAACAACTAAATATTGCATGTCTATCCAGACCACTACATGTTTCTTTTCCATGTGAAATGTGGTGACAACACTCATGGAATTAAAGGCCCATTCTATCATTGTTTTTGAGAACCATAACATCTTTCATTGATTCAAAGTACCTCACATCATTCTCCCTGATAATGAAACCTACGTTCAAGAAGGTGAGCTAAAGAAAATATACTCTATGTACAACAACCTATTTAACCACATTTCTTGCTATCATGAGCATGAATATGTATTGAATTTGGAATTTAATAAGTACAACTACAAAATCATATAAGAAAATTGTTTGTATGAATAAGAAGTGTTTTTCAGATAGGATCCCTAACACTATTTGGTAATACCAGACAACAAATCGAATTACACCTAGCAGACCTCATACTCTCAAGGTTTTTAAATATAGGTAGTTTTGGCCATCAATATTCAGTTTTCATCACTCCATATATCCGTATATGATCAGTACATTTCAATAAAGGTGGAATAAGTATATCTTATTGAACTAGAATCCCACAATGAGAATATGATATGAACCATGAACAATATAGGGATGCACTATTATAATATTCCTAGATCATTCAAGAAGAATGTTCGTCCCTGCTCTTTCTATTAGGGTGACATGATATTGTCCCTAAGGAAACTGATGATACCTAAAAGTAAGCCACCATAGTTGGATCCAAAATGGGAAGGACCTTACATCATCCAGAAGGTCCACCACAATGGATTATACTCATTGGTTACCATATATGTATATCACATTACTCCTCTAACCAATGACAAATTTCCCATGAATTAATTTAAGGAAGTGTGATTTCATCCTGCATGATGATAAAATGGAAATAAAAAATATGACTCATAGATTGAGATCTATGACCATAAGCTATGATCTCCCATATCCTAGACGCATAATAATAAATCATGTTTCAATTGTTGATACTTACCGCATGATGTTAAACTGCATGGAATTTCTAGAACTACTTAAGGATTGATTTTCTTCCCTAAAAAAAACAAAGGAACACCCCAAAATTTTGTCTACGAGCCCAACCCTCTTACCCATGTCTTTGGTATTACTAAATTTATTACGTTTTGGGATTTCATTATGTGGTGTGTACTTCCCTTGGTTCCTCATTCACGTCAGGATTACTATGACCAAAATATGTACTCCCCCAAGAACAACCCCTTTTTCCCAATTCGTTGCACATGATGCTAAATAGAAAAAACTTTAAATAACTATGAATGGCCTGATTATTTCCCTTGTAGGATATGTATGAACACCATTATGTCTTTTCTCTGGGTCTAGCCCCATGTTCTTCAATTCATTTTCCAGAAATCGTAGTCAAATTTTCCCTTTCTAGGGGTGAAAGATTTGGTGTTGAATTCTTGGTCCTCATTCATGTCTATTTTTTATTATCACCCCGTGTACATCATCTCCAAGACCTTATCCTCAAAAATATGTATTTACCACATTAGATTAAACAACATGACATCTCATGGTCTATGTGTTTCTTGATTCCTTCCCACACATGATATGTAGGAATGACTAAACATTTTTTCCCCATGCCCATCCCTAGGCTCTGTAAGCCATTATTCCCATTTTCTTTAATTTTTATGATTCATCTACCTACAATTGAATACCTTGGCCTTGGCCTTTACACACCAACATCCTCATATGCACCTTGGTATGGTACATAGAGTGTTGGATTCTTCATGGACATTCTCTCATCCCACCACTTTGCTCTGTGTCCCCTTAATTTGTTTGTCCATAATTTTCACATCTAAAAGGACCCCCTGATGGCCTGGTCTCTTGCCACATTAACTCGCCTACTGTTCTAGGATAACATCATTGTGGATCTCTAATTGAAATTTGATACCAGTCCCATGTTGTGAATATGGTTCGTGGTTGATCCATAGCTGTTTTTTCCAATTCCAAGCCACACGATATAGATATATTGTTATGAGCATAGTGAGCAGCTTTCCTCCATCATTATCACAAATTCAGTCATGACCCAAATAATGATCATGTTATTAACATTCCTTATCACATACTTATTTTTAGATATAATTTAGATACCCTCGATTTCATTCCTCCATACAGCAGTGTTTGTTAACTATGTGAACCGACATCCTGGGGTCATCTATAGACCATACAAATATGTTCCATTATCGTGCATTTACATGTGTTGTACAGATTTTTATTACCCATTTTTTCAAAAACCATGCATATATAATTTGGTCTTAGAGGTTTTTACAATGTTTATACCCACATGGAAAGTCTCAAACCTTGGGGTCCAATCTATATGAACATAAACTCTGAGTTCAGGTCCCAAATTCTATACATAATGACATTAAATTGTCTATGTGTACTCTTGTGATTTTATAATGTTGTGTGGACTCTTTTGGTCTTCGTTCACAATAGTGTTCTTTTTGGAATTGTGTTTCATAAATCATTATTTTAGATCCATCTTTATTGTAATAAAATAAGATCTCATTCAACCTTACCACCTGAACATAAACTACATGGTTATGTTCCACACACACTCCATGAAACAAAGCACCTTCCAGTCCAAACACTAGGAAGTTAAACTAATATTTTTAGTGTCTATTTTTTATATTACATTATTCTATGTAAAACCCATTATTTGTATTCCATGTGACGATATCTCCAGTATTTGGTATCATCCTCCTTTAAATGTCTCTTGAGAAATACATTTGGCTTGAGTCCCTTCTTTATGGGATATATAGTGACACCTAGACTTCTAGCTATAGTCTAGCCATCTCCTCTTTCTTCATTCTGTTCATTTTCCTCATGGGTTCTCCCAATAGTATGTGGATTGTTTGAGACCTATTTTGTTCCTCAGTAACATTTTTTTATGATAGTCATGTTGTGTGCTTAATTTTATAGTACCCCTCATTTACTTTATCCTTTCAGTGTGGTGTTAAACTGTATTGGCTCATCCAAGCATCACACATTACATTTGTTTGGGTATCCATAATTTTTCACATTATAAAGGACCCCCAGATGGCCTTCTATCATGCCAAGTTATCTTAGCTTCCATCCTGGGCTACATCCCGAAGGATCTCAAATGTTAATTTTCGAGAAGTACCACATTGAGAATAAAGCTAGCGGATGATCCTCGGTTGTTTTTTCCCATTCTAGGTCATAGGATATGGATTGTTTGTTGTAAACATCTTTAGAATGATTTCTCCTTTAGAATCTAAACATTCATTATCTCATAAATATTAGGTTCATTGATTCACATTATTCCAGATGTTTCTTCTCATTGTGCATCTATGTACTACATGAAGGAATTTTGGTTTGGTTATGATTCTCCCACCCAAAATTTTTCAATTGCTTCTGTGCACATTCATATAATGGGGAACACCTAATCCCATAAATTGTTTCCCACATTGAGCATGGATTACGTAGTCCATGGAGATTTGGTGAAGTAATACCAATGTAAAGAATCTTATAACCCCATAGTATGAGATACATGACCATTAGACTAATATCTCTTCCATCCATTCCCTAGGACATTATTCTATTATACCATGTATGACAAGGTTTTAAACTATTTCACCCTTAGCACGTGATGATAAACTATAATGAATTGAAGAACTATGTATTCCTTGATTCATGAATCACTAGATACATAGTGACATTCAGACATCTCATCCTTAGGTCCAGTCACAAGATTGTATACACCTCATTCTAGACTTATTGGACCTAGACCCCCATCTGAAAATGCATGATGGGGTGTGGACATATCTTTCAAATTTCATGTCGATTTATGTACCACACCACATATTTCTTTTTTCGGGTTCCCATGTCCTAGATAAATGATAATAAACTATTTTTTGACTTTCATCACATATGATGATAAATATTAGAAAATTGAATAACTAGTTATGGCTTGATTCCTACCCGCACAATATACGTTGCAATGCAAATAATCATTGTTTGTAGGTTGATCCCTTAGTTCATTAACCCATCACAGACTAGATCCTTTTGGGACAAACTATATGACCAATAACTGGGATATTATAGTCCTTATAACATGACTTTAAACTATTTGCTATGGTACATGTTGTGTGACCTTGAAATATGTGAAACGTTTTGGACATATGTAGTTAAACAATTCAATAAAAGTTATTTATTTTAATTATGTTAAACTGAAATGATTCCTTGGTCTTCACAAGAATGGCCTTATTCAGATGTATGATTAATCATCATTTAGACTGATGCAATCACCTAATGTGCATTCATTACTATGAAGTAACTCTGAGAGTGTTGGATTCCATTAGAATAATACATTGTTGCTTATCTATGCTTTATATACCCTTTAGTTGAATCCTCATCCTCATTCACCTATAAGGTAACCCCCTAATGGACTGGTTCCATTCCATTTTGGCTCACCTACCATCCTAGTCCAATGGTCCATAAGGCATGAGAAGACGCTTCAAAAATGGCACCATAATTCGAACACGGTCAGTAGTAATCCCTCCGTTATTTGTCCTCATTTCAGGCTAACATGATATGGATATTGTGCGGTGAAAATGGTAAATAGTTACTCATAATAATCATTCTACCCTCACTACATTCCATATTTTTTGTATCATGATTCATACTTTTCATTCCAAGTTTTCTATATAGTATCCAACGCCCCTGTAGTTATACTACTCATAACCGAAAATACCTTGGGAATGGTATTTTGGATACTCTAAGATCACTACTCTATGGCTAATTCCCCCTATCTCCACCTAAAATCTGCAATGTCTGTTATAACATATGTTTTTGATGATTTTATGGTTCTATCATACCCAATGTATGAAATCACATGTTCATCCCTTGTTTCTCACACCAGGCAGGACCCATGTGATCATAGGGATAGATTATTAGTTAGTTCACTATGGTCAAAGTGAAATAATCTCAAATAGAAAAAATATTTCAATGAAAAAAGTCTAAATTATCAATAAATCATGATAAATTTTTTTTGAGTTCAAAAAATGTACCCCTCTGGATTGGCTCTTTCAATGGGGCATCACAGCTCCACCACCCCTTGGTCTGTGACATTTAGGTGTAATTTTATCCTTATGCTCTCCCTTACGTTCTCACTAGGTGTGGATAAAAGTTATTTATCCCTAAACTATACTCTTTCATGTTTATCACAGATTCTAACCGCATCGCAAGATGTTATTCTCCGCTTCTCCTCATCTTCATCCAATTGAACCCATAATAGTGATATGAGTTCAGATTGGTAATTGGTGAAAGAAAAGTGATCATTCATTCGTGTTTCCATATTTTGTATATATTTTTCATATTCTTGAATATCATGAGTGTTGACAGGATTCATCAGCTACCGACCAACACTGAGTACATATTCATACTCATATATATTTTTTCGTGAGATAGTTCCATATGAGAAATTGAAGATTTTGTGCATCTACACCCAAGGCACGAAGGCCATGCTGTCGATTTCCAATTTGTCCCATCCAACATAACCACTATGATAGTGATGTGTCAACCATGAAGCTTGGGATCGATTTCCATGACTAAACACACATATCATGGATACACCCCTATTAGTAGTAGTCTCTTCCAATTCATCTGGGTCAGTAGGTTCGTATTTTTGGAACACATCCAAAATTACAATATTATAATCCTCGTCAAGAGTATTATCATATGAGATGGGTTCCCCGTAATTTGTTTATCATAATCTTCATATCCCACCATGATATTTTATTGTACCATCCTACTAGTCACTCTATCGACATCCATTTATCACCTTGGTCTGGTCATCTTGGGAATCCAATTCTACAATAATCAGTGTTCCCATTGAGAAAGGAGCTCTAGTTCCCTAGATCATCCTCACAGGAATTGAACATTCCACTTAAAGGACTCTTCTAAAAAAAATCACATGGTTAGGTCTTATTGACCACAGTTATGAATCTATGTGGAATAATACATACCAAGGTTTCATATCTAATCATTAAATTCAGTCATTGTAGTAGGAATCCTTGGATGTGACACCCCCCCTATATGGATGGATGTTATGAATATTATAGAGTGGTCACCCTAATGGTCATAACCCTACCCAATTTGGTACTCACTATCATCTCAGGCACATATCTAAAAGCTACATCTATTCTTAGCTGGAAAATTGTATTTTGTATGAGGATCTCATTCATATAAAACATTTCAATTGAAAAACGTGTATGACATGGATTAGATCATGGAACAATGGAATTTTATAGAATTTACCTCAGGTGTCTCGGAAAATTCTTCGAGCTCTAAGGTTGTAACTTCGCTTTCCTCCAAAGGGATTCCCTTGTTAGATTATTGTCCCCAATATTATTCTAATTATTAATCTAAATGGATAATCTACCTCAGATCAGAAGTAGATAGTTCTGGTGGAGATGTTTGGTCGATAATTACATTCACCTGATCCTTCATTAGAGAAGGAGTGCCATGATAATTCATGAAGTATTCCCTCTTTTCTATGTATTTCTCCCCATCATCTTGAGATAATAGAAATCTTTCCCTTACAAATCCAATATCTAAAATATCCATTCATAGACTCTAATGGGGGTCCCACATCTGGTAAAGCCTAAATAATTGCCTATTTATGTCCCAATATTCCCATTCTTTAGGATAAATGACATCCTCAGGAATATCCATGCTATACAACTATTTCTTATGATCCTGGTTAAGTATGCTACGAAAACCTCGTGGTATCCTTCCATCCTCCTCGATATTCCTAATTGTGGCCTTTAGGTCATCAAATTCTCTTCTTTCACCTCTTCATAGAGCAGGGCTTGGAATTACTAACCCTGTCATAGGTTCTACTCCACTATCATGATGGGAACCATCTCTGCTGCCACAATGTGTCCTTTCCTTTATCTGGACCTGACCTCATTGATGTGGGTGCTCCCCATCATCAACAAGGATAGTACTTTTCCATATAATCTCCCCTAGGTAGGTTCTCTCCCATATCCTTAGGTACTCCTCGACTAGCCCGATGACAGTACCGTTTGGAGGCAACACATTATACATCATCCCGTCTTCTTATGTGATTATATGCGACATCTTTCTCAGTACACACCAGTGATCCTCATGATTTACCCCCAAGTAAATTAGCAGGGATAACCTCTAAATTCACTACAATTTCCTATAAATATATTGTGGGGTATATGGATCGTAGAGAGGCTCATGATCTACCCACACCAACAGGACCCTGCCTCGAAACGCCATGATATATGATCAATTATCCTCATTTACAAGACCATAATAAGTTAATAGACCAATTGAATATGGGAATGGATGGAAACTGAATTCTTTCTCCCTATAGAATTATACATGTACCACTAGAAAATATAGCTTAGTAGGGAAAATATCAAATGTATTCTGAATAGATGTTTCAACGTTTTACCCAATAGAGAAAAAAGAGTTCTGATATTCACACACTTATGAGTGCCACTATCCAGACATATAGGATATTGAGTGGCCCACACACCAGTTGTGTATTCCTCCCCATCCTGATGTGTCATATCCCATTCTATTGTTTTTCTAGTACATGTATTGAAAATTTGATGATCTTCTCAATGTCCCGCATGGCCTTCAATATGAATGTGCTCAGCCACTCACCCATGTGCACATCCTTGACCGACAACATCCACCAGTAAATGGTCATGGAGATAAAACTATCAAACCTAACCACTGGTTGCTGCTTATTTTGTATATTGTACTTCCCATATCCATCATTGGTTTTCCTCCAGGATCCATCATTAATAATGATTTGTGCTAGGCTGATCTCCCCTAGGAAAGGTGGGGGCCTTATTGGTAGTTTCATTGGTTCCTCCCCTCCCTCGACAAGATACTCTAGTAGGAAATTTAAGAAACACTCAAACAACTAATTACAGTGGTCATACCTCACTAACTTATTATCCTTTACCAGCACCAGGTCCATCAAAAATATTTTCTAGCAATGAAATATTCTCTGGTTTATCCCATGTATTCTCCACTGGGAGAACTTCTTCATAAATTTCCCCCAAAATAGGAATCTGTGAGATTTGGTGAATAACCTAGAGGGATATGATGACCACCTCCTGATGGAAATGGAATTTGTTGGTCCTGGGGAATCACATAATCATCATATACACCATCATGTGTTTCGGGAATTAGATATGGAATTGAGAAGCCCCTTTTTGCTAATACAAGCCGAACCCCCTCATCTCTACACCGATTTTATCACAGGGTGCATACTCCCATTAATACTTAGTCCACTCAACTACGAAGTTACCAACTTGGAGAGTATCCCAATTATAAGTCCAACCTATCTTTGGGTTCTCTAATCCCTCCTTAATGATGGTGTGGCATTGCGATAGAGACACTTATAGTTTAACAAATTTTTAGTCTACATTATTGATGTGTCTGTTAAGGATGTCAGCGACAATAGTTGTTTCAGTCCTTCTAGGTGTGACCATCGGTTTCCCAGATCCACATATATTTGCATGGTATGCGCAAACACTAGTAAGCTTGTTCTTCCCTACTTTCTTGAAGGATTAATACATTATCCCTTTGACCAAATCTATACATTGGAATCCTCTTGAAGAGGGGGTATGCCTTTTATCCTTGGGAAAATAGCTAAAATAGGGACTTGTGATAATACTGTGTTTAAAAAAATTCACCAATCATAGCAATGTTCACAGTCTCTTCCCATAAAGTGGAATCTGCAAGGACATCCCGATAAATATCTTGGTTGGCCATTTCATTTGGGGACATGGTCAAATTTCTTCCCTATTAGTGAATCACAATTGAGGAACACATTCATGAAGCGTGTTCACAAAGAACACCTCATATAGAACATGACCTTGGATACTCTAAGGACTCAGAATGTTTCATAAAGAAGCAAGGGATCCTGATGTAATGTATCACTATGTAGAGTTCCAAGAGCACTGATCCCTGGAACTCAATTCAGAAAGACAATTCATGGGGTTTCTAGAGCATCACGATTCAAGATCTCAACATGAAGTACATGTAGAGAATATGTGGAAAAAAATGGGTTCCCTCATTCCATAATTATATGTGGTGTTTTTCAAGCTTCATGGTACACCCTTTTCCACCCTATGATTCAATGTGATCTCACCCCACACCTCCGAATTCACTCATCATGAAGGGGATTTCCACCTACATATTATAGGTGATCTCCCATTAAAATTACACCCTAGTTTTATTCTTAGATCCCATTCATATGGTGGAATTTCATGGTTCTGAAATCCATGGCTTGAAATGGATATGAAATGGCACAAAAATAACCAATTGGAACTACATCGGGATGCTCTATCACAGATTCCGCAATCCCCGCGAATGGAACTAGGCCTGTGGACAGAGCACTTCGCAACCATCATAGGGAAATGATGGAAGCATCTACAAACATGGATGATCTTGTAACCTATCCTAGATAAAATATGTAAGCCTCTTTATGTCTAATTAGCACAATGAACACCACATATAAATGATGGAAGCCAATGTGAGTATGATGGAGCTTCCTCTAATTTTGATGTTTCATCATCTTTGTGGCCCACCCTAAGAGAATCACAATGCCTATAGCCTATAAAAAAAGCTCAACCCACCCTAAATTATTGATAGCATGACCCTTCACCTTTTGAGCTCTCATTTTGTTAAAATATATTTTTTCCAAGGACTATCCTGAAAAAACATTAACAATTTTACCCGACCATTGTGAACCATCTTTCCATTTTCTCCATTTATCCCCTGCATCGTGTGGGGATGACTTTCAAAAATCCCTAATTTTGTTGCTAAGGTAGGAGTCCCTTTTGGGTACCCGGGATTTCTTAGTGAATTTAGACATCACAAAGAACCCTCCTAGAACTTGAAAACATCATGTCTCTACATGGTATCCATGATTTACGAAGCTCCTCCCTTCATGAAGTTCTTTTTCATCCTGCTTTTTGAAGAACATTCTTTTTTATGTTCCCTATTCACAAGGCCTTTTACATAACAGCCCCTTTTCCATGCATCCCTCCAGGCCTGTATAAAGATATATTATTGTTCCTTGAGTTTTAATTCTTGTTTGTTTTCATTTCCTTATCCTTATCTATATATGAAAGAAAACCTCTGTAGTGTCTTCACATTCCCATGTTGACGTGATCCCCTCAACTGACCAATCCTCCACCTAGTTGTATCCTACACTTTCTTGTGACTTCTCTTCCCAATGAGTGGGTTGGAAAAAAATGAAATTAATAATGGGAGGAAAATTTCCTCCTCATTTCAGTTACACGATGTTAAACTTCCAAGAAACCCAAATCCCCAACACATGAGTTTAAACTATGAGATGTTGCTTTTGTGCCTTGCCTTAGTGGACTATATTGGGGGTGTGACTGGAATCCATTCATTACCCATATTTCCAATTTGTATTCTCTTTCCCATAGATCTTTGTCCCCATGAATGATATAAAAATCCTTTATGTAATCCCCAAAAAGCTTGATATTTTTGAACATATAGTACAACTATATCCTCCTCATACATCTGAAAATCCTCTTCAGGATTTTCTCTCGGTGTATGTCCCAATGTACATATCCATGGAAGGTTTTCCAAGTGTATAAACCACACCATACCTTTTTACCAAACATCTTGTGAAAGGTTTTTTAGGCCTATCTCCGCCTCTTGTTTAACACATCGAGAATGACTCACATGGGATTAGAGTAGGCATAAACCATGAAATATTCCTTGGGATACTAACTATGTGTATTCCCCAAAATCACTCTAGGTCATTGTAAATTGGATACACCCCAGTTCTATGCCATGTCCTGAAATACGTGTACATTGATCCCTATCATCCACAAAGGGTTTGTATGAATCCTTTGTGAGTATCATTCCCATCATCCACTATTTTTACATTTCACATCAGTTCACTTCCCAAAACTCATGACGTTAAACTACATCATCTATTTAGAACTACATAGAGTTTGATCCTTGTCCTCTACATAGTGTACATAGGAAGAATACCTGATGTCTAATCCCATCATCTTTTACTTTTCTAGCATAACATTATTCTGCACGAACCTTTTTCATCACAAACTATGTGGGTTTTAATTCTGGCCTCCTAGGCAGGGTACCTAGGATGCCACTTTTAGGATCAACCATGTTTACTCTTAAACCATGGTGCTTCCTTTTAGGGATGCATCCTCATGATGTAACATCGTTTCTTTTTGTGAAACATTTCTTATATCCGCCTGTATGAGGTTTTCTAATCCTCCACCCCCCAAGAATCTAACCACACGTAATCCTCACACACTCAATCCATATACCTCCAACCAATAGTATTCCTCTTGAGTGGGAATTATAACCACCCAAAAGACATAGTATGTCTCCATGTAGCATTATTTCTTTACACGCCAATTCTATTAACCATGCAATAATACCTGGACATTGATTCCCTATAACTAAGAGACGTAGGAAAACTATTTAAGGTTCAATCAAATCATTCATGTCTAATCATGTTCTCTCCCTCAAGACCCTGTTTTTTAGGTAGATCATGCCTCAAACTGAGGGTCCACTTCTTTATAGTCCTATCCATGAATCCATTCTCATGAGTTTCCTAATTAGGTGTCTCATCACCCCACTGCATAATTTAGTTGACTTTGATCCCTGCTTCCCCAGAAGGGTATGTAGGAAACCTCTACGAGGTTCAATCCCAACATCAACATCATCTACATATATGTTCCATCTAATTCATCAAATTAAATTCATTCAAACCCTCATCATCCATTCATATTCCTACCCTAGCCACCAATTCCTAATGGGATCACACCATTTCCATTGGAATCTAACCATGCATAAGCCTCACACACCGTATATATCCAACCACAAGTTATCCTCTTATGAAGGGAGGATAAAAACGTTTTACCCCCAAATCACACATTCTAACTATGAGGATTTTGATCCCTATCATCTAAGTGAGGTACATAGTATATATCCTTGAGCTTCAATCCCATCCAATTGTAATTATTGGGGCCCTGTGCTAGGAGTTTACCCTCTATGATCAGCCCTTTGTGGTGTCTAGATCATCATCCATGGTGTGAAGCACTCCCATTTTGGGACACACCATCCTATATCCATCCTTGTTGGTCATTTTATATACCAATATTATAAACCTTCAAGATGCTCCCTCTTTTGAATTTACCCACCATGTCCACTCTTTTCATAGTTCTTATCTGTCCGATCTATCTCTATAACATGTTAAACTTCTGGAAAATAGTTTGTTAAACATCAGAAGCCATGGAAAACCTCGGAGACATGCCTTTGGAATAAGATAACCCATAATTAATATAAGAATCTTAAAATTTTTATTCCCTTGAGAGTACTTTTGATGAGGTACAATACTATTGATGTAGTGTTCCAGTGTCAAAACATTCCACTGATGCCCCATCATGAATACTCCTTTGACTAATGGTTGATACCGTGACAAGACCCCTTGGAATATCTTGATAGAAGCTACTTAATTAACCCGCATCCACCAAGATATGGATCCAGAAAATAGTATCAAGAAAATCATATTATATTTTATGGGAGACTTATATTATGTGATGAGATCCGATGAGGAAAACACACAAGGAGGAACCAGCATCCCATCATCCTATTTTGACCAAGGAGAAAACACTCTTGAAGAGGCAATGGATGTCCCCATCTTTATAAAGAATGAACGAATGGAAAAAATATGAATTTCATCAAACATCAACATGGTCATGAAACATTCCCCTACTGAATGTTTCATAAACAACCTCGTAAATATCTTGAAGAATGTTATATGACTTCTTTTTTTATAAAATTCATGCAATGATAGATTACATCTTTTAAACCTATATAGGCATGTTTAATTATTTTCCATTGTAATTATTTTTACTACAAATGTAAGATTATTTTTCTAAGAAATTATTAACATGCTGATTCCATATTTTTAGTCTATTTAATAAAATTATACTATTAAATATAATAAAATTTAATTTTTAGTTAAAAATATATTTTTTGAAAAACTCATTTTTTAGAAAAATATTTTTTAAAATATATTAGGTGTTATTAAATAATTTTCATATCAATTATTAATTAGTTAAGTGTTAAAATATTATTTAATACATGTAAATATTAAATTATTATTATAATTAAAAATATATCATGTAATTTTATTTATATAGAAAATATAAAACCCTTATAAAAAATAATTTCATTTAAAATAACTATTTATCATTACTGTAGTTACTATTTTTTACCTCTATAATATTATTTTTATTGATAGAAATTAAATTAAATAAATTAAATAATTTTAATATTCTGATTCAAAATATGAAAGAGAATTAATTTTATTCAATTTGTAAAATTAATAAAATATTCATTTCATAAAAAACATACAAACACATAGAAATTGTTTTTAGAAAAATATAGTTTTATGAATAAGAATAATTTACCCTTATTACATTATTTGTAAAAGAACATAAAATAATGTTAATTTATTTTTTATTTTTATTATAAATATATGTCACTCATAATATTATTTAATATTGATTTATTTCGATGAGTTATGGTTGGTGACGTGGGTATTGACATATTTAGGGGTAGAACCAAGTACGCATTGGCACAATAATGCATGTAAGTATGGGACTTAAAATGTGGGACCATTGGTATATAACATTATGATGGGTCAATAATGTAGTAGGTAAACACTTGGATGGGGGAGTTGAGTATCCTTGTTCTGTAAGGGGTTTGGGGGTCATCCTTTATAACCGTAATGACAACATTAAATTAAGATATAAATTGAAAACATAGAGAATATATATAAAAGATCTAAATATATATCTTTCCCAAATTTTTTTTTTCATTTACAGTAAATTTATTATCAATTTATGATTGATGTTTGATTAATTATATAATGACCTTGGATTTTTTTACACAAATATCACATAATTAAGATGAATATTCAATTCATTTCATAAACACTCACCCGGGGTCTCAAATAGATTGGTATCTTAAGATAATAGAAACATAATCATCCTTTTTTCCCTAAAATATTTGAAACATCTCCCACAAATATCTTCTCACATTATAAACCACTTACAGATATGCTACCTAAATATTTATTCATTAACAGGGGAAAAAATTGTATGAAAGGGTGAGACATGATGTTTTGTAAGGGTAAATATATTATATATAAATATATGATAAATAAATATGGAACCATATTAATTATATAAAACTAATCCATATTACAAGGTTAACTGTGAAGACTCTCAAAATATTGTATGAGGACTTATCAACATTTTCCCATTATTGATATGGAATCACCAATTTCCTAGAGTGGATCAGAACTCACCTGTTTCTTATAGTGGATCAATCCTATCGACTTTTTTCCCACTGTTATCACATAATATATGATGAGTTACCAAATTCATTTGATAGATATATGGTTCCCAACCATATACATAAAAATTCATACAAATGTTTTCCAAAATATCATAATACATTCATCATATTTTAATATCAGGGCCCATGTAAAAAATGGGTTTCATAAACATTTCATCAATTAATAATAGCATAAACCATGAATAATAAATGGGTTTCATAATCATTATTCATATATAATGAAAATATGGATGATTTAAATCAATATTATCCCTAGGAAAGCATTATTAACATCATAGATTATCATCTTAGATAGAAAATGATTCTGATATATCACATGGAACATTTCATGAGGAAAATAGAATTTCTTCTTTGAAAAAATATTCTCACACATATATCATTTTCCCAATAGTTTTCATTTAAAATAACCATGGAAAATTATAAATAAATATTTATAAATATTTTAAAACATTTCGTCAGGAAAATATACTTTCCATATAGAAAGTCAAAAAAAATTCCAAAATCATATTTGAAATTTATTTTATTGAAAATATACATTGACAATTAAACTATATTCTTTAAAACATTGAGTTGTTATGATTGTGGAAAATTCCATTCATGTCACGCACTTTAAAACAAAGACTCCTGTCACATTTTTAGTATAATCCAAATAGGACACATTTTGAAAATGATGATACATTTTAAAATCATTATACATATTCAAAAATAGGTAATAACGTCATCAATTCTTTCTTTGTATAATGTTAAATTATTGATTAAAGTAATTTTATGTGACATGGATATGGAAGAAAAATGGTTTTTGATTGAATAGAGAAATAATGATAATTTAATAAAAAACCATTAGATTTTATTCTTTTTTAAATAAAGTGATGAAAGTAAAGGGAAAAATTATTTTCATGAAATAACCCTAGGTGAAAAAATATATTTATTTCTCGATATGTGGATCATTCTAATTCATCGTTACAATAATAAACATAAAAAAACAGATAAACTATGGGATTGTAACATAGTACCCTGACAACATCAGTAACATTGAATTGTAAGTTCCATGAATGAATAAAATTAAATGAGTCATGAAATATCTTCTGATTAAATAAATTCATCATATTAAAATTCAAATAGATTTTATATACAACTTATAATATAAGATATGTTTATAACATAAATTAAGTCCCAAAAAAGACAAAATATGAAAAAAAAATCTCTTACTGGTATGGTAAAATTTGACATGTAAAACCCATGAAAGATAGATCCAAAAATTTATATTTCAACCAACATAATTTTCAATATTATAAAAAAAATACATTAATATGATGTATAAACACCACATTTACGAAATTTATAGGGAATATGGAATGTGTCTTACACAAGGAAAAAGTGAGAGAGAGAAACCCCTAATAAAAATTATCAATTTCATTTGTAGATTTTAAAAAATATAATATAATAAGTTTATATTTAATATAAATTTATTATATAACCATTAATATATATATCATACCACATATAATTTACTTGTAGTCTTTTATACCTTTTTGAAAAAAATTCCTTGATAAAATCACATTTCATGAAATAATTTCTTTATTTTTATATATGTTTGGATTTGTTCTTTTTGTTCCATTTACATTAATAAAAGTAAAGTAATGTCTAAAAATTAAAAAATATATAAATATACAATATTTTAGTTATATATTATTTATATATTTAATTATAGTAATTCATAAAATTTATTAATAGAATATGATGTTTATCATTCATGGAGACTAAATACTATACGTTAACCTGAACGCTATTTCCATTTTTCAAAAGTTGAAATGGGAGAAATTTAAATAAAAACATACCATTTAATAATATACACATCAGATAATTTAGATAAATTTACTCAAATTACCTTACATTCAAAGAGTCAGTGAATAATGAATCACATCACATTGCGAGGCGGTAGAGTGTCCAACACATGATCAACATTATCATATCTTTACAAAATGGAATGTTAGAAGGAATAAGTGATATAATAATTCAATAATTATAATTCTTTTAAAAATAAAACATATATTAATATAATATGACCTTTTATAAATCCATGTAAAAAATACATGAAACACACATCACATCGATTCTTGGGGTGGTAGTCTGTCATACATATGAGCCACAATATTATATTTCCACCGGTTGGGAGGTAATATGGTAGATATTGAATTATAATTTTTGAGGTACAATAATATAATTAATAACATACCTAACTATTAAATCTATATTTATATCCATCAATTTAGTGTCGTGACGAAAAACACATAAAACTGATTCGTGGTGTGGTAGTCTATTGTACGAGTGAATGATGTATTTTTATGATTTGATGGAAGTAGAGATGGATTTAGGTTATTTTATTAATGTAATGAAAAATAATTAAATTTTATATATGGGGTTTAATATATATTCATAATGAAAAAAATATTTTAAGACGTTATAAGAATAAATTAAACAATAATGCATTGTCTAAAATTGTACCACTTCTTCCGAAAACCTATTTTTGATTAATATAAATCATATATAATTTATATTTATTATCACAAAAATGTCTCTAATATGTTGGTATTTATGTAATTATGATATTTATTGAGCTATATTTTGAGAAAATTTTATTTTTAATTATGAAGAGGCAAGGAGAGGGGTGGACTTTTATAAGTGATGTGATTGACACAAGTGTAGGTTATGGGACAAAAAAAGGTGTAACCAAATTTCTCACATGAAAAAAGGCCATGAAATGGTCCATTATCAAACCCTAGGGATTATAAGTGTGCAATATTCCAATAAAATGGTATTTTACATGTTTTTTTTGTTCATTTTACTATTTATGTCATTAGTTTAACTGCCTAATAAACCCATTTTAAACTCAACCGGTATAAATTAATTCTTTCTGTATTTACTATTATGTCTAGTAAATTAATATGTTCACTATATTAATTAATAATATTATTATTATTTAAAATATGCGATCAATTTTTTCAAATTGAACTCATATTAGTGTTATAATTTATTTTAAAATTAAACTCACAAACATGATGAAAAATCATTTTTCCATAGACAGACATTTCTTAAGTATTGAAGGATTTGATATACTAATTCAATATGAAATTTATTCTGATGTAATAAATGTATTAATATATATTACAATAATTTTATAAATTTTACTATTAAACAATGTCAAAATAATATTTATATCTGAAAATATTTTAATGAAAATTTAGATTTTTTATAACAAATTCTGTTTTTCATTATTTAATATAAATCTTATCTCTTTCAAAAATTCCAAAAAATATAATCCAATTTAATTTAACCAAATTATTGAATAAAATAATTTTATTTTATTGATAACTTCTTATAAAAATTGTAATAAAATTTAATATACGTTCGAAAAAATTGACATAAACTTTTTTTAAAAAAATACAATTTTTTTGCATAGAATTATATTTCTTATTATCTCATAAATAGAAAACAAAAAGTATGAGTGTTAAAAATTCCATTGAATATTATTTATAAAAACATCTAAAATAATTAACCATGATTTTCTTATATAATTTCTTGATTGAAAAAATGTTTGTCCGTATAAAACTGTTTTTAGAAAATGAAATTCATTATATTCAAAACTATTTGTTATTTTCATTTAAATTTTAATTGGTAATAAATAATTAATTTTATATAAATGTGTAAACTATATATTTTCATAACATTGTTAATAATATTCATAACATCAATTTAAAGGGTTATTCAAAAAATATTGTATTAAATTATAATATTTTAATAGTATTGAATGATTCCATTAAATTCAGTGTTGTGTGTAATGCATGATAAACTCAGTGTTTCATGTATTGTAAGATAAAAAATGTTTTGCATATAAACAAAGATAATATCATGGTTTCATTAAAATCAATCTATTGAAAACTAAATGTATTTGAAAAAACTATTTTACAAAATCTCAGGGTGTTATATATTATTTATTTTAACAATGTATTTCATTTACTATTCTAAATTTGTGAAATATATTTTCTTAAAAACATACAGTATATTGTAAATTTTTTTATGTAAATGATTATTTAGATATTCATAATTTCTTTCTATTTCATTATATGCAATTATTGATTGGATATTATTTATTTACATTAGGTACCATTCTGTTTTTCAATCTATTTTGTTAAAATCATTCTTCAAAAGTAATATGTTTAACAAAAAATAACATCTTATAAAAAACTCATTAAAATAAAAGTTATTTCAAAAAATAATTACAATCCATTAATCCTATTAAATTTATATATTTTATTTTATGTAATATATTAATAATTAAAATGTAAATTTCTACAATTTATATGTAAATATATAGTATACTAGTAATTCCCAAATGGAAAAATGTCTAGTACTATTACACTAAACATCTCTATACCCCAATATAGATTCTAAATTACCCAACTTACATACTATAATTTGATTTTATTGTATCTTCTCAAGTCATACTACTTATTCCAATACATTTCATTCTTAGTATTGTGAATTAATTTCTATTTTTATGTAATATTTTCTTTGTTATTGTTTCTTTACTTCTACTAAAGGTGATTCTCAAGGCCGAAGTTGTTCATTGAGATTTTATTATTTTGAAAATATTACATTTTTCTGTTATCATCCCTTTTAATAAATGAACTATTAAGAGATTTAATCATTCATTTTATATTATAATACATTATATATAATTCATAGCCTCATGTACTTTGATTGTAATGTTCTAATAATAAAGAATATTTTGTGGTTAGTTTTGATGATATCAACATTTACATATTTATAAAACATATAAAATTATTTAAAAAGAATAAAAAAATTATCTTTAATTATACACATTTTTTATGGAAGTAAAGGTTTTATAAAACATGTAATGTTACAAAAAAACTCAACCATCACTTTAATGAGTTGATCTCAACTAGAAGATATGATGTAATGAGTATAAAATCATGGAATATTAGTTCATGTAATGTTTAGTGGATCCATCGCAATTAATATTGATGTATATTGATAATTATGAAAATAAATGATTTATGTTTTACATCTAAATTGAGTTACAATAAAGGATTTTATTTTTTATCAATATAAATATTATAAAGTAAATGAATTATACTCAAATTATTCTTCCTCATTATACATTATAATCTTAAAATTTAATTTTTCATTATATTTTATCATTTTATTGTTCATTATTTTTTAATTTCGTTACATAATATGATTATTATTTTTTCATAAATATATTCTTGATTTTAATTGAATATATTAAATAATTACTTTGAAATATTTATCTCAATATGAGTTAAGTTTGGACTCATACACAAACAGTATTGACTGGATTTTTAATATGTACCAGATAATCCATATGATATTTGAATTCGCCATTATTTTTTATCAAATAAACCTTATATAACATTTAATTGATCATTATGAAGTTTATTTTTGATAGAGTAAATAAACTCTTTAAAATTATCCTTATAAATAATCATGTCTTCACTCATTCAAAAAGATGTTTATTAAAAATATTCACTTACAAAATAAGCTTAAATAAATTAATACTTACACATAGTGATTCTTATGAAAATTTAAGTTTTTATAAAATATTAATCTTCATAAAATTAATTTTTATTCGTATTAAAGATAATTGTTATTAAAAATCAACATTATGATTAATCATTCTTATTCATAATGGTCATTAAGAAGTGTACATTGATCCTTATATAATTATAATTCATGATCACATGGAACATAAATTTATTCTTATACATTATATGAAATTTATTTCTATCCATAAAATTAGATCTTACAGTTATAATTTCATTTTTCAAATTACTATCAATTTTATTTCTTATTTTCAGCTGGTTATAATACTCTATATCATTTTTGGTTTATGAATTCCAAATATAATTTTATTTTTTATTTTTGATGGGTTTTTCATTTTTAGAATTGAGACTATGATCATGATCCATAGGTTGGGATCATATTAGTGAGATTTTTTGTTTTATATCATTTCCAAGTGATAATTTTTAGTTCCTAGGAAGATATAAGAGCAATTCATCTGGAACATGTAGCTATTTTTATTTTTGGTGAAACACCACAATGATAACCTCAACATAGTGGACTCTATTACAGAGGATGAAACACTCATGATAAAGGGGACTCAATATTTTAGAGGTCATGAAACCTATTTTATAATGGGGAACCTGTGAACTCTCCATTTCAAAAAAAGTAAGGGATAAATTATTAAGATGGGTGATATAGTGATCATCATTATTAAGGTGAACCACCTTTGGGAAAAAAGGTTGGTAAAATGTCAATCAAAGAATTTCAGAATGAATTTTTTTCATGGTAGCTATCCAAAATGGTTACAAAATCTCAACCATGTAATTGGGATTATCATGGTCTAATGGTTATATCCACGTACAGTACGACGAGTAGTGATGAGTCCCCATATATTTTAATGATCATGTCGAGGGATCATGAGTAACCAATTATAGTTCCACTGTATCATAGCATCTATAACCTAAGAGTTTCAATGGGTGTGGTATGTATGGTTATTCTCCTTTGGTAAACTCCCTAAAACACCTCGACATAGATGAAGTCATCATGTAGCATATTTTTATTAAAATGGGTAATCCCCATATTGAATTTTTATTTAAAAACCCTCAACATCTTCACTTCCTCCCTCACACATATAGAACTAAGGGAGACAGGGGAATCTTCCAATCCTTCCATTATCTTTTATATTGATCCCAAATTAGAAATTGGGTGGTTTGGTGGTGATTGTCCATTATATTTGGTTATTCACACACTCTTAATTACACTCATCAACTCTTGTATCACCATTTATTATTTAGATTTGGCTTTTATTTTGGTGTCAAATCCAAATAATCATAGTGGAAACATGAGAGGATGATGGAGACTTTTCTCAAAACTCGTAGAGTGTATGATAATGTGAGTTTTTCATGAAAACTCTTGTCATTTTGCTGAATGTTTATCATCATGTGAATTTATTTAGGGTTTTTTATTAGATAATTTATATTTGTTATTACATCATTATATTTTGTAAGTTATTTTTCTCTGAATGATGTCTTGAGAATGTCACGGATCTTATGTGAGTGTTTGGACACTATTTCGGTGAGAGTATTCTCACGACCTATCCCCTGGGGCCCGTGTCGTGACTACCCCAAGCCCTCCTTACATAGGCCATGGCCTGGAGACTAGAACTAAAAGGTGTAATCCCTAAAATTGGGAAGGAATTACCTTTATAACTTGTAAACATGCAAAACCAAATACAAAACAAGACACGAACACAAGTAAACAGAATAGTATGCAGAGTGAGTACATTAAAAAAAGGGGGCAGAATACAAGCCCAATAGGAATGTACAACGAAAATTGGAAAGTACAAGATGAATGATAGGCGAAAAGAAGCTCCTTGATCATCCACCTCGATTCCTACCTGAAGGGTAGGTACAGATCACAACCACAACACAACACGTCCAACAGTCTCCTCTGTGAACCGAAAATCTGTATGGTCCACCTCCATGAACTTTCCAGTTCTGCTACCCTCGTCTGCAGTCAGTGTTGTCCATCTACTGCATCCAACACAACAATTTTTTTGCATATCCAATGAAGGGGGGAGTGTAATGATACTCAGTAGAGAATTTGAGACCCTCATGGTCTCACAAAATCTTCCATGGATAAAACACAGAGTATGAAATCAACAGATTTCCCTACTTAGTTATATTCCCATTCATATACCTGAGTTTTCATTTATTCCATCTCAATCATGAATAAAACACAGAGGTACTGACTCAGATCACACCATGTATATCTTTATATATGGTAGTAGAGATGATTAGTTATAAATGCAAAATCATCTTATTCCATTAAGAGGCTCTGCTAATGACATGTATAGAATCGCTAGGAGCATACCCATGTAGGATCTCTAGGAGCTGACCCACCCAGGATCACTAGGAGATGACCCTCATAGGATGGCTAGGATCTAACCCACAGAGGATTGTTGGGAGATGATCTCCACAAGATCTCTAAGAGATTAAACACACATGATCACTAGAAACTGACCCACAAAGGATTTCTAGGAGATGACCCACAACAAATCGCTAGAGGCTGACCTATGTAGGATCTCTAGGAGATGACCAACATAGGATCTCTAGGAGAACTCTTCTCGTCACAACTAGCTGCAGGGATTCCAACCTGGTCTTGCTTATCTCTAGGAGATTCTGTTCCCCAAGACATTATTCAATTCTCCTACTACCACGATTCCCCACGAAGATGAATCTCAAAGGTTTGCCTTGTCAGAGGGGTCTCAATGCATCAGACGGTGAGTCATTCGGACGCCTGGTCTGTGAGTTATTAGCCTTTTAGTCTCAGGGGCCCGATTGGATTCATGCTCGATCCAACCTAACCATACACTATTGTAACTCAAAACTATAGTGGGGAACACTCAAAGGGATTTTCTCGCTTTGAAGATTCCAGCTCTGTTGATGGTTTTTCAAACAGATGTTTGGTTCCAATGTTATGGCCAAAAAAGCCTAAATGGGTCGTAGTGGTCCAGGTCTAGTCTGACCTGGTCGCACCACTAGGTGTATCCCGGCCCGCTGGGTTGTCCAGTAGGCCTCGAGGGGCTACGGAGGGCCATAGGGGGTTCCACGAGGGTAGCTCAACTGTGGGGTGGCTCGGCCGTGGTGGGTGTCGCGATGGAGGCTCATACGCAAGGGGTGTCGTGTGGGATACTCGGCCTGGGGGTTCCTTGAGGGCATCTCAGTTGAGGGGTACAGTGAGGGTGGCTCGCCCGGGGGTTCTGCAAGGGTGGCTTAGCTGAGGGGTACAACGAGGGTTGCTTGGCCTGGGGGTTCCAGGAGGGCAGCTCCACCCGGGGGTGTCTTGGCAATGTCGTGGGTGGCACACTGGGGTCGTGGACGGCGGAGGCTACTTGAGTGGTGGCTCGGTCGTAGATGGTGGTGGGGGTTAGGTGGTGGCTCTACTATAGACAGCGGTGGTGGCTCGGGTGGCTCGGCTGCAAATGGCATTGGCGGCATGGGAGACGAGGCCGAGGGATGCCGGTTTATTCAGCCTCTCTCTTCATTCATCATTGTGGTGTAAGTCACTTTCTTCCATCAAGATGAATACAATAAGGAAGAAAGGCAGTGGGGTCAGGTCATGTTTTTTTGGCCCACACCCTCTGCGTTAGAGCAGTAGAAAGCTTGTCAATAATAAATTAGGTGTCAAAAATGACAATCTCTTCAATCTAATATGAATCGTGGATCAACTCATTTTGATTTATCCACGTTCTCCATGCCTTCCAAGAACGAGGAAATTAAACGAGAGAGTTCATGAATTTAATAATAACCCTCTAACTGGTTTGTTTTGTCGACATATATCACGATAGAGAAGATGATTTCATTGGGGAGGGAAAGATGATCGTCGATTAAAGACACCCCACGTTGGAGGATGTCCTGAGGAAGAAATTTGAACTGAATGTTGACGTTCTTTATTGGCGTTCTTCATTGAAGAGATCTATCCCATGTTCCCCAAATCTCTCTCCTTTTCTAATATTTTTCCCCAATTCCACCAAAAAGTAAATGGTTACCCAAAATAATAGGTTATGATATCTATTATTTCGTTTTTTTGGAACATATTCAAAATATAGACTATTTAATAAAATTGAGTTGGCATAATTAATTTGGAGGAGTTGAAGTGGCTCTCCCACATTTAATATGATGTTTGAGGGTTTCTACATTAAAGGGGAGTTCAAAGGGTTATTCCTTAGGTGGTCCCCACCACCATAACCTTGCATGGGAGGCTCATTTGTGTGGTCCCCTCCATCATAATCTCTCAATGGAGGTTTAGTCTGGTGGTCCCCACTTCTCTACATCCACAATGAATAAAAATAAAAATAAAAGCTACACAATTTTATTTTTATTTTATTCATTCATGAATATGTGAAATGCTCACATCTACCCTCGAACTACTGCAGTCGATTTGAAGGTCTCATTAAGAAAATACAGACACTGTGAGTTCAATAGAGCCCCCAAATTTCAATTCTGAGTGCTGGTTCAAAATTTAGAAAAAACATGCTCACACGTTTACTAAACGTACCTGAAATAATTTTCAGAAATTTATTTCTAGCACTCCAGGCCTCGAAATCACGCACCGTAAATTTTTGTAGACTCGAAAAATTCTGATTTATTAAATTAAATTACATTGAAATTCTGGGTCTTTACATTCCCCCCACCTCTGTGATTTATGTCCCCATAAGACACAACTCAAACGTACGGAATAAGTGGAGGTACCAAGCACGTATATGATCCTCCCACTCCCATGTGCTCTCCTATAGGTTCGCGTTCTGCCAGTGAACGCACAACAGAGGTATCATCCATCCACAAAGGACCCGCTCCTTTCAATCTTCAATCTCAACTAGAACCTCTGTAAAAGTCCCCCATCCTCGACGTCCAGCTCTCCATGGATGATTATGTTAGAATGGTTGTTCATGTATCACCTCAGTTGGGATACGTGGAAAATGTCATGCACCTGGTGCAACTGAGGTAGAATAGATAAGTAGTACGCCACCTTGTGAACTTTGCGGAACACCTGAAAAGGTCCGATGAATTTTGGAGATAACTTGTCACCACGACAAAATTTCGGTAGACCTCGTTAGGGTTAGACCTATAGAAAGACTTGGTCCCCATCCTAAAACTCTAGAGGTCTCTATCTCCCATCAGCATAAGTCTTCAACCTACTCTTTGTAGTCTTCATCCTCTCCTGGATGATGTGAACTTTCTCTATGGTAGCCCATACTATCTATGGTCCCACTAGTGCTGACTCCCCCGGGTCAGTCCAACACAAGGGTGATCTGCAAGGTCGCTCGTACAATGCCTCGAAATGTTCCATCCAAATGGTGGAGTGATAGCATTTGTTGTATGAAAATTCCACCATTGGTAAGTGATCCTTACAACTGTGGCCAAAGTTGAGGACAGAAGAACACAGAATTTCCTTGAGGGTCTTAATGGTCCTCTCAGTTTGACCATCTGTCTGAGGATGGAAGGCATTGCTCAAATGAAGTTGCATCCTGAAAGCCTCCTCCAACCCCTTCCATAGCCGAGATGTAAAACGTGCATCACAATCGGAAATAATCATTCAGGGTAATCCATGTAGCCAAAAAATAACTTATACATAGAGGTGTCTCGAGCTTTCTACTAACCCATGTTCTCTGATTGGTAGGAAGTGGGATGACATGGTTAGTTAATCGACGATCACCCAGATAGAATCATGTCTCCTAGATGTACATGGAAGTCCTGTCATGAATTCCTTGGATAACCCATCCCACTTCCTCTCTGGGAACTCTATTATTTGAACCAAACCTACTGGTACCTGATAATCTACCTTCACTTGCTGAAAAGTGAAGCATCGAGAGACAAACTCTTCTATTGCTTTCTTCATCCCCTGATACCCATGAAGTCGCGAGAGATCGTGGTACATCTTCACCTCTCTTATATGTATCGATGGATGGGATGTGTGTAACTCCATCAACAATTCTTCTCAATGTGACACTGGTACCATAGTGTGTCCTCTGAAGAAGATGACATGCTCCCCACATTCAGAAATACCATCAAGTGCATGTCCGGTGGATATCTAAGAATGTTGTGTCTCGCCATCAGCATCCCCACGTTGCACCTCCCCAACTCACTAAGGATGTGGGGAACTTACTATAAAATATTGGAGAGAATATTCTCCATATCTATCCATAATGTATATTTTCTAGGTGGCGAGTTGCTCCGTCACCTCGCCTAGCAGCTGTATACCAGACCCCTGCTGAGTGAATCTGCTACAATGTTCCCCTTCCTGGGAGTATAGACGATCTAGAAGTCATAGTCCTGAAGGAACTAAAGACAACATAGTTGTCTCAGGTTCAGGTCCTTATAAGAGAATATATACCTGATATTGTTGTGATCAGAGTACACGGTAAAATGTTTTACCATCAGATAGTTCCACCACATCATCAAGTCGAAGACCACTGCTGCTAACTCCAGGTCATGGGTAGTCGATTTTTCCTCATGTTTTCTCAGCTATTGAAAACCATAAGCGATCATTCCTCAATCCATCATTAGGAAACATCTGAGTCTGGTCCTAGATTTGTCGCAGTAGAATACGTACCATACGCCCTCCTCTGGATACCTCTATATGGGGGAACTTGTCAACCTCTGCCTCATCTTCTGAAAACTCCGATGAAATTTCTTCAACCAAACAAAAGGTAGACCCTTATTCATCAATGATGATAGTGGTTCTACAACTCTAGTGAATTCTATCAAATACCTCTGTTAGTATCCATCCAAACCTAGAAAACTCAAAATTCATATCACAATCCTTGGTGACTCCCAAGAAAGTACCGGCTCAATCTTCTCTGGATCCACTAAAACTCCAGCCTCCGATATGACATGTCCAGAATGTGAACCTCTCAGATCCAGAAGTGGCATTTTGAGATATTTCCATAAATATGGTTCTCTCAGAGTGTGTCCTGTAATTACTATAAATGATAGTCATGCTCCTCCTCAGTAGCTGAGTAGATTAGAATGTCGTCGATGAAGACTATTATAAAGAGATTAAGGTACTACTGAAAGATCCTTTTCATGAGTCCCACTAACAATGCGGGAGCATCGGTTACACCAAATGGCATAACCAAGAACTCATAATAGACGTACCGACACCTAAAGGTCATCTTCTGCACATCCTCGTCTCGTACTCTAAGCTGGTGATAACCTAATCTGAGGTCTATCTATGAGAACCACTGTGCTTCCTTCAGCTGATCAAAGAGATCGTCAATCCTCGGGAGTGGGTACTTGTTCTTCACGGACACACGGTTTCGGTGTTGATAGTCAACACAATTCCTGAAGCTCCCATCTGCCTTCTTGGAGAACAATATCACGACTTCCCAATGCGAAACACTATGCCAGATGAATCCCTTACCTGCAAGTCGTTTAGTTGTACCCACAGCTGACGAAGCTCTGAAGGAGCCATATGATACCATGGTGAAGATATCAGTGTCATTATAGTGTACAAGTCAATGTAAAAGTCCACCTATCTCTGAGGGGATAGACCCAGAACATCATCACATAAGACATATGGGTACTGTTCCACCAATACAGGATAATTCAGACTCTCCACATCAACCGCTCCAATGGTAAGGCTAGCCAACTGATGTGTAATCAGCTGCACCCTCCTTCAGGTAAGTCCATCCTATGCTGAAAATTATTTCATCTCACTGATGAAGGTAAAATTGGTCCCATCCATGTAAAAACACCCCAATTTTCACCAAATACAGTAAATCTATGCATGGACTGTAGATAACAAGTCCATACCCAAGATGACAGCAAAAGGCCTCAACACACATACTAGGAGATACCAGCTGAATCTCTCACCTCCTAGAGTATGCTCAAACTACTGGAACTAGTGTTTAATCATCAAATCCACTCCCATATAATTCTCTAGTTGTAAATATCGAGCTAATGACTCAGTTGGAATCTTCATGCTCCGAATGAGGGTAGTTGAAATAAAAATATTTCTAGCTCATGTGTCTATAAGTACAGAAACTAAGGGTGAGTAGACACAGATCAAAACTTGTATCATATCTAGAGTGTCATGATAATAGGCCTCAGCTGCCTAGATTTGAGATTTCCCATGTCCACCTACTCCCTGTGCTCGGGGTGGACCACTTGTTGGTGGTGGTGGTAACATCTTGAACAATCGACCACCGCTAACTGCACGACCAGCTCCTCTTCCATGTCTGTCTACTCCCTGCAGAACTCCTCAATTGAACCTCTATCTCTACCTAGGTGATCCTTCAACCATTTTTGATCATCCTTATGGTGGTTAGGGCATTCACGAGCCATGTGACCTTGCCCGCCGCATGTGTAACACTGCCCGCTCCTGGTATGACCGAATCTGCCTCAGGTGCCCCACACAAATGATCCTGAATCATGTGGTCATCCACCTGTAGGTATGGTCTTCTTGGACTTCTGCAACATCTATATTTTTCTAGCCATAGAAGACTTTACTACATGATGATTGGTGGTGGGTATCATTGCTGGTGACTTCTCAGTAGGAAAAACCCTCACTAAGAGGGCCCGCTCTAACACCCCATCATGTGTCGGGATGCTGAGTGAAATTATCGTAGCCCTGATCTCTTACTAATACCCCTGCATGAAGGTCCAGGCCTTGATAAATGGGTCCCACACCATATCCATGGAGTAACTTGAGTGGTCAGTGAACATCGCTGAGTACTGAGCCACAATCATGCTACCCTACTACAGATGAAGAAGCTCCAGAATGCACATTGCGCGAAGAGTTGCTGATATAAAAGATACCTGAAATAGTCTCTCGAAGTCTCCCTAGAGAAGGGTCACCTTATCGTGAATGTGGAGAATCAAGCTCCACCATCTACCTACTACTTCATATAGAAGTTTGGCATCAAGGATCACCATTAGATCTTCCGGTAACCCTACCAGTTGGAAGACTCTCACTACAGCCTCCAACCAATCCTCATCTACATGTGGGTCTGTCTATCCCCGGAAACTGTGTGGACTCTGGCACTATAACTCGCGAAACATGCTAAAGAGGCATGAAAAATATCATACTAGGGCTGGTGGCATCGATGGCCCAATGGGGGATGGTACTGTTGGTGCCTATGCTAATGTCTCTATTGGAAAAAGGACCTGCACCGAGGCCTCGTCGCTCAGTGGGCTGTCAATGCGTAAAACTCTTGGAACCCTATCTGGTTGTCTTCATGGAGGAATACTAAAAATAAATTGGTGTTCCACTGTTAATAAGTTATAACTGGTGAGATGGCATAAAAACACTAAAAAATCTATTCAAAACACACACAGAATCAGTGTTATGGTGCACTGAGTCGGAAATCAAAAGTCGGGGTCCTAGTGTATAGATACATCAGACGCCACACCAACACTAGATTCCCTAAACTGATAAACACACTTAATACACATGACACTATTTCCATTAAAAAGAAAGATCATTGTCTAATGTTATATGGTACAACCTCCCTCAAAAACTAATTTTACGTGACCCGTCCCCCCGGGGCCCATGTCTTGACTACCCAAAGCCCGCCTTCCATAGGCCAGAAGCTGGTGACTAGCACTAAAAGGAATAATCTCGAAAACTAGGAAGGAATTACAATTATAACATGTAAACTAACAAAACTATTCACACATCACGATACAAACACAAGTAAACTAAAGAGTAATTAGAGTGAGTACAGTAAGAAAAGCGTCTAGAAGACAAGCTCAACTAGAAAGTACTATGAATACTTGAAATTACAAGACAATTAAGAGGTTAAAAGAAGCTCCTAGATCATCCAAAGTTATTCCTACCTAAAGGGTAGGTATAGATCACCTCATTATCACACCATGTCCACCCTTACCATCTACAAATAGACACACCGTATGGTCCCCCTCCGAGCATCGTCCAGTCCTGGTACGCCCATCCTCAGTTAGCGATATTTGTAACCTGCATCAAGCACAACAAGGTGAAGGCATATCCCGTGCATGGGTGAGTATAACGATACTCAGTAGGGACCTTGAGAACCTCAAGGTATCAAAAAATACACCATAGATAAACCAAAATGTATGAAATCAACATATAATCCTACTTAAGTATATACCCACTCGTATAACTGAGTTATCAAGTAATCCATCTCAATCATGAGTAAAAAACAAAGGTACTGACTCAGATCACACCAGATATATCTTTTGGTATGGTAGTATAGATGATTAGTTATAAATACTAAAACATCTTATTCTGTTAAGACGCTTTGTTGCTGACTTGTACAGAATCTCTAGGAGATGACCCACGCTGGATCAATTGGATCTCACCCATATAGAATCGCTAAAATCTAACCCACACAAGATCGCTAGGAGCTGACCCACATAGGATCCCTATGATATGACCCACATAAGAAGGCTATAAGCTAACCCAAACAGGATCCCTAATAGATGAACCACACAAGATCTCTAGGAGCTGACACACACAATATTGCTAGGAGCTGACCCACACAGGATCACTAGGAGCTGAACCACATAGGATCACAAGGTGGTGACCCACGCTGGATCGCTAGGAGCGACCCACACAGGATCACTAGGATCTGACCCGTATAGGATCACTAGGAGAACTCTTCTCACCACAAATAGCAACCGGGTTTCCACAATAGGCTTGATCATCTCCGAGAGAGTCTGTTCCCCCAACCACTGGTCGATTCTCCAACTACCACGATGTCCCACAAAGAAGTATCTTAATGGTTCTCCTCATCATAGGGGTCACACTGCAACATATGTTGCGTCATTCTAATGCCCAAACTATGAGTAATTATCCTCTTAGTCAGAGGGGCCCAGTTGGATTCATACTCGATCCAACCTGACCGTACCCCATCATATCCAAAACTCTAATGGGGTACACTCAAAGGGACAGTATTTCTCTGAGGTTTCCAGCGCCGCTGACAGCTCGTCAAACAGACTTCTGGTGCAAAATTTAATTTCCAAAAGAGCGTATATGGGTTTTTGTGGGACCGACTAGGGCCGACCCGACCTGAGCCGACCCAGTCTGGGTTGACCGAGCCCGATCTGCTGGGTCTTACCCAGCATGCGTTGGGAGACCTGACCCATTGGATGGTCTAAAAGGACGTGAGGAGAAGTAGAGGGCTGTGGGGGGGGGGGGGGTGCCGCGAGGGTGGCTTGGACACGGGGCAGCTCGGTTGTGGGGGGTGCAACGAGGGAGGCACGACCGCAGGGGGTGTCACGAGGGTGGCTCGGCCAGGGGTTGATGTGAGGGTGGCTCAGCCAAGGGGTATAGAGAGGGAAGATCTGCCTGGGGGAGTCGCTAGGGTGGCTCATTCGAGGGGTGTCGTGAGGGTGGGTAGGCTCGGGGGTGCTGTGAGGGTGGATCAGTGTGGGGGTGGCACAGCGAGGTTATGGGCGGTGTAGCATGGCCTCAGACAGTGGCGGCGGCTCGAGCGTCTCCTTGACCGGGGAGGGAGGAGGTAGTTCAGGCAGCATCTCAGCCATGGATGGTGGTAGAGGCTTGGAATGTTAGGTTGCGGGTGGCGTCAGCGGCTCGATCAGTGAGGCAACATGTGGATAGTTTATGAGACCTCTCTCTAGGTTCCTTGTCATGGTGTAAGCCACTTCCTTCCATCACTATGAAAAAAATAAGGAATAACAGCAGACGGGTCAGCCATTTTTTCCCGCACCGTCCATGTTAGAGCGGTAGCAATCATCTCAAAAAAATTAGGTGTGAAGAATGAAAAACTCTTCAATTTAATACTAATCTTGGATCAACTCGTTTTGGTTGATCCACTTTTTGATGATTTCCAAGAATGAGGAAATTAAATGATAGAATTCAAGAATTTATTAAAAACCCCTTACCTCATTTGATTCATCTACAAATATCGAGATGGAGAAGAAAACATCATTGGGGAGGGAAAGACGATTGTCAATTGAAGACATCCCATGTAGAAGGATGTCCCGAGGAAGATAGTCGAAGTTCAGGTCGAAATTATTCATTGCCTTCTTTGTTGGAGTGCTTTCTCCAATGTTACCCAAAGATCACTCCTTTACCAATCCTTTTCCACAATTCCACAAAAAAGTAAAAGGTATCCCAAAATAATGAATTGTGATATCCATTGTTTAGTATGTTTGTAATAATATCAAATATAGACTAATTAATTAAATTGAGTTGGCATAATAAATGTTGGTGGAGTTAAAGAGTATATCCCGCATTTAATAGGAATTTTGATACTTTGTTTATTAAATAGAGTTCAAGGGGATTATATCTCATGTGATCCCCACCACCATAACCTCTCTTTGGAGGTTGGTTTGGGTGGACACCACAATCATAACAACACATCGGAGGTTTAGGTCTGGTGGTCCCCACTTATCAACATCCACATTGAATAAAAAAAATCTACACAATTTTATTTTTATTTTATTCATTCAAGAATATTTGATAATATAACATCCTACATCTACCTACTGTGGTCTATTTGAAGGTCTCCATAAGTGAATACCGACAATGCGAATTTAACAGTGCCCCCAGATTTCAATACTGAGAACCGGTTCAAAAGATAGAAAAAAACACTCGCACTTTTACTGACCATACCTAAAATAAAGTTCAGAAATCCTTTACAGTCACCACGGCCCTATTAATCACGTGTTTTAAATTTTCACAGGCTCATAAAATTCCCATTTATTTTAAAAAAATTACATGGAAATTTTTGGTCTTTACAAGTATGTTGTTCAAAGACTTATAATGTAATTGTGAAAATTGAATTAACTTTTAAGAATATTAATAATTTATTACATTTGGATAATTAATTATGTAATATTATAAATAATTTTATATGATTTTGGGGCATGGGATCAGAGACATATCAGTGCGAGAAATTGTAAGGGATTGGGAAATTATGGTTGAGCTGTAATTAGAGGATGGCATGTCCTTTAATGAGAAAGGTGATCTTTATAATTATTTTTATTTGGACCATTCGTGATATATTCCATTTGTTATGATTTCATTCCATTTTATGTGATTGATCATAATTTGAAAAAAAAAATTAATTAAATTAATATCAAGGGACTTGACAAAGATCCAAGGGACAAAATGAACCCTTTTGAAATGTATTGATAATCTCATCCATTGATCGGTAAGGAATTCACATTGAATGAAATGAATGTGATACATATATCCTAAGTGGTAGAAATTTTAAAAAAGTAAACATAACATGTGGCCATATGATGAGATCAGTATAAATATCCTTGTATATGAAAGTGTTGGACTATAATGATTGACCCTAGTATGCCAACACATAATTGTGAGATAATTTATAGCATGAGAAAAATTATTGATGTGTGTGGTAAAATTTATCCTCTTCCACTAATATTGTATTAGATGTATTGGTAAACCCTCTATGGATTTATGGACATGATGG
The DNA here is from genome assembly GCA_963277665.1 of Viscum album. NCBI lineage: Eukaryota > Viridiplantae > Streptophyta > Magnoliopsida > Santalales > Viscaceae > Viscum > Viscum album. Next base: position 453,880,607 of record OY728157.1, on the reverse strand, counting down.
GTGTTATTATCGACCATGGTTGGCTTGGGATGGTAATGTACATGAGACAACTTCCTTTCTACGTCAATTCCAATGAGACAAATGAGCCCTCAATATGATTCTAAATATGTTGTGAGATGTTATGAGTGATTTGTTAGATAACTATATATCATAACATTATTAATTATCTCATGTGGGGTGTCTATGTATGATATAACTTATGAATCATCGATTGGTCTACCCGTGACATAACAACCCCTGATATGGTGTAAAAATTACTGGGTAGTCATGATTAAATGTGTCACTTTAGAACCTCCATCAATGATGTGATCCATATATAATAATATTGATGATTATAATTCATGAACATGAGCGGCCAAACATGAACTTTGACACGGGTTCAAGAAGAATTATGTCCCTTCGAGATGACCTTTGTGTGGAGATTTAGGTGACACACACTTCCAACTAATATTTATATAGATACATATGATTACACTGAATTTTTTCTTGGATCCAAACATTGTTCCAATTATATTATATGGAAGAGTGGGCCAAACTCCACACATGATGAGACATATATATGTGATTTTCCAGGAGGGATGGATTTTCCCATGAGTGGTAAGTATATTGTGAAATGATATGGTAGGGATTCATTGTCCTCTAATTAGATTAATATGTGAGCTGATGAAAGAGGGATTCATTGTCCTCTGAGTGATTAGTATACTATAAGATGTTATAGTAGTTATGATAATCACCAATTTGGTGACATACATGTGATATGATTAGGGTGGGACACACTATTCTTTATTAAATCAGGATGACTATGATATAGTATTTGTCTTCATTTATATGTGACAAAATCATAGGCAATATAAAACTGGCCTAATAAAGGATATATATTCCCATGTTTGATGTTGAAAACCAAGAATTGATAGTTGGTATTTATTTATGCTATCATATATGTATTTATTTTTCCTTTCATATGACCTATTCTCAAACTATATTTATTATCTACAGAAATAATCTCATTCATTGTAACCTATATATTTTCTCTCATACCAAGATCAAGAGTTCATTGAAAATTTGAACATGTGAGGAAATAACTACTAAAACATTTAGTTAGAGTATATTTCTAATTTTCCATGATTGGGTAGGATAACATGGATTTGATTGGAGAACAGGGTTGAGGTATGTCTTTGGGATAATTGTTTTTTCTTATAATTTATGTTCATTTATTTTATTTAATGTCTTTTTATTGGTTACGTGGTTACTCTATATTGAATTATGAAATTACCATTATTTCGGGATTACTTTTTATTCTAAATGTACATAGATTATATTATATTATGATTATTTATTTTGTAAATACCCAAAATATTATTAATGAAAATCTATATTGATTTAATTAAATGACTTATTTTATAAAATGGTCATATAAAAAATATTCACTACCTTAGTTATATGGTTTTGGATTTTAAAATACCATTAATAATTCTTACCATTGCTAATATATCCATTGAACAATGATCAAATGATTAGTATAAATATATTTTCATAACAAATAAAATTTATTCAGACAAAGGAAGTGATAGCATTATCCAGAAGAATTGCTCCCTAAGAATCCCATTTTCGGAGCTCAAAAAGGAGGTGGAGTCACTGGGCTTCTCCCTTTACGAAGACAAATCAGTGTTTCAACGTGTTAATCTTCAACGAAACATCCAATAGGAGAAGTCGAAGTAATATATTTTACCACCCGACTAATGCGATTAGATCCTCTCTAGGGGTTTTTCACCATCACACACCATACCATAAGGTATTATACGAGTTTTATAAGGGGTTATGTAAAATTACTATATAATAATAATCATGTGCATTGTATTTTATAAAATAATGAATATAAATTCATTTTATTATTTTTACTTTGTAAATTGTTTTTCAATCACAAATAGTATTTTTAGTTAATATTCAATTATGAATACTATTTTTATATATTAATATGTTTTAATATTAAATTATAATTTAATAAAATATTATTACAAAATTAATATTTATTAAATATATATAATCATATATTTTTTATTAATGCAATTGTAATTTTTATTAAGCATTGAAAGATATTTTTGTTAAACCCTTTGAAATTTCTATATATGAAAGTTTTTATTTTGAAATTAATAAATTCACCTACATAGAAAATAATTTATAAAAAATGAATATCAATTTTGGATTCAGGATGTTGAAAGTTTCAAACAGTGAATTTTTCATAATTTTTTGAGAAAGTCAAATTTTTGGGTAACAATTAAATACACTTTAAATATAAAATGTGTTTTATGACTTCATTATGAACAAATTTTGATATAATAAAATACTATAAAAGTAATATTAATAGAATAAATGTTTTACCTAATATATAATGGTGTTTTATATTTTATGATTATTTTTATGGTGCCTTAGTGGACCCTTCAAGACTTATAATATATTCTATCTTTTTAATATAATTTCATGAGAGTGTGATTCACCTCTATATAATAAAGCGTAAAATTTCAGTAAGTTAGGCCATTGGCCATATAAAATAAATATTCCACTCCTCTTGAAAAAACCATGGGAAAAAACAATGGGTTTATTTTTTGTTTTTAATATTTATTAATATTGATTCCAAAACTTATGTTTGTGAAATATTAAACAATACCCTAGTACATTTCTATATGAACCCACTAAATCTACCTTTCCTTTTCACTCAAAACATTTGGCGCTCGTCCAACCTCTTCCCACTTTTCTCTATAATCCTCCCATGGCACCCCAATCTCCCAAGATGCCTATATCAAGCCTCTCCCAAGCCTGTGGGATCACACTTCCAAGTTAGGTATCCTCATTGGCGTTCCTTCAATATATATGTCCACATTTTCTTATGTTATATTGCCCTTTTTTCAATTAAAAATGATGGCGTATAAATTTTCACCTCCCCTAAATTTCCATATTTATGTTGGAATGATGGGATACCCTTTTATCTCCCATTAATGCCTCCCATGTACAGTTGTTACCATACCGAAATTCCATAAGGAATTTATCTCTCCTCATTTATATTCAATAATTATTTTATAATATGAATCTACAATACATTAAACATGTTTTAATTTTATGTTCCATAAACCATTACTATACATTTAATTTATAAATTATGATATACCACTTTCTCTCTCATCAACCCATTTTATGATTCCAATTTGATGTCATTATGTTGCCGAAGTTACACCAAAATTTCCAATGAAAAAATCATCATGTGAGTGAACACCATTACCATTTATCTATCATGGGTATTCAACATTATTATCACGTACTTATTGATTTATGAAATAAATTTATGTATTCTGCATCTCTTATTTTTATAATAAATTTTTATTTTTAACGAAACAATATTGTATAATCTATGTGTCCGACTTATTCATTTAATGAAATGATTATGAAGGGTGTGCCTTGATATCTCTCCAATGCATTTGGAAAAGAATAGTATCATGATATTTCATGTGCAATGAGGGTTTCATCATGCTAATTCAAGGTAAATGATGGTTTACTCATGCTTTTTCAAGTCAAATTTTGGTTTACTCAGACTCCATGTGAAATGATCCTTGGCCCATGCTAATTTCTTATTATATTTTTGTGTCTCATTTCCATGTTATAATAATCATGGTATATAATTCTATTATGTTCATGTTTCTCATATGATCCATTGATATACCTATTTTGTAACATATATTTTATTATTCATGTAATGTTTTGTTTACTCCCTTTCTGGGATTTATGGCTCACCATTTTCTAATGTATGTCCTCAGGTTAACCCATGCAATGATAAGTATGAAGGAATGATGTGGTCATGTAAAATATGTTTTCAATAAATATTTTGTTTTTAATAAGTTCTTTTTTCATGTACTATTCCTAATTTCCCAATACACTAGACCTCTCGATCATTGGATATGTCATCAGTGCATGTTTATGTAATAAATCATGATAAAGTGTGTAACAAAGGGAAGGGTTGTTATAGTTTCTATCAGAGGATATGTTTAGTTATATTTGGGATTATAATTAGAAACCCCTAGTGAAATCCATATAGATAATAATAAGAATATTAAAAATATCCCAAAATTTTTGTGAGTATACAGTAAGTGGGTTATCAAGTACAACATCCATTTTTGAATATGAAAATTATAGAGGTGGCTTTAGAACATATGTATCTAAGGGTAAAACCTGAAAATACAACTTTGATCTGGACTTGAGTGGGAACTGGTGCATTATAACGAGACTTTATACTCACTTTTTTTGACACTTCCATGGGATATGACTTTGTATGTTCATAATATTAGTATGAACCATTATTAAGGGGATGAAAAATGACCTTAAGGATATATTTTTTGAATTGTGTAATAGATAACAGAGATTGAAGAATATAAAATAATTGTAATTTATAATTTATCACTTTTTTCATTGTTTTCCCCTTTATGTGTTACCCCTAAATTTCCTTTTATTTCATCCAATGGCTAGTAATAAGAGGACTCAGTCTAACAACTGATGAAAAGATCAATGTCATGACTATTATATTGAGATGCCCATTCTACTTAGAGTGAGAATCACAAACATTGTCATGATACCCTCTCAGTTATCAATGTTTTTAAATGAAACATGGGTCAATAAGAAAAATCAACCACATAAGAAATAACAATTCATAATCAAATGATTCATGATACAAAGGCCTCTTAAATTCTACTGATCATCAGATCCATCAATTTTTGAGCAATATATCAGCACCATTGAGAATATATTCTCCCAACATCAATGTAATGAACAAGATAACATTCTATGGGATGGTTATCATATGGACGGTGAATCTGCTCAATGGTGGAAATTGATCAAAAATAATAACCCCAAGGAATAGATCTATGCATTTAAATAGAATTATTTATAGAAATTGTTTTTCGATAAATATTTTTGATGCACCCTCTGACATAATATAGAATGGGACATACTTGATCTCAAGGAAAAAAGATGATGAATCCATCTGAACATACAAGGAAAACATAAAAAGTCTAGCATGATATGCCTTTGGAATTTTCATTACCCCTGAATTCAAGGTTGACCACTTCTTTGGTGGACTAAAACATAGCCTATGGAAAGCCCTACCGATCTTTGACTTTGATAGCATTGAGTAGATTTTTTGTTCTTCCCTTAAAGTTGAAATGAATATTGGAGAATCTCATGGGTATTATGGGGTTAAGAGGTGTAAAGTATACTTTAATTCTATAATTATAATTTATAAATCAAACGATGATAATAAATTCATGCACCCCGCTTGGAAAAGGTTCAGAAAGTAGATCCTGGAAATTTTCTTGAGGGGGATGAGGAAATGCTTTAGGTGTGGAAGATAAGGGCACTGGGACATTAATTGTAGACCAGAAAAACCCAGTGTTGTGATACAGAAGAGGAACACTATGTTCGATCGTTAATGCATTGTTCATTACTTCAACTGTAAAGAACCAGGGCACTTTGCAAACCACTTCCATAAGCCATGAGTTTTTAGAGGAATCCAGCAACCTCAATGGTGGAAAGGTATTGATTTTACCATCACTATTACCGAAAAAATCCCAAAAACAAATTTATTATAGGTATAATAATTATTAATTAAATAATATTGAATTTACTTTTTGATTCGAGTGCTAATAATTACTTAATATCATGAAATTTTAGTAGAACAATCACAACACTGCCACAAATCAGGGAAGTAGAGATGTTGGAATGAATAGACACTATGGAAATTATTGCATCCCATGATTATAATTCTTCTCCTATCATTATTTTTGTATTGAACTTCCTGATGAACACTTTCATACTCCCTCTAGTGGAATTTGATGCAATTGTTCGCATTGATTGGATTTACCACTATAGATCCAACATAATTTTTCATGAGAGTGAAATCACTCTCTATATAGAGAATCGACCCTCGATTACATACAAGGTCAAGGAGGATAATGAATATTCTTTTCCACAATCATTTCACGTGTGGATATTACTAACCTATGAGCATGTATATCATGATCAAATGATTGAGTCAAATGAAGAAACCCCCCTTGAAGAAATGACTATTGTTAGGTAATTATACAATGCGTTCCATAATGAATTGTCTAGTCTTCCTCCTATTAGAGATTTTTAATTCTTGATTAATATTATACATCTGGAATTCCCAATATCCAAGAAATTGTATTTAATGTTTGTTGTTGGGCTTACAAATCCCAAGAAACAACTATAAGAGATTCTTGGTAAAGGGTTTATATTCCCATGTGCATCACCATGGGGTGCAATAATCTTATTTGTCATGATGAAGGATGGTTCAATGACTCTTTACAATGATAGTCATGATAAAAACAAAATCACTATAAAAAAAGTATACTCTTCAATGAGTAGATGATTTGTTTGATCTGTTATGTGGATCACAATACTTATTCAGGGTGGATATGTGGTCAGGATATAACTATGTAGGGGTTAAAATGGGGGATATCCCCATGACTATTTTCAAACAAGGTACGTGAACTATAAAATCATAGTAAGTCTTTTTGTACTCACTAATGCTCCATAAATCTTCATGGTCTTGATGAAATGGGTTTTTAGAGATTACATCAACAAATATTTGGTAGTCTTTATAGACGATATTGTAATATACTCCAATACCAAGGATTATCATGAAGAGAATCTAATAATTGTACTAGATAACAGGAAAACGGGAAAACACTATGAAATGAACATCTAGTGTGATTTATGGTTGAGGAAAGTCTCATTCTGTGGACATATCGTACAAGCAATGAGATATATTTGGTTACCTTCAACATAATTGTAAATGAGGGATATCTATGGGAAAAATCTATGAAGGATATATGTATCATCCATTGGTGAGATAGATATTATCAATGATTTGTGAGAAATTTATAATGATTATCAAAACCTTTTACAAAGACAACATGGAAGGGATTCATGTTTGATTGCAATTATTAATGTGAAGATACCATCAAGGAGTTGAAAGGAAGGATTATCATTGTCACTATCTCAGACTACCTAAAAATGGAGACCTATTTTTGGTATTTAGTTATACATATAAGAAGGTCCTAGGATTTGTTTTGATACAAAATGACAAATCTGTTTACTAATCTTCAAGAAAATTGAATGTTCATGAGAAAAACTATCCAACAAATCATCTGGAGTTGGCTGTAGTACTCTTTACTTTAAAAATTTGTGACATTACCTCTTTGGGGAGAATCATGAAATATATACGGATCAAAAAAGCCTCAAGTATATGTTTACATGGAAATAGTTGAACATGTGCCAATGAATATGGTTAGATCTGATCAAAGACTATGAAAGATCAATTAACTTCCATACAGGAAAGAAAATAATGTTGTAGACGCACTAACTAGAAAGGACCCAATGATTTTATCATTGATGGGAATTTAAAAGGATAACGTATTCTTTTATTTATGGAATATGGACCAAGGAATCATAAATAAGGAATAATCATCAGACCTTTCACAAATGATTGCTCAACCATATCTTTTTAGAATTTCTAAAGGATTCTCTCAAGGATGATGTGGAAATTTAGAAGAAAATGGAAACCATATGAAAATTGAAATCCTTTGAGTTCAATGTTAATGAAGAAGGAATAGTGAGATATGGGTTAGAACTGTGTTCCATAAAATCCCATGTTAATGAATGAACCTTTCGATGATGCCCCTAGATCGAATTTATGTACCCACCAAGGGAACAAAAAATATGTACTAAGATCTATGAGAGTATTGTTGGTGGTATAACATTAATATGGAGATCGTTGAGTATACATCAATGTGCCTGGTATGTCAGAAAATGATGGATAAGAGGTATATGTATAAGGGGTTGAAGCAATAGTTACCCATATCAACATGGAAATGGGAGAAGATAACCCTAGAAATTGACACAAAAAATCCAAATACATATAAAGAAAACATTGCTATCTTGGTTTGTGTGTATTGTCTTACAAATACTGCACACTTCATTTAAATTTGGGATGATTTCTAATTGGATCAACTGTAATAGTTATAAATCAGATAAGTGGTATGGATGCATGGAGTACCACTATCTATTTTATCTAACCAAGAACCAAGATTCCCCTCTATGTTATGGAAGAGTATACAACAAGATCTGAATACTGAGATGAACATCATTACGTCTTATCATCCTCAAACTGAGGACTAATATGAGGGGAATATCCAAAAACCTGAGGACATATTCATATAATACTCAATGGGCTTCAAAGGTGGATGGGATCAAAATCTTCCTTCGATTGTGTTCTATTATAATAAGAGTTTCCACTAAAGAAACCAACTGGATACTTGTAAATCGCATAATGGGAAGTGGTTTATAACACCGACATGTTGGGAAAAAAAAACTCATAGCACTAGAAAAAGTCCATGAACTGGTTGACGAGGTTAAGACCATCCAATATCACATTAAAGTAGCACATAGTAGAAAAAGTAGTGTGGTGATAATCATTGAAGATACCTAAGGGTTGATGATGGAGACATGATATTCCTCCTCATATCATTGTAGAAAAGATTTAAGAGATTTTGGAAGATTGTAAAGCTTAGCCCAAGATAGGTCAACCCATTTGAGTCCTTGATTTCATTTGATCATTGCCCTATCTACTTTCACTCCGAAAAACCTATCTCAATTACATGATATATTCCATGTATTACTCTTGGTGATGTAAATACCTTACCCATCACATGTACTCAATCTAGTGGTGGTACTATTTTAGAATTACCTCCCCTACAAAGAGAAGTTAGTGAAGATATTAAATAGTAGGGAAAATTTTTGCCAAAATTTGAAAATGAACATAGTCAATGTTTTGGGGAGAAACCAACAGTTTCTAGAGGAAATGTGGTAATTGAAAGATGTGATGAAGTAGAGTTACCCTTATCTGTTTTAGTGTTGGAAAAAAAATTGGGTGCGAAATTTCTTAAGGGGGTGTAACTGTAACGACCCAAACTTTTATTAATGGAAATTACTCTTGATATAATTAAATGTATTATTATGAAAAATGGTTATATTAAAAATATTCACCTACATATTTTTATGTTTTTGGATGTTAAAACACTATTATGAATTTTTTTCGTTGCTAATATAGTCATTGAATAGTAATCAAATTATTAGTATAAATATTGGGCCTTAAAAAATCCAATTTACTGAGAAAAAGGAAGTGATGGCCTCATCCAGATTAATTGCTACATACAAAGCCCATTTTCCAGAGCATAGAAAGGAGGTAGAATCCCTAGTCTTATCTTTTGACCATGACCAAGAGAAGATTCAATATTTTAAGCTTGAACAGATCCACCTACAGGAAAAGTGGATGTTAATAGAGATTACCACAAAAGCGATGCTATCTGAGCCACCCCAAAAGATTTTCACCATCACACACCTTACCCTTAGGTATTCTGCAACTATTATAAGTGTTTATTTAACAAGACCCTAGCACTATAATTATTTGTATTGTTTTTTTAGAATAAAGTATATACAATCATTTTATCACTGTTACTTTGTATATGGTTTTTAAATCACAAATAGTATTTTAAGATAATATTCAATTAAAAGGTATATTTTGATGAAATAATAGACATTTTAATTATATAATATTTCAATAAATTATTATAACTAAATTATTTTTTAAAAATATATATAATCATATATATTTTTATGAATATAATTTCAATTTCTTTATATTTTGAAATCTATTTTTGTGAAAACCTATGATATTTTGTAAAATGACAGTTTCTATTTTATGTGGAAAATACAAATAATTATAAAATTATATAGATAAAATGAATATAATTTTTTTTATTTAGGATGTTGAAATTATATAAAGGTTACTTTTTCATAATTTTCTGAGACAATTGAATTGTTGGTTTAAAATTAAATACTGTTAAAATATATAATGTGATTTATGACATCAAAATGAACAAATAACGGTGTAATAAAATAATATAAAATTTTTCTTCCTCAAATATATGTATTAAATTTAATATAATGGAATTTTTGATTTATTTGATTAATTTTATTTTTCCTTAGTCGACCCACCAAGAATTTTAAAATATTTTAACTTTTAATTTTTTTTCAATGAGACTGTGACTCAAATCCATATAACCAAGGAAAATATATTAATATGTTCAGTCATTGGATTATCAAGTAATTTTTTCTACTCCAATTTGGCAAAAACCATGGGCAATAACAATGGGATGGTTTTTGGTTTTGAATATTTAATTATCAATATTTCAAAACCTATGTTTGTGAAATATTAAAGAATCCACCTATTAATTCCTATATAAACCCACTAAATCACTCATTACTCTTCACTAAAACCCATTAGATCTTTCCCAAACTCTACCATCATCTCTCTATAATCCTAAAAGGGTGCCCTAAGCTCCCAATAAGCCTGTAGCAGGCCTCTCTCAAGCCTTTGGGATCACAAATCCAAGTAAGGGATCCTCACATTCCTTCCTTATTAATTTCCATGTTTCCTTATAATGTTATTACATTTTATTTTAAATTAAAAACATTGGGGTATGATTTATCACATCTCTTATAATTCTATCCATATTTTGTAATGAGGAGAGGCCATTTTCTCCCTCATTAATGCCTCCCATGTGCTCCTATTACCATACTAAAATTTCTTAAGGTATTTTTCTCACCTCATTTACATTCAACGGATTATTTGATGTTATGTTTATAAATACTGTTAAATATGTTGGGATTTTATGTTCAATTAACCAATTATAGTACATTCCATGTATAAAGTATGAGATATCCCTTTATTTTTCATTAACCCAATTTTTTTTCCTATTTGAAGTCATTATGTTGCGGAAGTCACACCAATATTTCCCATTCCAAAATCAACATATAAGTGAATACAATACCCATTTCTCTATCAATAGTATTAAACTTTATAAACATGTACTTGTTGATTTTTGAAATACATTTATTTATTCCACATCTCTTTTTCATGAAATAAATTTTGAGTTTTAATGAATTCATATTGTATGTTCTATGTACCACACTTATGAATTGAAAGAAATGATTAAGAATAGTGTTCCCTGGTAGTGATCCAATGCATTGGGTAAAGAATAGTATCATGATACACATAAAGAAATGATTGTTTACACAAGATAATTCATATGAAATGAGTGCTTACTCATGACCCAGGTGCAATGAGCCTTGTCTCATGCTTATATGATGATAAATGTTTTGGAAACATTTATTTGTTATGATAATCATGCTATATCATGGAGTTTTATTAATGTTTCTAGTATTATCCATTTGATATTCATATTCACGAACTGCATTATATTATTTATTTTATACCTTTTTTACTCCCTTACTGAGTAATATTGCTCAACATTTTCTTATGTATGTCCTTAGGTTAGCCCATGCAATGCCACGTACAATGTAATTTTGTGGTAATGTAAAATATTTTTAATTATATTTGTTGTATTTTATATCTTACATTATCATGTAATGTTCTTAATTTCCCAAGAGACTAGACCTCTCAATCCTCAGAGTTTTCTTATGTTCATGACCATGTAATAAATCATGTTATTGTGCTTATTAAAGAGCATTATTGTTATATATTTATTTTAATTTGAGGTTTATTTTTAATGGGTTATTTTGCTGTATTTTTTCCTATTTATGTGCATTGAAATAGGGTGTATAGTATCTCTATAGTTACACAATTGATCCATGCATCATGTTTGTTGTCTATGACATAAGAGGGGTTGGTCATAAAGTCTATTTATCCAGCTATCCTAGTTAAAAGAGAGTGAATCTAGGTGTGGAATTATTTAGAGGAAGAAAATATTTTGTGTAATTGATATCATATTTTTAATCATATTTTTTATTTATCATTTATTTTTTGTAGATGGTGGAAAGGTTATATTGGATTGTGTCAAAGCATTTGACGTAAGTCATTAAATTGCTTCATGAACATATTTTCTGAGTATATGTACATCATAAAAGCAATATAGAATTATTATTCATGGATTACATATTATGATTATATAATTTCAACAACTATGATTCAATTGAGTCTTATGTTTATGATCTACTGATTTTTTCTCATGTCCCTGTGGAAAGATACTTCCATCCAACCGTCCAATTTTTATTAAAAGGATAAAAAATCATGAAACAAAGGGCCTAAGGTGGTCTAAAATAATGAAAACCACGGGCATACCCATGAATTAGGTTCACACCCTAGTCTTTAAAAATAGAGATATGAGAGAGAAAAGTAACATGTGTACCATGGTTAGCTAGAGAAGCCAGGTGATCCGCCACATTGTTCCACTCCCGCTAGGTGTGAGTGACAATAAAATCATCATTGAGAAGAGCTATGCATTTCCGGATGATATAAAATATTGACTAGGGTACAAAGCCTTTTCCAACAAAGGAGTCATAAATGATCATTGATTCTATTTCCATATAAGAGATCTGGATGTTCTGCTGGGCACAAAGGTTGAGTTCGGTTAGAACTACTTTGGCCTCTGCCTGAAGTGAGTTCCCCTTCCATTGTGAGCTGTGAAGGCCATGAGCACACTCCCCCTGTAATCCCGAACAACACCTCTTCCCTGAGTGTCCCCCATGATGCAAGAGCCATCTGTATTGAGTTTCAGACCATTTGTTGGAGGAGTCCAGCTGACCCATTGCCCCTGCTGTCGGTGGACAGACACAACTGGGGGAACATGAAACGAGGGAAGGGAAGGAGCCTCCTTCAAGTTACCGGAGAGAGTTACCAGATCAAGTAAAAATTTCTGCCTGAACCATTGTATATTTTTTCTTATGAAAGATCATGTATATTATATGGTGTGATTCTCCTTAAATTAGACACACATGAGCCTTGGCCCGATTAAAGATTACTATCTAACAACATCCAATGGACCTGAGTTCAATTTCATATAGAGGAATATTTTTGGGTACTGTATAAGTATTGTAAATGTACTGTAGTTGGCATTGATACTGGTACTTTTCATTATTGTAGTGACCAAAAGTATTCATATGTTTTAGCCTATGGGAAACCTCATGGCCTTTAGGTCACCTCAAGGATGTTTGGCCACATTTAATGCAGATGAAACGTGATAAACATCAAGAAAGATAGCTTCATTTGAGGATTCTATAGTAATTACATTAACTAGAGCAGAGATCACCAGAATTGGATTAATGAAAGGGAATGGAATTTCCTTTGATACCAGGCTGGTGTATCTGTGCACAAGATAGTTAGGAATCTAGAATTTTAATGGTGTAGATGTGACATCAAGATATTTTCTACCGGGAAGATTCAAGTATTCTATTTAGGATTAATTCCTCTAAGTCCTTCAGGTCATGTATTGTGTGTCTAATCCAACCATCCATGTAAGTTTTCCCCCTCATCCATTAAAAGGTGGGATTATAAGAACCAAATAAAATTATAAGGCCATCGGGCCATTCAGGCCTTATATAAGACGATGATGTCCCTCTATTAAAGGGATATGTAGTTACCCATGGAACATTATTACAATAATTAAATTCCTTAGTGTTATTCCTGTTGAATGTTAATAAAAATAGGATAGAATGTTTAAACTATCAATAATAATCTATATTGTATTTTACAATAATTTTTCTTCGGGGTATTCTGTCAAACTAAATTGTTTATGTATAGTATACTTAATGTGGATCAAGGTTGAATTAGGATTTTTATTTGTATTTTTAATAAAATATAATTTTTTATACCATTATGGGCTAGTATCGTGTATATATGTCTAGAGTGTACTAGTTACCAATGTGGATAAGGACTTTAAATGTGATTCCTGTTATATATGTGTGTGAAATTTGAGAACCCTAGAGTGGGTGTTTGAATATGTGAGTTGTTATGTGATATTTGGGACAGTTGTAGGGATGTAAAATTTGAGATGATGCCTATATAAGGAATGTTTTTTTGGTTATGTAGGATAATATATTTTCATTCAGATGTGACTCAGTATACTAGTGATCCATGTGGTATTAACATAGGTACACCATTAAAGGGGTTAATATGGGTTATATGTTCCACACACATATTAATAATGAGTAGATGCCTCATCCTATGTCATTCTTTCATGGGAGGTGCTATTGGATAGTTGGTATTGGTTTGGTTATTCCATGAAATTGGTGATGTAAATCAGTTGAGATCACGTTCATTAAAATTTTATACATTAAAGGGAAGGATCAACAACATGTGTTTCCGAATTGATTATTTCATTAGTTCTTAAATTATTTTTGGATTATGATCCTACATGGGAGGATCTAGGATCGATATAGAAAATGTATATGATTCTATTTTTTAGACAAAACTAGTTTATATGTGGTTATGGATTACTCTTTAACATATTTGAAACACTTGATTCTATTTTAGAGACCAAGAGATATATAGAGAGAATAATCTTATATGCATTGGAGCACGATCGGAGGCCTATTAATTTTATCCTTGGTTTGATGACATATGACTCATTAGTTCGTTGGTTGGTTTTTGTGATTATTTTTTATTGGAACGTACATGAATTGGTTTATTATCCAATGGCTGATGGTTTTTATAAAACATAGACAAGATTTTTTTCTTGATGTTTTTGTTAAAACATCATCCTCTAAGATGAAGGTGACATCAAAGAATGATAGAGATTAGTGTATATTTTCAAGGTGAGCATAGATTAAGAGGATTGACATATGTTTAGTGTAAAATAATGTTGAGTTTATTCTCATCTATTGTTATATGAAAATAAATATGTTGTGGAGTGCCCTACTATCCATTTAATGTTGTGACCCTCATTATGTATGGATTCATATAGATGTCGATGATGATATTCATGGTGGTCCAGAATGGTTAGTGATATATATATATATATATATCCATACATATATATATATTTGGAGTGATTATCGGTTTTTATTAGGACAATAAATCTCATCCAATAAATTTTATAATGGATGCAACATGGGCCCTAGAGGAATGACCCTCAAGTAAGTAGGGTAATGGGTGCAAAAAGAATATTTTTAAATGGTTAATATATAATTCGGAATTTGATCGTTAGTGAGTCTCTTTTTATATGATTACTTATTTCATAAAATATTTTAGATTTTGATGGGGTATGGATAGCTTTTGGGTTTTGGCATTAGGATCAATTTATTTTGATTTGATATGTGGGTGATTTAAATTGATTAAGTTCTATATTTTTTGATTGAGAGAGTGATATATGGCATAATTCACTGACTATCCAACTGTAGAATTGAACATATTTTTATGTATATATTTGGTGACTAAGTTTGGATGATCTATAAATTCCCTGAGAGGTAGAAGCTTTATGATATCGTTTTGTGATAGTGTGTTAGTAGTTATAGTGATACATTCTAACGAAATATAAAACAAAGAAATATTGAACAATGTTTTGTGTGAAATTGGGAGTCATGAGATAAGAACCCTAATGAGAAGGTATATTTTACCCTACAAATATAATTTCTTAGGAAATTTTAATAGTGTGGAATATCATTGCATGGAATCACTGCATATCATATTTGTTTTATTATGTAAATCACTATAAGCCGTGTATTATTTTATTGAGGACAATATCACGTTTATTATTGGGTGGAATAGGTTAACACTATATTAATATTATGTTAATAGTGATGATTTGACGGCTCCACTTTTTAGGAAATGTAAACCATGTGTTTCAATTTTAATAGAAAAATTATATTCAAAATTTAGAAAAAAGACATGGAGAGAAAATCATGAATCTATAATTGTAGTATGTGAATGTTTTTTCAAATTACATTGGGGATTCTCAGGGATGTGATGATATATGGTAGAAAAGTTGTAAGGGCTTTAGACTTTCTTGGGCGGTGAATTATTATGGTAATTTTATCATTGTTTTCAATAGGATGATTATTTTTAAAACACAGAATTTGTTCGAATTTTCATAGTTTCAAACATATCAAGAAGATGTTATTGTAGATATATATCAAGGATCGATTAGAGTTAAGGGTGCATAGGTGGATGATGTATTATGTATGGATGAACAAATAGTTGTTTTGGTTGTAGGTGAACCACCATTAGGTGAACAAATAATTGTGTACCACTTGGTGGAGGGTGTAATTCATGTTTTAGAGGTCCATAAAAGTATTTGATTTTATGGTTCATGGGAATTTTTGAGGTCCTAAGATCTATCCTTATCATACATGGGGAGGGAGAAAAGGTGTTGAAAGATAGTTTGATAACCTCAAATTTTGAGTGTCGCCATCTATGGAACAATATGTGGGTAAAATTCTAGGATGGACATTTCAATGATTATTTTGGCTTGATGGGTGTCCAAAATGGTCAGGGGATCTCCACCATGACATTGGGATGGTCATGTTCTAAGGGGATATCCCTATCCACCAAAATGAGAAGTGATGCACCTCTATGAATTTTAATAACTGTGTTAGAAGAAAAATGGTCAATTCAGAGAGGTCCACAAATCCATAGTTCCATGGAATATGTGTTTCAATGGGATATGATCAATTAGGGATTCACCTATGAAAAAAAACTGGTTCATCCATGTCATGATACATTCCACGGTCTTCCCCCATTTTGATTAAATATGGAAAACATAGTTTTTTTTTGTTTTAAAACCTATAATCCATCCACTCTTCACTCACATGTAATTATCCGGGAGATCATGAAGAAGTTCATTACCATTACCATCTCTTCTATATAAATCACCCTGGGAAATGATGTGATTTTGGGAAATTTATCAATATTTTATGATATTATTATTATCATCCCATTGTTCATCTTCTATAGTAATGCTATTAAATCTCATTATTTGGCTACTAATTTTCATAGATTTCTCCTAACATAGTGGAATTATGATAGGATGTTAGATATATTATTCATATTGGATAGAGCATATCCTATAGTTATTTCAGCACTCCATCACACACTATTTCGGTGAAAGGACAACATCCTATGATTTTTTGTTAGGTGTCTAGTTTAATTAAATTCAATCTATTATTTAGACAGGGTTTCATGATTGGAAATTTATCAATAATTATTTTGAGATATTTCTAAGGACTCACAAGGAGAAATTATAACTATCTTTTGGTTTAAACATTATATCCAATTGTAATTGGGTGATTATTCATTATTGAAGAAAATTAAAAAAATTTATTAATTTTTTTTAATAATATAAAGAATTATTATAATTGATAATTAGTATTTTAGGACATTGGTTCTTAATAAAGGATCATTGGACAGTTTTGTGTTATAAAAGAGCTAATGAGATGATCTATGATAATATATTAGAGGATGATAACTCAATTAATGACTTAAATGGTTGTTGATAATTTCACCATATGGTTTCAGTTTGAAATGTTATAGTTGATTGTGTTATCCTTGAGATAATGATATATCTTTCACTTAATTAATTTTTTTTATAAACGATAAATTCCAGGATAGATTAATGGGAAAGGGAAAAGATGGAAATTTGTAAATAGGCTTGAAATCCTTGGTCACTAATGAGTAATGAATTGACTATGAATGAATTCTATATCATACCAGGTCTCAGATGGGTGGAAATAAGATGAAGTGAATGTTGGGTTGTGGGACTATTATATATTCCTTATAATCCTTCATTATAAGAGAGTTTTATAATTGGATGATTGTAAGAAGTGTGATTGGATGGAGTTTTTTTATGTTTTATCGCCTGAGGGCTAGTTCTGATGACTGTGAGGAATGCGTTCCTCCCCAACTAGATTATATGACATTGGTGGGTAGCCTTTAAGAAGATTTATGGATATGTTGTCTATGAATATAGACCAAGGGTGTCTTGAGAAATGAATGGGATTTGGGCAATCTACATTGAATATCAATTCCTTTGAGACCAATGAGGACATGGAATTTTTCCGATAGTGATGTGGCACATTGTGTACATAGAGTTATATGATTTTTCCCAACATATGGGAATGTGATAATTGAACCAATGTGTGGGTCCATTTATGATGTGTCCCTGGGGACCCAATAGGTGACCTAGTGATATAAACACCCCAAATATGGTTGGAATGAGAATGGGTAGTGATGAATGTTGGGGTCATAGTAGACACAAAAATGATGATGGATGACTTATATAATAGTATTGATGATTATAGGTCATTCTGATGATAGGGTTTCTTTAGATTCTGACACAGGTTCTTTCCAAAGGAAAACCCCATCTAGATGAATTCAATAAGATGAATCAACGGTGACACAATACACACTAATATGTATAAGGATACATGGGATTTCATTGATGTTTCCTGTGGATTTTTCCATCATGATTCATACATGAGATAGATGAAGGGGGAGAATGTCACCCACAGATGAAACATATTGTGAGATGATCTATGAATGGTGAATTTACCTCAGTGGGATTAGTATAATATTATTTATATGATAGGGATGCACCAACCATGGAAAGAAATATATATTTAACGATACATGAGGGATGCATAGTCCCCTGTGTGATCAATATATATTGATATGATATTAGAGGGATGCATCCCCCCTAGAGTGATCAGTATACCTATAACATTGTATTGGTCGGTATGGCTAAATGATGTTTTCCGAGAAACACAGACATAGTTGACGCATGTATAATCAATCCTTTATTTACATTAGATATTGGGGACCTGTAATGGTTTGTTATTTAAGCTTACATAATTTTATTTATTTATTATTAGAATAGAACCTACTCACAAACTATATATACTATTATTATTTAGATTCCCACGGGTGGTTTGATACTATGTTGTGCTCACACCATGCATGGGAAGCCTTGTTAAATAGATACATGAGAAAACAGTGTTGTTTATATGTTTAGGTCGGGAAGAGGTTGATTATTTCATGAATATGTGTAATATATTAGACGATATTAGATATCAGGATTGAGGTATAGATATAGGATGTTAGAATATCCCCAAGTACAATATATCTAATTAATTCATTTTGATTACTATGATTTTACCATTAGGTTATTGGTATTGTATTTTAGGATAAATATGTGCATGTATGATAATTTCTTATATATTTATGTCAACTATATCATGTTATTTTTATTATTTTTACTCTAATATTTATTCATTTTGGATGTTATTTGGTTATTTTTTGTCTACTATACCACACTCTGTTAGGGGGTATAGTCTGCCTGCCAGGACATTCTATATTCAAACTTCTAGATAGAATCCTCTAGTTTATAAAGAATCCTAGCAGAGGTAAATTTAGGTATCTAGGTGGGTTATTGTATTGTGAACTATGGTGGGGTGTTACTTGTATTATATGAGTATATATTGAAATTCAAAATTAATATTATATTTGAAGAATATAAATTACATAATGATTATTTTATAATATTAAAGTTCTTAAATATAAATTAATTAATGTTATTCTTACTACAATTAATTAGTGTTATATATATTTTCTTAAAATATTGTTCTAACTATTTTTATTATGATAATGTCTATTTTGATAAATTATTTTTTGTTATTTTTTATACAATAACATGTGAAGAACCATAAGGATATTCCTTGAAAAATCATCGAAAAATTCAACAGACTCTGATGTAGTGCATTGTTTTTTCATTCAATCCTTTTAAATAAAGAATGTGGACCTAAAATATATACTATGGAGAATATTTTTAAAATAATCATATAATTTTTTTATTTTTTTATACATGAAGAGACACTATAAATAGAGTTTGAGGGGAGAAGTTCTAAATAGTAGATTATCGATGATAGAATGTTTTTGCTACATGAAAAACATATAAATGTTACATACCATAGTGTTTTAAACATTTATAATCATTGTTTTTTTTCTTTTTTAGAAAATATCAATGTGATGAATTTAACTTATTTTAATATTATTTTTTACTAACGAGATATTCATATTGATCATTATAATATGTCAGGTTTCTATGGTCTTGTATCGTCATATCTAATTTTTGGGAAGGGTTGTATTTTAATTTTTTAAATGTGAATTTAGTGGGTTATAATACCATTGTAGATGGTATGTTTTTGAGTTTTCTCGTCAACATAGAATATAATATATTCTTCTATTGTTCCATAAAGTGTGAATTCTAGGCTATTTTGTTTATTACTAAAGGTGTGGAAAAACATTATTAAGGAGCTGTGGCTCTCTATAAAAAAGAATGTTCTGATGGTTGTACCTATAATAGAAAATTCAATTTTTAGTTGGATTGTGAATCCATTTTAGAGATTATGGAACTAATAATATAAAATTCAATAAGTAAGGAATGTTATGTCAAAAATATAACAGTTTTAAAAATATATAACATGAAATTGTAAACTATATATCTTATCTATTTAGATGAATATTATATGGATTGAGTGTTTTTACCGAATCCTTGGATAATACAGTTCTTTTTGAAAGAGTCATTAGATCATTAAAAAAAATTCCTTTTCTTAATAAAATTAATATTTTCATTAAATAAACTATCAATAAACTGATTGGATAATTATTATAGTATAAATTTGAACTAAATACTTTTTTAATATTCCAGTAAAAAGAAATAATTTTTTTGTATCTAAATTTTACATATTATCCATCAATTAATCAGCTATAGAATACTATAATAGATGAGGTTTCTCAAAAAAAAAATTAAACATGATAAAAAATAAATTATGTTCTATGGGGAATGGAATAGATTATCCAATATATGATTACAAGGAACCAAAAAAGGAATATTGTTTTGATTATTTATTCGAAGTAATTATGATGGAGTGAATTAAAAAATGTCATATCAGGGCATTATTTTTTATATTAGATAAAATTATAATGAAAAATAATAATACAAAGATATATAAAATACTTTTACTTCCTAGTTTTAGTTATAAAAAATATTAAGACAATAGTGATAAATCTGGAATAGAAAAGTGTTATAGAAACCTAGATTCTCCCGGATTCATTAAATTAGGGTAGTGATTTATATTATGACTGAAATGATCCTTATTATGAAAAAAATATTTTTGATGAGTTATATATATATTTAATGATTAAAAAATGACAATAATATAATTCTAGAACAACATAGGGAACCATATTAAAATAATAAGAAATGTTAATTAATAAAAAAATTATCAAGATAAATTAATCTTAAAAAATAAATTGATAAGTACAAATACATTCTTTCTATGTATAATTAATTAGGATAGAGAAATTACTAATTTGAAATAAATTAATATTAAGTAACTCAAAATAAAAATAAAAGGCTCAAAAAGTAATTTCATTTTATAAAATAAATTCATTTCACCTTTATTCATCTTTGATATTGTTAGGATAAACTGATTTCTATGGAAACTTTTAATAATAATAGTACATGAAATTTTTATTATCAACAATTACTAAAATTATACAAAAAGTATTTCTTAAATGTTTTAAGGAGTTTTTATTTAATGAATGAAATATAGATTTACGGTGAATGGGCATTATGCTAGTAAAATTAATATGATATTTACCCAATATATTGGATAAATTTATTCATTTATTTGGAAATATATATATTTAATATTTCTTAAGAATAGTTATTTTAAATTTATTTTTGTTCACAGAAACGTATTTCTCTAAACCAATTATATCTAAATATAGATCACTGAAAAAACTATCATAAATCTATTTTATAAGAAATATACCATTAAATTATCATCATGGAGACTTGGAATATGGATAGATGTTTATTGAGGATAATTATAGTAGATCCATCAAATTTGTTATCATGAAATAGATATAAAGAATGTAATTTGACATATAGAGTTACCTTAAAATGAAAAGATAATGTTTTTTGTAAATTAGGTATTTCTGAATATATTATACTTTATAAAGTTATATATATGGATTGTAAAAAAAATATTAGGAATATTATTTCAAATTAATACAATGATGGTAAGTTTTTTAAATTTATAATTGATATGTCAATTGATTTAAAAGATTTATTCATGTTATTTTACACTAATAAGAAATAAAACATTTTTTAAATCATTTTTTCTGATCTATGTCGTTATAATAATAGTTATTTTATTATTATATAGTTAGAAAACATTTTTTGGCCTTTGAGTATTGTACATGCTAATTTTAGATTATAAAAATAGTTTTTCTAACATGTATAAGTCCTACAACAACCATATTTAAAATTTGATAAAAATAATTTATGTCATCCATGTATGAAAATAAATATCAAAAAGAGTTTTTTAGATCTATCAAGGATATTAAAATTTTATAATCACATCTAATTATATATCATAAATTAATTTTCCAAGTTTAAATGTATAGAAATCATGGATGAATTTTTTTTATTTGGTTTTAGTTTATTTATATGGTTTTATTTTCCTCCACTTAAGTCACAATAATTGTAAAATATAATTTATTATTATAAATTTGTTCAAAATGAATGATATTAATTAATTATATATATTATTAGTGAAAGTTGAAAAAAGTTATAAAATAGTAAAATTTAACTTCCATTATAAAAAATATTATTTTCATAACATTTGAAACCCTACGATTCATTATGAACAAGGTATAGTTAGAGGAATGAATGTGGTTAGAACCAGGTTAAATGAATTCAAAACATCAAAATATTTTTTTTTGTAAACCATAATAACACAACGCATTATTTTTCTCATTGATTAATTTTAAATACAATATTAATAAAAAATTCCATAATGTAATTGGATGGTAAATAATTCTAATATTTTTTATTTTTTGGTATTCATTCGTAAACTTTTCATTCATAAGGTAAAATACATTCAAATTATTATGATGCTCAATTAGATGAGGGGATATTAATTTGTTATTAAAATGTTAATAAATTTGAAAATTTTTATAAGAAGTATCCCTTTTTGTTGATGATTATATTCATGTTAGGTTTGATTAGTGTAATTACAAATAACAAAATGATGATGTAGCGAAAATTAAGGTTGAAATTAGTGATTTTAATTTTAGAGAATTTTAAAATTTATATTTTTCAACACCAGTTGAGGTGGATCATTAACCCTGTGAATGACCATGAAATTATCATAAATGCAATTCTATTTATATATATGATTATAATATTTCATTAATGGTGAAAACCAAAATTTCAATCAAATTTGTTTCTGGTCCCTATGATTTCATTTTTAATTTAATTTAAAGGATATATTTGAATCATTTCATGAGCCTAAATAGTTATTCAATATAAACGAATATATAAATAGGTTTTATAGTGATAAATTTTTTAGTTTAATTTAATTAAAAAATTAAAAATAATCTATTTTATGTATATGTATATTTATAAAAAAACATCATAAATTAAGAAAAATATTAGGAATACTATAATATTAGCAGAGGAAGTATTTTTCTAAAGAATAATTTTTTTTATTAATTTATACCAATACCTAGGTTGATGATATTATAATTTTATTAACATATGATGTTTAACATGTATTCAAATTATTTCAATTGAATTTTAATCATTTATTTCTTAATAGATTATTTTTTTAAGAAGTATATATAAAACAATCCTAAGGATTTGTACATAAAAAGGAAAAATGAACATGTTTTATATCATTATAAATATCTTTTAATATGTAAAAATCATATAGAGTGTGGTTTGAAATTTTTCATCAATTTAATGTGAAAAATAAATATCTAAATGGGAAATTGGATCCTAATTTAATTATTATGAATTCACAAAATAATGTCTTAATTGCTAAAAATTATATTGACGATAATATCTTGGGATAATTTATTGAAATATTGGGAAAAACATTTATAGGGTTAATGATTTATTAATATTAAATCAAAAAATTTTATAGAATTTAAATAAATTATAGAAATTGAAATATTTTATGGTGATTATGTAATTTCACTTAGTGAAATAAAGCATGCTAAATATTTTGACAAAATATTTGTTCAGGATTCTATTAAATATTTAATTACTCTGATGAGTACATATTGTGAAATATATTATGATAAATATATTAAATTAGTAAATAATAATCTTACCTATGGAATGATTATTAGTTTATTTTATTTAACTACATATATACCAAATTTGATGTTTATTGTTTTTATTTTTTTTCATATTTCATAGAGACCGCAAAGAATGTAACATGAATTTTTTTAAAAAGGATTTAATTTGTAAGGGGGTAAATATATCCTAGTTTATTTTATACTTTTATAAAATCATTAAAATTATATGGTTACATTGATTATGATTTTAAAGGAAATAAAAATGATTAAAATGTATTAGTGGCATGTAATAAAATTTAGGAAAAAAATAATATCTCATTTCTCAATGAAATAATTTTCCTTATAAATTAAATCAGATAAATACATAGTTTTATACTCAATCATTATTGACTATATGAAATTTTTTGTTGAGTTTATTTATTTTTATAATTTACCTATATATTGGTATACCTAATTTATTATTGATATTTATAAAAACCTCTACCACATTCACGAACAAATCATTTTGATGTATGATTTCATTAAATTAGTGACCAAGTATATAAAGTTGATACTCTTTTAAAAAAATTTCTAAAAAATATAAATAAAAGATAATCATACAAAACTGTTGGACTCACCTACATTTAGAAAATTTAAATAAGAAAATATTGTGATAGTTGATATAAATTAGTTCTCTATATTTTTTTAGTTACTTTTTTTTCTAATACTAATGTATATTCTATTTTTGAACTATTTTTTACATAAAATTTCATTAAAATTATATTAAATTATAAATAATTGATTAATTGAGGAAAGTTTAAATTGAGAATTATTTTTTAAAAACACTCTATCAAGAGGATTTATCAATGTTTCAAACTAATTTTTTAATCAACATTAAACTATTTTTGAAATCATCACAGTTTGGTTATGAACAATGAATACATAGTTTTGTAGATTAATTATTTTAAAGAATAAAGTAAAGATAAAATAAAAATCGGTGGCTTTCATAGTTTTTTTCTAATATATTTTTTAAATTATTTTATTCCTAAAATTGTATTTCAATTTTACAATGGAAACTTTTTTAAGGTTTTTTCTTTTCATAAATAAATCACTATTTTAAATCTACATTACAATATATAATATTCTGAAATTTCCTCATGTATGGTTTAAATTTTTCTAATCACAAAATTTTGACTCTTTTTCATATTTAATAACCTAGTATGAGTACGTTATTTTTGGAAATTTTGTAAATAAAAAATTTTTATTTACAAAACGGGGATAAACTATTTTATCTATATGAAATTATGTATCCATTAGAAAAGTGGGAGAATTTCTGGATGTTATGATAGTTATATTCAGATTTGTATTTATTAAAAATGGTGATATTATTGAATTTTCCATTCATTATTTATTTGGATATATTATTATAATATAAAAATAATTATTTTATTGATTCCCTCTAACATGATTCAAATAAATCATTTTCCATTTTTGAAACATTCAATCCTTGTTGGAAGAATAAATTATATTTAAATATTTATTTATAATTATTAATTATTAACATTATTTTTATTTGTTTATTATTATTTATAAATTATTTGTATATTATAGTGATTATTATATTTTTCAAAATGTCTCTTTATTTACAATGGATCTTATTAGTGGATTTTAAAAAAAATACTCCTCAATGTGAATTGGGTTATAAATCATTTACTAAATATATTTACTAAAAGTGTGCAATAACCCTCATGGATTTCAAATTTATCCTTAGAATTATTAAAATCATATTTATATAACATTTATTTTATCTCTATAAAGTGGATTTTTGAAAAATTAAACAATCTTATGAAAATATGAAACATCAATAGAAAGAATCGTGCATAGAAAAATTCAAATTAATCATTATGAAATTTCAAAATGATTTTTATCAATATCCTTATAAAAATATATTTTTACACAAAATTATTCCTAGGAAAATTTAGGTTTACACATAAGATTGATCCTATAAAAATTTAGTTTTAGGCATATTGAAAATAATCCTCAGGAAATATTGTCCTCATGATGAATCATTCTGTTATATAATGGTCTTTCTGATATTTATATTGAACCTTAAATAGTTAAAATTGATGTTTATGTTGTACATAAATTGATTCTTACACAAAAGTTAAAATTTATTCTATATTGAAAATGATCTTATTAATTAAAATGTGTTTTTCAAATTATTAATAATTTTATATTTTATTTAAAAATAATAATCATAGTATATATTTTTATTAAAAATGTTATTAATTTTTCATGTATATTGAGTAAAAATTTATAATTTGGGAATTATTAAGTGATTAAATAATAAATATTGGAACTATATATTACTGAAATAAGTAATTATTTATTTATATTATTATTAAATATAACACCCACAGTGCGATGTATGCCAATTTTTTTATTTTATATTTTAAGGATTTGTTTACATCGGTTTTAAGAGGATTAGAGGGGATATTTTCTAGAATGAATGGGTTTTGGGATTTTATAGGATTCATTCTCCCTTGTAATACACCATGGTGCCCTTGGAATACACCATGGTGGAAGGTAGTGTAAATTTTATTTCCTTGTTTCATGTATGGTGATTTATACATGAGAGAATATGTTAACACACCATGTGGATACCCAATTTGGATTCTATGTTAATAGTAAGAGTTTTTCTATATAAAATAAGATGCTCCACATTCCATAGTAGTGGGTGTAGTGGGTGTGGTGAACATATTACATTATGGAGGCCTTAATCATATAGTTCAATATTTTTTGGTAAATCAACTACAAAGTGGACTAATACATGGTTTATTATAAAATAGAGAAGGTAATGCCTCTCAGATATGTAGTTTATCTATGTAATGGTCATCATAATTGTAAAAATTATTTTAAAACACCCTAGATTTTGGGGGGCCATACAGAATTAATAAAAACCACATATATTTTTTGTGGGAAACATAATTTGATTTTTAACTGTATAACTTCCTCAAACCATTAATTTATAATCAATCCATGAGAAATATCCAAATATATGGCCTTGAATATTATCTTTTTATGAATATTTATGTATGTGACTCTTCTTCTTTGTATTATTTCAAATAACATGTCATAGGTTAGT
Organism: Viscum album; assembly: GCA_963277665.1. Classification (NCBI taxonomy): domain Eukaryota; kingdom Viridiplantae; phylum Streptophyta; class Magnoliopsida; order Santalales; family Viscaceae; genus Viscum; species Viscum album. The sequence goes on along the minus strand of OY728157.1, from coordinate 453,853,416 downwards.
GGATTATCTCCCAAATTAATCCATTGATGAACTTAATTCCTTATTGAAGCTAATGTAAATTCATTTTATTTATATTGGATAATTCAAATAAATCCACTAAAACATTTATTTTAGTTATTTGTAATAATCTTTGGTCTGTTTAAAGTGGATAATGGTATGGTATTGAAATGTGTTCATGTTGAATTAATATTGTTCATGTCAATTAAAACATGGTTTCCATGACAATTAGGGAAACTAGGTTACTCCATCATCTAATGCCCTTGGTTGGAGGAACAGAGATCATCCTCATGTGTTTGGTATATTCAAATAATATAATTCTGTTACTGGATGCATTGGATTCATATATATTGTTATATTTTTCATTTTAGGTTTATATCATGCTAATTATCATTAATTTTTATAAATTATTTCCTAATAATTAATTAATATATTCATATTGATTAAATATATATATATTAAAAGATAAATTTTCTCCTGCACTAGTGGTGTGAATTTGAGTACTATGAAGAAATTACTAATGGGTGGTAAACTCACCCCATGAATTTGAAAAAAAAAGTATATACCTACATCGTTTATCATGATATGGGAAATATAATGTTCTCAGGATTCACTTTTACATCACCAATATGTGTAATTCAATGACGCATGAGGCTGAATCATGGAGATTTCATGGTGCATAAATTTCTATATCCACTTTGAATGATAGATTTCATTAGAGTCTTGTTTATTTAATAGTCACATTAGTTTTACTTATTACGATTTGTCTCTAATTACTATATAGTTATGTTATGTTATTTTTTTGTTAGTATTAAATCTCAAATCATATTTCTTACACTTTTGTAGATGTATGTTTTATATTTTGTAGTATATAATGGCAAATCATCCATAAATATTTTAAAATTCCCATTCCATTTATTGTATTCATTTGGGGTCTTCTGGATTCAACTATGTTTAGTGTCACATTAGTCATTCACATGTTAATGGGGTTGGTCCATGATGTAAAAAATTTTATCAGTTTGGTATGGTCTATCATTTGCAATTGGATTCATGTACAAAATTAGTTTTGGGTGTGAAAATATAGATTATTATGTGATGTATGTAAACTATTTATATTTAACTAAATGTTACCATGGTGTTCAGGGGGAATAATAATTCTTCAACACTTCTCAGTTTCACGTCACCTCATCACAATCAGTTTAAATGATGATAGTAGTATTTCATGCATTACTATGAGAATTTATACAATTAATTCATCATTATAATGATATCTTGAAATAATACTTATTATTATTTGATATATAATTAATCTATTGAATAGAGTGAGGGTGGATACTGAGTTGTGATTTTTAATTCCTATAACAAATGTAATAAATCAGAATAACAAGAAACCAGTAAGAGGAAGCCACCTAAAATGTAGTTCACCCAAGACCCATGTAAATATGGATCTCATCAAAAGCACTATATAACATTTTCATGTGGAGGAAAAAGGAATGGGGAAGTTTCAAACAAGATATATGGAAATATTATAAGAATTCATAAAGAAAACCCCACTAATAATTAGGGTGACTCGGAACCTTAACAAGATGGAGCATGGTTGGGTGAGATGAACTGAAATATTATTATCTTTGGTAAAACAATAGAAATTGAATTAAATATTTTTGTACATGTCATTTAATACCTATAATGACAATAGTGGTACACATCATTTCAAGACAGGGTTGATTATAGCCTTGCATGGGAGGTATTTGAGGAATTGTTTGTTACAAATTTATATTATAATAATTTTCTTGTATCATGAATTATGTATTTATTTTGTTATATGTAATGATTTCTTCTGATTATTGAACACAGATCTTGTTTTCGGTATCATTCCCATGTTTCACTAGAAGTAGAAACTATTTAATATCTCAATCTGTGCATGTGTATGTTGGGTTTATGACCATAAATTCACTATAGAGTTATAATTTTCTATAATGATAATTTAATATATATTGTAAATTAGCCATTGGTGGATAGAAGGTAATTTTTATGAATAATAACTAAGGGAAGACCATTATCTATCTGAGAAATTTTAGAGAATATAGAGGTGGGAATAACTGTTGGAGAGATAGTGAAGAATTTTATAGCCAATCAATAGGGTCAGCTACAAAACCCCCATGTAGTAAGAACCATTTACCTAATTTCCAATATTCCTATTTAGACCCCTTTAATATATAATATATTGAATTTTCTATTGGTTATTACAATAGTGGGTGCATGGGGTTTTATTTGGAAAGGTTGCATCATGTTGTGATCATGAAAACACCCCCTGATAAAAAAATAATTTGGAGTATATAGGTGTGAATCATGTTCTATTAACATTAATTTAGTTCACTTATAATTGAAATTATCAATCTTGTAAATGTAAATATTTTATTTAATCTAGAGGGTTAATAGTTTTGTTATATTCAATGATTATATTTACTACAACACTTGATAGTTCACTGTCACATCCCATGATGATAAAATTCAACATTTTAAAGTGTAATGGTTCATTAAAAATAAAATATCATAGGTTTTAGTAAAAATAATTTGAAAAATGTATTATGAGCTAATATTGGTTTCCATAGTAGCAAGGGATTTGATCAATAATAAAGATATCTATATTATATTAGATATATACATTGATATCTTTTTTCTAAAAATTTCTCTAGATTACCTTTGTAATGAGATGTTTATTTAAGTATAAAACAAATTATATGGATGAGTCATATATCTCCTCTATTATATATTATTGAACAAAAAAACATTAGGAACATGAAGAATAGTTTCCATATTTGGAAATAAAGTGTTTTATTAGAACACTTATGTCACCTTAGAGAACTCCACTTATATTTTTAATGAATGCATGTTGTAATCCGTGATTATACATTAATTATAATAATTTGAAACACTTTATAATAAATATTAGACATCCTTTTCATAAAATTAATTAATTTTTAGTGACTATATTTAGCCAAATGGTTCCCTATGAATGATTTGGGATCAGAAGTGAAGCCAACTCTAGGTTAATTAGAATGTTATTCATAATATAGATTTATGGATTTGTATGGACCATTATGAGAAATTATTCATGCCATGTTGCTTTATGAATAAAATAATATTCTCTATGGAATTGATGAATTTTATATTTAATAAGTATCTATATTTATTTTTGATCATGTTTATTGATTATGCTATAGTTTACTCATAAACTATAAATGATTATTTATGGAACATTAATATTGTATTAGTCATATTAAGAGACCATTTTTTCAACAAAATATTCTATATGTGTTACTTTTGCATATAAATTTATTTATTCCATTAGTAATCCATATTTAAAAAAGTAATATTTGTGAAGCTTAAGAAAATTAACTTTTTTCTTTCTTGGGAACAACCTATGAAAGTATTAAATATAAAGACATTTCATAGGTTAGTGGGTAATTTTCGATTAATTTTCAACGATTTCACAATTTTAGCTTAATTAGTGAATGCACGAAATAGAAAATCTATATCAATCTTTTATAGAATCAGGTGAAAAAATATATTTAGGATATAATGTATCCTCTTTATTTTTCACCTTTTCTTATTTTTGGAGAATAGTGTGAGGGTTTCATGTTATATTATGATACATCAAGATTTATATTAGTTAATATTACAAACCATTTCATATATCAATATTCCTAAAAATTATATACACAAAAAAATATCTAGGTAACACATGACCTAAATTATAAAAAATGGACTATGAATTATAACAATTGAACAACTATTTCTTTCAAGGAAATATTACTGTGTTCTCTGATTACAAAATATTGAAATACCTTTTTTTTAAAAATATTGATCCAATGGAAATTTAGATGTGTATAATATCATAGTAATTTTGACTCTGACATGTTTTATAAACATAGAAAATAAAATATAGTAATAAATAAACTTATTCATAAATACTATAACCAAATGTTTAGTGAATATTTTAATAAATGGGAATTTATTGGGATATTCACTAAAATACACATTGAGTCTATAAAATAGAAACATGTCATCATTTTCTAACTAGTTAATATTATCCAAATAATAATGGAGAATGTGTTGGAATTTAAATACTAATACCAAAACTTCTAAACCATTAATTGAAACATCAATGGTGGGGATACTATTGACTAATGGATGGTTAATTACATTTTCGTGTTCCTATTTCAATTATATATTTTAGTTCCAACCGGTTTTTAATAATTTGAATTCTATTCTTATCATCCTTCATTTTCGGTTGTAACCCCATTTATTCGACAGATATATCACATAATGGAGGACCTTTGTTGGTAATTTTACATGATCTGAAGGGTAGTTTAGTATGTGTGAATAGTACTAAACTATTAATATGTAAATATTGGGTATTAAAGAATAGAAACCATTTTGGAAAACCTAACAGTACTCATATGTAAACGAAAGTATATTTAAACGGGTTTTTTCACTGTTATATTAACGATTCTTTGGAAGCATGATTTTAAATAACTAATTTTTTTTACCAATATTCCAAGTCAATATAATAAATTCCAATAATGTAAATAAATTCAATTGATAAGATGTAAAAGTTATAAATTCTAGGAGTGGTAATGTTTTATGGGGTGTGAGTATCAATTTTCTCTAACCTAGACCCACAATTTACCATATGATTTTGATGGCCTCTAAAATAAGATATTGGATCATGTTGACCATGAACAAAACATATCTCTGTAAAAATAAAGGGCAGTATAAACACACTTTTTATTCTTTCGATAACATGCTTAATTAATGTTTGATATATTTTGGTGGTCAATATGAGGGTCACTTATCTTTATTAGAGATTTCATATGACAAAAATTATCATGTGTTGTTATATATGGATCCTTTTAAATCATTGTATGACTAAACCTAACAATATCATGTTTTTTGGATGTCTACCCAAGAAACATTCTTGATGAGCCTTATTCTTATCCATCAGACAATAGGGAATATCTAGATGATTTAAATGTATATTTAAATAGTCTAAAGCCATAAAAATTTATATGGAAATCCCATTCATTTCCCTTTTTATTTTTAATTCGATTCTCATAATTTTTTTGAGTGTCTTTGAGGTTAGTTAAATGATGTATTGGTATGTATATAAAAATATATCTTCAATAATTTGGACCGTAAAAAAGTTTAGATTACATTGGTGATGTTTCAAGTTGGATATATTTAATAATGACAATCAGTTTAATAAAAAAAATCACTTTACCTCAACAGAATTATTTTTAACTGAATCCAAATCATATCATTTGGTGGGGTGATTTTACTCTTGATCTATATGTGTAACTCTCCAAGATATTGTTATATGTCATTTTTAAGTAAAAATATTTCCTTTGATATCTTACTTTTTACAAAAATCCAAGCTTAAATAAACTCCCTATTATTATTATTATTATTTGATTTTCATATTTATCAATTAGACATTGAAATGTAAAGAAGTAACGAGACTAAATAAATTATAAAAAAATTTATACACATGTTTAAAAAATAAATTAATTAGATTCCACAAAAATAGAAATAAAAAAACAAATTTAATGTATAGGATGTGTTTTATTATTCACACAATGACATTTTAGGGTTATTAATTAAGATAGAAATAATAAGTAAAATATATAACTAAAATTAATTTGTTCATTAATTTTTAATATTGATTCATTTAATTTTATAGGTTTTATATAAGAATAAATACTATTTTAAGCCTAAGAGCCATATTTTTAATAAAACTAATTTTACCCCTTTTAACGGATCTCCTATTTTAAACAAAAATTTTAACTTATTAAAATTCCACATAAAAAAATTAAATTAAATTTTTAAAAAATAAAACCAAAATTATATTATGTTGAATTTTTTGTTTTTTTAGATAGTTCATTTTTTTGAATAGTTTAGAAAACCAAATTTTAATTGAAAACATTATTTTCATCTAAATTAATTATATTGATAAATTATATTAGAAATTGATTTTAAAAAATAAATAGTTAACTTATTAATAAATAAATATAATAGAGTTCATTGGAATTAATTTCATAATGAAATTGGATATAAAATCATTTCAAACATTTTATCATTTTAACTCTAAAAACTGTATTTCCCATTTCATATATAGGATTAATTTTAAATGTAATTTTTCTAATTCATTGCATTTAATTTTGTATAATATATTCAATAATTAGAATATTATATTTCAAATTAGTCTTATATTTGAAATGGGAAATGTTGTTTCTAGAGTATAAATACCACCCTCACCAACCCATTTCTTTTTACAACCCTTGAAGATCCTAAATTATATTCCAAACCCTCTCCTCCACACTCTAAGAACTTCCAAGTGATAATATTATCACCCAATGTCAATTTCTAATTACTTTAAATGATTCTCCTTGGAGGTTCTATTCAAGTGGTTATCTCCTCAATCCACCTCTCTTATTTACTTTCATTTTCTACCATCTCTTCACCTCCTTCATCCATAAATACAAAATAAATAAATTATGATTTCTATACATGAAATTTATGTAAATAATTGAATATCATATATATATACCTTTGAATACCTCCTCTAATTCCAACAAATGATATGATTGTCTAAATTGTGGTGGTTAATTATCTCTGTGAATAATGATTATGGTAATTTTTTATTACCACCTTCAAGCGAGGAAACAAATTATTATTATAGATAAATAATATTTTTATAGTAATATTATAACCTATTTGATATTCTAGAGAGAATTTATAGATATAATAATATATAAAAAACACTAGTTTTTTTTTTGTCGAAATACCACAAAAAACAAACAACATATTTTTAATTTATTTTTTATTAAATGAATAAACATAAAATAAAAAATAAATATGATATACAGGAAACTATAAATTTATGTAATTTTATTAATATAATTTAATTTCACCTGTGTAGTTATATTTGCAGTATTCAATAAAATTAATGATAACACACAAATTAACCAATGATGAAACCATGAAACAATGCACCTGAAACAATGAAAATAATAGAATAATACTAACGTGTGGAAGTAAATCTATTATATAATAATAACATGAGGTAATATAAATATAATTACAGTATTTTATTTATTTTATAATATTTTATATACCATTATATCTATTGTCGAAGTATGAGCAACTAATAGAAATTGTTAGGTAAGGGTTGGTCATATGAATTTTTAATTTATAAGATATATTCCTTATTCAACAAATATTTCATATTTGTGGTGTATATATTTTCATTTTATTTGTATAATATAATTAATATCAATATCATAATTTTATTCAATGTTTCACTTTGTAATTATTAATTTTATGGAAAATACAATTCAACTGATTACAATATGGTAAGGGAATTCATAACATAATTCCAATTTTTTATGTTAACCGTTTATTTCATTGATTTTTTTGAGTAATTTGCATGTGTAGGATCAATTTTTAATATGTTATGTTTCATTTTTACTTTTTTATTGGGATATATAGTGTATAAAAAATAATCGAATTTTATGATATGATATTTATAAGGGATTGTATTTTAAAAAATTATTTTTTCCATGTTTCCCTTAAAATTGTCTTTTTTCTCCATGCCAATGTTTTCCAAAAATCTATTTCAAATGTTCTAGTAGTCTCTTAAGATTTTTTATAATCATTTTTTATCAGTTTTTATTTTATAATTTTTTTAAATGATTCTATTGTTTTTCTAATCGAGGGTCTATATAATTTTTTTTGAATAAAGATGAAAAGAATTTTTTTTACATATATGGAATGACCTAAATTTACTTCCATTATGATTCCATAAAATCAATAATCTTACATTAAAAAATTAGAGGTGTATATTTAGATAATATTTTCCTTTAATTATTTTTCATCATTTAAATATTATTAAAACTAAATGGATATTTTCTACATTATTTATTTAAAGATATCATTAAAAAGATTTCATTCAAAGATAACATCATTTTATAATAATAATTATTTTATAATGTTATTATACAAGAATAAAATTTTTATTTTCTTTATGGTAAAATTATTTCAATGATGGAATGAAATATATAATATAAAAATCACTCTTAGGGGTTATGTTATGATTAAATGTTTATGAAACTAATTTGTTTACATCGGTTCAGATGTGATGAATTATTTATGTTATTATTGTAAAGCATTTATAATAATGAATATTAATAAAGATGGACCAATAACTCCCTCTAATGAATTGGGTATTGAAAAATATTTTTTCAGCATGAAGGGTACACTGGTATTTATCTCAAGCCCCCAACAAAAGGTTATATGGGTTTTACACCCAAGACCTCAACAAGAGGGTTCACAAGATTTCATCCTAAGCACACAACAAGGGTGTAAATTTGAGGTCTTCATATACATGAAATAATATTGTAAAATAGAGTTATTATAATGACTAAAACTAGAGGTTATAATGGGAGGTCATCCCATGCTAGAAGTAGGTATACAAGTGAATATCCCAATCCTATCAGGGTATGAATTCCATGGTAGGTAGTATCGATAAGAATATTTTCAAAGATTATATGTATGTGAAAAAAACACATGTATTATGGCATTTTCATAATCTCATTGATCATGATATTTTATTATACATTGATTATTGTATATTTAATTTACTATTTTAATTCCTATATTTAATGTTATGATCTTTGATATTTGGGGTATGATGTTCAAATGTTATTCACATATTCTCATACCCATATTCCCATGTTACACTTATATATCTCCCATGTTTACCTTTATTGAGCATATGATATCACCCTTTATTATTTTTCCATTCCCCGTGTTATAAAGAATAGTCTAATATATAATCACTAAAGGGGGAATTTGTAACGGGAGATGATGAATAACTTTGACCAAATTTTATAAATGTTTCCATTGTTATAAAGAAACAATTTTTTTTGTTTTTTTGGCATGTGGTCATATAAAGTAATGAATATTCATCTAAAAACATGTAATATTCATGTATAAGTTTATAAGGTTATTATACAAGGTATCAATGTAATGGTATAGTTAACCATTATGAACTGTGATTATAAAATGTAAGTGTGATAAATTGAAATATTTATAAAGATATTTCTAGATATGTCAATTAAGATTAGTCAAGGACGACTCACGATTCATTGAAATATACTATAATTTCGGTAAAGGATTAAAAACGTGTTTTCTATGAAATTATATCCCATTATGGATAGTAAAAGTGGATGTGGATCTTGAATAGATATATAAGGGGGTAAAAACCCAGAAAACACCATATTTATCAATATATGATTAATAAATCATTCATGACAATGGTCCTTGACGCACACCTACATTTACACTCCAAGGTGTATGATTTGGAATGTAAAAAACTCTTTATGAAGCATCTTGAATGATTTAAGCATATTATAACTATGAAGACCCTATGAGAAATCGGCCATTTCATAGATTTAAAATATGGTGTCATGAAATACACATCTTGGACATTTTGTTCATGATTAGGTGGTTCCACAATATTTTCAGTGATTCTCACACAAAGATTATGGTTTTAGTTTACGGATAGAACATGACATAGTCAGGTTAATTCTGAGTGTGATGGAAAAATTAATAATTTTTCATGAGTGAAACAAATGATATCATATATGGAATGAACATTATTATAAATATTCTTAAAAAATCATCTCAATCTATAAGTAATATTTAAAATCCAAATGAACCAATGGAGGAATCAACATTATGATGAGTCCTTCATGAGAAAACCACTACCTTATTTTAATGGTTCTAATGATCCAATAATTTCTAATCAATGTATAACTACTATTGAAAAATCTATTTTATGTTATTTAGTCCTCAGTTCATGAAAATTTGATTTTTGTTGTTTACCATTTGAAATATAAATACAACTAGTGATAGATTCTTGTTAAGAACATGGGGGAATAATAAAAAATTGGATCTATAAAATGGGATGAGTAAAATGGTATATTTTTTAATATGTACTTCCCAAATTTTATATGAAAAATTATAGTGAAGGAATCCCTTAATCTTAAGAAAAATTAAAATTAATTTATTTGTACCTATGAATCTAATTTTACAATACATTCAAGGTATGCATCTAGGTCTATCATCAACCTTAAATAAAACAATTACCAATTCATTGGTAGACTAAAACCAATTCATGAAAATGTTGTGGTTATACAAGACTTTAGTATATATAAAGATGTCATTATATGTGTAATTGATGAAGAAATAGATATTTTATATTCCACACATTCCTATAGTTTTTATCATAAAAGGAATATCAACTCTCATTAAAATATAATTGGTTTAAATAAATTACATTTATCATTATGAAAGAAATGGGGACAGAGCACTAAAGTGAATACCTAAAAGGGAGAACTGGGAGTTACATGAGTGAAATATAAGGTAATAATATTTTTGAATACTAAAATGATGGAAATAAGGTTGATAATGGCACGAATAGTGATAAATCTCTAAAAACATATGCCTCATACACTTCAATGTTCCAATTACTAGGAATTTTGGAATTATAGTAAAAATTCCACCAAACAAAGGACTAATGTAGATGATAAGACAAAACACAATCTATAACAAAATGATAAATGGAAATTTTAAAATATTATTATTTATAATGTGAACTCTGAAAATTATGAAATACAAATCATTCTCTCGTTTTTTGGGAATTTCATTTTTTTAATTTATATTAATGAGACCTTTGAAAATATTAGATTCCATAAATCAGTGAAATATCATGAGATTATCTACATGGATCCTGGAATTTTAAATCACATATTCTACTTTTACAAGAATGAAAATATGAATACAATGAAAATATTTTCTTTAAAAAAATATTGTACATAAAGAATGATGAAGAATTTATGCCTTCATATGGTTCCATGGTAATTTAGGTTATTAACACATTACAATAAAATACATGATAACGATATTAAAATATTTGGTGTGTTAAAATTAATAGAAACATCATGTTTTAAGGAAGATTAATGATAAGTATTTTTAGAAAATTTATTGACCATCTTTTGAATATTTTATATAAAAATTTTCAGTACGTTATCCATTTTATAAATTTTTTAAATTGATTATTGGTTGAGGATTTATATATTAATTTAATTTTTAACCCTATGAATATTTAAGCATATTGGCTATTATTTTCTAAATATTTTGTTACGACAATATGAAATTAATGAAATAGATTTTGCTACCATTTTGGATCTTATAATCCACTAGTTCTATTGTCAATTCAATTTATAATTTACTAATTTGAGGTATAAATGATTATAAAATTGATCATGGAACATTGAAAGAGTTTTATTATACTAATGATAAGAAATCATGTGATTATATATTCTTAAATAATTTTATTTTATAATATTGTTATCCTATTTTCATAATTTGTGATGATGTCACTAACATTTTTAAGAACTATTTGGTTTTTATTTGTGAGGTTATTGACATCATAATGACCATGTACTCTATAATAATCAACCGAAACATGAAAATTTCAATCATATTTAATGTCGATGATTTTACATTTCACTAATGTTCTCTTAATCGTATTATTAATTTGGTGGTGATCTATTCCTTTCACATACCCACATTTTAAGATGATGTTTTATCATCAAAACTTCAAATGTGGGATTTCGATAAAGTAAATATTGAAACATGAATCATGGATTTTCAAGTGTAATTTAAAACCCTTGAGGTTGCATTTTTTTTAAAAAATCATTTTTTATAGTGATTGTAGCTTATTTATTGGATCTTTTAATAAATATTTCTCATGTTTATGATGTGTTCCAAGAATATATCCTATATAATAATGTACCTGAAACATCATAAACACTAAAATTATACTGAATACCACTATAGCATGATATTATTCTATGATGAATAGCCCATATAAATTTAGGATCATATAGATAATTTTCTACGAATCAAGACCACTCAACTAGTTTTTTTTCAAACCACCAATTTTAGGATGTAACATGGGAATGTGAGGTTGTGATGTGGTTGAGGTATCTTCTTCTATTTAGATCCCTCTAATGAGTCTCAATTGTGAAATTCATTTTAAATGGGTATAATGTAACATCCAAAAATTTTATGATGTTTTTTATTTCTAAAATAAAATTAATATATTCGATATCTTACTTTTCATAAAACCCCAATATTAAACCAACTCAAAAATAATATTATTTAATTATTATAGTTATCACCTAGTCGTTATAGTGAAGGGTATAAAATTGATAAAATAAATTATAAAAATATATTTTACACATGTTTATAAATTTAATTCATCAGTTACAAATATAATAGATATTATAATACAACCTAATTGAATATAACTGATATGATTTAAAAAAATATTTAATTTCCATAATTAAATGTTTTCATTATAAATTAAATTAATAAATATTAGTAAAATATATTATTAAATATTATTTTCTAATTTTTTTTAAAATCCAATATTTATTACAATCTTAAATTAATAATAAATCATATCTAAATCATAAAATACATATTTCCCTAAAAGGTAATTTTTCTTCGTGTTAATGGTCCACATGTTTTAAAACAAAATTTAGAACAAAATAAATTTTTTTTAAAAAATAAACATACTTTATAAAATATTAATGTCAATGTTATATTAGGTAGAATAATTCATATTTTTCTAATAAGTTTCAATTTTTGATAAATACTTAAAAACAGTGCATTTTAATTGAAAAGAAAATTTTCATCTAATTTATTTATATAGATAAATTATTTTTAAAATGGTTTTAATGAAATATTAGTTAAAAAATACTTTATGTAATCCAATTTATGTCATTGGGATAAATTTCAATTAAAATTGGATATAAAACACTTCAATATTTTGAACCTTTTCACTTTAAAACACCTCCTTCCCATTTAATCTGTGGGATTATTTTTAAACAAAATTTTACCAATAACATGAACTGAATGTTGTAAAATATAATCTATTTTTATTATCAAAATTTATATTTTATTAATTGGGTTTTTTATTTTAATGAGTAAAAAAGTTACGTTGGTAAATATAAATATTTATCACGTTATATGAAAACTAATGAAAGGAGTTAAAGGTAATGGTAAAGGATTAAAATTCATAAAAACTAAAAAATTTAATGAGTTTTTAAGGTATTTATCATATAAAACCAAAATTTATAACATTAATTATTACCCGCATTCATTTAAATTAATGCCACATAAATGCAGTTGGCTTTAAATATAAAATAATGATTTTTATTAGTTAAAACAATCCCTCCAAAATATAAAATACGACCCTCACCTACTTATTTATTCACAAAATAAAAGAATCTCCTTAAATATAATAAAAAAACTATCTACAAACTATACCTTCTTCCAAATTTGTGTTGTTCTCAACCAAAAACCATATATATGGTCTTTATGGGATCCTCTAATGATGTGATATTCAAGAGGCAATATTCTCAAACCACATTCCATATTTTCATTCTTTTTATGACTTATTATCACCTCCTTCATCCATAAAATAATAATAACTATAGAATCACTTATATACTAAAAAAAAATTTGTTAATAATTGAATATCAATTATCCATTCCTTATATTATCTCTTATTATTCAATGAAATGATACTATTATGTTAATTATGGCTGTTAATCATCTATATAAATAATAATCTTGTTAAAATTACATTACTACATTAATTTATTTTAATTTTAGTATTATTATAGTTCAATAATATTTTCATAATAAAAAAACATATTTTTATTATTGATTTTAGATATAGATCTAATTATAATTAACACTATACTAGGTCATGATTTTCGAGAAAATTACCAAAATAAACTACACATTTTATTGTTAACAATTATCTATTAAATCATCTTCATATAAGAAATAATAATCATATATGGGACTTTTTTGACTTATTAAAGTATATTAATACCATTTCATTTCACTTATGTATTTTATTTAAATTAAAAAAATCCATAGTTATACACAAATGATCAAATGATGAAACCATGAAATAACACAACTCTAACAATGAAAATAAGTACATATTATTAATTATAGGGTGGTAATAATTTTTTAACATATCACATAGGGTATTAAAAATATTATTATTGTTTTTAATGAATTATTATCCTTTATTATAACACTATTCAAGTGGATTGAGCATGAAAACGTGAAGGGAATCAAGAGGTAATATTTTGTCATCTCACTTTTTATTCTGAGAGACATATGTATTTTTCAACAATTATATATTTTGTGTGTTTTATATACTGAATATTGATATATAATATCATGAATATAATGATATGTATTTTATTTACTATTTCATTTCGATATTACTACTTTTATGGGGTATTCGATTCAACTAATAATATAGTGTCAAGGGAATTCAAAACCAAATTTCCATTATTTGTCTTAACAATCTACGTAATTGATTATTTCATGTTATGATAATGTGTGGGATGAATTTTCATTATCTTATGTTATATTTCCAATTTTTTATATGGATAAGATATGAAAACACATAACAAATTAATTTAATTATATAATATTTATATGGTTTTTTCTTTTCGAAATTACATTTTAATATTTCTTGTTGTACTACATTTTTATTCCTTGCCAATTATTTTCATATTTTTAAAAAAATTTATTATCCTTTTATGATTATTGAATGTTAATTTTTATATAGGGTATTCTTTTAAAAATGGGTTGGAAGGATTATTTTTTCATTTTATAATCAAGTTATATTATGATTTTTTCGGAAAAATTAAAAAAGGGATATATTATTAATATTGTATGACATGAGAAGATTTTCCCATTATCATGATTCTATAAAACATAACATATTTATTTATAGTATTTCAACATTATTTTCAGTGATTTTTTTTCTTTTATAAATTCAGGTTATATTGGAAAAAATATTCCAAAATAGAAAGTATACATTCTCCAATAATAATGTTAATAAATCACATAAAATTATTTTCATTCTATGATAATATTATATGATGCTACATATACTTTAGTGGGAATATTATCAAATAATTATTCCCATATTTTTTATATAGTTGTATAAATATTATTATGGAAAAATATTTATAAAATTGATTTCTTTTAAATGAGTTATGATATAATGATAATTTTAGGAAAATTATTTATTTTATTGGGTTTTGATGTGATGAATGGTTTTTGTTCTTATGGGACACATATGTATGATTTTAATTGATTGATCTGTGTGGCCTATATCTCAGTATAACTCATTGTGTAATATAATTTTTTTATAAGATAAAAATGTATACTGGTGGTCATCAGAAGACCGTATTGAAAGGGAACAAAAGCGGTCCTCCCAAGACCATAATAAAAGTATTCAAGGGAGGTTTTTTTATTCCTACAAAAATAGGGTAGATAAGATGTCATATTAATCATTAAAAAAATGGAAATTGGGTATTTAACATATTATCGATACAAAAGGGTACATGCGGTATCTTCCCAATACCGAAGAAGGTACACTGGTTAATATCCCATGCCAAAAATTTTAAGAATACCTCGGTTGGTAGCCTCGACAGAAGATTTTAGAAGCATAAGTGTATGACACAGAATTCAATATTGTTTAAATTATTTATAAACACATTTATCATATTGTTTGATTGTATGATGGTTCATGTCTTATGAATTTACATTATTTAATTCCATGACTCATGGTTATGATATTTGATATGCAGGGTACAATATTCAAATGTTAATCTCATGTTCTCATACCCTTCTCCTAATGTAATGCATAGTTATCTCCCATGTGTTCCATTACTGGTCATCTAATATTTCCTTTTCTTATGTTCCCATTTTCGATCTTATAAATAAAGTATAAATATGATATTACTATAGGGTAAGAACATTATGATAGCTTTTGATGTTCTTTCACAAAATTAGAATAACGCGTTCCATGTTTCCAAACAAATAATCAATTATAGTCACGTGAAATCTATTTGTGTAAATCAATGAATATTCATAAAAAATGTAATAAACATTCTTGAGATACATGGGTCATTATAATATCATTTATTCATTCACATATATATTCACATTTTATATACCAACTAATGGTTCTTATAGGGAAGATTCAATGACCTATTATTTTCAAAATAGAAACATTACTAAATGATAAAGTAATATTCATAAAATGAGAATATTATAAAAGATTATTTTTTTAATTTTTAAAATTCACCACCAATCTCCCTATTTATATATATGAATATACTATGGGTTTGGAGAATGAGATAACCCCATGATATGTTGTGTTACTATTCTATTTTAATAATAAGATATATATAATTTTTATTTTATTTTAGTAGATTTAGTGAGGTTATAGATTGAAATAAAGGATTGTGGTGTTTCTATGAATCAATATAACATGGAATTATTGGTGGTGGAGGGATTTTCATATCTCTTTTCAGCATTATGGGTGTTGTGATCCGTGTATGATTGAATATGTGACCGCACTAGGTCAGCATAGAATTTTAGTGGGAGTTGTGATGTAACACTTCAATTGTGGAAAAAATGATGTAAAAAAAGTCATATAAATGATTATGATGTCTGAATAGAGTTGAGTGATCCACAAGAATGTATTTCAATCAAACATTGGAAAATATATAATAAAGTGGTTCAATTTGTAGAAAAATAGTATTAAAATATAAGGGGATTCCCATATACCATGGAAACTAAGAGTGGTTATAGTGATATTGGTTTTTAAATATTAATTAAACTATAATTTATTTTTTGATATTATAGTCAATAAATAAAATCTATGCGAAATTTTAGAGGAATAATAATTTTATTTTTTTACATAATTACTTACCCATTACCCCCATCGATATTATTTTTACAAGTACAATCAATAAAAATATTACAAGAGACAATATTGAGACTAAATTTTCTATCTTAAACTCTTCCACATGGCCTCAATTGGGAAAAAAGATAATGGTTTGGTGGATTTTATCCCAATTATTTTTTTAAGAAATATAAATTCTGATGGTTTCTAAGGTAAATTCATTTATTTCATAACGAAAAAAATATAGAATTTTTTTTAAAACATTTATTCATGTATTTTCAAGAAATCCATTTATGTGTGTAAAGAGAACATTCTCATGGGATTGGAAGATATCCTTATTTCATTGGAAGGGCCCTTGTTGATTCCAACATGGATATTAAGCTAATTTGGTGACAATGGATTACACCAATAATTGATGGATTAGGTTGGATAAATAGGGTTGCACTAATGATGTGGCTATATTCCAGGAATATCATTTTGATGGTTGTGTATTAAATGCATGGATGGGTTCTATATGGTAGGATTTAGGTGTAAAATTCATTATTTTAACCGTTTCTATAAATTATTATATGAGTTTGGTTGAACAATTCCTATTTATTTTTTTTATTTTTTAAGATTTATGTTGTTATTTTCCTAGTTGTGTGTGCGGGAGATCTCTAGTATATTTTCTACTCTAATGTATACTCATCCGAAATATATTCACCTTTGTGTGTAGGCAAAGATTATTTATGATTGTCTAATTATATGAACAATCACTTATTTCTCTAGTGGAGTACATTTTGTGGTATTAGATGATTTTGGAGGATGTACATTAGTAGGTTCTTATTATAAAGATTGGTGTAGTGCCACATTTTAAGAAGTTGTTCATTTGGTATCTTTTTATTTAATAGACACAATGTTTGTACGTATTACATTACATCTCTAATTATTATATTGTTATGTTCTATTAGAGTTTAGTTGGTTTTATGTCATGGATAATGATATTTATATTTCATTATGGTCATATGTTATAAGAGGTATTTTTTATTATAGTAAATTATCTATGAATGGTATTATAAGATTTGGGTATTTATTATAAACATTTTGTTTCTATTATAAGCTCTTAATGTTTGTGGCAGCTTAGTTCTACTCATATAATGGGTTGGGACCAGGATGTTATCGTAAAATGTTATAGTATTGATTGTTTTTATTTTATATACTATTTATAAATAATATTTTATCTAAATTATATATTAATAACATGTGAATAGCTATCTATGAATTCATCAATTAATATTTAAAAAATTTGGTCCACCCTTTACTAGTCTCTTATTATATCATTCAGGAAAAATGATTTATAAAATTGGATCTATAAGGTAAATTATATTCCATAATATATATATATATATATGAAAATATATTTATGTTTTTTCATGAAAAGACTATAAAAATTTATATTTACAGATCAATAGAAATAAAGAAGATTAAAAAACCCATAAGATTCATGCTACATGTATAAAATTTGTTTTATTGATCCTAAAATGTTAAATAAATACATGATAACATTTTTTTGTCTGTATTTTTAACTAAAACATACTTAAGCTCACTTCACATGAACTGATCATTAAGTTCTTTTAAATTCATCCCATTCATCAATTTACATATATTTTATATGGTGTTGTAATTTACTATCTGATTTTTTTCTTCATTATTTTAGTTTATGAATTTTGATTCAAAATAATGTATGAGAGGGTTTTACTACCACTAAAATATATATTTTATCATTTTTAGGGTATAAAAAGGTAATACTCTTACGATGTCCCCCCTGTGAAAAAAATTTGGATTTCTGATATATGACGCCATGTTTGAAATAATCATTTGTAATGGGTTATAGATCAATATTAAAAGTTAATTTGTGTTTTATATAATATCACTAAGAAAGGTATTTCATAATTGGTTTGTGAATATCATTGAAAAATTATTATTTAATGGGTTTCATTTCTAAATTGGATATATAGAATGAGAGGGTAAATATAGGGTCACTTTGATCGAAATATAAAAAAATTATTCCCATTAGATTTTATGTTTCACTTCATAATAATTATTATAAGTCCTTGGACTTATTAATTACATAATTATGAGATTTATTCAAGAATTATTCTTTATTTATCAATTATGATCTTTAATCATTATGTATTTTAAGGATTATTTCTTAAATCATACATAAAAAATAGAAAGAAATACAAATCGGGAACTTCTGATTACTATTGATTTCTTCCATAATATAAATAACTTCAATTAAATCATAAATATTTTATAAGGAAAATCAATATTAATTTCCAATTGTATTATTTCATTCCATAACACATAATTAGATCTTTTGAAAACCATTATGAAACATGATATGAGGAGAAAGTCTAAACGAATGATATAAAAAATGAGAAACTGTTAGTTCAAAAAAACCTAAAAACTGAAATAACATTTTCTATTATGTTTATTATTTATTGAAAATAAGAAATACAAAAATTCAAAAGAAAAAAATAAACATTTTTCCCATAGAAAAACATTAAAAACTGTATCATAAAAATTAAACTCGTTTAGGTGACTAAGAGAATCATATTCATTATATAAATTCAGAACCCGTTCAATTGGAATAGACATACCCCGACATCCAAACATTTCACTCTTACAAGTGTAAGTGTCATACAGTCAACATCCATACCCATTATGTGGGAGGTCTATCATGGACCCCATTCCATTACGATATAACGACCTCACATGGTGATATCTTGTGGTACCCATGTTATGTTTTAGTGGTGATTACAGATATTATCTAGGCTTCCCCATGTTAAGATGTAATGGTATTTTCTTATGATATATGGTCCAACACAAGATAATATTTATTCGGATTTCTATATGATATCTAGGTCACCCAATCATATAATTCTAATTTACTGAATCATGAATAAAACACTTTCCATTAAAACCACTTAAAAATTCATTTGAACTCATTTGAAACAACATTCTAAAAAAATATTATTTATTTTAAACCCCCAATTTCAAAACAATAAAAATATTTACATAGAAAAAAAATTCAATTCCAAAATACTCAAAATTATATATAGGATTTTTTATTTAAGGAAACATGAAATCATTCAATTGAATCCAAAAATAAAATAATGGCCAATGTGGGGAAAAATTCAATGTCACCATGTATAATAACAATAAAACAAACCTTTTATTATTTTTGTAGATGTTATGTATAAATCATGTAAAAAAGACTCATTTTTGAAAAATATTTAATGAAATTCTAAATATAAATAAAATTTACATAATAATTTTTAAATATTAATAAATATATAAAATATATTCATGGTGGAACATAATTGGATATTAAATCATTATATATAAAAAAAGAGTGCATTAAATCATAGTGTCCCACACCACTTTGAAATAACTGAATCAAAATCCGTCTGAAAGAAAAGATTTAACAAAACATTAAATAACATAAGAATGAATAAATTAATTATATGATATTTCAAATGTGATGAATATACACTTCATAAAATTATTCCTTTTTAAGACACAAAATATGCCTCAATGATTCTAGATTCATATGAATTCCAATACCGTGAGTCTAACTTATCACGTGTGTTTTTATATTATTTAATAAAAAACTCATGTTAATAATTTACATAATTTATAAAAAATTCATGTTTATGATTATTTTCTTTCACACATTACTATGTATCATATGAGTACTTAAATTATTATTTCATTGACTAGTGTTTTTACTATTTTGGATTTATGTGTAAAAATGACCATGGTTGGTTGAATTTCATAACATAGGTAATTATTTATAAATTTATACAATACTAATCATGAAATAATAATCATATCTATATATATAATATACATTTATAACTATTCATTAAATATGGTTATGAAAAATTATCCAATGTTAGAATCATTGAGATGGTTGGTCGTATGTAGACATGAGTTACAATCCCATTTTCTAGTTAACATTATGGAAAAATAAAAAAAATATAGTCCTTACATAAATATCAATATATCATAAAAAATATTATTTAATCATATATACTTTCATATATTATATATATTATATAAAAGCAATCACATCAATTCAAGTAGGCAGTTGTCCACATATCCATGAAAGACATTATCAATTTTTCCATGTATGAAAATGTAATAAATAAAATTATATATTAAATTTATAGAAAATTAATTATTTAATGAATATCACATATATCACATTTATATCATATATTTTTTATTAAATTATTCTTTAATACATTTGCAATGAAGTGTGAACGTATCACATTTCTTTGAGAATGAGGTAGTCCACACATCATCCAATGATGTTGTCATATTCCCACAAAATATATGGAATGATTTGATGTATAATATACTAATTATATAAATGTGAATAAATTATAAATATATTTTATTTCATTTAGAAACTATTTTTCAATTATTATTCACAACCATTATAGGTGGTAATAGAAGAACATATAACATCATTTTTCAAGGCGATAGTTCTTCATACAAATGAAAATGAGTGTGTATCCCATTTGATGGATATGTGATTAGGTGCAGATAAAAACCATATCATAAGACATCTATGGGTTTCAATATACATTATTTATTATATAATAAAGTAATAAAAATAGTTTAAGAGGTAGAAAAATAAATAAATAAGTGTTTGTTAAAGAATGTGGCATCTTCTTCAAGTAACACCATTTAGTATTTACCAAGGGGATTCTATGGTTGTGCTTTTTCCCTATGTAGGTATTCTTTGATTATTATATGGATTATGATAGTTGATTTGTTTAGGTTTTGTACAGACATGTTCATTGATAGATGTGAATAGATGATAAGATTTATTGTGTTTTCTAGTAGAGGAGGAGTGAGATTCTAATAAATAACAAAATGTAAACAATATTAGAAGCTTTACCTTGCCTCATGTTTTTAAAATGTTAAGAAACATATTAAATGGTATTTATGGTCAATAAAAACTAAAAAAATATTTTATCATTTCTTACTTAGTATTTGTATTTCTTTATTTTTATCATTTTGTTTTTTCATTTAGGTAGCCAGTTTTCTATCCTCTGTAATTCAACAATTGATAATAAATTAATATGAAAACTATTATTAAATTTATTCCAACATATTATAAAATATTTCAACTAATTTATAAAATAAAAATATAATGTGTGGTGGAAATAAATTTTATCAGAAACAAATATAATGCGAAAAAATAGTTCTTTATCCCTAATTACACTAATAAGTTCATTAATTTTTATGAGTTAATATTTTCATTATAAATGACAAATATGCACCATACTAGACTATATTTTATATTAATTTAAACTTAATAATTACTTGTCAAAATATAATATTTGTTGAAATTTTAAATCATTTAATAAAATAACATTTATTTTATTCAATTATTGACTAAATAATTAATGTGTCTACATTTCTAGGTATTTTGTTTTGTTATATAATCTTTTAAATTTTAAAATAAATTATTATTTTAGGAATAAATCATCTATATTAAAAAATAAGGTTTATAATGAATCCTATTTAGCTTCTCCCTAATCTAAATCATTATAAGAGTTAATTCCATTAAATATTAATTTTTTCCATTTTTCTATACATAACATATCAATTATGTCACATTTATTGAATAGTATCCGAATAACTCAAAAAATAAATACTATGGGGTTTTGGGTAGAAATAATTCTATCCAATGGTTCTTGTATAGTTTTTTGGTCCCTTATACTCCAAAAAATCTCATTCAGAGATATTCCATGCAAACCATAGCAAGCTTCCTTGGGAAATGATTTACTATTTTCAAAAATTATTTAGGTCAAAAATTAAGTTCACATTATAAAAAATAAAAATACATACTTATTAATAATATTTATATATATATCTACCAATCCAATTAATATAATTGGGTAAAACTAATTTAATGTTTCTCTCATGGTTAATGTGAATAATGTGTTTCTAATTAAAAAAGTTCAAAAGATTGAAATGTTCTCTATATACAATTTCATTCTGAAATTGAATCCATTTTCCTAAATTTTATTTATTAATTTATAATTGATCTAATTATAATTCAAACCCAATTTAAAATAATATTAAACTATATAAATAAAATATATGTAAATGTATATTACAATTAAAATGTAGTGTTTTCACTATTTATCAAAAAATGAAACATATGGAAAATATATCTAGAAACTCAGAAAAGTAAATTTTTATGTTCCTCAACCAAAAAAAATCAGTTTTTCAAATTAAAATAGTATAATTTAAAAACAATTTAAACCATGTAATCCATTAAATGTATATAAATTTATTTTTTAAAAAAAATATGGGTTTTAATAGTAAAATTTGATTTAATTTTTACTTATATCTATCACATCTATTAGATTCTTGTATAAAAAATATATCACATTTATTAAAAATAATATATTTAGTATGATTCATACCCTCATATATAATGTTTATGCGATATGTTCCATATTAAATAATAATATTAATAGTGCATTATAGTTTGGTATTACATAATCTTTCATACAAGAGAAGATTTCGAAGAAAATAATTGTTTCATGTAATGTAAGTAAACATGGAGTTCCCTATTAAAATATCTAAAATATTCATTGAGTTAACTCATCCTATCAACTAATTTAAATAAATTTGAATTAATATATTTTTTTACATATCATGATATTACATCCTACCCCCCCTAAAAATTAATCCCTACAATTTCAAGATTATATGGATTAATAATGGTTTGACGTTTGACTTTAACATTTATAAAAAGATCATATTCCCAATGTTTAGGAATTATTTTATTTTAAAATAATATAATTAATCATACCTACTTGATGTATTATTGTCTGAAATATTAATTCTTCATAACAATCCAATAGATATAAATAGAATCTCTAAAAATTACATTAATCATGCAAGATCATATAATCTCTAAACGTGAAAAATTACTCATAACACATGTCCAAAATTGAGTTCCTTGTTCTTATTAAACAAAATCCTTAACTAATAATAATCCAAAAAAATCTCTGAAAAAGTGTTTAAACGCATTATTTAAAAATATAAAAAAACCTAAGGAGTGTCTAAAACCAAGAATTGATGTTTAACCATCAAAACATAATAAACTCCATAGAGTTTCCATCAATTCACCAGAATATTCTACATCATATTCAATTGCAGCTAATGATTTTACTATACCTATTTGTTTCTTATGTTGATGATTTCCACCAAGTGTATGTAACTTCAGATACATGATTGCATATTTCCCCAGCACATTGCGGGTAAACATATTACAATTAATGGGAAATGTGTTATCTTACTACTGTATTGTTCATAAATCTTCTATTTTTATACATGAACCTTCTGACCAGACATAACACACTGGTAAACCTTCATATATCAAAAAATACATTAACCAAAATGTAATTTACCACACATAAAACATGTTTTAGGCTTAACTCAAGAAATATTAGTTGGAGGATTCTATATTTCTAGCCACTATTATTATTTCATACTACTTTCTTCTCATGGAAAATAGGTGCTGTCAAACTCTATTTTATCTGACCTATCATACTGAACCACATTCTCATAAATTTCAAATTCTTATGAGGATAAACCTATTTTTTAATTTTGTTTTATCCTAAGTAAAATCTAATAATTTTACTATAAATGTATCGAATGAAATCTGGAACATATCTAGCCAATATTATAATGTTTTCATCATATGATGATAGTAAATATTCATCATTTTTTATAATTCTTTTTATTTTATATCCATCCTTGGCCAAAAAACAATAAGGAATTATTTCTCAATGAGTAGATCTTAAATTTTTCATATTTCATGTTATCAATATCATATTTATATCTACTATTTTTAACCAAATACCACCGTCAACTAGAATAACCTTAAAAATAAAAAAATGAAATGTTTCCCTTATGAATATCCAAATATTCCATGAATTCAAATATATTCTCTAGGTAATTTATTCATCCATCAGAAACCACTAGGGAATATGATCCATTGAATGGTGGGTGATGTTGTCTAATAAAATGTTACATTATAAACATGTTCCTTCATTCTAGACCGAGTTCTTATCTATAATTGATACCTCCACTATTAATAACTTTTCTCGACCAATCCATAACTTCAAAAATACTATTTCATCCCAATTCCAACCATCTTGAGATGTCATTTTTATATAATACTTTCCTCTAAATTCCTTCCCATCTAAAGATCTTGAAATTCCATGTATATTTTTTCAATGTAATGGAATTATTATGAGTCTGTGAAAATTGACGGAATGTGATTCTAGGACCCAGAGATCCCAAATGAAATTTCTAAACATTTTTTAATGTACATTCAGTAAACATGTTAGTGGTGATTCTGAACTTTTAAACTGGTTCCCATATTAAAAATCCCAGGGCAGAGTTTAATTTCCAACACCAATATTCTCTTAAGGTAAGCTTAATGATTTTCAGAAAAAGTCAGAAAATTTTTGATAATTTTATGGCCTTAAGAAAAAATTATAAAATAACTCATTGAGATATTTAATTTCATTCTATGTAACCAATTTGCAATGGTGGTGGGGCCATTGGTTTGTCAGAAAATTTAATGGCTGATTACACTTGCTTGTCTAACCGCACCGTTGAGAGATTAATGTGTATATTAATTAAACTCACTAATGAAAGAAATCAATTGTGCGACAAGTTCATCTCCCCTTTAATTATAATTAATAAAAGTATGGACATATGTTTTGGAAGAGCTACAAAATGAGGCTCTGATAAAACAATGACGACATTCCACTCTAATAAAGAATGGAGATCAAGCGATGGTCATTGGAGGAATCGACAGGTGATGATGAATATCGATGAACAAATTTGAAAATGGACACATCCTCCTCATCTGTACAACATTCCAATGAGTTCAAGGCAGGGGTTTGTCTTTATTTTATTTGTTTGATCTACTCTTGATTATGTTGAACCCTTTCTTTGTTATAACGCTAACAATGGAAGAAATGATATAAAATGAAAAAAGAACATACCGTATTTCAATGTTAAATTTACTGTGTTCTTCATGTGCGACCGAACAAAACGGTGACAACCAGTAGAGGTTGTTGTCTCTCGGTGGTCACAGGAAGGTAGAAACACCTGAAGGTGCCATAATAGATTAATGGGTGGCCGACCATCACCAGTCGCATTGAGTATGATAGTGTGCCGCAGCAGCGGGCCATAGAGGATTTCCATATCTCCGTTCCGAAGTGAATAAATGGTGGGAGGCTGCCCATCATGGTCCTTGTTAATGTTGGGATGCACACCACATCATTTTTCCTCGAAATAAGGTCGCAGCTTCGAGCTGCAGCGTAGGTCAGACCCGTGCCCTGTGGGTTTCATGGGTGAACAATCTGAGTAGACCAACCAGCTATATCGGCGACAACTAGCAACTATACTTTGAAGACCTGAACAACATATCCATTCTAGAGGGGAGCGAACCCCTGCGTCAGCTAGTAGTTTGGGCTATTCCGTGGCCTGGAAATCCCAACCCAGGTGGGTGGGTCGGGCCACACCCATATCCCAGCGGGTTGAGCATATGATCCAGTAGTCTATATCAAGCCTAGAAAACCCGGCCATGCCCAACAACTTTTGGAGGGGCCTGTTATGCCGGGATGGGTTGGTCCGACCTGGTCGGACCGGACCATGACCCACTTACAACCTAGTTTATCTTAAATGAGCATATCTCCTAAACTAAACGTATGTTTGATAAACTGTTTATGGTGCTTGAATCCTTTGTACGAGACCATCCGTTTGAGATAATACACATCAGTTTTGCAGGAAGCCAGAATATAGCTGGGTTGGATTGAACTTGAATCCAACCAGTCCCTCAGTAATAAAATACCTATAACAAAGAGACAGAGTGTCAGATTAATGTGTTGCATGTTTAGTTGGAACCCTTATGATGTGAAGGCTTAACGAGATACTTCTTCATGAGACATAGTTCTATTTGAAATAATAATTTCTTCATGTAGATCAGATCCTCTTGTAATAAATCATGATGAGTGTAGATATCCAATTGATAGATATGACATAAAGAAAAAATATTGATCTTATGTGGGTCAACACCTAGAGATCGTAGGTGGGTCAGCATATATCGATCCTGTGTGGGTTAGAACTTAGTGAACATATGTGGTTTAATATCTATTGATCCTATGTGGGTCAGCTCCTAACGTTAATGTGTGGGTCATCATCATTCAATCATGTGTGGGTCAGCGCGTAAAGATTCTATGAGGGTCAACATCTGTAGATCCTATGTGGGTCAGACAACAAGCCTGTCCACAAAATAAGATGATCTAGATTTAAGACTAATAATCTGTACTTCTATGTATGAGTTATATACCTAGTGTGAGATATATTTTCCTTTGTGCTTATGATTGAGATCATATGTTGTGGTTATTCTTTTGTGGAATTTTGAGAGATCTACAGGGGTCTCGAGGTCTATAATAATAGTTGTTATACTCACCCATTCACGAGCATCACCCGCACAATGTTGTGTCTTGTGAATATGATGAAAAGCTTTGACTGAGACTTGGGGAGGCAAGAATTAATGGTGTATGATGGTGAATAGCTGACATGGAGAGTCGTAGTGAATATTTCAACCTATAAATAATTTAGGACATTTTCCCGACAATATCATGTTATTTTTTTTCCAATTACATGTACTTCCATTTCTGTTGGTCATGTATTCATGCCCCTCTTACATTCAGTAATTACTTTTACACTCAGTTGAGGTTTTTAGTTGGGGTTGTACTTTTCTTCATCTATTGTGTTATACTTGTACGCAGTTTTACCTCTTTATCTATTTACAGGTTGTGAGGTAGTACATACCCTTTTTAGAGATATGGCTTTCTTATGCTAGTCACCAAGCCATGGAATATGGAAGGTGAGATATTGGTAGTCACGGAACAGGCCCCGAGGGACGGGTCATGAAAAAGTGGTATGAGAGGAGTCATTTCTAACAAAGAACATAGAGTTTGATCATATCAATAGGGCAGTAGTGTTATGTGTTTTGAGTATGGTTTCTCGATTGGGAAGTCCAGTGTTGGTGTGGAGGCCGACGTATCCATACACAAAGACCATGATTTCTGACTTATGAGTCGATACAAAAAAACACTGATAGCGTGTTTTTTATAATGTTATTTTTCTTTTGATCTCTTTTGAGTCAGCTCACCGGGTATAACTTATTGACCATGGTGAACCTATTTCATTATAGGATACCACCACGTAAACAACCATTCAGGACTCCAGAGAGAGCACACGATGATGGCACACTGAGCGATGAGGATTCGATGCAGGGACCTCTTATAACTATTGTACATTCAGGTGTTGGACAAGTATCACCACTAACTGTAGTACTGAAGATGAAAACAGCCCAACCAGTAGATCATGCACACCAACTATGCATGTTTCAAGAGTTCTAGAGATATAGGCCTTTGAGGTTTCGAGGTGTGATAGATTCTTGGGCGGTTGAGGACTAGCTGGAGGCTGTGTAATGTATTTTTCGTTTTGTTGAGACACTAACAGACTAGATGGTTATCTTAGCAGCAAGCCTCACATAGGGAACAATTGGGTGATGTTGGAGCTTGATTCTCTAGACACATGAGGAGGCTACCCACACCTATTTGGACTTTGAGATCCTCTTCATGGGGGAGTTCATACTAGAGACCATACACACTATACGTATTCAAGAGCTACTACAGTTACAGTAGGGCAGCCTGATAGTGGATCGGTACCCCTAAAGATTCACTGACCTCTCCCTCTACTCCACTGAAATTGTATGAGACCCTTTATTTAGAGACCATGACTTTTACTAGGTCTTTGATGGGAGATCAGAGTGTCAATGATATTACTCAATATACTAACACATGATGGAGTGCTTGAGCGAGTGCTATTGGTGGAGATCTTCCTAACCGAGTAGGTACCTATAGTGATATCCACGACCGTAATAAAGGTGTACCAGTCATCTAAAACATGTAGTGTGTGGATGACATAGGGTATCAAGAGGGCTAGACCATCTAGTGGAAAACCCTAGGATGTACAGTCGGAAGTGTTGAGCTCACAGGATAAAGGAGGTTTGCAGAGGAGAAGACTATGTTACACATGCAGCGGGCAGGGTTACATGGCTCGTGGCTTCCCTAACTAGGATTCCAAATATCAACAAATGATCAAGAAAACACTGAGACAAAAATTAAGATTCGAATTAGGTGGACAGTTGCGTAGCAAATGTGTAAGAGGAGCTGGTCGTGCAGTAGGTCGTGGATGGTGGTTGGAGGTTTTACCACCACAACCTCTAGTTGGTCCACCCTGACCTCGGAGAGCATGTGGATAGGGATGAGCTCGACTTTAGGTAGCTGACGCCTATGATCATGGTGCACTAGAGAGGATCCGAAGTACGATCTTTTAATATTCCACCCTAACTGCAGTTCTTATAGACATATGTGTTAGTCACTCATTTATTTCTACGACTCACGTTCAGAGATCAATGAATCCGATGAATATATTGGTATAATAATTACTATTATGTACTGTTTCGGGACATTATTTGATGATTTATTAGTGGTTCTAGACGTATGAGCTTACTATAGGAGGCAAGAGCATCGACTGGGATCTCCTAGTAGCAGGGTTGAGGCCTTTCGATGTCGTCTTGCATATGGACAGTCTATCCATTGTCCATGCTCAGATTGACTATTTTAGGCACAATCTGTAGTGTAACATTGAGAATGGGACCAGGATTTCCTTCACCAGAAAAAAGAAAACCTTTGCATCTCAGGATGGAATTTCTCCGAGGAGGGCGATATAGACCAATCATCAGTTGTCTGGATATACCATTTGATCAGTTGATGAGAGGAGTTCAAATTACTTAGTAGTGGTGGAATAGTATGAAGATTTCGTTAAAAATATAATTGTATAATAAATACTATATTATATAATCATATATACTATTATACAAATAATTATTTTGATTTAAATTTAATCACACCACATCAATGAAGGAGTAGTAAACATGTTCTTGGATGACATTATAACCATTTCTGTGATTGAAAATGACATAATGAAACTGATATATTAAATTTATATAAATTTAATTATTGAATTAATATCATAAATCATTTATTTATATCATATATTTAGTACTAAATTCATACTTAATAAATTCCATGTAACATGTGAACTTTTAACATCATTTAGAAGAGACAGATGTCCACACACCCACAAATAATGTTATTGTATTCCCAAGAAAAATTAATGCAAGGTGTTTTGTTATTAACAACAATAATATAATTGTGAATAAATCATAAATATAATTTATATAACAATAAAAATTAATTTCATTATTATTCCAAACATAGAGATCCAGTAGTGGAGGTACAAACAACATGAGTTTGTGAGGTTGTAGTTTTCCATACACATGAACGATGGTTGTGCACACCATTTAGTGGAAGTGTGTGTGGGGAAGGTGGAGACCTAAAAAACAAATCCTCATATTATTTATAAGTATTTTCTTATATATTAATTGAATAATAATTAATGTATTTGTAGCAAAATAAATAAAATAAATGTTCTCATTGAATACTATTAACACTTATTTGTATAACTATTTTTATATTTCCATAAAGGGGTTCCTTCATCTTCATTATTCAGGATGTGAGGATTCTAGGTTGAGAGGATGGGTATTTTCAATCTATTTGGGCACGTTCTTATGCAAAAAAAATCGTGAGATGTGAGAATAGTGTAAAATAATGAATGTCTAATAGAATAAGAGTGACATTCTATCATATACCAATAGTATTGTGATTTCTTTCAAACCTCATTTACATCCAAAATAAAAAATAATTTATTAATGGAAAATTATGGTCAATACACACCTATAATACACAAAAACATAATCATTATTATCATTTTTCCTTTTCCTTTTTGCTTCTCAATTTTTTATTTTTGGGTTTTTATTTAGGTAGGTAGTTTTCAAACCTATGTAATTCAACAATTATAAAAAATAACTGATTTTTAATTTTCAATTTAGACCCACTAATTCATAAATAGTACATCTCATTTATTAATTAAAAATAATATAAATGATATAATTTAATTTTAACAGAATCATGTGTGACATGGAAAAAGACATCTTTAACCCTAATTGAGAAAAACATATTTTCATTATTAATATGTCTATATGTTCATTATTAAAGATTAATAGGACCATTAATTAACAATATTTAATATTTATTAACACATAAAATTAAAATTTATGATGATATGATTTTTATTAACTTCACATCATTAAATAAAATATCACTTATTTTATTTAATTATTAACTAAATAATTGATGTGTCGGCATTTACTAAGAATTAAATGTAATTATATCATCTAAAAAATTAAATACCAATTTTTATGAAAATAATAACTCATTTATATTCAAAAATAATATGTATATTCAATCATATGTTTTCAATTCCCTAATCTAAATCTTTATAAGTGTTAAAGGCATTGAAAGTTCCATTTTTGTCCTTTTCCGTACAAAACATATTATATAGGTCACATTCAGGAAATAGTATCCCAATAAGACATAAAAATTTAAAATAGTGTGTTTATGGTCGAAATATTGATATAAAATTGGTTTTGTAAATTTTTTGGGTCAGTTATACAACTTATATTCTATGTTTAACCAGTAAGACACATGTTCTTACCTAAATCACTACAATTAATTTCATGTTTTTTGACTAATCAATTCGGTCAGATAATTAATTTTATCTTATTGGAAAAAAATTCATATTGATTCAAAATTATTATACCAAATTTTAAAAATTAAATTTATAGAAGTTGAGAAAATAAATTTAATATTAATCTCGTAGATGCTATTATATAGTTGGATTATAATGAGAAAATATTAATAGTTAGAACGGTTTTTTATATACAATTTCAATGTGAAATTTAATCCATTTATCTGAAATGATTTTATTTATGTAAAACTAAACTAGTTGTACTTTAAAACAATTTTATAGTATAATTTATCAATATAAATAAATTAGAAAAAAATCATTATTCAACTAAAATTCTGTATTTTTCAATATTCATAAAAATTTTACACTTCGAAGAAAAATGCCTACAGTTAACCCAATTTTTTTATATTCAACTTTATAAAAAATATTAATTTTTCAAATAAAATTATTAATTGTCTTAATTTTTTTTTTAAAGCATGAATTCTATTAAAAGGTTATCAAATGTTTTTTATGAAAATATGATTTTAAAAAATATTTCTGGATTTATTATTTGCTTATATAGAAGAAATCTATTGGATGAATGTAAAAAAATATATAATACTGTGTAAACATAATATATTTTTACCTATTTTTACCTTCAAATATAATTCATATGTGATAAATTCGATGTTAAATAATAAAATCTATAGTGATATGTTTTTGATAATAGTGAAGTTACATTTTCTACATGAATATTAATTGATTTTAGAGGTAAATAATATAAAATAAGTACCAAACTCGGTTAAAATGTTAATTTTCATGGGAATATTTGGACCATACATCACTAATTCATAATAAAACATAAATAATAATTTAATTCCTTTTTCACTGGATTCATAGGGGTCCTTTTGTTCTCCTTTGTACAAGTAATCAGCTGAGGATATACATTATAGAAAGAGAGAGCTAAGATCCTAGTAACTGGATAGATAAGATCATGAATCAATGAAACATGGGTCAGTATAATCATCATCATAAAAACATTATCATATATAAAATATTCACAATCAAAATTGGAATAATTAGATAATGTCATGAATGTGGAAATGTATAAAAACAAAACATCTTTCCTTAGTGAACATTGACCAAAAATAGTTGTGAACAAATATAGAATCATGTTAATGAAAACAAATATTATCATAATCCTAAAATAATCAATTTGATAAAATCTAGTATAATTACATGTATATTTCACATTATCTAATGAGATATATCACATTACCCAATTAATATGAGAGCTAAAAACTTATGGGTGCACCCGTCACATCTTAACATTTATATAATAAATATTAACGCAGATAATTTATATCAATAAAAGTAATTATGTGACCCATTAAAGGTAATGGTATTCATAATTATTTCATCATTCATGAATAAAATGGTAGTTTTGGAAAAAATTGAAAATCACACACCATAATTCATGACTAAGAAGAAACAACTCAGGGGGAGGCAAAATGTGTTTTTGAAAAGAATTGTTCTTATGGAAAATATATCTATTTTTTATTAAACTAGATTATTAACATTTATATATAATAAATCAAAAGGTAATATAAATGAAAATATATTTGATGAATACTAAATAAAACATCGACAGTAGAATTTTCCAAAAAATTTGAATAAACCAGATAATGTAAATTGGGTTTGAGAATCCCGTTACCTTATTTTCTAAATAATTTGATTGAATTAATATTCAATAAAATAATCTAATAATCTTTAATTACTAAATATAGAACCTATTGTAGTTTTATTTTATTAATTATAATTTTATTAAATTCATTTATGGCTATATTTGTGAGTTATATAATTCAGTTTCCTTGTAGCGGGAGTATTTGTTTTCATGGTATCCAGGATTTGATCAATTTTATAGAAGTATGGGAGTTTGTATAAAATGTAAAAAATTATTTAAAAAATAATCTATATGTTTTTAATTAATGTAAATTATTTTTAATGATCTTAAAAATCAAATGGATATATTTAATGATGACTATTCCATAGATAAAATAATAATGAAAAAGATTGGATTTATTTTTGGGTGTTTTATGATGGTTATGAACATATAATTGTTTTTAATATCATGATTATATATTGGTTAATAATAGTATATAACTTATCATATATATTATAAATCTGATTTACCCACGAAAATGGTTATATGATCAACTATGATAGTAGTGATTGAAAATTATAATGCCTCATCCACAATGGTCATATATCGACACATCATAGATGATGTTTTCATTATTATAATAAATTTCATAGGGGGAGGTGTTTGATGAGGTATATTAAATTCACGTATTAACATTTAAGTGTATAATATACTATATTTATCATTCATGTAGGATATATTATTTAAATTGACAATAAAAAATTGTAATAAATTAATAAGGAAATTAAAAGAAGATAAAAGTAGATTTTACCACATGAGATTCTTCTTCGTGTGAACCACCATAAGGAAAATGAATTTCTTTAGAACAAAGTATACTGGATGTGGGGAGTGAAATGGGATGTCTATTGGGAATAATTTTGAAAAGATTCAATCTTTTGATGAGTGAGGAGAAGAGGTGTTGAGGAGTTTTATTTATAATGAAGGATATGTGTGTTTTTTATTATTATATTCATTATTTTATTATGTTTGATCAAGACACTTTAGAAAATATATCACTGTATAATCTCACAATGGACATTTCCTCCACATTAATACCTTCTCATGACCAAACCTTGTATGTTAGGAAAGCTTATTTACATGGTATCAACACCTACATAATTGAGGTATTTTACAAAAAATATTCATTATCATCCGTTCATTTATTATGAATCATGGGATGGTTCATAATTTAAAAAGATATTTCCATTTTTCAAAAGAAAATATGTTCTTTATATAATGTGATAAAATCCAAACACAAAATAGCATGAATTTTTTCCAAGGTAAGTATCATGATAATTAATGTATGAATCTTCCATCATAGGACAATAGGAGAAAAGTCCAACTCTTATGATTCAATTATTAAACCACTATGTTTTTTATGGATATTTATAAATTAAGGTTTCAAAACATTGATTCAACAGTTCTATAAATCAAATTGGAATGAAAGGAATGATTAAAAGTATAATCAAATAATAATTTTTCTATTCATTATTGAATATGAAGTGCACCTTGTATGTTATCATTTTATTGGTCCAAATTATTTGATTTTATATAATATGGATTCCACTATTCCATTGGAATTTAAAGTTTTTTATGTTGATTACCATCATGGAGTCGAGGTTTTATGCACTGGCTTGCATAGTTCAGTTTCTATATATTTTTTCAGCATCGAAAAATGTGTGGTTCTCTTTATAAGTCATCCAAATTGATCTTATTATTCACGTATATCTAACATTCATGATATTTATGGTCTTAAATCCCACACTGGAATCATTTTCCCATCACTTTTTCGAAATTCACAAGATTATTCTTCCATCAATTTTAACATGTGATTTGTTGGTCCTTATTTCCACCATATTCATTGTATCCTCCATATTAAAACTCTATCATTCGTTTCTTATCTCAATATCCATGATAATATTCTCCAAACTCCATCTCAACATTGGGAGGACATCGAACAACTTCTTTAGAACCCATACACTCTCAAAAATCTAGTTCATTTTCATATTCTGGTTTTCAACAAAAAAAATAATCTATCTATTTTTCTATCACATTGTATAATAAAACATGGGGCCTACATTGAAATCCATATAAATGTTTTTTCATAAACTATAAAAGATTTACCTTCCTTTAGTTTCATCTCAATGAATTCTCTATACATCATTTTAATGGGATTTTGAGGAAAATAATTATTGAATTTTGTTTCTTAATTTCTTCCCAATATATCTCTTTAATTTCAACCTTCAACTTGCTGTTTTTAATCAATTGACACCATAGATCATCCTCCTTATATAAATGTTAAATTTATAGAGTAATACTCTTTATGTCAAAACATTATATCACAAAAAAATATCTTCTCTATTACGTTGACCCATTTTTTCAGTAAAATTGGAATGGAATATCCACTAAAAAATTTGATGGTTATTTGTCACATAAAATAACCAATGGATTGTTTCTCCCTCTTTGATGAAGGAAAATTATCAACATTATTCTTGTTATTGTCCATATCTTTAGATAGATGGGTAATTATGGCCATGAAATTTTAAACACCACCTCCCATCAAATTAGGGATGTCATTAGTTCCATAATTTCATTTTCCCACTCATTGGTTTTTGGAATGGCCTCTCATATTTCCCATCATTTTATTATCTATAAAACTTTTGAAGAAAACATAAGTCAACAATACCTGATTTTTTAATTTATTTTATTCTACAAATAACTATAAATAAATATATTGTGGGAACACTATGTTTAGAATTTTTCTAAAAACAAATTTCATGGGTTCTTACATATAAATAGTATCATACTATGTGTTTTCACTTATGTTATCTAATACTATTTTAGAAATTTACTAAACCATGATCTAATACCATTTACAGAGACCCTACATTTCATAAATGATTGTTACTTCATTTTATAGGTAAAAAATTGAATAAATATTAAATCCAATATTAAAGGAATAGTGTATTTTAATTTTTATGACCATCCATAACATATTTATAATAAATCATAAACATTTTTAAAATTAAATGTTCTCTTTATTTTAAGTGCTCCTAGAGTTCACTTTTGTAGAAGTAATCACCTAAGAATATATATCAAGGAAAGTGGTGAGCTAAAATCCCAATAATATTATAGATAGTAAATGAATCATTAAAACATGAGTAAGAATAATAATAATCATCATAAAAAAAATCACAGGTTCATCATAATAATCATTAAATGAATCATTATAAAATGTTTTGTAATGTGGAAATTCATACAAATATATCAACTCTTAGTAGTCAACTAAGACACATATTTGTGAACAAAGCTAGAATCATGTTCATGCATAACATATGTGATTAATAATAAAATCATCATTGTGAAAAAATGTATCATCATGATCAATCATAATGAACATTATCTCAGGTGATATATCACATTACCAAATGCATTTAAATGATATATAATTCTTGGTTCCCTTCACATCATAACAGTTACATAATAATGCATGCCACGTAGAATTTATATCAATAAATGAACTAATGAAATACATTTAAATGTATTTGTTTCTTATGTTTGTAATAAATAATTAAGCATTTTTTCATCAATATATTGCATAAAACACACTTCATCATTATAGAGTAAATAAAAAAAAATACTCAAGATGAGGAAAAATATGTTTTTGAAAGAATGGTTCTTTTGGAAAATCATTATATTTTTCCTTACCACAAAATAAAAAACTTTATATCCAATAAAATAAAATCTATGAAAAGTGAAATTATATTTTTGGAAAATTAAAATAACAGCCACAATGAAATTCAAAATTAAATATGAATAACCCAATGAAATGATATTGGGTTCGAGAATGCCCTTGTGTTTGTATATAAATTATTTTATCACATTAATTTCTAGGTTAAAAAATTTTATTTTCTAATTACTAAATCCAAAAAATATTATAGATGTATATTATATATTTTAATTTTACTAATGACATCTGTGTCCATTTTGTGTATTTATATAGTTAAATTTCACTATTCTGTGAGTTATTTTTTTCTTGGTATTTGTGATTTATTTTCATTTATTGATGTAATGAACATTATTTAAAACAAAAATATTTATCCATAATTCAAATTATATTTTAAAAAAGAGAATATCCAGATATAAATAATCTTATATATCATTTTTTATTTTATGAGGATGATTAATTAAATAAAACATTAAGGAAAATGATTTAATCTATTTGTTTGGTTTTAATGGCCATCAAGAACATATATCGTTTTATTTTATATCATATATATATATATTCTATCAAGAAAATTATTAAACTAATAATATGTATTAAAATTTATATTTAAGCATAATAACCACTTTTGGACCATTCTTAAATGGGGTAATTGAAAATCAAAATTCATTGTCCATGATAGTGGAAAATCAACACATCCCTTATGATGTTTTCATTTTTAGAATAAAAGGGATATGAGAAGGGGCCTAATGATTTATATTACATTAACATAATAAATTTATAATATATATTATAATATATTTATCATGAATGTTTTTATATATTATTTATGGAAATAATAAGAATAGAAAAGATAGCTAAAATAATTTAAAATAAAATGAATGTTGATTTCACCTCTTGATATTCATTTACTTGATAACATCATTATGGAAAATGGGTTTCAAATTTTTTTGACACAAAAGGATATTAATCATGAGGGGATTACATTGGAAGGTTATTAGGTTGAATTATTATAGGATTAATGGCTTTTGAGGTGTAAGGAGAATATGTGGTGAAGAGTGGTATTTATATGGGAGGAGGGATGTTTTTTTTATTTTTATATTCATTATTTTATAAATTTATCTCAATAAAATCAATATTTTTGAATATTACAAATAAATATATAAAATACTTAATGTTATTTCAATATTATGAGCTTAAATTCTCTTTACGTCAACCAAGACTCAATAATTCGTGTATTTGTTAAATACCATAAATTACGGTATTTCACTATTCAAAAAAAATCAACCATTTTAAAAAGAAATATGAAATAACTATAGTAACCATTTTTTGATGTTTTTAATTATAATGTAGACTCATTTTTATGCCGATAATGTTCTATATATTATAATTGTGTTTCTAAATAAAATAACAATTTACATGAAAAATTCTGATATTAATATTACAACTGATTTTATGTTACTTTAGAAAAATAATCACGTTCTTATATAATTATCATATAATTATAAGGAATTAAAATATTGATTTATTAATATATTTTACAAAAATAAATATTCTGGAAAATAATTATTTTCATTATAAAATTATATATAAATATTAATTAATTACCAAAATATGAATACTTAATTCGACATAATTAAAACATTAATTTACTTATACGATGATATAAATATATCATATTTTAATATATAAGATACATAGATATTATTTATACATTAATAGGTGATGTCACTATTATATTGAATGGATTACTATTTTAATGGTCACATTACAATTCTAACATTCATGTTACTATTTCATTGGGATAAGATCCTTAATGTTTTAAAATATAACATATTTATTTCAGTCATCACTCATAATGTTTTTATTGTTTTATCCATGTGATTTTATGTGACTTATACTGTACGAAATAATTATGATAAGGTAATTTCCATTGATAAAATGTTGTGATATTACATTCTATATAACTAATTTTTTGTTACAATAAAATATTTTGAATAGATCTTTGTCGAGTGTTATGCAAGTAAAATTTTGTGATGTGTATGCTGCAATCTAAATTATGCATTGAATATAACTCAATATATCAATGAATTAAGATAAATTTATAATTATATATTTCATAAATTCTCATGAATTAATAAATTTGAATTATAATCTTTAAAATTATATAATCTTGTAAAACACCCCGTTTTAACTATTCTCCCATTTACTTTTTTATGAAAACATTTTACCTAAATACTTGTATACAAGGTGTCTTAGTCACCGATACTAAATAAGAGTAGACTCTTTTGTCTATAAACTATTAAATAAGACACCCCTGTCTCTAAAAAGACCCATATTTCCTCGAATAAATCCATAATGGCTCAGAAGAGAACGTTATCGTAAGATCGATGGTGTGTTATTGTTGAACCTTTTGTAATATATATAGTGAGTAATGTTTCCTTTGAGTATATTAACACACACATTATGTAAAATTCATTCATTATCCCTTTCTGGTGAACCTAGTAAATAAATATGACTTTTAAATACTGTAAAATTAAATATTCATACATGGAATTGAAGGAAATTGTGTGAAAAAATTTCAAACCCCAACCTCCATATTCCATAAAACTTTATTTACATATGAGTTTGTGGACATGTTATTGTGTTTCGTTGATATCCGAAAAAAAAATAAAAAAAATTTGTTTGGGAATATGACACACAATTAATGTATGGTATGTATTGACCATTCAGAAAACCATATTAATACCTCTAGATTATAATAGAATTCTTTTAATGTATTTAAAAAATATATAGACAAAAATTTCATTGTGAAGTGTTTTTTATGTTATCCCTATATGGTGGGTATATAGTTTAGAAATACATGTTTCCAAAACATGTGATCTAAAATATATTATTATATTTTAAAAATTCCTAATATTACCATCCTCAGTTTTAACCCCTTTTGAACTTTCTCCCACCATACTCACATGAAAACCCCATGAAAGATCGTATGGAATACCAACCCCTGATTTTTATATATACTTCAAAGACTAGATTTTTAGGTTTTATGTTTTTATTCATGGATATGATTTTTTTTCTTTACCTCTATTTTCCTTGATGATTATTATCATTTCTCATCACCAAGGCACCCCAGTGACAACACCCAAATATGTGGGACTTATTTTAATCATATTTATCTTGGTGCTTATGACCTGTATAGCTTTTCTTGAGACCCGCTATCATATAATTCATTAAAGGTACTAATTTTCTCTCCATTTTAAAATAATACTCTCCATACTTAATTAATTAATCATCAATAAAATCATTTCATGTGAATATTTCTTTAAATTATAGAAACTATTTTTTACATTTTTTCAATATAGAATTTGTTATCCTATTTTTGGATATTTTTTTGTAATAAAAATTAATTTTCATTGGTATTTATGGAATATATATTTGAGAATTTAATTTTAAATGCCCAATGGTGTTAAATAAATGAATCTTTGATTTGTTTATTTAATTTATTCTTTTAAAAATGGTTATTTTTATTTTTGTTTATTCTTAATGTATTTTGAAATAAAATATCCAAATATTTTGTTATGTTTTTAAATTATATGTGATATTTCAATATAGTTGTTAAAGAAGATAATTATTTATGTTCCATGGATATGATTTCATGGTATTATCTATCTGTATTGATTATTATGATTATTGGAAAAGTTTTAAATGTTTTTAGGGGCTTCTATTTTGGTTCGTTATTTTTTATCATCGAATGGTCCTCCCTTTTTGTTTAAAGGTATGGTTTAATGGTTAATGATCATTTGTGACTTTATAATATTGTATTGAAAAATTCCTTCCCATTTAATACTTCATGCATGATAGATTTAGTAAATGATTTGTATTATTTTGAATATAAAAATGGATTTTCAAGGAATCCATGAAGAAAATGAATGAATTGGGTAATTGTATGTTGATAAAAGACATTTTTTACGAAATGTGACATGTTTGAAATTATATTTTTATATTATATTCTTTGTATATCATAGAGTGTGAATAGATT
Source organism: Viscum album (assembly GCA_963277665.1). Classification (NCBI taxonomy): domain Eukaryota; kingdom Viridiplantae; phylum Streptophyta; class Magnoliopsida; order Santalales; family Viscaceae; genus Viscum; species Viscum album. Next base: position 453,812,219 of record OY728157.1, on the reverse strand, counting down.
ACGTATACCATTTGATTTATCAAACTCTAAAAAATTACTATAAATACATATTTATTACGGTGTCTTGGATGGGAATCCTCTGAACATTATGCTAATGAATGCACTATATTGTGGTTTATCTAATGTGTTGTTGTGGATGGACATCACCATTCTTCTAGGGGAGTCCTGGGTTGTTTAGTAAAAAAATATTTCATATCCTAATGTTCTTGATGAGGTCCAAGGATGATGTGTTTCTATTTATTTTTTGATTTATTTTGTAAAATGGATTTTGAATTATTAGGGCAGATGACGTAGGAGCGGGAAGAATATGGATAACTATTTCTCATTTTGGATATTTAGTTTCCATTTGAAGTTGGGTTTTGAGTCTTTTATTTTTTTTAATTTGTTTCAATTTATGTTCACATCATTCTATATATTTTCGGAAGGCATGGATTTATTAAATTTATTAATGATAATGGATGATTAAAAATAGTGTGTTTTCAGATCACATGGAATAGTAAACTTCAAAGGGAATATATTTTATGTTCATTATAACTCTCAGTGGAATTTTTATACTGGTGGATAGGTTCACTAGAACATGATATCATGTCTTCCATGTTCACTAAACTACTTTTTAGTTAGTCATAAGTTATCGAATGTGGATTGACTACTTTTTTTTAATTCTTAGTAAGAATTCTTTATTTTTAAAATGGAATAGAAGTAATTTTTCATTATTTCCAAATGGAAATCAATGTTTTCAAATAATTATTTTCAAAGAATAAGAGTTTATATGTTGAATTTCAGTTTTTCAATTAAAAAATTATATTGTTTTCATAATTAGTATATTTTATGTAGATGAATTATTATTGTAAATTTTATAAAAATTATTATTTAAATTTAATGAACCTGGATTTGAAATTATAAAATATTTTTTTTTCAAAATCATTTAATATTGAGTTGGTTCTTAAAAAAATTTCAATAGAGGGGGTGTGGGTTTTTAGAAGATTCATTATATTGAACACTAATAATTGAAAAATAAGGTTTTTTGAAATCAAATTTTGTTATTTTGAAAATCAATTCAAGAAATTATTTTGAATAAATATGTGTGATTATTTGTGGTATTATAGAAAAATTTGTTTTAATAAAAGGAATGATTATGTTTGAAATTTATAAAGCGGTATTCTCAATTGAATTTAAATATTTTTGTTGTAGTATGATGAATTATTTGTTTTCATGATGAACTTGGTGGGTTTATATTTTTTTAATAATTTTAAAAAGGAATTTTTTTGGGGAGTAAAATTTATCAAGAAGTGATTAGGATTTTCTATCATTGTTTTTTAAATTTTCATTGGGACACATAGTTTTGATGAGTTATTTTCTAGTGCATGTCTTTGGGCTCATATTTTTTTTATTTCACTGTGTTCCTAAATGAAATTTTATCATGTGTAATGAGAATTTTTTTAGTATATCACAAGGTTTTGTTTTCTCTTTTTTAGCACTTCAAGATCATTTTTGTTGATGTGATTTCCAATAATCTAGATAGATTAATAAATGTGAAGTCCATGTACTCTATAATCCTTTCAATTGAATAAATTTTAGTTTCTGGTAATATATTAGTGAGTGGATAGGTACACAATTAATATTTGATCTTTAGTGGAACCATTCATCCAATAATGTTTAGGATGTATTCTCTTTCATTTTGAATCTATTTTAATATTTCATCCAAATGTACATTGTAAAGGGTTCGAATCTATGGTCTATCCCATGATGGGTGGTGACCATTTTTGTTCCATACATATTGATTTTCCTATATCCCAAGGGGTAGAAACTATATTTAATGCTCAAATAGAAGTGGAATGATTATTCTAAGTTCTCTTCTATCATTTTACTATTTGGGTTGTTTTAGAAGCCTTTGATTTTTTATTATTTTTTGTTTTGTATTCTCTCAACCATTCATTTTCATATATGCTTAAATTAATGTTTTGATAAAAAGGTGGATGTTCCCTTAATTGGCTATTTGTGTTATGTGCATTGGTTCAAGATGTCTATGGGGGTTTTGTTCATTCTCATAGAGTGTTATATATTTCAATCAATATTATATATTAGAAGAATCATTTTTTTGGTATACTAATTATTAGCCTCAAATATCATTTTCATATTCCTGTATAGCTCTTGTGTTGGTATTTTCGTTTCAAGTTATGATCAAATAATTATGGATGTTTGTGTTTTAAGAAATGTGTACTAATTATATTTATATTGTTTTAGTTTTTTAATGAATTTGGACTTTATGAAATATGTGGACATGGAGATGGGTCACATTTTCCTATATCCCCCTTCTACTTGGATCTATATTTCAGCTCACACCTCATTATGTCTGTTTGATATATCCTATTATTCCCTAACAACGTGTATTTTTGGGGAAGAAAGTTTTATGGTGATGATAACTATCATTCAAAAACACTACATTCCTTTTTATTTTTTAGGATTTTTATGGCCTTTTCAATACAATTTATGTTAATTTTAATGGAAAATATGATTTTTTGTAGTATCATAATATTAACTACTATTATAGTATATTTGTTAACCGGGATCTAGAAAACTATCTGGGGAATGTAGTTTTTAATAAATCGGGTTTTCATGATAATAACACAAATTACTAAATTGGGTGTCTAAGACATATAATGTTCGTAGTGAGTTCAGTGAACCCTACATGGTTGGTGAATTATTTGGAAAACCATATTTCTACCCATCTTTTACATCATTATATATACTTAGTCTGAACTCCCTCAATTTTACCCCTTTTGGCACCTCTCATCCCCCACTCACATGAAACATCCAAGGATGGTCACTATGATCCCAAAAACACCTTTAATTCATTTATTTATTTTCCTCTCATCACTATTTAATGGTGATTATGAAATGTTATAGTTTACTTTCTTATATCCTCTCAATTAATTATTGGTTTTTCTTATTCTCCATTCCTTGGTTACATGGTGGCCAAAAAATAAGATATGTGTCTTGATTTATTCATTAATATGTTGGGGTTTAGGACATATATATCTAATTTTTAGAATGATTCTAGTTATATCAGTCAAACTTGACGAGTTTATTCCAAGGTTACGCTATGTCTCCCCATCCATATTTCAATAAAAAAGATCCTAGACTACTTGTTTCCTTTTATTTATGTTTTCCTTATATTTTTTAAGGATTCATCACAGTAAATTATTTTTCCTAGTTATGGATATTTATATTTCAGAAAATATATTTTTATTGGGATTAAAGTCATGTGTAATTGATAATTGATTTCCAAATCCCTCAATGAGTTAAATAAAATTATTCAATTATATCATTAAATAATTTCATGTTTTAAAAGTGGATATTGTTTTTACTAGTGTTTAATAATAGTTTTCAAAATGAAATATCCCAAGATTTCAACTTTTTCCAATTAAATGAATGTTTTAAAATATTATTTTAATGGTTATTATGCATTTTATTCCATGGTTATGATTTCATTGTTACCCATATGTGGTTAGGATCTTATGATGAGTGGTTTTGTTTTAAATAATATTATGGATTTCTGTTTGGGATAGATATAAATGTTTACCATTGAATAAAGATCCCATTTAATTTATTCATGTGGTATCATGTTTAAATATGAGGCTGGAACTTCATAAAAAAATATTAAAGGAATCCATATGTTTTTAAACATTGACTATGTTGAATGTTTTAAATTTAGTTCAATATTATTGAGTAGAAAAATGGGTTTTCATGGAATCTTTGTAAAATATGAATACAATCCCATTTAATGGTCTGATAAAATGAAACATTTTATATAGAATTTGGCATTGTTTAAATGGTATTACCAAATGGTAATATGGGTATCCCTGAAGGGAAGAATATATTTTGTATCTGATTGTATTTAAAAAACATTAAAAAATGAATAGTATTTATTAATGTTAATGGTTTTGATAATGGGGTTCACCAGACCAATAATCTAGGGAATGCACTCATTGGTGGATGAATGGATGTGGTTCCATGTTTAGATATCACAATGAAATAAGAAAAATTCATTTTACCCTTCGTATTTATAATTTTTATTGTATTGTTATAAATTTAGATAAAAACAAGACTTAAAGTTATTGGGTACCCAAAACATTTAATGATTTTCGTCACTCTCATTGTGCATGTTTTTGGAATGAAAATTTTACGTAATTTGATTCAATTTATAAATATGTTTTATATTAATAAATATTTAATTTCCTTTAATATTTAATATTATATTATTATATGGTTTTATTTCAAATGATTCGCTTGTTTTTTTATAATATTGTAAACATTATATTTTATTTATATGTCTGTTTCAACATATGAAGTTTTAATTATTTATAATAATATATGGTTAGATAAAACTTATTTTCAATTTTTACCATTTTTCATACATTTTTCTTAATTTTAATCATAATTTTCATATAAATTTGTTTCATATTTAAAAGGGGAGACATGGTTTTCAATCAAAAATAATTTTTTGTGGGATACATATGATAAGATTCAAATAAAAATAGAAAACAATTTTTTATGAATTTTTAAACATTTAGAAAAATTATTTAATCAATAAATATTATTCATTGAGTGTGGTTGTTCATACCTATAATTAATCATTGTCACAAACATATTAACCAATCGTGTTCAGGTTTCAATATTTTGGGAGTCCCCTTTTTATATAATTCAATGTTTGTGTCCCTCCTACAATAGTTGTGTTTTCAAGAGACTATAGGTCATGGGGATGTTGTACTATAACATGTTTTAGTTTCATTTATTTATCTTGTACTCAGGATATAATGGCATTCATGACCATATATTTTTCATCATGATTCAGATTTTTTTTTCTTCCTTTACTATAAGAATGTTATTTTCAGGTTTATTTTTTACAATTCCCTATTGGGTTTGTCTCTTATTAGGTTTATTATTTTTTATGAAAATTAGCTTATTGGATAGGCCATTCTATATTCCTTATGATATTCCAAAACTAATTTAAAATTATTCAATGGAAGATAATATTTACATTTAATTATATCTAACGCCTTTGGTTCTTTTCACCAACTTGAGTCAATCAGGAATGCACCTAGCCTATATCATCGACTGGATCATGTTCCTAGTCTAATGGATGCATGGGTTGGTTAATGAACAAATTGTATCAAAGCATAAGGTTATTAAAGTATGTCAAGTTACATGATTCTATTTTCATATACAGTTGAGTGTGGTAAATAGAGATAATATTGTCGGTAATTGAGATGTGTGTTGATGAAGACTCTTATTAGGACTATCTCTTTTTGGACCTAGAGTTTCTAGGGGAAGTATAGATTGGATTATTTTAGTTTTATTTTTGTTATGTTAATATTAATATTGGTTAAATTTTTAATTGTGATGAAATTTGTGTATTTAAAATTTTTTTTGATGAAAATAAGATTTAAAAAAGATTTTATAGTGAGTTAACATGCTCTTGAAATATTAATGTGTCTTGCATGGGTGTTTCAATATAAATCACAATAGAGGTTTAATTATCAGAAAAAGGGCCATCAATACTTTATTTCAAGTTAAGAACTAAAACTTTTCATATAATTATTTTCCTTTGTTCTTAAATAGTTATTGAATAGTTATTTGGAAATTTATAGTATGATTGTTCAGAGTTTTAAATTTTTATAAAATTGATGTCTCAAAATTTTGAAATGTAAATCCACATTTTAAAGTTTTTTTTAATGATATTATATGTTTTTAAATGTTCCAATATTGTTTTAAATTAATAAATATGAGATCTAAGAATTTTTAAAATATTAATTGCTGAATTTTTATAGACTTTTGTTTGAATAACTCTAATTTATATGTAATATTTTCATTTTGAAACTATGAAAGTGGTTTTTCCAAAATAGGTTATAATTAAGTTGTATATTTTTAATGTTTAAAATGAGGGATTTCTGGTTTTAAAAAATATTTATTTAATTAGAGTATTGATCTGTCAAATGTTACGATCTAATTTAAAATTATTTTTGGTTATTTTAAACATCTATTTCCCCAATGACATTGAATGAAAATGTGAGGTAATTTGTTATATTTTGTAGGAAAATTAATTTTTTAATAATGTAATCTTATTTATTATATATTTATATGGAATTTGAAAATTTTATTGGAATGTTTTTTGTTTTGTTGGATGAATTAATTATTTTCATGAATATAAAGATGGTGTGAAAATAAATGTAGAGAATAATATATATGAATTTTTTTATTGCAATGTATCATTTTGTCTTTATGACTTGTTTCAATTTTTTAATACATTGTGTAACTTAGTATGGGATTAGTTTATCACTATTGTATTTTTTGTTTTTGATTCATGTTGTTCTTATAAAAAAAATTTCCTCCATGAAATTTCCAAGAGGGATAAATGATTTTTTTAAAAAAAAAATCTATGAAGTTTTCATGTGGTTTTGGAAAGTGTAATACTTGTATTCGACATTGTTTTCCAAATTCTATGTGGTTAGGAAAATATGAACCCTTCATCATTGTTGATCCTTAAATGATAATTCAAATTTATTTTAATTGGTTTGTCGATGATTGGATATGAACCGAATCAATGTATGATATTTGGAGGATATACTTTCCAGGGTCGGTCTATGAGTATTCTCATTTTACCTGTATAATTTTTAAAATAGGGTCCTTCAATTTATATAAATGGGTTTGACTCAAGGTAAAATCCTATAATGGTTGGTGACTCTTATTATTTCGATCATAGTGAATTACCATTATCTCTTGGTGGAAAACATCTTTATGTTGTACAATTTTTGCGGGTTATTTATTCTTGGTTCTCTCCTTCAATGTTATTCTCTCATATTAGATGATGGGTGGGTTTTTATATAGGTATTTCATTTTTAATGTCATACTATGAAATTCTATTAATCATGAATTTCCAAGGAGAAAAAATATATTAGATTGAATAATGTTTGTTTGTTCACTTGTTTTACTATTATTGTGATCTAATTTTATTCTAATTGTAATTTTTTCCATTTCCCCAAATTTATTCATCAATTTCTTCTATAGTATACAACTTTAGAAACAATACGATTTAGGGACTGACTATTAGCCTCAAATATCATTGAAATCATCATACATAGAACATCTCTTATTTTTTATCATTTGATTTTATGATCCTAGAATTGTGGATATATGTATTTTTGAATATTTTTACTAGTTAGAGAAATATTTTTTTGTTATATGTATGAATTAGAACTTATTAATATCCAGGATCCTAGTTAAGTTTCTTATTTATGATTGTTTCTATTTTACATGGATTAGTTTTGAAACCATTCTTCCTTGTGTTCAAATATATAATACTATCATGCATTTAATCAGTAACATTAAGTGGCTATAATATTTTTTGGGAGAATAACTATCACACCCCAATTATGAATTTTATAAATAACAAGCCATAAACATCATTTAATCTATTTAATTCAATTGGAATTCAATTTTTTATAAATCCAAAGAACTTTTCAATTTATATTTTATATAATTTTTTCACAATTCAAATATTACAACCCACATGCATGAAAACTAGATTATACTAAAAGAATAACAATATTTAAATAAAACAGCAATCATTAAAAATGATACATGATTTAATTTCATTAAGAGTTTTCACAATATTCATCCTGGGGTTTTTTTTATAATACCCAACCTTAAAAACAATGAAAAACATTTTAAAACAACGTATGAGAAAAAATAGGTCATTAAGGAACATAAAAATAAGGTAGGAAACTATTAGTCAATGAATACATAAAAAACATGACATAAATTTTATCACCCTTAAAAGTAACATATATTTAAATTGATAAAACATGAAATTTTCATAAATCAGTGAATTCATAAATAAACTATTTAATTAAGTTGGGGAATCATTTTCCCACAATACTAACATATAATTTCAAGCATCATAGCTACCATAAAACTACTCACCCTCATGGATACCCTATAATATAACCCTCATGGTTACCTTATAATCTAACTGTAGTAGATAACCATTATTGTTAACATTCAACATTTCAATTAATTTAGAGACATATAATGAACCTACTCAACTATGTTTTATAAATGAAACAACCATCATCATAAAAAATTACCAAAAACTAGAACATAATCGTAAAAAATTAATACATAATTCATAAAAACATTACATGAAGAAAATAATTATTTTCAAAGGAATACTACAGTAAGAAAAACAAAAAACAATTCATTAAAAATAACCATGAAATATTGTAATGGATGATTCAAAACATTATGGAATCCAGAAATATGTAATATTCTCTAATGAATTATTAGAAAAATATATTATTTTTGTTTTCATAAATAGAGATATTAAAGTGGATTCTAAAAGGAAATCTTATTACCTCATGTTTATATTCCTTCATAAGTGTTCAAAAAACCTTTATAATGGTTTAATGATTTTTATTCATTTTTTATATAACATTATTATTATTTATATTTCCGTATATGAGCTTATTATAACATTATTTCCACCCATTTTTTAGAATAATTTGTTATTTTTATTAATTCGGGTCCGTTTGTTTTTTGGTTTCATTTTAATTTTATTATAAATTCTATTATAATATATAAATAATACTAACAAATAGTAATATATATATATTTCATTTAAAACAATTATAATATAATTTATTCTTTCTACAAATGTAGTAATGAAAAAATATATCATCAATGTAGGCAGTTAATTGACACATGATGGATAACATTTTTTTAGAATAAAAGAGGAAAATAGATATTTGATGATGGATATGCCATTATAATAATAAATTTATAGTATAAATATAATATTCTAGAAATATAATAAATCTATGGATAGAGGGTTGGGATAATTTATAAGAGATAAATAGAATAAAATAGAAGGAAGAATTTACATCTTAAATATTTCTCTTTAAGAACCTCTTTAAGGAATATTGAATTAGTATTTTTGTGAGATCATAAACACTATAATGTGGATAGCGATTAGGATAATGTAATTTGGTATTATATGGTTAATAAATGTGGCTCACAGTGAAGATATTATGTGGAGGAATGAGTCCCTTTTTTAAATTAGGAGAGAGACAATTTTTGAATTACATAAAATATTAAAATATAATTTGGCTATTATTGGGGTAAAGACATCCAAAAGGCCTAAAGGTATTAAATATAATATCATCCACCCAATATTATCCCATTTATAATTTTTCAATATTTTATGACTTTAATATAATTTAAATGTATATTATATTCATGAAAAATAATTTATTTCAAATTTTACACTATTCATTACTATGACATCAAAAACATCAAAATATATTTAAATTAAAAAATATATAATACTGTATATTGTAAATTCTATAGACATCTAGATTACTCTTACATAATCTTAATTATCTCATATGTTATTTATCTTAATATTTTTAATATCAATTATTTTATTTGTCATGAAAATTAATAATTATTGCACCATCAATGCGCAAGACATTATGATATTAATTTATCTTTTAGAAATTAAAAATTAAATTATTTTTATTAAGAGAAATATTTTATATTAAAATTTCTATTAATGGTCAAAATAATATTCTTCAAATATTTTATATTAAAAATAAAACTAATTAAAATCATAGTTCAACAACATTAATTTCTTTTAAATAAAATATCATTAATAGAATAATGTACTCCAAGTGGATAAAAAATATTTAAAATTAGAATAAAAATAATATTATAGATTTAATATAGTCATCCAAAAAATTTCAAATTTTTTTCTTCATTTAATATTAATTATAATTTTTATTAAGATTATTTTATTTATTTTTCTTCTCCTTGGACAAGCACTACATCAAAATTTCATAAGAATTAAATTTAATTATTTTCTATATAATAGTTGAAAAAAAAATTACTATTGCAATTTAAAATTAATTACGTTAAATATAAACTTTGTTATTCTCTCAAAAATTATATTTACTCTTATCCATGTTATGACAACTTTGTAAATTTTTTCATTTTACTTCGCTTACCAAGCGTAATCATTGGATATGAATTTGGATTAGAATGTTGTTATATAAGAATAAATTTAAAAACAATCATCCAACAAATCGAATATAAATATTTATTAATAAAAAACTATTTCAATGACTTATTATCAATATATATTTATTTATAAAGAACTATATTTGACTTTTCTAACATTGTGCATGCACTCCACTAGTACTGAAAATATTTTTTATATTTGCCATTAAATAATTTATAATTTATATGTTATAAATTATTTATGTACAATATTTATTTATTAATGTCATAATTTATTCATTCTTTATGTTTAATTAATTTTATTTCATAATAATATTTTTGAGATGTCACAAAAATATTATATTTTTTAGAAAAAAAATATTTTTTTTCAATTCACCAAATCATAAAATTATTAAGAACATTCTCAAGTATTCATCATATGATAATTTCAAAATGATAAATTCAAAAATGAAATTATTTTTCCTAATTAATATTCTCTAATATTTACATAAATATTTTAAATATATCCATATAACAAATGTTTTCAATAAATCTATTTACTTTAATAATACTTTTTTCAAAAAATATTGAGAACATAATATATTATACTATTAAATTATATTATACTAATATGAAAAAATATTATTCTATTTTTTTCCTGGGTTGTTTCATTATCCTATCATTTTGAAAATTTCAACCTAATAATTTTTTCATTTATTAATAAAATTAGGATACCATTCTGTCAAAGATGTTTTATTATCCATGTGGTGCTTATTCAAACATGTTGTATCTCCACACTTCATTAACATAGTGAATTAACTCTCACAATAATTTCCCTCTCTGATCAAGAATATAAATAGTATTTTTCACATATAAAATGTTAACTTTTAAATTTAATTCTTTATGTCTCTAACAAGATCTGAAATTGGATTGAAATTTACTAGTATCGAATAAAAAAAGACATTGTGTACCTATGATAACCATGAAGGCAATGCTACTCGATAGGAAACTACTTTAATTTTATCTAGGATTTTATATGTTCTAATGACCCCAGTAATTACCTTTATTTTCATAAAAAATGTTTAATACATATCCATGGATATGTTTTAACGAAAACATGATCATCATCCTTGATAGAATGGGGTTTCCCATTGTTATCTGCATAACATTTTTACTTACTATAATCCTTTATCATATGTTTCAGGACCATATTTACATTTTTTTCCACCTACTATTCTAATTCCATGGAAATCAACTTTATTTCGCATACTTTATCCCCACCCAATAGAGTTTGACACCACCTTCTATATAATGTATCAAAAGGTGATATTTTTATACCAAAATGAAAATTGTTATTATAAAAAAACTCAACTAAAGGAACATTCTGGTCGTAACTTCCCTAGTTGTCCATTAAACCAAAACAAAAAAATTCATAAAATTTTTGAATTCCATACTCTTACTGGACATTAATTTTTTTATGAAAAGCAATGCCGAAATTTAGTTCTGTACACAATTACATGTTATGGCCTTTCAAAAATTTAGATGTGAACCAGGAATCATGATCAGATATAGTGGAGAGATCAAATCCATGTACTCTAACTCTCTTGTTATGATATTACCAATTATTTTGATATATATATAGAGTAACTATACTAGTATTTAAATGGGTATAATTAGTTATTTAATCAATAATAACTGAAATCACATTATTTCTTTGATAAGTCTCTCGTAGTCCCACCACAAAATCCATAGATATATTTTCACATTTCCACATCACCATGGGAATAGCTTAGTGAATCCCCTTTGGTAGTTTTCAATATTCTTTTACATATTTACAAGTCAATGATTTCATTGTATAAATAAAAATACATCTTTTAATTCCATCAAACCAGTAAAACTTATGAAGGTATCATTATAGGTTAGTGTTCCTAGGTTTAAGAAAAAATTGATAAATATGGGATTCACTGAAATATAATTTCTTCATATAGGAATTAAAAGACCAAATTTATCATTGTCCATGTATCAAGACCCAATAACTAACCACACTAGATTTTGGAAACATGCCTTTATAAAACAATTCTACCATTTCTGTAACTCCTAGACATCATTTTAAGAATGATTAATTCAATATGGTAGAGACAACTACATAGACACCTGAAATAAAAAAGAGGACATTCATAAACCCAGAACATACAGGCCCAAATTTAGTAAATTATTAATCTAATGGTCCTGTTTTACACATTCCATGTTTAACAATGCATGATGTTTTCTAATATAGGTATATAACAGTTTCTCCACTTTTCCTAGATTAAAATTGATCATGCTGTAATAATCCTTTATTAGTTTCATCCATCTACTCATACTCCTTTTCAATTCATTTTGAGTAAATATATTCTTTAAACATTTATGATCATAATATATTTCACATTTTTATTTTAATATATTAGTCCATGCCCATAAAAATTACTTAATCTTGAGTCATCTGAATAATATTTTTACTATCTTTTAGATTGATATTATCTTAGATTTTAGATTTTTTGTTAATTTGGCCATAGATAATAAATTAAAAAAATGTAATACAAACTGATCACTTCTTAAATGTTTATATTTTTTGATAATAATATACATTTAAAATAAAACATGATCTCTTTTAAAAAAATCATCAAGAATATCAACATCAATTATTCCAATCCCTTAATTATCCATAATTCACATTGAAAAAATTAAAATATGTGTGATGATAACAAAAATAAAAATAAGGGATATAAAAAAAGGAAACCATTAGTTTATTGGTAAACATCAAAACACAACAAAACTTTATCAAAATCTATTACTTTTCACCCTTAATTCATAGTATGTACATTATAATTAACACAATGTCATTTATTTCCCTTTTATATCATAATATAAACAAAACCCCCATATAAAATATTGAAAATAAATACAGGTATCTTGGGAAATCACTATACTTGTTAGTAATATAAATGTAATAACCATTCTATTGTCTTTTAAACATGTCACTCTTATAATTGGAATTTCCATAAAGACAAATTCCATAAGCAATACATTAGATGGATATAATGGGCCCACCCATTGTTGGTTTATCACGATACCACCATTAATTGTATATCATTGAACCACATGTAAAATTTCCATGTACCATTATATTATCATTAATCATAAAATACTGAAAGTTTCAACGTTTCACTCAATAAATTCAATTTTCAATCCTATGAAAATATCTGAAGTTATTGAAATAAAAAGTCTTTTCTCAAAGCCCATTTCCAATGAAAAATTAAAAAAAAGGAAAAATGGAGGATTTTAATTTCATAGAATACCTATGATTGTAATGGAATCTAGAAAACAAGTAATAGACATGGATAATAAAAAGTCATTTTTTTAGTGTACATTAAAAAAAGAACATTCCTTTTGTTTTATAAAAAACATTCCATAAAATACATGTAATAATATTACTTTATAAAACCATTTAATTAAATTCAAAAGTTAAATAAATGTTCATTACAATCCTTTTTATATCCATATAAATTAATATATTAATGTATATCAATAGTATTAGTGGGGATAAAATATTTTTAAATTAAATATTTATTCATTCAATTCATCCCATACCAATTTCAACATTAAAATCATAATCCCCATGAAGGAATAACATTATAAAAAAATAATATGATTAATGATAAAAAAATGAATATATAATATCAATGGTTTTTTATATGCACACTATAAATGTATAAATGTGAATCATTATAACAAATGTCTCATGGAAATGGGATTGATAAAAAATCAATTACATAGAGGTAGACTTATCATTTGTGCATTTATCTTCAGTGTATTTCCAAAAAAACATAGGTAAGTAACATATGGTCAAAGGGGTCATTGTATAAACATAGCTAGAACAATAATAAAAAAAATAATTATTATATATATACATCAATTATACTTTTCAAACCAATCATAAAATAAGGGTATGAAAAATTGACTAATGTTAAAATAATGGGGACGATAGGCCATACGTACGCATGAGTAACATTCATATTTTTCAATGATCATCAGGGAAATAATGTATGTCACCTTTATTTTGTAGAATTATTATCATATAATATATAATATATTATTTAATCACATATACTTGTATATATATATATATATTGTGTTATAAAATGACCCACATTGCATTGAGGATGTAGTAATCCATGTGTCCATTAATGATATTATCACATTTTTACTGTTTGAAAGGGTAATAAAGAAAATGATATATTGTATTTCCATAATAGTAATTATTTCATTAGTGTAATATTTATTTCATGTATTAAATATATATAAAATTAAAAGTATTATTAATACATTCCATGGAATGTCTAAATGTATATCAACACTTTGATTATGTTGGAGTCCATATATCCACAATTTATATTATCGATTTAACAAAAACTAAAAATAAATATAGTATGTCTATATAGAAAATTTAGAATTATTTATAAATCATAGATATAATATATATATATATATATTATATAAAAACATTTTTTTCAATCATAATTCCCATCCATGAGAGGAGGTAATGTAAAAAATAAACAACAAAATTGCATGAGGCTCTAGTTCACCATAAATTAATAGTAATTTCCTTTCACATAAGATGGATGATTGTGTAAGTGTATGTATTACCCCTAGAATAGAAACATATCTATATATTTAGGATAAAAAGGTTCTCATAAAGGTGTGGAAAATTAATAGTTTAATATTTTGATAATGAAAATAAAACAAAATATCTTGTGGAAGCATGTTACCTCTTCTTCAGGTAACACATTTTATTTTGAGCCAAAACACATATGTGGTTGGATTTATACACTATTTGAGGTTTATATGTTTAGGGATCACATATTTAGTTATTATTTTATGATATTTGTGTTCAGTCAAATGGATTTAAAGGTTTTATAAAAATGGATTTGTATGTTCATTTTTATAGTGGAGGAGCAGTGGAATTCTAGAAAAGTTTTTAATAGAAAATTCCACCCATGTTTATAACATATAAAGTGGCTCTAATAATTGTCCAAATTAGATTAAATGAAGTATATTGTTGAAATATACAGATTTAATAGGTTTTTGAAATATTATGATGTCGTTTTTTGTTCGTATGATTAAGGTTCAGTACATTGTTATGTAAATCTACATCATAATCGCTATAACTAATTTTTGTCCCATTTAATAATATTTTTGTTAAAAAAAATTGATGATATCATAAAAATTAGAAAATTTTGTGATTACAAATTCTGATTCAATTTTTCAAAATTCGAATCCCAAAATACATATAAATTAATTTCAATGTAATCCCATAAACAATATGAAATTGTGGATTTTTTTATTAAGAAAAATTATATTATTACTTAGTAATTTTATAAAAATTCAATTTGATATTTTTTACACTGACAAAAATTGGTTTAAATACTATATATTTTATGGAATTATTATTTAAAACTAAATAAAATACATATCTTAAATATATAAACAAAATATACAAAAAATAGCTTTGAACTAAAATTATGTACTATTCAATATTCCTCAAAATTTGAATGTTTTCCAAGAGAACAAGAAAAACTAATCCAATGTAAAATTTGAAATTTATCTTTTTAAAAGTAACACTATTTCTTATATAATAGTTATAAATGTTTCAAAAATTATATTTAAAATATATTCACTATTAAATGGTGGTTAAACTATATATAAATATATATAGTTTTTTGTGCGTAAAATTAAATTTATTATTATTTTATGATTTTAATTTGTTGGATGAATGTAATAAATTTTAATAATTTCTTGTGTTCAACATAATATTTCATAGAAACTCATTTTCATGTGTCATGTAATCTATTTTACGTTTATTAACATTTGTGGTCAAATTACTCTATAATTATAAAATATTTAAAAATATGAAATATACTAATTTTATCATTACATGGGATGTTATATCTTTCCTCCCTTTGGGAAATTATTTCATACAAATTTTATTAACATAAAAAATAAATGGTTATATTTTTCCCTCAAATCATTTTATGATTTCCATGATGTCTCTTCAAACGTATGGTTATTCCCAAAAACATTAACATAAAGAATTAACATATTTCATAATAGTTTCCCTATTTTATCATGATCTTGAACCAATTGTTCCTCATAAGAAGGATTATCTTCTATGTCAACTAATTTAGGGATCAAAACATGTGAATAATTTGGTGTGTATTTCCTTATCATTGATACTTGAAATACATTTTGTTCCTAGAATAATCTCAGAGGTATATCAACATAGTAGGAAACAAATCATTCTTTATCTAGTATTTGATGTAGTATAATGAACTGTGGACTCATCATCCCCTTTTAACAAAAGATTTCACACTTTCCTAATCATAAACATTTAATAATACTTGATCACCTACCTAGAAAGAATGATTTTTTATCCAATTATCATAATAAATTTTTTTTCTTCTTTATTTTGTCATCACGTTTCCCTTAATCAATTAAACATTATCTTATATTTTATATGCCGACTCTTATCTCATAGAATTTATTTCTCCTAAATAATCTTAAAAGGAAGGTGTATGACACCGCTTTCTATATAATTCCTCAATAGGTACCTTTTATATACTAGATTGAAAACTGTTATTGTAAAAAAACATTAATCAATGAAATATGTCAATAATGATATACCAATTAATCCATTTATTTAAAATGAATCCTATCATCAAATGTTTGAATCATCCACTCAAAATATCCACTAGATTCAGGATGGAAATATATACCAATATTTATTTAATCACTTAATGAATTATAATTCCCTTTTAAAAAATTGGATGTGTACCTGGGATCACTGTATGATATAATGGAGAGATAAAATCCATGTGAAATGAAACTATAATTTAGATATAATCTAGAAATCTGATCCAGATACATTATATATTGAATGGTAACGAAATTAGAGGCTTTGGTTAATTAATAAATAATATCTTACATCACATTATTAACTTGAGAAGTATTCGTAAATCCAACCATGAAATCAATTAATATAATTTGCAACTTCCAATCTACAAATGGAAGTGATTGAATCATCCCCTTTATAAACATTCTCTCTTCTTTATATTTATGAAAATTCAAACACATTTTGGTAAAGTCATAAATACATATTCTTAGTACATCCCACCAATTGTACACTATAAGTTATTTGTACATTTTAGTGATTCCAAGATGAGTTTAAAATTGAGTACTATGAGCTTCAATCAAAAACCATTTCATCAGTTATGAATCACAAGGCACACATAAGATTTGATGAAATTATAAAACACATTATTCATCAATCTCAAAATTATAGAAAATTATATTTTCAATGGATTCATTCTTTATTTGGAATGATTGATCCACCATCTCAGCTATCTTAATCATATATAAAAATTTATATGGTACTAAACATGAAACAAAATAGATAATTTACCTTCATGAACAAATTCTAGGACAACATTTATCAAATAATTATCTATAGGGTCATGTTAAAAACATAACATGGATTATGTGGCATTAATTTTTTGAGTCAATTAATCAGCCACCTTATTTTAGTTTTGAGGATGATAATGAATTATCAAATACTAATCCCTGATTAATTCCATCAATATTATTTTTCACATGTTCAATTATTTCTTTGTCAATATATACTTCAAACATTTGTGATTAGTATATATTTCACATTTCACTCCATACAAATTAAGCCTCCTTGTTTTTTATGAAAAAAATAAGTGAAACTAACTCGAAATCATGTGTGTAGTAATTCAAATCATGATTTTTCAACTAATGTAAGGAATAAATAGATACATTTTCATTCTATATTGTAAAAATACCAAGTTCATTTAATTAATAATCACTATAGATATTTAATTCAACCAATATAAGAGGAAGTTAAAACCTATGGTATTCATTAATAATTTTCACAATTCCTGAAAAAACATTACATTCTCCCATTAATGTAAATATAAATCCTTTTCATGTTAACATAGTTAGTGGTGTAGTTAAGCAATCAATTTTTTGATCAAATGATCTCTAATAACCCACAAATCCAATAAAACTATGAATTTTTGTGACATTGGTTGTTCACGGAAAATATTAAACATCATTGGTTTTCCTACGGTCAACAATTATACCATCTTTAGTTATAATATATCTAATTAATGAAAATGGTTGAAATTGAAATTCATCTTTACAAGACATTCCATTTAATTTCATTTATTTTATGGTTTGAAAAATAATCCATGACTACACTTCATGTTTCCATGGAATTTAAAATATACCAAAATATATTCTATAAACAAAACCTCAATATAATATAGATCAAATGTAAGACTCTATTAATAAGATTAAAAAAAATATCAGGTGGATTACATAAGCCAAATTGCATAAATACAAGCTCATAATTATCATATCTTGTTCAAAATATTATCTTCATTATTTTATCCCCTTTCACCTTCAGTTCATGGTACCGTGACCTCAGACCAATCATTGAAAAACCATGAGCTCTCAAAAGATAACAAAACAAACCATCAATATGTGGAAATGGATACTTGTTATTAATAGTTATTTTATTCAATGCTCTTTAATAATTTAAAATCCTCATGGAACCATTTTTATTTTTCACAAATAAAATAGGACCAACCCATAGTGAGGTTCTATGTCAAATGAATAATTTAGCTAATAAATTTGGCAACTAGTTTTTCAATTTCACATATTCTACTTCATACATTATATTTATAATTGATCTATTAAATAATGGGATTTAGAAATATGCACTGCATCGATCACTAAATAAAAAATATAATCAACTTCCCAATATAGAACAAAACCAAGAAAATCATAAGGATAAACTTCTGTAAATTCATTTACTACTGTGATGTAACTAGTCAAATTATTTTTTTACATTCACCAATATGATATAGATAACATTAAATTCAATATTTTATTAATTTCGTAACTTCTTAGTATGTTATACATGTTATGAAATCTTTTAATAAAATTTTCTTGTCTTTGCAGTCTATTTTAGCATGACAAACTGAAGGCCAATCTATAAACAAAATGATATCAGACTCTATAATGGGGTTTTCAACAAGATTTTCAGGATAGAATATTCATGTAATGACAATAAGAATATTATTATAAATATTTTTTTATCTAATGTTATAATCTGATGACTTTACCAAGTGTTCTATCTTATTTTTAGAAGTTTATATTCCAAATTTTCATGAAAATTTCTCAGAAATGAAAGAATGTGGAGATCCATAGTCAAAAAATGAATTGGAATAATTTGAATAAACTAGTGACATATCTATTATGACAATATTATATTGAATAACATCAACCATAGTAGTATAAATAGTGTTTTCCACTACCTTTTGTCAATCATGATGGTTTCAACCATAGGGAATCATCTTAGGACACACATTAACATATTGGTCTAAATCATAACAACTAAAACACTTAACTGGTGGAATTTCAGTGCATTCTTGAATAGATAACATATAGTTATGAATTGTATGAAAAAACTAACAACCTAAAATTCAATTTCCATACTTTTAAATACATTCTACGTGATTCTTATTTTCCATACATCCCAAAAGATGGGAATTTGGTTTTCTTACCTCCAAAATTCTTTTATGGATGCTTCCACAATGCCTACAAATACGAAAACATATTTTTTATTGTTATCCTGGGGAATATTATCATCAAAAAACTCAGTTTCTATATTTTAAGAACATGGAAAGTGTTTCTCATAGATCATAGACTCCCTAGAATCCTGTTCTATTAGATATATTAGTTTTAATTTTGAGTAAAACAAATTTATCTTACTAAATATATCTCAGATAAAATTTGTCATATACCGTGCCAATTGAGTGATGTTTTCTTTGTATGTAGTCCCCAAATAAACCTCTCATAGTCTAAATTAAGTGAATTGTTTTTCGATCTTAATTCATACAACCATATGAAAATATATTTTGGAAAAAATATTTTTATATTCATCCCATCACAAAAAATAAATCTCTTCACATTCATTTATATTATTAACTATTTACCATGTATGTTCAACATAACCATCAAAATTATAAATTTAAATTTTTACCTATTAGTTATTTTAAAAACCCATGACATAAAATAACATTTATAGGGATTTATTATATCATTCATCTATCACGGGGTCATATGATCATTTGAATGTAAGAAGATGTTGTCACATAAAATGCTTTAATATATTCATATTACACTATGGGAGATAGGATTTATCTCTTTCATGGACTCCTCCTATACTAATAGCCTATGTAAGGTAATCTATCACTACAAAAAAAACTAATAAATCCCAAATCTAACCTTCTTAGAAATATTATTTGGAAGTATATGTTTACCTCGTTGCCTTCCCACTACATCTTCATTATTTACATTGTTGAAAATAATAATGAAAAAACATAAATTATATGAAGAAACACTATAATGCTAAAACTCTATAACATATTATCTTTACCATAAGGTATAGTCATTAAAGGTAAAGTTATTAATATTATTATAAACTCTAATGTTATCTAAACAATACTATGACACCAAAAATAATACCTTGTCCTAAAAAATTCCATACTCATGAGTTAAATTTATTTTTATTCAAATTCCATTCACATTGAGGATATTTTTTGGATTAGACTTTCAGATAATTAGGCCATAAATCTTGAATAAATATAAAATAAATTCAATTTGGAAACATATAAATAGTATATATTTTCAATAATATTATATATTTTAAATAAATTATCATCCCTTTTGTGAAAATTATTCATGACTGTCAAAATTAATTCTCCCAATACATTAATCATACATAATTCCATTGAAAACATTAGAAAATGTGGTATAAGAATAAATAGATCAGTAATGGAAATAAATATAAAAATCATTTAGTATATTGATAAACATTAAAACAAAAAATCATTATTATAGAGTAATTCTTTTTTCACTTAAGATGTAGTAAATACCTAACACTGATAAAAATTTCATTTCTTACCCTTTATCATAATCAAAATTTTATAATAAAACCTAGTTAAAACATAAAAATACTGAAAGGTATCTTGGGACATCATTATAATAGTCACTCTTATAAATTTAATAACCATACTGTCGACTTCTATAATTGAGACTCATTCAAATTAAACATCCATATTGTGGATGAATTCTATTCCAAATGAATTTTAAGGGCTATCATGGACCGATCCATAACTGTTTTATATTGGAACCAAAAAAATCATTGTTTTATCATGGAACCTTCAATAAAATGTATATATACCATTATATATTTATAAAACATATAATAATTGGATTCTCAACATGTCACTACTTATATTTACTTTTCCTTCAATGGCCCGGAGGCCTTCAATTTTTTATTGATTTTTATAATCCACCTTTCCAGGGATGAGGTGGAACCCTTACTAATATTTCCTTTTCTATCTTAAGAAAATACTTCGATTTATTATAATAATGAAAATGTTTTCAAGTCGTATTTACTATATAAAAAATTTAAAAAAGGAAAAAATAATTATTATAATTTAATAAAATATTTACTATATTATAAGAAGCTATAAAAAATAGTCTTGTAAACAGAAAATTCATTGATGTCGTGTATGTTACAAAAATAATTATTATTTCAACATATCGAAGAACATTATGTATAAAACATGTTAAATTATTACTTTTTAAAACCTTTTAATGAAATAAAAAATACAGATAAATTTATTTTATAATAATTTTTATATCGATATAGAGAAATATGTTAAATAGTATCAAAATCAATGACCTGGAAAAAAAATTATGTTAAATCATCAAGCATTGAAATCATCCCATACCACATTGAACATTTAAATAATAATAACGATAAAAGAATAATAGTTGAAAACATTTTAAATAACATGAGAATATATTCAATTAAGATATATAATTTCAATGGAGATATATATACACTTTATAAAAGAATCAAGGTCTATATCATCATGAACTGTCTCAATGAAAGGGGATTGAGGTAAAATACCATACCTAGAGTCTGAATTATCATGTGTCCCTTTATATTATTAAATAATTAACTAATGTTAATTACTTACATGATTTATATAATTTTTAATTTTTATCATTAATATGATTTCACATATTTCATTTATTTAAATAACCACAAAAAATAATGTGTTTGTCGAGTGTTTTAAATATATTCAGTTTTAGTATCAAAAAAGACTTTGGTATGTGAACTATGGTCAAAGGGGTTATTATATATTGATATATAGATTATTATCATGTAATAATTTAAATATTTATACATAAATTAAACATTAAACATCCATAATATTATATTGTTATGGAAACTGTACCAATGTTAGGATCATGAAGATGGTAGGTTGTACATACACATTAGTATCATTCCAATTTTTTCAATGATTGTTTTATAAAAAAGGTAAGTGAAATTTATATTGTTTGAGTGATGATTATATCAGTTATAACATGTTATTTAATCGTATATCCATAAATACATATTTTTTTATATAAATTTATTTTGATGTAAAATAAATAACATCACGTGAAAGAGGTGGTAGTCTATACTACCATGAATGATGTTTCTCTTTTTTATTATGTGAATGGTTAATAAAGAAAATGATCTATTATATTTACATTAAGGTAATTATGTCATGAATAACATATATATATATATATATCATTAAAATCACATTTTTATAATTAAATGCATCATTATTACATTCCATGTAATGTGTGAATGTATCTCATGACTTTTATGAGATGGTTGTCCACACACATCCAAAAACAATGTAAGCTTATTTAGAGAAATTTTAAATAATAAATGTATTTTTATATATCAATTATATAATTATGAATACATCATAAATATAATATATATGTTTGTAATATTATTTCTTTTTTCTATCTTTTTATAGAGAGGATATTTAGGTTATAATATAAGCACGGAATAAGAATAATTGAGGGATGTATAATGAAAATAAAAAAAAGAACATGTGAAGGATATTTTCTACTTTTAGTGTAAATCCATTTGGTTAGTACCAAAGGGGTTCCTTTGTTGGATTTCATCCTTATTTGGGGCTCTAAGTTTGACAGGAATAATTTTACGAGCTTATTATAGAATTTGTTTGGTCATACAAATGTCTTTATATGTTGGAATTAATGGGAAGGGTGATTGCATTTTTGTAGTGGTGGAAGAGTGTCATTCTTTTATATTGTTTATAAATGGTATTATACAAACGTTTTAACCATGTACAGTGGATCCAATGTCAGTACAATGTCGATATAAGGGCGTATATGGTAAAAATATGTCCATCCAATAGTTTTAATATTTGTTTCTCAGTCATTTTGGGCATTATGAATAATGTGCAGTCCCTTGTTAACCTGATCAACCTCTTAACTGAAACAATTAATTTTAATCAAATTCAATAATATTTCTGGTCAAAGAATCTTTAACATGTTAGAAATTATAAATTATTCTTATTACATATCTGTAGTCCATTTTTTCCAAATTCAAATTACATAATTCACATAAAATAATTTACATTCAATCCCACAGATGGGATGACAAAGTAGGTTTTTAAAGTAAGAATGTTTAAACGATTGAAATGACATCATATCTAAATATTGTGTATAATTGATTCCACTAACCTAACTAGATGTAAACAATAAAAAATATAATTAAGTACATATTAAAACAAAATTAAAACATTCATTTACTTTATAAAATAATTATATGAAAAGTAAGTTTTGATCTAAAATTTAGTTTTATTCACTATTCATAATGATATAAATGTCCCTTGAAGATCACTAAATAATCAGGCAATGTAACTTTTGAAATTTTTTTCAATGATAAACTTTATAATGTCATCTAAAAAATATAGTGTATAAAAATAAATTTTAAATGAATTCTCCATTAAAGGGATGTAATACTAAATTTTAAAATATAATGATTTGTGTGCTTAAAATTAGATTTATTCATATATTAAGTATGTAAAGATAATTCTATTAATGTAAAAGATTTAAATAAACATGTTTTAATATAATATAGTTTTTACTATTCATCCTTGCTGATACAATGAATCGGGGATAACTACCACTTAAAATTATAGTATTCCTTTCATATTATTTTTCTTTATAACTCAATATTCCATGGAACGTAATATATCAGAGAAACTAATTGTTGGGTGTCATGTATTATATATGAAACTATATCTCTTTTAGTGTAAAATTAATATTTATTTCAAAGATAATATGAAATATGAATATTAATTATTCTATCATTACCTGGGATGTGCCAATATAAATGATGTCTCCAAATTGGTAATGAAAGAACAATTGAAGCTTATGACAATTCATTTGTAGGATAATCTAACTCATGAGGTTTCACTTTTCATGAAGCATAAAAATCTACTGGATATATATTTACTAGAAAAAAATTAATTCCTTTTAATGATGGGTCACTATAGATAAATAATCTCCATTTTTTGATGGATGTACCAAAATAAAAGAATTCACCAATCCAGTTTATAATTCTTTAAAAAAATCATGAATGTATTTTTTCCAAATAAATTTGTCCTCTTTTCATGTAAACATAGTTAGTGGGATAGATAACCATATAATTATTTGAAATTTTTTTATTAAAGCCTTATAATTTCAAGAATATATGAATCTTAGAAACATTTATGGGTCTTCTCCACTCATCAACCACTTTGGATTTGGAAAGATAAACTATTATTCCATATTTATTAATAATTAACATAATAAAAGAAATATATTTCCCCCAATGATCACATATTTTATTTTTTCACTTCCTTTCATTGAGAGTTTTTGTGGAAAATCAATTGAATTTTTCATGCTCCTAATAACTTCTTAAAAAATGAAAATATCATTAATAAAAAAACCCAAAACATTTCCAGATATTCATGGATTATTATATTTATAAGATATTATTAGAATTTTTATATCCAAAGGGAATAAGAAAAAATTTATAATATCTGTATCTACTAGAAAGTGATGTTTTTTAATGACATACAATTTTACACTCAGCTGATGGCACCTAATTTCACTTAAATAATGGAAAAATACTGAGTTCCATTAAGATAATAAACCAAGTTATTGAAATAAGGAAATTTAAAAATATTATTAATATTATTATTATTCAAAAATATATAATCAATAAAAATACTCATTGAACCATCATTAATTTTTAAAAACCAAAATAAGAGTACCCCTAGTGTTGTGCAATGCTGAATGAAACCTTTATCAATAAACTCATGTAACTTATTTTTCAATTCAATATGTTCCACATATTCAACTTGATATAGGGTTATTAATAATACAATGAATCATGAACTAAGTCAATAGTAAATTCAATTTTCCAATTAGTTATCACTCTTGGAAACACATTAGGATAACATCTACGTAGTCATTTACAACTACCATATCATTAATCTAAACAATTACCTTTTTTCAAAAATATATGCACGGTAACATTCATTTTAATATTTTATTAGTTTCTAATCATCATAATACATTATTAATGGTATAGATTCATTATTTTATTAAAAATACAAATAGTTCTAAAAAACATATTTTGTAGCTCGATAATAATTCTAAGCATGGAAAACTGAAATCAAATTATTTAACTAAATAACATTATACAGTACTATATAAATAACAACATGGTTTTCATGTAATTTCTTTCCAAGAAAAGGAAGATTTATATTATTTATTTTTTCCTTACTGTTTTCCCATTATATTTTTGCATTATATTATGGTTTAATTTAGTGAGGTGAAATCAACAATTTAACAAAAACATTATCAGAAATAAAAAATGTCTAGACCCAAAATAAATACATCAGAAATACATATGTAAAAAAATAATATACCTCCTTCCACATCAGGGTACATCCCAAAATCTTCTGATGTAGTCAAAAATTATTTAACTACAACATTCTATATATACTATGTTTGATTACCACCATTCAGATCCATCTATTGTTAGGTATGTGTATAATACCCCTTCATACCACATTAATAAAATTTACAATTTTCATGTCATAATTAAACATACTAACATTAAGATATTTTTAATTGTAATATCATATCATATTTCAAAACATTTTAAATCAAAAACAAATTAAATATTTTTTATGGAATTCCACAGGATTCTTTTTACCACACTTTTAACAAACAGAAAAATGGTTTATCTTGCCTTTATTTTTAATTGATTGATTCGTATCTATTTCTTTCCATATGGACATTTCCTTTTCCTTATATTCAAATTACACATGATTATAAGAAGACTCTATTTACATACTATTACCCATCAGACATGGTTCATATAGCTTTTTAATTCTTGGGAAGCCAATTCCCTTCAGTATCTTTTCTTCAATCTAAAGTGAATATGATTGACTTTACTTTCATGACCACAAATAAGATTTGGTGTTTACCTATACTATATAGTTTTTACATCATATGTGACCAATAAATTTTAATCCTTTTTTCAATTCAAGGAATTTTTTTCCATACTCTATCAATCCACTATAGAAAAATATTTTTGAAAGATATTATTCTTAAATTCAACCCATTAGAAGGCATATATCTCTTCTCTTTCCCTGATATTATTGACAATTGACCACAACTGGTGAGATTAACCTTTAATCAATAAAATTAAAAACTAAAATTTTGATTTTCTGAACACCAAATGAAATCAATTATTGTTCAGTGGGATTTAATATACCCTTAAACTACCATAGTGTAACAATATCCAATGAAACTAGGATGGTGTTACCTCATAAAATTTTCTACTATATTCATGTTTCTTTTGGCTAGATCTGGTAGTAATATTGCATGGAGGGAACTGAAATTTATATCCTTCTTCAATAAATCTATTAATATAAAAAACAACCAAGTTAAAATTCCCAATATTCCATGTCATGTAATAGGAAAGATATCACCCTCTTGATGCCTTCTTACATCATCTTCCAAATTTCTTATATAGAAGCCCATATTGAATAGACATATCTTAGACAAATAAAAATGGTAACATTATAAATATATATCATTTAAAAATAACAATGTTTCAAAAAATATGGTATTATATCAACATCATATTTTCCAATCAGTTTATCTTAATTGCGCTTTGATTCAAACCATAATGAACTGACCCTATGAAATATATAATATATTTAATTAATATATAATTCAATTTCATAACATCCGAAAGATATGATTGGTTTATTGTTTAAGATAATTTTTTCTAAATTCATGTAAATATCCCATAATCATAAAAATTTCATTCTACTAAAATATTATCCATTTATTCTATTATACAATAGACAGGAAAAATATTAATTTATTTATTTTCAGTAAAAATATTCAAAACATTTTTCTTAATGTAAAATTTTTCCTTACCCTACCATAAATTCTATTATTTTTATAAAACATCATATGATAAAAATTATATCTGTATGGTATAGAAAAATAAATAATGATTCCATTACTCCATGAATACTTGTAAACACATGAAATATATAATTCTAGCCCTTAAAAGTAACATATAATTTGTAAAAATGAAATTATTTAATAAAAAATATAGATCATAAAAACAATATAGTAAACATGGGGAATAATATTCGTACCCTAATTACATATAATTATAACCCTTGAAATAGTTATATGGTAAATATCTCTCACTACTACCTTACAATGTTGCCCTCTCATGTAACTTATGACGTATGTATCGCTAGTAAACTTGGAATACAATTGTGGTCAACTTATACAATCCTAATAAAATGGAAGGATATCATAGTCCCACCCATTTTTGTTTTATTATGGAAACACACTTCATTATAAAAAATTCCCAATAACTAGAACATAATCATAAAACATGAATAATGGAATCATGAAATCATTCCTTGAGGAAAATCACTAATTTCAATGGAATACTAAACACAT
Source organism: Viscum album (assembly GCA_963277665.1). Classification (NCBI taxonomy): domain Eukaryota; kingdom Viridiplantae; phylum Streptophyta; class Magnoliopsida; order Santalales; family Viscaceae; genus Viscum; species Viscum album. The sequence continues at coordinate 453,784,106 of OY728157.1, read as the reverse complement.
TAAAAGGAAATTATTTTCATTAAAAATAAACCCAAAATACTATAAAGGGGGCTTCAAAATAATATGTAATTGTGAAATTGAAAAAATAATCTCATGTATATTAAGATAAAAAACAATAATTTTGTATTTCGTAAAAAGAGACATCAAAAGGATTTTAAAAGGAATATACTTTATCTAAGGTTAAACTTCCTTAAAATATTTTCAAAAAACCACTTTAATAATAGTTTTTAAGAGTTTTATTAGTTAATTAAAGAACATTATTTGATTTTATAATCCCATATAATATCTTACTACTAGATCATCCCACTAATTTATTCATAATATTTTGTTAATTTTATTATTTTGCAGAGTTCATTTAATTGAATCATGGTCTGTTCATTTCAGATTTTCTTATCAACATTAAAAAAATACTTGATAAGTGGATATATATATATATATATATTGTATATTTTATGGAATTAAGTGAATGTAATCTCTCTATGGACATGGTAATCAGAAACGATAACTCATTATCCATGAAGGTGGTTATTTGACACACAATGGATGACGATTTTGATTGTAATAATAAAAGGATAAAATAAGATATTCAATAATGGATATAGCTTTAAAAAGTTAAATTATAGTATATATAATATATATATATCAATTCATATTGTGTATGGGTAATAATATGGTAGAAATGATAAAGAATTTACTTACTGAATATTTCCCCTCGAGAACCTCCTTAAAAACGATGAATTGATCATTTTCTGGGAACATAAATAATATAATGTGGGAATTTAATAAAAGAATAGATTTTTGTAGAGTGTAGTTTATTAATAAATCTCAAAGAAATTATATTAATTTCATGACAGTGTCACTTATTATAATTTAGGTGAGGGGAAATTGATAAATTAGAAAAAAAATATTTAAATACAATATGGCTACTATAGCTGTAAAGACGTCTAAAATACTTAAAGTATTAGGGGATAATATTTTAAAAACGATATTATCCCATTTTTATTTGTTAAATATATTTTATTTTTAGATAATTCAATAATATTTCTTTTTTCAGAAATATATTTTTTGTCAAATTGAACACTATTTATCACTATGATTATAGAAACATAAAAAAAATGATTAAAAATTGAAGAAAAAAATTATATTAATAATGTATTAGTTATAATGATAATTCTTGTATCTTCTTAATTTCACCAGACTATATTAATTTTAAAAATTTTAATATCATTTATTTTATTTTTCAAAAAAATTACTAATTTCTGCATCATCATTGTGTAAACCTTTATGTTTTTTTCATGAAAAAATTCAAATAAATAATGATGATTAAGATAAAAATATTTGGTTAAAATTAATATTTATATTATTAAAAAATATATAAAAAACATTTTATTACAAATTTAAACTAGTTGAAAACCATAGTATGAACAACTTGAAAATCTATTTTATAAAATTTTAAAAAAGGGATTAAATTGATCCATGTAGATACAAATGGATCCAAATTTGAATATAAATAATACTTTGGTAGACTATCACTCCTAAAAAATGATTTATTCGAATTTATTCATAATTTTTAAGTTATTATAATTTTAATAAAAATCATTTCATTCATTTTTATTCTTTTTGAAAAAGCACTACATCAGCATTTCATCAGAATAAATTTTAACTATTCTAAATATAAAAAATTAAACTAAATTAGTATCAAAAATGTAAATTAATTATGGTCATGTGAATATTTTATATTATTTCATTATGTTTATTAACTAATATCTATGTCCAGACAAATTCTTTAATTTGTTCATTTGACTTTTATTGTCTTTTGTAATCATTTCACAAACATTTGGATATAATTAATCTTATATAACGCTAAAATAGAAAACTATTATCCAAAAAATAAGTTGTATATGATAATTAAAAATAAATTCCTAAAAATAATTATATCACTCAATTATTATTTAAAATGAACTATATTTGACTTTTCTAGTGATGCGCTAGCACTACGAAAACACAAAAAATAATTTTCATAATTTTCATGAAATAAATTATAATGTACATGTTCTAATTTTTTTTGTAAAATATTTATAAATTAATATAATAATTTAGTCGCTAAATTTGTTTAATAAATTTTATATCATAAATATCTTTTCCTGATGTCACAAAATAACTTTATTTATTAATAAAAACGCTATTTTTTACTATTCACAAACAATTTAAATAATTCCATAAACTCATTTATTTCCATAAAACAAATATTTTGTCCTAAAAAAATTATTTTTTCAAAATAAAAAATAAAAAATATAAAAATTAATCATTTATGTATAACCATACAAGAAAAGAGTTTAATAAAATTATTTACATTTAGAATTATTTATTTTAGGAATTGTATAATATAAAGAAATTAAAATTTTAATTCAAGGATACTAATATGAAAAAACCTATTATTTCATGTATTCTAAAAAGGAACTATTTTTATTTTATTTATTTCTTGTTTCTGGACTTGTCCATGAGTTTACAATCAAACTAAACTATAAATATTATCTTTTGGAATTTCAAATGTGGGAACATGGCTGGTACATGGTTTTTAATAATATTTATAATGCTTATTGTTTTTAGAGACTGGTTTGGTATAATTAGAACATGTTTTCTCAAAAAAGTTACCAAAAATTGACATGTTTTAGGAAATTCGATTGACCCCCACCTAGTTGGTACATGGTTTGGAAAACAATGCTTCTATAGTGTGTTGCCTACCTAGGATTTAATGGTTATAAAATTACTTATCTACCCTCCTTTGATTTTAACCACATTGAGTCATATTATCCTTAATTTTCACAACATACCCAAGGACGAGACCTATGTTCACCAACCCCTCCATTATCTATGGTTTTATTTTCCTCCCTTCAGGAATATATGGAATTCCTTCAAGGATAGTTTTTGGTTTCACTTCATTACTCTATTCATTATTGTTTTTTAGTTTAATAATTTCCAATGATTAATGTTAAATTATACCTACTGTATGGTTTTTAATTTACTCTTGTTTCACTTGGTGTCTAAGGATTATAGATAATTTCTGGAGACATATTCTAGTGGTATTTTATGATTTTGGGGAGTTTCAATCTAGTATAAGGTAGGATTCTAGATGTGTAACACATTAAAATTAATCACCATTTTCCTTATTAGTTTTCTTTTTGTTACAGATTCAATTGAATAATTGTTTCATAATAAAAAAACATTATCATAGTATTTATGATTATTATTTGTTAGAGCTGTAATTTTAATTAAATTAATGAAATTTATATTTTAAAATTGATTTCCAAATACTCAAATGAGTTTAATAAAATTAATAAATGATTTTTTTTTATAATTTAATTTTTTAAATGTATGTTATTAAAACATGGTTATTTTGAATTGTTTTTAAAATTAAATCACTCATTAATTTTTTTTCAATTACAAGGATGTTTTTAATGGTGATCATGATTTCTATTACTTGGAAATAATTTTATGTTTTTCCCAATGTGGTTTTATTTTAATGATGAATGTGATGCTTTAAATGGTTTAATTATTTACTATATGAGTTTTTTACTTTTGTATATCCTTGATTGGAACTCCCTTTCAGTTTCAAGGGGAAGTTTCATGATTAATGGTATGGTAGGAACAATATGAAAACATATTTAGAAAATAAAATGATTTTAATAATTTGATCGTGATGGATGATTTCCATTTTTCCATTGATTTTAGGAAAAATATTTTTAAAGGTGTATTTAAATATGATGAATGAATGTTCGTGGGATGGGTTGATGAAAGGAATACTTTTATATTTAATAGGAAATATTTAAAATGTTATTTAATAATGGTAACTAAATTATCATATAGGATAAGACTATATAATGTATTGACTTATATTATTCTATAACTAAAAAATTAATGCCTTCTTAAAGTCTTTGTAGTTGTGTATGGGAATCACCTCACCTCTAAGAGAAGGAATTTGACCTTTAATTTTTAATTGGAAGTGGAATTATAGATTGATGACACCATGCCACTTGTCTAATCCATGTTATCTTTAGTATTTTGTACACAAATTGTATTATTAAACATTTAAATCACTATTTGATATAGGGGTAATTGATACCAATATCCATAAATAACACAGGGATATACCTTGGAGAATGTTTATGGAACGGTCATTTTAATGGTTTTGGATTTCACCTATTATGTTTTTAATCAATTTAATATTCTATTTTCCGTTGAAAGTTTAATATTATTTTTTATATAGAATAATTTCATTTTTCCCTCTAGTATTGTTCATATTGGTTTTTACATTCTATATTATTCTATATATTTGTTCCAAAGTATGTTTTTTTATTTACTTAAAAATATGGTTATATAAAAGTTATTTTTATATGGAATATTTTCTCACTTTTCATCATCATATCTTAAAAATAGTCTTATAATAGTAATTTTTAGAAATATAACCTTTTTTGAATAAGGATAATTTAATATGGGATACATTTGTTAGGTTTCAATTTAAATCAGATTTTTATTTGCAATATAGATTTTTAAAATATAATAAAATGATTTCATATTGAAATATTATTCATGGTGTTCAGTTTTGGAATACTTATTTTCCACTCATTCTAAATCCTATAAAAACATTTTCAGTTTATGTATTGGATAATTGGAAACCTTTTTTATGTTGACAACTTAATTTTAATCATTCATTGAGCATAGTTTTTGGTAGGTGGCCAAGGGATAAGGGGGTGTTGTGTTTAACGTGTTTTAGTTTCTTTTTGTTTATATTTTATCCAAGATATATCAACATTATCATCATTATTTATATTCTATTATATTGGTTATATTTCAATAATATTATTTTATATTGTGTGTGGGGGTTGAATGTTTATTTCTAGATATGCCTTGTTTGGAATATATTTTAATTTTTTCTACATATTTATTTTATCATGGGCATATAACTTATAGAAAAGACATAATAGAATATTGGTTACATCACACTCTTTATTTAATTATATTGATTTGTCTAAATCATCCACACATGTTTCAATCCAAATCTATTGGTTACTTTCATTATCATATGAGGACTCAGAATGAATATAGGGTATATCTTGGTCTATCCTAGGTGCCTGATCTAGGGTCGACATTGGTTGGTTTATAATGAAAATGTAATCCGAGCTTAATTTTCATAAAAAAAAATTTTAGTTTTTTTAGTCTCCATTTTTTATTTAGGTTATTATTGTACATGTCACTAGTATTTTTGGGACTTTAGAGGTATGATCGGGAGGAGTCAACCAATCTATTTCTCATTTCAAACATTGAGCTTCCATTGTATGTTAGTTTTTCGATCATGGATTTTTATATTTATTATGTTTTGGTTTATGTTAATATCATTATGTATTATGTTGGAATGAATAGATTTTACATGTTTTTGGGGTGAAAGTTTTATTTGAACTAGATATCATTATGAGTTAACATGGTCATCAAAACTATGTGGGCCTTATATTCATGGATCAATTTAACTTTAAATATAAATTTTTTGATTATGAAAATTTAGACCATGATATCAATCCATATGTTTTACAGTCAGTAATACATTATCAATTAATCTTATGTGTATTAGTGCTAAATGACTACTTTTTTACAAATGTTTTGTATGATTTTTTTGGGTTTTAAAATGAGTTCATTGTGATTTTTTGAGATTTTAAAATGAAAATAGAAATGTTGAATTTTATATTTGATATAGATAATAGATTTAAATAGCTAATGTAACATTATAATTTAGATTAAAGATATTTTTATTAGTAGATGATTTTTGGGTGAATTTTACTAGTTTTTTTACACACATTATTTGTATGTGGAGAAATCTAGTATTGAAACAATAATAGAGTATATTTATAAAGAAATGAAAATATTGTTGGGGATTGAATATTTTTCCATTGTGGGAGAGTTGGGTTTTATAAATTGATTCTGTAAATTTATTGTGGATAATTTAAAGATATTGTTATGTTTTAAAATGAGTCTGGTTTATTTTTAGCATCTATCTGTGAAATGATGTAAATAAAAAATAGTTGATTTTTTGTTTTGTAGAGAATTGTTTTTTAAAAAATAATGAACGTTTTGTAGGAAATTTATAAATGTTTTTTCTCATGTTAATTTGAAATTATTTTTTTATGGTATGATGAATTAATTATTATTATGAATAATATAAGGGTTTAAACTTTTTTTAGGAATTTAAAATTGAAATAATTACTTTTGTTTAGAATTAAAATTACTCATGTAGCGGTTATGACTTTTTTATTTGAGTTTTTATTTTATGTTAAATTACATGATTTTTGAATAGTTGTTCTCTTGTTTATTTTTTCGGACTTATGAAATTATTAATATAGTGTTATCCTATAAGAAATTTTATGGTGATTTCTGTGTATTTGTTTCTTTTTTATGTTACCAAATTGGGTTTTTTTTAGTAGAGAATGACAATTTCAGTTGAAAACATTTCCTATTATCTATGGGGAGTGGAAGAGATAAAATCATCATACTGGTTCTTCCTTTCCAAAGAATTATAATTTATATATTGAAAGTCTATTGGTGAGTGGATAGAGACTCAATGAACATTCAATCTATGGAGGTATCCATTATTCATATCTCGAATGAGTGTAATCTAAGATGACTTGGATTAGTATTAGGATGTGATCTATGGGTAGTTTTAATCTAGGGGCTACCCGAGGATGGGTAGTGACTATGTTTCTTTCAGACTTGGTTAAGTTACTTCAACCTATGAGACAAAAACACTTTATTGTGCTCTAGTGTTAGTATCATTTTTATTCTTATTTCCCACATACCCTATTATTCCATTATAATGGATGAAGAATGCGTTTTTTTATTCCCTATGATTTATATTGTCATATTTTGAGAATATCTCAATCATTTGTTTTTATAGAGACCTAAATAACAGTTTGAAGAAATATTTGTTGTACCCTTTATTGAATTTCATAGTACGATTATTTGATTAAAAGATTCATTGAGGATATTTTCAGTCCTCTAGAGTATTATTTTATTTTTTTCAACAATATAACGAAGTATAACACTTATTATTTTTCGATTATGTATCATTCATATATCACATTTCGATCATCCTACAAAACTCTTGTCTTTTTATTATGGATTTACGTTTTGATCAAGGAATTCTAGATGGTCATGGTTTTGGGTAGGTATTTTAGTATTGACTATCTAATTTCTCTTATATCTATGAATTATTACTTGGAAAAATATAGTATTATAACAGTGTCTTGTGTTGGCCAAAATTACTTTTTTTAATCAATTTTTTATCTTGTCACTATTGTGTTCATTTGGTTGATACTACAATGGTCTAACTTCGTGATTTTGTTATGGTATAATGTTATATAGTAATGAGAGACATGACAGACCAAACTCCACATCATTTTTTACTTATTTATGTGTTTTCGTCCTTTTTCGTGAGTTTTGGGTCAACCTAGTCCAATAATATGAATTTTTTAAGTTTTCTAATAGAGCGTGTGTTTATTACGCATTGAGTAGAAACAATGCAGAAATCCTTGTGTTGCCCTATATTTTTTATCAGATTGACTTTTTATGACTATATCACTGTTTAATAAACTACGATGTGAAACCATGTAGTGTCTTAGTTGAGTCTACCGGGAAATTCAGGTTTATAATATGGTTTGGAGAATTATGTAGCCAAATAATGAGGTCTATAAAAAAACTAACATTATAAAACCCCAACATTATACCTTACTTAATACTGAATTAAATGAATAATTCACATTGAGGATCTTTTTAGGTTTAGAGTTTTAGAGAATTAGATCATAAAACATGCATTACATTCCATATTTAATGAAATTGGTTACATAAAAGATAGTATTCATTTTTCCAATCAACGAAAACATATTTAAAATAAAACATGTAGTCTTTCTTGACACTTCCTTGACATTATCATCATATTATATACCATTCCCTTGTCCTGTGAAAAACATTTAAAAAACACGGGATGAGCCTAAAAAGCTCAGTATGGGTTATAAAAATTATGGAAAGGAAACATGAGTACATATATACATAAGAATGAAATCATACTTTACCCATAAAACATAAGCACTTTAACATACCTCATAAAATCCTGAAGAAATCATAGAAATAATAAGACATAAAGGCAACTTGAGGCATTCATAACATTCTTACGTAGGGAGTAACCTTCTTGGTTACGTTTGGAATACCCATCACAGTATATTCCATAAATCTCTTTGGAGAAACATTAACGTTTAACTCCTTCGTGTTACCCAATGTATTGGAGAGCTATTTCGGGCTCACCCGCCATTAGTTTATCATGGAACCAACCATCTTCATCATAATTCCCAAGAACCATAACATAATCATATCACATAAAACATGCATAAAGGAAACATAGAATTTCCACATTTCAATAACAAGATATCAATACAACACATTTATATAACAAAAACTTTATGGAAACCATTTTCAATACCAAAATAAAAGAAAATTAATAAATATTATTTATTTTTCATTTTTAAAAAATGTTATGGCTTGTAGAGGAAGCTGAAACTCAAATAATGGTCATAGCGGCAGTGAAGTCGTTGTCGCCGCATACGTACGACGAAAAAACATTCCATTTTGTTTTTTAGTAAACACTTCAAATAAAAAAGATTCCATTAAAATAAATGTAAAAGTCAAAGGGGTTTATACACCGTATAAAAGAAGGATGTGTATAAAACAAAATAATCCTCAATGAAAGGAGATTGAGATGAAGTCCCATACCACATTGAAACTATTAACATTTTAAACCATTAATATCCATGTAAATAAATCCTTAAAACCATTTTGAGTACATGGATATTAATGAGAAATATTTATAAGATTAAATCATTAAAACATTTAAAATTATATTTTAGTTAATGGGTTTTTAACAAAATGAGAGACACTTGAATACAGTAATTGAGGAATAACATTTAATAAAAACATTATAATATCATGAGAATAACGGGATTCATGATATAATATTCCAAATGATAGTATATACACCATATAAGAGTGAATTGGTGCATAACAACAATGAAGTCTCAATGGAAATGTAAATTGAGATGAAATCCATTATAAAGATGGTATTCTTAAATTAAGGATAAATCAATCTCATAATTATGAGTGAAAAATATAAATACACCCAATATAAGTGGATATTATGCATAAAATAATAAATGGTCATTCACAAATATTCAAAGGATGATATATTCAATAACTACATGTTGAACCCAACGAAATCGAAATTGGGTTTAGAAGTTCCCATGACAGCCTAACGGCGTCACATAAAATTTTAGAAAAAGAGTTGATGAGAGAGATAAAGGGTATATCATCACTTGGACATAAGATTTACGGAAATAAGGATATGTAAGAACATATCCCCACATAATAAGATGAAAATTAAAAGACATAACAAAAGAAGTCTTTTAAAAAGAGGGGGGTGAAAGGTTCCCTTACTGATTTGGGTAACCTTTGTAACACACACCCCGTGAAAGAAGGACTATAAAACATTGATGTAAGTAACCATAAAATTATGTATGTTACACAAATAGTAGAATAATGGACAGTAAATACACCACTCAAAAGGAAATATTGGGAAATGTAGAATGAATCTCACGAAAACACAAAGTGAGATAAAAAGCCCCTTACAAAATTTCGGTAGCCTAACGACGCCAATTAAAACTTCCAAAATGGATTGATGAGAGAAAATAGGGTATCTCATCATATGAACATAAAAAGTAAAGTATGAGTAATATAAAAGAACATCCCAATCCAAATAAAGATGAGATTAAAAGAAATGACATAAAATAGTGTACTTAAAAAGAAAGAGAGGGGTAGGATCCCTTACCTCGCGTCCGACTTGAATCGATCATTCTATAACCACCTAATTAAAAATCATGATTTAATTTATACTTTCTTAAGAACCTTTTTCAATTTCATTATTCCTTTTATATCACTTAATAACATGCTATTAACACTATGTAATTATTTAAGTTAATAATGGTCGTTTTGTAGATCATTGCTACTTATGTCAAAAAATAACTCTTTATAATTACAAGTTGTTCATGTGGTAAAATATATATTATATACAGAATTATATTCATTATTTAGATATCATATATATCATATATATCCACTATATACATTCATTTATAATGTTACATAATATTTAGAGGTAAGAAATGAAATGCACCGTTTATGGAGACAGTAAGCTGTACGTACGCATGAACGCTACTTCCATTTCTATTTATTATTTAATGGAATTAAAACATAATGATACATAATAGTATTATAATTCCAGTATGGTATCATATATAATATAATTAAATCTATCTTTTATGCGTACCACATATGGTATTAACGAATCAAATCACTTTGAGGGGGCAGTAGTCCGCACTTCCTAAAATGAAGATATCACATTTACACATAATGAAAACCATAAAGGAATGCCATAAATTAAAAATACATAAGCTTAAGGAAAACAGAAAAATATTATATATCATATATTAATATAGTGACATCTTAATGGCCACCTTTGAAGGTATTAAAAGAATATTGAACAATCATCGTTTCATGAGGCAGAAATTCACCATCCACAGAAACTGTATGTTCTTTAACCATTAGATGTAGGTGTGTGTTAGTGTATCTCGAATCCTTCTTATAACAACATCATAATATATTTAAGATACATTCTATGTTAAAAAATAAATGAATAAAAAAATTTATGGGGTTGGAGAAAAAAATTAAATCAAAAGATCACAAGTGAAGACATTACCTTAAAATCGGGAAACTCTTTTTTATTTGAGCTCAAAGGCTTCCTTGGGAAGACTTCTGCCCAATGTGAGACTCCTAGGAGTAATAGAGGGATTTGTAGAGACAAAATGAGTAGGGTATGTCTGAGCCAAAGGCTTTAGAGTTTTGGGTAAGGTGGTATAGGTGGGGGACTTTTATAAGAGGAGAGGAGGGGCACTCTTGGAAAGTTACAAAATATTACTTTATTTTCGAATGAGTTTCAGATTTTAAAGGTCCCACACTGATGTATTTCGTGGATATGGTCGTAAGGGTTCGAAATATACTCATCCAATTGGTCTTTGACAAGTATTAGTTATATTTTTAACATTATCTTTTCATTTTATTTAAATCCTTTATTAATGAGGTAATCGTTGCATCATCATGATGTCATAAATAATTTAATTTATTTAATGTCTAAAAATTATAATAAAAATATCATGATGTAGGAACTCTTTTTATCTTTATAATTAATATTTATAGTAAAAAATATGACTTGTATAACCCCACTTAAATTTTTTTAGTAAAACAACTCATGCTTCTGATATTTTTATTTTAACTTTAAATAAAAAGTTATTTATGTCATTTTCCAACCAAAGTGCCTCCATGGGTCCCCAAGTTGACCCATGGATTTTATTGGTCGGCCATGACACATCCAATGAGGTTAGGACATGTTTCTAGGTCATTTAACATTATTAAAACATTATTTTTACCTTAAATTACACTAATTACCTCTAATCGCGATTAAAAACTTAAAAGATACTATTAACCAAAAAATTATTTTAACCCCATTGAACCACATTTTACATCCTAATGACAACCATGTATGTCATATTTTTTAAATTAAAATCACAGAAGTGGTAATGTTTCATTTAAACGAAAAATCAGTTTTTAAACTACTACTTAGTGGTTTCACTATTCTTCAAAAATTGATGTTTTTCAGAAAAATACCAAAAAATCACCCTAAGTTATAAATGACATTCAGAACTAAAAAATAATGTTTATTTTAAAAAATTCAAAACATATATGTTGCATTAATTAATTTAATAATTAATTCCTGTTGCCAAAATAAATAGTGTGTTTTAAAGAAATAATATCTATTAAAAGATTGACACTATTTCAAGTCTAATTTCAAAGTGAAATTAATTCCAACGACCACTATTAGATTAAATGGTAAAAATATATTATAATTTCACTTTAAAACCAATTTAAAAGATAATCTAATCTTATAAATAAATTAGATTAAAAATATATTTTGAATTAAAATACAACAATTTTCACTATTCATTAAAAAATGAACTTTATCGAAAAAATACCAATAATTTACAGAAAGTAAATTTTGATGTCCCGATTATAAAGAAGTATTATATTTTATCAAATATAACACATAAAATTTTCAAAAAATGGATTTAAAAGAGGTTCTCCATCAAAAGGCGGTTAATCAACCTTTTAAAGAATATTAGAATGTTTATTCTTAAAATTGGATTCATTCGCATTTTTAATCCTCTAACATTTATTGTAAAAAGTAAAAATATTTAACAAACATATATAATCATTTTGTAGTTAGTTCTGTTCATTCCGTCATTACAATGGCTAGGTGTTAACTACCATTTAAAATAAAAATATTTTATTATTAGAGTGCAACGTAAGATTTCAAAGAAACTCATTGCTGCGTATTGGGTAAGCCATCGAGCATAGCGTTCCATTTAAATATTAACATTTTATTCACAAATAGGGATAAATATAAAAATTTTATATTCTTTATTTACATGGGGTGTTACATCCTTCCCCCCCTTTTTGGAATTGCGTCCTCGCAATTTTAAAATTGGTCTTGGAAACTTCATTGAAAATCTTACATCGGAACAAGAGTCAGTAAAACAATCACTTTAAAGTAAAAAAGAGAAGTAAAAAGGTTACCCGATTTAACCCATACTGGGATTCCATGTATGAAAATATGGATATAGAGGAAAAAAATGTCATTTCTGATAAAGAGCGATAGTAAACATGTCTAGGAGAAAGTTAACAACAAGAAAATCACATACTTGTGATGGGTTAAACGGTATTCGATTCCCCGATAGGAAAAGTTAACAGAAAACATTTTTGTTTTAAGTTACTCTAAATTAAGGAATTTATTTTTGATCTTAACTAAATCATAATGAAACATACTTACTTGTCACGTAGACTTTCATCTTTTACTATATTCCTAAATCAAACTCATATTTTCTCCAAAAGACGGGTATTTAGGAAGACTTGTTCGCATTAAGAGTACTATAATCAACTTCTTGAGAATCAACTAATCCAAAGAATAGAACTATATACCTCCCATGTCTTTAGACCAGAAATAAAAGCATAAAGGTTAGTAAAAGATCAGATAATACCTAAAAAGGATAATCCTTTTTTTAAACAAATCTATTCTTAATATCCAAAACTTTTCAAACAATACCCAAAGATCAATGAAGACCATTCGATACACAATTTGTCCTTAAAATTCTTCAAAGTAAACCAAAAATTGATTGAAACCCAAATATTTGAAGGATTTAATCACATTGTCTTCCAAGGGACAAATTAACACTTATCTCAAAATAACACCAGTTGCTCTTAAAGTCTCATATTGAAAAGTAATTAACCTAATCACATATACTCTATGGTAGGTTAATAATTTCAATACATAACCCAAAATCAACTTACTCATAAATCATAAAATAATATAACTAAAAATAATAAGTCATACTAACCAGGGACATCACGTAGTTGACTTGTAGGCGATAAATACCAGTCACACATTAGTTGTGGGTTCGATTCCCACAGCTTCGTCCGACGCGACAGGTTGTCACACGGTCTACGTGTTGTCCTTTTTCAAAAACTATATAAAAAATTCCCTAAAAAGATATAAAATCTTCAAAAATAACCATAAAATAATTTAACCATAAAGGTTATCTAATAACTTCCATTTTGCAACCCAAACTATATTAACCAATAATTGCCTCAAATTCAAGGATCGTATAAACCCAAATGGTTCATTATAACTGTATCCACAAAAGAGAGGAAAATAATTTCTTGAATAAAATTTTTGTATATCAAACATCAGGGTTACTATAAAAAGTCTTCTAATATAACCCCATCATCAAAAGAGACTTAATACATCTAAGAATATCACTATCCTCAAATCTACCATAACCCTTGAATCCCTTATATGATGACTTCTTACCCATTCGACATTCTTCATGATCAATTAGCCATTCCGTTTCAACTTATTCTGAAATACTTCTTTCCTACAAACAAAACTATTAATCATATGCTAATATTACAATAATAAGAACCATATGTTAATAAATAATCCTTACATTTCATTGGTCATTGTCAGTTTCTTAATCCTCAATCGGAATGGCATTAGGTATTGGTAAACGAATATTTGTACGATCTTGGTGACCCCATTCCCGAAACTTCTTCGTATGACATGTGTTTGAATAATGACCATGCACACCAGATTTAAAACATTAAATTGATCCTTCATAAAGAACTTCTTTCCCTTTCCTTGAGTCAACTAGATGATTCCTTTTTCCATGGAAGGTTATGGCTTTACGACCTTATTTTCCACATCTATAGCATCTTTATGTCCCTTTGAAACATTTTCCTATGTGATTCTATCCACATCATTGACACATAGGTTTTTGAACATACTTACCATTAAGATTATTAACTGAACTTCCGTAGGGATTTGTTTCTTTCATATACGATGCCTTATAAAAATAACTAAGGTTTAGGTGGTCAACCATGTCTCCAAATAGTTGGTTGAGGATAACCACAAGAGTTCTCATTGCAGCTCCCATATCATTCAGTTGTTCTTTCATAAAACCGTCACAGTTTTCTTCAAATCCACTATTACATTGGTTCCTGCAAGATACAGCCTTTTACTAAAGCCAAAAATTTCAGTGTGAGTATATCAGTAAAATAATCAAATAAAATAGAGTAAGAAAAACACCAATATATACTTATCAAATTTATCTCAAACTCATTCTAACTTTCAAAAAAAATATGAATCCATATAATATACTAACCATTGTGTTTATACACAACTTTTCTCTTGTTCTTAAACAACACTCTATCCTCTAAATTTATCTAAACCGACCTATAATACCAACTATAAGACCCCATCCTTATACCTTGTTTAATATTGAATTAAATGAATAAATCACATTGAGGATCTTTTCAGGTTTAGAGTTTTAGAGAATTAGATCATAAAACTTGCATTACATTCCACAATTAAACAAAGCGGTTACATAAAAGATAGTATTCATTTATCCCATCAACAGAAACATATTTAAAAAAAACATGGATTCTTTCTTGACACTTCCTTGACACTATCATCATATTATGTACCATTCCCTTGTCCTGTGAAAAACATTTCAAAAACAAGGAATGAGCATAAAAAGCTCAGTAAGGTTTATAAAAATTATGGAAAGGAATCATGAGTACATATATACATAATAATGAGATCATACTTTATCCATAAAACATAAGCACTTTAACATACCTCATAAAATCATGAATAAATCATAGAAATCATAAGACATAAAGGTAACTTCAGGTATTTATAACATTCTTATGTATGGAGTACCCCTCTTGGTTATGTTTAAAATACCCATCACAGTGTATTCCCTAAATCTCTTCATAGAAACCTTAACGTTTAACTCTTTCGTGTTACCCAACGCATTGGAGAGCTATATCGGGCTCACCCACCCTTAGTTTATCACGGAAGCACCCGTCTTTATAACAATGCCCATGAACCATAACATAATCGTATCACATAAAACATGCATAAAGGAAACATAGAATTTTTACATTTCAATCACAATATATCAATACAACACATTTATATAATAAAAACTTTATGGAAACCATTTTCAATACCAAAATAAATGAAAAGTAATACATGGTATTTATTTTTCATTTAAAAAAAATTATGGCCTGTAGAGGAAGCTGAAACTCAAATAATGGTCATGGCGGCGGAGAAGTCATTGTCGCCACATACGTACGATAAAAAAATAGTCCCTTTTTTCATTTAGTAAACGCATCGTATAAAAAATATTCCTTTTTAATAATCATAAAATTCAATGGGGTTTATACACCGTATAAAAAAAGGTTGTGTATAAAACAAAATAAGCCTCAATGAAATAAGATTGAGATGAAGTCCCATACAAAATTGAAGATTTTAACATTTTAAACCATTAATATCCACGTAAATAAATCCTGAAAAACATTTTGAAGACCTGGATATTAATGAGAAATATTTATAAGATTAAATCATTAAAACATTTAAAATGATATTTTAGTTAAAGGGTTTTTAACAAAATGAGAGACACTTGAATACAATAATTAAGGAATAACATTTAATAAAATCTTTATAATATCATGAGAATAATGGGATTCATGATATAATATTCTAAATGACAGTATATACACCATATAAGAGTGAATTGGTGCATAACAACAATGAAGTCTCAATGAAAATGTAAATTGAGATGAAATCCATTATAAAGATGGTATCCTTAAATTAAGGATAAATCAATCTCATAATTATGTGCGACAAATATAAATACACCCAATATAAGTGGATATTAAGTGTAAAATAATCAATGTTCATTCACACATATTCAATTGATGACATATTCTATAACAACATGTTGAACCCAAAGAAATCAAAATTTGGTTAAGAAGTTCCCTTGACAGCCTAACGGCGTAACATCATGTTTTAGAAAAAGAGTTAATGAGAGATATAAAGGGTAAATCATCACTTGGACATAAAATTTATGTCAATAAGGATATATAAAAACACATCCCCACATAATAAGATGAAAATTAAAAGACATAACAAAAGATGTCTTTTAAAAAGATTGGGGAGAAAGGTTCCCTTACCGATTTGGGTAACTTTCGAAACGCACAACCCATGAAAGATGGACTATACAAAATTGATGTAAATAATCATAAAAGAATGTATTTTAACCAAAGATTAGAATAATGGACAGTACATACACCACTCAAAAGGAAATATTGGAAAATATACATGATTCTCATGAAAACACAAAGTGAGATAAAAATCCCCTAACGAAATTTCGGCAGCCTAACGGTGAATATTAAAACATCCAAAATGGATTGATGAGAGAAAATAGGTTATCTCATCATATGAAAATAAAAATTATAGTAAGAGTAATATAAAATAACATCCCAATCATTAGAAAGATGAGATTAAAAGGAATGACATAAAAGAGTGTACTTAAAAAGAAAGAGAGGGGTAGGATCCCTTATCTCGGGTCCGACTTGACTCGATCGTTCTTTAACCTACTGATTAATAATCATGAGTTAATTTCTACATGATTAAGAACATTTTTCAAATTAATTATTCCTTTTATATCACTTACTACCATTCTATGAACACTATGTAATTATTTAATTTAATAATGGTCGTTTTGAAAATCATTACTACTTGAGTCAAAAAATAAACTCTTTATAATTAAAAGTTGTTCTTGTGGTAAAATATATATTAAATCCATAATTATATTCATTATTTAGATATCATATATATCATATATATCCATTATATACATTCCATTATAATGTTAATTAATATTTAGAGGTTAGAAATGAAATGCACCATTCATGGAGACGGTAAGCCGTACGTACGCATGAACGCTACTTCCATTTCTATTTATTATTTAATGGAATTAAAATATAATGATACATAATAGTATTATAATTCTATTATGGTATCATATATAATATCCTTAAATCTATCTTCTATGAGTACCACATATGGTATTAACGAATCAAATCACTTTGAGGGGGCGGTAATGCGCACTTCCTAAAATGAAGATATCATGTTTACCCATAATGGAAACCGTAAAGGTATGCCATCAATGAAAAATAAATAAGCTTAAGGAAAACATAAACATATTATATATCATATATAAATATAATGACTTATTAATGGCCAACTTTGAAGGTGTTAAAAGAATATTGAACAATCATCATTTCGTGAGGCAGAAATTCGCCATCCATAGAAACCTTATGTTCATTAACCATTAGATGTAGGTGTGAATAAGTGTATCTAGAATCCTTATTATAAAAACATCCTAATATATTTATGATACTGGATTTGTTACAAAATAAATGAATAAAAAGAGTTTAAGGGGTTTGAAAAGAAAAATAAATCAAAAGAACACACGTGAAGACATTACCTTAAAATCGGGTAACACTTTTTGATTTGAGCTAAAAGGCTTCCTTGGGAAGACTTATTCCCAAAGTGAGGCTTCTAGGAGTAATATAGGGATGTTGAGATAAAACATGTGTAGGGTTTGGCCAATCCAAAGGCTTGAGCGGTGTGGGTAAGGTGGTAGAGTTGGGGGCCTTTTATACGAAGAGAGGAGGGGCACTCTTGGAAAGTTACAAAATGTTTCTTTATTTTCAAATGAGTTTTGGATTTTAAAGGGACCAAAATGATGTATTTCTAGAATAGGGTGGTAAAGGTTCGAAATATACTCATCCAATAGCTCTTTGACAAGTGTAATTTATAGTTTTAACATTATAGTTTCATTTTATTTAAATTCTTTTATCAATGAGGTAATCGCTGCATCATCATGATGTCATAAATAATTTAATTTATTTAATGTCTAAAAATTATAAAAAAATATCATGATGTAGTAAATCTTTTTATCTTTCTAATTAATAATTCTAGTAAAAAATATGACTTGTATAACCCCATTTAAAAATTGTTTTAGTAAAAAAACACATGCTTGTGACATTTTTTATTTTAACATTAAATAAAAAGTTATTTATGACATTTTCCAACCAAAGTGGATCCATGGGGTCCCCAAGTTGACCCATGTATTTTCTTGGTCGTCCATGACACATCCAATGATGGTAGGACATGTGTCTAGGTCATATCATATTATTAAAACATTATTTTTACCTTAAATTACACTAATTACCTCTAATCGCGATTAAAAACTTAAAAGTTACTATTCACCAAAACATTATTTTAATCCCATTGAACCACATTTTACATCATAATGAAAACCATGTATGTAATATTTTTGAAATTCAAATCACAGACGTGGTAAAGTTTCATTTATACAAAAAATCAGTTTTTAAACTACCACTTAGTGGTATCACTATTCATGAAAAATTGATGTTTTTCTGAAAAATACCAAAAATTCACCCTAAGCTATATTTGATATTCCGAATTCAAAAATTATATTTATTTTAAAAAATTCAATACATATATGTTGCATTAATTAATTTAATAATTAATTCCCGCTGTCAAAGCAAATAGCGTGTTTTTAAGAAATAATATCTATTAAAAGATTGACACTAGTTCAAGTCCAATTTCAATGTGAAATTAATTCCAATGACCACTAATAGATTAAATGGTAAAAATATATTCTAATTTCACTTTAAACCCAATTCAAAAGATAATATATTCATATAAATAAATTAGATTAAAAGGATATTTTGAATTAAAATACAACATTTTTCCCTATTCATTAAAAAATGATGTTTATCAGAAAAAATACTAAATATTTACACAAAGTAAATTTTGATGCCCCGATTCTAAAGGAGAATTTTATTTTATCAAATATAACACATAAAATTGTCAAAAATTGGATTTCAAAGAGGTTCGCTATCAAAAGGCAGTTAATCGACCTTTTAAAGAATATTAGAATGTTTACGCTTAAAATTGGATTCCTTCACATTTTTAATCCTCTAACATTTATTATAATAAGTAAAAATATTTGACTAAAATATATAATCATTTTTTAGTTAGTTCTTTTCATTCCTTCATTACAATGACTAGGTGTTAACTACAATTTAAAATAAAAATATTTTATTAGTAGTGTGCAATGTAAGATTTCAAAGGAACTCGTTTTTGCGTATTCGGTAAGCCATCGAGAATAGCATTCCCTTTAAATATTAACATTTTATTCACAAATATGGTTAAATATAAAAATGTTATATTCTTTATTTACCTGCGGTATTACTAAAATTTGTCAATATATTAATCTACAATATCTTGATTTTAACCCTTATGACACCTATTCTCTCCGACTCACATGAAAACCCCTAGAAGGTTCCCCAGAAACTCTAACAACTCATTCTAACATAGAATATATAGCCTATATTATGTTTTTATATTGTTTCATCAAGGTTATGTTTTTGTTTCACCTATCATCTATCTTCCTTCTATATTTTCATTATATTTATTTCTTTATGAACCATGTTGGATAATCCCTAATGTGTGGGTCTTGGTTGAATATTATTTCTATTGTTTTATGGGGTTTATAAAGATCATAATTATACCTATTCTAGTGTCATATGAAAATGGAAAAATTTATCTCTCCAATTTAAATAATGATTATCCACATGTAATATTTAATCATATGAACCATAGTTTCATTCATAGTTTTATTTAATTTGTGGATTAAATTTTTAAATTTTTATAAAGGTGGAAATTTTTATACTAGTTTTGGTTATTTTCATATCTTAAAACTGTATTTTAATTTCTATTTAAGAAATTCATGGTTGAGAATATATTTCCAGTGCCCCAACCATGTTAAATAATTTTCTTTAGTTATTTCATTATAAAATTTTAAATTTTAGAAATGGTGATTGTGATACATAATTTTTTTTAATTTTTTTCAAAATATATTATTCCATGATTTCTACTTGGTTTATACTCACATGGGTTTTTTCATAGAGACTTTTAATGGTGAGAAATATTTTTCTTCATCAACTATCATTTCATCATTTCCCCTATGTTATTTGATTCTTATACTAAGTGGTGAGGTTTTAAACTGTGTTACGTGTGTTTATTTGGTTTTTTAATTATATTTATCATTTAATAGGGATATGTTTCCTTTTAAAGTTGCGGATTCACGGTTTACATCCCTATTGGAACATTATGAAAACTACATTGGTGAAGTTATAAAATTTAATACTTCAAGAGCATTTATTTTTTTTAATTTTTCCCTTGGTTTTAGAAGAAATTAAGTTTCTAAAGAATATTTTAATATTAAGAATTCAATATCAAAGATGGATTGATAAAAGGTCCTTTTATATGGAATATAATAATTATTGTTTGATTACCCCATTATTACCAATGTATCTAAAATTATAAGAGTATATGAGGTATCATTTTGGAGTTTTCCACAAAATAAAAACGTTTAAGTCTTGGATAATGTCCATGGTTTCATGGATGGTGTCACCACACTTCTATACCAAGGCACGTAATCTTTAGTGGTCGATTATATGTGGTTTCATGCATAGAGGTCACATTTCTACTATGACAAGGAACTTTACACATTGATGTTCACACATGAATTGAAAAAAGGTCCATTTATATAGAATAAAATAAAGGTCTAGGGTTCTCATAACCATTTATTAATTATGGCCCTATCATGTTGTAACATTAAGGAATTTTTATATTAATGGATTTTTAGTTATTTTATTAATTTTTTAATATTACTACTCTTTTAAATTATTTTCAATGTCATATAATTATTTTTATATATAATTAATTTGGTTTATTATCATTTATTATTTATGATGGTGTTTAATTTACTCATTTTTATGAATTTTTTATAAATTGTGTTATCAATATCTTTTTCCATAAATATCATTTAAAAATAGATTTTCGGATTGGAATGTTATCTTTTTTTATATTATGGTATCATTAAAAATGGTCTTGGAATTTTATTTTATATTTAAAATGGGAAACAAGGTTTTGAATCAAAATTATATTCATGTGGTATATATGTTATAGGTTTCAAATCACAGTAGAAAAAATTTGGTAAAGTTATACTTTTAAACTATCACAGAATAATATTACACTTTAAATATATACTTGGGGTGTGGTTTTACAATACCTAATGGGAAAAGTTTCTTTCCTATATATTAATATTTGATGTTTAGGTTTAGGATTATTGGGAACCCAATTTGTGTGGATAACATAGTATGGGTCACTCATTTTGTTGTGGTGTTCATAAGTGATCATGTATCAGCAAGTCATTGTCTTTCCAAAAATTTTAGTTTTATATCATTTATCATTTTTCAAAGAAATACCATCCATCACATTATTATTTATTATCTCAAGATCAAGTATATTTTGTTTCACTACATTTATATTATTGATGTGATTTGTTTCTTATTTTTAAATATTTCAGGAATAGTTGGTGTTTTATTTTATTTTATTTTATTGCCTATTTTTCATGGTCATATAACTTACAGATAAGAAATGGCTGATTGCTGGTGAAATTAAACTACTTATTTAATCACGTTTCTCTAGTGATACCATTATCACATGATTATACATGATTAATTTTGAGTTGTTCACCATCTAAAGGTGATTGGGAACGTGTGTCGCATATGTTACGGGCCAACACATTTTCCAAGTTGAGGCACACCCTATGTTGGTTTGTAAAAATGGTATTAAATAATAAATTTATCAATGATAACCTTGGTTTTTGAGTCTACCATTTTAATTTTTTTATTTTTTATATATGTATTTTTGATTTCTAAGACTTGATATATAGGATATGGTGTTGTCTAGCGAGCTCTTTCTCATTTTGAACCATGGGTTTCCATGGAGTGTTGGGTTTTGAGTCTCGGTATAAATAAATATAAATAACTATCCAATAAATTATATGACTTATTTAATTAGTATCATCACATAAATACCAAATACTATTTTTGGATTTGTTTTTTCAAATTATGATAAATGTTAACATTAAAAAGTGTAAAAGTGCACATAATGTCCATTGTTTCCATAAACCAAGTTTATTATAAACAAAATCACATAATTCAATCATTATATCTTCCATAACTATAACTATAACATTTTAAACATTAGCACTCATCCATAAGTCATATCAAAAACATTTAAAAATACGGTATTCGAAAAACAATGATCAGTACCAAAAAAACTAAAAGAAACATGTTAGACTATTTATAAACCTAATATTACATAACAAAAAATTCATTTTTCATAAGAAAAATTTAACTAAAATATATATTTTATTTTCCCTCATAAAAAAATTAAACAATATCTTTCATTAATATAACACTCAAATATTATATATTTTTTTATCTTTAAATAAAAATGAATTCGTTTTAATCGTTCATTAAACGCACCCCAAGCCAAAATGAACTTGTGATATATTATGACATTATAACCTCATCATTACATTGGAATGTAGGAATATTAATAAACAAATTATGATATATATATATATATATTCATAAATTTAATTTTATTTATCAATTCATAATAATAAACATTTTAATAATATCATTTACTTATTAAAAGAATTGTTTTTGATTAAATTTATTTTTCTACATGTTTTATTCTACTATCTAAAGTATATTTATCTTTATTAAATAAATTATATAAATGATGATTACTTTTAATTTATTAATAAACATCAATAAATTAGTTATCTAAAAATTAATAATGAAGATAAAGTCATTTAGTGGTTAAAAACAATAATTTTTTAAAAAATTGGATTTATGTGCCTAATGAATTTTTATCATAATAACTTAATGAAATAATAATTAATCAATGGTTTTAATAAAATTTATATATAATAAGTTCAATAAAATATTTTAAAATCCATTTTATAGTTTTTACTTGGAAAGAAATGTTTTCAAATTTTGTTTTATGATTAAAAACACATTTATCTAAAAATAGACTTTCATTACATCTCATGAATTTATTATATATATATATTTTTTAAAATTGTATAAATTTAATTTCATAAAATAGAATTCATTTTTTCAATAATAATATATACATTTTTAAATGATACCACATTTAATATTTCCAGAATGAATTATGAAAAAATAAATGTTTATTACCCCGGCTAAGGTAAAAACAGGTTAACCGTGGGGTTAAACAAATCGATATGGTAATAATGACACAAAAAAATTATTATTTATTATTGGTTGAATTTATTTTTACCATTTAATCTCCTAAATCGAGATTATTTCAAATTTTTATTTATTATTATTTAGAAATTCATTAGTTATAATTAAATATTTTACGTGATTTCATGTGTATCCTCGCCGTCACTTATAAAATATCACCTACTCACCTCAATTATTAATGAATTTTTATCCTTATAAATCTTCCATACAAAAATAATAATACCTTCTTAGATTAATTACCTTCATCTTTGATTCAATTTTATTCTCCTCAAACTAATCTCTCAAGTGCTACTGTATAATCCTAATGAGGTCTCTCAAGGAATATGTATAAATCATAACCAGGAACATTGATTTTTTTTTATATTTCCATCATCCATAAAAAAGGATGAATATATCATTAAATGATTAAACTAATATCATAAATATAAATATATGTAATTATAAATATTTCAAATCCATTTACCACAACATTTATATCATGTGGTGAATGAAAGTATTCATTTTGCGTATGTGTGTACTATCACCTCCACATAGCTATGTGATCCATATTTCATCATTACCACACATTAATTTATATAATGAGAAATTTAATAAATATATATGATATTAATGATATAATAATGAATCATTAATGATGAAATATTGTTTATCATTTTTATAACATTCATTTACCAAAAGAAAACAACATTCATGGGTGCGTAGAGACTATCGTCTCCATGAATAGTGAAATTCATTTTTAAATCTATATTTTTTTATACTTAAAATTACATATATAGTTAATATATATATTAAATTAATCCTTATTAATATTTTGTACATTATTTAACTGTGATTAATTAAAAAGGACTAGTACTTCCAAATAAAATCATGACCAAAACAATTTTTTTACACCTGGGAACAGTGGTTCAAATAAAGAATTATTAATAAATGGTGGATCAAATTTTATAATTAGAAAATATAGGATATTATATGAATGAATATAGTACTTATTTTTGAATTTTAATAAATATAAATTTATATTTTATTATTTTAGTGTGCTTATGAAGCGAGATGGATATGAGGTAAGAGTTTTTTATTACAAACACAATTTTAATATGAATTTTTATGAATAAATTCAAAATTATAAAATTATATGATGTATCTCTACAAAATATTTTTTTATTTTCTTAAAATGTAAATATTTCAGGTGAATTACAATTTTTATTTAATTTTCTACACCTTAACTGGTTAATATTTTGTTTGTATTCTTGTAATATATATATATATATTATTTAAAATTATATCAATATTTTTTTAAACAATCAACAAAGATGAAAAAAAATTGTTACCCATTTTTTATTTTTATAAATAAACTTTTAAAAATCATTTATTTGTGAGATACTAATGATTTTTTACTGAAAATTTGAATGGAATATTTGTTTTAAGATATACATCAAGAATAGTATTTATGGACACTATATATTCTCATTGATTTAAAGATTCATATAAAATATTTCAAGGATTTTTTGAAAAAAATTATTCCCATTATATTTTATTAAAAAAATTATATTTTAAATATGTTATTTCAAATTGAAAATCGAATTTTACTAAAACTATTATAGATGTATTATGAAGATATGTTTAATATATAATAACTTAAAATGATATATCTTATGATTTAGAAGTGATATGATCCAATGCTTCCATTATTATTCCTTCACTAGATAGTTTGTGATTATGATTATGAAATATTGATGAAAAAAATATCATTTTAAATTAATAATGGTATTATATATTTATAGTTTTTTAATTTTATTTTGAAATACATATGAATTGATTATGATTTTGTGATGGTTGGTTCATTTATATCCCTCAAATTCATGCAGTAAATATTTTTGTTACATAAGCTCAAATGTCACATATTAGGTTGTCCCAGTATAAAAATGATTGTTCATGGGAGGTTATCCCAATACAAGAAAGAGATTAATATAGAGGCTATCCCAATATCAAAGTAGGTATACATGTGGTGGTCAAAAGCATAACATATGTGGAATGTATAGATGGTTTTCCTTAAAAAATATTTCTATGTCTGTGATTATGACATACTTCATTAGTTTATTTTATGACATGATACAATTCTAATATTATACTCCCATGGATCATGTTCTTTGATTCCTTTGTGATTTATGTATTATTAAATTCCACGATTTATGTTAGGAATAATTATTATTATCTATGAATTTCTAGGTAGGATTTGTATATGTTAATCTCATTTTTTCATACACTTAATATTATATTATTCGTAAAATGATCATTAAATTATATCTCCCTTATTTACCCATAGTAAGAATATATTATGGCACTTTTATGGTTTCCATTTCCCAAGGATATGAATAATTTTTTTAACTAAAATATGTCGAAGAATAGTTCTAATATTAAATAAATAAGTCAGAGATAATGTTGATATCTTATGTACTAGTTGTGTATGTATCAATGTTTTCAATAATTATAAAACTGTATGGTTACGATGTGGATCGTAATGATATATAATGAATATAAATCAAATAATATTTAATATTTATTTATGAAATATTTGTGTCACCTTAAATAGTATCGGAAAACGATCTATTAATTTTTGGAATCTAGGATAAGGAAAAATTAGTGATAACCATTCGGATAACAGTGTATATAAGAAAAAAATTATATGGTAGAGAATTCATTTTGGGTTTCCTAGAAAAAGTATCCCAATCATGAAATTGGAAATTGGATGTTTTTTTCACATAGATGAACCTTGAGGTAATAAATATGAAAGGGATAAATTTATTATTAACTCGATTGACTTTAATGCTTGCTGAATGGACCTAATAATTAACAACTAAATAGGCAGTCATGGGTTATATTCTTTTGTTAAATAACATTTTCATTATAAACCTTTATAAAGTATTTTAATATATGCTGATCTTGGATGAAATATATTAAACATAAGGTCTTGAAGATTGAAAATACAGTCTCATGAATTGATCCTATAATAAATAATTTTATTATATGTATGGTTTCATGCTATGATTATTTTATCTTATATTATAAATGTTTTAGATGATATTTGAAACCAAAATGAATTTTTTTAACCAAAATGTTATAGAAAATTAATTGATACTTTTATTGGGTAAACAAATTTAATGGGAGATGGAATACAAAAATATCATTTCTTTGTTTAAGAATCTTTCTCAAGACATGAATCCTTCTGATCATCGAAAAGATAAATGTTAGGAACATTGATCGGTTCGGTCCTTCAGATATTAAAGTCTGTTTTATTTTAGTTAGTACACTTATCCACTAATTACATATAAAAGGATTAGTACCATTTAAATTATATTCCCATTCTTCGGTGCATAGAGAATGAGAAGGTATATTAATTGTTTATAATTTGAAGTTGAAGTATATCAATGATGTAGTTTCTTCGGTAAAATGATTAAATATGAAGAGTTAAACTCTATGGAGTGGGATTAGTATACAATGTAATTTTTCAGAAGTAATTTCCTTGTTTTATTCAAATAAAAAAAGAGAACTAATTCGTTGAGATAGACTAGATTTATAAGAAATGTATTACTACCTATGAGGATAATTTTATTATAATTATGATTTATTTTTATCCTATTATCATTGAACCAAAAAAGAAATATGAATCAATTGGTTAGTTGATTTAGACCATGTATTTAAATGGAGTGAGTAATAAGAGAATTTACATTCTGTGAAAAATACATTGTTTATTCCTTTAAGTTAGATATTGGGGTCATTGATACCCAAAAATATCATAGTTTTGGTAATAATTGAATGATGGAATTCAATGAAAAATATATTTATAAAAACAGTTCAGGGAATAAAATTATTCTTTGTTTATGAAATAAGTGTGGAACGAATCATGGAAGAAACAATCTTAGAGAGGATAGTAAATTATTTAGGTTTGTAAAGGGTGTTTGGTTAAAAATAAACTATAGATGTGATGGATAAGAGTTTGATAGTGGATATATAAATCTAATGAATGCACCACCCATACTCCATTATATCATATAAAATGTGTATCTGAATTATGATGACTAGCTCATGAATCTTATGGTTAATGAATATGAATGACATTAGTATCATGTTAATAGTGCATATAGTAGGAAAAATAATGTTATTTCTATTATTTATGTGGGTTATTATAATTAATTGGTCAAAGGTACACGTTCCAATCACTCTTGAACTACTATTTTCTTATTTCATTCATAATATAAACTAAATTTTTTATCAAAATAATTTACTAATAACATCACATTTCCATATCAGGATTTATATATTAAATTAGTAGTAAAAACTCTTAGTGGTACAATGATAACTTATTAAATATATGATTCTTCTCTAATTGATATTTTATTGAATGTGATTCCGTTAAATCATATTATTCGTCCTCCTATTCAATTTGATTGTATTTTAAGAATGGGTATGTTTTATTATTATAAATAATATATAAATTATTGAGTAAAGGATGTATAATTTGATATTTCAATCTGTCAGATCATTATCTATTTTTAACGATGAATAAAATAAACATATAATTGAAAATACATCCATTGTATGGGATTTCATTACATTTATAAAATCCATATTTATCTTATATGGTTGGGGAGAAAAATAAAATAAATTATATGATTAAAATAAAATATTTTTTGATCTATTTATATAATAATTTCCTAGAATTATTATAAATTGTTATTTTTATTTTTTGATGTAACCCATACCTGGTCACAGACCTATTTCATTGTCTCCTTATAGAATTTCCCATATTGAGTTGAAATAAATTTTGAAAAAACTATAGAAAAATATTGAAATGGTATTCATTTAAAATATTATATCACCATAGGGAGAATCTACTACTTTATATTAATAAAAATGGATCAATGATACATTTTAATGATTATTTGAAACATAACATGATCACAGATAGAAATAAATTCAATCTACCTGTTATTGGTAATTTTTTGATCATTTATTAGAAGATACATGTTTTTCCAATATTTTCTTTGATCTAGATATAATATATTGAATGATATAAGAGAATACGTACTAAAGACCACATTCCATTCAAGGTATGGACAGTATGAATATATAGTGATTTCATTTGGTGTAACTAATGCCCCCTCTATCCACATAGATTTAATGAATAGATTTTTTAGAGATTACATATATTAGATTTGGTATCCTTTTCGATGTTATTCTTATATATTAAACTAGAAGTAAATAAAATTAATATCACATGAATATTGTAATAAATACCTTGAAGATGGATAAGATGTATAAAAAATTGATTTTTTATTAATTTCATCTACAAATAGATTCATTTTTTAGTCATATAATCTCAAGGAAGGGTATATCATACGATCTATCAAATATGAATTTTTTTAAAATTTGTCCCATAAAAAAATGTGATTTATTTAATTTTTTCCCATGGATTTGATGTATATTATTAATTAATTATGAATAATTTATCAATTTAATTTAATCCACAGACCATGGGAACTCAGAAGAGAGTCATGTTCCATTGGATAGATGACTATCTGGAAAAACTAAATGTGATGGAAATATGGTTGGACTAAGGACCTATACTCACACTACCCTGCAGTGCAGAGGGTTTGGCCATCTATATTGATGAATTAAATAATATGTTGGTAGAGACCTAAAAATTCCATATAATATTTTTAAATTATTTGGATTTTTTACAAGTTTTCAAAAATTGAAGTAGCATGGTTTTGAGGCCTGGTGTACCCAGAAAGAATTTATTATCTTTTTTAAGGTACGTTCAGTAAATGTGCAGGTGAAAATTTATATATTATGAACCAGTGCTCAGAATTTAAATCCAAGAGCATTATTGAATTTGTAGTGCGTAGATTTTCATAAGGGATACTTCTCTTCGACCGCTGTTTTTCAGGAGAAAAAGTTATTTATTGTAAATTTTAAAGGATAATAAAATAATTTTTTCTTTTATTTTCTTTTCTTTTCTCCAATGGATGAGAAACATTGGTGGGATCGATGAAATGAAAATTCATTATGTGTCATTACTCACCAATTGTGTAACTGATCCATTTTGAATTAAATGAGGTTCAATAATTACTCATTTAATAAACCACATTAATTTATTTCATGTGTTACTCACCCTTACCCCATCATATATATATAAGGCTTGGGGTTTAGTTTTAACACGGCTTCACCAAGTGATGAATCTCTGGAAAAGTATCGTGACACCATCAACTGATGGAGGACGGATGCTCAGGCGTAAATGATACGGGATCGATGAACACTGAGGACTCCACCCAATGAAGATGCTTCTTACACCACATACCCTCAAACGTGGATGTATGACTATATGCAGCAGCCACCAACATTATTCTAGTTAAGGGGTTTAATTATTATAGTTTATCTTTGACATTTTCTTTGATCCTGCTTTTCATCATATTAACACGGAAGGAGGGAAAAAAGAATAAAACTCATACACTCTGACCCTTTGCTTGTGTTGTGTTCTTCAGGGACATTTTCCTCAATTTGATGGAAATGAGAAATAGCGGGTCATACAATGACAGAGGCATCCTAGGAGACCCATAGGTGGATACAGGGGTAAAAACCGAGCTCTGTAGCACTGTCAAAGCCACACGGAAGATCCAGCAACGTGACACTTGTGAACGATGAGTGAAAGAGGAGGTCGGCAACGGCCAGCTGTGGTAGTTGTAGGCAGTGTGTAGTTGCACCATAGAGGGGAGCCATGATATCATGTCGAGGAATTTGTAGGTGGGTCTAGACACCTCGTCTATCTAAAAATTCTAAGGGTATGGCGGAGCGCCATAACACGGCACCCGTTGAGGAAGATCTTGTCTCAAATCCACAGTAAAGGAGGATTCAACCAATGTCTCACTAGTCTCGCGGACCACGTTATAGAGACCCAAAGCCTGACATACATAAGCATTACATTAATTTTGTAGAATAAATAAAACATATCAAAAACAGAAACCCAAGGTCTGTAATAGTTTAGTGTCTTTGGAAACTCAGAACATCATCTTCTATTCATGGTGATAGATCATCAAAATCTCCCATATAGGTCTTCTCTGTTTGTTTTCTTACCTAAAACCTTTCATTAAATCCTAGGGAAAAGAAAACATAAAAATAGTGAGCTCAAATGCTCAGTAAGGGTAAACATGGAAACATAAAACAAGCCCTAAACATTTGAACATAAGAACATGAACATAAATCCTAAAAACCATGAGTAATGACATAAATAGTGACAATTCATAAGGCATAGATCATAATGGAACATTGATCATGATAAATAACATGGGAAAAAACATGGAATTATAGAAAACCATTAAGGATGTGATATGATTTCCATAGTAGCCAAGGCATTGCTGCAAAGACCATCGTAGTGGAAAAAGTCCCATACTGAATGGAGTTCACTCCTTGTTCCAGTCCTATATCACTGAACCAAATTAACCTACCATTCCAGCCAGGCCTATCTCATGAGATATAAATATTTAACCAATGCATTGGATGTAGATATATGTCCCACCCATCTCATAATAAAATCATTATTTCTTGTGCCACAAAACATAAATCATTCATAATAAGACAATGAATAAAATGGGTATTTTAAACATCATCACATCATAAAATAATCTATATAAATAAAATGGATATCATTTCATCAAAATAAAAATAAAACTATGTTAATATTAGAGGGATTATACTTGAAACATAAGCCTAATGTCAT
The DNA here is from genome assembly GCA_963277665.1 of Viscum album. Taxonomy (NCBI): domain Eukaryota; kingdom Viridiplantae; phylum Streptophyta; class Magnoliopsida; order Santalales; family Viscaceae; genus Viscum; species Viscum album. The sequence goes on along the minus strand of OY728157.1, from coordinate 453,752,497 downwards.
CATAGATGGAAAATAGTTTTGATAAAACACTTGAAATGAATTCTTGGGGAAAATATCATTTCTTTATTAAAATCATTTTCATTTCTTAAAATACCATGAAATTTTAAAATAAAATGATTTTTTTAAATAATAATGAAATTATTGTAGTTGAAGCTTCATTTAAATAGTCTTTATAAAACCGTAAAAATACATTCATGCCGTATAAGTTAAAAAAGACATTCTTCTCGTACTTTTGTTAGAATGTCAAAAATTACCTCGTATGGTAATCAAAAGAAATATTCCTTCCATACTACGTAATAAAAGTAAAAAAATGGGTAAAAAGTACATTAATAATACATGAAATCATTTTTATAAAACATGGACATGGATGATAACAATAACCCAAGTAAATACTTACGAATAAACAATCTCAGAAAAGAATGAGATTAGAATAGTTATCCCTTACCCTTTTTCAAATTTCATTGGTATGTGTCCGAGGCTCCAATATAGTTTTGATAAACATTTTATTATCTTATAACAGAATCATGATGATATAATATATTATTCACTTATGACATTATATTAACCGTTCATTTGTCAATTCCTTGTTAAAGTAGTGTTTTGGGTAAAATCGTTTCATTTATCGTACGTGTTTGGACTTGTTGTTTATTGATATTATTATTACTTATATCATTATTTTATTACTCATAGAATTTAATTCATGATGTATATATCATATATATTAATTATATTTATATAATAGCTAGATAAATGAAATTAAATACACCATTCATGGAGATGGTAGGTCGTACGTACGCATGAACATTGTTTTCCTATCCTTATTGACATGAATTGAAATAAGTAGATGCCATATATATATATACATAAATCTAGTAGCATTATTATGTCATATATATCATTATTAATCATTATATATATACTTTATAATCATTCGTGAATGGTTAACATGGAGAAAGAATCTCATCGCGTCGTGGAGATGGTAATCCGTACGTATGCATAAGCGATGATATCGTTACCATTATTATTGAATGGAATTCGAGTGGATGATATAATATCTCAGAATTAGTATCATGTTATAATTACTATATATAGTTATTCTATACACCATTATACCCATCCAAGTATGGTGGTGGTGGAAAACCAGATTACACCACGACGTAGAGATGGTATTTCGTACCTACGCATGCGCGTGGATTTAATTTTCCTTAGGATGGATAGAAGTTGAAATTGGATTGTTTCAAATTTATAATATCATATCAGTATATTAGTTATACTTATTTCATTACTTTATAATGAAACAACTAAATAAGAGGATGTATAAGAATAATGAAACTTGAAAGAATCGTTAGAAGAGATTACCACTTCTTCGACGTGCATCCTCGTAACAACCTCTTAGTGAACTAAAGATGCTCTTTAAAGAAGTAAAAAACCTCTATTAGGTTTATATGGAAGTTTAAAAGTGAAATGGTCAGGGTATTTTCAATCTTGAAGGCTCAAATATGCGAAAAGTGGAGAGAGATGAGGTTCCCTTTTATTAGGGAGTAGAGGGGCGCCTTAAGAAAAACAAAAAATATTATTTTATAATAAATTCATATTCCCTTTATAATGTATCCAATGTGAATTATAAAGAGGATAGGTTGGGGATGGTTCTATATCCTCTCAAAAAATAGGTTTTAGATGAGTTTAGGTCACTATTTTAACCTTATCATTTAGATTTAACTCTAAGATAAATAATTTAACTATTACGGTGTCTTCTTGTATTCTTACACTATATGGTTAATAAACATATTATAAACATCCAATAGAACACCAATTGTTAAATTAATGTAATATATATTATTATATAAGTCTTTTTTATGATCCTTAGATTTTGAAGAATGTAATAACAATTAATAATATAATATTTGTTTTAAAAACACTTTTATGTCAATTTTGAAACTATTTGGTATTTGTTTTTTGATAAATTTATAAAAGAAGTATTACCTAGTAGAAAAATTAATTTAACTAACCCTAATATGTTATATTAACCTATACAATTATTTTAATTCTAAAAAAGTCTCAAATTACTTTTATTTGGGTATTTATAACATCAATTTTGTTAATATTTCATTAATAATGTAATTACTGCATCATCATTGTGTCATAAATAACATAAAATATTTAAAGTCTAAAAATTATAAATAAACTATAATTATGTGGGAAATATATTTATATTTCTAAATAATATTTACAATCGAATTTATCTTATGTATAACCCTACATAAAAAATATTTTAGTTATTAAACATTGATTTTAACTATTTTAACTCTTCTATAAATTTCATAATAATAAATGTCCTAATCTAATCGATGTGGACCTAAAAGGTCATATATTATACCTAAGGTAGATTTTGGAAGAATTAAACGTATCCAATACAATTGGAAATGTGTTAGGGTAATAATAATATCATTTTTACACTAAATATTTCTATTTACTTTTAACCGTGGTAAATAAAAGTGAATGGTTACTATTCACCATAAACTATTTGTATTTTATTGAACCACATTTTACATGATTATATCAACTATGTATCTTGAATTTTTGAAATACCACTCAAAGAAGTGGTAAAATTATGTTTTATATAGATTTTCAAATTCTCCTAGGAGGTGGGTAAAAGAAGGTAAAAAGTTCAATAAAATTTTAATATATATAAAATTATTATAAAATGACTCCAATTAATTACATTGAACATATATAGGTATTATGTATCTATTTTGACCTAAAATAAATTTTAAATACAATAAATTATTATTTTTAAATAAGAATCCAGTTTTAACAAATAAATTAGTGTTCTCATTATTCATCTAAAATTGAATGTTTTTAGAAAAATACCAAAAATTCACCCTATGCTAATTTCGATATTCCGAATCAAAAAATGATGACCATTTTGAATGATAAAATTTAAAAAATTTAAAAAATGGGTATTACTATTCATAATGGCTAGTTTATATAATATTTTAATAACATATCGTTGTTTAGATAAACTCGGTATTGCGTACAACACACGCTATCGGGGAAGGTCGCGATTACATGTAATGCAAGGGAAGTCAGGGATGAATGTAGTGAAATATTCCTTTGTTGTTGTGTATAATAGACTCCAATCATTTTTTATTGATACATTGAATATATATATATATATTCAATGTTGCGTAGAATAACTTCTATCAGACAAACATGAAATTTTATGTAACACGATCCAACAATAGTGTTCAGTATACTGAAAGCTAATGTGGTTTTTCTTATAGCGCATGATAATCATCGTGTATCATACAACACAAGACATAAAATACATTAAAAAGAATACTCTTCATAAAATCTTGGGATGTTACATTCTACCCACATTAAAATGAATTTCTCCCTTGCAATTTGTCGGGGTTATAAATCGTTTACTACTTGAATGTTTCTTTCATAGAAACCCACATCATAAAAAGGAATACTAAATCATCATTTTAAAAAAGACACGTTAGAAACATAATGAACACCCAAAGTAACTCTTCAATGGGTTTCCTCATAGGGTAATATAGGTGAAAATATGGATATGGAAGATAAATATGACTATCATTTTTTATAGAGAGTGGTAGATAACATGGCTATGAAAAAGCCAACAATCACATACCCATCAATTTTTGATGATCTATGGTATCATATGATTCATCGAATATGAGGGTACTAGAACAACATTTTTGGTTTTCAATATCATTTCCCTAAAGCTGAAAATTTTTAATTAGAAGAAATTCATACTTGATATTGGTACAATCTCGATGTTGGTCGTTCCATTAACAATTTCAATTCATATCATAAATAAATGTAGTTGAATTTTCCATTCATGAAGTGTTAGAAGATCATGTGATAGAATGATGGGTCATTCCATCGTTCTCAAATAAAATGTTAGAAAAATTTATCAAATTTACCCAAGTCCATCTATGGTGAGGTTAATCGTATATGATTCAAAAATTCACTTATTCTTCATCTATCATAATGCTTAATAAAATAAAACTAGTTTCTACTAACTAGGGTCTTCCTCTAGGAAAGTGGTAGGTGATAAATGTAACACCCTGAGACTATATGAAAAATATTTTTTTTAATTTTATTGATGTCTTTTGTTTTACAATACACCAAAAGGAGCCTGCACTACATGCATCCCTAACTTGGCTTGCATTACATGCAATCGTGACCTTCCATGATACCATGTGTTGTACGCAATACCGAGTTTCACTAAACAATGATATGTTATATAAACTATCCATTATGAATAGTAACACACACTTTTTAATATTTTATAAATTTTACCTTTTGAAATTTACTTCATTTTTGGATTCGGAATATCGAAATTATCCTAGGGTGAATTTTTGGTATTTTTCTGAAAACATTCAATTTTTGATGAATAGTGAAAACACAGGGTTACTATTTAAAAACCATATTTTTAATTATTTATTTTATTTATATTTATTTTTGGTCAAAATTGATACATAATACCTATATATGTTCAATGTAATTCATTGGAGTCATTTTATAATAATTTTAGAAATATAAATATTTTATTGAACTTTTCAGTGTCTTTTACCCACCTCCTTGGAGAATTTGGATATCACATTAAACTTAATTTTACCACTTTTGTGAGTGGAATTTCTAAAATTCGAGAGACACGATTAATTTCAAGGACTAAAATGTTGATCAATGAGATTAAAATAATTTTTGCTGAATAGTTACTTTTTACTTTTATTTACCAAGGTTAAAAATAAATAGGGTAATTAAGGGTAAAAATGATATTATTATTACCCTAACTCATGTCCTAATTCTATTGGATAAGTGAAATTTGACCAAAAACAACCTTAGGAATAAAATATGACCATTTAGGTCCACATGGATTAGATTACGACATTTATTATTTATTTATTTAATGAAGGGTTAAAATAGTTAAAATCAATGTTTAATAACTAATTCATTTTGAATATAGGGTTATAAATAAGATAAATTCTACTATAAATATTCATTAGAAATAAAAAATGATTTTCTAACTAATGGTATTTTATTTATATTTTTTAGACATTAAATAAGGTAAATTATTTATGACTCAATGGGGATACAGAAATTACATAAATAATGAAATATTAAAATAATTGATATTATAAATACCCAAATAAATGAATTTTCAGACGTTTTATGAATTAAACTAATTTTATAGGGTAATATGACATGTTATTATTGATTTAATTAATGTTTTTCGAAATAATAACGTTGTTATGAGTTTCAAAAAATTCAGTTACAAAATAGTTTCCAAATTGACATAAAATTGTTTTTCACACAAAAATTATATTAGTAATTGTTTTTATCCCTAAAAATCTAATGATCAGCCAAATTACTGAGATAAAGATATATATATATATTAATAATAACCAGTTGGAGTTCGTTTGGCTTGTTATAGTATGTTTATTAACTATATAGTGTAAGAAAAAAAAGAAGACATGGTAAAAGTAAAATTACTTAATTTAGAGTTAAATCTAAATGATAAGGTTACAGTTGTAACATAAACTTGTCTAAAATCAATTTTTTGAGGGTATTTCGACCCATACCCACCTTATATTTGGAATAAATCAGTTTGGAGCTATTAAAAACCGAATATGACTTTATTATAAAATAAAATTTTATGTTATTCCAAAGGTTCCCCTCTCCTCCCCTATAAAAAGGGCACCCCTTCTCTCTTCCCTTCATACCATTTTGAGACTTGAAGCTGGGCCAAACCCTAACCATTTCCCTTCTCCACTTCCCTATAATAATTTTGGAGGATTTGGTCTTCTCAAAAGACCAACACTACTTCTTCAAGAGAATGCATAAAGGAGGTGTGTCGAAGAAGAGGTAATCTCTTCTTCGGATTCTCTCAAGTTTTTTTCTTCTTCTACTTATTCTTCTTTAGTTGTATCATTATAAAGTAATAACATCAGTATTAATTATATATTGATATGTTATTATTAATATAAAACAACCCTATTTAACCTTCTATCCATCCTACGGAAACTGAAATCACCGCGCGTGCGTAGGTACGGAATACTGTCTCCATGCTCGGGGGTAATCTATTTTCAACCACCACCTTACTTGGATGGGTATAATGGTGTAAATAAATAACTATATATGATTATTTTATAATGATATTGATTCTAAAATATTATACATACACTTCAATACAATTACACGATCATGAGAATGACATCATCGCTCGTGCCTACGTACGGACTACCGTCTCCACCACGCGATGAGATTCATTCTCCATGTTATCCATTCATGAATGATTATAAAGTATATATATAAAGTAATATTGAAATATATGACATAATAATTCTACGGGAATTATGTGTCTATATATATATATTTATGTCATATACTTAATTCCATTCAATTAAATAATGAAACAAAAAACTACGTTCATGCGTACGTACGGCCTACCGTCTCTATGAATGGTGTATTTCATTCCATTATCGATATATCATATATATATATGTATATTATGAATATATAATATATATAATTTTTTTTAAATTCTGTAACTATTTAAATTAGGATATAACTAATAATATCAATAACAACAAGTCGAAACACGTATAATAAATGAAATTATTTTACCCAAATCTCTAGTTTTAAATCGAATTTACAAAAAAAAGGTAATATAAAGTCATAAGTAAACCATATATTATATCATAATAATGAATATGAATCTGTAAGAAGTCAATGACATTATGTAAATCATAATATAGGAGGTTCGGATACATACAAAGCATATCAGACATAAGGTATGGGATAATTTTTCAATCTCATTTTTATCCGAGATTTCTTATTCGTAAGTATTTACTGGGGTTATATTTTTTATTCATGTCCATAAAAATTTTTCATAATGTGTTTAATATTCTTCCATGTATGTTTAAAGTCATTTTTACCCATCTTGACTTTTAATTGGTGTTATTGAAGGAATATTTATTTTTCTTACCATATGTGGTACTTTTTGACTTTTCCATTAAAAGTATGAGGAGACTGTTTTTTTTTACTTATATAGAATGAATGAATTTTTAAGGTTTTATAATGCCTTATTTTCATGATAATTACTCTACATGATTTCAGGAATATTTTCAACAAAATTCTCTTCTTTTAAAATTTCATGGAATTTTTGGAAGGAAACTGATTTTTAAGAAGAAAGGATATTTTCATCAAGAATTATTTTGAAGTGTTTTATCAAAAAAATTCCATCTAAGATGACATTATTTCATAAGTTTATGTTTCATGTATAATATCGCTATGATTTAAATGGTTTCACTTTTCTTATGATGAAACGATGTCCATTTTTTTATATGGATTATGTTATGATGGGATGATGTTTTTGAAACCCATTTTTATTCTTTGGGTTATGATGAATGATTTATGTTTATGTTGTGGAACAAGTAAGAATGATTTCATTATGAGATTGGTGAGACTTATATAGCAGTAAAATGAATTGGGTAAAGATTTACATATCATGAGATAGGCATGGCTAGAATGGTATGTCAATCTAGTTTAGTATTACAGGACTGGAACGAGGAGTGAACTTGATTCAGAATGGGACTTTGTCCACTAAGATGGTCTTGGAAGCAATGCCTTGGCTAATATGGAAATCAAAACACGTTTTTAATGGATTCCACAATTACATGTTTTATTACCATTCTATTTTACCATGATTAATGTTCATTTATGATCTATGCCTTGTGTTATCCACAATTTATGTCGTTGCTCATGATTTTTATGTTTAGATTTTATGTTCAGGTTTTTGCATTCAAATGTTTATAGATTTGTTTATATTCTATATGCTTAGACTTACTGAGCATTTGAGCTCACCCTTTATAGGTTTTCTTTTCCCCAGGATTTAAAGAAATGTTTTAGGTAAGAAAAAAAAGGGGAATATCTTTATGGGAGATATAGAAGATCTTTCACCACGATTAGAAGATTATTTTCTGAGTTTCCAAAGACACTAAACTATTACGGTCTTTGTGTGTCTATTTTCGTCATGTATTAAGTATTCCACAAAAGTATTTTAATGTCCATGTATGTCAATATTTTGGTCTCTGTAGTTGGTATTAGAGGAAAGTTTTAGTCAACCTTTGGAAACTAGGATGCAAGAACTTTAGTGAGATCCCTAGAGATATTGCTAAGGTATGGCTATGGATGTCCCTAAGGTTAGTTATAAGTATAGGTTATAGTTATAGAATTATAGTAACGATATTAGAATTCAACCTAAGATGATAGATATTGAAGGTACTCCCCATTTATTATGTTGTTTTTCTAGCATGATTTTTGTCTCTCACACTGTTCTTTTTTGGTTTTAGACGATGGCTGGAACCTGAAGGACCCATTTTGATCAATGTAATGGACAATGAAATTATTTTCCTCCCAAGAAACCAAATGTGATGGGATATGGAGTGCAAATTCATATTTCTATACCTACACAAGCTATGAATAATTATGTATTTCCAAATGATCAGAGAAGGGAACAATATTCTATTGCGTCCTTCATGAGGCAACATCCACCATCTTTCAATGGGTCTTCTGATCCACTTGTTGCTGAACAATGGATCAGTACCATTGAAAAGATATTTTCCATACATCGCTGTTCAGAACATGAAAAAGTCATTTTAGTTGTTTACCATTTATAAGGTGAAGCAGACCAATGGTGGACTCTAATTAAGAATACATTGCCCCAAGATGAAATTGAATCCATGGAATGGGATGATTTCAAGAACTTTTTTTTCAGTAAGTGCATCTGTCATATTCTTTAAAAAAATGTAAAATGTGTTTCTTGAGCTTAAAGAGAAGGATGATGAATCTGTTGGTATATACGATGTGAATTTTACAAGACATTCAAGGTATTATTTTGGCATTATCATCCAACCAGAAAGTAAAGTTTATTGATTTTTCAATGGCTTAAAACCAAGTCTTCGAAGGGCATTAGCTATAAGATACATCAGTAGCTACGTAGAAATAGTGTGTTGTTCTATCAAGGTAGAACTGAATGTTGGTGTAATATATCCATCTCATGGTTTTGACATGAAATGAAATATGGAGTTCAAGGAGAAATATCAGAATAATGGTGAAAAAAAAGATGAATGCTTCTTTATTCTCAAAGTGTGGAAAGGAGCACAGTAGAGATTTTCTTAAAGGGACTAGAAAATGTTTTCAGTGTGGAAAAGAAGGTCATCGATTAGTTGAGTGTCTAAGTAATTGGAAAAGGGTTGATAATGATGTGAATGTAGAAAATACTATAGGGAACACACCACCAACACTTCAATGCTTCATGTGTAAGGAAACGAGGCATTATGCTAATCAATTCCCCAATCCAATGGTTAATGATGATCAACATGAGCAACCTCTTAAGGAAAATGATAAAGGGAAGTCACATGTGATCACTATTTGTGATATTGAGTATGAAAATGATGTTTTGTAATTGTTAAGTGTTTTTTTAATATGATTTCAAAATATTATCATGGAATCTCATTTATAGTATCGTTGAATTTTGAAATATCTGTGTATTGGTCCATTGTGGTTTTCTATAATAATATGGTATCGGTAACCATAAAAAGTGATTAAAATATGTTGGAAAGCAGATGATATGCGCATAATGAAGGGATAAGGAGAAAATAAATTGTTTTATAGTATTTATGAGATCATGATTGATATGTGGACTAAGTTATATCATGGTTTGAGTATATAGATTTTTTTGGGATTTTGGTATGTGGAAAGTGTTAACATTTGACAGCATTTATGTTTTCAGTAGGGTTCAATGGGTATTAATTTTCTAAGAGAATACATGATTAAGGTATTCACATGTTCGGAATGTGACCAACAAGATATATCTTATGATATTTGGGGGATAAATGATGGTATTCACGTTCTTTTTATGTTACCTCTCAAGTAATCATTTACTTTACACTATGAGATTGGACAGAAATATTTTTGATAAGTGTAAAAGTTGGAATGGATTAAGTTAGACATCAGATAGAATTATTTAAGACTAGATTTTTTCGATGTTATTTATGGAATGTTATAATAATGTAGTTTTAGAATAAAGGACAACCTTCAGGACGGGAAACAACCTATTGCGTCGGACAATGCTGTGGGAATCGAACCCACAACCAAAGTGCGATCGGACTTTACCGCCTACCACTAGCCTACAAGAAGTCCTTGTTTAGTGGAAACTAGTTTTATTATATTAAGTAGTATGATATATGAAGTATAAGTCAATTTTAGGAACCATATATGATTAATCTCACTATAGATGGACTTATGTATTTATGATAACTTTTTCTAACCTATTGTTTGAGAAAGATGGAATGACCCATCATTCTATCACATGATCTATTAAAACTTCACGAATGAAAAATTCAACTTCATTTCTTTAAGATATGAAGTGTAAATTGTCCACGAAATGACCAACGGTGAGACTGTACCAAAATCAAGAATGTATTTTTTCTAATTCCAATTTCTTCAACTTTTGGGAAATGATCTTGAAAACCAAAAACTTTGTCCTAGTGCCCTTATATACGATGAAACAGATTGAACCTTATATCATCACAAATCTATGGAAATTTGATTGTTGGATTTTTCATAGCCATGTTCTCTGCCACTCTCCATCAGGACATGATGGTTAGATTTCTCTTCCATATCTATATTTTCACCTATGTTCTCTTATGTGGAAAACCAGTGATTAGTTAATTTGGGTAACCGTTACGTTTCATACTTTATTTTTTAAATATTGGTTTTGGCATTCCTTTTTACGATGTGGGTTTCTATTAAAGAAACATTTGAGTAGTAAACCATTTATAACCCTGGCGAATTGTGAGGGCGAAATTCATTTTAAGGGGGGTAGAATGTAACACCCTGAGATTTTATGAAAAATATTATTTATTATTTTATTAATTTCTTTTGTTGTATGCTACACCAAAAGGATCTTTCACTACATGCATCCCTATCTTGGCTTTCGTTACACGTAATCACGACCTTCCACAATAGATTGTGTTGTACGCAATGTCGAGTTTCACTAAATAAAGATATGTTATATAAACTAGCCGTTATGAATAGTAATAACCACTTTTTAAAATTTAATAAAATTTATCTTTCGAAATGGACATCATTTTTGGATTCGGAATGTCGAAATTATCCTATGGTGAATTTTTTGTATTTTTCTGAAATTTTTAGTTTTTGATGAATAGTGAAAACACTGGGTTACTATTTAAAAACCGACCATTTAATTATTTATTTAATTTAAATTTATTTTAGGACAAAATTGATACATAATTCCTATATAAGTTCAATTTAATTCATTAGAGTCATTTTATTTATAATTTTAGATATATAAAAATTTTATTGAACTTTTCACAATCTTTTACCCACCTCCTAGGAGAATTTGGAAATTCACATAAAACATAATTTTACCGCTTCTGTGACTGTAATTTCAAAAAACCAAGAGACACGGTTAATATCAAGGGAAAACATGTGGTTCAATGAGATGAAAATAATTTTTGGTGAATAGTATCTTTTTACTTTTATTTACCATGGTTAGAAGTAAATAGGGTAATTAAGGGTTAAAATGATATTATTATTACCCTAACGCACGTCCAAATTATATTGGATTAGTGTAATTCGACCAAAAAAACCATAGGAATAAAATATGACAATTTAGGTCCACTTGTATTATATTATGACATTTATTATTATTTTATTTAAAGAAGGGTTAAAATAGTTAAAATCAAAGTTTAATAACTAATTCATTTTTAATATATGGTTATACATTAGATAAATTCGACTATAAATATTCATTTAAAATATAAGACGATTTCCTATGTAATGGTATTTTATTTATAATTTTTAGACATTATATAATGTATGTTATTTATGACACAATGGTGATGCAATAATTACCTAAATAAAGAAATATTAAAATAATTGATATTATAAATACCCGAATAAATGTAATTTGTTACTTATTATGAATTAAAATAATTTTTTAGGGTACTATGACATGTTAGTATTTATTTTATTACATTTTTTGGAACTAATCATGCTGTTATGATTTTTAAAAAAATCAATTACCAAATAGTTTCAAAATTGACAAAAAATAGTTTTGAAAACAAATATTATATTATTAATTGTTGTTTTATTCCTAAAAACCTAAGGTTCAGACAAATGTCTTAAATAAAGATATATATATTAACAATTAATTACTTGGGGTTCGTTTGGCTTGTTATTGTATGTTAATTAACCTTATAGTGTAAGAAAACAAGAAGACACCGTAAAAGTTAAATTATTTAACTTAGAGTTAAATCTAAATGATAAGGTTAAAATTGTAACCTAAACTGGTCTAAAATATATTGGTTGATAGTATTTCGACCCATACCCCCTTATCTTCGAAATAAATCTGTTTGGAGCTATTAAAAACTGAATATGACTTTATTATAAAATAATATTTTATGTTTTTCTAAAGGTGCCCCTCTCCTCCCCAATAAAAATGGCACCCCTTACCTCTTCTCTTCACACCATTTTTAGCCTTGAAGCTCGGAAAACCCCTGCCCATTTCTCTCCTCCACTTCCCTATAAACATACTAGAAGTTCTGGTCTTCTCAAAAGACCATCTCTACTTCCTTAAGAGAAGGCTTAAAGGAGGTGTGTCGAACAAGAGGTAATCTCTTCTTCTGATTCCCTCATGTTTCATTCTTTTTCTACTTCTTCTTCATTAGTTGTATCATTATAAAGTAATAACATCATTATTAATTATATACTGATATTTTATTACAAATATGAAACAACCCCATTTCAATTTCTATACATCCTACGGAAAATGAAATCCCCGCACGTGCGTACGTATGGAATACGGTCTCCACGCCATGGTGTAATCGGTTTTTGACCACCACCTTACATGGATGGGTATAATGGTGAAAATAAATAAATATATATGATTATTGTAAAAAGATATTAATTCTGAAATATTATACATACACTTCAATACAATTCCACAATCATGAGAATGATATCCTCACTCGTGAGTACGTACAGACTAACATCTCCGCGACGTGATGAGATTCCTTCTCCATGTTAACCATTAATGAATGATTATAAAGTATATATAATAAGTAATCATGAAATATATGACATAATAATTATACTAGATTTATGTGTGTGTGTGTATATATATATGTGTGTGTCATCTACTTAATTCCATTCAATTCAATAAGGAAACGAAAAACAACGTTCATGCGTACGTACGACCTACCATCTCCATGAACGGTGTATTCCTTTACATTATCGAACTATCATATATATATGTATATTATTAATATATATTATACATAAATAATGTTTTACAGTATGTAATTAATTAAATTAGGATATAATTTATAATATCAAGAACAAGAAGTCGAAACACGTAAAATATATGAAACGATTTTAACCAAATCGCTGCTTTTACATCGAATTTACAAATGAACGGGTAATATAAAGGCCTACGTAAACCACATGTGATATCATAAAAATGAAAATGATTCTGAAATAATTTAATGACATCATTTAAATCATTATACAGGAGGTTCAGATAGAAATGAATCATATCAGACATAAGGTAAGAGATAATTTTTCAATCTCATTTTTATCCGAGATTCCTTATTCGTAATTATTTACTGGGGCTATATTTTTCATCCTTGTCCATAAAATTTTTTAAATAAAGTTTTAAATATTCTTCAATGAATTTTTAAAGTCATTTTTACCCATATTGAATTTTACTTTGTGTTATGGAAGGAATATTTCTTTTGTTTACCATATGTGGTACTTTTTGACTATTCTATTAAAAGTATGTGGAGAATGTTTTTTTAAATTATACGGCATGAACAGAGGTTTAAGGTTTTATAACGCCTTATTTTCAAGAAGCTTACTATACAAGATTTCATGAATATTTTCAACAAAATCATCTTCTTTTAAAATTTCATGACATTTTGTGAAAATAAAATGATTTTGTAGAAGAAATGATATTATCCTCAAGAATTCTTTTCAAGTGTTTTAACAAAACTATTTTCCATCTAAGATGACATTATTTCTTATGTGTATCAAGTATAATATCTCTATAATTTAAATGGTTTCACTTTTCTTATGATGAAATTATGTCCATTTGTTTTATATTGATTATGTTAGGATGGTATTATGTTTATTAATCCAATTTTTATTCTTTAGGTTATGATGAATGATTTAAGTTTATGTTGTGGCACAAGTAAGAATTATTTCATTATAATATGGGTGGTACATATATCTCCCTCCAATGTGTTGGGTAAAGATTTATATCTCATGAGATAGACATGGCTGGAATGGTAAGTAAATATGGTTCAGTATTACAGGATTGGAACGAGGAGTGAACTCGATTCAGAATGGGACTTTATCCACTAAGATGGCCTTGGAAGCAATGCCTTGGCTACTATGGAAATAATAACATGTGCTCAATGGATGCCACAATTACATGTTTTATTACCATGTTAGTTTACCATGATTAATGTTCCTTTATGATTTATTCCCTGTGTACCTCCTTGACTTTTGTCGTTGCTCATGATTTTGATGTTTAGATTTTATGTTTAAGTTTTTTCATTAAAACGTTTATGGATTGTTTTATGTTCTCTATGATAACCCTTATTGAGCATTTTATCTCACTATTTATATGTTTTCTTTTCCCCAGGATTAAAAAAAAGGTTTTAGGTAAGAAAACAAAAGGGGAAGATCATTATGGGAGATATTGATGATCTTCCACCACGATTAGAAGATTATTTTCAGAGTTTCCAAAGACACTAAACTATTACAGTCCTTGTTTGTCTATTTTGATTATGTATTAAGTAGTCTAAAAAAGTAATTAAATTTCCATGTACGTCAACCTTTGGGTCTCTACAAAAAAGGCTTGTCGCATTTTGGTTGTAGGTTTGATTCCCACAACCTTATCTGACGTGACGGGTTGTCGCCCATCCTACAGGTTTTCCTCTTTCTAAAACTTTACTATTATAACATTCTAGAAATATTATTGAAAAAATGTTAGATCCATAAGCAATACAATCTAATGTTCAACTTAATCCATTTCAAATATTTAAGCTTATCCAAAATACTTCTATCCATTTTCATAGTATAAATAAAACAATTACTAGAAATGTCATCAACCAGGAATGTGAATACAATCATTTATCATACGATATATCTTGTTGGTCTCATTTCAAACATGTGAATACATTAATCATGTATTCTATTAAAACAAAAATTACCATATAACCTAAGTGAAAACCTCAATTATGTCATTAGTTAACTCTTTCAACTTACCAAAATCCAATAATTTCTATATACTCAAACCATGATATCACTTTGTCCTTATATCAGTCATGAGATCATGAATACTATCAAACACTTAATTTTATACATATCCCTTAATTATGCACATATAATTTACTTTCTAAAATCTCTTCTCATGGTTACATGTACCATTCAACATATAATTTCAAATACTTTAGGAAAAACAATATTTTGACAATCCTTATATGTTTCTTTATTCCATAGTACCATACATTATTCTTGATAAACAAGCAATCATTCCACTAACTTATTAAACCATTGACTGAGCTTCAATAATTCATTCATCTCACATATCATTTGTAGTCTTTTCATCATCATCAATATAAATACTACCCATATGACCATGATGATTATCTTCATGAGTCTTTCCCGTATGACATTGGTTTGAATAATGGATTTAAATTCCACATTTATAACATTTAAACATTTTTGATGTCTTAGAAATATCATTATCCTTGTCCATAGTGTAAGATGAACCTTTTCCTTGCCAATTACTGGCTTTGTTTCCATCTTTTCATCAACCAAAACACCTTCTAGTTCCTTTTAAAAATTCTCCCGGATGCCTCTTCCAACATGATTTACATGAGGGAAATTGAACTTTCATTCCTCTATGTGCATCATGAAACTCCATCTTCCCCTTATTAGTAGAGTCGAGATACATACCAAAGTTGAGCTTATTGATCATATTATGAGATTGCTGATTAGGAATAATAAAGATTTTTGGACAAACAAATCCCATTTAATTTCGTTGCTCATGAAGAATATAAATACAATATCCATCATATCCTCCATTATCAGGAATCTTCGTGTTTCTATCCATTTTCTAAAACCCAAAAATAATAGTGTGAGAGTCAAAAATTAAGCTATGAATCTAACATAATAAATGATAGTACCTTCAATATATACCATCTTAGGTTTAATTCTAAGATTGTTATAGTAATTCTATGACTATAACCTATACGTATACTTAACCATAGATACATCCCTAGATATACCTTACAAATATCTCAATGGATTCCACTAAAGTTTTCGCATCCATGTTTCCAAAGGTTAACTAAACCATCCCTCTAATACCAACTATAGAGACCCAAAGCTTGACGTACGTATAAATTACATTACATTTTCTGAATACTTAAATCATAACAAAAATATACACACATGGCCTATAATAGTTTAGTGTCTTTGGAAACTCAGAACATCATCTTCTAGTCATGGTGAACGATCTTAATCATCTCCCATAAAGGTCTTCTCTATTTTTTTCTTACCTAAAACCTTTCGTTAAATCATGGGGAAAAGGAAACATAAAAATAGTGAGTTCAAATGCTTAGTATGGTTAAACATGGAAACATAAAACAATCCCAAAACATTTAACGGGCGAACATGATCATAAAACATAAAAATCCTTGGTAAGGACATAAATCATGACAATGCCTAAGGCATAAATCATAAAAAAATAATAAGGATAAATAACATGGGAAAAAGACATATAATTGTGGAAAACCATTAACCACATGATATGATTTCCATAGTAGCCAAGTCACTGCTACCAAGACCATCGTAGTGGACAAAGTCCCTTACTGAATCGAGTTCACTCCTCATTCCTGTCCTGTATAACTGAACTAGATTAACCTGTCATTTCAGCCATGTCTATCTTTTGAGATATAAATCCTTACCCATAATTGTAGGGTGATATATGTCCCACCCATCATATAATTAAATCATTATTTCGTGTGCCACAAAACATACATCATTCATAATAACCCAATGGATAAAATGGGTTTTATAAATACCATCCCATCATAACATAATCCATATAAAATAAAGAGATATTATTTCATCATAAGAAAAATCAAACCATGTAAATAATAGATACATTATACTTGAAACATAAACATAATGTCATCTTAGATGGAAAATAGTTTTGATAAAACCCTTGAAATGAATTCTCAAGGAAAATATCCTTTCTTTTTCAAAATCAATTTCTTTTCTCAAAATACCAGGAATTTTTAATAGAAAATGATTTTGTTGAAAATAATCAAGAAATTTTTTAAATTATGCTTCATTGAAATATTCGTTATGAAACCGTAATAATCCATTCACACCGTATAAGTTAAAAAACATTCTTATCGTATATTTGTCAGAAAGTCAAAACGAACATCTTATGGTAAAAAAAGAATAATTCCTTCCACACGACGTAGTAAAAGTAAATAAATGGATAAAATGGCTTTAATCATATATGAAAACATTTTTAGTTGACATGGACATGTATAATAACAATAACCCCAGTAAATACTTATGAATAAACAATATGAGATAAAAACGAGACTGGAATAGTTATCCCTTACCTTATGTCCAATTTCTTCCATATGTGTCTGAGACTCCTGTATTGTGGGTTGAAACATATTATTATCTTTTAAAATAATCATAATGATATCATATAATATTCACTTATGACTTTATATTAAACTTTCATTTGTCAATTCCATGTTAAAGTAGTGTTTTGGGTAAAATCATTTAATTTATCATACATGTTTGGACTTGTTGTTTCTTGATATTATTATTAATTATATACTTATTTACTTAATTCCAGAATTTAAATCATGATTTATATATCATGTTTATTCAATATATATATATATATAATAAATTGATAAATGAAATGAAATACATTGTTCATGGAGACAGTAGGTCGTACGTATGCATGAACATTGTTTTCCTTTCCTTATTGACTTGAATAGAAGTATGTAGATGATAAATATATATATATATATACAAATACAGTATAATTATTATGTCATATATATCATTATTATTAATTTTATATATACTTTATAATCAATCATGGATTGTTAACAAGGAAAATTAATCTAATCGCGTCGTGGAGACGGTAATCCGTACTTACACAAGAGAGATGATATCTTTCCCATTATTATTGTATGGAATTGTAGTGGATGATATAATATCTCAAAATTATTATCATATTATAATAACCATATATAGTTATTCTTTAAACCAATATACCCATCCATGTAAGGTGGCGGTGGAAAAACTGATTACACCACGGCGTAGAGACGGTATTCTGTACGTACACACACGCAGTGATTTTGGTTTCTGTAGAATTGATAGAATGTGAAATGGGTTTGTTTCATATTTATAATAACATTTAATTATATTAGTTATACTTATTTCATTACTTTATAATGAAACAACTAAAGAAGAGGATGTAGAAGAATAATGAAACTTGAAATAATCGGTAGAAGAGATTACTACTTCTTCGACATGCCTCCTCTTAACCTCCTCTTAGGGAACTAAAGTTGGCCTTTGAAGAAGACCAAAACCTCTATTAGGTTTCTATGGAAGTGGATAAATTAAATGTTCAGTGGTTGGCCGAGATTGAAGGCTAAAATTTTTTAAAGAGGAGAGGGAGGATGTTCCCTTTTATAAGAGAGTAGAGGGGAACCTTAGAGAAAATAATAAAATATTATTTTATAATAAATTAATATTCGGTTTATAATGTCTCCAAAGTGACTAATTTAGAGGCTAGGTTGGGGACGGGTCGAAATCCTCTCAACCAATTGGTTTTAGAAAATTTTAGGCTACCATTTTAACCTTCTAATTTAGATATAACTCTAAGTTAAATAATTTACCTATTACGGTGTTTTCTTGTATTCTTACACTATAGGGTTAATAAACATACTATAAACAACCAATTAAACACCAATTGGTTCATTATTGTAATATATATTAATATATAAGTCTTTTGGAAGAACCTTGTATTTTTAATAATAGAATAACAATTAATAATATAATATGGTTTTTAAAAATTCTTTTATCTAAATTTTGAAACTATTTGGTATTTTGTTTTTGTTAAATTTATAACAACATTATTACCTCAAAAAAAACTAATCTAAATAACCCTAGTATGTTATATTTACCTAGAGAATTATTTTAATTTATAAAAAGTCTCATATTACATTTATTTGTGTATTTATAACATCAATTATGTTAATATTTTATTAATAGATAATTATTTCATCTTCATTGTGTCGTAAATAACATAAATTATATAATGTCTAAACAATTAAAAATAAAATATCATTATGTAGGAAATATTTTTATCTTTATAATGATTATTTATAATAAAATTTATCTTATGTATAACCCTAAATTAATAATGTTTTAGTTATTAAACTTTGATTTTAACAATTTTAACTCTTCTTTATATTAAATAATAATATATGTCCTAATCTAATCCAAGTGGGCCTAAATGGTTATATTTTATTGCTACGTTTTTGTCTAATTAAGCATATCCAAAAAATTAGGACATTGTTAGGGTAATGATAATATCATTTTTATCCTAAATTAACCTATTTACTTGTAACCATGGAAAATAAAAGTAAAAAGTTATTATTCACCAAAAATTATTTTTATCTTATTGAACTGCAATTTACTTACTGAAATCAACTATGTCTCTCATATTTTTAAAATTCCACTCACATAAGCTGTAAAATTACTTTTTATGTGAATTTTAAAATTCTCATAGGAGGTGGTTAAAAGACGGTATAAAGTTCAATAACATTTTTATACATCTAAAATAATTATAAAATGACTCCAATGAATTACATTGAACTTATATAGGTATTATGTATCTATTTTGACCTAAAATAAATTTAAATAAAATAAATTATTATTTAAATAAAAAGTCAGTTTTACCAAATAACTCAGTATTTTCACTATTAATAAAAAATTGAAATATTTCAGAAAAATACCAAAAAATCACCCTAGACTAATTTCGATGTTCTGAATTCAAAAATGAAGTCCATTTTTAATGATAAAATTTATAAAATTTCAAATGTTGGGTATTACGTATCATAACGCCTAGTTTTTATAATATTTTAATAACATATCGTTGTATAGTGAAACATAGTATTACGTACAACACATGCTCTCGGGGAAGGTTGTGATTCCATGTAATGCAAGCCAAGTCAGGTTTGTGTGTAGTGAAATGTTCCTTTATTGTTACGTATAATAAAATCCAATCATATTTCATTAATATATTGAATATATTTGTATACACTCAATGTCTCATCGAATAACTTCTATCAAACAATCTTGAAATTGTGTGTAACACGATCGAAGAATAGTGTTGCGTATACTAAAAGCTAATACGGTGTTTCATATAGTGCAAGATAATATTGTTGTAGCATACAACACAAGACATCAAATAAATTAAAAATAATACTTCTCATAGAATCTTGGGGTGTTATAGCATCGAAATGCTAGATAATGGGAATCGAATGGCTCCATAGATCCTCTCAATATGCAGACCGTGAACCCTACATGGGGCATTCCAGAAGGCGGACGCGACCTAGCATAATGGGCTAGACCCATCCAGCGGGCCATGCTAGAATCGTGACCCAACGGTTTTGTACGGGTGGGCCGATCCCCTCCCGGTGGGCGGGGCCAACTATAGGAAGGGCCCACGAACTGAACTTGGGAAACACTTAACAGGGTGGACCCAGGAAAGGTCAGGTAGTCCTAGGGACCCGTTGCATTGGACTGTCAAGACTGAGTTAGACCGGGCCCAGATCCAACAGACCCATGAATAAAGGAACACCCATAACTGAAGAACCATGTGTCTGTTTGACACGCTGTTAGAGGCATTGGGACCCCTTTTGGTAAGCGGTCTTTTTCAAATATTCTAGTGGGCCTTAACTAGCTGGGGAAGACCGAGGTGTGATCACCACCATTTCATGGTATGATTGATGTGTCATCTGTGTCATAAGGACCCTTGTGACAAGGTGTTCCTTTAGAGATACTCTATGTGAGTTTTAAAAATGTTTGATGTGTGACCTGGGATGGATCAGACTTGAATCCAACCAAGACCTTTTTACAAAAGTGTCCATATCTCATAGAATGGGAAACCGATTAAAGTGGCATTTAGAACATTGGGACCCCTATGGTGGGATGGAAATTTGGGTATGCTTTTAGAGGGACATCATAACGTTTGAAAATTGACTGATGGATTGAGGAGAAGAGTCTTCAAGAGATCTGGTGTTCTTTGTGTGGGAATCCAGTTACTGGCTATGACATGAGGAATACGAGTGACCAATGCGGGTTTTCATTAGAAACTCAAGAGTAGGATTATCTTGTTGTGAGGCTAATCATCATGGCCTCTACTTCAGTGACCAAGGTAGGTCAGCACCAATGACCAATATATCTCTTCACTAGTCATAAATATGGGTCAGCATGAGAATCTAATACATGTTAGCACCAGTAACCAATACAGATCAGCATATGGAGACCAATATGGGACAACACCATCAAAAAATATGGGTAGGCATCTAGCCACCAATAGGGGTCAGCATACAATGACCTACGGGTCAACATTATAGTTATTACAGATAAGATGATCTAGATTTATGACTAGCTATCACTATCCCAGTATCATTGGAGTAAAACCGTTAGAGTGAGCTATCTATTTTTCTTTGTGCATCATGATTTAGAATATTATTGTGATTTTACCTTTGTGATATTTCTTCTGTTATTTTTCTTTTTGTATTACTGAAAGTCCTTCAAGGGTCTTGGGGTCCATATAGGGTTTTAATATACTCACCCCTGCACAGGCTCCCTCCGCACGTGTGTGTTTGGTGCAGACTACTGACGCTGTAAGGAAATATTTAGAGGTATATGACTTGGTGGAACTGGGTGTGATGAGAGTAGTTGATATCCCCTTCTTGGAATTTAGACATACAGTTACAACCCTCTAGGTAGATCTCTAGGGAATATGTGACATCTATTTACTTACTTTTTAGTTTATAGGGATTTTATTCCACCTCACTCTTTCCAGTTTACATTTGTACTAGTTGTTGTAAATTACTCTCGTGGATGTACCTTAATTTTGTAGGTGGTTTACATTAGTTTCCCATTTTTAGTGCATACAGATATCTAATGAAATGCATTACCTATTTTCTTAAATCATATAGGTGTTAGTTGCCAACCCCTGGCCTATGGAAGGCAGGCATGGTGTAGTCAAATGCGATCCTTGTGGGATGGGTCCTGACAAAGTCTTATCAAATGGAGGTTGGTTAAACTAGATTAAATAAGAGTCTACATTAAATGAGGAAATGGTGTAATGTATATTGTGTTTGGATTTTAGTTTGGGGAGTCCATGTCGGTCTGACAGCTGAAGTATTGATACACAATGACCCTGAATTCTATTTTCCAACTCGGTACACAAAAACACATTTTTCTAGTATATTGAATGGTTTTCATGATATTTTATGAGTTATCTCATCAGGTATAACTTATTGACTATGGCGTATATGTTTCTTATAAGATGAATCAACGAAGACAACCATATAGGATTCTTATAACAGATTGTGGAAGTGGTCCACCGAGTGATGAGGCGTCGATATGGGGACCACTCATAGTGATGGAACCTTCAGGTAATGTACTAGTAGCACCACCACCCATTAAGAAGCAGATTCTACCAATGGACCATGCACGCCAGCTGAGTGTGTTGCATGAGTTCTAGAGAAATTGGCCTTTGAGTTGTCGAGGTGATGCGGATTCCTAGGTTGCAGAGGACTATCTTGAGGCGCTTTCATCGGGTTTTTAGATAGTAGATAAACCATCCAAGAATAAGGATATCTTGTCCCCTATCCTTATACAGGGATGAATATCAAAATGTTAGAGCATGACACTCTAGGTGCATGAGGTGACGACCCTCAACTGGTCGGGCTGTGAGAGCCTTTTCAGGGAAGAGTTTGGCATATGACACTATGAAATGTCCATATTTAGGATTGGATGCATCTACAGCTAGGAAACCAGACTTCGTTTTAGTACTTAGTAACATTTACTGAAAACTCAAGATTTGGTACATGACCCTTACTTCAGGGCCCAAACCTTTGACCAGGCGCCTAGATGAGAGATCAGAGCTACGATAGTTTCTCTAAGCATCATCATGTAGGCTGGGGGTGCAAGAGTAAGTATTTTTTATGGAGTGCCTCCTTTCCAAGAATGCACCTATAGTGATATCCCCTACTAGATGATAGGTAGTAGAGTCATCAAAAAATTTTAGTAGAAAAATTATGGTGACGCCTATGCAGGATAGACCATCTGAAGGCTGAACCAAGGACTTAGGGTTTGAGGTGAGACACTCGAGGGACTGTGGGATCCACCAGCAAGGCATGATCGGTTATTCCAATAGGGTAAATGTTGAAGGAGATCTTGACTGATTGACTCCTTACTTGGATGATCAGAAAATGGTGGAGGGTCCATTGAGGCAGCGACAACGACAGGAGCATTAGCATCAGCCTGGCGACAGATGAGGTTGGGGAGTAGGACATGCAATGGGAGGTTGTCTATGTCACCATGAACTACCATCACCATCACCAGGAAGTTCACCATGAGCTCAGGGGGTAGGTGGAAGGGTACATGCCCAGGTACATGCAGTAGAGGATCACAATCCTGACGTCTCTAAGATGATACAAGGTATGATTTTTATCTTCTTCACTTTAGTAGCAGTGCTTATCGACATAGGGTCTATCAGAAATTTAATTGTTGAGAACATAGTTGATGACTGTGATATTACAACTAAGCTTTTTTCATGTCCATTGAGTTTGGATAATCCAACAGGAGTTGATTCAGTATTCACACATTGGTGCTGACATTTTGATCATACTCTCAGAAGGGAAAGTAATAGATGGGATCTTCTAGTAGCGACATTGAAACCCTATGACTTCATTCTATGTTTGGACTATCTATCATCAGTTCATGAACAAATATACTTCTTGAGATGTACAATGTAATATACGCGTAGGAATAGAGGCCAGTTATCCTTTGTTGGTGAGAAGGAAAACTGAGCAGCACGAGTTGGACTTGCGCTAAGGATGGTGCAGTCAATTATATATCTGTTGGATTGCATGACCATCGACATAATGGATGAGTCAAGTACACAGTTCCAGTGGTGGATGAAGTGTATGTGGATTTCATTCTAGATGCAGTACTAGGAAATCCTCCTCATAGATAGGTAGACTTCGACATTGACTTTCACCCAAGAACTACACTGATATTTACACCAGCATATCGGATGGCTCCTATAGTGCTCCAGGAGATGAGGATAAAGTTGGAGGACTTATTAAATAAGGTATTTTTAAGTCCAAATTTTTTACCATGGGAATTAATGGTGTTGAATTCTAAGAAATAAGATGTTTTTTCAAGGCTATACGTGGAATTCTGGTGCCTAATCCAGGTGACCGTGAAGAACAAGTATCATATGCCGAGGATTGATGATCTGTTTGACCATCTGAAGGGGGAACATTGGTTTTCCAAGATATAACTCAAATCGGGCTATCACAAGCTTAGGGTACAAGACAAGGACTTACTAAATATGGCCATTATATGTCGGTATGGCCATTATGAGTTCATGGTGATGCCTTTCGGCATGAACAACTCTCTAGCAGTGTTCATGGGGATCATGAACTAGATTGTCCAGCCATACATCGATCACTTTGTGGTGGTCTTCATCACTGAAATCATAGTGCACTCGTCATCCAAGGAAGACCATGTTGTACAATTTAGGATAGTTCTAGACACACTCTAGGAGCGCCAGTTTTATGGGAATCACTCGATGTGTGAGTTCTATATATAGAAGGACAACTTCTTGAGAAACGTCATCTTAGAGGCTAGAGATGTAGTGGATCCAGCAAAGATCAAGGCTACACTTTATTGGGATCCACCAAGGATTGTTCTGGAGGTGTGGAGATTCTTTTTATTAGTAGGCTAATATCATATGTTCTTAATCTATTTCTCTAGAGTAGCATCATATATGAATCCCTTGAAAAAGAAGGGAAAATCCTTATTATTGTAAGATACTTGCTAGTAGGGCTTTCAATAGTTGGGGTAGATCTTGACCAGCACTCCCATCCTGAGGTTTCTAGAGGAAGGCATTGGATATGTGCTTTAGTGTGATTCATCAGGGGAAAGACATGGTTGTGTCCTGATATAGGGTGATGCAATGATTACTTATGGATCATGATGGATGAGACATCATTAAAAGAATTATGTGAATCCTGACATGGAGTAGGAAGTAGTAGTCTTTACACTAATGATGTGGAAATAATACATGATGGGAAAGTGGTTCACTATTTACTCAGACCACAAGAGTCATAGATATATCATTGCATAGAAAGATCCAAATATAAGACAATGATGTTAAACAGGGGTCCTTCAGCACTATGACATTGAGATAGTCTAGAATCCTGGGAAGGGGAATGTAGTGGCAGATGCACTTAGTCGGAGATTGAGTTCTTAGTTACTGAACAAGGATTTAGAGAATTTATCCTCACTTTAGATATCCAACATGGATAGTGATTAGAGTGTCTACTAACATTCTATGGTAGATTCAACTCCACGCCTACAGCTTTTCTAGGAGGTGCAACTCTAAGACAACAGCTGTGACACTACACGTGCATATATATCCATCGGGCATGCACCAGAAGAATATTCTGAAGGTGGGGAGCACTCTATCATTTTCAGAGGACATAAAGTTTTACCATTTGTGCTATAAGTTTAAGTGATTAGGGAGTCCCATACATCCCCCTTGGAAGTACTTACATGCATGATGAATATGTATCATGACCTCTAGCATCAGTACTGGTGGCCAGGGATAAAGAATGTTTTGGCAGTGTTTTTTTCTAGATGCCTCACTTGCTAGCAAGTGAAGGTCGAGTACCAGGTACCAGAAGGCTTGGCCTTATTTCTCATGATACCAGAGTGGATATGGGAAGAGATATAGATTGAATTTGTGAAGGGTTTTCTGTGTACGTTTAGAGGGAATGATTCTATATGGGTGATCATTGAACGATTTACCATGTTGGGCCACTTCCTTTCTATTCAAGAGAAGTGTTTGGTAGTGAGCATGGGACGTCTCTACATTCAAGGTATCCTGCAACTTCATGGGTTCCCTTAAATGATAGTGTCAGTCTGTGACACATGCTTCACATCCCAATTTTGGAAAAGATCGCAGGACGTTCTGGGACTCAACTTCTCTTGAGCACAACTTTTCAACCATGGACAGATGTTCAGAATGAGCGGATCATCCAGACCTTGGAGGACGTGATCCTTGCATGTGTCGTAGATTTTGGTTATAGTTGGGAGGACCATCTACCTTGGATGGAGTTTGAGTACAACAACATCTATCACTCCACCATTGGTATGTCACTTTTTGAGGAATTTTATGGACGACCGTGCAGAATTCCCTTGTGCTGGAAAGATCTAGGAGAGCCAGAACTCGTGAGCCCAATGATGGTAAATGCTACCATTAAAAAGGTGCAGGTCATCTGAGATCGGATGAAGACTTCACGGAGCTAAAAAATGTATTGTTCTGATGGGATATGGATATCACTGATGTTTCATGAGGGGGACTGTGTTTTCTTGCGAGTCTCCTCTCAACGGGGACTATGAAGTTTTTGTTGAGGTGGAAAACTCTCACCGAGGTTTATCATATCATTCCTGATACTTTGAAAGATTGGTGAGGTAGAGTACTGCATGGAACTCCCACTGTAGTTTGATAGGGGAATGAATTCTTCCACATATAGCTATTGAGAAGATTCGTTCAGGACCCATCTCACATCATCGACCATGGTGATCTAATGAATGACGACATGATACTTTTTGTGGAGTACCCATTAGAGATAGTGGATCGAGAGGAGCAGATCCTTTGTGGGTGGTCGATAAATTTGGTGTGTGTTCTGTGGTATCATGGAAATCTCCAAGCGATCACATTGGAGAGAGAGACTAATTTTCATTCCATGTACCCCTATTTTTTTATGTATAGTTGTTTGGATTTTGAGGACGTAAAGCCCTATGGTGGGGAAATTGTAAAGACCTAAAATTCCATGTAATTTTTTTAAAATTATTTGGATATTTTACGAGTCTCCAAAAATGGATGGCACGTGATTCTGAGGCCCGATTTTCTCAGTAATAATTTTTTATCTTTTTTAAAGTATATTCAGTAAACGCATGGGAGGGGTTTTTTATCTTTTGAACTATTACTCGAAAATTAATTCTGAGAGCACTGATGAATCTTCATCGCTAAGATTCACTTATGGGATGCTTCTCTTCAACCGTATTTGGTCAGGAGAAAATGATAGTTTTTTTTGAAATTTTTAAAGAATAACAAAATAAAAATTATAGTGTTATTGTTATTTTATTCTTTTTTTCACCAATGGATGTGGGACATTTCCATGAATGATGACATGTGATGCCATTAACTATCTTGACAAATTAATTGTGTAACTTCACTATTTTGAATTAAATGATGTTCATTAATTACTCATTTAATGAACCTCATTAATTCATTGGTGTGTTACTCACCCTTCTCCCCTCTTATATATGTGAGACTTGGGAAGAGTTTTGACACGGGTTCACCAAGGGACGAAACTATGGAAAAGTATCATGACACCATCCACCGATGGAAGATATAAACTTGGGCGGTAATGTTCCAGGATTGACGAAAGCCGACTACTCCACCCAATGAGAACGCTCCTCCCACGACATACCCTATAATGTGGATGTAACTCTATCCACAGTTGTCCCCTACAATCATCGAGGTAGGGGTTTAATTATTATTAATTTTATATGTTGTTTTCTTTTTATCTGCTTATTATCATATTAACAGAGAGGGTGTGTTCCAAATGAACAAGGCATGTACCCTCTGCCGCTTTTCTCAGGTGGCGTTCATTGGGGATAGTTTCCTCCATTTGATGGAAATATGAAATAGTGGTTCACACTATGACGACGGTATCCTGGGAGGATTATAGGAACATATGAGATTAGTAATGGAGCTCTGGAGCACCACCAGTGCCTCGCCGAAGATCTATCAGCGCGGTACCAGCGAGTGATAGAGGTGGCCACCAATGGCTGGTTATGGAGGTTACAGACATCGCACTGTTACGTGTAAAGAAGGGGATCTGTGACATCATGTCATGGTAGTTGTAGGCCGCGACTAGATTCTCGGCCAGCTGGGAACATGGAGGTGTCGAAGGTGCCCCATTGTGCGTTGTTGACTAAAGAAAGTTGTGGCTCATAGCTGTGTCAGAGGAAACTGGGACATGTGTCTCTTCAGTCTTGTGCACCATGTGTCTCCACTGAATAAAGGGATCTGAATGGATTCTTATATATGTTTGGCATGAGGACCAAGCGCAATGTGTGGGGAGCACCAGCAGGCCATCCTTGGCTGGCCAAACGGGTCGGACACGCCCAGTGGGCCGAGCCGGACCGGTAGGCCTATGTTGGTGGGCCCAACCCCAACCGGCGGTCCGGGACAACTGTGGCCCCTCCATGAAAACCAAAATAGTTTGACCTTTAATGGGATAGACCTAGGTGGGTTCAGGTAGACCCCGAGACCCGTTGCATCAAGGCGGTATGATCGAGTCAGACTGGGCCCAGACCCAACCGACCCCCAAAAAAAGGAACTCCTATAACTGACGAACTGGGTGTCCATTTTACATACCATTAGAGAAATTGAGAACAGTTTTTGTATGTTCCCCCTTTAAAATATTCTATCAGCCCCGACCGAGCTGGGCTAGATCGAGGTGTGATCACCCCCATTTCATGGAATGTTGTGTTCTTAATAGACTGGTCGTCCGATGAGCGCACCATCTATGGATTAAGTACCTTTCTAACAAGGTGGTACATTAGAGATATAGTAAGTGTGTTTTGATGTATTTTTATATGTGACCTAGTTTTCATCAAACATGATTCCAACAAGGCCCTTTTTACAAAATCTCACTTATCTCACAAATTGGGCGTCTGATCGACGCATCATCTGTCATGTTGGGACCCCAATTATGGGGTGGTCCCTTGGATATGAATTTAGCTGGACTTCATACTGGTAGAAATATGACCGGTGGTGTGAGGATTAGAGTCTTTCAGAAATTATTATTTCTTCATGAGAGAATACATTGGTTTTTTGTGACATGTGGAAGAAGTGCGATCGATGAGAGTCAGCATTAGAAACTCATGAGTGAGATGATCAAGTTGTATGAAAAATGATCCCTACCTCTTCATCATTGACCAAGGTGGGTCAGCACCAGTGACTAGTACGGGTCAGAAATAGTGACCAATATGTGTCTACACTAGTGACCAATACAGGTTTGCACCAGTGACTAATACGGGTAAGTATCTAGAGACCATTTCGGGTCAGTATTAATATCTATCACGGGTCAGCATATAAAGACCAATATGGGTAAAGATATAGTGACATATGAGTCAAATTTAGTGTTTCATTAGATATAATGATATGGATTTACAACTACTCATCCATATCCTAGTAACCTTGGATTTATACTATTAAAGTGATCTGTATCTTTTTCTTTTTTCTTCAGGATTTAGATCATGCTTGTGATTTTACAATTATTTTATTTCTTTGGGTGTTTTCCTTCATGGATTATTGAGAGACCTTTGGGGGTATCATGATCCCTACTAGGTATTGTTATACTCAACCCTGTACGAGATACACCCACATGTGTGTGTCTGGTGCATACTACATATGATCTGAGGAAGAAAATAGGGGTATGAGGCTTGGTGCAGCTGGGTGTGATGGGAGCAGTCGAGATCCTCATCATAGACTTTAGACATACAGCTTTTACCCTCCAAGTAGTGCTCCAGGGAAAATGTGATATATATTTATATTCTTTTCAGTTTCTTGGTCTTGTATTCCATCCCACTATTTTCTATTTACAGTTTTAATAGTGGTTGTACTTTAATCTCGTGGATATACACTAATTTTGTTGGTTTTTTACTTCAGTTTCCATTTTGAGTGCATACAGATCTCTAAGACAATGAATTCACACTTCGAGGAAATCCATATGGTGCTTGTCACCATACCCTGGCCTATGTAATGTGCTCTTGGGGTAGTCACATCTGCGTCCCGTGGGATGGTTCATGAGAAGGTTTGGATTATTTATTATATATGATGATATTGGGATATTTTATGCCTTGTTTTAATTTATGATTCAACAGAAAAATTACCCAAATTGAGATTTGGATTTTTAAAAAAATAATATTTTCATTAAATATATATAATAATATACATATTAGGATCAGTCTGTCATATATAATAATAATAAAATATTAATGTATATATACACTTATAATGATTTGGATATGATCAAGATAAAATGGTGGGATTTGATTAATGATTATCACTACTCAATACATTACTACCTAAAGAATTTGAACAAGGTTTTTAATGATTTAACCTGAATGTATTATTCTAGATTAAATATGATTATGACCCCAAAATATCCAAATAATATGTATTTTCCATGGATGTCCTTTGAAATTTTAGATGAAAGAGAGAAATATCATCAGTCTCAAATTAATTTTAAACCATTTATACATATAATTATTATAGAGTTATATAAGGAATTTGTATAGCTGTGAATGATGGTATGAAATATTTTCTATTTCAACAAGATTGTGAGTGAATTATTATGTTCAAGAACAATATTTATTTTTTATAAATACCATTATTGAAGGAGGATTTATTTAATGAATATCATAGATTAGCATTTTTTGTTTTTCCTAGAAGAATGAAAATGAATAGAGATATGAGGGAGTGTTTTTGGTAGACTAGTATGAGGAGAGTTATTATAGAAAATGTGTCTCGATGTTTGGTATTTCTACATCTTACGGATAAGAGGAATATTTCTGACAAGATGTTACAGCCATTACCCATATCATATTGTAAATGGGAAGGCATCACCGAAGATTTTTTCATTGAACACCTTAATACATCTAACAGTTATAAAGTTATTTGATTTATATCAAATCTACTTACAGATTCATAACATTTGATTTATGTTTGATAATATTTCCCACATAAATAGTTACCATGATATATATTAAGGATGATTTATGGTTGCATGGATTAGAAAATTCTATTATATCTGATCGAGACCTTTTTTTTACATTGATGTGCTTGTGAAGTCTATACAGAATAGTGGATATAGAGTTTTTTTTCAATGCTACCTTTCATGAATAAACATATTCTTAGCATGAGAGAAATATTTAGAAAATAAAATACTTTTAATATCTTATTATGTATGTTTCAATAATTTTTTTGATCAACATCTTTCACTTTTCAAATTCACTTATAAAAATTTCCTTCAACCAATCATTTAAAAGGATCCTTATGATTTCATCTATGGATGTATGTTTATTACTCTAACATAAGGTGACGTATTCAAACAATGAAATCAACTGGGGCCTCACATAGATATGGAAATGTATGATTATTATTTATCTATTTATAAATCCATTAAATAATCTCATAATTTTTAGAAGTTTTATTATAATAATCACAAGAGAGATTTAGAAAACAAAATTTTTGAGATGGTATTCTATAGAATTTTTCTACTAAATGTGGATATGATATTTATAATGAAGGGAAATATATGTCCAATACATTTCTACATTTTTATACTCTCTATTATATTATTATTCTGTCTAATATCATTGTTCTTCCATTGAATCTCACTCAATTTCATAATGTTTTCCATCTGTCTCCCCTGAAGAAGTACACACCTTACCCTTGACAGGTTCTAAACTAATAGGTTATACCATGGGAACATGATTTTCAATATGAAGAAAAATGTGTAGACATAATGGATTATATAGATAGATTTATATGGAACAATACTAATTCTCCATTTTATGATATTTGGTTGAATAATACATTCAATATAGGAACATGATAAAATTATATTGTGATAAAGTAGATGTATCCTAATTTTTTTATTAAAGTAATTAAATTTTGGTGGATAAATAAATTTTTTGTGTAGTATAATCTCACACCCTATCGTTTTTTATGTATTTTTATTGAACATAAACATTTCGTATTTGATATTATTCTTTACATGAAACCCCAAGCTTTAATAACCCCTTGATATAGTGTACCATTATAACAAAGACATTTGATTTTTGGATATGAATAAGATTAACAATATAAATATATATATGTGTGTGTTTATGTGATTTTTTTTCTATATTTCATATGTCTTGATTAACACATATGAAATTATCATGATCATTTAAAAAAATTATTTTAATGATTAAAATAAGTATTTTTTTAATAAATTTATTATTCTAATTTCTATGAATTAATATCAAAAAAATATATTAACTAATTTCAAATATTTATTTTATGGAAATTTATTTTTAATATATTAATAAAAATAATTATTTATTAATATGAACATTATGAATAAAGATAAAATAATTTTAATTTGAAAATATTTATTTTTTATTAAATTGTATTCATGAAAATAATGTGTTTTTTTAACAAAAAAATTAATTAAATAATTAAATATTTATGCAATTAATAAGTTAGATAGATTTTATATTCAATAAAACATTTTAACAATCATATTAATATGTTTACACGGTGATTAATGAATGTAGATTCATTTTTATATATAGAATTATTTTTTTTAAATTGTTTCACTCTGTGTTTTCGGCTTATTTTGAATTAAATTTCCCCTAGTAATAGAAATTATAAATTTTAATGGGTTTCATTTGTTTAATAATAATATCCATATTTTTGAATCATCCCACATTAATTTTATTATAAATAATAGAAAAAAAGATATGATTTGTTATCCCCATTACGAAAAAATCGGAATAACAGCGGGTTAAAAAAATATATGTTACTTATTTCCAACTAAAATTGTCTTATAAAAACATTTTTATGATATTTAGACTATTTATTATCAAAAAATTATTATATTTTCCATTTAAAATCATTAAATTGGGGAATATATTAATTATATTCAAATATTTTAAATAATTCAATGTATGTCCGCTCTCTCTCATATAAAAGGGAACATCCTCTCCTCCCATATTCATGAAATGTGACTATAAGATATCATAATATATCTTCCATAATTATTTCCTATATTTCAACCCATATCCTAGATCACATTTTAGTATATTAAGACCAATATTTTAATTCTTACGGTGTAATCTAAAGGAGGTCACCCAAAAAAGTTTTACAAATCATAGCCATTTTCATTAAATATTATTTATTCTTTAACCACATATAAACCTATTGTATAATCAAAAAAATTATTAAATTACTATCTTCAAAATAATTTGAATTTATTATTGTTATTTTTCATCATTTTTCCCATATTAATTTACCTTAAATGGTAAATGAATATGTAGTTTGTGCAAATGTATAGACTATCGCTTCTACATATAGATATGATTCATTTTATATAACCAAATCACATTGATAGATATAATAAATAATTTACAAAAATTTAAAGATATATTTATCGTTCTGAAATGAGAAAATGTTATATATATTTTATTCTTCATTTTTGTTTGAAAATGAAAATCAATGTTATGTGTATGTGAAAACAATTCTCTCTATGAATACTATAATATATATATATATACATTCTATGTATTGTAATAAATAAATTTATAATAAAAATATATTAATATTATTTCATTATAAACATTCTAGATATGATGTAATAATGATTACAATATAAGTACCATAACTACCAAACTGATACATTAATGAAAAATATACAATTAACACTCGGGAACAATGATTTTTATAATGAATATTCATTTTATAGGACATGAAATGTTATAAGTGGATAATATATGTATTTATATTTATTTATATGTTTATTTTAAATATTTTTAAAATATATAATTTTAATTTACTTGATATTAGAGCGCTTATGATGAAATATGGACTTGAGGAATGAGTTTTGCAGTAAAATCTCATTTTTAAAGGGATTATTTGCCCTTAAATTTAAAATGAAAACATTATATAATATATCCCACAAATATATTATATAATAAATTATTATATAGTTATTTAATAATATTTAGTTATTTTATTTCATTTTTCTCTCTCCATGTTCATAAAAATCTGAAAGAATACCTTTATGGAATAATTACATTTTTTTATCTTTAGTAAGAAAAATTAAATTTCATGGTTATTATTTTCATTAAAATATTGTCAATAAATTATAATAATTTAACCAATGATGATATAATGTAATTTTTACCCATAAAATTTGTTTTCCTTTCATCTCTATAGAGTTTGTTAATATTTTATTAATACCCATCTAAAATGATGAAATATTTAAGTATGAAATTATAATGTCACTATAATAAGAAAATTAATATGAAAAAAATGAAAAAAAATTAAATACATGATTATTTTATAGAAAGAGTAAAAACACATTAATAAAAGTCATTGAAAAAAATATCACCATTT
Source organism: Viscum album (assembly GCA_963277665.1). Lineage (NCBI taxonomy): Eukaryota > Viridiplantae > Streptophyta > Magnoliopsida > Santalales > Viscaceae > Viscum > Viscum album. The sequence goes on along the minus strand of OY728157.1, from coordinate 453,717,765 downwards.
AACATTACATAATCATCCTTTCAGGACTTAAGTTCTCTTGCTTATTTTTTTAAATAGTGATTTATTTTTAATACCATTTTTTTATATCATGTATGTACCTTGGAACATCATCATTTCCTTCACCCATACACGAAACCCTAAAATGGAATCACCTAAAAATATTATTCTCATGTGTCTTATAAATAACCAATCAGTTACAAACATTTTCACTTTACCCAATGTATTGGATACCTATATCAAGATCACATATCATCAGAGTTATAACATGATCACCAATCACTAATTTTAAATTTCCAAGAAGCATATTTTATAATAAAACATAATTCCATTTCACTTAAACATTAAATCTCATTTTATCTTTCATACAATTTTATAAGAAAAACTACTTTCAATTATCTCGTTAAAATGATAAGAACTACTTTGTTTCCTTATATTATAGTTTTAAAACTAAAAAATACAAGTCTCTATAGAATATAATTTTCACTAATTTTTTTTAATTTTGATAAATACTTATAATTAATATTCTTAATGATTTATGGAATTTAATTTCATACCATATAAATTAATAAACATTATGTTTTCACTTTTGTAAAATGAAAAAATAACCCATAAAGAAAACATCAAAAAGATTAACATTTAATCCTTTTTTATAATTTTAAAAGGTTCAAAATAAATAAATATATTAATATTTTAATAATAAATAATAACATTATTTACTCATTTAAAATAATATATATATTAAATAAAATTTGTTTGAATGAAAAACATTAAAACAATATTTTTAAAAGAATGTACATTACATAAATTCTTAACTCATTTCATTCGTGTGTATACCCTCATGACTATTAAAATTATATTAGTTCTATACATTCATAATACCCATTTTCATATCCATTCCATTATAATTTTTCACTTTATTTTATTTATTTCCATGTTTTTACATAATAAAATTATTATGTTTACATTGGGCATTTTGGGTTCATTTAGTATATTACCTAAAATTAACATTACTAAATTGACCATGGAAAAAGGTATCATTTTTCCATCATCCACATTTTTTAATCAAATTAATATTAAAATTATTATTTATTAAATATATTTTTTAAAATATATATATTTGTTTCTCATTAAAAATAAAACATAACATTTTTTGGGGCCGTGGTTCGCACATACATGTTAGTGACGCTTCAAATTTTTTACGGGCATTAATAGAATATATGTAATAAAATAATTTTATTTTTTAGAATAAAATATATTAAATAAATTTTGAATTTATTCATTATTTTTATCCATATAATCATCTATGTGAGTCAATAATAAAATCTAATAAAATCGCTTTATGGAGGTGGTAGTCCACAAATACGCATAAGCAACATTATAATTTTCTAACAAAAGGAAGGAATAAAGGAATGTAATATTTTACAATTTTTTGATAATAATAATAATATAAAAAAATCATATATATATTCCATAAATCCAAAAGAATGACCTTCCCAAATAGGTTGGTGATGAAAAAAAAACAAATCTCTTAACGAACGTTTTACTTTTACACACTCACTTTTAGTGGATTGTCTTTGAACATCCATGTATACTATGTAATGGGAATAGTCACCACTGGCCTATGGGAAATGGGCACTAAGGGGGGCCAACTAGGCGATGCATTGGGAAGAAGTCATGGACTTGGGAAACCATGGAGTAATGTGTGAGTCGGTTCATTTCACCTGGGATGGAAAAAGAAATAAAAAAAGTTATCCCATAAATTTAAAAGAATTTCAGTATAGATATGTTATTTATTTAGTCTATTTATATTGTTTATAATATATTTTATATATTTAGAAAAAACAATAAATGTGAAATTGGTAGGTTGGGTATTTTACCCCCTCCTCAGATATATCACATTGTCCCTCATAAAAATCCTTTTATGATTTCTATATTGAGAAATAACGAAATTATATGATGTGGGGAGGATAGTTTAAAAGTTATTAGGATTGGTTTAGTCTATGAAAAGTGGTAATTTTTTTGAATAAATTAGTATATGTGGTTAAATTTTATATGTAAGGGAACTAGAAATATTTTAAATAAAAAAATGTTTTTGTTAAAATAAATATCTATATAAAAAACTAGTTGTATAAAAATATAATAATTTAGAAAATAAAATATTATAAGTTCTAAATAAAATAAAAAAATCACATGTTTCTAGGTTTTAGAGATATTTTATATATTATATTTTAGTTTAACCACCATAACCATCATTTACCCTTTCATCATTTACCGTGGTGGTAAAATTATACCATGGTAAGTATTCATTATGAGGGAAATTTAGAACAAATGAATTAATAAAAATAAAACTATTGATTCCAAATATGAAATACATTTTTGAATATTCAATTTGTACAAGTATTAGAAATTATAATCATTATTATCATATAAAGACCTAAATAATAGTTTCTCGAAAAATATGTTTTTAAACCAAAACAAAATTATTCCCAAATAATGTATTAGGTAACTCCTATATAATTAATTTTATTACTTTTGGTCAAATTGTGATAATTTTAATTTAAAAACATCAAAACAAATAATGGAATATTAATTTTAAATGAAATGATATTTTATTAAAAACATTTTTTCACTATTAAATCAAATTTCAATGTTTTTCGAAAAACCCCAAAAAATATCCCCAATATAATTATATGTGATAAATAAAAAATTAAATTTCATTTTTTCCAATTTCAAAATATATTTTTTTATTAAAAATTTTGAATAAAATCATATATCTAAAAGAAAATAATTTATACTGGAATAAAATCCATTATTCTCACACCACAAAACCATAAAAAATTACATATTATATATTAATCCATAAATATATTTATGAACAATAATAATAAAGGAAATAGAGTTATTATTAGAATTACAGAGGTGGCCACATTCTACCTCTATTATAAGTATTATGTCCTTGTGATTTTGTTGACTACATAAATGTAGTGACCATGACCCTAGTATACCAAATTAAATGAAAATGGTTTTACATTGGAATAATATAAAAATACATCCTGAGGGATTCAGATTTTTATTAGTCTTATTACAATAGATATATACATTATTTATATATTACATTTCAAAACACAAATTATAGAATTATTTTTTTTAGACAAATATTATTCCCCCTAGAATATCCTTGCATATCAATTATAGAACAATTCATGGATTCTTAAGAAATGAAAACAAGATGGGTTATCTTAAAAAATCAGTTAGGGTGGAGTATAGTTGATGTTTTTATGAATAAATAAATATAAATCAGATGTAATGTAATTAACTAAAGTTCTATTCCATTTAAATAATTTGAACCAAATAATTTGCTAAGTCATAATCAATATCATAACATAAATAAATGAACATAGATCACATTTAATAAACAACAAGAATATCATACATGGATAAGGAACAATCAATATAGAAAGATAAATAACTTAAAACACATTCCATTTAATCAATAAAATAAGAATTATATGCATTTAAGATAATATCATTCAGAAAAAATCATCGATAAAAATATCAAAAATCCTTAAAAAAGGAAATGGTATATTATTTGATTAAATTTTCTAAGGAATAACGATACCAAAACCATTAAGATAATTCCTCGATACTATCCAAAAATTATGGGTAAATATTTACCCCAAACACCATTTAACTGATTATAGAAAAAATAATCATCTTATGATAATTCTGATGCAATGATTAGATATATATATATATATCATGAACACACATGTATCATTATGTCAAAAACAATCCCCGTATATCAAATAAACTATTTAATTCATTACCAATATGTCTTACCACTAATATTTTTAGATAAATAACAAAGGTTATCAATATTTCTGTATTAAACCAAATTACATTAAATATAAAACATTATATTTATAAATGTGATACATTTTAAGTAATATTAATATCCATGATAAATAATATTGATATTTAAGGGAATTTTAATGTCCAATGATCACAAAAAATAGATTATTTCAAGGGAAAATCAATGAAAACAAAATAGGAATTAATAAGATTAATGCCAATACATTCCATTATAAAAATGATCATAAGCCATCTATAAAAATAATTAGTATATTATCAATTGAATATATTACCATTTGAGATTTAATAAATGTTTTTTTATTTTTTAATATAAATACCATAAAAATATATTTAAAAACATTCTTGAGGAAAATATCCTTTTCAAATTAAAAATAACTTTTTAAAACCAAAATTTTTAAAAAAATTTAAAATAATACATGAAACAAATAATGGATTCTTTAAAAAAAATTGTGGTCATCACAAATGAAAAATACATACAACCCAAGAATGATAAAGCAAAGATTCAATTCAATTTTTTAATAAAAGAAAAACATGGAAATTTTGGAATATAAACAGATGATTTCTTCAAAAAATGCCTAAAAAGAAAAAATTATTAAAAACAAATTTAAAAATTAATTTGGGGAATAAAAAAATTAATTTTAAGATAACATTAATTTGGAAGAAAAAATATTTATGAAAAAAGTTAAAAATAAAGTTATTTTTTATTAAAAAAATTTCTAAATCATTTTCAGTACCCAATAGTGAAAAATGGATTTATTAGTTGAAAAAGATCATGTATTAGCATATTATATGAATATTAAAGTGTCTATTAAACAATGATCAAATAATTTTATTAAATATAAATTCATGTATAGAAAACCAAGATTACAATTTGATTGTGAAATAAACCCTTGAAAAGATCATAATGTTGATGTGAGAATTAATGAATGAATCCTTTATGGGTGACATATGTGAATCCACATGAAACAAGTGTAAATAATACATAAGATAAAAAATTCATTGAAAAAAATGCCTCATAATTTCAAATATAATGAATAGGTAATATAAAACCATGAAATGAAATTGAGTTATAAAATTATTAACACATAGAAACAATTATATTAAATCTCTTTCTGAGGAAATAATTCATTTTAAAACATAAAATTAAAAGAATTATTATTTAATAATTATAACTCATGTAAATTAAACATTATATAAATTGTATAAAATAAATTTGATGCATAAAATTACTATATGCCTCAATAGAGGGAAATTGAGAAGAAGTCATTTAAAAAAATCAGTTCATTGAAGGAAGGAATAATTAATAAATTTATTATTTTTATAAAATTTAAATACACATTAAAAAGTGTGAATAAAATATATAATAATCAACGTTCATTACAAAAATAATAATATTATTTCCTAATTATTTAAGACGAAGGTAAATTGAATAAATGAAAAATTGAGTTACAAAATACCATACTTGATTATTCCTTTTTCTTGAATGATATTTAACCACATATATATTTGTTTGAGAAGTTTTTTTATCCTTTTAATGAAACATATTAATATTCATAATATCATATTAGATCCTTTTAAAAAATCGTATCACATTCCCATTAATAATCATTCATTATTTGCATTATAATTGTGTTAATTACGTTGTTTTCTCAAGTGTTTTTTCATGAATATATATATATTATGAAGATTATATAGTTACATAATATAGAAAATAATAAACCCAAAATAATTAAAATATTTATATATATTTCAATTTTAATTTTAGGACCCTTTATTATTGATTTTTTTAGAAATATAGTATGTTATTATCATGGAGACGATAGGTCACCGTACACTTGAGCAATGTTTTCATATCCCATGAATAATGGATAGTAAAATGTTTTATATATGATATAAATACTCCAGATGAATAATTTTATTCAAAATATCATATATATATATATATATTGTATAATCATACACAATTGTGAGGGGTGGTAACAGAAAAATTAATGACATTGGTTCGTGAGGTGAATGCCCATTGTATAAACAAATGATGATATCAAAACCCATTTGATGGAAGTGGTGATGGAAGTAAGTAATTACCTTAAAAAAGTAGAATATATGAATATGTAAAATTCTGAGTTTTTTAGATCAATATATTTTAATAATATTCTATTTATTTTGATGAAGAAATAAAATAAAAATTCACGATGTAGAATGTTAATTTTTTTTCTAGTAACCTCCTTTGGTTTGAACAAAAATCCATAAATCATTAGATTTATGCCAAAAATTATGATTTTGATGATGAGAGGATGGATATTAGGTAGTAATTTGGTATGTGATCTACATAATGAATTTTTTTTCACGGTGTTAATAATAGAGTAGAGGAGGTAACCATTTATTAGTGTGGTGGGTGGGACACTTATAATTTTGGAAAAGAGAAAGGTGTGATAACATGTTTCACATGAGAAAAGGGACTAAAATATTTTATAATTGAGACATTGACATTATAAATTCAAATTATTTCCGTAGAATAGGTTTTATAAATTTTTTCACGTCATTTAATATCATAGTATTTTAGTTTAATCCCTTGGTAAAACAATGTTTTCCTTAACTATGGTTATGAATTTTTGATGACGTAAAAATTCATTTTTGGTAAAAAAAATTAGATTACATTTTTATATAATATAAATAATTCTAAAAAATATATTTCATCTATTTTTTCATATACCATTAATAAAAGCGGAAAATTTTAATTTAAAATTACTCCTGCATATGCAACAAGAAAGAGGGCTTCCAAAGAGAATATGTTCAAAAGTTTACAAATTTATTACATCAAAGTAAATATTAAAATGATTAAAATGAACTAAAATTTATTAAAAGTTATATAATTTAACCTATTTTACAATAAAAAAATTAATATATTATTTAACACTGTTAGTAATTAAAATGAAACAGGTTTTTACAATTAAAATTCAATATATTTCACTATTAATCACAAAATAAACCATTTTAGAATAAACCAAAATATAACCCTAAGATAATTTTGATAATAAAATTTAATTAACTAAGTTTATTTTATCACAAATAATTTCTAACGGTGGTATAAATTAATATTAAATTATGTGTGCAAAGGGAGACTAATCCATATTTCATAAAAATATAGTTTTTATAAAATGATTTTTTTTAATTATTTTATTTTATTTTAATAAACAAATTATGTTAATTTTTATAATTAACATAGCAATACTTAGAGTTATAAATTTATCTTCATGGTTTTAAAACTATAACATATTATAATTTCTTTAAATTCGAGGTTGTGTGTTCTACAATCTATCAAAGAGATTAAGTATATAGAAATATATTTCACACATTGTTTAAGCACATGTTTTTTCATTATCACACACTATCTAATATAAGGGTCTTAATTTATAATTTTTAGGTGTTATATTTTCCCCACGTTAAATATATTTCATCATCATAATTCAAACATGATCTTATTATTAAAGTGTTTAATATATTTTTTGAAATCCCAAATCATTAAATTATTTAATAAAACATATTAATAATATGTGTGAAGGGTAGTATAAAAATTATATAGAGCTTCATATAATTATATTTTTTAGATATTGTTGAAAATTGGTGGATTGTGAATATTTGGACATTCAGAAAAATAATAAATAAATATATATAATTACATAGGTCATCGATTACAATAATGTGAATAACCAATATAAAAATGGACCTCAAACTTTAAATATGTGAAAATTTTAATTTTAATTTGACTCATCAGTTGTGAATGTAATAGGGAAAATTTTAGTTTCAATATACTTATATTAAAATTGGGGACTAATTTTACAATCTAAAAATATAGTGAAATATACAGTTTACAATTATATTTCAATTTTACAACATCATATGTCGGTTCTTATATGATAAATTTCCATTTGATCACATACTACATGAAATTAAGAAATAATTATTTTTATGCATGCAGTAGTAAAATTAACTTTTAATTGATCATAAGATCTATAAAAATGTGATGAGTCTCTCAGTCTGTCAATAACTTTTTTCAAAAACCAATATAGTTACCACAAGTTATCCAATACAATACAATAATAAATAAACATAAATAGTAGCACCACTAGGTCATCAAAAATATTTATTTTTAAAATAATTTAATGAAAGACATATTAACTATGATATAATGTAAGAAAATTGTAGCTGTTAAACTCCAATGATCCTTCGGTAGTGGTTTAAAGCCCTATGGCCTTACCGTATGCAGTAGGTTTCCACCCAGTATGTGGGTTGTTTTATTGTTAAAGAGTAAAAATATAATTACTATAAATGTCTAAAAAATGTAATAACAAATAATTACATCCATATAAAATATAATATATAACTTATAGGTTACCAACACCTTTCTACTAACGCCTACTAATAGTAAGTCCATTCTTCCTTAAATAACATTTTTATCAAAAAGAATACTAAACCAATGGGTTTTATTTTAAAAATTGTTTTCAATAATTATTTTTATTAATTGTATTCCCCCATCACATAAATCTCAAAATTGTATTTAATTAATTAAATTTTTTATAATCCTTAGAATTATAACACAATGAGGTATCCATAACACTTATGTTAATGATGAAATAAATTTTATGATGTTTTAAATATTCCATAGGTGTTTCATGATTCATATAACATATATACCATTCGAAATAAACAATAATATACGTAATTCATGGATCCCAATACATAAATAAATAATATATTCTATTTTAATATAATTCCATCCTTTATTAAGTTATTATCCATTAGAAGAGGGAATTGATTCAAATAATTCATAGGTTCCCCATATTTTAAAAAATGAATTATTATCATATCCTTGGTATGAGATTTATTTCCATCCATCATACTATTTATTTCCCCTCAGAAATTATGTTGTTTATTAAATTATTTTTAAAAAAAATCATTTTTATATTGTATTAAGCCACTTTATTGGGAATACCATTCCATGATTCAAACATGGATGATCATGAACATTTTTAATTCATGGACTCCACTACTTGTTTTCTTACCATTGTCCACCCTTCTCTTCATTGGGGAGACAAATATCTTTCAAGGTTTATCCAATTAATAATATTTTGGGATAAGTCATTTAGTATAATAATGATATATTTCACTCTTATTATCATTCCATTAAGTTTCTCCTATTAATCACATGGTATATTATGTTCAAGGTTAAAAAAATCATTTGGTTTCCATCCATTGAGTAAAACCAAAAATCATTATGTCAGAAACAATCATCATAGTGGTAATAAAATATAATATTTCATAGATTTTCATATCATAACAATATATTTTCAATATAAGACACCTTAATATTAACTTCTGTAATTCATTGTCATCATATATTTAAATAGTTTATATGGGGTTCCTAAAAAAGATCAATTGTTCAAATAAAATCTTGTGGGAGTGCCAAACTAGGTGCACATTAATGTATATTTTCATACACTAATTGACGACGAGATAAAGCCCAATGCACAATTTTTATAGTTTCTATACCTATGTAAAAATATTCTAGGATAATTTTCACTTATAATATCTATTTAAGGATGTATTTCTAGGAAATATCGTATAATATCATCCTTAGGTAATATTTTTGATGTACTTTTATACTTATCATAATAGTCTATCATAGGGTTATAATCTCTGACCTTTGATTTCATAAATTTATTTCCAAAGGATTTTACATTGATTCAAACTACATTTACCCAACACCATGAATCATAGGGATAGTTTCTTCTTTATTAAATTGGAATAATATACAATAACCATCATACCAAATGATCAAATAGTTTATTAGTATTAGTAAACTTGATACACACATGATTTTCATATTAAATATGAAAACAAATTCATCGTAATTTTTATGAGAATGACATTAATTCCTCTAGTATATCATTTCGTATCAATCACATTACACTACATGGATTCATGTAAATGGATAAAAATAAGTGTGACCTAAAATATTCAGAAAGTGTTAAGTACAGTGGAATCAATACTTTAACAAATAAGAGTAAATATAATTGATGTATAAATAACTAAACACATATTTCAATTTAACACTTTTACTATAATCATTATTTTAACCATATTCTCTAAGGAGTGGTATATAAATAAAAAACCATCCATTTAATCAATAGCCTCACTATCATAATTGTATAAACATAAACAATATAGAAAGGAAAATAATAGAACACAGATTTATTTTAATTAATAAATTGAGAATTAAATACATCCAGAGATAATTTCTTTGAGGAAATATCATGGAAATAAATGAGTGGATTTTCTGTGAAGGAAATGATTAATTAATGATTTCCATGATATCTTGAATCATGATACCCCTACTACAAACTTCTTTCAATAATACATTTTACAACTAAGGGATAGGTATACACTAGAAACCCATTTAACAAGGCATATACAAATGATTTATCTCATGAGAAAATGGATGCATCGACGGGATATATTTAACCAGGACCCACCCATATCTTCATGTTTGAAGTATTATTTATATATTGAGGAATCTCTTTTACTTATGAATGATACGACTTACATGTAAATATCTATACTAAAGAAAGAATTTGAGTTACATATATTTACCCAGTTAATAAAAAAATTTAAAATTAAAACATCGAATATAGAAATAAAATATGATTTATGAAATAAGAATATTGTGTGATAAATAATATCAATATTTTTTGTAAATTTGATGTCCAATGATTTTAGAAAAGTGACTTTTTCAACAAAATGTTAATGACTGCAAAAATAAATCAAGAATGTTATTTTCAATACATTTTGTATTAAAAATGATAATAAATTATCTATATTAATACTAAGGATAGTATTAATCTAGAATATACCCATTGGAGTAAAAATAAAGGGATAATATCATTTATGAATAGAAATACCATGAAATTTTTTTAAAATAATCATGAGAAAAATATCCATTTCAATTTGAATAAGAAAATTTAAACTAAATGTTTTTAAAACATTATGAACATAATTATCTTTTAGAATAATATTTTTAAAATTTAATGGATTATTTTAAATATTAATTGTCCATGATGGTAGGAAATTTCATACTTGACGAGTAATTTTAATAAAAAATTCATTTCACATTTTTTCAAAAATAAAAATGGTAATCATTTAGAAAACTTCATCATTCTTCCCTTGAAAATACGTTTAGAAAAGTCAAAATTAGTAAAACTTAATTTACTAAAAATTGTTAAATAGGATAAAAACATATTTTCAACATATTTAGAAAATATGGTTTTAGAAAAAATTGGATTTCCTATATATTAGACAAATGAAGTGTGCTTTTATTAAAAAATAATTCTCATTCATTTTATGTCCTAAAGAGTGGAAAAAAATACTATTAGTTGAAAAAGATAATTAATAACATTATTATAATATAATTAGTTAATTAATTACCAAATATTCAAATAATTTCTTTTAACGGAGAATTTAATGTAAAATTTCATTTTAAAATGATATTTTGAAATAATCCCTTAAAATGAAAAAAACAATGAATTGAGAATTAATCAATGAATAGATTAGGTGAATTAAATATAAATCCACATGAACAAATTATACATAAAACCTAAGGTAATAAAATTTCATTACATAAAACATATTACAATACACGGTGAAAATGTAACATAGCCCAATGAAAATTAATTGAGTTTTGAAATTCATTATCAATTAAGATCTTTTTAGACCAATATCATACTATGAAATAAATAATATTAATATTTAAAAATCCATTAATTATTCAATAATAATTATATTACATTTCGAAGATAATTTATATACACCATATAAAATAAATTTGGGGTATAACATTTCTGTTTACCAAAATTAAGATAAACAAATAACAAGTCCCTTAAAAAGATCATTTCGTTTAAGTGCTAATTATTCATTGAATTTATTTTTTTTGTATCAAATTTAATTTCATAAATAAATGTAAATAAAATGTAAAATAATAAAACAAAATTACACACATAATCATAAAATATCATTATCAATGGTGTATCTGTATAATCCATTGAATGGAAATGTAGTTATGAAATCCATTACCTTATGATTCATTTTTGATAAATATGATTTAACTATATTTATAGTGGTTTTAAAAAAATTATTAACTTATAGTAGAACCATATTTATATTTATAATTTCATATATGATTCTCTTCTATCATCTTATCACTCATTCGTTAATAATATTTCATGACTTTCGTTACAGCTAGTGTTAATTTCCTTGTTTTATCATGCCTATTTTGACATGAAATATCAAGGTCACTCACATGTTATATTGTACCATCATATAAATATTAATAATTATGTAATTATTAATATTATATTTAAATTATACTTGTATGATTAATCAGGAATGATGATATTGAACAATGAAGTATGACATGATCATGGAGATGGTAGGTCGTACTAATATATGTGTAACATTCCCATTTTTCAATAATGTTTATAGAAAGAAGATAATTAATATTTTATCTATATATTTTTATTATAAAATCAAAAGTACTATATTTATTTATTTAATATGCTTATATATGTAATCTTTGTCATTTTTGATGAAAAGAGATTCACATCACTTCATAAAAGTTATAGTCCACACATACACAGACGATGTTATAATATATATGCTTGTGACATGGTATGAAAGAAAATTATATATTATATTTTCAAAATTATAAACATGTAAAAAATATTATAATTTTGATCTATATATCACATATTTTTATTGAATTTATCTTTATTACATTCCATGAAAATCATTTTTGAACGACGAATCACATCGCTTTCCGAGGCAGTAGTCTGCCATACACAAAAGTGACGTTATCATATCCCATATTGAATGAAATGTAAAAATGTTATATATTATAGAAATTCATTAAATGTATTCCTATGTTATTAATTCTTTATATATACATTATTTACATCATCCTGCCCAACCACTAGATGTAGAAATGTTAAAATGAATGACATCAGTTCATGAGGCGGCAATCCACTATACACACAAATGATGATTTTATAACCCATTTATTGGATGTAGATATTGTTTATGTAGTTACCTTAACATGAAAAAAAATCTAAACATAGGTTATTAAATCTTCAAGGATAAATACTAATTTAAGGATGTGGTGAAAGAAATAAAATAATAATTCTTGATGAAGAATTTTACCCCATCCTCTGGTTTCCACTTTATGATTGCACCAATAAACCTCCAATAATTGATGTTTAAGAAAAATAAGGATTATAGAATGGGATAATAGATGTTGGGATGTTATTTGGGAATGGATTAGTTGAGCCTAAATAGCTTTAAAGTGTCCAGATCATATGTTATAGGCTCATCATTTGTAGGTATGATGAGTGGACACTTCTAATTTTGAAAAATTATAAATTATTGTGTTTTATATCATGAGGAATTTTATTTTTGTGATTTTGATCTTCATGGTTAGGGTATAAGGAAAAACATTAACTAATCCTTGGAATTAAAATATGAACATTCTAATACATTTTAATATTAATTTTTGATGAGGATTATGTCGTTGGAGGTGTCTTGGGAGTTTTGGAGAGTTTTAGTGGCATTTTCTATTAAAGTTCCTATTTTTTATGTTTCATGATAAGGTTCATGGTTTCCACATGGTTGCTTTTACTATTCAAGTCAACCATGAGACACCATTTTTTCGAGATCATGGTATTTTTAAACCATTTATGGGGCCCATAAGGCTATGATTCCTAGTGTAGGTGTGCATGGTGTGACCCAATAAGATGAATGTGGTTTTCTAAAACAGTCCACCTACCATGCACCCAAATTTCTGAATACCCAGTAGAACCACATGGTTGGAAGATGGTTAGATCATTCAGTGTGACCTAACCATGTGGGAACGTATCCTAAGTACAGGAGAGTGAATATTTGGAAAAAAGTGTTCTAAATGGTTCGTCTAATCCATGTGGATCATTAAAAGAGATAGAAAAGATCATTTTCCCATATATTCCTCTTATGTCCCCTCCCTTCTTTCCTTCTATCTATACACATCATCCCCCCACTTTTGGGAGATCTATTAAAATCTACGATATGAATGGTGAGATCATATCTATCCACACATGGAATCGGAAACCATCAATTGAATTAGATAGCCCTCAGTACAATCTAGAATCATATTCCTCCTCTTGTTTGTTTATCTCTGCTTACATATGATAAAACTATGTGATCACATTTTTCCAATGTAAATAGATTTTTTCAATTCTTTATGTTTATCTACTTCTAGCTTGAATAAAATATAAATATTGGTTTAATGGAATATCTTATTCATGAGTTAGCTGGTATATATATTTTTCCCCACAAATTATCATTGTTTATATGATACAGTAATAGTGTCAGATGCTCTAATTTATTGGATTAACTTCTATATTTTGATTTTCCTCAAATAAAATTCCTTGAAACCTTTCATTTTGTCTTATCAATACATTTTATATGGTTAGAGGTTATTACCTCAACCTAATCCACCACTTTTTGGTGCATTGGCACAATCAAACATGATAATTATGGCATTCCATATGACTAAACTTCCAATAGTGTGTGTTAATAAAAATTATTACACATATATTGAACATCTCATGTTTGGATTTATTTCAAAATTACCTTGATTTGGTGTATTATATTATTCTAATTAGGTGAAAAGTTTAAATAGAATTAAATTTTTTTATGAAATGAAATGTTTTATTATAAAACTACATATTTTATTGATTTATCTTGTAAAATAAAAAAGGGAAATTGATTTATGATGTTTGTAGTGCTTTTATTATGACATGGGTGTCCCCCATTAGATTATAGTTGATTGTATATGGAATGGATTTTTTTTATTATTTTAATTGACTAGGATATGGATAATCTATCACTTATTTATAAATGATATGTGGATCTTGTAGTAACATTCCACTATACCATAAGCACTATCAGATTACTCTATAGAGAATTTCTAGGATAATTGATCATAGAAAATGTTGAGTTCCCTCATATCGGATTTTTTTGGATGGACCTTGGATAGGGTAGTTGAGCATTATGTCTCTCACTTCTAGGCAAGGGATGAATTTCACAGAGTCTCACATCATTAGGTTTATTGGGAATGACATCTTATGCCACCTCGATTAAGATGTTGAGCATCATGGTCAAATCCAAGAGAATTATGATAGGTACAACTTCTATAATTTGTTTTTTAATATTTTTCATATGAGCCATTTATTATAAAAACATATTTTATTATTATTAATTCCTCACCTACGACTATTTAAAGGGATGTCCCCGTTTATTTATTTAAACTCTATGGCATAAAATCTTTTATTAATCATGAAACTCTTACAGTTGTATAAGAATTCTTGAGTTACTACTCAGATCGTGAAATGTATAAAATAATTATACATATGGATGTATCCACATAAAAATATATACTAATAGTGGCATGTGTAATGATACACTGACTTAGGTTGAAGAACACATAGTCTACCATGTTTCCTTGGGGAACCTAAGCCTGACTAGTCTATATTTATTATTACAGAACATCTTTACATTTGATATACCTACACACTAATATAGTTTATATTCACTAACTGGATTAATAATTTTATTCCATTGGTGGTTGTATAATTAGTACATCTCACACCCTTTTTATGAAATCATTTGGTACCCACATAGTTAACTCTTGTAACAATGATACGTATCAAGAAAATGTTGTATGGTATCCTATTATTTGTTAGTAATGTAAATGGGAGCATGAGGGGGGTGGACGAACATGCACACATGATACTTCTTGGAGAGACATTCATTCATTTATTAATTCCCATTTCAGAAAATATATTTATTTTAATTGTGTGTGTGTTTTTTTACTGCTTTAATTCCTAGTTAACAATTATTATATATAGATATTTATTTAGCATTAGAAGGGTTATCATTTTTTAGTATTAATAATAATATTATTGTTATCTTCTACGGATTATATATTTATTATTTAATTCTCTATATTTATCTTTGAAATAGAGGGTGTGGTCTCCGTAATGTCCCTCCTTAGACCCTCCTAGTTACTCGGTATCCTTTGATGTATATGAGGGTGAAATTGAGGCCATGTGACTAATGGGATCTTGGCATCATTTAATGTGGATTACAGATTGTGATGTTATACATGGTATCAAAGGAATTTATTTTCCTCCTTGGACTTCTTACATTGGGATGGAAGACAAGATACATGGAATGTGTCAGAACTTAGTAAATATCTTGTGTCTTGTTAAATCCAACCCACAAATGAGTGAAACATAATGATTCCAAAGAATGAGGATGTGGTTCAAAATTCTATTTTTATTATTGATTTTTAATAGACAATGAGTAATTTTTATATATTAATGTGTTATTAATTTAGTGATTTAATGGATTTTACCTCTTGTTCTTCCTGGAAATAGAAGTGAGGAGTGTTCATGCAACATTCTAGATATATATATTCACATTTCAGGCATATTATATGCCATTTTGGTTGTATTGTATATTACATTCTCATTTTGAAGCAACATTCATTTTTAGATTCCATGATTTCTTGAATGATTTAATTTTGTATCTCTACACCACGTTTGGGTGATTTATGTCACGATTTAAAATATTTATTACTTTATGATAATATTCCTATTGAGATTGGTGATATAAAGTTGACTAAATATAATGTCTACATACACTATAATTGTGTTTTTACAAAAATATTGATGATGGAATTATATTTAATTAATATACTATTTTATGTTTTACCCAGGAACCATTTGTTTCATGGTATGAAATACTTATGTTTTTAATTAAATGGATTCCAAATTTTCAATTTTTTAGGTGTATACGCCCTTATAAATTAGTAATGGAAATCTATATAATATAACCATCATATATGGGTTGTTATATTATGAGACTCAATATTATAATCATGTAGAATATAAATTAATTAAAATTAAAAATTGTAATGCAATGTACATTTAAATTTTGGTAGGATGATTCACCTAACTTGACCATTTTAGGAAAACTGCATTTTTGATTAATTGATCATAACTTATTTGTTAATGAATTACCATGGTTGGATCCATAATGTAAAAAATTAATTTTATTGAAAACATTTAACCAAGATATAATTAATTTCAGTTAAACATGATATAAACTACAATTTATAAATTCATAGAACACTAAAAAATTTCGCATGAAGAATAATATGAATAAATTATAAAATGCACTATTGTAAACTAGTAGGTTAGTTGGTGAAAGTTATTGTAAGAGTAGCCCATTATGGTGTGATAAATTTTTCTATATCCTTATGTATGACTCATCCCATGTAGGTCAGTTGGGAAAAATACCTATGAACAAAGCCATTTAATGGTTTTGAAATAAGAGTAATTTTGGTTAATTATGTATTTAAATGAAACCAATTTTGTTTTCTAGTGTCCATATTGGTATCCTTATTTTATTTTGATACTTTAAATTTTAACCCCAAGTGGTTGTTTTTGTTCTAGTTGGTGTTAATTTGATGTGTCTCCAACCTCTTATATGTTGCTAAATATATAGTTATTGTGGAATACTACTTATTAAGTTCCCTTAATTAATCAAATCCTTGGAATGTACTTATGAGTTTTATTATTATGTCTTTTATTTTAAATGAAAATGAATATTAAAAACTATTGGCAGTTTTCCTCTACGGATTGAAAATCGAAATTTAATTTAACTGAGATATGTATGAAAATAAATGAATTAAATAAAGGGTTAAAAAGTAAATTATAATATAATGTTCCAGAAATATTGTATGATGAAATATAAATAATGTGCATAATAGGGTTGTTTTTAAAAATTACTACATGACACCACTTATATTATTGGATGTTTAAATTATTAAATAAATACGAATTAATTCATTAAACTAAAACCATATATTGTATTTTATAGATTTAATCTTTGTGTAAGGGTTAGATATATAATTTATTTCAAAATTATTGTGATTGTTTCCCATAGGACACTATTACATTCTTACCAGTTGTTTCAAAAAAACTAATGGTTAGTTGGTAAGGCTTAATGGATTCTTTCATGAATTATCTTATTTTAAGTTCTATTCCTTCTCCATGTGAGGACCTGCCCCAATTATGGTAATACAATTTATACTGAAATCCTTGATACATTAATCATTTTTCTTGTCAAATGAGAGGTTTTGTTCAACTGTCGGTTGTTCTGAGTATGAATATTAAAAAAATGAAAGGACACCCTCAAGAAGATGGGTAGTGGTATGGAATGATTAATGAAAAAGAATATTCACATTTATGGGTACCATAGATTATCATATCTCTATCCTCTGTGATAGTGTTGTGAACATTCAACATATACTCCCCCATTTAGATGCACGGTGACGATCTGGGTTTGGAAGGAAAATATTGGCAGGTGATGCAATTATACCTATAATGATAGATTCAAACCCTCATTGTTAAATACATCCATAATATTTCTAGTTTAACCACATTCAAAATAATGTTACTTGGTGGATTATATTCTATTTAATAACTTCCCATGAACCTGGTATACTTCTCATGAGAAGCCTCTTAGTGTTGGAATGGTGTACCTTGGTACCCTTACACTGAATAAGACCATAGTAGGTCACTTATGTTTTTACGTTAATGGAATCATGTATAATAGTATGTTCCCGGACTAGGTTTCCCTTCATTTGGTAAGATTCATTTTTTCTTCTTAGAATGATGCATGGAATGTCCTCGAGACATTTAGATCACATATGGTGATGCCCATTATTTTAAAATAGTACCTTGATTCTTGTGTATTTAAACCTTTCTATGTTGGGAAGGAATGTTCTATTTATTTCACCATTTGACCAGTGCTTTCATTTTTTATGCCTTATTCTAGGAAGTAATTACACGAGGATAGAGGTCCTATGCTAAATCTGAGCACATGTGAGATATATTCTTTTGAAGAGGAGTTCCAAGGGTGCCCTTGGATTACCAAAATATTTATGTTCCATGAATATAAGTCATTTTTAATTCATTTAATGATTCCTATTGGAAACATTGGTGAGGTATTTGAATTTAGTGGGACAATATGTACACCCATAACATTTGGTATGTTTATCTGGAAGCTATTGTGAATATAAATTGTTTATAATTTAACATTAGAGAGCATCCTGGTAAGGGCCAAGTATCTAAGGATTCTAATGTAATTCAGGTTGTAATGGAGACCTAGATATTTTTGGAACATTACATTTAGTTTCCTAGATGAAAGATAATCTAGAATGTATATGGGAGCATATGGTTGGGAGATGTGGTATTAGGAATTGAACAATTATGGTCTAGCTTAGTTGATGCAAGTGTTGTATGGAAAGATCTATACATTCTTATTGAAAAAAATAGAGTGTTCTCTTAGTCAATAGGTGTTCATGAGGTATATATTTACATCACCCTGAGTATGATAAAAGAAAATAGACTATACATTGTTTTAACTATTTATATAGATGTTTTGATTTTATGAAATAACACCTTATGTGTTTTTCTAATAGAGCTCTTTAATGGTAATCCACATGTTGTTTATAAAACATTTGGTTGTTTAAGGGTGGTGAATCTCGTTGTTTTTTGACATTCAATGAACAATGTGGATTTTTTCCTCATATGAAATAACGAGTGATGGGTGTTTTTTATGTTTGAGACTTATGTGTGAAAAGATCTCCACCATTCTAATTATATATACATAAGGGATATGGAGTGATATTTGATGAACAACTTCTCTTTCTATTGATGTTATGACTACAGTAATTGTATGGTGGGGAGTGGGATGTCAATTGCTTGTAAACAATCAAAAAATGTGATGGGTTCTGTTAATGTAAGATAGGTTTGTCGGATGATCATTTTGGAACTCATATGTAGTTTTATAGAGGAATCAGGAATGGTTCAATCAGGATAAGTCATTAGATGTCTAGTGGAGGCATTGATGAGCATTCTCGAAGAAGTCTTTGAATGCTTTGGAATAAGGGAATTAAATACTTATTTAGTGACATTTCAACTATTGGAGCTAAGAATATTCATGAAATTGTATACATGATGTGTTTTAGCTTATTTTAATCCTCTATATAGGTGTAGTTGGTGAGGAAATTACATTTCCCATACTATCACGATGAATCAAGTATAGCGTAAAAGGGTGACATAGATTTTCAAGGGAAACATTGTCTAACGACACAAAAAAACATTAATGAAAATCTTATTTATCTAATTAAATTTATTATTATTTAAAATGGTTATATAATTTATTCTCTTCTTGGGTTTTATGATTTTTTATTTTAAAATACCATTTTGAATTGTGACCATTTCTAATATAGACATTGAAGAATGATCAAATGATTAGTATAAATATAGGGCTCCAATAATTCCAATTTACTCAGATAAAGGAATTAATGGACACATCCATTAGACTTTCCACGTACAAAGCCCATTTGTCAGAGATCTTAATGTAGGTGGCGTCATTGGGATTCTCTCTTGACCAATCCAAAGCTGGGATTGAACAAGTTAACTCGAGTGAACCGCCTATGAATGAAGTTGGAGTTGATAGATATTAGAACTCAATCGATGTTATCTGAGCCAACCAAGGAGTCTGTCACTAGTGCACACCAAATCCTAAGGACATATGAAGGTTTTTTATTGGATTATGTAATAAGAACATATCACTATGACTTTTTACATTATTTTTGTATAAATATTATACATTCATTTTATTAGTTGTTACTCTGTAAAGATTTTTCTAAGAACAAATAGTATTTTTAGTTAATATTCAACTAATTAATCATTTTTAATGAATTAATATATTTTTAGTGAAATAATATTTCAATAATATATTGTTATTCATAAATTACTTTTTATTATGTTCAAATGATCGTATAATTTTTTTTAATACAATTGTAATTTTTATTATGGTTTGAAAGCTATTTTTGTAAAAACCCATGAATTTTTTATAAATTTTTATTTCTATTTTGAAAGATAAAATTCACATATTTAGAATATTTTTAATATAAAATGAATATTATTTTTGGAATCATGACATCTAAATTATCTAATGGTGAAGTTTTCATAATTTACAGAGATATTCGAATTTTTTCGTAAAAATTAAAAACTATTTAAATATATAATGTCTTTTATGACATCATAATGACCCAATAGTTTTATAATAACATACAATAAACATTATTATCGGCCAATTTATGTTTTAAAATAAATATAATGTTATTTTATGTTTTTTTTATTATTTTACAAATCCCTAGTTGACCCTCCAAAACATACAAAACAATTTATCTTTTTAAACTGATTTCATTGAGAGTGTGACTCACCTCCACATAAAAACCCCTATTATTTTAATAGGATAGTCCATTTGAGGTATATAATATTTTTTTGCACTCCCCGTTTTCAAAAAACATGTGAATAAAACATGGAATGGTTTCTGGTTTTGATTAGTTTAATGTGTGGTGTCCCAAACATAAATAATAAAATATTCCTTCTCTTTTCCTATATACACACACCCAAGATCCCAATTCGTCTTCACTAAAATCCTTTTGAGTTCTTCCAACCTATTCCATCCTCAATATATAGTCCTCCAATGGTTCCCCAATCTCCCATGATGCCTTCCTCAATCCACACCCAAGACTTAGGGATCATACATCCATGTAAGGGATTTCATCCTTTTCATTTTTCTCTCAATTTCAATATATTGTTATACCCATATACATTATATTAAAAATTTTGGGGGTATGATTTCACACCTATCCCATAAATATCTATTTATGTTTGAATTATGGGAGATCCCATTATCACTCATTAATTACTTCATTGGACACTTGTTACTATGTCAAAATTACGTAATGAATTTCTCTCGCCTCATTTATATTCAAGAAATTCTTTTTAATTATGAATGTAAATAACATTACATATGATGGGACATGTATCTATTTGATCCCCTTACTGAACATTTAACTTACATATTAGGATATACCTCTTTCTATTTCATCAACCATTTTATGAATTCTTATGTCCCATTTTTACACTGCTGAAATTGCACCGATTTTTCAACCCAATATCATTTTGTAGTGAATACCATGCCCATTTCTCTATCTAGGATATTCATCATTGTGAATATTTACTTATTGATTATAAATATTCATGTATGTATCCAAAATAACATTATTTTTGAATAAATTATGATGATTGGTTCCATGTTTTATGATCCATGTGGCACACTTATTCATGAAATGAAAAGTTTAAGAAGGGTACGCCCTAATAGCGCTCTAATTCATTTGGTAAAGAATATTATCATGGTATGTCATCTACACTATGTGTTGAGTCATGATAGTTCGTGTTAAATGAGGTTTTAGTTGTGATTCATGTTAAATGAGTGTTTACTCATGCTCCATGTGCAATGATCCATGACTCAGGCTAATATAATGTTAAATGTTGTTTACACATCACTATGTTTTGATTATCATGCTTTATCATGCCTTTATGTTCATATCTCTCTTGTGATCCATTTATATGCCTATTGTCTAACATGTATTTTATCCTCATGTAATTCCATTTTTATTCCCTTACTGTTCTTCATAGCTCACCCTTTTCTTATGCATGTTCTCAAGTTATCTAATGCAATTCTATGTACGAGGGAATGCAATGAACATGTAAAGGATGTTTTGAATAAGATGTTTGGATTTATATTTTATGTTGTTATGTAATGTATTTAATCCCAAAAGACACTAGAACTATTGATATTATATGTTTTATTATGTGATGTTTCATGTAATATATAATTTTTTAGTGTGAAATAACAGAAGGGTTGTTATAGTTGGTATTAGAGGATTTTTTTTTTTAGGGATTATGATTAGAAACCGCCAGTGATGCTTTAGAGACTATACTATGTATAATAGAAAACAATTATATGATTTGGTTAGTTTTGAGTAAGTTTTTTTATCAAGAAAATAGATCCTTTTCTTGGATATGAGTAGGTATAGGAGGCTCTAGTATAGATATACCTCAGAGTGAAGACTCCGACAAGGAATTTCAGGCTTGACACTGGGTATCCTGGTACATGGAAATAGGCCTTGCTCCACTCTTGGTTACGAAACTCGTGGGGGATATTCTTTGGTAAATTCACATGTTAGTACGAACCATTATATAAGGGTATTTTTAACACCCCAAGCTTCCACGGTACGTTTCCCTTCGAATAATGCAATGGCATGCATTGTACGCAACTTCGAGATTCTAACACACCATAACCAATCAAACTAACCGTTATGAATAGTAATACCTAATTTTTGAAATTTTATAAATTCTATCTCTCAAAATGGACTTCATTTTTTGGATTCCGAATATCGAATTTATCCTAGGGTGAAATTTTGGAACTTTTCAGATACCACTTACATTTTGATGAATAGTGAAAATTACTAAATTTTAATTAAAAACAACTTTTAAAATCAAAATAATTTATAGTGATAAATTATATTATTGAGTGGTTTTAAAGTATAATTAGAATATGTTTTTACCATTTTATACAATGGTGTTCATTATAATTAATTTCACTTTGAAATTAGACCTAAACAATTGTCAATCTTTTGATATATATTGTTTCTTAAAAACATGCTATTTGTTGTGATAGCGGGAATTTATTATAAAATTAATTAATCCAACTAATATGTATAGAATTTTTTAAAATAGTCATCATTTTTGAATTTGGACTATCAATTATAGCTTAGGGTGAAATTTTGGCATTGTTCTGAAAAACTTCAATTTTTGATGAATAGTGAAACTACTATGTGGTAGTTAAAAAAACTGAATTTTTCATAAAACTTAATTTTACTGCTTATATGAATGTAATTTCAAAATTCTGAGAGACACGGTTAATATCAAGAAGTAAAATTTGGTTCAATGAGATGAAAATAATTTTTGATGAATAGTAACTTTTTACTTTTATTTACCACGGTTAAAAGTAAATAGGGTAATTAAGGGCAAAAATGATATTAATATTACCCTAAAACATGTCCTAATTATATTGGACAAGTGTATCTCAACCAAAAACAACCTTAGGAATAAAATATTATCATTTAGGTCCACTTGGATTAGATTAGGACATTTATTATTATTTAATTCAAAGAAGAGTTAAAAGAGTTAAAATCAATGTTTATTTACTGAAACATTTTAAATATGGGGTTATACATAAGATAAATTCGATTGTAAATATTCATTAGAAATATAATAAGATTTCCTACATAATTATATTTTATTTATAATTTTTAGACATTAAATATTTTAATATATTTATGACACAATGATGATATAGTAATTACCATAATAGTGAAAATTTTAAATAATTGATATTATAAATACCCAAATAAATATAATTTAAGACTTTTATTGAATTAAACTAATTTTATAGGATAATATGACATATCAGTATTGATTTAATTTACATTGTTTGAAGTAATAATTCTGTTATGAGTTTCACAAAAATCGACTATTGAATAGTGTCAAAATTGACATAAAAGAGTTTTTAAAACAAGTATTATATTATTAATTGATATTAAATTCCTAAAAATCTAAGGATCGTCCCAAAGACTTATATAATGATAGTTATATCATTAATGGACCACTTTAGGGTCTCTTGGATGTATATAGTATGTTTATTAACTATATAATAAAAAAATACAAAGTGACATGGTAAATGTCAAACTAATTAACTAAGAGTTAAAACTAAAAGATAAGGTTAATATAGTGACCCAAACCTGTCTAAATTCTATTGGTTGAATGGTTTTAGACCTATCCCCACCTTAACCTTTGAATAATAATATTTCTAACCATTAGAAATGGAATATAAATTTATTATAAATTAATATTTTTAGCTTTTCCAAAGGTGCCCCTCTCCCCTCTTATAAAAGGGAACTCCTCCTTCTCATTTCATCACACCATCAAAGCTTTTTGGTTCAGCCAAACCCTGCACAAATACTCTCGGAACATCCCTCAATACAACCTAGATCCCTTAGTTTGATCAGAAATCCAACCTAAGGAGACCTTTTGAACAAATCAAAAGGAAGAACCCGAAGAAGAGGTAATGTTTTCACCACCCCTTTTCAAGTTCCTTTCTTCTTCCACTTCTTCTTTCATTGTTATTACCATTGTAAAATAATAACTCTAGTATGTTATATATACTGTGATGTTATTATAAATATGGCACAACAATTTTCAGTATTCTATTCATCCTTTGAATAACATGTCACCATACGTGCGTACGTACGACTTACTGTCTCCATGTCGTGGTGTAATTGTTATTCAATATATTATTATTTGTGTGGGTATAATAATGATGTGTAACTCATGAAAATAATAAATATAACATGATAATAATAATTATATATTATATACCATCCAATTATATATTATTTTAATATCAAAAGAATGATATTGTCGGTCATGCGTACATACGGACTACCGTCTCCACGAATGCGATGAGATTCATTCTCTATCGTATCCATTCATGTATAATTATCATTTTATGATTTAAAAATAATTTTTAAGGACTTGATATAATTATGGATATGAATAATATAAAACCTAACCATGAAAAACATGGCTTACGTAACAAAACAAATAAAAGAAAACGAGTAAGTTAACACCTGAAATGACGATAATTCTAAGATATTATTAACAATACAATGTTAAAAGATCATATATGATATAATATTAATGTATATGATTCATTAATAATTTAATAACAATTTTTTCATCATTATAAAGGAGGTTAACCTGCCCCCAACCAAGGAGAATTACAAGGTAATGGATTTTCTTATCTCACTTTCAATTCCGTGAGATTTCCATTGTTCACCACTAATTTGTTGAAAGTGGTGTATTGTGTACTGCCATTTGATATATATTATAATGATTCTCTTTATATTCATGTTATTCTGTAAATAATTTGGTGGTTATTAACTTTTTGTCATACGACTCAGTTGATTACAACGTGGTAAGGGGTTTCTTAACTCACTCTTAATTTCGTGAGAATTCCATTGTTCACCACTTAATTATTGCATGTGGTGTATGTGTACTACCCATGATTGTATTAATTGTGTAATATACTTTAATTTAGGGGTATTTACATCATAATTGTATGATCCTTCTTTCATGGGAGTATGTTTCGTATGTTACCAATCGATAAGGGAATTTGAAATTTCAATTTCCATTTATTCGACTTTATGCAAACATCATTGATTATTTTACACCAAGATTATGTGTATAATCACTATTCATTTGTTTATGTCATAATTTCCATTCCCCTTTTTTGTGGATATACTTTTGATACACATAATCAATCCATTGATTATTTCTCAAGTCATCGATATGAATTTGATAAGAGTAATTTTAACTCATTCTCCTTTTGTTGAGTTAAACATCCAATTCATTGGTGTTATGTTTTACAAGATTATGTCTGAATCTCTTTTGATTGATTTACACTGAATATTCAATCATATTTAGTGTATTTATATTTGTCACACATTAATATGTAGTTGATTTATCCTTAATCTAAGGATACAACCTTTATGAGACATTTCATCTCAATTTACATTCCATTGTTACATCTTTGTTGTTATACACCATATCACTTTTATATGGTGTATATAATGTACATTGACATAGTATATCATTAATTCATTTATTCTCATGATATTACAATGTTTCGATCACCTCAATTATTTGTATTCAAGTGTCTCTCTTTTGGTTAGAAACTCTAACTAAAATACTATTTTTAAATGTTTTAAAGACTTATTCATATAAATCTTTCTCACTAATGTCCATGTTTTGAAAATGGTTTTAAGGATTTATTTATATGGAAATTAAGGTTTTAAAATTATAAATCCTTTGAAAATATTTCAAAGTGGAATGGGACACTTTGATTCAAAATTCTATTTTTAAATTGCTTCTTGACAAATATTGTGACTTTTAAATGATTTCAAGAAAAAGGGGGATATTTCTCTCAAATAGTTTTGATGATTATTTCATCTATGTCAACATCCTTCATTATTATTGATTTAGGTTAATGTGATATAATACAATCTTCCATATTGTATCGAATGAGTTATTTTTGACTGTGGATGTGCTATTTTTATACCATTCATGGTTTGTGGTTAAATTATTGACTTTTTGTATGCTAGTTTTAATACGAATGTTTATGTTATGTTTAAACTTGTTCATATGAGGAATTAATTGGACTTATTAAGTGATGGGTGGAGCCCTCTATAGCTCTTCAATTCATCGGTAGGTCTCATGAGACAAACTAGTGTCTTGGCAGAAGGCCTTGGAAAAATCTTATTTATAGTCTTGGCACGAGGCCTTGGCTATGTGTTATGATAGTCTGGAATTATGCATTCCATCATTATGAAAGTGCTTATTGATATTTCATGTGATCATTCGACTAGTAGAATATCCATGTGAATTAGTAAATGGCATAATTTCATTTTATCATTGCCATTTTATGCTGAAGTTAAAGTTTAAAAGGCTTTTGTTTTAGTTATAAATTGCCTTAAGTGTTTTTTCATATCTATGAAAGCTTTTACTATAATGTTATCCTTACTGAGCATCTGAGCTCACCCCTTTAAATTTTTTTATTTTTCCCAGGATTATGAAGAAGTAATTTATGAATGACCAGCAGGGATAGTATGAGGGGATATGAAGACAAGACAGTTTTTTATGTAATGTAAAACTTTATGAATGTATCTAGTGTTTACAAGGATACTAAACTAATTGGTCTTTCGAGACTTGATCTTTCTTGTGATCACGTCAATGTTATGTAATAATGGACTGACTCTGGGTAACTAGGGTCAGGGCATTGCAGTTCTAAAAAAATTCCCCTAAGAATACATGTCAGAAAGTAGATCATGGATAACATAGACTAAAGCTGATAGATTCATAAGTTAATGATATAAAAGTTGTTTATATGTCATCTGTTTTTTTCGTTGGATTAACCTTTATGTGTTACCCCTAATATTCCTTTTATTCTAACCAATGGACATTAATATTAGGACTCAGGCTAACAACTGATTCCACGACAAATGTGATGACTATTCTAATAAGATAACCAATATTATGGAACAATAATCACAATACTTTTCATGATACAGTCTTACTTAACTACATATTTGAATAGAAACAAGGTTCAATAGAAACGTTCACCCCCCCCCAAACGAAAGAAAATGTTGTTATCGAGAGCTTCATTAGAAAATGGCCTCTTTCTTTTAATGGATCATCCAATCCATCAATCTCTAAACAATAGATCAACTCTATTTAAATTATCTTCTCCATCAATCAACGTTCCAAAAAATAGATGGTTCTCCTAACAACTTATCATATGGCAGGTGAAGCTGATCAATGATGGATATTGATTAAAAATATGAATATTGAGAAGAATATCGAAGCGTTGGAATGGATGGATTTCCGATTATTTTTCAAAAATTGTTTTCCTCACATCCTTCGACTTATGATGAAAAGGGAATTCTCTTACCTCCAGCAAAAAGGGGACTAATCCATCGAAACATACATGGAGAAATTCACAAGGATTTTGTGATATGCCTCCATCTTTGTCATTTTCCCCAAATGTATGGTTTACTACTTTTTGTGGGCTGAAACATAGCATGCAGAAAGCATTGGTGATCTATGACTTCAACAACTATGAGTAAATTTTCTGATGTGCCCTCAGGGTCGAAATTGAGATCGGAGAATATCTGGGGTATTATGTGGATAAAAATAATAATGTGGACTTCAATACAAGAATTCTGATGGCTAAATCAAATGGTGCTAAGAAAATATGGCACCCCACATTCCAAATGTTTTTGAAAAAGAACCCTATAAATAGTTTTAAGGGGACAAGGAAATGATTTAGGGGAGGAATAGAAGGGAACCTAGCTATTATCTACCAATAAGAAAAACCCATGGCGATGACTCAGGAGAGGAATTCTTTATTTAAACCTCAGCACATTATTAATTATTTCATCTTCAAAGAACAAGGGAACCTTGTAAATCAATTCCCTATGCCAATGGAATTTAGAGGCAACCAACAACCTCTAAGGCATCATGGGAGAGATTTTTGCATTACGACCTACAATGTGAACCCTGACAATGATGTGGTGAAAGGTACACTAGTAATTCATTCAAGAATAACTAATATTCATTTTGATTCTGTTTCTACGCATTCTTTTGTATCACAAACGTTTAGTAGAACAATCTTATGTCCACCACAAATCATATTAGTAAAGATGTCATTGAGTATGGAAAATGGGGAAATCGTTACATCTAATGAATATAACTCCTCCCCTGTCATAATTTGTGGATTGGACATCTTGAAATACCACTTCATACTCCCTCTAGTGTAATTTGAATCTATTCATGAAATTTATTGGCTATACCTATATAGATCCAATATAAATTTATGTGATAGTAAAATCACTATCTATATAGAGAATCGACCCCCGATTATATACAAGTACAAGGAGGAAGATGAATCTTCATTAGCACCATAATCTCAAGCATAGATATTACTGTCATCTGATCATGTGTAACTTGCTTAGATGATTAAGTCTATAGAGGAAACCATCCATGAAGACTTGCCCATTGTGGGAGAATTAACTGAAGAGTCTCCCAAGGTATTTTCTAGTCTTACTCCTAGTAGAGATATTGAATTCTCAGTTGACCATATACCTTGGGAATTGCCAATATCCAAGACTCAATATAGAATGGATGTTGTAGAGCTTGAGGAGATGAATCATAAACAACAAAAGAATCCGGATAAAGGGTTTATACGCCCAGGTGCTTCACCATGGGGTGGACCAGTCCTCTTCATCAAGAATAAGGATGCGTCAATGCATATTTTCATTGATTATCAAGAGATCAGAAAATCCCAATAAAGAACAAGTATCCTCTTCCATGAATTGATGACTTTTTTGATGAGATTCTTGGAGAAAAATACATCTCTAAGGTAGATTTGCGGTCATGATATTATCAATTCTGGGTTAAGAAGGAATATATCCCCAAGATTGATTTTTGTACATCATTCATGCACAATGATTTCATATAAATGCCTTTCGAACACACTAATGATCTTGAAATTTTTATTGACTTCATGAATAGACTCTTTAGGGAATACCTTGATATATTTTTGGTAGTCATTATATATGATATTCTAATATAATCCAAAACCAAGGAGGATATTGATGAAAATATAACAATTGTACTAGAGACCTTGCGAAAGGATAAGCTCTATGAAAAATACAGCAAGTGTGATTTATGGTTGAAGGAGGTCTCATTCATGGGAAATATCATCATAAGCAATGTGATATATGTGGATTCCTCCAAGATAGCTGCAATTGATGGATGGTCAAGGTCAACATTGGTAACGGATATTCGTAGCATCTTGGGGTCACCTGGATATTATTGTTGATTTTTGAGAAATTTCTCATGATTTTCTAACCCTCTTTAAAAACTAACACATAATGGAGTACTATTTTCTTTGAGTTATGAATGAAAAGAGTGCTTCCTGTAGTCGAAAATAAGACTTATTACTGCACATGTGCTCACGTTATCCACAATTGGAGATAGTTTTGTGGTATTTATTTATTCATTGAATAATGTTCTGGGTTGTTTGTTGATGGAGAATTATAAAGTGAAAACCTATGCCTCAATGTAGCTAAATATCCATAAACAAAACTATCCCATGCATAATCTGGATTTGGCGGCTGTGATCATTCCATTGAAAATCTGGTGGCATCCTCACTATGGGAAGAAGTATGAGATATATACTAATCAAAAGATCCAAATATATATAAATATATATTCAAACAAAAAGTGATTAATATGAACCAGGGAAGATGGATAGAAATCATCAAGTATTAACACTATTCAATGCACTACCATCTCAGTAAGGCAAAAAAGGTAGCAGGTGCTCTATGTAGAAAGGATCCTGAATCATTATTAATTATGTGAATTGAAAAGGATCCAATCTTCTTGGATTTGGAGTGGATGGACATATGAATCATTAAGGTAGGAACATCATTAATCCTTTCTCAGATGATTTCTCAACCACCCCTTATTGAGAAAATAAATGATGCTCAAATAAAGGATATGAAAATTTTTAAAATGGGTGAAAGCTATCAGAAATGGTAATTCCAAAGAGTTCTTGGTTTAGAAGAACAAAAATATGAGATTGGGGTCATGATTATTTGTACCATTTGATCCATAGATAATGAAGGATCTTAAGAATTATTCACATAGATCATATTTCTCTATTCACCTAGGGAGCACAAAGATGTATCAAGATCTCCAAGAAATCTTTTGTTGGAATAATATGGAATGGGAAATTGCTGAATATACATCAAATTTCCTAGTATGTCATAAAGTGAAGGATGAGAGGAAAATATATAAGGGGATGACACAACCACTACCCATACCAACATGAAAGTGGGACAACATTTCCTTGAACTTGGTCATTGGACATCCAAGGACTTCCAAAGGAAACAATGCTATATGGGTCATTGTGGATCGTCTTATGAAGATAAACCAATTTATCATGATTCTAGAGGACTTATCATTGGATCATCCTTCATGTATTTACATCAATGTAGTGTTAATAATTCCTAGATTACCACTATCGATTGTATCCAATCGTGATCCGAGATTCACCTCAAAGTTCTATAAAAGTCTCAAACATTCTCTAAGCACTGAACTAATCATTAGTACAACCTATCATATTGAAAAAGATGGCCAATTAGTGAAAACTAAATAAAAACTGAAAGATAAGTTAAGATCATGTTCTATGGACTTCAATGAAGTGTGTTACCAACATTTATCACTGGTTTAATTCTCCTACAATAACTATTTCTACTCGAGCATATGAATGGAAACATATGAAGCCCTTTATGGGAAAAATTGCAGAGCACTGCCATCTAGTTATGAAGCTAGTTAGCGTAAGTTGCAAGGACCTGAAATGGTCAATGAAATAGGATAGAAGATGAAAAAAGCTCACCATTATGTCAATGCAGCCCAAAGTTGACAAAAGAGTTATGCAGATAATCATCTATGAGACCCTGAATTCAAAGTTGGAGATATGTTATTTATATGTATATCTGCATGGAATAATGTCCTGATTTTTTGAAATAAATGAAAGATTTTTCCAAGGTACATTGGCCCCATCGATATTCTTAATGGTGTTAGGGTTGTGGTCTATCGACTAGAACATCCACCTTCCATGAAAAAAATAACATGATGTATTTTATGCATCCCTATTATGTTTGTACATACTAGACCCTCCACACATACTCACTTTATAGGCCGTATATCTAGAGGGTGATCTTTTTTACGATGAAGACCCACTGAAGATCTTAGATCGTAGAGAAAAAAGTTCTATGAAATAAAGAAATACCCCTCATCAAGGTGTTTTGGAGAAACAACATTTTTGAAGAGGCAATGTGGGAACTAGGGGAAGTGATGAAGCAGAGTTACCCAGATCTGTTTTAGTGAGGGAAAAATAAATTTTGATGGTGAAATTTTTTAAGGGGTTATGATTGTAATGACCCAAAATTTCATTGATTAAAATTTATCTTGATCCAATTAAATGACTTATTATCTAAAATGGTTATATAACGTATGAAATTCTATGGTTTTATGATTTTTTATTTAAAAATACTGTTATGAATTGTGACCATTTATTATATTGTTGTTGAACAGTGATCAAATGATTAGTATAAATATAGGGCTTTACCAAATCCAATTTACTCAGACAAAGGAAGTTATGGCCTCATCTAGTAGACTTGCCTTATTTGAAGCCCATTTTTCGAAGCTCAAAATGTAGGGGGCATCATTGGGCTTTTCTCTTCACCAATCCCAATCTGTGCTTGAATATGTTACACTTGAGTGGAACCACCTAAGAGAGAAGTGGAAGTTGATTGAGATTACCACTTTAGATATGTTATCTGAGATACCCCAATAGTATTTCACCATCGTGCCCCTTACCCTGAGGTCTTTTTCCATTGTCTTAAGGGGTTATGAAATAATAACCTAGCACTCTGTCTATGTAAATTATATTTGAATAAATATTATACATTCATTTTATTATTTTTAATTTGTAAAGTATTTTTAAAGAATAAGAAGTATTTTTAGATAATATTCAATTGATTAAACTATTTTGATGAATTAATGGATTTTTTAATTAAAAAATATTTTAATAAAATTTTATTAGTAATAATTTTTTTTATTAATTACAAATTATCGTATAATTTTTATGAATAAAATTGTAATGTTTATTAATGTTTGAATGGTTTTTTGTCAAACCCCATGAATTTTCGATAAATGTTGATTTATATATAAAATAATGAATTCACATATTTAGAAAATTATTTTTAAAAAATGAATATAATTTTTTATATCAGGATGTCAAAATTATCCAATGGTGAATTTGTCATAATTTTTGGAGATGGTCGAATTTTTGGGTAAAACATAAATACTTATTAAATATATAATGTGTTTTATGGAATCATAATGACACAATTGTGATATAATAAATTACAATATATATTATTTTTGGCCAATATATGTTTTAACTTTAAAATAATGTGATTTTAGGTTTTTTTGATTAATTTACAAATCCTTATTCGACCATTGAAGACTTATAAAACATTTTAGCCTTTTAAATTTATTTTGTTGAGAGTGTGACTCACCTAAACATAAGAAAACCTATGATTTTATAAGATTTTTCCATTGGACTTATATAATATTGTTTTTTGATAACCTTTGGAAAAAACCATGGTAAAAAACCATGGGTTGTTTGTGGTTTTGATTAGTTTAATGTGTGTTGTCCCAAACCAAAATAATAAATAATTCCCTCTCATTTCCTATATAAACCAACCCAATCCCACACATACACATCACTCAATGCCTTTTTTGTTTGACCAAAAACTTTCCTACTATCTCTATAATTCTCCCAAGGTTCCCCAAGCTCCCAAGAAACCTCTCTCAAGCATCTCCCATGCCATTGGGATCACACTTCCAAGTAAGGGATTTATTCATTTTCATTTTTGTCTCAATTTCATTATGTTTTTATGACCTTTTTACATTAAATAAAATATGTTAGTGATTATTTATCACCTCCCCATACTTCCCAATTTATGTTTCAATGAAGGGGGCCCCTTTTTCTCCCATTAATTCCTTCCTTGTACACATGATTCTATGCCAAAATTCCGTAAGGAATTTCTCTCTCTTCATTTAGATTTAATCAATTATTTTTTATTATGAATATAAATTACATTACATATATTGGAAAATATATCTATATGACCTCATTATTGTACATTTCATGTAAATATTATGAGACACCCCTTTCTCTCTCATCAACTATTTTTATGAATTTTTGCGTCATGTTTTTACAAGGCTGAAATTGTACCGATTTTCCACGCGAATATCCTTGTGTAGTGAATACCATGCCCATTTCTCTATCAAGGGTGTTCACCAGTGAGAAAATTTACTTATTAATTTTAAAGATTCATGTATGTATTCTAAATCAATTTATACTAGAATAAATTATGATGATTGATTCCATGTCTTATGATCCATTTGGAACAATTATGTATGAAATAAAAGTTTTTAGAAGGGTGCACCCTGATAGTGATACAATGCATTAGGCAAAGAATAGTATCATGATACATAATGTGAAATTAGTGTTGAATCATGTTAATTAAACTACAAACAGGTCTTACTCATTCTTCATGTGTAATGAGGATTTATTCTCACTGTATGTGAAATGAGCCTTGACTGATGCTAATACCATGTTAAGTGTTGTTGCCACATCTCTATGTTATGATTATCAATATTTATCATTCCTTTATGTTTATGTTTCTATTGTGCTCCATTGTTATTATTATTATATAAAATTTATTTTAATCCTCATGTTTTTCAATGTTTATTCCCTTACTGGACCGTATTGATCACCCTTTTCTTATGCATGTTGTTAGGTTATCCAATTAAATTCTATGTACGAGGGTATGTCGTGGTCATGTAAATGAATTTTTCATTTAGATGTTGTGTTTTTTGTTTTATGTTCTCATTTAATGTTCCTAAGAACAAAGTCACTAAACCTCTATATCTTCTATGTTGTATTATGTGATGTTTCATGTAATAAATTATGTTTATGTGTGAAATAATAGCAGGGTTGTTATACCTTGAATGCCTAGATTGAGCTTAGTAGATTGGATTTTGTCTGATTTGGTTTGATTTGGGACCTAGGGGTGTTTCCTCATATATAGTTTGATAAATATTCTAGGAGTGTTCTTTAAATGATACAGATGTGATTCGATAGTAAATTCTAATGGTTCAGATTTCATGAATTGGAATTAGTTGTAGAAAGGATAATAACTAAGGCAGGGGGAAACGACGTTTGAGTGATAAATGGAAGTATGATGGGATTTTTTCTAAGGATAGATGGTCTCTTATATTCTCCATCTAGTTGTTTTATAATTATTTATTAGTATTTTTTGAGTTTAGATGGAATATTTAATATATGTTTGGATTGAATATTGGTGTCCTATTTTGTGTTGGTAAATTTAACATGATCATTTAAAAACCTTAGGAACCAAATCAGTTTTGATTTTTTTTTGTTTCCCAAGAATTTTTAGGGATAATATATTTTATGGTGGGGAAATTTTGTTGTCCCCTGTTTTTTGTGTAGTGGAAAATTCTATATAAGGCCCCAGACTTAAACCTTACTTAATCTTGAGTTATTACAAGATTATGCATTGAGGATCTTTTTGGGTTTAGAGTTTTAGAGAATTAGATCATAAAACATGCATTACATCCCACATATAAACAAAGTGGTTACATAAAGATAGTATTCTTCATTCCCATCAATGTAAACATATTTAAAATAAAACATGGATTATTTCTTGACACTTCCTTGACACTATCATCATATCATGTACCTTTCCCTTGACCTGTGAAAAAAATTTCAAAAAAACTTGGTATGAGCATAAAAAGCTCAGTATGGGTTATAAAAACATGGAATGGAAATAAGGGTAAATAAGGGTACATATATACATAAGAATGAAATGATAATTTACCCATAAAACATAAGCACTTTAACATACCTCATCAAATCATGAATAAATAATAGAAATCATAAGACATAAAGGTAACTTGAGGCATTCATAACATTCTTACATATGGAGTAACCCTCTTGATTACGTTTGGAATACCCATCACAGTAATTCCCTAAAATCTCTTCGGAGAAACCTTAACGTTTCACTCCTTCATGTTACCCAATGCATTGGAGAGCTATATCGGGCTCACCCGCCCTTAGTCTATCATGGAACCACCCGTCTACATAATAATGCCCAAGAAACTCAACATAATTGTATCACATAAAACATGTATAAAGGAAACATAACATTTCCACCTTTCAATCACAAGATATCAATACAACACATTGATATAAAAACATTATGAAAACCATTTTCAATACCAAAATAAAAGAAAAGTAAAACTTGGTATTTATTTTTCTTTTAAAAAAAAGTATGGCTTGTAGAGGAAGCCGAAACTCAAATAATGGTCACGGTGGCGGAGAAGTCATTGTCGCCGCATACGTACGACAAAAACATTCCATTTTTTCATTTAGTAAACGCTCCGTATAAAAAAGATTCCTTTTAAATAAACGTAAAAGTCAAAGGGGTTTATACAACGTATAAAAGAAGGCTGTGTATAAAACAAAATATGCCTCAATGAAAGGTGATTGAGACGAAGTCACATACCTCGTACCCGACTTGACCCGACTGTTCATTATTCTCCTGGATAATAAACTTGAGTGAATCTCTACTTGCATAAGAACCTTTTTCAAGTTCATTATTCCTTTTATACCATGTTATGGACATCATGAAATCATTTAATTTAATAATGATCATTTTGTCGGTATTTGGTTCTTAAGTCAAAAATAGACCTCTTACACTTACATGTTGTTAATTTTTTCAAAGGTTTGTTATATCCAGAATGATATTAATGATTTGGATAACATATATATCTTATATATTCAGCATATACATGTATTTATGATATTACATCACATTCAGAGGTAAGAAATGAAATGCACCGTTCATGGAGACGGTAAGCCGTACATACGCATGAACGCTACTTCCATTTCTATTTCGTATTTCAGGATTGGAATCA
Source organism: Viscum album (assembly GCA_963277665.1). Classification (NCBI taxonomy): domain Eukaryota; kingdom Viridiplantae; phylum Streptophyta; class Magnoliopsida; order Santalales; family Viscaceae; genus Viscum; species Viscum album. The sequence goes on along the minus strand of OY728157.1, from coordinate 453,680,551 downwards.
TAATGATATAAGAGTATATTATAATTCCAGTATAATAACATATATAATATCATTAACTTTATCCTTTACACATCCCACATATGGTATTAACGAATCAAATCACTTTCAGGGGGCGGTAGTCCGCACTTCCTAAAATGAAGATATCGTGTTTACCCATAATGGAAACAATAATGGTATGCCATAAATGAAAAATACAGAAGCATAAGGAAAGAATAAACATATTATATATCATATATAAAAATAGTGACATCATAATGGTCACCTTTGATGGTGTTAAATGTGTATTGAACAATCCTCGTTTCAAGAGGCAGAATTTCGCCATCCACGGAAACCGTATGTTCTTTAACCATTTAATGTAGTTGTGTGAGAGTGTAGCTCGAATAAATCTTATAACAACATCCTAGTATATTGGATATTATGGTGTTGTTACAAAAGAAGTAAATAAAAAGAGTTTATGGGGTTGGAGAAGAAAAATAAATCAAATGAACATGAGAAAATGAATTACCTTTAAAAGTGTAACTCCTTTTGATTTGAGCCTAAAGGCTTCCTTTGAAAGGCTTCTGCCCAAAGAGAATTCTCTAGGATGAGGAGAGGGATGTGGAGAGAGTAAATGGGTAGGGGTTGGCCGAGCCAAAGGCTTGAGGAGTGTGTGAAATGAGGTAGAGGTGGGGGCCTTTTATAAGAGGAGAGGAGGGGAACTTTTGGAAATCATGAAACTATTATGTTATTTTCAAAAGTGTTTCGAATTTCTAAGGTCCCAAATTGATATATTTCAAAGATAAGTCGATAATTCTTCTAAATCTACCCAACCAATAGGTTTTGGACATGTGTAGGTTTTAGATATTAAATTTTGTTTCCATTTTATTTAAATCGTTAAATAATGAGGTCATCGCTGCATCATCATGATGCAATAAATAATTTAATTTATTTAAAGTATAAAAATTATAAAAAATAATATGATGTATGAAATCATTGTAGCTTTCCAATGAATATTTATAGTCAAAATTATGATTAGTATAACCCCTTCTAAAAATTGTTTTAGTAAAATAATTTATGTTAGTGTCATTTTCACGTTTATTTAAAAAAAGCATTAAAGTCATTATGTCACCCAAGTGGCTCCATGGGGTCCCCTAAATCGACCCATGGGTTTTCTTGGTCGGCCATGACTCACCCAATATATGTAGGACAAGTTTCATGGTGTTTTCACATTTTTATAATATCATTTTTACCTTAAATTACACTAATTAACTCTAATCGCGATTAATGAAAAAATGTTACTATTCAACAAAAAATTATTTTCATCCCATTGAACCAAATTTTACATACTAATGACAACCATATATGTTGGATTTTAAAAATTCAACACACATTAGTGGTAAACATTCATTTAACTGAAAAATCAGTTTTCTTGATTACCACTTAGTGGTTTCACTATTCATCAAAAATTGGAGTTTTTCAGAAAATTACCAAAAATTCACTCTAAGATATATTCGATATTCTGAATTCAAAAATGATGTTTATATTACCTAATTCAAAGAATATAAGTATAATTAATTAATTTAATAATTAACTCCCGCGGTCAAAACAAATAGTGTGTTTTTAAGAAATGATATATATCAAAAGATTGATATTTGTTTTTGTCAAATTTCAAAGTGAAATTAATTCCAAAGTCCACAATTGAATCAAATGGTAAAAATATTGTATGATTTCACTTTAAAACCAATTAAAAAGATAATCTAATCATATAAATAAATTAGATTAAAAGTGGTTTTGAAATAAAATACAACATTTTTCACTTATTCATAAAAAAATGAACTTTATCGGAAAAATACCAAAAATTCACACAAAGTAAATTTTGATGTCCCATTCATAAATAATAATTTTATTTTGAAAAACATAGCTTATAAAATTGTCAAAAGATAGATTAAAAAAGGGTTTTCCATCAAAAGGCAGTAAAACAATCTTTTAAGAATATTAGTGTATTCCATGCTTAAGATTGGATTTATTTTCATTTTAAGCCTCTAACACACTATCTAATTCATTAATAGACATAGATAAAAATATCTATTATTCATTACTTAATTGGGATGTTACATCCTTCCCCCCTTTAAAAAATTGTGGCCCCGCAATTTATTTACTTATCTAATAAATGGGGGTACTTATCCCTCATTGCATTTTCAGATTCCCATGCCGCCTCTTCAACCATATGGTTTTTCCATAAAACCATTACCTATTGAATCACCTTATTCCACAACACCTGATCCCTGTGATCAAGAATCTGAACCGGTTGTTCCTCGTAAGATAGATTCTCTTCCAGCTGAACTACCTCTGGACTCAAAACATGAGATGGATCTGGCATATACTTTCTCAACATCAAAACGTGAAAAACATTGTGTACCTGAGATAAACTCGGAGGTAAAGCCACTTGGTAAGAAACTGATCCAACTCTCTCCAAAATTTCATATGGTCCAATGAACCTTGGACTCAGCCTTCTTTTCATACCAAATCACATCACACTTTTCCATGGTGATACTTTCAGAAAAACATGATCACCTACCTCAAAAGATAGATCCTTCCTCTTGTTGTCTGCATAACTCTTCTGCCTACTCTGAGCTGTTCTCATGTGCTTATGAATCAGCCGAACTTTTTATGCCATCTCTTCTACCAATTCTGGTCCCATCAACTTCCTTTCACCCACTTCATCCCAGAAAGCTGGAGTTCAACACCGCTTCCCATATAATGCCTGAAATGGTACCATCTGTATACTGGAATGAAAACTGTTATTATATGAAAACTCAACCAAATAAAGATGTTAGTCCCAACTTCCCTGATAATCCATCGAACAAGCTCGTAGCATATCCTCCAAGGTCTGAATTGTTCGTTCTGACTGCCCATCTGATTGAGGATGAAAAGCTGTACTAAAATTTAATTCAGTACCCAACGACTTCTGAAAGCCTTTCCAAAAGTTATAAGTGAACATGGGATCACGGTCAGATACAATGGAGAGAGTAACTCCATGTAACCTAACTATCTCTTTAAGATACAAACAGGAAAGTTGATCAAGAGAGAAAGTATCTCGTATAGCATGGAAATGAGCAGATTTGGTCAAGCGATCAACAATAACCCATATTGCATTATTACCTCGAGATGTCTTTGGTAATCCCACAATAAAGTACATGGATATATTCTCCCATTTCCACTCTGGAACTGGTAAAGGCTGAAGAATCCCTTTCAGTAACTTCCACTCTGCTTTAACCTGTTGACATGTTAAACACTTCACAGTAAAATCAGCAATATCTCTTTTTATTCCATCCCACCAGTAATACTCCCGCAGATCTTTGTACATCTTATTACTGCCAGGATGAACTGAAAATGGAGAACTATGAGCTTCACATAACAAATCTCTCTTCAACTGTGAATCACAAGGCACACACAATATCTTCCCAAATCTCAAAACACAATCATTATCAATGTTGAATTCAGGCAACTTACCTTTCTGAACCAGCTCTACCTTTTTCTGCAACTCACTGTCTTGCTTCTGTGCTTGCTTGATTTTTCATGATAGAGAAGATCTCACTGATACCTGAAACAAAACGGAAGGACTTCCTGCACCAACAACTTCTATGTCAAAGTTCATCAAATCCTTAACCAAAGGATCACGTTCCAAACGCAACATTGCTAATGAAGCATTTCTTTTTCGACTCAAAGCATCAACCACTTTATTTGCTTTTCCCGGATGGTAATGAATTGATCAATCATAATACTTGATTAATTCTAGCCATCTCCTTTGTCTCATGTTTAACTATTTCTGAGTGAATATATACTTTAAACTTTTTTGATCGGTATATATTTTACACTTTACTCCATACAAATGATGCCTCCAAATTTTTAAAGAAAAAACAACAGCAGCTAATTCCAAATCATGTGTAGGGTAATTTACCTCATGAGTTTTCAACTGTCGTGAAACATAAGCAATTACCTAATCATTCTGCATTAGGACACAACCATGTCCTTTCAATGAAGAATCACTGTATATAACAAACTCACCATTCCTGGACGGTAGTGAAAAACTAGAGCATTCACCAATCTTCTTTTTAACTCCTGATACTACTTAATTCGATGGCCCAACATCTGTTAAAGTAGTTGCAAAGGATTTCACCACCCCTTTCTACTTGTAGTCTAACTGCTTCCCATCACTCAAGATCTTTTCGGACACTCGTTTGCATAGTGACCCATCTCATTGCACTTATAACATTTCACTAACTGTAAATCAAATTTGGTATTACCTTCACCTTGATCCTTTTCAGTGCAATCACGAGCCTTATGTCGCATCTTACCACATCGGTAGCACTTTCCAAAATTCAGAAGATATTCCCAAGCATGCCTTTTGCCACATTTATCACAAACTAGAAACTTAGTTTTCTTACCATCAGACTTTTTTGAAGAATTCTTACCTTTATCCTGCCACCTCGGTCTCTTCTTCCGTTGGTTGTTATAGAACACTTGGTCATCAGAAAACTCCATTTCCACCTTCTGATCACATCGAACAAGCTTTTCATAACTTTTAAACTCACAAGAAGATAATTCCTTACGATTTTTTGGCTTTAATCCTGAGTGAAAATGATTGATTTTACTATCAAGGTCTCGGATAAAATTTGGAGCATACCTTGCCAATCGAGTGAACCTTTCTTCATACGTAGCCACTGAGTCTTCCTCTTGCCACAATTACAAGAATTTCTTTTCCATCATAAGTTGAACAGCCTTAGTAAAATACTTCTCAAGAAACATACCTTTGAATTCATCCTAGTCGAGAGCATCAATCTCATCAGCGTCCCTGTTATTTTTAACCATCGACCACCATTGATCTGCCTCACCCTCCAAACGGTAAATAGCAAGACTAACCTTTTGCTTGTCTGAACACCCCATGACATCAAAAATCTTCTCCAGTGCTTTAATCCACCCTTCAGCTAACACATGGTCAGATGATCCTCTGAATGATGGGAGATGTTGCCTCATGAAATGTTCCACCACTAACATGTTCCTCTGCGGTTGATCTGGCAGATCTCGTGCATGGATACCACCACCATTTATAGCCTGAGTCAACCGTGCCATCACTGCAACAAACTGTTCAGTTCAAATTACGACTATTTCTGGATGCTGATTCGGAAGGTTATTTCCTTCTATATGCCTTCCAAGTACTGCTTCCCTATTTCCTCTGCGGAAAACCATTCTGAACAAACATGTCTTAGATAAAGCAACATGGTAATCTTTAAATTCTATATCACATCAATTTGACCATAAAAAAATATTTTTGGATAATCATATAATAGAATTATAACTCCTAAAGTTATCTAAACCGACCTCTGATACCAACTATAAGGCCCCAGACATAAACCTTACTTAATCTTGAGTTATTACAAGATTACGCATTGAGGATCTTTTTGGGTTTAGAGTTTTGGAGAATTAGATCAAAAAACTTGCATTACGTCCCACATAAAAACAGAGTGGTTACATAAAAATAGTATTCTTCATTCACATCAATGGAAACATATTTAAAATACAACATGGATTATTTCTTGACACTTCCTTGACACTATCATCATATCATCTACCTTTCCCTTGAACTGTGAAAAACATTTCAAAAAAACTTGGGATGAGCATAAAAAGCTCAGTATGGGTTATAAAAACATGGAATGGAAATAAGGGTAAATAAGGGTACATATATATATAAAAATGAAATCATACTTTACCCATAAAGCATAAGCACTTTAACATACCTAATCAAATCACGAATAAATCATTGAAATCATAAGACATAAAGGTAACTTCAGGCATTCATAACATTCTTACGTAGGGAGTAACCCTCTTGGTTACGTTTGGAATACCCATCACAGTATATTCCCTAAAATCTCTTCGGAGAAACCTTAACGTTTCAATCCTTTGCGTTACCCAATGCATTGGAGAGCTATATCGGGATCACCCTCCCTTAGTCTATCACGGAACCACCCGTCTTCATAATAATGCCCAAGAACCTCAACATAATCGTATCACATAAAACTTGTATAAAGGAAACATAACATTTCCACCTTTCAATCACAAGATATCAATACAACACATTGATATAAAAACATTATGAAAACCATTTTCAATACCAAAATAATAGAAAAGTAAAACATGGTATTTATTTTTCTTTTAAAAAAAAGTATGGCTTGTAGAGGAAGTCGAAACTCAAATAATGGTCACGGCGGTGGAGAAGTCATTGTCACCGCATACGTACGACAAAAACTTTCCCTTTATTCGTTTAGTAAAATATTTGTATTAGAAATATTCCTTTTGAATAAACATAAAATTCAAAGGGGTTTATACACCGTATAAAAGAAGGTTGTGTATAAAAAAAAATATTCCTCAATGAAAGGAGATTGAGACGAAGTCCCATACCTCGTATCCGACATGACCTGACCGTTCGTTAATCTCCTGAATAATAAACATGGGTTAATATCTACTTTCTTAAGAACCTTTTTAAAATTCATTATTCTTTTTATACCATGTTATGAACATCATGTAATCGTTTAACTTAATAATGTTCATTTTGTCAGTATTTGGTTCTTTAGTCAAAAATCGACCTCTTACAATTACATGTTGTTAATTTGGTCAAAGGTTCATTATATCTAGAATGCTATTAATGATTTGGATAACATATATATCATATATATTCAGCATATACATGTATTTATGATATTACATCACATTCAGAGGTAAGAAATTAAAAGCACCGTTCATGGAGACGGTAAGCCGTACGTACGCATGAACGCTACTTCCATTTCTATTTCGTATTTCTGGAATGGAATCATAATGATATAAGAGTATATAATAATTCCAGTATAATAAAATATATAATATCATTAACTTTATCCTTTACACATCCCACATATGGTATTAACGAATCAAATCACTTTCAGGGGGCGGTAGTCCGCACTTCCTAAAATGAAGATATCGTGTTGACTCATAATGGAAACAATAATTGTATGCCATAAATAAAAAATACAGAAGATTAAGGAAATGATAAACATATTATATATCATATGTAAAAATAGTGACATCATAATGGCCACCTTTGAAGGTGTTAAATGAGTATTGAACTATCATCATTTCGGGAGGCAGAATTTTGCCATCCACGAAAATCGTATGTTCTTTAACCATTTGATGTAGTTGTGTGAGAGTGTAGCTCGAATAAATCTTATAAAAAAATCCTAGTATATTGACGATACTGATGTTGTTACAAAAAAAGTAAATAAAAAGAGTTTAGGGGGTTGGAGAAGCAAAATAAAACAAATGAACATGAGAAAATGAATTACCTTTAAAAGTGTAACTCCTTTTGATTTGAGCCTAAGGCTTCCTTTCAAAAGATTATTCCCAAAGGGAATCCTCTAGGATGAGGATAGGGATGTGGAGAGAGTAAATGGTCAGGGGTTGGCCGAGCCAATGGCTTGAGGAGTGTGTGAAATGAGGTAGAGGTGGGGGCCTTTTATAAGAGGAGAGGAGGGGCACTTTTGGAAATCATGATACTATTATATTATTTTCAAAAGTGTTTCGAATATCTAAGGTCCCAAATTTATATATTTCGAATATAAGATGATAAGGCTTCGAAATCTACCCAACCAATAGGTTCTGGACGTGTTTAGGTTTTAGATATTACATTATCTTTCCATTTTATTTAAATCGTTAAATAATGAGGCCATCGCTGCATCATCATGATGTCATAGATAATTTAATTTATTTAAAGTCTATAAATTTTAAAACAACTCCAATTATGTAGGAAATCCTTTTAGCCTTCCAATGAATATTTATAGTCAAAATTATGATTAGTATTACCCCTTATAAAAAATGTTTTAGTAAAATAATTTATGTTAGTGTCATTTTCACCTTTATTTAAAAAAAGCATTAAAGTCATTATCTCACCCAAGTGGCTCCATGGGGTCCCCTAAATCGACCCATGGGTTGTCTTTGGTCGTTCATTGCTCACCCAATAGGTGTATGACAAGTTTAATGGTGTTTTCACATTTTTATAATATCATTTTTACCTTAAATTACACTAATTACCCCTAATCGCGATTAATGAAAAAATGTTACTATTCACCAAAAATTTATTTTCATCCCATTGAACCACATTTTAAATATTAATGACAACCATGTATGTCGGATTTTCATAATTCAATACACATTAGTGGTAAACATTCATTTAACTGAAAAATCAGTTTGCTTGATTACCACTTAGTTGTTTCACTATTCATCAAAAATTGGAGTTTTTCAGAAAATTACCAAAAATTCACTCTAAGATATATTTGATATTCCGAATTCAAAAATGATTTTCATATTACCTACTTCAAAGAATATATGTAGAATTTATTAATTTAATAATTAACTCCCGCTGTGAAAACAAATAGCGTGTTTTTAAGAAACAATATATATCAATAGATTGATAATTGTTTATGTCGAATTTCAAAGTGAAATTAATTCCAAAGTCCACCATTGAATAAAATGGTAAAAATATTTTATGGTTTCACTTTTAAACCAATTAAAAAGATAATCTAATAATATAAATAAATTAGATTAAAAGAGGTTTTGAATTAAAATACAACATTTTTCACTTATTCATTAAAAAATGAACTTTATCGGAAAAATACCAAAAATTCACACAAAGTAAATTTTGATTTCCCAATAATAAATAATAATTCTATTTTGACAAACATAGCTTATAAAATTGTCGAACGATAGATTTAAAAAGGGTTTTCCATCAAAAGGCAGTAAAAGAATCTTTTGAGAATATTAGTGTATTACATGCTTAAGATTGGATTTATTTTCATTTTAAGCCTCTAAAACACTATCTAATTCATTAATAGACATATATAAAAATATCTATTATTCATTACTTACTTGGGATGTAACATTCTAGTGGATTTATAACTTCTCAGTTAGTGAATCGGTGAGATATTTAACTGAGCCTAATAATTGAGATTCAAGAATTTGAACACTTTGAATTGTTAATTTCAGATACATTTTACATATTGGTAGACAACCCAAGATTTTTTTATTCATATAGGCATTGAGCTCTAAAATATCTTGTTTATTGGGTGGTATCATGAGGTGCAGAGTTTCCATATGATATATTTATTAGTGCGTCCCTATTTTCTATGGAGTGTGGATTGTTTAAACCATGTGAGGGATCTAGAATATCATGTTTATTCGTGATTATATGAATGGGTGACCCAAATTGATTTTTTATGGTTTTCCCAAACCATTACTATATAGTACACCATTACTATAACATAACCAGTAGATACACATAGTTGGAGTAGGATTGGATCAATATTTGTGACCTAACAAAGCGGGGTGTGTCTACCCTACAGAGGAGGATGCATAATAGGTGAATGGTTTTTCAAATCATGATGAGAAATTAAAATTCATTTTAAGATATAGAAATGGTAGTTTTCCCCTCCTTCCTATAAATTTCCATCCCTTCATTCTTTTTTCATACTTATATAAGACATGCCCCGTGCATCATCTACCTTTTGACGCTCTTCTAGGAATGGGGAGATATCCTCAATATGAACAGAGAATCACACAACATTAGTTGTGGTTGATATCCCCCGGTAAGATATGGACTTTGTAATATAATTTAATTTTTGAACTTTCCATATAAATGACAAATCTATTCGAGATATTTTTTCTTTATTTTAAGGGGTATTTTTGAATTCCATAAATTTCTCTCATTCTAGCTTGAATTAGAGCTCGATATTGAATGAGCGTACTATCCAATATATGAGGTATATAGTCTATATGGTTTTCCATTAAATAGACATCAAATATTGTTTATATTCATTGCTTAACATTCCAAAATTTATTTATTTCACTTTTCCAAATTATAATGTGCATTAAATTAAATTCTTAAACCACCTTGTATTGTTCCATAGTACGCCATTCGGTATGGTTGGAGACTCTGACCTGAACATGAACTATACCTTTAGGATGGGATGTTAGTATCACACACAATGATTATGGTCTTCCTTATGACTAAAACAACCATTGGGTAATCAATATAGATACACATATATTGAACTCTTCATGTTTTTCTTTCTTTCTAAATCACTTAATTTGGTGTATTAAATTATTTAATGTGAAATAAATATATTTTTTGATTGAAATATCAATTTTTCCCATAAAAAGACATTTTTTGTTGTGTTGTCCTATAAATAAAAAGTAGATTTTACTGATGATTTTTATTGTGATTTTTATTATGGAATGTGTTCCTCTAATGGCCATAGATATGATTATATTATAAATTGATGAGTTTTAAAAAATGAATTTATTTTGGGATTGATAATCTTATGCCCATTATTAAATGATAAATGAATCCATTATTAAATTTCTATTATACCTTTATTGAGTTTGTATTTCCCTTTATTCAATATCTAGGATAAGGGATGGAAGGGAAAGTGGGTTTACCTTGTATCGGATCACTATGAAGAGACCTTAGTTAGGGTGTTTAAGTACGACGTCAGATAACCCCTAGATAATAATGATGAGAATGTAATCTCACATGACATGCATTTTTGGGCATGGATTATAATGCCCCCTCTAATAGGGTTTTGATCACAAAAATCCAATCCATGAGTATGATGATTGACATTACCGCCATATTCATTTTTTAGATATTGTTCTTATGACCCATTTATTATAAAATCATAATTTGTTATTACTAATTCGTCTCCTATAATTATTGGACGTGGTGTCTTCATTCATTTATTAAGAAATTAGATGCATGGAATCTATTATTCATTGTGAGACTCTTAACATTATATAAGGACACATGATCTACACCTCAGGTCAGGAGTAGTATGACGTATATATAAATATGAATATATCAATTTACATACATACAATGAATATATATACATGGTGAAATGTTCACAGATAATCTTTCTTATGCCAAATATTATATAGTCTATTGTGTTTCCATGGGAAAAATGATTCCAACTTGTTTAAATTTGTTATTATAACACTGTATTACTTTTGATATAATTACACACTAGTTTATTTTATATTCATATACTAGATTATGCATTGGACACCATCAGTAGTTGTTTACTAAGTAGATCTTAAACCCTGTTGAAGAATCCATTAAGTACCTTCATAGATACCCCTAGGATGTAGGATAGATGTCATGACTATAGTGTGTTATTTCCTTTTATGGAATAGTACATTACATGGGAGCCTGGGGATGTAGTAGAGCATGTACTTGGGGTACCACCTAGATATAGATCCATTTATTTATTTATACCCTTATCATACTATATATGTACTATGTTTTTATATCTATCATTTAGATATCATAAATTCTTATTTCAATATGTTCATTCATGTATTATTATTTGGATTTTATCTAGTTGTATATTTTTTGCATTGATATGATTATTATTTTCTTTCAAAACATAGAGATTATTATTATCTTACAATGTATTTATTTCTGAACATGCGGGTATAGTCTCCCAGATGTACCACCTTAGAACCTCACTAATAGTTGTAAGGCTCTGGTGTATAGTGAGGCTCACAATAGGCCTAATTAGTAATCATTCTGACACACTATTCCAGGTTTCTTCTTGGTCAGGTTGTTTCAAAAATAAATAGGTGTAACAACTTATTTTACATTCCATATGAATCTAAAATTGGTAATTACCGAGCCATAGAAACGATATATCCTAAATATGTTCATTAAATAGAATTTATAAATAAATTTTTTTCATTTTAGCCCATAAGTTTTATGTTTAACTGCCAGTATATCGATTTTATACCATAACCATGGCTATTAATATTTACTATTTTCACGGTTTATTTTGGTAAACATTAATTTTTCTTTATAAGATAGTTTTAATTATGCTTATTCAAAATATAGAATGCATTTTTTACAAATTACATTCCCATAAGTGTAATGAATAATTGTAAATTTAATCTCATAGATGAAATGATAAAGCAGGTTTTGTAAGAGAAAATTTTCAAAAAATTACAATGCTATTATTTTAATATTCAAAAATAAAATTATTTCGATGAAATAAATTGATTTAATTTATATATTTGAACTTTTGTTACATTTAAACCAATGTAAATTATAATTTAATTTTTATATATTTCAAATTAAAAGATTGTTTTCAATTAAAATTCTATTTATTCAATATATATCGAAAAATAAATCAATTTACAGAAATTTAAAAAATTAGCCCAAATATAATTATGATTTTATCATTTCCAAAAATAATATATTTTTATTATAAATTATCTAATTTTATAAAATTTAATTTTAAATTATGTGCACAAAGATTGAATAAACTATCTATGAGAAAAATTACAATTTTTCAGAAAATATGTCTTTTTCTATTAAATAATTTTTTTTATTTTTAATCAACTAATTATATTAATTTTTAAAATTTAGATATTAATATAAACATCAAAAAATTTAAATGATTGGTTATAATTGTATACAATATTACATTTAATATAGTCTTTTTGTCGTATATAACAAAAGTTATCGATGAGATTAAATTTATAGAAATATATTTTGGGGTTTTTTATGTACAATGTTTCATGTCACATTCTCTATCTAATAAAATTTTATAATTTTATAATTTTGGGGAGTTAAACATGTGATATTATTTTCCTCATATATGTTTATAATTCACATGTGGCTTCTTCAATCATGTAATTTTTATATAAAATATTTCCCAGGTGAATATATTTATTCTACAATAACTATTCACTATGATCGAAAATATGAATTCATAGTTAAAAATAATTAATATTTTATTCTAACAAGAAAACCTCATGAATAAAAAATTGTTATGAATTATGTATGTATTTCTGTATCAAGAAAACATGAAATTCATCATGAACCAAATATCAAATTAGTGGAAAAGAAAACTTATTAAAAAATGGCTCCAATAATCCATAAAATTTAATATGATAAAATAATACCATAAAAATAATATTCCTATTTTTTCCAAAATTAATATCACCTTACATGATAAAATATTCACAAATAAATGATCTTCTACCTCAAATGAATTATTTTTCATCTAGTTATATGAATTACTACTAAGTACATCATATTCCTCCCACCAGTTTTACTGAAACATCTTCACCCTCTCAACCATTTCTTCTATATGTTCTTAACTAAAAACAAAAATTCACCAAACTCTTACCAATATTCTGAAGTCTAACATGACTTTCCATATGATTCATAAATATGGTCCATCTATATATTATAATGAAAAATATTATTATAAAAATAATACTAATAAAATTTATTAATCCCTACTTCTATAGTAATCCAATGAGTGTGCTCAATGTAAATATTTCAATGCCAAAATAATTCACATTGATATCAATAAAATTGGGGATGAAAGTAGTACTATAATTTAATTCACTAATAAATGACTATTAATGTACATTCTTAAATGTAGTGATAAATTTTGAATCATTATTTGAAACAATAGACCTAGGGACTCTATAAAATCTTTTTAACTCGTTATATTAAAGTATTAAAAGGTACATAAATGATCTATTATCTCAAATAAGAATAAAAAACATTTATTTAATAATACAATCAATGAAATCACAAATAACAGTATTAATTAGAAATGTCTTTATAATATAAAATTTAAATCCATGGATATTTTTCTTCTATTTCTATTATAGAAGTGGTAATGGCTGACGTATCCAATTTAATAGTTTTTATTCACATATAATAAACAAAAAATTCAAACATTTCATTATGAAACCAAAAATATCCATTTTCATACAATTCCAAAAAATATTTTTGATGGTCTGTATATGTATTAGCACTAGTAGGATGAATATAAAATGGAGTTTTATAAGATTCAAATAATATTTCATTGTCAAACTAGAAATCACCCGAAACACATATCCTATTTCAAAATTTGATAACTCATTCTTTATCAACACTGAACTTGAAAAACATACCCATATAAACAATTAAACTTTTTCTTTCAAACAAAAATCCTCCATTTGATATTTTTTATTTAATTCAAAATATGTTTATCAAAATGGTATATTATCAAAAATAAAAGGGGTTTCTCCATGCACAGTTTTGAAGTAAAATTGTTATAAGTCATTAATTAATGTACTATGTTCCAAATTCAACATAGTTAATATTGAATTAACTTTCCACCTTAAATAATATGATACCTTATTCTAATTACCATGATGGTAGTGAATCATCGAACCGTAATCCATTTTTAGTTATAACCATTTAACTACTAGTTTTCCACTCTTTTTAAGAGAATACTGACACTAATCTCCCATAGTTAGTATATTATTAAATTTTTGTGGTATATAAAATATATCTCTATATTTTATAAAATAAGAAAGCACAAATATAATTTCAATATCATCTGTAGGTTAATTATTCACATGTAATTCCAGTTGGGAGGAATAATATGAAACTACCTGATTATCATGTTCCAAGAAAACAATTAGGACCCATCAATATTTAGTTACTTTACAAAAAATCAAACCATTTCTAGATGGTATGGCTAACAATAAATAAATAAAAAATATTTTTGCTGCTACAAATACTCACCATATTCTTTTTTCTAGATGAATTTATTTGTTTTTTGAGATAAAATATTTTGTGAGCTAGATGACCATGACAAATATTCAAAAAACCATTGTTAGTAACCCACCAATCCATCAATCTCCTCTCCATTCACCTTTAGCTAATGGTACTCGATCCTGAGATCAATATTCAAAAAAATATTCTCCCTGGAGCTGATCAAACTATTCATCGATATGAGTTAAATGATAATTTTTTAATATTAACTCTATTGAGTGATATATAATCAATGAAAGGCATCATATATGCATACATATTTTTAAAAAACAAAAAATAATCCCCCTAGGATGAAGTGATGGGGAAGATGAAACACTAAGGAATAAATTCATGTAATTAATTTCTGATTAGAAAAACTCTCATAGAGTCAATAAATAAAAAAATTTTCAGAAATTATTATCATGACGGAGACATTAAATAGTAAATTCAACATCTCGATAAGTAATAAAACCCAGAAATCATTATGAAACATCTAAAAATTCTTCTTCCATAGGCACATCACTAAATTTGAATAATTTGTTTTCTTTTAAAATACATGTTTTAGAGAACACTAACACCTATATTTCATAAATTTTTTAGTGTCACAAAATGATATAAATGATATGAAATCATTAATATATAAAAATTAATATTCATTCAATTGATTGAATGTAACAACCCAAGATTTCAAAGTACGTTATTTCTTCAAAATAATTCAATAACTTGCACTACACGCAACACCGAGTTTTAGCGCACCATGAGTTACCAAACTAGCCGTTCAAAAGAGGTTATGAATAGTATTAACTGAATTTTTAAAATTATATAATACTAATAATTTTAGAATCCATATTATGAGTTTCTTTGACATAATATATGAACAAATACATTTTTCAGATAAAAGAAGTATTTTTCAAAAAATGAAATTTTACCGCCTTTTAATGGAGAAGCCTTTTTAAATCCAATATTTGAAACTTTTATATATTCTATTTTACAAAATAAACTTCTTCTTAAGAATCTAGATATAATAATTTAGTTTCAATAATGTTTTTTTGTTTTTCAGATAACTTTCATATTTTGTTAAATAGTGAAAATTAGTAAATTTTAATTAAAAACAACTTTTTTAATCAAAATAATTAATAGTAATAAATTGTGAATTTGAGTGATTTTAAATTATATTTATAATATATATTTACAACTTAATACAATGTTGGTCATTGGACATATTTTGACATTTAAATTGGACATAAACATGTGTCAATCATTTAATAGTTATTATTTCTTAAAAACACACTTTTTTGCCGCGGGAATTAATTTTAAAATAATAAATGAGAAATATATGTTTTAAATTTGGTAAAATATACATAATTATTGAATTCAGAATATCAAAATTATCTTAGGGTTAATTTTGGGTATTTTTCTGAAAACTTTTAATTTTTGATGAATAGTGAAAAACTCTGAGTTATATTTTAAAACCGAATTTTTTTTAAATAATAATTTATTTTATGTCAAAATATATACATAATACCTATATATTTTCAATTTAATTCATTTAAGTTATTTTATAATAATTTTAGATATATAAAAATTTTATTGAACTTCTCACCGTCTTTTACCCACCTTAGAAAGTTTTCAAATTCACATAAAAGTAAATTTTACCGCTTCTGTGAGTGGAATTTAAAAAATATGAGAGACATAGATAAAATAAAATATTAAAATGTGGTTCAATGAGATAAATATAATTTTTTATAAATAGTAACTTTTTACTTTTATTTACCATGGTTAAAAATAAATAGGGTAATTAAGGGTAAAAATGATATTATTGTTACCCTAACACATTTATTAATTCTATTGGCTAAGTATAATTTGGCCAAAAACAACCTTATGAATAAAATATGAACCTTTTTGGTCCACTTGGATTAGATTAGAAAATTTATTATTATTTAATTCAATGAAGAGTTAAAAGAGTTAAAATCAATGTTTAATAACTAAAACAATTTTAATATAGGGTTATATAGAAGATAAATCTAATTATAAATATTCATTAGAAATATAAAAATATTTCCTAAATAATTTTATTTTATTTATAATTTTTAGATATTAAATAATTTAATTTATTTCCGACACAATGATGATGTAGTAATTACCTTATTAGTGAAACATTAAAATAATTGAAATTCTAAATAACCAAATAAATATAATTTTAGACTTTTAATGAATTCCACTAATTTTATTGGTTAATATGACATGATAGGATTGATTAAATAAATTTGGTTATAATTAATAAAGTTATTAAGACTTTAATAAAATTAAATTATTATATAGTGTCAAAATTGACACAAAGGAGTTTTTAAAACAAATATTATATTATTAGTTGATATAATATTACTAAAAATATATGGTTCAGCCAAAAAACATATATGATGATACGTATGTCATTAATGGAACAATTGGGGGGTCTCTTAGAAGTATATAGTAAGTTTATTAACTATATAATATAAAAATACAAAGAGACATGGTAAATGTCAAACTATTTAACTAAGAGTCAAATCTAAAAGAAAAGGTTACTATAGTGACCCAAACCTATCCAAAAATTTATTGGTTGAGTGTTTTTTGAACCATACTTGCCGTAGACTTTGAATAATCTACTTTGGAGCCATTAGAAACCGAATATGAATTTATTATAAATTAATACTTTATGTTTTTTCAAAATATCCCCTCCTCCCACTTATAAAAGGACATCACTTCTTGTAACACCCCAAGCTTTCACGATACACTTCTCTTTCAATAATGCAATAGATTTCATTGTATGCAAGTTAGAGATCCTAACACACCGTTACTAATCAAAGTTGTCATTAGTAATATTAATACCAACTTTTTGAAATTATATAAATTTTTTATTTCAAAATGGACTTCATATTTTTATTCGGAATATTGAAATTATCCTATGTTGAATTTTTTGTAATTTTCTGAGAAATTCCTATTTTCTAGGAATAGAAACAAATACTAAAAAAAAATTTTTTTAATAAAAATAATTTATAGTGATAAATTATACTATTGAGTGGTTTTAAATTATAATTAGAATATATTTTTACCATTTTATCTAATGGTGGTCATTAGAATTAATTTCACTTTGAAATTGGTCATAAACAATTGTCAATCTTTTGATTGATATTGTTTCATAAAAACATGCAATTTTTTTGACTGTGGGAATTAATTATAAAATTAATTAATGCAACTAATATGTTTGGAATTTTGTAAAATAGACACCATTTTTGAATTAAGAATATCAATTCTAGCTTAGGGAGAATTTTTGGTATTTTTCTGAATAACATATATTTTTTTGATGAATACAGAAACCACTAAGTGGTAGTTTAAAAACTAAATTTTCATTTAAATGAAACATTACCACTTATGTGATTTGATTTTCAAAAATCCGACATACATGTTGTCATTAGGAAGTAAAATGTGGATCAATGGGATTAAAATAATTTTTATGGTGAATAGTAACATTTAAGTTTTATTAACCGTGATTAAAGGTAACTAGTGAAATTTAAGGTAAAAATGATATTATAAAAATATAAAAATATCTCGAAACTTTTTCTACACTTATTGGAAGAGTCATGGATGACCAAGACAATCCATGGGTCAACTTGGGGACCCCATGGAGCCACATGGGTAAGAAAATGTCATTAATAAATTTTTATTTAAAGTAAAAATAAAATTGTCACAAACATGTGTTTTTTTACTAAAACAATTTTTTTATCGGGTTATATAAGTTATCATTTTGACTATAAATATTAATTGTAAAGATAAAAATATTTCCTACATCATGGAAATTTTTATAATTTTTAGACGTTAAAAAAATTAAATTTTTTATGACACCATTATGATGCAGTGATTACCTCATTAATTAAGGATTTTAATAAAATTGAAGAATAATGTAAAATCTAATACAAACACTCATAAAAAACCTGATGGATGAGTATATTTCGAACCCTTATCCCCTTATCCTTTAAATATATCATTTTGGGAACTTTAAAATCCGAAAATCATTTCATAATAATGTAACATTTCGTGACTTTCCAAGAGTTTTCCTCCTCTCCTCTTATAAAAGGCCCCCACATCTACCACATTATTCACACATTAAAGCCATTTGGATCATCCAACCTATGCCCAAATCCTCTCTCAACATCCCTATCTTACTCCTAGAAGCCTCACTTTGGGCAGAAGTCTTCCCAAGGAATCCTTTGGCTCAAATAAATAATAGGTACCCTATTTAAAGGTAATGTCTTCACTTGTGTTCTTTTGTTTTATTTTGCTTCTCCAACCCTTTAAAAAACTTTTATTGCATTATTTTGTAACAACAACAGTATCTAAAATATTATAGGATGTTGTTATGATATGTATTTGATTTACACTTACACACACCTCTGTCTAATGGTTAAAGAATATATTGTTTCTGTGGGTGGAGAAATATTGCCTCATGAAATGATGATTGTTCAATATTCTTTTAACACCTCTCATGGTGTCCATTAAGATGTCACTATATTTATTTATGATATTTATTATGTTTATTATTACCTTATGATTCTGTATTTTTCATTTATGGTATGCCTTTATGATTTCCATTATGGGTAAATGCGATAATTTCATTTTAGGAAGTGTGGACTACTTCCCCCTCAAAGTGATTTGAATAATTAATGCCATATATGGGACGTATAAAGGATGGAGTAAATTATATTACATATGATATTATACTATAATTATAATACACCTTTATATCAATATTATTTCATTCCATTAAATATGAAATAGAAATTAAAGTAGCGTTCGTGCGTACATACAGCTTACCATCTCCATGAATGGTGCCTTTCATATCTTACCTCTAAATGTTACGTAATACTATGAATGAGTGTATATACAGGATATATGTGATATATATGATATCTAAATCATGAATTTAATTCTGGTTATAATGTATATTTTACCACATAAACAACATGAAATTATAAGAAGTTTATTTTTGACTCAAGTACCAAAGATCGACAAAACGAGCATTATTAACATAAATAATTACATAATGTGCAGAACATGGTAATAAGTGATATAAAAGAAATAATAAACTTGAAAAAAGTTCTTAAGAAATTATTATTTAACTCTATTTTATTATTCATGAGGTTAATGAACGGTCAAGTCAATTAGGACATGAGGTAAGGGACTTCGTCTCAATCTCCATTCATTGAGGCATATTTTGTTTTATACACAAATTTCTTTTATACGGTGTATAAACCCCCTTGACATTTAAGTTTATTAAAAAGGAATATTTTTATATGAATTGTTTTACTAAATGACAAAAAGGAATGTTTTTCTTATCGTACATATGCGGCGACAATGACTTCTCCGCCGCCATGAACATTATTTGAGTTTCGGCATCCTCTACAAGCCATAACATTTTTTCAATGAAAAATAAATAAAAAGTTTTAATTTTCATTTATTTTGGTATTGAAAATTGTTTTGAAAGTGTTTTTATTATATCAATGTGTTGTATTGATATCTTGTGATTGAAATGTGGAGAGGTTGTGTTTCCTTTATGCATATTTTATGTGATATGATTATGTTATGATTTATGATATGTTTAATCCTATTCATATGAGGAATGCATTGGATATAATAAGTAATAGGTGGAGCCCACTATGGCTCCTAAATGCATCGGCAGGTCTCATGAGACAAACTAGTGTCTTGGCATGAGTCTTGACAAAATCTTATTTGTATTATTGGCACGAGGACTTGACTATGTGGTCATGATAGTCTGGCGTTATGCATTCAATCATTATGAAAGTGGTTATTGATATTTCATGTGATTATTCGACTAGTAGAATATCCATGTGAATAAGTAAATGGAATTATTTCATTTTATTTTTTACATATTATGCTGAAGTTCACGTTTAAAAGGATTTTGTTTTAGTTATACATTGCCTTAAATGTTAATGTTTATTTATGAAAGCATCCGCTATATTGTTATCCTTACTGAGCATCTGAGTTCACCCCTTCCAATGTTTTAATTTTTCTAGGATGTAAAGAAGTATATTATGAATGACCTGCAGGGGTAGTATGAGGGGATATGAAGACAAGATGTTGTTGTATTTTTTTTACCTTACGGTGTAATGTAAGACTTTGAATGTATCTAGTGTTTCTATGGCTACTAAACTAATCGGTTTTTCTAGACTTGATCTTTTGTGATCATGCCAATGTTACACAATAATGCACCGACTCTAGGTAGCTACGGTCGGGGCATTACAGTTGGTATCAGAGGCAGTTTAGTACTAACCTTGGAAGCTAGATTTATAAAAACTCTGATTAGAGCACATATCCATAAGATAGACTTTTTGGATTAGTATAGAAAAATTCCTAGAATTTTGTTGTTGTAGAGATTTTGTGAGTTTTCCAACTAATACATCCTTGTCTAGATATGAGCCGGTAGAGGTGGCTGTGGCACAGATGTACCTTGGGGTAAAACCCGAAAACACCGCTTTGAGCTAGACTCAAACGGGAACTCGTACACGGCAACGAGCCTTACTGTACTCTTGGTTACGACACTCCCTAGGGATATGCTTAGGATAATTGTCATTTTCTTTACAAACCATTGTGAATGGTTTCTGAGTATATACTTCATCAAAGAAAAAATTTTATGATTATAGTTCAATTTATGTTAACTGTTTTACAAGTATGGAATTATGTATTTTTATTCATAAACTAATCTAGTTTATGCCATTGTTTATAAATGGAGCCTAGTGGGAGGAATGGAAATTGTATCAATGCATTCACTCCATGTAGGGATTTCCCTCCTGCTCAATATAATTATAGTGTAGCTGGAGATACAACTGGTTCTGATCAACTTATCACCATACCGGGACAACTCACTCAGGTTATGAATAATAACATTTTTCGTATAGAGCACCCTGATCCACAACATGGAGGATCAATGTTAGATCGTTTCATGAGGCAACAACATCCAACATTTAATGGGGGTACAAATCCATTAGTAGCTGAGCAGTGGAGGAAGTCCTTAGAGAAAATATTCCACACCATGGGGAGTAGTGAAAGGGAGAAGTTTTTCATGGCAGTTTACCGCCTCAATAGAGATGCCGATCAATGGTGGTTGCTGATTCAAAACATGAAGGATGATGATGAAGTATCAAATATCGAATGGAGGGAGTTCAAAGAAATTTTCATAGAAAAATACTTCCCTCGAGACCATCGAGCAGATATGGAAAGGCAAACTATGATTCTGAGACAAAAGGATGATGAGAATGTCTCAAAGTATTGGGCTTACTTTACAAGGTTAGAAAGTTTTGCAGAAGATTATATATGTATCCCAAGAAGTAAGACTGATCGTTTCATTGATGGGTTAAAAACATTTTTCTGTCGAGCCTTAATCTCATAATCTTTCTCGTCGTACGAAGATATTGTCTCATGTGCTATCAAGACAGAAAAGGAATTCTCTAAATCTTATGACAATAAAGTAAAGAAAGAAAAGAAGAGAACGGTGGAAAAAGAGACAGATAAAGGAAAAACGGGATAGAATTATTTTCCATTATGTGATAATTCTGGGAAGAATCACCCCGGTACATGCCTAAAAGGAATGTGAGTCGGTTAAAAATGTGGAGAAAAAGGTTACCATGCTCGTGATTACAAGGGAAAGAAAGAGGCTATCAATGTTGAATGCTACAATTTTAGAGAAATGGGGAATTATGAAAATGAATGTCCTAAGAGTCAGAGAAACATAACTCAGAAAAGGCCAAGGGATCAAGGCCAATCTTATGCTGTTACTATAGTTGAAGTGGAATAATTTACGTATTGGTGCTTTTGGACTCAAGGATTATATTCTGGTTATAAGAACAATGTGATATATATAAGACTTGTATAGCAGTACTTGTTGTTTTATTAAGGTTTTAATATGATGAATGTAATCATATTTTTAGTATGTGATAATAAGGGAATCTTTAATTTGTTTGGGGAATTTGATTTTACAATTGATTTTGGAATATAGAGACCTTTTAGAGAAAGTCTGGACAGAGGTATTTTGGATAACTATAATGGTTAGAATGGCTTATATTGAACTTTGGATAGTTTTGTTTATGGTTAAATCAATTTTGAAGAGTATTATTGGAATATTATAATACTATAGTTTTAAGAAAAAGACAACCTATAGGGTGGGGGATAACCCGTCGCGTCGGACAAAGCTGCAGGAATCGAACCCACAACTATAGTGTGACATGACATTATTACCTACCACTAGCCTACTAGAATTCCTTGGTTATTACAAAATAGTATTCCTAATCTAAATGGTATGTGTTAATATTTAGAACCTTGTACGATTAGGATAAATATAATATTTTTAAGTTCTATTACCCTTTGGAGTGAAAGATGGGTTTGTGGTAAAAATTTAATAAATAATGAAAGTCTTCATGACAAGTAAGTATATTTACTTAAGTTCTTAGTAAATCTCCTAAATAAATTCCTCAACTTTATGAAAGGTAACATAAGAAAAAAATGTTTTCGGTTAACTTTTCCAATTGGGGAATCAATGAACGTTCAACCAATCAAATGTTTGTGATTTTCTTGTAGTTAAATTTCTAATAATCATTTTTTCTACAACTCTTTATCATACCTTGATGGTTTTTTTCTCCTCCATATCAATATTTTCATTGAATCCTAGTATTGGCTATGTCGGGTGACCTTTGTACTTCCATATCTTTATTTTAAAGTTATATTTTCATTAACCCTATTTCTGATAAGAGTTTTCCACAAAGGTATTTTCTACATTGAAACTTTTATTTTAGAAGAACATTTTCAAATTGTGAGGAGGCAATTTATTGAAGGAGGGGAGAATGTAACACCCAAAGTTTTCACAATATGTTTCTCTTTCAATAATGCAATAGCTTGCATTATATGCATGTTCGAGATCCTAACACACCGTGACCAATAATAGTCTTTATTAGGAATAGTAATACCCACGTTTTGAAATTATATAAATTTTATATTTCAAAATGATCTTCAATTTTTTATTCAGAATATTGAAATTATCCTAAGTTTAATTTTTTGTAATTTCCTAAGAACATCCAATTTTCTATGAATAGAAAAAAAAATACTTAAAGACAACTTTTTTATTCAAAATAATTTAAGTGATAAATTATAAAATTTAGTGGTTTTAAAGTCTAATTATAATATATTTTTACCATTTTATTCAATGGTGGTCATTATATTTAATTTCACATTGAAATAGGACATAAACAATTGTCAATCTTTTGATTGATATTGTTTCTTAAAAACACGCTCTTTGTTTTGAAAGCGGGAATTAATTATAAAATTAATTAATGAAACTTATATGTATAGAATTTTGTAAAATAGACACCATTTTTTAATTCAGAATATCAATTATAACATAGGGTGAATTTTTGGTATTTTTTTGAAAAACGTCAATTTTTGATGAATAGTGAAACCTCTAAGTGGTAGTTTAAAAACTAATTTTTCATGTAAATGAAAAATTACAACTTCTGTGATTTTATTTTCAAAAATCCTACATAAATGGTTGTAATTAGAAGTAATATGTGGTTCAATGGGATTAAAATAATTTTTTGGTGTATAGTAACTTTTAGGATTTATTAATCACGAATAAAGGTAATTAGTGAAATTTAAGGTAAAAATGATATTATAAAAATATAAAAATATATTGACACTTGTCCTACACTTATTGGATGAGATGTGGCCGACTAATACAATCCATGGGTCAACTTTGGGAGCCCATGGAGCCACATGGGTAATAAAATGAAATTAATAACCTTTTATTTAAAGTAAAAATAAAATTGTCACAAACATGTGTTGTTTTACAAAAACAATTATTAAATGGGGTTATATAAGATACCATTTTGACTATAAATATTAATTGGAAAGATAAAACGAAATACTACATCATGGTAATTAATTTATAATTTTTAGACATTAAATAAATTAAATTTTTTATGATACCATGATGATGCTGCGATTACCTCATTAATTGACGATTTTAATTAAATAGAATGATAATTTAAAATCTAATACTTATAATTGTCAAAAACCTATTTTATGAGTACATTCCAACACCTATCACCTTATCCTATAAATATATCATTTTGGGACCTTTAAAATCCGAAAATCATTTCATAATAATGTTACATTTCATGACATTCCAAGTGTACCCCTCCTCTCCTCTTATAAAAGTCCCCAACCTCTACCACCTAATTCACACCTTCAAGTCTTTTGGCTCGGCCAAACTATGCCCAAATCCTTTCTAAATTCCTTATATTACACCTAGAGGCCTCACATTGTGCAGAAGTCCTTCCAAGTAATCCTTTGGCTCAAATTAAAAAGAGTTGCCTGATTTAATGGTAATGTCTTCACTTGTGTTCTTTTGTTTTATTTTTCTTCACCAACCCCTTAAAATCTTTTTATTACATTATTTTTGTAATGAAACAAGTATCTAAAATATACTAGAATGTTTTTATGATAATTATTTGATTTAAAATTACACACACCTCCATATAATGGTTAATGAACATACTGTTTCTGTGGGTAGCGAAATACTTCCTCACGAAACGATGATTGTTCAATATTCTTTTAAAACCTCTCATGGTGGCCATTAAGATGTCAATATATTTATTTATTATATATATTATGTTTATTTTCTCCTTATTCTTCTGTATTTTTCATTTATGGCATGCCTTTATGATTTCCATTATGGGTAAACGCGATAATTTCATTTTAGGAAGTGCGGACTCCCGCCCCCTCAAAGTGATTTGAATCGTTAATGCCATATATGTGACGTATAAAAGATGGAGTAAATGATATTATATATGATATTATACTGTAATTATAATACACCTTAATATAAATATGATTTAATTCCATTAAATATGAAATATAAATGAAAGTATCATTCATGCCTACGTACGGCTTACCGTCTCCATGAACGGTGCATTTCATTTTTTACATCTACATGTTACATAATATTATGAATGAATGTATACAATAGATATATATATGATATATATGATATCTACATCATGAATATAATTCTGGATATAATGGATATTTTACCACATGAACATCTTCTATTTATAAGAAATTTATTTTTGACTCAAGTACCATAGATCGACAAAACAACCATTGTTAACATAAATAATTACATAATGTTCATAACATGGTAATAATTGATATAAAATGAATAATAAACATGAAAAAGGTTCTTGAGAAATTATAAATTAACACTAGGTTATTATTCAGGAGGTTAAAGAACGACCGAGTCAAGTTGGACACGAGGTAAGGGACTTCGTCTCAATCTCCATTCATTACGGCATATTTCATTTTATAAACAAATTTATTTTATATGGTGTAGAAACCCCTTTTACTTTTACGTTTATTCAAAATGAATCTTTTTATATGAAGTGTTTTAATAAACAACAAAAAGGAATGTTTTTCTTGTCGTACGTATGCGGCAACAACGACTTCTCCGCCGCCGTGACCATTTTTTGAGTTCCAACTTCCTCTACAAGCCATAATTTTTTTTAAGTGAAAAATAAATACAAAGAATTAATTTTCTATTATTTTGGTATTGAAATTTTTTTTGAAAGTGTTTTTATTATATCAATGTGTTGTATTGATATCTTTTGATTGAAATGTGGAAATTTTATGTTTCCTTTATGCATGTTTTATGTGATACGATTATGTTATAGTTTATGATATGTTTAAACCTGTTCATATGAGGAATGCATTGGAATTAATAAGTGACGGGTGGAGACCGCTATAGCTCCTCGATGCTTCAGCGGGTCTCATGAAACAAACTAGTGTCTTGGCACGAGTACTTGACAAAATTTTATTTGTAGTCTTTGAATGAGACTTTGGATATGTGGTTATGATAGTCTTTAATTATGCATTCCACAATTATGAAAGTGGTTATTGATATTTCATGTGATTATTCGACTAGTAGAATATCCATGTGAATAAGTAATTGAAATTATTTCATTTTATTTTTACCATATTATGATGAATTTCAAGTTTAAAAGGATTTTGTTTTATTTATACATTGCCTTATATCTTAATGTTTATTTATTAATGATTCTACTATATTGTTATCCTTAGAGAGCATCTGAGCTCACCCCTTCCAATGTTTTAATTTTTCTAGGTTGTGAAGAAGTATATTATGAATGACCTGCACAGCTAGTATGAGAGGATATGAAGACAAGATGTTGTTGTAGTGTTGTTTTACATTATGATGTAATTTAAGACATATGAATGTATCTAGTGTTTCCAAAGATACTAAACTAATCGGTCCTTCGAGACTTGATCTTTTGTGATCATGCCAATGTTACGCAATAATGCACCGACTTTGGGTAACTGGGGTTGTGGCGTTACACTTCTAAGCAATTCCTCACACCTCTCCTGCGTTTTGGCTCTTCCAACTTCTATCCAATTAATCTCCTAACATCCCAATACTCTTCTTAGAAGCCTTTGCTTAGTCATTTATCACATTAAGATTCCTTTTTAGTTCAAACCAATAGGAGTTAACCAAATTAAAGGTAACGATTTCTCTTAGCTTCTTTTCTTTTATTTATCTTCTGCAAACCCTAAACTCATCTTATTATTTTCTTTTGTAAAAAAACCAGTATCCTAAAAATACTAGGATTTGTTTATGATATGTATTAGAACTACACTTATAGACACCTCCATCTAATGGGTGAAGAATATTATGTTTCTGTGGATGGAAACCAAACGCCTCACAAAACGACGATTGTTCAATTATCTCCTACAACCTCTCATGGTGGCCATTGTGATGGAACTGTAATTAAATATGATATTAATGATATTTAATTGATATATAATCTTTTTTAATTCCATTTTATATCATACCATTATTCTTTTCATGTTTTATATCTATACGATAATTTCATTTGAGGAAGTGTAGATTACCGCCCCCTCAAAGTTATATGACTCGTTCATACCATATATGGAACGTATAAAGGATGGTGTTAATGTACATAAGTAACGTATTTAAAATTTTATATTATACTGTAATAATAATATACTTATTTGTAATTTGGTTTGATTTCTTTTAAAATGAAAAAATGAATTGGAAGTGGCGTTCGAGCATACGTACGGACTACCGTCTCCATGAACACGATGCGATTCATTCTCCATCGTATCCATTAAAGTATTACTCTCATTTTAAGATTAGAAATAATTTTTAAGGACTTTATATTATTCTGGATATGAATAATGTAAAACTTATCCATAACAAACACGGGTTACGTAACAAAACATATAAAGGAAAACGAGTAAGTTAACAAATGAAACAACGTTAATACTAAGATATTATAAACAATGCAATGTTAAAAGATCGTATATGATATCATATTAATTTATATGATGTTGGGCGGAGAAAAAGGGAGTGATGACAAGAGGGGGGTGAATTGCCTTTTAAAAAATGATTAACAAATTAAAATCAAAGTAAAGAATGCAGCGGAAATAAAAGAGGCAAGACACGCAATTGATAACGGAGTTCGGCCAAAAACCCGGCCTACGTCTCCGCTCCCAACTAAACCGTTGATAGATTCCTACTGCTTGATTTTCAATGGTTTTAGCAAGAAACCCACTAGGCTTTGAGGTAGCACTAGGACCTATTACAGCTTTCTTTTGAATTGGTTTAGCAAGAACCCACTTGCTTTTAATGGTTGAGCAAGAACCCACTAGCCTTCTTACAGGTGAAGGCTAGCTCACCTATGACACAAGCCTTATAAAAGGAAAGGCTTGAAGAAACCTCTTCACACCTTAATGGTGATGTGAAACCCAAAAGAAAGAGGGATGAAGAAAGAGTTTGGGGTTTGTAGGCACAAACCCAAATTTAAAGCTCAAAATAAATAAAACAATAAAACCCGTATGTTGAGAAGCCTTGGGCGCCTTTGATTGATTGGAGATGTTGAAGGCCGCTTCCAAGCTTCTTTGGAGGAGCTCCTTGGATGTGGAAGTTTGTTGGAGCAAGATGGGTTCCTTGAAGGAAGTCTGCTGGAGGTACGCCAAATGATGAACAACGTGTCCGTGGGCTTTGTATATGATCCGGTGGGTGTCCGGGGCTTCCTTGGCCTTTATTTATAGGCAAGGAACCCTTTTGGAGTCTTCGGAGCCGTTGGAGAGTCTTAAAGAGCCGTTGGGAGCCAAGTGGGCCAGCCTGGTCAAACTGCAACGGCTAGTTTGACTGGCTCCACCGGCTGGCCGGTACAGTCCCACCGGCTGGCCGGTGCTTGAGGAATTTGGTAGATTTCGAGTCTTGGCTCCACCGGCTGACCGGTGGATGGGCCACCGGTTGGCCGGTGGCTTGGCAGTGGCTGATTCTTCCTTTCCAGGCACCACCGGCTGACCGGTGCCAAAGCCACCGGCTGGCCGGTGGGCAGACAGTAGCTACCATTGTTTGACTGTATGCCACCGGCTGGCCGGTGGTCAAGCCACTGGCTGACCGGTGGAGCCTGGCAGTGGGCAATGCCTCTGCCAGGTCCACCGGCTGGCCGGTGCTATCACACCGGTTGGCCGGTGGACTGAATTTCAGTCCACTTGATGTGCTTCATGGCCCATTTCCTTGGAAATCTTTTGCCTATAAAACAAAAACACTTAAAACAATGTTAGATAAAAAATAAAGTGATTCTGATCATGAAAATTAAACCACGAGGGGATACGATAGGTACAACAATCTCCCCCTATTTTGATGATCACAATCACCGAAACAATCAAAGTAAAATACTGAATTTAAAGACATTCTTAAAGGATAATTTGAAAATAAATCAAAGCATGATAGAAAATACTCTCCCCCAATCAATCAAGAAATTTCTCCCCCTTTGAGATTATCAAAATAGCGTGGGGCATAAAAATTTGATTGAGGGAAAATTGAAAATCAAGATCAATTGGAATTTTTGAAAATTGAATTGAAAAATTTGAATAACAGTTTGAATTGAAAGTTTTGAATAAAATTTTGAAATGAGAATTTGAAATTGAAGAAATTTGAAATGAAAGTTTTAATTGAAAGTTTAAATTAAAAAATGAATTGAAATTTTAAAAATTGAAAGATTGAATAACAGTTTGAATTGAATGTTTGAAAACAAATAAAGAAACTTTCTCCCCCTAAATAAAACAAAAAATCATCGGGGAAAGGGTTTTGGAACCGAAACTAATTTTGGCCCGGAGAGACTTGCCAAAAGAGATTTTTCAATCCAAATTTGTTTCATGGCGGGTCTTCTCCTATAAAATTCGTCCGAAAAGTAAATAGATTTAGGCATACCATAACGGGCATTTTTGCAATCGCATTCATAAATTAGGTGCCCGGGTTTTTTACAATAATTGCAAAATTTATAACTAGAGCTCCCCCTTACAAAAATAGTTGGTACATGGGAGGAGGAGGCTTGGTTGGTGTAGCCATGTCCTTGAGTGGTCCTAGAAACCCTTTGAGAACCCAATAATTTGGTCAAATTTTTTTCACCTTGGGTGAACTTGGCTAAGGATTCTCTAAGGTCCTTGATGGTTGATTCCAAAGAATCAACATTTGGGAAATTTTGGATTTTTAGGGAGAGTTCCTCCTGCTCTTTGAGAAGTTGTTCTTTTTCGGAGGAAAGTTTTTTGAAATTCTTTTTCAAAAAACAAATTTAGAAGAAAGTTCATGAAAACCATTTTCTAATTGGTCTCTAGCATATTGGAGTTCTTCATATGATAAATGATTAAAAGAATTAGAAGAACTAGAGGAGGAAGAAGAGGAAGAGGATGATGATACCTCATGTTTTGCCATTAGGCATTTTGTACCTTGGTCGCTTGAGGAGGAGGAGGAGGAGGATGATGAGGTGTCACTCCATGTCGCCTTGAGGACCTTTTTCATTCCTTTTTCCTTTTGCGTGGCCCGTTTTTTGTTGAGTGGGATATCGGGCTTGTAATGCCCTTTTTGGCCGCACCCGTAGCATTTCACCTTGGGCTCGACTTTTGCGGTGGATTCTTGCTTTCGCGCCTTGTGAGATTTCTTCTTCTTCTTGTGCTTCTTCATGAATTTTTGCATTTGGTGGGCTAGATTCTACATTTCGGAATCGCCGCTTGAAGAAGATGAGGAAGAAGATGATGATGAGGAGGAGAAGCTTACTTCTTTTTGTACCTTGAGGGAGATGTTCTTTGGTGTCTTGATTGGTGTGCCCTCCTTTTGAGCTTTCCTCCTCATCGTGATCTCGTAGGTCATTAGGGATCCAATGAGCTCCTCGACTGGCATGTTTTTGACATCCTTAGCTTCTTGGATTGCCGTCACTTTAGGTGCCCATGAGCTCGGAAGAACCCATAGAATCTTCTTGACCATTGCTTCAGCTGAAACATCATCACCAAGAGATTTTCTACCATTGCAAACGTCAGTGATGCGTGTAAACATTTCAGAAATAGACTCATTTGGATGCATTGAAAAATATTCAAAGTCTTGTCTATACATATCTTATCTAGTATCTTTGACTTTATTAGTGCCTTCATGGGTCACTTCTAAAAGCTTCCAAATTTCATGTGAAGTGGTGCAAGTGGATACACGATTAAATTCATTTCTATCTAACCCGCAATGAAGAGCATTCATGGCTTTGCCATCAAGCTCAAAATTCTTAATATCGGCGGGGGTCCATTTGGATTCGTCGGGGGAAGACAAAGAATAACCTTGCATGACAATTTTGTAAATAGGATATCTTATGCTTCTTAAAAAAGTGGTCATGCGGGTTTTCCAATAATTATAGTCGGTCCCATCAAAAAATGGAGCACGACCCAAAGAAAAGCCTTCGGGGGCGAAAGAGGTTGAAGCCCTCAAAAAAGATCTTGAATTTGAAATCGGTTAGGGTATTACTCAAATTTTGCCTCTGATACCAATTGTTGGGCGGAGAAAAGGGAGTGATGGCAAGAGGGGGGGTGAATTGCCTTTTAAAAAATGATTAAAAAATTAAAATCAAAGTAAAGAATGCAGCGGAAATAAAAGAGGCAAGACACGCAATTGATAACGGAGTTCGGCCAAAAACCCGGCCTACGTCTCCGCTCCCAACTAAACTGTTGAGAGATTCCTACCGCTTGCTTTTCAATGGTTTTAGCAAGAAACCCACTAGGCTTTGAGGAAGCACTAGGACCTATTACAACATGCTTTTGAATTGGTTTAGCAAGAACCCACTTGCTTTTAATGGTTGAGCAAGAACCCACTAGCCTTCTTACAGGTGAAGGCTAGCTCACCTATGACACAAGCCTTTTAAAAGGAAAGGCTTGAAGAAACCTCTTCACACCTTAATGGTGATGTGAAACCCAAAAGAAAGAGGGATGAAGAAAGAGTTTGGGGTTTGTAGGCACAAACCCAAATTTAAAGATCAAAATAAATAAAACAATAAAACCCGTATGTTGAGAAGCCTTGGGCGCCTTTGATTGATTGGAGATGTTGAAGGCCTCTTCCAAGCTTCTTTGGAGGAGCTCCTTGGATGTGGAAGTTTGTTGGAGCAAGATGGGTTCCTTGAAGGAAGTCTGCCGGAGGTACGCCAAATGATGAACAACGTGTCCGTCGGCTTTGTATATGATCCGGTGGGTGTCTGGGGCATCCTTGGCCTTTATTTATAGGCAAGGAACCCTTTTGGAGTCTTTGGAGCCGTTGGAGAGGCTTAAAGAGCCGTTGGGAGCCAAGTGGGCCAGCCTGGTCAAACTGCAATGGCTAGTTTGACTGGCTCCACCGGCTGGCCGGTACAGTCCCACCGGCTGGCCGGTGCTTGAGGAATTTGGGAGATTTCGAGTCTTGGCTCCACCGGCTGACCGGTGGATGGGCCACCGGTTGGTCGGTGGCTTGGCAGTAGCTGATTCTTCTTTTCCAGGCACCACCGGCTGACCGGTGCCAGAGCCACCGGCTGGCCGGCGGGCAGACAGTAGCTACCACTGTTTGACTGGATGCCACCGGCTGGCCGGTGGTGAAGCCACTGGCTGACCGGTGGAGCCTGGCAGTGGGCAATGCCTCTGCCAGGTCCACCGGCTGGCCGGTTCTATCACACCGGTTGGCCGGTGGACTAAATTTCAGTCCACTTGATGTGCTTCATGGCCCATTTCCTTGGCAATCTTTTGCCTATAAAACAAAAACACTTAAAACAATGTTAGATAAAAAAGAAAGTGATTGTGATCATGAAAATTAAACCACGAGGGGATACGAGAGGTACAACATATGATTCTTTTATAATTTGAGAACAATTATATCACCATTATACGGGAGGTTAAACAACCCTCAACAAAGGAAACTTACTAGGTAAGGGGTTTTCATCTCACCCATTATTCCTGTGAGATTCATGACATATTGCCACTATTACCTTTTGTGTGGTTTATGTTGTAACAGCCCGAGATTTTATAATTTTTTTTTAATTTCATTAATGTCTTGTGTTGTACGCTACACCAAAAGGAGCTTCCTCAACACGCATCCTTGACTTGCCTTGCATTACACGCAATCGCGACCTTCCTCGATAGCGTGTATAGTACACAATATCGAGTTTCACTAAACAATGATATGATATTATAGTATTATTATGAACTAGCCGTTATGAATAGTATTAACTATATTTTCAATTTTATAACATTATTATTCATCTTACACATTTTTTAGAACATGGTATAAGAACAAAATAATTTTTTTGGGTAAAATAAGTATTTTTAGAAAAATGAAGTTTTACCGCCTTTTGATGGCGCACCCACTTTAAGTCTAGTTTTTGACATGTTTAGAAGATAAATTTGACACAATAAAATTCTTCTTTGGAATCATGAAATAAAAATTTACTTTGGATAAATTTTCATATCCTTCTGGTAACTTTCATATTTTAATGAATAGTAAAAACACGCTATATTTTAATTAAAAACAACTTTTTTAATCAAAATAATTAATAGTGATAAATTATTAATTTGAGTGGTTTTAAAGTTTATTTAGAATATATTTTTACAATTTAACACAATGTTGGTCATTGGATGTAATTTCACATTTAAACCAGTCATAAACAAGTGTCAATCTTTTGATAGTTATTATCTCTTAAAAACACGCTATTTGTTTTGACGACATGAATTAATTTTTAAATTAATTAATGAAACTGATAGGTTTTGAATTTGATAAAATAGAAATCATTTTTGAATTCATAATATCAAATATAGCATAGATCTAATTTTTGGTATTTTTCTGGAAACTTTCATTTTTTGATTAATAGTGAAACAACTAAGTGGTAGTTAAAAAACTGAATTTTTCATAAATCTTAATTTTACCGCTTCTATGAGTGGAATTTCGAAAATCCGAGAGACAAAGTTAATATAAAGGACTAAAATGTGGTTCAATTTGATGAAAATAATTTTTTGTGAATAGTAACTTTTTAATTTTTTTACCACGGTTACAAGTAAATAGGGTAATTAAGGGTAAAACTGATATTATTATTACCCTAACACATGTCCTAATTCTATTGGACAAGTGTAATTCGACCAAAAACAACCTTAGGAATAAAAATGACCATTTAGGCCCACATGGATTGGATTAGGACATTTATTATTAATTTATTTAAAGAAGGGTTAAAATAGTTAAAATCAATGTTTAATAAGTAAATAATTTTTAATATGGGGTTATAAATAAGCTAAATTCGACTATAAGTATTCCTTAGAAATATAAAAATATTTCCTACATAATGGTATTTTATTTGTAATTTTTAGACATTAAATAATCTAATTTATTTATGACACAACGATGATGCAGTAATTATCTTATTAATGAAATATTGACATAATTGATGTTATAAATACCCAAATAAATATAATTTGAGACTTTTTATGAATTAAACTAATTTTATAGGTTAATATGACAAGTTAGTATTGATTTAATTAACTTTGGTCGAAGTAATCATTTTGTTATGAGTTTCAAAAAAATAAACTATTGAATAGTGTCAAAATTGACATAAAATAGTTTTTAAAACAAATATTATATTATTAATTGTTATTTTATTCCTAAAAATCTAAGGTTCGTCCAAATGACTTAAATAAGGTCATATATGTTAATAATAAATAACTTGGGGTTCTTTTGTCTTGATATAGTAAGTTTATTAACCTTATAGTCTAAGAACACAAGAAGACACGGTAAAAGTAAAATTATTTAACTTAATGTTAAATCTAAATGATAAGGTTACAATAGGAACCTAAACATGTCTAAATTATATTGGATGAGAGGCTGTCGACCCATCCCCACCTTAGCCTCTAAATAAATCAATTTGGAGCTATTTAAAACCGAACTTGACTTTATAATAAAATAATATTTTTAGTTATTCCAAATGTGCCCCTCTCCCCCTTATAAAAGGGCACCTCTCCCCCTATTCCTCACACAACTTTGAGCCCTCAATCTCGGAAAACTCCTGCCATTTTCTCCTCTACGCTTCCCTAGAGACATCCTAGAGGTCCTGGTATTCTTCAAAGGCCAATTTTAGTGCCCTAAAAAGAGGACTCAAAAAGGTACTTCAAAGAAGAGGTAATATCCATTACCGATCCTTTCCAATTTCTTTCTTCTTCAACTTCTTCTTCGTTAGTTGTTTCATTATGAAGTAACAACATCAGTATCCCTCATATACGGATTTGTTAATATAAGTATGAAACAACCCTATTTAACCATCTATCCATCCTACGGAAAATGAAATCACCGTGCGTGTGTACGTACGGAATACCGTCTCCATGCCGTGGTGTAATCTATTTTCCACCCCCACCTTACTTTGTTGGGTATAATGGTGTAAATAATGACTATATATGCCTATTATAAAGTGATATTTATTCTTAAATGGTATAAATACACTCCAATACAATTCCACGATCATAAGAATGATATAATCATTCGTGCGTACATACGGAATACCGTATCCACAATGTTATGCGAATCGTTCTACATGATCTTCATTTCATAATGATTATATAAATGAATTGAATTAATGAATATGATATATATTACACTAATACCATTCTGTAAATGAGGTATCTATAACCTAAAGAGATGAATAAGAATTTATTCGACAAAACACGCATAAGAACAAAAAGTTATAAACAACCGAATAACAAGTAGCAAAGAAATATTACTACTAAGAAGCTAAGAATATAACCATATATGATATCATAAAAATAAGTATGATTCTGGAATAAGTCAATAACATTATTTAAATCATTATACAGGAGGTTCGGACACGTACAAATCATATCAGACCTAAGGTAAGGGAAATATCACAATCTCATTTTTATCCGAGATTATTTATACTTTGGTATTTACTGGGGTGTATTCTATCATCCACATCCATGTTTCCTCAATATGTAATATTATTTCCATCCACCTACAATTGTTTAAATCCAATTTTACCCTTTGGTGAGTTTTTAGTAAAATATATGAAATTAATCTTTTGTCATTTTTCGTATGAGGTACTTTTTGACTTTTCTGACAAAAGTATGAGAATAATGTTTTTTTAACTTATACGGAATGAATGGATTTTTAAAAAATTAATTACAAGAAGCTTCCTTTAAAAGTTTTCAAGTATATTTTTAATCAACTTCTTTTAGTTTAAAATTGTATGACATGTTAAGAAAGGAAAAATGTTTTTGAAGTAGAAAGGATATTTTCCTCAAGAATGGAGTTCAAGTGTTTTATCAAAATTATTTTCCATCTAAGATAATGTAGGGATCTGATTATATCCCTATCATTACATTGATTTGATTATGTTGTGATGGAATTATTTTTATGAATTCATTTATCTTATATGAATTGTTTTATGATGTCACGATGTTTAAGAATTCCATTTTTATTACATGGGTTATGCTATGATGTATGCTTTATGATTTTTGTGGCACACATAAGAATGGTTTAATTATGAGATGGGTGGGACCTAAATCTCCCTCCAATTCATTGGGTAAAGATTTTATATCTCATGAGATAGGCATGGCTGGAATGGTAGGTTATACCGGTTCAGTGAAACAGGACTGAAACGAGGGTGACTCGGTTCAGAAATGGACTTTATCCACTAAGATAGTATTGGCAGTGAGTGTTGACTAATATGAAATGATTCTATATGATTATGTTTGTATTCCACAAAGTTTCCAGTTTTATGTTATGATTATTTTGGATTACATTTCACTTCTATTATTTATCCCATGTTATGATATTATGATCTCTTTTGCAGGTTAATATTTCCAAAAGTTGTGTTCTTATGTATATGATGTGATTGACATTTCTTTTGTTTACCCTTACTGAGCATTTGAGCTCACCCTTTTTTATGTTTTATTTCCCCTGTATATAAAGAAAAGTTTTAGGTAAAAAAAAAGAAAGATCGTTATAGGAGATGTTGAAGATCTTTCACCATGATTAGAAGATTATATTGCGAGTTTCCAAAGACACTAAACTATTACGATCCTTGTGCGTGTGTTTTTGTTATGTACTAAGTATTCCGCAAAAGTAATGTAATGTCTATGTACGTCAAGCTTCGGGTCTCTATGGTTGGTATCAGAGGAAAAGATTAGTCAACCTTTGAAAACTAGGATGCGAAAACTTTAGTGAGATACCATGAGATATTTCTAAGGTATGTCTAGGGATGTCCCTAAGGATAAGTGTACGTATAGGATATAGTCCTAGAACTATGGTAACGATATTAGATTAAACCAAAGATGTTAGATATTGATGGTACTCCCCCTTTATTATGATTTTTGCCTCTCAAACTATTCTTTTTGTGTTTTATAAAATGGCTGGAAACAAGTTGATTCATGATAATGGAGGATATGATGGACAATGGAATGATATTTTTCATGAGAAACCAAATGAAATGGGATTTGGAAGTCCAAATATCATTATTATACCAAATCAGAAATCTCATAATACGATCAATAAAGTAAAATTTGTTAAGTTTCTTGAACGATGGAGTTTCATGATGCTCATAGAGGAAAGAAAGTTCAATTTCCCCTATGTAAATCATGTGGGAAGAGGCATCAAGGAGAATATATCAAAAGAACTGGAAGATGATTTTGGTGTGGAAAATAAGGACACAAAGCCAGTAAGTTCAAAGGAAAAGGTTCAGGTAACACCAGGGATGAGGATAATGGTATTTCTACGACATCAACAATTGTTAAATGTTTTAAATGTGGAATGTACGGGCATTATGCAAACCAATGCCGTAAGGGAAAGTCTCATGAAGAGAATCAGTATGGTCGTATGGGTAGTATTTATGTGGATAATGATGAAGAGACTACAAATGATATGTGAGATGAAAGAATTGTTGAAGCTCAGTCAATGGTTTAAGAATGTAATGGAATCATGTGTAATGTTGTATAAGTAATCTCATGGTAGTATGGAATAATGAGACATCTAAGGATTGTTACATTGTTGTCTTTCCTTGAGTTTTGAAAGTGTATGATTAATGTTACCAGTATCCATGAAAGGTTATTCAGATATTTTTTGAATGTAGATGATATGCGCATAATGAAGGGATTAGGAGAAAATTAAATGTTTGATAGTATTCATGAGCTCATGACTGATATAAGGAGAAGGTTATATATTGGTTTGAGTATATATAATCTTTGGATTTTGGTATGTGGAAAGAGTTAACATTTAACAGCATTCATGTTTTCACTATGTTT
Organism: Viscum album; assembly: GCA_963277665.1. Lineage (NCBI taxonomy): Eukaryota > Viridiplantae > Streptophyta > Magnoliopsida > Santalales > Viscaceae > Viscum > Viscum album. The sequence goes on along the minus strand of OY728157.1, from coordinate 453,642,174 downwards.
CAATGGGTATTCAAGATAATACATGATTAATGGCTTTGAATGTTTGGAATGTGACCAACAAGACATATCTTATGATATATAGGGATCAACGATGGTATTAAATCTATGGTAATCATTTTCACTATATTATGAGAGTGGACTGCAGTATTTTGGATAAGCCTAAAGAATGGAATGGATTATGTTGGACATAAGTTAGTATTGTTTAAGGATAGAATTTTTTTTCGATATTATTGATGCGATGTTATAGTAATACATATTTTTAAAATGGACAACCTGCAGGATGGGCGATAGCCCATCGCATCGGACAAGGCTGTGGGAATCGAACCCACAACCGAAGTGAGACTGGCCTTTATCGCCTACCACTGGACTACAAGAAGTCCCTGTTTAGTAGAAACTAGTTTTATTATATTATGTATTATGATATATGAAGTATAAGTCCATTTTAGGAACAATATATGATTAATCTCACTATAGATGGACTTATGTATTTTTTTTGATAAATTTTCTAACCTTTTGTTTGAGATAGATGGAATGACCCATCATTCAATCACATGATCTGCTAACACATCACAAATGACAAATTCAACTTCATTTCTTTAAGATATGAAGTGGAAATTGTCCAAAGAACGACAAATGGTGAGACTATACCAAAATCACGAAAGTATTTCTTCTAATTCCAATTTCATCAACTTTAGGGAAATGATCTTGAAAACCAAAATGTTGTCCTAGTTCTATATATCTGAAGAATCAAATGGTACCTTAGATCGTCACAAATTTATGGCTTTGTGATTGCTGGCTTTTCCATAGCCATGTTCTCTACCACTCTCCATCAGAACATGATGGTTAGATTTCTCTTCCACATCCATATTTTCACCTATGTGGAAACCCAGTGATTAGTTTAATTGAGTAACCATTACGTTTCATACTTTTGATTTCAAGGATTGGTTTTGGTATTCCTTTTTACGATGTGGGATTATATTAAAGAAACTTTCTAATAGTAAACCATTTATAACCCCGACGAATTTCGAGTGCAAAATTCATTTTAAGGGGGTAGAATGTAACAGCCTGAGATTTTATAAAAAAAATATTCTTTTTAATTTCATTAATGTCTTGTGTTGTACGCTACACCAAAAGGAGCTTGCTCAACACGCATCCTTGACTTTCCTTACATTACACGCAATCACGACCTTCCTCGATAGCGTGTATAGTACGCAATATCGAGTTTCACTAAACAACGATATGCTATTATAATATTATTATGAACTATGTGTTATGAATAGTATTAACTAAATTTTGAATTTTGTAACATTATTATTCATCTTACACATTTTCTAGAACATGGTATAAGAACAAGATAAATTTTTCGGGTAAAATAAGTATTTTTCAAAAAATGCAGTTTTGCCGCCTTTTGATGGAACATCCACTTTAAATCTAGTTTTTGACATGTTTATAAGTTCAATTTGACAAAAAAATTATTCTTTGGAATCATGAAATAAAAATTTACTTTGGATAAATTTTCATATCATTCTGGTAACTTTCATATTTTGATGAATAGTAAAAACACGCTATATTTTATTTAAAAACAACTTTTTTAATCGAAATAATTAATAGTGATAAATTATTAATTTGAGTGTTTTTAAAGTATATTTAGAATATATTTTTATATTTTAATACAATTTTGGTCATTGGATGAAATTTCACATTTAAACCAGTCATAAACAAGTGTCAATCTTTTGATAGTTATTATCTCTTAAGAACACGCTATTTGTTTTGACGATAGGAATTAATTTTTAAATTAATTAATGGAACTGATTTGTTTTGAATTTGAAAAAATAGACATAATTTTTGAATTCATAATATCAAATATAGCTTAGATCGAATTTTTGGAATTTTTCTGGAAACTTTCATTTTTTATGAATAGTTAATCCACTAAGTGGTAGTTAAAAAACTAAATTTTTCATTAATCATAATTTTACAGCTTCTGTGAGTGGAATTTTGAAAATCCAAGAGACATGGTTAATATCAAGGACTAAAATGTGGTTCAATGAGATGAAAATAATTTTTGTGAATAGTAACTTTTTAATATTTTTACCACGGTTACAAGTAAATAGGTTAATTAAGGGTAAAAATGATATTATTATTACCCTAACACATGTCCTAATTCTATTGGACAAGTGTAATTTGACCAAAAACAACCTTAGGAATAAAATATGACCATTTAGGCCCACTTAGATTAGATTAGGACATTTATTATTAATTTATTTAAAGAAGGGTTAAAATAGTTAAAATCAAAATTTTAATAAGTAAATAATTTTTAATATGGGTTTATACATAAGTTAAATTCGACTATAAATATTAATTAGAAAGATAAAAATATTTCCTACATAATGGTATTTTATTTTTAATTTTTAGAAATTAAATAATTTAATTTATTTATGACACAATGATGATGCAGTAATTATCTTACTAATGAAATATTGACATAATTGATGTTATAAATACCCAAATAAATATAATTTGAGACTTTTTATGAAGTAAACTAATTTTATAGGTCCATATGACATGTTAGAATTTATTTAATTAACTTTTGTCGAAGTAATAATTCTGTTATGAGTTTAAAAAAAATCAACTATTGAATCGTGTCAAAATTGACATAAAATAGTTTTTAAAACAAATATTATATTATTAATTATTATTTTATTTCTAATAATCTAAGGTTAGGTCAAATGACTTATATAATGTTATATATGTCAATAATAAACAAATTGGGGTTCTTTTGGATTGATATAGTAAGTTTATTAACCTTATAGTATAAGAACACAAGAAGACATGGTAAAAGTAAAATTATTTAACTTAATGTTAAATCTAAATGATAAGGTTAAAATAGGAACCTAAACATGTATAAATTCTATTGTATTAGAGGATTTATAACCATACCCACCTTATCCTAGAAATAAATCAATTTAGAGCTATTTAAAACCGAACGTGACTTTACAATAAAATAATATTTTTAGTTATTCCAAAGGTGCCCCTCTCCTCCCTTATAAAAGGGAACCTCCTCCCCCTCTTCCTCACACCACTTTGAGCCTTCAAGCTCGGCAAAACCCTTACATTTTCTCCTCTCCACTTCCTTAGAGACATCCTGGGGGACCTGGTCTTATTCAAAGACCAATTTTAGTTCCCTAAAAGGAGGTCTCAAAGAAGCACTTCAAAGAAGAGGTAATATCCATTACCGATCCTTTCCAATTTCTTTCTTCTTAAACCTCTTCTTATTTAGTTGTTTAATTATTAAGTAGTAACATCAGTATCACTCATATACTGATATTTTATTATAATTATGAAACAACCCTATTTAACCATCTATCCATCCTTTGGAAAATGAAATCACCGCGCGTACGTACGTACGGAATACCGTCTCCACGCCGTGGTGTAATCTATTTTCCACCACCACCATACATGGATGGGTATAATGGTGTAAATAATGACTATATATGACTATTATAAAGTGATATTGATTCTGAAATAGTATAAATACACTCCAATACAATTCCACGATCATAGGAACGATATCGTCACTCGTGCGTACGTACGGAATACCGTCTCCACGATGTGATGCGACTCGTTCTACATGATCATCATTTCATAATGATTATATAAATGAATTGAATGAACTAATATGATATATATTACACTAATACCATTCTGGAAATGAGGTATCTATATCCTAAGGAGAATAATAATAATTTATTCGACAAAACACGCATAAGAACAAAATGTTATAAACACCCTAATAACAAGTAGCAATGAAATATTACTACAAAGAAGCTAAGAATATAACCATAAATAATAAAATAAAAATAAGTATGATTCTAGAATAAGTCAATAACATTATTTAAATCATTATACAGGAGGTTCAGACACGTAAAAAGCATATCAGACCTAAGGTAAGGGAAATATCACAATCTCATTTTTATCTGAGATTGTTTATACTTTGGTATTTACAGGGGTGTATTTTATCATCCACATCCTTGTTTCCTCAATATATAATATTATTTCCATCCACCTACAATTATTTAAATCCAATTTTACCCTTCATGAGTTTTTATTAAAATATCTGAAAGTAATCTTTTGTCGTTTTTCGTACGAGGTAATTTTTGACTTTTCCGAAAAAAGTACGAGAAGATTGTTTTTTTAACTTATACGGCATGAATGAATATTTAAAACATTATTTACAAGAAGCTTATTTTACATGTTTTCATGTTTATTTTTAGTCAACTTCTTTTAGTTTAAAATTTTATGACATGTTAGGAAAGGAAAAATGATTTTGAAGTAGAAAGGATATTTTCTTCAAGAATGGAGTTCAAGTGTTTTATCAATATTATTTTCCATCTAAGATAATGTAGGGATATGATTCTATCCCTATCATTACATTGATTTGATTATGTTGTGATGGAATTATTTTTATGAATTCATTTATCTTATATGAATTGTTTTATGATGTCACAGTGTTTAAAAATTCCATTTTTATTACATGGGTTATGCAATGATGAATGATTTATGATTTTTGTGGCACAGATAAGAATGGTTACATTATGAGATGGGTGGGACCTATATCTCCCTCAAATGCATTGGGTAAAGATTTTATATCTCATGGGATAGACATGGCTGGAATGGTAGGTTATACCGGTTCAGTGAAACAGGACTGAAATGAGGTTGACTTGGTTCAGAAATGGACTTTTTCCACTAAGATAGTCTTGGAAATGAGTCTTGACTACTAAGAAATGATTCTATATTATTATGTGGGTATTCCAAAAAGTTTCATGTTTTAAGTAATGATTAATTGAGATTGAATTTCACTTCTATGATTTATCCCATGTTATGATATTATGATCTCTTTTACAGGTTAAGATTTACAAAAGTTATGTTCTTATGTATATGATGTGATTGATATTTCTTTTGTTTACCCTTACTGAGAATTTGAGCTCACCCTTTTGTATGTTTTATTTCTCCAGGATATAAAGAAAGGTTTTAGGTAAAAAAGGAAGATATTTATGGGAGATGTTGAAGATCTTTCACCATGATTAGAAGATTATATTCCGAGTTTCCAAAGACACTAAACTATTACGATCCTTGTGTGTGTGTTTTTGTTATGTACTAAGTATTCCGCAAAAGTAATGTAATGTCCATGTACGTTAAGCTTCGGGTCTCTACATATGTACTACCCATACTTGTTTTCTTTGTGTAATTAACTTTTAATTTATGTGTATTTACATTTTCATATTTCGAATCTTCTTTGATGGGGTGTATGTTTAGTAAGTTACCAAATTGGCAAGGGTTTATTTCATAATCTCTTCATTATCCGAGGTTGTTTATACGTGATTATCTACTAGGACCTCTTTATCATCCACAACCTTGTTTCTTAAAAAATGTATTTCAGATCATTCTTACTATTTACAAGACTATGGGTTAATGTCATTAATACCACAGGTTTTAATTTTATTATATTTTCATAAATGAATATTTCTGTCATTTCCAAACAAGGTCCTTTTTATCGTTTTTGACGAAATTAATGTAAGAATGTCTTTTTTTATCTTATACAAAAGGTGCGGCTATTTTCCATCGTTATAAAATCATCGAAGCTTCCCTTACCAGATTATAAAAATATTTTCAAATTAAATTTTTTATATTATAATTATGTGACTTTTAAGTGATCTCAAAAAAAGAGATATTTATCTCAAATTGTATTTATTTCATCTATGTCAACATCCTTTGATGGATTATATTCTTATTTGATGTTGATTTGTTATGATAAAAAACTTTTGTATTGTATTGAATTTTTTGTGATATGTTTGACTGTGGATGTGTTATTTTTATACGATTCATGGTTCATGGAGAATGTATTGACATTTTGTATGCAAGTTTTAGTACGAATGTTTATGTTATGTTTAAAAATTTTCATATGGGAATGCATTGAACTCAATAAGTGACTGGTGGAGCCTGCTATAGCTCCTCGATGCATCGATAGGTCTCATAAGACAAACTTGTTTCTTGCCACGAGGCCTTGAAAAAATCTTATTTGTAGTCTTGGCCTGAGGCCTTGGCTATGCGGTTATAATAGTCTGGCATTATGCATTCCATCATAATGAAAGTGGTTATTGATATTGCATATGATTATTCGACTAGTAGAATATCCATTTGAATAAGTAAATGGAATTATTTTATTTTATCTTTTCCATATATTATTTAAGTTCATGTTTAAAAGGCTTTTGTTTTTGTTATACATTTCCATTAATGCTTATGCTTATTTATGAAAGTTTCATTGTATTGTTATCCTTACTGAGCATCTGAGCTCGCCCCTTTATTATGTTTTATTTTCCCCAGATTCCATGAAATGTATTATGATTGATAAGTAGGGTTATTCTAGGGAAAAAATGGCGTTCTCAATGAACTATCTATGTTGGGTTTTCTGTTTGAAATTCTAATGTAACGATAATGTATATAATCTATTTTCCAAGGCTGCTAAACTGATCGGTTCTTCGGGACTTTATTCCTTGTTATCATGGTAATGTATTAAAATAATGCACCAACTCTGGGTAACTGGGGTTGGGGAATTACAGTCGGTATCAGAGGTAGTTTAGTACGAACCTTTTAAGCTAGATTTAGATAAACTCTGATTATAGCACATAACCCTAATATAGGATTTGAGGATTTGAATAGACAGACTTCCTAAAATGTTTGTATTGTAGAGATTTTGTGAGTTTTCTGAGAAATTCATCCTTGTCTGGATAAGTTCAGGTTGAGGCGGCTCTGACACAAATGTACCTAGGCATAAAACACGAAAACACTGCTTTGAGCTACACTCGAATGGGAACTGGTGCATGACAATGGGGTTTGTTTCACTCTTTGTTACGACACTCCCGGGGGATATTCTTAAGATAACTCTCATTTTTTTACAAATCATTATGAATGGTTTATGAATATACACTTACTAAATGAATACATCATTATGATTATAGATTAAATCCATAAACTGTTCAATTTACATTAGGTATTTTACAAGTTTGGAATCATTCAATACAATTCATAAACTGACCTAGTTTATGCTATTGAATAGAAATGGAGCCTAATAGAAGGAATGTCAACTACATCAATACATATATTCCAAATAGTAAGAAGGATTATATATTTCATGGTATTAAGCCGGAATTTAGAAGGGAAATTATCACCCATGTATTCTCAACATATAAGGAGATAGTATGTTGTGTTAATAAGATAAGTACAGAATTCTCCGAGTCCTATGGCTTTGAAGTGAATAAAGAGAAGAAAAGGATGGAATAGAGAAATATGGACAAAGGGAAGAGGGAAAAGATGAATTTTCCCATGTGTGATTATTGTGGGAAGAAACACCCTAGAACTGGCCTGAAGGGAATGGTAGTTTGTTATAAGTGTGGAGAAAAATTACACCAATTATGTGACTTCAAGGGTAAGAAAAAGGTTTCCAATGAACAATGATTCATCTATAAGAAGTTGGGACACTACGCAAACTGATGCCCAAATCATTAGAGTATTCCACAAATTATGTTATTAGATAATAATCAAGTTATGAAACTACCACAGATGAGGAGGAGAGATTAGAGTTCTTATGTTGTTATTAGATAATTATGTCATTTGAGTGTTGTATCAAAAATGTACTGGTTATAATAATTATGAAGTATATAAGGATTGTACTGTAGTAATATTTCATTAAGGACTTGAGATTGTGTGGAACAAAGAAAAGTGACTCAGTAGCAGGTAAATTTTTTGTAAAATATATGGTTGAGAGAAAGATAAACCATAATATAGTTCTGATACTGAGGTAGTGATTTTGGAATAATACATGATTGATTTGGAAAATTATATTTGATATTCTTGATTACCTTGAAACTGATCAATGATTTGTATATTCCATCATTGATGGAGTATACAAAATTTTTGGATAGAAGGAGTATATCCAATATTCTATAAAGAATAAGGGATCATGAATGTAATCAATATGTTTTTATGGTAATTCAGGATGTTGTAGTGTATTAAAAGAATACACGATGAAGGTGTTCACAAGTTATTAGGCGGAAAAATGATCTTTATTATTTTTACCTTCCTTATAAATTTTGGTCTGTGAATTTGGACAGTAGTATTTTGGATAATTCTAGTTTGAGATTATTTTTGGATTGCCATAAAAGGACAACCCGGAGATTGGGCGGCAACCTGTCACGTCCAGCAAGACCGCGAAAATTGAACCCACAACCGAAGGGCGACAAGGGTGTATCACCTACCACTGACCCATGTGATGTCCTAGATTGAATAATTGAGTTTTCTAATGGGTCTGGTATATGATGTATAAATTCATTTTTTTGGATCCCTATACGAATACGATAAGTAGACTATTTTTTTATTATATTTTCGAGTAAAAGATGATTTTGTGGTAGAAATTAGTTAAAGGATGGAACTCTACATTTCAAGTATATATTTTCTCTTCTATTATTCTATGAAAAAATTAATTATTAAACATCAGGTAAGGGATATTAAAACTAAAAATGTGTTATCCTAATACCTTATATTTTGTTGAACTGATTATATTTTAAATCATCATAGATTGATTGCTTTGAGGCCCTTAAATCTATAATTGTTTGTGATTGATGACCTCAATCACTCCCTATAAATATTTTCGTTTTTCCTCCAATTATTTATCTCTAATTTCCACCAATTATCTCTAAATCGAGATCATAATTTGGTGGTGACATTTTCATTCCCCTTTTTTCTCTTATTAAGACTAAATTTTATAAACCCGATTTCCGATGTGGGTTTTCCTACAAAGGTATTTTTAATTTTAACCTTTTATTTTTGAATAACAATTTTAAATTATGAGGACACAATTTATTAAAGGATAGAAGAATTTAACACCCCAGAGATTTCATTGTACATTATTTCTTCAAAGTAAATCAATAACTTGTACTGCACGCAACACCGAGTTCTAGCGCACAATGATTTACCAAACTAGCCGTTCAAAAGTAGTTATTAATAGTATTAACTGAATTTTGAACTTTATATAATCCTTATAATTTTAGAGTCCATATTATTATTTTATTGGACATAATGTAAGAACAAATACATTTTTCAAATAAAAGAAGTATTTTTCAAAAAATGCGATTTTACCGCATTTTAATGGAGAAGCATTTTTAAATCCAATATTTGAGACTTTTAGAAATTAAATTTGATAGAATAAACTTCTTATTAAGAATCAGGACATATGAATTTAGTTTCAATAATGTTTTTATGTTTTTCGAATCAATTTCATATTTTGATGAATAGTGAAAATTACTAAATTGTAATTAAAAACAACTTTTTTAATCAAAATAATTAATATTGATAAATTATGAATTTGAGTAATTTTAAATTATATTTAGTATATATATTTAATAATTAGTACAATTTTGGTCATTTTACATAATTTCACATTTAAGCCTGACATAATCAAGTGTCATTCATTTAATAGTTATTATTTCTTAAAATCACGCTTTTTGTTTTGACAGTGGAAATTATTTTTAAATTAATAAATTGAAATTATATTATATTAATTTGGTAAAATAGACTTCATTATTGAATTTGGAATATCAAAATTAGCTTCGGGCGAATTTTTGGTATTTTTCTGAAAACTTTTAATTTTTGATGAATAGTGGAAAACACTAAGTTGTAGTTCAAACAAATTTTTATTTAAATAATTATTTATTTTATTTAAATTTATTATAGTTAAAAATATATAAATAATACCAATATATGTTCAATGTAATTAATTGGTGTCAGTTTATAATAATTTTCTATATATAAAAATTTTATTGAACTTTTCACCGTCTATTACCCACCTCATAGGAGAATTTTCAAATTTGCATAGAACGTAATTTTACCATTTCTGTCAGAGTAATTAGGAAAATCCGAGAGACACGGTTAATATCATTAAGTAAAATGTGGTTCAATAAGATACAAATATTTTCTGGTGAATAGTAACTTTTTACTTTTATTTACCATGGTTAAAAGTAAATAGGGTTATTAAGGGTGAAATGATATTATTATTATTATCATAACACATGTCCTAATTATATTGGATAAGTATAATTCGGCCAAAAAAAACCTTAGGAATAAAATATGAACCTCATTGGTCCACTTGGATTAGATTAGGACATTTATTATTATTTAATTCAAAGAATAGTTAAAAGAGTTAAAAAAAATTATATTAAATAAAACAATTTTAATATAGGGTTATATAGAAGATAAATTCGATTATAAATATTCATTAGAAATAAAAAAAATTTCCTTAATAATGGTATTTTATTTATAATTTTTATACATTAAATAATTTAATTTATTTATGACATAATGATGATTTAGTTATTACCTTATTATTGAAATATTACAATATTTGATATTATAAATACCCAAATAAATATAATTCAAGACTTTTAATGAATAACACGAATTTTATTGGTTGATATGACATGTTAGAATTGATAAAATGAATTTCTTTAGAATTAATAATGTTATTAGGACTTTAAAAAAATCAATTATTAAATATTGTCAAAATTGACAAAAATGAGTTTTTGAAACAAATAGTATATTATTAATTGATATAATATTCCTAAAAATCTATGATTCGGCCAAAGGACTTATATGATGATAGGTCTATCATTAATGGAACACTTGGGGGTCTCTTGTAAGTATATAGCAGGTTTATTTACTATATAATATAAAAAAAGAAAGAGACATGGTAAATGTCAAACTATTTAACTAAGAGATAAATCTAAAAGATAATGTTACTATTGTGATCCAACCCTATCTAAAATCTATTGGTTTAGTGGTTTTAGACCCATATCCACCTTAGACTCTGAATATTCTACATTCTATCCATTAAAAATAAAATATAAATTTATTATAAATTAATACTTTAGGTTTTTCCTTGAGAGCCCCTCCGCCCCCTTATAAAAGTACACCACTTCTATCCAATTAATCACACCTCTCAATCCATTTTGATCGCCCAAAATCTCCCCAATTAATCTCCCTACATCATTCTCATCCTCTTAGAATCCCTACCTTAGGCATAAAGCACTTAAAAGGTACTTTTTGGTTCAAACCAATTGGAGTTACCCAAATTTAGGGTAACGATTTCTCTTAGCTTCTTTTCTTTTATTTTACTTCTCCAAACCCTAAACACTTCTTAATATTTTCTTTTGTAACAAAACCAGAATCCTCAATATACTATGATATTTTTATGAGAATTATTATAAATTCACTAACACAAACCTCCATCTAATTGGGGAATATCATAATGTTTCTGGGGATGGAAATCAAACGCCTCACGAAATGATGATTGTTCAATTATCTCATACCACCTCTCATGGTGGCCATTGTGATGGAACTATAATTAAATATGATATTTATGATTATTATTTTATATATAATACTATTTAATTCCATTTTATAGAATACCATTAATTGGTTCATTTTGTATATATATACGATAATTTAATTTGAGGATGTTCGGACTACCGCCCCCTCAAAGTGATATGATTCGTTCATACCATATATGGAACATATAAAGGAGGTTGTTAATGAAATTTTGTACCATATATAAGATGTTATATTATACTAGAATAATAATATAACTTTGTATGATTTGGTTTTGATTCCTTTTAAAATGAAAAAAAAATGAAATGGAAGTAGCGTTCGTGCGTACGGACGGACTACCGTCTCAACGAATGCGACAAGATTAATTCCCCATCGTATCCATTCAAGTATAACTATAATTTTTTGATTAAAAATGATTTTTAAGGACTTTATATCATTCTGGATATGAATAAAGTACAAACTATCCATAAAAAACACGGCTTAAGTAACAAAACAGATAAAAGAAAACGAGTAAGTTAACACCTGAAACGACGATAATACTAAGATATTATTAACAAAGCAATGTTAAAAGATCATATATGATTAATATTAATGTATATGATTCTTGTATAATTTAATAACAATTATTTCACCATTATACAGGAGGTTAAACTACCCTCAACCAAGGAAACGTACAAAGTAAGGGGTTTTCATCTCACGCCTTATTCCTGTGAGATTCAGGCCATATTGAAACTATTACCTTTTGTGCGGTGTTTTTACTGCCCATAATTGTATAATTTGTGTAATAAACATTAATTTATGTGTATTTACATATTAATTTTATGAAACGTTTTTTTGGGGTTTTTGTTTTGTAAGTTAACAAATTGGTCAGGGTTTATTTCACAATCTCTTCATTATCCATGGTTGTTTATACGTGATTATCTACTGGGACCTCTTTGTCATCCACAACCATGTTTCTTAATAAATGTATTTCAAATCATTTTTACTATTTACTATACTATGGGATAAAGTCATGTATACCCTTGTTATACTTTTATAAGATGTTTATAAAGGAATCTTTCTTTTGTTTTCCAAACAAGGTCCTTTTTAACCTTTTCAACGAAATTAAGGAAAGAATGTCTTTTTTAAACCTATACAGAAGGTGCGGTTATTTTCTACCATTATAAAATCGCTGAAGCTTCCCTTATAATTTTATAATAATATTTTCAAAGTAAATCTTATATTTTATAATTATGTGACTTTTAAATGATTTAAAAAAAGATATATTTCTCTCAAATAGTTTTGATTTAATCTATATCAACAACCTTTGATGGATTTTATGATTATTTGAAGTTGATTTATTATGATACAAAACTTTTGTATTGTATTGAACGTTTCGTGATATGTTTTACTGTGGATGTGTTATTTTTATACCATTCATGGTTTATGAAGAAAGTATTGACGTTTCGTATGACTATTTTAATACGAATGTTTATGTTATGTTTAAGCCTTTTCATATAGGAATGCATTGGACATAATAAGTGGTTGGTGGAGCCCGCTATAGCACCACGATTCATCGGTAGATCTCGTGAGACAAACTAGTGTCTTTCCATCAGGCCTGGACAAAATCTTATTTGTATTCTTGGCACGAGGCCATGGCTACGTGGTTATGATAGTCTTGCATTATGCATTCCATCATTATGAATGTGGTTATTGATATTTCATGTGACTATTCGACAAGTATAATATCCATGTGAATAAGTAAATAGAATTATTTGATTTTATCTTTGCCATATATTACTGAAATTAATGTTTAAAAGGCTATTGTTTTAGTTATACATTTCCTTAAATGTTTATTCTTATTTATTAATGTTTCCGTTATATTGTTATCCTAACTGAGCATCTGAGCTCACCCCTTTATTATGTTTATTTTCCAAGAATTCCAAGAAGTGTTTTATGATTGATAAGTAGGGTTAAGCTTGTGGAATAATGGTGTTCTCAATGAACTGTCTATGTTGTGTTTTATGTATGAAATTCTAATGTAAATTTCATTTATGTAATCTATTTACCAAGACTGAAAAACGGATCGTTTCTTCAGGACATGATTCCTTGTTATCATGCCAATGTATTAAAATAATGCACCTAATCTGGGTAACTGGGCTCTGGGCATTACATTGAATGTGAAATAATTAGCTCTGTAATATATAATATCATAATACATGGACAGTTAATCCATTCCTATATTATAATTATCCACCCATAATGGTATTTAATCTTTATTTACAAGAAAAACTCTTCCAATTATGGTAATAAGAATGCCCCCAAAAATCAATATCGACATAATTATTCATCCATGAGTTTAAAAAAAATTAACTCTATTTATTGAGGTGTTGTTTCTTTTTGACATTTGAAATTCAATAAAAAAAATAATTTATATATTATTAATCAAACAATTCATTTTCAAACATTGAGTAAACAAGTAATTTACCATTCAATACTCCAATTGATGGCCTAGAAATGGAAGTTGATATTCCCACACTTTTATGTTCACAGTCCACATAATCACTATATTTCACACCTTTCATTTTAAACACATTTTAATAATATACTATCTCATCCAATTTAATACATTTAATTTACTATTTGTCATTACTAGTGTGCCCATTAACATTAATCATTTCATTTATTTCATCATCCAAGTGTAGTGTCTTTCTATATGAGCTACATTCCCACTATCTCATATGAAATTACATGGAATTATTTTTACCACGCATAACACAAGAAGGAAATTGAATTCTATTATGTTAAATATTCTTCAATGAATATTTTCTCATTTCATATCACATGTATCACTTATTATACTAATTATTGTAAAATTCATCAAAACTCAATCCCAAAATTCATTGTACACCACACAATTAACTCATAAAATTCAAATTATTTTATAAACAAATCCATTTGTAAACTTTCCATCAATCATAATTAAAATAATTAAATTTTTTAATGGATCTGAAAAAATTAAAGTTATACCTTTCCATTATAGTTAAATTAAAATTGTATGTTGAAATAATATCATATGTTTTAAACAAATTTTTCATTTGACATTCCATGCTATATCAATTTATATTTTTAAAATACATTTCAAAGAAGATATATTAATAAGTTATCTATTTAATTGAATAAGTTTCTTTCTTTTACTTGATTTCATTTTTAAAAGGCCATTATTGATGAGATTTACCTTAAAATCATATATATAATGTGTGACCGTCTAATTTTCCAAACATAAAAAAACATCAAATATTATTTCCAGAGTGTTAATCCACCATCAACATTCACCAGGTATGATGATCCAAAATAAGATTGGAATTTTTATTTTATGAAAAGCTCTACTAATGAAATATTTTTATATTAACAATTTGGTGACCCATTTCAATAGTTTCCTCCAATAATATCATACCCTTAAAGAGTTAACACAACTATAGAATTGTATATTATAATTCCAGCTATTCTAGATTACTGGTTATAAATGATATTACAATCTTAATGTCACTTTCCATCATGTTCCATGCTTCCTCTATTTTTATCATTTATAAATAAAAAATATATTATATGAAACCACACAATTTAATATATATCTTGATAATATAATAATAATTTATAATTACCTAACATAATCTGTTAACATCATCCTACCATATAATATTCTCTAAACACTTTATCAGATACCAACTATAATATCATGCACATAACTCTCCAACAAATTAGAAGATATATGGTTTATATTTCACTACAGACATTACAAATAACATTTTCTGTTTAGAGTTTTATTGAATTAGTTAAATAATTTCATTAACAATTGAAAACATCCAAAAAACATCCATTTATCATACAAACAATGTTCATTATAAATATACACATTTAATATTCATGATATCTCCCATAATTGGAAATATACCATTATTAAAATTTCTATTCATCTATAATCCCATAAAAATATTTAAAAATATGGAATGATAGGAAAATATCATTATGAAAAATACAATAAAGTAAATTCAAGAAACATTTCTAAACATGAAAATCTATAAACAATTGTACATTTTCATAATAAAAATTGAACACAAATATATATTTTCCTTCCTTAAAAGTAAACTTAATATATCAAAGGATTAGATAACAAATTCCCATGAAATCATAAATTTGTTGGATCATAATTTAGATGTATGTGTATATTATATGGCTCATTAAAAGATGTGGGAGGTTAATTGTAGGTTTAAAACATTTTATTTGATCACAAGAGAAAAAATATAGTTTAATAAGTCTTAAACTAACACAATTCAAAACCAATACAATTGAAAATATAGGTCTTGAATCTGATGGATATGATATGTTTTCATTCTTCTAGTAATTAAAAACAATAGTACTCTAATTAAATACAATGATTACATTAATAAAAATTTATATGATTCTACCATACAACGTATACAATCAATTAATATATTATGTAAGAAAAGAATCATAATTGAAACACATACAATTGAAATGAATATGGATATAAAGAGGAAACAATACAAATTCATTTCTATTGCAAACAATAGTGGAATGTATAGGTATTAATATTATTTTATCCCAAAGAGTAGGTTATCTATTCACCAAGGATAAAAGGTCTATCTTACAACCACTTTGGCATGCCCTTGTTACGAATATTTGCATGACTGTCTTCCTATCCCCAGAAGCCCTCGACTAAAATGTTAATCAACACATTAATCTTTCAGACAATTTTAAACCCATTATACGATGATCAAAAGCACGTATTTCAATACATGGAATCCCTTGATAATTTTCATAGTGATCCGTCTCCCAAAGCTGAAACAAAGAACATTTAGAAATACAAGAACACAGAACAAGAAAGTCACTTCTACTATCTTTGAGGAATATACACGTAGTAGGAGATAATTCATATCATATCTCTCTAGAACATGATAGATGAAAAGTTATGTATTATGGCTCAAATGACATCGCATTTCATGAACTTAGGATCCAATGGTCATATTTTATCAAAAATTCATATATTTTCAAAAAAACATAGAGGGACATGGACACCTGTCATTGCAATGGTAAAAAAACAGAATACACCACATCATTTTGATTGCTAAAGAGACAATTCAATGAAATCTTATTAGGTTAGAAAATTGTGTATTCAACGATATGAAATAATGTCCTTGAGAAACATGTAATCAGTATTGAAGTTAAGATAAGGGTGTAATGCATTTCAGAAGTACGATACATTACTTGGTTACTAGGATTATCATGATAAATATGCATATTGTAATTACAATTTATAAAACAGTTATGATACATAACATGGTTATGATGGAAAATATTTTATATAGTTATGATGCTTGAATATAATACATTAGAGTATGATAGAGAACCTGGATGT
Organism: Viscum album; assembly: GCA_963277665.1. Classification (NCBI taxonomy): domain Eukaryota; kingdom Viridiplantae; phylum Streptophyta; class Magnoliopsida; order Santalales; family Viscaceae; genus Viscum; species Viscum album. Next base: position 453,625,319 of record OY728157.1, on the reverse strand, counting down.
GATACATTACCTTGTTAGGATTCATGAATTCGATAAAATACTTAACATGAAAAAAAATTCATGATTAAGATGAAATACTTGACCAAGTTATGATTCATAGGGTTAGGATAAATGGTCTTGTTAGGATACAGGTGATTACGATGCATGTGGTTATACTAGAAAAAAATAGTATATGATAAGGAAATGACATATATGATTTGGATATAAACAACATTCATGATTACAATATATGTGATTATTATTCAAAAACAATATATCTGGTTAGGTTGTAAAACGACATACATGATTACAACAAGAATACAACATATATGAAAAACATTTTGAGTGATTATGATTGTAAAAAAACAAAGAAGATTATGATAAGAATACAAGAAATATGAAAAACAATGTGATTGATTAATATTTTTAAGCAACATATATGATAAAAAAAATAATCTATTACTATATGTGTGATTTGTGGTTTCCAAAATAAATTATTGATGGGAAAGTGGAAATACATATTGAATCAACAATCTCACCTTTTTGTTAAGAAAAAAAATCAATATAGACTTATCTCACCATGAGTTAAATAACTCTTCTGAATGTAATGGTTAATATGAATAATTCCAATATTGGTTTAACAACTCCTAATAAATCGTATTATCTTCAATTTTTCCTAATATTTCCCCTAATTAATAAGATATTCATGAAATTATTCTTTTTAAACTATTCTACCACATTTTGGTTTTAAAAAAGAATATAGGAATGTATTAAATTTCCAAAATACATTTAAAGAAACATTTCATGAAACAATAGAAATTTTATTTAATGAAAAAAAGCTTAAATAAGAAAAGGAGTTCAAACATCATCCATTCACCATTTGTTTTTTTGAAAGATTACACATTGTATGCTTCATCTTTTTGAAATCATTTTTTTCTTCAATGAGTTTTTTATGATCTTATTTTTTAGCCCTTGCCTTTTCATCATATTGAACAATAACAATTATTTTATCTAATACCATCTTCATGAATATGATCAATTTATTCATGAGCATTCAGCCTTTCATCCTGGTTATTGAAATAATCCAACCTAAGTCTGTATGCGTTTTCTAGGATAACAATAGTACTTGAGAGTGAATCAACCTCATAACTCTCATTATGTAATTTTTCCATTATACTTTCAATCTCTTCTGAGGCTATTTCATGAAAGGTAACCGGTCATTTAATGTATTAATGATTTTTTTTTCAAATCAACATTCAACTTTTGATAGAAAGAGTTAGGTTTATTTACCCATTGTGCTAATTCATCATATTTGTCCAGATGATTATTAGGACTATAATCAACATTTTTTGACCCCTTCACAACCATATTGAAAGAGTCACTATTTTTAGCATCATGTTTTTTGAAAACCAATAAATCGACTTTAGTACTTAGAAACATGTTCATAGGAACCTTGACAGAGTATGTTCTATCAATTTTAGTATTTGAAAAAATTTCTAGCCTCACATCAATTTTTGGAATGAATTGTATCAAGAGCTCCAATCTATTCAAACCGTGTTTAAATTTAATGAATTACATTCACAATGATTGTTCTATTATAATCTGTGTATTCAATGTATTTTGGGAGATTACTAAAATGAATCTTATTACTGATCACTTCAGTTGGCTAATTCTCATTGTTATCAGACTTTTCCTCTTTATTATCTGAAATTTGAATAACTTTCTTGGAGGAATTATTTTTAGAGGCTTTCTAGGAATTATTAGGATCCAATGATGTAATATTAAATGATGGTACTTCTAAGGATTATGTGGTATGACTTCTCTTGTTTTCATCTTCTTTCTCTTCTACTTCTATTTCATTTTTCCTCTGTTCTTATTCTTCTTCTTCTTCTTAGTCTTGATTTTCCTGCCTCCTTTTTTTGTTCTTCTTTTTCATATTATTTAGAAATATACTATGTATCCTATTGATCAAAAACATTTATTTCATTTCCTTTTACAAATTGATCTGATTGTGTCTAAACTGGTGTATCCCTATTTACAATTATGGTTTTTTCATTCTTAGTTATTTTGAGTAGAGTATCAATATCAATTTCTTGTTCCTTTATCTTCACCATCACCATATTATTCTCCTACTCTATCAATCCCTCTTATAATCTTATATTTCAATCCAATTCTATAGTTTTATCCAAACAATACTAAGGATCCCCTTGTTTCCATTCATTATTTTTTCAATCTCCACTCGGTAGTAACATAATCAGATAGAGCCTTTTGATTATTTTAGGTATTGGGAGTTCTATACATAACTAAATTTCTATTATTCGATGATGTATTGGATGGATTAAAAGGGTCTTCACTACATTCAGCTACATCCTTTTCTTTCTCATCATCATGTTATTTCTCAAAAAAAATCAATCTAGGATTGAATCGTAACATGATCCTCCTTATTGTATCCATACTAATAATGGTCTCTTTGAAGGAATTCATATCTAACTTAATTGAAATATTACACAATCTCAAGAATTATATTAGAAATATACTCATAATGGAGGGAAACATGATCAGTTTTTATTTTATAACACCAGTTTAGAGCTTCTAAATTATAAGGAAGATGAACCTCAAAAGGTTCATCATTCACATGTTCACTAAATAGTAAATCACATACACATATGAAACTTTTAAAGTATCTGTATCACCATTTATTTTAACCAAAAATACTTTTATTTAGAGGGATATGAGTCTGTTATCCCCTGATAAATGAATCGATTTTCTCTTGTCCTCATGAATCTCAAAAAGTGTTTCTTCAGCTTTAGACTTATCAAAAGATCCATCAGCTTCCAATAATTTATGAGAAGTACATATTGCATCACCCAAATTTGGAACCCATAGAAACATAAATACTTTTTTTATCTAGGTTTTATACATATTTTCATTCATCATAAACAAAATTTTACGAGCCTTGTATATCTCAACTGATTCATAAAATTGTATAACTTCATCATGATATACAAAATCATAATCTGAACTTTTTTCCAGACAATTTTATTCCCATATTTGGAAACTAATAATAAATTTTAATGGAAAATAACAATTGTCATTAAATAATCAAGAGACTAACCATTCACATTGAATGTTCATGGAATATAATTATTTTGGAGGATTTTATTGAGATATTAAGAAGTAGACTCAGACAAGTAAAGCTAACTAGAACCCTAAAGATCGTCTTAATTACGAAAGCTGAGTAAATCTATAATTACGAAAATTGAGGTAAGAACTTATTTGGAACCATAAAAACATTTTATTGACTAACTGGTCTTGAGATAATAAAAGATGATTAATATGTGGGATAGGTTATTTTAGAAGAGATATTTATTATCATGTTTAGATCTAATAGAACCAATGGTCATGAATGATTTTGTACTATTGAGGTTTTCTTTGAAATAAATTCTTATACACATAGAAACTGGTTAGGTGTTAAAATAATTAAATGAGAAACAATTAATTAATGAAACAAAATAAGGATTTAGAAATTATACCAGTCAGAGTATCAGGATAGAGGTATTGGATTCAATAAATTGTTCTTATGAAAGAAATATAAACAATAAAAATGTAAAACTGATAAGAATAATAAAACTAATAAAAACAAATATGTTAGTACCAATAATTTAGTTATGATAGAATAATCCAAAAGAGATAGTATATTACCTATAAAGTAATCCAATACCAATGATTGAGTACTAATAAAGTATTCAAATAATGATAGTTCAGTACCAATAAAGTAATCCAATACCAAAAATATAGTATCGATAATGTATTTAAATTTTGATATTTTAGTTCCTATAAAGTACCATAATACTGATAGTTTAATATAGTACCGATAATTTGGAAACTGAAACATGAATCTGATAAAAACATGAACCCGATAAAACCAATATCGATAATAGTGAAACAGATAAATTGTAAAAATAATAAGTGAAACTGATAAAGAAAATCCAATAAATCAAAATAGAAACACATAAATGAGATAAAACCAAAAGGAGTAAAACTGATAAACAAAAAATTGAAAGTCATATATTATAAAAACGATACAAATATATTTAAAGGGAGAAATCAATAAAATTATGTATAATCCACCTTTGAAAAGGAGAAAATTAATGTAAGAAGATTAGTTAAACAAGAAATTGATGCGAATGTTTACTTTACATCGACCATTCATAGTTATTGTTTAATATATTCTAATCTAACAGAATATAATGGTTTTGTAAAAATAACAGCACGTTGTTCAAGCATTCAAATGGATTATAAAATAATATCTTCTTTTTCTGTCATCCCTTAGAAAGTGATGAAAAATGATTATATGTTTTTCACATGATTTATGTGCATGGTCATTAATAAGAGTAATGGTACTAGTATTGTCACATAGTATTTGAGTTTTGGAAAAACTCCTGCCATAGTCAGTGAGTGTTTTTTTCACCCACAACACCTTTGAAAATATCGTTTAGCTACTATATATTCAGATTCTGTAGTGGAATGTGTTACAGAGTGTTTCTTTTTTTAATGAGAAAGAATCAAAAAAAATCTCCTAAGAAATTACATGTTCCGTAAGTACTTTTTCTATCCATTCTTCAACTTCAAAATTCACCATCATAAACAAATTTAAAAAAAATCACTTCCAGAAGAATAGAATAGTCTTAAATATATCATTCACTGTAATTATAAAAAATTTATTTTCACTTATTTTAAATGATATTATTTTGGATTAGATTGGTATCTTTCATGTAAGCATAGGGAAAACACTATGTCTTGATGACTAGTTTTAAAATATAAACAACATCCTTTCATACCTCTAAAAGATATTTAATCTACTAGTTTCTTTGCTTCTTCAAGATCAAGTTTATTTGAGGTACTGATTAGAGTGTGGATATATATATTGTTTTCATATCCATAATTTTTGAGTATTTATATGATATACTTATATTAGGACATCTAGGTTCTTTATGGTTCTTTTGATACTTGAAAACCTAAAAGGAATGTTCACTCAGCCATCATACTCATTTGAAACTCATATTTTATAAAATTCACAAAATAATCAGTTATGCATTGTTGAATCGATCTGTATATAATTTCATTACCATAGATTTCAAAAATCAAAACATTTTTCCATGTTTATAAAAATAGATGGAACTGCAGCACCTTTTGCATAGTTTTTTTGTAAAATAAATCATGTATGTCTGTCATTCCAAGCTCTATGGTCTTGTATAAGACCATACAGACCGTTATTATGTTTAAAACATGTTAAATATGATCTGAATCTACAAATCTAGGATTTTTTTTCCAAAAAAATTATTCTTATACAAAACCATTAAGAAAAGAAAATTTTACATCCATTTGAAAAAATATGAAATTAAAGTATGATGCAAAGGCTAATAGAATTCAAATATATTACAATCTATCTATTTGAGCCTATCATTTTTCATATTATATTCCCTCTTTTTTATTATATCCCTTATAAACAATCTATGATTTTTTTATAATGACTCCATTTTCAAAACATTGGTTTTTAAAAACCCATTACATACCCAATATATTTGTTTCATTAGGTATTTCAACCAGGGTCCATACATGATTCCTTTCTAATTCATTTAGATCATCTTCCATTGATTTAATCCAATATTCATCACCTAAGGCCGCATTCGATGTTTTAGGTTCAAATTTAGATAGAAAATCAAGATGTTCTATTTCATTTCTCATGGAATTTATGGTTTATACAATATTATTTACATCTCCAATGATATTATCACTGGTATAATTTAAATGAAACTATTGAGTTGTTTTTTGTAAAACCTGTTCCTCAACATAAGATATAAAGTCTTATAGGGTAAATTTTTAAGAAACATTTTATTGATTATTTCCCTTTTTAGAAGTATTTTCACACACACGTTTATAGTCTGTTTTTGAAAACACAACAGTTAATATAGGTAAAGATTTTTTAATAACAAAGGACTCAGTTTCATCAAATTTGACATGAAATGTTTCCTCAACAGTACAATAGTTTTTATTGAGAACTCTATAAGACTTAGAAGTTGTGAAATAATCTAGAAATATTCCTTCATCATATTTGAGTGAGAACATATGTAGATTTTATTTAGTGTTCAGTATGAATAATTTTCGTTAAAACACACTGAAGTAATAATTTTTAGGTTTTCATCTAGTGAGTAATTAATAAGGGTATTTATTAGGAACTGACCTAGTTAAAAAATATTTTTATTATAACATGGAGTAATAATAGTATCAGCCCAGAAAATCATAGCAATGGAGTATTTAGTCAATTTTTTTTCATTTCTTAAAGTATATTATTTCATATTTCAACAAGACCATTTTACTGGGGGGTTATTATGGATGAAAAGTTGTGAGTAATACCATTATTACTACAAAAGTTTTAAAAATATTGATTTTTAAATTCTCTACCATGATCACTACGAATAGTTATTAGTGGTATTGTTTTTTCATTCTTAGTTTGGGATCTAAATTTTTTAAAATATAATAAGGAATCATATTATATTTTTATAAAATAGGACCATATAAATATAGTGTAGTCATCAACTAAAAAAATACATAGTATTTTCCTCCAATGCATCCAGCTTGTGTAGGACTGAAAATATCTATCTTCACTATCTATAATTAGTTATAAGTTGGAATGTCATTGATTGATTTAAATGTAGTTTTATTTTTAGTCCCATTTTATCAAGGGTCACAACCTTTTGAATAATCATACCTTAGATATAGAATATCCTTAATAGGTCTTTTCATTGAGAGTTTTCAATGGTTCTTAAGTTTATAGTGTTATATCCTTCTATTCCATAACAAGGATTGGTCTTCCATTTCACTTTAGAAAGGTAGGCATTGACTCCTAACTTTTCTTCAATGTTGATTGTGTATACATTCTCATGCCTATGGACAGAATTAATTATTTCATCCATGGAATTTTGAACAAAAAATTTATTATTCATAAATTCAAAAGGTAACCTTAATATCATAATTGAATTATGCATAAATGTTTGTTCTTAAGACCTTTAACAAACAAACCATTTTAAATTTATACTTTTCTGAAAAGAACAATATTACCAATAAAAATGTTAATTCCCAAAGATTTCTCTCTGATATTCAATCTTCCAACTATCATTTCAATAATCATTTCAAAGAAATATTTTCATCCCATCATCTATCCGTAACAAACACTATCTGTGTACCAAATGTTCTTGTATCAGTACACTTATTGTTTTCATGAAAAATAAATGATTAGATTTTTGGAACCAAAACTTATTTGGATCCACAATTGTTAGATAAAAAAAAATTTGAATTCACATTTTTTCTCCAAAATATTATTAATGAAATAATAAATATTCATTTTTATTAAGAGAACCATTTTATTGCCAATTCCCACCACATTTACATTTTGTGCAAAAAGAAGCATTTCGAGGAAGAAAATATATATGACTAAAAAAAATTTTTAGTGAGTGTAACCAATTCCATAACATTTCTTTATAGGAAGAAATTGGGAATACAAATTTTCACATTCTTTCCATCTAGTAGTAAAGTTTGTATAAATGTTTCATAAGATAAAATATTTCAAATTTTATTCTAATGACTAAATTAACATTCTCAGATGAAAATTGATTTGGAATAGTTTTTAGTTTTAGAAACATTTTTCCTTAATCAAAGTTGGTTAAAGTCCTTAGAATGTTTTTCCTTATAGAAATTTAATTCCATAAGGGTTCATGAAATATTTTGAAAATCAATAGTTTTCTTATCAAGATCTTTTGAAATATTAGATATTTCATATGTAAGAATATATATTCTAAATTTTTCGTATCAAGCATCTTCTTGAGTTTGGGATTTTCATTCACAAGTAATTTGTAAAATCTAGATACTTCTTCAAAATTAGGTAAATTGTCTTCTCTAGAGAAATATTTTTCATCTAAGAAGGAAGAAAATTTATCATTAGGATAATTTTCATTTAAATATATATTTGTAAGAGATTCAGTGTTGTGTACATTATCCATGAAGCATTTATTTTCTGTAGGTAGTTTGGATATGAGTCCTATATTATTCTTATGAAAGATTTGTATTCTGAGTATTCATCTAATAAATCTAATCCTCTTGCAATCCATCAAACATTTTCATTCAAGACTTTCATAGTATTTTACATGTAATAATTTTTCTTTTTTCTTTCAAAATATTTATTCTTCATGCATTTTCTTTCTAGTATATGAAAATCTGATCTTATATGAACTTTTCTTTTACATTCATAACTTTTTACTTATGTGTTTTCCTTGTTTGTTCCTATCTTTCTTTTTGAACCTGTATTGAAATTATTTCATTCTAACAATATTTTTCATCCATTGAAGAAGATTGGATAGCTTATTCAATAAACGATCATAATCACTTTATTCTTATGTCAACTACTTTCTTATATTTGGATTTTATTACTCTTTTTAGTGTCTTGGATTTAGATGTAGTAGTAAAAGCAACACTCCCATTACCAGTCTTCTTCTTATTGAAATAAGAATCTCTTTTAATTCTTTTCTCATACTGTAGTAGACTTCTGAAAAACTCAACAACAGTGATTTGATAACCCTTCTTGTTCTCATCAATAGGTGTCCTTTTTTATTCCCACTCATTCAACATATTATCAATTTAATTCAACAAGTGCTTTATCATCAAGACCCTTTTCAATAATAGATTGAAGTCTTTAGACGATTATCATAAATCATCGTTTCACCTTACATACTAATTCATTGTAAGGAAAAACAATACCATAATATTCTTCTCAAAGCATGAGTCTTCTTGTTTCTATAACATTAGATGTACCAAAATCCGTGACCTCCAATTTCCTTCAGATACAATTGGATGTAGGAAGTGATGATATCTAACTCTATATATTCTTTGTCATATAACATGAAAAATAATTTCTTACCTTTTAGTTTAATGGATGTTCTTATTTCTCTTGAGTGGTGAAGGTACTGACTTCCTTTTCTATTATTTTTTATTCTCTATTAAGCAACACAATGTTTTCTACTCATGTATTAATAACAAAAGCCTTAATTTTATCTCTCTAGTATTCATAATAATTCACATTGAAATTGGAGATGTAGTTGGGTTTAGATTTTTTAACTGATCCAATATTCATTCCTTTCATCTTAGAAAACAATACTTTTCCACTACACTCTTTAATTTAGTAAGTAGTTATAAAAAATGATTTCTAATTGAAATAAAATTGTGTTACATAAAAATAAAAAGAATGTAAAAAATTATTTAATCCTCATATGTTACCAATTCATGGAATGTTATGTAAATGTATTTTTATATTACATGGCATAATAGAAGAGGGGGAGAATTTTGTATTTAAAAACATTGTATTCAAACACTTATGAAAGAACATAATTTAAGATGTCTTAAACTAATACAATTCAGAACCAATACAATTGACCATAAAGATCATGGATCTGATAGATATGATATGTTGCAATACCACTTGTAATAAAAACAATTATATTAAAATTGTATACAATGATCAATGTAATACAAATGTAAATTACACTACCATACAGCGTATAAAATATATTAATAAATAATGTGGTGGATGAATCATAATTGAAATAACTACAATAGAAATTATTGTGGTTAGAAAGAGGAAACAATACTATTTCCTTTCTATTACAAATAGTGGAGGAATGTAAATGTATTAAAATACTTTTATCCCAAGGATTAGGGTATAATTTCACCTAGGATAAGAGGTATTTCATAACACCACCATGGTATTCCCTCGATACGAAGATCATCTTTTCTTCTTCTCCCTAGAAGACCTCAATTAATACGGTAATCACCCCCTCTGTCTTTCAAACAGTTGAAATACCTCGATATGATGATCGAAAGAATGACTTTGTACCTTTGGAATCCCATGATAGTTATCACAATGATCGGTCAGACAAAGAAGAAAAAAATCACTTATAGAAATATAAGAACACTGAACAAGTTGTTCATTTCTTGTATCTTCAAGGATTTCACATGAAGAAACAGATAAGTCTTAGAAAATATCTCTATAAATTAATAGAAGAAATGTTATTTATTCTTGGTAGAATGACCGCCTATATATAGGCCTTAGGTTCCAATGGTCATATTTTCTTCAATGGTCATAATTCTTTGAAAAAATCGTATGGACTTGGACCCCTGATATTACAACAGTCCAAACAAACAGAATACACGACATCATTTTGATTAGTAAATAACCAATTTTATGACATAATTTTAGGTTAGAATAATTTATATTGAAGGATATCATACAATTAGTATGAGAAACATGAAATTGATATTGAAGTTTATTTAAAAGTGTAATTCATATAAAAATCACAATACATAACTTTGTTATAAGGATTATCATGATAACAATGCATATCATTAGTATAATTTATACCCTTGTTGTAATTTTTAACATGGTAAGGATGAACAATATTTTAACTAGTTATTATGATTGAATATAATTCATAATAAGAATATGATACATAACATGGTAATGATACATAGAATGGATGTGATTCATGACATCAATAAAATACATAACCTGGTTACGATGCAAGATAATGATGCAATGCGTTACCTGGATATGATGAACATGGTGACGTTTCATGGTGTGGTTCTGATTGAAGTGATTACAATGCATGTGGTTACAATGGAAAACAACAGTATATGACAAGATAAAAACATATTAGATTTGGATATAAACAACATTAATGATTACAATATATGTTATTATGATTCTAAAACAATATATCTGGTTACGTTGTAAAACAACATACATGATTATGTTAAGAATACAACATATATAAAAACAATTATTAGTGATTATGATTGTTATACAACATACAAGATTATGATAATAATACAACATATATTAAAAATAATGTGAGTGATTTCAATTGTAAAATGACATACATGATAAACAATATAAGTGATTATGATATGTGTGATTTGTGATTTCCAAAACAAATGATTGATGCGAAAGTTAAAACACGTTTTCACTCAACAAAATAAATAAAATCTGGATTATTTCTTGGAAAACATGAAAATCATGAATAAAATTCCTTATAAACAATCCTTTCATCTTTGAGTTAGTTATAAACTTCAATTAAAAACATAATCTCTCGTTAATTAAATTTAAAAAAATCCAAATTTCCTTTAAAAGTAGTACCCACATGTTATGTAGGTACCATGGGAAATTATCCTTTAATTAACATATAAAATTGACCTTATAATGGAATCATCATAAATTATAATTCCAACATCACATTGGATTATCCTATGACCAGAAAACATCACCAATTTACCCAGTGCATTGAAGAGATAAATGGTGATCACCCATCATCAAAATAATATCATGATAAACTATTATTCATAAAAAATGTAAAATAAATATACAATGAATAAAATACACATATCATTCACATTAAATATAAAAATAATTTGAATTGGAATCCAATCCTATATTCATTACCACATTCAAATATCATATAATATTGAGAATAATATTTTTGGTGGCATAGAAATAAATTAGAAAAACAAATTCCCAAAATTGTAAGAATGGGATATTAATTTTTTTTTTAAAAATTATTAAGGGATACAAATAAAAAATAATTTTTATGATGGTGGGTTTCATGACCCAACCCTACCTGGGCTCGAGCCGCAACTACCCCAAGCCCGCCTCTATAGGCCAGGGGTTGGCGACCATCGCCGATGGCACAATAACTCAGGGAGGCCTTTGCCAAACTACCTGTACACACACATGCATAAAACTCAATGCAACAGTGTAGAGTAAAAGTAAAGGCAAGCAATGAAAAGGAAAGGAAAACTGCTATATATAAACCACAAAGTGCATAGACCTCTACAAGTATAAAGAAAACTAAAAGAAAATGGGAAAAACATGTGCCCAAACAAAAAGTGCCACAACCGGCAACAGGAAAACAAAAAGAAACAACTGACGGGTCTCCCACGTGGAACCCGGCTATGACCACCGCATGCGGTCCAATCTCCCAAGCTCCTATGATCCACTGAAGTCATGCTCCACCTGTACGTCATTTGCAAGGGCACACCAAGTGCGGGAAAATCCCAAGAAGGGGTGAGTATAAAAATACACAGTAGGATACCCCGAAAGCTCGAGGGAGCAACAAAGGAGGTACCAACAGGTGAGTAGCAGATCGAACAGGGAGTAGAACAGAAGTACAACAAAGTGCAGTAAAGATTCCAGCTCAACCCAACAAAATAAAGGAGGTAGACTCGTCCAACCACGAGAAGCTAGACACGGAATGAACGTGGCATACCCCACGCGTCTTCGCCTACTATGGAAGGAGAGTAGCCAAAACCCAAGGAGTGGGTACCAAAAAAGGTATATAAATATACATATTCTCAACAAGAATCCCAAATAAGGTCGTAAGGGGATCTCCATCTCGTATCTCAGCCCAAGAAAAGTGAGTCGCCTACAGTCCCAGAAGTAACATCATCTATATCCAGCATCCCGCATGTCTGCCTCGAACCGCAAGCCAAGGGGCTCAATCACCACACCTCGACACTATCCTCTTTGGGCGGCACTGACTCGCCCGCACGGTTTTAGGTCGCGTCACAGGAACGGGTCTCGGTGAGGAAATATCCCCTCGTACATGAGAGTTCTAGGGAAAGTCAAACCACATCTCGTCACTGCCCTGCAGTCGAGAGGTCTCCTCAAATTATAGGTTGTCACAACACTAACCCACAAAACCAAGGGTCCTGCTCCGGTGGTCATGGAGGAAAGCCACAGACTAGCCTAGTATAAAGGACTAAGTCCAGAAATACCAATGGGTGACCCACTGCCCAACCCTGCTGGAGGGTAATTCATAACCAGATATCGGGTGACCCACTACCCAGCCCCGCAGGAGGGTAAACCAGAATACATCATCAGGAGACCCACTGCCCATTCCCGCAGGAGGGTAGACCTGGAATAAGTTGACAGGCGACCCACTGCCCAGCCCCGCTAGAGGGTAGTCCATAACACATCATCTGGTGACCCACTGCCCAGCCCCGCTGGAGGGTAGACCTTATTACATCATCAGGCGACCCACTGCCCAGCCCCGCTGGAGGGTAGACCTGTAATAAGTCGACAGGCGACCCACTACCTAGCCTCGTTGGAGGGTAGACCTGGAACTAGACGACGGGAGACCCACTGCCCAACCCTGCTAGAGGGAAGAACCTAAGAGGTCGCCGGGTGACCCACTGCCCAATCCCTGCTGGAGGGTGAACCCTAGAAGTCACCGAGTAACCCACTGCACAGCCCTGCTGGAGGGTAAACCTGAAGAAGTCGAGGAGTAACCCACTGCCCAGCCCCGCTAGAGGGTAGAACTCAGAGCTGCTCTATCCATCTCTACTGGAGGGTACACCACCGGCCAAACGAACACATAGTGGGTATCGCGCAAACACCCACCTCCAGAACAACTCACCCAAAAGATGTGCAGCATCTGCTCCGGCACTGGGTGCCACTAGCACCACTACCGGCCAATCCATCGAGAATTAAACCAGGGGGTGACCACTCAACCCTGCTGGTCAACAAATGAACACCGAGCTAGGGGAAAAGCTCCACCCTGCTGGTCAAACAAACACACAGAGGGACCCGCTATGCCGCAAGAGGTCCAAGTAAGTGAAGCAGAACATAGCATGCACTTGGTTCCCACACGACGTGCGACCCCAAGTCAAACCCCAACCAAGTGCATGAACATCTCAGGGACAAACCACATGTTCCTCCCAGTGCTCCCGTATACTCCCAGAGTATACCTCGTTCCAGCCCATAGGCTATCGTGCACACAGCACCCAACATCAATCCGAAGGCATGGCGTAACAACTCCAACCTGCCACCTCATTGGTTGAGGCACAGCCAACCACATCTCAAGAACCATTTATTTCACTCTCCCAAGAGTGCGAGAACACACGCCAAGGGTCTGCTACAAACTCGGTAGGGAGAACCGTTGGTGGAGCACCTTCCATGCTTCCAAATTTCTCAAGATCGTGTAAGAGGCTCCACACAGCCAAACGGATCACACTGTTGTAATCCTCGAAGAAAAACACGCGAGATCGACTACTTACTCGCCTCTAATGGATATCCGACGGAAAAGTCACCAACACCGCCTCACGCCCGAACGGCGTCCCGTGATCCTGAGCCACAGCCTTGAAAACCGTCGGGCGCATCGCACCATTGCGATCCCCTCGGGAAAACACGTCAAAAGCACTACTCACATGAGTGCAACATATATCCGGAGGAAAAGATGCATTACGATGCACCGCACACGAGCTGTGCCATGTGGGACCGCATCCCGGTCCCAAAACTCAACGAACAGATCGCACTGTTGCGATCCACTCGAAAAAGCACACAAGATTGACTATTCACTTGTCCAAAATGATCACCCGGTGATAAAGATGGAAAATCACCGTCAACGCCCAAACGGCCCTCCTGGGCCCCACACCATCGTACGGAATTACATCGGGCTAACTGCGCCAACGCATTGACCTCGGAAAAACACCCAACATCGACTACTCGCACGTCCCGAACGGACGTCCGTGGAAAAAGACGCTAAAAGCTACACGCAGCTCAAAAGACGGGTCATGGGGACCGCACCTCAACTCCGGATTCAACACCCAGAACCACCTTGGAAACCTCCGCCTCGATGCCAGGGTTTCAACGCCACTGACGGCGCTTAAAATGGGCGTCGGATGCGTCCGCGCCGTCCAAGACAAGAACCCCCGGGATAATGCCAGTCCACTTGACGGTCATTCCGCGCCCTCGAGCCCCTCGTTTCGGGAATTAAAAATTCCCGAAACCATCTCAAAAAGTCCTCCTTGACACGGGCTCCGCGCTACCGCAGGCGGCACGCAATACGGACACTCTGCAGATGATTTATCATTTTTGTTAATAATAATAATAATATTATTATTATTATTATTATTATGAAACAAATTATTAATATTATTTCATTATTTTATTATTTTTTAATATAACAAGACCGGCCATTCGGTCGGTCTTCCTCCCCGAACAGGACCCACAAAACGCGGGTCCGTTGTCTACTGGCCGGGGTCACGAATGTAACAGCCCAAGATTTTATGAAAAATATTCTTTTTAATTTCTCTAATGTCTTGTGTTGTACGGTACACCAAAAGGAGCTTGCACAACACGCATCCTTGACTTGCCTTGCATTACAAGCAATCATGACCTTCCTCGATAGCGTGTGTAGTACGCAATAACGAGTTTCACTAAACAACAATATGCTATTAAAATATTATTAAAACTAGCCGTTAAGAATAGTAATAACCACCTTTTAAAATTTTAGAAATTTTAGCTCTCAAAATGGACTTCATTTTTGGATTCGGAGTATCGTATTTAGCCTAAGGTGAAATTTTGGTAGATTTCGGATAACTTTCATTTTTTGATGAATAGTGAAAATTACTAAATTTTAATTAAAAACAAATTTTTTAATCTAAATAATTAATAGTGATAAATTATTAATTTTAGTGGTTTTAAAGTATATCTAGAATATATTTTTACAATTAAATACAATGTTGGTCATTGGATGTAATTTCACATTTACACCAAACATAAAAAAGTGTTAATCTTTTGATAGTTATTATCTCTAAAAAACACGATATTTTTTGTGACAGCGGAAATTAATTATAAAAATAATTAATGCAACTTATATGTTGGGAATATTTTAAAATAGAAATCATTTTTGAATTCGGAATATCAATTAAAACTTAGGGTGAAATTTTGGCATTTTTCTGAAAAACATTAATTTTTGATGAATAGTGAAACTATTAAGTGGTAGTTAAAAAAATTAATTTTTTCATAAATCTTAATTTTTACCGCATTTGTGAATGGAATTTCAAAAATCAGAAAGACATGATTGATGTCAGTAAGTAAAATGTGGTTCAATGGGATGAAAATAATTTCTGGAGAATAGTAACTTTTTACTTTTATTTACCATGGTTAAAAGTAAATAGGGTAATTAAGCTTAAAAATGATATTAATATTACCCTAACACATGTCCTAATCCTATTGGACAAGTTTATCTCGTCCAAAAAAACCTTAAGTGTAAAATATTATCATTTAGGCCCACGTGGATTAGATTAGGACATTTATTATTATTTAATTCAAAAAATAGTTAAAAGAGTTAAAATCAATGTTTATTTACAAAAACATTTTTAATATAGGTTTATACATAATATAATTTCGACTATAAATATTCATTGGAAAGATAAAACTATTTCCTACATAATAGTATTTTATTTGTAATTTTTATACATTAAATAATTTAATTTATATATGACACACCGATGATACAATAATTACCTTTTTAAGAAAATATTAACATAATTGATGTTATAAATGCCCAAATAAATTTAATTTGAGACTTTTTAGGACTTACACTAATTTTATAGCTTAATATGACATGTTATTGTTGATTTAAGTAACTTGGTTTGAACTTATCATTCTGTTAGAAATTTCATAAAAATCATGTACCAAATAGTGTCAAAATTGACATAAATTAGTTTTGAAAACAAATATTATATTATTAATTGTTATTTAATTCCTAAAAATATAAGGTTTGGAAAAATGACATAGATAAAGATATATATATTAATAATAAACAACTTGGGTTTCGTTTGGCTTGATATAGTAAGTTTATTAACCATATAGTGTAAGAAAACAAAAAGACACGGTAAAAGTTAAATTATTTAACTTAGAGTTAAATCTAATTGATAAGGTTAAAATAATAACCTAAACTTGTCTAAATCATATTGGATGAGAGGATTTCGACCCTTCCCTACATTATCTTAGAAATAAGTCCATTTCGAACCATTATAAACCGAATTTTACCCTAATATAAAATAATATTTTGAGATTTTCCTAAGATGCCCCTCTCCTCCCATATAAATGGGCACCTCCTCCCTCTCCTCCTCATACCAATTTGAGAATTCAATCTTGGCCAACCCCTGACAAAATCTCTTCTACACTTCCCTAGTATCATCCTAGAGGTCCTGGTCTTCTTCAAAGAACATCTTTAGTTCATTAAGTGGAGGATAAGTGAAGGCGCGTCAAAAAGAGGTAATATCTATTACCGATATTTTTCAATTTCTTTCTTCTTCAACTTCTTCTTCTTTAGTTGTTTCATGATAAATTAATAACATCAGTATTTCTTATATACTGATATGTTATTATAAATATGAAACAACTCTAATTAACCTTCTATCCATCCTACGGAAAAAGGAAATCACCGCGCGTGCGTACGTACGGAATACCGTCTCCACGCCGTGGTGTAATCTATTTTCCGTCACCACCTTAATTGGATGGGTATAATGGTGTAATGAGTAACTATATATGATTATTATAAATTGATATTGATACTGAAATAGTATACATACACTTCAACACAATTCCACGACCATGGGAACGATACCATCACTCGTGCGTACATACGGACTACCCTCTCCACGACGCGATGAGATTCATTCTCAATGATTAACCATTCATGAATGATTATAAAGTATATATAATAAGTAATAATGAAATATATGACATAATAATGATACTGGATTTATTTTTATTTATATGTATGTCATCTACTTAATTCCATTCAATTCAATAAGGAAACGAAAACAACGTTCATGCGTACCTACGGACTACCGTCTCCATGAACGGTGTATTTCATTCAATTTAATGATTTATTATATATATGTATATCCAGAATATATATATATATAAATCATGTTTTATGTTCTGGAATTAAGTAATCATTATCTATGTAATCATATGAATAATTACAAGTCAAAACACGGATGACAAATGAAACAATTTTACCCAAAACGCTCTTTAACATGGAATTTACAAAAGAACGGGTAATATAAAGTCATAAGTGAACCATATATGATATCATAACAATTAATATGATTCTGTAATAAGTAAATAACATTATTTAAATTATTATACAGGAGGTTCGGATACTTACGAAACAAATCGGACCTAAGGTAAGGGGAAATATCACAATATCATTTTTATCCGAGATTGTTTAAACATTGGTATTTACTGGGGTGTATTTAATCATCCACATCCATGTTCCCTCAATATGTAATATTGTTTCCATCCAATTACAATATTTTAAATCCAATTTTACCCTTCGCTGAGTTTTTAGTAAAGAATATGAAAGGAATCGTATGTCGTTTTTCGTACGAGGTACTTTTTGACATTTCTGACAAAAGTACGAAGAATGTTTTTTTTAACATATACGGCATGAATGGATTTTTTAAACATTATTTCCAAGAAGCTTCCTTTACAAGTTTTCAAGTTTATTTTTAATCAACTTATTTTAGTTTATAATTTTATGACATGTTAATAAAATAAAAGTGTTTTTGAAGAAGAAAGGATATTTTCCTCAAGAATGGAGTTCAAGTGTTTTATCAAAATTATTTTCCATCTAAGATAATAAAGGGTTCTGTTGTTATCCCTATTATTACATTGATTTGATTATGTTGTCAGGGAATTATTTTTATGAATTCATTTACCTTATATGATTTGTTTTATGATGTCATGATGTTTCAAGAATCCCATTTTTGTTACATGTGTTATGCGATGATGTATGATTTAAGATTATGTGGCACACATAAGAAAGGATTCATTATAAGATGGGTGGGACCTATTTCTCCCTCCAAGGCATTGGGTAAATATTTTATATCTCATGAGATAGACATGGCTGGAATGGTAGGTTATACCGGTTCAGTGAAACAGGACTGGAACGAGGGTGACTCGGTTCAGAAAGGGACTTTGTCCACTAAGATAGTCTTGGCAATGAGTTTTGACTAACAAGAAATGATTCTCTATGATTATGTGTGTATGCCACAAAGATTCATGTTTTAAGTTATGATTATTGTGATTACATTTCACTGCCATGATTTATCCCATGTTATGAAATTATGATCTCTTTTGCAGGTTAAGATTTCCAAAAGTTATGTGCTTGATGTGATTTATATTTCTTTTGTTTACCCTTACTGAGTGTTTGAGCTCACCCTTTTGTGTTTTCTTTTCCCCAGGATATAAAGAAAGGTTTTAGGTATAAAAAAATAAGATCATTATGGGAGATATTGAAGATCTTTCACCAGGATTAGAAGATTTTATTCTGAGTTTCCAAAGACACTAAACTATTACGATCCTTGTGTGTGTGTTTTTGTTATGTACTAAGTATTCCGCAAATGTAATGTAATGTCTATGTACGTTAAGCTTAGGGTCTCTACAGTTGGTATCAGAGGAAAGGTTTAGTCAACCTTTGGAAACTAGGATGCGAAAATGTTAGTGAGACCCCTAGAGATATTTCTATGGTATGTCTAGGGATGTCCCTAAGGTTAAGTATACGTATAAGTTATAGTACTAGAACTACGCTAACGATCATTGAATTAAACCTAAGTTATTAGATATTTAAGGTACTCCCCCTTTATTATGTTGTTTTCCCTAGCACGATTTTTTCCTCTCACACTATTCTTTTTTGGTTTTAGACGATGGATGGAACCCGAAGGAACCGTGTTGATCAATGCAATGGACAATGCAATGATTGTCCTCCTGAACAAACAAATGTTATGGGATATGGAGTGCAAAATCTTCTTTCTATACTTACAAAAGCTATGAGTCATTCTGGACTTCCAAATGAGCAGAGAAGGGAACAATATTCTATTGAGTCCTTCATGAGGCAACGTCCACCTTCTTTCAGTGGGACTTCTGATCCACTTGTTTCTGAACAATGGATCAGTACCACTGAAAAGATATTTTCAGTTCTTCAATGTTCTGAACATGATAAAGTCATATTAGCAGTATATCGTTTGGAAGGTGAAGCTGATCAATGGTGGAATCTTATCAAGAATACGAGGCAAAGAGATGAAATTGAGTCCATGGAATGGGACGAGTTCAAGAAATTATTTTTCAATAAGTACTTCCCTCGTATTCTTCGAAAAAAGATGGAAAAGGAGTTTCTTGAGCTAAAGCAAAAGGATGATGAATCCGTTTGTATATACGAAGCGGATTTTACAAGACTTGCAAGGTATGCATCTGGCATTATCATCCAACCTGAAAGTAAAGTTGATCGATTTTTCAGTGGCTTAAAACCAAGTCTTCGAAGGGAATTAGCTATAAGAGACTTCAGTAGCTATGAAGAAATTGTGAGTTGTGCTATCAAGGTAGAAATGGAAGTTGGTGTTACATATCCATCTCATGGTTTTGACAAGAAATGAAAGATGGAGTTCAAGGAGAAATTTTAGAATAATGGTGAAAAGAAGATGAATGTTTCCTTATGCTCAATGTGTGGAAAGAAGCATGGTGGAGATTTTCATAAAGGGACTAGAAAATGTTTTAAGTGTGGAAAAGAAGGTCATCGAGCAGCTGAGTGTCGAAGTAACGGAAAAAGGGTTTCTAATGATGTGAATAAAGCAAGGACTGCAGAGAACGCACCACCAACACTTCAATGCTTCAAGTGCAAGGAAATGGGGCATTATGCTAATAAATTCCTTAATCCAAGGGTTAGTAATGATCAACATGAGCAACCAATGAAGGCAAAGGACAAAGGGAAGTCACATGCGATCACTATTGGCGATGTTGAATATGACAACGATGTGGTGGAATGATTAAGTGTTTATGTAATGGGATTCCAAAATAATGTGGTATCATAAATTATTGGAATATTTCTGTGTTGGTCTAATGTTGTATTCAATGTGATTGAGATATTTTTGGAAATAAGATGATATGCGCATAATGAAGGGAAAATGAGAAAATGAAATGTTTAACAGTATTCATGAGCTCATGATTGATATAAGGACAAAGTGATATCATGGTTTGAGTATATAGAATTTTGAGGATTTTGTTATGTGGAAGGTGTTAACTTTTAACTGCATTCATGTTCTCACTGAGGTATTCAAGAGAATACATGATTAAGGACTTTTAATGTTTGGAATGTGACCAAAAAACATATCTTATGATATATGGGGATCAACGATGGTATTAAATCTCTGGTAATCATTTTCACTATGTTATGAGAGTGGACTACAGTATTATGGATAAGCCTAAAGATTGGAATGGATTATGTTGGACATAAGTTAGTATTGTTTAAGGATAGAAATTCTTTTCAATATTATTGATGAGATGTTATAGTAATATAGTTTTAGAAAAAGGACAACCTGCAGGACGGGCGACAGCCCATCGCGTCGGACAAGGCTGTGGGAATCGAACCCACAACCGAAGTGCGACTGGCCTTTATCTCCTACCACTGGCCTACAGAAAGTCCCTATTTAGTAGAAACTAGTTTTATTATATTAAGAAGTATGATATATGAAGTATAAATCCATTTTAGGAACCATATATGATTAATCTCACTATATAATGACTTATGTATATTTAATAACTTTTGATAACCTTTTGTTTGAGACAGATGTAATGACCCGTCATTCTATCACATGATCTGCTAACACTTCACGAATAACAAATTCAACTTCATTTATTTAAGAGATTAAGTGGAAATTGTTCAAGGCACGAACAACAGTGAGATTGTACCAAAATAAAGTATGTATTTATTCTAATTCAAATTCATCAACTTTAGGGAAATGATCTTGAAAATCAAAAATGTTGTCCTAGTGATCTTATATCTGATGAATCAGATGGTACCTTAGATCGTCACAAATTTATGGCTTTGTGATTGCTGGCTTTTCCATAGCCATGTTCTCTACCACTCCCCATCAGAACATGATGGTTAGTTTTCTCTTCCATATCCATATTTTCCCCTATGTGGAAACCCAGTGATTAGTTTATTTGGGTAACCGTTAAGTTTCATACTTTCGTTTTTAAAGATTGGTTTTGGTATTCCTTTTTACGATGTGGGTTTCTATTAAAGAAAATTTCGAATAGTAAACCATTTATAACCCCGACGAATTTCGAGGGCGAAATTCATTTTAAGGGGGGTATGAATGTAACAGCTCAAGATTTTATGAAAAATATTCTTTTTAATTTCTCTAATGTCTTGTGTTGTATGCTACACTAAAAGGAGCTTGCACAACACACATCTTTGACTTGACTTTCATTATACGCAATCACGACCTTCCTCGATAGCATGTGTAGTACGCAATAACAAGTTTCACTAAACAACAATATGCTATTAAAATATTATTAAAAATAGCTATTAAGAATAGTAATAACCACCTTTTAAAATTTTAGAAATTTTAGCTCTCAAAATGGACTTCATTTTTTGATTCATAGTATCGAATTTAGCCTAAGGTGAAATTTTGGTACTTTTCGGATAACTTTCATTTTCTGATGAATAGTGAAAATTACTAAATTTTAATTAAAAAAAACATTTTTAATGAAAATAATTAATAGTGATAAATTATTAATTTGAGTGGTTTTAAAGTATGTCTAGAATATATTTTTACAATTAAATACAATGTTGGTCATTGGATGTAATTTCACATTTACACCAGACATAAACAAGTGTTAATCTTTTGATAGTTATTATCTCTTAAAAACACGCTATTTGTTGTGACAACGGAAATTAATTATAAAATTAATTAATGCAACATATATGTTGGGAATTTTGTAAAATAGAAATCATTTTTGAACTCGGAATATCAATTATATATTGGGGTGAAATTTTGGCATTTTTCTGAAAAACTTCAATTTTTGATGAATAGTGAAACTACTAAGTGGTAGTTAAAAAAATTAAATTTTTCATAAATCTTAATTTTACCACTTCTGTGAATGGAATTTCTAAAATCCGAGAGACACGGTTGATATCAGTAAGTAAAATGTGGTTCAATGAAATGAAAATAATTTTTGGTTAATAGTAACTTTTTACTTTTATTTACCACGGTTAAAAGTAAATAGGGTAATTAAGGGTAAAAATGATATTAATATTACCCTAACAATGTACTAATCCTATTGGACAAGTGTATCTCGACCAAAAACAAACATAAGTGTAAATTTTATCATTTAGGCCCACTTGGATTAGATTAGGACATTTATTATTATTTAATTCAAAGAAGAGTTAAAAGAGTTAAAATCAATGTTTATTTACTAAAACATTTTTAATATAGGGTTATACATAATATAATTTCGACTATAAATATTAATTAGAAAGCTAAAACGATTTCATACATAATGGTATTTATTTGTAATTTTTATACATTAAATAATTTAATTTATATATGTCACAACGATGATACAGTAATTACCTTTTTAATAAAATATTAACATAATTGATGTTATAAATGCCCAAATAAATGTAATTTGAGACTTTTTATGACTTACACTAATTTTATAGGTTAATATGACATGTTATTGTTGATTTAAGTAACTTCGTTCGAACTTATAATTCTGTTAGAAATTTCATAAAAATCATGTACCAAATAGTGTCAAAATTGACATAAATTAGTTTTTAAAACAAATATTATATTATTAATTGTTATTTAATTACTAAATATCTAAAGTTCGGACAAATGACATATATAAGGATAGATATATTAATAATAAACAACTTGGGGTTCGTTTGGATTGATATAGTAAGTTTATTAACCATATAGTGTAAGAAAACAAAAAGACACGATAAAAGTTAAATTATTTAACTTAGAGTTAAATCTAATTGATAAGGGTAAAATAATAACCTAAACTTGTCTAAATACTATTGGATGAGAATATTTCGACCCATACCCACTTTATCTTCGAAATAAGAACATTTGGAACCATTATAAACCGAATTTGACCTTAATATAAAATAATATTTTGAGATTTTCCTAAGATGCCCCTCTCCTCCCTTATAAAAGGGCACCTCCTCCCTCTCCTCCTCACACCAATTTGAGCATTCAAGCTCGGCCAACCCCTTCCAAAATCTCTTCTTCACTTCCCTAGTATCATCCTAGAGATCCTGGTCATCTTCAAAGACCATCCTTAGTTCTTTAAGTGGAGGATAAGTGAAGGTGCCTCAAAAAGAGGTAATATCCATTACCGATCTTTTTCAATTTCATTCTTCTTAAACTTCTTCTTCTTTAGTTGTATCATGATAAAGTAATAACATCAGTATTTCTTATATACTGATATGTTATTTTAAATATGAAACAACTCTAATTAACCTTCTATCCATCCTATGGAAAAATGAAATCACCGCGCGTCCGTACGTACGGAATACAGTCTCCACGCCGTGGTGTAATCTATTTTCCGTCACCACCTTAATTGGATGGTTATAATGGTGTAATGAGTAACTATATATGATTATTATAAATTTATATTGATACTGAAATAGTATACATACACTTCAACTCAATTCCACGACCATGGGAACGATATCATCGCTCGTGCGTACGTACGGACTACCGTCTCCACGACGCGATGAGATTCATTATAAATGATTAATCATTCATGAATGATTATAATGTATATATAATAAGTATTAATGAAATATATGAAATAATAATGATACTGGATTTATATATTTTTATATTTATGTCATCTACTTAATTCCATTCAATTCAATAAGGAAACGAAAACAGCGTTCATGCGTACGTACGGACTACTGTCTCCATGAACGGTGGATTTCTTTCCATTTAATGATTTATTATATATATGTATATACTTAATATATATATATAAATCATGTTTTATGTTATGGAATTAAGTAATCATGATCTAAGTAATCATATGAATAATTACATGTCAAAACACGGACGATAAATAAAACAATTTTACCCAAAACGCTCTTTAACATGGAATTTACAAAAGAACGGGTAATATAAAGTCATAAGTGAACCATATATGATATGATAACAATTAATATGATTCTGTAATAAGTAAATGACATTATTTAAATCATTATACCGGAGGTTCTGATACTTACGAAGCAAATCAGACCTAAGGTAAGGGGAAATATCACAATCTCATTTTTATCCGAGATTGTTTATACTTTGGTATTTATTGGGGTGTATTTTATCATCCACATCTATGTTCCCTCAATATGTAATATTGTTTCCATCCACTTACAATATTTTAAATCCAATTTTACCCTTTGGTGAATTTTTAGTTAAAAATATGAAAGGAATCTTTTGTCGTTTTTCATACGAGGTACTTTTTGACTTTTCTGACAAAAGTACGAAGAATGTTTTTTTTAACTTATACGGAATGAATGGATTTTTAAAACATTATTTCCAAGAAGCTTCCTTTAAAATTTTTCAAGTTTATTTTTAATCAAATTCTTTTAGTTTATAATTGTATGAAATGTTAAGAAAAGAAAAGTGTTTTTGAAGAAGAAAGGATATTTTCCTCAAGAATGGAGTTCAAGTGTTTTATCAAAATTATTTTCCATCTATGATAATAAAGTGTTCTGTTTTAATCCCTATTATTAAATTAATTTGATTATGTTGGAGGGAATTATTTTTATGAAGTCATTTACCTTATATGATTTGTTTTATGATGTCATGATGTTTCAAGAATACCATTTTTGTTACATGTGTTATGCGATGATGTATGATTTATGATTATGTGGCACACATAAGAAAGGATTCATTATAAGATGGTTGGGACCTATATCTCCCTCCAATGCATTGGGTAAAGATTTTATATCTCATGAGATAGACATGGCTGGAACGGTAGGTTATACCGGTTCACTGAAACAGGACTGGAACGAGGGTGACTCGGTTCAGAAAGGGACTTTATCCACTAAGATAGTCTTGGAAATGAGTCTTGACTAACAAGAAATGATTCTCTTTGATTATGTGTGTATGCCAAAAAGTTTCATGTTTTAATTTATGATTATTGTGATTAAATTTAACTGCCATGATTTATCCCATGTTATGAAATTATGATCTCTTTTGCAGGTTATGATTTCCAAATGTTATGTGCTGAATGTGATTTATATTTCTTTTGTTTACCCTTAATGAGCGTTTGAGCTCACCCTTTTATGTTTTCTTTTCCCCAGGATATAAAGAATGGTTTTAGGTATAAAAAAAAGAGGATCTTTATGGGAGATGTTGAAGATCTTTCACCAGGATTAGAAGATTATATTCGGAGTTTCCAAAGACACTAAACTATTACGATCCTTGTGTGTTTGTTTTTGTTATGTACTACGTATTCCACAAATGTAATGTAATGTCCATGTACGTCAGGCTTTGGGTCTCTACAACGAAGACCTCGGGTCTTCGTCAAGCGACGACTCGCCGAAGCGGTCCTCCTCCTCGCTGGCGCCACGGCCGCCTGCCGCTCGAGCTCCCCTCGCCGCACCAGCAGCCGAGCTCGCCATCCGCAACCGCTCCGTCTCAAGCGCCTGCTGACATCCGGGGCTCACGCCGACCCGCGCTGCCTTCGACCGACCGACGCCGCCCGATGCAACCGCCGGTCTCCGCTACTCTGCGACGTCACGACCGCCTGCCGCCAGCTCCGCTCGACCAGGGTCCCCGGCCGTCAGCCGCCTCACCCTGGAAGGCCCGCCATCCCGGCCTCCTCTGCTTGGCCTCAGACCGCACCGATGTCGGCTGAACCCGTCGCGGACCACCGCTGAACCGGATCACCAGAACCATCGTCGTGCCGCCTTGGTCCACCGGAAAACACCCAACCCGCGAAGTTCGAAGAACGGCCGAGACACCATCCGAACCCAGATTTCAAATCCGAAATGAGTGTTGGGAAGAGAAAAATTTGTTCTAAATGTACATGGAATTTTTTCGACGATTTAACAGCAAATCTATGTACAAAATTGAATCCAAAGGAAGGTTTGGAAAAGAAAACGCAACCAAAACCTCCTACCTCTTGGGTGATGCCTGTCGCTTCGCCGTCAACCCGCTGTGGGGGCCGCGCCTCGCCGGAGCTCGCCTCTCCAGAGTTGCCTCACTGGAGGTAGAGGAGGAGAGGGAGAGAAGGGGCTGCCATGGGGAAGGGGAACGAGAGGGGTGGGGTTTAAATAAATTAATTAAAGATTTAATTAATTTAAAACCCCTGAAAAGACCCGCATCCAAATCTCCCGACGGGGTCGAGGTTAAGCCTCCCCTAGGGTAAAAACGACCTCCCAAGCACAACGGTGGTCTCGGAATTTTAATCCGAGACCCCGTTCAAAAGTTATAAAATTTAATGTCCGCAGCCGCTAAATTACGAAAACGCCCCCGGGGCCATTTTTCACAAACAACCCGCGCCCGCAAATCTTACACCCCTCCTAGGGTAAACAGCACGCTCCAAACACAATGGTGCCCTCAGTTTTCCAATCCGAGCCACTACTTAATAGATACCTGCGTTTCAACATTAAACGAATAAATTAATTAATCAATTTATCCGTTTAACCTTCTGAAAGCGAGCGAGGGGTCCAAAAATCCTGCACCGACAAGTTTTATATCATTACTAGGGTAAACACCCAATTGAAGACCCATCCGTACACTCGGATCTCTGATCCGGAACTTCGTTTAGGAGTTATACCATTTATTTGGCGTTTCTAGTGTGAACGCACTGAAAATTTAATTCCGGCCACTCCGGGGCTTGGAATCGCACGCCGTCTGAAGGCGCTACTCTGGAATATTATCAAGAATATTCAGAAGTCTTTCAAAGAAAAAACCGGGTTCTTAAATCATTCCCTCCTTCAATATTTTTTTCCTCGAAAAGCAAAACTAGGGAGGAACACAGGGTACGAAGCCCACACCTGTCTTTCCCATACCCAGAAGAACCCACGCACAGCTCTGCGTCACCGCACACAGACCAAAGGATTGATCTGTTCACTCTAGGTTGTCCCTTGCCAACGTCGTGCACCCACTCCAGACTTTGGGTTTAGGGAAAGGTGGTAGGATCCTCGCCATCCCTCTGCACGGTCTCAAACGGCCCGAAGGCTCTCGGGGGTAGCTCACCTCCCCGGTCAAACCTCTACATCGCACACCGCGACTGGAATCACTGCCCGCACCTGGAACAAGGCCCAATGATTCCCTCAATCTGAATATCCATATGGTGAAACACCCAAGGTTATTTGGTCACGCAAGATTCCACAATCGATGTTTCTCAACCAAGACTCTCTTACATGCTCGGAAGCGAAAGAGCCAACACCATAGACTAAAGGAAATGGTCTTACTCCCTTTTACTCACCAACACAGGGTTACACCTGACGCCCTACGTCACCATGGTAACACCTCAAACAAGGAGCAGGGAAAAAGCCTTTCACACGCAGAGCCCAACAATTCTAATGCAAATGGTAGAAGAGTCACAAGGGGTACCTCTCACCATCCCATGCTCTACAGGATCGTAGACATCCAAAGCTCGTGAATACCCATAGTCCCAACCGTCATCTCCCGGAGCCTGGCCTGGACCGCCTAGTGGTGATGGGGAGATCTCGTAACGTCATCCCCCTCCTCCAGCTCCTCCTGCACCTCTGCTAGAACCACTTATCTTGACACTACTCTGATCACGGTGCCGCCTCTGCCGTGGTGGTGTGCCTGCTGCCTGCCCGAAGCTCTCAGCAACTCGTGTCGGGCAGTCTCATGCCAAGTAACCTCACCCATCACAAGAATAACACCAGTGCTCTTGGGGCTGCACTGGTGCCCTCCATCGCCACTGTGGTGTACGACCACGGCCCGGGATCCACTCACGGAAGGGCATCCTCAGCTAAGGCCCTGCGCCTTTTCGACACAGTGGTATACGACCATGTCTCCGAAACCGGAAGTGGGAAGACCACCCGCATCGAGGTCCTGTCCTCCGGCGCCTGCTACCTACGGCAGACGTCCCGACACAGTCGCGCCCACTGCCACTACCAACCGCAAAACATGACAGGAAGCCCTCCGTCACCAGTGCCTTCTCTAGCCCTCTGGCATATGTGGAAATGCCCAAGGGTAATATGATAGCACGAATCTCTCGGCGGAGACCCTACTCAAACTTTCGCGCTCGGAGGTTTTCGTCATGGACCATGTCCGGGTAAAAGCATGCATGGTTTGCAAACTAGCCGCGTAATCGGCCACCATCATCCCTCCCAGCTGAAACTACAGGAGCTCCTGAATCCGAATGGAGCGCAAGACGGAGGGGAAAAACTCCTCACGGAACAACAACTGAAAGACACCTACGAAAGCGACGACTCGTCAAGAAACTGAGTCACAAGACTCCACCAACGCCATGATGCTTCACAAAAAGGGGTGGCTGCCAAAGCCACTCTCTAATCTGTCAGCGTCTGCACAATCCTCAAAAGGAAAACCACTATCTCTACCCAAACCTCTGCTTCTTGAGGATCTGGCTCACCACTGAACCTCAGCGGTCCCTGCCGCTGGAACTCACGGAGTGCGCTCAACCTTCGCTCAAGCTCAGCCCGATCTGCTGAAACTATATGCTACTCAACAGGTGGGGGTGCTGCTACCGGCCCACTCGGAGAAAGGGGCTCACATGATGGGTCCTGGACCATGGCCTCATAGATGACAGGGTCATCGTCATGAACCAAAGCTGGAATCCGGGCTGGCTGTCTTCACGGAGATATCGTAAATATTATCAAGGAGTTCCATAGTCAGATGAGCATATGTGTATATACCAATAATAACAACGATGGAGAGCTGACTCAAGAAGGACAGTCAAAGACTCGATCCTATGTGATGCACAAACCAATTTCCCTCCAACAAGTGTCTCAGCATGCCGAGTCGACAAGCGGGTTATCAGGGTCCTCGTGAATGGATACATTGGCCGTCACACCATCATTGGACTCCCTGGCCTGAGAGCCGCTCTCGAGACACATTAACACTGTTTCCCTATATCCCTACCAATTCCTTTTATTTTAGGGAAGTCCGCACAACTTCCCAAGGAATGAACCACCTCTGATACCAATTTTTCATAACCCAACCCTACCCGGGCTCGAGCCGCAACTACTCCAAGCCCACCCCCATAGGCCAGGGGCTGGCAACCAGCACCGAAGGCACAATAACTCGTAGAGGCCTTTGCCTAAGTACCTGTACACACACACGTAGCAAACTCAATGCAACAGTGCAGAGTAAAAGTAATGAAAAGCAAAGAAAAGGAAAGGTCAACTGCTATATATAAACCACAAAGTGCATCGACCTCTATAAGTATAAAGAAAGCTGAAAGAAAAGGGGAAAAACACGCACCCAACCAAAAAGTGCCACAACCCAAAAACAGGTAAACAAAAAGAAACAACTGACAGGTCTCCCACCTGGAACCTGGCTACGACCACCGCACGCGGTTCAATCTCCCAAGCTCCTACGCTCCACTGAAGTCATGCTCCACCTGTCCGTCATCTGCAAGGGAACACCAAGTGCGAGAAAATCCCAAACAGGGGTGAGTATAAAAATACTCAGTAGGATACCCCGAAGGCTCGAGAGAGCAATAAAGGAGGTACCAACGGGTGAGCAGTAGATCGAAAAGGGAGTAGAACAGAAGTACAATAGAGTGCAATAAAGAGTCCATCTCAACCCAACAAATGAAAGGTGGTAGACTTGTCCAACCACGAGAAGCTAGACAGGGAAAGCACGTGGCATACCCCGTGCATCTTCGCCTCCTCTGGAAGGAGAGTATCCAAAACCCAAGGAGTGGGTACCGGAACAAGGTATATACATATACATATGCTCAACAAGATGCCCGAACAAGGTCATAAGGGGATCTCCATCCCGTAGCTCAGCCCATGAAAAGTGAGTCGCCTATAGTCCCAGAAGTAACATCATCGATGCCCAACATCCCGCACGTCCGCCCCGAACCGCATGCCAAGGGGCTCAATCACCACACCTAGACACTATCAACTTTTGGGCAGTACTGACATGCCCACACGGTTTTAGATCGCATCACAAGAACACATCTCGGTGGGGAAAGTGCCCCTCGTACTTGAGAGTTCTAGGGAAAGTCAAACCACACTTCGTCACTGCCCTTCAGTCGAGAGGTCTCCTCAAAGTCAAGGTCGTCACAACACTGACCCACACAACCAAGGGTCCCATTCCGGTGGTCACAGAGGAAAGCCACAGAATAGCCTAGTAGAAAGGACTGAGTCCGGAAATACCAATGGGTGACCCACTGCCCTGCCCTGCTGGAGGGTAATTCATAACCAGATATCTGGTGACCCACTGCCCAGCCCCGCTGGAGGGTAGACTTCGAATAAGTAGATAGGTGACACGCTGCCCAGCCCTGCTAGAGGGTAGACCATAACACATCATCCGACAACCCACTGCCCAGCCCCGCTGGAGGGTAGACCTTATTACATCATCAGGCGACCCACTGCCCAGCCCCGCTGCAGGGTAGACCTGGAATAAGTCGACAGGCGACCCACTGCCCAGCCTCGCTGGAGGGTAGACCTGGAACTAGACAACGGGTGACCCACTGCCCAGCCCTGCTAGAGGGTTGACCCTAAGAGGTCGTCGGGTGACCCACTGCCCAGTCCCTTCTGGAGGTTGAACCCTAGAAATCACTGAGAAACACACTGCCCAGCCCTGCTGGAGGGTAAACCTGAAGAAGTCGATGAGTAACCCACTTCCCAGCCCCGCTGGAGCGTAGAACTCAGAGCTACTCTATCCATCTCTACTGGAGGGTACACCACCGGCCAAACGAACACGTAGTGGGTATCGCTCAACCACCAAACTCCAGAACAACTCACCCAAAATATGTGTAGCGTCTGCTCCGGCACTGGGTGCCAATAGCACCACTACCGGCCAATCCATCGAGAACGAAACCAGGGGAGACCACTCAACCCTTCTGGTCAATAAACAAACACCGAGCCAGGGGAAAAGCTCCACCCTGCTGGTCAAACAAACACACAAAGGGACCCTCTACGCCCCGAGAGGTCCAAGTACGTGAAGCAGAACACAACACGCACTTGGGTCCCACACAACGTGAGACCCCAAGTCAAACCCCAACCAAGCGCACGAACATCTCACGTACAAACCACACGTACCTCCCAGCACTCCCATATACTCACAGAGTATACCTCGTTCCATCCCATAGGCTATCGTGCACACGGCACCCAACATCAATGTGAAGGCGCGACGTAACAACTCTAACCTGCCACCTCATCGGCTGAGGCACAACCAACCACATCTCAAGAAACATTTATATCACTCTCCCAAGAGTGCGCGAACACACGCCAAGGGTCTGCTACAAACAACGTAGGTCGAACCATCGCTGGAGCACCTTCCATGTTTCCACATTTCCCAAGATCGCGTAAGAGGCTCTGCACAGCCAAATGGATCACACCCTTGTAATCCTCGTGGAAAAACACCCGAGGTCGACTACTTACTCGCCTCCAACGGATATCCGACGGAAAAGTCACCAACACCGCCTCACACCCGAACGACGTCCCGTGATCCCGATCCTCGGCCCCGAAAACAGTCGGGCGCATCTCACCATTGCGATCCCCTCGGGAAAACACGTCAAAATCACTACTCACATGAGTGCAACATATATCTGGAGGAAAAGATGCATTCCGGTGCACCGCACACGAGCGATGCCACGTGGGACCCGCATCCCGGTCCCGAAACACAACGACCGGATCACACCGTTGCGATCCTCTCCAAAATGCACACAAGATGGACTATTCACTTGTCCAAAACGATCGCCCGGTGATAAAGATGGAAAATCACTGTCGACGCCGAAATGGCCCTCATGGGCCCCGCACCACCGTACAAAATTACATCGGCTTGACTGCGCCAATGCGTTGCCCTCGAAAAAACACCCAACATCGACTACTCGCACGCCCCGAAGGGACGTCCGAGGAAAAAGTCGCTAAAAGCTGCACGCAGCTCAAATGACGGGCCGTGGGGCCCGTGCCTCAACTCCGGCATCAATGTCTGGAACCACCCTAGAAACCTCCGCCTCGATGCCAGGGATCTAACGCCACTGACGGCACTTAAAACGGACATCGGACGCGTCCGCGCCGTCCAAGAAAAGAACCCCTGGGATAACGCCCGGCCACTTGACGGTCATGCCGCACCCCTGAGCCCCTCGTTTCTGGAATTAAAAATTCATGAAACCATCTCAAAAAGTCTGCCTTGACACGGGCCCCTTGCTACCGCAGGCGGCGCGCAATACGGACACTCTGCAGATTATTTATCATTTTTCTTATTTATAATAATAATAATATTATTGTTATTGTTATTATTATAAAAAAAAATTATTATTATTTTTTTATTTTTTTTATATTTTTTAATAAAACAAGACCGGCCATTCGGCCGGTCTTCCTCCCCGAACAGGACCCACGAAACGCGGGACCGTTTTCTACTGGCCGGGGTCACAAAGACCCCGGGTGTTCGTCCAGCGACGACCGGCCAAAGCCCATCCTCCTCCTCGCTGGCGCCGCGACCGCCTGCCGCTCGCGCTCCCCTCGCCGCACCAGCAGTCGAGCTCGCCGTACACGTCCGCTCCGCCTCAAGCCGCTGCCGCCGTCCGGATCTCGCGCCAACCAGTGCCGCCTTCGACCGACCGACACCGCCCGATGCAACCTCCGGTCTCCGCTCCTCCGCGACGCCGCGACCGCATGCCGCCAGCTCCGCTCGACCGGGGTCCCCGGCCGTCAGCCCCCTCGCCCTGGATGGCCCGTCATCCTGGCCTCCTCTGCTTGGCCTCGCACCGCACTGATGCCGGCAGAACCCGCCGCGGACCGCCGCTGAACTGGATAACCAGAACCATCGTCGGGCCGCCTTGGTCCACCTGAAAACACCCAACCCGTGAAGTTTGATGAATGGCCGAGACACCATCCGAACCCGGATTTCAAATCCGAAATGAGCGTTTGTAAGAGAAGAATTTGTACTAAATGTCCATGGGATTTGTTCGACGATTTAACAGCATGTCGATGTATAAAATTGAATCCAAAGTAAGGTTCGGAAAAGAAAACGCAACCAAAACCTCCTACCACTTGGGCGATGCCCGTCGCATCACCGTCAACCTGCAGGGGGGGGGGGGCGCCTCGCCGGAGCTCACCTCACCGGAGTTGCCTCGCCGGAGGTGAAGGAGGAGAGGGAGAGGAGGGGATGCC
Source organism: Viscum album (assembly GCA_963277665.1). Taxonomy (NCBI): domain Eukaryota; kingdom Viridiplantae; phylum Streptophyta; class Magnoliopsida; order Santalales; family Viscaceae; genus Viscum; species Viscum album. Next base: position 453,591,297 of record OY728157.1, on the reverse strand, counting down.
AGGGGGAAGGGGATGGAGAGGGGTGGGGTTTAAATAAATTAATTAAAGATTTAATTAATTTAAAACCCCTGAAAAGACCCGCATCCGAAACTCCCGACGGGGTCGAGGTTAAGCCTCCCCTAGGGTAAAAATGACCTCCCGAGCACAACGGTGGTCTTGGAATTTAAATCTGAGACCCCATTAAAAAGTTATAAAATTTAACGTCCGAAGCTGCTAAATTACGAAAACGCCCTTGGGCCCATTTTTCACAAACGGCCCGCGCCTGCAAATCTTACACCCCTCCTAGGGTAAACGGCACGCTCCGAACACAACCGTGCCCTCGGTTTTCCAATCCGAGCTACCGTTTAAGAGATACATGCGTTTCAACATTAAACGAATAACTTAATTAATCAATTTATCCGTTTAACATTCAGAAAGCGAGCGAGGGGTCCAAACATCCCGCGCCGACAAGTTTTATGTCATTACTAGGGTAAAAACCCTATTCAGGACCCATCTGTACACTCGGATCTCTGATCCGGAACTCCGTTTAGGAGTTATACAATTTATTTGGGGTTTCCAATGTGGACGCACTGAAAATTTAATTTCGGCCACTCCGGGGCTCAGAATCGCACGCCGTCTGAAGGCGCTTCTCTAGATTATTATCAAAAATATTCCAACGTAATTCACTGCAAAACCCGGGTTCTTACGGTGGGAAAGTTCGATGATCTCATATACTTTGAATTTTTTTTTACTTTTTTATAAAGTTCAAAATTTGCCATATGAAAAGTGTTGTAAGTAAACATTTTTATTACATTGAAATAATGTATCATATTGTCAATAATGAAATTTAGAAAACATTTAATCTAAACTAAGACCATTATTTATTAATTTAAAATAACCATAACGTTATATAGAAATATTTATAACGCAATCTTTAAAATAATACTTGTAAATGAATGTCTTGTACCTCAAGAAGATACACTTTTCTTCCATATGTATACCCTCTTGAGTAATAAAATTATATTATTTTAATATGATCAAAATATCATATTTTATTGCATTCCATAATAATTATTCCCTATATTTCAATTATTATCATGTTTTTTAGTTACTAAAATGGTTGTGTTTTCATTTTATGTTTTTGGATCTTTTGGATTATAGTCTAAAAAAACATTCCAGCATTCAATGTGGTAAAAGGATTCATTGTTTGATTATATTAGGAATAATAAAAAGGATATAATAAATATTTGTATACATTTTTTATAATTTTAGATATATTCATATTATTTTCTAATGAAAAATGAGACGCATCATTTCAGTTAGTTAATAGTCTGCACTTACACATGAATGTCATTTCCAATTTTCTACTTTGTTGAAAATAAATATTATAAATAATATTTTTCATTAATAATATATTTTTTATGTTATAGATATTAGATTTATATATTATTTCCATCACTATTACTATTCTTGTAAGGAGGAAATGAATATTTAATTGAACCACATCATGATGGTGGTATTTAACAAGTGCACATGAGCTATGTTATCATTTTCCAACATATGGAAGGATAAAAACGATGTAATATATTATCTTTTCAGAATGATAATAATTTTTGACATCATATATATATATATATATTAAATATATCATAATAACCATCCTTAATATTTTGGTGTTTAAAAATAAAACACATCATTTTGTGGATGTGGTCATCTAAATATTTGAATAAGGGACAATTTAATTTCCCTTTAAAATGGAAAACTGATAAAAAAAATTTATATCATCATTATACCATTAAAATGATTATGATATACTTATATCTATATCTATTTAGTGGTTAGACTATATTTTAATGACGATGAAGACAAATAAACTAGAAATATGTCGGTTTGGACATATAAAACCTCCCTAGATGCCTCTCTATTGAGTATACCTTATGCTTTCAAGGATTGAACTTTTGAAAAAAAATATGACCACTATAATTTGGGGAGGATACAGAAGGTGTGAATATGTGATTATAATTGTGACTTGGATATATTCTGGATGGTTTAATCATCACATAAGGTGTGAATATGTGATGATAGTAGGATTCCTCTTATTGGTGATGAGGGTGGCAATGTTATAAATAAATTAAGCTTTTATCATAATAATTTTTTTGCAAGGTCATGTAGAACGATGTGTAAAAAATTTGACAATAATTTTGGTTATGGTCAAATCCCATATAACCAATCACAATTATACAATTTTTAGAGATACTTTTATTCTATATATCAATGTTTAACCACAACCCCATATATTAACCACTTAAGGATTTTTTGGCGTGATATAGTTTTACCATGGTAAAAATAAATTATTAAGAAAAATTGAAATAGAAAATATTAAAATTATGAACCATAGGATTCCAAATTTTAAATCTAGTTTTAATGATTTAGTTTGTTGAAGTTTCCTTAATCAATTTAAAATTAAGTGGTAAATTGAAATGAAAATTGGATTTCTATTGTATTTTAAGCCTAAAAATGAATTAATACAAAAATAAATTACATTTATGAATCTTATATAAATAATTGAATTATTTGTATTAAAAGTAATTTCATTTTTTTAAAACCAATCCAAAAACATATTTTAATTTACATATTGTGAAATTATTGTTTTTAAGAATTAGTAATTTCCAATATTCCTTTAAAATACCATCTTATTAGAAAAACATCATAAAAATAACCTAAGATAATTTTTTTTGGAAGAATAAAAAATTTATGTTAAATTTATAAATTCCAAAAATAAAATTTAGAATTTTAGGTTTTAAATAAAACCACATATCGCATAAAAATATTTCTGCTATAAAAAAACCCTTTCTTTTTCTTACTGAAAATCATATAAAATCATATTATTAGATATGAATAAATTTAATATATTTATGAACATTAATAATAAATATAATGATTTTTTATTATCATTATCATTATTGTCACACATATAGTTTTATATTTTTTATATTTTAATTGATGTTGATATCATTATGGATTCAATTGTCCTATATAGCTTTATGGAATTTTTGGAATGAAAATGGGAGTTGAACAACTGTACAGGGTAAACTCACATGATCTGGTAAATAATTTATGGGAAATGTGTTTGTGTTTATATAAATTTAATTTCTGATTTAATGGTTGGAACAAATTCCACAAAGCGATGTGGACAAGTCATGCATGGTCACTTATCAATTATTCAGTTATCTTGATGTTGATAATTACTAGTTGACTAGTTTCCTTCCAATGCATGATATAAATTATTTGATTTTTAAAATTATTACAAAGATATTTATAAATATTTTTATTTTAAATGTTGTTTTAGTAATGATTTTATGATATAGATCCTAGTTTTCAATTTATAATGATTATTATGAATTTAGAAAAGGGAATTTTTGTGACTGTTAAATTATTTTTTGGTGAATTTTAATGGTCTTCAATTTTAAAGAAAATATCATTATGATGAGGAAGTTTGAATTAAAACATTAAAGGTACTTCTTAAAATATATGAATGTAAAGTTTCTGATTGGGATTTAATTCAATAAAAGATATTTTATATTTAAAAACGAAATCTTTAAATGGATGGATGATAGTTAAAACCTATGGTTTTGTTTTAAAATGAGTGTGGGTTATCTTGAACATCAATTAGTGATTTTATTTATAATTTAAAATTGTGTTTTTTTCTACAGAGAAATTTTATTCTTATATAATGAAATATTATGTATAATATTTACAAATGGTTTTTCTCAAGTTAATTTAAATGAGTTGGGTGTGGTTGGATGAATTAGTAATTATGATGATGATACTGAGTGTTCAAAATTTAATTCTGGAAAATATAAAATGGAATATTTGGTATTTATATTGATAAAATATCCAACGTTTTTGTAGTTAATTTTTTCATTGAGTCTTTATTTTATAATATATTACATGGTTTTGGATGAATTTGATATACAATGTTTTTTTTTGTTTTTATATCATGTTCTTATTACTGTGTGTGTCTCCCAAAAATGTCTTGGTATGTTGTTAGTTGTTTTTGTTTTAGTATTTTACATTATTTTGTGTCATTAGTTTATGAAATAATGATCGTTTTGATTAAAGGACATCGTTGGACTCCATGATGTGTAGGGATGCATAATTTTTTTTTGGTCGAGCCTTACACAGGAATTCGTCTTAAGCTTTATGTTTTCTATTGGTTAGTGGATAAAGACTAGATAAATGTTTGATGTTATGAAGAATATTTTATCTATGAACTCTTTAAGAGTATTACCATATGATCTACCACTATTTTGGGTTGATGGTCATGGGATTAGGGTAATGTTTATACCTATGGGTGATAACTCATGATTGGTGGTGACCTTACATATTTTGGTATTGCTGGAGGTCATATATCTCATGATGTAAATAATCCTTGGTATGATATACTATGGGAATCACTGGTATTATATGTTGTTGTCTTCCATGTTATCCCGTTATCATGGATAATGTTTGGGTTGTTTGGGAAGTGGTAAATTCTGAATTGACATAGTATGGGATGCTCATGACCCTTCATTTTCTTAGATAACCAAAAATTAATTTTAAGAAAGGGTGAAAATTCCATCAATTGACAATATTAGTGATTATTTTTTATTCAAACTACTTTTTTGGTTGTGGTATTTCATAATAGGGTATTATTTGGTTATATAAATATTATACAATTGTATAATCATTATGGGTTGGAGATCATGTATATTTCATGAATCGCCATTTAGCCATACTCCACAGCTCATCTGTATGTGTGGCGGTTTGAGTTTATGATCCATGAGTTGTGGATGCTGGTTTTTGGGATATATGGTATATTAAATTTAATAGCGAGTCTGGTTTTTAAAAAAATTGTTACTTTTTATGTGTTTGGCCGTGGTCACTTGCCTTTTTTATTTAGGATTCCATATAGGTAGTTCAACTTTTCATCATATCTGTCATGTTATTTTGATATATAATATCATTTTATAACATGGTGACTTTTTTAGTGAATATCGTTTTCTAGTGATGTCAAATATTGCACCTCCAACCACTAATTTCATATTAACTTTTTTTATTTATGGGTGTGTGGAATTTTTCATGTCTTTTTAATCAATCTAAACAATATTTTATTTTATTTTAATTTCTAAAAAGGGTTCACATTTGGTGAATTGTACATATTAACCATTCATAAAATTTTGAAATGTACTAAAGTGTTCAATATATTTTCTTCATGGATGGAATGTGGTTTAATAAATTGTATATCATAATTGTGAAGTGTTCTAGGTGATTCTAGTGAGACTCACGTGGTTGGTCTAAAATTACAAATCATGAGTCTACTCTCTATAATATACCAAAAAATTAATTTTTATGAAATTAATAATCTATGTTCCTTGATCATAATACTACCTCACCCAAAATAATAATCCTAGGATGATAGCTATGCTTACGAAGCACTCCTTCCTCTATTGATTTTCTAGCTCCACCTAACTTTTTTATGTTTTTCCTTCACTGTTGGTGTTTGGTTTTTCTTCTATACTAACTTTATTATTCGAATTCCACCTTCCTATAAACCATGGTGGGAATACCCTATGGTGTGGTTATTGACTTAATCTCGAATATTTATGATTTAAATTCTTTTAGATATATTATTGAGACCCTTTCTAGTGAATTCATCCAAAGATATAGTTTTCCATTTGGTTTAATGATGATTTTTCATGTGTAATGATATAAATTTCAAAAATATGAGTTATTTATTAGTTATCCTTAAATTATACACCCAATTGTAAATTATTTTTAAATATGTACTTTTTTATAATAGTTTTCGTGTTTTTTATGTCATATTAAACTATTTGTAATTGTATTTAATACATATAGAAAAGTGAATTAATTTTTAGACCCCCCCAATGATGTTTAATAATATTCAATCATGTTTTATTTACATACTTTAATTTATCAAAATGTGTTTGGGATGAATTATAATTTATTAAGGTTTTAATATTTTAATATACCATTATTTATAATTTTTTAAATTTACATTGATTTATCAAGAAGTTTTTTAACGGTGATTATGCCTTGTGTTTCTTTTATATGAATTTAATTTTCTCCCATATTGGTTTGATTCATATAATTTTATTCCTTGTTTAAAATATAGTTATGAGTTTCTATTTGGGTTCATTAATTATTTTTATCATGAAATGTAGATTTTGTTAAATGTGTGGTTATGATCTCAAATCCCTAATTAGAACTTCATGATAATTGATTGGGGGAAGCCTTTCATTTTAATATTTTAACCATGATGTATTCTTTAATTGTTATCCCTTAGTTTTAGTACCAAATGGCATTTTAAAGTTATCTTTGAATAAGTTAAAATAACATGTATTGTAATGTGTAACACCCCAATATTTCATAGTACATTAACTCATCATTGTAATTCAATATCTTGTGTTACACACAAGACCTAGTTTGAGCGCACCACGACTTAAGAAACTAGCCGTTCAAAAAGATTTTATGAATAATATTAACTGAAATTTGATTTTTATATAATTCTATTAATTTTAGAATTCATTTTATGGGTTTCTTCGACATGATATAAGAACAAATTCATTTTTTATATAAAAGAAGTATTTTTTAAAAAATGAAATTTTATAACCTTTTAATGGAGAACCATTATTAAAAAAATATATGACACTTTTATATATTTAATTTAAGGAAATAAAATTATTTTTTAGAATAGGTACATTATAATTTAGTTTGGATAAATTTTCGGTACTTTTCTGATAACATTCATATTTTGATGAATACTGAAAGATACTAAATTTTATTTGAAAACAACCTTTTTAATCAAAATAATTTATAGTCTTAAATTATATATTTGAGTAGTTTTAAAGTATCATTAGATTATATATTTATCATTTAATATAATTTAGGACATTGGATGTAATTTCACATTTAGACTTGACATAAACAAGTGTCAATCTTTTGATAGTTTTTATTTCATAAAAAGATTCTTTTTGTTTTGACAACGAGAATTAATTTTAAATTAATTTCTGCCACTTAGGTGTTTTGAAATTAGAAAATTGGATTCCCTATTTTGAATCAAAAGGTACAAATTGTGTAAATAGGTAACTTTTATTTTTATACATTATGAATATTGAGTTCACTAAATATTTTATATACCATGGTTAAAGGTTAAATATGGTAAATAAGGGTAAATTGATATTATTATATCAATATTAAATAACCATAAAACGTATCCTATTCCTATTGATTTATACATGCATGACCCTGGGCATCCTTGGGTCTATTTTGGGACCCCATCGAGCAACTTGGAGTGATAATGACACTTTATATTAATTAATTTAAAGTAAAGACAAAAATGTCATAAACATACATATTTTTGTAAAACAATTATTACAACAGGTAATATAAGATATATTTTGGACTATATATATTCATTTGAAAGATAAAAATATTTCCTAAATCATTATATTTTATTTTAAATTTTTATACATATCATATATATATATATATATTTATATATGAAACAATAACGATGCAGTATTTCTCTAATTAATGTAAAAATAAAATAATTGATATTATAAATATTAAAATAAAAATAATATGAATGTTTTGATGCCATAAAAAAATTTTATAGGTAAATATAAACTTTTAGGATTAATTCAATGTATCTTCTTATATGTAAACAAGTTTTTATGACTTTTACAATAACAAAATACTAAATAGTGTCAAAATGGACATAAACAAGTTTTTAAAACAAATACTATTTTATTAAATTATATAATCGTCATAAAATCAATGTTATGGCCAATGGAATTATATAATAAAAGATATTTCCTTAATTAACCACTTTGGGATCACTTGTAAATTTATAGTATTTTTACTATCTATATAATATAAAAATTCAATGAGACCCGGTAAAAGATAAACTATATATCTAAGAGTTAAATATAAAAGATAAGGTTAATATGGTAACCAAAATTTGTCTAAAACCTATTAGATGAGATGATTTGTCACCATAACAACCTAAGGATATAAATAAATTCATTTTGAGACATTATAAACCGAATTTTATTTTATAATAATTTTTTTCACTTTTCCCTAAGCTGCCCCTCACACATCATTTAAAATGGAACATCCCATTCTCTCTAATTCACACATTCAAATCTATTTTTCTCACCCAAAACTTTCCAAAATCTCCTCCCAATGCCCCTCAATTCATACTGGAGTCCTTCATTAGATCATAAATCCATTCTATAGAGCCATTTTGTTCAAATCAAAAGGAATCACCCAAAGAAGAGGTAATTATTTTATCACCTCTTTCAAACTTCTTTTCTTAATCCACTTTCTCTTTATTTGTTATTTCCAGATCAAAATAATAACTCCAATACCTTCTAAATTCAGTGTTTTTATTATAAATATTTTACAACCATATTCATTATTATTTCCATCTTAGGAATAATAAAGTCACCATGCGTGCATGCGTACGACTTACCGTCTCAAAGTCGCAGTGTAATTTGCTATTCAACACTATTTTATTTGAAAAAATATAATGATGAGTAATATGTATATAAATAGTAAAAATAACATGATAATGTTTCTTTTTAATTAATATATCATCCAATTCCACAACTTCTAATCATTTACAAAATGATATCGTCACTTGTTTGTACGTACGACTTTCCGTCTCCATGACACGATGAGATTCATTTCTACGTTGACCATTCAACGATGATTATAAAAATAAATATTATTAATGATTATGTAATATATGAAAAAAATACTACTGGAGAGATATATATATATATATGTACTTACATATATCTTATTCTCTTGCTTTCATTCAATATTTATTAAAACGAAACAACGTTTATGCATATGTACGGCCTACCGTCTCCATAAACGGTGTTTTCAAATTCATATATCTATCTATTATACATATTTATATTATAAATATATATTATATATAAAGAATGTTATATATTCCTGAAGTATTCAAATCATGATCTAATTGACATGAACAAGAATAAAAAGTTAAAAAATGTACAATAAAAAAAGTTATTATTACCCGAAATATAAATTTAACATGGATATTATTATTAAATAAGTAGTATAAAGTCATAAATGAATCATGTATGAAATAATAAATATGAATATGGTTCCGGTACAATTTAATAACATACTATGGTCATAATAAAGGATGTAAAAAATAACCTCGACCAATGGAAAGTGCACGGTACGGGTTAATTCCAAAATCTCATTTTTATCTGAGATTTTTAATGTTTAAGTATTTAATGGGATATTTTTATCATCCATTTCCATGTTTTATAAAAATGTTTTCAAAATGAATATTTTAATGTTTTTTTGAAGGTTCTTTTTATCAATATCAGCATTTCAAATGATTTAATGATTTATTTGTATAAATTTTTTTAATTAATGTCCATGATTTCAAAATTATATTAAGGATTTATTTATAACAACATGATTTTTTTAAAATGTTAATTCCTTAAAATAGTTTAAATGTTGTATGGGAAACTTAGATTAAAAAATATCTTTTAAATTTATTACTTTCAAAATTGTGTGACTTTTAAATTATTTCCTAAAATGATATTTCTCTCAAAGAATTTTACTGATCATTTTCAGAAATCACATCATCCTCTACTGAATATTATTCTTTATTGAGGTTCATTGATTATAATAAAATATTCCATATTGTATTGAAGGTTATTTTGATATGTTTGATTGTGGATGTGTTATTTTTTACCATGTATTGGCATTTAATATGATTGTTTTAATATGAATGTTTAGGTTATAATTCCATATTTTCATAGGAGGAATGTAGTGGACTTAGTAAGTGTCTGGTGGAGCCCGCAATAGTTCCTCGATGCATCATTCGGTCTCAAGAGAAAAACTAGTGTCCTAGAAAAAGGCCTTGAAAAAAATTATTTGAAGTCCTGGCAGGAGGCATTAACTATGTGGTAATGATGTCTGGGGTTATAAATTCCTTAATTATGAAATAAGTTATTGAATATGATTATTCTTGTAGTAGAATATCTATGTGCATGTTTTTATGGTGATGTTTGATTTATTTTTCAATATTATGTTGAATATTATGTTTAAAAAGTATATTGTTTTTATTATTCATGTTTCCATAAAAGTTTATATTTTTCTCTAAATTATTTACCATTAATGAGCATATGAGCCCACCCCATTATTATATTTTATTTTCCCAAGATTCGAGAAAGTGTATTATGATTAATATGCGAGGTTTATAAAAAGAGAATAATGGCATTCTCAAATAACTATTTATTCTGTATTTTATTATTAAAATTTTAATTTCAAGTTAATTTATGTAATCTATTTTCCATGATTTCTAAACTGATCGGCCCTTCAAGACATGATTCCATGTAATCATGTCAATGTATTAAAATAATGCTCTGACTCCGAGCTTCTTGGGTCATGGCGTTACTATTGGCATCAGAGGAAGTTTACAAATTACCAGAGAAATTAACTTATATAAACTCTGATTTGATAACATTACCTTAAGATAAATATTAAGGATTTTTATAGAAGGACATCATAGAATTTTAGTAATGTATAGATTTTATGAAATTTCCACGCAATACATCCATGTCTGGATCAGTGCAGATAAAGGCAGCTCTGATATAGATTTACCTAGGAGTGAAAACTCAGAAAAAGAGTTTCGGGCTTGACTCAGGGTATCCTGGTATACGAAAACAGGCCCAACTACAGTCTTATTTTTGAAACTCTCTAGGGATATGCTTAGGATCATTCAAATTTTCATTACAAGCCGTTATGAAGGATTTAAAAGTAAATTCTTCCTCAAATAAAACATTTGTTTATGATTATATGTTATATTCAAAATCTTTTCATTTTATGTTATGTATTTTACGTGTTTAGAATTATGCATTGTGGTTCTCAACTAACCTAGTGTATTCCATTGTTTAGAAATGTCACCCATTTGATGGAATGAGAAGTCAAACAATACGCCTGATCCAAAGAGTAAAAATGATCGTATATTTCTTGGTATAAATCCAAAAATTATAAGGGAAATAATCCTTGATTAATTATCATCATATAAAGAAATAATATAATGTGGTAATAAGATAAGAAAAGAATTCTCTGAGTCTTATGGCTTTGAAGGGAACCAAGAGAAGAAAATTATAGTAGTGAGAAAGTTGGATAAAGGAATGATGAGAATGAATGATTTTTATATATGTGATAACTATGGAAAAATAAACTTGTTAAATGCTTTAAGGTAATGGGATTTTGTTATAAAAGTGGATTAAAAAGACACAAATTACGTGATTTCACGGGTAAGAAGATATTTTCAAAAGTAAATGCTTCATCTGTAAGGAGTTAGAACACTACACAAATCTATGTCCAAATCATCAGAGTATGCCCAAATGATGCTATTAGATAATAATCAAGTTATGATACTACCACAGATGAATATGAATGATTAAATAATTGTGTAATTTGAGTTTTTTATTAATGATGTACAAGTTATAAGAATTATACAGTAAATAAGTATTGTACTATTGTACAATTTCATTTTGGATTTGAGACTATATGGTTTTAAAAAAAGTGAATCAATAGCAAGTTAAACTTTTAGGAAAATATATGTTTGAAGGATAGATAAACATCAATATGGTTCTGATGCTGAGGTAGTGATTTTGGAATATGATATGATTGAATTGGATAAAGTATATTTTATATTATTGACTACCTCAGAACTAATTAATTGTTTGTTTATTCCATTATTGTTGGAGTTTACAACATTTTTGGATATAAGGAATATATCCAGTATTCTATAAGATATATGGGAGCATGAATTTAATAAATAAGTTTTTATGTTAATTTAGTGTGTTTACATTTTTTAAAATAATACATGATGAATTTATTGAAATGTTATTACATGGAAAAAAGATCTACATTGTGTTTACCTACCTTATAAATTTTTGACTGTGAGTTTGGACAGAAGTATTTTGGGTAATTCTAATGGATGGAAAGGATTAAGATTGACATTGGATACTATTATTAAGGTTAGTTAATTTCATAAGAATATTTGTTGATATTTAAAAAAAGGACAACCTGGGGGTCCGGTTACAACCCGTCGCATCTGGTAAGGCAGTAAGATTTGAACCAGAAACTAAAGGGAGACAATGGTATATCACATACCATAGGCCTACTTGATGTCTTGGATTGAATAATTTAGTTTTTAAATGGTATGATATATTAACTATAATTTCATTAATAACCCTAAAGAATTTGTTTTATTATTATATTTTTGAGTTTTATTTTCAATTGGAGAGAAATATGAGTTTCTGGTAGAAATTAGTTAATGGATGGTACTCTACTTGTAAATTATTATTTTTCAATGAATACATTATTTCCTAAATATTATGGAAGGTACATAAAACCAAAAATGTGTTATCATAATACCTTATGTTCTGTTGGACCGATGATGTTTTAAATCAACATAGAGTGATGGCTTTCAGGCCGTCGATTTTACACTTGTTTTGATTGATGACATCAATCACTCCCAATAAATATTTACATTTTCAATACAATTATGTGTCCTTAATTTCCACAAATGTTCTCTTAATCTAGATCATAATTTGATGGTGACTTTTTCACTATCCTTTCCCTCCTATTAAGACTAAATTTTATCCACCTAATTTCTGATGTGGGTTTCCCAAAATTGTATTTTTCTATTTTGACCTTTTATTTTATAAGAAATATTTTAAATTTTGAGGGCACAATTTATTTAAGGAGGGGAGAATGTAATACCACTTGATTTCATAGTACATCATCTCTTCCATGTAATTCAACAACTAACTCTACACGCAACACCGAGATCGAGTCCACCACGACTTACCATAATAATAGTTCAAAAATAGGATATGGATAATATTAACTGAATTTTGAATTTTATATACTCTTTATAATTTTATAATTCATATTATGTGTTTCTTAGACATAATATATGAACAAATTTATTTTTTTCATATAATAGAAGTATTTTTCCAAAAAATGCAATTTACCACCTTTAAAAGGAAAACGTTTTTAAAGAAATATATGACAATTTTATATACTCAATTTAATGAAATTAAATTATTTTTTTGAAGAGGGACATAAAAATTTAGTTTGGATAAATTTGGTCTATTTATCTGATAGCTTTCATTTTTTTATGAGTAGTGAAAAATACTAAATTTTAATTGAAAAAAAGTTTTTAAATCGAAATAATTTATAGTGTAAAATTATGACTTTAAGTGGTTTTAAAGTATAATTAGATTATATTTTTATCATTTAATATAATTTAGTACATTGGATGTAATTTCACTTTTCAAATGGACATAAACAAATGTCAGTCTTTGGATAGTTATTATTTATTAAAAAGATGCCTTTTATTTTGAGAAGGGGAATTAATTTGAAATTAATTTCTACCACTTATGTGTTTTGAATATGGAAAAAAATTTCCATATTTGGAATCAGGAAGTACAAATTATGAAAATATGTATCATTTATTTTTATACATTATCAATATTTATTCAGTAAATATTTTATTTACCATGTTTAAAGGGTAAATTTGGTAAATAACAGTAAAAAATATTATTATAATAATATTAAATTTCCCTTAAATGTGTCATATTCCTATTGGTTGATAAATTTATGACCATGGTCATATTTGGGTCTTTTCAAAGACTGAATGAATGCACTTTAGAGTGACAATGCTACTTTATTATAATTAATTTAATGTAAAGATAAAAATGAAATAAACAAATATCTTTTAGTAAAAAAATTTACATGTGGTTATATAAGATAAATTTTTGACTATAAATATTCATTTTAAATATAAAAATATTTCATACATCAAGTTATTTTATTTATAATTTTTATAAATCACATATATATATTTATATATGACACAATAATGATGCAGTACTTTCTTTATTAATGAAAGAATCAAATAAGTGATATTATAAATACTAAAATAAATATAATTTGAATGTTTTAATATAATAAATTAATCTTATAGGTTAATATGTACTGTTAGGATTGTTTCAATATATCATTTTCTTAGTAATGATGTTTTTTTGACTTCCAGTAAAACCAAATACTAAATAGTGTCAAAATTGACATAAATAGGATTTTAAAACACACTCTATTATATTAAATTATATAAAAGTCCTAAAAATATAAGGCTTGGGAAAAGGTCTTATATAATAATTTATATGTTATTAAAGAACCATTTGGTGTTATCTTGGAATTTTATTGTAAATGTATTAACTATATAATATAAATATACAAGGAGACATGGTAAATGTTAAATAATTTAACTAATAGTTAAATTTAAAAGATAATGTTAATATTGTATACTAAAATTGTTTAGAACCTATTGGTTGAGATGATTTCGACCCATAACCACCTATGGCTCGAAATAAAATCACATTGAGGCAGTAGAAACCTAATATTATTGTATAATAAAATATTATTTCATGTTTCTTTAAGGTGCCCCCCACCCCTCTTATAAAAGGGCACTTCCCCTTCTCTCAAATTCACTCCACCAAATACATTTTTCTCGGTCCTAACCTACCAAAATATCCTCCCAAATTCCGTAAATTTATCCTAGATTCCTTACCTAGAGTATAAATCCAACATGTATGACCATTTTGTTCAAATCAAAAGTAAACACACAAAAAAGAGGTAATTATTTTATGATCTCTTTCAAGGTTCTTTTCCTCTTCCACTTTCTCATTCTTTGATATTTCCATACCAAAATAATAACTCCAACACCTTATACATTCTGTGATGTTATTATAAATATTGTACTACTATATTTATTATTATAACTATCCTATGAATAATTAATTCACCATGTGTGTGTATGTACGGCTTACTGTCTCCACGCTGGGGTGTAATTTGTTATTCAACACTATGTTATTTGGATGGATAGAATGATGAGTAATATGTTTATAAATAAAAAAAATAACATGATGATGTTTTTGTGTAATTAATATACCATCAAATTTTAATCCTTCTAATCATTAATGAAATGATATCTTCGTTCATGTGCACGTAATACTTACCATCTCTATGACATGATGAGATTCATTTCCATGTTCACCATTCAACGATGATTATAAAAATACATATTATTAATAAGTTTTTAATATATGAAATAATAATACAACTGGAGATATATATATATATATGTATGTATGTATTTACTTACATTTATCTTATTCACTTTCTTCTGTTCAATATGATATAAAAACGAAACATAGTTTATGCGTACGTAGGGCATACCATCTCCATAAATGGTGTTTTCTATTTCTTATATCTGTTTATTAAAAGTATTTATATTATAAATATATATTAAATATAAATAAATTTTTATATTCTATAAGTATTTTAATCATGATCTAAATGACACAAACAAGAATAAAAATTTAAAACACATACAATAAAGAAAGCGATAGTTACCCTAAATTTTAAATCAACATGGATATTATTATTGAATAAGTAGTATAAAGTCATAAATTAATAATGTACGGAATAATAAAAATGAATATGGTTCTTCTATAATTTAATAACATACTATGGTAATTATACATGAGGTTAAACATACCCTCAACCAAAGGAAAGTGCAAGGTAAGGGTTAATTCCTACATATCATTATTATCCATGATTGTTAATGTTTATGTATTTACAGGGATATTTTTATCAACCATGTCCATGTTTCATAAAAATGTTTTCAAAATGAATATTTTAATGTATTTTAGAAGGGAATCTTTATCAAGGTCATCATTTTAAATGTTTTAATGATATATTTTTCTAAATATTTTTTATTAATTTACATGTTTTTAAAAAGATTTTAAGGATTTATTTATATGGAAATTATTGTTTTAAAACGTTAATTCCATTCAAAATTTAAAAATTTGTATGGAACACTTTGATTCAAAAATTGATTTTAAATGTATTACTTTCTAAATTGTTTATTTCAAGAAAAAATTAATTTCTCTCAAGGAGTTTTATTAATCATTTTCTACTAAGTATCCTTTACCGGATGTTAATCATGATTGAGGTTGATTTATTATATTACATTCTTACATATGGTATTGATGTTTTTTATATGTTTGAATGTGGATGTGTTATTTTTATACCAATTATTAACATTTTTTAATCTATTTATCATATGAATGTTTATGATATGTTTCAAAATTTTCATATGAGGAGTGCATTGGACCTAGTACGTGACGAGTGGATCCCTCTATAGCTCCTCGATGCATCGGTAGGTCTAATAAGACAAACTAGTTCCTTAGCAGAAGTCCTTGAAAAAATATTTATTTTTAATCCTAGCATGAGGCCTTGAGTATGTGTTAATGATGTCTGGCGTTAGGTATTCCGTCATTATGAAATTACTTATTACAAGTGATTATTCAACTAGTATAATATCTATGTGCATGTTAATATGGAGATGATTTATTTATTTTTTCCATATTATGATCAAATTCTATTTAAAAATTATATTGTTTTTATTATACATCTTGCCTTAAAATTTTATAGCATCCACTAAATTATTTACACATACTGAGAATCTGAGCTCACCCCTTTATTATGTTTTATTTTCCTAGGATTCAAATAACTGTATTATGATTGATATGTAGGGTTAATATAAAAGGAATAATTATTCCTCAAAAGAACTATCTATGATGTATTTTATGTTTGAAATTTCAATCTAAAGTTAATGTATGTAATCTATTTTCCATGACAACTAAACTGTTCAGTCCTTCGATACCTGATTCCTTGTAATCATGCCAATGTATTAAATTAACGAACTAGCTCTGGGATAATAGGGTCGGGGCATTACGTGATGGGCTAATAAAAAGACCATTTTATATGGATTGTGGTGAGTTTGAAACAGTATTATTCAATTGAAATCCAAGTACAAAAGTTGCGAATATTAGATTAATTAACCCTATGAATTTATCCACAACTATATTAATATTTATAATTAGATAACGTTAATGGTATAGTGGATTGTATTTCACTCACTACCATGCTTAGGAATGAACTCCTTAGAAGGTGATTTTATGTGGTGTCATAGATTTATGTCACTATGACAGTAGGAAAATGCATGTTATCCTTAGTGGTCAGCACACACATTGGATTCTTGTCCTTTAAATCCCAATATAATATGAGTTTCTAGTGTTCACTTAACCATAAGTAGATTATTGATTTGCCATGTTGCATGTTTGTATAATAGTTTTATTATTGTAATTTGTTTCTATTTATTAATAATTTATTATTTATACATGTTTCTATTCTTTTAAATGATAAATGATTATTTTGTATGGTCTACTTTTGGTAATTCTAATTTATTATTTATGTTGGTGTTTATATTAAATATTTTTATACGTGTGTGTTTCAATTTGTGTTCTTTTTATTATTTTTGTAATAATATAGTTAGATAATTCATTTTTATTTGGAATGTTTTCCATACACTCAACCCTATTTTTTTAAGAGTGTCTTAGATGCATGTTTTTGATTTAAAATGTGAAACATGATTTTGAATCAAAATAAATTTCATATGGGATACATGAGATAAGTTTCAAAAAATATATAAACCTTCCATGATGTTTTATTTAAAAACTATCAAGATATCATTTAATCATAAAATTTTATTCATGGGCTGTGATTTTGCAATATAGACTCTGTTTTCAATGTCATTTATATATTAACATTTCATGATCATGTTTGGAATCCTTGAGAATCCCCCATCCTACATAATTTGTTGTTTCAATACCTCTTATAGCAGTTGTGTTAGAACATGATCCTGGGTTATAGGGATATTATTACTACCTCAATATAGGATCGTTTTGTGGAAGAACTGGCATACAATGAGTGCTTGTAATGGTAATTAACTCATTCCACTGAACCAAGTGACATTGAAGAATCACTATCCTCTTCTATGGATTGATGATTTATTAGATCAACCAAATGGTGAAATTTGGTTTCGGATAATTGATTTGTGGTCATGATATCATAAAATGAATTTAAAGGACAAGAATATCATCAAGACTTATTTTTTTGTCAGCATGGGAATTAAGATTTTTTTGTTATGTCGTTCATTGTAAAAAATATTCATCTATGATCATAGGGTTAATGAAATCTATGTTCTTTTAATTTCTAGATAATGTCATTGTGAATTTCACCAATGAAATCCTAGTGTACTCCATATCTAAGGAGGGGCAGGAAGAGCATCTTCATGTTGTCTTGGGAGTTCATTATGGTGAGATGCAATTTGGGATGTCCCTGAAGTGTGAGTTTTGGGTTCGAAGAGTCATTTTAATGGGTAATGTTGTGTCCCAGCAATTAGTTGTTGTTGTTCGATCAATGGTAGAAGAAGATATGTATTGGAAATCCCATATGATGATGAAATAGAGGTCTGATTTTTCCTTGGTTTTCTATGACATTAAATTTTTGTAATTGGGTTTTCTTTTATGCTCTAGTCTGAGAAAGAGTTTGTTGGTTTCTATCTAATCTATCTCTTCTGCAAGTGTGTCTCTTATAGGGTAATGCCTCTCATCTGGGTTTTTATTATACCCTTAAGGTAAGTCAATAATTAGAGGATTATGGGAGGTGGGACTCAGGGTCATTATCATTATTTTCCCATTACCGACTAATGATTTGAACAATTTGTGGGGAGGGGTCATGAAAAATATTTCACATGTTTCTTTTATCTAGGTTTTATCATCTATCTATGAAGTGTTCACCTTCATAACATTATTTATATTCTCATCTTCAGTTCTCATCTAGTGGTTTTTTTTCATTTGGGGATACGACTTGACTGTCTATTTTTATTTATTCAGTATTTTATTCTATTTTATTAATTTCTATATATATTTTTAATTGTTATAGAACTTTCATATAAGACATCATGGATTATAGGAAGCATATTTAATAAGGTTTAATAGAAAAAATAACTCTGGTTTTCCTCTATAAAATTATTTTTTCACATCACCATCTCATTGGGATCCTTGAAAAACCTCGTGTATATATTGGGTTAGTTTTTGTTCCCATTCCATGAATGAGCTGGGTTGGTTCTTGGAGAAATCGCATAAAATACCAATGTTCATAAATATAGACATGGTTTGTGAGTCACCTATTTTAATTTAGGTGAGTCTGGTAGGTATAGGTTGGATTTTCGTGAATTTGGTTGTAAGAAGATAAATACTCTAGATATCTATTTCTTATTATAAACCTTAGTATTCTATGTGAACCCATGTTTTGAGTATCATATTTTTATGTTTTCTACATTAAAATTAGGTTCAAAGAAATGTGAATTGTGTTTGACTGTATGGATTTCATAAATTTTTTAAATGAAAATGGGATTTCAACTAGAGTGAATAGTTATATAACATGGCCAATTAAAATATTTTCATCCCCCATGTTTGGTTCAAATTAAGTCTTGCAGTAAATTGAATAATTAAAATAAGGTCCACCAAATGATATGTCCAATGTAATCACAGTTATAAAATTTTCTCAAACACACATATGTTTTAAAATATCAATTGAATTTTTTTGTTAATTATTTCTTAATAATAGAGTTCTAAATTGGGTTTGAAGTGATGTTTAAAAAATATAAAATTGATATCCATAGATTGAAATTGTTTTTTACGGGGTAAATTTTTTAAATATAAAAATATGTTTTTAAATTTACTAAATAAACTTTCTAAAAAATTTAATGTTATTGTGGGTGAAAAATAAATAACCTTTTTAACTCAATTTTATGGGAAGTACGTTGGTTAGAAATTTTAAAAATATGTTACTTTAAAATTGAAAAAATGAATTAATTTCATAAAAATTGTTTCGCTGGATAACTTGTGGGGTTTAGAAAAAAAACCTTTAGATGGATACATTATATTTCAAACATATTTTTTTGTTTTTAAATGACTATTTATTATTTTGAAATTCATTTTTTGAATTCATTGCAAATAGAAAAACTGAGTTGATTTGCATCTTTTTTCGGTAATTGTTTTTCAATAATGAAATTTTATGTTTCAAATTTATTAATGACTTTATTAAATTAAATTGAAATTATTTTGGAATAGTATGAATAATTATTGATTTTGATAATGAACTTGGTGGTTTAGATGTTTATTTTTAATAATTTTAAAGGGGAATATTTTGTTTTTTTATTCTAATTTCTCATGTATTGGTGATGACCAGTTTTTTTTATTATTTGAATTTTACTATGGTCACTCAATTTGGGATGAGTTAATCTATGTTTTATTTTTTGTCTCAAGTTCTTATTATTAATAATTGTGCCTCTTAGAATTGTATTAGAAAGTTATAGGAAAATTTTGTTGTTGGATAATCATATGTTTTGTTTTTATTATTTTTCTAATATTGACCCTTTTAGTTTGATGGACTTTATGGCACTCCTCACGGAGTAGTGAAGTTATCATATTCCTTTTGTTTATGAATTTCAAGATAATTCATGTTTACTTTATGTGTTTCATGTCATTATGTGGATATGTAACCGATGAATGTTTGATCATTAGAGGAATCCCTTATTTTGACTTGGTTTTTGTGAATTCTCATTTTTTCTAGATCAATTATAGGATTTTATCTATGAGGCAATATAAATGGGTTTTAAATTAGTGGATAGATAATCATAGGCAATAACCATGTTCAATTATTTTATGGTGAAGGTCTACTATCCCATGGGTAACGAACTCTTTATTATAATTTATTGTGATTGTGTTGAATATTTTATGTTATCTCTTTATATGTTATACCACATCATTGAAAATATTTGTGCTATTTTTAGATACTTCAATTTTAGAGTGTTACAGATTGGGTTTCTTAAGACCACACATTTTCTTTGATACTTACATAATTTTTTTAATGAAAATGTGGTTGTACCATCAATTGACTATCTTAGTGAGATTCTATTATTTCAAGTGTTCTTTTGGTTATAGTATCCCACATGGGGTAATTATTAGTTCCACGAACCTTCTTCCATAGATGAATACTTATAGAGATGAAATCATGTATTGGTCTCAAGAATCCTTTTGTTCATCATCTTTTACTCTCCTTTATGTTTTTATTTCGTATTATGATCCATGAATTGTGGGTTTTGGTGGTTTATATATGTTTTATAGTTATATAATTTTGATTTTGTTCAATATATGAATTGGGATTTTCAAATAACAAGTCTTATAGGAGAGTCACTTTTAGATCATGCCTCATTCTAGATTGTTCTAGTTTTGAACTCGCCCCTCCTTGAGATCGCCTGGTTGATCCTATCATGATCTAAATAAACAAATTTCTGTTGAATTAATTTTTTATAGTGATGACAATTATCACACAACAACAACAAATTTACTATTAATTTTATTAATTTAATTTCTTTGGTCTTATTCTTGATTGTATGGTTGATATGGATTGAAAATATTAATTTCCAGACTTTTAAAATAAGGTGTGCGGTTGAATTTTTTTTTACTAATCATTAAACAAATCATTAAAAGTCCTATATTTTTTAATATATAATTTTTATTATTAAGAACCTGTTTTACATAATTGTGTGTCCATTTCATGTAGTCTGACTGGTGTGCATAGTGACCCCTTAATGGTTGGTGCACGGTTTAGCAAACAGTGCTACAAAACCATGTTGTTTGTATATATTTCAAAATTTGTGAAATTATTAGTGTACTATTCCCTAATATTAACTCCTCTGATCTATATCCTCTATAACTCGCATAAAAAAAGTCATGGAGGATCACTGGGCTATATAGATTTCTTATCATATCATCACGGTATTAATATGTTTCATCAAGGTTAGGGATTGGTTTCTCTTATCCTATTTTTTCCTTCATGATTATTATAGTTCTATATGAATTTTTGTCATGGTGTTCATCCCATATGGTGTAGCTATTTTTTAATATCATTTCTATTATATTATATATATTTTTTAGCTTGGATTAACACTACTTCTAGTGGCTTTTTCCAAAGGCAATGAGTTTCACATGGGTTTATGTTATGTATTTTCATGATTAATGATTTAAACATAATAGTCAGGATTTTATTATTATTTATCCTTAAATCAGGGATTAAAATTTCTGATTTATCTTATATGTATTTTTATCCTATATTAGGGGATTTTTATATCTCTAACATGAAGTTTCAAGGGAATTTAACACATTTGGAGTTGAGAATTTATTTTTAAATCCAATGTGGTGTTTAATAAAATGCCTCAAAATTATCTTATGTCATTTAAACATCTAAAAATGGAGATTTTAATTATTGGGGTTTTAAAAGGATATTAAAAACATAATATCCAAATATTAATACTTTTTTCCAATTATGTTCGTTCTTTTAAAAAAATTTATTGCTGAATATATTATGTGATCCTTGGCTATGATATCATGGTTTTCCATAAATGGTTTGAATCTTATGATTAGTGGTGATGTTTTACATTGTTAATGAGTTACTCATTGGGTTATTTACATAATTTTATTATTTAATAGATACAACTTTTGGTTTAAATGTTTTTTCATATAAGTAGTCTCAGTTGGAACTTTATGAATACTTATTTGGAGAAGAATTTTCTTTTATTCAATCATGAATATTGTATGTTTTCAATTTTTCCCTTATATTTGTGTATAAAAATCGTTTATGAATCAATTTATAAATAATATGATTAAAGTGGATTAAAATAGGTTTATTTGAGGGACCTCTATATATGGAACATTACTCGTTTGAAAGGGATTTTCACATATAAACACATGTATTTAATAGTGGAATAATATATTATGTATCACAGAGGTATATTCCATGATTAGAAAATATATTAACATAGATAATGGTATTTGTATCTGGGATGGGATTCCATACACATCTTGGATAAGGCATTCACTTATTATTGGTTAATTGGATATGGTGTCGTGGATAGAGGCCACCAATCCACAAGGCTAAGTCATTTTTTCCTTTGGATTTCACACACACTTTTGGATTGTTGATCTATTAGATAATATGTTTAAATAAGGGTAAGAGTGTGCCCATAGCCATATATTATACAAGGGTATAGCATGGTTAATGATTATGGGATGGTAATTTTATATATTTTGATTCCTTTTATAATTTATTTAACATTTATACATGTTTCGCAAAATTGGGAAACTAAATTTATATTTTCATATTTTTTCATTCACTTGTTTCTCTATTATTTTTTATGGTTTCTAATTTATATATTCTATTATGTGTGTATTTAAAAGTATGTTTTCTTCAATGAAAATAAAAAAGTGTGGTAAAAAATGATTTTTTATTTGTAATTCTATCCTTACTTAACATTCTATATTCCTTAAAAATTATCTTCGATGTTCTTTTGATATAAAATTTCAAACATGTTTTTGAATAAAATTGAATTTCATGTGTGATTTGTGTTATAATATTAAAATAGAATTATAAAAACATTATTATTTTTATTATCAAAATATATGGAAAATATTTTTTCATTAATGATTGTAAAACGGGTGTCATCCTGGGAATACTAGGGGAAACACATTATCATTCATATATTAAAATTTTATTTTTAGGTTCCAAATCAAGGGGAACCGTGTCATGTGTACTTCTTAGTTAATTTTTCACATGGATAAGTTATTTAAGAAGATGACCATGGGTCATGGAGATATTTTATATTCTCATATTTTGGGTTTTGGTCATTTATCCAGTTTCTTGGATATATTAGTCAGGTTGGATATATTCATTTTTTAGGTTCTTATTATAATTTTTCCAAACTAGTTTATATTTTCGATGTGAGTTTTACGTTTATATTTATTTATGATTTTTTTTCTATTGTATTTATTTTTTTATCTTTTTTCATGTGAATCCATCTTATTTTATGGAAATTTTACATTCCATGTGTTTTTTTTCTTATTTAATCATATTTAATCAGACAAATTGTTCACATGAACTTTTATCTGGTTCTTTTAATTCATTCCCCCAACCCTAGGAGGACCAAAATGTGCTTCATTTATTTCACGAGAGGTCTCAAGTGCAATTCTATGGACTAGAAAATTTGGATCATGATATAATGAAATCATTAACATGTAAAAACATTTTTCTTACTAATATGGGAATATGATCTGAATAGGGGATAAATCATTGAAAAAATTTGGATAAAAAATAGACTAGACCCCTCTTAAAGTGTCTCATGTTCTAATGATCACATGATTAACTCCATTGTTCAATAGCATCATTAATTGTAGAATGATAATGTTAATCATGAAATCATTTCTTTTTATTCAAAAATAGTGGAAGTCATAATTATCATGGTGGTTTACAAATTATCAGGGGTTCCTCTATATGGTGTGAGATCCAACACCGTATTGTGACTCCATTAGTTGCAAAGTAGTATGTTGAGTTAAAATTAATATATTTTTCTTTTTTTCCTTTCTTAGATTTATAAATCAAAAAAATATTAATAATAAAATATTTTTCTAACATTATACATCATTTGGTAAAAATTCCATCAAGGTAACATTGTAGTTTTTTTGGGTTGATTGTGATTGTTGAAAAAGTGGGTTTCCATGGTATTTTTTTGGAATTCCAGAGATATTATTTATAGAGTTTGTTTTCAAAGATCCAACACATATGAATGGATGCTCTATATGCGGTACCTAACTATGCATATATAAGGATATGTTTTTTCACAATTTTTTCCAAATTTTTGTTCCAAGATATGGAGAATGGATAACAGTATTTTTGATAAAGGATTTTTCATGCTAGAATGAAGGTGAATTAAAATCATACACACATGTGATGTTCATGATTCATCTCATAAAAATATGGAAAAGGAAAGAGTTGCATTCAAGATGTGAAAAATCATGAAAGATAAACTTATTTGAAACAGGTTGAGTTATACTCAATTATAAAATAATGATAATTTGATAATATCAAAAGAGAGTTGTATGCTAAATGTGACATCAAAAATGGTCTTCTACACTCTAGGAAATGGTGTACGTAACATGGATGGTGGGTGAGAGACTTCTTTTTTAGGTCAACAAAGTAAATAAAATTATTACTAACCCCCCCCCCCCTCATTTCAGTTGCCCAAACCTTATAAAAAATGTCTTTAAATCATGTAATACTATCATGTAAGATATTAGAGTTACATGGAAGAGTTTTCACATGAAGAAATGACTCAAAGAATTTGTGTGTGCAGACGGGTACATGTGTCTTCATGTATAAGGGAGGTCTAGAAAAAACATTAATGTTGTATGCAAGGTGGATTTTGAGGGAAAAACATAAATTTTAGGAGGAATTTCAAAAAATATCATACAATAAATAAAATGGATACGTGAAATGAAATGTTCTATCCAAATGAGACATCCAAAAAATATAACGTAATGTGCTATTCATCATATAGAAGAATGTGAAACATAATTACGCACTAAATGAGGTGTTTTCTATGTTTATTCCATTAATAAAAGAAGGATATTATAAATAAGTAGTTACCATACATTATTTTAGTGAGTAGTGATATTTCAATTTGTTATTGGTTGAAAACCATGATGGATTGATATTGTACACTGAACATTGTAACAGGAGAGCACTTTAGTAGATTTTATACATAGAAACATTTTCTTTGTATTCTCCTTGGATGTAGCCCAGCATAGGTTAACTATGTAATGTTATTGTGTATCATGCATCCTTTTTTTATTTCATACATTACATTGAGAAAGATATAGAATATAGTCTTTTACGAAGAAAATAGATATGAATGTGAATTCTTTTTAATCTTTCAAAACCTAATTCACCCCCACCCCCCTCTTGTGGTATTTAACCTATTTGGGTTAACAATAGGTATTTTAACCCAAGGATAATTTTAGTGTTTCTATCATGGAGGTTGATAATCATAAAAGGATTTTGATATTAAATGGGAAAAAGGTCAATTCTAAGAGCATTTCATGTAGAACTATTTTTATCTTTATGTATGGGTGTATATACAACTGCAGCACATGGTATTATGGACACTATTGGTAGTGGTGCTTTATCAGAAGTTGATATGAGGGAATTGGAAGCTGATAATAGGATAATCAATGTATTAGGGGGAGCCTCAATAAAGAAATTTATATGAAGCGTACTTAATTTAATTCAACTCAATAAATTTGGTACTACTGTTAAATATATATATAACGGTGATTCAAAATCTTTATAAGAATTTTTTTTGTGTGTAACAAGTATGTGGATTTGTGAATTAACCAAAATGATAATGTTGATGCCTTTTTTGATTGGGTCAATTTTTCTGTGGATGACATGTGTGGTTTTGGAGAAAATATTAAGGATTTAGTTATTTGTAAGAACCTTATGTGAATACATCCCTCATAGTTAAATCTAAAATAATATACTTAAAAGGATAAAGATTAAAAGGATCTAACACGAGATAGATTATACAATACTATTGTTGCAAATGAGATGGGAAATAAAGATATTGAATCTGTGGAAAAAATGTAATCCCAATGATTTTGAATTTATGGTCATGAAAAATCTAACCACATAAGATGGATTATAAGAAGAAGAGATGGAATAGTTAATATAAATCATTTCCCTAAATATTTGAAGAGGAAAAGGAACGTTCAATGGGAAACATTCACTTATATGATGTAGATGTGGTTATTTTTTTATCATCTAGTATGGTTACTCAAGATGTTTCAATACAATAATGACGATGAAGTTGAAATTCCCATGGAGAAGTCTTTAACCTATGTGAATGAAAACAAAAATTTGAAGAGAGATTTCATAAAAAATTATGATCTAATATCAAAAAAATTACAGTTCATTTGAATCTATGGATTAAGAGGTAGAGAGATGAAAAGATTTTAAAGATAATTCTATGGTGTTAGTTTTAGGTAAATCCTTGAATAAATATAAATGTGACATTGATAGAGAAGATTTCAAAGGAATATTTGATATTCAGGCTGATTTGGAAGCATCTCTTGAATAGATGGATGTTTCGAGAGCCAAAACAAAGATATACAACAAATTGGTTTTTAATGTGAAACACTATATGTGGTAGTATAATAAGATAATTCCAAACTAATTGATGATATTGTGAATCTCAAATAACCAATTATAGAGGACTTATAACTGGTTAGTAGGAATAAACTCAATATTAAATAAAAGAAAAGGGTGATTTATGGTTTCAATAAAACAATAAAAGAAAAAATAAATTGAATTGAAGAACATGGATATGATGTGGTCGTCCTGTGAAAAATAATTAAGAATCAAGAAAAACACATGAGATGTGTTGATGCCTTATTCATTGAAGGTCTTGGTCAAAAAAATATTTTTTTCATCGAACAATGTGACATAGGTTATTATATAAATTTTAATAATTAGTTGTGTATCATCAAATAAAGAGAGGTTTTAGTTATTCTATAGGGAAAAGGAAAAAAGGGGAATATCTACCTTATTAGTGGAGGAGAATATATGTGATTTCTCCATAGAGAAAAGGAAAATATTTTGTTGAATAAATGAATTTTCCATATGTGCCAACCATCCTAATAAGAACTGGTTAAATGTCATCCATCTTGAGACCTCCAAAAGTTATCATGTGAATGTACACATTCATGCAATTCTTTTCAACAAGGTAAGACAATCAGAAAGTAGTATGAAGAAAAAAGAACAAAATTATATGGGTGTGTCTTAATTTTTTCAGTCATATTTATCTGGACCTATTAAAAAAATAGTATGTTGTTTGAGGCTTGATCATCTTATAATGAATCTCTGTTCTCAACATGGTGGAGTCGATTAAAATAATAATGTGAAAATTTAAAATAATCAAAGTATAATAGTGTTATTTTATATCAATGACATAAAATTTGGTGGATAAGATAAATATCAATGCATATAGTTTGCAGAATTCATGAAAAGTGAATTTGAAATGTCTATGATTGGTGAACTAAATATTTTTCCTTTCTTTACTATTGACATAATGAGATAATAGAACATTTATTTGACAATATAAATATAAAATCTAGGTTTTGAATAGATTTCGAATGCATAATTACAATGAGATAATGTTTTTGGTGGATACTTAGTTGAAACAATCATATAACGATGCAGAGAATCTATTTACTATCATAGAATATATTGAAATCATTGGAGGTTTATTGTACATGAATGTAGAAAAAAATTATATTTTTTCCCCATGATAAGAACAAAGGTATAAAAGTAATCCCATGGAATTTCACTTTATTGTAGTGAAAAAAACATTTTTGTATATCTAGAGAATCATTGATTTTGGTTAGATGTATATTGATAAATTTTAGTATTTATGATGGGGATATATAGAACAAATTGGCCCATATTAGTAAGTGATAAAAAATCAACTTCATCTGGTGATATCTATTTTTTATGATTTTTTATTTTTTTGTTATGAATTATTAATTATTTAATTCCATTAAGTACTAATGAAGTTGAATATATTTATTGATACTCAAACATTCACATAGTTATTGTGGATGAAGTAGTATCATGATGATATTGGTGTTAAATAGATGTATCTAATCAGAATCCATTGCAAGAATCCATGCGATTCAAAACGTAGAGAAAATTCAGTCCATCGCTCAATGTCAAACAACATTGAAATAATTTATCATTTTATCAAGTATAAGGTGGATAATGGGATTTTAATGCTAGAGTATATTCCTACAGAACTATAGGTTATAAACATTCTGAAAAAGGACTTAACCAGAGAAGCATTTGAACATTATCTACTGGCTCTAGTTGTTCATTCGACACCCCACACATGAAAAGTTTTGGATGTATGACCCCCTTTCCAAAAGGTATTGTGTTTTTTACCTATTTTGTTGATCTATTTTATTTCACCTATTTAAACATAATATAAGTTGATATTGGGGTTCATTGAAGAGGGAGAGACATTTTTTCAATTAAAGGGTATAAAATGACTTAATTCTGATAGGGGAGAAGCTAAAAGTTGAGAAAAATATATTGGAGGAGTTTCATAAAATAAAATATTGCATGTTTTTAAGAAACCATAAAATGATTCTATACCACAATGAGATTTAGGTTTAATGAGGAAGTAGTCCATTATTGTCATAACTTGTCTTGGACATCATTAAGAATTCCAAAACATGATATCCCAAGCATTGTATTATAGAGTTTTGTAAACCCGATGATGTTAATGATTATTGATCAAAAGATTTATATAATTATAGATGTAGTTCATGGGGAAATCATTTGACTAGTATTAAGAATGAACTGTTTCATTGATGAATTTTTCTTGTTACGTATTAGTCTAAAAGAGACCATGGATCAGGTTGTCTTAGTGTGTGTGTTGAGTAAATATTTGATTTCTATCTGAAACACAATAAATAATTATTGATAGAATATTGAATAATATTAAATATGGTATAAAAATGTGAAGATTTATCAACAAATCTAAAATTGTAGACTATTGGAAAAAAAACCATCAAGGTCACATTGAGGTGTTTTTATGTCAGTCTTGTTTGTTGAAGGAGTGGGTTTTTATGGTATGTTTTGGAGTTCTTGATATATTCTTAAAAAGGAATGTTTTAAACAATTCATGAAAAAGGAATGGATACAAATTACGGGGTTTAAAAATATGTGTATATGGGTGACACTTCTTTCCCACTTTTTCAAAAGAATTTGGTTATAAAATTTGGAGATCATAGGAAGGTGTTTTGGGAAAAGGAATTTGTGCACAACAATAATGATTATTTGAAATCATACGCACAAGTGAATTTTCAAAATGATCTCATCAAAATATGTAAAATTAAATTGTTTCACCCAATATCTAAAATTTCATGAAATATAATCTTCTGGGATATATGACATGTTATGTGCACCCGTGAAATAAATTTGACGTGATCGACATGAAAGAGAGTTTTGCGCCAAGTACGATGTCAAAAATGGTCTTCCACGTTGGAGAAATGATTCCCGAAAAGTGGATTTTCGACAAGAGACATGTGAAAAGGGTTATAAAAGAAAATAAATTTATGATTATCCCCCCCCCCAACATTTTAATATATCCACCCTTATAGATAATTATGGACATGAATTGTGTAAGAGTTTCATAAAATGTAGTTTAGTTGAGCATATGGTGTGTTACGTGAAGAAATGATGAAAATTATTTGTGTCTCAAGAAAAAGAATTATTTTCACATGGACAGCGGAGGTGTATAAAAAACATAAATGTTTCATAGAAGTTATACTTCCATTAAAAACATTAAATTTTGTGTGAAAATTGTTAATGTTGTGCGCATGACATCAAAAGATAGCCTGGAAAACCAAGAATGAACAAGACGGGACTACCAAGTAAATATATATAAATATAGTATTCATCAGGTGGATGAAAATAGAATTTAATCTTATACTAAGTGAGGTGTATAAAATATTTCTTTATGTAATCGAAGGAGAGTCTTATAATGAATAAGTGATCACACTTCAGTTTACAGAATTGTGGGGTTTTATTTATTTTTATTGTTTGTAAACCTATAGCGATAGTGAGTCCATTACAAATACTATAATAGCCGTGCACTTTAGTGAATTTTTTAAATATGAAAAATTTTTATGCTCTTTGGATGTATCCATGTGTGCGTGAACCTAATGAAATTTTTATGTCTCATTAATTTATTCATTTCATTTCGTCGTTTTTTTTTGGGAAAACGATAGATGATTGTTTTTTAATGGTTAAACCAGATTTGAATTGAAGGTTTTTTTAAAATATCATACCCTAATACATAATTATATATTGAATTATAATGGTTATAATAAAAATTAAATCATATAGAAATATCTTGATGTGATTTCAAGTGCAGAACATCTGAGTTTATTGGAACCAACATTGTGAATTGTGTATATAGGACCATTGGAGAAGTACCGATAAATAAGAGTATATTTGAGGGTAAAAGAGGTGATGAATTATAAACTCAACACGTATAATATTTTACACTTCATAATGTTCTAATTAAATTAAATTTATTTATCAAACTAAATATGAGTCCTATAAAAAATATATATCAGACTCTTCATGGATCATAGAAAAACAATATGATCATAGGATAATTCTCAGTCATATTTTTAACTAAATAGGTTTTTTGTCTTATATTAGTTTAAAATTTTAAATTATAATTCACACCTACACCATCTTTTAGCTATTTTCAACTCTTAAAATACCATAAAATATAACTATATATTTTTTTCAATGTGATTAATTCATAAAAAAAATTTGAAACCATCAAAAATCTTATAAATCATTCCATAAAAAATCAATAAATCCAAATTACGTTGATTAACATTCAACCCAATATAATATCAATTCGTTTTATCATTTTACTACCTTTTAATTTTGTATCATTTCTATAAATTCCATCAATTCTATAAATCACATCACCATATATTCAATTACCCAATTTCCTACGTCCATTGTCTAGTCCTTCTTCACTCACACTCCAGGCAACTAACTATACAATGTTATTAGTGGGTTTATAGTGATGTCTGTCTCTCCCTTATAAAATAAAAATAAAATTATTTTAATCTTTTTATTTAATAATTTTTTAACATCCATGAAAATCCCCCTTAATCATATAATATATGTCGATCAAATTCATATATTAAAATATTATATTCTTTTCACTCACATATTTCATGAATTTACCAAAGGTTAATTAATGATTTATTTAATAAAATTTGGTTTAATACTCATCATAAGAAACAAGTACAAATTTCAATTCATATAGTTTTATATAGATTTTTTTATACCACCCATGTTTTTAGGAACATTAATATTTATTCATGTACGTTGAGTTTATAAAATTCTAGAGTTATGTATCAGGAGGTTCCAAATGGTGTTTCCATTTTTTAGAGGTTTTTATGTAGGTGTATGGTTTTTGTATGATTGGGTAAAATTGTGCACCATCTTAGGGAATCCATACAAAGAAATATGGTAGGAAATGGCATGGTTCAAAGTTGGTGGATGATTTTTTAAATATGTTTTTGTTTTTAAGGAGAAATAATTATTCTTGTAATAGATGGATAAATTCTGGCTAAATAAATATTTTTATTTTGATATACATCTATGTTATTGGTTGGCATAAGAAAGTAGCACATTATATTTGGTGCATGGTTGGAATAAGGTTTCCCAACCTGTGTGGCCTAACTATGTGGCACAAAATTTGTAAAACATAAAATGTGGTTCTATTCTGTATAAATCCATTAATGTCTCAATAATCCATTATAAACTTCATAACCTAATTTTTTTACTCTTAATGCTTTAATAATTTTTCCATTTTATGATTAATCAATTAAAAAAGATAATAAAAGTGTGTTGGAGCACCATATTCATTGGTAAGTCATCATTATTAATTATTACCCTTACATTTAGGCCTCTTATCTCTCCTAGAATCTTATGTCTAATCTTTGTTAGGTTTATTCATGTTCCTCAATTATAATCCTGATATTTTATGATTTTGTTGTTTGAATGAATGTAGATCTATGGTATTTTCTAGATATTCATTTTGTTACAGTTTATTTTTTCCAACCGTTATAAGGTAGGTGGATTCTCTCTTATGTTTTCCTGGTTTATAAATTAAATGATTTATTTTAATTAAATATTTTTTATTCAAATTGAGGTGAAATACATGTGTGATTCTTGGTAGAAACCCGTATTTTTGTTGGCTTTGGATAATTTTTGGGAAAATGCTGGGTTTTCAAAAAACCCATGTGGTTTATAATTTTAAAATGTTAAAATAAAATTCTGGTTTTGTTTTGATGGGTGGAATTTTTGATGAAATTATTTTAAGAGATCATGGTTTCTACAGTGGTTTTAAATTTCTTTTGGAAGACATGGATGGGTGAGTACATTTATTGATGTGGCCCGTTGGAAGGGGTATGCACCATTGGGGAACCTAGTTTTTTTCAATGTGTGATGACTTTGTGGATCGATGAGAGACCACTCATAATTATGTAAATGCAAACTGGGCTTGCATTGTATGTGGTGAAATAGTTATTATTTTCTCAAATGGATATAAAAAGGTTTTATGATTCATCAATTTGTTTCCATGAAAAATTGTTTATATATTTTTCACAAAATATTTAAAGTGATTTTAAAATTATTTATGTTAATTTTTCCAACATGTTTATTCTTATTGGAATAAGTTAAGAATTCAATGGTGGAATCTAAATTATTATAGAATAAGCCCCTTCCATGGGAAATTTTTTTTTAATTTTTAATGCCATTTACCAAAAAATTGGTAATGAGAATGTATATCATTTCATTAATGACTATTCTTGATAATATTTTCATTGATTATGGTGTTAGTCTATTGAGTGTGTTGAGTTTTGTTGGTTGATGTCACATTGGAGTTTTTACTTTTGTGTACTTTTGGTTCTCATCAAGTGTATATTTTAGGTTTCCTCCTAAACTGTAATATAAATTATTTGTCTAGTTGTGTTCTAAGTTATATTCTGAACACAGAAGTCATATAAATGATTTTTTGGTTATTTTTTATGTATTTTGGTTGTTTTATCAATAAAATGTATAATAATTCCCAAAATTTTCTTGAGGAACTTGGATTTTATTACCAACCTTTGCTGTCTGGGGCATGTGACCTATAGCCTAACAGGACACCCCTTACTTCATAAGAAATGAAGAGGGGTGGGTTGTTTCTTTTTTCAAATCATTGAATTAATCATTCTACTTTAACATACATGAAATTACATTTTAAATTCCCATTTTAAAACTCCAAATCGCTTATCTTTTTTATATGTTTTCCCATGGATCACTTACCCTCATGTCTTCTTAGAAACCACTTACCAATGTTACCTATAAAAGAAATAATATTTAAATAAAATTGTAAATGGATAATGGGAGAGGAAATATCAAAAACTCCTTATTGGGAGGCAATTTGTTGAAATTGAAGGATTAACTAATGCCTCTCAAACACATATACACCCAAAATATTATAAACAGGCACCCACAATAAGATTTTGAGTGATAATAAACTCTGATTTTACAATTTTATTCTCTACCTTCTCTTTTATAATGTGATAATGAATTTCTGAATGTTTTTAAAATATTTCTTTTCCAATATATTTGTTAAATAATTATATTTCTTATGGTTATACTAAATCAACATTAGTTATTATACTACAGATATAATATATTATATTTATTACTTCGTTGAAATCAATTATAATCCTTCCTTAGTGATTAAGATATACTCTACTTCAACTATGATCAAGGATATACTTTTATAATTTTATATATATCTATCAAATGAATTTTTTTCAATGAATATTGATCCACCAATAAAAGATTATTGATTCATAATATCTCCAACCAACTCTAAATCAAAATATACTAAAAAATATCAATATTTTTATAATATTAAATCCCCTTTAAAACTTATAGGTTTCATAAATTTACCTCATTATTTTCTATAATATCTATACATGTTCTTCTATGAGAAAAATATGATATCATTCTCCCAAACATTTGTTATAAAATATATATAGCCTTATTATTCATGAAATACAATTGAATCCCCATAATTATTTTATAAAATGACATTTCAATCACCATATTTTTTAAACGATTTATAGGTTTTGTTCTAATCACTACTATAGTAGAAATTATCTTTTATTGATCAAATCAAAAACATTTTAATATTTACCTTTTAATACTTATCATGTAATATATATGTGATCCTTTCTTATTAAGGAACATTACTCCAATCACAGTCATATCAAATCCTAAAACAATAAATTTTTAAAATATCTATATATAATTATTCTTGTTACAACCTAATATGATTTTATCACTTTATAAAATTACGATGAGTTTTTCTCTATAAAATATTTTCACATAATGGTTATATTCATCTCATTTTATTTTAAATTAATATTTGGTCATATATGTTCTAATACATGAAACCCAAAAACTAGGTGCTTTATTTATAACATAAAAATAATTATTTAAACTGTAAACATTTACATAAACATTTCTAATAAAAAAATCCTCATTATTGTTTGAAATATACATCTCTATTTATATTTCTATTCAAAAATTCCATCTAAAATCCATATTTTTAAATAGAAATTCATTTTGAGTTGTTATTTTATAAAAAAACAAACTTATTCCACCCTTGAAACTAGAATAATTATTTTATTAATAATTAAACCTTTAATCTGATCGTACCCTTTACGTAAAAAAACATTTATTACTTTGAAAAACCTTTCCATGTTTACTGTAGTTTTAATGAAGACACTCTTTATTAAAATACGATTGTGTTTTATATATGTTTCTAAATGAAATGACACCAATTTTATTTTTTTGGATTCTCTATGCATTCCAGGATTACACCAATGAATAATCATTTACCAGCTCTAAAAATATATACAGTTCCACCAATTATTATATATTATTGTATATAATTATTTTTCCATTGGTATTTTTTGGAGTTTATTTATCTATGATATTGGTTCTAAGTACAACATAAACTATTTTAGTTGAAGTATGAGTTGAATATTTAATTTTTAATTATTATTTTCATCCTATGATTCAACATTAGAGTTGCCACAATTTGGAAGATTTTATCATTCTCAACGTTTTTCATCAATATATTCTACTTCTAACCACAATTTTAAAAATTTATGTTGTATATAATATATAGAGATTTAATATTATTAAGTTCTAAATTACTGATTTAATTAATTTTGAAACTACATTTTTTAAATAATTTATATTCTTAAATATTAATTGAGTACCCTTGAAATATTTCATTATTAGATACATCTCCATACTCTATATTTCAATATTTATTCTATATGAAACATTGTCATTTAAATATTACGAATGTAATCAAAGTCTATTTCATACAATTCCAAATTCTCATATGGAATATTCTCTTAGTTAGTTTTAATAAAATCCTGGTTTTCCTCATACATGGAATCATTCACTAATCATTAATGTGATTTCTGAGATACCACTCAACACTATTAACTTTGTATCCATTCCATCAACCATCCAATTGCACGGTTCTAAGAATTCATTATATTATGAAGTATTCACCAAAAAAATCTCTAGGTTTATTCCATGATTCTTTAAATAATATTATACTTCAATTAAATTATATTCTAATCCATTATAAAATAATTATATATTTACTTTCCTTTTAGTTCCATTCACCACTCTCCTTTAAAATACATTAATGGGGTCTAACACTTTCATCTTAGATATCATAGGAACATCACAACTAATATTATTGTATTTATTAACATATATAATGAAATATTTTTTACCCTATGTTATATAAAGATTTATTGGATGAGATAAATCAGTAAGGAACTAATATTACATTTTTTTGTTAAAATGTTCCTATAATGATAGCAGTTTCTCACCATATTTTCTTTCAATCAGAAATACCACAATTTTTTCAACATGTAATAAAATTAAGGATATCCACTAATACTGTTAAATCCAATATATTTTATCTAATTTTCTTATGGTTGTGAAAAATCAATTGATACCCAGTATTACTTTACAAATTTATCTTATGAATATATGAGTTCTATTTATTGACAACTTGATATAAATTTTCATTCAATTTTTATACCAACATTAGGAAATTTTTTTCATGTTCTTATCTCTATTTAGTTCATAATTGAAACATTTTTTGAATTGTATATCTATTTTGGAACAATGTAGTATAATTTCATCTCATGATTATTCCAAAAATACACCACTTCATTAATGAATGCTTCAATTTTCATAGTTTACTTTTTAATATAAATACTAATATCATCAATGATCTAAGTATACACCTAAAAGTTTGACCAAAATTTCACCACTATTTCACGGTTCACATGAATATTTATTGGTTCCTCTATATAATTCTTTATCCAATCCATTTATTATTAAACTTCATCAACATAACATGAGGGTTATTTAAAAAAAACTCTAATTTTTCTATACATATTTATTTTTTATGTCCAATTTCTCAATATATCCTTTCAGTACAACATTTAGATCAAAAACTACCTCCAGTTTATTATCCTATCATACATTAGATTTTTTTACCCATTGTAGACAACATATTTTCTTTTATGTTAGAGATAAATTCAATTTCAAAAAAATTATAAAGGATATTTTTCAGCATCATCCATATCTTTACTTACCAATACTTTTATCTTATTATTATATCCATTTTAATTTCAAAAACTAAAATTCATTATAATGAAAAAATCGATCTTGGATTATAGGTTAGAACAATCTTACTATCCTCTCTATAAAATAATTTATGATCCCTAACTAAAATGAATCTAAAATTTACACAATGAAATAATGAAAAAGAATATTTTTCATTTAACAATCGTCTATATCTATTATGTTTTATGACTAAAAGTGATTAGAAAAAGCCAATTGTTACTTATTATTCATTTGTATCCTCATAAATCTCTATTATTTCTAAGAATTAAATTAAATTTCATTTGATTATTTTTTTGAAAGAACCATATTCACTATCATTTCATATATGAACATATTTCATTGTGAATCATCAATGGTTAATTTTCCATCATTTACCTCTTAATGAAATGTAAATAATAGATTATATATTTTTGGTAACATATATATATGATATTATTAAAAATATAAATACCCTTTATATCAATACAAATTTTATGGATCAATAAAATAACATAAAAATGATGATTGAAGAAGCCATAAATATTTTCACTTAAACATATATTATTTTTATATAATATATTAGAATTTTATTTTAAAATCTACTCTTTCACCTTTTTTCCACATTCGTAAATATTAAAATTTTTATTCCAAACTCCTCTCATCAATGTATAGTGTAACACCCCAGCCTGGATCACTGTATTGATTTTAACTAAATGACTTTTCTACATGATCTCATGTTCACTTTGTCATACTCATGATGATGCAGAATAGCAGTAATGAACTGTTTGAACACCACATAGAAACTATTAACTAATATCAAAATACTAAAATAATATGGAATAATATCAAATAAACTAAATCCATAAAAACATTACAACCTGGCTATGTGATAATAAAATTAGTAAAATATCACATATAATAATAAAAGTAAAGGATCATTCGAAACAAAATAATAATCTCTGATGAGATAATTATGTATATGAAATATCCAATAAATTACCAAAAACCTACCATGAACTGGTCCTATGCATTTTATGGTCTCTTCCACAAAATCTAAATTGGAATATCAATCCAAATAATTATCATAATCTCTTTCTCTTAAACATTCAACTCTGAATAATTATAGTGTCTCCTCAGGGAGCCATGTTCCATGGATGGTTGTATATGGTGTGAGTAAAAATCATTATCCCAAAACCTATAGAGTCTAATGGAATAATACAACTAAGGAACATGATATGAAAATATAAATGGATATAATATCTAAGGAAACAAATTTTGACATATTTTAAAAAAAATAATTAATTATAATTTTATTCTTGGGTTATAATTTGACACATTGGTGAACCAAAAATTCTCATCCAAATCATGTAATCTAAACCATAAACCGAATTTTTTACATTCTATAAATAATAGAAGTCGATTTTATTAAATAATTAAATCTAAGTACTGAGGAGAAATATTCCACATAACCACACCATGTCAAGTGACGTTTTTTTTCAGTGAATTAATATGAAATCCAAACTATTAGCATTATGGTTGGTTCGTAGTGTTACAATACTTCCTTAAAACGATAGACAAACATTGGTGGATCCTAGAGAATACATCTATCACAAACCCAAATTTTATGATAATTAATCAAACAACTAACCCCATATCATAGTAAAAAAATTTAGTATTTATCATCATTAACCATAAAATCAGTATGTTTATAATCTATTCAATTAATAGATTATATATTAACTATGGTCTAACATACCCAACACCATTAGATAAAATTACATAAGAAATATTTCTCATTATTCATTTACATATCAAAACTGATAAATTTCTATGTAAAATATTTAACGATATAACCCTGTTATTTTGTTCTTTTACCCTTAAATTTTTCATAAAATGTTTTTGAACATTAAATTATAATGTAATGAAAATTATCTCCTTTATCCATATGAAATGGAAAACAATAATAATAATCCGGTAAACTTGTAAAACATCAATTCCACCATTTAAAACCCCACCATAATATTTCCATGATTTTGTCACATCTGAATGGTGATTTTGAGTTTGGTCCCATGCTCATTAGTGGAACCAATGGGATCATGATGTGTATATGATAAAAATTCAAGGCCCAAAATTGTTTCATAGTCATGAAATAAATGTAAACCACATCAACACCAAATAACATTTGAAATACACTTGAATAACAACAAGAATGTGGGAAAATATCTTAGACCACAAACAATAATCGATTATTTCCCACCTAAATTGTAAGGGATGATAACATTCTGATTCCAACCAAGACTTGCACCATAAACCATGTACCAAAACCTTTCATCTCACTAAAATCAAATATAAATACATAGAAAAGGCTCATGGTATACCTACTAACCCCATTGCTGGAGGAATCCATATAAGAAATTTGTTGTGTGTTGGCACGATGAAACCATTTCTGATATCCTCTATCATTTTTTACCAAAAACCTAGTGAGAAATGGGTGATTCTACCCTGATCTAGTGGAATAAATTTTAAAACCATAAAAAAGAAATTATCTCAATATCCACCCCACAATTAAAAAGGTTATATAAGTAGGAAACACATTCCTAGAGATCTTGTACCATGTAAACATATAGTAGGAGGAGGTGAGGGGAATGAATAATACCACAATGTGGGAATTTTTCATAAATTTCCACATTTAATGATATTTTGGGAAGCCACATGGGTTGGCCACATATTTGGCCAAACAATACTCTTCTCTATTCCCAATGCACTCCAATACACATAGTTATAGTGCATAACATCATAGACTATGAACCAAACATGGTGGATGTTTTAAATTAACTATACATGTTGGCATGATCTTATGGATCCTTCCATATGATTTTAGAAACAATAAACCTATAAAAAATTGTTAACATGGTTAAGGTGCACGGTTAGTACAAACTATGTTCAAACCATGTGGCATATTATATAACTCAAAAATATGAATCCTCAAGCCCCAAACCCCCAAATCATCATAAGAACCCTAAAATCTACAATGATTATCATTCCAATTCATTATTGGGTCATTTAATGGGTTCAAACCCCCACAATTAAACTTTGACACCAGTTTTAGAAACTAACCAATCCAAAAAACCAAAAATTAAAACATTTCGTCCATTTTAAAGCACCCATATGAATTAAGGGTTTTATAATATCTATAAAATGAAACCTATTACCCTTGATAAGTCCTAGTGTTTATCCCAGCATATTACATGGATTACATAAATTTTATAATTAAATCAAAAGGTCAAATTCCTTTTTAAATCCCCACTGTATGTCCAAGGATCATCCTTCAACTCAAGGCACTGAAACCATAAAAACTAAATAAAATTCCCACATTCAAAATTGAATCACCGTGATGGATATTACCCATAATCATACATACCAGAACACTAATGGTTCCATAAATTAGATACCATTCATGAATATAGGGCTCCTCACAAAAAAATTAACCAATAACAACCAATTTTTATGCATTAGTTCCTCTACTCTTACAAATTTATTAGAACTTAAACTATAATTCCCAATGACACACCCAGATTAGTCCTAAACTCATCTTACATAAACATCAATGAGTATGGAAATCAATGTACATACCCATCTTCATTAAAAAAACTAACTATGGATGGACTCATAACTATCATCCCTGCACAATCTATATAAAAAAATAATTTTCCTTGAATCAACCATTTTATATCTAGAAATAGATCATTACAATCTATATAATGTGTCAGATATGGTTGACAACTAATGACATATAATTTGATTTTAAAATAATGGTTTAATCACCATTTGATGACTCGACTCGGGAATGCATGGATCCAACTTTGAAAACATCACCAACTTTCCTATTCATGATTACGTAATGACCAAAGGAATCATAGGATCACTGAAACACACTAGTCTATGTCTATTCCCAATATCCTAAGAGATTTATATAGTAGGATGCTTAACTGTAAAAGCTATCATAGATTCCATCCAAACACTAATCATATACCAATCAAATAATTCTTGGATATACTAATCTCTTCCTAATACTAAAGCTACTTCTCATCCTTGGTCCACTAATATATGTAATTTAATGCAAGAATTCCCTATAGAATCCCTATACCCACCTCACTGGTTCCTCATCGGCATTCTATTCCTACTATGACTTCCCAACAGTGATTTCTAAATTTCTATGAAACATTTAGCATATTTTTCATGAATTCATGAATGATACATCACAAGACACCAAAAAATTTTGATTATCATCTCATTACTAATAATATTCTACCCCCACATCCTTAATTCCATATATAACTAAAATAAAGGCCAATATTTGGTCATCTCACATACTTGAGTGAAAAATAATTAAAACACCATCTATTCCCAAATGAATCCCACTGTATAGTATACTCATTATCTGGTATGGGTATGATTAGAATTAGTGATTTGGTTAAATTCCTCATTATCTCTCGATTTACATTATCACAAGCATCTGACCAAAAAAACATGCCCCCTTTTTTGGTTATCCCACTAACCAGTGATGTGAAATACAATAATTTCAGGACTAAATTTATGTAATATTCTGATAATTATAGAAGTATATGAATCTTGAATACATTATTAGTTCATTCAAAAAATAAAATAGTTGTTACCTTTTTTGACTCCAATAACACCTCAAAATTGTTGATATCATGGCCTAGTATGTGCACATGTTAAATATAAAAGTTTCATTTGGATATATTGGAATATAGTTTATTTTCTCTTAGAATAATTATGAGGTTTTCAATATTGTTGGAATGATCCTCTCTATATTGGTTATATGATAACATTATATTTCTGAATACCACCACAAACCAGTCCTTTCTCAAATAGATCTCTCATTGTAGGATAAACTCTACTCCCATTTAGTTCTCCAGGACCTCACTTCCCATAATCTACCCATCAACTCTCGAACACCTTTATTTATAATGGATGAATAAATTCAAAATCACTACCACCCCATACATTCCTTCAATGTAATCCTGAATTAACATTAATTTTGGAAATACGTCCATGACATTTCTCAAGGTATCCCAATATGAACCAAAATATTTTCATGGAAACATTGATACTTTGTTTATTGTTCTAAAACCCAACATTTCATGTGTGTCAACAATAAAAAAAAACCTAAATATCACAAAATGAAACGGTTCATTCCCCTGATGAACTAGAATGACATATCCTAAATAGAAACATAAATCTATTTCATTCACTATCTCTCTAGATATCAAAAACCCTTATGTTTAAATACTTCTTGTGACGATTTAAAAACCTAAATCAAGAACAAAGAGTAAAAAATTATCAAAACTATTCTCAAAAGATCACTCACTCATCTGTCCAGGGCCCCAAGATC
This sequence comes from Viscum album, assembly GCA_963277665.1. Classification (NCBI taxonomy): domain Eukaryota; kingdom Viridiplantae; phylum Streptophyta; class Magnoliopsida; order Santalales; family Viscaceae; genus Viscum; species Viscum album. The sequence continues at coordinate 453,548,594 of OY728157.1, read as the reverse complement.
ATTATACTCATCAAAATCAATGTATTCTCGATGTTTCATATCAAAAAAACATACATCTATCATGTGTTTGTCAAAACTGCATGACACATTCCCTAGTAGATGTCATTCCACATTCATAATCATATCATCTTTCTATAACTCTACCCTTGATATGTCCATCCAAGGTCTTCATAAATTAACACATTAAGATGACATCATTTAAACATGTTCCTGAATCCAAATTCCCCCAACCCTCTATAAAAATAAATTAAACCAAAACACACTCAATCATATTAATTCTCATAAAATAACCAAGAATCATTCATCCCTTTACCAAAACCATATAGAACCTTCTATACATAAATCCCAAAAGGAAAAGCTTCAAACTACTCCTCAGATACCCAAAACATCCCTAACACTAGGGTAACCCCTTAATCAATAATAAAATTGACTCCACATCAGATTCCCATATTGAGAACCAATGGTTAGTGTAATTTCACACTAATCCCCCAATATTAGGTCTCACACAATCCACTATTCAAGGGAGGTCGCATCATAAAGAGAGAAATAATAATTAACATACTTATGTTAATGCATATCTACACCCATAAAATCCTCATAACACATAACCATGGGACTCATAACTAGGGACTCCATTATATCCCAAAATTTTTCTCAATTACCAAAAATGAATATAGAATCTATACATCAACATGGTCCCTAAAGGTTCTACCATATCTCATTTAACATTAGTTAAAATTTATAATTTTAAACACATTGATTAAAATATCTAAAAATATTCATTAACTAATAATTTAATATTATAAACCTTTACAAAGATTCTCATTTCATGGTTTGGTAAGATAGAGTTACATTCATTTGTAAAGAGGAAAAACACCTTACAATGGTATTAGTGAAATTTAATTTAAATAAAACCATCTCCATATAAATCATTTATAACTACTTATATACCGAAATTTTCTGTAGGTGTTTGTTAGGTAGAGATCAATAATAAATGTATATGAAATCAAAATAAATAGATGAAAACACATTAAAGATCCTCCCCATTCAATTATAAAACCATAGGATGATAAAAACTAATAGTAGAAAGAAGACGCATATAATTAATAAATCACCATCACATGTGAACCCCATGAATCTATCAATTTTAAGAAACATATGGATGAAAAATCAATCCTCTACGCAAATCATAATGTATAAAGACTAAAAAACAATATTTTCATAATTGAAAATATTTTATATCCCATAAATTATCAAAATTGAGATAATGATCCCAATCAAGGTGGAAATCCGTAAACAATGAAATCATATAGAGAAAATAACCAATTACCACCGATGGAAACTAATATTTTCCACCCATGAATGGGTATATTAGAACCAAACCATTTGATCATTTCCAATATTTAACAAGATTTTAGTCTCCCATATAATATATCCAAATAGTAAGATAATATGCAATTTTCTGATTCCACTTTGTAATTTCCCTTCATAGATAACTATATAAATTGAAACCAAACCGGTTTTCTATATAACAAATGTGTGCCTCCCCATAGGCCAGAGGATTCTGAAAAGTAGAGAGGGACTATGAGAACACTATGGGATGATTATTTCCTCAGATTAGATTACAAATAATAATTTAAATATAACAAAAAACATACATCCATAAAAATGTAGAAACCACTGCATGTGATGATAATAAAAATACATAATCACATATAATAATAAAAATTAATATATCATAGAAAACACTATAATACACAAAGGTAGGATCATGTATTGGAAAGAGAAAATAAAAAATAGTGATAAATATAACTTCAACCAGTCTTTAGTATTTCATAAACTCATCCCCCGTCTTTAACCCGGGAAGTTAAATTGAAATCATCGACATTGAGCCTTTCTCTAAAAACAATAGCTATGAAAAAGAATTATGACTTACTAGACACCAATGTTTCATAACCACCTATGAGAATATTAACTGAAACATTATAGGCCAACATTAATGGTGACTGAAAACATTATCCAGTCTAATCAACAGGGTAAAAAATGTACATTGGAATAAATGGCATTGAAATAAAAGGAAATATATCTTAAAAATAAACTATTTATAATTAACATTTTGGACCTCAAGTTATATTGTAAAAATCAGGCAAACCAAACCTACATCATTATAGGTCGTTATTTAATCCATAAACCATAGAGTGGTTCAAACTATAAATAATGGAAATGGAATTCATTAAAAAATTAAATCTAGGAAACACATAGAATTATTCCGTGTATCCACACTATGTCGAGTACTATTATTTCGTAGTGCATCAGTTTGGTATCATAATAATTAAAAATACTATAAGTGATGATTGAAATATATGGCACTAAACCCATAGATAAAAATTGGTTGGGCATAGAGTATCAGTTTAGAAGAAGTATAAATATGACATACATCAGCCAAATATTATAACCGTTGTCATCATTCACAAATTACCAAATTTCATCATCTTAGAACTTTAATCACATTATGTTAAAAAAGGTGTTCAGTTTCAATATATACTATTATCTAACATACACAAAACCATTAAAAATAATTTATCATGTATACCATTTCTTTATTCATTCACATAGGATCTATTAAATTCCACTTAAAACCATTCAACCACATAAAATTTCTACCTCAACTATTAACCATTCCATTTATCTTAACATGTTATGGAACATTAAATTATAATGTTATACCATGTATCCCCTTTAACCATGCCTATAGTCTAACCAATAAGACTTATAGTTTTATTATTGATATCTATTTATTAAACCCTTTAAACCAAGAATTACCATTAACATGATGTCTGCACACCCCATGGTTTATCGTGGGTTTAGTTTCAATATCTTCAACAAATCCAATATGTCCCATGAGGCATCTATGACATAAGTTCATTCCGTGAAATGTATTCTTATTCATGAAAATAACATTAATCAATTTCACATACATAGAATATATGACATACACATGAAAAATATAAATAATATTGGAAAATATCTTATACCAGCAAGATCAAATGATACATTCACATTTAAAACCAATGTTTGTTAACTATTCTATGCCTATTGATACTCACCAATAACACAAGGCACTGAAAGCTCTCATCAAAATGATAACAAGTCTAATTGATTTACAAATTATAATTAAATACCCATGACCCTATTTTCGATCAAATCAGTCAGAAATTGACTAAAATGGAGTGAATAATTATTTCAATTATATCCTCAATGTAAGACAAATGAATGACATATGAGATACAGGTATTTCAACCATGATCGGGCGTAATTTCTAAAAAAATATCAAAAAACCAAAATATCACCATAATCACATACAAAATTATTGTTTTTCCCTTATGTAGAATGGTGTTGGGAGACCCCTGGTTCGTGCCCTCTTAATGATGGAAGTGGGTAGAGTAATTTCTTAAAACTGAAGCGTAATTTTACTCATTTCTACTTTTATAAATTCTCCATGAAACCACATATTGTGATCACATGGTCACAAAGACAATATAACACCTAATTTTCATAGGGACCTCTTTCATGAATGAAATAATTTGTATTGATATTTTTCAATGTGCTAAGTCAAACATTTCTTTTATAAGGAACTGACTTGTTGTACATTACACACAACATAGAGTTTTACCAAACAACTATATAATTTTAAAATATTATATTTTAACAAATAACCTAGCCTTTAAGTTATCGATTATGTATAATACTAGCTAACATATGGAAACCTATGGTTTACATAAATATAAAATGAATTAATTCGTTACAATGAACCAATTGAATATGATTGGAATATTTTTATATAAAATAATATTTATACTCAAATTGTTGTCTTATTCTAATAAATTAAATTAGTAATCCATAGATATTAATTTAACACACATATATAAATATATATATTTATTTAATGATTTTTTTATATTCAATCTTCAAAATCTATAACAATAATATAAGAACAAACATTATTTTATACATAAAAACCTATTTTTAGGGTACTTTTACCCCACATTGAAGGATAACCTAATTTATTTATAAATTTTATAACCTTTATAAATTTCATATGAGAAAATATAAATTTATTTTTAAACAAGAACAAAAAAATTATTTTAGGGTTATTTTTTGGTGTTTTTCCACGATGTTTTAATTTTTTAATAAATAGTTAAAAATAATGCAATTTTACTAAAAACTTCTATTATATCTAATTTATTTATAAGGTTAAACGATATTGTTTATTAATTTTAATTTTTCATGAGATAAACATTCATTCATTTTATAAAATCAAGTTTACTGGAATCAATTTCACATTTAAATAGGTTATAAAAGCCTCTAAAACATTTGAACATTTTCAAATTGAAAATATGTTTTCTCATCTCGTCTATGGGATTAATATTAAAATATTTTATACAGCTTATATAGTTAGAATTTGGAAATATGGATTATATATTTGTATTAATAACAATTTATCATATCTAATAATATCAAATTATTTTTTCCATAAATATTATTGAAGGTAGTTAGAATTAATTACAACAATTAAGATTATATTAATCATAATATGGGACTAAACCCTAATCCTAAGACCAAATATGACCCATAAACTTGTCCAAATCCCAATTTATGTATATATTTCGACACAATATAGAATCATCATGAATTTTTACAAATTATTAGATCCACATGCAGTAAATAATATGTGGGTGGGTATCCCTTTTCAAAAATATTACAATGGTACCACTCCTCCTCCGATATAAAAAGGCCCCCTATCCTACCACTTCAAGACATCAATCATGCCAAATAAGTTCATAAAAGGCCTTCCCAATTATCTCTAAAAAACCTCAATTACTCATTTAATCTACACCTTTGTCATATGTCCTTCCATAGAATCCCTTTGTTACAAACCCAAAGGAGTTACCTGGTTAAGAGATAATGTCATCCCTAATGCTCCTTTAATTTATTTTTTTCACCATTCACTCTACTATACATATTCCATTATTATAAATAAGCATTAATACTAACTATGATGATATTTGTTTATGATCTGATCATTCCCTACACATACACACACTTCCATCTAATGGTTAATGAACATTCTCTTTATGTGTTTGGATAACAACCACCTCACAAAATGATGATTATTAAATCTTCCATTACTACCACTGAGGATTAAAATTACGAAATAAAATATATTATTATATAATATTTATGTTAGTTATAAATAATTTAAAATTATTTTAGTATTTTTCAACAAATATCATTATACTTTTTTTTGAATGTAAATATGATAATTTCGTTTATGGAAGGGTGGACTACTAGACCCTCAAAGCAATGCGATGGGTTCACACACAACATGGAATGAATTAAGGATACGTACTGTGAACCTATATGATATATTTTATATCATAATTTTCACAAAATATTCACACACAGACACACATATATATATATATATACATATATGTAATTATAATTCATTAACTCTCTTGGTTCCAATATCAAAATAAAACTAAAACTAGGTTCATTCATACATACGACCTATTGATAGAGATTATATTTACACTATTTTTAATGTATATTTAAACTATTTAAGACTCAAAATCTTACCAATGTGAACTTATTTGAAACAATTTTTGATTTAGTGTGTGTTTTTGGATAAAAATTTTGAATTGCATAATTTTGGTTTTTTAACATATTTTTATCACAGGGGTATAATGATCAATTATCATAAAATATATTTCCAAATTTTGTAATTCTAATTTTTTTGAACCATTATTTTAGTTCCATAGTATTTGACATCAAGACCAAGGTCAGAATCATGCATCCTTGGGCCCAAAAACTCAATGAAGTTGAAGAATTTTCTGGCGGACTGCATGGACCCTTCCTCAGTAGTGGAAACATAAATCGGCCTAAACACCTCCAACTTATGAGATTACACATGGATATAGACTAGAACTAAAATTATCTTTCACACATTTAATTTCATTTCTTTTGGAATCCATTATTGTGTCCATTGAATGACATAATTGTGAAGGAAGCTACTTGGAAGCTTCATCTAGAAAATTCAACAACAATTAAAAAATCCTAAATCATTATAGGTGCATCCAATGAATTCAAATTTTGAGCGCGGGAGGAAAAAAATTATTAAAAACATTTATTAAGGAATCCACATGTGAATCGGCCAATTATTGGGTCACAAACATGACAACCTTTAGAATATGAAATCTTCATATAATAGGAGAAGAGCTATTACCTCTAAATCACATTCCATTTTCACCACACCATCTGTCGCAAAGGGAGTTGGCTTGAGAGAGAAAAGGGGAAGGTGGAGATTGAGAACCTTAAAGAGATTCCATTTTTTGGAAGATTAAATAGAGAAAATGGAGGCTTTGCAAGTGATGCAAGGCTAAGTGGAAAGTGGTTGCGGATGACGACACCCGACTGACACTCTCTTCTGAGTTTTGATTTTAATGTGTAATCTCTTTTTGAATTTTTCTTGAACCTAAATTTTTGAATGAATCTAGTTGTTTTAATTATTAAATATATTTTCAACAAATGTTTTTTATTTTTGGTACATCTATAATGTAGAACAATTTATTTCACTATTTATAATTTTTTGGTGAGGTCTTGCCATTGAGAATAGTGAAATCAATTGTGTTCAATTACTGGGAGGTAATTAAGTAATTGAGTCACATATATAGGCAGGCCCACAATCATATTGAAGTCTTAATATGATGTCTATTCAAATTTGAGTGTACACCTAGGTGTCCTTGGGGGTACATTTAGGAATTTAAAATAGGGGTCATTTTTTATATACAAGGAAGAGGAGAGTGTCTGAGAGGGTGAAGATTGTCTACAACGACTGTTTTTAATCTTGATTTCAAACACACTTTATCTTTACTTTAAAATTACTTCACTTTATTATTTAATTACAATTTTATTTTCATATTATTAATCAAATTCACATTTTCATTATGCAAAAATTACAAAAGAGATAGTTTTGCAACTCGATCTGCAACCTCCTCGAGAGACAACCATGTGGTCACCACTATGCTACATTAAAAGGGAAAAAATTTATTGAGGTTTTTACGACACAAAAATGATCACATCAACTAGAACCCTTTACAGGGAGGATTCTAGAGTTGATTTTATTTATTTATTTATTTATTTTTGCATGACCTTAATTTCTGACCCAAATTTGTTACCTTTGGATATAGAAATTGCTAGAACTTTTCACACTAGGGTTAGAGATACTAATCCCCAAGTTGCAAGTTCTTAATCATCCACCAACACACCTAGGACAGACTTAGTTGAAACTGAAATCCAAATGGATGAAAATAGAAGATTGAAAGAACTAGCTTTGTCCTATGATGAAAATCAAAAGAATACTCTAATGTACCCTAATTCCCCTACTGTATTTGAAATCAAGTCCGGTTTCATCCACCAACTTCCCAAATTGAATGGGTTTCCCACTGAAGACCCACACAAACACGTCCAACAATTTAGCTACTTGTGTGTCAACAGGAAACCTCATGGATTCAATTCTGATCAAATGAAGATGAGGTCATTTCCATTCTCTCTAGATGGAGTTGCTAAGGTATGGTTTTTTTTCTCACTCAACTTTGATTAGAAATTGGAATGAATTAAAAAATATTTTCCATGAATTTTTTTCCCATGCGTCTAGAACTACCTCCATTAAAAAAGATATTTGTGGAATTAGGAAGACACAAGGAGAAACACTTCACAAATACTGGGAAAGGAACAAATGTCTTTGTTTTAGTTTCACCCATCATCAAATCAATGACCATCTTCCCATTGATTACTTTTATTAAGGATTGCGTCTCACTGATAGAAGTATGATCGATCCTATTGTAGGAGGAGCTTTAGTTGATAAGACACCAGTTGATGATATGATTTTAATTGAAAACATGGCCTAGAATGACAAAAAAAATTGAACAAGAGGACTTCTTCATGTCAAAGCAGCCCAATAATTCCCTACTACTAGTCCATAAAACCAAACAATTGCATTTCAACAATATATTATTACCACCAAGGTAAGGTTAATGATGATGTCTAACACCCCACCAACCCAATACAAACCTTAATCACCTTTCTAACTACATGTCCACTGTGGGATTTTTTCATCGAATGAACATTTTAGTGACCAATGCCCGCAAATGAAAGAGCCTACTGATAATTGCAATGTTGTTTTTATTGTAGGAACATTAAAATAAAACCAACAAAGACCATTTCAAAACAACCAAAATTTCAATCAGGGATAGAAAAAATACTCAAATGAAATATTTCGTCATCCTAAACAACCAAGAAGATTATTCCAAGAAACAATCATGTAATTCTCAACCACGATATTTCAATGATAAGTCCAATGCTAATTTTAGAAGAAAATTTCAGCATACCCCTACCACTAAAAACTATGATATGAACCTTGGAGATGAAATTAGGTATCAACAATAAGAAATTAGTTAGCTAAAAGAATTATCAAAACAATATGATAACAAAATGAACTACTTGATGACTCAAGTGGGTCAAATTTCCTCTGGTATTAATTGCATAAAAAATGAAATGAGTGTTGGTTTACCCTCACAACCACAAGTAAATTTGAGGAATAATGGGAAAAAAATATGAGTGTAATTGAACTTAGGAGTGGCACAAAATTAAACAACCCTCAAATCGACAACATCAATCCAGCTACCAATACTGTTGATAAAAATCCCACCCTTGATGAAAAAGCTGATGAATCTAAAATTAATAGAACCACAAATTCAATGGATGAAATCATGTTTGAACGAACAAAAAATTATTGTAAGAGGATTTATTTTCCTTAAGATTTTTCAATACATACTCAAAATACCCTAGAAACATTCAAACATCCTCTGCCTTATCCAATGTGTAAACCACCACCAAAGTCATGTGCTGAAAAAGAATTGGATAAGTAGGTTTTGGAAACATTCAAGAAAGTCCCGGACAATATTCCATTGCTCAAAGATGTGAAACAAATTCCATGGTATGATATGTTTCTGAAAGACATGTGTACGAACAAGAGGAAGTTCAAAGGATGTGAAAAGTTAAATATAGGAACAAATGTTTCATCCCTGATTCAACTTGCCCTTCTTGTCATGTGTAAAGACCCTGGGACATTTACCATTCCCTATAAAATTGGGAAATGTGGATTCAAAGATGTGATTCTTGATCTAGGGGCCTCCATCAATGTCATTCCACATTCTGTCTACTCGTCTCTTCAGGTTGGAGACCTAAAACCCTCTTGAATTATCATTCATCTTGACAAACAAAGTATCACCAAACCTGTAGAAGTTATAAAGGATGTCCTTGTTCAAGTATGATACAAGATTTTTCCTGTTTACTTCTAAGTTTTGGATATGGAAGATGATCGGTTCAGCACAAATTCTCCCCTCATCCTGGGGAGACAATTTCTAAAATCGGCAAAAGCGATCATCAATATTCATAAGGGAACACTTTCACAAGAATTTAGAGAAGATGTTGTTCATTTCAAAAAAAATTCATTCAATGAAACACCCAGTTGAGGATCATTCAACTCCCCAAGTAAACATTATTAATTGGTTTTCCTCTAGCAAGATACCTAAATTTTTTTGTGATGAAAAACCAACTGATGTGGAAAAAGATAGAAATTTTTATGATACAGAATCAGATCAAAATGAGGATGAAATTAGAGACTGTGAAGAGCCATGTGATGTTGATACTGAGTATCTTAGAATTGATGAAGATGAATTTCTAGAAACCACTGAACATATTATTGGTATCCCAAGAGAGGTTTCAAATTTTTCACATAAAAAAAGTTTTGAGATCATGGAAAGAGATCACCATGATGAACATGGAGCTTCAGTAAACAATCTAACTTCTGAACAGTTCCCTATTATCAATGAATCCAACCAACCTATGGTAGAATTGAAACCCCTTCCAGATAACCTCAATTATTCCTTCTTAAGTCATAATGAAAAATTCCATGTAATCATCTCAAAAGATTTGTTAGAAGTCAAGGAAAACCAACTATTGGAAGTTCTCATGTCCTAAAAGGAAAAAATTATAAGGACTCTCTCTGATCTAATATGAATCAGACCCTCGGTTTTCAGGCACAAAATTTTACTCGAGGAGATTTCTATACCGGTACAATAATTGCATAGAATACTGAACCCACCACTTATAGAGTTTTAAATAAAGAAGTAACCACCATACTAGTAGCTGGAATTATTTTTCCCATATCTAATAGTCAATTTGTAAGTCCAGTCCATGATGTTCCTAATAGAGTTGGCTTTATAATATCAAGGAATGAATTTCGTGATCCTGTCCCCATAAGGATTCCAAATAAAAAGAGAATGTTCATTGATTGCAGGAAACTCAATTTGGTTAAAACGAAATAACACTACCCATTACCATTCCTTGATCATTTCCTTGAAAGAATAGCTGGGAAAACCCACTATTGTTTTCTTGATGGATTCCTTGGATATTTGAAAATTCACATATTACCAGAGTATCAATAGAGAACCACCTTCACATGCCCCTTTAGAACTTTTTCATACATAAGGATTCCCTTTAGTTAATGTAATGCCCCGAGAACTTTTTAAAGTTGTATGATAAACATCTTATCTAAAATTTTTGGAAACTAGCATGGAAGTTTTTATGGATGACATCATTGGGTATGGATCATCTTTTAAAATTGGTTTGAATGGATTTCCACGTGTCCTTAAAACATGCACTGAAATGGACCATCTTCTAAATTAATAAAAATGCCATTTTAAGGTTGATAAAGGGATAGTTCTTGTACATGTTGTGTCCCATGATGGAATTAAAGTTGATCAATCCAAAGTTGATATCATTTCGTCATTACCATAAAAAATTGTGGGAGATGTGAGATCCTTCCTTGGGCATGGTGCATTTTATATGAAATTCATTAAATATTTCAATATGATTGCACTTCCATTGTTCAGATTACTCAAAAAAGGTGTCCCAATTACCTTTGATGAGAATTTCATAAATTCATTTCATGATATGAATTAAAGACTTATAAACGCTCACATTGTTCAACCTCCTAAGTGGGACATTCCCTCTGAAATCATGACAGATTCATCTTACTTTTCTCTTGGGACTGTATTTAGTTAACAGGTAGAAAAGAAATATCATTTGATTGCATGTGACTCTCAAACTCTAGATTAAGAACAATCAAAGTACAAAAAACTAAAAAAGAAAAGATAGATATTGTCTTTTCTCTAGAAAAGTTTAGATGTTATCTACTAGGATCTAAGGTGATTGTTTTCACCAATCATTCTACAATCAGATTACTGTTGGAGAAACATGATGCAAAACCAAGACTTCTGAGATGGATTTTTCATTTAAAAGAGTTTGATGTTGAAATAAAAAATAAGAAAGGATGTGGTAACCTTGTTTCTGATAATTTGATCAGGACACCATCTATTGATAATTGAAAACATCATATGTGTCCACCAATTAAAGAAACCTTTCCAGATGAGGATTTATTTGCTGCTCAATGTGAAATTCCATGGTTTTCTAATCTTGTGAACTATTTGGATTCTGATGAAAATCTCCACTAGTTTTCCAAGCATCAAATTGAAAAAATTTTGATTGATTTAAAGAAATAAATTTGAGATGATCCTTATTTATGGCACATTAGTAGCGATCAAATGATATGAAGATACATTCTGAACTCTAAATTTCAATCATCCTACATTTCTGACACATATTAAACTATGGAGGACACATTGGAAAACAGAAAATAGCTAGAAAATTTCATGAATATAGATTATATTGTCCCACCATATTTACAAATTCTTTCTAATTCTATAGAACCATTAAAATTGTTAATTCCAAGGAATCATTTCCAAGAGGAATGAGATGCCATAAAAACCACTTTTGTTTTGTGATGTTTTTATATATGTGGAATGAATTTTATGGGGCCTTTTCCGAATTTTTTAGGATATTTATACATCTTTCTGGCTATTGATTATGTGTCCAATTGAGTAGATTCTATCCCCACATGAAATTATGATGCGTTGATTTTGTACAAATTTTCGAAAGGAATTTTTTTTTCAAGGTTTTGATTTCCAAAGTTTCTATTTATTTATCAAGGAACCCATTTATGTATTAGGAATTGGGAATATATTTTAATGAAATATGTTGTTAATAATAGGTTCAATAAGCCCTATCATCCTCAATCAAATAGAATGGTTGATTTTTCTAATATAGAGATCAAACAAATCCTAGAAAAAATAGTGAACCCAAATAGAGATGATTGTATTTTGAGACATGATGATGCTCATTGGGCCCACAGAACTATGTTTAAAACCGCAATTCGAATTTCACCATTTTGATTAGTCTATGGAAATGATTTTCATCTACCAGTTGAGTTATAACACAAATTCTTTTGGGATGTAAAAACATGTAACATGAACCTAGATTCTACAGGAAAAGAATGAAAATATAGTTTTCACTAGATAGAGGAGATCAGAAATAATGCCTATGAAAGCGTCAGGTTATACAAATAGAGAAGAAAATCATTTCATGATGGGAGGATTATGAACAAAATTGTCATGGATGGAGAGAAAGTTATGATGTTTGATGCTAGATTGATACTCTTCTCAGGTAAATTTTGTTCAAAATGGTCTGGCTCATTCATCGTTTCTCCTGTATTTTCTTTTGCTACAATATAGATTAAATATCCAAAAAAAATACATCATTCACGATCAATGGTCAAAGGCTGAAGCCGTTTAAAGAGAATTTTCAAGATCCTCCAGGGGAGGAGATTCAAATTCATGATGCAGAATACAATTCATGACTGGTTGTGTGTTTCCTTCTTATTTATTCTTGTTATATCTTTAATTTCTGAAATTTCATTCTCAAATAAATTTTCTTCACAATAATGAAATTGTATATAATTTGTGTGGGGGACCATAATGCTGGGTAGATTAGGTTTTTATGAGATTTTATTTTGAAATAATTTTAAATTTCTTCTCAATTTTCATTCCATTTTTGGTTTGTTTCTTTTTTAAATTGTATGTATTTTATTTTCAAATTTATCCTAATTAAAAAAAATCAAATTTCTTGAATTTCATTTGAAAATCATTACAATGGGTGAGCCAATTGATCCTTTGAAACTGAACATAAATGAATTCTGAAAATGGCATTGTTTCAAGTTCAACAATTTGGAAAATTCATGAAATGACCACTAATTTTAAAATCTCATGACACATAACACTGACGTTTTAATTAAAATACTCATTCCAATGATGCCTCTAGACCCATATTTACATCTTCTTCACATTCACCTCTTTATTGAGAGAACCAATCCATTTTATTGTAAACCAAAACTTGATTTTTTTCTATCAAAACATGAGGGCTGAGATACTTGTGATTAAAATGATTGAGGCATTTGTTTGGATATTGGAGCCCTGTTTTTCTTGATTACAATTCTTAATTCAGTCTTACATTAACATTTTATCTTTCTTGATCCCTTAGTATCCATGTATTGTAAGGACCCGGCCTTAAAACCATACATAATCATGAATTAAATTAATAATTCACAAAGAGGATCTTTTCAGTTTTATAGTTTTAGAGAATTAGGACATAACTATTACATCTCAAAATATTAAAAATTAGAACCTTCTACAATGTTTCCAAAAAATAAAAACTCTTAAAAAGAAATATGTATAGTTCCATGTTTTCGATATCATGTCTTTCCTTGATCTCATCCTTGACCCTATTCATCTATAAGTCTTGTGGAAAACATTTAAAAAAATGGGATGAGCATAAAAAGCCCAGTAAAGGTTACATAAAGAAGGAAAACTGTTAGTTCTTCAAAACAACAAGTAAACCATGAATACTTTATCAAAGTAATACTTTTCACCTTTTTGAAGTAGTAAATACTGTTCAATGAATAAAATATCACTACTTGTCCTTTGTAACCAAAAGATTACCATACACCCATATAAATAACACATAACATAAAATGGTAACTTGGGACCTTAATATTATTAAATGGAATTACCATACGGTCAACTTCCATAGACATCACTACATGGAATATCCATACAGCCAACTTCCAAACCCAATGCATTGAAGGTTATAACGTAACCACCCGTTCTGGTATTCACGACACCACCCGTCGTATGTTTTATCACGTAACCACCTATCAAATGTCCAAGTACCATTATAAAATCATAAGACATAAAACAAATATAATTGAAAGAAAACATTTCCACATTTTGATCACAATATATCACTTAAATATATTGACATAGAAAATAAATTATAAAAACCATTTTCAAAACCACAATACATAAAAGAGTATATGGTATTTATATCATTTTAAAAACATTATGGCTTGTTGAGGAATCCAAAGACCAAATAATACTCGAGGCGGCAGAAATGGTCGTTGTCACCGCGTACGTTAAAATAAACATTCCTTGTTGTCGTTTAGTAAAACGATTCGTAGAAAAAGATTCCCTTTAAATGAAATGAGAAGTAAAAGGTGTTTTATACAGCTTATAAAATAATGTCTTGTATTAGAACAATATATGCTCAATGAAAGGAGATTGAGACCACGTCCCTTACAAAGACGGTATCCTTAGATTAAGAGTAAATAGATTACATAATTTATTTGTGACAAATATTAATACACCCATTATAATTTGATATTAAGTGTATAACAATAATAGCACATCCACAGATATTCATAGTATTACATAATAAAGATTTATAACTTTAACCCAAACAATTGAAATTCGGTTAAGAAGTTCTCTTACAAAAATTCGACAGCCTAACAACGTCACATTAAAATTCAGAAAATGAGTCGATGAGAGATAAAAAGGGTATCAAATAACATGGACTTAAAATTTAAATCAATAAAGATTTAAGGAAGATATCCCATAATAAGAAGATGTAAATTAAAAGACGTATCATAAAGAATACTTTTATTAAAAAGAGGAGGGTGAAAGGTTACCTTACCGACTTGGTTAACTTTTGAAATGTACACCCCATTAAAGAAGGTCTATTAATCATTGATGTAAATACTCATAAACGAAATAATATTACAGAAAGAGTAGAATTATGGAAAATTCATACACCACTCAAAGGAAATGGTGGAAAATGTAGCAGAAATCACCCGGGAATAAAAGTGCGATGAAAAATTACTTACGAAAACTCGGAAGCCTAACGGCGCAACATAAAACATCCAAAAATGGATTTATGAGATAAAATAGGGTCTCTCATACTGTGAAAATAAAATTTTCATAATGAGGAATATAAAAGAACATCCCCAAACATAAGAAAGATGAGATTAAAAGAAATCACCTAAAAGAGAGTTCTTAAAAAGAAAAGAGAGGTAAGATCCCTTACCTCAAGTTCGACTTGTCTTGTTCATTTCTTTATATTCCTGAATAATAAATTTTTTTCAATTTATAATTTCTTAAGGACCTCCTTTAAAGATCATTTTTCATTTCATATCACATATTATAATGTTATAATAATTGGTTAATAATGCAAGTTCATATCAGACGTTTTGTCGATGTTCGGTACAAGAGTCAAAATTGAACTTGTTTGAAAAGAATTTTCCATGTAGTTATAAGTACATCATCTCCAGAATATTATTAATGATTTAAATATCATATATATCCAGTATATATTAATTTTATACTATTCCATAACATTTTTTGATAGAAAGAAATTAAATCCACTGTTCATGGAGAGGGTAGGTCGTAGGTACGCATGAACACTACTTTCATTTCTTTGGTAAATTAATGGAATTAAAACTAGATGATATATATATATATATATTATAATTACAGTATAATATATATGTTATATAGGTCACATAAGTTGATCAATTTCATTCTTAATACATTCCATGTACTGCATGAATGAGTCACATCACTTGAGGCGGCGGTAGTCCACACTTCCTCAATTGAAATTATCGCATTTTCACAACATGTACAGCATAATGGTATGTACTAAATATAAAATAAAGAATAATAGAGAGAAAATAAATATAATATATATCATAGATAAATATAGTTCCATCATAAGGGCCACCATGAGAGGTGGTAGGAGAAGATAGAACAATCATTGTTTCGTGAGGCAGTAATTCACCATCCATGGAAACTGTATGTTCTTTAACCATTAGACGGAGGTGTGTGTAAGTTTAAATCTAATCCTTCTCATAACAACATCCTAGTATATTTAAAATACTGGTTTTGTTTCAAAATAAATGAATAAAAATGGTTTATGGGGATGGAGAAGCAAAATAAAACAAAAGAACACAAGTGAAGACGTTACCTTTAAATTAGGTAAGTCCTCATAGTTTGAAAACAAGGGGTTTCTTGATGAGCTTTCTGCCTAAGGAAAAGCTTCAAGTATGAGGAGAGTGATGTAGAGAGATAAAATCATTAGAGCTTGGCCGATCCAAAAACTTGAGAGTTGTGGGTAATGTGGTTGATGTGGGGGCCTTTTATAAGAGGGAGGAGGGGCACCCTTGGAAAGTTATAAAATGTTACTTAATTATATAATGATTTTAGGATTTTAAATGTCCCACAATTATATATTTCTAGGATAAGGTTATAAGAGTTCTGAATCCCTCTATACAATAGGTTTTTGACAAGTTTATGTCTTACATTTCACATTATCTTTTCATTTTATTTAAATCGTTAATAAAGAGGTAATCGCTGCCTCATCATGGTGTCATAAATAATTTAATTTATATAATGTCTAAATATTATAAAAAAAATTATGATGTAGGAAATATTTTTATCTTTTTAATGAATATTTATAGTAAAAAATATGACTTTTATGACCCCATGTAAAAAAAATTTAGTAAAACAATACATGTTTGTGTCATTTTTCTTTTAAGTGAAAAAAAATTATTAATGTCATTTTCTTACCTAAGTGGCTCCATGGTGTCCTCATGTTGACCCATGGATTTTATTGGTCGGCCATGACTCTTCCAATAATGTTACGACATGTGTCAAGCCCATTTAATATTATTATAACATTATCTTTACCTTAAATTACAATAATTACCTTTAATCGCGATTAATACAACATAAAAGTATCTATTCACAAAAAAAAATCATCCCATTGAACTAAATTTTACATCCTAATGACAACCAATTTTGTCGTATTTTCGAAATTAAAATCACAGAGGTGGTAAAATTTCATTTAAATGAAAATCAGTTTTTTGACTACCACTTTGTGGTTTCACTATTCATCAAAAATTGAAGATTTTCATAAAAATACCAAAAATTAACCCTAAGATATATTTGATATTCCGAATTCAAAAATGGTGTCTATTTTGAAAAATTCAAAACATATAAGTTGAATTAATAAATTTCATAATTAATTCCCCTAGTCAAAACAAAATATATCAAAAAAGTGACACTAGTTTAAGTCTAATTTCAAAGTGAAATTAATTCCAATGACCACCATTGGATTAAATGGTAAAAATATATTCTAATTGAACTTTATAAAAAATTCATAAAATAATATAATAATATAAATAAATTAGATTAAAAAGTGGTTTTAAATTAAAATACAACATTTTTCACATATTCGTTAAAAAATGAACTTTCTCAAAAAAATACCAAAAATTTACACGAAGTAAATTTTGATGTCCCAATTCTAAAAAAGGATTTTATTTGGTCCAATATAACATATAAAATTTTCCAAAAGTGTATTTAAAAAAAGGGTTCACCATCAAATGGTGGTTAATCGATCTTTCAGAGAATATAATAATATTTTCGCATAAAAGATGGATTCATTCACATTTTTATCCTCTAACATTTATTGGATAAAATTTAAAATATTTGACAAACATATAAAATCATTTCTTAGTTAGTTCTGTTCATTCCAATCATTACAACGGTTAGTTGTTAACTACCATTTAAAATAACATTATTTTATTATTAGAGTGCAACATAAGATTTCAAGGAAACTCGTTGTTGCGTATTGGGTATGCCATCGAGCATAGAATTCCCCTTAAAGTTATATTAATATTTTATTCACAAATATTAATAAATATGAAAAAGTAATATTCCTTATTTACATACGATGTTACATCCTTCCCCCTTTTGGGAATTTCATCCTCGCAATTTTAAAATTGTGCTTGGAAACTTCATTGAAAGACCCACATCAGAAAAGGAGTAAATTAAACTGTCACTTTAAAGAAAATAAAGGGAAGTACAAAGGTCACCTGAGTTAACCCATACTAGGATTCCGTGTAAGAAAATATGAACATGGTAGAGAAAACAAAGGGTCATGTTCTGATGGAGAGTGATAGAAAATATGATTAGGAGAATGTTAACCACAAAAAAATCACAAACTTGTGATGGGATAAATGGTATTTGATTCCCCATTATGAAAAGTTAACATACAACATTTTTGATTTAAGTTACTTTTCATTGAGGAGTTTTTTTATGAGCTTAACTAAACCCTATGGAATCATACTTTCATGTCATGTAGACTTTCATATCTTACTATATTTCTTACACAAACTCAGTTTTTCTCCAAAAGATGAGTATTAAGATTACTTGATCACATTAAGAGTGATATAATAAACTTCAAGAGAATCACCTAATCCAAAAAAAAGAACTATATATTTTTCACGCCATTAGACCCCTACCAAAACAAAAATTCAGAGAACAAGATCAGATAATCCACCAAAGGATAATACTTTATAAA
Organism: Viscum album; assembly: GCA_963277665.1. Classification (NCBI taxonomy): domain Eukaryota; kingdom Viridiplantae; phylum Streptophyta; class Magnoliopsida; order Santalales; family Viscaceae; genus Viscum; species Viscum album. Next base: position 453,529,823 of record OY728157.1, on the reverse strand, counting down.
AATAAAATCTGTTCGTAATCTTCAAAATTTTTCCAACAAAACCCAAAGTTCAAAAAAGGCCATTCGATAAACACTTTTTCCATAAAATTCTTCAATGTAAACCAAACTATGATTGAAACCCAAATATTTGATGGATTTAATCACATAGTCTTCCAAGGTAAAAATTAACATTTTTCCCCAAATAACATCAGTTCCTCTTAAAGTCTCATATTGAAAAGTAATTAACCTAATCATATATCCTCCATGATAGATCAATATTTTACTAGATAACCCAAAATCAACTTATTCTTGATTCATAAAATTATATAACTAAAAAAATTTCCATACTAACCAGGGACTTCACGTAGTCCATTTTTAGGCGATAAATATCAGTCACACCATGGTTGTCGGTTCGATTCCCACATCTTTGTCTGACGTGACGGTTTGTCACATAGTCTGCATGTTGTCCTTTTTCCAAAACTATATATTTCTTAAAACATTCCCCAAAAAGTGATAAAATCGTCAAAAATTACCATAACTTAATTTAACAAAAAATTTACCTTATTCCTTTCATCTTCCATCATATATTAACCCATAATTACCTCAAAAGTAAGGATCATATAAACCCTAATGGTTACCATTATAATTATGACCTGAAATTCCACATCGAGTTGGTTCTCTCGTACATGATGCATTAGAGAACTCGCCAATGTTCTAGTGGTTAATCATGTCTCTTTGATATTTGGTTTAGAATAACCACGTGATTCCTAATTGAATCCCCTATTTCATCCGGTCTCTTAATCAGAGTACCACCATAGTTTCCTTCAAACCCATTATCACTTTGGTGCCTGCTAGATCCATCCATTTACTAAAACCAAAAATGTCAGTTTGAGTATATCAACAAAATTATCATGTACTAATGAGGAAGATAAATAGTAAGATATAGTTACTCATTCACTTTAACTAAAACTATGACTCTTTCTGAAATCCTAACCATTACGGTAATGTCACTTATGCATAGAGAATACACTATCCTCTAAAGTTATCTAAACCGACCTCTGATACTAACTATAAGGACCCGACCATATAACCTTACGTAATCATGAATTAAATTAATAATTCACATAGAGGATATTTTCAGGTTTACTTTTTTAGATAATTAGGAAATAACTATTACATCTCAAAAGATTACAAAGTAGACACTTCTACTAAGTTTCCATAAAATAAAAACTCTTAAAATGAAACAGGTCTAGTTCCATGTTTTAGATATAATGTCTTTCCTTGATCCCATCCTTGACCCTATTCATATTTAAGTCCTATGGAAAACATTTTAAAAACTTTGGAGGAGTCTAAAAATCCCAGTAAAGGATACACAAAGAATGAAAACTGTTAGTTTTTAAAAACAACATATAAACCATGAATACTTTATCAAAGTAATTGTTTTCACCTTTATGAAGTAGTAAATACTCTTCATTGAATAAAAGATCACTACTTATCCTTTGTAACCAAAATATTACCATACACCCATATAAATAACATGTAACATATAAACGTAACATGGGACATTAACATACTAAAATGGAATAACCATATGGTCAACTTCCACATATATCACTACACGGAATAGCCATACGGCTGACTTCTATACCCAATGCATTGGAGGTTATAACGTAACCACCCATCCTGGTATTCACGGCACCACCCATCATATGGTTTATCACATAACCACCCATCACATTTCCAAGTACCATTATAAAATCATAAGACATAAAACTAATATAATGGAAAGAAAACATTTCCACATTTTGGTCACAATATATCACCTAAATATATTTACATAACAAATAAATTATAAAAACCATTTTCAATACCACAATACATAAAAGAGTATATAGTATTTATTTCATTTTAAAAACATTATGGCTTATTGAGGAAACCAATGACCAAATAATACTCGTGGCGGCGGAAAAGGTCGTTGTCACTGCATAGTTTAAAATAAACATTCATTTTCTTCATTTAGTAAAACAATTTGTTGAAAAAGATTCCCATGGAATGAAATGAAAATTAAAAGGTGTTTTATACAGTGTATAAAATAATCTCTTGTATTAGAACAAAATATGTCTCAATGAATGTATATTGAGACGAAGTCCCTTACAAAAACGGTATCCTTAGTTTAAGGATAAATAAATTACATATTTTATGTGTGACAAATAAAAATACACCGAATATAATTGGATATTAAGTTTAAAAAAATCATAGGTCATCCACACATATTCATTGTATGACATAATCAAGAAGTATAGGTTTATCCCAATGAATTGAAATTGGGTTAAGAAGTTCCCTTACAGAAATTCGACAGCCTAACTGCGTTAATTTAAAATTCGGAAAATGAGTCGATTATAGATAAAAATGGTATCTAATCACTGAGAAATAAAATTTCCATCAATAAGGATATTTAATAACATATAAAAACATAAAAATATATTATTTAAAAGACATAACATAAAGAATTCTTTTTTTAAAAGGGGAGGGTGAAGGGTTTCCTTACCGACTTGGGTAACTTTCAAAACGTACACCCCATGAAAGAAGGACTATAAAACATTGATGAAAATACTCATAAAAGAAGTTATATTACACAAAGAGTAGAATAACGTGTAGTACATACACCACTCAATGGAAATGGTGGAAAATGTAGCATAAATCTCAAGAGAATAAAAGTGAGATGAAAAATTCCTTAAGAAAACTCGTCAGCCTAACAGCGCCACATAAAACTTCCGAAAATGGATTTATGAGATCAAATAGGGTCTCTCATAATATGAACATAAAAATTAAATAATTATTAATATAACATTACATCCCCAAACATAAGAAATATGTGCTTAAAAGAATTTACATAAAAGAGAGTACTTAAAAAGAAGAGAGAGGTAGGATCCCTTACCTCATGTTCGAATTGTCTTGTTCGTTTCGTTATATTCCAGAATAATAAGCTTTAGTAAATTTATAATTTCATAAGGACCTACATTAAATATTATTATTCTATTCATATCACATATTATAATGTTATAATAATTGGTTAATAATGTGAGTTTATATCAGATGTTTTTGTCGATGTTCGGTACATGAGTAAAAATCGAACTTGTTGGAAAATAATTTTCAATATAGTAATAAGTAAATCTTCTCCAGAATAGTATTAATGATTTAAATATCATATATATCCATTATATATTCATTTTATACTAATCCATAACATTTGAAGATAAAAAGAAATGAAACGCACCGTTCATGGAGACGGTAGGCCGTACGTACGCATGAACGCTACCTTCATTTCATTGGCACATTAATGGAATTAAAACTAGATGAGGGAGAAATATATTTTATAATTATAGTATAATATATATGTTATATAGGTTACATAAGTTCATAAATTGCATTTTTTATATAATCCATGTACTTCATTAACGAGTCACATCACTTGAGGGGGCGGTAGTCCACATTTCCTCAAATGAAATTATCGCATTTTCAGAACATGAAAAGCATAAAGGTATGTACTAAATATAAAATACAGAAGCATATAGAGGAAATATATATAATATATATATTATATAAATATAGTTCCATAATAATGGCCACCATGAGAGGTGGTAAAAGAAGATAGAACATTCATCGTTTCGTGAGGCAATAATTCTCCATCCATGGAAATGGTATGTTCTTTAACCATTAGACGGATGTGTGTGTAAGTGTTAATCAAATAATTCTCATAAAAAAATCCTAGTATATTTAAGATACTTGTTTTGTTACAAAGAAAGGGAATAAAATGTGTTTAGTGGGATGGAGAAGCAAAATAAAACAAAAGAACACAAGTGAAGACATTACCTTTAAATCGTGTAACTCCTCTTAGTTTGAACAAAAGGGGTTTCTTGATGTGCTTTATGCCTATTTCAATGCATCTAGGATGAGGAGAGGGATGTGGATATATAAAATGATCAGATTTTGGCCGAGCCAAAGGCTTGAGAGGTTCGGGTAAGGTGGTAGATGTGGGGGCCTTTTATTAGAGGGAGGAGGGGCACTCTTGGAAAGTTAAAAAAATATTATTTATTATATAATGTGTTTAAGATTTTAAAGGTCCCAAAATTATATATTTCGAGGATAAGGTGATAATACTTCTAAATCCATGCATCCAATAGGATTTGACAAGTTTAAGTCTTAGATTTTACATTATCGTTTCATTTTATTTAAATCGTTAATTAATGAGGTAATCACGACATCATCATGGTGTCATAAATAATTTAATTTATTTAATGTCTAAAAAATAAAAAAAATATCATGATGTAGGAAATATTTTTAATTTTTTAATGAATATTTATAGTAAAAAATTTGACTTTTATAACCCCATGTAAATATTGTTTTAGTAAAAAAACACATGTGTGTCATATTTTTATTTTCACTTTAAATAAAAAGTTATTAATGTTGTTTTCTTACCCAAATGGCTCTTTAGGGTTCCCAAGTTGACCCATCGATTGTCGTGGTCGGTTTTGAATCATCTAATAATGGTAGGAAATTTTTCATGTTCATTTCATATTATTATACCATTATCTTTACCATAAATTACACTAATTACCTTTAATCATGATTTATAAAACGTAAAAGTTAATATTCACAAAAAAAATTCATCCCATTGAACCACATTTTACATACTAATGACAACCATGTATGTTGGATTTTAGAAATTAAAATCACAGAGGTGGTAAAATTTCATTTAAATGAAAAATCGGTTTTTTAACTACAACTTAGTTGTTTCACTATTCATCAAAAATTGAAGTTTTTCAAAAAAAATACCAATAATTCACCCTAAGCAATATTTGATATTCCGAATTCAAAAATGATGTCTATTTAAAAAAATTAAAAACATATAAGTTGCATTAATCAATTTAATAATTTATTCTCGTTGTCAAAACAAAATATATCAAAATATTGACATTAGTTTAAGTCCAATTTCAAAGTGAAATTAATTCCAATGACCACCCTTGGATTAAATGGTAAAAATATATACTAATTGATCTTTAAAAACTATTAATAAGATTATCTAATCATAAAAATAAATTATATTAAAAAGTGGTTTTGAATTAAAATACATCATTGTCCACTTATTCATTAAAAAAGGAACTTTATCGAAAAAATACCAAAAATTTACACAAAGTAAATTTTGATGTCCCGATTCTAAAGAAGGATTTTATTTGTTCCAATATAACATATAAATTGTTAAAAAGTGGATTAAAAAAAGGATTCACCATTAAAAGGCGGTTAATTGACCTTTTAAAGAATATTAGAATATTTACGCTTAAAATTAGATTCCTTCGCATTTTTATCCTCTAAAATTTATTAGATAAAAGTAAAAATATTTGAAAAACATATAAAATCATTTTGTAGTTAGTTTTGTTCATTCCTTCCATTACAATGGCTTGGCGTTAACTCCCATTTAAAATAATATTACTTTATTATTATAGTACAACGTAAGATTTCAAAGAAACTCGTTGTTGCGTATTGGGTACGCCATCGAGCATAACATTACCCTTAAAGTAATATTTATATTTTATTCACAAATATTAATAAATATGAAAAATTAATATTATTTATTTACCTGAGATGTTACATGTATAGCCTATTAGATTATCCACATTATAAGCCATATATCGCATTTCCAACCAGCTATGGATGTATAAATGCATTATCTAGTTGAAATTAAGTATGGGGGATGATGACTTGTGAATTTCTACCTCATTATTTGTTGATTTGGGAGGACATTAAAACATTTAAGACATATTTGTGATGCTAGAAAATATTTTCTGGAGTGTTGTGCCCATTTGGAGCTTTCAAATTAAATGGAGTTGTGCCTATATATAGCTCTCAATAGAAATAATTTGTGCCCTATCTAGAGAATTAAAAAAATGACATATTTTCAATGGAAATATTGATGTAAAATAGATGATCGGAATTGATTATTATTTTTAGATAATACAGAGGAGACCACACTTGAGTGAATGTTAGAATCATGCATTTTTTGTTCAAAAACAGTGAATCCATCCTTATTCAGCCACAGAATTTTTCACATATAAATCCTACCAACCCCATACCACAGAAAAACCTTGTTAATTCTTCATTATAATCATATGTTCATGGCTCACATCAGGTGGAGATGTAGAAATTTATCATGCCTATGGTAATTCATGCATGAGTTGGATGAGAAAATCCTTGTTACGAATCTATATTGTGTGCTGAGAGAAAAAAAAATGTGAGTTAACTGTGTTGTGTGCATGAGAAGAGAAAAGAAGTTGAAATGGATTAAATGATTTGAGTTTTGATTTTTTAATATATTTTTTAATTATTCATTTTATCTTTTTAATTTTTTGGGGTAAATTGGTAAACCCCGTTTTTATGTGTTATATTTTCCTTGATTCCATGCTCACCTATCCCGGAGTACAAGAGCCAAGTGTGGGGGAATTGATAGAGCTTATATTTCCATTATTTTTAATGGATATTTATATGATTTAAATATCACAAATTTACCAATTTGATCTTATTTTTATCAATTTTGGATTTAGAGTGCGTTTTTGGGATAAAAAGTTTAAATTGCATAATTCTAGATTTTTAACATATTTTTATCACATGGGGAATTTAGGACATTTGTCATTAAATATATTTCTAAATTCTGTGATTTAAATTTATTATTAACCCTTAATGTATTTCCATCATCTTTCTATACAGGATCAGGGTCATATTCATGCATCTTGAGACCCAATAAAATCAAGGAAGTTGACAATTGTTCTGAGCAGACTGTGTGGATCATACCATAGTAGCGGAAACATAAATCGGCCTAAACACATCCAAATGATGGGATTTCACTGGGATATGGACAAGGACTCCAATTCCCATTCACAAATTTTATTTCATTCTGTTTGATATCAAATATGGTGTCCATTGAATGCCATCATTTTGAAGGAAGCTTCCTGGAAGCATCATCTAGAAAACGTAATCAATAAGAAAAAAAACATAACTCATTATATATGCCACCAATGAATCTGTACTTTCGAAGTTGGATGGAAAAAACATTTATTAACAACATTTATGAAGGGTTCCATGCATGAAATGGCCAATTATTGGGTCAAAAACATGATAATTTTTGGAAGATGAAATCTGATTATAAAAGGAGAAGAGATGCTACCTATAAATCTCATTCCATTCATCAACGCACCATCTGTAACAAAGGGAGTTGGCCCGAGAGATCAAAGGATAATGTGGAGATAGAGATCCTTAATAATAATCCACACATTGTAGAATAAATAGTGAAGATGAATTCTTATGAAGTTATGCAAGGCTAAGCGGCATGTGGTTGCGGACGACGACACCCGACAGACACTCTCTTCCGATTTTCGATTTGAATGTGTAATCTCTTTTTGAATTTCTATTGAACCTATATTTTTTAATGAATATGGTTGAATTATTTTTATATATATTTTCAAAAAAAAAATTATCATTGTTCCATCTATAAAGTATAACAAATGAATTAGCTATTTAAAATTCATTGGTGAGGTTTTTCCATTGAGCATAACGAATTCAATTAGGTTCAATTACTTAGAGGTCTTTATGTAATTGAGTCACTTCTATAGGTAGGACCAAAATCATATTTATTTCTTAATATTATGTCTATTCAAATTTTAGTGTACACCTGGGGGTCCTTGGGAGTACATTTTGGAATATTAATTAAGAGTTATTTTTTATATACAAGGAAGAGGGGAGTGTCCGAGAGGGTGAAGCTTGTATGTGACCGCTGTTTTTAATCCTAATTTCAAACCCACATTATCATTCCTTTAAAATTATTTCAAATTATTATTTAATTCAAGTTTTATTTTCATATTGTTAATCAAATCCCTATTTTCATTTATGCAAAATTAAAAAAAGTGATAGTTTTGTAACCCGGTCTTCAACCTCCTTGAGAGACAACCATGTGGTCACCACTGTGCTACATTAAAAGGGAAAATATTTATTGAGGTTTTTACGACACAAAAATGATCACATCACCTACCATATCTCTAAACATTGTATTCAATTTCATACATATCTATCATATAAACTCTTATAATACACCTAACTAAATATAATCTATATTAAAATCATTTTTTTAATTCTTGAAATAATGATATATGTGTAAGTACCAAACATATAGAAAATTAATTCACTTGTGAAGAACAAAAAAAGATATTACCTAAAGTGGAACATTAACATATAATTGTTAACAAGCGGGTAATATAAGGTCATAATCAGCGAATATATGGTATTATATAAAGTAATATTCTAATGTAATGGATGTATTATAATGAACCAATGTTTTATAAAAGTAATTTCCGTTTTTATAATTTTTTAATATAATCATAATAAATCAAAACTCAATGGACTACTAAGTACAATGTGACCTTTAAAAAAATTATTGTCACTTCTGGGATTTGACTTCCAAAAACTTGACATACATGGCTGCGATATGTAAGATGTTTGTAGTTTGTTAGAATAAATTTATTTTTATTAGTTAATAGTAAAATACCCTTATGAATTGTGACCTAACCTTATGAATATTAATATGAAACTTATGAATAGTAAATCATCCTAAATAATATTAACCTTACCCATGAATGTATAAAATAAATTTATGTATCTTATAAGGGATAATATGAACTTTGTAAAATATTAGAATTTTTATAACTCATAAATAATTAATTGTAATTATTTAATTAATTTAAATTAAAATATATTTTCATAAAATGTGTTCATAAAATAGAATTTTTTTTCATATGGTTAGAGGATAATTTTATAAGACTGTAGGTCTTTTTTGAAAGCATTATAAAATAAAATATTGTTTAAGAACTTGTATTTTTCATATAAATTATAATATTAACTAAATAATAAATTAATCATATTAAGAAAATTATTTTTGATAGATGGATTTAATTTTATTCATTACACACTTCGAAATTTGGTTAGGGAGTGTTTTTTGGATTTTTCTAAAATACTAGGATTTTTCATGAATAGTAAAATATAGTAATTTACCATATATATATATATATCATTTTCTTAATAGACTATTCATTGATTAATGGATGATGTAAGAAACGTGGGTTCAACTTGACTTTCTCATATTACTATTCCAAGTCAGAAATATATTTTCTATTGCTTGTCTAATGGAAAAATATTTATCTAATGATTCAAATATTAATTAAACCCTCCTCCCCTCCACTATAAAATCCATTCACACTCCCCTATTATATTCACTCAACTCAAGACATGTTACTTGCCTAAATTAGTCAAAAATATATCCCCATGATCCTCCCCCACATCCATAAGCCCTTGATCTCATCAAAAGACCGAATCCTCTCCCTTTTAGAGGCTCTCAATTATGATTAAATAATGAGGTAAATTCTTCTTTTAATTTCTTTTACATTTATTTCAAGTTCCATTATTTTATTTTCTATATTTACCTCTCCTAATTAAATTTTTTGAAAAATATACTACCATATAAGTAATGGATTTTTTAGGTTAATGCAATATTTTATAATCATCCCTACATTACCCATCTTTTATTGTTATAAAAAAACACCATGGAAGATGTCTTAATTTACCGCATTCAAGGATGATGGTTTTTCAATTTTCATTGCCTTCTTCATTTAAAGTCATGAAATAATTAATATAGTTGAAATAGAGTATAATATATGTATTATGTCTCATATATGGTTCTGGAATCATTTGGTACACATTTGTAAAACAAAATTTGTTCGTCGTGATCAAAGAGTTCCATTTAACACGAAAGGTTTTCTATAAAGTATTATATACGGATTCATATATAATCCATCAAAATAAATTAAATTTATAACCATTAAATCAAATGGATGTTCAATAATAAAATATAACTCCAATTATAGATAGTTATCTTCTTCTTTCATGGTAATCTATTAATGTGTATAAGTAAACAATTCATGTAACAAATATAGCTGAACAATGAAAATGAACCTTTTAACCCATAGAAAAGGGAATGAATGAACAAAAATATGTTACACTAAATAAATGACATGTATAAGAGGTAATTTAATTATTAATTAATGAACCTAATTTGATTATTCAATTCATTAATATCATGTGGATAACACAATTAGACTTAATGTAAGGGATTGTACACATACCTCCATTATTTCATTCGGTTATTCATATTGTATTTTTACCCAGAAGAAATAAAATATTCTATTAATGGTAAATATTATAATTTCAATTAATATTCCAAAACTAATGTTTCAAGATCTTTTAATTATTATTTATTGGGTATATACATTATTTTAAGTGATTCCCCCTTCAATATTTCCCGATAAGCAAACTCGTTTTAAGGGAACATCCCAATTCTTACCTGATTTCAAGTACACTACCCAATTTATTATTAATAAACCACTATATTTATAAATAGTATATTTTTATCACGAAAACCTTATTATTTATCTTCTAGTTTTATATAATATATTATTACCTTTTCTATTTTAAATGATCATAGACATTTTCAATATACTACACTAAACTGTTTTAATTTTAATGTTTCTTAAAACCTCTTTCACATGTTATCAATTCAATTGGGAATAACTTATTATGATATATACTTATTTTACGTTTTAAATTTTCATCCAGGTTGTAATTCCCTTCTTTCATGGACACTTTTATGATACGTTTATTCATTTTGCATTATGATATGATTAAGATACCCATTTCATTCTATGGGAACCCTTATGTTTTTGTTTGAATTATTATGTATGATTATCCATTTTTAAAACATATTCATGAAAATTGTAGAATAAGTGTGATCATATATAGCTCTAATTCATTGGGTAAATTTTATTCTCAGGATATGTTATATGAAACAGTCTTGGATGTTAGCCTTGACTTCTACTACATTGTGCAACAGTCTGGGCAGTTAACCGTGACTTGTGATACTATATGTGAAATAATCCTTGAATCATGATAAATTCATTATTTATGTTGTTTCAAAATTATCACATCTCCATCTTTTTATGACCCCATGTTTATATGTTAGGATATCACATACTCCATGAATTTTTATATCATTATACAATGTCGTCTTACCAATATGCTAAAACATTATTACTACACTTGTTCCCATAATGGGATTTAAATCTTCATGTGTTTCATCCTATCCCCAGGATACCATATTAAGATTTATGAGAATTATGGAATTTAAGAGATCATTATGAATATTAAATATAGAAATGTTTTATTTACTCCCAGGTTTTCATTTTTATGCACATAGTCTTCTATGAGACTAGACTTCATGATCTTTGTCTTGTAATTTAATGGTTTTTTCAACATAAATCCATCAAATGATATATGTAAATGTCTATGGGAACTATTTATGGTATGAGAGGACGGTATTTTTGGTGATTTTGAATAGATAACTTTAGTAAGAACCATAAGGATTATATTAAGTATAAGAGAACAACACTAAATTTTGGTAAGTATAGAGTAAGGGGTTTAACAAGAAAATATTTCCTTTTCTATATAAAAACAGGTAGAGGTGGATCTGGAATAGATATATCTAGGGGTAAACCTACAAACATATCTTTGAGCTAGACTCGAACGGTGATTGGTGCACGATAACAGGCCTTTCTACTCTATTGGTTTGACACTCCATGGAGACCTTTTTTGGTTAGTTCATGAGCTAAGTGGGATCCATTATTAAGGGAGAACAGTTCCTATAATAATATAAGCTAGAAATAATAATAAGGATAACATAGATTTAAACATAAGGAATCACAATTTAGGGTATAATTCTCCTTTAAAAATTTATGCTTTTATATTCAAGGAAGCCTTTTTTATGTTTAATGGAAATGTATAAAAGCTCCCTAATTTGACATTACTTTTATTTGTTAATGGTGGTAAATAGGGAATCATGTGGAAATAATTAATGTTATAGTGAATATGAAGATTACCCAAATGATATATAAAATATGATGGGAATTAGATCTCAAAACATCAATACAATACTATTTCAGCCCACTCAAGTAATGAATAATAACTTTAATCACATGAAACACCCTCCTCCCACAAGGAAAATAAAAAAATTTCATTGATTACTTCATGTGGAAATGGCCTCCCATGTTTAGAGGGTCTTCTAATCCCCACCTTAAAAAACTATGGATTAACTCCATTCCAATGATATTGTAAAGACCCGTAAAATTCAAGGGAAATTTTTTTTCTTAATTTTCTTTAGAATTTTACAAGAGCGCGGTTTCTGACAGCACCTGATTCCGAGGCCCGGAGTGCCCGGAATCAATTTCTGAATTTTGGATCGGGTACGTTCAGTGAACGAACGAGCGGATTTTCCTAACTTTTGATCTGGTGCTCGGAATTGAAATCTGAGGGCACCGATGAACTCACAGCGCCGATATTCGCTTAAAGAGACCTTTTCGGAAGTTGCGTTTGTTGCGGGTTGAAAGTTAGTTTTTGGGAGATTTATAAAAAGTTGAATAAAAAAATGTGGATTCTTTTTATTTCACTTTTGTAGGTTAACTCCTCTCAAAAGGAGTTAGGGGTGGGACCCACACCCACTTAACCTCCCTTGAGGGGATTAAGTGTGGTGGGACCCACACGAACCTAAACCTCTCAACTTCCCCCTTAAACTCCCCTCTCTCCCTCTTAATGTTTGTAAACTTAACATCTAATTAATTACACATGACATGTTAATTAATTAAGTGTTATGTTTTTGAATTTGATGTTTTGAATTCCTAGGCTTGGTAAATAAAATAAGGAGGGACCTTATTTTATTTTGTTAGCCAACTTGTGTGGATTTCATTTTGAGAGCTCCTCCTCCATCTTGCTCATCTTGACGAAGAACGCTCAAGCTCCGACGAAGAACGCCGCTCCGCTCTTCTTCGTCTTCCGTGTCAACGAGAGGGAACGCTGCTTCCTCCTCGAATTCCCTTCGTCGACATAAGAGGTTTTGCCAACGAAGTATCACATCGGACGCATCTCTTCGTCAACGGAATTGACGAACGACGACCGCGACGCCCGATCTCCGCGACGTCGACTTCCGCGAACGTAGACAAATCCTCGAACGTATACCCAAGGTAGGGGTTGTTATTTATTGTTTAATTATTCTATTCTTGCTCATGGTTCGCATGACTAACGTGAGGAATTTGAATATTTTAAATTGAGTTATTATTTTAACGTGAGGGGGCCGGACCGCACGAACACGGCCGAACCCCCCTCCATCGTTCTTGTTGAATTGCTTGCGGGTGGATGAATCAAGGTAGCGTGGTGCCGTCGCACCACACAGATATTCGCCAATCCTTATTGCGCGACGTCGTCGCGCCGCGCCATGGAAGAAACATCAGGAACGCAACGCCGTCGCGCTGCGTTGAAGAAATCAAGGTGCGGCGGAGGGGCGCGGTGCCGTCGCACCGCGCCGGATGACGAAAACCGCGGCCGGTTCCGGGCCGCGGCGGAAGAGAAGACCGGCGGCCGGGCCGCCGGCGTCGGAAGCCGAAAGCCGGACCGGAATTTCCGGTCCCGTTGGAGAAAACCGTCCGGCCAGCTGGCCGGCCGGATGGCATTAAACCGGGGGAAGTAATCCCTCGTCCATCACATAAAAACCCCCCTCTTTATGAGGGGGGAGCGTTTTCTTGAGGGGGGGCAGCTGGCCCCCCGGTTCCGCACAAACAGGCCCCCCACGTGGGGGGGGGGGGGCGTTTTAAAAAAAAATGGGGGGCGCGACATGTAGCCGCCGCCGCCCTTCCCAGGAAGCGGGGGCTTAGCCCCCCGCGTGCAGCCACCGAGCAGCGCCAGGCCGCCACGGCCGCCGCGCCGCCGCACTGCCGGCCGGCCGGCCGGCCGGGCCGACCCAGGGGGGGTCGGGCCGGGTCGGCCCGGACCCGGACCCCCCCCGTTTCGAACCAGTTTCGGTCTTTTGGCCATAACATGAGCCTCGGACCTCCGATTGACGAACCGTCTGCGGAAACATGATCCTTGGATCGAGACAGTCGTTTCAGTATATCGCACTCAAGGTTTCGGATTACATTTTGTTCGGCCCGGTTGGTTCGTTCACGAAACCAACCGGGCCTTCGGAGCGGAAACACTCATATCTAGAGCTATGGACGTCCGATTGACGTGCCGTCAGCCGTGTTGTGTTCCTCTTAGTGAGACGGATCTTTTGGCATACTCCTCCCGAGGATTGGACGCAGGTGGAGTACGGTCGGGTTGGTTTTGCATTAAAAACCAACCGGGCCCCGGGGACGAAAATGCCAATAACTCTCAGACCGGGCGTCCGATCGACGCACCGTCTGTTGCGTTGAGTTCCTGTTGACGATATGGAACTTTTGGATACATCAACTCTGGTCTTTGTGACAGTTGATGTATCAGCCTCTCGGCTCGTGGAGCGGACTCTCCGAACGAGCTTGCTGTGTGCAGGAACCCTAGTGCTGGCTGCGACTGTTACCGTGACTGCTACTGCTACTACTGCTACTGTGACTGTGACGACGACAGTACAAAGATCCTGTGTGGATTCGACGACGACGACTATAGCACTCAGCGATCCTACGTGGGTCAGTGCTACAGGTCCTGTGTGGGCCCGATCCTGTGTGGGTCCTTGCGCTTAGCGGTCCTGTGTGAACCAGCACCTACAGGTCCTGTGTGGGCCCGATCCTATGTGGGTCTTTGCGGGGGTTGGTTACCTTTTGATCCTTCGTGGGTCTGATGACTTAGATGGATCAGTGATCATCTTTATCGTCCTTTGAAGAAGTATACCTGTGTGAGCTGAATCCTGTTGCTTTCCTGTGTGGATTGTGTAGTGCAATCCTGTGTGGATTACATTTTGCTTTCCTGTGTGGAATACGTTTACTTTCATGTGTGGACTGAGTTGTACTTGGGCTCGGAGGTTTGAGCGTATTTGAATTTGATGACTTAGGTATATGTATGGGCATATACCTAAGCAGTGTCGGTTGTTACTTCGTGATTGTACCTTTCTTCGTGGTTTATCCTTTGTGGATTTGAGAGACCTTCAGGGGTCTCGGGGTCCCTACTGAGTAGCTTATACTCACCCCTGCACGGGCTTTGCCCGCACTACGTTGTGTTGGTTGCAGATGACGGACAGCGTTGACCTTAGTTGAGGCTTGCAGAGCGGGACGGTACCCGGAGGTGGACCACTGGGCGGGACGTGAACGGAGCGGACGGCGGGACCCGTGGAGCAGAGGAGCTATCTGTACCCACCCTTCAGGTGGGATTTCCCAGTGGACAGCTTGGAGTAGCGGCTTTTACTTTTTAGTTGTTGTTTTCCCTTTCAAGTTATACTTTACTTTCAGTTTGGGTTTGTATTTTGGCCCATTTACTTTTCCGCACTTTCAGTTGTACTCTTCTTTTGTTTAGTGTTTACTTTCTGCTTGCTTACTCTGTGGTGTTTGTTTACTTTTCAAAGGAAATTCCTTCCCTTTTTACCGGGATTTACGCCTTGGTGCTAGTCGCCAACCCCTGGCCTATGGAAGGCGGGCTTGGGGTAGTCACGGCACGGACCCCGAGGGCGGGTCGTGACCAATTGGTATCAGAGGAGTTCGGTTCTACCGCGAACTCTGATCTTTCTATGTGAAGCAATAATGTTTAGCGTATTGAGTGTGGTTATCAGTCCAGGGAGTCCAGTGTTGGTGCGGCGGCCGACGTATCCGTACACCAGGACCCTGACTTCTGATTTCCGACTTAATGCACGAAAACATTGATTGCGTGTGTGTTTCAAAGTTTTCTTTGTGATTACTTATATCAGCTCACCAGGTATACTGTTCTGACCGTGGCGCACCTGTTTCCTTTTCAGGATGGCCCCACGACGGCAGCCAGCTAGGGTTCCGAGAGTCGAGCGTGACGACAGCCCACCGAGCGACGAGGCCTCGGTGCAGGGCCCTTTGTCAACAGTGGCACCGGCGGTAGCTCTACCCGCCGAGCCCCCGATGCTTCCAGCAGCAGCCGCTGACGATGCACGTTGCCTCAGCGCACTGCATGAGTTTCAGCGCCATCGACCACCCAGGTTTCGCGGGGAGACGGATCCCCAGGCAGCAGAGGACTGGCTGGAGGCAGTGGTTCGAGTGTTTAGGCAAGTGAGGACACCAGCAGACCTCATGGTGATCCTCGCTGCGAGCCTACTACATGCAGCAGCAGGACGATGGTGGGGCTTGATGCTCCAGGTGCACGATGAGGCATCTCTACTTTGGACGGACTTTGAGAGTCTCTTCCGCTCGGAGTTCGTCCCAGCCACCCTTCGTGCGGTGCGTATCCAGGAGCTTCTACAGCTGCGGCAGGGCAGCATGACGGTCGCTCAGTACTCGGCGAGATTTACTGATCTCTCGCGCTACTCGACCGACATGGTACGGGACCCATTCTTCTGGGCCCGGACCTTCGAGCAGGGTTTGAGACACGAGATCAGGGCATCGCTGATCTCCCTCAGCATACCGACTCAGACAGGAGTACTGGAGCGGGCTCTTCTGATCGAGAGCTACCTTGCTGAGTCTACACCAGCACAGAGACCCACCGCAGGGTGGCACGTGGCAGAGTCATCTGCAGCAGGCAGTCGACGGATGACTCAGGGGTCCAGACAGACCAGACCTTCGGGCAGACGATCTCAGGGCCCTGGCTCAGCAGTGCGGGGCACACAGTGCGGAGCCAGTCTTACGAGAGGCAGACAGTGCTACTCGTGCGGCGGGCAGGGCCACATGGCTCGTGACTGCCCGACCCGCCGTGCCGAGGAGCAGCAGAAAGTTGATGGACCACCGAGGCAGAGGTAGATGGTCGACCGTGGCGGTCCGCAGGGAGGAGGCGGACGAGGCAGAGGAGCTGGACGAGCAGCCGGTGGTGGCCGACGCTTTGAGGCACTACCACCACCACCACCAGGAGGTCCACCCCGACCACAGGGAGCTGGCGGGCAGCGACAGGCATAGCTCCAGGCAGCAGAGGCCTACGACCACGGCGCACCCGAGATGATTCGAGGTACTATCTGTTTCTATTCCACCCTTGCTGTAGTTCTTTTAGACACAGGAGCGAGTCACTCTTTCATAGCCGCTTCCCTTGTTCGGAGCTTGGAGATTCCGACAGAGCCGTTGGATCGATCCTTACGGCTAGAGACTCCCACGAAAGCAGACTCGACGATTACGCACTGGTGTTGGAAGTGTGAGCTTACTCTAGGAGGTGAGAGATTCGGCTGGGATCTTCTTGTAGCAGCGTCGAGGCATTACGACGTCATCTTGGGCATGAATTGGCTATCTACGGTCCATGCACAGATTGACTGTTTTAGGCGCAAGGTGCGATGTGTACGCACCGACGGGAGCAGGTTCACCTTCAACGGCGAGAAGGGAGGCTTAGAAGCACAGGATGGACTTCCGCGGAGGAGAGGACAGCCCATCACTCATCAGTTTGGTAGCCTTATCCTTGGAGCAGTTGACTTGCGGAGTCCTCGTTTTCCTGCAGTGGTGGATCATTTTGCGGACGTTTTTCCCGACGATGTTCCAGGGCTACCTCCTCGCAGAGAGGTAGAATTTTATATTGACTTGTACCCCGGGACAGCCCCGATATCCACTCCATCATATCGGATGGCCCCCGCCGAGCTTCGAGAGCTACGTGTACAGTTGGAGGACTTGCAGGGCAAGGGGTTCATCCGACCCAGTGTTTCACCCTGGGCTTCCCCGATATTGTTCGCCAAGAAGGCGGACGGGAGCTTGCGACTTTGTGTTGACTATCGTCGCCTGAACCAGGTGATAGTGAGGAACAAGTATCCGCTACTGAGGATTGATGACCTCTTTGATCAGCTCAAGGGAGCACGGTGGTTCTCGAAGATAGACCTCAGGTCAGGCTATCATCAGCTCAGAGTCAGAGACGAGGATGTGCAGAAGACGGCTTTCAGATGTCGGTATGGCCACTATGAATTCTTGGTTATGCCATTCGGTGTAACCAATGCTCCAGCAGTGTTCAAGGATATCATGAACAGGATCTTTCAGCCATACCTCGATCGGTTTGTCGTGGTCTTCATCGACGACATTCTGATTTACTCTACGATAGAGGAGGAGCATGCCTATCACTTGCGAGTTGTACTAGACAGACTCCGAGAGCACCATCTTTATGGTAAGCTCTCGAAGTGCTAGTTCTGGATACGTGAGGTCCACTTCTTGGGACACGTTATCTCTGAGGCGGGAGTTTCAGTGGATCCCGCGAAGATTGAGGCTGTGTTAGTATGGGAGCCACCCAGGAGCGTGACTGAGGTTCAGAGTTTCTTGGGACTAGCTGGATACTATCGGAGATTCGTGCCAGACTTCTCTAGAGTTGCGGCATCACTAACAGCTTTGACGAAGATGGGGAAACCCTTCGTGTGGTCAGACAGATGTCAGCAGAGCTTCCAGGAGCTGAGACAACGATTGACTAGCGCACCTATCTTGAGGTTTCCTGAGGAGGGAGTAGGGTACGTAGTCTACTGCGATGCATCAGGGACCGGACTCGGATGTGTTCGGATGCAGGAGCGGGCCGTGATCGCCTATGGATCACGTCAGTTGAGGTCGCATGAGCAGAACTACGCTACCCATGACCTGGAGCTAGCAGCAGTGGTCTTCGCTCTGAAGACATGGCGACACTATCTTATGGGCGAGCGCTTTACAGTCTTTTCCGATCATCAGAGCCTCAGGTATATCTTTTCGTAGAAGGAACTGAACCTGAGACAGTGGCGATGGCTCGAGTTCCTCCAGGACTATGACTTTGAGATAGTCTATACTCCTGGGAAGGGGAACGTAGTAGCCGATATCCTCAGCAGGAGGATGGGCATTCAGCTACTTGAAGAGGCGACGGAGCAGCTACCCTCTTTGCAGATATCCTTCTTGGATAGAGATGGAGCAGCCTTCCTCCAGTCTCTCACAGTCACCCCTCCACTACTGCAGCGAGTCAGGGAGGCACAGCGTGAGGACGCTGACTGTGAGACACGGCGTGCACAGATATCCTCGGGACAGCCACCTGATGGTTTCTCCCTTGGAGCAGAGCACGACATCCTTTTCAGAGGACGTACCATGGTACCAGTAGATTTGCGAGAGGAAGTGCTGAGTGAGTTTCACACATCTCCTTTGGCGGTACATCCTGGGGTGGCGATGATGTACCAGGACCTCAGACGACAACACTAGTGGCCGGGCATGAAGAAGGCTGTAGTAGAGTTCATTTCTCGATGCCTTACCTGCCAGTAGGTGAAGGCAAGGCATCAGGTACCAGCAGGCTTGGTACAGCCCTTGGAGGTTCCAGAGTGGAAGTGGGACGGCATATCTATGGACTTCGTGACTGGACTTCCACCCACTTCCAGAGGTCATGACTCCATCTGGGTGATTGTTGACCGACTCACCAAGTCGGAACACTTCTTACCCATCAGAGATAAGGGATCAGTGGAGAGCTTGGGACGTCTCTACGTTCAGGAGATTGTGCGGCTCCACGGCGTGCCATCATCTATCGTCTCTGATCGAGATGCTCGCTTTACTTCCTGGCTTTGGAAGGGGTTACAGGAGGCGTTCGGGACGCAGCTACATCTGAGCACATCCTTTCATCCTCAGACGGATGGTCAGACGGAGAGGACCATTCAGACACTCGAGGACATGCTCCGCGCATGTGTCCTCGACTTTGGTCGTAGCTGGGAGGACCACCTACCCTTGGTGGAGTTTGCTTACAACAACAGCTACCACTCCACCATCGGGATGGAACCGTACGAGGCGTTGTACGGCCGACCTTGTAGATCTCCTTTGTGCTGGACAGACCCCGGAGAGTCAGCACTGGTGGGACCGGAGATGGTCCAGGCCATGACAGAGAAGGTCCAGGTCATCCAGGAGTGGATGAGGACAGCTCAGAGCTGGCAGAAGTCATATGCTGACAGGAGGCGGAGGCCAGTAGAGTTCGAGGATGGCGACCACGTCTTCTTGCGGGTCTCACCTCGACGTGGTATTCGGAGATTTGGCCGAGGCGGCAAGTTATCTCCGCGCTTCATCGGACCCTTCCAGATTCTCAGCAGGATTGGTGTGGTGGCTTATCGCCTGGCTCTACCACCTCAGTTGCACCGGGTGCACGACGTCTTCCACGTATCTCAGCTGAGGAGATACGTGCACGACCCGACACACATCATTGACCATGGGGAGCTTGACGTTGATGATGGGGAGACTTTTACGGAGGTCCCGGTGGAGATAGAGGATCGACAGGAGCGGGTCCTGCGTGGGAGATCGATACCTCTTGTGCGCATCAGATGGAAGCACGGAAATCTCCAGGAGAGCACATGGGAGCGGGAGGCTCAGATGCGTGCTCAGTACCCTCATTTGTTTCCCTAGTTTTGATGTATCTTTACGGGGACGTAAAGGCCTGAGGTTGGAGTAATGTAAAGACCCATAAAATTCAAGGGCAATTTTTTTTCTTAATTTTCTTTAGAATTTTACAAGAGCGTGGTTTCTGACGGCACCTGATTCCGAGGCCCGGAGTGCCCGGAATCAATTTCTGAAGTTTGGCTCGGGTACGTTCAGTGAACGAACGAGCAGGTTTTCCTAACTTTTGATCCGGTGCTCGGAATTGAAATCTAAGGGCACCGATGAACTCGCAGAGCCAATATTCGCTTAAAGAGACCATTTCGGAAGTTGCGTTTGTTGCGGGTTGAAAGTTAGTTTTTGGGAGATTTATAAAAAGTTGAATAAAAAAATGTGGATTCTTTTTATTTCACTTTTGTAGGTTAACTCCTCTCAAAAGGAGTTAGGGGTGGGACCCACACCCACTTAACCTCCCTTGAGGGGATTAAGTGTGGTGGGACCCACACGAACCTAAACCTCTCAACTTCCCCCTTAAACTCCCCTCTCTCCCTCTTAATGTTTGTAAACTTAACATCTAATTAATTACACATGACATGTTAATTAATTAAGTGTTATGTTTTTGAATTTGATGTTTTGAATTCCTAGGCTTGGTAAATAAAACAAGGAGGGACCTTATTTTATTTTGTTAGCCAACTTGTGTGGATTTCATTTTGAGAGCTCCTCCTCCATCTTGCTCATCTTGACGAAGAACGGTCATCTTGACGAAGAACGCTCAAGCTCCGACGAAGAACGCCGCTCCGCTCTTCTTCGTCTTCCGTGTCAACGAGAGGGAACGCCGCTTCCTCCTCGGATTCCCTTCGTCGACATAAGAGGTTTCGCCAACGACGTATCACATCGGACGCATCTCTTCGTCAACGGAATTGACGAACGACGACCGCGACGCCCGATCTCCGCGACGTCGACTTCCGCGAACGTAGACAAATCCTCGAACGTATACCCAAGGTAGGGGTTGTTATTTATTGTTTAATTATTCTATTCTTTCTCATGGTTCGCATGACTAACGTGAGGAATTTGAATATTTTAAATTGAGTTATTATTTTAACGTGAGGGGGCCGGACCGCACGAACACGGCCGAACCCCCCTCCATCGTTCTTGTTGAATTTCTTGCGGGTGGATGAATCAAGGTGGCGTGGTGCCGTCGCACCACGCGGATATTCGCCAATCCTTATTGCGCGACGCCGTCGAGCCGCGCCATGGAAGAAACATCAGGAACGCGACGCCGTCGCGCTGCGTTGAAGAAATCAAGGTGCGGCGGAGGGGCGCGGTGCCGTCGCACCGCGCCGGATGACGAAAACCGCGGCCGGTTCCGGGCCGCGGCGGAAGAGAAGACCGGCGGCCGGGCCGCCGGCGTCGGAAGCCAAAAGCGGGACCGGAATTTCCGGTCCCGTTGGAGAAAACCGGCCGGCCAGCTGGCCAGTCGGATGGCATTAAACCGGGGGAATTAATCCCCTGGCCATCACATAAAACCCCCCTCTTTATGAGGGGGGAGCGTTTTCTTGAGGGGGGGCAGTCGGCCCCCCGGTTCCGCACAACCAGGCCCCCCACGTGGGGGGGCGTTTTAAAAAAAAGGGGGGGCGCGACATGTAGCCGTCGCCGCCCTTCCCAGGAAGCGGGGGCTTAGCCCCCCGCGTGTAGCCACCGAGCGGCGCCAGGCCGCCGCACCGCCGGCCGGCCGGCCGGCCGGGCCGACCCAGGGGGGGTCGGGCCGGGTCGGCCCGGACCCGGACCCCCCCGTTTCGAACCAGTTTCGGTCTTTTGGCCATAACTTGAGCCTCGGACCTCCGATTGACGAACCGTCTATGGTAACGCGATCCTTGGATCGAGACGGTCGTTTCGGTATATCACACTCAAGGTTTCGAATTACTTTGAGTTTGGCCGGGTTGGTTCGTTCACGAAACCAACCGGGCCTTCGGAGCGGAAACGCTCATATCTAGAGCTACGGACGTCCGATTGACGTGCCGTCAGTCGTGTTGTGTTCATCTTAGTGAGACGGATCTTTTGTCATACTCCGCCCGAGGTTTGGACACAGGTGGAGTACGGTCGGGTTGGTTTTGCCTTAAAAACCAACCGGGCCCCGGGGACGAAAATGCCAATAACTCTCAGACCGGGCGTCCGATCGACGCACCGTCTGTTGCGTTGAGTTCCTGTTGACGATACGGAACTTTTGGATACATCAACTCTGGTCTTCGTGACAGTTGATGTATCAGCCTCTCGGCTCGTGGAGCGGACTCTCCGAACGAGCTTGCTGTGTGCAGGAACCCTAGTGCTGGCTGCGACTGTTGTTGTGACTGCTACTGCTACTACTGCTACTGTGACTGCGACGACGACAGTACAGAGATCCTGTGTCGATTCGACGACGACGACTACAGAACTCAGCGATCCTACGTGGGTCAGTGCTACAGGTCCTGTGTGGGCCCGATCCTGTGTGGGTCCGATCCTGTGTGGGTCCTTGCGCTCAGCGGTCCTGTGTGAACCAGCGCCTACAGGTCCTGTGTGGGCCCGATCCTGTGTGGGTCTTTGCGGGGGTTAGTTACCTTTTGATCCTTCGTGGGTCTGACGACTTAGATGGATCAGTGATCATCTTTATCGTCCTTTGAAGAAGTATACCTGTGCGAGCTGAATCCTGTTGCTTTCCTGTGTGGATTGTCTAGTGCAATCCTGTGTGGATTACGTTTTGCTTTCCTGTGTGGAATACGTTTACTTTCCTGTGTGGACTGAGTTGTACTTGGGCTTGGAGGTTGGAGCGTATTTGAATTTGATGACTTAGGTATATGTATGGGCATATACCTAAGCAGTGTCGGTTGTTACTTCGTGATTGTACCTTTCTTCGTGGTTTATCTTTTGTGGATTTGAGAGACCTTCAGGGGTCTCGGGGTCCCTACTGAGTAGCTTATACTCACCCCTGCACGGGCTTTGCCCGCACTACGTTGTGTTGGTTGCAGACGACGGACAGCGTTGACCTTAGTTGAGGCTTGCAGAGCGGGACGGTACCCGGAGGTGGACCACTGGGCGGGACGTGCACAGAGCGGACGGCGGGACCCGTGGAGCAGAGGAGCTACCTGTACCCACCCTTCAGGTGGGATTTCCCAGTGGACAGCTCGGAGTAGCGGCTTTTACTTTTTAGTTGTTGTTTTCCCTTTTGAGTTGTACTTTACTTTCAGTTTGGGTTTGTATTTTGGCCCATTTACTTTTCCGCACTTTCAGTTGTACTCTTCTTTTGTTTAGTGTTTACTTTCCGCTTGCTTACTCTGTGGTGTTTGTTTACTTTTCAAAGGCAATGCCTTCCCTTTTTACCGGGATTTACGCCTTGGTGCTAGTCGCCAGCCCCTGGCCTATGGAAGGTGGGCTTGGGGTAGTCACGGCACGGATCCCGAGGGCGGGTTCTGACAGATATTTTCTAACCATCAATGCCCAGAAGAAGAGAAATTTATTCTTTTAGTATCTCGTTTTGATGGGAAACCTGACTAGTGGTGGGAAGAAATCAAAAATATATCATCCAAGGATGAAATTTATTCCATGGATTGGGAGAAATTCAAGTGAATATTTTTCAATAAATATTTTCCTCAAACCATTTGTCTCATGATGGAAAGGGAGTTCCTCAGACTCGAGTAGAAGGAAGATAATCCAATTGGTATGTATGAAGAAGTCTTCAAAAGGCTTTCCGGATACAACTCAATATTTTTCAAGAACACTAAAACGAATTTGGATCGCTTATTTAGAAAAATAATGTTTTGTCTATAAAAATCAATGCCGATTTTTGTCATTGATATTTATGAAGAGATTTTATGTTTTTCTATCATTACTGAAATAGTGATCGGAGACTCCTAGTTGTCTCGTTGGCTGATGGTAATAATTGTAAGATTGAGTCTAATATGTGTGGCCCAAGAAATAACTCATGTGATGGAAAGAAGTTAGAAAATCCCACTTGTAAAAAATTCGGGAAGAAGCATATGGGTAATCATCTAAAGTGAACACAAAATTGCATCAAATGTGGAATGATGGGGTATCTGGCTAAAATTTCTCATTGGGATATAAAAATTGATGATAATGTTGTAGAAGAAAAGATGGTTCAAGAAAACCCTTATCCAGTACTGTAGTGTTATAACTTTATGGAGTAAGTGTATTATTTGAAAAAATTTCTTAATCTAAGGGTTGTCTAAGGAAATAAATGTCATTCTCAAAAAAATAAGGAAAGTATTATGACATCACCTCCAATAAGGTGGAAGTGAAAAATGATATGGTGAAAGGTACAGTAGTTATTCATTCAAGTATGTTGATAATACTTTTTGATTCTGGTTCAACGCATTATTTCATATCATTCAATTTTATTAAAACTATTCAAACACCGCCTCAAAATATTATGGATAAGTTATCTGTGAGAACAGAGAATAGAGAAATTATTATGTCCTAGGTTTACAACTCATCACTGATAAAATTGTGTGGGATAAATCTCCTGTTAAATCTTGTCATACATCATTTTTTGGTGTTAAATGTTATCTTGTTCATGGATTGGAAATACTTATACAATGACATCATCAAATATGGGGAAATGGGGATCACTCTTCTCATATCGAAGAAACCTATAATTCGTTACAAATGTAAGGAGGAAAACAAATCTCCTTGAGAATCCTTGTCTAATGTGTGGATATTACTGAATTATATGAAAGAAATTATAGATAAAATGATTTATTTCTCAGTTGAAAATATTCATGGATCCCTAACTATATCATAGACACCTTCTAGAATGACTGACATAGATCTAGAAGATCTAAATAAGTTGTTACAGGAAAATCTACATAACAGTTTTGTATACCCAAGTACTTTACTATGGGGCATGCCAGTCCTTTTCGTCAAGAAGAATGATGGTTCAATGATCCTCTGCATTGAATATCTTGAGCTCAATAAAATAATGATTAAAACCAATTATCCTCATCCTCAGATAGATGACTGCTTCGATCAGCTTTGTGGGGCCAGTTATTTCCCTATGGTGGACCTTCAGTTGGGATATCACTAATTAAAGGTGAGGAAGGAAGATATTCCAAATATTACATTTAAAATGATGTGTGGACACTCTGAATCTCTAGTGATTCCCTTCATACACAATAATTATCTAAAATTTTCAAATTTTTAACGAATAGAGTCATTAGAGATTACATCACGAAATTTCTGGTTGTCTTTATCAATGATAATTTGATATGCTCAAAGAACATGGGGGAAAATGAGGATCATTTAAATTATGTGATAATTACATTCTGAAGGGAGGAAATATATAAAATTATTGTAACCATATTTTTTGTAGAGGGTGTATCATACTTAGGGAATTTTATCACAAACAAAGGGATATTTTTGGACCCTTCCTAGACAAATGAAATTGAAGAGTGGAGTATGCCAACATCTGTAATGGAGATCAAAAAAATTCTGGGTCAAGCAAGGTATTATTATGGATTTGTGAAGAACTTCTCACAATTTTAAAAATCAATGACCAAGCTTGAACAGAAGGGATGTATGATTTCTTGGACTCAATAATGTCAAGACTAGTGTAAGGAGTTGAAAAATCGGCATTTCACTATTCCAATAATCACACTCCCATCAAGTGGAAAGTTATTTACGGTGTACAGTGATGATTCAATGAAGTTATTAGGCTATGTAATGATGAAAACTGATAATGGGATAGTATAATCTTCATGTAATATAAAAATACAAAAGTCAAAATATTCTATGCATGATCTATAGTTGGTGGCTGTGATCTTTTCATTGAAAATCTGGCAGCATTATCTCATTGGAGAGAAGTGTGATATAAATTAAAATCACTAGAGTCACAAATATATATTAAAAAAAATATCTTAATATTAACAATCAAATATGGTTAGATCACATAATGAATTATTACTACTCAATCCAATACTATCCTGGTAAGGAAAATAAGGTGTAACGTGCTCTATGTAGAAAGGATCCAACATCATTATCAATGATGAAAATTTAAAAGGATCCCAACATAATTGATTTTAAGAGAATGGAAATGGGAATCATTACGGTATGAACATCATAAATTCATTATCAAATGGTTACTCAGAAATCCCTCAAGGAGAAATTAATGGATGCTCAATGAGAAGATGTAGAAATTCAGAAAATGGTGGAAGCATTTAGAAATGGGAAATCACATGAGTTCATGATTGATGAATAATTAGTTGAATTATTTGGGTTATGATTATGTATTATATCAAAACCACAAAAAATGAAATATATTTTTAATGACATGCATAGATAAACATTATCTATTCACCTAGGGAACACAAAGATGTATCAAGATTGCCAATAGAACTTTTGGTGGGACAATAAGAAGAAAGAGATTGCTGAGTCTACATGAAAGTGCCTGATATGTCAGAAAGTGATGGATAAAGAGAAAATGTCTAAGGGGATAAAGAAACCACTACCCATATAAACAATGTAGTGTTATAACATCACCATGGTCTTTTTCACTTGACATCCAAGGATATCTAGAGGAAATAATTAGATATGGAAAATTGTGGATCATATTATAAAGACAGATCACTTTATAACAATTATAGAGGACTTATCATTAGATAAAATTTCACGGATATATATCAAATAGGTTATAATGATTCATGTATTACCAATATATTATATTTTATAGAGATATGAGATTGACCTCGGTGTTCTGGAAAAGTCTCCAACATGCTCTAAGCACTAAAAAAAATTTATTATCGCCTATTAACCTAAAACTGATTTCTAATCTGAGAGAACTATACAGACACTAAGATACATGCTGATAGCATGTTCTATAGACATAAATGATGGATGGGACCAACATATTCAAATAGTTTAATTCTCCAACAATGATAGTTTCTATAGATGAATCTGAATTGCACCATACAATTCCCTTTATGTGAAAAGTTGTTGATCACCAGCGTGGTGGGATGTTGTTCATGAGAAAAAGCTTCTAGGTCCTGAAATGGTTGAATAAATGGTTGAGAAGGTGAAAATCATTTAGTAGTGCATCATGTCAGACTAATTTAGACAAAAGAGTCATGTAGAAAATCATTGACATGACCTTGAGTTGAATCTCCAAAACATGGTATTACCCATATTATCTCTATGGATGATGGTCATTAGGATTTGGAAGAATGAAAATATAATACCCATATACATCAGACCCTTCTATAAAATTGATCATGTCGGAGTTGTGTCATATCGACTAGAACTTCCACCTACCATTTCTAAAGTAGATGATGTCTTAAATGAATCCATTTTAAGAAAGTACATACCTGATCCTTCACAAGTACTCTCTTCAGTGGTGGTATAGTTAAAGAATCATCTTTCCTATAAGGATCATCCATTTAACATCTTGAATTATATAGATATAGTTATATATAACAAGAATAATTAGCTGGTCAATTTACAATGGTGGATCCATAAGTATGAAGAGGAAACATAGGAACTAGAGGATGCATTGAAGGAAAAGTTCCCACACCAGTTTATGGTTTGGAACGTAAAATGATATTTCAAGGGAAAAATTTAATAAGGGGGAAGAATGTAACAACCCTATGTTTTATCAATGGAATTTATCATTTAATAATTAAGTCATATAATCACATGAAATCAAAAATCAATGAACTAATAAGTACTATGTGACCTAAAATAAAAATACTGTCACTTCATTGATTTGAATTTAGAAATTCTGACATAAATGATTATGATCAGTAATATGTTTTCATTTTTATGGAACAAACATATCTTTTTAGTGAATAGTAATCTACCCTTATGAATAGTAACCTACACATATGAATAGTAATATGACCCTTATAAATAGTAGATCATCCATAAGAATAATAACATCACCCTAGAATGTATAAATAAAATTTAGTTATCTTATAAGTGATAATATGACCATTTAAAAAGTATTAGTATTTTTGATAGTCATAAATAATTAATTTCAATTAATTATTTAACTTAGAAGAAAATATATTTTCATAAACGGTGTTAATAAATTAACAATTCAAGGTCCTTAGGATTTAAGATAATTTTAGGATCCAATATATATTTTTTGAAATCATTATAAAAACAGTTATAGTTTTGAAATCTGTACTTTTCAAGTAAAATACGATTTAAATTAATAATTAAATTAATCATAATTAAAAATTTATTTATGAAAAAATTATTTCCTTTGATGATTCTACACATTGATATGTTTTTAAGGTGAATTTTGGAGATTTTCTTAAAATTCCTGATTTTTTAATATTTAAATACGGTAATTTGTCATATATATATATATATATATATATTATGTACAATAAAATATTTATTGAATCAAGGATGATGTAAGATATTTGGTTTTAAACTCACTTGCTCATATAATATTATTTTTTCATAAGAATCATTAATATTTTTTTCTTATAGAAAAATTATAAACTAATGATTAAAAAATTAATAATACCCTCCTCCCCTCCACTATAAAAACCACCCACACTCCCCTAAAGCCTTGTGCCTTTCCTAAATTCTACAAAAATATTTCCAGGAGATCCTTACCCATGTATATTATCCCTTGGTCTCCTCCAAAGACTAAATACTCTCCCCTAAAGATGATCTAATGGAAGATTAACACAAGAGGTAAATTCCACTTTGGAATTATTTTATTTTCTTATAAAGTTTATTTGTTTTTGTTTCTATCATTACCTCTCCAAATTCAAATGCTATCACATATAAAGTAAATTATATGTACTATAATTATTTCATTATAATTTAAGGAGTTATAATCATCCCTTTTTACTCATATATTATAATAGTAGTAAAAACACCATCCAAGAAATGTTAATTTACCACATTCAAGGATGATTGGTTTTCAATTTACATTACTATTTTAATTCTAGACATAAAGACATATATATGGATGTACTAGACTATAATAGATTTATTATGTCTCGTAAATGGTTTTGGATTTTTTTTACATGTTTATAAAAGAAAATGCGGTTATTGTGATCTAAGCCTGCGAATTAACCCAAAAGGTTATCAATAATATTTTTTATAAAAATTAATATTCACTACAAATAACTAATTTAAATATATAACCAATTAATATTATATATGTTCAATAATAAAATATAAATCCAATTATATACAAACATCCACATTTTACGTGGTTATACATTCCTGAATATAAGTAAACCGATCTTGAAACAAACAGACCCGAACAATGAAATTAAACTTTTAACCCATAAAAAAGTCCATGAATTAACTTATTATAGTTATACTAAATCTATTTCATGTAAAATGAATTATTTTATTATTATAAAATTATCTTAATATGATTATTCAGTTCATTATTATTATGTGGACAAGACCCTCATTCTTATGGTATGGGTTTCTACCCCAACTTCCATTATTCCTTCAGATTATTCTTACTATTTTTTACCCAAATGAAATCCTATATTATTTTTATGTAAATATTTCCATTTCTATTTATATTATTTAATAGTTTATCAAGATCCATTAATCACTATCTTTTGGGGATATAAATTCTTGTATGTGATTCCCTCTTCAATACTTCCCGATAAGAAAACCCGTTTTATGTTAAATTCCAGATTCTTACCCAAATTAAAGTACAATATAATATATGTTTTTAATAATCCGTTATATTTATAAAATCACTCTTTTTATACATAAAACATTTTTATTTCACATTTGGTTTTATATAAAATATTATTCCCTTTTATGTTTTAAATTATCTCTGACATTTTCATAAGACCGCTCTAAAATATTTTAATTTTAATGATTCATAAAAACTATTTTAAATTTATCACATAAATTTTTAATAAATTAATATAATATATTCATATTTTAAATTATTAATTTCAATTTATTTTTTACTTCCATTCTTTCACGGATAGTTGTTTGATACACCAATTCACCATGCTTTATTAAAGGATTATGATACCCATTTCATTCCACGAGTACCCTTATGTTTATGTATGATTAATTATTTATGATTCTGAATGTGGAAAACACATTCATTCACATTTTAAGATGAGTTATCCTAGATATAACACTATTTCATTGGGTAATTTTGAGTCCTACGAGATGTATTTTCAACAGTCTTGGGGTAAGTCTTGACTTGTGCAACCATGTGAAACAGTCTCTGTGCTTAACATTGACTTCGAATCCTCTATGTAAAATGATCCATGACTCATGATAAATACATGTATTATGTTACATCCACGATATTATGAATACATTTTTATATGACCCCATGTTTATATGTTATTATTTCACATTCTCCATACATTTTTATATCATTATGCCATGCCTTCTAACCCCTATGCCAAAGCTTTAATACAACGCTTTTTCCCCTTACATGGATTTTAGATTATAAATTTTTTCATGTTATCCCATGGTTAACCTATGATTATTTATTAGAATAATGGATGTTATGACCTCTTTATGAAGATTAAATAATCTAATGTTTTATTAAGTCACATATTTTTAACTTTTTTGATCATAGTCCTCCAAGACACTAAACATCACGATCCTTGGATTCCAATATGATGTTTTATTATGATTATAATCATTTAATGTTATATGTAAAATTATAGTGTAAATATAGTTATAAAAATATAAATATATTTTCTAAGAACACTGTATGAGTAAAAAAATATTCATGATAAGACGTATTGTAATTTCATATCACCTTTTATATTCTTGAGATACATGCCATATTCACCATTATTTTTTTTTGTGTGGTGTATATAATACTCACGAATGTATTATGTGATTATTATTATTAAATTTATGTTTATTTAAATATTTCTTCAATTATCATTCATTAATGGGGTTTATGTTTCAAAAAATTTTAAAGAGTCTTTTAAATTTTTTCAAGCATAACAATTTTGAAATGATTTACAAGATTCATTATATATTTAAAGGGAAAAATTTTTAAAATATTTTCATTCTTTTTTCAAGAATTCTTTATAATTTTTAAGGACAATATTCAATGAAACATTTTTTAAAATGTATTTAGGATTTAAAATTTAATTTCTAAAGAATATGTATATTTTATTCAATAAATATTTTTAAAATATCTTTAAAAATTATATCTCATCTAATATGACATCTATTGGTGTTACTCATGCCTTTAGGGGGAAATAATTCAATGTTACCATTAATATTATTTCTCTGAATGGATTATGTTTTGATTTCATTATTTTCATGAAACCCATTTCACTTTCAGGTGTTATATGCTTTTGATATATATTTATGTTCATGGGTTCTGTTCATGATGAAATTATTTTGAAATGTAAATATTTTTTCACAGGATATGATTGGATTATATGTTTATGATACCAATATTATTTCATAGGTTGAGATATGATTTTTTTATTAAGTTTTGTAAAATTTTTTTATGATTTCATTATGAGATGGGTGGAATCTATATCTCCCTCCAATGCATTGGGTAAATATTTAAGTCTCATGATATTGTATAATTTGGTTTTGGGAGTAATCCATGACTACTGATATGGCCATGGGACTAAACCATGACTACCAAGATTCTAAAAGGGGTGAACTCATGCTATTAAAATGGTCAATGGAGTTTCCCATAACTAACAATATACTATTGGTAGTTAACCCATACTACTATTATAATCATGGAATTAATTCTATAGATACTATTGAAATTATATTAGATACTTATGTAATTTATATAATCCCATGTTTTATTCCAATGTTATCATTTCAAGGCTATTGTTCTATGTTTCCTTATGATTCATGTCGTACAAATATACATGATTTATTCTATGTTTCAGGTCTATGATCTTTGATATGTAGGGTATGATCTTAAAATTTTTTTGATCACATTATCCTATTTTTATTCCCACATTTATGCTTACTTTTCTCACTTTCTTACCCTTACTATGAATATAAAATCACCCATTTTTATGTTTCGTTTAGAGTTTTAGGAATATATGTATTAAGTATGATGTTTCTAAGAGTGTTTTTAGTCATTAAGAAACTAGTGGGAGATAATATAGTTCACTTATGTACTAGTGCTAATAATTCCATGTTTCTAAATTAATTAGACAAGTATCGTATTTTGGTGACTATTTTTATAATGTTTTCAATTTTTTGAAAAAGTGGGGTAATTTTAATGTATATGAAGACCCATTAATTATATTTGGTTTCAAGGGAAATTTTTATTTAACCTTTGAAATATAGGATGATAAACTTTAGTGGTAACTCTATGGACATGTTTATAAACATGTATCAATACATGGAAAAGTATAATAAAAGTCTTGAAAAGTAGGTAATGAATATAGTAAGTGGATCCCTAATAATACTCCCATATAATAATACTACAAGTCAATTTTTCTATGAAATATATTTACCATGGAGTTTCAACTCTGAAAAGATCTATCAGGCCTGACTTGAGGTGATCCGGTTCATGATAATAGGCCTTTATACACACATGGTTTGACAATACCATGGGATATTCTTTTGAAATTCACAAATATTCTTGAACCATTATAAATTATTTGAATATAAGATGGATATGAATATCCTAAAATAAACCTATGTTATATTTGATTAAAGATTGTTTCATAAATTCTACATCATATAAGTTTAATTTCATGATTATTGGGTTCCTCATTTTGATGATCGCTTCTTACCCTATGATTTTGGTTTTAGCCAATGGATGGAAACCAACAAATCATCATTAATGGTTATTCTAACATAAAATAAAATTATTTCTCCCCTGAGAAACTAAATGTTATGGGAGATGGAATGAAAAATCGTGTTTTTATACTCACACTGGTTTCTCAATCTCTAATTCATTGTGGAATCCCAAATGATAAAAGTAGGGAAAAACATTCTTTTTCGTCTTTCCTGAGGAAATATCCATTTTATTTCATATTAACTTTTAATATACTTGTTAATGAACAATGGATTGGTATTATAGGAAATATATTCTCCATTTTCTATTGCATGGAGTATGATAATGTTATTTTGGATGTTTATTGATTAGTCAGAAAAGTGGATCAGTGGTCGTCTATAATTAAGAATATGAGGTAACTTGATGAAATTGAATCTAGGGATTGGGACGAGGTAAAGATAATATATTTAAATAAGTTAATTTCAGTAATCATTGTACAAATATAGATAAGGAGTTCCTTGATTTGAAGAAAATGAATGATGAATTTGTCGGTACCTACAGGTATAATTTTACATTACTTGTGATCTACGCTTCAAGAATTATCCTTCGACCTAAAATTATTGCTGATAGGTTTTTTAGTTCCTAAAACAAAAGTCTCAAAAGGTTGTCGGGCATAAGATACATTAGTATAAATGAAGAGATTGTGAGTTCTGTAATCAAGGATGAAATAGATGTTGGGTTTACATATCATTCTCATGGTTTTGACAATAAAATGAAGATTTTCTTTAAAATAAAATTTATAAATAATGAAGAGAAGAATAAGAGATTCCCATTTATGCATTATGTTTGTAAAAAAATCATGGGGAAATTTACATAAGGGTGATAATATATGTATTAAGTGTGAAATGGAAGTCCATTAAGAATTTTATTGGAGAAGTGATGGGAAAGAGTTAGCTAATGGTGTGAATGTTGGAAAGGGGTAACATAATGAACCTCACATGCTTCAATACTACATGTGTAAGGAGAAGGGTAATTTTTTTTACCAATGAAAAAACCTTAGGGCTAGCGATTATGATTGAATAAATCAACCTCTTGTGTCATGGGACAAGGTATAATTTCATGCAATTTCTATTTCTAATGATGGGTGCGATAACGATGGGGTGAATGGTAAATGTTCCATTCCACTATAGAACTGTTAAAGTCTTATTTGATTCTAAATCTACCCAATATTAATATATATATATATACATATATAATTTCATAATGTTGTTAATATTCCCCCAAAAATATTAGATGTGGAATTAGAAATTCAACCCCTTAATGGTATGATTATTTCTTCCCATGTCTATGATTCCACTTCGGTTATTTTTTGTGGGAATGCACTTCGTGCAAATCTTTTCATTCTTCTTTTAGATGAATTTGATTTCATCATAGGCATGAATTGGAATTATTGACATAGATATCATATTAATTTTATTGTAATGGAAATTGATTTCTATATTTATGTCCCTTCTATGATCATCCGTCAATGTGATGATAAATATGATATTCATTTTGTGATTAAATATAGTGTATTGGTTACAATTTCACTTAATATTAGATGTTTATCTAAAATGGTTGGGGGTAAAATCAACATCAATTATATGCCCATTGTTCAAGAATTTTTGGATGTATTTCTATAAGAATTTCCTAGCCGTCAACAAAACATGAATTTTATTTCTCAATAGAACTCATAACTAGTTCCCCACCAATTCTAGAGACTCCCTATATAATATCACCAGTTGAGTTTCAGTTGTTGAAGTAGAACCTCAATTAAGACAATGACATGGGATTCATTTTACCATGTGTGTCACCTTGGTGTGCATCATTTATTTTTTTAAAAAAATAGACAGATCAATTCACTATACATTTTTTATTGGTAGTTGAACAAAATCACAATCAATAACAAGTATCCCCTTCCATGTACTCATGATTGGTTTTATCAATTACACAGTGATCAATAATTTTCCATGATTTTAAATCATTTTGGATATCATAAATTTATGGTCATGATGTAGGATATACCCAAGATGGTATTCAGGACACGTTATAAAAACTATGAATATATAGTAATTCCTTTTGGTCGTACTAATTCCCTTGATATCATTATGGATTTAATTAATATATTCTTTTTATATTACTCAGATCAGTTTGTGGTATCCTTTATATATGATGTTATTATCTATAAAAAGATGAATAAAGATCATGAAGTCAACTTAATAATACTACTAATGACCAAAAAGAAATATAAAATATATGAAAATTTTACAAATTTAGAAAATTGGATGAAAAATGATTCATTTTTGGGTTACATAATCTCAAGATTTGATATATTAGTAGATCTATTAAAGACATATGCTATTGAATGTTGGCCTAGGCCAACCATGGTGCCTGATATATATAGATTTCATAGTTTAGCAGGATACTATTGATGGTTTTTGGAGTATTTATCATGAATATCTAATCTTATGACCAATTTAACTTATGAATGTGTCAAGTTCCTCTAGACCGATGATTGTGTGAAATATAAAGAGGAATTTATAAAAATGATGGAAATTTCACATATTCTTACAATACCCATGAGTGGTGAATGGTTTTTAATAAATAGTGATGCATTATATAAGTAATTATAATTTGTTGTTATGTAGATTTAAATTTTTATATAATATTCCTTATATAAATTTATACTTCTTCTTAAAAATTACCTGAATCATAATTTTGAGTTAGTTGCTGTAGTTTTGGTATTAAAATCTGGATGAATTTTCATTATCTGGAAAATTTAGATATATATACTAATAAAAAATGTATGAAATATATATTAACATGGAATTTTATTAACATACATTATATAATTTTGGTAAATATGATAAAGGATTTTGATTTCTCAATACACTACCACCCAAGGAAATCGACCAAGTTGGGTGATTCATTAAGATGAAAGAATAATTAAATCTTATCCATCTTGAGGATCACAAAAGACACAATATTTCTTTATTTTCAAAGGATGTATCAAGAAATTATGAATGGGTGGGAAAAATATAATCATGCTAAAATGAATGTTCAACACTCTATAGAGGTGACTATTAAGGAGATACAAAAGGAACATGTAGAGCTATAGAAAAATGATAGAAAAGATCATTAGTTTATCCTTTATTAGGATGCAATGATAATGTTTAGGAACCATGTACGTGTTTCTTCCATAAAATATTTGAATAAGGAGTTTCTAGAGTAATCACATGGTTCTTCATTTTCTACTCATCCTTTAATTACGAAGATGTATAGGGATATGAAAGAATACTTATGGTGGGATGCCATAAAGAATGATATCAAAGAGTTTTTATCTCGTTGCATAGTTTTCTTGAATGATAAGGATTAAAGACATTATTATAAAGGGATTTTACATCTATTACCCATTATAAAATTTAAATGGGATAACATCACTATGGATTTTCATATTAGACAAACCAGAACCTCTAAGGGGATAATTGTTATAGGGGAGGATGTTGATCATCTTACTATGTCAAAACACTTCACTATTATCAATGAATATTTAAATATAGATAATATTTCCAATATTTACTTTAAGGTTGTTGTAAGGAAACATGGACTATCACATTAACATGTATCTGATCTGGATCCAAGGTTTACCGCAATATTTTAGAAAAGTAATTTTCAAGAATTTGATACAGGATTGAATTACAACCCTACTTATCATCCTCAAATAGATGGTCAATCTGAATGAGATATATAAAAATAAGATGATGTGTAGATATATTTTCATTATATTTCATGGGTTGTTGGGATCTATACCTTCCAATTTAATAGTTTTAGTACAATAATTGATTTCAATCAAGCATTCAGTTGGAACCTTATGAAAACCCCTATAGGAATAATTGTAGAGAACCAATGTTTTGTGATGAATTCCTAGAAATAAATATATTGGGGCCTAATGTCACTAAATCAATTATATATAATGATTGAGCCATTCTCTAGTATATCAATGAAAATCAAATTTTAAATAAAAGATATGATGATTACTATTGGAATGATATGGAATTTGAATTTGGTGAAATGGCCTTTCTTCGATTCTCTCACAATAACAGCTTTATGGGATTTGAGAAGAAATTAGAACTAATCCCTTGGTATTTTGGTCCCTTTTAGATTATTGATCATATAGGGATGGTACCCTATCATTTTTCACTTCTTTCCAATCACTCTCAACTCCATGATGTGTTCCATGTATCTCTCCATTGGAAGTAAATATAGGATCGTTCACATGTACTGAACACTTAGATCATACTGGTAGAGAAGGATCTATCATACAAAGAATAACCAGTTGAAATTTGGGGTTGTAAAATGAATGTTCTAGGAAACAAGACCATTCACACATTCAATGTTTTGTGGAGAAATAACTATTTAAAATAAGCTATGTGAGAAATTAGGGATATGATGAATCAAAAGTATCTTCATTTTCCAAACCATAATGATGGATTTCAAATGAAATTTTCATTTTGAAGGGGTATAATGCAACACCTCATGTTTTTGACATTTTTTAATGAATTAATTTTCATTAATTGTTTTCAATGCCCTAAGTTGAACATTCCTTTCACATGGAACATATTTGAGTACATTACATGCAACACTGATTTTTATTAAAAAATTATATATTATAAATTTTTTCTATATTTATCATTAAAATATACATTAAGGCAGTGATTATGAATAGTACATAATATCTTATAAAAATATGTGGTCTACATAAATATAAAATGAATTCATTAGGTATAGTTGTTTAATTGAATATTAATAGAATATTTTTATAGAAAACTATTTTTATATTGAGAATGATGTTTTATACTAAAAAATTAAATTAATTATCTTGTGATATTAATGTAATATATATAATATATTGAGTCAATTTTTTTATATTCATTAAATATATTCAGTAGGCATAAGGTAATAACACCCTTAATTTTACAAATAATAACATATATTTATATTAAGGTACATTTATCACCTTTTGGTAGTGAACCCACTTAAAATCTAGTTTTTGGAACATTTATAAATTTTATATTTGAAGATAAATTTTATTTTTGAAATAGAAGAAAAAAAATTATTATATAGTGATTTGTTTTGGTATTTCTCTATGATGTTTCATTTATTAATGGATAGTGAAAATACTAAAATTTACCTTTAATCGTCTTCTTAATCCCTTTTATTTTTAATGTTAAATAACATTTTTAATTTATTGTAATTTTTAACTATATAAAATTCTTATTAATTTTTCAAATTTATTTCATTTAAATTGTTTATAAAAAACTAGAAATTTTTTGAATGTTTTTACTTTAAAATTCAGTTCTGTCATACCATCTACGGGATTAAATTTAAATTATTTTTTAACAATTCTGTTATTGGAATTTTTAAAAAATGTATTATATTTTTTCAATCAAAATAATTTATAATGTTTCAAATGATGAAATTAGTTTTCCTAATAAAATTCAGTGAAGATAATTAAAATTTATTACCACGATTAAGATTAAATTAAGATTAATAAGAGAGTAAGACCTAAATATATAGACTAATATGACCCGTAAACTTGTCGAAAATCTATTTTATGAAAATATTGAGACCCTATCCTCCATAGTATCGAATTTTGACCATTATTTTATCCACATTCTTTTACAGAATGTGTGTGTGGATTCCTGTTTCTAAAATATTATTGGAATGTCACTCCTTCTATACTATAAAAGGAATACTCTCCTCCCACATGTACACACCTCTAAAGACAAATAAATTTATCCAATATTTGTAAAATTATATCCTAAAAATCCTTCATTTCTTCTGTGAAGCCTATATTTACGTAGATATCCTTTCATGGAATCTCTTTAGTGGAAATTAAAAAGAGTTACCTAATTAAGTGGTAACATCCTCTCTCAAGCTCATATATTTTATTTTCTTTCTCCATACAATCTAATATACTTATTCAATTATCATAAAAAAAAAATTATCCTCAATATACTAAATTGGTTTTTTCAAAAAAAAATTACCTATACATACACACACTTCCATCTAATGGGTCACAAAAATACTTTTTATGTGTACAAAAAACTACCACCTCACAAATTGATGATTGTTTATTCATCCATTACTGCCTCTTACAGAAGAAATTATGATGTTACTCTATTTTTATATAATATTTATGATATTTATAATTCAATTAAGGTTTAGTAACTATTTTTCAACACATAACCTAATAAATTCTATCTTATGTAAATATAATAATTTCTTTTATGGAAGTGTGGACTACCTATCCCTCAAAGTAATGTGATTCGTTCACACACTACTCAGAATGTTTTAAGGAATTTTTTAGTGAGCCTATATGATATCAATTCTGTAATAAAAATTATAGAATAATTATATATATACATATATGCCATTTAGAATATTTCTTTTATAAAAAAATAAAATAGAAACAATGTTCATGTGTACATACGTCCTACAGTCTCCAAGAATAGTGTATTCGATTTTGTTCATATAAAAAATATATATTATAATATTTCAAATAACTGAATATAAATAAGCTGTTCATCATTTTTTACATTAGTAAAATAATGATATAATTATAAGGGCCAAAGATATAGCAAATTAAGACACAAGAGAAGAACAAAGTAGATATTACCAGAAGTAAATGCATGCCATATAATTGTTAACAATTGGTTAATACATGATCATAATTAATATATATATTTTATTAGATATAATAATATTAATCATTAAAATATGTATAAAAACATACTTTTATTGTAGAAGAATTTTGTATGATTATTAAGAGATTCAAGACACGTGTTCATGGAATTTCATCTCACTTTTTATATCCGAGAGATACATAAAATGTTCACAACTTTTTTCATTTCCTTGTAATATATAATAAAAATGAATGTATTATATAATTATTCTTGTTAATTTTATGGGTATTTCAATATCCCATCTATTATATTTCATTGATGTGGTTTTTGAATCAAAATTTTTCTTAGAAACTTTTATTAGTTTTCAAGGAATATGATTTTGAAATGGTTTACAAGTTTCATTATAAATTTCAATGGAAAAGGTTTTCAAAAGGCTCTGACCACATTTTCAAGATTCCATCATAATTTTTCATATCTATTTACAAATAAAATAATTTTGAAATGGTTTTTTGTTTTGATATTAATTTTTTAATTAAGATGGATATTTTCATAAAAAATTTATATTATTTTTTAATATTATTACATATTTAAGATGACATCCATTTGTGTTATGAATTCCATTATAGGGAAATGATTCAATGAAAAATCTCATATTATTTCTCGAAATGATATATGTATTTATGTCTTGATATTTGTGAAACTATTTTTCCTTTCACATGTTATAGGATTTTTAAACCCTCTTCTTTTCACATGTAATGTTTATAATGAAATGATTACAAAACCTGTATCATTTTCAATAGGTTATGATATGATTAAATGTTTAAGGTACCCATTTAATTTCATGGGTCAAAATAAAAATATTATTTATTTTGTAGAAAATTAATGTTTGATTTCATTCTATGAAGTGTGGGACCTATATCTCTCTCAAATGTATTCGGTAATGATTTTTATCTCATGATATTGACTAAGCTGGTCTTGGGAGGGAACCTTGAATGTGAAGATGGCCATGTTAGTGGACCATGACTGCCAAGATGGTTTGAGGAGGGAAACTAATTCTACGAGTATGCCCATAAGAGTAAACCAAGACTAACATGATGGTATGGTGAGTGAACCCATACTACTAATATTGTCTTGAATCAATGCCTTGGCTAATATAAAAATCATATTATATTAATATTTGTTTTCCAAAAAGGAAATTTTTATTAATATGTTATGATTTCATGGATTATATTATATATTTACTTATGATAATTTTATAATAATGGTTAATATTTATATCATGATTCATGTTTATGATTTTCCATTTGTAGGGTATGTTCTTAAAATAAATTTATCACATTCTCATACTTCTTTGTTAATAGTTATACTTACATGTATCCCTTGTTTACCCTTATTTAGAATCTCAGGTTACCCCATTTTATGTTTCGTTTCCCATGTAATAATGAATATATATTATGTATGATGTGGCTAAAAAGAGTTATAGTCAAAATGAACCTATTATGAGGTAATGTATCTCACTTATGTACAAGTGTTCATGTTTCCATGCATCCGAAAGAACAAGACTTGTATGGTCTACAAGAATCATTTTGTGTTATGTTTTATATATTTTGTAAAAATGATGTAATTTTAATTTATGTTAATAATAATTCATTATAGACCATGAATAAATAATTTTACTCCCTCTACTAAAGTCACTCCACTCCACACGATAATGGTGTATCATTTCATAGACAACTATCTAACCCGATGATATGCCTACGATTTGTTGTAGATAATTACACAATATCCTCAAACTTTCAACATTATTTCATAAACCATGATATTTTATAATATTGGCTGCAATGATTGGGTGTGTGGATAAAAATAAACCTAAACCCTAGATTGTCACTCCAAAACATAAAACCTTGACTCCCAATCCCTTGGGACACCGTTAATACCCACAACTCTGAATGTTACTCTATAATAAGTCAAAAATTTTGTTATTTCAATGGTTTCGAGTCCCAAAACTTCTCTTTGATGACTAATTTAGAATTTAGATCATCCACCAAACCGAAAATTGAAAACATTTCCTCATTTTTCATGAACATGTATAGATGAGGATTTTACATAAAACTTATCAACTTCATGTAAATTTTGTTTTAATATTACCCATATAATGTATTTGTGTATTTATTATTAGAATTTAGCAATTTCTTGTCCACCTTTATCATAAAATATTTTTTGGCATCCTTGATTTTTATTTTATGAATCGATACTGAGAAGACGTCATGATCAAGATATGATCCTTGTGATCTCATTATATTATTATAAATATGGTAATTCAAAATATAAAATAATTGGACCTCTATATATTCATAGTATTATCTATGAAAAAAATTTCACTATATATATTATTTATAAATTAATTACATTCACTAAACAACATATTACAATTTGAGGTCCCAAAACACAACATAATAGGGGGTGAATTCGGGTGTTCAAAATTTTCTTTGAATAAAAAACATTAATGGATATTAATTATATTTATATATAAATACATTGAATATGTATCAATATCAACACAGCGACAAAACCAAAATTTCATAAATGAATGGAAATCAGAAGTCAATATTTTACATGATTCAATCACACTATACTATATATATAGAGAATATCAAAATGATTTCTGTATATGAATAATAATCACTAATTAATTAGTATTTATTATAATATTTAATTAAATATCACAGATCATCTATTTCCTAGAACCTATTATTCTTCCACTCACCACTTTCCATTATGGAGTCAATAAATAGGTATATAAAACATAGGTCGAACACACAATAATTCAAATAAAAGAATTAATATCATACACCATGGGTTCTATCTATGATAATATTTTTTTACCACTCAATCTTCATGATCTTATGTAGATAACTGTTATTTACATGAAAATTTTTCAATGATATTAAAATATCAATGCCTCACACATTAATACAAAGATATACTTGTTATTTTATTCTATTACCCAGTTCTATATGTCTTTTGTCTCCTCTTCTCTTATTGTATCTCCAAAAAAATATCCCATTTAAGAAATGTATTGTCAAATTAAAATACATATTATAATATAATTCTATTAAAAATTCTTTTACATAAAATTTACCCATTGGATATTCTCTGACTAACTCTTCACCATTGAAATCCATTTTCACTGATGAAGACCCTGATTTAAGGAACAAAACCTCATATTGATTCAAATTAATCTTTTATCAATTAATTAAGAAATATTCAACAATTAGAACATGAACTAATGTATTTCAGAATGATAAATTGGTTTCACTATGTATTTAATATAACTACCAATTTTGATAGAGAATAATGGTTTTTTCCATGATGTGTTTGTTTTTTTTCAAAAGAAAATTGGGCCTAATTATTACATCCTAGGAGTTTTGGTGTTGTATCATCTCATAATTATCCATTTTATTCTTATGAAATATTCATTATGATATTATTTTATTATATTAATAATAGTTAAATATAAATATTTTATTGGCTATTTAATAATTTTAAAATGTTCCCAACTACCATGTAAGATTACAATACAATGGTTTGACTCTAAATATTTTCCCATGACATAACTGTAAATTTTTCTAGATTTATAAATTCAAAATACCTTCATAGATAGAACCTTATTCTAGAATCATCATTTTGAACTCTCCATCAAAAAACACCTTGAAATTTCACCAGACATTTCCAACATTCCAAAAATAAAACAATAAACACTAATTGAATTTGATTCGTAAAAATACAATATAAAAAAATTGAACAAATTATCCCATTTTAATAAGTATATTTTATCTAAAGAATAGAACATAAATTATTACACAATAAACATATTAACTATAATGAGATACCTTTTGTTCTATATTTCATATCAAATTTTACAATTATATTAATCACAAAATTTTCAAATCATTTAACATTTTCATTGTCCTATCAATCAAAAACATTAATTTCATTACATCAACAAATTCATTTCATAATCGATAATTCACAACCCCATTTTCATGTTTGTAGATTAAAAATAAATTTAAAATTTTAAAATATACATAATATTTTCAAAAATCTATAATAGACTATTATCAACTAGTATTC
Source organism: Viscum album (assembly GCA_963277665.1). Lineage (NCBI taxonomy): Eukaryota > Viridiplantae > Streptophyta > Magnoliopsida > Santalales > Viscaceae > Viscum > Viscum album. The sequence continues at coordinate 453,485,886 of OY728157.1, read as the reverse complement.
ATAGAACCCATTTGAATAAAAATAATCATCTCCCAAAAGTGATTAGAAGATAAAAAAAGTAACATTTCCCATGAATCATATGTTATTTTTGGATTATATCATGTTGTATCCACATAGACCCATGCATGTTTGGAACAATATAAAAAAAATACGAGGATAAATTTAGCTCCTTACTTGTAAGTGACATGGCACCTAAATTTTTAACCATGACCCCCATGTAAGTTACCATATAATCTCTAAAAGAAATAAAATAATCAAAGATAAAATTTGAATAACTTGTCGAGAACGCATTCAATGTAACATGGCCCTATGATATAAATTTTGAAAAAAATTATTCCTCTCACAAAATTAATAATTGTATTAAATAAATTATTTTATCATTTTAACAAAAAAATTTATAATGTGATACACAATTGAGAAATTCATAGTGGATTCCACATTTTCCAACATAATTTAACATTATCATAATTTCTTCAATAATAAAAAATCAGATTTTTATTTAGATAAAAAATTTCAATTGCTCTATTGAATAGTATTATAATATCATTATTTTATCAACACTGATATTATTATTCAAATTACTTAATTCAATATAAATGCTATTTATAATTCTCTATAAATTCATTCGTAAATAGAAACTAGGATTTTTTTGTAGAAGTTATAGAGGTATAGATCAAAATTCACCAACATATAAATATACTCATAAGAGTATTGTTTTTCCACAAAAATGTCTTAATCCATTCATCTAACACACTCTAGAAAGATAAAATCCATCCACATATATAATGGATAGAATAATTATAGTGGTGAGAAATGTTATGACCAAAACTACCTTTTGTTAGTTGATAATATAATCCTCTAACATAAATTAATATAATGTAACGAATCATAAAAACATTATTTTCCCATCAAATTTATATCATTAATCAATTTACTTTAAATAAAACACTCCAATATGATCATAAGACTATATGATAAATTAACCATAATAATATCTGATAACTATTGGAATCATCCTCTTTCATCCTTAATCTAATCTCATCCTAATAAAATAATAAAGAATATTATTTACCTATACCAATAATTAAAATTAATGAATATAAAAATTCTTCAATTATTTAACCATAAAATAATCCCTCTTTGATTGTTTCCAAAACTCGAGACCATGGGTACATACTAAATTTATAAATCAATAATGTTCTCAAAATTAAATTTTGGTACCTTCTATCAGGTTAAAAATGTACATTTAAGACTTAATTTCTAAAATGAACACAATAAGTTCAACTAATTTCATAAAATCATATAATCAAATTAATTTATCCCTATACTATTTCTTACTTAAATTTTCTATTACTAATTCTTAAACATGAATTAAATTACATACAATATTTTATAAAACCAAACATTCTTAAAATAAGAATAATTATCAATAGTGGCATGTGACTAAATGAATGTGATTATAAATTTATGTAAATATTTAATATAATAATGGTAATATATAATGATATTAGCTTTCTCTCTCTATGAAATCGTAATTATAAAAATACAAATGGTAGATAAACTAGTGATTTAATGGATTATTGGGAATGATTTATCATTTAGGCCTTGAATTACCATTGAGGATAAAAGTATTGAACAAAAATTACCCTCATGAGTGGATTCAATTTTAAAATGAATTAAAAAGATATAATATATCTGAAATTGTTTATAAATACCCTATAAATGATTATTGAATATGAACCATATATCAAATTCACCTTGAGAACACACAACTCATTAAGAAACTATTATAAGGTATAATAACATTGATATTGAATGTTTATATGTTTCAATAACGTGATAAGTCTGGAAGGTCCGTATAAAGGATGCAATGAATATATCTTATCATGTTAAAAATATATATCATCCCTAATAATTCATGTATCCACAATACCAATCATGTATGTAATACATAGAGATTATGGAATATATATTTTTTAAATCAGAAACAACAATTATAATAAATTTATTGAAACGTGAGATGTTATTGAAGTGAGATTTTAGATAAAAATTATGAATATTATATAAAATTTTTAGTATTAAAATGGATTTATAATCAAATATAATTTTGATGACGAAATTAATATTGTGTTATTACAAAATAAAGACAATAAAAAAGGTAACAAAAATAACCATATACTATATCAAATCCATGTACATGAGATAGAACTAATTGAGGATTCAGGATAAACTCGATGAGATACTTCAGAGAAAGAATATCAGTATAAACATTATAAAGAGGATAGGATTGAATAAAATCAAGGTATAAATTTTTTATTAACAGTGTGACTTTTAGGATAAATTAATAATCCTCGAATAATCCATTGGAATAAGGGTATTTAATTTTTTTTATTTTATAAATAAAAAAATTCCACCCATTCATTTTGATTACCAACAAATGTTATTTAATTTAAAATTATGTAATATTTAGTAGAAAACGTTTAGAAAATTGAAATAATATACTATAAATAACTTTTATTGGAAAAAAATCATCAAATAGTTTTTTAATGGGAAAAATATATTTTATGATTTTAAATAATGCATTTTGGATTATAATTTGAATATTTATTGTCCCAAACCATGAGCTACGAAAACAGTACCCCAAACTAGTTGACCATTGGGCCTCAAGCATTCCTCCTCACACACTAATGGTTTATGCCTCGAAATTAGGGTCTAATGGAGGTTTAGTGTGGATAATATAAGCTGTGAATCATAAATAAATACAATATACTCAACATTAAAAAAATCCATTTGAATATAAATAAATGTACATGTAAAATTAAAGAATTAATAAGTCATTCCTAAAATTATACAATTTAAAAAAAGAACACAGTAGGTTTATGATAAATATGATGACTGAAAAGGGAACTAAATAAATATATGAAATTACTGTTATCCCCAATATTATCATTATAACATTCATAGTCATCTCCTCCTACACTTTAACCTAGTCTAGAAGACAAAAGAAAGAAAAAACAATCTAGGAACTTGATCCTACAAACATGAGATTTGATTCGATACCAAAGTGAAATGGAGGCTCGAACATGGTGTTAGATATAATATATAAGCCAATACCAATGATTTATACCTCCTAATGTATTATGTGTATATAATGTAAAGTAGTGTACATATATATCAAATGTAAAGCAGTGAGGTAATAAATATAAATTTTTCTAGCTCAGGTTCCTCAAAGACATGCAGCCCACTATACCTACATCTGCCTAAGCTGGGATATCGCTGAACATGTCACCTTGTATGTGTATATATATAAGCGTGTATTTATATATATTTTCTCTATAAGTAAAAGAATATATATCCATATATATGAATACATCATACTTGTAATGACCCAAGTAATAACATAGGTGTCCTTATATAGTCATAAGAGTGGCATACTCTATATGTGACGTCATGAACTTACAAGTTCAAAGAATGGAAATAGAATCCCATCCTATAGCCTTAATGTGAAATTTTTTATGATAAAATTGGTCCATATAATTAATAGCTTAAAATAACCATATCGGAAAACTAGATACAAGAGTCTATTCATTAATCCTTCTCATGGATGTGACAACTATGCTCAACATACTAAATGAGGGTGCTTGATATTCCATTCCAAAAAAACCAAGTGGGGGTGATCCACCATTCTCCCCACCATAGACATAGGGGGTAAGACATTAGGTTTATAAGCCTAAACAAGGTCTCTCTAATTATAATTATAATGTAACTTAATCCCACTTTCCAAATGATCCCTAAGTATGACGTTCTATAATGAGGCAAACAGCATCACCCCTGGCATTGTGAATCCTTTTTAAAATAATTAATTTTGACATTTAAAAAATAGTTTATAAGATCATCCATGTAATAACTCATTAAAATTCATACCAATATTCAATATCACATTTAATATATAATGGGGGAAATGAATTTATAATAAATGAATAATATCATGATAATCACTCATTCCAATATTGAAATTCACTCTGTACATCAACAATGAACATACTTTTTGATTTATTAGACAGAAAACATCGACTAGTGGTTTTATTAGAAAACAATATATTTCAATAAAAACTCACATTACCCAATTAATGAATGTTATACAGGTGGAATAAATATTTCCACCATATGGGTGATTTAGAAAATAATCCAAATAGGTCATTTGAAACAATGCATAACATGTTTTTTAACACACCACAAGTGTGGAATATTCATAAGGTGGGTCATGAGTTATTAGCTGAATTCTATATCCCTTTAGAGAGGTTGTTTGGGTTGATTTCATAACCGATAACCATATATAGAGTGGTCTAAAGCCTAGCACTAGTTTCACTGGGAATTTAAATTAACGCATTTCATATTATATGGAGTGACAAAAATAAGTTCTGTCATAGAGCACACCAAAGATACTACATAAAAAATGGGACATTAATGGAAAATATTATAGACCACCTACCCCATTCTTCATATGGTCCACTCTTCCATTACCGACATTTTATTCTAGTTGAAATACAATAAAATTGTTGAATCATCAACATGCTTGAAAATTAAGATAACAATCTAGGAAGGATTTAGCGTTTTGTTGGGAAAGTTAAATGATACTGAGAAGCATGGGGAGTAAATAGATTAATAATTCAGCTCCAATGAAACTAATGATTACCAACACAGAGTCTAGGTGACGGAAAGGCATTAACGACTATTATGGGAGGAATAGGTCTCGCACACAAATCCCCCGGTGTGTATGAAGGAGAATGAAATTTGGAAGAAGAAGAAGTATTATTAAAGAGAAAATTATCATTTCCTATCTGATTACTCTTTTTCATGATAAATACACACAATTTGGATAATGTTTCACAAACCAGACAGAATTCAATACCCAAATACACACCATCGCGTGGTTATCTTTTCTCTTTAGGAACACTATAAACCTAAACCATGTGTGGCCACTAGTTAAGATGATCTAACCATGTAGGACTGGAATATGATTTGGGAAACCACATGAAAACCATGGGATATCTCTATAATAAGCTCATACCATCTAGATTTTAATATTCATAAATTCCCTTGTTTTAAGAATATGGTACCACCACTACCAATTTTCATTTCCATGATCCATAGATTCACTACATACATGCATTTGTTCAAACAATTTTTTCACCTTAATCAACTCTTATTGAGATTGAGTCTCTGGGTCCCAGTTCTCTTGCAAATAATTAACACACATGTGGTACATATATAGAATTAAAACACATATAAATAATATCATATATGTGATCCATCTCTCGGAATTATTTTTGAAATCATATTTTATAATTCACACCATCCATTAATTGAAATGTTCAGAAACACATAAAACTTCACCCTGATCCAAAACGTGGGACATTAAAATACCCCACCCTTAGAACTTATCAACCTTTAGAATCCTTAGAGGAATAAATTAAATAACCCTTGACCATCTTGGGTTGAGAGATTATACATAAATGGTGGGGTCACATATTGGAACTCCCAACACACCTACATCTATCACTTTAAACCCATGGCACTAAATCTGTTGAACTCAATAAAATTCATCAACTCTATTTGAACATCATGATGGTGTTTACCAAATACCACCTTCCATTATACAATATCACAACATTTTAACTTTTTTTTAATAGCCTACGTCACTCCACAACATAGGTCTTAACACATAATATCTAATTATGATACCCGACTCCAAAACAATTAGAACTGCCTATAGTATAATTCCGATATAATTATTATATTGATCCTAGTATGTTTCTCCAGTCATAGCAACAAATTATAGATGATTACACTAAACCTGGCGCTCAATCCAATTTTATTAGTCAAATATAATTGACCCAACTCAAAACTAGTTTATTTTGTTCCACATGAAGGATCTATATAGACCATTTCAATGGAATATTCCTAAACATACATCGTGCATGGAGTGGTTCCACAAAAACTGCATAAATCCTATTAGAATATCATTATTTTAACCAATTGTAGTGGGGTATATCATAAAAATGGGTATCCTATATTTTTGGAATATTTGGAAATATATTTCCAAAATCCTTTAAGATAGTTTACCTCGAGATATCATCCGACACATTATTAAAATCTTGAAACCAACTTCTGGTGACAAATCCAAAATGAATTATTCATTGTTATATAATCAATATAATTTGAGTTGAACAAAAATATTCCATAAACCACTTCTATATCTTCATGATGCTTCCCTCAAGATGGACATTTTCATGAACTATCCTAGGTTTACCTTGAATCATTGACCCGAACTGATCTGCGAAAAAACCTGAGTGGTTATCTTGATCCCCCGGTGTGGGTGACAAGCACCAAGGGAATCAACAGTGTCAGTGGGAATTATTTTTTCCAATATAAATAAATAGAAGGAGTTGAATAATAAAATAGAATCCTAAAAACAAATAAACTAAATAGAACAACTAATCATGAACTAAAATTCAAAACTAACCAAATAGGATTACTAATATCTGAGAACTAATCAACGTTGAAACAAAGAAAAAAACTAAAAATAGAAGAAAAAAAACTATAGGCGCGAGTATTAAAACATATTAGCCTAACATGATATATATTCCCCAATTCACATCCAGAAAAATTAATGAAACATCAATTATATATTTCAACTACAATATATTAATGTATTATTTTCTAAACTTTCTACTTTAAATCAAATAACAATCCATTTCCATTAATCATTTTCAAAACATGATTCTAACAATAAGTGTTACCATACAATTTTAAGGGGAAAGTGATGATTTCATTTACAACCGGCTCTTAATAGTTATAAAACCAATTTCGTTCAAAATCATTTTCCTATGAGTAAGGAAACCAGAACATCGCTTTCCATTAAAAACCCCCAGAGGAGCACCAGGGATGTCATATTTCAATGGTAATGTGAATAGGTATACAAGTATGTCAACAATAGTTCAAAAATATAAATACCACTAAACATAAGAAAAACTTGGAGATCAAGAACAATCTATATGAAAATAATACCCGCGACCTCATCTACAGTACCATGCCACATATGATGATTTCTGAAGCTCTATATGCTCATCAACCCTTTCTCACGGCTGGCTGAGGGAAAATCCCAAAGCAATAAACCCAAAAATAGCTTCCTACTATGGCAAACTAGGTAGTACCATAACCTACCAGTGCATCAATCATCATATACAATTCTATCTTTATGCCAGGTTCCAATGTCATAGGTATTAAATAGGGTTAGCCATTATATGCCACTAAGTATCAAATCATACAATATATTTATAATAATAATTCACAACAGGACTCACCTTGTGTATCCCGAAGGATGACTCTCATGCCTTAATGTTAATAGATTACAATTAGATCCCAAATGAGGGACCCATATAATAGAACCAAAGGATTCCATAATAAGGAAATCTCAACCATTCCATGTCATCAATTAACAATGAAAATCCAATGGATTTTTTATGAAAAATAGTTTTCATTATTTTCCAAAGTGGCCAAATGGGCCCTTAAACATACCATAAAACCAAACATTATTAATAATGAAATAAAACATTAAAAAGTGGAAATAAAACTCCATTTAAACATAAAATAATGTATAGAACCCATTTATAGAACAATTCCATCACACATTTTTACAAAACTCTTTCATTTGGAAAAGCCAATCGATTTATGACTAAATATCATAAGAAAAATAATTTTAAAAGAAAAAACACACGTAATATAGCCTAATAACATTTAAAATCCATTTCAAGAAACACAAAAACAACAATTCACATGCCAGAAACTTTTTAACGAAACCACACTATGATTTCATTGTCACAAAAAAATTCTGAGTTCCAACGGGAAATTTTTCTAAACACAGCGGGTGTCCTAATTTAGAAAAACAAGCCAAATTATCAAATCCCATGCATTAAAACATTATCTTCATGAAAAATGCCTATCTAAGAGGATACTCAACAATATATAGCATGAATATAGGTGTATAATGACATAAAATTAATGATTCAAAATTTAGAAGGAATGAACATGAGAATCCTACCATATATTCAGTGTGATGATAACACCCACTCAAAATCGAACATCATGGGTCCTAACACAATAACCATTCCAACAACAACCATTAATCGACAGAAAAAACCAAAAAACAAATATAAAAACAATAATCAAATAAATGGAGTAGAATGGTATACCGATGGGGAGAAAAATTCACCGGTAGGGAGCGATGTTAGGAAGGCGCGATTTTTCTAGCATGGTGCCGGTACTATGCGGCCGGGCTAGGAGAGGATGACGTGTCAAAATAAGGGGTGATAGAAGAAGGGAGAGGCACACAGGCAGGGAACTGAACCAACATCCACATCAGCTGGTTGCTCACCGAAGGAAGGATCACGCTCAGTGCGGTTGTGCCACTGGTGAGCATGAGAGATGAAGGGGTTGCGTCGGGCCTCTTTTCTTGGAGGAGCATGAAGCCTGGGCAGTGTCAGATGTGTTAGTCGGAGGTGGAAGTCATGAAGGGGGTGTCTAGATATGTGAGGGAGGTGGGGGGGGGGGGGGGGGTGGGCTGCTCACACTGAACAAATAGAGGGGGGATATTGGAGAGAGGAATTTATGTGGTGTATTATGGTTGCGCCGAAACACTAAAAATGGGGGGGGGAGTTAAACTAGTCTAAAAAAAGTAATTTAAATTATAATAATTTAATAATATTATTATTAGTGTTAAGAATTATAATAATGATCATAAGAGTAATAATAAAAATAATCATAATAATCATAATACTAAAATTAAAAATACAAAAATTATTCATTTAAATTTTTTAATAATAAAATTCAAAACGAAAATAGAAATTATAAATGATAGAATTATTAACATTCTATTTAATTAAAAAATTTACTCATAATAATTATAATAATAAATAAATATAATAATTATAATATGAGTATGATAATTGTTATTAAATATCATAATTTTATCACTCATTTTTATTTTTCGAAGATGAATAGGTCATGATGTACTCTGGGAGAAGCCGCACAGTTCCCAAATTGGGCATCGCTCGTGTGCTCAATCATGAAAAATCCAAAAAATGCACATTTTAACATAAAAAAAAATTTAATTAGGGAATAAACCTGAACGTCAACAATAATATTCAAATGGAAAATGTAATTATATAAGTAGAATATAGAAGTCGGGGTGTGATAGTTCTCCCCACCATAACACTTTACACCCCCCAAAAAGCCACAACAATATTGTAGATTGATCAACACTTAATGATTCCGTATCAACATGATCCAAACACTTAATATGACGATGTTTCATTGACCATCAATGAGAGTCAACCTCATTTCCCAAAACAAATAATCAAAATAGGGTATGCCCAAATGGACTCGCCACCGTAAGAATCCAACCAGCATTTGATAATATCATAAGAGAAACCCCAATGAGTCCCGCAGTGGGTATCCCCACCATTAAGAACAAAAATAAAAATGAAAAAATAGAAAATTCCACTTAAACACCAATCTGGGCCTTTACCAAGATCATGTAACACAACATGAGCATCCAAACCACACACTCTCATATGAAGGGGATAAGAGCTGAAATAAAGCCTCCCAAACAGACCAAAAACCCTAACCACATTGGTGTGGAGGGATGGGGGAAATAATTGTACCATTGATCCCCAACTAATAATCACCCACCACTTTTCATCTATGGATGAGTAAAATTCTAGACCGCACCAGATTCACATCAATAGTCCACATAAGAAAACTTAATATAAACTCACATCCAAGAATATATATCTATAGACACTACATGTGGGGTAAGCCAACCATGATATTTTTGACTAGAAGAAAAATTAAAATGATGGAGAAACAAAAATACAAACTCTAAACATATCTCACCACAATGATTTTGGCAGAACCTTAACTAGACTTCTTAAACCCCCATGGTTTTTCACTATGAACCAACTTCACTCTGAGGCCTTTGGCTGGAGCACTTATGGTTGAAGTGCATCTTGCATCGCAGTCTTGTTCTGATAATCTTAATAAGAAACATACATCTTTTGATTGGAAAAATTAAAGGACATATTTTGAAATGAAAAACTTGTTGTCATTGAAAACAAAAGTTCATAAAAAATACTATGCCATTACTATACATTTCAAAACCCAAAACACCATTAGTAAAGCTGCTAGGCTAAGAAATCCCTAACACTATATGGAAACTTACAAAAGAGACATTTAACAGAAACCCAACAAAACATCACTTCTAATAACCTCATCCATGACACTTTCTAGTGACACCCTGACAGAATTTCCACTAGTGACAACAGTATCCACATGCCAAGAAGGGAATCAAATAATTTGAAAATGATGATTATTTGTGACTCGACCTGCCACACTGATAATACATGGGGATATCTTTCTTTAAAGAGTATGATGATATATCCCAAGGCCTTTTAATTTCTGTAATTTCTCCATCAATATTCAATTGCTTCCACATCGCTTTTCCATAATTCACACCATTACTCCTAGTATTTTATGTATGGGGTACTACGTTGAGTGTTCCATCTATCATGGATTCAAAATAAATATCATGTCTCACCACATCAAAAAATGATGATCGGTTGGACTCTGACACCTTCTATTTCAGATATGGATGAAGATCTTCCTTGAAACACAGAGCCTTCATGGAGCCAACTATGGAATACCCTAAATCATTAAGGATTAGATCCATATTGTACTTGAAATAATCCAACCATAATCCATCACCCTGCTGAAGACAACACATCTCTATCCCTTTTCTCACCTTTTATTTCTCATAGAAATACTCATGAATGAACGTAGCCTTTAGAAACTTTTAGGGATTCTATTAAAAGAGATTATTATAAGAAACTGACTTCCACCACATCCATTATGAACCTTCAAGAATTTAGGATTAAAACATGACCTTCAATGATTCCATAAATTCAATGATGATAAAGTCTCTTCCAATCATTCATATCCACTCATCTGCTACGGATGGGTCTCATAGAAAATAAAATAGGGGACAATCTATCTTCTAGAAATAAATCATAAATTCCAAAGGTTGATCAAACACACTACGATCACCTATTTAAGTTCCATGGGAACAACCACTCTACAATAAAAAATCAGGAACCAAATAAAAGTCAAGTCAAACCTAAAAAAATCATCAATTTAAAACACCACATTAGTGACAAACATTAAACATAATATATAAAACCATTATTAAAAACTAACATCCAATTTTTTAAAACATTAATATTTTAAGAACAAACTTGGGGGATTTTCACCCTGACCAATGGTGTTTCATCGAGCCTCACTGACATGAATATTCTTTTTCCACTCTAGTCATCCATCCACCATTCTATATTAGGAAACCATCCCCAATTCCATATCAAACCATGCAGATGAGAACCCCTGAAAACAACAAAGGCTAAAGCAAAAATACATCATCTTCCAAAAATAAATAATTCATCCCATTTTATAAATCATATACCTTTAAAAGGCACACTAACCACAAGTCATTATTTATTTGATCTAAAGGCCTTCTTATTTTATTTTAAACAATCCATGAATCAAATACTCTACATTAAACAACTATTTTTTCAAAAACAATTTATGTCAATCAAAATAATTTCGAAATACAATGGAGACCCAGAAAAACTCAAGAAGGGAAATAGGGTCAGTAGGTGACTTGGCCACATGGTTTGAAGCTATAAGAACAACATTTCACCAATATAGATAACTTTTAGGACTATACCTCTAGCTCCACATTGCTTTCTAGGACATGAGATGTCACGCAAACTGTTATCCCAACTCTCTTTGTCGTAACCTAATCGAAATCAATTCCCTAAACACCAAAAAATTAATTATATTGGACTTCCAAAGGAAACCCAAAGATCATAATGGGAAAGAGTTCGTGATTCTCTTCCCACACCTACCCCTCGTGTTCTGAAAATCCTACTCCATCTACCTTGACATACCCTTATATAAAACCATGCTATGAAAAGCATGGTCTGATTAGAGTCAACCTTCTATAATACCATTTTTTCATGAACTTACATTGATCGACCCATAATCATTCACACAATCTGATCAGTGGGAAATCCCATGTGCATTCCCGACCCTCTGGAGATGGTGACAAGCAACAAGGGCATCAACAGAGTGCTGATGGTAATGATTTCTCCCAATATAAATAAGAAAAGTTAGTGGAATAATAAATGAGTATCCAAAAAATATATAAACTGAACATAATAACTATAATATAACAAAAAAGAGAAAAAAAATAGGATATCCACAATCATTATTTGACCCCATGGGTCACTGTCCCACACAACTATCAAACTTTTCCAAGGGTGAACACATCCATGTTGAAACCTACACATGGACTAAAAAAATAAATATAGGAGTGATTATTAAAACTTAGTAGGCTAGATTGGTCTCTATTCCCTGCAGTAATACCATTAAAAAAATTAACATAAATTATAAGTTTGAACTAAAATATATTTGTAATGCCCCGACACCAGTTACCCATAGTCGGTGCATTATTACATAACATTGGCATGATCACAAGAAAGATCATGTCTTGAAAGACCGATTAGTTTAGTAGCCTTGGAAACACTAGATACATTCATAAAGTTTTACATTACATCAGAAAAAACATCTTGTCTTCATATCCCCTCATACTATTCGAGGAGGTCATTCATAAATTACTTCTTCATAATCCTGGGAAAAATAAAAAAATATAAATGGGTGAGCTCAGATGCTCAGTAAGGATATCATTATAGCAGAAGCTTTCATAGATAACCATAAACACTTAAGTCAATTTATAACTAAAACAAAATCCTTTTAAACTTGAACTTCAGCATAAAATGGAAAAGATAAAATGAAATAATTCCATTTACTTATTCAATTGGATATTCTACTAGTCTAATGATCACATGCAATATCAAGAACCACTATCATAATGATGGAATGCATAATGCCAGACTACCATAACCACATAGCCAGGGCCTCGTGCCATGACTACAAATATGATTTTGCCAAGGTCTTGTGCCAAGACACTAGTTTGTCTCATGAGACCTACCGATGCATCGAGGAGCTATAGTGGGCTCCATCCATAACATAATATTTCCAATGCATTCCTCTTATGAACAGGTGTAAACATAACATAAACATTCGAATTAAAACTAGCATACGAAATGTCAATAATTTAACCTCAAACCATGAATGGTATTAAAATAGCACATCCACAGTCAGACATAACTCATTCGATACAATATGGAAGATTTTATTGTATCACATTGACCTCAATCAAGAATAATGAAGGATGTTGACATAGATTAAAATAATCATCAAAACTATTTGAGAGAAATATCCCCCTTTTTCTTGAAATCATTTAAAAGTCACACTATTTGTCAAGAAGCCATTTAAATATAGATTTTTGAATCAAAGTGTCCTATACCACTTTGAAACATTTTAAAAGGAGTTTTAATTTTAAAACATTAATGTCCATATAAATAAATCCTTAAAACCATTTTTAAAACATGGACATTAATGAGCATGATTTAGAAGAATAAGTCTTTAAAACATTTAAAAATGGTATTTTAGTTAGAGTTTCTAACCAAAAGAGAGACACTTGAATACAAATAATTGAGGTAATAAAAACATTTTAATATCATGAGAATAAATGAATTCATGATATACTATGTCAAAGTACATTATATACACCACATAAAAGTGATTTGGGGTATAACAACAAAGATGTCTCAATGGAATGTAAATTGAGATGAACTCCCTCATAAAGGCCGTATCCTTAGATTAATGATAAATCAATGACATAGTTATGTGTGAAAAATATAAATACACTAAATATGATTTAATATTCAGTGTAAAAAAATCAAAGGACATTCACACATAATCTTGTAAAACACAACACCAATGAATTGGATGTTTAACTCAACAAATGGAGAATGAGCTAAAATTACTCTTATCAAATTCATATCGATGACTTGAGAAAGAATAAAGGGAATGATTATGTGTATCAAAAGTATATAAACAGAAAAGGGGAGTAGAAATAATGAGATAAACAAATGAATAGTGATTCCACACATAATCATGGTGTAAAATAATCAATGAAGTTTGTGTAAAGGCGAATAAATAGAAATAGAAATTTCGAATTCCCTTATCGATTAGGTAACATAAAAAATATACACCTACGAAAGAAGGATCATACAGTGATGATGTAAATACCTGTAAATTAAATTATATTACACAATGAATACAATCATGGGTAGTACACATACACCACATGCAATAATAAAGTGGTGAACAATGGAATTCTCAAGAAATTAATAGTGAGTTAAGAAACCCCTTACCACGTTGTAATCAACTGAGTCGTATGACCAAAAGTTAATAAAAACCATATGATTTATAGAATAACATGAATATAAAGAGAATCATGATAATATATATCAAATTCCAGTATACAATACACCACTTTCAATAAATTAGTGGCGAACAATGGAAATCTCACGGAATTGAATGTGAGATAAGAAAATCCCTTACCTTGTACATTTACTTGGTTGGGGGTAGGTTAAACTCCTTTATAATATTGAAATAATTTTCATTAAATTATTCATGAATCATATACATTAATATGATATCATATATTATCTTTTAACATTTTTTGTTAATAATATCTTAGAATTATCGTCGTTCCAGGTGATAACTTACTCGTTTTCTTTTATATGTTTTGTTACGTAAGCCATATTTTTCATGGATAGGCTGTATCTTATTCATATCCAGAATTATATCAAGTCCTTAAACAATATTTTTAAATCATCAAATGATAATTATACTTGAATTGATACGACAGAGAATGAATCTCATCGCGTTCGTGGAGAAGCTAGTCTATATGTACGCACGAGCGACAAGATCATTATTTTGATATTAAAATAATATATAATTGGATGGTATATCGTATATAAAGAATAATTATCATGTTATATTAATTTTTTTCATGAGTTACACTTAATTATTATACCCACCCAAATAATAATATATTGAATAACAATTACACCACGACGTGGAGATGGTAAGCCGTACGTACGCATGTATGGTGACATGTTATTCAAAGGGTGGATAGAATACTGAATATAGTGGTACAATATTTATAATAAAATATCAGTATATATAAGAGACTAGAGTTATTATTTTAGAATGGTAACAACAAAGAAATAATAAGTGGAAGAAGAAAGGAACTTTAAAAGGGGTGGTGAAACATTACCTCTTCTTCGGGTTCTTCCTTTTGATTTGAACAAAAGGGCTCTATAGGTTGGCTTTCTGATCAAACTAAGGCCTCTAGGTTGTATTTAGGGAAGACTAGAGAGTATATAGGAAGGTTTTTGCCAAACCATAAGGCTTTGAAGGTTTGAAGAAATGAGAAGGAGGAGTTCCCTTTTATAAGAGGGGTGAGTGGCACCTTTGGAAAAGCTAAAAATATTAATTTATAATAAATTCATATTCGGTTTCTAATGGCTCAAAAGTTTATTATTCAAATTTTAAGGTGGGGATAGGTCAAAAACCATTCATCCAATAGAATTTAGACAGGTTTGGGTCACTATATTAACCTTATCTTCTAGTTTTAACTCTTAGTTAATTAGTTTGACATTTACCATGTCACTTTGTATTTTTTATATTACATAGTTAATAAACATACTATATATATCCATGATACCCCCAAGTTGTCCATTAATGATATACCTATCATGATATAAGTCTCTTGGCCGAACCTTTGATTTTTAGGAATTTAATATCAATTAATAATTTAATATTTGTTTTGAAAACTCTTTTATGTCAATTTTGACACTATTCCATAGTTGATTTTTTTGAAACACATAAGAGAATGATTACTTCAAAAAAAAGTCAATTAAATGAATCCTCATATGTAATATTATCCTATAAAATTAGTGTAATTCATTTAAAGTCTTAAATTATATTTATTTGGATATTTATAATATCAATTATTTTACTTTTTCATTATTATGGTAAATACTACATCATCATTGTGTCATAAATATATTAAATTATTTAATGTCTAAAATTTATAAATAAAATATAATTATGTTGGAAATCTTATTATCATTCTAATGAATATTTACAATCGAATTTATCTTATGTATATCCCTATATTAGAAATGTTTTAGTAAATAAACATTGATTTTAGCTCTTTTAACTCTTCTTTGAATTAAATAATAATAAATGTCCTAATCTAATCCAAGTAGACCTAAATGATAATATTTTTTTTCATAAGTTTGTTTTTGGTCGAGATAAACTTTTCCAATAGAATTAGGACATGTGATAGAATAATATTAATATCATATTTACCCTTAATTTCCCTATTTACTTTTAACCGTGGTAAATAAAAGTAAAATGTTACTATTCACCAAAAATTATTTTCATCTCATTGAACAAAATTTTACTTCATGATATTAACAGTGTCTCTTGAATTTTCAAAATTCCATTCACAGAAGCGGTAAAATAATGTTTTATGAAAAATTCAGTTTTTTTAACTACCACTTACCAGTTTCACAATTCATCAAAAAATGAAGTTTTTCACAATAATTTTAAAATTTCACCCTAAGCTATAATTGATATTCCAAATTCAAAAATTATGTATATTTTACCAAATTATAAACATATAAGTTGCATTAATTAATTTTTTAATTAATTCCCGTTGTCACAACAAATAGCGTGTTTTTAAGAAAAAATATATATCAAAAGACTGACAATTGTTTAGGTCCAATTTTAAAGTGAAATTAATTATAATGAACACCATTAAATAAAATGGTAAAAATATATTCTAATTATACATTAAAACCACCTAGTAATATAATTTATCACTATAAATTTTTTTGATTTAAAAAGTTGTTTTTAAGTAAAATTTAGTAATTTTCACTATTCATCAAAATATAAGTGTTATCCAAAAAGTTCCAAAATTTCACCCTAGGATAAATTCTATATTACGAATCCATAAATGAATTCCATTTTGAGAGATAGAATTTATAAAATTTTATAAATTATTTATTACTATTCACAACGGCTAGTTTGATTGGTTGTGGTGTGTTAGAATCTCGAAGTTGCGTACAATGCATACCATTGCATTATTCGAAGGGAAACGTACTGTGGAAGCTTGGGGTGTTACATTATCCCCTCCTTCAATAAATTGTGTCCTTGAAATTTTTAAAATTGTGTTTGGGAATATAATGGAAAGTCCCACATCGGAAAAATAGTCAATAAAACTATCACTTTAAAAGAAAAAAAGAGAGGTATAAAGGTCAACAAAGATAACCCATACTCGGATTAAATTTAGGAAAACATGGATATGGATGATAAAATAAGTGTCAAGTTCTGATGCAGAGGGATAGAAATCATGATCGTGAGAAAGTTAACAATAAGGAAACCACAAACTTGTGTTGGGACAAACGACCATTAGTCTGCTAGTAGGAAAGTAAACGGACAACAATTTTTTGTTTTAAGATACATTACATAAGGAGGAGGAATTCATTTATAATATTGACTAAGAATAGAAAGATATATACTTACATTTTATTTAGAGTTTCATTCTATAATAAATTTCCACCACTAACTCCTTTTTTTAAACGATGAGTATTCAAGAAGGCTTGGTCACACTGGAAGAGCTAGAATAAAATTCTATAGAATCACATGATCCATGCAGGATGAACTATATATTTACATTGTCTTTAGAGAATAATCAAAACCAAAATGGTTAGTACAAGATCTAATGATCCCCCAAAAGGATATTCCTTGAGATAAATAAACACTAATCTTAATTTCAAAAATTAAACCAAAAATACCCCAAAGTTAAATAAATACCATTCAATAATCAATTTTCCTTAAAATCCTTAAATATAATCAAAACTAATATTGAAAACCAAAATTTATTAAGAATGTAGTCTTCCACGATAAATTGTATCTCCAAATGAAATTAATTACTCATAAAGTCACATACTTAAAAGTAATTAATGTAATAATTTCCATAAATAACCCAAATCATTATAAATCCACAATAAAAATATAGATAAAAATCCACCATTACTCCTCAAATGAAATCCCATACTATTCTATTTTCCTTGGGAATATAGTGTTCACACCAAAGCGAACAACTTCCAAAATAACATTTATCACTTAATCACCAAATCATTTTCCTATACTAAGGGTATTCATTTGATAATACATAAGATCCCAAATCAAATTATTATTGATCAATAAAATCATTTAACTAAAAATAATTGTCACACTAACCATAGACTTCACGTAGTTCAGTGGTAGGCGATAAATCCCAATCTCACTTTGGGTTTGGGTTCGATTCCCATAGCTTTGTCTGACGCGACGGGTTGTCACACGGTCTCCGTGTTGTCCTTTTTCAAAAACTATATTTTATATCATTAACAAAATGAGATAAATTACTCAAAATAACCATAACATAATTTAACCACAAATTTTATCTCATACCTTGCATTTTCATCCCAAATTATAATAATTTGTAACTGTCTCAAACCCAATTATCATATAAAACCAAATAGTTATTCATAACTATATCCACAAGAGAAAAGATAATTCTTCCATAAATATCATTCTCACATGGAAACGTTAGGGTTACAAATACAATAGAAAATTATTCCAAAGTAAAACCATCAACAAGGATCACTAATAATCTTTCAACATTTATCCAACCATTTATTTCCACATAGCTTCTTCTCTGACCAAGAAAATATCCTATAGAATAGGGCATTCACTCGAGTAATGTCCAGGTCCCCAACATTTACAGAAAATGACTGTAAATGGATTCTGGGGACCATTTTTATCTTCTTCGATAGTATTCTTCATTTTTCTTCAGCAATTCTTCACATTATGTCCTTCCTTCCTGTACGTATAGCATTTCATTGTCTCGTTGAGACACTTTCCTAGGTGCATCCTTCCACATTTCCTGCATGATGGAAATTGAGGATTTCTTTCTCCATGGTCTGCACTACTGGAGCTCTTATCATTCATCGCCTTTCTCTTCTTTGTTCAGTCTGGTAATTGGTTAACATACATATTGTTGATCATATTTTTGGAAAATTGATTTGGCATAAAGACGATATCTTTTACGCCTATCAACATTCCATTTTTTGCTCATTTCCACCATCGTTCCCACCTTGTACATCATTCTCAAAGTCACTATGACTTCCTTGGAATCCATCCATTGACTAAAACTAGAATGAATTGTGTGAGTAATAGTAGTCATAGAATCATTTAGAGATTAACATGTCACCATATTCTCAATTTGAAACACAATAGGATTAACCAAGGTCATTTACTCTTATCTTATATATATAATACTTTAAATCAGTTTGTACTGAAAATGTAAATTATCCTAAGCATATCCCCCGGGAGTGTTGTAACCAAGAGTGGAGCAAGGCCCGTTGTCGTGCACCAGTTCCCGTTCGAGTCTAGCTCAAAGCGGTGTTTTCGGGTTTTACCCCTAGGTACATATGTTCCAGAGCCTCCTCTACCTGCTCATATCCAGATAGGGATTTATTGCTCGGAAAACTCACAAAATCTCTACAATAATAAAATTCTAGGAAGTTCTTCTATACTAATCCTCAAAGTTCATCTTAGGTCTACGTGCTCTAATCGGAGTTTATCTAAATCTAGCTTCCAAGGTTTGTACTAAACTTCCTCTGATACCAACTGTAACGCCCCGACCCCAGTTACCCAAAGTCGGTGCATTATTACATAACATTGGAATGATCACAAGAAAGATCAAGTCTCGAAAGACCGATTAGTTTAGTAGCTTTGGAAACACTAGATACATTCATAAAGTTTTACATTATATCAAAAAATCATCTTGTCTTCATATCCCCTCATACTATCCCTGCAGGTCATTCATAAATTAATTCTTCATAATCCTGGGAAAAATAAAAAAATTGAAAGGGGTGAGCTCAGATGCTCAGTAAGGATAACATTATACTAGAAGCTTTCATAGTTAACCATAAACACTTAAGGCAATTTATAACTAAAACAAAAACCTTTTAAACTTTAACTTCAGCATAAAATGGAAAGATAAAATGAAATAATGCCATTTACTTATTCACATGGATATTCTACTAGTGGAATGATCACATGAAATATCAATAACCACTTTCATTATGATGGAATTCATAATGCCAGACTATCATAACCACATAGCCAAGGCCTCATGCCAAGACTACAAATAAGATTTTTCCAAGGCCTTGTGCCAAGACACTAGTTTGTCTCATGAGACCTACCGATGCATCGAGGAGCTATAGCGGGCTCCACCCGTCACTTAATAAGTCCAATGCATTCCTCATATGAACAGGTTTAAACATAACATAAACATTCGTATTAAAACTATCATACGAAATGTCAATAATTTAACCACAAACCACGAATGGTATAAAAATAGCACATCCACAGTCAAACATAACTCATTTGATAAAATATGGAAGATTATATTGCATCACATTAACCTCAATCAAGAATAATGAAGGATGTTGACATAGATGAAAATAATCATCAAAACTATTTGAGAGAAATATCCCCCTTTTTCTTGAAATCATTTAAAAGTCACACTATTTGTCATGAAGCCATTTACAAATTGATTTTTGAATCAAAGTGTCCCATACAACTTTGAATATTTCTAAAATGAGTTTTAATTTTAAAACATTAATGTCCAAATAAATAAATCCTTAAAACCGTTTTTAAAACATGGACATTAATGAGAAATATTTAGAAGAATAAGTCTTTAAAACATTTAAAAATGGTATTTTAGTTAGAGTTTCTATCCAAAATAGAGACACTTGAATACAAATAATTGAGGTAATAAAAAAATTGTAATATCATGAGAATAATGGAATTCATGCTATACTATGTTAAAGTACATTATATACACCACATAAAAGTGATTTGGTGTATAACAACAAAGATGACTCAATGGAATGTAAATTGAGATGAAATCTCTCATAAAGGTCTATCCTTAGATTAAGGATAAATCAATGACATAGTTATGTGTGACAAATATAAATACACTAAATATGATTGGATATTCAGTGTAAAACAATCAAAGGACATTCATATATAATCTTGTAAAACACAGCACTAATGAATTGGATGTTTAACACAAAAAATGAAGAATGAGTTAAAATTACTCTTATTAAATTCATATCGATGACTTGAGAAATAATAAATGGAGTGATTATGTGTATCAAAAGTATATCCACAGAAAAGGGTAGTGGAAATTATGACATTAACAAATGAATAGTTATTCCACACATAATCTTGGGGTAAAATAATCAATGAATTTTGCGTAAAGTCGAATGAATGGAAATTGAAATTTTGAATTCCCTTATCGATTAGGTAACATATGAATAATACACCCATGAAAGAAGGATCATACAATGATGATGTAAATACACATAAATTAATTTATATTACATAATGAATACAATCATGAGCACTAGTCATACACCACATGCAATAATTAAGTGGTGGACAATGGAATTCTCACGAAATTAAGAGTGAGTTAAGAAACCCCTTACCATGTTGTAATCAACTGAGTCGTATGACCAAAAGATAATAACAACCAAATGATTTACAGAATAACATGAATATAAAGAGAATCATGATAATATATATCAAATGGGTGTACACAATACACCACTTTCAATAAATTAGTGGAGAACAATGGAAATCTCACGGAATTGAAAGTGGGATAAGAAAATCCCTTACCTTGTAATTTTCCTTGGTTGGGGGTAGGTTAACCTCCTGTATAATGTTTAAATAATTTTTTTTAAAATTATTAATGAATAATATACATTAATATGATATCATATATGATCTTTTAAAATTGCTTTGTTTATAATATCTTAGAATTATCTTCGTTTCAGGTGTTAACTTACTCGTTTTATTTTATATGTTTTGTTACGTAAGCCATGTTTTTCATGGATAGGTTGTATCTTATTCATATACAGAATGATATCAAGTCCTTAAATTTTTTTTAAATCATCAAATGATAATTATACTTGAATGAATACGATAGAGAATGAATCTTATCGCGTTCGTGGAGACGGTAGTCCGTATGTACGCACGAGTGACAATATCATTCTTTTGATATTAAAATAATATATAATTGGGTGGAATATCATATATACAGAATCATTATCATGTTATATTTATTATTTTCATGAGTTAAACATCATTATTATACCCACCCAAATAATAATATACTGAATAACAATTACACCACGACATGGAGACGGTAAGCCGTATGTACGCACGTATGGTGACATGTTATTCAAAAGGTAAATAGAATACTGAATATGGTTGTACCATATTTATAATAACATCACAGTATATATAATATAATAGAGTTATTATTTTATAATGATAATAACAAAGAAAGAATAAGTGGAAGAAGAAAGGAACTTGAAAAGGGGTGGTGAAAACATTACCTCTTCTTCAGGTTCTTCCTTTTGACTTGATCAAAAGGGATCCTTAGGTTGGATTTCTGATCAAACTAAGGCCTCTAAGTTGTAGTGAGGGAGGTATAGAGAGTATTTTGGTGGGGTTGGCCAAACCAAAAGGCTTCGAAGGTGTGAATAATTGAGAAGGAGGATTTCCCTTTTATAAGAGGGGTGAGGGGCACCTTTGGAAAAGCTAAAAATATTAATTTATAATAAATTCATATTCGGTTTCTAATGGCTCCAAAGTTGATTATTCAGAGTTTTTGGTGGGGATAGGTCTAAAAACATTCAACCAATAGAATTTAGGCAGGGTTGCGTCACTATATTAACCTTATCTTTTAGTTTTAACTCTTAGTTAATTAGTTTGACATTTACCATGTCACTTTGTATTTTTATATTATATAGTTAATAAACATACTATATATATCCAAGAGACCCCCAGGTGGTCCATTAATGATGTACCTATCATGATATAAGTCACTTGGCCGAACATTAGATTTTTCGGAACTTAAGATCAATTAATAATATAATATTTGTTTTAAAAACTCTTTTTTGTCAATTTTGACACTATTCAAAAGTTGATTTTTGTGAAACTCATAACAGAAATATTACGTCGAAAAAAGTCAATTAAATCAATCCTAATATGTCATATCATCCTATAAAATTAGTGTATTTTATCAAAAGTCTTAAATTATATTTATTTGGGTATTTATAATATCAATTATTTTAATTTTTCAATATTATGGTAATTACTACATCATCATTGTGTCATAAATATATTAAATTATTTAATGTCTAAAATTTATAAGTAAAAACTAATTATGTAGGAAATATTATTATATTTCTAATGAATATTTAAAATCGAATTTATCTTATGTATAACCCTATATTAAAAAAATTTTAGTAAAAAAAACATTGATTTTAACTCTTTTAACTCTTCTTTGAATTAAATAATAATATATGTCCTAATCTAATCCAAGTGGACCTAAATGATAATATTGCATTACTAAGGTTTTTTCTGTCAAGATAAACTTGTCCAATAGAATTAGGACATGTGTTAGGATAATATTAATATAATTTTTACCCTTAATTACCCTGTTTACTTTTAACCGTGGTAAATAAAAGCAAAAACTTACTACTCACCAAAAATTATTTTCATCTCATTGAACCACATTTTACTTCTTTATATTAACCGTGTCTCTCGAAGTTTCGAAATTACATTCACAGAAGTAGTAAAATTATGTTTTATGAAAAATTCAGTTTTTTTTAACTACCACTTAGTAGATTCACTATTCACCAAAAATTGAAGTTTTTCAGAACAATGCCAAAATTTCACCCTAAGATATAATTGATATTCCAAATTCAAAAATGATGTATATTTTACAAAATTCTAAAAATATAAGCTTCATTAATTAATTTTATAATTAATTCCCGCTGTCACAACAAATAGCGTGTTTTAAAGAAACAATATATATCAAAAGATTGACAATTGTTTAGGTTCAATTTCAAAGGGAAATTAATTATAATGAAAAAAATTGGATAAAATGGTAAAAATATATTCTAATTATTCTTTAAAACCACTCAAAAATATAATTTATCACTATAAATTATTTTTATTTAAAAAGTTGTTTTTAATTAAAATTTAGTAATTTTCACTATTCATCAAAATATAAGTGTTATCCGAAAAGTTCCAAAATTTCACCCTAGGATAAATTTGATTTTCCGAATCCAAAAATGAAGTCCATTTTGAGAGATAGAATTTATAAAATTTCAAAAAGTAGGTATTACTATTCATATCGGCTAGTTTGATTGGTTGTGGTGTGTTAGAATCTCGAAGTTCTGTACAATGCATGCCATTGCATTATTCGAAGGAAAACATATCGTTGAAGATTGGGGTGTTACAATATTAATGTATGAATTTCTGTAGTTTCGACCTAAAATATATGTACAATCCATTACCCTTTATCATTTGAATAACCAGGTTCTAACTATATGTGTTACCATATTATTTCTGGGGAAAAGTGGTGATTTCATTTAAAACCAGTACTAATGAATTTGAAACAAATTTTCATTAAAAATCTCATATGAGTTAATAAAGAAATAAATCAGATGACATGAAAAATACCACACAATATCACAAAGGCAGTCATATCACAAGGTAAATGTAAAAAGGTATACAAGTATCTCAACAACAGTTCAAATAGAAAAAGTCACTAGAAAAAAGAAAACCCGAGAGATCAATAAAAATCTAGATGACACTAATAACTTTGACCCTGTCTATAATAGCATGCCATATATGATGAAATATAACACTCTCTATACTCAACCACCCTTTCTTAGGATAGTTTAACAGAAAATACCATAGAAATGAACCCAAACATTTCCACATACTTTGGGCCACTTTTGAGTACCATAACCTTCAAGTGAAGCACCTGTCATAGATAATTATCTCAATATGACATGTTGAAATGTCTCGTGTATTAAATGGTTTGATCCTTCATATTCTACCAATCATCAAATCAAAACAAAAATTTATAATAATAATTCACAACAGTAATGGCCACAAGTCTCCTCTAGGACAACTCCAATTCCATAAAGTCAATAGATTACTAGGGGTTTCCAACCGAGGTACCCGTATAATAGAACCATGGGATTTAATACTAGGAACATCCAAACCATTCCTTGTCAATAAGAAACAAGGAAAATAAAACATGGGTTTTATGACAAACCCTTTTTACCATTTTTCATGGTATCAAAACATGCCCTGAAACATACCATAAAACCAACCATTATGAATAACGCAATACAACAAACAAAAGAGGTGACAACATACCATTTCCACCAAATTTTTAATTATAAAAAACAATTTATAAAGCATTTCCATCACACATTACTCCAAAAAACTTTCGTATGAAAAATCAAATCGGGCTACGACTAAATATAATGAGACAAACTAATTTTAAAATCCAAAACACACTTATTTTAGCATAAAATCATTTAACACCACTTTTAAAAAAACCAAAACAAACATTTCACATTCCAAAAACTTTTTAATGTAACCACACTATGATTTCAATTTCACAAAATAATCCCAAGGTCCATCCTTGCGTTTTTTCAAACCCCTCGTGTGTGCTAATTTAGAGAAACAAGCCAAATTATCAAAAAAACATTATATGCATGCCATAACTTTATCTAAGAGGGTAATCAACAATATTTTTCTTGCATATAAGTTAATAAGAACATATAAGTAATTAATGATAAATTTATAAGGAGATTAAATGGGAATCCCACCTCAAAATCATTGTTTGATGATAACGCCAACTTGGAATCACCCTGTGCAGATCCTACTACACAAACCCTACCAAAAAAATTAATATAAAATCCTCTGAACAAAAAAAAAAGATAAAAAAAAGAATAAAATAAATGAAGTATAATGTTATACCAATGGGAATAAAATTACATCGGTGAAGAGCGATACACGGAAGACATGGGGATGGCCTAGGAAATCCTGGTACTATGCTGGCTAGCCTGGAGAGGATGGGGTGATAGAATAGGGGGATCCAGAATAAGGGACAGGTGAATGGGAAGGGGGTAGGCATGAGTTTCTATTTTGGATGGTTTCTCACCGGTATAAATATCTCATCGATGTGGGTTGAACTGCTGGGGAGTAGGAGGGCCGAGGGGGGTCGCATCGGGCCACCACACTGAGAAAAGATAGAGGTCGGGGCAGCACAAGTAGGGTTAGCTGGAGGCGGTGGTCATGATGAGGGTAGCCATCATGGAGAAGGATGAAGTGGTGGCGGCCTACTCACATCAAATGATGGTAGGAAAGATTGGATAGTGGGATACATATGGGTATTAGTGTTTCTCATGAATCCGCAAAAAGGGGTAAAACTAATCTAAAGAAACTAATTGAACGTCTAATAAAATAATAATCATATTCATAATCATAATCATAATCATAATTATAATCATGATAAAAATAAAAATATTTAAAGAATACATTTCATTTTTATAATAATAAAATTCATAGCGATAATAAAAAATTTAAATTACACAACAATTAACCTTTTCAATAATTAATAAATTTACTAATAATAAATATCTAATAAATTCACATAATATTTATAAGGGTAATATTGTAATAATTATAAAATATCCTAATTTTTTCACCCCATTTTAATTTTTTGAAGATGAGAATATCGTGCAGTTGATTGGGCAAAGCTATACAATTCCGAAATTGCACTTCACATGTGTGCCCAATGAAGTCAAACCCAAAACATGCACTTTTTAAAATAAATTCAAATATTCTATTTGGGAATCAAACCAAACCTCCAGAAAAATATTCAAAGGATTAAAATTATTAAATAAACTAAATTCATGGATCGTGGTGTGACCATCATTTACCAACTACCTGTGATGATATCCACACCATATGGTTTCCTTTAAACCACTCCATAAACATACAACCATATATTCAATCCTATAAAAATAATGGAATTGATTATATTATCTCTTCATATAACTAGTGATTTCACTTTTTAATCAAGAATATGTAGAGATAGGGGTAAATATCATAACTAAACAGAGAGTACAGTAAGATATTAATGAATGTATTTATTATTTCACCTCATCCACACTTACATTTAAACCGTGTTATAATTTTTTCACCCAACCCCAGGAACAACATATCCGAATTGTGAGTGCCCAGATTCAAGCCCAGTCCAACTGTATCACGGTGCCGAATTTGATTTTGGAATAGCCCTCACTATGAGAACCACTTTTAATTTATCATGGTTTGGTTTACCAAGCTATAAAGCATAAAAACTATCAATCCCTATCCTACATGTGCCAACTCACCAAATGGTTTCCCAAAAGGTACCCATGAAATCGAGGTGTACTAACCCAGCATTACGCAACAGTTGTACACACATGTACCACTCATTTCCAAACCCAATTCACTCTCCCATGAGTCTATCATCAATAAAAGAAAGTTAACCATGTTACCTAGAACAGTAGTTTCGTCAAGATAGGTTTTCTCTTGGAACTCTTCTTGATAGAAGGCATCCAAAAACCACTTAAAACTTGATTATTTTTGGACTCATGGTGTATTTTTATGATTTTGAATGTTTAAAAATGTCATTATCTTTAAACTCATTTTATCAAAATATATTTAGGAATTTACTATTGTGTTCCATATACATGGAAGGACAATACTTTCATGAATAATGTATTTCTCCCTACATTTGGTGGGTCTTAGTCATATCATAACTAAAAAAAGAAAACATCTAATGACACAAATTCCATCAACACTGAACGTAGTTCATAGATGTGGACAAATTACATTATCAAATGGATTACAATCAGCAAATAATCCCTACCACTCATTGGTGGATGAGTTTAGAATCATATATAGATATATAGTTCACATTCCATCTAATTCATGTCCATATGTGACATCATCATGATGAATAATTTAGAAAGATAATCTAGATTTTTAATGACACAACACATGATCCTTTGAAAAAAATCATCTTAAATCACTAGTCCAACAAAATTCTCATTTTCTAGTTCATATTTAAATTACACATAATGAGCTCACAAGTCCAAAGTCACTCTAATCTAGAGATTTACAGTAAATGTAGCCTACATGAACTCATGACCCTTCACCCATGGGGTCATGTAACCAAAAAAGTTTGGGTATTATGAAAACATATATCTCCAAAAAAAAAATTTACTGTATCACATGAAAATGAATAGGCACTGCAAATAATAACATTTGAATATTTGATAGAAAAAGAGAGCAATTGATGCTATGCAGTTTTGGCATGTGATGTCCCACTAAATCAAGGGGATATTCACACAACCTATGATTCAGTTTATCAATCCCAACACATGCATGTCCTGTTAAACTATAGTATTTCACAATGATAATTCCTCTAATAAGGAAAACATGAAAAATGATAACCCAATTTATCTAGTGTCACTTTATTTGAATTTTTCCAACTCCAGAAAAATGGCACCCAAATGGTACCTTATATCAAAATCTTATCACAATAATTTAAAATTATTAATGGTTTTGAGGTTGTTACCTTCACTAGAAAATAACCACATAGAAATTATAACGCATTGATCCAAATTCAAGGTTATTCCTAAAAATATCATAAGTTCATACCACCTTCCCTCTAGGTCCAATGGTTCCTAGGTATAAATCATCCAAGGTCTACGAGAAACATATTTTTTTCCTCGTTAAGGAATCATAATAAATAACACCCCTTATATGAGTGTTCCTACTATAATAAAAATTATCAGGAATCTCTCTTAAGAAAACTATATGATCTTTATATATTAATCCATTAAATAACTATAATATGGGATGTCATGTATCAGTTTTAAAGAATCTATTCTATGTATGGTATTTTTCTTTTACCATTCACTATTTTATGGAATTCATCTTAAAAATCACTTTTTAGCCACTTATTAGATTCAGAATCATCTATAAAAAGGTCGTGTATAGAAAATATAAATTTCCAAAATAAATAAGATAAAAATATTAATTTTTAATTGATATTTTCTATAATTTATTCCTACTAATAATAAGTTTCATAATTAGATAACAAATAATTTTTTAATTAAGAGAAGTAATCAAGTAAGGTTCTAACCTTGATTTATATCTAACACCATATAATATGTATTAGACACATTTAATACCCATTCAATATTTACAATCATAACCACATGGGGTAATGTAAAAAGTCATATCAAAAGATAAATATGACCTATGAGGATCCCGATACTTCATGTTTGAATTTTTAAATATCTTTTAATGGGTTCATCAAATAAGAATATCATATCAGTACTATCCTACTTAGGTAGATTCTAAATTATATCATAATAAACATGCCCCAACAAACCTACTTCTGTTCATTTTTTCATTTAATAAATTTATCCTAAGGGGTCCTCATGCAATGAGAATAGATGTACATGCATTTTTAAATTCAATTAATCACACATTCACTAGCATTAACATGTTTGGATTAAATATTCCTAAAATTTTTAACATCTTTATCATTTAAGGTTCTACCAATATTATTTCATTAACCACACATTTTTTGTCAAGATTCAATGATTCATTTTCCACATAATTGTCCAGTTATATGGATCAACCTTTTACAATATATTAGGTGCCTTATACATTATAAGTCAGACTGTTGGTCACAATTTAATTACAACCAGTTTATTATATTTTGTGTTAATGTATAAAAAATCCTTTTTAGATGGATTACTTATATGGGTCACCATTCCTCAATTTATAAATTTTCCATACACCTAATAATTTTTTTAGGTCTCCTCTATAATCAATCCAATTGATGTTTCATGCGATATAACCAACTTTTTATGGGTCAAACATGAAAAAAACAGTTGATTAAATAGAATTATGTGATCCAAGTATGTTGGAAAAAACCATTTATGTTGATAAAGAAATTATATTTAATTGACCAAAAATCATAATTCATGGAAAGGTTAATAATACTCACACAATCATAGTAGATATCCTGGACGATACTATAGAAATAGGTAACACCCAACATTGTATAATATCAAGAATTTCAAAATAAACAATTAATGAATAGAATAAAACAAAAATTGCTATAGAAAATTAAAAAACTCGGTATATATGAAATCATATTCATATAAATCAGAAAACATTGTATATCATCCAAGGAATATATCTAAGTATTGTGGAATCTATAAATGAAATATATATTTTATAGTATATTTATGGTATATAAACCTATACATGCTTAGAATGATGTGTTAAATGATATATCCATGCCATATTGGTCTAATTATATATTAAATAAAATCTATAAATCAATAACCCACATAATTACAATAATGATCCAAGGTGAAATAATAAACAATGATAATATAGAACAACATTCTCATTCCCTAGATAATTGATCCTTCCCTCATGTCTAGAATGGTCAAACTAAGACACAAGCTATTTATCAGGTGAGGAAACATTCCTAGTATCCTAGATTCCATATCAAATAACATGAAAAAAGGAAATGAACCATTGAAACCATTTTCAGCATCCCGGACTAGGAGCCACTAAATAGTTCCCAGAGTTGGTTGACCACTTGGCCTCAAGCACACCTCCATATAAACCAATGGATAATGATTAATAGGTAGGGTTTAGAGGAGGTATAGTGGAGAGACTATTAAATCTAGATAATAAATAAATACAATAGAAGTAAAAATTGTAAAAATTAGATGATTATAAATAAATTTATAGGTAAAATTAAATGCATAAATGAGTCATGCATAACACTTTTTAATGTAAAAATAGAAACACAGAAGGTGTAGAATAGATAAAAGGACAAAAAAAGTAAATTAATAAACAAAATAAACTATAGTTATCCCAAATAGAATCATGTTAACCATATCAATACTCTTCTTCCGCACTCAGTCCTAGTCTTGATGACAATAACAAGAAAAAAAATAATGGAACCTAGTACTACAATCATTATATCTATTTGGGTATAGTTATGCAATAATGACATGAACATGATGTGATATATACATAGTATCCCACGAAATATGGTTTCTAATACCTAATACAGTTCATGTATATAAATAATATCATTTTATAGGTATATCAAAAGGAAATATGTGGTTTACTAATAAATGAACAATGGTTGGGATATGGGTCCTCAAAGACACATGTCCGACTATACCTGGTTCGACCTAATCGTGGATATCTTTGAACATGTAACCCATAATATAAAAATATATATAAGTTTGTATATATATATATTTACTTTTCACCCATAATAATATATATCATTATATATGTGTGTGTGTGTCAAAATTGTCCAGACGTGAGGCATAACTCATATATCCTTATATATTCATAAGATTTTCATACTCTATAAGAGATGGTATTCTCATAATAACTCCAAATAATGAATGAAAATATCATCCAGTATTCTCAATGGTAAATTAATAAAGGAAAAATTGGTTCTTTTAATAAATATGTCATAATAATCATATGAAAAAATGAGATTTGTATGTCACATTCATCATCCTTCTCTTGGATGTTACTGTCTACCTCAATATTCAAAATAAGGTGGCGTGAGATGACATGCCTAACAAGCATAGAGTTATGAGAATAAATTACTTCCATGCTCTAGCTATGGGTGTGATATTTGAATCACAAGGACCCTAAACACGTTCCATACAATAATAATAGTGTGAGGTAATCCCACTTTATCAAGGAGTCCTTATCCTATCATTCTGCAATTGGAAACCAAAATCAATCAAATCATTGTAGATAATTTTTCATATAATTTGATTAAATAATTAAAAAAATATGACATAATACCATCCATTACAAATATGAAATATTCATTAAACTAGGAAATATCATTAATGTTTTAAAATATCACCAATTCATTAAAAAATTACTAAGAAGGCCTTGGAAGGAAACCATTCCAAAGATACAATTCACTATACACATCAACAGTCAACTCAATTACTCATTTATAAGAAAACACACCTCAAATTATGAGTTGTATTGTAAAAAATGGTATTTGGATTTACACCCACATAACCATGTTTAAGATTCTCACACAAGTTGAATCAGTTATTATATGAATTTAGGTGATCTAGAATGTCATAAAAACATGAGAATTTTAAGATAATCATACCCAATTTATTTAACACACCCCAAGGGTGGTTTAATCATAATAATAATCATGAATTATTATTTTAATTAGAGAACCTGTCCATGTGGTGGTTTGGGTTTAGGTCATATCCTCCAAGGGTATATCATCATGAATATATGAAGAAATTACCCTATATTAAGGTGAAATTTACAATACTATAATGATGAAGAAACACATTCCAACCACAAATTCAACAGTAATGTATAATAAAATGAATTACAAGTTATATAATTTAAAATCTTGGTATAATATCAAATTTAATTCCCCAAGACTCATATATACCTGTAATTTTTCTTAATGCAATACTCCACAACAAAAAATATCACTTTTCCAAAGCAATTGTTTCCTAAAACTAAAAACAACACTCCATAGAATCTCAAAAATAGAATATATAAAATATTATTAATAATAAAAATATAATTACTAGGTTCTTCTATAAAAACCTCATGTTTACATATAATTTTTTCATTCTATTGCATCCATGAATAATGTAAATGAAATAGGATAACAAAATAACCATGCCCAAAGTTCAAAAATCTACATGCATTTTTCTATTCCTCATAGATAATATTAATAACATAGTGAAACATCACCAATCTACCACCATACCTAGTTGATAATTCAATAGATCAAATCAAGCCCACTAAACCATTATCCCCATAGTGTAATTGGAGTAACGTATAATATTTTTTCCCTTAACAACATGAATGGACTATTAACGTTTTTGGTTGTGCCTACGCAGGGACTCTACTAAAAATAATAAAACACCTTAATAAAATCTAAACAATCAGATAATGTTTATATAGTTATCCAAACTAAAGTAATTTAATTATTAATAGGTTTTTACCATCTGGTAATCATTTAACCTCTACCCATCTCCACTGATATATATTTATTTGGAAACTATCCAATCATAGAGATGGTCATTATTTTAGTTATCCAGTTATAGGCATCATTCCCCGGATGTATAAAATCATCATCACCAAAACAAAATTTCATATCATAGTCCAAAATAAAAATACAAACCTTCATCCACATATTAATGAAATCAATTAATGTGAACCTAATATTGGAAACAAATTTAGTAAATCCCCATGGTTTATTACATGGGAAAAACTTCCCTCACATGTGGTAGCCAGAAATCACGTTGTAAAACAAATATGTCATACCATAAATCCAAATTATATCACTAAGAAAGGAAGAGGGGAGGATTTCATGTATATTATATATCCTAGATATAATGCATCTCTAATTAAGAGGCCTTTTCTAGTGATGTTAAATGAGATGTGGGAGAAACAATGACCTAATGTAGTGATCCAAAGAGAAAAATATATTATATATATTGATGTAAAGATTTGTAAAATGGTATTATTTCATAAAATATCAATAAAAAATGAAAAAATATTTTAATATAATTATAATCCCCATAATTTTCTTGCCACGTAACACTATGCTTTAAGTGAACTGTGATATACTATAAAAATAATATTTTCTAAATGTGGGCATTATAATATAGATATTAAATTGTAAGGTATGAAATTTAATAAGAACAATAATAAAAATATGAATTGTGTTTTTAGGTAATGAAAATTTAATTATTTTTTCATAATAATTAATTATTTAGTTTTTAGTAATTTTATCTCATGCTTCGAAATTATATATATATATATATATATATTCCAAATACAGTTTTTGTGGAATTTTGTCTGTTGAAATTATAATTAATTTCTTTAATTTTAATAAATTTTATTTGAGTTAATTAATATAATATTCAAAATTATCATGTAAATATTATTCTGGGGTGAATTTCTTCGATTTTTCTAAAAATATTTATTTTTTAATTGAATTGTAATAAATATAATTTTGTGTAAGATGGTCATTTATTTTAATGTAATAATTTAATATAGAAGTAAAATTATCATTTTAATTTTTTGATAAAGTAAAATCATTGTCCTTTAATTATGAAAATCAAATTTCTTACAAATTAATTATAATTAATCATGATTTTGGTATGCAATCCTTTTTTTGGATTAAAAACACATATTTATAAAAGAATTTTTTTATTTTTAACACATTTATATTTAAATTTATTTAAGATACATATTGAAATTGAATATTTACAAATTTAATCCATATAATAAATCATGAGGTACAAATTTGATAAATATTTACCTTTTATTTTTTGTCATTATAAATAGTAACCCTGATATACATTTTTCACCTCGGTAAGGGTAAAATGGGTAAAACCAGTTAAAAACTATAGCATAAGTCCTTAAACTCTCAATTACTTTAATTTATTTAATTAGATTTGTTACTATCAAAAATAAACTTCTTATCTTCATTTTTTGTAAATTTCTGTCAACATTCATTTAATAATGACTTATGTATTATTTTATGTAAAAAACATATTCAAAATGCCACTCTATTTGTTCCAATATCTCATATATATATTTATCATGATAAAAATGGTTATCATTAAATATTTATATTTATTAAATATAGAGTATTTTTTTATCATAGTTAATTATTTTTAGTTTTTATTGGTGTAATAATTACCTTAAATTGTTAAACAATGTCCACAGAGTGTTTTTTCATGTAATTGTAAAATCAAATAAATGATTTTAAAAATGTTGACTGTAATATAACATGGAGGAAGTTATGTCTTCCATTTTTTAAAAATATTGAAAAATCATAAATATATATAAAAAATGATATTGTAATTCCATTTTAATCATGACGACATTCAGGTCTATATATGTGAAAATTTCCAAAAACAAATTTAATGGTATCTTATTTTAACTATTATATTATTAGTTTTAAAAAAAATCATGAAAAACTTATATTTTTTCAAAATAATTTTATAGGTGATTTAATATCTACAATTATCCATTTATGAGTCGTGTTTCCTTTTATAGTAATTATTATGACCCCTATAGAGTAAAAACATCAATATCACATTAATCCTTAAAAGGGTTAACAAGGGACTAAAAAATTGATATAAATATAAAAACATCATCTGAACATGCCCATATTTTATTTCAAGAGTTTATTTTTATAAATAATTCTAATATATTTAAAATATATAATCTTTTTTACACTTGAACATGAAAATTATTATAATATATCTAAATATTTTAAGTAAATACAACAGTGTGATTTCATTAACCATAAAAGGACACCAGACCACATCTCTTCCAGAGACCATCAAGATCCCTTATCTTGAAAAAACAATTCTTCTAAGAATCCTTTATATTTTTTTATAGGTTCTTGTCTCTTAAATTTCCATCTCTATGTCCTTAATAAAGAATCAAAAGGTGGTCTTTTGAAGAGGAGGTAATCATTTTAACATATCTCTTCCAATTTTATTATTATTTTCTATTATTTATTCTTATCCTAACCATTTGTATTTACCAAATTTTGAGATATTTTTATGTTAATGTCATAATCTTTATACATATTTGATTCCATCAAAATATGAAATCAGTGTATTGTTTTTCCAAACGTGTGGACTACCACCGCCACGTACTAATATGATTCAGTTTTCATCCCATCAAAATATTAATAGATATATTTATGGATTTAATATATATAAATATATTATTAATTAAATATATTTTATTCAATATGGATAAAATATTATTTTTATTTCGTTTTTTATTTTCATTATAAAATGGAAACAGTAATCAAGTGTACGTGTGGACTATCATCTTAATGAATGGTGTAATTTATTTTAATATCCCAACCTTTTAATTGAGATTATAAATATCTATATAGTAAATATATATAATATTTATCACATTATTATCATTCTTTAGTTTATGAAACGTTGATATATGTAAAAGGACTTGAACTATTAGACTAAATCATTCATGAAAAAATAAATGCATAATATCCTGGAAAGTCGATTTTAAAAAATAATTATTAATAAATCGGTTTTGAAATGTTATCATTTGACCATATAAGGTATAATAAGTATAAATAATTTTTTTTAATATAATTATAATGTATATAAATTTATTTAAAAATATTTTATAGCACATACAATGAAATGCATACTTGGGGTAAGGGATCTTCATCTCAATATTGTTTCGTTAACACATGTTTGGTGTTATAAACATATTTTTGTTTATGAGGTGTATATAATGCCCCTTAAAAATGTTTTATAGTTAAACCCTAATAATTGATGGTATTTAATGATAAAATTAAAATTATTTTTACCTGTGGGTTCTAATTCCACTATTATTAAAACCGTATGGGTTTTCTATTACAATCTCATTTTTATGGGGATACATTATGCTTAATCTTCTGGATAATAAATTATATGGTATATATCTCAAAAAAATTATTTATATTATTCATGTAAATTTATATCTTTAAAAAATTAGTCTTCCATTCATTTTCCTCTCTCAATGTACTTAATTTTAATAGAGAATGTTTTTATTGAAAACCATCATTTTTTATTAGGTTGAAAATATTTTATAATTTAAAATGTCCCCAATAATATGTTTTCTATTATATAAAGATTTATTATTGTAATATTGAATTTTTCTTTTACTTTGATAAAAAATTTTAAAAAGAGTCTACCTTTTAATCTCTAAATGAGACACTTTATTCCAATCGTGTAAATAAAATCCTTATTTAAATGTATACCACATAGATTAATTTTCCTACCATATAAACCACTAAAATTTATGAAGATTAATTTACATATTTCCATTTTATTTTTAAAATAAAATTTATTCACTGAAATTTGGGATACCTTTAGATGAGAAAAATGTGATTTTATATTAAAATTTTGTTTTAATCAAAACATATTCTTATGGTCTTCTAAATTATTTTCAACTGTGATAACATCCTTTAAGGTTAATTGTGATTCACTAGGGATTTGATTCCCTGATTTTATCATTAAGTTGTTTATAAATGTGTAAGATTATGATAATGAAATATTGATGAATTAGTTTTTTTGAAAGTTTATGTAATGAGGTAATAATAAATATTATTTTTATCATTTGGTGTTTATATAAATGTATTATGATTATGTGAAATGTTGGTCCATTACAGAACTATAATGAATTATAAAAAGAGTAATGTTTTTTTATCTAAAATGATACATGGTAGGTTATCTTAAGAACGTATATATATTCTTATCCCAAGTATAACAAGTGATAAATGACTTGGGATAATAATTGATATAATATCTCATCGATTATCATTGTTCTATACTTTATGGATCCCTCGTAGGACATGTTCATGTCTCTGTGTTTCACACTTTTGGGTTTTGTTTAATGATTCCACTATAGTTCATGTTGTATGAACTTCAATGTTTTATAACATGGTTAATGATTATGATATATGAATTAGTGGGAATGATTTTCACATTTTATGATAATGTAAGAATACTCTTATATTCATGTTTATATTAAAAATATTAATTTATTTATATCTCACTTTTTACCCTTATTTAGAATCTAATCTCAAACATTATTATGTACCCTTTTCACTGAGATATAAATAATGGTTCTGAGTATGATATTTCTAATAAGGTAACTAGTTTTCATCAGTTTAGTGAAAATTAAGTAGTTATTTTATGTACTAGTTGGTTTTCTATACATGTTTCCAAATAGAATAATGATTTAGGTTATGGATTATATCATAATGATATGTATTGAATATTTA
Organism: Viscum album; assembly: GCA_963277665.1. Lineage (NCBI taxonomy): Eukaryota > Viridiplantae > Streptophyta > Magnoliopsida > Santalales > Viscaceae > Viscum > Viscum album. Next base: position 453,447,854 of record OY728157.1, on the reverse strand, counting down.
CCAAATTTGATATAATATTAATGCTAGATAAATTGTATTTCCTTAGTTAGTATCAGAGTTCTGTTTTGTTATTTTTGAACATTATGATGACAAACATTAGTGATAACCCATAGTATAATCCTAAGAATAGGATAACATCTAATGTTATAGTAAATAATGTAGTGTTATTATTAGAGATAAAAAATCCCTATTTGGATACTAAAAATTCAGTGTAGCAGTAGAGAAAATATACCTATGGGTAATAACTCTGCATGGGGAAATGTGTATTAACTAGATCATAACGGGTGCATAATAAATGGTCATACTAAATTACACATGGATATAAAACCCTTAGTGATATGATTTGTTTATATCACATTTTCTAATAATCTATTATGAAGTATTTGAATCGATTATTACCATAGATAATTTTGATTATACCTCTGGTTTCAATGATTTAAAATAAGGTGTTAGAATTTAAACATTATAAAAATGATTTTTTTATTATCATATTACTATTAATGATTATTGTTTCACAAAAGAATAATTTTTTGATTTATTTAATATATAGAACCATAAGGAATCATATTACAACTAATTGTGAGGGACGATGAGATGATTTTCCTCAAGATAAACCCAATGAAATTAAATATTGAATGAAGAAAAATTTAACTATAAATAACCATCTATCAAAATATATGATTATGAAAATAGATATATGTGAGTTTATGAATGAACTAAATAATATGAAAATAGAGTTTCAATATAATGTTGTATGAAATATGGTTCATCTTTTTATATGTTCAGAATGTGGGAAGAATTACTCGGTGAAATTTTGTAAAAGAATCTGAAGACACTTTGGGTTTATAAAAGAGTTCAAAGAGAAAGTAATTGTCAAGTAAAAATGAAGAGTTCAATGGGGGTAAATTACGTACACCCTAAGGTAAAATTTTTCATTCAAGGAACAATGTGTTTTGATCGTGGGAATTTTCTGACATAATTCCCAAATCCAAGGTCTAGCTATATGAATATGGTAGTTCATGTGTTATGCCAATCATTGAAGTTGTGTGGTTGATGGTTTTATGTATTCAGATTTCAGAATTTTTTTTTATCAATTATATTCTACTATTAAGAATCAGGAATCATATACATATTTTTTATATAACTTTTTCGTTATGTATTTACAAGAAAATATCAAATTATTCTAATAAAATAGAATGGTTATTTATTGGAATGTTTTTGTTTTTATAAACACGTGTTTGAAGGGTAGATAACCCTTAATATGTTCCTAGTGTTGAGATAATGATGTTTAGCTGTGATAAAGAGATGATTAATATAGATAAATAATTCTATATATTATTAGAGACCTTTAATTTTATTAATGATTTGATAATAATGTTATTTATAAAATCTATGATTAATATTAATTCTTTTTACTATTTTTGGAATATATTTTATAGTATATGATCTTATTTAATTAACATGTTATGTGTTAGTTTTGGGAATCATATATGTTTTCATTGAGGTTTTATTCTTATTCAGGTTATTAGCATATTTTTAAAGAATATGTGATTAATTTATTCACATGATTTGAATGTGATATTAAGAACTTTTTTATGTTATTTGGGGATTAAAGTTATGTTAATTTTCTGAAATTGATTGACAATTTTATTTTAATAAAAATTTACTACTAGTTAAAAATTCATTTCGGATTATTATAATTTAGATATTTTTTTATTAAATTAAGTATATATTTGGATATTATTATTTATTTCAATTAGAATAATATTTCAAATGATTGTTTATTCATATTATTCATCTTTGTATGTACAACCCATTAGTTTTAGTTACAAAATATTTATAAGAGGAATATATTTTCATCTTTCTATTAATATTAGGATAAATTAAAATTTTATTTTATTTTTCCAAAGTTGAATAATTCATATTGTTATTCATTATTGGAATATTGGATAAAATAAGGCGTAAATTAATTTTAATATGCTTCCAAAATAATAATTTTATTTTTTAGATATGAAGAAATTTAAAATTTTTATATTATTATATTTCATTATAAATTAATTCAACTATATTTGGATAATGTACCTTGAATGTTATCTTGTTTCCATTTTATAACTATTTTTGGGTAACTGATTATCATTTTACTCTTCATTAATTTATGGTTTTCCAATCATTAACTTTCTCTTGATTTTATTTTCCATCGCTATCTATTATTATTTGGAAATTATAATTCCCATCCATGTATATATTTTATCTTCTCACTAATGTTCTTATTATAAGGGAACACGATTATGTACTATTTCACGAATCTACTATGTTTCCCATATCCCCTTTTCAAAAGATGTTTCTTTATCCCATTTTATGATGTGGGTATTCAATGAAGTTATTTTCAAATACTAGACCCTTGATTGCTAAGATAAATATAATTAAGAAAAAAATTATCCAATATAGTATAATTTACCACCCTTATAATCGAGTTTAAAAAACTAATATTCATGATACCGTTCATAATACGCAACAACTGATACTTAAATTAATTGTGATATGCAATAAAAATAATATTATTTAATTGTTTTCGATGTCAACTTGATATAAAATTGGAAATTATAAATAGTAAAAATGACATTGTGAAGAATATATATAAATTTTTAAGATAAATGAAATGTACTTATTGATGTATAATAAATAAGAACTCAATTTTCATTAAAGTCATTTTCTTCTAAAAATAAATGTTCACTCCCAAAATGTTTTTATTATATTTGTTCCACAAACACTATAAATAATAAACTAATAAATAGAAATTTTTCTGAATTAATTAATATCATATTTTAAAAAAAACATTTTTTTATTATCTTAAAGTATCTATTTTTACTTTTTTTAAAATGATTTATTTTTAACAGAATAGTGAAAAATATCTATTCTGTAAAACATACATTTATTTTCATTAAATAAATTAATTTAAAAGACTGAAAATGATTTAAATATAATTAAAAATTAAAATAATTCTCATTCAATTATAAATAATCCATTTAATTATATATTAACCCTCATTATACTTAATTTTGGAATTCTTTCTTTTATTTTTAAAACTCACTTTTTTAAAAACCGTTTTCGGGGTATTTTTAAATTTATATTTAAATTGAATTCATCCACCTATAGAAATTAATTCTTGAATAATGGATTACCAGTTTGGAATTATGTGGTATTTTTTTAAAATAAATTTATTTTTATTTTTTGGTTATTATGAATTGTAACATTGGTATATTTTTATCACCTCGGTAAAGGTAAAACAAGGTTAAAACTATAGGATAAGGGATATAAATCTCAAAAAATCATTCATTTATTTAATTTTATATGTTATCATCAAACTTAAAACTATCCTAATATTTTTTTCCTTTTCATTACCCTTGACCTTGATAATAACTATAATATTGTTTTATGTAGGGAATAAATACCAAATTTCACTCTATTTTTTAATATCTGCAATATTTTTTCAGGGAGATAAAAAGAGGTTATGTTGGGTTATGAATTTTTATTTAAAATATTGATCAATATTTTTTTTCATTTTAATTTATTATTAATTTGTATTGGTTGAATAATAACGTTAAATTTATATGCACTGTCGATATAATTATTTTTTAATTATGGAAAAATATAATAATGATTTTAAAAATATTAATAATATTAATATTTCGGTGAATAATTATATAAAATAACTTTTTAGAATATCATATAAAATTATTTAATTCATAGAATCTTATATTTTAATTATATTTATAACTTTATGTGTTTAAAGTCAAACTATGTAAATAGTCCCAAAAATTATATTAATTGTATTTTATGATAGATTATATTTTATTAATTGATTTAAAATGTATAAAAATATTTTATTTGTACAATTTAATGTTATATTGTCAAAAATATCAACCATTATATTATTATGAATAATGTGTCCTTTTATAGTAATTTTTATCACCCCTATAGTGTAAAAAATTGATATCATGGTAATCATAAAAAAGGTTAATGAGAGGAAAAAGCTAAGAGATAATAGTTAAAAATAATTCAAGTAGTTCAAAATTTTATTGGACAAGTTTCTTTCAACTCATCCTTATACTATATTCAAAATATATAATCTTGGCTCCCCTTTCAAAAAATCAGGAAAATATTACATTTAAATATTTTATATGAATCCAATTTTTTCCTTTCCTTTTTTATAAAATGAAATCACCCCGCCTCTCTTCCTCACACCCCATGGAGCCATTTATCATAACCAAACCCCAAAAAACATCTTTAATTGATCCTTAATCAATTTCTAGAGGTGATAGTATCCTTAAAAGACCATACTGTGGGTCCTTAATAAAAAATCTAGTGTCGGTATCTCAAACCATTACAATATAATATCATTAATATGTCATGTATACTAAGATGATAATATGTAGATTAACTAAAAATTATCCATGTTCATTTCCATCAAATAGGGAAGTTATTATACCTTTCAAACACACATGTGGACAACCAACTCTACATATAGATAGGATTAATTTACAATCATCACATCATATTGATGGAGATAATTATGGATTTAATATATATATATATATATATATATAAGTAATTGATGATATAATTATGATTATGTAATGATAAATTGTGATTTATATTTCAATATTTTTTAAAATAGAAACTAAAAACTTTATTCATGTATTTTTATGGACTATTATCTCCATGGGTATTTTCATTGATTTTTAAATATATATATTTTTTGAATGTTCTAAATATGTATTAAATGAAAATATATAATATTTATATAATGTTTAAAATTATAAATATTATGGGACAATGATCATATTGAAAGTAATAGATCTTATTAACCAAAATAATTCATGAAAAAATAAACATTTAACACCACTGAAAATGATTTTAATTTTATATTATTAAAAAACAGGCATTTAAATGTTATTACTAGAAAATATATGGTATTATATTTATAAATATTTATTTTTAATCAATTATAATAAAGTTAATTTTATTATACATGGGGTATGATCACATATGACATAATATATACATAAGTTAAGGGTCACTTATCTAAATATTAATTCATTAAAACATGTTTCATGATATAAAAATATTTAGGTTTATGAGGTTCATATACTATCACTTCTAAATTTTATATAATGGATCCATATTAATTCCTGATATTTAATTTAAAGATTCTATTTATTTCATCCAAGTGGTTATATTATAAAGGTTACTATATTAGTTAGGTTTTCACATTACAATATCATTTTATTAATATTGTCAATAATTAAATTCTCAAATGACAAAATTGTATAATAAATATCTCAAAAATATTCTTTATTTTAACTACTTATGTTTATTAACATAAATAATAAGATTTTCATTCATTTTCCTCTATCAAATAACTTAATGTTTCGAAATAATGTTTGTAAGGATAATCGACATTTTTTTTTGGAAAATAAAGTTTTATACATTAAAATGTTTCTAATAGTGTTTTTAATATTCTATAAATAATTTTTAATTCATTTTAACCAATGTTTAAAATGAAACTTCTTATTGTATTCTGAGAGTGGAACTTTTTACCAATGGTGTGAATGGAATCATTATTTTAGCGCATATCTCCCAAATAGGATTTCCATCTATCATGATCACATAATGTATTGATAATTAATTTTCAATTTTCCATGATTCATTTAAGTGAAAAATATTCCTATGTTTATTTTATATTTTTTGGATATGAAATTTTTGATTTCAAAATAAAAAGGGTATTTTCCTTAAGAAATATTCTTGTTATATTCTAAAATAAATGTTCATATATGATAATAACATTTGAGGTTTCATATGTTTCATTGAATATTTTTTGTTATGATACATTCATTATTACTTCTATTAATGTATTGTGATTATTAGGATGAAATATTGATAAAACTTAATTTATTTTACATAGGTTATGTTATAATAAAATTTTAAATGATTTCATGGTCATAGAGAATGCATATAAATGAATTATGATTATGTGATTAGTGGTTCTATTATTTTCCGCAAATTAATTTTGTTAAATATTAAAATTTTATGAGCACAATGAGAAGATGAGAGGTTATCCCAAACCCACAAAAGGGAACATGGGGGGTATCCCAATCCCAAATAATTGGTATCTTATAGGTTATATCAAGTAAAAGTCAAGTACAAGCATTAATATCTGATTCCTAAAAAGTGTACAATTTCATTGTAGGTATCCTTGACATAGTATTTCCATTTTCTATGATGATTTCATGCATTATGAAAGTGATTTATGAAATGATCTTATTCCAATGTTATAATCCCATGGATTATGTTCCCTGATTCCTTTATGATTCAGGTCATATTAACTAATATATTTTATAACATGGATCATGATTATGATATATGAATTTTTTAATGATTTTTAAATGTTAATTTGATGGTTTAATACCCTTATGATCGTGTTATGGTTAAAAATGATCATTAATTGTTTTCTCACTTATTTAATCTTACATGGATTCTATGATAACTATTTTTTTGATTCCTTTTCTCATGGATATTATGAAGGTTTTATTTATGATATGTATATTAACGGTTTTCATTGTAAAGAACTTATTGGGATATGGTGTAGATATTTTGTGTATGAATTGTTTATTTGTAGGGGTATTCCAAGATGCTAAACAATTATAGTAATGGAATTAATTATAATGATATATAGTGAATATTCACCTAATGATATATAATTTTCACGTATAAAATATTTTTTTGACTTTAGAATATTCTCAAGATACTCAATTAATATATAAAGAGGGAGAGAGACTATTGGAACAATATTCTGGAACTCCGCATGGTTTATGGAATGGGATGGACATCTCTCTCATATAGATGATTGGAATAAAACCATGGACCATATGGGTCATACACTCATGAAATTTTTCATTCCCCATGTAGAGATAGGTTAGTATTTTATTTTTTATATATGTGTTTGTGTGTGTTTCAAATTAAAATCTTTCCCGTGTTAGAGGGATTTTTCATTGATGCATAATGACCCTCAAAGGAAATAAATTCATGATATAGGGAGCCAGAGCATATAATATAATTTATGGAGGGGTGGTAGATCCTCTCAAACGAGGAATGGTCATTATTAAATTTATATTACACTAAGGGATGATGTTTTCCCACAGTCACCCACTCTCCTACTTTTATGTTTTTTAATAACATTTATATATGATTCTTGATATGAATTGTTCCAGTATTAAATTCATTCATCAGTTTTTAATGGATTTAAGTATTATATGTTGTAATGATGTTATTAAATTATTTGGAATCATTTTAAACATGGGTGTAGAATAATAACTATGAATGGTGAGAAGTTATATTATAGTTGAAAAATTAAGTAATAAAATTGATGATCACACCATAACATTCTACATTAATTTTTCATGAGAAAGAACTTTTACTAATTTGAGAGGGTAGTATCTTAAAGATATTCATTTGAAAAAATATTAATTATACATGAGATAAATCCCTTAAAAATCATGTTGTTTTAACTGTTATTATCTTAATTGGATGAATCAGTTAATATTATATGAGGTTTTTTCTTCTGTGTTAATATTATATGAAGAATGAGTTCATATGATGGGAGATGAAATATGATGTAGATAATATAATAATTCCACAACAGTGAATTTGAGACGATTGGGAGAAGAATAATTCTCTATGAATAACATCATGGGTTTGTTAAGCTTAAAGATTTTTTATTGTTTAATTGGTCTTCTTCTGTGAGAAATTGGTTCATCAGATAATGGATAGTGAAAAAAATAAGTACATTCCATAAGAAAGGTTCTATGACTCAATGATTCAGACTAGAGAATATTGAAGAATCTATGGTTCATTAAAAATCAATGATACCATTCCACAATCAGTGGTCCACTGCAAATATTAAATCAAATATAGTTTGAGATACTCCATGTTCTCTATAATTCAACCTTCAATATAAATAAAATCCTAGGATCAGGTCATAATTAGTATATTCTTGCTGAAATACATGTAATTTTTTACGATTTTATGAGAATAATGATTAAAAATATTGTGTGATGAAACAAATAAAAATATTTATATTATAATAGAATCCATTGAGGGATTCATGATGCTTTTTTAGAGAAAAATATTTGTTGCACATTGACTCAAAATTATTTAATAACATGAGGTATGATAAGAATGGATAATTTAAATTATAGCCTCTACATTTTTTTCATATAATTAGTGTTAAATACATTTCTCATACTCATTTATTTTTTACCTTGATAATTTATTGGAAGAAATGGTAACAAGATAAAAACAATTTCACACCAAGGATTATACACATGATAATAAGTGTGAGTTATCCTTGTAAAAAAAATTTGTCTATGTGTGTTCATTCAAACTCTACCTATTAAAATACATATAACCCATTAAGATTGTTCCACACTAATAAAAGGTATCTATCCAAAAGTTTTAATGTGATTGTTTCTTAAAGGACAGTTGATTTACCCTCCCACACACTCTCTACAGTGTCATACTCTATCATAATCCTCACAACTAGTATCAAAGAAATATTCCTTTAAGATATATTTCAAAACAATTAACATCATTTTCTTATCAATTATTTTTTGATAAATACATGAACATATTAGAATATTCAATTAATTAAGATATTATATTTATATTATATTTTGTATCATTGATGTAAAATATCCTCATATTTTTTGAATAACATAAATAGTTATGGAGCAGAAATTCTTTTTATTAAGTGGTTTTATCTATATATATAGGAGATGGATCCATATTTTCTATCAAACGTCATAGATTTCATTGATATTACTGTGGATGGATTTAATATTTCCCAAAAATTCAGGTACTATATTTTGACTTAATGTAAAAAAATTTAATTTCATGGGAGAGTTTTCAATGTGTTACTGTAAAAAATCCTAGATAAAATGTTTATGTAATTAATGGTAACGAATAAAATAAATAGAATCAGGAGGAAACACTATGAAATCGATGAATGAGATAATCAGTTTACAGAATCTAGGTTACAATCATATTGAGTAAAATTTGAATATATCAGAATATGATATGATTTTTTTATGAATTATATATTTGATTGAAAAAAATAGAGAAATTGATTCAAATATTTTATTAAATACTTAATGATTCTATAATTATGTTAGAGATTTTTAGAGTCCTACTGTATAAGTTCAATGTGAGTATTCTATCACCTACTTATCATGATTTGGATGAGTAGACAATCAATGGACTCAACATAATCTTAATAAAAAATGATATGAGAATTGGGATAAGAAACAGTATAAATTATGAACTATAAGATAATTTAAAATTAAAATTAATAAAAGACTAATATCGCATTGAATTAAATAATAATTATGATGATGAAACCAATGAGGAATATTATTCCAGGTAGTTTTAATAATTTATCTATTTATTGTAAAGATTCATGTGACTATGTAATGGTATATTTTAAGACAATATTCTATGTTAAAAAAAATAAATTTAGCATTTTTGGAAACTTTTAAGAAGTTTTTATTGAAAATAAATATGAAAAAGAGAAGGATGGTCAACAAAAAATAATACCTAGTAAGAATAAAATTTCTAGATACAAAAATAATGGAAGAATCTATAATGGGATAAGAAAATCCAATATAATAAATAAATCACATCATTATGCCACATACTATGATAAAGGAAGATAAAGTGAATAATAAAACATAGGTAATTATGGGAACGTATCATATTTTGAAAATTTTTTAAAACCTAATGATTAATCATGTAATAAAGAGAAATACGAGATTACCAAAGAATATTGTAGTGATGATGTGACACTATTAGAGTTTAAACTATGGGTGTAAATCACGAGGTTCTTGAAAGAATATAAAATAGATGAAATTGGGAAGTAGTTTTTTAATATTTTGAATTATTCATTAAGGAAACACCTTGATGAGTCAAACGATAATGATACTAAACATATAAAAATAATAGATGATCCAAAATATTTGTGATCTAAATAGAATTATCGATGCTATAGAGAACATGCAGGATATTACAAATAAAAATTTAGTTCCCAAAAAATGGGGAAGGGAATCATCATAGTTAAAATCTAATTGATAATAAAAATAAAATGACAAAATAAAAAATATTGGTAGTTTAAATATATATTTATCATATTTGGAAATACATTTAAAAATTATAGAATTATTTTAAAATTGAGAGGCTTACAAGTGAAATTTTTATGGTTATAAGGAATTTTTTTAAAACATTGTGTTCTTATTCTATTAGAGGTAATAATGAATATTGAATGATTAAGGTGATTACTTCAATAATGGAAGATGTGTCCAATTCCAAAATTACTAATGGTAATAATGATTACAATAGATAAGATATATTGAAAGATAATGTTATCGAGACCAAGATTAAGGTAAATGTTATGTAAAAGGATTCTAAGAATGATGTTATTTCGTGACAAGGGATGATTATTGTGTTGTGGAATATAAATTCATGATGCCTATGTTATATATAGTTATATTTCACTCAATCAATTTAATATAGGAATTAATTTTAAGGGGTTATTCCAAAAGATTTTAAATTTTATGCAAAATAACATCTAAAATTAAAGGTAAAATGAAAAAAATCATGAGGACATTTCTCAGAGGTGTGTGAAACATTTAAGAACCAAAAAATAATGTTTTACCAAACCACCAGAGTAGTGGAATTAAAAAATTTATTTCTAAATATTTTAATAATAGTAATAATCTATTTCATGTGATAATTATTAAGGGGGACTATAATTTTGTTAATTTTTAAAATTCAAAGATCATTAACATTGGTTCCCCATCACAAATTACCATTAATAACCCTCTTGAAATATAAAAACTGGTCTTATTGTGGTGTTTTCACTTTTGAAATTTATTGAACCCTCAATGAGATATAAATTTTATAAACTAATTGTTTTAAAAATACATCCAATAATTTTCTCCATATAAATTAGTTGAGAAACAATCACTTTATGGTTTCATAACTTTCTGATAGTAGGAATAAGGTGTTATTCCATAATAACGACAACCTCATAGTATTTTTAATGTATTGAATGATTAAATTCAATGGGAAGTTAAAAAATATATTATTTCCATTTTTTTATTATCAAAATTAATGTTTTTTCAACATAAGAGAGTGAAATAATATTTGGAATAAAACCCTTTTCTATTTAGTGATGAATAATTCCATTACGCTTATTAAACATGGTGTTGTTACAAATATACCAAATATTTAATATTATTCCATTATAAAAAATTGGTTACATTCAACAATGGAATATAGTAAATAATATTAATAACATAGTGGAAACTTAAATAAATAAAACCATTGAATATGTACACATAAAAATGTGCAGATCGATCATCTTGAAGTCAACCAATAGAGTTAACTATATCAGGATTTTATTGATTATTTTACGTTTGTTTATTATTTATATTTTATGTTGACAAAATTAAAAGTTATTTAGTAGATTAAATAATTTTTTATGTTTATTGATTGTTGAGTCAATAAGTTTTTTCATGAATTTTTTCATCCATTATGTTTTGAAAATCACAAACAATTTTTCGGAAGGAAAATTATCTTTCTCATTGAAATATTTTATTATGGAAAAGTTTTTATCTCTAAGAATAGTTTTGACCATACCCATGGTTTTTAGTGCCATATGTAAGGTTTTCTGAAACCAAAACTAACTGCATTTTTCTAAAACCAAAAAATTGGTCCTTGTCTAACTTAGAACCATAGATCTCATTATGATCTAATTTCATCTAAAATTCAGAATCTGATTACTCCTAAAATTGAACTCTGATTTCTCCGGAAATCATACTCAAATTTCTCTGGAAATCAAATATCGATTTACTTTGAAATAATAGTTTGATTTCATATAAAAATAGACATTTATTTCTAAAGAAATGAGACTCCAATTTTTCCAAAAATCATACTCTAATTTCTTCTGAAATTAGACTCCCATTAAGCTGAAATCAGACACTTATTTCTCCTAAAACCTAACTCCAATTTCATCTAAACTCAGAATCGGGTTTCATTGAAAATAAGACTCTTGTTCTATTTTTACATAGAATTTGATTATTCCTATTGTGTAATGTAATATTTATTCCTTATAATATTTCTACAGCATTATTTGATCTTATTATGCTAATGTTTCTTAAAAATGTTTTATTGAACAATAATTTTTTTACCTAGGGAAATTTTTTCCCTGTTTTCTCAAATGAAATGATGTCGTACAATCTATTTTTAAATGACTGTTGGCTAAGTTACATGTGTATAGGTCCCTCTAAAATTTTTGGAAAAATATTACTGTTGGAGGAGGAAGTAGACTATTGGGATTTTTCTCTAATAAATAAGTAGTATTTTCAACAATCCAAAAAATAACGATTGTGTGGAACTCAAATGCATTGCAACATCTCTAATCGATCTTTCTTATGTGAATTCTATGAATAAATTGTTCAAGATGAGAGCATTTAAATCAATATTCCTTGTGTGATTTTGATTATTGTTGATCAATAATGGTCTTCCAGGTATAGTCATACAAATGTTCTAATCACCTTAGATAATGAGTTCATATAGGGATAGCAAGAAAAACTCTAATATTAAAATTGAGTGCTTACCCAATTGTGGGTAAAAGGGACTTCCTGGAAAGTATGAATCAGGGGACCTTTATCCAAAGATGTTGGATACCCTTCCCTATTAGTTAAAATATTTCTTAAATAAGTCTTGTTTGGTTGCATGTTTTAATTCCATTTCATTTTTTACAGATATAAAGATTAACATTCTTATACATTTTTATTCTTTTATACTCTGATACAATTATGATTCTATAATATTAATGTAGAATCATTCCATATGTAAATGTGTCTATGGTTTTTTATCATAACCAAGATAGTTTCTTTTTAAGAACTAAATAGGTTTTTTGAATATATCTTGTTTAACATTATTTAACATATATTTTCTTAAGGATAAAAACAATACTTTTTAAAAATACACATCACTCTCATTGGGTAATTGATTAATCAATATCTATATTTTGATCCCATGATTGGTATTATATGAGGTATATGGAATACATATACATAAATATATGTTTTCTTTCATAAAATTACTTGTTAACGTTTTTTCTTAAATAATTTCATTATAAACTCTTTTTTTATAATCTTTTTCTGCTAACCAGTTCTATGGAAATGATCTTTTGTATTTTCTAATTGAATTGTAGAAATGAAAGTTCGTTTTATAGAAAAAATAAATACTACGAGATGCCGAATTTTTGATAGAAATGACTATGAATACTGGAGACATAGGATGAGTACAACTATTATTAATACCAATATAGGTAACATCATTTTTTTCATGAGAGAATACAAAATTAGAGACAAGAAAACCAGAAAATTCACCTGTCATGAAAAACAAGAGTGTCTGATTAATATTATGGTACACAATACATTATTATGTTCAATGACTAGGAACATTTATAGCCATATTTCGTTATGTGAAGCTTCTAATAAAATCTATAGGTAATTATAATTTACAAATTTTGTCACATCCAGGGTCATTGAAACAAGAAGAGTTATTCTTGGGTCTCAATACCATGGTTTCATGTTCCCTTATGGAGAACTGGTATGCAATGTTCAAAAAAGTTTTATGACTATTATAGATATACTTTAAACTATGGGTGATAAAGTTCTTGATGATGAGATTCATGTTAATAAGATAATAGTCATTAGGACTAATGAGTGGGAATCCAAATGAAAGGAAATTGATGAGAATTGAGAAATTTTCAAACATCACACTGAATGAAATATTCGGAACACTTGTACAGCAAAAAAAATGAAGAGAGTTGAAGAGATCAATAATAAAAAATGGTAATATCAGTTTTTATTTCAGTACTACATCATATCATATGAAATCCAAGACTACTAAAATAATTACTAATTCAAGAGAAAAGGAGTATACTGTTATATGTGAATCAGTTTATTGTGATCCTACTATGAATCATGTTTCCAATCATCCTAAATGAATAAATATGATATTGGGAATGAAATATTTCCAATAAAAATGCATGAAGAAAGACAGAAAGGAATATAAATTTTCAAAAGTGACTTGTTATGAGTGAAAGAGTGTAGGTCATATTATACTAAACTGTAATATTCTCAAAAGAAAATAAAGGAAGGATATGCATTTAGAACAAACAATAAGAAGTACTAAAAGTATAATTCTAATAATTTACTTAAATCTAATGACACATGGAGTTCTATTTATTGGTATTATTTTAATTAATCTCCTAGTATTGAATAATCTAAACAGAAGAATATGTGTATAATAGCGATAATTCCTACAGAAAATAAATATATCATGGAAAAGGTACACAGTGTTGAATCTTTTACCAATATTTATTTAAGCGATAATTATCCTAAGGAATAATATAATAAATCATTTGATGAAGAATACTTCTCATCATCAAATAATTCATTATCATCATTTGAAGAAGTATCAATGTTTTCTATGTTAATTGAGAATGAAATTAGTAAGATCAATAAGAAACTTTATAAGAATAATTCTAGAATATATATTTTAAAAAAATGATATATCATATCCTTCAAAAGATATTTATTCTAAAATCCTTTATTTTCTTAAATTTTCAATAATATTTCAGGAATTAAAATCCAAAAATAATAAATTTTCTAAAGATCTTGAAAATGATACTTCCAAAAAAATTATTTTTTGAGACAAAAAAAAATCTAATATTATTGAATAAAGGGATAAAAATATATTTATCATACTAAAATATTGAATACTGCACATTAAGAATCTTTTTCCAAAATTTAATCATTGAAATAATCATTTTGATAAAATGTATTAAAAAATTCATCCATTTATGAATATTTCTAGATTTTTCTATTCTCATTCAATATAGGTTTTGAGTCATAACTATTTTGTACCCTAAAGTGGTCATTTTTTTATCTAATTGTCGATGTGGTGGACATTGGAAGAAAATATTTTCATTTAAAAAATCATATCATAAGGTTTTCATAAATCTTACATTTATATTAAAATATAGATACCTATGATTTTACATTTTAAAAATTCTAAATCCATAAATGTTTGGATTCTGAATAATTTGCTATTTTATTTTCATGAAAACTATGGAATTACCAAAAAATATATATTACATGGATAATAGATGTTCCTAACACATGACTGGTAAAAAAAATCGTTGAAAATATTATCAGGATGAATGGTGAAAAATTTTATTTCAGAGAAAATGCTCAAGAAGAAATTGTGGTTATGTGTAATATTTTTTTTAGAAAAATGAGGATTTAAAAAAAATATCAGTTAAATGTATTAAGAACATCCTTATTGGAATTATCTAAATACGTGATGAAGGATTCCTTATGAATTTTAGGAATGAAAAATTTCTAGTACACAATTCAAACGAATATTTTAATCTCTTTTCTCATAAAAACGTGAATGTTTAAACACTTAACATAGAAGAATGTAGGATCCAATACTTACCTTGGCTTAGTGCAATGAAAGATCAATCTTGGTAATGGAATAGAATATTAATACAATGTAAACCATAAAATCTATTAATACTCACTATGAAAATAATTTTTAAGGATCTACCAGATTATATATTTTATTATTCAAAAGCTTTCGATCCTTTTTAATATGGAAATCAATATATTTCAAGTATTAAATCAATCAGTGAAGTATCAACTTATGATTAATTATAGGTAGTGCATATGGATTTATTTGTTCCAACACAAACTAGAAATATTAGTGGAAAATACTATGTATTTTTTAGTTGTTAATTACACTATATTTATATGGGTTGATTTTAAGGAAAATAAATTTGAATCGATTTTTATTTTGAATTTTTTTCATATAATGTTTTAAAATTAGAAAAACCATCCATTGATAACTATTTAGATTAATAATGGGGGAGAATTTTAATACTCATATTTTGAATCTTCATGTAGGAAGAAATGCATTACTCATAACTTTTTATCTCTAAGAACTAATTAACAAAATATTGTTTTTAAATGAATAAACATAATTATTAAAGAGATAAAAATAACTAGGTAGAATGAATATTTAGTTGGTAATCATTTTTGTAATGAATCTATTAATAATTATTGTTATATTATAAATTATGTCTTAATTAGAATATTTCTTAATAAAATGCCTTGTGAATTGTGGACTGGTCTAAAACCTAATTTTTCATACATAAATGTATTTGGATGAAACGTTTTCATATTGAATACTAAATAAATCATACATAAATTCACACCCAAATCTGTTGATTTAATTTTCATAGGCTACACCGTTACATCTAGGGCATATAGAGTTTATGATAATAATTCTTGAACTGTTGAAGAAAGTGTAGAAGTTAAAATTGATTAAACTAATCCATTTGTTTTAGAAAAACCCCAAACTACATCATTATATGTGTTTTCAAAAAAGTATTATCAACCATTAATGGAATATTCTTTTCATCAGGTAAATATTCAAGAAAAAGGTTTCTGAACTATTTACCTTAGATGAATATTTTACCTTATGTTGATGAATTGGTTTTACAAAACCCAAATAAGTTGTTTCTTAAGAATCATACCTGTGATCATATCATTGATGATATAAATCAAGTATTAAGGAATATAAGGTCATTAATAAATGATGTAGATCATCTTGAATTTATTTCCTGATTAGAAAATGAAATTAATGATGAAGATTTATGTTATGGTGATTACATTAAAAAAATAAGATGAACTGAATAAATTAAAAAATAAAAATGTCTGGGCATTGGTTGAAAGCCATAAAAAGTCATTCATAATTTTTGTAGAATGGGTCTTCCTAAATACATGTAATGAAAATGGAATCTTTGAAAGAAATATTGAATGATTATTTTCTAATGTATGTGATCAATAAGAATGAATCGACTATGAAAAAACCTACACTATAATAGTTTTACATGATTCTATTCATATTATACAAGCCTTTACATCAATTTGGAATTTAAAACTTTTTAAAATGGATGTAAAGTTTTCATTCCCTAACTACTATGCTTAAGAGTATGTTTTTATTGAATATCCTCATGGTTTTGAATACCCAAAACATCTTGAACATGTTTACAAGCATAAAAATGATTTATATGGATTTAAATAATCCCCAAGACCATAGTATGATAAACTTACTTTATTTTTGTTACAAAACATTTATGTTAAGGGAACCACTGATCCGACCGATTTTTTAAATAAATATAAGTTAAGAGTTTAGATTGTTAAAATTTATGTTCAAAACATTATATTTAGATCAACTCTTTAATCATGAACAAATACATTTGTGAATATTTTGAAATCAGAATTTGAAATGAGTGTGATGGGTGAGTTATCATTTTTTATATGTTTTCAAATTTATCAAAAATCCTAAAGAACATATATATCACAAAATAATAATATTAATGATATTCTTATGAAGTATGGATATGAAAACAGAAAAAGTATATGTACTCTAATCAGTAACTCAAACACTCTGGATCATGATAAAGACGAGAAACCAGAAGATAACAAAAAATTAGAGGTATGAAAAGCAGTATATTATACATAATAGGTAGTCATCCAAAATTAATATTTTTCAGAATTCTTATGTGAAATATATCAATATAATACAAAAAAATACCATTTAAAATAACAGAAAATGTTTTTTTATTTAAAGGGGACCTGGATTTTGGTATTTTCTATTCTTCTTGAAGTGATTTTGTTTTAAAAATATTCTCAGATACTGAAATTGGAGGATGTATAATGGATAGGAAAATTACATCTAAAAATTTTCATTTATTATGATATTA
This sequence comes from Viscum album, assembly GCA_963277665.1. NCBI lineage: Eukaryota > Viridiplantae > Streptophyta > Magnoliopsida > Santalales > Viscaceae > Viscum > Viscum album. Next base: position 453,429,892 of record OY728157.1, on the reverse strand, counting down.
ATTAATTTCGTAATCATGAAAGATACCACACTCAGTAACACTTTCCACTACTGAAGCTGAATATATAGTAGCAGGAAGTTGATGTTCTCAACTATTGTGGATGTTGCACACACTAACATACTATGGTATATTTTTTACCAAAAAAATTATTTTTCATAATACTAGTTCCACTTCCCAATGAAATAACCCTTCACATCACTCTCATGAAAATCACATAGTCATTAGGAATCCCATTTGTAGGGTTTACACACTTAAAAGAGATATCATTATTTAATTCATCAGAACACGATATCATCATGCAGAAATATTTTAAAAATATTTACCCTCTGATATATTTCAATATATTATACAAAATATTGTAATAATAACCATAAATTAATCATCCATAATAATATATTATTGAAATCATCTTCTAACATTAAGATAAACTCTTCTATTGGGGTAGTACATATATTAACACTTTTATAATTCCTTTTCCAATATAAATGGAACATAAAAAATTTTGTTCCTATAATAAAATATTAAAGAACATATTTTATATAAGAAACTTATCAATAGATACAAATATTTATGATCAATATAAATGGAATTTTTTCTTATTCATATGGGAATAATTGTTTTGGTATTTCAATCGTGTTTTTAGAAAATCTTATTGGATTCAGATGCCTTAAAACTAATTTTTTTCATAAAACCTCAATAGATCAGAATCAAAATCCTTCTTCAAAATTGATATCAACCATCAGTTCATATCGATTCAATCTCGACCATTGGATTAAACAGGGAATATGAAATGTCACAAGGAATACTATATAAAATAATACAATATTTACATCCCACATCAGTTATCTCATATTTTATTCATCAATTCTCTACCACCCTACATGATTACCAATCAATTTTCCCCTTCTATTCAACTATGAATGTCTCTTAATGTTTCCTCACAGACTCTAATGGATTCCATCAATAAACCCAGAGATTGGATAATTTTTTTACAGAGATTGGTTGACCCAAACATTGTAGTCATGTATGATTCCTTGATATCAAAAGTTATATAAGAGAAAGGATGGAAATTTATCTATATTGAAAAAGAGAAGAATTGGGATCTCATATATATTGTCACTATTATGTAAATATATGATATAGTTCATTATTAGGAATAAGGATTAAAATAAATGTTTTTTGTTCAAGAGTTATTGAAATACTTATTCATTTACTTTCAACAAGACTGCAAGTATATTGGATATTCTTTACAATGGACACACAATCTTTTCCTCACATATGTTACCTTATGATGAAGGTTATTTTATGAAAGTTAATGATATTAAATGCCTCGGTTAATGTGAATAAATACACCGAAGTTCACTCATCAATCTTCAACACACAGATTGGTATCTATTTGGATGCATGGTTTTTGGATTCCGTGGAAGGGTGATAATGATTCCCTAAAAATATGTGATATCTTCATGATGGATTTTTTAATGAATAAATGGAAGATAAACATTAAAAAACATTCTCTTAAGAATCAGATTCATTATGAATGGTACCAGTAAATCCCAAATTATTATATACCCTTCGACCTTGTCAAATATTATTGTTGTGTGTTTAGAATTATTCAAAATCCCCTGCAACCCTAAGGCCAATGTTTTCAAAAAAAATTGTTAAGTGACAACACATTGAGAAGGATGAAGATTTTATTTAGAGTTATGAATGGTGATATATTTGATCTTATTAATAAGGGTGACCAAGCATCTTTGAAGAAAAGAGAAGTTGGATAAATCTCCAAGAACGATCCTAAGAAAATAAAAAGTAAATATTGGGAACCTAATGAATATGAACCATCACAAAAGATAGTATCTTCTCTACTCAATCTGAAGAAACAAAAGAATGTTTCTTGTGAAGTTGTTGCAAGGTTGGGAGAGCTAAAGATAAAGAAAATGAAAGGTGATGTAGTATTTTGGTTGGAAACTGCTAAGGCTAAGGCCTTAAAAATTCATAGAGATAAAGGTATTTAAATAAAATCCAATGAGAAGAAAATTAAGAAGAATACATCAGAAGTTGAAATTATCATATATTTTCTTATAAATACCTAGAAGGAATCTAAACAAGACCATTTACCAAAATCATTCTTGAAGGAATCTATTCCAATTTAATCTTCAGTTGAAGATAATAGAATGAAATATATTTCATTTTCTGAACCTAAAGTTGAACAAGAATAAACTCAAAAAGAAGAAGAAGAGGAATTGGAAGATAGTGATGATGTGGTCGGAATAGTAGAAGAATATCAATTGAAGGAGAGTATTTTAGAAAAGTTGCCTATCAGAATATCCAAAGCTGAGTCTACCATGATTATTTCAGAATAAAAATCTATTCAGAAAGATTTTGATGCTCAATATGATGGAAAAAATGTTTCTTCAGATTATGAGAGTAGTGATGATGATATTTTTCAACAAATTTGTGATGATAAGGATGATAAAAAATTAGTTAAAAAGTTACTGATAAGTAAGTTATTGATGATGATGATAAAAAAAATTCATGTTTCTCTTAGTGAGCATGAGACTTAGAATGTTTAAAAGTCCATCAATAAGGCTGATAAATTTAAGAAAGTTATTTTTGATTCTACAAATAATGTTGCAGTTTAAAATTCAAAGAATGATGTTTCTAGAACATCAATGTGGAATGAAGTTGAACAATATAAATTTTCCTCACCAATAAAATAATCTTATTCAGAATCGCCTTCTTCCTTACGAAATTATTTTTTCAATCAGTCCTTGACTAAGCTTATGAATACCATTTCATTATTTACAAGTATATTTATTTATGATAGCTTCTTTAGGAAACCGTCAATAATAATCTCGATTAAATAAATATTCTTATAAAAATGTCTATCAAACATGAAGATAAGTTCAAGGATTTTGAGATCGGTTTTGATGCTCTTAATAGATCGTGGAATGAAATTACTAAGTAGTCTATATTAGGGATTATTTATTATTAAATATTTGTTGATTTTCATGATCCAGTCAAAGATGCAATAGATATATTTGATGACAGAATAAATAATCATTCTACATGATTTTCAGAAAATATAAAAGAGTATAATGTTAGATATTAATAAATAGATAAATACATGAATAGATGTTGAATTAAGTTTCCCTAAATATGAAAATATAATGGCAACTCAGGGAGTATATGGCTAAAAAATTAATGTATCAAGTAGAAGTTATAAATTCTCAAGGCATCATTCATAAATTTGAGGAAGATAGAATTAAAGATCTCGAGAAGGAAAATCATGTTCATGAACATTTGATCTAAATATTTTAAGACGATCATATATAATTAAAAAAGCTAAAAGAAACCCTAAAAAATCTAATGTCAAAGGATAGAAATATAGATGAATGATTTTTCAAATATGATATTTTGTTCTATTTTATCTTTGTAGGATATTTTTTCATCATAATAAAATTTTTCTATATTTCTGTCGAATGTATTTGAATGTTCCTAACCATTAGGTATAATTTCGTTTCATTCCCCCCATTCATTTTTGAAAATAACAATGGGGGAGAAAATAGGGATCAAAATGTATATTCAGTTAAAGAAATAGTATGACAAAGTAAGGGTGAGATTACATAAAAATAAAATTTTAAGTGAGAAATATTTATTTCTCTATGAAAATCGAGAAAAAAATTCTTATGGATTTCAAAACCTAAGGTTATGTTAGTCATATTCATCATGGATTATACACAAAGGGAGGTAGGTATTTCTTTTAAACATCAAAAATTAAATCATTAAACCCTTATAATATTTTATGAAATATTTTATACGATATCGAAAAATAAGGAGATTGATGAGTCAATAAGTGTCCTTATAACCATTTCATTTCGTGATGTTTTGAAAATAACTATCACATTTTTTAAGGAAAAGTATCTTCCACTAAGAAATATTTTCTTTAGGAATATTTTCTTTCTCTAAGAATAGTTTTGACCTTGTCCATGCTTTTGAATACCTTATCTAATTTTTTCTCAAACCAAAAAAAAAACTTTTTATAAACCAAAAATCAAATCTTTATATAACTTAGAACATTATAGTTCCTTAGGCTCCATTTGTTTCTATAATTGAGAATCCAATTTCTCCAAAAAAAATTATACATTAATTCCTCCTGATATTAGAATCTAATTTCTCCTAAAACCAAACTTTGATTCATCCTGATATTAGTCTCTGATTGCTTCTGAAATTATACTCTGTTTTCTCTACAAATCAATATATGATATCCCCTAAAATCATTCTTTGATTTAATCTGATATTAGTATCTCATTTCAACTAAAATCAGAATCTAATTTCCCCTAAAATAAGACTCTAATTTCTTCTGAATTTATTCATTGATTCTCCTAATAACAAATTACAAATTCCTCAAAAAATCATACTCTGATTATCAATTTTATTAGAATTAAATTATTTATATATTATAAACACGCATTTCTTCCATAACATATTGGTGCAGTTTAATCATATCATATTATGATTAACATTAAGAAGAAAAACTTAGAAAATATTTTTTCTCACAAATGATAATTTTTCACATATTTATTTATATGAAATGATGTCATAAAATCTATTTTTAACAAACTATTCTATGAGTGACACATGTACACGTCCCTCTAAATTTTAATAAAAAATACTTCCATTAGATGTGGTTGTTGACCGTTGGGATTTTTTTCAATAAATACCAATTTATTTCAATGCCCGAAAAACAATGATTCTATGTAACTATTACATGATGTGAGATCTCTTATTGAATTTCCTTGTTCAAAAACTTTGAACAACTAGTTCATGCTGAAAACAACTTTTTCAATCTGCCTATTACGATTCTTATTCTTGTTGATCAATCAAGGGATTCTGAGGATATGAAGAAAGAGGTACTGATCACCTTCTAGATCGAGTGGTTGATGGGATTGCAAGACAGAATCCAATATTCATATTAAGGGCTTACCCCTGGGAGGGTAAGATATTCTTTCATGAAAGAATACCTCAAGGGACCTTTATCCAAGTTTATTGGATACCCTTCCCATTTGTTTCAAATATTTCTTATAATTTTCTTGTTTTGATACAGGTTTTAATTCAGTTTCATTTTTTAAATGTTAGAAAGTTTAAATTTCTTACACATTCATATTATTCCATACTCTGCTATAAATAAAATTCAATATGAATTACGTTAGAATCCTTTCTTAAGTAAACTAGTTTTAATTTTATTTATCCTAATAATGTTAGTTTCTTTTTAATAACTAATGAGGGTATGGGAATCCATATTGTTTATCAATGTTAAACATAAATTTTATTAATGATAAAAACCAATTTCTTGAAACCTACAATTCCTCCTATCTTTAATTGAGGAATCTACATCTATATTTCGATCCTACATTGAGATCTAAATTAGATATTTTAGAGAAATATTTCGATCCAATTTTGGATTAAATTATAAGAAGAAATACTCCAAGAAAAACCTTGAGAATCATGGGATTATTCATGAATATAGTGTTCCATACACACCCTAAAAAAGAAGACACTATGAAAGTAATAATCTAGGCTTACTGTACATGTAAAGAATAGTATTATTGGATTTTAGAACATAGAAATTCTTTTGGTGTAAATTCATAACCATGTTTTTCAATATTATAAATCAATTTATACTCTAACATAATTAGACAAAAACACCTTATGTGTTCAGGGTTTTGAAGAATTCCTTATTTGAGAAATTAAATATTTTAAGAACCCCATGATATTTTAACATTAAAGTAAATCCTTTAATAGTGTTTAATGAGAGGTTGTATAATATGTTTTTTCCTATTTATATAACATATAAAATAATTTATCAGTGGCATATCAAGAATATAAGAAATATTGTTATCATATTTTATTTTATTATGTTAGAGAATAAAAAATATTCATTTTAACCATTTAATATTAAATATAATATTAAATATAATATTAAATATACTATTAAATATTACACTTTGAAATGTAATGAAAAATTGAATATATGAGAATATTTTCATATTTATCAAGAAGATTCTAAAAATTCTTGGTGTGATGGATTTGAAGAGAGAGAATTTAATAAGTTTCCAAGACATTGGAAAATAATTTATCCTCAATATATACATTGAGACAATACCGAAGTGGTATAAACATAAATATTATTTAGTGTTTCTATTCATGCGAGCTTATTATTGAATATTGGGCCAATGAGTTTCATTGAGGACGTACAATATGAGTATTTGATTTTAATGATGAAAGAATAGATGATCCAAAAAAATAATATTAACTCCTGGGAATCAGTGACATTCTTCTAAAAAAAGAAATGTCATTTGGAAAAAGGTTGTTTTTTGAAATAATCTTTGTGAGAATTGTAGTGTATCCTAGAAAAATGATTATCCTATTTGGGTGACAAACCCACACACGTTTTTGTTCAATGGGAGAGGCAGGGAATTAGTGAATAATGATATATTTTACCTTATAAGATTTATTTTAATGTCAACCTGTATCACTAGTCAAAGAAACAAATACCAAAACATTACACACAATCCCTTTGTAAATAGAACAAATTAAGTTACTTGATATGTAAAATGTTCTTCTCAAAATGAAATGCTAATCCTTAGAATGATATAGAATCATCTATGAAAACACATTATACTAGAATAAATATGGTTGATATTGATGATAAGGGTAAATCTAAGACTTGTATTACAAGATTAAACAATGTTATTTCTCAATAAATATCTCTATTGGTTGAACAAATTTCATGATCCTTATTGAGGTATGGATTATCATTTTACTCTAATTAAATTTAATTTTGATAATTGTTTAATAGTATCATAATTCTATATAATTTGGAATGGGTGTCACCTCTTCTTATATAGTCAATGAATGATAAGGGAGTCGTGATTACATATATACCATGTGTGTGATGTTTTTATTCATTATCTTTGATATGAACATTTTTTATGTCATATTCTTATTTTTCACAATTAGTCTCTCTTTTTTTAGTACACTATGTTCACATATTCATTTTATTCCCTTATTGAACACACCCACTCTATATCTCTATTGAATAATTATATAGTCCCCCTATTAAAATATTGAATTCAATATAGGAGTCATTTCTTCATGTTCAAATATTAATTTGAAATTTCCATTCAAAGTCTCTTATTTTTTTCAAATTACCCAGAACATGTCTATATATTCTCTAGATTTTGGGTTTTTTGGGATATCATTTTGTGAATATATGACCAGTGGTTTGAATAACCATCTCCTATATCTACTTAAAAAACATCATCTTCATTTGCAGTATGATAAACCTCTACATAGTGAATGTATTCTATCAACCATAACGTAGTGTGGAGATTACCTCTAATGAATTTTCATCATAGTTTCACTCCATTTTTCATGTCCCACATCATTCCATGGCATGATATAACTTTCCCAATGTGTTATGACATTACATAAAATAATAGAGGTAATTGGAAACCTTTATTAATTGATTAATTTCATTTATTTGTGACTATAATATTTATATCATAGGGATTCTTCTCAATCTTCAAGTATCAGGATTTCTCTTTATGATATTAAATAATTAAAATATGTGGATCAGTGTATTAATTTTTAATTTCTGGAAATGTAAAATATATTATGCCTAAAATTCTATATGTATTATAAAATTGTGTATTGACCACTAAGTTTGAGGAATTTTTTTCATTTTTAACTATTCTCCTCATAGACAGAATCTTATATATGAATTTGAAATCCTTATGTATGATACTACAATTTTTACATTTTTCACTTTTGATCTATTTTAATGAAAACCCATATTTATAACAAAATAATAAAAACTAATTAAATTACCATTTTTATCTATAATGAAAACCAAACATATCATCAATAATTACATGTAATATATAAAAATAATACATATTGTGTACTTTAACAAATATCAGACCTAGATCTCTAAAACATACTATTATACACAAAATATAAAAATAATAAATATTACATTATTGTTTTTAAATTCTTAATTTTTATCTCTAATGAAAATAAAAACCTTACTAACGACGAAAGATACTTAAACATATACAAGTATGTTTTATCCATTGTCAATTTTCAACTCTTATGAATATAAAAACAAAATATACCAATATGAATACACTTATGTAATAGTGAATTTTATATCTATTGAAATAATAAAAAACCTATAACTTTTATGAAATCAAGTAGACATTATCCAACCCAAATATACACTATTTATTTGACTCAACATGCTTATAATTGATAAATAATAAAATAAAAATACATTGGATTACTCAATGAATATAAAATGGATTAAGACTTATAGAATCAATATATCCACCTCTAATTCAGCTCCTTCACCATTTTAGCTCATTAATGTTACTAAAATATCTCAAAAAAAATTTAATAAACTTCACATAAAACATCATTAATCATTAGCATTTGAACCTGATTTATGTTTTAATGAAACTGAAAAACAATAACCATATCAACTTTATTTCTTCTCAAATTAATCTTCTTTAATATAAAACATCAAAAAGATCCATTTGAGTATTAATAAAAACTGCATGGTCTCAATCACTATTGGTCTCACCATATTCCACGTTTACAAGCCCAACAATCTACCTTTTTTGGATTTTTTTTAAAAATAACTGATCATAAATCACATAAAAACTCATAAAACATTTAAATTAATCATCATTTGATAAGTCTAAGTATACATGGTAATAATTTATTTATAAAAAAAATTGAATATAAATATCAAATTATCCATTAATGTTATTTATACCCAGCTCAAAGAATTTATTCCACATTATGAAATTGTTGCCATACTTTAAATTCTGACAATCTATTCCTTGAACATATTTATGACAATAAATAGTATAAATAATCATTAAAAATGTTAGAAAAAATCATAAAACTTATTACTATGGTGATGTAATATAGTTTCCCTTTTATGTAACTCTTATTAATTATGTAATTTATAAATATAAGTGATATCACCACCATTTGGTTAAATTTTTTTTTTAATTCTCCTGTTATTTTTTATACCCCTTTGTAAAAATACTAAGTTGTTTATTTTTTCCCCCTTTTATACAATAATAACTGATATAAAAATTTTTTATTTTGAATATATAATAATACATTATACATTGTTGTGTGATGGATGAGATTTAGACTTAAACCTCTATGGCTTTGTTTTTAACTATCCCATTTACTGAAATTGACTTTAATCAAGAAAATATTTTTTTCAAATCCCATTTTATATTAGAAAAATATTATTTTTCTTTACATCATCAATATGATCATCCAACTATTCTTTCATTAATATTCTACTATCTGTAACATATTTTTCATAAAAATAACATTATTTTCCTAAAAATATATAATTTTATATTTCTATATTAATATGATCTCATAATATTTAGAACAAGAATTCCTCCTTCTTATTTTCTAGATATGTTTTTTCATCATGGTTGGAGTCAGAAATCTCCAATTACATATCATTATTTACATGTTCATTTTTGAGGCATCTTTTTCATTATATATTATTTTCTTATATCTACGCTATAATAATTAAGGATGTTATAGATAAATTTTTTGAATAGGAATAATCATGATACACTCTTAAATAATATAACCATTTTAGTTGCATCTCCTTTACATATCATTGAATTCTTGAAAATGGTTATTCGCCTTAAAAAATTGTTCCACGATAAATTTATGTTGGAATTAAATTATTTATATGTAATTTTTCCTCAACATGGGTTCCTTATATTACTCTTTATAGAATAAAATATATTTCCTATAAATTAGAAACATTTAATCATATTAGTATAGACTCCGAGAAACTAAAAAGACTGTATTCTTTCCAAACAACTTGTATATTCAGCAGTAGATGTATTCTAAAATTTATTATTTTAAAAGAAATTATATATGTTTTATTAACCATAAATCTATGATATTATATATGTGATCATATTTATTTTACAATTTTCATGCCTCTTCATGCACAATATTATATATTCAATGAATGTTAGTATTTTCAAAAGAACACAAATTCTAAATTAAATTGTCTTATGTCGTTTCTCCACTCTACTCACATCTTGACGGGATTAAATATTTTAATCTATAATTCCATGTTAATTATGAATGATTAATTTTTATATTTATATATTAAAATAAACATCAAGCATCTCAGTAGCTACAAAACAATTTTTATTTTTTGAATAATCACTTGATCCATGTTTGGAATTTGAAATAAACATATCTATAATTTTATATAATATTTTCTTTCTTGTAATAGAATAAAATTTTATAATCCTTATAATATGAAATAATTTTACAGTTAACAAATTATAATTTATTCTATTCATTTTAGATTAATTCTCTTACTTCCTCAACACTTTGGTGCAACTCGGCTTTATTCTTTATAAAGTCATACTTATCTAATTAAAACTTATTAGGTACATTATTCATTGCTATATTCAATTAATCCAATTTGAAAACAATGTAGATTATTTTGTTAATTTATGTTTTCAAAATCATCTTAGTTAAAGATTTATGTAACTCTTCATCCCTGCTTGATGAAACTCATTCATTATTATATGAGTCAACTTCACTTCTTGGAAACTTCACATTAATTATTGCAATGAATGTATTATCTCTTATACCAATTAAGGAAATACCCCTCTTTTATCTATAATTATATGTTTCATTATTCTTGGATAAATAAATCCCCCTTTATAAAGGAATAATTATTTCTTAAACAACCTGATAACAACTTCCCTATTTTTAAATTTTTGGAATTCATCTTTAAAACATCATTATAGGGTTATCCTTCATCTTCATCAATACCTGAAGGATTAATAATGAAATTTCCAATTCCACCATTGGTTAAAATTTTCAAAAAATAAAATTCAATGAAATTTACCTTTTTTCCTTTACAAACATTTGATATGATTAACATGATCTTTTTAAACATTACATAAACAACATTATTTGAATAACTTCAAACTTCATATTCTTCATCATCCTCAATTTTCTTCATGTCCATTTCATTCTTCATGATTTTTATAGTTATTTTATTATTATCCAATCCCTTAATCTTTAGATTATTCTTTTCTCATCTCATATGTAACCAAATTTCAATGAAAATCATCCAGGAGAAGCGTGTCAAGATCATGATCCTCCAAAGATGAATCATTATAAAGAAATAAATCTCTTATGATACGATGTATCTTATTGACCATTATTTAATATTTAAGAGCATCACTAAATCATATAATTGTACTTGTAAACATATTTAACCGTGTAATTAATTCCTCAACATATTCAACATAAAGTATGCATGTATCATTTTTATTTAAACACGAAATTTATAATTTATAATTTCTGAATTTTACATTGACTTCAAAATATTTTATATCTTGTCTTAAATGACTTTAACTATTTCAATATCCATAACCATTAAAAACACTTTCTCTAAAATTGTTGATAATATGCAATTTCCTACATTCCCATTAATGTCAATATTCATTCTAGAATTTCAATTTGGACTTTATCCTTCTGAAACTGGTGTAAAACCATAAATAAAAGTTACAAAAATATCCACATCTTGTAAGGAAACAATCATAAAAATTATTTATTTTACTGTTTCTAAACTATAATTTATATTTGAGGGAATTTTAAACATTGATTTTTTGATAATTAGTTAAAAATATTTCTAAGTAATCTAATACAGTAAAAGTGGACACTTATACATTGTATTCATTTTTACCATGGAACAAACTTCATTAAAGCAAAATGTTGTATGTATCTATAAAAAATGTTTAGAAAATGAATATGAATGAATTATAGACTCTTTCAAGAAACATAATTGGTTTACAATGTTTTAATACAAAATTCATTAGGGAGCTATAATTGGATCCCCTACCCTAAGTCTATCACAAAACATCTTATCATCATAAAAAATTCTTAAGAACAATAACATAATAATAATACATTACTCTCTCATAAAAGAAGCATTCATCAAAAATATCTCTTCCATCTTAAAAACAATATTCCTATTTACAAGGTCTCTCACTCATATATGAATAAAAATTATTTGAAAATAAAATTGTAATCCTGGAAATGAATCATCAAAAAATTAATGTGGCTTGAATGGAAAAAATTGCATTAATTACAAATATGTTTAAAAATAAATAAAGGATTTTTTTCAAAATAGATGAAATAGTAACTTTAAAATACAACTTTTAAAAGAATATACATTACATAAAACGTTAAACAGAACACAATTTCAAAAAAATATAGATATTGAAAAATTATAAATTTAAAACATTAGTGTCTATATGAATACATTAATAAAAATGATTTTAAAAACCTAGAAATGAGATAGAATTATTTACAAGAATAAATCATTCAATTTTTTAAAATGATGTTTTAGCAAATGATTCCATTACATTGAGTTTGGCTCATAATATTGATCATTATGTTCATATTCTCTGAAAAATTTACATTGATTAACACCATAACCCATATAAGGTGAGTGTTCTGCCTAAGATTAAGAATATATGATGTGGGTATAGATTCAAGTAATTTGTTTGTGTAGATATTGGTAGAACCAAATTATTTTTTTACTATTAATAAAAGAGAAGAATAAGAGTTCTTTGATAGGAGAGCGGAGGGGTACTCATGGAATTTCTCAAAATATTGAATTAATAAAAAATTTTGAATTTTAAAATAGATCCAAATTAATTTATTTATAATTTATTAAGAGTTTTGTTTTAATAACTCTCATCAAACAATTCTTGGAAATGTTTGTGCAAAATTATAACCCTTATAATCTTGTTTTAGATCTTATTTAACCACTTTAATTATTTCCATGAAAACATTGATTTCTACTATTTGATGGTCAATATAGTTACAATAAAATTCAAGAAGAACAATAAATAAATCATAAATATGATTTTAAACCATATACCAATAATTTTTCTAATGTTGAAACTTTTATTTATTATATATCATTTAAGAAAGCATTATATATTATAAAATCTCAATAATGTCCATTTTGATAGTATTTATTTCTTTGAATTTTAACAGAATCAAAATAAACATTATAATTAAAAAAACTATTTTATTAAATTATTGACAAGTGAATGTAATTTATAAAATTAATGTATTTAATTAATTACATTAATATATATAAATATATATATATTAATAATTTTAATATAATTATTATTTATTTCCAGTAATGAAATAAGTACTACATTTATTTTGTGAAAGCATTTATTGTAGTTATTTCTTCACTAAAATTTAAAATAATTTACCATGATATAGATAAATTTAAAGAATTAAAATTAATATTTATAGTCAAACCTAGAATCTGGATAAATCTTTATTAAATGTAATTTATTTATTAAAATTATTTTTGTCACATCTTTACCTTATCATAAAATAAAATATTATAAATTTCATAATAACATATTAATGGAATTTAATTGCTATATAATCTAGCCATTCATGATTATGGTTGAAATTTACACATAAAATAAAATTATGACAAGTTTTTGGTATTTTTATAATATTTACATGATTAAATTTACCCTTAATTACTCAATCATTACCTGGTGAAAATATAATATAACTATATATAAATAAATTTTTTGAGAATGATGTTTTAAATTAAAATGTAGCAATTTTAACTGTTAATCATAATATGAAGCATATCATAAAAATAACAATAATTAAACCAAATAATATTTGGATATTTTTCTTTAAATAGTTAATATTATTTTTTCAAATAAAATTTATTAACGTTAAACAATTTAGTTTTAAACCAATTAATATTTTAAGAGGTGGAAAATCCAATTTTTGTAAACTATATCTTTTATGCACAAAATTGCATTTGTTCTTATAATATGCCTATTAAACCAATTGAATGATTTTAAATAACATTTATAATCATGTGTAAAAACTATATACCCATTCTTATTAATAACCACTAATATAATTACTAAATGATAACAACTGTATTAAATAATAATATTTAGTTGTTCATTTATGATTGATGTGTGGTATTATGTACACTATTTAACATTGTGATTCCTTTAAAAATCATGGGACGTTGAATTCTTCACCATTTAGTAAATTTTTCTTAATAAATAGAAACTTGGGATGGGTAACTAAGGGGTTGAATTTTTGAAATGCATTTCTTAAAATCACTCAATAGAATAAGGGTCAATAAAGAAGGCATTTGAAAAGTGGGAAATGGGAGTATAAAGGTCAACTAAGATAAAACATACTAGTTTTACATGTATGAAAACATGGACATATAAGGGAAATCTAACTCTCTAAGACTAATATATATTGATATATAACATGATCAAGGGAATGTTAAGAGACAAAAAACTATAAATATGTGACAGAATAAAAGGTAATTGATTTATTAGTATGAATTGTAAACGAATTATGTTTTTTAATCAATTTCTTTTTCATAGTGTATATTATTTCATTTAAATAATATAATACATACATAATGGTAATTATAGTTCGATCCTTTATTCATTTTCAACAATAAAAATGTCTTTTAATTCAAACGATGAGTATGCAAGAAGTGTTTTTCCTCCTTGAAGCACAAGAATTTTGTTCTACAGATCACATGATCAATAAAAGTGTAACTATATATGAATGGTTCCTTTATAAATTAACAAAAACCAAAATGGTTTAGATAAGATAATATAATTTCCCAAAAATGATAAACCATTATATGATGAAAACATACTTTGATCAGCCAAATTGAATAGTAATATCCAATGTTCTACATTGGTAATTCATCAAATAATTATCCTTAGATTTCTTAAAAAATATTCTTGACTAATATTGAAACCAGAAATAAAAAAGAATTGATAACATATTTATATAAAAAAATCAATCACTCTTAATGTATCATACCAACAATTTTGATTCCAAAATCATATATTATCTAGGATGTTATATCCATCTCCACAAATAACCTAAATCACCATAAGTACACTATAAAATCATATATTCATACAAAATATATTTCATCAATTTTTACTCAAATAAAATTAAAAAAATTATACTTACTCTAATATAAAAGTAATCTCAAAATAATGAACATCATCTAAAATAAAATTAATCACTTAATCACCAAAATATTTTCTAATAAATGTTCATAAAATCAAATTATTCAATACATAAAAAAATTCATTGAATAAAATGAAAAAAAAATCATACAAACTAGAACTTCACAAAAACCAATTGAATGAGATATACCTTTTTCTCTCTTCGGTTGTAGGTTCAATTCTTGTAACCTTAGCTAATGTGACTAGTTTTCACATGGTCTACATGTTTTTCATGTTCAAAAACTAAATATTTATAATCCATATAAATATTAATTATATGTGACAAAAAACAATAAAAATAACTGTAATGGCTTGGGTTTTTGGGGTCCATTACTTTGTGAAAATCTCGTTTTGGGTTTTTGGGTCAGGGAATCACGGTGGTGAGGCCTACCGGTAGCCTAAGCCTACCGGTAGCAGGCCTAACAGTATCTCGGTCTACCGGTGGTCGCAGCCTACTCGTAGCTCGGCCTAGAGGTAGCTGGAGCCTACCGGTAGCTTGGCCTACCGGTAGCTGGGGCCTACCGGTAGCTGCAGCCTACCTGTAGCTCAGTCTACCGGTAGCTAAGGCCAACCAGTAGAAGCAGCCTACCGGTAGCTCAGCCTATCAGTAGCAGCGGCCTACCGGTAGCAGCAGCCGACCGGTAGAACGGCCTACCGGTAGCTCAGCCTACCGGTAGCGGCAGTATACTGGTAGCTCGTCCAACCGGTCACTACAGCCTACCGGTAGCTCGGCCTATAGGTAGCTACGGCCTAACGGTCACTGCAGCCTACAGGTAGCTCAACTACCGGTAGCTATCGCCCACCCGTAGCTCTCAGCTACTGGTGGCTCTGGCCTACCCCACGGGTTATTTCCAGTAGCGCTCTTTTTTGCGCAAATAGGGTTTTAAACACTATTTTGACCTGTTTGAGCGTGTTTTAAAGACCTGTAACACACATAAGAGTTTAATTAAATACTTAATTAATTAATGATTCTGTTTAAACCACCCGAACCCCATTAATCGTTTATGAGGTATCTGATGTAATGGCCCGAGTTTTTGGGGTCCATTACTTTGTGAAAATATCGTTTTGGGTTTTTGGGTCTGGGAATCATGGTGGTGTAAGCCTACCGATATCCTTAGCCAACCGATAGAAGGCTTATCGGTAGCTCGGTCTACCAGTGGCCACAGCCTACTGGTAGCTCGACTTACCAGTAGCTGTGGCCTACCGGTAGCTGCGGCCTACCAGTAGCAGCAGCCTACCGGTAGCTCGGTCTACCGGTAGCTGCGGCCTACTGGTAGCAGCAGCCTACCGGTAGCTCGGCCTATTGGTAGCTGCGGCCTACCGGTAGCATCAGCCTACCGGTAGCTCGATCAATCGGTAGGGGTGGTCCACCGGTAGTAGCAGCCTACCGGTAGCTCAGCCTACCGGTAGATGCGGCCTACCGGTGGCTTTGGCCTATCCCGCGGGTTATTTCCAATAGCACCCATTTTTTGCGCAAATAGGTTTTTAAACACTATTTTTACCTGTGTGAGTGTGTTTTAAAGACCCATAATGCACATAAGAGTTTTAATTAAATACTTAATTAATTAATGAGTCGGTTTAAACCAACTGAACCCCTTTAATGACGAATAGAGTCGCATGATCAACCCACGACCCCCGAGCCTTACGCGGTTTCGTGTTCTCACCTCAACTATCCGCGAATATTATAAACTAAGGGTTAGCCGTCATTTCTCCTTTCCTCGATCGCGACATTTCACAAACAGCTTCTGGTGCATCGAGCGTTCCACATCGTTATCAGTAATGTTCTGTGCCCGACCTAAACGTCGATCATCTATCAAAGATTAGGGAATTTCTCCTTCGCCTCTCTTTTTGGTGTATCATACGGGGTGGGCGTGCTTCTGTTCTATAGAATTGGACAAACCAGACCTAAATAAAAATAATGAACAGGATTTTATAAAGAAAGAGGGGGGCTGTGATCGTCGATGCTGTTTATATTATGACCATCTTGTTGAGTCGTGCTGGCTTATGCCTTCTGAAAATCGAGGTCGTTGGTGGTTGTTGTTTGTGCACTAATGAACCCCTACTAATGTTTTAAATGGCTTGTTGTTTTTGTAAACTCCTTCTATAAAAAGTAATTTGGTTAATCATGTATATCTGGCCAAATAAATTGAGGCACCAGGATCAATCCTTCTGTGATAACCCCCGGTTAAAACACATTAATATTGAAATCATGGAGTTTGTTAAGTCGTTTAAATATGAAAATACCAGCATTGCCCTGACTTGTGTTGGTTGTGGTATTTGGTTGTTGTCTTTTTCAGACCAATTGCTGGAGTTGTGGTAGGTATGGGATCCCTTGTCTTTATACTCTCGGTGGTTGTGTGAATTTGGGGATGAGATCCCCTGTTGGTATGGATTCAGTGGTTCTGAGTTTTAAGACCGGGTGGGTACTTGTTTATATCACAAATTGGGGTGGGATCCTCTGTTGTTGAGAACCGGGGGTGGGCGTTAAGGTTGATGCTTGACTGTTTACTATCCTGGACTTCTGCCTATGCCTACTAGTTTCCCGGTAGTTCATAAACTTAATTAAACATTATAACTAAACTTGAAACAAGAATGGGACAAATGGATTTTGTTAGCAAGAGTCGTGACTTGTGACTTGGACGCAGTGGTGTTGTGTTCTGTAGGCTGTTTATGAAAACCAAAGCTTTGGGTGAGTGTTTGTTACCTATATCTATACTTGTAACTTTTTGTTTCTTATTCGTTCCCCACCCAAGTTGAGCACTTAGTGCGGAACACCCCCATTTCATGGGGGAGGGTGTTTTCCCAATACTATTCCTAGTGGATTGTTATTAGCTCCTTTTTTTCTCCCTTTCCTAGATATCCCAAGTATCTTCGGGTAGGCTGTGATGGCCTGAGGTCCATTATTAGCCCAAGAACCTTCAGGCGGGGCAGTGTGACAATTGTCCAGGTGTGTGCGGCAGGTGGTTTCCCAAGCATCTTTAGGATGAGGCGCATGTGTCTTTGGGCGTGGCAGTGGATCTCCTGGCCCAGGTGTCTTCGGGAGTGGTGGTGGTTGTTATGGCCTAGGTGTTTGCAGGCATGGTTACATTTGACAGTTGTGGCCCATGTGTGTATGAGCAGGATTTCGGTAGTGGGACTGAGTGTGGTTGTGGCCCAGGTGTGTGCGGGTGGGTGTGGCAGTGGGACTGCGGTGGGAATGACAGGATTGGTCCGATGTGTAGGATGTCTCAATAAACAGTGGGAAAGTGCCACGGGGTACCCAAACATCGATGTGCTATTAATATATATATTACATGACTTTCATTGTTTGAGGAGTGTGACTTGATGAGGCTTGGGTGGATAGTTTACCTTGACAGGTGTTTGGTTTATTCCTTTTTTCACGAGACATTAGCATGTTCCCCCACTTGTGCACGAGAGTCTTTGGTTTTCCCTATTGAGTGTACTTGAATGCTCACCCTATGTATATAAAACTGCTTTCAGGTTTCCAGGAGGACTTTGGGGATCACGCAGGACCATACTAGCTTGGACCTTTGGGGAAGTTGTAGTTGTTTCTTTTCCTCTTTGGTATTTACCTTTTTTGTCACCTTTTGTACTTTAAGGCTTTACTTTTGGAACATGCATGTGGGAATGGTTTATTTTTTGCTTTACTTTTCCTTTATCTTGGTGTTGTTGAGTTTCATCATCTTATCTCTTGATCTTATAAAACAAAAATGGGTAATGCCTTCCATTTGTGAGAAATTTCTGTACACTTGGTGCTAGTCGCCACTTTGGGACCTATTGAAGGCGGGTCTCGGGGGTCATTATCTCTCCTTCAACTTAAAGAATGAATGGCCTGGTAATCTGCTGAGCCTTCCCTCCTTTTGGTGAAGGCGGTTCGTGACAATAACCTTAATATTTTTTTACCAAAAATATTATCTCATACCTGGTTGTTTTCATTCAAAGATGTAATAATAACCAATTACCTATATAATAAATGTCTCAAAAATATCTTTACTCACCATAAAATTTCATAAATTAATTTCATAAAAGGGGTTCCTAAGACGTTGGACTTAGTAATAAACCATGAGGATATCCCAAACTCCTAAGATATCCTAATAAGAAAAAAATACTAACATCTAATGTTTTTTGAACCATCCATTGATACTAAATTTAATTCAACAACCTTAAAAATTAAACATTCATGTTTTTTTGATCTAAAATTCACATTTGTGTATATTTTTATTTTAGATTCTTTTATAATTAGGAAAAAATATTCTAATGTAATATCATAAATTATAAGTGGACACATATACTCGAGAGACATTTTCCCCCCAAAAAATGTATAAAATAAAAAATACATTCTATTTGTAAACCTTTTCAATTAACTTTGTGCCATCACCTAATAAATTGGAAAAATATATAGAGATCACCCTCCCTATTTTTATCATAGAACCACCCATCCTCATAATAAATTTCCAAAAAACATAACATAATCATAACACATAAGTTTTTCATAAAATAAAAATCATTAAGGGATAATTTTTTCCATTTTGAAATATATTTTACTATTTATAAATCCACATATTTATAATGTCAACCACTTTATTTGATTTTAAAATTAGAAACAGGTAAAGTAATCGTAAAAGCATTAATTTGAAATGGAAGTAGAAAATTCCATTCATTCTATTTTGGTTAAAAAATTCCTTTAGGTCTTTGTAAAAATAGATGAAACAGTGCCATCAAAAAAGGATTTTAAAAAAATATCATATATTTAAATTCTGAAAGATATCTCTCTTTCAAAATATTTTAGAGAAATTAAAAAATTTAAATTTTAAGACATTATTTTACATATAAATAAATTTTTAACAGCATTTTAAAAACATGGGCATGAAATTGAAATATTAATAATAATAAATTTTTAAAACATTTAAAACAATGTTATATTTAAGGATACTTTTAAATTCATTCATAAATAACTCATACAATATTTATATTTTTTTACATTGAATTATCTTTTTTTGATTAACACCTTTGAACCTCTATGGTGAGTGTTATTCCAAAAATATTTCCTCTAGAATGTAAGGATGGATTATAGGAACAAATTATAGATAATATTTTCCAATAAAAGATTGTTTCCATGTGTGAATAAAATATAATAAGAGGATTCCTTTTATGGGATATGGGAGGGGCACTCTTGGAGTTTCTCTAAATAAAAAATTCTTATAAATTTATATTTAATTAATAATGGATCCAAAGAGATTTATTTAGAATCTAGGCAAGATACAGGTTGAAATCCTCTCATAAAATAATTTTTGTATGATTTTAGGTCACATTATTATCATTATAACTTATTTTTTACCCTCATTTATCATCTTCATTTCTTAAAGTGACCACAAGGATTTTTACTATATGAGGGTCATCATAAATACAATAAATTATCAAAATACCCATAAATAGATCATGGATTAAATTTTAAACTTCATCCCAACAATTTTTTATAATTATATTTTATTAGTAATTTTATATTATTTAATAAAATAATATATATTATAAAATATTATTAATGTCAATTCTGAAAATATTCATTTCTTTGACTTTTAAAATAATATCTTGATAACACATAAAATTTGAACCAACTATTTTAATAAATTACTAACATATCATGGTAATCTATAAAATCAGTGGATGAAATTAATTATCACAATATATATTTATTTTAATAAATTTAATATCATTTATTGAATACTTCCATTAGTAAAATAATTACTTCATTACGATTGTTCAAACACTTATGTTAATTTCATCTTCACTAAAAATTAAAAGAGAATTACCATGATAACAAAATATATTCTTTAATTCAAATAAATATTTATTACCCAGTATAGAATTTGTACAGCCAGTTATAAAAAATAAATTAATTAAGAATGTGTTTATTACATCATAGTTATTTAATTAAATAAAATTTATTAATGTTATTATAACATATAAATGGAAACTAAAAGAAATATATTATAACCATTATTTATTATGGACATATTATACTAATACAATAAAATTACTAAAACTATTAGGTTATTTTTATTAAATTTTTAATATTATCATTACCCTAAATTAATTTATTGTAACTGATTTCCCCTTTAATAAGGTAAACAATATACAAATATTACTATTCAATTCAATAAAAAAAATAAATGTATTTTAAAATTTTAGTTACTATGATTCCAATTATGGAATCCATTTTTTAAATTTCAATTGACATAGTTTTTAGAAATTAATTAAAAATTAATCACATAGATGGGGTAAAACAATAGATTATTAAAGTAGACTTTTTGAAAACATTGAAATGTTATTCGTATCTAATTTCAATGAAAAATTAAGTCCAATTCTATAAATTGGATTTATTTATGTATTATTGAGTTAATTTTACTTTAAAACTAATTTATAATATATCGTATCTATTTGAATAAATTATATGAAAAGGATTATTTCAATTAATATGCAGTATTTTTAACTATTCATCAAAAAAAGCAACATATTAGAAAAATATTAAAAAAATCAACCCATGATATTTTTGATATTATTATTTATAAATGAAGTTAATTTTACGATAAAATTTATAAAATTGTAAATATTTATTTTAAAAAAATAGACCATTAAAAGGTGAAGAAACTGCCTTTTTAGAAAAAATATTTCTTTTGTCCATGAAATATGATTAGTTATTATATTCATCCATTAAAATATATTGAATAATTTTTAAAAAAATTATAAAGATGTGTAAAATTTATATAGTTGTTTCTATTATTAAACACTAATATAATTGCTAGACCATAACTACTATATTAAATAATATTAATTAGATGTTCTTTTAAGCTCCATGTGGTGAATTATGTAGGTTATATAACAAAGTATTTCATTTTGAAATCATGGGATCTTACCGACCCAATGAATGTAATTTGGGTCATATTCATTGATATCAAAAATTATAATCCTTCCCATTGAATATGGAAACATATTTTCTATTATTCATATTCATATTATAAATAATAAATAAAAAAATACAAATATCAACACGATCTTTATTGAACACCAAAAAAGATACATAGACACTGAGTAAACTATAATAAAATATATAGGGAAAATAAAATATAGAATGTGGTAAAAATGTTCACATAATAAAAAGAACTCTTTTTTATAATTAATGAAAACTAAAAATAATTTTATAATTCATATGGTGTCCCCAGGCCTGGTGTTAATTAAGTCAGTGGTGGTGAGTCGGTGAAAAATGATTTCATATTCATTATATCATTTTTATTATGTCATAAAACTCTATTACTTGTTATATTTAGTGATACGTATTCTTAACTCAAACGCCTTGAGGAGAAAACCCAAAAAAATACTCAATGTACAAGGCACACTACTCAAAATGTGTACATAATCCATTGAAATATATGAAATAACATAAGATCATGAATTCATCGAGAATCACTATGGTGGGTAAAAATAAACAAGATATGTCTTCTACCTATAATAAAATATGAGAAGATATTTTAACCCAATAATAATCTAAACAAATTTAACTATTGTCTTAATATTCAATAAGGGAAGGATTATCCCTTTTATTTAATTACATTGCCTCCTAGCATTTTTATAGTGATCATGCACTTATTTATAATATATAATAGGTGTGAATTGATAATTTTCTTATCAAAACATACATAGGTGTACTGATTACACACATAACATGTGTATTCTGTTATACTACTACTACAAATACTTTTTATACTTCATGTATTCTTCTCCTTATTATCTATTATTATCTATTTTTTTCTTCACTACACTAAAAAGACTCCTTAAATGTATTCACTTCATCCAAACACTCCCTTTATTGAATATAATGAAACAATCCTATTCAAATATATCTTATATTGAAATATAGTCCTTTTTAGGTTTAAATTTATATTTCAAATTTATATTTAGACTCCCAACATCCCTTAACTTCTATTAAAACATTATATCTATTATACATGTCTATGTAATCACAGTGTGAATATATAGTTCAAATAATGACAAACTAGTTCCTCTAAATTCTTCCTAAAATTATTCTTCCTTTACAGCGTGAAAAAAAATTTAAGCACGGATGTCCAATCTATATATTGACAAAATTTAGTGCTCAAATACCTTGGATTCAAATCACAGTGTGACTCTATGCAATAAGTCACACATTATTCCATGAAATAAGATGACCATCCCAACATGATGTGAAATTATTATAAATTTTAAAGGATGAAAACCCCCCATAATAATTTCCAGAGTATATTGTGGTGTTATTGTCATATTTTTAAAATAAAATATATACTCAAACATATTATAGAATAAATTTACTTTTATATATTTATTTTATAATAAAATTGATATTGCATAATCATTTTCAATTATTTTGAATAAATAATACCATATAAATAAAAATACTTATATATCAAAAAGATTACGTATCAACCATAGTATTTTTTTAAATTTAAAATATTCAAATCTTCTTCTCAAAGAAAACTTATTTTATATAAATAAAAAAATCTTTTTTCCTCATAGAAATATTTTTCCCTTTATTGATCTTCTGCTTTTCCAAAGACAAAAACATTTTGTTTAATCCAAAATACAAATAGGAATTTATAATTTTTTAATCTAGAGAAAAAACGTACATTATCATAAATCCTTACATATAAGATATAATACTCATAAATATTTTGTAAATTCCAAATATCTAACAAAGTCAACTCATATTTACTCTTATATATTGAATTTAGAAATATTATATATTATAAAATGATTTTTCCTTTATAAATGAAAATATATTTTAAAAAATAAAAACCTTTTGTATCAGTATAGTTATACACACATACACTGTAATTTACAAAAATGTTTTTTTCTTTATCAAATTTTAGAACATATGAATATAAAAATTCCATATAATACTCTAAAAAAACATATATTCTATAGTATTTTCTAATTTTTTGACTTTTCCCAAAACATTTAACATCCAGAACAACATTTAAATTTTGAAAGTATTTAGAATATTTATAATGGTTAGAATTAATCTTATAGAGTATCAGTAAATTATAGATATCTTAAATCATATCAACAAGATAGAAACATCAAAAATAAACAACATCACTTCTAACATCACTCTTTCAACATCACACCTAATTTTTTGTTTCTAAAATCACTCCAAAACCATAGAATGTGTTTTTCAATAAATTAAAATCCAGGTAACTATTTTTCTAACTTGTTTTATCTATAGAAATTAAATTAAAATATATTATTAATATCTAAATGTTATCTTATCTAATTATTTTTCTTGACGTTCAGTCTTGAACACCACATATATATAAAAAACAACTCCAAGATTACAACCAATCTTGATCTCACTGTATTATTCATTCATTCGATGAAAAAATTACAACAAATTTTTTCAAATTTATTGTATTTATTTTGATGATATTTTTTCCTTTATCTCAATGTTAGATATAATTCAAATATTTCATATCATTTTTATAAACAAAATAACATATTTTTCTAACGGGTTTCTAATTCAACATTACTATGGGTAGATTTAATGAAAATGTAAACATTGAATAATTGAAAGTGTTTATCCATTATATATATGGTTATAGAGTGAATGAACTCTATGGTATAAACATGATCCCCATATATGGGATTAAATATTATATAATAGTGTAAAGAGTAAGATATTCAATGAGGAAAATGGATGTATATATATATTTCATAGGATACATCAATAACTCAATCGATTTGATCATTTATATTGTTGACATAATTTTCTCCGAAAACAAATAGAAATATATGAGGAATTTTAAACCCAAATAAATATACTCTTTAAAATATAAATTATTTGGTATATGATATTATTTTTCTGACTTCAAGTAATTAATTTGGTAGATTTTTATCTTTCTCTCACCAAAAAATTATCTTATTTACTAAGTAGGTTTTCTCTATAAGTATCATGAACGTTTTACACTTTTATAAATTTTGGTAATATCATATCATTGTATAAAAAGGAAAAAAGTGTTAAAAAATTTTGGAATGAAGACTAGATAATATTTTTTTTATTTACACTTTTTACAAAATCCCAAGGGAACTAAAATGTGTCACATCTTCCAAAAAAAGTTGATATAGTTCAATATCAATGGAACTATATAATTCATTCCAACTCATGAAGAAATTGCATCACTATAGATATAAATCTATATTTATGTACCTTGGAATGTATATATTGATGATTGAATGTAAACATATATAGGTTATTTCACTATCAATGGATGATGTCATGCATTAAAATATATGAAATAGAAATCAATCACTCTTTTCTCAATGGAAATATATTAAATTATGAAATAATAATTAAAAATATAATTTTTTAGATAGATTAATTTTTTGGAGACATGAGGATTTTTTTCTCATATTCATTGGTGATTAGTTCAGATAATAAAAGTAAAATCAAATTATAAAAAATATGGTGTATCAATAAAGGTCAAATCATATTAAAATCAAGTATTATTTCATCCAAAAAAGGTTGAAGGTGGGGAACTTTATTTATGATCTGTATCAAACAAGGATTATGTTTTGGATATCAAAATGAAGTCTCTGACCAAGGATTCCATCAAATACATGAGATTGTTTTTTTGTGTGTATTTTTCTCTAAAATATTTTTATATAATGTATGATTGTTTCCTTTTTTCATTAATTCCAATTTGTTGACAAATTGAAGAATACAAAATGATTAATTTTTCATATGGGGGACAGAATCTAGTTTCTTTTTCCAGTAATCATAATATAAAATATAATATCTCAGGAGAATAGTTCCAAATAAAGGGCTACATGTTGTTTTGGAGACTATGATTTAGATAAGATAATCTATGATAGTTTTCCTGTATCAATTTTGACAACAACTACAAAGGGAGAGATTAATAATCACTTTTATTGATTGATTCCTGAATAAATCTCATGAACATGAATTTAAAAATGGGTAAGTTGACCTATTTTTATTGTATCATATTTTCAGTATGTGGAATAGGGGATTAATTGTACACTATGTTTCATGTTTTCTCATAATAACTATTCTGACCTATGGTGAGGTGATTAAATGAACATATCATTGGAGGAAAACTATGAATAGATTATTTAGGCAATTAATTAATATTTTTGGGATGATTTAATGTTTTTTTATTTTATATATGATTGTGGATGACTTTGATTAATTTCAGAGTTCGCTTGGGATGAAAAGTAATGAAATTTGTGGCATTCTTCCACATATGTTAAAACATGGCATGAAGATTCCAATCACACCATATCTGATTTATGAAAGTATAACATGGGGAAAAATTACCTAATGTGGGAGGGTAGTAACCCTGGTATATCCATATATTGAAGTTGATGAATATCATTTATTCTAGGTCATTACATAATTGGATTGGTTTAACTATGGTTATACATGTAATTTAAATGATTTATACATATGTGAATGTAATGTTGTAAAGTTAATCTAATGAGAGGGTGAAGTTCACATGATTTGATATCAATCATAGAATAGAATATATTATTGAACCCAAATAAGGAATCTTTGAAGATATATTAAAGTGTAATACATCATCAAAACCACCTAGGGAGTGTTATGTGTCATGTTTTTGGGGATTTAAGTGATCTAGTACCATGAGACCCTAGTTCTCTCCATAATTGATAATGAATAAAATAATTACACAACATAATGAAGGTTCCATGCTATAATAAGCCTCAATAGAACATAGTAGAAGTTATTTCGGTCGATTAAAAAATTAAGGTTCCATGCCATAATCAATGGGAAATACCATGAAGTCAATCAATGATATCTTGAGATACCCTAATATCTCTATGATTCGTTCAATTATATGTATCAAAAATAAAGATCATTTCAAAATGAAGGGATTTATGATGAAATTCTAGTAATGTCTATAAATTTATATGATACATATCTAAAATAACTATGTGATGAAATAATGGAAGATCTATCTATTCTAGGAGCATTAATGGAGGGATTCAGTAGGATTCGGTGGTGGAGAATATAGGATTACACTATACTTGTGTTTTATAGGTTCTTGAGGTATGGTAAGTAGATATAATTTGACATGTTTATTCCCCTCTTTCATCTTATAATTATAGTTCAAGGAAATAATCATATTAGTGTCGTTGTTCGATTCATAATAAATTTGGGTTTTTTGGGAGAAACATTAAAATTGGTACACATAAAGTATTATTCAAATAATAATATGGGAATTTAAGCCTTTTAAAAACCCCTTTGAATGTTTTTTTTTCATTCTCACTCAACCATGGTCATCATATCATCATAATCTTGGTCAATTAACAATAATCCATGATGGGAATCATGTTGTTTGAATGATCGAGTTAGTGTTTTTAGAGACCATTTATCCTCCCCCTTATAGTTGAGTACTCTCCCCAAGTACTAATAAAAAATCATAAAAATGAACATCATTAGGTGTTGAAAATGGATTCATACCCCTATCATTTATTATTGCTCTAACCAAGTCTAATAATATATTTATATATAAAAATATTAGTCTTCGAGAGTTAATAACCATGTCATATATTCTTAATAAACCTCCCCCAAGCCTAAATAATCTATATTCTAGGGGTTAAAACACCATGAATATAAAATCCTTCAAATATTTGGATTAAAAAGACATACAAGAATTTGATTTTTATGTCATTACATAAAACCATTCTCAAAAAAATCTCATGCATTTTTTTTTACATGATCTCACACCCATTTTATTATACAAGTGAGTATTTTATAAGATTTTAAAATATATTTATATTTTATCATAAATATCAAATAATCCCCAAATATCTATATTAATTATTAGAGATGTGGAGATATGGAATCGATAGGAATGGCCTTATGTTGGATATAGAAGGTCTCATGTTTTTAAGGAGTACCACATGTTTAAAAACCACACATATCCCTTATAACTCACTATATATATATAATTCTTTATTATCTTGTGGAATTAATCATTTTAAACCAACTACCACTTCTCCTATAATGACCTATCACATACGGAATCATCCCAAAAGGTGTCATGGTCTATGAAAAATGATTTAAAATAAACCATATCACCAATTTAGATCATTTATAAAATTAGAATGAACAATTGATCAAAATTAATACCCAAACATATAATTTTATATTGTATTCACAATAAAAAATAACCATATAATTCATAAGTACAAAGATATCAAAATTGATCCCATTATTTATATATTTTTCATAATAAGAAATCATAATAGAATAGAAAAATATTAATACTCCATAAATCATCAAAAATAATTTTATGTCATAATAAATTATGTTTTTAACCAAATAATATAATTATATTACATCATTTATAATTCCCCTTTAAAATTATACCATATCAAAATATATAATCATCTAAATATTCACATTTTATAAATTTTACATCATTAAATTAATCGTCATAAATTCCATTAAATTATTAATATAATAATTATCATAGATAATCATGAATTATACTCAGAGTCAAGGAAAAAACAAAATGATAATTTCATTTCGGTTATAATAATATATGATTTCCAAGTCCAATATTTCAATTCCATGCTAATCATTAATCCTCAATCACCATTGATCGTTCATCTAATAATTTTCATTGTTTTGCTCGCTTTAATCCTTCGTTGGACATAAATTATAAGATATTATGTTATGAAAATTAAGAAAAGTGATTTAAATGGAATTTTGGGGAGCTATATTACAAATAAAAAAGGGTCAATGATCTACTCCACTATAAATAATTCCAGTAAAATGGTCCATCAATTCAAATATATAATACCTTCAACTTATCTACCCAAACACTAATATTAAATTACTAATTAGACCTTCAGTTCTTTTGGATACTAACTAAAATATTAACCCAATGCTTATTCTTATATTTTCTCTATCAAAAACAATGACATAGAAACCATAATGTATTTAATAAAAATAATATATTAAAATGAACAAATTAATTAAATCAACACCAATTAAACCGAAAAATATACCAAAATTAGAAACATAATATAAAATAATAAAATTTTAACCAATGTGTACTAATTTTTCCAAAAATATAATTTCACACACTAAATTTTATTTTTATACATTTATTTTACAATTAATTAATTTGATATAATATAAAGTAAAATAAATTAAAAAATTATAAAAACACTCAAACAAAGAAACTCAAGGTCTCTACATTATGCATCCCAATATGAAAATTTCATTCTTGAAATTATTAAACCATATTCATAAGGAAAAAATAATCTTATAGTAATTCCCATTATATAAACTTTTATCATTTCAATGATTCCACATCAACATATAACATAAAAAATTTAAAAAAATCTGGATATTTCACTCACATATGGGATTCCATTGTCATAGTTATTTAAAAAATATCAATTTGTTTAAAATGAACTCACAATAATTGGATAAATTTTCCATAACAACTTTTTTCTATGCCATCTTGAATTTTATACAAATACTCATTAAAAGTCACATCATCGATGTCAATATCACCCAAATCAATAATGTGTCAATGATGATGATAATACATTCAAAGCTAGGAAATTTGAAAATTTTCATGTATCATCTCTAATCGTGAAGGATTGACTATTCAATTTTCTACCTTACCAATACGTTCTAACACCTCAATAGGAATAATAAATCATTTTCAATATACATTCCTTACTAAACCTTCATTTTACATGGAAAAAAGAGACTTATATGAAGAAAAGATCATTATTTGAGAACTCAAAATGTATCCTATTATAATACTTATATGATATATCTATATATATCATATTATAAGTCTGTATATGATGATAAATAATCAGCAAACATTTCAAAATATATTGTTCCATCCCCAACCTAATTACATGTACCAGAACAATCCCATCACAATATTGAAACAGACAATATGGTCGTCAATATATAGCCTCTGTATGCATCATAACAGTGGAATAACGATAAAAAAATTATAAACAAACTCTAAAACTTTAATTGATATTCCCATTAAACTCAAAAGAAAAAATTTCATGCCCTCAACAATTAATATGATTTCCAAATATGCTACTAATTTTGATCATAATCTTGTGGATTTAAGACAATAATATAGAAAAATATATTTCTAAATTCATTAAGCAATCCTATCCAAATCTATGATGTAATATTAGGATTAAATATTATAATTATTATCTTTGTAACTCTATAAGAATCACCCTATATCTCACAGAGATATTTTCCAAAATAACCACAATGACCTACAAGGAATTAAATCATAACAGATAATGTGGTAGTTATTTAACAAAATATAGGGAAATATTTTCTCACATTCATTGGGGAATATCCATTTTCTACAAGAACCCATTGAAATTTGATGTTCAACATTCACCCACTGGAATGCAATATGTTTGGATATAGCCTCATCTGTTACATTCTTCACTCCTAACCAATATACCAATTCGTTAATGTATGATATATCTTAGTAATTATATGATATTCTAAAAATTATGAACTATAAAACTCAGGAAAACTAACTTCTCCTATACTCTATTAAATATATAATATCTTATTTAATACCTCTAGATATAAAAAATTCTCATTCCAACCACCAAAATCAACCCCATTAACTATCCAATGTCTCAAAAACAATACCTCAATGTCCCTCAAATGAGACACATCTAAATATTTTAGTAATAAAATTTTCACCATCATTTGATAAATATATTTTATTGAAACAATCTTTTTAAAACTAAAATATAATGTTATTAATAACTCCAATTCTTTAAATTCCTCACTCTTATAACAAGAATAATCTCTATATGAATTTTAATTGAAATCACCACCAACCAAATTATAGTTCCCATGTTTATATGTGATCTCAATTAATAATTTTTATTAAATTTCAAATAATCTTCTAGGAAACAAACTATAATTTTTTAATAATAATTATATTTAAAAAATTTATTTTCATTATAAGACAAATAATATTAACCAAAAAAATTACTCTTATAATGGTTAATTATAGTGACCATCATTGAATGGTTCAGTTCATGAATAGTATTGTTATACCCATACTGTTATAATTATATAGACCCATAAGTATTGAATGTCTTCTCTGGAATCAAGATTAATAACAACCCCTGATGAAAAGTGTCACAACATACCACCTAAATAATTCTTCCTTCGGTAATCAATAAATTAATACCCTTGTCAACTCTTATTTTAAAATATAAAAAACAACTTCAAATTATCATATTGAAAAATAATAATTACCATTATTATTTAAATTTTATAATTGAGTCAAAATTTATGAAAATTTAGATATAAATAACTTATAATTACCCCCAAAACAATCTGTACATTTGAAATATTATAATGTGGTTTATATGTAATTACATAAATTAAAATCAATGTAAAAAACCTACTTACAAAAATGACACATGAAATGAACCACACATTTAACGAATCAAAACATATACATATTCCCAAAAAACTAATGTTCCCTAAGAAATTCCAACTCTTCTTGAGATGATTTAAACAATCCTCAATGATCTTCAAGTGATAAAATATATCATTAATATAGGGAATATAAAAATCAACATGATATTATTGAATCTCCTTTTTTATATGACCTATAAACAAAATAAACATATTTATTAGTCTAGATAGGATAACTAAATTCTCATAATATCCATAACATCATTGAAAATAAATATTTGGTATTTTTCATTTTAACATTCGTATGGTTATAATTATGTAGTAAATTAATCCATAAAATTGAACTCCATTTTTAATCAATCCATAAATCATTTATCATAGGATGTGTATAGAACATCTAAATTATAATCTAGTTTAATTATCAGTAATATACACACAAAATCAATCATAAATTGTTCTTTTTTGTGAATAATGTTATGTAAAGGCATTATGATATACTATTCCAAATAAATCTACACTATAAGAATTCATAATCCAAAATCCATAACATCAGGGGATCATTAAGAACTATATGATAAGACAACATAAAAACATGTGATATGCCTAAATATATCTATATTCCAAACATGATATCTCACCATATATTTACATGTGTGACTTATTATTTTTATGTTTTTTCATATCCCCTCAAGATAAAATGAATATCCTCTACATTCTTGTCATGTACATTATGAATTAATTCATTTACTATTATATAATACTCTTTTTCAAAAGGTTTCTCCACCTTAGACAAATAATATCATTCCGAACACCACACGAACTAAATCCATGTTATATAAAATCACCATTTATTAATAGAAATAGATTTCATATTTTATATATTATAATTATTAAATTATAAGGATAATAGAATATAGTTATATACATAATAAGAAAAAATTAAAAAAAATTATTCCATTCCACAACCAGTTGAAAACAATATTCGTTAGACAAACGTATTCATTTTCCTACTAATTTAGTTACATACTTTGACTACAAATATTATCTATCATAACTTTTAACCCTAAACTAAGGAAGTTTTGAAAACCTCATGTAAATAATCAGGTATCAATCAATAATATTATGAGTGGGATATATTCAAATCATACATAAAAAATTACTAGTCTCTCTACCTATAATGCTTTTATATCTTATAATTTTCGTCTACCGACTCCACCTCAACATATTCCATAATCAATTTCTATAAATCCTATTTGTTAAAATCTATATCCATAATAATTTTAACATCCTATATCAATTTCTCTCTAAATAATACCATGTACCCTAAGTCTCAATGTTTACAAATCCAATTGTTGTTTTGGATTGTATCATTAAATAGGATAATTATACCGATGGTGTGATTTTTCATTTTTCCCAATCCACCCATAAATCCCATGGATATCGTAAAAATAAATACATAAAAATTATTGATAAATTATAATACTATATCAAAGATATATTAAGTATCACGTCTCCCTAATACATTTCATAATAACCAGAACGAAGTGATTTTATCATGTTAGTAGATGACTTTGATGATTATTTTGAAATAATGTTTACCATTAAAATAAAGAACTAGCAGCACTATATTCACTCTATGAATTACCCTATAGTGAAATATTATATAAGGATAATTTCTAGATCAAAAAACTCTATCTTATATCATCCTCACTAATATATATGTAAAACATGTTAGAGAACAAATTATAATATATATATATATATATATTGGTAAAGATCTATATAATTTATGAGATCTTAACTTCTCATTAGTTATAAAATGAATACAATCATTAAATAGATCTATAAACCTCACACTAGACTCTAAATGAGTTTATCTCTCCTACTAAATAACTAAAATTCACTTCTATTACCAAAATATAAAATTTATATATAATAATACTTTCATAAATTTAATCTAAAATTGAATCCCTAAAATTATAGACACATAATAATTTATCATGAATAGTACTTACACTGATTCTTTGAACAAGTTAAAAAAATTTACTCTAATATAATTCAATTCCAACCACAATCTATATCAACTAAAATTAAATATCAAACAGTTAAAAATAATAATCATCCTCATAAATTAACATAGAAACCATATACATTATTAACATATATTATGTATAGACATTCAAAGCAACATTCTAACCCTCATGGATGGACAGATACAAACATGAATCTCACATTATATTTGAAAACATAAAATTAAAAAAATTATATTCTTTCAACAAGAATTTTTATTTTATAATCAATTTCTTTGCATATAATATATATATAACCTCATTGAATTTTTTGGAAACTAATCATAATAATGCATTATGTTTAGATTCCATGTAATGAAATTTTTACATGGAAAACAATCATATAATAAATAAAACATGAATAATATATCTGAGATAAAACATAATAAATATACTATAAAACTAATAAAATAAGAGGGGGATAAATAAATGGAGAAAACAATAAAATAAATAATCATATTGATAATAATTACTTTTTCATAATGATATAATCCATAATTTCAAACATCATGATCTTACCATCAAGCCATTGCGCCGAGACCATATACCTATGTTGGTAATATGAACACCAAATACACTGAATATGTTGCCTCATAAGACCTATTAATGAATCATGTGGTTATAATGGGCCTTGAAAATAACATCCTATCTCCAATTCATTCATAATATGAAATGTGTGAATAAAAATACAGTACATATTTAACATAAACATTCATACTAAAAACATACATATGAAACGGTAATATTTTCCAAAAATTAAAAATATCACATGATCATAAACTATACAGATTGATATAGAGAATGGTATCAAAATATTATAACCCTAACAAATCATTATATTAATGAAGTATTGTTGATATAGATGAAAATACATTAAAATTATCATTGGATGATTTAAAGAATAAAATTCTATTTTTATTGAAATAACTTATTTAATATATAAAAAATTATCAAATTTTATGGGAAACATTTTATTTGAAAATAATCTTGGAAACATATTAAGTAATATTAAATCATATATTGGTTATGATGGTGGATAATTCTATGATATTATGTACATAAAAATATTGATTTTCTTCACATTTACACTATAAAGTCAAAAATGCCTAATTTAAAAAATGACTAGAAAATTTCTTTTAAACATTTATATAAAATGTAGAAAAATGGTATGAATTTATTCAATAAATCATTTCATAATATTGAAAATATTCTTGAAGTCATTTTATATATTATATTGACATGCTCGAAAAATATTCTAAAGCAAAGAGATAAATGATGTAAATTTTCCGTCAAAAAAAAAATATTTTTGTCATTATGAGTACATAAAGAGAGTTAAATGAATGTAAAAAAATAATTTTAATAAATAAATAAAAATTAAAAATTTATTTATATTTATATGGAAATATCATATAATTACTTTAATGGAGTCTTAAACATAAATAATCATAATTAATGATGACATTATGAAATAAACCCTCACCACTGCTCCAACTAAAATTATAGGTAATTTTAGCCTCCGTCTTAATAAAAATGAATTATTTATAATTATATAATTTAACCATATAGATATTTATAAAAAATATATGATCCACTTACATCATTTTAATTCCCTTTTATTTAAAATTTTTTACTAATATCACCATTTCTGAGTGTTGACTCTTTCATCATTCGTGTTAGTTTCGATCTGGTAGTTTCGATCAATACATATCTTTAATGGTTAAATCGTCTATATAATTTTAATAATGATATAAATATTATATATATTTAATATTTACATATTTATAATCATTTTTGAAAGGTCGATATATGAAAATGAATTTCACTGTTTATGGAGGTGGTAGGCTTTAAGTACGCATGAATGATATTTTTACTTTCGAATGATGGAAACAAAAAACAAAGTTAAATAATAATATGTCTATATATAATGTTATCATATAATATATGTCATTTTTGTCAAATATTTTTATTATATTTATGTTCTTACAATATATTTAATGAAAAATTTAAAAAAATTACCACATCTCTTCATGGCGGTGGTTTCCACATGTACGCACGAGCGACGATATCATTTTTCAATTGATAGAAATGTAAGAAAGTAGATATTATATAATATTATATTTCATGAAGATAAATTATTTCATAAATAACATATATACACTATAAACCCATAATAATGACCCTCTGTTAATGAAGGTGATGGAAAATCAATTGTATCACTATGTGGAGGTGTTAGTCAACACATATGCATGAGTGATATTCATTTCCCATTTGATAGAGAATGGGGTAGATAAAAATAATCCCCTAAACAAAAAATTTTAATCCTATAAAATTGATATTTGTGTTATTATATTTTAATTTCTATGAAAAAAATATTTTTGGTATAATAAATTATAAAAAATAAAAGGCTTCGTTAATATGATTCTATTTTTTTGAGAAGCCTCATTTGAATTTATCCACATAGACACTAGGGTTGGACTAATGGAAATAAAAAACAATATATGATTTGTTAGGAATTTTATGATATATTTTTGTTAGATTTGGTCTAGTTAAATGGACTGAGAGTTGTAAAAAATTTAAGGGAGAAGTTTCCCTTCTATAATAGATGTGAGTGGTAAAATTGTAATTTTTCAATGATTAAAAATATTATAAACACATTCATTTGATGAAATGGATAAAAAATGACTCATATTATAACATAATAAGGATAAGGTATAAATTAAACCAACATATTAGTTTAAAAAAAATTTAGTTAATTTTAAACATTATATTTCGGTTTGACCCCTTTGTTATCCTTTTTTATCCTTAGTCACAAAAATATATTCCTCAATATTAATGGGTTGTGTGTATATATATAGTATAATAATTGGATCATATGATAACAAGGAATGTAATTTTAGACCATTTATTTTTATAATTGTAATATTTAATAATTTTTTTAAATATAAATAATTAAATAAATATTATTTTTCATAAAATATCATTAATGTAATTTTTTAAACTATTCATTTAAATTAACATTAATAACATCAATATAGATATAGAATTGAAATATAAATCATAAACATGTTTTTAATATGTTATAGTAATATATAAAAATCATGGGGCACTATAATGCAGCCAAAAATATTACTTTTTTCATTTGGAAAATTAATTAGATGGTCTATATATTATATATACAAGAATTGTGCTGACGTTTTGTTATTTATTTTTTTAATTATTTAGTCACTAAAAATTAAAATTATATTATTCACACAAAAAATATTATACCTTTGAAAAAATATTTATAACTAAACATATCCTCTTGAATAATTATGTAAATAAATATAGAGATATTAAAGTCAAGAGAGTTCTATTTTTGAATTTTCATGACATTAAATAATATAATTGTAATTACTAATAAAAATATATAAAAATGACATATATTTATATTTGGGATTCACATGGACCAATTTATCCTATGAAACGAAATTAAGGAATTTTATTTTCTTTATTTTGATACTTTATTTCATTTACTGATCCTTGATGAGGTGATGAATCTTTACCATAATTACTATTTCTAATTGAGAAAAATAAAAGGGAGTTTTTTACCATATATGATCCTCATAATTTAAAATATTCTATTAAACTTTCATGATTAAATATATATATATCCCAGAAATTATTTTTATTTTAGAAATTTAACATAGAATAAAAAATAATTTTTTTAAGAAATTTTTTTAAGCATTAGAATTAACTTATATCAAGATCATGAAAACTATAAATTGAAAAGAAATTAATTATATTATTCTACATCAAATGGATTATATGTAACATTATGTATTATTTAAAAATAAAATGGGACATTAAAATTATTTTTTAATGAAAATAATAAAAATTATTCGGGAAATAGATGTATTCATAATTCAATGAAAAATCAGTCATTTCAAAAATAATCCCAAATTACACCCTATATAAATATTGTTATGTTAATTAAGAAATTGAAATTTATTTACCAAAAT
This sequence comes from Viscum album, assembly GCA_963277665.1. NCBI lineage: Eukaryota > Viridiplantae > Streptophyta > Magnoliopsida > Santalales > Viscaceae > Viscum > Viscum album. The sequence goes on along the minus strand of OY728157.1, from coordinate 453,392,088 downwards.
TAAGTATATAAAAAATTCAAATTTATTTTTTAATCAAACACTTCAATAATAAAATTTGTATTCGTCTATTTTTTCTTGAATAAAAAGCTTACTACAATTAATTCTCCATGGTTAAATTATCCCCTCTAAAAAATGTAAACCTAAATATTTATAGAAAGTCCCCTCATTAATGTATTTGAGTAGTTATTCATCGTAACATATTTATTTTCCCACATCAATCTTTCTTATGATATCTATAATGTTTCCTTACAAGCGTAGTCATTTGATTAATCAAAACATGTTCTTTAGTGTCCAAAATCAGGACAAGATCTTCACAGTTATATAAATTATCTAAAAATTATATTTCCATAGAGTTTATCACATGAAATATATTTATGATATACATCCTCAATAAATTTATATGAGGTACATCATGTACTTTATAGAAGCTAGGTGAATTTCTAAATAGTAAACCACAAATCCAATTCTTGTTTGATTTTATTAATTTATGATGTTATTGGGTATCAGTTTTCCATTTCTACCTAATTTTATAACACCCTTACATTCATATACATTAATTAAAATTTATTATACCAATTGAAATTTAAAATAACTCCTTTACTTATCAATGTATAACTATTTCTTTCTTTTAGCTACATTAATATGGGTCTAAATAGTGTTTACTTTCACTATTTCCTACATCTCGTGTTTTGGAACTACAAGTTTCCTTTCAAAAACTTCATCCCAATTAGTATGTGTATGAAATATGATTCCATATAATTCTCCATACAGTTCCATTTGAATACATTAATGGTATTTATAATTAAAAGAAAGATATACCAATGGAAAATATAAATCCAATATACCATGAAGATCATGTGAGCATGACTTTAATATTTCTTCTAGTGATTGAATAATCCTATCAATCATACCATTAGTCTAAGGACGATATGTGATGATCAATTAAATATCAATATCAATTTATTTTTAAAAAAATCTAAATTTTAAATGTAAATTTTGGATTTTGATTAGACACAAATGAAAGAGGTACATAATAAGGTCTTGCAAAATCATTAATATGTAGTTTTGAATATTTTAAAGAGGTATTATTATATTATACTAGAGAAATCATAATATTTGGTAAGACTATCAACAATACACATATATTAAAATTTTATATTATAGTCATTGGTAATATAATTTAAAATTATACTATAATATCATCCCATTTTCATATAAGAATAGGTCGGGGTTCTAAGAATCTTATAGGATGTCTTCTTTTAAATGTAATATATTGAAAACCCAAGCATATTGATACATAATCCGTAATTTCAAAAATTATATTATCACAAAAACAAAATTATTTCAAATCACTCTAATTATTGATGCTACCAATGTTTTTAGAAAAATTAAATCTTTTATAATAATCAAATGAATCCATGTTTGGATAAGGTGTAGATAGAACACATAACCACATTCTAAATTTTAGAACACCAACTTCATAAATGATTTCTCCTAAAATCCCATCATTTATAGCATAAATTTTCTTTAGAAAATTATCATAATATATAGAAAAACAATTTGCCTTTTCCAATAATGATTCCGTGGAAATCATTAAAAAACGAGTGATGTTTCTAATTCATTAATAATTACAATAAACAAATTTTCATGGTTCTTTAACTAAAGAATCCTTATCAATCTTTATATTCGTCTGAATTCTATTATATTTTCTAATCGACACATCAACCACGTTATTTTGGAATATATGAAGGTAGTATATCAATAATTCATAATCCTTGAGTAGTTTTAGCCATCTCCTTTTCCTAATGTTTATCTTCTTCTGTTAGAATATGTATTCTGAACTCTTATGATTTTTATAGATATCATATCATGATCTATATTTTTAATTAATACATATCTACCTATTAATGATTACATATTCCAAATCAATATCATAGGTTGAATAGTTTTTTCATGTATGTTTAAAAGACATGATACATATTAAATAATTTTATCCTTTTGTAAAAGGAAACATTCAAGTCCTTTCTTTGACACAACATTATATATAAAAAATATACAAGATATCATTAGTAATTCCAACACCGGTGTATTGATCATTCTACTATTTAATTCTTCAAAATAAAATTAAATCAACCTATACATAGACACATAACCTCTTTACATGTCAATATATTTAATAGTTTTTGGAATTTCATTTTTTCCCTATTAGTCATCATAGTAACTTGATAATCCAAGGAAGCTACATACCTTCATTATATTTCTCTACATATTACATTCCATTAATACCATTATCATTAATGGATAAACTAATAATCCATTCTTAATAGAAATATAACCATAATATTGAACATATTTTTGCAAGAATTCATGCTTCCTAGATTTTCTATAAAACTCATTTTCTCTATGAGTTTGTTGAATGGCTCATAAAAGACTGTTATTCTATTTTTATCATTGGTATTATAAAAAGATATCCCTAGTAAATAAAACAATGAAATTATCATTTTAATCCTTGAACTCTATATTCATTTGATCCAAAAACAAAGAGGATTAATTAGTCAATCCAAATGGAATTACTGTAAACTCATAGTGACTATACATCATATAAAATGTTTTCTTTGAAAAATATTCATTCCATACATGAAATTGGTGATACCTAGAATAAAGATCAATCTTCGGAAAATATTTTTCTCCGTGATGTTTACAAATTAGTTTATCAATACGGATCATAGTATATTTTTTCTTCTCAATAGAGGTATTAATTTCTTAGTAATCAAACCACAGCCTCAAAGTCTTATCCATCCTTTTTAGAAATTGAATAGGATCTCTCCAAGGTGAAACACGTGGGAATATGAATCTCTTATAACGCAAAACATTTAGTAGTTTATTTGACTATATTATCTTCTTATTATCTATAATATAGGGAGTCATAGATATAGATTTTTCCTCAGGGATGTGTCTACTATAAAACTCAACTACACACTCATGTTCAGGTCCTTATAGTTCTTCTAGAAACACTCATAAATATTTTTTTACAATAATATCATCTTCTATGATAGTTTTACGTTTCCCATATACAGTTTTTTATTCTATTCTTCTTTTTTAAATTAATTATTGAGATCTACTAGAGGTGTTATCATATATGATTCAGATGAAATTGTATCCCCTCAAAAGATGGGTAATTCCATTCCATTATCATAAAAGGTAATTGAATTATCTTGTAAATTAAAAATTGTTTTATAATATAAAATCTAATCTCTAATAAGGATAATATTAAAGTCAACAATAATAATAATTATCACATCTTAAAATTTCATTGTAACATGTTTCCTAATAGGAATGGTCTGACATATATTTTTTGTTGTAATTTTTACTCTACAAGTCTTCATTAGAAATTACCTTTTGGTGATGGGTAAATGTCTAGTTTTAATATAAAACATATAATATATAAATTATTGTGATGGTGAAGAATAAAATAAATCATTAACTAAATTTTAGCCTATGATCAATGTTCATGCTACTAAATAATTATGAAATTCATCCATTGCTTTACTCATTTCAAAATGATGGATCCTCCAATGTGATTATATGAGAAAAATTACCTTGATGCATGGTTAATTATTTCACATAGTTACCTATATCCTAATAGTAGAATCATTTTACATCTCATAATTTTTTATTTCCCTTTAAAATCATTATCTGGATGTCCTTTCTCACCAAACATGAAGAAACACGTCATTCCCGAAAATGTATGTTTTATGTTGTTTCTTTCCATATTTATAACAAGTTTTAAATTACACACTTCAATTCTATAATTTTTTCATATTTCCATAATTATAGTGTTCATACACCCACTTCTTATCACGATTTCCATCAATTTCACAATCCTTAAATAATCATACATTTATCTATATATCACAATATATTATATCCTTATATGAAGAGAATGTTGGGAGGGTAGTAATATTAAATGGATTGGAATTGTCCCACCCAAGAAATAGTTAATATGATCCATTTTAATATTTACATATATAAAATTATTCTTTTAAAACATTAAATATTTTTTTACTTAGAATCATTTTCATGTTCATTATGTTTTAGACTCACGAATTTCAACTCCATATACACTCATTTATCATTAAGAAAATATTTTTCCAATACAATTGTATTAAAATAATTCAACTCCATGGTTTTTACTTCACCATAATCCTTATTGTTTTGAATCATTGGACACAGTTGATCTAAATCCTCCGTGACATGATAAACATTCATTAAAAGTTTTTCTATTTTACTATATCCCATAGTAGAAAATATCTTCTCTAAGAAACATATCCATTTATCATATACAAATTTATTAGTATTACCATTGAATTATTTATTTTTAATTAATGAAGTTGTCCAACAATGTCACACCATGTTATGGATCTGTAGGATTCTCCATAAGAGCAATGTTATTGGTCATAACCTGATCCATCTACCCAAATATAGTTATACTTATTTTTGATTAATCTATAACACCAATTCTAGCTCTATTCTAATTACCATTATAAGGATGGAAATATCAATTGAGATTATGTGCCTTGATAAAGTTTACTTTCCTTCTACTTTGGACCTTTTTTGAAGAATTCTATACATTATTTAAATTATAAAATTATGAATCATAATTTGAAATTCAAAAATTGGTAAAACACTTAACATAACAAGAATATATATTTATACTTAATACTATGATCATAATATAAGTATTTTATGGAATAAACATAAATTAAAAAATATTTATATTCTCAAAAATTTAGTAATTTTGTGTAAATTAAAATTAAATTAACCCATGTATATCCTATGGGAGTGTCAAACTGGGAGAAGGGTAAGAGAGTACTCATTGTTTACTATAATGATGCATAAAATAAAATCAACAAACTTTTTTTGTTGGTAATTAGACATATATAAATATTTTACAATACTGTCTACTTTTATTATATTGAATGGTATGTATTTTTAGGAAATCACATAATATGTACACAACCTAAAAAATAATGATATTTTCCTATCGTTAGACATAACCTAAAATTTTGTAATATGATTATGTTTCTTAATCAAAATTTTCATAAAAATAGTTCAAATGTATTCTATTAAACATAAAACTATACAAAATTTAACACCATAAATTAATTATCTTGTATTTTGAAGTCATTTTATATCTTGGTACTAGATCAAATAAATTACATTTTAGTGGACCAAATAGTACAGTATTCATGGAAGACTAGAAACATCAATGAATCTCACATTACATTTGAAAACATGAAATAAAAAATTGTTTTTTATTTTTTCCCATTATTATTTTCTCAAGAATTTACTCACAAATTTTCCAAAGCATGTTTCTTGGAATCCTTGTGTAATGATGCATAATGAGTCCTCAATGAATCTTGATACTAGGATGTATATAGTAGAAGCTATACTAGAATAAACAAAAAAATGAATAATATAATCAAAGGTAATCAATAATAAAATATTCCATAAATCTATTACAATAACGGTGTTGTAAATCCATGGATAACAAAAAAAATTAATATTTTCCTGGATATTAATCATTAGTTTTAAAATGATTCTTTCCATAATGCTAGAAATCATAATCTGACTATCAATTATTAGATCCATGAAAACATACCAAATAAGGAAAGGTGTATACTATATATGTAATGACCCTATCATTTATATATAAAATTACCATTATTTTAATATCATATGTATATAAAAAACACATGAACTATTTTTTTATCATGTTTAAAAAATCATTAAGTATCATTTCCATTGATAATATAGTCGTTCAACAGTGATCACAAAACTAATATAAATATAAGGTTTTAAAAAATCTTATCGACACATGAAATATAGATGATGGCCTCATCTAGAAGACTTCGGATGTATGAAGATAATTTATTGGTTCTCAGAAATGAGGTATCATCATTGGGATTTTCTCTTGACCATTTGAAATCTTAGCTTTAACAAATTATTCATGAATGAAATATTTTATGGGAAATGTTCATGTCAAAAGAGATTTCCACTCGGGTGATGTCATATGTGCTGCCCCAAGAGTATGTCACCATCGCACACCTTACCATTAGGTCTTATGTAGGTGTTATATGGGGTTATATATCAATTTAGAAGTTAATTTTTTTAATCCCTTTCAATAAATAAAATTCTTTTTTCCATCAATTCCTTTTAGGGAGTAGTTTTTCTTAAAAATGATGATTTTGATTAATTGATTTTATGGGTAAAAAAAATACTTTTGTGAAATATAATAATAATTTTTTTGAAATATTTTATTTTAACAAATATAATAATAATAATTCCTATAAATTAAGATTATATTAGTTTCTTATCTGTAAACTATTAGGTAATGAGTTTGATAAGAGTTTTATTTTAATACGATAAAACCGAAAGTATATTTTTTACAAATTTATTTTAAGAAAGTGATGAATTTTTGAAAGAAATATTATTTCAATAAAATATTAATATTAAATCAATTTTATTAATATGAAATGAGGACATAATTTTAATCAATCTAAATGTAACTGTTTATTAATTTTTTAAAACTGTTTTTGTCAAAACTCATCCATTTTCATTAAATGTCAACACTCATTTTAAAAGTGAAAATTTAAATTTTTTAAAAATATTTTAGATAAAATGAATAGTAATTATGGAATAAGGACATAAAAATTATCCAGTGGCGAATTTTTACTAATTTCCATCAGATATTCGAACTTTTGGTTAAATATTAAATAATATATAAGTACATAGTGTGTTTTATGACATCATATTGAACCAATAGTGATGTAATAAAAAAATAAAATAGATATTTGACTATATATATGTTTTAAATGAAAAAAAAAATTGATTTCAGCTTTATTTTATTTATTTTATAATTCCATATTGAATCCTCTAAAATGTATTACATATTTTATGACTTTTAGTTAATTTCTTCAATAATGTGACCCACCACCGCATAGGCATAGATAATATTTTCATATCATTGGCCCATACACTTAAAAAATAATTTTTTCTACTCATCATAAAAGAAACATACTATATACCATGCGAATTTTTATTGTTATTAATATATAATTATATATATTCCAAAACATGAGTTTGTAAAATATTAAAGAATTCCCCTCTAAAATCATATATAAACCCACCAAATCTCCCACTTATCTTACTTAAAAATACTTAGAGACATCCCTACTCTATACTCCCATATATAGATTCCTCTCAAGGCACCCCAAGCTCCCAATGATCCCCTATTGAATCTTTTGATGTTATAATAACATGTAAGGGTTTCCTAATTTTCTCATTTTTATCCAAGGTTCCTTATTTTGATGCGCCATTTTATTTACAAATTAAAAATTTTTGGGTTATGCCCTTGCACCTCCCCAATGCGGACTTTATTATTATTTTATTATGAGATACCATTTTATCTCTCCTTAATCCCTCTCATGTACACCAATTACAATGACGAAATTTCGTAAGTGTTATTTCATTCCTCCTCTTTCTTCAAATTTCATTATTATGATATTCCTTATTTTTAAAAATTTTATATATTGAAACATGTATTTATATGACTCTATTACTTAAAATTTCATGAATATATGATTATAGACACCTTTCTATCTCATTAACTCTTTTTATTAGTTTTTTGGTCACGTCGTTATGCCGCCGAAATTGAAGTTTGATTTTCCAAGAGAAAATCATCGTGTGGTGAATACCATACCCATTAATATATCAAGTATATTCACATATATAGACATATAAACGTTTTATTGAGGAATTACAAATATTTTTTTAACACTCCTTGATTTTTTAGTTAATTGTTATGATGAATAAATTTAGTTTTTATGATCTATGTGGCACACTTAAAAATGAGAATGAGGTGAAAGTGATGGGTGCGCACAAAATTATATAGCGCTCAAATGAATTTGGTGATGTTTAGTATCATGATACATCAAGATAGGATATGGGTTTACATAATTCCTTTTAGAAACATTCCTCCATTCTGGGATAGGGGTTACCTGATTCCTTTAGAATCATGATGCAGTGTTTTATGTTTTTACCACATTTCCATGTTACTATAATCATTATATATCATGACATTATGTTATTTATTCTCTTAAGCTACATTGATATGCTTATTTCATAAAATTTATTGTATTCTTAATTTTACTCCTTGTTTACTCCTAGACTACGCTATATAGCTCACCTATTTCTTCTATAAATCCTCAGGTAATCACATTTAGTGTAAAGTACGAAGGAATTGTGTGGTAATGTAAAATAATATTTCAATTATGTTTTCTAATTTCATGTTTTGATTTTATATAATTTCTATAATACCTATAAAAACTAGACCTCTATATCTTATGAGTATTATTATTTTCATGTTTATGTAATAAATCAAGTCTAAATTTGAAATAAAGAGCAAGGGTGTAATAGCTTGTATCAGAGGATATGTTTAGTTATATTTGGGATTAAGATTTGAAAACACTAGTGAAAGCCTTAGGTAAAATACATAGTATAAGAAAAAGAAACCTATATTTTTTTATTATAGATTAAGTGGTTTATCATGAAAATGTATTTGGGTATTGATATGAACAAGTAGAGGTGGATCTCGCATAGATGTATCAAGTGGTAAAACCTAAAAACACCACATTGAGAAAGACTCGGATGGGAACTCGTACATGACAACGAGACATGTTAAACCCTTGGTTCGACACTCCTAGGGGATATTCTTTGAAAAATTCAGAATCTTAGAATGAATCATTATTATGTGAGCAAGAACAAATTCCCATAAGAATATATATAATAGGAAATAGACCATGTATAACATAGATTGATGCCTAGAAATTAAAAATATATATAAATAAATGTCATTTATAAGTTATGCCTTTTTTCATTGGATTACCATTTATTTTTTTAATAGATTAAAATATTAACCCTTAATATTCCATTTATCCTAGACGATGCTCTGTAATAGGAGAACTCGGGATAAAGAATGATGTGAAGATTAATGTTATGACTAATCTAATGAGATTCATATTCATATGGGAGTAGGAATCACAATCAATGACATGATAATCTCTTAGATAACTCATTTATTAAATAGAAACAAGGGTAAACATGAACATCCTTCTCCTAGAAAGAAAAAGGTGCAATCGAGAGATTCATGAGAAAAATACCTCCTATATTAAATGGATCATTTTATCCATTAATCTCTTCTAATGGATCAACTCTATTGAGAAAATTTTCACTATCCTTTAATGATCTGAACAAGAAATTGTTCTTATGGCTGTTTATCAAATGGCTAGTGAAACTTTCCAATGGTGGACATTGATACAAAATACAAAGCATGAAGAAGATATATAAGTAATAGTATACAATGGTTTATGGAAAATTATTCTCGATAAATATTTTCCCCCACCGTCCATCTTATGATGGAAAGATAATTCCTTGAACCAGAGAGATAGGGGAGGAATCCTTTGATTTGTACAAGGAAAATTTCTCCAGACATCCATAATACGCCTATGTTTTTGTCGTTACCCCCGAATGAAAGGATTGTCAATTATTTAGTGTACCAAAACCTAGCCAATGGAATGTCCTGGAAATCTATGACATTTATATATATGATAATATTGTCCCCTATACACTCAAAGTTTAGTTAGACATCAGGGAATCTCATGGGAATCATAAGGATAATAAGTGAAAAGTGAAATTTATTTCTGGTGGTATGATGGATAAATCCAATGGTGCTATGAAATTCTATCACCCCACATGTGAAAGGTGAAAAAAGAAGAACCCTAGAAATTCTCAGAAGGGGATGAGTAAATTATTTAGGTGTGGGATAGAAGGACACCAATACATTGTTTGTAAAAAATAAAAACCCACCACAGTGATAGGGGAAAAGATTTCTCTATTTGATCCTCAATGCATTCATTATTGATAAAACTATAATGAACCAGTGAAATTTTTGAATTATTTTTCTAATTCATTGGTTTATTTAGGAAACCAACAACCTCCAAGGTAGTAAGGGATAACTTTTTCCATAACTACTACTGAAGTGAATCCTAAAAACGAAGTTGTGACAGGTACGCTATATATCTATTAATGAATAGGGAACATACTTTTGATCCTCATTCTACACATTCTTTTATATCCAAAATTTTTGTTAGTACAATCCAGACATCACCACCAAGAATGGAAGTAGAGATGTCAGTGAAAATGAAAAATGGGGAAATTATTGTATCTCATCCATATGACTCCTCCCCTATAAAAATTTGTGGATTAAATATCCTGATGAACATCACCATACTTACGATGGAGTAATTTGATGCAATTCTGGCATGTATTTTCTTTCCCTATATAGAACCAATATAATTTGTCGTGATAATAATATCACACTCCATATGGTGAAATGAGCCCCAATTATATAAAATTACATTGAGTATAATGATTATTATTTAGATCTATCATCTCAGTAATGGAAATTAATTCCATATAATCCCATATATATTTATTAGATGATTCAGTCAAAGGAAGGAACCATCCTCAAATACATACCTATTGTGATGGGATTTACTATTGTGTTTCCCGAGGAATTGATTGGTCTTCCTCTTAGAAGAGGTCTTGAGTTCATGATTGATCTTATACCTGTGGAATTTAAAATATCCAAGATTCTATATAAAATGGATGTTTTGGGGCTTGAGGAGACAAAGAAAAATCTATAGTAGAATCTTGATAAAGGGTTTATATTCTGAAGTGCTTTAACATGGGTTGCACTAGTTCTCTTCATCACGAATATGGATGGGTGAATGTGACTTTTCATTGATTATCATGAACTCATCAAAATCACGATAAAGAACAATTATCCATTTCCAGGAATTGATGAGTTTTATGATTAACTACATGGAGAACAATACATTTCAAAGGTGGATTTATGGTTGTGATTTTACCATGTATGACTGAATAAGGAGGATATCCCCAAGACTTATTTTAGTACAAGGTATGAGCACTATGAATTCATAATAATTCCTTTTAGACTCAAAAGTGCTCAAAAATTATTCATCAACTTGATGAATATAGTCTTTAGAGATTACCTCGAAAAAAATTTGGTAGTCTTTATAGATGATATTCTTATATACTCCAAAACCACAGAGGAGCTTGAGGAGAATATAATCACTATTATACAGACCTTGTGAAAGGAGAATCTCTTTGAAAAGTATAGAAAGTGTAAGTTATGGTAGAAGGAAGTATCATTAATAGGACATATCATCATAAGAAATATGATATTTGTGGATCCTTCCTAAACAAAAGGAATTAAGTGATGGTTGAGGCGTACATATGTGATATATTTTTAAAGATTCTTCAGGTTTGGTGGACATTATAACTGGTGTGTTAAATATTTCTGTTGATTTTCAAACACTTTTACCATGCTAACTCAGAAAGGAATCAATTTTTCATGGAAAGATGAATGTGAAGAATGATTCAGGTGTTTGTGAAGTGAATTATCATTAACCTTGTTTACACACTAACCACAAGTGGGGATATTTTTTAATGATCAACGATTCTTAAAAGGTAATTGACTATGTGATGATGCATAATGACTCCTTCATCTCTTGTGCCTCAATGTAGTTGAATATTCTTGAGAAAAACTATCACATAGATGATATAGAGTTGTCATATTTTATCATCTAATTGAAAATATAGAGTCAAAATCTCGTTGGGGAAAAGGGTGAAATATATACAGATCAAAAAAGTCTCAAAGATATATTCACACAGAATGAGATGAATATGAACCAAGATATATAGATGGATATGATCAATGATTTCAACTCGTCAATTCATTACCACCCTGGGATAGTGAACAAGGTGGAGGATGTTATAAAAATAAAGGACCCATAAATTATATCATTTATAATTATTTTAGAGGATATAATCTTCTTATATTTGGAGAAAATATATATTAGAATCATAAATAAGGGATCATCATTAATCCTTTCACAAATTACTATTAAACTGTCACTTTTAGAAAGGTTAATTATGATGAAAAAGATGATGTGGGAATTCATAAGAATGTGGAAGCTATCAAAAAATGAAAAATCCTCAGAGTGCAATGTTAATGAAGAAGTAATTGTAAAATTTGGTTCAACAATATGCATTCCAAAAAATATGGAGTTAAAGAAAGATCTTTTGGATGATGTAGATAGTTCAAATTTGTCCATTCACCCAGGAAACACAAAGACGTATCTGGATCTATTAGAGAAATAATGATGGGATAATATTAATAATGATATCACCCAATATAGTTCAATGTTCCTGGTATGTTAGTTAGTGAAGGATGGGTGGCAGAATTCTAAGGGGATGATGCAACCATTACACATACCAATGTGGTAATAAGAAAACATCACTATGAAAATTGTCACTGTACTTATGAATACATCCATTGGAAATAGTATTATCTGGGTTTTTTTTGAATCATCATAAAAATACTATAGAATTAATTTTAATCCAAGAGAATTTCTCATTGGATCAAATTAAACATATGTACAATAGATATGTGGTAAGTCTTCCCGGTGTACCACTATCAATTGTATTCAATTGAGGTCCAAGGTTTACCTCTATGTTCTAGAAGAGTCTATAACACACTCTGAATACTGAGCTAAACATCAGCATGGATTATCATCCTCAAACTGATGATAAATCTGAGTGGACTACCCACACATTTGAAGACATGTTGAGAGCATGATCAGTGGATGTCAATGTTGGGTGGAATCAACATCTTCCTGTTTTTGAGTTCTCTTAAAACAACAATTTCCACTCAAAAATAAAAATGGATCCTATAAATCCCTTTATGGTAAGAGGTATAGAACACTGCCATGTGGGGATGAAGTTGGGGAGAGAAAACTTCTGGTTCCAAAACTTGTTGACGAAATGGTGGAGAAGGTTAAGACCATCCAACAACACATCAAATCTGCTCAGAGTTGACAAATTTTCAATGATGAATACTTTGGATGATTACTAGAGTTTGATGTTAGAGATATGTTTTTCCTCATCATATCACCATGGAATAGTGTTACAACATTTTAGAAGAAGTTAATTCTTAGTCAATGGTATATAGGCCCTTTTGAGAACCTTGATTGCATTGGAGCAGTGACCAATCATCTTGCACTCCTAAAAAACATGTCTCAAGTAAAAGATGAGAACTATATATCACTCCTATGTATGAACATAATATAACCATCACATATATTCAATACATAGGTTGTACCATTAGAGAATGACCTCTCATTTGAAGAGAATCTGGTGAAAATATTTTATCACAGGGAAAAAGTTCAACAAAATAAGGCAATGCCTCTCAACAAAATGTTGTGCAGGAACTAAAAGTTTGAAGAAGAAACATGGGAACTGGAGGATGTTATTAGGAAGAGTGACCCTCATATGATTTAGTTTGGGAATAGAAAATTTAAAAAATAATTCTTAATGGGGATGGTTGTAACGACACTATCATTTTGGAATGAAATTCTCGTCATTTTAATGTTTTATGGATATAAACAATAGATGAAAATTTTAATATTTATATTGGTTTTAAACGACTATTATGTATCATTACCATTGATAATATATATGTTTAATAGTGATCTGAAAAATAATATAAATATTTGGTTTTAACAAAACATTTCTATAGAGACGAAGGAGATGATGGCCTCATTCAGTAGACTCAGGCACTACGAATCTTATTTCTTAGAGCATAGAAATGAGGTAGCATCACTGGGCTTCCCACTTGATTAATCTCATGCCAAGATTCAATGTCTTAATATTGAAAGGAATCACCTATGGGGGATGTTTAATTTTATAGATATTACCTCTTGGGAAATGTTATCTGAGCCACCCCAAGAGTGTGTCGCCATATCACACATTACCCTTAGGACTAATGGGGGTATTATTAGGCGTTAGGTAACAAGGTATTATATAATGATTATTTAATCCCTTTCTATAAATAAATTACTTATCCCATAAATTTATTTATGGGAGTAGTATTTCAAAAAAATTATGAATTTGATAGATTTTTTTGTGTGTAAAAATTCTACTATTGAGAAATATATTCTTTATTATTTTAATATATGTATTTATTAATAATATTATAAAATAAATTCATATAAATTATTATTATATTACCTCCTTATTTAGAAATTATTATGTAATCAGTTTGATAAGAGTTGTATTTTTATACGATAAAACATGAGGTTTATTTTTAAGGATTTTTTATGGAATTAATGAATTTTGGAATTAATTAATATTTTTATATAATATTAATAGAAAATTTATTTTATTGATAATAAATAGTGATAAGTTTTTATGATTTCCAATGTAGTTTTTTATTAAGGTTTAAAAACTATTTTTCTCAAAACCTGTGAATTTCCAAAAAATGTTGGTTCTCATTTTTAAATTAAATATTCAAATATTTATTAAATTATTTTGAAAAAATAGATATTATTTTTGGACTCAAGAATTCAAAATCATCAAATAGTTAATTTTTCATAATTTTCAAAGACCGTTGAATTTATGGGTAAAAAGTAAATAATATATAAGTATATAGTGTGTTTTATGACATCTTAATGATCCAATAGTGTGGTAATAATTACCATAAAAGGATTATTCAACCGAATATATTTTTTATCTTTAAAATAATATGATTTTATATTTATTTAACTTATTCTATAATACATTAGTTTATCCTCCTAAATGTATTACATATTTGATGGTTTTAAGTCCATTTCATTAATATTGTGACTCACCTCCACATAAGTAAGGAAAATATTTTAATATATTCGGCACATAGACATAAAAGACAATTCATTTCACTCTAAATTGTCAAAAAATCCATTTTCATAAATCATTGGATGTTTTGGTGTTTTTAATATTTAATTATATAGATTCCAAAGCCTATATATGTGAAATATAATACATTTCACTCTCATTTACAATGTAAACATACCCACCATCCCACTTATCATTACTATAAAAACCTTGTAACATGTCTCTACTCTATAATTAGTTCTCTATAATCCTCTCAAGTCACCCCTTATTCTCAATAATCTCCTCTTCAAGCATTCTAAGTCCCACACTCATGTAATGGTATATTTTCTTTTCTCATTTTTAACAAAGTTTCCTTATACTGTTACACCATTTTATTTTCAATTAAACATGATGGGGTATTTTTTCTAAACTCCAACTTAGTGCCTTTATTATTTATGAATGATGATAGACCCTTTATATCACATTAGTCCCTCCAATGTACACCAATTACAATGCCGAAATTTAGTAAGAGTTACTTCATTCTTCTTGTTTCTTCAACATTTGTTATTATGTTACACCTCCTATTTAAAACTCCCATATGTTGCAACATGTATTTATATGAGCCTATTAATTTCCATTTCATGTATATATGATCTGACACCCCTTTCACTCTCATTAACCCTATTTATGAATTTTTATGTCACGTCATTATGCTGCCAAAATTGCACCATGATTTTCCATGCAACAATCATGATGTAGTGAATACCATACCCAGTCAGTTATCAAGGGTATTCAGCTTCATAACATATACCATATTTATTGGGGACATAAATGTGTTTATTCTACACCCCTTAATCATGTAATTAATTATGATGAAGAATGAATCCATTTCTTACGATCTACGTGGCACACGTGAGCATGAGAATGAAGTGAAAGTGACATGTGGGAATGATATTATATAGCACTCCAATGCATTGTTTAATATTTAGTATCATTCAAAATCATGTTACGGTAGAGGTTTAGCAGATTCCTTTTATGACATTTATTACCAATGATGGTATAGGGGTGACCCAATTCATTTATGTTTATGATGATGTGTTTTATGTTTTTTTGCATTTTCATGTTATGATAGTCATGCTATTTCTTTCATTTATGATCAGGTTTCTCCTTAGATCCATTTATATTCCTATTTTCGAACATGTATTGTATTATTGATGTTATTATTTATTTACTCCATTAATGGGATTTATAGATCGTCCCTTTCTTGTGCACATCCTTAGGTTATCCCATGCTTTGTTAAGTATGAATGAAAATTATGGCCATGTAAAATAATAATTCAATAAAGATATATTATTTCATGTTTTAAGTTGATAGCTAATGTTCCTAATCACCAAATATAGTAGACATCCTGATCGTCTAATTTATTTTAAGTGCAAGTTTATTTAATAAATCATGTTTAAATATGAAATAAAGAGCATGGTTGTAATAATATACCGAAAGTAATATGTCTCATGATACATATTTATTCATCAATGGGATATAACAGACCCTTCCCATAACTTACAATGTTCAATTCATCCAACATATTAATGGGGTGAAAAATAATTCATTAAATAGTCACCATAAACATTAATATTAAAAAAATTTCTTATGAAATATTAATATTTTCAACAATTAATATATATAACAGGATCATAAGCCATCCATTGGAATATGCAAAATTATATCAGAAAAATTTATATCCATTAAATCATAATATTAAACAAAAATGGAGACATAGATAAAAATAGATTTAAATTATCATCATAATTTTCTTAAGTAAAATACACATTTTATTTTAAAATATCTTATTTAAAATTTGGAAATTATAAAATATAAAAGAAACCTTTTATACTAAAATAATAATAAAAATGTGAGGTGGGATTAAAAAAAATTTATTCTCCTGAAGATGTAAAATTTTGTTCAAGTCATGTATGTAAACAATATTAATTTCACATTTTTGATAAAAAGTAAAAAGTGACTCATTTAGAAAATGATATGAATATTACATTTAATCAATTATATAAATGGGTGATAAATAATTAAATATGGTTTTAGAAATAGATCTTATATAATTCACATAATGGAGACTTAAACATAAACAGTCCTCGATTAGCATGATATTGTGAAATAAACACTTACCTCACGTGAGACCTTATTTGTAACTGCTTTTACCCTCATGTATATTAAAATTAAATATTTTATAATTAAATAAAAAAATAAAATAAATACTTATTATATCATATATGGTCGTCTTAAAATATTTAAATACTTTTTTATTAATAATTATTTATTACAATTTTTATTTTTAGGGTTAACTATTTCATTTTCTATGTGAGTTCCAGTTTAATAATTTGGTTCAATGTATATTTATAATGGTTACATTTGATCTAGTATCATATTAGTTTTATTTCTATATTATATATTCAATTTATTTATATTTATAATCTACCTTAAATGTTATAAATAAATAATTATTTACATTGTTCATGGAGATAATTTTTCAAACCTATGCATGAACGATATTTTCAATTTTTTATGAATGGAAGTAAAGAATGGTAATTTTTCTTCACATTAAAATAATAATTATTATATCATATATATAATGTGTATTTATTTAATATATCATTATTACCATCCATTTAATGAGGAAAAAATTAATCACCTCACTTCATGTTTGTGGTAGTTCCCACGTACACACGAGGGATGTTAATATTTTTTAAATGGATCTAAATGTAATATGGTATATCATATTATATTTAAAGACGAATAATTTTTTCATAAATATCATATATAGACATTAATCTATTGAAAATAACAATCTTTGAAATATATTGATGGAAAATCAATTACATTTCTATGTAGAGGTGGTAGTCCATACATATGCACAAGTGATACTTTCACGTCACATTTGAGGGGGATGAGATAGATAAATAACATCATATCAACATAATAACATATAAATATATGGGATATACTAGGGTTATTATATTTTAATTATTATGTTAGAAATAATTTCATAAAGTAATATCTAAAAAATAAATATCATGGTTTAGATGGTCACCTTCTTTGATAGAATCATTTATTTGATCTCTTCTTAAGGACCTTAGGGTTTATCTTTTGGAATGTCTGGGGAAACTATAACATGTATAAGAACATCTACTATATATTTTTTAATATATAATTCTATTTAAATGGATCATTATATGTGAATAAGTTAGTGGGTGAATGTTACCTTTGATAATTTATTTGAGTGGTACACATGTAATTTTTCAAGGTGTTAATATATTATTAACTAAATTCTTCAAACAATTGTTCTAAAAAATGATTCAATTTTTATGGAGATAAAGGAAATTTAGATATAAAACAACCCACTTAGTTTTAATAAGGGTTTATTTTCATTTTAAATATTTTATTTTAGTTTACCCCATTTATTAACCATTTTAACCTCTGCAAACGATAACAAATTTTTCAATCATAATCCATTATAGTTTTACTTATAATAAAATATTTATCTAATTAATTTCAAATGGATAAAATTTATACTCTTTATCATACTATATTTACTCTTGAAATAATTTTATAATTTTTAAGTAATATAATAAAATTTTATTTTTTATAAAATATCATTAATGTGATTTTCTAACCTCATCATTTAATTCTACTTTAATGAAATTGAGATAGAAGTGAAATTAGAATATAAAAATTTCACACAAACATGATATTTTATATTAATCAATAAAAATTTTGGGGAACTATAATTCTCTTGAATTATATTAATTTTATATTTTTTTAATTTATTTACATGGTTTTTGTTCTATTTTCACAAATTTTGTGTCAGTGTTGTGCAACAATATAAGGTAATTTTTTATCCATAAAAATTGGAACAAAATTACTATGATAAAAACTATTATTTTAACATTAAAAGAAACATTTGTTATTAATATTTTCCTCAATTTATCCCTATGTAAACAATTTAGTGGTATTAAAGTCAATAGAATGTCATTTTGGAATTTACTATACTTTAAATAACATTAATTCCATTATCAAGGTAAAATGGCCCCAAAATTTCATATATTAGAAATTGAGTCATTATGGTTCAATATATACCATATAATTAAATTAAGAAATGTTTTAGGCAGATTTTGATACTTTATTTCATTGTTTTAACCATCTTTTACCTATTTTATCCTTATAGAGGTGATGAATATTTATCATGGTTACTGTTCATAATGACACAAAATAAGGACCTATTTTCAATATTTTAACATCCTAATTATAAATATAGTTTTAATTCATCATTAGATAATTTCAAGAACTGGTTGAAATAAACTTTAACATAAATACATAGAACGGATTGGAAATAAGTTTTTAGAATATAAAAATATATATATATATATATATACATTTATGTGTAAAAATTGACAAATATCAAAATACTGATAGTTTCAAATTAAAATGTATTTATTTACATTATTATTAATAAAAGTTATAATATTTTTTATTTATACCAAATAGGGAATATATTGGGACTTCTAAATTATTGGTTTTAATGAAAATAAATGACATTATTTGGAAATCAATATTATTCACTATTCATTGAAAATTCATTCGTTGTCGAAAAATATCAAAATATCACCATAATTTAATTTTAATATGATTATTTTAAGAATGAAATTAAATTAATAAAATTAGAGAATTAATGATTAAAAAAATTCTTGTATAAAACAATGTTTATGGTTTTATGGTTTCTCTAGAAAGATAATATAAATATAATTAAAGCTCAAAAGTTATATTCAAACCAATAATATATTGAAAGAATATATAAAAATAAAATCACACATTTACCTTCATATTATCAATTACATCATAAAAAATAAAAACAATCATCATGACCCAAAATATTATGATTCATGAATACATACCTATAATGATATTGTATAGCTACTATAATATCCCTTTCCCATTTATTTATATATTACAATGTACTCACTTTGACTATAGGGGTAATTTTTTGTTTATCTTGCTTATATAGTTTTCTACACATACACTTTTCATTTAATATTGATCACTTTCCACCCCATGAAATAATTTATAGTGCGTCCTCCAAACTTTATCATAAAAATACTATCATTAATACCATTTTTTCACAACATCACCCCTATGGTACATTCCCTAATATAGTCAATGTATTACATTTTAACCCTCGAATACCTACTTTATTAGGAAAATTATTTGTGACTGGAACCAATGTTATATTATCATATATATATATAAGAAATAAACTACCCTTAATGAATGAAAATACTAAAATACTAGAATAATAATAATAATAATAATAATATCCCAACTATAAATTTATTAATAATGTATAATAAAATTTATTCCATGTCATGAAAAGATGAATAAATATGGAAATATTTTTGTGATGATACAAATATTTTTTATACCCCAATCAATGTATAATTCAATAATCTACCACTAAAAAGTCTCTCATGTATAGAGTGATGGTTTTCTCACACAACAATTAACTCTACTTATAAGATCATATAAATAGTATATATAAAGTTGGGGTTAGCATATAAATACACTTAGTAGATTGATACCTATAACTAACATATGTTAACGTTAATGGATGATAATAATATTTCCATGAATGATGTTAATAAAACAAGATAGTCAAACAACCATCCCCAAAGTCAAACCCCTAAATCAAATTTGTCATGTGTCTCATAAACAACACATTTCCCATATCACAATATCACATATCTCCCACCATAACCCATTCATCAATTCCAATAAATGTTACTCCAATAACGATGTCACAATAACATACCATGGTTTTTTGTTTTTTTACCCTTTAATACTCTTACTATAATGGTGTCTCTATAAATAATGACTCTCCCCACAACAACCCAATAATTCAGTCAAATCACCTCTAATAAATATTAGTTATGAATCATTCACACTAGTATGGAATCATGTTATTAATGGGTGACCATACACATGGAATATATCCATATAGTCATATTCCCACTATATTATATCAGTTGGGAAGCTACCTATCCATAGAGAATCATTATTTCATAGTGTAAAACTTTTGGGAATCTTCCCACCACAACCTAAATCATTATAGCTCCATCCAAAACACATATCACAATCAATAATTAATATCACAAAAAACCTACTTATAAAAAAACTATCACCACCCAAGCCATTATGTCTTAAATATCTAGAATTACAATAATTACGATGCCTCAATAACACCTCTAATAGGCCAGGGCTATCGACCAGTGCTGAGTAAGAATATCACACACATGAGAGGAATTATCATAAAGTATATGTACACACTCACACATCTGTTAATACCAATACAATTATCAATGAAAAATAAAAATATTTCCATAAGGCATTCATAATATCATTCCCACAATATAAGTGTGTCAAATGTAATAAAATGAAATAAAGGGCCAAACATAAGCCCACCTGAAAGTGAACAACTATCCAACCAACTTAGAAGGAGAGAGATATTATTAATTACAGTGTCTGGTTAAACTATTATTAGAATAGATCACTATTTTATGACTGCTCCCGCTTCACATAGAAATATATTAACTAGTGTGTTGACTTAATAAGACCTAAAACATGTATCCAATGACATTGAGGGGTCATTATTACAATACCCAGTATAGCACCCCCAAAATTATCAAACATAATTCATTAAGAGAGTAGTCATATCATCAACATGAAGATATGTCAAATTGTATTTCTCATATAAATATAATAATATAAACTAGATATAATCATGTTGTAATCCCATACTAAAAATGGGACTAACCATAATCTATACTATAAGATTCTCCTCGAGGATTCAAGGTAATACTCATATGAGGGATATCAGTACATAGGTAATTTTATTGCTGGTGGTTCTCATCTAAAATGTTTTAATTCCCAATTATCTACATAGAACATACATGAAATGACACTAAAGATCCTGACACTAATATAAAGGATCAAAACTGGGGTCTCTAGGGACACTAACAACCCTATTTCAATAATGCACTAAGTAAGGGATCATGTGATGACCCCAAAAACACTATTGAATTAACCCATTGGATATGGGATCGATTCCCTATGTGTGTATGTCATTGTGATACCATTCACCCTACTAATTTAACCCTCTAGACAGGGTATAAATTCCCTTCGTATGATGGTAATGAAGATACCACTGACCCCACATTGGGCATGAGAAATGATCCTTGAGAATCTCACCCCATGTCCATATAGGGACACCACGTACTATATTCAAGACTAATATATTATAGGGTATCGCAATATTCTGAATAATATATAGTGCCTCAATGTACCCTTATAGAAATATACCATGAAAAAAACACTTAACCAAACATAATATATATAGATGAGAGGAAGGGCCTCAACCTACCCAAGATATAGTACACATCATGTACTAGGAGCTCATTTCATGTTTCAATAACCCTAGGTCTAAAAATGAATATTCATCATACATGGAATGTAATTGTCTAAAAATAATGTTTTTTATAGAGATTCAAAATGTATAAAGGTCTGATCGACAATCAACATACTTAATTTATAAGGAAAAAGAATTAAACAATAAATAATATAGTAAATTCAATTATAATTAACGATTATTACATTCCAAAAGAACTTTTTTGTTTTAGAGTTTAATATAATTAGGCTATAACTTATACATAATAACCCGCGAGAATAAAAAGTGAATACAACAATAAAAGAATCCATTTTTTTCCAAAAATATAATTTTTTTACAATACAAGAAATATGATCATGAAAAATAATCACAAGATTCAGAATAAATTAATTTTTCCATTAAAAAACCTAAAACAATATGAAAAAAATAAAAAACCTGTTATGAGCCCAAAAATCATATAAACAGACATAGAAAAGATGAAATAAACCATTAGTGGATGAATGAAAAAAATTTCAAAAAATAAAAAAATATTCTAATTGTATCACCATATGAAATCCAATGTTCCCTAAAAAATATAAAATTTATCTTATGGAATAATTTTCATATCACTCTTAAAATAATGTAGTTATCTTGACTATATTGGTTGTAACCATCCTGGTTATAACTGGACTAACCATCACAGTATCTTCCCATAATCTCTTAGGAGAAACTTAACCAGTTAACTCTGTCTATTTACACACTTAATTGGTTATATATATTATTCTCACAAACCCTTGGTTTTTCACAGAATCATACATAATCTTAAAAATTCCAATGAACCATAACATGATCATAACATAAAAAATATTCCATAAAAGAATCATTCGTGTGGGGAAATTTTATTCCGTTCTGGAAATCACTTTTTTGAATTCTTTCAATTATAAATGAACACATATTATTTGAAAATAAAAAATAAACTTGTAAGGTAAACATAAAATCAATAAGGTATCATGAAATAAGTCAAAAAAATTATTCCTTATAATTAAAAATTCATTTCCTTAATAAAAATAGTAATATCTTGAAAGTATAATTTTCAAAAATAAATTACCTTAACTCAGGATTAAATTACATAGATAGTGTTCAATCCTCCAATATAATTGTTTAAATAGTGTTATTTAATTATTTGATAAATATATGAATTTTTTTAATACCTTAAATGATATTATTATAATGTCATTCCACCCATTTAATATGTATATTTTTCCCATTGTTTCGGGTGCATTCATTTCATTATTTCCATCTTCATTCAGTTAATGATTATCTTTTAAAATTGAATTAATACTCCAAAAGTGAGAAAATATATTTATTTGGGTCATTTAAAAAATTTTATGTGAATTTATTATTTTTGGGAATGAGGTAAAGGGAAACAAAAACTCATCATCCAACAACACAGAGAATTGATACCCAATGGAAGACGACATAATTTTTAAGAATAAAAGAAGAAAATATGAAATTTTATGATATATTTCAATAATAAAATACATTTATAGAATATATATGATAAAAGAGTTATCATAAAACATTATTTAGGGTTTTTTGAAAAGGTACATGTGAGAAGGAATTTAAGAGTAGAAGAAATAATTTAATTCTTCAAAATTTCTTCTGGAGAATCTCCTTAGGAACATAAAAGTGATTTTTTGTGAGACCAGAATCAATATAATGTTGCATGGGATGATGGGAAGATTATTTCAAAGAGTATAGTAGTGAAATAAGTATCAAGGTAATGATCTTTTTTAAGGGATGAGTCTTCTTTTATAATTGAGCTGAGGAGAAACTTGGAAATTACTTAAATTATTAAAATTTAATAATTATAATATAAGGATGAAGACTGAAATAAGTGTTAGAAAACAACGGATATAACATTTACAAAAGAATTTAATTTTTACATTTCTGAATATTTTTTTTAATTTTGAGATACTTTAATTGAATATTATATTCATGAAAAAATTCAAATTAAACACTTTTCATAAATGTGACATTTAAAACATCACAACAATGTTTAATATTTGAAACCAATATTTAATTATTTACTATACACATAATAATAACCTATATAATTCTTTAATTACCAAATAAATGTATAATTATATTTATTTTATTATTTTAAATATAATTTATTTCATTTATTCATTAATTAAATTTTTATTATATCATCTTCGTGAATGGTAATAAGATAAATATTTATTCCCAAAAAATTTAAAAAATATCAACAAAGAAGTAAACATATTATCTTTAAAATGAATAATTATGTTTGAAATCCTATTCTGGAAAAAGATATATTAATATTTTATACCAATTAAAAACAATAGTGTAAACAACTTAACTTCCTTTAAAATTATAAAGGGATTAAATTGATTCAAGTAGATCACAAAGGATGAGAATTTTAAAAAATATAATATAATATTTGAATATTTATTATATAAAAATATTTAGTAAAATTTTGGATTATTCAATGTTTATTACAGTTTTGTTTAAAATCATTTTATTTATTTATCTCTGTCCTACAAAATCACTGTAACATATTTTCATAAGCATTAATGTTAATTATTTCATATTTATAATTCTAAACTTAATTAATATAGTAAAAATAAATTAATTGAATTAAAAATAAATTCTAGATTTTTTAAATATGTATATTCACCCATATACATGTCAAGACAACTTCTTAAATTTGTTATTTTTTCTTCTCATTCCATGCGCAAGAATTTCACACGTATTTGAATAATATTAATGTTAAATAACTCCAAAATTATAAAACATCATCCAGAAAAATAAATTATACATATTAATTAAAAAATTTCTGGAAAATGATTTTTATCACACAATCATTAACTCTAATGAACCACGTTTGACATTTCCAATATTGTGTAGGCACTGAATCAGGACTAGAAATAATATATATACTCATCAAGAAATAATATATAATTTACATGTTCAAAATTATTTATTTACAATATTTAAATTATAATATCCTAATTTAGCTATTAAATAATTTTCATAAATTTTATACCCTAATTATTTCTATATGATTTCATAAATAAAATTGCTTATTTTATAAAAATACTATATTTTATAATGTTCACCAAAAAAATATCTTTTTCAAAAAAATATAAAAAATTAATAGTAAGATAATTTCTAAATTATGAATTATAAAAGGAAATTATATTTATCATATTAAAATTTTATAATTTAAAAATTAATGTTTTAAATAAAAAACCATATAAAATTTTATTTTTTTTAAGAATTACGTGTCATAATAAATATAACTATTTAATTAAATAATATTGATAAATATTAAAAAATTATTTTATTTATACCTAAGTTGGTACACCTTCCCTAACTTTTGAAATTGTTTCACCCCAATTTATTCACTTATTTAGAAAATGAGGGTACCTTTCCATTTATCTTTTTTAGATTACCATATTGCTTCTTCAACCCTATGGATTTTCCAAAACAACTATAGCCCAATGTATTAACTTGTTCTATGATATTTACTCTTTGTAATCAAAAACATTTATTGGATTCTTTTCATAAGTATGGTTCTCTTCTAGCTGAACTTCTTCTGTTCTCAAAACATGATATTAATGTGCAACATATTTTCTTAACATCGATACATAGAATGTAAATAGCCCAAATTTTTCTAGTATTTCATAAGGTCAAATGTACCATGTTAATATATTTAATTTCTTATAAAAATACATAAAACATTTCCAAGGAGATAATTTTATAAAAAACATAAGCACCAACTCAAGAGAATGGTCATTCCTCTTGCTATGTGCATAATTTTTCTTCCTGCTCTGGGATGTCCCCATATGTTTCTAGATTATCTTAACTTTTTCAGCCACTTCTTATACCAATTCTTGTACCATCTACTTCATTTCCATAACATCATCCCAAATTCTTTGAGTTTGAAACCACATTAAATTTAATTCTTTAAGATGTGTCATCTATATATTAGAATGAAATATATTATTATAAGAAAATTTAACTATAGAAAGATGATGATCCCCACTTCCCTAAAATTCCATTAAACACGCACACAACATATCTTCCAAAATATTAATTCTTCCTGGAGTCTATCCATCTTATTTAGGATGATAAGTACTTCTAAAATTTAATTTGGTGCCCTAGGACTTATAAATTATTTTTCAACTATTTTAAGTGTACCTGGGATCACTATTAGATACAATGGAGAGGGTAAGTACATGTAACCAAACAATCCCATTGAGGTACAGTAGAGAAAGATGATCTAATTGCTTAGTATCTTGAATAAGAATAATATATATATATTTAGTCAGCCAAAATACATTATCCCAAATTGCATTGTTACCTGGAGATATATTTAGGGCTCCACTATCAAATAAATTTATATATTTTCTCATTTACACTCTCTCACTAGAAAAGGATAAATAATCACCTTCGGTAGTTTCTATTATGCATTAAATGTTTTACAAGTAAAAAGTTTCATGAAAAAATAGTAAATATCCATTTTCATTCCATACCAATATTAATTCTCCCAATGGTCAATGTATTTATTAGTGAAACCAGGATGAACTAAAAATAGGGAACTTGAATTTTCACTAAACATTTATTTCTTCAACAGAAAATTGCAAGGCACAAATAATATCATTAAAAATCCTATGAATAAATCATTATCAACATTAAATTCAGGAAACCTACCTTCATTAACAACTTATATAATTTTCTATAACTCACAGGATTCCTTCTGGGAATTCATAGTTTTATCTGAAAGAATTATTCTATGACGCCTGAAACAAAATAATGGAATCTCTTGCACTAACAACATCCATGTCAGAATTCAAAAAATGATTAATCCACATGTACCATTCTATATATAACATGGTTAATTTAGAATTATTTCTACGACTCAAAGATACTTCCAATTAATTTGATTTTATAGTTTTTTAATTGATCAGCAAATCATAATCTGTTGTCTTCTCCATCCATATTCTATTTCTCAAGTTCAACTCCTTATTAGTAAATATATACATTAAAAATGTATTATAATAATATATTATACACTTATATCCATTCAAATGATTCATATAAATTTTTAAAGTAAAAATAATAATAATTAATTCCAAATCATGTGTATATTAATATAACTCACAAGTTTTCAGTTTCCATGAACTGTAAACAATTACACAAAAAATCTACATCATAATGCAACCAATACCTTTCAATGAAGAATGACTGTAGATGAAAAAATCACCATTTTTCAAGAGAAAATCCAAAAAAGTATCATTATCTAATCATCTTTTTAATTCATGAAAATATATATTCATAATATTTTATCAAGATAAATTTAACTCAATTTTGAGTTAACTTATTTTACAGACTAGATAACCATGCAACGTTTTTAAAAATCCTCCAATAATATCCAACTAATCCAAGAAGAATTCGAATCTTAGTAACATTTGTTTGTATTTTCAACTCACCAACCACTTTTTTTATAGGAGATGATACTATTCCATTATTATTAACAGTGATCATAAGGAATGAAATTCTTTATAAACAAAAAATAACAATTTCCAAATTTCCCATGTAACTTATTATCTTTATGGCTTTTCAGAACAATGCATAGATGTTTTTTTGGTATCCGCATAACTTTTGAATAACATAAAAATATCATCAATAAAAACAACCCCAAACTTATAAAAATTATCATGTAATATTATATTTTTATAATTTCTAAATGCATCATTGTATTTTGTCCACCCTAAGAAAATAACAACAAACTCATAATGCCCATATCTAGTTCAAAATGCTATTTTTGGAATTCCATTCTCCTTCCCCTTCAATTGATGGTACCCAGATCTCATATCAATCTTGGATATTTTTTGGTCTCCATAGAACTATTGTAATAAGTAATCCATATATTGAAAACGATACATATTCTTAATGGTGATGTGATTCAAAATTATATAATCAATAAAAATCCTAATAAAACGATCATTCATTTTAAAAATCAAAACAAGGTGACCTCATGGTGATGTTCTATGATGAATGAAACCTTTATCTACAAACTCCTTTGACTTTTTTTCAATTTTAGAAGTTCTACATGATCTATTCTATAAGGGGTTTTGAAATTAGATTAGAATTAAGGACCAAGTCAATTATAATTTCAACTTCTCTATTAGAGAAAACACTACAAAACAAATTGAGAAAAACATACATGTATTCATTTACCATTGGAAAATCATTGATATGAATGGTTTCAATTTTTTCAATAATATATGCAAGATAACATTCATTTCATTACTTAAAAATATTCTTAGATTCATGATACATTATCTATGATATCGGTCCATTCATTTATACAGCCTGAAACTCTTTATAAAAAATAATATTAAGTATACAATAAATATTAGTTTTTTAAATAGAAATCCAATCTATACCCATAATAACATCAAAATCTACTATAGTAAAAAACCAAGGTTTGTGGGTAATTTCTTTCCACATAAAAATATTTGAAGATTATTAGAATTATTTTCGTTATTTAATATTTCCAAATATATTTTTTTTGAATTAGTTCTCATTTCATTTCATGAGGTAAAATTTTAAATTCACAAGAAATTTTTTCAGAAATAAATGAATGTGTAGACCCGATATCAAATGAAACGTTAGAAAACTGTGATTAAACAAAAAATTTACCTGACACCACATCATTGAATGGCTAGAAATCTACTGATGTAGTTAAAAAGGATTTCACTACATCTATTTATTTATATTTTGGATGATTTACAGCAAATGAGTTACTCTTTCAACGCTCATTTTCCTAATGAACCATCTAATTTAATTTAAAACATTTCACTCAATATATATCAAAATTGTCCCTACAAACACTATGATCATTTATATTTAAATAATGATCCACGTTACCAAATAAACCACATCAAAAACACCTACAAGACATCAAAATTAATTCCCTTGTTTGTTTCATACCACAATTCTCAAAAATTGAAAACATTATTTTCATTCCATTAATATTTTGCATTGAAATCTATCCTTTATCCTTTCACCTATACCTATTTCTATGTTGGATTCCAAATTTCACATCCTTTTTGGAAAACTCCATTTCCACCATCTCCATATATCAAACATGTTTTTTAAAACTTTTGAATTCATGAGAGTCTAATTCTCTTCAATATTTTGGCTTCAACCCTGAGTAAAAAATGATTGTTTTTTCTGTCAGGGTATTGGATAAAATTTAGAATTTAAATTGAAAATAAATAATATTTTTCTTCACATTTATCCACTGACTCCTCCTCATGTCTCAATTCCCAAAATTGGTTTTCCTCTCATATATCGAGTCACCATAATAAAAAATTCCAAAAGAATATAATTTTGAATTCATCCCATTTCAAACAATTAATCTCCTTGTTGTCACTGATATTTATTACAATTGAACACCATTGGACAGATTCCCATTGCAAAAGATAAATAAAAATACTGAAATATTGATGTTCTGAACAACCCATGACATCGAATATCATTTCCTTGTATTTAATCAACCCATCATCTACCACTTTGTACGAAGATCTACTATATTTAGGATGATGTTTCCTCATAAAATGTTCTCAAATTTACAAATACCTATTAGCTTATTCAATATGATATCATGCATGTATTCTACCACTATTTCTAGTTGATTGAGCTAATCTATTACTATTAAAAACTGATCAGTTTTAATTCTCACAATTATAGGTTGCGGATTTGGAAATATATCATCCTCCCAAAGCCTTCCTAATACAGCTTCCCAATTTCCTCTATAGATAATAATTTAGAACCGAAATATCATATATGAGGAAAGATGGTAATATTAAAATTCTATATCACAATATCACAACCATATGTTAAAAATAATTCAAGGTTATTCTATTAACATGATCATAATAATTAAAGTTATCTAAAATGATACCTTATACCATCTATAAGGATCCAGCCATAAACATTAAAAATTCTACTAAATTCAATTAGAATTCACTGTTTCTACATTCCCAAAGATATTTTCTATTTATTGTTTAAAATAATTTTCTCTTATCTTATACATAACAACCCATAGTCATAAAAGTTGGATAATACTAAAACAATATATATTTGGTTCAAAAATAATTTTTTTAATAGACCATGAAATATTTTCATGGAAAATGTACACAAAATTCATAATGGATACTTATTTTATCTTACACATCCTTAAGACATGTGAAAAACATTTAAAAACATGTTTTGAGAACAAAAAATATTATTAAAGGAAGAGTGAAACTTGTAGTCAATGAATGAAAACATTTTCACAATGAATAACATTAGATATTTAGCTAAAATTTTCAAATAATAAGTTTATAGTGCAACCAAAGATCATAAAAGGTAACATGTCGAGTAATTTCAAAATCACTCTCACAAATAATTTATCTCTATCGGCTAAACATAGAGTAACCATCATATTTACATGTGAAAAAGTCATCTCAATATATTCCCATAATATTTTAGGAGAAACATAACCAGTTAACTTCGTACCATTACCTAATTCATTGGATAGCTATAACGGTCTCACTCTCCATAATTTTATAATAGAACCACCCAATATCATAACAATTACAAAGAACCATAACATGATTAGTATATGTAAGGTGTTTATAAATGAAATATTTTTTAGTTAAATAAATTTTACATTTTTAAAATAATTATTAAAAAGTCACAAACTATTAAATAAAGACATTTATCTAAAAGTATTCATCTAATCATGTAATGGAAACATACAAACATTAATTAATCACGAGAATGGGATATTAAACATTATCTTTAAAATTAGAAAACATTTCTTTAATAAAAAAATTTTATCCTCAAAGGAGAATTTTTATCCTCAAAAGAGAATTTTTAAACAGAAATTCTATTACCTTGAGTTTAAATTCCTTATGAACTGTTAAAACCTCTTGTAAAATGGTTTACAGTATGTTCTTAATTTATAAATGAAAATTATTGATGCTTAATATAGAATAAATTATATTATTATAAAATCATTCATACATTTATTGATTTATTCCTCAAATAAGCAATGGGAAACAAAAACTCATCATCAAACAAATCGGTGAATTGACACGCCATGGATGATGACATCATTTTTATGAATAAAAGATTAAAACAAGATATTTTATGATTTATATGAAACTGAAACAATAATTATATAGTATTTATTTGATATAGATGTTTTCAAGAATCATTGTTCAGGGTGTGTGAATTGGTTAGAAGTGAGAACGAATTTAAAAAAGAGAAGAAGAAAGAATTTCCCTCGTGACAAATTTTTCCATAGAACCCTTTTAAGAACAAATAATTAGTCATTTTGTGGGAAAAATAAGAACTATAATGTAGAATGGGATACATATAATGGAATTTCACTCAGGATATTTGAGAAAATAGGCTCAAGGTGGTGACATTTTTTGAAGGGATGTGTCTATTTTTATAAATTATGTGAGGGGAACATAAAAATTAATTAAAATATTACATTATAATATGTTTAATATGTGTTTTAAGAAATTGAAAAGGACTAATAATTCCAAGGATATCATATTATAAACACAATCTTATCATTTATTTGTTGTTCAATATTTCATTGATTTATAAAAAAATAATTAAATATTATATTCATGAATAATAATTCTTTTTCAAAATTAAAATTATTCCCACCATTGAATTTTAAAATATCATCAAAAATATTGAAATTACAAAATAATATGTTATTATATCATAAACACAAAATATTAATCAATAGAATTCATGAATGACCATAAAAATATCAGATTTTATTTAATTTGTTATTTCTAATATAATTTATTCGATTTATCAATTAAACAAATATTTACTGCATTATTGTTGTTGGAGATATTAAGGTAAGTATTTACTCCCTAAAAATTAAAAATAAATTTCCAATAATAATATTAATTTACTATCTTTGAAATGAATTATTATTTTAGAACAACCCCACCTGAAAATGATATATTAAAATTTTATACTAGTTTAAAACTATCGTGTGATGAACTTGACTTCCTTTCAAAATAAAATTATATAAGGAATCATTTGATTAAATTTGGTCAAAAAAAGATTGATAATTCAAAAATTTAAAATATAATTGTCTAAAATTTCTCATATAAAATTATTTAGTAAAATTATGATTCATTTGATGGACCTTGTAATTTAAATTAAAATAATTTTTTTATTAATCCCGCACAAGAATTGTATCAGATTCAGATGAGTGTTAATGTTTATTTTTTAATATATAAAAATTAAAAAATTACTATAACAAAAATAAATTAATTTGGTTTCAAATAAAATTCTATATTAACTTATTATCTATTTTCACTCATATACATGTCATGAAAATTTCTTTACATTGTTATTGTGTCTTTTATTTTCTTGTAAAACAGTTGCACATGTATTTAGATATTATTAATGTTTTATAACTATAAAATCATTAAATATCATCTAAAAAATAAATTTTGAATAATAATTAATAAAAAATTCGTGAAAATAATTTTTATCACTAAATTTTGAACATTAACAAACCAAATTTTTCATTGCAGATGTTGTGCCGCCACAACGTTAGCACTAACAACAATTTTTATACTTGTCATGAAATAAACTATAATTTACATGTTACGAATTATTTTTGTACAATATTACTCTTAAAAAATAAAAATTTATTCATTTAATAAATTTAATAAATTTTATATCATATTTATTTTTCCATGACATCGCAACAAAATGGAATATTTTATAAAAAGACATGATTTTTCTATTCGATCAAAATTAACTTTTTTAGACATGTATCAAAATTTCAAACTAGTAATATTTAGAAATTTTAAATTCTTAAATTCAATCTAGTTTGTGCATTTTCATTATGGTTGTGCCTGAGTACAGAGTCTGGCTACTGTACTCTGGCCATGCCTGCGTACTCGGTCATGTCTATTTTTGTGTACCCCAAGGGTACATCATGAGCCTCTAGCACTGAGTCGCACAACATATAGTATGGCCATGAAACTTGAGATGTTATCTACTACATGTAAATTTTAGATCTGTGGAACGGTGGATACGCACGGTTTTTTCTTCATACTACATGTCATGTAGTTGTAATTTCATAGAAATCATGGAATGATTTATGTTTTTTTACACAAATGATTCAATATATTTATCTCCAAACATAACGCATGATTTATAGATCCATGTCACCTAATATATACCATCATTGGGGTCCAGATTTCGACCATCGAATCATTCAAAAATCATTTCCCATCACACCACACTTATGTCACCTCTCCAAATCACAATCCACATGTAACCCAAATCTGATCATGATCCCTCATTATCATCATAAACATCTATTAAATCACTAATACTAAATCAATACCTATGGAAATGATTAACTATTTGAATGATTTAATGTAAAGGTGACTATTTATGGGGATTTTTCAAATCATCAAACCAAATAAACACTTGTAATGAACATTCATAAAACAGGTAGAGAAACCCATAAAGTAAAAATTTCGAGGAATGAACCTCTAAAATTGTTCATGTTGACCCTAATTCAGTACCATTATAATTTTCAATGAATGTAAATAATTGTCAACATTATGAATTCCCAAAATCCCACCAAAATAAACCCATGCCTTCAAATCATGATCGACCAAGGAATCAAACTGTCAGTGGATTGATTTGTGTTCATCATGGGATAAAAAATGGGGAATAAATAAAAGTAAAAAAATAAACTACCTATAGATTAGACCAATAAATTATGAAGAATGGTTTTTCTATTTCTTTTTTGGAATGATCCATGATCATCGTTACCATTGGTGATCCCTTTTATACTCTAATCATTGGTCCATAATCCCAATATATGATGATGCTTCCCAATGATCTCATTTCTTATCCATATTTTTTTTTGGATAAACCATTATAAATTAATTTAATGGGGGATTCAATTCCTGGATATTTAATAAATAATAAATTCATTTATTAATTTATTAGATTACAATCCACCACTGACTGCCCATTTTGAAAACTCACAATGTCAAAAAAGATTATGTCACATATATGGTAAAACTTATCATTTCGATTCAATGGGTATCTTATAATTCTGATTTGAGAGTTAATCCAAAATTGATTTCAGTATTTTTTAAAAATATGAAAATGTGTTATAATATATTATATTTTTTTGTTATATCCACATCGAGGCTCACAAGGCCTCATAATATTGCACCATATTTGTTCGTGGCTCTGAAATATTTCATAAAATATTTTAAATCATAACAAGGAAAACTAGTGGCATTAAATAGTCCCTACATCATTTATTTTCATATTGAATTAAAAAATACCAAATAAAATGTTCAGGGTACTGAGGCCACATTTGGGTCTCCCACTCTCATGAGCTCTCAGGCTAATTCTCATGTTACTGCGAGTCATGCACCAATATAATTTCTCACCCACAAAGGATCATCTATAATAGATCATTGATTTCTATAAAGATATCAAAAAAGGTGGATTCATTCTTCATATCCATATCACTATAATAGATAACATGTGATGGGTCATTTTTTACCAAATCATTTGTGACACATTGAAGATTTCATTTACTTCTTTTGACTATGAGGGTTGGGTTAAGTAGTATTCCACATCGCCAACCCTATATAGTCTCTAAAAAGGTCCAATGAACCTTGGATACAAATTTCCACAATACTATAATATCTATAATCCACATCAAGGTGGTACCCTGAGAAAATCATGGTCTCTCCACTTGAAATCCAAAGGCCTCCATCATTAATCTGCATAAGACTTATCACAGTTTTTTATTGTCCTCATCTACACCTGGATAAAATCAACCATTTTCAAAAATATCTAGTAAAAACTGTAGGGCCACAATAATCATTCCCACTAGATCATACGATAATAGTGACAACCAGAAGGATCCCCCTTCTATGACCTTAAATGATTATACACCGATTATGGATTTGTAACTAATGAGATATATAATCTCCACCAATAGTAGATGATCTTAAAATATTTAGACCAAAATAGACATAAAAACCTAAAGCATGTTCATCAAACATGAATGTCACACTTTTATTTTCAATATATCTATGATAGAAACACCTTTCCCAACTAACACTGAATTCCAAAGTCCAACTACAATACTTTCCACCATCATGATGGGAAATGAGCATCACATACTTAATTTAAAATCAAGGGATCACCACAGAGAAAACTAACTCCGACAAGCATAGGAATCCTAATTTGTACACTAATAGTTTTAATTCATCACCTACTAATTGGTGAAATTTCAAGAGTTTAACATGAAGACATGATACAAACTCTTTAAAAAACCAAACTAATTCCAAAGGATCTCAGTTCATCCTCACCTCTATCAGATGTACTACATTGGAAAATTATCAAATATACTCATCAATTCTTCTCAATGGGTTACTGGTAACATATATATTCCTTGTAGATGGATAATGTGCTCCCCATATTCATAAAACTCCACTAGAAGAACATTCGAGTGATATATGAATATGCAAGGCCTCATAGTCAATATATCCCCGATGAGCCTCCCTAAAATACAGTATAATTAGAATGAAGAAATATATGAACATGAGGTAAACTAAACCATTTTTTCACTATGAATGCCATGACCCCACAATCAATGACCATGAATAAGATCTACTAATAAGACAATATATGTCCTCATTGCCCTTTCCCAGATTAAATAATATCTAAATATCATAATTATGTAAGAACTCTAGAAATAAACAATGTATCATGTTCATATTCTTCTATAAGAATATATATATAGGAATATTTTGGTTATAGTAGATGATAAACTACTTACCCATAAGGTAGTTCTGCCACATCTTTAGGGAAAATACCACTAATACCAACTCTAAATCATGGGTCACATAGTTTTTCTATAGTGGTCTCTACTATTGAGACCCATATGAAATAATTAAAATTCTATAAATTATAACACCACAAGGCCTGATTTAGAATTCAGTGAAAAACACTACATACTCAACTCCATCCTTTACATTTCTTTTAATGGGGGTTCTCATTAACCTCCTCTAAAACATCTAAAATTCTTTTTTTAAACACTTTATTGAAATAAAAAGATACACCACTGGGGAAAAAGAAGTTAAGGGGTAAAATATCCAAGATAAATCATTAAAAAATAACATATAATATTATATTATCTCAAGGAATCTCCATAACTGATACATTTTCTGGTGTTTGTCTCAAGAATAACCCACCTCAACCTTCACTGGGTCTATTAATGTACACTATATAGAGATGAAATTTCACAAAAAATAGACCTTTGTAATCCAGATCTGACACTTCATGTTCTTCCCATAAATATTTTGGTCACAGAGTACATACATGACCATCCCCAAGTGTCTCATGTAATCCTCCCCTAATGTTGAGTACACTGCGATGTTGTTGATGAATATCACTACAAACCATTCTACGAAAGGCTGAAAGACCTAGTTCATGAGTCCCATTAACACTTATTAGAAGTTATTCTTGCGGAAATCTGTCACCATATACTCATAATGATCATAATGACCTCAAAATAACATCTATGTTATTTCCATGTCTTATTCTCAAAGTTATTGATATCTTGAGCTGAGGTCAAACTTTTAGAACCATATCACCCTCTCAACTAATCAAATAGGTCTTCATCCCCTGTAAGTGGAAATATATTTTTTTGATCACCTATTTTACGTACTAATTATTAACACAAAACATCATGATCTAACCTAACTTAATGGAGAACAACACTAGGTAAATCAAGGGTTATTAATTGGGTATAAAAAATATCTTCCCCTATTAGTCATACAACTGCACCCTCAACTAAATATGGTTTCCTAGAGCCATACATTATTCTAGAAAAATAATATGGTAATCCCAAGGTGAATTTATATAAAGAGTTATATATATTTTATTTTAGTAAGCCCAATACATTCTCATTAATGTTAACCCCATACTCCTCCATCTCTTTAGGAAACTAAAATCCCATATAATCATGTTCATTAAAGGCAATACAATATTTTTGGGGAGTAATTTAATTTTTCTTCCAAAATGTTTTCACATCATTATATTTCTTTTCTTCCTTCTCAATAAAATATAAATTCACATCCAATCACTATTTATACATTATATCCCACATCTATGTGATACATTATGTTCTTGTACTGAAAATTTACTGTTTATAACAAGAATGATGTTTTAAAGTTTCCTCATTTTAACAAAAATGTACCATGAGGATATCTCTCTTCCAAGAGTCAGGTCACACAATTAAAATAATATTGTGATAATTGAATCTCCTCTAAAATTTGTCTCTTTCTATAAAGTTGTATCTTATAGAAACAGTTAATATCACTGGTTCTATAACAAAATAAGTCTCAGGGAAAGAGTTTTTCACACCCATGCTTATCAATAATACAACTAAAGTAATAAGGACATATATAACTCCAAAAATCACACTTAAATCCCCTAGTTCATAAGACTCAAATTCCTATAGCTTCCCATGTTCCCAACAACCAGCCCCTCGAGACTAGAATAGACCCCTAGTGGAAGTGGTGGTACCAACCGATTAAAGCGCCAACCACCTCAAGATAATATTTTGCCTCATTCATCATGTTTGATTCTCTATGGACCACCCTACACCAACCATTAAAACTCCATACAATGTCAATAAACCATCTCATATTCAATTGCTTGATTTTTAATAAAATAACATGTGATATATCAATATACACCATAATCATAAAAATGAATCTACCTCAATGCAATGTGATTTCTGTGAGTTTTTAGTGAATGATGTGATCTCCTACTCGATTATCAGTATCTCATGACTCTTTTAGTGGTCATGATCATCCTGGACCCTAGTGGAACCCTTCCATGGATACAGCCGATACAAGAACAACCCTTTCTATTTATCCCGTAACACCAAGAGAGTCATCCACTGCTCAATTTTACATGATGCATACAATTGAACCATCAGATATCGATCTATACATAGATAAACAGATTGAAGATCCACATAATTCCCACCTTGAAAGAAAATGGCCTCATGATCTGGCCCTTACATGGAATCTACATCACCCATCAGTTCATACAATGGACTAGGTTTTCATAGCCTCACTAACTGAAATTGTTGAAACATCCTGTACAAAGATTAGAAAAACCAAAATGAGCGATTATATCTGGGGAGCTAGAGAAAAAAGTAAATAAAAACCAAAACTCATACCTATATGATTCATGTTTCAATTTTTACCTGCAACTAGTGTATACATGTATTATGTCAATAAGAAGGTTATCATCTTACCAGTGAATGGATACATAGTCCTCCAGACTAACACTACTATCCCCTAACTGAAATCCAAACTCATAAGACTTTAATATTATTTCCATTGTTCCCAAACCAATTATCACCTCTTTATAATCTCTCAAATAAAGTTCAAAGATTAACATACTTTGATACTAATCTTTCACTATTAGACACACTAAGGCTATCTTGGATAAAATTAAGCCGACTATAACCCCCCAAGAACACCTCTAACATTCCAGAGGCTGAAAACCAGGGTCGAGTAGTCATACCACACACATGTGATTAATTATCGTAATGTAAATGTACACTCACACATATCTCTAAATATCCATTTAATACAAAAAGGTAAATAAAAATTATACCATATGACATGAAAAATATATTTCCCATATCAATTTATGAAGAAAGTATCAAAAATAAATAATGATAAATATAAAATCCCATCAACTAGTAAAGAAGAGTCCAACCTACTCAAAAGGATGCGATATCTGTCAAATGAAACACCGGGTCCAATATTATTCAATCTAGATCATTATACTCTTCAAAATTACAGTCCTCCTAAGATTCAACAAAAATATATGTCGACAGGATAAGAAACGAAATGAGGGGTTGATAATATATATGGGTGAGTAGAACAATACCAAGTAGGAAAACCCAAAACCAACAAACATAATCCATTAAGATAATAGTCTCGTCATATATATATAATTGTTTCAAATAATATTTGAGACATAATAATAAAAATTTTACCCTTATATACTCAATGTAGACTCTATATCTCAAAATGGTCTCAAAAAAACTGCAAATCACAAGATTATGCTCAAAGCTTCAGGGTAACACACATCTAGAAGATCTCAATCCATAGGTTATGCTATCACTGATGGTGCTCCTAAAAAATGTCATTAATATTGGGTATCTCCATATATTATATCATATAAAACAACAAATATATCAAAACATATATAGGTTATCACTCCCAAGATCCAATGGGGACACTACAACCTCTATAGGAATAACCATATAAGTAGGGGTTTATACAATGATACCAAAAACCCTACCAAATTATCCCTCTAGATAGAGGATTGATGTCTTGTTTATGTTGGTCATGATGAAACAAAAAACATTAAAATTTTAACTTTCGACATAGGGGATCATATACTTTTATATTATTATCATAATGATACGAAGAACATAACATAGGTAATAAGAAGCAATGATATCGGATCACACCCTGAGTCATAGGGAGGAACGCCACAAACATTATCTAAGACTCATCTTATATATGGGGTAATGAACATATACTACTGATGGAATTCTAAATTGTACCCATATAGGTATAGACCATGGAAATGAACACAACTAAACCTGGTATATAATGAAGATATTGAGGGGCTTAACCTACCCTAGATAATGTATATGTCATGTTTTTTGAACTATGATTCAGTAATGACCCAACCACTTAGGGACATCCTTATTGTAAGAAGTATTATCATTAATAACCCCAATACCTCCTTTAGTAGGCTTGGGGAAGGATATAACATCCCATGACCCACACTCCTGGATCTTGTGTTGAAATCCAAATCTTTACATTTGTGGATATGATGATCATAATTATGACCAAAATTTTTCAATCAAAACCTTACAACATAAAAACAAAAACATTGATCACATACATTATTTATGACCTTTTAGGTTTAGTATTTTACGTTATTGGTAAAAAATCATACATAAGCAACACACAATTCATCAAACAAAAATTCCTCCCATTTAACACATCTTTTCATAGTTTACAATTGTCCTTCAACATCAACCTTATGAAATCAGTCATGTACATACATAATTCGTTCTAATCCATTATAGAATATATAAATTGAAAAATAATTATTTTGAGATAAAATGTTCAGTAAGGGTAAATTTAAGAATTAACAACTAAATTTCGTCAATGAGCAGATAATTGTATAAGGGTAAATAAAAAAATCACAGGGCATGGTGAAATCATAAAATAACTCATACCCATCAATACCTGGAATATAATGTATGAAAACATGAAAAATGAAATATTCATTAGAATCAAAGATAATTATCCATGTGAAGTCAATATCAATCATGAGAAACATTATAAACCCATATCAAGAATTATGAAAACATGTACTTTCATGGGACATCTTTTTTATTTCACTCTTATAATCACTCTTACAAATGGAGTAATGATATGGTTGGCTTCAATAAAAATTTAATAAGAATGATATCATGGACCCATCAATTTTTTGTTTATCACATCACCAATTTTCATTGGTTTATCGTGGAACCATCCATAATTGGGTTATCATGGAACATCCTGTAAAATTCTCAACTACCATTACACAATCATAAATCAAAAAATGTTTTTTAATAATAGAATCATATAAACAAACATTATCCAATTAATAACATTATTAACTAATGGAAAATATAGTGTTTATATA
Source organism: Viscum album (assembly GCA_963277665.1). Taxonomy (NCBI): domain Eukaryota; kingdom Viridiplantae; phylum Streptophyta; class Magnoliopsida; order Santalales; family Viscaceae; genus Viscum; species Viscum album. The sequence continues at coordinate 453,350,849 of OY728157.1, read as the reverse complement.
AAAATATCATTGAAACAATATTAACCCATGTAAAAGGATGTGGTTACCTAACAATCTCATGGGAACATGGTTATTCTGTGCAAAATAAATTGTTTTCATAATAATATCCATGATAACTGATTAACCCATAGAAGTGAAATGGTTTTCCCAAAATTCTATTAGAATCATTATTAACCTGTGGAAAATAAATCGGTTCTACATCTATATATTTGAAAATTGATTAAAATATATAAAATAAATAGGCTCTATAAAAATTTCATTAAAACATGATTAACCCATGGAATGGAAATGGGTTCCTTAACAATATATTTTATACACGCATCTCCATGAAAATAAAGAATGGAAATGCTATAAATACAAAATATCCTTCATGTAGGATTAGTAAAAAAGGGTTTTTGACACATATGAATGTAAATTCCCTTAAAATATCATTTAAAATTTACAGAATAAAATAATCAATAAACATTTAAAGTGTTCGACACCACTTTGAAAATTTTAAAACAGATTCCCTATGAATGGAATAACATAAAAAACATATAATATCATGATAATAATGAAATCAATGATCTAACATGTTAATAGATAATTGTATAAAACTCATAAAATAATACAAGTGTTTAACATAAAAAATTCTCAATAAAGAAAAATATTGAAAAAAATCCATTACCACTTTGGTAACATTGAAACCATATTCCTTATTACAACCCTCCTATTTATAACACTCTTAAACATGATTTATTACATAAAATTGGACATAATAAAACCCTGAGGGTGGAGTGGTTTAGTGTGATGGGAAATTAGGAACACTAAATAACAACTTAAAACTTAAAATACAAGTCTTTATTAAAAACATCCATCACAAGACCACAAAAATCATTTATACTTAGCAGTCCATGGGATAATGTGGGAACATACATAATAAATGGTGAGGTATGATGCCTAGTAAGGGAGTAAAAAATGAATTACATGAATAATAAAATACATGTTAGTCAATAGGTATATCAATTTAGAATAAGAGAAACATAAACATTAAGGCGTGATATTACATGATTATAATAATAAGGAGTTGTATCGACAACATTTAACATGGCATTATCATGGGTCAAGGCTCATCACCCATGGAGAATTAGTAAACCCTCATAGAATATGAATTAGCATGAGTAAACCCTCATTGTACTAAAATTAGATTTAATAAACACTCATTGCATATGGGGTGTCATTATACTATTATTTACCCAATGCATTAGAGTGCTATCAAGAAGCACCTTTTATAGACATTTCACTTCATACATAATTGTGCCAAATAGATCATATAACATGGATTAATTAAACATAATAACATATTCCACACATAAGAGATTTGGAATAAAATTGTTTTTGTAAGTACTCAATAAAAAAGTACATGTGCATAAATTTGGATACCATTGATAGAGAAATGGGCATGGTATTCACTTAAACGATGATTTTGGCATGGGGAATTTTTGTGCAACTTCAGCAGCATAACAACATCAAATATAAATCATAAAAAGGGTTGATGAGTTAGAAAGGGGTATATCATAATTTATACATGAAATGGAAAGAAAGTGGGTCATGGAACATAATATCCCAACATATGTAATGGAGTTTAGATACATAATATAAAATAATTTCTTGAATGTAAATGAGATGAGAGACATACCACACGAAATTTTGACATGGTAACGAGTGTACATGTGAGATATTAATGGGAGAGAAAGGGGTCTATCATCTGTAAAAAATAATTCTATCTGTATAGGGGTGGTTTGAAATTATACCTCAAGATTTTTAATTTAAAATAAAAGGTAATAACAATACAAAAAAACATAAACATAAATAAGGAAGGAAAGTGAGGATTCCTTATGGAATTTTGGCCTAGTAACGAGTGTACATGGGAGGAATTAATGAGAGAGAAATGACTCTATCATAATTCAAAAATAATGAGTTAAGTATAGGGGATGTGTGAAACCATACCCCAAAATTATTATTTTAAAAGAAGAGGGCATATCAATATATAGAAACTTGGATAAAAATGATAAAGGAAGAAATCCCTTACTTTGAAGTGTGATCCCAAAGTCTTTGGAGAGGATTGATAGAGGATTATTGGGAGATTATGGAGCCTTGGGGGATTATAGAGATTATATGGAAGATTATTGTTGAGCTATAATGTTTTTTAGTGATGATGAATGGTAGATTTAGTGGGTTTATATAGGAAAGGAGAGAGAATTTTTTATTATTTAGGTTTTGGACACTACACATTAAACTAATCAAAACCACAAACCATGTAATTATTTTTTCCACGTTTTTAAAAAAATGGTATCTTATATTTAATTTTATAAGGTCAATGGCCGAATGTATTAAAATATTAGGCTTACTTATGTGTAGGTGAGTCACACTCTCAAGGAAATCATTTAAAAATGATAAAAAAAATTATATTTTTTGAATGGTCCTCTAAGTATTTGTAAAATAAATAAAACAAATATAAAATCACATTATTTTAAAGGTAAAACATATATTTAAAGAAAATCCCTTTTATAGTATTTTGTTACACCACTATTAGGTCATAATGATGTCATAAAACATATTATATAATTAAATAGTATTTAATTATTACCCAAAAACTTTTCTGCCTCAGAAAATTATAAAAAAATCATCCTTAAGTAATTTTGATGCCATGAATCCCAAAATGATATTCATTTTATCTAAAAAAATTTATAAAGATGAGAATTTCGATTTTTAATATAAAAACTGATATTTATCAAAAATTCATGGGCTTTGACAAAAAAAAAGCTTCCAAAATTTAATAAAAGTTTCAATTATATCCTTAAAAGTGATAAAATAATTTTTATTTAATAAAAAATAATTTTGTGACAATATTTTATTAAAATATTACTTAATTCAAAAATCCATTATTTTGTAAAAAGATATTTCTTAATTAAATATTATTTCAAAATACTACTTTATTTAATACCCATTTACAAAGTAACAATAATAAAATGAATGGATATTATCTATAAAAAATACATAACATAATCACAGTTATTTGGTATTTTCAGATAACCCCCTGTAATAGCCTCATAAGACATAAGGGTAAGGTATTATATGGTGACATACTCTTGGGCCGGCTTGGTTAACATCACTCGATTGGTAATCTTTAATAACTTCCACTTCTCCCGCATGAGATTCTGACCAAGATTAACATGTTGAATTTTGTATTGGTCTTGGTCAATAGTGAATCCCAATGATGCTATATCATTACTGAGATTCGATAAATGGGCCTCATATGGATAAATTTTGGTAGATAAGTCCATCGATTCCTTTTTCTAAGTATGTTAATTTTTTAAAGACTTTTATTTATAATAATCCTGTGATCACAGTTCAACAAATATTTTATCAATTGAAACAATTCATAGTGGTATTTTAAAATCTAAAAAAACATAAAACAAAATAATTAAAAATGTTTTATATAACCATTTTAATTAATAATACATTTAATTGGATAAATATTAATTTTCATTAATAAAATATTGGGTCGTTATAATCTTCCCCCCTTATACAATTTTTCCCTCAAAATTTCCTTTTGTTGCACTAAAACAGATAAGGGTAACTCATCTTTATCCCTTCCTCTTATTCCAATGTTGCTGGTTTAAACTTCTGGTTTCTCCACAACACCTTGACAAGGGGAATTGCCTTATTTTATAGATCTTTTTCTATGCAATCTATGATATTCATCAGCTTATCTTCATATGAGAGGTCATTCATCAATATTTCCACCTCTAGATTGAGTACATGCAATGGGTTTGTTTTGTACATCCTCAAGAGTGATACATGGAATACATCATGTACTTGAGATAGGTTTAGTGGGAGTGCTAGTTGATAGGCCACTGCTCCAATGCAATCAAGGATCTCAAAAGGGCCGATGTAAATTGGACTAATATTTCCATTATTCTCAAATCTTATAATTATATTCCACAATGATATGCGGTGGAATAACATGTCCCCAACATCAAACTATATGCCTCATTGATGATAATCTGCATAGATCCTTTGTCAACCTTGAGAATATTTAATGTGCTACTGGATGGTCCTACCCTTCTCCTCCATTTCATCAATCATTACTGGACATAAGAGTTTTCTCTCCCCAAATTTATCCCAAAATGACATAGATCTACACCTCTTCCCATACATGGGTAAATAAGTATCTATTTGGATGTTTGAGTAGAAAATGTTATTGTAGGAGAACTCAACCAGAGGAAGATGTTGATCCTGTCCTCCTTTGAAGTCCATTGAGCATTCTCTCAACTTGTCCTCATGTGTTTGGATAGTCTGCTCATATTTTCCATTAGATTAATGATGATAAACCGTATTGATTATCAAATCAGTATTCCGAGATTCTTGAAGACATTTCCATAACATAGAGGTGAATCATGGAGCTCAATATGATACAATTGATAGTGGCACTCCATTCATCCTTACCAATTATTTAATATATATCTATGTTAGTTGATCCATCAATAAATCCAATTTAATTACAATGAAGTGTGATCTCTTTGTAAGATTATCCACAACAACCTCAAAATAATCTATTCCTTTGGATTTCTTCCAAAGACTGGTGACAAATACCATAGTGATGTTCTCCCATTTCCATGCTAGTATGGGTAATGGTTTTCTCATACACTAAGTCTTATTCCTCTCATCATTCACTTACTGACATACTAGGTACATTGATGTATACATTGAGATCTACTTCATCATATTATCCCCCAGTAAACCGCTCAGATATCTCGATACATATATCTGTTTCCTAAGAGAATAGAGAAATTCGAGCTATGTGCATCATCCAAAAGTACATTATTTAACTTTGAATTTTATGGAACACATATTCGGGACCCAAATATAACAATTCCTTATTCATTAAAATTGAACTCTAATGATTTTTCTTTTCTAATAGTTTCCACATTTTTATGAATTCCAACATCTTCCATTTGAGAATCCATTGAAATTTATAAAAGAGATAGTTGAGAAATCATTTGGGAAAAGATTGATTATTTCCCCTTCCTTATGATTACCATGTCCATCTTCATCAAATATATGGATGTTGGATCCTTTTCAATTCTCATTGATGATAGAGTTGTTGGGTCATTTCTATTTAGATCATTTTTCACCTTGTTTGCCTTTCCTGAATGGTAGTCAATTGAACATTCATATCCTTTGATCATTTACAACCATATTTATTTTTACATACTCAACTAATTCTGTGTGAATATATACTTAAGGTTTTTGTGATATTTTTATATTTCACACATCTCCCCAAAGGGTGGATGTTTCCAACTTTTTAAAGGGAAGATTAAGGCAGCCAACTACGGATCATGTGTTGGATATTTTTTCTTATAGTAATTAAATTGACTTGAGCATATGTAATTACTTTTTCATTTTGCATCAACACACATCCCATTCCCTTCTTTGAATCAGCACTAAATACCATAAAAATTTATCCACTTTTGGGAAGTGTGATCTTGGGTTTAGTGCTAAGACATTTTTCAACTCAATGAATCTCTCTTCGCAATAATCAATCGACAAAAAATTTTCTCCCTTCCAAGCTATCTTGGTAAGAGTGTTTGACAACAGTGAGAAAATCTCACAAATCAGTGATAATATCCAGCTAACCCAAGGAATATGTCGATATCCATCATAGATTCTGGCCTTGACAATCCCTCAATTGCATTTATCTTAGAGGGGTCCACATATATCCCATTACTTGTGTTTATAAGACGAATGAATGAGATCTCCTTCTACCAGAACTCATACTTGTTGTACTTTTCAGAGATCATATCCTTTCAAAAGGCCTCTAATACAATTCTTAGATTCTCTACACACACCTCATTGGTTTTGGAGTTTATTAGAATATAATCTATAAAGACTACCACAAACGTAGCGAGGTATTCTCTAAAAAATATATTCCTCATGTACATGAATATTGATGGAGAATTAAAGAGTTATAAAGGAAATTCTATGAATTCATAGTGCCCATACATTGTACGGGAAGTAGTATTGGGTATATCCTCCCTCTTCACTATTACATGGTAATATTCCGACTGCAGAACTACTTTAAATAACTATTGTGCTCCATTTAATTGATTGAACTATTCATTAATTCGGGTTGGTGGATACTTTTTCTTTATCGTGGTTTTTTTGAGCTCACGATAATCAATTCAAAGACACTTAGACCCATCCTTATTTTTGACATTGAGGACTGGTGAACCCCATGGTGAAGCACTTGGTCATATAAACCCCTTATCAAGATTCTCATGTAGTTGTTTAATTGTCTCCTCAAGCTCCACAACAACCATTCTATATGTTGTCATGGATTTTGGAAAATCCCCAGGAATAAGATCAATCTATAATTTTATATCATTTCTAGGAGGAATACTAGGCTATTACTCTGAAAACATATCATTATTTCTCTCACAAAAAGCATGTCTTAAAATATGGTTTCTTCCTTACACTCTATCATCTAAGAAAGATACATATGCTCATAGGGTAGTAATATCCATGCCTGATATGATGTTTCTAAAATAAATTCATCCTCCTCCTTCCACTTGTACAGATTCGTGGGTCAACTATCCATATGGAGAGTGAATTCCCTCTCACGGAAAGTTATATCAGCTTTATTCAGGGAAATCCAATCCATTCCATGAATTGAATCAAATTCCACTATAGGGAGTATGATATGATTTTCTAGGAATTTCAATCCACAAATTATTAAAGGGGAGGATTTATATTCATGGGATGCATTGATTTCCCAATTTTATGTTCTCCCTGACATCTTTACTAACATGATTTGTGGTGGTGTTGGGATTGTTATACTAAACATTTGGGATATAAAAGAATCCCTAGAACCAGAATCAAAAAGTTTGTTGATTATTAATGAATAAATAACTAACATACATGTCACCACTTCGTTTTCAGGGTTCAATTCAGGGGTATTGATTGAAAAATCTCACCCATGATGCCTCGGAGGTTGTTTGTTGCCTCTGAAAACCCTAGGCATAGGGCACTGGTTTGCAAAGTTCCCTAGATCATTTAAATTGACGCAATGAATAATACGTTGAGGTTTGAACCGAGAATTACTCTCCTTTTTCATAGTAGTGGGTTCTTCTTGCCGACATTTAATATCCAGGTTCCCTTCACTTACACACCAAAATCATTTCCTCACCCACTTAATGAAATTTTTCGGGTGCTTTTTTCTGCACATTTGGCTTGTGAGGTGCTAGAATTGTATAGCAACAATGGATTTATCCATCGGACTATCAGAATTAAATTCCACCATACACTTAATATCTCTATGATACCCCTGAGATTTTCTATTCTGCATTTCTACTTTGAGGGAACATCGGGCGACTACTCATAGCTCTCAAAGTCACGAATCTCTAGGGATTTCCGTTAGGTAGGTTTATCCCACCAAAGAAGAGGTCAACCTTAAATTAGAGGGTACTGAAAAAGATGGAGGTATACCATGTAATCCTTTTGATGTTTTCATATTATTCTTTAATGGATTCATTTCCTTTTTCTTGAGGATAAGAAATTACCAATCCATTTTATGTTGGAGGGTGTAAGGTAAATATTTATCGAAAAACATTTTTTGGAAATCCATCCATTCCATTGCCTATATATCCTTCTCGGGCATCAAATTTTTTATCAATGTCTACTATTGATAAAAGTATCCCTCCATATGATAAGTAGATTGAAGAACCTTCTCTAGTTAGGATCATTCAAATATGGAGAAGATATTTTCAATGTAGTTGATCTATTGTTCGATGATTGTAGGATTTGATGATCCATGAAATGTTGGATGTCTTTGCCTTCTGAATCTCCCGATCAGAGATTGTTCTTTTGTAGGGGTGTTGGAAGTACTTATTAACCAATGTCTCTATTAAAAACATGAGTTAACTGAGAGAGTATCATTACAAAGATTGTGATACCCACTCCCATTAGATTGGGCATCTCATTAGAAAATTCATCACATTGATGTTTTCATCGGTCGATTGTATAAGTCCTACTATTACCATCCATTTGTTGGAATTAAAGGAATGTTAAGGGTAACACATAGAAGGGGGATCCAAATAAAAAAATGTATGACATAAAAAATACTCTTATTTCCTTAATTTATGAATTTATAGGCTTCAATATATGTTATCCCTGATCTACTTCACAACATATATTCATAGAGGACTTGTTTTATTTCCATTAACAGTTGATCATACTATTATTTTGAATTTACCAAAGGATATCTTCTGGGAGTTTCATAACAAAGCGTGTAGTAAGGCCTTTTATCATCAACCGTTTCTTGTTGGAGTCTTACTTAAATCAGTGTCTTCAGGTTTTACCCCTAGATGCATTTGTTCTAGAGGTTCCTCTACCTTCTCGTATCAAGAGAGGGATATATTTTATTGAAAAACCTCATACGCAATAATAATAAAAATTATGTGATCCTTTTCTTATACATAGTCTTATCTCTAAGGCTTTCACTAAGGTTTTTTAATCCTAACCCCAAAAATAACCAAACATATCCTCTGATACCAAATATAATAACCCTTTCTATTTATTATATACTTAAACATGATTTATAACATAAATATGAAATTATTACAGCCCTGAGGATCAAGAGGTCTATTGTATTGGGAAATAAGGAACATTACATAACAAATTAAAACATAAAATACACATCTTTATTTAAAACTTCTTTCACATGACCACAATATTCATTTTTACTAAGCATGGCCTGGGATAACCTGATAAAATTCATAAGAAAATGGTGAGATATAAAGCTCGTTAAGGGAGATAAAAAATAATGACAGGAATAATAAAATAACATGTTAGTCAATAGTAATATCAATAGATTATAAGAGATTAATGAACATAAAGGCATGACATATCATGATTATCATATCATGGAGATGTTTTAACAACATTTAACTTGATATTAGCATGATCCAAGGCTCATTTCCCATGGAGCATTAGTAAACCCTCAATTCACATGAATTAGCATAATTAAACCCTAATTGAAGTTTAATTAGCTTGAGAAAACCGAAATTGCACATGGTGTATCATGATACTATTCTTTACCAAATTCATTGGAGCACTCTTAGGACACATCCATTATAAACATTTCATTTCATGCAAAAGTCTGCCACACAGATCATAAAACATGGATTAATCAAACATCATAATTTATTCCATCAATAAGTAATTTGGAATAAATAAATGTAATTACTCATTAAAAATGTATATGTGAAAATAGGGGAATACCCTTGATAGAGAAATGAGTATGGTATTCACTTACACAATGATTTTGGAATTGGAAATTTTGGGGAATCTTTTACAGCATAACGATGTCAAATATAAATTGTAAAATGGGTTGAAGAGAGAGAAAGGGGTCTCTCATCATTTATAACTGAAACAGACAGTAAGGGTTTCATGGAAGATAATCTCACAACACATGTAAGAGAATTTACATGAAAAATATAAAATAACTGCTAGAATGTAAATGAAGAGAGAGAAATCTCTTACGGAATTTTGGCATGGTAACGTGGGTACATGGAGGGAATTAATGAGAGAGAAATATGTATCTCATCATTAAAGAAAATAAGGTGGTTATTATAGAAGAGGTTCGAAATCATAACCCATCATTTGTAATAGAAAATAAAAATTCATTACAATATATGGAAACATGGACATAAATAAAGAAGGAAGAAAATTGAGTATCCCTTATAAAATTTTGGCATGATAACAGGTGTACATGGGAGGAATTAATAAGAGGGAAAGGGGTCTCTCATCTATAAAAAATAATGAGGGATGTATAGTGGAGGTTCAAAACCATACATCAACATATTTAATTGAATGTAAAATGGAATATAAATATTAAGAAACTTTGACAAAAAGAGAAAAAAAGAAATCCCGTTCTTGGTAGTGTGATTCCAATGGATTGGGAGAGGCTTTAGAGAGGTTTGTTGGGAGGTTGGGGCACCATGGGAGGATTATAAAGAGATGATGGAATAGTTTGGATAAGCTCCAAAGGTTTTTAGTGAAAAGAAATGAGATATTGAGTGTGTTTATATAGAAAGGAAGAGGGAATTATTTATTATATAGGTTTTGGACACTACACATTTAACGATTCAAAAACACAAACCATATCTTGGTTTTTTCCATTGCTTTTTTCCAAATAGGAGATGAAAATATTATTTTATAAAGTAAATGGACGAAAATATGAAACTATTAGGCTTTCTTATGTGGTGGTGTGTCACACTCTCAAGTAAATAATTTTAAAATGATAAAATATTTTATTTTTCATGAAGGGTCCACTAAAGTATTGTAAAATAAATCAAACAAATCTAAAACCAAATTATTTTAATGGTATAACATATATAGGAAGAATATTGATTTTATAGTATTTTATTATAACAATATTTGTTCATTATGATGTCATCAAACACATTATATATTTAAATGATATTTAATTTTAATATAAAAATCGATATTTATCATAAAATCATGGGTTTTGACAAAAACAGAATTCAAACTTTACAAAAATATTACAATTGTATTCATAGAAATTATAAGATCAATTATATTTAACAAAATTTAAATAAGTAATAATATTTTATTAAAATACTATTCCATTCAAAAATACATTAATTCATCATAATAGATTTCATAATTGAATATCAATTAAAAATACTATTGGTCCTTTAAAAACCATTTATGAATTAATAATAATAAAATAAATTTATATTATTTTTACAAAAATAGAGCACATATTCATAGTGCTAGGATATTTATACCTAACCCCTTATAATAACCTCATAAAACCTAAGGGTTGAGTGTGCGATGGTGATAGACTCTTGGGGTTTCTTAGATAACATCACTCGAGTGGTAATACCTACTAACTTCCATTACTCCCACAGGCGATTCAGTTAAAACATAAGATGATGAAGCTCGACATGGGCTTTTTCAAGAGAGAAGACTAGTTATGCTACCTCATTTTCGAGCTCTAATGAATGGGCTTCATATGGGAATATTCTACTAGATTAGTATATCGCATCATTTTTCTGAGTAAATGAAATTCGTTAAAGCCCTATATTTATACGAATCATTTGATCACTATTAAACATCTTTATTAGCAATGGTATCAATTCATAATGGTATATTAAAATCCAAAAACTATAAACTGAGAAATTTCATATGTTTTATATAACCATTTTACATAATATGTCATTTAATTAGATAAATATTAATTTTTTTTAATAAAATTTTCGGTCGTTACAGACCACATTAAAGTTATATCAAAAAATGGGTATGAAAATATAAATAAATTAAACTATAATAATTATAATAATCATTTATTTACAATATAAACCCAACACAATAATAACAACATTTTAATATGTCATGTATATCATATAAATAAATGTGATTTGAGAAAATATTTACTAGGTGGGTAGCTTTTGAATCATGAGATCTATGAAATAATATCATCAATTAAATTCATTATTACCCTAAAATTCGTTAATATCATGATAAAACATTTTTTACGACTGTATATGAACTGTAAAAAATTAATTTGGTGCCTAATATAAAGAGTTTCTTAAATGAATGTAAATTGTGGAAAAAACTCTTACCTTGATTCTGACATATCATGTATGTTTTTTATCCTCCAGAATAATAAACTTTTATTATTGCTTATTTTTGAGAATATATTCAATTTTAATATTACATTTTTTACATATTAAAATTTTATATACAATTACGTAATCATTTATGTTTAAGTCTTTTTTTGATAATATTTGGATTATGTTTCAAAACTGGCTTTGGTAGGTCGACTAAGGTCAATGAAGTCTTTTTTTGAACATAAACAGAAAAATAATCCTGAAATAATAATCATATTTTATAGCATATTTATTTTTTAAAATTAAATAATGGATGATGGTTTCGTAAAATGATTGATGTTACAATCATCGAGATGGTAGGTTATACTTACGCATGAGTAACATTCTATTTTCTCAATGATCATTGTGGAAATAAAGTTAGTTAAATATATCTTTCAGAATTGTCCATTATATTTTAAAGACCATTTTATTTAATTATTCATGTTATATACATCATTATTCTGATGTGGTGGTGAAAAAAATAAGAAACATATTGCTTTGAAAACATATTATTCCACACATCCACAAATGACATTATCACTTTTTTAGTGTTTTGAATGGTAAAAAATAAAGTGATATGTTATATTTATAGAATGATAATTATGTAATTAATATAATATATGTTTTATTAATATAAAATATTTTTATTAAAACCATTATTAATACATTCAATGGAATGTGTGAACGTATCACATCACTTCTGGGAGGCATTTGTCCACGTGCCCACAAATGATGATTCATTTTCCCACAAAATGTAAATCATGAATGTATAAGATATGTAATAATTACATAAGAATTAATATATAAAAAATATAAAATATATATCACATATATACTAAATTTACATCATTATTCCAAACCTTTTAAGGTAGTAATGGAATAATGAACGACATTGGTTTACAATGCGATAGTCTTCTGTATACAAGAATGATGATTTCATAACACATTTGATGTAAGTGACTGAAGTTATAGTTATAAATATTGACATAGAAATCACTTTATTTGGAGTATACTTAATTTTTATATGAATATATAATAATAATAATTTAATTTTATGAGATCAAAATAAAACAAAAGTGATTATTAAAAAATGTTACCTCTTCTCAGGTAAATATTTTTAGTTTTCACCGAATGACATCCTTGGTTTTCTTTATCCAAAAATTTAGGATTATATGTTGATATGATTTGTTTTTTGAGTTTATTTTTGTAGGTTTTGGATGATCTAAATGACTTTAGTGGATCAAAGAGAGGGAATAGTGAGTTCCTTTAATAGTGGATGAATAGTGTCATTCTTGTAACACTACTGGAAACATGATCTTTCCGAACACTTCTATACCAACGGTTTGTAAAAACCGTTGGTATAGCTACCATTTCCCAACGGTTCACCAAAATCATTGGGAAAGGGCCTAAAAAACACTCCCTTTCCCAACGGTTTTGGTGAACCATTGGGAAAGAGTGACCTTTCCCAACAGTTCACCAAAACCGTTGGGAAAGGGTGTGTTTTTTAGGCCCTTTCACAACGGTTTTGGTGAACCGTTGGGAAAGGTCACTCTTTCCCAATGGTTCTCAAGAACTGTTGGGAAAAGGCACCAAAAAAATCCATCATTCGACCTACAAAAATACACCCAACCAGAACCTATCCCAACGGTTTTGAAAACCGTTGGGATAGGCTCTTTAATTTTTTTCCAGATCTACTAACTGAGAACATTATATAAATCAAAATTTTAAATAATTATGATAATAAATATATATATTTATGAAATTATATTTACAAAAGTGATGTTATCTTTGTGGTTATGTCGTTCGATTATAAACGAGGTGTCCTGGGATCAAATCCCAGCGGATGTTTTATTTTTGGAATATATATACCAACGGTTCCATTACCGTTTGTAAAGATTTCATATTACCTATACCAAAGGTTTCCAAAACCGTTAGTATAGACCTATCCCAACGGCTTACTTCGCTACGGTTCTCCAAACCGTTGGTATAGGTTATACCAACGGTTTGGATGCCTATACCAACAGTTCCAAACCGTTGGTAAAGGTTAGTTTTCCAGTAGTGTAAATATAGAAAAGGTAAACACTATCGGGAGTTCTCTCATACATAGGTTTCCACCAATAATAGTCTATGTAATATAAAATTTGAGATATTATTGAAATATGAACATCTAATTGGTTTTTTACAGGTTACATGGTTATTTGACCACTTGATATTGATGTTTAACCACTCTATAGACATATTTTTACCATAATCCCCCAAATTAAATTAAATTTTCTCCACTGATATTTTTTGGAAAAAAATTGTGTTGAACATATTAGAATATAAATAATTTTCTAATTCATAATTTTTATATCTATTTTTTCGTATTAAATTAATATAAGTTTTAAAATAATATTTAAATAAAATCTCACAAACGTGGTGACAAAGTTTGTTTTTAATATAAAAATGTTCAAAAGATTGAAATGTTTTCTATTCAATTTAAATGTTAAATTAATTCAAATAACCTATAATTTATTTATTAATGTTTCATTGAACCAATTATACATTAACAAAATAAAATTTAACACAACTATATATATAAATTAGTTGAAAATTCATTTGTAAATTAAAATCCAGTATTTTCCCTAATTTATCAAAAAATTAAAATTATCTGAAAAACCCTAAAATTTACCCCAAAGTAAATTATAATATTCTAATTTCAAAAAATATGTTTATTTTTTCAAATTACATTTATCAATGTGTTACTCTTTTGTTTTAACACAAGTATTTCATTAAGTGGTGTCAAATATTCCTTTTAGGGAAGAAATTTAACTTCTTATTCTTGAAATTGGATATATTCTCATTTTATTACTATGAAAAATATCATATGAATTAAAAAATATTTTTGTGAATATATAAAATATAATATTCATTTATATTTTTCATTAAGAGTTAATAATTTAATTTTTTAAGAAAAAATCTCATTATATGCATAAAATTTATTTTCATGAAATAAATACATTTTTATATTTAATTGGTCTTCATATTAATTTCAATTTAATTTTTCAAAAAATAATTCATTACATTTGAATTTATAAATTTTATTTTCATAACTCAGTTAATCTTATTAATTCTAGTTATTCTAATGGTTGTGTGATAATTATCATATGAAATATTAATAGTATATTGTTGTCAGGTATGACCAAGTCTTGTGAGTAAAACATGTTATAGAAGAAACCCTATATTTATGTTTAATGAAAGATAAACATTTTGTTACATTTAAGGCAATCTAAACTATGAAATTTTTGTAACATAAGGTACAAAAATATTAAAAAAATTATAAATTATAAATTTCTTAAAATAATTGGATATTACATCCAACCCCCCCCCCCTAAAATGAATTTCTCCCTTGACATTAATCATGGTTATAAAGGGATTAACATTTTTATAATTACAATATTTAAACGCATAACATACATATTAATTATACAAAATCACTTGAAAATTGATAGAGAGAACATAAAGGTCACTTCAGGTTACACATAACTAGACTCCCACATAGAATAACATTAGTGGTAATCTAGGAAAAGAATAAATATTTATAGAGAGTGTTTTAGGACATTTATCACAATAACATGAATTATCAATGGAATTTTAGGCGCCTTATAAACATAAATATGTAATGAATGAAAGACCATTGTTTATTCAAAATTAACTGTAACGGAATAATTTTTTTCAAGATATTTTTTGAAAAGTTATATTTTTATTTTTCTATCTAGAATAAGTATAAAAGAATGAAATTTAAAAACATGATTAGTATAATTTCATATTGTAGTAAATTTCAGCAAAAAAAATATCTTTTTCTCCAAATGATGAGTATTCCGAGTGAATTTTTTAATTATTTAAACACTAAAAATAACTTTTAAATGCCAAATTGCATTAAAATGGATAGAAAATATATTCCACCTGTCTTTAGAAGTTAACCAGTACCAAAAAATTTCACACATGGTATTATATTTCATGAATGAATAAACAGTAATACGATTCAATAATCATAAAAATTCAATAGAAATACCCAATTTTTAAACTAATTATTTCAACACATAAATATCCTTAAATTATTTTTAAAATTTAGTAACTATGTTTGAAACCTAATGATTATAAGTATTTGATCGTATATTATTCCAAGATAAATCAACCAATATGCCTAAAAATAAAATCCCATATGTTTCTGTAGTAAACATAATTTTTTCTCTTTTAAAAATGTCATGCTAAATTGGACATCGTGTAGTCTAGTGGTGGTGCATGATTACCTTGTTGTTCATCATCTATTGGATCAAGAACCACCACCTTGCTGGATGCAATGGTTTTTCAACCATCACAGAGGTTGTCTCCTTTTTTATTTAATGTTGAAAAATATTTCATCCCTAAAAAATGTCATGTTGATCCTTGGAGTTATAAATGCCTCAACCTAACAAAATCTCCAAAAACATCATTGATAACCTAAGAAAGTTTACTACATAAAAACATCATATGGGGTGTCTTAAGACATTGAAATCATGATGAAACTTATTTATATAGTTTTATTATGGTATCCACAACTCTTAATATAACCTCATATAAAAGAAACTTAATCTATAAACACATCTAAACTAACCTTTAATACCATCTACAATATACCATTACTCAAAATCCCATATTCTATAATGAAATAAAATATTTAAAATGAATATTATGATGTCGATAATTATGGAACAAATTTTCCATCAATACCTAACAACATCATAAGGGAAAATTACACCACTTACATTTTGGAGGGCCTTTTAGGATTATAGTTTTAAATAATTTTGAAAAGAAACTACATAAAAAATTTACATGTCATTAAATAAACATTTATCCCATTTATCCCATAATTTCTTATTTCAAACTATTTTATCAACATAATCCTTGTGAAATTGGTTATATGCATAAATCATTAAATATATTTATTTATAACCTAGTTATAGGTGAATTTAAAAATCATGATATCAAATTCTCAGTAAGGGAAAAAATAATCATTAACATTTCAATTTCATAAATGATAATAAGAGAGCATAATTTTATGATGAAAAAATTATTGTCAATGGGAGAGTAATAAACGAACTCAAACACATCAATACCTGGAACATTAAATATGAAAACATGTAAAAGGAAAGAATGATTAGAATTAAAAATTATGAGTTTTTTGATATAAATATCGATCATGGTAGAAGTTATAAAACCAAAACATGTATAAATAAAACATTTATATACTTAGAACAAAATGTTCATTTCACTAATACAATCACTATTACAAATGGTATAAAAATACTGTCAACATCCATTAAAAAAATCAGATTGATATCATGGACCCACACATAATTATTTTATTACATAACAACCCATTATGGGAATATCATGGAACCACCCATCGTTGGTATATCATAGAACCACCCATAAAATGTCTATAAACCATTACACATTCATAAAGCATATAATCTCTCATTTCATCATAAAAAAATTTAGATACCATTATCCCTTTTATAACTTGATTAACATGTGAAAATTAAATGGGCTCTATATAAATGTTTTCAAAACTTGATTTTCTTATGGAAAATATCCATGTTCTTTAATAATCTCACTGAAACATGGTTATCTCATAGAAAATAAACAGGTTCGATGATATCATCATTAGAACATGATTATCCCTTAAAAATGAAATGTATTCAATTAAAATATCATTGAAATATGATTAACACAATGAAAATAATTTTTATTATTTCAATCTCATTCAAACTGGATTAGCTCAGGGAAATGAAAATGGATCCATAACATTCTCTTTGAAACACGATTAACCTTTGGAGGGAAATTGGTTTTTCGATGATATCTCTGAAACCATCCTAATCCATCGAAACAAATAATAATTATGGTATAAATTAAAAATTTACACTATAGTGTAAAAGTAACAGTAAGTGTTTTTGGTTTTGATGAATGGAAATTCATTTAAAAATCATTAAAATTTATTCCGGAAATTAATAATTAAACATTCAAAATGTCTCATCCACTTTGAAACATTTGTATCACATTCCCCTGAGAGGAATAACATTCAATAAATACTAAAATCCCATAATAATTATTGTATTCATGTTATAAAATTTTAATTGAGCAGTATATACACCTCATAAAATAAGGGAGGTTCGTCACATAACAAATGACCAAATGAAGGAAAAATGTGACGAAACTCTATTACTAATATAGTAACATTGAAATTGTTAACCCCATATAAGGTGGATAAAAAATGGATAAGTAAATCCAAATTAATATAATTATAAGAATCATAAAATACATTCGTGGGAAATATATAAAATACACAAAAATAATATGTGGGGAATATGACATGTGACTCTCATAAATAAAAGTGAGGCAAGGAAACCACTTAATTACTGAGTAACTTTTGAATCATAACATCTGTTTATGAATTTAATCAATTAACAAATGATTATTATTAAATTAAATAGGTTCATAATATAAATTTAAAAATAGAATTATATATAACTCACGAAATTAATTAGGTTAATAATAACCAATTAGTCTCAATTGAAAGTAAATTGAGACAAAACCATTTACCTGGAGTCTATTCTATCCTACATTTTCTTCAAAATGATAAATAATAACTTTATTTTAATCATTTATATGATGGAGAAACTTTTTCAAATTTTTTATTAATTATATTTAAATTATCACCATGTAATATATAATTAGAAAACAGATTATGATTAAGTTGGATGATTTGACCATATTTGGCTTATGTGTGAAAACCGACTTTGGTAGGTAAACTAAGGTCAATGAAGTCATTATTTAAACATATAGAGAATAATAATCATGGAATAATCATCAAATTTTATACCTAAATTATTCTTTTAAAACCAATCATGGAATATTGTTATGAAAAATGAACTCATTGTTCAATCATGGAGATGGTAGGTCGCATATTCGCATGAATAATATTTCCATTTTTTAATTATCTTTATAGAATGATTATAATTAACATTTATCACTCCAAAATTACCATTATATCTTAAAAACCTCTTTATTTGTAACATCCCAAGTATATAAAGAATAATAGAATTTCATATCTATTAATATTTTTGAATTTTATATTAATTTATTTTAAATGGGACACTTTGTGTGATATCATACTTGACATGCAACAATAGGTTTCTAAGAAATATTATGTTTCACGAATCCCACAATTATATCAAAATATAATATAAAATAAATGTTATTATTTTAAATGGTAGTGAGTGCCGAGATGTTTTTTTGGAAGGAATGAACATAATTATATATATAATTATTCTAAATATTTGTTAAATCTTTTTACATTTATAAAATTATTTTCAGAGGCTACAAAAGGGAATGAGTTCATTTTTAAGCATAAAATACTGTAAAACTTTTTAAAAATATTTTTATTTCCTTTTGATGGATAGCCCGTTTCAAATATAGTTTTTTCATAATTAAATGTTTTATTTGATAAAATAAACTTCTTATTTAGAATCAGGACATAAAAATTTACTTTGGTTGAAATTTTGGTATTTTTCTGATAAAATCCATATTTTTAGGTATACTAGAAAATACTGTACTTTTATTCAAAACTGCCATTAATCTAATTCATTTATATAGTTAGACTATCCTTTCAAATATTTTAAAGCCTATATGGATTAATTTCTTATAATTTCATCTATTTAGTGTAATTGGAATTAATTTAAAATTTATATTGGACATAAAAACATGTAAATATTTTGATAATTTTTACTTCTAAAAAACCTGTATTCTAGTTTTTACCTGGGTAACTAATTTTAAATTAATTTCTTACGATTAATATTTTTTTGAATTTGTAAACTAAAATTCTAAATATGGAATTATAAGATCCAAATTATGTTAGTAGGTACCTTTTTTGACATTATGAATATTAAATTAAATAATTATTTATATTTACAATGGTTAAAGGGTAGATTAGGTAAATAAGGGTACACAAATAATATTATAGTAATATTAAAATACTCTTACATGTGTCTTAATCTTATTTTATGATATATTTAAGACCATGAGCATCCTTATGTCCAATTTAGGACCACATAGAGACACTTGGTTGTGATAATTACCATTTTTAATTTTTAATTTAAAGAAAAGGTAAATATAACATAAACATGTATGTTCTAAAAAATTAATTTACATTTTGTTTATATAAATGATCTATTTAACTATAAATATTCATTAAAAACATAAAAAAGTTTCCTAAATAATGGTATTTTATTTAAAATTTTTTACACATTAAATAAATATATATATTTATAACACAATGATGATTCAACGATTACCTTATTAATGAAATATTCATATATATGATATTATAAATATTAAAATAAATGTAATTTAAACATTTTGATGTCATCTAAGTATTTTTTTTAAATTAAATTTCCATGTTAGGAATTATTTAGTTCCTATAGATTGATGTTATTAATTTATTATGAATTTAAGAAAAATAAATTTCTAAATGGATTCCAAATTGGCATAAATGAGTTTTTAAGACAAATTCTATTTTATTACAGGATATAACAATCCTAAAAATCTAATATTAGACCGAATGACTTGTATAATGTCAAATATGTCTTTAATTATCCACTTTTTGTTCGCTGGGAATTTTATTGGAACTATAGTAACCATATATTAAGAAAATACAAGAACACATGGTTTAGTAACTATAAGGACCCGACCATAAACATTACATAATATTGAATTAAATGAATAATTCACATTGAGGTTATTTTTAGGTTTAGTGTTTTATAAAATTAGGACATATCTATTACATTTAAAAAGTTTTCAAGGTAGACACTTCTACACAATTTCCATTTTTTACAAAACATGAACTCATGAAAAAAAGAGTCAAGTCTAGTTCAATGTTTTAGACAGCATGACTTTTCCTTGATCTTATCCTTGACCGTATTCATCTTTATGTCCTGTGAAAACATTTTAAAACATTGGATGATCCTAAAAAGTTCAGTAAGGGTTATAAAACAAATAATGAAAACATTTTTTCCTAAATACATATAAAACATGAAATATTTTACTTACCTCGTTAAATCATATGATTTATGAAAAACACATAGAAATCATAAATCGTAAAGGTAACTTGTAGAATCCAAATCATACTTAAATTGTAGCTATCACAAGTATACAAGGAGTTACATTGGAATACCCATCATAGTATATTCCCTAAAATATCTTAGGAGAAAAAATCACATTTACCTCCATCATGTTACCCAATGCATTTGAGAGCTATCTCGAGCTCACCCGCCTTAGGTTTATCACGGAACCACCAGTATACATAAATAATGCCCAAGAACCATAACATGATCATAACACATAACATAAGAATAAAGAAAAGATAACATTCCCACATTGCAATAGAAAAATATCATTTCAAGATATTGAAATAATAAATCCATTATCAAAATCATTTTCAATACAAAAATATGTAAAAAGAGTATATGCTATTTATTTTCTCCCTTTTAAAAACATTCTGTCTTGTTAAGGAAGCCAAAGATAAAATAAAAGTCGTGGTGGCAGAAAGGTCGCTGTCACTGATTACGTATAAAATAAAATTATTATTTTTTATTTAGTAAAATGATTTGTATAAAAAGATTCCCTTTGAATGAAATTAAAATTAAATGTTTTTTATATAGTGTATAAAAGAAAATCGTGTATTAAAATACAATATGCCTCAACGAAAGGAGATTGAGACGAAGTCCCTTACCTTGTGTCCGACTTGACTCGATCATTCTTTAATCTCATGAATAATAAACTAAAGTTAATTTATACTTGCTTAATAACTTTTTTCAAGTTTATTATTCCTTTTATATTAATTATTACCATGTTATAGACATTATGTAATCATTTAAGTTAATAACGTCCATTTTGTCGATATTTAGTACTTGAGTTAATAATGGACTTCTTATAATTACATGTTGTTTATGTGGTCAAAGGTTCATTATAACCATAATTATATTCATGATTTATATATCATATATATCATATATATCTTTCATATACATGTATTTATAATAGTACATGACATATGGAGGTATGAAATAAAATGCACCATTCATGTAGACGGTATGCCATACGTACGCATGAATGCTACTTTCATTTATATTTCTTATTTTAATAGAATTTAAACATACTGATACATAGGTATATTATAATCACAGTATAATATAATATATAATATCATTAACTCTATCTTTTATACATCCCACATATGGCATTAACGAGTCACATCACTATGAGGGGGCAGTAGTCCGCACTTCCTCAAATGAGATTATCGTATTTACCTACTATAGAAACCATAAAGGTGAGATATAAATGGTAAATACAGAAGCTTAAAAAAACATATACATAATATATATCATATATAAATATATTTCTATTATAATGGCCCCCATGAGAGGTGGTAGGAGATAATCGATCAATCATCATTTCGTGAGGCATTAGTTTTCCATCCAGAGAAACATTATCTTCTTCACCCCTTTAATGGAGGTGTGTGTATGTGTAGTTTGAATACTTATCATAAAAGCATACAATTATATTGAGGATTAATTTATTGTTACAAAATAAATGAATAAAAATAGTTTAGGGGTTTGAGAATTAAAATAAAAGATAATAATTTTAGAGAAATTGTTACCATTAATTCGGGTAACTTTCTTTGGTTTGAACCAAAAGGAATTATTTAAGTTCCTTCATCCTACGATAAGGCATCTAAGGGAGGATAGGGATGTTGGGAGATTAATTGGGAAGAGTTTGGAAGATATAAATGGCTTGAGAGGTGTGAGGAAAAGGTTAGAAGTGGTCTCCTTTTATAAAGGAGTGGAGGGGCTCTTTAGGAAAGTGTGAAAATATTATTTTATAATATAATTATATTCATATTCTAAGGGTCCAAAGATTATTTTAGTAAACTATAAGATGATTCATGGTCGAAATAAAATACTCCAAACAGAATTTGACATATTTGGATAATATTTTAATCATTATATTCATATTTATTTAAATCATTTATTAATGAGGTAAATAATGCATCATTATTGTGTCATAAATAATTTAATTTATTTGATATCTAAAAATTATAAAAAACAATGATATAGGAAATCTTTTTAGCTTTCCTAATAATATTTATAGTTGAAAATATGACTTATATAACATCATATAAAAATTAATTACTAAAAGATTATTGTTAATGTCAATCTTGTATCTACATTATATTAATTACTCTAAATTGTCATTATTACTCCCAAGTGGCTCAATAGGGTCCCAAAATCGACCCAATGATGCCCATGGTCATACATAACTCAAACATTAAGGTTTTTAAAAGTGTTAAGGTAATTTTGAATTATTATAAAATTCTTTTTACCTTGAATTAACCTATTTACCTTTAACCGCGGTAAATAAAAGTCAAAAGTTACTATTTACCAAAAATTATTTTCATCTTATTGAACAAAATTTTACTTCTTGATAACAATAATGTATGTTGGATTTTTGAAATTTAATTCACAGAAGTGGTAATATTTCATTTAAATGAAAAAGTCAGTTTTTTTTACTACCACTAAGTGGTTTCACTATTCATAAAAAATTGATGTTTTTCAGAAAAATACCAAAAATTCAGCCTAAGATATAATTGATATTCAGAATTCAAAAATGATGCCAATTTTACCAAATTAAAAACATAGAAATGGAATTTATTAATTTCAAATTTAATTCCTGTTATAAAACAAATAGCGTGTTTTTAAGAAACAATAACCATCAAAAGATTGATACTTATTTTTGTCCAATTTCAATGTGAAATTAATTACAATCACCAACATTGGATTAAATGGTAAAAATATATTTTAATTTCACTTTAAAACAAATTAAAAATATAATCTAACCATATAAATAAATTGGATTAAAAGGCACTTCTGAAATAAAATACAATATTTTTCACTATTCATTAAAAAATGAACTTTATCGAAAAAATTCCAAGAAATTATGAAAAGATAATTTTGATGTCCTTATTCTAAAGAAAGATTTTATTTGTTAATATAGAATGTATTAAAGTAACCAAAACTATATTTAAATAGGTTTCTCCACTAAAAGGCGATAAATCGGCCTTTTAATATAAATTATGATTAAAATTAGTTTCATTCACGTTTTAAGCCTCTAACTTTTATTGTAGAAATGTAAATACATTTAAAAAACATGAATAATCATATTGTAGTTAGTTTCGTTCATTTCCACCAATACAACAGCTAGGAGTTGACTACCATTTAAAATAATAATATTAAATTATTAGTGTGCAACGTAAGATTCCAATGAAACATGTTGTTGTGTATCAGGTACGCTATCCAACATAGCAACCCCTTTTAAAACTAAAATAAATATTTAATTCACAAATATTAATAAATTTGAAAATATCTTATTCTTCATTTAGCTGGGATGTTACAGTAACCATCTAATATATATAGAAAATGTTATTTATTTATCACGCAAACTCTTGCCTCTCGAAACGATGACTGTTATATTTTCTCTTACCCCTTCAAATGTTGGACATTATAATGGACCAATACATATATATGATATATATTATTTTTAAATTTTATCTATACTCTTTAATTTTGTATTGAAAACATACCTTTATTCTTTCCATATTATGTAAATATGATGATTTCATTTGATGAATTTTGGACTATCACCCCCTCAAAGTTATATGACTCGTTCCATACTTACATGGGACATATAAAGGATGGTGTTAATGAACTTATATAATATATATAACATAGATATTAAAATTTAATTATAATAGGCCTATTTATGTTTTATTCTTTATTCCTTTAATATAACAATTAAATGAATGCAGTGTTCATGCGTATGTACGGTATACCACATCCATGAACGATGAATTTCATTTCTTATCTATAGATGTCATGGAATATTATAAAAACATATATAATGAATATATATGATATTTGAATAATTAATAATACGATGGTGATAATGGGATTTTGACCACATGGATAATTTTCATTAAAACAAGTTCATTTTTTACACAAATACAGAACCTCATCAAAACATCTTATATGAATTAAAACAATAAAATAATTTCAATAAAAAGGTAATAAGTTATTTAAAATTAATAATAATCTTTTAAAAAGTTATAAATTAAATATAATTTCACATAATTTTATTATTTAGGATATTAAAGAATGATCAAGACATCTCCGTCTCAATGTAAGGGACATTGCCACAATATCCTTTCATTGAGGCATTTCATATTAATATGCAAAATTATTATTTGATAAAGAATTTTTACGGAAACTATGACATTTAATAACCATATTTTATCTATACTAATGTTATTGATTAAATCATAGAGATTAATATTTAAATGTTCAAAGTGGTATGGGACACCTTGAACATTTAATCATTTACCTATCCGACATTTTTTCTTTATATTAAATTACATATTTATTTATATGGGTATAAAATGTATATACATGAAATGTTGTGTCAATATTTAATTTCCTTAAATGTTTTCTAAAGGAATAATTATATAATAATTGTTGTAATTTTTGTTAAAAATGGGAAATGGTATGTTTTTAACATATATGTTGAAAATGACTACTCTGCTGTTGTAACCGTTATTTGATATTTGGATTCCTCTATAAGCCATAATGTATTTTAAAATAAAAATGAATCTGTTATTTCTTTATTTAGGTATCTTGGTATTACATATTGGTTCTTAAATAAAAAATTTCTTTTCATACTGAAATGTTATTCATATGGGGTTCGAAGAGGCTTTCAAAAAAAGGGTTTGGGGATGAACATGTTTAATTCATGAAATAGAACATAAGCATAATATAAAATAGGCGATCATGATATAGCTTATATGAAGGATTTAACATCATTATAGATCATGGTTGAGCCTGACTTAGCTTATATGAAGGGTTAAACACCATTATAGCTCATTACTGATCCCGATATATATTATAAAAAGTATGATCCCCATTATAGATCTATAACTTAGATGACAAAAATATGATTATTCTAATTGAAAAATGTTTGAAAGGTTTTTTTGTATATGAATATCAAAGTCAAATAAAAGAGTTTGAATTTCTTGTTATTGGTTTTTGGGGTTTTTAATGTGAAAAAATTATGAGTGCCATTCATCTGAAAATGTTTTATTTTATCTACTCAATGAACATTGAAAGGGTTATCATGTTTTAACAAGACTAATTGTTTTTCTTGAATTTTATGTCTCTTGATGTGATTTTTGTGCTCATCCAATGTTTTTAAATGTTTTCATTTTATTTAAGGAAAAATAGAGCCAAGGATGGAATCAAAGAAATGATATTATGATTAAAAATGAAATGAAAATGTTTTTGTTTTTAAAAGTTTTTTTGTGGAATATATATCTATACTTTTAGAAGTTTTAACTTTTTATTTCTATGTTTTTGTTATGTAATAGTTATGGACAAATTCTCTAAAGCTGTAAACATGAAAATATCCTCAATGTGAATAATTGAATCAACACAAGATTATGTAACATTTAAGGCTGAGACATTATAATATTTATTTATAAATACTTATATATATCATTATTTTAATGTGGTGTTGGAAATAACTCGAATCTCTTGGAGGAGATGGTAGACTTGAAATGAAAAATCACTTTTTTTTGGGAAAAGTTAAGAAAGAAATTGATATATTTTATTTCTAGAAATAAAATTATGGAATTAACATTAAATATATGTTATTTTTATCAAATATTTTTATTTAACTATCTCTAATAAATTCCATGTAAATTTTGAATGAACCACATCACTTTGAGGGCGCATTATTCGACACGTCCACAAATGATGTTATCATATTCCAAATAAATAGTAATCATGAAGGTAAGAGTTATTTAAATATTAAATAAAAATAAATACCTCATAAATTTAATAAAAATAAAATATAAATTACAATTACATCATTATTTCCAACTATGAAAGGTGGTAATAGAAGAATGAACGACATTTGATCAGAATATGGTTGTTTGTCGTTCACTTGAATGATGATAGCTTATCCTATTTGATGAAAGTGTGTGAAGGTTTAGATAGAAACATAATATTAAAAACATATCAGTATATTTATTATATTTATTTTATGATATAATCAAGGTAGAGTAATAATTTAATGGATTGAGAAAGAAATAAAACAAAAGTGCTCCATGAATAATTTTTCAACTTCTTTTGGGAACTCCTTTCGCTTTTCCCGAAATGAATTCCTTGTTTTAATGGTTACCCAAATTTTTGATTCTATGATAAGAAAAGGGATGTTGGGAGTTTATTTTTGAAGCATTTTTATGTGAAAAAAATGTCTTCAGAAGTGTGAATATAGTGAATATTGAGGTCTTTTTTATAGTGGTGGAGGAGTGACATTCTTTTAAATACCAAAAGGTAAGTACTATTAAGAGTTCTCACATACATAATATGGATCAAATAATGATTTAAAATAAATAAAAGATGTTATATGGTATAAATGTTTCTATATAATTTATTTTTTAATATTTTATAGGTAATTTTTTCTCTTGATATTAATTTTAATCCACTAAGTAAACATATTTTTACTTTAATCCCTATAATTAAATTTAATTTCTTTCACAAATATTTTAGGCTAAATTTTAAGATGAAATTAATTGAATATAAATATTATTAATATTCCATATAATTTTATTCATTTTTCAAATTCAATTCCCAAAAGTGAAAAAATTAAATTTAAAGTTAATCCTATTGTTATGGAGGGATAGTATGTTTTTAATGTAAAATGTCTTAATGATTGAAATGTTTTAAAATCCAATTTCATTGTGATATTGATTAAAATAGAATAAATTTAATTTATTAATGTATAATTATAATAATTAAACTTTAAATCAAATTAAAAATATTATTTAAGTATATAAATAAACTATAAATAAATAGATATTTCTATTAAATTCATATATTTTTCATCATTAATCAAATAATTAAACCTCTCAAAAAATAAAAACAATTTACACAATTTAAATATTGATATTAATATTTCATAAAATAAGTTTATTAGATCCAATAAAATTTATAATATTGTTAAAAATTAGTTTTAAAACATGTCTACCATTTGAAGGTGGTAAAACATCCTTTAAGGGAAATACAGCTTCTTATCCTTGAAATTTGATTTGTTCTTATTTTATGCATAAACAAATATAGGATTAATTGAAAAAAATCTTAAATATATAACATTATTATTTCATTATTATTTTTCACCAATAGTGATTAATTATATTTATTATGATAAAATTCCATTGTGGGAATATAAATTAGTTTTTATATATACATCCTTTTTGTTCAAATGGTTTGTCTATTCATTCGTTATTATTTAGTAACAAAATAATTCGTTATATTTAAATTTTTAAAAAATAAATTTATATTTAATTTAATTCTACTCATTATTTCCATTCCAATGTCTAAGTTATAATTATAATATTAAATAAAATTAGTATATTGTTTTTTGGGAAGATTTGGTGTTTCATGTAACATAAGTTATCTATAAAACGTTACGTTACGCGCAACACAAGATAATTATTTTATTTCATATAAAAATATAAGCTATAAATTATGAAAACATAAGCTACCAATGAATTTAAATTAATTTTAAAGAATATATTTCTTAATTTCATTGTATTTTACAACGTAGACAAGCACCGATAAAATGTAAATGAAATGATATTCATTTTTTAATGATCATATATACACGCACCCAGATGTATCAATAAAAGCATTTATAAGAATATAAAGGATAAAAACATCTATTGTGTAATAATATGTAAAATTAACTTTAAGTATTAAAACATATAATGATAGTTCAATAGAAATTATCTAAATTGTAAAAATAAACACCAAAAAAATACACGGAAAACTAAATTAAAATTAACACTAGAGTATAGTTGTGAACAATTGAGTCTGAATCATAGTGTCTCGACACAGAACATAGTTATTTTCACCATGTACTTCTAAGATACATTAATTTCATGTCCACAAATTTCACATATAATCTTTATGTCATTTTAAAAAGACAAAACATTTTCTGAAAAATCTCATGTAGGGGTGAGTATTTACAAACCTATTAGGACTACTCAAAATCACCAAACAGAAGCATCAAGACTGAGTATTCAACACATCACTGTGAAATAATGTAAATCTGAATATGAGACAACATCAAAAATGATAATAACCATGATATGATCAACAATAATCTAGTATATAGAGATAATGGGGGTCTCTATCTCTACAATCCCACTAATAATAATGATTCTTCCTGCAACTCCAATGGTATATCTCTAATTCCCAACATCATGAGAAATTGTATGAGAAACCATGTGGAGGGGAATTCACCATACATCTTTTCTCCATATTCAATGTATCCACTATCTCATAACCATGCATCTTGTGTTACCTCTCCATAATCTTTGAGGAGAAGCCTTCACCTCACCATTATGCTCCACAACTAAGGGAGCCACAAACCCCATGGATGACCCTCTCCCTACCAAGGAGGAAAGACAGGGGAGTGGCACCCCATTTATATAGTACTCATTCGATGTGTATGGGAGTATCTAATCTATATTTATTATGAGTATGGGGGCCCACTCCCAAGTGTGATACTAAGTACCCATCTCTGCATATCTATGATAATCAAACCCTATCACTGCCATTGTCAAGAATCTCTATAAGAAGTGTCATTCTCAGAACACCATGAATCATTTCTCATAATAAACAATAATGTATAATTCATGGTTCATGTGAAAAACTACCCAATATAGGATTCTCATTAAAAAATATGATCCAAGAAAAAAATAGACAAATGTGTGAGGCTCATCGCATGTCTAATAAGATAAATTATAAATCCCCCAATATGTAACAATAAATGGACAAGAATTTCCAAACATGTCAAAAAAAATTTATCCACATAGGAATACACTTAATAAATTCTATTTACATTCTATAATCATAAAACCAGTGAAAAAATTGCATTTTTTTCATAATACATACATATGTCGTTCCGTGGGATCGAGCCCCAAGTTAGAATAAACTATTCAAAAATAGTCTTGAATATTCTACATTAATATCAGGGCCATAATGTCATATATGGATCCTCAATCTCACATTTCATGAAAATTTTATGACTGAAATTATGTTTTCATATTATTATTATTATTATTATTATATTATTATTATTATTATTATTATATAATAATGAAATATCTGTAAACTTCCCTCTTAATTTTCCATGGGCATACTAGATGTCCACCTTTACCTCTCTCAAGAATTAATACACTATAAAATACCCTCTCTTCATAAATAATAATATTTTAATTATAATTATTAAACATAATATATAATAAATCATATATGTGAAAGGGGCATGGAATTCACTCAAGGTAGCACCCCATTTTCAAGGTCACACAGAGGATACCATTCAACCCTCTAGATTGAACCTCTTTTTCATCAATAATTTTTCCACCCATTAATGATATAAATTAAATAATCATTAATATTATTGTTATTATTATTATTATTATTATTATAAAAACTTTCTACACCTCCACATTTCATACTGGTGGCAGGTTCCTCATAGGGAGTTCTTTGATCTTGGAACCCCATATTCTATTTGAAAAATATTATTATTTATAAATATAACATATTATTATTAGAATTAATTATTACACAATCTTCCCTTCACGGTCGTCCATAGATCAGAGACTGGACATTCATCTTCAGAAAACAATCCACCATTTCCATCAGTAGAAACCACACATTCTAAGTCATAGAAATCATACTATTTCAATATACAGAAATTTTAGTGTTGTTAATGGATGTATCATGGAAAACTATTTCTCAAAAACATCAATCATTTCTCCTTTAGAGAGAATCACTTTATCTAGCTCATAACCCACCAATATGTGATGCAAATTTGGGTTCCCATCATCACATCCACACCTTAGTATTCTCTCTGAAATCTAAATCTAAACTGACGACATCTATCCTTTATTCCAAATAATATATGCACAATGGATGATATACCCAGATATCATCAAATCACTATTCAACCTATTACTAATGACAAATGCCAAGAAGGAAGGGAGAATAAAACATATCACAAATTTCAAATCAGTGAATGGTTTTGTTCATTTTCCCATCATTTATGGAATCCAATGAATTGGGTTATCAAATAAACAAGAATCAAGGATAATAATTAATTCTCAAATTCCTAGATCTATGAAGTGAAATAAAATTTAGGAAAACCCAACAATGATTGATCTGCTAATTAATATTAAAAATTGATATACTCATTTTCATGTCAAATTATAATGGTGATTAAATGGGATCTAAAATTTCATAACATGGTTGGATCAGTCACTGATTAAAAAAAATTCTGCAATCATGGTAGAGATCCACAAACACTGATGGTGAGTCAATGCTTAGTAAATTCATCATGAGAATAAATTTATCATTGTCTGCCAATGATCTCCCCTAATTCATCCTCACTCAATCCCCGGACAATGAATCTAACCCATGGGATTAGGAAATTAAAATATATTTATTGGGGGACCAGTCATTGATATTATAGAAATAAATTAATTATAATAATTTATTTATTTTTTAATGTATGCATGACTGATCTCAACCTAAAAGCTAGGAATTCTCTGAGTTTGTGTCTCCCTTGGAATTAATCCCCCATTATGAACTCAATAGTGTTCATTGACATCCAATATTAGACTTATTTTGGGGTTTATTATTTTATTTAATAAAAACTATACATATGTGGTATATTCAATTTAATATAGTTCTTATATCAATATTAGGCTCACAAAACCATTGAATTTTACAACATCACATCACATGGATATAGAAATATGCATAGAAATATTACAGGGAAATGAACCAACTAAACCTTGTCTATTATAAAGAGATGGATGTCCAAAACATACAATGGATAAATTACACCTTCTGTAAATGGTTTACACTTTGTGTTTCATCAGCGTTGAGTATACCCATTTCTCATCATCACACATGACAAGTGTGTAAGAACCTGGTTCTTAATCATGAGGTACGGTTTTCTTCTTTTATCCTTTCCTTAAGTTTTTTTGAGAAAATAAGGAAAATTGGGGGAAATCCAAAATTTTGGGACTACATGGCGTGTAATTTTCAACATTCCATGTACTTCACCCGTCTGGGATGAGTACACAGGGTGTGTGTCCTTGTTGGTGACTAAGAGTGTAAAAACTGACTACACACCATGTAGTGGTCCTTTACACGCCGTGTAGTTAGTCATCAGATGAAACAGTAATGAGGTAGAAGCAGCCGCCAGCTGGACGACAGTACACACCGTGTAGTCAGGAATACACACTGTGTACTCATGTCGACGGATTAACAGTTTGGTGGTGCCGCTAGAGGAACAGTTAAATGAGGGGAGTACATGTCGTGTAGTCAAAATTACACGCCATGTACTTTGGTTTTTCACTTAAAATGGGAAGTAGCCAACCATGTTCATAGGGCTGGCTTAGAATAAGACGGGAGCTCAGGAGAGGATGGTCGAACCTTCATAGACCTCCAGATCGAGCATCGGGAATCCGTTTCTTCTTCCGTCAATCACGTTGGAACCCCACGGGTATGGTCTCCCATCTCGTTGCATAGTTATTGCCAATTCATTCTCTAATGTATGTTATATTCGGTTTAATGAGAATTATTTTACGTCATATCTACGATGTTCTTAGACATTTTAGAAGGTTTTATTCGAGTATACCGTTCTTGGGTGTTTAAGGAAGGTGTCTTGGTGTTTAATTTCCAACCATTGTGTGTTTTGCGTATTGTGGTGATATGCACCCATTAATGGGGTGACGTATGGTTGAGGCATTGTTTAATTAAATACCTATAATTGTATAGGTAA
Source organism: Viscum album (assembly GCA_963277665.1). Taxonomy (NCBI): domain Eukaryota; kingdom Viridiplantae; phylum Streptophyta; class Magnoliopsida; order Santalales; family Viscaceae; genus Viscum; species Viscum album. The sequence goes on along the minus strand of OY728157.1, from coordinate 453,318,084 downwards.
TTTAAATATGATAATAAATTGTTGTTTGGGATCAGTGCTTGGATCCAGGACCACCCCGAGGGTGCGTTCCTCTATTTAGCCATTTGTCCTGGATACCTTATGGTATGCCTTTATAATAATGATTGAAGAATTTCCTTGAGAGTAATTGAATTTTGTGTTTCATGTATATTTCTTGTTTGAATATAGGGCATGGCCCAGTCACTTGTTAGCCTGAGGGCAGTGTTGTGATTACCCTGTGGGAAATTTACTACATAGCCTTTGGGAAACATCTTCTGTGCCTGTGGGTGACACCTCGTACACCTGTGGGAAATATTCGATATGCCTGTGGGATGATTCTTGTGTTTAGATTCTCTTTACCCGAGGGTAAGGGTTTACATGTCTAAGGACTCTAGCAATTTTTCTTAGAATAATCACAATGGTGATATCTTAAATTGAATGTTGAAAATAATAATAAAATTGCAATATAAATGGTAAAGATAGTTACTTTTGAGTACTTCTTAGTTTATTGAATGTTTACTACTAAACACTATTGTTGCATCTCTTCACGCAGTTGGGCACGGGCCTTTCGTGGGTGCATACAGGGATATATTTCTCACTCCCTGTTTGGGTTATGTCTTCGGCCCAAACAGATTACGTTTCTACAGGTGTGGATAAGGGAAAGGATCCATATACAGGTACTTGATTATTACTGGGATGTAGGGGCGCATGGGGCCGATGTTGACTCACGATTCTACCAACTGTTTTGTTTCGTTTTTTTGTACTTTGTATTGTATTTTACTGTATTGTATTGTAACATGTTCTTGTTGTTTTCTTCGAACATGAGATATGTTTCATCATTTTCTATATAAATCTTGGTTATCTTTTACTACAGTTTTTTATTTTAAATGTGTATGTTTTATTGCTTCTGCTGTTGTTTTATTCTTTTTATTTTATTCCATTGCGCTACACTTTAAAAAATAAGGGCATAATTTCCCCACTATCAGACATGGGCCCTCACTGCTAGTTGGTAGCCTCTGGCATTTAGGGAAATGAGCATGAGGTCACATGGCGAACTGGGTTCAGGGCACCCATTGAGTGACACCCAGAACTGGGACGTTACAAAGTGGTATCAGAGGGGTTCTTTTCTTTGATTTACTATTTGGAGCCTTAGTCAGGGATATGATGAGAATGGTAGTTGGTAATAAGATGTGTCTGGGCATAGCTAACCCGTGTACATGGATAAACCAATTTACCTCGTGTGTCAATTTTACTGATTTTTCAATTTTAAAGTTGAATTGATTTTCACCGAAGGGTGACACACTTGTATTGTGCTGTTTATATTTTATTCCTGAGTTCTATTGAGTTGCAACCCAATGAGATGAGGGTATTCCACTTCATGAATCATTTAGGAACATGCTAGAAATAACATTCCATGCATAGTTTCCATGCCATGTAGGTGTTATAAAAATAACATGTTATTTTGATAGATGTTGTGCTAGAAATAAAACATGTTGTTGTGATAGCTTCTTGGATAGATATCTGCTATTTTGATAGGGTATTATTCTATGAGTCAGTATATAGAATGAATACCAAACATTGGTTTTAGGTAGTATGGGCCATCATTTACCGAAATTTGGTGGATCATTGGCTACTTATCTTCTTATAACACATATAAGATACCAAACATTGATTCGCAGGGAGTATGGCCCCTCACAGATCGGAATTTGTCACTTAGGTGTTGTTTTTCAGTATTTTCTGGGTTCTGGGGAAGTTTCTAAGGCATATTGTCCAGACACCCAGTATACACATTGTGTAGTACTTTAAACACGCCGTGTATGTTCTTCTGTTCGGGAAGAAAATTAAACATTTTGATTACATGCCGGGTAGTCTATGTACACGCCATGTAGTCTCTTTACGGGTCATAGACCATGTGGGCGGGGACACAGGGAAGGTAATTTCTTGGGGAGAACACATCATGTATTGTATGTACACACTGTTTTGTGTTAACCCGGAGTCCTCCCGTGTAACTAACAACATGGATGGTGGAGACCTTAATATATACTCATTGTGTCCACTATGGAACATTTCGTGTAGTCTAACCGAGGATCTGGCCGTGTATCTAACAACATGAGTCGGTGTAATCCTTTTATGTACATTCCATGTGTATATTGAACACGCCGTGTAGTTGGAGCTGTGTATACGGCAATGTAACGAAAAACACGGGTTGGTGAAACTCGTATTGTAAACGCCATGTACCTGTGGGACACGCCATGTAATATTGACCAGTGACAGACCGTGTGGACTTAGTCATGTGGCTGGAAAGATGGAGTGGTGTACACGCCGTGTGAGGGTGTAACACGCCGTGTAGTATCAATCCGAGTAGTCGGCTGTGTCACAAACGACACGGGGAGTTGGAAAATTACACCATACACGTCGTGTAAATTATATACATGCCATGTAGTTTTGTTTAACGGAAGCCGCGTGGCTTGGTCATGTAGAAGGACCCGGGAAGGGGATGAAAAGTCAGATACACGCCGTGTAGTCTTTTTGTGAAATTTTGAATGCCTTTTTCCCCATATTTCCATTTTGGGTCCTTCATTTTCAAACTGTAATAATCTTGATCCAAGGTGTGCATTTGACCTTGTAGTGTCGTGCCACTGAGACATTCACACGATTTTCACCAGGAGAGAGGCAATGAGTATACTCTAGAGATGGTGGGCCATGGGCTACCAGTTGATCCTCCAGCAGATCCAGATGCGGCGCCAACTGTAATACCGGACACAGGTGCGGAGGTGCAGTTTCGTGAAGGATTTATGCATTTCATGAAGACCTTTTAGGGAGCACCGTCGGCTGCCACATCTATGGCCGAGCTGACTCATATCTTCAATCAGCAGCATCCGCCTACATTTTCAGGGGTTGGCGGACCACATGCTATGGAGTCTTGGCGGGGGTCAATGCATACTATTTTCAAGCACCTAGAGACGCCTCCAGGGTGGAGGGTCGAGTTCGTAACTTATATGTTGTGTGATTCTGCAAAGAGGTGGTGGGATGTTACCACCCAGTCAGAACATCATAGAGACATGGCATGGGATGATTTCCAGATAGCCTTCTATGACTTCTTCTTCCCAGAGATGTTGAGGGCAGATCGAGCTTGAGAGTGCATGAATCTGCAGCAGGGAGCTATGTCGGTGATGGATTATTCTGCTCGCTTCACCGAGCTTAAACGTTTTCCACCCGTTCTGGTAGGCGATGAGACGTTGAGAGCCAGATTATTTGAGGATGGTCATAGATATGACATCCGAGCACTGGTGAATGTTTTCATGTTGCCTTCAGTACATGCTATTGTGAACTAGGTGCTGATTAGAGAGAGGAACCTGTGAGAAACTAGTGGTATGGGCCAGGGCGGTTCCGCACCAGTTTAAGGTACAATTGCTATTGGTAATAGGAAGAGACATATAGACTTTTCTCAGGATGGCAGTACCAGTCATAAGAATGTGTCAGGTGGCCAGGTCATGTGCTACCAGTGTGGTAAGGAAGGGCACAAGAAACCTCAGCGTCCATGAGACCTAGTGTAGTGCCGAGCTTGCGGCAAGATGGGTGATCTGCATCACTTTTGCAGGGCGTTTCCACCAGTGGCTACTGAGAGGGGTTCTGTGCAGACTCCATGTGCGGGGGTAGGACCAGCAGCTTCTTACCAGTTAGGGAACTGGAATACATCACGGCCTGCAGGCAGAGATGGTGGTCGTGGCTATGGTATCCGGACACCAGGATCGCAGCGGCAGTAGGGTGGAACAACTCAGGGTAGCCAGGCTGTGTCGCAGGGCCGCGGCACTGGGCAGGCATATGCAGTGCAACATGACCAACAAAAGTTGGATCTTTTACCTTCTACTATCAGAGGTATTATTCTAGTAGCTTCTGTTTTATCTACAGTGCATTTTGATATGGGCACTACCCATTGTTTCATATCTGTACCCGTTGTGGAGAGCCTTGGGCTCTATGTATCTTCTTCTTCTGTTGTTATGACGTTAGACACTCCGTTGGGGACTAGAACGACTTGTGTGCATCAGTGCAAGGAGTGCCCCCTTGAGGTTGGTGGGTGTCACTTCCTTTGGGACCTCTATGACTTAGAGATGACGATTTATGATGTCAATCTTGGGATGGACTGGTTGGTTCCCTTTCGGGCCTTTGTGGATTGCTATCGTCACAGGGTGAGTTTCACGTCACTAGAGGGCAGAGAGTTTCTATACAAGGGTGAGTGTGATGTTCAGGTGAGTCAAGCTAGACCAAAGCATGTGGGTGATGTGGAGTCACAACCCAGATTTCGAGCTTATATCTGGATGATCAGGGGACTTGATAGAAGGATTTCCTTCCAGTGGTTTATTGTTTTAGGGATGTCTTCCCATTGGACTTTTAAGGTCTTCCTCCAGAGTGAGGGGTGGATTTCTCTATTGAGCTTGTCCCAGGAGCAGCACCGGTGTCCATTCCACCTTATAGGAGGGATACACCAGAGTTGCAGGAGCTCAAGAGAGAGTTAGGGGAGTTACAGGAAAAGATTTTTATCCGAACTATTACTTCTCCTTGGGGTTCTTCGGCCCCTTTTGTGAAAAAGGCGGAAAGTAACCTTAGTCTCTGTGTGGATTATCAGAAGCTAAACCAGTTGACAGTCAAGAACCGATATCCCTTGTCGAGGATTGATGATCTTTTTTACCAACGTCGTAGAGCACGAGTGTTCTCAAATACTGAATTGTGATCAGGATATCATCAGTTGTGCGTTAGACCATCTGATATACATCTCGTAGATTTCAATAGAAACTATGGTCTATACGAGTATATGGTTTTTCCATTCGGACTCACGAATTCACCAAAAGCATTCAAGGTTCTGATGAATCATGTGTTCCATCCTTATCTAGATTATTTTGTGGTAGTATTCGTGGATGATATCTTGGTGTACTCTCACACTCGAAACGACCTTGCCACCCATCTTGAGATCATATTGAGTACACTGAGAGAGCACCAGCTATATCCTAAGCTCTCAACGTGCCACTTTTGGATGGACCAAATTCACTTCCTGGGTTATATCATCTTAGAGGAAAGAGTTTCAGAAGACCCAGAGAGGGTGAGAGCAGTAGTTTCCTTGGAGCATCCCAAGAACATGTTTGAGATACAGAGTTTCTTGGGGATGGCTAGTTACTACAGATGCTTCATACAATACTTATCCCGCTTAGCAGCACCATTGATGGGTTTAAATAAGAAGGGTGTGATGTTTGTTTGGTCAGAATCTTATGAGACAACCTTCCAGGAGCTGAAGGGAAAGTTGACATCAGCACTAGTCTTGATACTTCCAGAGCATGAGAAGAGCTATACAGTTTACTGTGATGCATCAGGTATTGGGTTGGAAGCTGTGTTGATGCAGGGAGATTGAGTATTTGTGTATGGGTTTTGGTAGTTGAGGCCACATGAGAGGAATTACCTGATGCATGATCTCGAGTAGGCTGCATTTGTTCATGTGTTACACTGTTGGAGACATTATCTATTGGGAGAGCATTTTGTGGTTTTCACCGACCAAAAAAGTGTCCATTATATCTTTACTCGGTGTGACATGAGCCTGAGATAGCGAAGGTGGGTTGAATACCTTTAGTCATTCGATTTTGAGCTTGCCTATACACATGGTAAGGGTAATGCATTAGCTGATGCACTGAGCAGGAATGCTCAGATACAGGCAGTGCAAGAGGCCAGTAGGGAATGGAAACTTATCGATTTGTTCTGTGTGATGAATTTTGTGGTGCATGATAGTCAGGGGCAGACCTATCTTCCATCTTCAGCTATGACATCTATTCTACTGGATAGAGTGAGGATGAGATAGCTATCTGATTTAGAAGTCCTAGTCCTACAGAAGTCGGTGACCAGTGAGGACCCATATCTTGGTTGGACGATATGTGATAATGAAGTATTTCATTTCATTGGTCAAGTGTGGGTTCTAGGGGATATATGTGAGGAGCTGATATGGGAGTTTCATGATTCAGCTAGGGAAGTTCATCCTGGGGATACCAAGATGTACCAAGATCTGAGACATCAGTACTGGTGCCCGGTAATGAAAATGGATGTAGCTGGTTTTGTTATGAGGTGTTCCACCTATCAGCAGTTGAAAGCGGAGCATCAGAGGCCAGTCAAACTATTACAGCAGTTACCCATCCCGGAGTGGTAATGAGATGATGTCACGATGGACATAGTGACTGGGTTTTTGAGGTCACCTCGAGGCAATTATGTCAAGAGGGTTGTTGTGGACAGACTCACAGAGGTAGCTCACTTTTTGCCGATCAAGGAGACCTTTGGATTTGACGAGCTTGTGAAGTTGTATATCTGAGAGGTCATATATCTTCATGGGGTCCCCTGTTCTATCATTTCAGATAGGTATTCCTGTTTTAGATCTCATTTCTGGCAGTGTTTTTAGAGAACACTGTGTACACAGGTGTTTCTTAGCACACCTTACCACCCTCAGACCGATGGTCAGTCTGAGCGTACGATATAGGTGCTTTAGGACATGTTGTGTGAATGCTTCCTAGACTTTTATGGCTCTTAGGAAAAGCATATAACCCTATTTGAGTTTTCATATAATAATAGTTTTCCGGAAACTATTGAGATGAAACCTTATAAGGCTTTATATGGTAGGCCATGCTAATCACCCATGGGCGGGTTAGAGGCAGGTGAGGAAGCTTTACTGGGACCACCTCTCGTGCAGCAGTCTTCTGAGAAGGTCTAGTTGATTCATAAGCAAATGGCTACTGCACAGTCTCGTCGGAAATCTTATGCTGATCGCTGCAGACAACCCTTGGAGTTTGTGGTCGGGGTTCTGGTTTTCATGCGTGTTTCAACGAGGTTGGGACACAAGCGGATCAGGAGACAGGGTAAACATTCACCTAGGTATGTGGGGAAATTTGATATTTTGGAGAGAGTCATGCTGGTTTCTTATCAGTTGTAGTTACCATAGAGGTACCAATCCATGCACGACGTCTTCCATGTATCTCAGTTGTATTTCCATCATTTAGACCAGTCTCACGTCTTTCAGCCCGAGGAGGCTGAGTTTGAAATATATGCATCCTTTGAGGAGCATCTGATTCATATCATTGATAGGAGCATGAAGGTTCTCTAAGGCCAGTCAGTTCCTCTCGTACGTGTGGTATGGCAGCATGACCGAGTAAAGGACGAAACCTGGGTGCTGGAGACTGACATAAATGCTCAGTGGTTAGATTTGTTCACGATTATATCTTCACCAACCTTGGAAGGGCAATTCAGGGATGAATTTCATTAAAGGGGGACGTTTGTAAGAACCCGGTTCTTATTATTGAAGTACGGGTTTCTTCTTTTCTCATTTACTTAAGTGTTTTTGTGAAAATAAGGAAAATGTGGTAATATCCTAAATTTTGGGACTACAAGCCATGTATTTTTCCACAAGTTGTGTACTTTGTCCATGTGGGATGAGTACACATGGTGTGTAGCCTTGTTGGAGACTAAGGGTATAAAAACCAACTACACGCCGTGTAGTGGTCCCTTACACGCCGGGTAGTCAGTCGGCAGACGAAACAGTAAGGCGGTGTAAGTAGCAGCCATCTAGGCGACAGTACACGCTGTGTAGTCAGGAATACACCCCATGTACTAATGTTGACGGATGAACAGTTTGGCGGTGCCGCCAAACGAATAGTTAAATGAGGGGATTAAATGACTTGTAGTTAAAAGTACACTTCGTGTACTTCGTTTTTTTGTTTAAAATGGGCAGTAGCCAACCCTGTTCAATGTATTGGCTTAGAAATAGAAGGGAGCTCGGGAATGGACGGTCAAACCTTCGTAGACCTCTAGATCGAGCGTCAGGAATCCGTTTCCTCTTCCGTCGATCACGTTGGAACCCTACGGGTATGCTATACCATCTCCTTGCATAGTTCATGCCAATTATTCCTCTAATGGAAGTTATTTGATTTTGAGTGATAATTATTTTACCTTGGATCTATTACATTCTTGGACGTTTCAGAAGGTGTCGTTTGGGTATACCGTTCTTGGGTGTTTAAGGTAGGTGGCTTGGTGTTTAATTTCCAGCTGTTGTTCATATTTTGTGTACTGAGCTGATATGCGCCCATTGATGGGGTGTCGTATGGATAAGTCCTTGTTTAATTAAATACCTATAATTTTATAGGTAATTTAAATGTGATAATAAATTGTTGTTTGGGATCGCTTCTTGGATCAAGGACCACCCCGGGGATGCGTTCCTCTGTTTAGTCATTTGGCCAGGATACCTGAGGGTATGCCTTTATAATAATGATTGTCTAATTTCCTTTCGAGGAATTTCATTTTGTTTTTCATGTATATTAGTTTTTTGCATATTGGAAATGGCCTAGTTACTTGTTAGCTTGCGGGAAGTATTGGGATTAGACTGTGGGCAATGTACTACTTAGCCTATGGGGAACTTCTTCTGTGCCTATTGGCAGTTGATTCTGTGCCTGTGGGTGAAACCTCGTACGCATGTGGGTAATATTCAATATTCCTGTGACCAGATTCATGTGTTTGGATTCACATTACCTAAGGTTAAGGGTTTACGTGTCTGAGGACTCTGGATATTTTTCTTAGAATACTCACTGGGGTGATATCTTAAATTGAATGTTAAAAATAATAATAAAATGTAAATATAACTGGTAAAGTTAGTTACTTTTGGGTACTACATAGTTTATTGAATTTTTTCTACTGCACACTATTATTGCATCTTTTCACACAGTTGGGCATTAGCCGTTGGTGGGTGCCTACTGGGATTTATTTCTCACACCCTGTTTGGTTCATGTCTTCAGCCTAACCAGATTATGTTTCTGCAGGTGCGGATTAGGGAATGGGTCCCTATACACGTACTTGATTATTTCTGGGAAGTAGGGGAGCATGGGACTGAGCTTTGACTAAAGATGCTACAAGATGTTTTCTTTCATTTTTTTGTACTCTGTATTGTACTGTACTGTATTGTAGTGTAACATGTTCTGGCTATTTTCTTAGAACATGAGACAAGTTGCATCATTTTATATATAACTATTGGTTATATATTACTGTAGTTGTTTATTTTTAATGTGTATGGTTTATTTCTTCCACTGTTATTTTATGATTTTTATTTTATTCCATTGTGCTACAGTTTGACAAATGAGGGAATAGTTTCCCCACTATCAGACCTAGGCCCTCGTTGCTAGGTGGCAGCCTCTAGTGTTTGGGAAAATGCGCTTGAGGTCACATAGTGAACCAGGTTTGGGGCACCTGTTGAGTGGCACTCAGAACTGGGACATTACAATGTGTGTCTCTAAATATACAACATGTTCAAAGAGATACACAGAGTTTAGGGATCATTGTATGAACTCTTCATACCTCCATCTCATTTCGTTGTACTTCTAGCCATGTTCATGAACTTTTGGAAATTCCCTTGTATTCTGAGTTATTCTCATTGATTGAGATCTTTTACAATTATTGGTTCATGCCTCTATACTCTAGTCAAGCTAGTATACGTGGTTGTGTTTACACTGATGTACCATATTTGTAAACAAAGACTTACTAGCACAAGTTCACACATCATTTTGTAGGGACCACACAATATTGGACATTATTATCAACACAAAAACCATAGATAATCATTTGTTGGGTGAAAAAAAATTATCTAGACTACATGTAATGTAGTCGTGAATTTAATAGAAATTATGGAATGATTCCCCTATATTCAAATGTTAATTCCACCGTGAAATTCATCACAATTCTGAAAAATTATATGAATATTTGTGTCATATCATTCTTATATTTTTTGATGGTTACTGTTTGACCATTAAATTTCATGAAAACTTGTTCTCATTGCACTGTTATACCATTTTCATTCCCAAAATCAAGTCATGGGTCACCCAAATATAATCATGGTCTATTATTTTCTACAAGCATTTTAATCATATTATCAATCCCAACTCTGAAACTACATAAATTATCTATTGTTCCAATGATCGAATTTGTAAGGTTCTATTTCTAGGTATTCATAAAAATTCCAATTAATAGGAAATTTTAATAGTGAACATGCATAGAATGATGGGAAAAAATCAAAAAACATGAGGAATAAAACTCAGCCATTTTTTATAATTTACTTTATCTGATGTGATTTTAATGATGATCGAAGAGAAACAATAATAAAAAATATTGTCTCCCCATATCCCATGAAAATAAAGTCATTACTAAAAATCATGATAGTCCCATGAGTCATCATGTTACATGATTGATTCATGTTCAACATCATGTAACAAAATAAGGAATAAAACAAAGGAAAAAATATATTTCCCTATTTTTGGATTGATCGCTCCTGTGTTTTATCATTAGTGAAAACATTGAATAGTATTGGAATTAAGTATCCCCTTAGTAGTCTGATCATTGTTCCATGATACTAATGTCCAACAATGCTTCTCTATTATCTCCTCTCAAATCCCTAGGGGTTTTAAGCTTACCTAGGGGATTTTTGTATATGCCTAAATTTAAATAGGATGTTGGGTAATAGAAATTTAATGTTTAATCATTTCTTTACTTTATTTATTAAATTACTAATCCAACCATGACTACTCTTTACTAAAATTCTTGAAAAAGACAATGGTTATGTTTCACCTACAGTAAAACCCATTTTATGGATTCAATTGTGATATCATATTTCTACATCAATACTCTTTTCAAGATTAAATCCAATATTTAAGAAAAACCTCATTTGTTTTATATAATATAATTAATATTTTTATTATATCCACATTGAGACTCATGGTGCCTTAGGATCTCATTTCATCATAGCTCCTATATTAGAAAATATTCTTTATAATTTTCCAAAGATTTTCATGGAAACAATATGTTAGAAAAAAAATTGAATATTCTCCATGTTATCTATATTTATATAATTATGGGTCATAAATAAATAAATCCCCACCATCATTGATTATATTTTTTCGATAAGCTAATGAAATACATTAATATCAATAAATACTCAAGAGTAAATGACAATATTAATTATTTATACCACACTCACATTAAGTTGTTCCATAATAAAAATTTTACATATTCATTAACCTTGGCTATAACATCACTCAGATCAAGGTCAATACAAGGTTTATAGCATCTTCACTATCTATATCATATATGGAGACCATTTTCAATAAAGTATCATCATTATAACATTCTTCCTGGACAAAACATTCATCTATGCAAATAATATTGGGTTATATAAGGGTTTCTTCAGAATTTATACAACATCAGGGATGTTATTTTATCCAAAATAATTCATTATAAATCACAATAAAAGATAAAGGATGGAATCAGGTGGTTAAAACCTATAATTGATAAAGAACAATACATCTTCTTAAGTGGCATTATCAATGTAAGCACTATACAACCCCTATGTTACCCAAAATTTTAAAGTATATCTTCAGTATTATATGGAATAGATTCCATGATCCTAGGTATTAACACAACATAACTTGCTATATTTATTTTAGATAACACATTATCATATGACTTTTATATGGGAGTGGGACCACCCCATTCTGAATTTACATCGACTATAATAAATATCTTCAAATAATGCTTCTAACCAAAAAATAATCTATCATGAACATATCAATAATATATGGTCAATATCACTACCTAAACTTATCAACATACTTACATGTCCATATTAAACAAATATCATTACCAAATTTAACTTAACAATTATATGATGACATTTCCCCAAAAATCCACTATCATACTATTCATATTAAATCATTAATCAACATAAAATCAAAAAAAATATCAATTAATATAATAAAATATTATATTTTTCTTCGATTATCATAATTATTTACTATAATTTTGAAATTACCACCCCAGTAATCTGTTATATAACAATTTGTAATTATTTAAATATTTCTATTGGATATATTATCCTTCAATTAAATCATAATCAAAAATAATTTTCAATTTACCAACACAATATTTACCTCATATTATCATGAATAATCCATCAATAATAGAATAAAAATCGTGATAAATTAATGTGGATTATAAATATATGAGAATATCATGTCAAAAATGACATTTCCATGTTGATTTCCAATACATAATCACCACTACTCTTTAAAACTCCTAGTTTATGTATGTCTCTCTACAACCATGAATGGATCAAAAATTCAAAGGCATTATTGTAAGAAAAATAGAGAGAAATTGGTAGATATTATTTTAGTGGAAAGTTATATAAAAAATTTATTAATGTCAAATATATATTATTCTATTAAAATTTCTATTAAAATGACGTTCCAATCCCATTATAACTCCACTCTAACATATATATTTGAAACACTCCCATTAATTCCAAAACTGGACCACTAATCATGCCATTTTCAATTTAAAATATATATCTTCCACATCATATAGTATTTCTTATGTAAAACATCCCCACATAAATTAATCTAGTGGTGTATATACTAGAAGATCATTCATAAAAATAGTGGGATATTGCAGACCAAACTAATATTGAACTTGTTATAATGTGGGATTATATCATATAGTTTTTTAATATAAAATTATTCCCTCACCTATTCAGGATTTAAATACAACTGCTTTTTTATCTTGAAGTGATAGAATATATATATTATTGAATATGTAACTATGTTCATGAATTTATTTTACTTCTCCCCAAATATTTATTCCATCCTTTCCAAGAAGGATTTCTTCTATGAGAATGAGTTGTTACTTAAAATTCTCTCTAACATAGATTTTCTTTTTTAATAATGGATTCAAGGTGATGGTAAATTGATAAACTATTGAGGGAATATATATTTCCAAAAATATGGTAGAAGGAATAATTTTTATCTCTATAGGAGTATATGGGAACTCAAACCTTTGAAATAATTGAATGAATGACACCTGCTTCTGGAATGGTGGAGCATCTTAGAATCAAACAATCATATCATTTAATTTTAATACATGCCCTAACTGTATCTCTTGTTGTTTTCAAGGTGGTTCACTTGATAATATCAAGATATATTTCATATCACCTCCTAGATCATTTTATTAATATAACTAGATGGGGAAATTTCAAAGAAATTTTCATAGTACTCCAAAGTCTAGTGTTCAATATGAATATCATATTTCTCATACATCATATACTTTGAAGGGGGAAATCCCATAAAAACAGTTCTAGTCCACAAAACAATGTTAGTTAAGGTGATTTTTCGAACACCATGACTACTCAGGTAAAGGAATATTTTTAAAGAATAAAGTTACAATGGGGGGTAAAGAAAAAATTGCATGGTTCTGAAAAATGATCATGGAAGATCAATCAAGTCCTTCAACGTTTCACGGAACTATTCTTTCAAATTATACATTTATGAAAATATTTATTAGTATTGACTAGTCATACTCTTTTATTTTTTTTTGTTTATTATATGGGCTTACATATTGGGATGCTTTTATCTTTTGTGAAACTTCAAACACCTCTAGGATAATGGTTGTGTCAAGCCTTCAACTATAAATCATGTTCAATATCTATTTATAGTTAAGAATAGGTTTGTGACTTATCTATTCATTATATGGACTTCTATGACCTAATTTTTGTAATGAATTGGATTACATCCTTCAAATCCCATCTTAACTATTATGCCTACTAGGTTATTTTCACATATTATAAGGGAAATAAACACCTCTACATAGGAGATTGGATGTAAATACAATAATAAATTGACCATTTTTACCAGTGTTTTGGAATATCTCCTACTAGTTGGAAGTAGTTACTTTTTCGTATAATTATGTAATTAGACTTATGGAATTTACAACCTTCTTAGTCCAATATCCTAATGTATTTTTTTTACAATTTTTTTATATTTCCACCAAAAAGATAATATAAAATTATGATTGATCTCTTACTTGGAACAAGTACTATTTCACATCCTTTTTAATTAATGTAAACAATGGAATTAATATAAATGAAAATTTATCAGGAATAATTTAAATGTAAAGGGTTCAACTAACCCTGTACATCTACATTGGCCAAACTAGTACATTTTTTTGGAAAGTTTATGGAAATATTTGGCAATGCACGGGTTATCATAATATCAACTATGCTATGATAAATAATCTATGTCCTCTTCCCCAAATTTTTGACCCATTTGATCAATTGATGGGATCCACATAGTTCACTAAAATTGAATTAAGATTAAGAAACCATTATCATATAGTGGGGTAGGAGTTCATTGTGAAAATATTTCTCTATAGTTTCTGTAGACATTATGATTATATTGTTAGTCCTTATGGTCTTAAAAATTCACCTATTGTATGTATTGAATCGGTTAATTAGATCATTCATTGGTATATTGACAATGTTTTTGTGGTGTTCATCAATGATAGTCTAGTGTATTCAAGGAATAAGTCTAATCATGAAAAACACATTGATATAATGTTGGTTATCTTGTACAAATATAATCTTTATGAAAGGAATTCAAATTTTGATTAAAGGATATAAGAAGTATGTTTCATTAGGCATGTAATTTCTGAAGATTTAGTTTTAGTTGATCTGGAAAAGATATATGTTGTTATCTCATGGAAACTATCATATAATGTTTTTAAGATACGTATTTTCCTCATATTAGCATGAAAATATCAACATTTTCATTATGATTTTTCACAAAATGTCTTAGTAATGAATAATTTGAAAATGAAAGGTGTTCCATTATAATCTAGGGAGGTGTGTAAAAATAAATTTCGAGTTCTTAATGTTCAATATACCAGATAATATATCCGTATATATCTACAGTAAGAACACAACTATGTGGTCTAATGTAATGAATTAGTATATTGGTTGGGTTTTTTTTCTCATGAAGAACATTCATGTTGTCATTGATGGCTCACAATAGTTATAGGTGAATTATAGAAACTAATCAAAAATTTATTTTTAATTAGCTATTGTAGTATATTATTTGAATACATGGAGTCATTTAATTTCTGTAATTTAATTACCATGTGTATGGACCATAAAATCATGAAAAAAAATTTCTCATAATAAAATTTTAACTGATGATAAGAAATACGGGTGGAAAATTTTGAAATATTATATATTTAATTGATGTATACATTGGGTATATGAAATTTTATAGCTAATTTATTATGTAGGAATTCATTTCATTAGTTGGATAAAGAGGCATTGGATCAATGGTACAAAATTTCTTTCATAGATTATATTTATCAAGATTGTGTTATGTATGTACATGTTGTGGTTTTCATTCCTAACTTTATTTTTCTAAATATGGTTTTGCGGTAAGGGTATTCAAAAAAATATTATCCAGAATGTTTATCGATGAGGTAAAAACTATATTATAGGGACACTATTGAGTTTTGGATTATTAATAAGAGATCAATAATGATTTTTAGAGATCATATTTTTGTTCTTATAGATTATTAGGAAAAAGTACTAAATTTCTACCACTATTCTAGATGTTTTGTTCATCCTTATATCTATAAAATGTATAAAATATTAATAGCATATTTTTTGAGTGTTTCATAATGGAAAATTTAGTGGGTATTGTCTTTAGATTCCCCACATGTAAAGATGTCAAGGTGGATAACCAATGATGAGATGGCATGTTTAATTATTTATCTCTTCTAATATAGAAATGGGAGTATATTACAATCAATTTTTTCATAGGACTACTGAAAATAAATGGGAATCACTATATCATATGGTCGACCGGGGATCGACTCATGAAGTATTCTCACCTCACCTAGATTTTTATAAATAATATAGTGAAGGAATTTTCAAAAATTAAAATTTTAGAATATATAAAGCTACATAGATTACGAGTGTCAATTGTGTATGATTTGGACACTTGGTTTTTTTTCTCATCTTTAAAAGTCAATAATAAAATGCCTTTGGAGATTAGTTGACCACAACAACATCATATCATCCTCAAATAGAGAGAAAATATGAATAGAAAATTAACTCATTAAAAACATTATTAGAATATTTTTAATGGATTTTGGTGGATCATGGTAGTGTCATGAAATGTTACTAGAGATCTTATACAATTACAATTATTATTACATGAAACATATGTTACCTTTGAACATGTTGTATAGTCTTCCTTTTTGTTCTCCACAATTTTCGGTAAAAATAGGTGAGACATCACTTATCAAACTCATCCCTGCGATATAAGCAATAAATAATATTAGTATGATCAAAAATAATATAGTGATGCCACCGAGTCCTCAAAAATCATATGCAAATCATCGATGTTGACAGTTATCATTTGAGGTGGGTAATCATGTTCTATTGAGAATATATCAAACTATAGGTCATATTTATTTTTGTAAATAAACAAATGTAAATCCTTTATAAATTTTCCCATTTGATATACATAAATGAGATGGATATGTGGATTATTTTTTGTCTTTACTTACAGTGTCTAGTACTTTTAACATTTTATTTCATGTATTTGTGACGTCTCGACCTGTGACCCACTAAATGAGGCCTTCAACTAGTGGGTCACATAGAATCAAGTGTGCCTCCCCATACACCATAGGTTTCTAACTTATAGTGAGGATCAATGATGGTATATTTGGTAGACTATACCATCATGATTAGGGTAAAATAGCTCTATCATAAATGAATAAAAATGATGGATCATAATATCAACTAGATACATAGGTTAAATCATTGAGAAAATTGCAATAATAATCAATGACAATGGAGGGATCATATAAAAAAATATGTGTAATTTATGTAGCTATAGAAATGAACGGAAATACATTGATATAGGAATCCAATACAATACATGTGTCCAAAATATAAAAATACCAAAAGAAATTATCTCCATTTAGCATCATTACCCTGATAATGGTCATGGGATCCAATTCTACTATGAAGTAATGAATCCAGAACCACCAGGTGGATGATTTGTCTTATCCTTAACTGCATCCTTAAATCCTATTTGGGTAACAAATGATAGATCGAATAGGGTGTGAGATAAAACTATGTAATCCCCCACCAACGGTGTCTATAACATGTCCAGACTATATACATATGGTGAAGGAGTGTATAAATATAACATGAGGAAAAGTAATATAAGTAGAAGTGAAACTATCTATTACATCAAATCATACTGTGATTAAGAGTCTAAATAAAAATTTTTATCTTGAAATCATTCTAATCATCATCAATATCCTATTCCACATAACAAAGAATCATTTCTACATGGTCTGGGATTCAAAGAGTATAAATTTAAAAGGAATCCAAAAAATATTTTTTAATCATATCCAAAGATTTAAATTTTCCAATTCATACAAATAATCCATGTAAATCATATCCAAGCAGTAAAAATTTCCATGGAATCCTTGTAATCTAGGTAAATCAAATCCAAGTTGTAGAAATTTGCCATGCATTCTAGTAGGTCATAAGCCCCAAGGATTAAAAATATATAACGAATCAAAATAAGTCATCACATTTAGGGAGTTGTAAGGTAATATTCATCCATGTATGAATATTAAATTGAATCCAAGGAGTCAAAATTTATAAGTCTTCAAAGAAATATGGATCCATGGAGTAGATATCTCCAATGAATCCAAGTGGGTCATTACTGCCACACCAAAAACACTACATAATCTTTATAACCAATTCAATCACCATTTAATAAACCATTTCACTAATAATTTCACTAATCCCATGATATTAATATACAATCCAAGGAATTTCCCATTACATACCTCTCATATACATAATAAAATGCACTATATGGTTTTAAAAAACATTAAAATCAATTTTATTACCTTATTCAATTCCCAATAATTAAAAGTGAAATCAATACACATCAGGGTGGCATATTCATTGTAAAAGGGAATAACCAACCCCACGTGTGGTTAGGGTTCAGTTTACGAACCTCAAACCATGAAAAGGTGTGTCACATCAAATCTAAAACGTTATTCAAACATTAGATTAATGGTTATAGGAATCATCATCCATAAATTCCAACATTTCATACAACAATAATGGGGTATAAATTACTAGACTTTGTATGAAAGGCTATAGACCATCTATTGTAATACGATAGAAGAACACTTCACTTGTCCCTACCTCTAATTTTTTCTGGATTATAAGGCAATAAATCAATATTCATATACCTTGAAAATTTATTATTTGAGCTTATACCCAAAAAGACTCATTAATAGAATGTAAAATGAAAAAATGAGAGTAAAAATGAAGAACTCGTCATTGGATATCCAATGAGATGAATGGTGCCCTGATCAGAGTCCATATGAGTGAGATATCACAAATCCTAAAAGGATTCCATAGGTGATCTCCAAAAAGAGAAAATGGTTTTCCCTACTTGAGATAAAATAAAAGGGGTATTTTTTAAATAATTTAATGATTTTAGTGGAAACAAGTAATTTTACAGATATTATAAATGGAGGATAGTTTGGTCGCATGACTATAAAAATAATTTACCGACCATTCACCATGGATTGTCTCAAGATACCTCTTATACGGTTATGGTGAATGTTTATAAAAATTGTGTTTCATTCGTTCATTTTCTCTCAATTAAAATGTATTGGGAAAATGCACTGTTTTTTGGAATTGGTTGTACATTTTCATCAAATCGTGTGGCCCTGAATAGTATAATGGACCACCCAACCTGCATTAATCAATCATTATAGAATGGGGTGAATAGTTTGTACTAGTTGTTCATCCTAGATACCATTATACAAAATATCATGATTCAGAATCAATACAAGAATTGGACACCCATGTTGCCTCCATGATCCCACGTGGAAATCCAATTATGATAAAATTATATAAATTAATGGAAATAAAAATAATAATATATCATATAAAAATAGGATTCATTCAAAATTACCACCTTAATGAAATTTTTCCCCAATGTTCCCTTAATATGGTGGTACAGTATCATTTGATAATAACCCAATTCATTGGTCCTATACATCTACCTCATACTATGAAGACTCTTCATGTACATAGTTATACTTCTATATAAATCGTACTATAGGAACTTACAACCTCATAGAACATTCTATTCAAGATCAAAAATGTAGATAGGATTCTCTTTAATGGATGAATCAACCTCTATGTCAACCACCTCAGGATGAATAATATTTGATTGATCCGAATTGTTTGCGAAAAGATGAGATATGTAGAAGATGTCATTCATGGACCAGTCCCATTGAGGTATCTATAACCGATAATTTGTTAGATTGACTGTCACAATAATTTCAAATGGCCTAATGTAACGAGGTGAGAGATTCCCTTATTTTGAATTATTCTTTTCCACGGTCTCTGAAAAACATGTAAGATACCCTGAATCCACACATGTAACTATAGTGATCAATTGTGATGATTGGTGTATGAATTCAATCTAGAAAAATATATTGGAATTTACTTCCAAATATGTTTAACATGCATAGAATAAAACATAATGATATGAGGATGCAGTAGCACTACCACTCCTTCAAACTGTCCCAGGGGTGAACGGTATGTACTATTGTGTAGGGCCTTATAATGATTCATTTGTATATCCTTTTGTAAGTTTTTATTAAAATCAAACTCATAAATAAATAATTTATTCTTCCATAAACCATAAAAATCTAGTATAAATGATCAGATAATTCCCTCCAAAACCTTTATCGAACACTCTGAGTGACTGTCAGTCGTTAGGTGATGGGGTGTACTCATCATCCGCTATAAACCCAATATACTCTAGAACCCTTGCCAGAACTATGATTTGAATATAGAATCTCTATACAATTCAATAGAATTTAGAACCTCATAAATATTTATTACCTCATGAATATAGACCGTCTCAAGATCCTCGACATATAATGTCCCCCAAATATGAAGTAAATTGGAAACCTTTTTCCACTTATCTACAATCACGCATATGGAATCACTACCTTGACATGATCTTGGAAATCTCAACATGAAATCTATGGTGACATCATACCATTTCCACTTATGAATAAGAAAAAATATAGAAGACTATCTGGTCAATATTTCTCTACCTGCACCTATTTTAATGTAGGACACATAGTAAAAAAATAGTTATGTTCATCTTTATCCTCATCCACTAGTATTTATGTCTTAAGTCACAATAAATCTTTATATTACTAGGATTCACGACCCATATATCGGAATTATACTCTCACATTAACTCCTCTCACGTGACATTAAAAACCCATAGGAATCAATGAATGTGAAATGTCTCATTCTCATCAACGACCCAACCAGGTAGTAGGCCATCTCTTTCAACACTCTCTCGCAAAAACCAACTATTAAAATCTGATAGATTCCTCATTTCCACTCTCTCTATAAGTTAAGCGGTCACTAATAATGTTTTATTTATAGAATATCCATGATTGTCAGGAAAACCCACATGAAAGTCAGAAAACAAGTCCATGACCTAACACTCACTATTTACCTCCTTAACCTCCAGTGTATGAGTTCTCCAACATAGAGAAACGTAAATAGCATTTACCATTCCAAGAAGATAATAATTCTCAATGTCAAAACACTATAGGTATTGAACCCACCATTGATTCCTGGAATTCAACATTGGATATGTAAAGATGTATAGGTGTATTTTGAGGTCTGTATACACCCCCAAAAAGCAATACCAGTAAGTCATACATCCCACAATACAAATCATGAACAATATTGGATGCCTTGGGATCATGTATAGGGTAGCTCCTCTTATGTGGAATCATCTGATGAGACATGTATTCCATGACTCACCCCTCTTATATTATAAATACTTCTATACCAATAATCAGTTAATCAAAATATACTGTATAACCTCTATCGGTTCTAGAATAATTAGGATCAATGATAAATTCAATATCTCATTCATTTCTGGAATATATATCTCAAATGATTCTAACCATATAAATAGTGATCCCTACTTATTCAAACATTTATGAAGTTCTTCTATGTATGATAAATCATTAATGATGTACCATTAACAACCATATTGACACAAAAAACATAGTATATCAAATAAATTCATCTTATTTTCTTCATAAAATAAAGTCTCACCTTCTATAGGTCAACTAATACTGTTATATATAAGATAATATGACAAAGGAAGTGAATTATATCTATCCAAATGTGTAAATATATGATAATATAATATAACTGAGGCTCTCTTAGTGTATCCAATACAATCTCAAGATATTTGGGATGGCCATGTAGATTATGTGAATATACCAAGATATACACAATAAATTCCACAAAAATGATTTCTTATATTGAGGGAAAACTATATTCATAAATTCCATATAAACATTCCGTAAATTTGTAATATGAAATGGTGTGACCAATTACTAATAAAATTCATATCTAATATAAAATGATTCATGCAGTATATCTGATTGTCTAACATTTACCTGATCATAACATGACCATAAATAACTCTTATATAAACCCTTTTTCCTCATATTTGGCTAACCACATTTTCTATATGAAGAAATAGATAGGGGTTCTTAACCGTCAACTGATCCAATTTTTGGTAATCAAAAAATAAATGATTTTTTAAATCCTCCTTTATAGAGATAAGTATTTTTTAAAACCCATGGAGAAGTATTGAGTCTTATAAAACCCCTTTCTTAATGTTACTCTAGCAGCCTCTTGAGCTCTTACAACGTAGAAGTATCCATATTATAATGAATAATAGATATTAATGTAGCTCCTAGTATATGCTCAATGGAAAACTCTACCTCTATCACATGAGATATTCTTGAAAATATGTCCTAGAAAACATATCTAAATTGATCAAAAACTGGAGGGAAATCCCCCTATTTCATCCATTGGTCATCGAAATATATGATACCAAAATGCATTTTAATCCCACGAATCCCATAATTCTCAGGTCAATTTGGATGCTCTAGTAAATTACATTCATCTCTGTGAATAAAAATGGCTACCTTTGGTGTTGTCAAAGCCAACTCTATAGAATATAAAATAATGTAGTAATGTTAATGAACATACAAGTCTTTCCACAGAATATTTAGAATCATATCATATCATGGAAAAAGATGACCCATATAAATCAAATATTCTAACCAATGTGGGTATTTTCTATCAACGGATCGTTTATTGTTTTTTTTAAATCCTCACATGGAAAATCTATGTGTTATTATGGAAATAGATCTTACAGTTCAATCATATAATAGTATTGGAGGGGTTGCTTCCTACTGTTTTCCCAATTTTTGGGTCAAAAAATTTGATAATGGAGAAAAGTGTTTTTGAAAATGCATTTTTTCACTAATTATAAAGAGGTTTATAATGTTTTACTCCATATTTTTTTTAAAAACAATGCATTAAATTTGGAAAAGGAAAGAAGGTAGAATAGATTTTAGAGTTGGTCTTTAATGTGAGTTGACCAACAGAGGCTTGTTTGAATGGACTGGTATGCTTGTGGTAAAGACGTTATTCCTTTGCTATGGGTTACCAAAATTCCTAAAATTGGTGTGTTCACCAACTGAAGACTGACAAAAAAATTTCAATGAAGATATTTTTTCATAGCGCGCAATGGATTTTCATGTGAACGACTTCCATGGACTAAAACTTTTGCGCTAGGGTTCCTTTTTTCCATAAATGTACAAGTTTTTTTATGGTGTAACTACATGAAAAATATTTTTTGTGAAAAATATAATGGTTTCACGACAAAAAAGGGTTTTGTGAAAAGTATGGGTTGTGTGAAAATTATCTTACGTGAAAATCAACATACATGCTCCCTAGAAGTGGTGTTTCACACAAGTGGTGTGTTGAGATTCTAACAGGATTCATTTATCGTGTTTTTTTATTCAATGCTTTCATGTGAATGTATTCTAGACATCTATGTGATCATTTTCTTATACTAGATAGAGACAAATTCTTTAGTACAAATCTATTGAAGTGACCTTTCAGAAGAAAAACTCAGTGAGATGTCACCCAAAGAAGTGGGCAAGGGGGAGTTTATGGAAGTACTCTAAGGGAAATAATTTTATATCCTTAAAATATTATAAAGGCAGTGTTCCTATAATATATTAATTATTTTTAGACTTTTTTACACTACCACTATTAGATATTAGTGAATTTTGGTACAACATAAACACTTTTGTCATATTCCCATTGAACAGGAACTTATTGGTGAACGATGTAAAATTGTTATGTCATGTATTTGAATGTGATTGTTTATTTTCTCCAATATCTCTTCATGCAGTTTAAATAGGTTCCTACCAACATGGGCCCAAGATTTTTTCTTTTAAAATAAAAATTTGACACCCTAATTCACTCATCCCCTCTCAGGGTGTTTTGGAGCCATTCAAGAGTTTAAAAAGGGTGGTTTCTAGTGTTACATTTATCCCAATTTGCTTTCATGGATAATTTTAATAATGTAAGTGGAGTCCCCTACTTGGATGGAAGTAACTTTTAGATATGGAATAACAATATGAGATCTCATCTAATATATCTTGGAATGGATATACTCTTTTCCACTTCACAAGGAATATAGGTTACGTTTCGAATATGGATTTTTATTGCTGATATAAATAGAAAAGTTCATTATATTTAATATAAATCATAGAATGCCTCCACTATAGCTTCTTCTAATGAAATTTATCAAAAGCTGATGATTTGTACATCTGCAAAGTCTATGTGGGTCAAACAAGGAATGCATATAAAGGTGAAAAAAAGATAATGAGGCAAAAATCTATTTTTTCACAATAGGTTTCATGATCTAAATACGAATCCTGATTAAAATGCAGATATATTTTTCAATCAAATTACTAATGTTGCAGGACCAATTTTTGGGCTTATTGAAAATATAAAAGGCACTGACATTATGAAGAAAATATTGATAATAATTCAACCACTTTCCAATATAAAACTATCCTCCCTTGAGGAACGTTTTTTTGAAAACTTTATATAGATGATTTTATAAGCATTATAGTAGCTTATAAAATGAGATCCAAGACTGAAGATGTAATGACACATGTCAACAAAGAAATGTAATTCATATACATATAGAAACTTGATATTTTAGAATATAGTGATAAATAAGGTATCTAGGAAAATGAATTTCTTTCCCAATTTTCCCTACAATATAGGAGAATAAAAGGAAGAGGTAAAGAAAATATACCCATGGAATTTTTTCATTGTGGTAGAGTTGGGAACATTGAAAATTTGTGTTAAAGTAATTTTGATGATGATGAATGTGAAGCTGTGAACTCACAAAATCTTTAAAAAAGGTTCCTTAAAAAGGGAGACTTCATATCTTGATATAAATTACAGCAAAAGAGTTTTGTTTTTGAATAGGAAGATGATTATAATGAATTATCTGAAGAAGAAGAACTAGAGTTTAAATCTGGAACCCAATTATCTATGATGGATATGGTTGAATTGATAGAACCATAAAAATACATGGCTAGATATAATCAATTGATTGTCTATGATGTTATGAATTTGAAAATTAAGGATGCTTATATAAATTTGGGGAATCAATTTAATAGAAGTACAAAGTAGAGATAATATGTTGAAGAATCGTTAATATATTTTGATCATCTTGAACGTGAAATTGAATGACTAGAAATATTAGTGAATGAACAGTCAATAACATTTAAAAAAAAGAAGATGTATTAAAACTGATGCTAATACTTTAAAAATATGCAAATGTCATCAATGACCTTAAATTTAGGATATATAAGAATTACAAGACTATTTAGGGTCTTGAATGAGAAGATGTTACTCTTAGAAGTAAACATGAAAGTTACTCAAATTTAAAAGGAACAAAGAAGAAAATTCATATTTCAATATTTGAATATGATGAGATGATAGAGAGAGAGTGAGGTGTGGTTATGAAGGAGTATGGAAAGTTTTAGATGATAAAAGAACCATGTTCATGGGAAAAAGTAGAATTTGATGTGCTATTGAAACATCAAAATCTAGAAATAAGATGAATTATAATAAAGGAATGTTGAATGATGGAAATTTTGAAAGGTCACCAGATGTATTAACAAAGAAAGATTCAAATACAACTGAAAGGATAACTGAATATAATCCAAAGTATTCCTAAAATTATATGTATTCAATATATTTTCCTAAGGAATGTGACAGGATGAGAAAAGGAATTGAGAAGGCATTTCTTCTTAGGAAATGTCTATTTTGTGGCTATCTGTTCCATACCATATCATACTGTGAAGAGGCAATGATCTATTTGAATGGGGAATATCTAAGAAGTAAAAATTAGTGGAAAACTCAAGTCATACTTCTTATTGAACAAATACTTTCTATAAAAATATTGTATTCATTTTTTGAAATTTGGTCATAATTTTGTTCATTGCAAGTAGAGGAAAGGCGTGAAAAATACATACAAATATAAAAGACAAGTCAACACTTGTCAACCAGATTGTGTTTCTCTTACAAATAGGATATCTCCTCTAAATTAAGATTGTATGTATAAATCAACTACTCACATAAAAGAGTGACATGAAATTAAATCTTTATCCTTCACTCAATCTCTTATTTCATTGATGGAAAATAAGAAAAGTGTTAAATATAACCTTGCAGAAGTATACCTCAATGCCTCAAAGAGTAGAATAACCTAGATTATTGATGGTGGATTCTCATCCCATATAACGAGATGTTTATAAATATTAAATAGTGCTAAGAACATGGTATATGTAATGGTATGGTTTGGTAATGATGGCGCTTTGCAGGTCAATGTTCATTGAAGTAGTAGACAGGATAATATTGAGCTGAAGAAAACTTATGTTCATTATGTGGATGGTCTACATCAGAATATCCTCAGTGCGATTTAACTCTATGACATGGGACTTATGTTGACATTCAATAAAATTTAATGAACTATAAAAGGAAATATAGAAAATTAACTCATGAATTTTTGTAGAACAGATGGAAACTTATACCTGGTTGATAGTGGAGAGAATATTTTCTACATAACTATTGATGAAGAAAATGACTTGTGGCACTAGATATTGGGGAACATTAATATAAAATACATGGAAAAGATAACAAATTTTAAGATAGTCTTAAATATCCCCAATCTGAATCATGAATGGGAAAAGAATTATGATTCATGAATATGAGGGAATTTGGTCTGTAGTTCATATTTGGGAAAGAATAAGAGAGTATCAAATCATCTTGATCTCATTCATATAGACGTATGTGGTCCAATAAATATGTTCAGAAAATATGGATAAAGGTAAATATTTCTTTTCATTTATGATTATAGTATAATAACTTGTGTGATGGTTATACATAAGAAAAGGTAGGTTCTTGATTACATGAAAACTAATCACAAAATTGCTTAGAATGATACTAGATAGGTAATCAATGTGTTTTGGTCTGATAATAGAGGTAAATACATGCCCCTTGGGTTTGAAAATTACTTGAAGAAACATGTAATACAACATGTGGTGTCTTATGTGTGAACTCAACAAAAAAATGGAGTTATTGAGAATAGAAATCAGTAGGTGAAAAATATGGACAAAACTATGGTTATTGATGTTATTATATCTCACCATTAATGGAAATAGGTTGTTCATGCAGCACTTTATAATAAAAATAGTTTGAGTATTTATATGGTAGAAATGAAGACACTATATGAGTTGGGGAATTGAAGGAATCCCTCCTCAAAGTAATTTTGTGTTTTTGGAAGTAAATTTTTCATTCAAAACAAGGATAGAAATAAAGTGAAGTAAGGGGATGAGGTAGATGAAAGAATATTCAAGGATATTCAATAAATATTAAAGACTATTAATGTTTCAAAAATTACCTTGGATGACATTTTCAAAGAAGTGAGGTTTAGATCATTGAAGATAAAACCATAAACACCTTGAGGGATCTTATGCTAATATAATTGATGATGTAGAAGATAGTGGAAATTTATCAATTTCAAATGAAGAATTATAGGAAGGTATGAAAAATATCTAGAGATCAGAAAATGATATTGAATTAGGAGAAGAATCATAAGAGTAAAATGTGGTTAAAAATTTATTCAAAGCCTTGTAGGAGAAATGGAGGAGCCAAATTGACCAATCCAATATCAATGGGGATTGAAAATCACACACATATACAAGTATAATGAAAAATAATGCACAATATGTCTTCTTATAAGTTTTGGAATAGTCCTCATTTGAATTAATTTTGAAAGATGAATCATGGGTTAAATCCTTGAATGAAGAGTTGGATCAGATCAACAAGAACCAAACATGGGAACTTGTTAAGAGATATGAAAATCACTTTGTGATTTCTATGAAATGGACATTTAAAAATATTTTTTTTATAAGAATGGAAATGTGGTCATAAATAAGTCTTTATTTGTGTGTAAAGTCTATGTAGATATTGAAATGTTTTATATCAAAGGAACATTTTTTCCAGTGGGGAGACAGTAGTCAATCAGGCTTTTCCTTTCTATGGAATTCAAATAGGATATAATGATTATCATTTTTATGTGAAAATAGTATTCTAAATTAGTGTTCTTAAAAAATAACTATATATTGAAAAACTATTGGTTTTTCTAATTGGAAATGATAAAAATTTTGTTTGGAGATTGAAAAACAATCTCTATGTTCTATAACATGCACAACAGGCATGGTATTATCCAATGGATTTCGTTATGAAGAAGATCCGAAATAAAATATTAGGTTTCAACCACAACCTATATGTGAATAATTTAAAAAAATGTGAATTTATGGTGTTATTTTATAGAATGATATTATATTTAGTAGAAGAAGGAATAGATTGGTGTAGGAATTTCCCAATAACATGAAATTAGAATTCAAAATGTCTATGATTGGAGAACTAACACACTTCTTGGGGATACATTTGATTTATAATAATGACTACACTTTTATTTTAGAGGAATATTATGTAAGAGGGTTGCTCAATAAATTAAATATGCATGAATAAAAAACAATGTCAACTCAAATATTGGTTTGAACAAAACTTGGAATTCATTAGTATGAGATGTCTATAGATCCCACCATGTACAGGAGAATCATTGGATGCCAATTTTAATTGACAGTAACATGAACAGATATCATTTTTTCAATATTCTTAGTATCCTAATTTCAATGTAATCTATTGTAAGAATATATGGTGGAAGTTAAATGCATCATGTGGTATATTCAAGGTACTCACAATAACGGATTATAATTTTGTGAAAGAAGATATAATGAACTATGAGAATTTTAGTATACTTATTGGGATGGAGTTATGGTGGAAGAAAATCAACATGTGGTGGAGAATTATATATTGGCAAGAAATGTGTTGGATAGTTTAGTAAGAAATAGGAAATAACATCATTAATACTATTAAAGTAGAGTATATCTTTGTTAAAAGACATTCACTAATCAATTATGAATGAATAAACTACAAATAGATATCAGTGATGAGGTGAGACAACTGATGTAGATTCACTATAATAAAAAGTGCATAATTTTTCTTACTAACAATCTTATTCATCATTCTCATATGAAAAATATTTAAATCAGGTATCACTTTATTAATGAAATTTTTGAACAAGGAATGATTAAACTAGATCATGTTGGGAATAATGATCAAGTGGATAACATACATACCAAGCCATTTTTAGAACATGTGTTCAAGAAGAATCAGTTTAACCTTCGTGTTCAACAACCTCCAAATTCATGAGGAGTTTATGAGTGGACCCCTCTCCCCAATTGAATAAATTATTTTAATCTATGTCTTGGAGTGATGTGAGATTATAGAGGAGGTGTGAACTAGGGGGAGTTTTTTTTTCTTTACAAGTCCAAATTAGGTTCTTTGTGTTTATTACCATTGGAGGATAATGGATAAATTCAATGGTAAAAATGAGAATAATGAAAATTTTCTAGATTAAGGAAAATGGAAAATATTGAAATTAAAAAATTTCATAGTGGGGGAGAATAATGAGTTACAAAGGTGGAAAATGAAGGGATAAAATGAGAAAAGAGAAAATAATTTTGTGTTATTAGGGGATAATCAGACCTTTTATTGGACATATTTAAGCATTAAAAGACAAAAAAACCCATTTCATGATTCTGCTATTGTTTTCTACACTAATAATTTCTCACATAAAAATATAGTGTTGTCAGGGTTGTTTCTTGTGTATCATATTTTTTTACGACTAGTACTTCTTTGAATTTTTCTACAGATTGTTAACAAACACATCGGGGGATATTGTTGGAACAAAGGAGGGTATTTACTGTAAATGGATCATGTTTCCTGTTTGTTTTCAATCTGCACATGTATGATCTGGATTTTTTCACAGAAATAGATATTACAATTCATGAAAACAACAGTATTGAAAGTGGAATTGTTTCCTAGTGTTTCCCAAATTTTTGGGTCTAAAAAATATGAGAATGGAAAAATTGTTTAAGAAAAAAAATCAAGCCATTCATATGTATGTTTTTAATATAATGAACCAAATATTTTTCAAGATTACTGAATTATTATTTGGAAAAGAAAAGAAGGGATCATCGGTTTTGGAGTTTTCATGCAAGGTGAGTTGCATGAAAGAGGTTTGGGTGAATGGATTAGCCTGTCTGAGGGAATGTTCCACACTATGCACTTAGGGACACCAAGATTTATATAAATTGGAGACTTCTCCCACTCAATACTTGAATTGTTTTCTAGCAATGATCTTTTCTATCGATGCCTAAGGGAGTTGTGTGTGAATGATATGTATGGATTAAAAATTGTGTGTAAGTGATCTTTTGGTCTTTAAAATAACATGGGTTTTTATATTGTATATCTTTGTGACATATAATTTTTATGGGATAGATTATGGTTTTGAAAAAGATATGGGTTTCCCAAAAATTAATGGTTTCAAAATAATTACATTTCGCGAAAATCCCCATACTTACATGCCAGAAGTAGTTTTCTATACAATTGTAGTGTTTAGCTTATAATGGGATTTGTTTATCTGGTTACTTCATTTAGTGATTTCAATAGAATCTATTCTATACATTGATGTTAGGATATTCTCATTCTAGATAGAGAAAAATAATAAATTAAATCTATTGAAGAGACATTCATGTCGATAATCTATGTGAAACATCACCCATGGTAGTGAGCAATAGTGGGTCAACAAAAGTGCTCCAAGGGATGTTGTGTGTTCTCCCTAAAATATTTAAAAGGTATTTTACATTCCATAGAGAAACAATTTATGAACTTTTTTAATGCACAAAAATTGAAGATTAGTGTATTTTGATACAATTGGCACATTTTCAGCATATGATCCATGGAATAGATCTTAGTGGTGAACCATGTAAAAATGTTGTGCAATCTCTTTTAATGTGATTTTTTATTTTCTGAACATTTTTTCTAGGAAGGTTTAATAGGTTCATAACAATGTGGTTCTAAGATTTGTCCTCCTAAAAGAAAATTCCCCCCCCATGATTTACCCTTCGCCTCTTAGGGGGTTCATGGGTCCTTTAGTGACACCAACATATCTCAAGGGGAACTCCCTACACTATGGTACACTCTCTAATCGAATACCCTATAGAGTATCGATTTTCATCACACTAATTGAAAAATTAACATCGACACCAAGGATCTCTGTAATAATAATTGATACAATGTAATAAAAAACACATATATCTAAAAAATGATATACTAATATATAGTATACTGGAATAGTACCTCTCACTATAGAAGGCATGTCACTATGCTCCTTGGAAATCAGTTTCACTGTATACGTTGGATTGAATTGTAGACATGTGAAAATTCCTCGGTTCCAAAATAAATTTTACAAAACTTGTGATATAAATTTGGTGATTGGATGCCTCAACCACAACCAACACCTCCGCCTGATCGGTTGGTCGCACATTGTATCCGCGCCTAACGAGAAATGGAAGACCCTACTCCTAAACATGGAATCAGGGTAGAACATCTCTCACTATATGCTGATATAAATTTCCTAAAAAACCATTTCTTATGGACCATATTGTGGAAGGATTGGCACTCAATTGATATTCTATCACACTATTACATTATGTATCTCTACCTCCAGCACAGATAAAATAAAATAGAACTATTACCACTTTTTCTCTAGTTGTTATTCCACTCACAAGATACCTCTAGAATCTCATCCATCCACCTATAACTACACCACTAGGTACTGAATTTAAAATACCCTACTCTATGACCCTATATTCCCTCATGTTATGTTTAGTAATGAGTTCCAGATTTACAATTTCAGATATGGTAGTAAGTTGAAATAAATTCATGTACAATTGGATTTCATAACTAATACCATCCTCAAATATCATAGTTTTATAAAAATCATCACCAAACATAATATGTATGAATCACTGGAGCTCTTTGGAATGGGAAGAAAATTCCATAATGAAAAAGGTTCCCTTCTCCAACTTCCTAAACTCTCTAACTTTATCACACCTCAATGTCCCAGGATAAAAATAATAATTCGAAGATCTCTATAAATACCTCCAATACATATCACGATAATGATTCTTATAAGTAATAAAGTCCACCCATTTCGTGGAAAAATTCTCAAGTACATACATAGTGAACTTCCCTCTCATCATAGGAGGTGTGACAATATGCATGAAAGTCAATAGCATGACATCTATCCATGAATCTACAATTTCTGATTCACTATTCCCCTTAAATTACAGGTGGATTATTGTACTGAAATTAATTTTTCAACACTAACTTAGTAAGGGAAAGTTTCGAGACTCACTTTACAATATTAATATATTATTAAAACCCTATTGAAACTATGTATTTTCACCCATATCATGTCTAACTGGTAGTTCCACAAGTAGAAATCCTCGATGTACTACTTGTGGTTTTAAATAAACTACCTCCACAGTAAGGTCATCGCCTCCCTCAGAGTGGATGATTGAGTTCATCATGCTGGAATGTATCTAAAAATGCCAAACTTACACCTCATCACATGTTTTTATAACATCTAGAAATGCAGAAATATGAATAATATAGGTAAAAGAAATCCTATATAAGAGTCACACCACTCTTCCTACCCCTTAAGCTAGGTCTGGGCGATGTACAAATCATAAGTTAATTAAAAGACACTTCTTAAATATCATTATAATGATCAGGCCGGGGTGAAATTATCTGATATAAGTCAAAGGTCCTAGTGTTGCGTGTTTATTAAAATATATGTTGGAAGACACCTTTTTAATTCCAATAGGCAACCCAATTTCGCATGGACCATTCATTTTAGAATTAAATTTCTATTATATTAATTCTCTTTTCTATATAAATTTCATAAATGGTTTAATTATATAGATAACCATTTCCAATTTATAAGGCCCATAACCCATATGTCCTTGGATAAAAATATACCTCTAATACCACTTTGTGATGTCTTGATTTTGGAACCCCTAATATATTCCCTAAACGGATGGATCACATGGCCTCAAAAATTCCTCAGCATATGCCAGAGGCTACTGACTACCAGCGAGCATCTGTGATGGTGTGGTGGGGAAACTATATAGGATCCGACCGCAGTAGAAGCGCGTTGGTGGGTTTTCCCAACATTAATTATAACTTTTAAACAATTTTCAATCTGAGATATATAAGGATGTAAAACTCCGAGTCTTTATAATGGAACGAAGAATGAAAAACATAAGAGGTAATCCCATAAACATAGAGATAGGATCATCATATGTTGGTTATAATTAATTTAATTGATTCAAAAAAATTAACTCAGTGTAATTCTATCTTCGTTGATGTCTCCGGTCACGATCATGTGATCCATCATTGCATTGTAGAATACAAGTGTAGGATTACTCTAGCAGTGATCCACACGTGTGCCACGTATCTATGGACGTCGCCGAAGGGATCTTCGTGTGCTAGTGCGGAAGAAACTTAGCTTTCGATGTCCACCTTTGATCGCCTTGGTATCTCGGTCTTGAGAGTGTTCTTGGACGAAGGAGTTCATTCGGCCTTAAAAGAATTCTCTAGAATTATTGTGCACAACGATTGGGGAAATTTTTTGGGGTTGTGAGGATATTTATAATCGGGATTGAGGTTATAGAGTTTTGACAATAAATAAATGTGTTATGCATTTTATTTTTTTCATTATCTCTTATTGAAAACCACCATGTCAAATTATTAATTCCTTGACATTCTCCCATGCTGATTATAATAAATATCATTTAATAAAACAATATTATATCCTCAAAATCCCGACTGGAAAAAATACATGGTGTGTAATCATTAATACATGGTGTGTACTCATTTTCCA
Organism: Viscum album; assembly: GCA_963277665.1. Classification (NCBI taxonomy): domain Eukaryota; kingdom Viridiplantae; phylum Streptophyta; class Magnoliopsida; order Santalales; family Viscaceae; genus Viscum; species Viscum album. The sequence continues at coordinate 453,284,806 of OY728157.1, read as the reverse complement.
TAAAACTACCCAGCATGTATATTTAATACACACAGTGTGTACTTTTATTTTCTACTTTCCTTTATTTCCTCCACAACATTTACTAGTCCTTGAGTAATGGCTATTTATTTCTTAAATAAATGTGACTGCATTACTCGCTAAAAAATGTATTATTTCTCCCACAATATATTCTCTCGAAAAACTAGTGTCGAAATAAATAAAATCAGGCATCCTTAAATAATTATTAAACCACAGTTTGGAATAATACTTATTTAAGTTGTTAAATTAATATTTAACTGAGATACATGGACACACTTACTATGTGACCCTATTGGCCTCTTTCTCATTGGCATTAGGCGGGCTTGCCTAAAGTCCAAGATTACTGTCTAGAAACGGTTAAAGTCACCCAAGAGAAAGAAGTTGATGCCACATTGATGTGTCACCTAATACTATCTCTTACCGTGTAATATAATCCCTTTGTCACAATATCTCTAATCAAGAGGGTTTCATGCTAGTGCCATCAACCCATGTGCTTGATCATTCTTTCTTTGACTTTTCGGAATTGAACTGTCCCATTCCTTACCATGGCCATGGATTTACATAGGCTTTATAAATTCCATCATAGGGCCTGAGATATGTACTTCTTTTATGGAATAGAAGGGAAAAATCCTTTCTCCCCTTGTCTATTAATGCATTATTACTCATGACGCACCCAACGTATCCTACATCGTTGTGAACAATGTGTCGTCACAATTTTCGTCAATACATCTAAGTGCGCGAGCTGTAATACCCATTAATAATAATCATAAAGTCTAAAGGCCAATACACATAATCGCGGATAGGAACATACAATGACACTATGAAATGTAGATTTCTTATTGGCAGGTCTCGTTCTCATAATATCCTCCTGAATATTACCAAGGGGACACACCATGAGAAGGTGCCTCAATGCTTTCTGAGTCAACACCCCTAATGTCCTGTATTATTTGTGTCCCTCAAATAACATCATCCGTCCATAAAACATATATTCAAGAGCAGTGCTATGGCACTTCTGGGTTCTCATCAAAGGAGGGATCTACTATGTCCCATTAATGCAACAGTTGTCCTTAGGACATTATCACATGCATTGTCACATAGAAGAACAATAATGATGTGATAAGGATTTCATTAATGAATAATGTACAATATAGTTGGTTCTAGGCCACCAACTCTAACAAACTCCCACTTGGACTAGAGCCAACTGCAAACAACCTTTAACCCACTAGCTCTCACATGATATTCATGCTTTTATTGATATAGGACTTTAGTCATGGGGTCTTCCATGTTCTCTTCTTTGGACACTCTGCTCACTTCAACTTCACCCATTTGATAAATATCCCTCAATAGGTGATACTTTCGGAGTATATTCTTTTTCTGTTTATGTGACCTTGGTTCTTTCGTAAGAGCCACCGCTGTAGTATTATCACAATAAAATGTAATGGGATCATTACTGGTAGGAACCACATCAAGATCTTGGACAATGTTACAAATCCATACGGCTTCCTTGGCTATATCAGAAGCCGCTATATAGTCAGAGTCAGCTGTAGAATCGATGACAACTGGATACTTTGAACTCTTACAGCTCACAGCTCCTCCATTAAAACAGAAAACATATCCAGATTGAGACTTCTGATCATTCTGATCTGTCTGAAATCCAGCATCAGCATACCCTCTGATGACAAGCTCCTTGTCTCATCCACACACGAGGAACATATCCTTAGTTCTTCTCAGATACATAAGGATAGTCTTAACATAAGTCATATACTGTTCCCCTAGATCTGCTTGATATCTGCCTACCATGATCATTTCATAGGAAACATCAAGCCTAGTAGATAACATGGTAAACATGATGGATCCTATAGCTGAAGCGTATGGTATATTACTCATTCTATATATCTCTTGTTGTGTCTAAGGACACATTTTCTTAGAAATATGTAGGTCATGTGAAACTGGAACTAATCCCCTCTTGGATTATTCAATACTAAATCTCTTTAGTATCTGGTCAATGTATGTACCCTGATATAGTGAAAGCAGCATCTTGGATCTATCACGAATGATCTTGATCCCTAGAATGTAGGATGCCTCACCCAAGTTCTTTATGAAGAAACACATGTTCATCAAGTCCTTGACTGACTGTAAGATTGGTATGTCATTTCCAATAAGTAATATGTCCTCATCATATACTACTTGGATAAAGATCACATTCCCATTAAACCTCTTATAAACACATGGCTCACATTCATTCTTAATGAACCCAAATTCATTTATGGCTTCATCAAATAGAATGTTCCATGACCTGGATTCTTGATTTATTCCATAAATGGATTTCTACAACTTGCAAACCCGTTTTTCTTCACCTGGTGTCACAAACCTTTATGGTTGTGTCATATAGTCATCTCCCTGAAGGTTCCCATTATGGAATGTTGTTTTGACATCCATCTTCCAAACCTCATATTCATGGTAAGCTTCTATGGAAAGTATGATTCTTATGGATTTAAACATGGCAACTATCGAGAAGGTTTCATCATAGTCAATTCCTTGAGGCTATCTGAACCCTTTTGCAACTAGCCTTGTTTTATAGGTTCTAACTTGACCTTCCATGTCTATCTTTCTCTTTAATACCAATTTACATCTGACAGGCTTTACATCAACTATCTCATCGACTACAACCCAGACATGGTTCTGATACATGGAATCCAACTCAGAATTCATAGCTTCTAGCTATATTTGCACTTCTAAGAAATCTATTGCTTCCATGTAGGAGAGAGGTTCATCATTGTCCAACAATAATGATTCACCATCCTCAGTTACTAGGAAACCAAATCTCTTTTGTTCCCCTACCTCTCTTGAGCTCCTACGCAGTACTTGTGTTTCGGGAACCTCTTCCCTGGGGACCTGTGGAACTTGTTCATGTACCAACTCATGTGTATCTTGGGCATCAACTTCGTCGAAGTCAATCTTGCTCCCACTATCATTCTTGAGGATGTGCTCCCTATCAAGAAATACGGCTTGTCTAGTGACAATCACTTTCTTATCTGAAGGGTTATATAGGTAAAAACCTTTTGTTTCATTATGATATCCTATAAACATACACATCATGCCCCGACATGCTATTTTGTTTCCTGATAAGGCCTTAACAAATGCCTCGCATCCCCATACACGTGTGTGCGACAAAGTGGGTATCCTTCTATTCCATAACTCAGATGGAATTCCATTAGCCCCCATAGTTGGTACTCGGTTTAATGTGTATGTTTCAGTTTGTAATGCATATCCCAAAAAGGATAATGGATGATCTACATGACTCATCATCAGCCTCACCATGTCCAACAACATTTGGTTCCTCCTTTCACTAACACAATTCCACTGTGGTGTATAAGGAGGAGTGAGCTGAGATAGAATCCCAGACTCCCATAGAAGATCAATGAACTCTTTGTTCATATATTCTCTGCCTCGATCCGATCGATGTTTCTTTATCTTCTTACCAAGATGATTCTCTACTTCATTCTTGAATTCCTTAACTTTTTCTATGGCCTCTAACTTATACCTCATTAACTAGACATATCCATATCTACTCAAATCATCAGTAAAAGTAATTAAGTAAGAATATCCACCTCAGGCTTTTACTAGAAATTGTACACACACATTCGTGTGTACCAATCCTAGAAGCTATGTGGCCCTTTTACCCTATCCACCAAAAGGTGGCTTGGTCATTTTTCATTGTAAGAAAAAGTGTGACATCTCTCTAGTGGTTTTAGATCAGTAGAATCTAAATAACCATCTGGGAAGAGCTTTGTCAAGTGCTTGTTGTTCACATGACCGAGACGGTGATGCCACAATTGGGTGATGTATGGGTCATGTGAGTTTGTTTCATTATCGATTTCCAACACTTGGTTTTCATAATTTATTACATACAAACAATTATTTAAATGTGTCATACCATAACATGCATTGTTGTTATAAAAGAGACAACCCTTATTCCCAAATTTGAAAAAAAATCTATCAATATCCAAACAAGATACATAAATTATGTTTGTGGTAACACTAGGCACATAATAACAGTTATGTACAACCAAAATCACCCCGGTCGGTAGTGAGAGGTGGTAATCGCTAATAGCCAACATAGCCAGCCTTGCACCATTGGAATCTCAAAGATCCACCTCTCCTCTGGAAATCTTTCTAAATATACACTACTGGAAAATGGGTCTATACCCACGGTTTTGAAAACCCATGGGTATAGGGTTAATATGGGACCTATACCCACGGGTTTACATAAAACTGTGGGTATAGTTTTATTTTGAACACCTATACCCACGGTTTTGAAAAACCATGGGTATATGTGTATTTTTTTTCAAACTGTATACCCACGGTTTGGAAAAACCCTGGGTATAGGGTTTTCCCCGAAAACCTATGCCTACGGTTTTTAAAAACTGTGCGTGTTGGGGTTTTTTTGAAGACCTATATCCACGGTTTTGGACAACCGTATGTTTAGATTTCCCTTGTTTTGGCGGGGAAATTTGGCGAGAACATAATTTTTATTAATATTATTATGACAATACAAAGATTTAAACTAAAACTGCCAATAGCTTAGTTGGTCCGGGTGTTAATATATTCATTGCAATCCCGGGATCGAATTCCAGCAGATATATTTTTTCAATTATTTTACTTACATTATTATAAGTAAAAAGACGTATGATTATAGAATAAAAATGTTTCCAGGTTAGTTGGTAAGGTGCATCTTCGAAGACCGATAGGTCGGCGGTTCGATTCTCGCCATTTACATTTTTTCATATAAACAGATATATTAATATAATAAAAGTGATAAAAATATAAATACTAATAGCGGCGTTGGCTTGGTTGGTGCAGGTTTTCGCTGGTACACGTTCCGTGCAGGGGTCAAAACATACGGGACGCGAATGTTTTTAAATGAACTGAATCAATTCCCCACGGTTGAAAACCGTGGTAGAAGTTCCATACCACGCTGTACAGCGTGGTGTTTCTGTGTAAAACACATATACCCACGGTTCTACCATACCATAGGTATAGCTGAAGACCCCTATACCGATTTCATTCCATCCCACAGTTCCCAAAACCATGGGTAACGCCTATACCCACGGTTTAGGGGGCTATACCCACGGTTTTGAACCGTGGGTATAGGCCCTTTTTTCAGTAGTGATACTTGGTTCCTTCATTTTAATACAGATGTGATCCCCATAGGATGTATTTAATAGCCAATGTGTAGAAATAGAAATATTACACTCGATAACGAATGCACCTTTATTTTCCCCATGCTTCTTGGTGAATTTCATCTTCTAGTGGCCATGTTTGCCACATGCAAAACACACAGCCTCTCGTTCCATGCCCTATATCTGGATCATCCCCTTCTTAGAGGGATGGTACTCAGGGTCTTCAGACCGTCTATATATCTCTATCCCCTTTGCGTTGTCCTTTTTTGTCCTATTCCCCATAAGGACTGCAGGATTGTCATGCCATATGTCCTTATCTACTTAGAAAATGAAGGTCAGAAGATCTTATAGACAGTTCTCATTGTTTCTCATGTTGTAGTTGACAGTAAATCTAGAGAAGGTCTTGGGCAGTGATGATTGGATGTGATTCTTACGCAACACATCCAGGAATTTAATCCCTAAGATGTCCAGGCATTCTATGTAGCCAATAAGTTTGACTACATGAGGCCTAGATAGTGGAGACTCTCCAATCATAGTGGTAAACAAAGTATTGGAGATCTCATACATCTCCCATCTCGCCTTCTCTTGGTAGAGATCCTTAAGGTGAGACATCATTCTATACACGTCCATGTTTTCATGTTGCTTCAAGAGCTCATTGTACATGTATGATAGCATGAAACACTCGATATATGTGGCATCATACATGTGTTTCATATATAGAGATAATTCCTCATCACTGGACACTTTCCAAAGGTGCAACTGGAATAGGGTCTTCCATAACATACAATTTCCTTTTGTGGCGAAGGATGAAGCGTAAACTCCTCTTCCACTAATGGAAATTGGTGCTGGTGAGAAGGTTTTACTTCTCGAGTTTGGTTCACAATGATATGTTTGAAGCCATTTTTTGGAATTTCTACAAATTAAGATGAGAAAAGTTTTAGTACTTTATTACAAAACTGAGACAAATAAATAAATTAATACTTATTAGTCTCCCACTATTTTATCAAAATCCAATAGCCCTCTCCATTTACTTTGGAATATTATGTTGCCTGAATATTCTAGTGGAAAGGATCCATAACGCCCTACGTATTACACCAACTAGGGTTCGTCAAGAAACTTGAAGTGTTTTTGGTAGGCATTCCAAATGTCAACTACATTAACTCGCCACTCCTTGATCCGCTGAGTGGACTCCCTAATACTAAAATCCATTTATTTTGGATTTCCACAACCTTTGCCTCTTGGTCACACCAAGTTCTACTATGGAAGTCAACCATTGATATTAACCAAGTCATGTCAACCCAAAAACATGAATTAGAATTCCCCAATAATTGAATTCACCCCAACTAGGTTTGGTCAAGCTCTTTGAACTATGGTTAGATTCTAACTAGGATTATGGAAGGCTATACTGACTAAATATTTCTTTTGATGGATTTTATCCTTATATGTAAATTTCAATTTTATTATCTTTAATTACATGCTTGTTTGTATTCAGTGGGATATACTTAAGTGATTAACCATGTCTAAGATAATATTTACGCATAAGCTGGTTTTTATTTTAGTTCCTCGTTGCATTATTTTTTAATTCATTAATTGTTTGATCATGACAACATACCCACAATAAATAAACCATGAAACTGACAAAAATAAAATAAATTGTATGATCATGAGATCTTCTATTGGTTAGTTTATCTAGTGGTTGATAAAATAACCCAAGACCTAGGGGAGAAACACCTTGAACATTTTAGTTTCGTGTTTACAGCTTTCAACTTTTCCACCTTTGTATCTCCTTGGATCGGTTTCACCTTTTCTCTTGAATTGAGCCGCATCCACTAGCTTGGGAGCTCCATCCATTACATATGCATTTATCTCACACGCAGGTGAGGGGTAAAATGAGTTTTTAAAAAAAATAATCCATGGGCGCGCATGACCTACATATTAATGAGGATAAGGCACACAGGACAATAAATTTAAATAAATTAATTAAAAGAAACCATTCACATACAAATTTCTTAGTCTAGCTCATGATCATACATACATTTAACGATATTTACGCATAAATAAAACTAGCCTTAAATTATTTAATCGTTCTTGCTTAAGATAAATAACACTCGAATCAATTAATTATCTTTAATTAATCAATCCTTTTATCTTAAATCCATTTCTGAATTTCCTTGATATTCTCAACCATCGTAATTTTAAACCAACAGATTCATTTAAAATTATCCTTGTATGTAACTTGTACCTTGTATTCAACCTGGTGAATTCCCATTTATTATGTTGATGTTAAATTAAACACTCATATATAAAAAAACCTATCACGTGTAGTGCCAAAGCATTAAGCCTCTACTATGGTACACCTCTCAAGGGATTGTATATTATAATAATAAATTTTTGTAAATCTACATAATTTGGGTGAGTACACGGCGTGTAGGTCCGACTACACGGCATGTACTTTTCTTCACCATCCATCTGAAGTACACACCCAGGGACATGGCATGTTAATGTACTTTGGAAATTTTCGGAGTACACACCATGTACGGTGGTACACACGCCGTATAGTTTCTGTGTTACATGGTTTCTAGCTGGGCAAGCCCTGTATGGGGTACACGGTCCAACCCTAACCCGAAGGGACTACATGTCGTGTTCTGTTGGACCATATGGTGTGTAATCCAGAAACTGTGTGCCACATATTCCTAGTCAACACATGGTGTCATAAATTACATAGATAGGATCAATAAACTACCTTATTTGGTAGAACAGTACGATGCATGAACCTAGATTACATGGCGTGTACCTCTGAATACATATTGTGTATTCTGGTGTTGTACGGCCAGAAACATTTGGATCTTCCGGATGAGTTCCTCAATTGTATTTTAATAAAAAATTAAAATAAAATGTCGTTTCTGTATGGTGAATGAGAAACGATAGATGAGGAATGGATCCCAAGATTTAGATTTAAATAACGACTAACTTGAAGTGAATGAACTAAATTATATAAGGCGTAGATCACCAATGAAAAACTAAATAATTATAATCAACGATATGACCTCTTTGATACCACTTGTAGGTTCTGGGCGCAGTATAAGCACATTGGTGGGTTTGCCCTGTTGGAACCTCTTTGTGTATAGGTTTGTATTTTTTGTCAATAGTTGTCAATGGAATATCAAATGGAAAGAGATCAAGAAGTACTCCAATAAAATGGAGGAATGGAAGCTCACAATGAAGGAGATCATGAAGTACTCCGATGAAGTAGAGGAGTAGTGATTTAGACGATTGTTGTGCTGATTGTATGTTCAAAGAACATGTGTCAAAGGTGATACATTGTTTACAACAATGAAGAATGTGAGGAGTAATCCATCGAAGGATGATTAAAGCAGGATGGTGTTTTTGGATGAAGACCATGAAATTCCTCGTTATTGCATGAGAACAATGGGTTTTGATGAAGACCATGCAATTACTCATGATTGCATGAGAACCATTCTAGAGACTTCTTGACGGATTGATTCACATGGTTAGCATGATGTTGATCATGACGGTAGAAAAAGGAGACAATGTGCCAATTAGTTGACTTATGAAATGGCCATGCACATCACATTGTTATAGAAGATTATGGTACTAAATCTGTTCCGTCAAAGAATACATATCACAATAGTGGAGTTTGTGATAAAAGCAAAAGAGTTGATGAAGGATACAGATCACCAAGAAGATGTGTTGTTGAGGTGCTCGTGCATGTCGACAAAGAAAACAAACTACATACAAATTTGTTGACAAAACAGATTCCATGGTGACAAGTCGAGTTCATGAGTTGTGGTCAATGATTTATGTTTGATTCAAGAACATCGACAGAGGAATGGATGATCTGGAGGCGGTACAAAAAGAGCAGATACAAGGTGGTGTCATTTTCCAGTGTTTTCCAAATTTCATTCCCTCAAAATCAACAAACGAAGAAGAGTGATTTTGGAAAAGGGACTTGCGTGCCATACTCTTGTAGGATAGGAAACATGGGTGCCATATGTTTTTGAAGATCAGAGCATCAAAATATGGCAAAGGTATAAGGGTCGTGCAAGTTTTGGTGCGGTCGCGCAGGTGAATTATGTGCTGGGAAGAGACTTGCGTGCCGATGCCTTGAATGCATTATAACTTGCGTGCCTATGGTTTTCTGATATTAGAATATCCAAATTTGGAAAAGGAAAGATGTTCGTGCAAGTTTTGATGTTGATCGCGCAAGTTCCTAGCAGGGGCCGAGACTTGTGCGCCGATGGATGACTTGCACGCCGCTACACAGGGGGTCCAGTTTGCCTATAAATACTGGACCACCCCTCCTCATTTCTCACGGTGATCAAGACTTTGAGATTGTTCGACCTCACATCACGCAGGTGGTTGAGCCGCGCAAGTGGTAGTTGGGTTGCACAAGTAAAGGTTGTGCGCCAACTGATGGTTGAGAGCCCTAGGTGATTTGGGAAAGGAAGGAAGTGAGTCGCGCAGGTTTGAAGTTCAAGAAGACAGAGTCGCGCAGGTGCTTTGGTGACACTTGCGCGCCAGGTTATACTTGTGCGCCTATGTCTTGCGCGCCATATGGAGACTTGCGCGCCGGGCTTGAAAAGGAGATCCAAATATTGTTGAATCACACCCACCTTTCTGGAGATGCACAAGAGCTGAAATATTTCCTAATACTTATGGTGCAAAGTGATATTGAAGATGAAATCTAAATGATACATGCATGATCTCATGCATACATGGAGAACTGATTCTGACAATGCCAAGTAAGCTGAGATTCATTAAGTAAGAAATAACATCAGTGATTGTGATTCAGGAAAACGAAGACAAGGGGATCTAGTGCATTCATTCATTGCACTAAAGAAGAAGGATTGAACTAAAAGGAGCATCAAATTTGAACCCTTATGCAAGCAATGTCTCATGCTGAACAGGAGATGAAGAACATCAATGCACACCTATTGAAGAGACCTTCACGTCTATAAACTGAGTGAGACTTCACCATCGGTAGTGAGCCAGGGGGAGTCAACGAGAGTGACCTGAGGGACGCAGTGAGCTATCCCTAAATAATTGTAAAGGCAGTGAGCCTGGGACAGAGTGTCTGTACCCGAACATTTGTAATCCGCAGCTAGTGAAGCATAATAGATTTATGTACGACTGACAACTTGTCGACGTATGCTCCTTGGATGTAGCCCTTAGTGGTGAACCAAGTAAAAATTGCTATGTCATCTCTCTGCATGTGAATGTTTAATTTTTGTTCATATCCATCATACAGGATTAAGTAGTTCCTACCAACATGGGAATAAGATCCACAACTAAAAGAAGAAAAAGTTGCCACCCTGATTCACCCCTCCCCTCTCAGGGTGTCCCGGGGTCCTACAAGTGGTATCAAAGGGAGGTTAACGTATATTGGATATTCTCCAGTAATTATATAGAGAAGAGGATTTGAGTTTCATACTAAAAGGCAACAATGAAGAGCAGTATTGATAATGACACAGTAATTTCTGAGCAGAAGTCTACATCTATCAAGACCATGACGAACAAGAAAAATAAAGAGAAGAAGTAGTTGAAGAAGTCCCTCATATCCAAAGAAGATACAGTGTCTTGTTCTCCATGCCATTCCAATAATGAAGAAACATCAGGCTTGGAAAGTATCGAGCAGGTGGCTCAGGATTCTTCCAGAGGAAAGGATTACACCCCCTATTCAAGATTTCATGAAAAACTCAAAACATATCTGCATGATATTCCTGAAGAAAGGGTTGCGATTATTTGTAGCCAATTCCTATCTATGCAGGTTGAGATCACATGATTATAAAGGGAAGATGACAATATGGAAGATGGGTAGGAAAGAAAAGTTATGGAAAGTATGAAGCTCACCAAACAGGTGAAAGTATTTGAAGAAAATGAGGTAGTCAATAAGACTCTAAAAGAAAGGATCCATGCACTTGAAGCTGAGCTGAAGAATAGCAATGAAGTCAAGAATTTTTGTTTGAAAGAAACTTCCATTATATTCAGGGAACTTGACTCTTTGTTACAAAACAATGTTAAGATGCATGAAGATGAGGTTGAAAGGTTGGAGAAGACTTGGGAAGAGAAGATGATCACGATTGAAGATCAGAAGATCATCCTCAATATTGGGGGTCAAAAATTGGAAGCTCAGTTGACCAAGATTGAGAACACACATATTGAGACTTCACAAAAGAATGAAATGAGTGATGCTTACACTCAATGTTCATTAGAGGAGTCTAAATCTGAAATTCCTCCAACATGTGATAAGAATATTATGACCACTCTTGATTATCCACATCAAGAATCAGTTGCTGGTGGTACTCAATTCTCACTGGAGGATTCTATTGTCAAAATACCTCCAACATGTGATATGAAGATCATGACTTCATCTATCACAAGCAACTGATAAAGTGAAGGTACCATCCAAACCATCTTGTACTCATATTTCTAAATACACTCCTACAATCAGTACAGGTGGGAAGAAAATTTCTAAACAAGTATGGATGAGTAAAGGTGATAAGAATAAACCTATGACCATGGCTAGGGTGGATGGGAAGAAAAAGGATGAAGTGGGTTCCTCAAATAGAGCACAAAAGATTAATCAGATGGCCCAACAACTTAATACAGAAGTCACAAAGAAGAAAATATTTGTGGGTCAATGTTGGTGCTGCAACAGATTTGGGAACTGTGCACTCGATTGTCATTATAATCCCTTACATGGAAAAGCACATAGAATGCCTATATCAAAGAGAAGGAAGCCAAAGAAAAAGAAGCAACATCAGCAGGTCCAAAAGCATCTGTTTACTACAAACAGGTTTGGAATTCTTGATAACATATGTGATGTATGCAACGGAAGTGGTCACAATGCAGGAACCTGTCCACATCAACATGCTTTCACTATCGAAAAGAATATAAGACCTCTGATTTCGTCAATGGTTGAAGTAGCTACCTTGGGGAGAAATCAGAAGAATGTTGTGAACACACACTTCCCCATGAAGATCTCAAGTAGGGAAGCTGGGAAGACCCAGGATTTTAGATTCATGAAATTGAAGGGTCATTCATCCAAAAAAAACACTAAGTGGGATGAATCTCGGATGAACCAATGTGGAAGACCTAAACTATCTCCAAAAGTTCCAAATGACATATTGGTCATCTGGCCAGATGATTTGAAAATAATAAAGAAACTTGAAGATGAGAAGGCCAAGGCTGGTGACAAAGGAAAAAAAGAAAACTTTCACATGATGAAGACACAGTGCATGAGAGATTGCAAACAAAGAGAAACACAGGTGTTAAAGATGTTCTGTGTGAGAGATACAAGAATTCTGGTCACATTGCAAAAGGTTGCCTAACCATAATACCAGAGAAAGAAGAAGTCCTTAAGAGGAGTAAGAATGTATCATTCATGATGGCTGCTAAGGAGAATAATTCTCCACACAAAGCAGAAGAGAATGTGAACATAGCCATGCCACACCGACAGATGTTAGAAAATATGTTCAAATGTGTAGGCATGAAGACCAGAGTGAACAGAGGAACTTGGTTGAGAAAAGAACCTCAACCAAGAAAGTCTTCGTGATGAAGCAAGAAGGAACCACCTTATTCCCGTAATCATTTGTGTATTGTATTTGTGCTAATAATGCAGGGAATTGAAGATGAAGCATGCTCTCAGGGGGAGAACCAGAGAAGTAGTGAATGGTGTCAACTCTTGATAGCCAAGCTGATGAATTTTCCATCCATAGTAGATTCTTCAATTGATATTCAAAGATTATGATGATGAAGATGATGAGGAGTGTTTCGCTTGAGGGGGATAAGAATGAATAAGCTTCCATAATCACTGTTTCAATCAATATCAACTCCATCTGGACTCAAAAGCGGTTACTCTATGAATTTCATGAAGAACATGCCAATGGAGATTGTATTTCATTTCTCAATCATTATCCCTTGGTTACTCAGATCAAATATTATTTTACAAAGGTGGAGTAAATGAATTGATCAGTGACATAAGGAGAATGGAAGTTCCCCAAGGTCACTTATCCAGCCGATTGCACTTGACTGTTTTTTATCAATTTGCTGATGTGAGTGCAGGAGTTTCAGGTTGATTATTCTCTATCATAGTTGATCTTATTATACCTGAAATTAAAGTGGTAAACCCTTGAAGACAAGATACATGAGCTATCATCTCATGTTGGTATCATGATCTGTGGATAATGGACAGCCTTGTTGACTTAATCAAATCCTCTTGTTTTCTACATCGAGCATTGCTCAAGTAGACATAGAGTGAAATGATTAATGAAACATTGCTTAAGTGTGGATTGATACCCTCCCTACCATGTGCTTTGTATTTCTTGTCAATAAGGGGGAGAGAAAGTGAAATGAACGTTTGAAAAGAAAACTGGATTGAATGGAAGATTCTCATTTTGACATTGACAAATTCATTTCAGACGATGTATAAAGTATTGACCACAAAATACAAAGGGGATATTGTCGGAACCACTTTGTGTATAGGTTTTTATTTGTTGTCAATAGTTGTCAATGGAATATCAAAATGAAAGAGATCAAGAAGTACTCCAATAAAATGGAGGAATGGAAGCTCACAATGAAGGAGATCATGAAGTACTCCGATGAAGTATAGGAGTAGTGATTCAGACGATTGTTGTCCTGATCGTATGTTCAAAGAACATGTGTCAAAGGTGATACATTGTTTACAACAATGAAGAATGTGAGGAGTAATCTATCCAAGGACGATTAAAGAAGGATGGTGTTTTTGGATGAAGACCATGCAATTCCTCATTATTGCATGAGAACAATGGGTTTTGATGAAGACCATGCAATTACTCATGATTTCATGAGAACCATGCTAGAGACTTCTTGACGGATTGAATCACATGTTTTGCATGAAGTTTATCATGACGGTTGATGAGGTGGCAATGTGCCAATGAGTTGAATTATGAAATGGCCATGCACATCACATTTTCATAGAAGATTATGGTACTAATGATGTTCCTTCAAAGAATACATATCACAATAGTGGAGTTTGTGATAAAAGCAAAGGAGTTGCTGAAGGATACAGATCACCAAGAAGAATTGTTGTTGAGGTGATCGTGCTTGTCGACAAAGCAAACAAACGACATAAAAATTTGTTGAAAAAAGAGATTCCATGGTGACATGTCGAGTTCAAGAGTTGTGGTCAACGATCTATGTTTGATTCAAGAATATCGACAGAGTAATGGATGATCTGGAGGCGGTACAAAAAGAGCAGATATAAGGTGGCGCCGTTTTCTAGTGTTTTCCAAATTTCAGGGCCTCAAAATCAACAAATGAAGAAGAGTGATTTTGGAAATGGGACTTGCGCACCATACTATTGGAGGATAAGAAACATGCACGCCATATGTTTTTGAAGATCAAAGCATCAAAATATGGAAAAGGGATAAGGGTCGCGCAAGTTTTGGTGAGGTCGCGCAGGTGATTTATGTGCCGGGAAGATACTTGTGCGCCGACGCCTTGAATGAATTATAACTTGCACGCCTCTGGTTTTTCGAGATTAGAAGATCCAAATTTGGCAAAGGCAAGATGTTCGCACAAGTTTGGATGTTGATCGCGCAAGTGCCTAGTAGGGGCCGAGACTTGCGCGCTGATGGATGACTTGCGCGCCACCGTGCAGGGGGTCCAGTTTGCCTATAAATACTGGTCCACCCCTCCTCATTTCTCATAGATCTCTAGACTTTGAGATTGTTCGAGCTCACGTCGTGCAGGTGGTTGAGCCGCGCAAGTGGTAGTTGGGTCGCGCAAGTAGAGGTTGTGTGCCAACTGATGGTTGAGCACCCCAGGTGATTTGGGCAAGGAAGGAAGTGAGTCGCGCAGGTTTGAAGATCAAGAAGACAGAGTCGCGCAAGTGCTTTGGTGACACTTGTGCGCCAGGTTATACTTTCACGCCTAAGTCTTGCACACCAGATGGTGACTAGCGCGCCGGGCTTGAAAAGGAGAGCCAAATATTGTTGAAGCACACCCGCCTTTCTGGAGCTGTACAAGAACTGAAATATTTCCTGATACTTCTGGTGCAAAGTGAGATTGAAGAATAAATTTAAATGATACATGCATGATCTCATGCATACATGGAGAACTAATTATGACAACACCGAGTAAGCTGAGCTTCATTAAGTAAGCAATCACATTAGTGATTGTGATTCAGGCAAACGAAGACAAGGGGATCTAGTGCATTCATTCATTGCACTATATAAGAAGGATTGAACTAAAAGGAGCATCAAATCTGAACCCTTATGCAAGAAATGTCTCATGCTGAATAGGAGATGAAGAACTTCAATGCACAGCTATTGAAGATACCTTCACGTCTATAAACTGAGTGAGACTTCACCAACGGCAGTGAGCCAGGGGGAGTCAACGGGAGTGACCCGAGGGACGCAGGGAGCTATCCCTGAACAATTGTAAATACAGTGAGCCTGGGATAGAGTGTCTGTACCCAAACATTTGTAATCCACAACTAGTGAAGCATAGTGGATTTAGGTACGGTCGATAACCTGTCGGCGTATGCTCCTTGGACGTAGCCCTTAGTGGTGAACCAAGTAAAAATTGTTGTGTCATCTCTATGCATGTGAATGTTTAATTACTGTTCATATCCATCATACAGGTTTAAGTAGTTCCTACCAACATGGGAACACGATCCACCACTAAAAGAAGAAAAAATTTCCACCGTGATTCACCCCTCCCCTCTCAGGGTGTCCCGGGGTCCTACAAGTGGTATCAAAGGGAGGTTAACGTATGTTGGATATTCTCCAGTAGTTATAAAGAGAAGAGGATTTGAGTTTCTTTCCAAAAGGAAACAATGAAGAGCAGTCTTGATAATGCCGCAGTCATTTCTGAGCAGAAGTCTACATCTAGAAATACCATGATGAACAGGAAAAAGGAAGAGAATTTGTAGTTGAATAATTCCCTCATATCCAAAGAAGTTAAAATGTCTTGTTCTCCATGTCATTCCAATAATGAAGAAACATCAGGCTTGGAAAGTATTGAGAAGGTGGCTCAGGATTCTTCCAGAGGAAAGGATGACACCCCCTATTCAATCATTCTCGGAAAACTCAAAACATATCTGCATGATAATCCTGAAGAAAGGGTTGCAATTATTTGTAGCCTATTCCAATATATGCAGGTTGAGATCACTCGATTAGAAAGGGAAGCTGCCAATTTGGAAGAGGGGTTGGAAAGAAAAGTTATGGAAAGTATGAAGCTCACCAAACAGGTGAAAGTATTTGAAGAAAACAAGGTAGTCAATAAGACTCTAAAAGAAAGGATCCATGCACTTGAAGCTGAGATAAAGAAGAGCAATGAAGTCAACAATTTTTTTTTTGGAAGAAACATCCAATAAATTCAGGGAACTTGACTATTTGTTACAAAACAAAGTTAAAATGCATGAAGATGAGGTTGAAAGGTTGAAGAAGACTTGTGAAGAGAAGATGATCACGATTGAAGATCAGAAGATCATCCTCAATATTGTGGGTCAAAAATTGGAAGCTCAGTTGAACAAGATTGAGAACCCACATATTGAGACTTCACAAAAGAATTAAATGAGTGATGCTTACACTCAATGTTCATTGGAGGAGTCTAAACCTGAAATGCCTCCAACATGTGATAAGAAGATTATGACCACTCTTGATTATCCACATCAAGAATTAGTTTCTGTTGGTACTCAATGCTCACCAGAGGATTCTATTGTCCAAAGACCTCCAACATGTGATAAGAAGATAATGACTTCACTCTTTGATCTATCACAAGAAACTGAGAAAGTTAAGGTACCATCCAAACCATCTTGTACAGATATTTCTAAATACACTCCTATAATCAGTGCAGGTGGGAAGAAAATTTCTAAACAAGTATGGATGAGGAAGGGTGAGAAGAATAAACCTATCACCATGGCTAGGGTGGATGTGAAGAAAAAGGAGGAAGTGGGTTCCTCAAATAGAGCACAAAAGATTAAGTAGATGGCCCAACAACTTAATACAGAAGACGCAAAGAAGAAAAGATTTGTGGGTCAATGTTGGTGCTGCAACAGATTTGGGCACTGTGCACTGGATTGTCTTTGTAATCCCTTACATGGAAAAGCACAGAGAATGCCTATATCAAAGAGAAGGAAGCCAGAGAAAAAGAAGCTACATCATCAGGTCCAAAAGCATCTGTTTACAGGAAATAGGTTTGGAATTCTTGATAACATCTATGATGTATGCAACGTCAGCGGTCACAATGCAGGCACATGTCCACATCAACATGCTTTCACTGTCAAAAAGAAAAGAAGACCTCTAATTCCATCAAAGGATGAAGAAGCTACCTTGGGGAGAAATCATAAGAATGTTGTGAACACATACTTCCCCAAGAATATCTCAAGTAGGGAAGCTGAGAAGACCCAAGATTTTAGATCCATGAAATTGAAGGGTCATTCATCCAAAAGAAACACTAAGTCGGATGAATCTCAGATTAACCCATGTCGAAGACCTAAACCAGCTGCAAATGTTCCAAATGACATATTGGTCATCTGGCCAGATGATTTGAAAATAATAAGGAAACTTGAATATGAGAAGGCCAAGGCTGGTGACAAAGGAAAGGAAAACCTTCACATGATGAAGACACAGTGCAGGAGAGATTGCAAACAAAGAGAAACACACGTGTCAAAGAAGTTCTGTGTGAGAGATTCAAGAAGTCTGGTCACATTGCAAAAGGTTTCCTAACCTTAATACCAGAGAATGAAGCATTACTTAAGAGGATTAAGAATGTATCATTCATGATGGCTTCTAAGGAGAATAATTCTCCACACAAAGCAGAAGAGAATGTGAACAAAGCCATGCCACACCGACAGATGTCAGAACATATGTTCAAATGTGAAGGCATGAAGACCGGAGTGAACAGAGGAACTTGGTTGAGAAAAGAACCTCAACCAAGAAAGTCTTCATGATGAAGCAAGAAGGAACCACCTTATTCCCGTAATCATTTGTGTATTGTATTTGTGCTAATAATGCAGGGAATTGAAGGTGAAGCATGATCTCAGAGGGAGAACCTGTGAAGTAGTGAATTATGCAAACTCTTGATAGCCAAGATGAAGATGTTTACATCCTTAGTAGATTCTTCAATTGATATTCAAAGATTATGATGATGAAGGATCACTCCTGATGAAGATGATGAGGAGTGTTTCCCTTGAGGGGGAGAAGAATGAAGAAGCTTCCATAATCACTGTTTCAATCAATATCAACTCTAGCTGGACTCAAAAGTGGTTACTCTGTGAATTTATTGAAGAACACGCCAATGGAGAAGGTATGTCATTTCTCAATAACAATCCCTTGGTTACTTAGATCAAAGATTATTTTACAAAGGTGGAGTAACTGAATTGATCAGTGACATAAAGATAATGGAAGTGCCCCAAGGTCACTTATCCTGCCGATTGCACTTGAATGTTTTTGATCTATTTGCTGATGTGAGTGCAGGAGTTTTAGGATGATTATTCTCTATCATAGTTGATCTTCTTATACCTAGAATTAAAGTGGTAAACCATTGGAGACAAGATACACGAGTTATCATCTCATGTTGGTATCATGATCTGTGGATAATGGACAGCCTTGTTGACTTAATCAAATCCTCTTGTTTTCTACATCAAGCATTGCTCAAGTAGACTTAGAGTGAAATGATTAATGAAGAATTGCTTATGTGTGGATTGATACCCTCCCTACCATGTGCTTTGTATTTCTTGTCAATAAGGGGGAGAGAAAGTGAAATGAATGTTTGAAATGAAAAGTTGATTGAATAGAAGATTCTCATTTTGACATTGACAAATTCATTTCAGAAGATGTATAAGGTATAGACAACAAAATACAAAGGGGGAGATTGTTGGAACCACTTTGTGTATAGGATTGTATTTGTTGTCAATAGTTGTCAATGGAATATCAAAATGAAAGAGATCAAGAAGTACTCCAATAAAATGGAGGAATGGAAGCTCACAATGAAGGAGATCATGAAGTACTCCGATGAAGTAGAGGAGTAGTGATTCAGACGATTGTTGTGCTGATCGTATGTTCAAAGAACATGTGTCAAAGGTGATACATTGTTTACAATAATGAAGAATGTGAGGAGTAATACATCCAAGGATGATTAAAGCAGGATGGTGTTTTTGGATGAAGACCATGCAATTCTTCATTATTTCATGAGAACAATGGGTTTTGTTGAAGACCATGCAATTACTCATGATTGCGTGAGAACCATGCTAGAGAATTCTTGACGGATTGAATCACATGGTTTTCATGAAGTTGATCATGACGGTTGATGGAGGCAATGTGCCAATGAGTTGACTTATGAAATGTGCATGCACATCACATTGTCATAGAATATTATGGTACTAAATCTTTTCCTTCAAAGAATACATATCACAATAGTGGAGTTTGTGATAAAATCAAAAGAGTTTCTAAAGGATACAGATCAGAAAGAAGAAGTGTTGTTGAGGTGATCATTTTGTCGACAAAGAAAACAAACGACATACAAATTTCTTGAACAAAGAGATTCCATGGTGACATGTCGAGTTCAAGAGTTGTGGTCAACGATCTATGTTTGATTCAAGAACATCGACAGAGGAATGTATGATCTGGAGGCGGTACAAAAAGAGAAGATACAAGGTGGCTCCGTTTTCCAGCGCTTGCCAAATTTCAGGGCCTCAAAAATCAAAAAATGAAGAAGAGTGATTTTGGAAAAGGGACTTTCCAGCCATACTCTTGGAGGATTGGAAACTTGCGCGCCATATGTTTTTGAAGATCAGAGCATCAAAATATGGAAAAGGGATAAGGGTCGCGCATGTTTTGGTGAGGTCACGCAGGTGAATTATGTTCCAAGAAGAGACTTGTGTGCCGATGCCTTGAATGCATTATAACTTGCGCGCCTATGGTTTTTCGAGATTATAAGATCCAAATTTGGCAATGTCAAGATGTTTACGTACGTTTGGATGTTGATCGTGCAAGTGCCTAGCAGGGGCCGAGACTTGCGCGCCGATGGATGACTTGCACGCCGCCACTCAGGGGGTCCAGTTTGCCTATAAATACTAGACCACCCCTCCTCATTTCTCACAGATCTCAAGACTTTGAGATTGTTCGAGCTCTCGTTGAGCAGGTGGTTGAGCCACACAAGTGGTAGTTGGGTCGCGCAAGTAGAGGATGCGCGCCAACTGATGGTTGAGCGCCCCAGAGGTTTTTGGCAAGGAAGAAAGTGAGTCGCGCTAGTTTGAAGTTCAAGAAGACAGAGTCGTGCTGGTGATTTGGTGACACTTGTGCACCAGGTTAGACTTGTGTGCCTAAGTCTTGCGCGCCAGATGGAGACTTGCTTGTCGGGCTTGAAAAGGAGATCCAAATATTGTTGAAGCACGCCCGCCTTTCTGGAGCTGCACAAGAGCTGAAATATTTCCTGATACTTCTGGTTCAAAGTGAGATTGAAAAAGAAATATAAATGATACATGCATGATCTCATGCATACATGGAGAACTGATTCTGACAACGCCGAGTAAGCTGAGCTTCATTAAGTAAGCAGTCACATCAGTGATTGTGATTCAGGCAAACGTAGACAAGGGGATCTAGTGCATTCATTCATTTCACTAAAGAAGATGGATTGAACTAAAAGGAGCATCAAATCTGAACCCTGATGCAAGCAATGACTCATTCTGAACAGGAGACGAAGAACTTCAATGCACACCTATTGAAGAGACCTTCACGTCTATAAACTGAGTGAGACTTCACCAACGGCAGTGAGCCAGGGGGAGTCAACGGGAGTGACCCGAGGGACGCAGTGAGCTATCCCTGAACAATTTTAAAGGCAATGAGCCTGGGACAGAGTGTCTGTACCCGAAAATTTGTAATCTGAAGCTAGTGAAGTATAGTGGATTTAGGTACGACCGACAACCTGTCGGGGTATGCTCCTTAGACATAGCCCTTAGTGGCGAACCAAGTAAAAATTGTTGTGTCATCTCTCTGCATGTGAATGTTTAATTGTTGTTCATATCCATCATACAGGTTTAAGTAGTTCCTACCAATGTGGGAACAAGATCCACAACTAAATGAAAAAAAAGTTTCCACCCTGATTCACCCCTCCCCTCTCAGGGTGTCCCGGGGTCCTACATGCCCAACATTAATTTTAACATTTAAACAATGTTCAATCCGAGATTTGTCATGATGTAAAATGTTGAATCTTCATAATGGAACGAAGAACAAAAAACATAAGAGGGAATCATGGAACCACATAGATAAGATCATCATATGTTGGTTATAATAAATTTAATTAATTCACAAGAATTACCTTGGTGGAATTATTTCTTCGTTGATGTCTCCGGTCAAGATCCTGTGATCTGTCGTTGCGTCGTAGAATCCAAGTGTTGGATTCCTCTAGCAGTGATCCACACATGTTCCATGAATCTCTGGACATCACCGATGGGATATCCAGGTGCTAGCGTAAAAGAACCATCACTTGCGATGTCCGCCTTTGGTCGCCTTGGTCTCTCAGTCTTGAGAGAATTCTTTGAAAAAGGAGTTATTTTGGCCTTGAAAGAATTCTCTATACTTTTTGTGCATAATAATTGAGGAAAAGTGTTGGGTTTATGAGGATATTTAAAATCAAGTTTGAGGTTATAGAGTAATGACAATAAATAAACCCATTACACATTTTATTTACTTCATTAACTCTTATTGAAAACCCCCATGTTGAATTATTAATTCCTTGACATGCGCCCACGCTAATTATAATAAATATCATTAGATAAAACAATATTATATCCTCAACACCCCGGCTAGAAAAACTACATGGCGTGTAAACATTATTACACGACATGTACTTGTTTTACCTAAAACTAAACGGCGTGTATATTTAATATACACGACAAGTACTTCTATTTTACACTTTACTTTATATCCTCCTCTATATTTATTTGTACTTGAGTAATGGATATTTATTTCATAAATAAATGTAACTACATTACTCACTAATAAATGTATTATTTCACCCACAATATATTCTCTCAAATAAATAGGGTCAAAATAAATGCAATCAGGAATCCTTAAATAATTATTAAACCGTAGTCAGGAATAATATTTATTTAACTTGTTAAATTAATATTTAACTAAGCTACATGGACACACATAGTGTGTGATACACTAGGCCTAATTCTCGTTGGCATTAGGTGGGCTTTCCTAAAGTCCAATATTACTATCTAGCAACGGATCAAGGCACCCAAGATAAAGAAGTTGACACCGCATTGATGTGTCACCTCATACAAATGCTTACCGTGTAATATAATCTCTTTTTCACGATATCTCTAATCAAGTGGGTTTCATGCTAGTGCCATCAACCCATGTGCTCGATCATTCTTTCTTTAACTTTCCGGAATTGAACTTGCCCATTCCTTACCATGGCCATGGACTTACTTATGCTATATAAATTCCATAAAAGGGCCTAAGATATATACTTCCATTATGGAACAGAAGGGACAAATCCTTTATCTCATTATCTATTACTGCAGTGTTACTCATGACGCACCCAACGTATCCTACCTCGCTGCGAACAGTGTGTCATCACAGTTTTCGTCAATACATCTAAGTGTGTAAGTAGTAATACCCATTAATTATAATCTTAATGTCTAAGTACCAATAAACACATTCGTAGATAGGAACATCCAATGACAGTATGAAATGTGGATTTCCTAACAGCGGGTCTCGTTCTCATAATATCCACCTGGATATTACCAAGGGTGTACACCATGAGAAGGTGCCTCAAAGTTTTATGAGTCCTAACCCTTAATAGCCTGTATTATTTATGTCCATAAAATAACATCATTTTTTCATAGAACAAATTTTCAATAATAGTGTTATGGCACATCTGAGTTCTCATCATAGCAGGGATCTGCTATGACCTATTAATACAACATCTGTCTTTAGGACATTATCACATGAATTGTCATGTAGAAGAACAATACAGATGGGATAAGGATTTTATTAATGAATAAAGTACAAAGTAGTTGGTTCTAGGAAACTAACTCTAACAGACTACACATTCATTATCATAATAGCACATTGATTTAATAATTGAATAAAATATTATACCCATAACATCAACTATAAATAAAAGGCAACTCATCTAGAAAATAGTAATGATAATCAAGTCCAAGGGCATTATTTTATAAATAATTATTCATAAGTCACAAAGATATAAAAAATATAGAAAAAATATGGAACATACTTCTAATATAATATATGTCTCAGAAGTATAAAAAAACAAGAAACTATCTTTGAATAGAATCATGAGAAATAACCTAGTCTTCTGATCCACTTTTCTTATACAAAAATCAATATAGAATCACACAGAAAGAGCATACCACAATACTTGTTTGCATCCATGAAGTATTTATGGTTACCAAACAACAAACCAAAAGGGATTTGATAAAAAATCAGTAGTATAGAACCAACGGTTTCTATAACAAGATTAGTTTGTTTATATGTGCTACGACAGTGTAGAGATATAACAGGAGTACAAGTAATAGAAGAACATTTTATATTGTTCATTATATCAAGGCTCATTATGACCATGAAAATAAATCATAAGGGCTATCTGAAAATCATGGTAAGAATAATCAATGGGATACATTGGTTAATCAAGTATCGGGCCTACGTGGTCCTAGATCTATGGATTAGAAATTTTTAGTCATCCAGGTAATTTAATTAAATAGGACTCAAGGAGTAGAAATGTCAATGAAATCCAAATAATTCAACCGAATCTGATTCAAGGAGTATAAATTTTCAAGGAATCCAAGTAAACTATTTAAATCGATCCATGGAGTATAAATTTCAAAGGTATCTTAGAAGGTCATAATATCTAAAGAGTTTAAATTTATAAGGAATCTAAATAAGTATTTCCATCTATAATGTATAGATTTCTATGTAATACTAATTGGCTATGTAAATTGAATCTAAGGTGTTGAAATGTCCAAGGCATCCATGTAAGTTGGTTCCTTGTTGTAGAAATGTCCAATGCATCCATGTGGGTTGTCATTTCCATACTATAAACCCTATATTATCGTTATGTCCTATTCATTCACCATTTCATTATCCATTTCGTTATTCGTTTAACCAATCCCTTCATAATCATATACAAGATAAGGAATTTTCCATTTTATATATTCCATATGAATATTAAATGGTTTTATAATGTGATTATAATAATTAACAATTCACTTTATTACCATATTTAATTATCTATAATGTAAATCATGGTCAACACACCCAAAGGGTGGAATATTCATAGTCCAAGGGAAGAACCCACACCATAGATGGTGTAGGATCAAGTAGATAACCTCTAACCTCAAAAAATGTTGTCATGGAATGTCTGAAACATGAATTAAAATTTTGATTAAAGGTTTATTAATTTATAATGAATCCTCTAGAAAGTACAAAATAAATAAAAATGGATAAATGGAATAGATAAAATGATATTTACAGAAAATTTATAGAACACCAATCGTATGCCTGTATAAGAACACTCATCTAATATCAGTGTCTGATTTGGTCCACATTTGAGGAGAATAGAAGAACAGATGATTATCCTAAAAATTTGGAAAATGAGGTTGCATTAAAATAGAATCGTTGGAAGAAATATAAAAAAAAGAAGTATCCTAAGGGAAACATTTCTCACCTTTGGAAATATAATTATATGAATAGAGGGCCAATCAGAGTATAGATGAGTGTGATATCATAAAGTGAATGAGTGTTCTATGGGTGATCTCTATTGTGTATTTCAAGGGTAATATCTAATGACAGAAATAGATGTTCAGTGCCATTGAAATATGAAAAGGTAGAGGGATTTAAATATTTAAATACCTTATAGGGAAAAGGATTATTTTAACCAACTTTTAAAGGGTTCATAGTTAGGCCGCATGGTTGACCAGACTCTGTGCAAATTGTGTGCCATGCACTGCCTCAAGAGACCCCTTATATGGTCATACTCCACTATAAGAAGAACCATGCGTCGACTATTCATTTTCCCTCTAAAAAAGTCTACAGAAATTAAAGAATATGTGGCCCAGTTCTCATGGATTCATGAATCCATGTATATATAAAATATATATTGGATTACTGCACAAGGTTTAATCTGACCATGCAGAATTGGTTGCATGGTTTCAACAGATTATGTATCCAAGCTTACTTTTCTAGAATCTCAGTCCTCAGGCTCTATAATATCCTCGAATACCCATGTTTCCTCTGTGATCCCACTAGCCTCCCCCATTAGTTTAAATTATATAAATTAATTGAAATAAATAGTTTTCCTACCTCATAGTAAAACAAAGTTCATAAAGTATATTAATTGATGAAATACATCCTATACCTAACCATGTTATATGATTTGATTATTTTGACTGTTGGTTTTATTATATGTAGATTCATTTGCTGATTAATATTATAAATAAGAATGATAATAATGTTCATTTTAAAAAACGTTTTGGTATGGGTTTTATGGCAGAATGGAAAAATTTTAGAAGAAACATGGGAATTAGAAATTTAAATGTATGAGTAGTAGCCTACACTTTTCTAAAGAAATAATATACTCTTTCATTCTGAAGATGGAAATACCAATCATCCGGAGAATCTAACAACATAAATTTTACATACCTTTCCATTTGAATATGAATTTATAATATAGAAAATTCTTTTCATTTTTTAGAGTTTCTAGAGAGTTTTATTATTTTTTTGGAAGTGTTATTGTATATACATTAATTGATCATGTATACTAGAGAACATGAAATATCTCAAGTAAATCATGAAATTTTGGATGAGAGTCACTAGGTAGGCACATAGTTGTTTTGTGGTCTGACAGTATGTTGGAATTCCTTAGAGAAACTCTAAAAGTGGTAATATAATGAAAATCATGGTTAGCACAAGTTTTTGCAATCTATATGATCCAAAAATGTGAGGGTGTGTCTATAAGATAATAGTACCGTATGATTAACATAATGTTATCCAACCTAGGTGGGAAAACTATGAAATTATATATTTTAGAGGTAGTATCATGAACATTGTTAGTCCATGGATGGAAAAACCATTTGGCCTAACAATGAGACATTCAACTAAAAACATGAGAATTATATTTTAACCATGATTTAGATGTAAAAAAACTCATTCTTCCCCAACTCTCCTAAGGATTCAAAGTCCTCTTCCACCCTAGGCTCCCTTGAAAATTCCCTTTAATATGGAGGCATATTTTGGAAAATCAAAGTGTGTTTGTGATTCATATTTATCAGTAAGTCATTTTTCCTCTATATCACCTTAGATTCACTCAATCTATCTCACCTAGATCATTAAATATAGTCTTCCCTAGATAAATCAATCTTCTTTTCTTTGAATCGTGATGTATTTTTTATACTATTTATGAGGAGATATTGTAATATCCAATTTATGATTTCTTAGTGTATTTCTTCATTTATGTCATCTACTGAGTGGTGGGTGGTTTCTTTATCATCTCTACTTGACATAGAACTTTATGGGTTTGTTTTATTTATATATTTTTCTTCACTTTGATGTGGAAAAATATTTTTATTATTGAAGAAAATCCTTTTGGGTTAATGTTTTGGTATCATTAAATTTTGATGATTGAATGGTTTTGGAAAACCACATTGATTAAAAATTTTAAATGATAAATTTAAAATTATGATGTTGTTTTAAATCCTAAAAATGATGAATAAAATGTTGAAAAGAAAAAAAAATTCTTACAATATTATTTAGAATATAGTTTGTAATAATTAGGTTGAAATTTCTACCACACGGGATAGATAATGGTCTTAAATTTCCACCATCAAATTGTGGATGGGGAATGGTCATGAATTACCCTCATCAATGTGAAACACAAAACTTTTGTGTGTGTGGGTAGTTTCAAATGAGTTTGTGAATAGGGAAATAGAAATTCTAAATAAAAAATATAACTTTTCTATGGTTTTGATCATATAGTTTTCAATAATGGGTTTGTATGAATTGTTTAACTCTTTTCAAATATTTTATATAAATGTATTATCTACTTATTTTATAAGATTAATGTGTCAGGTAGACTTTGGGTAATTTATACTGAATTTATACTCACTACCTTATTAGGAACATCAGTGCATTTTGATATACCTAATGTGGAAAATTTTCTGTACACTTTGCAACATCATTTATCCATTTTTGTTCTCTTTTTATTATTAAGATAATGTATTTCTGTTAATAATTAACAAATTTTTTATTTTTTTATATTAATTTTTTAAATAAATACTTCTATGTTAAAAATATATAATTTATTAAATATTTATATCATTTCGAATCCATTTAAAAATAATTGACAAAATCTAATTTAACTTTCATTATTATTTATTCAATATAAAAATTTATATATTTTTAATTATTTTAATTCAATTATTTTTTCCATAATTAGTTTTTAAAAATTATTATATTTTAATTTTTTTATATTAATTATCTAATTTAATTAATTCATCTATAAATAAAAAAAATTAATTTTTTTTGTACTTCAATTAATAACATTAATTTTAATAATTCAATAAAATTTTCTAAATACTTATAATACTTAGTATTATTTAAATTAGATATAATTCATCAATTTAATTTATTATTTTATTTAATTATTTAATTTGGCAATTATGTTATGTAAGATGAAATTTTAAAAAAAATATTGCTTTAAATTTATTTTTCTATATGGATTGGTAACCTATATTAATTCCTTATTGAATAATGTGTAATTTAAATTACTTTTTTTTATGCTTCAATGTGAATAAGTTTTTTTAATTCATATATTCTTAAAAATAATTAATTTTTAATTCATTTTTTTGTTATTTTTCTATTTTTTTGATTTCTATTATAGGTGTCACTTCCATAAGCTGAGTGTGGTGACTCTTTTGAGTCCCCACAAGTACCCCACAATGGTGACTCAAAGAATAACAGCCATCCCCCAATGCCATCCTTTATTTTCAAATCATACCACTCAATATCCACTCATCATCCCCTATCGGTTTCCCATAAAACTCACAAGAAGAATCTTTGGAGGTGACTCTTCTCTCACTGCCATCCACCATTATTCAATTCATTGTAAGCAACTTCACCACCTTTCCCCAATGTTGTTAACTATCACTATTGCACTCATCCCCTAGTTGCGACTCAATGTGTCATATCTATATTAACTTATCACTATTGCATCAACCAACTCACTATTAGATCCCCCCATATATGACTCAATGAGTCATTGAAAGTCGCCACTACCCCCACCCCCACCCCCCTTTTATTTTCTGATCTTATCCCCTTTCAATCAATTCTTATAGTTACTGAAATTTATATTATAATATATATATATTATAATATATAATAATTATTATAATGTTTTATGTAATAACATATACTAATAATAATATATTATATAATATATATAATTATTAATATAATTTATATGGTATAATAATAAAATATTTTAATTATATTAAATAATTTATTATATCACATATATTCATATATATTAATGCATATTTTTATACTATTACTAAATTAAGTAATATATAATAGTAAATATAAATATGTATACAAATATATATTTATATATATCCAATAATAATAATCATAGGTATTTGTTAGTATATATATAGTAATTTATAATAGATAAATTTTATTAAAAAATGCCTGATGCTTTTTTTATTTTTGTTGATTGGCACATGGGATGTGGTGGGGAAACTAAAAATCTATGGTTATGGGAGCTCCAACGAATATTAAACCAAGGTAATTTCAAAGTGTTGGTTGTGATCACAGGTACTTCAATATAAACTTGTGAGGCACACATCAAGGAATGCAATATTGATTTGATTCTTTCTCAATATGATTATTGTTTTATTATATTTTATTTTTATTTTTATAGTTTATTCATTTTATTTAATAAGAGATGATTCTCTCCTCCCTTTTTCTCTTATCTCCCTCTCAAAATCAACAAACTTATTCAACCTAGATATGTGAACTACTTCCACCTCTCTTTCATCATTTTCTTTTGCTTTATTTTTGTGTTTTGTTTATGTATGTAAATATCATCATGTGTTTCTTAGTTTTTTAAATGGAAATATTATTATTGTTGTTATTTTTATTCTCTCATAATTTTTTGTTTTGATCCCAAGTATTGAGTGAATAAGATCCAATTTTCTAGCCTAGAAAATTGAAGTGAATCTCAACACAACCTGATAATCCATTAATCCTTATAGCCATTGTTTGTTCTTCACCTTAGTTAAATGCAACAATTATTTTGGGTGAGCGATAATGCACCATTACACTGGAGTTGTTCAGTACTATCTCTCCTCATTTATTTTCTTCTTCCTCAATCCATTTATAGAGTATGTAATTGATATGGGTTATGTGATTTGATAATATTGGCAAGGCCATTCGTTCTTGTGACAATTCATGGATGGGATGGCTCTTTTGATTGAATCACTATGCAATTCAAATAAATTCTCAAGAACAGAATAAATTCTATATTTGAATGTTCAATTTTTAGGTGAGATAGGTTTGTGATATGATCCATCGATCATTAATTGAATGAATTGAATATTTTTGTGTCATTTATTTTTTTTGATCTATGATAGTGTGTTAGGGTGTATAAACCTATATCCAACCTTTTTATTTCTGATATTTTTATTTTATGTCATTTATTATTTTCTTTTTCTTCACCATTTTTTCTATTTCTTCTAGGTTTCATAAGCCATCATTCTGTTCTTCTTCTACTAATATTATTTTCCTCATTTTTTCAACATTTTTTATTTTTTTATTTTATTATTTTTAAAATATGAACAATCATCAAATGGTTTTCAAGAATACCACATAGTCATTCGATATTTCTTCCTTGAGAGAGACCTAAAGGTTATCCACTATGATATATATTAGGTATTATAAATGTAGATATAATAATACTTGTCAAAAATACTCTATCAAATTTTTTCACTATTTTGGGAGAAGAAAAATTTTCCTTTGTGGTGTTTCAATTTTTCATTACAAAAGTAAACCAAAAATTAAAACAATTATGAGACCACCACAACCCTTAGAGGATTATGTTGTGTTCCATTATTATATAATTGAATAATTTTTTAACATTTTCATCCATATTATTTTCTTGAAAGAAATTAAAATTTCTTGGAGGATTTGATATAATAAATATTTGATGATTTTGTAAAGGAACTCAAAAAAATTTCTCACCTCTTCCCTAGGTTCTACGTTATATAAGAATTGTTTTCCCACTTTTTATAATAAACTACCACTTGATTAAAAGATAAATATTGAATATCCACCTTGTGAGGATGTTTTTGGAGTTTAAAAATACTTTGGATGTTAAGATATTGAGGAATTTAGTAACAATTGGAAGATCATTTTATTAAAAAAGATTATTACTATTATTTTTGTTTCACTAACCCTTCTAAAAGTTTCTCATTGACACCATAGTTTGAACTATCACAACACATTATTTCATATTACTTGATGGAAACCACCCTATATATGGTGTGTTTTTAATAAAATATGGAGGAGGTTGACTGCCTCACTCTTGCCTCAGATTGTCTCCTAAGAGAACTGATTAATCTAGGATAGAAGAAACCAAAAAAACTCAAGGAAAATATCACATTATTAAACAAGATTTGAATTTGTATGATTATAGTTTTTATGTTGCTGATGTTAATTTTGATTCTTCATGTGTAGGTTCTGAAGAGGTACCTGGGATTCATGATTTTCTGAGTAGTCTTGAAGAAAACTCCTCTTGTATAAGAAGAAGCAGGGTGTTGGGAGTTTTTATTTACTGTTGAAAAATTTGGTGACACAATGATTTCATTAAATGTTGATTCATTGAGTTGTAATGAACTAGAATACAACTCTCACCCAAGATCTCAATATTTAATACTCGTGCACCCCCAACCTCATTATATAGGAGAGGGGAAGTAACATAAATTTTATTTGACCCTATAGAACTCCAGAATTCATACAGTTCCAAGGTGGGGGATTACATGTAGTTATACAGGAATTAATACACTACTGTAAAGTATTCATAGTTTTATTGAATATACTCTGGTAGTTCAATAGAAAAAATACCCATCCATCATCAGATAGGGGATGATCCACTTATTGCATAGTTGTAGAGAGTCAAACTAAAGCGCCCCTTGGTATGTTAACCCAAGATTATCCATTTTAATTTCAATTTTTACATTATTAACAAATTCTATTTTTAATTTGTTATATTTTATTTTAGGTTAATAATGAGGTAGTAGATTCTATGTGTTAGTCATTCAAGCTCAAGGGGGATGGCTTAATAATGATTACATGATCAATACTCCCTAAATCACTCATTGTTTGATTTTTTACTTTGTACATTTACCTCTTGATGTATATTATAAACTGGTTAGATCTTGAAGGTAATTGATCAATTAAGCTAGATAACATGTATAAATAATACAAAGTGAGGCATTGAAAAGAGATGAATTTAAATATTCCACACTAAGGAAATTTTTGTTATATTTATTCCATATTATTTTCTGATATTTTTCTCTAATTTCTACTATAGGATACTAAGTGTGGGGGATTATACCTATATTATTATGAAAATTGTGAATTTCTTTCTTTCATGGGTGTTAGGTACTTGGATATAGTGATTTGAAAATTAATTTGAGCTTATTTTAAAAACATGACTGGACCCACTATTTTCACTTTCATTTTTCTAATATTTTACTAAATTGATCACCGTTCTACTACTTGAGATTATTTGATAAATATTAATCGTATTTTTATCTTTATAAAATCTTTTAATTCTAAAAAAGAAAATTGTGCTTGGTGTTTTTAGTGGTTGATTATGGGATTCTGTGTTTGTGATTTTATTTTTCTTTTCCTTATTTTTTTGTGAAGAATTTTTTTTAAACATTATTATAACCCATTCAAATATATTTTATGTTATTAATTTTCAATCTAATTTGTACATAAAATTTCCCACCATATGATTCAACATTGGGGGAAATTTTGGGTTTTATGTGGGATGGAGAGGGGATTTTTATTGCTTTGTTGTGCTGAAATTCTAGACACACCAATTCCACCTGGTTATTTTGTCAAAAAATGGAAATGTTTTTCACTTTTTCAAATTTTAATTAAAATTCCTAAGTGTTATTTGTCTTTAACATTAACAACAATTTCATCTTGAAAAGTGGATAAAATCATTCTGGTTGTTGATGATTCTGGTGATTTTAAAATTACTAGGAATGAGGGATTTTTTATTGGAGTTACCTGCAATTGTTATGAATTTTCTAATTACGTACTGAGGAATAGATCCTAGGGGTATCACATTTTAATAAAAAATAGTAATCACATAAAGGGGATAAATCATATGGTAATCATACAAGTCCTTTGAAAGATGATTAAAATGGAAAAATGGGATCCCATGGTAAATCTATGAGAATATAGAAACGTTTTGTGTGATTTATGTCTCTAAAAATATCAATATGTTTTTTTCCAATCTGCATTGCAGATAAATGTCTAGTTAAAAAATAATAATAATAATAATGTGCCTAGTGGTCAAAAATGAGTTCATTAAGGTGATGGTAATTTTGAACCTACATAAGAAAGGGGAAAATTAAGTGTTTTAAAATCATTTTATTTTTAACAACAAGGTGATTAAAAAATAAAAAAACCACTTTTCCAACCTAAGAGAAAGTGAAAATTTAAGATCCCTTTTATTATGGATTTAATTCTACAAGATCAAATATATCATCAAAATTATATTTGGAATGTGTACTAGAGGTGATGTAGGGATTTACATTATTTTATATTGGATGCATGAGATCTTGACATTAAATATATTTTATTTTTTCTTGATTTCTAATGGGTAATTGAAACTAGGCATTGCCATTTTTGAGCACATTATTTAAAAATCCTTACCATATTTTGTTCCTATATATTTAAACTATAGACATCCTTCAATTTCGATTCCACTATAAAATCATACGTTCTATTTGTATGAATTTATACCTTGTCCATGAAAACGTGTCTACTTCCATGAGTGCATAATGAACAAGAAATATTTCATTTTTAAGAGGAGTTTCTAACCAATTACATCTTGAAAGCATAAGAAACCGTCACATTCATTAATAAGTATAAATTATTGGGAAAATAATTCAATTTCTTATATAATAATTATACCATATTAGTCTAAAAATTCAAAAAATACCCTATATATACTCCTCATTTAAAATCATCCATGATATTACCCACACACTGTATGAACATTGTATATAATTTTTTGAAATTAAATATCTATTGAAATATTGTATTGGTTCATTAACACTCTACCATATTAATAAAATTATGCATGTCTGTGTGTATTGTGAGTTGGAAGCATATATATGTACTTATTTATATTCGATATGGGTATTTTTCTTACCAAAATATATTAAGAAGAATAAATTACAAAATGAATCATAGTAACACATTATTACAAAAACATTATGAAATGATCCTAGGAAACTCACAAAAATGAATAGTATAATAATAATACGTCAAAAATTATATAAGATAACTTAAAGTACCATTAAAATTTAAATGCATAGAAATAGGAAATATCATTTCAATGATAACCTTTATTACTAAATTGATGATTAAAATTTGTTTTACATGTATATAAGAATTATAGAGTCAAATTAAATTTTCGAGAATATTTAAAAATATTCATTAATTGATTAAAATAAAAATAATATCAAATACATTTTCAATGTTAATAGAAAAAATATTTTTTTATTAATTTTGTTATTGATTATTAATGTTTAAATAAATTCATTGAAAACTAATAAAATTTTTAATCCACTGGATATAATGATTTTTTTAATATATTTCACTCATTTTATTGACTGAAACCATAAGATTCCCCACTAATACTAATATATAAGTAGATTACTAGTACTAATATATAGTGAAAAAAATATATTTCCTATTGAGATATTATCAACGTTTTAGCGACTACTAAATATTAAGATACAATTAATATTAACTAGACTCAAACTCTCAATAAAGTAAATGAAATTTAATCATAAAATAAAGGATGACTGAACCCACAAAAAATAATATTAATAAATATCACACACTCAAGATTTAGAATATTTTCATCACACATTATTTAACTAACCGTGGAAGAAAATAAATAAATAATAGTTTTGTTAAATTTACTTATTTTTCAGAAAAAATAAATATTATTCTTGTTACCTTGACGTAAATAGAAAGAGTTAACATTTAACATTTTCCATGTGTGAATAATAATATTTTCCCCAAGCCAACACTTAGTTCATATAATGATGGTCACATCATTTTCACTATTGGGAATGCTCATATAATTCAAATATAGATGAACTACCAAGGAATAATAATAATTTAAAGAATCAAATTTTTTCAATATGAGAAAGAACCCCAGATTCCAAGATTATACCTTTATCTGTGGTATGATTATAGATCATCAACATTTTCACATATTACACCATCATCAAATCATGATATGTTTAGGATATATTTTATCATACCTAACAACAAGATAAAAGAAAAATATATTGAAATATCAAATTATAAACTATAGTAACAAATAATCTGTATAAACATATGAACAAAATTAATATATAATATTATAAGAATATAAACTATATAAACATAAAAATACCTATATAACATTTTTATAAATCATAAATTCATTATATTAATAAAAAACATTTATACATTGTATACATGTTTATTTAGCTTTTTATTTTTTTCAATAAAACTATTATACAAATCATATGTACATTTTGGACTGAATGAAAAACAACTATATAAGATGAATCAATTTAAAACAATTAACATATAAACTCATATTTTCCTGAAAAAATTTAAAATGGAGTCAATAAAACATCAATAACTAAAAAGAAATATAATGTTAAATTCATATATTTGAATGAGTGTTTAATAAATAAGTAGATGAAAGGTAAAATAAAATATTAAATACCATTAGGTTTAATTATGGCATAGATATAGTACACAATTAAGGTTTTTTGGGTCTTTAATCAGAAGAAGTGCCATATAATGAAATAAATTTTAATGCCAGATTGAATGACTGGTCATATTCTAGGCATAATCTGATGGAATTAGCTAATAATATTCACTATTAAAAGTAGATACCCATTATTATTCATGTTAATGGAAGAAATTCATCCTCAATATTAAATTGAAATCAATAAAATTATAAATAAAAAATAAAATATTATGTCAATTTTATACTAATTAACAGTAAATACTTAGATAAGTATTTAATTATTTTTTCTCACACAATTATTGACTTCCATGGTCACGTATTTTATGTGTAGGAATCATTAATGAGCTATATAGAAGTAACAAGCTCAAATTAGGTATTTCATTATATCTGTTTATTCTAATGTTTTTGAATAAATATGTGATTATTATATTTTATATATTTCATGAATTATGAAGGGACTTATTTTTGGAAATATCCATTATGTGTGGTCATAATTTTTTTTAACATGTTTGGTGTTGTAATGTCCAAAACAACTCACAATAGCCAAATTAAGTCATTTAATTTGATGTTTGGTGGTGTTCTAAAGAAATTGTTGAGTACAATAGTTGATTTTAACATTATACAGGGTTATGAATTCTTTATATGTTAAAACTATAAGTTATGTCATTGATTTCGTGAGGTTTATTAAAGGAACAATCATCATGTTTCAATGTCATAAAAATATTTATTTAATAATTTCAAAAGGCTATTTTCCCTAACTTCATATAGTTGGTTCAAAAAAAATTTAGTATATTTCATTGATTATGAATTTTTCATTAAAATAATTTATAAAATTAATCTATATTTTGAAATATTTAGGTATAGAGGAGATTCAATGGAATTTTTGTGATATTTATTTTCTTAATATTTCTCAACATATGATTAGATAGACCAGCCACTATTAACACATACCAAGTCTAAATAATACTGAATTTGATTTCAATAACTTCCCAAATATATTAAAATATAATTAAATTATTATAGAATAGAAATTATTTAAAATGAAAATTATATGGAAAATATATATGAAATGAATATAATATTAAATATGAAATAATTTATCCTAATATTATAGCAACTATTATCAAATAAAAAGTAAAATGTGAATTCTAGAATGGTCATAAAATATATATTTTTATCCACTAAAAAAATAATCTCCCATAATTATTCTTGAATAAAATAACACCTCATTTACTTATAAATATTTTTTTATATTTTTAATTACATGTCAAACTATCATATATCTTAGTAATTGAAAGAAACAATTTAAAAATTAATAAATCGTGAGATCTGGGATTGTAAAATCTAATTACATGGAAAATATATAGTAAAATATGTCCTGCTGTAATACATAGAAATTAATAAATGTGAAAATAATTAAAAAATTATTGAAATGTTTATGGTTTATGGAATATTCTAATGGTATATTATCATCAACCCTATGTGTACACACTCATTGAATATATCTTATGTTGTTGAGTTTAATCTATTTTCACATTCTTTATATAATATATATGTTCATTTAAAGAAATGGTTTTTCTTATCGAATAATGATATTCCTACTTGGGATATTTTCTATGTTATAGAAATATTTTTTTCATACTTTATGTATAGATGAATTTTCCAAATTTTTAGTTGGTTTTTATCATTTAGATAATTTTATTTTTGGAAAAAAATATTCTTCAAAAATCGTATGTAAATCCATGGTTTTAGTCACCCGTCATTTACATTTCATGGAACATGCCTCAGGTTAGTGGTAGACGGCTATAGGGATTTATCATTATATGGTATGATTCATTAAAAAATTGTTATAAAAATGTAATAATTTTTATATTGAAGGCATTAGTACCACTATATTATTATTTAATTTTATCAAACCATCGATTATAAACTTGAATAGAGAATTAGTGGTTGAATAGTATGAATGGGTAAACTCATAATTATTAGTAATTTTATTATCCTTAATTTAAAAGGTGAAATAAATATTATAAAAATATTTTAATGTGATTTGTAAGGGATATCATATGTGAATATTACAGTTCTCTTAGATATAATTATTTGGTGGTGATATTGTACTGTGGAAAATATTAATTTTTTAGGTTAATGAATGTACAATTTTTTTATTATTTAAATATAAATTCAAATTATCAACTAAATTTTACTTCAATTATTTTACATGAAATGGTATGGTTTCTCATTTTTTATTCTATTATTTATCATAATTTATAGTAAATGATATCAGCTTCTAGTTAAATAGTTTATAAGACATGGATAATAAAGACGAAGCTATTCAGATATCTTTTTCATGATGAACATGACAAGCTTTTATGATAGTGGATATGAAATAATAGACATACACTAGTACTATAAAATATATACCAACATCATCTCTAAAATTTAATGATTATATGACAAATATTATTTCATATCTACTATCATCATCCTCTCAAATAGAAAAATTCAAGATAGGAAAATTTTAATATTTTGTAAATAATCCTCTTGTAGTAATTTAGTTTTATAAATATCATCAAACACCACTTTCAGAAATTCTTCTTGTAAGATAAATGGAAAAAAAATAGACACCCTCATTTTATAAAATTACCACGATGGGATAACTAACCACATATATTTGAATACAATTTTTGGTTTTACCATTTTAAATAGCCTAATCATCATTAATATTTCATTAGTTTAGATAAAAATAAAAATCAATAATAAAAATCCCACTACTCATCTCATTAGAGAGGAATTAAACAACATATATTTGACACAAAACTAAAATCCATAACATGTGAAGACACAATTGTATTGTTTCATACCTAATCATTGCGCTGAACAAGTATTATTTCTCTAGGTTTATAAATACCAAATATATCATTATAATTAAATCAAAAAAAAAATAAGCAATGACGGATATTTTAATTTAAAAAACAATTTATAACATAATTTAAGATTCATGAAACTCTAAAAATAGCCAAATACTAAACCAAAACATTAATAAAAAATGTTCAAAGGAAAAATAAATAAAACATACATTTATTTAGGGGATCATTAAATAAAAAATCATACATTTCAATAAAACCTTGTGGAAAAAGTTAGAATTATGACTATAGGGAATGGTAGGAGTATGTTTTGCAGAAAATGTATAGTTTGGCTCATGCATATCATGCTTTTGGAAGGTCTTAGATAAAACATGTATGATTTTTCTACTTATAGAAGTAAAACGGTTCAACCGACACCCTGAATGGAGTAGGACTCAGCTACAACACTCATATAAAGTCTACTTGTATAGAGAATAGGGTTTGTACAATGTAATCAATGGAAGATGAATAGGTCACATGGAAGATATATGAGGGGATGAATTCATAAAGAAGGGGATGTGATGAATTATATGAGGGGTAGTAGAACCAAATTCATATGTCAGCAAGGATTGAGTATTATAGGGTTAATCGGCATGGGGGAAGGGATTAAGAAAATGGATTGGATTTTTGGTGAGTTGGAGAGGATCATCATGCATGGGGTTAAAAAAATGGGGATCCATATTTCCATAGACTACTTTTCTAATAGATTTTGATAACATATTGTTACAATTTCTAGATAATAGTGGCTACATAGTGAGATATACCCTAAAATATATTAAACCATGGATATATGTTTTCAAATATAGGTTTTTCTTTCATTATGTATATCTTCATTCCTATATTTTATTATTATAAATTCCTCAAAAATCCATATTTCTGTTTTTATCAGGGCCCTTAGAATGATAATAATATTCACTATATGTTTGTACCATGATATATCATCAAAAAATTTCATCATAACTAAAAAATTACCTCATGTTTAATGCATTTTGGAGACGTGGTTTTTTGAAACGTAAGAACCTATCAATTATTAATTAAATATTTACAATAAAAACTAAATATTACCTTACAGGTCTAAATAAATTCCTCATAACTACCAATATATTCATTATCCTTCATATTAATCTCTATAAATTACCTCTTAATTTTCTAGTGATGATTTTGGAGAAACTACTTACTAAAAATACCATCTTAATCTCACCCTATTCTATGGATTCCATTTCCTCTTATTTCCATATGTTCTTAATAATATTTCACCATCATTGTTCTTCAGAATATAAATTATCCAAATCCAATAATTTTTTTTTTCTCTCAGCACTAGAGAATGAAAAATAAATTTTCAGTTGTAAGGATCCATTTATCTATCAATAGTGGATTAGAGGAGCTTTGGAACTAAGGTATATGTCTCATTATGAAAAACTCAATAGTGTGTTGGTACCTCCCATTCTCATTTAGAATATCATCATGATTCAAGCTATTAGATATTTTCATTAGCATAAAAAATATTTTTCATTCCATGTTGGATTTATTTTATTTTATGAAGAGGAAAATCATTCCATTATCAACAAAATTTTTGTATAACATGATTCCTACTGATTTTATCTGTTGACTAAAACCCAAAAACCTTGTGTAAGAATCAAGCTAGAATAATTAGATTATGCAATCATATAGACATGAAAATCATTGATGATATGTCTTAAATTATTATACCTTCTTATCAACATATATCATTTTTATTTTTTCCAACAAAAAAAATATTTGTTCATCATAGTTTTTTTATGTTCAATCCCTAAATTATTGTTAAACTAATTTCAAAAAATAATGAATCCTTTCTTGGATACCAACTAAGTTGACCTCAAGAAAAATATACAGATATATTTTATAATATTAGTTTATAAATTAATATATTACACAATAATTCGTGCTTGGGATATTTTAAGGTTTAGAAACATTTAATTCTAGATACATAATTAACATATTTCAGAAAGGATATTTAACATACTTCAAAACTTTATTCACCCATAGAATCCTTTTTGAATACATACTACATAAGACAATTCATCATAACATGGGGGAATGGATATACAAGAAAGGGTGACCTCATATGCTCATTAAGGGTAAACATGTGAGAAAATAATTATTGATCTTATGAAATCATAATATATATATAATCATTTGATAGTGTTATTATAGCATATAATATTCATACCCAATAAATAATATATCATAAATCATGATTCATGATAAAAAATCATTATAATTTCAATTGATATGAGTCATAACAGAGTGGAATCGTCATTAATCAATTGTGATCAAAGATGTCATATAATAAGCATAAGAGAATTTCATATGAATTAATATCAAATAAAAAGTATATCAAATCATTTAACTAGTCAAGGGTCACTTCTATGAATATTATCACATATTATAAAAAGTCACAAAATTTAATGGGTTCACTCCCCAAACTCATTTAATTTATGGAGTGGGTTTTCCTTCCATCCTCTTTAATATCATCTATTGAGATATAAATAATTACGTAATACATCAAATGTTTATATAACTATAATAATACCCCTAAAATAATTTGAAATTATACATATGTGTGCAATATGATTTTAAAAACATACAAGATTTCATGATAGTATAATTAACCCATGGGAAATAAATGGGTTTAATGAAATCATCTATAAAACACCATAATAATAGGCCATCAAGGAAAATAAATTGCATTGTATAATAATTTCATATCCCAAATATATCAGGATAAACATATTAAGATGT
Source organism: Viscum album (assembly GCA_963277665.1). Classification (NCBI taxonomy): domain Eukaryota; kingdom Viridiplantae; phylum Streptophyta; class Magnoliopsida; order Santalales; family Viscaceae; genus Viscum; species Viscum album. Next base: position 453,243,828 of record OY728157.1, on the reverse strand, counting down.
TTACATTGATGTAAATTACATTAGAATATTATTAGTATTCTTTGTTGAATATTTGATAAAGATCATTTTCTTTTCAAAAAAATTAAAATAAAACTACCCATAATATTTTGAAAGTTATTTTATTTAAAAACACACAGGAAATATTTTATATTATTATTAAAATTAAATAATTATTATACTGTTGGGAAAGTCCATTCTTGAGGTAAATATTTTCTCCAAAATTAAATTCATTCTTTTTTTATGAAGTCATAAATAAAATATTTTGAAAAAAACTTTAAATATTAGTTTTAAATACTTTAATAATAAATTATAATATATAATAATTTGATATTAAATAATCATTAGACTATATAAGAAAAATTATGGGAAACATTCTAAAGAACAATAACATGGAATAAAAATACCATCGCCCGAAGAAGAAATAGGGTTGAATTTTTAGAAAAACAATTTATCGATTGTTTTAAGTGCGATAGAAATGAAAATGATTTGGAAATAATAAAAACCAAAAAATAAACCTATTGTAAGATAATTATTGGGGTATAATATTTAAATATAATATAATTACCCGATGAAAATTCAAACATAAACTGTCCAAATTAAAAATGGGATTACATCAAAAACTCATACCTCGATTCATAAGTTTTCCATACAAATTCTTAAGATTCTATATAATTATAATATATTTATTTTAAATATATAATAAGACCATATTGATATATATTTTAAAATATAAAATTGCTTTATAATTTTTAATTACACATTTATTAACATTCTATCATTAAAATCAATATCTGGGTTTTAATTATTCAATTTATCATGAATGTTCTAGTTTGACAGTTATGTTCCTAGAACATTATTCAGGGTATTTCCAAATCTTTAATCATAATAATGTTATATTTTTATTATTTATTCTTGATATACACTTTTATTACTATTTATATAAGTTGGTGATATAAAATAATTAAATTACTTCATGGAAATGGTAGTTCGTACATATGCACAATTAATGTTTTCATTTTCCAAATAATAGAATGAAAGAAAAATAAATAATAATATATGTTTATAGAATAAGAATAATATCATATTTATCATATTTATTCAAAAATACACCCATATGAAATCCATTTATGGAGGACATAAAAAACAAATCACTTCACTTCATGGAGATTGTAGTCCACATGTACACAAAAACGACATTATCATTTCTCATTAGATAGAGGGAAGGTTGAAAATGGTTTGAAAATTAACATAATAACAATGTAGTATATTAATGAAACTTATTTATGATATTATGATGGTTATATAATTATTTTAGTATGTTAAAAAATAAAAAACTCAAAATATATTTGTAAAGATAAGTACTACATCTTTAGGAATTTCCTTTGGGATAACCCCTTAGGCCTTAAAATGAGTATCTTTTGGGAAGACAAGAATATATATTATATGGGTACATAATTTATGAAGATAGTTGGGTAAGTATTAGTCAATATATAAATCTCAAAAGTTGTGAATAATTAATGATAAGAGGTTACTTTTTATATGTTAGGTGGATTCAAAAAAAATAAAAACATAAAACATTAAAATATAATAAATCACATTCATGTGAATGTGAATCCTAAGAAACAAAAATTAAAAAATAAGACAACTTTTTTCGAAATAGACCTAAACAATAACATTGACCATTTCCTTAAATCCATTTTATTCATTATATATAAGTTTAATCCCTTTTGAATAATTTAAATGATTAATATGGTGATAAACATTTATCTATGTTAATATTAAATATAATAAAAAAATTAATTAATCACATTCACAATTGGAAACCTCTGAGTTAGAAATATTAAAAAACTTACCATATTAAATTTATATAAGTTCTAAAAATTAAATTTAAAATAAGAACATAAAACACAACAAAACCCATTTTTATAAATTGATGTTTTATGAATAACACTAAATTTATTCTTATTCCTTACCTAGTTATAACCATTATATGAATATTAAACTTGTTGATTTAATATATTGACTACAAATGTTTTTAATATCATTCATTAATATTAACGCAATCAATTTATTGAGATAAAATCACATTTCATGCATAAAATACGTTTTTAATAAGAAAATATCATTTTAAATTCAAAATCTTCAATTTTAATTTTTTACAAATTAATTCATTTTAATCATGGATAAACAAGAAATTATTATTTTAATACTCAGAATTATTTATTTAATAAAACATATTTGATAAAACCAATTACCACATATATATTATTTTAAAACAGTTATCCAGGATAAATAATATTTCTTAAATAAAATAGAAATTATCATCCGCAATTATATTTCATTTAAATACCATATAATGTGCTTCATTTTATAGTGAATAATAATTATTCACATAAGTTCAGGTATGTGTGTGTATAACAAGAGCTATAAGTTTCATTTATTTATTAAAGATAATTATATTATAAAATATCTAGGTGCTATAAAAATTCTCCTAATGGGATTCGATACAACTCAAAATTTATAACCAACACGACATGAGCCTAAGATGAGGAAATCAAGAAAGTAGTGGAGAGATTACTAACTAATAATACATAATAATTTCTATAGAAAAATATATATAAAACATATTGTAGAATATTCATTACTATAATAAGATAATAAATTATTTCACTAAATTACTTATTCATTGATTCCTTCCACTTTGGAATAGCTGGTCAATTTATCATAGAGTTAAATAAATATGAATTATGCTTCAAGACGGTCTATCAATACCACAAATAAGGAAATGGGTAACTGTATCAAAAATCAACCCTAAAAATAACCAAACATGGTTTAGTATTTACATCATTGAACTATATATGCTTATTTATATTGTCAATGATTGTGATTTTGTGACCAAATATTTATAGAAAATGTTGTTCCGTGAAAATTACCAAGGGGTAATCAATCAATTTAATAATGATGAATAGAATGATTTACATTACCTTAATGATGTTTGAAGATGATTATAATAGAATATTTTCTTTATTATTAAATTATTTTTAATATTATAATCATAATTATTATTATATAGAACATATTTGATATAGGAACTAATACATTATACAAAATACACCTAGGGTGGAACCCGAATGGCTAGTCCGATGGTATCCATAACTACGGTGGGAGAGAAGTCATCACGGGGTCACATGGTGACACTAGAAGCCATGGGACAATATAAATTATATAAAATCATGTTTTTGGGACTATTTAACTTAGACACAATACTGAATAGACCATCATATATAATCAAACATCAAATAAGTTCCAATATAAATGAAACCCATTTTTTCAATGATAGGTGAGGCTGATTTTTATTCTTGTCTCTTAATTTCTATTTATATACTAAATAAAATACCTTTAATTACATAGTATTTTATTCATAGAGGTTTACTTATGTACAAATCAATAATAATATGGTAGTGTAATGGGAACCAAAGGGCAATGAACCCCTTTATAGTAAAATTGATCGATTTACCCATTAGGTTCATATTCTATATTTAATATTGAGATATTTACACACTTTATCTCAAAATTTAGTTCCTTATATATCATGTTATGAATACAAAGAGTACCAAGATACTACAATCCTAAAAATTTTTTGGTATAGGGCTCAAATGCATAAAAAGAAATCCCAGTGTCTTGTTATTAACATTTCTTTACCAGTGTTGAGGTCCTGGATTCCTAAAATAACACTCAGGTCATTAAGAAGTATATTTTAGTAAAGAATTTTCCAACGAATCATTTCATACCTTGTCTAATATTTGTGTATGTGTGGAGTTCCTCCACTTATACTTTTGGGGATCATTTGAAAAATATCCTCAATGCTTAATCAAAATATCTACTAAAATGGGGTTATGAGCCTAACCATTATTTAATGACTATTATAAGGGAGTTTCAAATCATGACTTGATGAAAATGCTTTAGAGATATCCTTCGAAGAGTATAGATATAATAAAATAAAAGAGAATCCTATGGAGAAAATCAATATCTCAATATTTCTAATGAACTTATTGAAAAAATGGGATTATCTCACTCAGACCAATAAATGAGATTGTTGAAGAGTATACAACTATTATAGAAAATATTTCAATAATATTATCCAACAAATAAATAGTGCCTATTAAAATGGATACTCATGATAGTGGAGCTAATGACCAACATTTCTCATCTCTTTACTTCTTATTACTTACAAGTACAAGTATCCTTTGGAACTATTGAAAATTTGATGGCATGGATGATAGGGAAACAATAATAAAAATAAACCATCATGGTATTACCACTTTAGAGACATCATAAAGAAATGAATATGAAAAACAATTTATGAATCGTATATCAAGATATAGCTGATGTTAAGGGGGAGATATGGAAACAAGAGAGGATTAAGAAAGAGGCTAAAAAGTTAACATAAAATGTTCTTATTAATTCAACAAGATATTTTTACAAGAGGCGGTAGATGTTGGAAAGATATATAAGAATCATTATATTATCAATGACATGGAGCGATCACTAATCTAAATTTGAGATTTAATAGAACCCATGTTATAGTATACTTCTTAATATTACAGTCCCCTGTAATTTTATGTAACCAATTATGAAGAGACTATAAAATTTAAGATGATACTCTTAATTCTTATAAAAAATAAAAATATTTTCAATCTTATTTTTTAACTACAAATCCTTCAAGATCATTGATACCCCCAAGAAGTAATATCAAAATAATTGAATCTATTTAAATATTTCATATATTTTTATTGGGTAAATAAAAGTTTCAAAATAATTTATTCAATAATGAAAGGTAAAAACTAGTTAATTATACATAATTCATTTTCCATCTAATGGATGTAGGTATGATGGATATATAATAAATATACAATCACTGAAAACAGATTTGAACTTGTGTGATAAAAAAATTATTTTTTTATTTCTTACTAAACATGTGTTGTTGAATAAATATAGGAAATATGGTAATATTTTTTGTTTACAATCATCATAATTTAATGTAAATTTATTCTGGTGTGAGAGAGTGGATGACTTGACATAATAAAAAACCTCAAAGGAGTCTGAAAAGGGAGGATAAATTATATATAGTGTCAAATTATAGTAAAATTACATCTCCATGTACTTCTCATATATTATTAGAACTAATATATATGTGAGGATAATTGGTTCGATAAATTCTAACTGGATATTTAGTCATGAGGGGAATGGATTTTCTTTTTAGAAGGGAATTTGGCCATCCTAACAACCATTAAATATTTTTATTTTAACTCTATAATTTTCATAATTTCGGAGAAGGGATAGTTTAATGAGAATGAAGATGTATTTTTATCATGCCTCTTTTATCAGGTTTCCAACCTAATAATATTTAACCTTTTCTCTTTCAAAAACATAAAATTTTATAGAGGGTGTAAGAATCATAGAGGTACGACACTTTATTCTTTCCTAGGAGGACCTTTGTATGTTTTCAACATGGAGAGAACCATGTCTCTTTCCTTAATTAGTTTTAGGTACTTCAATTTAATCAAGTGAGGGAAGATGTTTAGAGTAGGGTATATTTTACTGATAATTGTTGGAGTTTAAAGACATTAATAGTTTACTAAGTGATAATGAAAAATATATAATAATGAAAAAATGGTAAAATAAATATTAATTGAGGGTCAAGAACCAATATAAATGAAATTAGGTAGATGTGTACATATTTTATAGAATTATGACTCAGACTAACAAGGATTTTGAAAACAAAAATAGGGGATCTAAGATAAAAAATTATTTAAACACCTCTAAAATTTGGTATTAATGTTATTAAAGCATAACATGAGTTATAAAAATAGATAAATAGGGAAATTAAAATTGAAAAGATTGGGTAACCATTGACTATATAAGTATATTATGGAATACCACTAAAAAAATTTGAAAATAAGTTTCTATAAAACCTGATTGAGGGAAAATGGGTTTAGGTAATATCCACTTTTTGGATGAAAACACCCCCCTCCCTGGTTATAAATGGGTTATATATATGGTGGATTCTCCAACACTAAATAGAGAGGTCCCTGGATATTTTATAAACTCAATACCAGTAGCCATAGATGACTTTTGGTAATTTATATTCTCAAGCCAAAATGTATGGTATGTGGTAATAAGATATTCATACATTTATTAGGACACTTATATTTAAGACTGTGCGATATTTGATCATTGTATATTGTAATACAACATGAGAATTGGATGAATAATGACAACTTTAAATGAGAAAGTATATCAAGAAGTCATTATATACCCTGAAACAATAAGAATATAGATAATTTTAGTTCTTAAAAATGATAAAAAAATATTCTCATCCATGTATTGGAATAATAGAATGAAACTTTGATGTGAATTTTTAAGAAATATTTCTATGATGGTGGTAAAAATATTATTATAAAAAATGATTTTGGTAGACTCCAATATAGCTGATCTAAAAGTCACAATATATCTTGAAATAAATGGAATAAATCAAAAACAAATTAGGGTTTTTCTTGTGGATAAAAGATATCGATAAATGTATGGCTCATGTGAATGGGAAATAACTTAAAGGGGGAGTATTATTGAGAAGTAATAGTAGTTCTAAACTCAATGTCAATTTCCGAGACATAACACTAACATGTAATAATAAATAGAATGATAGATAGCATTATGATAGGACCAATATATTCTTTCATCACTATGTATCTTATGAAAAACTAGAATCAAACCACATGGAGTTAATGGAAGTTGGATTATTGATTATCTAGTACATGTGTATGAGATGAAAATGGGTAATGACTCCATCCTAGTATAGGGATGATATAGAATACCTAAAATTTCTAATGAAGACCCATACATTAGGATAAGTAATCGGATTGGATCTCATAGAATTTATAACTAGATTATGGATAAGGAACCAAATCATTACAATGTATCATATATTGTTAGGAATCAAGCCACATATATTTGTTAGACGGACACAATGTAGATACAACTCATACACATGGGAGAGGAGTGGCTTCATCCTGTTTCTAAGAAATTGAGATATTCCAGACATGATTTAGTGGAGGACCATATATTAGGAATAATGTTGATGGTATTTTTATCTTGACCCAAAATAACACACTTATGTGTCACTGTGTATCATGTGAAAATAAGAATAAAGATACATATATTTATTGAATAAAGTTGTATTTTATGAAAACATTATATTTTTTCCAGGTGGAACCATATGCTAAGAAATTTACATAGATTAATATCCAATATAGGAAAATTGTTATATATATATTAGAAAACATGGAGTAGTTTAAAGTCCATGTATGGTGGACCATATGTCATGATGTTTAATTTCAAATGAAAATTTCTCTGGTATCGCACCATTTAGGATTGTATGATAAGTACTTTTATAAATGAACTCTTTTTGGATCTATCTTTTGAAAAGGAGGAAATTAAATAGTTTCTTCTCTAAGGTTGTGTAATTAATGGAAACTCAATGTGAACTGATGAAGCCTCGTACACCATGAAAAAGTGCAGGTTTAGCATTATTTAAATTTTCACATGATATTGATATATGTGATCTATATATCACTACATATATTGAAATTAAAGGAATCAATCCACACATAGTTCTCAAGAATGGGGTTAGTACAAGTCTAAGCTTATTGATGGAGAAAAAATACACTAGGAAATATTTCATTAATCTACATCTCATAAAAAAATTAGTTCATAATAATTTAACACAACAAGTTGTTTATTAATCATGTGGGGTGGACTATATGTAATGAAGTTTGTTATCATTCAATAATGACTCTATTGAAATTTTGTTTAGTATCATATAGTGAGTGTCTGTTCTAAGTATTCTAAATACCAGATGGACAGAACTTCATGTGAAACTATTGAAATTATTTTTTGAGAAACCATTCTTTTGGGTTATGAGTGACTTGCCCTCAATCCACTGTGATCAGAGAGTATTATCCATTGAAGTTGTCCTTGTATATGGAATAAGGTCCTACATAGTTTTTCTAAATATTTGAATCCTTATTTAGAGGTATCAAGGTCATTCTAAAATCTAATACCAACTCTATTATGATAAATTTGTGAGGTTGTGCATTCTTATCAAATGATCATATGATGTGATTATGAGGCATCTCTAGGTTATGCAATTCATGTGACCTTTTATCATCATGTTTCCCTATAATATCATTCCATATTAATGATTATCTGACTTCTAATAATTGTTTGAAAATGTAAATGAGAAGTTTTGGGAATTGATCTTTGAAATGTAATATAAATTTTTTTACTAAAGCATGGGTTTTCTTGTGTAGAAATACAGTTAATATTGTGATAATCCCACAAACCATCTAGGATTTTATTTTTCACATACTTCTTATTTTTTTCACTATTATGAAGGATATATGATAAATTTTTATTACATTCCATTATATTTCCACTTTCTATATCATTATAGAAGGATGAGTGGACAGACTGAATATTGTACACAATATATAGCTTCTTCAACACAAAAATGTTGAAATAAGTGTTTTCATCCATTCTTATTATATGAGTTTCTCTAAATCATGTATTCTATTAGAATTCAGAAATTTATTGACATAATTTATTCGAATATTGTTTAGGTTAATAATTGCATCCCATAAAGAGAATAATTTTATAGTAGTGGTGATGAAAATGAACTATATTATTGTGGTTGGAAGGTATTAACCCATAACAAGTATCCCTATTATAGAGAATATCCAATAGTGTTTATGAATGTGTAGATTATTTAGGGGTAGAAAAATTATGTTTCTGTCTATCTAACATTAATATAAATTTCTTTAAAATTAAGTGTAATAATGCATCATTAATGGATAAAAGTATCCATATATCATGATTGGGTCGATGATTTTGGAGCTTTAGTAATTAGAGTCATGGGATATTGTATCAAATTCTAAATTATTTAATTTTTTTTCCTCTGGAAATTTATCTAAGGATCAATACACCAAAGCATCACTAGTATATGTCTTTTCATGAATTTTGGTCATTATTAATGATGAATTTTCATCCCATTGGAAGATCTATTCCATGTTATCTTAGTCTTGTAGAAGAAATCTATTTTAAAGACACCCCCTATGCTATACATTTAATTATTTTTTTCATCAGTTTATTAGGATAAGGATTAATATAAAATTTGGTTAATAATAATTTCATTTATTTCTTATAAATTAATACTAATTAATATTTATACCAACCTTTTCTTTTTTATATAAATAAATATTTAATTTTGATCAATAATTGACAATGATGTATCTAGATTAACTAATACATCTACTTTAGTATTCATGTTTAAATATTTTAGGGTAGAATTATCTCAAAGGTAAATTCACTTCATAATCCTCATACATAGTCAATAAATAGAATCACTATTTCCCGCTTTATGGCATAGTAATCATTATCTTTCTTTATTACCAGTTCTGAATCACCCATGATATCCAATAAGAAAACAAGTATATATATAAGTAAATTCTAATCATGTGATAAGTAATTGATATTATACCTCATTTTTAGTGCATATTTTTGATAGTATGATAGAATAATGTAGTGTTTAATTTATTGTGGAGTAAATCACAATCCCCAAACTTCCCATATCGAGCTTCGGGTATTCAATCCTTCTAAATATTTAGATTCTAATAGTTACATAAAATTACATTTCCCTTGATAGGTAGATTCTATGGATAGGGAATTCTTCTTCATCAAAGATCTCTATATCCAATGGCGACTCAATGGGTATAGAGTGAGTTGGAAGAAATTTTACAAGTTATTTTCCCTTTATCACCTTTTGAAAAAAATGAATTTCAAAATAATATAGAAAGATTTCCCACCATTATAGGAACCTATTTGACATTTTATTACCATGGAAATATCTGGGAAGATCGATGTATTGGACTATGTGGACTTTATGATGTTGAAATGTCTAATATTCTTCATCATAAAAACCAATATAGGGTATCAATTCTCAATATCATAGTATCATTTCGTAGCTTCTAAAATTTTCATTTTGAGATAACAGAGACTATTTTCATTTCTTTTGTCATTTTTTGAGTGAGGAGGACACCGAGAGATTTGTATACTTTTCCAAATAAAGTATGAGTGAATTTTTATCTTTGTGAACATTTTTCCTTAACCTCACTAATATAAAACACTTGTTGATGAGGTCAGATATTATGAATCTAATATAAGTGTGGTTCTCCATGAGTACTCTTATATCCATTAGGTTTTAATAAGGGTTCATATCAAGTATCACCTTGGTATTCATGGGTGTGACCTCAATACCATGATCAATATCCATGAGGGTGATCAATTTTTAAGATGTCACCCTAAAAGTAAATTACATAAAATAAATTTAAAAGCTATATTGATGTAAATTTTTAAATACTATCTCACGATTAGTGAGGTGATCACATTACCATTGGGTTTTTCCATAAAATTATATAAATATATAGATATATACATTATATCTCTTATTAATATTCAAAATATGGGGAATGGTGTTTTGATGGGTAACACAATATGTCGTAATGATGAGTGAAGTTATAAGGTATAAATATATAAATTGCGATCCCTAAAAGAATTTGATTCCATATCCACTAGGGCCACTCAGATCTATTTGTATCCAGAATACTAATCATTGAAAAAAATGGTCTTGAAAACTATGTGTCTCTTTAATTAATAACTCTATGATTGTGACCATGAAATCATCCTTTAAGAGGTGTAGATTAGAATAAATAGAGTCAATATTGACCCTATTTATCTCATTAGTATTATTTATGGGGAAAAATGGCCAGAAACATTTGTTTCTGAACCTCACAGATGAGGTTATCATTTAAAAACATATATATGACATCTTATACATTAGTTAAATGGGATGGATGAATTATTCATTATAGTTATTTGTAACCATTATGGTTTTCTAATAAAACTTATTGAGGAGTATATTACTGGGATCTAACCCCCGAAATTTCCATGTAATTACATGTGAACACATATAAATGTTTTTTGTGGAAATAGGTGTATTCATCAAGTTCATCAAATATAATGGTGGCACTGATAAATAGGGATTTTAGATCTTCTTCTATACCTAAATACACTAGTCATATTTCATCAATAGGGTTTAAAAAAAATCAATTTCTAGACTGTTTTCTAAATTTATAACTCAAATTATTTTTTATTTTCTTCATAAGTGGAAGTAATACTTCCCAATTTAGATGTTGAATGGGATTAAGAGGTGTTATCATTTCTATTGGGGCCATATTCATATGGTGGATGAAAGGGAAATTCAGGTGTATCTAATACCATATAAATTGACAAATTATTTCTAAAACCACATGTTCTTGTTTTGGTTTTAATATCCATCCAATGGAACTTCTTTGTCCATCTCGCTCAAATATCAGGTAAACCTACATTAATGTAATGATTCTCATAGGAAAGACTAGTATGAATGATCTGTATTATATTATCATAGTCAATTATTGTTGGTTTTCCAATGTAAATATTCTCTTGTCTATCATAGTGAGAAAGTGATTTGAGGGTCCATTTGATTTTCCAACATGACCTAGAGACTTCCAAGATCTATATTATTTTCCTCAATTAAAATTATGGGAAACATAGAATATTTTATGATTCAAATAGATGGATTTATAGGATAATTTTATAATCCATTATAGGTAGTGATTGTAACACCCCATCCCAAACCACTAGGTCTGATATAGATTGAGACACGAACTTAGGTTTTCCTCTCCATATTCCCGAGGTTTCTGACGGATAGCGATGGTCTAACTTGGAACCATGGGGAGACTATACCCTACCTCAGGATGTATAGTGGAATTAAATAACCAAATTATATCAATATAAATTAGAGTAAGTGAAAACTAAAAATATAAATGATCCCATGATTAAAAAATATGGCATTCTCATTATATAAACAAAACTAAATAGGGATCCAAGGTATGAGTAAATCCATTGAAGAAAGAAGAAATAGAACATCTCATATGAACACCACAAGAGACATCTACATGTTCCTGGTAAACCTACCCAATTTTTCACCATAGGACACTTTCCCATCATTAAATTGCAATACAAAAAATTTATAATAACAAAAAAAATCTCAAGTAAGGTGTAAAAAACAGACTCAACATGACACCATCAAAGGCCCTTAACATCAATTTATAAGACATACAAGTGAATTCTATGAAAATAAACATGGGAAATATATATTAAAAATATATATCACAAAATTATAAAACATATGCCTTGTCTAGAGAGTCTGACTCTACAATCTTTGGTAAAATGTTAGAGGGAACCTTGATTACATCACTAACACAATAAGCATGGTGAAATAGCCCAAATTAATTTCATTCTTCTAACTAGTTGGGATAGTCTGATTACATACTGATAAATATTTCTAACATCACTCTCAATGGACACTCAAAAATCATGTGATAAATTAATCAATTTTTGAAACTTCCCTTTTATTGGTTAGTTTAAAAGCATGTGACAGGTTGGGCAAAGTACAACACATCCCACTCATAGGATAGCACAAAATAATGTGAAAACCCCATATTCTTGAATACCACAATGACATTTCGACCAATGTTCTGAATATCCCATGTGGGGGATACTCCAAATAGGCTCAATAATCATTCTAAGTAGAATAATAAATAAGTAGAACACCAATGATTGAAGATGAAAATAGAAAATCAACAATTGCATAAATTCAAATAATATCATCATCAAAATAATCCAAATTAAAGAAACACAAGAAGAGGTAAATGTTACACACACAACTAATATTATCAAGGATTAGACATATGTTTTTAATGTATACATAGGCACACTAAAAATCATACTAATAACTCATATATGACAAGAATGAAAGTCAAGGACATCCTACCATGAGGTCATTGGTGAAGAAATACAAGTTTAATAAATTAAATGTCTACCAAATAATGTATATTTGTTCATTATCTCAAATAACTCATTAGGTATTACTTGTGTTTATTTAAGATATTTTATTTCCAAATAAATAAAAACACTTCATCAGATAATAGATTCTCTCTATTAGATAATCCGAAAATAATAATAATAATTCCATATTATTTCATAAATATACTTAAAATTAGATTTGTGATAATACATTATCTATCCTAGATAATTTCCAAATTAAAAATATAATCCATAGAAAGGGCATAATTTATAATTTTCATTGAGAAAATTATAATTACACATATGATAATAATTTTCAATATCCATAATGATCCTAGATAAACATATGATAATTAATCATACTATACTTTTATAATTTATATATTATTGTTACATAAGAATTATTTATTCAATACCTCCATAAATATGAGGAGATATTATTTACAATTTGAGTAGGATTTGTATGCCAGAATATTATACCTTCTTGGAACACATCACTAAGGTAGAGAGAGTAGGTAAGCCCTGTCAAAATAAAAATCTAGAAGAAGGGATTGGATTGATCATATAAGGATTTATTAAAACTGAAAAAGGGAAATCCTATTATTTTTGGACTTCACATAATAACAAAAATTGAAGTAGTGAGGTTTTATAAAATGTTTAGAGGAATCCCCATATACATTATCTCAATATTAGAACACCCAAATAAAAATCACCATTTAATTTTACATTGAAGCAATTATTTGTTGTAATGAATTTATAATACTACATAATAATGATTATAAATTTTTAGTGGTCAAAAGAAATTAATTATAATGATTTTGGGACTTTTTATTAATAAAAAGTGCAGAAAAATGAATAAGAATATTAAATTATATAAAAAATGGTAAAAATAACTAACATTACTTCTGAAGTATACAATGTGTAAGGGTAAATTATTTTTATCATTATGTGTATGTTAAACCATACATTGTCTTTTTAAATTCTAGGGTTCACTTATATAACACTATTTAACATTATTCATCACTAAAAACTCTGGAGTTCCCCTTACACATCTCTGTAGGTACCCTTACGTAGTACCTGGAACACATGGGTCACCCTTATGTAACCCAATAATTTCCCTTAAATAGCCCATATACATTGGGGGGTTACCGTTACATATTTGTTAGTTTCCATATGTAGTGTCTAATATACCCTTATGCAGTGGCATGTACCATTTTTTAGATGATGTACCCTTATGGTTTGTGTGGTACCCCTACACAATGGCTTATATACCCTTACGTAAATCATATAATATTGGCTTTACCCTTATGAATCATAAAGAATACCACTATACTTTTATACATAGGATTCAAAACCAATATTAACATCATGAAACCTATTGAAAAAGGTAATTTCCTTGACATATCCCTTCATTCAAGATATTTCTTTTATGTAACCTATGAAAACTAAGGGATACCTTTATATAATATCTTAAAAACCAGCATTCACATACGTAGACCTCATTCTCTCATAAGGGTGTAAATTTTGGTTAAAAATTAATAATTTTAGACAAAAAATACTTAATTAATTAAGATAGATGTTTTATAAAAAAGAGGATGTTATAATTTTTTGCCTCTAATGACTTCTCACCCTTGATATGTATCTCTAATAGTATTTATCAAACAACCTTAGAGATATTTAAAAAATGAGAATGCTTCAATTCTCTCCCTCTAACTAATTCTCCTCATCTAGAGGTTTGTCTATATGGAATAATTTCTTGATATTCCAGGAAACCTTTGAGAGGAATGAACAGTAAGGAAATCCATCAATGTAAACAAGAAACCCAAAAACACATAGGCACGCACAATTATTTACAACAAGGACAACCTAAGGGAATACCAATAAGAACAAGGAAAAACCTCATAAGGACTACCCAAAACTCAGGTCAATCCTCTAGCACCTACATGTATGTTATAACACCATATATACATTCAAGTATACAATAAAATAAGAATGAATAAAAAATATAAGAAATGATATACCTAAACACAAATAAAAATTTAAACAAGAATCTAATTATTTGGGCACTATATAATGAAATAAATGTGTATATATATAATATAAACCTATGCGCCTAACATGATGCATGAATGAAATAAAAAACACTATAAATAAAATATTACAAACATGTGCATCACCCAAATTAAATTTAATCAATGGAAAAATTAGATAATAAATACATAAATTTCCCACATTATAAAAATGTAGAGGACCACTATATACTATCAATTAGACAATGATATAGATCATTTTTAGAAGTCCCAAACTTCTTATCCCTCATCTACCCTATACAAACCTAAGGATAATTAATCAAACAAGTTAATGAATCTAAACCTATAATACCATTTTGTAACACCATCACATGAACTATTGATTCTTATCTGGAATTCCACAAGACCTCAGGTGTTCCTCCTAATACTCTAGAGGTTTTCAGCTAGTAGTGAGGGACTTATGTAAAACCATAGAGAGAAAATTCCCTCTATAAAATTGTATATTTGAAAAAAAACAGCAAATTATAAAAATATATGATTGTATTAATTGGAAAATAGAAATATAAACTATAACATGCAATAAAAATATGGAATTAAAGATGTATAAAAAACTAAACATTAAATTAAGGTATTAGTGAAGCTAGTATATAAAGAATCAGTAGCTCACTCAAACTCTATCAGTAATTTTATACATCCACATACTTCACCTAGGAAACCTTCCACCACATGTCCCTTACCCTTCACTAGATCTGTAAGAATAAAATCTATAAGCACACAGAAATTCTCAAGTGTGTATGACTACAAGAGTCAATATGACACCACAAACAACCATAAACATTGGGGAATAAGATATATATGTGCATTACATGAGTGTAAAATGGGTAAATATATAAAAAAAACAACACATCACAAAGGTAAAACAAATATACCCAATCCCCATAGTCTATCTATACCTTCATCGACACCATGTTGAATGATACCTCAATGGTCATCCTCACACATTCTTCTCAGTTGAATAACCCAAAATCACATGACACAACACTCATTTTAAGACAACCTAAAAATATACCATCCATGGTATGGAACATCCCTCTCAATAGAAAGGCGTGAATAATGGAACATTCAGAACAATTTTTGATGCATCCATCATGGTGGAAAGTCCAATTGAATGTTACATACATTCTAAATTCAAACACAGACCTCTCAAAAAATATCTCAAAATCATGTAACACATTCCACCGACTGGAATAGCCCAAGTATATTTCAACCAATGTCTTTCAAATCCCACATAATGGATGTTTCAAATAGGATCCACCATCATGATTTTCTTCAAATGATATAAGTACAAAAAAATATGATACAATATTCATATAATAAATCAAACATCACATCCAATCAAACAATATCATGATAAGAAAAATACATAAGAAAGAAAAGAAGTACATGTAAACAAAACACACACACACCTATTGTGATCAAACATCTTGTAAATATTTATTTGTGATACTCCAAAATTCCAAAAACACATTCCAATAACTCATATAATATGTGCCTTAATGTTATATAAATCCTACCTCAAACTCAATGATAAATAAATCTAACATTCATTAAGTAATTTAAACCATGACTGTTTACACATGTTCTTTGGCTAAAATATATCATCAAATATTCCAATAATTTAATCTAAATATTTAATTTATAATCAAAGAAAAACACCCCATGAAATTATATATTCTCTCTCATGAATAATTCGGAATAAACATGATAATTCTATGTTATCCTTATACATAATTCCATATTATTTTTGGAAAATAATTAGAATTCCACATTTCCTAATTCTTTATATCTCTTGGATAAATTCAAAATTATCGATTTAATCCATAATTTTTTTTGAAGACTGTTTCCTAAGAGAAAATTATAATTCTACATATGATAATAATATTCCCTCCCAAGATTTATCCTTCATAAAATGTTGATAATTTTTCATATTATCCTTTGAAAATTTTCATATTATTACCTCTTAATAAATTGGTATTCAATCCATCCAAAAATATTAGGAAATATTATTTTCAAATTGAACAAGAATTCAATACCCAAAAATTATTCCTTTTTGAGACACAACACTAAGTTAGTGAAGAGAGGAATTCAGCCTTACCAATCTACAAAACTGGGAGAGGGGTTCAGATTAATCATAGGGTTCTTTACAAAAAATTTAATTAAAGGTTACCTTGTCATCACATACATATGATAATAACCAAAAATTAAGTTACATGGTTTTATAAAATTTTAATAAGAAAACCTCCATATAGGATCACATTATTAAAACCACCAAATAAAATTCACAATTTAATTATCTGTTAAATTGATTACTAATTGTAAATAAATTATTATCCTTATTAAATGAGTTAAAACCCATTAAATTTTTCAAATAAATAAATTTTAATGATGTAAATATTTTAAAATAATCTAAAATAGGTTTAAAAGTTGAAGAACTAGAAATTATGTTAAACTCCGTAAAAATCATTACACTTTCATACGAAGTTTTCACTGAGTTAGGGTAACTTTGTTTTATGTTTACATGGATGGTTACCCTTATATAGTCTTTATAAAATATAAGGTACCCCTAAAAAATTTAATCTACCTTTACCTGGTGCTTGGAACATATGGGTTACCCTTACACACCTTTGGATGTACTCTTACATAGAGCTTTGAACACTCATGTTTCACTTACACAAGTCAAGCATTACACTTACACACCCCATATACATGGGGGTATAGTTAAAAATCCACTTTTAACCCTAAAGAAAAGATTATGTACCCTTAAAAAGTTATTAGTACACAAACATTACAACTTATGTACCATACATGTCCCATAAAAACATTCATTACCCTGACACAACTCAATGAAAAACACTCTACCCTTATACAATGGATTACAAAAAAAAATTACCCTTATGTAACCAACAAAAAAGGAATGATACCTTAAAAACAATTTACACTATTTTATCCTTATATAACACATTAAAACTATGGTTTACTTTTATTGAAGATCATAAAACACATCCACCCATTATCCCAACTAATGACTTTTAACCTCATGAATTATCCCTGGATTTATTTCTAAAAATCTATAGTGAAACCCAACAAACGAGGGTTCAATGGTGATTTTCATTGAGTGATTTACCAACATATTTCTCACTCACTTTTGTAGTACTCCAAATAAATTAATAGAGGTTCAGTGGATTCCAAGGAGAATTTCCACTATAAATTAATCTAACCTTATGTTATTTAGAGAATTTTTCATAGTAAAATTAAACAACTACATAAATATGAATCCATTACACCAACAAAAAGCATTCAATGTTATATCTTAGTGGACCACTATGAATTTTGATTTATAAATAATATATATATATATTGAGTCTTTAACATTATCTTTATTAGTGGATTGACTTTAATCTTTTCATTTCATTTTATTGTTATGTTGGAAGGATACATGTTAGATTCACAATAGCCGAAGTGTTAGAGGGTATAGATAAAGATAATTTTTATTCTAGATCCATTTTCAATGAGGTACAATTGAATTTCATTGTCAAAGAACATTACATATACATATAAGGTCCTAATGATCCACTATATGAATAATTATTAGTCATTTTTCATGAAAAAATAACTATATGACCTTCAATAGAACCCATTTATGCAAAATATTTATAGGTTTTAACCACTTAAATGTAAAAATCTCGATGAATTGAAATGTTATAAAGGAGATATTCCTTGAGTTTTTTGGATATGTGAAGGGAATATGACATTTAAATATTGAATGTGACTATATATAGAGGCTTCAAAATGGAATATTTTTCATCCAAATACATGCTCTAATTTCAATTCAGGCATTACTTATATTATGGTTTGTGGGATAAAGTTAAATTTTCTTTCAACACTCTTATATGGATATAACTAGGAGTTGTTTCTTAATATACAGGTTATGTTGAAAAATAATTTCAACGTATCCATGAAAAATAGCTTAATTTTTATATAATAATTAGTCTATCCTTATTATTAGTTTATATTGGGACCTTGAGTATTTTTTTCATATTTATTCCCATGTTCATCTCGTTAAATATATTTTCTTTCGAACTCAGTTGTATATGTATCCTTAGTGTGGATGAAACATGAACTCAGAGTCTATTATAACCTCATATTCCATGGAATTTATGAAATATTAAATAGTATTTATTGGGGAATTCATATAAATAAAATACATATTCATCAGTAAAGGGGTATTTTATATTGAAAACATTAATAACTTCATATTTTGATTCCTTTCTAAATGAAAATTCAATTTGGTGGAGTGGACCCTATCCTAGAAATGAAGGGTGAATGGAATCTACAATGTTCTAGGTAATAGTGGGTACCTTTTATTTATATTGTTTTAATGATTTCTCATATAAAAATTTGTTTATTCATGTTTTATCGGATTTTGAGCAAGAAGGCATCACCTCAAGTATTTCATGAGGAATATGGATCAGATGTATTTGATTCAGACATGTCCAAAAGATGTCATGTATTGGTTGATGGATTTTATAATCCTATAATCATAAATCACAATTAATTTTTATGTGGGACCCCCTACCACTCTCCCTCAAACTCTAATGGTTCATCAAACACATTACTCTGCTGAGTGGTGGATGGACCAATTTGAAATACACACTGTCTATCGTTTACTAAATTCTATAAATATAAATCATTTTTGAATATTTTTTCTTTAACATATTAGATTAATTAGAGTAGTTGGGATATCAATCAACCCTACTTCATAGGGCCTTTTAATTTCCATCAATATTAATTGGTTATCCTCTATTAATGTGTTAAAAATAATAATATTGTCTTCTTCTAGATGGAATAGACTTTTCACTTTTTATTCTTGAAATTCCTATAATTGAATTCCTTCTTTTAGTTGTGCATTAAAACATTATGTAACATTAATTACTATTTTTTAATATGATTTATTATATTAGATTAGATTAGCTTGTGGTTTGGAATTAATATTGGATCTATCTTTAGAATGTTGGCTATACATTCTACTTTTCCAAATTTGATCCTTTTAGTTGAATATATCTTCTATGAATGTTATTTAGAGAACCAAATGTAAATTTTTAATCATTATTATACAACTTAAAATTCCTAAAAGTTACCATGTTATTTTTTAGGAATTTAAAAAAGTTAAATTATTTATTTAAGACACACTAGATATATTTTGATGAACTATTTTTTAGACATATAATATTCAGGGAATATGATGAATGTTTCCACCTATTAATTAAACGTATAACCCTCTAATTTTTATAAAACTTTTATGTTTTAGAGGTCCAAAAATATAGTCTTATTTAGCATCAAGCTAAATTAGGAGTGGAATTTTCATCAGAGGTCGTCCTAAATGGAAATGGATCTAGTTTTAAAGTTAATATACCAACAAAATTTGGATCTCTATATGTTTTTTTATAAATAAAAACTATTCTCCCGCCTACATTTCCTTCATGATCCAATATCAAGATGAAAAATTAACCAAATTATATTCATGATCTCTCATTATATTGATCATAGGGAATATAGGATTTAAAAAATCAAAGGCTAAGAAAAATATACTCACTCTAGATACAGATTCCTATTGGTATCATTATACTCAGCATACCTCCATGGATTTCATCCAAGAATAAAGGTATTAAATGGAATAGAGATGTCTTGACAGCACTATGTAACACACCAAATTTCTATGGTATGGTTCCCTTTGAATAATGCAATAGCTTTCATTATAGAAACTTTGAGTTCTAGCACATCACGACCAATCAAACAAACCATTATGAATAGTAATACCAATTTTTGAAATTTTATAAATTTTATATTTCTAAATAGACTTCATTTTTGGATTTGTAATATCAAAATTAGCCTAGGTTGAATTTTTGGTATTTTTCTGAAAACAATAATGTTTTTATGAATAGTGAAAAACATTCTGTTATTGTTTATATTCTAATTTTAATTTAAATAATTTTTTATTTTATTTAAATTTATTTTATGTCAAAATATATATATAATACCTATATAAGTTCAATTTAATTCATTGGAGTCTTTTTATAATAAAATTTGATGTATAAAATTTTATTGAACATTTCAACGTCTTTTACAGACCTTCTAGGCACATTTGTAAATTTGCATAAAATGTAATTTTATTGTTTCTCAGGATTGAATTTTAAAAATCTAAGATACATGGTTGAAATAAGTAAGTAAAATGTTGTTCAATATGATGAAAATATTTTTTTTCTGAATAGAAACTTTTTAAAATTATTTACCACGATAAAAAGTAAATAGGGTAATTAAAGGAAAAAATGAAATTATGATTACCCTAACACATGTCCTAATTCTATTGTATAACTTTTTTGACTGAAATAAACCTTTTTAATAATACATAATCCTCTATGATCCACTTGGAATAGATTAAAACATTTAATATTATTTTATTTAAAGAATAGTTAAAAGTGTAAAATTCAAATTTTCATAACTAAAACAATTTTAATATTGTGTTTTACATAAGATAAATTCAAATTTAAATATTAATAACAAGTATACATATATTTCCTATATCATGGAATTTTATTTATAATTATTAAGCATTAAATAATTAAATTTATTTATGACACAATGATAATGCAGTAATTACCTTATTAATGAATGGTTACAATAATTGATATTATAAATATCAAAATAAATGTAAATTGTGACTTTTGATTCATTAAACAAATTTTACAGGTTAATATGACATGATAGGGATGATTAAATAAATTTTATTTGAATATATAATGTTTTTACAACTTTTACATAAACCAAACACAAAATAGTGTCAAAATTAACAAAAAGGGGTTTTCCAAACATATACATTTTTATTTAAATATATAATAATAATACAAATCTAAGGTTAGTCCAATTGACTTATATAATGATATATTTGTAATTAATGAACCAATTTAGGTTTTTGTGCCATTTTAATGTAAGTTTATTAAAATTTTATTATAATAATACAAGAAGACCTGGTAAAACATAAACTATTTGACTATGATTTAAATCTAAAAGATAAGGTTAATATGATGAACAAAAAAAATTTAAAACCTTTTGGTTGAGAGGATATCGACCCATAAAACCTTATTCGTGAAATAAATATTTTGGGTCCTTATAAAACGAATATGATGGTATAATAAATTATTATTTCAAGATTTTCCTCATGTGATGCCCATCTCTCTTATAAAAGTGTACATATACTTCTCTCAAAATAAAACCTCCAAAATCATTTACCATGGCCAAACCCTACTCAAATATCTTCCCAAATAAACTCTATTCAACCATGAAGAATTAGTTTGATCAAAATGAAAACTTAAAGAGCTCTTTTGATCAAATCAAAAGGAAGCACCCGAAGAAGAGGTAATAATTTCATCACCTCTATCAAAGTTCATTTCTTCTTAAACATCCTATTAATTTTTGGATCCAATACCAAAAATAATAACATCAGTACCTCCTACATACTATGATGTTTGTATAAATATGCTACAACTATATTCATTATTCTATCCATCCTATGAATGAAAAAGTCACCATACATGTGTATGTACGGTTTACCGTCTTCATATCATTATGTAGTTTGTTATTCAACACTTCAATATTTTAATGGGTATAATAATTAGTATAATTGATGTAAATAATAAATATAACATGTTAATTATTCTGTAAATATGATATACCATTCAATTACATAATATTTCACCATCAATATAATGGTATTGTTTTTTGTGTGTACATATAGATTACTGTCTCCATGAACGCGATAAGATTCATTCCTCATTATAACCATTAAAGAATAATATTCATTTTATGAATCAAAATAATGTTTAATAACTTTATATAATTATTTATATGAATCAAATACATCATATCCATGGAAATTGAGACTTAGAAAAACATATAAATGAAAATGAATCATTTAACACCCGAAAAATAATACAACAAAAATATTATTAACAAAACAATTTTATAAGATCATATATAATATCATATTTATGTATATGGTTATTTTTTAGTTTAATAACAATTTTTTAACTATTATACATGATTTTAACAATCCCTCAACCAAGGAAAATTATAAGGTAATGGTTAATTTTACAATATTTTTATTATCTGAGGTTGTTTATATGTGAGTATCTACTGAGACCACCATATCATCAACATTTGTGTTTCTTAAAAATGTATTTCAAAAAAAATTTATGATTTCCAAGAATATGGGTTAAATTAATTTATACCTTTGTTTGAAATTTTATAAAATTTATTGAAAGGAATCATTCTGTTGTTTTCCAAAGAATATAATTTATGATCTTTTCTAAAAATTAGGGTAAGAATGTTTTTTTAACATATACAGTGGGTGTAACTATGTTCTACTGTTATAACAGCATTGAAGCTTCTCTTACAATAGTATAATAATATTTTCAAAATAAATTTTTTCTTTCTTAATTATGTGACTTTTAAATGATTTTCAAATAGAAAGAGATATTTATATGAAATTGTTTCGATTTCATCTATGTCAACATTATTTTATTTGTTTTACACTTATTTGAAGTGGATTTATTATGATACAATTATGTATATTGTATATAAGGTTTTATTATATGATTGACTGTTGATGTTTTATTTTTAAACCATTCATGGTTTATGGATAAATTATTAACATGTTGTATGTTAGTTTTAATACAAATGTTTTTGTTATGTTTCAACCTTTTCATATGAGGAGTGAATTGGACATAGTAAGTGATGGGTGGAGCCAGCTATAGCTCCTTGATGCATTGGTATGACTCATGAGAAATACTAGTTTCTCAGCACAAGGCCAGGACAAAATCTTATTTGTAGTCTTGACACGAGGCCTTGACTATGTGGTCATGATGTCCGGAATTATGCATTCCATAATTATGAAATTATATATTGATATATCATGTGATTATTCAAATAGTAGAATATCCATATAAATATGAAAATTGAATTATTTTATTTATCTTTTCCAAATTATGATGACGTTTAATTTTAAAAGGCTTATGTTTTGTTCTTGTACTTTCCTTCAATGTTTGCGCTTATTTATGAATGTTTTCTCTATATTGTTATCATTACTGTGCATTTGATCCCACCCCTTTCTTATGTTTTATTTTTCACAAGATGTGAGGAAGTACATTATCATTGACCTGTAGGGATATACTTTGGGATATGAGTGTGTTCAATGGAGATGCAATGTTTTTTTAATTCATAATGTAATTTAAAACTTATGTATGTATCTGAAAATTCCAAGGTTACTAAAATAATTGGTCTTTTGAGACTTTATCTCGTGTTACCATGTAAATGGTATAAAATAATGCAATGAATCTGGGTAACTATAGTTGGGGTGTTATAGTTGGTATCAGGGGAATTTTAGTACAAACCTTGGAAGCTAGATTTAGAAAAAAAACTCTTATTAGAGACCATTACCCTAAGATAGGATTTGAGGATGAGTATATAAGGACTTACTATAATTTTGTTAATATATATATTTTGTGTATTTTCAAAGAAATAAATCTTTTTCTGGATATGATCTAGTAGAGGCGGCTCTAGCGTAGGTATACCTAGGAGTGAATACTCGGAAAAGGAGTTTCGGACTTGACCCACAGTATCCTGGTACACGACAATGGGCCTTACAGCGCTCTTAGTTAGGACACTCTCGGGGGATATTCTTAGGCTAATTCACATTTTTTTTATAATCCATTATGAAGGATTTATGATAAATAATTCCTTAAATAATTTTTTTATGATTATAGATTATATGCATAGACTGTTTAATTTACGTTCTGATTTTACTAGTTGGGAATTGTGTATTGTGGTCATTAAACAAATCTAGTGTATTCCATTATTTATAAATAACACCTAGTGGAAGGAATGGATATTGTATCAATGTAGGATATCAATGAAAGGATTTCCCTACTACTAAAGATAATTATACTGGATCTGGTGATACAACTAATGATGAACAACAAATAATCATACTAGGACAACTCACTCTGGTTATGAATAATAACCTTACCCGTATAGAGCATCCTGATCCGAAACCGAGAGGATCAATTTTAAACTGCTTCATGTGGAAACAATGACAAACATTATATGGGAATAAAAATCCATTTGTATCTGATAAATGTATATGTTCGTTAGAGAAACTATTACATGCTTTGGGGAGTATCAAATTAGAAAAAGTTTTCATGGTAGTTTATCACCTCACTAGAGATGCAGATCAGTGGAGGTCATTAATTCAAAACAAAAAAGAGGATGAAGAAGTATAAAATATGAAATGGTTGTATTTTAAAGGTATTTTCATAGAAATATGCTTTCCTCATGACCATCGAATGGATATGTAATGAAAATTTATAATTCTAAGGAAAAAGTAGGATAATAATGTCGCAAAGTATGAGGCTAACATTACAAGATTCTCAAGGCATACAACACATTATATACATAACCCAAGCAGTAAGACTTATTGATTCATTTATGGGTAAAAACCATTTATCCTTCGAGAATTAGTCTCACAATTCTTCTCACCGTATGATGATATTTTCTCTTGTACTGTCAAGATAGAAAGGGGATTATCTATGTATTAAAACATTAAATTAAAGAAATATAATAAGAGTTCTTCTAAACACTCTAGAAATAAAAATAAGGTGAAGAAGGGTAATGTTGAATTTCCATCTTACCGTAGATGTGGGAAGATACACCCTTGTACATTCCTGAAGGGAATGGGATTCAATTACAAGTGTGGTGAAAAAGGCCACCAAGCATGCGTTTGCATGGGGAAGAAAGAGGTTTTCATTGTTGAATGCTAAAATTTTAGAGAAATGTGGAATTATGCAAATGAATGTTCTATGTGTCAAGGAAAGTTACCTCGCAAAAGGCCAAGGGATCATTGCCAAGCTTATGCGATCACTACTGCTGAGATTGAATCCTCAAATAATGTGGTAGCAGGTAATTTAATGGTTTCTTCAAATTTATCCAATGATTTATTTGATTATAGAGCATCACATTGTTTCATATCTTCATAGTTTTATACAAAAATAAGATATTTTAAATTTTATTTAACAACAGAGTTGTCAGTCAAAACTCTTAAGGGATGTTTCATTACAACAATGTTTTGTGAATCAGTTCCCATTAAAGAATATAAACAGGCTTTAACTACTGATATCATCATCATACACATGATTTAATTTGATACAATCCATAGCCTGTATTGGCTTTAATATCATTACATAAAAATTTATTATAAGAAGAATGAGGTTACAAGTCTCAATTATTATAAAATATAACTTATCTTTACATTAGAAACATCCCCATCAGATTATTATCTAGATCTGCCCCTGATATCTCAACTGAATTAAATTATAGGGGAGGAATATAGTGAAATAACTATGGGTGAGGAAAGGAATGTTCAAATATAGGAAGTACCTATTGTGAAATAATATGATGATGAGTTTCAAGAGGATTTACCTGGATATCCACTAGAATAAGAAATTGAGTTTTCCATGGATTTATTTCTAGGTTCAAGGACAATATCGAAGATCCCTTATAAAATGGATAATGTGGAATTAGTGTACCTAAAGAAACATCTAGAGGAATTAAGTATTAAAAGATTTATTCTCCATAGTTCTTCTCTATGGGGATCCCATGTTCTTTTTGTTATGAAGAAAGATGTATCTATGAGGTTGTGCATTCACTACAGGGAGATCAATACTATAACTATAAAGAAAAAGTATTCATGGTTGTTCATTTATGATTTATTCTATCAACATCAGGGTGCTCAATATTTTTCAAATATTTACCTTCGATATGGATATCATCAGTTGTGCGTGAAGAAGGAAGACATTCTGAAGACAACATTTCGTAGTAGGTATGGGCATTACGACTTTACAGTAATGACTATTAGATAGGATAATTCCCCCAATGTATTCATAGATCTAATGAATATTGTTTTCAAGGAATATCTTGATTAATTTTTAGTGCTATTTATTAATGATATCTTGGTTTACTCAAAAATCTATGAAGATCGTGAAAATTACCTGTGCACTATTCTAAAGAATCTTAGAAGAAATAAATTATATGGGAAGTTTAGAGAGTGTGAATTATGTCTTTAGAAGAATTATTTTCTTTTCTGTATTGTCTAAAAGGATAGAATATCTATTTAATTTTCTAATACAAGAGCAATACAAGAATGGCCAGCACCGAAAAGTATAACTGAGGTACATAATTTTATTGGTTTAGCGGGTTATTATCGACTCTTCGTATATAATTTTTCTTAATTGGATAACCCATTAACCGTGATCACACATAAAGGTGTTTTTTTGGACAAAAGAGTGCAATGAATTTTTAGAATAACTAAAGAGAATATTAGTTAATTCTATTATCTTGACTCTATCATCGGGTACTGATGGGTTTGTTATTTATAGAGATGCTTCAAAGAAAGGACATGTTTGTGTACTTATGTTAAAGTATATAGTTATTGTCTAGGTGCCACAACATCTAAAAATTCATGAAAAAAACTATTTAACTCATGATATTTAGTTAACAGCTGTAATATTTACTTTGATGTTATGGAGACACTATCTCTATGGTGTAAAATGTGAGATATATATTGATCACAAGAGTTTGAAGAATATTTTCTCACAGAAAGAACTCAACATAAGGCCAAGATGATAGCATGAACTACTCAAGGATTATGATTTCACTATAAACTACCACCAAGGGAAACAAAATATGGTGGAAAATGATTTGAGTAGAAAAGATCATAGAGTTTTGAACAAGATGATATTTGAAAGGGATACAACATTCATGGATATATTAAATATAGATATGGGAATAATCATGGAAGATTAAACCTCAATAATTTTTCAAATTGTTGCAAAAACACTTATACTAGAAAGGATAAAAAGTTCACAAACAGATGATGAGGATTTTCAAAAGAAAATTAAAGCTGGGAATGATGGTAGATTTATTGATTTTGTATATGAAGATGTAATTTTAAAATATGGGAGGATGCATTGTGTTCCCAATATACCTGATCTAAAAAGGGAACTTTTGGATGATGCTAATAGCGCCGATTTCACTTTACACCCTGGTAGTACTAAGATGTATATAGATTAGAAGGAACATTATTTGTTGGACAACGTGAAGAGGGAGATTCCAAATTATGTGTTAAGATGTATGGTTTTTCAATAGATAAAGGAAAGAAGACAACATCCTAGAGGAGTCATGAAACCTCTTCTCATACCTGAGTGGATATGTGATGACATTACCATGGACTTTTTCATGAGGCTACCAAAGACTCCTAGAAGGTATGATTCAATTTGGGTCATTGTTGATCGTCATACAATATCAGCACATGTTCATGCAATAAGAGAAGATTTATAACTTGAATGTTTTGAAAGACTATATATTAATGTAGTTAAAAGACATCTTGGTGCACCTCTATCAATTGTTTCTAATCGTGATCCCTATTTCACATCAAGATTATGGAAAAGTCTTCAGAAATTCATAGACATTAAACTTCCTTTGAGAACATCCTTCCACCCTCAAACTGATGGACAATCATAAGAGACGCTTCAATCCTTATAAGAAATGTTGATATCTTTCTCACTTGACTTTCAAGGTATGTGGGATCAATATTTACCTATGGTATAATTTTAAAATAACAATAGCTTCCATTAAAGTATTAAAATGGTACCATATGAAGAGTTATATGGAAAGAGATGTCACACACCAACTTGTTGGGATGGTGTTGATGAAAGAAAACTCATAAGCTTGGAACGTGTTGAGGAAAAATGGAAAATGTGAGTATTATCCAAACCCACATCACACTAGCTCCATGTCATCAAAATAGTTATGTAGATTCCAAAAAACATATTTTTAATTTCATGTAGAGATTATTTTTTTCTTGAAGGTATCTCCATGGAAGGGTGTTATATGATTCGGTAATATGGGTAAATTATTTCCTAGGTACATCAGACCTTTTGAAATTCTAGAACAAATTGGAGTTTTATATTACCATTTGGAAATGTCTCGAAGTGCCTCCAATGTTCTTGATGTATTCCACATATCACTATTGAGAAAATAAATGTTTGACCTTATTATTTTACTCACCTCTGAAAATATAGAACCAGAACACCATCTAGAATATTGTGAAGTGAATATCGAGATTCCTAATACCAGAGAACAACTGCTAAGAAACATGATGACTAATTCGGTAAAAGTTCTATGGAGAAACAATAAGATGAACGAAGCAATGTGGGAACTCTAGGAATATATGATGAAGAAACACAGAAATATTTTTATCGATTATTATTCTAGAAATTTTGAGGATGTAATTATTTTAAGGAGCTATAATGTAACACCCCAATCTTCCACAGTATGTTTCTCTTTGAATAATAAAATAGATAGTGCTATATGAAACTTTGAGTTCTATCACACCACGACCAATCAAACTAGCCCATATGAATATTAATACCCACTTTTTAAATTTTATAAATTTTATTCTTCAAAATGGCCTTCTTTTTGGGATTTGGAATATTAAAATTATCTTATGGTGAATTTTTCATATTTTTCTGAAAACATTCAACTACTTATGAATAATAAAAAACATTTTGTTATTGTTTAAGACATTCTTTTTATTTAAATAATAATTTCATTTATTTTAATTTATTTTAGGTAAAAATAGATACATAATACCTATATAAGTTCAATTTAATTCCTTGGAGTCATTTTATAATAATATTTTTTGTATAAAATTTTATTGAACATTTTAACATCTTTTACCCACATCTTAGGCACATTTGGGAATTTATATAAAACGTAATAGTACCGTATCTGTGAATTGAATTTCAAAAATCCGAGAGAAATGGTTGACATAAGGGAGTAAAATGTGGTTTAATATGATGAATTTTTTTTCATGAATAGTAACTTTGGAATTTTATTTACAATGGTTAAAAGTTAATTAGATAATTAAGGGTAAAAATGATATTATAATTACACTAAAACATCTCTTAATTCTATTGGATAAGTTTTTTTCAATAAAAATCAACCTTATGTATAAAATATTATCCCCTTTGATCCACATGTATAATATTAGGATATTGATTAAAATTTTATTTCAATAAGAATTAAAAGTGTTAAATTAAAATTTTCATAACTAAAACCTTTTTAAGGCTATACATAAGATATATTCCACAATACATATTAATTAGAAATATAAATAGATTTCCTACATCATGATATTTTATTTATAATTTTTAAAAATTATCTAATTAACATTATTTAGGAAACAATGATGATGCAAGAATTACCTTATTAATGAAAGATAAATTTAATTGATATTATAAATATCCAAAAAAAATGTAAATTGAATATTTTGATACATTACAAAAATTTTAAAAGTTAATATGAAATGTTATAGTTAATCAAATAATTTTTTTCTAAGTGATATTGTTGTTTTGACTTTCACAAAAACCAAATACTAAATAGTGTCAAAATTAACATAAATGAATTTTTAAAACAAATACTATATTATTAAATATTATAATTGTCCCAAAAATATAGAGATCAGCCGAAGGACTTATCTAATTATAGATATTATATAAATTAACCACTTCAGGTTCTTTTGTAATTTTATAGTAATTTTATTAACCATGTTTTATAATAATACAAGAAGACATGGTAAAAGTTAAACTTTTTAACTAAGAGTTAAATATAAAAGATAAGGTTAATATGATGACCTAAAATTGCATAAAACATATTGTTTGAGAGGATTTCGACCTATCCCACCTTATAATAGAACTAAATTCTTTTGGAGCCTTTATAAACCTAATAAGATTGTATAATAAATTAATATTTCTAGATTTTCATAAAGTGATCCTCACCTCTCTTATAAAAGGGTGCTTCCACTTCTATAAAATCACACCTCCAAAGCCATTTGTCTCAGCCAAAACCTGCTGAAATATCTTACCAACGACCATCACTTAAACCTATAGGACTTAGTTTTTTCATAAATCTTTCCTAAGGATCCCTTTTTATCAAATCAAATGAAGCACCCGAAGAGTAGGTAATAATTTCCTCACATATTTCTGAGTTCTTTTATTCATGCAATTCCTATTTCATTGTTGATTCCATACCAAAATAATAACTATTGTAACTTATACATTTTTTGATTTTATTATAAATATAGTACGACAATATTCATTAATATATCCATCATGTGAACAAAAAGGTCACCACACGTGTGTACGTGTAAATTACTGTCTCCACGTCGTGGTGTAGTTTGTTATTCAACACTTCAATATTTAGATGTGTATAAGAATGAGTGTAATTGATGTAAATTATAAATACAAAAATCTAATTATTATTTATATATGATATATCATCCAATTACATACGATTTCACCATCAATAGAATTGTATTTTGTATTGTGCGTATCTACGGATTACCATCTCCAGGAAAGCGATGAGATTCATTCCACATCGTAACCATTCAAGAATATGATTTCATTTTATGAATAAAAATAATGTTTAAGAAGTTAATATCATTCTATATATGAATAAAATACATCATATCCATAATAATGATGTCTTATGTTTCAAAACATATAATCGAAAACGAATCTGTTAACACCTGATACAATGGTACTGCTGAAATATTATGAAAACATAAATATTAGAAGATCATATATAATGTAATATTTATTTATATGGTTCTTCTATAATTTAATAACAATGATTTAACTATTATACTGAAGTTTAACGTTCCCTTCACCATCTAAAAGGACAAGGTAAGAGTAAATTTTACAATCTTTTTATTATCCAAGGTTGTTTATATGTGACTATCTACTGGGACCTCTTTATCATCCACATCTGTATATATTAAAAATATATTTATAAAAAATTATGATTTCTTATAATATGGGTTAAAGTCATTTATACACTTGTTATAATTTTTATAAAATGTTTTTAAAGGAATCTTTTTGTTTTTTTCCTAACAATGTACTTTATGACATTCTTGACAAATTAATGTAATAATGTTTTTTAACATATATGGATGGTGCTTCTAGTTTTTGTCATTATAAAATCTTTGAATAATACCTTACAAGATTATAATAATATATTCAAGATACATGGCTTCTTTTATAATTATGATACTTTTAAATGATTTCAAAATAGAAGTAGATATTTCTCTCAAATATTTTTGATTTCATATATGTCAACATCTTTTGATGGATTTTAGAATTGATTGAATTTGATTTATTGTGATAGAATATTCCATTTTATATTTAAGGTTTTGTGATATGTTTGATTGTGGATGTGTTATTTTTATACCATTCAAGGTTTATTGTTAATGTATTAACATTTCTTATATTTGTTTTCATACGAATGATTATGTTAGGATTCAACATTTTCATATGGGGAATGCATTGGACTTAGTAAGTGATAGGTGGAGCCCTCTATAGCTCATAGATGCATTGGTAGGTCTCATGAGAAAAACTAGTGTCTTGTCCCAAGCACCTAGAAAAAATATTATTTTTAGTCTTGGCACGAGGCCTTGACTTTGTGGTTATGATTTCTGGAATTATGCATTCCTTCATTATGGAAGTAGCTATTGATATTACATGTAACTATTTGAAATGTATAATATCCATATAAATAATTAAATGTAATTATTTTATTTATAAATTCCATATTATGCTAAAGCTTAATTTTAAAATTCTTGTTTTGAGTCTTGTACATTTCCTTCAATGTTTATTCTTATTTATAAATTTTTTCGCTATATTGTTATCCTTACAGAGAATCTGAGCTCACCCATTACTTATGTTTTATTTTTCCATGGATGTGAAGAAGTATATTATCATTGACCTATTGGGATAGACTATGTTATATGATTTTGTTCAAAGAATACAAAATGTTTTTTTTCATAATTTAATGTCAAACTTATGTATATATCTATACCATCGTATGATACTAAACTAGTCATTCTTTTAAGACTTGATCTCTTGTTATCATGCCAATGATATGTAATAAAGCACTAACTCTGGGTAACTAGGGTCAGGGAATTACACGCTGTATCCTAATATAATACAATATTGGTGTCATTTTGTAGACTATGGAATGGTAGACATAGAAAATGTCATTTAAAATAACAAAACGAATTTGGTATGGGATAATATTCTAGAAATTGTTCATGTCATTATTCAACTAGTGTAAGATTCTGATAATTACCT
Source organism: Viscum album (assembly GCA_963277665.1). NCBI lineage: Eukaryota > Viridiplantae > Streptophyta > Magnoliopsida > Santalales > Viscaceae > Viscum > Viscum album. The sequence goes on along the minus strand of OY728157.1, from coordinate 453,210,422 downwards.
AAAATATGGGTAAATTAAATGATATTCATTTACCTTAGGTCAGTTGGATATCTTGTTTAATTCATTTATAGATCATATTTTTTTATTTTTGAAGTAAATCTATTAGGGAAGGCATGGAATATTCAGTATGAGTGTTTCACTCAGTGGGTATATTACCTCAATTTAATTCTCTAATAAGTTATCTCATATTTTCTAACATGAGTTCTTGTTTGGATTTCTTTTACAAAACAAAAAAGTTGTTATAATTCATTGTGTATTCTTAAAATTTTGGGTGCACCTACAAGTTTTCCTTTTCCATTATATGAAGCTCCTCAAGATGGTGGTAATTAAATATTTTGAGGATCTCCCATATCTTGAGTCTCCCTTTTATTTCATGTGTGTACTTTGATAACCTAGGTATTTTGAATAAGACATCATTTTTTTGGTTTATTAATATTCATTATTATCAATATATGTATTTTTTTTAATCATATAAAAATGCAACAACCATTTCTTAAAATTTGGTATATAATCAATGATTTTCCAATTATATATTAAACAATTTAACATTTAAAAATTAATATAAAATATGTTATACTTAAACATTTAATATATCTATTTAACATTATATTTATCTTTTTCTTTATAAAAAATTATATAACAGTTGAATATTTTTTAAATGGATTTTTATGTAAATTAAAAGTATTTATATTGATATTTATTATAATAATTAATTTTTTCAAAGGAAGAAACAATAACACAGATTTTCATTTGAGAAAATAATAGTTTTTATTCAATATAAAACAATTTTCCATATACCATATGGTTTTATTTTTAAGATAAATTGCTTATTTTTTTAAGATTAATTTAAAAAATGCAATCTTTTTTTGTTGTATGTATATAAAAGTTACCTTATAATAAATTATTTAGATCTTTTAGAGAAATATTTTTTTTGGGGAAAAGTATTGTTTTTATGAATACCATATATTTTCTGATATCATCATTAAATAGACATTACCTTAAAAATTGAAACCTATATATAAACTATTTGAGATAAATATCATGATTATATACATAAAATGAAAAAAAAATATATCTAATTAATATAAAATGAAATTAAATCATGAAAGAAATCAAAATAATTATTGGTGATAACACAGTGGTTTCTCTACCAGAGAAAAGTCAATATGGATGTCTGAGAAAATATTTAATATAGTATAATTATATTGTTGACTTGAAAGGAAACTTTTATTATTAATTATAGATTCTGAAATATTATTGTGGATTTTAAAAATATATTAATTTTTATTTTTCCAAATGCATGTTGTATTCTTGTATAAGGTATAAAAATTAATATTTAACATCATAAATATTTTATCATAATATAAAAAGTAATTAATTTTATAAATAATAATTTTAATGGTAATATTGATTAATAATAATTTATATTTATGTTATTAAATTCTTTTAAATTTTAAATAATAAACTAATTATCCAGAATAATTATTTTATATCAATGAAACACTTGTGGAAAAAATAAAAATGTAAATTAATTGGAAAAAAGGAAATTTTATAAATTTTATTAATGAATTTTACAATAATTTTACTGCTTTTAGTCTAAAATTAAAATAACAACATTAAAATGACAATAAATGGTATTTGATGTTAAAATTTATTTATAAATTAGTAAAAAACATAAAACCTTATATAGGGTCAAGTTAAGATTATAAATTGTTGATAATATCAAATATTTCCCATTTATGAGGCACCTTACATTCCAAAATTACATTAATGAACCTTAAATACTGAATATTAAAGAAAACACATTCTAATTTTTGTTAGCAAATAGAATTCATTCTATCTGTTCGAAAACATATAACAAGTCTATTTTATCTATACTTATAAAAAATACCTCTATAAACATACCTTTCAAAATTTATATGGATAAATTACTGCCAAAATTGATTTCTCATAGGGTTTTATAGTCATTCTAAATGAGGTGATTTTAGGAAAAACATTAGCATTTTCCAGCCACATTTTATTTTATTAATTATGATTGATTGTTTTAAAAATATTATAAAAATTCTATTATTTAATCAAAATGATTAAATTACCATTGTATAATAACAATTTTATTTATAAATAATAATATATTATCTATTAAACCTCGCAAAACTCATTTTCATAAAACATTACTACATCTAAATAATGTTACATTAAAAATAATGTCATTTTGTTTGAAATATTCTCTTACTATTTCCAATAACATAATATATATTTAAAACATTACCTAAAGTATTATTTTAATTATAAGCTATTTTTTTATAAAACACAAATATTTACTACGTTTCCATTTCTTTTTAACTCTTTTGAGAAATATCACCCACTATATTTGTTTTACGCTATCAAACTGAATGATGAATTATTTATAAACTTACATCATTCATGGATATTATTCAAAATTAATTTCCTGACTTAATATACTATTAATATTAATATAATTTTATTATTTTATTTATATAATGGTAAAAATATATATCCCAACAATGAAAGTAATTCTAAATTATCATTTTCAGTTTTAAAGGTAAAAAACATGAAAATCGAAGAAAATAATTTGAATGGAAAATATTTCGTAAAATACTAAACTCTTTTGACTATATAATGATTTAAATCCTATAAATTATATTACTATTTAAGTAGGATAATTTTTTAGTACCATTATATCAAAGCATTTTTATAACTATGTACCAAATAATATCAAAATGAACTATGCAAGCAGAAACAATTCAATAAACATATAATACTTGGTAATAAATGAATAAAAAATAATAATAATAAAACATACATTTTTAACGTCATAAATCATGAAAATAATTAATATAATTTTAGTATTCAAGAGTTTACATGATATATGATGATATTTGGTTCTCGAGGTAAGAGGAATATAATCTAAATTTTATTTCAATGGGTTATATAATTTATTCATTGTTTTTGTTATTATATGGTGATAATAAATATAAAAACTAGTTGATTTATATTTTATTTCATTTTTTATGTGTATTTATATTTATTTTAAATGAATTTTTCCTTGATATGTTAAAGCTTTACATGTTGTAATTATTGTTGGGGTTTCTTTTCTAACCTGAAATTCAAGTTAATATTGTCTATGTGTGAAATTATAAACTCTTTCTCTATAAACCCCATTAATTTTCTTCTCCTTCATGTCCATATTATTTATTTTATATAATTCCTTCTCTTTACGTTGATTATATATTATCATCATTTCTTATTATCTTTCACTATATTCTCAAATGTTTAAAAAGAGTCTATTTTTTATCATTTTTGGTATGGTCTCTTTACCGAATGTTTTCATTATTTTTCTATTTAAATAATCATGTAGATATTTTCATGATTTTGAAAAGTAATATATATTATTTTTAACTAATTAATTATTTTGAAATAAAATATATTTATATCATAATGGGTTTTTATTAAAATATTTACATTAAATGTTTCGATGTCGTTTTATCAACTCACACATTATATGATTTTTTATAGTTACATTATTTATCATATATATAATTATAAATATAATATATTTTGATTTAATATTCCTTTAGATAACTATTTATTTAACTCATTTTTTCAAATAATTTACTTTTCTCTGTTAGAAATATATATTCCTATGGGTTGAAACATATGTTTTCATGTGATTTATTCATTCTATAATGAAATGAATGATTTTATGTATTTAATTCATTTTATGTTACATTGACATTATATATGTTTATGGGTGATAACAGTATATAGATCTTCAATGTATTGGGTAATGATGAATTCTTTAGATAAATAATTTTAGAATTAATATGATATATGTTATTCCAATTATGGTGATTAATAGTGATTATTTGTGGTATAAATATAATGTTCCATGTAAGCATAATTATTATTTTATTTATTTTATTATTAAATAAGAAATTTATATATTCATTGAATAAATTGCTATATTAAATTTCTCAAAGTATATTTTATATGATCTCAAATTTATTTCTTTAAAGGAAATATATTTTAATGAATTTCATTTTTTCCAATGGTTTAACAGGTTTCAATTATTTTTATAAACCTTTCTAATCTTTATGTTGTCCCCTATGTTTTACAATGATTTTAACTAGGATTAAATAATATTGGTAGTGATTAAGTAGTTATGTTTTGATTATGAGGTTTTATCCGTGAATGATGAAACTGTATTATTTATTGTTTTCTTATCAATGTAAAAAAAATTGTTTGATATGAGAATATTAGTATTTCTTTATAAGGTAATTTCTCAATACCATAAAATTATAATCATAAATGGAAATTGGAATTTAATTAATTTAATATTCTCTATAAATCATGTAATTATTGGATGGTTATGTCTATTCTGTTATGGTTTGTTTTAGAGAATATTTTAGAAAAATTTAAATTTTTAGATAATATTGGTGGTGGATAATTTAAGAGTTATGAATATCATACTGATTCATAAGCTTAATCATGATCATATTTTCAAATTAATATATTCATTTTTTCAATTTTATGTCTAACGCACCTAAATTCCCAAATAAGGACATTGTATTTGATAGCATATAAGACATGCAACAAAAAGCGTATAAGGGAATATAAAAACTATAAAATATACTATTTATTTATGTTTAAATAAATTATATCTCTTAAATATCTTTCATTACACACATTTTTTATTTTATCTTTTTTCACACACAAAAAATAGTTTCTTCAATAGCTTATGTTACATGTAAGATTGAGTTTTTCTGAATGAAAATATATTTATTATATAGCGATTAAATTAGTTAATATGAATAGTATTAATGGAATTATTAAAATATATATATTACTCAAATTTATTAGTAATAAAATGAGTATCATTAAAAATAAATACATCATCTTTTTTAGAAACATTATTTTCTTCTATAAGACATTTTAGTCTCACTAGGGAACATAATTTAATATTAATTTTTACCCATTTTAGAAATTTTATGTGAAAAATTACTCTTAATTATTGAAATTATAATATATAAAATACCTTAGGGTTAATTTTTGGGTCATTTCATAGAATTATTATATTTTGATTAATAGTGGAAAATACTAAATTTTAATTGAAAACAAACCTATCGTTAAAAAAATTAATAATGTTCAAACGTATTTTGATTTGGTTTTAGTGTAACATTAGTTAAATTTTTTATCATTTAATCCATATTATGTAATTTTAATTATTTTATTATTAAAGTTTTATCTAAAAACATTCTAAACTTTTAAACATTTTTACTTTAATACCAGCTTTTTAGTTGTGTTTGTGGAAAAAATATTAAATTAATTTATAAAAATTCTATGAAAAAAAATTTTAAATATTTATTCCATATTTTTAATTAGAATAATTTATATTTTCTTATATGTTAAGAATATTTTTTTATCATAACTATTAATGAAAACTATAAAAATAAATTACCATGATTATTGTTAAAACTGTGTTCTGCGTATTACATGTGTTTTTAATAAAATAAAATTTACACACACATAGGAATATATTTAATAAATTTAATTTCATATATAAATATGTATTTTTAAATTATATAATAAATATAATATAAATTGAAGTCTTAAATATTATGTTTCATAGGTAATTAATAAGATAAACTTTTCCGTGGTAAAAGCTAAATGTGTAAAATTGATTAGACATATAGTCTAAGGAATGACAAGATTAAATTATGTATATTTTTCTATGGTGGAGGATTTTATCTTCCATATAAATACACCCCTCAATTATGAATCATTTTTGGTCCCAGAAGTGTTTAGGGAGACATCCCTACAGTTAATATATTTGGGAATTTACAAAAATTCCACCCATCCATAATTTCCAAAGGTCACTCACTCTCCAAACTTAATTACACCAATCAATATATATGGAATAAATAATCACTAACCAAATTTCTTGTATAATTTCAAAATATCATAATTAATATGTATTTTGTGTATAAATCTAGTCTCTGAATGATTTAGTGCAAACCTAATGAGGATACCCGAAGAGGCGGTAATACGGGTATCTTTACATTTCACCTTCCTCCACCCCCTACAATTTTTATTAAACCATAATGATATAATAAAATCAATATATTCCTTATAATTTATTTTTTATATAATAATTTAATTACCTAAAACCATCCCCACTTCAATCAAATACATTAAAATATAATTGTTCATGTGTACAGTGGACTAAAAACTTGCGAAATGATGTCGTTCATTTATCCATTACCACGACTAATTTTTTGGTATGATGATGGATCCAAAATTTATATATAGGATATGTATAAAATATTTATATCCTTGGAGTTAATATATAATATATACCTTTTTACCTTCAATTTCATAGGAGATATGATAATTTTTCACGTGCATACGGTGGACTACTACCTCTCGAATTGATGTGATTCTACTTTCACTAATGCTTTACATAGAAAGTGATAAAGATAAATTTAATGATAAAATGGATACAAATGATATAATTATGATATTAATAAAATATATATATTTTTTGAAATATAATATATATCATTTTCTTTCGTTATTTTTAAGTCACATAAGGATGATAACATCGTTCATGTGCATGTGGACTATTATATCCACGAAGCGATGTGACTCTATTTTCATCACGAAATGACATTGATAATATATATAAGTATAAAATATAGAATTAATAATATTATTATCAATATTTTATGTTAAAATTGTACTTAACACTTATCCATATCGATCAGTGAAAAGTGGAAATGTTACTCATGTGTATGCATGACCAACCATCTCCATGGACCTAACATACAACATTTTTCATAATAGTATTTCTGATTGGTTTTAAAAGAATAATAAATGTATAAATATGATTAATATTTCTTATTATTAATTTTTATATGATATAAATACATATTATTCACATAAAACATATCCTTTATGATGAAACATGCATCATAAAACAAGGGAATTCACATCTGAAACAATGAAAATAATGAATAGTTATTAATGAATAGGTAAGAATAGATTATAAAAGGATAATATAAAATTTTATAAATACTAATATAGTTCTATTATAATTTAATAACATGTTTTAATCCATTATAAATTATGTTAAATAATTATTAATCAAAATGAAGTGTGAGGTAATTGATTTCGTCTCAATTTGTATTCCCTGGAGACTTATTTGTTAATATGCACCAATACACTATGACATAGTTTACATACTGAAAATTTGACATCTAATATCATCACTATATAATTATTTATTATATTTATATTTATATTTTAATAATTGTATATAAGGGGATTTGACTTAAAAATTATTGTGTTCTAAAAGTTATTGTACAATATTAATTTATTTTGTGATTTTTATCTTTTTTCATGAAACAATAACTTGTTAAAATTTTTCAATAGAAATTATTTTTGTAATAAAATTATAAATTTTTTTATAGTGGATATTATTGTTTACTAAACCATATACCATTTTTCATATGGGATTTACTTCAAATGTTATTTGATTTATGGGGGAAATATAGATAAAAATGTATCCTTTACTCAAAACAAATATTTGATGTTAAGGAATATTAATTCATGAATTAAATAGATTATTCTATATATGATGTATTATCTAGATGTGTTTTTTCCAGTATAATATAGACCACAGATGCATCTGATGGACTTGTGAGAAAAATTTACAAATCCAAATTAAGCGGGGTTTTACCTATTATTTAAACCAACTCCTGAAATTTCTCAATAGTAGAAGTATCATGTGTATGGGTCATGATATTGAAACATTATTTATTTACTTTATTAAGAGTTCAGTTATTTTTATCTAGGATAATTTAATGATGATATTGTCTTTGGATTGATTTTATTTTTATTTTATTATTTAAATAGCAAGTGTTTTCATTTACTTTTCCATCCCATACTGATTATTCCTTATACAGTTCATCAAATTGAATATGTTCTTAGTTATTCACCTTATCATGTTTATTATTCATATTATTTCATTATATATTCCACTATATGTAATCCTTACTCATAATTTGAGATAGTCTTTATTTTTTTCATTCAAATATATCAATGAAGTTTATTATATTTTATATACAAGGATATATTATGGGGAATAATTTTATTCTGAAATAAATTTGTTGTAATTTTTTTATCAAATAAAATTTATTAATGAAGTATTTATCTATTTTATGAATACTACTAAAATATTCGGTCCTTTATGTTGTGATTCCTTGTATCCATGCCAATTTTATAATGTAAGATACCAACTTTTACCTACTATTGTAGGGTCCACTATAATTGGTATCAAACGAAGTATAGTAGAATCCTTGGGAACTAGATTTATGAAAATTTGGATTAGGGAACATAATCATATGATAAACATCATGGATAATTATAGAAGAACATCATATAGTTTTGGTAAGGAATACATTATATAGATCTTCCAAGGAATACAACCCCATTGGAATACAATAAGTGCTCAGGGTTTTGGTATGGAGGTACCAATAGGTAATAACTACAAACATCATGCATTGGGATTGACTCAGAAATTTCTTGGTACACAAAAGTGGGTCTTAATATACACCTAGTTTGACACTCCCAGGGGATATTCTTTGGATAATTCATATTTTCATTATAAACTATTATGAATTATTTGAAAATAAATATATAACAAAAGAAAATATGTTTATGATTATAATATTAACAATGAATAAATTTTAATTTATACTATGTGATACATCATATATTGAATTATATATTTTGATTTAAAATTCATAATTATATAAACTAATCTGTCATATTCCAATTTTTAGAAACATAACTTGGAAGGAATAAGGGTATCAATAATGATTTCTATTGTATTGATTTCTTCTTTGAGGAAGCCAATATAGCTTCTATTGGAACTCAGTATATTATTTATAAATTAGTGTATCATTATCGGGTAATGAAAAAAACCATTTCCCAGATAGACTATCATAAAACACAATGGGACTCTCCTATGCTTAACCACTTTATGTGAAAGATTACCCTATTATTTATTGGTATTACTGACTTAATGGATGTTGAGAAATGTAATAAGTCCCTAGAGAATATATTTATCGCATTGAGATGTGGTAAAAAGGAAAAGGATACAAATCTAATGTATATTCTAAAAGGTGATTCTGATCAATAGTGTTTGTTGATCGAAATAACTAGGGAGGAAGAGTATATAGAACTCATGTAATAGAATTATTTATATGGAGACATTAATTAACAAATATTTATCTCATGGGAAAAAAATTGAGATGAAGAATATGTTCATTAGCATAAAGTAAATGTAAGATAAATGTTTTTTTGAGTAAAAAACATCCTCTAAAAGTTTATCTATTTATTCTATAGATTTTAAAACATAGAGTGAATGTTTTACCATTAAATTGAATGGATTAATCAATGTCTATGATGGGAGCTGGTCTCTTGGAAAATTTCTTCATATGACGTAATAGTTTTATTAGCTATCCATAAAAAGAAAAATTATCCAAGTCTTAAGTATTTGAATGGAATAAAGTGAATAAGAGGAATATTAAATATAAAATAGATAATTGGAATAATGGAATGAATTATTTTTCCCAAATGCAATAATTGTGGAAGGAAACACTTTAGAAATTGTTTGAAGGGAATGATAGTTTTATAACATTGTGAAAAATGGCCACACTAATCATGATTACAATACAAATAATTAAATTTCTAATGTGAAATTCTTCCACAATAGATATAAAGTGTACTAAACAAATTGAATTCCCTAAGGTCTAAGATAATATACCATTGAAGAAGATAAGGCATCAAGGTTAAGGTTATTTTATTAAAAAAACATATTTGGAATGGATAATGATATTATATATTTAGTTCCAAGGAATATGTTTTAAAATTATTTTTGGATAAAATTATAGATATATAAATTAAAAAAAATTAATGATTGTACTATATTAATTCTTCATAATGGATTTTATGGTATATATTTAATGGTTCCATTAAAATTGGTTCACTAGTAAGTTAAACTTATTAGAAAAAATAGGATTTAGAACCCATAATATATTCTTGATTTTTAGATAAGGATTTTTGAATAAATAGATGATTTATATGGATAAATTTAATGGGAGAGTACTGACTACCATGAAGTAGATTAATGATTTTTTTCCAAAGTATTTTATAATATCATTGATGGAGTTAAATTTATTTTTGGATTTGTACAATATATCTAATAAAATTTTATTTATTTAATAATGAAGCATTAATTGATATTTTCATTATGGTTTAACGTTAATTCATGTTATTTATATGGTTTAATAGAATAAATGATGAAGGTATTTAATTGTTTTGTACATGACGATTAAATGAAACACCATGTTTTTTAAGGGATTTTTTATAAAATAATTTTGGATATTTAGTGAAATTATATATATAGTTTAGATCATAATATTTTGTAAGGGTTATAATTTTAACCAAATATGAAATGGTTTAAGATCAACATGGGATGTGGTTTTAATGATTAATATATTTCTCCACTATATAGAAATATATTAATATTACATAACTTCTGCTAATTCTATTGTTTTTTGTAAAATATTTATAGAAATATAAAAGTACATGTCAATATTTAATGGACTAAACAACCCGTTAAAGGTGAATTTAATACTTGAGGAATAAAAAATTCATTTTTGGATATTCTTTTCTTGGGGTAACGTAAAAATCAGAATTTGTTCTAGAAAAATCCATTGGATGATATTTTTATTATAAAATGGAATGAAATAAAGTAAATTTATATTCTCATGGAAGTTCATCAACTTTAATAAAGTTATCTTGAAATAAAATTTAATTTTATTGATATCATTTCTGAGGATATCAATTACCCTTTTCTCACCTACAAGGTTTGTGGTGTTATGATAATTAGCCTTCTCTAGATCACCCAATTTATTTTGACCAATGACCTATATCAGTCTCTATTAGACCTTCAGAGTTAGTATTCTCTTCCATGTCCCTGTTTTAGTTTCCCACATACATTCTCCTACTCATAACCCATATTATGTGACTATTCCAGATAACCTTTGTGCTTCACTTTCTATGTTATTAAGAAGATATTTTATTAACCCTTTTGTGATGTTGGTTTTTATATAATGATATTTTAAAATATCAAATTATTGACTATTGAAATTAACATTAATTTGTTAGGGCACAATTTATTTAAGGTGGGGGAGAAAATAACACCTCAATAATAAAAAAATAAGGACATTACATTTGATATCATGTATGATATGTAACACCAATCATAAAATGAAAAATAACACCATGAGACCTTATTATGTATTTATTTTTAAATAAATTCAATCTCATAAATATATTTCACTACATGAAACACTGATTTTATCTTTTTTTACATGAAATAACATGTTTCTTCGATATATTGTGTTATACACAAGACCAAATTTTACTAAACAACATTATATTATTAAATGATTAGTATTGAAAATAATCTTTATAACCTATAAGTTAAATTGGAATTTATGAATAGGATTAAATAAACTAGTAAAATATATTGTTTATATAAAAATTATTTATCTATTGGTTAGTAATAAAGTAAGTATTTTTTAAAATAAAAAAAATATTTTGGGAAAAAACGTTATTTTCTCAAAAAGGTTATTTAGTCATGATTTACACACATTATTTAAAATTTCTTCTTACTAATTTTAGAAAATTTATTTTTAAAATTTTAATAAATTATTTAAAATCATAATAAAAAATTATCTTAAATTGATTTTTAGTATTTTTTTGAAAAGATTCATTTCTTGATGAATAATATAAAATATTAAATATTAATTAAAAATTTATTTTTTGTATAAATTATTGATAATGTTAAGTTATATTTTTTATTTTTTAAAAGTTGAATTATTTTAATTGTTTTAAAATTAATCAAAAAATATCCAAATCTATAATTTTTTTAAAAAACATTGTAATAATTTGAACTTTTTTCACTTTAAAACATGTTTTCTCGCTGCATCTATGGGTTTATTTTTAATTAAATTCTACTGCATCTGTGAGTAGAATTTCAAAAAATGGGTACCATATTCCATATCATAATATTTTATGTTATCTAATTATTTCATCATAATTTTTTTACAGTAATTGATTAGTGAAATAGTTAATATTAACTAGTATGATAAATGTTAAAACATGGTTTTGGTCATTATTAGTATTTTTATTCAAGTTAAATTTACACGCACATAGTATTTTATAGAATAAATTTTAATTCATATATATTATAATCATGTATAAACTATAAAATAAAGTTCATTTTTATTATACTCCTAAATTAAATATTATATTTGTAAATAAAAATATTCAAGTTATTGTGGAAAAAACTAAATGGTTAAAATTTAGTAAACTTAATGTCCAAAGAATATCATAATAAAACGTTGTTCATTAATTGTGTAGGGGTTATTTCCATAAAATATAAATCCTTGACTCCATTATTATTCATTATTTAAGTCACATTAGGTAAGAGATACTGACAAATACTAAATAGTTTTCTATATTTTCAAACATTTTATTCCTCAATTATAAAAGTCCACTCAATCTCTTCACTACTTCACACATAAAAATCTATTTTCATCAACCAAAACCTACCTAAATAGAATCTCAAATTACCTAACCTAATCATATAATCATTATTTTTTACATTAATCCATCATTTTCTCGATTTAGTGCAATCCTAAGAAGGATACATAATTAAGAGGTAAAGTTCTTCAAAGAGCATCTTTATTTTACTTATTTTTTCACCTCTATTAATTTCAATTAATCCATTATGATATAAAAGAAAAATTATTTAAATATAATTTAAATTTCTTATTATTTTTTAATTGCCTCAAAACATCACCATTTCCATCAAACAATCATGATGTCATCATTAGTGTGTACGACACACTACTGCCTCACAAACTAATGGCGTTCATTTTTTCATCCTATAAATGTTGGGTATGATGATGAATATAATGTATAAACATAATATTTGTAACATATATATAAATTTGATGTAACTATATCATATATGTAATTATTTCCATCCATTCCATAAGATATATGATAATGTCGCTCATGTGTATAGTGAACTATTGCATCACGAATCGATGTGAATTGGCTTTCACTAACACTTCACAAAGAAGGTGATAAAGATAAATTTAATTATTATATGTGATATTAATGACATAATTATGATCCTAATGGCATGTTTATCATTTTTTATGATATTATATATATTTTTTATTCATTCCTTTTCACTCATGTAAAGATGATAACATTATTCGTGTATGTGTGGACTACCTACTTCACGAAGCGATGTGAATATATTTTAAATGACAAAACAAAATGAATGATACATATAAGTGTATTATATTGTTTTAATGATATTATTAAATTTTTGGAATTGAAAATATTACTTCAAATCATTCTATAATGATCGATGAAAAGTGGAAATGTTACTCATGTGTGCCAATGGCGTACCATCTTCATGGTTGTAAGATACATAGTTTTACAAAATCACCATTAATGATTGGTTTTAAAGGTATTTTTGAAGTATAAATATTGGATTTATGTAAATATTATTATTATATATATGATACAACTATATAATATATGCATGTAATGGATCTTTCATGATGAAACATGCTTGAGAAAACAAGGAAACTGACACTTGAAACATTGAAATTTATGAATTATTATTAATGAAAAGGTCATATTATTATATAAAAGGATCTTATATAATATTATAAATATTAATATGGTTTTGGAATAAGTTAATATCATGTTTATAACCCCTAATAAAAGTGGATAAATAACATTCAATCCAAAGGAAAATGGTGATAAGGAATTTCATTTCAATTTCATTTCATTGAGAAATATTTGTTATTATTCACCAAATCACTTTTATGTGGTCTATATACTACCCATTTGATAAGTGATATCACATATACTTCATTATATATGGTATTTTATGTTACAATTTTAATTATTTCATCAATGGTGATGTGACATGAAAATTACTAAATTGCAAAAGTTATTCTATAATTTCACATTCTTTTGTGATTGTTAATTGTTTCTTTAAACAATCATTTTCATGGGAAATTTTTTCATTAGAAAGTATATTTATCTTATCTATACATATTATTTTATTATTTATATGATTATTTACTAAACCGTACACCATTTTTACATATGGACATTACATTGAATGTTATTTGATTATGTGGGGAAATGTTGATAAATCATTATCATTTACTCAATATAGAAAGTTATTATTAAGGAAAATTAACTCGTGAATTAAACTATTTATTTGGTATACTATAATATCTTTTTTCATACATTGATCGGTGGGTTCTGGTATAATATATCCCATCGATAAATATTTAGATGTCATGAGACAACATTATTTGGCTAAATTAAAAGTGTTTATACCTATATATTAAACCATATTATTAATGATATTTATAGTAAATGAATAATTTGTTGAGTTATGACATCCAATTATTAATAAATACCTTAATTATTATTTCATTTATTATTACCCAAGATATTTTCACAGTGATATATTCTATATATGCGTTTTATTTTCAATTTATAGATTAAATGACATGTTTTTACATTTATTTACAGTTCATTATTGATTAAGACTTCTCTAATTATATAAATTTAATATGTGATAATTTATATACCATTTCATGATTTTTATTCTTATTGATTAATTATTGATTGTATTTTACACATAACCCTTACCTATCATTTTATCTCATCATTATTTTGTATCCATTCATAGGAATCCATGAGGTGTACTATATTTGATATGTTAGGAAATTCAAGATTGAATAAAATTATTATAAAAAACAATTACATTGTAATTTTATTTTCAAATGTAATTTAAAAATAAATAATTTATCTAGTTCACCAAGGATAGTAAAATATTCTGCCTTTCATATTTCCATTCATTGTAACCATCTCAATATAATAAAGTAGGACACCAGCTTCAGTCTACTGGGGTCAGGGTCTCAACATTATGTGATTTTATATTATAGTGATTATTATTCTTTTGGGAGATGAATGAAATACCCTTTATATATTTAATTAACTATTTATCATTATTCATTTTTATCAACATTATTTAAGAACTTGTAGTAGGATTATGATGATTCTAATTTAGTGTCTCAAGGAAAAGTATAAATTAAAATGTGGTTATCCGTGGGTTTCACCCCATTAAAATTAATGAAACGTGTTTGGGGAGTAGATACACTATCATATATATTATAATATATTTGAGTGATTGATAATATCTAGGAATGTTTTAGGAAGCTGTGAAAATACTTAAGTGAAGACTAAATCAAAGGAATCCTATAGCATATCAATAATCATGATCGATAATTTGTCAGATAGTTTATCCATAAAGGCATGTTCATTTTGTGTTTTACTTTGGTTCTGTCCAACACAATCGATTTGTTTTTACAAAATTCCAATCAAGAAATTTTTTTTTGATAAAATAATATTCTTCAGGTCAATCTATAAATAAGAACTAAATGTGTGTTCAGTTATTTTCATATAGTCACTTCTCAAGCTCTCTTACCATATCATCGCTTCATATGGTGGGTTGTTTCACTCACGACCAATCACTTAAATAAATATCAAAGATGATCTACTAGGTGAAAATAATACTTTCAAGATTTTTAATAATATTATGAATTAAATGGGTTGTTGTGTGTCATATATTATGAATGGATTATACATCATGATTAGTCTTGGGATCATGATTAAAGAAACAAAATATAGAGGATGGATCCAACCCACAAGCAGGAGGTCCATGTGGAAATTATTCATAAAACCACACATGTGGAGTTGTTGAAAGGATTTAAAATAAGTACCTTTAATGGAATATAAGATTTTTATATTTCAATTTCACATTAAATAATAAATCCCAGGTCATTTGTAGAAATAAATAAATGTTTTGACCATGGATTCTAAAGAGTTGTAATGAGGTTTCAATTGAGAATATTTTTTAACAATTTAAATATGGAATCATTTTTACAAAATATTATTTGAGTTTCAAAAATTATTATCGAAGTATCATTTTAGATTGATGATTCATTTTAAATATGAAAAAAGAAAGAAAAACATTAATGGAAATTTTTTTGAGTTATAGGCTAATGTGTCAGTTTATTAAAGTGAGAGATCTTCAAAACCACGATTATAACTAATTTATGGTTTTAAAAAAGGGTTGAGGCAATCCAATTAAATAATAAGTAATTAAAATTCCTCTAGATGATGAGGAATATAAATATTTCATACATTTATTATATCATGCACAAATTACTCATTTTGATATGGTGAGAGGAAGTTTGGTATGCTATTGTTTCATTCAACCATGTTGGCAGTCTGTGGTCTTATAAAATAATTCATATATTTTATGAAAAATAATCTTAACACACATTGATGATATGAGTTTTCCTAGAGTGGAGGAAGAAACATTGGATAATTTGTTATTTTTATTTAAAAATATCTAAAAAATCCTATAAGAGAAGTGTATAATTCCCTATAAAACCTTGCGAATCTATTTCAGGCCTTTTAAATTACATTAATTTATAATAATAATAAAATCCATGCACTCAAATATAATGAACAACATAAGGATTAATTTCCCATGTTGAGTATTAACTTTATAAAAATATTATGTGTTTTTCTTTTCACTCATATTTTTTCAAATGTTTAAGGAAGATTTTATAAAGAGTGGTCTAAGAATTTAAAAGATTATTGAGATTAGATTTAAAAGAAATAATTTTTATTAATTATATCGTTGCCATTGATTTTATCCACCTCCCATTTTACCCTAATTTATTATAAATCTAAAAGTTGTATAATAAAATAGGTCCCCATTAGATTATGTATGTCTTTGATGTATCATAGAGATATTTAAACTTTCAAAACAAATTGGGGTTTAATTTTTTTAATAATTGTTCTTTAATGGGTTGAGTAATTAGTTCCTACAATTTTTTCAGAAGGAATTTAAGTGAGTTATTAATTAAATATGGAACTTCCACAAATTTTATGAATTTCACTTTTTCATTTATAGAAAAAAAATGAATCTTGAGATTTATTAGAAGTTCTGAAAGGTTATACTGACATAATTTATTCTAAAAGTGTGTAACCATGTGATGGGGATCAAAACATCTAACAAAATTTGGGATAATCTTCAGAACATGTACAAGGTGATCATGAATATAAAAGAGGAAAATTGGAAAATCTAGAAGCACAATTTTTAACATATAATTTTGGATAAAGATGGGAATGTTGATTACTATTTTATTATACTGAATTAAATATTTATTCATACTAGTGGCTTCATGTACAAGATTGTTTTTTCAAAAATGGTTAAAAACCTATGATTAAATTTACATATATATTTGATCGAAATATCTCAGTTTTAGAAGAAATTAACGATATGTCCCTTTATAATCTTCTCAAAAAAGTTTTGAATTATGAGAAGAGAAAATATGTTATTTTTAAGAATAAAGATAAAGGAAACCGATTTTAAATCCATGAATAAAGTGAATGTCAAGGATAAAAGAAGATTATTCATTCTATGAATAAGATGGATTTCATGATATTGATAAAAATCAAAGGCTCTCAAATATATTAAATATATACATTTAGTAATAATATAAATCATGGATTCCACATAAATGTCTTAAATTATGAGTAATTGGACATATTGATTTTGAGTGCCCAAAAAATAATAAATCCTTCGAATTAGAAGATGAAGAAGAATATGAGAATCCACAATGAAAATCAAAAACCAAAAATATGACCTAAATATGGAAAATAGAATATTTTTGTAGAAAATATACATAAGGTAGATCTTACTTAATTGGGGATACATAGGATAATTATTATAAAAAAGATAGAAAATTTATGGAATATTTTAAAATAAAAGATGGAATATATGGTAGCAGTGAAAAATAGGAATATGAAACCTTCATGATTAACATGTTATGTAAAGAACATGAATAATTTTTTTAAAAAAGATAACTAATCTTCTGATGAAAGATAAAAGTTTTAGTTACACATTTGATTGTATTAAATTTTCCACTGGATTTCATAGTAATATAAATGATTGCATTGAATAAGTCAAGCATATTAATGTAAAATTGGCAAAGTAAGAAAGAGTTATAAAAAAAATATGTGAATAAAATTTCTACTCAATTAGAATAACTTAAAAAGGTTGAATCAATCAATATTATGGCTTAAAATGCCCTTGGAAATGTAATGATTTCTTTTTAAAAATCAACTAAAAATTATTTTAAGAATATTAGAATACTCATAAAAGTCTCATAGATAATTTTTAATTTATACACCTATAAAATTTTTGTTCTCTAAAACATCCCACCCAAAAAAATTTGGTTTGAGGATAAATTCTAGAGAATCCAGATTTCAAATAGAACCTCAGGTAAATCCTACTATAACTATAGTGATTAATATATACTAAAATAATCATGTTTCTTAATAACTGATTGAAAAGATGACTGATTTTATTCCAAAATAGAATGAATTTTATAATCATAGGGCATAATAATTTCAAAGAAGAATTTACTTCATAGACTATAGTCAGTGTTATGGAGACTATAGAAAAAGACCTACATTTTATGGAAAAATTATATCCCTGGTAATTAGTGCATGTTATATTTTAGGGGGGTACATTTAGAAAATAAGTGGAAAAAGATAAGTGGGAATAAAAATAGAAAATAAATAATTCTTAGATTCTTTTTATACAAAATAGATTTGAATGGATTTCAGATATCTATACAAGGTGGAATAAACAAGGTCATCTTGTTGAGGAATGTTATACTATTATTATAGTTCATCAGAAATAAATTTATAATGTTTATATGATTCAATAGTGAAGAAATTTTACACCCCATGTTTTTATAATTATTTTTTATTCTTTTCTAATAAAATAAATTAATTTAATACATTTTGTTATATACTACACCATGTTAATCATGTACTACATGAAGTAATGACTTATCTTGCATTACATGTGACAAATAACATTCAACAAAACATCATTTTATTATTTTACTTATTTAAAAAAATTAAAACCTATCCATTAGAACAGAAGGTATGAACATGATTAATTGATTAATGAAATTATTTTCTACACATAATTCAATATAAACTAATTAAACCCCTATCAATATAAAATGAACTAATTTTCTAGAAAATTATTTTAATGTGTATAACTGTGTTTTATAAAAATAAATTAAAAAACAATATTGTTGAATTATATTAATGATTATATATATATATATAATATTCAACCAAACCATTAAAATTTAAATTATGTGTTTTCTAGACATGATATAAGAACAAATCTTATTATACACATAAAATAAGTATTTTTTTAATATAGTTTTGCTAAAATTCTATAGCACATGTGTTTTAAATGTATATTTTATTACATTTTTAAATTAAATTTGACAAATTAATATTATTATTTTATTGAATAATGTTAAAAATTAACTTTTGTTTATTTTTGGTATTTTTTGATAAGTTTCATTTTTTAATTAATAGTGAAAAATACAGAATTGTTATTGAAAACATGGTTATCTAACCTTTTATATGGATAAATTATTTTCTAAATCACTTTTCAATTATAATTATTTAAAATATATATCATTTAATACATTTTAGGTCATTGGATCAATTTCACATTAAAATTGGATATAAAAACTTTTTGAATTTTTCAACATTTATACTTTAAAATAGTTTTTCCCATCCTTCAAGAGAATTAATTTTTAATTAATTTATGAAATTTATATGTTTTTAATTTTTAAAAATGGATTTATATTTTTAATTAGAAGTTAATAACTTAGCAAATATATATCTTTTGGAAAATATGAATAATAACATTAGTATTTTTTATTACCACGGTTAATGGTAATTCAAGTAATTATAGATAAAAATAATATTATAAACAATACAAAATTCCCCCTAAAAATTTTTCTAATTTTTATTAGATGATTATTTTCCATCTCTAAAAAATAAATTATCTGTTATTGGACCATTTATGTCTTTTTGGATGATAATATAACATTTATTGTGTTATATACATAACAAAGTCAATTTTTTCACACTTTTTTTAAAATGAGAAATATTTTTAATATGGGGAAAAATAAAGGATATTTTAAAAAATAACTTTTCTTGAAATATAAAATGTTTATATAGATCATGGTAATTTATTAATAATTATTTCTATAAAATAAATACCATAAATGGTGACATAATGATGATGAAGTAAATGTTCAATCAATAGGAAAATAAAATAAATGATATTAAAAATATTAGAATAAATATGATTAGTTATAATTAATGTCATAAATTAATTTTTTGGAATATTTTTACACTTTATTCAAATTTTAGAATATTTTTATTTAATATGTAAAGTTTTTATGATTTTTTAAAGTCATGTAATAAATTTTTTCAAAATATATATTAATTTTATTTTATGTTAAATAAAATTTTATTAAAAGATATATAATTCATAAAAAAATAAATTTCATCCAAATGATTTGTAAAAGTTTCATAAATT
Source organism: Viscum album (assembly GCA_963277665.1). NCBI lineage: Eukaryota > Viridiplantae > Streptophyta > Magnoliopsida > Santalales > Viscaceae > Viscum > Viscum album. The sequence continues at coordinate 453,189,718 of OY728157.1, read as the reverse complement.
CATAAAGTACTCATTTATTTTTATTTATAAAATTTATCTTAATTATATTAACTTTAAAATTTTGAATTACATGATATCACAAGAAGAATAAAAAAGGTAAAATTAGTGTTAAAACAAAAAGATAAGGACTCTGAATAAGAAAAACATGTCTAGTCATCATTGGATGAATTTATATCAACCCATTATCATCATATCTTCGAAATAAATCAGTTTTGATCCATCTGGGATATAAAATTAATTTATATTAATTTAATTATTTGAATAATTCCAATAGTACCTCTCTCCTCTCCAATAAAAAAGAACTCATTATTCTCTTCTATTCACAATGAAAAAAAATCTTATATCTTTTAAATTATTTCCAAATATACTCATAACTTCCTTACCTTCATCCTAGAGTCATTAATTTTGGAATAAATCCATCTAAAGGATTCATTTTCTGAAATCAGAAAGAGATACCCTAATAAGATGTAGTGTCCATCAATGAATGTTTTTATTTTATTTCATACTCAAATACCATAAATAATATTATTTAATTTTGATATAATAACCTAAACATCCAAAATATACTTATATGTTTCAATAATTTGGTTCAGGACTATGCTCACACACACTTCCATCAAACGGGATACATAATCATCAATTGTGTGTACAATGGACTACCACAGCGCAAACTGTTGTTGCGCGTTCATCCATTTACACCTTTTGATGTTTTATATAATGATGTAACTCCTATTTTTAAATGATATATATGTTGTATAATATGAATTTATGCATCTATAATTATATAAAATATGCCTTCATACATTCCATTTTATAGAAATACGATTTCTTCATTTGTGGTCGTTCGGACAACAACATCCTCAATATGATTATATTCATTCACACTTTATAGGGAATGTATTAATGAAGGGTTTAGTAAAATTATTTGATATATATGGAATAATAATTATATTTTAATGGAATTATATATATATATTTCATTAACTTACTTTCATTCAACGTTTCATGAAATGTAACTATCATTCATATATACATTCTACTTGTCGTATCCATGAACGAAGTATTTAATTTTCTATATATATATTGTATAGGTAATAATAAATACAAATATAATTAATATATATTTAATTGATATCATGTTAATGATTTTTTAGATAATTAAAATCATGTTATAAGTATGAGTACCAATAATAACATGTCAAAACATGTATGAGAAACAAATCGGTTATTACCTAAAACATAAATAACATGGAATTGATAAAAATAGGGTAATATAAAGTCATTATAAATATTATTATATATTTTTTGTATAATAAACTGATATTGATTATATAATAGTTTCTCATGAGTACAACAAGAGTTAAGTTATATGGTAAGGGATCTTTGGTAAATTTTATTTTTGTTGGACACACGCCTTATACAGTACTTGTTTCTTTGTTGTGGAGTATTTACTTACCATAAATGTCTTTTTTTAGTATTATCCCTAATATTATGGTATTTTAATATCCATGAATTTTTTTATTTCATGCGGAAAACTATTTTACTTATTATAATGTGATGACTGTTTATTTCACAATCTCATCAATATTTGATAATTTTTCATTTTAATTCTCTAATGAGGAATATTTAACTCTCATTTCCATGTTTTTAATTTTTTTTTATTTTTTTTACAATTATACAATGAATATTTGTATTTATTTTTACCCAAGGCTTAATTTTTAATAAATGGTTTGAATGTAATCTTCTTATCATTATTTAAATGACGTACTTTCCAAATTTTCCAATAAAATAATGAAAATAATTTATTTTATAAAACATATATGTCATGAGAATATTTTTATACTTTCATGATTCATATTTTCATTGATGATTCCCTTAAAATATTATTTTTTTATTTTAAAAGAAAATTATTTATTTTATGATTTCATGGAATTATTAGAAAACAAAATTTGTTCATTGAATAAATTATTTTTTCCTCAAGGGTTATTTTTAAATGATCTGTCAAAATTATTTACCAGATATGATAAAATTATTCAATGTTAATTATAAATTAATATTTCTTTATTCAAGTATATTGTCTTAATTATTCATATGTTTTTTATGATTACGATAGAATGTTATTTATTAATCATATTTATTTTCTATGGGTTATGTTATGATTGAATGATGTTTATAAAACACATTTCATTCCATGGGTCCTAATATGATTTGTTTTCTTGTGTCACTCATATGTAAGTCATTCATTATGTGTTATGTGGGACCCATATCTCCCTTTAATAATGTAGCAAAAATTTATTTCTCAAGAGATAATGATAGAATCATGTTGATATGGTTGATCTAATATTGGAAGATGGGGAAACCCAATCCACTCTAGAAATATGGGGAAACCTGATCCCTTACATGGAAAAGACTATGACTGGCGGTGGTGGTGAGTGTCTCCCAGTAGGTTAAGTCCCCATGAAGTGCCCTGTTATGTTTTAGAAATAAAACTTGACTAGTTGGGAGTGACATTATATGTTTTTATATCCCATGTATGTAACATTTCTTATTATTATATTATGATTTCATGGATTATGCTCTTGACTTAGGCATGATTCAACTCTTATGAATTTCTATTATTTATGTCCGTAATCATATATATAATATTTTATATGTAGGGTATGATTTTATAATGGTAATATTATGTTCTCAAACCCTTTTTTCATTATTATGCTTACATATCTTCCATGCATTCCCTTAATGAGCATTTGAGCTCACCCTTTCTTATGTTTACTTTCCCCTTATTATTATGAAAGGTTTTATGTAGGAGTTATAAATTCTATGTTCTATATAGAAGATATTGAATATCATTAACCAAATTAGAATAATTTTTTCCATGTTTCAAATCTCACTAAACTATTACATTCCTAGATCATTTTCTTGTTTAATGAAATGAATGTTCATCTAAAATGTTGTATTATCCATGTTTGAAAATCCTAAACAATATAGTTGTAATCACTGTAAAGAAATAGTCATCCTTTTGAAAATAGGGTGTGAAAAATTTATTAATATCATTATAGACATTTCTAAGGATATTTCTATGGATCTCTCTATGAAAATTTATTAGTATATGTTACAATCCACAAGTATTAATAATAATCATGAATGCCCTAGGATTAAACATAAGGTATCATATAATAAAATTATATATATAATTTCCTGTGATTATTTGTTTCTACCACTATGATTAGAGTTGATCACACAATATCTTTTGGTTTTTTACAATCGATAGAACCCAAAGAAACTATAGTAATGATAAATGAATTGGGAAATTAGATTATTGTCCCCCTGTGAAACCAAATATAATGGGGGGTAGTAATGTGAAATCTTATTTCTATACTCACAAAACATTATCAAACTATGAATCATGTTGGAATGAGAAATGAGATATTTAGGAAACAACATTATATTGATTCCTTTATGAGGTAGCGTCCATTGTCTTTCTATGGGTATACTGATCTACTAGTGGATGAAAAATATATTTGTTCCACTAAAATTATATTTTTAGTTCATAAATGGTTAATACATGGGAAATTAATTTTGGTTGTCTATAATTTGGGAGTTGAGGCATATTACTGGTGAAATATTATCAATAACACATGGAAATAGGATTAAATTGACTCCATGGAATGGGAAGAGTTTAGGAACATATTTTTTTAGAAGTACATTCCTTATATTCTTTATATGAAAATAGAAATGTAATTCCTTTATATAAAGGAACATGATGATGAATGTTTTTTAACCTATGATGCAAATTTTAAAATTATTTTTAGGTACAATAATGGAAATATCATCCAACCTAAATTTAAGGATGATGAATTTTGTTGTGTCTTAAACCAAATTCTTTAAGGGTGTTATCCATAAGGGAATTTAATAGTAATAAATAAATCATCTGATGTGTCATCATGGGGGAAAATTTGGTTGGTGATACATATAAATAATACTTTTTTGGAAAGAAAATGAATATAAAGTTTAAAGAAAATTATAAAAACCATAGAGAAAAAAATAATAGTTTTCCTTTATGTTCAAACTGTGGGAAGAGGCATGGTAGAGATTGTCTTAAGGCTACAAATAAATATGGTGTGTGTGCAAATGCAGGTCATCTAGAGAACTAATTTCAATTCAATGATAATAACATAGATACTGATGAAAATAGAGGTAAAGAAAACCATAATTAACCCTCCCCCCCCCCACATACACACATCAATGTTTTAAGTGTATGGAAAATAGACATTATGAGAATCAATTCACAAATATAAGGGTTAACAATGAAGATCGACATCAACAACATATTAATTCCTAGGAAAAGTTAAATTTCATGTTATAAATGTTTTCTATATGGAGTATGAAAATGAAGAGGTGGAATGATTGAGTGTTTATGTAACAAGGTTCAAGAATAACTTTGTTGAAGTAATTTTTTGGTATTATAGAAAAACGAAACATCTATGAATTTTCCTTGTATTGTTTTTTGATAATTATTTATGAAAATATGATTAATTTTACTTACCCCCTTGAAAAATGATTGAGGTGGTGAGGTGATATATTTGGAAAACACATGATTAAGGAAAGGATAAGAGTAAATATGTACCTGATTTTGGTATAATTAAATACATATATATTATCATAATAATATTAATGGGACAATATTGATGACATTTGGGTTGATAAGTTGACAATGTGTTTTATGACATCTTGGATTGAGTTTATATAATTTTTAAATTTATGGTATGAGGAGACAATTAATTTTTGAAAGCATGCATGTTTTCACATTGGTTTTATATTAATTTGGGTTATTATCACATTTCAAAAAAAATCATGATAATGGTATTCACATGATCAGTATATGGAAATTAAATGATATGTCATGTTTTTTAGAGATTAAATCTATATTTAATGACCATATTCAAAATTATTTGATTTTAATCTTTTATACGATTTATAAGGTTAACTATTTGAGAAATTTATTAGGTTGAATTTTGGATGAGGTTGTAGAGAGTAATAATTCAATTTATGAATATTAGATAAAAATTGTTGACCATTGTGTAGTGAAGATATATGGGGATAAAAGTAATGACTTATCATCTCATTATGGATATTATTATCCACTATTTCTTCAGGAGTTACAATTTCAACCGCATTTCATGGAGTAAGAGATGATGGGAAATTGATCTAGGAACAACCATGGGATGAGATCTCTCATACAAAATAGAATGAAATAAAAAAATATATTCTTGGGAATATTATTAAACATTAGGAAAAATTTCTGGAATCAAAAAAAAATATCTTAGTACATTCATTTTCAAGGAATCAAATGGCCCCATACATCATCACATAATTATAATTTTTTAATGAAACAGAAATTTTATATACCATTTTATGATTTTTATTTCACACAATGAAATTCTCAAACATCCACCATTGATTTTTGATGTGCAATATGATATTCCAAGGATATGACTTTTTCAATTATAGAGCATTCTGGAATGGTATTATATTCATTGTAACTTTCACCTAATCCCTCTCATATTAATTATGTGTTCCATGTATCTCTTATGAGAATTTATATACCTGATCCTTTAAATGTACTAAACATAGAGGTCATACCACTAGAGCAATATCATTCATATAAATAGAAATCAGAATAAATTTTAGATCATAAAGATAATGATAAAAAAACAATACCAATCACAGATTTACTATTTTTTGGATAAAACCACTAGTATGAAGAATATTCATGGAATATGGAAGAGAAAATTAGGTATTAGTATCCTCATTTGTTTATATTAGAATAAATAATGTTTATTGAAAAATTCTTCTTTAGAGGGATAGATTCTAAACCCCCCGAGTATTTGTGAACCTTTTTTTCTTCTTTTATAATAAATTAAATTTCTCAAATGACTTATATTATAATTTATACAATGAAAATATTATTCTATACACAACACTGACTTAGCTTCCTTTACATGAAACTCAATGTTTCTATGAAACATAATTTTACTGTTATAGTTATTTAAACAAGATAGTCAAAACACATCCATTAGAATGGATTGTATGAAAAGTATTAAATAAATTATGAAAATAGTGTTTACACATTATTCTATATAAATTAATTTAAATCCCATTTTAAAAATAATGTAAATTTTTATCTAAAATGTTATTTATCTGTGAAAAAGTGTGTTATATACCAATCAATAACGAAATAAATATTTTTGTATTTTATTATTTAAATATATATATATATATATATATAATATTCATTATAATATTCATTATAATATTTAACATTCAACTTATGTGTTTTCAAAGGATGATATAAGAACAAATCAATTTTTATTCATACCAGAAGTATTATTATAAATAGGCAGTTTTTTGGCCTTTTGATGGCACACATTTTTTAAATATAGATTTTTACAATTTTATAAATTAAATTGGAAAATAAACTTCTTCATTTAAAGAGTAATATAAAAATTATCTTGATTTTATTTTTTTCTGATAAGTTTCCTATTTTGATGAATAGTTAAAATTACTAAATTTTAAATGAAAACTTTTTTTCCATATGACATTTCTATATAGTTAAATTGTTTTTTTAATTAGTTTAAAAGAATAATTTTATCAAATTTTTAATATATAAATCAATTTAGATCATCTTAATAAATTTTACATTCAAATTGGATATGAAAACATTATGAAATTTTTAATTTTTTTAATTTAAAAACATGTTTTCTCGTTCCATTGACAGGATTAATTTTTTTAATTACTACATGTTTTTTTTGAATATTTAGAAATGAATTCCATATTTCGAATCAGAATTACCAAACCTAGTAAATTGGTCTCTTTTTAGACAATATAAAAGGTAACATTGGAAATTTTTTTATTACTAGTGTAAAGGTAAAATCAGGTAGTTAAGGGTAAAATTATTATTAAAAATATTATAAAATTAATCTAAAACATTTCCTTTATTCTTTGGGGAAATGTAGTGGAATGGGTTTTTCTTGTTGGGCTACCATTTTCACATTTCCCAGAAAATCCCAATGGTCCCCCTCCCCCCTCCAAATATGGTTATAGTGCTAATTTCCAAACATCGGTGGTCATTTGGGTTTTCAAGCCTAGTGACTCTTCCAAATTCAAATTGATTAAGTGGATGAGAGGTCAATCTCATCACACCAATTTGGGGGAATTGTTTCCTACTATGATACTCTCTTATAGATTTACGATATTTTCCAAAAGTTCTTCCTATTTCCCAATATAGGACTAGTTAACCCCATGTCAGTGACTTTCTTATGAACATGTACTGATAGGGACAATCATGTGTATATCATGGTTTCTCTATCACTCTATTATTTAATTATGATGCTTTAGGAAACATCCATGGTAGATTAATCAATATTTTTTTGATGTCTATAAATATAGATAGTGTTGTAAATATGGGATTGAACCTCCCTGAGGTATCCTACTTATGCTATGAAAACAATAATTGAAACCCATGTAGCCTGTTGGACAAAATTTAAAGGTCGTATTATTTGACCCATCGATGCATTTTAATGTCATATATCAAGGATGTGAATATTGAGATTGGACCTCAATAAGGCATCCTACATACCCTATTTTATCTAGGAATTAGAGTCCATGAACTTCATTATAAAGGAATATATATCATGAGAGATAAAACAATAGATGACCTAGGTAGGACTTATCCATGTGAGACTTCCCTGGATTGGTCCATCGAGAATGTTTCCCTTTGATCTGAGGTGGGATGTAATCAGGTGTACATCTCGATGTTGATGATACTATATTGGGTGAATTCTCATCATATTAGCAATACAATCATCAATATTCTCTAATCCCATGTGATCCATGATCGATGTGGGAAACAACATATAGTAATAAATTGGACTCATTACATGAGAAAATAATCATATTGTACTTACACATTGATGCTTTCATTTTAGATAAATGATCACCCATCTCATAGAGGATATGGTGTGAAGCTCAGTACCTAGGAAGACTTCCTACATATACCAATTATGGAGGGAATTATAGTTCCCATAGATAAGTTTATCCCAAACTCACTATTGTATTTGAGGAACATGAGAGCATGATTGGGGATTATACATAGAATGGTGATCATGAGTGATATCTATTCTCATCCACTAATGGAAAAAATAATGGCAAACCTATGGGAGGATTTAATCCTGTAATCATGGTGTAATTGGAATGATATGTGACTTATATCAAAGTTGGCACCCATTGGGGCTCAGGCTATAGGATGGCTTCCTACGTAACCATGTTATGGTGTGAATCAGAGTCCTCATAGTTCACTTTGTATATGGTCTTACAAATTTAGTATTTCCATGTGGTGAGGGCATACACTATGAGTTCTCCATGATGGTCGGGGCTGACACTCTTAATCATTCTATTGTAGGATACTTTTTCTTTATAATTTGGCATATTAAAGAGGGGTGGTGATGAATTTCATGGTATATCTACAAGCATGATGTCGGTAGGGTCACATAAGTGCATAAACATATCTCATAGGGGACACTTCCCTTATTTATAGGGTATGAGGATATAAATTCATAGCTAGGTTCCACATGGAATGAGACTATGTAGGCATTCTCATAAAGGTTGGCATATCCCAATTGATTTTTCTGACACTTCTTTTCCATCTACTGGGAATGTCTAGATTGTCCACTCAATATGTTAGGACACCTATCTCGCATGGAATATGGGTCAAGGTTTTTCATCCTAATCAATTGGTATGCCATGTAATCCTTTGAATGTGAGAATAAAACATGTCTTAGATGCTTCATATGCCCAAAGATGACATGTCAGGGGTCCCGTGCAAGACAAATAGCCTTGTCTCAGATGCCTTCTCTTGATCAATTAAGACATGTCTAAGGACTCTTGAAAGATCAACTGGATTTTATCATATTCCTTCACCTATTCAATGAGTAAATGTCTAAGTTCATTCACATGATCAATGATTTTTTATCATATTTATTTTCCTGAATAATGAGTAATTCTCTGGGCACTTTCACATGATCAACCATTTTGTCATAGATGCCTTCGTGTGATCAAGGCAATGATATCCAGGGTCTCATGCGTGATTATAATAAGAGGTCTATCATACTTCTCAGTAGGTATCATGATGTATTTTTCCATCATTATAAGGACCAATTGGGGGAAATTACATATCAAGGAAACCATATTGGCGGCTTCATGTGATCATTGCGAGATAAGGATGCTAGTGGGTGCAAATGGTAGGCTCACTGTAGTGTTATTCATGGAAGACATCATGTGATGCACAAAAAGTCATATGTACATTTCTAATCTAGTGAGATCACAAGATTCTATAGGATTAATGTGAGGGAATCTCACTACATCTTTCAAATGTATAATAAGGAATCAGGTACATGTGAAGGGGATGTACATCCTCAGGATGTTTGTGGAAACTTGGAGGAGTTTCCCCATGATGGAGATTGCATGGTATTATCTTATCATTTGATCACGTGATCCTATGAGGATCACATAGTGAGATCCTATGACGACATCTAATGGTAGACCCTTGAAAGAGGGAGAGACCCCTATATTTACCTGGTGGATGTTTTTAGTGACAACAGTGGAATTCATCAATGTTTCTCCACCTATCATTATTTATCAGATCTAATTCCATTATCCCATTCTAAAAATATTTTTTGAGATAGGAGAGGTTTTATATATGATGTACGATGCCAATTATGGAACATCATACCACGTAAAGGGTTCCTCATTTCCCCAATGTGGAATTGAAGGAGATTTTTTCTAATAATCATCTCATTATATCTTTTGATGCTTCTATTTTCCTTATGTGGTGTCACATGATCATAGAAAATCCAATTTAAATCTGACAGAAAATGAACAAATGTGAAAGGGTTTTGTGGTCACTAATGTTCTCACGACACCTTCATAATTATCCCTCATTTAGATCACAATATCAATGCATGATCGTGAGACATCCCTGGTTCTATTCTCTTCTAACGACTCATCATGTCTCCACCTCAATCTCATGGTCAAAGGATGATCATTCGATGACCTTGGGTGTTGTAAGGGAATCTCACGGAAGGACATTAGGGCTTGTTCCCTAGATCTCGTGATGGACCATGTTGTTCATATTGAAATTACACATATATCAGCAAAGTACCAGGTAGATGGTAGTGGTGAATATTGAACATTGTTTGTGCCATGTGTCATAAAACAAGGGTGTCAGGAGGTTCAAGATAAGGGTCTTACGGTTCCTGGGTTTCTATTGATTACAATATTTGAGGCATAGAACTGATTTGAATTTGACTTTTCGATGAGAGATAATGGGACATATGGTTCAGATTAGCGGATGGATCGATCAGAATATGAAAATAATTAGGGCATGATGGAATGGCCTAGATTTGATCAGTGTGAAAATATCACACCCCTCATGGAACTCTTATGTCGCCTCCCCTCTTGTTTATAATCCATTCAATGGCTACTGTTTGTTTGAGAAAATTATGGGTTTAACACCCATTCTACTTGTGTTTCCTCTATCATGTGTTCCTTGGTCCACATATGAATGTGTGATTGTGGTATTTCACCCCACAAGCCCTCTAAATGGGCACATCTTTTCTCTTGCAGAGGCTATGCTCTTTAGCTAGTATACTGGCCAGTTCCAGATGACTCCCATGGGTGTGATCGACCTTTGGTCCCATGTGGACCATTGGTAAATCAGTCTGGCTGGCTATTAGCTAGACATATGTTTTGATATATGTTTTATCAAAACTTATAATAAAATTATTAATAAAATACTACCTTAAATTCCCAAGACATTATGTATTAGATTCCCATTATTTATCCTATAATCCCTGAGTCTTCAATGGTAAAGTGAGGAGTGAAAAAAAAAATTAGTTCCTTGAGTCTTCAATAGAAAAGTGAGGAATGCCTAAATATCAGCACCGACACCCCCTAGAATTAAATATTTCAAAACGAAAGAATCTCATTCTAGAGTGAGAGTAGATCACTTTTCCACATATCAAAATATTTGACGATTCAAGATAATGAACATACAAATATGATTTATCCCATGTATGTATAAAGAACTATCATTTGATATGAAGCTGATGCATCTGGCCATAAATACTTAGTTGGAACCAATATAAGGAGTAGATTTGACTTGGGGCATGGACACCCAAAAATTGGGTTGTATAGGGATTGGTTAGAAAAGAACTATGAATACATTTCTTATCACTATGTATCCCATGAGGATAAGAATCTACCACATGTAGTTGTGAAATATACCACTATACATTTCAAACTCATGAATAGGATACATAGGTTAATGGATTAAGAGCTATAGGATGAATGTCATTGGGTATATCTAGTTAGTACATAAGATTGAAAATGTCACTATTTTGTGATGAAACCTTGAGTAAATATTCATGTCTTTGTAGATATGTTTATCATATAATCCAAGACTTCTATCCATTATGTGTAAAACCAAGTATATCCATACCAGTTTGATTTTAGTTATTTACTTTCTATAACAATCTCTTTGAAAGAATTTCTTGAATTTCCACTAACATTATATCCTTCATTGATGAATGTGCTCTAATATTCTGACGATCATATAATTTAAAAAGACAATTTGGGCATGATATCCTTCCCAAATTCTCTAACATTTTCCCATGTGAAGAGACATAGCGAGCATAACAAGATTTTTTAATAAGGCCATATGATGGGACTAACATGATTTGTATCTCTATATTTTCTTTGACCTATCTTTTTCCTAAGCATCATATAGAGGAATACTTAACATGCATGGAATTGGATTTTTCCAAAGCTTCATTCTTACATGTTTTTTAAATTACATGTTTTTATACCTCTTCAATTTTATAAATGCTCAATATGGTCTGGATCACACAAAATATTTGTTCGGAAAGCGGATACTCAACCTTTTCCCAATATGCCCCCATCAGGTTTTTACCTTTTTGAGTATTATATCTACCACTATTTTAAGGTCTTGGAAGATAGACCGTCATTTTTCCCTAATTTAGGGTCTTCTAGCTTGGAACTTTGGGGGCTGTAGTTTTAAGGAATTCTAGATCAGACCTTTTGTGTTGTATTGTTTAAGGTCTTCTAGCTTGGACCTTTAGTGTACTATGTTTTATGGTCTTCTTGTTCAGACCATTGGATTTCCATGTAGTTTAAAGTCATACAACCATGACATTTAGTGAATATTGGGCTGGCAGACTTGGGATGACTCAATACACTATGGGGTGATGAGTTCTGTTGTGGTGTTGTAAGGGCTCACAAGGATTCCAAATATGAAATGTTAGATATATCAACCACCCCAAATTATGGATATAGGGGTAAAAACATTATCTATAATCTATATATATGGTTCTTGTTGTTAGTGGAATGTATGGTGTTTCTAAATCTAAAATCTTTAGCCATAGTTTTTTGGGCTATTTCTATGGTTATCCACCATAGCAATAGGGATATTTCCATAGTATTTAGAAACGTGACAATAAATCCCATAGGTTTTCATTGTGGAAGTAGGGACATACCATGGTTTTCCACTATATCATTTGGGTTATTTCTATGGTGGACCATCATGGATATAGACCAAGTAAACCATGGGTATGCCCCAAAAATAATATGTTTTCCAATCGGTTTTCGATCTTTGAACCTCTTTTATGTGCACCAGCTAACTAACCACTACACAACAAATGAAATCTGGTATATTTGGAGATATTGGGTTATATATATTATTAAAAATTGTAGCTAAATCATCTACACTATGGCTATATCACTTCCCGCTCTTTTCCATGGGTTACCTTTTTTACACAAGGGTGGGAGACCTAGATCCATGATTTTGAGAAACTGTGGCTATTAAAAATGGAAAAAATACTCTATAGCCATGGTTAGTAACAATTGTGGCTAAAACCACCGAAAAAATATCTATATCCATGTTACTACACAAACTATGGATATATCATGTGAAAAAATACTCTATAGCAATGGTTTTACACAAATTGTGTCTATAGCCCTTGGAAAAAGGCCTTATAGCCATATTTTTACAAAAACTATGGCTATATTCCTTTATATAAAGATATATTTACACAGAAAAAGTCTATAACATTCAAAAAAAGACTTTGTAGGTATAGTATTATAAAACCATGTCTATATCTGTTGAAAAAAACTACATAGCCATGGTTTAACTAAACCATGGATATATCCTTTGAAAATATTCTCTATAGAAAATATTTTATATAAAATAGTGACAATAGATTTGGTAATAACACCTATAGAAATGGATTTTGAAAATTTTGGCTATAGCCCAGTTTTATAGTAATGATTATATTTTCCTTCTTGAAATGTTTAAATTTCATTAGTTGGTATGTTAAATTCGTTATGCATCGATATCATGGCCAGGAAAATCTGATATCTACTCTTTTTCAAAGGATGTAAAAGATTTGTGGAAGAAAATATAGCTAATGGTGAAGTTATATGGAATCTAGGCCTTCATGGATAGTTTTAATATGGGTGATGTAGATCAAGACCCATAAGCTTGAGTCGAATAATATGGAATGGGGTGGACACATCGGGTATGTCCCATAACACTATGGGGTTTTAGGTTCTTCCATGTTGTTACTAAGGCTCACATAGATTATGAATCCCATTATATTGGTCCAAGATATCTTTTTTGGTGGTTCTAGGCCCCTCTATGTTAGTAACATGGCCAAATGGAGTGACATGTTTTCTTTTCCAGGGTCTATGAAATATTTGGGGAGACTCAAACATCAAGACAATGAAGTTTCATTTGGAATGAAGGTTTTCCATGAAGGGTTTTATCTCCCTTGGGAAACATATCTCTAATTTAATATATTTATCCCTACACCATGTGGTTTCAAATCATGAGGTGTGTGCTATAAAAATTTTCATGAATGAAGGGTCGCATTTCATTCCTGTGAATGGGTAAAAAACATGGTGATGTAACGTTGTGGATATTGAGTCCAAATGAATAGTCATATGTGAATATTGTATATCACAGTATAAAGTGATCATGTCATGAGGAATTAATGGAGTGGTCACTCTAAAGACATCTTAAAACAAAATGTGGTGCTAATTTATACCATGATGATGTCATGTTCAAAAGAATTAGAAGGCCCTTTATACTTGTCCAAGGTGTCTCTAGTCGATGGGTATGGCCCCTTCTACGTCAGTAGAATGGTCAAGCTGAGAGATCTCCTTTTCTATTATAGGGTAATGAAAGGAATGCAATTAACAAAGATACTTAAGATCATTATGTGTGATAAATGGAAATGTAAGGTCTAATAATGGCTCAATCACCCTAAAATTTACTCCACCATCTATCAAACATATTCTCGCAGAGAGGATATGTGACAGATCATTCCTATAATTTTTCCCCGTATCAAGAGGCCTAGTAAGCATATATTGGATTTTAATAGGGATGTAGAGTAGACCCCATGAGAATTATGGTTATTATTTTCACCCTATGATTTTTCAAAACTCTTGTGATAATGATTTGTGTGGGCGGAGACATGAATTTTACTCAGGTTTCCCTTTGCTTGTTTTCTACCAGGATATGTTTTTTTATTCATTATTAGTTTAGGGGTCTAGCAATTTTGACCATTATGGGATGGATATAAAGGTTTTATGGTTTTGAAAAAAGTGAAATATGTTTAATTTCATTAATCACATCGACATAATATGGGAGACATTACACAAGTGGATAATTAGGATACATAGGGTCGAGACAATTCTAAAATCATTCTGAGAAAGAGGTTGAAATTTTGTAAATCATGTCTTGAGTTTCCAATGTCCTGAGAAATGATATGGGACAATCATATTTGTTATATCTTTTAATACCTTATTTAGTTTTCCACCACGATGATTTTAGGATCACGAAAATCCTGAGGCACCTTATGTTAGGAAAAGACATCACCGGTTGAAGGGTTTAAATCCCTTTTGTGTTAGTAGCTTGGCCAACTAAGAGATATATTTTTTCCTTTTCAAGGAAAATGACAGATTTTCGAGAATCTGGGGCATGAAATATATGATGTGTGGCATATGGATTAAAGTGGTTTTATAATATGGTATAAGAACCCCGTACTCTGGTTGACAAGGGTAAATCACTTATGTCCATTTGTTATGATTAAAAAATGGTATATGGTCTGTACAGATTATCATCATATATTGTGGCTGTTTTTAATTTTGTTTTGATGTTATGTGACCAATACGTTTTCCATGCAGTTCAATTTCATTTAGTAAAGATGTATTTCTATGTATTTTAATGCCATGTATTAAGGACATTCTTCCTTGCTGGTTAACGTCATGCAATAAAGACATACTTCCAGGAATTTAAACATCATGTGGTAAGGACATACTCTCATGCATTAAATGCCATGTTTTAAGGACATATGAACTGACATGAATGTATGGAAATGTTGTGGTTGGTCCCAATGATAGAGACTTGGGAATCACTATGTATCTCATGATAAGATAATCAAGACATCAGAGTTTCGGAATGGGAAATACTCTTTCTGGGTCTAACATGTATGAAATGGTGTGCTAAAATTTCGATTGACCATTGTAGCTGGTCCCATGATTTGATATTCGGGCATCACTACGTATCCTATATTTATAAGATTCATGTTATATGTAGTTCATAATTTTCAATGAAATTTAACATCATCTGAAAATGATGAGGGAGAGACATCGTGAATTGACCGGAACATTGTTGTTTGGCCCAATGGTGGAAATCTTAGAATCCCAATGTATCTCATGAAAATGATATTAAAACCACATGTAGTTCTAATAATTCCTTAAATTTTAACATCATATAGTGATGAAAATGGAATACTGACATGTATAAATTGAGATGTTGTTGTTGGGACAAAATACGGTAACTTGGGCATCAATATGTATCTCATTAAAATGAGAATCAAACCACACATAGTTCTGGATAGTCATGGAATATAGAGTCTTTTGGTGAGTATATGATCTTGTCAAGTCTGATATCCCTTTTTCATGTGGGTTTGATATTGATGTAATTCCTTAGCCCATTTAATTCATGCTTAGTGTTAGAAAGAAGGAGAAACAATGGGCCCATGCAGGACTAGGGTATTGTGCAGCACGCAGTGGATTGACCAATATAAGGATCAAGATTCCCCTATGTATCTCATTAGAAAGTATAATCAATCCATATGTAGATCTGGATGAACCATGAATTAAAACATCTTGAAAAAATGACCACGGATACTCAACATGAATGGGGATAAATATCATGGATCCATGTAGTTTAATATTATGTGGTGAGGACATTGGGCCACCCATGATGAAGGGTTAATTTATGGGTTTTTGTAGTTTAATTTTGTGTGGTAAGGACACTTGATCACCTGATATAAAAGGAAAACCATCACCTACCAATGGACTAAAATTACAGGTTATGGAGTCACTACGTATCTTGTGATGAAATGTATCGATATAAATATAGTTCTTAGGTAACTGTGATGATTAGTGGTGTGAGAAAAAGATAGACTCTATAATGTTTAACTTCCTGTGGTCATGAAGAAAAATGTATCATAGTTTAACATCATACTTCCAGGACGAACTTGTGTAGTCTAACGTCATTTATATAGAATTATTATGGGACTTACACCTATGTGGACACACAATGGGTATTACGGTATGGTTCATAGACACATCCTGGATCATTCAATAAATTTTTATGTATTCCCAAGGAAACATATAATGATGTTGATGAAGAAATAAAATGTACACCACTTTCTATTGGAGGGGAAAGGAAGAACCAATAAATCTAGGCCTCATATATTCATATGTTCCAAGATTTATCTACCTAATCTCATATATATGGTCACATAGACACCTTCCATTGATGATGGAGAGGTGTTCCTGATATCAACCTTATCTCCCTCCATTTGTGAGCCTGTAGAGACACTTATAGTTGAATATGGAAACCCAAGGGCTCCTCTATCACTATCTAAGTGAGAGAGTCTATAAGAAGGGAAACTATCATCCCCTTCTATTAATATCACTTCATATGGATTTCATAGCAAATAGTCTTTAATTATTTCATTTGGGACAAGAAGGGATTGAACCTCTACTCTTATATTTCGGACCTCAGTTAGGTTTATAGGGAGTACATAGTCACTATCAAGCATACTCTTGGGATTCATAGGGGTTATCTCAAGACATTGGGAGCCACAACCTGCTTATCATCATCTACCATTGGTTTCATACATCCCATATTGTAGCATTATTCTTTAGTATAGGTGGATTTTCATGTCTCAGTGGGGAAGTTTCATCTGTTCTTTTTATGATACAACCTGGTATAACCTATCCTCAATGAGGATCCTAGAGGTCCATGTTGTACCATATACTCCCAAGGAAGGCTTATAGCTGGTCACAAAGACAAAGTGTCTGGGCGTCACTACATATCCTATGAGTATTTAAATCAAACCACATGAAGTTGTAGAATCCAGTTGTGGTAGGAGACCAACACCAGTAATGGTGGTCCTCTCGGGTGAGGTCTATATCAATAGAACATTTTATGTCATGTACGGGACATCAACCTTGAAGCATAACATCATGCGGCTATGAATCATAGTATATTATTTATCCCCATGTATTTAGGATGGTAATGGGATTTTCTACATCTTTTATGCCTTGTTTTTTTGTGGGGAAACGTATTTCGTAATTCCTAATATCATGTGAGGTGTGCTCGGTGCAAGAAACAATTGTGACATGGGATCCATTCACCATTCAGAGGTTATGGATGATTATATAGGTGTATTTTTTGTCATGTAGTGTCTGGATCAAGATATATGATCAAGGTGTCCCTACATATCTCTTTGAAAAAGTGAATCAAGTTGTATGTAGTTCTAGAAGGATCGCCCTATTTATTGCCATTAAGAAAGGATGTATTCGCTAAAATTTAATGTATTGTGGTTAGGACAATATCAATGCAGTTTAATTTCTTACATCAAGGAATCATTAATAACCTACCAATAAATTAGCTCATCTTAAGTAGATTTAATAACTCTTATCCATATTTCATGAGTTTCTAGTTATTCCAACTCTATCAAGCCTATAGATACCTTTTCCTCCAACTTATATTTGAAGACAAAGATACTTTCAATTTTGTTCCCTAGATGTTGATGGTAGGGAAAATAGTATTCATGGCCTATCAACCCTGCCTCATATAGATTCTTCACCATTTTTGTTTCATAATACCATTTTCAAGGGTGTAGTTGAAATATTTGGAGACATTCTTTTTTTGATAGAATAGGCTCTGTTTAGTCTTGTTTTGAAATACGGTCGCTTATCCTTGGGAGGTAGGTGGCTCATGCTCCGCTGCACCCCTGGTGAATCTTGTGTAGGGTGATCGGATGTCTAGATTGGATATTAAGGAAATGGTGGTTCCAATATTCTCATGTCCATCTGTACTTGAATCCAGATCATAAAGCAAAATCAACCTTCTATGTTGTGTCACATTCATTAATGATAGGAGAAATTATCACCATGTCCTATCAACCCAACTTTACCCAGCATTCTTATCATCGATACATCAATCAAACAATTCTTAATATCCTAATCTAAATTCCATGAAACATTCCTAACTAGGAAGGATTATACTGTTTACCACAATTCTTCCTGAGATGGGAATCCAGACATCTTCTCCTACGACTTATATGTACCACCATTGTTGTTGGGGTATAGCTGTGTCTTGATTTTGGGATATATGTTCTAATTATCTATTGATCTTGGGGTAGGTGTTGATGCATTGGGGGTCTTGGATAATTAATATTCTTACCATTGATTAAAATCCCACAAAACACTTTATTTTTCTGTGGGGGAAACTAATGTAAGATGTTTTCTCGAATATCCTTGATGTGGAGGTTGAAAATATGGAAATTACCTTAGTCAGTGAGATGGGTTGAGGTGGAACAATATATAAATTTTAACTGATGGGGGGTTGAAAAAAATGAAAATTACCCAACACTATGGGCTGGGACACATCATGGAAAGGTGGGATTCATAGACAAACATCGGATCATCATCCTGCGATAGATACCTCAAGAGTATTCTAACAATTATATCGCAGTAATTTCTATTCTCTTTTTTGAGTCATGAAATCTATTCTTTTTTACAAATTTCAAAGTCATCCTCAAGGGCTTGGCTCGAAGAAGCCCTGAAAACACCCTTTCTTCTATCAGTGTGAGGGTGATTGGATGATGGTGGGAATTCTAACATCGAACCCACGGACGAAATAAAATACTTTTGTTACCTGTGTAATCCATTTTTATTATCCTTTGAAATTCCAACATGGTTGGAAACAAATTTTATAGATTCCTGATGAAAAATACAGATCTATTTTGTTTTTGTTCCAGTGAAAGTTGGTAGCATAAACTTTTGTGACTCATATGACTACAAGTGGGTATGCCTACATACTTTTGGAGAATACATGTATATATCTAATGAAGATTTATGGTTTGGATTGATATCTTATTGACTAAGACATAAGAAGGATGGTTCCCCTCCGTGAAGGGGTATCTCATTTGAAAATTCAGTTCCCAATGTACAATATGGAGGTTCGGTTACCATGATACCATTTGAGGGGATGATTCCCATGAATGAGATGATCCTAAGTTAAAATATCGGAAATATTCCCCTAGAATTATTGGTTGGTGTGTTCCATGTGATTTCGTATTCACTAAGCCTCATTGTGATGAAATTGGATGATCCTAGAAAGTTGTTATGTGGGATTGATTTCGGGTTACAACTAGGATGCACTAGTGGACCTCAGCCAGATTGGTAGTAGTAGGGATATGGTCCTACTCAAGTGCTAAATTTTTTTTATACCCTCAGTGGGTTTTAATGATTGGTGCTTCGTTCTGGGTAGTTGGCATAAGCACAACCGCGTTTGTAGCTCTTGGAGGGATCATGTCCACATATCAGCAATGATGATCAGCATAAAAGGGAGCCCTCCTAGGAAGCTCCTCGGTGATTGAGTTTTCACATTAACTATAATCATATTCCTCCCTAGAATATGGAAGGTGTATGTTGCTTCATTCTAGTGATAGATTCTAGAAACGTTTTAATATGCTGATAAGGGTCACTTCATATCCCTTGGTTTGTTGTTGGAAATATGGCCAGTGGGAACTCGTCCTCTAAGGGATTTAATGAGCTGATTATTGAGTTTTTATGGATCTATTTTTGTGATATTCTTAGCCAAATTCATTCACTAACCTATTACTAATGTGGTTTGTGGGTGATAAAAGACATTAGGACTTCAAGGCCAAATTATCTTGTCCAACATTCTTAGGATCCATCATCACATTTGATGACATCATTTCAATTGAAGGGAATATTAATAATCTCTAGATAATGGAATGTGACATCTTATTTGGGGAGCATCATATATAAGAGAACATTATTGATCAATAAAAATCACTATAAAAAGGTAAATAGGTTTTCCCTTTTATTCTTATATGGTTTATTGCTGTTAAAAGAAACATTTTAGGTTTATCATTTTTTCAATGAGAACAACATAAAATGGACTAATAGGCACTACTAAATATATCCTTTTTGACCCATGAAAGTGATTACACATTTAAAGGACTCACATCGGCATCATAATTTTTGTTTCATCGGGAAAATGGTGTGGGATGGGTTTCGCCTATCAGGATACCATTTTCACGTTTCACAAAAACACCCAATGGTTCCCCCATATGTAGCTGGGTACAAACCGGCTTTCCAAAGTCTGGTATTCCTCTAGTTTTTCAATTCCAATGACTCTTGGGAATTCTTATTGGTCAATAGAATGGGAGTTCAGTCTCGTCCCATCATTTTATGGTGAATTTTTTTCAACTCGGGGACTCTCATTCATATTTATGATATGTTTGTGAAATCCTTCATGGGCCCCGATACAAGACTGGTTCCCCCAGGTCAACAACATTATTAATAACATGTTATGATAGAGATAATCATGTGTATATCATGATTTCTCTACCACCATATTATTTATTTATGATTCCTTAGGCCATGGCCATGGTCGAATACTGTAGAGTGAATTGATGTACAGGGATATGGATGATGTCTTGTAGATGACATAGAACCTTTATGAGGAATACTATATATCCTATGAAAAAAGAAATCAAAACCCATGTTGTTCTTTTGACATAGTTTAAGGTAGTATGATTGGACCCATCCATGTAGTGTGATGACATATGGTAAGGACATTAATACCATGATCAATCTTCAATGAGGCATCATTCATGCCCTAATTAATATAAAAATCAGATTCCTTGTAGTTCTGTAGAAAGGTGTCTACATCATGGGGGATATGAAAATAGTGTCTTGGGGTGGGACATATGAATATGAGGCTACAAAAGATTGTTCAATCGGGAATGCTTCCCTTTGATATGAGATTGATTGTAATCATACTTTCATCTCGATGGTGAATTTCCCATATTGGGGGAATTCTCATCATACTATCATTACAATCATCACTTTTCTATATACCAAAATTTTCCTTGCTCGATATGAGAAACAAGTGATAGTGTTGAATTGGAAACATTACATTAGAACATATCCATATGGGACTTACACATTGATTCTTCCATTTGAGAGGATTGATCACCCATCTCATGGATGATATGGTATGAAAATTAGGTCTTAGGATGTCATTCAATATATCTCATTTATGTCTGGAATCAGTGTTCTCGTAGTTCAGTTCATCCTACACCCGCCGAAGGATTTAAGGTACATGGGAGCATGATTGGGGCCTATATTTATATTTGTGTATGGTCATGAATTCTATTCGTGTTCGCTATAGGACAAAGAATAATGGAAGACCTATTAGAGGATTTAATTGTATACGATAAAATTAATTGGATTGGGATTGGACTTATATCAATATGGAATCCAATTAGAGCACATGCCTAAGGAAGGCTTCCTACATTTCCCAGTAATTGCTTGAATCAGAGTCCTCGTAGTTCACTTTATGTCAGGGCATACACATTAAGGATTAGCATGGGGTCAAATATTTTACTCTAAGGTATCATGAATTGTTGGGGGTTATACTCTATGGCTGCTCAGGTGGTGTAATCATTCATTATCCTCATATAGATTAAATATAGGGGGTGATGAACATGATGGAAGGACTGAAACCTTTATATTGGTAGGGTCACAGAAGTGAATAACCATAGATCATTGAGGAAACATCCTTTCTAAATGGGGGAATGAGGATAAACATCATTATCTAAGGTTGACATGGAATGAGTCCATGTAGGCATGCCAAACAAGTTTGGCATGTCCTGAAAGATTTTTATGGCACGTCTTCTCCATCTATTTGCAAGTATCGATTGTCCACTAGATATATTGGTTCACCATTCGGGAATGGAATATTTTTCAATGGATATATACATAATCAGCTATAATTACTTGGAGGCCTTCAAATGGGTGAAGAAAACATGTTTGGGATGCTTCTCATGACCAAAATATCATCTCGTGGTTCTACGTAGGATCAACTAATTGTCTCAGATATTGTTACCTAATCAAGGAGGACATGTTTAGGGTATTTTGTATGATAAACTATCTTATCTCATATGCCTCATCCTAATCAAGAAATACATTTATAGGGTCCTTAACATTTTCAACTATCTTATCACATTTTCCTTCGCCTGATAAGGAAGATATTTTTGTGGTATTTCACATTTCTTCATATGCCTTGTCCTGATATGGATAGACATTTATGGGGTCTCTTACAAGACCCCATCAAGTGGATTGGATGACTTTTCAAGAGGTTTGGTGGTGTTCATTTTGGTTGTCCAAGGTACATAACATGTCTTTTAGAAACTATTAGTACCTCTTTACTCCTCCCTTTCAATATAAATTGATTCATTATTTAGAGGCTAGGAATTAAAAGGTTATCACAAGAAAAGTCAAGGATATTTACTCAATTTCTTGGTGTTTCCTAACATTAACAATATTGGTTGTATAGAGAGTGTGAAATCATGTCATGGGTAAATCTATCTTTTCTTCCTTAGGTAGTTCTGGAGTTTCCTAGACATACCCGGGGACTTCCATGTGGAGAGGCTATCAATACAAGGGGATTTTTCAATATGAGGCAAGCATTTATATGGAAAATCGTATGATCATTCTAACATGTCAATGGATATTTTTCTTGGTGATAGTGTTTTGTATATAATATCTCCACAAGATCAATATGGGTAGCTTCTAGATGATTCACATGATTGATTTTACCTATCGCGCACATGTCCAAGGGGTTTGTAGCATGATCAACTTGAAATGTCCCTAAGTTATCTTATGACAATAGTGAAATGTCAATGGGTTTTCAAATGCTCATAACAACTTGTCTGAGGATTTTCTTGTAATCAACATGGAATGCCTATGTTTACCCAAAATACATCACGAGTCCATCAATTGGTCATTTGATAACGTTTCCTTGAACCATTCTTAGAGAGGGGACATCACGTATATGCTTAGGATATTGTGCTCATTCTAATGTCACAGGTGCATGTCCAAAGGGATCATTCTACAAGATGGATAAGCCAAAATATATTCCCAAGTGCTCATACTATAGGATTACACCATAGGGATTAAATTTCAATGATATTTATTTTCCATTGGTCTCTGCACATGCTGAGGGGGGTTCAAATGATGCTCCACCTGGTGGTCTATGGATAACATGACATTAAAGAGGTCTTCTGATGGGAATAAATTCCAAGAAAGTGTCTTTGTATTAGTTCTACCAACATGGGTGAGGGTTTAGGGCATATTATGTTTTATATCTTAATTTTCTTTCTTGTAGGAATTCATGAGTCATACGGTCTCTTCATACCGCAAAACAAAGCAATCAACATGATATCCTATTCAAGGATGTATGAATGCATTTCATAGGGTGAATGCCTATATTAAGGGCTATATATATCAGCTATAAATGACCAAGGGTGGAAGGATCATGATATCATGAAGCTCCCCCTGTCCATTATATTC
The DNA here is from genome assembly GCA_963277665.1 of Viscum album. Taxonomy (NCBI): domain Eukaryota; kingdom Viridiplantae; phylum Streptophyta; class Magnoliopsida; order Santalales; family Viscaceae; genus Viscum; species Viscum album. Next base: position 453,165,607 of record OY728157.1, on the reverse strand, counting down.
GCATGTCTTCAATGGGGGGTCTTGCGATGATTTCCTCCATCATGCTAAGGACCCAATGGGGCACCATTATTTTAAGGAAACCATACATGCAGCTACAAGTGAACACTATGAGACTAGTATGTTGGTGGGTGAAGAAGGTAGGAAAACCATAGATTTTATCATGGGAAACATCAAGTGATGCATGAAATGTCACTTGTACATGGATATTCAATGTGTTCGCATGATTCCAGATGAATCATGGGAGAAACTCTCACTACACCTTTCGATTGTATGATAAATTATGGGGTTTGTGTGAAGGGGATATGCATCCATAAAGAGTTAATGGACACTCGATGGAATTTATCAAAAAATTATATCACGTGATACTATCATTTCATAAAATTTAATGATCCAATAAAGATCATATGGTGATATCTTGTGAAGATATCATACGGTAGACCCTTGTAAGAAAGAGATGCCCCCTAATTTCCCTGGATGATGTTTCCGATGATGATGGTGGTTGGTGCCCTATTTCTCCACCTTTTATTCTTTCTCAAAGCTCATTCCCATTTCCGATTTGGCATTCATTTCTCAAGATGGTAGCAGCTTTATATAGGCAGTGTGAGTCTGAATAAAGTGATGCTTCCCACGTAGAGGGTTTCACATTTCACACATGAGGAAGTGATGATGATTGCATGGCATGATCATTTCATTTGATCATGGGATTCATTTTTATTCCATATGTTTTTTCTCAGGATTAGAGAAAATATGATTTAAATAAGAAAAAAAATAATCAATTTTTGAAGGGTTCAGTGGTCACTGATATTCTCACGATGCCTTCAGCCTTCTCCCTCAGTTCAGTCGCTGATATAAGAATGATCATACGACAACCCTGACTCTCTTCTCTTGAAATGCCTCATCATGTATTCACAATGGCCTCAGGATCCAATGATGATTATATGGAAGACATGAGGGTTCTTGGAGACTCTTATGGGAGGCCCCCAATTATCATGGCTTGGATCTAACGATTGAATATTTTTGTCGTCTCAGACTTTCTTGGATATCATAAATGTACTAGAGAGATGGCAGTGATAAAGGGTGAGTGATGGGTGTCCCTTTGGTCATAAAAACAGGGTGTATGGTGGTCGAATATGAGGATCTTTCAACACTTGGGATTAGAATGATTCAAATTTTTGAGCTGCAAGATCGGTTTGAGTTTGAGTTTGTGAGGAGCTAGATTGGGACAGAATGTTGGGTTCAACAGATGGCTCGATAGGATAGCAAAGATCATTGGGGGGAATGACCGGAAAACCTATATTCCATCACTTTGAAAATATCACATCCCACATCGAACAATAGTCATACCTTACCTCCACTATAGAGTCCATTTCATGGCTATTGTTTGTTCGGTCCGGCAATAGGGTTGGAACCCGTACCACCAGCATCACCTCCATCACATCGGCCCACCTATTTCTGTGTGCATGTGGGATTGTGCCCCACGGGCCCTATATAGAGGCCTGACTTATTTCTTGGGGGAGATATGCTCCCCCACCAGTCCACTAGTTGGTCGGGATGACTCCCACTAGCATGGTCAACCTGCAGTCCCACATGGGTCATGGTTGGATCAACCCGGCTGGCTAGTGGTTAGCCATATTTTTTGGATAAGGGTGGTATCAAAACAATGAATAAGATTATTAATAAAATACAAGAGCCGCACATTAATCCTCCTTAAATTCCATATCTTTTATGTATTCTATTTTTAATTTTTATGCCATGGTCCCCGAGTCTTCGATGAAAAAATTGAGGAATGCACAAATATCAGTGTTCTTTGAGTCTTCGATGACAAAATGATGAATTAAAAAATATTACTTCCCATAATCATTATTTGATTTTGTTGTTATTTTTCATCTATAATAATTTATGGGTAATTTATGATACCATTTATTTCCTTTTTATGAGAATATAAAAGTTATAATATTATATTAAGATGATAGTCAATTTTTCCTGTCTTGGGTTTTTAATCGGAGAAATATTTTTAATATGGGGTTCTATAATGGTTATGTTCGACTATAAATAGTCATTTAAAGTGAAAAATAATTTTCTCCATCATTTTAGTTTATTTATAATATTTAGTGATAATATAATAACCTTAAAAATTGAGGCAATGATGTCGGAGTAATTGTTTAATTAATGAAAGAATAGAATAAATGATATTAAAAATATCAAAATAAATATAATTTTTGATAATTATTGTCATCCATGAATTTTTTATATTATTATGAGATTTTAGTGATATTTTAATAGATTTTATAGAATATATAAATTTTATATACTGGTATTACAATGTCAAGTAATAAATATTGTCAAAATTTATATTTGTGATCTTTTCAAATAATTAATATTTTATTAAATGATATACAATTTATAAAAAAATATAAAATTACACCAACTGATTTAAATAAGTCTCATAATTCCATAAATCACTCATCTATTGGATTTTATGAATTTTATAGCAATTATATTAATCTTAAAATTTTAATTACAAGATATCATGATATGAATTAAAATTGTTAAATAAGAGTTAAAATAAAAGGAAAAGGTTTAAAATTAATAAAATCTAGTATATTATTTATTGGATGATATTATTTAGACCCATAATCACAATATATATGAAAAGAAATTATTTTTGAACCATTTTTGATATAAAATTAATTTATGTTAATTTAATAATTTGTTGAATTCCAATAGTACACCTCCCTGATCCTATAAAAGGGAACTCATTATTCTCTTATCATCACACCTCAAAACCTTTTTAGTTTGGAAAAAATGTATCCAAATATCATAAAAACATACATCCCTTCATCATATAAGTTTTAAATTGGTAATAAATCTACCCAAGGAGCCCTATTGTGTAAATCAAAATGATATAACCAATGGAGAGGTGACATTTATCAACAAATGTTTTTTATTTATTATATAAACCCATTAAATTATTTTATTTCATATTTATATAATAAATTTATTATCTTAAATAAACTTATATGTTTTTATATTATGTTTTTGACCAAAACATTCACACACTTCCATTAAATGGGATGGAAAGTAATCATTTGTGTTTACGGCGAACTACCGTCTTGCAAACCGATGCCAATTGTTCTTCCACTACCACCTTTGAAGGTTTGAAATAAAGATATAATTTATATTCTTATATGATATATATCATATTTTTTATGTATTTATAATTCTTGAATTTATATATAACATATAAAGTTATACTTTTTATTTATAGAAACACAATAATGTAAGTAGGGGATGTGTGGACTACCGCCTCCTCAAAGTGATGAGATTCCTTCATACTTTACATGAAACATATTTGTGACAGTTTTAGTGAAATTATATGATATATATGAAATAATAATTATAATATAATTATATTATATATTTATACAAATATATCATTTAATTACATTATTTCTATACAACAAAAAATTGAAGCAACATTCATGGGTACGTACGGGCTACCATCTCCATGAATGTTGTATTTTATTTTCAATTTCTAACATTTATAGAGAAAAAAAACTGATATATAATAAATATATATGATATATATATGATGGTTATGATTTTACAAATAATGATAATCATGGTATAAGTTTGAGGACAAATAATAACAAGTCAAAACATGTGGGAAAAAACAATCAGTTGTTTCTGGAAACAAAACATATATAGGGAATTGTTAATAAGTGGGTAATAAAAATTCATCATGAATATAGATTTTTAATATATGTGAAATTAAATTATATTTGTTATACAAGAGGTTACCATGATTACTACAAGATTTAATATATAATTTAAGGGATATTTTTCTAATTTTATTCTTGTGGGACACATGCCTTATACTCTTCTTGTTTCTTCTTTATGGTGTATATATTTCCTATGAATGTATTTTATGAGTGTTATCCCAAATATTATGGCATTCTTTGTCCATATAATTTTATTTAATTTATTTGGAATATAATTCTACTAATTATAATGGGATGAGAATTTATTTTTCAATATTATAAATATTTGGGATAGTCTCTTTTTAAGTCTCTTTTGGGAAATATTAATCTCCAATTTCCATGTTATCTAAATACAGTTTTTGAAACGTTTTTTACTATTATATTATAAATATTGAAATTTATTTTTCCCAATTTTTATTTTTTAATAATTTGTTTGAAATAAACCTTATTGTTGTAATTCAAACAAGTTACTTTATGATTATTCCAGAAAAAGTATAAAAGTAAATTTGTTACTTATATAAAATGAATCGATTTTTATGATTTCAGGAAACCTCATTTCCATGAATTTTTCTACAGGAATCGTAGAATTTAATTTTCAAATAAAAAAATTTCTTTTAAATTTTTTTATAATTTTAAGAAAACAAAACATTTTATATGTAGAAAATATATTTTCCTTAATAGTTATTTTCAAGTCATCTCTAAAAAATATTTCACATATAAGATATAAAAAATTTAATGTTAATTATACTTTAATGGGGACATTATTCATGAATATTTTCCCTATTATTCTTATGTTGGGTTTATTTTTATTATGCAATATTATTTATGAATACTATTTATATTATTTGGGTTATGTTATGATTGAAAGATGTTTATGAAACCCATTTCATTCCATGGGTTCTGATATGATTTATGTTTTTGGGGCACACATATGTATGTTTTCATTAAGTTAATTATAGGACCTATATCACGATTAAATTAATTGTGTAAATATTGACATCTCATGATATAATTATGGAAATAATTAAATGGACTTCATATACCATGGGAAGATTGGAAATACTAGTCCACTATGGGAAAAAGGTGAATCCTAATCTAGTATTGGAAGAAGGGGAAAACTATTACCTTAAAATTAATAGACTATGACAGGGAATTTAAGTGTGTCCCTACTAGTAGTTTTACTCTCAGTGAAGTTCAATGTTATGGTTTGGAAATCTATATTGACTTATATGGAATGATATTAGAAGTCCCCAACCTTAAACATTACTTAATATTTAGTTAAGTCAGTAATTTGACTTTCTTCAACAAAGAGGATCTTTTATGGTTTATATCTCTAGATATTAAGGCTATCACTCATACATAAATACATAAATATTTCAATGTAGAAACTTCTACTCACTATCTATATTTTTTATAGAACAAAAAATGATTAAAAATGGTTTCATTTAATGTTTAAACTTCATAACCTTTCCTTGAATCAATGCCTAAAAATATTTTCTTTAGATCATATAAAAACTATCAAAACAGGGGATGATCATAATAATATCAGTAAGGGGTACAAAAATATAGAAAACTGTTAGACTTTCAAAAATATATAAACCATTAATACTTTATTTTGAAGTAATATTTTTCATCCTTAAAAAGTAGTAATTACACTTCACTGAATATAATATCATTTCTTACCCATTTTATAATAAAAATTTCACCATAAAACCTATATAAATAAAAATATTGCATATAATAGTAACATGAGAAATAATCATACTTAAATTGAATTACCAGTTGATCGACCTTCGTGCATATCACTCATACAAATGGAATAGTCATGTGGCTGACTTCCACACCTTATGAATTATAGGTTATAAAAATAACCACCCATCCATGGTTTATCATGAAATAATAATTCTTAGTATTATCATATAACAACCAATATTTTTTTTATCATGTAACCAGCCATCAAATTTCTATGTACCGTTATATAATCAAAACACATAAAAGATTGCAATTATCGACATTTCACTCATAAAATTTCATTTACAATCACTGGAAATAATTTCAACACATTTAAATAGTAAATCAACATTAAAAAACTTTTTTGAAACCAAAATAACCATAAAAAGTATTATGGTATTTATTTTTTCCTTTTAATAACATTATGTATTATCAAGGAATCCAAATATCACATAATTGGCATAGTAGTGGAAAGATTATTTTCTCCTCAAACGTTAAAAACATTCCTTTTTTTCATTTAATAAATAATTCATAGGATCATCTTTCATTTGGAAAAAATTTAATGTAATTATAATTAAAAGGGATTGAATATACACCATCTAAAATAAGGTGCTATATATTATCAACATATGCCTCAATTAAAGGAGATTGAAACAAAGTCCCTTTCTTTAAGTTATATTAGTAATGTATGTTAATTATTCTTCGTGAATAATTAACATCGGTAAAATTATAATTTTTAAGAATATTTTTTCGGTTTATTATATTTTTTATATCTCATATTACCATGTTATCAAAATTACACAATTATTTAAGATCATATAGATCGTTTTCTCGATATTTGGAACTTCAGTCAAAGATGAACGTAGTTTGATATCACTAGTCCATGTGGTCATAATTCAATCATCTAAAAAATAATATTCATGAAATTATTATGATTTTTAAACATAAATTCTACCTCTAAATAAAACTTTGAAGTGTGATTATGAAAAATTAACAATTTTTTATTCATGGAGATGGTCAGTCATACATACTCCTAAGTGACGCTTTCCATTTTTTATTAATCGTTATGGAAAAAAGTTATGTATTATTTTATATTTCCATAATGATCAAAAAAATATTAATATCATATTATTTATTTAAATATATATTTATATATATCATAAAGTTGATATAATGAATAAAAACGAGTCACATCGCTTCCTGAAGGTAATAGTTCATGCGTACACACAAATGAGGTTATCATTTTTATGTCCATAGAAGTAAGAAAATAATTACTGAATTATTATATTAAAATAATTGATATGTTATTAATATCTCATATTAACATTAATTCCATTATTATAACATGTCATTAGATATGGTTAAGGAAAACGAATTAGATTGGTTCGTGGAGGTGATAGTTCACAGGTACGCACAAATGATTAATTACCTTCCCATTTAATGGAAGTATAGTTTGATTTATATTATAATATTAACATAATAAAGTATCACTATATTGAGGATAATGGATTTATTAGTTACTCAAGGTTTAAGGATATTTAATGGATGTGGAATAAGAAATAAAATAGAAATACATAATGAAAAGGATACCTCTTCTATAGTAGATCTGCTTTAAAGAACACCTTAACACCACTAAAGAGGGTGTAATCATTAAAATATGCCCTAAATAATTTGGTTAGGGATTCTATTAAATTATTTTGGCCGATATTGTTAGAAAATATGGTTTTTATGTGTGAGTAGAAGAGAGTAATGGGAATCATTTTATAGGACAGTGGGAGGCACCCTTAGAATTATTAAATGTATTAAATTTATATAAATTCATTTTTTATTCCAAATAGTCCCAAAATAATTTATTTAGAATATAGGATGATTTTGGGTTGAATAATTATACTAAAAATAAAATTAGACAGGTTTTGAATATTTTTTAATCCTTATCTGTTTATTTAAACAACTTATAACTCTTATTGATTTATCAATTAATTTACAATTTGAGAGTTCAAATAATTACCAATCATGATAAAATACCAATGAATGAGTCATTAATGAAATTTTTAGAATTATATAAACATTATGGCTGAATCTTCGGTTTGAAGAATTTTTATATCATTTAATTAAATATTTTATATTTTAAAGTATGAATTATGTCAATTTTGAAACTATTCATACTTGGCATTTTTTAAAATTCATAAAAACTTTATTTCATTGAGTAAAATAAATTAACTCAAAATTAACATGTAATATGAATCAATAAAATTTGTGTATGTCGTCACATATAAAAAATTATATTTATTTTTATATTATTAATATCATTTAATAGGTTCTTTATTTAATTGATAAATTACTATATATTTTTTACGTCATAATTATATTTAATAAATTAATTTTTAGAAATTATAAATAAATTACCATGATATATGTAATATTTTTTGATTTAAAAATAAAATTTATAGTCAAATATATAACCTATATAACTCGATATAAAAATACATTTCCTTTTCAAAAAAAGTGTAACAAAAATAACTATTCTTTGAATATAATATTTTAAATGAATTAAAGTCATCCATGTGAATCCAAGTGGTCCTAAAATCGACCCAAAAATTTTCATTGTCATAATACGCTCATGTAATTAAATTAAGACAACTTTTGGTGTTGTTATATATTATTATAACACTATTTTTTTCCTTTAATTACCTAATTTACCTTTAATCCAGGTTATAATATTTATTACTAAAGTTACTATTCATAATTTACAAAAAATAAAAGGAAGATGTTTAAATAATTTTGAAATACAGATTAAAAATATATAATTTATTTTTACAAATTAAAAACACATAATTTTTAGTAGTTAATTTATTATTAATCTTCAATGTCAAAACAAGAAAATTGGTTTCTTAAAAGTAAAAACCATCAAAAGATTGATATGAATTTATATATTATATCAATGTAAAATTAATTCCAATGACCCAAAACGGATTTATTAAATAAAACATAATATATTTATACTTTAACAAAAATTAAAAAGATAATATATTAATATAAATAAATTAGAAGAAAAATCATTTGTCAAATAAAATTCAATGTTTTTCATTATTCATTAAAATATGAATTTTATCATAAAAATAAGAAAAATTTATCTGTAGTAAAATTTTATGCCCCGATAACAAATAAAATCATTATTTTTTCAAATATTACTTCTAAAAGTTTAAAAAAAGAAAATTTAAAATGGTTTACCCATCCAAAGGGGGTGAAACTACATTTTTTTTTAAAAAATATTTCTTTTTTTTTGAAAAAATTAATTTTTTATTATATCATATCTTGAAGACATACAATATGAATTTTATAAATTCAAATTAATATATTACATATATATTTAATTAATAAAATCTGTCAATAGTTATTTTATTATTTTAAAATCACAATTATTCACATTTAAATATTATTTCATAAAAATACATCATTCATATTCAATTGGTTTTAAGTTTCATTTCATGTAAATTTGGAAACAAATGAATCATTATATAAACATGTATATGCCATATTTTCTTAATTAAGTTAACAATTTACATTTCCTCCCTATTAACTACTAGGTTATAAGGTAACATAATTATTTTCTATTGTTCGCTCAAGTTCGTTGTGGCATATTACGCATGCAATCTGACATCATGTATATTTTTACAAAACTCAGGATGTTACATTCCTTCCCCCATTTAGAAATTTCATTATCATATTTTAAATTTTGGGTTGGTTACTAAGGTATGAATTTTGAAAATACCTTTATTTTAATCCCACATCAGAAAAGTGATTAATAAAACTACCAATTTAAATGAAAGAAAGAATAGTTTGAAGGCCAACAAAGATAAAACCTGTTAGGATTCCATGTTGAAAAAATTGATATTTATGATATAATAACCATAATGTTTTGATGGTGAGTGATAGAAAACATAATTAGGAGAATTTTATCAATCACAAAACCATAAATTTGGGATTGGTTAAAAGTTTATTGATTTTAATGTAGGAAAAGTAAAAAAAAATTTAAGATCATTTCCATAAAGTTGAGTGATTATTATACATCTTTGTCTAAGAATATATATATAAATACACTTTCATAATAGGTAGTGTTTCTTACTTTAATCAAATTGTACTGGAAATGCATTTTCTTCTTCAAATGATGTGTATTTAAGAGGATATTTTTTATACCTGAAAAACTACTATCAACCTCTAGATAATCACATAATCTATAAAATATTAAATATATATTTCTCTTTTGGTGAAACATTATCCAAAACTAAAAGGGTTAGTACAAGGTTAGATAATTATCCAAAATAAAAACAATAAAAGATAAAATACTAATTTCAATCACCAAAATTCAGCTATAAAACAAAAATTTCAACATAGACCATTAAAAAACTATCCATAAAATTCCTCAAAAAAATTATAACTAAGATTAACTCACAAAAATGAGAAGGATTTAATGAATTAATATTTCAATAAGAGTACTAAATTTTAACTCCAAATAACATTAACCACTCTTAATGTTTCATACCAAAAAGTATTTAACCTAATCACATATTCTCCATTATAGGATAATAATTTCCATAAATAACTAAATTCTGAATACGTCTACAAATAATATCATTTAGTCTTCAATAATATAATTCAACCCCTTCTCCTCAATTAAAATCTCATATTATTCTATTTACCTTAGTCATATAAAATTTTTATAATAGTGAACGTCTTCCAACATAACATTTATCACTTAATCACCTTATCATATTCCAATACCAATGATAACCATTTGATAGAACTTATTTTCCAAAAATTAACATATTATTACTTTGTAAAATCGTTTAACAAAAAAGAAAAATTCATGATAATCAGGCTTCATATAGGCCAGTGGTAGGTGATAAATCCAGGTCACACTTCGGTTGTGGGTTAGACTCTCACATCCTTTTCGGACATGATGGGTTGTCACATGGTCTACATGTTGTCAATTTTCTCAAACTATATAAAAATTTTCGAAAATGAGATAAAAACCCTAAAAGTCACCATTACATATTTTAAAATCAAATGTTATCTCATGCCTTTCATTTTTCATCCCAAAAAGTAATAACCCATAATTACCTCATAAATAAATGTTTCCAAATATATCGTTAATAACCTCAAAATTTTATAACCTAATGCCTAAAAAAGAACTTCTAGGACATTGAATATATGATCAACCTAAAAATTATATACATTTATTATATCCATATCTCTTAAAAATAAATCCCAATCTCTAATGTTGTCTAAACCATCCTCTAATATTTTTAATCATTTACCACAAAAAATCGAATTAACCTTAAAATGATAAACAATAAGACTAAACATTTGATTTAATGAACACCAAATTACATTAAAAATAACTTCTAGTGCATTAATATATCTTTCATCTTACACATGGTTTGAGGATCCTCTAAATGATAGGGGAATTTGCCTAATAAAATGATCCACTACAAACACATTCCCTTGTATTTGGTCTTTTTGATCTTGTGCCTGGACACCACCAATATTAATTACTTGAGTCAATTGAGCCATCAATGCAACAATCTATTCAATTCCGATTTTGACCATCTTTTGATGCTGATTTGGAATATTTCTTTCCTCTAAATGCCTTTCCAAGACTGTTATCATGTTTCCTCGGAGGAATAGATTTTTGAACAGACATATCTTAGACAAAGAACAATGTTAATCATCAAATGCTCTATCATTTCAATTTTACCAAAAAAATCAATTATTAATATTCTATTAATAATATCATAAACCCTAAATTTATCTAAATCAACATTTGTTTCCTATTATAGGGCCACAACCTTAACCCTTACATAATCATGAGTTATGTTAATAATTTGGCTTTCATTCTCATCGATGATATTTTCAGGTTTGTATATTTAGTTAATTAGATAATAACTCATTAATAAAAACATTAATATTAAAAATTAGACACTTCTACTCGTTATCCATATTTAAAAAAATTAAAACAAACAGAGTTTTGTTTCATGTTTTTACTCCATAACATTGCCTTGATCCCATCCTTGACTAAATTATGCTTTAAATCCATTGAAAAAACATTTCAAAACATAGTATGAGCATAAAAATCTATTTAATAAATAAACACAAATATGAAATTTTTAGTCTTGATAAAACATGTAAACCATGAATACTTTATCATAAAGTAATAATTTCCACCTTTAAGAAGTAGTAATTACACTTCACTGAATATAAGATCATTTCATACCATTTTATAATAAAATCATTACCTTAAAATCCATATAATTTAACATTAAACATATAAAGGAAAATTCCGATATAATAACACATTAATGGAATAACCATATAGTCGACTTCCACACATATCACTCATATAAATGGAATAGCCATTTGAAGGACTTCCATACCCAAGACATTAGAGGTTATAACGTAACCATTCATCCCTAGTTTGTCATGGAACTATATATATTTGGTTTATCATGTAACCACACAACTTTGTTTTATCATGTAACCACCTGTTAAATGTTTAAGTACCATTATATAAACATAACGCATAAAATATTGCAATTAATAATATTTCACTCAGAAAATTTTATTTGCAATCACAAGAAATAATTTCAAGATATTGAAATAATAAATCCAATTTAAAAACCATTTTTGATACTAAAATACCCAAAAATAATAATAAGGTATTTCATTATCCTTTTATAAACATTAAGTCTTATAGAGGAATCCAAATAACAAATAATGGTCACAGTGGTGGAAAGGACATTGTCATATAATACATTAAGGAACAATACATTTTTCATTTATTAAAACAATAAATAGTAAAATATTCTTTTTAAAACTTTTTAAATAAATTAATATTCAAATGGGTTGAATCCACACAGTATAAAAGAAGTTTGTATATATTGTCAAAATATTGATTAATGAATGGTGATTGAGTTGAAGTCCCTTACCTTAAGGTCGATTCATCATGGTTGTTACTTGTTCATACTGAATAATAAACATAGGATGATTGATACTAGAATTAGAAGAATTTTTGAGTTTATTATTTCATTTATATCACATATTACCATGTTATTAAAATTACATAATTATTTATGATCATTTGGGATGTTTTGTCAATATTCAATACTTGAGTGGAAAATGAACATGGTTTGATGTCACTAGTCCATGTTGTCAAAAATCAATCATCTCCATAATAATATTCATGAGATTATTGTAATTTATATGCATAAATTAACCCTTTAAATCAAACCATGAAGTGTGTATTTGAAAAATTAACAACGTTATATTCATGGAAATGGTAAGCCATACATGCACATGAGTAACATTTTCCATTTTTCATTGATCGTTTTGGAAAGAAGTGAAGAATTATTTTAAATATCCAAAATGATAATCACATCATTAATATAATATTAATAATTTAAATATTTACTTATATATATCATTCATGTTAAATAATTAGTAAAAACAATTCACATAGATTCATCGAGGTGATAGTTCATAGGTACGCACGAACGACGTTATCATTTTTATGTGCATGGATGTAAGAACATAATTGATGAATTGTTATTTTATAATAAATAATATAATACTAATATCACATATGAATAGTAATTCCATTATTATAACAATTCATGAGTGATGGCTATGGAAGATGATTTAGATCAATTTGTGGAGGTGATAGTTCATTTGTACGCATGAATGCTTAATTCATTTCCCATTTAATAGAAGTGGATATAGATTCAGGTATTGATATTAACATAAAAACATCTTATTATATTTAGGATACTTTTGTTATTAGTTCCTCAAGGATAAAGGATATTTAATGTAAGTGGAAGAAGAAAGAAAATAGAAATACTTAAAGAAAACTATACCTCTTCTACAGTTGATTCCCTTTAAAGAACACAATAACAAATTTTTAGAGGGTGTTATGACTAAAATAATTCCATAATAATGTGGATAGTGAACCTAAGAAGGATTTTGGTTAGATATTTTTTGAGACAAAAAAATTGATGTGTGATTAATACATATAAATGGGTGACTTTTATAGGTAATGGGAGGGGCATCCTGGGAATTATTAAAACTATTTTATTAATATAAATTCAATATAGATTAAAATTATACCAAGGCTGATTTATAATGAATATAAGATGATATTGGTTAGAATAAAAATCATCCAATTAAAATTATACATCTTTGTAATATTTTTTATTCATTATCATTTATTTTAAATACTTTCCTCTCTTACCAATTTGTCATGTAACTTAAATTTTAAGAGTTAAAATAATTACTAACTCATGAAAAAAATTAATTAATGAGTCATTAAGGAATGTTTCAGACATAACTCAAATTTTTGGACTAATATTGTATTTTCTTAAATTTTTTATCATTTCATTAAATATTTTATATTTTAAAACATGAATTATTTTAATTTTGACATTATTCATACATGAATTTTTTTAAAATTTATAAAAACATGATTCCATTAAATATAATACATTAACTAAAAATTGAAATTTCATATTCATCCATAAAATTCTTGGATTTTATCAAATATTTCTTATTATATTAATTTTAATATTATTATTGTCATTAATTTGAATCATTATAAATTAAGAGATTACACATCATCTTTCTGTCATAATAAAATTTAATTATGTAATTTAAAAGTATTATAAATAAGTCACCATGATATAAGTAATATTTTTAGCTTTCCATTTAATATTTATTGTATAATATATCCTCTTTATTACTCCATATTTAAATACATTACTTTTAAAAAACAAAACTATAACAAAAATGACTATTTGTTGAAGATAATATTACAAATGCATTAATGTAATCCAAGTGGTCCTAAAATCTACCAAAGGATGATAATTGTACTAATAGACTCATAAAATTAAATTAATACTACTCTTGGGAAAATTTTATATTATTATAATATTCTTTTTACCTTCAATTACATAATTTACCTTTAACCGAGTTAATATAATTTATTACTAATGTTACTATTCATAATTTTCAAAAATAAAAATGACTTGTTTATATATTTTGAACCTTGTAATTCCAAATATTGAATTCTTATTTCCAAATCTAAAACACATAATTTTTTGTAATGAATTTAATATTAAGCCTTATTTTCAAAATCAGAAAACAGATTTTCTTAATCTAAACTCCACTAAAAGATTGACATGCACCTATATCTAATTTCAATCTTAAATTACATCTAATGACCTAAATTGAATTAAATGATCAAAACTTAATTTATTATACTTTAAAAAAAACTAGTAATATAATTTTAAATATAAATAAATTATAAGAAATGAAGTTTTGAATTAAAATGCCATATTTTTTACTATTTATTAAAATATGATTTTTATCATAAAAATGCCAAATATCTATCCAATGTAAAATATTTTTCCTATTTCCAAAGAAGAATTTTATTTTTTTCAATTCGAACATCTAAAGGTTTCATAAACTAAATTTAAAATGGTTTCTCCATCAAATGGCAATAAAACCACATATTTTATTTATATACTTCTTTTAGACCAACAATTGAATTTCTTCTTATATCAAATCTAAAAAATATATATAATATAATTTAAACATTAAATTTAATATATTACATAGACATATATAATAAATAGAATCCCTCTATAGTGATTTTATTGTTTTACAAATAGAACTATTCTTATTTAAATATTTTTTCATAAAAATAAAACTTTTATATTTAATTGATTTTTAATTTCATTCCATGTAAATTTGGTAACAAATAAACCATTTTATTAAAATGTGTGAACCATATTTTCATAATTTAGTTAACATATTTCATTCCCCCATTTTAATAGTTATGTTATAATATAACATAATAATATTTAATTGTTCACTTATGTGAGATGTGTCATATTATGTACACTATAGAACATAGTATCTCTTTTGAAAATGATCAGGATGTTACAGATATTACATGCATATGCATCTTCCAAAAAATATATATATAATTTATATGTTATGATTTCATGTCATATTATCTTGAATTATTCATGATTAATATATTATGAAAAACTATTATTTATGTCATGGAATATATATATAATCATTGATATTTATGTTATGGTTTTTAAATGTTAAGATCATGTTACCATACCATTATGTCCATGATTATTCTCATATATATCACTTTCTAACCCTTACTGGTCATCTAATCTAACTCTTTCATAGGATTCCATTTCCCATGTTATAAAGAATGGTTTTATATATGAGTAAAAAAGGTTAGTATCATTATGGGATATGTATAAAATCATTCAAAAAATTATAAGAATGTATTCAGTTTTTTTTATGGAACTAAACTATTAGGGTCTCTAGGTATGTGTTTTTGTAAGGATATAAGTATTTATCTAATAATATGTAATATACATCTATTAAAATCTTGACTCATTATATGGAAGTCTGAAAGTCATCAATTTATGAGATAACATTGAAATATAAAAAGATGAAGATACCTTGGATTCTTAACAATGACTACTATTCATATATTAAAAGAGATACTAGGATCATGAAATGCATGGAGTAACATTTTGTTGGATTAGTAACCTCTATGAGTGAAACCTCATCAAAAATAAAAGGAGTTGGCTCTACTTGATTTAGCCTAAATGGATGAATTCTCATGGTCTTTCGTTTTTTTATGAGTTGATGGACAATACTTTATGTGTGAGTTAGTTATGTAATAGTGGATATGTGGTGATACTAAATAATGAAACTAGTGTAATTAAAAGTGTTTAATATGGAAGGAATGTGACTACATGTGAAAGAACTCATGGGAATTTATTTTATATTGGAGATCCTAGAAATGCATGCATTTGTGAACTAGATAAGAGAACAATCTAATGAATAATATACATGGAAACATTGGCCCAAATAATTTGAGTAAAATATTTGAATAATTTTTGGGGAGGGAACTAGCCCAATTAAGTCATGATATAGATAAAATTAGAATTACTTATCCAAATTGTATATCGATAAAGGTGGGAACAAAATAGTGGGTGAACAATAAATAAAACTATTAGAATTAATTTACTCAAATTTGTGTGGAATAATGAGACAAAATTCGAAAAATAATGAGTTTAATTTTATAACATTTATTAATTTTTATATAATAACTAGATGCTTTTTATTCATGAAGAACAATCCATAAGAAGTGGATTTGTTCAAAATTTATAGAAGATAAGTTAAAATAGATCCTGGTGTTCATGTTAAGAAATTGATTAATGATAATTGGAAGGAGTACATTGAAATTTAATTTCAATATAAACATGGACAATTATAGGATAAATCATAAATACTATACCCTTTACACACCATAAAAATGGGGTTTATATGAGAATGAATAGAAACATTGTTGAATTGGGAGAATAATTATTTCTAAAATTAAATGATCGATATACTTTTATATAGAAGGTATTCTCATAAAATTTCTCATCTAAAGTTAATTATTTTTGGGAAATGATTCAAATGTGACCTCATATGAGATTGATTAAAATAATATTCCTATTGTGAAATAATTTAGATTATTTAGGAGTCTCGTTTTTATAA
Source organism: Viscum album (assembly GCA_963277665.1). Classification (NCBI taxonomy): domain Eukaryota; kingdom Viridiplantae; phylum Streptophyta; class Magnoliopsida; order Santalales; family Viscaceae; genus Viscum; species Viscum album. The sequence goes on along the minus strand of OY728157.1, from coordinate 453,148,487 downwards.
TGATCAGTGTATTGGATCAATTAATTTTTGATGATATAACTAAGTAATGTACATTTTGTGGATTCATATCAAATAAGAGATGCTACATATTTTGGAATATAAAAAATTCTCAAAAATGGTTGATTTTTTTATATCTTGATTGTTTAAAATCAACTCATGAAGCATGATTATATATAAATAGATTATGGAGAAAATAATGGAAAATATATATATATTTTGAAAAATGAGTGAAATATTTCCTAAAGATGACTCTGGTTATAGAGTTGGTGACTCTAATAAAAATGGATAAATATGAGATTCCTCAGAGTTCCAAGTATAAACATAAAAATCTAATAATGAATGTGTAGGTAGATAAAATTATTATAAATTAATCAGCACCAGCCTAGACCAGAATCAGATTTCAGGTAGATAATAAAATTTCATTAATATCTTAAGTTGATAAAAATTAACTAAATCCGTTATATATAAATATAAATTTAATATATATATGAGGAGATAAATCATATTAAGAATAATTCTACTTAGGTCTTTTTATAAAGACATGTTGATAAAAAATATCATTAAAACAAATTAATTATTCAAAAATAAATACATGATTATGTAAAATATGTAAGAGAAAATCGATGGTTGTGTATAAATGTATCTCTTATATTGAAGGGGTTTCTATAAATGATATCATTTCACTATGTTAATTACTAGAGTCTATAAGAATGTCTCATTCTATGCTAGAATATAGAGAATATAAAATTTATCAACTGAATGTCATGTGTTCCATTATAAATGGTAAACATTAAGATGAAGTTTATATGAATCAACCTGGTGGTTTTATTCTTGGAAATTATTGAACAACAGTGTGAAAATTGAAGAATATTTTTAGCTCATAAAAAAATCCCAAGGGCCTAGTATTCAAGGCTATAAATCTATTCAAAGGAGTTATGAATCATCAAAGGTAAGGTGGACAGTAACATGTATATCAAAGAAATAATGATAGGTATATTTATTATAATTATATATGTTCATAATATAAATTTTCAATGCGATCATGAGATTGTTTTCCATAAATATCGCATAATATCTTGATATTTTAACAGAATACTATGTTTGATAGCGTATACTACATGCAACTATGTTCTTAAAAGATCAATGAATATTATTATTTAAATCTTATTGTAATAGCCTAGCCATAAAATTGGAGATTATATGTGTGACTAAAAACTCTATAATATATATAAATATAATTTTTCTACTCAATAAAAAATTATTTATTATTTATTAACAAATAAACACCCTATTTTTAAGTAATGTTATTTTGTGGTTAAAAATAATTTTTATTACTTTTTGTAACTGAATAATATAAATAAATTATAGAACATTTGTAAATTGTATTTGATAAAAATTATATCATTTTTGAATTCATTATGAAAAAATTATATAGAGATTAATTTTTGATAATTTTCTGAAATGTTTAATTTTTCAATGAATTGTTAAAAATATGATATTCATTGAAAAAAATATTTTACATTTAATTACATAAATAGTAACATTGTATTTTTTGTCAATTTAAAATTTTCATTATTTCATTTTTATTAAAAATAATCCATTAAATTTTATTATAATCAACATTACACTTGAATTTTGTATAAATACATTTTTATACTTAAAATGAATTTGTTTTCTAAAAAATATCTTCTTATTGTGTTTTGAGAATTTAATTTTAAATCTAATTGTTCCAATTCATTGAAATAAATTTGGTAAAATTTATTACATATTTTTAATTATCAAAATTAAAATTTTGTAACATGTTCAAAATATTTTTTGGTAAATAGGAATAGTAACCCTAGTAAATTTTGTCACCAGAGTAAAGGTAAAATGCTGAAATTAGTGTTAAAAAATGTGTTAAGTATTAAAATTTATTCAAATATACGAATTTATTAAATTTTGTCACGAACCGGAACTGGTCGCCACCATTAACAGCACCAAACCCGGCTCGTGGCAAGGCCCGAAGGGCGTTCCCCATCCCCACGGGCTGGCACAAGTGTCCGGGTATCAAACAAATCTGGTTTGGGAATGATTTACCCAAGTATGAAAGCAGAAATCCTAAAAAAAATCAATTATTAAAATCTGAAATTTTTCAGGATAAACAATTATTAACAAAACCAGATCTGAATACGTATGTTTAAAGAAACTACAATTGTTCTAAAAACAAATAATGACAACATAAAGACATCCACATATACTCCACATGACAAGGGTATCATCACCTGCAAGTCTTCCCCGCAACTCCTCCCCAACGATGGGGACTAACATCCTGAACCGCCATCACCCTTAGCCTTCCCTTCACCTGAGTCAAGCATAAGCAGGTCTACATACACCCAAGGGGTGTAAGTAGGGTGTGAGCCTAAGCCCAATAGGATACCACCAGTTGATTCCAAAGAGTATTCAATACAATGTGAACGAAACAAGCAATTTTAATACACAAGGTGAAACAGTGTTAAAATTCAAAGAAATGCAACTTTCAAATGAAAATAGTTTTATATCCGAGAATTTCAGAATGTTAGCACATTAAATAGACATGTGAGCTACTGTAATGTACTTCCAAAAACAACCCACAACAAGGGTAAATACCACAAATCCTATGAGCATCAAAATCAGGAACACCCCTAAGCACTAGGTTGTCTCGGGCCCTATGTACCTCGTACCTCGGTGTAGAGTAACCATAGAAAAATCTGTTCTCATGCACGAGCCACTAGTAGGGAACATACCCATAACCTAGTGGTCCCCAATCATCATCCAAATAGTTTAGTTAGAGTTGTATTTATCCAGATGCTAAGTGGAACAGGGACAAAACTCATCTGATCCACTAGTCGTACTAGTACAAATTTGCCCCACCTAAGTACCCGGGCTTCCCCTTTTTGTGCACAAAAAATTTCAGAAAACAACACACATACTTTTTCATATAAAATATCACTACTGGTTACAAAAAAATTTTACAGTAGCTACACACATTTTATACCATTCAAAACACACAATAAAATAATTTTATTTCCAATAAAACAACCTCTCAAAACATCACATTGTTTTTCACCCAAAGCTCTTTAAGATGTCCACCTTTCACACTGTGATAACACTTGTAAGTTATGAAAACAAAATTTCAGTTCAAAACCCTTTAATGAAACCAAAAATTCAGTTATGGGGCATCCCAAAATGAACCAATAAAAGATTTGAATGGAAACCCCTCAATTTCACCAAAAATTGGAACTTAAAATTCATTTGCATTATAAATGCAACTAAAACCAATTTTAACAGAAACATTCAAATAAAATGAACATTAGAGTACCATGAAAACAGAAATCTAATTCACAAAAATTGCACACACAATGGATTCTCCTACCAAATTAACAAAACCCCTTGAATCTCCATGCGAAAATCCAATCGCACCCACACCGCACCAAGAGAGAACTAGATCAAACCTAAAACCACACAAATTGGCCAAGAAAGCCCAAATTTAAACCCTATGTTCGAAATACTAGTTTCTGGACATTAGTAAACTCAATTATAACCGAAGAAACCCTAATAACAATGAGTTAAACCCAAAGTAATTTGAAAGAGGAAAGAAAGGGGCTCATTTACTTGAAGTATCTTGAAGTAATCACTCCAAACCCCCAGTATCTGAAATTTAAAAGAGCCCAAATTTAGGTTACATTCGAACAAGATGTAGTATATCATTTAGGAACTATAATGGGGGAAAACTATTAAGAATTGAGAGAGTTATGAAAGAAATACTTTACCAATTCAAATCTGGGAGATTTGAGGAACCCTATGAAGATTGGCACAAAATCGCGATTTGACAGAGATCCAAATGGGTGGGAGAGAGTTTAGATGCGCGGCTGGTTTACTTGGGCTTGAGTGAGACTTGGAATCACCGAAAAAGCCAAAATATTTAATAAGTTATAACAAAGTCAAATTTTATTTTTAAAATAGGAATTGGGCTTTCGGGCAGACCCTACCCCTTAGACAAAAACCCAAATAACCCCTGGTTGTGGATTTCTAAAACCTTCAAATTACCTTGGTGATGTTAATAGGTTAGGAGAGGTCAATTAGGAATTTGAATGGATGAAAAATGTTGAAAAATTAAAAAGTTATAAAAGATACAAAATTTATTTTTTATTCTAGAATTGGGCTCACGGTTTGGCCCAATTCATGAATACTCAACTATTCCTCTATAAAACCTAGGGAAACCCCCCCCCCCCCCCCCCAAAAATAAAGGATGTAAATTAAATGAAAAAAATAACTTTAAAATATGTCTTGTATGTGACAATTCTCCCCACCATGAAGGACTTTCCGCCCCAGAAAGTCAACATGAATCTCAGTTGGAAAAAAATAATGGGTACTTTTCCTCGACCCATGACTTTTGCTCCCATGTCTCATGTGTATCATTCCCATGCTGCCATAAAACCCGTACTAAAGGAATAGACTTTCCTCAAAGTATCTTCTCTTGGGAGTCCACTATTTTCATCGGTCTCTCAACGATAGACAAGTCAGCCTCTATCTCCAGTTCTTCCCAACTCAACACATGGGATGGATCCGGATTATATTTCTTCAACTGAGAGACGTGGAAGACATCATGGATAGACGTCAACTAAGAAGGTAAGGCCAACCTGTATGCCACCTTACCAATACGCTCGGTGATCTCAATGGGTCCGAAATACCGTGGCATCAGCTTACCTTGCTTCCCCAATCGACGATGGCCCAGACGAGGGGCCACTTTTAAGAATACCCTGTCCCCCACAGAAAACTCTAGGTCTCGACGCCTCCGGTCAGCATAAGATTTATGACGACTCTGAGCTGTCAATAAGCTCTGCCTGATCATCTTGACCTTCTCAGAAGTCTCCTACACAAGGCTCGGCCCCAACAGTGAAGTCTCTCCTACCTTAGACCAACATAGGGGGGACCGACAAGGCCGACCATAGAGCGCCTCAAAAGGGGCCATTCAAATAGTGGATTGGTAACTATTATTATAAGAAAACTCTACCAATCCCAAATGGCTATCTCAAGAACCTCCAAAGTCCAGGACACATGCACGAAGCATGTCCTCCAATATCTGATTTGCCCGCTCTGTCTGACCATCCGTCTGTGGGTGGTATGTCGTGCTCATCTTAATCTGAGACCCCAAGGACTTCTGAAGGCCTTCCCAAAATCGAGAAGTGAAGCGGGGGTCTCTATCCGAGACAACAGCTGATGGTACACCATGGAGTCTCACCACTTCCTGAAGATACAAATGGACCAACTCATCTACATTAGTTGTATCTTTTATCAGAATGAAGTGGGATGATTTGGTCATATGATCAATCACCACCCAAATAGCATTCTTACCCTGAGGTGTACGAGGTATGCCAACAATGAAGTCCATGGCAACCTCTTCCCACTTCCTGGTAGGAATGGGTAGTGGTTGGAACAAACCGGATGGCCTTTGGTGCTCTGCTTTCACCTGCTGACATGTGTAGCATCTCAAAAAAAGTCTGCTATGTCCCGTCTCATACCAGGCCACCAAAACTGCTGACAAACATCATAATACATCTTAGTGGCACCCGGATGGACAGCCCACTGAGACTGGTGGCTATCTTGCATCACCACCTTCTGTAGAGATAATGGCACTACTGAACGGACCTTGAAGCACAAGATGCCCTCGGGAGACGATGACCAATCAGAGGATGTCTCCCCACAATGAAGGAACTTCTTAGACCGCTGACAAAGATCATCACTGGGTTGTTCCTGTTGAATCAACTCCAATAGAGAAGGAGTCAACTGGACACTTTCCAAGAATTCCCCTCCACTGTATTCCCTGTTCTCCACATGCATCTGAGAAAAGAGACCCATCAATGCCCACTCATCACTAGACTTCCTCAAAGCCTGCACTGGAACTCTTCTGCTCAAAGCATCGGCCACTACATTACCCTTGCCTGGGGTATAGACAATGTCAAAGTCAAACCCCTTCAAGTACTCGATCCAGCGACATTGCCTCAAGTTGAGGTCCTTCTGCGAGAAGATATAAGCCAAGATTTTGTGATCAGATTATACCACAAACTTCTCCCCAAAGAGGTAGTGATGCCAAGTCTTCAAATCATGCATCACCGCTGCCAACTCCAAGTGATGGGTTTGGTAGTTCTTTTCATGTGGTCGAAGTTGGCGAGAGCCATACGCGACCACATGATCATCTTGCATAATCACGCACCCATGACCCATACCTGAAGCATCACAATAGACCAAATATCCCTTTCCAGCCTCTGGAAAAATCAGCAAGGGGGCGGTAGTCAGCCGCCTCTTCAGCTCCTCGAACGATGCCTAACATTCTTGACCCCATAAAAAACTTCACCCCTTTCCGGGTGAGGGAAGTCATCTGTGAAGCAAGCTGAGAGAAATCCCGAACGAATCGCCTGTAATAACAGGCCATGCAAAGAAAACTCCTGATCTCGAACACATTCTTCGGTTTCTCCCATGACATGACTGCACTAATTTTCTCAGGGTCCACTGAAAATCCATGCTCTGAGATCACATGCCCCAGAAATCTCACCTCTCAGAAAGTGCACTTTGACAACTTTTCATAGAGGCGGTGATCTCGTAATGTACCCAAAACGATCCTCAAGGGATGTTCGTCTTCCTCCTCAGAGAAAGAGTATACCAGAATGTCATCCACGAACACCACAACAAAGGAATAGAGATACTAATGTAACACCCTATTCATAAGTGCCATAAATACCGCTGGATCATTGGTCAATCCGAAGGGCATGACCAAATACTCAAAGTGGTCGTACCTGCTTCGGAAGGCTGTCTTTGGGATATCTAACTCCTTCACCCTGAGTTGATGATACCCTGAACGTAGGTCTATCTTTGAGAACCACTTTTCTCCCATCAACTGATCAGACAAATCATCTATTCTGGGCAAAGGGTATTTGTTTTTAATTGTTACCATATTCAGCTTCTGGTAGTCAATGCACAACCGGAGGGATTCATCAGCCTTTTTTGCAAACAACACAGGAGTGGCCCAAGGAGAGATGCTCGGGTGAATGAATCCTTTGGATTCTAAGTCATCCAGCTGTATCTTTAATTCACTCAACTCGGTGGGGGCCATTCGATAAGAGGGAAGAGATATCGACTGTGTTCCCGATGCCAGAACAATCGAAAACTCCACATCCCGCTCCGAGGGCAAACCAGAAACATCATCAGGGAATACCTCAGGAAACTCATTAACTACACGAGGTAGTGAACCTTCAGGGGAAAGACCATCCTCTAGCACAATTGAAGAAAACTGGAAGATAACAATTCCCAACTCTGGGAGTGGAGGCCCTGCGTGACTTGATCGTGGATCCCATTCTCCATGAAAAACCTGACGACTCCCATCAGGTGATGTGAAACTCACACGCCATCTGTAGCAATCGATGTGTGCCTGGAAGTTTACTAGACAATCCATCCCGAGTATGACATCAAAAAGGTCCATATCTAAGACCAAGAGGTCCCACTCCATCTCGACCCCTGACACAGAATGTGCACACGAGGAGCACCTCAGGCCCTTCTCCTTCTTTTTTGCCAATAGTGTCACCAACTCCATCGCAAAAGACATCAACTCAGTTGGAAAATTCATCATGTCCACAAAATTTCCAGAAATGAATGAAACAGAGGGACCAGTATCAGAAAGAGCAGTAGCTATAGAAGATGCGATCAGAATGGTACCTCGAACTGTCGACGGTCCCGCCTCTGATCCTGCTGGTGACTGATCCACTGCATGGAGATGTCCAGTATCTGAATGAGGACAACTGCAAGTCTATGGTTGTGCCCTGAACTAGCTCTGCCCAGAAGATGATCCAGCCCTACAACCACGACCACCAAATCGAGATCCCCCAGTCCTCGATGGCTCGGACTGTGCTGGCACTCCTCTTGAAGCCACTGACCCTGCCCCACTTGGGAGTGGATGTGCCACACCGCAGAAGCGTTGAAAATTCCCTATACCTCTACACTAGTAACAAGGCTTCGGAGGAAGAGGAGATGCTGGTCGGATATGCCCAGGCCTCCCACATTGGTGGCACATGACTAATCTCGCATCAGAAGCCGCAGAAGAAAACTGCCTGGAAGAGTGGCCTGAACTGCCCCCTCCTTTCTTCACATGATCCTCCCGCTTCCTTTTCTTCTCTGAGGAGCTGCCACTACCCACTGCTGATACTGAACCATAGAATCCAGCCCTGCCTTTCCTATCAATCACCACCATGCACGCCCGATCAACAACCTCAACATAGGTCCTCAACTTAAACAAGAACACCTAGGAGTATATCTCTGGTCGCAAGCCTTTATCAAACCTCTGGTCCTTCGCTTGCTCATTAGAGACAATTTCTGGAGCATAACGAACCAATTCAGCAAAACGGTTGGCATACTCCATCACAGATAGATTCCCTTGAACAAGTTCCATGAACTCTCTAGACCTGGCATAAGCCAACACCTCAGGGCAATACTGTTCATTGAAGACATCCTTGAAATCTCCCCAGCGCATCTGCTCATTCTTCCCAGGCTGAAGCACTGACTCCCACCATTTACGGCTGGGACCCTCTAATAGAAAGGAGTCACACTTCACCCTGATCTCCTCGGGTGTTTCTAGGAACTCAAATATACGCTCGATCTTCTCGAGCCATTCTTCTGCTTCTTGGGGTTCTGCGCTACCTCAGAATGTAGGAGGCTTGTTTTTCAGAATCACTTGTGCTTTATCTTTTCTAGGACCTGTCTCCTCTGACCTAACAGGAATAGGAGTATGATATGGTCCCTGTCCCAAAGCTTGGATAGCCCAACCAACAGCCTCCATGAGCCTCTGATCAATCGGGGTGGGAGAACTCTCTCCAGCTTCCACCTGTGGGTGCGTGGGAGCTTCCGGGGAGGCATGTTGCTACAAAATGCAATAGTCACAAAACAATAGTCAATAACACAATTCTGAAAATTGTAATCAAATACATCAAATATAAAAAAACTAAACACATTCTTGTAATAAAAGAAACAACTACTCCACATCTGCCTGATGTCCACATGTGGTCTACAGCCCACACGTCTCACCTGGAAGTGAAGTCAATCAGTAAATTCCAACATCCTCTGGTGACTCAAGGTCTGCCATGAGAGGTGCAGGCCAGGCACCCTACTCACAACCAATACCCCGAGCCTCGAAAGTCCTAGCTCTTGTCTATCCCGACTCATCTCAAAATAACAATATAACCCAAAAACATTAACCTCCTCTGATACCATTTTGTCACGAACCGGATCTGGTCGCCACCATTAACGGCACCAAACCCGGCCCGTGGCAAGGCCCGAAGGGAGTTCCCCATCCCCACGGGCTGGCACAAGTGCCTGGGTATCAAACAAATCTGGTTTGGAAACGATTTACCCGAGTATGAAAGCAGAAATCATAAAAAAAACAATCAATTATTAAAATCTGAAATTTTTCAGGATAAACAATTATTAATTAAACCAGATCTGAATACATATGTTTAAAGACACTACAAGTGTTCTAAAAACAAATAACGAAAACCTAAAGACATCCCCATAGACTCAACATGACAAGGGGATCATCACCCGCAAGTCGTCCCCGCAACTCCGCCCCAACGATGGGGACTAACAACCCGAACCGCCATCACCCTTAGCCTTCCCTTTCCCTGAGTCAAGCATAAGCAGGTCTACTTACACCCAAGGGGTGTAAGTAGGGTGTGATCCTAAGCCCAATATAATACCACCAGTTGATTCCAAAGATTATGCAATACAATGTGAACAAAACAAGCAATTTTAATACACAAGGTGAAACAATGTTAAAATTAAAAGAAATGCAACATTCAAATGAAAACAGTTTTCAATCCGAGAATTTCAGAATGTTAGCACATTAAATAGACATGTGAGCTACTGTAATGTACTACCAAAAACAACCCTCAGCAAGGGTAAATACCAAAAATCCTATGAGCATCAAAATCAGGAACACCCCTAAGCACTAGGTCGTCTCGGGCCCTATGTACCTCGTACCTCGGTGTAGAGTAACCATAGAAAAATCTGTTCTCATGCACGAGCCACTAGTAGGGAACATACCCATAACCTAGTGGTCCCCAATCATCATCCAAATAGTTTATTTAGAGTTGTCTTTATCCAGATGCTAAGTGGAATAGGGACAAAACCCATCTGATCCACTAGCCATAATAGTACAAATCTGCCCCACCTAAGTACCTCGGCTTCCCCTTTTTGTGCTCAAACAATTTCAGCAAACAACACACATCATTTTTCATATAAAATATCACTACTGGTCACAAACAATTGTTTCAGTAGCTACACACATTTTATAGCATTTAAAACACACAATAAAATAATTTTATTTCCAATAAAATAACCTCTCAAAACATCACATTGTTTTTCACCCAAAGCTCTTTAAGATATCCACCTTTCACACTATGATAACACTTGTAAGTAATTAAAACAAAATTTCAGTTCAAAACCCTTTAATGAAACCAAAAATTCAGTTATGGGGCATCCCAAAATGAACCAATAAAATATTTCAATGGAAACCCCTCAATTTCACCAAAAATTTGAACTTAAAATTCATTTTCATTATAAATGCAACTAAAACCAATTTTTACAGAAACATTCAAGTGAAATAAACATTAGAGTACCATGAAAACAGCAAGATAATTCACAAAAATTTCACACACAATGGAATCACCTACCAAATTAACAAAACACCTTGAATCTCCGTGCGAAAATCAAATCGCACCCCCACCGCACAAAGAGAGAACTAGATCAAACCTAAAACCACACAAATTGGCCAAGAAAGCCCAAAGTTAAACCCGAGGTTTGAAATCCTAGTTTTTGGACATTAGTAAACTCAATTATAACCGAAGAAACCCTAAGAACAATGATTTAAACCCAAAGTAATTTGGAAGAGGAAAGAAAAGGTCTCATTTACTTGAAGTATCTTGAAGTAATCACTCCAAAACACAAGTATCTGAAATTTAAAAGAGCCCAAATTTAGGTTACGTTTGAAAAAGATGTATTATCTCATTTAGGAACTAGAATGGAGGAAAACTATTGATAATTGAGAGAGTTATGAAATAAATACTTTACCTATTCAAATCTGGGAGCTTTGAGGAACCCTATGAAGATCGGCACAAAATCGCGATTCTACAGAGCTCCAAATGGGTGGGAGAGAGTTCGGACGCGCGGCTGGATTACTTGGGCTTGAGGGAGACTTGGAATCACCGGAAAATCCCAAATATTGAATAGGTTATAACAAAATCAATTTTTATTTTTAAACCAGGAATTGGGCTTTCGGGCAGGCCCAACCCCTTAGACAAAAACCCAAATAACCCCTGGTTATGGATTTATAAAAGCTCCAAATTACCTTGGTGATATTAATAGGTTAGGGGAGATCAATTAGGAATTTTAATGGATGAGAAATGTTGAAAAATGAAAATGTTATAAAATATACAAAATTTATTTTTTAATCTGGAATTGGGCTCACGGTTTGGGCCAATTCAGGAATACTCATCTATTCCTCCCTGAAACCTAGGGAAACCCCCCCCCCCAAAAAGAAAGGATATAAATTAAATGAAAAAAATACCTTTAAAATATGTCTTGTATGTGAAAAATTTTATGAGTATAAACTGTCCACAACCATCCAAAATTAACAAATTTGATCTTTTTAATTACATCTCATTCATTTTCAACATTTTAATATTTATGTAAATGAAAAAGAAAAAAAATGTCACTCTCTTTTAATATCAATAATAATTTTTAAAAAATATAAAAAAAAATATATTCAAATATAAGTTATTTTTTTAAATGTGAAAATATTTTATTATTTTAATTTATTTTAAATTTATAGATTAAAATTATTACCTTAAATACTTTAACAACTCCAACATCATGCATGTGAAAGCAGTAGAAAAAATATTCTTAATAATTTTAAATACTCATCAAGAAATACTTTTTTAATGATTTATAGCATCCCAAAAACATATATAGAAATATATAATATTTAGTATTTATTATTATATGATATTAAATTTACATTTTTTATATTATTTTCATATTAAAACTAAATAAATAATCCAAAAAATGACATTAAGGATATTTTAATATAAATAATATTTTATTAAATGATTTAAATTTCCTATAATAGTATATTAAACCATGTTAATTGGATATGGTTAAAAATTTCTTCCATGTTCTATTTAGTTATAACATATCCTTATAAATTAACTTTTATAGCCCCTAATGTGTAAAAAACATGATATCACAATATTTCTTAAAAGGGTTCTTGGTGGGATCAAACAAACAAGTAAGGCTAAAACATAATATAAAATTTCCTAAATATTATTTTATGAGATAATTTAGACTGTTACACATATTATCTTCAAATTTTGTTAATTTTGATACATTTTAACATAAAAAGTAATTTAAACTAATTTAATACTTAATGAAATTCAAAGTGTGTTCCTCCCCTCTTTCATAAAAGGAACCTCATATCCTATCTTCCTCACACATTTAGAGAATTATATCTCATCAAATATATACAATACTACCTTCCTAGAATCTCTATCCTCATTTTAGATAACTTATTTTCTTAATAATACCAACTTTAGAAGGATTAATGTGCCTGTAAAGTGAGATTGTCTAAAGAATAGGTATAGGTTTTAACTGAATGTTTATGTTTCATTTATTCCTATAACTCTATAAAATATTATTTAACCTTGATTAAATAAAAATAATAATATTTCAATACTTATATGTGGTTATGAAAATTTAATAGCCAATATTCATCTTATTTATCCCTCTAATTGGAAATGAAACCATCGTTCGTCTGTATGGTGGACTACCACCTCACGAACCAATGTAATTAATTTTCTATCACTGCCTCCCACATACAGTTATAATTAGAAAAATAATATATATATATATATATATATATGATATTAATGAAATATGAATAATTCTGAAAATATAATACATTAACTAATTTTGTTCCATTCCTTATATCAAAAAAATAAAACATCATTTGTTCATATGTGTAGATTTCCAGATCCACAGAGTGATGAAATTATTTTTTCATAACCACCTCAATTGAATAATATATAAATATTTATATAATAAATTATATGTTTTTATGATATATTCTTCATTATGGAATGATAAAATAATTTATAACATCTCTCTATCATGTTCTTTGAAAAATGGCAAAGTTGCTCATGTGTATGTATGACCTACCATCTCCATGATTATTGTTTATTTCATTTTTGAAAACTCTCCTTCATGGGGGTTTTAAAATTTCAATTAATTTACATAAATGATAGTTATTTCATGGTAATTAATCTTGAGGGGATTGAAAAATGACAACTCATACCATATTCAACTTATCATTGTCATCTTGCACATATAGGAAAAATATCATCAAAACATCCAACATGAATTTAAATGATTAATTAATTGTATATAACAAGTTATTAAATAAAATAAAAAGAATAATAAACACTAAAAATTTTATTAATAAAGTAAATAATTAAAAAAATTATATTATTCATTAAGAGAACTAACATACGTGATGATTCAGACATAAGGTAAGAGACATTTTACTTTAAAAGCACATTATAAATGTTTTAATGATTTATTCTTGTAAATTATTTTCTACAATATCCATATGATTAAAAAAATTATTGATGTATTTATATAGACATAAATAAATGATAACATAAAATCCTTTTCATTTTTTACTTTTTCCAAAAAATATTCAAAATTAATCATTTAACATATTTTATATCATATGTTTTGACATTCATTATAAATGTAAAAAAATAATATTCTATTCATCATTAGTGGATTTGATGGATTTTCCCACTAATATATCCATTGTATAAAAATCATTTAAAAGATTCTATTTTTTCTTCAAACTAAAACCATTCTTTTAATTTATTTTGAAAATTTAATTTTTACAAATATTTTTTTAAACAATAGGATATGTCAAAATTGGAAATGTTTTTTGTTATGGGTTTAAATATATATTTTTAAGAGTTAGGTAAGGTAAATGAAAATTTTTATTTTTTAATGCATGTTACAGTCTTTGGAAAATGTTTAATATATGTGATCCCAATATATCTCATGATGATGTGTGATCCTGATATATCTCATGATGACTTGTGAGCATTATATATCTCTCTAATTCATTGGGTAATGATTATGTTCTCTAGATTATTTCGTTGAATGTTGACTATATTGTTTATTTCGTATATAAGGGTTCAATGAAGATTATTTCCCAAGAAACCTCTATAACCATTCTGTTATTTTTTATGATTTTTATATACATCACTACATTTTAAAAGATAATATTATGATATTGTTTAAAAGGAGTGATTTTATACTTTTCGAGAAAAAATTATTTTTCTATTGAAATTTTGTTTTTTGGTTTCTCATAATTTTTAAGAAAAGTCTCATGATTATTATTTTTCTTTTTTGTTTTATTATAAAAATAATTTTGAAAATAATAGGGTACTAAATAAAAATTTTGGTATATATAAAAAAAATTTGAGCACAAACTTAATTATGATTATGAAAACACTATTTTATGATATCAGGGTTTTAAAATAGACTACCAGGTTTATTTATTCCATTTTATATTTATGTTATTAAGAATTTAATGCTCATCCACTGTTTCCAAATGTTTTTCGTATGGTGTAAGGGTAATTAGGAACAAAAAATAAATCAATTTTAAAATCATTAGTATTTTTTGTGATAAGAAAACAAATTTCTTTTTTAAAAGTTTAATATTATATGAAAACTAAATGTTTAGTAGAAGGGTTTAACATGTAATGTTTATGTTAGATAAGTAATACTTATGAACTAATTATCTATAAAACTAAACCTAAAAAGATCTTAGGAAATGTAAGAAAATAATTTTTTGTCCAAATATTCATGTTTAAATTTTCCTTATGGATGGGTCCATATAGTTTCGTATCCGAGAAAGGGTTTAAATAACGTTAGTTGTTAATCTAATAATTATGAAGATAATTAATATTTTAAATACTATTATGTGATAGTAATTCTATGTATAGGATAATATTATAATGTTTTGATAAAGAAAATATTTTTTTCTTTTCTCAGTAATTACTTCTCTGTGTAGTTTCTATATGGTAGATGATGTTGTGAAACATATGCGCCTATGGGTGATAACTCTAAGAGGGGTGGATTGGGTATTAAATGGATTATCACTCATTGAAAAATGAGGGGCCTTAAGACTGCATTCTAGAAAAGAAATTATCATGGGATTTGAATATGTATATTTACATGTTCAATATGAACGATTATGAAGTATTTGAATATAAGATAATATAATTTAATGATTATCATGGATCACCTAGGTTAATCTTATGGTGTTATACATTGAAATAAAGGGTTTTGTAGATTATGACATATAAAATGTTTTTTCACCCTCATTTTTTAATGAAATTATTAGTTATTATCTCATAAATATCATTCATTAGGGAAAAAATACCCCGTGAAAGATGGATGGATTGAAATAAAATAAAAATAACTTTTATTTTCCATTGGAATACCTTGAAATTATAATTTCAAAACATAGCTCAACTAACATTGAAGTTTTATTCTAATATTAAACAATAATGAAATACACTTTATAATGTATCCCAATCCTCTTAGATTCATTAATATCTTTATAGACTATGGTATAAATTTCAATGTATTATAGAAAATAAACATTCCTATATTACTCATTTTGGGAAATATCATATGGTATTTTATCATGTTTTTACAATGGATGATCCTGGAAAATGGATTTCAGTCATTTATTTAGTTGTAAAATAGAGTGATCTTCAAAAAGTGAATATATTTATTTTATAATATAAATATTTTTATTATCATAGGTTACACCCTTTATTCAAAAAAACTCAATTCAAAAAATATAATAAGGTTTTTTGAAAAAATAGTTGGGGAGCATGTTTAGGAACATTATTTTAAAAAATAGGATTGTTTAAAAAATGTAGTCTTGGCCAACATCAATTTTAATCGAGATGTGACTACTATGAATGAAAAAATAATGAAGAAGAGAAACGTGGATTGTTTTGAGGTATTATAATAATTTATAGACTCCACCTAGAATTTTATGGGACCTTGAACAAAGTATTTGGTCTGGAATGAAGGTTGGTAAATATTTCAAAGGCATGAATTATTTTTACAATTTTTATTAAATATTAATTTTGAATAATAATTTAATTGGTATTAATCAAAGTTAATTCATGATTTATATTTTATATTTTAAAATATGAATCATAAGGAATAACATAAATACTAATTATTAATGAGTTCAGTCAAAATATATATAAATTATGCATTTATGTTTTCAAAATTGTATTATAGTGATATTTATATAAAAAATTTTAGAATCATGAACACCTAAAGATTAATCGATATTAAGTATTTTTAAAAAAAATTAAATACAAATGTTATATATAATAAATATCTTTGGATGTTAGTTTTGAGAAAATTCAATAATTTTTTAGAAATTTTTTTAGGTTTTGTGATAGATGGATTAAAAAAACATCATATTAGTATGCGCTTGAGGTTAATGTAATAATTTTCAATTAATTTTATTTGATTTTATAGAAAAATATTTATATAAAAGTTTTATAATAAATTATAATTTGATGATTGATATTATTTTTAATTATTTTCATCGTATATTGGGAATTCTAGAGGAATTATAATAGTTTTAGAAGAAGTATAATATGTCAACCAAGTGATAACATGTCATTTTAAGAATGGTTGGGGTGGTGCCTCAACCCACAACCAAAGCAACACAAGGGTGGAACACCAACCACTGATATATGTAATGCACTGTTCTGTATAATATTATTTTATAATTAAATAGTTTGATAAATAAAGATTAATATTATTTTTGGAACATATTTTTTATCTTATAAGTAACCACGAGATTGAATAGTGACTTGGTGGTTAAGTTATTTTGGAAGAATATCACTATATTTTTTGGGAACATTATATGTTTAAGATTAGTATATTATTATATATGATTGAATTTTATTTTATAAATTATGGTTTTAATAGATTTTATAAGAATATATAATATTAATGTGTCTTTATGGTGATTAAATATATTTATAGAAGTGATTATCATATTTTGGAGAATAAATTATTAGAGAAGAAGAATATTTGTGTGTATAACATTATGAGTGAATACTATTGATTAAGGATAAATATTAAATTTTTATTGGAAGAATATGTGATAAATTCCTTATTATTATTTGGTTATTAGTCTGGTTATGAATATTGTAATGAATATTAACGTCAGTTATTTATAGAATGATCTGTGTGGAACTTTGGCTATTGTTTTTGAAGCTTTAGTGATTAATCTGGTTTTTCATCAAATAAATGATTATTCATTTTGGGAATTAACTTGTGTCAACCATCTTGATTTTAAATAATTTATAATTTCATGAGGAGTAAATGTTTTTACTTTTTTGAATTATTACACCGATTAGAAGTTTATTTTAATTCTCTATGCATGAAAAAGTTCCTCTTTAATACTTATCATTTGAATAAATAGATGATATTTTTGAATAAATTAATTAATGAATGAATCATTATTTGTTAAACAAGTAAATATAAATATATTATTAATCCATGTGTGAAGGATATTCTTCAAATATAGGAAAATAGACATGAAATAATAAAAGTTTCACTATATCACTTTCATTTCCAATGAATTGATCGTCCTTTTCACTGACATTCTCATGATAATTCACTTTCTTGTGATCAATGTTATCTATAACTATACAGTATTATTTTGAAATTATTTTTTTCCTCTATTTACATATTTTGACTTTCCACTAAGGATCTCATTTATGGAAACCTAGATCCATTTTATTTTAGATTAACTTCATATTCAACTTTCCTCTTTTCAAAAGGAAGTTTTATAAACAATTTTGTGATGTGGGTTTTCCAAAAAGGTATTATAAAATGTCCAACCCATTATAATGAGTTGGATTTGAAATTATGAAGATGTTATTTATTAATAGTGGGAATCTTTAATAACAAAATATTTTATTAGAACACAATTATTTATAGCACATCCATCACGCAACACCGATCTTAAATGAGCCATGATATCTAATTTTTTAAATTTTTTACATGTAGAAATGATTCTAAATTGAAATGGGTTAATAGGATTTACTATGTTGTAAAATATATACAAAGTTCCGAGTCCATACAAATGTATAAATTAATTCATATGGAAAAAATACTCACTTTTTCAGTAAAGTCGTTTTCAACCTCAAAATTATGTTTTCTTCAAAAATAATTTCTATTAGTTTTTGTGAGATAATTTTATAATTAATTTATTGAATTCAATAAATTTAATTTAATAAACATGATATCATTTTTTAATTTATATTTAGAAATATATCATAGGTTTAGTTTTTGAGAATTTTCTTAAAATATTTATTTTATAATAAATTGTGAAAAATGATGATATTTATAGAAATATATATATTCATTTCATGTACATACAAATTGAAATTATACATGGATTAATTAAAATTTTTGATTAGTTAATTTTATTTAATCATAATCAATAATTGTTTTTGGAATCAATATTATACTTGAATTTGGTATGAAAACAATTTTATACACAAAAGTTATTTTTCTACAAAATTAATTTTCATCATGTTTTGTGTGTTTAATAATAAATTAAATTATTATTCATCTATAAATTGGGCTTAATAAAAAAATTTAAATATTTTTAGTTATATTAAATAATATTAGTTAATAATATCAACATAATGTTTGGTAATATCAATAGTAACACTACTAATTTTGTTACCATGATAAATGTTAAATGGGTTAATTAGGGTCAAAACTAATGTGATAAGTCCTAAAATGCCTTAAAATTATATTCTTAATTTAATTGGGTGATTCTATTTCATCCATAACCATAGAAACTTTTAAAATTTTACATTTTTTTCCATTTATAATTGATTTTGAAATTTAAAAATTTATGTAAAAGAAAAAATTAAAAATTGTATCTCATACATTTATATTTGTAATATTGTTTAATCGTTATAAAAAACATATGATAAGACATAAATTATTATTTAAAATATTAATTAATTTATTTCATAATAGTGATATATTTTATTTTTTATTGAAGATACAATTACCCTAATTGCATAGGAAACACCGACATAGTTCTTGTGCAGGCTATAAAGTAATCATATAAATGTGTTTAAAAACTGTAAAAGTAAATTTTTTTGGAGAGTAATAGTGTTTCAATAAATTAATAGATAAATATAATGTATTATTTATGTGTTAATTTATTATATTTTAATTCCATTTTTTCAATGTTGTTTTCATCTTCATATTAAGTGAAAAGTTCCAAAAATAGAATTAATGATATTTTATAATAAATAATATTTTATTAAATGAATTAAATTTATAAAAAGTCCAATATTAGTTCAAGGGAATTTTATATGGCTTAAAATATGAAATATTTACTATTTATTGGATAATTTTATTTTTATTATAACTTTTTTTAACCACAAATGTGTGTAGAAACATGACATCGTTGTAATTGTTAAAAGGGTTAAGATAGGTTAAGACACAGAGGTAATGGTAAATACAGAAAATGAACTTGCCCAAATTTATTGGATGATATTATTTCAAATATCCCTATAATTATATGTTATTTATATCAATTTGGATTGATTTTAAAATTTAAAATTAATATATATTAATTTAATACTTTTGTAAATTTCAAGAGTACTCATTCCCTAATTTATAGGATATCACATCTGATTCTATCTTACTCAAAACTTTTAAGCACTATATATTAGCCAATAACTACCCATATAATTTCTTAGAATCCATAACTTTATTATATATATCTTTTATGGGAATAATACCAACCTTGGAGGACTTAAGGTGTAAAGTTATGGAGGTTTTCTAAAGAAGATGTATAGATTTCGACAAGATGTATTAGTTTTATTTATTTTTCAACATCTTTAAAATATTATTCAAGCATACTTAAATAATATCATAAATATATTCCATATATTATAATGTTTTTATTTTAATAGAATTACATAAATTTATCTCCTTCTTCCATCAAATGGGAAATGAAACTATCATTCATGTTCACTGTGGACTACCACCTCGCGAATCTATATAATTTGTTTTCATCATTGCCTCTCACGGATGGTTATAAAGAAATATTTAATTATATATATTATATAAATAAACTATTTATATCTATATATATATAAATTATCAAAAAAAATACCTTTACATCCATTATGAAAATATAACCTCATTTTTACGTACATGTGAATTACCAAATGCATGGAGCAAAGTGATTCCTTTTTCAGGACCACATCCTATGTATTTTATATAAAATTGTATTGAAATAAATAATGTGATATTTATGGTATAATAATAAATATTTAAATTTAAATTATTATTTATATACTTTCCAACAACTTCATTGGAAAATATAATTGTTAATCATGTGTATGTATGGCCTACCATCTCTATGACCATAAAGTGGTTTATTTTTCATAAAATTATTTCATGGATAATTTTAAATGTATAATTAATTTATATAAATGATAAATAATTCATTATATTTATTTTATAGATAATTAAATAATGATAAATTTGATCGTATTCAACTAACCAATGTCATTCTGGACATTTGAGTCAAATATTGTCAAAACATCTCAGATGGATTTAAAATATTTAGTAATTTTATATAAAAAGGTAATAAATAAATTAAAAGGAATAATAAAATTTAAAAATATTTTTAAGAAAGTAAATATTTAACATAAAGATATAATTTAGTGAGATAAATTATATACATGAAAATTCAGACTCAGCAAAAGGGACACTTTACATTGTAAACTCATTTTAAATTTTTGAAATATATATTATATGAAATCATTTTCTTACATGTACATATTCATAAAATTTATTTGTTAATGTATTTAAATAAATATAAATAAATTTTAATGGAAGCTTTATGTATATTTTTACCTTCCTTCAAAGGATTTCCAAAGGAATATTTTTCATATTTTATATAGACGGTTTTGACATTGTTTACAAAAAGAAAAAATATTGTTATATTTTAATGTATATAGTGTCAATGGATTTTCCTTTACATGAAAATTATTTGATATTTGGATTCCTTTATATGCCTAATTTTTTTATAAAAAAATGATCTTTCCATTTGTTCTGTATATTTTAATTTTGGAAATTGGGGTTTAATGGAAAGTGATATATCAATATCAGAAAATGTTTTCTCATATGAGTTAAATTGTATATTTTTTATGATTTTGATGATCAAAATTAAATATTTTATGTACTTTATGCATTTTATATTTCTTGGAAATTATTTATGATGTGTTATATATACATATATATATATATATTATGAGATCCAAACATAGATCTTGATTATGGGAGGGCCCAATATAGCTCTACAATGCATTGGGTAAGGATTATGTTATCTACAGATTTATGTGGGAAGTTGACAATATTGGTCATTCAATTTGTTAGAGTTATTTTAACGGTTCTATGAATATTCTACCTCAATGCACCTATGTCATTATTTTATGGTTCATATTGAATTTTAATATAAATAACCTTACATTCAATCTTATGATAATGATCTTGTTAAAAATGAAAGATTATTCTCTTTAGGGTAAAAAGGTATTGTTTTAATGAAAAATTTCCTTATCTTCTCATGCATTCTACTAAAACACCAATCATTATGATTTTTTCTTTTTGTTTTCATATATATCTTTTTATGTAAAACTTTGGTTTTTAAATCAAATATCATAAGTATGTAAATGAATATTTGAGCTCAAATTTCATTATGTTTATGGATATTACTATTTTACTATCTCATGGTTTTAAAATGGACTAACATGTTTCAATATTCAATTTTATATTTCCCTTCCTGGTATTTTTTTCTCATGCCACATATTCATATATCTTTCATAGGGTATAAGGGTGATTAAGAACAAATAATAAGTCATGTTCAATGTCATGAAATTTTTTCCTGAAAATAAAACATGAATATTTTTAAAAGTGTTATATTATAAGAAAAAGGTAATGGTTCTGGGTACAAGATAAGAAACAGATGGGAATTTTTCAACTTTTAATTCTTCCATGATCAATGATTAATCTGACATTTACATAATGATAAATGATGTAATCAATGTAGTTGAATTAAAGAATATAGAAAATTAATAAATTCCAATGAAAAATAATTGAATCGTTATATATTATTTATAATTAATTTAATAAATTAATGAATTAGGTTGTGAAAAAATATTAATTAGTTGATGGATTTGAAAATGTATCTATGTCATACCATTTTTTGGTTATATGAATCAAGAATTGATTCCTTCTAAAATTGATCCACACATGCTCCACAAACCTCCAAACATCATTGTAGGAATCCCCATGAGATATAACGATAGATCCTATTATTTTTTCCATTCACCATTGATAACCCAGAGAATTTCATACAAAGGATTCCCCATGATCTATCTCCAAACTAAAGAGTGGAAGGTGGAGTAAGACTTCTCTTTATTTCATAGAGCGTTATGGAAGAAGGATCCCTTTAGGTCTTCATAATTTTCTCTCCAGATGTCACTGTGCACAATAGAAAATAAATTGTGTCTCTTAAGAAAATAATATACTTCAGTTTATATACTGATAGGGTTATAAAATAATAATTAAACATGAACCATTATTATTTAGGTAATCCATATGTAACCCCATGTTTATAATATAAATATTATTATTATTATTATTATATCATGACATGAAATAACTGGATAATTAAAATAAATTGAATTTATTCAAATAATATTCAATATATTTTTTTTCTCATAGGAACATAAATCTTGATCCAAAATTCCTCCATAATATTTATCTATCCTTGAATAATGAATATTTTTTAAATAATTATATTTACCTACACTTTCACCAATAAATAAACAAATATTATATTTGGTAAATAGAAAATGTATATTAATTAAATATTTTACTCACATAATATTCTCTCGATTCACAAGTGACGGAATTTATATGGGATCATAAAAACATGAAAAAATATTAAACCAAATGCATGAATAATATTTATTCAACTTTTAAAATAATTAATTATATTATTATTTAATTGAGATACAAGATAAACTTAGTGTGTGACCCTCTAGGCCACTTTCTTAGTTGAATTAGGAGAATCAGCCTAAAGTCGAAACATATAATATAGAAACACACCAAGACACCCATATAGAAATAATTTTATGTCACAATGATTTAATACCTCAAATAAATTCTTACTGTGTAATATAATCTATTTATTATTATATCTCTAATAAAATAGGTTGTGTACAACTATAATCATCATATGTGTTGAAGTCTCTTTATTTGACATTCAAGAAAATCAAACATGCTAATAGAACCTCATGGGCCTAGATTAATTTAGGATGTATTATTTCTTTTAAAGGGAATGAGATATCATCATCAATTAAATAGTATATGGAATGAACCCTTTCTCCCATTATTTCTTTAACAAAATATTACTCATGACACACCAAACATTTCTAACCTCACCATGAACATATGTCATCATAGTTTTCATAAATAAATCATTGTATAAAACTTATAATACTCATTATTAAAAATCGTAATGAATAATAACCAAAAAAAATTCTTGGATAAAAACAAACCATTACACTTATAAATGGGGATTTCCTACTAGTAGGTCTCATTATCATAATTTCCGATATAGGATATTTCTAAAGAAATACACCATGAGATGGTTCCATAAAATCCTATGAGTCTCTACCCATGATATTATATGTAATTTATGTCCCTTAAATTATTTTATCTGGATATAGAACATATATTAAATAATATTTTCATGGCACTTTTAGGTTCTCATCATAGATATGAACTATTATGACCTTCCTATGAAAAGTGTACTATTAAAATATTATTTCAAGATATTTTAGTTAGAATAAGAGTAATAATAAGATATATAGATTATAAATAATTAAAAATAAATATAAGTTATCATAATGTTCATAGAAGTTGGTTATAGGGAACCAAATCGAAAAAAGGATACTCAGATAAATTATCCAACTTCTAACAAATGGGTTAGTTTTGTAACAATAATGAAATTATTCTATAAAATTATAAACCTGAAAAGTTCATATGGAACATTTGAAAATTAATTTTTGTTTAATGATACATATTTAAATATTTTTAAAGGTTGAAACCTCATATTTTTCTTCTAAATGATGTAGTATTTTGAGATGTACATGATAGGTCAGTTAAGATACTTCATTATATTTTTAGTAATTAAAAAGAAAATAATTTATTTTCTTAACCCATGAAATGTATTTTAGGGAATTGTTGAATAGTTTTCAATGGAAGAGTAAAAGTAAATATCTACACACATTAAAGTGGGAGTTAAATTATCCAAATATGTTGACGCTGATGGTTTTTGTTTCAATAGTGGAACATTATAATATTAATTGATACCTTTATTTTTATTATTTTCTCTAATAATGATAGAGTTTATATTGATAGTATTTGTAAAATATAACAAGGCACCCAAAATATTAACATATTATTAGTGTAAAAAGATTCATGAGGTATGTCAAAGGGGATATATGATATGGTTTAGTACACGTGAAGGGAAATAATATAAATCTATTAAAGTATGTGTTAAATTATTTAGAAGGTAATTATGATGATATAATGTTCATTTCAGGTCGAATTAACCTCTTATGAAAAAATTTAGTAATTTTAAACTATAATAAATAGAATTTAGTCACACTAAGTACCACTAAACCTGAATATGTAGTTTTTACTAATTCTTTTACTAAAATTCATTATTTTCGTTAGAATTTATATTATTTGGGGTGGAAATTGAGAAAAAAATTAAATTAAATTATAATAATAAATTTATTTCATAAATATTTAAAACAATCCAACACTCATGGTCCAAACATATTGATATCTAATATCATTCTATTAAAGAGAGGATTGGAAATGGTAAAATTAAGATGAAATTTATTCTTACTCATTATTTTCATGATTAAATATTACCCAAGGTTTTCCCTAATTATTGTTTTGGGTATTTGAGATGGGAAATGGGTGTTTGGAACATAACATATCATTAAGAATATTTTAGGGGATCCCCCACTAATCCATATACATTTTTGAAAAGGATAAAGAAAGGATGCACAAATCTTTACTAGAAAAGTATCATTCTTTTGATACCTATTAAAATTAATTTGTCGTGTTTATTTTGAAATGGTATAGTTTTTTGTTTACATTATTTCATGGTTTGAGGGGAGTGTCTCTTATAACTTAGCCAAAAAATTTCTTCTCACTGGGAGATATAAATCTCTAAAAAACATAACCATAGATAGATATGTAATGACATATTTTCTTTCAAGTTGTACTCTATTATTTATTAATTATAATAACCCTTTATATATTCTGATTTTATCTATTTTTATTTGGTAGTTTTTATAGATATTTCTAAAATATTCAAATTGGAAGATGGATGTACCCTTGGGGTTTTTGATAAAATTCTTATTGGTTTAAATTTTTTTCAACATTCATAAATAAGGATTTTAAGGTTGTATATTAAATGAATCAATAAAAAACATAATTAAAATATTATTATTGATGTGTAGTTCCTCAATGAAATAATTGAAAAAAATAAGATGTAGAGATTTTCTCATCTACATCATAGAAAAATATTGGGTTGGTGTAAATCACTAAATATGATTTAAAGATGTTATAAGAAAATTTGAACGGTGAATGTATCAAAGGACTCATATGGTCGATCTACTGACATGGTCAATTGTTTTTTCATTTGGTTAATCTAAAAAACATATTCATTTTGTGGTTTATGTGTGTGTAGGTAAATATGGTTGATAGGTTTGTACAAGCAGTTGATCTAGTGGATATTTTTTGATCCATACCTCTTTATGTAGTTTATCTGCATAGATGATCCATACCTATGGTTAATCATGTTTTTCCAATCTCTTAAAATAGTCTCTATCATCATATTCACTACATAGGGTGGTTTTTTGACACTTTGTCAGTTACTTATAAAAATTTTAGGTGTGATATACTAGGTGAAAATATTAGCTTAAATATTTTTAATAATATAAAGTATTAAATTGGATTTTGTGTTTGAGACATATTTCATGTATTTTACATCCTATAAATGATTGTTATCAATATTGAAGAAAAATAATACTGATAAGGGTTTTATATCATAAGTAGAAGGTATGTGTAAATAATTCATGGGGCCATATATGTTGAGTTTCATGAAGGATTTACAAGAATAATATTTCATGAATGATGAGATTGTGATATTTTAATTTTAGATTAAAGAATAACTCTTTATTATTTATGAAACATAAAAATATATTATCACCATGTATTGTAATGAATTTGAATGAGGTTTTAATAAAAATATTTTTAATATATTTAAATAAAAAATCATGTTAACTAGAGACTATGGGAATTTCTAAATTCATCAGGGGAATATATTTCTAGATGAATTATTTTTTTAATGATGATAAAATAATTAGAAGTAATTTTTTAAAATATATTGTGTAAGTGGTTTATATATCGGTTTATTTACATGATATCTATTTAGAACAATAGAATGGTGTTGCATTATATTTTAAAAAAATGGCCGACAAAATCCATATACCAAATCATTGATCTAGATGCTTATTGCTGTTGAGGAAGATAAATAGTTCAGGTGTGCACTCTCTAATTTATGTGTTTCTCATTCTAATATTGTGGGTATAATCTTGGTCTATTATTTTTTCATTTAATTGGTTTGGAATTCGAGGAACTTATAGGAGAATATGTTATATTTAATAAAGTAAATTCCTAACATATATTCGATATAATCTTCATCCTTGATTTTAAGATTAATATTAAGAGTTTAAGTGGTTCCAATATAATTATTCCCAATAATTACTAAAAGATAAGTGAGTAATACTTTCTCAAACCTCATGCACTAATTTCAGGCTTTGGTAATCACTAAAATTAATAGTGATAAGAAAATTCATGAACTCAAAAAATTTAAATGATGGAAAATTTTAAGTTCTCACATTGAGGTCGAACCTTGAAAAAATATCATGTTTGTTTTTGACTGTCATGTTTTATGTATATGGGTGAGAAAGAGATTTTAAACATTTAATTATGACTTTAATAGGTCATAAGAATTTTATTAAAAGGATGTATTTTTAAAAAATAAAATAGGTACTATATGTTTTCCCTTAGTAATACCCTAATTGATCTGAGATTTATAATGTATGTTTATTTTTCAGGAAGAATTTTTTACTGAGGTATATATAACCTATACAGATAGAATTTGATTTTATATTGAATTTGTTATGGTTATTTTTGAAAAATGATCATTTGAAATAATATGGCTAGTATAGATAACCATGGGGATTGATAAGTTATTTTATTAAAAGGTAATAAAATATATTTTAATATAAGTTTAATATATTTTTTAGAAGAAACATGACGAATGTATATATGTTAAATTATTATATATTATGTTATTTTATTTCTAAGTTGTTTATATTATTTGAGGGATAATGACTGGGTCAGTTTCCCAAATTATATATAATTTTATTATGGTTTTATATCATAGTGATTGAGTTTTTTTAGAGATATGTATGTTTTGGGTTTAAAAAAGAGTAAGTTGGATTTTTTAATATTTAGCGTTCAATAATTTTTTAAATAAATGTAATGTTTATATTTAGATAGAACATGTTATATAAGTTTTTATGATTTTTTTTGTTTTTGATTGGGTAAGGATAATTTATTTGGATTAGGTGTTTCATGGGATCATGTTATAATGAATAAGAATATATTACTTATGTTAACCGAGGATCTTATAAAATAATATTTGGTGGAACAAAATGATCCACATTTTTAATTAATACTTTTAGTAATTGAATTGCATATTAGTATCATACAATTAATATTTTATATGATTGTTTATTCTAATTATATTGGATCTTATTCTTACTCGTACTAAACATTTTTTTAATAAATTACTAGAATCCAAATGAACCATGTGAATATAAAATTAAATAGATAAGATGAACCAAATATGATATAATCTCATTTGTAAAAACCTATTATTGTGCTTACTCATCTATAAAAGGTTATGATTAATAACACCAGTAATGTTGATCTTCTAAATACATAAAAATTTTGAATAATACAGTTCCATATATATTTAAAAAAGTAAGTATTAAAGTATAAAATAGTATCCCATTTAATAATTTACAAAAATGTGGGATAAAGAACTAGGGAAATTACCTTAATAGAAATAGAAAATGTTTCAAATATGGTTTAGACGGTCATCTTAAACATGATTTATAAATAATTCTGATTTGATCAATTGTGACAATGAAGGTAAATAATGAATTTCTTGATGCACCAAATAGAATTAAATGTTTCAAATGTATGTAATTTGGACACTATAAAATTGATCCACTATTGAAATTGTTAATGAGGAAAATAAAATGTGATTTCAATCCTAGATTGCGAGGGAATTATTTTGAAGAAGTGGAATAAGGTAGAATTATTATCGATTTAAAATATATTATTTTATTTTTTATTCTAAATATTTTGAAAACCTAATAACTAACCTCTATAAAGATTTAATTTATAGTAATTAGTGTAAATATATAGTAGTAAGATAATTTTTTCTAAACATATACAAATTCCTAAAAGACTAATTAAGTTTACTTAAGTTATATTTCATTAAATTTTGGAAATTAATTTCCTCTATCTACATAGAGTTAATAAAAATTTTGAAAAATGGTAAATATAATTTAAAAATACCAAATCATACATCAATTCATGGATAAATAATAACTTCAAATGGAAACTACTTTCTCTATGTAAAAAATAAAAATACCTTATAATAAGAGATAATGTCAAAAATATTTAAAATAACACAACGTAAAAAATTATTACATATAAATGAGAAATGAAATTTGTCTTTATTTTAAACTATAAATCAATGTTCTTAAGAAATTAAAAAATTAATGTTAAATCTATGAACTAATTAAAATTTTATGTATATGGTTTCTTTAAGAGGGAAATGTGATATCCTAAGTATTTTTAATGAAACATCACATTTATGGTTCATTAATATCCATTATTGTCAATTTAAATACATAACATAAACATGAATATTTGTTGATATCATTCCCCAAAATATATTTTATAAAAAACCAGATAAAATTTATATATTTAAAACTATTATTTTTACATAATGGTGTAAAATAAATTTAATTTAACAGTCAAATAGATGTCCTTTACATGATTTATATTTTTTCTTATTCACAAAATTAATTAATTTATCAATATTATTTAAATATATATTTATTATAATTAAATGTAATTATATTTATATTTAGTATGATAAATAATTTATCAATATATGGCATAAGAATATGGTTTTTCATTTGATAAAACAAAATATTTTATTTTAAAAAAATTATTTTCCATATATTGTATGGTTTTATTTAAAAGTTAAATTTATAAATATTATAATTTTAATTTGAGAAAATATAATTCATTTTTTTAATATATTAATGTTAGAAGAAGTTATTTTTTTTGGATTTTTCTTAATAATTTTATATTTTATGGAATAATATATCTTTTATAAATTTTATATCATTTATGAAATTATGTAGTATAAATAAGAATTAAATTTTTATGAAACATTTTTATTGGATTTAATAGATAAATTTCATGATAATATATTCAAAATATTATTAATATATTATCTAATTAAAATAAATACACTTTTTTTAAGATACAAATCAAAACCTGTATTGGTGTTGAGTTAGGGTATGGACCACATTGGAAAAGTAAAAATGGGATTATTGATGGTTATATTTAAAATAGTATAAGAATACATAAATCTTTAACAGTAAATTTTAGGACTAATAAAATATTTTGATGCATATTTTTTAATTATCAATTTATATAATTATTAAATCTTCCAAATTTTTACCTAGTGCTTCCACAAGGTAAAAAAGTCAAAATTCTTATCATAAAGATGTTATCAACCTATAAATGGGAGTGAATATAATTATTAATGGATTTATAAGTAATATTTAGGAATAATGAATAATAGTTATGTTTTGAATTTATTTTTAATATTAAATAATCAGGTAATTATACAAACATTTTACACGGAGTCGAGCTTATGATGGTAGGATAAAAGTAATGTAAATTATTTTAAAAACATATAAATTAATACTTTATGGGTTTATTAGGGGTTTTCATGAATTTTATATATAATTATGAAATAAAATAAATTATAAAATGTTAATTCATTAATTTTATAATCATTTATGAAATTTCACTCTCAAATTACATGAATAACATTGTAAATTAATTTAAATGTTATTTGTTGTAAAAAATAATTGATCAATTATTAAAATCCTAAAAAATTATACTGAGTTTATTTTTTATGTTTAATGGTTGACCATATCATCTACTATCCATTTATGATACAATTTTCATTTTAAATTAAAATTATTTTTCCTTAATGATGAAAAATTTATGAAAATACTATCTAATTTTTCATTTAAAAGGGGACTCATGTAGTTCCAAGGTAGGATTAATACCAGTAATAGGGGGTTGAATTGGTGGTAACATTTTTATTCTTATAAGAATGTTTCTTTATTACATTTGAAAGTTCACATTACATTTAAAAGATGTTTGAGTAAGGATCCACTAAAATATAACATCTCAAACATAACTTTAATATGGACTAAATATAAAGAGAAGGAATCACATGATATTTAAAAGGATTCGTACAAAGACCTACTTATTTCTATGTTTGAAAGTCCCACCAACAAAGATTCTTTCACTATCTTCTATCTGGAATACAAATTCACAAGACAAAAATAGTTCAACAACCTAGTAGTAAACTTTTTCTGGTTTACTTCATAATGTTCTCGACATTCTCCATAAGTAAAGTGGATCAAATTTACTTTTTAAAATGTTTCAATAAATAAAATAATTTTTTTATAATTTTTTTTCCATGAAAATTCTTCTAAAATATTATTCTAGATTAAATACTCAAAAACATTCATCCTGGTCATCTTTAATATTGTAACCTTTGTCCAATGGTCTTCATCTGGTCAGATTTCATCAGATTTTCCTTCTTCTCTTACATCTTAAATTGAGTAGAAACATAATAAACAACTCACCACTTCTTCATATAATATAACATCATCATATAGACCTCCATCCAGTGGATTTCACTCTTATGGGATCACAGAGATGTGAGTCTCACTGATGGGAGTTGCACTAATGGAACTTCTCATTTTGATGTATCTTCCTTTGATTCAACCTAAAATAAAAATATGGTTGGAATATCAGTACCTGCCAAAAAAGTGTCAAAACATTAGAGCTTTTTCACATGAATAGTTTAATGTATGAATGTATTGTGCACTCATTGTATAGTCATCACATAACGAATAGTGTTAGAAAACCAATTATCCTTACTTCACAATGAAATTTAGCAAAATTAATTTTTTGATGATTTGAGACTTCATAATTGATTTATTCACTCCTATCTATACTTTTTGGAGCATCTCAAATCATAATATATCATCTCAATAATTCAATCTTCTTTAACCTTACAAATATTTATTTACTCATAATTTAATAGATAGATAATTCATTCTTTTTTGGAATCTAATTGATGTATCCACCTTATTGTTTCTGATGTTATTTCTTATAGAAAAAATGTTTGATGTACTTTCTTATCGAAATATTTTCTGATTGATATGTACATAACAACATGAAATTCTATAGTCTTTTATATTAAACCAATTAAAAAATAATAAAACACTTTAAATAATTTATTTCTCACTATTATAATCCATGTGAGATGGTAATGGATGAATAAATTATTGAATAAAATCATTGGAATTTGTAAATACTTCACTCCCCTACAAACTCTTTATTAGAAACTCAATGTTTATATAATTTTTATTGATTTCTAATTGTGATAGAATTATTCATACATTGTTGCATACCAACTTTATTTTTATATTTAAAAATATAAACTCACCCTCTATCATTTCTCAAGTAAATGAATCAGTGTCAACATGTCTGGTCAATAGTATATTTTGAACCCAATGTTTTATTAGTGTCAAAAAAACATTCTAATTGATTGGTAATTTTTATTTTAAAATGTATAAACATCTATGTTATAACGATGGATTAGTATAAAGAGTTCATTTGATTCCTCAACTTAACCACTCAAGAGTACCTATTGAACACTGTATCTGATGAGTTAATACTAAAACCAATTTATAAAATAAATTAGTGTTATAATTTCTTCAGTGGATCAATTAAATATCATGTCTAATGGACCAGTGTCATTAATCTGCTAATAATTTATGGTCGGTCCACATCCATTGATTTAGAGACCAATGATATTGATCAAAATATTTCTTTCTTACGTATCAATGTATATATATCTTTCTAAAAGAAACAAAATATGATGTATCGGTGTTAGAACACATATGATGTATCAGTTTCTACAATACCTACCAAACACATCTTCTCACCATTCCATTCACACAAATTGGATTAAAAATATATCAAATTACATATAATTTTTTGAAATAATATATCATTAAATCATCATAAGATTTAATGTGTAATGTAATTTCTGATACTTTCCCAATAAAATATCATAATGATTTCATACTAAAAAAATCTTGTGACCAATTATTCTTGATACTAATTCTTAGCATGTTTTATGCTTCTATTTAAGCCTCATTATGATGACTTGGATCTGATGTCCCTTACTGATTTCAAACTTTGATGGTGTCGTGGTATCCATAAAAATCTTATTTATATCTATATAGTTTGATCTTCAATTCCATAGCACCTTCTCTAAAAATATAATGTCTACATACAACTTCTACATATTGATATATTAAAAAAATAAAAACAAAACACACCTTGGTGTTACAAATCTCCCACATTTTGATTTTTCTAATACTAATGTATTCTATATATCTTATTCATATATTTTCTATATCTTCTATACATATACTCATGATCCCTCTATATATCTTCTCCCAATTCATTAATTTATCCTCATAATTATATCGTCTCCCTTTTATTGATGATCTTATTAAAACTGTCCATCATGATAAATTTTACCCCTATATATCTTATCTTATTTCTAATGTTTGTAACCCTTAATATAATAATCATGAAGTTTTTATTTAGAATAACATAAGTATCAAATGATTTTCAAAATAAAGAAACTTTAACTAAACAACTCTATGTTTCTGTGGACAAACCCAGTGTAAAAACTAGAGTATATAATAAAGTTTATCATTGTTTTCCATAATAAAACATTTATTTAATACATTTTCCTATACCTTTCGACATTCTCACATCTACGGAAGTCATGAGAGGATATGACTAAGAAAAAACCCCCTAAACCCATCTCCCAAATGATATTAGAAACTACTAGTGAATAAAAAAATCTTTCTAAAAAATAATATTATGAAAAATCATTACTATCATTAATAATAAAAGTGAGAGACTAATATTTCTGTATTCCTTTTTTAAATCATTCAATTCAATTCAAGTTAGTATAAATACTCAATAAAATAGAAAAATATGGAACCTCAATTATTTCTGTGAAGCATTTTTTGGACACTGATTTCGCTCCCAGTCATGACATTTTCTTATTCTTCTTATATTTTTTATTGAATGTGTTTTTCTTCCATCTATTCAACATTCCCAATTTTTTTATGAAGTATCATCTCAACTATATAATCTTCATATTAATTTTTTAACTTTTAATCACCTTTAGTAAAGTTTTAGTTGATCTGGGTATGAAAAAACTTCTTCATTCCTTCATATTAGGATGCTAATATAGTCATACAAATCTTGGTTATAATCCCTTATTTCATATATCTATTTCATATTTTGTATTTATTCAAACCAAAATATTTTCGATAGATTTTTACCAACTTTTCTCACAACATTAGAAAAAAAATTCATCCTATTTTCTTTTGATTATTTTTTTACTTATTATAACTTTATAGAAATGAAAATATCGTCAATAAAAATTACTAAGCACTATTTATTTTCAGACTCACCTTTTTTATTTTTCTCAACATTATTAAATTAAATAGTATTATTTAGTTTATCATTTATCATTATTAGGAGATCAAAATTTTTCACCTTCCGATATTCTATTTTTAGTTCAACAATTTCTAAGAAAATTTATGTTTCATTTCATCACCATAGATCCCCCTTGATTCATACATGATTCCTGGTTGAGACATGTTGTACCAAAAATAAAACTATGTTGGTTTAAAAATTCCACAAACCAAATAGTGAACTTTTAATCTTGAATTTTCTTATAGATAGTAATTTTGTTCATGATTTTTTTATTTTTTTCCATATAAATTATAGAAAACTTTTCATTGAAAGATATTTTTTTTAAGGATTCATATCTCTTTTTGAAAAGTATGTTTTCATACTAATTTTCTTATATAGACCCTTATTTTCACCATCTTAAGAATTTATAAATTTTATATAAAATTCTTTGAAGAATATGTTTCTTATATTTATTATCTTAGTTTGGGATTTAATAAAATTTGAAAATGATTCTAACAACTCATATTATATCTCATCCATTTATTTTTTGGTAACATCTATCATATTTTTTGACTCATCTATCAAAAACGTTTTCTTATTATGTTCTTCAATAGTCGTATATTTCTTCTTATTGAGGTTCTCATTACTAGCATATTTTTATTCATAACATTTTATATTTATTTTAATCTCACCTGTATTTATTTTTTGATATATAACCAAATATACATTTTTTCCTCTTTTTTCATTCAATAATCATTCTAAAAAATTATATCTTTAATTTCTATCATCTTTTTTCTTTATTTGATTATTCATTTGAGTATTCTTCCCAATGGTTTTTTTTAATGCACTTTGAGAATCCATTATATTTCTATAATTTATTCACATCATTAACACTTCATGATGATGAATTTATATTTATAAATTTATCAATGAAGTTAATTTGATGATCATTTTCACCATTGGATAAGGAATAATCTTTCTTCATTATTCATAGATAAATTTTCATCTTCTTATCATGAGGATGATTTCCTTTAAATTTCATCAACTATTGTTTTGGAAACTTTTTATCCTCTTATCCCATCACACAATCTTCTATATTATTTATTCTAAATTTTTTTAAGAAATTTGTTTTCCTTCAAAATTTCAATAGTTTGAGATTTTTACCTATCTATTTTCTTATATTATATATTTAAGAAAGGATAAAAACAATTTTTTTGAAATCATCAACTTCATCCTCTATCTCTAAATCACTTGATTCTACTTAAACTACTTTAAATTTTTTCTACCCTTTTAGGACAAAGCTTAAGGCCATTTCATTCTTAATACTTATCTTAAAAGAAGGGGATTTTCTCATTTCATATTCCAAAATAATATTCTGATGTTCATCCAAAGATAAATCATCATGGTCTCCGAATGCTAGAACTCTCATATCAAATCTATATGGAAATATTATCATCAATTTATTATGAATTGTATAATATTACAAATTAATACCAAAACATCTAATTTTATATACAATATAATTTACTCTTGTGAATTAGCAATCAATTCCTTTAACATCAGCCTATTTTATAACCTCCAACCTATTTATTTGAACTTGTAACTTAGCTTATTCAACATTCTCCTTTCCCTTATATGTAATTCTCAACATATCCAAAATTTTAATGGTTTTTAAAAACTTAATAATTATTTTCATAATCATTTTTATTAAGATCCATCAATAGAGAATTATGATATTATACATAAGATTCTAAACTATTATTATTAAAAATATTCATGGAAGCTTCATTTATAACATAAAACAACACCATTATTGCATCTCTAACATATAGTTTATGAGATAGAAGATATGGTAACATCCTATTCTATAAAATTTTGTAGTTCTGTCCCTAAAAATTTAAAAAACCACTATTCTTCACTAAAGTGAAATAATCAATTCTTAGAGAATGATATTTGAGAGGTAACATTGATCTAATGCCAATTTTAGTACCTGGGTAGGATCAAGACCACTGAGAGTGCGGTGAATTACTGGAAACATATTGTTTCTAAAATAATGATTATTAGTTAAAATAGAAACGTTTATTAAATTTTAAAACTTTTTATATTAACGGTCCATTAAAATTTAACTTCTCAATATACCCCTTCATATAAAACAAATAAAAAGACGGGGCATTACATGATATATGCAAGGTTCGGTGCAATGACCTAGTTCTTTTTGTGAAAGATAGTTCCGCTAATTTAAATTATATCATATTCATATTTCAAGAATTCCATGGCACAAGTAGTAAAGAGTTTCAAATATCATATTTGTATCCACATTTTTATAGGTGGTTATAAAGAATAAAAAACAACACATTTCTATAACTAGTAAGGATATACATTTAGTAGATTCACTTTCCTTATTTTTTAATCCACTTCAAAAAGATCTCTACATCTCCTCCATTTAAGCTGGATGAACTTCACCTATGTACAATATTCAAGATCACAAAAATTATTCGAATAATATTTCAGCCATGAAACTTCTTCCAGAATCAATGTCTTGAAAACATACTATGAAAATTTTAGTTTGATCAACTTTAGTCTTGTAACCTTTGTCTAATGTTCTTTATTTTATTTTATTTTATCTTATTCAACTTCTTCTCTTCCTACTTTAATTGAGTAGAAACCAAAACCAACAAATCATTATTTCTTCATTTGATGGAACTTTATCTAATGGACCTCTATCTGTTGGATGTCACTCCGATGGTCTTGTGATAATGTGTGTCGCACATATAGGAGTCGAACTGATGGAAATTATCACTCCAATAGATCATCCTTTGGTTCAACCTAATACAAAATGGGTTATAATCTTAGTTCCTATCAAAAATGTTTCATATCTTTAGAGCTTATTTATGTGAATAGTTACAAGTACTAATGTATTAAACACATCTCTTATAATCGTCCTAGAATAGAAATGGTGATAAAACCAATTCTTTTACCACAAAATGAAATTAAAAAAATTGGAATTCCATGTTGAATGGACTCTTTATCTATGAATTATTCAAATCGTTTCAATACTTCGATGATATTATTGAATCTTCTTTAATCTTCTCAATAATTCATATATCTTCATGTTTACAAACAGTTCTTCAGTATGATTTTTAATACTGATCATTATTTACTTTGTGACTCTAACTTATATTTCTACCCAAGTCCCATTCTAATGTATTTTTATATATATAATTTTTCTAATGGTCTTTATTATAAAAATATCATCTAATGTATATTCGCATCACCACTTCAAATTATGCATTCTTTATTGATTACCCAATTGAAAAATAATAAAAAAATTCAAAACATAATTTCTCAATATAATGATCCAGGTTTGAGGTAAATGGATGAATACTTTTTTTGAATAACATCATTGAAACGTCTAAATTATTTAGTATCCTGAAACCACTTTAACATTCACTCAACACTTCTCATATTTTCAATTTCTTCCTTGTTATAATATAATTTATTATACATTCACTCAGACTAATTTTATGATTCTAATTAGAAAGATGGACTCCCCCTTAATATTTTATTAATAAAATGAATCTACATCCTCTACATTAGTCAATACGATTTCTATACCCAATCATCTATCAATGTTAAAAGATCATTGGATGGATCGGTGCCATCTTCCAAA
Source organism: Viscum album (assembly GCA_963277665.1). NCBI lineage: Eukaryota > Viridiplantae > Streptophyta > Magnoliopsida > Santalales > Viscaceae > Viscum > Viscum album. The sequence continues at coordinate 453,110,491 of OY728157.1, read as the reverse complement.
CATATGGATTTTCATATAAATCATACTGGTATATCAGTGTCATAGTTTCATTTGATTCATTGTCATAAAATCCCTTTTTAACTTTGATAGAACACTCCATCACATTCCTAAATGATACAACCATTTTTTAAAATAAATCATTTTTAGAATTCCTCTAGTGGATCGGTAGCATACTATGTCTGATGGAAAGGTGTCAGTGCATGTTGGATAATTCGGTGTCAGTGCATATCCATTGACTCACATGCCGATGAACATGATCCTAATATATTATTACCTCTTATCATATAATATATATCATTATAAAAGAAACTAAATATGATTTATCTGTGTTATCACACTTCTAATGTACTAATTTTTAAAACTCCTATTAGACACATATTCTCATCATTTCATTCACATTGCTTGGACCACAAGTATGTTAGATTACTTATGATGTTTTACAACTATTCAACCATAAAATAATAATTAGATTTAATGTGTAATGTTATTTCTAGGAAATTACCACAAATAATATTTCTCAAAATGATTGCGGACTAAACAACATCAATCATCTATTCTTCCAAAGACTTATTCTTAGCATGATCTGTCATTCATTCTTAGCATCGTTTCATGGACCAGGATCCAATGTCCTATGTCTATTTCTCACTCTGATAGGGTTTGGTATTCTGCATACATTTAATCAAACATTATTATTGCTCAGTCATAAATTTTATAGAACCGTATAAACCAATAATATGTTTTAATAGAACATACTCAAATTGATCTATTGAAAAAACACAACATAGTCCTAACAACATGTTCTAGCATTTTCAAAACACATATTACTATTGTAATTTTCGCTATATTTTTTGCTAATACTTTTATAAAAATATATTTCTATGTTAATAAATCTATTAAACTTTCAAAATTAATTTCTCAAAGGTTTTTAAATTTAATTAGACGTAGTTGGTTTGATAAGAAAGGTAAGGGTTTTCAATCATCCATCTCTTTTATTATTTTTTATTAATTTCCTTAAAACTCATTTAAACCATATATTATTTTTCATAAATTATTTAATTGTCAAGTTAGTTTAAAAGTATTTATCTAAAAATGATGATATATTGTCAACAACCCTCCCCCCATCAAAATCATTTTCATAAGTCATTACTATGTCAAAATAATGTTTTTTTTGAAAAATATGTCTTTTTGATTCAAATTTCCTATTACTATTTTCAAAAAAGTATGACATATTAAAAATAACCCCTAATATATTATTCTAAATATAATATAATTTTTTATAAAAATAAACTATTTTTTATGATTTATTTTATCTAAAACTCTTTTTAAATATATCTCTGGATGTGGTTGTTTTATGCTACCAATGTGAATGATGATGTTTTCATAAACATACTCACTTTATGAAAATTTGTAAAAATTGATTTAATGATTGAATATAATATTAGTATTAAAATTATATCATTTTTATAATTATTAAATCATATAATTTCATTCACAAAAGTGAAATTAAAATTAAACAATCAAGTTAATTTTTTATTATCAAAAACTAGATTATCGAGGTATATTACGTTAATGGTAACTATTTATTAACCTATTAAAATTAATATATTTTTTAAGGATACATTTAATATAAATTGATAATTCTATAATCTATAGAACTATTAAAGAATTATCATTTGTAATAATCATTATATTGATTTTTTTAGGATCTATGAATCGAACAATTTCCAAATGACTGTCGAAAGCTACAGAAATTCATTAAATGTATCATAAAAGGTAATAAATGAGTAAAAATAATAATACATAATATGACATGGATATGGTTATAAATAAATTAAATTATTAATATAATTATATTTTTTAGGTGGTTATATGATATAAAATATTCTTCATTACATTAGGTTAGGGGTTCTTAAGTCAATTTTCTTTCACTGTGTTATACCATTTCTTCATTGACTTTGTAATTCTGGGATTATGTGAAATAAAAAAATAAATTTTTTTATATCTTATATAGACTTTTTTATGTTCATTTAAATTTATTCTAAATAATCTCTTCATTTATATTTTATTACTTCACATATTAAATTCTTTGTATGGTTTTCATTTCGCGTCTCACTTTGATTTTTAGATTGTCTTCTTGAATAAATTGTTTGTTATTTCTCTCTAAAAACTCAAATGTTTTCTTATAATTAGTGTATATAGTCTATATTTTATGTAATTGATTATCTATACTTTTATGATGCTTAATTCAATTTTTTTATCATTAACCAACTTTCTAATATTGTGAAAAGAATCAATTTTCAAAACATTCTTGCATGATTTTATTTTCACACTATTTTTTATAGTTTTATCCTTAAAGATTAATTTCCATTATTTTATGATTTTAAAAAATAATTTTAATTAACATTTATCCATGAAACCTTAATGATTATTCTTATGATTAGAAATATGCCTATGAAAACACTTTATTAATTAACTAAAGAATATAATCTCTTATATAAATTTAATTTTTATAAACGGTTAAATTTTTATGTTTAAAGGATATACATTTCAAATGGTTTCATATCATCCAATAGTGTCATATGTGTTAATTGTATTAATACACATTACTAAGACTTAGGTTCTCACCCATCTTTTTAATGATTTTCAAAGGGTATAAGGATGAATAAAAATGATAATACATTAAATTTATATTTATTAGGTTTTACGATTGAATTAATCAACGGTATCTTTTAAAGAGTTTGGTTTAGTTGAAAAAATTTACATTTCATAATAAAATTATAGGTTTTGTTATGCAATGGGATTTCTTAATTCTACAAAACTAATAACATAAATATGTATAGTAATGTATATTATGAAATATTTTTTATAAATCATATAATTATTGTATGTTTATGTTGGAGTTTTTACACATACTCCCACTTCCCTTTCTCCATTTAAAATTATATTTGAGATAGATACATCCCCATTATTATCTTTTAAATTAGTATCATTCATTATGTTATATTTAGGGTTTTTATTTAGAAAAATTATTGATATGGATCTTATAGTTGGAATCAAATAATTTTATATATTAAATTAGTGTAGTGTTTCATTTTAATCATAATATTTATTGAGGGATACATTATAATATTAAATCAAGATTATCAAGCTAAAATATTTCTTGGTCTTATTCCACCTTCAAGGATTAAATTACATCCAATTTTATAATGTTGAAAGGTAATGCAAAGTCACTTTCTAATACTGATCTCGAGTGAGTCCTCATTATTTTCACTTAACATTATCTTGGTTGATGGGACGAATCATAAAACATTGGTGTAGTGGAACATGGGGGGATTCTTCTAGTTCTTCTCCATCTTGGGAAAAGACTGATGTCCTTTAATAATGTGGAGGAAAAAATACTCAGATCCCTCTAAGATGGGGTTTAATCTACTCATTAACTATCATGGACACATCTCATTGTGAATTTAATGATTATTAAGGTTGTTTTGGAGGTAATAATACACCAAAACCTATGGGATGGGGATTTCATGATAATAACATATGATACCTTTCTATGCCTATATTTATCTTTTGATCTCTCACTATTGAATGAGATTTTTTACTATATGTTTGGGTCACCATATACTGTTATATCATTCATTAAAAGTATTTTTTCTTTTGATGGACTATTATTTTAGAAATTTTACACCAGCATCACATTTCTAGAAAGTTGATATAAGAACCTATCATAATATCATTTTTGTTGATTTTTCCTTTTGTAAAATTTACTGATAGTATGATTTCATTGGACTAAGAAAATATATTTTGTATACCAAGCTCTTAATTCTTTTCAATAGTTAATGATGTCTTGAGACTCTTTATATATAGAATCTTGTTTTTTAGTAAGCAACAATAATTAAAGGGTTCCATATTTTCCCAAAATTATAATGTGTACATTGGTTGGGTGTCACTAATCATATAGAAACTCGCCTTAAAACGGGTGTTTCTGGTTGGTTGAAGGAATTTACTCTACTTTCATAATTTAAAACATCATAAAACTAAAATGAATATCATGTCAATAGCGTGTCACGTTTCATCTAAAACCTTGAGATGATTTGTGGAATCCCTATATGGAAAATACATAGATTTGAGATGATGAAAAGTCACCCATATGTTGTAATAGTGGAATGGTATGTACTCAACATTTTTATGGTAATTTCATTGTGTGGAGTGGTAATGGTTTAGAACGTGACTAATATCCTATATGTATCCAATTAACATGGAAATATATTTCAATTTTCCTCATTTTGTATGAGTGTTTATTGAAATTGGTCAGACTCAAAAGGTTTTTATCCCATAGTTTTATTAATATGATTTTGATAATGTTAAATTTTTATAGCTACATCAAAAGGTGTGTGATTTAGAAGAGGTAATGTTTAATACCATTTCGTTTCCTTACTTATTATTTGGGATAAAGATGCATTGATTAGTGATTAAGTTACTTTTGTAGATAGATTTTTCCTTCTAAGTTCCCCTCAATATGAGAGTATATTTGGAATGTTAGAATCATGTGGAGTCCCTTTATTCTAAATTCAAACACCACTATGAGGTGGGAATTAAAAATTAATGTCATCTAGATACCCTATATGGTTATTGATATTTAGTTCATCATTTTTTGGGATGACATCTACTTCATTCAGATGTCCTATCATAGAGAGGATCTCTTCAATAAGGACTCTAGAATAGAACATTAATGTTTCCAACTTATTGGTTTCCTTCATTGGGATGAACTTGATATTGATTGTTTTCTATATGACCACCACATGAAGGGACAAGTGGTTGTTAATTGTTGATGGGTTTCCAATGGAAGACCTCCTTTTCATTTATTCATTATTCTATGGGGAGGACCTTTATTAATTAACTTCATATTACTATGGGATAGACCTTCATAATAATGGATCTATGGAGGTACTCTAAAACATATTGTTTTTATATGACTTAGAAGGACCCCTAGGGATAATTTTTTCCAATTTTCTACTATAATGAGGGTCTTTAGTGTGGATTCTTATAGTATCATGGGGATAAAATTCATAGTCCATACTCTGGGGAGGGTCTATAAAGTTATCTATTGTGACACAATTTAGAGAAATATTTAAGTGATTACCATATTCATTAGTTAATCATAGGAAAAAAAAGTAATCATTAAAACATGGGTTTTCTTTTTCATGATTAAACTGATCTATCCTTCAGTATTTATCAAGACACACTACTAATATTTTGGGCTTCCATCTATGGTAAGGATAGAGATATGACAAAGGGTTCTATCTAGTTTCCCTTTTAGGAACAACTTGGGAGACTCTCAAGTTTCCTTTAGGATATTCTAATAGAAATTGGTATTTTCACTTGTATAAGGAGTATAGATCTAGTAAAATGTAATGACTCAACCTGGAATCCACTTAACTGGTTCTCAAAGAAAATCCCCTAGTTGGAACTAGGAACACCTCCATTTATTCTACAGGCTTCTAACTAGAGGCAAGGGTCTATAGGTGGTGAAATATAGAGATATACCCTTTTATAGGAGTCCAATATAGTAGAAATAACAGAAATTATAAAAAATTACATAAATAATGTAATGTACAAGTACTGAGATACTGAATATGTCCCATAAAATTTCATGATGATGATAAGATATAAAATAGGCATACATAGAAAACAAGTAAAGTACAATAAGCCCAAGAGGAAGTAAAATTGAAAATATAAAATATGACATAACCCATAATGTCTTGAGATCTATGTTAGCCCCTATTTCCCCATATCCATCTTATGAATATAACAATAATAAAAATGATCCTCCAAATAAACCTACAACCTTAGAACAAGAGGCACATTTATTGTACACAATTGTTATGGAAGCCTGACCAAGGTTTGAGAAAAACTTAGTAGGAAACAACCAGTAGTTTCTAATGAAAATTTAGTTTATACTCATAAATAATAATGGTGTGAAACATACATTAGTGAGTAGAGTAATAATAATAAACAATTGAACTAAAGGGGAACCATGTTGAGACTCAAGTCTTAAGGAGACAACCTAGGCTAACCCCACCTAATTCATCCTACAAAAATCGTTGAACACTGATCCCACCCTATCTGACAGATGCCTTTCTCAAGATCATGATACGAGGTTTTATATAATCCTCCATTACAACCTAGTCATTGAGCTATATCAATCCCATAAATACACGAGTGTAGGTCATGTGATTTTTCACTATCTATTTTTTGAGATAGTAGATTAGGAAGAAGATTAATACATGCTCATTAGTAGATTTCAACTTCTATGGTCACTTTACTTATTTAATAATAAACCAATAACCTTTGGGGTTCTGGGATAGTGTATATATGGGAAATGTAACTTGATTTTTTTACCAATAATTTTCTTGAAAAAAATGGCTGATTCAGAGAAAATGATTGCGAAATATAAAAAATATAAAAAAGGAACTTCAGCATAAAAATTTTATATTTTAAAATTGTTTGAGGTAATTGTGCACCTAATTCATAAAATAATTTTATTTACCATGTAGTAAACATAGGATAGCTCTATATATACTAAGAGAGTATTTTTGGATTTTCTCTAATCAAGCATTATTTACTATATTTTTTGGTCCCATTATACATTATCCCACTAAAACCCATCTAAAAATATTTTTTTCAGCTAGTTGTGTGACCCGCCCTGGGATACCACCCTGTTAGCTTCCTTATGCCTCCCATTTTTTCACCCATAAAAAAGAACAAATATCATACTCTATACTTTTATTCAAAACATTTCCAATGAAGATCTTAGAAGTCATATCTAAAAGAACACAGGTGGCTATAAAATTTTTTTTGATTTGGGATTCCCAATATGATCTAGGAAAAAACATGAACATAGGTATGGTATTATCCAATGATTTGATCGCAACAATGACCTTATTCAATCCATGCTATGAGCTAACCTACAAATCAGTTTACAAAAATTCCAAATATGACCAAGGGGTACTGTTATCCCTTACTCACTCCTTCCATGATAATTTAATACACTCGTTGACTCTACTTTAAATTTACTTTTTTTATTTCCCATATGATATGTTTTAAATATCAATATCCCACCCATAATTATTCTAAAGGAGTAGTTTTCTCCTAATTTTGGATGAATTCACAGACATATTGACGCACTAATAGTACCTCATGATGTAACCGGCTGTGGGATATTTGGGGAAATCACCCTCCCTCACACCCCATTCCATGGGACATAATCTTTTTTTATCTTAAATGATGACTCTACATACTAAAACTTGAATGACTGGGTAATTACGTTACCCAGATGGTGTATGTAATCACCCATTAAGGTGAAAATTTTTACTAGATAGATATAGGTGATCATCTGGGATATTATTCATGTTGAGGTTCTAAATCCCCCTTCCCATTACCCAATCCATTTGAATCCCTATTGGAAATGGTTTATTTTAGGCAAGCATTGGGAGGTGTGGTCCATATATATACTTTTCAAAATAGGATGGGTGTGATGGGAATATATCTATCTTGGCTTGATGGTATCTATATGTTCTTTCTAAGAGAATGACCCCACTTATGATATATTTGGGATCTATTTATAGGAAAATAAATTATTGAGTAGTAGTGATTTGAGCCCTAAAAATAGAAAAGGACATCAAAGGAAACCTCTTGAAAAAGAAATGACATCCATAAGGGATGCACAAGACTCTCATAATTAATAGGAGCATGTTCCCCATGGAAACTATCATTTACCCATTGATTATTTTTCATCATGATGGAGGAAAATAAGGGAATATTATAAACTTCAACTCATTACTAGGGGAATTTTTCAGGATGTGATGGTTCTCTCTAAGGTATAGAGAACACATTGTCGTTCTGCCAACTCATTCTTATTTTTTCATGGGGTGTCATGGGTAATTCATGATATCCTTCAAGAGATTCATTGGAATATAGCTTGTTTGAAACCATTATAATGTCTTCTCATATTGGTTCATGTATTCTAGTTGGATAGTTTAAAATGAAACAATGTCTCCTTAGGGGGGAGGATTTGGTAACTCTGCCATTGCCTACTCAGGTTATATGTTGTATCATCAATGTAACTAATGTAAATCCCAGACCATAGATACCTAGATTCGGTGCATTATTAAATAACATTAGCATGATCATAATAAAGATCAAGTCTCGAAAGACCGATTAGTTTAGTATCCTTAGAAACACTAGATATATTCATAAAGTTTACATTACATCAATAAGTGAAAAACTAAAACAACATATTGTCTTCATATCCCCTCATACTATCCCTGAAGTTCATTCATAAAATACTTCTTCACATCCTAGGAAAAATACAACATTGAAAGGGGTGAGCTCAGATGCTCAGTAAGGATAACAATATAGCGGAAACTTTCATAAAAATTTAAGGCAATGTATAACTAAAACAAAAGCCTTTTAAACATGAACTTAAGCATAATATGGAAAAAATAAAATGAAATAATTCCATTTACTTATTCACATGGATATTCTACTAATTGAATATTCACATGTAATATCAATAACCACTTTCATAATGATGGAATTCATAATTCCAGACTATCATAACCACATAGCCAAGGCCTCGTGCCAATACTACAAATAAGATTTTGTCAAGGCCTTGTGCCAAGACACTAGTTTGTCTCAAGAGACCTACCGATGCATCGAGGAGCTATAGCAGGCTCCACCTGTCACTTACTAAGCCCAATGCATTCCTCATATGAAAATTTTGAAACATAACATAAACATTCGTATTGAAAATAGTATACGAAATGTCAATAAATTATCCACAAACCATGAATGGTATAAAAATAACACATCCACAATCAAACATAAATAATTAAATACAATAAGGAAGATTTTATTGTAACAGATTAACCTCAATCGATAATAATGAAGGATATTGACACAGATGAAAATTATCATCAAAACTATTTGAGAGAAATATGCCCTTTTTCTTGAAATCATTTAAAAGTCACACTATTTGTCAAAAACCATTTAAAAAATGATTTTTGAATAAAAGTGTCCCATACCACATTGAAACATTTAAAAGAACATTAATTTTAAAACTTTAATGTCCATATAAGTAAATCCTTAAAACCATTTTTTAAACAAGGACAATAATGAGAATGATTTATAGTAATAAATCTTTAAAACATTTTAAAATGATTTTTTAGTTAGAGTTACTAACCAAAAGAGTGAAACTTTAATACAAATAATTGAGTTAATCAAAACATTATAATATCATGAGATTAAAGGGATTCATGATATACTATGTCAAGGTACCTTATATACAACATATAAAAGGGATTTGGTGTATAACAACAAAGTAGTCACAATGGAATGTAAATTGAGATGAAATATCTCATAATGGTCATATCCTTAGGTTATGGATTAATCAAAGACATAAATATTTGTGAAAAATATAAATACATGAAATATTATTGGATATTCAGTATAAAAAAACAAAGGACATTCACACATATTCTTGTAAAAACAACACCAATGAATTAGATGTTTAACTCAATAAATGGATATTGAGTTAAAATTATTGTCATCAAGTTCATACCGAAAACTTTAGAATTTATCAATGGAATTATTATGTGTATCAATAGTATATCCACAAAAACGTGAGTGGAAATTATGACATAATCAAATGAATAGTGATTTCACACATAATCTTGGAGTAAAATAATCAATGAAGTAAGCGTAAAGCCGAATGAGTGGAAATTGAAATATAAAATTCCCTTATTGATTTGGTAACTTACGAAACATACACCCATGAAAGAAGTATCATAAAGTTATGATGTAAATATACATGAATTAAAGTATATTACACAATGAATACAAACATGGGCAGTACACACACCACATGCAATAAATAAGTGGTGAAGAATGGAATTCTCACAGAATTAAAAGTGAGATAAGAAACCCCTTACTTGGTACTTTTTCCATGGTCGACGGTAGGTTAACCTCCTGTATAATGGTGAAATAATTGTTATTTAATTATACAATAATCATTTACATTAATATGATATCATATATGATCTTTTAACATTGATTTGTTAATAATATCTTAGTATTATCGTCATTTCAGGTGTTAACTTACTCGTTTTCCTTTATATTCTTTGTTATGTAAGACATGTTTGTTATGGATAGGTTGTATATTATTCATATCCAGAATTATATTAGGACCTTAAACATTATTTTTATTCATCAAATGATAATTATACTTGAATGGATGCGATGGAGAATGAATCTCATCGCGTTCGTGGAGACTGTAGTCCGTACGTACGCACGAGCGACAATATCATTCTTGTAATGATAAAATAATATATAATTGGATGTTATATCATATAGAAAGAATAATTATCATGTTATATTTATTATTTACATGAATTACACATCACTATTATACCCATACAAATAATAATTTATTGAATGACAATTACACCACGACGTGGAGACGGTAAGCCGTACGTACGCACGTATGGTGACATGGCATTCAAAGGATGGATAGAATACTGAATATGGTTGTACCATATTTATAATAACATCACAGTATATAGAAGATACTGTATTTATTATTTTAGAATATAAATAACAAAGAAATAAGAAGTTGAAGAAGAAAGGAACGTGAAAGAGGGTGGTGAAAACATTACCTCTTCTTTGGGTTCTTCCTATTGATTTGATCAAAAGGGATCCTTAGATTGGCTTTCTGATAAAACTAAGGCCTCTACGTTGTGTTGAGGTATTTTTAGAGAGTATTTGGGAAGGTTTTGGCCTATCCAAAAGTCTTTGAATGTGTGAATTAGTGAGAAGGGGGAGTGCCCTTTTATAAGAGGGGTGAGGGGTACCTCTGGAAAAGCTAAAAATATTATTTTGTAATAAATTCCTATTTGGTTTACAATGGCTAAAATGAGGATTATTTATAGGTTAAGGTGGGTATGGGTCGAAAAAAACTCAACAAATAGAATTTAGACAGGTTTGAGTCATTATATTAACCTTATATTTAAGTATTAACTCTTAGCTAATTAGTTTCACTTCTACAATGTCTCTTTGTATTTTTATATTATATGGTTAATAAACATACTATATACATCCAAGAGACCCCCAAGTGGTCCATTAATGATACACCTATCATGATATAAGTCTCTTGGCCGAACCTTATAATTTTAGGAATTAAATATAAATTAATACTGAAATACTTGTTTTAAAAACTCTTTTTTGTCAATTTTGACACTATTGGATATTTTGTTTTTGATAAATTCATAACAGCATTATTACTTAGAAAGAAATTTATATAATCAATACTAAAATGACATATTAACCTAGAAAATTATTGTAATTCATAAAAAGTCTCAAATTAAATTTATTTTTATATTTATAATATCAATTATTTTAATATTTCATTAATGAGGTAATTACAACAACACCATTGTGTCATATATAAATTAAATTATTTAATGTCTAAAAATTATAAATAAAATACCATTATGTAGGAAATCTCGTTATATTTCTAAATAATATTTGAAATAAATTTATCTTATGTATAACCCTATATTAAAAATCTTTTAGTAAATAAACTTTGATTTTAACTCTTTTAACACTTCTTTGAATTAAATAATAATAAATGTCCTAATCTAATAAAAGTGGACCTAAATGAAAATATTTTACTCCTAAGGTTTTTTTTGGTCGAGATAAACTTTTACAATAGAATTAGGACATGTGTTAGGGTAATATTAATATCATTTTTACCCTTAATTACCCTATTTACTTTTAACCATGGTAAATAAAAATAAAAAGTTACTATTCACCAAAAATTATTTGCATCTCATTGAACCAAATTTTAATCCTTGATATTAACCGTGTCTCTCATATTTTCTAATTCCACTCACAGAAGCGGTAAAATTATGTTTTATGAGGAATTTAGTTTTTTAACTACCACATAGTGGTTTCACTATTCATTAAAAAATGAATGTTTCCAGAAAAATACCAAAAATTAGGCCTAAGCTATATTTGATATTATGAATTCAAAAATGATGTCTGTTTTACCAAATTCAAACCATATCAGTTACATTAATTGATTTAAAAATTAATTCTCTTCGTCAAAACAAATATCATGTTTTTAAGTGATAATAACTATAAAAAGATTGACACTTGATTATGTCTGGTTTAAATGTGAAATTACATCCAATGACCATCATTGTATTAAATTGTAAAAATATATTCTAAATATACTTTAATACCACTCAAATTAATAATTTATCACTATTAATTATTTTAATTAAAAAAGTTGTTTTTAATTAAAATTTAGTAATTTTCACTATTCATCAAAATATGAAAGTTATCCCAAAATTACCAAAATTTCACCCTAAGATAATTTCAATATTACGAATCCAAAAATGAAGTCCATTTCAAAATATTAAATTTATAAAATTTCAAAAATTAGGTATTACTATTCCTAACGTCTAGTTTGATTGGTTGTGGTGTGTTAGAATCTCGAAGTTGTGTAAAATGCACGGCATTGCATTATTCAAAGGGAAACGTATCGTGGATGCTTGGGGTGTTACATTCTCCCCTCCTTAAATAAATTGTGTCCTCATAATTTTTTTAAAATTGGGCTTGAAAATATAATGGAAAGTCCCACCTCGGAAAAAGAGTCAATAAAGCTATCAATTTAAAAGAAAGGAAGAGAGGTATAAAGGTCACCCAAGATAACCCATACTAGGATTCCATTTAGTAAAACATAGATATGGACGATAAACTAAGTGTTAAGTTCTGATGGAGAGGGATATAAAACATGATTAGGAGAAAGTTAATAATAAGAAAATCACAAACTTGTGTTGGGAAAAACGGTCATTAGTCTCCTAGTAGGAAAAGTAAACGGACAACATTTTCTGTTTTAAGTTACATTACATAAGGATGAGGAATTCTTTTATGATATTGACTAAGAACTTAAAGAGATTTACTTAATTTTTAAGTAGAGTTTCATTCTTTAATAAATTTTTACCGCTAACTCATTTTTTTGAACAATGTGTATTCAAGAAGACTTGGTCACAATGGAAGAGCTAGAATAAACCTCTATAGAAATACATGATCCACGTAGGATAAACTATATATTTACATTGTCTGTAGAGATTAATCAAAACCAAAATGGATAGTATAATATCTGATGATCCCCCAAATGGATATTGCATTAGAGAAAAAAACAATTATCTTAATTTTCTAAAATTAAACCATCAATACCCCAAAGTTAAATAAATACCATTCAATAATCAATTGTCCTTAAAATCCTTCAATATAATACAAACTAATATTGAAACCCAAAAATTATAAGAATGTAGTCTTCAACATTAAATTGTATCTCCAAATGACATTAATTACTCTTATATTCCCATACTTAAAAGTAATTAACCTAATCATTTCCATAAATAACCCAAGTCACTATAAATCCACAATAAAAACATAGATAAAAATCTACCATTACTCTTCAAATGAAATCCCATACTATTTTATTTTCCTTGGGCATATAGTGTTCAAAACAAAGTGAACAACTTCCAAAATAAAATTTATCACTTAATCACCAAATCATATTCCTATAATAAGGGTATTCATTTGATAAGACATAAGATCCCAAATCAAATTATTATTGATCAATAAAATCATTTAACTAAAAATTATAGTCACACTAACCGGAGACTTCATGTAGTCCAGTGGTAGGTGATAAATCCCAATCGCACTTTGGTTGTGGGTTCGATTCCCACAGCTTTGTCCGATGCGATGGGTTGTCACACGGTTTGTGTGTTGTCCTTTTTCAAAAAATATAGTTTATAACATTACCAAAATGAGATAAATTCCTTAAAATAACCATAACATAATTTAACCAGAAATCTTATCTCATACCTTTCATTTTAATCCCAAATTATAATAACTTATCATTTCCTCAAACCCAACGATCATATAAAACCAAATGGTTATTTATAACTATATCCACAAGAGAAAAGATAATTCTTCCTCAAATAACATTCTCACATGGAAAACTGCAGGGTTAAAAATACAAGAGAAAATTATTCCAAAGTAAACCCATAAACAAGGATCACTAATACTTTTTAAACATTTCTCCAACCATTAATTCCCACATAGATTCTTCTTTGACAAAAAAATATCCTATAGAATAGGGAATTCACTCGGGTAATGGCTAGGTACCCTACTTTTATGGAAAATGACTGTAAATGGATTCTTGAGACCATTTTTTTCTTCTTCCATAGTACTCTTCATTTTTCATCGAAAATTCTTCACTTTATGTCCCTTCTTCCCGCATGTAAAGCATTTCATTGTCCCATTGAGACACTTTCCTGGGTGTCTCCTTCTATATTTCCTGCATGATAGAAATTGAGGATTAATTTTTCCATGGTCTCCACTGCTAGAGGTCTTATCATTCATTACATTTCTCTTCATTATTGAGTCTGGAAATTGGTTAATATATATATTGTTGATCATATTTTTGGAAAATTGATTTGGTATAAAGATGATATCATTTATGCCTATCAACATTCCATTTTGTTTCTCATTGCCACCATTGTCCCCACCTTGTACATCATTCTCAAAGTCACTATGAATTCCTTGGAATCCATCCATTGACTAAAACCATAAAGCATTATGTGAGTAACAATAGTCATAAAATCATTTAGAGATTAACATGTCACCATATTCTCAATTTTAAACACATTAGGATTAACAAAGGTCATTTACTCTCATCTTCTATATATTATAATTCAAATTGGTTTGTAAAGTAAATGTAAATTATCCTAAGCATATCCCCCAGGAGTGTCGTAACCAAGAGTGCAGCAAGTCCATTTTTCATACACCATCTCTCGTTCGAGTCTAGCTCAAAGCAGTGTTTTTTGGTTTTACCCCTAGGTACATCTGTGCCAGAGCCGCCTCTACCAGCTCATATCCAGAAAGGGATGTATTTCTCAGAAAACTCACAAAATCTCTACAATACCAAAATTCTAGTATGTTCTTATATACTAATCCTCAATGTTAATCTTAGGTATACATGATCTAATTAGAGTTTATCTAAATCTATCTTCCAAGGTTTGTACTAAACTTCCTCTGATACCAACTATAACACCCAGATAAGTGAAAAACTACAACAACATATTGTCTTCATATCCCCTCATACTATCCATGTAGGTCATTCATAAAATACTTCTTCACATCCTGGGAAAAATAAAACATTGAAATGGGTGAGCTCAGATGCTCATTAAGGATAAAAATATAGCGGAAACATTCATAAAAATTTAAAGCAATGTATAACTAAAACAAAAGCCTTTTAAACTTGAACTTCAGCATAATATGGAAAAAATAAAATGAAATAATTCCATTTAATTTTTCACATGGATATTCTACTAATCGAATAATCACATGCAATATCAATAAAAACTTTCATAATGATTGAATGCATAATGCCATACTATCATAACCACATAGCCAAGGCCTTGTGTCAAGACTACAAATATGATTTTGTCAAGGACTTGTTCCAAGATAGTAGTTTGTATCATGCAACCTACCGATGCATCGAGGAGATATAGCGGGATCCACCCATTGCTTACTAAGTCTAATGCATTCCTCATATGAAAATTTTGAAACATAACATAAACATTCGTATTGATAATAGCATACGAAAGGTCAATAAATTATCCACAAACCCTGAATAGAATAAAAATAACACATCAACAATCAAACATAACTCATTCAATACAATATGGAAGAATGTATTGTAAGAGGTTAACCTCAATCGAGAATAATGAATTATATTGACATAGATGAAAATTATCATCAAAACTATTTGAGAGAAATATCCCCCTTTTCTTGAAATCATTTAAAAGTCACACTATTTGTCAAGAATCCATTTAAAAATATATTTTTGAATCAAAGTGTCCCATACCACTTTGAAACATTTAAAAGGAATTTTAATTTTAAAACATTAATTTCCATATAAATAAATCCTTAAAACCATTTTTAAATCATGGAAAATAATGAGAATGAATTATAATAATAAATCTTTAAAACATTTTAAAATGATATTTTAGTTATAGTTCCTAAACAAAAGAGAGACACTTGAATGCAAATAATTGAGGTAATCAAAACATTATAATATCATGAGAATAAAGGTATTCATGATATACTATGTCAAGGTACATTATATACACCATATAAAAGTGATTTGGTGTATAACAACAAAGGAGTCTCAATGGAATGTAAATTGAGATGAAATATCTCATAAAGGCCATATCCTTAGGTTAAGGATTAATCAACGACATAAATATGTTTGAAAAATATAAATACACTCAATATGATTTGATATTCAGTGTAAAACAATCAAAGAACATTGACACATATTCTTGTAAAAACAACACCAATGAATTAGAAGTTTAACTCAATAAATGGAGATTGAGTTTAAATTACTCTTATCAAGTTCATACCAATAACTTGAGAATTTATAAATTGAATGATTATGTGTATCAAAATTATATCCACAAAAAAAGGAGTGGAAATTATGACATAATCAAATGAATAGTGATTTCACACATAATCTTTGAGTAAAATAATCAATGAAGTAAGCGTAAAGCTGATTGAGTGGAAATTGAAATATCAAATTCTCTTATTGATTTGGTAACATAAAAAACATACACCGATTAAAGAAGGATCATTCAATTATGATTTAAATATACATGAATTAAATTATATTACACAATGAATACAAACATTGGCAGTACACAAACCACATGCAATAAATAAGTGGTGAACAATGGAATTCTCACGGAATTAAAAGTGAGATAAGAAACCCCTTACTTTGTACTTTTTCCTTGGTTGACGGTAGGTTAACCTCCTATATAATAGTGAAATAATTTTTATTCAATTATAGAGGAATAATTTACATTAATATGATATCATATATGATCTTTTAACATTTATTTGTTAATAATATCTTAGTATTATCGTCATTTCAGGTGTTAACTTACTCATTTTCCTTTATATTCTTTGTTATGTAAGCCGTGTTTGTTCTGGATAGTTTGTATCTTATTCATATATATAATTATATCATGTCCTTAAAAATTATTTTAAATAATAAAATGATAATTATACTTGAATGGATATGATGGAGAATGAATCTCATCGCGTTCGTGGAGACGGTAGACTGTACGTACGCACGAGCGACAATATCATTCTTTTAATGTTAAAATAATATATAATTGGATGGTATATAAAATATATAGAATAAATTTAATGTTATATTTATTATTTACATGAATTACACATCACAATTATACACATCCAAATAATAATTTATTGAATGACAATTACACCACGACGTGGAGACGGTAATCCGTACGTACGCACATATGGTGACATGCCATTCAAAGGATGGATAGAATACTGAATATGGTTGTACCATATTTATAATAACATCACAGTTTATAGAAGATACTAGATTTATTATTTTAGAATAGAAATAACAAAGAATGAAGATGTTGAAGAAGAAAGGAACTTGAAAGAGGGTGGTGAAAACATTACCTCTTCTTCGGGTTATTCCTTTTTATTTGATCAAAAGGGATCCTTAGTTTGGCTTTCTGATCAAAATAAGGCCTCTAGGTTGTAGTGAGAAAATTTTAGAGAGTATCTGGGTAGGGTTTTGCCGATCCAAAAGGCTTTGAATGTGTAAATTAGTGAGAAGGGGGAGTTCCCTTTTATAAGAGGGGTGAGGGGCACCTTTGGAAAAGCAAAAAATATTATTTTATAATAAATTCATATTCAGTTTCTAAAGGCTCCAAAGTGGATTATTTAAAGTTTAAAGTGGGGATGGGTCAAAAATAACTCAACCAATAGAATTTATACAGGTTTGAGTCATTTTATTAACCTTATCTTTAAGTATTAACTCTTAGTTATTTAGTTTCACTTTTACAATGTCTCTTTGTATATTTAATTATATGGTTAATAAACTTACTATATACATCCAAGAGACCCCCAAGTGGTCAATGAATGATACACCTATCATGATATAAGTCTCCTGGCCGAACCATAGATTTTTAGGAATTGAATATAAATTAATAATTTAATATTTGTTTTAAAAACACTTTTTTGTAAATTTTGACACTATTGGGTATTTTGTTTTTGATAAATACATAACAGCATTATTACTTCAAAAAAAATTTATATAATCAATATTAATACGTAATAATAACCTATAAAATTAGTATAATTCATAAAAATTCTCAAATTACATTTATTTTGATATTTATAATATCAATTATTTTAATATTTCATTAATTAGGTAATTACTATATCACAATTGTGTCATAAATAAATTAAATTATTTAATGTATAAAAATTATAAATAAAATACCATTATGTATGAAATATATTTATCTTTATAATGAATATTTCCAATTGAATTTATCTTATTTATAACACTATATTAAAAATGTTTTAGTAAATAAACATTGATTTTAACCCTTTTAACTATTCTTTAAATTAAATAATAATAAATGTCCTAATCTAATACAAGTGGAGCAGAATGATAATATTTCACTCCAAAGGTTGTTTTTTGTTGAGATGCACTTGTCCAATTGAATTATGACAAGTGTTAGGGTAATATTAATATCATTTTTACCCTTAATTACCCTATTTACTTTTAACCGTGGTAAATAAAAGTAAAAAGTTACTATTCACCAAAAATTATTTTCATCTCATTGAACCACATTTTACTTCTTGAAGGTAACTGTGTCTCTCGGATTTTCGAAATTCCACTCACAGAAGTGGTAAAATTATGTTTTATGATAAATTCAGTTTTTTAAGTACCACTTAGTGGTTTCACTATTCATTAAAAAAATTAAAGTTTCTAGAAAAATACCAAAAATTAGGCCTAAGCTATATTTGAAATTATGAATTCAAAAATGATTTCTATTTTACCAAATTCAAAACATATCAGTTGTATTAATAAATTTAAAATTTAATTCCCGTTGTTAAAACAAATAGCGTGTTCTTAAGAGATAATAACTATAAAAAGATTGACACTTGTTTATGTCCGGTTTAAATGTGAAATTACATCAAATGACCAACACTGTATTAAATTTTAAAAATATATTCTAAATATACTTTAAAACCACTAAAATTAATAATTTATCACTATTAATTATTTTGATTAAAAAATTTGTTTTTAATTAAAATATTGTAATTTTCACTATTCCTCAAAATGTGAAAGTTATCTGAAGTACCAAAATTTCACCCTAATATAATTTCGATATTAAGAATCCAAAAATGAAGTCCATTTCGAAAGATAAAATTTATAAAATTTCAAAAAGTAGATATTACTATTCATAACAGCTAGTTTTATTGGTTGTGGTGTGTTAGAATCTCGAAGTTGCGTACAATGCAATCCATTGCATTATTCAAAGGGAAACGTATCGTGAAAGCTTGGGGTGTTACATTCACCCCTCCTTCAATAAATTGCGTCCTCACAATATTTTTAAAATTGGGCTTGAGAATATAATGGAAAGTCCCACATCAAAAAAAGAGTCAATAAAACAATCACTTTAAAAGAAAGGAAGAGAGGTATAAAGGTCACCCAAGATAACCCATACTAGGATTCCATGTAGGAAAACATGGATATAGATGATAAACTAAGTGTTAAGTTCTGATTGATAGGGATAGAAAACATGATCATGAGAAAGTTAACAATAAGAAAATCACAAACTTGTGTTGGGAAAAATGTTCATTAGTCTCCCAATAAGAAAAGTAAACGAACAAAATTTTTTGTTTTAAGTTACATTACATAAGGATGAGGAATTCATTTTGGATATTGACTAAGAACATAACAGATATACTTACTTTTTAAGTAGAGTTTCATTCATTAATAAATTTTTACCACTAACTTTTTTTTTGAATAATGAGTATTCAAGAAGACTTTGCCACAATGGAAGAGCTAGAATAAACTTCTATAGAAATATATGATCCACGTAGGATAAACTATATATTTACCTTGTCTTCAGAGATTAATCAAAACCAAAATGGTTAGTATAATATCTAAGTATCCCCCAAATAGATATTCCATTAGGGAAAAAACTAATCTTAATTTTCTAAAATTAAACCATCAATACCTCAAAGTTAAATAAATACCATTCAATAATCAATTGTCCTTAAAATCCTTCAATATAATTCAAACTAATATTGAAACAAAAAACTTAAAAGAATGTAGTCTTCCACGTTAAGTTGTATCTCCAAATGACATTAATGACTCTTAAAGTCACATACTTAAAATTAATTAACCTAATCATTTCCATAAATAACCCAAATCACTATAAATCCACAATAAAAACATTGATAAAAATCCACCGTTACACCTCAAATGAAATCCCATACTATTCTATTTTCCTTGGGCATATAGTCTTCAAAACAAAGTGAACAACTTCCAAAATAAAATTTATCACTTAATCACCAAATCATTTTCCTTTAATAAGGGTATTAATTTGATAAGACATAAGATCCCAAATCAAATTTTTATTGATCAATAAAATCATTTAACTAAAAATAATAGTCACACTAACTAGGGACTTCACGTAGTCCAGTGGTAGGTGATAAATCCCAATCTCACTTTGGTTGTGGGTTCGATTCCCATAGCTTTGTACGACGTGACGGGTTGTCACACGGTCTATGTGTTGTCCTTTTTCAAAAAATATATTTTATAAAATTACCAAAATGAGATAAATTCTTCAAAATAACCATAACATAATTTAACCACAAATCTTATCTAATAACATTCATTTTCATCCCAAATTATAATAACTTATAATTTCCTCAAACCCAACGATCATATAAAACCAAATGGTTATTTATAACTATATCCACAAGAGAAAAGATAATTCTTCCTCGAATATCATTCTCACAATGAAAACTACATGGTTAAAAATACAAGAGAAAATTATTCCAATGTAAACCCATCAACAAGGAGCACTAATACTTTTTAAATATTTCTCCAACCATTTATTCTCACATAGATTCCTCTTTGACCAAGAAAATATCCTATAGAATAGGGCATTCACTCGGGTAATGGCCAGGTCCCCTACATTTACAGAAAATGACTGTAAATGGATTCTTGGGACCATTTTTATATTCTTCCATAGTACTCTTCATTTTTCTTCAGCAATTCTTCACTATATGTCCATCCTTCCCGCACGTAAATCATTTATGTTTCCCATTGAGACACTTTCCTGGGTGTCTCCTTCCACATTTCTGACATGATGGAAATTGAGGATTTCTTTCTCCATGGTGTCCACTACTAGGGCTCTTATCATTCATCACCTTTCTCTTCTTTGTTGTGTCCAGGAATAGGTTAATATGTATATTATTGATCATATTTTTGGAAAATTGATTTGTCATAAAGATTATATCATTTATGCCTATCAAAATTCCATTTTCTTGCTCATTTCCACCATCGTTCCCACCTTGTACATCATTCTCAAAGTCACTATGACTTCCTTGGAATCCATCCAATGACTAAAACCATAAAGTTTTGTGTGAGTAATAGTAGTCATAAAATCATTTAGAGATTAACATGTCACCATATTCTCAATTTGAAACACATTAGTATTAACCAAGGTCATTTACTATCATCTTATATAAATAATACTTCAAATCAGTTTGTAAAAAATATTTAAATTATCCTAAGCATATCCCCTGGGAGTGTCGTAACCAGGAGTGCAGCAAGGCCTGTTGTCGTGCACCAGTTCCCATTCGAGTCTAGATCAAAGCGGTGTTTTCAAGTTTTACCACTAGGTACATCTGTGCCAGATCCACCTCTACATGCTCGTATCTAGCCAGTGCTGTATTGCTCGGAAAACTCACAAAATCTCTACAATACCAAAATTCTAGAAAGGTCTTCTATACTAATCCTCGAAGTTCATCTTAGGTCTACGTGCTCTAATCATAGTTTATCTAAATCTAGCTTCCAAGTTTTGTACTAAACTTCTACTGATACCAACCGTAACGCCCAGACCCTAGATACCCAAAGTCGGTGCATTATTATATAACATTGGTACGATCACATGAAAGGTCATGTCTTAAAAGACTGGTTAGTTTAGTATCCTTGGAAACAGTAGATATATTCATAAAGTTTACATTACATCAATAAGTGAAAAACTACAACAACATATTGTATTCATATCCCCTCATACTATCTATGTAGGTCATTCATAAAATACTTCTTCACATCCAGGGAAAAATAAAACATTGAATGGGGTGAGCTCAGATGCTCAGTAAGGATAACAATATTGCAGAGACTTTCATAAAAATTTAAGTCAATTTATAACTAAAACAAAAGCTTTTTAAACTAAAACGTCAGCATAATATGGAAAAAATAAAATGAAATAATGGCATTTACTTATTCACATGGATATTCTACTAATTGAATAATCACATGCAATATCAATAACCACTTTCATAATGATGGAATGCATAATGCCAGACTATCATAACCACATAGCCAAAGCCTCATGCCAAGACTACAAATAAGATTTTGTCAAGGTCTTGTTCCAACACACTAGTTTGTCGCATGAGACCTACCGATGCATTGAAGAGCTATAGCGGGCTCCACCCATCTCTTACTAAGTCCAATGCATTCATAATATATAAATTTTGAAACATAACATAAAAATTCATATTGAAAATAGCATACGAAATGTCAATACATTATCCACAAATCATGAATGGTATAAAAATAACACATCCACAGTCAAACATAACTCATTCAATACAATATGGCAGATTGTATTGTAACAGATTAACCACAATCGAGAATAATGAAGGATATTTACATAGATGAAAATTATCATCAAAACTATTTGTGAGAAATATCCCCTTTTTCTTGAAATCATTTAAAAGTCGCACTATTTGTCAAAACGCCATTTAAAAATAGATTTTTGAACAAAAGTTTCCCATACCACTTTGAAACATTTTAATGGAATTTTAATTTTAAAACCTTAATGTCCATATAAATAAACCCTTAAACCCATTTTTAAAACATGGACAATAATGAGAATGATTTATAATAATAAATCTTTAAAACATTTTAAAGTGATATTTTAGTTAGAGTTCCTAACCAAAATAGAGACACTTAAATACAAATAATTGAGGCAATAAAAACATTATAATGTCATGATAATAAAGGGATTCATGATATACTATGTCAAGGTACATTATATACACCATATAAAAGTGATTTGGTGTAAAACAACAAAGGAGTCTCAATGGAATGTAAATTGAGATGAAATATCTCATAAAGGTCGTATCCTTAAGTTAAGGATTAATAAATGACATAAATATGTGTGACAAATATAAATACACTCAATATGATTGGATATTCAGTGTAAAACAATCAAAGTACATTCACACATATTCTTGTAAAAATAACACCAATGAATTAGATGTTTAACTCAATAAATGGATATTGATAAAAATTACTCTAATCAAGTTCATAGAGATAACTTGAGAATTTATCAATGGAATTATTATGTGTATCAAAAGTATATCCACAAAATGGGGAGTGTAAATTTTGACATAATTAAATAAATAGTGATTTCACACATAATCATGGAGTAAAATAATCAATGAAGTAAGCGTAAAGCCGAATGAGTGGAAATTGAAATATCAAATTCCCTTATTGATTTGGTAACTTACGAAACATACACCCATGAAATAAGGATCATAAAATTATGATGTAAATATAAATGAATTAAATTATATTCCACAATGAATACAAACATGGGCAGTACACACACCACATGCAATAAATAAGTGGTGAACAATGGAATTCTCATGGAATTAAAAGTGAGATAAGAAACCCCTTACTTTTTACTTTTTCCTTAGTCAACGGTAAGTTAACCTCCTATATAATGGTTAAATAATTGTTATTTAATTATGAAAGTATCATTTACATTAATATGATATCATATATGATCTTTTAACATTTATTTTTTAATAATATCTTCGTATTATCGTCATTTCGGGTGTTAACTTACTCGTTTTCCTTTATATTATTTGTTACGTAATCCATGTTTGTAATGGATAGGTTGTATCTTATTCATATCCAGAATTATATAAATCTCTTAAACATTATTTTTAATCATAAAATGAGAATTATACATGAATAGATACGATAGAGAATGAATCTCATCGCGTTCGGGGAGACGGTAGTCTGTACGTTCGTACGAGTGAAAATATCATTCTTTTAATGTTAAAATAATATATAATTGGATGGTATATCATATAGAGAGAATAATTATCATGTTATATTTATTATTTATATGAATTAAACATCACTATTATACCCATCCAAATAATAATTTATTGAATGACAATTACACCACGACGTGGAAACGGTAAGTCGTACGTACGCACGTATGGTGACATGCTATTCAAAGGATGGATAGAATACTGAATATGGTTGTACAAAATTTATAATAACATCACAGTATATAGATGATACTGGAGTTATTATTTTATAATATAAATAACAAAGAAATAAGAAGTTTAAGAAGAAATGAACCTGAAAGAGGGTGGTGAAAACATTACCTCTTCTTCGGGTTCTTCCTTTTGATTTGATCAAAAGGGATACATAGGTCGGCTTTCTGATCAAACTAAGGCCTCTAGGTTGTAGTGAGGTAATCTGAGAGAGTATTTGGGAAGTTTTTGGCTGAGAAAAAAGGCTTTTAATGTGTTAATTAGTGAGAAGGGGGAGTTCCCTTTTATAAGAGGGGTGAGGGGCACCTTTGGAAAAGCTAAAAATATTGTTTTATAATAAATTCATATTCGGTTTCTAAGGGCTCAAAAGTGGATTATTTAAATTTTAAGGTGGGTATTGGTTAAAAACCACTCATCCAATAGAATTTATATTGGTTTGATTCTTTGTATTAACCTTATCTTTAAGTATTAACTCTTAGTTAATTAGTTTCACTTTTATAATGTCTCTTTGTATTTTTATATTTTATGGTTAATAAACATGCTAAATACATCCAAGAGACCCCCAAGTGGTCAATTAATGATACAAATATCATTATATAAGTCTCTTGGCCGAACCTTAGATTTTTAGGAATTGAATATAAATTAATAATATAATATTTGTTTTAAAAACTCTTTTATGTCAATTTTGACACTATTGGGTTTTTTTGATAAATTCATAACAGCATTATTACTTCGAACACAATTATATATTCAATCATAATATGTCATTTTAACCTAGAAAATTATTATAATTCATAAAAAGTCTCAAATTACATTTATTTTGATATTTATAATATCAATTATTATAATATTTCATTAATCAGGTAATTACTGCATCACCATTGTGTCATAAATAAATTAAATTATTTAATGTATAAAAATTATAAATAAAATACCATTATGTAGGAAATATTTTTAGATTTCTAATGAATATTTAAAATCTAATTTATCTTAAATATAACCCTATATTAAAAATGTTTTAGTAAATAAACATTGGTTTTAACTCTTTTAACACTTCTTTGAATTAAATAATAATAAATGTCCGATTCTAATACAAGTGGACCTAAATGATAATATTTTACTCCTAAGGTTTTTTTAGTCTAGATACACTTGTCCAATAGAATTATTACATGTGTTAAGGTAATATTAATATCATTTTTACCCTTAATTACCCAATATACTTTTAACCGTGGTAAATAAAGGTAAAACGTTACTATTCAAAAAAAATTATTTTCATCTCATTGGACCACATATTACTCTTTTATATTAACTGTGTCTCTAAGATTTTCTAAATTCCACTCACAAAAGTGGTAAAATTATGTTTTATGGAAAATCCTGTTTTTTAACAACCACTTAGTGGTTTCACTATTCATCAAAAAATGAATGTTTCCAGAAAAATACAAAAAATTAGGCCTGAGATATATTTGATATTATGAATTAAAAAATGATGACTATTTTACCAAATTCTAAACATATCAGTTTCATTAATTAATTTAAAAATTAATTCCCATCATCAAAACAAATAGAGTGTTTTTAAGAGATAATAACTATAAAAAGATTGACACTTGTTTATGTCTGGTTTAAATGTGAAATTACATCCAATGGCCAACATTGTATTAAATTGTAGAAATATATTCTAAATATACTTTAAAACTACTCAAATTAATAATTTAACACTATTAATTATTTCGAATAAAAATTTTGTTTTTAATTAAAATTTCGTAATTTTCGCTATTTGTCAAAATATGAAAGTTATCCGAAAAGTACCAAAAATTCACCCTAAGCTAATTTATATATTATGAATCCAAAAATTAAGTCCATTTAATAATATTAAATTTATAAAATTTCAAAAATTAGGTATTACTATTCCTAACGGCTAGTTTGATTGGTTGTGGTGTGTTAGAATCTCGAAGTTGCGTACAATGCACGCCATTGCATTATTCAAAGGGAAACGTACCGTGGAAGCTTGGGGTGTTACAACTATGATAATGTAATATTAATTAATTCATGAGGGTTAATGGATAACTACCTTCCACAAAATCTAAATAATATGAATTTGTCATGTTTGATCTCAAGGGACCTCTATTGATACCGAAAGGCCAAACTCGATTGGAATCCAAGGATCGCACATGTGGTAATCAACACCAATAAAAATAAATCTAAATCTATAGAGCTCATCTTATGGAATTAAACAAGGACTCCACTAGAGAATACTTGGTATTAATATCTGGTATTGAATAAGAATATATGATACATGTATCCCATGGGGTGACTCCCCTTGGAATTCATAGTAAATAATCTACAGAGACTCTATTGTCTCTCTAAAGAAATCTAATAACATTGTACATTATCAAATCCAATGGTGTATTTATACCCTAACATTCACATTCATCCACCTATGTAATCCTAGACTCTTCTATTGAATTCCATGAAAATACTAATCAATATGAATCTAAGGAAGATCTCTATGGAATTCTATATCAATATCCATTTTCATGAAATCATAAAAAATCATTATTTCCCAATTAATATAGTAAAAAATTCCATAATAAAGACAAGTTCTCCAATTAGGATCAAATCACAATCCTAATTAAACAATCTAAGGCTATAAACACTATGTATTGTGATTTTTTATCAAAGGTATCCTACATTCTCTATTAAATAATTACATCCCAAAGGTCAATAAAAAACTATCCCATAAATTTCCTCCAGAAAATAGAATAAATTAAAAACCACCTATTAAATAATTCTCTCAAGGTTCTACCTAACCCAATATTTGTTTTCTGATTCTAAAGGATCCTCTAAGATAAAAATAGGACACTAAAACAATTTAAATCATTTTTAGGTTGACTAATTTATGGTTAGGTGTGATAATATGAGCCAAAAATTAAGTATAATGGAAATTATTTAATGACAATCATTTAAAACCCATAATTTTCCCTCATAAGACTAAACTCATCCCTTATTGGACTTCATTTTGAGCTAAAAAAAGATTTGAAGAAACTATAAATACACATTGAAAAAAGGGAAAACACATATAAATGGTGTGAGCACAACTGAATGGTATTTTTTTAGTAACCCCTACCCCATTATCCTAGAGTTGATGTTTCTATTATAACATTGGAATATTATAGGGAGAATCACATCTCGATGGACCGAATAGTTTAGTAGTCTTGGTAAACTAGACACATGCTTGAGTTTTTCATTGCATTTGTTTATAAAAATTATAAAACATTTTCTTCATAATAAAATTTCAACCTCTAGAATATCCTTCCATATTAGTCATAGTAAACATCATGGATTCCTAGGGAAATAAATAAAAATTATTTATATAAAATTATTACTAAGGGTTATGTATAGTTGATTAAATCATGATTCAATGTGGATAATCAATTTGGTAAGGTAAATAACAGAACACAGATGCACCAAAATAAATAAACTCAGAAGAAAGTTTATCTAGATATAATATCAATGTCAAAATATCATATATAATAATTAGTATGGAGATTTAAATAATTGAAAAAACATTCCATTTAATTAATAACGTGACTGTCATAAGTGGATAAGGTATAATCAATATGGAAAGGTAAATAAATTAACACGCATTCTATTTAATAAATAAATAGTGAATAATAATAATCCACAAAAAATATCACTATGAAATTATCAAGGACAATAATAAATGAATTCCAAATGATGTAAATTTATAATTATAGAATAAAATGAATTCAATATTATCATATATCAACCAGTATGACCATTCACGGGACAATTTAAAACTGCTGGGTACAAACTCATCTGGATCTGGCCAATTGATTTTATTCTATATTACTAATTTTCCTTAAAAAATACTAATGCATAAAGGGGATATCTTTTACATGGACCCACACTTAATTTAATGTCCAAATATTTGCTAATATGTATAATAATTAATTTAATTCATTAATAATATTCCTTATATCAAAAATCTGTACGTAGTAAGGAATATGGATTTATCAATATTTCCCCAAATAGTGAAATCACACCAAATTTAGAACACTCTATGTAGATATGATATATGGATTACATAATAAACATATCCATGTTGAATAAAATGGATATTAAGGTAAATTTTAATGTCTACTAGAATGTAAATAATATAAGGGAAATTTAATGACTAAAAAATGAATCAAGGAAGTGAATGTCAATATTTTACTTTTTGAAAAGATCCATAAGCCATCCATAAAAAGAATAAGGATTATTTCAATACAACATATAACAACTAGATAAATAATAATTGGTTTCTTCATCTATTAGTATATATACCTGAAAGGGTTCTTTAAATAATATTATTGAGGAAAATATCATTTTCATTTTGAAAAATATGTTTTAAAATAAAATTAAAAAAACATATTAAAAATTATTCTATTTGAAAATAACATTTGAAACTTATAAAATATTCTATAAAATATTATAGTGTTCATAATGTATATAAATTCCATTAATTTCATATAAAATGAAACAAATAATTCTTTACCTTCTTTTATAATGAAAATTTGGAATTGTTTTGAAAATTACAAAAATATTCTTTTGAATGATTTTTTAAAATAAAATAGGATAAATGATTTTAATAAAACATTTGGATAATGTTGAAAATATTTATTAAAACCTTTTTAAAAAAATGGTTTTGGAGGAAATGATATTTCAAACCGAAGAGATAAATGAAGTCATATTTTCTTAAAAACATTTAATCAGTACTTTTTACATATCGAAGAGTGGTAAAATGGTATTATTACAAGAGAATATCATTAATTAATAAATTTGGATAAAATTAAATGGGTTTATTAGGGAATAATAAAATAATTTTCTTTTAACTAAAATTCATGAATAAATAACCTGAATTAGAATGGGATTGTGAAATAAACCCTTAAAATGATCATATTGTTGAAATGGGAATTAATAAAAAAATTTATTATTTGTATAGACTTCAAATAAATATAAAAAAATTAATATAAAAAAATATAATCAAAAATTCATTACACATATAATCTTATAATATCATATATTGTGAAGAAGTAGTATTATCAAATGACAGGAAGTTGAGTTATGAATTTCTTTATACATATTATTTTTTAATTACAACATCGTTGTATGAAATAATTCAAATTGAAACTAAAAATAAAAATAATTATTATATATTAAGTATTTTACATGTGGAATGGGTAGATTATAAAATATATAAAAGAAATTAGGTTCATAAATTACAATATCCTTTAATTAAGGGAAATTGAGATGATGTTCATTAATAAGATCATATCCTTGAAGTAGGGATTAATTAATGAATTGATTACCTATATAAAATTTAAATCCACCAAAAATCAATGGAAATAAAAAATAAAATAATCCAATTTCATTACACACATAATCATATCGTGACATAATTAATGTAGTATAAGCTTAACCCAATTAATGTAATTTGAGTTACAAAATATCTTACATTGTCCTTGTTTTTTGTTGAACTTTATTTAACCTCTAGTATAGTGGTTTTTAACCTTTTACTAATTTATTCTAGAACCATATTAATATTTATTATATAATTTATGATACTTTTATGACATCTTATCACTCATTCATTAATAATCTTTCATTATTGTCATTTCTCATGGTGTTAATTGTCTTCTTTCCCTATCTGTTCATTAACATAAATTTTCTAATTATTTTGACTATTATAAAGGAAAATAATCTAAATAATATTAATCATTTAATTATTAAAATATTTATTTATTGGTTATACTTTTAAAACCTATCATTAATAATCATTTTGAGAAATTTTGTACGTTACGATCATAGAGATGGTAAGTCATACATACGCATGAGTAACATTTTCATTATTCAATGATCATAATGGAATGGAGGAAGGTAATATTTTATATTTATTGAATGATAATAATATCATATATACAATATTATTCCAATAAATATTTTTATATATATCATCTACGTGGTGTTGTCCAGAAAATGAATCACATCGCTTCATGATGGCAGTAGTCCACACGTACATGAATGATGTTAACATTTTTTAGTATAAATATGATATATTATATTTTAATATTGATGAATATGTCAGTAATGTCAAAAAATTATCGTTTTTGTTACATATATTCATCCATTTCACCCTTGTTACATTTCATGTAAAGCATTAGTGAAAAACTAATCACATATCTTTGCGAGTCGGTAATCTACCATACTCATGAGTGACGTTATAGTATCCCTTACTAAATAGAGAGTAAAAAAAGGTTTATATGATATTATGTATATATGTATAATTCTTTTATATAAATAATATATATACTTTATATCCATCATCATATCCAACTGTGAGAGGTCGAAATGAAAAAACCAATCACATCATATCACAAAGTGATAATCCATCACACACATGAATAAAGATTTCATAACCCATTTGATGGAAGTGGGATGGTACTAGGTTGTTATATTAATATGAATAAATATATTTATATTTATGATAATTAGTTTATTATTTCATCATGGTTAAATAATAATTGAATGAGGTAGATGAAAAAATAAAATAAAAAATTCTCATTGAATAACATTACCTTCTCTTTTTGTATCCTGATAAGGTTTGTACGAAAATTATTTATAGGAAGGATAGTTTCAAAAAAAGAGGCTTCTAAGATTAGAGTATGGACTTTTAGAAGTTATTTGGTCAGTTATTGTCTAAATAAAAATGGTCTTAATGTGTGAAGAAACGAGGATGGGGGTGTTATTATATGTGAGGTGAGTGAAACATTTTTAATTTTTGAAATTAAAATAGGTGAACCCATGTTTTTTACATGACACAAGGTTCAAAATGGTTTATTATTTTAAATAAAAAATTATAGGATTTAAATATATCAAAAAATATATATATTATTCATGTTTTAGGTAATTTTAACCCTTATCGTTTTATTTTAACCCCTGGTATATCCATTTTTACAATAACTATTGAAATTAATTTTTAATACTTTCAATATTAATTTTGGTCAAAATTATTTTGACATCTTATAAAATATGAATTATTATGATTCAAAATATATAATTCAATTTCTTAAATTTTATTCACATAATTAGAAATTTTAATTTAAAATTAATTCCACATAAGTGATGTGAAAGTGAGTTTTCAAAGAGAAAATGTTCAAATGTTCACAAATATTTTATATTGAAATTCAAAATTAAAATCATTAAAATTACCTAAATTAGATTATACTATATTAAATTAAACTTATTTTATTTACACAAAAAATAAATATATAATATAAATTTATAAATAATTTAAACAAGGTAGATTTCAATTAAAATTCAATATTTTTAACTTTCATAAAAATGAATCTTTTCAGAAGTATCCCAAATAGTAACCATAATGAAATTTTTATATTAATATTTCCAAAATAAGGATTAGTTTTTTATTTAAATTTTATAAAATGGATCAAAATTAATTTTAAATTATGTGCACAAATCGCGACTAGTCTATATTTTAAAAATAAAACCATTTTTCAGAAAACATTTTTTTTCTTTTAAATGATTTGTATTTTATTTCTAGTAAATAAATAAAATAATATCCATAACATAGTATGTACTATTCATACCCTCTGGTTTAATTTTTAGGTTGTATTAGTATGTTATATTATGTTTCCTTTTTGATTCAGGGTTGTGTGTTTTGAAAGATATCAAAGAGATTTAATTTAAAGAGATATATTTCATGGGTTGGTTAAGATTAGTGTTGAATATATCATACACTATTGAATATAATGGTTTTGTTTTATAATTTCAAGGTGATAAATTATCTCCATATTAAATAGATTTTATACTCACAATATAAACATGATCATTGAAATCAAGAGATTGGTATTTTAGAAAACCATTTTTGAAAACCCCACATAATAAAAGGTTTAATAAAATATTTCTTAGTAAGAGAAAATAGAAAGTAGAAATTTCATATTTAATAACTCATATCTAGGTTTCTAAGTAGGGGAAATTTTTTTTAATGAGAATATATAAAAGTACAAGTGAATCATAAATAATTATAGAGAGTGATTTAGTTTATTGATCACAATCAATTGAATAATCAATAGAATGTTAATGGAATTGAAACTATAAATATTTAATTATTTAAAAAGTATTTGATTCATTAGATATGAATTTAATTAGATAACCTTTTTGTTTCAAAATCCTTTTCCTCGAGGTGAGGGTTTCTTTTACAATATAAGAATATAATGAAATATACTAACTTGATACATTTCTATTCTATATAACAAATTTTATCCTTTTTGTGTTCATCAATAAATTTCCAATTAATACATTACTATAAGAATTGAATATCAAATAATTATTTTTTTGTTCCTGAAGTATTAAAATTCACATTTAATATATTGTAAGATCCATAATATAGTGGTAGGATTTTCCATCCCTATCTAAATATATTACAAAACCAATATGGCTTGCATAAGGTCTACAAAATTATAAATTAATCTATAATCCTCAAAACTAACACCAAGGGTTCATCATTAATATTTATTTTTCAAATAATTTAACTAAAATAGTGAAATATTAACCAGGACAATGTTTTGGATAGTGTTAGGTGTTAAAATGTTATCATCCTTTAGACATGGGTCAATTCACCCCAGCCTTTCTAGGTTTGATGGGTTATCACCCATCATTTGGGTTTTCATTTTTCACAACTATATTAATATAATTCCAAAAAAATTTCCCCAAAAATATGATGGATATCTATGAAATAAAATTAATCAATAAATAACCATTTTACTAAGGATTTAATAAATCACTTTTTTTAAAAATTCAAATAATATTATTAGACTATTATTTCAATGTCATTACGAAAAATATTAGCCCAAAAGATTATCAATAACTTTATACTTATGTCTAAAAATTTTAAATTCTTTGATCCTTGAAAAACTATTCCACTAAAACGTATGATTTTCAAAAATTTCATGTAATTTTTCCTTAATATTATTAAAATTAAAGCACAAATAACCTTAAAAAAAAATTTAATACATTTAACATATGATCAATCATAATCATATTAACCCATGATTGTATCCATAACTGTTTTAGATAATTATGACTTATATACTTCATAAATTTAACCAAACCCTTAAATATTTCATGATTATTTTTCCTAAATATCATTGGTAAAAATAATTTTATAAAATAATTTTAGTATCCAAAAAATACACCAACTATTTTATTCTGACATAGGACCTTCCTTGGTCTAGAAGTTAACTATTTGATGAAGGGACTTGGTCAGATAGTTCCATGGTTATCCAAATTTATTGTAATAGTATATAAATGGATTACTAGGATGAGACTTTTTTACTTCCATTCTACTCTCCATTTTTCTCATCATTTACTTACTTTACTCACTTTACTTCCACATATAAACAATTTTCATATTCCTTGGAGACACATTATTTTCAATATAAAACCCCTTAATATTAACCTAGGTCATTCATTTTTATCATCTATTTGAATCTGTCATAATGGTTTATAATGAAAATGAGAACTATCCAAAACATATACCCAAGGAAGGTCAAACTAGATGCGCAATAAGCCCGATTGTTATACAACAATTTATAATCTGATTGAAAAAAATATTCCCTTTTTAATTTTATTACTACAATGTATATCTGTTCCATAATCAAGTTCATATATAGTATCATAGAAGGGATGTATTTTTAGTAAAATCTACATAATATATACTATACCATTTATTTAGGATGTAATTTTATACTTATCCTAAAATTTTATAATAGATTTATGTTCCCAAATATATAAATTTCTAAATCTAGTTACTAATATTTCAAATAAACATCCTATGATAATTACTATAGAAACCAAACCCTAGTAACAAATAGAAGGTGTATTATTTTTTATATTGTCATAGATTACAAGAAATCACATCCTGAAAGTCATAATAGCTTGGTATCCTTGATAAACAAGATAGATATATGGGAATTTCATTACATTTGAATATACATAATATAAAAAAGTCAACAATAACATTTTTCTCTCTATAATATCCTGGTATATCAATCATAGTAAACTTCATGGATTCCTTATTAAATAATTAAAATATGTGTAAGCTCAAATGAAAACTAAGGGATAATTGCAGAGAAAGCAATCATGAACCAATAAGCGTAATCAATATTGAAAGATAAAAAACTCAAGGTATATTCCATGGAATCAGTAAACTTAGAAAAAATTGCATCAAAAGATAATAAAATGGTAAATTATCATAAGTAATAATCAATATGGAAAACAAAATTAATAAAATTACATTTCATTTAATCAATAACCATATTTTCATAAATATCTAAGGCATAATCAATATGTAAAGGTAAAAAATTAAACATAAATTCAATTTAATCAATATTTTTAGAATGAAATACATTAATAGATAATATCATTGCAAAAATATCATAGATAATAATAACTGAATTCTTAATAATTGAAATTATAAATTATTTCATGTCATTAGCTTGGGATCATAATACCTCTACCATCAAGACCTTTCAAAATATAGTTTAAAACAACTCGTTACAATCTCATAGGGTTGGGACAATTACTTTTATACTAGATTACTGATTTTCCTCTTGAGACTAAAAATGGATCAGGAGCCTACCTATAAATTGGCTATACTCATGTATCCATGTCCAAAACATTCCTCATATACTGAATAATCTATTTAATTGATGAACAATGTTCCTTGTAATTTAAGGTCATAATTGAATAAGGAATGCATATTTATAAATATTTCCCCAAATAGTAAAATAAATTTAAATGTTGAATTTTTTGTGTAGAAATGATATATAGTTTAGTTAATAAAAATATCCATGAAAAATAATATGGATATTTTGGGGAAAATTAATGTCCATTGGAATCTGAATAATTTTGGATGCAATAAAAATGAATCATAGAAATTAATGTCAATACGATACTTGGTCAAAATGATCATAAACCATCCATAAGAAGAATAAGGATGGTATGAATACAACTTATAAAAATTTATGTAAGAATAAATGGTTTTTTTCATTAATGAACTGAAGTACCATAAATATATGTTTAAACACATTCTTTAGGAAAATATCATTCTAATTTTGAAAGTAACATTTTGAAACTAAAATCTCACAAAATATTTTGAATATCATTTTCTTTGAAAATAACATTAAAAACTTATAAAATAATAATTAAAATATTAGAGTGTTCATGTGGCTTGTATTTTTTTTCATAGAGTACACATCAAGAAAATGATTCCTTTAACTTTTTCTATAAAATCTATACTAGCATTGTTTTGAAAATGACCTAACGATTATTCTAAAAACATTTTTAAAAAAAAATTAGTACCAATATTTTTAATAAATCATTTTTGAATGATTAAAATCATTTTTAAATCATTTTTTAATCATTTTTTAGAATAAATCATATTTTACACCGGGTAGAGAAATGATGTTAAAATTTTTTGAAAACATTTTCTCAATTAATTTAAGTACCAAAGAATAAATTTTAATATTACTTTAAAATAAAATGACTAATCAGAGGAGAATAATATGAAATGGATTTGTTATACAAGTAACCAATAATTTCCTTCATCTTAAATTAAATAATAAAAATTCTTGATTAGAATTATATTTTGAAATAAACTCTTAAAATGATCAAAACATTGATGGTAGAATTAATCAATGAATTGATTATGTTGAGAAAATATAAATACCCATAAAACAATTGGAAGAAAATATAATAAAACTAATATTAATAACACACATAATAATATAATATGAATTTTGACTAAGAATTAATATAACCGAATGAAAAGAAATTGAGTTATGTAATTATTTACCACTTGATACCTTTTAATTCAAATCCACTTGTATGAAATAATTCAAATTAAAACTCAAAATACCATGAATTATTATGTATTTGTTGTATTACTAGAGAAATGTTAGTGTATATAATATATAAAAAAATTTATCTGTATAATATTTCAATATACTTTAATAATGGGAAATTGCAACAAAGTCCCTTAAAAGTATCATAACATTGAAGTGTGTATTACTAAATGTATTTATTATGTGTATAAAATGTAAATCCACATAAAAAATGTAGAAATAAATCTTAAAATCTAAAAATCTATGTACACACATATTCATACCCTAACACAATCAATGATGTATAAGTTTAACCTAGTTAATGAAAATTGAGTTAAAAAATCATTTATCGCACGCTTCCTTTTGATTTAAAATGATTTATCCTCTTATATAGTTGTTTTAAAAAAAGTATTAACTTATTATAGTACTATATTAATATGTATAATATCATATATTATCCTTATAAAATAAATTATCACATGTTCATTAATAATCATTCATTATTTACATTTTTTTGGGTGTTAATACCCTTATTTCTCATTCATGATTTTGGAGGAAAGCTTTAGTTATTTTAAATATTATATTGTTAAATATTCTCTAGATTCATAATCATAAAAAAAATATCATATTTATTTTTCAATCATATTTTTAATACCAATAATAAAATATGGTTTTGAGAAATGAAGTATGTCGCTATCATAGAGATGGTAGGTCGTATGTACGCATGAGTAACGATTCCATTTTTCAATCAACATTATGGAAAGGAGGTATGTAATATTTTGACTTTATATAATTATAATAATATCATATATAAAATATTATTTATTAACATATACATACTTATATCATCTATTTGGTGTGGTGATGAAAATATAGTCACATCACTTCGTGAAGGCGGTAGTCCACACGTACATGAACAATGTTATCAATTTTCAAAACTAAACAATAAAATGATATATTTTCTTTTCAAAATGAAATAATATTCATTAATATAAGAATTATTTCATTAATATAACATATATTTATTAACTTTATCCTTATTCCATTCCATGT
This sequence comes from Viscum album, assembly GCA_963277665.1. Lineage (NCBI taxonomy): Eukaryota > Viridiplantae > Streptophyta > Magnoliopsida > Santalales > Viscaceae > Viscum > Viscum album. Next base: position 453,072,902 of record OY728157.1, on the reverse strand, counting down.
AAAACATTAGTGAAAAACAAATCACATCACTTAGCAAGATGGTAGTTTATCGTACACATAAGAGACATTATTGTATCCCATATATAATGGAAGGTACAAATATTTTACATGATATAATTAAAACATATGTATAATTATGTTATAAATATAATATAAATAATCATACCAAATTGTGATATTTAGTATTGAAAAAATGAATGAAATCAGTTTGTGAGGTAGGAACCTCCTATACACTGGAGAGATGATTTCATAACCAATTTGATAGATGTGGGGAGATTGGAGATCATTAAACTAACGTATAAAATCTCAGTATGTTTAATATAATTATTTTATTATATCAACATGGTTTAATAAAAATTTAAGGAGTCATAGGAATAAATAAATTAAAAACTCTCGTTGAATATCGTTACCTCTTCACCGGGTATCCTCCAGAGGATTGAAAAAAATGCCTTTCTAGGTAGGATTTTTTATAAATATATGACATATTGGTTGAGAGGAGGGAAATTTTTAGGTGATATGGGTAGTTAATTTCTGAAAAAAAAAATGGTTTGAAGCTTTGAATAATATATCATAGGGTTTCCCTTTTATTCGTTAGGTGAGTGGCGCACTTATAATTTTTTAAACGAAAAAAGTTCACCCTCATTTTTCACAATCCAAATGATTCAAAAATGGATATTTATAGAGAAATATAAATTATAGGGTGTATATATTTCTATGAAATATATTTTATAGAATTATTTAGGTCATTTTGACCCCTATCATTTTTATTCAACCATCAGTAAATCCATTTGTACCTTAACTGTGGGGATTAATTTATAATGTTTTCAATATTCATTTTGGTCAAAAATTAAGTTAATATTATTAGTAAACAAAAATTATTCTTATTTAAAATATTGAATCCATTTTTTCAAATTTCATTCATAGAATTTGATAATTTTATTTTTAAATTAATCTCGTAGTCGTGACGAAAAAACGGGTTTTCTAAGAGAAAATGTTCAAAGGTTTCAATGATTTAATATAAAAATTAAATATAAAAAATATTCAAATGACCTAAATAGAATTTATTGATATAAAATTAAAAAAAATTACATTTAAAACAGTTAAAAATATGATTTTACATTATAAATAATTTTTCTGAAAAGTAACTCTTCAATTGAAATTTAGTATTTTTCACTATTTAAAAAAATGAAACGCTTCAGAAAAATCCCTAAAATTAACCCTAAAGAAAATTATGATATTTTTATTTAAAAAATAATGTTAATTTTTTCAAATAAAGTTTCTAATAGTGGTAGTTATTTATTTCTAGTTTTTCTGTAAATGGAAGTAATCTATCTTTTAGATAAATATAGTTCTTTAGAGAATTGTTTTTTTAGATTATTCTTATTTATTTTCAACACAATATATAACCATGATTCCCATAATTTATTTATTAATATAATATACTAGAATTTAATTATTAGGTTATAATGGTATAAAATATTACAGTTCATTTAGTGTTTGGGTTTCGTGTTATGCAAGCTATCAAAGAGATTAAATTTAAGGAGATAATTTTTTGATTTGTTTAAGTGTGGTGTTGTGTGTCAAATATGCTATCAAATACAATTTTATTTATTTAGAATATTAAGGTGTTTTCATATATGAATTAAAATATATCTAATACATAATGATATTATCTCCATATAATTTTTTATTGTTCACTTCACACAATGTGGGTTCCATAATACCTCTCCTCAATCATGGACTCTAAGGTTATAATTAGTCAACACACATTGTCATTCCATATAATGCTCTACACAACTAAAATTCCCTGAAACCTCTACCATAGTTTAACTAGAAAGTTTATAACACCATAATTTGATGCCTTTATGACATTAGATTTTACTATAGGATCATCTTAAAACATCCCATCAGTGGCATCATGCCTCTCTACCCACAAGTATGCCATTCCACAGTAGTTACCCCACTCTAATAGGAACTAGTCAACTGAGACACACCATTCCCCCATGATTATCTGTAATGAATATGTGACCTAACTTTCATCATGGTTCTACAACCACTATATCTTCATATCTTCTTTGAGGGCTGAATTATTTTCCGTGGACATAGATATTCTTTCTTACCAACTCAAAACCAAACTAATGGTCCATCTTAACTACTCCCTACATAGCCTGCTCACATCAACTTGTTCTTATTGAAAAGAATTAGGTGCTTAATCCAGATCAACTTCATCACTTAAACCCAAAAAAACCATGAACATTATAACAACCTGATATTTTATGACATATTTCAATTTAATTAAATTTCATTTATTTAATAGAATTCTTTCCATAAAACATCATGTTTAAACAGATCTGTTTAAATTACTAAAATATTATTAATTAATTTTTTATTTATCATGTATTCTTTTGATTAAATAGTATGAATAAGATATAATTATCAAAAAAAATATTTTTTAAAAAATTATAAAATTAATTCATTTGCTATAAACTAATTATAAATTAAAATAATAGCATTTGAAAGTAAAAGATATGTTTTTTTGAAAAAAAAATTATACGCATAATTTTTTTATATTAATATATTAAATTTAATAGTATTTATGAATAATTATATTTAAATTAATTTATTATATATTCATAAAAATGAAATAACATTCATTTATTGGTGTTTTTTTATGAGATTAGAATAAATCATGTTTTCTCCATTAAACACATTTTCTAAAAACAGTTTTCAATGTGTTTTTGTTAAAGTTATTTTGAAATAAATTTATACGACTTAAATAAATTTAATTGTGTAAAATTTATTGTAAATTTGGAATCATAGTATCAATATTTGTTAAATATTTCAACATTATTTTTTGTCATTATGAATAGTAATAGTGGAAACTTTTTTCACATTAGTAAGGTTAAATTAAGTAATTACCATTAAGAATAATGTGATAATGATTTAAAAATTTATATAATATAAACCTTATTTATATTGGATTAATTTATTTGAAAAGAAATTATCCATTTTTCTAGTATATGTAATAAATTTTCCAATTTAATTTGATAATAGACATAATATTATTTATATAAAGAATAAATCCAAAATGATACTCTCTTTGTTTTAATAACAATAATACTTTTTCATAATCATAAGAAGATTTTTTTATAAATAGTTATTTTAAAAATTAATGGAATTTTTATATGTTATTTTATTTTTATTTTTGATAAATCTAATAATTACCTTAAATTCTTACACAACGCTGGCATAGTTCTTGTGCACGAAATAAAAGGGCCAAGTAATTGATTTTATAATCATAAAGATTAATATTTTTTTCATGTGTTGTGATGGAACAAAAAAATTTGGCTTAATAATAATTTATAATTTTTGTTTAAATTATTAATATTTAAATTACATATGAGCCTACATGTCTTTGATGTCAAAATATGTGTATAGTTATTAAATTGAATTGAATACTATTTTATCTAAAGTAATATATTATTACATTATTTAAAAATCATATAATCCATGGAAGAGGAAATGAGGGATGGTATATGGTTTAAAATTTTATCCCTTAACCATTTTTAATCCAATTTTTGCCTTATGTGTAAATATATACCCCTTTAGTACTGAAAAGGTTGTTACCGTAGTTATGGATAAAATTAGTTAAGGGGTTAAACTAAAATATAAGGTTTAAAATGACATATAAAACAATAAAAAGTTTATTGAATAAATTTATTTCAATGTTAAACATTCTTATCTAATAATTTTTTTCCACTTGGTTCCACTTTTTATTCAAAAATAATTATTTATACTTTATTATTTTAAGTAATTTCATTTGTGTCCTTTCATTCAATATAAAATGACACCAAGTCTCGTCTATTATTTACACCACCTTAAGAGACATAGATAAAAAACTATAAAAACTCATATAAAAATACTTATCCATATTATAGAGTTTTCATCTCTTCAAAATAATATCACTATGGTCCTTGAGAAGAAATATAAAATATCTCACTCAAAAAGGAGGTAGTCACTTTAACAGATATATTTTATTTTAATTTTTATTCTACCACATTAAATTTAGACCTAACCATAAAAATATAATCACATAATAATGTTCCATATAATTGGAAGTTATTTTTTTAATTTAATAACAATATCTTGATTTTTTGACCAAATGGTAAGCGCAAGTATTCCTTGTGTGTATGTGTTGACAACCACCTCCACATAGCGATATGATTACTTTTCCAACACCAAATGAAATGTATTTTTATAATGATAGTTTTAATAAATTTATCGTATATTTGTTATTTAAAAATTCTTAATGAATTATAAAATATTATCCATCTTTATATCATTCTTTTTGATATAAAATGAATACAATTTCCATGTGTATGTATGTATTCCCATATCTAGAAATTGTGTAATTCATTTAACTATCTTTAAATTAAATTAATGATTAAAAATCTGTTTATGATAAATATATGTGATATATATGTCATTATTTACATTCTATAGATGTTTGAACCATTATAAAGGTACAAGTAGAAGAACTTATGAACTGAAACATTTATGCAAAATAAAATAGAGAACACCCCAAAACAACATTTTTAATGAATATTTATTAATAAATGGGTGATGAAATTTTATAAGTGAAAATATATATGGTAATATGTGTATGAATATTTTTTTATATAATTATAATAAAATTATATTATTACACATTATATTATTGTGATAACGAATCAATATGGGCTTTAGTTAATAGTTTTACCTTACTATCTCATTTTTACCCAGATTGATTATGCATAAATTAATGATAATGATTTAATATGATTATTAATTCAAATATATTATTTATTTTACTCTCTTATGGATTTTTATATAGATTAAATGTTTTCATTTTATTTTTATGTAATGGCTCGGACCTCTCCGGTCCATTTCTTTGTAAAAAATTAGATGTGGTCAAACACGACACATGTTGTAATAATAATTTTTTTATAATAATAATTGATAATGGTGGCGTGAAAATATTTGGTGTTAATTAGATAAAATGGTTTTAATTTAATCATTGTAAAATATAAGAAATAAAATCGAATATATTTAATAAAATGTTGGGAGGCGCATGGAATAAGTTATAAAGGAATAAATTACAATAAATGAGGCTCATGTAATAAATTATAATGGAATGAAATGCATGGGGTGCATGGGTGTGACCTTCTACAGGAGGCGTTGTGCGGTTCTCCACAATTAAAGATGGAATTGTGTTAATAACATTAAAAGGGTATTATTATATAATAATTTGTTATAATAATAATAACGTGAAGAGGCACGTGAATGGGGTTCCCAACCATGCGTGAATATAATGTTATGGGATATATGGAGTAATTATATGAAAATAATGGGCGTCAATAATAATAATAATTATTAATGTTAATGATGGGGACCCGTTGATGAAATTAAAAGAGGATTTATTACTATTGAATAAAATAATAATGATAAAGGTGACAGAAATATGTGTGTGATTGGTAAATTAAATTAAATGGGTTTAATTTTTGGTTAGTAAATTAAATTATTTGAATTTAATTAAATGGAATGGTTTTAACTTAATAACCATGGTAAAATAATTTAATGGGATTAAATTAGTACATTAATTATGGGTGTTATTATTATTAATTTTATTAAATAATAAAGTTGAAGTGAGAATGGAGTCTGGGGCATTCCACATGGAGTAAAAGAAATGGGAGGCGCCACTTTTGGTGGTGGGAGAGAATCATGAAAGAAAAAAAAATAGATTGGAGAGAAAAACAAAATAATAATAAGAGAAATAAAATTAAAAGACAAATAAATGAAAAAGGAGGAATCGGTTCTTAATTATAGTGCCCATGAAGACTCCAAAATGTGATTTCTTTTGGAGTTATGAGAAATAAATAAATAATTGATTAATAATAATAATAAAATATTGTTATTATTAATTTTGTTGATAAAACACCTTTTTGTCCGTAACTTCATCGTGTGACCTCGGTTTCACGAACCGCCAGTGGCAGTGCGACCCTGACTACGAGACGAAAATTATGAGTCCAATATTGGATGTCTTTTTCGGGTTTTCGGATTGGGTACCCGAAACTCTCATGAATTAATAGATTTAATATTGTTATTATTATGGGATCTTGTATCCAACGTATCTCCCTCATACGGTATCAGATTGACGATCTGTCAGCGACAGCATAACCCTGAAGTTATGACGGTCATTTTTAGACCATTAATGAGCTACTTTTATGACTCATTCCTTGGGTCAACGAAACACCACATATTGATAGAATTATCATTATTATTAAAACGCGTGGAAACCGCGTGACGTGTTAACCAATCAAAACACGTAACGGGTGTACAGTCACACCGTGTATTCATCAATACACACTGCATACTATTTTACCTATTCGTTGCCTATATAAGAACGAGGTCATGTTTTATCTTCCATATCGATCGCTTCTTTGTCGCACGATGACGCTCTTGGACAATCGAGAAGTATTCCTCCTCTAACTTCTTTGTCCGAGCTCCGAATTACGATCCGTCAGCGGCCACAGGATTGTAGCGACGAGACGAAGATTCTAAGCCCGGACTTGTCACCTTTCCTTCCGGCCTTCCTTCTCCAGCTTCCATCCTAGGAGGCATTTCTCGGGTTTGGCGAAGGCGGAGGACACCGAAGGACGTCGTCGGAAGTGACGTGATCTGGACCTTTTGAGGTAGGGATCTCACCTTTGTCTCTCTAATTTCTGTATCATGTGTGGCAGGTATCCTTTTTTTTCATGAGAAATGGTTGAACCTTTGAATAAAGATAATAACTGGTTAAAGAATGGGGTTGGGAAGTTAGTGATTGTTGTTACCTTACTTTTTATATCTTGTGATATTATATTTGTGAATTGAATGTGCTTCTACCGACTGAAAATCACAGTCGTTAGGGGCCTTTGCTTACGCAATTAAATGTTGCCATCTCCTTCTATATTTTCTTATGGATGGAAACTTCATGAAATGTGGAAATTGGTTAATCACGTAAAGTTGACTTTTTTTAAATGAAAATCTAGAACCCTTGTGTGATCACCCCGGTTGAACCAAAATGGAATAATGAACATGTGGGTGTCGGCTTGGTTACGTGGAATGTGTTGGGGGTGTTTTGTGGGCTGTTGTGGTTTGGGTGAGCAGCGGGGCTGCGACGTTTGGGTGATGATCTTATTGGAATGGTTGATGGTGGAAACGTGGAGGTGTGAAATGTTTCGTAAACGATGGGGTTGAAATGGGAAGTGGTTGGTTGTGGAAAATGCCTTTATTTATGAAAAGTGTTTTGATTTATGAAAAGTGTTTTAATTATGAAAAGTGTTTTGAAGTAAAAGGTGTTTTCAATTGCGGAAATGTTTTGTGTGTGGAAAGGGTTTTATGTGTGGAACTTTGAAATAAATGAATGATGGAATGTTGTATGGTTGTGATAATCTTTTGTAAATGAAATGGCATGTGGTTTCTTGCGTTTTACCTAACCTTGGTTGTGGATGGCAGGGATATGTTTGTGAAAGGTTTTGTCTGGATGATAGTTGCCCAGTAGTAATAATTGTTAAACCATTGCATGAAACATGAAAACCTAAATGGGGTTGGGGGATGATTGTTTGGTTGTTGATGCATGCTTCGTGGTAGCAGTGCCGAGGAACATGCTCAGTTCCTCTTTTTAAGAAGCCATAGGTTGGGCTGTGTGATTGGTATATGTATGTATATAATTGTATCTTTGTGTTTTGTCGCACCACACCCATGTCAAGCACCTAGTGCCGAACACTCCCATTTTATTGGAGAGGGTGTTCCCCCTTAGTTACTAGCTCCTTCTTGCTCCTTCCTCCATAGGCTATGATGGCTTGAGGTGACCTTACCCCCAAGACTCTTCGGGTAGGTCTCAGAGGCTGTGATGGCTTGAGGCGACCATTAGCCCAAGACTCTTCGGGCAGGCTTACCGTTCCCAAGAACCTTCGGGATGAGGCCCAGGTGTCTGCGGGCGGGTTAGTGGTTGTGGCCCAGGTGTGTGCGGGCGAGATGCGTGGTTGTGAGGCCCAGGTGTGTGCGGGCGGGATGTGTGGTTTGGCCCAGGGGTGTGCGGGCGGGAAGAGTGTGGTAGCGTCAGGACGTTTGCCGTTAGGAAGAGCAGTATCTAATTATGTGGGAAATGGTGCGGGGTACCCAATACATTTGTTCTATATATATACTAAACATGTTTGTGTTACTTGGTGAGTGGGACCAGTGAGGCTGGGTGGATAGTTTTTCCTTGTTAGTTTCTGGTTCTTCTGTTTTCTCACGGGACCTTAGGGTGTCTCCCCACTTGTGCACGAGAGCTTTAGGTTTCCCTACTGAGTATACTTGTATGCTCACCCTACGTTTACTTTCAGGTTTCCAGGAGGACTACCAGGGCCGTGCGGGACCCTACTAGTCGGTCATTTGGAGTTGTTGCAGTTGTTGTTCTCTTGTTTTCTTTGGCATTGTACTTTTGAGCTTCCTTGTACTTGTACCTTGTTATAAAAATTATTTAAACATGCATGTGGTCTTGGTTTGGGTTTATTTATATACACTTGTCCTTTTCCCTTTTTGGTGGTTGACTTGTCCTATTTCCCGATCCAAAATAATAAAAAGGGTAATGCCTCCCATATTTGTGAAAACTCATACCCTTGGTGCTTCTCGCCAACCCAGGGCCTACTGGAGGCGGGACTCGGGGGTCATTATCTCCCTTTCACCATTGCTAGCTCAGGAGGGGCATCTTTGGTGGGAGGGGGTCATGACAGAATGGTATCAGAGGTGATGGTTGAGAGATAGGATGGAGTCTGGAGTTAGGAATAGTGAGGATTACATGGGATGGTAGGGCAACAGTGTTCGTTAATCTTGGTGCGTGACATAGGCCAGGGAAGACTGGCTAGGACACGGGATTTTGGGGCCCCCCCGTGATCCGATGCAAGGACTCTGAGCCTACCGAATGACCAAGTGAGACTATATTGATTGCAGGGTAGAGACCCTAGGGGAGGTACATACATCATCATGTTTGTGTTTTACTTGATTTGGGTGTTCTGGGAACGAAATTAAAATAAAATGATAAATTAAAACTTTGAGTTTTTCATTACTACTTGGGCATAGGCGTTCCCTGTTTACCGAACAACTATGGCACCTGGACGTCAACAGAACGGGAGAGGAGTGGGACACAGACAGTTTCATGCAATAGAAGTGGCAACCCTAGCAAGGCCAGAGATCAAGAGAGGTGTTTCCGGTTTTACTTAAATTCTCTCATTTATGTTTTGTTTAAATTCAAGATCATTACACTCCTTTGTTGAAACTCATTCTCGCCCATGCTTTGGGCCTGAAACTTTTTTTTTCATGAATTTATAATGCTAAGTTGTTTCCCTCTTTCCTTTAAATGTGTGTGAAGAGTCATAACATGTGGGGAGAGGAGGACCTGATCCCTAATCAAGACGCATTAATGTGGATGTGATTAAACCCGTGCAGGAGAGTTAGTGCCGCCTAAAGTGGATAATATCTCGACATGGGAGAAGGAATTCCTCAAGCCATGTTTTCGGGAAATTTATTGATGTTTTTTATGGTGTTGGGGGGCAGTGTAAGTTGGAAAATCCTAATATATGGAAGTGGGAAGGCTCAGTCCTTAATCAATACGCATTAATGCGGATGCAATTAAACCCGTGCAGGCGAGTCAGTGCCGCCTAAAGTGGATAATATCTCGACATAGGAGAGGGAATTCCTAACTCACATAATTAGGGTTGTCGGTTGTTTCTTGTTATGACAAGAGGCCTGAGAGGTATCTTGAGGGGTGGTTGTCCGGACCTTTCCCCCTTTTATGGGTTGGTTTTAATTCTCGAGGACGAGAATGTTTTGAGAGGTATCTGGTGTAATGGCTCGGACCTCTCCGGTCTATTTCTTTGTAAAAAATTTGATGTGGTCAAACACGACACGTGTTGTAATAATAATGTTTTATAATAATAATTGATAATGGTGGCGTGAAAATATTTGGTGTTAATTAGATAAAATGGTTTTAATTTAATCATTGTAAAATATAAGAAATAAAATCGTATATATTTAATAAAATGTTGGGAGGCACATGGAATAAGTTATAAAGGAATAAATTACAATAAATGAGGCTCATGTAATAAATTATAAAGGAATGAAATGCATGGGGTGCATGGGTGTGACCTTGTACAGGAGGCGTTGTGCGGTTCTCCACAATTAAAGTTGGAATTGTTTTAATAACATTAAAAGGGTATTATTATATAATAATTTTTTATAATAATAATAACGTGAAGAGGCACGTGAATGGGGTTCCCAACCATGCGTGAATATAATGTTATGGGATATATGGAGTAATTATATAAAAAAATGGGCGTCAATAATAATAATAATTATTAATGTTAATGATGGGGACCCGTTGATGAAATTGAAAGAGGATTTATTACAATTGAATTAAATAATAATGATAAAGGTGACATAAATATGTGTGTGATTGGTAAATTAAATTAAATGGGTTTAATTTTTGGTTACTAAATTAAATTATTTGAATTTAATTAAATGGAATGGTTTTAACTTAATAACCATGGTAAACTAATTTAATGGGATTAAATTAGAACATTAATTTTGGGTGTTATTATTATTAATTTTATTAAATAATAAAGTTGAAGTGAGAATGGAGTTTGGGGCGTTCCACATGGAGTAAAAGAAATGGGAGGCGCCACTTTTGGTGGTGGGAGAGAATCATGAAAGAAAAAAAATAGATTAGAGAGAGAAAAATAATAATAATAAGAGAAATAAAATTAAAAGACAAATAAATGAAAAAGGAGGAATTGGTGCTTAATTATAGTGCCCATGAAGACTCCAAAACGTGATTGCTTTTGGAGTTATGAAAAATAAATAAATAATTGATTAAAAATAATAATAAAATATTGTTATTATTAATTTTGTTGATAAAACACCTTTTTGTCCGTAACTTCTTCGTGTGACCTCGGTTTCACAAACCGTCAATGGCAGTGCGACCCTGACTACGAGACGAAAATTATAAGTCCAATATTGGATGTCTTTTTCGGGTTTTCGGATTGGGTACCCGAAACGCTCATGAATTAATAGATTTAATATTGTTATTATTACGGGATCTTGTATCCAACGTATCTCCCTCATACGGTATCGGATTGACGATCCGTTAGCGACAGCGTAACCCTGAAGTTATGACGGTCATTTTAAGACCATTAATGAGATACTTTTATGACTCATGCCTTGGGTCAATGAAACACCACATATTGATAGAATTATCATTATTATTAAAACGCGTGGAAACCGCGTGACGTGTTAACCAATCAAAACACGTAATGGGTGTACAGTCACACCGTGTATTCATCAATACACGATGCATACTGTTTTACCTATTTGTTGCCTATATAAGAACGAGGTCATGTTTTATCTTCCATATCGATCGCTTCTTTGTCGCACGACGACACTCTTGGACAATCGAGAAGTATTCCTCCTCTAACTTCTTTGTCCGAGCTCCGAATTACGATCTGTCAGCGGCCACAGGATTGTAGCGACGAGACGAAGCTTCTAAGCCCGGACTTTTCACCTTTCCTTCCGGCCTTCCTTCTCCAGCTTCCATCCTAGGAGGCATTTTTCGGGTTTGGTGAAGGCGGAGGACACCGAAGGACGTCGTCGGAAGCGACGTGATCGGGACCTTTCGAGGTAGGGATCTCACCTTTGTCTCTCTAATTTGTGTATCATGTGTGGTGGGTATCCTTTTGTTTTCATGAGAAATGGTTGAACCTTTAAATAAAGATAATAAATGGTTAAATAATTGTGTTGGGAAGTTAGTGATTGTTGTTACCTTACTTTTTATATCCTGTGATATTATATTTTTGAATTGAATGTGCTTCTACCTACTGAAAATCACAGTCGTTGGGGGCCTTTGCTTACGCAATTAAATGTTTCCCTCTTCTTCTGTATTTTCTTATGGATGGAAACTTCATGAAATGTGGAAATTGGTTAATCACGTAAAGTTGAATTTTTTTAAATGAAAATCTAGAACCCTTGTGTGATCACCCCGGTTGAACCAAAATGGAATAATGAACATGTGGGTGTCGTCTTGGTTACGTGGCATGTGTTGGGGGTGTTTTGTGGGATGTTGTGGTTTCGGGGAGCAGCGGGGCTGCGATGTTTGGGTGATGATCTTATTGGAATGGTTGATGGTGGAAACGTGGAGGTGTGAAATGTTTCGTAAACAATGGGGTTAAAATGGGAAGTGGTTGGTTGTGGAAATTGCCTTTATTTATGAAAAGTGTTTTGATTTATGAAAAGTGTTTTAATTATGAAAAGTGTTTTGAAGTAAAATGTGTTTTCAATTGCGAAAATGTTTTGTGTTTGGAAAGGGTTTTATGTGTGGAACATTTAAATAAATGAATGATGGAATGTTGTATGGTTGTGATAATCTTTTGTAAATGAAATGGCATGTGGTTTCTTGCGTTTTACCTAACCTTGGTTGTGGATGGCAGGGATATGTTTGTGAAAGGTTTTATCTGGATGATAGTTGCCCAGTAGTAATAATTGTTAAACCATTGCATGAAACATGAAAACCTAAATGGGGTTGGGGGATGATTTTTTGGTTGTTGATGCATGCTTCGTGGTAGCAGTGCCGAGGCACATGCTCAGTTCCTCTTTTTAAGAAGCCATAGGTTGGGCTGTGTGATTGGTATATGTATATATAGAATTATATCTTTGTGTTTTGTCGCACCACAACCATGTCAAGCACCTAGTGTCGAACACTCCCATTTTATGGGAGAGGGTGTTCCCCTTAGTTACTAGCTATTTCCTGCTCCTTCTTCCATAGGCTCTGATGGATTGAGGTGACCTTACACCCAAGACTCTTCGGTAGGTCTCGGAGGCTGTGATGGCTTGAGGCAACCTTTAGCCCAAGACTCTTCGGGCAGGCTTACTGTTCCCAAGAACATTCGGGATGAGGCCCAGGTGTCTGCGGGCGGGTTAGTGGTTGTGGCCCAGGTGTGTGCGGGCGAGATGCGTGGTTGTGAGGCCCAGGTGTGTGCGGGCGGGATGCGTGGTTTGGCCCAGGTGTGTGTGGGCGGGAAGAGTGTGGTAGCGTCAGGACGTTTGCCGTTAGGAAGAGAAGCATCTAATTAAGTGGGAAATGGTGCGGGGTACCCAATACTTTTGTTCTATATATATACTAAACTTGTTTGTGTTACTTGGTGAGTGTGACCAGGGAGGCTGGGTGGATAGTTTTTCCTTGTTAGTTTTTGGTTCTTCTGTTTTCTCACGGGACCTTAGGGTGTCTCCCCACTTGTGCACGAGAGATTTAGGTTTCCCTACTGAGTATACTTGTATGCTCACCCTATGTTTACTTTCAGGTTTCCAGGAGGACTACCAGGGCCGTGCGGGGCCCTACTAATTGGGCAGTTGGAGTTGTTGCAGTTGTTGTTCTCTTATTTTCTTTGGCATTGTACTTTTGAGCTTCCTTGTACTTGTACCTTGTTATAAAAATTGTTTAAACATGCATGTGGGCTTGGTTTGGGTTTATTTATATACACTTGTTCTTTTCCCTTTTTGGTGGTTGACTTGTCCTGTTTCCCGATCCAAAATAATAAAAAGGGTAATGCCTCCCATATTTGTGAAAACTCATACCCTTGGGGCTAGTCGCCAACCCGGGGCCTACTGGAGGCGGGACTCGGGGGTCATTATCTCCCTTTCACCATTGCCAGCTCAGGAGGGGCATCTTTGGTGGGAGGGGGTCGTGAAATTTTATCACTTTAATTACTCAAGATACCGAAAGAATTTTTTTAATGAAAATCAACTTTTTTTACTATTCCCATGGGAATCACTTTCGTTAATGTACATGTTTTCTAAAAAATGTTTTAAAGAAAATTTTTACTATTATCATATGAGGTTAAATTCATTTTTATCAATTTTTTATTTTAAATAGATGTTTTAAAAAGGAATATTTTTCTATTTTCATAATGAGTTAATTTTTATTTTTTGTCAAAAATGTGAATGGATTTTTTATTTTAACGTATATAGCATCAACAAAATTTATCATACCATGTTAACTAAATTATTTGAAGCTTAAATTACAATTTTTAATAGTTAATTTCAAAGGAAATTTTTTTACTAATATTTTAGAAACTTTTATAATTCACATAAGTGATTTCACAATAAAAAGTTAATTTTCCTCAAGAAATTTCCATGTGATATTTAAAAGAAATTTTCATCTATGATAACATTCATTAAAATTACTTCTACTTAACTGGGGATATGATTCTTCAATACTATAATTTTTTTATGGTTATGATTATTTATTAACCATTTTTATTTTTATGGAGTGATATATGTTTTAATTATCTTGTGTCCAATAAATAAAAGGATTATTATTATGTGGTTGGTGGTTCTGTTATATCCCTCTAGTGTATTGGGAAATTAATAACGTTTTATATTACCAAATTGTACAAGGTTTCATGTCCCAATATAAGAATAGGGTACACTAGATGTTATCCCAATACAAAAAAAGGTACTTGGGAGGTTATCACATGCCCAAAAGTGGGTACATGGGAGTTTATCCCATGAAAAAATCAAGTACATGGGTGGTTATCCCAATCCTGACAAGTGATGAATGTATTATTGGGTAGCCTTGCCATAAGATTTTCCATGATTATGATTATTTCAAGATTTCAATACATTATATTAATTAAATTTTATCCTCTCGGAGATAATTTTCTTTTATTTCATTATTATTTATGTCTTATGAATATACATGATTTATTTCTTGACTAATAATTATGATCTATAAAATTATCAGTGTGGTTTTAGAATGTTAAGATCATGTTCTCATATTATTATTCTCATCTCATACTTATTTGGTCATAGATATCTCCCTTGTTTATACTTTATGAGTATTTTAGAGAACTATTTATTATGATTCATTTTCCAAAGGATGTGAAGTAAATTCTTATGTATGAAATTTGAAAGAAGAGTTCTAGTTTTGATGAACTAATTAAGAGATGTTTTAGATCATTTATATAATATTTTTATATATATCTAATTTCCCAAATACACTAAACCTTTATGGTTTTGGAATTAATCTTAATGATATGTAATGAATATATGTTTAGGAATATATAATATTTATGTATGAATAGTTTGGGTTCCCTCAGATGGTATTAGAGAAAGGTTTATTTGGTTTGGAAACTAGGATGTGAAAAAATTAGTGATAACCCTTAGGATAAGAATAATTATATATGAACAACCATTGTTATGGAAATTAAATGAGTGTAGTTTTAAAAAAATCAATATTTCTAGGATATTATTAATTGGATTTGTATATGGAAAAGATAAACCTAGGTATAAAAACATCTAAAGGGGAATATTGGGTATTAACTCAATATTCACTAGTGTATAATGAGTGGTAATATAACTTCACACCTAGATAGAAACTATAAGGGTGCATTCATGGGTTAATTCAAATTATATTTATAAACCATTATGATAGATTTGAATAGATTTTGACCATGGATGAACTATGTTAATCAAAGGGGTTGATATATTGAAAAAACATGTTTCATGATTTAGACATCCTATTAATAGTTTTTTTGGATTATATGGTTTCTGACTATGATTATTTTTACTCATACTATGATATTATGTTTTAGTGAATGTCTAGATCCCAAAAGAACCATGTCAGTTCTGAATGTGATAGAAAACACTTTTATTGACCTCCTGATTTACAAAGTTTTATAAGATATAGAACGAAAAAATATTTCTTATGTTTACATAACATTATAAAACAATAAATAATTCTTATCTTTCAAACTGGAAAAGAAGAAATTATGTTCAATTAAGTCCTTCATGATGCAATATCCACATATTCTCAGTAGGTCCACCGATCCACTAGATTTCGAGTAATGGGCAAGTAAAATAGGAAATATATTTTCCAATCATTGACATTTAGATAAAGATAATTTTATTTTGTCTACTTATTAATTATAATTGGAATCATATGAATTGTGGAATCTCATCAATAACATGAGTTGACATGAAAAAATTGAATCCATGGAGTGGGATTTGTTTAGATAGTTATTTTTTAACAAGTACTTTCCTAATAATCTACATACTAAAATGGATAAACAATTCGTTGAAATAAAATAGATGGATTATTAATCAATTAGTCCCTATGTGGAATGTTTTGAAATACATGTAAGGTAATCCATTTTATTAACATTAAACCAAAATTTAGATTGATTTATTTTATATAGCCTTACAACCAAGTATCCTATGAGAATTATCCCTAAGGGACATTAGCAGCAATGAATGAATCCTTTGAGGTGATACCAAGATAGAAATAGAGACTATAGTTACCCCTAAATATCATGGTGTTGATATGAAAAAAAATATGGAATTAAAAGGAAATTCTAACAATAAAAACCAAAGAGTGAAGAAGATGAGTCTCCCATTTGCTCAGATGTTTGGAAGGAATCATGGATGAAATTGCCTTTAGTGGAATAGTAACTAATTTATATGTAGAAAAGAAGTTCATAGAGAAATATAATTTTGATTTCATGGGAAGAAGTTATATAAAAATTTGAATAAGGAGAAATATACATTGAATGCCCCACCCATGATCCAGTGTTTTAAAAGCACGGAGTGTGGGGATTATACAAACCAATGATAGAATTTGAGGGTTAATGGTGATGATTGATTCCAAAAACCTCTTAATCATATATATAAATAAGAATATCATTTGGCCACTATTTTAGTTTTTTGAATTATAATTATGTGTTGAAATATTCACCTGCCATCAACTATATAACTACTAATGTGATATTTGATTCTGGATCTTCCCACTCTTTTTTATCCAAAAAATGGGTATCAAAATACCACCCTAATGATTAGATGTTTGACTAGTATTGAAACCATTTAATAGTATTATGATCTAATCATAGGTATTTTATTCTTCTATAATTTAATTTTTTTGGAAATTACTTCCTTTAAATATCAATATTCTCCCTTTAGTTGAATTTGATGGTATTTTGTTCATGGTTTGGATCTCATGATATATATCCCATATCAATTTCCAAGGAAGGGGAGTCATATTTTATATTCTAAACCAATATACTATCATCTATCAGTTTATGGATAAATATGAACTTCTAATGAAAATTTAATCCATTATTTCGGTCTTGGTTACTATTTAATGAATATATTTTTCTTATATTATTTTAGAGAAAATCCACCTCTATTATATTGCAATAGTATGGGAGATTTTTTATTTAATTCTGAAAGAGCTTCGATGTCATTTTTTAAAATTTATGTTGACATTTTAATATAAATCATACATGGTGTTATGATAATTTCAAATTCTCTATATTAAATGACCTTGACTGAGTTGGAATAATTTAAGAAACAACTCATGTAAAATATTTTTGAGGGATTCATTCAGACATGTGTTTATCTATGGTATACATAAATAATATTTTTAAGAAAAAATATATATAAATTTTACTCTTCATTGATAATAAATAAATGATCAAGATAAATATCAAAAATGAGAATTATATACCTCGTATTGATGATTAGTTTGATCAATTAAAGGAATATCAATTCTTATAATATTTTTCTTTGATATGGATACTATAAATTGATGGTAAAAGGTAAATAAATAAGCATGAAATAATTCTATATATGTATAGATACTATGAATTTATTTTGATTCAATTTTTTTTTACTAATTCCCCCATTATATTTATAGATTTAAAGAATTGATTAATAAAATATTTCCTTAAATAGATTATGATGGTCTATATAGATGTTATTATTATATTATGAGACTAAGTAAGAGAATTAATATCACATAATAATTTTATTAAATACCATATGGAATTATAATCTATATGAAAAATAATACATACATCAGTTTTTTCTAAAGAATGTTTCATTTTTTGGGTTATATAATCTCAATAATGGGTATATCAGTGGATAAATCAATGATGAAACCTGGAGAACATTAGACCAGTCCAACCATGGTGACTGATATCTATAGTTTTCTTTATTTAGATATATATTATCAACACTTTTTGATTAACATCTCTTGGATATCTAATTCACTCACCATGTTAACCTGATATAGATTCAAGTTCCTCTTACTGATGTGTGGGAAATTTCAAGTAACTAAAGAGAAGGTTGGTTATGGAATTGATTCTCACACTACCCTATAATTCATAGTGTTTTTTGGATGTATATTGATGAATATAATAATGGAATCCGATGAATTTTCATGCATAATGATACGGTGGTATCTAATGTCTCACTCTAATTAAAGGTTAATGTGAAAACTTTCCTGACTCATGATTTAGAGTTATCTATTTAAATTTCTCCATTAATGATATAGAACCATCATCTTTATAGATAATGTTAAGATATATATAGTCGTAAAAAATTAAATTATATATTCACTTAGAAGTAATTGAATATGTTCTAGATAATATGGTTAGAGTTGATTAATGATTATGACTACTCAATACATTATAACACTTTGATGAAAAATAAGGTGTATTATTCTCTTAGTAGAATGTATCATTTTATATTATCAAATATTTGTATTAAAAAAGATTAAAAATTTGTGGACATTTGAAGGATCGATATGGAAATCTTAAGGGAAAGGGAAAAATATTATCTCTCTCAAATTTTTTTCAACAATCTATTCATTTGATGATTAAAGATGCACATAAGGATAACGTTGATCTACAAAAAGAAGGTGAGAAATGTACCTATGTTCAACCTAGATTTTCGTGGAATGAAAAGTTTCAAAAACTGATTATATGTACAATCAATACCAGAAATGAATAAGGAGATGTTCGAAAATTCTCATAGCTCATAATTCTCTATTTATCATAATGTATAAAGATGTATTGAAATATGAAAGAGTTTTTTTGTGGAAAAACATAAAGGGATATATTGTAGAGTATCCATATCGATTATTGTTATATAAATATTTTAAGGATTTGAGATAGAATTATAAAGTGATGTTACAATCATTACCATACTAGAATAGAAATGGGAAAACATCAACATGTATTGCATTATCTAACTCTACAAAACATTTAATTCCATAGTGTTTTATGGGTTTTAGTTGATCACTTTATGAAATAAGAGTAATTCATTACCATTTAAGATGATTTATCTATTGAATGGATTTCCAAACTATACATTAAGAAAGTGGTATGGTTTCATGGGTAACTATATTTTATTATATCTAATCATGATCTAAGGATTACCTCAAAGTTCAAGTGATGTCTTCAACAAACTATGGTCACAGAGTAGTGCATTAGTACAACTAATAATCTATAGATAAATGGTTAGCATTCAACAACCATTCAAACCCTAGAGGATATATTGAGATCATTTTTTTTATTTTTCAAATGTGTTTGGGATCATCACCATATTTTATTTGGTATTTCTTATATTAATATCTTACACTCAAGCATTTATATGGATCCTTATGAATCCCAAAATGAAAGGAAATACATAACTATAATTATTTTGAATGAAGATATAAAAATAAATCTATTATGACCTAAGATGTATGAGTAAATGGTAGAGTATATTAGATCTATTCAGTGTCACATCAATGAGGATCATAATTAATATAAGAATTATGCTAAAAATATTCTATGATATATGTGATTTAATGTTAGTGAGAAGGTATTATGGTGAATTTAAATGTGTTATAAGGTTATCAAATTATAAAATAATGAAAGGTTAAAACCTAGGTCTATTGGTCCCTTTTAGATTCTTGATTGAGTGTGGACTATAGCTCATCATATATTACTTCCACCAAACCTCTCTCATGTTCACGATGTGTTCCATATATCTATCCTGAAGAAGTACATATCTGATCTATCACATATTCCAAACATATTCATTGTACTATTAGAGAATGATATTTCCTATCATGAAAAATCTATATAAGTCATGGATCATTGATATATATTTTTATGTAAAAATACTACTGAACTGGTTAAAGTTCTCAAGATGAATCATAAATTCGAAGAAACAACATGGGAACCCAAGGATTGGCTATACAAAGAAATACAAATTTTTTATATTTGTGTGATGGGATTTAATGAGAAAAATTATTATTATGATATAGAATATAAAACATTTATATTTTTGGATTTATTTATCTTTAAATAATTTTTTATTCTTTTTAGATTTTATTACATGCTACATTATGTTTAAACGAACCACATCATAATATTGAAATATTAATATTTAATGCAATATTTATTTCATTTTTATTTCATTTATGGGTATGGATTGGTCAAAATAAAATTTGAAAAATTATTTTTTATCCATTTATAAAATGAATTAATTAGTTATTAATTAATTATAATTGAAAATATCAATTCAAAAGAGGTTTTTAAAGAAACAAATTATTCATGAAATGTCTTTTTATCTTAAAAAAATTAAATTAATAAATGTTGTTTCATGATTCTAATCAAATTTATAGATCATATATTCAGTCAATTTTTTTAGCATTCATCTAATTTCGTTTACTGGGCATGACATAAGAATAAATCTAGTTTGTGTCTTTAGAACACATTTTTCTATAAACATTTTTCATTTCCTCTAACAATCTTATTTTATAATTAATTTATACTTATTATATAAGAATAATCTAGAGAATTTTGTTATATATTTAGAATAATATTTTTCATATTTTTTAAATAGTTCAACTTTATTTTTTTATTATCAATAGTAAATGTGGTAAATATGTGTCACCTCTGTAAGGGTTAATCGAGTAATTAAGGTTAAAAATAATGTGATAAAGATATATAAATCAATATAAAACATGAATTATTCATATTGAATTAATTTATTTAGACCATGGTAATCCAATATTTGATGATATTTAATCTTGGCTTAATTTTCTTTATTTTCAACATAATATTGTTTTTATAAATGAATAAATCTAGAATGCCACTCTCTTTGTTTTAATAACTATAATATTTTTCATAGGGAAAAAATAAGTTTATGATTCTTTATAAATATTTAATAGAAGTATAGATTAATTAATTTTATTGTGCTAATTTTTTGATTTTTATTAATAGAATAATTACCATAAATTATTAATCAACATGGACACAATACTTCTACAAGGAGTACAAAAATCTTAGTAAATGATTTTAAAAACAAAACAGAGTAATATTTTTTGGATGAATTATGCAGTCACATGAATTTTATGGTCAATAATAATTTATAAGTTATGGTGAAATATTTTATATTCGAATTCCATACCAATATTAATATCCTTAAAGTTAAAATATGTTATTAGTTCTTTAAGTGACTGTAATGTTATTTTATGTTAAATAATATATTATTAAAAGATTTAAAAATCATAAATAATTAGAATAGAAAAATTTGGTGTCAAATAGTCAAAAATGTAATATTATAACCATTTTATATAATTTATTACCTGAGATATAAATTTATAAACATTAATATTTAAACTTATGTTATTTTGGTTAAGGAAAAATATGTTAATGAAGGGGTTAAACAAAAATATATGGTTTAAAATTTCATAAAAACATATCCAAATTTGAAATTTTGAATTAATTTAAGGATCAAACTATATTATATATTAATATTTTTCCAAATTCTTCCACTTTTACATGATTAATAATTTTTTATTCTTAAATATTAAATATAATTCCAAGTGTGTCCTTTCCTTCACTATAAAATGACATACCTTAACTTTTTCACAACCCCATGATCCACATATATTCTAAAACACTGTAAATAATTCTTATAAACATCATTAAATAGTTTTTATATGTTATTCAATATTAATAATACCATCCATATTCTTTATAAAAAAGAAATTTAGAGGAGTCTCTCAAATAGGATGTAATAATTTTAACCGATATCCTTTATTTTACTTATTCTTATTTCTCCTTAGATTTTATTATAACCCATAAAATATACTATCATCTATATCACCCATATACTAATATATCATTATATTAATTTTATGAACTTATTTGTTTCATTTTTCCTCAAATTTCAAATGAAAGTATTGCTCATGTGTACATATGGACTACCACCTCCACGAAGCGATGCGATTCATTTTCCATAACCACCTCATATGGATGTTTATAATGTTGGATTTAATAAATAATTAGGATACTAATTATTTAATAATTATTTTTTTAATGATAAAATTTTATTTATATTTTATTTCATTTTTTTATAAAATGATTACATTGTCCATGCGTACATATAGATTATTATCTCCATAAATGATGTTTTTATTTTTTTATCTTGACCTGTCATGGATGACTCTAAATAGGTGTATAATTAATATATATGATATTTATATAATTTTTGAAATTCTATATATTATTTAAACATTTTAAAATCAAAATGAACTTCACAATCAAACCCAAACATTCATGAAAATTGAAACAAATAACACATGGAAACTGTGTTTTTTATTAAAAATTATTAATAAACGGGTGTTGAAATTTTATAGGTGAACCATATATGGTATTACGATAATTAATATGGTATTTTTTTAGGATTAAAATAAATTTAATTTATTATACAAGAAGATATATTTCTTACAAAGCAATCCATACATGAGATAAGTGTTTTATGTTACAATCTCATTTTTTATCGAGATTATTGACGCATAAATTTCCAAATATAGAATTATATGATAATTATAGTAAAACAATATTTATTATATTTTTTTCTATTTATTTATGGATATTACATGTTTTTGTTTCATTTAAATATCTTTATGTACTCATGCTGTTGAAAAAAAAATTATTAAGAAAATGATATTTTTTTACTATTTTGTCAAGAATTTTATATTCTATGTCCATTTTTTATTTTTAAAAAATCATGAATATTTTTAATATGATCCTATTATTATTCAATGTAATTATTAACCATATATAACATTCTATATAAATTTTTAAAAGGAATATTCCTTTCATTTTCAAATAATGTACTTTTTACTTGTTATCGAAAATGTGGAAGAAATCCTAGTTTTAACTTACATTGCATGAATATAATTTCCATCAATCCTGACTACTCAATGATTTGAATATTCCTTTAAAAATTCACATGGTTCTTTAGAAAGAAAATATTTTCTTTAATATTTTGTAATTTTATATATTTTAAATAAATTATTTAAAAATAAAAAGGGTATTTTCCCTAAGAAATGATCTAGTAATCTTTTAAGGGAATTTGTCAGCTACAATAAACCCTTTGATATTACTTATGATTCATCGAGTATATGATTATATGATTTCATCTTTATTCATTCTCTATAAAGTTATGGTTATAAAGATGAAATATTTATGAAATCTGTTTTCTTTTCATTGCGTTAATTTATGATGGAATGATAAATGTTTTCATGATCTTATGTCTTGTATATGAATGGATTATGATATGTGATTTGTAGGAATGTTATATAGATCCAATTAATTGTACCAATATTAATGTTTTATGTGTCTAAAGTGTATAAGGGAGGTTATCCCAACCCTATAATTGGGTACATGTGAGGTTATCTAAATCCCAAAATAGGGTACTTGGGAGGTTATCACAGTCCCAAAGTAGGTACAAGTGTGGTTATCCCAAGCCTAACATGTGATTAATATCTTAGTGGGTAACCATTTCATAAGATTTCTATTATTATTATTATTCCTAAATTTACCCATTTCTTTTATGACATAACCTTGAGACAATTTTATGCGCATAATTATCATGTTCTTTGATTTCTTAATGATGCATGTCTTGTGAATTTTTAATCGTTATTACATGGCATATGATTTTTATCTATGAATTATTGGTTATGAATTCAAACTGTTAATCTCATTTTATCAAAAGTGTATGCTCATATTATACATATATGATCAAATATATATCCCTCATTTTCTTTTAATAAGTATTTTACCTCACCCTTTATTATATTTCCTTTTTCCTGGGATGTAAAAATGGGTTTAAGAATGATATTTCTAAGAATAAAGAAATTTGTAAAGAAATAATTGGGAGATAATAGACAATTTTTATGTACTAGTTGTTTATGTATCCATGTTTTCAAAGATAGCATACCATTACAATTATAGGATGGATCAAAATGATATGTAATAAATATTTATCTAACAATATGTAATATTTATATATGGAATTTTTGGGTTTCCTCACACCTCCAACACATTCCTTTCACCATAATCATTTAAAAAACTCCAGGTCACAAGATCTTATGTTACCACCAATGAACCCAACACAAGATCCCAGGAATTTTGAATAAATTATTATGGGCCCACAAACCAAACTCATTCATTTTATCATTCCACATATCCCTTTATCCTCACTAAAATTGATTCATCCTTATTATTCTCATCCATCATGCTTTATATCTCTCATAATCAAAATCTACCCTCACAACTACCACAATACAACCCATTACCCATGTGTCAATTATACATAGTACGTCTAACCACCCATTCCGTACACCCTTATAAAATATGAAACTACAGGGACAAGAATAAAATAGATCATACCCTAACATTTATTTGAGGCAATAGAAGAACTATTAATTAGGAAATCCAAATTCCAAACGAAGAGATAACTCAAAATCCTTCATCAACCCCCAAAGGGTATCTTCACTAACAGGGCATCTCATACCAAAAAACACAAAATTTCAATATCCCTGTGTTTACCACCAATGATCATTCCCGACAACACCATCGAAACTAGACTATAAAACAATATTTCAAGGCATCTGAATGATCATTACTGTTCAATAGAAACATTAAAATAAATAAAATAGAACAAAAATTCTCAACTCATGAATCTAAGGTATATAATGATCCTAAGTTAAACCCTCGGTATCACCACATAAACACTTATCCCATTAAGATGGGGTATCTATCGATGCCTCACAGATGTAAAATCATCCAATGATATGGTCAAGCCCTCTCACTGATATCTCAAAAATAACATGTGACTCACTAAGCCTCAATCCATATCTAGAATCACATGTCTCTCTTTCCTAATCGAGTGTCATAACTCACATTAATATAGTTTCATGAGAACACTATAGACCCCACATCAAGGTCACATGGAAACTAGCATGTCGTCACCAATACCCATCCTAGAGGATAGCATAGCTCACCTTAGTCATAACCCCAAATATGGTTGTACAAAATTACCTAACATAAAATATATCTCTAAGTTATCACAAACTAGGCTCCAACTCTAACCTCAAAACCCAAACTCAGATCACACAACCAAGAACTACACCCAAGCATAACCACTCTCAATAGTCTAACCACCCATATAAGGTTCAAGATTATAAAAAGATTCATATCATAGGTTCTCCTCTAAGCCCCACCCACTACTCATGGACAAATTATTTTCTCATCAATACAAAATGTTTAAAATATTTGTTTTTTAATATAAAATTCAAAAGATATAAGGAAACACGCCTTATATGTAATTTATTGGATCTATATTTAACTAGTAGCATCATCTATCTTATATATATATGATGTATTGTAGGAATTTGTGGTCATTCTAATATATTTTCTCAATACCATCACCTTGTTTCCATTAAATAAAGTGTCAAACATATGTTATAGAGAGAAAGTTTCATTAATTTGTTCATAGAATGTCATTTAACTACAACCAGTATAAATTTAATACCAATAGTCCATATACCATCACTCCCAAGGATTTATATTTTAATCCATTTCATTACGCATTAATGTTTATTTCTTAAACCATTAAGTTTTTATGTAGATATCGTAATCCTTGTATTTTTTATAAAGGTTTCCATTAAAAATTTATAGAGCAAAAAAACTTATAAGTTTCTTACTAGAAGCTTATGTTACCAATACATTTCATTAAAACCCAATTTATATCTTCCCAAAATTTATAATCGGTCAATCTATGAGTTCTATATGTAGAGTTCCACCATTCACTTATATATGAAAAATATAATTTTATTGTTAACAGAAATATGAAATAACCAACCATTCTAAATCATTTTAATCAATATATAGATTTTAATTACTAAGGTATATAATCCATGGACAATAAATAAACACCAATACATATAACCACTATGAAACTATCATTAATAGGAAACCCATGGATAGAATACAAACCCTATGTTACTATTATGATGTATGAATGCACGCACCTCCTTTTTCCATACAAGGCCAAGAGATAGGAATCCAATAATTCTATAACTCACACCCAATTGAATCACATACTGTGGAAATAAATTAACCATAAATGAAAAATGGATAATAACATTTACCACTAATAGACACCTATATTTTCCTTTTAAGTGGTCATGAGACTCCCATGAACAATATTATTATTAATCTCTAACACATCATAATCTCATGTCTACCATGCCCTAATATAACGATAAGAAAAAAAACATTCACATCATTTTGTAACACCCTAAATAATAATAATCTTTATCTATGACCTGTGATGGTTTTCATTCTGGCATCAAGCATGCTTCCCCATACACTATAAGACACTTCATAGTAGTGATGGTCCTTAGCTGGTATAGTTATGAGATTATACACATTGGTGAGATTCCAAAACCACAGAAATAAATGAAAATTATATAACATAATATCTAGAATAAAATGAACAAGTTCCAAGATATCAAACATATCCCATACAATCTAATTATGATGATAATTTATGCTTATAGGAATACACAATAAACAAGTAAATTATAAAAATACCAAGAGTACATAAAAGGTAAAATCCAAAAGAAAAAATTAACTTCGAAGTCTCAATATCTAGTTCATCTACCATCTCCTTAGTTCCATCCCATCCATACATCAATCAACACAACATTCATTTCTATTAACATATAAAAATTGACTATGGGGAATCTTATCAGGTACCCATTTGGATTGGAAACCAGATTAGTGTGTTAGTATAACTCAGTTTCCCTCCATCATGGGGGTATAAGGTAAATCCATCCTATAAAAATATAACATAGTGGTTTGTACCATACAAAAGTGATAAGAAAAATAATAATAATAATAAAGGGTTCAATTTTGAGCCTCATGTCTTAATAAGATATCCTTGCAAAATCCCAGCTACATCAGTCTATGTTATCCCTTGAACACTAAGTAAGTTTCATGGAATAATATTTTTCCATAGTACATCGCTGATGAAACTGCAGTCGTGTTACTAAAATGAATCTATGAAGGTCAACCAGTAATTCCCTTCCCTAAAATATCAATAGTATAGATTTTTTAGTATTGTGCTCAGGGGAACTTCCTTAACAGTCAAAGTAATAGATATATTGGAGTCCATGTATCACACCCAACAAATTAGAAAAAAAAATAAAACAAGGTGAATCTGGGGAACTAATATAATGATTTTCAAAAATCGTACCCCTCAAGAATACTTATTATTAATTGGTGGGATTAAATAATTATAGATGTTGTCAGAATCTTAAGGGAATTTTTCACATCAAATTTATTTGAACAAATATGTATATAATCTTCTAAGTCATCCAAGGAATTCTATATCATTACACCTCATGAAATAAAATGTTTTATTCACACCCCATCAGTCACATTCATACCTTAATGGAATCATAGAATAATATATAGCATTCCATGGTAATATTAATCAAGAAGAATCCAAGGAGCTCCTTCAAGGAATTCCATATCAATTACAATTTTTAATAAAATTCAAATTTATCGTTATTTAAAAAAAATATTAAAAAATTATGCATACAATTATATTTCACCAATTGAATTTTTCTTAAATAAATAGTAAGGGGTCCTATAGGTCATCTTAAAAATACCAATTTCTATATTAAATAATTACATCACCAAGGGAATCCCTAAATAATCCTTTCAACTCACCCCAGAACATGGAATAATTCATAAAGCACCTCTTAAACAATTTCCTCATGGTTATACCCGAGCCAACTCAATTTTCTAATTAAAATGGAAACTATAAAACATAAATAAATAATTAAAACAATTTATATTTATTTTAGATCAAGAGACCAAACATTCAGCACAACCGAATGAGTTAAAAATGAAATAAAATTTCTAGACATTAAGGTGGAGCCTCTAACCACCTACCATATCCTCATTGTATTCTGATGCTCTAGTATTGTCCTTCAGTTTCATCTAAAATAATAGATATTTATAAACTATAAAAACACACTAATCATAGTGCATAAAACCCATAAATTGAATGATCACACATAAAATATAAATAAAATATAAATTAAGAGTGAATTGGAATCATAATGATACCTCAAGCTTCCCAAAATTGTTGTTAGATGTCAATTAGGATCACATATGGGGGAGATCCACTATGTAAGAGATAAAAGGGGAAGAATAGACTACTGTGTTGTTGAGAACTGGATAGGGGACATAAAGTGGGTAAACAACTTTTAAATTCAAAAGAGGAAAAAGTAGTCTTCAAATTTTTAATGAGTGCATAGTTTCATTACATAGTTTTACAAACCATGTCCCTATTTGTTTTAGGATGTATTTTTGGGGTGGATGGTTAGTTTTAATCATTCAAAAACCTTCCATCCTAGGATAAACCTCCAAAAAAACTATATGCCCCAAACACTTGAGACACTCTTGAGAAAGGAACCCCTAGAGAACCTTAAACCAAGTCTAATAAGGCTGTTTTGAGTGATTTATACCATCATGATCTTATTATGATTCTCGGCTCAAAAACTAGTCTATTCACTATTTCAAAATTTTGAAATTACTCTCTAATTCCAATTTATATAATGGAAACAAGGCCTTAAATCATTGGTGATAGTGGTTACTTATCTTTAATGAGTCCTCCTAGGTTCCCTAACATAGAAAATATTATTTTAAACATCAAATATGACTTCTCTAGTATATTTCTAGTGTTTTGGGTTAATTATATGTTAAAGATTTAATTAACTAATGATATCGCTCCTAAAAATCTCCCTGGTAGTAGTAGGTAAGTATTACACATCCTCCTCTAGCTCCCTTAGATGGAGAATATAGGTGTTTCGCTGAATTTTCTGAAAGACTACTGAATCATTTGAAGTGATAATAGGATTCACATACTTCCTACCAATATAGAATTGATAGGAGGGTTGTTTCCATTTTATCTCTGAAAGTATATGATTATTTTCATGTATAGTTGCATTAGATTCATTATACTTGTACTCTTGAATAATTAAATTTACCACATGACACTTAAGGGAACTACTTCAGAAACAAGTTCATTTTAGGATATGAGGAAATAGAATTTATAGAGGTATCTATGTCTGTCATTTAAATTAACTAGTGGTGTGAATTAGGCTAAGGTATCATTCAGTTTCCACCATCCTTTCTAGGATTTAGGACATATAATTTTGTGTATATTGATAATACCATTTTTATGTGATGGCAGATCATAAAGGGTGAAGCAAAAAACAAGGAACTTGTCTATGTATAATCATAATAAAGTGCTCATGTTTAATAAATCTCTTTTATGGTTAAAGGATTTTACATCAAGATCACCACTTTGTTTCCCCCACATGATTGTAAACACTTATATATTTTGTTTTGAATATAATTATAAAGTAATGTGGTTTAGGGTTGTCTTAAAACCCTTATAGTATGAATAGGTTGAGAGTATGGTAGGTCATATCATCCCATGATGGTATATATTATATTTTTATTACATTTTTATGAAATCATTCCCTGTAATAGTATTGATTACCAATGTCACGAAAGTGATTGTTTGATGCCATGATTTGATATTGAAATCTATATTTCTCAATTTTTATCCATTTTTATATATGATAATTTCCTTATCTTTTTCCATGTTGGTTGGTTATACCATGGTTTAAATCATTGAAGATGGTAACTGAAGAAATTATCACTATCCAGGGAGTTGATATGTGTTATTGATTTGGGATTGAAAACATAAGAGGGTATTCCTATGATAAAGTTAGGATCAGAATCATGAGAGGGTATTTCTATGTATCCCTATAAATTGAATCAAAACCCACAAATATATATTCCTCTTAACAAGACATATCATATCTTTTAATTTCATATGACATGGACTATTGTGTTTCCTTTTATGCTCATATAGTCAGGACCAAGGAAATTACTTTTTTGGTAACACATCCTAGAATAGTGGTGTACTTTTTAATATCATGAAATTAGGTCTAATGATGTGCCTTTTAGGGTCACCCAGACCACTTTGTCTTTTAGTTTTATCTTACACAACATAGACCATTTCAATGTACTTTAATGTCACACTAAATGGAATATTATGTGAAAGGAACCTAGAAATGTTTTATTTGTAACTTATGTATGAGTGTCCCTTTCTAGACATACTTAAAAGATTACTTGTGTAATGTTTGGTTTATGGATTACAATAATTTTTATGTCCACTAATATTTATGGCTCATTGATTACATTAGGGTGGCCAATTAAAAAATTGGTTGCGCTCTTAGTCAATATGGTTCCAATTCAAAATGGATAAGTTATTTGAGTTGAGATGGTTTTTCTAGTGAATTTTTCATTGATCCTAAGAAATATATAACGTCTTCATTATCAATGGAATACATGATTGACTCTATCCCAAGTCTTTTATCAATCAGAGAGTAAAACCATGGAAGATATTTTACTGGATTCCCAATTACTGTAATCAAATTACCATAGGATCGAATTAACCCACACATTCATGCATAATAACCTGGTCATGTATCTCATGAGGCCTTGAAGGAGGCTTGGTTGGATTAAACTCTATATTGGGTAGGATTGTTCTAAATAGTGTTAGTAAGGTATTTTGGGGAAAAAATTTCCCAAGAAAGTGAACATAGTGAATAAGGATCCCAGGTATAGATCATACTAGATGATTATTGAGATATGGGTGTTATCCAAATTCTAGGACTAAGAAGAAGGGGAGCCTAGTTTGGTGATTTGGTTAACATAACAATAAATTTGAGAGACTGGGAGAATGGTCACCCTTTTGTATGAACTAAGCATAGATCTAATGGGGAAAAATTTTGTGTCGTGATGAAAAGATCATTCGAGAGGAATTCCATTCATGGTTGGAGAACAAAATGAATTGGAATTAGTTTTTGTGTGTTATATTTAGGAGTAAATGTTTTTTTAATGAAAACCTATGCACATATTATTTAAAGAAAACTAGGTATTTGTCCCTTTGGTTCAAAATAGATTATATAAAGTCATGATATGATCACATGGTAACACATCTTAGGAGCATTGCATCACCTTAATTTTAGTCATGACCTAGGAAAAGTGTTCACATTCAATGACTGTGGTCATTGGGGGACAAAAATACCAAGGATTTCCAGTATTTTTCTTTAATTGTTATTCATAAATCACCCAAATTGGAATATTGAAAGGGATGGGTGTGTGATTCATGTGATCAAATGTTATTGGTAATTCTCTCCAATTAGAAAAATAGATGGAGGTCCATATATATGCTATGAGAGATAGTAACCAAGATAACCACATGTCATTCAGTTCCCATATCCTAGGATTATGGATTTTGGTGTGGTGTTTTTCGATTTGATGTAACACACAACATTTCCAAATAGGTTGAGATACATAGTTTTGAATGTTGGGGTGTGAGGCATAATAATGATGGATAAGAAAAAAGGTTTTCACTACTATAAAGGTTTCCCGTCAATATGGTGTGAGGTAGTGGTGCCCTATTAATCTTCATCCTTTTGAAATTCATGAAATTATTCTATAAACATTGTATAGTTCATACTTAAGTCAAATTAAATTACCAAAAATAATATATTAACATAATTTAAAATAATTTAATAATAAATTAAATTTATAGAACACCATATATATTTTATATATTATTTATTTACATAATTTTATAAATATAAACAGGTTTTCATTCTCATTTTAAAATTATTAAAATTTCATTTCAACATCAAGTTAGAACATGCTATAATTTTATTTCACATCAAAGATCATTTGCTACTCGGTTGGTTAATTGGAATTTGGTGCAACACACTAAATAACCAAAAAAAACTTATGTATATGAAATAAGACATGTGAGAGGATAATGTTCCATAAAATAAGATAAATTGAATATCTCTCTATAAAATATTTTTTTGAAGAAAAATAAATATATGATAATTTACAAAACCATTAAGAATCAAACCAATTAAATTCTTTTTCTATACTCAAGTAACTCCTTTATTTAATAATGGAGTATTATAAAATTTGTAAAAGGACTAACCCCTTTTTAAATAAAATAATGAGACATAAAAATTCAAATAATATTGAATCAATTGTGACATAGAGTATAAATTTAGGGCTTTCTAAGGATTCATATCAATAATTCTGACATAACCATTGGATATTGATTAGGATGAATGGTTTAATAAATATTCATGGTAAAATTTTAGATGGAATTGATAGAGAAGTGAGATAGAGTGAGATTAATGGGTGGATAATAGTGATAAAGGATAAATATAGTGAACAAGAAAGGGGTTATGAATCCAAGAACCCTAATTTTGTTCCCATTAAGGTTTTTATAAAGAAATTGACTAGGGTTTGATGAAACACTAATATATGTTTTTTTAATTTTCAGAGGGTATTATGTAATTAAATTTTAAAAGAACCATAAATTTATTCCACCAAACCCACTAAATAGAAAAAATAAAAATTATATAAAATCATATATAATAATTATACAGTTGATGACGACGATGGTGATGATGATTATGATGATGAGGATGATGATGAGGGATATAGTAAAAAGAGGTGTGGGATTGGAACTATCTTAGTCCATAAAATTTAATATAGAAAATAAGTGATGAATTTAAAAAGAAGGTTGTATAAAGTATCCCTATAAAAAATTACACCAAATATGTATAAATATTAGGATTACAAAAATGCCATTTCAAATAAGCTTCCATAACTACCCTCTTTGACTATGTATATAACACCTAGTAAGATTCTCTATATATCTATTTCAAGTAGAAATTTAAAATATCAATGCAATGATGAAATTATAAATCACTCAAAATAATTATTTGAGGTACATGCCTTAACCTACTAATAGATATCTCTACAAATAGAGTAAAAATAGTATCATCCCATTTGTAATTCCATCCAAAATGTTCAACACATGTGATAGTATAAACAATCTCCCAAATATATTCCTTAAATTAATCCCCACTTATCTATATGTGTTAGAAACACCCCTCTATTAAACCTCAATGCTTATCGGAAACACATACACAGAAAAAGGATCTAGGTTCACCTCAAGTTACACAATCAACATTTATTTTGATCTATATTAGAATAGGTGAAATCCATTGGATAAATTTCAGTACACTATCTTTTCTATTCCCATAAGAAATACTAAGAACAAGAAAAAATATTTGAATCACACAAAATTATTATCCATAGAAACTACTTTATAAATGTTATGGATGGATATTGTCTATATATTAATCAAATTTTTAGTTCCAAAAATGTTTTATTTGATAAAAAATTATATCATTACTTGTATTATATATGAATAAAATAACTTCTATATTGGATAGTAGTGTAGGATTAGTGTGTCAACCACTAGAATATTTTCTAACAATTACACTCACATGGATGATTGAACCAT
This sequence comes from Viscum album, assembly GCA_963277665.1. NCBI lineage: Eukaryota > Viridiplantae > Streptophyta > Magnoliopsida > Santalales > Viscaceae > Viscum > Viscum album. The sequence goes on along the minus strand of OY728157.1, from coordinate 453,039,179 downwards.
TATCTAAATGGAGTTATACTTAAAAAACCACATGAATATAATTATACATTCATCCCATAAAATAAAAATTAGTAAAAAATTAACAATAATTTCAAAAGATATGTTATACAAAGAATAAACAGACGTATAGTAGAAACAATTTATCTAATGTTTATAATCTATTAAAAATCATTTATCCATAGTTTCCATAAAATATAACCCTAGTTGAGGAAACGAAAGTCCTATAGAATTTAATGAACCTCATGGGAACCTATATACTACCTTCACATTTTATTTTATAAAAATATTATGTGTTTAGTAGATTAGGGGATATTTGATTTCAAATTATGATATCCCTATCAATAAAAAAATTTCATTAAATTTAATAAGGGTATTAGTATGGATGTGGATATAAATCTCATTGATATTTTGTAAAAACTCTCTGATTAATGGTCCCTTATTTTTTAAAAAATAATCCAAATTTATTAGATAGGACTATCCATCCATTTTGTTCCCCAAAAATTGATTCTAGAATTTATGCTAAACATCTAACTAGAGAAATAAATTAACATATTATATTATTTCTATAAAGAAATCCCAATAGAAGAAGACAAATAAAAAGAGTAAACTGATTTCAATTTCGGAGAAAACATTTGTCATAAAAAATCAAAATTTTTATAATTTCAACATAAAAGGATTCATGTAAATTTGGATAGTGTATAATCATTGAATTTTTGAATGAATTTTACACCTGTTTCATTGGTTTTAGTATATTAATTAAAAAAAACAATTATCAATTGTTTTTCATATATTTAAATAGACCATATAAGATTATCAATAAAATTTGAAAAGACTTTTAATGGGACTACTTGAGCATATATAAATTGGGAAATCATAGATAAAGATATATATAATAACTAAATTTATCATACAATTTCATATTACCTATAATACTCCACTGTATTTCTAACTATTCAACTGAGTGATGACTTTTGAGCATATTTTCTCAAAATAAAAGGTTTTAGATTTCCCAAAAAAATGGGATTCATAAATAATCAAAAAGAATTTTATCCTCTATTAACCTATAGAATTTTAACAACTTTATATTTCTTATAAATTCAATATTCTATTACCAAAAACTATAAAAATAATATTCTAGATAATAAAATGGAATGTAAAATATTCATCATGCATAAGGAAATCCATAATATATTTATATTTCCTCTTTATAGCTTCACTAAAATTAAGAATATAGAAATTATAAAGTGATTATTTAGGGTATTTTCATTACGTTAATCATCTTAAAACAACTATATTTAATAGGGTCAAGAATAAATCTTCTAATTTATTCTTTTAATATTATAAATAATTCCCATAATGGAGGATCTCTTTGTCTAACCAATCTATTATAGATAAAAATACCATAAATGATCCATATATAATGGTAGAGATATTATCACTATTGAGAAAATAACTAATTAGTTTAAGAAAATCATTATAGAAATCATACCTTTTAAGAAAATCCATTATAAAATTGTATATTATTGAATTAAAGGATTTTAGAAATATCTAATATTAATGTAATATTCCCATATTTTATCTTATTTCAAAAAGAATTGAGACAATATAAGATACTAAAAACATAATTATAGATATTTTTATTAAAGATACTACTAAATTAATTACATATGGTAAATCTATAAGTAATATTCCCTAGGATACATTAACATAAATTGAAATTAATTTAAAAAATGAATTTCCAATATAAATGGGCCACAAATATTTGATGTTAAGGGAATGGTTCTTATTATAAAGGAATAAAATTATTTAATAAATATTATTAAAATTATTAAAAGTGATATCCAAATTATTTATCATCATTAGAAAAATTATTTTATATAATGTCTAAATATAACATAAAATATTAATTAATAAATCTACTAAGACTAGAGACATTTTAAATGTTTAATAAAATTAGGAAAACCATGATCACTTTATCCATTGGTGATTCCATTGGAAAATTGTCAAATATATCATCTATATAAGGAGTGATTATATATATAAGGTTATTTTCCCAATCATTATCTATAAAATAATAAAAATTTTGGAATAACCTAATGATAATATAACATATATGTTTTATGAGATATTAAAACAATCATAAGTTGAATATATTTAATTCCACTTAATGATTTCTCTTCTTTTTTTTAATAAATAAAAGAACATTGAATTAAAATAATGAGAATAAATCCATAAAACATTAAATTAATCTTTTATAAACTTCTCCATGAGTGAAAATAAATTTTTAATCATATAATACATTTAAATTTCTTTCAAAGATGGTTCATAATTTGATTGAATGGTCCTTTTAGAAAATAGTATACTCCAACTCAACACCAATGATATCTACATCAATATTTGTAAAATATATATATAACAAAATCCTCATAATTCATTTTAATCCTTTTGTGTTTATGAATAATAACAATAGGATTAATTATATTCTTTTTAATCACCTTCTCATTTAAAAATATTACAAAAAATATATATAATAAATATAATACCATACTTATTAAATTTAAAAATTAATTTAATATTTATGAAAAAAAAATACTTAAATTATAATGAGTATAGTCAGATTGACATTAAGGAATAGTGATACTAGATAATTCAAAAATAAGTACACTTTAATAAATATGATAAGTTTTTATTTTTTCTACTTGAATAATTTCTATTATCATTGATCATAACCCATATGAAATCATAAACTAAAAAAAATATCTATAAAATTAAAAATATCAAGAAAATATTTGAATTCTAAAAAAGTGATATTAGTGAAATTGGGAAAAATATTCTCATTTTTTTTAAAAAATATTTATAAAAACAAATTATAATCTATTTTTTCATTTGTTGATCAGACATCACTTACATGTAGTTTCATTACTCCCACCTCTCTGTGTATGAATTTATAGCACATATGAAATTGGTCATTGCATCAATATTATCAACAAACACATAAGAATAAAATCGTTGAAATCTTGCAGACTCGGAAAAAATATATATGATTACATAGTCAAGAACCTAAAGTGTTTCAACTATAATGTTATATTATTACTTGAAAAAAATTGTTTTATTGGTTTTAAGAAAATTTATAATATATAAAATGGCTGGCTCATTATTTATCCATCAATAGTTCTTAAATATGATATTCATTTGATATTTGAAATTTTATTTATAGTGGGACTTATTATAGGAGAATAATCTTCAACATTCAATTTCTATTTTTCTTCATCATCAGATGCCTTGTCTACCTATATTTTTATTGAATTACTATAATTTAGTCTAGAATAGAATCAAATTGGATATAAGTTTAAATCCATCCATTTTAAAATGTTTATTGACATTATAAATATATATTGAACTTATAATTTCATAATATGTTTTCTCACAGCCTTGTTTTTGATCTTGTAGCGCCTTCCCTATATAATTATTGGTTTCTAAAAGATTCATTTCATATATCTACCAATCCATATACTTTAGAGAATTTTTTTCAAAGTCTTCATTTTTAGAAATTGATGCTTCCACCAATGTTGTCATAGTATATAAATTTATATTAGATGGCCCCTATTTACTTTTCATTGATTTATTATTCTTAGAATTTTTTATTATAAAAATCATTTAGAGAATCAGATTAAAACTATAATTTTTCCTTATTTTCTTATCAAAATAATTTTTTCAAAATATTTAAAATACTTATACCAATTCATTCATAAAAATAATATATCACCAATGATCTCTAATAATTTCAAACCTCATGTCTAACAATCTTATAATAACAAAAAAATGATTCATTATCTTGTATTTAATATTTACTATGGCATTAACATCACATGTTGATAGTATAAAATTATTGTATAAAAAATTAAAAAAATTAAAAATTGATAAGGAATCAAGAAAAAATTTCAAACATAGCTTCTTCAATTTCTTTATTTAATTAATATTTTCATCACATGATATTTGAGGATGAGCACTTGGAACTATCAATGATCTAACAGGGTTTTATGAACAAAGCGGTGATGCCTTCTTTATCAGTCCTACCCCAACCATAGGGGGGATACAACCTCTATGGGGCCTCAAACATTCTTCTTTATTCCTTTAAATATCTCTAATTTACTCCCTTATTTCTTTAGTATTTCACTTATCCTGAAACATTCAAATTTTTTGGATAATTCCTCTTAAATTTTGAACTCAAACTCGGAGCTCACAGGTTTATTAGCCCTCTAAAATCTGACATTGGTGGCTCACTTCAGACAACACCATATTTTGTTCAAGTAATTCAATGTTTTTTATCATTGTGATTGTAGGAACAACAAACTATTGGTCTCTTCATCAATTGGAACATTAATAATCACTTTTCTTCAAAGCATGACTTGATAAGAGAATGGTCCAAATCTCCCCGATTCTAAAACATATTTTATTTCTTCCATTTCATATAGTATTTTAATTCTATAATAAAACATGATTCTAAGACCATGGAATTAGATGTATGATTTCACAAATTGCCTTTTGATTTTAAAAATAATTTGATCATCTGAATGTTAAGAAATATAGTATGATGATATTCATATTTTGATAGTTGAACAAGCTCTTTTAGTCAAGAAATTTTACATTGAATATCTGTTGGAGTTGACATATCTAAAAAACTAGTGGAATATGATTTTACTGTGATTAGGGAATAATTTTGGCCGAAAATAGTAATATTTGAGATTTGGGTTGCTTTTTCTCCTCTTATAATTTTTTAGGCCATTAAAACTCAGTGTGTAAACTTAGTCATGTGAATAAGTATGGGGGATTCAAATCAATCGCTATTTTTTTGAAACTCAATCATGTTATATTTGGAAGTTAAAGTCAATGATACATGGTCTTACCATCCACTTTTGGTGAAATCCTAAACTAATAAACCGAGATTCGAGATATTTCCTCAGGTTCGAGGGGGCTTGAGGGGGTGCATGTGATAGGTCCTTTGACCAAAGTGAAAATAACCCAATTCTTACATATTATGAAAAATTAGTGTGAATTCTTTATGAAACTCACCCTAAGGATTTGTTGAAGGTATAAATTGATGAAGAAAAAATTATCAACATGCCCCATGAATTCTTAATACAGAATACTCCAATATCAAGGAAGGTGGGTTAGGTGAATTCTGTATAATGAATGAGTCCTAAGAGGAAAAATCTAATTCTAGTGATGAGAAATAATTCTGAAGTTTTATAAGTAAAATTATTAGATAAATAGAATCGGGAATGGAATATGGTGACCTCCAAAAGAAATGGAAAAAGAACTGTCAGAGGTAAACAGAAAAATACCTACAGTATAAAAGCAAAACAATGTAGTATACGGATCTTCTAAGGGTGAGTGTGGTGATAATATATACATCCAATCCTTGATGGACTATGAAAATTGAACACAAGTTATAGTAATGTACATCTAAAGGAAGAATAATGATAATAAGGTAATTTGGGACTCATGGAGCTACACATTTTAAAAGGGGGTGAAATATTGAAGCTATAAATATTAATCTCACATACCAAAACCCATGGAGACAAGGTATTCTAAGAGGGATGGTGCTAGAATTGTATTGGAATGAAACCCCATTGTGTATGACCCTGACAAAAAGAATGGTATTCCATCTTAGGTTAAAAATCATGTTTTTTTAGAATTAATATTCTACTAAATAGGGGAATGTAGGTTAAAACAGTGAAGTCTCAAACTAGGTGCATAAAGACTTTTTATCAGCAGAAGAGCATTCCATTATTTCAAAAACCTAAACAACCTATTGTCAACTAAAATCATGAATTATTATCTCAAGATATAAAGATTATTTATTATATAAATAGGTTAGTTTGAAAGGATAAATAAGATAAATAAAATTCCCTGGAGTTCATTCATCACTCTAAGGAAGATATATTGGAATAGGTTATCCCTATCAAGGACTCAAGTTAGAATTAAAACTGAATGTTATAGGGAGTGCTACAAGTTTATTTCAATGATGAGAATGACTATTATATCAATAAACAAGACTAAATTTTTTTATGAGGAATCAATTATCCTAAGATTAATGTGTAGAAGAATATTTAATCATGGAATTATATAACTATTCACTTTATGGATTTAATTAAGGATTACCCAGATTAGAAGTTATTTTTATTTACAAGACTTTATATAGGATGAATGATTCCAATACTATTAATATTTTATAAAATGGTCAAGTGATTTATTTTAAAGTTTAATGTTATATAATGCCAAATTTTTTAGGGTTCTAAAATTTTCCACAAAATCTATCTTTTAAATAAAAAAACATAATTACTTTTCATTAATGATTTTTCACATTCATTCAAATTGAAGTTAAAATCAAAAAATTAACATCCTTCAGGATCATTTGGAGGATAATAAATCTCTCTAAATTCAAATATATTTTCCCATACCTGAAAAAATTAGTTCTTTAACCCAATGGTATTAAAATTTAGATAACATTCTAGAATGAAAATATGGTTGTATTTAATGGGATAATGGTAAACCAATTCAAGATCACTTTTTTAGATGATCGAATGGGAACTTAAAATGAAATTACCCATACCGGATGGAAATATATTTCCAATTAGAGAAACATTATATAAAATATGTAAATTTAAAAAATTCATCAACCTTATAGGACTTCACTCTTTTTTTTATTTCAAAATTCAAAATAATATCGACCTTTCATAATGTTAACATTTAAAACATTATAACATCTTTAGCTAAGATATTCCCAAGGACACCTTTCCTGATGATCTTTTTTTTTATTCGTAATTAATTTAAGTTAATTTTTTTACTTAAATAATTTGTTTTTAATCATCGTATTTCTTATTATCTTCATATAATTCTTTCAATTTTGATTTATTACAAAAATTATAGAAAAAATATATAATGTCAATATATCATCAAGATTGTCCTTTTTCATTATGATTAGGTTTTGAAGGATGGTCATCATTTAAGTCACTAAAATATCATGCATCCAATCTCAAATATTCCATATAATAATAACAATATATTTATACTCACACACACAATATTTTATTTAAATAAAAATAAAAACTAGAAATAATTATTAGAAATAAATTTATATTACTATCTAATTTTATTTATTCATTAACATGTACCTTATTATACAATTAATAAATAACCCAAAAATTCTATTAAAATAAAATAATCCTTTTATGAATTAAAGAAATTTTTAAAATATTATAAAAAATCATTTAAACTGGTTACCATAGTAATTTAACACAATTAAGTAGAATAATTTAAATTATATTTAGTCAATCACTCAAAAATAATTTATATATATAATGTTCAATTAAATATCTAGAAATTTTAACATCAGAACGAAGAATATACAACACTATGGTCAGAGAAAAACATATTATTCATTTAACTAATATGTATATCCTATTCATTATAAAATAATTTAATAAAACTGATTTCCATTAAAAAATATAAATTACCTCAACATTGATAATCCTTTTCATCAAGATATATATTATAAAGAGATAATTTATTTATCAGATAAGTGTAATTTTTTTAAAATTTTACTAAAATATTATATTTTATAATCTTTCCACCATAAAACATTTCAAAATAGAAAATTCATTATGATACTATATCAATAGATTTTTACACCATATAAAACTTTTGAACATTAATATTTTTAATTTAAATTCATGAAAACATCAATTAAAGACACCTTTAAAACTATTGATCCTAAAACAATTTTATGAACATATTGATGACACAATGAGGGAATAAATATTCTAAGACACTCAATATATGATCACCTAAATTTCTCTAAACAAAAAAACTATTTGGTATCAAAAGGTTTCCTAGATGAAATTTTGGAGTTATACATCCCCAATGAACCCAATTAAATTTATTTATTCATCCATATTGGCAAAAATAATGCATATAATAACCTAAATTATTGATATATATATTTATTCAGCTATAAAATGTATATAAAACATTATCTATAAAATGAAGGTGGTCTTACATTAATTGAACGATGGAGGAAAATTTTATTATCATTTTGGAATCAATATTTCTATCCTTATAAGCAAAATTTTTTAGCTAAAATAATATCATTTCATTGAATAGTTATAACCTCAAATAGGGGTAATTTGTGAATGACCAAATAATAAAATTATATCATTGTTTCATAAATCCAATAAAATTGGTTTAATGTTAATCAGGAATCTAATATAAGAGATATGAAATGAAATTCAAAAAATCACTTTTAATAAAAAATCATCATCATAAAATATGGATGCAATTAAAAATGACCCCAATATCAAAAAGAATTTCCATTAATTAAATTCTAAGATATTTGATTAAAAATAATATATAATATAAACTCTCTATAAAAAAGAGATAAAAAATATTATTTATAATTAAATATCATTATTATAAATAAATATTAACTCATGTACTTAAATCAATTATTAATATTTCATAAAAAAATAATACTCTTATGTTTCATTATAGAACATATATCTATCAAAACAAATCCAAGTGTTATAATCTAATTTAGTTATGTCACTCTCAAATCACTATAGGTCATCACATGAAAAAATAAAAATATAAAAATAAGCACAGAATAAAATAAAATTCATCTCACGGTCACATAAGTATGAAACTTAAGAAAATATCATTATTATTCTATCACATAAAAATTATATAAAAATAATTTCATATATATTAAAATACCATTAAATCTTATTACATCAACAGAATATGCAAAATTGTAATTATATGATAGAAAAATAAATCTACTATTTAATGAATAAATCTTGTAAGTCTATTAATGAATCCGTAAAATTTTTAAAAATGTAATTGGCATGAAATTCTAGTTTCACTTTCACAAATAAAATACTAAATTAAAGATTAATGAAATGCACAATCATTAATTAAATTATTTATTAAATTTATGTCATATCATTTTCTCAAATAACACAAATCATTTTATAAAAAAATATAGTGACCTAGGATTTTCAATCATAGATATGACATCTTTTTGAGATGATTATTTATTACATTACACAAGAAAATGTGTGAGGATCGTAAGAGTATAGTTCCATTGGACACTATATAAATATGTTTTTATTTCCTCAAAGATCATAGAAATATCCCATAACAAGAATAACACATATTAATCTTCTTAAACATAACCTATTTAGGACCATACTTTATGACCTAGGAAAAGGAGACATATAAAAGGGTCAGATCATATGCTCAGTAAAGATAAAAATGGATATAGATAAGTATAACATGAGAATAAGTGTATGATAACATGAGAATGACATTTGAAAACCATAACATATTTATCAAAGTTCATACTCTTCATTATTTGAATGAATATTAGTAGTTTATAGGACATGATTTATGAGGAAATCAAAGAAAAAAGCCAAAAGATAATAACATTAACAGAAGACATGTAATTTTGGAATAAATATAATCATAGAAAATCATTTCCATGGTTTCCATGTATCATTTTCAATGATATAATAATGGAATGGATTCACTCCCCAAAATATCAAAGTAGTAAAAGTTAACTCCCATGACCATCATAGTGGACAAATCTCGTTATTAAATGAGGTCTAATCACAATTACAGTCCCACATATCCCATGAGATATAAATACTTACCTAATTCATTGTTGGGAGATATATGTTTCACCCAAAAAATAAGTAAAATCCTATGTAAGTATTTAAAAATATACTAAAACATTCATCATCTCATAATCCATGAAATAAAATGGGTTTCATAATCTATTCATCATATCATAACAAGTAAAACAGATATAGGATTCAATAATAATTTACTCATTTCCTCATATAGTAAACCATAAAAATGTTGGTTTCAAATTAATATTTTCAGGGTATAACCCATGGAGGAGAAACATGTTTCATAAATACCTTTCCATCATAAATATACAACATTCATTGGAAGAAAAATAATGTAATTATGGGATCATATCCCAAGTAAGGAATCGGTAACTTCAATGGATATAATTTTGGATGGGATATGATTTTGAACTATTATTTAAAAAAATTATTAAATAAAATATCCTTTTTTCATTCCAAAACACTTTTTAAAATAAAAAAAATTATATTCTATTTCATTTAAAATAACCTTGACAACTTATAAACGAAGCTTTAAAAATCATTTAAAATATTTAATTAGGAAAATATTCTATTACTTTTGAAAAAAAATATTAAAAATATAAATAATTTAGAAAATAATATTCATTGAAAATAACCTTCAAAACATATAATATAATCTCTAAAATACATTTAATTTTTTTCTTGGGGAAAATATCTTTTCCCCTTTGGAAAACATTTTTTAGAGCTAAAAATAATTAGAAAATATTTTTAATTAAAAATAAACTTGTAAACATATAAAGGATGATCTAAAAACATATAAAACATTTATTGAGGAAAATATCCATTTCTATTTGAAATTTATTTTTTAAAGAAATAGAGTATTGTTTAAATACTTTTCTTTGAAAACAACTGGAGGAGAATATAAATAAATATATAATATCATTTAAAACATTTAATAAAATATTATTTCCACATAGAAAAAATATTTTAAAAAATTAAAAAAATTAGAAAAAAAATATTTAAAATAACCATTAAATCATATAAATAGTTATTCTAAAAAAAATTGGTCATAGTGATGAGAGTTTTTTTCATTTTGTACACGTTAAAAAAAATAATCCTTTCACATGTTCAGTAAAATCCAAATAATAATTTTTTGGAAAATGAAATGGACATTACCTTTAAAACATTTTGTGAAAAAGGAAATATGTGTAAAAACTTCATTAATAAATCATTTTAATAATTTTAAAACCATTTTTGAAAACATTTTTAGAAAACATGATTTTGGAAGAAAAGGGTTTCTAGTCAAAGAGTGAAATAATGTTGATTGTTCTTAAAAACATCAATTTAAACTATTGATAACATGAAGAGAAAAAAGTTAATGGAAATAAATTCTATATAAATTTTAATATTAGACGAAAAATCATCAGTTTATTGATATATAGATCATAATATTTAACCATTTGAAGCATAATCAAGAATATTCTCGATAAACGATGAGATTATAACTTAAAAATATTACCACATTGGTAACATTGATTCTTAATCAACATGAAATAATAACATTAAATTAAATATATAATTTCATGAAAATATTTATATTCCTGAAATAATATTAAAATGGGGAATTATATACACCACATAGAATAACATAGGTATATCCCATAACTTAAGTCTCCGAGATGGCAATTTTAGACAAAAATCCCTTACCACTTTAGTAACATTTGAAATATAAACCCCATGAAAGCGAAATCCTAAAATTGTTATGTAAATAAACTTTATTTTGAGTTTAATAACAATAAAAAACATTCATGGTTTGTATATACACCACATAAATGAAATATGTGGTGAATATGACTTGTATCTCGCAGAAGTAAATAGTGACACAGAAATCCATTACAGCTTTGGTAATATTATTTATAGCAATACCAAAAAAAATAATGGCATAGAATTAATATTTAAATATTATTAAAATAATTATATTAATTATATATATTGTCAATGTGGTAGTATATACACCACACTAATAAAACAAGTGGTGAATTTCTATATGTTTCTCTGAAATAAAGAGAAATAGAAAATCTTTTGCCGTAAGTATTGACTACCATAAAAAAAATTAAAACATCCTGAATCATAGATATAATTTTATAAAACATATATTAAAAATAATAGTTACATATATCATACCATATATGATTTATTAATGACCATTTTTCACCCATTTATAAACAATTCCCTGTTAATATCATGTTTCGGATAATAATAACATTATTTATTATATAAGTATTGAATTTTATTATTGGTTCTATTAATTTGATCATGGTTATATAATATCCTAAAAGATAACCTAGATAAAAATATCATATACATTTATTATATAATTATTTATATTAATACATAATTGTTAGAGGAAACAAATTAAATACATAGTTCGTAGAGACAGCAGATCGTATGTATGCATGAATGTTGTTTCCATTTTATTGATTGATTAAAAGGAATATGGTAATTAATATATTAAATTTAAATAATAATTTATATTTCATATATAACACATATTTTCATTAAAATTTCTCTTATTACCTTCCATGTAAAGCATAAACAAATCACATTGCTTCGCGATGCGGTAATCTTTCAAACACACGAGCGACGTTATCACATTCCCATAGAATGGAATGTATAAAATTATGAGTTATATAATAATTATATAATTATAATATCATCATAAATATTATATTTACATGATTAATCCATCAGTAAATCTATCAATGATAGTTGGTGATGGAAAATGAATAACATCGACCGTTGGGTAGTAGTCTTCCACACACACGAGTTATTATTTTCAATCCCATTTGATTTAAGAGAAGTTATATTTTTGTTATTAACATAATATAAAAACATATCAGAAGATTTAATATACTGAATATATTTTATTAGTTTTTTAACAATAATTCAAGGTATTTCCCGAATAAATAAAATAAAATTCTAATTTTGGGACGTTAGTTCTTCTTCAGACAACTTTTTTTTATCATCAAAAGGAGTATTTGGTTGTATTTATAATGAAAATAAGAATTATTGTATGGTATCATGGATTTAATTACATGATTTTGTAATTTATTTTAAAATACAATGGTTTTTGGATTTGGGAAGAGGAAATTAGAGGGGTGGCCTTTTTGTATGTGAGGTGAGTGGCACACTTGAAATTTATTAAAAGAAAAAAGTGTACCCACATTTTTTGTAATAACACAAGGCTAAAAAGTAGAAAATTGTAAATAATAGAATATATAAGGTATAAATATTTCCATAAAGGTATTGTTGTAAATGTTGTGTTAATTTTTAACCCTTACCTTTTGAGCATAACCCTCCAGTAAACCCATTTTTACCTTAACCGTAGTAAACAGTTTTTAGTGTGTTTACTATTTATGATGGAAAAAAATTAATATTAATTTTTTATATTATAAAATGTGTTTTTATTATATATTTTTAATATATTTTTACATTTTTCATTCACATAAGTATAAAATATTAATTTAAGATTAATCTCGTAGACGTGATGAGAAATCGGGTTTTGAATGAGAAGATATTTAAATGTTTAAAACATTTTTATATCAAAATTGAATGTGAAAATTATATAAATGAACTAAAATTGACTAATTGATATATAATTGAACTAATTTTTTTTAAAACAAACTTTAAAAAATTGAAAATCTTGAAAATAAAAAACATTCTTAATAATAAAAGGTATTTTTCCACTATTCATCGAAATATTTATCTTCTCATAGAATTATAAAATATTCACCAAAAGATAATGTTGAAATTTTTTATTTCAAAAATTATTTTTATTTTTTAGATAAATATTCTAGGATTTTCATAAAAAATAGTTTTAATATAATTTCACAAAATTTGACAAGAGAGTTTTTTAGATAAATATAGTTTTTAATTGTAAAAACAGATTTATTCTTAACTCTTGTATAGAAAAAAATAAAATATAAATGCTAAAAATTTTATTGAATATGTTTTATATAAATTTTATTAAAATCATTCAAAAAAATTAAAATTTATTTATGTAAAACATTTTTTTTTCTTCATAAAAAAGTTTTTTATAAAAATAATTATTTTATTTTCAAATTCTATTTATTTTCCTTTCAAATTATTTTTTCATCAAAAAATTAATTTTATATACATATGTAAACCATATATTTTCATAATATAGTTAATTTTATTCATACCCTTTATTCCAAGTTATAGGTAATAACTATATTATTAAATAATAATAATTAAATAGTATGTCAAAAAAATTACTCATTTTTGCATTGAATATATTAATTTTATTCAAATAAATATTTTCCAAAATATCCGGGTTTTACAAAAATAATCACAATAGTAAATTTATAAATAAATATGAATTATGGAATATTATTTCAATTGGGGGATTACAAAAATTTTAATGGATGTCTATATTCCAAAATCAAACCTAGGTTCAAAATTGGATGGTGGTGATTTCTGTGGTATTGTAGCGGTATTGTAGAACCCTATGTATTGTAATATGTAAAATAAGGGTACTGTAGCAGTGATAATATTAATAAAAAATGATCAATTTTGGAAATAAAATTGGGGCTTTAGTCCATAGAGCCCTTTGGATATTAATCCTAGACCTTTAAGCTTTTTAATGGAATAATATTAGATGGATAGAGTGAAAGATGGGGCAATGGATTTTCACTTGTGAAGTCCGGTTGGACATAAAGAGTACTATTAAAGGATTGATATATCATTTTACATGAGGAAATCCTTTCATACCTTTACATGGGTCGATGATGGAAGGCCTCAGGCGTGACATCAAGGTAAGGATCTCACATAGACGAACTATGGGAACATGGGAGGGGTCTTATCCAATATAGATTATTTGGGTCACTTTTCAATAACTTAGTTCCTCTAGCACATTATACCATTTATTATAGGGATTTTTGGTAACGTAATGTTTCCCTCTCAACCAATTTAAAAATACATTTTTTCTAGAAAATAAAATAAAGAGGTACCTAAAAGAATTATTCAATCTCATTATTTTTTTTATTATTTGGATAAAATTATTTAATTAAAACTTAACCCTATATTATTTCAATAAAACATTTAAAATATTGTAAAATCATAACCAAATAAAGACCAAATAAATTATCAAAGTTTTATATATAACTCATTCATTATATATAAATAATTATTTAAATATATCACAAAAAAATATTTATTTTATTTTATTTTTAATTTTATTCATTATATTATTTTTTTTCAAAATAAACTATAAAACACCATTGGTTTAAAAAACAGTTACCCATAAAATGTTTTAGTATAGTCAAAAAAATTATCATTTTAAATCTAAATATCTGGATAATAATATTCTCGACATATTTTAATGTAATTTTATTACATAAGTAACATACTAAGTTAACATTTTTCATTTCTTAAATTTCAACACAGTCTTTAGGTTAACCTTTCTAATTTTATAAATCTTCTAATACAATTCATTTATCTAACTAAAAATAATAAAATATTTTATAAATGATTCAAACTATATTTTTCAATTTCAAAATATAAATTTATTAATTTATTTTCACTATCTATCCAAAAAAAATCATAACATTGTGAAATTATAAATATAAATTTCCAAAATTTTAAATCATATTCATTCATCAATAAATCCATTCAAAAACTAAAATTTTCTCTTAAAAAAGATATTTGTATCCTTTTTCATTGCTAATAATATATATTTTGTAAAGTTCCATTTGTTATATTTCTACCACTTACTAATAAAAAATTAAATTTTATTTCCAACATGATATAAATATTTCAAATATTCCACATCAAAATCCAAAAACGTTTTTTCCAAATTATAGTTTTAAGATGAATTTTAAATCATAAATTAATTTTAAAACACTCTTTTGAAGATATTCAATTGGTTTTATAATTTAAAAATTAAAAATTATAAAATTATTCTTATTACCAATTTCCAAGTAAATTAAATATAAATTAAATTCACTATAAGACACTTCAAATTTATAATTCCCATTTTCAAATTAAAAAACATTTAATGTATTCACCAATATCATTATGGCCATTTTTCATAATAAATAATATAAAATTTTTATTCGTTCCTTA
The DNA here is from genome assembly GCA_963277665.1 of Viscum album. Taxonomy (NCBI): domain Eukaryota; kingdom Viridiplantae; phylum Streptophyta; class Magnoliopsida; order Santalales; family Viscaceae; genus Viscum; species Viscum album. The sequence continues at coordinate 453,023,364 of OY728157.1, read as the reverse complement.
TAAAGTAAAGATAATTAAATATCAATTACATTAAAATATTTTAAATTTAAATTTGTGAAAATTTGCCTTTTATAAATTATTAATATGATTTAAGTATTATAATTAAATTATGATCTTTAAATAATTTTACATAACATGTAACACATTAAATAAAAGTTTATCCATTAAAAAAAATATTAAAAAATTCCATGTTAAATTTTTTTTCAATGAAGTTAAACTTTTAAAAATTGTTAACTGTATAGGTACTTAGTCAATATTATCAAAAAACCATAGAACAAGTCAATTATGAAGTAATCATACTTCCAGATGAAAGTTCAATAAGGAACATATCTTTTACAAAAAAAATATATTATTTCTATTCGTAAATTAAAACAACCAAATGCAGAAATATAAATGAGGTGGGTTACATCTCTATGTATGATACATGACTCCATAACAAATATAATAAATTAAAATCAACTTTCTAAAAAAATTATCCTAAAATTTATTGGTATCTTTACAATCCCATCAAATTAAGTTGTCTAGATATATTTATAGATTAATTTATAAATCACAAAAATATTATCTAAATGGTAATAAATTCATGTTTCATAGGAATTTTCATATATTTCAATTGGTGTTTTCATATTTATTATACTGAAATTTTTTCTTAAATTTTGTTGTTAGAGATTTTGGAGGTAGTATTTTTAGAATTTATAGTCGTTTTTCTGTTTATTTGTGATTCATATAATTCATCAAGAACTTGGTGGGGCTCATCTAGAATATATATATATATATATATATATATGAAAAGATGGACTATATATTGTTAGTTACCACTATAGATAAATTTTTAACCCACAAAGAGTCTCATGGCCCATGGAATTCCAATATTCAGCTACTAGGAACCTAGTGGATTTTCGAACTACATTTTTAATGAGGGAAAATATAAATATTTGATTTCTCATATTTTACTTATTTTCCCTTTTCCTTTCCTACTTCATTTAAAGATGTTCATGTCATGATCAACCCCCATTAGAACCCCACCTGTATTGTTTGTGAAGAAAACTATAACCCTAGAGGAGTTCCTACAATTGGTCATGGGATGGCGATTAGCATCAATGCAATCTTCCATGAACAAACGATGAATTTACCTTAGGAATTCCCTAAAGAAATAAAAATGAACCCCCAATAAACTCTTTATATATTAATTTAAATTCATATTTCTCATTCTTAACCCTACCTAATTTATTATGAAATAGAATAAAAATAAGGATAATAAAAGGATGACCCCATAGACACCACTCCAACAACTCAAACAATATCATCCTCAATATCTATTGAACTATCTTCCAAAAAAACATCAGAAACAATAAATAGATGAGAACTATTGAATACTAAATATGATCGTGTTTATAAGAAATACCATATCCATGTAAAATAAAATATTCTAGATACACATGAGTGAAATCTACTAGGATAGATTACTAAATCAAGGATATTCTTTAAGATAGTAAGTATATCAAAAAGTAAAAATAATAACAATCACTATCAGTGGTAACACATACATAAGTTATTTATTATATATTTTCCTAAATAGATAAGGAAGATATAAGGTTTTAAAAATCATAAGAATATAGTAGATATGGTCCAGAAATAAATAACCACTTTTTTAATCATAATATTAAAATCATTAATATTGTTGTCATAATATTTCAATCACAATACCGCCATTTCAATAAAGTTATAAAACCCCTACCGCATTATCACAACCATCACATCACCACCATATCCAAAAAAACACTACATATATTGTCATCTCCCATCCACTATATCACTACATGATAACCTTAATAAATCATGAAATAATATTGAGCCTTCACATCCCAAAGACATCACATTACCCTAATTCATAACAATCTACAGATATATGTACCTATTATATCATTCATCCATTATATCCCATAAATAGGTGCAGGTGTCGTAACCTTGATTCATTATAGCCCACACAAACACACTACACCTTAATATATTAGACTCGTGGGCATATATAAATTTATATCATAAATTGTAATACATTAGTACTCATAAAAACTATACAAGTGATAACCATAATCCATTACAGCAACTTTATAGACGCATTATACCTCAATCCATTATAACCTATGAAATAATACACATAACCAAAAGTGGTTAAATATTTCATATATACTGTCACATCATAGAAAATCATGAAAAAAATAAAAAATCAACAATCAATCATGAAAACAAACACATTAGTTAAAAAAACACATAAAATAAATTAAAATTAAAATTTTATTATAAGAAACGATAATTATTATTATTAATAAAATAATTTAATAACTTCATTTGTAATCCATGAATAATCACAACATCATATAAGATAACAATTTTGGAATACCAATACAAATACCCTTCTAAGTTATGACCAATTATTCAGTTATTCCAATAAATATTATTAAATTATTAATTAAATGAAACTACCTAAATAAATATCTATGATGAGATCTAACATTAAATCCCAACTAATTATATATTAATCCAACCTATAGTTAAAATAACCCATGTATTTGAATGGGATATTTAACATTCTATTCTCAAATATACTCCTAAATATATCCTATGATGTCAACATTATAATAAAATAAGCCCACTAAACCTAAGAAACACTCCTAAATATACAAAAATGATTTATCCAATTATCAAAATTATTAGTATGAATTCCGAATTGATTTCTTTTTTACATTCATTATTGAGGTACTTAGTAACATTTTTTTATAATTATTGATTTACTTATTATTACCATTTCTATCTCATATCACGATTTACATACAATTATTGAATATATTATTAATCATAAAGAAACAACATGTGTATATAATTTTCAACATAAATAGAGTAATTCATTTTAAAAACATATATATCCAACATAATTTAATAATGACAATATAAAAAAGAATATAATATATATCGATCGTCCTTGATTCTTCACCATCAATCTCGAATTCCTTCCATTATTCTATTTTTGAAATTCCACTCATTCCATAATGAATATATCACATAATATGTATTATATAAAAATATATCCTAATTATAATTGTTTCATGGAAAAATAATATTAATCTCATAAATATAAAACAACAAAACAAGAAAGAACTAAACAAGTAATATATGTCATAATGAAAAAATAAAATGAAATAAAAAAACATATAGGGAACAGGTTAAACCATATATGAAGGCTTGTCTAGGGGTAAATTTTCAATGGTTCTAATGATGGAAATAATCATAGCTTAATTTTTAAAGGATAGAAATTCAAATCATCATTTACAAAGGGTTGACAATCGAAATTGGAAATGACATTTTCAAACATTCATTATGAAGAGATAACAAAAAAGTGTTTATGTTCATCTTAGAATTCACTGTATATTAAGTAGTACATACTTCATAAGATAATAGAGAAATCAATAAAAATCATAACTTATTATATGCTTGTTTGATGCTGGTATTTGTCTGCCTTTAACTTTAAATATATTTTGAGATTCATTCATCATTAATCATTATCAAAATATTATGATTTTTATAATTATAACATCAATTATTTATAATAAACAATGGATTATAATTTTTTCCAACATATTTAGACATTATATTTATTTTAAAACCATTCAATAGGGAAATATTGTAACTTATAAATTTTAAAATTTATATGTTTTATACATATCTCAATTAAGTGGTTTCATTTTTTATATATTATATATTCTTATTATTTATTTCTTACATACTTCACAGTTGTTTTTAATAATCATTCATTTTTATTATTATTTTTAATTTTTTTAATGTCTCATATAGAAAATTACCCATTTATTTTAATTTTTAATTTCCATATTTTTTATTTTAGTAATAAATTATAATAGTATGTAACTATTTACCATCTCAAAAATGAGTAAATTCGGGACAATATTTAAGCTAATATGTAAATCCATAAATAAAAACAATAATAATTACCTTCCTTAATTACACCTACATGGTTAATTTTTTATATACTAGCATAGATAGAAAATGATGATAATTAATTTTTTAAATCCTAATAAATGTTTTAATAAGGTCCAAAAAAATCACCCCCCTTTAAATAATAAAAATATGAAACTTCCTTGGAAATATTGTTTCCCAAGACAAATTATGAAATGATTTCCCTTTAAATATGGTCAGTTTAAATATTTGACTAGACCAGGCCAGCTCAGAGCCCACACTCGGTGGACCATAAATTATAAATTTATTTAAACCCACATTACATGTGGGCTACAAAAAGTAAGTTCATTCTTCATGTGGAAAAGTAAAAAACAATACAAAAATATATATGTTTAAAAATGCACACTTGTTTCTTAGAATCCAAATAAAAATAAATTTCAAATAAGGATCTAAATTTTATCAAAACCTCATTCTTTAATTTATGTAGATACTACTTAAAGAATTTTAACTCACATTTTTTCTAAGATTACAAAACGTTTTACTTTTTAACCTCTTAATCCACTTAAAACCCTATAAATAAACACATATATGTTTATAAATAATAATCTATTATGCCTCTAAAAACAACTTCATAAGAGGTGTTGACAAAGAACCAAATCATCCAGAGTCAATACATGATTAAGTATAAAATGTCAATATAAATAAGTGTGAAACAAAGATTTAAATAATTTAAAAAAATTATTACAAATTTCAATAAAATTTTGTATACATTTTCCAATGTTGACTTGTATAAAAAATAAAATAAATTCCCTTTATACCCCAGATAAATAGAATAAAAGAAAGGAAAAAATTCTCAAAATTTCATAAAAATTAGCTCAAATATTATTTTGTTCCAATTTAAAAATTAAACAAAACAAAGATAATAAAAAAATTATACTTCCAAAAATATCTATATCTTTTTGAAAATTAAACTAAACTAATATAAATACATTTAATTTAATTATTAACAACATATCTAACATGATATTTTATAACTAGATAAAATTTATCAATATGTCTAATAATTTTACAAAAAAAACATCTATTATCCTTCCCAAAAATCGTCGAATTTGTTCCACAAAATATTATTTTATTTTGTGAAAGTAACTTCACGGATCCAATTATTCTAGTATGTACCACATTCCAATGAACTCTTTATTTGATATTGAGGTACTCATTGTTATTGTTAATTGTTTGTTTATTTTTTGGTACTTTATGCTGGTCCACCTACTTCACATCACTAGAAATGTGTTGAAAAAAATCACTCTCCCTATGACTTATTAGAATGTTTTTTTAATAATTAGTGTCTTCTAATTAAAAATTTATTTCATTTATTTTGACATAAATAATTGAAAATAAGAAGAAAAAAAAGGTTGTGTCTAAATCATAAAAATACACAAGACTCATCCTCTCATTTTTTCACCATTAGGAAAGAGAAAATTTTAATGATTATAATTAATGTGTCTCCCATGATTATCTTCCTTAAAAAATTAATCATTTTCTTTTAATATTATAATTTGGTCACATCAAACCAAAAAGATTATATTTATATCATTGATACTTTTTCATAATCCAAGATCATAATTTACATCCACATCTTTTTCAAAGTCAATCATGCTTTGAAATCTATGATCTTGAATAATGTAAATATTATTTTCATTTTCATACTCCTTATAATTCACATTTAAAATTTCATTTATCATAACACTTTTAGCCATAGGATCCTCTATAGGTTATCCATTCAGTCCAGAAATATTATCTCTATACATTTATCATTAAATTGAATACATAAACTCACGTTTTCACTTATTTTCGCATTTAATTTAGAAATATAACCGACCAAAATATACAAAAAAATCAAATTTCTATCAACTATATCAATATTTTTAAATTAAATTATTTGAAAAAAATATTTTTAACATTAAAAAAAAATTATATAGTTGTAGTTGGTTTTGAAAAAATATTCTTGTTGTTATTATTGTTGTTATCAATATCTAATAAAAATGTAAAGTAACATAATTTATTACTTGTATTTAAAAATAAAAAAAATTCACTAAAACCAAATACATTTTAGTTTTATTTATTTTTAAAATTATATTATTTTAATTTTCATTTAAAAAAAAAATTTAGATTTACATAATCTATATATTTTTTAATACATCTATAAGATTCCAGATTTTTCTATGAGGTATTCAAACTTTTTTTTTAGTTTAATTCCTTCGTTTTTAACCTAATGTGAATTCCTAATTGGGTTATAGAAAAACAATGGGTGTCCTAGTATATTTTGGATCATGGAGACTCTGGTTTTGGATGAAATTTTTGGGCTGTATAATTAGTAGAAACTGTGTCACCCAAACTGTGTATGGAATTCTAGTTCACAGAAGAAGGAAACATCGTTTGACTAAACCATGCATCCAGGACACACGATCATGAAAGTGCTTCAAGTACCATTATAGAGGGTTTTTTCATGGGCTAGACAAGATTAGTCAAACTGTGATTATAGCCCATGTGAGGGTTTCTTGGAGTATTGGAAGGGGTGTGGTTAGTGTATAGTTTGACCAACCATATGGTCAAAACACATCACCATTAAAAATTTGTAAAAAGAACATTTTTCCTTAAATCCTTTATATTTTTTTCACCCTTTTACCCTCTCATTTGGAGCATACATTACCTTATCCTCTTTGAGAGCTTCACAGCTTTCCTATCATAGGATTTTTGAATTATTCTCCATCCAACATATGATCAATCCACTACTCATCTCATTGGATCCCTCGCTATAAGATTCTGGATTTTCTTTCTTCATTATCACATATATCTCACTATCTTTGGTTCTATTTTGGTGTAATAGCATATTCTATTTCCAAGTAATTTTGTTTTTCTTCCATATTCATCTAATTTCTACCAAACCCAAGGGTGATACTCTGTTAGTGTTTATTTAAAATCATAAGGAAGGTGGTATATGATTTATCCCTAAAATTTTTACTATTTATAAACTATTCTCATGGTACACATATTGTTTTTACTAAGCATTTCTCTTAAATGATCATATAATTAGATTTTAGTTTTCTATGTTATATTATAAGGCCTTAATAACATTGTATCATGTCATTAGTGGATGAGACCTCAATGTTTACCACAACATGTTGGGTGTGTTATTAATTATGACATAGTAACCTATATTGTAACTAGATAAGAAACTATTCTTGTGTGATATACTCAACCTTCAAAAATTTATATTTTCCAACTTAATAAATTTCTCTTTATATAATTAAATAGTATGTATATATATTTATTGATATCACTTGGCCTTGATCAATTTTAAATAAATTTTAAATTGGTTTCATGAACTTCATGACCATGTCACTTATGATGCAAGGTACTAGAAAAACATAACGAATTATGCATGGCATGAGTATTACATGGCCTATAATGACTTATAGATACTTAATAAATGGGTATATGGTTTCTAATTTATATAGACCTTTTTCATCATTATAGGAATGGTCATACTTGAGTATTTCATAGATTCTTGAGGGAATTACATGATCACTCAAAGGATTCCATTCTGATTCAATGAGATAATTTTAGTGGGATATGCCCACTTTGGAACTTGTTCCTTTTCTATTAGAGGATTCCTGAAATGTCACTTTAGGATCCCTACACTTGTCTAGAAATTATAATGGCATAGATACACTATTAGGATTTAGTGTGGTGTCTTAGTACATGCAATCCCTTATATTATTCACAATGGGTTCCTTTAATTCTTATCCTAATATTTACTTTGGACATGATCCATGGACTCACATGGAGATATGTCTACTAGAAATATTTTTTTGTATCCTTTAGATTACACATATCCCCTTATTTAGAGAATTCAAGGTTGTACACCATGAGATTGCATGACCTTATAAGATCAATGATTCCTTGGTTTCCACTTGGATATAAATTTATTTTTATCGTCATTATTACTCCATGGAAACCTTACTACATTCTTTAACCCTAGAATAAATGATTAAATAATAACATGTTCAGAGGCATATAGCATTTCGTGAAGTAGGCATGGTCAGTCAGGTGTCCCATGAGGAACCTAATCTCAAAATAACTTATATTAATTTACTTTTTAAATTTTATATACATACACACGATAATGGTTTATATTCACGTACTGTATCTGCATGGAAATTATTGGTGGTGGAAAAATGAGTTTATCTCACACTATATTTGGCTCACTGAGGGTACCTAGAAATATTATATGATTGATGGTGTAGGTAATCAGAATCATCTTTTTATGGATGTGTGAATTCTTAATATTGTAATATGGCTTTGAATTAGATGATCGAGCTAGTTCTAGGGTTGATTGAATAGTTTTTAGTATTTTTGAATCTTGTATCTTCCCAGTTCCATACAGGTTTGATCTTTAATAGAGTCATAACATTATTATTGTACATGGTATTGTTTGATCATTTGATTTTATTATTTATGAATATAATATTCATTATTGTTCTGATGTATTTTCCATTAATATTGATTATTTCGTTTTTTTATTTGTGGCTTATATTACATTACACTATGATCAAGAGAGTACAATCTCCCCACCATACCATATTGGACCCTCACTTCTAGTTAGCAGCCTCTAGCATATAAAGAGGTGCACTTAAGGCCATGTGGACAACTGGTTTGGATAGAATCACTAGGTGATCTGGGATCAAACATCACAACATGCATGGCACATGGTCTGATATAATATGAAAATTATATGGAATATCAAGAAAAAAATGTTCTGTACATCAAAATTTATTATATGTAATACTGATAAAACAACCAACTAATATGATCTTAAAATTAATTAATCATAAAATAAATAAAATATAAATGTGAAACTAATCAACTATAAACAAATCACAAATTAAAACTTATATGGGAAAGACAATAGTAAATCCACAATTCAAATTATTTCTAAAAATTAAAAAAATGATAAATAAAAAATGATTATAAAAAACAATAATTTCAAATGAACAAATCACAAATTTCAATTGAGATATGAAATTTATTGGTAAGAAATATAAGGAAACATTTAATCATCTTTTCATATAATTTCTAAAAAACAAAAAAAAATAGTTAATAAAAATAAAAAATCAAAAAAATTACTATTTATAATTTATTATAAAAAAACTCTACTTATACATGAGAAATAATATATTGAAATTGAGCCATAAAAATTGAAATTGATATGTAAAATACACTGGTGAGTTTTCAATTTAGATAATTTATCAAAATTAAAATTAAAAAATAATAAAATAATTATCAAAAAGAAAAAAATAATTTACCTTTGGTGGCGGGATTCATAGTATGTGAGGGGGTGTCTTTCATTAGTCAACAGGCCGGACCAGGTATGTGGTCAGTGAGTGGAGTAGGGTAGCGTATGGGGTGGGTGTCATAAATTTTATGTCAAAGTATTCAAATGAGGGTAGGAAAGGGGTTGGGTGTGAGGAATTTTAGGTTAGGAGTGGGATCATTCCTTACAAAATAATATCGGTCAAATCAGTGGTTTATTAGCATCATTAATAATAACAACTTTGAAATAAATCATATTAAATGTAATCTATAATATAGTAGTAGTGTAATATAATTTCTTTTATATTAACTTATTTTCTGATTTAGTACCATTTTTAATTAAACTCTGAGTAAATATTTTAAAATAACATAATTTTGACCCACCTCCCCCCTATGAATCCATTTGAAGACCTCTAACCCCGACCCCCTGCTCTTGACGATGACCATTGTGGCCCTCACCCCCACTAATCCCAAGAGATTTTGTCATAACCATGACCCCCCTACTCCTCCCCAATGATCCCCATGACCCCAACCCCCCCATTCTCCCAATAATGGTCATCCCCCCTCCCCTATCCCCATGACCCCAAACCCCTAATATTTGATGAGAACCTCATAGTGACCCCATTTCTCCTCAATGATGACCCCCAAAGGCCTCTCATCAAATTTTTCAGGTGATTGTGACCCCATACATCATTTAAAGTAATATTGATTGCATTTTTCTAAAGCACTAAATTAAATTATATGAATATATCTATAATTGAGTGTTGTTTTTGGTATTTTTCACATAATGATGTTGTGGTTACATTGAAAACCTTCCATAGAAAGCTGGTTTCAGTTTTGGAGGGTGGATTCATCAAAATGATCATTTAGGTAAGTATTCATATTTTTTAAAAAATTTGACTAATTAACGATAAATTTTTATAACTAATAATTTTTTCCTGGGGCATAAAATAGGTTCCTATGGTGTTTTTGATGTGTGTTGTAAGACACGAAGCTTTTAAATTTTCATCAAGTTATAAGTCAATATTTTTTTTATGTTTCTTCCACATTTAATAATCGTTAAAATTTTATCATAATAATAATTTCCCTGTTGAGGTCCACCCTAAGGGCCATTATGGGTTGGAATATGGACAATAGTTCTTTTAGATGCATTATAGAGGGATTTTATTTCAAAAACCCAAATAATTTATCCTCTAATATAATAACATAATCCACATGTAATATGATAATATTTTTTAACAAATTATATCATGAAGTTAATATATTAAATAAAAAATGCTCTTAAACTTTAGTAAAATTCATAATTATTACTACAAGCTATATAGCTTTAGATTTTGTGAATATTTATATATGTGAAATTATATTAAAGTTAACTACAATTTTTCTAATTGATCCTAAAAATGGTGTTAAACCATAATTTCATGTAATGATATAACACATATGTAAACACATGCATAATTTATCATATTTCCATTTTTTTAGACACAAAAAATATTGATATTCTTGATTATCAATGAAAAATATAGATATATAGACAATCAAGTTTCTACAATATAAAATAAAAATTAATAATATGAAAAGAAGAAAATTTATATTACTATCAAGAAAATCATATTCATGTATTATTGTGGAATTATAATTGTACTCTAGACAACATGGTAAATTCTCTCCTCAACTTAGTGAACTTATTCCATGAAATATGATTGTATCATTATTGGGGTAATATTTATTCATTTATATTTTCTATGTTTTTAATGTTATATTAAATTATTTTTATGTTAAATTTGTTTTATTTAAAATCAAGACCCCACCCTAGTCTATGACGAAGTTGTGTGATGTTCAATTTTTATTATACTTGTTTTATTGAGAATTTATATCTTTATATCTGAATGTACATATACAATAGTTATAGACCAATACTTATGGATAAAAGTTGGAATAATTTACCTCAAAACACACCTCGGTATGATAACGGTTTGGAAGAATATTAAGATAATGAAATTTAACGAGATCAATACATTGTAGAATAAAATGTATGTGTCTTGATTTTAAATTAATGTGATAATTGAATATAAATAAAATATATGAGTATTTATTATTTAAATAGTTTCTTATTTGATGTGTATGTTAGTTTTGTAATGGTTAATTTAATGTTATGGAAATTAAAAACAGTGAGAATTTTTTCAACAAAATAGAAAGTGACCCATCATCATATTTATCTCAAAATATGATAAATGATTCATTTGGGTTTATATTATAAAATTCCCAACATTTTATTAGATCATTATAACCTTACTTTGATCCTGACAAGGTTAATCATTCTCAAAAAATCAAAGACCAACAAAATTTGTTTTAGGAATTTTTTGAAGACAAACAATAAGAAATAGGTGAACGGTGTTCCATGTATATGAAGATGTTTTTTCTTCTGAAGTTGTATCATACCAAGTGTCTCTATGAAATTATTGAAAAACCCAATGTACAATACTTTTTAGTATCTTTAGGATTCATTTACAAAGCTAAGATCATGACATCATTCTATGAGATGAATATTGTCATAAAAAAATATGTGCTTGATTATACAAATATATAAAAATTCCCAAATGATTTAATGCTTTACTAGGAAAAAGTATTTGATTAATAAGAATGAATAAGATTTTTTAAAATCATATGTAATTAAATGAAAAATAATGAGAGTATAAATAAATTTAACCCCACAAAAAATAGAAGTAGAAAACTCCAGAAAAGGTATTGAGTTACTTTACTCTGAAACCATGCTTGGAAATATTATTCATGTTGTCGCAAACCAACTCGACTCAACCCTGAACTGGTCACCTGAGTTTCCCACGATAAGGCCCGAAGGGTGTTCCCGATCCCCACGGGCTAGAAACTAGTGTTGGGAATCAAAATAAGATAGTTGAAAATGATTTTTAACATAAATAATAGACAAATGAATAAATAAAAATTGGAAAAAATCAATAGAAACGTTCTCCCAAAATAAAGAAAGATAGTGTAGAATTTCCAGAAATACATCCAGGTGACCTCATGTGTCACTGCCAAACACATGACCACACTCACTCCAAGAAGAATCCAAAACATGGAAGAACTTGAAACTAAAATGATAGAGTATGCATAATCCTCAGTCTTCTCAATAGGAATGAAATGGATAAACAATTCCATATGCCCTTACCTTCTATAATAAAACCAATACATGCTAGTTTGAAAATGATAAATAATATAATCATTTTTTTCATAATTTTTAAATCAAATAATAATTTATCATTTTAAAGAAAAACATTTCACTTCCACTACATTTTCAAAATAGGTTTCAAGCATGGATTAGCATTTTAAAATGAAAGGAAAACAATTCATATTCAAATATGTTTTTAAAATAATGAGACATAAAGTATGAAAAAACTAAAATGAAAATCACATCACAACCACCATAGGGAATCCTAAGGAATCATGTGTTAGTTGGGGACCTTGGATTCTCATACCTCAATAAAACGTGGTATAGAAACCACAACCATCAGTATTCCCATGAACGAGCCACTATGAGGGGACATCCCAATGGACTAGTGGTCTCTAATCATCAAAAATGTTTATTTAGTTTTTTAGTATCAACACATATAGATGAAACTGGGATGAACCACTTCTGAATCATCTAGAATACTAGTCTTATTCTTCCCACCTAGACACATTGGTTTACACATGTTCTCTATTTCAAATGGTGTTGAGGTTTTATCAAGAGAAAATAAATAACCATGACACAATATTTATCCCAAACACATTCAATCTCTCACCACCATTATCCCTCCTTAAGTGAATTCTACCTCTTTTATTCCACAAAATGTATAAGTCTCAACACTAGACACATATAAAAAATCACATATTAACACTTAATTCACATTTATCAAACTAGGGGGAATGCCTCAAGATGGGTTTTACACTTTCAAAAACTATTTTCAAAGTGACAAACCATCCACATTACATTAAAAGATATATTTTCAGTTTAGAAAATCATAAACATCCAACACTTTCCAAAACACTTTAAAACACAATTAATCAACCATGTAACCAGACATTTAATAACTAGTATGAATCCATGCTTAAAAAAGGAATTTTAAGAAATAAAATTACCAATTAACCTCATATACATACAAAAACCCATTCATTTTTTCGAGCTACTCAAAACATGGTGTTTCCCCTTTTTAAAAACACACACTAACCCATATTCATTAATGTCACCTTACAAAACTACTGTACACACACCAATTACCTTTTTAAATACTTATCAAACTCTCAAAACCATATATTAGGGGACTTTTAAAGAGTTTATATATATACCCAATTCATTATTAGGAATGTATTACAATTTCTAGGCAATGTCAAGAGCATATATAAATAAGGAAAACACATTTTGGAAACATAGATAAATAATGATAAACAAAAGAGAAACCATTTCTAATAATCAAAAATAGATTAAATGGCATATAATTTTATTAAAAGAGAAGAGAAAAAAATTGTTAATGAAGAAAAGAGAGAGAAAGGTTTTGTGAGATGGAAAGGTGGTATCTTATTACAATCTCTAACGAAATGAGGAAGAAGATCAACCAGTAGAGTATCAATACATGTCATGGATTGGATGACTCCTTTTATGGAAAATCCATTCGCAACCATGGTTTTTTCATGATACGTATGGGTCGCAATGTATCTGATTTTGAAAAGAGAGTTGAGGCAGTTCATCCATCAAGCAGTGAGAGGCCAACCAAGGTGAATCACTCCATTTCAAATAGAGTACACAATAGTCATGGAGTATCTCTCTATCCAGATTTTGTTCTATCCTTTTAGCATAACATAAGCAATGGGATGAATCACTGCCATCAGTTGAGCCTCCAGGGAAGAGGTAGTGCCACAGCTTCCAAAGAAGCATCCATGTCATCGACCAAGGTAATCTCTGAAAATGGCCCCATATCCCATAGGGCCCGGATTTCCTATGGAAGCTCCAACAACATTGATCATGATCCATCCAAGATTCAGAGCTTTCCAAAACAGCTCAACATCGAGCTTTGTCTTGTTGTAAACTCAATAAAGGTTGAGGTATCAGAGAATCATAAAGTCCCCAACCGAGTTGTCGAAGTGTCCTTTCTCAAGAAGGGTTGTTTCCCAAATGGCAATAATGATCCTCATCCGACCTGCATTAATATTAAATGAGTAATTGTTGTGAATAATTGCATTGATCTCATACCAGAACACATGTAGAAGCTCAAAAATTTCGGATAATAAGAGGTTCTTGATTTTCTGAGAAGATTCAAGTTCCACGCATGTTTTAGAAAGGAGTAAATAGAGTTGTTAGCTTACAAACTGCAGTAAAAAATGTCCATAACATAATTCCAAAGAGCATAGGCTACAGAACAAGATTGGAAAAGGTGATTAGTGTCCTCCCTGTGTTGGTGGCATAATTTACATTTAGAGCATATTTAAACACAAAAAGACTGAAGACAAACCTTTGTAGGATTGTGGTTGTGGTAAATGAACTAGACAAGGATAATCCTTGATGTTTTAATCCAAGGTTTGTCAAAAAACTTCAACCATGATAAAATTGTGTCAGAATTATTGAAAAAATAATGGAAAAGGTTTTTGGAGTCCAAAATACCATTGTCAGCCGATTACCAAGTAAGGATATCATTCCCATTTATAAAGGGGTAATTGTCCACAAATTTCTTAATGTGATCTAGGAGATAGGTTGTACTATAGTTTATAACATGATTTATGGTTAGATTGGTGTTATCAGGAGATTTTTTCAGAGAAAGCATGGAGATGAGGGGAGTACAAGTCCAGTTATCAAGCCAAAAATTTATAGAGGCATCTGAACTAACCATCCATCTTGACTTATTCATGATGTTAGCAAAGGCATTACAAATGAATGTCCAGATGGAGGAGTTGAGTTAACTATATTGACTTTTTTTATGTTTTTCTTGGAACCTATTATGAAGGAAGGTTATGGAGTCAGATTTTTTATTAATCAACTTCCATGTGAGCTTAGCTTGAAGATCCTCATTAAAAAAAATTGGATTTTTAATACCAAGACCACCTTTCTCAAGGGGTTTGCAACAAGTTTACCAAGGGATAATAACAAGCTTTCTTTCAAGAATTCCACCATTCCAAACAAAATTTTTAATGTAGGAATTAAATTTTTTAATAAGAATATTGGGCCATTTGTTATTTAACAAATTTTAAACCATTTTGGAGATAATAGTGGATTTCACGAGGCAGATCCTACCAGCCATGGAGAGGGATTTCTCTTTCTAGGAGGAAATGTTTTTAGTCACTTGGTCCATGACCATATTAAAGTACATAGGTTTAGTCCTACACCAGAAGAGGGGAACACCAAGATAGGTAAAAGGGATGGATCCCTCTTTGATGCCAAGACTTTCAATGATAAAACCTTTTCTAGAAGGGGGAAAAGATTTTTGAAAATAGATAGAGGATTTATTCCAGCTAACTGATTGTCCAGAGACATTTTCAAAGTGATACAGGGCCTGTTTAAGATTAAGAATATTTTTTCTACCCCTATTAAGGAACAAAATGATGTCATCAGCATATAAGAAGTGGGTCGGAACAGCAAGATTTATGCAACCCTGAATGGGTTTTATCTTACTTTGATGAAAAAGAGAGTAAATATACCTACTGAGTTAATCTTCTACAATAGAAAAGAGGATCACAGAAAGGGGATCACCTTGTCACACTCCTTTTGAGAATTTGAAGTATCCCATAGGATAACCATTAATAAGGATGGAAATAAAAGCCGAGTTGAAGAAGTAATTTATCATGTCAATAAAGATTTCATTGAATCCAAAATCCTTGAGGATGTTGAAAATAAAGTTTCAATCAATGGTGTCAAAGGATTTTTTAATATTGAGTTTTACTGTGATATTCCCTCCTCTGGATTTTTTATTTAGAGAGTTAATGCATTCTAAGGTAGTGAAAATGAAATCTTGAATAGATCTTCCATTTATGAACCCAAATTGATTCCAGAAAATGATCTTGTTACATAGGGGATAAATCTTATTGGCTATGAGTTTAGTAATTATTTTATAAAGAGAGTTGATGAGAGAAATGGGATGAAAGAGGTGAAGCTCAGATGCATTATCCACTTTAGGGATAAGAGTCAGGAATTGTACATTAAGTCCATATGGAAGAACTCTGTTAGTGAAGAAGTGTTGAACCAGTTTGAAAACATCCATGTAAACAACCTCAAAATGATGTTGAAATAAAGAATTATTGAAGCCATCAGGACCAAGGGCCCTAATGGAGTTAAGGATGAAGAAAATATCTTTTACTTCATGGTCCAGAGGGGTGCTTAAAAGGAAGATATTATCCTATTCATTAATCAATTTTGGAATGATCCTAGGAATTAGATCTTTATTGATATTAGGACCATTGAAATTGTTGTGAAATTAGGAGACTACGTAGTTGGATATAGCTTTATTAGATTCAAAAATGGTGTCATTATCTTTAAGAAAAGATAATGTTCATAAAGTTTTCTTAACTCTCTATAGAGCATTGTAAAATTTAGTGTTCCTATCACCATCAGAGAGACATTTGGTTTTGAAAGTCTGTATATGAAAAATTTCCAAGTGGATCTGAAGAGAGTTATGTTCTAAGGAGATGTTCCGCTCATTCTGGGTATCAGAGGCAAAATTATCATGAGTAAAGTTGTTTTGAATTTGATTCAGTTTAGTTTCAAGAAAGGCTGTCTCAGTGTCTATTTGATTAAATTTATCCTTACACAAACCCTTAAGACAGTTCTTGAGGTGTTTTAGCTTAGTGACACAAAAAAATCATCAGAGAGCCAGTTCATAGAAATCCAGCCATTTTTTATGATTTGAGAGCATTCCCGGTTCATAGACCAAGCATTATTAAATTTGAAAGAAATACTGAGTTTTTCGTTATTGGATCGGAGACTAACAATGATAGGGTGGTGGTCTGAGTGTGGTTTTGGAAAAGTGATGCTGGAAATTTTGTACCAGACATCCAAGGAAGACATGTTAACAAAGGCCCTATCATGTTTACTAGCAACCATTTTGTTGTAGAGTCTCCTGTACCAGGTGAATTTATCCCCATAGAGGTTGATTTCAATCATATTACATATTTCAATTGTGGTTCTAAACTCTCTCAAAGAGATTAGAGAGTGAGGAGGACCAATATTCTTATAGTGGGAGAGAATGGCATTAAAGTCGCCAATAATTATCTAGGTATCTTGGATAGAGCTAGATAAGGTTGAGAGATCATGCGAGAGGAGACTATGGACCTGGAATCTATTCATGGCATAAACTATAGTGCAGAAGCAATGCAGATTGTTGTAAGAAAAATTACATGTAAGCATTTGATTAGAAATATTGTAAACAGAGAGATCTTTAAGGGATGAGTGGAAAAAAATCCCAAATGGAGTCAATAGCATTTTCATTTTTACAAGCATCAAGGTATTTATAACCAATAGAATATAGATGCATAAAATTCAAGGAGAAATTAATATTAGATTTCGAAATATCAAAAAAAAATGGTTTATGTTTTATCAAGATCCTTTTCAGGACAGATAGTGTATCAGCATTAGTTATTCCTTGATAATTCTGGAAAACAAAATACATTAAGACCTATGTTTTGATCGAGAGTTAAATATTTTATTAGATCCACTCAAGCCGTTGTTCATCTTTGATCTTATAAGATTTTAGGAGGAGTTCGGGGGAGTCTTGTGTTCCTGATTACTCATACAAGGAACAGATAAGGTTTTAGTAGCATTTTGAAATAAGAAAGTTTTTATGATTTCAAGGGAATTATGGGCCGTAGATTTGATCCCAGAATCACCCTTAGTTTCTAATAAGCAACCCTTGTTTTGGGGATAAAGAAACCGAACAGGTGAGTCATGTTTTCCCATTTCCTTAGCAGATTTATTGGGACAGGTTTTTTTGTTTCGTCCATTCAAATTTTGGATCAATGTGATTATATTGGATAAATCAGTATTCTATTGTGTGCACACTGTCATGTGAGGATTATTTTGTGAAATTGAAGCATTAGAAGAAATCAAAACTGATTTTCCCCCTGGATTGCTTGAGTAGGAGGAAGAGACTCTTGATGATCAGCATCACATAAACAGCCTCATCCCGCAGAGCAAGAGGGAGCATCTGTTTCCACCAAGGTCATTGGCGTGAGATCCTGTTTAGAGGAAACAATAGGAGAAGGATGCATCTGGAAATCAAGGACCATTGGTTTAGTCTGAGGTTCTTCGAAGACTAGATTATGAAATACATCCAGGACTAAATTCTCAATGTCTTCCAAAATGATTTGATCAATAATCCCATTTTCCTCTTCTTCCACTTGATTTACCTAGGTGGTAATCGAGGTCTCACCAAAAAATAACAGATTCTTCACCCATAATTCTGCAGCTTTTTTCACAGGTTCAGGTTCGCTAGAGGTAGTGTCTTTAGTTTTATTTTTCTGTTTTGCATCAATCCAACCATCTTCATCTGTATGGGAAACCTGGCTCTTGACTACCTGACATTTTAGAAGCCAGTGTCCCATGATTTTACAGTATTTTCTAAAGGTTGTCATTCGTTTGCATTCAACCCTAACTTTAGTCTTCAATTCATTCGCACTAAAGACAATGAATTCCAGGACCTTGGAGGCTATGTAGACCTCAATCATCACCCTCAAATAGAGTCCGAGCATAGTATTATTTGTATGAGGATCGATTTTGAGCTGTGTACCTATATAGGAGGTGGTGTCATTAGGGATTTTTGGGTTCCAGAAATACCAGTTGAGCCCATGGAGCCGCACCGATATCTGAACCATGGTTTTCTTTTCAGTTTTCAGGTTGAAGGCATAATCCCAATCTGAGATGTGAAGAACACGTGGCTTGAGGTGTAGATTTCCTTATCTCTACACTCTATCGATCTCAGATTGGGATTTCAGAAGCATGTGAAAGTATCATTTTCCGAGAGGGATCAATTTCCAATCATTTATCCCCCAAATATGAGAGATTTTCATTTTTGTATCCGGGTCCGACCATGGCTTGTCTCCCTTTAGGTATGAGATGCGACCCATGAGCGAAAAGTTGCAGAGCTGTGTGCATTGATGAAGAGAATCAGGATTAGCATCGACCGCAAATCTTCCATATTCAAGCTTCTTACAGAGAGGAATCTTCATTGCTATAGGATTACAACATTGAACTCCCTTAAGCGCTTTGTGAAAAGAGATCACCCTCAGTCTTTAAGATAGGGGAGCTTCGTCTTAATTCAGCCTGGGTTTTGCAGCTTCAGGGGAGATCTCCCATTCAGGATCAAATCCCGCCATTATCGATAGTCGATCAAAGCTCGTTGAAAAAATCTCAAGTACGGAAGGGAGAAACCCTAGCGAGAGAAGCGGAAACCATTTTTCCACTTGATCATTTTTTATTGGCTGTTTTTGATTAAATGGAATACACAAATAGTATATAAACAAGAAAATATTATTTTAAAAAACATCATGAAATTTTGAAATTGAAATTAAATGGTTGTTAATATTATACATACTTTAGACATTCATCTCTTTTATGTAGATCACCCAAACTGACACATCACACTAAGATACAAATAAATTTATACATATACATATATATATATATATATGTAAATACCCATAATTGCATTTCACATATTTCCTATGCCTTGAAAGAATTTGTACAAAGAGGGAATTTATGTGTGTGTGTGTGTATTAACCTATACATGTGCATGTATGTGTTCTTGACAACCTCAACTCAAAACTATATCAATAAGACTCAGTGCACTCAATAAAAATTATCAACAACACAAAAATCATAAACCACATAATTATAAATAAATTGAACTGAGTAAATTAAAAATCCTTGTCAAATATAATTGTGGGAAGACTGAAACGTTCTAAAATGTGTCACCTTTGGAGGAAGACACTGAATCCTACCTAAATGAGGCCTGAAAGACCCATATCACACCTTAGAGAGGAGCGAAACAAAAAAAATAAGTTCTCTGGAAACCCTAGGGTTTGTCTATGTCACAGACACCACCTAAAAGAGAATAAATCCCAAGATAAGGATAGAGTATAAGAGGGGAGACTCACTATAGGGATTCACACTAAAAATAAAAGGGGGATCAGTCATCAAAAGGATGGAGCGGTGTACCAGAGCACTCTTGGTTAGCCGAGTCATGCGAGAAGTATAGGGGGAGGTCGGGTCGCATGAGAAGGTGAAGGGGGTGATCGGATATGTAAGGAGAATCCACCACTGGAGGAGGAAGGGAGGCTCATCGTAGGTCCTCTGCTAATGGGGGTTACACATGCATAGAAGAGAGATTGGAAGGGTGGGATGGTCACCTAAGGGTTAAGGGGTGAGGCACTACCCATGGGGAAGGGGGGGAAGAAAACTAGGCTTTCAATATAAAAACAAAAAAAATAATTGTATAAATAATATTAATAATAATCAAAATAATTATATTATCATTATTATCGTTAAAATGAAAACATTCTATTAATTTTATTATTACTATTAAAAAAATATTTATTTAATTTTTTCATGTGATTATTTTCAAAATTCTGGAAACCAGTCTCTATGTGGCTACACAGTTGGTCAAATCATGTTCCATCCATGCACCTCTACTGAAGACACCAAAAATTTGACATTTCAAACCAGTTTGGTCCAAAACTCAAAAGAAACCCATATATAATTAAATAATTAATATATCATGCTTGGGGTGTTGAAACCCCCCAACTATAAACACTTTCTTCCCCCAGAAAGTTTCTTGGCCAAATGAGTAATCAAAAACGATTTCAAAATCGAATGAGGCCAACAAAATCATGAACTCGGTGTGACTTTTTACTCCACTAGTCGCACCCTACCAGATCAAAGGGAACCTACAATGAGAATAGCCATAATAAAATGATTTGGATTCTCCCCACCACAAGAACCTGACTAGCACAGCCAACATTGAGATTATCAGTATGGTCGAACTCTATAACTAATAACCTGAACCAATGATAATACGGACAACACATACCAAAACTCTCATACATACCATCTCTCTAATAATGCCCAACATGATCCCAGTTGGGTCTCCCTGCCATTTAAGAACTAAAAAACATAGGCCAACCAGCACAGACTGATATGGGATCTTCCAACCCATACCAAAAACCTCAAACACGTGGGGAAACACATGGAAAGAGCTCAAAATAAACAGGGAAATGAACCATGATTCATCATTTCCCTAAGAAAATAGTATCTCCAAGACGAAAATGATGTAAGGAAATAATGATTCTAAACGTTCTAACCACATAAGAGAGAAACCAATTCAAAGGCTCACATTTGAGGAGGCACAACCATTGAAATTACAAGAGAACAAGATCAAAATTCCTTCTTGAAACCAATGTGGGATACTCAAAAAACAAATACCAAAATGATTAAATGAGACCACTATACCTCTTAAAAAATATTCACAGAAGATGAAGCTACAATAAAAAAAATTAAACCTTCCCCATCAAGAACTGGAGACAAAATCTGAACCAAGGTGCCCAACACCCAACAATTCTTGATTACATGAAACAATTCACTCTGATTCATATTGTTGGAGCTCTAATGTCTTGAAGCCTATGGTTTCACATAGTTAGGAGCTGATTATATTTAAATAAAACATCTATTTTGTGGTGTAAATCATTGAACCCCTTCAAATAACCCAAGTGGCCACACTGAATAGAATATATTTTGTCTTACGAACAAAATATTATTCTGTTTTTCAACTAACTAAGGTGGGAGAAAAACCATGATGTTTTATACAGTGAAAAGGTAAGTAACTCTTTGAGATTCCAAATGTAATACTTTACTATTCGTTGGACTTACTAGACATCCTTATCCTCTGCCACTTTCCTCTCTTTCACTTCCATGGGTATAAACATTTAGATGAGGGTGGTCTTAAATTCCTTCAAATAAATCCCATAATGAAACTACACTAGGATCAAATTATTCTAGAAATGAATAGTTGAACCTTCAAATGAACCCGAACTAGGACTCCTATAGCTTAGAGAGTTTCCTATAACTTGAAAACTGCAACGATTTCACTAAGATACTATGTTAACTTAAATAGATCACAATCACTATAGAAGATAGACAATAACAGATAAGAACTCAATTCCACCACTCTTCTAAGAGTTGGGGTAGATCCAACAACTAAAAGAAACTCACTAGAAACCTCTGGGACTTTTCTAGTTGACATACTCAAAAACAAGGGGCACAAAGCTGAATCAAAACTCATCACAAACTAGAATCCCACATATAAATAACAAACTCAAAATCAAACTCAAATCATAATTCCAACTATAATTAATCATGTGAAAACCAAAAACCCATGAAAAATGATACCAAACACCAAAATAGAACCCTAAACAATTGCTCACTCACTTTTTGAAACATTGAAATCACCCCTTTTGAAAACTAATTTTCAACAAGGAAAACAACTTAAACACCCACCATTCGTATTCCATGAATCCTAGTATATATATATACCCTTGTACTACCTCAATCACCCATCCACTCATACTACCAATTTTCATTGTTCCATATGCGTACCTCTATATATGTTATCACTCATATGAATATCAAGGGTCAATTCAAAACACTTATCACTTCCAAAAAAGACTCCTCAACGTAATGAAAAAAATTCCTAACCAATTTTATAATGTAAATTATCATTAAAGAATCGCTTTTCTAAATTAAAAACATTTTCCAGTTCAAATTTCAAAAAAAATTACATGATTTCAAAAAAATTTCCAAAACAGCACTCCTTTTTCCCTTTGAAACAACCCATTCCATTAACAGAAAATAAAATCAATTTCAAAAACCACTTTGCCACACCAAAACCACATTCCCTTTGAAAAATCCATTTTCATTATTAAAATCCACTCATGTCTACCCAAAACTAATCTGAAACATAACTCACATCATGACTTCTAAAAATAAGGGACTAATGGATATGTTAGTCCTGCAACATTGTTTAGAAGAATGTGCTCTATCTGGGGATCAACCAAAATAAGTATCTTGAACTATGCACTAGGGCTTTACATGGGTAACTACTCCATGAAATCCTATCACCTAACACCGTATCACTCCTTTTTTTGTCCCATATCCAAAAAGATAGGGCAAAAGAAAAATTAAAATCTTGAAATACCCTAGGAAAATCGAGACCCGGGATGGGAAAGGGTTCATGATTTATTTCATGCACATACCTCTCGAGTCATAACAAACTAAATCTCTAAAAAATGTAACACCCAAAATAACAAGGGCATACTCTAATACCATTTTTCCATGAACCCACATGGTTCAACCCTGAACCCGTCACCCATGTCAGCCCACGACAACGCCCAAAGACCGTTCTTTATCCCCACGGACTATAAACTAGTGTTGGGAATAAAAATGAGATAGTTGGGAAAACTTTGGATCAAAAATTAAAGATAGTTAAAGAAATAAAAATTGGGTAAAATAAATAAACACTATAAACAAAAATAAAAAAACTAGCACAGTCAGACATTCAACCAAGTGGCCTCATTGGTCACTGCCAAACACAAGACCATGTTCTCTCCAAGAGAAATAAAAAACATGGAATAACATGAAACTAAAAAGATATATTAGGTGTTAGAACCAAGATTCTTTGAAGTAATTACAAGGTAAAAAAGTTATTGATTCCCTATACTTTTAAAATAAATCCAAATATTCAAGTTTGAAAATAATACATAATATAATCTTGTTTTTTATTCATTTCAAATCAAGTAACAAATTTTCATATTCTAGAAAAAACATTTCTCTTCCACTAAATTTTTCAAATAGGTTCCAAGCATGTATTATAATTTCAAAATGAAAGGGAACCAATTTATATTCAAAGAATGTTTTCAAAAATGGGACATCAAGTTTTAAGCAACTAAAATAAAATTCACATCACAAGCACCATGGTCAATACCTAAGTAGTTAGTGTTAGTTGGGGACCTTGGATCCCCTTACCTCAGTAAAAAGTGGTATAGAAACCACAACCATCAGCTCTCTCATGAATAAGACACTAGGAGAGGACACCTTAATGGCTTAGTGATCTCCAATCATCAAAAATGTTTAGTTTGTATTGTAGCATCAATACAGGTAGAAGAAAATAGCACGAACCACTTCCAAATCCTTTAGCATTTTAGTCCTAGTCTTCCCTCCTAGACTCCAGGGTTTACCCATGTGATCTATATAAAATGGTTCTGATGATTTATCTAGCGAACAAAAATGAACACAAAACTTTATGTATCCAAAACTCATTCAACCTATCTCTATCAATCCCCCTCTTAAAGATAATTCCCTCAAATTTATGCCACAAAATTACAAAACCTCAACACCAGGCACCAATAAAAAATTACATAGTAATACTTACATCACATTTCTCAAACAGTGGGGTTTTCCTCAATAGGGGTTTTCCAGTTTCACAAACTACTCTCAAAGTTCCAAATGGGCCCCATTACTCTATAAGAAATATTGTCATTTTAGAATATCATAAACATCCAACAGTTTCAAAAACCCTTTAAAAGCCCAATTAAACAACCAAGGAACCACAATTTGAAAAAACTATATTGAAGCCATACTTAAAACAATGAATTCATTTTAATAAATAAAAATTACCAATTAATCTAAAATTCTTACCAAAACCCATGAATTTTTCCAACATACCCAAAACATGATGTTTTTTGTTTTTAAAAACACACAATAACCCATATTCATTCAATTCACCATGAAAAAATATTATACATAGATCAATTACCTTTAAAAAACTTTTCAAACTCGCAAGACCATTTAGGATGAAACTATTAAAGATTTAATATCTAAAAATAATTGAGAATTTTAAATATATTACATATTCCAAACAATGTCAAGAAAATATACCATAAAGAAAAATACATGTTGGAGACAAAGAAAAATCCTAAAAAACAAATGCAGAACCATTTATAACAATCACACACATATTTCATGGCATATATATATACTATATAACCATGAGCATATTTTTAAAAAAATCAAGAAATTATGAAATTCAAATTAAGGGGTTGGGTAGAGGGGACCTCCCTCAAACATGTCGCTCTGTTATAGCGATCACCAGAACTGACACTTCAAATTAACACACACATGATGTTATACATATATTTGTAAATAAATCAAGTTCCATTGCACGTATTACCCATTTAATGAGGGAATATATACAAATAGTGCATTTATATATATGTTCCTTACCCTATGCATACACATGTACGTGTTCTTAACACCCGCAACTCAAAACTGCATCGAACATACTCAAAACACTCTTTAAAAATTACCAAGGATTAAAAATCATAAAAACCATGAATTAAAAATAAACTAAAGTGAAATAATTGAAAATGATTTCCGAATATAATGGTGGGTGGATAGAAATAGTGTGAAATAGATCACCTTTGGGGACGAACACTGAATCACTCCTGAATGAGGCCCGAAAGACCTATCAAACACCATATAGAATATAGAAACACAAAAAAATATGTTCATTGGAAACCCTAGGGTTTGGAAAAATCATACGCACCACCTGGAAGGGACTAAAATAACAAAATAAGTAAGGAAGATGGGAAGGGAGACTCACTAGAGGAATTCACACAAAAAATCAGGAGGTGGAGTGGTCGTTGGAGAGATGGAGATGTGCATCGTAGAACTCCTGGTCGACCGAGCTATGCGAGCAGGAGAGGGGGAGGCTAGGTCATATGATCAGTGTTGGGGGAAGGATGGCTACACGGGGAGGAGTCACAACCAGAGGAGGGTTGGAGGTGCAAAAAAGGGCCTTTGATGGTGGGGGTCACAAGCTCGTGGAGGAGAGGGAGGAAGGGGGTCAGGTTTCATAACATGTAAGAGGGTAGGTTCTGGGCATGGGGAAAGAGGGAGGAAGAGACCTAGGGTTTCAATAAAAAAATAAAAATCAAAAATGTAAAAAAAATTATTATAATAATAACAACAACAACAATAATAATAATAATAATAATAATAATATCATTATTATTACTATTAAAAAATTATTTTATTTTTATTATTACTATTATATTTTTTTTTAGTTTCATTTTTTTCAGAATATTTTATTTTTCAAAATCCTTGAAATTGTTCTTGATTTGGCAACATGTTTGGTCAAACTATCCGCTAGTCATGTGCCCCTACTAAAAACACCTAAAATTTAAATTTTAAAACTGGTTCGACCTAAAACTAAAAAAACCTATATGTAATTAAATAATTAATAAATCATTGTTGGGTTGTGACACATGTCATATAATACTGCATACCACATGAATTGGAACACTGAGGATTGTAATGAGGGCATAATAATACATCCAAAAGATTAAACATCTTGGAAGATGTCTTATTCATTTTAATGATATTTTTTTGGATCTTTGGAATGTATGTTTAGGATTAAACTCTAATTATGTTGACCCTTTTGAGACTTTCTATGCTAATTATATAATTTTTTGAATTGATTTGATCCCCTCTAATTTACCTCCAAGAATGTTTATGAAAAATACATATTTATTTATTATGATTATTATTCCAAAAAATAAAATGCCTAGAAATTACATTGATTTATACCTCCAATATCTAATAAAATAATTTTGAGCATTATAGGAAGAGGTCCAAAAATAATATGATACATCGTTGAGAAAACTATTTAACATTCATGTCGCATTAATGTGGAAAATTGGTGACATTACGGGACTATGAAACTTATCTAGTAGGAACACTCATAATAGTTTTGCTTGTCCATCATATAATTTTTATTTTCAACCTCATAAATTACCTCATAGTAGAAAATGGAATTTTATGTTTCATCGTCTAATTCATGATGCTTCTCATAAATTATAGATTAATTTGACACAATTAAATGATGATATTGAGTTTAGAAGTCAAAAAAAGGTGTTATTCAGTTAAAACAATATTAGGAAAAATAATGAATGTGACTACATAATGTTGAAAATATAATCAGATTAAAGAATGAGGGAAGTGTAAGAGGTTTAATATCCGAAGAATCTGGAAAAGAAAAATGAAATAAAAAGTGTATATCTTTCAAACATCATTATTTAGAGTTTAATTTTATATTTCATAATATTGATTTAATTAATATTGAGAAGAACTTATATAAAAATGTATTTTTTATATTTCTTAATATTTTTGTTAGACTAAAGGGTCAACTTAATTCTCATAATTATTAGGACACAATAAATATAAATCATGTTTTATAGGAAAATAATAATGTAATGTATCCTTATACTATTTTTATAATGAAAAATCATGAGAAAAGAGAATTTATACAAATTGAAGAGAATGTAAAAGTTCCATATGGATATTCAAGAAACATATCAAGGTTCATTGAGTTAAAATGTCAAATGTTACATGGATTGAAAATCCATGACTCACATATTCATATAGAAAAGTTATTTCTTAATACACTACCTGAAAAAGTAATTGTGGTTCAGGTTGTGTTGGGTACCTTTTTCAAATATATTTTTGCCATAAATGAAAATCCAAATAAGCTTGATAAAAATAAAGAATGATTTTTTGACACTTTTTCATTAGTAGATGTTATTTCCCCTTTCATTTTTCAAAGTCATAATTTGTTATAGTATTTATTTGGTTTGATAAAATGGTAGACCAATACACTACTGATGGATATATCCAATTGATAGGTATGTTGATATTATGTTTATGTTCATTAGTGAGTTCAATTTTATCAAATAATTTCATTAATATTTTCTAACATGTTTCTTATTTTTTTCAATTGCGTTATTAGGCCTTTTGAAATCATATGTGAGCAATGAATCTCAACTAAAAGACACTATAGTTCATGGTTACATAGAGAAAGAGTGATTGACCTCCTACTCTAGGTATTTTCATGTGATTATGACTAGATTAAAAAATGTTTGACAATTTGATGACATCTCCACTAATTCCCATTCTGAAATCCAATCATCTGTATTTCCAAATATTGGATGATGAATTGGAAAGGGGTTGAATTTTACAATGACCAAATTATAATTTCTATAAGAACATATATATGGGGTATATATAGTCTTATTGGAGGTCCATTTATTGAAGAATTGTGACTGAAAACAAAGACAACACTTACGGTTCAATCTCGAAATGATCTTGAATTAACAAAATCTATTGATAAAGATACTATCAAATTGTTCGCCCATTATTCAATTATATACTCAAATTAATATTATCGACATGTAGTTATTTTGACTATGTTGAAATTTTCACCTTATATCTTCTTGTCTAGATAATGAATATTGATAATATAGCTGAAATATAAAATGATTTGATGTTTTTGGATCAAGGTCCACTTAGTAAGACTAAGATATTCGAATCCAACAATATTAATGGCTTCATGTTTTTTACTATTTATCATGAAGAAGAATTGAAAACTAAAAATATTGGAGTATATACACATGAAGATGTTGGTTACTATGGAAATGTAAATGACATAATCCAATTAAACTTTCATGATCAGTATTCAATTTTTTTGTTCAAATTTAAGTGTTTCAACATTGATAGAGTTATAATGAAGTAATAGTTATATTTTACTTCTCTTAAATTCTCTCACATGATCCATATCAGTGAGCATGTAGAGAATGATCCATTTATCTTGGCTTCACTAGAAAAGATGGTTTTTTATAAGTATGATGAAATAGATGATGGTTGGAGTGTTATCACATCGTTAAATTATAGATACTTATATGATATGGGTGATAAATATATATTGGTACTTTTCCATAATTGACCTCATCAACCACAAAACATTGAATAGATTTTTACTCCCAATATTGAAACAATAGAACGTCTATTATATCATGAAAATGAATCGCTCATTAGAATTAATGTATATAAAAATGAAGATAATGAAGATGAAGATAATTGAATGTTTAAATTGGTGATGAGACAATATTAAAAAAATTATATGTTTTTTGTGCATATATACATTGTTTTTTTTTTGTAAAATTATTTTAGTTTTGTTTTTTTCTTATACATATAATATATATTTACCATTTTAATAGTAGTAGTTCCAATAAAAAAATTCAATATCCTATCAAATCATCATCTCAAAGAATGTTACCTCTACCGTCAACTTCAGTGGATCTAAGTTATTCTTTTATACCCGAGACTTCTAGAGAGCAAGCTGTATCACCAGATATTGTTGGTATCCCACCATCTGATTCACCTCCATTGATGGATAAATTTGTTAACCATCTATCTAGGGGATATTTTTCTGTTAAAATTAATGGAATGTTTGTCATTGTACAATATATATATATATATATTATTTTAATTAATTGTTTAAATAGGTAAATATAACAATTGAATAGATATAAATATGAACATGGTATATGTATGGGACCTGAAGGACATCAATTTAATTGTTCCATTTAATAATTTTCGGGAGCCTACTAGGGACACTGCTAGAATATTTAGAAAGATTATTCGGTTGAATTTGTGTGAGAGAGGGAGATTTTGGTAGATTTATTTTTGAAATATATTTAGGAATGATGTTTCATTCTGTGTTATTATTTTCCTAGGATGTATATAAACATTTTTTTTTGTATTTTAAAAGATTATAACATAGTTGTAACTATAAAACCCAAAGAAAATGGCCTCATATTGACATGAAATCCAGGGAAAACTTTTTTTAGTTATTTTTTACATGTACACACAAACAACATTTATATATGATGTTTGATGTGGTCTGAATCACTCAGTAAATAGTTTTTAAAGGTAGAAAAGCCATTAGAATGATATCTCAAGGGTAAAAAACTAAAAACAAAGTCATCAGGATTCCAGGAATATAATTGGAAATGACTATTGATTGATTTTGAAAATTTTGGAACTAACTCCACATCATTTCAAGTTACTTTTTGACTGGGATGCACCTAAACATGTTTTTTTGTTTAAAACACTAAAACATGTGTTTGATGGTCAAAACAATATTAAACAACCAATTATTGATTCAAAATCATGGGAAACCCAGTGTTGAGTATTTTTTTAGTGTATTAAAGACATCAATTAAATGTGTGGTGTGGTTAGGATGACTTGATAAATGGTTTTTAAAGGTATCAAAGCTTTTAAAAACATGGTTCAACGGGTTAAAACTAAGAAAATGACATATTATTGTCATTAAATCTATGTAAATTAAACAATATTTATTTTTGAAATTTAGGAATTGAGGGGATGTAATTAAGAGTTACAGTTTTCCCAAAATACCCTTAATGCATTTTCTGTGTTTTAAATACAAAAACATGTGTGTCATGGTCAAAACCATAAAACATCTACATTTTATATAAAATCAAGATTCAACAACCTTTGAGTTATTTTTTATGTGTATATCAAAAAACATGTCAATCTGACATGTAGTGGGGTCATAATGACTCAGTAAATAGTCTTTAAATGTATAAAATCCTTAAAAAACATGTGTTGGGAGGTCAAAACATGGCAAAAAATGTTGGATTTTCATGAAACCAGGTAATAACTATTGTATGATTATTTTTGACATATAGGAACTCATGAAATGTAATTTTGAGTTAAGGTTCATAGGAGATGTTTGTAACCTCGATTTTAGGGTTTTAATACACTAAAATGTGTGTGTAACAATCAAAATAATAAAAAACAACATCATATTGATGTGGAATAATTTTTTAACCACCTTTCAGTTATTATTTAAATATTTGGGTAAATAAAATATCAACACAATATGTTTTCTACTCGAAATGACACAAATCACTATTTTTTAAAGGTATCAAAGACTTTAAAATGTGTTTCAGGGTGTCCAAATATGAAAACGACATTGATATTCCATAGAACCATAAGAAATGACCATATATAGATTTTTCAAATGTAAAAATCGATTAAATGTCCTAACTATTTATGGTATTCCTATAAATTAATTTTTAATTTTCTAAAACACTAAAATTTGTGTGTAACAGTCAAGATCATAGAAAATAAATTCAAATTGATGTGGAATCATGGGAAAACTAGTATTTACTAATTTTTTACAAGTATACATATGCAACACATCAATATGGTATGTGGTGTGGTCATAATGGCTCAATAAACATTTTTTAAAGGATCCAAAGACTTTAAAAACTTTTTTTAAGTGTTCAAAGCCAGAAAAAAGACATCAGATTTCCATGAAATCAGAGGAAAACAACCATAGATTGATTTTTTAAATTTGAAAACTAAAGACTCTTCTTTATGAGTTATGGTTTCTCTAGAGTGACCATAAATTTTATTTTATTTTTTGAAAAAAATAATGAAAAAGTCCAAATCATCGAAAATTACCTTATATTAATATGAAATTAACAGAAAACCACCTTTGAGATAATTTTGATGTGTATGAGTAGAAAAAAAATCAATATGACATGGAGTTAATCATAATGACCATAAAATAGTTTCTAGAGGTTCCAAAAATTTAAAAAACATGCGTCAAAGGGGATAAAACTAGGAAAATGATGTTGGATTTCCATGAAATTTGGGTAAAATGACAGAAGATTAATTTTTGAAATGTAGGAACCAAATGCATGTCTTTCTAAGTTATGGTTTCCCCAGGATGCAAGTAAACTCATTTTTAGTTTTTTAAAACACTAAAACATGCATGTAATGGTCAAAACTATAAAAAAAAGACCATATATTGATGTGAAATCATGGGATTACCAAATGTGAGTATTTTATTGAAATAAATAATAGGTTTTCATATCAAAATCATTAAGAAAATTATTATGTAAATATCAATAACACTGCA
The DNA here is from genome assembly GCA_963277665.1 of Viscum album. Lineage (NCBI taxonomy): Eukaryota > Viridiplantae > Streptophyta > Magnoliopsida > Santalales > Viscaceae > Viscum > Viscum album. The sequence goes on along the minus strand of OY728157.1, from coordinate 452,991,151 downwards.
TCTCAATTTAAGAATTAATTAAATAGTTATATACTTAGAATTTCTTGGTTTCAAGTGTTGAATCATATATTAAATAGGTATTTTTATGTTTTCAAAGTTTTTTCCATGATATATTATTTTTTTATGTTAAAATATATTATTCTTGACTTAAAAAATAGAAAATTTTATGTGTAACATTATGAATATATTTCGTATCTCTTCTCTTTTTCATTTCATTTTTTAAATGTTCTTTTTTATAGGTGAATGATGTTTCAATTAAGTAGGAGGTGGACCATTTTGTTCCATGAAATTCTTCAAAAGGTAGTTATTCTAGTTTTTTATTTCCACGGTATGTTTATGTTTATTAAATGATTCTACTATAATTCTTGGTTATTATGTCCAGTTTTATCTTTTATCATATTTCTTATTACATTTTATGAGGTGATGTGTTTGATTCCAGTTGAGGAGATGATTTGGAGGCTTATGGATGCATCATAGGTTGCGGAATGGATATATATTGTTCATGGTCTCTTTTTGGACACATTTTATTTGTATATATTGATGACTGGGGTACAGATTGACTAGGATAATCAGTTTAGTGAGGTTATTTTGAATGATGTTATTGTGAATATAGATGTATGTGTATATGAATATAGATTCATAATGTGTTTAAAATAAATTTATGATTTATTTATTTCTTTCTTGAGTTTTTATATTGATATTTTTTTAATCAATATTTAAAAATAAATAACTTCTAAGAAACATATTTTGTGGAATATTTTATAAAACACTCCTAAATAAATTTATTAAATTTCTTTTTACTTAAATACCACTAAACATAACCATCTTAACATATATTAATTGTGTTTAGGATTATTTAATCTATTTTTTTGGATTAAATATAAAAAACCACCATTAAATAAAATCAATAACTAGCACTAACTGTTCCAAAAATGACATGAAAATTCCCCAAAAAAAGACCTCTAAAGTATTTTAAACCTTCAAATACATGATTTATTAACCACCAAAAAAATATTGTAGGTTATACAGCCTCATAGAGAAAAAAACTACCATTAAGACCTCATTTTTTTTAGTTGTGCAGGTTTATTGTTATTTCTGTAGTTAGGGAAGAGGAGGGAGGGGAGTAGGGAAGGGGGTGTATAGGCGAGGATGTATAAGAGGGAAGATTTGGAGGAAGAGTGCCAGGGATGAGGAAACGTCATAGCACATGAGGAAGGACGTGTCCCCAGAACCCACAAAATCAGTTAATGATAAAGATAAATTTTAGGGGCTTTTTGTTTCCTCGATTAGGATTATTTCTCAATACCATGGCCTCATGAGGTTCGCCTGTGGGCTGACCTTGATCGTAATCATATCATGTCCTCAGGGTGAAGCTCATTGGATTTTTCCCTATGGGTCATAGTGAGGTCCTAATTTTAATAATCACTATGCAGTTGCCTACATTTTTTTGTTGCATGTTTTTCATTATTCTATATCCCCTTCCCCACATCAATGTAAATAATCATATTATCAATAATGTTGTCATAATATTTTCCTCAAAATTCAATTGTATCACGAAATTCATCACACCACCACCAAATCATCAAAACCATCATGTCACCATAATATCCTCACTATCCTACATTCACATCCACATAGTCACCTAAATGACTTATATTATAACATTTAGTCATCATATCCCAAACATATTACATTACCATAATCCATCACATAGTTATGATATCTATACATGTCACACCATTAAACTATTAAAACTCCTAAATATGTTCACATGTTATAACATTATGTCATTATAGATTGTGTGTGCACGCACACACACACATACACAGAACCTTGAGAAATTAAATCCTTTTTTCGTATATAAATGCATAATACAAAACATAATTCAATAGTGCTAATATGTAAATACTCTATACCTTAAGAGAATATTGATGTTAAATTATAAAAATAACAAAGAATATTTTATGACCTATATCTATATTGTGACATTATGGAAAAAAAGAAAAAAAGGTAGGAAATAAAACAAGAAATCAATCATACAAACAGACACATTCCATTAAGATACAGAGGAAATAAGACTAAATGCAACACCACAATTTAATATAAGAAAAAATAATAAGTTAAAAAGCTTCATTTAGAATATAATAAATTTAAATTCATCATATAATATAACCTTTACTAAATACTAATATAAATACAATGCTAAATTTTTATAAAATATTTAGTTATTCAAGTAATTAAATAATTTATTAAATTCAAGTACCTAAATAAATATATTATGACCCTTAACATTAGATTCCACTACATATGAATCAGTAATGTTTCTATAATAGAACTTTCTTATTTTTTTTCCTTTCCCATTAATTATAACATTAATTTGTTTAACCCCGTCTCTATTAAGTGATTTAATTTTTTAAATATTACATATTCATTTTTTTAATTTATTTATTTTAAATTATTCTCCTATTTTTTAGTGTCCTACTTTATTAAAATTCATTTAAATTTTTTCAAAAAAACACTAATTTTATTTTATTTTAAAACATTCTATTTGTTTATTTCAATCATATATTATGATAATATACAATTATTCCCTCCCAACCTCTTATATCGCACCCCATCCATATTTTTATTCTTTTCTCTTCATGAAATTTTAAAAACCACTCCCCCAATAATTTAATAGTTTAATTATATTTATTTCTTTTATTGTCATTTGTTAATAGAAACCATACAAATTTCATTTGAGTTGATGACATCAAAAACCACATTCCACCAATAAATTCAATTCCTTAAAGTATTAAAAGTCCATAATTAACATTCCATTAATGTAATGATATTTTTTCAATTATATATTCTAAATATTAATAATATTAGAATAACTAACAGTATTTAGAAAAATGATATTAAATTAAATAAAATTTACACCTTAATGGTAAAATATATTAATTATTTATAAAAAAATACATGAAACTTAAATAATTTACTAAGTTTTAAATTAATTAAATAACTTCATTAAATAAAAAATAATGCATCATTTAACTAAATATAGAACACCCCATTGTATAATTTTTATAAAAATTATAAATATATTTAAAAACTGAAATAATTAGTTTCGATTAAATCCATTATATATTTAATATAGTTAAATAAAAATACTAATAATAATAAATCCTAAAATAAATAATCCATTAATTATTACTTAATCTAAAATTCTGAAAATAAATTTCATACATAAAATAACTAATTTAGATACGTAATATACATTTATCAGTGCATAAGATTCTAATATTAAATAGAATATTGATACCAAATATTAATGTAGTGCGAAATGTATTTTAATTATGTGTAATATAATATATTTTACTTTATTAAAATTTCAATGCATGATAGAATTTTTCCAATATGTGATAATTTTTTAATATGTATGAATTTTGTAATTAAAAAAAATATTCATCTGAAATATAATTTAAATCACTTCTATAATACATAATATATAATACTTTCTAAATTATAGAAATTAAATTAAAAAAAAGAATATTATAAAATTAACTAAAATTGTCATAACCCTTTTCATACAACTGGAACTACTATAATATATCCTTAGACATCCATAAGACCTGAGAAAATATAAAAGTAAGGACTGGAGAAAATATGGACCCTTAAAGTCTAGGTGTTGGTACCTCCATCCTTTTAATTTATTTTTCTTCTATCTCTTAGATATTTACTTCTTGATTCTTATTGTAATTTAAATATTATTTTTATGTTGGATTCATGAGTCTAGGACTAATGTCTAAATTATGGAGAGATTTATTTTGGAGCTTCATACCTAAGAGAAGGGAATTTAAAAATAATAACCAGTGGTAGTGGCTAATATGACTCAATATTTCAAAGAAAAACATCTATAAATTATTAGATATAATGTTACATCCTTTATATAAAGAAATAGATTATGATAATAAATAAAATTTTCAAGTTTATTGATTCTCCAATGAATTATAAACTGGATCTTGGGGAATATATTCCAGAATGATTAATGTGGCATTCGTCAGATGTCTATATAAGCCAAATGAAAAAAAAATGTGAACAATTTCAAATATTATTCAATGATAATTTTTATATTAATATTCTGAGGGTGGTTAAATCATTGTAATTTATAGAGATTAAGTAGAATAATATGTGTTATATGGATTATGTGGCCATGTTAATTGATCTTATTAGTTTCAAACAACTTTGTGGGTTGATAAGGATTTGAAGGATACGTGATTTGATATTAGATTAACCACCACGTCATACTTATAAAAATTTCTTCTATTTACCCACTTATACTAAGGTTGTGAATAAATAATTGATTACAGACAAATATTTTCTTGATATTCAGAATATATCGAAGGGAGTATAAGGATGAGGTTGTAGGAGTACACCATTTGGTGTGAGGAAAACATGTTTGAAGAAATATTTTTGGATTGAGAGAGATAAAGAAGTTAGGTAAAGGATTGTTATTCTCCTCCTTTTTAAGGTAGGACTTCATTAGAGTGCTTTCAATGTTGTATTCTCATCCATAATTGATATTTGAGTCCAATTAACCTGAATGAGTGTCGCTATATATAAATTTAAGGAATTATTGAAATACAAAATTATATGAAGGTAAATGATGTTGTTTCACTTCGGATCAATTGTTTATGGATTAAACTGAATGACCTCAGAAATTTTTTAGTAATGGTTATTATGGTAGGTATTTTTATAGTGGTGAAGGATGTGAGGATCCTTTTCATAGAGTACCATATCTTCCAAGAACAACACATAATCCCTTCTAGGTTCCATCTTAAATCCCATGGGTGATGGTTGGAATTAACCATACCATATTTTAAGTTAGCCACCATCCTTTATGAAAACTGGTGTGGGATAGGGTTCTCACCCAAAAAACCTCAACTAAAACTAAATACCACACAATTGTGCTTCCCCGAAAATGATAATACATCAAATCCAACTATCTTGCTCTGCCCTTTTGTCATCATCATGACTCGTTGCATGACCACTTTTATCAGGATAACTTTCGACGTAAGGAACCACCATGGATCCACATGATTCAATCCAATCCATCATTGCCATTATCAAACAGTTCTGGAGAATACTTCATCCTAAATCACACCTAGGATGCACCATGAATTTGATACCACTTTTTCAGGATCCTTTTCCTGGGGTCATAGGTTATCCAATCCCAACCCATAAGACATTCTAGTGTTCTATCCCAAACCCATGGGATCTAGGAGGATTTTCAAATCCAATATTATATGTGTCCCACCATCCTTTGTGAAAATTGATGTGATTTTTGGATTATGTCCAATAAGATATATCTTTAGGTATCATTTTAATCAGTATGTCTTTCTTAGGGAGGTTATATAGTTTATCACAAATATTTTGGAGTGGATTATGGATCATTATTTATAATAGATAAGGATACAGTTGATATTAGAGAGGGTTATTTTCCACATTTAGTTAAAACACTAGTTAATTTCACTTTTAATAGTGTTCGTTTTACTATTATTTATTCTAATTATTATAATTTTACTTATATTTTTTGTCATCTATATTTTAATTTTGAATTTTTATCCTGAGTTTTGAAAGAGGATACTTTATCATAAAAAGTATATATCACATTAGAATGTGTTTATCTTGTTCCATAGTTTTCTATGATTTTTTAAATATATAAAATTTGTTTTATTTGGGTATTTTTTATTTTAACATGATCATGGTCATTTATTAGTTAACTCCATCCCAAGATCACATTGACTAATATCAAATATGAGTAATATTTTATTATCTTTGGGATATATATCTTATATTCATTGGTAAATGGGATTCTCATTTTATCTTAGTAGGTCTTGATATAGTAAAGATATGTACCATCACATCCTAGATAGTGGGGGTGGTTCTTGGTTTATTTAAAGAGGTAAATGGTGTTTTTTACAATTTCTTATTGAATTATTTTTTTAATTTTCTAAATATGAATTTTTTAACTTCAAAAAGAGTTATAGAGCTTACATTTTAATTGGTACTTGGTATTGAACTAATGTCTATTCCTCAATATCATATATATCTAACCAAGTTTATATAATGGAAAATTTATCTTGAGGTGATTTAATCAAATGGATTATACATAATGATATTTTATCTTAAGTTGATCTAATATTTTCTTTTAAAAAGAAGATAGAAGTTTAAGGGTGTCTATATTAATGGATATTGAAATATTTTACTGTTAAAAATTATTGTCTCGAACATCACATAGATTATTTTTTACATCAATTGACAGAAACATGGTGGTTATCCAATATTATATATGACTAGAAAATCATTAAAATATGGTATACAATAAGAATGTTTTCAAAACTACATTTTTTAGGAAATAAATTCATTATAAATTTTGGGTTATTCTATTTATATGGACCAAGGATTATAGTTATTTTCATTCATTGAATAACAAAAAATTTCATCCCTTTATGTTCAATTTTATTTATAATATTTTAATATATTCTTGGTCATATATAGATCATGGTGATAATATAGGCAATATCATAGAGATATAATATAAGTGTAGATTTTTTTCCAAGAATTCATAATGATATTTTTTGATTGAGGTGAAATTTCCCATTAAATTGGAATTAAAATCTTGTATTCTAATTATTCATGAGAAGGTAGTGGCAGTGTTGTCTTGGGGAGTGCCCAAAAATTTCTTTAATAGTATAAAATTTCAGAAATTCACAAGATATTATTGATGATTAATTCATGATTTCCCAAGAATATCAATCCAAATGGTGACTATGAGTAACATGAAAATACTTTTTTGTATTATAACCATTGTTAGAAAATTTTAAATTATTAAGTAAGATGGTCATGTCATCTTTCATTCCTATCTTTCCAAATATTTTTAATTGGTATTATATATATTATAATTATTCTGGAGAGGGTCTAGTCTATCTTTTTATGCAATAAGATAATTTTATAGTTTATTTATCATAAAATCTTATATCATATGTGGTTACCTAACTAAATCATGATATTGAGTTAGAATATGTAGTTCAAATTCTTATTTATTGGAAAATATATTTGTTTTTTTTGGATAATTGTGGTTTATTTTGATCATGTTATTAATTTTGAGGGTTTAAAGTTAGATACAAATTCATCATTTAATATACATTTAGTGTATATTTTTTACCTGGGAAATGAAACACTATTAAAAGATATTGTTTGTCTGATTAATATATTTTGGCTATATGGTTATGTTCAAGTGGATGTTTGGTAATGAGAATAAAAAATAAGTTCATGGTGCTTAAATTTTTTCCATAAAGAGACTCAATTATGCTTCTCAATGTTTATAAATTCCTTAGTTTAGGATTTTATAAAAATTCCACGTTTTTTAGATGTATGTTTATATTTTCTTTCCTTTTTTGTATTTTTTGGAAATTAATATTTCATTAAATATGGTTCCTAGTGGCTTGAGGTATAATTTTTACATTTTTATAGTGGTTTGGATGTTTTCTAGTCAGTACTGGAAGTTATAAAGATATTATTGAGATAACCAGAAGCATTATATACCTATAGGTATAACAAGAAAGGTAATTTATACCACTTATAATTTAGTAGTGAGCCACCTGGAACCTGATAGACGTATTATCAATATTTTGAATGAGGGAATGTTTTATCATTTATCCACAAAGATTTACATTTTTTCATTTTTTTTCATTCCTCGTTTCATTTTTGAATATCTATTAATTATGGTTTACCTCCCTTTAATTTATTCCTCATAGATGTATTTGATCTATAAATCTTGATTTTTAATGTAATTCTAATTGATTAATTGAATTGGATTCATAACTCTAAGACTAAGATAAGCTCTATATTTTCGAGTTCAATTAAGTGTATTTTTATTCTACTGGATATTATTGTACTTATTTTCATTGAGTTTGCTGTTTTTATTGATTACTGGTGATTTCATGGAATTATTCATATATTTTCTATGAATAAAATTTATCAAATATTATATAGTTGACCATGAACCTTGGATTATATTTAATTCACTATTCATTTTCTATTTTATTAGTGTGATATGTGAATTTAATTATGGGATTCCAAATGATGTTGTCTCGGGTATAGTTCAAAATGACGTTAATATATACGAAGTGTTGTAACATCGATGGTGACAACATTCACGATAAATTTTTAATTTTATAAGCTTAATGACAAGATTAATTTTATATTCTTGTTTAAAATGGTAATATAAAAAATAGGTTTAGATAAATAATAATTTATAATAAATGATAAATTGAGTAATGGAATATTTTTAATTGTTGTCTAATTTTTTTGTCTGATTGATACATTATGTAAATTAAATTATTAAAGTGGTTATGATGATAGATTATTTTTAATTTAATATTTAAATATTTTTTACATACTAAATTTTATTAAATAAATTCCTCAAATTTCATAAGATATATTTTATATGTTACTTAACAATGTGAACATATTTATATTTTTTAATCTGTTAAATTATAATATAACGTGTGGTAAATTATTTTTTGTGGTGGTTATATTTTTATAATATCGTGATTTATATGTAAATGGGATATGATGTTGGGATTGACCTTGAGATAAGTCTTTGGCCGGTAATTTGATACAGGTACTTCCATGACATCGGCTATGATGTAAAAAAATATAGAGAAATTCACTTTATTGGATTTGATATAATAATATGTGTATAAATTGCAATGTTTTTCTATTTTCAGTGGGTCTTATCTTGTAAAAAAAGGCCAAGACTAATTTATTAAAAACAATAGTAGTTACATATGTATAAAAAATGGGATTTTATTATAATAATTTTCGATAAGGAAATGGAAATTAGATGGAAATTCATCTAACTAGGTGAGCTCATTGTTGATTCCATTGTTGGAATTATCATCTTCCACCATATTAGATTTTCTCTAAGAATGGTTGATGATGATATTTAAATCCCAATGGAATGAGAGACATTACATACATTTATATTTGAGTTTCCAAGGCATGTGATTCATTCCATTTGGTATAGCTTAGATAATTGTGGCCAAGTCACTTTCAAGGAAAAGGTATTCCTATCTCTTATATCTATCTTACAAAACCACATATATAACACTAAGCAATTGAACCTCCAGAGATAAGGAAATACGAAAATAACCAAAGAAACATCCATGGTCCTTTTCTTTATGGTCATGAAAATGAAACACATCCTATAGAACTTGAGTTATCTTGAGTCCACATAAACATGTCTATTTATCCATACTTGAATAAGAGATTACTATAATTCCTAAAATATGTTTATTAGTTTATTCAAATTACCTGCAATGACTAGATTTCTCATAACCATGAAATTCTAGATAGTGTTAATGCACTGGTAAGATTAAATATTATTGGATTCTTCAGCTATTTTGATGAGTGGAATCAAAGAAGAATAAATAAACAAAAGGATTATGCCTATTCATGATGGATTTGAGCATGTTCTATATGAGGTGTAGTGTTTCAACAACATCCACCCAGTATAGATTATTGATCTGAGTAGAAGGGTCAATAGTGGTATAATGTTGAAATAGAGGAGAAAGGATAAAAATTCCAAGCATTGGGATTTAAAAAATGTCATGTAATTCCCTCTAGAGAGTGAAGATGGTATATCATGACACTAATAAGTGTGTTTCAACTTCTCTATGTCTATTGATGAATATAAACATGGAATATTAGTGACCAAAGATTTCAGAAAATTGAAAGCAGCCATCCATTGGAATTATTCTGTGATAAATCCTCCAAATCAGGTTTAGCCTTAAAGGCCTGATCCAAGGCTTATTAAAACATTTAATCTAGGAGAAATTGTTATTTAATTCACATTTAGAATGATAAAATGTCTTGGAGTCAAGAATTCCATTTCAAGAAAGTACCCATATCAGAGGGTCATTATTAGAAGAAAACACATAATTATTCAACATTGAAAGACAATAATTTTACAACCCCATGTTATATAGGGTCAGGTAATCTTGTATTGATACATTAGTGTGGATTGGAAGATTTTGAGGATCAACCATAGAAATAAGAGGAGTACCCATCCAATTATTAATCCAAAAATTAACAGACAACCCCTACTAGAAATTGATCTGGAATGAGACATTATGTTTAGGAAGGAATATTTGATTGTAGTCCAAATATAAGAATCCATATAATAAGTTCTTCCTCATTTCAGTTTTTTTAAAAATCTAGATCTAAGAAAATTAAGAGCCATCAAGTCACTATTAAGAAAATTTAAAGTTAACCAGGATTTCAAGGATTCATTAAATAACATATTGGTTTTTCTACCCATACAACCATTATATAGGGGCTTGAAACACATCAACCATGCTATAGTGAACAATTTTCTTTAAATAGTGCTTCCTCTTAAAACAAAATTCTTGATTTAGGAATTGAAGTGATTGATAAGATATATATACCATTTATAAATCATAATGGAATTGAAAAAATTGGATACAATAGTAATTTTAACAAGGAAGATGTTACAATACATTGAAAGAGACTTCTCTTTCAAAGATTAAAGTTGTTTTTTTATTTAATGAGTAATCCTTAGAAATTAACTTGTTGTTGGTCTTCCTTGAAATAAGGAAACACCAATGTAATTAATGGTTATAGAGGATTCTTTGATTTCAAATTCCAATAATTGCTGAGATCTTCTTGCATCTGAAATAACCTTCCAAAATATATAAAATAACTATTCCAATTAATATCCATCCCCAAAAATCCATATATTTGTAGTGTGACATTTTTATATTTTGAATATTTATTTTAACTCCTTCTAAAATAATAATAATTTCATCAACATGGAAAATGTGGGTATAAATAGCAATATTCTTTAATGAATGAATTAGTTTAATCTTGCCTTTCCATATCATGTGAGTGAGAATCATTGTAATATAATATTCATATATGGAGAAAATAATAGAAGATATAGGGTCACCCAATATAACTCCCCTTGAAAATTTAAATAAAAACTTTGGAGAACAATTTTTAAGCACTGAAGTGTGAGAAGATTCAAAGGGAACCGTAACTCATTTAAAAAAATGTGATTGAAGCAAAATCTATGAATAAATTTTTAAATAAAACTACAATAAAATGTGTGAAATTCTTTTCTGATTTATTTATTGGGATCAATACTAACACCTCAATTTTTTCTTGAAGAGATTAACACATATAGTGGTCGTGTTGATGAAATCTTGTATTGTTCTACATTTCACAAATCCAAAATTTTCCAAGACACACTATTATTTTCAATTATGGCATTTTTTTGGAAATTAGTTTGTTAATAATTTTTTATATGGAATTGATGAGGGATATAAGCCAGAAAATGTTTAATTTGAGAAGAATTTTTAACATTAGATGTAAGGTTTGGGAACATGGAATTTTGGTCATGAGGAAAATTACCTATAGAAAAGAATGCCCTAACCCATCTGTAGACATCCCAAAAATTATGAAATAAAGAATTATTAAATCCATCAAGTCCCGAAACACAAACAGGTTTAATACCAAATAAATATTCCTATTTCTCAAAGTCAATCATCATGATTGTTATAAAATTATTATCCTCATCAGTAACCATTCTTGGAATGATGCCATAATCAAGGTACTAAGTGATATTATGTCTATTAAAAAGTTTAGAGAAGTAGGTAACAATATGATCTTTTTTTTTCTATGTTATGAGGAGATACAGGTACTTCCAAAATATTTTCTAAACTATCAAATGAAATTTTTCATATTTAAATGTTTTAGTGTCTTGTTATGTACAAAATGATATAACATGATTGTTATTTTTCCCATTTAAACTTTTATATTCATTAAATTTTATTTCATCACAAACATAAAAATGATTTCAATATATGAAAATGAGTTGGTAATTCTGGTTCCATCCCACTTAGTTTATTTCTTACACCATGTATAGACACATCTCTTTTGTAAAATGAATATATTAATAATGATACTATAAATAGTAAAATTCTATGTTGATGATAGATTTTCAGAAGAGTATCGGTGGTTGATTCATAAGTTTTTTGATGAATTACAAAGTGGATTTATTTTTTCATCATTAAATTATTTTATTTGTCTATACCACATTTGAATATTAAAATTTAATATTTGGACTTAATCATATGTGATTTATGAAATTTTAACGCTTTGATAAGACTATTTGAGAAATTAAATCACTGTGAAAGTTTCCAACAATATTTTTTTTACAAAAAATGTATAATGGATTATAGTATAGAGTTTTATAAGAAATCAATTTTTTATGTAAAATTTCATTTCCTTTGATTGTGATAATAAGATGAATTTCTCATCCATTACTCTCAACACATATGTTCAAGAAATATATTTGAATGAATTTATTTTTTATATAATTGTAATATTTAAGGAGAAATGAGTTCGAGATAAATAATTTAATCATTAATTATTAAATTAATTGTTTTTAAGAAACTAATTAAATTTTTGATGCTTTAATTTTATGATCATTTAAAGTGTTTAAGAATTTTTTTTAGTTTATTTGAAGTGGCTCAGGTTTCTTGGGAAGGGTTTTAGTATCACATATAAGAGTTCATGGAGTTTGAATTGTTGCATATGAGAAATAAAATTATTTTAGCTACATAAGAATAACATAAAAGTTATAAAATATACATAAGAAAAAATAATGAGGAAACTATAGTCAATGGATTAGGTATGATTAACCCCAAATCCTAAATAACATAAAATATTAACTTATATTTTTCAAAGATTATGTTGTATTATTGTGGATTTTATTTAGAAGTGATATGAAGGTTATAGAAGATTAAGCTATACTAATGATGAATTTCATAAGAGAAACTTGGATTTGGATAATAATTAATGAGTTATTTGAGCTATCATATATTATTACAAAGGCAAAAAAAATATTAATGAAATGTTATAAGAAAATAAATTTATTAAGATGTGGGATTTTTCAGTTGTTTTTAAACACTATTTATAGGGATATAAATAAATAATACCATTATATATTTAGTGATAAGTTTAAATAAGATCCATTTAGTTTTCAATAATTTTATCTGATACTCATTTTAAGATACCTTCTGAATTATCCCCATAACTTATTTTGACAAAAACTGAATGAGTATTATAAGGTTGAAGATCATAGATGTTTAGAATGTTCAAACATTGAAATATCAGTTATGATATAAGAAGTGAATATAGAGAATAATATTAAATATTATTTATCTATAAAATATCCTCATACTTTTACATTAAATATTGAACATTAGGGGCAGTTGAATGGATTGAGATAATTCATCGTATTTTTAAATTGAATAATAATATTTATAATTGATGATTGAAGATTTTACCATATATGTTATAAGTATTGGTATGATGTATGTAGGGTATAATATTATAATTTATGTTTATATATGGATTTTATTATAATTTTTTTTTTAATTTTATTATATAAAATTTATTATCCTAAATCTTTAAGGACGAACAATGTTCAAAAAAAATTCTATAGTGTAGAAACATAATTATTTAGTAATTTTTCACTAATTTCACTAATTTTTTTATGTTTACATAAACATTGGGAGTAAATAATCATATAAAGGATTTATATTTTAAAATTATATTTTGATAATTAATTCATTTTGAGGTGTGTCTATTTTGTTTAGCAATTTATACCAAGGTACTGAAAAATAAAATAATAGTGAAAGATTTATGTGAGATTAAAAATAAAGTTATAGGATATTTTGTATGCTTTTATTGGAGTACAACATCATGTGGGGGGGAAATAAGGTTTGAGAAATTTCTAGATAGTGGTGAGTGATCAACAATTATTTTAAATGGGAATTCTATTGCACTAGGGGTATAACATCATTACGGTGATTTCAGTATAGTAACGAAGGATATGCTTGATCAATAATTAAAAGTAAGGTGAAGGAGTGACACTATGAATCATATTGGAAACTATATATAATTGTAATTAGAGAGGATATATGTATGGATGAAGATGTATTTTTTCTTTGAATTTGATATTATAGTATTTGATGGGAGGATCTTATCATATTGGTAACCATGTATCTTATTATATATTTATTTATGGTGTTAGACAAGGATAGCAACTAACATTTCACCAGGGAAGTGTTTCTTAGAGTTGTAAGGTGATATTTTTTTATCTTCATGGAGTGGGTTCATGGTAGTTATGTACACTAGATAAGGTTACAACCAATGATAATGAGGGATATTATCCAATTTGGGGAATGATATTAGGAAATTATACTTTAGAAAATATTTTTTTTGATACTATTGGTACTCATTATTTTATATGTGCTCTGGTGGTATATGGTTAATGTTTGAGTGTGATGTTTTTTATAGAGTGTCAGGTGTTGATACTTAACCAGGGAAGAGAATAAAACATATTAAAAGAAGTCTATAATGATCTATAGTTATAATTAATTTGGATATATTTATGCTTTCATTCCTTGAACAAGTTGGAATATTGATATGATTATGAACATGTATTGGCTAAATAATATTTAATATTTTCTTTATTTCTACTAATTATGAGTGGATTATGTTTCTATTATGGATTCATCTTTTAATTTCATTGATGAATAAAATTTTCATAAAAATTGTTTAGGTCTTTTCATGAGTTAGTTGAGGATCATCACATCTTATATATTTGACTTTAATCTTGGTATAGTTAAAGGGAGCAATAGTCTTGTTTTACCACAAATTATTTTATATGTTTTGTATTTATTTTTTGGGTGTTTATTTATTTTACCTACAAATATAGGCATGGTTTTTATTATTGTATTGTTAATAGGTACTACGAAAATATCAATTCTATTTTACAGTATATTTTTCAATGAGTAACATGAATAGGTATTTTAGATTAAGGATCTAGAAATGAATGCCTTCATCTTAAAAATTATTTCACTTTGGGGTGATCATATGCTATTATCAAAGAAATAAAATAATAATTTATGTTTTTGTATATATTATCATAATTTGTATGAGGTGGATATTGGAAATAGGTAGAAATTTCCCTAGATAGATGACTTATTTGATCAATGCATGGGATCTTAGAAGTTCTTTTTATTTTTGATAAGGATATCATTAGCATAGGGTATGGTTGAGTACATTTCAAAAACTATATTCAATAGTCAATAAGGCCCTTATTATTTTTTGGTATCACTATTTTGATTATAAAACAATCTAACTATTTTCATATCCATTTTTACAATGATTTCTTTCCTTATATTGATTTATTTGTTATTGATTTTATCGATAATATTTTATTATATTCATGGTTATAATAAAATTCTAGAAATTATTTTCTGACATTATAGGAAACATCATAGGGGAATATGTTTTATATTAATCCTTATAATTTATATTTTGGATAATTTATGTGGAATTTATAAATCATTTTGTGTCAAAAATATGTAATCTTAGTGGATACATAGAATTTAGTGGTTTCGATTTCTTGGGGAACACCTAAGAATGTATTCGGGATAAGAGCTTTTCTAATACTTTTAGGTTATCAATAATGATTCATTTAATAATTCTCTCAATGATGCTACTGATGCTTTAAACTATACAGGGAGTGAAATAATAGTGGTATGACTGATGAAATACAATTTTTACAGAATTGGATAGGAGGTACATGCTTAATCTGATTCTTAAATTACCCGATCTAGATCATAGTTATGATATATATTATTATATTTATTATATGAATTTGGGAGAAATTTTGATGAAATAATATTGGGATATGTCTTATGGATACAGATAGATTAATAAGTATGGGAATAATTACCCAATTCATGATCAGGGGTTTCTAACAATAATGTATACTCTTAATTGTTAGAGACATTACGTATTTAGAGAGATATTTTTTTTATACTTATAATATGAACTTAAAAAATTATTCCATATGTGGACTTAAACAACATAGAAAGTATGAGTTTGGAGTATCGAAAATATTTTTAATTTGAAATACTAAACACTTTTGGTAAAAACAATGTTATCTCTAATGCTCTTAGTAAAAACACATTTTTATATCATGAAACAATATAAGTGGGAAGGTAATATCATGTGTAACTTTTTAAAATCACATCTAGATATGGTTGAGGAAGAAATTAAAGTAGTTATGGAATCATTTACTATTAAATCATCTAAAATTTTATTAGTTAAATAGATAAAGAATAAATAGTATAAATTCTATATTTTCATGAAATGGTCTTTGGTGGTGAATAGATACTTGGAAATACTATGGATGTTAACTCACTTTTTCTGTGTTGGAAAAATGATGGTTCCAATACACATATGAGAAAAAATGATGAAATATTATCATAATTCAGGATAGGCTATTCTTCCTAGTTTGTATAAGGTATAATGTAGTGTCAGATTAAATATTTCGTGCCTAGGGATAAAAATATTCTTTTTTAGATTTTTTTTTACTATGTCTTACCTATCATTTGGTAAAGGAAAACAATCAAAGACTACTAATCACTTTTAAACCACATGAAATTATATTATAGAAAAGAGATGATATTTTTATAGGCTTAACAATGTCTCTTAAAGTATCATCCAAAGTAAGATATGTCATATAGGTGATTGTATATAAGTTGATGAAAGTATAAATTTTATCACCAATCAAAGAGGTGGATTTGGTTGATTATTTTATAAATATATATATATATATATAAGATAGTCATGCTTCATATGGTTTGTAAAAGTTTTGAATCAAACCAATGTATGATATTCACTTATTTTTTAATATATTGTAATGTAATTTTGGTATGAAATTGAAGTTAAGTAATTTATATCATCTACAAAATGATTGATATTTTAAGTGAACCATCCAAATTATAAAAGATATGTGATGTTCTTATTTTATTTATTTTGTAATTTCATAGGAATATCATCTCTATTTTGTATAGTTTTCTTATTAAAACAACCACTATGTACCTATTATAATATAAGCATCTAAATAATTTTTTATATACCATGTACATCACCTTTCTAGAAGCTAGAGGTTTGGGATTCATCTCTGATTAGGCCTAACATTATATACAAGAAAACTAATAAAACATATTTTATTAGAATTCATTAATATATGGTTTTAATTTGGAATTAATATTATATATATCATATATTCAAACCATAAAATCAATTATGGGTAATCATGTTTTTATTTAGGTTTTATATTGATTTGTACGTTGGAGGTTGTGAAAATAAATAATTTTAGCAGCTCATTTTGTGGGTATTATGAAAATAATGAAGTTTATTAGAGATTTTTCTTATCATTCGTCTCTAACTAGATTATTTATTATCATTCATGATTTCATTTCTGTATCTTAGTTAAGGGAATATGAGCTCTAATTATATCATTTAATTAATTATGGTGATATATAGTTAGTAGTAGGTGAATCACTTATTGAAGATATAGTGTCTATTCCTAAATATAGTTAGAGGATATTTTATAGAATTATTATGTCACTGATATGGATATTTTAGTATAATGTTAAATTTTAAGTGGATAATTGTGAATAAGAACTATAAATAAGGTCTCAATAATTATATTTATTCACCAAATAAGGCCAGTGAAACATCTTGGTAATGAGAATATTTATGGAGGATAGTTTGAAATGATGGATATTTTCATATGTGTTTTGACTATATATTTAGTTTTTCTTAAATTTATTTTAATGTACACTTCTTATAATTTTGGATTTAAAGATTTTATAACATTTTTTAGTTTTATAGTTTATTGATGTTTTTTGTGACTATTGGAAGTCACTGAGAACCTAATGGTGCTCACTATGAATCTGGTTAGCCTACTAGAGGCACTATATGCCTTTCAAGTTCACTATAATTCTTCTGGTTAACTGGTATAAAAACAAATATCACTGGGAATCAGATAGTGAACCATAGGTAAAATCTTTGAATTTATTCCCTCATTTTTAATTAGGGGTTGTTTCATTACTTTTCCATTGACATTTAATTCATTTTTATTTTTTCCTTCACCGTATATTTTTGGTATATCGAGGCATTAAAGTCTCTCCCCCTTTATTATTTTTGTTATAAAATTTTAATTTATTAATATAATTGTGATTGGTTTATTTATTTATAATCATGAGATGAAATATAACATATACTATATAGTTATGGAGTTCTACTGATTTAATTTGTTTAATACTTAATCTAATTAATTCATTCCTCTATTATATAGAAATTTTAACATGTTCTCTTCGATTTTCTTGGAGTTGATAATCTAATATTTCAATAAGAGATTAATTGAACATTATAGAGATGAAATAATATCTCTTATTAGATATAATTCATGGTTTATTACTTATTGTGTTAATATGATTTTTGAATTTAATTTAAAATGACCTAATAGATTCTATTGGGGTTTTTTATAAAATAAAATAATATTTATGAAATGTTTTGAACATGAAAGTGATTTTATATGAGATACTGGTATGATATGTTTAATGATAAATATAATTGTATGTTCTTTTCTAAAGAATATATTTCTGATTTCATGTTATTTTTAAATAAATTTAAATTGATAATAATTATGAATCAAATGATATAATTAGTGTAAATTCAGTTTAATGTGATCGTTTGGGTGAAATATTATTTAAATTAGATTATGAACGTGACAATAAAGTTTACAATTATTCAAGTGAATATTTATATTTAGTTTAAATACTAAAATTAATGTAAAAAAATTATTAACAATTGCATATAAAATATTCAATATATATCTTAATTACTAGATGATGCTTGGTTTTCATGAAGTTTTATTAGTTTTTAAATGATCATGTACCCTTATATTGAATTATTTATTATGGTTAATATTCTATAGTGATTGTATGATTAATATTCAATCAATATGTGATTTAGGGTTTGGAATTGTTTTAATTCCTTATTTCATGATGATGTAATACCCTGATATTTAAATATCTTTTTATATTTTAAAGTAATATTATGTTCAATAGATTTTTATACATGAAATTTAAATCTAAAATATACTATTATAATTTTATGGAGATAAAATATTTTAATTGAAAATAAAGATTATTGCAGTATGAGGCTACTATAATAATATACAAAATGAAAAATAATTTTGGTATAAATGAAATTATTTTTTTAAAAACCTGAGCATATAATATTTATCCTCATGATCAACTATGATGTCCAAAACACAAATCAAAACTAATTATAAGAGGCTAATAAGTGTAACTATTATTGGAATGATGAGAGAGAAATCAGTATTTTTTAGATTTATGTGTGATTATATAGGTTAATAATATAGTCATTGGGATTTTATAGTTGTTGGAATCATATATTTAGTATGAGTATATAGTTTTTGGACATATATAGACAATTATTTTCTTTGAATCTTACATTACTAGTTTCCATGGATATATTTAAATAAAATCAATTTCTCATTATTCTGGAAATTTTTCTTTAAACAATTATCAAAATAAAATGATATTTTTATCAGTTTTTCAAAAAAATGTTTGAATGTACTTTTGAAATAAATTTATTTTTATGGAAATATCCTTTGATGAATCTTATGCTTTACTGGGGATATAATCTAAATATACCATCAATGTTATTACTTTGGATGGAATATTATGATGTTATTTTTAGAAATACTTTTAACAATGTAGCTTAGAGTTGGTGGTTACTTTATTACATTATCCATATATACTATTAATTAAATCATGAAGAACCGTATAAATTAGTAGTCTTGGTAAAATAGTTAAAAACATGAATCTCGCATATATTTGAAGACATAAAATACAAAACATAGTGAAAGGAAATATTATTAATCTTATAATTTTTTAAAAGAATCCTTCTACATGTCACTAGGAAAGGAAAAATATTTACATTAGATAAGATACTAAGAAAGGGTTACATATATTAAAATCTATGAATAATAAATAAGGTATAATCAATATAGAAAGCTAAATTACTGGAAAAAAATCCCTTTAATCAATAAATTGATCATAATGAATAATATGTAGGAAATAAATTGTGATTATATAATTTCATATAACTAATCACATGATATTTAAACTTATCCATGGATAACATAAATATTCTAATAATCACATGGAATTAAATAAATAGTCTCATAATGATGGAATGCATAATGTCGAACATCATAAAGTGATCGTTAAGGCTTCCCTACTAGAAATAGTGTGTAAGTGGGTAAGGCCTCGTCCAAATATCCAAACTAGATTGTCTAATTAGACCTATTGATGAACTGAGGAGATATAAATGGACCCTTGTATAACATAATAAGTCAAATTCATTCATAATATTAGAGATAAGAATAAAAATTCAATACATAATAAACACAAAAAATCGTATTGAAAAACTAGAATACGAAATATAAATATTTCCCCAATAAAAAAAATAATAAACCATCCATAAAAAATAAAAAATGTGGCATCATTAAAATATATCCCTAGTGGAATATATGGAATGTAATGTTTTATTTTCATTGATGAATATAAATACCCTAAATAGATCATTAAAAACATTATTGATTAAAATACCCTTCTCACTTTGAAAATAAATTTTTAAAACTAAACAAATTAAAAAACATTAGAAAAAAATCCGTGAAAATAACCATGTAAAATTATAAAAGAATTTTTAAATCATTGAGTGGTCATTATCAGGAGAAATTCCATTCATTTTAGGTATGTTAAAACAAATATTCCTTTCGTGTATTCGGTAAAAAGTCAAAAAGTACCGTGTTTGGAAAACTATAAGATGAATCATTTTAAACTATTTTATAAATATTATATAAATGGTAGAAATTTAATTAATAAATCATTATATAATATTAAAAGTTTTATTTAAATCATTTTTAGTAAAATATGGATATTGAAATATAATATGTTTGATCAAGTAAAAAAACAATGTCGTCACTCTTCAAAAACATAATTTAGTTATCTTGAGTACTTAATGTGTGTAAATTAAAAGGATCACTTCTAATTTATTGAAATAAATATAGTTGAATAAAATATTTTTCGTTAATATATAAAGATAAAATAATTCCCCCATCATATTCATAAACATAAATAATCACAAATAGTGATGAGATTGTGAAATAATCCCTTACCACTTTGGTAACATTTGAATCATAGAACCCCTAAAATAAATAACTTAAAATAAAACATTAAATACCATGAAAATAAATATATTCATATATATCATATCATATGGGTGGTATATACACCTTATAAAAACAAATAGGTTTATAATACCAAATATATCTCAATATAGTGGAAATTGACACAAAATATCTTACAAAGTCCCTATCATTGAAGTTATAATTAATCAATCAAGTGATTATATGTATCAAATTTAATTATAAATAAAACAAGTGGAAATGAAACATAAAATAGTCAATACTAATTACTCACATAATCTTATAATCTTAAAGACATGGAAGAAGTAATATAACCTAAAGAAAAGAAATTTAGTTATAACACCCCTTGCCACTTAGTAACTTAAAAATCAAATTGACTCGGAAGAAATGATTTGAATTGAAATATAAAATACTATAAATTATGATGCATTAATGATATAAAATGTAAAATTTTCTATATATAAATTATAAAAAATAAATTAGGTTCATAACATTAAGATGTGACTCAGTGATGCGAAATTTAGATGAAATTCCTTACCTCAAGAATGACTCATCTTGTATGTTCTTTATATTATTGAATAATAAAATTGGTCTAATTATTTACTTTTATGATAACCATCTTCATGTTTATTATTACTTGTATTTTATTTTATATTTAATTTCATAATCAATTAAGATAACATAAGAAGTTTTGATGATATTAAGTTCATATGTCCAACATTACTTCGGTAGTTTGATTATGGTAAAAGAGATGATTTTTCCTCATATCAAGAATAATTATAATGGTATTATTTTTATTTTTATATGTAAATTATACATTTAAAATCATCCATGAATGATTTTTATTAAAAATGAAATACGTTACCATCATCGAGATGGTAAGTTGTTTGTACGCATGAGTGGCATTACCATTATTCGAGATCACGATAAAGAGAATGTAAGTATTATTTTATATTTAAATAATTATAATTATATCATGAATATAATTTAATTTATTTATATATAATAACATATACCATTCATATAATGTTCTATTGAAAAAGGAATCACATTGCTTCATGGAGTTGGTAATCAGCATGTGCCAAAGAATGACATTATCATCTTTCAGTGAATGGAAAGGTAATGGAATATAATTTATATTACATAAAAATAATTATGAATATTTCCTGAATATTATATTTATATATAAATTAAATCTATTATAATAATAATCCATGATAGTTTGTTATGAAAAATGAATTACATTGGTTAGTGAGGCGGTTGTCCACCATAGACACAAGCGATGTATTAATTCCCAATTTGAAAGAAGATGATATAAATATGGGGTCTGAAATTATCACAAAACCCTATCAGTATATGTATAATAATAATTTAATAATACTTTATGTTTTTGGAAGATGAAATAAAACAAAAAATTATCAGTTAATAACGATACCACTTCCTCGAGAAACCTCTTTTGGTTTATACCAAAATCTTTCCTGATAGTGTTTTATAATAATAAAAAGTCATCTAGGACATGTTAAGAGAAGTATTTATGGTATTTATTCTGGTATTTTCTTATCTAAATGGTATTTTAAGTGAGGATAAAAGATTATGGGATGTTCCCTTTAATATGTGTGGGGAAGGTCTGTTTTAGAATTACATAAAATATTAAAATAATATAAATTTATTTTCAATGATAAAAGGATCAAAACTAGTATAATTTGAATATAAAATGTTTATGGGTTATAATAATAATATATAATAAAATTTTGATATGTTTATATTAGTAACATACCCCTATTTCTTTTTTTAACCCACATTAACCCTTTTTGAAAATTTCTACGGTAACGACATTTTTAATCTTTAGGGGTTAACATAATTTCTATAAAAGGAAAATTGGCAAATAAATTTTGATTTGTTGTTATTTTAAACCATATCCTAATAAAATGGTCGAATATTGGTTTTCTAGTAATTCTAAATCATTTAGTAAAATATTATTTATTATAAAATAACATTTATGACAATTTTGAAACTATTCATTTAATTTATCCTTGAAAAAACATGAAAAAGGTTAATTCAATTATTATAGATTTAAATTTCTAAAATATTTTATTTTTATCCCAAAAAATCTTGTTATTTAATAATTAATTCAAATTATATCACTTTTTTATTTTTAAAATAATTTACTTTTTACCAATTAAATAAATAAATATTATATCAGTGTTGTGTAAGAATTTTAAATAATTAAATCATTAACAAAAATAAAATAAATTACCATGAAAAAAATAATATTAATTTATAATGAATATTTATAACTGAACCAATTTTTTTCCTCAATCAAAAAATATTATATTTATTAAATGCATAAAAATGATATTTTTTACTTTATCTTGGACTTAAATATTATAAAGGTAAAAATCCAATAGATATGGAAAAATGTTTCCATATATTCAAGAATTTTATGTAAATGGACGAAATAAACATATACAATATGATAATGGAAATTTTTAGGGTAAATTTGAAGTCCTTAGAAAATAATGTTTATCCTTAATTATCACATTTATGCTTATGGTGGTGATAATTATTTATTAGTGTTACTATTGATAATGGATAAAAAATGGGGTCTATTTACCAATTAATTTGATTTTTATTCAAAATATGGAATCCATTTCTGAATATTAAATTTATATAGGTTTCATAATTTAATTTAATATGATAATTTTAAACCGTGATGAAAATTGGTTTTTTCAAGAAAATACATTTTTTGGGAAAAGATGATTTCACATTAACCTTATGACTAGTAAAATTTATTATATGAATATCAATTCATATATATCTATATATATTTTATATAAATTTTATATAAAACGTTTCCTATTATAGGTTATTTTAAAAAATTAAAATTTAAAAAAATTATTTATTTAAAAACAGTTTACAGAAAAATGAATTTTTACACACAAAATAGATATCTACCAAATCATGAAATTTAATTATTCAAAAAATAATAATTATATTATTATAAATAAAATTAATCATATGTAACATTATGACTATATCCACAATATTATATGAATTTAAATTACATTATTTAATGAAAATAATTGATAGTTTTACAAATATCAATATTTTTTACTATTCACTAAAAACCCAATATTTTCAAAAAAATCCTAAAATTTCACCTAAAGTTAATTTTGATAATATGATTTTAAATATTATATCATTTTTATAAAATAAAATTTATATAAGTTTAACTAATTAATTATAATATTTTCTAATTAAAAGAAATAAATCCATTTTTTAAGAAGGCATATTTTTAAAGAATAAAACAACTTTTCTAAAAAATGAGTGATTATTTAATAAGAAATTATCAATATATTTATGTTGATTTGAAAAATTATATATATTTCATAAATTATTTTATTATATTTATGAAATATAATTCAAAAAATAATTTTCAATGGTCATTTTTTAAAATATGTTCCTATGCCATTTAAGCTCAGTGTTGTGTTTGGTATACACTATTGAACATGATATTCTAATTTTAAAATCTTGGGGTGTTATTTTCTACCAACCATTAATAAATTTTATCCTCAAAATTTAAACTTTTTCCTAGAAACCAAATATATGGAATTTGGAAATTCCATTGATGAAAAAACACTTCATAAAATGGTTAGTAAAACTTCCACTTATAATAGGGAAATTGAAATACGATGTTCATCCATAATAACACATAAATAAATTTCTAAATAGCAGAAAATTAGAGAGAAGTGAAAATGTGGACTTATAGGAGAAACATAATTTTCATATAATTATACTAATTGATATAGATCCTTGATCATAATAAATTAAATGATCGAGATAGTGTTTAAAACTGTAAATCAATGATGTTTGAAAAAAGACTATTGATTCATCATTAATAAAGGTAGACATATAATATTTTTATTTCAAAATCCTTTTTATAATGATGAGGGGTTATTTTACTATCACAATATACAACAATATAAAATACACTTACTTGATATATTTTTATTTCATATAAACATTTTCATACTTTAATAAATTTCCAAAACAATTTCATTTGTCATGCCAAACAATGAGTATTGAGGATAAATTTTTCATATTTGAATCCCTAATATAAAATTCCAATATGTCACATGATTTCACAAAATGAAATCAATAAATACCTCATATATTTATACATTAACAAAAACAAAAATGTTCAGCACAAGGCATGATAATTCACCAAATGAATACACTTTCATATTGATCTCTAATGACAAAACTTTAACATAAATTATTCAATAAATAATTATCCCTACATACTAAAGAACCTAAAAAATAAGTAATTCAAAATTTTATTCAAAAATAATATTTCATTTTAAGACACATATTATACCTAAGGGTGTTATATACCTCATCTCAATTAAACATATCCCAAAATTTCTTTAATCACCTAAATATACTAAAATTTAATATGATTTCATCCTATAATATGTTTCTTGAAATAAAATTCATTTTTACCAAAAAAATGTTTTATGTAAAAAAATCACATTAACCAGGATATCATATAGGCCATTGGTAGGTGTGCACCCTTATCTCCCTTCATTCGTGAGTTCAGGCCCCACTGGCTTGTTGGATGTGACAGGATATCACCTAACCTGATTAATTTTTGTTTTCTGAAACTATATTAATATAATTCCAATAATTTTACAAAAAATATGTTGAACATACCTAATATAAAATTAATCATTAATTAAACCTTCAACTACTAAAGTTTTCTATCAAGCATATTTTTTCTATAAAATAAAATAAACATAATTTAATATTATTACATTAACATCAATTATAATATTAACCCAAATTGTTATTAATTAATTTAAACATATATCGACAAAATATAAAATAATTATTACTAAAATAACGTTTTTACAAAAACTTTTATAATTACAAAATTTAGTATTCCTATTATGTTTTTCTAAAATATACTTAATATTCTTAAAATCCCAGACATAAAACCTCAAATTGGGTATCTAAATTTAATTTCATGATCATCTATAGACCTATCAACCAAAGAAACATTAGGTTCACTGAATTTCACTATGGTATATAATAGGTTTCCATAGGTTCCATTCTGTCATTCTTCATAAATTTTCCTAATGAAAATATATGTTAACCCAAACAAATCCATCGGTAGTATCAAACTAGGTTCCTAGTAAGGGAACACTCACTGTGAATTATAATGATTTCCAAGATAGACTCAACCATGTCTTTTTGGGGTAGTCACCCCTATATGCATTTGTGTTAAAACAAAGTCTATTTGTAGAATCTAGATGGGGATGTATTTCTAAGAACACTAAAAAATCCACACCTTACCAAAATTTTAGGTTGTTATCCTCTACATAGACATATCCTCAAATTTAGTCACAGATTTATCTTCCTTAATCTATGTTTTCCAAAATCATGATCCCCTGGTATCTACTAAAAAACCTTTAATACCCACTATAATGACCATAAACATATTATCCAAGATAATGTGGTTATTTTATTACATTAGCCTCATATACAAGGAATTGAATCCCAAAGGACTGAATAGTTTAGCAATCTTGGAAAACTAAATACATACATGAATCACACATACATTTTGAAAAATAAAAAAAATAGTGAATGTAAATATTATTTATCCTTGAAATTGTTAAATTATTCTATCATCATGCCTTATGGAATGGAAAAAAATAAGTGTATTCTTATATGATCATTAAAGGTTATATATAATGGAATATATCATGACTAAATATGGAAAAATCAATATGGCCTGGTAAATAACTGCAAAAAAATAATCCATTTAATCAATAACATGAGAATGAAGAATAATATAGAAGTAATAAATCATAATAAAATAACTCTATATAACCAATTACATGAGATTAAAACATATACATGGATATTATCAATATTGAAATAATTATATTTAAATTAATAAATAATCTCATAATTATGTAATTTATAATTTTGGACATCATAAACTTTTCCTCAAGGCCTCATTCTAAGACATCTTACATAAATGGGTAAATACTCATCAAAATACCCAAACTATTTTAACTCATGATACGTACTGATAAATCCATGGTATATGGTAGGGCCCCACCATAACAAATTATATCCAATTAATTCATCATATAAAAGTGGATAATAATAGTTTAATGAATAATAAATATAAACATTCATATTGAAAAAGAGTTATAAAATTTTTAATATTTCCTTGGTCATGTTTATTATAAACCATCCATAAAAATAACAATTATGGTATCATTATAATATATTCCCATTATAGTGTAAGTATATTAAAGGTATATTATTGTTTATGAATGAAAATATCCTAAAATATCATTAAAAATATTCTTGAAGAAAATATTATTTTCACCAAGAAAATAAATTTTGGAAAATAAAAACATCCGAAATTTTAGGAAATACATTTTAATTAAAAATGATGATGTAAAACTATAAAGTAAGATTCAAATAATTTAGTGTAAATAATTGTGGGAAAGTTAAATCATTCTGAGTGTTGTTAAAAATACCTTTAATATTTTTGGAACAAATTAAAAAAGTATCTTTTATGAAAATGATAAGAATATTAAATTTAAAAAATTTTGTAAAAAAATAAAATATGGGTAGAAATACCTTCAATATATAATTATATAGTATTAAAATGATTATTTAGAATAATTTAATGAAAATTTGGAGATAAACGAAAAATATTCTAGATTGAGTAGAAAATAAAAGGAAAACATGTAATTTTTGAAAATAAACATTATAGAAGAAAATTTTTTGGGTTTAAGATTGAAATATATAATAAATCCACCATCAGATACCTAAATGTAATTATCCTAAATAATGATGAGATTGTGAAATAAACCATTACAACTTAAAAAAATTAGAATCATGACCCATATGAAAGAAATAGCTTTAGATAAAAGACTAAATTCTGTGAATATAAATATATTCATGATATAACATAGCCAAGGGCAGTATATACACATCATAATAATAAATTGGTGCAAAATAACATTTATTTCTCAATGGATTATAATTTTAGATTAAATCTATTAAAAATATAATACCATTGAAGTGAGAATTATTCGATTAATTGATTATGTGTATCAAACGGAAATAAACTTAAACAAGTGGAGAAATATAAAATAACCAATATCATTTCACCCATAATATTAAAATATCAAATATTATGAGAAAGTAATATATCTCAGTGGAAACATATGATTTAACAGACCCCTTACCACTTGGTGACATTCAATTTAAATCCCCTTAAATAAAATAATTTGAATTGAAACATAAAATAACATTATTTATGAATTATTTATCTTAATATATTTAAAAATGGTATTATATACATCATATAAAATAAATTAGGTGCATAACATTATCATATTCCTCAATGAAGTTAAATTGAGACAAAACTACTACTATAGGTCATACTTGTCACGTGCGTTCTTTATATTCCTAAATAATAAACATAAGACAATTATATACATTGTTAAAAACTTTTTTCATGTTTATTATTACTTTTTATTTTTTAATACCATCTCATATTTAAATACATAATAAATTAAATTTGTGTTTGACATTTTGATGATATTTAGTTCTTTTGTCTAAAATGACTTTGGTAGTTTTACAATGGTAAAAGTGGTCATTGTTCTATCATCACTAAAATAATAATAATGTAATAATTAACATTTTAATACATAAAATATACATTTATAACCATAAATTAATTTTGGTAATGAAAAATTAACCATATTATAATAATGGAGACTGTAATTCATACACACACCTGAATAGCATTTCCATTTGTCCAATATTATGATGAAAAGAAGATAAGTGTTATTTTTTATTTATATAATGATCATTATAACATAAATAAAAATTTATTTCTATAAATACACTTATATATACCATCAATGTGATGTAGTAATGAAAAACTAATCACATCCATTTGTGGATGTGTAATCCATATGTATGCATATATGACATTATTATCTTTTAATGAATAAAAGAGTAATAAAATATGTGATATATTAATTTTATAGAATTATTAATATTTAATTAATATTATATATATATATATTAAATAAATCATTATAAATATATGTGAGAGGTGATGATGTAAAAAAATTACATCGGTTCACTAGGAAGTAGTCAACTATACACATGAATTATGGTTTTGTTTCCCATTTGATGTAAGATGATATAGATATAGGGTATTCTATAAACATAAAAATATATCAGTATATAGGATATATTTATTTTATTATATCAACATATTTGAATATGTTTTGATGTTTTTGGAGGATAAAATAAAACCAAAACACATAGTTATGAATGATACATCTTCTTCTAACAACCTCTTTAGGTTTATAAAACAATCATTCCTATGAGGTTTTTATAATCAAAACAAGGCATCGACAAAGTGGACAAGGAATTAAAGAAGGGACTTGGGAAAAAAATTTGAACCAAATGTCTTTTAATGTGAGAAAAAAAATAAAATAATAGGTTCCCTTTTATAAGTGAGGGGAGGGGAACTTTTGGAACTTCCTAAAATATTAAATTAATATAAATTAATTTTGATAAAAAAATTCTTAAGGTAAGGTATCTCCATAACACTTTTTATCTTCTATGATACACATTCCATATTCACCACTTATTTCATTTTTTGGTTTATATACTACCCATGAAAGTTTTTTTCTTATCCTTAAAATTATAGGGATTTAAATATCCATTTTTGGATCACACTTTCAGAGGATTTATGGTTCAAAAGTTACCGAAGCAGTGAGGGATTTTTGTCTCAATTTTCTTTCCTTGTGATAGATTGTTATGTTAAGAACATATCTTCTTTCATGAGGTGTACATATAGAATGGTTTATATTTAATATCATGAATTCATTTATACTATTGATCTTGTATGTTTCTTTTTATGATATTCCTTCCTGGTTCATACCTTTCAAAGTTACTAAAGTTATTCAGATTTTATGTTACAATCTCATTTCTTATCAAGATTTTTTATGATTACTTTTATGATGATAAAATATTTTGAGTTATATAATTTTCTAGGTTTAATTTACATATAAATTACATATTGTTTTAGAATATTTCATATATTATACAAACATATTCCAAAAGAACCTATCAGTTTAGTGCCATTGGAATCAAGGAACACATTCATCAAATTTGGTGAAATATCTTAACCATCTTAAATAAATATCCTACCCATTACAATTTATATAAAAAACCATTTTTATATAATGGGGAAAATAAAAATATGTAAATGGTTAGACTAGATTCTCATTAAGGGTAAACAAGGAAGATATAAAGAAAAATTGATCATAAGAATGTAAAAAACATAAAAATAACTTATGAAACTATTACCCTATATAAGTTGTGTCATAATCACTAGTCATAGAAAAAATATTTTCAGTTTGTAATACATATATAATCAATGATAACAAGACATTAGAAAAAGAACATGAATAAAACTAGGAATTTTGGAAAACACATAAATGAAGAGTATCATTTAAAGGCTCTTTTACAAAACTATCATAGTTAATTAGTTTCACTCACCAAAAAATCATAGCAGATAAATTCCTTTATTGAATCAAGTTCACTCCTCAATACATTCATGTATTAATCAATTGAGTTAAATTATTATTCCATTCATATCAATATAATTATAGATAAATATTCACCCAATGAAATAGAGGGAGATATAGGTCCTTAATATCACATAATTAAAACCATACATATGTTTTCCACAAGAACATAAATCATTCATAATATATTAACCCATGTATGGAAATGGGTTTCATAAACATTATTCAATCATAACATAACCCATGAAAGAGAAATAGGTTTCATAAATATTATTCCATCATAAACATAAACTAGTCATAAGAGTAATAGGGGTAGTATCCTTTGAAGATATACCAATTAAAGAATATATAAAATCAAATAATGTTATAATAGATGGAAAATAATTTCGAGATATCACTTGAAAATCATTATTTAAGGAAAATATCATTTCTTCTTTGAAAGAAATTTATTTTAATAAAATATTACACATTATTAAAAGGAAAAATTTTATCTAAAAATATCCTTTTAAGATTTTAAGGTAAGATTCAATGCATTAATGTATCCTAAAAGATGAAAAAAAATCCATTCATTCCATATAAGATAATAAAAATCCTCTCATTCTTTTCTTTTTCTAAAGTCACAAAGTACCTCATTAGGAAAATAACAAAAAGATTCATTTCAATGTATTTAGTAAAAATTTGGATATGGGTACAAATTACATTAAACAATTAAATAATAATATTAAGAAATTAAAAAAAATTAAAAACATGAACACGGAAGATAATTTTTAAATACTAACATATAAGAAATCCTGAAAAAATAATGAGATTATGAAATTGACCCTTACCAATTTATAATCATTAGAATCATATGCCCATTTAAAGTAATAAAATTATATATGGATATCAAAATACCATAATATTCATAATAATAGTCATAAAATACACCCATGGGTATTATATACACCACAAAAAGAAATAAGTAGTGTATAAGGCATGTGTCTCACATAAATAAAAGCGAGACAAAAATCTCTTACCCAAAGTTTTAAATTCCATCATATACATTCAACCTCCATTTACAATAAATATAATTTTATAATATATAGATCACTGATACATATTCATATATATAATATCCTATATTATTTACTTATGGTTTTATATTACTCACTTATTAACAATTCCATGGTAAAGTTATGTTTTAGGTAATAAGTGATTTGTTATTCATTCATGTTGTGAATTGTTATCCTTGTTCCTCTTACATAGATAATGATATCATCATCTTGTGAAAGATATAAATGATATAAATTTCATATATATATTCATTATTATTCATACAAGAAAGAGATATAAAATAAAATACATTATTCATGGAGACGGTAGGTCTTACGTACTCATTAATGATGTTTTCATTTTCTTATCATATTAAAAGAAAGAAAAATATATGTTATATTATAACTGAAGAATTATTTTTATGATATATA
The DNA here is from genome assembly GCA_963277665.1 of Viscum album. Lineage (NCBI taxonomy): Eukaryota > Viridiplantae > Streptophyta > Magnoliopsida > Santalales > Viscaceae > Viscum > Viscum album. The sequence continues at coordinate 452,958,800 of OY728157.1, read as the reverse complement.
TATATATAATTTATATATTCATAAAATTCTTCCTTTTTACCATCTATGTGAAATATATATGAAAATCGTGTCACATCGCATAATGGAGATGGTAAGCTATACGTACGCAAGAAGTGGTGTTATCATTTCCAAAAAAAATTAGATGGTAAATAGGTAGATAGGATATTATCATTAAATATGTATAATTGTTTTACAAATATAATATATAAACATTTAAATCTTCATAATTCCTAGTCACAAATTATGGTGGGGGAAAATTAAATGTATTGCTACGTGGAGATGATAAATCGTACATACACACGACTTAAACATTCATTTCTTATATGATGGGAATGGGATATTATAGTGGTTTGTTCATAATCATAATAAAATTTAAGAATATTTAATCATATGATGTTATTATTTTATGATATATATCATCAAATTATATGATGTATATAAGAGTATAAAAAGAGTGTGATTGGTCAGATAGATTACCTCTTCTTCGAAGTTGGGCCTTTAAATCTCTTTTAAATGACTCTAGAGATGGTCTATTGGGATTACAAAAACCACTTAAATGTATCAAGGGAAAATTTATAAGATAATTTGGTTGAGTTTTTTCTAGACATAATTTTCAATGTTGTGAAATGTGATGACACAGGAGGGTTCATATTATAATTAATGTGGGGAATTTTTTTGAATTTCTCAACAATTTAAATTAAAATAAATTAATTCTAAATCCAAATAAATTAAAAAATAAAATTTTTCACAACCATGACTTCTTTAGAAGTAATTTCTCATTTAATTTCTATTCTTTATTTTTTGGGGGGGTTTCTTATGAATTTTGGTGGAAATTGTGGGTTTTCAAAATTTGGGCCAAACCGAGAGCCCATTTTCATATTTAAAAATATTTATTGTTTCCTTTAAAACTCACTATTTTTCAAAATTTTACACATATTTTACTTTAAAATTATAATAACATAGTATATTAAAATCACTAAATATATTTGGACCACATAAGAATCCATAATCATAATGGATTTGGGTTTTCTTATTAAGGTATTGGCCCTGCCTGTTAGCCCATTTCCTGCATTAATTTGTTATATTTCATTTTTCCATATATCATTTTTTATATCTTTTTGGTGATTCCACATCCGAATTGAATCCAAACATCTTAAGCTCACCCCCATTAGCTATTTTTCCTCTTAGAAGCTCATATCCCCAGTGGAGTAGGGCGATCTTTCATAATCTCTCTCAAATCATCCAGATTTGAAGAGGAAAAATGATTCTTTCATATCACCATAAATTTTCAGAATTTTTCACCCATTTTAGTCCCCACATGACCTAATATGTCTCTATAGATCCTCCATACCAGTTTTTCTTACAAGGAGATTCAGATTGTAGTGTATTTAGGGCGATTTCTTCAAGATTTCTGCAAGTAAGTCTTTCTCTCTTTGGTTTCTTCTCTTTCCTTAGGGTTTCATTCACCCTTTCTTAAGTTATAATGTCCAGAAGTAAGGGTTTTTTCTTGGGATCTATCTTCATATCATTTGGGTTAAATCTAGAGGTTTTAGGTTTCTTTTTACTTCCTTGAGGTGCGGTTGTGGTGCGGTTTTTTTTCACACCAATATTTAAGGGTTTCAACACTTTCCATAGGTGATTCCATGTGTAATAATTTCTATATTTGTTATATTGATTAAATTATTTATTTTTAAAATTAACCATATTCTTTCTATTGTGTGAAAATTGTTTATGATGTATTTGGTTAAACATTTAATTTTATAGTTTCATTTTAGTTCATAATTGGGTGTTTTTTATGTGTAACCCATGGGGTTTTGTTTGTGTGTGTTTTATAAAATATGAAATTGCGGTAATAAATCTTGTTGGGGAAATAACTCTACTTTGGTAGGGTCTTGTTGTGTCTTTGGGTTCAAAATAGGGTCTTTTTAGGGTATTATGTGTGAAACCATGTAATTCATCTTGAAAGCATTTTATGAAAATGTGTGTTTTTCATTTGAATCTTTTGTAGAATTATTTGGGATGATTTTATAATACTTGAGAGTGGTTAAATAAATATTTATAGTGATTACAATTCTTATTTTGATTGGTATTGGTGTGATTTTGGATTTAAAATAGGATTTGGAATTGTGTTTTCTGGTTAAAACATAGTTATACTGCATGGGTTGGTTTTATGAAAATTGTAAATGATTTAATGAGTTACACAAAGTGTGTAATAGCTTCTTGTGTACTGTTTTGATTTAAGTATGTTCTTAAAATGAGTTTTTGAATGATAATGTGGTCATTTTTTTCTAAAACGTTTTTTTAATGTTTTGAAATTTGTTGAGGTGATTTATGAAATTGTGTTGTGTGTGTGAAACATGTTTTTTGTCTATTTTGTCTGAGTGTGATGTGAAAATTTGTCTTTGTTTTTGAAATTGGTAATATGTAACATGTGTGTGGGTTGTTATGTGATGTTTAGCATCTTGGGGAAGATTTTATAAAATTGGTAAAGGATTTGTTGAATTTTAAAAGATGTAAAAAATGTGGTGTGGGCTATTTGTGTGTGAGTTTGATTTCCAAATCAATTTTATTGAAATAGTGGATTTTGTGACTTGTGTGATTTCCATGTGGGAGTTTTGGTGAATGTGTGATGTGAAAGTGATATTTTTATGTGAAAATTATATTTCTTGTCTTGTAGAACGTGTTTGGGCACAAGAGGTAAACATGGGTATCTAGGAGGGAGGATGTGTACTCGTCTGCTAGTGAATACGTGGGGTTTGTCCTCAGTTCCATGTAGCCTGATTAGAATTTACAACACTAACTAAACTATGATGATGATTATTTTGTACCTCTAGGTTATGGATATGTTCCATACTAGTGGCTCCTTCATGAGAATAGATATTGTGATGGTTACTCTCACCGAGATACGAGGTACCGGGGACCCACAACAAGCTAGTGCCTAGGGTTTATTTCCTATTTCTTATTCTCATTAGTTACTTTTTTCTTTCCATCAGCATACAGTATGGTTGTATGAAAAATTAAGTAGTTTTAACATTATTTTTAAAAGTGTTTATTGATGTGGCTCTATTTTTACATAGTTTTTTCACATCTTTTATTTAATTTTTATCAATTTAATTAATTATTTTGACACTTTTTAATAAATAATTGCATATTTGTAATTTTATCACTACATATCTTAATTAATCATTTTTATAATTAAATATGTGTTTTTAGTCCTTTTATATAGTCCATCTAATTATTATAAATAAATATTAATCTACTTTCTAATTTGATAATCTTAAATTGTTTTACTTATTAACTTTTCTAAATAATTATTATTTAGTTGTCATCTTTATTTGCTTCAATCTAATCTCGTTTTTAATTTAAGACTTTGCCATTTAATTGCAATTTATTTAAATAAATTAACTGTAATTTTTAACTAGTTTTATTGTTCTGCTAATTAAATAAGTATAATTTAATGTATAATAAAATAATATTTTTTTAATGTTATGTTTCATTTTGGAATCTAACTAATTAACTTTGTTGTTTAATATCTCTAGTTAATTTTAATTATTAATATTTCAGTTTTTCGGATAATTATTTTTTAGGTGTTCTGCATTTATTTAGACATAAATTTAATTAAACATAATTTTTATTTTCTTAGTAAATAATTAGTGGTTTTTATTTTTAGTGTGTTAAATATGTTAGTTAGTTTTTAGTTATAGTTAATTATTTAATATTAAACAATTTAGTTAATCTTCCTTTTCTATTAATTAATTAATGTTTTATCATTTTATTATCTCTTATAAATTAATTTTTATTGTAAACATTTTCAATTTGTATTATAGGTGAGTGACGCATCGATGCTGCGTTAGACCGATTCATTGTCTCACTGATCGTTTAACACACCAAAGTATTCTTTATTACTATCGGGGGGTCGTCACACCGATGTTGCAATATACTGTTTCTTCCATCAGTTTCAGTTTCTTCTTGCATTGCTTTAGGTCTCTCTTATCTTCGGCGTCTTATATTATTTTCATTTATTGGTGAGTCGGTGACTCACTGATATCCTAAATCATCGTCGGTTTCATGTTGCGCTGGTTGATTTTTAATATTTTTATTATCAGTGACTTTTTTTTTGTTTTATCCTTCAGTGTCTCACAAACTTACCGATACTTTTTATTTCGTTTTGTCCTGTTGTAACCAATTATTATTTCTACTATCGGTGAGTCAATGACTCACCAATACTCCCTCCATCGGCTTCATTCTCATTTCAGTGTCTCATTTTATTTATTTTGAATCGGCGATTTACCCAACTCACAGTTCTCTCACTCACAAACCAATTTAACTATCGGTCTCACTCCAATTTCCACTCACCGATAGCTTTAATATTAACTCACCAATCCTTTTACTCCATCGGTTCCACCCACTCACCGATAATTCATTTATTCAGCCTCCCCACGACTCACCAATCCAATCGTTGGATTACAGCTTCACACTGATGACTTCCCTCATCGGTCTCACGAGAGCTCATACCCATTCAACCTCCTACCAATGTAGGTTCCCCTTCCTCACCTCCCCCAAATCATCCACCGATACTCCCAACTCTTCACATACTAAAACCAACACAGGAATTGCATTATACCTCACACTGATGTGAAGACGTTGTGGATATTTTCAATTCCATCACAAACCAAATTCATAGATATTTAACCTATCCATATCAAACCCAAATCTGAACTATCACCATTAAAAATCCCAAAATTTTCTTAGATCTAAAAATTCATCACTATAGTGAAGAGGGACCTAAGCCGCTATTTATGCCAATCTGAGTTTCTTCACCACCTTTCACTTTGGTCACAAGAGACCTGTTGTGGCTAACGATAATCCTAGTTCTGGAGGGTTCGGTGTAGCGCAAGGAGGAGGGTGTCCTCCAGTACTGACCTACTGGAGTGTGGCTCCACCATGCTAGCAGAAGAGGAGGCCACCATGTCTCACTAGATCCGCTGAAGTTCGAGGTTCCGCGTCGCCGGTGCTGATGGAGGATACAGCGCCACGTCTAAATATAGGAGCAGGAAACTGACCGAAGTCGCTACTCTGCTTGGAAGAAGATCGAAACCTTACCCCCTGGTGTAGTGCCAATTTGGGGGGTAATAAAAAACTAAACTAAAAAATAATAATGAATTATAACTTTGTTAAAATAAAAACATAGACAAAAAAATAAAAATTAATAATTACAAATAAATAACATATATAAGATATTTAATAATACAGAATTTTTTAAACATGAATATAATTTTATTTAATTAGTTAATAGTTATGTCAAAAATCAAATAAAGAAAGATTATTAAATGGTTTATTATTTTTAATTTAATATTATGTTTTAATAATTATTTAATAATACATTTTTTTATAAAATAAAATAAAAATACTAAGTTATAAAATTAATTATAATTAAACTAAACTAGTTAACTTAAAATGTTAATAAAGTAAAACATTCAAAATATTAATTAACTTAAGGTTTATAATTTACATTAATAATTTTAATTAATTAAATAATAATAACATATAACCAATTTAATGTCAACATTAATAATTAATAAAACTTGTTATTTTAGTTCATAACTATAAATCTTTTATTAAAAAATTCAACCAACTTATATTCCGTAATTTATCAAGATTTATCTTTACTAAATTTTATTTCATTACAATTAATTAGAATATAATTATTAAATGTTAGTGATGCTAATAAAATAACTTACTTACCAACTTTTCTTAAAATTTTATTAATTCTTTTTAAAAAGCCTTTTAAATAAACTAATTTCTTAATCTATAATTATTTATTTCCTTAGATTTTTAACTGTTTTGTATTTTTTTCTTACGCAGGTTCATTAAATAGTGAAAAACATGTCCATGTGCTTGCAAATAACTTATCCGAAGTTAGTTATGTGAGGAAAACTAGTGTGATGTTCCAGTCATGAGAAAACGCACGTTGTGCGCTACATAGGTGAAGGACAATTAAAGTCGGTGAAAAACTAGCGGTCACATGCAACTTTTGACAGTAGTTACTTAATGTAGATAGAACAGCAGAATGGGGGAGATGGGGAGGAAGAGACAGATATTCACACCAGAAGTGATTTTGATTGGAGATTTTAGAGCTTCTCTCTCATCAGGAGCACATGGAGTCCGAAGGGCGTCTCTGGAACCTCATCCTGAAGCTAGAGAAGCATAGGAGAAGAGTTTTTTATGGGAGTTTGGATTCACTTGTTTTTGAGTTTTTACACTTTTTTATCATGTCTTAAACTACTGTTTTGATATTTTACATGTTTTATAGCTAGATCATATAGTTTGGGGATGAATTGATGTTCTTCTAGTAATTTTTTAAGTCTCATTTCACTTCATCTTACTAATGAATTCAGTAATGATCAGCGAGATCAATACAAAGTTCATCGAATTTCTTATACCACTAGAACATAATCACAAGATTTCATAGTCATTTGGTGAGATTGGTTGTGGTAAAAATTTTCAAAATATTATAGATTCATAAAACATCAAGACTTATGGTGAGTTTGTCTTACTGTTAATTTTCAAATAGTTCACAGTTGATTGATTTTAGAGTGGTGAACTCTTTAATTGGTTGGCTTATTTGGCTTAACTCATGGAGGGGTACTTAAGTCATACACTTTTATGTGGTACTCTACTATAACTTTTAAGTGAATCTGAATACCTAAAAAACCAGTATAATGGAAACTACTCCCTGATTGTTTTAATAAATTGTCCTTTTATCAGTGTTTTAAACCTCTATTATTCCCTGTTTTACAACAGTCTCTAGCTTGAACATAGTTTTTTTAAACATTTTTTCAATATTATGTCAATTCATTGTTTATAAAAATATATAAAAAGAAAAAAAATATAAAAATCACTCCATTGCTGACAATAGTAGAGTTTACCATGTTTTTTAAGAAGATTAGTGGCCAAATTTTCCTTCCCTATGGGTTCGACCCTACATTCCACATATACAGTAGTCAGTAGGAATATAAATTGTAAACTTTTACCGACTCCAATGGTTGTATAGGTCAGGTTTTTGGCACTATTGTCAGGGAAGGAACAAGCCATTACTCTAAAAGAACTCTAAAAAACATTTTAAAAAAAATTGAAAAATTGAAAATATTAAAAAAAAAATTGTGTCTCTTATTGTTGAATTGTTACTCTTAAGTAGTGTCTGTTATTGTTGTTTTTGTAGGCACAAGAACATCTGGTTCTAGATTAGAGCCTATAAACCCTAAATTAGACAAACATCTCACTGCTCTAAGAAGGAAGAACAAAACAAAAATGAAGAATATAGATAATAGAGTTCCTGAGCATAAAAACTTCCAAAATAAACTAGGACTTCTAGATGAAAATTAAAGGCCTAGTATGAGATAGTTCCAAATCTCACAAGTATAAAGAAATACTTCATTCATTAGACTATCTCCTAGGGCTAGAAATTATGAATTGAAACAGTCACATATTTCTCTACTGCCTACTTTTAATGGTCTCTCTAATGAGGACTCACTTTCCTTCATTAGAGACTTCTACAACACTTTGTAGAAATTACCCCTTTTAGGACTCACAGAAAATGAACTAACTATTAGATTCTTTCCATTTTTCCTTAAAGGGAATGCTAGAAATTGGTTTCTGAGTCTAGAAGAGAACATTTTGGAAAACATGGTTCAAGTATATAACAAATTTATTAGGAAATTTTATCTCCAATGATTAAAAGGTGAACTCAGAACTACAATAACTAGTTTTTATCAAGAGGATGGAGAAGCGTTTCATGAATCTTGGGATAGATTTAGGGAACTACTTAGGTAGTGTCCCTATCATTGACACACATCACACCTTCTTATGGATACTTTCTATGAAAGGTTGTCCTCCTCTGGACAGAACCTAGTTGATCAATCTCTTGGGGGTAATTACAATGATAAATTAGATGAAAACATAGACAAATATTTAATAATCTTTCACTAAATTCACAACATAAAATTTCAATAAGATAAAGAATCAATAGAAATGTTAATTCAAACACTGGTTTAATGAATGAGACTTAAGTTCAACTCGCTGAAATCACCAACCAACTTTAATCATTAATGAACTAGAACTCAAACCAAACTATTAACCAACTTTGTTGTCAAAATACCAACCAATCTTTAAGGGAACAGTGTGTCCAGTGTGGTATGTTTGGGCGTACTGAATATTTTTGTCCTAACTTTGATATTCCATCTCAACAACAATAAAATTCAAACTTTGTTAACTATAATGCCTCTTAAAGAATATCCTTTTTCAAATAATTACAAACAAGGATATAGTAACCATCCAAATATATCCTGGATAGATCAAGGCTTAATCAAACAATCCACTGCCCCTAATTACTCTAATCAACCTAGATCAAATTTCCAAAATCAACGAAGGGGTGAGTATTCAAATACACAAGGAAATAATGATAGTCACATGTCTTCTAATCTTGATCTAATCTTGAAAAAAATCAACTCCCAAGAAGAAAGATACATGAATCAGCTAACCAGACATTAAAAACAATATGAGTCTGATAAAATGAAAACGGATGTTAGAACACAAAACATGGAAACACAACTTGCCAACTTTCTAGAGACTTTTCATCTTGGGAAAAAGGTAGAATTCCTAGTACCACTAAACTTAACCCTAGGGAGAATTTCATGGCTGTTGTAACTATATGTGGGTTTAATACTCAAATTTTTGCTGAAAAAGAAATTGAGAATGCGCAAAATAAAAAATTTGATTCAATATAGTAATAAAAATATGCTTTGCACACATGCTGGAAATTCACAAAAAGGTCTTGAAAATGATCTAAATCTGAATTTGTCACCTGAAACTAAAGATGAAACTTCTTCTAAAAATAAAAAAAATAAAGGAAAAGAAAAGGTTGAGGGAGAGGTGAGGGATATGCCTACTGTTCTGAAAAAAGTTTCCCCACCCATCCCTTTCCCTGAGAAGCTGAAACCTCAAAGTAACACTACAGCTAAACTAATTTAGTTCCTTGGTCTCCTCTCTAAACTTCATGTGAACATTCCTTTCATTGAAGCCTTAATTAAAATCCCATATTATTTTAAATCCCTGAATAAAATTGTTTCAAACCAAAAGACCTTGGAAGAATTTACTACTTACGACTTCACTAAAGTTTGCAGTGTTGTACTTCAAAAGAAAATCACACCTAAACTAAAAGACCTAGGTAGTTTTGTCATACCTTGAACACTATGAAACTCTAATCAGCTCAACTATTTGTTTGATTTAGGTGCTAGTATTAATATTCCCCCATACTCACTATTTCAACAGTTGAGGTTGGGTGAACTTCAACCCACCACAGTCATACTATAGTTAGCTGATAGATCATTCACTCATCATGTGGGTAGGGTAGATGACTTGTTATTTGGGGTTGGGAAACTGTTTCTACCTGCTGACTTTCTTATTTTAGATATGGAATAAGATCAAGAGGTTACCATCATCTTGGGTAGGAACTTCTTGGCCACAGGTGGTGCTGTTATTGATTTCTTTAAAGGTCAATTAATTTTGAAAATGGGAGAACAACAAGAAGAGTTTCATGTGTTTAAAAATGTTAAAGGATCAATGTTTTCTGAAAACTGTTCAATGCTAGAGTCCTTAGAAGATGAGAACACAATTAAAAACTCTGAAAATTCTGAAAATCAATACTCTATTGAAGTAAACATTTGTGAGCCTAAAAAACATGTTGAATCTATTTTAGAAATTGAAAATTCTGCTCAAACACCAAAACTAGAAAATTTTCTAGAATTGGAAAACTATCCAGTTTTTGCTATAGAAGAGTCCTCTGTTTTTTAAATTAAGAGCATTTTGAGTGAAATTGAGGGTTTTTATGTTAACACCAACCTTGTTGATCACTTTGATGATACTGAGGGAGAACTTATAATACAATTAGATGATTTTTATTTGATTAAACTACTAAAATCTGATCTAGAAAATCTGGACAGTGTACTACCCACGATGGACAGTGGCATTGTTACTTCTGAATCTGAGCATGAAATTGAAAATATTTCATCTTTCAATACTCCTTGTAAGAAATATGTTGAAGATCTTGGACCTCCCAGGCCTATGAGTCTTCCATAGAGTGTAGAAAAATCCACTCTTGAACCAAATCCAATCCATGCCCATCTTAAATATTCATTTCAGGGTGAGAACTCCACTTTGTTTGTAATAATTTCTGCTGAACTGAATGATAATAAAGAAAAACAATTTTTGAGTGTGTTAAAGAAGATTAAATATGACATAGGTTGGACAATAGCTGATATAAAGTGTATTAGTCCCTCCTTTTTTATGCACAATATTCTTATGGAGCCTGACCATAAGCCTATAGTAGAGTGTCAAAGAAGATTAAATCCAAACATGAAAGAAGTTGTGAGAGAAGAACTAATTAAATTTCTAGACACTTGAATTATTTATCCCATTTCAAATAGTTCTTGGGTCATCCCTGTCCAGGTTGTCCCCAAGAAGGGAGGTTTCACTATAATTAAAAATGAAAAAAATGAAGAATTTCAAATTAAGAAAACCACAAAATGGAGAGTTTGTATATATTATAGGAAGCTTAATGAATCCACTAGGAAGGACCATTTTCTAATTCCCTTTTTGGACCAAATGCTTTAGAGGCTTGATGGAAATGAGTTATTCTGTTTCCTAGATGGGTATTCTAGTTACAACCAGATTCCTGTTGACCCATAGGATCAAGAAAAGACCACTTTCACATGCCCCTTTGAAACATTTTCCTACTGGCAGATTCCCTTTGGGTTGTATGGAGATCCATCCACTTTTCAAAGGTGTATGATGGATATATTTTCAGACATGATTTAGATAATTATTAGGGTTTTAATGGATGACTTTTTCATTGTGGGTAGTACTTTCGATACCTATCTTGGAAATCATGAATTAGTCTTGGAGAGATTCGTTGAAACCATCCTTGTTCTTAATTGGTAAAAATTTCAGTTCATGGTTACATAAGGTATTGTGCTTTGTCATAAGGTGTCCAAAAGTGGTTTAGAAGTTGATAATGCTAATATTGAAGTTATTCAGAAATTTTCACCTCCTGTTAATATCAAAGGTGATAGAAGTTTCCTAGGGCATGCCAGTTTCTACCTAAGATTCATAAGATATTTTTCTAAAATAACTAAGCCCTCATGCTCTTTGTTGGTCAATGATGCACCTTTCAATTTTTATAAAAACTGTTTGAAATCATTTAATCATCTTAAAGAGAAAATCACTACATCAGATATCATCACTGAACCTTATTGGAAACTACCTTGGGAGATTATATGTGATGCTGGTGACATGGTTGTATGTGTTGTCCTTGGATAGATAAAATATAAGAAACTACATGTGGTTTATTATGATAGTATACTGCTAGATGATGCCCAAAATAATTATACCACCACCAAAAAATAATTGTTAGTTATTGTGTTACCTCTATAAAAGTTTAGACAACATCTGTTAGGTTCCAAAGTCATCATTTTCAATGATAAATCTAATTTAAAGTATTTTTTCTCTAAAAAAGAAACAAAACCTAGGCTGATTAGATGGATTCTATTGTTAAAAGAGTTTGATTAAGAAATTAAGGATAAGCAGGGAGCTGAAAATTTATTTGATGATCACCTTTCTGGGATTCCTCTTACTCAATATGAATATGAAAATCCTCAGGAAATTAACTCTTCCTTACCTGATGCAAAGATGCTCAACCTGTCAATCAAGAAATTTTCTTGGTTTCTAGATTTTTCCAACTTCTTGTCAGTAGGTATCTTTCCCAGAAATATTTCCAATAACCAAATAAAGAAATTATGTTCTGAGATTAAATATTATCTTTGGGATGATCCATTACAATTTAGGAAGTGTGCTGATGGTATTCTTAGAAGGTGTGTGCCTGAGGAAGAGATGTTTCCTGTCTTATAAAGTTTTCATTATTCACCTTGGGTAGGTCACCATGGTGGTGAGAGAATCTCTCAAATTGTCCTACAATCTAGTTTCTATTGGCCTAGTCTTTTTAAGGATTCTAGGAGAATTGTGGTTTGTTGTGAAAGATGTGAGAGGCTAGGTAATGTGGGTACGAAGCAGGATTTACCACAAAAAGGAATTTTGGAAGTTGAAATTTTTGATTTCTGGGTTTTATATTTCATGGGTCTATTTCCATTATCTCATTTGAATGAGTATATCCTTGTTGTTGTTTACTATGTTTAGAAATGGGTTTAGGCAGTGGCTCTGCCTAATAATCAGGCCAATTTTATAATTAAATTTGTTAAAAGGAACATCTTTACAAGATTTGTATTCCCAAGAGCTTTTATCACTGATAATGGAACACACTTTAAGAACTATAAATTTAAAGATTTAATTGGGAAATATGGTTGTGTTCATAGAACTCGTACTCCTTATCATCCACAGTCAAGTGGACAGGTGGAAATTTCAAACAGGGAACTAAAAAAAATCTTGAGAAAACTATGTCAAACTCTAGGAAAGAGCGGTCTCTTAAATTAGATGAATATTTATGGGCTTATTGAACTACTTTCAAAACCCCAATAGGTATGTCTCCATATAGTCTATTGTTTGGGAAATGATATCATTTACCAGTCGAGTTGAAAGATAAATCATATTAGGCAGTTAAGGATCTGAATTTTGACTTTAAGAGTGCTGGTGAGAGGAGAATACTTGAGTTGAGGGAACTTGATGATATTAATAGAGAAAGTTATGATAATTCAAAGATTTATAAATAAAGTTCTAAAATATTTCATGATTCTATCATTCAAACCAAAGAGTTCAAACCCGGACAGAAGGTCCTTCATTTTAATTCTAGACTCAAACTCTTTCCGGGAAAGTTTAAGTCTAAATGGTTTGGACCTTTTACAATTGTGAGATTTCTTAATAATGGAGCTTTAGAAATTATAGGTGAAGATAATAAACCCATGTTAGTTAATGGTCAAAGAGTGAAACTTTATTTTTAGGGATATCCGACGATCTTGGCTGCCTTTTCTAAGAGTAAAAACTATTCTTGAAAAATGTATGGTTGGGGACTTTAAACTTAGCACTTTATGGGAGGAAACCCATAGTCCTTTATTTCCATATGTTTTTTCTTTTTAACTTTGAATAATGTTCTACTTTTGTGCTTTTTTTGGTAAAAAATTTGTTACTACTTGTTCTTTGTTCCTGGGTTACTTGGCGTGTGTTTTTTAGGATGTTGCTACTTGTGTTAATAAAGGAGTAGAATTCCCATATTCATTTTTCGAAAAGAGCTTAGACATAGAATTACTTCAACATTATGCATTTATTTCTACTCATGTTTTTACTAATAAAATTATCATCGCTAAATAAATTCTACTACATGTGTATTGAAAATTCTGTTACATATTTTCTGAAAATCTGTTGCATATCTTTCAAATATGTTAAAAACATTTTTCATGTCACTAAGTTGAATTAAAAATCTTCATGTTCTTGTTATTGTGAACTGAAATTCATTGTTTAAAACATATTTATTATATGATATTAATTGTGGGGGTATATGTTTCTGATTTTGTGTGTTTTTTTGGAATGTTCTTTGCTAAGGGTTGTTAGGAATGCTTGGCTTATGTGTTATTGAATATTCAATTGAATTTTATTTTCTAAAATTCCTTGCACCTATCCACTCTGCACACATACCTTTCATTCATTTTTTGAAACTTAATGGAAAATCTTTGTCACTTGACATAATTTTTAATGCGTTTTTTTGATAATGAACCTGCTGATTATTTATTCATTGTGGAAAGTAATATTTTGGAACTACATTAAGACCCTTTTTACATGTCATAAATCTACTTAATTGAAAATATATTTTGAACTTTAATTGATTAATTGTTCTTCATCATATTTAGAAGTCGAGTGTGGGGAGAAATTTGGGTTTTAAGTGTGGAGGAGGTGGTCAATTCTTGACAGTGCTAAACTGTGCTTAATTTGAAGCCCATCAATTCCCACTACAACTTCAAGCTTTTTGTTAAAAAATTGTTAAACTTTTTCAAAAATTATTTCATAATTTTAGGCTTTACACTGTACTCAATTGGGTCTTTCCATAGGACAAGTTCCTTGCTGGTGGTAAGAACTACTCTAAAACTGAAATTAATGATAATGGATGATTTCTGAGTTATTTTACTTAGTTATTTGATGTATACATTGGTTTAGGGACTATCTTTGAATGTGATTTGGGTCACATGTTAATGGGATTATGATCATAACCTTTGGAACTAGATATTTGATTCTGATTTTAGGGGCCTCATTCATATTTTAATTATTAAAGGTAATTTCTTTAATGAGCTACTGTAAATGATTTTTGATATAATTCTTTTGAAACTGGAGTAATTTGGCCATCTGGGATCCCACGGTGAGTCTCTGAGACCCCAGATGTTGGGTGCATTTCTGTTTACTGTAAGCCCTCTGTTCACCTTGAATAAGTGCATTTCATAGTTCTCAGCATAATGAAACATGGATTGGGAAAAATAAATAATGTTTCTAGGGTCAAAAATGAAATCATTAAAGTGAGGGGAATGATGAAAGCTAAATGAAGAAGGGATCAATTGGTTTATGTGGGAGTCATTTAGGTTGTACCATTGAGGTGATTCACAAAAAAAAATTATTTATTTATGGAACCTAGGTGAAAACGTCAAAGTAAAAAATTCCTTGGTTAGGATCTCAATTCCATTGATGTTTTACCTCTTTTCATTCTTGGACATAGGACTTAATCCATGATTGATGTGTGTCATTAAGTAGTATCAAAATTGAGGCATGATACCTTCATTGTTTTATGATTTATAGCTCTCTTAATTACCCTTGAGTAATTGTTATAGGTAATATTCAAATGGGTAATTAATTTTCTTAAAGCCTATTTTTATGCTTTTTCCTCTATTTTGAGTGCTGGACAAGTTACAGTGTGATTTTAATAATATACACATTAATGTTTTTCAATGAAAATGAGATATGGGATTGTTTGAGGACAAAAAAATTATTAAGTAGGGGGGAATTTGATGTGGCTCTATTTTTACATAGTTTTTCTACATCTTTAATTTAATTTTTATCAATTTAATTAATTATTTTGACAGTTTTTAATAAATAATGTAATATTTGTAATTTTATCACTACTTCTCTTAAATAATAATTTTTTATAATTAAATATGTGTTTTTATTCTTTTTATATAGTCTATCTAATTATTCTAAATAAATATTAATCTGCTTAATAATTTTATAATCTTAATTTGTTTTACTTATTAACTTTTCTAAATAATTATTATTTAGATGTCATCCTTATTTGATTCAATCTAATCCTGTTTTTAATTTAAGACTTTACCATTTAATTCTGATTTATTTAAATAAATTAACTTTACTTTTTAACCAGTTCAATTTTTATGCTAAGTAAATATATTTAAGATAATGTTTAATAAAATAATATGTTTTTAATGTTAAGTTTCATTTTGGAATCTAACTAATTAATTTTTTTGTTTAATATCTCTAGTTATTTCTAATTATTATTATTTCTAGTTTGTGGTTAATTATTTTTTACGTGTTCTGCATTTATTTAGATATAAATTTAATCAAAATTAATTTTTATTTTCATAGTAAATAATTAGTCATTTTTATTTTTAGTTTGTTAAATAATTTAGTTATTTTTTAGTTATAGTTAATTATTTAATGTCAAACAATTTAGTTAATCTCTCTTTTCTATTAATTAATTAATGTTTTATCATTTTATTATCTGTTATAAATTAATTTTTATTTTAAATGTTTTCAATTTTTAATATCAGTGAGTGACGCACCGATGATACGTCACACTTATTCGTTGTCTCAATAATCTTTTAACGCACTGAAGTTTTCTTTATAACTATCGGTGGGTCGTCACATCGATGTTGCAACGTACAGATTCGTACATCGGTTTCAGTGTCTTCTTGCATCGGTTTCAATATCTCTTATCTTCGGCATCTTATATTATTTTCATTTATCGGTGAGTAAATGACTCATCGATATCCTAAATCATTGTTGGTTTCATGTTGCGCAAGTTGATTTTTAATATTTTAATTATCAGTGACTTGTTTTTTGTTCTAACCTCTGTTGTCTCACGCACTCACCGATAATTTTTATTTCGTTTTGTCCCATTTTGACCGATTATTATTTCTACTATCGCTGAGTTAATGACTCACTGATATTCCCTCCATTGGCTTCACTCTCATTTTAGTGTCTTGTTTTATTTATTTTGAATCGGCGAGTCACCCAACTCACTGTTCTCGCACTCATTAACCAATTTAACTATCAGTCTCACTCCACATTGCACTCACTGATAGCTTTAATATTAACTCACCGATCCTTTTACTCCATCAGTTCCACCCACTCACTGATAGTTCATTTATTCAGCATCCTCGTGACTCAGAGATCCAATCCTTGGTTCACAGCTTCACACCAATGACTTCCCTCATCGGTCTCTTGAGAGCTCATACCCCTTAAACCTCTTACCAACATCGGTTCCTCTTCCTCGCCTCTCCCAAATCATCCACCTATATTCCCAAATCATCACATACTGATACCAACGCATGTATTACATTATTCCTTACTATGATGCAATGCCACTGTGGATACTGTCGATTCCGGCACAAAACAAATTCACAAATATTTAACCTATCCAAATAAATCTGAAATCTACACCATTCAAAATCGCAATATTTTCTTAGATCTAAAAATTATTCACTGTAGTGATGCCGGACCTGAGCCGCTATATATGTCAATCTGAGTTGCTTCACAACCATTCACTATGGCCAGCAGAGACCTACTGCGGCTAAGGAGAATCCTAGTTCTGGAGGGTTCAGTGTAGCACGAGGAGGAGGAGGTCCACCGGTAATGAGCTGCTGGAGTGCGGCACCACCATGCTATCAGAGGAGGAGGTCGTTATGTCGCACTAGAGCCACTGAAGGTTGGGGTTCTGCGTCGCTGGTGCTGATGGAAGTTATCGTTCAACGTCTGAAGAGAGGAGCAGGAAATCGACCGAAGCCTCTGCTCTACTTGGAAGAAGATTGAAACCCTACCCCCTGGTGTAGTGAAGATTTGGGGGGATTAAACAAACTAAACTAAAAAAAATCTAATTAATTTTAACAATGTTAAAAGAAAAACTTAGACTTAAAAAATAATCATTAATAATTATAAATAAATAAATTATATAAGATATTTAACAAATTGGAATTTTTAAAACATGAATAAATCTTTATTTATTTAATTAATAGTAATGTATAATATCAAATACGAATAGATTATTAAAAATTTTATTAGTTATAATTTAATAATATGTTTTAATAATTATTTAATAATACATTTTGTTTATAAAATAAAATACAAATAATAAATTATAAAATAAATTATAATTAAACTAAACTAGTTAACTTAAAATGTTTATAAAGTAAAACATTCATAATAATAATTAACTTATGGTTTATAATTTACTTTAATAATTTTAATTAATAAACTAATAATAACTTTTAGATAATTTAACGTCAAAATTAATAATTAATAAAACTTCTTATTTTAAATAATAACTATAACTCTTTGATTAACAAATTCGCTCAACTTATATTACGTAATTTATCATGATTTATCTTTTATATATTTTATTACATTGTAGTTAATCAAAATATAATTACTAAATGTTAGTGATGCTAATAAAATTACTTATTTAACAACTTTTCTTAAAATTTTATTAATTCTTTTAAAAAACTCTTATAAATAAACTAATTTCTTAAACTATAATTTTTTATTTCCTTAGTGTTTTAATGGTTTTGTCTGTTTTTCTTACGCAGGTTCATTCAATAGTCAAAAAACTGTCCCAGTTCTTATAAAAAACTCATCTGTAGTTAGTAATGTGAGGAAAACTAGTGCGACATGCAAGTCAGGAAAAAACGTACGTTGTGCAATGCATAGGTGAAGGACAATTGAAGTCGTCGAAAAATAAGTGGTGACATGCAGCTTTTGACAGTAGCTACTTAATGAAGACCGAACAAAAGAATGGGGGAGAGGGGGGAGAAGAGACAAAGATTCACACATAAAGTGATTTTGATTGCAGATTCGAGAGCTTCTCTCTCACCAGGAGCATAGGGAGTCCAGAGGGAGACTCTGAAACCTCTTCCTGGAACTGGAGAAGCATAGCAGTAGAGTTTCTTTAAGGAGTTTGGATTAACTTGTTTTCGAATTTTTACACTCTATTTAGCATGTCTCCAACTACTATTTTGATATTTTACATGTTTTCTAGCTAAATCATATAGTTTGAGGTTGAATTGAAGTTCTTATAGTTATTTTTTAATTCTCATTTCACATAATCTTACTAATGAATTAATTAATGATTGGTGAGATTAATACTGAGTTCATCTAATTGCTTGTACCACTAGACCATAATCACAAGATTTCACAGTCAGTTGCTGAGATAGGTTGTGGAAAAACTTTTCAAAAGATAATAGATTTATAAAACTTCAAGACTTGCGGTGTGTTTTTCTTGATGTTAATTTTAAAATAGTTCACAATTGATTTTTTTTAGAGTGGAAAACTCTTTAATTGGATTGCTTATGTAACTTAAATACTAGCAGGGGAGGTAATTCATACACTTTTAAGTGGTACTCTGCGATAACTTTTAAGTGAATCTGAATTCCTATAAAACCAGTAGAATGGAAACTACTCCCCAATCGTTTTAATAGTTTGTCCTTTTATCAATGTTCTAAACCTCTGTTATTCTCTATTTTACAACATTCTCTAGTTTCAACATAGTTTTTTAAACCTGTTTTCAATGTTCTTTCAATTTATTTCATATAAAAATATATAAAAATTAAAAAAAATCATTCCACTGCTGATAATAATGGAGTTTACCAAGTTTTTTTAGAAGATTAATAGAAACATTTTCCTTCCCTATGTGTTCGACCCTGCTTTCCACATATACAGTAGTTATTAGGAATATAAATTGTAAACTTTGACTAACTTTTATGATAGTACAGGTCATTTATTCTAAATTATATCCCACTTGAAAACTATTTTAATTTTTAGGTTACATCTTTTAGTAATTGTAATTAGCATTTCCTGTTTATGAAAACATGAAAGATTTTCATCTTTTAATGTTTATCACAATGAATATTTTAGTGGTGGTATCCTATAAGGCATTCGATCACACCCTACATAAACCCTTGGGTGTATGTATACTTCGTTATTTTTTTGTCGCAGGTTGGGTATAGTATTTTAGTTACAGTGGTTCGGGTTTCTAGCATGTCCTTGGTGGTGAAGTCTTGTGAAAAGGCTTGAGAGTGGTGCTCCATGCCATGAGGGTTCTTAGGCCATTTCATTTTGGTGGTGTACATTTGTTATAGTCTTGGTGAGTTATTTTAAACTATATAATTTAGTTCTTAATTTTTTCAAAATATTTTTTCGTTTAGAAAATCTAGATTCATTTTATTGGATTAATTTGTTGTTCTATGTTTATAATCACGGTTAAATCATTCACAATTATTATTTTATAATACCCGAGAACTTTTTCCAGCCTATGGGAATTGGGATTTCCCTTTGGGCTATGACGCGGGTCAGTTTTGGTGTCGGTTTTGGTAGCGACCAGATTTGGTTCGTGTCAAAACGGTATCAAAGGAGGTTCAGGTTAACTCTTTGGGTCATGTTATTTGGGGAAGCTTCATTATAGTTTTGAGTTAGGATTTTCAGGAATTGGAATTATAGATATGGGTAGTGTTCTTAATCACCACACCTCATTATGGTATTCAAGTCTCCATGGGAGTTTGAGATTTTTCATATTCCATTGGTTTTCTGGGTTTGATGATGATTAGGGGAAATGAAAAGAGTGTTGGGTTAATGGTCTCAGTGAGCTCACAGGGCCTGGAAATACATGTGGGGTTGGGGATATTTCTCTAGAACACTATCCATGATATTGAAGTGATTAGAGTATGGCCTCCAACCATATTTCCAAGTCACCCACTGAAACTATTTTCCCCTCGCATTGTCTTGTGTCCTTTAGTTTTGAAATCGTGGAAGTTCAGTTTAAAGTAAAAAATTACATGGTTTTATGAAGCGTTATGTTTTTTCAAAATTATTTTCTAATATAGGGGGAATGTTTGATTTATTAAATGGTGGAATAGAATTTTCAAAAAAATTTTGAAATGGAAAATGGTGTTCTTATACCTTTTTTAAAATCAAAAACTATATTGAAGTTTGTTTTGAAAAAGTGATTCTAATAGAGTTTTCTAAATAATCAAAGGGTGTTTTAATGGGATAATATGTTATGAATTTGATGTTAATAACATGAAAGTGAGTTCTTATAAAAAAAATTGGGTCTTTTTTGAAATTTGTTGTAATATTTGAATTGGTTTTTTGATCTTATGATTATTGATTTTGAGAAAAAGGATTTTTTGGGTGAACGTTTTAGTTTTAAAAAGTGGGAAAAAAATTTTTAACCTTTGGTATTTCCATGAGCGACCACATGCATGGAGTTATATGAGATGGTGGATGATTGATGGAACTACTAGATGAGTTTTGGGATATATATGAGGAGGTTGTTCAATATGACATAGAAACATGCATGTGTGAGGCCCATGGGGAACCATTGGTGGATAGGCTAACCGCTGAACAATTTTTATCAAAGAAATGTATTTAAATAAAAACATGATGTATTGATGAAATTTTTGGGATGGTGTATATTATGTGTTTTTGGAAAATTTTGATGATGTGGATGTTTTGACGCTAAGAACCCCTCATGTTCAAACTATGTTTTGGGTTTGTGTTTAGTCGGTAAGTTGTGTAGAAGGACAAGTTAGTAGTCTCTTCTAAGATATGTTTCAAGACATATTTATGGTGGTTCCCTTAATGTGTTTGTATATGGTTTGTGGAATTTTTTGACGAATGGACCATATCGATTGGATCCTTGTATTCTCTCGTTGGATAAGGTATGCCCCTATTATGGGTTAGTACATGACTGATGTGAAACCTGGACTGTATTTCTATTGGAAAATCCTCCAATGGATCAATATAAGGAAAAAATTTCTTAACATTTGAAGATTGAGTTTTCACCATTTCTTTTATTTGATTTGTGGATCCTCTTTTAGTGGTAGAGTTATCGTGGAAGGTTGAAAGATACCTTAGTTTCTTCAGTTGCCTGATTCGTTAAATGTGGAAGTGGTCTGGGATTTTTAGTGTGGATGAATGTCTCCATGGTGTCTAAGAGGGCTTATGGGTTCTTAATAGTTTCTTTAAAGTAGTACATCATGTTAAACCACAAGTTTTTGGAATTTGGTCATGAGAGGATATTGTGTACACGTTTTGGACTTGTTTTTTGTTTAGGGACGTAGAATATGGTCCCCTTCCATGAATTGTTTTTATCAGCAACAATGGTCTTGTTCAATGAAACCATGTGATATAATTTTCTCATTTGACTAAAAATGTGAAGGTTGTGAAATCATTTGAGATTTTATGTTTTGTTGGGAGTATTTATCCCTTTTAAAAATATAAAAATCCTCTATTTAAGAGGAATGTGTTTATATGTGTCCTTTTATTCTGTTGTTTCTCACCCGAAGAAACAATGTGTGATGTGTGTGCATCTTCTATAACCTTGATTCGGTGAAATTTTATGTTAGTGTAAAGTGATTTTGGAATGTGTTAGTTCTTGGTAAACTTATTGAGGATTGTGGTTTATTTTTTTGCATCACTCGAAGAATATGTTTTGTTCAGGTGTTTTCCAAAGCCTAACTATGAGGCTGAAGATGCTTCAATTATTTGAGCTCCATCCATAGGTCCCAGAGAGAAGGTGGCCCGTAGTCAAGGGAAATACCATGGTTGTTCAAACCCTTGTACAAATTACTATCCTCAGTATGAATGATAGGAATGTTTTAATCATTTGGTGTCATAGTCTTGTTCTAGTTGTTCCTATTTGGTGGTAGAGGTGGGATGACTTCGTTTCCATGTTGAATCCTGAGTTCATACTTCCCCCTTTGGATTCGACTAGGTATTTGGAGAAAGGTTTGAAGTTTGGAAAGAGAGGATGAGTGCAGTATTTGTGACCATGTAGTAGTGACCATGCCCCAAAAGACCATATAGATAGAAGGATCCCCACAGTTAACGCATGGTTTCCCAAACCATGCAGACTAATAGTGTGACAATCCCAACTCTTTAAATTTTGGGGTCTTTCGGTACTGGCTCGTGCTGGTTGGTTAAGATGGTTGGTTCTTATAGTGGGGAGACCCACTATGAGTCTTATATATGTTCTTTTGTAAAGGTATGATGGAAGTATACACCTTGAACTGGGGAGTCCGTTCAGGCCCCCATGTTAGTTTCTTGAATCTGTCTCAGCAAAATTTATGTTGTCTCTTATGGAGGGGAGCCCTTTTTTGTCTCCCCATACTAGGAACTAAGATTGGTCCTTGTTCTTGGCCTAGTGGGTGGTAGCCTCATTCGGACCTATCTAACAACCAACATCTTCTTGGTGTAAACATTGGGATTGGAGAGTTCCCAATAGTTTAGTTAATGGAAAGTAAGTGTGACCTTGTTCATTGTTATTATTCATCTTGGTAGATTACCTTAGTCTTATTCATATAGTGTTTTAAGAGTTTCCTTTTGGAGATAAAGTCTGAATTTTTTTGATAATTTCAGAAAAATTGAGATATTTTTTGGTTTTTGTGAGTATTTATTCCTTAATTGATCACTGGAGGTGTTTTGGGCTTTCGGGGGTGGATCGAACTTTTCGAAGAAGTATATTTCTGTTCTATTAGTTGGGTTTGGTTTTTACTTTTGGATTTGTTGTGACTTTGAATGGGCGGAATGTTTTATGGTGGGGTAATTGTCACATTCCTGAATTATTTAGAAGGAATATTTCATTTAATTTCCATTATTGTTTTTTTTTGAGTTTCCTATGAATTTTGCCGGAAACGGTGGGTTTTCAAAATTTGGGAAAAACGGGGAGCCGATTTCCAGATTTAAATAAAATTATTTGTTTCCTTTATAAATAATTTGTTTTTCAACATTTTACACCCATTGCACTTAATAATTTGAATAACCCGGTATATTAAAATTACCAAATCCAATTGAAAGACATAAAAATCCATAATCATGATTGATTTGGGTTTTTTTATTAAGGTATTGGGCCTACCCGTATGCCCATTTCCTACATTAAATAATGTTTTTCATTTTTCTATATATCATTAATTGTTTATGGTATTTTGGTGATTCTACCTCCTACTTGAAGCCAAACACCTGAGGCTCACCCCCATTAGAGATTTTTTCTCTTCGTTGCTCATCTCCCATACAGATTAAGGAGATCTTTCATAATCTCTCTGAAATCTACCAGACGTTAAGAGGTAAAATGATTCTTTCATAACTCCTTCAATTTTCACTCTTTTTCCCCCATTTCAGTCCCCACATGACCTAATATGACTCTGTTGAGCTTCCATACCAGTTTTGGTAACTTTTATATTCATATTGATGTGGATTTTGGGTGATTTCTTCATGATTTCTGCAAGTTAGTCTTTCTCTCTTTGATTTATTCTCATTCCTTAGGGTTTCTTTCACCCTTTCTTAAGATATGAAATTTCCAGAAGATAGGGTTCGTTCCTAGAGTCTATATTATTATTTTTTTGTGAAATATTGAGGTTTTATTTTTCTTTTCACTTCATTCAGGTCCGGTGGTGGTGCGTTTTTTGTTTCGCACAAATATTTGAGGGTTTCGACACTTTCAGTAGGTGATTCCATGTGTAATAATTTCTTCATTAGTTAGTTTTATTGAATTGCATATTTTTCATGTTCCTTGTATGATTTTTGTGTTGATAAAACTGTTTATTATGGATTTGGTTAAGAATTTAATTTTATTGTTTCATTTTATATGAAATTGGGTGTTTTTCATGTGTAACCCTTGAGGTATTGTTTGGGTGTGTTTTATAACATATGAAATTGGTGTACTAAATCTAGTTAGGCTGACAATTCTGCTTTGGTGGGGTCTTTGTGTGCCTTTGGGTTTAAAATAGGGTCTTTTAATGGGTTTTATGTGTGAAACCACGTAATTCCTCTTGAAAAGATTTAATAAAAATGTGTGGTTTTCGTGTGCATATTTTGTGGTATTATATGAGGTGATTTTATAATACAATAGAGTGGTTAAATGGATATTGATTGGGTTGAAAATTATGATTCGGATCAATGTTGGTGTGATTTTTCTTTTGAAAGAGGATTTGGAATTGGGTTTTGTGGGAAAACATAGTCATACCCCTTGGGTTGGTTTTATGAAAATTGTAAATAATTTAATGAGTTACAAAAAGTGTGAAATGGTTTCTTGTGTACTTTTTTAGAGGAATTATGTTCTTAAATTTATTTTTTTAATGATAAAGTGGTAATTTTTTATGTCAAATGTTTTGGAAATGTTTTTTAATTTGTTGAGGTGATTTATGAAATTGTGATGTGGGTGTGAAACATGTTTTCGGGCTGTTTTGTGTGTGTCTGATGGGAAAAAATGACTTTGTTATTGAAAATGGTGTTATTTAACATGTGTGAGGGATGTTTTTTTATGTTTATCAACTTGTAAAATATTTAATTAAATTGTTAAGGTATTTGTTGAATTTTAAAAGATGTGCAAAATGTGTTGTGGGCTATTTTGGTGTGATTTTGATTTCAAAATCAATTTGAATGAAAAGGTGTATTTTGTGACTTGGGTGATGTACATGTGGGATGTTTAGTTAATGTGTGATATGGAAGTTATATTCTAATGTGAAAATTATATTTCTTGTCTTGTTGATCATGTTTAAGGAAAAGAGGGAAACCTGGGTATCTTGGTGGGTGGATATGTACTAGTATGCTAGTGAATCTGTGGGGTTGGCCTCAGTTTCCCGTAGCAAGATTGATGCTTAAAACACTAACTAAAATATGATGATGATGATTAGAGACCACTAGTTTTTGGTTATGTTCCCTACTAGAGGCTTGTGAAATAAGATATATATTGTGTTAGTTACTCTCACTGATATTCGAGGTACTTGGGACCCACAACGAGCTAGTTCCTTAGGGTTATTTATTATTTATTGTGCCCATTAGTTACATTTTCATTACCACCAGTATATGGTATGGTTAGATTTAAAAATCAGTAGTGTTGAAATTATTTTTAAATGTGCTTATTCTTAATGATAGCCCCCGTGAAAATTGTTTTATTGTTTAAGATGCATATTTTAGAAATTTTAACTAACATTTCTTGTTTATGAAAACTATCAAGGTTTTAGACACTGAATTTTTATCACATGGAATATCTTAGTGGTAGTGTCTTATTTTGATTTGGATCATACCCTACTTACACCCATGTGTGTAGGTAGACTTTTTTATTTTTGTTTTTACAGTTTGGGTACAGTTTTTAGTGCTAGTGGTTCGGGTTTCTAGCAGGTACTTGGTGGTGAACTCTTGTGGAGATGGCTTGAGGGCGGTTCCACTTGCCATGAGGGTTCTTAGGCTACTTCCTTTTGGTATTGTACCTTTTTTATAGTCTTGGGGAGTTCTATTAAACTATGTAATTTAGTTCTAAAATTTTTTTAAAGATTTTTTGTTTTGAAAAATCTTGATTTGTTTTATTGGATTTATTTGTTGTTTTAAGTTTATAAACATGGGTAAATTGTTTCTTATTCACATTTTATGATACCTGGGCACATGTGGAATCCTATGGAGATCAGGAACACCCTTCGGTCCAAGTCGCGGGTTAGGATTGGTGCCAGTTTTGGCGTCGATCAGATTCAATTCATGATATAATTTAATTACAATAAAAGATGACTTAAAGTTTTAGTCACATTAAAAATAGATTTTTGAAAAGCTTTAGAGTTATTGTAAACCATATTATTTTTATTAACCCTTATTTAACCCATTTTACTTTTAATAATTTTAACAAATTCTTTAATATAAAAACATTTTTTTTTCAATTATATGTTATTAATTTTTTATAAATAGTTAATTAATGAAATTTGTGAACATATTATAATCACTTTTTCCACCATGTAAAATATTGAGTTTTACAAAAGTTTATGAAATACTTAAATAAAAAGAATATTAGGGATGGATAACATATAGACTTTTAAATACATTGATATTACTAATTTATATGGTAAAAGGTATTTCATGGAAATGTGTTCACCATATGAAAGGAATAACTATTGTATATAACATTAGTCTGGAGGAATGAATATTAGGATGGGAAAACCCCAATTTAGATTGGGTTTAAATTAAATAAAAGCCAATTGAATTTTAGGGCATAAAAATTATTTTAAAATTCCACTATAAAAATGAATTTGAATATATACCATCTAAAATATGTAGTATATTCATTATTGAATAAATTAGGTGTGTAATAAAAAACATGTATTAAATAGAGAGATTTTTAGAAGGAAACCCATTACCTCTCATCATGACATATGTGAATATACTTTAACCTCATAAATAAAAAATATAGAAATCATACTAACTTAATTAATAAACATAATCATATATATTTTCATTTATAATCTTCATAAATTATCATTATCTATATTAATTATACCTATTTTCCACAATGGGCGTTAATAGTTTTGATCATTTGATTTAGTTTCATAATAACAGTGCCCATATTCATTCTTGTTACAAATTTGATATTTGAATGGTTATTAAAAATAATTTTATGGAAGATTTAAAATAATTTGGTATGTTTCAAATTCTTTTAATTAGTGTTCTTTTCTTTATCCATGATGGCGAGATAAAAAACAAACTTGTTTCATTGATTATTAGTTATTAAAGTGTGTTTTCTTAGTTAGTGAATTAAATATTGATAAAACATCTCCAGAACAAAAAAACAATATTTTCAAATTTATAACATATTCTACTGGTGAATACTTTCCTATAGTCATTAATGATATACATTCATAGTATTTTTCAAGTATGTAGTTAAACAAACCAAAAAATGAACATACCTCAATTTATTGAATTATTATTAGGTGGTTTAATTGTAATATCAGTATACTAAATGAATAATTATATTATTTAGTGTTTATTTTTATTATATAACATAATTTTAAGCAATTATAAGTATAATATACCGCATAAAAGGTTATTTCATTTCACCTTAGAATGCTCTTTTGGATGGTTGAATTTTCCATAGTTGTTTATTGATAAAATTGTTAATAGCTTGTACAATTTATGCTTTTAAGAATATATTGATTTTATAGAATTAATATTTATATATTAATCATACTCTCATGACCATCCATTTATGGTAGTGATGAAACTAAAAATGTAAATCAGTTGTTCTATGGAGGTGATAGTCCAGATGTACGCATGGATAATGGTTTTGTTTTTCACAGAATGGGTGAAAGGAGTGACATGATTTCTCATTTTGGAATATAACATATTTCATAATTATCATAATTATTTATTAAATTATTAATAAATATAATTATTTTATTGCATTAAATAAAAATGATCCATGTTTCATCATGGAGGCGGTAGTCCGCACAACGCATGAGTAGATGTTTTTTTGTTAATTAAAAGGGGAAGTTAGTTAATAATTTAAAAATAATTAGAATAACATACTGATATAATAAATTATATGTATTGATAGTATAATTTAAATATTATGTAATGTAATTTGAGTAATAATAAGTGTACAAATATAAATTGAAATGTGAAATGATAGGTCAAATTTTTTATCTCACTTCTTATATTATCTCCTTTGAAAAGGGGGTTAAGAATTTGAGAGATGGTATTTTTAGAAGATAAGAACTAGTTTAAGGTATCTAGTAAATTTTAGGAGATTTTTTTAATATTATTTTCCAAATAAAGTGGGTTTTTTGTGAGGGGATATGAGGAGAGGAGCAGCCCTTTTATATGTGAAAAGGGATGAAATTTTTTCAAATACCCAAAACTTTTAAATAATAAGGGTAAATTTAAATTAAATTTGAAAAAAAAATGATAAAAATGGAAATTATAATATATATATATAAGGTTGATAAATAATCTAAATATAATTTTAACACAAGTTTTAAACATGTTTTCAACTCATTATGATTAGATTTTCTACTTTTACTGCTTTAACTTTTATTATGGTAACTAGTTTTTTCCTAAGTGATTTATTCATGTGGCCCAAAAAAATAATCCTTTTAAAATAATTTGGACATATTTATTAAAAAATTTAAATCCATTTAATAAAATTAAATTTCTAAAATTTATATAATTTAATTTTGAAATTCTCAATTTAAAATGAATGAAAATATTTTTATTGAAAAAATATGACTTAAGTTTTCAAAATATAAAATATAGGTTTATAAGTTAAACATGATATTTTAAAATGTATAATTTTAATTTTTAAAAATAAATTTCATAAATATAAGTATTCTTTAGAGTTTTATTTTATGCTTACATCTAGTGGTGTTATAAAATTCACAGTTTTAACAAAAATGATATTCGAACTTTTCACATAAAAATCAATCATTTCAGAAAAATCCCAAAATTTCATATTAATCTAATATATTTATGATGAATTCAAGAATTGTGTTTATTTTTTAAAAATAAAGTTCTAACATTCATAAGTAACACATTTAAATATACTTATGAATAAATTCTTTTCAGACTGCACATTGTGTGTTTGTCTAAGATATGGTGTTTACCTACTAATGTACAATAATAGGTTTTTCATACCACTAATTGAAGCTACTCTATCCCTTATTAATATATGAATTCAATAAGAAAAGAAAATGTTAGTTTTTTAGAAAATATTCTTATACACATCTAAAATATGATCAATATGTAGATTCTAAACTTCTATCATTAATGGTTCATCAAGACCAATAATTGTAAATATAGAACGATCGAAAATAAATTCTCACTAACATACCCCAATT
This sequence comes from Viscum album, assembly GCA_963277665.1. NCBI lineage: Eukaryota > Viridiplantae > Streptophyta > Magnoliopsida > Santalales > Viscaceae > Viscum > Viscum album. Next base: position 452,929,881 of record OY728157.1, on the reverse strand, counting down.
TATTATTTATTATATGTGTGTGTGTGTGTGTGTTTTTTAATGTACTAAATTAATATTTGAAGATAAGAAAAATTGGATTCTATAGGGGATGATGGTCAGTTTAATTGGTTGTTTTCTGAATAGGGATGAGTTGGGGTTGTGTAAAGTAAGAGGGTGTCATATCATTTCTTAAAAAATTATTTTAATAAAGTATTTTTATAGATTCTTAGCTGGAAATTTTATATTTATAGCCATATTATCTTTCATATATATATTCATTATTGGGTTTATAGATAACGGACGATCTAAAATAAAGGGTCAATGTAGTTACCAAATTATATTTCTCAGGGGTGAAATTGATAATGGGTAGTGTCGTTTTATATTGGATTGTAGGTATTACTAAGGTAATTAGAAATCATTTGATGGTTAAAATAATTATAATGTTTATAAATTAATGTTAAAGGTAAAGGTAAAAAATTTAATTTCTTATATAGTTTTAATAATGGTAATGGATAAATATTTTCCATATTGGGAATCAATAGAATATGATAAGGAATTAAATGGGGTTAGTTGGGTGTGTGTATAATTAAATAGAAATAGGTAAGATGAAAGATTATAGAGAAAATATCCAAATGAAATTACATAAAAATTTGAGTTAAAATAGTAAATTTATATTTTTTTAAATAAAATGGAATATTTTTTAAAAAATTAAATGGATTGATTAGTTATAGTGGTTATTCAGAGTAAAATAGGTATTTTATTGGAATTGTTATTGGTGTTTAGAATTTAGATTTTTTATATTTTTGGATACATAGAATCCAAAAAAGAATTGGATTTTATAGTGGTTATTGAGATTGGGTATGTGTAGCTAACATCAATTTTATGATATACTCAAATTTGAAACATCATTGTTTATATTTGACGCTAATATATGGATAGTGTTGTCTTTGTAAGAAATAACTTAATGTAAACAAATTAGTTGTGGTGATTGGTTTTTATTAGATAAAACATGATGAAAATTGAATTTTATAAGGCATAGAAAACAGGTTCATTTATGCTTTCCTTGTATGAAATGATCAAGATGAAATATATTAGGTATTTATGAAAAAATATGTTTGGTAAAAAAAATAAGGTAATAGGTGAAAATATTAAAAAAATTAGTTATAATGAATATATAAATATGAAATAGACATGGTTCATTTTTATGTAAGTTAGGTAGATAAAAGATGTAACATTAAATAATTTCTTAATAAAATGAAAAATAGTATTTACTTCCTGGGTATTTTTATTTGGTAGGTTTTAGGTCAAACAGAATTAAAAATAAGAAAGGTTGGTAAAATTTCCTTGTTGGAGTTAGTGGTAAATGTATTAATGAAACAAATAATAGAACAAGGTTTTTGAATTTTGGATATAATTATTAGTTGGGAAATTTAGGTTTTATAAAAATGGTGTTTCACATGGTATCACCTGAATAGGCATTAAGGTATAACATATTTCAAATAAAATAACTGAAATTATTGTGATTTTTTTATTATCATTGTTGAAGTTTTGGTTTGTGTTATTCCTTATTAGAAATAGGTAATGTGAAATAGTTATTATTATGAATTATTTGGGTCTTCACCTTAGTTAAGGAAAATATGCAATGTTATATGGAATTTAAAGGGTCATAGTCCATAGGTATGGTAAAAATAACCATTTGAGAAATGGATATAGTATATCCACCACGGTATTTTAGTAAGAATAGTGTTTGTTAGGTTGGAAATAGTTCCAAGAGAAATATATTATAAAGGGTGCTCAAAGGTATAGTTCTGGTGGGAATTACAAAATTTATAGGAATTTATTTAAATTAGGATTTTAATAATTATACATAGTGTTTTTTCATATAATTTTCAAATAAAACATTGCAAGGGTGGTATTCGATTATCTAGGTTGGACAAATCTAAAATATTTATACAGTTTAGAAAAGTGTTAAAATTATGTCTTATGGTGAAAAATGTCCTTGTTTTTTGGTTTTATATTTAGTATTATTTGAATGGGTAAACAAAAATGGGTTCGATAAGTATGAACATGATTTTGTTTATTAATAGCATAAGAATGGTTAAACATGATGTTTTAAGGTCCTTAAATCCATTGTTTTGGGTATCCACTCTGAAAATTCTATTGACCAAATTTATTAAATCAATATCTTTCTAAAATCATTTTAATAATGGGTTCTTGATATGTGGATGTTTAATTAATAATTATAGGGTCTTATTGATATACATGAGGACCCATAATAACTCATGTCACTAATTTAGGAGACAAAATAAAAACATATCAATATTATTATAAAAATATACTTTCTGGTCTAATTAGTCAAGGATAATATATTAAATGTATTCCATTGGTTATGGATATAGTTAGATATTTAATTTTTTTCAATTAACCTTGAATTATTAACCCATAACTTTTTTCAATCTACTACTCTATGTCAAAAAACCCTCTTGACTATGAATATTCATGACTATCGTGACATAATATTTCCTAGAAATAAGAGAAAAATGATTAGAATAAATATATATATTCTTTATCATGAAATTTTCACTGATATGTTATTTATTTACACCATGGATTAATATTATTCTCATAAATATTTTCATTCAAATTTCAATAACTTATAATGTTTTCAACGGTAGAAACCTATTATTTTTGGCATCTTTCATATTTATATATGAATATTTCACAACCTTATATTATTTTTAATATATATATATATATATATATATTAATATATGGAATTTTTACATGTATAAAACGAAAATATTTCATAATAATTTAATTTTTTTACATAATAATGTATGAACAATGCGCATTATCAAGATTCATTGACTAATCCCTTCCATTGGAATTCACAACCGTCTCTAAATTTTAATTCCACTTGTTTATGTAAACCTAAAATTATAAACTATTTTATAGGTTATTCAATAATCCTATATTGTATCCAAATATGAATTTTTATTGCTTTAAATATAATAAAATCATGTTGAAGTGGGAACCTTGGTTACTAATGAGAAACTTGGCTACTCTTAAGCGATTGAACATGTTTTTGTTTAATAATTTTATCATTAATTTTGTTTTTTGTTTTTTCCATTACTTAAACCTACACTAACATGTACTCATTATGAAAAATTATATATATATATATATAGTTAAACTATTTTAGTAATGTATTTATGTAGTAAATTCCCCATATTTCAAAAACTCCATATCAATAATAGGTTTTTTTTAATTTTATTCCTCCTCCTTTTCCTAATATCAGGATTCTCTATGGAGGTTATAGAAAAAGACTCTATTTTTAAGTTTTATTGATAATATTATATTTTTACCTTTATGTCTTCAACTATTAGATGAATTTTGGAAACCCAAAACACATTACACCAGGGAAATATGTGTATATATTCTTATGATTCCATTTTTAAAACCCAAGAAAAATACTATCTTATTGTACAAATAGATATCGTTGTTTTCTATGAATCAATTTATCTCTAGTGATGTTAAATAAGAGTATATTTGTAATTTGGATATGTATTTATACATTCTATAAACCATGTATGTGTATACATACTAATATGAAATAGTTTATCATTAAAAATATAATATCGCTAAACCCACACTCATATATCATGTGATATAAACTTAATCAGTACATTTCTATCTTGGATACTGATAAATATGACCAATTTTTTTCATCCAACACATAAGAAATAAGAAAAGAAATATTTGATTACTTACTTACCCAAGGGCCTTTTAGGTTTAGAGCATTATATGATTAAGAAAAATATATAAATAAATAAAAATCATGACTTAAAGAGATTATTTCTACAACTATACCGATACTTTAATATTTAATATTATGTATTCAAAATCTCCTATAAAGTTATCCACATATGAAACCTTTATATATAAAAACCATTTTTCATCATTCTTCATAACCTATGTAAAATAAAACATAATAAGGGTGATCTTAAATTCTAGTTAAGGTAAAACGTAAACATTGATAATTGGATGTTATAAGTGAAAGTAAGATGTTTATAAGGGTATAACGAAATAATCAAATTTAATTAGAATATAAAAATTGAATTCATACTAATCATTACCTATATAATCAAAAATTAAACAAGGTATAAATATTTACTAAAGGAGAATTTTCATTCAAATCATTAATCCCGAGAAATGTGATGTCAACAATGATAAAAGTAACCATTTATAACCCATATCAAGAATGATGAAAATATATTTGTAATACCTTATGAAATCATCATCATAGATCCTTTAAATAACATTTTCAATTGAAACTTCCATATGACCAACTTATAATATAATTTTCTAAGAGAGCATAATCATTACCCAATTCATTAGAGCATTATTTAAGAGAACCCATTTTAAAAGATATATCAAGATTAATCTTGAGTTGTAATTGTTATCAACCCCCCATATAAGATGTATTGGGATTACCCATGAGGATTAATGGGGATGGTCCCATAGTTAAGAATTTCCAAGGACCATATCATGAATAAAACCCTTGAAAAAAAATTAAACCCACATGAAAAACACTTTTAGATATCAAAATCCATTTTTCTTTTAAAATCTCATTTTAAAAACATAAATCACCCAAAATGAGAGAATTATAGTTTTTTATGAAATATTATATAGGATTCTAGACATAGAATAAACATTAGGGTGGTGGGAATATTCATTGTCACCATATAATTTCAAATAGACCATTCCTTTCATTATTTTATTAACCTGTGGAAAAGAAATGGGTTCCATTATTATATTTTTCAAAGAATAAAAATCCATCTAGATAAAAAATTTGGATGGAATCGTTAAAAAATATCCCCATTAGAGAAAATTTAACATCAATTTTTGTTAGTTTTGATAAATTTAAATACCAATAAATGATCATTTAAAACATTATTGAGGAAAATATTCCTTTAACTATGAAAATAACTTTTAAAAATTAATATTTACCAAATATTGTGAAGAAAGAATTATTTTAAAATAACCCTAGAGAATTATAAATTTTACTTTAAATAAAATAATGATTATGATAGAGGGAAAATATTTTCATGTTATATATGTCAAAAATAATTATTATTTTGAAAAACAATTGTGTCAAAAGTACCCCATTTGCTAAAATGTTAAGAAAATTACATCTTGAAAACATTTAAAAATAAGTAGATATATCATATAAAATATCTTGAGGAAATAATTTAGTTTTATAAAAGAACATTTTTGAAAACATTTTAGAAAACATGGATATGGAATAGAAAGATTCATTGTCTAAAAATTATTCAAGATCGACATTATATAAATATGAATTATTGGTATATCATTAATAATTAAGGGAAGAAATGGAAATTAATATTTTAATTCTTTATCATAAATACATTATAATAAAATATTTTTTTCAAGAAAATCAGGTCTTATTATTTCTCACCATGAAACCTTAAACATAAAAAAATTTGAAAATAAAATAGATTATAATATAATGCCTTTCCCACCTATAGTAACTCTTTAATAATAGGACCATGACATAATAACATCAAATAAAACTTTAAATACCATAAATATAATTATATGAATGATATATTATTTCAATGAGGTAGTATACCCACATCATAAAATAATATTGGTTCATATAATAAATATATGTCCCAAAGAAAGAGAATTTGAGAAGAATAACCATTAGAAAAACAATATCATTGAATTTAGAATTAATCAATTGAGTGATTATGTATAATAATTTTAAATCAAAAAAAATCTAGTGGAAATATATAATAAAAAAAATTATAAATAAATTAAAACATAATAATTTCCAAATAAGTTAATAAAAAATGTTATAACCCATTGAATAGAAATTTAGTTAAGAAACCCTTTAACAATTGGCAGATTTCATGTGAAAAAAACTCAGATAAAATAATTAAAATGGATACATAAAATATAATTAAGTATGTATGATTCATTATATGATATTTAAAATGGTATTATATAATCCATATAAAATAAATTAGGTTTATAAGAATAAAAATATTCATTAATGAATAGTAATTGTGATAAAATCACTTACCTCGGTTCCAAACATGTTATATATGTCCTCCAAAACCTCTAGAATAGTATCTTATTGTTGAGTCAATAAGGTTTTCCTTATGACTTTTTCATTCCTTCTTGTTTTGAAAATCACAAACACCTTATCTTAAGGAAAATTGCTTTTATAAGGAAAATTGCTTTTATAAGGAAAATTGCTTTTATAAGGAAAATTGCTTTCTTAAGGAAAATCGCTTTTATAAGAAAAATTATCCTTATCATATTTTCATCAATATTTTTCTTAAGTATAAATTTCGGATTCATTTTCTCGGAATCATTGAAACTTTGATATAAAACATTCTGTTTTAAGATTCGAATTCTGGACAAGAACTATATGGAAGTTTCATTCTGGATTCCAGATATGAACTCTGACTAAGTTCTATTCCAGATTCAGGATACGAATTATGAAGAAGAATTCTCATTACGAGTTCTAATGAAGAAATCTCATTCCGAATTCCCATTACGAATTCTGTTTATGAATTCTCATTACGAATTCTGTTGACGAATTCTCATTACGAATTCTGATGACGAATTCTCAGTACGAATTCCAATGATGAATTCTCATTACGAATTCTGTTGACGAATTCTCATTACGAATTCTGATGACGAATTCTCAGTACGAATTCCAATGACGAATTCTCATTACGATTTCTGATGACGAATTCCTATTCCGAATTCTGATTCTGAATTCACCTATTAAACAGAATTTGAGTATCTTTGTTTTATACACTCTGAATTAATTCAGACTCCGAAAAATATCTTTGTTAGACTCCGATCTTTTATATTGCTTACACTTCTAAAATTTGTCCACTCTTTACTATTGTTCTTTACACTCCGAACTTTGACTCTGAAGTTTTCATTCCGAACTTTTATGTTAGAGTTAAAACGATGTCGTACATTCTGTTATACTTGTTTTGTTATAAAATGATGTCGTCTGTTTTTTTATAAACTAACCGTTGTCTAAGTGACATGTGTACAGGTCCCTCTGATCTTTAAGGAAAATATGACCGTTGGAGAAGGAGCCGACCTTACCTATAAATAGGAGCTCATTTGAAAGAGCTCGTAGTTGTTGGAAAAATGACAGAGTTTTGTGCCTACATGCTGTTGAAGTAATTTCTAGAGAGAGAGGCTATTATTAACTCTCAAAGCTTCGTGCGACTCCGAATGTTGGTGATTACATTCGAGGGATTCCGGGGATAGGAAGATAGAGTTTGCCGACTACCTTAAAGTTCGAGGGCTTTCTTGCTGAGAAAGACAGAGGTTGCCGACTACCTTAAAGTTCGAGGGCTTTCTTGCTGAGGAAGACAGAGGTTGCCAACTACCTTGAAGTTGAGGGCTTGCGGGGATAGTAAGACAGAGTCTCCGATCTTCGTATCGAGGGCTTACCCTGGTGTGGGTATGACAGACTTTCTTGAAAGTATAAATCAAGGGACCTTTATCCAAGGTTGTTGGATACCCTTCTCTTTGGGTTAAAAGACTTATATTTTATTACTAGTAGTTCTTCTACTTGTTTTTATTCCGCTGAATTTTGTATTATAAGGAAAGTATAACTTTCATATACTTCCTTATTTTTACTCTGATTCAATTAGATTCTATACGCTTTAAGGTAGAATCTCATATTGTAATTGTTTGTTAAGTTTCAATCTTCGGAACCATATTTTCGGAACCTACTTTTGGAATCACTTTCCAAGTTTAGTTCGGTGTTAGAGGTGTTGTGAATTTTCTTAGTTTAACTTTGTTAAACTTAGCCTTTTCCTTTACTTAAGGAAAACATAGTTATTCTTAACTATCTTTAAAGGTTCCAAAGGAATTTTTAATGTATACAATTGGAAGATTTCATGTGAAAAAAACTCAGATAAAATAATTAAAATGGAAACATAAAATATAATTAAGTATGTATGATTCATTATATGACATGTAAAATGGTATTATATAATCCATATAAAATAAATTAGGTTTATAAGAATAAAAATATTCATTAATGAATAGTAATTGTGATAAAATCACTTACCTCGGTTCCAAACATGTTATATATGTCCTCCAAAACCTCTATAATAGTATCTTATAACTTATAATTTTTCTTAATAACATTTTAAAATATTATTCAATTATTCCAAAAACATTTTTCTTTTTTATTACAATGACATATTTAAGTACTTAATTAGTTAATTCCATGTCGGTTGTTTTGAGGACATTTGGTCCATAATTTCAAAACGGATTCAGTTATGTTAACCGTGGTCAAAGGGGACATTGTTCAACCATATAAAGAATAATAAAAATTCTATAATTATAATTATCATACATAAAGTATAATTTTAAATCATACAATTATAAATGGTTATGAAAAATAAACTATATTACAATCATGGAGATGGTAGATCGTACGTACGAAAGAGTAACTTTACAATTTTTCAATATTCATTATAAAAAAGAAGTAAAGTATTATTATATGATTACATAGGTATAATTATATAATATATATAATATTATTTATTTAAATATAAATTTATATATAATATATGTAAATTAGTGATGAAAAATGAATCACATCACTTTATGCAAGTGGTAGTCAACACGTACGAATGAACAACATTGTCATTTTTTAGCGTATGGAAAGTTTATAAGATCGGAATTATATTATATTTAAATAATTATAAATTTTTAATATATATAATATAGATAAATTAAATATATCATTATAACCAGTCATAATAGGTGGTGATGGAAAACAAATTACATAGGTTTGTTAGGCAGTGTCCACCATACACATGAATGATTGTTTTATTTCCCATTTGATGGAAGAGGATATGGATATAAGTTATTACATAAATAGAATGAAATATAATTATATAGTATATACTGATTTTATTATATAATAACTATATTAGAATATTTTAATGATATAGAGGAATAAGTAAAGTGAAAACATTCTTTTATGAACTATACATATTCTTCAGACAACCTCCTTTGATTTACATGTTTAGACCTAAAAATTAGTATTATACCCAAAATAAGGCCTATAGAATGTGGTTAGGGATGTTATTAAAGTATGGGTGTGCATATTTTCCAATTTAAATGGGTTTTTAAGTGTAAATTAAATATAAGAAAGAGATCCCTTTTATAAGACTAGGGAGGGGCATTCTTGAAATATCATAAAATATTTAATTAATAATCAATTTTTAATATATCAAAACTAGTTTATATAAAATATATCATGATTATGGGTAAAAATAATCTCATAAAATAAAAAATTAGATTAGTTATGAATATGTATTTTCCATTATCATTTTGTTTTTACCCCTCATTAACCCCATTTACACTTATCATGACAACATAGATTTTTACAATTTGAGGGTCAAGATTGTTATATAATGGAAAAAAGCCTATAAATTGGCCATAATTGATGTTATAAAAAATATCCTAATTAATTTTATAAATATAATATTTTTACAATTTTTATATCGTTTAATTAAATATTAGTTATTATAAAATATCATTACTGTCAATTTTTACAACCATTCATTATTTTTACTTTAATAACGTAAATAAATAAAATTAAATTTCAAAAAAATTATCACACCACTAACCTATAATATTAATCCTTAAAACTATTTTATCTTATTTATTATCTCAAATTATTTTATTTTGAATATTTTTAATATCATTTATTTGATTTTTACATTGATTGACTAATTTTTGTGTCTGCATTATGAAATCCTTTAAGGTAAATATTTATTCACATAAAATTAAAAATAAATTATAATTAATAATATAGATCATTTATATTTCATATGAACATTTAAAACTCCAAATATCTTCATTTATTCCCATGTTAAAAAAATTATCGTTATTAAAAACAACAGTGTGACATTTTTTACTATTCATTACATGAAATGTTATAATCGTCATAATCTCACACGAATAGAAAAAAGGCCATATAAAAAAATATTAGACATTTATGGATGATATGGACACATATTATAATATTGAACAAAGTTTTATTATCATTATATAGTTCGTATCACATTATTCTTCAACCTTAATTAGGTGAGTTAACTATTATCATGGTATTAAAAATTACTCTAGTTAATATTCGTATTGTCTAAGATTACAAGCGGCCTATTTAAAAAAATTGGAACCAGTGATTCCAAATATGGAATATATTTTTCGAAATTAAAAACACATAATTTAAATAATTTAAATTAAGTTTATACTTTCAAAACATGATGATAAATGGGGTTTTCATAAAAATGTCTATTTTAAGTATAAAATGTTTTTAAAATAAAATCAAGTATAATGTTCTTTTAAAAAACCATAATTTTATTATTTTAAATAATAAGTAACTAATAAAAATTTAAAACCAATAATAAATATAATTTGACTTCATATGTAATCAAAAACAATATATAACTGTTGATAAAAATCAGTATTTTCATTATTCATTGAAAATCAGTCCTTTCAAAAAATTCTCAAAATTTCACAATAAATTTTTTTATATAATGATTTCAAAATTTATTTCATTTTATTAAATACATTTTCTAAATAATTCTAAAATTAATTATAAAATTTTTCATAAAAATCAATAAAAATAATTTTTTTAACAAAACATATTTTTGAAGAGTAAAATGACATTACCAAAAATTGAGTGGTTATTTCATAAGAATTAATAAATAATTATTTATTGATTATAGCATTTATATATATTGAAAAATTATGTATTCTTATTCTTTTCCACTTTTTTGATGTCTAGTTTATAATGGTATCATTTAAACAGTAATATTTCAGGGTTGTTTAGGCTCAGTGTTGCTTATTTTGTACACTATCGAACAAATTCTTCTTTAGAAAAATCTCATAATATTTCATCACCCCCTTAAGAAATTAAATACATAAAATTTTAACATGATATTAGTATTCAAGGGTTAAAATTTTAAAATACCTTTTTGAAATCCCACATTATAAAAAGGGTTAATAAAATTTTCTATTGAAAATAAAGAATCTGAAGTACAAAGGTCATATGAGATAACACACAAAAGGTTTTTAAATAATAAAACATTATTGGAATGTGAAAATATGGATATATAAGAAATTTATAATTTCCAAATAAATATGGATATTTATATATATCATTTATCACATGAAAGTAAATGGTCATGAGGAAGTCGATGACCAAAAAACCATATACCAAATAGGTGTGAAAAAGGCAATCAATTATTTGAAAAAGAAGGAACTAGGAAAAAATTGTTGTTTTCATATCCTTTAATATAGTTCAGTAATTGTTTACAATCGATAATATAAACATGGCAAAATATAATTACTAGAAAAGTAAAATTTAATCCTTTAATCAATTTCCACAAAATCACTTCTTTTTCTCCATAAAATGAGTTTTAAAATCATCTAATCTCAAAGATATGATACTCATTACCATAAATAACATAAATCACCATTACACCGCATTATGATAATATATTCTTCCAAAAATATAATTCAACACAGACTCCTTAAGAAAAATCCCATAATATTATTTTTAACTTAAGCACATAATGATCAAAAAAATAATGACCTTCTATATTAGTTACATTGTCCGCACATCAGTTTTCCTTCACTTCGTATTTATATCATATGTTCCCAAATTGTAATCACCCTTAATTATCTCCACATCAAATATATTTTAAACCCTCAAGGTCACCAATACCATTAAACTTATATCCACAAAATTAATGGTATTCTTATTTAAAAAAATAGGCCACATTAAATCTAAGGGTTAAATATAACTCAACCCAAAAAAATCTCCCTTGATATCATTAAACACCACAAAATCCCATCACTTAAAACATAAAAAGGTTGTTTCTAGGACTTTGAATATATGATAAAAATTGAACATATAAACCAATAATATTTTCCATAACTCATAGGATAACTTCAAAAAAACATTCCAATCACTAAATATTTCTAGACTTTTCTCTCACACCAACTGTAACAACCCTCAACCCAAACTATTTGATCCAATTATAAAAACATAATCTTTATATTTTTGGATTTTTTGCAGATAAATTTGACCCAATTTTTTTGATCCGAACCATTAAAAATGAAAATGAAATATTGGGCCACTTACATTCCCAAGAACCATTTATATATAAAGTTTTAGAGAATTAGGATAAAATATTATATAAGAAATACTCATGACATCCAGAGAAAATTTCTCCCACTATACCCTAATTTTTATATTTCATATTATATCCTAACATCTCCTGTAAAAATATACATATATTAAACCTTTCTAAACAAAAAAAATATCATCATTCTTCATAACCTGTCGAAAAGTAAACATAAGAAGGGTGTGCTCAAATGGTCAATAAGGATAAACTTATGAAGTAAAAAATTTAATTTCATCAATGAGATTAAGATGATCATAATGGTGTGATGAACTAATCAAATTGAATGGGAATAACAATAGAGAATTCAAAATAATGAATATTTGGATCATCAATCATGAATCATGGTATAAATCTTTACCATAGGATATGAGTCATAAGAGTCAATAATCATGACAAATATTATGTAAAACATGATCAAATGAAACATTTATAACCCATATGAATAATAAGTAATACATTTCGGTGCATTGTGACGTCATCATTAAATAACCCTTAAATAAACCCTACAATTGGAAAAACTATACAACTGAATTCCAATATAATTATTTGGAGAACAAAATCATTTCCCAGTGCAATGGAGCATTATCTAATTGAAACCATCTTATAAGCTATATAGGGTTCTCCCATGAGATATAATAGGTAATATCCCTTCATATAAGTTGTATTGGACTCACCCATGCACTAAAATGGAGTTTAACCTTCATTAACAATGTCTAAGGAAAATATCAAGTATAAATTCCAGAAAAACTCTTTTAAATCCATGTTTAAAACACATTCATTTAATAGATATCCTTTCCTATTAAATCCCATTTTAAAAAAATAAAACACCAATAATGAGATGAGGGTTTTATATTAAATGTTATAAGGGAATAAAAAATGAAATAAGGGTTAAAACAATGGAAGATGTAATTATCATTGTATACATTAAAATGGAGCAGTCAATTCATAACTTGATTAACCCATGAAAGAAAACTAATTCCATGAAAAAATATTTTGAAAAATAAAGATCCATCTAGAAAAATAATTAGAATGGTATCGTTAAAAAATATCACCAGTTGATAATATGTACCTTCAATGGTCATTATCATTGATCATTGGAAATACCATTAAAATATCATCAAAAACATTCTTGAAGAAAAAATATGTTTCAATTAGAAAATAACTTCTATAAACTAAAATGTTACAAAATATTATGAAAAACTATTATTTGGAAATAACCATGGAAATTTAAAAAGTAATATTTACATAAAAGAATTTTTATATTGGTAGAAAAATTTATTCATGTTTTAGATTTCATAAATAAATACTATTCTCCACCATTTTGTAAAAAAAGTCAAAAGTACCCCATTTATAAAAAAACATTACGAAATTTCATTTTTAAATCCTTTCAAAATAAGTGAAAATATAATTTAAAATGGATTTATAAAATAATTTATTTTTAAAAAATAATTTTTTTAAAAACATTTTAGAAAACATGAATATGGAATATAAATATTAGTGATCTAATAGATGATACATGATCAACATCACCTACAAAATACTTTCTTGATATTTAATTAAAAAATTAGGGGAGAAATATAAATTAAACATGTAAACCATATTCACATCTAGAAAATAATAAAATTAATGTGGTTCTAGAAAATAAGTTCTTATGATTCCCCGTAGGAATCCTTGAACACAAACAAAACTTAGAAAAAATATATTGCAATTAAAAGCCTTTACCTCTTTTATAACACTTTAACCATAATCTGATTAAAGAATATTGTAAAATGAAACATTAAATATAATTAAAAAATTATTAATTATATATCTGGTTAAAGGGGGAGTTTACACACCACATAAATGAAGATAGGTTCATATTATAAATGTATGTCCCATGGAAAGGGAATTTGAGATTAATAACCCTTGAAAAAATTATATAATTGAATTGTAAGTAAATCAATTGGGGGATTATGTATAATAATTGTAAATCCACATAAATCTAGTAGAAATATAGAATAAAAAATTTAGTGATAAATTCATACATAATCATGGGAAGATAAATTTAATGAAAATAGGTTACAACCTAATAAAAGGAAATTTAGTTAAGAGACCCTTTACCACTTTATATCTTTCAAATCAAATCCACTTGCATATAATAATTAAAATTAAAATTTAAAATGTCATTAATTATGATTGAATCATAATATTATATATAAAATAGAATTATGTATGACATATAAAATTAATTATGTTTATAGTAATAAAATATTCTTTAATGAAAAGAAATTCAGACAAAATATCTTTCCTCAAGTCCATACATTCTATATATATCCTTCAACACTCGTATAATAGACTCATGTAAACTGATTAATTTTTTAAGAACATTTTACCATATTAATACCCTATTCTTAGACTATTTTCTCATATTTTTGTTAAATGACATATTTCATTACCTAATTAGTTATGTCTACATCCGGTGTTTTGAGGATGCTTGTTCCATAATTTCAAAACAGATTTTGTATATTGACTGTCGTGAAATGGGAACTTGTTCCATAATATCTAGCATAATAATCATTAAATATTTAAATTTTTTATAAATCAATTATAATTTTAAATCAAACCACTAAATATTACTGATAAAAATTAACTCTATTACACTGATGGAGACGAAATACTTACACATGAGAGACATCCCCATTTTTCAAAGATCATTATAGAAAAAAGTAATTATTATTATACCATAAAATAATGATAATAATATCATAAATATAATATTACTTCTTTAAATACATTTATATATATCATCCATGTGATGTGGGGATGAAAAAATGAATCACATAGCTTCTTGGATGAGGTAGTCCCCATGTATGCATGAACGACATTATCATTTTTTAGTGAATGTAAATGTAAGAAAATATATACTATATTATCTTTCCAAAATGATAAACATTTCATTAATACCATACATATATATGTATATTTATATTAAATAAATCATTATAACCAACTGTGATAATTGGTTCTGGAAAAATAATTATATTTGTTTGCAAGGCGATAGTATGTCGTACACAGGAATGCTGGTTTCATTTCCCACTTAATAGAAGAGGAGACTGATATAGGTTTTTACATAAGAAATATAATATATAATTATATTTTAGATACTGATGTTATTATAAAATTCTAGTTTTAGAAGAATTAAATTAGGTGGAAGAAGAAATAAAATAAAATCTATCAATTAGTAATTATATCTCTTCTTCGGAAAACCTTTGTTACTTTACACCTTAAGACATATAAGATTGATATTATGCCCAAAATAATGCCTCTGTAATTTTGGTAGGGATTTTATAAATGTATTTTGGTATATATTGGATTAAACAAATGGGTTTAGAACTATGAATTAAAGAGAACAAGAAGTGGTCTTTTATAAGATAGGGGAGGGAACTACTGGAATTTCTCAAAATATTCAATTAATATAAATTAATTTTCTTTTAAAAATACCTCAAAACTTATTTTATTATAATATAGTAAAATTATTTTTCTAAAAAATATCAAATAATAAAATGTATACAAGTTTTGACTATGTTTTTACCCTTGTTAACCCCTTACACACTTATTGGGATAACAAAGAGTTTTACACTTTGAGGGTCAAGATAGTTACTATAAATGGAAAAAAGGTACATAAAAAGACCATGGTTGATCTTAGAAATCATATAAAACTCACTTGTATTTATATAATATTTTTTAAATTTTATAACATTTATTGAAATATTATTTATTATTAAATATCATTAATGTCAATTTTTTGAACTATTCATTACTTTGAATTTAATAACATCAACACCAAAAAATAAATTCAAACCAAATATTTTATTAAATACCCAACCTATTATATTAATCTATAAAATTCATCAATCATATTAATTATATCAAATTATTTTTTAAATATTTTTAGTATCATTTTTATTAATATTCGTTAATTGAATAATTATTGCATCATCATTGTCTTGGAATTTATGGTAATTGTTTAATCAATAAAAATTAAAAAAAATATTTCAATAAATATAAATAATTCAGTTTTCAAATTAATTTTTGTAACTGAACATATATTTTTTTATCCTAATTTTAAAAATATTATAGTTATTAAAAACAAGTATGTGACATTATTTACTTTTCTTTATAAAAAATATTTTAAAGTTCATAATTACACACAAATATAAGAAGTCCCATATAACCGAATTTTGGAAAATTATTGATAATATGTACTCGTAATGTAAAATTAAGTAAAGTTTTTGAATCATTTTTTTTATCATTTTATATTTAACCCTTAATTACTCGATTTGTCATTTATCATGGTAACAAAAAATACATAGGTTAATATTTATATTTACTAAATATAAAAGAGAAATATTTACCAAATATTAACCCACTTTATACCAATATGGAATAAATTTTTTAATAATTAAAAATACATAAGTGATTGAATATAATTTAAAATGAAACTGGAATAATGTAATGAAAATGGTTTTTTATAAAAATTCATATTTTTAGTATAAATATTTTATACAAAATTAAAGTATAAAGTTCATTTAAAAACCATAATTTGACTATTATAAATATTTTTCAAATAATTACATTTTAAAAATAATCCAAAAATATAATTTTAATTTTTTAATAATTGAAAAAAATAAAAATTTTAATAAAAATCAATATTTTTCACTATTTATTGAAAAATCGATCATTTCAAAAAATAATACAAATTTCATGTAAAGATAATTTATTTTATGACTTAAAAAATTAATTTCATTTTTTAAAATACATATTATAATTGTTTCAAAAATTAAGTATAATTTTTTCTCATTAAAAGAAATAAAAATCATTTTTAAAGAAAATGTATTTTTTAAGGAATAAAATTACTTTACTAAATATTGAGTATATATTTTCATAGAATTAAATAATATATTTCTATTAACGATAAAAAATATATATATTTAAAAAATTATTTAATAAAATTCATAAATTCCAATTTAATGACTAGGTTATAATGGTCACATGTAAAAAATAATATTTAATAGTTCATTTATTCTGGGTGTTGTGTATTTTGTATGCAATCAAACATAGCCTTATTTTAAAAAATATAGGGATAATAAATTCCACCACTTCCCCCATTTAATAAATCTAATCATCATAATTTTAAATCTATATCAGTAATCAAAGGAAATTTTTGAAATCCCACATCATAAAAAGTGTGAAAAAACTTCCTCTTGAAAAGAGAGAAATGGAAGTACGAAGGTTATCTGGGATAACACATACTAGGTTTCTAAATAAGAAAACATTAGTGTGAGGTGAAAATATATACATTTAAGAAAATAATAGTATAAATATAATAATAGAGATTGATAGAGATCATTTATCACAAGAAATTGAATGATCCTGATAATTTAAATGACCATAAAACCATAAACTAAGTGGATTGAAAAAGACTTTAAATTCCATGGGAGAGAAATTATGAGGATAAATATTTTTTTAAGATATATGTCTATATTTTATGAATCCCTTACCTTTTATACTAACAATATAACAAAATATACTAACTTGAAAAGTATAATTTCATACTTTAATCAATTTTAACCATAATATCATCTTGTTATTTGAACGATGAGTATTCAAGATGAATTTTTTTATGTCTGAATAACTAAAATAAAATTTTATTGGATCATAAAAATCTATAAAAAACTATAACCCGATATTTAGACATTAAGAAGAACCTAAGTGGTTAAAACAGGATGAGATAATTCCCAAAATGAATAAACCTTTGTATGGATAAATAATACATTAATCATTTAAATTAAATATTATTACAAAAAGAAATGAATTAAATAAATAACTAACCAAAAAATAAACTAAAGATTTTCGAATAGGATTGAAACCCAAAAATTTAAAGTATATTATCACGCATTTCATTAATATTAATTTAACATTTATCTCTATTAGTCATGTATAAAGTCATATTCTTAAAAATGTATATACATTAATCATATAATATCAAACATATGATATCCATTTCCATAAATAACAAGAATCACCTGAAATACACATTAAGATAATATATGTCTCTAAAAGATAATTTTACAAAGAATACTCAAATAAAATACCATAATATTCTATTTAACATAATCACATAATGTTCCCAAAAATTAATGAACTTCTTCATCAGTCGCATAGTCACTGCATTATTTGTCAATCCCATGGTTAGATATATCAAATGTTTCTAAATTTAAATCACCCATTATTACCTCAAAATCACAGATATGATAAGCCCTAAATTTCACTAATACCATTAAACTTTTTACTACAAAATTAATTGAATTCCTACCCAAATAGTACTTCACATTAAACATAAGGATTACATATACCTCAACCCAATAAAATGTATCCCAATATATCATTAATCGCCTCAAAATCTGATCACTTAATGCCTAAAATGAGCACGTATAAGACTTTGAATATATTATCATATTTAATAATATAAACCCATGTTTGTATTCATAAATCATATGATAAAATCACATAAAATATTCTAATATAAAAATTTATCTAAACTGTACTCTATTACCAACTATAATAGACACAAACCAACACTCCCATATCCCATGATGAAAATAAAATCTTAATATTTATTGCTTTGATACTAATAAATGTGATCCAATTTTTTTATCCAAACATTACAACATAAAAAGGAAATATTTGATCACTTATAAAATCAAATACCTTTTAGGTTTAGTGCTTATATAATTAGGAAAAATTCATACTTAAATAATAATTATGACTTCAAGATAGTATTTCTCCTACTATTTACAACTTTTTGTATTCCATATTAATTATTCTTAGGTACCCTATTAAATTCTATACATATGAAATATTTCTATAATAAATAATTTTTCATAATTCCTTATAGGATAAGGAAAATTAAACATAAGAACGGTGAGATAAAATGGTCAATGTTGTAAACATGGCCATTAAAAATTTAATTTCATCAGTGAGAGTATGATGTTCGTAAGGGTATAATTGCATACTTAAAGTGCATGATAATAACATAAGATAATTCATACCAATCAGTGCCTAGATCATCAATCATGAAACATGTCATAAAGATTTAACATAGCATTTTATTTATAAGAATCAATAATACCATGAAATGTGTTTTCATCCATGATCAATGGAAACATTTATGAACCATATAAATCATAAAGAAATCATTTTGGTACCTTGGTACATCACCATTATATAACCCTTACATTACCCTTATAATTGGAATAACCATATAGCTAACATCCAAATTAATTATCAAGAGAGCATAATAATTAATAAAATAATTAGAGAGATCTCTAAATGTGACCATTGTATAATCTATATCGAGATCACCCATAATATATAATAGGTTTCAACACGTCATAAAAAATATTGAATGAACATAACATAAATAAAACCCTTGAAAACTCTTTTAAACCCATATGTAAAAAACTTTTGGATATTACAATAACCTTTTTATTTCAAAAATAAAACATTAAACATTAATCATACAAAAGAATAGAAGGGGGAGTTTATGAAATCTTATAAGGGAAGCCCAATCTCCAATAAAGTCTATGATAGTGGGAAAATTCATTTTCACCATCTATTTTAAAATAAATAATTCATTTTAGTACACTGTTAACCAATGGAAAAAAAATTGTTCCATGAAAATATGTATAAATAAATAATAATCTAACTATATAAAGAATGAGAATGTTATCATTATGAAATATCCATGGAAGAGAATACATAATATTATGGGTTGTTTCCATTGATTAATTAAAATACCCTTAAAATATCCTTAAAAATATTGAGTAAAATATCCTCTTCACTTTGGAAATCACTTTTAAAAACTACAAATTTTGGAAAATATTAAGACAAAACATTTCTTTGAAAATAAAACTAAAACATATAAATTAATGTGAAAGAAAATAATGGTTATGATGGTGGGAAAATATTTTCATGTTTCATATATCAAAAATTTATATTATTTTTGAATGATTTTGTAAAAAACATCAAAAAAATTATTTCTAAAAAATATTAAGATATGTGAAAAGGTAATATAAAATACCATTAGAAAAAAATTATATATTATAAAAGAACATTTTGGAAAAAAAAATTAGGAAACATGAATATAGAAGAGAATGATTCCCGATTTAACAGAAGAAAGATGATTAGGATCAATTAAAAAAATAATGATGTATATTTAATCAATAAATAAGGAAATGGAAATTAAAAATGTAAAAAGCATTCATAACTAAATGTTATTAAAAGTTATTTAGTTTACTAAAATTAGAGCTTATGATTTTCCAAGAAAAGGGAAATCCTGAATCTGCTTTTTTACTTTGGTAAGTCTTAAATCATAAACTAATGAAGGAATAATGTCAAATGAAGATTTATATTTCACAAAAATAAGTATATTAATGATATATCATGTTAAATTTGATTTATACACACCGCATAAAATAATATAGGTTCATATTATAAACATATTTCCCAAGCAAAGAGAAATTTGGGACAAATTACCCTTACAAAAATCAAATAATTGAATTAAGAATTAATCAACTGAGAGATTTTATGTAAAAAAATTAAATCCACAAAAATAATGTGTAAATAATAAATTAAAAAAAAATATATAAATTCAAACCTAATCATGGAATAATAAAGTCAGTAAAAAGAGTTATAACCTAATGAAAGGAAATTGAGTAAAGAAACCCTTTACAACTTGGTAGCTTCCAAGTCAAATACCCTTGAATAAAATAATTTAAACATAAACATAAAAAATCATAATTTAATAATGAATCATGATTTGACATTTAAAATAGAATTATATACACAATATAAAATAAATTATGTGTATAGAAAAAGAAAATGTGCCTTGTTGAAAAAAAAATTCAGACAAAATCTTTTACCTCGAGCCCAGACATGATATATTTGTACTTCAACACCTTCATATATTTTATTTTATTTTAAAAAAAAAATACCATGATTAACCCCTTAACCATAAAACAATTTATTAATTTATTAAAATTCCATATTTATTTACTTAATTAGTAATTCCATGTTGGCTGTTTTAAGAAATTTTGGACTATAACTTCTAATTACCATTGGTATGTTGATCATGGTAAACTGGGCGGTTTTTAAATCTTATGCAGAATAATAATCATGAAATAATTATCATTTTCATAATTAAATTAAACTTTTCAATCTATACACTATATAAGGTTATGAAAATTGAACTATGTTTTGATCATGAAAATGGTTGGCCATATATACACTTGAGTGACATTTCCATTTTTAAACGATCGTTATAGAAAAATGTAATTATTATTATATATTTAAATAAAAATAATAATATAATAAATAAATAATTATTTAGTCAAATATTGTTATATTTATCATTTATTTGATGTGGTGATGAAAAATTAATCACATCACATTGTGGAGGTGGTAGTCCACACGTACGAACGAACAACATTATATTTTTTTAGTGGATGGAAATGTGATAAAATAAATATTTTATTATATTTAAAAAATAATGAATATTTAATTAACAATGTATATATACATTAATTTCATCATTATAACCAACCATAATTGGTGATGATGGAAAATGAATTATATTAGTTTGTGGGGTAACAATCTACCATGCACACAAATGATAGTTTAGTTTTCCAATTTATTAAAGATGAGATAAATATAGGTTATTAAATAAACATAATTAGATATAATTATATGGTATATACATATTTTATTATCCTAAAATGGTTGTAAAATATTTTAAGGAGGTTTTATAAGGAATAAAATAAAAAATCATGGTTAAAAACTATACATCTTCTTCATAAAACCTCTATTTATTTAAACATTACAAACTATATGATTGGTATTATACCCAAAATAATACATAAATAATGTGAGGATTTATATTATAAATGTATTTGGAAGTATATTTTCTGAACCAAATGGGTTTTATCTGTGAATTAAAGAGAATAAGATGTTCCCTTTATAAGATAAGGGAGGGACACTCTTAAAATTTATCAAAATATTAAATTAATATAAAGTAATATCCAATTCCAAATAGCTAAAAAGATCTATTTAAAATAAAGGATGATTATGGGAAAAATAATCTTAGAAAATAAAAAAATAAAAAACTTTACTTTATTCTTATCAATATATTTTCGGTTTAACCCCCTGTTAACTCCTTTAACAGTTATCGTGAAAACAAGGATTTTTATTTTTTGAGGGTCAAGATAGTTACTATAAATGAAAAAAAATACATACCATAAATGGAATGTGTTTGATATATTAAAAAATTTCCTAATAACATGGATGAATCAATGTTTTTACAAATTTTATATCATTTAATAAAATATTAGTTTTTATAATTTCTCATTACTGTAATTTTTTAGAACAATTCATTACTCTGATTTTAATAACATCAAATAAAAAAATTAAATTTGATGAGAATATTTTATTAAATCCATAAATTATTAAATGAATCTAAAAAAATCTTGTATATAATTAATTACCTGAAATTATATCACTTAATATTTTTAGTATCTTTTATTTTATTTTACAATTTATTAAATAATTTCTGGGTTAGCTTTGTCTAAGGATTTTTGTAATTATTTCTTCCATAAAAATTAAAAAATATATATAATAATTAATATAAATAATTTTTATGTGAAATTAATATTTATAACCTAACATATCTTTATTTTATTTTCATGTTAAAAATATTATAGTTATTATAAAGAAGAGTGTGGCATTTGTGACTTTTCTTTGCGTAAAATATTTTAATGTTTGTAATCACGTCTAAGTAGAAAAAATGATAAATATAAATATATAACCAAATATTTTATAATTATATATTATATGGACTCATAAAATAAAATTACGGAAAGTGTTATTGTAATTTTTATAGTCCTCATCATTTTATTTTTAACTATCAATTATATGATTTACCTTTTACAGTGGTAACAAAAAGAACTATAGTTACTATTGATATTGAATAAAAATAAAAGGGGAATATTTTCCAAATCTATACCCACTGATTACAAATATGGGAATTATTTTTCAAAAATAAAAACAAAAAAGTGATACAATTTAATTTAAAATTAAACTGGTGAAACGCGATGAAAAATGGGTTTTCCAAAAAAATGCACAATATTAGTATAAAATTTTATTATACTAATTTAAAGAATAAATTTATTTTAAAAACCAATATTGTATTATTTTAAATAAAAATGAACTAATTATATTTTAAAAAAAATTAAAAAATTGAATGAAAAGTTTTTAATAATCAATAATAAAATATAATTTTCAATAAAAATCGTATTTTTTCACTATTTATTAAAAAATCAATTTTTTAGAAAATTCACAACATTCACATTAAAATAATTTTTATATTATATTTCCATAAATTATGATCATTTTATGAAATATATTTTCTATATTTTTCAAAAAATAATTTTCATAAATTTGGATAAAAAGAAAAAAACATTTTAAAAGAAAATGTATTTATGAAAAGTAAAATAA
This sequence comes from Viscum album, assembly GCA_963277665.1. Classification (NCBI taxonomy): domain Eukaryota; kingdom Viridiplantae; phylum Streptophyta; class Magnoliopsida; order Santalales; family Viscaceae; genus Viscum; species Viscum album. The sequence goes on along the minus strand of OY728157.1, from coordinate 452,906,032 downwards.
ATTTTTAAAAAATTTAGTTCATATTTCCTAATCATTAATAAATTAATTTTTATTTATTATAAAATTTATATATATTTAAATAATTATTTAATCTTATTTATTCCCCCCATTTAATGGCTAGGTTATAACGGTCATATTTAAATAATAAAAATTTGTGGTTTTTTGCACTTGGTGTTGCATATTTTGTACACTATCGAACATATTTGTATTTGAAAAACTATTAGTATGTTTTTTAAAAAATCCACCAGCACTCTCAAAATATATTCTTTCATTGATATGGGAAAATTTCAATATTGATATATATTCAAAAATACCATTTTTCATTTAGATTATTTTACTTGATATATATGTTCAATTTTTATAATACTAAGATACACTTAATTGACATTGGATTCTCATCCTTCATATTTAAGAATTAATTAAAGTGAATTGATCAATTTGTATCAAAACTATAGAAATAAAAATTTAAGGTCTATACTTTTAAATATAAAATATCATTTCTAGTAATTTATTCTCTGTAGAATATTAATTGATTTTTGTATCCTTCAGGGTTTAACTAGAATAAAATATATTCCAAACAATTTAATTAACTGATAATAAAAGTTTAGTTCAAACTTTATTGTCAAGAAAATAACACATTATCTTGAAAGGTGATTCCCTATTATGAGAAATCATAATTGGATTGGTCACCAAATTATAATTTTTGATTATTTAAGAGGTCATATATAATCCATAAAATGGAAATGGAATAAAATTCAATAATGGGTGTGTAACATCATAAAAAATAAAGAAAAAAATCATAAATCATAAATAAAATCCCACATTTCCTTGAAAAAATTAAATATCTCTTAGTGATTTTTAATTAATTAACTATTTTATCACTTTTATAAAATTCCATCATTATAAATTTTATAAGAAAGAAAAATATATTAAATAACCAAGAAATTTTATTTCTCCCAGTTGATGAATAGTTATTTATCTTTACACCCCTCCAAAACCATGTATATATTCTTCAAGGACACACTAAATGATTTTCTAGGAACGAAAACATCATTATTTGATATCTCAAGTAACTCATTGACCATTATATGAAAAAAACATGAAACATTAAAATTTCATCAGGTTAATTCACATACCAAAGGAATGAAGTGGTATCCAAAGGTATAGTATGGTCATTAAATCTTCGTCTTATTGAATTAAAAGTTATTAATATTTATTTGTTTTAATAAAATAATTCCCTATCATTTCGTATAAAAAATTGTATTTAATATTAATATCCCCCGTTTCTTGTAAAACTGAAGAGGTTAAAGTGATGTGGTCAAGAAAAATTGTTTACTCTCATTTATGTAATAGATATTGAACTTATTCATTCAATATATATTTTTATAATATCTTATACACTTTTGATTTTAGTATAACTTTTATCCTTTCATTTATCAAATATATTATCATACAAATATAAATTATATTCAATAAACCACATGTAATTTTATTAAACTACATTACCATGAGAAAATAATCCTTACCTATTATTTTAACCTAATAAAACAATGAAGTGTAAATTTTATCTTTATATATCTCATTTATTGAACTAATATATTAAAATCACTAATATCATATTAAGACTCAATATAATTTCTCAACATTGTAGATGATATGGAGTCTTTTTTGGATAATTTTTTTATAAAAAATATATTAATTCTTTTTATTCATTTCTATCAATAAAATTTTCATGTTTTTCAATACCTATAACATTTTTCAAAAAATTTCAGATACATTAATTTCTTAAAAACACTATGTTTTAATAAGAAAGTGGAAGGAATTGATTAAGAGTCTCATTAAATGTAGTGACCATAAAAAATAAAAAAAAATCCTAAAAAGATAGATATTTAATTCTTAGAATATATTCGTGCTCCCCTTGATCTATAAAAATTCTAATCTCATATCTTGTTTTTGAGTAATGAAGTGTGTATGTGATTACTTCATCATTAAATCATAATCATCCTCATAAACCATAGTATTATTCCTCCTAGTTTTATATATCTATAGTTCTCTCTTAAATTATTATTTCCTTAAAACTATGTGATAATAAAAATAGTTCAACTTTCTTAAAAAATAAAAATAGATCCAAAGTTAATTTATTGTTATTAAGGATACCTTCTCCTTGAATCAATCATTCTTCAGGACTACTAATATAAATTAAAATATAAATTAAATCCCCAATATGATATGGGGTATAGTTATTTACATTTACCTTTTTATCTAAAAAATTCAACTGAGACCAGAGTAGTAAAATCACTTGCACTATCACCTAAAATAATATATTGAATAATACAAGCATAGATGATCAGAATCCTGAATTCCATTTATTTAGGTTCCAACGAAGTTTATAGGGAATTATAAACCATATAACATGATGATTTTTAAATTACTGAAGTATTCAACATAAGGAAAAAATATATATGTAGAAAAGTTTTTATGATGGGGTGATTAGTTGAAGATGACAAGGAGAGTACATTGGTATGAGATCATATGAGATCATTATCTCAAGAAACTAAATTAGGAATCATAATAAGTTATTATTTCTCATTGTAATTTTTATTCATATTTCCACCAATATCCTGAACATTCAACTTTATGTCATATTAACTCTTCTTTTCTAGAAAATATATAAAACCTAGTATGAAAGAATATATTTATAAGTGTAAAATAATGTAATGGAGAAATGACCACCTCATCAACTCTATAATAACATGTAAGAAACTTTAATTTCTCTAAGAAATTATTTTTTTACTTCTTATACTCACACATAGGAACTGAATAACTAAATAATATGGATGAATAGTGTGAATAAGTGGGGTATACACTTCAAATAAATTACCATCAAGAATCCCATCGGGGTCACTATTTTTAACTATATTCGTCTCTCCATTAATTATGGAAATTCCTTTAAGAAAAATCCTAGAAGGGTGACCTTGTTTATTGAATAATGAAAAAACTCCACACAATATAAAGTGTACTTTTATATCACATAAACGTATTACATTTTATGATATATGAAAAAAAAATTCCTTAATTCAATTCATCAAAATTTTTAACACAAATTTTAGATTTTTCTTCAAATTCATCACATTAAAATTCAAAACTATTATAAATTTTTATATTCATAACATGAAATCCTTCATGTGATTAAATTTTTATCATTGTTTCACACACATTACAATAGACTATTTCTAATGGATTTGGACTTTTACACTTTTTCAATATTAATTCTTCATTACTACATCTTTGATTTTGGTTTGATTTTAAAAAAACTTGGATACTTCATTATTTTAAAAATGAGCTAACAAAATTATGAAATATTCCTCAATAATATGAATTTTCTATTCAAAAATTCTATATTGGGGTAGATTTATCTTCAACGGTATTAATTTCATTATAAATAGATTTTTAAATTTCACCTATTATAAATAAATATTTAAATATTTTATGTATTAACTGGAAAAAAAATATTTTTTACTTTAAGACACATCACTTCAACTAAACCTCTAAATTTTGTTTATAAAATAATCATAACATTTAATTCGCCAATTATAGTAAAATTTTCCTATTTTTATTCAAAAATTAAACCATTCACACTTGAATCCTGTGATTATTTTTCAATAAATTTATATAATTTTTAAAATTTAGATATTTCTAAAATCATTCCTTCTACTATCCTATTACTATGATTTATATCTTAGTTTTTTATTTTTCATTATTAATTTTATTATAATTATTTTAATATTAAATTTTTTCCTTATACATGAGTAATAATATTTATTTTATTTCTCATCACCTAAAATAATATCCCCATCATCATAATTTTCACAATATTTTTCATATTAGTCATCTGAATAAAAAATATTTTCCACACTCTTTAGCTCGTAACCTTTCCATTTAATTTTTTTACTTATTCAAATTTTAATATTTTTATAATTTTTTTATGATCTAACATGGAATTTATTTGTAGTCACTAACTTTATTGTTATATAAATCGGTCAATAATCTTATCACATTTTAATTAATTGAGTATCCTTCTCCAATAAATAATATCATCTAGATAATCATTTTTCTAATATTTTTAATTTTGATTTTATATCCTTTTATTTTGATGAAAATTCGCCCATTATGAATGTATTTTACTTATTTCTTGATAAATTCCTTGAATATTATTCTTTATCATTGTCCTACTCCATGTATATTATAAAATTATCAAAATAATAAGCTATTAAACCATAACAAAAAACATTTTGTAATAATTTTTTACTTATTTTTCAATTAACCTTTGAAGGAACTTCTTAAAATTAGAAAACAAAATCCTCTTGAAGTTATATTCTTCATAGTATTATTTCAAATTGTAATTTATTTATACCATAAATTATTTTTTAATCTTTATATTACTCATTAATTTAAAATTTATTTATTTCTCTAATTTCCCATTATTTTTCAGTATTGATAACATTTTCATTTCATATTAAATAAACAATCATAAAAATAATCAAGTAAAGATGTATGAAAGACTCATTATTAATAAAAAAATAGTTTTTTATCATAATTTCCCAACATATTTTTGAGGTTTTCTTATTCACTATTTTAATATTTAGTTACTACTAAAATAATCTAATCAAACTTTAAAACTCATTTAATTATGTGAAAAATATATAAACGTTTCCTATATGATAGTGTTTACCAAAAAATAGGAATAAAAACTCTTATAAATGAGTTTATGTTATCCATTCTCAATAAAATCAATAAACAACTCAAGAACACAATGGTATTTAAATAATAATAACAAATAAATTCAACATTGGTCTTTTAAGGATAACCAAAACCATTGTCATAGTAATTGATCAAGCTCCCAGAAATATATTTATGTGCTAATAAAGGTTTGAATAAGTAAATACCATTTTTTCCTATAAAATTTTATTATTTTTTTAATGAAACTTTGATACCAATTAATATAAATGTCCTTTTTGTCAATTTTTTATTTTTTATACAAGATATACATTAACAATAAGTTTTTAACAGATGAAATTTTTTACTAGTTTTATTACCTAATAAAAATGATTATATCATAAAGATGAACATATTATACCATGGTAATACATTTTTCAATTACCATATAAGGAATAAAAAATCAAAAATAGATTACTTGGTGAGATTGAGTTAAATTTATAGTCTCCCAACATCATTGAGGAAAAGAGTAAAACTTATAAAACTATTTTGTTATAATTTTGTATCATAATATATCAAGTGATATTTCATGTCTTAAAAAATTCATATAATATAATATGAATAATAATGATTTCCAAATAATGTATCTATCATTATAAAAATAAAAGTTTCCTCTTCTTTGATTGAAATGAATATTTCATATTTTATTCACATAAATAAATAATTGTCCACACTAAAAAATAATATTCATTATTCATGATGAGACCATGTATTATACACACAATGGAGTTTCTGTCTTCTATTTTGAAAATAAAGAACTTATATATCAAATCACTATAAGGTAAATATTATTCTCAAGAAAATAAAGCCTTTATCCTCTATGATACTCATCCTTTATCATCAAGTCAAAGTGGGAATAAACACTATAATATTTACTCAATATATTATTTTTCTGCCTATATAGTATTTATATTCTATAAATACCATTCCCCAACTTCCTCATGAAATTTATTTCAACAAAAAAACCTCCACTAATTTAAAATCCATGGTGTTTGTTTTTTAATTTGAAAATATTCAAATTCCATATTTAATTCTTCCCCCAATGTTTATTTAAACACTTTGTCTCAAAAAAATGAATCTAACATGTATTAGATAAGTGTTTTGAGTGTCTTAGATCATATTAATTTGAGTAATATATGTAAATAATTAATGGATATATTAATACTTTTAAACTATGAAAAAATAAAATTGAACATTTTATCTAAAATCCATTAAATATCTATCATTTTCCAACATCAACCTGCGATAAAAACTGTCACATGACCACCAAAATGTCAGTTCCACTAAAAAATCATCATCATCCACTAAAATACTTATACATCACTTTAAAAAAGGTAGTTTCTACTATATTTAAACTATAACATTAATGACAGTCCATTAGAAGTATTGTGTCAAACTATCTTGGGGGGACTTCTCTAAAAATATTCCCCCATATTCATATGAGACACACCTTCATCATAAACTATGTCATCTTATAAATTCTTACACTAAAATAACAAGATCCAATGGATCTTGTATCACCATCAATTGATAAAATAATCCAATATATACATGACCATGAAATCAATTTTATTATAATTTGAGAATTTATTCTTTTTTATGTTTATTTAAAGGATATAAAAATACTTTTCATCCTCTCCTTGATTTAATATTATTAATTCTATAATGATTATTTTAATCCTCTCATCATGGTTTCCTCAAAATAAAACTTTTAGATTCAAATAATATATGATATAAAAATTTATTGAATCTAAATTTTCAACATAAAATAATATGTGACTTTACTATTTTATTAAATAAAATTTTTTATTTATTTTATATATCTGATTATTAAATAGTAATGAAATAATTAAGTAAAATAATAAACTACTGATATCATTAAAATTGATATAAAATAAATACATGTTATTTAAAAAAGATAACTAATTTAATACTTTTTTCTACTAAATTTTTTTTATTTTATCTTAATGTAGGATAAATGGAAAAAATAAGGAATTTTTAAATAATTTGGAAAATATTAAACATGATTCGAAAAAAATGATTTTGTGGATTTATAGAACATAATGATTATTTGTTATTAAAGTTAAAAACAATATTATTGTATAATATATGTAATCATCACAGTTTATTAGCATTATTCATTAATGAATTCTTTTTATATTTTAATTAATTTAGATATAAAGTCAAAAACTATTAAAATAGGTTATTTGTGGACATGTTTTGGGAAGAATATGTTTTTAATAGAGAGTTGATAAATAAGAGATGAAAACACCAAGAAAAATGATCAGTGTCTTGGGAATGTTTCTTTATTTTTGATTTTCAAGTACTCTATTAAATAAACATGGTCATTTTTTGTTCTTTATTCCATGGTTTTATAGATTGAAAAATATTATAAGTAAAATAAATAGAAAATTCCCATTTTTTATAACCAATTTTTGTTATTATAAAATTTCCCATTTAGTGAAAAATGTTCGTGGTTTTCATTTCAAGATTTAAAATATTGAAGGAAATGGGAAATCTAGAGAATATAGGATTTATATTTGAAGTTGATTAAGATATTTAAAATTTTTGTAAATTAAAATGCACATTTTTATATTCTATGGTTATGTTCTAGGATACATATGAATTTTATATAAATCCAAGGCTAATTTTTTGTGTTTGAGGGGGTGGGGATACATCTTGGATGGAGACATAAAGAAAATGTTAAATGCTTTTGAAATAGTTAGACTATTTTTTATAATGTGTTAAAGATTTTGAGGAAGATATTTTTTTCATTATGTTTAGGGTTACATTTTCCAATTTTTTCATGTGTAAACACTGATACATTGTACATTAAAATTTTTAATACAAGGATATATTATTGAATAAATAGATCTTAGATAGTTTTGAATATTTCTTCATAGGTTTTCTGCATTTTTTTTAATTGTATATTAATTTTATTTTCAGTCACATGATAATTTTGAATGGGTCTATGAATTGAAAGTTAATATCAAAACTATATGATCTAGTTTTACTCATGAACATTGAATATAGTTGGTTTTTCTATATTTAAATATGAATTTTTTATCATCATATAGACTAAAAATGAATTTAATTTATGATTGAAGGATAAATATATTATTCAAAATTTATTTTAATCTCATTCCTCAAACAAAAAATTACTCATAAAATTATTTTTATATCAATTTAATTATTTTCTTAGATATTAATCCATGTGTGATTACATTATATAAAAGATTTTTATTTAGTTTTAAAATCTATTTTCTGAAGTTTTAATTAAAAACAACTCAAATTAATATGTTTTGGATTTAAAATCAGTATAATATTTGGGGTATAAAGTTTCTCAATGGGATTGTATCTAGACTAACCAAATAATATTATTTTGTTGTTAGTGTTCAAAAAGATATTACAAATTTATAAATTTATATAGTTTTGTGGAACTAACAAAATTGGTAACCCTTTATGTACAATAATTCTAGTGAAAACCTATTTTTGGTAAGGAAAAGGCCATTATATTTTTATATAAAATATCTATTTATTATTTTAAAATGAAATATATATTATACGAGAAGAAAAAGATAAATATAAGAATTTATAAAGTAAAAAAACAAATTTTATCACATCCAAAACCTACTAAATATGTATATATTAGTGGTACATCATGGAAACATATGATGAATCTAGTAGTTGAAGATGAAGAAGAGTGGTGAAATCTTTGAAATCAATTTCAGAATCTAGACTACACTTATTAAAGTAGAAAAAAATCCAAATAAGATAGGAAGAATATCCAAGGCCTCAAGATAATTTATCTAATACTTATGTCTATATTTCCATTGCTAAAGTACATTAGTTTCTAGATGATGAAATGAATTAACTATATTTCTTATAACTAAATAATAAATTTAGTTATCAAATTCTCAAATATTGAGAGGTTCATAAATAATTTCTACACCAAAAAAATGGAATAATGATTAATAATCACGAATTAAGTTTTATTAAATACGATAGTTAAATGGAAAATGATCACAAGATAAGTCATGTCATTGACAACATCTATATTTCCAAATAGTAAAATTATTGACTCAAAATAATGTCCTGACATGAGATCATTTTAGAAGTGGAATGATAGCCATGAAATAAAAGTGAAGGAACCATATTTGAGTTATAGAGAGCTCATGAAAATTGAAACATCCCTTTTATAATTCTTAATCCTTGTAAAAAAGGAATGATCTGTTAGTCTTAGATTTCCTATCTTCATTGTTAATAAATTATACATTACCTATATTATATATTCATTTAAAATATAATAAGGATTTTATTCTTATACCACAAATATTTCACTTTTATACCTCGATCTTTTTATTTTATTTATTTTATTATTTTCTTACCATTGGATATTTTGGTTGAGGTTCTGGTTGAGTTTCAGGTTTAAATTTTTTAGTTTTTGATGTTCTTAGGTGGATTTTTTCCAATGAATGGTTTGTATGCACAGTTTTAGGGTTAACCATGCAACCTATTGAGGCATAAGGTTTTTTCAGTTCAAATTATACTTGCATGGTTTTACTTTCATTATTTTATCATGGCTTGGGTGAAACTATACAATTTCAAGTGGAAAATTGTGTTCCATGAGGGTTGGGGTATGGGGCCTAATGTACGGATTGTGCATGGTTAGAGGAAACCATGAAGTAATCTTGTGAAGGGTTCTCTAGTTTTGATTATTTTCATTTTCATTGTCAGAAAAATGATTTCCCAAACCATGTGGACAAACCATGTGGGGTCCCCCTTGTCTCCAGTAGAGTGTGCAGGGTTGGCACATGGTTTTTCAAACCATGTTCCCAAACCATGCAAGTTTCCCATATCATTAAAAGTGTGATATTCCACATTTTACAATCAAATATATTAAACCTATTTCAGGATTATATTCCATTTTATATAATATGCATGCCAATTGGATCCAAGAAACTATCCACTTTTTCTCCCCTTTTTTCATTGAAGCTCTATAATGGATCCAAAGTAAGTTTTGTTGGGTATTTTTGTTGATTTATTATTCTCCTCTTCCTTCTCTCTGGGTTTCTTGGTTTTTTCATTATGTATTCTCTCTTGGATGAAACTGATGGGTTAGTGTTGATATGTGCTTCAATTTATTATATGATAGGGTGTGGGGATTATCTATTGAAGTGTATTCTTACATCTCTTGAAGTTTCTTTGAATTTTCACCTCATTAAGTTAGGTGTTTTCATCCATTTACTTTATGAAACACTCCATTTGATTCTTTGTTGTCTCTAAATAATTAATAAATGTGGTTTTCATTCTTGTGTTTTTTTTTTGGTTTGTTTTCATTTTTCATGATTGAATGTTGGTTTGAAGTAGTTTTCAAAGGGATTTCTCAAACATGCCTATATATATATATATATACGTAAGGTGTTCAATAAAATGTAAATTGGTCTCTAAAAGTTAAATTGGTTTCTTTGGGTGGTGTTTTCATTTGGTTATGTTTTGGTATTGTGGTTTCATTTTTAATTGGGGTTTATATATGGGAATTGGTGACTCTTGTGGTATGAATATTATGTTTGGAGTGTTGTATTTGGTGGTAAAATAAGTGGTGTTTATTTAAATATCATTTTGAATGCTTTCATGGATACTTAAATGGTGTAATTAGATATGGGAACATCCATATGTTCATAGTGTGTATATATAGATGGGAAAAAAATGAAAATGTCCCTTAATAATGATGTTTCCTATAACCCCAATTTTTCAAATGCTTCTCTACCATTTTCTTCTTACTCATATGAAATGGTCCTTTAATTATAATAACATATTCAAAGTAATTTTAAGTGAATATTTTTTAGAATATTTATTTAAATAAGAAGTTTATTGTGTTTCATGTGTACCTATTGGTTATGGTTTATAAATGTGGTCAATGAGCTGTTTGAAAGGTACAAAATATGTTTTAAAAATATTATAATGTAAAAAAGTAATGAATGTTAGATTTATATAGAATTTAGGGTTTTATTCCACTTGGGATTCCTTTTTGTTTTTCTTAAATGTGTGTTATAAATTTTACAAGTGGTGTGAATCACATTGTAAAATGGGTTTGGTGTGTGTGTGGATTTAAAAGATACTTTTCCTATAGAGATCATGGGATTCATGTGTGATTTTCATAGTGTGTTTCAAAATGGGTTTTATGAATTGTGAAAGTGGTGTGAAATATGTTTCATAATGTACATGGCACACTGAGGGAATTTAAATGTGGTTTCACATTTTCTATTTAAGTTTTTTCATGTTTATCACATTGAGGTGTGTTTTAGAAACTAAATGTTATAGAAGCTCATTGGGAAATTTTACTGTTGTTTTATTTTTATACCATGGTTTTGAAACATTATTTTTAAAATGAAATTGGAATCATATATTTAATGATCTTTTGGAACTTTGATGTTTTTTGGTGTTTTTTTTTTGGAAATATTATGTGACAGGAAGGCCTGGTTGGTATTTTTTGATTTTTAGAAAAGTGATTTTAAATTATAGAAAATGTTGGTTTCAATGTGAGCTTTAATTATCAGATGAATTATTTTGTGAAATAATTGGATTTTTTGTGAGTTTGAGATTCCTTGATTATTTTTAGAGACCACTATACATTGGGATATATTCCTCTCTAGTCTCTCAGGCACAATGACGTTGTGGGTTTTGGATTATGTTTGGAAAACACTAGACCTTGGAATGTGTTCCCCTCATGTGGCTTGTGCAAGAAAAAATTTGTAGGTTGTGGTTTCTATAATGTGTATCACCAAGTATTATTATCCTGGTATTTTGGGGAATCATATAGAGGGTAGAGTGATGGTTTCTTTTTAACCCTTATTAGATGGGTTGTGCCCCTTGTATTTGTTGAGTGGGTAGGTAAGATGTGCTACAATATTGGATAGTTTGGAGCGGTCTATTTCTTATTTTCTATGGATATACATCATATGTTGGAAGGTGAGTACATAATTAGTAAATCCTTGGATTGATTCGATATATGTTTATTAAATGCTTATGATTATCTATATTATTGTTCTTTATTGAATCTATTATGATTGGTTACCTATTTTATCAGAATATATCTATTTGTATTTGTACTCTTTCTAGAGTTTATCTAATTTATTATATTTCCATCCATTCTCATTGCATCCCTCATTTGAATTTGTTTTGGATTATTTTTTGGGTTTTTTATGAAACTAGTATCTTTTGAAATGGAAAAATATTTTAAAAAAATAATGTAGTGTGTTATTTAGAAAAGTAATATTTTCTAGAATTATATGTCTGACTGTTTAAAATGATTACAAACTTATTTTTATTATGTATTTTAAACTAGTGCTTGTGGACACTTTTGCAAAAGGAAATTCATGGAATATTTATTGGTTACAAACTGAGGTATTGTATTCCGACTCCCTATATGAGCCACTTAGTATCTATAGACCAGTTTTTTTTATAGGTTGGAGTTTCTAGTTCATGTGTTTGTTTTTGGAGTAGGTTGGTCTTATGGTTGGTGGTGAGGAAGAGGTCATGGGGATATCATGGAATCATTGTTTGGATTTAGTTTTTTATCATTTTTTTTATATGTTCAGAAGTGGTTGTATTTTGATCGTTTTTTATATTTATTAATGTTATTTTCTTGGGTTTTCCTATGTGTTTATTTTTGGTATTTTGATCCTGGTTTTTTATTGGGATAAATCATTCCCATTAGATTATTTTGATTCTCTGAACTGGTTTTCTGCCCATGGGGATCGGGAAAACCCATCAAACCTTGTCTCAGTCCCGGTCGGGAGTCAGGATGGATACAATCCTTGCATAGTTCGTGGAAAAATTGCATCATAAGAGGCCCTTGTTATTTGGGGTGTCAGTTTGATCAAATATTATTACTATTGGGACTCAAGAGGTGGGTGTGGTAAGGACTTCATGAACCCTTACTCATTCTAATCCTCGATTTTCCAGGGGTAGTTCAAGATTTGAGTATTTTGTTTTGGTTTCTTGGGTATGGATGAGGAATGACAATAAAAGTGATCTGGTTTCATGTTGTGATCTCACATAGGGTAGTGAACCATTAGGTTCTATGTGTATGGTTTACTTTCCTCTTAGTTATTGACTCTTACTCGGGTCATGACCCACTGACCATGTCATTGTGTCATCCATGTCCACAAATTCCTCATCTTGAGATTTTGGTATGATTTGGGATTTGGTTAATTTTTTCCAGTGTGGGTTTATTTTTATGGGTGTAAATGGTTTTTGAAAAAAAAATTCAAGGGAAAATGGTTTCAAGGTGCGATTATTTGGGTGTTAGTGTTTAAACTAGATTTTAATTTGATTTAAGTTTTTATGGAAAGTGGATTGAGATTTGAAGTGGTTTGAAATTAAAAAAAAAATTGGTTTTTGAAAATATTATTCATTTTGTGTTTTTATTTTTTTTTCTTAAAACATAGTTTTCTAAAATTTGGATGATCTTTTGGTTGGGTTTTGGGTGATGTTTATTTTGATTCTATGTTTTTATTATTTTCAAATAATTCCACCCAAAAAGGCCTCTGAATTTTATAGTGAGTTTCTTCCAATTGGTAACCCTGCCTAGAATATTAGTGGGGTGGAAGGTTTGAGATCATCTTAGTTTTTTCAAATATTTCATGGTGATCAAAGATTTTTATAGGCTTTGGTGTGTCCTGATAAAGTTGAAAGAATCTCTATTCTGTTGGTAACTTTTGAAGAATTACGTGTTTAAGCAATTTTGGGTTTTTTTAAAGGTTTCACTTTAAAATATGGATGGTGATGATTCTTACATTATTGGATGATGGTATGTGTTGATATGTTTTTAAGACAAATTTTATCAAATTTTTTGTACATGAGGTAGTGATGAATAATATGGTAGAAGATCTCATGAATGTTCAACAAGGTCAGCAGACAGTGAAGGCCTATATTGACCACTTTAGAAGCTGGATTCATTTTCTCTAGAGGTAGAATCATGGAGCCAGTTTAAAGATCCTATTTTCATGTGGGGTATTCCTTCTAGGATCATGGAGAGAGATATCTTCTCTAAGGATGTTTGTTTTAATAAATTGGTGGATGAGGCATTCTTACCTAAATTAGTGCTTGTTGTGTAGTTGGTGGTGGAAGATGCATGTAAAGGTTCCCCATATGGTGAGATTTCATGACCTATCCCCCAGGTCCCATGCCGTGACTACCCCATGTCCACTTTCCATAGCCTATGGGATGGAGATTAACTCCAAAAAGGAATATCCCAAAAATGGAAGGAATTTCCTTTAAACCTATATATATACACAACCCATACTGGTGAAAGTAATGCTGAAACTATGATACCAACAACAAGTATGTCACATAAAGAAGAAACCACACAAGTAAAGGTATAACTGAATGAAAATAGGGTAGAATACAAACCCAATTGAAAATGAAATTATAATAAAAATAATGTACAAGCTCCAGAGTTTTTCCACCAAGGATCCTACCAGAAGGGTAGGTGTAGCTCACTGTTTGATGTCGCTAAAGAGTATTGTGACTGTAGATCCACCTCCAAGAACAAACTAGATCTGGCTCTCCAAGATCCCAGTCAATGAGGTTTGTAGTATGCACAAGACACAATAGGTTCTTCAAAATACCGTATAGGGGTGATCATAAAAATAATCAGTAAGGACCCCGAAACCAACTCGGGTCTCATAAAAATCCACAAAGGAAATCACAAAAGAATGCACAAACATTAAAGTCACTAGAGTCAGTTTGGAACAGGTTTAACATAAATTGTTGATTGAAAAACCAATAGTAGTAAACATTAAACATCAATAACTTCAAATTAACTAGTCCCAAATGATTCCTTTAGGCTAGCAAGGTCTCCTAGACCTATTTCTTTTCTAAGTCATGAAGTCTTGCTGGGTAGTTGAGTCACAGATCCTTGTTAATAGATGAGTCATGAATCCTCGTTGGGTAGATGATTCATGAATCCTCATTGGGAATTTGAGTCATGAATACTCTCTAATATATGAGTCACAAAGCCTCACTGATAGCTGACTCATGGAGCCTCACTGATAATTAAGTCATAGAGTCTCCCTAGTAGTTGATTCACGAAGCCTCACTCAGTAGCTAAGTCATAAAGCCTCTATTGGTAGCTGAGTCACAAAGCCTCACAGGGTCAACTCCCCTGAAATTGTACTTATAGGATTTCATAAGTACCACCCTATCATGTGGGTCCCAACACCATGGATAGTGAATCAATCAGATGCTCGGTTTGAGAGATACGTCCATTTTTTAAAACAGGGGCTAGTTGCATCTGAGCCCGGTCCGACTGGTTCGGACTGACCTGACCAGCCCGGCTCAGGGTACTGCAAGACCTAATCCTATCTATCT
Organism: Viscum album; assembly: GCA_963277665.1. Classification (NCBI taxonomy): domain Eukaryota; kingdom Viridiplantae; phylum Streptophyta; class Magnoliopsida; order Santalales; family Viscaceae; genus Viscum; species Viscum album. The sequence continues at coordinate 452,890,879 of OY728157.1, read as the reverse complement.
AGCCCATTTTCCTAGACCATTAGGCCTCACTGGACTCGGCCAAGGTAGGTCATGGGTCATGTCCACTCCGTCACCTAGTTACCCTAATTTTTTTGGCATGTCCCACGCTGGTGGGCCAGTCTCTTTTACAACTTTGGCTGCCCCTCGACCCAACTTTATCATGTCATATTGCTCTCCTAAATTGGACCGACCCCAAAAATTAGCTGGACCGCTCGGGAAGCCCAGCTCGGTGGGCTGGGGTGTTTGGCCCTGAACGGCTTGGCAAGTTTGATTTAGCACAAACTGGCTCAACCAGTCTGATTGGGGTGTGTGCGAGTAGTCATTAGGCCTCCCCCTTGTCAACACATGGATCGAATTAAGTGGGACACTCCTCCTATGCAGTTCCATGTAGGTGTTGCATCCAACTAGCTGTTGTGACTAATGGGTCGTGGCCCTCCTTCATTGTGGCATACACCGAGTGTGCTGCCTCCACCAGTGCGTCCGGTGAGGGCCAGCCACTTCATCCCACGCGCGGTACCTGAGGTGGAATCTCCTCATGCCTATGGCTATCATCGTAGGCCACTGCATCATCACCACCTTCTTCGGGCCACTGGGTCTGCTCCAGTGCTCTGATCTATGATCTGTTTGTGCCCTCAGGCCCCTCGGGTGGTCACCATCACTGCCACTACCTCATGTCCACTGGTTTATTGATTCCCACATTTGGTCATGAATAATAGTAATTCCCACTATGGAGGGATACCGGCCTTGTTCGTATCAGCAAAATCCCTCCATGTTATAATTTACAAAAGGATATCAGAGGTGTTTCATAATTCTAACACATATTTCAAATCTCGTAACTCCATGTAACATGATTTACCAAACAGCATGAACGGCCAAATCAAGGGTCAACCTATTCGTGGGATGATCCATATTCTTTATTTGAAAGTAATAATAGAAATAAGAAATCATAGATAAAAAACATATCCCCTACATGTATTGATGATCCATCGCTGAAGAGGGATGAAGCTCCGAGACGTCGTTTATCCTCAATCTATTAACGTTCATCATCGTTCGCCATCTCTAAAATTCGTCCCACAATAATTCTTAAATCCTTTATTTGACATAATTCCTAATGGTAATTTTTTATCTCTCAAATCTGTCCTACTGGTGTTCATCAGTCCTTGATTTTATGGAATTTGTTGATGGAATATGTGGTCATAGAGAGAGAGAGAGAGAGATTCCTCGTTCATCATAGGAATTACCAAGGTTTTCTTCAACTCTAAACCCTTATTTAATTAATGTAATGTGACACATTGTGCATTTCCAATCTATCTCATTAATGAGGTTCATTAATGATTTATCATCACCTCATCACTATGCTGCAATGTTGACTGGTCACTACATCGCAGTGGAAACAGTTTTAATAAAATAATCTTTGAATTTCTTTTATGTTTTTTTTATTTTTCACTAAATGTATGAAATGTTTCTTTTTCGGTATAGTTGTTCCAATTGAAGTTAAGACCTTATTAGAAGAATATCGACGTTCTTAATTCAACGGTGCCCTCGAATTTGTGATCCTGGCACCAATTCAAAAGATATAAAAACCTACTCACACAATTACTTAATGTACTTTAAAAAAAGTTCAAGAATACATTCAAACCTCTATGGGACTTGAAATCGCATTCCTTCTCTGATCTCGGTTTCGAAATAATTCTATATAATTAAAAAAATACATGGAAATTAAATTACACTAAAATTACTCCCCCCCCCTTTTTGGGATTCACGTCCTCATAAGCCAAAACAAGTCTAAACAAACAAATTGGGGTATCGAGCATGAATCTAAGCCTCCCACTCCCATGTGCTATACTGGAGATTCTCATGCTTCCACCAAATACACACTATATGAATTAACCATCCATGAAATAATATCTCTTGTCGATCCTCTATCTTCACTGGAAACACTTCAAACGTCACCCCATCATCAATTTCCACCTCACCCCAGTTGATGATGTGCGATGGATCGTGCACATACCTCCTCAGCTGTGACACATGGAAAACATCATGCACCTAGTTCATCTATGGGGAAATATCTAGGCGGTATGCCACCTCACCAACTCTACTCAAAATCTAAAAAGGTCAGATAAACCTCAAAGATAACTTTCCACCTTGACCAAATCTGTGTATCCCACATCAAGGAGAGACCCATAAGAACACATGATTCTCCTCCTAGAACTATAAGAATCTCAGTTTCCTATTAGTATAGGACTTTTATTGGCTCTTTATAGTCTTCATCTATTCTTAGGTGACCTGAACCTCCTTAGTGGTAGCATGTTCCATATCTGGTATATAATTTATGACTCCCCTAGGTCTATCCATCATAACGTTCATTGGCATGGTTGTCCTTACAGTTCCTTGAACGGTGTCATACCGATGGTGAAGTGGAAGCTATTTTTGTATGCAAACTCCACCAGTGGTAGGTGGTCCTCCCAACTATGAAAAAAATCCAAGACACGGGCATGAAGTATGTCCTCCAAGGACTGAATGGTCTGCTATGTCTAACCATCTGTCTAGGGGTGAAAGGTTGTGATCAAGTGCAGGTGAGTCTCAAAATCATATTACAATCCCTTATACTACTCACATGTAAAGGGTGCATCATGATCTGAGATGATCATTGAAGGCACCCCATGTAGCTGAACTATCTCCTGGATGTAGAGTCATCCCAATCCCTCTACCGATCTCTACCCCCAAATGGGTAGAAAGTGAGCTAATGTATTGAGTTGGTTGGTGATTACTCATATAGAATCGGGGCCCCTGGACGTGTGTGGTAACCCTGTCACAAAGTCCATCGAGATACATCACATTTCCACTCTAGTACCTCAAGTGTTTGGGCCATTCCTTCTAGAACCTAATGCTCACCCTTCAATTACTGACAAGTGAGGCATCGCGAAACAAACTCTTCCACCTCTTTCTTTATCCCTAGCCACCAGTACTGACATATATGGTCCTATTACATCTTCACCCCACTAGGATATACCGCCAAAGGGGATTTATATAACTCATTCAACACCTCCTCCAGCAACATCAATAGTACCACTGTGTATCCTATGAAAAGGACAGTGTGCTCCCCAAGTATCAAAAATCTATTATGATCTTTTCCTGAGGATAGTTCAGTACATCATGATTTACAGTCAACATCCACAAGCTATGTCTCCTTGAATCGTAGGAATAGTGGGGGATTGATAGTCATCGACTGAATGTAAGCTACACTTTCATCATCCATGAAGGATATCTGCATCGCAGCTAGCTACTCTATCTCCTCACTCAGCAACTATAAACCAGACCTCCTGTTGAGCGCGCCTTCCACCACGTTCCCCTTCCCATGATTATAGAACATCTAAAATTCATACTCCTAGAGGAACTCTATTCATCCTCGTTGTCTCATGTTCTGGTCCTTCTGTGAAAAGATATACTTTATAATCATGTAGTCTAAGTAGATGGTAAACTGTTTACCCATCATGTAGTGATGTCACATCTACAAAGCAAAGACTGCTGCTACTAACTCTAGGTCGTGGGTGTCTTATTTTTGCTCATGTTTCCTCAACTAATGCCAGTCATAGGAAATCACTACTCACTCGTACATTAGGTTACAACCCAATCTCTTCCCTGATGTGTCAGAGAAGACTACATACCCAACACCCTCTTCTGGTAGTCTCAAGATAGATTCACTCATTAGCCTCTACCATAGCTCCTTGAAACTCTACTGAAACTTATCTATCCATGTGAATAGGTGTTCCTTTTGTGTCAAGGATGATAAAGGTGCTACTAATCTGGAAAAGTTGGGCATGAACCTATGGTAGTATTAAGCTGAACCCAAGTAACTCCACACCTCAGTCAAACTCATGGGTGGTTCCCAAGAAAGAATTTCCTATATCTTTTCCATATCCATTGCGAATCCAACCTTTGAGATGATGTGTCCCAGAAAGTGTACCACCCGAATCCATAAGTTGAAATTTGAGAGATTAATATAAATACGGTGCTCTCGAAGTGTATCCAGAACTATCCATAGGTGTGTAGTGTTCTCCTCCTACAACACTGAGTACACCAAGAAGTCTTTAATGAATACTACAATGAATAAGTCAAGGTAAGGTTAGAAGATCCTATTTGTGAGTCCCATGAACACTGTTGTGGAATTTTTCATGAGGAAAGGCATCACCAAAAAATCATAGTGGCTATACCAGAATTTAAAGGTTGTCTTTGGTATGTCCTCATCCCATACCCAAAGCTGATGATAGCCTGATCTGAGGTCAATCTTTGAGAACCACCTCTCTCCCTTTAGCTGGGCGAAGAGCTCATCAATCCTTAGGAGCGGATACTTTTCCTTCCTGGTCACCTAGAAAAACCACCATAATTCTACACATAGCCTTAATATTCCATTTAATTTCTTGGAAAATAACATTGGTGCTTCCTATGGTGAAATACTAGGCCTCACTAAACCCTTCTCATACAAGTCCTCCAACTGTACCCTCAATTCCTAAATCTCTGAGGGATCCATCTGATATTTAAATGTGGATATCATTGTTTTCCCATGGTGCAGGTCGATTCTGATGTCTATGTACTTAAGATGAGGTAGTTCATAACATACTCAAGAAAGTTATCCTCATACTCATCTACCACTGTAGAAAATCTTAGACTCCTCTCATCCACCGTACCGGGGGTGAGGCTTGCCAATTAGTGAGTGATGGGTTACACCCTCCTTCGAGAAATTTCTTCCCATGCTAAAAAATTTCCCTTCTCATTGGTGAAAAAAACATTGTCCCATCCTCATACACACACAGCACTTTGTGCCTAATATAGTCAATCTAAGCATGGACTGTATATTACCATTCCATACCCAAGATGACATCATAAAGTCTTGATGTTGCTACTAGGATATCTCAACTTATGAAATCACCTCCTAGACTAATCTCACACTCTCAAAACCAGTGTTTAATTGTTTAATAACCTCACGTAGGGGACTCTAATCGTAAGGATCAGCCCAATTGGTCCACTGGAATCTCTGAACCTTAAACAAGGTCCATGGAAAGGAAAGAGTGAATGGCACCAGTGTCTATAATAACTTTAGCTAAGGTGGAGAAGGCATAGATTGTACCTTTAATCATCTCTAAGGTGATATGGTTGTAGGACTTTATCTCCTAAAGATGACCTCATCCATGTCCACCAACTTCCAGAGCTCGTGGTGGACCACCTAGGGGTGGTGGTGGTAGTACCTCATATCTCCTCCCACCATATGTCGCTATGCATGCCCCCCTACCACGTATGCCTCTCTATGGACCTCCATGTTCAACTCTCTTCCTATGCCTTAGTGGTCCCTCGACTATCTTCCAATCATCTGTATGGAAGATCGGGATGTCTCGAGTTATGTTCCCCTACCCGCCGCACATGAAGCACAACATGCCCCTCTGCTAGTGTCCACTACCTTTGGGTCCTCACACTGCCGATCCAATATCACATGATTGTCCCCTAGAGGGTATGGTCCTCTTGGAGCCTTGTGTTAGCTATTGATTTCCCGTTGTCGAGGTCTCCGCTACCTACTACTCAATGGTATATCTCACAATTGGTGCAGGTTCTTCTAGGATGTTCTCTACAAAAAGAGCTTGCTCCAGTACCCCAGCCTACATAGAGATGCTGAGAGAGATCCTCGATGCTCTGATCTCTTATCAAATTACCTGCTAAAATTTTCAGGCCCTAAATAAAGGGCCTCTCACAATATCATACTAGTATGAGGAGAGGTCTGTGCACATCGTAGAGTACTAATCCATGGTTCGGCTGACCTGTTGTAAGTGGAGAAGCTCCTCTATGCATACATGGTGCAAGGTCATAGGGAAGAACTCCCCCATTAAAAGGTGATCAATGTCTCCCCAAGTGATGTTCACCTCCTCATGCACCTGTAGTTTCATGATCCACCATCTACCTAATGTGTCATATAGAAGGTTAGAGTCTAGAACCGCCATCTGGTCTGAAGGTGTCCTCACCAGGAGGAAAACACGAATCAACACCTATAGCCAATCCTTAACTACCTTATGATCGATCTTGCCTAGAAACCTCAAAAGACTCTTCCTCTAGAACAGATGCAACATGCTCAGTCAGTGTGAATCCTCTGCTAGTACATCTGGTAGCAACTACTGCTCGATGGGTGGTGGTGCCTCTTTTACACCACACGGGGGGTGAATTCTCAGGAATCAGGCCCTGCACCAATGTCTCATCGCTCAGTGGACAATCATCGTGATCCTATACCTAGATCCTGGATTACTGTCAACGTAGAGGCATCCTGAGAAAAATCCAGACGAACCATGTTCTGTTAATTATACCTGGTGAACTGACTCTAACTAAAATAGATTGTGAAAAACATTTTAAAGATGCAAGATATTGGTATCATCGTGCACCAAGTGGAAAAGAAGAATTCAGGGTCCTGGTGTATGGATACATCGGTCTCCGCACCAACATTGGACTCCCTGATTCGTAAATTTGAACATCAAACATTCACCATTATTTCCCAAAAAAATAAAACAAAAAACTCTCAGACTTTTATCTAGAACCGACATCCTCTAATACCACTCAGTCACGACCCATCCCATGGGGCCCATTCCATAACTACCCCAAGCCCGCCTTCCATAGGCTAGGGGATGGTGACTGTCAAAACCTGGAATGGTAAGGAATTACCTTTAAACAAGCATACACACACATCCCATACTGTAGAATGTAATGATGAAATAGGGATAAAAACAATAATTATGTCACACAAGGAAGCAACCACAAAAGTAAAGGTGAATCTAAAAGGAAAAGGGGTCCATGATACAAACCCAACTGAAAATGAATGTACAATAAAAATAAAGTACAATATATGGAAGTCATTTTCCAAGGATACTACCTGAAGGGTACGTGTATCTCACTATCTAATGTCACTAATGCATACTCTATCTGTAGATCCACCTCTGATCAACACCTGGCCTTGGATCTCTGAGATCCCAGTAAAAGCTGTATGTTGTATTCAGAATAAATAACAGGTACGGAAAAATTCCATGCAGGTCTGAGCATAACAATACTCTGTAGGGACCCTAAAACCAACTCAGGTCTCCCATAAATCCACAAAAAAATCAAAAAATAATGCACCAAGATCAGTGTCACTATATTCATCTCGATATAGGTATAAATTAAAAGTTTTTATAGAAAAAAATGGTTGAAAACATTAAACATCAATCACTACAAAGGAACTCGTCACTGATGACTCTTTCAGGCCAGCTAGGTTGCCTAGACCTATTTAGTATCTTAGTCAAGAAGCCACACTCAGCAGTTAAGTCAGAGAGCCTTGATTATAGCTGGTTCATGAAGCCTCACTGGGTAGTTGACTCAGGAAACCTCATTGGGTAGCTATGTCACGAAACCACACTAATAGCTATGTAATAGAGCCTCACTGATAGCCAAGTCATAGATCCTCACTGATGGCTGAGTCACGAAGCCTCACTCGGTAGCTGAGTCACGAAGCCTCGCTCGGTAGCTGAGCCACAAAGCCTCGCTAGAATGTATTCTAATAAATCTTACTAAATGATTTCATAAGGACCTCCCTATCATGTGGGTCCCAATGCTATAGATAGCACAACAATCAGACATATGGTCTGAGAGATAAATCCATTTTTTTAAATATGGTCCAATTTCGTCTTGTCCTAGTCTGACAGCTTGTGACCAACCCAACCAACCCGGCCCAGTGTCCTGCATGACCCGATCTTATCATTCTGGCCCATTTGGCCTCCCTATACCTAGCTGAGGCCAGTCTTGAGACTAGTTCACTCAATCACCCAGGGGCCTAAATTAATCTGGCCCGGCCTACACTGGAGGGCTTGTCTCTTTTCCTATCCTAGGCCACCATACGGCTTGACTATATCTCATCGGTCAGATCTGGTAAAGTGGACTACCTTGAAAAAAAAGTCGGGATGCCCGGGAGGCCCGGTCCGGTTGGGGAACGTGTGGCTGGTCAGCCGGCTTCCCCACTAGGTCAACACGTGTCACCACACTAGTGTCACATCCATCCAGTTTTCGTAGCCCTCCTTCTTCATGGCGCACACCGAGCACACTTCCTCAATCGGCATGGCCGTTGAGGGTAGGTCGCTTCGTCCTACATGTGGAGCTCAGGGTGGCGACGTCGCGCTAGTGGTGCAGCGTCGGTGACACCTTCTTTAGGCTACTAGGTCAACTCTAGTGATCCAATATCAGATCTGTCTATGCCCTAGGGCCTCTTAGGTCACCGCCATCACTGTCATGGTATCAAGGCCACTGGTTTTTTGATTCATACATTCAGTCCCGAAGAAAAAAATACCCGCTGGAGAGGGATTTGGGCCTTGTTTGTGTCAGCCTAATCCCTCCGTGTTGTAATTTACAAACAGATATTAGAGGTGTTTTTAATTATAACACAGATTTCAAATCCCATAACTTTATGAAATATTATTTCCCTACCCACAAGAATGATCGAACCACTAGTCAAACTATTCTTGGTTTGATCTGCATTCGTCATTTGAAAAAAAGAACGAGAATAAAAAATAACTTAGAAATAACATAACCCCTACTAGGATTGATGATCCATAATTGACAAGGGATTAAGCTCTGAGCCATTTTCGATCCTCAATCCATTATCATTTTTCTTAATTCTTCATAACTCGAATTTGTCCCATTAGTGTTCATCAAACCTTGATTCGATGGTGTTCATTGATATTGTTTGTCATCTCTCAAATCTGTCACACCTGCATTTATCTATCCTTGATTTTATGGCTTTCTTCGATGTAGTTTTCATAGGATAGATACAGAGAGAAAGAGATTCCTCATTCGTCAGAGGATTTCCCAGGGTTGTTTTTCAAATCTGGATCCCTATTTAATTAAAGTTAGGTGATTCATTGTGTGTCACCATGCAATCTTATTAATGAGGTTCATTAATGATTCAGTGTTTCCACATCACAGTACTACAAAACTGAACGGTCATTTTGTCGTAGTGGAAACAGTTTAAATAATATAAACTTTAAATTTATTTTAAGTTTATTTTATTTTTCACTAAAAATTGGAAATTTATATTTTTCAGTCAACTCACACAAGTCGAGGTTAGGACCTTCTTAGGTGAATCCCATTGTTCTGAATTCAATAGTTCCATTGGATTTTCGATCCGGGCACCAGTTCAAAAGATAGAAAAACTCTCTCGCATGATTACATAATGTACATTAAAAAAGATCTAAAATATGTTTTGGCCTTTCTGGGCCTTGAAATATAATTCCATATCATATCCTATTTTTTAAATAATTACATGTAATAAAAAAATTACACTGAAATTATAAGACATTACATGAGAGGTGTGAGCTAGAGGATCCTGTTTCTAAGGAGCCTATTTCATCAATTCTAACTTATCGCTCATCAGATCGTTCACTTGTTTTCTTTTAGTATGTTCTGTTTGGGAACTCGATGCCTTCCTATTGTAATCCTCTATAGAATTATTATCATTGTGGCTATTTGGTTCCTCTTGAAAAATTATGTATGAAGAATTTTTAGAGGAGGAATTATCAATTGAAGGGTCTTAGATCCTGAATATGGTGTATCAGATTAATCAATAAAATATGGCTCCAACCATAGGCACCATAGTGAATATCTTAATGAATTTAAAAACACCTTAGGGGGTGGGGAACCTTAGGGAGGGAATATTTGAGTTCCTCCTTTTTATTTCTCTTGTTTTTTTCAAGTTCCTTTTTATCATGAAAAGTTGGTGGACTTTTTCCCTTGAAATATTGGTGATGGTTTCTTTTGGATGTGATCCTTTTATTATTTGTTCTATCTTGTGTGTTTTTATACCCTTTTTTGGGTGGGTTATTGTTTTTGTTTGTTTTCATTTGTGAGATGCTTGGATCCTATTGAAATTATAAATTTTTTTTTCTCTGTTTAGTTTTGACATTTTTATTATGTGTTTTCTCATTTTTGTGGGAGGTATTTGGTTCACTTAGGAGTTCCTGAGATGGTTGTATCATAGTGGTGTTAATAATAATTCTCAATTTCAGTGGTGGTATTGTTTTTCTTGGATAGGGAAGTCTGGGTAGGATCATGTTTGGTTTCTCATATCAGTACCTCCATGTTGGGTGTTTTAAATATTGATCATGCGGGTTACATTCTTATGGTGGGGAAAATCCTCATCCTTTATGTGGTTTATTTTGTTATGGTTTTTCTTGGATTTTATCAGGTGTGACTTGTGTTTATGGTCACCCTAAGGTTCATAGTCTCGTTCGGTTTCATTTGGGTTTTGGATTGAGATTTTTTTCTCATGTTGTTGGGTGACTTTTTGGGAGAATAATTTGTTTGTGGTGGGGATAATTCTCACACCCAAATCTTGTAATTTATTTTGTTTTATTAATTTTTTTCATTGGATATTTTTTTTGAGGTTTGGTTCAAGATCTCTGTTTGAATTTTTTTGTATTTTTTGGGAGTCCTTTGGATAGTGCATTATTTTTATGAATGCTTTTAGGGTTAACCATGTAGCCTATTGAGGAAGAATGTGTTTTCATCTAAAATTCTTCTTTCATGGTTTGATGATGGATTGGGTCGAATTTTGTATGGTTTAGGGGAAAATATTTTGTCTTGATGGTCAGTTTCTGGGGCCTAGTACACGGTTTTCACATGGTTAGAGGAAACCATGTGAAAATAAAATGAGGGGTTCTGTAGTTTTGATACTGGTATTTCACAATGTTCAATGCATGGTTTCATAAATCATGTAGATAAACCATATGTGTTTCTCCTCTTCTCATGTAGAGTGTGCATTGTTGGTGTACGAATTGTCAAACTATGCGGCCAAACCATGTGGGTTTACTATATCATTAGAAGTGTCAAATTACCCTTTTCCCACCCACTATTTAATACCTATTTTGTGATTTTTTTTCTCCCTTATTTGACCAAGTCACACCATGGGTATCTAGGAAACCCTCATTATATTCTTCACTTACTTCATTTAATATTCTTGATGGTATATACGTATTTTTTTGGGTTTTTTTATTTCCTCTTCTCTTCTTCCTTTATCTTGGTTTATGGGTTTTTCTTGTGGGGTTCTCTCTTGTCCAAACCCTAAGGGTTAGGGTTGATATTTGGTTCAATTTACTTGATGATAGGGTTTTAGAATTATCTCTTGTATTTTATTATTACTTATATAGAAGTTTGATTGCATTTGCATGTCGCTAAGGTGGGTGTTTCTATCCATTTCCTTTCTAAAATATTCTATTTGATGCTTGGGTGTTTCTATGTAATTTATAAATGCATTTTTAATGATTTTTATATGGTTTTTTTGGTTTGGTATGGTGTTTTCTTCAGGTAATGTTGGTGAAAATTTGTTTTTAAATGGTAATATCAATCATTCCTATGTACATATGCCTGCATGGTGTTTGATAAAATGCCAATTGAGAATTCAAAGTGAAATCGAGTGCTTTGGGTGTCATTTTTCTTTGGTTATGTTTCGGTATGTCTATTTAGATTGTGAATTTGGTGTCATATATTGGAATTTAGGACTCTTTTGGTTTGACTCTTATGTGTGGATTGTTATATTTGGTGGTTATTTAAGTGTTGTTTCGTTAAAAATGGTTTTGGGTGATTTCAAAGATACTTTGAGGGTTTTATTTAATGCGCACACATCCATATGTGCATAGAGTGTACATATAGATAGAAAAAAATTAAAATGGATCTTGAGAATGATAGTTCCATGAACCCTATTTTTTTCAAAGGCTTATCTATCATGTTCTTCTTCCTCATCACAAATGGTTCTTTCAAGATAATATCATTTTCAAAGAAATTTTAAGTGCATATGTCTAGGAATATGGATTTCAAAAATATGTTGATTGTGTTTCATGTTTACTTCTTTGTTTTTATTTATAAATTTGTTAAATAGATTTTGTGAAAGGTAAGAAATATGCTTTATAAAGGATTTGATATACAAATGTGATGAAAGTTGTCTTTCTAGATAATGTTCAGTTTTGTTTCACATGGGATTTCATGTTATGTTTCATAAATATGTTTAATGAATTGTACAAGTGGTGAGAATCATTGTTTAAAATGGGTTTGGTGTGATTTTGGATTTCAAATAGACTCATTTCTATGGAGAAGGTTGTATTTCATGTATTATTTTCTTATTGTATTTTCAAATGGGTTTTATGAATTGTGAAATTAGTGTGAAATTTGTTTCCAAATGTTCTCGGTGCTTTGAGGGGATTAAAATATGGTTTCGAATTTGTTCTTTAAGGCTTGTATCATTTGGCACTTTGAATAGTGTTTTGTAAATTTAATGGTATAGTATCCCATTTGGCACTTTTCATATTATTTTTTGTTTCTACTTTATATTGGGAACTTTCTTTGGGAAATGAAATTGAATTCATAAATGTAAGACTCTTTTGTCACTTTGAGAAGTTTGTGGGTATTTTTTAGAAATCTCATGTGCTGGGAAGGCCCATTTGGTATTTTGGGGCTTTTAGGAAAGTGGTTTTAAATTATGGGAAATGGGTGTCTCCTTGTGAGATTTAATTATTGGATGAATGTTCTTATGAATGAAGTGGCATTTCTTGTGTGTTTTTTATTCTTGGATTATGTTTGGAGACCACTATACCATGGTATTTGTATCCCTCTAGTGTCTTGTGTATGAGGTTATTCTAAGTTATGGATTATGTTTTTAAACCACTAGACCGTGGAATGAGTTATCCTCTAGTGACTTGTGCAAGAGTATGTTTTGGTTTTTTGTTTATATACTATGTTTCATCGAGTACTATTATCATGGGATTCTTCATTTCCATTTAGAGTGTAATGTTATGGTTTCATGTCGACCCTGATTGGATGAGGTTTTTACCCTGGATCTATTTAGAGTTTCGGTGGGATGTGCCACTGGATTTTCCAGTTTAGAGTGGTCAGTAGGTTATTGTCTATGGAGGTTCACCAAATTTCAGCAGGTGAGTCCGAAATGAGTATGTCTATGTATTTCTTCTAGAAATATGTAAGAAATTCCCTTCGATTATCTATCTTCTTTTTCTCTCTTATTTCTATTGTTCTTTGTTTCTGATTTCATTAGTATCTAACTTCTTATATTTGTAAATTTTTGTAAGAGTTTTGACTATTTTTTCTATTTCCATTCATTTTTAGTGTAGGCATATTTATCATTTCGCTTCGATTCTTCCTTTGGTTTTTTATGAAACTCTTCTGTTTTAGAATGGAAACCTATTTTAAAATGGAAATTTGTTTTATATAAAGCTATAATTTCCTAGATATTTTTATTTTACTGCTTAAAATGATTAAAAATCTATTTTTTTGTATTTTAAACTAGTGTTTTTGATTTTTTGAGAAAGGAAATGCATGGACTCTATATTGATCACCTACTAAGTTGTTGTATGCTCACACCCTATTTGTGCCACTCGACAATAGTATACCCAATATGTTTTGCAGGATTCAGTTGTTGATTCAAGTGTTTTCCTTTTGAGTGATTGGTCTTGTGGTTGGCGGTGACCAAGATGTCATCGGGTGACCGTGTTATCATGGTTTGGATTTAGTATTGTATTCATTTTTTTGTTATGTTTTTTAGCTGTTGTATTTGGATTGTTTTGTATGTGTATTGAGTTTTTTTTGTTATGTTTTACTATGTTTTAAGTTTCAGTGTTTTGATCCTAGTTGTTTATTGGGATAAATCAATCCCATTTTGTTTTTTTAGGCCCATCCCTAGTTTCCAGCCCATGGGGATCGATAATTCCCTTTAGGCCTTGCCTTGGGATAGTTTAGGTGTTGAGTTGGATGAGATATTGACTTGTTCATGACATTTGAATTATTTTATTTTTTCAAATAAGTTCTATGTATAAGGTATATTCTTCTCCTAATATAATGATATATGAATTCTGGATAATAAGGGCTTTTCAACCGCTAATCATATGAAAAAATAATTATTTTATATAAGGATCTTCCTATATATTTATTTGAAAGTAGGAGCTACTTGTACTTATTTCTATTTGAATCTAGGTATAAGATCCTCTAATTATTGAATAATTTATAGTGATAAGAACCTATTCTATATAAAAAATAGTGGATTGGGGAATGATTTCCTAAACTGCTTTAACAGTTTAAATGTTTTTCCATATAGACTTTTCTATTTATTTATTTATCAATTTTATGTTATAATGTAACCTTTTTTATTTAAGTTATAATTTATTTCTAGAGAATAACAATTTACATAGAGCGATACCAAAGTATTTTCTTACCAACCTTCAGTATTTTCTCACAAAATCAATTATCGTTATCTTATTTATTATATTATAGATATTTAGATCCATTATAATTAAAAATAAATAAATTTATCTAGGTATAAAAAGTTATTTTTCAAACTGTCTTTGTCCATCCATTTCTTGAGATTTTTTTCACTCACTTTGTTATTCTTTCATGCTTAACTATTTTTATTATGTTATTTATTATTCCTCTTTGATATATTGATTTGAGTGTGAATTTTATTAATATATTTTATTCAAATTTTTTATTTTATCCCCTCTTTAATATTCCTTTTTGATTCATTGTTTAGTAGAATTGACTACTATTAAAATATAATATCTTATTATCTCTAACCAGATAAAAATTAAAAGATACAATCATTATCTTTAATTTTTATACTGATACATAATTACTGGTATTAGAGAGAGTATTTAATTTTTATTAGATATAATAAGATGACAGAAATGATCAAATCAATAACCTCTATTTTTTATTTAAATAGAATCATAATTTTCTTGTTCAGTTGATATTTTCTAATTTTTTATTGTATTAATGTTTCAAATTAGAATTATTATACATATCCAATATTATTTATTATTTTCTCGCTTGTTTACTTATCAATCATGAACACTATTACACTCTATTGAAGAAGTTAAAATGATTTAATATTAAATAAATTATAAATTTTGATTTATATATCTATTTTAAATATTCAATTATCTAGTATGATAAGTTGTATGAAAAAAATTATTTTAACATTTTACATTTCTCATGACGTTTTGAATTTTCATGAGCTTAAATTTGATAGAGATAAACTTGAATGAATTACTAATTTTGATACTAGATATTTTATATATAAATTCATTAAAAATTTGGATGATTATTTTCAATATGATAATAATGAAACATCAAAATATTCAACAATTGAAGAATGAGAATAGATAAACTCAATGGAGAATAATTATTTGACATTTTGATATAATTAAGATGTAACAAAGTGGTTTATACTTAAAAATATCTGATTATTATATCATTATAAATATTAATGGATGATATAAGAAAAGAATATGATATTCTAGTTGACACACTATTCATAGTTTAGAGATTTTCCTATAGAAATAAAAATAAGGAAAATAATATTTTACAGTATCTTACTTATAAATAATCATATATAGACTAAGATTAAATATTACTAATAGAATTATATATAGAAAATTCACCCTTGAAAAAATTGGATTTATGTTTTGATGTCATAAAACTAAATAGATATAATCTTTATCCAGATTCATGTCTAGTAAAAATAAAGGAAAAAATATTTATATACTGATGAAATTTTAACTTTTGTATAATATTATTAAGGATTTATATAATGATATATCTACTGATCAACACATTATAGAATTTATCAATTAACTCTCAACATTTGTGGATTATTTTAAAAAACAACCATTATAAAACCACTTCTTTATAATCAAACTGAAGTAAATAGTCTGAAGTATATAGTAAATAATATGAAAAAGAATCTAAATATATTTAATAATGGGAGAGAATATTTGTAAAAACTTTATTCTATATAAAAATATCTAAATTTCATATGTTTAATTTGGTATTCAAAATAAAATCATTAAAATGTCTAATAGGAATACAGTATAATGAGATCAACTAAAGCAGCAATATGTGATCACTGAAACATTTTTTGATATTCTTCTCACAACTACATAATGAATAAATTTGAACGTTTTTATAAATCAAACCATATTTAAGTAATTTAATATATATAAAAATAATTCAAAAATCAATGAAACAAATAAAAATTGTATTTTGAAAGAATTATGTGTTATAATATCAAGGTCTAAGGAGATGTAGGTATTGAAATCCATTCTATCCAGTACTTACCATTGATAAATCTTGGATAAAAAAGTTCTAAAATAATATAAGTATCAACAAATGATGAAGATTAGAAATGGAAATTCACTCTATAATGGGTAATAATTTTAATTTACTTGAAACATGAATCGATGAGGTAACTTCAAGCTATATAAAGTTATTATCTATCATTTTTTAAGATATTTTATATTTATGTTTCAAAAAAACCATCTCAAAGTGGTTATTTTCATTCATTATTAGATAAAAAATGGTTAAATTCAATGTATATAACTTTTATGGTATTTTTACCCATACATTCTTTTATTTCTCTATGTCTATTGGGTTTCCTCTTCGAGACCATAAGTAGATTAAAAATTCTTTGGTTCAAATTACAAAATTTAGAGGTTCTAAAATCACTCACTAAACATGGATTCTTATATATTATGTTTTTATAAATTATATTTATATATCTCTCAAGGAAAAGTTTCATCATCTAAAAATGAGATTTTTTCATATTTCTATTCTCTTAAAATTTATTACCATTTCTTCTATTTTGATAATTTTTATGTAAACCACTTATATAATAGGTGGAATCAACATTTTATTTTCTTTACCCATATATGAAATATAATTTATTCATAAATTATCTCATTAAGAAGAAATTTTATGGAGAATACGTTATTTTACCTTCTCTCCTTGAAAATTTGGTAATAAAATTTGTTATAAAATATCACTCACAATCATTCCTTGGATACTAATCCCTTGAATATTATGATGAGATAGTGGATGACTGTTAAACTCATAAGTGGTATATGTTTTATTTTTTATCAATACAAGTTCATGTCTGATGATTTTTTTTCAAATCTATATGTAAAAAAATATTAATTATATGGAAGTGTTGTCTACAAAATTACGTTGAATAAAGAGGTTTTCAGAAATAAATGGATATTTAGGAATAAATATCAATAATACATATTATAGATGAATTTTTTATATGTATTGCAAAAAATTAAAGTCCGTTGGAAGTCTTAACCATTATAACTTGAAAAAAATGATATTTTGATGTTTCTTTAAATTGATTTTAAGTGTTGGAGAAGAGACTAAATTGAATAAAAGTTGTTATACCCTAAAATTGTGGAGTCTAGAATATTTTGAATCACTATAAGGAACAAAAATCATACTTCAAGAAAAAAATTAAATATTTTAGATTCCATATACGACTCATGCTGAGTTGAATATGACTTCCTTTGAACTATTGAAATACTTCAATAAGTCCTAGGTGTATGAATTTTTTTGATTTATGATTCTGAATTTACAATACATGAAAAAATTTTATGTGTAAGACATTATTTCATATGAATTTCAATGAATATGTCTTCATAGCCTATCTCATATGACCATTCCCACCTCAAAAATTAGGACCATGTATGTCTCTCTCAAGGGAAATATTTAGAATTTCAAAAATTATTTTATGCATTTGAATTCGTATGATTCTGATTAATGTATGAATCATATCTTATCTCATATAACCATGGATTGTTTTTTCTTTAAGGAGTCACACCTCATTAAGAAATGTGTTGTGATATATATTTTTTTTCTAATTATTCTTTTAGTTAATCTTGCAGTTAAACAAGTAGACAGTCCTACATGTTTCAGAAAAATTATTTAAGTACCAATTCACCCCCCCCCCCCCTCTTAGTGATTTACATCACTTTTTCAGTCCTTTATAATTTGTATCATAGAAAGGATTTTCATTGAATATAACTTTTTTATTTTCCATGAAATGCCCCATCATATCCAATTGGAAAGGATTAATAACCTTAAATAGAAAATGATTTCACTTTTAGAAGGGGAGGATGATTCCCTATCTTGTCTCCCTATGATGGGATGTTCTTTATACGGGTCTTCAAGGATTCATAGTGATAAGGTATATTTATTTTTGGTCTCCAATCAACAGGAATAATGTTTAAAATGATATAATATCTTGTAATTCACCACTCTTTTCAATATCTGAACATTAATTAACTAAAGTCATAGGATTTAAATATAATAATGATATTTTGGGAAAACATCATAGAATTTATTAAGGTAATAAGAGATTGAAGTAAGCAAAATTTAAAATTTGTAAAAAAAACTAAAAGAAACAATAATATAGAAATTTGAATATTTTGTTGTGTTTTCCATAATATTCAATGTCATTATAAATTTTTTTAGTTTTATTATAGAAAACTATGATGATTCCACTATGATCAAGAAGATCATAAGAATAATTCATGGAAAATTTTATGTAAAAGGCATAGCATTGAAATACATAGATCTTAATGAATTCACTATTGATAAAATTCATAACACTATCATTAATTATGAAATGTGGAGGAGATTCATATAAAATAAAAGTAAATAAGGAGAATTAAATTGCCTTAAAATTTATTAAATAGTGAAAATTATAAGATGAACAAATTCATTAATATAGTGAAGAAAATATTAATGACTATACTGAGTCACTTTCTCTCATGTTAAGAAATTTTACCATAGGAATAGGATGTCAATAGAAAGTTAAGATTAATTTTGGATGATTAAACAATGTAAAAGTTATCCATTTCTCCACCAACTATCCTAATAATATAAAAAATGAATATAAAGTTTAGGGAATGGATAAAGTATCTTCCTTTAAATTAAGATCATGGTGTAAAAGTAAATTATATTTGAAATTGAAGATGAAAATAACTCAATGGGTCTTAATAATGAACTTATTATCTATTTAAGAAGGGGATTCTTATAGTTATTGTTGTAGTAATAATGAGGTGATAAATATGGAAACCTCTCACAATGTTTTCATGGATCATGAAATATAGAAAATTATTCCATCAGATGATGAATGTAGGCCAATAATTACTTTTCTATTAAACAAGGAAAATTTTCAACAGAATATACCATGAGGTTAGAGATTAATATGTATTTAAAAGAAAATAGATGATTGAGAAATTATAATTCACATATCAAGAAGAATTATAAAGATCTGAAACATGTTAAAAATTATAAATGAAATATTCTTTGAGAACTAAAAAATAACACTTGAGAATATAGAAATAGAATATAATCATTGATGATATGAACCCTACTAATATATTTGGGGATATGGAAGATGATAGATTGAAAATGAGAATTATATTGGTAAAAATGGTGAAATATAAAGACAAATTCTAGTTTACTAGTTTCATTGAAGTTATAGGTGAATTATATATTCAATATAGATCTATAAATTCTAATGTTCAAATTAGTTAACATGAAAATAGAATTATTATCGACACCACGTATTAGAATTATGTCATTTTCTCTCAATATTTCATGGAAATATATCCATCTATTTAAACCAAAAAACAAAATAAAAGTTAAATCCAACTCATAACTATAAAGGGAAGGTTTCGAAAAAAAATCCACATAAGTTACCAATGTATAAAGATGAAGCATGCAAGATGTTTTGGTAAAAAATACTCCACACATGCCCAAAATGAGAAGAGATAAAATTATATGCAGACATAGAATTTATACTAAAGTATAAGCATTTAGGTATATTTTTTGTGTTATGGTAGGATTGGAGATAAAGATTATAATTTTTTGTATAATATATATCTTTTTAGTCTATGGAAAGAGAATACATCAAGTAGGTGACATCAGTAGTAGTATTTATAAGATAATTTTATATATCAATATCCAAATATGAATATTGAGAATAAAAATATATTTTAATGTTGGTAAGAAACTTGTGGAATATTTAATGAGGATGTATATATATCAAATTATTGTCTTTTATATACACCAGTATAATACAATAATCATTAAAAATAAAGGAATATTCAAAATCAAAATTAGTAAACTTAGGTTGTAGAAATTTCTATTAAATATTGTAAAAATAATAATCCATAGATAATGGATAGTTATTGTTCATATCATATGGCTGGAGATCTAAACATCGTGATTAATGTGGAGAAATATGAGTGTGTTATTGTTACATTGGGTAATGAAATATTTTTTATAGTTAAATGTGTTATAATTGGTTTACATGGGAAGTACCATATCAATCCTATTACTTATTTATTTTTTTCTTAAAGCACCAATAGTTGAGTATTTCACTATATTATGATGATAGAAATTAATTTATTATTATAATAAATGGATTCCTTATAAATATATTAAAAGTCATTATTGTTATCTCTAGTGTATAAAGAATTCAATGAAATTTATTTTAAATGGGAGAGGGAAAATAAAACTATTATTGGAGTTTTCAAGCTTACAATAGTTTATGGTATAATGGATATGGTCATCTTAGAAAAAATAAAAAGATTAATTTAATCAAATAATAATTAGTATAAAACTTTCTTTTCCCTAAAGAAGGCAACACTACTATATTTAATAATTTCATGAATAGAAACAATGGTGAAAAAACAATCTTCAAAAGAGTTGATATTAAATTAGTGGAACCATTGTAGTTAATATATACTAATGTGTATGTTCAAATGAAAAATAATTCACCAAGTTTGTATAAGTATTACATCAATTTCATTTATTATTTTACTAGAGTGACATGTATAATTTTCATTCCCCACAAGTCTCAATCTCTAGATATATTTAAATGGTTCATGAGGCTAGCTTAAAAAAAATAGGTTTTCATTTAAAAATTTTATATTATAAAATGGTATACTAAAAACACTAATATTTTAAAATAAGAACATTTTTTCTCTAGAGTATATGATACGCAACACTGATCATAAACGACCAATGAAATATATTATTTAAATATGATCTTCACAACCTAGCTATTAAATTGGAGTCTATGAATAAGAAAAATTAAATTAAGAAAATTATATGGTTTAAAAATGTGTAAAATAAATTCATTCGCTATAAATTTATTATAAACATAAATATAAATCTTTGGAATGTAAAAGAAATGTTTTTATAAAAAACAATTTTCACGTTCACAATGTATTTTTATATTAATAAATAAAATTAATTTCTATTGGTGAATTATTTTAATGAAATTTATATATTATATATTCAGTGAAATATTTCTTCATTCATCAAATATTTTTTTCTAATAATGGGATAAGAATAAATCAAATTTTATGCTTAAAAACTGTATTTTTCTAAACAGTGGTTCGGTAATGTTTTTCACACTTATTTTAATATACATTTTTACCAATTTTGGAATATTTTTTTCTGAAAAAATGAAATATTTTTTGAAAAAATCATGTAAAAATTATCTTATGGTGAACATTTTAGATTTTTCAGAAAAATTGTTTTTTCATGAATAGTGAAAACTAATAAATTTTATGGAAAACTACCTCTATATTTATAGAATTTAAAAAGTTAAATTTTATTTAAAAATTGATTTAAAAGTAAAATTAGTTAAATTATATTATGAATAATGCAATATATCAAATTGAAATAAGTTATATGATGAATTAGTATATAAATGTTTTTTACTTAACAGCACTTTTAATTCAAAAACCTCATTTTCATCACGCTATTGTGTTTAATTTTATTGAAAAAATTCCAATTATAAAAATTAAATATTATAAAATTGATTAAATTTTTAAATATATATAATTAATATTAGGTAATAAGTTCAACTTAATTTTCATTTCTAATGAATAGATAAATAGTAATAATTAATTACTGTGGTTGAGGTTAAAACGGGGTTTTTTATGTTACATGTTCTTACATTTTAATAATTTTTCCACACATATAGAATTTTTAATAGAAAAATAATAATTAATAATAATAATTAGTGGTTCAAAGTTTTATAATAATTCTCATTTTGATTTTAGTCTTAAATGATAAATTACCAAGGTTAAAAAATTAGTTACTGTTGTGAAAACTCAAATGGTTAAAGTAAGTAACCATTGAGGTAAAGAAAATAACATGTTTAAATAATGTTTCTTTTTTTAAAGAGTTTATTGAAGATATATTAAAACAAGTCTATTATCTATAAATTTTTGAGGCACTTGGGTTGAGATTGACTTCCCATTATTGAACAGTTTTGGGTATTTACAAAAATACCACTCCTCTTCAATTATAAAATAACACCCCCTCTCCTCACTTATTCACACCATTAAAGCTATCTAGATAAACCAAAACCTGAAAAAAAAATACCTTTGAAACATCCATATACAAATTATAGATCCTATTAGATTATAAAAACACCAACCCTAAGGTCCATAATAAGAGCTTCAAAGAAGACACCTCTTAGAGAAGGTAATTGTTTTCACTAAGGTCTATCTTTTTGAATTATTATTTTACCCCTTTTAGTTATATATTAAAACATCCAACATAATTAAACTTATCTCCAATATACTTATATTTTTTTATTTTAATGCAAATATGTTTATTAATCTAATTCTTTACTAAATGAAAAAAAATCATTCACTTGTGTGTACGGAGGACAGCCACATCACAAACCAATGATATATGTTTTCTATTAGTCACTCACATATATATCAATAATTAAGAAAATAATGAATATATTTGATTTTTATGACATGATTTTTATTTTTAAAATTTAATAAATCATCCACTTACATACCCTTTCACCCTTTAAATAATGATTATGTTTCTCGTGATTATATACGGCCCACCATCTCCATGAAACAATCTGATTCATTTTCCTTATAAAATTTTCAATAATGATTCTAAAAAATTATATAATGAATAAATTTCATATTCATAAAATTAATATAATTATTAATATGACGTAACTATATACTATTCATAATAAATAGAACATTGGTGACAAAACATGTGTGAGAAAATAAAGTAGTAAACACCCGAAACAAGCATGATAATGAAATATTATTAACAAACAGGTGACAAAAGATATAAGATGATAATATATGATAGTATAAATATGAATATTTATTATAATAAATTAATAAAATGTTCAAACCCACTAAAACAAAGGAAAAATCGCCTTAAACGTAAGTGAATTATGAGGTAAGGGATTTCATTGCAATTTCTATTCATTGAGGCATATTTTAAAGACATTTGCAAATTTATTTTATATATTTTATATACTTATATTTTCGTGTTTTATAAATAATAATGAATAATTCATGGTATTTTAATTTTCAATTAAAATTATTTCATCCAAGGGGATGTTACATGGAAGTTACCATGTTATAAGTTTGTCATAACTCAAATTTCTTTCATTATGTTATATCACTTCACCATTGATTATGTTATGTCAAG
Organism: Viscum album; assembly: GCA_963277665.1. Lineage (NCBI taxonomy): Eukaryota > Viridiplantae > Streptophyta > Magnoliopsida > Santalales > Viscaceae > Viscum > Viscum album. The sequence continues at coordinate 452,867,491 of OY728157.1, read as the reverse complement.
ATTATAGGTGAAATGTAATTTGTTTGATTTATATGGTATTACAATAACTATTTTTATTAAAAATATCATATAATCACTCCATTTATTAATTCTCACCTCAATGTTATGATCATCATCAAGATTATTTTTCTCAAATTGTTCTTTTTGAGACATATGTTATATTATACACCTATCTCCTTTTATTAGGTGTATGTATAACACCTTTTATATAATATATAATTATTCATTTTATATTCATGGTATTTAAAGATTCATTTGAATTTTTTTCTTTTTTGGGGGGTTATGATTCAAAAATTACCAAAGCGATAAGGTTTTATGCTTCAATATGATTTTGAACGGTATTATTTATTATTTAATTTCAATTGAAGTGCATTTTTTGATACTTTTATAATAAAATCATTTAAATTTATTATTATATTTTAATTCCTGAAATTATCAATTAACAGTACAAATTTTATTTTTTTGGTACATAAAATGATTGATAAAATGTTTTTGAAAAACTATTAATTTATTTTTATTTTCTATTGAACATTATTTTTCTTCCATATTAATATTTTCATTAGAATATTTTAAAGAATATTTTTAATATCATATTATGATTTATTGAATACATTGTTACCCATTCTTTAATTTTCAAAAATTGGATTTAAATGAACCATCTTGTCATTTTCTAAACAATGTACTTTCTAACGTTTTACCTAAAACGTGAACGGAATCATTGTTTAACATATTAGGAATGAACTTAATTTTCTATTCATCATAACCACCCATTACTTTGAAGATTATATTAAAAGTTAATATGGATATTTTTAGAAAATAAATCTTAATATTCTAGAAATTTATAGTTTCTATATGTCATTTTCAAAGTAAATAAGGTTATTTTCCTTAAGAATGATTTTAATGGTCTTTTATGGTTTTTATATACATTAATGAAAATATAATTTTATGTAATAATGCTAATATGGAGATATGTTGTAACAGTTCTTTTCATATTCTTTATCTGGATGTTTTATGATTAGTTTTACTAAGGAAAGTATTAACTTTCACTTTCTTGATTAATTGTGTGTAGTGATTAACATTACCCTAAAACATTCAATTTCTTGTGATAATTATACATTAAATTTTCATTAAATATCTAGATTTTTTTCATGTATATTGTTTTTTTCATAAACCATATATCATTTTCACATACTCTTTTTCAATTTAGAATATTATTTGACTGACTGAATAAAATTTAGATAAATCTATATTATATACTAAATGTAGATATTTATTGATAATTCATATTGTTGGTGAATTAAATAAATAATTCAATATATAAGGAATGCATTGGATAAGTAGTGATGGGTGAGGCCTGAATATGTCCCCTATACCAATTACGGACCTATGTTATACTAATTGATTAAAAACGGGGGTTGAAGTATCTATATATTGGGATTCAAGAATTATGTTTTATAATTTCTTTTATCAACGGTATTTTGGTTATAATAATCATAAAATACCTAAGGATTGTATTAATTTTTGGGAATAAAAGTTTCATTAAATATGATTAACTTGAGAGTTGTGGATACCATCATGAGTTTATGTTTTTTACGATAATCATTAGTTAAATGTCTTAGACAACCCTTTTGAGGTTTTAAGATATGGGATTTTCCTATGATTAATGATATTCTTGTATTCGTTTTATGGGTTGAGCTATATGTAGCCATTAGGTTTAACATAAAGGGTTATTTTGGGAGAATGAAATTATGTTTTTTGGTATGTAATTTAAAAGGTTTGAAATCACTTTTTAGGTGAAAATATACTTTAATTAAGAGAATATTGAGTTGAATTGGAATGTATAGTTATTTAATTTTAGAAAAATCTATGTTGAACATTTGGTATAAATATTGATGTAAGATGTATTATTTATTCATATGAAGTTTTATACTTTTTCATTATTATTTTACCTTATTGTATTCATTTTAATTTTTGTTAAGTATTAAGTATTGGAGGAATAACTTATTATTCTTTTATTAACCTTGTGATCTGATAAAAGTTAATTTTAGTACTTAATATATAATAAATTCAATTAGTATATTCATTTCTTAAAGTATTAGTTGAAGTGTAAATTCATTAAAACACAACCAAATGATAGAATTTTTTTCATGAAATATAAATATGTCAAGTAAGTATATTACCTTATGTTTTATTGTATATGGTAATGTAATTCCTTTAATCTAAGAAAGATATATTGAAACAAAAATGTTATCATATTACAATCATTTACAATTAGTTTATGGTCTTTTCACTCATCAAATATTTTTTCCTATGTAGTTGTTAATTTCCCCATAACTACATTCTCTCTCAATCTATATTTGTCATTAGGTGTTAGTTTTCTCCTATATTTCCTTATTTTCACTTCCCATTAATGTTATTATATATTTAAATATATATATTATTAAATATAGATAACCTTCATAATTTCCTTTTCCTCTTTTTAAGAGGTTGTTTCATTTATCCTTTTATGATGTGGGACTTAAATAAAGGTATTTTTAATGGAAAAACCTTACATTATGATAGAAAGTTCAAATTATGAGGGTGAAATTTATTAAATGTGGTGATAATGTAACTTCCCTATATTTTAAAATAATTATATCGCGTTTTATAGAGTATACAATATAGAACATCGATTTTAAATAACCAAAGAAATATATTATTTAGATTTGACCGTTATAACCTAGCCATTAAATTAAAGTTTATGAATAGGACTAACTAAATTATGACAAGTATATACTTCATATATATATAAAATAAAATAATTTTTTATCAATTGATTATAAATTAAAATAAATATCTTTTGAAGGTAAAATAAATTTCTTCTCTAAAAAAACATTTTTATGAGCAAAATGTTTTTTTAACATAATAAATTAAATTAATTACTATTTTTTAATTATTATAATTAAATTAATATATTATATATTCAATAAAGAATTTATCATTAATATAATATTTTTTATTAGCATGGGATATAAATAAGTCTAGTTTTATTTTTAAAAAGTATATTTTTCGAAAAAGCTGGTCTATCAAATTTTAGGCTCTTGAATTAAAACTAATTTTTTATAAGTTTTATAAAATTTCTTGTAAAAAAGGATCATTATTTTTTAAATCATCATTTAAATGTTATTTTAGAGTTATTTTTTGATAATTATTTGAAAGGATTAATTTTATCGGATAATTGTGAAAATATGGATTTTTCTTGAAAATTGACTCCTCATATAAAGAATTTTCAAATATAATTTTTTTTAATTATTTTAAAATTTTAATTAGTTCAATTTTTTTATTATTAACCCAATTTAGATAATTTTAATTTATTTTATATTGAAAGTTTATATAAAAACATTTTTACTTAAGAAAAACATTCTTTGGAAAACTTTATTTTCATCCCGCTTATGGGTTTAGTTTTAAATTAAATTATACTAATTATGTGAAATAAATTTTGTAAAATGGATTGTATATTTAGAATAATAATAAATATATTTATTTAATAATTTAAACTTAATTTTTTTCTTTAATTAATATAAAAAATTTTAAATATTAATTACCACAGTTAAGGTTGAAATAGAGTTTTGCAAGTTACATAAGCATGTGTTAAATTTTTTTCCATAAATATAGATATTTTATTTGATAAATTTGATTTCATATTTATAATAAATGTTTCCAAATTATTTAATAATCCTCATTTTTTATTCTTAGAGGAAAAATTACTTGGGTTAAAAATTAGTTATTGTGGTGAAAACCTAATTGGTAAAAGTAAGTAACCTTGGACTTAACGGAAATAAATTGTTTAAAACATGTTTTTTCATTTTTGAAGGTTTATATCAACCTTATATTCCTTAAAATCCATTATATATCAATTTTTTAGGCACTTTATTTTATAGTTAGCTCCCATTAATGAATAGATTTCGGTATTTTCAAAAATACTACTCAATTATAAAATGAATCCCCTTCCCTTCACTTCTTCACACCCCTAAATCCATCTAGCTTGACCAAAACCTGAAAAAAACAATTATCCAAAAAATCATTATACAAATTATATTTCTTATTTTATTCACATAATACTAACCCTAGGGTCCTTAATAAGAGTCCCAAAGGAGGTTCTTCCAAGCGAAGGTAATTGTCTTCACTAAGCTCTTTCTTTTTTTTTTGCTTCTGATTTTACCACATTCAATTATATGTTAACACTTACAATATAATATTTCGAAAATATCTCATATATTGAGATTTTATTATTTTTATGGCATAAAATTTTTTCACATAATTCTCCATCAAATGGGAAACAAAGTGTACTCTCAAGTGTAGGCGGACTACCACCTCGCGAACCGAGAATATTTTTTCCCCATCAACAGCTCGCATGGATAGTCATAATGACGGAAATAATGAATATATCTGATAATTATAAAATTATATTGATTCATTAAATTTAATATATCATTCAATTACTTATCCTTTCACATGTTATAGAAATTATAACATTGCTCATGCGCATGTACGAACTACCATCTCCATGAAGATATGTGATTATTTTCCATGTTAAAATTTCAAGAATGATTAACAAATGTATCCAATTAATAAATATTATATTCATAACATCAATATCATTCTTATATTATGGAACTATATTCTATTCATAATAATTATAATTTCTATGACATATATTTCATAAGAAAATGAATCAGTTAACACCTGAAACAAGGGTAATAATGAAATATTATTATCGAATGAGTGATAATATGTAATTATAGAATCATATATGATATTATAAATATAAATATTAATATATTATAAATTAATAATATTTTTAAAACTATTATATATGAGTTTAAATCATTTTTAACTAAAGGTAAGACTGTGGTGAGGGATTTTATATCAATTTCAAGTCACTGGGGAATATTTTAATGTTTTTTTCTGAGGCTTTCGTCTGGGCACACACATCCTTCTGTTTGAGGATGCACTGCTCTGTTTCCCTGTATTCCCTCTTTCCAAAGGCGGGTGGCATCTGTCACTTATTCTGGGATGTTTTCTCCTTGATCAAAATGGGATGATGGGATGTCGGTTCTTCCTTCCGTGGATTCATCCTCGGAGTTTGTCACCTAGTCTAGATCTCCTATTTAGATTAAGATGTTGTTCATGAAACTCTTCCATGTGTCATATCTTCTTCGATGATAGTTAATTACACTTCTTATGCCAGGACATTCCAATGGTTCAAGTCAGGGAAGCAACCTTCAGTCGGGGGAGTAGTCATGTTGGGAATCACTGAAGTGTTTGGATGTTGGAGCATTAGTGCGTCTGTATTGTTTCCCTTATTATAGGGATTCCTGAGGGCACATAATCTTAGGGAATCCCATATCAAATTCAAGGAATCGTATTCCCTAGGCATGTCTCTAAGGTTTTCCCCAGCATCCCATGTTTAACATAGGGTGTGCCGCAAGTTTAACATCCAACAGGGATAGATTGAACTGATCAGAACACTGACTAGAGTAGATTAGATGAGTGTTACCCCTGGAGGTACACTGATGTAGGGGGTGAGTAGGAATGACCTCACTGGGATGTGGTGACCCGGGTAAGAATCAAGATGGATGATGGAGTGTTTATTGAAGTTGATGGTGAATGGGATGGAACCGCCATGAGGATGACAATGATTTTGGGATTGAGACTCAAAGAGACTTCCTACGTATCCCTATGGTTGGGAATCAAAGTCCATGTAGTTCATCTGATGATGTCTAACCGCCGATTGGGTATTCCAACAGCTTACCACTGGATGAGTTCACAATGTCTTACCATTGGATGGGGTTGCAATGGCTTACCGTTGGATGGGGTTCCAACGGCTTACTACTGGATAGGATCCCAACGGCTTACCGCTGGATGGAGTTGAAAATGGCTTACCACTAGATGGGGTCCCAACGGCTTACCACTGGATGGATTTGAAAACGAGTTACCGCTGTATGGGGTCCCAACGGATTACCATTAGATGGAGCTGACAACAGCTTACCACTGAATAAGGGATAGTTTAATGTCATGTGGGACAAAGAGGGGCATGCAATCTAACATCATGAAGGACATGGTTCGACCAATGTGAAGGGGGTCAGAATGAATGGTTGTTAGGTTTGAACCTTAGGGAGGCATCCTACATACCTTTCCTTGTAAAGGATAAAAGTACATGTAGTTTGGGATGGTGGGGTAGACCGACATGAATATGGTCAGAACCAATGGGTTTTGGGCTTGTATCTCCTGAGGCTTCCTACTTAACTTGGCTCAGTGAGGATAAAAGTCTGCGTAGTTTAGAATGGGGAATTGGTGCGCCAACGTGAAGTGGTCGGGACTAAGTAGGAGTTGGTATTGAACCTCATGGAGGCTTCCTATGTACCTTTCCTTAGCAAGGATAAAATTCCACGTTGTTCGGGTTCGGTTGGTGAACTGACCTGAAAGGAGTAAAGACCAATGGTTGTTGGTCTTGAACCTTAGGGTGGCATCCTACGAACCTTTCCTTGGAAAGGATCAAAGTCTATGTAGTTCATAATGGAGTGGGTGAACCGATGTGAAGAGGGGTCGGAACGACCGGGTGTTGGGATTGAACCTCAGGGAGTCATCCTACGTACCTTGCCTTGGAAATGATCAAAGTCCACATAGTTAGGAATGATGGTGGGGCGTACACTCTAGGCTGCCCAGATAGGATTTCACGGTAAATTCTTACTCTAAGACCACTTGAGTCATGCTTGGTGTGAGAAACAAGAGGTAGAAAATTCCTGACGATCACATCATGGAATGTGCATCTATGGGAAGTGGAGTGGGGCTCGCGTGTGGTTAGTAGACCAAAGAGGGAAAAGGGGATTACTCGCAGTTCGTATCCCGGGGAGATGAAGATTGGGACTTACACTAGGGTGGAGGCCAGAGTGGTGACAAAGCCTAGTCCACATAGTTTGGAATGATGGGGGCTTATACTATAATATTCATAGATAATATTTCATGGTTGATGCTTACTCTAAGCCCACATGAGTTATGATCGATGTGAGAAACTAGAGGCAGATAAGGCCTAACGATCGCATCATGGAAGGTGAGTCTGTGGGATGTGGAGTGGGGCTCATGCGTGGTTAGCGGCCTAAATTGGTAACAGGGGCTTACGTGTGGGTCGAAACCCAAGGAGATGGATATTGTGACTTACTCTAGGTTGGAGGCCTGGGTGGTGACAAAGCTCAACGGGAGAGGGATTTTTCACCCAGGAAGATAGGAGGAGAAGGGATGCTACCTCCTGCAAAAAAAAGTTAAAGGCTTACACCAGGGTGGTTTCCCTTTCCCCATGGACAGACGCCGCTCTGATAAAGAGGATGTCATTCCATGTGTGGAATGATCTCACTCCTATGGAGACTAGTGGGCATAGAGAATTTCCAAGATGGGGCACCCCATGTGCAAGGAATGGGGTGAGGTCTCAGTTTAATGTCTTGTGCTGAGGACAAAGGTTCTTGTTGATTTAACATCCTGCGGCTCAGGCGAGGTGGGTTCACTCTGCATCCCTAAGACTGACATAACCAGCACCCTCTCCACCTTGGTGAAAAAAGGGATGGGCAACGCCATGACTTGGGGGTGTCGTGAGGTGATCCCATTGGGGGTCCACGTTAGCGTGGCTATGTGAAGAAGAAATAGTTGTTAGTATTCATGGGTGCTACTAAGGAGTGGCGATGGTGCATGGGACTTATGCAAGGGAGTTTCTAGGGGGGGCTCTAAAGGGTGGAGACTATGGATGGGTCTTATGCATAGAAGCTGCATGAAATGTCTTCCTCATGTCTGGCCATGAGGGCATCCCAACTTACTTGTGGGTTGTGGCATATAATTGGTGACATACCTATGTACTAGTGCACAAGAGGGATAACACCAAGGGAATTGGAAAAAATTTGAACAAAGGGATATGAAAAGTGTGAATCACATGCCCAACATTCAGAACGCATTGAGGGTGGCGTGGCAATGGAGGATAACTATTGACCATGTTTGAAACAAAACATACATATAATTTTAGCCTGAAATGGGAAAAAATGAGGGTTGACTGTTGAACATGTTGGAAACATAGGACCTGACTCGATGTGCCATCCAAAGTCATTCGGGGTGTTGGCCCAGGATGGTAGGTGAGTCGATGCGGCATGGGACCAGGTTGTTAGGGGTCCCTTCTGACATGGAAGAGGATGAAGATCTGAATGAAGGACACAAAAATCATGAGGTAGAGTGATGTAATTTTTGAATGGATTCCAATTCTCCTGAAATTATGCCACTATAATCATGGCATTAGGTATCTTATGCTTTGAGCATAAGGCATCTCTTTTCTGGAGCAAGAGGAGTCCTATGTTTGGCACATAGGGTGTACTATAGTTTATAGTCTTGTAGATAGGATTATTTTCATCTCATTCTTGGAGAATAAGGCATCTCTTGTTTTGAGCAAGGGGCATCTTATGTTTTTCGCATAGGGTGTACTACAGTTTATAGCCATTTAGAGAGGATTGCTGGCATTTTATGCTTAGAGAATAAGGTATCTCTCGTATAAGGAAAGAGGAATCCTATGTTTGGAACATAGGGTGAACAACTGTTTATAGTCACGTAGAGAGGACTATTAGGCATAAGGTACCTAAAAATGGCTGGTGTTGGGACATACGAAATGGCATCCATTTCTGATTCAACTTGGCATAGGAGTCAACTAATGGGGTTCAGATGAGTTTCTTGAGGAATGGTTCAACTCAAGGTACTCGGGGGGATTGATGATGAAAATATCAAATTGAAACATAGGAAATAGACCAAGAGGAAAATGTTGACTCATGTTTTTTCATGGTGGGCGGAGGAGTATCTCAAATCATGGTATTTTATTTGTAGAAGGTGGGTGTGCATAAAGGCGCAATGGAAAATCTAGACCTCCTAGCCTGAAAAGTTTGTGGTGTGACTCTCCAAATTTCATGGGGGTTATAGAAGGATTCAAAGGGAACAACCCAAAGTGATGGGACCACAGCCCAGCACTGAACTCAAGAGGGGGTGTGGGGGCATAGCCCTAGCATTATGGACTAGTAGGTATTGGCCTATATACCATTGTGTGTAATAGGAGCGATACGCAGAATGGGATGCGTGCAAGAAGAAGGGGTTTCACCTAATAAGGAAGGTCTACATGCAATAGGCAAGCGTACATGTCATATGGTACATGTGCACAAAATAGGGGAGTTGTACATGCAATAGTGAATTAATTCCACGCAATAGGGGAGATTTGCATGCAACATGGTAGATTTGTTCACAATAGGGGATATTTGCACGCAATTCGGTAGGTGTGTGTGCAATTGGATAGGTGCAGCACTGGTGTGCGAAAAATTGGGCAGAGTTGAAATGTTGCACGTAAAAATGTTGTTTTTCATGGAAAATTGGGCACCATAGTGTATTTTCATTCAAAAGTGATGTTTTTCAAGCAAGATGGGGGTTTTCTGCCCAGGCGCGGAAAATGATGACTTACACGTATTAGTGCTATCGCCAACCTCCGGGGTCCCTCTCAGGAAGAAGGGGGTGAACTTATATTTATTGGTGAAACCTTCAATGTCAGTGCACATAAATTCTCATTCCATTGTTGCACAAAAAGACATTTAATGCACGATTCCTTTTTTATGCCCATGAATCATTTTTACACTCAAGATTCCTTCTTTACACGCAAATCCATACTTTTTCCCGAAATCACCCTGGATGGAAATTTCTAGCAATCTTCCTTCGAAGGGCCATAACTTTTGATCTGTAACTCTATTCAGGCTCCACGACAAGTCAAATCGAATCATGCAAAACAATATATGCTCTGAGATTATGCCTAGAAGCCTTTTGTGAATTTCATTGATGCATTTTTCTTGTTCCAACAATGTTATAAAACAATTTCGTTAATAAGGTGTATATTATTTCTTTTAAATGTTTTATAATGAATAATGAAAAATTAATGGTATTCTAATTTTAGTTTCAAATTATTTCATCCAAGGGTATTTGACTCAAAAGTTACCAAGTGGTAAGTGTTTCATAACTCAAATGTATTTCATTCGATTATATCACTTCTTTATTGATTATGTTATGTCAATAATACATGTGACCAGGAATTTTTTGATTTATGTTTTATTTTCAATTATTTTTTGTGGATTCACATCTTTTACCCATAATAAATTCATTAATTAATTCTTAATTCAAAATTATGATCATTGTAAGGGTTCTTAACCTTAATTTGTCTTCTATTGAGACATATGTTATATTATACATATATCTACTTTTATGAGGTGTATCTATTTCCAAATTCATATTATATATAATTATTTCCTTTATATTAATGGTACTTAAATCTTAATTTTAATTTAATTCATTCTTGGGAGTTATGTTTCAAAAGTTACCAAAGCGGTAAGGGTTTATGCTTCAATCACATTTTAATTGGGATTATTTATCATTTAATTTCAATTATTGGAAATTATTTTATAATTGTATAATAAAACCCTTTAATTTTATTTTCATCTAGTGATTCAAAAAAAATCATGTAATATTACCATTATCCTCTATTTGGTACTTAAAATTATTGACGAAAATGTTTTTAAGAAAATAAAACATTATTCCTCTATTCAGTTGAAAATGATTTTTCTTCCATATCAATATTTTCAGTAAAATAATTTTTTTAATATTATCGAATGATTTATTAAAGAAATTTTAACCCATTTTTGAATTTTTATAAATTTGTTTTAAAGGAATATTATAGTCGCATTTTTAAAAAGGTACTTTTTATTTTTTAATCAAAATGTGAAAGGAATATTTATTTTAACGTACAAGGCATGAATAGAATTTTCTCACTATCATGACCAATCATTACTTGGAATAATACATTAAAATTTTATATGGTTCATTTCAAATATATTTATTTCTTAATATTCTTTACATTTTTATTTTTTTGGAAGTGATTTTCAAGGTGAAAAGATTATTTTCAGAAAGAATTCTTTAATGATCTTTTTATGGTATTTTTATTCATCAATGAAATAAACTGTTATTTTATTTATTCTAATCTAGGGATATGTTGTAACTATACCATCCTTAGTATTTATCTGGATGGTTTATGATCAATTATACTAGGAAGAGTATTGAAATTCACATTCTTTATTAACTTTTTATAGTCATTAACATTCATATAGAACATTCACTTTTTTGTGATCATTGATTTTAAATTTTCATTAAATATCCATATTCTTTATCATGAATGTTATTATTAATTAAAACATATATCATTTCTAAATATTCTGTTTTACATTAAATTTTAATTGATTTACTCGGTAAATATTGATAAATCATTATTCTTTACTCAATATGGATATTATTAATATGGAATATTGTTCATGAATTAAAGTAATCATTCGATATGTGAGGAATGTATTTGACATGTAGTGATTTTTGGGGCTCATAATTATATATCCCTTTGATGCATCAAGAGGTCTCATGAGTCAATTTAGTAATCTATCATTAAATAAGATTCTACTATATACCTACCCATAAATTATACTATCTTGGAATATGGTCTTGATAGTATAGATATCCTGCTATCTGAGATCATGATGTCCAATATTAATAATTTCATTCAATGATAGTTTATTTTTTACTCCCCATGATATTAATACATTCATATTATCCATGGATTCATTTTCATTCTCTTGTTATTGATTAGATTATGGGTTTTTTTTAGTTATTTACCTTTCTATATTGATTTTACCCTAGTGATTCATGATAGCTTCTACTATACCTAACACTTATTGAGCTTAATATCTCACCCTAATTTTTTTTCCATTCCCTTGGATTTGAAGAAGTAATTTTTGAATGACTTCAAGGATACATAATATTCACTTGAATAATGTTTCAAATTTTATGTTTTAAAATTTAATGTTAGATTCATATATGTATCTAGTTTACCAAGAATAATAAAATATTTGGTCAATTTGGAATTGATCACTTGTATCCAGCATCAATGTAATAAATTAACCACCACAACTGGGTTACTTAGTTCAGGGTATTTATATAAAAATTATTCTGACAACAGTTCTCAAAGTATATAGAAAAAATATTATATTAAACATGAGTTCAAAGATCCATAAACCACTCAAAAAAGGTTTAGATGAATGAAAAAATATGAGTCTTATTTATATGAACATAAATATAATTTCTAAACAACATAAATCTAGTTTGTACTAGCTATAGGTCATTACTATGGTAGGTATTATTCAAAATGGATGTTATTTGTGGCTCAACACTTACATGTCTCCCTATAAAATGTGGCTCTGAAAGAATCCAAATATAAACCACGTTTTGGTATTCGGTAGCTCATACTTAATCAAAAATAAGGGAAGAACTACAATCAAGTCTAATGAGAAAGAATATAAGTTAATATTCCTTTTTTATACACTAATTTATGTTTCTATATATTTCACAAGAAAAAAATCAAAAAAAAACTATTTTTTTGATGAGTTATAGTTTTTCAAATTGAAAAGATGTAAATAATTATATTATAATAGATAGTGTGGATGATTTTTTTTGATACTTAATTTTCATAAGTAAATGAATAAAATTCATAACATTAGGGACATGGTTAATATTATACATATAGTAATGATTATAAAGATAAAAAAATCATAAAGGTGTAGGTTCAAGGCAGTGGAAGAATATGGGTATTAAAAATATAATTGGCGATTAGAACCTTGGTGTTTAGATCCAGAGAAGATTTTTGGGAATCAGTTAAACCAACATGATTTCCAAGATAGAACCCAAAACCATGGAATAATTTTTCAAAAAAAATTATTGGATCCATTCTATAAATAAAAATTTAGATCGTATATAGTATAATGATACATGGGAACTAATTCAAAGACCTGTGGAGAAAAAAGTATTAGAACAAAATGTTAATTCAAGAACAAGTATAACAAGAAGGTATATTTTGATAGAAATATGGATAAACTAGTATACAAATGGTACTATTGGATTGATGTTATTGATTTTTATGTGACATTTTCCATATTATTTAGACTTAAAAATATCAGAATCTTTCTAGAAATTATTGTTCGAAAATGATTCAAAATATCTTAAAGGGATGTAAATTTATCATTTCTTAATAATGAACTCAATGACGAAGTTTATATGGAATAGTTTTAGGGATTTTTTTTATGATGATTAAATTAAATTTTTTAAATTAAATAAGGCTCTCTAAGAACTGAAATAAGCTCTAAAAGGATGGTACATAATGTTATATGTGAAAATCAGAAGCATTAAGTTAAAAAGTTATAGTTTAATAAGAACATGTACATCAAGAAGACCAACACAACATAAATCATTGTGATAGTGTATGTTGATGACATGATATTTAATTTTGATGAGGATAAATGGTGTGAAACATTTTCCACAAAAATGAATAAGATCTTTAAATTTCTCTACGTGGAGAAATTAAATTATTCTTAAGATTATAAATGACCCAAGTTGGTTGTAATATTTTAATTTCAAAAGAAATTATGCTAAAGAAAGATATAAGAGGATTAGAATTTTCCAATCAATATGAGTATCAACTCCTTTAAAGGTGGGAAAAAAGTCGGGTAAAGATGATGAAGTTCAAGCAGTGAATGAAAATTATTTTATAAAAGTAATTATAAGAATTTTACCTAAAAAAATCTATTCCAAAAATAATTTTTTTATTACTTTTTTGGTGTCTGATTTTCGAAAAATCTAAATGTATATCAGTTTCTTATAACCAATAAAATTATATGATATATTTAAAATACTTATACTTGGTGAATTATATATAAGAATTAAAGAGAGCGAAATTTAAAAGTGTTTTCATATGTTGATTGGGAAGGAGCTGTGGATGGTAGAAACTTCACTTCAAGTGGATTATTCTTTGTTTGTCACAAGGTCACAATAAGAAATTCAAATTAACATAATTCATTGACATTGAGTACAACTTAGGTAGAATATTTGGTTTCTTCTTTAGTGGATACTCTAATGATATGGATAAAGACTCCTCTTGAGGATATTGATGTCCAAAATAACTCCCACTGATTATCAACTGCCATATTAATAGTTCCATGAATCAATAAAAAAATTCAATGCATCATTTTAGGTCAAAAAAAATGATATTAAATATTATTTTGAAAAGGGGAAGGTCGGTGTTGGTATATTTAATCTAGGATTTGTTCCATTTATGTAAAAAGATATTGATATCATAAAAAACACTCACACAACTATGCTTTTCTAGATGGTAAAGCTACAAAATGGTGTGTATCCTAATATCCAACATCGAGGTATGGACATTTCTATGTTTACTCCTCCATATTATAATGTTTAATTTTTTAAGACATTCTATATACAGGGAAATAAAGTTATTCTTCCTATTTTTGAATTATTTTAATGTGTGTATCATGTGGTTCATGACATAATTTTTCAAATATATTTTATATTTCTCTCTATAAATGAGGTTGTTAAATTATAAATTTTTTAGAAGTGTTGTTTTGAGGATAGAATTAATTTTTTATTTAATCACCCTTTTTTTATACACCATTATATCTTATTTAGACATTGAGTTTACTATTCCATGACTATTTACATTTAGATGATTTAGTCAACCCCTAAAAGATATTATCTTTTTATTTATTGTAAATAACCGGGTGTGGACTGAGTATGTTTAGTATTGAAAAATAATATAAAGGGGGAGATTGTTGAACCCTATAGAAGATGATGTTGTATTGTTGTTTTAATACCAGTTCATGTGTGATAATTTTTATATTGATGTTCAAGTAAAAGGAAAGTGTTAATGATGTGTGTGTGTTGTCTATAACCTTAAATGAAAGATGGAGGTTTCCAGTTAGTATAAGATATTTAGGAATCAATATCAATAATACATATTCTATCTAATGTTTTGAGAAGTAGTGAAAAATCCATTCCAATTATATTGTATGTCACAACTATTGTAAGATAAAAAAATTAGATATTTAGATGTTGATATGAATTGATTTCAAGTGTTGTAGAAGATCATGGGTCGAATAAAATTTATTCTGGACCGAAATGACAATTTCTATAATATTTCATACCGCTTTGAAGAATCATTATAAGACTTAAAGAAAAATAATAATATTTTGAGAATCCATGTATGATGTGTGTTAACCCCCATATGACTTCCTTTATTCATGTGTATTTCTTTGAGAAGTATATTTATATAAATTTTTATAATTTGTGAATATTAATTTGCAGGACATGTAAATATTTATGGGGTAAGACTTCAGCATGTATGAATTTTGAATTCATGAATTTGTAACTAATCTCATATAAATTTTTATACATCACAATTAAAGGCCATGTATAACTCTCTCAAGGGAATTTATATTACTTTCATGAAATGTTTTATGACTTTGATGTCACATGATCTAGTCCATGTAAGAATTCGATCAATTATATGCATATTATATGATACTCGTAAGGCATTCAGGGACATTGTATAGCTTTTCATGTCTCATGAAATTGTTGGGAAATGAAAATACTGTGATTTCAGGAATGAATTATTCTAGAGAATGAGATTTGAATCACATAATGTTATGCAAATATTTCAGTTTCTGAATTATCATGATGTTTTTATTCTTGATTTAAAAAGTTATATAAGAGGAATTTGGGGAGTAATTCGGTCTCCAAAATAGGTCTCCATGATCACATTAAGCTCATTTCATGTCTTTATACTATTAAAATTATTTTAATTCATGATAAATTAGACTAAAGGGACAAAACAATTTTAATATAACATTGACATTATAAATATGGGTTTATTTGTAAAAAAGATCAGGAGAATTGAGGTTTCATTAATTGTGGATATTATGTTTAGATTGTTTAGTGAATATATTTAAAAGGAAAGAGAAAGAATATATTGGTTTTTTTGAGAATTTTTGTATCTCAGTTTAGAAAGTATTTTGAGTGTTGAGAAAAGTCAGAGATGACTGTTAGGATAAAAATAATAATATCATGTGTTACATCTCCCTTTTATCTCATAATCTCTATTTTGGATATACCTTCAGATATATATTTTTTGTTTTCAATAATAAGGTGTTTTTATTTTAGTATTTGATTATAATATCTTGTATTAGGTACATGGTCATATCATTCACTATAGTTAACTTTATACTAAGAGAATGGATTTGTCTATGTGGGATAAGAACCACCAAATGTTAGGGATATTGTCATCCTTAAAGAGAAAAACCTTCTTAACAAACATCTTGTGATCCATATTGTTGAAATTTAATTATTTTAATGATATCAAATAATGTTTTTTATGTTTCTAATGAGTTTTATGTTTTATTATAGTAGATCATATTTTTTGAAAACTATGAGAATTTTTCTAAGTGTTTGTCTACCACTAGTTATACAGATCTACAATCTATTTAGGAAAGCTACCATTTGATCTACCACTAAGGATTGACTACCAGACCAATATGCCATTAGTTTATAGGTTCTACCACAAAATTTAATCTACCATTCAAAAGATCTAATTTAAGAATATAACTATCTCTATGATAGATCTACCTCCATGATAAATCTACCACTAGGTTGATCTACCGCTAGATCGTGCTACCGCTAAGTTATGATACCATTACCACCACAACATTACTACAATAAAATTATCTACCACTATAGATGATACCTCTAGTGATATACCACTAAAGGATGATACCACAAATTCAAGATGTTGCCAACATAGCATCTACTACCAAACTTCTTTATTTGCATTCAACTATGTCACAAAATCACCTATGTACCAATAGTCTATGTGGTCGTCCTCTATAAAACACCTACATGGAAAATCAGCTACATATTTCTCATGGAGTGTTTTTAAATAACCAACATCTAGTTTAAGTCATTTAATGTATTACATAAAAACATGGATTTAATAATTACTATTCATAAACCACTCCATGAATACATTAAAAAAATTCATCCTTTTCAGCTCTTTTGATTAGTATGAGGCCCCTATTTTTCTAATATTATTTTGCAATGAAGAATTGGATCTCATAGAATTATTTATATTTACTTAATCTCACTCATTCAATAGATGGAATAAAAAAATTTATATATTAGAACATGCATGAATAGACATTCATAAGAATGAAATAACAGGAATATGATTCACATATTAGTAGAAAATCATTAGACTTTATAGACTAAAATCTAACATCTTTTTCAGAATTCCATGACCCCATATTTTGTTGTAAATTCTAAGAAACATGTTTAAATTTCTTCCATAGACAACATTAAGGACTTTAGAAAAAAAACAATTTGGGATTAGGATCGTTATATTTCTTCATCTCTAAACTCTTTCTCTTTCTATTTATGTTGTATATTTGGGCATTGTGTTTTTTCTTTGTTTATTTATAAACACAATATCCTATACAAAAATGGAGAGTTCTTGACACTCTATCTTATTTTTCTTCATTTATATTCCCATGAAGAGCTATGGAAGAGTTCATGTGTGACCAATTCTTATTTTATTATATGAATAACTATGGAAGAGGATTTGTTCTTACATAACCTTATAAACTATTATTTGTAGTACTTGTTCTAGGTTTTGGATTAATTTATTTTATAATAAACTAATTGGAATTAATTGATTTCTAGGTTGATGGTATTATTTTTTGTCTTGATACCAAACCCATTGTTAATTTCTATTGTGCTATATTTTTTGTAACTTGTTTACTATGCTTTACCTATTTTGTTTTCTTTCAATCAAAGCTATTTGAGGTTAATTTATTATTAAATAAAACATTACTTAGATAGTTAATCTTAATTTTCATTTTATATAATATTTTTTGTTAATTAAATTTATTTCAAAAGTTTAAGTACTCTCATAGTTATTGTAACACCCCAAGCTTCTATGGTACACTACTCTATGAATAATACAATAGTGTGTGTTGTACGCAACTTCGAGTTCTTACACACCATAACCAATCAAACTAGATTTTATGAATAGTAATGACCAATTTTTAAAATTTTACAAATTTTATCATTTAAAATGAAAATTATTTTTGGATTTGGAATATAAAAATAAGCTTAGGTTGAATTTTTGGTATATTTATGAAATCTTTCAATTTTTGATGAATAGTGAAAAACATTGTGTTATAGTTTAAAACCAAATTTTGATTTAAATAATTATTTATTTTATTTAAATTTATTTTAGTTAAAAATAGATACATAATACCTATATATGTTCAATGTAATTCATTGGCGTCAGTTTATAATAATTTTAGATATACAAAAATTTTATTGAACTTTTTACCATCTTTTACCCACCTCCTAGGGGCATTTGCAGATTTACATAAAATTTAATTTTACCACTTTTGTGAGTTGAATTTTAAAAATACTAGAGACATGGATGATATTAGTAAGTAAAATTTGGTTCAATAAGATTAAAATAATTTTTGGTGAATAGTAACGTTTTACTTTTATTTACCATAGATAAAAGTAAATATGGTAATAAAGGGTAAAAATGATATTATTATTACCCTAAAACATGTAATAATTCTATTGGATATGTATAATTTGACCAAAAACAACCTTAGTAATAAAATATGAACCTCTTGTTCCAATTGGATTAGATTTGGACATTTGTTATTATTTTATTTAAAGAAGAGTTAAAAGAGTTAAATTCAAAGTTTAATAACTAAACCATTTTTAATATATGGTTACACACAATATAAATTAAACTATAAATATTAATTAAAAATATAAAACAATTTATTACATAATGGTATTTTTTAAAAAAAATATTAATTAAATAATTAAATTTATTTATGACACAATGATGATGCAGTAATTACCATATTAATGAAATATTAAAATAATTGTTATTATAAATATCCAAATAAATATAATTTTTGACCTTTAATGAATTAAATAAAATTTCTAGCTTAGTATGACATGTTAGGGTTGATTAAATGTATTTAGTTTGATGTAATAAAGTAGTTAGGACTTTACCAAAAATAAATTATTAAATAATGTCAAAATTGACATAAATGAGTTTTTATAACAAATACTATATTATTGATTGATATATTAATCCTAAAAATATTAGGATCAGCCAAAAGACTTATATAATGATATAAGTATTATTAATGAACAACTTGGGGTTATATTGAAAGTTTATAGTAGGTTTAGTATCCATATAATATAAAATTACAAAGAGACATGGTAAATGTCATACTATTTAACTAAGAGTAAAATCTAAAATATAAGGTTAATATAGTGACTGAAACTAGAAAAAACCCTATTAGTTGATAATTTTTCGACCCATACCCACCTTTGTCTTTAAATAATTCATTTTGGATCCATTACAAACTGAAAATTATTTTATTATAAAATAATATTTCTATCTTTTCCTAAGGTACCCCTCACCCCTCTTATAAAAGGGAACTTTTCCTTATCTATAATTCACACCTTCAAAGCCATTTGGATCAGCCACAACCTACCCAAATACACTCTAAAATTTTCTACCTTGATTCTAGAGGCCTTCCTTTAGACATAAAGCCAACCTAAGGATCCTTTTTGATAAAATCAAAAGGAAGAACCTGAAGAAGAGGTAAATATCTCAGCACCTCTTCCATGTTTTTTCTTCTTCCACTTCTTCTTTCCTTGTTGTTTCCATTATAAATAATAACTCCAGTATCTTTTATATATCTTTATGTTATTATAAATATGGTACAACCATATTCATTATTTTATTCATCCACTAAATGACATGTCACCATACATGCGTATGTACAGCTTACCTTCTCCATGTTGTGGTGTAGTTGTTATTAAATATATTATTATTTGCATGGTTATAATAATGAGGCGTAAATGATGTAAATAATAAATATAAAATGATAATTATTCAGTATATATTATATACCATTCAATTATATACAATTTTAATATCAAAATAATGATATTGTCGCTCATGCATACGTACGGATTACCGTCTGCATGAACACGATGAGATTCATTCCCCATCATATACATTCAAGACTAATTTTCATTAGATTATTAAAAATAATGTTTAAATACTTAATATCATTCTGAATATGAATAATATACATCCTATCCATTAAAAAAAGTACCTATGTAATAAATCATATAAAATAAAATGAATCTGTTAACACCTGAAATGATGATAATACTAAAATATTATTAACAAAGCAATATTAAAAGATAATATATGATATCATATTAATGTATATTATTATTTTATAATTTAATAAAAATTATTTCCCCACTATATATGATTTTAACCTACCCTTTACCAAAGAAAAGTACAAGGTAAGTGGTTTCTTATCTCACTTTTAATTCCGTGAGATTTCCATAGTTAGCCACTTATTGCATGTGATGTATTGTGTACTGCCATTTGATATATATTCTCATGATCCTATTTATATTCATTGTATTCTATGAATTATTTGGTGGTTATTAAATTTTATTCATATGACTCAATTGATTACAACGTGGTAAGGGTTAATTCTAAAACCTTCTCATTATTCAAGGTTGTTTATATGTAATTATCTACTGGTACCTCTTTATCATCCACATCCGTGTTTTCTTAAAAATGTATTCTAAAACATTTTTACTACTTAATAGACTATGGTTTAATTTCATTTATACCCTTATTTGACCTTATACGTTTTTAAATGAATCTTTCCATCATTTTCCAAACAAGGTACCGTATGACCTTTTCGAAAAAATTAAGGTAAGAATGTTTTTTTTAACGTAGACAATGGGTGAGGATATTTTCCACCGTTATAACAACGTTGAAGCTTCCCTTACAAGCTTATGAGATTATTTTAAAAACAATTTTTTTCTTTTATAATTATATTAATTTTAAATTATTTCAAAATATAAAGTGATATTTCTCTCAAATAGATTATATTTCATCTATGTCAACATTTTATGATGGATTTTACACTTTTTTATTCAGTTGATTTGTTATGATACAAATCTTCTATATTGTATTGAAGGTTTTGTGATATTTTTGTCTATGGATGAGTTATTTTTATACCATTAATTGTTTATGGTTAAATTATTAACATTTATAATGCTAGTTTTAATATGAATTATTATGTTATGTTTCAACCTTTTCATACGAGGAATGAATTGGACTTAGTAAGTGATGGGTGGGGCCCGCTATAGCTCCTCGATGCATCGGTGGGTCTCATGAGACAAACTAGTGTCTTGGAACAAGGCCTTAACATAATCTTATTTGTATTCTTGGAACAAGGCCTTGACTATGTGGTTATGAAGCTTAGCATTATGAATTCCATCATTATGAAAGTGGCTATTGATATTGAATGTGATTATTCGACTAGTATAATATCCATGTGAGTATGTAAATGGAATTATTTTAATTTACATTTTCCATATTATGATTAAGTTTATGTTTAAATGGATTTTTTTTAGTTCTATAAATTTCCTTTAATGTTTATGTTTATTTATGAATGTTTATGCTATATTGTTGTCCTTACTGAGCATCTAAGCTCACCCCTTTCTATGTCTTATTTTTTCCAGGATGCGATGAAGTATATTATGACTGACCTTCAGGGATAGTCTATGGGATCTCAGTGTTTCCAATGGAAACAATGTTGTTGTAGTTTTCCATTTTATAATATAATGTAAACTTTATGAATGTATATAGTACTTCCAAGGCTACTAACCTAATCAGTCATTTGAGACATGATATTTTTTGATCATGCCAATGATAGGTAATAATGAACTGACTATAGGCTTTTGGGGTGGGGGTGTTACAGTTGGTGTTAGATAATGTTTAGTACAATCCTTGGAAAGTAGATTTAGATAATATATGATTAGAGCACATGGCCTTAATATATACTTCGAGGATTAGCATATAAGAACTTCCTATAATTTTGGTATTGTAGAGATTTTTTGAGTTTTCTAAGAAATACATCCCTGTCTAGATATGAGCAGGTAGAGGTAGCTCGGGCATAGATGTACCTAGGGGTAAAACCCAAAAACACCAATTTTAGCTAGACTCAAACGCGAACTGGTGCACGACAATGGGTCTTGCTGCACTCTTGGTTGGGAAAATCCTAGGGAATATGCTTAGGATAATCTATATTTTCTTTAAAAACCATTATGAAGGATTTATGAGTATATACCTATTAAAAGAAAACATTTTTTATGATTATGGATTATATCCCTGAACTGTTTAATTTATGTTAAGTATGTTATAATTTTGGAATTATTTATTGAGATTCATAAACTAATCTAGCGTATGCCATTGTTTGGAAATGGGACCTAGTGGAAGGAATGGAAACCGTATCAATTCACACACTCCATGTAGGGATTTCATTCCTGGTCAAGATAATTATAGTGGAGCTGGTGATAAAACTAGTTCTGATCAGCTTATCACTATACTGGTACAACTCACTCAGGTAATGAATAATAACCCTACCTGTATGGAACACCCTGATCTGCAGCGTAGAGGATCAATGTTAGATCACTTCATAAGGTAATAACCACCAACATTAAATGGGGGTACAAATCCATTAGTATTTGAGTAATGGATAAATTCCTTAGAGAAAATATTACATGCCTTCGGGATTAGAAAAAGGGAAAAAAATTTCATGGCAGTTTACCTCCTCACTGGAGATGATGATCAATGGTGGTCATTGATTCAAAACACAAAGGAAGATGATGAAGTATCAAATATATAATGTTATGAGTTTAATGAAATTATATTAGAAAAATACTTTCCTCATGGCCATCTAGTGGATATGGAAAGATAATTTCTAAGTCTAAGGAAAAAGGAGGATGAGAATGTCGCAAAGTATGAAGCTAACTTTATAAGGTTAGCGAGACATGCTGCATATTATATACATAACCCTAGAAGTATGATTGATCGTTTCTTTGATAGTTTAAAACCATTTCTCCATTGAGCATTAGTCTCACAATCCTTCTCATCATACGATTATATTGTCTTATGTGCTATCAAGACAGAAAAATAATTCTCTAAGTCTTACGACTTTAAAGAAAAGAAAGAGAAGAAGAGATATTTTGAACACTCTGGAAATGGAAATAAGGGGAAGAAGGGAAAAGTAGAATATCCATATTTTGGTAAATGTGGGAAGAAACACCCTGGTACTTGTTTGAAGGGAATTCAAGTATAATATAGGTGTGGTAAAAAAGGCCACCAAGCTCATGATTGCAAGGGGGAAGAAAGAGACTGTAAATGTTGAATGCTATAATTGTAGAGAAAGGAGACATTATGTAAATTAATTTCCTAAGCGTCAGGGGAACATAACTCAGAAAAGGATAAGGGATCAAGGCCAAGATTATGCTATCACTACTATAGAGGTTGAATCTCTTAAAGACATAATGGAAGGTAATTTAATGGTTTACTCAAGTTTATCCAATGCTTTATTTGATTTTGGATTATCGCATTGCTTTATAACTTCCCAGTTTTCTTTGAAAATTAGATATTTCCACATTGATTTTTCAAAGGAGTTGTTAGTAAAAACTCCTAAGGGAAGTATCATTGCAACAAAGTTTTTTGAATCAGTCCCCATTAAGGCATATAAACTTAATTTATCTGCTGATCTCATCGTCATACCCATGATTTAATTTTATATAATTCTATTTATGGATTGGAATTCGGACCATGATGTGAAAATTTATTGTAAGAAGAAAGAGGTTATAATTATCAATGATTATAAGGAGTACCTTATCTTTAGAGAAGAAACGTCACCACCTAATTCTTATCTAGATCCACCCCTAGTATCTCAACTACATTCAATTATTGGGGATGAAGAGAATGAAATAATTGTGGGTGAGAAAAGGAATTTTCAAATAGAGGATGTACATATTGTGCAAGAATATATTGATGTGTTTCCAGAGGATTTACCTGGACATCCTCTAGAATTATAAATTGAGTTTTACATTGAGTTAATTCCTGGTTCGAGGCCCATATTGATGACCCCTTATAGAATGGACATTGTGGAATTATTGGAACTAAAGAAAAAACTAGATTAATTGAGTAATAAGGGATTTATTCTCCCTAGTGTTTCTCCATGGGGATCCCCTATTCTTTTTTTTAAGAATAATGATGGATCTATGAGGTTGTGAATTGACATTAGGAAGATCAATTATATAACATTAAAGAACAAGTATCTCCTAACTATCATTGATGATTTATTAGAACAACTTCTGGAGCTCAATAATTTTCAAATATTGACCTTGTATTTGGATATCATCATTTGTGTGTGAAGAAGGAATACATTCTGAAAATAGAATTTCTAACCATGTATGGGCATTATGAGTTTACAGTAATGCCTTTTGGATTGACTAATGCACCCTATGTCTTTATGGATCTAATGCATAGAGTTTTCAAGTAATATCTTTATGAATTTTTAGTGGTATTTATTGATGTTATCTTGGTATACTCCAAAATCTATGAATATCATGAAAATCACTTGCGCATTATTCTAATGACCCTCTGAAGGAATTAATTATATAAGAAGTTTATCAAGTAAGAATTTTGACTTCAAGATATTTCCATTTATGTCCATATTGTTTCTAAGGATGGAATATCTATTGATCCTTCTAAGACCAAGGCAATCCAATAATGGAAAGCACCAACGATTATTATAAGGCACCGGCCTTAAACCTTACTTAATCTTGAGTTATTACAAGATTACACCTTGAGGATCTTTTCAGGTTTAGATTTTTAGAGAATTATAACATAAAACTTGCATTACATTCCACATATAAATAAATTGGTTACATAAATATAGTATTCATTTATTCAATCAATGGAAACATATTTAAAATAAAACATGGATTCATTCTTGACACTTCCTTGACACTATCATCATATCATGTACCATTCCCTTGACCTGTGAAAAACATTTCAAAAAAACATGGGATGAGCATAAAAACCTCAGTATGGGTTATAAAAATATGGAATGGAAACATGAGTTCATATATACATAAGAATGAAATCATACTTTACCCATAAAACATAAGCACTTTAACATACCTCATCAAGTCATGAATAAATCATAGAAATCATAAGACATAAAGGTAACTTGAGGAATTCAAAAAATTATTACGTAGGGAGTAACCCTCTTGGTTACGTTTGGAATACCCATCACAGTATATTCCCTAAATATCTTCAGAGAAACCTTAACGTTTCACTCCTTCGCGTTACCCAGTGCATTAGAGAGCTATATCGGGCTCACTCGCCCTTAGTTTATCACGGAACCACCCATCTTCATAATAATTCCCAAGAACCTCAACATAATTGTATCACATAAAACATGCATAAAGGAAACATAACATTTCCACCTTTCAATAACAAGATATCAATACAACACATTGATATGAAAACCATTTTCATTACCAAAATAAAAGAAAAGTAAAACATGGTATTTATTTTTCTTATAAAAAGAAGGTATGGCTTGTAGAGGAAGCCAAAACTCAAATAATGGTCACGGCGGCGGAGAAGTCGTTGTCGCTGCATACGTATGACAAAAAAAATTTCCTTTTGTCTTTTTGTAAAATTCTTCATAAAAAAATATTCCTTTTGGATAAACGTAAAAGTCAAAGGGGTTTATACACTGTATAAAAGAAGGTTTTGTATAAAACAAAATATGCCTCAGTGAAAGGAGATTGAGATGAAGTCCCACACCTCGGGTCCGACTTGACTCGGTCGTTCTTTAATATCCTGAATAATAAACTTGAGTTAATTTATACTTGTTTAAGAACCTTATTCAAGTTCATTATTCCTTTTATATCACTTATTTCCATGTCATGAATACTATGTAATTATTTAAGTTAATAACGGTCGTTTTAACGATCCTTGGTACTTGAGTCAAAAATAAACCCTTTATAATTACAATTTGTTCATGTATCCATTATATCCAGAATGTTATTCATGATGTAGATATCATATATGTCATACATATCCATTACATGCATGCATTTATAATATTACATAATCTTTTAGAGGTAAGAAATGAAATGCACCGTTCATGGAGACGGTAAGCCGTACGTACGCATGAACGCTACTTTCATTTCTATTTCGTATTTTGTAGAATGTAATCATAATGATATAAAGGTATATTATAATTCCAGTGTAATATCATATATAATATCATAACTCCGTCCTTTATATGTCCCACATATGGTATTAACGAATCAAATCACTTTGAGGGGGCGGTAGTCCGCACTTCCTTAAATGAAGATATCGTATTTACCCATAATGGAAACCATAAATTTCTGCCCAAAATGAAAAATACAGAAGCTTAAGGAAACCATAAACATATTATATATCATATATAAATATAGTTTCATCTTAATGTCCACCTTTGAAGGTGTTAAAATAATGTTGAATAATCATCGTTTCGGGAGGCCGAAATTCGCCATCCACAGAAATAATATGTTATTTAACCATTAGATGTA
Source organism: Viscum album (assembly GCA_963277665.1). NCBI lineage: Eukaryota > Viridiplantae > Streptophyta > Magnoliopsida > Santalales > Viscaceae > Viscum > Viscum album. The sequence continues at coordinate 452,840,971 of OY728157.1, read as the reverse complement.
GGTGTGTGTAAGTTTAGCTCTAATACATCTTATAAAAACATCCTAGTATATTTAAGATACTTTATTTGTTACAAAAGAAATTAATAAAAAGAGTTTAGGGGGTTGGAGAAGTAAAATAAAACAAAAGGACTCAAGTGAAGACATTACCTTAAAATCGGGTAACTCCCTTTGGTTTGAGCTCAAAGGCTTACTTGGGAAGACATATGCCCAAATTGAGGCTTCAAAGAGTAATAGAGGGATTTGGAGAGACAAAATGGGTAGGGTTTGGCTGATCCAAAGGCTTTGGAAGTGTGGGTAAGTTGGTAGAGGTGGGGGCCTTTTATAAGAGGAGAGGAGGGGCACTATTGGAAAGTAAAGAAATGTTACTTTATTTTAAAATGAGTTTCGGATTCAAAAGGTCCCACATTGATATAATTCTAGGACAAGGTGATAATGGTTCTAAATATACCCATCCAATAGGTTTTGGACATGTGTGGGTCATAGATTTTTCATTATCTTTTCATTTTATTTCAATCCTTTATTAATGAGGTAATCGCTGCATCATCATGATGTCATAAATAATTTAATATATTTAAAGACTAAAAATTATAAAAAAAATATCATGATGTAGGAAATAGTTTTATCTTTCTAATGAATATTTATAGTCAAACATATGACTTGTATAACCCCATGTAAAAATTGTTTTAGTAAAACATCTCATGTTTGTGTCATTTTTACTTTAACATTAAATAAAAAGATATTAATGTCATTTTCCTACCAAAGTGGCTCCATGGGGTCCCCAAGTTGACCCATGTATTTTCATGGTCGGCCATGACACATCCAATAAGGGTAGGATATGTTTCTAGGTCATTTCATATTATTAAAACATTATTTTTACCTTAAACTACACTAATTACCACTAATCGCGATTAAAAACATAAAAGTTACTATTCAACAAAAAATTATTTTAATCTCATTGAACAAAATTTTACTTCTTAATGACAACCATGTATGTCGGATTTTTGAAATTAAAAACACAGAGGTGGTAAAATTTCATTTAAACGAAAAATCAGTTTTTTAAGTACCACTTAGTGGTTTCACTATTCAACAAAAATTGAAGTTTTTCAGAAAAATAGCAAAACTTCACCCTAAGCTATATTTGATATTATGAATTAAAAAATGTTGTCTTTTTTACAGAATTAAAAACATATAAGTTTCATTAATTTACTTAATAATTAATTCCCGCTGTCAGAGCAAATAGCGTGTTTTTATGAAACAATAAGTATCAAAAGATTGACACTAGTTTAAGTCCAATTTCAAAGTCAAATTAATTCCAATGACCACTATTGAATTAAATGGTAAAAATATATTCTAATTTAACTTTAAAAACAATTCAAAAGATAATCTAATAATATAAATAAATTATATTAAAAAGAGTTTTTGAATTAAAATACAACATTTTTCACTATTCATTAAAAAATGAACTTTATCGGAAAAATACCAAAAATTCACACAAAGTAAATTTTGATGTCCCAATCATAAATACTAAGTTTATTTTGACAAACATATCTTATAAAATTGTCAAAATATAGATTTAAAAATGGTTTCCCATCAAAAGGCAGTAAAACAATCTTTTAAAAATATTAGTGTATTCCATGCTTAAGATTTGATTTTTTTTCATTTTAAGCCTCTAAAACACTATCTAATTCATGAATAGACATAGATAAAAATATCTATTATTAATTACTTACTTGTGATGTTAAATCCTTCCCCCCTTTAGAAAATTTCATCCCTGTAATTTATTTACTTATCAAATAAATGGGGGTACTTATCCCTCATTTCATTTTTAGATTCCTATGTTGCCTCTTCCATCATGTGGTTTTTTCACAAAACCTTTACCTGATTAATAACCTTATTCCGTAACACTTGCTCCATGTGATCAAGAATCTGGACTGGTTGTTCCTCATAAGATAGGTTCTCTTCCAACTGAACTACCTCTGGACTCAAAACATGAGATGGATCTAGCATATACTTCCTCAACATCAAAACATGAAAAACATTGTGTACCTGAGATAAACTCAGAGGTAAAGCCACTCGGTGAGCAACTGATCCAACTCTCTCCAGAATTTTATATGATCCAATGAACCTTGGACTCAGCTTTCCTTTCTTACCAAATCGCATCACACTTTTCCATGGTGATACCTTGAGAAAAACATGATCACCTACCTCAAAAGATAGATCCTTCCTCATGTTGTCTGCATAACTCTTCTGCCTACTCTGAGCTGTTCTCATGTGTTTCTGAATCAACTGAACTTTTTCTTCCATCTCTTCTACCAATTCCGGTCCCATCAACATCCTTTCACCCTCTTCATCCCAAAAATCTAGAGTTCGACACTGCTTCCCATATAATGCCTGAAATGGTTCCATCTGTATACTGGAATGAAAACTGTTATTATATGAAAAATCAACCAAAGAAAGATGTTGGTCCCAACATCAATATAATCCATAGAGAAAGAACATATCATATCCTCCAATGTCTGAATTATTCGTTCTGACTGCCCATCTGATTGAGGATGAAATGCTATACTACAATTTAATTCAGTACCCAACGACTTCTAAAGGCCCGTCCAAAAGTTAGAAGTAAACCTGGGATCACGGTCAGATACAATGGAGAGAGGAACTCCATGTAACCTGACTATCTCTTTAAGATACAAATGGGAAAGTTGATCTAGGGAAAAAGTATCTCATATAGTAAATAAATGAGTATATTTAGTCAAGCGATCAAAAATAACTCAGATTGCATTATTACCTCAATGTGTCTTCGGTAATCCCACAACAAAGTCCATGGATATATTCTCCCATTTCCACTCTGGAACTGGTAAAGGCTAAAGCATCCCTTTTGGTAACTGCCGCTCTGATTTAACCTGTTGATAAGTCAAACACTTCACAGAAAAATCAGCAATATCTCTTTCCATTCCATCCCACTAGTAATACTCCCACAGATCTCTATACATCTTAGTACTGCCAGGATAAACTGAAAACGGAGAACTATGAGATTCACATAACAACTCTCTATTAAACTGTGAATCACAATGCACACACAATCTCTTCCCAAATCTCAAAACACAATCATTATCAATGTTGAATTCAGGCAACTTACCCTTCTGAACCAGCTCTACCTTTTTCTGCAACTCACTATCTTGCTTCTGTGCTTTCTTAATTCTGTCTGATAGAGATGATCTCACTGATACCTGAAACAAAACATAAGAACTTCCTTCTCCAACAACTTCTATGCCAAATTTCATCAAATCCTTAACCAAAGGATCACGTTCCAAATGCAACATTGTTAATGAAGAATTACTTTTTTGACTCAAAGCATCGGCCACTTTATTTTCTTTTCCCAGATGGTAATGAATTGTACAATCATAATCCTTTATTTATTCTAGCCATCTCCTTTGTCTCAAGTTCAATTCTTTCTGAGTGATTATATACTTTAAACTTTTGTCATCGGTATATATTTCACACTTTACTCCATACAAATGATGCCTCCAAATTTTTAAAGCGAAAACAACAGTAGCTAATTCCAAATCATGTGTAGCGTAATTGACCTCATGAGTTTTCAACTATCGTGAAGCATAAGCAATTACCTGATCATTCTGCATTAGGACGCAACCAAGTCCTTTAAATGAAGAATCACTGTATATAACAAACTCACCATTCTTGGAAGGAAGTGCCAAAACTGGAGCATTCACCAATCATCTTTTTCAACTCCTGAAAACAATCATCACATTCTTTTGTCCAGATAAACATAACACCCTTCCGAGTTAGCTTAGTCATTAGACTAGATAACCATGAAAATTTTCTAACAAACCTTCGGTAATAGCCTACCAAACCAAGGAAGCTATGAATCTCAGTTACTTTTGTGGGTCTTGTCCATTCTTCCACAACCTTTGTTTTTGTAGGATCAATAGTTATCCCATCTTTAGAAAAAATATGACCAAGGAAAGAAATTTTTTGCAACCAAAACTCACACTTGCTGAAATTTCCCATACAACTTCATTTCTTTTAATGTTTTCAAAATAACCCTTAAATGTCTTTCATGCTCCACTTTACTTTTAAAAAATATCAAAATATCATCAATAAAAACAACAGACATTTTTCACCTGAGTCAACTGATCCATCATTACAACAACGGTTTAGTTCTGATTTTAACCATCTTAGGATACTGATTTGAAAGGTCATTTCCCTCTGTATACCTTCCCAGAAAAGCTTTTCTGTTTCCTCTATGAAAAACCATTCTTAACACAGAAATATCTTAGGCGAAGCAACATGTTAATCTTTAAATGCTACATCACTTCAATTTGACCATAAAAAAATATTTTTGGATAATCATTTAATAGAATTCTAACTCCTAAAGTTATCTAAACCAACCTCTGATACCAACTATAAGGCCCCGGCCTTAAACCTTACTTAATCATGAGTTATTACAAGATTACACCTTGAGGATCTTTTCAGGTTTAGAGTTTTAGAGAATTAGAGCATAAAACTTGCATTACATTCCATATATAAAAAAAGTGGTTACATAAAGATAGTATTCATTTTTCCCATCAATGGAAACATATTTAAAATAAAACATGGATTCATTATTGACACTTCCATGACACTATCATCATATCATGTACCATTCCCTTGACCTGTAAAAAACATTTCAAAAAAACTTGGGATGAGCATAAAAACCTCATTATGGGTTATAAAAATATGGAAAGGAAACATGAGTTCATATATACATAAGAATGAAATCATACTTTACCCATAAAACATAAGCACATTAACATACCTCATCAAATCATGAATAAATCATAGAAATCATAAGACATAAAGGTAACTTGAGGCATTCATAACATTCTTACATAGGGAGTAACCCTCTTGGTTAATTTTGGAATACCCATCACAGTATATTCCCTAAATTTCTTTGGATAAACCTTAACGTTTCACTCCTTCGCGTTACCCAATGCATTGGAGAGCTATATCGGGCTCACCCGCCATTAGTTTATCACGGAACCACCCGTCTTCATAATAATTCCCAAGAACCTCAACATAATCGTATCACATAAAACATGCATAAAGGAAACATAACATTTCCACCTTTCAATAACAAGATATCAATACAACACATTGATATAAAAACATTATGAAAACCATTTTCAATACCAAAATAAAAGAAAATTAAAACATGGTATTTATTTTTCTTTTAAAAAGAAGGTATGGCTTGTAGAGGAAGCCGAAACTCAAATAATGGTCACGGCGGCGGAGAAGTCGTTGTCACCACATACGTATGACAAAAACTTTCCCTTTTGTCGTTTTGTAAAACGCTTCGTAAAAAAAGATTCCTTTTGGATAAACATAAAAGTCAAAGGGGTTTATACACCGTATAAAAGAAGGTTTTGTATAAAACAAAATATGCCTCAATGAAAGGAGATTGAGATGAAGTCTCATACCTCGGGTCCGACTTGACTTGGTCATTCTTTAATCTCCTGAATAATAAATGTGATTTAATTTATACTTGTTTAAGAACCTTATTCAAGTTCATTATTCCTTTTATATCACTTATTTCCATGTCATGAATAGTATGTAATTATTTAAGTTAATAACGGTCGTTTTAATGATCATTGGTACTTGAGTCAAAAATAAACTATTTATAATTAAAATTTTTTCATGTATCCATTATATCCAGAATGGTATTCATGATGTAGATATCATATATGTCATACATATCCAGTACATGCATGCATTTATAATATTACATAATCATTTAGAGGTAAGAAATGAAATGCACCGTTCATGGAGACGGTAAGTCGTACGTACGCATGAACGCTACTTTCATTTCTATTTCATATTTTATAGAATGGAATAATAATGATATAAAGGTATATTATAATTCCAGTGTAATATCATATATAATATCATAACTCCATCCTTTATACGTCCCACATATGGTATTAACGAATCAAATCACTTTGAGGGGCGGTAGTCCGCACTTCCTTAAATGATGATATAAAGTTTACCCATAATGGAAACCATAAAGGTATGACAAAAATGAAAAATAAAGAAGCTTAAGGAAACCATAAACATATTATATATCATATATAAATATATTTTCATATTAATGGCCACCTTTGAAGGTGTTAAAAGAATGTTGAACAATCAGCGTTTCGGGAGGCCGAAATTCGCCATCCACAGAAATAGTATGTTCTTTAACCATTAGATGTAGGTCTGTGTAAGTGTAGATCGAATACTTTTTATAACAACATTCTAGTATATTTAATATACTATATTTGTTATAAAATAAATTAATAAAAAGAGTTTAGGGGGTTGGAGAAGTAAAATAAAAAAAAGGACTCAAGTGAAGACATTACCTTAAAATCGGGTAACTCCCTTTAGTTTGAGCTCAAAGGCTTCCTTGGGAAGACTTATGCCCAAAGTGAGGCTTCAAAGAGTAATAGAGGTATGTGGAGAGACAAAATGGGTAGGTTTTGGCCGAGCCAAAGGCTTTGGAAGTGTGGGTAAGGTGGTAGAGGTGGGGGCCTTTTACAAGGGGAGAGGAGGGGCACTCTTGGAAAGTAAAGAAATGTTACTTTATTTTAAAATGCGTTTCGGATTCAAAAGGTCCCACATTGATATAATTAAAGGATAATGTGATAGGGGTTCTAAATATACCCATCTAATATGTTTTGGACATGTGTAGGTCATAGATTTTACATTATCTTTTCATTTTATTTAAATCCTTTTTTAATGAGGTAATCGTTACATCATCATGATGTCATAAATAATTTAATATATTTAATGAATAAAAATTATAAAAAAAAATATCATTATGTAGGAAATCTGTTTATATTTCTAATGAATATTTATAGTCAAAAATCTGACTTGTATAACCCAATTTAAAAATTGTTTTAGTAAAACATCTCATGTTTGTGTCATTTTTACTTTAACATTAAATAAAAAGATATTGATGTCATTTTCCTACCAAAGTGGCTCCATTGGGTCCCCAAGTTGACCCATGGATTGTATTGGTCAGCCATGACACATCCAATAAGGGTAGGACATGTTTCTATGTCATTTCATATTATTAAAACATTATTTTTACCTTAAACTACACTAATTACCACTAATCGCGATTAAAAACATAAAAGTTACTATTCACCAAAAAATTATTTTAATCCCATTGAACCACATTTTACTTATTAATGACAACCATGTATGCCTGATTTTTGAAATTCAAAACACAGAGGTGGTAAAATTTCATTTAAACAAAAAATTAGTTTTTTAAGTACCACTTAGTGGTTTCACTATTCATCAAAAATTGAAGTTTTTCAGAAAAATACCAAAACTTCACCCTAAGATATATTTGATATTCTGAATTCAAAAATGTTTTCTATTTTAAAAAATTCAAAACATATAAGTTGCATTAATTAATTTAATAATTAATTCCCGTTGTCAGAGCAAATAGCGTGTTTTTATGAAACAATAAGTATCAAAAGATTGACACTAGTTTAAGTCCAATTTCAAAGTGAACTTAATTATAATGACCACTATTGGATTAATAGGTAAAAATATATTCTAATTTCACTTTAAAACCATTTCAAAAGATAATCTAATCAGATAAGTAAATTAGATTAAAAAGAGGTTTTGAATTAAAATACAACAGTTTTCACTATTCATTATAAAATGAACATTATCGGAAAAATACCAAAAATTCACACAAAGTAAATTTTGATGTTCCAATAATAAAGAATAAATTTATTTTGACAAACATAGCTTATAAAATTGTCAAAAGATATATTTAAAAATGGTTTTCCATCAAAAGGCAGTAAAACAATCTTTTAAAAATATTAGTGTATTCCATGCTTAAGATTGTATTTATTTTCATTTTAAGCCTATAAAACACTATCTAATTCATTAATAGACATAGATAAAAATATCTATTATTCATTACTTACTTGGTATGTTACAAGTATAACCAAGGTACGTAGTTTTATTGGTTTAGTAGGTTATTATCAACATTTCGTCCAGAATTTTGCCTGGTTCGCTAACCCATTAACAAATCTCACACATAAAGGGGTTAAATTTGTTTGGACAAAAGAGTGTGAAGAATTTTTTGAAGAACTGAGGAGAATATTATTCCATGCTTTTATCTTGACTCTAACATCGGGGAATGATGGGTTTGTTATTTATAGTGATGCATTAAAGAAAGGACTTGGTTTTTTCTTTATATTGAATGATAGAGTTATTTTCTATGCATCATGACATCTAAAAATTCATGAAAATATTATCCCACTCATGATCTTGAGTTTTCAGTTTTAATAATTACTTTGAAGAATTGAAGACACTATCTCTATGGTTTAAAATGTGAGATATATAACAATCACGAGAGCTTGAAGTATATTTTCTCACAGAAACAATTCAACCTGAGGCAAAGATGATGGCTTGAACTACTCAAATATTATGATTGCACTATACACTACCACCCAGGGAAGGAAAATAAGGTGGAGGATGATTTGAGCAGAAAGTATCATGGATTTCTGAACAAGATGAGAGTTAAAAAGGATTATATATACAAGGATCTAGTACAGTTGGACATAGGGATAACCATGGAAGGTGAAAAATCAAAACTTTTTCAAATGTTTTCCAACCCATATTTACTATAAAGTATAAAGAGTTATCATACCGATGATGAAGAGTTTCAAAATAATATTAATGTTTTGAATGATGGGAGATTGAGTGACCTTGTGTATGAAGATGGAATTTTGAAATTTGGGAAGAGACTTTGTGTTCTTGATATACCTGATCTAAAAAGGGAATTATTGGATGATGCTCATAGTTCCAATTTTTCTATACACCCTTGTAGCACTAAGATGTATATAGATATGAAAGAACATTTTTGGTGGGACAACATGAAGAAGGATATTGTTGATTTTGTGTCAAGATTTATAGTTTGTCAACAAGTGAAAGCTAGAAGGAAACATCTTGGAGGAGTCATGCAACCTCTTCCCATACCTGATAGTAAATGGGATAATATTAAGATGGACTTTGTCGTGAGACTACCAAAGACTACAAGAAAAAACGATGCAATATGGGTCATTGTTGATCGTCTTACGTAGTCAGAACATATTCTTGCTATAAGAGAATATTTACCACTTGAACGTCTTACAAGACTATATATTAATGAAGTTTGAGACTTAATGGATTACCCCAATCGATTGTTTCTGATCGTGATCCACATTTTACATCAAGATTTTGGAAAATTCTTCAAAATCCCTATATACTAAACTTTGTTTGAGCACTGCCTACCCCCCCCCCCCTCAAAATTGATGGACATTCAGAACGGACTATTCAAACCTTAGAATACATGTTGATACCATGATCACTTTACTTTCAAGGAATGTGGGATCAATATTTACCTCTGATAGAATTTTAATATAATAATAGCTTCCATTCAAGTATTCATATGGCACCATATGAAGCGTTATACAGAAAGAGATTTTTCACACCAACCTATTTGGATGATGTTAGTGAAATAAAACTTGTAGGCCCGGAACTTATGGAGGAAACCATGGAAAAGGTGAAGGTAATCTAAACCCACATCAAAACAGCTCAAAGTAGGCATAAGAGCTATCCCAATAACTAAAGGAAGGATTTGGAATTTCAGGTAAAAGATCATGTTTTCTTGAATGTATCTCCATGGAAGGGTGTTATAGGTTTCGGTAAGAAGTGAAAATTAAGTCCCAAGTACATCGGACCTTTCTAAATTCTAGAATGAATTGGGGTTTTAGCTTACCATTTGGCAATGCCACCCCATCTCTCCAATGTTCACGATGTGTTCCACGTATCACTATTAAGAAAATACATGCATGACTCAACGCATGTACTCATCTATGAAGAATTAGAACTAGAACCTCATCTGTCTTATTTTGAAGAGCATGTCATGGTTTTTTGATACAATAGAATAAGTGTTGAGAAACTGGACGACTCGTCTGGTAAAAGTTCTATGGAGAAACCATAAGATACAAGAGGCAACGTGGGAGCTTGAGGAACTTATGATGAAGTACCACCTGAGTCTTTTTATGTAGTAATATTATCGAAATTTTGAGGGTGAAATAATTTTAAGGAGGGGAAAATGTAACACCCCAATCTTCCATGGTACGCTATTCTTTTAATAATACAATAGCATGTGTTGTACACAACTTCAAGTTCTAACACACCACAACCAATCAAACTAGCCGTTATAAATAGTAATACCCACTTTTTGAAATTTTACAAATTTTATCTTTCAAAATGGACCACATTTTTGGATTCAGAATATCGAAATTATCTTAGGGTGAATTTTTGGTATTTTTCTAAAAACTTTCAATTTTTGATGAATAGTGAAAACACTAAGTTATAGTTTAACACCGAATTTTTATTTTAATAATTATTTATTTTATTTAAATGTATTTTACGTAAAAATAGATACATAATATTTATATAAGTTCAATGTAATTCATTGGAGTTAGTTTATAATAATTTTAGATATATAAAAATTTTATTGAACTTTTTTCCGTCTTTTACCCACCTCCTAGGGGAATTTGAAAATTTACATAAAACATAATTTACCGCTTATATGAGCTGAATTTAAAATATCTGAGAGACATGTTTCATATCAGTATGTAAAATTTGGTTCAATAAGATGAAAATAATTTTTGGTGAATATTAACTTTTTACTTTTATTTACCACGGTTAAAAGTAAATAGGGTAATTAAGGGTAAAAATGATATTATTATTAACCTAAAACATGTCCTAATTATATTGGATAAGTATAATTCGAAAAAAAACAACCTTAGTAATAAAATATGATCCTATTTGGATCACTTGTATTAGATTAGTACATTTATTATTATTTTATTTAAAGAAGAGATAAAGGAGTTAAATTCAAAGTTTAATAACTAAAAAAATTTAATATAGGGTTACACACAATATAAATTCAACTATAAATATTAATTATAAATATAAAATTATTTCCTATATTATTTTATTTTATTAATAATTTTTAGACATTAAATAATTAAATTTATTGATGAGACAATGATGATGCAGAAATTACCATATTAATGAAAGATTAAAATAATTGATATTATAAATATCCAAATAAATCTAATAAGAATATTTTAATGAATTACACTAATTTTATAGGTTAATATGACTTATTAGGTTTGATTAAATTTATTTATTTCGAAGTAATAAAGTTTTTAGGACTTTAAAAAAAATCAATTCTTAAAAAAATTCAAAATGACATAAATGAGTTTTTAAAACAAATACAATATTATTGGTTGATATAATAATCTTAATAATATAATATTTAGAAAAAAGACTTATATAATGATAGATGTATCATTAATGAACCACTTGGGGTTCTCTTGGAAGTTTATAGTATGTTTATTAATCATATAATATAAAAATACAAAGAGACATGGTAAATGTCAAACTATTTAACTTAGAGTTAAATCTAAAAGATAAGGTTAATATTGTGAGCCAAACCTATCTAAAACCTATTGGTTGAAATGTTTTAGATCCTTATCCTATATATAATTCATTTTTGGGACATTATAAAGCGAAAATTATTTTATTATAAAATAGTTTTTCTAGCTTTTCCTACGGTGCCCCTCACCCCTCTTATAAAAGGGAACTGCATATTCTCTCTAATTCACACCTTCAAATCCATTTGGCTCAACCAACCCCTGACCAAATACCATATAAACTGTCCTAAAATAATCCTAGAGTCCTTAATTAAGTCATAAACCCATCCTAATTATCCCTTTTGATCTAATAAAAAGGAATAACCCGAAGAAGATGTAAATATCTCACCACCTCTTTCATGTTTTTTTCTTCTTCCACTTATTCATTTTTTATGGTTTCGATTATAAAATATAAACTCTAATATCGTCTGTATACTATAATTTTATTATAAATATGGTACAAAAATATTCATTATTCTATCCATCCTTTGAATGACATGTCACCATACGTGTGTATGTATGGCTTACTGTCTCCACGTCGTGGTGTAGTTGTTATTCAAAACATTATTATTTGGATGGGTATAATAATGATTTATAAATGATGTAAATAATAAATAAAACATGATAATTATTCTATATATATGATATACCATCCAATTATATACAATTTGAATACCAAAAAATGATATTGTCACTCGTGTGTATGTAAGGATTATCGTCTCCACAAACACGATGAGATTCAATCCCCGTCGTATCCATTCAAGACTAATTTTCATTAGATGATTAAAAATAATGTTTAAAGACTTAATATCATTTTTAATATCAATAAGATATATCCTATCAATAACAAACATTACTTAGGTAACAAATCATATAAAGGAAAACGAATCAGTTAACACACGAAACGACGATAATACTAAAATATTATTAACAAAGCAATACTAAAAACGATATATGATATCATATTAAGGTATATGATTCTTTTATAATTTAATAAAAATTATTTCACCATTATACAAGATGTTAACCTACACTCTACCAAGTAAAATTACAAGGTAAGTGGTTTCTTATTTCACTTTTAATTCTGTTATATTTCCATAGTTCACCACTTATTGAATGTGGTGTATAGTGTACTTCCATTTGATATATATTATAATGAGATTCTTTATATTCTTTGTATTCTCTGAATGATTTGGTGGTTATTAACTTTTGGTCATATGAATCGATTTATTACAAAGTGGTAAGGGTTAATTCTACAACCTCTTCATTATTCAAGGTTGTTTATATGTAATTATCTTCTAGGACCTCTTAATCATCCACATCCGTGTTTTCCTAAAAATATTTTCCAAAACATTTTTACTACATATTAGAATATGGGTTAAATTCATTTATATCCTTATTTGACCTTATATATTTTGAAAGGAATCATTCCTTCATTTTCCAAATAAGGCACTTATAACCTTTTTGAAAAAATTAAGATAAGAATGTTTTTTTAACATATACGATGGGTGCGGCTATTTTCTGCCGTTATAACATCGTTGAAGATTCCCTTACAAGATTTTATGAATATTTTAAAAATAAATGTTTTTTTTTATAATTATATGACATTTATATTATTTCAAAATAGAAAGTTATATTTCTCTCAAATAGTTTTGGTTTCATCTATGTCAACATCATTTGATGGATTTTACACTTGTTTTGTAGTTGACTCATTACGATACAAATCTTCTATATTATATTAAAGGTTTTGTGATATGTCTGACTGTGGATGTGTTATTTTTATACCATTAAAGGTTTATGGTTAAAGTATTAACATTTCTTATGCTATTTTTAATACGAATGTTTATGTTAGGTTTCAACCTTTTCATATGAGGAAAGTGTTGGACATAGTAAGTGACGGGTGGTGCCCACTATATCTCCTCGATGCATCGGTAGGTCTCGTGAGACAAACTATTGTCTTGACAGAAGGCCTTGACAAAATCTTATTTTTATTCTTGGCACAATTCCTTGAATATGTGGTTATAAAATCTAGAATTATGCATTCCATCATTATTAATGTGGCTATTGATATTGCATGTGATTATTCGACTAGTAGAATATCCATGTGAGTAAGTAAATTGAATTATTTTGATTTATATTTTCCATATTATGATGAAGTTTATGTTGAAAAGGATTTTGTTTTAGATCTACACATTTCCTTAAATTTTTATGCTTATTTATGAATGTTTCTGCTATATTGTTATCCTTACTAAGCATCTAAGCTCACCCCTTTCTAGATTTTATTTTTCCCAGGATGCGAAGAAGTATATTATAACTGGACTTCAGGGATAGTCTATGTGATCTCAGTGTTGTCGATGGAAACAATGTTGTTATATTTTTCCATCTTATGATGTAATGTAAACCTTATGAATTTATCAAATACTTCCATGGCTACTAAAATATTCGGTCTTTTGAGTCATCATCTTTTGTGATTATTCCAATGATATGTAATAATGCACCGACTCTGGGATTCTAGGGTCGGGGAGTTACAGTTATTTTAACTAAGCCTTGATCCTCCTTTTAAGAAGTTATTTGAAAAAACAAATTATATATTTCTACGGCTTTGATTAGATGGGTGTTTTTATCATATTGGTGGATTTTGTTTTCAAATTTTTTTAAACATAAATTTTATTGGAAACTAAATTCACCCCCCCCCCCTCTTTATTTGTCCACTACAACCAACATTTCATATAAAAGTAATTTTCAAATATATTTTTACTATGATTTAGTGTTGTTTAATGATCATAAATATTCATTTTATCTAAATTTAATTCATTATGGATAACAACAGATAATAAGGAAATACCACTAATCGAACTCCTTTTTAAAGAGATCTAACTATGATCAACGTAATATTAAGATGAAAATTAATATAGAGAGAATGGGGTTTGATATTTAGACTATTATTGAGGATAAATAGGAATTACTGCAAGCTCTTATAAGAGATTTAATTGATTCTACTAAGACTACCTAAGATTGTAACTACAAAGATATTAATGGGTTATATTGTACCTCAGGAGATGAATAATTCAATAGAATATCTACTTGCACTACTTATTTTGATATTTTGGATACACAATATGTTTCTCATAAAGAAGATAAAAAATTTTAAAAACATATTTAAATACTTCAAATATTAAATATGATACATTTAAGATGAACTTTATGATACAATTTATGATTTGTATCTAAGTTTCAATGAGACTTTATACACAATGCATTCTCTTGGGAAGACTATTGATAATAAAGATCAAGTTATGAGACTTATTATATGTTTACTAGATAGATAGAGATGAACATTGGTTTCAATATGGGAATCATGTGACATAAGTAAGTTACTAGTGAGAAAGCTTATTGGAAAGATCCTGATGTATGAAGAGGAATCCTAAGTGAATATATAAGAATATGACAAACCAAATAAAATTTCTATTTTAACTCCATGAGATTTTTTGAATTGTTTTTTTATAATTAATTTAACCTTTTTGATATTATTCATTTCACATAACACTAAAAATAGTTTATTTTATATTATATTATGTTTGGCTTGCATTGTACGAAACACCAAGTTAATCATGGACTAAACACAACATAAATTTTAGCATGATATACATGGCACACTAAGGTTAGATAAAAAATTTCATATGTTACATGAAACACCAACTTGGAATACGCAACATGAAAGACCTTCATTGCATACGTTATACACAACACTGATGTTTCTACAAAACACCATTCTACTGTTATAATTATTTAAACATGATAATTATAACCTAGCCATTAAACTTAGTAATATGATAGTAATAACTAATTTTGAAATATTTTTTATACTGGTTTTATATAAATAAATCATATTTATAATGAAATATATAACTTATGGTAGACTTTATATGTTTTAAAATTCTATTTTCTTAAATGAACTACATTTCTTGTACTTATATGAAAAACAATAAAATTAATTTCAGACACATCTTGAAGAATAATTTGATTAAATAAACTATATTTTTTAATTTCAAATTCTCAAATTAGATTTTGGTGATTTTTTGGAATTTTTATGAGAAACTTCATTTTTTCATGAATAGTGAAAAATTCTGCATTTTGGGTAATAACTACCTTTTGGTTTAAATAATTATTATTGTTAAATTATATATTTATTTTTTTAATGTCACATTAGATTAATTATAAATCTATTAATACCATTTAGTTAATTATAATAAATTTCACTTTAAATTGAATATAAAAACATAACAAACATTTGTATATTTTCTCCTTTAAAAACATGTTATTTCATCCCGTTTACGGGATTAGCGTTAATCTTAATTTCATCACTTCTATAAATTAAATTTAGATAAATAGAAATAATCCATTTTAATCGGTATAATATTTATATTCTAATTGATTAAAATTAATCATAGTGATTAAAGTCAAATAAAGCTTAATTGGGGACTAAACCTTAATATTATGGGCCCAAATGACCTAGAAACATATCAAAACCTCATTTTAAGGATATCATTCTGATATATAAATTATCATATTGATTTTTTTTTATGAATTTTATTATGTAAGAACATGTGTACACCAAACATGTTTTCAAAAATTCCAAGTGATCCCTTTTCCTTCCCTATAAAAGTCCACCACCCCTCTCACTTATTCACACCTATAAAACCACTTATTTTCTTCCAAGATCTGACCTATAAATTTATAAACAACCCTAATTTATTCCTATAAGCCTCTCCTTGGGCATAATACAATCCATGGAATCCATTTGGCACAAACCAAAAGGAGTTACCCGATAAAGAGGTAACATCTTCTATCAAGATCTTTTCTTTTATATTCTTTATACATAGCCTCCACTTTATTTTTATCCATGATTGTATAAAAATTATATTAAATATACTACAATGTTTTTATTCTATGGATTCAACATACACTTACGCACACATCCATATAATTGGTAATGAACATACTGTTTATGAGTACGGTAAACTATCACCTCACTAAACGATAATTTTTCATTTTTCATTACAGCCTGTCATAGTGTACACTCTTATGGAAACTATATTAATATATGTAATATATTAAATTTATTATTTCTTTAATATTATTTATTCCTTTTACAACACATAACTTTTAATTTTCCATTTGATGTTAATATGATAATATTTTTTGAGGAAATGTGGACTACCGCCCCCTCAAAGTGATGTGATTCATTCACACACAACATGGAATGTATTAGGGATGATTTTAGTGAAAATATATGATATAAAAATGGTAATAGAATATTTATATATATATATACATATTTTATTTACCTTTAATATGACAATAAAATTAGAAACATCGTTCAAGCTTAAATACGTCTTACCGTCTCCATTAACAGGGTACTCTATTTCGTACTTATATATTATATAGATAATTATAAAAAAAATGTAATTAAAAAATGTTATATTTATGTCATGTTATATATTATTGAATTATGATCTAATTATAAGGACCAAATATATAACAAATTAATTCACATGTTAATAAATAAAGTGAATATTACCCAAAGCGTAACCTTAACATGAAATTGATTACAAGAATGTAATATAAAGTCATAATCAATTCGTAAATAGAATTATATAAAATAACATGGTTACTTAAAATATTTCTAATAAATTTATATTTATTATAAAGGAGTTTTTAATGATTACGACATGAGTGAAGACACAATGTAAGGGAATTTTATTTCACTTTTCCTTTTATTGAGATATATGCTCTATTAACCACCGATAATTTTTGAGTAATGTGTATAATTCTCATGGATTAATTATATGATTATTATAATTAAAAGTATGGGTATTTAAATATCTATTTTATTATCTTTCTATCATGGGTTTTATTTTTCAAAAGTTACAAAATCGGTAAAGTAGTTTTTTCTCAATTGGCCTTCTTTGAGACACATGTCATGTTATACACCAATATATTTCAGTGAGGTTTATATACTCCCTTTAAAATTTTATATCATGAATATCCTTATTTTAATGATATTTTAATCATTATTTAAATAAACATTCCTACATGGGTAGTATGGTTTGAAGTTACGAAGTTGTAAGAGTTTATTGAAATGATCTCATCGCTTTTCACAAAAAAAAAATTGTTTATACTTCCTTTGATAAAATATTATGATCCATATATCAAAAAAATTCATGAATCATCTTATCATATTTTTATTTCTGATTTATTCATGTATTGGTACCATTTTTATATTATTCTTTACAAAATATAATTATTAAATTGTTTTTAAGAAATCCTGACTTTACCCTCTATTTGGTCGAAAATATATGTATCTTCAAAACCATGTTTTCTAAAAAGGATTTTCAAGAATATTTTACCATTATCCTATAATATTTAAAATAAATTTTTACCATTTTTGTCTTTTAACAATGTTTTAAAGTGAATTTAATTTTCACATTTCGCACAAGTAATTTTTATAACCATTTACCATGAAAAGGGAATGTTCTATTTTCCTCGTATTGTATGTACGGATTTACCTGTTGTCATTTCTTTGAAGCTTACTTTTTATTTTTTTTATTATATTTTAAAAAAAAGTAAATTTCAATGAAACATTATTTCAAATACTGTGCAAGAATCTTTAATATTTTTTCAAGGAAAATTGTTTTCAAAATTGTTTCAAGTTTTATTTATAAATTTCCAAAGTCTTTTCAACAAAAGTTTTTTAGAAACATTTTCAAAATTTCCTTATAAGTTTTCAATGTCTTTTGAAATGAATATGTTTTTAAAATATTTTCAATCTTATTTTATATGTTTTCATGTAAAAGATTTTTCACAATTATTTCATGTCTCCTTTATAGGTTATCTAGGTATTTATTAGGAAAATTATTTTTGAATGATTTTATGTATTAAAATTACTTTTTCAAAGAAGAAAGGATATTTTACTCAAGAAACATTTTTCAAAGATATTTCAAAATTAGTTTCTATATAAGATTACATATTTTTATGTTACTCATTTATTTTATAGAAAATGACTTATGGTTCCATTCATATCCTTTTATGAATTATTTATGTATTGATGGCATGATATTTATAAATCCCAAATATATTTCATGGGTTATGTGTTTATGAAACATGTTTCTCTTTCAATAGTTATATGTTTATGAGACCTGCTTCCTTTCTTGGGTTATGATTTGATGAAATGGTAATGAAACTTATCTATTTTCCATAGTTTATGATGTGATTAAATATTAATGATACCCATTTCATTTCATGGGTTGTGATTTGAGGTTTAGAAAACCCATCTCTTTTCATGGGTCATGATATGAGTAATGTTTTTTGGCACATGTATGTATAATTTTATTATGTGATGGGCGTGGCCTATATCTCTATCCAATGCATTGGGTAATTTTGGATGAATCAGAAGTATAAATGTTATGTGTGGACCTGATTACATGTTCAAAATGTTATGCATGGACCTGGTTGCATGTCAATAAGTTTATGAATATAACTGATTACATGTTCAAAATGTTATGAGTTAACATTATTACATATAGATAATATTATGCATGGACCTAGTTGCATGTCCATAAGTTTATGAATTAACCTGATTACATGTTCATAATTTTTTGCATAAAATTGGTTACAAGTTCACAAAGTTATGCATGGACATAGTTTTATTTCCATAAGTTTATGCATGAACCTGATTACATATTCACAATGTTATGTACGGATCTAGTTGCATATCCATAGGTTGACACGGGGGGCCTAATCTCATGTCCTTAATAAGTGAACTTATTTCTTCTTATAAATGTTCATAACATTATAAAACCATGTATATAACAAAAATTCCACGTCTTATTCCTATGTTGTTTTTTCTTGACATATGATCTTAATTGTTTTATTATTCATGTCTTATGAATTACCAATCTTTATTATGATCTCTAATATGCAGTTTATGGTCATCAAATGTTATACTCAAGTTCCATACCCTTTTTCCATGTTATTCTTATGCATTTCCATTATTTACCCTTACTAAACATTTGAGCTCACTCCATTCTTATGTTTCCTTTACCCATGATATAGAGAAAGGTCAATGGTAGAATTAATAAAGGTGGATATTTGTATGGGATATGTTTATGATCTTTCACCAGGTTAGAATATTCTATTTCCAAGTTTCCAAATACACTAAACTATTATCTTCCTCAGACATGTATTTTTGTAATGTAGTAAATATTCATCTACAATGATGTAATATCCACGTATGTTAAGTATGGGTTTCTATAGTTGGTATCAAAGGAAATTTTTAATCAACCTTTAGAAACTAGGATGAGAAAACTTTGGTTATATCCCTAGGAATATTTCTAATGATATTCCTAGGGATGTCTCTAAGGACAAGTATTAGGATGATCCAATGTTTAGGAAAGTTTCCTAGAATTTTGGTGAAGCATAAAGTGAGTGGTTTTTTGGAAATAATATCTTCTTGGATACTACATATGGATGCAGCTCTGGCATATATGTACCAAGGGGTAACAAATCAAACATAATTTCTTGGGAAAAACTCAGGGTAATCTGGTACACAACAACGGGCCTTGATTCACACTTAGTTTGACGCTCCCTAGGGATATGCTTTGGAAATTTCCAAACATTTCATGAACAATAATGAAGGTTTTGAAAAGAATATGATAATGAATAACCTAGGATAAACCAAAGGATTCATTGATTAAAAATTTCATGTCATGATTTAGACATCCTATAAGCAATTTTTTATGATTATTTGGCTTTCTTATATGATATGGGTTTCTAGCTCCGTGATTTCTTGTTTTAATCAAAGGATAGAACTAGAAGGAACATGGTTAATATTGAATGATTCAGTTGGGGAAAGTATGGGAATTATGAAAATAAATTTCCTAAGTGGAAATATCATAAGGAAAACTAGGAAGGTGGTCTGAGTATTAGTTATACTTCAGAAGATAAACAGGCCAAAATTGACATGTGAAATATATGTGATGTTCTTTGAGTATTGTTTACATTGACCATAAGAATCATAGATAGAGGTTGAAAAACCTTAATAAATTATTCATATTTATATTCAAGGAATGATTTATTGAGAAATAGGTAGATGAAGAATCAGTAATGGTTTAATAATAAATTTGTATTAATGAATTATTTATGTTTTAGAATCACTACTGAAAATATAGAATTTATCAGTGCTATAAATGGGCATTAATAGTGCTATAAAAGCGATGTTAATTGAGGCAAAGATAAATGGGGGGTCTCTTCTATCAGTGCTCGGAAAAGCACTGATAAAGGCCCCTTTTATCAGCGCTAAAAACATTGATAAAAGCTGACTTTTGTCCATGAAAAAAAACACTGATAAAAAGGTCCTTTATCAGCACTTTTTTTAGCTCTCATAAAAGTCCAAAAGAAATTAAAAAAATAAATTATTTGGGGAGATTTTAATAGTTCTTGACCCCCCCCCCCCTATCAGCGCTAGGAAGACCTCCTCTCACTCTCTCATGTGTTGTACTTTCCTTTCGTCCCCCACTTGCCAACGCGCCCCTCCCTGCTTCTACCCAAACTCGAACCCGAGACCTCCCCCCTTGTGTGCCTTCACCTTTAACACTAATCTATTTAGATTTTTTCTCTATTTAATGATATGTATATATATACAGTTATATTTATTAGTATATTATTATTGATTCATATTAATATAAATATATTTGGTTATAATAATACATATATATTTATTCATATATTAATATATATATATATATATTCGTATATTATTATAGATTCATATTCATATAAATATATTTAGTTATATTAATACGTATATATTTATTCATATTTTAGTATATATATATTTATTTGTATATTAATTTATATTTATATTTATTTATATACATATTTTTAGTTATAATTTTTTATCCATATATTTATTTGTATGTTAATATATATTTATAATTTTAGTTTTAAATAAATTTATAAAATATTTTTTTAATGTGTGTTTATAAATAAATAAATATATCCATACATACAACACACACACACACACATATCTATATATATATATATATATATTTACGAATAAATACATATATATGTGTATTTGAAAATCCATATAATGTTAAAACAACCATAACTTCTAATACAGAAGTCTTTTTCAACTATATAACCAATAAAATCTATAAAAATGAAACAATAATCGATATTATATATGGTACAGGCCTAGTGGACATCCGGATCTGAATTTATACATATTTGAATGTTAAAAAATCAAGGTATCTCGACTAAAAACTCAGTTTTAGAGGCCTTTTAAGCCTTTTTGGAACTTAAAAAATTTTAGATAAGGTTCATTTAAGTCACTAGCGCATAGATCTAATTGCAAGCTTCAATTTTATATGTTTTAGAGATCAAACGGCCACCCAGATCAAAATTTATGGTCGTTTGAAGTTTGAGTTACATTTATAACTAATTTTAGATCTTTTATTAATTTTTTTTAATTTTTTGTGTCTTCAAAATGTTATTAAATGATTATTAATCGATGATAATTTAAAACATATTAATTAATAATTTTTTTTAAAATTTTTTATATCCATGTTTACTAAAAAAATTATATATTAAATCTAATAGCCTATTTATACTTATCTAAAACATATTTAAAAAATATATATTATATTTATATCAATATAAATATACTTATATAACTATATATTATTTTTTATGTTTTTTTTTTGAAATATTAGCTTTATTAGTGCTAAAAAAGTTCTGATAAAGCCCTCTCCCCTTATCAACGCTTCTAAAAAAAGCATCGATAAAGGGGTTCCCATTAACAATGCTAATAAAGGGGGGGGATTTATCAGTGTTAAAAATGTCACACCCTGACCCCATAATACAGTAGTCAATGCATTATTTTAATTCATTGGCATTATTACAATGAATCATGTCTATAAGGAGCGATCAGTTCAGTAGTCTTGGAAATAAGATACATACATAAGTTCAACATTACAACTTGAAAATAAAAACAACACTAATTTATTCCATTAGAAACATCCAAGCTTCCAAGATTATTTCTAAAATACACTCATAAATAACTTCTTCATATCATGGGAAAATGAAATATAAGAAAGAGGTAATCTCAAAAGCTCAGTAGGATTAAGAAATATAGTGGAATATAACATAAACATTAGGCATGGTAAATAATTGAAAACACATGCCTTTACAAATAGTGAACATGAACACTTTATGGAGGGAATATGAGCTGAGTAAATAATACAGTAATAAAACACAGTCATGGGTATTTTAATAATCAATAACCACATGAAATATCAATAGATAATCTCATAATTATGGAATGCATAATGTCGGACTTCATAACCACATAGTCAATTCCTCGTGCCAAGACTACAAATAATATTTTGTTAAGTCATTGTGCCAAGACACTAGTTTTTCTCATGAGACCTACTGATGCATCAATGATCTATAGTGGGCTCCACCCATCACTTACTAAGTCCGATACATTCCTCATATGGAAATGTTGAATCATAATATCAACATTCGTATTAAAACTAGAATATGAAATGTCAATATTTTCACCGCAAAAAATGAATGGTATAATAATAGAACATCCACAGTCAAACATAACTCATTCAATGAAATATGGAATATTTAATTATGATATATTAACCACAATTGAGAATAATGAAGGATATTGATAAATATGAAAATAATCATCAAAACTATTTGAGAGAAATATCACCCTTTTTCTTGAAAACATTTAAAATTCGCATTATTTATCAAGAAGCCATTTAAAATAGATTTTTGAATCAAAGTGTCACATACCACTTTGAAACTTATAAAATGGATTTTAATTTTAAAACATTAATTTCCATATAAATAAATCCTTAAAACCATTTTTAAAACATGGACATTAATGATAAATATTTAGAGGAATAAATCATTAAAACATTTAAAATGATATTATAGTTAGAGTTCATAACCAAATGAGAGATAATTGAATAAAAATAATTGAGGTAATAAAAAAATTATAATATCATGAGAATAAGGAGATTAATGATATACTATGTCAAATTACAGTATATACCCCAAATAAAAGTGAATTGGAGAATAACAACAAATAATTTTCAATGAAATATATGTTGAGATGAATTCCCTTATAAAGACTATATCTTTAAGTTGAGGATAAATCAATGAAATAATTATGTGTGACAAATATAAATACACTAAATGTGATTGGATATTCAGTGTAAATAAATCAGAGGACATTTAAATATATTCTTGTAAAAACAACAGCAATGACTTTGATGTTTAACTCAATAAATAGAAATTGAGTTAAAATTACTCGTATCAAGTTCATATTAATGAATTTAGAATTTATCAATGGAGTGATTATGTGTATAAAATTTATATCCACATAAAGGGGAGGGTAATTTACTATATAAGTAAATAAATATTGATTTCACAAAAAATCTTGGAGTAAAAAAATCAATGAAGTTTGCGTAAAACCAAATGAGTGGAAATTGAAATTTTAAATTCCCTTACCAATTTGGTAAATTACGAAACATACACCACATGAAATAAGGATCATACAATGATGATGTAAATACCCATAAATTAACATATATTATAAAAATAATACAATCATGGGCAGTAAATACACCACACTAAAGGTAATAGTGGAAAATATAGGATGAATCTCACGGTAATAAAAGTGAGATGAAAACCCCATTACCACATTCTAATCAATCGAGTTGTAAGACCAAAAGTTAATAACCACCAAATGAATAATAGAACACGATGAATATAAATTGAATCATGATAATATACATCAAAGTTTAGTACACAATACACCACATGCAATAAATAAGTGGTGAACAATGGAAATCTCACTGAATTAAAAGTGAGATAAGAAAACCCCTTACCTCAAGTCCGAATTGTATTGTATGTCCCTTGTTATTCCTGAATAATAAAAATAAGTTAATTTATACTTGATTAAGAAAATTTTTCAAGTTTATTATTCCCTTAATATAACTTATTACCTTGCTATAAAAATTAGTTAATTATTTGAGTTCATATTGGATATTTTATCGATGATCGGAACTTGAGTCAAAAATGAACTTGTTATAATTACAATTTTTCCATGTGGTCAAAATTACATTATCTCCTTAATTATATAAATGATTTAGATATCATATATATATTATATATATAGTATATATATTTATTTATAATAGTACATAACATTTGGAGATACGAAATGAAATGCACCGTTTATGGAGACGGTAAGTCGTACGTACGCATGAATACTAATTCATTTCTATTTTGTATCTTAATGGAATTAAAACATAATGATAAATAGTTATATTATAATTATAGTATAATATCATATATAATATCATTAACTCCATCCTTTATATGTCACACATAAGGAATTAACGAGTCATATCACTTTGAGGGGGCGGTAGTCTGCACTTCCTCAAATGAAATTATCGTGTTTTACCCATAATGGAAACCATACAGTAATGCCATAAATAGAAAATAAAGAATCATAATAAAACATAATCATAATATATATCATATAAAAATATAGTTTCATCTTAATGGCCACAATGAAAGGCGGTAGTAGATAATTGAACAATCATTGTTTCGTGAGGCGTTAGTCTGCCATCCAAAGAAATAATATGTTCTTTACCCATTAGATGGAGGTGTGTGTAAGTGTAGTTAGAATAATTCTAATAAAAAATCCTAGTATATTTAGGATACTGATGTTATTATAAAATAAAGGAATAAAAATAGTTTAGGGTTTGGAGAAGTAAAATAAAAGAAAAGAAGTTAAGAGAAACTATTACCTTTAATTTGGGTAACTCCCTTTGGTTTGAACCAAACAGACTTCTTGAAGTGAATTCTGTCTAAGGTAGGGCTACTAGGTTAGAGAGAGGAATCATGAGAGATTATTTGGTTAGGTCATTCACAAGACAATATACTTTAGATATGTAAGGAATGGGTTATAAGTTGTGTCCTTTTATAAGGGATAGGAGGGGATCTTTAAGAAAGTTGGAAAATGTTATTTTATTATAAACTAATATTTGGTTTCAAAAGGTCCAAAACTCATTATAGTATAATATGAGATGACTCATGTTCGAAATAAAATCATATAATAATAATTGGTTAGGTTTTGGATAATTTTTTAATATTAATAATCTTATTTATTTAAATCATTAATTAATGAGGTAAACATTGCATCATTGTTGTGTCATAAATAATTTAATTTATTTGATGTCTAAAAATTATAAAAAAATACCATAATGCAGAAAATATTTTTATATTTATAATTATTATTTATAGTAAAAAAGAAGACTTTTATAACCACAAGTAAAAATTGATAGACCAAAAGATATTTGTTAATGACATTTTTGTCAATACTTTATGTTAATTAAAATAAAGTCTCATTATCATTCTTAAGTGGATCCATGGGGTACCAAAATCAAACCTAGGATTCCCATGTTTGGCCATGACCCATCCAATAAAGTTAGAACTCATTTTAAGGTAATTGTTTTATTATAATATTCTTTTTACCTGGAATTACCCTATTTACCTTTAGCCGTGGTAAATAAAAGTCAAAAGTTACTATTCACCAAAAAAAATATATTCATCTTATTGAACCAAATATTACTTTCTGATAAAGACTATGTATGTTATATTTTCAAAATTAAATTCACAAAAGCGGTAAAATTTCATTTAAATGAAAAAGTCGGTTTTTAGCTACTACTAAGTGGTTTTACTATTCATCAAGAATTGAAGTTTTTCAGAAAACTACCAAAAATTCATCCTAAGCTATATTTGATATTCCAAATTCAAAAATGATGTCTATTTTACCAAATTAAAACACATAGGAGTTGCATTAATTAATTTAAATGGAATTCTCATTGTCAAAACAAATTTCGTGTTTTTAAAAAACAATAACTATCAAAAGATTGACACTTGTTTATGTATAATTTCAAATTGAAATTAATTCCATGGACAAAAATTGGATAAAATGGTAAAAATATAATTTAATTATACTTCAAAACCAATAAAATGTATAATTGAACACTATAAATTATTCTTATTAACCAGGTTGTTTTCAATTAAATTTTAGTATTTTTCACTATTCACCAATATATGAAAGTTATCAGAAAAACACCAAAAAAAATTCAAAACTAAATTTTTATGTCCCAATTCTAAATAAGATAATTATTTTGTCAAATTAAATATATAAATGTGTCAAATATTGGATTTAAATAAATTTCACCAATTAAAGGTGGTAAAATTTTATTTATTTGAAAATTACTTCATTTATCTAAAAAATGAATTTTTTTCTTATATTATGTCGAATAAACACATAATATGGATGTTAAATTTATATGTAATATATATAAAATTCAAAATTCTATTAATACAATTCATAACTGCTTATGGGAAGCTAGTTTGATAAGTCTTCGTGTGCTCGAACTTAGAGTTGTGTGAGGTGCAAGCTATTTACTTTAAAGAGATAACGTACTATGAAACCTTGGGGTGTTAATTTCTCCCCTCCTTTAATAAATTTCATCCTTGAAATTTAAGATCATGATTGAAAATTTGGTTTTTGACATTTTAAAATATATTAGTTTAAATTCCACATCGAAAATGGATTAATGAGGCCTTTATTTTAAAATAAATATAGGTAAGTATGAAGGTTACCAAAAATAACACATACTAGGGTTCCATATAGGAAAACATGGATATGGAAGAGAAAAATAATCATGAAGTTATGATGGAGAGTGATCGAGAATATTATTAGGATAAAGTTAACGATATGAAATCCATAAACTTGTGATGGGTTTAAAGGTCTTTGATTACCCCGTAAGAAAAGTAAACGAACAATGTTTTTGTTTTAAGTTCCTTTTCATAATGCTGATGAATTTATTTATGATATTTATTAAGATTATAAGTAGATAAACTTACTTTACAAGTAGAGTTTCATCCATTAATAAATTTCTACCACAAACTCATCTTTTCTCCAAATGATGAGTATTCAAGATGACTAGGTTACACCTGAAGTGCTATAATCAACTTATAGAGAATCACATAATCCAAAAAGAGGAACTATATATTTCCCTTATCATTAAACATTAAGCAATACCAAAACGGTTAGTACATGATTATATGATCCCCAAAAAGAACAAACTTTTATAGAAATAAATACGACTCTTAATCTCCAAAATTTAAACAAACAATACCCAAAGTTCAACAAATACCTTTGAATAAAAAAGTTTCCTTAAAAGAATTCAATATAATCATAACTAATATTGAAACCCAAAACTCAGAAGAATTTGATTATGTAGTCTTCCACATTAAATTGTTTCTCCAAATAACATCAACTACTCTTAAAGTCACATACTTAAATGTAATGAACCTAATCACATATTCGCTATGATATGTTAATAATTTCCCTAAATAACCCAAATCACTATAAATCCACAATAAAACTTAGAAAAATATCCCCCATTAATCCTCAAATGAAATACATAGTTTTATATTTTCTATCATCATATAGTATTCCCAACAGAGCGAACATCTTTCAAAATAACAGTTATCACTTAATCACCAAATCTTTTTCCTGTAATAAGGATATCCATTTGATAATACATAACATCCAAAATCAACTTAATAAAATGATTTAACTAAAAATAATTATTCACACTAACCAGATACTTCATGTATTCTAGTGGTTGGTGATAAATCACAATCGCACTCTGGTTGTGGTCTTTATTCCCACAGCTTTTTCCGACGCAACAGGTTGTCACACAGTCTACTTGTTGTACTTTTTCAAAAACTATATTTTATAACATTACCAAAAAAAGAAAAATTACTCAAAATAACTATAACATAATTTAACCACAAATTTTTCTCATACCTTGCATTTTCATCCCAAAATTTTATAAATTGTAATTTCCTCAAACTCAATGATCATATAAAACCAAATGGTTATTTATAACTATATCCGCAAGAGAAAAGATAATTCTTCCTCAAATATCATTTTCACATGACAAACTACAGGGTTACAAATACAAGGGAAAAAGTCTTCCAAAGTAATCCCGTCAACAAAGAGCACTAATACTTTTAAACATTTTTTTCATCCATTTATTTCTAAATAGATGACCAAGAGGATATCCTATAGAATTGGGCATTCACTCGGGTAATGATCAGGTCCCCTACATTTACGGAAAATGACTATAAATGGATTCTTGGGACCATTTTTATTTTCTTCCACAGTACTCTTCATTTTTTTCATGGGAATTATTTACTTTATATCCTTATTTACCACACGTAAAGCATTTCTTTGTTCCATTGAGACACTTTCTTGGGTGTCTCCGTCCACACTTCCTGCATGATGGAAATTGAGGTTTCTTTTCTCTATGGTATCCACTGTTGGAGCTCTTATCATTCATCACATTTTTATTCTTTTTTGAGTCCATTAGTTGGTTAATTTACATGTTGTTGATCATATTTTTGGAAAACTAATTTGGCATGAACACAGTATATTTTATGCCTATCAACATTCTATTTTGTTTCTCATTTCCACCCCCTTTACCACCTTGTACATCATATTCAAAGTTACTATGACTTTCTTGGAATATATCCATTGACTAAAAAAAGAAATCATTATGTGAGTAACAGTAGTCATAAAATAATTTATAGAATATAATGACACCTAATTTTCAGTTTAAAACACCTTAATATTAACCAAGGTCATTTATTCTCATCTTATATTAAAATCCTTCAAATCGGTTTATAAATAAAATGTAAATTATCGTAATAATATCCCCCAAGAGTTTCGTAACCAAGAGTGCATTAAGGCATATTGTTGTGTACCAGGATACCCCAGTTCAAACCTGAAACTCCTTGTCAGAGTTTTAACTCCTAGGTACATCAGTGCCAGAGCCGCCTCTACCTGCTCATATCCATACAGGGATGTATTACTTGGAAAATACATAGAATCTCTACATTACCAAATTTCTAGGAAGTTATTATATATTAATCCTAAAATTATATCTTAGGGTAATGTGCTCTAATCAGAGTTTATCTAAATCTATTTTACAAGGTTTGTATTAAACATCCTCTGATACCAACTGTAATGCCCCAACTCGAGAATCTAGGAGTCAGTGCATTATTTTAATACATTGGAATGATTACAAGGAATCAAGGCCCAAAGGACCGATCAGATTAGTATTCTTGGAAAAAAAGATACATACATAAGTTCAACATTACAACATGAAAAGAAAAACAACACTAATTTATTCCATTAGTAATATCCAAGCTTCCAAGATTATTCCTGAAAGTCACTCATAACTAACTTCTTTATATCCTAGGAAAATGAACCATAACAAAGGGGTGAGCTCAAATTCTCTGTAAAAGTAAGCAATACAGTGGAATATAACATAAACATTAGACATGGTAAATAATTTAAAACACATGCCTTTACAAATAGTAAACATGAACACTTTATGGTAGGAATATGAGTTGAGTAAATAATTCCATAATAAAACATAGTCATTGGTATTCTATTAGTCAAATAACCACATAAAATATCAATATATAATCTCATAATGATGGAATGCATAATTCCAGACATCATAACCACTTAGTCAAGGCCTCGTGCCAAAACTACAAATAATATTTTTTTCAAGGCCTTGTTCCAAGACACTAGTTTGTCTCATGAGACCTACTAATGAATCGAGGAGCTATAGCGGGCTCCACATGTCACTTATTAAGTACAATTAATTCTTCATATGAAAAGGTTAAAACCTAATCTCAACATTCTTATCAAAAATAGCATACGAAATGTCAATATTTTAACCATAAATCTTAATGGTATAAAAATAGAACATCCATAGTAAAACATAACTCATTCAATAAAATATAGAAGATTTAATTATAATAGATTAACCTCAATGGAGAATAATGATGGGTATTGAAATAGATGAAAATAATCATCACAACTATTTGAGAGAAATATCCTTCTTTTTCTTGAAAACATTAAAAGTCACATTATTTATCAAGAAGCCATTTAAAAATGATTTTTGAATCAAGGTGTCACATACCAATTTGAAACTTTTAAAAGTAATTTTAATTTTAAAACATTAATTTCTATATAAATAAATCCTTAAAACCATTTTTAAAAGATTGAAATTAATGAGAAAGACTTAGAATAATAAATCTTTACAACATTTAAAATGATATTTTAGTTAGAGTTCATAACGAAATGAGAGACAATTGAATACAAATAATTGAGGTAATAAAAACTTTATAATATCATGAGAATAATGGGATTCATGATATACTATGTTAAAGTACATTATATACACCAAATAAAATATAATTTGCGCATAACCACAAAGAAGTTTCAATGGAATGTAAGTTGAGATGAATTCCCTTATAAAGACCATATCCTTAGGTTAAGGATAAATAAATGACAAAATTCTATGTGACAAATATAAATACACTAAATATGATTGGATATTCAGTTTAAATCAATCCAGTGTATACACACATATTCTTGTAAAAACAACACTAATGACTTAGATATTTAACTCAATGAATAGAAATTGAGTTTAAATTACTCTTATCAAGTTCATATCAATGACTTGAGAATTTATCAATGGGTTGATTATTTGTGTCAAATTTATATTCACAAAAAGGGGAGTGGAAATTAATACATAGGTAAATAAATAGTGATTTCACACATAATCTTGGTGTAAAATAATCAATGAAGTTTTTCTAAAACCGAATGAGTGTAAATTGAAACTTGAAATTCCCTTACCAATTTGGTAACATAAAAAAACATACAGCCATGAAAGAAGGATCATACAATGGTGATTTAAATACCCATAAATTAAAGTATATTACACATAGAATACAATTATGGGTAGTAAATACACCACAAAAAAGGTAATAGTGGCAAATATAGAATGAATCTCACAGGAATAAAAGTGAGATGAAACCCCCATTACCACGTTGTAATCAATCGAGTTGTAAGACCAAAAGTTAACAACCACCAAATTAATAATATAATACCATGAATTTAAATTGAATCATGATAACATGCATCAAATTTTAGTTCACAATACACCACATGCAATAAATAAGTGGTGAACAATGGAAATCTCATGGAATTAAAAGTGAGATAAGAGAACCCCTTACCTCAAGTCTGACTTGTCTTGTATATTCCTTATTCTTCTTGAATAATAAAGTTAAGATAATTTCTACAAGATTAATAAAAATTTTCATGTTTATTATTGTTGGGTCGGAACAAACGCCCAAGGAGGGAATGATGGCAAGAGGGGGGTGAATTGCCTTTTAAAAAATTGATTAACAAATTAAAAAAATCAAAGTAAGGTGCAGCGGAAAGTAAAGAGGGCAAGACACAAGAATTGATAACGGAGTTCGGCCAAAACCCGGCCTACGTCTCCGCTCCCAACTCAACCGTTGAGAGATTCCTACCGCTTGCTTTTCAATGGTTTTAGCAAGAAACCCACTAGGCTTTGAGGTAGCACTAGGACCTATTACAGCTTGCTTTTAGTGGTTAAGCAAGAACCCACTTGCTTTTAATGGTTTAGCAAGAACCCACTAGTCTTTTTACGGGTGAAGACTAGCTCACCGAGACACAAGCCTTTTAAAGGAAAAGCTTGAGAAAACCTCTTCACACCTTAGTGGTGGTGTGAGAACCCAAAGAAAAGAGAGGTTGGGAAAAGGGTAGGGGTTTGTAGGTACAAACCCAATTTTAAGCTCAAAAATAAATAAAACAATAAAACCCGTAATGGAGAAGCCTTGGGCGCCTTTGATTGATTGATGATGTTTGAGGGCCGCTTCCAAGCTTCTATGGAGGTGCTCTTGGATGTGGAAGTTGTTGGAGCACTTTGGGTTCCCTTGGAACAATCCGTCGGAGCTTCGCCAAAGATGTAAAAATGTGTATGGTGGCTTAGATGTGGTTCCGGGGCTTCCTAGGCCTTTATTTATAGGCTAGGAACCTTCAAGTATCCGTTGGAGGGCTTTGGAGCCGTTGGAAAAGGCCTCGGAGCCGTTGGGAGGCTTTTGGAGTTGACTGGTCAAAGCCAACGGCTAGTTTGACCAGTGCTACCGGCTGGCCGGTGCAAGGCCACCGGCTGGCCGGTGCCTTGACAGTGGCTGAGTCTTCTTTTCCAGGCACCACCGGTCGACCGGTGCCAGAGCCACCGGCTGGCCGGTGGTGAGGCAGTAGCAAACCCTGTTCAATCTGGGTGCCACCGGCTGGCCGGTACAAGGCCACCGGTTGGCCGGTGTGGAAGCAGTGGCTTCCCTTCGAGTGCAGGTGCCACCGGCTGGCCGGTGGTGTGCCACCGGCTGGCCGGTGGACTGATTTGCAGTCCACTTCTTGATTCTTTCTTGGGCCATTTTCTTGGAAACCTTGTGCCTATCATTCACAAACACTTAAAACAATGTTAGACAAAGATGAGAGTGATTGTGATCATGAAAATTAAACCTTGAGAGGTTCGAGAGGTACAACAATCTCCCCCTATTTTGATGATCACAATCACCGAAACAATCAAAGTAGAAAATGAAATGAAAAGCATGCTTTAAAGGATTCTCCCCCAATCAATCAAGAAATTTCTCCCCCTTTGTGATTATCAAAATAGAATGGGGCATAAAACTTGATTGAGGGAAACGATGAAAAACGAGATTTTAAAACAATTGAAAATGATACTAATTGTTGGAAATTTTGAAATGAAAAATTGAATTGAAAAATTTGAATAACAGTTTGAATTGAAAGTTTTGAATCAAAAACTAATTGAAATTCGAAATTTGAAACCAAATGAAATTTTTGAAATTGAGAGTTTTGAATCAAAAAATCGATACCAACTGTTGGATATTTAAAAATGAAAATTTAATAGAAAATTTGAATTTCAAAGCCAAGTGTTGAGTTTGAAATGAAAACTTTGAATACACAAAAAAACTTAAAAGATCCTAACTCCCCCTAAATAAAAACAATGAATCACCGGGGAGAGGGATTTTGAAAAGAAACAATCTTAGGCCCGGAGAGACTCGCAAGAAGGGATTTTTCAATCCATACTTGCCTCATGGCGGGTCTTCTCCTATAAAATTTATCCGAAAAGAAAAAACTTTTGGGTTGACCATACCGGGCATTTTTACAATTACACTCATAAATGAGATGCCCGGTTTTCTTGCAATAATTACAAAATTTGTAATCGGAGCTCCCCCTTACAAAAACAGTTTGAGCATGGGAGGAGGAGGCTCGGTTGGTATAGCCAAGTCCATTGGTGGTTCGGGAAACCCTTTGGGAACCAAGTATATTGTTCAGATTTTGTTCACCTTGGGTGAACTTGGCTAAGGTCTCCCTAAGGTCTTTGATGGTTGATTCCATAGAATCAACATTTGGAAAATTTTGGATTTTGAGGGAGAGTTCCTCCTTCTCTTTGAGAAGTTGGCCTTTTTCGGAGGAAAGTTTTTTGAAAGACTTTTTCAAAGCAACAAATTTAGAAGAGAGTTCATGAAAACCTTTTTCTAATTGGTCTCTAGCAAATGAGAGTTCTTCATAAGATAAATGATTTAAAGAATTGGAATTTGAAGAACATGAGGAAGAGGAATCGGAAGATGTTACCTCGTGAAATGCCATTAGGCATTTTGTACCTTGGTCGCTTGAGGAGAAGGAGGAGAATGAAGAGGTGGAGCTATCACTCCATGTTTCCTTTGAAGCCTTCTTCTTCTCCTTTTTCTTGGCCCTTTTCTTGTGGAGTGGGCAATCGGGCACGGATTTTCCATCGGGTTCTTGCTTGTTGTCGGGTTCTAGCTTTTGAGCGGGTTCTTGCTTTGGAGCCTCGCTAGTACTTTCATAGGTAAGTTCTAAAAACTTCCAAAGATCGTAAGAAGTAGTGCAAGAAGAAATACAATTAAAAACATTTCTATCTAACCCGCAATGAAGAGCATTCATGGCTTTGCCATCAAGCTCGAAATTTGCAATGTCGGCGGGGGTCCATTTGGATTCATCGGGAGAAGAAAATGAATAACCATGCATGACAATTTTAAAAATAGGATAGCCAATACTTTTTAAAAAAGTGGTCATGCGGGTTTTCCAAAAAGAATAATCGGCTCCATCAAAAAATGGAGCACGATCCAAAGAATGACCTTCGAGAGTTTGAGAAGAAGAAGCGGTAGAAGCCATCAAAAAAAAATAGGATCTTTAATTTGAAACCGGTTAGGGAATTATTCAAATACGTCCTCTGATACCAATTGTTGGGTCGGAACAAACGCCCAAGGAGGGAATGATGGCAAGAGGGGGGTGAATTGCCTTTTAAAAAATTGATTAACAAATTAAAAAAATCAAAGTAAGGTGCAGCGGAAAGTAAAGAGGGCAAGACACAAGAATTGATAACGGAGTTCGGCCAAAACCCGGCCTACGTCTCCGCTCCCAACTCAACCGTTGAGAGATTCCTACCGCTTGCTTTTCAATGGTTTTAGCAAGAAACCCACTAGGCTTTGAGGTAGCACTAGGACCTATTACAGCTTGCTTTTAGTGGTTAAGCAAGAACCCACTTGCTTTTAATGGTTTAGCAAGAACCCACTAGTCTTTTTACGGGTGAAGACTAGCTCACCGAGACACAAGCCTTTTAAAGGAAAAGCTTGAGAAAACCTCTTCACACCTTAGTGGTGGTGTGAGAACCCAAAGAAAAGAGAGGTTGGGAAAAGGGTTGGGGTTTGTAGGTACAAACCCAATTTTAAGCTCAAAAATAAATAAAACAATAAAACCCGTAATGGAGAAGCCTTGGGCGCCTTTGATTGATTGATGATGTTTGAGGGCCGCTTCCAAGCTTCTATGGAGGTGCTCTTGGATGTGGAAGTTGTTGGAGCACTTTGGGTTCCCTTGGAACAATCCGTCGGAGCTTCGCCAAAGATGTAAAAATGTGTATGGTGGCTTGGATGTGGTTCCGGGGCTTCCTAGGCCTTTATTTATAGGCTAGGAACCTTCAAGTATCCATTGGAGGGCTTTGGAGCCGTTGGAAAAGGCCTCGGAGCCGTTGGGAGGCTTTTGGAGTTGACTGGTCAAAGCCAACGGCTAGTTTGACCAGTGCTACCGGCTGGCCGGTGCAAGGCCACCGGCTGGCCGGTGCCTTGACAGTGGCTGAGTCTTCTTTTCCAGGCACCACCGGTCGACCGGTGCCAGAGCCACCGGCTGGCCGGTGGTGAGGCAGTAGCAAACCCTGTTCAATCTGGGTGCCACCGGCTGGCCGGTACAAGGCCACCGGTTGGCCGGTGTGGAAGCAGTGGCTTCCCTTCGAGTGCAGGTGCCACCGGCTGGCCGGTGGTGTGCCACCGGCTGGCCGGTGGACTGATTTGCAGTCCACTTCTTGATTCTTTCTTGGGCCATTTTCTTGGCAACCTTGTGCCTATCATTCACAAACACTTAAAACAATGTTAGACAAAGATGAGAGTGATTGTGATCATGAAAATTAAACCTTGAGAGGTTCGAGAGGTACAACAATTATTCCTTTTATAACACTTTTTACCTTGCTATAACAATTAGTTAATTATTTGTGTTCATATTGGATATTTTATCGATGTTCGGAACTTGAGTCAAAAATGAACATGTTATAATTACAATTTTTCCATGTGGTCAAAATTCCATTATCTCCAGAATTGTATACATGATTTAGATATAATATATGTATATATATCCATTATATATATGTATTTATAATAGTACATAACATTTGGATATAAGAAATGAAATGCACCGTTCATGGAGACGGTAAGTCGCACGTACGCATGAACGCTACTTTCATTTACATTTTTTATTTTAATGGAATTAAAACATAATGATACATAGATATATTATAATTACAGTATAATATCATATATAATATCATTAACTCCATCCTTTATATGTCCCACATAAAGCATTATGAGTCATATCACTTTGAGGGGGCAGTAGTCTGCACTTCCTCAAATGAAATTATCGTGTTTTACCCATTATAGAAACCATAAAAGAATGCTATAAATGGAAAATACAGAAGCATAAAGAAAAAATAAAAAATATATATATCATATATAAATATATTTCTATCTTAATTTACTCTATGATAGATGGTAGGATATAATTGAACAATCATCGGTTTGTGAGGCGTTAGTCTGCCATCCACAGAAACAATATGTTTGTTACCCATTAGATGGAGGTGTGTGTAAGTGTAGTTTGAATCATTATCATAACAAAATCCTAGTATGTTTAGGATATTTTTTTTATAAAATAAATGAATAAAAATATTTTTGGTGTTGGATAAGAAAAATAAAATAAAATAAGTTAAGAGAAACCATTACCTTTAATTTGGGTAACTCCCTTTGATTTGAACCAAACGGACTTCTTAAAGTTACTTCGGCCTAAGGTAAGGCTTCTAGGTGGAATATAGGGATATTGAGATATTATTTGAGTAGGGTTTTTATGAGACAAGATGCTTTAGAGGTGTCAGGAATGGGTTAGAAGTGGTGTCCATTTATAAGGTGGAGGAGGGGCTCAAGGAAATTTGGAAAATGTTATTTTATTATAAACTAATATTCGGTTTCAAAAGGTCCAAAGCTCATTAAAGTTGAAGATAAGATGACTCATGTTCAAAATATAATCATCCAATAATAATAGGACAGGTTATGGATATTTGTTTAATATTAATAATCTTATTTATTTAAATCATTAATTAATGAGGTAAATACTGCATCATCATTGTGTCATAAATAATTTAATTTATTTGATGTCTAAAAATTATAAAATAAACCATAATAGTGGAAATATTTTTATATTTATGATGATTATTTATAGTCAAAAATATAACTTATATAACCCCATTTAAAAATTGATATACTAAATGATATTTGTTAATGTAATTTTAGTCTTTACTTTATGTTAATTAAAATAAAGTTTCATTATTATTCATAAGTATCTACATAGGGTCCCAAAATCAACCCAAGGATGCCAATGTTCGTCCAAGATTCATCCAATAAAGTTAGAAAAAGTTTTAAGGTAATTTTGTATTATTATAATATACTTTTTACCTTGAATTACCCTATTTACCTTCAACCGCGATAAATAAAAGTCAAAAGTTACTATTCACCAAAAATTATTTTCATCATACTGAACCACATTTTACTTACTAATAACAACTATGTATGTACGATTTTTAAAATTCAATTCCCAGAAATGGTAAAATTTCAATTAAATGAAAAATTCAGTTTTTTAACTACTACTAAGTGGTTTTACTATTCATCAAAAATTGAAGTTTTTCAGAAAAATACCAAAAATTCAGACTAAGATATATTTGATATTCCAAATTCAAAAATGATGTCTATTTTAGAAAATTCAAAACATAGGAGTTTCATTAATTAATTTAAAATTAATTCTCGTTGTCAAAACAAATAGCGTGTTTTTAAGAAACAATAACAATCAAAAGATTAACACTTGTTTATGTATAATTTCAAAGTGAAATTCATTCCAATGAAAAATATTGGATTAAATGGTAAAAATATAATCTAATTATAATTACAGACAATTCAAATTTATAATTTAACAGTATAAATTATTCTTATTAAAAAATTTATTTTCAATTAAAATTTAGTATTTTTCACTATTCACCCCAATATGAAAGTTATCGAAAAAACACAAACAATTTGTCAAAACTAAATTTTTATGTCCCAATTAGAAATAGGAATTTTATTTTGTCAAATTGAATATATAAAAGTGTCAAATATTGGATTTAAAAAAATTTCACCATTAAAAGGCGGTAAATTTTCATTTTATGAAAAATACTTCCTTTATCTGAAAAAATGATTTTTTTTCTTATATTCTTTCTAAGAAACACATAATATGGATGTCAAAATATTATGGAATATATATAAAATTTAAAATTCTGTTAACATTATTTATAACTGCTTTTGAACAGCTAGTTTGGTAAGTCGTTGTGCGCTCAAACTCGGTGTTTTGTGAGGTGCAAGCTATTGAATTAATTTAAAGAGAAAACGTACTATGAAACCTTGGGGTTTTAAAAAACATTGATAAAGGGTGACTTTTAACAGTTCTTTTTTAAGAATTAATAATAGTGCCCTTTATCAGAGCTTTTTTTAGCACTGATAAAGGGTGGCGCTGTGGAAACCCATTTTTGTGGTAGTGAATGAAAAGATTATATTATATGAATCATGAAATGTATAAGTATTTTTAGTATGATTTTTCATTAAGAATTGAAAACGAAATGTTTAATGGTTATGAATACTTAGAAAAGTGATTTCATGGAAAGGAGATATTTTTATTGAGGGAAGATACCCCTTAATTAATGTTTGAAATTGAGATAATGATCTTTGGATAATGATATGTTGGATTTGAATAAGTAAATTGGATGGTACAGATTACCCGGGAACTAATTATTGACAAAATGGTCTATATAATCAAGGATGAAGTTTTTAACTTCTTTGATTAAAAGAATATATCCAATAATCATTGGAATAAGTAAGCATTCTTGTTTTCCAAATTTATTTATGGTAATTATGGTTATTTTCATGTTTCAAGGGAATATACGATGAGATTATTCCCATATTCATACTGTGAAAATTAATGGGTACTTTGTGCTATATGGGGGAATCAATGTTCAATTGATTCATGTATTTATTTCAAAAGGTTTGGATTTTTATTTTTCAAAAGGGTTATAAGGTTAACCATTCATGAAAATTTTAAGTTCAAATTTGTAGGATGTATTTATATATTGAGATTTTATTCAAAACCTTATTTAAAAGGCTATTTGGTGATTAACCTTATTGCAAGGATGTCCATCATATTTTTGAAATAATATTATTATAATTTTAGAAAATGGAATCATGTTTTTCGGGTGACAACCAAGCCTGTTTGGAAAGGTCATGGGTCTTGAACCCATAACCAAAGGACAATAAGGGTTTCACACCAACCACTAGCCTACGCGATCTCTAGGTTAATGTGTAATTATTTTTGTTGAAAAATTGTTAATGATGAACTAGTACACTTACTTATTATGTTTTTAGATTAATTTATTACCCATATGATTTTGAAGAATAGTTAGAGGAGAATAGTTAAGCTTTTTATTCTTTTATGGGCATTAATATATGCTAAAATTGTATTTTTAGCACTTCAGACATTAAAGATAATTTCTAGACATCCATTACATGATTTAATGGATGAATTAGAAATTAATAAATTCACAACTAAAGAATTAAATTTTTTTATATAAATATATCAAGTAAATTTCCTTATATTATTAGTCAATAAAATAATTAATCAATGTTAGGATAATGATAAAAAAATATTTCATCCTAATACCTTAATTTTGATGAACCAATGGCCTTTTAAATCATCACTTACTTATGACTTTGAGACCCTAAAATTTTCTTTGATCATTAACTTGTTTGTGATTAATGACCTCAATCATTCCCTATAAATATTTACGTTTTCCCTCCATGTCCAATCCTCACTCCCAACATATGATATCATATGTGGAAACATGGTTATATTTTACTTTAGGTAACCATTATGGTTCCAACATTTCCTTTTAATGGGAAATTTTAATACTCATTTTTACAATGTAGGTTTCTATGAATCAAACTTTCAAGTATCAAACCATTGATAACTGAGATGAATTTCATGGTCAAAATTTATTTTAAGGCGAGTATAATGACACACCCCGAGATTTTTTTAAATTATTTTTTTTGAATTAATTTAACTTTTACGATATTTTTCATTTCACATAACACTTAAAATAGTTTATTTTATATTAAAGTACTATGTATGGACTGTGTTATACGCAACACCAAGTTAATCATGTACTACAAACAATATAAATTTTATCTTTCTATACATGGAACACTGAGGTTAGCTACGACTTGGTGTACCTTACATGTAACACCAACTTTTAATACACAACACGCAACACCAACTTAGCATACGTTACACTCAACATTGATATTTCTACGAAACATCATTCTACTG
This sequence comes from Viscum album, assembly GCA_963277665.1. NCBI lineage: Eukaryota > Viridiplantae > Streptophyta > Magnoliopsida > Santalales > Viscaceae > Viscum > Viscum album. The sequence goes on along the minus strand of OY728157.1, from coordinate 452,800,324 downwards.
TTATAATTATTTAAATGAGATAATTATAACCTAGCAGTTACTCTTAGTAATATGTATAGTGATAACTAGTTTTAAAATATTTTTTATAATGGTTTTATAGAAATAAAACATATTGATAATGAAGTATATAGTTTTTGGTAAATACCTTTTATGTTTAAAAATATTATTTTTTCGAATGAACTACATTTCATATCCTTTTATGAAAAAACAATAAAATTAATTATAGACACATCTAGAAATTTAATTTTATAAAATATACTTCATTTTTTAATTTATATTTATTAAATTATATTAGGGTGAATTTTTGGGATTTTTCTGAGAAACTTCATTTTTTAATGAATAGTGAAAAATACACATTTTAGTTTATAATTTCATTTTCATTTAAATAATTATTAATGTTAAAATATATTTTAAATCTATTTCAATTTCAAATTAGATCAAATATATATCTATGAATTCCATTTATTTCATTATAATAAATTTCACTTTTGAATTGAATATAAAAACCTAACATACATTTGATCATTTTTCAACTTAAGAAGCATGTTATTTCGTCCCATTTGCGGGACTAGTATTAATATTAATGTTTACGGTACTAAAAATTTAATTCATAAAAAATTAAATACAGCATTTTAATTATTATAATATTTAGAGTCTAATTATATCATGTTTATTTTTGACAAAAAATGATTAATAAAAGTGATTAAAATTAATCACTGCGATTAAGGTCAAATTAAACTTAATTAGGGACTAACCCTTAGTATTAGAAGACCAAATGACTTATCCACTTGTAAAAAACAAAAATTATGGACATATTTTGGACATATAACTTTCATTATTAATTTAATTTGGTTTTCTATGATTTTTTTGTTTTAAAAACATGTGTACACCTAACATGTTTTCAAAAATTCCAAGTGAGTCCTTTTCCTTCTCTATAAAAGGCCCCCAACTCTCCCACTTATTAACACCTCTAAAACCAATTATTTACATCTAATATCTTGACAAAACACTTCTAAAAATTCATAAATTTCTATTATGTTCTATTTTTTGTGCATAAAACTATCCATGGAAGCCTTTATACACAAACCAAATGGAGTTTCCTAATTAAGAGGTATTGTCTTCCAACAAGCTCATTTATTTTATTCTCTTTCTCTAACACATAAACATATTCTCATTGATTTTATAAAAAAACCAGTATATTAAATATACTAGGATGTTTTAGGCTACGTTTTAAACCTACACTTATACACACATCCATCTAATGGGTAACGAACATAATGTTAATGTGTATGGTGAACTACTGCCACACTAAATGATGATTGTTCATTTTTCTTTACCACCTCTCATGGTGGAAATTATTATGGAAACTCTATTTATATATATAATATATTATATTTATTATGTATTTAATCTTATTTATTGCTTTTAAAACATATATCTTTTAACTTTCCATTTGTGTTAATATGATAATTTCGTTTGAGGAATTGTGGACTACTGCCCCTTAAAGAAATTTGATACGTTCACACACTACATGGATTGTATTGAGGACGGTTTTAGTGAAATTATATAATATAATAATTATATTAGAATAACTATATGTATATACATATTTATATATACATATTTCATTTACCTTCAATATGACAATAAAAATGGAAACAATGTTTATAAGGCCCTAGCCTTAAACCTTACTTAATCTTGAGTTATTACAAGATTACACATTGAGGATATTTTCAGGTTTAGAGTTTTAGAAAATTAGATCATGAAACTTGTATTACATTCCACATTTAAACAAAGTTGTTACATAAAAGATAGTATTCATTCTTCCCATCAACGGAAACATATTTAAAATAAAACATTGATTCTTTTTTTGACACATCCTTGACACTATCATCACATCATGTACCTTTCCCTTGACCTGTGAAAAACATTTCAAAAACTTGGGATGAGTATAAAAACCTCAGTAAGGGTTATAAAAATATAGAAAGGAAACATGAGTTCATATATACATAAGAATGAAATCATACTTTACCCATAAAACATAGGCACTTTAACATACCTCATAAAATCATGAATAAATCATAGAAATCATAAGACATAAAGGTAACTTGAGGCATTCATAACTTTCTTACGTAGGGAATAACTCTCTTGGTTACATTTGGAATACCCAACATAGTATATTCCCTAAATCTCTTCGGAGAAACCTTAACATTTCACTCCTTCGCGTTACCCAATGCATTGGAGAGCTATATCGGGCTCACCCGCCCTTAGTTTATCACAGAACCACCCATTTTCATAAAAATTCCCAAGAACCATAACATAAACGTATCACATAAAACATGCATAAAGTAAACATAACATTTCCACATTTCAATCACAATATAACATTTTAGTATATTGAAATAATGAATCTGTTCAAAAAGAAACCATTTCCAAAACCATTTAAAACATTTAATAAAGAGATTTTCGAATCAAAGTGTCCCATACCACCATTAAGATTTTAAAATTTTAAACCATTAATATCCATATAAATAAATCCTTAAAACCATTTTGAAAACATGGATATTAATAAGAACAAATAATTAAAAATTTTAAAGCGATATTTTGGTTAAAGGTGTTTTACCAAAATGAGAGGCACTTGAATACAATAATTGAGGAATAACATTTAGTCAGAACTTTATAATATCATGATAATAAATGGATTCATGATATAATATTCCAAAGGACAGTATATACACCATATAAGAGTGAATTGGTGCATAACACCAATGAAGTCTCAATAGAAATGTCAAATGTGATGAAATCCCTTATAAAGAAGGTATCCTTAAATTAAGGATAATTCAATCTCAAAATTATGTGTGAAAAATATAAATACACCCAATATAAGTGGATATTAAGTGTAAAAAAATACAAGTTCATTCACACATATTCAAAATATGAAATATTCAATAACTACATGTTGAACCCAAAGAAATAGAAATTGGGTTAAAAAGTTCCCTTGGTAAAATTCGACAGCCTAACGACATCACTTCAAAATTCAGAAAATGAGTTGGTGAGAGATAAAAAGGGCATATAATCACTTGTACATAAAATTTAAATCAATAAGGATATAAAATAACATATCCCAACACAATAGTATGTGAATTAAAATACATAACAAAAGAAGTCTTTTAAAAAGAGGAGGGTGAAAGGTCCCCTTACTGAGTTGGGTAACTTTCAAAATGTACACCCCATGGAAGAAGGGTCATAAAATGAATATGTGAATACCCCTAAATGAAATTATACTACACAAAGTGTATAATAATGGGCAGTACATACACCACTCAAAGGAAATTGTGGCAAATGTAGCATAAATCTCACGGGAATAAAAGTGAGATGAAAAATCCCTTATGAAAACTCGGCAGCCTAACGACGCCACTTAAAACTTCTAAAATGGATTGATGAGAGGAAATATGGTCTCTAATCATATGAACATAAAATTTACAGTAAGTGTAATATAAAATAATATCCCAATCACAAGAAATTTGAGTTTAAAAGGAATTACATAAAAGGGTGTACTTAAAAAGAGAGAGAGGAGTAGGATCCCTTACCTCAAGTCCAATTTTTCTTGTTCGTTTCTCTATATTCCTGAATAATAATCTTTGGTCAATTTATAATTGCTTAATTACCTCTTATAAATATTATTATTCATTTCATATCACATATTTTAATGTTATAATAATTGGTTAATAATATGAGTTCATATTAGACATTTTTGTCGATGTTTGGTACATGAGTCAATAATTGAACTTGTTGGAAAATAATTTTCCATGTAGTTATAGGTAAATCATATCCAGAATAGTATTGATGTTTTAAATATCATATATATCCAGTATATATTCATTTTATACTATTCCATAGCATTTGGAGATAAAAATTAAAAGCACTGTTTATGGAGACGGTAGGTCGTACGTACGCATGAACACTACTTTTATTTTTTGTCATATTAATGGAATTAAAAAAATGATAGATATATATATATATATGGTATAATTATAGAATGATATCAATCATTTAGATTTAATATATTACATATATATCCATTATATATATGTACTTATAATAGTACATAACATTTTGAGATAAGAAATGAAATGTACCGTTCATGGAGACGGTAAGTTGTACGTACGCACGAACGCTACTTCCATTTCTATTTCATATTTAATGGAATTAAAAAATAATGATACATAATATTATTTTAATTACAGTATGGTATCATATATAATATCATTAAATATATCCTTTATACGTACCACATGTGGTATTAACGAATCAAATCACTTTGAGGGGGCAGTAGTCCGCACTTCCTTAAATGAAGATATCGCGTATACCCATAATGGATTCCATAAAGGTATGCCATAAATAAAAAATACATAAGCTTGAGGAAAACATAAAAATATTATATATCATATATAAATATATTTACATATTAATGGCCACCATGAAAGGTGTTAAGAGAAGATTGAACAATCATCGTTTCGTGAGGCAGTAATTCGCCATCCACAGAAACAATATGTTCTTTAACCATTAGATATAGGTGTGTGTAAGTGTAGCTCGAATAATTATTATAAAAAAATCCTAGTATATTGAATATACTAGAGTTGTTACAAAATAAATGAATAAAAATAGTTTATGTGGTTGGAGAAGAAAAATAAAACAAAAGGACAGAAGTGAAGATATTACCTTAAAATCGAGTAACTCCCTTTGGTTTGAGCTCAAAGGCTTCCTTGGGAAGAATTATTCACAAAGTGAGGATTCAAGGAGTTATAGAGGGATGTTTAGAGACAAAATGGGTAGTGGTTGTCCAATCCAAAGGCTTTGGAAGTGTGGGTAAGGTGGTAGAGGTGGGGGCCTTTTATAAGAGGAGAGGAGGGGCACTCTTGGAAAGTAAAGATGTGTTCCTTTATATTAGAATGCGTTTCGGATTTTAATGGTCCCACATTGATTTGTTTCAAGGATAAGGTGATAAGGGTTCAAAATCCACCCATCCAATAGGTTTTGGACATGTTTAGGTCTTATATTTTACATTATCTTTCCATTTTATTTAAATCATTAAATAATGAGGCCATCGCTGCATCATCATGATGTCATAAATAATTAAATTTCTTTAATGTCTAAAAATTATAAAAAAATACTATGATGTATGAAATCCTTTTATATTTCTAATGAATATTAATAGTCAAAAATCTGACTTGTATAACCCCATGTAAAAATTGTTTTAGTAAAACATCTCATGTGTGTGTCATTTTTACTTTAACATTAAATAAAAAGTAATTTATGTCATTTCCCAACCAAAGTGGCTCCATGGGGTCACCAAGTTGACCCATGGATTTTATTGGTCGGCCATGACACATCCAATGAGGGTAGTACATGTGTCGAGCTCATCTCATATTATTAAAACATTATTTTTACCTTAAACTACACTAATTACCTCTAATCGCAATTAAAAACATAATAAGTTACTATTCACCAAAAAATTATTTTAATCCCATTGAACCGCATTTTAATTCTTAATGACAACCATGTATGTAGGATTTTTTAAATTCAAAACACAATGATGGAAAAATTTCATTTAAACAGAAAATCAGTTTTTATAAGTACCACTTAGTGGTTTCACTATTCATCAAAAATTGAAGTTTTTTAGAAAATTACCAAAAATTCACACTAAGTTATATTTGATATTGTGAATTCAAAAATGATTTCTATTTTAAAAAATTCAAAACATATAAGTTGCATTAATTAATTCCCGCTGTCAAAACAAATAGTGTGTTTTTATGAAACAAAATGTATCAAAATATTTATACTAGTTTAAGTCCGATTTCAAAGTGAAATTAATTACAACGACCACTATTGGATTAAATGGTAAAAATATATTCTAATTTCACTTTAAAAACAATTCAAAATATAATATAATCATATAAATAAATTATATTAAAAAGAAGTTTTGAATTAAAATACCACATTTTTCACTATTCATTAAAAATTGAACTTTTTCGAAAAAATACCAAAAATTTACACAAAGTAATTTTTGATATCCTGATTCTAAAAAAGAATTTTATTTTGTCAAATATAAAACATAAAAATTTCAAAAAGTGGATTTAAAAGAGGTTCGCCATCAAAAGGCGGTTAATCGACCTTTTAAAGCATATTACAATGTTTACGCTTAAAAGAGGATTCATTCGCATTTTTAATCCTCTAACATTTATTGTAAAAAGTAAAAATATTTGACAGACATATATAATCATTTTTTAGTTAGTTATGTTCATTCCCTCTATTACAATGGCTAGGCATTAACTACTATTTAAAATAATATTATTTTATTATTAGAGTGCAATGTAAGATTCCCAAGAAACTCGTTGTTGCATATTGGGTACGCCATCGAGCATAGCATCCCCTTTAAAGTAATATTAACATTTTTTCCACAAATAGTGATAAATATAAAAATATCATATTCTTTATTTACCTGGGGTGTTACATCCTTCCCCCCTTTTGAAAATTGCGTCCTCGCAATTATAAAATTGGGCTTGGAAACATCATTGAAAATCCCACATCGAAACAAGAGTCGGTAAAAAAATCACTTTAAAATAAAGAAAGAGAAGTATAGAGGTCACCCGAGTTAACCCATACTAGGATTCCATGTAAGAAAACATGGACATGGAGGAGAAAACATAGGGTCATGCTCTGATGGAGAGTGATAGAAAACATGTTTAGGAGAAAGTTAACCATAAGAAAATCACAAACTTGTGATGGGTTAAACGGTATTTGATTCCCCGGTAGGAAAAGTTAATAGAAAAATTTTTTGTTTTAAGTTACTTTTTATTGAGGAATTTATTCATAAGGAAACATAATTACTTATCATGTTGACTTTCAACTTTTATTAGATTTATTACACAAACTCATACTTTCCCTAAAAGATGAGTATTTAGGAAGACTTGTTCACTATAATCAACTTCTAGGGAATCACCTAATCCACAAAAGAGAACTATATACTTCCCATGCCTTTAGACCTTAACCAAAACCAAAACCAAAAAGGTTAGTATGAGGTCAGATAATCCACAAAAGTATAATCCTTTATAAAAAGAAAATCTATTCTTAATCTCCAAAAATTGTCCAAAAAACCCAAAGTTTAACGAAGACCATTCGATAAACAATTGTCCATAAAATTATTCAAAGTAAACCAAACTAATATTGAAAACCAAATATTTGAAGGATTTAATCACATAATCTTCCAAGGTAAAAATTAATTTTTATCTCCAAATAACATCAGTTGCTCTTAAATTATCATACTGAAAAGTAATTAACCTAATCACATATCCTCCATGATAGGTTAATAATTTCTATAGATAACCCAAAATAAACTTACTCTGGATTCCTAAAATCATATAACTAAAAAGAATTAGTCAAAATAACGAGGGACTTCATGTAGTCCAGTGGTAGGCGATAAATACCAGTTGCACTTTGGTTGTGGGTTTGATTCCCGCAGCTTTGTCCGACGCGACGGGTTGTCACATGGTCTCGTGTTGTCCTCTTTCCAAAACTATATAATTCTCAAATCATTCCCCAAAAAGAGATAAAATCATCAAAAATAACCATAACATAATTTAACCTCAATTTTATCTCATGCCTTTCACTTCCATCATAACATATAGTAACCCATAATTACCTCAAAAGTAAGGATCATATAAACCCAAATGGTTCTTTATAATTATTACCTGAACTTCCACATTGATTGGTCATCTCGTACATGATGCATTACAGAACATACCAAGGTTCAAGTGGATGATCATGAATCCTTGATAGTTGGTTTAGAACAACCACGAGTTTCCTCATTGAATACCCCATTTCATCTAGTCTCTTAATCAGAGAACCACCACAGTTTCCTTCAAACCTATTGTCACTTTGGTGCCTTCTAGATCCATCCATTCACTAAAAACAGAACTGTTAGTGTGATTATATCAAAAAAACCATCATGTACTAATGAGGAATATAACCACTAAGATATACTTACTCATTCACTTTATCTAAAACTAGGACTCTTTCTAAAATCCTATCCATTATGGTACTGTCACTTATGCTTAGAGAATACCCTAACCTCTAAAGTTATCTAAACTGACCAATGATACCAACTATAAGGCCCCAAGCCTTAAACCTTACTTAATCTTGAGTTATTATAAGATTACACATTGAGGATCTTTTCAGGTTTAGAGTTTTAGAGAATTAGATCATGAAACTTGCATTACATTCCACATTTAAACAAAGTGGTTACATAAAAGACAGTATTCATTCTTCCCATCAATTGAAATATATTTCAAATAAAACATTGATTATTTTTTTGACACATCCTTGACACTATCATCACATCATGTACCTTTCCCTTGACCTGTGAAAAACATTTCAAAAACTTGGGATGAGCATAAAAAGCTCAGTAAGGGTTATAAAAATATGCAAAGGAAACATGAGTTCATATATACATAAGAATGAAATCATACTTTACCCATAAAACATAGGCACTTTAACATTCCTCATAAAATCATGAATAAATCATAGAAATCATAAGACATAAAGTTAACTTGTGGCATTCATAACTTTCTTACGTAGGGAGTAACCCTCTTGGTTACGTTTGGAATACCCACCACAGTGTATTCCCTAAATCTCTTTGGAGAAACCTTAACGTTTCACTCCTTCGCGTTACCCAATGCATTGGGGGGCTATATCGGGCTCACCCACCCATAGTTTATCACGGAACCACCCGTTTTCATAACAATTACCAAGAACCATAACATAAACGTATCACATAAAACATGCATAAAGTAAACATAACCTTTCCACATTTCAATCACAATATAACATTTTAGTATATTGAAATAATGAATCCGTTCAAAAAGAAACCATTTCCAAAACCATTTAAAACATTTAATAAAGAGATTTTTGAATCAAAGTGTCCCATACCACCTTCAATCTTTTAAAATTTTAAAACATTAATATCCATATAAATAAATCCTTAAAACCATTTTGAAAACATGGATATTAATAAGAACAAATAATTAAAACATTTAAAGCGATATTTTGGTTAAAGGGGTTTTACCAAAATTAGAGACACTTGAATACAATAATTGAGGAATAACATTTAGTAAGAACATTATAATATCAGGAGAATAAATGGATCCATGATATAATATTCCAAAGGACAGTATATACACCATATAAGAGTGAATTGGTGCATAACAACAATGAAGTCTCAATAGAAATGTCAAATGTGATGAAATCCCTTATAAAGAAGGTATCCTTAAATTAAGGATAATTAAATCTCAAAATTATGTGTGAAAAATATAAATACACCCAATATAAGTGGATATTAAGTGTAAAACAATAAAATTTCATTCACACATTTTCAAAAGATGACATATTCAATAACTACATGTTGAACCCAAAGAAATCGAAATTGGGTTAAAAAGTTCCCTTGGTAAAATTCGACAGCCTAACGACATCACTTCAAAATTCAGAAAATGAGTTGATGAGAGATAAAAAAGGGAATATCATCACTTGGAAATAAAATTTACATCAATAAGGATATTAAATAACATATCCCAACATAATATTATGTGAATTAAAAGACATAACAAAAGAAGTCTTTTAAAAAGAGGAGGGTGAAAGGTCCCCTTACCGAGTTGGGTAACTTTCGAAACATACACCCCCTGGAAGAAGGGTCATACAATGAAGATATGAATACCCCTAAATGAAATTATACTACACAAAGTGTATAATAATGGGTAGTACATACACCACTAAAAGGAAATTGTGGAAAATGTAGCATAAATCTCACGGGAATAAAAGTGAGATGAAAAATCCCTTACGAAAACTCAGCAGCCTAACGGCGCCACTTAAAACTTCCAAAATGGATTGATGAGAGGAAATAGGTTCTCTAATAATATGAAAATAAAAATTACAGTAAGATTAATATAAAAGAACATCCCAATCACAAGAAATATGAGCTTAAAAGGAATGACATAAAAGGGTGTACTTAAAAAGAAAGAGAGGAGTAGGATCCCTTACCTCAAGTCCAACTTGTCTTGTTTGTTTCTTTATATTCCTGAATAATAAACACTGTTCAATTTATAATTTCTTAAGGAAGCCCTATAAATATTATTATTCAGTTAATATCAAATATTTTAATGTTATAATAATTAGTTAATAGTATGAGTTCATATCAGACATTTTTGTCGATGTTTGGTACATGAGTCAAAAATTTAACTTGTTGGAAAATAATTTTCCATGTAGTTATAGGTACATCATATACAGAATAGTATTGATGTTTTAAATATCATATATATCCATTATATATTCATTTTATACTATTCTATTGCATTTGGAGATAAAAATTAAAAGCACCGTTCATGGAGACGGTAGGTTGTACGTACGCATGAACGCTACTTTTATTTTTTGTCATATTAATGGAATTCAAACAAAATAATAGATATATATATATATATGTCATAATTCCAGAATGATATCCATCATTTAGATGTAATATATTACATATATATCCATTATATATATGTACTTATAATAGTACATAACATTTTGAGATAAGAAATGAAATGTACCGTTCATGGAGACTGTAAGCCGAACGTACGCATGAACGCTACTTCCATTTATATTTCATATTTAATGCAATTAAAACATAATGATACATAATATTATTTTATTCTAGTATGGTATCATATATAATATCATTAAATATATCCTTTATACATACCACATATGGTATTAACGAATCAAATCACTTTGAGGAGGCGGTAGTCCGCACTTCCTTAAATGAAGATATCGTGTATACCCATCATGGAAGCCATAAAGTTATGCCATAAATGAAAATAAATAATCTTGAGGAAAAAATAAAAATATTATATATCATATATAAATATAGTGACATCTTAATTGCAACCATGAAAGGTGTTAAGAGAAGATTGAACAATCATCGTTTCGTGAGGCAGTAATTCGCCATCCAAAGAAACAATATGTTCATTAACCATTAGATGTAGGTGTGTGTAAGTGTAGCTTGAATAATTCTTATAAAAACATCCTAGTATATTTAATATACTGGAGTTGTTACAAAATAAATTAATAAAAAGTGTTTAGGGGGTTGGATAAGCAAAATAAAACAAAATGACAGAAGTGAAGATATTACCTTAAAATCGGGTAACTCCCTTTGGTTTGAGCTCAAAGGCTTCCTTGGGAAGACTTATGCCCAAATTGAGGCTTCAAGGAGTTATAGAGGGATGTTTAGAGACAAAATGGGCATGGTTTGGCAGAGAAAAAGGCTTTGGAAGTGTGGTTAAAGGGGTAAAGGTGGGGGCCTTTTATAAGAGAAGAGGAGGGGCACTCTTGGAATGTAAAGAAATGTTACTTTATATTAGAATGAGTTTCGGATTTTAATGGTCCCACATTGATGTGTTTCGAGGATAATGTGATAAGGATTCTAAATCTACCCATACAATTGGTTTTGGACATGTTTACGTCTTAGAGTTTACATTAACTTTCTATTTTATTTAAATAGTTAAATGATGAGGTCATCACTTCATCATCATGATGTCATAAATAATTTAATTTATTTAATGTCTAAAAATTATAAAAAAAACTACTATGATGTAGGAAATATTTTTATCTTTCTAATGAATATTTATAGTCAAAAATTGTAGTTGTATAACCCCATTTAAAAATTGTTTTAGTAAAACATCTCATGTGTGTGTCATTTTTACTTTAACATTAAATAAAAAGTTATTTATGTCATTTCCCAACCAAAGTGGCTCCATGGGGTCACCAAGTTGACCCATGGATTTTATTGGTCGGCCATGACACATCCAATGAGGGTAAGACATGTGTCAATCTCATCTCATATTATTAAAACATTATTTTTACCTTAAACTACACTAATTACCTCTAATCGCGATTAAAAACATAATAAGTTACTATTCACCAAAAAAATTATTTTAATCCCATTGAACAACATTTTACTTCTTAATTACAACCATGTATGTTGGATTTTTGAAATTCAAAACACAAAGATGGAAAAATTTCATTTAAACAGAAAATCAGTTTTTATAAGTACCACTTAGTGGTTTCACTATTCATCAAAAATTGAAGTTTTTCAGAAAATTACTAAAATTTTACCCTAATATATATTTGATATTCCGAATTCAAAAATGATATCTATTTTAAAAAATTAGAAACATATAAGTTGAATTAATTAGTTTAATAATTGATTCCCACTGTCAAAACAAATAGCGTGTTTTTATGAAACAAAATGTATCAAAAGATTGACACTAGTTTAAGTCCGATTTCAAAGTGAAATTAATTCAATGACTACTATTGGATTAAATGGTAAAACTATATTCTAATTTCACTTTAAAACCAATTAAAAAGATAATCTAATCATATAAATAAATTAGATTAAAAAGAGGTTTTGAATTAAAATACAACATTTTTTACTAGTCATTAAAAATTGAACTTTTTCGGAAAAATAACAAACATTTACACAAAGTAAATTTTGATGTCCCGATTCTAAAGATGAATTTTATTTTGTCAAATATAACACATAAAAATTTCAAAAAGTGTATTTAAAAGAGGTTCGCCATCAAAAGGCGGTTAATCGACCTTTTAAAGAATATTAGAATGTTTACGCTTAAAATAGGATTCATTCGCATTTTTAATCCTCTAACATTTATTGTAAAAAGTAAAAATATTTGAAAAACATATTAATCATTTTTTAGTTATTTCTGTTCATTCCCGCAATTACAACGGCTAGGCGTTAACTACTATTTAAAATAATATTATTTTATTATTAGAGTGCAACGTAAAATTCCCAAGAAACTCGTTTTTGCATATTGGGTACGCCATCGAGCATAGCGTCCCCTTTAAAATAATATTAACATTTTTTCCACAAATAGGTATAAATATAAAAATTTCATATTCTTTATTTACCTGGGGTGTTACAATGTTCATGTGTACGTACGGCTTACCGTCTCCATGAATGGTGTCCTCTATTTTTTACTTATATATACATTAGATAATTATAATAAAAATATAATTAATATAAATAATATTTCTATATTATTTATATTATTTAATCATTATATAAGTAATAGGACCAAATATATAACAAATTAAGACACATGAGAAAAACAAAGAGACTATTACCCAAAGGGTAACCTTAAAATGAAATTGATAAAAAGAGGGTAATATAAAGTCATTATAAATAAATATATGGTATTATATATATGAATATGGTTATTTACAATATTTATAATAAATTTATATTTATTATACAGGATTTTTGAATGAGAATTATGAGAGTAAAGAGTGAAGGTAAAGAAATTTCATCTCACTTTCCATTTCCTTGAGATACATGATTTATTCACCACCCAATCCATGTGAATGGTGTGTATAATAATCATGGATAATTATATGATTCTTATAATTAAATTTATGGGTATTTATATATCCATTTTATGATATTTTTATAATGGGTTTTATGTTTCAAAAGATACCAAATCGGTAAAGTAGTTTTGTCTCAATTTGCCTTCTTTGAGACACATGTCATGTTATGCACCTATATTTTTCCATGAGGTGTATATACTACCTTTGAAATGTTATATCATGAATATAATTCCTCAAATTATATTTTAAGCTTCATGTAATATCATTTTATTACATGGGTAGTATGGTTCAATGTTACCATGTTGTACGAGTTTATTGAAACAATCTCATTGCTTTTCAAGATTGTTTATGTTTATGCTTCCTTTGATGAAATATTATGATCCATATATCGAGAAAATTAATTTAACTTATTTTAATATGGTTATTAATTATTTTTTAATGTATTGGTACCATTTTTATACTCTTTGGTTCATAATATAGTTATGAAATTGTTTTTAAGAATGCTTAACTTTACCCTCTCTTCAATCAGAAATCTATGTTCCTTAAAAACCATGTTTTCTTAAAAGGGTTTCAAAGAATATTGTACCATTATCCTATAATATTTAAAATATATTTTTACTCTTTTTTTCTTTTACCAATGTTTTCAAACAAATCTTCTTGTAACTTTCCAAACAAAGAATTTTTCTAACCTTTTTTCCTTGAAAAAGTAATGTTATTTTTACCTCATAAAACATGTAAAAATTTACTTTCAATCATTTATTTGAATCTTAATTTTCATTTTTAAATGGATAATTTTTAAGAAAATTTTTTTAAAATTAATTTTTAAGGAAACTTATTTTCAAAAAAAATTCAGGATTCTTTTATATTTTTTAAAGAAATTTGTTTTTAAAAATGTTTTCAAGCCTTATTTTTATGTTTTGAAAGTATTTTAAAAGAAATGGTTTTCGAATCATTTTCAAGGTTTATTCATAAGTTTTAAAAGTGTTTTGAATGAAAAAATTTGAAATATTTTGAAGCTTATTTTATAAGTTTTCAAGGGAAAAGGTTTTCAAAATGATTTCAAGTCTTAAATATATGTTTTCAGGGTATTTTATATGAAAATTATTTTCAAATGGTTTTATGTATTGAGAATAATTTTTCAAATAAGAAAGGAAACATCCCTTAAGAAATGGTTTTGAAAGATATTTCAAAATTATTTTCCATCTATGATGAAATTCATTGATGTTACTCATTACCTTCTAAGAAATTACCTAAAGGTTCCATTAATATCCTTTCATTAATGGTTTAGGTTTTTATGGAATGATGTTTATGGAGCTCATTTCCCAATCATAGGTTATGTGTTAACGAAACCCGTTACTCTTTTATGTGGTATACTTTAATGAAACATGATTCTTTTTAGGGGTTATGCATTGATGAAATTTTTATGAAACTTATCTATTTTATATAGGTTATGATGTGATGGAATGTTAAATATACCCATTTCATTTGTTGGGTTATGATCTGTTGTTTATAAAAACCATAGATTTTCCTATGTCATGATATGATTGATGTTTTTATAGCCTGTATGTATGATTTTATTGTGTGATGAGTGGGTCATACATCTCCCTCCAATTCATTGAGTAATTATGGGTGACTCATGAGTAGAAATGTTATGTGTGAACCAAATTAAATGTTAAAAATGTTATGTATTGATATGGTTGTGTGTCTATAAGTCTATGAATGAACCTTATTACATGTTCACAATGTTATGAGTGAACCTTATTATGTGTTCAAAATTTTATTCATGGAACTAGTTATATCTCTATAATTTTGTGTGTGAACTTGATTACATGTTCTCAATCTTATGTGTGAACCTGATTACATGTTCAAAAAGTTATGCATGGACCAAGATTCATGTCCATAAGGTTATGTGTGAAACTGATTACATATTCACAATTTTATGAATATACCTACTCTCATGTCCATAAGTTGATGTGGTGGCCTTATTTCATGTCAATAGCTTAATGAGTGAACCTGTTTATACATATACATGTTCACAACATTATAAACCCATGTGCATTACAAAAATTCCATGTCTTATTCCTATGTAATGATTTCATGATTTTTTCTCTAAATTATCTTATTCTCAATGCCTTATGAACTTCTAATCATTATTTTGATCTCTAATATGTAGGGTATTATCTTTAAATATTATTCTCATCTTCTAAACCATTTATTTATGTTATTCTTACGCATTTTATTTATTTATCCTTACTGATCAGTTGATCTCACCCCTTTCTTATGTTTCCTTTCCCTAGGTTATGGATAAATTTTTTAGGTATAAGTACTGTAGTTGGATATTTTTATAGGATTTGTCGAATATCTTTCACCCAAATAAAATATTTTTTTTCATGTTTCCAAATACACTAAACTATTATGGTTCTTAGGCAGGTATTTTTTTTAACATAACAAATATTCATCTAAAATTATGTAATATCCATGTATGTTAAGCATGGGTCCCTATATCTGAATCCTTCAAACCTTCTAATTAAGAGAAAAAAAAGAAAATATCAAGGTTGAAAGTTTTAGTGATGGTGAATCATCATTAGAAAGTGATGAAAATATTAATCAAATGGATAGAAGTTTCAAGAAGTTTTATAGAAAGAAAATTTTCTTCCTGAAACCTAATAATAGAGTTACATATGATAATAAGGAAAACTATATAAAATATTATAGGAAGGATGATTCAACATATAAATTAATCTTCTATTAATGAAAGAGAAAAGGAAACATTAAATCAGACTATCCCAAGATAAAATAAACGAAAATTATGATAAAAAATAAAATAAATACAAAAATAATAATGTGAAATCCACATAGAGTGCCTCATATGATAGATCAATTGATTGTAACTCAAGTAGTGAAGGAAAAATGATAGATCCAATATGTGTTTTATGATAACACATCATATGTATTGAATTTTTTTCCTAAATATTTTGTATATACTTCTATTCATTTTGAAAACTTAAAACGATAGATATAATATATCCAACGATTAATTATTTGAATACTATAATATGATATAATATAAATTCAATGAATTAAAAAATAAATACAAAATGTTAAATAAGTATCATGATTTTTATGCTAACTTTAAAATAGATCTTATGGTAGACAAGAATAATAATTCACAACTTCTGAAATATAAAACTAAGATGAAATTATTTAATGATCAATTAAATAAAGAACTATAAAGTTTCGCAAATGTCAAAAAAATATTAACCCATATCCTTGAAAAAATACTTCACCAAAGTATAACATTGTAATAGATATCAACCTTGATATAGAATAACTTATAAAAAATCCTAAATTCCAGTTTTTCTAATTTATTTTGTAGTTCTTATTCAACAGGACCTAATAAGGTATTTATTTTCAAAACTGTTAGTTATACTTTTAGAAATTAGTTAAACAATTACATATTCCTAAAGCACTTATTACTAACATGTTTGGACCTAAGAAAATATTGATACCAAAATCATTTTTGGTTTCAGTGTATTTTATAGGAGACCTATATGAAATTTCCAATAAATTGCTATGGTATCTAGAAATTGGATGTTTCAGATATATGACTAGATACTATTCAAACTCCAAAAACATGATTAAATTAGATAGTGAACATGTCACTTTTGGTTACAATTCCAAAGTTAAAATAATTAGAATTGGCCAAATAAGTAACTCTCATATTGTTTTAATTTCTAAAGTTTTATTTGTATATGGATTGAAGTTTTTTCTTCTTAGAATTGTATAATTGTATGGTGATGGTTTTTTTATTTTTCAAAAAAATTATTTTAATTATTTTGATGAAAAATATTTTTTAGTTTTAACTTCTATGAGAAATGATAATGCTTATGATGTTTATTTAAATTCATTGTTTTCTCATAATTTTTCTTTCTTGAGTGGCTTTTATAGAGAATCTTGGTTCTATAATAGGATATTGAGTCATTGAAATATACACTAATATATAAATAAAACTATGAATGTTTTATTTAAATATTTACCCAAAATAAAATTCCCAATAGACAAAGTTTTTAATTCCTATAAAAATGAGAAGAATTATAAAATTACTTTCAAATAAAATAAATAAGTTCCAACTTATCAACCCTTTAAATTAGTTTACTAGGATTCATTTTGACCCTATAGAGTTTCTAGTTTAGTAGGGAAACATTATGCTTATGTTATATTTGATGATTATTCATGATATTCCTAGGTGTTTTTCCTTGCTCATAAAAGTTAATCTCTTTCCTTTTTTTATAAATATATTAGATCTATAGAAAATATTAGTGGACTTAGAATTAGGACCCCAATAATTCATCATGGTTTTGGGTTTTCAAATCAAGATTTTGAATATTTTTTTCACAACATGGTTATAGTCATAAATTTTTTGCTCTGAGGAGGGCATATAATATTAGTGTTATAGATAGAAGAAATAGAACCATTTAATAAATTTCCTAGACCATGGTAAATGAGTATGATTTACCCATTTATTTTTAGGAATAATATATGGATACATCTTGTTATATAATTAATATAGTTTTTATTAGAACTATTTTAAAGAATAAACCTTATGAATTATGGAATAGTAAAAAATTAAGGTCAATTACTTTATATTTTTTGGTTGTACAGTCTTTAGACAAGATGAAATGGATAATTTAGAAAATTATTCTCTCAATAGGGAAGAAAGAAGTTTCATAGGATATTCTACATCTAGTAAATCATATAGAGTATTCCATACAAGCAATAAGATTGTGGAATAATCTGTATATGTCATGTTTTATGGGGAAAATTCATGTGAGCCTAATACATATTTAGAAAATATAGAAGATGACCATTATAGTCTATATATAAATTCTAAACCCGGTGAAAATTATTCTAGAAATCCTATAAAGAACTCACCCAATTATGATTAATAGCTTAAACCCAAACTTATAGATGAGAATAAGGTTTCAAACACTTCTATTACTATAGTTGTTAGGATTACAAGATATCAGCCATTAAGTTTCATTGTTGGTGAACTAAATAAAGGAACTCATACAAGATCTTCTCTAATAAATTATGATGAACATTAATCTTTCTTGTCAAATATTTAACCTAAGAGAATAAATGATGTAATTAATGATGAATTATGGTTATGTCTATGTAATTAGAGTAAAATTATTTTGGAAGAAATAGAGTCTGGGGATTAGTTGATAGTCTTAAAGATTTCGTAACTATCATAACAAAATGGGTGTTTAGAAACCCAATTTATGAGTCAATCACAATAGTTATAAATAAATCTAGATTGGTTTCACAGGAATATAATCAAGATGAATCTATTGAATATGAGGAAATATTTCTTTAAGTATTTAGACTTGAATCCATTATAATTTTCTTTCCTATAAAGTATATTTTAATTTCAAACTATATCAAGTGGATTTCAAGAGTGAATTTTTAAATGGTTATATTTTTTAGGATGTTTTTTGTTGAAAACACATGGATTTCAAAACTGTCACATTCTAGATCATGTGTTTAAATTTAGAAAAATATTTATATGGTTTTAAAAAATTCTCTTAGATATTTTTATGATAGGGTTAGACCTTTTATGATTTAAAAAGGTTTTACAAAATAGATAGTTGAACCTATTTTATTTATTAAAATATTTTCAAAAATATTTTTTAGTAATAAAAATTTATTTTGATGTTATTATTATTAGATATTAAAGATATTGTTTGTGTAATGAGTTTTAAAAATGTTTCAAAGTGGATTTTAAATTAGTGTGATAAGTGAAAATAAATTATTTATTGGTTTTCACATTTTTCAAAAAAAAATATTGAATTATTTTAAATCAATATAAGTATATCAATGATATTTTAAAACGTTTTGGAATGGACTAACATATTTTCATGACATGTAAAATTGATTATGATTTAAAGAAAATTTTATAGTCTAGGGAAGACCCTAGGACATCACTCAATGAGCTTTGATAGGCTTAGAGTGTTTATTTTTAATTAATAGTACTAAAAGATGAGGGAGGTTTGGAAAACTATTTTAAGAAACTAAATTAACTTAAATAGTTTAATAGTTGATTAATTATTATTGTGTTTCAATAATTTTTAGAGAAGTATATCATTTCATGATTACTACAAATATATTATAGTTCATTGTTCTGAAAATTACACATGGATTAATGGAATCCTTTGATCGAGGGTAATCATGATCTAAATTACCCTTATGCCCTTCAAAAGGATGCACAATGAACCAACCCTTAACCCAAAAATCACCTTTTCGAGGTTTGGTTATCAAGAAAATAACAAGGGACACAAAAGTATACTGAAATTTAATCTATGTGTGAGATAAATAATATGCTTGTGTTGTCCAATCTAATCAACCCAAGATTCCCACATAAATCACAAGTCAATCGGTATTGAAATAAAAAGTGTTACAAATAAGTGTACCAATGAAATGAATTAAAAGGTAGAGAAAGTTAAGATATAACATCAAGGAAATTTTTCAAACAATAATTACACAAAACCATTATAATAACATGTTCCAAAACACCCTTTACAATATTTGTAGCTCTATTGAAATTATCGTCCAACATTTATCTCTCCATCAAGAGGAGGATCATCATGTGGAGCTTCATATTCATCCTTGATCCAACAATGAGGATAGAGGCCTCTAGAACTTCTTGTATGAGTATAGGAATCATCTGGGTCCCCAAAATGGTAGAGCTTTGCTCTTAGTTTGAACTTATAAATGGGGTTCCCATGGTTCCATTTTATAGGAAAATTGAAAGGTTTTTTTGGTAACACATATTTTTTAAAAACCTTCGGCCCATGGTTTTTAAAATCTAGAATGTCTTTTCTTAATGTTGAAATAACTAAAAAAATTCCCCACCTCTTTAACATATCCACCAATTTATTCTTAGGGATCATAGAAAAATATGACTCATAAATTGTATCAAAACAATATCATTAGAGATTTAATATACCAATATGTGAAAGCAATTAAAAATTTAACCATGTCACAAATTCTCCATGCATGTGACTGATAACCATTTCATGTTATTCTTCCCAATGTCTATATAGTAAATATATGTTATTTTAATAAAAATATATATAAATGATTCTCTCCACCGAACCTTCCATGCATCCTTTTCAATCATATTATAGGACACACTAACTTAATAATTCCTGGAAGTTAAACTATAATCTCCCGATATAGATATCCCCATATGTTGTACATTTAATTACTCCCCTCATTTATTTTTTTTCCAAATTTGAACTTGGGAAAAATACCACATTCATCACTCAACCCTTGTTTGATCTCTTTGCGACACTAATTATAATATGTATAACAAGATCAAAGGTAAATGAATATTATTTTTTTACCTACACAATACACCACCCATGTTTGTGTATTTTTTTAGTTTTTTTAGGGTGTACAACAGTATGATAACAGGTACACACACATAGATCAATCTGGTACAGTAATACAAAAGATTATATAAGGATCAAATGTAGGAAAAATTAATTTTAGTAATATGATAAACATTAACCAAAATAATATTTACCTTCTATTGTGTAATAAAAATTCACACTTCATCAATGGGTGCAAATATTTTTGGAGATATTTAGTCACAAAATTTTCCCATAAATTACTAACTTAAAGGGAACTATTCTTAACAAAGGATTCAAAATGATACAACCATTAATATCATAAATAAGAAACCAATTTTCTATAAATATACACACCTTAATATTAAATTCAGGTTGAGTCACACATTTCATCAGTGAAATAATTTTTTTAAATGTTATAACCAAATGAAATAGAATTATTGCTCATACATTTTCACTATCTTTCATGATTAAGGGTGCATCATTTTCCATGATAAGTGGGAATCATTTTCCATGATAAAGTTGGCATAATAAATTAATATTTTGTCACAAAATTGAGAAGGTAAACAAGTAGAGGAAGGAAAAAAATACTATTCATCAAGTGAGAGAAAAAAAAAGAAAGATGACAAAAATTCCTAAATAAACCAAAAATGTACCCATCCCCACCACACCTAGAGTAAAAATTATACTCTCCGTAATAAAAGAGAATGTGGGAAGTAATGATAAAACCTGATGGGTTTCATTATTAGGTTACTTATTGAAAATTAAGTTCCTCCATCAGGGGATTTGGGAGGGCTTTTTGAAAGTGCTTCAGCCACTACCCATTGATAGTGAAGTTTTGTTTTGTTTATTCATTTGTAACATGAAAAACACCAAATGGATAAACATTAGTAATAGTGTATAGACCAAACCAGTGGTAAGTAATCTTACCAAGATGAAACATCAGCCTTGCATTGTAAAGGAGAACTTTCTGTCTAATATGGAATTGACGCTGATATATTTTAAGGTCATGGGTATCTGGGGTTATCTTCTTATAAATTGAAGAGTTCTTATATGAATCTATATGAAATTCCTCCAACTCATTAATTTTATGCTTCCTTTGATCACTTACACCAGAAAGATTTAAATTTCATTATTTAATGGCCCAGTAGTCTTGGTTCTCTATCTTAATAGGTAGGTGAAAAATTTTTGAAAAAACAAACCTATAAGGTGAAATTACAATGGTAGTCTTAAAGGTAGTACAGTAATCCCAAAATCAATCATAGAGTCTAAGACTCCAATATTTTCTGTTGGGTTGAACCATATTTTCAAGAATTTGTTTTAACTCTCTATTTTACACCTTAGATTGACAATTAGTCTATGGGTGATTTGTAGTAGATATTTGATGCCCAACTCTATACCGACATAAAAGTGATTTCATTGTTCAGTTCTAGAAATGAGAACCCTAGTCATTGATGATGGACCTAGGTAATCCAAACCTACATAAAATTTGGGTTCTAAAAAATTCCACAACTGTCTTCTAATAATTTATCATCATGGTTTGGGACTCTACCCATTTTAACATGTAATCAACTGCCTAAATAATGTACATGTTTCTAAATAAATTGGAAAATGTCCCTATAAACTTAATTCCCCAAACATTGAAAATTTCAAGGAAGAGCAAGAGTTGTTGTAGAATTTAATTTTTTTAGATATATTCCCTATTATTTGACAATGAGTTCACGATTAATATAAATCATGGTCATCCCAAAACAATGTTTGCCAAAAGATACCACAATTGAGGATCTTGTGAGATGTCTATTGGGGACTAAACTAGCCCCTACAATCAATAGTGTGTTATAACCTAAGGAGAGACTAAAAATCACTATCAGGAATAAAACATGTAAGTACTTTATTACTACATGTGTTCCAATGGTAGGGTTTATCCCAAATATACCAATGGGGCTTATGTTTTAGATGGTCATCTTGTTTTTTTAAATAATCAAGAATTGAAGATTCTACCAAATAATTTACAATTTTGGAATACCGAGGAATATGATTTTTCATGAGGTAAAATTTTCCATCATGAAACATGTCATTTACAAGAATATAGGGGGATGAGTTAATGTCTGAGGGTGGGAGGATCCTACAGTCAGCCACCACATTTTATTCCCCTTTTGTATCACTAATTTCTAGATTAAATTCATGAAATAAGAGTATCCAATAAATAAGTTGTGGTTTGGCTTATTATTTCTTAAGGATATACCGGAGGGCTTCATGGTTTGAGAACACAATGACTTTGGACCCTAAAATGTATGACCTGAATTTATCCAAAGCAAACACAATGGAAAAGAATTATTTCTCAGTTGTGGTGTAGTTTTCTTAGGTAGGGTCTAATGTGCATGAGGAATAGGCTATGAGATGTGGATCTCAATCAACCCATTGTGATATGAATTCTCTAACTTCATAGTTAGAGGAATCACACATGATCTCTAATGGAAAATCCCACCAAGGTGGTCACATTTTTTAGGGTGATGTGATGTAACATCCCAAGTAAATAAAGAATAATACATTTTCATATATATTAATATTTGGGAATTAAATATTAATTTTAATTTAAAGGGAATTATATGTTTGATGGCTTACCTGATACACAGCAACAGGTTTCTTTTAAATCTTACATTCCACACTAATAATATAATATTATTATTTTAAATGGTAGTTAACGCCTAGACATTGTATTGGAAAGAATGAATAGAACTAATTAAAATATGATTATACATGTTTGATAAATGTTTTTACATTTATCCAATAAATTTTAGGGTCTTAAAATATGAATGAATCTAATTTTAAGCATAAATACTCTAATATTCACTAAAAGGTCTACTCACCACCTTTTGATGGAGAACCCTCCTTAAATCTAGTTTTTGTCATTTTGATATGTTCTATTTGTCAAAATAAAATTCTTATTTATATTAGGGACATAAAATATTACTTTGGGTAAATTTTTTGTATTTTTTTGATAAAGTTCATTTTTTTAATGAGTAGTTAAAAATATTGTATTTTTATTCAAAAGTGCCTTTTAATATAATTTATTTATATTCTTATATTATCTTCTTAATTGGTTTTAAATTGTATTTAGATTATATTTTTACCAATTAATCCAACTTTGGTCATTATAATTAATTTCACTTTGAAATTTGACATAAAAAAGTGTCGATCTTTTGATAGTTATTGTTTCTTCAAAACACACTATTTGTTTTGACAATGAGAATTAATTTTAAATTATTTAATGAAAATTATATATTTTTAATTTGGTAAAATAGGAATCATTTTTGAATTTGTAATATAAAATATATCTTAGGCTTAATTTTTGGTATTTTTCTGAAAAAACTTCAATTTTTGATGAATAGTGAAACCACTTAGTAGTAGTTAAAAACTGAATTTTTCATTTAAATGAAATTTTTCAACTTTTGTGGATTTAATTTAGAACATATAACATACATTTTTGTTATTAGTAAGTAAATTTTGGTTTAATAAGAGGAAAATATTTTTTGGTGAATAGTAAATTTTTACTTCTATTTACCACAGTTAAACGTAAAAAAGGTCATTCAATGTAAAAAGAATATCATAATAATATAGAATTACCTTAACACTATTTATAACCTTATTGGTTGATTATTTACTACAATGGGAATATTTGGGTAGATTTTGGGACCCCATGGAGCCAATTGGGAGTGATAATGACACTTTAGATTAATTAACTTAAATTAATGACAAAAATGACACAAACAAATATCTTTTAGTAAATAATTTTTTACATGGGGTTTTATAAGATATATTTTCGACAATAAATATTCATTGTAATGCTAAAAAAATTTCCTACATCATGGTATTTTTTAAATTTTTAGACATAAAATAAATTAAATTTTTTATGACACAATAATGATGCAATATTTACCTCATTAATAAATGATTTAAATAAATAAGATTATAAATATTAAAACAATTTCCAAAACCTATTCATTTCTTATTTGATGATTTTATTCAGACCATGAGTCATCTTATATTCTAATTTAATTAATTTTGGACCTTTGGAAACTGAATATCATTATATAATAAAATAATATTTTCACACTTTCCTAAAGAGCCCCTCCTCCCCCTTATAAAAAGCATTCACTTATTAATCATTCCTCACACCTCTCAAGCCCCTTGGCCTATCCAACCCCTGACCAAAAAAGCTCTCAATATCCCTATACTCCTCCTAGAATCCTTACCTTAGGCAGAAGGCACTTCAATAAGTCCTTTTGGTTCAAACCAAATGGAGTTACCCAAATTAAAGGTAATGATTCCTCTTAACTTATTTTCTTTTATTTTACTTCTCCAACCACTAAAATCTTTTTATTAATTTATTTTATAACAAAAATATTGTCATAAATATGCTATGATGTTGTTATGATAATTATTTTAAATACACATACACACACCTCCATCTAATGGGTGAAGAACAAATTTTTTATGTGGATGGAAAACTAACGCCTCACAAAATGATGACTGTTTGATTATCTCCTACCACCTTTCATAGTTGCCATTAAGATGGTGATGTATTTATATATGATACATATTATGTTTTTGTTTTATTTATGATTCTTTATTTAACATTTATATCCTACCTTTATGGTTTCCATAATGGGTAAACGTGATAATCTCATTTGAGAAAGTGTGGACTACCGCACCCTCAAAGTGATATGACTCATTAATGCCATATGTGGGACATATAAAGGATATTCTTAATGATATTATATATTATATTATACTTAAATTATAATATACCTATGTATCATTATGTTTAATTCCATTAAAGTTCGAAATAGAAATGAAAGTAGCGTTTATGCGTACTTACGGCTTACCGTCTCCATGAACGGGGCATTTCATTTCTTATCACCAAAATGTTATGTACTATTATAAATACATATATATACTGGATATATATGATTTATATGATATATAAATCATGAATATCATTCTGTCAATAATGGACTATTGACCACATGGACAACTTGTAATTATATGGTGTTCATTTTTTACTCAAGTACCAAATATCGACAAAACAACCATTATTGACTTAAATGATTGAATAATGTTTATTACATGGTAATAAGTGATATAAAAGGAATAACAAACATTAAAAATGTTCTTAATAAAGTAAAAATCAACTTTAGTTTATTATTCAGGAGATTAAAGAACGAACAGGTCAAGTCGGACACAAGGTAAAAGACTTCATCTGAATCTCCTTTCACTGAGGCATATTTTGTTTTATACATGAAATTATTTTATACGATGTATAAACCTCTTTGAACTTTCATTTCATTCAAAGGGAATCTTTTGATATGAATTATTTTACTAAATGATCAAAATGAATTTTTTTTAACGTAAGCGGTGACAATGACCGTTTTCCTCCACTGTGAGTATTAATTGATCTTTATCTTCCTTGACAAGCCATAGTGTTTTTTTAAATGAAAATAAATACCATATAATTTTTATATATTTTGGTATTGAAAATGGTTTTTGATAATGGATTTGTTATGTCAATATATTTCAATGATATATTGTGATTGAAATGTAGAAATGTCATCTTCCTTTTATGTTTGTTTTATGTGTTATGAATATGTTACGGTTCTTGGTAATTATTTACGTATA
Source organism: Viscum album (assembly GCA_963277665.1). Classification (NCBI taxonomy): domain Eukaryota; kingdom Viridiplantae; phylum Streptophyta; class Magnoliopsida; order Santalales; family Viscaceae; genus Viscum; species Viscum album. The sequence goes on along the minus strand of OY728157.1, from coordinate 452,773,760 downwards.
TGGGGGGTTCCGTGATAAACCTAGGGTGGGTGATCTAGAGATATCTCTCCAATACATTGGGTAACATGAAAGTGGTAAACGTGAATGTCTCTCCCAACTGATTTAGGGAATTTACTGTGATGTGTATTCCAACATAACTCCCTATGTAGTTGTGATAGTTACAATGTAAGTGTGATATGAATGCCATAAGTACCTTTATGATTTTTGATTACTATGTGTCATTCATAAATATTATTTTTTCATGAGGTAAGTAAATTATTTTATGTTTTTTATGTATTTATGGACTAATGATTTTTTCTTATTGTATAACCCTTACTATTCTTTTTTATGCTCATCCCAATTTTTGAAATGTTTTTCATAGGACTTAAAGGTGAATAGGGTCAAGGTTGGGATCAAGGAAAAGTCTTGCAGTCTAAAACAGAGAACTAGACATGACACTTTTTTTCAAGAGTTTTTATTTCATGAAAAAATTGGATACTGAGTAGAAATTTCTACATGTAATATTCATGTTTTTATATAAATGTTATGAACTAATTCTCTAAAACTATAATCTTGTAAAGATCCCTAATGTTAATTATCCATTTAATTCAAGAATATGTAATGTTTAAGGCCTGGTCCTTATAGTTGGTATCAGATGTCAGTTTAGACAATATTAGAAGTTAGAATATAGTTAAATTAGTATCCATAAATTATTTTTGTTTAAGTTATGATTTAAATGATATAACATTTACAGATTACCATGTCACTTCACCTAAGATATTTCTGTGTTCAAAATGGTTTTCTGTAGTGGAAACAGGGCAGTTATTTTGAGACGACATCAGAAGAAAGAAAACCTTCCAAATCAGAAACCAAAGATGGTTGGAATCAAAACTCAATAGTTTGTTACAGTGATGGTACAGTTGACTCAGGCTATAAATGGTGGTGGTATCCATGCATGAGGTCAGTCAGATGAACCATAGAGGAACATGTCAATAGTGGAGCATTTCATGAGGAAACATCCCCCATCATTTAGAGGATCATCTGACCTTATGCTAGAAGAAGGGTGGATTAAAGCAATGGATAAAATTTTTGATGTCATGGGGTGTTCATAACATCAAAAGGTTAGTCTTTTTATTTACCATTTTGAAGGTGAATCTGACAAGTGGTGGTTGATGGTGAGAAATATTAGGGATAGTGAGGAGATTGATGATCTTGATTAGTATGAATTCAAAGGTATGCTTCTTGAGAAATATTTTCCTAAGGTGGTTTTTCTTATAATGGAAAAACAATTCCTGGAATTGAGGTAGGAGGATGACTCAGTGGCTGTTGTGAAGAAAAATTCCCTCGACTAGAAAGTTGTGCTTCAAATTTTATATAAGATCTTTACAGTAAAATCAACTATTTTTACTCAGGATTAAAGCCAAAGTATCAAAGGCCTTTAGAATCTCATGAGTTCAAAATTTATGAAAAACTTGGTCGTGGTGCAGAGAATATGGAAATGGAGTTTTCGGATGATGAGGTGTTATTTGAAAAACAACAGAATAAGAGGTCGAGGTGGAAGGATAAATGGAAGAACTCTTCAAAAAAGTCTAATGGTAAAAAACATAAGTTTATAGTTTGTGAAAATTGTGGTAAAAATCATGGTGGGGAATTTCTTTTGAGTTCTGGTAAGGGATACCAATGTGGTAAAATAGGACATAATGCTCGAAATTGCACTAAAAAGATAAGGTTAATAGTAATACAAAATCTGATTTACAGTTAGTAAACTATTTTAAGTGAAATTAAATGGGTCATTATGTAAATGAGTGTCCAACAAAGAACTTAACTGAGGGAAAGAAGCTAGACTACAAGTATAAAGGGGTGGTGAAATCCTTTGTAACTACTTCAGAAGATGTTGGTCCATCAAATGAAGTAGTATCAGGTACACTTTTTATTTGTTCAGATTATGTCAATGTGTTCTTTGATTCAGGGTCTACACATTCGTTCATTTCTGAGAGGTTTTCTAGTAAATTTGGAATTCCATATCAAGATATGAATCCTGAACATATGGTAAACACACTGGGGAAACATTTTGAGACAAAAATAAAGTATAAGAACCTTCATTTCCTTATGTGCAGGAAGAATCTACCTACAAACCTTATTTTTTTTCTTCTAATAGAGTTTGATGTTATTTTGGGTATGGATTGGATTTCTGTTTATCATGCTAAGATTGATTGCAGCACTAAAGATTTTTCTTTTTAGAAATATTTTCAGTTTGTGTACAAGAATGAACCCTTGATTTTGATAACATATCAGGAAGCTGAGAAGCTATTAAAAGTTTTAATTGAATGTTACCTTGCACATATTGTTGAAAATAAATGAATTGTTGAGATTAATGATGTTCCAGTGGTAAATGAGTACCTTGATGTTTTTCTTGATGAGTTCACTAGTATTATACATGATCAGAAAGTTGAATTTACTATTTACTTAGTTTCTGATGTTAAGAAATTTTCAAAACCCCCTTATCGAATGGCTCAAATTGAACTTTTAGAGTTAATGAAGTAATTGTAGGAGTTATTAGATAAAGGTTTAATTCGACCTAGCACATCACTATGGGTGCTCCTATCTTATTTGTTAAAAAGAAAGATGGTTCAATGAGACAATACATTGATTATAGAGAATTGAATAATGTCCCTATTAAGAACAAATATCCTTTGCCTCATATCGATGATTTGTTTGATCAAATACAGGGAACTCGGTATTTTTTGAAGATTGATTTGAGGTAGGGGTACCATCATTTTAAAGTAAAGAAATCAGACATTCTGAACACCGCATTTTGTACTAGAAATTTCCATTATGAATTTGTAGTTATGCCTTTTGGTTTAACCAATGAACCTGCTATATTCATGGATCTTATGAATAGAATTTCCCGTGAGTTCTTGGATAAGTTTGTGGTTCTGTTCATTGATGATATTTTAGTTTATTCCAAAAAAAAAGAGGAATATTAAAGTCATTTAAGGGTTGTCTTGCAAAGCTTAAAATAAAAGAAATTTTTTGGGAAATTCAGAAAGTTTGAGTTTTGGTTACAAAAAATTTCTTTCTTTGGTAACATTTTTTCAACAAATAGCATAATTTTTTATCCTAGTAAAATAAAGGTTGTTGAAGAATGGCCAAGACCCACAAATATAAGTGAGATCCGTAGTTTTCTTGGTTTAACAGGTTATTACTGAAGGTTTTTTGAGAACTTTTCACAACTATCTAGCCCACTGACTAAGTTAACTCAAAAAGGTGTTAAGTTCATTTGTAGAAAATAATGTGATGATTGTTTTTAGGAATTGAAAAGAAGATTGGGGAATGCTCTAGTTTTTGAAATGCCTTCCAAAAAAGGTGATTTTTTTATTTATAGTGATGCTTCGTTGAAAAGAATTAGTTGTGTCCTTATGCAGAATGATCAGGTAATTGATTACAATTCACGTCAGTTGAAACCTCGTGACATAAATTACCCTACACATGATTTAGAATTAGGTGCTGTTTTTTTACATTAAAAAATTTGAGGCATCATTTTTATGGAGTAAAATGTAAAATATATACTGACCATAAAAGTTTAAAGTATATATTCACTCAAAAATAATTGAACATGATATAGAGGAGATGGTGGGAATTAATCAGAGATTATGATTGCACAATTCATTACCATCCGAGAAACGCAAATGAAGTGGATGATGCTTTGAGTCAAAAAAGTAATGATTCGTTAACCATGATACGTTTGGAATGAGATCCTTTGGTTTTTTATTTGATGAAATTTTGCATAGAAGTTGTTGGTATAGAAAATTATTTTCTTTTGTTTTAGGTGTCAGTGAAATCATCTATATCAAATAGAATAAAGCGAGCGCAGAAAGAAGACAGTGAGTTACAAAAGAATATAGAGTTGGTTCAAAAGGGTAAGTTGCCGAATTTTAATGCTGATAATGATTATATTTTGAGGGTTGGGAAAAGATTATGTGTGGCTTGTAATTCACAGTTGAAGAATTAGTTGTTATGTGAAGTTCATGGTTCCTCGTTTTCAGTTCATCCAAGAAGTACTAAGATGTACAGAGATCCTTAGGATTATTACTTGTGGGATGGAATGAAAGAATATATTGATGATTTTACCTGTGAAGTGTTTGACTTTTCAGTAGGTTAAAGAAAAGTAGAAGTTACTGAAAGGGATTCTTTGGCCTTTACCAGTGCCAGAGTAAAAATGGGAAAATATATCTGTGAACTTCATTGTGGGATTAACAAATATATATCGAGGTAATAATGAAATCTGGGTTTCTATTGATCGGTTGACTAAATCTACTCATTTCCTTCCTACTCGAGATACTCTGTCTCTAGATCAAATTTCATGGTTCTATGATAAATAGATAATCAGGTTGAATGGATTTCCCCTATCAATTTTATCTGATCGTGATCCTATGTTTACTTATATCATTTGGAATGGCCATTAGAAGTCGTTGCGTACTGAATTAAATTTCAGTATGTATTTTCATTTGAAATCACATGGGAAGTCGGAATGAACAATTCAGACCTTGGAGGATATGCTACGTGCTTGTTCACTGGATTACCAGGGAATTTGGGACCAATATATTTCTTTGGCTGAAGTTTCTTATAATAACGGTTTTCATTCCAGTATACATATGGGTCCATTTGAGGCATTATATGGAATGTGTTGTCTAACTCCATCATTTTGTGATGAAGTAGGTGAAAGGAAGCTGATGGGACCAAAATTGGTAGAAGAGATTGCAGAAAGGGCTCAATTGATTCTGAAGAACATGATAATAGCTCAGAGCGGGCCGAAAAGTTATGCAGATAACCAGAGGAATGATCTATCTTTTGAGGTAGGTGATAATGTCTTTCTCAAAGTTTCTCCATGGAAAAGTGTGATGTGTTTTGGTTAGAAGGGAAAGTTGAGTCTAATGTTCATTGGACCTTATGAAATCCTAGATAAAATTGGATCAGTTGTGTATAGAGTGGATTTACCTTTAGGTTTATCCCAGGTACACAATGTTTTTAATGTTTCAATGTTGAGAAAGTATATGCCAGATCCATCTCATGTTTTGATTCTAGAGGTAGTTCAGTTAGAAGAGAATCTCTCTTATGAGGAACAGCCAGTCCCGATTCTTGAACATAGAGAGAAAGTGTTACTGGATAATGTAATTAACCAGGTAAAGGTTTTGTGGAAAACCCATATGGTTGAAGAGGCAACATGGGAATCTGAAAATGCTATGAGGTATAAATACCCCTATTTATTTGATAAGTGAAAAAAATTGTGAGGATGAAATTCCCAAAAGGGGGGAAGGATGTAACATCCCAAGTAAATAAATAATAATACATTTTAATATTTATTAATATTTGTGAATTAAATATTAATTTTAATTTAAAGGGGATTCTATGATCGATGGCTTCCCTGATACGTAACAACAAGTTTCTTTGAAATCTTATGTTGTACACTTATAATATAATATTATTATTTTAAATGGTAGTTAAGGCCTAGACATTGTATTGGAGGAAATGAATAGAACTAAAAAAATATGACTATACATTTTTTTAAATGTGTTTACATTTATCCAATAAATGTTAGGGGCTTAAAATATGAATGAATCTAATTTTTAAAATAAATACTCTAATATTCACTAAAATGTCGATTCACCGCCTTCTGATGGAGAACCCTCCTTAAATCTAGTTTTGGTCATTTTTCTATGTTTTATTTGACAAAATAAAATTATTTTTTAGATTTGGGATATCAAAATTTACTTTGGGTAAATTTTTGGTATTTTTCTAATAAAGTTCATTTTTAATGAATAGTGAAAAATACTATATTTTTATTCAAAAGTGCCTTTTAATCTAATTTATTATATGGTTATATTATCTTTTTAATTGGTTTTAAAGTTTAATTAGATTATATTTTTACCAATTAATCTAATTTTTGTCATTGGAATTAATTTCACTTTGAAATTAGACATAAACAAGTGTCGATATTTTGATAGTTATTGTTTCTTAAAAACACGCTAATTGTTTTGAAAATGGGAATTAATTTTAAATTAATTAATGAATGTTCGATGTTTTTAATTCGGTAAAATATAAATCATTTTTGAATTTATAATATCAAATATATCTTAGGCTGAATTTTTGATATTTTTATTAAAAACTTCAATTTTTGATTAATAGTGAAACCACTTAAAAGTAGTTCAAAAACTGACTTTTTCCTTAAAATGAAATTTTACCACATCGGTGAATTGAATTTAGAAAATAGAACATATATGGTTGTTATTATTGATTAAAATATTTTATAATAAGATGAAAATAATTTTTTGTGAATAGTAACTTTTGACTTTTATTTACAACAGTTAAAGGTAAATAGGGTAATTCAAGGTAAAAAGAATATTAGAATAAAACAAATTACCTTACCACTTGTCATAACCTTATTATTTGAGTCATTTACGACCATTTCCATCTTTGGATAGATTTTGGGACCCCATGGAGCCACTTGGGAGTGATAATGACACTTTAGATTAATTAACTTAAAGTAATGACAAAAATGACACAAACAAATATGTTTTAGTAAATAAATTTTTACAAGGGGTTATATTATCTATCTTTTTTACTATAAATATTCATTGGAAAGCTAGAATTATTTCACACATCAAGGTATTTTTTTATAATTTTTAGACATCAAATAAATTAAATTATTTATAACACAATAATTATGCAGTATTTACCTCATTAATAAATGATTTAAATAAATAAGATTAAAAATATTGAAACAATAACCAAAACCTATTGAATTATTATTTGATTATTTTATTTCAATCATGAGTCATCTTATCTTAGACTTTAATTAGTTTTGGACCTTTATAAACTGATAATCATTATATAATAAATTAATATTTTCACACTTTCCTAAAGAGCCCCTCCTCCCCCTTATAAGAAACCTTCACTTCTTACTCATTCCTCACACCTCTAAAAGTCCCTTGTATTGTCCAATACCTAACCAAATAATATCTCAAGATCCCTATACTCCTCCTAGAATCATTACCTTAGGTATAAGGCACTTTGAGAAGTCCTTTTGGTTCAAACCAATGGAATTTACCCAAATTAGAGGTAATAATTCCTCTAAACTTATTTTCATTTATTTTACTTCTCCAAACCCTAAACTCTTTTTATTCCTTTATTTTATAACAAAACCAGTATCCTAAATATACTATGATGTTGTTATCAGAATTATTTTAACTACACTTATACACACATCCTTCTAATGGGTGAAAAACATACTGTTTCTGTGGCTGGAAAACTAATGCCTCAAAAAACGATGATTGTTTGATTATCTCCTACCACCTCTCATGGTAGCCATTAAGATGGAACTGTATTTATATATGATATATTTTATGTTTATTTTTTCTTTATTCTTCTATATTTTACATTAATATCCTACCTTTATGGTTTCCATAGTGGGTAAATGCGATAATTTCATCTGAGGAAGTGCGGACTACTGCCCCCTCAAAGTGATATTACTCGTTAATTACATATGTGGGATGTATAAAGGATATTGTTAATAATATTATATATGATATTATACTAGAAATATAATATACCTATGTATCATTGTGTTTTAATTCCATTAAAGTATGAAATACAAATGAAAGTTGTGTTCATGCGTACGTACAGCTTACCGTCTCCATGAATGGTGCATTTCATTTCTTATCTACAAAATGTTATATACTATTATAAATACATATATATAAAGAATATATATTATTTATATGATATATAAATCATGAATATCATTATGGAGATAATGGACTATTGACCACATGGATAACTTGTAATTATATAGTGTTCATTTTTTACTCAAGTACCAAATATCGACAAAACAACCATTATTAACTTAAATGATTAAATAATGTTTATAACATGGTAATAAGTGATATAAAAGGAATAATAAACTTTAAAAAGTTTCTTAATCATGTATAAATAGACATTGGTTTATTATTCAAGAGATTGAAGAACGAACTGGTCAATTCGGAAATGAGGTAAGGGACTTCGTCTCAATCTCCTTTCATTGAGGAATATTTTGTTTTATACACGACATTATTTTATATAGTGTATAAACCCATTTGACATTTCATTTCATTCAAAGGGAATATTTTTGTATGAATCATTTTACTAAATGACAAAAATGATTTTTTTTAATGTAAGTGGTGACAATGACCTCTTTCTGCCGCCGTGAGTATTATTTGATCTTGGGCTTCCTTAACAAGCCATAGTGTTTTTAAAGGAAAATAAATATCATATACATTTTAAATATTTTGGTATTTAAAATGGATTTTGATAATAGATTTGTTATTTCAATATATTTAAATGATATATTATGATTGAAATTTGGAAATATCATCTTTTCTTTAGGTTTTTTTATGTGTTAGGAATATGTTATGTTTCTTCGGCATTATTTACGTATACCGGTTGTTCCGTGATAAACCTAAGGTGGGTGAGCCTGAGATAGCTCTCCAATGCATTGGGTAACATGATGCAGTTTAACGTGAATGTTTCTCCTAAGAGATCTGTGGAATATACTGTGATGGGCATTCTAATGTAACTCCCTATGTAGTTGTGATATCTGCAATGTAAGTATGATATGAATGCCATAAGTACCTTTATGAATTGTGATTACTATGTGACATTCATAAATCTTATTTTTTCATGATCTAAGTAAAAAATTTTATGTTTTGTATTTATTGATGGATTAATGATTTCTTTCTTGTTTTATAACCCTTACTAGGATTTTTTATGCTCATCCCATGTTTTGAAATGTTTTTCATAGGACTTAAAGGTGAATAGGGTCAAGGATGGGATCAAGGCAAAGTCTTGCTATCTAAAACATGGAACTAGACATGACTATTTTTTTCAAGAGGTTTTATTTTATGAAAAAATGGATACTGAGTACAATTGTTTACTTGTAAAATTCATGTTGTTATGTAAATGTTATGACCTAATTCTCTAAAACTCTAAACCTGTAAAGATACTCAATGTGAATTATCCATTTAATTCAAGAATATGTAATGTTTTAGGTTGGGTTCTTATATGTGAGACTCCATTTCAATTTGTTAAAAGCTTTTTCACTTTCTTTATCAAAAAAAATCCTTTCCTTTTTTGAGTAAGAGGGTGAGGGGATATGAAATATTACTAAACTCAAGAATAAAACAATGGTAAAATTCAACATGAACTAGGAATGACCATACATAATGCACTTTTTTAGGAATGCTAGAGAAGAAATGGCATCCAATTTTGATATATCAACTTGGATACCATCCCCAGAAATGATATTTCCCAATACTATACCATTTCACACCATTAAATTGAATTTCTCATAATCTAGTATGAGATTTATTTCAGTACAGAAATGTTGGATAGAACCAAGACTACTAAAACATTCATCAAAATATATTCCATAAATAGTGAAATCATACATAAATACATCCATGTAATTCTCCAGGTAATCGGAAAAAATACTAATCATTCATCGATATAAAGTACATAAAGTATTGAATATAACAAATAGAATCCTTCTATTGGAAAATTTGCTAAAGGGGGAATTGATGTTTTTCCTTCCCCGGTCCTTGAGGGAAATATACATCAGAAAATATCCAGAATACCCATCAAGAAAATAGTAATGGGACATCCCTACTAGCCACTCTTGCAGTTGGTCAATGAACGGAAATGGGAAATGGTCCATCCATGTTTTTTAGTTTAGTCAACAATAGTTTATACATACACTCCAACTATTCTACACATGGGTTGGAATCGATTCATTTTTTTTCATTTTTTATTTCTGTTCGGCTAGTTGTTTTAGGATAAAATTGCACTGGACTGACCCATTTTCTGCCATAGATGGGGTAAATGATTCTAGCAGTCAATAATTTAGTTACCTTATTTTTTTAAACATCTAGGAAGTTTGGATTCAATATATTTTTTTAATGCATCACTAGTTTATCATAATCATTTAACAATATATTATGTGTGAAAATTGATGGGATAATACAAGTAATATCAGAAAGTGTCCACCCTAAATATTTTTTATACTCCCTTACAAGTTAAAGTAGTCTCAATTCATGCTATAGAGGTAGTAAAATAGAAATAATGACATGAATCATGTTTCCATTTTCAATATATGAATATTTTAAATCTTGAGGTAGTTGTTTAATTTCTAATTCAAGGGGGTTTTGTATTTATGGTATTGAATGTGAATGTGAGAGGTTAGTAATATCATATAATTTCTCAATGTTAACCTACTTAGATTAGGAATATGATTTTATAAGCTTTGCAGTATCTTTGATGGTCCTGGGTTGCTCAGTGTTCAAGAAATCATCAATTAATAAACAGGCGTGAAATTTTTCTAAACTGGTACAAAATTCTCTACATGATTCATTACATAGAGTTTTTATAAAGGATGAATACTTAGAATGGGTATCAGAGGAATGAAAAGAATTTTTTTCAGGGGAAAAGAGTACATCAATTGAATTAACTGAGAGTAATTAATACTCTTCTAAGGGGTGATTCATAGAATCAAGTATGTTGAAGTGGATAATTTCGCTACAAATATCCATATATAATGTATCATTGTGGAAATTAATTATGGTTTTGGTGGTTTTCATGAAAGGACTCCCCAAAATAATTGTGTAATTTCCATTCATCCTTTCATATTTGATTTTTATCACCTAAAAATTAGCAGAAAAAATTATGTTTTACACCTCCATAAGAACATCCTCTAACACACCAGTGTGGTGTGTTGTTCTCATGTTTACAAGTTAAACAAAAAATCATATGGGATTATGTTCTCTAGCCTGTAATTAAGAGTAAATGAGGTGAGGCATCACATTTATATAAGCGCCCAAATCAATCATGGCATTGAAAAGAAATACTCCCCTATGCTGCAAAAAATAAAGAATGTTCAAGGATCGTAGCATTTGGTTAGAAGTGATAGCTCTATAAATACTGTGACATTCCTCCCCAAGCTCACTTTTGCATCACCTCTACATCTCATTTTGTGTGTACACATCTCCTTGAAAAACTTTTTGTATCATGGAATTTTTTTACGACATCAATCAAAGAGATTTTAACCAGCACCTTTTTGAAAGTTTCCAATATTTCATTATCAAGTTCACTTTCTTTTTGTTTACTTGGTTGGGTGGACCTTTGGGGAAATTAAAGAGGAATGGTCACGCTTGGTGTTTCATCAAATGAAACTCTCTTTTTTCTGCCATGTATTTTCTTAGATAATGTTTTTCCTTATTTATACCATTTTTAGTGGTTGGGGTGGTGGTTTTTTCAGGATGGGATAACTCGGTTTGAGTGTTCATTTGGTTTTTTAAGTTGTGTTACACTCCAAAAGGTGATGGAACTAAAATTTCCATTATACCTATGGTTGACTAGTGGTTTATAGGTTATTTTACCTAAATCATGACTTTGAATTTCCCCCACCGTGTTATAGAGTTTCCCTATTTGGGTTTTTAGGTCTTTTATGGATGATTTGATGGTTTTTTGTAATTGTATATTATTTGAAGCCATTTGTTTCATCATTTATTCTATTCTAGGATAAAATTTCAGAGGCCTTTGTTGGAAAGTTCTTTATGGTGGTTGAGGATTTCTAGGTGGTGGTGGTTGACTACCTAGCCCTAGTTTGTTTCATGGTTGTTGAGGTTGGATTGAACCCCTCTCCCCCCCCCCCCACCTTCCAATAGTTTTGGTTGTATATCCACCCAGGCCTATATGGATATTAACTTTCTTTACTAAATGGTTCGATATAGGGGAGGTGAGGATAGATTACCTCATAGAACTCATTTGTTTCTCTCAGTTGTAGGGATTGGTTATAAGAGTGGGTGTAAGAAGAACAGATACCACAATGGATAGGAGGAGGAGATTATAATTTCCCTTGGGAAAGAGAAATTTTTCAAATAAGGGTACTTTCTTCTCCAAACTTCATGTCTGGGTTCTTCTCAAGCTCAAAACTATACACCTCATGGACACCTTGAATGGATACATAGGTTGTTGAACCAAATTTTTGATTGTTCCGCACCATGTTCTGAGTGAGGGTCCTCATAGAAATTAGGGTCTTATCCACTAGTGCACCACCTACAGCAGCATTAATCATGTTTTGATCAATAGGTATCAAACCTTCATAAAAATACTATATTAAAATTTTATCTCTTATTTGGTGTTGTGGGAAACTTTAACAAAACCATTTAAATATTTCTCAACACTCATGATGTGTTTCTCTTGTAAACGCCTTATTCCATGGATTTCTTTACTTATAGTCATAGTTTGAGAGTCTAGGAAGTATTTATCAATTAAAAGGAGTTTCATGTCCTTCCAGTCTCTAATAGGGGAATAAATATAATATAGACAATTCTTTGAAATGTCTTCTAATAAAAAAGGTAATTACCTAATCTCTACTTGTTCTCCATCCACAATATTAGGTTTTAATGTATAACACATAGTTTTAAATTATTTTACATGCTTATGTGGATCTTCTTCCATGAGTCCATGGAATCTTGGTAATATGTGAATTAAACTCGAGTTAAGATAAAAAATGGGTGCCTTGCCTTGTTTTTGAATATAAGTGGGGTGGATATTAACATTAGGTGAGATTAGTTATTTTAATTTTTAATTTATTTAGTGATATTATTCATGATTGTTTCATTATTGATGTTAGTTTCAAAAGAATAAGAAGGATCAAGAAGTGTCTTGATGTCTTGTGTGTCCTCCTACAATGGATCATTTAGTTCTTCCTCTTGATGATAACACAAGATCCACTCCAGTTCATGTTTTAAATGAAGTAGTTACTCTGGCAAAGAGTGCATCCTGCACATTTCCTAAAAAGAAATATTTTAGAAATAAATTAATAATAATGAAGGAAGAAGAGAAGTGAATAAATACTTAAAAAATACAAAAAATTTATAAAAACGCACACACAAAACAAAAGTGCTCCTGGGAAAGGCTAAAAAATTTTAACGTGATGTCATAAAACATCAAATTGATTATGATTTAAAGATGATTATAGAGTCTAAGTAAGACCCTATCTCATATATCAAGGTGCATTGATTGGTTTATAGTATGTATTTTTAATAAAAATGTACTAAAAGTTGGTGGTGGTTTTGAAATTAGTTTTAAGAAAATAACATAATTTATAGAGTTTGGAAGTTTATGAATTGAGGTGGTGTTTTCTGAATTATGAGAGAAGGATGTCATTTCAAGATCACTATACATATTTTTTAGTTTATTATTCTGAAAATTACTTGTGTTTTAATGTAATCCTTTAGTTTAGGGTAATCAAGATCACAATTTCCATCATTTCCTTTAAAACAATTCACAAAGAACCAACCCTTAACAAAAGAATCATGTTGTCAAGGTATGGATCTCTAGAAAAGAACAATAACTATTAAAGAATACCAAAATCTTATATATGTGTCATATAAATAGGATGTTTTTTGTTTTATAATCAGAACCATCCAATATTCCCACTTAACTCTCAACCCAATCAGTATTGAAATGAAAAGTGTTACAAATAATTTTTCTAAAGAAATGAATTAAAATGAGGAGAAAGTTATGATAACACTTAAATGATACTTTTCACACAAAAATTACACCTAACCATCAGAATAATAAGTGTCATAACTCCCTTTACAAGATGTGTAGCACTCTTGAAATGATCATTCACCATTTAGCTCATTGTCGATGGGAGGATGAGGCTCGGGTGGAACATTACCATCATCCTGGATCTACCTATGAGAATAAGGGTCTCTAGAACCTCTTGCATTATGATATGACTCTTTTAGGTCTCCAAAATAGAAAATATTTTCTCGTGTTTCAAACTTACAAATGGGGTTCCCAAGGTTCCATTTTATAGGCAAAGTGTAAGGTGGTTTTGGGAATATAGATTTCTTAAAATATCTTGGACCATGGTTTTCAGAATCCAGAAAGTCTAATATTACTTTTAAAAAATCAAAAACCTTTTTCATCGCTATTTAATATCTGCAATTAAAATTTTGAATCATTTGGAGGTCAATAGCTCGAGATATGGGTGAAACACATCACTTTAGTTTTGACTTTCTGCGGATTTGGTGGCTTGGATAGATTAGTTTGTTTGGGACCATAAATTGAAGAATTGAGAATTAGTTTTCAGAATAGGTGTATACCAATTAATTTGGAATCACATCCCCAAATTTCATACTAATTGAACACATAAATAAGTTGTAGTTTCTATATGATTCCACTGATTTTCTTGAAATCCTGTACATTTTGGACCATTTTTTCTTAACATTGTCTGGACCCTCAAAATCACCTCCAACGACAATGAAAATATCCAAACAAGTGAAATTGAAATTTGTAACAGTGATTAAAACAAAATAATTTAATAAAAAATAAAGTTCAATTTGTTTTTAAATTTGGAATTTATGACACAAAATTAGCTTTAAACAGTGGTGTAATTGTGAAATAAAATAGTGAATTATGGTATGATCTATAACACCCCAAGAGTTTTCTAAAAGATAAATTTAATTGAATGAAAGTTTGTTTAATTTATATATTTATAACTAGATCATAAACATAATTATGGACCTTCTATGTTTTGAATTTCAAAAAATGATCATCTACAATTGTGATCATTATGTTATTTAGAGTGTAATGGAACCAATTTTTTTTAGTGAAAAGTAATCGACCCTAATAAATAGTAATATGTATATTAATATGACTCTAATGAATAGTAAATAATATTATTATTTTATTTTCTTAGGTATATAAGATAATGAGATATTGATTAATTTGTCAAGGTGTTAAAAAAGAGTTAGTGATTTAAAAGTGTTATTTTTTAATAAATGATGATTTAATTTAAACATTAATTCAATAATATTTAAAAAACTAGTTTCAAAAAATGGAGTCAATTTTTGAATTCTATACGTCAACAAATGTTTTGGGTAAATTTTTGGGATTTTTCTGAAACAGTTGAATTTTCGGTGAATAGAAAAAATACATTTTTGAGTTTTGTTGGGTTTAATGACATCAATAATGAGGTAATAATGATGTAATAATTCCAGTATAATTTATTACAGTAATATATGTTATGATGTGTCCCAAGTTGAAAATACCAAGGGAAAATACTATGGTAATGCCCATGGTTTTTCAGATAACACTAATGAGGTGTCCCCTGGAAATCTGTAAAATATTCCCTCACTTTGGCTATAATTAACAACCAATTCCTTCATTCCATTCATTCCAAATTCCTAATAAATTAATATCTGGCCTTTCTACCTCTCTAGTTTCCCTCCCATGGTGTCCCCAAGCCTCTAAGGTACCATCCTTCAAGTCTTAGGAGTTACTCTACAAGGTAAGAGAATTCTCAACTTCATTCTTTTTCCATTCAAAGTTCTCTTTTATGTGGTATAACCTTCATGTTTCCATTCCATATTCTTATTAACATTTTATTATAGATCTATAATGTATTATTATTCAATTTTTTATGGGGTACCCTTGTCCCCTCTCTTTTTAATGTTATCTAAAACCATGCTGCATAGCTGTTAGGCTGCCAAATTTTCGTAAGGGATTTCTCAAATTTTCTTTTATTTAAAGATTCCTTTATTTTATTATTCTTTACTAACCTCCCATTATACAAGAATAATTAATTATACAGTATTATACATATTATAGATTTCATCATGTTTATGAAATACTCACCATTACATTTCTTCTCTTCTCCCACTTATTCATGAAATTAAAACATTGTCTGTGATGTGTCGATTTACAAACAGTGTGGATGATGTGATTTCAATTTCATTTGCATTATTTAATAAAGGTCATGAAATCATTTTTATGGTTGAAAAAAATTATAATTTATTTATTATATCTTATATAAGGTTCTTTAATCATCTCTCACAAATGTTATTAAGTTTTAAAACAGAATGTATTCTTTACAATCGAAGAATCGCCAAAATGACCTAAAAATTATCAATAATGTTTTAAACTATGAATCATCCTCATGTAATAATTAAAAATTATAAATGTTATAATATATGGTTATATAAATATTTAAATACCACTCCATTCCAATTCTGTATTTTCACTTCCAATCGACAAGAACGTCCATCGTGAACCAATCCTGGAAAACAGGTAAAGAACGCACCCAAAACAATGCAAGTAACAAAATACTAACAATTAAAAGGTGAAATTATGTAATGAAAGGATATTATAAGGTATTATAAATATGGATATTTTTCTTTAAGATGTTAATAACACTATTTTAACCATTATAATAATGTTTTAAATGATTTTTATGTAAGACAAACCTGTGGTAAGGGAATTCTTAACCTGATTTCCATTCGTTGGGTTAACCTTATACTTCATTATTTATATGGTATTAAAATTTTTGAGTGATTTTTTTTGTTTATATTATGTTTAATTAAGTGTATATATAGTGTTAAAACATATTCCATCCACTCTATTAGGTCTCACTTGAATTATATGATATTTCTAATCTGATTTTCTTTTTAAATCTTCTTTTAAAATTTTGTTTTAAAAAATTCAAAAGAAATGTTTTCATGAAATTATTCATGCTGTAAAATAATTTTCTAGTTCTTGGGAATTGTTTATGATGAATGGAATGACCTATATCTCCCTCCATTTTATTGGTTATGTGTAATTTGGAGGTCGTCTGTATGGTTACTCCAAGTGTAACTGCGAAGGTTACACAAATTGTAAGGTAGCCATGAAGGTTACAAATTATAAGGTATATGGGGGCTTTAAAAGATTATATAAGTAATGCCCCAAGATAACATTATTGTTCTTATTTTGTTCTTATTTTTTTTTGGGAATATTTTTTAAATCTCAATTTTCAAAAATTAAGTATATATTTGGATGACAAGTATGCCTTTTGAAAATGTTTTCATATGTTACAAGTATTGATGGGATAATGTGCTCTTTACTTATTTTTATATCCCTTTCTAAGATTTTTGTGCTCATACAATGTTTATAAATTATTTTAATAGGTTATAAGGATGTGTAATACAAATAAAGGATCAAAGTTAAATGTTTGAATAATTTTCAAAGAAATCATGTTTTATTTGAAAGTTTTATATTTTGGAATAAATGAGTATTGTTTTTATAGTTTCTAATCTATATTAATGTGTAATGTCATGAAGGTGTTATGTCCCTTTTCTCTAAAGATATAAACTTAAAGATATCCTCAATTTGAAAGGAAGTTATTTCTTGATTAAATTTAAGATTATGTAATGTAATAAGGTCAGGTCCTTGTAGTTGGTATCAGAGGATGGTTTAGATAAATTTAGGGGTTAGGATGATGTTAACAGAATACCGTAAATGATTTTTACTCAATTATTAATTTTAAATGTTATAGAATTTAAATATTACCATGCTTCTTTGACAAATATATTTTTGTTCAGAATGGTTGTTAGCAGAAGAAATAGGGAAGCTGTAGAATAGAGGTTCCAATAAAACGATATCCTTCCAAATATGTATCCTAAAATGGTAGGGATTTAAACTGAGAATTTTGTGATAGTAATGGCTCATATAACTCAAAAAATAAATGGTGGTGGCATCCATTCAATAGAACAACTAGAGTAACCACAAAGTAATATCATAATAGTGGAATATTTTATGAGACAACACCATCCTTATTTCAAAGGATCTTCTGACCCATTAGTTTTTGAAGGATAGATTAAATCCCCTAAAAAGATATTTTATGTAATGGGTTGTTCAGATAATCAAAAGGCGCATCTTGTCATTTAATATTTTGAAGGTAAATCTTATCAGTAGTGGTCAATGTCAAGGAATGTTAGGTATATATAGGATATTGATGCCTTAGAGTGGGATCAATTTCAAAGTATTTTCGTTGATAAATATTTTCCTAAGGTTGTGAAACTTAGGATGGAGAAGAAATTCCTTGAATTAAAGAAAAATAAGGAGGATTTAGTGGTTGTGTATAAAGAGAACTTCACCCGACTGGTGACGTATGCACAAAATCTTATTCTGGATTTTGATAGAAAAATCAACCAATTTTACTTATGATTGAAGCCAAGGTATCGAAATTTGTTGTCCTCCCATGAATTCAAAGGTTATTATAAACTTGTAAAATGCACTGAGAGGGTAGAGTTGTAGTTTTCTGATGATCACGTGCATTTTTTAAATAAGAAGAAGAAGTGGTTCAGATGGGAAGTGATGGGTAAGAATCAAACAAATAGATCTAATGGTAAGAAAATCTAGTTTCCATTTTTTGAAAAGTGTGGCAAGAAGAACCTTGAAGAATTCCTTACCAAAATTTGTAAGTGTTTTTTATGGGGTAAGTTTGGACATATGGCCCGAGATTGTAAGGAAAATGATCCTAGGACTAATCCTGATAAGCAAACTATTATGTGTTTTAAATGTTGGGAGGTGGGTCATTATGAAAATTCATGTCCAAAGAGGGATCAAAATGATATAAAGAATATAAACTATAAGTAGAAAGGTGTAGTTATATCCTTTGCAACAATGTTAGCATATTTCAGGCCATCCAATTAAGTTGTATTTGGTACTTTGTTTTTTTACTCAGATTTTTCTAAATTTTTGTTTGATTACAGGGTCTACACATTCCTTCATTTCTGAGAAATTTTCTGGTAAATCAAAAATATCACGTCAACACATGAGATAGGAACTTATTGTTAAAACACCAGGGGGTATTATAGAAAAGAATAATTATAATAATATTTCTATTGGGTTCTACAGAAAGACTTTACCAGAAAACCTTATTGTTTCCCACTTAGTCGAGTTTGATGTTATTTTAAGAATAGATTGGCTTTCTGTTTATCAAGCTAGGAATGACTATAGAGATAAAGAAGATGTTTTTCAGAAAGAGTTTCAGTTTGTATATAAGAACAAACCCATACAATTGATAACATATGAGGAAGTTGAGAAACAATTAAAATATTGAAATGAAAGTTATATTTCTCATATTTTTTAAAATAAGGGAACTATTCAGATTAATGATGTTCCAGTGGTCAATGAATACCTTGATGTTTTTCTGGATGAGTTACCCAATTTCATACCTGATAAAGAAGTTGATTTTACAATTTACTTAGTTACTTATGCTAATCAAATTTCAAAACCCCCATGTCATATGGCTCAAAAAACATATTGAATTGAAAAATCAGCTACAGTATTTTCTTGATAGAGGCATTATTCATCTTATCACTTCACCATGGTGTTCTTCTATTTTGTTTGTTATAAATAAAGATGGTTACATGAGGCATTTCAGTGATTATAGATATTTTAATAACATCACAATTAAAAACAAGTATCTTTTTCCTCTCATAGATGACTTGTTTGATCAACGCTAAGGAGCTCAGTACTTTTCCAAGATTGAATTGAGATTTTGATACCATTAGCTGAAGGTAAAGGATGATGAAATCCTAAAAACAGCTTTTCATAGTATTTATGGGCATTATTAATTTGTTTTCATTTTGTTTGGATTAACTAATTCACATGTTGTATTCATGAATCTTATGAATATATATTTCCTAATTTCTTGGAATAGTTTTTTGTTGTGTTTATTGATGACATTCGGTTATTTTCTATGAGTGAAGAAGAGCATGAAAAACATCTAAGGTATCTTTTACAAACCTTAAAATAAAAGAAAATTTATAGAAATTTAAGAAAGTGTGATTTTTGGTTACAACTGATTTATTTTCTTGGGCATGTTGTAAATAAGGATGGAATAATAGTTGATCATACCAAAACAAAAGTGGTTGATGAATGGACAAGACCTAAAAATATTACAGATATTTTTAGTTTTCTTAGATTATCAGGTTATTTAAGATAGTTTGTTAAAAAAAATTGCAAGTTTATCTATCCCACTATCTAAGTTAACATGATAAGGGGTTAAATTTATTTGGATAGAAGAATGTGATGTTTTTTTGAGGAACTAAAAAAGAGATTGGTGAATGCGCTAGTTTTGGCTTGCCTTCCCAAAATGGTGAGTTTTTCATCTAAAGTGATGATTATTTGAAGGTAATTGGTTTTATTTTGATTTAGAATGTTCAGGTAATTGTTTATGATTCAAGAAAATTAAAACCCCATGAGTTAAATTATCCAACACAAGACTTGGAATTGCAATCTATTGTTTTTGCTTTAAAATTTTGGATGCATCATTTATACGAAGGTAAATGTCAAATATATATAGACCATAAAAGTATGAAGTATATATTCACTCAAAATGAATTAAATATGAGGAAGAGATGATGGATTGAACTAATAAAGTATTATGATTTCATGATCAATTAACATCCAGGAAAGGAAAAAAAATGTTGTAGATGCCTTGATTAAAAAACATCATGCATTATTAACCATGTTACATTTGGAACATGATCCCTTGATTAATGATTTGATGAATTTTTTATTAGATTTTTTTGATGTAGAAAATACCATTGTTTTGTTTCAGGGTTCAATGCAGTCGTCATTATCAAACAGAATTAAGCAAGAACAGAAGGATGACCATGATCTACAGAAAATAGGTATAATTGTTTAAAATGGTTAATTTTCTAGAATTTAACCTTGATAAAGATTGTGTTTTAAGATTTTGAAAAAAAAATTGTGTGCCTTGTGATTCCTGGTTGAAGAAAAATTTGTTCTGTGAAGTTTATAGTTCTCCATTTTCGGTTCATCCTATCAATACTAAGATGTACAGAGACCATCAAGAGTCTTATTGGTGGGATAGAATGAAAAGAGATATTGCAGAATTTACTATGAAATGTTTGTCTTGTCAATAGGTTAAATCATATTGGTAGTTACCAGAAGAATTAATTCATCCTTTTCCAGTACCAGAGTGGAAATGGGAGAATATATCCATGGACTCCATGGTGGGACTACCTAAGACTTCTCAAGGTAACAATTTGATTTGGTTTATTATTGACTGACTGAAAAAATCTACACATTTTTATTTCTTTTCAAGATAAAATGTCATTAGATCATCTTTCTCAACTATAACTCAAAAATATTGTCAGGTTAAATGGAGTTCCTATTTCCATTGTATCGGATCGGGCTCCCAGGTTCACTTCTAACTTTTGGAAGGGCCTTCAAAAGTCATTGGGCACAAAACTAAATTTCAGAACATCATTTCCTTCTTAATCAGATGGACAGTCAGAACGAGTGATTCATACGTTAGAGGATATGCTTAGAGATTTTTCAATGGACTACCTAGGAATTTGGGATCACATATTTCTTTATTTGAGTTTTCTTATAATAATATTTTTAATTAAAAAATACAGATGGATAATTTTGAGGCATTTTATAGGAATTGGTTTTAGACTATAGCGTTTTGGTATAAAGTTGGTGAAAGAAAGTTGATGGGGCCAGAATTAGTAGAGTAAGTGGGTGAGAAAATGAAGATGATCCAGTAGCACATTAGGATAGCTCAGATCAGGCAGAAAAGTTATGAAAATAATAGAAGGAAAGACTTCTCTTTTGAGGTAGGTGAAGATGTTTTCCTTAAAATATCTCCTTAGAAAAGTGTGATGTGTTTTGGTAAGAAAGGAAAGCTAATTATCTGGTTTATCAGTCCTTTTGAAATCTTGGAGAAAGTTTTACCAGTTCCATATAGAGTATCTTCACCTCTAAGTTTATCTCAGGTACATAAATTTTTTGATGTTTTTATGTTGAGGAAGTACGTTCCAGATTCAACTCATGTCTTGATCCAAGAATCAGTTCACCAGGAAGATTACCTTTCTTATGAAGAGAAACTAGATTAGATTCTTGATCAAAGTGAACAAGTTTTACAGAAAAAGGTAATTTACTAGGTAAAGATTTTCCAGATAAATAACAAGGTTGAAAAAGCAACATGGGAGTCTGAAAATGATATGAGGGAAATCTATCCTTACCTGTTTAAGGAGTAAATAGATTTGTGAGAATGAAATTTTTAGAAGGTGGGGATAATGTAACACCCCAAGGGTTTTTAAAAAATATAAATTTAAATTAATGAAATTTTTTATGTATATATTTTTTACTATAATTTAAACATAATCCTGAAGCTTCTATGTTTTGAATTTCAAAAAACAATCATCTATAATTGTGATCGGTAAGTTATTTGGGGTGTAATGGAAACTTGTTTTTTAGTGAATAGTAACCTACCCTAATGACTGTTAATATGAATAGTACTATAACCTTAATGAATAGTAAATCATATTATTATTTTAATTTCTTAAGGTTATAAGATAATGAAATGTTGATTAATTTTTCAAGGTGTTAAAAAAGAGTTATAGATTTAAAACTATTATTTTTTTAATAAATTATTATTTAATTTAAAAATTAAATTAATAATATTTATAAACTCATTTTCAAAAAATATATTTCATTTTTTAATTCTACACATCTAAAAATGGTTTAGGGTAAATTTTTGTCATTTTTCTGAAATAGTTGAATTTTCGGTAAATAGTAAAAATATAGTTTTGAGTTTTGTTGTTTTTAATGACATCATTAATGATGTAATAATTCAAGTTGACTTTTGAAAGGTATGATATGTTATGAGATGTCCCATGTGACCAATACCATGGTCAAATACCATGGGAAAGCCCATGTTTTTGCAAATACCACTAATGAGGTGTCTCTTGGAAATTAATAAAATATTCCCTCACTTTTGCTATAAATACCATCTCATTACGTCGTTAAATTCATTAAAAATTCCTCATCAACGAATATATAGCCTTATTTCCTCCATATTAGTCCTCCCAAGGTGTAATTAATCCCCCAAGGTCCCAACCATTAAGTCTTAGGGGTTACTCTACAAGGTAAGGGAATTCTCAACTTCTTTCTTTTTACATTCAAAGTTATCTTTTATGTGGTATAACTTTAAATTTTCCATACCATGTTATTATTTCCATTTTATTCTAGCTCTATAATGTATTATGATTAATTTTTCAATTTTTTACCCTTTTCTCCTCTCTTTTTAGTGTTTTCTAAAACCATGTTCCATAACCGTTAGTCTGTCAAATTTTTGTAAGAGATTTCTCAACTTTTCTTTTATTTTGAGATTCTTTTATTTTCTTTTTCTTTCATCATATACCATTATCCAAGAGGCATGAATGAATCAGTGTATTACATATTATTGATTTTATCATGTTTATTGAATACTCACCGTTACATTTCTTCTCCACTACCTTTTATTCAATAAATTAAAACATCGTCTGTGATGTGTCGATTTACCGACGTCATGGATGATGTGATTTCAATTTCATTTACTTTCTTTAAGACTGGTCATGAAACCATTTTTATGGTTTAACCATATTATAATTTTTTTATTAAATCTTATCTAAGATTATGGAATAATTTTTCACTCATTTTATTAAGTTATAAAATAAAATGAGTTCTTTACGATCGAAGAATCACCAAAATGACCTAAACAAATATCAATAATGTTTTAACATATGAATCATCCTCATGTAATAATTTAAAATGAAAAATTGTATAACATATGGTTCTAGAAATATTTAAATACCACTCCATTACAATTCTATATTTTCACTTCCAATCGACAATAACATCTATCATTAACCAATCATGGAAAACGTTTAAAGAATGCACCAAAAACAATTCAAGGAACAAAATAATAACAATTAGAGTGTAAAATTATGTAATGAAATGATAATATAAGGTATTATAAAGATTGATATGATTCTTTAATATATTAATAACACTCTTTTAGCCATTATAAATTAGTTTTAAATTAGTTTTAAGTAAGAAAAACCCGTGGTAAGGGAATTCTTAACCTAATTTCTATTCTTTGGGTTAACCTTATACTTCGTTATTTATGTGGTATTACAATTTTTTGTGTGACGGGTTTTGTTTATATTATGTTTAATTATGTGTATTAATAGTGTATAAACATATTCCATCAACTATATTAAGTTTCACTTTAATTATATGATATTTTTAAGGGGATTTGTTTTAAATCCTCTTAAAAAAAAATTTACACAATTCAAAAGAAATATTTTTATGAAGTTATACATGTTGTGTGTTTATGTTCTGGTTATTGGGAATTGTTTATGATGAATTTAGGGACATATATATCCCTCTATTTCATTGATATGTGTATGGTGTAGGTCATATGTATGGTTACTCCATGATTAACTGTGATGGTTACACAAATTGTAAGGTAGTCGTGAGAGTTACAAATTATAAGGTTGTCGAGAGGTTACAATATTATTTATGTAATGCCCCAAGATAAATTTATGTTCCTATTTGTGTTATTATGTTTTGTGGGAATATTTTTTAAATTTCATGTTTCCCAAAGTATATATTGGGGTGACAAGTATGTCTTTTGAATATGTTTTCATACGTTACAAGTATTCATGGATTAATGTATTATTTCATTCTTTTTATATCCCTTACTGGGCTATTTGTGCTCATACCATGTTTTTAAATGATTTTAATAGGTTATAAAAATTTTAAATATAAATAATGGATCCATGTAAAATGTATGAATAATTTTCTAAGAAATCTTTTTTTATTTGAAAAGATTCATATTTTGGAAGAAATGAGTATTCTTTTTATGGTATACACTTTGTATTAATGTGTAATGTAATGATGGTGTTATTTCCCTTTTCTCTAAATATCTAAACATGAAAAGATTATTAATGTAAAATTAAGTGATTTCTTGACTAAATTCAAGATTATACATTGTAATATGTTCGGACCCTTATAGGATCAATGGATAGTACTAAATATAGTGATACTCCAATGAGTACTAGATTCATGTTGGATATTGATAAAACATGGGAAAAATTGATCAAACCAATTGAAATGGTATAATTTTAATCTTACTATACATAACTACTCACCGGCCATATATAATAATTAGTGAGTTCATGTGTGCTCATTTTCAAAAAAAACAAAAGAGTCACATTTACGTTATGTTAATAAAATTTTTAAATACTGAGGGAATAAAAACAACTTATATGTGTTTTATTATATAGTAAAATCATTTGATTTAATTAGTTATTCAAATGAAAATTTTTATGATTTTATGTTAGATAAAAAAAGAACATTTGGAACATGTTTATTTTTTTGAATGTCTCTAGTTTCATTCTATAGTAATAAACAAAAATTTGTGGCATTATCCGCTACTAAAGTTGACTATATAGTTTTAGGTTGTTATTATGCACATATTTGTGGATTAAAAACACTTTACTAGAAAATGGATATCGACCTATAAATTGTGATAACATAAGTGTTGTTAACATTTAAAAGAACCCTTTGTCTCATTCTAGGTCCAAACATATTGATATAAGACATCAATTTATGATATATAATTTCCAAAAAGTTTATATAACTATTTAATTCATAGGTATTGACCATAATTTTTCTAATATATTCATAAATCCATTGAATTTTGATAGATTAAGTTGTATCATACAAGAACTTGGAATGATAAATTTTGGTTGGTCCTTAATCCTTATATTTATTTTTTATTCTTGAAAAAAAATCTCAAAACTAGTTGATCTAACTTTGGTGATCTACCACTTATTATCCACCATTGGTGATCCACCATTGGTGATCCACCATTTTTGATCCATAGTTTGTGATTGAACATTGACAAACTCATATTTGGTGCATAATTTTGAACAAATTCTAAGGATTTTTTTGATGATTTTCAATGATAATACCCATGATTTTAAATTTTTTAATTAAATTATGGTAATTTTGAAATATGTAATGGAAATGGTTTAAAAATAATAAAACAATTTTGTATTTGAAATTTAATTTTAGTTATGAATATTTGGAATATAAGTATTTAACATTCAAATTTTTACCATATTATTTTTCATCACTTTACCAAATAAATAGGGCCAACCCAAGGAAATCCCTCAACCAAAGCCACTTAGCCTACCCCTAAGGGAAATCTGGCCACAAAGGGAAAATGGGGAGCCCAAAGATAGTGGCAGCATGAGGAATCACTCTCTTGTGTTGGTGGCCCATGGGGGATCACACGTATAGGGAAGAAGTGTGGGCTTAAAGGCCCATGTGGGACATGTGTGTCGTGGCCTTGTGTGCGTGAATGTGTAATAAAGGATCACATCCTCATATAAAGTGGTTTTTAATTGAATCCCATGCCTTTTATTATATAAAATCACCCTTATAATGGTTGTTTCTATGTGGGATAGGGTTTTTTATGATACTATTCATCAATGCTCATTTTCACCTATTCCCAGTTAGAAGTTTCCCCATCCATTATCCTCCACTTCTAAACACATTCTTTTCCACATTAAACATTTGATACACAATTTCCACCCACTAAAACTCATTGATAACTAACATGGTAGAGCCATGGAAGCACGAGCTCGAGGTCAACCACTGCTGTGATCGCCCATGAGAATCCCGGACCACCTAATGCACCCTAGAGGATCCTCATTGTCCCATATCAAGCCATCATATATCCATGTAAATTCCAGATGATTTAGAGGTGACTTATACCTTCATTGTTTCCATTTCTTTATATAATTAACCCCTACCACTTGGAATAGAACACATCCACCCATGTAGCCATGCATGAGAGGTGGAAGTCTAGGATTCCCCACATGATCTCTTACATACTATCTTTAGATCCACTAGTGTGTTTTCAAATTCGATATTCATGTGGGTCTCATTGAATTCAATCACCAATCATATCTTCTAGAGATATTTAAATGATATCCTCAGTGATCCTCCTTAACCACTGGTGATTTGAAGATGAGGTCAAACCCTTCCCACAACTTATAAAAGGAGAGGCTTTCCTCGACTAAAAGGGGGATTCGATACCAGCGAGATGGATTCTACCGAAGGGAGGTTATAGCTCTATTGATTTTTTTTTTTTTTTGATTTTTTTTTTTAATACTTTTGTTTTAGTTTTCTTTCAAATATAATTTAAATTATTTTTCATTTATAAATAAAATTCATGCATTTTAATTATTCTTCTAATTTTATTCTACAACCACCATTATTCTCTTTTTCTCTTTTTATTCTTTTTTTTATGTTTATTTCATATTTTCTTCTTTTTTAACATTATTTATATATTTCTTTTTTCCTTTTAATTTATTTTCTTTTCTTTCCTTATTTTATATTATTCTTCTCTCTCTCTCTCTTTATATCCCCCATTCTTCCATTTTTTACTCTAGTCTTCCTATTCCTTTATTATTTCTATTATTTTATTATTTATTATTTTATTATTATCTTATTATATATATACACCAAAGTGATATCTTACTCTTGATAATGGGAGGATGAACCAAGGCTTTACTCAGCGGAGTTTAAGGTGTTCTTTAATTATTAAACTAAGTTTATTTTATGTTTTTCATATATGAGAGTGACATTTATTGGTGTGGAAAATATCCCCTAGGGAATTCATTCAAATTTATTTCTATTATTTTTTTTAATTTATTTTCCCTCTCTCAATTGGTTATATCATCATATGATGAAGTTGATTCAATCAATAGATGAAATGGAATCGATAGAGTTATGTCTAGAATGATGGAATACCCTAGACTAAGGTGTGTCATCAACTGTGATTATAGGAGGAGGTGGAATTGAGAGTTATCATGGCATTAGATATTTCACAATTTCTAAATAAAAAGAATAGAAATTCCTCATGATATTTCATGTTTGGATTATCAAAAAAAAATAAAAAAAAAGGATAATAATGATTGAACCCAAAATCAAACCTAAAACCAAGTTATTTGTTTCTAATTTCATTCTATTTATATTTTCATGTTAGTATAAGGTTAATTTTTAATATTGCAATTCATTTCAGTATTAAAGAAGTAAACACAAAAAACAAGATTCAAATTCATTTATATGATAAATAATATAAAAACAAAAAATAAATTGTTTAGGTGAAATATATTTAATGGGTGAATTAATGAGAAAGATCCTCAAGTTATATGACATTGGTCATCCACTATGTTGCACTGGGAAAGTAATTTTAGTTTTCTTTATTTTATGGCAGGAGTGAATTCAAAACTGGTGACATTATTGGGATCCAATCAGTGTTTTATTATATTTTTCTATTTTTTCAATAGATAGATTTTAAATTTTTTAGAAACAAATAAAAATCCCATGATATATTCATGTGACTATTATTCGGCATGGAATGACTACTAATAGTTGTAAGAACCCATATCTAAAGAACCCTAGTCTATAAAACATATTTTTTCAGTATAATCTAGACAGATCAGGGGAACCTGGAGACAAATTAGCATAGAGAATTAATTGAAGGACCTCATCCAACATCTCAAAGAGACCTTCTAGAAACTAGTGGTTGAATTATGGGCCAAATATTTAAATTAATCTGAGGATTACTTCCCAAAATATTATTAATAAGTGTCCAAGATATATGAATATTGTTCCTTGTTTTCTCCCAACACATTTGAAGAAGTTCCCTTGGAAAAATTCTAGGAGAAAGTGTCTAATAACAATATAAGATATAATATTCAAAATATTTAAGAAAAGGTGCATCATCTGAAAGGGATAGTGGTTGGGATAACTAAGAAGTTTAATGAATCCCTTTAGTAACCTGAACCTGAACTATAAGTTGATTCACATTTATTCCATGATCTACCTAAGGAGGAAAAGTAGAAAGATTGGCCTATTGTTCTACATGTGGGAGATAAAAATAATCTGTATGACTTCTGGAATTAATATGAGAAACTATTTGATCTCTCCATACATTGAAAATATAAATAGCTAGAACCATTAAAAGAATAAACCACCCAAGTGGTAGAATTTAAAGTAAAAATAGAAGATCCTGACTACCTACCTCTATCCTTTGAGATCCAACTTCAAGAGGAACTTACCACTGAAGGTAGTAAATGAACTAGAAACAAATCATAGAGATGATCCTTATTTTAAATTTTTCTTTTCTGAATTTATTAAATAATATTTGAGAATCACTCATTATTATCTTGAATTTTCATATTTGGTCAATTGTTTGTATTCCCTAGAGGAAGATGAAGAAACTGAATGTGCACCTGTTGAGGGATACATAGATCTCCCTGAATTTGATGAACATACATTTAGGGAATCCCATGAGGAATTATCAGTTACTGAACTTAAAGAACTCTTGATAGTGGAATTTTATATTGAAAGGGATAAATTGCTTATTAAAAACTAAATTTTAAATTTTTTAAAGTAAAAATACCTTATTATTGTCACTTTGATCATTAAATTCATAGAAACTATGTTAAGTCATCCTTGGAAGAGCAAGAATCCATTGCAAAAGTAGAAAATAAAGAGGATAAGTTTTCATGCTTCATCATACCCCCTACATACAATTTGTACCTAATTGTGAAGGGGTAAGATTTGGTGTACTATATACATAGAATTATCTAAAACAATAACAAAAAATTGAGTGCTAGGAAAAGAAACAAGTGGTGGATCAAATCCAATAAGCTCCAACCCCTATAATACTTTAGATAGAAAATGGTACCTCCCTCTAGAGGCAGTGAAAATGTAGGGCCCACTTGGTGATTATACCAAGACTTGTACCTTTAATTATATTCTTGGATTTTAATTTTATTTATACATCATGCATCCCACTCCCTTGTAACTTTTTTAACTTAAATGACATGATCCTTGTTCTTAATTGATTAACTTTATTTTATAGGACCATGATGGCACAAGGAATCCCCCAAAAAATTCAAGGAGTAAAGAGGACAAATATTTATGGGAAAGGGAGATAATATTTAATATTTATCTTTTAAACTCTTTAATGTTTTTTCAAGAATCTATTTTTAGCTTAAAATGTAAATTTCTTGTTCATATTTGAATTCACACTTTACTTGAATTATCTAGAAGATGAGAGTTCATTAGTAATCTTGTGAATTCATGTTTTATATTTAAATGTTAAAGAGGTTGAATAAGTAAAAAAGAATAATTAGATTATTATAGTGAATCATGGATATTAAAATGAGGACTCGTGATTTGAGTGAATTAGTTGATTCATGTAAATCAAATTTCTATCAAAATTTTCATGCTTTGAATTTCTGAAATTCATGTGAATTGATTTGTTATTGTTATTCATTACAAATAGAGATTTTTCAATATAAAATGTCTCATTATCAAGAGTATTTATAGAATAAGTACTTTATATTTTATTCTTGAGCATATGTCTTGATTGATTTTGGGATGTACCACCTGTTAGAACTTTCATTTAAACTTGTCAAAGATATGACTGTGAAAAAAATGATTGAGGAGTCTTTTAAAAATCCATTATCCTTAAAATTATACATTTAAATCAATCCTTATATATCCCTTATAGACGATGAATTATATTTTTAGGGATGAGCCATATTTCAATCCATTTTTATCCATTCATACCCCCACTCTTAATATTTGTAGGGTATTTTTAAGTTAATGTGTGGGTGTGAAGGAATTAATGGTAAAATAGATGATAGAAATTGTAATGAAGAAGTGTGAGGGTGATAAATATGGATATTGAGGAAGGTTTATATTCATTTAAATTTTTATTAGTTTTTCCGTCTTGAAAAAAAAGAGAGAAAAAAATAAAAAACACAAAAATATAATAAAAATGGGTTGTAATTTGGGAAAACAAAAAAAACACAATTAGTAAACCTTTTATTTTTATCATATGTGGTTATGTGGTGTATATGAGGTTTATTATAAGCATAAATTTTGAAAAAAATGAAATTTTTCTTTGAAAAATAAAAAAAGGAAAAAAAGTATAAAAGTAGATAAAATTTCAAGAGGGTGCACAAATAATTCATTATGCTATATTTTTATCATAACCTTTACTTTGAGTTTTTGGAAAAGTGGGAATTTTTACATTTTAATGGGATATTGTCATTACACTTTAACTATTGATATCATGCACTGTACTTGAGATATAATATCTTTCGTGAGCCTTGTTTTTAAATAATCAAGTCCTATAAACCGTAAGTCTTATATTTATTTGAAACTTTAAAGAAATAACTCATAATTTTATGTTTATTTTTTCTTTACAAAGTGGAGAAATTATTTATTTTAAAATACTATAGATAAGGAGAATGTTCTCATGATATGATCTTAACTCCACCTGAATTATATCCTAAGTGATGAGTAAAAATATTTTAAAGTTAGGTAAATCATGATTTGGAATGTTTAATAATAATGTATTAAGGATATTAAATGAATGAGAATATAAGTTCTATAATTTTCAAATGGTATAATGTAAAAAAACATGATTTTAATGTTTCTCCGAAAAATTTATAAATTGAATTCATATTTTATATTTATTTTTGAAATTTTAGTTTGACATTGAAAATTGTTTGATTTTATTAGCTTTTAATTTTGATATAGGTAACATTGGTTCCCTATTAATTCCTTGATAATATTTTATGCATCATTAAAAGCATATTTAAAGTGTGGGAGTATTTGAAATAATCATATTTTGTGTATTTTTTTTAACAAATTCTAATGATTTTTGTTGGTTTTCAATGATAATACCCATGATATTCAATTTTTTAATTAAATTATGTGAAATTTTAAATATGGAATGGAAATGGTTTATAAATTAGAAAATAAAAAAATGTATTTTAGTTATGAATCATTGATATATTTTTTTAACATTTTATGTGTTTACCATATTTGTTTTCATCAATTTTCTATGAAAATAGGGCCAAACCAAGGGAGGACCTCAACTAAATCTACCACAGTCACTTAGATCACCCCTAAATTTAGGCCTACCATGTAAGGATAAGGGATATCCCACACATATACACAACACGTGGAATCACTCTCATGTTTTGGTGGCCCATGGGGGATCAAGATCATGATGTAGTAGAGTGGGATTAAAGGTCCTTGTTATCTGCATGTGTCGTGACCCTTTGTGTGTGCATGTGGAATACAAGATCCCATACCCATAGCAGGAAGTTTTTATAAGAATCCCATGACTATTATTATATACAGGAACCAATATACTGGCTATTTTGATGTGGTACATGAATTTTTTATGTTACTATTTGTCCTTCCCATTCACACTTATGCCTGATCAGACATTTCCACAGCCACTATGCTTCATCAATCACCACCATAACCACTAACTACCATCTTAGATACTCATCAGATAGCTGATTAAAATCATAAAGAACAACCATGTTAATTCCACCTAATCAAGATATCAATCTCCACTACTACTTCCATCTCTTATGAGCACACTTGACTACCTATTACATCCTGAATAATCCACATGGGCCCATCTTGAGACTTCATCTTACGATGTGAAGGTAAGATGATTTAGAGGATACCAATACATCCTCTTTTATCTTTGATGCACATCATTCACCCCTTCTATGTGGAACAACACACATCCACCCATACAGCCATGCATACGAGGTGAAAAACCAGGATACCCCGTGTGATCTCTTACACGATGTCCATAGATCCATGAGTGTGTTTACTAATTTAATATTCATGTGGGTCTCATGAAATTCATGAATCGAACATATCTCAGGAATATCATTAAATGATATCCCCTATGATCATCCTTGACCACTGAAGATTTAAATAAGAGGCCAAACCTTCCCCACTACCTATAAAGGATAGTCTGGCTTCAGCCAAAAGTGAAGTTCAACACCCATGAGAGGGATTCCACTCAGGGGATATGTTGCCTCTATTTATTTTGTTCTTCATTTTTATTTTATTTTATTAGTATTAATTTATTTTTCTTTAAATTTTAAATTATTTAGTTTTCGTTTGTAAATATAATTCAAACATCATAATTCTTCTTCTAATTGTGTTTCACCACCACCATTATTCTTCTTCTTATCATTTTTTATTATTTTTTTTTTATTTTATATTCTCCTCTTCTTTTAAAATGATTTATATATTTTTTATTTTTTTTATTTATTTATTTTTCTTATTTTATATTATTATTCTCTCTCTATCTCTCTTATCATCCCCCATTCCTTCATTTTTATTTTATTCTTCTTCGTCATTTATTCTTTTCATTATTTTATTATTTTATTATTCTCTTCTTCTAACATTCCACTAAAGTGATCTATTACTCTCGATAATGGGAGTCTTACTTGAGTCTTGTCCGGAGGAAGGTAAAGGTATTCTTGAATTCTTAATTTGATTTTATTTTACATTTTCGATAAGTGAGAGTGACATTAAAGGGTGTGGAGAATGTCTCTTGGACCATGCACTCAAGTTTATTTTTATTATTTTCTGTTTAATCTATTTTCCCTCTCTCCATTGGTTAGATCTTCACATGATGTATTTAAGATGATAAATGGATGAAAGGACATCGATGGATCTGGGTCCTAGAAGATGAAACACCCTAGAAAAATTGGTTTCATTAACTTTGATTATAGGAGGTGGTGGAATTGATAGTGCTTAAAGAATTTGAGATTTTATAATTTATAAATAAAAATAATAGTGATTAATAATGATATTTTATGTTGGGATAATAAAACAAATATAGAAGAAAAATTATTGAACCCAAATATCAAACCTAAGAACAACTGATTTCTTTTTAATTTCATTCAGTTAAACTTTTCATGCTAGTATAAGGTTAAATTTTAATATTTCATGTCATTTTATTATTTAGGAAATAAACACTAAAACCAAAATTCATTTTAATTTCTTTTATAAATAATATAAAACAAAAAAATTGATTAGGTGAAATAGAATAAGTGAGTGAACAACTGAGAAATCTCTTTAAGTGAAATTTCCCTAGTCAGCCATTATATTATACTAGGAAAATAATTTTCTTTTTTCCATTCCAAACAATAGGAATAAATTCAACCATAAGTTATGATACATTAATAACATATAATTACTTTTTTTATCAATTTTACTATCTTTTTGCTACTCATATTATATTTAATTTTTGTTTTCAAATCCGTATGTGATAAAATTAGATTAAAATTAGAATTTGAGAACCCTATCTTGCATGACTCCTTTGAACCACCCCCTCTCCTTTCTCTCTCAAAATATGAACTTCCATAGTATTTAAATTTATTAAAATAATACTGAATGTAAAACACATTTTTGTGTGATCTCCTAAAGAATAAATTCCCTCAGATAAATCATGAGGTGAAACTTTTCGTTCCACTATTTCTAAACCGAAGAACCTCCAACTCCCATCCCGATCTATCATCACTAAAAAAGAAATAGATTCTGAATGTTTAGTCTCATTAAATTCCCTTGTGATGAAAGTGATCTAGGACCAATGAAGTATGGAATGGTTTTCAAGTAATGACCATCCCTTATATCCTAGGTTGGTTCATTAGTTTTATCATTTTTCAAAGCATTTGAAAAAAGATGTTGTTAGGACTTCGATTGATTGGAAAGATCTAAAATTTTCTTTGAAGAATTTTTCTAGATGTTTCAATATACCTCATAAAGGTATATATTATGATTTTTATAGTTCCATTCCCAACAATAGTGATAATTTTTTTAAAAGTGTTCCTACTTGAGATCATTGGAAATGTTTTTGTTCTATGGCCTATAACTGTAGATCTTGGTGGTGAGTATAGGTTATAATTTAAGATTATATAGCACATGTTTTTCCCCAATAAGATGGATTTTATTATCATGAGGTACCAAGATGAATTTTTATTATTTCTTATGAAAATAAGATCTGAAAGACTTCATCTAGATATAATTATTTGGTCTGCCCAAATTTGATTTCACTTATGTTGGAAGTCAAAATTTTAGTGCATGATGGTGCAGAAATGTTAATAAAATGTGGTTGTTTCTGTCTAATTTAGTCTACCTATAAGATAATGAAGGCTAATTGGAATCCTTGTCTAAAGAGGTGGGTGACTAATAATGATAATCTTTATGAGAT
This sequence comes from Viscum album, assembly GCA_963277665.1. Taxonomy (NCBI): domain Eukaryota; kingdom Viridiplantae; phylum Streptophyta; class Magnoliopsida; order Santalales; family Viscaceae; genus Viscum; species Viscum album. The sequence continues at coordinate 452,738,917 of OY728157.1, read as the reverse complement.
ATTTAATCCAGTGAAATACCCTACCAAACCAGGAGACCAAGCCGACCCTAGCTTGGATCCAAATAAGGTTATGGAATCTTCCTTTAATGAGGAAGTGAGGTTTGAGTAAGAAGAATAAGATATTAGAACTAAGGGAGAAGAATACATCACTATTTAAGTGGATTAGGGTAGTTACCTTGATGTGGATAAGAGTGTTGTGTTTTATTTTAGAGCATCTAGACCACCTCTCTCTCTCTCTTCCTATAAGAGAATAGTTTTTGGGAGATGGTGACAAGTCTAAAGAGATATAAGTATCTAATTTTGATCAGATTGGGTCTTCTTATAATACATTTTAGGATGTATTAGTGATATCAGATAACTCGATGTCTGATGTTGATGGATGAGATAAGGATTAGAAATCTCATCTTTAATTTTCTATTACTATGACTATTAGAACATCCAGTGGTGAGTGGAAGGGTATAACACATTTTTCATTAGCTTTCTAGACCTCCAGTGATATAGATACTTGGGATTATTAGGATTTTACCCGTTATGTTAAGCAATAGTCCTATAATAGAGCAGCGGATTGAGTACCTAGTAAGGGTGAGAAATCCCTAGGATCTACTCATCTTGTTTTGGACTACTCAGAGTTATAGAATGATGGTGATGAAAATGATCAAGGTAGTCCAACATATAATGGTATACCTACTATTTATCTTCATTAGAGGGATCTTAAGGGATCATTAGTAGGGAGGATTGGTGAGGCATGAGAGTTAGAGTTGTTTCCTTCAGAGATAACTTTTATATAGACTGGAATAGAATGTTTTTTTTCATATCTAAGATATGAATATTTCTCTTCCGCCTCTTTTTTCTCCTATTATTTTTTTATTTGTGACTAGATATGATTTTGATTCCTCTAGGGATATATGTTTTTCAGATATTAGAGGGATACTCAAATCTACACCACCTCAGGAAACTAGACCCAATAAAGTTGTTACCTAGTGGCTATTCTCATGTGTCACTTCTCACATCCAACCTAAGATGATTATGAAATAGTATAATTGAAAATTTAAAATAACAATATAGAAAGGGAAAAGGATATCATTGAGATCACCATGGAGGATGTGAGTTCCATATTTACTAGAAGGTATATCTATCTCTTAGATAAGCTATAGAGATTATATACACCATGAGAATATTCTTCCAGTTCTCCACCTCCTCCTGCTCTTACTTTGGTGAATGCATATTTTATCAAATACATAGTCAAAAAGGATATTCATGTAATCCTATATGGTTTTCCTTCTTCTAACTAGAATTAGATTTGCAATATTATATCTCATAGTGAGAATATTTATAAGTTAGTAAGGGAATTTTTAAATAAATCAAGAAGTGATAGAGAGACTATCACTAAGTCTATAAAGTATTTCCTATCAAGGATTTAAAAAAAGTATCAACCTAATTTTAATTTTAGTTTTTTGGATAAAAAACTAATAATTAATTATATGACTGGGGACTTCAATAAGTAAGTGATCTAGATGAAATATTTGGCTTTTCTTCCCAACATATTTATTGTGAAAAATGTAGATTTCACCTAAATCATATATCATCATCAAAGAATTATCACTCAGTTTATAGAGTTGATGGAACATTTTATGTATACTACCAAGAGAGCTTTGATTTCCCCTATAGAGCCTTATCCTATTATTCCTCTCTATGAATCTCTTTATTCACTGCTTTCTTCACTTATCTAGACTATTTATACTTCATTGAGACACTTAATCCAAACTCCAATTGAGCTTATGGGACATATTAGACCTATAGAAGCACCTTGAATTGTCTTTTGGAAACCTACACCTCCATCTACACATATATCTTATTTTATTTCTTCTGACACTAGAAAATGAAAGAAGATATTACATCCTTCCTATCATAGAAATAAGGTTTGTTATTAAAATTATCATTATAACTTTTATATGAATTGTGTTTTTGACTTGTAATACATTTATATTTTGAATTTTTTTTCTAATGTAATCTCTTAACTATCTCTCTAATAACAATATTTTTTTATTTATATTTGTGACTCTTATTTTATTTCATTTTCTATTTACATTTTTTATTATCCCAAAAGGGGGAGTAGTATGTATGGTATTTCTTATGAGTTATTTTAATAAAATTATTTGTATTGCATAAAATTAACATTGATAAACTAATATAAGTATAATATATTTTATTCATTTAATTTTTTTATCTCTTAAAAACATTAATTTTGAATATAAATTTGCGTGTTTTTTATCATAAAAAGGGTAAGATTGTTGGAAATTCCTTATTTTAATGATCCCAAATCATTTTTGATACATTTATAATGCGTTCATATTTTATGATAGTAAATCATATAATGGAAAAAATGTGAAAATTTAGAACATTATTTATCCACCTCTAGTTATACTGATATACTTTCAGTTAAGGCAAGTTACCATTGGATCTACCACCAAAGATCGACTGTAAAACTAATCTACCATCGGTTCAAAGGAGATAACACTAGATTGAAGCTATCGTTCAAAAGATCTACCACCAAAATAGATCCCCCACCAAGAAAATCTACCACTAGATCATACCACCGCCATGTTGTTCTACCATTACCACCATAGAGTTTATACCCTCAAAGTATATACCACTTGAGATGATACCTCTAGTGATCTACTACTGAAGGCTTATACCTCCAAATCAAGATTATGTATTCAGGGAATCTACCGCCAAAGGCCTACTTGGTCATTCCTCTAAGTCATGTAATCACTAATGTACTAATCATCTGTATGGTTTGCCTCTATAAAATTCTTACATGAACAATCAATTACTTCATTCTCATTGAGCATTTTTTAATATCCAACAACTAGCTTAATGAATTTAATGTTATATAAAAGTACAGGGATTTTATAATGATTATTCTTAAACCAATACACGTATGATTTAAAGAAAAATTAAGCCTTTTCTAGATCTTTATATCAGTACAAGGTCCCTATTTTTCTAATATTATTTTATAATAGATAATAGGATATTGTAGAATTTTATATATTCAGTAAAGATCCCTCATGCATAAGTATGAGTAAAAAGTGTGATACAGTAGCACATAAAATAAAAAACTATCACATGGTTGAAACAAAAGTAATAAGAGTCACATATTAGTGAAAGATCTCTAGAATTTACAAAATTAAAGCTAAACACTTTTTCAAACTTCCAAAACTCCCCTATTTTACGGAAACTTCAAAGAAACCCTTTCAGTGTTCTTCTAAATAAAATACCAAGGACTCCAAAATAATAAAAACTATTCAAATTGATGAGTGCTATATTTCTTCTTCACTAAACTCTTTCTATTTATGTTGTATATTCAAGATATTTTTTCTTTATTTATTTATACACACAGTCTCTTGTATGAAACTAGATAGTTCTTGACATTATCTATCTATTTATTTATTTATATTTACATGACTGACTATAGAATAGGTCAGGTTTGACATTTTCTTATTTTATTCTATTCATAACTATGGAAAAAGATATGTTCTAAGAAAACATGTGTGGTTGTCTTTAAACCTAGTCTAATTTGTAGAGCTGTTTATTTTATAACAAACTACTTGAAATTATGTAATTTTTGAGTGGAGAATTATAATATTGAGACTAAACCCCTTATTAATTTTTGTTTTGGTATATTTTCTATAACATTTTTACTACTCTTTACCTATTTTTTTCTTTACTATTAAAATAAATTACTCTCATATTTAATCATAATTTTTGTTTTATATACTATTTTTTGTTAATTAAATTAGTTTCAAAAGTTTAATTACTTTAAAATATCTTTTAAATAGGCCTTAATCTCACTTTTGGGAAGCTATTTGAAAAATAAAATTATATATTTTGACAGTATTTATTAACTTTTTTTTTATCAAATTGGTAGATTTAGCTTCTAAATTTTTTTTAAACAGATATTCTAATAGAATCTCAATTCACCCCCCCCCCCCACTTGATTTTTTCACTCAAACCAACCAAAATTTATATTCTATATTATATTTGTATTTAAATTAATACCTAATAAGTATAAATACAAATAGGTTTTTGAAAAATAATATAAGACCTAATGTACCCTCTGTTATTTCCATCAATTAATTGATCATTTATATAGATATATATGGATGAGAATATATATAGAAGGATGAGAAGAACTATAGTTGGATCCAATTTTATAACAATTTTCATTATGTATTTTTATGTATAAATAGTATAATCATTCCTAGTTTTCCTTCAATTTTATCATTAATATATAAAATACTCATATTTGAGTGTGATATATAATTCTTAAATAAATGTTGTGTAAATCATATCAGACCCATGGGAATAGAGAATATAATATTTAAATCTTGAATGAATAATAAAATTTTAAACCCATGAAAAATAATCTCTTGATATTTATAGTAATTTTAAATATTTATAGATATTTCAAATTAAATCATCAATATATTATCACTCAAAATTCAAACTCTCTAAATATCACCGTTTGGAAAATAAAAAAATGGAAAATATATACCAAAAAATTATAGTACTTCCAATTATCGTGATTATGTTCCAATACATATTAAGATGGTAAAATTTGTTCAAAATCAAGCTTACTTAAGTGTTACTTTTAATTCATAACCAAAAAATTAAAAAACAATTTTTAAAAATGAGGAGAGATCCTTATTTCTTTAATTTTATAAAATCCACTCATATTGGATTTTTAGTAATTCAATATCTAAGAAAGAAAATATATATTTTATTTAATATTTTCCTTTAAAATTTTAGTTATAAATTTTTTTATATATACCATTAATGAAATATACCCACTATTACTCATTCAGTTATACATATGGGAGTAAAATATCTTTCAAATGTTACCATTTTTTTGAAAACATTATGTTCTTCATAGTAGTTAAATTCCTTATTTCTTTTCCATTAAGAAAGAGTATTGTTTATTTATTATTTTTCCTTTATTCACATTTTTTATATTCAAAATGGGATAAAATGTGAATTGAAAGCATATTTTTATGGAAATGGTAGATGTTTTAATTAAAGCCTACCTTTATCATAAAGTGAAAGAAATTCGAAATAGGGAAGATTTGAGTTGAAACATCCATTTAAGAATGCATAAGGTTTAAAATTCTTCATTTATATGGTTCCAACTCGTATATTAATTTTCAAATCAAAATCAACATATATTTTATGTATTTGATTTATTCCTCAATGTACTATTATCTGTGATCATAAAAAAGAGATAGAGTTTTTATATCAACATTTATATAAAAAATTCTAATCCTTCATAATGATGCGTTAAGACAATTATATTTTTATATAATATATATTTTAGATTTTTTAATGAAATATATAAAATAATGCTAAAATGATAGATTCGGGATGTAATACTTAAAGGATAAACAAAGGTTAAGCTATTTGAAACCTACTAACTAAAAATATACTAGTGTTACATCAAGGAAATGGATAAAGAATTTAAGAGATGATTTAGAAGTGGATTGGACACTTATGTGAAATTTATTTTATCATTTAGACTATAATTATTATAATATATGACAAATTTTGAAGTAGAAACAAATAATCTTGAATAATTTAGTAAATTTATTTGAGACTTCTATCCAGAGTTCTACTCTTACTATACTTTAGTAACTTAATTATGAAGAGGAAGGGATATATTTTATCTAACTCATAATTTCATAAATGGTAACATCTAACATATTTAGAACTCAAAAAAATACTTTCCACCATAGCATAAATAGATAAAGAAGAAAACATTTATGAAATAATTCATATTGACATGAAACTGGGTCCATAAAAAATATTACGGACATGAAAACTAGATTGTAACAACCTGGACCCAAATAGCCACCCGAACAGTGCACAATGGGTCGGGTGTTACTACCTTAGGTGCACCTCCCTGGAACACCAAAGGTTGTCGAATAGCAGTGAGGGTCTGAATAGGTACAGTAGGGAGGCTATACCCTCATGGAGGAAATAAAGGTACTGGTCCAAGTATAACGTCTATATGTAGACAAAATTAAATGACTTAGTAGACTCAAACTAGACCTACAGAGTGGAATCATATCAAATATCAGACAAACTGTGAAAAAAATATAGAACAATGGTAGTGGAAAGTAAACAGAACAACATTCTGAACATCACAAACAACTATGGCTGTAAACAAACAAACACGCATTCATATAAAGTCATACATATCAATATTAAAGGGAGTCAATGGCTAACCAACAGTTAATAAAAAATAAAGTAAGCATGATAATAAAAAATGGAACCAAGAAAAATAACTTCATCAAGGTACGACCTGAAGGTCAATTCCAGTCTCCACACCAACAGCACTAAAGTCCAGCTCCTGAGGTTGACCCTCTACCTGTACGCAATTTCATAAAGTCTGTACATGTCCCAAAGGGACCGTGTAGGGTGTGAGATGAGTCTCAGTAGGATACCACCCAATGGTGCGTACCTAATATAAGTATTTCGGAAGACATGATTATATAAGAAAATAGTAAACACTACAATGCCCAAAAGTAAACACAAACTTCACTGGTGCTCAGCAGCCACCAGGAAGTGTCACCTGCTTCGGACAATGCTAGAATCTCTGGTATGTAAACCAACACCACGTACCACCTGACAGCATGTGCTCAAGTACCAACATCCCTAGGGTACGCCCAATAATCAGAACCCATCTCGAAACCTCAACCTACCCATTGCACAATATCCGAAGGAACAGTGATACCTATCCTCAAATAATAACTGGAGGGACAGCGATGTCTGCCCTCAAATAATACGCAGAGGGATAGCGATATCTGCCCTCAAAACACGGCGAGCCTCGGCCCCCAACCTGACAGCCTCAAATCTTTCTCCCGAAGGCTCCTCACCTCCCACGTGGCATCCTATAGCAAGCACCCCCAAACCAATAACACCTAACTGCATCTATCGGGGGCCTCTACCCAGTGAGCGGTCGTACCACCTCATCATGGAGTCTATCTGTGTGCACACTACTCAAAATTACCCTTTGAGTAGTAATCACCTTAATAAGTTCCCAAGCCACAACATTTATGATGCCTCTTGTCCCTGTGAACCTATCGCTCATGTATGATGGCCTCTCCATCCATGTAACTTGGGCCAAGCCCAACCTGACAGTCCAACTACCTCAACCGACATCCATGACGCCCAATCCCATGGTAGGAACCACCCAAGTAACCCGGGAAAAGCCCCAACCTGTGATCAACATCACTCAACAAAATAACCAGGCCACACCCAACATAACTAAACAGTTCAACACAGGCAATATCACACATTGCATATATGTACTAGAAAACATCAGTCTGAATAGGCAATTACTAAACAGTAAAGTTACACCACATGTGTTTCATCTCATACTAGAACCTAACGTCTTGAATTCCCTAATAAAATTCAATCATGCTTTAACAAATTAAATTCAACAGTTTAAACTAAGCATTTCAATTTATGACCATTTTGGAACCCCCGGCCGAAATTCCCCAAAACGAGCAATGGACTCTAACCCAGCCTCGCTCTATCACAACTAGGCCAGAGAATGCCCAGAGGCATCCCATATTGCAGATAAATAATTAAAAACAATTAAACAGGGTTTCACTAAATACCCAATGTCACGCATGAAGGTCGAAACCCCCAAAATCTACGAAAACCCGAAAGATGGTATGCACCACCCCCCTCTATCACGCATGATGCTACTCCTCCGATTTCAGCCTCGGAATCGGTCTAAATCGTGATAGATATGCATTTCTTTCAAATCATGGAAATTCCATTCAGATGGAATCTGTGGAGAAATAGGCAAGGAATCAAGGATGAATAGGGGTGTGCGAGGTTAGCCTTTCTGATACGGACCCGCAACAACTGACGGATCGAAGAACGGAGGTTGTATGAAGAATTTAGGAGGGTTTGTGTTCTTTGGAGGTTTTCAGATGAAGGTTCCGTCCAACGAAGAATAAGAAGAGTGTTCTAGACATAAGACGCAATGGTGTCTCGGATGATCAAATAAAAATAAAAGTACATGGCATGTATTTCAAGACTACACGCCATGTAGATGGCTTTTCTGTACCCCGACTTAAGCGGAGTCCAGTGAATGTCTTAGACTGTGTACACGGTCAACACACGGCCAGGGACTCAGCCATTTACACAGAAAGAGTTACATGGAATTTCAAGGATGACTACACACCGTGTAGATGAAAATTTACATAGGGGCACCACATGGAATTTACTCACACACATCCGGCCACTCGCCTACACATACACAACGTGTACTTGGGAGTACATGGCGTGTAGTCTGGATAAATCCGAAAACTTCCAAGATTTTCCCGACTTCTCAAGAATCAGCCAAAAATATTATAAAAAGGTGGAAAAATTCAAACAGGGTCAGAAATTTTAACTTGTTCTAAAAACCTGGTTCTTACTAACTCCTCACCTTAACGTAGCTTGTCCTCGAGCTACCGAATGAAACCTCGAGATGGTACCGAACATACCACCCCGATCAGAGTAACCCAGACTTCCTCAGTCTCAAAGGTCCCAGCTAAATTCCTCAAGGGGCTCCCCACCTTAAGAATTACCTACTCGGTCTAAACCCGAAACAAAGCTCCATGAAATCAAAATAAACAAGGCCCAATGACCTATTTTCTGGACCCATGGTCCTCCCATGAAGCATCTTCACCCATGCACCTCCTCGGTGCTCACATGTTGCTTCTGACATCCAATGTAACTCCCACTTCATTGGTGTCTGCCTCCAAGAGGTCTTGCATCTCATAGATGCTCCAATCAAAACCTGGTGCCTTTCACCTCAAGTAACTCGCATCGATGTTGCCCCGATTCCCATGGCACCTCATGTAACCTGCATCCACGATGCTCCGGATGCTATGCATCTCAAATAAATAAATAAAATATATAACTCATCTGATATGATGCCAATCCCACTAACTTGCATCTAGTCAGTTCCCAAGTATCCTGTGTAACTCGTGCACTCAACCAGACATGCCTCAAGAGGCCATTCCCTAAGAATGCAAAGAAAAATCATGGCCACACCCATGGTGTACCTTCCACCATTGTCAGCTCAGCAGCCTGCTCAGTCCTTGGTATCTCCACAGCATACACCTAGCCTGAAGTATGGCTACCTGATGCCTGACCTCCCTGCGATGCTGCTCCCGTCACCGGCCACTGACCCCTCAGCTGGGTCCCACCATCTCTGTCACATCCTCTGCACATAGCTGAACCTCAACTACCCTCTCCTAGTACCGAACCTAAACCAACACCTGATGCCACGGTCTGTCCTGGTCCCTGCCTGCCGGCTGTCTAAGAAGGCTGCCTGCAAAAACTCTCCAGATGCCCAACCTGTCCACATGCTCGGCACTCCTTTGGAGGCCTATCGCACTGAGCTCAAGTATTCCCCGACTTCCCACATGGAAATAAAACCACCTCTGAACTACCAAGAGGTGGCCTAGTTGAGTCATTAACCTACCCATCCTACTGGAACTCATCTCTACCTCGCTTCCTGCTATCTGAACCATCACTTGAAGTTGTTGCCCTACCAATCTGGGGTTCATCCCACTAGTTTCCCTCTACTATAAGTGTCTGGTTCATCGCCTTTGAGAAGGAAGCCAGCCTGAAGATGTTCACCCGGACCCGAATGGCGTGTCATAAGTCATACTCGAATCGCCTCACCCTAGATGCGTCATCGCTTACCATACCAGGTGTAAAGCGAGACAACTCTGTGAAGGTAGCTGCGTAGTCCATGACAGACATATCTGCCTGCTGAAGGCTCAAGAACTCCCAATATCTCTCTTCCCTCAGTGTCTCTGGATAGAATTTCTCAAAGAACATGTCCTCGAAGTCCTTCCAATCCAGTCCCTCATGCCTACGAGCATGTACCTGTACATCCCACCAACGCTTCGCTGGTCCTCTCAGCATGTACGTCGCCAACTTGACCCTCCACCCTGGACGCATCTCGAGTTTCTTAAAGATCCTCATCTTGCTTTCTATCCAGTTCTCGGCTACTTGTGGACCACCCTCACCCTGAAAAATCGGCGGGTGCTACGACTGAAACTCCCGCGTCGGATAATCCATAGATGGATTTGTACCCTGTACACCTCTGTCAATCCCCTACAAGATATGTACCAGGCTATCTCAGAGCTGCTCATCGAGCCAAGTTCTGAACGCTGCCAAACCCAACTGCTGCCCTGCCTGCACTGGATCCTGAACCTGATCTTTTCCTTGATCATGTACCTGCGGCTCATGCTCTGCCTGCACTGGATTTTGAACCTGATCCTACGGAACTGTATCTTCTCTTTCCTGATGATCCATCGAGTCATGAATGAGTAACCCGCTGAATACCATAAATGGTCAGACAGCCCATATATATGAATAACAATATATTCTATGTAGATAAGGAAAGCAGTAAAGAGGCAGTGCATAACAACTACCCTTACTCTCCCCTATCACAGCTGATTCTCTTGGAATCCCGACCTCATGGCCTCCTTACCCTCCCTCAATAGAGCCAATTATCAATGGTACCTTGGGCCATGCCCATCCTGACAAACAACGTTCCCTCTAACCTGATGACCGAGTCATCCAATCCTGATAGTTACACTGCCTCAGTCATATTACCTTCCTGCTCTCATAAGAGCCGGGCCCAAATATCCTATAACATGAAACTCTAAAAAAATACACAAAGCATGGAATACATATTGAAATAAACACGAAATTATATCAGTAGTTTTACCTATGCACATTTCAAAGCATACATAACATGGAAATTGATTTTATTCACATGGTATTATCACTTCACAAAGCATACATGCAATTATGAAATTGAAATACCCTAAAATGTGCCTATCAAAATCAAAGTAAACAAGCCTTGTCATACCAGGACAAGGTAAAATTCTCCCTTACTACACCAGGTCAAGGGTCACATATCAAAATCAATAACATCACACACAAATTGAGCCACCGTGGTGGAAATAATATAAACTGTAATCCGAGAAAAACAAACAACAATTCCCACCCATGGAAACTTCGTCCATACCTCGTGCATGGGGATGTAGGCATCCAAGCACAAGCTAGAAACCCAGTTCTAGTAATAACCTATCTCCAATCTACCATAACCCAAATAGTAAAACTAGCATAAATAAAAAACAGAAGCCTCAAACTCATTAGTAGTTAGCAAAGCAAGGCTACTAAATCCTGGTCAAGAACTCCTCTAATACCACTTTGTAATGACCCGGACCTGAATAGCCACCCAAACAGTTCCAAACGGGTCGGGTGTTACTAATTTAGGTGCACCTCCCCAGAATTCCAAAGGATACCGACTAGAAGTGAGGGTCTGAATAGGTATAGTGGGGAGGCTATACCCTCACTGAGGAAATAAAGGTACTATTCCGAGTATAATGTCTATAAGCAGTGGAAATTAAATGACCCAGTAGACTCAAACCAGACCCGTAGAGCGGACGCATATCAAATATCAGAAAAATAGTGGAAACAATATAGAACAATGGCAGTGGAAAGTAAACAAAACAACATGCTGAACATCCCAAGCAACTACATCTATAAACAAACAAACATGTATCCATAGCAAGTCATACATATCAACATGAAATGGTGCCAATAGATAACCAACAGTTATTACATAATAAATTAAGATCTCTAATACAAAAAGGGAACCAATAAAAATAACATTAGTAAGGCACAACCTCAAGGTCCATGCCAGTCTCCATGCCAACAGTTCTAAGGTCCAGCTCATGAGGATGACCCTCTACCTGCACACAATTTCATAAAGTCTACACGCGTCCCGAAGGGCCCATGTAGGGTGTGAGACGAGTCTCAGTAGGATACCACCCAATGGTGCGTAACTAATATAAGTGTTTCGACAGACATGGTTATATAAGAAAATAGTAAAAAGTACAATGCCCAAAAGTAAACACAAACTTCACTAGAGCTCAGCAGCCACCAGGAAGTGTCACCTGCTTCGGCCAATGCCGGAATCTCTGGTCTGTAACCCGGAACCACATGCCACATGACACCATGTTTCTCAAGTACCGACGTCCCGAGGGTACGCCCAATAATCGTAACCCATCTCGAAATCTCAACCGGACCATGGCACAACATCCAGACGAACGGTGATACCTGCCCTCAAATAATAACCGGAGGGACAGCGATGTCTTCCCTCAAATAATACCCGGAGCGACAGCGATTTCTTCCCTCAAATCATAGAGAGCCTCGACCCCCAACTTGATAGCCCCAATGCTATATCCTGAAGGCTCCTCACCTCCCACATGGCTTCCTATGGCAAGCACCCCCAAACCAATAACACCTAACTGCATCTATCGGGGGCCTCTGCCTAGTGAGTGGTCATACCACCTCATCACGGAGTCTATTTGTGTGCACACTACTCAAAAGTACTCAGTGAGCAGTAATCACCTCAATATATTCCCAAGACACAACATTTCTGACACCTCATGTCCCTGCAAACACGTCGCTCTCGTCTGATGGCCTCGCCATACAAGTAACCTGGTCCAAGCCCAACCTGACAGTCCAACTACCTCAACCAACGTCCAGGATGCCCAATCTTGTTGTAGGAACCACCCATGTAACCCGGGAAAATCCCCAACCTTTTATCAACATCACTCAATAAAATAACTTGGTCATGCACAATATAACTAAATAGTTCAACACAAGAAAAATCACACATTGCATATATATACTGGAAAACATCACTTTGAACAGGCAATTACTAAACATTCAAGTTACACCACATGTGTGTCGTCCCATACTAGAACCTAAGGTCTCGAATGCCCTAATAAATGTCAATCATGCTTTAACAAATTAAACTCAATAGTTTAAAATAAGTAGTTCAATTTATAACCATTTCGGCACCCCTGGCCGAAATGCCCCAAAATGAGAAATGGCCTCGAACCCAGCCTCGTTTGTTCACAACTAGGTCAGGGAATGCCTAGAGGCATACCACATTGTAGATAAATAATTAAAAATTGTTGAAGAGGGTTTCGCTCAATACTCAACGTCATTCCCAAAGGTCGTAACCCCTAAAATTATACGAAAACACGAAAGAAGGTATGCACCACCCACCTCTGTCTCGTACAATGTTATTCCTCCGATGTCAGCCTCTGAATCGGTCTAAATCACGGTCGATCTGTGCTTCCATCAAATCCCAGCAATTCTGTTAGGATGGAATCTACAGAGAAATAAGTGAGGAATCAAGGACGAAGAGGGGTGTGTGGGGTTAGCCTTTTCGATGCGGTCTCGCTACCACCAACGGATCGAAGAACGGAGGTTGTATGAAAATTTAAGAGGGTTTGTGTTCTTTGGAGGTTTTTAGAAAAAGGGTTTGTCCAACGAAGATGAAGAAGAGTGTTCTAGGCATAAGACGCAATGGTGTCTCGGATTCTCAAATAAAAATTAAAGTACACGGCATGTATTTCAAGACTACACGCCATGTAGATAGATTTTCTGTACCCTGACTTAATCATAGTCCATTGCACGGCTTGGACCGTGTACACGGTCAACATACAGCCAGGGACTCGGCCATTTATGCAGAAAGAGGTACTCGGCGTGTCAAGGATGGCTACACGCTGTGTAGATGGAAATTTACATAGGGGAACCACAGGGCATGTACTCAACGAGCACACATCAGGCCACTCACCTAGACATACACATCCTGTACTTGGTAGTACACGGCGTGTAGTCTGGAAATTTCCAGAAACTTCCCAGATTTTCCAGACTTCTCAATAATCAGCCAAAAACTTTATAGAAAAGCAGAAAAATTCAAACAGGGTCGGAAATTTTAACCCGTTCTAAAAACCTGGTTCTTACAAAGATTCACACATAACATTATTAACATGAAAACTAGGTCCACACAAAATCTTATATACAAGAGAACCAGTTCCACAAATAAAATTTTGAACATGAAATCAGATTCATGCCTAACATATTTATCTCATGAGTTATCATTATTTAATTAATTCATTAGAGGACTATAATAGACCCACTCATCATATAATCACACTCCATTCATATGTATGCCATGGGATCATGAATAATTTGTCATATATTATAATTAGTAGAAAGGAAAATGTTTTTATAAAAATACCATCATCATAATAATAAACCATATATATAAAGAAAAAAGATGGTATTATTTGATCATAACCACATTAAATTATAAGTAACATTAAAGGATGTCATATTTGATTAAAATGATTTTAAAATATCACTAAGAATATTTCTATAGGAAAATACTCTTTTTTACTTTGAAAATAACTTCTTCAAAATAAAAAAAAGTCCAAAAATCATGTAAATACTTTTTATTGAAAATAAATATTTAAAATTGTAAAGGAATATCTAAATCATTTATTGTTCATGATAAAGGGAAAAATTGGTCACATCATGTATATAAAAACTAATATTCCATTCACATTATCACTAAAAATTCAAAAGTACCTTTTTTAGAAAATGAAAAAAAAAATATTTTTTTAAAACATTTTTAAAACACCCAAACATGGGTAAAAGTGAAATTAAAAAATCATTTTTTAATAGTGAAAACATTACTAAAAACATATTTATAAAACATGGACATTTAAGAAAAAGGATATTTGATGGAAGTGAGAAATGAAGTTTATTTTCATTCAAAAAATTATTTTGGTCTATTGAGTAATTAAAATGAGTAAAATGAAAGGAATACATTTATTTTCAAGAAACCATCAAAGGAGAATAAATTTAATGAGTTTATTTAGAGACATATTGTGAAATTTTTTATTGTAAACTTAATCATAAACAATCAGGATAAACAATGAGATTTTGACATAGATCCATTACTGATTTGGTAAATTTTTAATTGTTAGACTCGTAAAATAAAGAAACAAAGATGAATATGTACATCTCATTAATTTCATGAGATCTATAATAAAATAAATTCATGGGGAAATATATACACAACATAAAATATACAAGTGGTGAATATGGAATGTGTCTCAGTGAAATAAAAATGAGATGAAAATATCTTACCTCAAGTTTGACATGATCTGAAGGTTATCTAACCACTTATATAATAAATTTAAATTTATTATTATCCTATTCCAGAATTATGTAAATATTTATAATATCATATATGATCTAATTATAGTATTTCATCACCCATTTATAAATAATTACTTATTAGAATCATCATTTTCGAGTGTTAATTATTTTGTTTTTCATAAGAATTTTGGATTGGTATTTTGGTCCTCATACATTGATAATAGTTACATAATATATGAAATGTTAATAATTATATAATTATATTATATTATATATATATATATTCATCCATAAAATTTTGAGATAAAAAAATTAATTACACCATTCATAGAGATGATAGGTCATATGTACGCATTAATGATATTTTCACATTTCGATGGATGAAATAAAACAAAATATAATTAATAATTAATGTTTAAAATATAATTTTATATCATATATATTATTTATTAATTAAATATATCGTTATTATTTCCCATGTAAATAATAAATGAAAAAAAATCGCATCACTTTGTGAAGGAGGTAGTCCACATACACACACAAGTGATGTTATCATTTTCTAACATATTGTATGGTAATAAATTATATTTTATAATTTAATTATAGAATAATAATTATTCCATAAATATAATATACAAACTTTAAACCCATTTTCATAACCATCTATGAAATATGGTAATGGAAAATGAATTGTATCACTATATGAATATGGTAAGCTATATGTATGCATGAGTGATACTTTCACTTCCCATTTGATAGAAAAGAGGGTGAATAAAGATGGTTTCATAATCATTATAACATTTTAGAATATATATGATAATAAAGTTACTATTTTATTGTGAATAAAAAATATTTATAGGAGGTATAAGAAGATACAAATTGAAAGAGGTGGGGTAAGATGATTATTTATTCATTGATAGGCCTCCTTTATACCCTTTCTTAAAGACCCTTGGAATCTTATTTTAAGAATATAATGACATATAATTCATGGATATAAAAATTTGTAATATAATTAGGTAGTTTTTTGTTAAGATAAATATCTCAATGTTTTGTAAATAAGATAAAGGTGGGTGCCCTTTTATAAGTGAGGTGAGGGATACTCTTGGATGTTCTTAAAATATTAAAATATAATAAAGTCATTATCTATAGAAATTCTTCCAAATGGATACATATTTAAGATAAGGTAGTATTTTTTTCAATTTACATTAACTAATAAAAATTTTATTTCTTTTTTTGGTGTTTAAACCTTTTTATTTGGTTTAAGGCCTTATTTAAACAATTTTAACCTTAACCATTGTAACGACTTTCAACTATTAAAGGGCTAAAATTTTTATATTTAAGGTAAAAATTGACTGATAAATGAATATTATAAGATTATTTACACCATTTATAATACTAATTTTATTATTTCAATAGTTTTATAATATTTAAATGTTTGAATAGTATAAATTGTTTCATAAAATATCATTAACGTCATTTTTTACACTATTAATTTAATTGGAAATTGATCACAACATGAAAATAATGGAAGTCAAATAAAAACATTCTAAAAATAATATATATTATATTTTTCTATAAAATTCATGGAACACAATAATTCTATCCAAATTGTATTGCTTTTAAGAGTCTTTAAATCATTTGTTTTATTTTTCTATTAATTGAATATATAATGTGTCTTCATTATGTAAGAATTTAATGTAATTATTCAATCACTGATAATTAAAAATAAATTACTATGATAAATAAAATTAATTTATATTTTAAATAAATGTTTAAAATAAAACATAACCTCTTTTTACCTTTATGATACAATATTAAGGATATTAAAGTCAAGTGTGTGTCATTTTTTCTTTATCTTTTACTTAAATTAATATAAAGTTCATAATCATATAAATATGGATAAAAGTGGCCATAGATTAGAGAAATTATTTTAAATTAAAAAAATCAACCATAAAATATTATAAAGGGAAGTTCTATATAAATATTTATGTCTTATTTAAATGTTTTAACAGTATTTTACTCATTATACACTTACCATGGTAACACTTATTTATCAAGGTTATTATTCATAATGACAAAAAATAAAAGTGAACTATTAAAAAATATACCTATTGATTCCAAATATGGAATAAGGTTTTCAATATTCAATTTATAGAAGTGGGAGAAATTAATTTAATAGAATCCCACAAAACACAATGAAAAATAGTTTTTCAGAAAATCCCCTTTTATGTATAAAAATGTGTTCATACCAAATTCAACCATAAAATTTATTACAATTAGCATTACTTAATTATTCATTATATAATATATAATATTTTACTCTGAAAACATTTCAAAATAAAATTTAACTTTATAAATATCTGAAACTAAAATATATTTTTCAATAAAAAATCAGTATTTTTTAATATTCATAAAAAAAATCAATCTTTTCATAAAATTCTTAAAAAGTAACTATAATAAAATATTAAAATTCTGATTTAAAAAGTTGATTTCATTTTATAAAATACATTTTCTAAAATTGTAAATAATTAATTATAATATTTTCTCATAAAAATTAATAAAACAATGGTTTAATGAAACATATTTTTGAATTAGAATGTAACATTATTAAAAAAATGAATGCTTATTTACTAAGAGTTAATAAAAGAATTTTATTTATTAGATCTATTATGTATATTTCATATTTTTATTTTTATTTTTCATTCCCACCAATTCAATGACTCTGTTATAACAATAAAATTTAAATACAAATATTTCATGGTTCATTTAAGCTTGGTGTTGTCGGTCATATATACTATCGAACATAATATTCTTCTTTTAAAATATCAAGGTGTAACATTATCACACCAAAATTTAATAAATTGCATCCTATAAATTTTAACTTTTGATCAGCAATCAAGGGTTTGAAATTTAAAAATTTCTTTATAGAAATCCCACATCATTAAAAGTGTTAACAAATCTTCATCTTAAAAAGAGGGATAGAAAAATATGAAGGTCATCTAGAATAATACAAAACTTGGTTTCTAAAGAGCATAACATTAGTGGGAAGGGAGAATAATAACATGTAGGATAAAACTAACACCTAGGACTAAAATGGAGTGATAAATAACATGGTCATGGTAATGTTAGGGGCCAAAAAACTAGAAAAAACAATTATCGGTGAAAAGACCATTGATTCATCAAAAATGAAGGTAAATGTATAACATTTTATTTTAATATCTTTTTCATGAATTTGATGTATTATCTTAATATCAGGATAAATAACATGAGGAAATAAAATTACTTGATATCTTTTCCAATTCATAAAAATATATTTATCATTTGGTTGTGCTTAGATCTATTTTTACTTCATCTTTTACTCTATTAAATGAATATTCAAGGTGAATTTTTTATGCCTAAGGTAATAGAATTAACTTTTAATATAGAATAATATCCAAAAAACAATTAAAATTCATTATTCATATCTCTAAATATTTAACAAAACAAAATGGTTAGTAAAAGTTATCCAATGTGGACAAAAATAATACATTAGTCCCTAAAACATCAATAATAACACCAAAAGGTCAAAAAAATATTATATAAATATATAAACATAAGGATCCTCCAAAATATTTTTGAGTAATATTTAAACACAAATATTAGTTTGATTTTATCTCATATCCTTCCATGATCAAATTAATAATTATCTTGTAGTAATTTTATCCACTCATTAAGTCTCATAACAAAATGTATATATATTGATCATATTTTCTCTAAAATCTAATAATCATTTCCAAATATAATATCACAATAAAATAATATATGATACTAAAATATAATTAATCATATATTCCTAAAATAATATCTCCTCTTAGCTAAAAAATTTAATTAGGTTCATCCTTTCACTGATTGAAAATAATAGGTTGATTTTTAATTTCAAATATGAATTCCTTATTCCATAAATTTATATGGAATTTATGTATTGAGAGATAATAAATACATAAAATTTCACTAAATTATGAATAATAATATTTTAATAGGTCTCATTTATATAAACATCAGCATGGTATCCCCAACTCTATTGTAAAAGATAGGTGTTCCCAAATTTTCATGATTCACATTAACTGTTGTGATTACGAAAGACTTCCCTTTTCTATTTTACTTTATATGTTTTTTATGGATTATTATCCTCATTATCCCCTAGATTAGTGAATTGATTTGAATAATTCCCAAAATCCTTGTATCTATAGCACTAAAGAGTGACTGGTTTATTCTATTGATCTCTCTCTATCTACTGATTTCGTTGACTATAATATTAACATCACTCCAAAATTATTTTAATTTATGGACACACACCCCACCCTTCAAATGTGTTTTTATTTCTTTCAAGAATTCACCTGAGTGATTCTTTCCACATTTTTGGAAAGTAGGAGGTTGTAACTTTCTCTTACCTTACTATGACATACCACTAGAGCTTCCATGAAGCCACATATTCCACTTATTATCACCGGAACCATGAGGGTTTCTAACTTCCATTTATACTTTGAGTTCACATCAAATTATTTCTTCATTGCTTGTAAAAACATTTATGGTTGATTCCTTTCGAATTAAAGGTTGTAAGTACTTACTAAAAAATATAATCTTAAACTTATCCCATTCCATGGATTCAGTTTCATCATCTTACCTCTTATTCTTAATAAAAATTCCCCACTTATCAGCTTCACCTTCAAAATGATAAATATATAAGACAATTTTCTCATTGTCAAATAACTAAATAAGGGAAAATATATTTTCAATCACATTAATCCGTTTCTTAGAAACTAATGGATCAAAATACCCTTGGAAGGATGGTGCATTTGGTTACATAAAATATTCAATAGCATGTTTTTTCTTTCCTTTGTGAATTCATAATTTCAAAATGACTCATGCTACCACTCATATCATGAGAGATTTGAGTGAGTATAGTCACAACATATTTAATCCCAACTCTTAAGACATTTTTTTGTTCATGAGTAAAAATTTTTTATTGTCCATCACATTCATTGTTCGCATGATTCATTTAGGTTCCATCTATTTACTAAAACCAAAACTATAATGTGGTAAACAATCATCATAGTGATAAAACTTATAATCATTAAAATCATTCATAAAAAACATAAATCATGTAACCTTTTTTCAATATATGAAACCATAGGTTTAACCTAGTCCATATTTTTTAAAATCTATTAAAATATTTCCTAATGGTTTATAAAGAGAATGTGAGTTAACCAGAGAATATCTTCCAAGATGGAAAACCAGGTGTGAATTTAGGTTGCACTTGTTGTACATTAGAATGATGGATGAGATATACTCGAACAACTATTTTAGATTTTATTACACTTAGATTAATCTATGAGAAAACCACATCAATTTTTAGTTTCCATATATCTAATTTTTCTACAATAACAACATAATTTATATCTTACCAAAAAATTTATATGATATCATATTCTTAGTCTTATCCCCAAGGTTTTCTCAAAAGTTCTCTAATCCTAATCTCTAAGGATTGACTAAAACCTACATTGACACCAACTATAATGACACATAATTTTCATGAATAAAGTTTATATCATTTTATATTAATATTTAATTCATAACATTACGATCTGTGCAAGAACCACAATGGTATTGTTTATTTAGATACTAGATACGTAATATTCTTATTTCATGAAAGATATTAAATATATCCCAAAAGTATCTTCATGAATAGTAATCATCTTAGACATACCCTATTTAAAAACATTCCTCTTAACTTGGGAAAGGATTCATAAGAGATAGTGATCTCATATGCTTAGTAAGGGTAAAAAGGGATATATCAATGATCACATTAACATAACATGAGAATAAGGGTAATATAACATGAGCTTAACATTTGAAAACCATACCCTACATATCATATATCATAATTTAGATCCATGTCATAAAGTTTGGTGGTTAATAAGACATAAATCATAAACAAATCAAAAAAATGAACCATGAGATCATAACATAGACATAGTAATATTAAAAAAAACATAAGATTATAACATTTTGAACATTTATAACTAGAAAAATGTTTACTCATTAAGTTAAGGACATTAAATAAGTCCCTCATATAATCTTAGGAACATAAATTCAATTCCTAAAATAATCTTATGTATATGAAAAATAGGTATACACATTATAATTTGGACATTAAAACTAGGTCCATTCAAAATATTGTCAATAAGAAAACTATGACCATGTATAATCTTAGGGACATGAAAACCAGGTTCACAAATACAATTATTAACATGAAATTTGGTCCACAAATAACATATTTATATCATGATTTATTCAAATTTAACCAATGAATTGGAGGAATATAATGGACCCACCGGTCATGTAATCATAATCCATTCATAAGTACACCATTACATCATGAATCATTCATCATATATCATAATCCATAGAAAGGGAAAATGTATTATAAAAATCTCATATTCATAATCCTAAACCATATAGATAAATAAAAATGATAGTATAACTGGATCGTAACCCCAGTAAAAAATAATTAACATCAATGGATGTCATATTAGATGAAAATTAATTTAAAAATCACATCAAATATTTCTAGTGGAAAATACCATTTTCATACTTCAAAAATCACTTCTTTAAAATATGAAAATTTATAAAAAAAATAATGGAAACATTTTATTTGAAAATAAACTTATAAACTTGTAATGTAATCTAAAAATCATTGAGTGTTAATGATTATTGGAAATTTGGTTCATGATGTGTACGTAAAAACAGAGACTCCTTTCATATTCTCAGAAAAAAGTCAAAAATACCTTGTTTGAAAAATGAAATGATAATTCTTTTTATAATATTTTTAGAAAGAATTATAAATGGGTAATAATGACTTTAAAAAATCATTTATGAATATTAAAAACATTATTTAAACCATTTTTCTAAAACTTGTACATGGAAGAAAAATGATTTTTGACAGAAGGGAGAAATAAATTTAATTTTCCTTAAAACAATTATTTCAATATATTGAGTACTAAAATTGGGAAATGAAATTAAAAAAATTATTATAAATAGAAAACTATGGTATAAGAAATTTATGAGTTTCTTGAGATATATATCAATAAATTTCATCATTATAAACCTAATCATAAACAATCCCAATAAATAATGAGATTGTAACATAAATCTATTACCACTTTGGTAACTATTGAATTGAAATCCTTATTAAATAAATAAACTTATATGGATATTTATATACCATTATTTTCATGTTAATAAGAATAAAATACATTCATTTGATGTATATACACCCCCATAAAATATATAAGTTGTGAATTTTCCATGTGTATCACAAAAAAAAAGTGATTTGAATATCCCTTACCTCAAGTTTGACTTTCTTTGACGGAACTATAACCAAATGTATAATAAATTTAAATGTATTATACTCATATACCATAATAATATACATAATTATAATATCATATATGATTCATTTATAACATTTCAATACCCATTTATTAATAACTGTTTTTAGAATCATTGTTTGGTGTTAACTATTTTGTTTTCCATGAGAATTTCATCTTGGTAGTTATTTTCCTTTTACATTGATCACAGTTCCATCATCCATATAATTTAAAAAATATATAATTATCCTTAATACCGTATTTTTAAATCAAAAATGAAAAATGAATCATATCCATTGTTGGTGGTGGTGGTCCACACGTACGCAAGAGCGATGTTATCATTTTCCAATGAAATAGAAGATAAAAATGTATATAGGATATTATATTTAAATAATAATATTTATATTATAAATATAATATATAAACATTAAAAAAATAATAAAAACCATCAATTAAAGATGATGTTTGAAATTGAATTGTATCACTACATGGATATGGCAATTTGTACGTATGCAAGATAGATACTTTAACTTAACTTATTATTTGATGGAAAATAGGATGAATAAAAATGATTTAATAATAATAATAAAATTTAAGTCTATTTATGATATTAAATTAATTATTTTATATAGAATAACTCATATTTATATGAGGTAGAATAAGAAACAAATTGGAAGAGGTCGGATAAGATTGTTACCCCTTCTTCAGTACGCCTCCTTTAGATACCTTATTTAGAAAACTGGAAATTTTATTATAAGAATACCAAAATGTATAATTTTTATTTAGGTAAATTTAGAATATAATTATGCAGTTTTTGGTCAAGATAAATGGCTCCATGTTTTGTAAATAATATAAATGAGGGATTCCCTATTATTACTGAGGATAGCGTCACTCCTGGAATTTCTTATAAGATTAAAATATAATAAAGTCATTTATTATACAAATGCTTAAAAATGTAAATATTTTTGAAGATATGAGATAATTTTGTTGAAATACCATCAAAAAAATAAAAATTTTATAGTTTTATGTGGTGTTTTAAACCATATCGTTTTGTTTAACTCCTTAGTTAACCAATTTTATCCTTTATCACGGTAACAATTTTTCACTCTTAAGAATATATAATTTTACATATAAGGTTACAATTTGATCATAAATATACAAGGGTGATATTTTAGACCATTTATCTTGTTATTTTTCATGTTTTGATATTTTTATAATTTTTAAATAATTTATAAAATATTTATAAAATATTATTAATGTCATTTTAGAAACTATTCATTTAATTTGACATTGACAACAACCTGAAAAAATATAATTCGAATAAAAACTTTTAAAACATCTCTAATATTATATATTTATCTAAAAATTTCATTTAATTCCATAATTCATCCAAATTGTATTACTTTTAATATTTTTAAATTCATTTACTTTATTTTTAAATTGATTGAATAAATATTGTGAGAGTGTTGCATAATCATTTAGGGTAATTGTTCAATCACTAAAAATTAAAAATTAACTACTAGGAAAAATTCAATTAATTTATATTTAAATTAAACATTTATAACCAAACATAACCTCTTTTTACCCTTATGATAAAAATATTTGAGATATTAAATTCAAGAGTGTAACATTTTTAACTTTATATTTTACTTAAATTAATATAAATTTTAAAAACAATGAAATATGGAACCAAGTGTCCATATGCTTGATAATTGTATATAAATGTCAAAAAAACCATAAAATAGGATAAAGTATATATTTATAGAAATTTTAAATCCTTATTCCAAATTTTAACCCTATTTTACTTGTTTTACTCTGACCGTGATTACAGGTATTTAGCAAGGTTACTATTTATAATAATAAAAAATAAAAGGTAAATATTAACAAAATTTATAATAATTAATTCTGAATAAGGAATCATTTTTCAAAATTAAATATAAATAATTTGAAGAAAATAATTTCTGAAAAAACTGTAAATGCATCAGAAAATTGTTTCTTAAAAAACCTGTTAAGTATAAAAATGTTTGTATAACAAAATTCAACAATAATATTTATTCTAATGAACTTAATTGGATTATTAATAATATAATAGAAATAATTTTACTTTAAAACTATTTTATAATAAAATGGAACTTTGTAAATTCTTGAAACAAAAATACCTCTTTTAATAAAAATATATATTTTTTTCTTATAATCAAAAAAATCAATATTTTCAAAAAATATTAAAATATTTTGTCTAATATAATTTTTAATTATTTATTTATGAAATTAATTTAATTTTATAAATTAATTTTCAAAAAAGTTTAGAAGTAAATTATAATATTTTCTCATAAAAAGTAATGAAAATCAAATGTTAATGAATTGTATTTTTTTAAGATTAATATTAATTTAATAAAAAAAATGATTCTTATTTCATAATATTTAATCAATATATTTGTTTTGAATAATCCCTTTATATGTATTTTATAAAATGGCAGATCAAATTCATACCCTCCAATTCAATGACTTTGTTATAATAGACATATTTAAACAACAATATTTTATGGTTCTTTTAAGATCGGTGTTGTCTGTCGTATACACTATCAAACATAATGTTATTTTTTAAAAATATCAAGGTGTTACAGTCATAACCATTCAATATAAACATTTACATTTTATCATATACCAACATGAAGATAGTGGTAAGACATTGATAATATGTAATAAGATAGAATAAAATAAATAAGGGACTAGGATTAAAAATGGTCTATCATGTATCCCTCACTCTCAAAATCCCTAAATTATTATTATATAAACAAACTAAGAAACAATTGATAAATAACTTTTAAAATCAATGAAAATCCCATCTAGTGAACCTTATTTATCATTATATCATGAATAGAGTTATGATATCATGTCTATAGGGAGGAGAAACTCCACTAAAATTAAAACAGAATGAAAATTTATTACAAAATACCAAGAAAAATTACAAGCAAGAAAATGATGAACAATACATCCTAATTTAATCCCTCAAATGGTAACCCCAAAAATAGAGTCTTTCTTATCCTTTATTTTTTATGGATGAATTCCATTGAACCTATTTTATTTTCATGCATGTATAATTTCTACACAGATGGTGATCATTGTGATTCCTTGATGTTGGTATCCCTTTTTTATCTATGTTGAATATTTATTTTGGGCCCAAGATATTATCATATACTTTATGATCGTCCACCATGTGTATATGAATATTTCGGTATTATTTATTTATCTTCTATTATTATATTTATCATGGGATTCAGTTCCACATGTATCTCCATCTTTATACAAAATCTTAGATTTTCTTATAGTTGGATTTCTAGTTTAGTAAATTTTTATACAAGTGAAAAAACCCTACATAGATCTATGAAATTTAATTTTAATATAACATAGGTTTAGGATACTATTACATATGTTTAGTTTATTCCTACATAACCTTTTAAATTTTTATTTGAATCGTCTCCATGTAGCTCACACCTTTAGTTATTGTGGTAATATAAAGAATCTCATATAGCTATGCATCTTCCTGGGTTATTCTTTTAAAACTATTTATTATTCTTATGTAAGTTCAATTTATTATTACACAACCCTTATATATTTATTTTAATCATATTTGGGTGTTCAATCACTTAAATTCCAAGTAAATAAGAAATATCTTACACAACTAATGTTTTGGAAAAGTTACTCTTACGCCGCTTGGCCAATTTGGAATTCATTTTTATTTGAATATGAGTTTTTCTTGCTTGACTAATTAAAGTCCTCAATTAATATTACATGGTATGGTTTATCTTCACATACTCAATATCAAATAAAAAAATGTTTTTCCTAAAATCCTAATATATAATATTAACTAAATCAATATTTTCATTACCTTCCCCCACTATGATCCCTCCTCAGCTTACATTAAATATGGGAGTAACCTTGGAAGCCTTCCCCCAGTGGGATATAATTTAGAGGCTATCACCGAGGGTATAAAATATACCAATGGGAGGCATTACCCTCATATTATCAAAACAATATAAAATTAAAACACCTATCAACTCCATAATAGAGAAGGAAATATAATATACCATAATTAATGTGAATTTTATACAAATAAAAAGTCTAAAAAATAAATTATTGAAAGAAAACTCCTACAGTACTGACCTTGACAAAAATTAAAACCCTCGAGATAGTAATACCCCACTCGGTCACTAAACTGCTCCTAGAAACCCTGAACCATATTTTATATATAATTGTGACCATACAAGTATAATTAGTTTGATCATCCCCAAGAAATCTCATCAAAATGTGGGAGAACTATGCTAATGACTTAGTGAATAAGCAATAAAACCAACACGCACCTCAACTTGGTAAACTACCACCCAACCATATTGAGGCTCACTCACCAAAAAAATCATCTTAGTATAATTATATAATAAGGAAAGAATGTATCAAAAAGGAACATTGCACCACGTCCCCACCAGTTTGTCTCTCTCACACCCCAATTACATACGTCATGTGCTTTCATCCCTCCCAAATCCATGAAAACTCATATCATATATTATATCATAATCACATACCTTATACCCTCAAAACTGCAATCACATATCCATATCCACATACCACATCACCATATCACAATCACGTTCCACATCCTCCCCATAGTAGGGTATCAATAACATGATGGACATAAACCTCATTACCTCCTACTATAATGCATGACCCCCACCATGTTTCACATCCTCAATCAATCATTTTATCATCATTTTCAAATCATTATCATAATTATGTAATCGTTTAATAATGTAAACTAGTTTATTATTTACTATAACATTAATCCATTAAATCATATATGAATATACCTAATTTGAGACATCACAACTCGTAATGCACCAGGAAAGGAGAGAAGGGGGGGGGATATTT
The DNA here is from genome assembly GCA_963277665.1 of Viscum album. Lineage (NCBI taxonomy): Eukaryota > Viridiplantae > Streptophyta > Magnoliopsida > Santalales > Viscaceae > Viscum > Viscum album. The sequence goes on along the minus strand of OY728157.1, from coordinate 452,711,477 downwards.
TGTTATTACTTACCCTCACAAACCTAGATGTCTGGGGAAAACACCAAAATTCAAAAAAAAAATTAACATTGGTAAGGTTATCCAACATAGGTGTGGTTCATATGATATCACAAGTAAAAATATTATATATATATATATATATATATCCACACATAACACAACCCAAGGGTCACTACCAAAACAACACTACCATTACCCATAACATCCACCACACTACCACTTCCACTTAATAATATCTACTTCTATCACTAGAAAAAACCAACCCTACCTTTCCACGCAAATAAAAAATTATAAAATTTAAAATTTAAAATTTAAATACATCATTTATCCATTTACTGACTTACCATTTTTCTATCCACATTACATTCACTATGTCATTTATTCATTAATATTTCATTTCAAACCATATTCTATCAATCATACACATTTATTTTATCCATACCCATTTATTTCAAACATTTAAATTAATTAATAATAATCAACTAACCACATCATAACATAAGCCAATAACCCCCTCAACCATCATAGAACCATTCCATTTCCACATCACAGACCATGAAATATGACAACCAATCCACCTTTCTTATCCATATTACTACACATCCATCATTTCCACATTAACAATTTTATCCTTTAATTACAACCAAGGAAAAATAGTAGAAACACCTACTGTAATATACATTTCAACCACTCAAACCTTCCAAAAATATCTCCAACCAATACCACAGAATTAAAATAACAATAAACACCGCATACTAGTAGTAAAAACAAATAAATTCATTAATAAATAACTCCCACGCTTTCATTTTTATAATATTCCTTAATATTATTTCAATATCTATTTTATGAGTGATAATAAAACAATTCAAGATTTTACACAACCAATTAATTAAAATATTTAAATACTTAACTTTTTATGAATGGTTATTCTAATAGTTCAATAATAGAAACAACACATATATCACACCAGTAACTAGATTCTCAATAGTAATGTTTAACAATCATTAACTATAAGAAATATTGTAAAATCATATAAAATTAATTTAAAACACCCTCCCCCTTCAAAAATATATTATCTCCATTTATCTAAGCATAACTATCAACTCAAAGTAAACAAAAGAATGATAATTCCACAATTTCATGTAAATAAAATTAGATAAGTCTTGAATCCCCTACCTTAACTGGTGATTCAATAATCACTACTCAAGAACAAGGGGAATGGCTGATCACAAGGACAAAACAATGCAAGTAAAATCCTTATCAACCTAAATTGCTGTAAAAAAAACAAAAAAAACTCATCACACTCAACCAATAAAACCCAAACCAAATTTCTAAAATACCCCTCCCCAAATGAAGTTCAGAGAGAAACTATGAGTTAAATGAAAGGATACTCACCTCATATGAAATATTATAATATCATAAATCCAAGAATAAAATTCCAATGAATTGTATTTGAAAATATCCCAAGATGCACCTTTTATCACCTAGGGTTCATGGAGAAATAATGGAAAACAGAACAATTCATATCATATTTAAAATTTATAATAAATCTTGAAACATAAGTTTTTATAGCATGATAGGCCATGGTCATGTCATGGTAGGGATAAATTGAATGAATATATGATATATAGGTCACAATCAACCAAATCTTCCCCCATATAAAGCTTGATCATCCCCCTTAATTTGATATAAATAAGGGAGCTCATGGAATAATGTATATCACCACATCATGCTATATGAATTCTAAAACATCACTTATGGGAAGAATTTTTCACATATCCTAACTCAATAAATTCTTATTTACCTAATAAAAAAAGTATATTTCATATCCTAGGGCTAATCTCTAGAGGAGGCCACCCATACAACATTGTTATTTTATTGTCACCATTAATATTTAATCTAAAATATACTATAAAATGAAATTAAAAATAAATTTGTGATTTATAAAATATATATATAATATGTATATATATTTACATGAATATAAATAAAAACATAAGAAATTAAAAACACAAATAAGTTACAAGAAATAATGAAAAATAGATATGTCTTCCTTGGGATTTATGTATGATACAACTTATTTTTCATTAAAATATAATTTTCTGTATCCTTTTTAATATAGATATCAAAAAATATCATGCTACATCCTCTTATTTTATTGGTAATTACTATACAAAAATACTTATGTATACAAGATAATCTCTTCCAAAATTCTGCTAAGCGACCGCTTTTTCGAACAACACTACCAAAGACAAACTCTATTGTATGAATGACTTAAATAGTGAAGGGAAGGGAAATATATTAAAAAGTAATAACAATAATAGAAGGATAGAAATAAAGTATACACCCATAAAAAATAAATTTAACTACTACTAAATTAAAAGAATAATATAACAAGAAAAATTGAAGTGCAAAAAAATCAAAGCATCTAGTGTTCCCTCCTTCAAAAATAATGAGGATGTTAGTTATCAATTAACACAAAAATGATATTTATATAGGGAGAAAAATATAAATTATGGAATATAAATAAAAAATATAAAATAATATATATATATATATATATCTAAAATGTGTAAAAACAGTTACAGTGAAACTAAAACTATAGTCACAAGCCCCAAATCCATGTTGAAATCTAAAAAATCAAGGGAGGAAAAATAATTTTAAACATATTAGAGGAAATTGTTTAAATAATATAATCCAATAGTTATCTTAGAATGGTTGGATGAGTTTATGGGGATATCAATAAAACATTCATCATTATTCATGTGATCTTCTTATAAGTGGTAGTATCATGATATTATTTAGATTTGATTATTCCCAAAATCATCAGGGATTACCATGTGATTTTGTTCCCTTATATTTAATATATGTGACTGAATAAAAGAATTTTAATGGAAAAATATCATGAAACATTTATTTTTTTAACATTTATCTTCAAATTTGTCATGTTGTGGAAGGTTTCTTTTCATATCATGGTTCTTGGTAGTTAATCATATTCATATAATTTCATTCCTATGTGGCATGATTGTGATTCATATGTTATGGGAATCTCAAAAATAAAAGTTTAACTAAACTTCACCAAAAAAATCATCATGGAATGGATTTTATTTTCATGAAATAGTCTTTGATTATTTATATTTCTTAAAGGATATAACCTATTTAAATTAATTACAACCTTTATACAAGCTCTGATTTACATTTATGTTTTGGAATTTGATCCTTGTGGGTGAGTGAATAACCCTTACATATCATTATAGGCTATGGGTTTTACTCTTTCACAACCCAAGCATAGTTTTATGCATCCTTTCCCTTTTCTAGATTTTTGAGTGCATATCAAAAATTAGTCTTATGTGACTCAGGTAATCCATGAGGTTTCTTTTAGATTTTTCATCTCATTTACAATTTTATTTCTCAAATTTATAAAAATACACTTACCCATGTTAGGGTCTTGGTAGAATGACTCTAATTAATCCCTTGAATTTTTCAAATTCTACTTCATATTTTTCACATATAAATCTTATGTTTAGAGATAGTCAATTTTACATATTTCCAAAATCTTCTCAAAAACATCAAAAATAATTTCATATATGAGTGAAATGACTCATACGTATTCCTAGATTTTATGAAATTCTCTGACTACTTCATCTAAATGATGAAATATTAACAAAATACAAAAAAAATATTATTTTTTAAAATAATTCCAAAAATTAATAAAAAAACTTAAAATAAAATAATTAATCAATTTTCAAAATTATATTAAAATTAATCTTAAAACCTAAAAATTTGATAATTACCCTTAAAATGATAAAATTGTGGGGATAAGTTCAGTGAATTAAAAAATAAAATATATAAAAATATAAGCTATATTAATCATGGTAGGTACCTTCATGAATACATGGAACAAAAAAACACCATGATCTGACAACTCCTGGGAATCATGATATGATACCTATGTCCATAGTGTGAGAAAATCAAACATAAGGTTTTATTGATATATAAATGTATCTCATTACATTATGACCCAACAAAGTTGCATCCAAATCCTTATATAATAATATTTCCCATTTCCAAAAATACCATTCCATACCATTCACATTGTGATGAAAAACAGCCACACCATGAACATCTTCTAACTAAATATTGTGTGGAACTTAAATATCACGGTGTGCACCTCCTGAGCCGTGAAACTTACTCATGAAATGTCACAAGAACCATGTTGTTTATAATAACTTAATGGAACAATTCACTAGGCTTCACAACTTTCCCTTCTTCCATCCATCTTGTAGAGACCAACTTTTTTATTTCTAAGACTTTCAAATATTTCTATATATATTTCCAGAGCTAGGTGCTGAGACAGCATACAATTCCAAGGCCTGGTGTGCCTGGAATTAATTTCATAAAAATATTAAATATATTTTATAATGTTTTCATGAATATTATTAAAGAAAAATAAATAACTCTTAAACAAGATCTTGGATTAGAAATATAAGACCATGATTGAGACTGAAACATGGTTTATACCCTAAGAGAGACCTAAAATGTGTTGGGGTGGGGAATCCAGACTCCTCACTCATTTTCAGTACATTAATTGAGTTAATTAATTATTAAATACATTTTTATGTAGTAAAAATTATATAATAATATTGATATTGTGAATTTTCAAGGTTTAGCCTCATAATACTGGAATCACCAACGTCACTCGCCTTCCTCCTTCCATTGGAAAATCACATTGGACAACAACAAAAAGGCCAAATTGGAGCATACCAGGATGAAACAAATGAAATGAATTCTCTTGATCATTGGTGATCAAATTATTTATTAAAAACAATCCAAAACTAGGTAGGAGTCATAAATTGTTGATTTGGTCCCTTTGATTAAATTGATTGAGAAAAAACATCTTTTTTCTTGAATCTATGCCAATTGTGGCCATTTTCATGCACCCAGGTACATAAACAAGATTATATTCATTTTTTTAACCCTGGATGTCTATTCCTTTTCCTTTTCCAAGAAAATGTGTCCAACAATGTATAAACCTCGGGTTTTTTTTCTTTTTTACCTTGTTGTATTCACATTCTTCTCTAGTATGACCCTACAATCCTAGTTTGACATTTTTGGGCAGTACCAAGCCCGATCAGACCCCCAGAATTATTATGGAGTCATGTGTGAAGAGATGATAAAATAAATAAGAACATATACGATATTTTTAAAAGGCATGAAATTTGGTTTCAGTGATTTGAGATCGTGTAATTGAATACGAAAGGCTTGGAGATGTATGTTCTTCACGACAGAACTCCTATAAATTAATGGAGAAAATTTCTGGCAAGTGACAACTGGGAACCACCAATCGTGGCTATATCCACTCAGCCATGGATTATTTGAGTTGGTATATATAGTGAAAAAATTAAAAGTTCAGATATATAATTCGTATCATCTATTTATGTTTCTGGATAAATCCTAACTACATTCCATATAGTCGGATGAAAACACGGCGTATAGCCCCTCAACAGTAGTGGCTAGGGTTTTGAGAAAATTTAAGGATGACGTGGCATGTATACCTACTACACACTGTGAACCACTTCCCCGAATGGAAATCGTAGGTAGAGGATTTCACAGGTGGGAACCCATATGGAAAGTACATGGCCTTGTACATGACTGTGTACATGAGTACACAAACATGGTCAGTGGGACATGGCCCTATTCTTGGTTAGTTTCGAAACACCATTTATTCCACCTACACGGATGTACTACTACATTATTTTAGATCCATGTGCTTTCTAGGGACATAACCAAGCTATGGAACTGGACCAAACACCATGTTGGTCTCCTCACACATTGTGTATCCCTTGTCTCTTTTTATGGAAACATCTATATTTCGTGTCTTATTAATTTGAACTCATATTTTGGCTCTTGAGTGTCCTATATAGAATTTTTTTCATATATAATGTTATGGTTCCCTCAGTTGTGGATTTTGAGATATGATGTGAAATTTTTTGGGCATTAATCTTATTGAGGTGATGCCCGATGATGGTAGTGATCATACAGTATCACCAATGACTACCAAGTTTTGGCCTCTAGTAGAGATATGAAGTGGAGTCCACAACCTTTAGATTATAACCCCCCATCATTTTGGGCTAGGGTTTTTTATAGGTACCTTTTTAGTGAAACTCCCCTCTCCCCGATGTAATAGGGGGTGGGTCCCCGATGACCAAAGTGGTACCCCCTATTGTACCATAGAATGGGTCCTAGACTTCTGAGTGGAACCCCCCTATCAGATAGGGTGTGGGTCCTCAATGACCAGAGTAGAACCCCCTATCTCTCTAGGTAATGGTTCCTCAATGTATAGAGTGAAACCCCCATCAGAATGGGTGTAGTTCCTCTACTTTCTAAGTGGAACACTCTATATTCATATATCGTGGGTCCTCATGACACTATAGTGTAACCTCCCCCCCCCCATCAGCATGGTTGTGGGTCCTCTACAAATACATATAGAGTGGAACCCCAACTAGTATGTTCATGGTTCCTTTATGGATATTATCTGAGTGGAACTCCCCCACCCCATGATACACTAGGGAGTGGGTCCTCTACTTTGATTTTATGTCCCATTGACTTTGTGACATAGTGACATGGTATAAATTAACTTAGATAGTTACTTTGGGGTAGATGTGTGAAATGATGGGCATCATTAATAGAATTTTTGAACTTTTGGCTACTCTTATTCCTAGGCTAAGCTGTGAGATAGGGAATCCCTTACTATCTCATTTATGATTATTTTAATTGAACGTATATATATATATATATATATATATATATATATTCTTTTGTATCTACACAATGTATTTGGTTAATCACCTTATATGGGAGGTGAAGATGAATAGGGTATTCCACTTGCTTTCTGATTTTATATTTTTGTGGTTGAATGAGTCCAACCATCTATTATAAGTGGTGAGGACTCTATGAGTAGTTCATCTACTCAACGTGTTTATCCCCTTGTGTTTGGACAGAGAAAATTTTACTCTTGGTTTAGGTTGAGAAATTCTCTTTGATTTTATCTTGCTTATAATATCTTTCTATTCCTATTTTATATCTTACTTCTCCCCCTTCATATTTTATGGTGTCCTAATGGGTATTTATATACTCACCCCTACATGTATTTTACCCTTACGTGTTGTATCTTATGTAGACGACGGATAGGTCGGTGGTAACTTCAAAGAAGCTTAGGGATACCCAGTACATTGGACCACATGCAGTGGTTGCTTTTGGAAATATCAAGCAATGATCTATCAGCATTTCACTTTTCCAATTTTTCAGGTTAGGGTGTATTTCTGGTTGGGTGTGTATTATTCCATTTTAATTTTCAGTTTTTATTATCGAAATCTGGTACACGATAGAGGTTATAAATTATTGGTTTACATTCTATATGTGTTGCATTTTTTAATCTTTCCTTATTCACATTTTCATCAAGATGGTTGTGTGTGTATGAATATATGTACTTAGTAAAAGGCCTACACAAGTTAGTTATACCTTCGGCATTGGTCTCTATCCCTTGACCTATGGAGGCAGGATTGAGGTAGTTGTGGCTCGAGCCCGGGCTTAGTTCAGGTCATGGAAGATTAGTATCAAAGGTGGTTCTATCTTTTGGATGATGTTTTTAAAATTTCCCTTAAGTGTATTTGGTTGGGTTTAGGGAAATAGTTTCAAAGTGTCTTGAGTGTGGATCTCAATCCAAGGAGTCTAATGATGGTGTGGGCAGCTGATGTAGCCATTCAACAACATCTTGAATACCTTCTTGTTGACTTGGCATGATCGAGACATTTTTTATAAGGATCAATGGTAAATTCATCATATAAGATTGATTATTTGACTTTCCTTCTTGAGTCAGATATCCATTGTTGTTTATATATATATATATATGCTCATCTGACCATATTATGTCTTGATAAATCTTAGGATACCTCTACGGTGATAACCAGCCAGGATATCAATTTCATATCATGATGAAGATCTAATGAGCGATGAGGCTTTGGTTAAGGGTCCATCCCATGACACCCTTACTCCAGGTGGGTAGGTAGAATTACCTTCACCTATTGAGTAGAAGATCTTTCCAGCAAATTAAGATAGTAATGTCCATAGTCTTAGTGCACTCAGTGATTTCTAGTGCCACATGTTGCTGAGGTTCTATGGAAAGTCAGATCTTCCAGAAGTGGAAAACTAGATAAATTTGGTAATCCATGTCTTCAGGATCATCCAAAAACTGATAGATCAGGTGGTTTCAATGATATCTAGCCTGTTCCATGGATTATTTTTCTACTGGTGGAGTCTTTTTATGCAGTTGTAGTATTAGTCGACACTCTCAAGTATCAACTTCCAACAACTATTTCATTATGATTACTACCCCTCTTATTTTCTATTATTATGGATATAGGAGCTTATGAAGATACAATAGGGAGGTATGATGGTGGTTCAGTGAACAGTGATGTTCAAAGACCTTCTGTGGTACTCCCGTGATATGATCTGGTATGGTTACTTCTAATCATGAAAGTTTGAGAAGGAACTTTGCAGAGAGATATGCACCAGTGTTTTACCCTTGTTCATCCCCACCAATTTCGAGGTGTTGGAGATGGTATTGGTGATAGAGAGATTTATTTTAAAAGGATTCTACAGAGTTGGAGCTGGAAGAAGGTGCCACAGATCTGGTCCTTCTACAAAAACTATCAAATTCTAGTCATTAAGATCTTGGTGCAAGAGACATCCTCATGATCAAGATTAAGCACGTGTTCAGAGGTATCATAGAGTGTCAGGGAATCCCAGGTAGGGGTGGTGATTTACTTGAGATAGGCAAGATCACATAGCATAATACTAACTGACCATACATTCCATGGAGCATGGGAAGATAACTATTGGACTACCATAGCAAAGGAAGTTTCGTGATTAGAGATCTCCCAGGAAAGAAACGGATCATCCCCTTGGAGGCAGAGCTGGTAGTGGAGTAGGGGGGAAATGGTTTGTGGAAGACACTATAAGATCCTTCCACCACCACCCCTAGGAGGTCCACATCAGGCTCAGGGAGTTGGTGGCCAGGGTCGCAGACAACTATAGGCTCTAGAGGTTTATGACCCTATAACACATGAGATAATTTGATGTATGATCTATTTGTTTTATACTATATATTCAGTATTGGTAGACTTAAGATCCCTTCATTCCTTTATCTCTATAATTCTAGTGCATGAGATGTGGCTATAAGTTGAGGCACTAACCCAAAAGCTTTGTCTTGAGGCTTCTATAGGGAATGATTCTTTTATATCTTTTACCTACCAGTAGTGTGAGATATCACTTACTAGTGAGAGTTTCATGTGGTATATTTTGTTCATCAGGATGGAACTCTATGATTTCATCTTGGTTATGGATTGTTTTTTGATGGTACAAGACCAGATTAACTACCATGGTAGACAAGTCATATATCTCTACATTGATGGGATGAGATTATTCTTTTATGGTGAGAGAGATATCATGGTAGATAAAGTGGTTTTTACAATCAGGAGGTTGTATCCCATCATCCATTAGTTGGAGAGAATATACATTGGTGTGTTAGGAACTTTATCCATCTAGGTTACTTCAGTTGTAAAGGATTATACAAACATATTCCCTGAGGACGTTCTGAGGCTACCTCTTAAGGGGGAGAAGAAATTTTTCATTGACATGCATCTCATAACCACTCTGATATCTTGTTTTTCTTTTAAAATGGCCCCTTCTGAGCTCTAGGAGTTATGGTTGTAGTTAGAGGATCTTTGAGAGAAAGGTTTTATTAGACTCAGTGTGTCCCCCTGGGTATCTCCAGTGTTTTTCATGAAAATAGTGGATGGGATCTTGTAGATTTTTTTAGATTATCATCACCTGAACCAGACCATGATAAATAAAATGTACCCCTTTATAATAATTGATGACCTCTTTGACCAATTATGAGGTGTGTTATAGTTCTCAAAGATCCATATCTCAGGTATGACTACCATTAGTTGAGGGTTTATGATGTAGATATTCTAATTCTGGATTTTTTATTTCATTGCAGACACTATGAATTCTTATTTATTCCCTTTGGTGTGATGAATTCCCCTATCATGTTCATTGATTTGATGAAACAGGTATTCTAGCCGTACTTGGAACAATTTTTATTGTCTTCATTGAGGACTTACTTGTATACTCTATATTAAAGGGGTAGCTTGGAGAGCACTTGATTATGATCCTATATTTTCTTCAAGAGAACCATATTTTTAGAATGCTCTTGAAGTTCCAGTTCTAGATTTATGTGGTTAATTTTCTAGGGCATCCCATTTATGATCATGGTTTATCTATGGACCCAGAAAAGTTTGATTTGGTGATTTTTTAGGAGCCACTCAAGAGTGCTTCAGTGGTGTGGAGCTTCCTTGTCTTGGAAGGGTCCTATAGAAGGTTTACGTCAGACTTCTCCAGAATACCATCCCTTTGACCATTGAGACGTGGAAAGGGAAGTCTTTTACCTTGACTAAGTTGGTCCAAAGATCATTTTAGGAGTTTATGCTGAGGTTTAAATAACTCATGTGTTGATACTACCATAGTAGGCATGGAGTTCATAGTGTATTAGGATTCCTCAGGATCTCGACTTGGTTGCATGTTGATGCAGCGATAGGCAGTTATCGTATTCGAGCCAAGGTAGTTGAGACCCTCCAAGAATAACTATTTGAATAACAACCTAGAGCTTTCAATGGTAGTATTATCCTAGAATATGTGTAGGCACTATCTTATATTAGAGTGCTTTATTGTTTCTTCAAACCATTAGAGTATCATGTACGTATTCTCGTAGGGAGACCTAAACCTAGGACAATGCCTCTGGTTGGAGTTCCTATAAGACTATGACATTGAAATAGTATATACTTCAAGAAAGTGTAAAATTATAGAAACTTTCCTTATTAGGATGTCCTAGTATCACTTAGTACATGACGCTTTGGAGCAGTTGGCCTCCTTGCAGCTGACTCTGGTGCAGCAGGAGGGTACAACTTTTCTATAGTTGATGGTGTTGTGTCCTCCAATTTTTGAGCGTGTGAGAAAGTCCTAGGTGGGAGACATCGATTGTGTGGTATTGTGTGTTCATATATTCACATGTAACTCACCAAATTGATATTCTAAAGGAGGTATTCATATCATCCTTTTCTTGGGATGGATTCTTATCCTAGTTATGTTTTGAGAGGAGGCGATGAGATAGTTCCACACTTCTTCCATAGTTGTGCATCCCTATGTTGGAAGGATTTATAGATACCTTTAGAAAAAAAAATTGGTGGTATGGTATAAGACAAAGGATTGTTGAATTTGTATACTGGTTTCTCACTTTTCAGTAGTTAAAAGCTATGAAAATAGTTTCTACAGGTTTTCTATAGCCTCATGAAATCCCAGAGTGGAAATGGGATGGCATATCCATATAATTTTTAGTAGGGCTTCCATAGACAGTGAAGGTCTATGACGCTATCTGGGTGATATTTGACCAACTCATAAAGTCGACACACTTCCTTGATGTCAAGGAGAATATTTCAATAGAGTGATTGGGGAAATTGTATTTAAGGTAGATCGTTTTCCTTCGTGGGTGACCTTGATTATTGTATCTGATCATAACATGAGGTTCACGTCATGGTTGTGGAGAGGCATGTAGGAGGCATTTAGGATCCAGATGAGGATGATTACATCCCTTCACCCCCAAAATTATGGATATACCGAGTTCAATTTCCATATTTTGAGGATATATTGAGGGCTTGTGTGTTAGACTTTGTCCAAAGCTGGAAGGATTACCTCCCCTTGATAGGGTTTACATACGACAACAACTACCACTCTACCATCGGCATTGAACCTTTTTAGGACTTGTACAAGGGACCATGTTAGTCACCCTTATTTTATATAGAGATCTGTGAGATATATATTGTGGGTCGAGATATTGTGTGATTGATAATGGAGAAATTCCAAGTCATGCATGATCATATTAGGATGGCCTAGATCAAACATAAATCTAACACAGATTATCACTGTATGAACTTTGAGTTAGAGGAGGGAGACCACATCTTCCTAAGAGTCTCCACATGATAAGGACTATGGAAGCTCAGTTGGGGAGGAAAGCTATCCCCAAGGATAATTGGGTAATTTATGATCTTGTAGAGGGTTGTCAATGTTGCTTACCGACTTACCCTACCCCCATAGCTAAAGTGTCTACATGGAATCTTCCACATGTCATAGCTGAGGAGATACGTACATGACCCTATGAACATTATTGACTATGGAAAGATGGACATTTAGAATGGATATAGCATTATGGATCACCTAGTAAAGATTAAGTATCGACAGAAGAGAACCCCACATGGATGGACCATCTCTTTATTCTATATTTTGTTGTATCATGGAAATGTGCAGAAGAGTTATTTGGAGTGGGAGAGTCATGTGTGGGCTCAGTATCCTTAGTTTTTTTTTATTTTTTCTTTTTCGGGATGAAAATATTAATGGAGGTAATTATATATATACTTTTTCCCTTTTAATACTTTTAAATATTTCAATATATATTTATAGATCTAGTCACTGAGAAAACATGAAATTCTAATGCCCGGTGTGACCAGAAATAATTTTATACAAATATTAAATATATATTATATTGAACACATGCATATTTTTAAATAAAATGATATAACTCTTTAACGAAAGCTCAGATCAGAAGTTTGAGACCAAAGTTATGTTTGGAACATGGTTTTTACCCTAGAAAATACTTCAAATGGGTCAGTGTGGGGCATTTAGAATCCTTGCTCATTGGTAGTACGTTCAGTGAGTTAATTAATTATTGAGTTAATTAATTAATTCATTTCAACAAATTAAAATATTCTCTAAGAATACTTACTGGGAAAATTTTCTAGGTTTAGACTCATAATATTGGAATTTCCAACAACGCTCTCCTTTATCTTTCTATTGTCTTATCATATTGAACAATGAAGAAATTTCGGATCATAGGAGATTAGGATGCAAAGAACATAGAGACTTCTATTGATCATTTTCGAGCTCTTTATTCATCAAAGAACAATAAAAATTTAGTTAGGACTCTTAAATTATGGATTTAATCCTTTTGATTAAATTTATTGAACAGATATCTCCTTGTTCTTTGATCAATTCCAATTGTGGGAAATTGCATTTTCCCAGGTATAGAAACCTAATTATCTTAAATTGTTTTATAACCTTGGATGACTATTATTGATCAATGGATAATAATTCTTGGAAAATGATGTTTAAACCTTTGGTTTTATGGTTTTATCCCTTGTTTTCTATGTGTTATTTACCAGTAGGACCCCATAGTCCAATTTCAACATTTTTGGTTGATACTGAGCCCAATCATATGCCCATAATTGCAACAGAATTACATGAGAAGAGTGAATCGATGAACTAAGACCATATATAAGATTAATGAAATGAATGGGTGTTGGTTTTGGTTATTTTAGATCAATTAATTGGACATGGAATTATTGGTGACATACGGTTTGTATAACGAAACTCCCATGGACCAACAAAGCTGATTTCCAGTGAGCGATGGCTCAAAACTACAAATTAAGGCCAGATCCAATCATCCTGGATGGATTCAAGGTAGGATATATAGTGAAATAGAGTGGAACAGATAGATATTGTGTATAGATCATGGGTCTATGTTTCTAAAGAAAACCTGACTGCACATCGTATAATCATATGAACACATAGCTTGTATCCCCTCACCGGTGGTGGCTAGGGTTTTGAGAAAAGTAAAGGATGACATGGTGTGATACCCTCCAACATTCCATGTACCCCTTCCCTGTATGGACATCCCATATGAAGGAGATCGTAGGAAATAAACCATGTGGAATTACACAACCATGTACATGGTTTTATACCTAAGTATATATATGGAGGTTCCAATACACGGAGACGGTTAGCCGGAACCAGCCCTAGTTCCAATTATCCTGAACACACCATGTAGTCCACTTACACGACATGTACTACTACATGGGATGGGAGCCATGTTCTAGCCAAGGACATGACCAGGAAGTTGATTGGGACCACACACTATGTGGGTCCCCTCACACGTTTCGTATCCCTTGTATCCTTTTTTGGGAAATTTTAGGTTTCATATCCTCTTCATTTGAACTTGGATTTTGGACCCCGAGTAGCCTATCCTATGTTTTTATACATGTAGAACACAATGATTCCCACGAATTTGGATTCTGAGATATGATATTAAATTTTTTGAGCATGGAATTTATTGAGTCAATTCCTGGTGATGACAGTGATCAAGCAGGATCACTAGATACTACCGAGTTGTACCCTCCAGTAGAGCTGGGAAGTGGAGTCCCAGACCTTTAGAGTGGACCCCCACCCCCCCCCCCCCAATGTACTATGTTGAGGGTCCTCAATGACCAGATTGACCCCCCTGTTGTACTAGGGATCATGTTATCGACTTCAGAGTGAAACCCCTATTAGACTAGGAATGGGTCCTCAATGGATAGAGTGGAACCCCCTATTGCACCAGGGTGAAATTCCTGGACTTATAGAGTCAAAATACCCATCATACTGGGCATGGGTCCTCTACTTACTGATTTTAACCCCCTATCAGCATAGGGTGTGGGTCCTTGTGACTCTAGAGTGGACCCCCCCCCCCCATCAACATGGATCTGGGTCCTCTACGGATACTATCAAAGTGGACCCTCCATCCCCCCCCCTGACGCACTAGGGTATGGGTTCTCTTCTTAGAGTATTTAGCCCCTTGATTTTGTGGCATAGTGATGACGTGTGGCTTGACATAAACGGTTACTTCTGGGATGATGGGTGAGATTCTGGGAATCGTTAATGGACATTTGGAACTATTGGCTACTCTTCTTCCTGGGATGAGCTATGAGATGGATATTCCTATACTCTATTATTTTGGATTATTTTTACTAAGTATATATATTTATATATTTATATATTATTTTGAACCCACACCTGATATTTGGTTACACTCTATCCAGGAGAGACAAATACATGTGTGGTATTCCATGTACTTTTTATTTTTAGCTTCCCATGGTTAGATGAGTCTTATCTCCAGTTATATGTGGTGAATACTCAACAGGTAGTTTATATACTCACCGTGTTTAGCCCATTGGGTTTATACAAGGATACTTTCACTCCTGGGTTGGGTTAAGCTATTCTCTTTGAATATATCTTTCATCTATTGTCTTTTTATTCCTTTTGTATTAATTATTTATACCCTTTATATTTTGGGGTTTCCCACTAGGTATGTATATACTCACCCCTGTATGGGATTTTCCCACACATGTTTTGACTTATATAGATGAAGGAAAAGCAAGCGGTGACTTTAGAGGAGATTAGGGATACCCAGTACTTTGGACAATATGCAGTGGTTGTAGCTTGGATATCTCACGAAGGGCTCTCCCTATTGTTTAGTTTTCTATTTTTGTCAGGTTCAGACATATTTCTAGTTGGTCATTTATTTTCCCTTTTAATTTTTAGTTTACACTATCATCCTCTTATACACCTTAGAGGTTATTTATGATTGGTTTACTTTCTATCTATAGTGAATCTTTTACTCTTTCCCTTGGCACTTTTTCACCAAGATTGTTATTTTTTTCATATAGGTACTTAAGATAATTCCTCTCATATTATTTATGAATTCGGCTCTAGTATATAGCCCATGGGCTATAGAGGGTGGCTTGGGGTAGTTACAGCTCAAGCCCCATCTTGGGTCGGGTTTTGACACATCCCTTCAAAATATAACACCCAAGGCCATTCCATGACCCCATCCTCTAAGATGAAATATTAGCGTAAACACCACCTCCCTCACTCAACATTATTGTAGAACCTCCAACAACTACAATACATAATGTAATGTGTCAGGAAGTTCTCCACTGTTAAATTGGATACCTTTAAAACTATTATCATCGATAACCAAAACCATATCAAAAAAAGTCAAAATGTACCAAACCTGATCACACCTAAGAGATACCTCTCAAGAAAAGACAAAAAAAATCAACATGGAACATGCTGTGAAAGGAAAAAAATTTAAACCAAACATAACATAAATGTAATCATCTCAATTAATTAAGTATAAAGTCAAATATCTCATAATCAAGGAAAAATATATTTCAAAATAGATCTAGATACTGATATAATATCTATAAATCTAGTTTCAAATTAAATTTCTTCAAACCAGCATGCATCCCTGAAATTGAATCCAAACAAATGACACACATAGGAAACACCTTCTATTAATGATCATGAATCTCAAATGAATGCTCTATAAACGTCATTTAATAATTTAAGTATAACTCTACCTAAAAAATGATCATTCCTAAAATATCAACAAAGCTTCAAATCATGGAAAACATTTTGGATCTTCTCTATTTGTTAGGGATTCACTAATAGATGCTCCACCTCACATAAGCATCCCAACACCTCAAAAGGGTCGATAAACTAGGGAGAATCTTATAACAATAGCCAATCATTTACTTCCCATGATGAAGGGATACGCCTAAGAACACATGAACTATTACCTCAATATTTAGAGGAATCCTCTAATCAGCATAAAAATTTTGATGGTCCTTTTCAACATCTATCCACTTCTAAATCATTTGCACCTTCCCAGCTATGATCTACACCATATATAGTCAAAGACCACTTACTCTCCAACCTTGGTCCAAAAAAATGGAAATTTTCAAATATTCTTATAAAATCCCTCAAATAGATACATGGAAATAGAACATTGATAGCTATTATTATTATAGGAAAACTCAACAAAGGGAATTTTATTCACCCATGATCCACCAAAATCCAAAACACAGGCTTGCATTATATCCTCCAGTGTATGAATATTCTGATCCATATGATCGTCCATACAAGGATTAAAGGCATTAATAAGGTGAAATTGAGATTCAAAAAAATACTGAAGACCACCCAAGACTTAAAAGGTAAATTAAGGATCATGATGAAAGGTGATGGTCCATAGTACCCCCATAAAGATGAATTATCTCATATTCATAACACCTTGACAAATATCCACATCACCCAAGTCCTTGATCACCAAGAAGTCATATAACATCATTAACCAATCTATAATAACCTAAATAGAAATCCATACTCCTTGAGATTTAGGAAAACTTATGATGAAATCCATCAAGTTGTCCTCCCTCTTCTACTCAAGGATATCCAATGGTGGTAACAACCCACCAGAAACATGATATTCTTCCTTCACCTACTAACAGATTAAATATCATAACACAAAATCTACTACAGATCACTTCATCCATGGCCAGATGAACTGACTCCTCAAGTAATGATACATATTGTATATTATATCCTAGTGTTCCTTAAACAACCCATAATTACATGATTTATAACAATGGTTTCACTTTCTTAAATTTCAATGATCTTTATATTTTAGAGTTTAAGAGAATTATGAAAAAATATTTCATATCAAACTCGTATAATACAAGTGGAAACTTCCAATCAAAGTATATTTTTTCACAAAAATATTATTCTTAAATTTAAACTCTAGTTTCATTCAAAAAACATAATTTTATTTTCAGACGAACCCCTATATCAGAATTATAGACCTTTCTATAGTTCCTAATCATCCATAATCCCGGTGAAAATAATTTCAAAATAAATCATGAGAATAAAAAATATCAATAAAGGATAAAAAATAAAAACTGTTAGTCTATTAAAATATATGAAAACACATATGATGGTTTTCATTTTCTAATAATCATCTTTCATCTCAAAATAATCATGTAATCTTGAAATAAACTTCTTTTCCAAATTTTTTTTAGAAAAAGTTTCATAAACAATAATAATGGAAACATTTTAATTCTTGATGGTTTCTTTGAAAAAGAATAAAAATGTTCCCTTGAAAATAATATTTTTTCTCATAGAAGACCAAGAATTTTCCTTTAAATCAAAATTTCATTTATTTACCCTTAAAATTAAAAATATTTCTATAAGACCCCATCAATAATATAAATGTTAAATATATACATGGAAAAAGTAAATTTATTTAAGGTCTTGAGGGATATAATAAAATGAAACACACACACACCCCCATGTTGGGATAGAAAGCCTCAGACCTCATCCACCCCACAAGGATAGGCCCAAAACCAAGCCAACCCATTATAATTTTTATTGGCCTAAATACCTAGTAGACATGAGTCCCAATACATGGCCAAAAGACCCATTATTCATCCCAAATTCCTTGTAAAATGTCAAGATTTTACTATTATGGCCAAATCACCATGCCTACATCAAGAATGTGTTGTTGCCTGCATGTGTTGACGCCTACATGTGATATGTGCCATGTCTGTATAACCTCCTACCTTCATCATCCTCTATGTCACCACTTTCATTACTGCATATAAAGTACTAAAGAAATACCTATGTCCATCATGCCTTGAAACTAGGGCTTCCTTGATTTGTATTCCAATAGATTAGTACCACTTACCCATGACATTGGCCACATGTAAAATCTAAATAATAACATGGATAACAATAATTTATTTCATAGTGATGGAATGAATAATGTTAGACATCACAATCTTACCATAAAGGCCTCATGCCAAGGCATTATACAAATATGGGTAATTTATATACCAAATAACCAAACCAATTTGTATCACGATACTTATTAATGCCTCGACGTGCTATAATAGGCCCTTCTAGTCACTTATTAATTAAAATTATTTTATAATATGACATAATCAACACAAACATTCATATTAAAAAACTAGCATATGAAATGTTAATATTTTCACCAGTAAATAAATAAAATATTATGATCATTAGATATACAAAGAAGTGAGGTGGATAGTAACATTATAGAATATACCTAGTGAATAATAATAATAATATAATTATGTTTACATGAATGAAAATACCTTTAAAATAAAATTCAAGTCTCTATTTGAAAACATAAAAAAAAATCTTTTTCTTACAAACATCCATTAAAGTTAGACATGAAAAATGAATCACATTGCTTCTTGGATGTGGTATTCCACACATATGCATGAGATATGTTAGTACATGTTAATGGGTGGAAGGGGAATAAGGTAAGTAATATATTATCTTTATAGAATCATATTTATTCCATTAGTTTCATATATATTCTCTATATACATCATAATAACCATCCATGTAAAGTGGTAATGAAAAAATAAACACATCACATCATGTAGGTGGAAGTCCACACATACGCACAAGAAATGTCATCATTTCTCATAGGATGTAGAAGGGTCATTACATCAAAATTATAACATTTAAGTATATTTAATACACTAATATTGTAATGACCAAAAACACTAGGGCCCACCTAGCTGGTAGAAGTCCAAGCCGCTACAACACCAACCCCGCCTATAATTGGCCATGGGATAGTGACAAGTATAAATAAGACATAATATAAAATGGTTGTCATTTTATTAATGTACATGTATTCACACACTCATCTATCTCCATGAAACAATGTAGTGTAATAATAAAAACATTGTAACATATAGAGTTAAACCATTCATGTAATAACCTCTAGATAATACATCAAAGTACGATAATATAAAACTAAAATGTAAAATGGATGAATAAACACCCACATTTAAATAAATTCCCATCATAAAAAAATTGTAAATAAATAAAGTTCAGAGAGCTCAACTTTTTATCTCTAAGCCTGACCACCATATGTGTTTAATGCACCAAGGTATCACTATGATCCACCATAATCATCGTCATTTTATTTGTCATCTGCATAAGACACGACATGTGCGAGAAAATACCATGCAAGGTTGAATATATACATACCCTATAGGATATCCCAAAAACCAAAAGGAATTGATAGATAGATACAATAATATTCATCTCAACCTAGAGAAATAGGGAAACAAAACCCAATCGATACATATATATTCTTATAAATAATCCTAAATTAGAGAGAAATATAATATTCATCTCAAAGACCTTCTAAAATAAATGAGAAATCCTATAGCTAAAAATTTCTATCATTGAGGACCAATATCAAATGAAACCTCACGAGAATTTTTGTGGAGGATCACACACCTTGCTACTATGCTTCACAGTTGAGGTAGCCACACTCTGTGGAGGGCCGACACCCCATCAGAGCTCGAAAACGGGGGAGAACCCCTATATATATAGAGGATCAATTACATAATTAATGGAGTACCATATCAACCTATATAAAGAGTATGTGTGACTCACACCCTAGTTCGATAAGGGACTATTTTCCTCATGGATAGATAACCCATTCCCTACGTAGGGTAGTATAGTCTCTACCTAGAATCTCTCGGATGATCATGCCCAATCACTACCCTCACTAAGCAACTACTAAGGAATAATACTACTCAAAATATTTCACATAATATCTCAAAATCTAAAATTAAGGCCAACATAACCTTCTAACTGGAAAAACACTCAATGAAGGCTACTCATGGGAAAAAATTGAGTCCAAATGAAGGATATATGAGAGGTAGAAGATTATAAAAGGGGTACATAACATGTATGAGAGTTCACATAGCATGTGATATCACCCTATTTCATAGTAATTTCCTCCCTATATATAGATTATAAAGACATGGATCTATACATAGCATTCCCCTCAGGGTACGCCACGTGTATGACCACCCGAAATTTGAGTTGTGCATCTCAGTATGTGGCCACATATTCTTGAATGTGCCCTTATACATGGGTACTTGGCAGGACCATCTATAAGAGGCTCTGGGTGTGTTTGTCTAGCCCATATTTTGGACACTTGGTTAGGTTAACATAGCATGTGGGCCCACCCACATTGATTGTGATACTTAACTCTGCCAAAAACCCTAGTGTTGCAGCTAGTGGACAACATAGTGTGTGTTTTTTTGGACTAAAAGTCATATAATTAGGGTTTTAATAAAAATTTAAGAAGTATTAATGAATATCTTCATGAATTTAGATTCAAAAAATTCATTGTTTAACCACTCAAAATCAGTGGGGGTCACTGGTGAACATCAATCTCCAACCTTTGAGGGATGGAAATTAGAAATCCATCACCCATCAAAGGTTCTGTTGCACCTCACATCATCGTTTAGGGTCCTAAAACCCATGGTCTTTACCCACTTACCAGGGTACCATCTTGGTTCATCCTCAAGGTTCTAAAATATTCTACATTATCATCACCTCTATGCATTAGGGGGTTTGATAATGCTCTAATCCAACCCATCAAGTCAAAATGTAGCTACACGAGCCAATGGGAAATAATTTGAAGAAAATGTGGGAGAAATTTATAATAAATAATGGTGTTCATTGTTGGCTAAAGTGATCATATAGAATGATCACATAGTTTGGGATTAAGCGATTAGCATAGAATATCATAATATAAACAAATTTAATTAATTAAAATCAAAAATTGGTCTTACCAAGAATGGGATTTCAACGATTAAGAAGTCGATATGAAGTCCATATTTTTTCAAATAAACAAAGGGTGATAATCAATTAAATAACATATACTACCTCCATTTTGGATCAATAATTAGTAAATAACACATTATCCAATTATATTTGGATCCCTATATGTTTTCTATATTTCGATCCACCTCAATCTGATCTCTCGTAATCCTCTAATGTGATACACCAATGAATAATGAAGAATATCTTTCTATTAGAGCTCCCAAGGTTACATAGGTAACCATGGTGAAACTCTATATCATATTTTACATAGAGAGAAATTTTATTTTTGGGAATTTGATATAAAATAAAATATTTAATTTATTTATTTCCCTTAAATTCACCAACAATGTCTGTCTAAAACTAAAACATTGTGTGGGCCAACCTCAGGTTGTGCCTCGGGTAAGCTCTATGTTCTGGATTCAAACATGGTTTTAGATTTCTAATTTGATACCCTGTATGGGAGTTATTAAACTCTTTATTAAAATCTATGTGTGCATGATGATAATATATTTATTATTTTTATAATATCATTTCTAGGCACACCGGACCTTAGAATCTAATGTTGTCTCAACTCCTGGATCCAAAAAATATTCGTTAATATGTCTCAAAGTCTTACAAGGAACAAAAGGGAGAATACATTCTCCCCTACTTTAATTATTTTTTCCAAAAAGAATAATATAAACAAAAATATGGGGATACTAATCCCTCGTCAAGCTCTCTCTCTCTCCCAGTATCTCTTTGGAATGCTCCCATGTTTCCATAGCACAGGAACCAAGGTAATGGTCCATCCTTACTAGATACATTTCTATTTATCCTTGATCACCACTGAATACTCCAAAAATGTGGATCCATCCTCAATTTCCAACTCTAACTAGTCAATAACATGTGTTAGATCATGCATGTATATCCCCAACAGTGATACATGGAATACATCATTCACCTTGAATGACTGTAGTGTAATAGATAAGTGGAAAGCAACCTCACCAACCATGCATAGCATCTCAAACATCTTGATGAACCTCATGAACGGATGGGTTCCCTATCCAAATATCTACAATCCTCATTATGGGGAGACTCTTAGTAAAATATGGTCCCCTTACTCAAACTATAAGGTAATATAATGTCGAAATCTATAATATTTCTATCGAGTTTGATCTATACTCATATGCTCGTGCATCACACAAACTATCTAGGTCATTGCCTACAACATTTTTGGACCAACTAGAGATGCATTTCTAGTCTCACCCCAACATAAGGGTGACTGGTAGGTTCTATCGTAGAGGGCCTCAAATGGTTTCATTATGATTGAAGAGTGATAGATATTATTATAATAAAACTATACTAATGGAAATTGATCCTCCAAACTTTGGTTTAAGTCTAATACACAAGCTCTTAGCATATCCTCAAATACATGGATAGTGCATTTTGTTTTCACATCTATCTAGATGTGAAACTCCATACTCATATGCAATTGGGTTCTGAATTCCTTATACAGGCCTCTCCATAATCAGGATGTGAACCAAACATTACGGTTGAAGGCAATCATCAAGGGTACCCATTGAAGTCAAATGATCTTCTTATAAGTAAAACTATCTTAAACACTCCAACGAATTCTTCTCCCTAATGGAAATGAAGTGTGCTGACATGGTAAGTCATTCAACTATCTCTTAGATGGTATCATGGCCTCTCACTGTCTATAGATTCCTCATCATGAATTCCATGGATATGTTATCCCATTTAAACTATTGGATCTCAAGATTTTATATCAAACCCACTGAAATCTAGTGATTAGACTTCACCTGATGACATGTTAGACACCAATAGAAATACTCGATTACACTTCTCATCATATCAGCCCACCAAAATTTTCACAAATGTCCTTATACATCTTCTAATCCACATAACTGTCTAGCCACTATTACCTCAATAACAACTATATCATTTCATGAAACCCAAGCCAAACCAACCACAACACCAACTATAAAACCCATTCCAATAGCCCAAACCATCTATAATGACCCCCATCAAATACTACACAATTAACAAAAATATAAATAGAGTATAAAAGTATAAAAAACACATGAATTTAATAATAAATCCCTTCTACAGTTCTCTTTTTTTAAAATGAACTTATATTATTTCAAAATTTTCTACATGAGTGATAACACAATAATTCCATATTTAAAATAATAGATTCATTACCACCATTAATTTTCAACCTTTTATGAAAGGTGATTCTAATAATTCAATCACAACTACAACACACATATTACAACAGAAACAATATTCTCAACATCAATTTCAAACAACCATTAACCATAATAAATATCATAGAATCTATTAAAATTCATGTAGATAAAACTCTCCCTAAAATTTACTTTAGCACATTTATTATCTTTATTATTTTAATCCTTACCATCCACAAAAAGAAAAAAAGAGGCATGGTAATTCTATAATTTTTTAGAAATCCAAAAGAAAAAACTCTTGAATCCCTTACCTTAATCACTTCTTTAACAACAACTAGTCAAGAATAATAGGAAGGTATGATCACAATGGTAGAACAACACAGGGAAAAGATTCGAAAACATAAATAATATTAGTTTTCATTAAACCCATGACCCATGGTCAAAAAACAAACATTTACACAGCCTTACCAAAATGATGGACGGGTGGAAACCTAAATAAAGGGAAATAAAACTTACCTTAGATAAAAGATACCAATATACTGAAGTTAGGAATAAAATGACACCAAATATGGCTCAAAGATACCCTAATATACACCTCTGACTATCTCGGTATTGAGAATAAATGATGAAAATTGGAATAATTTAAAAGGGATTCTCAATTTATAATAAGATTGGAGACATAGGGTATTATGGAATGACAATCCTGTGTCATTTTTTGATGGGGATGATTCAAATAATCTATAAAGTTTATGGAATTATCTACCTCTTCTCCCCTCATATAAAAATCAATTAACCTACTTAATTTAATATATCTAGGGGAGGTCATGATATTATGAGTATCACTACACTGAAGTGTCTGAATTATCAAACATTATGGTGGGGACCTTAATGAAGCCATGACACTAAGAACACGATGGAACAATGACACCAATGCTTCAATGTGAAACACTTATCTTCACTATGATAGAAAATCGTATGTATGGTTTTTTCACACCATGACCATCCAACCATTCCATTTCCAGATTCTTACCTAAGGGTCTTTCCCTTTTCTAAAAATACCATTAGAGACCCCTTATTTCAAAACATAAACTAGTCATGTTGTGACTAGACTTCTAACTAAAAATATCATGGTTATTAACTCACACAACCTTCACCCTTTAAGTCATGGCACGTCCTCATTGAAGACACAAGAACTATTCCAACATTTAGACATTCATGGTGTGACACAACAGACTTAAAATCACCCTTATTCTAGAAAACCCTTCATGCCTCAACACCCATGGACACACCATGAAACCATCCTCTAAGATGAAATATTAGCTCTGACTCTGTCCCTATTCCTCCAACTTTCTTTAGTCATATTCAATTCCCAAAAATACATAACATAATTTTAATAACCTGAGATTTCAATATGTAATTTTAATTTAAATAAATATTGTGTTGAATAATTTGTTTCATATTCAACACCAAACTAAATGAAAAAATGATTCTATTTATTAAGCTGATATTATAACTCTTAAGTGAGATTACATTAATATTGTTATTCAATTGGTGGGTATAAATAATGGTAATTATATTTTGAAATCTATGTAAAGATAAAAATAAAGGGTTTGTATATTAATATAAGAATCATTTTGTGCTTAGAAAAATATTTTCCTCTAATGAAATCATATATAAAAAATAATTTCAATCACTTTTATAAATTTAATTCAATAAAATAAACTTAATTTTTGGATTAAACGTGTCATATTAGATTATAGTAAAAAATTTATATTTTTTTGAAATAGTTAATTTTTAGGTGAATATTGAAAAATACAGTTTATACTTATACAATAGATTTTATGAAATTATCATAAACTAAGTATGACTATAATTTTTTTTCATGAATTTTCATGACAAAATATTCATTTAATTAGTAAATTGATTTATTTAAAAATCTATTTTTGATTTAGAAAACCCATGTTTAATATTTTAAAAATTAAGTAATAATTTTCTAATAAAAACTATTTTTTTTTATTTTTATTTTAATTATTTTTTCACTGTGTTAAATTTTAACACCATGAAATTTTAAAAGTAAAAATAATTATCTATACTATATAATATATGCCACATCAAACATAAACAAATAACTAAACATTATTATTTAAATATGATAATTATCATCTAGCCATTATAATAGTGGGAATGAATGATATTAACTAAATTATGATAATATATTTTACTCATGTTTACTAAATGAATAAATTGGTTTCCAATTAATTAAATATTAAAATATAAACAAATTTAATATTAATGATGTCTTTTTATAAAAAAACTATTTTTTATGCCACAATGATATTTTGTCTTGATGAATTAAATTAATCACTATTAGGGAAATATATTAATGAAATTTTTGTGTTTTATATCCAATAAATTGGTTCTAAATTCATTCAATAGGTTTTATAGGCTTAGTATAAGAATAAAGTAAATTTTTGGGCATAAAAAGAAATATTTTTCTAAAAGACAATTTTGTAGCTTTTGATGGTGCACCAATTTTCAATATAAATTTTCAAACTTTTTAAAAATTTTATATTAAAAAATAAAAATTGTTTTTTAAATTAAAATTATAAAATTAGCCAATAGTGAATTTTTGGTATTTTCTAAAAAGTTTTATTTTGGATTAATAGTGAAAAAATGTTGTTTTTTATTTGAAAAATGATTTTTCATCTAAATAATTTATTTATTTAAATTATATTTTAAATTGCTTTTAAAGTATAATTAAATCAATTATACATGAATAAATAAAATTTAGGTAATTTTAATCAATTTTAAATTCAAATTAGATATAAAAACATTTCAAATATTTGAACTTTTCACTATAAAACCAGCTTTTTCATTATGTCTGGGGGATTAATTTTAAATATAATTTTTCCAATTAAATGAATTGAAATAAATTTAATGGATTCCATATTTAGAATAATAAGTTAAAAATTATTTTTTATGGTCAATTTTATTTTTATATATAAAAAATTTACCATGGTAAAAAAAATTATATACCAGTATGCGTAAAATAATGCCAAGGGTTAAAGTTAAAAGGTAAAAGCTTAACATTTAAAAAACTTACTAAATTTAATACTTTATTGAGGTATTTATGGACCCTAAACATACTATGAAATATTAATTATCATCAAAATTCATTAAATTTAATTCCACCTCAATGTAGTTGGATTTAAATATAAAATAATCACTATTTTAATCACTTAAACCCACCTCTCCTCAAGTATAAATACCACCCCATTTAGACTAAAAAGTCCTTGAAGTTCCTAAAATATTTTCCCAAACCTCCCCTAATCACTCTCATCACTTGAAAGTTCTGATTTTCTCACCAAAATACTATTTACAATGTCTTTAAGGGTCTCTCAAGGAGGTGATATTCAAGAGGTAATTTTCTCAAAGTACCTCTCTTAATTTCTTTTCCTTTTATAATCTCTCCCTAATACCTTCATACATAAAATAATGATAACTACAGAATAATTTATATTCTGTATTTTAAAATTTATAATTGAATATCAGATATCCATTTCATTTCTCATATCCTCTTATTCAAAGAAACGGAACTATTTTCCAAATTAGTTCGGTTTACTATCTCTATGAATATTGATTTTTTGTTTTCTATTACCAACTTCTTGGAAGGTACTAAAAGTTTAATTATGGTTAAATAAAATATAAATATGTATATTAAAAACTATTTCATGTCATAAAACTAATATATATATATACATAATATTAAATTATATGAAACTAGATCTGATGTTTGGAAAAACCACTAAAATAAACTAAATATTTATCATTAATGTTGTATCCAATGAATCATCCTCATATATGAAATAAAACTTATATATGAAACCATTAATATTTATGGAAGTTCATTAATACTATTCCATTCCAAATATGTAGTTTTAATCCAATTTTACATGAACATCCATAATTATACGCAAATGAACCGATCATGAAACAATGAAACAAACGCACCCGGAACCATGAATATAATGAAATTTTATTAATGAATGGGTCATAAGATGTTATAAAATCATAACATAATGTTTTGTAAATATTAATATAGTTCTCTAATGATTTAATAATATTATTTAAACCATTATATGGTAGGTTTTATCACTCTTAAAGTAATTTTAACAAGAGGTAAGGGATTTTATTAACCCAATTTCCATTCTTTGTGTTAAAATTGTACTTATTGATTATGTCAAGCTAAGATTATGTGTGAAATTAATTTTATATATTATGATATAATCAGACTTTTTTATATTCATTTACATTGGATACACATATTTTATTAATTTTATTAATTCCCACTTCAACAATGTGATATTTATAAAATTATTTTCAATTTTTCTTTAATATTATTTTATGATTGTTTAAAGTCATTTATACTATTGTTTTACTTTCTAAAAAATGATTAAAAATTACTTTTTTCTAAAAAAATGTACTTTGTGACTTTTCAGAAAATAATTTGATAAATTTTTTATAAAATTATACGGAATAAGAGGTTTCCCCACCATCATGTTTCTTTGATGTTTTAAAGATTTCTCTAAAATTTTATAATTTTATTTTAAAATAATATGTTTTCATTTATGATTGTGCATATTTGTGAAAAAATGAAAATTTAAGTCATTTTCATAAATAAGTTTTCTTTTATGAAAGATTTATGTGTTGTTCTTATGTTATGGTTCTTGGGATTTATCTATGAGGATGGGTGGTTCCATCATAAACCAAGGGCGGGTGATCCCATTATAGCTATACAATGAATTGAGTAATGAGACATAGTTAGCTGGTAAGGTATCCAATAAGAGATTATTGGGATAGTGTTGCAGCGATTCTTCCAAATGTAACTATGATGGTTATACCCTGTATAGCTGAGAGAGATACAATGTTTTTAAGAGTGATATGTAAAATGATTTCCCATGTTACCTACTTATATTTGTTATTCTTTCTAATGATTTCTCATTAATTTTTTTTTATTTTCAAAAGGTAAGATATTGATATTTTTGAAAACATGATTCTTTTTCTGAATAAAAGCTATTATTTTAGGAAACTTTTTTTATAGATTTTGAATAGACTAATGGTTTTCCTATATTTATGTATATTACTAAAATTTTGTGATCATCCCGGATTTTAAAATGTTTTTATAAGGTAAAGGATAAGTAGGGATAAGAATGTAGACAAGATAAACATTTTTAAGATTGAACCTGAAAAGAAAGCATGTTTTATTTTAAAAGGGTTTCCTTTTGTAGAAAAAATGGATATTGATTATAAGTGTCTACATTTTAATATTCAATTTTTTTGTGTATGATTTAAGACCTAATTATCTAAAACAGTAAACAGAAAAGATTCTTTGGAATGTAATAATGTGGATTCTAGTTTATAATCACTAGAATATGTAATTTTTAAAGTAGGGTTTAGATAACTTTGGGGACTAGGATATTTCCTAGTAATGTTTTCTTAAGAGGAATAGATATCATCGTGGGTTTATAATTTAAAGGATAATAATAAGTTTTAAGTCTTATACACCCATTTGGTGGTTTAAAGTGATGAATTTCTAAGAAATTAATGATATTTTTTATATTAAATTTAGAAATTTAATCGATTTATATATAAATTATTTGATGGTTGAAGTATTATCGAGTTCACATGCATGTCATCTTCAAAAGGACCATTTTCATTTTAATATTTATAATTATTTCATGTTTTAATGATTTTCTTTTCTACAGATGGAGGATTATTTTTCAATATATAAGGAAAGAGATCTTTTACATCCTTCTTATCCCTCCTAGGTGATTTCATCATGACTATTAAAGAAAAATATTTTCCAAATGATTTTAACTGCTTCTTGAGTATTCAAATGACCTATAAGAAAAAAAATTAGTTATCCAACAGGTATTCATTTCTACAAAAAAAAATTTGGGTCATGGTATCATTTTAATTATACTTTAGGATCTCAACTCTTCTAACTATACCTAAAATTGTAATACCAAAAGTGGCATTAATTATTTTTAAAAAGTAAAAAAACATGTCAAAAGTTAAAGGGGATATCTATAATATCTGTAAATATGGATTTTAAGGTATGAATTTTTTTATTATCCACATAGTATAAAACATGATTGAATTTATATTTATGGGTTATAAAGATATAATTCACATCATTTATTATAGAAATAAATTATAAAATAATAAGACAATGAATCATGGTTAATGGTTTAAGAAGGATTTTGAGTGAAGGATGTGTTTATTTATTAAGTTTTAAAATATATTATATAGTGTTATTTGACAAATATTAGGGGAATCATGGAATTACAAAATATTTTCCAATAATAGTTTTTGTTTAATAAATTTCAAAATATATGTTAGATGGAAACGATACCATTGAAAAGTGGTTAAAAGGTGCTAATTTTTTTAAGTTACATGTAACCCTTCCTTATATAATATGAAAAAAAAATTAAGGAAGAATTCCTTTAACTTTTGGTAGATATAATCTTAAAATCATCAGAATTATGTTTGGTTTATATGATCTCTGAATTTGATATAATTATGGGTTATTACTTTTTTTGATGAAAAATGAAAGGTACAAGATAAAATTTGAGGTTAAAATATATTAAATTTATTTTTAAGGATGTTTTGACAATTTTATAAGTATTATATTAATATATTTTTATAAAAATGACAACTTACAGGATGGGTTACAACCCATCGCGTCTGGAAAGGCCATAGGGATTGAACCCACAACTGAAGAGTGACAAGGGTGAATCACCTACCACGGTATTATAGGAATTCCTGGTTAGTATGAATTTTTATTTTTATTTTTATTTAAAAAATTTGATAAATGAAAAATAAAGTTGATTATAGTAACATATGTTTTATTGAATATATTTCCATGGGATTGGGAAATGACTTGATGATTAATTAATTAATGTTATTTGGGAAGACATTTGTTAATATGGGAATCCTATATTGTCAAGGTTAATGGAATGCTATGGGATTTTATTTTAGGTATAATGTTTTAATTATATTTTAGAATAATATATGATTTTATTGTTGAATTATAGTAATTCATAAAATGGTTGGCTTACTTAGAGATTATGTGATTTTGAAAGTTACATTTTTGGAATATGACATTAAGAGTGATTGATGTTAGTTTGGGAGAAAATGATAAATTTATCTTTGAATACTATTTGATCAAATCCTTCTGATTTTTGGGTTTCAACTTGTAGTCTTGAATATTTTGAGGAATTTTGAGGATAGTTATTTGTTGAAAAATCTATGTTGAACTTTTGGTATTATTTTATAATTTTGGAGATTAAAGTTGTTTTATGTCATATAAAGGTTTTTTTTGGTAGACTACTTTATTTTGTGTTAACCATTTTGGTATTGGTTAATGGATAAATATAGGAGTAATATATAGTTATAATTTTCTGGATTTTGTGATCACTGGAGTTGATTTTCATGCTTCAGATATGAAATTCATCTTCAATACTCATTATATAGAAAAAATATTTGGAAGAAAATATACATGTCAAGTAACTATATTTACTTTTTTTCTTATTCTAGGTATTAAAATAATTACTCACCACTATGGAAAATATTTTGAAACAAACACATTATCCAATTTCTTTTCAGAATGGGAAATCAATGGCCTTTTAACCTATCAAATACTTATGGTTATGTGATTGTTAAATTCCTTATGACCATGTTCTCTATCACGCTTCATTATAATTTTATTATTAGTTTTATCTTCCATAAAAAAATTTTCCCAAATGGAATCCTATTATGCCTTATCTTAGGTGACCTGTGTACCTTCTTTTCTGTCTTATTAAGAGAAAGTTTTAATGAACCCTATTCCAATGTGGGTTTTCAACAAAGGTATTTTGAAAATTAAATCCCAAAATTTTTAAATCCTGAATTAAAATTTTGAGGACAAAATTTATTAATGGGGAGAGAATTTAACACCCAGTTATTTTATAATGAAACATTATACTTCATATCATACAAGATATGTCACATCAAGCTTAAACAAATAACTGAACATTATTATTTAAACATGATAGTTATAACCATGTCATTGTAGTGCAGGGAATTAATCATATTAACTAAATTATGAAACTATATTTTACTTATGTTATTTAAATTAATCTTTTGGTTGCTAATTAATTGTAAATAATAATAGAAACTAATTGAATATAAAGGATGTGTTTTTAAAAAAACAATTTATGACATAATGACCTTTTATCAGAATATACTAAATTAATCACTTTTTGTTAAAACTATTAATGAAATTTATATTATTTATATATAACAAAATTATTTTTTATTCATCCAATAGGTTTGATAGGCTTAAGATAATAATAAATTCAATTTTTTAGCATAAAAAACTATATTTTTCTGAAAGAAAATTTTGTCATCTATCAATGGTGCACCTATTTTAAATATAAATTTTGACCCTTTTATATTTTTTTATGAAAAAATAAACTTCATTTTTTAAATTTTAATATCAAAATTTTATTAGGGTGATTGTTTGTTATTTTTCTATCAAGCTTTATTTTTTGATGAATAGTGAAAATACTATTTTTTACTTGAATGATTATTTTTAACATATATAAATTATATAGTTAAATCATATTTTAAATTGATTTTAAAGTACATTTAGTTCAATTATAAATCAATAAATTCAGTTTAGTTCATTTGAATCAATTTTAATTTGAAATTGGATATAAAAACATTTTAATCTTTTGGACTTTTTACTTTAAAAACCTTCTTTTTCATTGAATCGGTGGGATTAATTTTAAATCTTATTTTTTCAATTATATGAATTTAATTGGGTGAAATATATTCTATATTTGGAATAATAAGGTAATAATTAGGTTTTAAGTTAAATTTAATTTTTAGAAACAAAAAATTTACCATTGTAAAAAAATTATTTACCACGGTATAGGTAAAATAATGTCAACGGTTAAAGTTAAAAGGTAAAATATTTACATACCTAAAAATTACAAAATTTAATGGTCAGTTTAGTTATTTATATACCTTAACCATCCTCTAAAATATTAATTATAATACAAAATTGTGTAATTTAATTCCACCTTAATGTGGTTGGCTTTAAATATAAAATAATCATTATTTTAATTACTTAAGCCCACCTCTCCTCAAGTATAAATATCAACCCTCGCCACACCATTTCGACTCACAAAACTATAAAGCACCTAAAATATATACCCAAACCTCTCTTCCTCACTATAAAATTTTCCAAGTGTATCTGGTCTCACCAAAAGACCATTTTCAAGGTTCTCAAGGGTTTACCAAGGAGGTGATATTCAAGAAGTAATTTTCTCAAGGTACCTCTCTTAATTTCTTTACTTTATCTATATTCTCCTCACATCCTTCATCAATCAAAGAAATATAACTACAGAATCATGTATATATTTTAGTTTTTTTTTCTAATTTAATTTCTCATATCCATTTCGTTTCTCATATCCTCTTATTCAATGAAATGGAACCATTGTCAAATTTTGGTCTGTTTACCATCTTTGTGAATAATTATTTTTCATTATTCATTACCTCCATAATGAAAGGTCATAAAATTGTAATTATGGTTAAATAATATTTAAATAGGTATATTAAAACCAATTTTAATTTCTATAACTATTATACACAAATAATATTCAATAATATGAAGTTAGTTCATGATGTTAGGAAAACGGCCAAAATAAACTAAATATTTATCATTAATGTTTTATCCAATGAATCATCCTCGTGAAATAAATAAAAATTATGTATGCAGCCATTCATATTTTTGGATATTATTTAATACAATTCCATTCCACTTTTTTATTTTTAATCCCATTTTACAAGAACATCAATAATTATACAAAAATGAACCAATCATGAAACCATGAAACAAACGTACATGAAACCATGAATATAATGAAATATTATTAATTAATGGGTCATAATATGTAATAAAATCATCACATAAGGTATTATAAATATAAATATAGTTCTTTAATGAGTTAATAACATTCTTTAACCCATTATAAATGAATTTTGAACACTTTTAATGAAATTTAAGCGTGAGGTAAGGGATTTTCTTAACCCAATTTACATTCATTATCATAAACTATTACTTCTTTCTTATGTTAAGCTAAGATTATGTGTGAATTCAGTTTTTATATCTTCTGAATTATTACAAATTTTTATTCTTATTTATAGTGGATACACATATTTTATTCGTTTTATTAATTCCCACCTTAATAATGTGATATTTATAAGGGACTTTCATTTAAAAATTGTCTTTTTTAAAGTTAACCTTAAAATTATATTTTTAATCCTTATCCATGTTTTGTAAAGTTATTTCAAAATAAGTTTTAAATATTATCCTGTTATTTTGTAAATCAATTTATACTCATATATAAATTTATAAAAAAATGTAAATTTATTTGTTTTTTGTTTTCTAAAACAAGGTTCTTTGTGACTTTTTAGACAATGATTTAGAAGAAATATTTTCTAACTTATACGGTATGATTAGTTTTTCCACCATCATGTCTCATTAATATTTTAAATATTCCTTTAAAATTTTAATATATTATTTTAAAATATTATATTTTCACTTATGAGTTAACATATTTGAGAAAAAATGAAAAATGAAGTTATTTTCCTCAACAATGTTTCTTTTATGAAAGCTTTATGTGTTATGATTATACTATAGTTCATGGGAATTTTTTATGATGATGGTTGGTTACATGATAAAATAAGGTAAATTTATCCCATTATAGCACTCCAATGCATTGGGTAATGAGATAGAGTTAACTAGGTATGTTTCTCCTAAGAGATTACATGAATAGTTCTGCGGTGATAATTTCAAATGTGACTATAACAGTTACTACCTATGTAGCTGAGAGAGATACAAGGTTTTTAATATTGATATTTAAAATGATGTAACTTGTTACCTAATAATATATTTGACTCTTTATAATCATTTTTCATGAAAATTGATTGATTTTAAAAAGTTAAGATAATGATTTTTTGAAAACATGATTCTTTTTCACAAGAAGAGGTATTCTTTTATGAAAATGTTTTTATTAGTTTTCATTGGAATAATAGTTTAATTATTTATATTACCCTAACTAATATTTTATTCTCATTTCATGTTTTAAAAGTTTTTTCATAGGGTAAAGGATAAGTAGGGATGAGTATGAGGACAAGATGATAATTATTAATGATTGATCATGAAAAGAAAACATATTTTATTTTAAGAGGGTTTTCGTTGGTGGAAAAAATGGATATTGAGTAGAAATTTATACTTTAAAATATCTGAGTTGTTATGTATGATTTAAGACCTAATTATCTAAAACTCCAAACCAAAAATATTATTGGGAATGTAATAATGTGTTTTTTAGTTTAAAATCACCAGAATTTGTAATGCTTAAGATATGGTCCTTATAGAAATTAGATTTTTGATTTATTTTAAAGTCACATAAATATTATATATTTCATTATAAATAAATTTATTACATTAAAATATAAAAAATTGATAATTTTTTTCCTAAACATAACACTTATCCTTAAAAATATACTTTTTCCAAAAATGAGTTTTCATGTGTTATATATTATAATGCTCAAATTGATTTTTTGTAAAAAATAAACATTATTTTATAAAATTTATTATATATCTGGAATTATTAGTTCTAAATTATTTAATAATTTCCATTTTATTTTTAACCATTAAAATTAAATTACTTGGATATAAATATATACCATGGTAAAATAAATATTAATTAAAGTTGAAGATCTAAGAGAAAAAGAAATAAAAACAAATTAAAAATATGTATGAAAACGAATGGATGGGGATTTCCTGAACATCCCCATTCCACTACACCATTATTTTCATTATTATAACTATTTTACCATTAAATACAAACTTTTACTTTTATATTATTATAAAAACGACTCTTCCAACACTTATAAAATGTTCCTTCACAACCCCACTTCTCCTCACACCCAAATCAACTTAGTTTAACAAAAAATATATATTAAAATATATCACAAAAATATAAACCACATACTAGTGGTTTCAATATTCTCAAAATAACATCCCTCAAAGGCTTAATCTTTTTTATATATAATTTTCCCAATGAGTAAGGTAAAATTTTCTAATTACTCCTTTTTAATTATTTTCTTTCGTATTCAACATCCTTAATATCTATTTTATCCATTATATTAAAAATTAGGTATTAATAATATACTGAATTTTTTTATGATGATATAATGATCACTGACTACCCTTTCGCTTTTACTTAGAATAACAAAAATGTCATTATTTTTATTTTCATACAATAACCTCCATGAATAATGTACTTTATTTTTAATAAGTTCATTACATGATTGGTTATAAAATTTTATTTAATAGATTTATAGGATATTTATACCATGATTAAGATTAAAAAATAATAATAAATTCTATATATTTCTCTCAACCTATTAAAAATTAACGTGTCTTCTGTGTGTATGTGTGGACTACTACCTGCATGAAATTGTGTATTTCATTTTTAACTCTAGCCATTTATTATACATATAAATATCATAAAATAAGTTTTAATAAATTAATAATATTTAAATAATATTTTTCTTCTTATTTAATAATAATATTATTCCAAATAATAACTTCTCTAACCATGCTCACCCATAGATTATAGCTTGTTCTTATTTGGGTCGGTTTAACAAACTACTTGAACAATGCTATAAATTTCCATCATGGATGACTTTGAAAACTTAATAACATAAATTATTAATAAATAACGAGAAAAATAATTTTTTCTTTATGGTTCTAGAAATTTTATATTTATATTTAACTTATTATTAATGTACTATCCTTTTATTTGTTAAAAATTATTGAAAAAGGCTCATCAATGACTTCATCATCACGAATAATGACTAAAATACTAATGAAAGGAAATTATAAAATTATAAATGATGAACCTTGGATTAATAAACAAAAATCAACACCACTATTAAGAAACATGTACTAAAAAATAATCAAAACTAATAACATCTGATAGTGAAAATAAAATATAACAAACTAATATATTTTTAAAAAATTAATATAAATGAAGTTTATAAAAACTTATAGAAATTAATAAGGTTATAAAATAGGTGATTAAAATAGTTATTTTTTATACAATAGGTTATAGAATGTCTAGTTAAGCATGATTAAAGGTAAGGGTTTTTCCATCTCAAGTTTTCAACATTAAGATATAATGCATATTCAATACTTATTTCATTTTTGTGGCATATATATCAGACATGGAATTATTTTATAATAATTCATTATGAAATATAATGTATTAATAAATCCATATCATGTTCTACTTTTCATGGGTTTTAAATTCGAAATATAATGATGATGTAATGGTTTTTATTAACTCAATATTCATTTATTGAGTTATGATTGTTCTTATTGAAATTTATTCTTATATGTTGGGTATGTCATAAAATGTAATTATATTATATTAAATTTTATCCTTATTTCCATGGGATACAAAATTAATTTCATGAATCCAATATTCCAACTCTTTTGATTCAACTATTAAAAATTTTTTAAGGAATGTTAATAACTTAATTTACTTTCATAAAATTATAATGAATATTCATGAATCCATGTCTTAGAAGTTTAATTACTTTGTCCTATGATTGTATTAAATTTTATTTACACTTTTATTTATATGAATTTATAAATATTTATCATGAAATACTTTCCAAATGGTAATTGTTTCAATGATTATGATATCCTTAAAAGATATTGTTAACTCAAAGTTCATTATATTGGGTTATAATGTAACTTATTGAATTAAATTCTTAAAAGTAACATATTTAATCCAATTTCATAAATATTATTCTTTTTATATCTAGGTTATCTAACATTTTTAATTCAAAACCCCTTCAATAATGAATTTCCTTCTCATAAAATTATAAAATTGTTAAGATAAATTTCTATTATTTTTAAAGGTTCTTTCTCTCCCTTTACCATATTTTATATTCCCACTAATGTTCTACTTTATATTGTGAAACACAAGTATATGTTATATCATGTGACCTTCATATTTTTTATTTCATATATTCATTTTAATTATCATCTTTATGATCATGATTTACAAAATGTATTTTCAAAATATTAAAAACTGATTTCCCTTTAAAGTATATATTTTTATCTTCCACTCCAAATTTCCTCAACATAACCTTTATATATTTTTAAGGCTACATTATTAAAGATTCTTTTTAAAAGTAAAATTTTGAAAAGAAGAATCACTTCACATTTCTGAAAATGACTTTTGAAAGTGACCCATCACTTCATCTTTTATGACAATCGTAAAAAAATTATAAAAACACTTTTATGATTTGGATTATATTTTCCTATTTATTTATAAAATTTATGTCTCATTTGGAGTAATGTTTTATGAATCACACATAAAATTATCTTGTGAAATATTCTTTTTTATGATTGATTTTTGGGTATTAATCGATATGATTCGTAATCCTTTATTATGTAATACTATTCAAAATTAAGTCTAATGCATTCATCATAGATGTTTATTAATTACTAATTCATGTAGTTTTTTAATGTATAATTCATTAAATCCTTCATATGATGAATGCATTAGACATAATTAGTGATGGGTAGGGCCTGAAATATCCTCTCAATGGATCTATAGGTATTATGAGACAAAATTTATTAGTTATTTGGTGTATTATTTACCTATTTATATATTATGACTTGGAAAAATACAAGGAATGGAAGATTATGATGTCTATAAATATGAACTCTATAATTATGAAACCGATTATTAGTATCCATGTGATTATTTATATTGATATATCATCTATGGATTTATTCCAAGCTCATGTGATCTGTTATATGAAATTATTTTATCATTTTTTACTTGTTTTTATATTATTTATTCCCAATTTATTCGATAATAACTTTTGATATATTCTTTCCCTTATAAAGCATTTTATCTCACCATTATTATGTTTCTATTTTCTTAGGTTATGAAAACAATTATTACACATGAATGTGTGGAATAATAAAATTTTAGGAAAATTTATAGAAATGTTAAAGACTTATTATAGATTAAGTAGTCATCAATGTAGTGGAAAAATGTGCTTTTTATAATAAATACCTAATAAATATTAGTTAATGATGTGTACTAAAACTCTAAACCTAAAATCTTATAGTAATTTATGTAATTCAGTATTTTTTATAAATTATGTAATTATGGGATAGTTATGTCTAGTTTTTCATAGTTGGTTCTGGATAATTTTTTAGATAACATTAGATATTAATATATTATTACTGGAGTATAATTTAAGAGTTATAAATTCCATCAAGTGTTGATAAGTTAAGTTTGATCATAATTTCAATGGTATAGATAACCCTTTATATTAGTTGTGGTAATATTAAATATTTTATGTTTCATAGTAATCAAAATGAGAGAAATTTTATGAAAACATTAAGAATAAGTCTATGTATAATAAAAATATTGAAAAATTATGATAAAGTATAAATTATGTAGTTTTCCTAGAAATTGAATCCCTATTGGGAAATAATAAAGTTGATATAGTTGTGGTATAGATATACCTATGGGTAGTCACTTTAAAAAAGGAAATTTGAGTATCAAATCAATGTTCACTCAGTGCACTATGAGTGGGTCTAAGACTATACACCTAGCTAGGAACTACCATGGGATATTATTTGGAAATGCACATGATTTTTATGAACCATTATGAGTGATTTAAATATTTTTAGTTTATAGAACCAAATAGGGAACGACCATGGATAACCTACGTTAAAAACTAGAGATTCATGTGTTATGTTATGCATAAGTTTTTTGAATCATTTATTATATATTTATAGTTTCCATTTATGAAATTATTAATTTTCTTCTACTACAACTTTCCTTTATTTAATTAATGGATTAATGAAGGATAAAACAATTTAATAATGGATATAATGGTAAATGTGGTTATTTCCCTTATAAGAAACCAAAAGATATGTGATATGGAGTGAAGAATATTATGTATTTTTAAACTAGCTATGATTAATTATGATTAACAACATGAACCTATTTGAGTTCCTAAATGCACAAAAGAAGAGAAGAATGGGTTCCCATGTATGTTTGGGTGATAAATACAATAAAATAAATAATTTTAAATTTCTTATGTTTCAAGATTATGGGAAGAATCATCCATGGATATTTTTTCAATGAACTAGAAGATGTTTTATATATGGGAAAGGAGGATATAGATCAGCTAATTATGGATGAAAATGAATATTTAAATTAATACAGTTAATAGAA
The DNA here is from genome assembly GCA_963277665.1 of Viscum album. Lineage (NCBI taxonomy): Eukaryota > Viridiplantae > Streptophyta > Magnoliopsida > Santalales > Viscaceae > Viscum > Viscum album. The sequence continues at coordinate 452,671,408 of OY728157.1, read as the reverse complement.
GTAATGTTTATCTTAAGGTACCAATAATAATTTAATGTCTTAAATGTGGGGAACTTGATAGTTACCCTAATAAATGATTGAATCTAATGATTATCAATGATTATGAAAAGAAAAAACATCCTAAATTAAGGGAAAAAATGTATATGCTAGGATAACCACTGAAGTGAATTTTGAAAATTAATTTACATTTATCATCCGCTCTATAATTGTGGATGTATTTGTGGAGTTTAATTCTGGGGTTATTAGTATATCTATAAAATTTTCTATGAGTATTAAATCACCACCCTAATGATTTGGTATTGAATTATCTGAGAAAACTTCTAGTTTTATGATTATTATATCCATTTTTTTTGGAATGTGCCTTATGAAATTATTATTATTATTACATAAGATTAATTTAATGTGATTTTATAAATGTATTGGTTCTCTATGGATATAGGAAAATTTTATTTTTTTGAATAAATAAATCACATTTAATGTTAACCTATGTTAGTCTATAAATGAAATGGTGATTATGATCTCTATTTTTAAAGAAAATTTTATGATATGGATCTTGATACCAAATAATGATTTTATGTTAGTTTAAATGGCTAGAAAGTAACTCAATATAAGGGATATGACTATTATTAATGAATATATGAGTTTTTTAGTCACACCCAAGTTAGTGAGGTTGATATCTCTTTAGAAATTGTATCTTGAGTCTTGTATATCTTATGAATACAATTTTCTATTTTCAATCATTATTGGTAATTAAAATTGTGAGGATGTAATTTATTTAATATGGGAGAATGTTACACCTCAAAATTTAAATATGTAATTCTCCTTTAAATAAATATTATTTGGAATAGCTTGTTTCACATACAATACTAAATTAAATGAAACTCTGATACTTTTTATTATAATAATATTATAAATATTAAGTAAGTATTTATAATGAAATCATTTAATTATAGGTATTAAATAAAATTAACCTAATTTTGACATCTATACTGAAATAAAAACAAATGATATGTGTATTAATTTAAGAATCATTTTATGCTTAAAAATAATTATTCAGTTATGTACTCTTATAAAAAAATTAATTTATAACACCTTTATAAATTTAAATTTAAAATAGGAACTTCATTCTTGGATTCAACATGTCAAAATTATTTTAGGTTTAATTTTTGGTATTTTCCTAAAATAATATATTTTTAGGTGAATAGTAAAAAATACAGTTTACACTTATATACTAAAGATTATATGACATTATCATAAACTAATTATGACTATAAAACTCTAAGAAAAATCACGACCAAATATTAATTTAAAGAGTAAAATTTTTCATTTAAAAATACCATGTTGGAATTAGAAAACTTATGTTTAACATTTTGAAAATTAAGCTATATTATTCTAATAAAAAATATATTTAGTCTTTTTATTTTAATAAATATTTGGTCAGGTGAATTTAGGTTTTGTAATTTATCTCAACGTCCCAAAAGACAATTTTGAATAATAATAAACCAATTAATTTCATTAGAAAAAATAATATTTATAAGTTTTTCTAAAACATAACATTTATGCTTAAACATTTAATTTTTTTTGAAAACTGGTTTTTATATATTACATATGCTAATATTAAAATTAATTTTTATAATATATAGAAATTATATTTTATAAATTTATTTATTATTTTTAATCATTGAGTATAAATTATTTAATAGTTCCCATTTAATATTTAGTCATTAAAAATAAATTACTTATGTAAAAATTAGTTACTATGCTAAAAACCAAAAAGGGTAAAACTAACAAATCTAAGGCTAAAAGGATTGAAAACATGCTTTAAAATGTATTTAGGATTCATTGTTCACATCAAACCATCAACCACTCCCTTATTATCCATTATTTTATCAATTTTACTATTGAATAGTGACTTTTCCTTTTATATTATTAAAAAATTTCCACTCTTTCCATTTATAAAAGCATCCTTCACCACCCAAATTCTCTACACACCCAAATCCACGTTTTCTGAAAAAAATATACCCAAATACATCAAAAACATTCCTCGATACACCTTAGTGGTTCTAATATTCTCAATAGGCCTCACTTTAAATGCTTAATCCTTTTTGAACAGTGATTTTCCAAGTAGTAAGGTAAAAATAACTAATTAATCTTTTTCCATTTAAATTATTTTCTTTCTTCTTCCACCTACGTAAAATATATTTTTTCCATTATATTATAACTAAATCATTATTCTTAATATAATTAAATTTTTTATGATTATTTATTAATCATTAACTCCCAATTTCTATTTACTAAGAAAAATAAAAACATTATCATGCGTACATGAAAACTACCACCTCCATGAATGGTGTGCTTAATTTTTCCTCACCGCATTATATGGATTGTTATAAAATAAATTTTAATGGATTAATAAGATATTTATAACTTTATTAATATTTTTGAACTATAAACCATTCCCTATCTCCCTCTCAATCAATTTAAAATTAAAATGTCAAATGTTCGTAAGTATGGATTACCGGCTCAATAAAAGTGACATATTTGGTTTTACCATATAATATTTTCTTAGTTATAAAACACTCTTAAAATATGGATAACAAATTTCATAATATCTAAAAAAATACCATTTTTATTATGTAATAATCTTCTTATTTCAAAATAATCACTTCCTTAACAATACTCACCAATAGATTATAGTTCATTCTTGTTTGGGTTTGTTTGACCACATACTTGAACAATGTTATAAATTTATATCATGCATGAGTTTTAAAATTTAACTACTAGTGTCATTATAAAATAATTATAAAATAGTTTTTTATGGTTTATAATTGTAATATTAATATTTAACTTGTTATTAATGTATCACCCTTTTCAAAAAATTATTGAAACGAGATCGCCACTGACTTAATAATCATAAATCATAAATAAAATACTTTGAAAATTAAATTTAAAGACTATAAATAATTAGAAAAAAATATATTACAGTAACTAGATTGATATCATGACGATTAAAATTGAATCAATAAAAAATATTCAACACTTCTATTTAAAAACATATTCTAAAAACCAATCAAAACTAATAAGATATAATAATGAAAATTAAATATAATTAAGTAATATATTTTTAATAAATGATTATAAATGAACATTATAAATAGATATTGGTATGAATTATATTCTAAGTAGTTTATTAATATATTTTTTACAATATGTTAGATTATTTTCTGCTAAGCAGGATTAAAGGTAAAGGCTTTTTTATCTCAATTTTTTGTATTGAGATATGATCTATATTCACCACTTATTTAATTTTTTTGTAACATCCCAGGTAATTATAGAATAATATATTTTCATATTTATTAATATTTATTAATTATATAATAATTTTACTTTAAAAGTGTTGTTATGTCTCATAGAATACCCAAAAGGCAATAATGGGTTTCTCTGAAATCTTACATTCCACACAAGATTGAGTTACACCAAAAAATAATATATTATTAATATTATTATTTTAATTTATATTTATTTAATATTATTTATAATTTAATTAATCAAATATATTAACTATATTATTAAAATATGGTTGACACATGTTTATATAATGATTCATCGGTTAGAAAATAAAAACAAATTCAATATAAAGGATTTGTTTTTATGAAAATTTACTTAAGTGTGAATAATTGGGTTAATAAAATAAAAAAATCATTATTTTTTTATTATATTAATGAAATAAAAAATAAATATAATGTCTAAAATTCATCTTATATGTTTTCTAGAAATTATAGAAGAACAAATACAATTTTATGGATAAAAAGAGTGTTTTTTAAATGCATTTTTACAACATTTGGATGGAGAACCATTTTAAAATATATTTTTTCTCACTTTTATAGATTATATTTAAAAAAAATAAACTTATTAATTATAATCAATAAATAAAAATTCACTATGGTTTAATTTTTGGTATTATCTGATAAAATTCATTTTTTAATGAATAGTGAAACAATTACTGTATTTTAATTCAAAATTGTTTTTTATCTAATATAATTATATAGTTATATTATCATTTTAATTGATTTTAAAGTATAATTAAATAAATTTTTTATCATTTAATCTAATTTTGGTCATTGGAAGTAATTTGACGTTGAAATTGTATATAAATTCATGTCAATCTTTTGATGGTTTTTACTTTTAAAAAACCCATTTTCTCATTTTGACATGAGGGATTAATTTTAAATTAATTACTGAAACTTATGTGATTTTAATTTAGAAAAATTGACTCCATTTTTTTAATAATAACTTCCAAATTATGTAAATAGGTACTTTTTGTACATTATGAATCGTAAAATTAGTAATTATTTTAATTATCATAGTTAAGTGTAAATATGGTAATTAAAGGTAAAAATAAAATTATAATGATATAAAACTACCCTAAAACTTACCTTAATTTAATTAGATGATTTTATCCCGAGCAGTATCATACTTGGGTCTATTTCAGGACCACTTGGAGCCACTTTGATGACTTTAATGTATTTATAATATTATATTCATTTAATAGACATTTTGTTATATTTTTGTTTTTAAAAAAGTAATGTATTTTAATATGGAGTTATATAGGGTAACTCTTAGTCTATAAATATTATTTAGAAATATAAAAATATTACCTACATAATGGTGATTTATTTATAAATTTTAGGAAATAAATAATTTAATATAATTATTACCCAATGATGATGCAATAATAGATTTATTAATTAAAGAATAAAATAAATGATAATATAAATATTAAAATAAATATTATTTGACATAATATATGCCATACACAAATTTCCTAGGTTTCGATGACATTTTATAAGTCTATTAAATTATTTTTTTAGAATTTGTCTCCCTGTTAGGATTTTATGTAAATTCAATGAAATGAATAGTGTAAAAATTGACATAATTGATATTTTATAAAAATAATAATTTATTAAATTATTTGAAAATACGAAAAATATTTAAAAATAAAAAAGTAAATATTATAAAGTCTAAAAGTTTATTAAGTGTCCAATTATGAGAAATTGACCCCATATAAGTAAAATTTATAGCTTCTTAGTATTTAAAATGTTGTGACCATAATTAAAATTAAAAGAGAATAATTAAGGTTAAACCAAAAAGATAAGGTTTAAAATAAAATCAATAAATCTATAAAATTATTGGATAGAGGATTTAGAAATATAATAACCTTATCTTTTACATATCTCAATTTTTATTCATTTGGATTAAAAAATTAATTTATATTAATTTAATATTTTATGAGTTTCTAAGGGTTCCCCTCCCCTCTCTTATAAAAAATTTCCCACTTTTCTCTAATACTAACACTTAAATAACTATTTGGTTCAGCCAATATCTACCCAAAACCCTTCCTAGAATCCCTAACCACTTTACTAAGGCCTTATTTTAGATATAACACCCTTCTTATAGGTGTTAATGTATTATTCAAAGGTGATCAACTGAAGAAGATGTTTCATTTTTTTAAGTTTTTCTATTTTATTTATTTTTACACTTACTTTAAATATTCTTATTATAATATGAAATAATAATTCCAATATCCTAAATATACTGATATTTTATAATTTTAATATCATCACCAAAATCCATCTCCAATTTCATCAAATTGGAAATGAATATTTTTTCGTATGTACGGAGGAAAACTACCTCACAAACCGATATAGTTTGTCTTTCATTAAGATATATCAAGACTAGTTATAATGATGTAATAAATGATTATATATTATATTCATGCCATATTTATCATTTTAACATAATTATATTCAAATTATGTTCTTACCTTCCATGCACATAAAAAACGAAAATGTCGTTCATGCGTACATGTGAACTATCACCTCCATGAAGTGATGTGAATCGTTTTTATTGACCACATCACTTTTATAATATATATATAAGTATATTTATGTTATTATTAGGGTGTTAATAATATTATGATTATTCTGTAATGATAAAATAATAATTACTTTATTTCCATAATGATCTATGAAAAATGGAAAACTTTCTCATGTGTACGTACGGCCAACCGTATCCATAATTATAATGTTGTTTATTTTTTATAACCATAATTAATGGTTTGATTTAAAAAGTATTATTAATGCATTTATTTTATGGTTATTTCATTAATAATATTATGTAGATTATTAACTTATGATCACATGGACAATTTACTTCACAACAAGTTCATTTTCGACTCAAGTACCGAATATCGACAAAACATCCAATATGAAATTAAATAATTATGCAAGTTTTATAAAATGGTAATAAGTGATTAAAAAGGAATAATAATATTGAAAAATATTATTAATAAAATATAAACTAACCAAGGTTTATTATTTCATAATATATTGATGGTAGGTGATGAGTCGGACTCAAGGTAAGGGACTTCATCTCAATCTCCTTTCATTAAGGATTATTTTAATGTTATACACAACCTTATTTTATATATTTTTTAATAAACCCATTTAAATTTTAATTTCTTTCAAAAAAAATCCAAAGGAATATTTTTTTTATGAAGCATTTTACTAAATGAGAAAAGGAATATTTTTTAATTTATACAACAATAATGACCTTTCTGCCACCGTGACCATTATTTTATATTTGGCGCCCTTTATAAGCTGTAATGTTTTTAAAAGGAAAATAAACACTATATTCCATTTTCATGTATTTTGGTATTTAAAATTATTTTGATAAGGGATTTATTATGTTAAAATATTGACATTATATCTTGTGATTGCAATGTGGAAGTTTTATTTTTCCTTTATGCTTATTAATGTCTTATGATTATATTATGGTTCTTAGCTGTTGCTTATGTAAATGGGGGGTCCCATGATAAACTAAGGTCGGGTGAAACCATGATATCTCACTAAATCATTGGGTAATGAGATGAAATTATACAATAAGGTTTCTATAAATATATTTAGGGAATATACTGAGATGGGTATTCTAAATGTAACTATAAATGTTACTACATATATAGTTGTGAAAGATATAATTTAAGTATGATATGGATGCCATAAGTTAACTTTATGATTTAATATTGTTAATAAGTTTTTCATTAATCTTATGACTTCAGGAGTTATGTCAAAGATATTATGTTTTATGGGTGAAAATTATGATTTCATGGGATTATAAATACTAATAGACAAAAATTTTCTTTCCTTATCTTATTTCACTTATTGAGCTTTTTTTGCTCATCCCATGTTTTCTAAAAAAATCATGGTGTAATGATGGGTATGAGAAAGGTGTATATCAGGATTAATGATAAGAATATTTTTATCAAGAAAACAAATCATGTTATATTTTAAAGAGTTTCATTTTGTAAAAAAATGGATAGTGAGAATAATTGTTTACTTTGTAATATTTTAGTAGTTATATAATAGGTATGTCCTAATTCTCTAAAAATATAAACCTAAAAAGATCTTCAATGTTAATTCTTGATTTAAATCAAGATTATATAATTTTTAAGGTTAGGTCCTTATACTTGGTATCAGATGAAATGTTTAGAAAACTTTAGGGATTAAGAATTTTGGTTAAACATATGGTGAGATTCTATGTCTATTATTTTGGATAAATATTTGTTCTATAAATTTTTTATATCAAGGGAAGTTGATTAAATATTGAAGGGGTAGGATCTCAAACAACATTTGTATCTCTTCCTGATGCCTTTCTTGCAATAATTATTACAAAGTCATGTCTGGATGATTCTGAAGTTTTTTCTAACGTACAACTCACTTTCAAGTAGTTGTTTAATCAAACACCTCCACTATACCTTGATACCATCATGGATCATGGTTTTTTTAATCAAATCTTATTTTCTCAATATTATAATATTTTCAAATAAAAAGTAAGTATTGAGTAATTTTTAGATATTTTACCTTATCACAATATTATGAAGCATATTATGATTTGGAAAAAGGAACTGAAGAAGGATACCCATGTGCAACCAATTTATATTTTCCTTTAAAATGTATTCTTTCATCATATACCTAAGGTATTTTAAAAGGACTATTGATTAATAGTTTAAACTGAAACTCATTCTAAATATTTTATAAAAATAAAGTCGTATCTGATCTTTTGAAATTATATGTTATACAAGATTGTTTTCCAAAACTATTTCTCTATGAACACCCATAAAACCCAAGTTGTACAAGATGTATTTAGACAAAGGAAGCATGTGATTTTTAAGAATCTATAAATAATTAATATAATTAATGAAAATTCTATCTACTTAAAAAAATGATGATGAAACCAGGTGGACACCATGATCAAGGTACAATGTTCTTTCTTTTGGGAACAGTTTTATTAAATCATTTGGAGGTGAAAAATATATATAAATATATATAATAATTCATAAATTAATTTGTTGAGGTCATTATTATTTGGTATAAAAATGATATGTATAATACATCCTTTAATGATAATTCATGTTATGGTTTTTTTAGGATTTTTTCTCATATTAAGAGTATTTTATAAGAATGATATAGTTTTAGAAAAAGATAACCCACAGAATGGGTGATAAATCATCGCATCTGGAAAGGTCATGGGGATTGAACCCATACTCTAAGGGTGATATGGGTTCATTACCAACCAATTTATTACATGAAGTCCCTAGTTAGTATTAATTCTTCTTTTTATATAAAATATTTAATGAAAATAAGAATAAGTTGATTTTGGGAACCCTATATGACTAAGGTAAATAGAATACTGTGGGAATTTATTTGAGGAGTAATGGTTTAATTATATTTTGGAAGAATAAATTATTTTTAATTGTGGACTTATGGGTAATTAGGTTATTTATGGAAATTATTAACCTATCATAGAGAATTTTTTATTATGAAATTACTTTTTCATATGAGGCATTAAGATTGAATTGTATTATTTGGAGATAAATGTTAAAACATATCCTATAAAACTATGTGATCAAATACCTCTGAATTTTGGGTTTCAATCTTAGTTTGAATTATTTGATTAATTTTAAGAAAATTAATTTGTTAAATAGTCTATGTTGGACTTTTGGTGTTTCTTTTTAATTTTGGAGATTAAAAGTAGTTATTCTTCTTTTAAAGTTTATTATATTTGGGGAATTATGTAATTTTATCCTAACTTTTTGTTTTTGTTTAATGTTTCAAGATAGGATGAATAGATATTTAATCTTTTTTGGATTATTTGATTCTCTAGAAGTTTATTTTAGTGCTTCAGGTGTGAAATATTCCTTTTAAATACTCACCATTTGGATAAAAATATGAGTTTGTGATTGAAGTTGATTAACGGATGAAACTCTACTTATCCAGTAAGTTTATTTCCTTGTGTTATTATTATAAGAAGTAAACTAATTCCTCAACTCTATGAAAATGATATTAAAAAAACATTTTACATTCATTTTTTCCACCATGAAATCAAAAACCGTTTTACATACCATAATTTTTTGGTTTTATAATTGTTAAGTTTCTCCTAATCGTGTCTTCTATCACTCTACATCAGAATATGATGGTTATTTTTTCTTCTATATCCATGTTTTAATATATATAATCCTGTTATGTATTATCTCAGGTGACCATTGTACTTCACTTTTTTCATTTAAATTGGAACTTGTATTGACTCTTTTTCCAATGCAAGATTTCAATGAAGTAATTTTCAAAAGTGGAACCTTAGTCACCAAGCCTAAATTTAAAATTTTGAGGACATAATTTAAAAAGGGGGGGAAGGATGTAACATCCCAAATAATTATAAAATAAGAAATTTATAAATTTATTTATTTTTATGAATTAGATAGTAATTTTACTATAAAATGGTTTCTATGTCTGATAGTATACCTGACACATAACAATGGGTTTCTTTTAAATCTTATGTTCTACACAAGATTGAGTTATACCAAGAAACAATATATTATTAATATTATTATTTTATGTTATATTTATCTCATAGTTGTTAGAATGACAGGAATAAAATATATTAACTAAATTATGAAAATAGAGTTTACATATGACTATATAATGATTTATTGGTTATAAAATAATAACCAATTGAATATAAATTATGTGTTTTTATGAAAAACTATTTAAGTGTGAAAAATTTTATTTATAAAATAATGAAATATCTCTTGATGGATTATATTAATGAAATAAAAATTAAATATGATGTTTAAAATTCATCTTATATGTTTTCTAGACATTATATAAGAACAAATACAATTGTATAAATAAAATGAGTGTTTTTTCTAAAAATGTGGTTTTACCACCTTTTGATGGAGAACCCTTTTTTAATCTAGTTTTAGTCACTTTTATATGTTCTATTTAAAAAAATAAAAGAATTATTTAGAATAGAGACAAAAAAATTAATTTTGGTTTAATTTTTAGTATTAGCTGATAAAATTCATTTTTTAATGAATATTTAAAAACAATATTGCATATTAATTCAAAACTACCTTTTTGTTTAATTTAACAATATAGTTATATTATCATTTTAATTGATTTTAAAGTATAATTAAATAAATTTTTTTATCATTTAATACAATTTTGGTAATTAGAAGTGTTTCACATTAAAATTTGATATAAAATCATGTCAATCATTTCATGGTTTTTACTTTTAAAAAACATGTTTTCTCATTTTGACAATGGGGATTAATTTTAAATTAATTATTGCGACTTGTGTTTTTTATATTTGGAAAATTTTATTCCATATTTTTAATAATAAGGTACAAATTATGTAAATAGGACCTTTTTTATTTATTTGGAAATTTTGAATTGTAACTTTAGAAATTATATTAATTACCACGATTAAGTAAAAATACAGTAATTAAAGGTAAGCATAATACTATAATAATAAAAAACTACCCTAACACTTATCTTAATTTAGTTTTATGAGTTTATCTAAACCATTATCATACTTGGTTCAATTTATGACCACTAGGAGCCACTTTGATGACTTTAATTCATTTATAATTTTATATTCAATGAATAGTCATTTTTGTTACATTTTTGTTTTTAAAACGGTAAAGTATTTTAATATAGAGTTATATAGGGGAACTAGTAGACTATAAATATTCTTTAGAAATATAAAAATATTACCTATAACATGGTAATTTATTAATAATTTTTATAAAATAAATAATTAAATTTAATTATGACACAATGATGATATAATAATAGATTTATAAATTAAATAATCAAATAAATGAAAATATAAATATTAAAATAAATATTATTTGACATAAATTATGACATATATGACTTTTATAGGTTACTATGACATTTTATAAGTCTATTAAATGGTTTTTGTAGAAATTATCTCTCTTTTATTATTTTATCTAAATTAAATGAAAATAATTGTGTAAACATTGACATAATTAATATATTATAAAAAAATAAATTATTAAATTATTTAAGTATCCAAAAAATCTATTAAAACAAAAAAGTTACTACTATAAGTAATAAAAGTTAATTAACTATCAAATTATGGAAAATTGACTCCGGATGAGTAAAATTTATAGCCTTTTAATATTTAGAATGTTATTACTATAATTAAAATTAAAAGATAATAATTAAAGGTAAACCAAAAAGAAGATGTTTAAAATGTAATAAATTCATGTCTAAATATTATTTTAAGAGATTATTTAGAACTATAATCATCTTATAGTTGACATATCTCAATTTAGAGTCATTTTGATTAAAAAATTAATTTATATTAATTTAATATTTTAAGAGTTTTCAAGAGTTCCCCTCCCCTCACTTATAAAAAGGTACCCACTCTTATCAAATACGAACATGTCAATAACCATTTGTTTTGGAAATTATCTACCTAAAACCATCACTAGAATCAATAACTACTTTTTTAGGCCTTATTTTATTCTGAACACACTTCTTAGAGGTGTTAAGGTGTTCTTAAAATGTTTTCAACCGATGAAGATGTATCATTTTTTTAAGTTTCTATTTTATTTCTTCTTTAACTTCCTTTAAATATTCTTCTTATAAGATGAAATAATAACTATATTATTATATATATATATGTTATTATTTTAATATCATCATATAAATATTTTCCAATTTCATCAAATGGGAAATGAACATTTTATTTGTGTGTACAGCATACTACCGCCTCGCGAACCGATGTTGTTCGTTTTTCATTACCATTTATAAAGACTAGTTAAAATGATGGAATAAATGTTTATATATTATATTAAGGAAATTTTATCATTTTAATAGAATTATATTTCAATTATTTTGTTACATTCTATGAATATAAAAATGATAACATCATTCGTGTATACGTGTGAACTATTACCTCCACGAAGCGATATGAATTGTTTTTATTCACCACGTCACTTGTATAATATATATAAGTATATTTAAATGGTTATTATGATGTTAATAATATTATTATCACTCTGGAAAGATAAAATAATAATTAATTTATTTCCATAATGATCAATGAAAAATGGAAAACATTACTCATGCGTACATACGGCCTGTCGTCTCCATGATTATAACGGTGTTCATTTATTCATAAACATAATTAATGGCATTATTTAAAATGTATGATTATTGAATAAATGTGATTATTATGTCATTAATACTATTCTGCAGATGATTTAATTATGATCACATGGACAATTTACTTTATAAAAAGTTCATTTTTTACTCAAGTACCAAATATCGACAAAACATCCGATATGAACTTAAATAATTATGTAAATTTTATAACATGGTAATAAGTGATAAAAAAGGAATAATAAACATGAAAAGGTTTATCAACCAAGTAAAATTTAACCTATGTTTATTATTCAAGAATATAATTATTGTATATGATGATTCAGACTCAATGTAAGGGACTTTATCTCAATCTTCTTTCATTAAGGCATATTTTGACATTATACACCACCTTCTTTTGTATAGTTTATAATAAACCCCTTTGAATATTAATTTCATTGAAAGGTTTTAAAAATGAATCATTTGTTTTATGAATTGTTTTACTAATTGATAAAAGGATTTTTTTAAGCAGTGACAACGACATTTCTGTCGTCGTTGCCATTATTTTATATTTGGATTCCTCTACAAGTAGTAATGTTTTTAAAAGGAAAATAAATACCATATTACATTTTATAGAATTTTGGTATTGAAAATGGTTTTGAGAATGGATTTTTTATGTCAATATCTTGAAATTATATCTTGTCACAACAATGTGGAAATGTTATTTTTCCTTTATGATTGTCAATGTGTTAGGATTATATTATGTTTCATGGAAATTTATTATGTATACGGGTGTCTTCATTATAAACTGAGGTTAGTTGATCCCATGATAACTCTCTAATATATCGAGTAATGAGACAGATTTAAAAAATATGTTTCTCCTAAGAGATTTAGGGAGTGTATTGTGATGGGTATTCCAAAACTAACCATAAAGGTTACTCCCTATGTAGTTTTGAAAGCTACAATGTAATTATAATATGAATTAAACAAGTTACCTTTATGATTTATGATTTCTAAGAAGTTTTTCATGAATCCTATGACTTCATGAGGAATGTTAAAGAGATTTTTTTTATGGGTGTAAAGTATGATTTCATTGGATTATAAGTATTAATGGACTAATGTTTTTTGTCCTTATTATATTTACCTTAATGAGATTTTTGTGCTCATACCAAGTTTTGAAAATGTTTTTTTAGGTTGTAAGGATGGGTAAGATAAAGTTGGATTCCAAGATGAATGATAAGAATATTTTTATCAAAAAAAATAAATCATGTTTTATTTTAAGGAGTTTCATTTTTTGAAAAAATGGATAGTGAGTATAAGTGTATAATTTGTAATATTTGAGTTGTTATGTAATAGTTATGATCAAATTATCTAAAACTCTAAACTTGAAAATATCCTCAATGTGAATTCTTGATTTAACTCAAGATTATGTAATTTTTAAGACTGGGGCCTCATATTTACAGTGTATATATTGAACATGCATTTATTTTATAATAATTTTTCACGAAATATAATTAATTTAAAAATCAATATCATGTTCTTACTTTCATGGTTTTTAGTTAAAAATATAATGATGATGTAGAATATTTTCGTTAAAATAATTATCATTCATTGATTTATGATTTTTCTTCTTAAACTTTAATCTTTTAAGTTGAGTATGTTCCAAAATGTGATTTTAATATGTTTAAATTCTTATTTATTTTAATAGGATTTATAATTCCTTTCATTAATCTATTCATATGATTATTTTTATTCAAATATTAAAATATTTTAAGGGTTTTTTATAACTCAATTAAAATTATTTTAATTATAATCATTATTCTTGGATGATGTTCTTCTAAGTTGAATTATTTTATCTATTAATTGAAAAAAATTAATTTTAAATTTTATTTCTATAGATTTTCACTTCCTTTTCATGAAATCATTTATGAAGTATTACTACTTCAATGATTATGATATTCATAAGGGATATTGTTAACTCAAACTTTGTTTCTTTGGGTTATAATGTTACTTATTAAACTACATTTTTAAAAGCCAAATATTTTCTTAAATTTCATATTATATATGATATTACCCTTTTTATCTCTGGGTTATGTGATACTTTTAATTAAAACCCCTTCCATGATGAATTTTTTTCTCGTAAAATTATAACATTGTTAAGATAAATTCCATTCTTTCTAATGATTCTTTCTCTTCCACGCTGATATTTTCTCTTCCCGCATATGTTCTTAATTATATTTATAACCATAATTATATGTTTTCTCATGTAACCTTCCTAATTCCACTTTATTATTTTCATTTTAATTATCTTTTTTATGATGAGATATTCAAACAGTTATTTTCAAAATATTAAAAAGTGATTTCCCTTTAATGTAAATATTTTTATCTTCCACTCCAAATTTTCTCAAGATAACATTTATATATATTTTAAGTATCCATTATAAAATATTAAATTTAAAAGTAAAAGTTTTAAAAAAACTTCACCTTTTTTAAAATAAATTTTGAATGTGACCCAAAATGTAATGCCCTAACCCCAGTTACCCAGAGTCGGTGCATTATTTTAATACATTGGCATGATTACAAGGAATCAAGTCCCGAAGGACCGATCGGTTTATTAGTCTTATAAAATAGATTACATACATGAATGTTACATTACTCTTTATAACATACAAAACAACTTAAATAATCCTTTTTGAATGCCATTATTCCCTTGGATTAACCCTGCATATCAATCACAATACACTTCTTGGAATCCTGGGAAAAATAAAACATAGAAAGGGGTGAGCTCAGATTCTCAGTAAGTATAACAATACAGCGAAAACTTTCATAAATAATCATAAACATTTAAGGTAGTGTATAACTAGAACAAAAGCCTTTTAAACTTGAACTTCACCATAATATGGAAAAAATAAAATGAAGTAATCCCATTTACTTATTCACATGGATATTCTACTAGTCGAATAATCACATGAAATATCACTAACCATTTTCATAATGATGGAATGCATAATTCCAGACTATCATAACCACATAGTCAAGGCCTTATGCCAAGACTCAAAATAATATTTTGTCAAGGACTTGTTCCAAGACACTAGTTTGTCTCATGAGACCTGCCTATGCATCAAGGAGCTATAGTGTGCTCCACCTGTCACTTACTAAGTCCAATTCATTCCACATATGAAAAGGTTTAAACATAAACATTCGTATTAAAACTAGCATACGAAATGTCAATAATTTATCCCTAAACTATGAATAACACATCCATAGTCAAACATATCACAAAAACTTCAATACAATATGGAAGATTTGTATCATAATAAATCATCTTCAAACAAGTTTAAAATCCATCAAAGGATGTTGACATAGATGAAAATTATTTTTAAAACTCTTTGAGAGAAATATACCTTTTTCATGAAAACATTTAAAAGTCACACAATTTAGAAAGGAAGACATTTAAAGACATTTTTTAATAAAAGTGTCCCATACCACTTTGAAACTTTTTAAAAGGAATTAACATTTTTAAAACATTCATGTCCATATAAATAAATCCTTAAAAACCATTTTGAAGACATGGACATTAATGAGAAAGATTTATAAGAATAAATATTTAAAACATTTGAAATGATGTTTTTGTAAAACTTTTACTTAAAATAATCCCTTTGAAAACTGTTTCATGAAACATGGAAATTGATAATAAATATGTCCCATTAGATACTTACGTAAAAACAACCTCGGATAACAAAGAGATTGTGAAATTAACCCTTACCAATATGTTACCTTACGAAACATACACCCCATGAAAGAGGTATCATACAATAAATAAGTAAATACACATAAATTAAAGTGTATTACACAAATAATACAATTATGGGTAGTAAATACACCACACAAAATTTAATAGTGGCAATATGGCACGAATCCCACGGGAATAAGGAGTGAGATGAAAACCCCTTACCTTGCACTTTCCTTTAGTCGAGGGTATGTTTAACATCCTGTATGAAGACCATAGTATGTTATTAAATTATAACATAACCATATTAACATTTATTATATCATAAATTATTCATTTATGACTTTATACTACCCATTTAATAATAATTTCCATGTTAAATTAACATTTCTGGTAATAATCTCTTTCTTTATCGTACGTGTTTTAACTTGTTACTCTTGATTGTATCACTTAGATCATGATTTAAATACTTCCAAAATATAAAAAATGATTTATATATCATACATATTTAGAATATATATATTTATAATATACATATATATGAAATGGAAAACACCATTTATGGAGACGGTAGTCCGTACGTACGTATAAACGCTGTTTCTATTTTCATAACGTATTGAACGGAACTAAGTGAATAAAATATATGTAAGTACATATATATATATATATATATACAGTATAATTATTATGTAATATATTAAAAACATATTAGTAATATATATTTTTATAATCATTGATGAATGGTGAATGTGGAAATGAATCTCATCGCGCCGTGGAGATGGTAATCCGTACGTATACATGAGCGACAATATCATTTCCTTAAAGGTGTGGAATTGGATGGTATATTAATTTTATAGATACATTATCATGTTATTTTCATTATTTATATACATATTACTCATCATTATATCCATCCAAATAAAATAGTGTTGAATAAAAAATTACACCACGGCGTGGAGATGGTAAGCCGTACGTACGCACGCATGGTGACATTATCATTCATAAGATGGATATAATAATGATTATTGTTGTGAAATATTTATGATAAATCACAGTATATAGAATATACTGGAGTTATTATTTTATAATGGAAATAACAAAGAAATAAGAGGTGGAAGAAGAAAGGAACTTGAAAGAGGGTGGTGAAATCATTACCTCTTCTTCGGATTCTTGCTTTTGATTTGATCAAAAGGGATCCTTAAGTTGGCTTTCTGATCAAAATAAGGCCTCTAGGTTAAATTGAGGGAAGTTGGTAGGATATTTGGGTAGGATTTTTCTGAGCCAAATGGCTTTGTAGGTTTGATTTTGAGAGAAGGGGAAGGGCCCTATTATAAGAGGGGTGAGGGTAACTTTAGGAAAAGATTAAAGTATTAATTTATTATACAATCATATTCAGTTTATAATGGTTCAAAATGAATATATTTTGATAAATAGGTGGTTATGGGTCGAAATACGCTCAATAAATAGGTTTTAGACAACTTTAGGTTACCATTTTAACCTTATCATTTAGATTTCTCTCTTAGTTAAATTGTTTAACTTTTACCGTGTCTTATTGTATTCTTACTATATATGGTTAATAAACTTACTCTAAACTTTCAAAAGAACCTCAAGTGGCTCATTAATTACATATAAAATATTATTTAAGCCCTTTGGAGGAACCTTACATTTTTAGGAATATTATATCAACCAATAATATAGTATTTGTTTTAAATATTAATTTATGTCAATTTTGACACTATTTGGTATTTTGTTTTATTTTAAGTCATCACAACTTTATTACTTCGAAAAAGATACATTGAATTGGACCTAACATGTCATAGTCACCTAAAAAATTCTTGTATTTCATAAAACATTGAAATTATATTTATTTTAATATTTATAATACCATTTATTTGATACCTTCAATAATAAGGTAATTACTGCATCATCATTGTGTCATAAATAAATTTAATTATTTAATTTCTAAAAATTATAAATAAAATAGCATTATGTATTAAATCTTATTATATTTCTAATGAATATTTATAGTTGAATTTATCTTATGTATAACCCTATATAAAAAATGGTTTAGTTAATAAACTTTGAATCTAACACTTTTAACTCTTCTTTAAATTAAATAATAATAAATGTCTTAATCTAATCCAAGTGGACCTAAAGGGTCATATTTTATTCCTAAGGTTGTTTTTGGTTGAATTACACTTATCCAATAGAATTAGGACATGTTTCAGGGTAATAATAATATCATTTTTACCCTTAATTACCCAATTTACTTTTAACCGTGGTAAATAAAAGTAAAAAGTTGCTATTCACCACAAAATTATTTTAATCTCATTGAACCACATTTTACTACTTGATATTAACCGTGTCTCTCAGATTTTCTAAATTCAACTCACAGAAGCGGTAAAATTAAGTTTTATGTGAATTTACAAATTCTCCTAGCAAGTGGGTAAAAGATGGTGAAAAGTTCGATAAAACTTTTATATATCTAAAATTATTATAAACTGAATCTAATGAATTACATTGAACTTATATAGGTATTATGTATCTATATTGAACTAAAATAAATTTAAATAAAATAAATAATTATTTAAATAAAAATTTGGTTTTAAACTATAACTCAGTGTTTTTTACTATTCATCAAAAATTAAAAGTTTTAAAAAATTACCAAAAATTTACCATAAGCTAATTTTGATATTAGGAATTAAATAATGAAGTCTATTTTACCAAATTCAAAACATTGAAGTTGAATTTACTAATTTAAAATTAATTCCCGTTATCAAAACCAAAAGGCCTATTTTTAAGAAATAATAACTATCAACAGTTTGACACTTGTTTATGTCCAATTTCAAAGTAAAATTACTTACAATGACCATAATTGAATTAAATGGTAAAAATATAATCTATTTATACTTCCAAACCAATAAAATGTATAAGTTAACACTAAAATTATTTTGACTAAAAAAGTTGATTTAAGTTAAAATATAGTATTTTTCACTATTCACCCAAATATGAAAGTTATCAGAAAAACACCAAAAAATTACTGAAACTAAATTATTATGTCCCAATTCTAAAGAAGAAGTTTATTTTTTCAAATTGGACATATAAAAGTTTCAAATATTGGATTTAAAAAGGCTTCTCCATTAAAAGGTGGTAAAATTGCATTTTTTTTAAAATACTTCTATTATCTGAAAAAATTTATTTGTTCTTAAATTATGTCTAAGAAACTCATAATACGGATTCTAAAATTATAAGGATTATATAATGTTCAAAATTCAGTTAATACTATTCATAATAACTTTTGAACGACTTGTTTGGTAAGTCATGGTGCGCTAGAACTCAGTGTTGCATGTAGTGCAAGTTATTGAATTACTTTGAATAAATAACATACTATGAAATCTTGGGGTTTTACACAAAACATCATCTTTTATGACTAGGGTAAAATTATTTTATAAAAAATGTTATGATTTGGATTCTATTTTACTTTTTATATATAAATTATATATCTCATTTTGATTAATGTTACATGATTCAACCTTTAAATGATCTTGTGAAATTCTCTATTAGATGACTGATTTTTGGGTATCAATTGATCCAATTCATGATCCTTTATTATGTGATACTATTCAAAATGTTCTTCTTATGAAATCGTTTTTTATGTATGCCAACATCCTTCAAATATTTTATGTTTCACTAGTAATATGACCTAATGATACAATCCAAATTATTTCTATATACTGATTATGATCATATAATTTCATTTATTAATTGGGTGCATTGTTGACTTAATTGTATGCCCATTACTCTATATGGTGTTAATTCGATTTTTTATTACATGGAGATATATTCCATTTGTTTTGGGGGAAAATATTGAAAATTAATACACTTTTTATTATGATATATATATTTATTGATTAACAAGTCATGTGGGTTTTTTAATGTATAATTTATTTAATCCTTTATATGATGAATTCATTGGACTTAATTAGTGATGGGTGGGGCCTGAAATAGACCCTAAATGGATCAACAGGTCTCATGAGACAAACTTTATTAGGTATTTGGTTTATTACATAACTATTTATATAAGATGATTTGGAACAATTCCATGAATACAAGATTATGATCTCTATAATTATGCACTCTATAATTAAGAAACTGGTTATTATTATACATGTGATTATTTATATTGATATATCATACGAGGATTTATTTAAATAACATGTGATTTTCTATATGGTATTATTTGATTATCATTTACTTATTTTCATATTCTTCATTCCTTATTTATTATATAATAACTTTTATTATACACTTTCACTTGCTAAGCATTTGAGATCACCCTTATTATGTTTCCATTTCTCGGGTTACGAAGAAAATAATCACACATGATATGTTTAGAAGAATAACATTTTTAGAGAATTTATGGGAATGTTGAAAACTTATCATGGATTAATTAGTTCCCAATATAGTGAAAAACAATTATTTTACAAAAAATACTTGAGCAATAAAATTGAATGATGTGTAATAAAACTCTAAACCAAAAAGTTTGGGGGAATGTATGTAACAAAATATTTTTTAAAAAATAATTTCATTATGGTGAAATTATGTCTTTTCTATCAAAATTTCTATCAGAGAAGGTTTTAGATAACATTAGATATTATGATTTTATTGTTAGATGATAATTTAAGAGTAATAAATGTCATCAGGGGTTGATAAGTTAAGTTTTCTCATAATATCAATGGTATAGATAAACCGTTATGTTAGTTGACATAATATTAAATATTTTATGTTTCTTGGGATTCAAAATGGGATAAATTTAGTGAAAACTATATGAATAAGTCTATGTATATGAAAATATCAAAATATTAAGATAAATTATAGATAGTTTAGTTTTTATATAAAATGAAACCTTATCTAGATATTATAAATTGAATGCAGTTATAGAATAGATGAACCTATAGGTAATCACCCTAAAAAGGGTTGTTGATTTTCAACTCATTCTTAACCTAGTGCACTATGAGGGTGGGAAATACTATACACCAATCTAGGAACTCCTAGGGAATATTATTTAGAAATTCACATGATCTTTATGAACCATTATAAGGGATTTAAATATATTTACTTTTGAGAAACAAATATGAAATGACCATGGATAACCTAGATTAGAAATTATATATTCATAATTTAGGTTATTCATAAGGTTTATGAATCACTTATTATATGTTTATTGTTTTTTTAGGAAATTATTAATTTTATCATACCTCAACTTTAATTTATTTAAGTAATGTCTATAGAAAAGAGAATCCATGTTAAAATTGAATATTATGGGAAATGTTGTGATTGACCCAATGAGAAACAAAAAAGAGATAAGAGATATAGTGAGTAATATTAAAATTATTCAAAAATATATATCATGAATTATGATTAACAACATGAAGATAGATTAATTCCCAAATGCACCAAAGAAGATAAGGATGGAGTCCCACCTGAGTTTTGTGGAAAAAACGATAAAGGAAAAAATATTCAATTTTCTATGTGTTAAGAATATGGGAAGAAGCGTATGTGGATATGTTTTCAAGGAAATATAAGATATTTTATGTATGTAAAATGAGGGAATAGTGATAATAATTGTGAATGAAAAATGAATATTTAAATTAATACGATGGATGGAAGTGATTTTCATCCTAAGGTACTACTAATAGTTAAATTTCTTAAATGTGGGGAACTTGGTCATTATCCTAATCAATGCCTGAATACAAGGATTAACAAGGATTATGATCATCAACAACCTCCTAGATTAAAGGAAAATATGAATGGTGTATTCTAGGAAAACCACTAAAGTGAATTATGATAATTAATATACATTTATCTTTCACTCTGAAATTGTGGATGTCTTGTTATAGTTTAATTTTGGGCATAGCAATATATCTAGGAAGTTTTCTAAGAGTAATAAATCACCACCCAAATGATTTGGTATTGAATTGTTAGAGAAAAATTCTTGGGGAATGATTATTATATCCAAAATTTATGTTTGTGGGATTGTTCATTATGAAAATTTTATCATTATTCCTTTACATGAATTTAATGTGATTTTTGAAATGGATTGGTTCCCTTTGCGTATAAGAAAAATTAATTTTTTGAATAAGGAAATCAAATTTATTCTTAACCTATGTTATTATATCAATGGAAGTATGATTCTGATCTCTATTTGGTAGAAAATTATATAATATGGGTTCTGATACTAAATAATTAAGTTCTCTTTAATCAAATGGTTAGGAAGAAACTCAATATTTGGGATATCCCTATTATTAAGTAGTAGATTAGTTTCTTAGTCATAACCGTTTTAGTGAGGCCCGTATATCTTTAGAAATTTTATCTCCAATATTGTATATCTTATGGATAAAATTTTATATAATCATTAATAATTAATAATTTATATTTTAAGGATTTAATTTATTTAACAGGGGGAATGTAACACCCTAAAATTTGAATATGTAATTGTCCTTTAAATAAATATTATGTTGAATGGATTGTTTCAAATGCAATACTGAATTAAATGAAACCATGAAAATTTCTATTATGATAATATTATAAGTATTGAGTAAGTTATTTATGATTAAATGTTTGAATTGGGGGTAATAAATAAAAGTAACTACATTTTTAAATCGATGTATAATGAAAAATAAATGAAATGTATATTAATTTAATAATCATTTATGCTGAAAAATAATTTTTCTCTTGAGAAATATTATATAAAAATAAATTTCTACAACCTCTAGAAATTTAAATTTAAAATAATAACTTAATTTTTTATTCAACATGTCAAAATTAGATTAGGGTTATTTTTGGAATATTTCAGAAATAATTTATTTTTAGGTGAATAGTGAAAAATACAGTTTACACTTAAACCTTAGCTTTTATGAAATTATCATAAAATGAGTATGACTATAAAAATTATAAAACATTTTAATTGATAAAATATTAATTTAAGGATTAAAATTATTCATTTAAAAAAACTATGTTGTATTTATGAAACCCATGTTTAACATTTTGGAAATTAAGAAATATTTTTCTACTAAAAATATTTTTTTTATTTTTTTTATTAAGATTTAATTAGGTAAATTTAGGTTTTCTATTTATTTAAAATTTATTTAACTCTAATTAAGATAATAATAAATCAATTATTTTTATTAAAATCAACGATTTTGATAGTTTTTTCCTAAACATAACATTTATGCTTAAAAATACAATTTTTATAAATATAGGTTTTTACACATTATATGTGTTAATGTTAAAATTAATTTTTATTATACATATAAATTTTATTTGATAAAATTGTTTCATATTTTCATCATTATTTCTAAATTATTTAATATTCATTGTTTTATTTTTAGTCATTATAAGTAAATTTCTTATGTAAAGATTAGTTACTATGGTAAAAATAAAAAAGGAAAAATTGAAAAATATAAGACTAAAAAGATTAAAAACATGTTTTAAAATGTATGTAAGATGGTCTGTTAGAATTAAACCTTCAACCGCTCCATTATTTTCAATTATTGGATACATTTAACCAATGAATGCTGACTTTTCCTTTTATATCATTACAAAATTTTCACTCCCTCCACTTATAAAAGAAGCCATCACCACCCATATTCTCCCCACATCCAAAGACACTTTGTTTGAAAAATAATCTACCCAAATCCCACAAAAAAATTCCTAGATACATCTTATTGGTTCTGATATTCTCAACAGACCTTTATTAAAAGGCTTAACCCATTTTGAAAATTAATTTTCCAAGAATTATAGTAACAATTCCTAATTACTCTTTTTGCATTTCAATTATTTTCTTTCTTCTTCGACCTCCTTAAGATATATTTTATCCATTATATTAAAAATAAATAAATATTATTAATATAATTAAATTTTACTATTATTATATATTAATAATTAACTCTCATTTACCTTTTACTTGGAAAAATAAAAAACATCATCATGTGTAAGTACAAACTACCCCCTTCATGAATGGCCTGCTTTGTTTTTCCACGCCACCATATATGTATTGTTATAAAAGTCATGTAAATAGATCAATAAGATATTTATAAAATTATTAATATTTTTAAATTATAAACCATTCCCTATCTCTCCCTTGATCTATGTAAAATCAATATGCCTCATGTTCGTAAGCGTAGATTATCGACTCCATGAAAGTGACACATATCATTTTTCACTCAAGTAATTTATTATTTACTAAACTCTATTGAAATATGGATATCTAATTTAAAAAATATAAAACAAATATCATTATTATTATGTAATAATGGTATTATTTCAAAATAATCACTTCATGAACCATACTCACCCATAGATTATAGTTTATTCTTGTTTGGGTATTTTTAATAATATACTTGAACAGTGCTATAAATTTATATCTTGTATAAATATAAAAACATAAATACTATTATTATTATAAATTAATTAGAAAATTATTTTTATAGTTTTTTAATGGTAATATTAATATTTAAACTGTTATTAACATAACACCCTTTACTAAAAATTAGCGAAATGACCACATCACTAAATCCATCATCATGAATCATAACAAAAATACTTTTAAATTTAAATTTATGCATTATAAATAATTAAAAACATATATTAAAATAGCTATATTTATCTCAGAATGATTAAATTTTAATCTATCAACAATATTCAACACTTTAATTTTAAAACTAGTATTGAACAAAAAATAGAAACTAATAAGATATGATAATGAAAATAAAATATAATTGAGTGATATATTTTTAATAAAGGATTATAAATAAAGATTATAGAAGTTTTTCATATATGAATTAGTTTCTAAAATATGTGATTAATGTAGTTATTTTTTTATACAATATGTTAGAGCACGTTCTGCTTAGCGGGATTAAAGGTAAGGGTTTTTTATCTCAATTTTTCTACATTGATATAATATGTGTATTCACCACTACTTTAATTTTTTTGGTGTATATATTGTACATGTATATCCTTTATCATAATTTTTTAAGAAATATAATGAATTTAAAAATCCATCTCATGGTATTGCTTTTGTGGTATTCAATTCTAAATATAATGATATAGTAGAAGGTTTTTATTAACTTAATTTTCATTCATTGAGTTATGATTGTTCTTCTTGAACATTATTATTATAAGTTCAATATATTCTGAAATGAGATTTTATTGTTTTTAACATTCTATTTATTTTCATGGGATTTATAATCCATTTCATGAATCCCTTATTATGATTTTTTTATTAAACTATAATAAAATATGTAATGGTTTTTTATAACTCAATTTTCATTCTTATAATTATAATCATTATTCTTGAACCTTATTCTTCTGAGTTAAATTATTTTATCCCATATTTGCATAAAATTAAATTTTTACTTTAATTTAATGGGATTTTCAATTCTTTCTCACAAAAAATATTTATGAATTGTTATTACATAAATTATTATGATATTTGTAAAGAATATCATTAACTCAAACTCTATTTATTTGGGTTATAATGTTACTTATTGAACATTATTTTTCTAAGTTTCATAAATTCTCCCATTTATTATTTTATATGATATTCCCCCTCTATCTCTGTGGAATGTGACATTATTAATTTAAATCTCCTTCCATACTAAATTTATATCTCATAAAAGTTTAACATTGTTAATAATAATCTTCATTATTTATAAATTCTACTTCTATTCAATTTTAATATTTTCTCTTTCTGTTAATTTTCTCTTTCTGCTAATTTTCTCTTTTATATTTGGAAACATAATTATATTTTATCTTATGTGACATTCAAATTTTCTATTTCTTATCTTCAAAAAGTAATTTTAATTATACATTTTATGATATGGGTTTCAAAAAGGTATTTTTAAAATTTAAAAAAGTAATTTCCCTTTAATGTTCTTATTTTTATCTTCCACTACACATTTCCTTATGATAACCTTTATATCTTTTGAAAGGATTAATTATTTAAGATTATTTTTAAAATTACAATTTTTACAATTTTTACCATTTTATCACTTCACCTTTTTGAAAATTACTTTTTAATGAGAATAATAACTTTACATTTTATGACTATAGTAAAAACATTTTAAAAAAACTCTTTTATGATTTGGCCTCCATTTTCCTCTTTATCTCTAAAATATCTATCTCATTTGGATTATTTTTTCATGAATCACCCATTATTTTCCCTTATGAAATATTTCATTGGGTGATTAAAATGTTGGGTATCTGATGATTAAATTCTTGATCCTTTCATATGGGGTACCATTCAAAATGTTCTTATGAAAGTATTTTTCATTTATGTCAACATCCTTCAAATATGTTATGCTTCATTTGTGATATACCCTACTGATATTATACACATTATTTCTAGGTATGGATTATATTCATATAATTTCATTTATTTATAGTAGAAATTATTAACTTAATTATATACCTTTAACTCTATATGGTTTTAGTTTGTGGGATACCTGCATTGAGATAATTCTCATTTACTAATTTGGATAAATATTAACAATTTTTATACTTTTAATTTCAATACTGATGTTTATTGATAACTATGTAATTTTGGTTATGTATTGAATATTTTATTTATTATTTCATATAATGAATTCATTTGACTTAATTAGTGATTAGTGGGTACCAAAATAGCTCATTGATGCACCAATGGGTCTCATAAGACAATCTATCTTGGGTATTTGGTGTATTCATTACCTATTTGTGTAATATTCCTTGGAAAGAGACCTTGAAGTTAATATTATGATGTCTAAAATTGTTTTTTCTATCATTATGAAACTATTTATTATTATCCATGTGATTATTTTTTTTTAATATCATCCATATATTTATTTCAATCTTATGTGATCATTTATATGGATTTATTTTTTCTTAATTTACATCATGACATATTATTCATGCCGTATTTATTTTAGGATAGCTTATACTATATGTTATACCTTACTAAACATTTGATCTCACCATACTATTATGTCCATTTCACCAGGTTATAAAGAAAATAATTACACATGATATGTTTATAAGAATATAATTTATGGATAATTTATTAGAGATTTTGATGAATTGTTATGGGTTAAGTAATTCATAATGTAATGGGAATAATTTCTATTTAATGATAAATCCATAAGCTATATTTGTTAATGATGTGTCCTAATTCCTTAAAACTCTAAATCTAAAATGTTATGGGAGTGTATTTAATGAATTATTTATAATAAATATTGTAATTATATTATATTTAAGTCTATTTTGTCAAAGTGATGGGCCAAGAAAGTATATAAAACTATAAATAAAATCATAAAATTCGGAAAAATTTATATTTATGTCCCAAAAATAACCTAATGACAAAAAATATTGTAAATATTTTTTTAGTGTGGATTTATTAGAGATATTTCAATTGAATAATAGAAAAAATATACATAAATAAAAAGATATAAGGTTTACAGTGTGAAATTAGTGAGGTATGTGAATCTTGGTGATTTATCACATAACCACTCTTAATTATTTTACTCTTGGACAATTGCCATATATCTATAAAAAATATAAATATAAATCATAAGTGAGAAGGTTTCCAAGATTTTTTTTAAAATTAAATTCATCATGTCTCGTTTATTGAATCAATTATACTTTCATTTTTCATCTCTAGGATTCAAATTTTTCTACTTTAATTTATTCACCCATGAAACATGTTGCAACGTACCTAAAATGAATTTATATCATTCATCTCTCAAGTGTGAAATATATGCAAAGTTATATTCAATTAAAAATCATGAAATTAATACCATAGTCTTAATTAAATCCAAACTCTCTAAAGTAAATCTAGAAAATCATGTGTCAATCATTAAAATTTTCAAGGATTTACATTGAGTCTTAGGGTTGGTGGGTTCATTGTGAGAAACATTACATTTAAAATTAGAATGTTTTCATGTAAAATATAATACATGATCAAACATTCAAAATAAAATGATCATTTATTTATCCAAATACACATATATTAATACCCAATGTAAGATACAATCTTTTTTCAGGAATGTATATCTTTAAATTTTGGGTTAAAACTCTTGGATTTTTGTTAAATCATTTAAAACTTGGTTATATATCCCTTATACCTGGTTCAGTTATTTTTTCATAGTTTTTCATATGTAAAAGATAGGGGAAGATTAATTTTAACTACATAAACCATTCACATCCTAAATTTTCACTTCAAAATGTGAATAGTTTTGGGAAGACCCCATGAAGGTCATTCAGGGCATGAATGGTTTATGGGGAACTTGTTCTGGGTAAACCCATTAATTTTTATCTCATTATGTTAATGGGTTTTATTGGTTTTTAAATTCATGGTGATGGGTTTTTGATGTGTGTAGAAATATAAATATTCACACGATGAATCCTAAATTCACATCTTGAAGGGGTCAGACCCAGTAGTTTTTTTGACTCCCAATTTTTGAGTTTCTCCCAATACTTATTCTCTTTTCTCCCTATCTCCAACCCTTACATTGGAAAATTTGGGTGCTTCATTCGATACAAAGGTCATTGTTGTAGGATCATTGTGTTATGTACCTAGATATAGAAGGTAAGCCTCTCAATTATTCTTCTACTAGGGACTTATAACCCTTAATCTAGGATTCATGTCTTGTACTGGCATGGTTTTCTTGATCTTCATTTAAGGGAAGGAAAGATGAAGATAGTTGTACCTTGTTCATTGATTAATTTCTTCATCTAGTATTCTTTTAATGTGGGTGTTCTATAAAAAATCCCAAACATCTATTTAATTTTTTGTAGTATATGCAAAAAGTGTGATTGTATAAGAATTCCATGCATGTGAACTGACCCAATTCGTAACCCACTTCTTTGATGGATATATATGCATCGACCTCCTTTGGAACCCATTGGGTCCATTTATGTTGATATAGGGACTTATTTCCATTTAAAGTGTGTTCCAAACCATGTCTCTAGGTTGAAACTTGAATATAATGAACCTATATCTCCTTAATAAATCATTAATTGGTTATGTTTTGGCTTACCAATGTGAATTGGTTTTTCATGTGAATCAAGAACTTGGATTAACGTGTAAATGGATTAACATGGTAATTCTTGGGATTATTTTGAGAATAAATTACACAGATTAAAAAGAGTTAATTTTGGTACGTAATTGGAATTGGTATACTATCATGATAAAATAGTTGTTTGGTGAGATGTGAAATGGTAATTTTTCCTAAATTATAAGTGAATTAGAAATAGTTACAATTATTATTATAAATGGATAATTTGTTTGAATTTATAATTTTTTTATATTTGGTTATTGGGATGAATTTTTTAAATGGGTAAATGGATTGATAATTGAATAATTGATGAACTGTCCAATAATACCCTTGATAAAATTTTGAACATATTGGGGTTTGGTATTATAAGTGGATCACATGGATTTTTTTCAAGTTATGAATCCTAGGTCACTAAATTCATATGGATATAATTATAGGAATTACATAGTGTTCCTTTCTAGTTTAAATTATAGGTTTTACATGGAGATCCTTCTTGGATGAAATCATAGGTTGGACATGGTGTTTTTTCTTAGATGAGATATTGGTTTGGTTATGGTGTTACTTTATATATGATACATTAGGTTGGATATGGAATTTCTCCCTAGATGATACATTGGATTGGACTTGGAGTTCCTTCTTGGATGAGTTATTGGGTTAGAAATAGCATTACTTCCAAGATAAGATATTGGTTTGGACATAGAGTACCTTCCCATATGAGATTATAATTTTGACATGGTTTTTTTCTAGTTATTGTACTCTGTTTCAAGGACATAGATATCTAGCATCATGACAAAGTAGGTTTTGGATAACCTTAGGTGTCAACTTAGAGCTTGAGGGTTGGTAGGTTTATTTGAAGTTATGAATTAATTTATAAATTAACTCCCTTTTTATCATACTATTTCATGCAGTATTTATTTAGACTGTATTGTTTAGACATTGTGGGTGTCTGCCTACTGATTTGTACTCAAAACTTGTTTGGTCATTGTTTGGTACCCGAGAAATCTTCATAGATGTAGTTTTATACAAGGATAAAGAGCCTTGTAAAGGATTTTATTACTTTTTTGGATGGGATTGGATCATGGATACGGGGATAACCATGGGTTTTGGAATTGGGAAATTTGGAGTCCTTATTTGGAGTATGCCTTTAATTAACTTGTTTAACTTTCATCATGTCGTTTATATTAGAAAACATTATAGCATGACATGATTTATTAGTATTATTTTAATTTTTTGGGTTTTATCATTTATTATACTTGAGTTTCATGGATGAATATTCATCTAATTTAAATTTTTATTATATCTCTTTACTATAGGGTATAGTCTACCACTATATTCCTTACACCCCCTTTTCTAATTGGTAAACTCTAGCATATGGGGAGGTTCACCTGAGTTTCATAACTAGTTGTCTCAATCACGTGAGATATTGTTAGGTTAGGGATATTAAAAGGTGTTATTATAGGTGGTATTTAATATATCATTACTATTAGTGAATGTTTGATATAATACGAGTATATTTCAGGGGTCATCATTGATCTTGTGTATGGGGGAATCTAACCCATATGTGGGGGAAGCCCGAGTGCACAGTGATGGGATTTTTGGTCATGTTGTTCTCTTGTTATAGTTATGATGTTACTTCTCAATGAGTGATTCAATTATTATATTATGATACTTTTTATTTATATTTTACACATAGTATTATATGACATGAGAGGAGTATGCTTGCATCATGGTAGGCATGTAGTGATATAACATGACATGCATTGTTCATACTAGGAATATACTTATTGTGTGTGATATAGCTACCTACCAAATATATAATATGTGATACCATGTCTTATTTTATGACGAGTAATAAATAGTAAATATTATTATATTAAAATTAACTTATTAATCTAAGGTATAGAGTAACCATGATTCATTGGTTCTTTGTTATTGTCATCGCCTTTTCAGGTTGATCTAGTT
Source organism: Viscum album (assembly GCA_963277665.1). Taxonomy (NCBI): domain Eukaryota; kingdom Viridiplantae; phylum Streptophyta; class Magnoliopsida; order Santalales; family Viscaceae; genus Viscum; species Viscum album. The sequence continues at coordinate 452,640,116 of OY728157.1, read as the reverse complement.
GTGTATTGTTTGTTTTAAGTAGTGTATTGAACTTTTTAGATAAAATGACTCCATGTACTCTTCAATATGAGAATTAGGGGAGTGGTAATAATTACTCTCATAATGTTTCTTAGCTGAAGCTTCCTGTGGCATTGGAAAATTAAATAGATGGTCAGCTTCGTTATAGTTTTTTACGGGTCATGTGATCCATGGAGAGTGATACTACTTTCACTGTCTCTTTTTTTGTAATACCTGATGAGAGAGTTTCAAATGTATCATGTGATTATGTTCATTGGGTAGGGAGGACCCTATGTGGCTGAGTTATGGATCAATTTAGTCCATAAAATCTTTAGGAACCTCAATACACCCACATACAAGATGGTGAAAATTGCTAGTTATATTCTATGAAAACCATTTAATCACTAGTGGGATATATTAGGGAAATCTAAGCAGTAGAGGACCTGACCTAGAAGGTCTTTGAGGTAAAGTTCATAAGACACTAAATATAGAGGCATTGAGGGATGAGAGGGTTCGATAGTTCATTCACTTAATGTAAGGGATCATGTTAGTGATGGTATATGTTGGATACTTTATTGAACTGTAGAATTTTTCTATGTTTTTAATAGCTAATGAGATCACCGCAGATATTCTTTTCTAGTATGGTATTTGTTATGATATAAATTCTAAGGTGGATATATTTTTCCTAAGAAACGTTAAATAAGTGATGAATTAGGTTCTCATCATTGAAGGGATCCTAAATGAGGCCATGAGTGGTAGTCATACAATCATAGTAGGGAACTTAAGGAGGTCTTCTCCAAGAAATAAGAAACACCACATCGATAGTTACAACTAGGTTAATGGTGGGAATAGTTTCCAATGGAGTGGGAATCCATCTAAGGATAGTATCTGGGTATAGTGCTATCAGTGTGCAAGGGATGGACATAAGTTCCCTTGGTTTCTTTACCCTCTAGTAAAGTTTTGTGCTTGTGGTGGGGTGGGGAATATATAAGAGTTTTACAGGCTCCATCATTAGTTGAGTAGTGGCATGGGATCAAGACAGCCACCAATGTTTGGAAAGGACTCAGTTACCCCTTAGTAGACTAGTATCTATAGTTCCACTAGATGATCAGGCCAAGAAAGGGGATGTGGTACCGCATCACAAGAATGGTAGTATCAGTTGAATAGAGCCTCATAAGGGAGTTATAATGGAGCCCATGGTAGAGGGGTTTGTTAGATTCATGTTATACATTCTACTCCAAGAATTATGTTTGCAAGAACTTCCATCATTATAGGTATGATTCTAGTATCATGTATCCATTCCTACATTTTTTTTTGATATGAGAGAATTATATTCAATTTTATCTAATAAATTTTTAAATGGTTTAGGATTTGATACTGATATCTTGGATGATTTTATGACCATAGACACACCACTAGGGGTGTGATCCGAGGGTATTAGACATTGCAAGGAGTGTTCTATTAAATTTGGGTCTTATATTTATTTTGGGATATATTCAGGTTTGAAATAGAAGAATTCAATTTGATATAGGGTATGTATTAGTTAGTTATTTACCAGGCTCATATTGAATTTTATCAAAGGAGCATAACCTTCATATCTCTATAAGGTGTTAGTTATGTTCACCAAGGTGAATGGGATCTTCAAGTCGGTCATATAGCACCAATTTAGTGCAGATTATATTTTCTCATGGATCAGATATCATGCCTTGTTCTAGATGTTTAGAGTTATAGAATGGAACATTTACTCCATGGTATTTTTAAATATGTCTTTCCTAAATAATTCTCTAGATTACCTCCTGAGTGGTAGATTGAGTTAATAATCTAGTTGGTGCTAGGAGCCAAGCTAATATTTATCACTCTAAAGAATGAAACCAGTGAATCTTTATCAGTTGAAAGTGTAGTAATAGGATTTGGTGGTAAAGGGATTCATAAGGTTTGGTAATTCATCATGGGGTTCTCCCATTATTTTTTATATGAATTTTGATGGGAATTTTCACTTGTGTGTTGATTATTGAAGACTAAATTGTATTATTATCAAGAGAGAGTATTCACTTCCATCCATCAAAGATATCTTTGATCAACTGAGATATGCATGTATTTTATTCAAGATCCACTTGAGGTCGAAGTACCATCAGTTGAGAGTGAGACCAACAGACATACCCTGGAATACTTTTAGTAGAGGTTATGGCTTTTATAAGTTTGTGGTGATGCCATTTGGTTTGAAAAATTTACCAACAATATTTATATACTAGATGAATTAGATCTTCCATCCATTTTGGGATCAGTTTTAGGTGGTTTTCACTGATGATATCTTGTGGCACTCCCATTCTATAGACAAGCATGCCCAAAATCTTGACATCATCCTAAGTACACTATGATATCATCATATATATTCCAATCTAAAAAAATGTAGATTTTGGATTGAAAAATTGAACGTCTTAGGTCATTTTATCTTATACTATAGAGTTTAAATAGGCCTGGAGAAGGTTATAGTCATGGTATCTTGGGAATTAATAAATAATGTCTTTAAGATTCAGATATTTCTAGGTCTAGTGGGATATTATTGGAATTTTATATAATAATTCACCCATCTTTAAGAACTAATTTTTTTGATAACCAAGAAAATGGTGAATTTTGTTTAGTCACAATCTTATAAGAGTGATTTAAAAGAGATAAATATTAACATAACCTCAGTACCAATCCTCATCTTACCTATTTCAGGTAAGGAATATATTTTATGTTGTGATGTATCTAGATTTCGAATCAAAGTAGTTCTAATGTAGGAGGACTGAGGGGTTGATTATGGATCCAAGTAGTTGAGACTGAATAAGATAGGTTATCCTACTCATGATCTAGAGTTAAATGTGGTGGTACATTCCTGGGGATTCTGGTGGAATTATCTTTTGGGTGAGAGTATTTTGGTGTACACAGATCATAAGTGCCTTGACTAAATATTTTCTTTATGAGACCTAAACCTTTGGTAGAAGAGGTGGGTCTAGTACCTACAATCTTTTGACTTAAAATTGGCATACACTCTAGGTAAGGGAAATATAAATGTTGATTATTTGAGTAGGAAGATACAAACATAGGTAGTATAGGAGTCTTATGATGAGTGGTGGTTAATATGACTCTTTATAGATATGCATCAAGATGTTCAAAAGTCCTGAGGATGAGAATCTATAATTTCAACATCAGTTGTATCCATGATTCTAGGATAGATTAAGAGAGGGAAATTATTTGATCTATAGGTCTTGTCTCTGATAGATATATTATATGGTGTGGATCCACCATTAGGATAGTCTCTTGGTATTTGTGATTTCTTTCTTATCCATGGTTGTGTGTGGGTTCTTATGGTCTTGCGTGAGGAGATAATGAGGGAGTATTATACATCAAAATGGGTGGTACATCATTGTATAAAAAACATGTAGCATTATGTATTTAGGAAGTAATAGTTTTTAGGGATGAAGAATGAGGTAGTGGTATCTCTTTCGAGATGTTTGACCTATCAATAGGTGAAGGTTGAGCATCAAAGGCCTATTGGTTTTTGTAGCCTTTTTCTATTCAAAAATAAAAGTAGGATGATGTAACCATGGACTTTGTGATAGAATTACCCATGACACCCTATAAAAATGATTCAATTTGAGTGATCAAATATTGATTGAAAAAGTTAGCTAACTTCATTTCTATTTGGAATACCTTCACCATCAATGATTTAGGTAGTCTTTAAAAATAGGACATATTTTGATTACATAGTGTTTAAAGAAGTGTTATTTTAGATTGAGAGCCTTTTTTATGTCTTGGTTCAAAAAATTCATTCAAAAAGAACTAGGATTATAGGTTCTTCTGATTACAGACTACCATCCTCAGATGGATTTCCAATCAGAGGGGAAAATTAAGATTCTTGGGGATATGTTATGAGCCTATGTTTTGGATTCCAATGGTTCTTGGGAGAAACATTTATCACATAAAGAGTTTAATTATAATAAAAGCTTCTAGGAATTGATCCAAATGTATCCTTTAAGGTCATTTTATGGGAGTTCATTTAATTTTATACTTTTTTTGTTAGAGGTAGTTGAGTCAGTACTCACTAGTCCTAGTCTTATGTAGGAGATTTGTGAGAAGTTTTAGTTAGTATATAAGAAGTTGGTAACCATGTAGATATGGAATAAGTCATATTATGACCATATTAGATGGACTTTGGAGTTTACTTCCAGTCATAGAGACTTTATATGGGTATTGCCTATGCTAGGGAGACACAATTTCTGGATGCTTTGGAAGCTATGACCCATGTTTTATTAGTCATTAGAGATAGTGGATAGGGTCAGTGTAGTGGAATATTTTTTGTTCCTTACATAGTTCTATAGTTACTTTAATGATGTGATTCATGTGTCATATCTTTGAATATATCATCCTGACTCTTCCTATGTGATAAACATTTATGACATTGAGAATAATGTCGATGCATCCTTTGAGGATAATCTGATTTGTATCATAAACTATAATGAGAATAATATTGTATGGAAGATTATTCCTCTATTGTGATTAAACTGGTAGCATGGAAATGTGTAAGAAGATTCCTAGGATAGGGATTATGATATGAAAACATAGTGGCCATAAATGTTCATAAATACCCTATAATGATAATTTGGATCACATATCATGGATGAGATATTATATGGTGGTAAGGTTGTAAGATCTTATATTTTCCATTGGTGTTCCTCTTTAATTTTTTGGTTAAACCTATTTGAGTTTTTTTATATCTTTTAATCCTTGGTAATTGATCCCTTATACCTTGTTGTATTTGTATTTCAGAGGTGGTCAGAGGGAAAATAGATGGGGAGATGAATTATGGATATATGAACTATTCATGTTGTGAATTTTCATTTCATGATGTGAATGGTTCTAATCAGGCCCCATGAAATTCATTCAATGCATTAATGGTAGTTAATAATTTCTTTTGGGTGATCCTTTTGAATTTTCATCTCATAATGTGGGAAATCATTCATGATGTGAACAAGTTCTCTCTGGTTTTAATGTCAAGTTAATATATTTTTTAGCATATGTTGACATTTTGGGAATCATGATATGATTACTAGATTCACATCATGAGTTGGATGTATCCATTAGTTTTTCTTAACTCATGTTCCCCATATTTCTCTCAATACTCATTGTATTCTCTGTCAATTTTTATCCCCCCCCCTTAGTCTTTTTTTGGGGTTCTCTTTGATCTAAATGATTATTTTGTTGGATCTTAGTGTTCCAAAGCTATATATTGAATTTATGCCTCTCAATTATTCTTATCCTTCTTGTTTTGTTAGTTTTAGGTTGGGGGGACCCTATTTTGGGACTACCAAACCTAGATCTAATATTTATGTCTTATGATGAAAAATATATATTGGTCTTATTTAAAGGAAAGGAAGGATGAACCTAATTATACCTTGGTTGCTGAGTAATTTCTCTATCTACTCTTCTTTTGAGGTAGATAATCTAGAATAACTCACTAATATCTATTTAATTTTTTGTAGTATATATATTTAGTGCGATTGTGTTGCCATGTCCTATGTACTACCTATCCTAATTGGAAACCCACTACTTTGATGGATCCATATGTAGAGACCTCCCTCAAACACTGTTTAGTCCATTGGTGTTGAGATCAGAACTTGGAACCTCCTAAATGGTGTGCCAACCCTATAATCTATGTTATAAATTTAATTAAATGAACCAATATCCCCTTAATAAATTTGAAATTGGTGATGATTTGTATTAAACATATGAATTGTTTTATCATTTTAATTGAGAACTTGTATTTACATGTAAATAGATTAACTTGGTAATTATGTTGATTTTTTTGAGAATAAATTACATGGATTAAAAATAGGTAATTTTGGCATATAATTTGAATTGGTATAATAAAATAATGAAATAGGTATATTTTCATATTTTAAATGCTATTTGTACCTAAATGATATGTGAATTGAATATAGTTACAAATATTATAAAAATTGGTAACTTAGTTTAAATTGATCATTTCCATGTATTTTGTTATAGGGATGAATTAAGTAAATAGGGTAAATGGGATGATAATATTCTAATTGATGAATTAACCAATAAGGGTTTTTATAGATGTTCAAAATATTGTTGTTTGGTATTATAAATTGATTTCTTGGATTTTTTTCCTTATTATGAATCCTTGGTTTCTTAATTCATGTGGATGAAATTGTGGTATGGACATGAAGTTCCTTCCTGGATGAAATAACAAGTAGGAAATTGTGATCCTTCCTGGATGAAAGTATATGTTTGACATGGCATTACTTCCTATATGAGATATTGGGTTATATATATAAATCCTTCATGGTTGATATATTATGTTGTAAACAGAATTTTTTCTTATATAAGATATTGGGTTGTACATGGAGTTCCTTTCTATATGAATTATTGGGTTGGATATAGAGTTTCTATTAAGATAAAATATTGGCATGTACATGGAATTCCTTCCTAGATGATATTATGAGTTGGAAATGGTGTTCCATTTAGTTATTGTATTATGTTTCAAGTATATAGAAATTCAACACAATGTTTACATAGGTTTAGATGACCTTGGGTGTCAACCTAGAGCTCCAGGTTTGGCAAGTTCATTTGATGTTTTGTATTAATTTATAAATTAAATCCACTATTTATCATACTATTTCATTCGCAATTTATTCATACTAGATTGTTTAGACATCATGGGTGTCGTAATACTAATTTTTCCTCACACCCTATTCAAACATCATATGGTACCTAAGCAAGCTTCATGGATGTAGGTTTGGAAAAGGTAAAGGGGCATGGTTCATGATTTGATTGCTTTTCTAAATGGTATTGAAGCATAGAGATGGGATCGATCATGGGGTTTGAAACCAGGTGTTTTATAGTCATTATTTCTATTCTGTATTTAGTTTAGTTTTATGAATTTTATCTCATCATTAATATTAGTATAAATTCTAGCATGATAAGATTTATTAATATAATTTGGATTTTTTGGGTTTTATCCTTTATACTGATTGAGTTGTATGGTTAATTACTCATTTTATTTCTACTATTATTGAAACTCTTTAACATAGGGTACAGTATCCCACTATATTCTTTACAACCTTACTACTAGTCGGAGACCTCTAGTATATGATGAGGAATGCATAAGGTCTGTAACTACCTATCTCAATCATGTGAGGGAGTTTTGGATTGGAGATGTTACAACCAAAATCAATTTCCCCTTTTTCTTTAGTTATACCAAAAGTCATATCATATAAAGTAAAAGGAATGATTAACCATATTTTTTTTAATTTTTTTATATAAACACATTTTCCAGTTTTCTATTCTTTTAGTGAATAGAATTACAGGAATATATATCAATTTAACAATAACTTGTGCCTTAATATTTTAGATTCATGATTCATATCAATGAGTATAATGAGGAATTCAATCCCATTATCTATTTTTTACAATAAATTTTTTCATGAAAAATCAATTGCATTTTCAATGAATTTCATGACTTGTGGTTTTTTCCCCAAGTGATAACTCCACCCCACATTCCTATATGGTGTAACTCCTCCCTAAGATAACACAAGAATTCACCCAATTTTCCCACACTCATTTTCAAATATAATCACGAAATTTATTCAATAGTTGGGTAGGTAGGAGATGTGGAACTTTAATTTTGGAACCTATAACGTTTCTCATAGGTTCTAGGAACTTTTATAGGAAAGTATAAGGGTGTTCTACATATTGTATAAAAAAGGGTCCAAACCAATGAAGTACTTCAACCATTATAGAATATTCCTTTATTCATAAAATAATTGATATAGGATAAAACCAATTTATATATACCCAAAAATAATATGAGGTCACCAATGAATTGATGGTATTTAGAATAGTTTGATAAAAATTGATATTTTATATATCTTAGGATGGGATAATTAATAATGGCTGGTGTTAATAAGGAATGGTTTTCAAAGATTCTTAAAAATCTAAAGATAGTTATGAAAATGTAAAGTCCATGAAAATATACCATATCAATACTCATTTGAATTAATTTTAAAAAAAATTAAAGAATTGCTCACAAGTGACTTAAGCATGTAATATTTTTTTGGATAATATATTTATTCTTACAGGTTTCTTAGAAACAGTGAAAAAAATAAAACAAAAAAACACACTATAGAAGTTTTGTATGATATTACCAATTTATTACATTATAATAAAGTTGATAAATAAAAAAATAGAGTGGAAGGACCTGAACTAGTTGATTATTGAGGAAGATGATAGTGACCAATTTCATTTTTAAACAATAATAACATTGGTAGTACTTATTCATAACCAATAGATAAATATAATTGAAAATAAAAATTATTTAGAATTAAATAATCCAAAAATTAATTTAGAATGTAAAAATAATCTTTTTTTCATCCCCCAAGAGATTTTGGGTGTTATCTACCTGTATCTAGGAAGTGTCAGTGGTCATATATATTTAGCTGGTGGATAGGTTTTCTTTAGTATAAAATATTGTATTTTTTATCTTCTATTGTGTATCCAAGAACACATTATTCAAAGTTATACTTTGACAAATTTATTATATAACTTATGTTCCTCAAGAACTATATAACATAAAACCTCTACATCTTCATTATTATTGTAATCACACTCAAGTTTTATGGTAAAGGACTATAAATAATAAGGTGCCTTAGTCATTATTATAATTCTCTATATAATATATTTTCAATTTAGTCCAAAAGATCCCATTGTTCATATAATTTGGTATGTTTATCTTATTCTTAATCACTCTCAAAATAACTCTAGTGGTTATTTAAGTTTTAAAATTCAAAATTGTGAACTTATAATGTCTCATAACTTAAAAACTCATAATTAAATGATTAATAACATGGGTTTCACATTCTTATTTTATGAGGAAATTTTTGGTTTAGAGATTCAGAGAATTTGGAAAAAAATATTTCATATTTAACCCTTAAAATACAAGTAGAGACTTCCAAGAAAATATTCATTTCCCTAAAAAATATGATTTTTAAAATTAAAATTTTACCTCATCTAAAACAAATTCACTTCTTTTAATATGAGTCCTCATTGCAAAAAAATAAAATTTTCTATAGTTCTTAATCAGCCTTAGGTCCTGTGAAATAAATTTTGAAACATGGGATGAGTATAAAAATCATAGTAAGGGATATAAAAATAAAGGAAACCTATTATTCCATTTGAAATTTTATTAAAACTTATAAGTTATTTTTTCTTTTTCATAGTAAACTTTGAACTCAAATATTAATTTACTTACCCAAGAAATAAATTTCATTTTTAAAAGATTTCATAAAAAACTCATAAGAAATCATAATGTAAAAAATCCTAACCATGATGATTTATTATAAAAAATGAGAACCTATAAAAACCTTTTCTTGAAAAACATACTTTTCTACCTTAAAAGGTAAATAAAATTTCTATTAATCATAAGATCATTTTCTTACATTATAAAATAAAAAGATTTATTTTTAAAAACATTACAAGAATATCATATAGGTACTATGGGACATTATAATATCATTCATCTTAATAATAAACCTTAAAATTGAATCACCAAACTGGATAATTTTGATATCTATTAGGAGTAATATATCATCGGTAAACTTCATCACTTTACCCAGTGCATTAAAGTGCTATATCGAGCTCATCTATCATCCAAGAAACAAAATTCTCACCCTTAATTCATATAAAATGTTTGAGAACCATGGACATAATAAAACATAAATATATTAAACATTAATAATAAAACTTTCTTGAATTTTCATTCAATCGCATGAACAATGACACATTCATTATCTCATTAAGATGAGAAAATTTTTTATTTAATTAGAAAAAAATGTATAAAAAATACTAAAATATTGACAGAAATCATTTATTCAAAAATAAACATGGAAAATTATAAAGTAATATTGATAATTAATAGCTTCTATAATGTCAATAAAGGATTTTCAAGTCATGTATTCTAAAAAATAATTCTTTTTAAAATTTTATAAAAAGTTAAAAATAAACCATATTGAAAATATTTAAAAGATTATTTCTTAATAATTTGTAAAGAAAATAAAAAGTAAATTAAAATGCAAATTTTCAATATTTTAAGAATAATTAATAAAATTTTTCAAAAATTTAAAAGAACATAAATATGGAATAAACAGTGTTTTGGGGGAATATTTAAAACAATATTTTTAGAAGAAAGACTCTTACCACTTTAGTAACTTTTGAATTAAAAGTTTATTGAAGTAGATGAAATGAAAAGGATGTGTAAACCAATTTAATTTTTGTAAATTAATATTAGAATGAATCTGTACTTTATTATTTTGATGATAAAAAACAAAACATGTGGTGAACACTGGATGAGTCTCAATGAAAGGAAATTGAGACAAGAGATCCCTTACCTCAGGTTTGAATCTCAAGATACATACTTTAAATCTTATATAATAAACTTATATTAATTTTATAATTTATTAATAACATTTTTTAGGTTTATTCCCTTTTTATTATATCTTTTATTTATTTTATTACCATGCCTTACATATTTATTAAATAAGTTAAGTTCATGTCGAACGTTTTGAGAATGTTCAGTTCATAATCCCAAAACAACTTTGGTAGGTTAAATATAGTCAAAAGGTTAACTATTACATCATCTACAGATTATTAATCACGAAATAATAATCATTTTTATACATTAAATATGATTTCATAACCATCTATGAAATGTGGACATGAAAAATTAATCATATTGCTTTGTGGAGGTGGTAGTCAACACATACGCACGATTGATACTATCATTTTACAAGAAAGTGAAGAATAAGAAGGTAAATAATATATTATATTTCCAAAAATATTAATTATTTCATGAATATCATACATATTCATCAAATCCATCACTATAATAATCCTTTTTAAGTGGTGATGAAAATTTAAACACATTGCTTCATAGAGGAGGTAATCTACATGTACATATGAGTGATGTTTTATATCCTAAAGGATGGAAAAGGATATTAAAAGGGATATAAAATAAACATAATAAAATTTTAGTGTATGTAATATAATTATGTTATGATATCATAATATTTTAAGGAGGTAGAAAATTAAATACACAAGAGAACAGTTTGTTAAGAGTTATACCTCTTCTTTGGGAAGCCTCCTTTGGCGTACACCTTAATACTTATAGGATGATATTTTAGTAAGATCATAAGCTTTATTAAATGATTAGAAAAGTTATAAAGTTATTATTATAGTTCTTGGTTGAGTAAAATTTCTAAATAAGTGTGAGAAATTTATGATAGGAGATTCCCTTTTATAAGTGAGGTGAGTTGCAATCTTGAAAATATATGAAATATTAATATATAATATGTGTCTAAATCATTTGAAATGAATAAAAAGTTATATAAATTATATTATAATGATGAAAAAATCAAAATATAATCAAAAAATAAAATTTATATAGGTTTATGTGTCATTTTAAACATTATTTTCGGTTTAACCCCTTTTAACATTGTTTAACCTTAACCATTATAACATACTTTTCAATTTTTAGAGGTCATGAATGTAATTTTAATAAATAAAAGTGGAATATTCGTAGATAATTCAAGGTATCCCAAAATATTTAAAATATAACAAAGTTATGATATGATTTTATGAGATTATAATTATTTAAAAAATTATTTTAAAACATTAAATATCATTTAAAGTAATTTTCATGATTATTTATAAATTTTGACTTGAAAGGAATAAATATAACTATTAAATTTTAATTTTAATACTAAAATAATCACTTATACCTCATAATAATTTAAAAAATTATTGTAATACCACAACTCATCTAAATATTATCAGTTTTGATATTTTAAAACTATTTATTTTATTTTTCATATGTTTTCACAAGCGTTGTATCGATGCTACATAAGAATTATAAATAATTATATTACATTTAAAAACTAAAAATAAAATATTAACATGAAATTTAATTATTAGAAATAATTATTTCCCATTTATTTCATTCATAATGTATATTTACTCATATCCTAATATTAAAAACATGTTTATGATATAAAATGAGAGAAAATGATATTTTAATAAATATGACACTTACTTATCTTGGAAACCAACAAGTATTTCAAATAAATACTCCTAAATTAATATAAAAAGGATTATATGTTAATAAAAATCTCAAAAACACAAATAATTGATAATAATTGTGAAATTTTTGGCTTTTTCTACTTAATTTTAATTTATTACCTTAATTTACCTTTTTCACAATAATTCATTTTTTACTCAGTAACTTATTTTTTATAACAAAAAAAATTATAATTATAACCAAATTTGGAAATTTTGATTCCAAATTTAAAATCAATGTTACAAGATTTTATTTGTAGAAGTTTCTGAAGTTGATTTTAATATAATTACGCAAAATACAATGAAAAACTATTTTTAGAAAATAATATTTTAAATCATAAAAATTAACTTATACCAAAATAAAATATAATTTTGATTACTGTGAAATTAATTATATTATTTTTTTATGGTATAGAAAGAAAGTAAACTATTATATCATGTAGATCATGTGTGAATCCCAATTTTCGATCCCTTAAATAGTAAGAAACTAGATCTGATCGTTGATCAATTAGAGCTTGTTGGGATCGAAACTATTTTCCCAATATATGCATCAATCAAGACAATATCGGTTGCTCAATATAGGTATTTGGAGATTTATAGTCTAAGAAAGAACTCCATGATAGTCATGAAATCAATAGTGTCCATATCCTTCTCTGATTTCATCATCATATCTTTGAGAAGAGTGATCAATAAGGGGCACATGGATCATGTATCCACTAAATGGGAGGTTACTGAGGAAAGGATGAACCTATAATAATTATTCATAATCATTAGGTTTCTGACCCCAAAAGGGGAGAGATTGTGGAATATTATGATATTTCCAAGATGATTGTAGGATGATATCCATGGGAAGGAGATACTATCATATTGGGTTATCTTCAGATGAATGGAAAATGAAAGCATGGAGCATTGGGTCACTATACTTGAAACATAGTTTCCTAAATATCTAGGACTAGGATTGTAACTTTTATCCTTATAATGTGAAAAACACCTACACTCAATCTTGGATATACTTATTTAGACTAAATTGGATTTTTTTAACATCAATAGATTTTATTGGATATTGCATCTTCAGTTGTCTTACCCATCATGATTGATAGGGAGACAAACAATCCAAGATTTAGACATTATTCAAGTGTTCTAGTTGAATTTGAAATGGTCACCACTCTGGTGGAATAGATATTCTTTGTACCATTTAAGGATAGTCTCACTCTGGAGATCTAGTATGAAAAGTGAGCCAAATTATATTTTAACTAAAACCTTTTTTATCATCCGATTTTCTAAATATAGAGTATTTAGTCTGTAATGCTTGAAATATTATAGGATAAGATGATTGCAACTACCTAAGGAACCCAATTAAGGGTAAGGATATTTATTTTCATCCTTCCACCTCCAATCTCCCACTTGATGTAGTTAATATCAATGATTCTAAGACTGATGAACTTAATCCTAAGGCCTTAGATCCTAAGGCCTCTCTCTAGGACCTCAAGCCTAATAAGGTGAGGGATCCAACCCTAAATCCTAATTCCCTTGAGAACTCAGATGAAGGGGTGTAAAATACTTCCCATGCTATCAATGTGTCTCTTATCCATTTCACATCTAATTCCAAAGTCTCAGATCCTAAGACTTATATCCAAGACCCTAATATTTTTGAGGTGAGGGTTCCTTCCCGGAATCCCAGTTCTTTTGATATCTGAGATGAGTAGTGGATAATACCTCCCATTATTTCAATGTAGTTATGACAATACTCTAAAATTAAAGGGAATGGAGCCCAATGTTGTGGCCCCCAATCAATTAGTTATTGCCTCTGGTAAGGAGAGGATTGGTGGCCTAGTTGTGTTATCACCCTTCCTACAAAAGGAAGATAATATAGAAATTTTTTAACTTGGTATATACATATTGGAAGTATATTCCTCTTCTGCTGAATAGAGTATGGTCTCACCAGAAAGAACTCCCACCCCCCCCCCCAGATCATGAAAAAAGTGACCTATTTGTCTTTGTATTAGGTTCCCCTATAGAGGAGCAGGTGGTCACACCAAAAAGGAACTCCCCTTATAAAAAGGGTTAATACCTTTTTATATTATTGTATTTGAACATAGATTCTAAAATAAGGCCAATTATGAAGTCATCAAAAGGATTTATTGTAGAGACCCGAAGTCTGACGTACATTGACATTACATTACTTTTGCGGAATACTTAGTACATAACAAAAACACACACACAAGGATCGTAATAGTTTAGTGTCTTTGGAAACTCGGAATAAAATATTCTAATCGTGGTGAAAGATCTTCAATATCTCCCATAAAGATCTTCCTTTTTTTTACGTAAAACCTTTCTTTATATCCTGGGGAAAAGAAAACATAAAAGGGTGAGCTCAAATGCTCAGTAAGGGTAAACAAAAGAAATATCAATCACATCGTATTCATAAGAACATAACATTTTGGAAATCATAACCTGCAAAAGAGAGCATAATTTCATAACATGGGATAAATCATGGTAGTGAAATGTAATCACAATAATCATAACTTAAAACATGAAACTTTGTGTCATTCACACATAATCATAGATAATTTCTTGTTAGTCAAGACTCATTGCCAAGACTATCTTAGTAGACAAAGTCCCTTTCTGAATCGAGTAACCCTCGTTTCAGTCCTGTTTCACTGAACCGGTATAACCTACCGTTCCAGCCATGTCTATCTCATGAGATATAAAATCTGTACCCAATGCATTGGAGGGAGATATATGTCCCACCCATCTCATAATGATACCATTCTTATGTGTGCCACAAAATCATAAACCATACATCATTTCATAACCCATGTAATAAAAATGGGATTCTTAAACAACATGACATCATAAAACAATTCATATAAGATAAAGGAATTCATAAAAATACTTCCATCACAACATAATAAAATCAATGTAATAATAGGGATAAAAACAGAACCCTATATTATCTTATATGGAAAATAATTTTGATAAAACACTTGAAATGAATTCTTGAGGAAAATATCATTTCTTCTTCAAAAACACTTTTCCTTTCTTAATATGTCATAAAATTATAAACTAAAAGAAGTTGATTAAAAATAAACTTGAAAACTTTTAAAGGAATATTCGTGGAAATAATGTTTTAAAAATCCATTCATGCCGTATAATTTAAAAAAAACATTCTTCGTACCTTTGTCGGAAAAGTCAAAAAGTACCTCGTACGAAAAAAACGACAAAAGATTCCTTTCATATTCTTTACTAAAAACTCACCGAAGGGTAAAATTGGATTTAAACTATTGTAAGTGGATGGAAAAAATATTACATATTGAGGGAACATGGATGTGGATGATAAAATACACCCCAGTAAATACTTACGAATAAACAATCTCGGATAAAAATTAGATTGTGGTATTTTCCCTTACCTTAGGTCCGATTTGCTTCGTATGTGTCTGAACTTCCTGTATAATGATTTAAATAATGTCATTGACTTATTAAAGAATCATATTCATTGTTATGATATCATATATGGTTCACTTATGACTTTATATTACCCGTTCTTTTGTAAATTCCATGTTAAAGAAGCGTTTTGGGTAAAATCGTTTCATTTATCATAGGTGTTTTGACTTGTTGTTATTGACATTATTATTACTTATATCATGATTTACTTACTTCCAGAATATAAAATATGATTTATATATCATATATATTCAGTATATATATATATAATAGATAGATAAATGAAATGAATAACACCGTTCATGGAGACGGTAGTTCGTACGTACGCATGAACGCTGTTTTTCTTTCCTTATTTTCTTGAATGGAAGTAAGTAGATGACATACATATATATATATATATACATAAATCCAGTATCATTATTATGTCATATATTTCATTAGTACTTATTATATATACTTTATAATCATTCATGAATGGTTAATCATTAAGAATGAATCTCATCGCGTCGTGGAGACGGTAGTCCGTACGTACGCACGAGCGATGATATCATTTCCATAATTATTGAATTGAATTGGAGTGGATTATACAATATATCAGAATAAATATGATGTTGTAATAACTATGTATAGTTATTCTTTACACCATTATACCCATCCATGTAAGGTGGTGGTGGAAAATAGATTACACCACGGCGTGGAGACGGTATTCCGTACGTACGCACGCGCGGTGATTTCTTTTTCCGTAGGATGGATAGATGGTGAAATAGGGTTGTTTCATACTTAAAATAACATATCAGTATATGATTGATACTGATGTTATTACTTCATAATGAAACAACCTAAGAAGAAGAAGTGGAAGAAGAAATAAAGATGAAAGAATTGGTAACGGTAATTACCTCTTCTTTGAAGCGCCTCTTTGAGACCTCCTCTTAGGGCACTAAAATTGGTCTTTGAGGAAGACCAGAACCTCTAGGATGTTTCTAGGGAAGTGGAGAAGAGATTTTGGCAGGGGTTGGCCGAGCTTGAGTTCTCAAATTGGTGTGAGGAGGAGGGGGAGGAGGTGTCCTTTTATAAGGGAGGAGAGGGGCACCTTAGGAATACCTCAAAATATTATTTTATATTTAAAGTCAAAATAGGTTTATAATGGTTCCAAAGGGTCTTATTTCGGAGATAAAGTGGGGATGGGTCGAAATCCTATCAACCAATAAGATTTAGACAAGTTTAGGGTATTATTTTAACCTTATCAATTAGATTTAACTCTAAGTTAAATAATTTAACTTTTACCGTGTCTTTTTGTTTTCTTTCACCATATGGTTAATACACTTACTATAACATGCCAAACGAACCCCAAATTGTTTATTATTAATATATATATCCTTATCTAAGTCATTTGTCCGAACCTTAGATTTTTAGGAATAAAATAACAATTAATAATATAATATTTGATTTAAAAACTATTTTGTGTCAATTTTGACACTATTTGATATATGATTTTTGTGAAAGTCATAACAGAATTATATGTTCGAACCAAGTGGATTAAATCAACACTAATATATCATAGTAACCTAGAAAATTAGTCTAATTCATAAAAAGTCTTAAATTACATTTATTTTGGTATCAATTATGTCAATATTTCATTAATAAGATTATTACTGCATCATCTTTGTGTCATAAATAAATTAAATTATTTGATGTCTAAAAATTACAAATAAAATACCATCATGTAGGAAATCGTTTTATCTTTCTAATGAATATTTACAATCAAATTTATCTTATGTATAACTCTATATTAAAAATGTTTTAGTAAATAAACTTTGATTTTAACTCTTTTAACTCTTCTTTGAATTAAATAATAATAAATGTCCTAATCTAATCCAAGTGGGCCTAAATGATAATATTTTACACTTAAGGTTGTTTTTGGTCGAGATACACATGTCCAATAGGATTAGGACATGTGTTAGGGTAATATTAATATCATTTTTACCCTTAATTACCCTATTTACTTTTAACCGTGGTAAATAAAAGTAAAAAGTTACTATTCACCAAAAATTATTTTCATCTCATTGAACCACATTTTACTTACTGACATCAACCGTGTCTCTCAGATTTTTGAAATTCCATTCACAGAAGCGGTAAAATTAATTTTTATGAAAAATTCAGTTTTTTAACTACCACTTAGTAGTTTCACTATTCATCAAAAATTGATGTTTTTCAGAACAATGCCAAAATTTCATCCTAAGCTATATTTCATATTCCGAATTCAAAAATGAAGTCTATTTTACCAAATTCATAACATAGAAGTTGCATTAATTAATTTTATAATTAAATCCCACTGTTAAAACAAATAGCGTGTTTTTAAGAAACAATATCTATCAAAAGATTGACACTTGATTATGTCTGGTTTAAATGTGAAATTACATCCAATGACCAACATTGTATTAAATTGTAAAAATATATTATAAATATACTTTAAAAACACTGAAATTAATAATTTATCACTATTAATTATTTCGATTGAAAAAGTTGTTTTTAACTAAAATTTAGTAATTTTCACTATTCATCAAAATATGAAAGTTATCCGAAAAGTACCAAAATTTCACCTTAGGCTAAATTCGATACTACGAATCCAAAAATGAAGTCCATTTTGAGAGCTAAAATTTCTAAAATTTTAAAAGGTGGTTATTACTATTCATAACGGCTAGTTATAATAATATTTTAATAGCATTTTGTTGTTTAGTGAAACTCAGTATTGCGTACTACACACGCTATCGAGGAAGGTCGCGATTGCGTGTAATGAAAGGCAAGTCAAGGATTTGTGTTGTGCAAGCTCCTTTTGGTGTAGCGTACAACACAAGACATTAATAAAATTAAAAAGAATAGTTTTCATAAAATCTCGGGCTGTTACATTTATCTATTTGAAAGTGCATAGTTAGTGTACATGTATCATTGGGAGGGGGTGAATCAGTAATACTATTTTTATTTTAAGTTTCTTTTTAGTTGAAACAACCTTCACCTCCTATTAAATATTTTAATTCCCTTCTGAAAACAAATCCAAAACACATCCACAGGAACATAAAGATTTATAATTTTCACTATTCAATAAGAATAGCTACATCCTTGGTATAGTTTGAAAATGATCTAAAACAATACAATCCACTGGAAAACAATCCTTGGATTACAAAGAGTAGGATATACCCTTTCGCTCATATACCACTTTGTAAACAATCCACAAGTGTGTGTTCACCCTTTTAGAAAAAAAGGGTAATTCAAATATTTTTGTTACAAATCATGTTACCTATACTTCTTTTTAATTCAAAAAATGTATTAAATTGAAAAAAAACATCAATTTCTTACCCAAAATAAAGGTAAGAACCTCCTGGACTTAGTTGAAAAAAACTCAACCCGATTTTCCTGGGTCCGATTTTCCTAGTCTGATTCCTCTGAGTAAAATTCTTCAAAAACAATTCCTCAAGTCCTATTTTTAGATAGAATTAAATATAAATGAATCGACAACACTTAGATTCTTGAGTACGATAAAACCCATTATGATTCTTCCTCAGTCCGAGAAACCCAATACGAAAATCCTGAAGCTGATTAATCCGGCCTGATACGATGATCAACTAAATACAAATTTCTCTTCTCTGTCAAAAACTTCTTCAACAAAAGATTGGTACGAAGATTTATTCTTCTCTATAAAAACTTATAGCTTCTGTCTCTACTGTAGTGAACATTACTTCCTCATCAGGAAAGTACCATGTACTTTCTTCCTTTTATAGGTTACCCAAAATAGGATTAGGTAGGAATCCTAAAAACATTCTCATTCACCTAAATTTACTCAAATATATATTTCTTCGAAAATCTACGAGCAATTATGACTTCTTCTCCACTTCTTAAAGCTACTCGGTTATTCCTAAAACTTCATCTCCTTCTTCAAACATTTTATTTGAATTTTTAATCCGATTTCAATTATCAAGTCCGATTTCAATAGTCAAGACCGATTTCAATACATGATTCCACTTTTTCTCAATCATGATTTCTTCAATACATATCTCTATATAAATTGAAAACAAATTTATGAATAAATGGATACTTTTGATTTGTTGAATAAAATTATCAGAACCAATTTTAATCAAAATATTTCATTTGAATGTACAGCCCCCCCTTGACCATTCATTCATCAGTCCCCTTCCTTTTTTCTTACCCACTTCAGATTCAAAACTTCATCGTATCCTCTTCTCTTGACCCAAATGGAAACCTAAAATGTAATTAAACCATTTTGAAATGGTTGAATACATTTTTGATCTCATTTTATCCTTCTATTCTCTTGACCCAATTAAACAAAAAATATTCTTATCTTCTTCTCTTGACCCACATGGAAAAGAACATTTGAGAGTAAATCAGTTTTCATATGTCTCTTCCTTTAGTAATTAAAATATCCATTTAACTCATCAATATTATGTTATGTAGAGTAAAATATTTCTGAGTTTGATTGGCCTGGTTATGATCAACTTGAGTTCCAAAAGTTTATGGTTGGTCAGATGGATTAGTCGGGTGCTACAATAGTTATAGTAGATCGGAACCACCTCTTCAATCAGAACCACCTTTTCAATCAGCACCAACTTTCTAATTTATACCACCTTTCCAATCAGCACCACCTTTTTAATCAGTAGCACATTTCCAATCATCACCACCTTTTCTAATCAGAACCACCTTTCTAATAGGCACTAATTTTATAATGAGTACCACATTTCCAATTAGAACCACCATTCTTATCATCACCACCTTTATAATCATTACCACCATTCTAATCGGCACCATATATTACTCCCCATTTCTTCCATCAAGAAATCATCATAAGGTCTCAATTTTACTCAAGATTTTTAGGAAATAAAAATAAGAAAAGAATTATCACAATTAATTTATCGTAGTCATAGAGACTATGATTAAAAAAATAAACTTCATTTACATTGGTTCCAGAGTGAATCTGATGAAATTTACTTTGAGAAATATGTAGTCACTTTCATTTAGAACCATATTCAAGTCTGATCAAAACCTTTTTATCCAAAATAGCTTTATCTCACTATGATGGACTTTCACAGTGAGTATGATTATTTTGAAAACACAACTCTGATTCTTTTAAAAACATGTATCTGTTTCTTTTGAAAGAAATATTATTTTTACTGAAAACAAAATAATTCAAAATTCTTTTCTTCTTTCCCAGCAAAAATGATCACCCACAAAACTTCTTTCTTATTATGATGGGTAATTCAATTACTAACAGCTTCTTAATTTATATCAATATCCCAATATGATATACTCAGAATTTGACTTTTTATCAATATCCCAATATGATATTTTCTAAATATGATTTAAAACATTATTCAATCCATTTCAATACGAATTCCCATTCATCGTCTTTCTCAGCATCCTTTCTTTATTCAGTGTAATAATTGATTGACAAAAAATACAACCAAAATACAACTTTTTCCTAATATGATTCTAACAAAACATTCACTCTAGTCAATCATAAATATTGGGATAATGATAATTAATATTCTCAAACTCCTAATGGTGATTATAAATTGGATGAGGGTATAGAATCAAAACCTTCTGAGAAATATTCTTTCATTCCTAATATGAATGAAAAGAAAATAAAAGTGAAAGGGAACAATCCTTATACTAATGTGGAAAAGTAGAAACAGATTCACATAAGGGGTGGACCATTCTTGAAGAAATGAAGATCATGTATTGGAATTTTTAAGGGATTAGGGATACTCCCAAATCCTCGACCTTTAGATAATTTTTGGTTTCTAATAAGCCAATTGTTTCTAGAATTTTTGAACATAAGATGATATTTGGGAATTAAAAGGCCTTCAATTGGGCCTTCTTTGGGTACTCTTTTGTCTCTAACAATATTAATGATAATATTGTGGAAACCCTATGGGTTCAAAATCATGATGTCATTCAAGTCCTCTCCTTTACTAATAGACCTTAGCTCATCTCTTTGTCAACTTATATGCATGTAAATACCCCTACCATATCCTTTGTATATTAATCTACCTTGTTTACTAGGATATGATATCTTTGGAGGGACTTGACTTTGTTGGATGACCAAATAGATCAAAATTGTGTTATTATGGGAGACTTTAACACCATTTTGAGTCCTGATAAGAAGATTGGGTCAATATTCTCTAGATTAGTGCTATTGAATTCATTTTTTCATTGATCACGGAAATCTTATTGAGTTCCCCATTGCTATAGATTAATTTACCTTTGATAGATTCACTATTAATAAAATCTAGGAAAGAAAACTCAATAGATGCTTCTATCAAGATAATGATATGAGATATCTTATAGAATTATTTTGTTTTGATCTTCCCAAATATAATTCTTATCATAAATCCTTAATTTTTGATATTATGGTGAGTAAAATGAGGATGTCCCCTCTACCTTTCATGTTTAATTATGTTTTTATGTAGATTCCTACATGCAAGGAAGTGGTTATCAATGAATGGAATAATGTTTATAATGTAATTCCTATATAGGTTATGGATTTTATGCTCAAAAAAATTAAATCCATATTGAAGGAATGGTGAAAAAAACTCATTTTCTAGGATAGATAAAGATATTAAGGCTAATTATATTCATCTTTCCTTCTTTCAAGATACTAAAAAGAATTAAAATATACTTACCCGATAGGAACTTCAAATCTACACTACGATGTATGATATTATTTCTCTTTGAAAAATACTAACTATTAATCAATTTAATTTTAAGTATCTTTAAGATAGTCATAGGAACTCTAAGATATTTCATCGATTGTATAGGAAAAAAAGCTGTAAGAGGAAAAACTACCATTAGGATTAATGAATCTATCTTCACATCTGAGAGTGTCATATCAAATGTTGGGGTGGAAAAGTTTTAAAACCTTTAAAATAGTTATGGAAATGGTGTTAATCCTTATTTTATTTATGTTATTACTTCATGTGTTGAATAAAAATATAATTGGGCATTAATTATAGCACCTCTTAAATATAAGGTTAAATATACCTTCTTCATATTGAATATGGAAAGTGTAATAGGTCTTGATGGATTTATAAATAAATTATTCACATTCTACTGGGACATCATACATATTGAGGTCATTAATGTAGTTAGGTAAATTTTTCTTTCAACATCAATTCCTTATGGTATCAACTCTAACTTCATTTCACTAATTCCAAAGATGAAAAATTAAATGGAGATAAGGTACTTTCACCCAGTTTACATTGGAAACACTATCCCTATGATTATCAATAAAATTGTGACTAGGATCATTGGAAGTATTGTCATGATATTTATTACCACCAATCAATTTGGGTTTTTCCCTATTGAGAGTATTCAGAAGTTTCTCTACACTACCTTAGAAGGCATCAAAAATATAATGAAGAAAGTAAAGTATTGGAACTTTGATCTTAATATTAATATGTTGAAGTCCTTTGATAATATTATGTTTGACTTCATCCAAAATTTCCTTAGAAATTATGGGTCCTAAAATTCCTTTATCAATATGATCACTACTATCATGAAATGTTCTAGGTTTTTTGTTCTTATTAATGGATCTCCAAGGAGGTTCTTCAAGTATTCTCATGGTTTCAAATTGGGAGACCCTCTTATAGGCCTCCTCTTTTCTACTATTGAATATTATCTAATCTAATGCAATAATGATCTGACATGTGCTATATTTTACAAGTAGTTAATGGGGGGAAGAAACTTACTTGTGCCTTCATGCCTTGTGTGTAGATAACATTCACTTATTTATAAAAGCCTTTAAGAGGAATATGATCTTAATAAAAATTATCTCTATACACTAAGAAACGGTTTAATTTTAGTCAATAAACTATATTAAGTATTTCATTGTCGTTAATTATGTAATTCCAATCTCTAGAAAAATTAATATTTCAATAAATATTGGTGTGAAGAAAGGTTCCTTACCCTCTGTGTGTCTTGGTATCCCTCTATTTTGTAGTAAGGTATGAATATTTTATTTATAAATAATATCTTATATGATCATCAATAAAATGGATAAATGGAAAGGAAAAAAGCATTCCCCAATTGTAGAGGGAATTATTGGTCAATTCAGTGAACACATCCATGTTTGTCTATGATTTCTCAGTTTATAGTGGGCTTAGAAGATTGACTAAAAATATTTAATGCCTGATCAGAAATTTTGTTTTCATTGGTTGTATCTATGAAAGAAAGTTGGTTTTTATAGCTTGGATAGAATGTATTAAACCTATTACCATGGATGTATTGGGTAATAAAGATCTAAATCAGTTCAATAAATCTCTCCTTGAAAAATATCACTTGGAACCTACTTACATCACATGAAGAGGCACTAAAAATCATTATTAATAGGTTTAGCCCCATGTTTTATAATAGATATCCATATTATATTTCATCTTCTATTTGGATAGAAATTAAATGGTCATTAAATGATATCATTCCCTTCTCAAAATGGGTTGTATCCAAAAAAAATTATCCTGAAATAATAGATTACACCCTAGTTAGATGGTCCCAGGAATGAGATTATTGTGGTTACATATAATAGGTAACGGATTTTAGTTACTAATCTCAATAACCATGATGGACATCTTTCTAAAATTCTCTCACCTCACAACATCCTATAGAATGACGTGTATTATTTTTTAATAATGGAATCCTCATTTGAAAACTAATTCTTTTTATGAATCTCAATACAAGAGACTTATATATGCATAAATGTACTTGAGACTTGAATGTTACCACCTAGTTATTGAGATTTAGGATGCCATTTATTTCACCAGAAAACACACTTCTGCTATAGAAAATATGGAAAAGTCAACTGCCCCTCTATTCTCAATTGAAAAATATTAGGCTATAATAGACTTCTTATTATTATCATTATTTTAAGGCTGATGAAAATATATAGCACATATTTTTCAACTATGGGTTTATGACCAAACTCTAGGAATATATCCAAAATATCTTTGTCATTGAGTTATTCCTAGACATATAATTATTGGACCTAAGGAATCACTTTAACATACTAAATATCAATGAGAAGGTTCATAATTTCATCCTTACAGTAGTAACTATGGTGACTACCTTCACTTGGACCTATATGAATGATATTGTACTTGAGAACTAAACCATCTCCTTGCATGAGGGTGTTGTTTCCATCCACAAAGATTTCCATGGTGCCTTTAGTATTCAAATAGATTTGATGATGAACGATGTCACATATTTAAATATATTGTACATGATTGGTGTTCCAGGATGGAGTAAAAAACATTATGTGATGAAATATATTTGATGGATTCCCTCGATCCTATCATGGATAAAGTTCAATGGTGACCTTCTGATAGTAGGTGAACCAGGAACCATGGTATGTGGTGTTGTTTTCCACTCATCGAGGCTTAGTGAAGGGGTTATCCAACCCTTTTATTAGAAATGTATGTTATTTTGAGGTAGAACTAAAGGAAATGATGAAGGAAAACTGTTTTTTTTTTAATATGGATAGAATATATTATGGATTGAATCAAAATTGATTATATCTATGGTGTATTTGAATAAAAAATCCAGAAGTGTTCCACATAAAATTATACCTTCCCAGATTGAATACTTAAAATCTACTAAAGATCTCCTATTGAGTGTAACCCACATATATATGGAGGAAAGTAAGGTGGTCGGTGTGATTTTGAAAATTTTGATTATGAAAATGATCTCAATATTGTATTTTGTGACACCATTTTTTTCACCCTTAGTGTACTTTGATATGAGGGTTGAAATCCAAACACACATTTATATAACTTCCTTATAACATTCTTCTTTAACTTTTTATTATATATTTTGAGGAATGAGCATATTTTTTATTGAACCTTTTTTATAATTACATTATTTTTAATAAACTGGAACTTATTTTACTTTAAAACCATATTCAAAATAGAATAACACTTTTAAATTAATTTATTCAAAGAAAAGAAATGATAGTTATGAAAAAAGAACATCATTTTATGTTATTCACTCAAAAATCAATCATTTTTGAAAAACACAGAAGCATCATCAAAATCCTATTTTTATTTGATTATTTCAAAAATTATTCCAATTTTTTCAAATAAAATTTCTAAAAGATTAATATCTGCTCACAAAATGCAATAAAACCATTTTTGAAGAAAATGTATCTTTAAAGAATAAAATGACTTTACTCTCCTTCCTTTTAAAATAACCATCATTAAATGAATATCAATTCATTGAATAAGATAAAAAATGAGATTATTTTATTATAATAATTTATCACTAGTGATTACTTTAATCTATTAATATATAAATGCATTGTGCCAAAAACAGTTTTATGGGAAAAACTCTTATACATTCAAAATATTTGTGATTCATTTCTAACCAATTGATAATCAATGCATAATTTATTATTCATTTGTTAAGGAAAAACATTATAGATATATTTTATAATATTATTATTCTTAATCACACCTTCCAAACCAATGGCTAATTTATAATATTTGTATTTAAGTAATAATATTTTTATAGTAAATAATTATTCATTTAAACTCATTGTTTCATATTCCATGTGCTATAAAACATAAAATTATTTTCATAAAATGAATTCCAAAATCTTATAGTGTTAAATTATAATACCTTATAGAAATTATGTCCTCATAATTTTATCACATGGTATATATAAAGGGTTCAAAACATTTTTATATTCAATTCCAAGGAGTGGAATAATATGTATATATATATATATAAGTGGAAAAATTATCTTTTAATCTGCATTGATAAGAAATTTTAAAAAATAAATTTATTATCTATGTTAAGACTAGTAAACATATCAATTCATAAAAATTTATTAAACCATTATGAGACTCTTACTTTTGAAAGAGTTTCTACAGGTGTACCTTAATAGTTTATTGATGGAACTCAATAAATTTATAATCATATTAATTGAGTTAAGAAATTATTTTACCATCAAGATATACAATATGAGAAAATATACTTACCTGATTTCTTTCTATTCCATAATCAGGATTTCATCCTTTGTTTGTACTTCATGCAATTTCCAATTCTATCTTATCTCTCACTCTAAGCAATTAATTTTCAGGATGATATTTTCTTGTTTGAATAACTAAAATAAACCTCTAATCAATCATAATATCCATTAAAGTATAATAAGTTAATAATCATGTATTTAGACGTTAACCAAAACAAATATCCTTAGAAAAAGTTATAATAATATCAAATATTAATAAATACTACATCAATATCAAAATCCTTAACAAATTACTCCCAAAGTTAAACATTAAACATTTCATAAGTAATTAACCTTAAAACTCTTCAAAATATGAAAGACCAAATTTAAAACCTAAAAATAATCAAAAATATTTGATATCATATTCTTCCAACATCAACTTAACATTTATCTGTAAACAATATTAATCACTCATAAAATAAAATACCTAAAAAAAGAATATTCCATAATCATATATTCTCCAAAATATGAAAATATGTTTTAAAAATAACCAAAACCATTGTAAAGCTGTAATAAATTCAGATATGATTCCAAAAGATAATTCGGCCTTTATTCCTCAAATAAAACCTCATATTATAAAATACTATTTATGTTAGATTAATCATATTAAGTTCCCTAAATTTTTAACCATTTCAAAAATAACATTAATCACATAGTCACCAAATCACATTTCAATCCCTTAGTAATCTATACGATCAATCAAATGTTCTTAAAATGTAGTAATCTTTTCCTCTTAATTAACCATAATTACTTAAATATCAATTAGTATCTTAACCCTAAAGTTTATTAATACCTCTCAAGATATGTTCACAAATTATAAATTGATTTTTCCTAAAATAATCATTTTACTATAATAGAAGTTAAATTTAAGGGTTACATATACCTAAAACATTTATTAAAACTCATTAAATTTCTCCCAAAGTATTCTAATCACATAAAACCTAAAAAGGGTATTGATGCCTTTAAATTTATGATAAACCTTAGAATTATTAACCCATAATGGTATCTAAAATTCTTAGAAAATCTACATTTAAATTAACATAACCTTTAAAGTTATCTAAACCTTTCCTTTGATACTAAATATTACACCCCATAACTTAAACAACCCATCATTACATGATTTATAACTAGGGTAAAACTTTCTTGTATTTTAGGGATATTTTTAGTTTAGATCTTTAGATAATTAAGAAAAAGACTTAAATATAGATCTTTTATAATCCAAGTGGACACTTATTCTCAATTTCCATTTTTTCTACAAAAATAGGATTCTTAACAATAAACTCATATTTCATTCAAAACTCGTTTTCTCCTTTTAAGATGAATCTTCATAGAAGAATGATAGACATTACAATTGATCATACTATTCCTTGGGTGATATGAAAAAAAATTAAACTTATAATGAGCACAAATATCTTATTAAGGAATATAAAAATAGAGAAAACTTATTAGTACATTTGAAAATTTATTAAAACCCATAAGAAAATTTACCTTTTCATAATAAACATTAAACTCAAATAATAATTTACTTACCAAATATATAAAATTAGTTGTTAAAATATTTCAAAAAATATATCATAATAAAACATAAGTAAAAATTCATAATTAGGAGGTTTTCTTCTTAAGAATGAGCAGTTATGAGAACATTTTCTTGAAATGAATACTTTTTGTCCCTTAAAAGGGGCATAAACTTTTCTTTAAACATAATCTAATTAGTTTACCTTATGAAATCATAATATATCATTTAAATCCCATTTAAATAATATCATATAGGTGCCTTGGAACAATATCCTTACATATATCCTTATAAGACCCCTTATAATGGAATCACTTAATTGAATAGTTTCCATATATCTTAGGTGAAACCAATTATCAGTAAAGTCTATTACTTTACCCAATGCATTAGAGAGCTGTATCGGGCACACTCAACCCCAGAACTATATTATGATCACCAATCATTTATATAAAATTTAAAAGAACCATATAATGAATAAAAAACACATATATTTCACGTTAATCATAAAATATATTTTAATTGGTACATAAACCCATAAACAATAACTCTTTTTGTTATATCATAAAGATGATAAAAAAAATTTTGTTTCCTTACAAAAACATTTTAAAAATATATATAAAATATTGAGAGGAATATTTCATTTGAGAATAACCTTGTAAACTTATAAATTGATACTTATAATTAATATAATCTGTGATAGAATGAAAGGGTGGTCAAGTCGTATATTTTAAAAACATTATTTTTTTACTTTTGTAAAAAGTTGAATATTACCCATACAGAAGATGTTGAAAAGATTACCTTTTAATAACTTTTAATGAAATTATAAAATAATTTAAAATGAAGTTTATAAAACTTTATATAATAATTAAGTTAATTATTGAAATATTTAAAAGAACCTCTACATAGAAGAAAAATAGTTAGAAGAAACACATTAAAACCACATTTTTAAAAGAAAGTTCCTTATTACTTTGGTTATTTTTGAATTAAAAGATAATTTAAGGATAGGGATCAAAAATGATTTTTAAACAACTTAAATATTAGTAAATTAATTATAAAATACATTCATATGTAATTATATACATAACATAAAATAAAATATGTGGTGAACATGGAATGAGTCTTAATGAAAGTAAATTGAGGCGGTAAATCCATTACCTCAAGTTTGGATTTCCATGTACATACTTTAAATCCTATATAATAGAATTATAATAATTTTATAATTGATTAAATAAATTTTTTATATTTATTAAATTATTATTAACCCTTTTATTTCATTTATTTCCATTATTTACATAGTTATTTAATTAGTTAAGTTCATGTGGGGCATTTTGAGAATGTTAGATTCATAATCCCAAAATAACATCGATAGGTTCATCATGGTCAAATGGACCATTATTCTACAATATATAGAATATTAATAATTAAATAATTATATTCTTTACACATTAAATTTAATTTTACATCCAATCATAAATGTAATACATAAAAAATTAATCACATCGCTTCGTGGTGGTGGTGGTGGTCCACACGTACGCACAAGGGACGTTATCGTTTTCGAAAAAATGGAAGTTTAATAATGTGAGTAATATATTATTTTTATAGAATAATAATTATGTTATTAATATAACATCTATTCATTAAATCTGTCATAATAACAATCCTTATGAGTTAGTGATGAAAAATGAAACACATCGCTTCATGGATTTGGTGGTCCATACATATGCATGAGCGATATTTTCAGTTCCCATAGAATGGAAAAAGATATAAAAGTGGGTTATACCATAAACATAATAGAATTTATGTATATTTAAGATAGTTAGGTTATAATATTAGAATATTTTAAGGATATAGAACAATAAATACACATGAAAACACTTTGTTAAGAGTTATACCACTTCTTTGAGAAACCTCATTTAGCTTACACATTAAGCCTTATAAGTTAGTCTTTTAGTGGGAAAAAACCATAAAAACATAAGGATAAAGGATGGTATGTTATTTGGTAAATTACTAGATGGCATAAATTGATCAAGAAGTGTGAGGAGGAGAAGATAGGTGATTCCATTTTATAAGTGAGGTCATTAAAAATATTGTAAACACATAAAATATTAATATATAATATGTATCTAACTCTTGTAAAATATCTCAAAAGTTCCATATATTTTATTATAATTAAGATAGGGTTTAAATATAATCAAAAAATAAAATTTTATGTGTTTATGTGTCATTTTAAACCTCATATTTTTGTTTAGAAACCTCATTGACCATGTTTAACCTTAACCACTGTGACAAATGTTCCAATATTTAAGGGTCATGAAAGTAATTTTAAAAATAAAAAGTAGAAATTACATAAAAAATTCATGATATATAGGAAAATGTTTCATAAAATTTACTTATTATATAATTTTTATACCTTTAAAATGATTTAAAAATTATTTTTAACATTAAATACCATTTAAATTCATTTCTATGACTATTCTCATTTTTTGACTTAAAAGGTGTCAATATAACCATGTAATTTGAATTAAAACACTTAAATAATAAATTATCCTTCATAATTATTTATAAAATTAATTAAATAACACAATTAATCTACTTATTATCACTTTTAATATGTTTAAATCTCTTTATATGATTTTTCTATGCTTTTGTTAGAATTGTATTGATGTTGCATAAGCGTTTTAAACAATTATACTATATTTAAAGATTTAAAATAAATTATTAACATGAAATTAGATTTTTATAAATCTTTATGGTCATATTTTTTCTTTAGTAATGTATATTTT
This sequence comes from Viscum album, assembly GCA_963277665.1. Taxonomy (NCBI): domain Eukaryota; kingdom Viridiplantae; phylum Streptophyta; class Magnoliopsida; order Santalales; family Viscaceae; genus Viscum; species Viscum album. The sequence continues at coordinate 452,609,140 of OY728157.1, read as the reverse complement.
CTATTTTTATAAACATAAAAACATATTTAAGATATAAAATTAGACCAAAATGTAATTTTATAAAATATAACACTTTTTTAATTTGTAATCCAACTAATATTTTAAATTCAGTGAAAAAAATAGTCTAAGAATTATTATAGTTATATTAACCTATCATAAACAAAAAAAATTGATATTTTTTAGTTATTTTGGTTATTTTATAATTAATTTTAATTCTTTACTACAATTTACCTTCACCATGAAAATTTATTTTTTAACGCAATAATTTATTTTTGATGAAAAAAAATAAATTAAACCTATAAAAAATTGTAAATTATGATTCAAAATTTTAAATCCATCTGAAAATTTTCAATTATTATAATTATAAAAAATAAATTTTAATATTAGTGCAAAAAATAAAATGAAAAATAGTTTTTATAAAAATGTGTTTTAAGCATAAAAATAAACTTATACCTAAATAAAATATAATGATGATTACAATGTAATTAATTATATTATTTTTAATAAAAATTATAGTATTTTATTTTAAAACCAAATAAAAAACATAACAGCACTTTTAAATAAACTTATTTAAATAAGAGAACTGACAATTTTTTTAAAAACGGTGTTTTTCACTATTCACTCAAAAATCAATCATTTCTAACAAATAAAAAAAATAATCATAATAATATCATGAAATTATTATTTTAGAAATTATTTCAATTTCTAAAATAAAATTTCTAAAAGTGGTAAAAATTAATTATAATATTTGTGCATAGATTGCAATAAAACCATTTTTGAAAAAAACGTATTTTCAAAGCATAAAATAAAATTATTCTAATTAATTTTATAATAAAAATATTTAAATGAATGTAAATTAGTTAAATTATATATATATATATATATATTAATTATTTTTTATAATCATTAATCAAAAGTGATTAATTTAATCTATAATGACAAAAAATACATTGCGTATATAGAAACAGTTTTATAAAAAATATCCCTTTTACCTTCAAAATATTTATCTTCATTTCCATCCAATTGATAATAAATTTATGATTGAATATTGATTTTATCACGTAAAAAATTTCAACATATATTTGATAATATTTCTATACTTATTCATACCTACTAAACCAGTAGATGGGTTATGACTGTCATATTTAGAAATAATATTTCTATAGTATAGCGTTGGTTGTTTAAGATTGTTATTGCATATAATACAAGCTATTGAACACTATATTATTTGAATGAAATATATTTTAACATATTTGGGAGTTAAAAAAAGTTAGTTTCAAATTATTTTTCAATAAAGTTTTTTATGTGATAATCAAAAATAGAACTATCTCATTAGATATGTTCAGCTTTAATATCTTCTAACATGTATAGTGGATCCTAAAGGTGTTTTCCATAAGAGTGGGTGAATAGTTAATATCCTATACCAATTCATTCAAATTCACTACCTTAGTATTATATTTATCATTCATGATTATATAGAGGTATAGTGTTCTTGATATTTCTTATCCGAAGATAGAAGGATCATTTGGCATGTTATCTCTTACAAAATCTGAAAAAGACCCTCACGATCAATGAGAAGTAACTGAGAGGCGATGAATTGGTGATTTAAATTTATTTTACATTAATTATTAGAGAAACATTATCCACCATTTATAGTGAAGATATGATTACTATCGCACATAAAAATTTAAAGACACAAAAAATTTAAAATATTCACAAGTTTCACCTCTCAAAATGGGTATGTTAATCTTTGGTATGGTTTGGATTCACTTGAGATCATACAATCCACTAGTATTAACTTATAGATTAACATGAGTATAGTTTATCCTCAAACTCATGTTACACTATAGTCTCTTGATAGTACATAATGTGGATCCTTTATAGTTATAATTATAGATTTTTTTGAAAAACTAAAGAGTCGTTAGCCAATGAGACTTTCTTCTAGCGGTCACTTTGTTATATCTTCTCCTTCTTCGTCCTCTACTCATGTATCAATAAGTGAGTTTTTATCATTCTTATTATATTCTCTATAATATTCATAAATCACAATAAATATTAACTCTTGAGTACTATCACTATTTAATATTCTCCTCTATTCATTTCTTTTTTCTCAATATAGTAATTCTTCAACATAGTAAAGTATTAGTTATTCCTACTAAATTATCAACACCATATTCTTCCACACCTTCTTCTCTTTTATATTCACTGTATTTTTTTAAATACTATTCCATTATAGAATATGATAAATCCCATTTATTCTTGATAACTCAATATTTTTAGTTAAGTGTTCCTTGAAAAATATTAGCTTTCATTATGGAAAATTATTTTTAATATTTGAATTTGAAATATCTATGAAAATTACCCCATGGAATTCTCTTTTATTCAACATTTAAATCTCTCTAAAATATGTATTTAATCATGAATTTGACAAATACACTGTTTTTTAGTATTTTTGAACCAGTAAAGGGTTGTTTTAGTTAATTAAAGGCCAAAACTGATAAATCAAAAGACTTTTGAAAGTCTTATGAAGTTATAAAGTCTTATATGCATTCCCAGTATGAAAGTATAAAGTGATCAATATAAATAATTATCAAATGATATAGCCTTATGTGATATCTCAAAGTATTGTGGTTAAATATCCTAAATAGCCTTCAAAGTCCTACACAAATATTTCTTACATGGTAATAATATCTAATGGAAGACTCAAAAGTCTTACGATATCCTCTAAATGTATTACTAAGACTTCATTGATTTAATATTTTTAACCTCAAATTAGATGTATTATGAATTATCACCAAAATTTTAACAAAATAATACTTATCCATGTTTTTTTCATATCTTATAACCTCTATATATATTTTATATTACTTCCACACATCTCGAGACATATTCTAAACTCATTAAAAATTCTAAATCATAATCACCATGCATAGGGGTGTCCAATTTTATGTGAGTTTGAACATTATTTCTGCATTAAAAAAACAAATTAATAACATAAACTTATTGATTTATCATATTTCTCTTTTTAAGATTAACAATATATCCAAAACATCTATTGGGATCAAAAAAATCAACTCAATGTATATCTAGATCTTGCTAATCTCCCATAGTAACATCAGTTGGTAAATCGTCTTCCATTTCCTCATCTAGAAATATCTGTGAGGTAATGGATATTTCATTAAATCCTTATTGGCATCATTAGGATCTTAAATGTGAAATGTATGTGGTGAAATATCTTTTTCCTCCACTTTTTCACATAATTATGGCTTCATCTACTGATCATGGTATTCTTAGAGAATTTCAGTGAGTTATACTAATTACATATTCATCTTCCACATTTCATATCCAGGCTCATGAAACTAGGAATATTTCATATCATTAACAAAATATTATGTCTCCTATGAGTAGTTATTACATGTATAATGTTAATACTAATCATAATAAATCATGGAAATATTTTATTAAACAAATAAAAAAATTAAATAAGAAGTTAAATATTTAATATGTTATGAAAAAATACGTGAATAAATTGGATCCTTAAAAATGGTTCAAAATTTTGACATACCTATATTGGGCTGATAAAAATAATATTTATATTCTTCTAGAATGAATTATTAGTGTATAATATGATTATCTATCAAGGAGTTAAATAAAAACTCAACGTTTCTATCTACTTTTTATTTTTTTATTTTTTTATATTTAATGTAACAAAAATAGATGTAGTTTTATATGTAATAATAAAATAAATGAAATAGATATTTAAATTAATGTAGATGCTAACATAAAATTTATGAAAGAAAGAATCAACTTTTAGTTGGATACTAATGAATTCCCCCACTGGCTCTTTAATATTTACCCCCATCCCACTCAATATTCATATATCATTATGCATCCACGCATCTTATTATTAATTTTTTGTGAATACATATTACACTTAATATCCTAAATCATACATACACTAATTCCTTCTATCGGTAAGTGAATGAAATACTCCTTGATAAAAATAATCCATACTCACTTATTTGGTGTGTGGTCACACCCATTCAATATAAATATATTATTTTTATTATATACCAACATGAATATATAAGTAAATAATTAATAATATCCACAAGAAATAATAAAATAGAGAAGTAACTAGGGTGAGAAACTTCTATCACTTATTCATCACTCCCGAACTCACTGGATCATTAGTCTGAAAGAAAAGTAAGAAAAAGATTGAATTGAAAACTAAGGAAATAATAGTATCCTCCTTTATGTGAAACTCATTTAACCATCCATCATGAATAGAGGTATGATATCATGGATACATAGAATTTAAACGCTATATGAATGAAAATAGAATGCAACTTTATCAAAAAATACTAGGAATAATTTCAAGTATAAAAATAAAGAATAGTAAACCCTACTATAATCCCTCAGATGATAACCCTATCAATTAATAAAAATGGTTGAATTTCATTAAATATTTTTTATTTCCATAATGTATGATTTCAACATAGATAGTGATCTTGGTGATGTTTTCACATGGGTAACCATCTTCCTTTAATGATAAGCATTGATTTTAGGTTTAATATATCATCCCCACCTTTTAGATCATTTTCTATATGACGATGTAGCTTTAAGTATTATTTATATCTAATTTAATATTTAATTGACCATGTTATTTAGTTCCATGTGTATATCTATCTTCATAAGTGGTCCAATATTTTCTCATAGGTTGCGTAATGGTTTGGCTGATTTTTATACAAGTGAAAAACAATAATTAACCCAATGAATCTCTTTTTTAATCTAACATTGGTTCTGACCACTCTTACACAATTTGATATTATTTTTATCTAACATATAATATTTTAAGTTTAATATTCCATATAAGGATCACTATTTTAGTTCCCACAATAAGGAAAAAAATTCGTCAGATCTTTGTATCTTCTTAGGTTATTCTTACATAGCTATCTACCTGGATTATTTTTATTTAGCTCTAGATTATTCTTACATAAATAAAATATATTGGTAGACTGGGTTATTCTTACATAGCCATATACCTATATCATTTTTACTTATCACTTTATTATTCTTACATAAGTGAAATTTATTCTTATGCAACCCTTAAAAATATGAATTTAATCTTATCTAGGCGGCCAATTACCTCATTTTCATGGAAATGGGAAATCTATAAAATAGATGTTATTCCAACCAAGTTACTCTTATATAGTCATAATAAATCTAAATTTATTCTCACATGGTTCTAAGTTATTATTAAAAGATCAGTTCAAATCCTCAATTAATATTATGTGGACTATATTTTCCTTACTTTCTCAACATAAAAACAAAAACAAAAATCAAAGTTCAAATCACCAATTAATCTTATGTGAACTAAATGGTAACACTTTATTCTTATATGGATAGTTAAAATCCATAATTAATCTTATTTTGGTAGTATATTATTCATCTTCTCATCAAAAACAAAACAAAAAATCAATTTTTTCCATTATAATCAAATATAAAATAATAATTAAATCTATAAAATCATAAAATTGGTAAAATTTTAAATTTATTCCCAAAAACATCCCAAATATAGAATTTTATTAAATTATATTTTAATTTTGAAATTTTTGGGGTTATTTCTAATGAATTATAGAATAAAAATGTGTTTTCTGCTTTATTAAGTAAACTGTTGTATATTTTTATTTATTTACCCAAATTTGTTGTGTCTCTTATTTTTTTAGGTTATAAATTATTTCTATATTATGACCAAGTCTGGAGAGTGTGTCAAATGTATTCACTCACATTTTTCCAAAGTTTTCTCTCAATATATATATATATATATATATTGGTTATCACATTATCTTATTTTTGATATTTACCTTCAACATAACAAAAAGTAATGAATTTATCTATATCCATAAATATATTTCTCAAGTACTTTTTGTCCTATAAATTTTTTTCATATTTTTCTCTATTTAACTTTATGATTTTAAACATCACTTTCGTTGATGCGTACTTTCATTTTTCCTCTTGGTTTTATTGATTTAAGAGTTTATTTTATCAAAGGTGTTTCTTTTTGGGGTTTTTTAGTTCAACAACCTCTTGAAAGTTGTATTTTTGAGACAATAATAATTTCAATGATCATGTAAAAATATTTTAGCATCATTTTATAGAAAAAGTTAAACTTATAAGAATATTATATTTGATATATTAGGATAATAATTTTATTTCCCCTTCCATGTTTTCAATTTTTTTATGATTCTTGTCTTCATTATTTTGTTTTAGAAATAGTTTTTTTGATGATCAGACCTTTGACTTAGAAAATCATCACTAAATTAGGAAGGAAACACTTTGATTGCAATCTCGATATTGAAAGTATTTTTTGAATGAATATAAAAAAAATATAATAAATGATGTGTAAAAAAATAAATGAGGAAACAAAGTTGTGATAAACTAAAAACTAAGGCAATAAAATTAATATAATTTGAATTAACCTTAATTATGGGGGTTACTATGTTACAAAGGTTTATTAAATTAGTATTTTTTTACTATAATTTTTTAAGAATTAAAGGAACTTTAGTTAATGTCTTGAGGAATACTTAGATCATCAATATATAAAAATAAGTAACTTATAGAAAATAACCTGGATTAGAGGAAATAGGGGGTCCAACATTAAGTAATTAATAGTGCACAAGTAAAGATTAAATGAAATAAAATATTTATTTAATGGTCTAATGTGACCAACCTAGGGGAATCTATTTTTGATCATCCTTAATCACTTCATGGGAAAGGGTTAAATATTTTTTCCCTTTATTTGTATTACCTAAAACAATAATGTTACTAATTTTTTACAATCATACCTCCAAGGGTTATTTCAAAAACATAATGTGATTCATTGTATGTCACATCCACCTCTTTTAAATTATTTATTTTATTAATTTTTTCTAGGAATCGGGTAGTTCGGGTTGAATCCCGACGTAAAATTTTTGGGTTCTTATTTAAAAACACACTTTTTAGTGTTGACAACATTCATCACCCTATGGTAGAAACCATGCAGCCTCACTTGGGTCACCGCATGACCTCACCCAGTTTACCGCACGCCCTTCCTGGTGTTTAAGGCAATCAAACAAAATGTAATGAATAATGAAACAGAAATAAAATAAAAATAATAAGTTCAATAAAAAAATAATGAATTATTTTAATTACAGTAATATTATTATTATTTGAGAATGTTATGATTATTATTATTATTATTATTATTATTTTAATAACCTTTATTTTTTTACTATAAATTTACAACTATTATTTGTATTATTATTCTTAGTTTTATTTTATTTTTTTATTTAATTATTTATTTGTTTATTTGTTTATTAGGTTTTTTTTGTTAGGGTTTTCCCTAAACCCGTTGCCCCCCACCTGGAGCACTTCGTATCGCGCAGCCCTACTCCCCACCAGCCCGTCGTGTCGCCTGGTACACAGTGCTCCCATCCAGCCACCTCCCCCATGCTACCACCCCCGATTTCTATTGGCCGACCTCCGTCTGGCGAACCAGCCCAAAGCCCTTCCTCCTTTTCAAGAACCAAATTTGATGACTCCCCTGTTGGCTGCAGCTTAGTCAGGCGCGCCTCCTCCCATGTCAGCCAGTATCATCACCGGCTCCGGCTACCCCACCAACGCCTTTCCCTCTTTCCACGCAAGCAACCCCCCTCCCCCCCCCCCAGTTGAATCTATTTTCTTTTTTCTTTTTTATTTAGTTCTTAGTTGTTCAATGGGTATAGGTTTATTTAATGGATCGAATTTTAATCTTTTGTTTGGTTCGAATTCTTGTTTAAAGTTCCTTCTTGCCTCTCGATGGTGCGATTGAGGTGTGGTGGCAGTTTCTCGCTATTTTCTAGAATTTATTCATCAAGGTAGGAGGTTCTAAGTTTAATTATTATTTGATTAATTAATTTGAAAGTTTAATTAATTTAGAATATTATTTAATTAATCTGGGTGGTGAAAAGTTAGTTTTCATTGAAGTTTGATTTGCATTTGAATTTTTTAGTAGCATGTTTATATCATTTGTGTGCTTTCTCTTGAAAAATAATATCTAGTAAATTGTTGTTGATTTTTAAATTGTGCATTTATCTTATTAATATATGCAAGTGGTGAGAATTATATTTTTTGACATGGTTTCATGTGCATTTGGTCATAAAAAAGGGTTTTGTGTGGGTTTAGTGGGTAATGCCAAGTGAATTCTTTTAAATTATTTTATAAGCTTTTATTTTTCCCTTATAAAATTATGGGATTATTGTGAAGGTGTCTTACAATTAGTGTAAGTTTTTATATCAAACTGTTTGTGTGGTGAATGCCACACTTTAAAATTGTATTTGAGTTTTTGTGATGTTATAATATGCTTTGGATGTATAAATGGTTACTTTAGTGTGTGTAAATCCTTGTGAAACTCTTTTGATAATGTTTTATAAAGAATTTAAATGATTTATTAAATTATTTAAATGGTGTGAAATGTGCTTGAAGAATAGTTTTAGTGTGCATCTTATTTCAAAATGGTATTTGTGTGTGTCAGTTGTGGTTTTTTAAATTATAAGTGACTTTTTAAACTGTGCAGATGATTTAATTGAGTGTGTAACCTATGCGGGTTCAGTTTTTAAAATATTTTTTGTGTGCGTATGGTTTTAAAAGAGGGTTTGATTTTGAAAATGGTGATTCTATGTATATAAGTACCCTATTTGGATATTATGAATAAGTGTGACGTGTGACGTGGACTTGGATTTAAAAAGTGAAACTGATTGTGTAAATGGTATCTTGGAATGCATAGTTGTATTGCTTGTCTTGTCTATGTGATATGCACCCTTTATGAACTTGAAACTTATTTGAGCATAAAGAGAGAAGATTGGGTAGCTAGGAAGATAGACTGGACTAGTGGGATAGTGATCTGGGGGTGGCTTCATCCCTATTTCACATACCATGATTGACGAATGCAACACTAACTAAATATATGAATGACTAAGGGTCATGGTTTCTAAGCCACGATTTAGTGAGGGTCATGGTTTCTAAGCCATTGTTTATTGAGAACCATTGTTTCTAAGCCATTTTTACTGAGGGTCATGTTTTATAATATACGTTTCACTGAGACATGAAGATCTAGGGACCTAGTCTAACTAATACCCATGATGCCTCTCCTATAATTGGTGATCCTTGGTTATGATACACTCATCGATGTGACACTATGGTTATTTTAAAATAAATTTCATGTGTCTGTTTTAATTTAAGTTATTCCCTTTGAAACTTTTTCCTTTAAACCTATTTTCTTAAAAACTATTCAAGCATTTAATTATTTTGTGTAATTAATATTAAAAATGTATTTTCCATTTAATAATTATGCATAGAACCCTTTTTCCAGTGGCATCCTACTTAGCTCTTGGCGCACACCCTACATACACCTTTGGGTGTATATAGATCTTGTTTCTTTTGTATTCCAAGTTGAGGCATAGTGCATAGAATTTATTATCTTTGTGGTAGATATGGGATGTGACTTCCCATGTCACACGGTGGTTTGAGTTGGATTTTTGGTTTTTCCTTTGTTGTAGTCTCTTTTGGGTTTTTAGTTCAAGTAGTAAACTTTAAATTTGAACCTAGTTTAAGGGCCTATTTGGTTTTCAGATATTAGTTTTAATTTATTCATCTTGTTGTTTGTTTTATATTTATTTATTTAGGTAAATCATTCCCAATTTTTATTTTTGATACCCAGGAACTTGTGTCAGCCCGTGTGGATTAGGAATGCCCTTTGGGCCTTTCTGCTAACCGGGTGACGTGTCGGTTTAGTGGAGACCCAATTTGGTTCATGATAAAATGGTATTAGAGGGGGTTTTCTCTATTGGGTCATGTTATTTTAGGATACAGTCAGGGTATACCAAAGTTAAGGGTGTCAGAACTCGACGTTCTATCTATGAGCAAGGTGCATGGCCAGCACACCTCATGGAGGTACTCGAGTTACCAGGGTAAGTTTAGTTTTGTATGATTCTTTAGTCCTAGTGGTTAATCTTATTTAGGTAAAATGAAAAGAGAGTAGGTTCAGTGGTCCCAGTGAGCTCACAGGGTCTGGAAATCCATGTGGAGATGGGGAAATTGTCCTAGAATACTCTCTATGGTGGTGGTGTGATTAGCATATGGCTTCCAACCATATGTCTTAGTCACCCACTAACACTTGTTTCCTCTGAATCATTCATTGTATCTTTGTTTTGGATCTATGGAAATCTGGTTTTTAAGTAAAAATGATTTGTTCTTTGAATTTTTTTTGAAATTAATCATTTTAAAGAAAATAAAGTTTGAAATGTGTGGGTTTAATGTTTTGGTTTTGAAAAATGGCAAGTTATGGTTTTGATCCTTGGGGTTATCATGGGAAAATACATTCATGGGTGTATATGGAAAGAGAAATGGTTCCCTGTATGAGTGTATGAGTTCCTAGATAGACATGAGGTGGGTTTTGGTGTAGCATGGGAACATTCATGTGTGAGGAACATGGGACACCATTGGTGTTTGTGCAACCCACCAGCTTCGTTTGTTTTCAAAAAGTTTTGTTAAAGGAAAGTTTGGTGTTTTAGTAACTGGTGATTTTTTAGTGTGACCTTGTATATTGGAAAGGTTGGATGTGAGTAGTTTTGAGCTGATAATACTTTTTGACTAATTTGTGTCTTGATTTTTAATTCTTATAGTTATGTTGGTGTAAAAGCGTGTGGTTAGTGGTTTCTTTTGAAAAGTGATTTGGTAATCCCTTTCAGTGGTTTTCCCTACTCGTTTAGTGTTCACTTGCAATATGTTTTGGCCATTGGACTTGTTTGATTAGGTCCATGGCATTATATCATGACTATTTTATGCCCCCATAAAGCATTAACATATGAATGATTTGTGGCCATAGTCAATTATTCATTGGTCGACCCTCCAGTTGAACAAAGCATAGACGTTTTCCTTTGAGTGTTAGTTCTAATTCTAACCCTTTTTCCTTTTTGGTTAAGTGAATCCTCTCACAATGGGATGGTATATGAAATTGGAGTTGAAGGGAGTTTTTGTCTCTTTGAGTTTTTTAACTCATTGGATATGAAGTTTGACACTATTGTGTTTGAAGGACCCCCTAGAAATGGTGAAAGGAATTCCAACAGGGAAGGGTGAAATATGTTCAGATTTATCAGTGATGGATAATGCATTGAAATGATTGTAGTGATTTCATCTGTTGTAAGGGTCATGCTTGTTGATGATTGGTAGCGTGAGTTCTCTTTTAATAGAAAGGGTGGATTTCATAGAATCCTTCAAAAATTCATGTTTTCATAGGAGTGTGTCCTCCTCTTAGGGATTTGTAATTTTTCTGTTCAAAGGGGAGTGTTTTTAATGCATCTTTCCTTCTTAAGTTTCTTAGTTAATGTGAATAAGTGATGAATGTGAATCATCTAAACCTTTTTTTGGTGGATGTGTCATGAGGTATTAGTTTAATGTTGTGGTGTTTTATGTTTGTTGGTTTTGTCTCAGTTGCAGTGTAGTTGTGTGTGGAACTAAAAGGAGAAGCTCTATTTGGGAAGTCTTCAATGCCTGACTACGAGGTAGGAGATTCTCCAACATCCGGGCTCCAGCCATTGGCCTCGGAGTAAACCTGACGCATTGTCAGGAACTCGAGAGTGTATGGGACCCCAACCTTGTTCTTTCTATTGATGTTGGAGGTGAAGGTAGTTTAAATCATTTCCTATAGTTTTCCTTTTTTGAATGACCCATTTGGGTGCATGGGGTTTCCTGTGGCTATGAGGAAGCGTGGTCATTTCATTACCTTAAGGTCCTAGGGGTTGCATCCCACTAGATTTAATCTTTTTTAGTGGTCCTTATGGGGTCTTTTGGGTAGATCAATCTTAAATTTGAATAGTTATCATCTAGGGATGTGGAGATATTGGTTAGTCTTGGGTTTTGGTTTTCACACCCTGGCAGTTGGGGTCCTGCCCTCCCCTCCCCTTATGGTGGGGTGTTTGGTCACTGTTGGGAAATTTAAAATTTTCTGTACCTTTTGGATGTTCTAATAGTGGGGTGACCCATGGTGGGTCTCACTCAGATGTGTTCAGATTGAATGGGTATTGGCCTTTTTCATGATGGAAGGGAGTCCACTCATGCCTCCCCATGTTGGTTTTCTAGTCTTATCTTAGGTGTTGGTAGGTTTTTGATGGTGGTGAGCCCCTTCGGGATTCCCCATGTTGGCCTTTTGGTTCATTTCTTAAATATGGCTTGGTGGTGGATAATAAGAGTCTTCCATGGATGTGGTTCTTTTTTTTGTCTGTTCCATACAAATGATGTGGTTTTCATTAAATGATGCTTGAGGTGTTTAGGTTTGTGAAGGTAGCTTTCAAGGGTGTGAGAGTTCTTTTCCTTAAACAATAAAATGGAGATATTATAGCTCTTTGGGGAAGGTTACTCATATTAGGAAGCCTTTTTATGAGTTTCTTGAGGTTTTCATTTAAGTCACTTTCTCTAATCACGGTTTGTTTTCCTCTTTTCACTTACTTTTCATAGGGATCCCCTTTGAACCTCAAGGGGGTATTGGTTACTACTTTGGGTTTCAGTCTTAGTTGTGGATTTATGAGGATAGAAAGTGCTATGGTGGGGAGAATTGTCAGTCCCACCTCTTTTAAATTATTTATTTCATTAATTTTTTTGGGATTAGGTATTTTGGGTTGAATCCCAACATAAATTTTTTAGGTTCTTATTTAAAAATGTATATTTTATCCTTGACAGTATTCAGCACCACACAGTCGAATCCATGCGGCCTCACCTGGGTCACTGCATGACCTCGCCCAGTTCACCGCATGCCCTTCCTGGTGTTCAAGGAAATCAAACAAAATGTAATGAACAATGAAATAAAAATAAAATAAAAATAAGAAGGGTAATAAAAAATTTCAAGAAATTATTTTAATGATAATAATAATAATAATATTGTTTGATGATATTATTATTATTATTAATAACATTAAGAATATAAATTTTATTAAGTTATTTTTAATATTATAATTATTATTAATATTTTTAATATTATATAAAGTTAGTATCACTTTTATTATTTTATTTGGCTTCAAAATATTATGTGGAAGTGTGGGCTAAGACCTGGTGTAATTTTTTGTGTTTTTGTAGATAAATGAGTTTTTTGGGTCTTGAATGCATCTGGTACATGGTCGAAGCTTGGTTTGGAAACTATGAGGCTTCACCTGGGCTACCGTGTGACATTTAGATGTTTGATTAATTAAATAAAATGAATTATTAATAAATAAATAAAATTAAAAGTGTGATAAAAAAATTAATGAATGATTTTAATGGTACTATATTATTATTATTATTATTTGAGTATTTTATTATTATTAATGTTATTATTATTATTTTTATAATTTTATTTTATTATTATCAATTTTCTTATTTTATTTTCTTATTAGTTTAAGTTTTATTTTATTTAATTTATTTATTTATTTGTTATCTTCTTTGAGTATGGTTTTCTCTCAACCCATTGCCCCCTCCCCCTGGAGCCCTTCGCATCGCGTCGCCCTGCTCCCCACCAGCCCACTGCACTGCTCGCTACCCAGCGCTCCCATCGAGCTACCTCCCTCTCGCTATCAACCCCAATTTCCCTTGGTAGACCCCCATCCAACGAACCTGCCCAGCACCATGAATCCTTTTCAAAAGCCATGTCCCATGAATCCCATATTAATCACATCTTTGTATGGTGTGCCTCATCCCATGTCGGCCAGCAGCCTCACTAGCTCTGGCTCCCCCACCAGTGTCTTTCCCTCCATCTGTGTGAGCAACCCCCCATGATTGAATCTCTTTTCCTTATTATTTTTTTCTTCAGTTCTTGGTTGTTCAGTGGGTATGGGTTCATTGTAGGGGTAGAATTTGAATTTTTTGTTTGGTTTTAATTCTTGTTTAGGGTTCCTTCTTGCCTCTCGATGATGCGATTGAGGTGTGGTGGCAGTTTCTCACCATTTTCTATAATTTCTTCACCGAGGTAGGTGGTTCTACATTTAATTATTATGTGATGAATTAATTTTCAAGTTTAATTAATTTATCATATTATTTAATTAATTTTAGTGGTGTGAAGTTGGTTTTCTTTGAAGTTTGGTTTGTATTTGAATTTTTTAGTATCATGCTTATATCATGTGTGTGATTTCTGCTGAAAATAAAAAACTAGTAAATTCTTGGTGATTTTTAAATTGTGAAGTTATGTTATTAATATGTGCAATTGGTGTAAATTGTATTTTTTAACATGATGTCATATGCGTTTGGTCATAAAAGAAGGTTTTATGCATGTTAAGTGGGTAACTCCAAGTGATTTCTTTTAAATTATATTATAGGATTTTATTTTTAGCTTATTAAATTATGTGATTCGTGCGAAGGTGTCTTAAAATTGGTGTAAGGATTTCCATCAAAAGTTTTGTGTGGTGAAGGTCACACATTAAAATTGTATTTGAGTGTGTGTGATGTTGGAATGTGTTTTGGATGTATAAATGGTTACATTAGTGTGTGTAAATCCTTGTGAAAATCATTTGATAATGTTTTATAAACATTTTAAATGGTTTATTAAATTATTTCAATGGTGTGAAACATGTTTGAAGAATTTTTTTATATGTGTCTTATTTCAAAATGGTATTTTTTGTGTTAGTTGGGGTTTTTTTAATTATAAGTGTATTTTTAAACTGTTCAGATGGTTTATTTGAGTGTGTAACTTATGCGGGGTCAGTTTTAAAAATATTTTTGGTGTGTGTATGGTTGTAAAAGAGGATTTGAGTGTTCAAATAGTGATTCTATGTGTGTAAGTACCTTTTTTGTCTTTTATTCATAAGTGTGATGTGTGACGTGGACTTGGATTTAAAATTTTAAATTGATGGTGTAAATGGTATCTTGGAATGCATGGTGTTTTATCTTGGCTTTTCTATGTGATATGAACCCTTTATGAACTTGAAACTTTTTTTATCATAAAGCACGAATCTCGAGTAGCTAGGAAGGTGTACAAGACTACTGGGATAGTGATCCGGGGGTGGCTTCAGCCTTATTTCACATACCAGTATTTATGACTACAACACTAAATAAACATATGAATGACTGAGGGTCATGGTTTCTAAGCCACGGTTTACTGAGGTTCATGGTTTATAAGCCACGGTTTACTGAGGTTCATGGTTTCTAAGCCACGTTTACTGATGTTTGTGGTTTCTAAGCCATGTTTCACTAAGACACAAAGGTATGGGGACCCAAGCTAGCTAATACCCACAAGACCTCTCCCATATTTAGTTCTCCTTGGTTACTTTACGCTCATCAATGTGACACTTTGGTTATTTTAAAATTAAGTGTGTGTGTGTGTGTGTGTGTTTCAATTTAATTTGTTCCCTTTGAAACTATTTTCTTTAAACCTATTTTCTTAAAATCTGTTCAAGAATTTAATCATTTTCTTTAATTAAAATTGAAAATGTATCTTCCATTTAATATTTATGCATGGAACCCTTTTTCCGGTTGCATCCTACTGGGCTCTTGGCTCACACCCAACATACACCTTTGGGTGTATGTAGATCATGTTTATTTTTTATTCTAGGTTGAAGCATCATGAATATCATTGATGGTGTGGGTGGTGGATAGGGAATGTAACTCCTCATGTTTCATGGAGGTTTGAGTTAGATTTTTGGTTTTCCTGTTTTGTAGTCTCTTTCGGGTTTTTAGTTCAATTTGTAAACTTTAAATCTGAACCTAGTTTAAGGGCCTATTTGGTTGTCTGATTTTAGTTTTAATTTATTCATCTTGATGTTTGTTTTGTATTTATTTATTCGGGTAAATCATTCCCAAGTTTTATTTTTGATACATGAGAACTTTTTCTAGCCCGTGGGGATCGAGAATGCCCTTTGGGCCTTGCCGTGGACCAGGTCAGGTGTCAGTTTAATGGAAACCTGATTTGGTTCTTAATAATGTAGGTAATATAAAATTAACTATTCATGTCTAAATTCATAACCCAAACTCATTAAGGAAACAAATCAAGAGTTTCAAGTGTTGTGAATATTTTTATGTTTTAGATCATTATCAAATGATATAAAAGTTAAATTTCATTATTATATTCTTATGAAATAAAACAACAGATAATATCCACACAAACATTATATTTCCTAAAATAATAAAAATAAATAATGAGAATATTAATCATCACCATGTATGGGTACCCTAATATATTATACTTTGAATGTGACAATTAAATTCTAGTGAAAAACATAAAAAGTAAAATATAAGACAAAATAGAAAACATAAAAAACCTAAAATTAACTATATCATTCAATGTATATAAATTTTAATATTGGGATTTAAATCAATTTCCTCCATATGTAATTATAAATATTTTCAAACTCTATAAATAGGGAGAAAGTAAAATATAAACAAACAAGATGATGCAAACTCCTTTGAATTACCCTTTAGTATAGAATCTATTGAAAATGAATATTGGGGGAATTTTATATACAATGAATACAATTTTTCCTAAAATAGTTAATAGTTTGGTGGGGTAGATGATCTGCTCATGACCATGTTGTACTAATGTATTTATGTTCTTATAAAACTACCCTTTGCAAAAAAAAATATTCATCAGATATTTTATATATATCGTATACTTTGAGTTATCTTCAAAATGAAACTAAAATCATTCAAATAAGAGTCTCATATCCAAAGTTATATTATATTTAGTTTAGGTGGTTCAATTATTTCTTACCCCAAATTTCTTTAACTTTTTATGAATCTATTAGGCCTCTTTTCATAATATTTATCTCATTAACCAATTGAATAAATTGTATCCCTAAGACCAATTCATCCGAAAAAAGGAATTTTTCAATTTATATAATGTTATGATAGAAATACAAATATTTTTTATAATTTATTTACATAGTAAAGTATTCTAATTTTTTATTGATTCTTAAAACATGATAAATAAATAATCATATGGGAAAAAATTATATTTAAATATTAATTCATATTTAAATATTATTGAATAAATTTAGAGACAAAAATTTCTAATCCTTCCATGATAATAATAAAGGTAGTAACATTTCCATTTTAAATGTACTTTAAAATAATTAATAAAAAAATTAAATAAAATGAAAAAGGATTTATGTATGGAATAATAAAACCCATAAAGAATATAAATTTTACATATAGGGGTTAAAATATATGATAATTAATTACATGATAAATGGTTGGGTCTAAGAATCCTTATACCACCAGTTGTGAAAAAAAAATTCAATTAATTTAGTGGTCATATGAATAATTCAAAAATTAATTCAATTAATTAGGCTTCCATAAGAGTGTCCTAGTATATATAAAAATCTATCTTGAACTTTATGATAAATTCTAATTTAATTGTGTTTTAGATTATGTGATAATGGTAAGATTGTTTAAAATTTCATTGAGAGAAATATCAAGAATTAGATTCAAATATAGGCACCACATTCCAATACTTTATAGGATGGTATGAAAAGATATTTCTTGACATAATTTTTTCCTCTATCTAAATCTATAAACCTATTTGTTAATATTTTAAATTTAAATCAATTTTAAATTGTGTTAATTTATTATTCATGGGAGTGGTTTAAATAGTTTTTCAAGAAAGTATCCCCATCTTAAACTTGAGAGGTAACGAGCCAATGGTTTATCAATAGAAAATCACTTATTATATTTATTTCATATAATCACATGAAATCACAATATAATGAAATATTATGTACTATGTTACCTTTAAACATAATATTATCACTTCTGTGATTTGAATTTTGAAAATATGACATACACGATTGCAATCAATAAGATGTTTGGAGTCCGACAAGAAAAACATAATATTTGATGAATAGTAACCTACACTTATGAATAGTAACCTACCCTTATGAATACTAATATAACCCTTATGAATAGTAAATAATCCAAATCAATAGAAAACTCAACCATGAATGTATAGATAAAATTTAGGCATCTTATAAGTGATAAAATGGTCATATGAAAAGTATTGCTTTTTTTATAAGTCATAAATAATTAATTAAAATTAATTAATTAAATTAAAAGAAAATTTATTTTCCTAAAATGTGTTTAAAAATTAAAATAAATATGTCTTCTGGTTTAAATATACTTTTATATGACCATATGTAATTTTTGAAAGCATTATAAAATCAGTTATAGTTTTAAAATCTCTATTTTTCAAGTAAATTGTGATTTTAATTAAAATTAAATTAATCATATTTAGGAAATTATTTTTGAAAAATGGATTTTATTTTTTGATTCTACATGTCAAAAAATGGTCTGGGTAATTTTTTGGGATTTTTCTAAAATACTTGATTTTTATGAATAGTAAAACACGGTAATTTATTGTATATATACATTATATGTTAAATACACTATTTATTGATTCATGGATGATGTAAGAACCTTGATTTATAATTCACATGAACATATTACTATTTGTTTCACAATAATCATTACTATTTTTTGTCTTATGGAAAAATAATAAACTAATGATTAAAATATTAAGAAAACCTTCATCCCCTCCACTATAAAAACCACCCACACTATCGTATTTTCTTAACTTCTATCATGCCTTGTGACTTTACTAAATTCTTCTCAAATATCTCCCCAACATGATCCCCCACTTCTATCAGCTCTTGGTCTCCTCAAAATACCAAACCCTCTCCCCTTAAGAGGCTCTCAAGGAAGATTAACTCAAGAGGTAAATTTCTCTTTTCAATTCTTTTACTTTACTTTCAAGTTTCTTTGTTTTCATTTATATCCTTAACTATCCTCGTATAAATGTTATAATAACTCCATTACCTTATATGTACTGGAATTTTGTTATGATAATGTAATAATTTATTATCATAATCTCTCCTTTACCCTTCTTTTATATTAGTAGTAAAAACGCCATCCGAGATGTGTTAGTTTCCACATTCAAGGATGATGGGTTGCAAATTTCCATTACCATATTAAATTCTGGTCATGAAAACATTAATTTGGTTGAACTGTACTATAATATATTTATTATGTATCATCTATATTTCTGTAATATTTTTTTACACATGGTTTTGATTTATAAAACAAAATGTGTTTGTTGTGGTCAAAAACTACCCATTAACCCAAAAGGTTATCACTAAAGTTTTATGTAATGGTTCATCTTCACTCCAAGTAACCAAATAAAAATTACAATAATGTAACCTTATGGGTGTTCAATAATAACATAAAACTCCATTTCTAGACTACCATCCTCATTCTACATGGTTATCTGTTCATGTATATAAGTAAACTGATCATGAAACAAACAGACCCAAACAATGAAATTGAACCTATTGACCCATCAAAAAGGATATTAATAAAATTAAAAAGGTTATAATAAATCTATTACATGTAAAATATATTATTTAATTATTAATTAAGGAACCTAATTTTATTATTCAGTTCATTAATATCAATTGGAAAACACCATAAGACTAAGGTAAGGGATTCTACCCGAACCACCATTGGGTTATTCTTACTATATTTTTACCCAAATTAAATCATATATACTGTTTAAGTAAATATTTTAATTTATGTTTATATTTCCAAATTCATGTATCAATTTTCCATCATAAATCTCTTTCATGGATATACATGTTTTTAAGTGGTTCCCTCCTCAATGCATCTCCAAAAGCAAACCCCTTTAAGGGAACATTCCAATTTCATACCCAATTTAAAGTTCACTCTACCATATGTTTTAAGCCACCATTTTTTTATAAAATCGGTGTTTTTGTTATTAAAAACATCTTGGATCACTTCTAGTTTTGTACAAAATATTATTCCCTTTTCTATTTTAAATTCTTGTTAGTGTTTTCCTTAAAACCGCACTAAAATTTTTTAATGCTACAAATTCTTAAATACTATTTTTGTATGTCATCACTTCCATTTGAAATCACTTACCATGATATATGACTATTTTACCATATGAATTTCAATTTATGTTCTAATTCATTTATTTCATGAACACTTTTATAATACTCCTATTCATTAGGATTTACGACATGATTATGATACCCATTTCTTTCCATGGGTGCCCTTGTGTTTATTATTTATTATGTATGACTATATATGTGTAAAGAATATTCATTAATATTTTAAGATGGGTGTTCCTAGATAGAACTCTAATGCATTGGGTAAATTGAGTCTCATGACAGATTATGTAAAATGGTCTTGGAAGTTAACCTTGACTCGTGCTACCATATGCAATGATATTTGTGGTTAACCTTAACTTTTTCTCCTCTATATAAAATGATCCTTGAATCATGATAAAGTAATGTTTTATGTTTCTTCCACATTACAATTAATCTATGTTTATATAATCCAATATTTATTTTTTTTGATTCTATGTGTTCCTTTCCTTTTATTTTCATTATTCCATGCCTTCTAACCCATGTTCTAAAGCTTTATTACTATGATTTTGTTTTATTGGGATTTTATCTCATAACTTTTTTCATGGTATACCCAAGTTACCTTATAAATATGTATGATCACAATGTAAGTTAAGAGATCATTATGAATATTAAATAAAGAGTTGTTTTATTTAGTCCCATGTTTTCAGTTTTATGTACCTAGCCTTCCAATACACTAGACTTAACAATCCTTGGATTGTAATATGATGTTTTATTATGATTAAAATCATGTAATGATATGTGTAAAATTATAAGGTCCCTATATATGTTATTAAAGGATGGTCTTGTTATTTTTTGGGATTGGGAATAGATCACTTTAGTAAGAACCTTAGGGATGCGACTAAGTATAAGAAAACACCCCTAAATTTTGGTAAGTATAGAGTAAGTGGTTTACCAAGAAAATATATCCATTACTAGATACAAATAGTTATAGGTGGATCTGGAACAGATGTATCAAGGGGTAAAACCCAAAAACACTGCTTTGAGTTAGACTCAAATGGGAATTGGTGCACAAAAACAGGCCTTGTTGTACTCTTGGTTTGACACTCCTGGGGGATATGTTTTAGTAAATCCATAATTTTGGTACAAACCATTATTAAGGGAATAAAAAATGATCCCATAAAAATATAATTTATGAAATAGATCAAGGATAACCTAGATTGAAACCTAGGAAATCACAAGTTGGTATATACTTATCCTTTATAAGTTTTATCCTTTTATGTTCAAAGTTTCCTTTTTATGCTTAATAGCTAAGTATTAAAACCCTATAATTGTACATTATTTTTCTTAGTTAATGGAGGGAAATATAAGAATGCATTCTAATAATAAATTTGATAGGGAATGTGAATATTTCTGTAATTATATTCCAAATATGATGGTATCGGGTGATCAAAACATCATGATAGTAATTTCTCAGCTGGCTCAAGTTATGAATAATAAATTGAATCATGTGGAACTCCATCCTCCCCCAAGGAAAGAGCAAGATTCCATTTAATCCTTTATATAGAAAGGATCTCCCATTTTTTAGTGGATCTTTTAGTCTCATCCTCATGGAATAGTGGATTAACTCCACTGAAAATATATTCTATGTTCTCTAGTGCTCATAAGAAGAGAAATCCATACTAGAGGTATATTGTATTGATGGGGAATATAATCAGTGATAGACACTGATCTATAATATGAAGTCCGAAGAGGAAATTGATTACATGGATTGGGAGGAATTCAATAAAATGTTTTTTAATAACTATTTTCACCAAACCCTCCACCTCAATATGGAAATGGAGTTCCTCATAATCAAGTCAAAGGAAGATGAGTCCGTCATGGAATATGAAAAAAACTTCATAAGGCTTGAAATATATGCCTCTAGCTTTATCATAAACACTGAAAGTAAGTTGGATCGCTTTTTTAGAAAACTAATGTTGAGTCTACGAAAAGAATTGGTGATTTGAGACTTTTATAGTTATGAGAAGATTGTATTTTGTGCTCTCAAGGTTGAAATGGGGATCAGAGAATCGAAATGGTATCATGGGATTGGTGACAAGAAGTATAATATGAAGTCTAATATGGGCGGTTCTTCAAATAAATTCCATTATAGAAAGAATATTGAACATCCCACTTGTCAAAATTATGGGAATAATCATCCTGGGAACTGTCTAAAGGGAACTCGGAATTGCTTCAAATGTGGAAGAATTGGACATCTAGCTAAAAACTATCAAAGGGATATGAAGAATCTTCCTAATGTGGAAGAAATAAGGAAGGTTCAGATAAACGCTTTGCCAATGGTGTAATGTTACAACTAAAAGTAACATAAAAATTATGTGAACTATTTCTCTATGCCAAGGGTTGTCAAAGGAAATCAACAACAACCTCCAAGGTAACAAGTAAAAAATTATGTTATCATTATTATTGAGGTGGAGTTGGACAATGATGTGGTGATAGGTATGCTAGATATTCATTCAGAAATAGCAAACATACTATTTGATTTTGGTTTTACACATTCTTTAATATCTTTCAAGTTTAGTTTAACTATTCAAACACCACCTAAAAAATTGAAGGATAAGTTATATATGAGATCAATTTATGGGGAAATTATTGTATCCAATGTTTATAACTCCTCCTCAATAAATTTTTGTGAACTAAACCACCCAGAAAATATTGTCATACTTCCTTTAGTGGAGTTTGATGTTCTCTTGGGCATGGTTTGACTATCGTTATACAAATACAACATCAACTTTCGGGAAAGGTATATCACTCTTCACATCCTGAAGTGTCCTCCAATTATTTAAAAGTGTAATGAGGAAGATTAATCTCCTTTGCAATCATTGTTTCAAGTGTGTATATTACTGGCTTATGAGCAAGCATGTCTAGATCAAATGACTAAGACAAAGGATGTGATACTTCTCAAAGATATGCCCATCGTGAGGGATTACACTGATGTATTCCCTAAAGAGTTGTTTGTTATTCCTCTAAATAGAGAGGTTGAGTTATCAATTGAACTTATTCTTGTATACCTACATATATCAAATACACCTTATAGAATATCCACCATAGAGCTGGAAGAGCTGAAGAAGTAGTTGCAGGAGAATTTGGAGAAGGGTTTTATATGCCTGAGTACTTAACCATGGGTTGTTCTAGTCATCTTCATCAAGAAGAAGGATGGATCAATGCGCCTATTCATTGATTATCATGATCTCAATAAAATTATGATAAATATCATGGATAGATAAATTTTTCAAACATATTTGTGGGACCTGTTATTTCTCTAAGGTGGACCTTTGGTTAGGATATCACCAATTAAAGGTGAGTAATAAAGATATTCTCAAGACTGACTTTCAAACAAGGTATGGACACTATGATTTCATAGTTATTCCCTTTGGACTCACTAATGATCTAGTAATTTTCATGGATTTAATGAATAGAGTCTTTAGATATTACCTCGAAAAATTTATGCTAATCTTTATTGATGATATTCTTATACACTCCAAGAGAGAGGAGGAACACTATGTGAATTTGAATAGTATGTTAAAGAATTTAAAAAGGGAGAAAATATATGAAAAGTACAATAAATGTGAGTTATGTATGGAGGAAATATCATTCTTCGGGCATGTTATCACCAGCAAGGGGATATCTGTAGACCCTTCAAAGATAATGGTAATTGAAGAGTGGCCCAAGCCAATATATGTAATAGATATCTGTTGCTTTCAAGGTCTATTAGGGTATTATTGATCAATTTTTAATAACTTCTAACAATTTTTAAACCCAATGACCAAACTAACATGGAAGGGAGTGAAGTTCATCTAGACTCAAGAATGTGAATACTACTTTAAGGAGTTAAAAAGGGGCTTATTACTGCGCCAATACTCACACTCCCAACAAGTGTAGAACTCTTTGTGGTGTAAAGTGATGATTAGAAGAAATGATTAGGTTGTGAAATAATGAAAAATGATAATGTGATATCCTATACCTCAAGACAGATGAAAATCCATGAGAAAAAACTATCCCACGCATGATCTGGAGTTGGCAACTGTGATCTTTGCGTTAAAAATATGATGGCATTATCTGTATGAGGAGATATTTGAGATATATACTGATAAAAAGTGTTTCAAATATATATTCACACAAAAATAGATTAATATATACCATAGAATATGGTTAGATCTCAACAAGTATTATGATTGATCAATCCACTACCATCCTGGTAAAGAAAATAAGGTATAGGACTCTCTAAGTATAAAAGATCTTGCATCTTTAACAATGATGAGAATTGAAAAGGATCCAATATTCTTAGATTTTTAGGGGATGTACATGGTATTAATTAAGGGAGGAACATCATAAATCCTTTATCAAATGATTTCTTATCCATCCTTCATGGAGAAAATAAAAGATGCTCGAAGAAAAGATATGGAAATTCAAAAAAGGGTGGAAGCCATTAGAAATGGTAAATCCTTTGAGTTCATGATTGATGAGTGAGGAGTTGTAATATTTGGGTCATGATTATGTATACCATTTGATCTAGAGATAAAGAAAGGATATTTTCAATGACTCACATAGCTCATCCTTCTCTATTCACCCAGGGAGCACAAAGATGTATCGATATCTCTGAGAGAACATTTGGTGGGGCAATATGAAGAAGAAGATTGGTGAGTATACATCAAAGTGCTTTGTATGTTAGTAAGTTAAGGATGAAAGAAAAAAGTCTAAGGGTATGATGAAACCACTACCCATACCAACATAAAAGTGGGAGAATATCACCATGGACTTTGTCACTAGACTTCCAAGGACATCAAGAGGAAACAATGCTATATGGGTCATTTTGGATTTTCTTACAAATACATCTCACTTTATCAAAATTAGAGAGGACTTCTCATTGGATAAAATTTCAAGTATATATATCAAAGTGGTTGTAAGGATGCATGTAGTAACACAATATGTTGTATTTGATTGGGATATGATATTAACCTTGAAGTTCTGGAAAAGTATCCAACATGCTCTAATCCTTGAACTGAACTTCAGTATGACCTATCATCCTCAAACTAATGGCTAATCTGAGAAAACTATTTAGATACTAGAAGATATATTGAGAGAGTGTTATATAGAAATTAAAGGATGATGGGACCAATACTTTCCAATGGTCTAATTCTCCTACAACAATAGTTTCTACTAGAACATCCGAAGGGAATCATACGATGACCTTTATGGGAAAATGTTTAGAATATAGGAATGTTGGGATAAAGTTGGTGAGCATAAGATGCTAGGACATTAAATAATAAATTTAATATTATTATTAAATCTTTGACCCGCCATAACTCATGCGTGCGACGTCCGATTGGCTTGCCGTCAGTGGTGATGTAATCCTGACATCAATACGGTCTATTCAAGTCTAAAGTTGAATACTAAATTTTGGTTCGTGGCGCAGGCCCACGAAACACCGAATAATAATATTATTATTATTATTATGGGATCTTGTATCAGACATATCTCTCTCATACGGTGTTGGAATGTCGAACCGTCTGCGAGGTTGCACCCCTGGAATTAAGATGTATGTTTCAAGACCAATTCCGGATATTTAATTCGAGGTCGAGGTGTGGGCCCCACGATGCCCGGTTCGCGCGTGTTGTCGTGAAATGAAACTTTTTCACCGGCTATCCATTTTGGACCAATGGGTAGTCCATCTTGTGTGTTTTTTCACTTGGATTGCAATGGTGTGACCGGTTTGGTTAACCGGTGTCATTTGAAGTACAGCCGGGTTGGTTTGATCCCAAAACCAACCGGGCCCTCGGAACGGAAATGCCTATAACATGAGCTCTGGACGTCCAATTGACGTGCCATCGACTTTGTTGGATTCCTCTTAGTGAGAGGGACCTTTTAGATTACTCCGCTCGAGGTTTGGACGCAGTTGGAGTATGTCCCGGTTGGATTGTACCTGAAATCCAACCAGGCCCCTGGAACGGAAAAGCCTATAACTTTCAGACCGGACGTCCGTTTGACGAACCATCAGTTGTGTTGGTGATCACGTTGAGAAACGGTCCCTATGAGTATACCCTATGTGAGTTCGGGGTACAGTTGAGATAAGGTCGGGTTGGTTCATACACGAAACCAACTGGGCCCCTGGGACGAAAAGGCTAATAACTCACAGACCGGGCGTCTGATTGATGCGTCGTCTGTTGCGTTGAGACCCCTATGACGAGGCGGTCCTTTGAGATACTTCTTCATGGGACTTTGTGATACTTGGAGTATCGACCTGTAGCTCGTGGAGCGGACCCTCCCGGAGATGAGCGTACGGAGTACGGAGACCGTGTAGCTGGATGAGACCTGATGACTGCTTGTCCGATTTGATTCGGAGTGACTTGCATAGCCCAGTGGGGAGAACTTCTTTGTGAGGTGGCAGAACCATGGCGGAGGAGCACTACTTTGTGAGGTGGCAGACCCACGGTACTCGACAGGAGGAGTACCTCTGTAGGCTATGAGGGGGAGCACTACTGTGTGAGGTGGCAGACACATGGCAGAGTAGCACTACTTCGTGAGTTGGCTGGCCTGTGGTACTCGACAGCAGGAGTACCTCAACAGTCTTAGGTTAGTGATCAGTACCTCGGGGTAGTGATAGAATCACTTTACTCGTCAGAGACGGAGCTCTTCAGCAGTTACGGTTTCGATAATGAAAATCCTGGTTTGAGCTGAGTCAATGACTTTTGTGTTTACCTCATGATTGAGATGGGTCACTTGATAACTTAGGTATATGTATGGGAATATACCTAAGAATTGGTTATCCGTTGATTTCATAACCTTTGTGTTTCCTCATGATTGAGATGGGTTACTTGATAACTTAGCTATGTGTAAGGGTATACACCTAAGTAAAGGTTATCCGTTGAGATATTTCTTTGTGGTTTATCCTTGTTGGATTTTAGTGAGACCTTGAGGGTCTTGGGGTCCCTACTGAGTATCATTATACTCACCCCTACACAGGCTACGCCCGCACCTCATTGTGTTGGTTACAGATGATGGAAAGAATTGATCGTAGTTGAGGTTTGTTGAGTTGGATGGTACCCGGAGGTGGATCTCATGACGAGTCAGTACCCGAAGGAGACGGATGGACGGACGGTCTAACGCGGAGTGCTGTGGAGGACATATGTACCTACCCTTCAGGTAGGATCCATGGTGGACGATCCAGGAGCTTCTTGTCACCTTTAAGCTATTGTCCTTTGAGTTGTACTTTACTTTTAGTTGTAGCTGTACCTTTTTGTGGGGCTTGTATTTCCGGCCCCTTTGTATTTCCAGCACACTTGTTTACTGCTTTACTTAGTGTTAGATTCCTCTTGTACTTTGTTGTGTTGTTTACTTTTATAAAGGCAATGCCTTCCCTTTTTATTGGGATTTACGCCTTTGGTGTTAGTTTCCATCCCCTGGCCTATGGAAGGCGGGCTTGGGGTAGTCACGGCACGGGCCCCGAAGACAGGTCGTGACAAATTGGTATTAGAGGAGTCGGTTCTACCGCAGTACTTAGGACTCTGATATTTTCTTTCTGTGAAGTAATAGTGTTAAGGGTAGTAAGTGTGGTTTTTAGTTCAGGGAGTCCAGTGTTGGTGTGGTGGCCGACGTATCTGTACACCAGGACCCTAACTACTAATTTCCGACTTAATTCACTAAAACACTGATTGTGTGTGTGTTTCAAAAGTTTTCTTTAAGTTAGGTCAAACTAGGTCAGCTCACCAGGTTTAAATCATTTTACCATATCGCATCTGTTCAGGATGTCTCCACGTAGATAGTCAGTTGGAGTTTTCGAGAGAGTACTCAATGATGGCTCATAGAGCGATGAGGATCTGGTGAAGGCCCCTCTTCCTATGTTGGCTCCTTCGGGTGGTGTACCAGCAGCACCACCACCTATTAGGTATCAGATGCCACCAGTCGTACTAGTGGATGGTGCACGTTGGCAGAGCACGTTGCACGAGTTCCAACAGTAGGGACCTCTGAGGTTATGAGGCGAGACAGATTTCCAGGCAGCAGTGGACTGGATGGAGGTGATTTCTAGAGTTCTACACCTAGTTTAGAGCTAGTAGAGCATATGGTGATCTTAACTACTAGTGTTTCCCAGTGAGTTACCATGAGGTTGGTTCGCATAGTGATGAGGCTTCGGTACATGGACTGATGCCTGAGATAGTACCTTCGGGTAGTGTGCCAGTTATATCACTACCTGTTGGTCAGAAATTATAACTGGTAGTACCGGTAGAGGATGCATGTAGGCTTAGTACCTTACACATGTTTCATCATCAGATACCCCTCAGGTTTCGAGGTGAGCCCGACTCACAGGCGGCTAAGGATTGGCTTGAGGTGGTGGCTGAGAGTTTTATAGAGCTTATACAGCTTCGGCAGGACGTCATGTCAGTAGCTGAGTATTCATCGAGGTGTACCGATCGTTCTTGGTACTTGATGACTACGATACGATCAGTTCTTTAGAGCTTGGACCTCTGAGCGAGGTGTTTTTAAGGATATTCAAGTAAGCACTCTTTCCTCTATGCATTCCTACTTATGTTAGGGTTCTAGAGAGAACCTTTGTGGTTGAATGTTCTTTGGTTGATCAGTTTTAGCTAGTGAATGTTAGCAGTGGGAAGATACGAACTGGTGCCAGTCTCAGAGACTTGGGCGTGTAAATTTTTTCAAGAAGAGGAAGTTCTATGGACAGATGAATCTGCAGAGTAGTAGACGTGGAAGCAGAGCTTGGAGAGCAGCATGAGGTGGTGTACATTTCGACAAGTTACAACCACCCGCCTTTGTATCCCCCACTAGGCTTAGGGAACTGAAGGGAAGGGGAAGAGAATAGTTTAATTCAGTCATGGAGTGTGACCCAAGGGCTCTAAGAATGATTTGAGGTACGGTTTGTGTCTAATATGAGCTTCCATATCAATAGACATAGGTACCAATCATTCCTTCCTTCCACGAATATTGTCCCAGACCTAGAGTTTCCGGTTAAAACCGCTGACTTGACCCTCACATCTAGAGATACCATTGAGAGGAGACTCAATAAACACACTTACGCCGATTGGTGTGATCTGACCCTTGAGTTGAGAGTTTCGGTTGGAACCTCTTGGTGGCAGCGTCGAGGCCTTACGGCGTTAGTTTTGGTATGGACTGGGCAACCATAGTTTATACACGGATTGACAGTATTAGGAAAAAAGGTTGTGGTTTACTTACAACGACGGGATGGGTTTTCCTTGGTTGGATAAGAGGAAACCCCAGGAAGCACAGGAACCTCCAGAAGATCACATGGGAGCGGAAGGCTCAGATGCGTGCAGTACCACTTTTGTTTCCCCTAGTGTGTGTTGAATCTTTAAGGGGAAGTAAATCCATGAGGTGGGTGTAATTTAAAAGCCCGGAAATTTCAAGGAATTTTTTTCTTAAATACTATGGAATTTTATGAGTCTATGGTTTCTGACGGCACCTGATTCCGAGGCCCAGAGTGCCCAGAATGATCCGTCGAAGTTTTGTTAATATTAAATTAACGTGCGTAAGTAGTTTTCCTGAAAAAGTGGAATAACTCTTGAACGGTTTCTCTGATCAAAAATATGAGGGCACCATTGAATTTAGAATGGAGGGATTACCCTAATCATGACTTAATTTTAGTCAGCACGATCCTCCAATGAGAAATCTAAAAAATGGCTTAACCATAAATAAAATAATTAAATAAATTATTTTATTTTTCTAATGCTTATAACTCACAAACAGTAGCTTTGATTAAAAATCTGAGACCAGCACTGAACTCGTGAGGGCATGCTTTATTTAAGAAGATACTAACTTTGGCCAGCGTGAGCCACCAGAAAAAGTTAGTTTTTGGCCGCAAATAAAATAATTAAATGACAATTATTTTATTGTAAAATTCATAACTTATAAACGATAACTCAGATTGAAAATCTGAGAGTACCGTTGGGTTCATTGGGGTGTGTTTCACCTAGGAAGAGCCTAACCTTGACCGTAGTGGGTCGAGGGTGACTGATATTAATTTTCCAAACTTTTTTTCATGTACGTTCAGTAAATGTACGTTCGAAATTCTATAACTTTTGAACCGGTGCTCGGAATTGAAATCTGAGGACACCTATGAACTCGCAACACCGGTATTCACTTAAGGGGACCTTTACCGCAGTTTCATTTTATGCGGTTTGAAAGTTAATTTTTGGGGATTTGTAAAAAAAAATGGTTGTGCACCATTTTATTTATTTGCATGGTTATATCCTCTAAGAGGAAGTTAGGGGTCGGGCCCACACCTCACATAACCTCCCATGGGAGGATATTTGTGAGGTGGGGCCCACTCAAGGCCTAACCCTTCACCTCCATTAAACCCCCCTTTAACACTCCTTTTTTTTATTTTGACAACACCTCCCATTAATTATGTGGAGCCTTTCCATCTCCCTTCCATTAAAGTTGCCAACTCAAATGCCATAATTAATTCAATAGTATTTTTTAATTAATTTGAATTTGATAGATATGTTATATCATGGGAGAATAAAATAATAGCTTAGGCTATTATTTTGTTTTGGCACTTGTGGTGTTGGGAGCACGTTGGAGATATTGAAAGGAAGAGTTCTTCCAAGAAGAACGCGAAGAATGCTCCATGACTCGAAGAACCGGAAGCATTTCTTTCTCCAACCTTCTTCTTCCTCCACGTTAACAGAGGAGACACCGCCACGGGAAAGCGTCGGCTACATCAACAAATCTTCCTCCAACGTTGACGGGATTCCACCATTCTTCCGCGATGCCCGACTACCATGACGTCCGTCTTCCGCGACTCGACAACGTGCGACGTCAATTTTGAGGTAGGGGGTTTTTTATTTAAGTTTACGTGATTCTTTCCCTCGAGCATGGAAGAATATTTTTCTGGGTGTTTATTCAAACTACTAAAATGGTGGGTACGGACAACAAACAAGTCCGGACCCACCGCCAACTAGTTCTTGATGTGCGGCGGCATGGGGTCAGGTGCGTGGTAAAGGGAGGTGGTGCGGCAAGCGGACGAGGGGCCAGAAGATGCGGCTGGTTTGAGACGCACCGACATGGGTAGCCAGGGGCGGTGCTGCAGCGCGGCAAGCAGGAGAAGGTGGTGGCGGTTCTGGCCGTGTGGAAGGAGGTCGGGTGATTAGGGCGCTAATTGGGAGAACATAATCGTGGAAGAGTAAATGAGATTGGAGAGAGAGATGATTTATAAGATAATAGTGGGGATAAAATCAAAAGAGAAATAAATGATAAATGGGGGTTTGGGGGATGAATTCCAGCATGCAAGGAGTCCAAAATAATTTTTGATTTTGGAGTTATAAAGATAAATAAGTAAATAATTAATAATAATAATAAAATATTGTTGTTATTAATTTTGATGATAAAACACTGTTTTGATTGTATCTTCTTCGTGCGACCTCGGTTTCACGAACTATCTACGGTAGTGTGACCCTGACTTTGAGACGGAATTTATGAGTCCAATATTGGATGTCTTTTTTTGGGGTTTTGGATCAGGTACCCAAAGCACTCAAAAAATAATAGATTTAATATTATTATTAAATCTTTGACCCGCCATAACTCATGCGTGTGACGTCCGATTGGTTTGCCATCAGTGGCGATGTAATCCTGATATCAATACGGTTGATTCAAGTCTAAATTTGAATACTAAATTCTGGTTCGTGGCTCGGGCCCACGAAACACCAAATAATATTATTATTATTATTATTACGGGATCTTGTATCGGACATATCTCTCTCATACGGTGTCAGAATGTCGAACCGTTTATGAGGTTGCGACCCTGGAATTAAGACGGATGTTTCAAGACCAATTTTGGATATTTAAGTCAAGGTTGAGGTGCAGGCCTCACGAGGCCCGATTCGCGTGTGTTGCGGTGAAATTCAACTTTTTCACCAGCTATCCGTTTTGGACCAATGGGTAGTCCATCTCGTGTGTTTTTCTGTTTGGATCGCAATGGTGTGACCGGTTTGGTTAACTGATGTCATTTGAAGTACGGCCGGGTTGGTTCGAACCCGAAACCAACCGGGCCCCCAGAGTGGAAACGCCTATTACTTGAGCTCTGGACGTCTGATTGACGTGCCATCGACTTTTTCGGATTCCTCTTAGTGAGACGGACCTTTTGTATTACTCCGCTTGAGGTTTGAATGCAATTGGAGTTTGGCCGGGTTGGATTGTACCCGAAATCCAACTAGGCCCCTGGAATGGAAAAGCCACTAACTTTCAGACCGGATGTTCGTTGGACGAACCATCAGCGGCGTTGGTGATCACATTGAGAAATGATCCCTATGAGTATACCCTATGTGAGTTCGGGGTACAGTTGAGATACGGTCGGGTTGGTTCGTACACGAAACCAACAGGGCCCCTGCGACGAAAAGGCTAATAACTCACAGGCCGAGCGTCTGATTGACGCGCCATCTATTGTGTTGAGACCCCTATGACGAATAGGTCCTTTGAGATACTTCTTCATGTGACTTTTTGATACTTGGAGTATCGACCTATAGCTCGTGGAGCGGACCCTCCCGGAGATGAGCGTACGGAGTACGGAGACCGTGTAGCTGGCTGAGACCTGATGACTTCTTGTCCGATTTGATTCGGAGTGACTTTCATAGCCCAATGGGGAGCACTAATTTGTGAGGTGGTAGAACCATGGCGGAGGAGCACTAATTTGTGAGGTGGAAGACCCGCGGTACTCGACAGGAGGAGTACCTCTGTAGGCTATGATGGGGAGCACTACTGTGTGAGGTGGCAGACCCATGGTGGAGGAGCACTACTTTGTGAGATGGCTGACCCACAGTACTCAATAGGAGGAGTACCTCAGCAGTATTAGGTTAGTGAGCAATACCTCGGAGTAGTGACAGGATCACTGTACTCATCAGAGATGGAGCTCTTCAATAGTTACGGTTTCGATAATGAAAATCCTGGTTTGAGATGAGTCAATGACTTTTGTGTTTACCTCATGATTGAGATGGGTCACTTGATAACTTAGGTATATGTATGGGCATATACCTAAGTAGTGGTTATCCGTTGATTTCATAACCTTTTTGTTTCCTCATGATTGAGATGGGTTACTTGATAACTTAGGTGTGTGTAAGGGCATACACCTAAGTAAAGGTTATCCGTTGAGATCTTTCTTTGTGGTTTCTCCTTATTGGATTTTTGTGAGACATTGAGGGTCTCGGGGTCCCTACTGAGTATCGTTATACTCACCCCTGCACGGGCTACGCTCGTACCTCGTTGTGTTGGTTGGAGACAACGGACAGCACTGATCGTAGTTGAGGCTTGTTGAGCTGGATGGTACCCAGAGGTGGATCTCACGAAGAGTCAGTACCCGGAGGAGAAGGACAGATGGACGGATGGATGGTCGAACATGGAGTGCTGTGGAGGACATATGTACCTACCCTTCAGGTAGGATCCATGGTGGACAATCCAGGAGCTTCTTGTCACCTTTCATCTGTTGTCCTTTGAGTTGTACTTTACTTTTATTTGTAGCTGTACCTTTCTGTTGGGCTTGTATTTACGACCCCTTTGTATTTCCAGCACACTTGTTTACTGCTTTACTTAGTGTTAGCTTCCACTTTTACTCTGTTGTGTTGTTTACTTTTATAAATGCCATGCCTTCCCTTTTTATTGGGATTTACGCCTTTGGTTCTAGTCGCCAGCCCCTAGCCTATAGAAGGCGGGCTTGGGGTAGTCACGACACGGGCCCCGAGGACGGGTCATTACAAGTCAACATTGACATGACCATACAAAAATAGTTCCCAATATTCGTAAGATAAATTTTTATCTTGAAAGTTTTCCAAGACATCACCTCCCATGGGTATTGACATTACATCAATAGGTTTATCATGTAATTCTCACTGCCTTAGAAGTTACGTTCCAAATCTCTATATATTACAAAAGTAAATAGTTATTGTCAATCAAGATGAAAAGTTGGAATCCTCCTCTAAATAGCAAAAAGGAGGTATTTTACCTCTCATATCCCATATCTATATCAATAACAAATATTTGCATGTTAATCGGTCTAAAAAAAGTGAATTTGGCCTATTATTTCAATGATATACCTAAAGGACTAAGTCTCACATCAACTATTGAGGATAAATAAAAAGGCCCTCCTATAAGAAACTAAATAGACCAACCCATCATCATAATAATTTCATGAACTGAAAAAAAAATATTGGTGAAAAACTCATTAATCACATGTTCAACCACAAGTTCTCACATCCATCTCAAAGTCATCACAATGTTCATATGTACTTATTCCAAAAGAAAATCTAAAGAGAATATCAAAATAATCTAATTAACCCATCACCCAAGGGAAGGTTTCACATATAATTACTATGTTATCATGCATTATCATGTAATATTATATAACATATTTAGTGATCATAATCAATAAGTACATACATAATCATACAAGCTTTTGAAAATATATTAAATCCCTTATAAGGTCAAACACACCAAAACACATCTCATAATTATCCCTTTCTGATTTTTTTAAATACAAGTCAAACCCCTCTTTAAAAATCATTTAAAAAGTAAATAAATGTGATGTTTACTCAATCTATGACCTTGGATAAAAACTCATGATAATAATCATTAATAACCCCTCCTTTATTTTAAAATAAAATTTTGAAACCATTACTTTAAATAACAATTTTCCTTCAAAATTACACTTTATATCAAAACTTCTTTTTAAATAACATTTAAAAAGTAAAACTCATTTATTTTATGAAATAAAACTCACACCACCAAAAAACCATAAAATGGGTCATATAAAATCATTCAACCAAGGCACCACCAATGAACCATTTAGAAATCTATAAGGTCTTTATTGACTATTTGGTTGACACAGTCCCATCCTGTATTATAGGGTGTTATCACACAATGTATTGAAGAATTACAATAATAACAGTGATAATGGAACATGAGAATAATATCACCAAATGGGTAAAAAAATCAATCATGTAAAGGTTTCCTACCTCAGTCATTCGGTCTATAATATAATCTAAGATCGTATCGACTTTAGATCCACTTAACCAGTGCCATGAGCTGATGGGTCATAAGGCCTAAAGTGCACCTCCCAGTATGCCAAAGGCTTACAACTAGTAGTAAGAGTTTAGGGTGGTATAATGGGGATATTATACCCTCATATTAGAGTGGCATATCAGATAAGATAAATAATAAAAAATACAATAAGTATAATATAATAGATGGAATAGAGGAAACATACACAATAAATAAGTGGTGGAAGTAAATACAATATTAAACTATGGAAGTATAAACAACCAAGAAACGAAAATAATAATAAAAATACAAAGGATAAGTCATATATATGATGATTTAATGGCATGATAATATAAAAAAAGAAATAGGGATATAAATATACAACATTCTATAAAAAAGTAAAAAAATACCAAAATATTTCTCCACTAGAATCATGAGTATATTCTCGATCCTCTACTCCTATGCTCCATTCTATAATTAATGTAGATAAAACATGTTTAATAGGAGCTTTACCTTATTCGTACCAGCAATTAGAAGTTATACTCGGATACCAAAGGCAATCTGAGTAGGGTGTGAGAGAAACTCAGTAGGCCACCACTAGTGGTGTCTAAAATTAATCCATCCAGTGTACATAGCATATAAATGTTAAGGAAAAATGAATAATGGAAAAAGATTAATAAATAAATACCAGTCAAATCAGGTTCCTATAGGACACCTGGAAGATTCTACCTACTTCAGCATAGGTTAGGATATGTTTGATATGAATACCATATATATAAGTAATAATATATATATATATATATATACTGTAAAAATTTATATTCACTAAATATTTGAAGACATAAGTAGGCATATATACAGATACTACGTGCTAGATGAACCTAGGTGTAACTTAGGCATCCATAACTTTATAATGACATATAGGCTCAAGAAAGTGTATGAACCCTAAATCTTATGATGAATGTGAGATATCATGCCCATTTTTGAGATGGTGGGTTGAGACTTCATTCCCAAAACTCAATACAAAAAAACATGGAACATCATACACATCGCCCAAATCTAAAGTATATTGTTGTGAGAGATCATGCCCAATGCTAGATGTAAGGGACAATGAAATATCATTATCATAAAACCCCTTATCCGTCATTCAATATCCAATATGTATGAAACACCAATAATAATAAAAAATCATTATATATAAATCATTCCAATTTATCAATCCCTATCAATCACAAGAATCACAATTTATAGAATTATACCATTTATAAATATAAAATAGGTGGTGTGGCCTTGTCATCCATTCACTCATTTAAATTAATCCATTTAATTCATTATGTAATGAAAACCCATCTTAGAGCTAATTAGTTCAATTATAAGTCAAGTGAATTCCATTTACAAGTATAGATGAACAATTTGATGGTGTTTGGTCATTTAAACAATTACATAAGAGAGGTCATTCAATTACAAAGGGGTGGAGACCAATGAAGTAGACATCCTCTAACAAGATAACAGATTCAACATAAGTATAATAGTATTCTTGAATTTATTTAGAAATGAGGAACACATTAAATGGAAATGTGTGGTGATGGTTAGTGTGTGGAATAATGTAAAATCTGTTAAAACATCACAAATTTTTGGGAAAACAACTATACCACGTACCTAAGGTCCATAGATGGCTCCTCGTCCAATATTAACATCAGATTTGAAGTATAATAAAAGAAATTAGAGGAACATCATAATGCCTAGAAAATAGGGAGAATGAGATCACACCAAAATAGTGTAAGATATGGGAAGATAAAAAAAATATAGGAAGCAAGAGGATTATAGATCTTAATGACATGGATCTAATGCTTCTAAAGAATATTTTTTTGGAGTCTAGATGAGGGAGTAATAAAAATCCCTATATTAGGTGAAAGGAGAGCTCCACAGAAGGAAAAGTAGGGGTGATGTCTGTTGGATATAAGAGATAAATAATGGTTATGGATTTTAAGTTAATTAATGTGAAAATAGTATTTTTACCCAAACAATCCTTGGGTCGCATGGTTTGGCCACACAATTTTACAAAACATGCACAAACCATGCACCAGGATCTGCCTAAGTAAGGACCCCACATGGTCAAGGTGCATGGTTTTTCTAACTATACTAAAGTCATGTAAAAATCCTCTATCACAAACTGCTAAAAACATACACAGGCATCCTCGGCTCGCATGGTTTCAGACAAACCACGTGTCCTATCATGTTCAATGGGTACCTCACACGTTTGAGTTTTACAGTTAGAACTAACTATATGCTAACCATGTGGCCCATTTGGTTTCTCCATTTTCCAAAACACTATGTTATGAACAAGCCTCAAAGGATCTTGAAACCTTCCCTAGGCCATAAGAAACATTTACCAAGATAAAAAGAGTATTTAAACTGAAAAAAAAACTATTTATACCTTTGATAAAAGTCAGGCTGTTACAGTACCAATCTCCACTGATCCCAGATGAACCTATATCGACCATAAACACTCATAAATTAAACAAAAATACATTTAATAAAAAACTATAATGTCATTATCAATGCTAAACTAACCGAGTGTATCTACAATTCTAAAACCACAATCTATGAGGTGTGTTCTACTTCCCACATGTACCCAATCCTAAGACATGGTAAATATGTAATTTATACCCTCAAATATAATATAAATTTTATAAAATTTTGATATAAAACATAAATAAATAAATTATAAATACACCTAAAGATAAATTATGAACAATAAAAATTACCCCCCCCCCCTACAGGACCTCATCTATACACTACACCTGAAATCCCGTCAAGCATTATGATTCCACCATGCTCTAATGGAATCATCATCCAAAAACCTAAACAACCACATCAAAATAAAATGATAATGATAAAAATAGAAGATAAAATGGAAGATCCTAATTAAAATTAGTGTGAAAAAATAGTCTTGATGAGCCCTAATTAAATAGACACAATGGGGAAAAAATAAAACCCCAAGCTATGAGGTGTGTTCTACTTCCCACATGTACCCAATCCTAAGACATAGTAAATATATAATTTATACCCTAAAATATACAATAAATTTTATAAATTTTTATATAAACCATAAATAAATAAATTATAAATACACCTAAAGATAAATTATGAACAATAAAAATTACCCCCCCCCCCATAGGACCTCATCTATACACTACACCAGAAATGCCATCAAGCATTATGATTCCACCATGATCTAATGGAATCATCATCCAAAAATCTAAGCAAACACATCAAAAGAAGAGGATAATGAGAAAAATAGAAGATAAAATGGAAGATCCTAATTAAAATTAGTTTGAAAAAATAGTCTTGATGAGCCCTAATTAAATAGACACAATGGGGGAGAAAGGGAGAGAGAAATAAGTCTCTCCATCTTCCTCTAGCTAGTTTAATACTAGGGATCCCAAGGGATTTATAAAGTAGGACCCATATAAAAATAACAAAAACCATTAAAATATAGGTCTATGGATTATTGGATAACTAGTATTCACCACAAAGTACTTGGTAGTTCATCGGGTACCTGGTGTAAGGTCGCGGCCACCCATGGCTTGGCCAGACATACAACTCCCTTGTCTCTCTACTTGGTATCCCATGCTTCCAGACTAGATACTTGATGGCCTGATGTTTCCACAACCCTCTCCTTTTCACTTACCAAACACCTAATAACTCTCTTCATATATTCTATACTAATATTTCCATTTTTTAACATCCCAACCCTCATCTATACATCCTCCTTTTAATAAAAATCCAAAATCTAACAATTACTCATCCACAAAAATGATGGAATTATGAACCACCTCTCAGTTCAGCAACAGTTTAATTCAGTGTTCATTAAAAACTTACTTCCATAATTCTTCTCATATATAAGAATATTAAATGGTCCTAAATTAAAAATCCTAACCTATCTTGGTCATCAGTACATTTTTAACTCATCAAATTTTATCTCTGAACACAAGTCATGAT
Source organism: Viscum album (assembly GCA_963277665.1). Taxonomy (NCBI): domain Eukaryota; kingdom Viridiplantae; phylum Streptophyta; class Magnoliopsida; order Santalales; family Viscaceae; genus Viscum; species Viscum album. Next base: position 452,570,165 of record OY728157.1, on the reverse strand, counting down.
CCTATTGTATGACTCCACTACTCAAATTTAATATCCACTAAAGATTCATTACCAAACCACTAATAATCTCACCAAACCATCTATGATCTCCATCACCTCATTTGAATCATTTTTTTTTCAGATTTCCACCCTTAGATCCCAAAACTAATCCTCTAGGCACCACACTCATTCTCATTACTATAATGTTGAGATGGTAAAATGAAACTGCCAAACCAAAAATACTAAAACACAAACAATCATTTAATATCCATTATTTTGATGATATTGACCATTATAAATAACTAAAATGTATTATTCCCTATATTGGTTCTACCCACTATAAGAACAACTATCAAAACACATCTCGATTTGTCCAAATGAAACAACCATCATCTCTCATGTCAAACTAATCAATCCCTTTCTCAAAAAACCCTCTAACAAGAATAAAACAAATAAATATCTTCAACACCTATAACATATAAATGAATATTTAAAATAAAATTTTGATTCACTCCCAATCCATCCATAAAAAACTAAGCATCCCATTTTACACAAGTATTGGTCACTTATATAAAAACCAAATCAATTTATTCACACAAAAACTCACATGATTTCTTGAAAACACTCCATTAAAATCCAATATATTTTCACCAAAACCATAAAAACACAAAATCTCTAGCCTAGATAGTTCTTTACTTAAAAAATGATCCCATTTTAATGTCCATTTTGAAATCCATTTACAAAACTATTTTCCTCAAATTTTATCATAGCCTAAAAATCATAACTATTTTGTCCATGAATCATGTAAATATAATAAATCATTATCATTCATTATATATTAATGGCCTCCCAAAGTTATTTGATCTTAAAATATTCAAATTTTGTTTGAAATGCTTTTATTTTGATATTTAATACAATTTGAGAGCATTGTTTGAATTCATCCATTTAGAAAGAAGTTTCATATTTTGGTCATAGATTTTGATATTTAAATCCAGTCCAGGTAATTATTATTTTTAATATTATTTTAATATATTTATATATATAATTCAATTGTATCATGGTCAATATTGGTAATTTTTAGGTCCATTTAAGTCATGGAAAACAGCCCAATAATTTTGTTATACATCATGGACCAATTGTGATGTTTTTATTAATGGGAAAATTTTATAAGAGGAAATTTTTTAAGACTCCATGGATAACATGAAAATAAGTGTTCCAAAATTATGAAAACAATTCAATTCTTAATTCATCCATTATGTGATGAAACCAATGAATTAAATAAAGACCTATAAATATATCAATATTTTATATATATCTCAATGGCGTGCCGATATATCCCAAACCATTGGTCCAAATGAGAAAAAATTTATGTTAATATAGATAATAGTATAGGTAGAAATTTATTTTAAAATCTATTTTCTGATATTCTTTTATTTTCAAGGTTATAAATTCATGGGAATATAGAATATTGTAATGTAAAGAGTCCTTTGATTCAGAAAAATGTAACGTTTAAATTTTAGATATAAATTTTACTACAAAAAATCAATGGTATTGAAATTTTTTGTTAAAATAAATAATATGTGGTAGAACAATTTTATATATGATAAATTTTAATGACTCGGTAGTCTAAATGGTCTAATAAGTATTCCAATTTTGAGGAAATGCTTTGAGGAAAAACTATACACCCCTCTTACTTATATATTATTGCATCCAATTCTATTCAAGGGGATAGCATTGTCAAAGGTGGAGGAAGAAGATTTGTGACCTCACAACCTTGATCTAGATATTGATTATCTTCTGAACTCTAGTTATAATTGTAGATACCCCTCCTTCTCTCTTCTTTCTTCATTATTTACTTTTTTGATTTATTTTAACCTAGTAAGTGTTATATTAATTTATAGTTTAATGTTAATGAATGTATCATATTATTATATTAAATCCAATAAAATTATTTAGACCTATTATTATGGTATTAAGGTAATCCAATTTCTATTGTAATCCCTTCCCTCTATCCCATTTTAGCTCTATCACAAACATGTGTCATTTCTATTCCATTTGTGTGTATAAGTAGGGTTAGTTTCACATTCTTATTAACTTATTCTTTTTCATTTATTTTATTATCAATCATCTAAATCCAAATACATATTAATAACAATATACATGGTTAATTAAACATCCCTTAAAGGTGACACCTAAGTTAGGAATGATGGATTGATCGAGAGAAAATGTGGTTCATGATATTTAAACCAACATTGTTTACCCTCCATATTTTTGTTTCATGGATTATTATAATAAATGAATACACAATAGTTCATATAATATTAATCAATTCATAAAAAATAAGTTTTCAAGGATTTTATCTCAATTTGGGTCTTGGATTATAGCTAAAAACTTTATATATCTTTGTTACTTCATATATTTCATTGTGTATATTGGTTTAACATGATATTTTTATGATAGATAAGATTAATCCATTAATAATCTGAACTTTATACTCTAATTTTATTATCATAAATTGTTTCATTAAAAGTAAATCACAACATTGTTTCCAAAGCTCTGCAAAAACAGTACCCATAATTTCATTAACAAAAAAATCTGGTTGATTCTAAAATAATAGTGTCATCGTATAGAATCAGATATTTTAAGGTTAATAGGTGAAAATCATCCACAATTAAATTTGGAACCACTTTCAGGGATAGTTTTTTATTTAATTATTTTTTTTAAATGTCTAAAAAATTCAAAAAATAAAAATTAACTTAAAAAAATAATTGAATTTATTGCCGATGACCCACCCACAACTATAAGTGAAGTGATTAATATTTTAGAAAGAATATTTCAGGAGATTTATAGGTATTATGTTAAGGTAGAGGTATTTTGAAATATCATTACGGACATCAAGGAAAATATTGATTTTAAATACCTATATTTTTTATCTAAGGATCTTACTAAGATGTTTGAATATTTTCTATAATGTTATGAAAATTTGGAAGAGGAAAAATTAGTGAAAAAATAAATATAAAATACTAATATCATCATTGAATAAAGAATATATTATGTTGAAGTTGATATTTCATGATCATTTTCCATCAATATAAGTGACCTTTAATATGATATTGATTTCCCTATCACCTCAAATTTTTATTTCTCTACATTGTAAATTAATAAGGAAAGTGCACATAAAAGAGTTTTATACTCTTTTTATGATCACATAAATATTCTCCCACACTCACCATTGATTATGCATTCTTCAAAAAATTACATTATAAGTGAGGTGAACCCAAAACTAAAATAATTTTCTAAATCTATTGAGAGTGAAAGTTTTGAGATATGTTACCCCATTAAAAAATTGATCTCTAGTGAGGGTGAAATTGTATATTTTTTAAAAAAAACATTGAAAACAATTATTATGATAAATTTCTTGAGTTGTGTGTAATCCTTGATCTTCATTTACCCACATTAGAAAGTGATATAAAAATGATTTAGGAGAATTAAATTCTAATATTTTGAAATCATGTTGTCTAACCCACACATAAATGAACCACAAGAAATGAAACCTATTCTTGAAATTCCTATCATAGAAACCCAATACTTGATGGACTAAATCATTCTTCAAATTGAAAACCAAATGGAGGATCACTAAATTAATTTTCCACCCCATTAAATTAAAAAAACATAAATAAATATGGTGATATAATTTTTAATAAACATGGAGACTTATATAAGGAGAAATATGTTTTTAAAGACATTATAACTGATAAAACATGGTGGCTCCTATCCAGGAAACCACATCTACCTTCATACTATGGATAGTTCATTACAGTTATTTAGATATAAACAGAATAAATGAAACACTTCTTGGGAGGAAACCTAGGATTTCTTTTAATTTTCTAAATCTTAAATTTCTTTTGTAGTTTCTCTTTAAATTAATAATGCAATATTTTATCATTTTATTAAAGGTAAGTTATAATCAAGCTAGATGAGTTACTTTGGTCAGGTTTTCCACCAAATAAAAAATGATACCTGCCAAAACCAAACCATTAAGCACCCCTACTTGACTATATATATATATATATATATATATATATATATATATCATTCAATTTTTTTCATTTTTATAAACCATTTTATGGATGTCCATGGAATTGTTTTAATCAACAACATGTTTCATTTTCATCACCAAATTTGACAAAAAAATTGTCAACAACTTTAAGATCCCTAATTTAAACTATAAAATGAATTTCTTTCACTACCCATGAGATAAAAATTGAGTTTTATTTCCATGGTAATTTATAAAAATATTTTTTCCTTGTTTTTTTCAATACTGGTTGTGAATATTTATTTTTTTGACCTTATAGATAAATTTATATCCATTTTTGTGTAAGAAAATGATATTTATAATTTTATATCCATATAAGAATCAATTTAGTCAAATATAATCCCTTTAAGCATTCATTGAACCTTATTTTCAAATACTCTTTGATACAATGAGGACTTAATTTTTGATAAACACATTACATGCCCATGAAAATTTCTCACCCATCATTCACTTGGATATTTCGCACATGATTTTGTAAAATTTAATTATGGAGGTATGTTTTCCATTAAGGATTTTCATTCATTAATCACTATCCAATATTCTTTTTCTGGGGTATATGTATCATCTTGGTTTTTTGGGATAGGTTGTTTTGTGTGAAGAATTGGAAAAATAATTATTTTAAAATTGGGTCACATATTTTGAGATATATCATTCAAAAAGTATAAAAATTCCATTTTTCTCATCATCTAATTTTTTGTTATAGTTTTAGTTACTTCTCTCTAAAGTATTTACGTAATTTATTCCCTTCTTAAGTGTTTATTCCCTTTTCAAAAAAATATATTAAGTCCTTTGATGTCCCCTTTCGTTAGTCGTGCATGGTTTTTTCTGATTTGATGTTTTTACCCTAATTTTTCATTTTTTATAACCTAACATAAAACCCTATAAACCATAGAAAAAATACATAAAATACCTCTTGATAAATGAACACATTAGGATGGGAATGAAATCTAAGAGCTATAATAAACTCATATATAATAAATTTGGGTTGGTGAATGTGTGGAATCCATTAAAAAAGGTATATCTTTGTGATATGATTTAATCATATGGGGGAAATTTTTCCAATTCTAAATTTGTATAAGAAAAAATAAAATGTTTATAACACATAATTTTGGAATAAAGATTTTTTTAGATGCATATCGGATGAGTGGACTTGTAAAGACCCCCCCTAATTTGTGGGAAAAATGTTAATATTGGTCAATGGGTGATCATGTTTTTTCATGTTGTATGGTTTTTTATGTTTTATGTTTTTAGTTGTGCCTAGGGACATGCACTATCCTGATTGTAGGGGGGTTATAATTAATTTTAATTCATTATTTTTAAATAAATTACCAAAGTTATTTGGTCATAAAATATACAAGTTTTTCATTCAATGTTCTTATTTTTATATTGAATACAATTTGAGAGAATTATTTGAATTCATTCATTTTGATAACATTTTGGTATTTTGATCATAAATTTTTATATTCTGATGTAATTCAAGTGATTCTTATTTTTTAGGATTTCTATAATATTTTTCTATATATCATTCAAATTTATCTTGAACAATATTTTTCATTTGGAGGTCCATTTAGATCATAGAAGAAGACCCAATATTTTTATCATGCATCGGGGATAAGTTGTGATGTTTTTATTATAGGTAATAATAAAAAAATTTAAAATTCCTTGAAACTCCATGGATGACACAGATACAAGTGTGTATAATTTTAAAAAAAATTAATTTCTAATTCATCAATTAAGTGGAAAAACTAAATATTTGAATAAAGTCCCAGAAAATTGTCAATAGTTAGGATCACTCCCCATTTGGGTCATATACCTCCCAATACATTAGTACAAATGAACCAAAAAATTTGTATTAATATAGATAAGAGGATGAAAAATAATTTATTTAATTTTCATCCATCAATATTCCTTCATTTTTAAGGTCATAAATTCATGGGAAGTTGGAGTATTTGAATGAAAATAGACTATCAGGATATATAATTTATGATTAGTATTTAGGTAATAATATTTCTTTCATAAATCCAATATAATTGAAATTTTGTTGGAAAACATACAAGATATTATAAAAAAAATAGAGATTACAAATTTTAGTTATTTAATGATTTAAATGGTCAAACAATCATGACAATTTTAAGAAAATATTTAGAGGGACAACCAACCACCTCTCTTACGTATAAATTGGTGTCTCTACTTCCATTCAAGGTTTATAATTTTAAGAGGTGAATTAATGATACTTGGGACATATTAAAAATGATCTAGGGCTTGAGGATCTTCTATACTCCAGTTCTAACTAAGGATAAACCACCTCCTCTCTTCCTTCTTCATTATTTTTATATTTTTTTGTTGTAACCTAGTAAGTGTTATTGTAATTTGAAGTTTAATTTTAATGAAAGTTTCATCTTATTCTATTAACATTAATCACCTTATTTAGACATATTATTGTGTTATTAAGGTAGTTTAATTTTTTTAATCCCTTCCCTCAATCCCCATTCAATTATATTGTAAGCATGTTTTATTTCCATTATTTTTGTGTACATGAGTAAGGTTAATTCCAAATTATTCTTGTCTTGTTATTTTTTATATACATACCTAACCACATTACTCACCATGTATATGGATAATAAAACATCCCTTCAGGGTGAGATCTTGGTTAGGGGTAATGGATTGATTGAGAGGAAATGTGGTTCATTATGGTTAAACTAACATTGTGTATTTTCCATCTTTGGTTTTTATGGATTATTTGTATACATGGATACATAACAGTTAATTAAATATTGAACCTTTTATAAAAAAAAGGTTTTCAAGGATTTAATCTCTAGTTGAGACTTAGATTTCATCTAAATCATTGTATATTTTTATCTTTCATATATCGGGTTATGGAAGTTGGTTTGACATGGTCTTTTTATACTTGATGAGATTAATCCATTAATCATATAACCTTTGTTTTTACCCTAAATTATCATAAATAGTTTCATTAAAAGTAAATTATATAGTTTTAATTAAATATGTATAAAAACAATACCCTTATATTTCATTGACAAAAAATCAATTGGTTTCAAAATAATAGTACCATCATCAAGGATTCGACCTGAGTGTCATTATATAAATTATAGCATAACACTATATATTTGATTATCAATATGATGTAATTATCTCAACTTCAAAATAAACTAGTTTTATTTTCAAAACTGCATTTTTCTCAAAAATTCAAAACACCCCAAAACCCAATTCCCTATGATGATTGAACAAACACAATCAACAATAAATCAAATAATCCCCTAAAATCTATATTAATCTAGTCTCACCTTTTAATTTATTTGAGAAAACATTAAATAAATTATAAGTTTTGTCATGAACCGTCCCCCGGGGCCCGTTCCGTGACTACCTCAAGCCCGCCTTCCATAGGCCAGGGGCTAGAGACTAGCACCAAAGGCGTAATTCCCTAATACTGGGGAGGCATTGCCTTTATAATCTATAAACACACACAACAGATCCCACATCTTGAACTTAAACACTAAGTAAAACTGTATAAAAAAAGTGCTGAAGTTAGAAAGGGCTGGAATACAAGCCCAATAGTAAAGTACAAGAAACTGAAAGTACAAGTACAACTGAAGAAAAGAAAAATAATCGTCAGGTCATCCTCCAAATTTCCTACCTGAAGGGTAGGTACAGATCACCTCCTCAATACTCCATGTCTGTCTGTATCCTCCAGGTACCGACACGTCGTATGGTCCACCTCCGAGTATCGTTTAGTCCTGGTACTCTCAACCACGATCAACGCTGTCTGTCGCCTACATCCAACACAACAAGGTGCGGGCATAGCCCATGTAGGAGTGAGTATAATGATACTCAGTAGGGACCCCAAGACCCTCAAGGTATCGAAAAATCCGGCAAGGATAAACTAAAAATAAATCAACATATAACCTTACTTAGGTATATTCCCATACATATACCAAAGTTATCAAGTGATCCATCTCAATCATGAGGAAAATAGAGAAAAACTGACTCAGCTCAACCAAGATTTTATTCACATTATCGAAACCTCGTCTACTGGAGAACTTATTCTCAATCGAGAACAGTGGGTTGGCCGCGTCACACAGAGGATCTTCCCATTAACCTTGTACTGCTGAGGTACTCCTCCTGTCGAGTATTGTGGTTCTTCTATGTCACAAGAAATCCCTCCCCACCGTGGGTCTACCGCCACACCCAAGCGCTCCCCCTCATAGCATGCAGAGGTACTCCTCCTATCGAGTACTATGGGTCTGTTGCGTCACCAAGTGCGCTCCTCCACCGTGGGTATTCCGCCTCAACCAGGCGCTCCCCACTAGGCCAATCAAGTCACTATGATTCAAACGGTCAGCAGTCATCAAGTTTCAGCTAGCTACTAGGTTCCTGCATAAAAGCTCACTCGTCTCCAGAAGATTTGATCCACAAGATACTAGTTGATGCTCATCTATCACTAAGTCTCATTAATAAGTATCCCAATGTCCTGCCACATCATAGGGGTCTCAACGCAACAGACAGTGGGTCAATCGGACGCACGGTCTGTGAGTTATTTTCCTTTTAGTCTCGGGGGCCCGGTTGGATTCGTGCACGATCCGACCTGATCATATCTCAACTATACCCAAAACTCCAGTGGGGTATACTCAAAAGGACCATCATACTCCAAGATTACCAGCGCCATAGACGGTTCATCAAACGGATGTCTGGTGACAAAGATATGGCCATAAAAAGGTAAAGGGCCATAGTGGGCCAGAGTCCGGTCCAACCTGGTCGGACCGACCCGGCCCGACCCAGTCTAGGTCGACCCGGTTCGGGTAGACCCGGCCAAACCTGCTAGGTCTGGCCTAGCTCGTTGGGTGGGCCAACCAGTTAGGTTCGGCCCAACCCGCTGGGCCCAGCCCAACTGGCCGCGAGGGGTTGTGGAGGGTCGCGAGGGTGTGGACCAGTCGCAAGGGCATGGAACTATCGCGGTTCGGTGTAAGGGCGGTTCGGCTCGGAGGGCGCTGTGAGGGTGCAGCTCGGCCTGGAGGGAACTGCAAGGGTGATTCAGCCCGGAGAGCGCCGTGAGGGGGCGTGGATCAGGGCGGCTTGGCCAAGAGGCCAGGGCCAGTTCGGTCGGGGCATCGTGAGGGGTTGGCAGTGGGGCCCAGCCGGGGTGGCTCGGGAGGCCGGTGGGCCGGTTTGGCCAATGGCAATGCGGGGTACCCGGATGGCAAAGCCGCGAGGCGTGTGAGGCTTTCAGGGTGCACGGAGCTACGGGGTTCATGGGGGTGCGCGAACGGTAGAGCCGTAGGGCACACGAGGTGTGCGGAGCCATGGGGTGGGTGGGGCGCGCAAGGTGCATGGGGCATGCGGACGGTAGATTCGTGGGGAGTGCAGATGGCGGAGTCATGGGGCGTGCGGGGCATGCAAAGGCCGCAGGGCACGCGGAGGTCACGGGTCGCTTAGTCGGGGGCTGCCGCGAGGGTGCGGGTGGCTCGGTCTGGACTTCCGCGAGGGCACGGGGGGGGCGGTGGGGCTGCGGAGCGGTTCCGTGCACCATTGTCTTTTTCGCGTCCGGCGGTGGTGTCGACCTCCGTTCTTGTTCTCCTCTACAAAGGTTTTCATCCTTCTCCATCACGAAAAACACCAAAGGAGATCGGCGGAGGGGTTGGGCCATGTTAGTTTGGCCTGTACCCTCCGCGTTTAGAGTGGTTACAAGTGGATCTACTTTAATCATGAACCAAGAACGAGGATAATAATCAAAAAGATTCAAGAATTTGATAATAACCCCCTAACTTGTTTGTTGTTCATCGATTGAGTCATGGGGAAGAAGATGGATCGTTAGAAAAAGATGAACGTCGATGTCGTCGGCATTTTCCTCAATCATCACTTTATGCACTGGCTTGTTGTAGTCGAAGACATCCTACATCGGAGGAATTCTCAAGGAAGAAGGTCTAATTCGGTGTCGAAATTCTTCGTCAGTGAAGCATTCTTCGTTGGAGAATTTCTCCCAAGAGCTCCTCCCAATTCTCTAAAGCCAATCCTTTCGCCAATTCCACTATGAAGGAAAAGAAATAGCCAATATCAAAACAATTGATAGGGTTTAATTTTATGTTGACACATAAAATTAATTGATTGCATTTAATTTGATGTTGACACATAAAATTAATTGATAGATTTTAATTTTATGTTGACACATAAAATTAATTGATAGCATTTAATTTTATGTTGACACATAAAATTAAATTGAAATCATTTAATTTTATGTTGAAACATAAAATTAAATTGAAAGCATTTAATTTTACATTAACACATAAAATTAATTGTGGTAGTTGAGAGGTTTCCTCCCCCCCCCCCCCCCATTATGAGGTATAAACCTCAGGTGGTCCCCACCACCATAACTCATGGGAGGTTAAGGTGTGGTGGTCCCCACCACCATAACCTCTCAAGGGTGGTTAAGGTGTGGTGGTCCCCACTTCTAACTTCCTTATGGGTAGTTAAAACAGATAAAATAAAATAAAACATGTGTTTATTTTATTTTATTGTTTCCCTTAAAAACCCAAAAACTAACTTTCACCCTCGAACAACTGTCGTCGAGGTGAAAGTCTCCTTAAGCGAAAACTGGTGCTATGAGTTCAACGGTGCCCTCAGATTTAAATCTTGAGCACCGGTTCAAAAGTTACAAAAACCTACTCATACGTTTACTAAACGTACCCAAACAAAACTTTAGAAATTGATTCCAGGCCTCGAAATCATGTGCCATCAATTTTCACAAACTCGTAAAAAAATTCCCATTTAATTAAAAAAATTACATTGAAATTCCAAGTCTTTACAAGTTTCTTAAATTAATAGTGGATCATAACGAGGTGGTGATATAAATAACCTTACCCTTAGATGTGTGTATCATGCCACTATAATGATAAATAAATAACTCACTGGCTTCTGATCCTATAACAAATATTGATTCTAACCCATCCCACATTGGGATTCTAAGTCCAAAACCATCACTTAAATTATAGTTTTTAATCCTAAACAATGATCTTATCCTAATAATTTGGGTTTCAGCCAAATCCAGGCTTACTAGGAATACTCTTATCCAACCTACTAAATTCTAACATCCATTCACTACCTCTAACTAACTCTATCCTATCCAAACACACCCTTTAATACCATACTATTATTATCTAGCATGGATCACCCAAATGGTACACAAGAATGGTGCACTACAAGACCTCAGGTAAACCTTCATGTTTGTTAGAGGATACCGACTAATGATGAGGTCTTGAAATAATCATGGGGAGGATCTTCCCTTATTTTAAAGTAAAGGATCCATTCTATAATCTACCAAAAAATAATTATAACTTTTCTATATAACTGACATAGCCAAATCCTGCATATGTAAAATAGAGATCCAAGAGGGATTTTTCTAGTCCTAAAATTAAAATAAAATAGTCTTCATGATGAATGAAAATAAAATAGAGCAATAGTATAATCATATACATAACAAGAATCAAATATGACACAATGTATAACAAAAAATAACTAGATCAATGGATGATTCATGTGTAGTACAACTGAAAAGAAAATATACTATGGCCTCTGACCTAACTTATATATAAAAATCATGTCAAATCATATAACTCATATATGATTCATATACTAATCCATTAATCTAGATTTAAGATAATACATATTCTTAAAAGAAGACATGATAGTTTACCTACATACACAAAAATCTATTCTTTATATGTTAGTAGGTATTGAGTCCAATAATAGAGTAGGATACCCCCAAATTTCCTCAACACACCTAGTATAAGTGATAAAGTTGATTTTTATATAAATATTGGGTGATATTGAAATTTTTTGCTTAGTGTAACTCAATTATACAAAAACATAACCTATATAATCACATACAAACCATGATTGTTCTTATGTAGATATAAGACATATACACACCAAATACTCAATAAGTACTACCCAAATTTATGTTGTTCCCTATTTATTGTGATTTATAACTCATATACCATCATTACCCAATGAATTATTCCCATAACCACTCCTGTATCATCATACGTAATCATATGGAGGCCATAAAACATCCATAACTCTCATTTATCAAAGTCCCGCCTAACCCACCAATCATATCGCTACTTATAAATAATAAAACCCTAAAATATCATAGTAAATAATGATTGAAGAAAAAATAATAACAATGGTAAATCAAAGAGGTCCCAACCATCATGTAAATCATAAAATGAAAAGAAAACCAAAAATGGAAATACAAGAGGTCCCGAAGTATCAAATAACAACTCAATGGAAATCCCACACTATTTCAAAAGGGAGAAATAAAGAATTGGACCCTATGACGTGAAATAATAATCCTGGAACTCAAACCATACCCTATCTATCTTGATGGTCCTTTCTATATCTATCTTCTATAATTATCATAAATAACTATATTCTCAATACCATACCTCACATATCATCACATGATATGGATACTACTATATAATGGTATATCTCTTCAGCAGCACCTTGATCACACAAATAATTTTTTAATATCATCATCATTAATAAAAAGTATTCTATTTCTATGGCCTCACCTTAGGTGGGTCTATTTAAGGATTTCGTCTTTTTTTGTTTCATGTTGTCAATTGAAGGATGTTTACTAGCTCTATTAAATACATATGATGCATTAATTTTCAATTACCCACCCCAAATGGTTTTATCAGTTATAATACATTATTAATGTATTAAAATAGATCAAAAATAAATTTAGAGAGTGAAATGTATTCTCTATGTATGATGTAATTCATATAATGTGTTACATATGGCTGGTATCTTTTTCTTAAATGAGGAGTAGTAAGGATAGCTATATAAAGGGATGTGATCCCTCATTTTTGAGAAAATCTTATTTCTTGATAAGTCTATTTAAGCTCTTATTCCTTTTAGATACTTTTTTATCACTCACTATGGAGGATATTTCACCCCTTCAGGGTATGGGGATCCTCGATAAATTTTCTAGGATCTATAGGTTGGTGTATTTCCTTCATAAGAAGAAAGAATTTGTTTATAACTTTAAAGATGGTCATAAAACATATTCCATTGAAGATGGGAGATGAAAACTAATGCACAATCATTATAAGTATGATCTGTATTTTTTGTTCTTTATTAAATATTATGCATTGGATTCCTTGAAGATAGATCTTATGTTTTTTAGATTTTATTATACTACCAAGGGTCATAGGAAGATCCCAAAAAACTCATCAGTGGTATTAGAGATAATTTCATCAAGATTAAAATTTATTTGAATCAGTGGTTTTGAAGAATTTTATATCACAAAATGCATATGTAATAGTATCTACACTTTTACAGACTCCCACCTAGTTCATATAAAGGTCCACCTGATTTTCCTTTATATAGTGGAAGGTTATGTGTAAAGGTCATTAAGGTTTACCTTTATGTATATGTTTCTATGTATAGGTAATTTTAGATTACCATTATGTATAATTTTCTTCATAATAGTCACCCTTATGTGTAGTGGGATACATAAGGTTCAGTGCATATTACCCTTACACGGATGGCTCTACAAAAAGGTCAGTGTAGACTACCCTTACCCAGAGAGTTTTATTTAAGGGATATTGAATATAACACTTACACATATTTTTCTTCATATGGTTAATCCTAGATTACCATTAAATTATGTTTTCTATGTAATAGTCATCCTATATTACTCTTAAGAGGAGGGTTATTCATAAGGGTATTGAAATGATTAAAAAAATTAATTTTTTGTTAATTTTTCTTATAGTTTCTAAATTTTTTATAAATGATAAGTGTTAGGCATCATAAAATGTAATTTTTAAAGACTAAATTAAATGGTAAAAGGTTAATATTTGTTACTCATGTTTTGGAAAATAAATAAAAAAATTTTTTTAATTCCTTTGATATTCATGTTTCATAATTTTTTTAAGAAATATTAATATTATGTATACTTAAAAATATATGATAAATTGATTCTAGGAAATATATCATAGAATTAATTTCTAGGTATAGCTCCATAAGATTTATTTTTTTATCTATCATGACCTTGGTTTATTAGTAATATTTATATGCTTTAGAGTAGTTGTTGAATATAATTTTTACATATTATTTTTTAGAGATATCAGAAATTTAATTCGCTCGTAATGAAATTATCCATAAGTAGAGGGAAATTGGGTCATATTCACCATTATCAAAGAGACTTATTCCTTGTTCTAAAATGGTGGAGGTTGGATATCTATTTTTAGTTGAGTAACACAAAATTGTGATTTGTGTAAAGAGTTGAACATTAATTTGGTGTGTACACATTAATATGGTAGATATAATAGGGATTAAAAAACTAAATCATTAGAAGTATGAATACATAAAGGAATAAAATATGATAAGATAAATACTGAATAAGATGTAATAATTATGAATTTAATATGTATATGTCTTATATAAAATTAATGAGACTTTTAAAATGTTAAACTCCTTAAATAATAATTGTGAGATTGCTTACAAAGTGGAACTTATCAGTACCTATATAATCCAACTTGGTAGTTTCATTATATATATTGGCCCCCTATAATTTCTTATGTAAGGAAAGAAAGTAATGGGTGACACTGGATTATATTTGGGTCATTTTATTCCAAAGTCTGGGGCCCATGGATTGTCTTTTGTTAGCCTATTTTTTGGTGTTTAATTTCAGCTACACATATCTAGGAAAACCTAATGGTTAGGATAATAGAGGAATAGGGTTTTGTTTATTCATAAAGATTTATTGGGTAAATATTTACCTCTCAAATATCCAAGAATCATAACTATTATGATTGGTATGATTCCCTACCTAAATAACTAAGTGGTGAAATGAATGCCTTAGTAGACTCATTACTTAGTGAAATTTGGATCTTGGTTCACTAAATGAATATAATTTATAGGTTCATCATTTTAGAGGGATAACATTCATTAAAATTACTTGATGAAAATATATAAAATATGATAATCACCCACATATATGTCATTGTTGTAGATTATAACATACTATATAATAATTATATTGAAATAACTTATAGGTATGACCTATAAAACACTTAGATATTGGTATATTGTATTTTGAAATTTTCTCAATGAGAAGAATTTTGATAATCAAAATATGAATTTTTTAGAGATTAATTCCAACACCTATGACTCATGGGTCTTAGATACCAGGTGTGTGTCACACATTTGTGATGAATGGCTCTAATATAGAAGGGAATTAATAAACTGTGAAGTATATCTTCATGTAGATGATGGAGAAATATGTGATTAATTAGAATTTGGAAATTATGATCTAAATTTACCAAGTGAATTAATATTGGAGTTGGATAAGTGTTATTATGTTCCCACCATGAACATGAATTTTAATTCTATTTATTTTTTGGAAAAGAAGGGATCTTTATTCTCTATTAAGATAAAATTTATTCTACATATAAAAATTAAATATTTTATGGTAATTTTAATAAATTAAATTTTTTATAAATTCTAATACGGATAGGTTAAAAGTGGATTTTATATAAGAAAGATTACATGAATTGTATAGTAAATACTTATAAATATCATCTGGTGGAAAATGGTTACTTGAAAATTCATGGTATTGACTATAGAAAACATTTTCACTAATTGTGATGATAAAATGTATTCATATTTTTCTAGCCATTGAAATATATTATGATTATGATTTATATAAAATGGATGCAAAAACTACTTTTCATAATGTAAATTTATTCGAGGATGTGAATTTTACATAGCCCAAAGGTTTTAAAATTATAAAAGTAACTGTTATAGTATCTAATCTAGAACAGTGCATTTATAGACTAAATCAAGATTCATTTATTTGAAATATATGATTTTTAGATGCAATAAAAGGGTTTGGTTTTATTAAAAATATGGATGGTGATTGTGTATAAAATAATACTAGTGGGAGTAAAGTATTATTTTTTATATTATATGTGAATGAAATACTACTTATCAAACATGGTATAACAAATCTTAATTTTTTCAATATATTGTTAGGTAAATGATTCTCAATGAAATAAATGGGTGAGGTAGCTTATATACATGGATTGATGATCTATATAGATAGATAAAAGATCATATCCTGACTCATTTAGAAAGCTTACATTGGTAAAGTTCTAAATAGTTTAAGCATAGAGAACACCAGAAGAGGTTATTTACCAGTGTTTCATAGAACAAATATTAAAATATTTGGATTCATTATAAATAGTTAAAAAGGATGTATAGAATTTTCTACATGTCTTATATTTTCTATCATGTATTCCATGTTGTGTACTCAACCTAATTTCACCTATTCTTTTAGAATAAAAATTTTATCTCAATCCAATCATAGTGAGAGTCGCTATATTATTGTAAAGAATATTCTCATGTACTTTATATGAACTATGAATGTTTCACTGATATTTGTAAGAGATGAGGAGATCTGTGTAAAAGGTTATATAAATAATAATTTCCAATATAATAGAGATGAGAAAGATAGGGGTGGAGCTCGCTTATCAACTGCTGAATTCCATTGCTTAGGGTCCAATGGTCCTTGCACCGGACCCTCCCCCCTCAGTGGGGGAGGGGGGGTCTTTCGATGCCCATTGATGGAGGTCGACCATCGTTCTTCACCCCATTATCAAACCCAGATTTCATCCCCCTTTTACCATGATTGTTGTTAGTCTAAAGGTCTCAGAGTTCTTCAATGGAGCCCCATAGTTATCAATTTCAAATCTTGAGGTCATAAATGCATAATCGTTTCTAAATATGACACTTATTGAAAGATTCAACCAGTTCCAATCATCAATAGATGCATTAGATCACTTATTCTTTGGTTCCTGGGGACTGCATGAGCGTGTGACAGTGGGGCTTCTCAACTCAAGACACATAATGATTAGGTTTTCCTTTGAGGAAGGATCTGATACAAGCTTGGTCGTCAGCACCTTGTACCCACAACGGTTTTCATTTTCTTCTCTTCTAATGGACATCTAATTTCCATATGAAACATGATTCACTTATAATGGATGTATGGGTAAGATTACCAAAACTTTCTATTTTGTTCCAAAATTCATCAATTATTTGTATGATTGGAAATATCGTTGGTCTATATCTCAATTAGAATAGTAGGACTAGGGTTGTATGCCATACAATTTCTCCCAAGATATGCGTAGAAGTTGATACGTTGAAGCCTTCAGTGAAGTTTTTTTGGGTTACCATAGGTGAAGATTTCCATTATAAGAATCCAGTTATATTTGAATCTTGGTTTGGATTTTGTACCCATTGCAAGAAATTGGGGCATAGTATGGAGGCTTGCAGAAGAGGGAAGACGTTGCAGAAGA
The DNA here is from genome assembly GCA_963277665.1 of Viscum album. Lineage (NCBI taxonomy): Eukaryota > Viridiplantae > Streptophyta > Magnoliopsida > Santalales > Viscaceae > Viscum > Viscum album. Next base: position 452,552,711 of record OY728157.1, on the reverse strand, counting down.
AGTCAGTCCAAATTCCAGGCAAGGTTTTAGTTGTTTGTGGTAGTCCGTTGGTGGTCGTAGGTAGTGTAAAAATATTAGTTTGTGAACCGGTTGAAATAAATCGACCTCACAAGCAAGATACTGAGATGTTGAATTTGTAGGAGGAAGTAAAGGGGTGTCTAAGCATTCCAAGTACACGTATAAGGATTCTAAAATTTATAACATTTTTAGTAGGTTGAAACATGATCTGGGGGTGGTTAGTCCTACTGGTTATGTGGTGATACAGGGTAATAAATTGGCTTTAAGTGATGCAGGATTTTTTGGTTAGATGAATAAGGATCATGCAGTTGCCTCGAGTGAGGGAATTGCTGGAGCTTCTATATCTAATTCCAATGTTGAAGTTAAATTGGAGGTTGAGGGAGTTCCCATGATTCCTAGTGTTGGTTCTTGTGTGGAGGCAGTTTGGACACATTTTAGAGGATGGGTTATAGACACTAAGATTCCAATAAGATCAAGTCCAAGAAGGGAAGTGTCTGATATTGAGCTCAGCAATCATTTTGATGGTTTTACTAATAAAGATCCAGTGCAGGAGGTTGAAACCAATCAGAGCAGATATCCTATGAATGAGCATCAGGCTCAGGGGAGTGTGACTAGTGATGGGTATAGGAGGGAATCCATAAAGAGAACAATGATTACTCATATTTTCCACCTACTATGGAGACACATTCAGAAAAGAAATTAAATTCCAAGTAAATAGATGGTGATGTTCTTGATAAACCATTATAATTACTTATGAGTTAGGATGAAGAAAAGGTTGAATAGTTTTTTTTCTTAACACTACAGAAGAAGAAGCTGCTAGAGTGAAGTTAAGGTCATTGAGTATGAATTTTAATGAGGAACAGTATAACTAGATCAACAAGCGAGACTTTATTTTAGTTGGGGGATTCAACAATGGAAACATCAGCCTTGAAGAGTACATTAATACTTGGGATAAATTGGTATTAAGACTTGAGGATCTCTTAACGGATGAACCGGAAACTTGGGTAATTAATATCTCTAAGAAACTATTTAGAGAGCCAAATTATGGTAGTCTTAAATTGTATTTTAATGGTTCAGTTATTTTCTTTTGTGTCTAACCCATGGTTTATCACTTTTTCCTAAAAATTGTTTGGAAATAAAAATAATATTTTTTAGTCTAATATAGATGATATGAAATCTCAATCTGGTTTCATTTTTTTTTCTAATTGGTGGATCTATTTCTTTGAATATTTCCAAACAATCCACCACGATAGACTTGAAAACATAAGTAGAGTGCATCACTATATCAGATATTATTAAGAGAGATGTTTGGATCAAGAATATTTTCTATAAAGATAAGGTGGTTCCCATTGAATCAAATACTCACTTTTATTTTGTTTTGAAAATCACAATACACTTCACAAATAAATTGATATAACCTGAAGATTTTTATATTTTTCATTATTGTGTATAAATTAATACCATTGAATAAAATACATATAATCAACGGTTTTATATAATATTGATTATTTTAGGATTTTAAAAAATATTATAATCTGAGGAATTATGAAATGGTGATGATTTAAGGATTCATAAAAATTTGATAATCTGAGAGGTTATGCCAGATTTCCTTTATGAGATGAATGAGCACTGTAGTGGTTCAAGATAACTTCATTGGTAGATATAGTGTTACATTGGGTTCATCGATATATAATAAATCTATTATTTATGTTATTATAAATGAACTTAAGGTTTTTAAATCTAATCATTAGAGTTTTGTATATAAATAGATTCATTCTTTAATGAATAAAAAAATATAAGCATAATAGTAACTAAGTAGTTTAAAAGGTTAAGATATCTTGAATTCATGCAACTGATTATTGATTTGAGAGCTTCTCATCATTATAATCTTTATTTATTAGTGTTATTATAATATATTATGTTTCTAAGGTTTCTTTTTAAAATCTCTTAGTGTTCTTATAATAGATTATGTTTTTAAGGTTTCATTTTAAAATCTCTTAGTGTTTTTTTTTGTAATCATTATATTGTTTACCTTATTTTATAGGGATTCGATGTGGAAGATAGAGTCAATATTCTAGTTTATAAAAGTGGGTAACAACTACTGATCGGGAAGATTAAGGTATTTCATCATGAAGACAAATCTAAACTTCCAATTTGTAGAAGCTATTTCTAGATAATTATAACTTTTTGTAATTCACTGGATTTTTAAAGGTTTTTTATCTATGTGTGTCCTAATATTTTTTAGTTTATTATTAGAATATTTTTTATGAAAATTAAAGATTTGAAAGTAGAAAAATCAATTACTTTCTAAGAGAGAAAATGATTTCATATGTTTTGGTGGGAAAAATTTCTGACCATTGGGTCATGATAATTTGATGGGTATTTATGGATATCTTGAATATTCTATGAAACCTATATAAAGGTGTGGGAACAGAGTTGGTTGGAAAAATTCTCTATAGATAATTTTTTGATCTATTTCATATTTTTAAATTATTTTTCAAATTGTAATATTGTAATGGCATCATCTATTGAACCTGAAATAAGAGATATCATCAGGGAATGGTTGATTGATTTGAAACTCTTTGAGAATTTTGATTTTATACTAAAGGAGGTTACTGAGTTTTGAGTCTATACATATTTATTTTATCCTACTAAATGTTATTAGTTATTTTACCCAACACTGATCAACCATTTGTATAGAACCACTATCTTTTCAGAAGTTGATTGGGTGTAGAATACAACATTTGTTATTTTTTAATATAAGTTTACTTTATCTATTTTTTTTATAATATATTGCAAGGATAATATTTTTTTCTAAAAAATTACTAGAATTTCATGGGTCTTTTTCAAAAACCTATATACGGGAGAGTATATTTATTATAAAAGAGATTGTATATAAGATAGAACATATACTACTATAATTATGCATTATTTTTCATTGGTTAAATTATTTTATATTACCAAGGAAGGGAAATAATGATACCATCAAAATAAAAGATTTATACATGTTATACTTTCTTGTAAATTTATTAATGTTTAATTTTTGACATTGTTTTGTTCTAACATTGAGGTTATCTAAAATATAATAGTGAAGATTAAGATCATGTTATATATTTTAATGATAAATAGAGTTCTTTTGAATATTTTATAACTAGATAATGTGAAAATCAATCTCATACAGAAAAATTCAAGGAAACCCTGATTAATGGTATGATAATTTATAGAATGAGATTGATTTATGATTTTAATTAGAAGAAGTTTTTGAGAAGTTATCGGTACCAATTTTTACTAATGTATAAAAAACTATTAAGGAAGATGTGGGTGAAAATAGAAAAGCATCAGATGTTCAATCTATTGAAAATTTATTATAGAAGAAGATTATTAAAATGGGAGAAGGTGAATTCCAATATAAGAAGCATACTTTGAAATTAAATTTTGTTTACTTCTAATGATGATTTACAAAATCTTATTGATACCCAGAATAATTTTTTGGAGGATAAGGATGATGATGTGAAGAAGAATAAAGAATAAAGTTTAATAGGAAATCCTTACTTTGTCTTAGATAAAGAGGAATATATGGATTTAAGAAATAAATCTCATAGAAATATATATAAAGAAAAGAATAAAAATAATTACTCTTAGAAAACTAAATCTACTCAAGTAGATGGGGCCATTCTACTATATATTACTATTAAAGAACATGTTATAGAGGAACAATCATTGAAAGGAAAATTTTGTTTTGAGGGAAAGGGTAAAGAGACTGCAATAGAAGAATCATAAGAGTATTATTCTTAATATTCATCTCAAAGGGATTTTGGTAAACCTATTGAAAAGTGAAAGGAATTATTTTCATCATAAATTATCCTACTGGAAGTTCATCAAAAAATCGCATGGAATAAATTCCACCTTCTAATACTGATGAATAAATTTCTCCAGAATTGGTTATTTAAAAATAAAAATATGTTGAAATTACAATATAGAATCATGATGTTAAAGTTATGAATGATATTTCCCTATTATAATCTTTTATTCACACTTTTAGAGTAGTAATTTCCCCCAATTTGAAAACTTCATATAAAATCCCAATTTCATTGAAATTAGAGTCATGTTCTAGTTTTTAATCACCCAATTATGGGAAAATAAAATAATTAAAGGAAAAATAAAAAATAGTAAAATGGAATATATGTGGAGAAATTTGAACAATCAATTTATGTGGATGATTTTTCTCCTGGGAATCATAAATAACTAAAATATCATTTAGAAGAACAAACATTATTCAATCAGAAAAAGAATCCAAATGAATAAAAATTTGATAGTTCATTCAAATAAATATTCATCCTAAGAACTCAAATGTTTGAATGGGAATTGGATTCTTTGTTCAATATTGTTAGGAAACATTACAATTTTACTAATATTTTTCTATAATTAAGTGAAAATTTTGGTCTACTGTAAAGATAGTGTAACAACTATGCTTTTTTTTATATGCCCTTTGAAATTTCTTGATTATGTACCCCTTCTTGTATTGTCCCAAAACCTTCCCAGTATAGTTTCTTATGTGTTTTTGGTTCTGGTAGTACTAGAGGAGGTTTTTGGAGGTGACATATTAGACTAATATAAGATTTTATCTACAGGTATTAATTCTCGGTGTGAGTCCATGTTCATGGAATGAAGACTTTGGGAAGGGAATTTGGATGCTTTAGCTTAAAAGGATTCATAACATGACTGAAACAATTCATGACATGAAAGCCTTCTGACCTTTGGGTATTTGGTGATGGGTTTTCCATCAGATGTAAACCAGGTGTAGTTTATGACATGAACCAAAGATTCACTCCATAAATAGGTTTATTCCTGTCCTATTTGTAAATTTATAGAGTCTTGTGATTTGCTTCATTCCCTATACGATTCTCTCAAATTTTGGGTGATCCCCCAAATATTTTTAGAGAATTTTTGGAATTCAATACTTGGAATTAATACAAGGTAGTTGGAGAATAGTTCATGAAAATACAAATATTTTGGGCTAATCATCAATGATGAAACTCTTAGAAATATCCCATGGAATCAAAATAAATTCTATCTTCTTAAACATTTGATCCAACAAATAGGTGAGGATTTATTATTTATGGATTATTCCATGTTATTATTGTTTCAAGAATGGATATATCATATTATTTAGAACCTTGGAACATATATTTTTATGGTCCTATGAAATTATTATTATTATTATTTTGTCCTTGGAATATTTGATGCATTGTAATTGTCACTTCTCTTTTCTATATTTTGACCCTACGATCAATGGCCAATTAGAGAAAGTTGTCAGTACTTCTCACTTTTATGTTTAATGTCTTTCTTCTCTAGTTCTTTAAATTTTTCCTCATTTACCTAGGTAGGTTGTGATTTGACTATTATCAAATCAATTTGAGCGTGATCGAATCTACGAATTTGTTATATGGTTATGTGGGTGATGTGTGGAACCCTATCAATATGGGGATCCAAAACTAGTGATGAGTTCAAGGATTAGAGAAGTAATGGGTTCATGTAAATGGATGAGATATATAGATTATTGAATGAGGGGTGTGTTTTGGATGAATATTGGGATATGTAGACATCCATATATTGTTTTTTCCAATGATTGATGATCAGGAATGGGCGTCGGGTGGGGGGACATACCTAGTCGATGCACCTTGAGAGGATTTCGGTGGAGAGTGCGGTGGGAGTTTTGGATACATCAACTAGTAGAGGAACATGATTATCTTGAAGTAATGTACATATCATGAACTATCATTTCACACCATGAATATTCAATATTTATTCATGGCATGAGATACACTTACACACCATGAATTATGCATATCTATGAATTTTTTAGTCATGTAGTTTTGTGTCGTGATCTTTCAAGTTGAACTCAGTAACTAGTTAGATATGTGGAGTGGGTTTTAAATACTGAGACTTCATTTAAGATTATGAAAGGTTTATCTGTGATCATCAAAGTTATTTTGGTGGTGGTACTCACCTAAAGGTTGGTATTCTGGGGCACGGGCCCCCCATTTCATATTTATACCAGTAGAGTTGGTACTCCCCCACATTACAGGGGTGTGGGTACTCTATATTTATATTTGTTACTTCATATTAATTTATTTATGATGGGGATAAGGTCCTCCACCAAATTTAGTACTCCAATAGTTGGGTATCCATCAATAAGTAGTGGATCATCCATTCTAATTATCTTAAGGTTGTGAGTGTTTCTTGGAATAGGAGATATGAAATTTGGAGCTATTGGAAGACTCTTCATTATTAGTTGGCTATGGAGATCAATATTAATCTATCTTTGAATGGGGTTTCTTTATGAGAATATTTATTTCTAGGTTTTTTTTCCCCTCTTTAACTTATGGAATGAGCTGAGTGTATTATTTAATTTCTTCCTCCTTAGTTTTTTGGGGAGTTTTACTGAGTATGTTATGAACACCCCCACATGGGATTTTCCCACACATTTCATGTCTTATAAAAATGATAGATATATTGATGGTGATTTTGGTGGAGCTAGTGTTGGTAGAGACTAGGAGTAATTAGAGGTGTTGATCATGTTTTGTGGTCAAACTTGGGATTATGATCTTGTATCTCCTCTATATTTTTATTTTTCAGTTGTTTCTAGTTTGGGGATATTTCATTCTTCTTGGTTGGGATTCTATTTTTCACTTTTATATTCTTGGATATTTATCTATCACAATCTTATGTTTTTACAAGGTTATGTTTCTTTCAATATTTACACTATAGAGGTTTCATTTTATTATTACTATGTATTTTTGCATGGAGTTGGGTATGTGTATGTTTATATGTACATTAATATAAGGCCATCCATTTTAGTGATATGCCAACTCGGAACTAGCCACATGCTCCTGTCCTATTGGAGGTGGGATTGGTTTGTCACTCATAGATTGTTGTCATCCTTGGTATTTCCTAGTAGGTTTGGTCATGCCAGAGTTGTATCAGATAAATTTTTTCTTATGGATGGTGCTTTTAATGATAAATTTTTCATGAGGGTTCATTTTGGAATTTAGGGAGATGGTGTTAAAGTGTCTCAAGTTCATATCTATGTCTAAGGAACCCAGTGATGGTGTGGTGGTCTATATATTCATACACTAGGAATCTGACTGCTAACTTGTTGGCTTAATATGATTAGGAACCACTTTTAGGAAAACCAGTGGTACATGAATCATATAGGATTAGTTATTTGAATTCCATTTCCATAAGTCATTTCCCTAGATATTCTCAGAAAATGTAGTATTTCTTATTTATTTTCAGGATGCCTATATAATGATATCTAGCTAGGGTACTGAGACAGGGTTATTAAGATAAGTAGTTGAGTGATGATTCCCTTTTTAGGTAGCTATCCATGAGTTGTTCCCTCCAAGTGAGTAGGGAGTAGTACATTCACCTTGATGAGTAGTGTATGGACCTAAATCTAGTGATTCAGGAGAATGATCATATATATGTTGAATATTTTATAGCCCCAATAGTTTAGGATGATAATGTGAATAGACTTAGTTAAATGTATGATTTTTAGTGGTAGAGACAGCTTAGGTTTTGTGGTGAGGTAGACCCTTATGTAGAAAAGTATTAGCTCAAGTTGGTTTTCTGAATTTTCTAGCATATACATTCCTTGATTGATCAGTTGGTTAAACTCATAACTATTTTTATTCATGGAGAAGTAAAAAACTTGTGGGTTCTAGTCACTCATTCCCATGATAAGGAAATGGTCTCATGGATAGACTTTCAGAACTTTTTCCATGATGAGTATTATCCTTCAATCATTTACTCTGTGAAAATATTGGAGCTTCTTGTTCTACAGCCGGTGATATTTTAGTTACTTAGAAAGAATCAATTTTTACATGTGCTACTCCCTCTATATGGTATGAGATGGATACTTCTATACACATAATTTTAATCATGGCCTTCACATGGATATCTATGCTAACATGGTTTCTTTATGCATTCCAATTAATACTAGAGTGTTAGAGTGGGCCTTGGTGATAGATATCATCCTAAAAAAGGGAATTTGATTAGATGGAGAATGCAATATTTATTTTTGGTTTGAGTTATGTGTAGTAGCTGGAAGAACTATTTGCATATTTTAAAGGCACATGATGGTTCTTGAAGATTGATCTTAGGTCCAACTACCAACAATTGATTTTTTACAAAGAGGATATTTTCAATATGTAATTTTGATGTTTCTAAGGGTATTATGATTTCATGAAGATGTTTTTCTCTATGATGAACAACCCAAATATCTTTATGTCACTCATGAATTGTTCAGCATTTCTTAGAAGAGTTTTTGGATTTCTTTATCAATGACATTATCATTTACTCTGTATCTATGTTGGATAACATAAAGCATTTTAGGATGGTCCTATACTTACTCTGGGATCACTAGTTTAATGGTAATCTCTTGAAGTTTCATTTATGTATTTTAGAGGTTTTATTTCTTGGGAATGTCATATCTAAGCAAGGTGTCTTATTGGACTCAAAATAGATTGATGTGGTGCTTTCTTGGGAGCCACCCAAGAGCATGCCATAGGTGAGGAGTTTCCTTAAATTATAAAGGTGCTATTAAATGTTTTTTGAATAATTTTCTAGGATTGAAAACCCTTTGACAACCATGATTTGAAAAGGTTATTCATTTTCTTAGACTGAAAAATGCAAAAAATATTTTGAGGAGTTGAGGTTGAGGTTGATCAATCCTCCGATGTTGATAATTCTAGGGGAGAGTGTCGAGTATGTGGTGTTTTTTGATGCCTCTAGATTTGGGATCGAATGGTTGTTAATTTAGAGGTATGTAGTTATTGTTTATGTTTAAATGATATTGATACCACATAAGTAAAACTATGTAAACCAAAACTTGGAATTAGTACCATTAGTCTTCACCTTAAAGATATGGAGGATTTATTTTTTCTAGAATGTTTCATATTCTTTTCAAATCATGAGAGTCTTAGGTACATATTTACCTATATGGGATAGAGGTTTTGGTTGGAATTCCTATAGTATTATGACTTTTAGAAAGTATATATTCTAGGAAAATGAAATGTGGTGGTAGATACCCTTAGTAAGAAATCATGATCTCGCTTAGTGGGTAATTTCTCTATGTAGTTTGCCTCTTTATAGAAAACCTTGGTGGGGGAGAGAGGGAAATATTATCTATAGTTGATGGCGGTGACCACACCACTCCTTCAGTATGTGATAGAGGCTCATTTTAGAGACATTGATTGTGAAGTTATGCATTTCCATATAATCTTAGGAGATACACCATATTGTTTCTCTAAATGTGGGGAGCACATCAACCTATTCCATGGATAGATGGCGGTTCTAGCCATGTTACATGAGGATGTGTTGAGGGAGTTTTATACCTCCCCCTTAGTGATACATCCGAGATTGTATAAGATTTATTAGGACCTTCAGAAATAGTCTTTGTGGGTTGGAATGAAGCAACGTGTTATTAAGTATATTTCTTGATGCCTCATACGTCAGTAGGTGAAAGTAAGACATTATTTCTTAGTAGGTCTAACTCAACCTCTTGAGATCCTATAATGTAAGTGGGATGGAATTTTGATGGATTTTGTGATGGATATTCCACATACAGTGAGAGGTAATAGATCTATCTAATTGATTGTTTATTGATTTACTATCTTAGCACACTTCTTTTACATTTGTGAGAAGAGTTAATTTTATATTTTGGGGTTCTTATAAATTCTGGTGATCATTAAGCTTTATGGGGTACCATAGATTATTATATCTAACCACTAGGTTTAGTTCGAATCATGATTTTATAGGGGTTTTTAAGAGGATTTTTGGGACCCAATTACAGATGAGCGTGACATTTCACCCCCAAATGGATGGATAGACTAAGTGAATTATCTATTGTTTGGAGGTTATACTAAGATCCTATGTGTTGTACTTTAGCTAAAGTTGGTAGGATCACTTTCCATTAGTATATTTCACTTATAATAACATATATAACTCCACTATCACTCTAGAATCATTCAAAGCTTTGTATGGGAGACTCAGCAGGTCACCCTTGTGAATGAATAAGATTGGTGAGGTATATTTTATAGGATAGCATCAATGCTTGAAATGACAAAGAAGGTTCAGGTGATTTGTGAGTGTATGAGGACAACTCAGAGTTAGTATAAATATTATATATATTGACATCTTAGTCCCTTGTATTTTGAGTTAGGAGATCATGTCTTCCTAAATTTTACTACACAATAAAGTTTATAGAGGTTTGATTGGGGTAGTTAGTTATACCCAAGGTTCATTAGAATATTCCAGATACTGAATAGGGTTATCGATGTTTCCTATTATTTAGACTTACCCTTATATTTAGACTAAGGGCATGACATATTCCACATTTCATAATTGAGGAGATACAAACATCACTCATCGCATATTATTGAATGGGGAAATTTGGAAATGGGGGAAGGATCCACCTTCTCAGATTACCCAATGGAAATCAAGGATCATCATGAGTGGATTTTTAATGGGTGGACCATCCCACTAGTTCAGGTTCTTTGGAAACATGGGAATATTCGAGATAGCTTATAGGAGTATGAAGTCCAAATGTGGGCTTAATACCCCAATCTCTTTGAGTAGGTTTTTATTTTTAGGGATAAAGTCCATCAAGATGGGGAGAATATAATGAATCTCTTTTTTTGTATAAACCCTTTCAAATTTCTTGATGATTTCTTCCTTCTTATATTATCCCAAAACCTTCTTATCTTGTTTTCAATGTATTTTTTGTGTTATTAGTACTTGAGGTGGTTTGTGGAGTATACGGATTGGGGTGATCTTAGATTTTAGCAGTGGGTAGTAATACAATTCATGAATCAATATTCATGGTGTGAATACTTAGGGAAGATATTTTGAAGGTTTTAACTTTGAAGTATTCATGGTGTAAATGAATTGATTCACAGTGTGAAATCCATCTAGACTTTGTGGATCTGGTGATGGTTTTTTTAGTAAAGTTAAACTATGTATTGTTCATGATGTAAACCATATATTCACACCATGAATGGTTTTTCCCCATTCTATCTATAAATTTATAAATCTATTTGATTTTCATCATTCTCCATCCAATTATCTTGAATTTTTTTGTGATCTCCAAATGATTTTTAAAGGAATTCCATGTAATAACAAAACGTTTTTGTGAAATTTTATTGAATAAATTAAATATCATTGATAAATTTAATTACCTGAAATTCCAATTTAAATACTTATTACATAAAATAGAAAGTTAATCTTGTGTTAAACTTAACACTAGGTTAACTTTCATTACACACAACACTGAGTTTTAACAAAACCATGATATATTATTAATATAGTTATTCAAACGTGACCTTTATAACCTAATTATTAAACTTATTGATATGAATAGTAATAGATAATTTTAAAATATTATGCATAATGGTTTTATATAAACAAAACACATTGATAAAAAAAGTACTTAATTTTCAGTAAAGTGTTTATATGTTTTGAAAATACTATTTTCTTCAAAAAATTAATTTTTTTGGGAACATTAATAAAATTACTTTTTGACGATTTTTCAAAATAAATTTTATAAAATAAATTTTATTTTTCAAATAATTATTTCAAAATTATATTAGGGTGAATTTTTTGGATTTCTCTGAAATTTTTTATTTTGATGAATATTGAAAAATACTGAATTTTAATTGAAATCTCTCATTTCATTTAGGTTATTTAAAAAGTTAATTATATTATAATTTGGTTTTAAATTAACATAATTTCAATTATACATTTATTAATATAATTTATGTCATTTTAATAAATTTTAAATTAAATTTTGATATAAAAAGTTTGTAGATTTTTCAACATTTTCTCTTTAAAAACCTGTTTTCTCATCGTGCCTATAGGGTTAGTTTTAAATTAAATATTAACACTTATATTAATGGAATTTGGAAAAATGGATTCCATATTTTGAATTAGAATAATTTACATTATCTAAAAATTTCAAATTACTTTTTGACCAAAATGAATAGTGAAGACATTGAAAATTAATTATCGCAGTTAAGGTAAAAATGGGTTTACCGTGGGGTTAAACTAAATATATTATGGTTAAAATGACCTATAAAATTTTTTAAAAACTATATTCTATAAATATTTTTACTATTAAACCAATAATGTTCTATAATGAATCATTTTGGACCCTTGTGACATGTGATAAATGTGGGAGCACTTAATTATTTTCAAAAGTAATAAGTGAGTCATCCCCCCACTTATAAAAGGTCACCCCCTATCCTCTATTATTACCACCTTAAAACCCTTTTTATTTTCCAAGACATAAAAAAAATAACTTCCCAAATTCACTCCTTTAATCATAGAAGCCTTATTTTGTATAGAAATACAAACAAGGAAGGATTTTGGTGTCAACCTAAGGAGGTTACCCAAAGAAGAGGTAAGGTTAATCAATGAGAATTTTTGTTTTATCTCTTACTCCACATCATTCAATTATTATTATACCATAATGATATAATAACATAAGTATACTTCATATAATTATATGTTTTAATGTTAAGGTCATGACCTGAAACCATTTCCACTTCCATCAAATGGGTTATGAAATAATCATACGTCTATATGGCAGACTACTACCACACAAACTGATGTCGTTATTTTTTCAATTACCACCTATCACGGATAGTTATAATGATGGTTTAAATGTTTATATAATATATTTATGACATTATTATAATTATTTAATTATTATATCACACATACCTTTATACTATCTATTTTGTGGAAATATGATAATGTCGCTCGTATGTACGGCTGAATACCACCTTGAGTAAAGATGTGATTAGTTCACACTTTACATGGAAGGTATTAAGGATGAGTTTAACGAAAATATGTGATATATATGAAAAAAAATATTCTTTAATTTTAATATATCATTTAACTTTATTTCTTTCATTCTGATAAAAAAATTGAAACAATATTCATACATATGTATAGCATATCATCTCCATGAATAGTGCATTTTATTTTCAATCACTACATTTTATAGATTACTATAAATAAATATATACTAAATATATATGATATTTATATAATGGTTAAAATTATGGATATAATTAAATAATTATCAAATTAATAGGACCAAAATCAAAAATCAAAACATATATGAAAAAAGTGGTTATTACCCGAATCATAACTTTAACATGGAAGTGTTAATAAACAGGTAATAAAAGGTCATAATAAAATCATATATGGTATTATATATAAATTTTTTTAATATAATATATTTATAGTAAACTTATATTTATTATACATGAGGTTTTAATGTGTAAGATAGAAGTCAATACTTAAGGTAAGGGGTTTCTATCTCACTTTTTACTTATATAAGACATGTGTCATATTCACCACCTATTTCTTTTATATGGTGTATATAATGCCCATGAATTTATTTTTTTATTTTTATCCTGAAAATTATTTGGATTTACAGATTCATTTTAGGATCTAAATTTTATGGGATTTATAGTTCATAATTTACCAAAGCAGTAATGTACTTTTGTCTCAATTTTTCTTCTTTGAGATATATGTTATATTATGAACCTATATTCTTTTATGAGGTCTATATAAATTCCCTTTTACATGTAATATAATGAAATTATTTTTACTCAGAAAATTATAAGTTAAATTTTATGTTATTATATCATGGTTATTATGATTTAAAGTTACCAAAGTGTTAATGATGTTATGTTACAATATCATCATTTATCAGGGTTGTTTATAATTATGTTTCTGATGAACAATATTATGATCCATATCTCAAGAAAATCATAGATTTTATTCTCCTATGGTTATTAATTATATTTTCAATTAATGGTACCATTTTTTCACCCTTTTGTATTTAAAATAATTGTTAAAATGTTTTTAAGAAAATATAACTTTATTTCTATCTTCGATAAGAAATCAGTTTTTTCCAAAACCGTGTTTTCTAATAAAATAAAAAAAATATTATTATTCTCTTATGATTTATAGAAGTCATTTTCACCAATGTTTTATTTTTTTTTTAAAAAATTAAAGGAATATTTATATCATTTTCCAAACAATTTCCTTTTGGTTTTTACTAAAAATGTGGAATCAATATTTGTTTTAACTTGTATAGAAAGAATGAAACTTTCCGTCATCATGAACATTATTTTCTTGAAGATTCCTTTATAATTTATCATGTTTATTTTATAATAAAAATATTTCGAAAATATTTTATTTTTTATAAAGTTTTTTTTAAAGTTGAAATGATATTTTCCTCAAAAAAAGTTTTAAATGATCAATCAAAATAAGTTTCCATCTAAGACGAAATCTATTGATGTTACCTATGTCTTAATAGAGATATAGTCCAAGGATATAATTCTTATTATTTCTATGATTGGTTTATGTTTTTAATGGAATGATTTTTATGATACTCATTTCTCTTCCATAGGTTATACCATGATATAAATATTATTAAATGCACTTCTTTTAATGGGTTATTCTATGATGAAAGGATGAAATGATTATGAAACCTCTCTCTTTTCCATGGGTTATGGTATGATAAAATGATTATGAAACTTGCTTTATTTCATGTATCGTTATATGATTAATGTTTCATTATCATGTTTTACACATATATATTATTTTAATTATGTGATAGATGGGACCTATATCTCTCTTGAATACATTTGGTAAAGTTTTTTATCTCATGAGATAGACATGAATGGAATAGAGAGTAAATCCAGTTCAGTAAAGGACTTTTTTTCTATGATAATCTTGGGAGGGAACCTTAACTACTAAGATAGTTTTGGGAGTGAAATCATTCTACTATTATATCCTTGAAAATAAGCCTTGACTAATATGGAAATGAATTTATATGATTATGTGTATGACATAAATATTTTTCTTATGCCCATGTTACACTCTAGTGGATCATGACCATTGATTCCATTGTGATTCGTGTCTTACAAACTACTAATATTTATTCCATGAATAAATATTATGATATTTTATATAAAGGGTAAGGTTTTAAAATTTTATGTTAATGTTATCATAACCTTATATTCATGTTATGCTTATATATCTCCCTTGTTTACCCTTACTGAGAATCTGAGCTCACACATTATTATATTTCTTTTACCTAGGTTATGAAGAAATGTATTACATATGATATGTCTAATAAGGTTTATAGTTATGAATAACATAGTGGTAGATTATATAGTTTACCTATAGACCAGTTTTGATGTTTCTAAGTTTCTAAAGATACAAAACAATTACGATCCTCATGAATGTGTTTGCGTAATGTAATGAATTCTCATAAAAAATGATGTAATATCTATGTATGATAATCTTGGGTCATTATAGTTGGTTTCAAATGATTGTTTTAGTTATCCTTTAGAAACTAGTATGACGAAATCTTAGTGATATCCCTAAGGAAATGTCAAAATTCTAAGGATGATTCAAAGTGTAAAAAAATATCTTAGAATTTTGGTAAAGGATAGAGCTAGTGGTTTACAAGAAATTACATCTATTTCTAGGTACTACATGTGGATGTGGATATAGAATATAGGTAACTAAGGGTAATAACTCTAAAAATGTTTCATTTAGCTAGACTCAATCATCACCAAGTGCATGACAATAAGCCTTACTGCACACCTTGTTTGACACTCCCATGGGATATGCTTTGTAAATTCAAAATCTCTTTATGAACCATCATAAAGGATTTAAATAGATGATGACTATTAATAACCTCAAATAAAACTACTGATTCGTGGATTAAAGAAGATTTCATGATTTAGACACTATATATGTGATTTTTCATGATTATTTGGTTTCCCATCATGATTATTGTTTCTTACACTGTGATTTTTGGTTTTAGTCGACATTCATAATGAGAAGAAACCATGTTAACTATAAGTGTGATATAAAATGAAATGATTTTACTCCTATTCATCCAAATGTTATGGGATATGGAATAAAAAATCTCATCACTACTATCACACAACTTTCTCAAGCTATGAATCATGATATACTTTAAAAATAACAAAGGAGGGAACTATATTCTGTTAAGTCCTTCAGGATGCAACTTCCACCTTATTTAAGTGAGACTTATAATACACTAGTTACTAAACATTATATCAGCACCAATGAAAATATATTTTCCATTATCCAATGTTTGGAACATTAAAAATTCATTTTTCCTATCTACTGTTTGGAAGGTAAAGTAGATCAATGGTGCAATCTTATTAATAATATGAGGTAACATGATGAAATTTACTCCATAGATTGGGATGAATTCAAGAAATTATTCTTCAATAATTAATTTCCTCATATTATTCATTTGAATATGGAGAAGGAGTTCCTCGAACTAAATCAAAATGATAATTAATATTTTGGTGTCTGTGAGGAAAATTTTACAATAATTGTGAGTTATGGTTATGGTATTATCATCCAACACAAAAGTAATATTGATTGATTATTTATTGGATCAAAACCATGTCTCAAATGGGAGTTATCCATAATATAATTCAGCAGCTATAAAGAGATTGTTTAATGTTATATCAAGGTGGGAATAGAGGTTGGATTTATGTATCAATATCATAGTTTTCATAAGAAGATAAATAATAAAATTCAAATAAAAATATAATAACTATGAGGAGAAGAAGATGATATTTCTTTTATACTCATAGTATGGGAAGAATTATGGAGGAAATTATATTAAGGGGTTAATAAATATTTTAAGTTTGTAAGGTAAGGTCATTGGGAAATTTATTTCTGAAGTGATGGGAAGAAATTAGATAATTAATTAAATAGAGATAAATCTATCTAGAATGAACCAACCACACCCTAGTTTTTCAAATATAAGTAGTACAATAATTATTTTAACCAATTAACAAATCCAAAGGTTAATGACGGTGATCAATATCAGTAACCTATTAAGCTGAAAGACAAAGGGAAATCTCATTAGATCGCTGTTTCAAATGAGGGGTAAGATAAATACATGGTGAAAGGTTTACTTACCATATACTCTAGAACTGATAATGTTTTATTTAACTCTAGGTCTACCCATTCTATCATATCTAATCAATTTCATAAGGGTATCAAGATTTTACCCAAACAATTATATATAGAATTAGTAGTGAAACCCCCTAATGGTATGATGATCGCATCTCAAGTCTATGATTCTTATCTGGTTGATATTTTTGGGAATGTGATTCTTAAAAATATTTTCATTCTACCACTGGTTGAATTTGATGCTATATTGGTAATGTATTGTATTTATCTACATAAAACCCACATCAATTTTTAAGTAATGGAATTCACTTTTGATACTCCAAACCAACCTATGATCATCTATCCATGTGATGATAAATACAAGATTCTAATGCATATAACATCCATTTTATGGGTCTTAATTATATTTCAAAAGGGGTATTTATCTCAAATGGTTGGGGAGAAACTTGAAATAAATGATATTCCTATTGTGTGGTAATTTTTTGATGTATTTCTAAAATAGTCGTTTATCCTTCCATAAATACACGAATTTTATTTCTCAATAGAACGTATACCTAGTTTTCATACCAATATCAAAGACTCCCTATAGAATGGCCCCGAATGAATTGCGGAATTGAAGAAGAAACTACATAAAAACCATGACAAGGAATTAATTTGGCCAGCTATGTCATATTGGGTTTAAAATGTTCTTTTTTGTTAAAAAAATATGGATCAATGTGAATCTGCATTGATTAATGGGAGCTGAACAAGATCAAAATTAAGAACAAGTTTCATCTTCCCCATATTGACAACTTGTTTAATCAATTATGTGGAGCTTAATACTTTTCCAAGATTTACCTTCATTCTATATATCATCAATTAAGGTTTAATGAGGATCATATACCCAATAAATCTTTTCTACAAGGTATAGACACTATGAATATATAGTGATGACATTCGGTCTTAATAATTCCCCTTCTATCTTTATTGATTTAACAAATAGAGTCGTTAGAGATTACCTTTATCAGTTTGTGGAAGTATTTATAGATGATATTCTTATCTATACAAAGAGAAAGTAAGAACATTAATATCACTTGATAATTATACTAAATACCCTAAGGAATGATATAGTTTATGAAAAAATTATAATTTGTGTATTTTTGCTACAAAATGTTTCATTTTTTGGTCATATAATCTCAATAGGGGGTATATATATAGACCACTAAAGACAGAGGCTATTGAATATTAGACCATAAAAACCACAGTGACTGGGATATATATTTTTCTTGGTTTAACTAGTCATTATTGATATTTTGTGGAGAATTTATCATGACTATATAAACCTAAAACCAAGTTAACTCGGAAGAGATCCAAGTTCCTATAAATAGATTAATATGAGGAAAATTTCAAGGAACTTAAGAGAGTAATAGTAAGAGCACATGTTCTTACGTTACCCTATAATGGAGAAGGGTTTTTAATCTATATTGATTCATCCAAGAATTGATTGTAATGTTTTATTATGAAAAAATAAGATGGTCATATTCTATGCCTTAGTAAAATTGAATATTTATGAGAAAAATTACCCAAATCATGATTTTGAGTGTACTGTGGTAATTTTTCTATTAAAGATATAGAGCTATTATATTTATGGAGAAAATTTTGATATATATACTGATCATAAAATTTTAAATTAAATATTCACCTAGAAGTATTTAAATATGTACCGAAGAAGATGGTTAGAGATGATTAAATATTATGACTTATTAATACCCTACAAACCTATGAAATTGAACAAGGTGGCTGATGATTTGAGTCAAAAAAATCATGCTAGTTTATCCATGATGAGGATAAAAAATTTCCAATATTTTTGTATTTGAAAATAATGTATCTAGAAATTATGAATAAAGGGGGAAAATATTATCTTACTTAATTGAATGTCAAACCATCTATCCAATTGAAGATTAAATTTACAAAGAAGGAAGATGTAGATTTATAAAAGAAGGTTAAAAATGTTCCTAAGTTTAATTTTGATCATGATGGAATGAAAATTTTCAAAAATTATGTATGTGTTACATCCATGCCATATTTGAAGAAGTTGTTGTTATAGGAAGATCATAGTTATTTATTCTCTATTCATCAGAGAAGTACAAATATGTATAGATATTTTAAAGAGAACTTTTGATGGTAAGAAACAAAGAGAGATATCATAGATTTTATAACTTGATGCTTTGTATGTCATCAAGTTAAGGCTGAAAGAAAAAATTCTAATGGGATGTTACATCCATTACCCATACTATAATGGAAATGGGAAAACATCACCATGCATTTTGTCTTTGGCCTTAAAAAAATTACTAAAGGTCATAGTGTTATATGGTTTATATTAGATATCATTACTAAGTCAGTACGCTTCATCACAATCATAGAATACTTATCTCTAGATCAGCCTTTCAAGATATACATTAAAGAAGTGGTAATGTTCCATGGAGTACCACATTCCATGATACCAGATTGAGATCTTAGTCTTACCTCAAAGTTATGGGAAATTATTTCACAAGATCTTAATATAGAGTTTAGTTTCGTTATTTTATATCATCTTTAGGTAGATGGTCAGTTTGAGAGAATAATTAAAACCCTTGAGGATATGTTGAGATCTTGATCATTATATTTCAAAAGTGTTTGGGATCAACCCCTTACTCTAGTTGAGTTTTCTTTAAATAATATATTTCACTCAATAATCTAGATGTATCCTTTCAAATCCATTTATGGAAATAAATATAGATCTCTAATGTACTGGAATGAAGTTTGAGAAAGAAAGGTATGGGGACCTAAGATAGCTGAAGAAATGGAAGATAAGGTTAAATCCATTTATAAACACATTAAGGAAACTTAGATTTGGAAGAAAATTTATGTTGATAATCACCGGTGTGATATAGAATTTGAATTTGGTGATAAGGTGATTTTAAGAATTTATCCCTAGAATAAGGTTTTGAGATTCGAGAAGAAATCAAAAATGATCCTTAGGTAAATTGGTCCCTTTGAAAATCTTGATCATATCAGGATGGTATCGTATTGGATGGTAGTTCTACCAAACCTATCTCAAGTCCATTATGTGTTTCATGTATCTCTCTTAAGTAAGTACATACCTTACCCTTTGCATGTACTAAACTTAGAGGTCATACCACTAGATCAAGATCTTTCTTATAATGAAAAACTTGTGGAGATTCTAGATCGTATAATGAAATTTTCAAGGAAAAAAGACCACTTAAATGGTCAAAGTTTTGTAGTGTAACCACTAGTTTGAGGAAGATACATAAGAACTTGAGGAAATGGTGAGGCCAAAGTATCCTCATTTTTTTATATCAAAGTGACAAATTTTGAGGGAGAAATTCATTTTAAGTGGGGTGGAATGTAACACCACTAGTTGTTGTGAATTGTTTTTGAATAATATAAATTTATATGATAGTTTTTGTTACATGAAACACTATTTAATATTTTTTTACATGCAACTACAATTTAATGTTATGTTGCATGCTACACTAGGTTAGCTTGAATTATACGCGACACTGAGTTTTAACAAAACCATGATATATTTTTAATATAGTTATTCAAACACGATCATTATAACCTAAATATTAAAACTGGTGACATGAATAGTAATAAATTATTTTTAAATAGTATTTATAATTTTTTATATAAAGAAAACATATTTATAAAAAGTTACTTAATTTTTAATAATGTCTTTATATATTTCAAAAATAATATTTTTTCCAAATAATGTGTTTTTGTGAACATTAATAAAATAAATTTTTGAATATTTTAAAAAAATATTTCTATAATATTATATTAATTTTTTAAATTTACATAACAAAATTATATTAGGATGAATTTTTAGGACATTTCTGAAAAGTTTCATTTTTGATAAATAGTGAAAAATACTGAATTTTAATTGAAAAATGTCTTTTCATTTAATTTATTTATAAAGTAATATTATATTTTAAAATGGTTTTAAAGTAAAATTAGTTAAATTTTACATACATTAAACCAATTTATGTAATTGTAATCAATTTCATATTTAATTTTTATATAAAAACTTTGTAACCTTTTGAACATTTTCTCTTTAAAACTCTACTTTATCATCTTTTTTGCTAGATTATTTTTAAATTAAATTTTTTCACATATGTGAATTAAATTTGTTAAAATGGATTCCATATTTTTAATAATAATAATTTATATTATCTAATAAGTTTAAATTAATTTTTTACCAAAATTAATAGTGAAAATAGTAAAAATTGATTATCACAGTTAAGGTAAAAATTAGTTTACTGGGGGTTAAACTAAAAATATAAGGGTTAAAATGACTTATACACTTAGGTAAAAACTATTTTATTAACATATTTAGACCATTAATCCTATAAGGTTCCATAATAGACAATTTTTTACCCTTGTGACATGTGAAAAACATGTGATCACTTAATTCTTTTCAAAAATACAAAGTGTGTCCACTCCCGCACTTATAAAAGGCCACCCCATATACTCTCTTATTCACACATTAGAATCCTTTTTTAGGATAATACCTACCCAAATAACTTTAAAAATTCCCTCCCCTAATCTTATAATCCTTATTTTTTAAATAAATTCAACCTAAGAAGGCGTTTGGTGAAAACCTAAGGAGGATACCCAAAGAAGAGGTAACATTCATTAATAAGAATTTTTGTTTTATGTATTCCTCCACATCCTTAAATTATTATTATACCATGTTGATATAATAAAAAAATATTAAATATACTGATATTATTTTATGTTAAGTTAATTACCTATAACTATCTCCACTTCTATCAAATAGGTTGCAAAATCATTGTTTGTGTCCACGGCGAACTACCGCCTCGCGAACTGATGTCCTTAATTTTTTCATTACCAACTATTAAGGATGGTTATAAGGATTTATTAAATTATTATAAATTATATTTATGATATTATTATATTTTTTTAATTATTATATCACACATACCTTTATACTCTCCATTTTGTGGGAATATGATAACGTCGCTTGTGTGTACATCAGACTACCACCTCACCAAGCAGTGTGATTCATTCACTCTTTACATGAATGGTATTAAAGATGAATTTAATAAAAAAATGTGATATATATAACATAAAAAATATTATATAATGGTAATATTAATTTAATATTTTTTCATTCAACTCGAATATAAAATTAAAATAGGGTTCATGCGTACGTACGACCTACCCTCTCCGTGAATGGTGTATTTCATTTTCTATCAATAAATTTTATGAATTACTATAAAAACATATATAATAAATATATATTATATTTATATCATGGTTAAAATTCTAGAGATTATTAAATTCTGATCAAATTAATAAGACCAAAAATTACTAATCAAAACATATACAAAAAACAAAGCGGTTATTACCCGAAACATAACTTTAACATGGAATTGTTAATAAATGGGTAATAAAAGGTCATAATAAAATCATGCATGGTATGATATATATAAATATTTTTCTTAAATATTTATATAATAAACTTATATTTATTATATATGAGTTTTTACAACAGAAGTCGTGACTTATAGTAAGGGATTTCCATCTCACATTTTACTTCTATGAGACACATGCCATATTCACCACCTATTTATTTTAGGTGGTTTATATACTGAACATGAGTTTAGTTTGGGTTTATTAACAAGAAAATTATATGGATTTACAAATCCATTTGAGTAACTCTCTTTCATGGGGTTTACAATTCAAAAGTTACCAAAGCGGTAAGGTATTTTTATCTCAATTTGTCTTCTTTGAGACATACATTATATTAGGAACCTATATTCTTTCATGAGGTGTATATAAAGACCATTTTACAGTTAATATAATGAATTTATTTATCCTTATGATATTTTATGTTCCATTTTATGTTATTCTTTCTTTTGTATTACGATTTAAAGTTACCAAAAGTGGTATTGATTTTATGTTACAATCTCAAGATTTATTGGGATTATTTATGATTATGTTTTTGATGATAAAATATTATGATCCATCTATAAATAAACTCATTAATTTTATTCTCCTATGATTATTCATGATATTTTCAAGTAATATTACCTTTTTTTACTATTTGGTACTTAAAATAATTGATAAAATGTTTTTAATAAAATTTGTCTTTATTTTTCTCTTTGGTCAAAAATATGTTTTCTTCCAATACCATGTTTTCAAAAAAAAATGTTTTGAAAAATGTATTATAATTCTCTTATTATTTTGAAAAAACATTTTTACCCATGATTTATTTTTTACAAAAAATAAATTAAAGGAATTTTAATGTTTTTTTTCAAACAATTCATGTTTGGATTTTACCAAAATTATGAAAGGAATGTTTGTTTGAACGTGTATGGTGTGAATGAAACTTCCTTTCATCATGAACATTATTTTATTTGAATATTAATTTATAGTTTTTAAATTTTATTTTCACGTAAAAAAAATTTAAAAAAATTTATGTCTTAGAAAAAAATTTCAAAGTGAAAATGAAATTTTCCTCAAGAAATGTTTTAAAAGATCGATCGAAATAATTTTCCATATTTGATGACATATTTTTATGTTTCATGTGACTTAATAGGGATATAGACCATGGATACCATTATTATTATTTCTTTAAATGTTTTATTTTTATATGTCATGATTTTTATGAAACATGTTTCTCTTCCATGGGTTATACCATGATATAATATTACAAACCCTAGTTATTTTCATGGGTTATTCTATGATTAAAGAATAAAATAATTATGAATCTTTTCTCTTTTCTATAGTTTATGGTATTATGAAAGGTTTATGAAACTCATTTCATTTCATGGGTTATGATATGGTGAGTTTTTTATGATCATGTGGAACACATATGTATAATTATCATTATATGATGGGTGGGACCTATATTTCCCTCCAATTAATTGGGTAAATATTTGTATCTCAATAGATAAACAGTACTGGAATGAAGAGTGAACCTTATTTAGTAAGTTACTTTTTCTACTATGATGGTCTTCTGAGTGAACTATGAATACTATTATATTTTTGGTAGTGATCTCATTCCACAATAATAGCCTTGAAAATGAGCCTTGAATAATATTGAAATGATTTTATATGATTATTTGTATGCCACAAATCTATGTATTAATCCAATTTTATGCTCTCATGGCTCATGTTATTCAATTAACTTATGATTAATTTGTTATTAACTTTCAATATTTATTACATGACTCAATATTATGATCTTTGATATGAAAGGTATGGTTTTAAAATGTTATTTTCATGTTCTCATACATTTACATTCATGTTATGCTTACATGTCTCCCTTATTTACCCTTATAGATCATCTAAGAACAATATTTCTTATGTTTCCTTTCCCCGTGTTATGAATAAATTTATTATGTATGATATTTATAAGTTGGTTGGTAGCTATGAAGATCTTAGTGGGAGATGATTTAGTTTACCTATGGACTAGTTTTTGTTCTTCCAAGTTTCCAAAGACACTAAACTATTATGGTACTCAAGCATGTGTTTGTGTAATTTAGTGAATTTTCATAAAAAATTATGTAATATCTATGTATGATAATCCTAGGTTTCTATATTACTATAATAATTAATTATATTTTATCCTTGGTGTTTGGATATCATGTCTTGGAAACCTGAAGTTGTTGGGCTCATCAACAAAGATGAAACTCTTAGAAATGTCCAATAACATAATCAAAGATTCATTATACTTTAATCATTGATCCAATAATTAGGTAGGGTTTTTATATTTTTATATTATTATATTTTATTCTTGTTTTAATCATGGATAGATCATCTGTTGTTGAAACATTAGAAATTATCTTTGTATGGCCCTGCAAAATTATGAATACTCTTGTTTTTTTAGCCTTAATATATTTGATGTGTTAGAATTATCCCTTTTCTTTTGATTATTTTTACCCTAGAATTGATGTCCAATTCAATATTTTCATCGGTGATTCTCACTTTTATATTTGACGTATTACATCCCCCATTATTCATGTTTTTCATCTTCAAATCATGTGGTCAGTAATTAGACTATTTCCATATTGGTCCATGCATGATTGTACCTCTGGGTTCATGATACAGTTATGCGGGTGATGTGAAGAACACTGTCAATATAGGTTTGTATTATTGGTGATGATTTCAAGGATTAGATCAATGTTATGTGGATGTAAATGGGTGATAATGATGGATTATTAATTGAGAGTCACATTGTAAATGAATATCATGCTATACAGATAACCACAGATCATCATTCCCAATGATCAATGATTGGGAATGAGAATCCAATGAGGGTATGGAATGGTTCAATGTGCCTTTATAAAATTTCATTATATATTATATAATAAGTAGTGGATACATATAATACCAAAGGAACTCAGGTATATTGAAGTAATCTTCATGGTGTAAACTATCATTTCATAGAATGAATATTCAAATCTAATTCATGATGTGAGATACACTTTCAAATCATGAATTGTGCCTACCATAGCTTATTTTTACATGTTTTTTTGTTTCTTTATCCATCAATCCAACCTTAGTTTCTAGCTAAATATTTGAAGTAGGTTTTCATTACTAGGACTTTTTTTAGGCCAGAGATAGGATTTAGGTGTGATCATTGGGTGATATTAGGGTTAGTAATTATCTAATGGTTAGGATCTTTGGGGCACAGGTCCCCATATAATATATATACTAGTATATTTAGTACTCCCCCACATTATAGGGGTACAGTTCCTCTATATTTAGAGTTAGTACTCCCCCGTAATTCAGATTTGGTGGGGAGAGGGTTCTCCACCAGAGTTAGTACTCCCTCAGCTAAGTATCCATTTGTGAGGAGTCGGTTATCAATTATAATTCTAATGATGTTCCACATGGTTCATGGTATTGGATATATGAACTTTGAAGATATAATAAGGCTAATAATTATAAATTGGTTGTGAATATCAATATTCCTATCTCTTTGAATAGGGTTTCTTTATGAGTATATCTGTTTTTGGGTTTCTTTTCACCTCTTTGACTTATGGTTTGAGTTGACTGTGTTATTTGATTGCTTCCATCTTGGTTTTTTGGGGCGTTATACAAAGTATGTTATACTCACCCTTACATGTAATTTTCTCACACATTCTTGTATTATATATAACACATATATATTGGAGGTGATTTTAGTGGACCTGGTTTGAGTGGAGCATAGTTGTACTTAGAGGGCATAACCATGTTTAGTGTCTAGACTCGGGATCTTAAGCCAAAATATCCTCTGTATTTCCATTTTTTTGTTTTTTCAAGGTTGGGTCCTTTTTCTTTTTTTTTACCTTTTATATTCTTGGATATTTTATCTATCACGCTCTATTTTTTTTTTTGATATGATGTTTCATGCATTGTTTTTACTTTAGATGATTTAGTTTATTATTACTTTGTATTGTTTATTAGATTTGGTTGTGTTTGTGTTGGTATATTAATCCAAGTCCTCCCATTTCATTTATATGTTTACTCGGTGCTAGTTATAATCCCCTAACCTATTTAAGGTGAGATTGAAGTGTCACTCTTATCATAATATAATCTCATGTGGGTCTTAGTTGGTTAGGTCATGACAAATAGATAACTAACTTTTAGAATTTAAAATGAAAAAATAAATTAATTGAATTGGTTATTGATGTCAATGGAATTTTAAATACCATTAATTATGATTTTTACATTCATTATTGGAAGTTATAGGACTCAAAATAATTATATAAAGTTGTAGGGAAAGGATATAAACTTAATTAATGATAAAATTTATAATTTTCTTAATAATTATGATATCCTAGGTAAAAATTCAAAAATATTAAAAAATTGAAAAGGTAATTAGTGAAGATTACTGAGATTTTAAAAACTATAAAAGAATTAAAATTTATATTTATTTCCTAGAATCATCATATAGTTGAGAAAAGTTTGAAATAGAAGCTCAAGATGAAAATTTCCAGATGATAGAATCAAAAGATGAATAGTTGGATAAGATGAATCATAAGTTTAGTATTTATGAGGATATACTTGAAAAATGGAAATAAATTAAAAATATAAATCATTTTATTGAAAAAAATTTAATAAAGATTGATTTTTCAATTAATTTTGACTATAATATTTTACTCATGTTCTTATCTAGCATTCTTT
The DNA here is from genome assembly GCA_963277665.1 of Viscum album. Lineage (NCBI taxonomy): Eukaryota > Viridiplantae > Streptophyta > Magnoliopsida > Santalales > Viscaceae > Viscum > Viscum album. Next base: position 452,525,459 of record OY728157.1, on the reverse strand, counting down.
TATTGGTTAAATTTTTTGTATTACTAGTTATTATCATTATTTAAATGTTTGAAATTGTCTATTAACGGTTGTTTCTAATTTCTTTTATAAATGAACGTTTATATCCAAAAGTTTAATGAAAGGTTATTATATTTTATAAATTTTACAAGAGTTAATTTTTACCCACCACAAGCATATTTAAATGGGAAGATTTATTGATTTTTTTCTATCTATTTGATTTTCTTAAAAATTAAAAAAGTAGGAGAAATTAAGAAAAATTAAAGAAGTGTTTTTAAAAAAATTATTATATTTTTTTAAAAGGGGAAAAATTTAATAAATTTAAGAAAAGTTTTCATAAGAAAAATATCATTTGTTAATTTTTTTAAGGGGGGGAGTTTTATCATCGTATATGAAAGTTACAAAGTTTTTATTCTTAAAATTTAGTTTTTATTAATATTTCTATTTATGTTTTTGGTTTTCAAAAATGGTAAACTTTTTATTCCAAGACTCAATTTGTATTTTATTTTTAAAATCACACTACTCTTCATTAAAAAATTGATCTAACCTGAATATTTTTTTATTTTTATTTGTTGTGTAGAAAGTAATACAATTTAATAAAATATTTATAATAGATGTTTTTATGTAATACCAATTATTTGTTGATTTTTTAAATTCAAATCATCTAAGTAATTTTATGTTACTGGTTATTTGAGGATTCATAAAAATCCAGTAATCTGATAGGCTAAGCTATATTTCTTTTTTCTAATGAACGTACATTATAGTGTTTTTGGATAACTTAATTAATAAATATAGAGATTTTATGAGATCATCATCAGATGATAAATATGAAACTAATTATATTGCAATTGAGCTAAAAATTTATGGAATCTGACTGTTATATATTTATATATAAATTAATTAATTCTTTAAAGAGTAGAAAAATAAAAACAAGAATATTAGTAACTGATAATTATGAATATTTATGGTCTCTTAAAGTCATGAAACCACTTATTCCTTTGATATATTTTTACCATTGTAATATTTATTTCAAGGTTTTCTACTAAGATCTTATGTTTGTGAGGTTTTATTGTAAAGGTACTTATTGATTCTTGGGGTAATCATTATGTTGTTTCCCTTTATGTTTAGGACTTCTATTTGGAAGACAGATCCAAGATTCCAGTTTATAAAATTGAGGAGAAAATATCAATCGAGATAATCAAGGGATTATTTTAGGATGATAGAATCGATTTTTTGATTTATAAAAGCAATATTACACCTTCCAATAAGTTTAAAATTAAGGTATTCTTAAGGATTAGAAGATTGAACTTTTGATTGGTTAGAGTCAAGTAACATCCAATTTAAGGAAGTATGATACCTTGAATTAGGTTTAATATTACCCTTATTATTTAGGCTAAATGGGTGCTTTTATAATATACTTTATGAGGTACTTGTTTTATAAATCAATAATCTGTGTTTTTCTAATTATATTTCATTTACAAGTTTCATAATTATTCTTATTTCCATTGTGTTTATTATATTTATCAGATTTTTTTAATTATAATTTTCAAAAACCTCTACATGTATACTTGGTACTTTTATATAATATAATTTATTCTAGGGTTTATTAGAATTTTTTATTTTTGATAGTTTCGATACTTGAGGAGGATAAAAATTGTAAGTTTTTTAAAAAAAATAATTCACCCCCTCTTTTAGGATTACCAACCTATAATACTAGGAAAATAGTTCCTATAATTCAAGTAGAAATCATGAGACTTTTCTTCCATCCCAAATTTTAGTGACAGTTATCATTTTTACACATTCACTTCCCTTACCTCTCTGTTTCGCCCCAGCATCCCATTTGTGGTTGTGCAGTAGTGGTGTATCACTTTGGGTTCTCAACCAATAAAACTTCTTCTGTTGATCTTCTTCCTCTAATAGTGTTTAATTTATTTTGGGCTATATGGGTGATGGTGAATGTGTATCCTAACATAGTTTCTACATTAAAATCATTTCATCAGCCCTGCTATTGCATCTAAGTGAGAGTCATCAGCCTATGTATGGATCATTTTCATTTATTTGCACATTGGTATCCCTACATTATCGGTAGTGTGTTTCAATGGTACAATATACTAGGAAATATTTGGTTCATTGTGGTTCATAGTTTCTTATTGATGACCTTCATTTCTTTGGGGTACAAAGACATATTCTAGTGTAATGGATTTTTTCTTCACGTTCATATATAGTGATTTGATTCACAATTCATGGTGAAGTTACATGTGACATCGGTTGTTTCTAGCACACTGAAGTAAAAGATGTGTGTAAATGTTAAGCATAGTGTGTGGTTTGTGGTTGGGAATTGTGAGCTTGGGGTGTTTGTGAGAGGTGATTTTGATATTTTGGATAGTTTATTATATTGATTTTATAGGGTTACCACTTTTCCCAAAAAAATCATTCTATAAAATGTAAAAAAAATATTTGAAAAAAAAATAGAAATCGAGCTCTAATATGAAAACATTGAAGTTATTGCTAAGACTAAGAAACCCTCATCACACCATAGGACCAAACACATCATTCTCAAATACCATCTCATAAGAGAACTCATTGACAGCGATAATATAAAGATCATTTTGGTGGGTAAAAATGAAAATTTAAAAAATTAATTAATGAATCCAATATCATAGAAACAACATGAGGTTTATGTGAAATCTATGGCTGTCAAACACTTAATAGATTGATTATAATAGATATAAATGTATCATTATTTTTTAATAAAGTAAATCTACATTTATCATCCATTCATGTGTGGTGCATTATAATTTAAATGAATAGTTGAATAGTGATATATTCTTAATGTAAGGCTTTGAGTTATCCCTAATCGATGATCATCACAGGGTATTATAAATTATAGTGATAGGTTAGGATTATCATGAATATAAAATTCTACTCATTATAAAGGTTTCTATATGAGATAAAAAAAATAGATTCATGAGGTAATAAGTAGAGGCTTATTTCTTGTAATGACCTATTAAATATTTCTCAAGGAATGTTATACAGTCATCGATATACTTAGGGGTTTATTATTATTATCAATCCATATTACCTGAGGTTGGTGAGATACCTATAATGATAAACTCCATAATTTGATAACTTTCTTATGTAATTCAAAAATGGATTAGCTAATCAGTGGATTATTGCATATGTTGATGATCATGTCCTCGGTTAGAGTGAACCCAAGATGGGATTTATTAACTTATATGAAAAGTAAAGATATATGAACCTTGATTTAATTATACTAAGTAAATTTTTGATCATGATTATTTGAGTCATATATGATGTGCTCAATTACTTGGATGAGGGACATGGGATGTACTCATCTAGTAGTTGAATAAAATATTCATCAACCTGGTCAATATATTTAAGAGCATTAAGAAAAGATGAGTTTTCTTATACTAGATTTACAAGTTTCATGTCTAGTGTTCACTATGTTTCATATATAAAGGTATTATATTTTTTTCATATGATGTATATGACATATACTATGGTTAACATTTTAGTATATAGATATGAATATGTTTGATAGAGATCACAATAGACCCCTTAGTAGCTTGAGTGGCACTTGTCACGAACCAGGTTGGGTCGTTATCCAATCCGACGTCCGACTCGGTCCATGACATGGCCCGAAGGGCATTCCTGATCCCCATGGGCTGGCACAAGTTCCTGGATATCGAAATAATATTTGGGAACGATTTACCCTAAACAAGGGATAGAAAAACAACTAACAAGATAAATAAACTAAAACTGGAAACTAACAACAAAACATGCCTTTAAACTATAAATAGGTTTAAGTATACAATTCAACTAAAAAACCCCAAAGTGAACAACAACAAGGATATATAACTAAACTCAAATGCCAACCTCCAAGCGATACAAGAATCCGCATCCCCAAGCTACCAACACTAACCTACATGCGAAGACCAACAGTATTTAGAACCACCATCACTAAGCATGATGCCTCAACATGGATTACACAAAGGACAAGGTCTATATACACCCAAAGGTGTATGTAGTGTGTGAGACAAATGACCAGTAGGATACCACCCAATAAAAAGGTTCCATTCCACAACATCAAAAAGATAATTTAACATGCTAATTTCAAACCATACTTTTAAAATGCTTTTAAAGAAAACATTTAAAAACTGAAAGTGAAAAGAAAAGAGTACTAAAAGTAACATCATTTAAAAATAATACTTTAAAATAGAAGGAAAAAATTATAAAGAAAATACACATAATCAAGTGGTCCTCTGTATAAATATGGAAGGAACCACGTCAAGAATAGTAGAGTTGTTAGGTCCACAAGGATGAATACCCTGAGAGGGGGGGTGAATCAGGGTGTGACTAATTTAAAATGAATGCCCGCTCTGATCTTGTTTCGCTGTTAATAAAAACACTCTTCTCTCTCTTTCCTATTGCATAATATAAACAGAATGTAAAGCAAGCATAGGACACAGTAATTTTACTTGTTTCACTACTAAGGGCTACGTCCAAGGAGCATACGCTGACAGGTTGCCGGTCGTACCAAATTCCACTATACTTCACTAGCTATGGATTACAATGTTCGGGTACACTCACTCGGTCCGAGGATCACTGTCTTTTCAAGGTTTAGGGTCACCTCACTGCTTTCCCAATGGTCACTCCCTATTTATCTCTATCTGGATCACTGCCAGTGGAGAGGATCACCTTATTCCTCTTCCTATGCTCATTGTACTTGTAAGGGATCCACTCACAGTTTATAGACCTGTAGGTCTCCTCATTTGCATGAAATAATGCATCTTGAACTATTGATAGATGCTCTGTTGAAGTCCAACTTTCATCCACTGATGAATACCACTTTTCCTCTGACCACTAGGCAACTACCTTTGGAAAGTACCTTCGCAAAGTACCCTACTTCGTGAGGATTCCAATTTCATGAAGCTCAAACAAGCCTTCACGAAGCTCCTTCCTTTTCGTGAAGCTCGCTCGCGAAGCACTCTCGCGAAGCACTCCCGTGAAGCTCAAGCCGTTGCAGAGCAACTTCCCTCGCAAAGCTCACTGAGCCAACGCGGAGTTCACAACTTTCACGGAGCTACAATAGCTGTCGCGAGGCTCCTCTTTCGCGAAGCACACTAGCTCCGCGAACCACCTTCGCAATATGAGAGCAAAATATTTTCTCTGAAAATTCTATCTACTTCTCTCGAGGGGGTCGGCCTCTATTTATAGACGATTCCACCGACCCTCGACACTTCCATGTGAAGTCAATGCCACGTCATCTCAAATCGCGAAGCTCCAAAGTTTCCGCCGGAATTCTGTCTAAATCGTGAAGCACCACGGAAATTTTCTGATCGCAGAGATCATCGTAATCACGGAGCATTACCATCAACATTCCTTTTCACCTTCTCCGCGAAGCTCCCTTGCAAAGCCCTTCACCGCCGCGATGTGCTTCAACTCTGCCGTTCACGAAGCTTTGACGTAATCGTGAAGCATCACCACCTCCATTTTTCTGGTCTTTGTGAAATCCAATCCATGCATCCTCTCTTCGTGAAATTCATGCCTTTTCCATATAAAAATATGATCTTCGTGGAAATCCTATTTTAGAGATGCTCACCAAATTCCAAATTTTGGACCCCAAAAATTTGGCAAACACTGGGAAACGGCGTCACCTTGTACTGATCTTTTGTACCACCTCCAGATCGTCCTTTCCTTTGTCATCGTTCCTTTTCAACATGGATTGTCAAAAAATTCTCTGTAACTTGACAATTCTCCATGGAAACCTGCTTTGTCAACAAACACAATCAACCCAAAAATTCTGCAATGTTACCTTGAGGGATTTTCGCCTAACAATATCCCCCTTTGGGTTTGTTGACAATTCTTCATAAATCTTCTTAGAATGATTTTCTGCTCATTGATACCTCACTGAGTCTTCTTCCAGCCACTACCACCATTCGCCTCTTGCGAGTCTGATAGCGTTCAAGGATTCACTTAACATGTACTCTAAGCCCACTTGAGCAATGCCCGGCGTGAGAAACAAGAGTAGTATGAAAAGTTCATCAATGAATCACTTCATGTCAAACACCAATTGTCGATTCCAACATGATACCAATTCTTAAATTGATACCAATTGTTGAACCACACTGATCCCAATTGGTGATGGCTGGAAGCCTTCTCTCACTATTCCGACACCACTGTTCTGCTTTTATCACGATCCTCAGCTATTGTGATTTCTATGCTTTGATCGATCACTTCTAGCATCATCAAATTTAAAAATCTCCCTCTTTCTCATTTCTCCCCCTATCTGGCTGCTCTACTGGTTAGCTTCTCCCCGTATCTGTCATGATTTCTCAAATATCCACATTGTCTCCCCCTTGAACAATCACTATTTTCTCCCCCTTTGACAATGAACCCAAAGGTCACTCCTTTGTAGTCTGTAAAATAGTAGAGAACACATATCAGCACATTAGGGAAAAACACATCATACCTCGGGGAGAGGGGGGGTTTCACATCCACACGCTTTTAAGTGCAGGGAATCGATTAAACTCCCAGATACAGTCGATGCCTTTTGAATGCTTCCTTGGGTAAGGCATTTGTCAGAATATCTGCAACCTATAACTCTGTAGGCACATACTCCAACTTCACAATCCCTTGCTCCAATTTCTCCTTGATAAAATGATATTTGATCTCAATATTATTTTTCCTTGAGTGATGGATGGGATTTTTGCTGATATTTATAGCACTTGAGTTATCGCACTGGATTCCGATCAGAGACTTCACTTCAAATCCCATATCTTCAAGATTCTACTTCATCCATAATAGTTGGGTGCATGCTTGAGTGGCCTCAATATACTCAGCTTCCGCGGTGCTCAACAAAATGAAATCTTTCTTCTTTATTATCCAAGAAATGCATAATACACCAAGATAGAAAGCACCACCTGACATTGATTTCCTATCATCTGCTGAACCGGCCCAGTCTACATCAGTATATCCCAATAACTCTGTCTAAGATTTATCAGTATATGTCAAGCCGAAATCCACTGTGCCCTGGATATACCGAAGTATTATTTTCACTGCAAGAATGTGGATTTACTTGGGATTACTTGGATATCTCGCTGCTTGGCATGTGGAAAAAACAATATCAGGCCTTTTCATGGTCAAGTACAACAAACTTCCAATAATTTTCCTGTATTCTGTGATATTAACTTCCTTTCCATCCTCATCTTTTGATAATTTCATCTAGTTAGAAACCAGAGTTTTCATCTCCTTGGAATTTTCCATGCCAAACCTTCTTAACACCTCCTTGTCATATTTGGATTGAGAAATGAATGTTCCATTCCTTCCTTGTGTCACCTTTAGAACGAGGAAAAATGTTATCTCTCCAATCATTGACATTTCAAACTCATTTTTCATGAATTCTGAAAACTGTCTGCACTGAGCATCATCTGATCCACCAAATATTATTTCATCGACATAGACCAGCACCATAATCCTTTGAGTACTATTGTTGTTGAAATAAAGATTTTAATCAACTCCCCCATGCTGGAAACCAAGCTTCTTCATGTACTGATCAAGTTGTGAGTACTATGCCCTTGGTGCTTGTTTCAGCCCATACAATGCCTTCTTCAGCCTGAAAACTTTGTTCTCATCCTCATGAATGAGAAAACCATCTGGCTTCTCAATATACACTTCCTCTTCCAGAACACCATTCAAGAATGCGGATTTCAGATCCATCTGGAACACTTTGAACTTTCTTTGCACTGCTATGGCCAAAAATAATCTGATTGTCTCCAGCCTTGCAATTGGTGCAAATGTCTCATCTACATCAATTCCCTCTATCTGGGAGTATCCCTTACACACTATTCGTGCTTTGTTTCGAATCACAGTTCCATATTCATTCATCTTGTTGTGATAGACCCATTTATTCCTGATGACATTCTTGTCTGCTGGCCTCGAAACAATCTCCCATGTCGGGTTCTTCTCGATTTGATCAAGCTCTTCATTCATATCCTGAACCCATTTTTCATCTTCAGCTGCATCGGAAAAACATTTTGGCTCCACCTGAGATAAAAACGATGTTTGTTGTAATGACTTCATTCTTCGAGTCTGAACCGGAGCTGTCTGATCACCAATGATATTCTGCCTATCAATTTCAGTTCGACTCTTTGGCTTCCTTGCAGACACAGACTTGACACTTTCTTGTTCATCATCAGTATCTTCTTCTGAGTCAGCCTCTTCCACTTCTGCTCCCCCTGTGTTACTTACTTCATCATCACTTTCGTCCAGGAACTATTCACTATGTCATTGAGTATTCTATTAATTTTCAACTATAGTGACATCATTGCTCTCAACAATTTTTCCCAGCCTTTTGTTGAAGCATTTATACGCTTTACTTTTCCCTGAGTATCCAAGGAATATCCCCTCATCTCCTCGTGCCTCAAACTTCCTATGATTTTCTTTGTTGAGAATGAAACACTTACTTCCAAAGATCCGAAAGTATTTCAACGTTGGCTTCTTTCCGTACCACAGTTCATACGGAGTCTTTCCTTACTTCGGACACAATAGAGACCTGTTTGAAACATAGACCGATGTCAACACTGCTTCCTTCCAAAATTTCTCTAGTAGGTCTTTGTCAATAATCATCGTTCTGGTCATGTTGTTGATGATCTGATTTCTCCTTTCAACCACACCATTCTGTTGGGGAGTTCTTGATGATGAAACTTGATGCCTTATCCCGTGTTTCTCGGGATACTCTTCCACTTGACTGTTTGTGAATTCTGTACTATTATCTGTACGGAACTTCAAAATTTTCTGCCCAAGCATCCTTTCTGATTCCCTCTTGTACTATTTTATGCAACTAAACACCTCTTTCTTATGGATAATGACAAATACCCAGGCCATTATTTTGTAATCATCAATGAAAAGAACATAGTAACTTTTCCCATTTATAGCTCGTGGTGAGATAGGTCCAAATACATCAGCATGAACCAGTTCGAGCACTCTAGTTGATTTCTGTTCCTCTGGCCTGTATTTCTTTCTTATGATCTTCCCTTGTTGGCAAGCATCACACATATGAGTGCGATCACGTGATATTTTGGGAAGGTCTCTAGCAGCATCACACTTTACGAGATCCTCCATAGATAGTTGGAATAGATGACAAAGTCGCTTATGCCACAGCTAGTTTTCTTCCTCTCTAGATAAAAGACATGTATCTTCTTCTCCACCTACAAGGTAGAGATTTCCCTTTGACCTTTTTCCCTATAGAATAGCTGCTCTATCATTTCCTTTCACAACAGATGTCTTCTTGGTAAATCGGATAGAGTTCCCAGAGTCACATAGTTGGCTGACACTGAGTATGTTATGACTAAGACCCTCTACTACCAAGACATCATCATGTCTCATCTCTTTGCCCCCAAACTTGGCTTTCCCTGAGCCAACAATCTTCAGGCCTTCATCATTTCCAAATTTGACAACTCCTTCTTTGTTATATTTGATGCCTGTAACAAGATCATTATTACCCATCATGTGGGATGTGCAACCACTGTCAAGGATCCAAACACCAGACCGATCTGATGCGTTAAGGGCAATCTCCGCCACCACGGCCTTATAATTTTTCTTCTTCTTGGTCCATACTTTTTCTTTCACACTCGGCATGGATTGTGACATCTGTTCTTTCTCAGAGTATGATGGACCAGCCTCATCTTGCAAAGCCGCAAATCTATTCTGCATTTTTAACTCACCTGTCAGTTTTTTGACCTGCTTCTTGTGAGCATTTTGATTCTGCTTTGGCACATTTCTCTGAATGGTCGAAGTACAGTACCTAGCCATGTGTCCAAATCCTCCGCACCCAAAACAGTGTCCTTCAAAATATGTTCTGGAAAACCGTTCTCTGTTTGGATTCCATCTCTGTTCCTATTCCCTTCTATATCTCTTGGCTATGGAACACACATACTATGAATTTCCCATTTTCCCATAGCAATAACACCTGATATAGGATACATTCCTTCGTGATACTTCAGCACTACGATTTTCCCTTTGGGATCTCGGAATATTCTGATTCTGTTTTTTGCCCAAATCAACCTTCAATTTCGGGACGGGTGCTTGCGGTCTGACATTAACTGCCACCGATTTTTGTTTCTTATCAAGCCCTGAATCAACCTTAGCATTTGAGATTTCTTGTTGCTCCACTCCTGCTGAACTATGAGCCTCCTCTTTCATCTTCTCTGTCTTCTGAATGGCCTACTTTTCTGATATCACATTGGGGGTCAATAGTTTTTCTTGATCCTTTATTTTTCGTCGCAGACTGACCACTTCTTCTTCAAGCTCTTTGATACGTCTGACCTGCTCCTTTCCTGTGTTAGTCAAACAATCAATTTCCTTCTTTTGTTCCTCAATTTTAATCTTATGCTCAAAAATATTTTTTGAGCTCTCTGGTGTTGAGGATTTTAGTCTTTCAATTTCTTCAAACAATTCTAACTTTTCTTCATCCTGTTGTTGCATATAGAGTTTGGCATCACGAACTACTTTATTGGATTTCTTCTCTTTGGCTCTCCAAACATCTATCTCCTCAAGATCTGCTTCCAATTCGGCTTCCATATCAACTCTCCCTTCAATTTCATCTTCTTCTTCAGCGTCAACTTCTTTATTTTTCTGAGAACTACTGACGAATGCTACCATAGCATTTTTCCTATGATCTTTACAATTTTCAAACTCCTCAACCTCTTCATCCTCAGACTCCTCGGAACTTTCAAATTTTTGTGAAAGAAGATTCTTTTTCTTGAAGAAATTTCTCTTGAATTTCTTCTTCCCTTTCACAAACTCTGAAGTCTTATTCTTGGGAATTTCAAATTCATCATCATCATCATCATTATCTTGAAATTTCTTGGGGAATATTGCTGCAAGATGACCAACCATTCCACATCAAAAGCGTGCTAGTGGAAGTTTACCTTTAAACTTTCCTCTTCCTCTTTGCAGATTTGAAGAAAGGAATGGCATCACCTCATCTGTCTCTTCTTATTCATTAGAATCTTCAATGGTGAGTTTCTTCATGGCCTTGAATGCCACCTCTTTGGATTTCCCCTTTTCCATGGTCTCATTATCATCGTTTCTCATTTCATATGCAACAAGAGTGCTGTGCAGGTTATCCAATGTCAGTTCTTTTGGGTCTTTATCTTCCAAAATAGAAACTTTCGGATTGAACCGAGGTGGAAGTTTTCTCAATATGCGCTTCATAATTTTTATATCTTCGATAATTTCTCCAAGAACACGCATGTCTTCTACCACAGCATTTACCCTGTCAAAGAATGCATCAATAGACTCATTTAGGTTCATTCTCAGATCTTTATACTTGTTCCACAACACTTGCAGCTTTGCCTCTCTAACTTTTGTATCCCCTTTATAAGTATTCAAAAGCTTTTCCCACATGGCATGTGATGTTTTTCATGACATCCCCTTTGTATATATGGGATTGGAAAGGGCTCCCCCTAAGGCATTGATTGTTTTGGAATCAGCATCCAACTCTTTATGCTCAGCTTCTGATAATGCACCACTAGTAATATCAGTTGTGATACCATGCATAGCTACTAAAAACACATCCATTCCCAAAGATCGGAAATAGTGTTGCATTCGATTCTTCTATATCTGAAAATTACATCCGTCGATGATCGGAATCCCTCTATGATTAGTGGCCTCCATTGAGAGAAGAACTAATATCAACCTCTCCCTCTGATACCAATTGTTAGGTCCACAAGGCTGAATACCCTGAGAGGGGGGGTGAATCAGGGTGTGACTAATTTAAAATGAATGTCCACTCTGATCTTATTTCGCTGTTAAGAAAAACACTCTTCTCTATCTTTCATGTTGCATAATATAAACAGAATGTAAAGCAAGAACAGGACATAGTAATTTTACTTGGTTCACCGCTAAGGGCTACATCCAAGGAGCATATGCCGACAGGTTGCCGTTCATACCAAATTCCACTATACTTCACTAGCTGTGGATTACAATGTTTGGGTACAGTCACTCTATCCCAGGCTCACTGCCTTTGCAAGGTTTAGGGTTATCTCATTGCTTTCCCAAGGGTCACTCCCTATTTCTCTCTCTATGGATCACTACCGGTGGAGAGGATCACCTTCTTCCTCTTCCTATGCTCACTGCACTTGGAAGGGATCCAATCACAGTTTATAGACCTTTAGGTCTCTTCATTTGCATGAAATAATGCATCTTCAACTGTTGATAGATGCTCTGTTGAAGTCCAACTTTCATCCACTGATGAATACCACTTTGCCTCTGACCACTGGGCAACTACCTTTGGAAAGTACCTTCGCAAAGTACCCTACTTTGAGAGGCTTCCAATTTCTCAAAGCTCAAACAAGCCTTCACAAAGCTCTTGCCTTTTCGCGAAGCTCTCTCGCGAAGCACTCTCACGAAGCACTCCCGCAAAGCTCAAGCCATTGTAGAGAAACTTCCCTCGCGAAGCTCACTGAGCGAACGCGGAGCTCACAACTTTCACAGAGCAACAATAACCGTCGTGAATCTCCTCTTTCGCGAAGCACACTGGCTCCGAAAACCACCTTCGCAATACGAGAGCAAAATATTTTCTCTGAAAATTCTCTCTACTTCTCTTGAGGGGGTCGGCATCTATTTATAGGCGATTCCAGCGACCCTCAACACTTCTGTGCGAAGTCAATGCCACGTCATCTCAAATCGCGAAGCTCTGAAGTTTCCTTCTGTCTAAATCGCGATGCACCACGGAAATTTTCTGATTGCGGAGCTCGTCGTAATCGCAGAGCATTACCGTCAACATTCCTTCGCACCTTCGCCGCGAAGCTCCCTTGCAAAGCCCTTCACCGCCGCGATGCGCTTCAACTCTTCCGTTCGCGAAGCTTTGACGTAATCACGAAGCATCATCGCCTCCATTTTTCTGGTCTTCACGAAATCCAATCCATGCATCCTCTCTTCGTGAAATTCATGCCTTTTCCATATAAAAATATTATCTTCATGGAAATCCTATTTTGGAAATGCTCACCAAACTCCAAATTTAGGACCCCAAATATTTGGAAAACACTGGGAAACGGTGTCACCTTGTACTGCTCTTTTGTACCGCCTCGAGATCGTCCTTTCCTTTGTCATCGTTCTTTTTCAACATGGATTGTCAACAAATTCTCTGGAACTCGACAATTCTCCATGGAAACCTACTTTTTCAACAAACATAATCAACCCAAAAATACTGCAATGTTACCTTGAGGGATTTTCGCCCAACAAGAGCATTGCGGGTAAATCCCCTAAGGAAGCTAGTATGTGTGGTGTGCTAGAGACATTTTACCTCGGTGTAAGTGTGGAATAGAAACCACAATAATCAATGCTCTTGTGCCGGACCCACTAGTAGGGAAGCACATACATAACCTAGTGGTCTCCAACCATCACAAAATTTTAGTTAGTGTTGTAACGTCAATCCTTGTAGATGAAACTCGGACGAACCACTCACATGTCATCTAGAGTACTAGTCCTAATCCACCCACCTAGGTTCCTGGGGTTCTCCCTTGTGCTCAATCAAGATTCACATTCACACATTATACCATTTTCACATATCATAAGCCCAAACAAGACATTACACACACAAAATATACCTCTTTCATACCCAAACCCATTTTTAAAACACACACATACCAAATCAGTTCACAACCATGCCTTGCATCTCTTATACAGTTTAATAGTTCACTAAAAGAAATTCCAAAATATTTTCCAAAAGAACACCTCAAGGTTTTATGCTCAAAGTCGTATTAAAAAACTACTTTTTAGACCAACCGCACACTAAAAAACCATTTCATACCATAATTATCATCACTTGCATGACTTGATAAATCCTTTAAAAAATTAAATAACATTTCTAAATAGAACAACAAGGGTTTGAACATGAAAAATGCTCCATTAAACAATTTATGAAACATTTAAAATTAGCAAAGAAAAGTTTACACAAGAGATACGCACTCGATTTCAAATAAGAATGTCGCTTTAAAACCAAAAGTATAGCATATACCTATCAAAACATTTTTTCCATTGTTCAAACAATTTTAAATTTAATTTAAAAAGTACGAAACATGGAAAACCCACCCAAAGTAACCCATTTTCCATTGAAAATATAAATTTAATTAAACACACAACTCAAAGACCCTGAAAGTGCATTTTTCACCGACCAGATGACCCAAAAACTCTTTCCAACCATGTTTGGCATCCCAAATACCACTCAAATAAACAATTTCTCAGTTTATAAAACATATCACTTGTATACCATAAGACCTCTCTTAAAAACACACAAATTTTTACATGAAAATACCATGTTAAAATCAATTTCACATTCAACTATTCTAAAATCTCATTTTCATGATATAAATAACTGATTAAACACTTTTAGAATTTACCATAGCATGGTCGAAATAAAAAACATGACCATTTCTAATGAAAGTGCGATTTTCATCATTCACACATGTCAAACAATTTTTAAAACTCATTTTGTAAAACATATAAAGAAAAACCAATCATTTATACGACAACACACATATAGATGACAAGACTATACTATTTCAGAAATTCAATTTCTTCGAACAAGCATGCCAAGCATTCCAAACACAGTTCGCACCATGAAATTAAATTATAGAACATACTAAATTAACTAAACAACTAAATTAAATTATCTAAAAGATGTCAAGGAATAGAACCACCAACCTCGGTGTTGATTTTTCACAAAATTAATTTGAATTCTTTGATCGTCCACCAATCGCAGAATAAGAAAACTGAATTTAAACCCTATTCCACAAGATTGAATAATAATTCCCCAAATTGAGACCCTAATATGACACCTTGGATGCTAAAAAACCCCAAATAGCAAGGACCAAAACCCTAGAAAAGAGGAGACATGGTCTACTAGAGGGAGAGGGAGAGTCGGGGGTATAATGGAGGTTTGGCTGGGAGGGAGTGTGGTCTGACGAGGGTGGTCGGGGCAGGGGGCGAGCCCGAGTTTTTAGGGGAGGTCATGCGACAACGCAAGCCATCCTGGCAGGGGGTCTGGGCGACGACATGATCCAAACGAAGTAGGGGCACCAGCTTGGAGAATCGTCGGGAAGAAGGTTCAGCTGCCCGAATGTGGGGGCAGCTTGGTCAGGGGGGTTTAGTGCGATGGGATGGGGAAAAAAGAGATAGTGTGCGATTGACAGGAGATAAAGGGAGCAAGAAGGAAGATAAAAAAAGATAAAGGAAAAAAAGAGAGAAAGGGAAAAAAATGAAATAAAGACACTTAAAAAAACTTAAATATATTAATAATAATAATAAGTAAAAATAATATAAACAACAATATTAATAAAAATAATAGGAATTGTGTATAAAAAAATAAAATCAAAATAAAATTTTACCATCTCTATTATTATTAGAAAGATTCTTTAAACATAATTTATTTATTTATTTATTTATTTATTTCTTATCTTAATTCAACCTCATTTATTTCATTTTACTTTATTTATTTCCCCTGAACATTATGTAGGTCCTATAGAGAACTGGTAAAGGTCGCACAGTGACCCGGGTAAAGTCAGGTGGCTTTGACCATCCCCCGCTCATGCGTCGAACACTTCCATGCCAAATATATTCATTTATTAGTATAATGTAAAATTTTGATTAGCCTCAGCCCACATTTTGACAAAGATTTGAAAAAGCAAATAAAAATAAATAATAAATAATAAAAAAATAAAAAAAAATAGAAATCAAGGTGTGACAATTCTCCCCACCATAGCACTTTTTGTCCCTAAAAATCCACAACTAAGGCGGAACCTGAAGTGGAAACTGATACCCCCTTGGGGTTCAAAAAGTATTTATATGAAAAGTAAGTGAAAAGAGTCAAACACATCATGCTTGGGGAAAGTTAATTACATGACCACCTCATAAAACTCATAAAAATCATTTCTAATATGTGTCGCCTGCCCCAAAGAGCTTGAACACCTCCAGTGGATGGATCAAGTAGAGAAACACTCACACCCATGGGAGACAACTTCACAAACCAAACACCCTAAGTACCACAAATAGAAACAACATTGTTTGTCTGGAACAAACAAGACCAAACCACACCCAAGGAACTCTCTTATTACTTAACACCAAGTCATCTCTAGGAACTGAACTAAAAGTACAACATAGGGAAAGGCCAAAGGGCCTCCCCAGCATTAAAAACCTTCCAACTCTTGAGAAGAACCTGGAAAACTGACACAAGGAGGCCCAAGTAGAATCCTCACCGTTAGAACTTTCAGAAGATACATGAAATTTGAAAATTTCCCAACAGTGACCAAACACACCACCATAAGGGGTGGGGGTGGAGGGTCCCAACTGTCAGGGCGTCAAAACCACAGTTGAATACAAACCAACATCTCAACATCCCTATATGAGAACTATTCAAATTTTTGACTGATTTACCCAACAGACCCCATAATGGACCCTAAAAGAGATTACACCTGATGAGATGCAACCCCCAGGACTTTAAGGTACAATATGACTATGCCTCCCCGTAGCTATGGTAAACCTCACACACCCCAAACGGGTCATTCATAATGGATCAACCATAGGAAACAATTTAAACTCCCTTAACCTCCAACATTGAGGACAAGAACAAGTTCAGGGTCCCATACACCTTCGGGGTTCCTGACCACGTGTCAGCTTCACTCTGAGGCCTATGGCTAGAGCCCTGATGTTTGAAGCATCTCCTACCTCGTAGTCAGGCATGGAAGACTCCTAAACACAGATTCTCCCTTTGGTGTCACATGCAACCCCATTTTAACCCAGAAAACACCAACAAGAAAAACACACCATGAAATACAACTACTCCCTCATAACACATCCACCAAACTAGGGGTTTAGATGATTCACATGCATCACTTCTTTACCTTAAACAAGAAACTTAATAAGTAAAGATGCACGAAGAACACTCCCCTTTGAACAGAAAAAATCAGGACTCCCTAATAGGAGGACACACTCCTATGAAAATTGGGATTCTCGAAGGGTTCTATGAAATCCACCTTTTCACTTCGATAAGAACTCACACTGCATGTCGTCACCAAACCTAGCCCCTGTGGCCGATGAAAGCACTACATTCCTTTCAATCATCAGTTAGCACTAATAACTCTGAATCACCTTCACCCTTCCCTGATGAATTCCTTTCACCACTTCTATGGGAACCTTCAGATGCAATGATGCCAAACATCATACCCGACGACTTAGACAACTCAAAGAGACAAAAACTCCCTCCAACTCCCCTCGCAATTATCATACCACTGCGAGATGATCCACTTAGTTATGAAAAGGAAAGGTGGGTTCAATTCTAGAATTCAATAAGAGAGTCCTTTGATCAATAGGAGGGTTGGCCAATGGTGAATTTCTCGTGACCACACTTCAATCGCATGTTAACACTTTTTGGGGGTGTACACCAGTCAAGAGTGAAAACCATCGACCTAATCAAACTGGTCCAATGGCCAATACATACTGTAAGTGACAACTAAACGTCTAGGGGTAACCACTACAAGTCTCCCCGAAGCATTTTTCAAAAGAAACTACAAACCACACATTTCCACACCAACTTAAAAATAAGAATTAAAACTCAGGACACAAATCATTCAAAAAGGATTCTTGTCTTGAAGCACCTCACATCCAACATTTATAAAATACAATAACACATCACACAACCACCGATTATTAAAACATGAAAAAAAATACATAAAACCCAGATTTCCACAATTCCAAAACAAAGAGATGGGGAACGATGTAAGAGGAGACTAGTGTCAGCGGGTGACTTAGACATATGGTTGGAGACCATACACCAATCATGCCACCACCACAGAGACTATTCTAGGACAACGTTCCGGGATCCACATGGTTTGCCAGACCCTACGAGCTCACTAGGACCACTGACCCTACTCCCTTTTCATTTCCCCTAAACAAGAATAATCACGAGGACTAACAACTCAGACAAACCTCAACTTACTCCGGTAACTCAAGTCCCGCCACGAGGTGTGCTGGATAGGCACCTTACTCGTAGCCAGATCGTCATGTCCCAACATCCTCAACTTTGGTCTACCAAACTCTATCCATAAAGAACATGACCCAAGAGGAAAAACCTCCTTTGATACCATTTTTTCATGAACCAAGTCGATTCATCGTCTGACCCGGTCTACGACATGGACCGAAGGGCATTCCCAATCCCTATGGGTTGGCACAAGTTCCTGGGTATCAAAATAATACGTTGGAATGATTTACCCGAAACAAGAGATGGAAAAACAACTAACAATATAAATAAACTAAAATAGGAAACAGACAACCAAACATTCCTTTAAACTATAAATAGGTTTAAGTATACAATTCAACTAAAAAACCCCAAAGTGAACCAAAAAAATGATAGAGAGCTAAACTCCAATACCAACATCCAAGCGACATGAGAAGTCAGATCCCTAAGATACCAACACCAACCTACACACGAAGACCAACAGCATCCAGAACTACCATCACTAAGCACAATGCCTCAACCTGTATTACACAAAGGACAAGGTCTACATACACCCAATGGTTTATTTAAGGTGTGAGACAAATGCCTAGTAGGATACCACCCAATAAAAAGGTTCCATTCCACAAAATTAAAAAGATAATTTAACATGATCATTTAAAACCATACTTTTAAAATGATTTTAAGGAAAACATTTAAAAACTGAAAGTGAAAATAAAAGAGTACTGAAAGAAAAAAATCACAATACTACTTTAAAAAGGAAGGGAAAATTTATAAATAGCATAAAAAAACCCAAGTGCTCCTCCGTATATCGACGGAAGGCACCACGTCATGAATAGTAGAGCATTACAGGTAAATCCCCTAAGGCAGCTAGTATGCATGGTGCACTAGAGACATTGTACCTCAGTGTAAGTTTGGAATAGAAACCACAATAATCAATGCTCTTGTGAATGATCCACCAGTAGGGAAATACATCCATAACATAGTGGTCTCCAACCATCACAAAATTTTAGTTATTGTTGTAACTTCAATCTTGCAAGATGAAACTGGGATGAACCAATCACATGTCATCTAGCATTCTAGTCCTAATCCACCCACCTAGGTACCCAGGTTTCTCTCTTGTGCCCAACCAAGTTCTACATTCACACAATATACCATTTTCACATATCACAAGCCCAAACAAGGAATTACACACACAAAATCAACCACTTGCATACCCAAACCCATTTTAAAAACATACACACGCCAAATTAGTTCACAACCATGCCTCGCATCTCTTATGCAGTTTAACAGTTCAAAAAAATAAATTCCAAAATAGTTTCCAAAAGAACACTGCAAGGCTTTACGCTCTAATTCATACCCAAAATCCACTTTTTAGACCAACCGTGCACCCAAAAAACCATTTCACGCCATAATTCGCATCACTTTTATAACTTGATAAATCCTTTAAACAAATTAAATAACATTTCAAAATAGCACAACAAGGGTTTTCAAATGAAAAATGCTCCATTAAACAATTTTTGAAAAATTAAAAATTAGAAAACAAAAGTTTACACAAGAGAGACGCACTCGATTTCATATAATAATGTCGCTTTAAAACCAAAAGTATAGTATATACCTATCAAAACATGTTTCCATTGTTTAAACAATTTTAAATTTAATTTCAAAAGTACGCAACATGAAAACCCCTCCCAAAGTAACTCATTTTCCATTGAAAATCGTCATTTAATTACACACACCTCAAAGTCCCTCAAAATGCATTTTACACCGACCAGATGACCCAAAAACCTTTTCCAACCATGTTTGGAATCCCAAATACCACTCAAATAAATAATTTCTCAGTTTATAAAACATATCACATGTATACCATAAGACCTCACTTCAAAACACACAAATATTTACATGCAAAGACAATTTTAAAATCAATTTCACACTCAACTCTTATAAAACATCATTTGAACCATATAAATAATTGATTAAACACTTTTAAAATTTACCATATCAAGGTCGAAATAAAAAACATGACTATTTCTAAAGAAATTGTACTTTTCATCACACACGCATGTCAAAAAAAAATTAAAACTCATTTTTCACAACCTATAAAGCACAAATAATCATTTATACGACAACACATGTATGGACGAAAAAACTATACTATTTCAGAAATTAAATTTCATCAAACGAGCATGCCAAGAATTCCAAACACAGTTCGCACAATGCAATTAAATTATAGAACATACTAAATTAACTAAACGACCAAATTAAATTATCTAGAATATGTCAAGGAATGGAACCACCTACCTCAGTGTTGATTTTTCCCAAAATTGATGTGAATTCTTCGATCTTACACCAATCACACAACAAGAAAACTGAATTTAAACCCTATTCCACAAGATTGAATAATAATACCCCAAATTAAGACCCTAATATGACACCCTATCTACTGAAAATAAAAATAAACCCCAAATAACAAGGACAAAAACCCTATAAAAGAAGACAAATGGTCTACCGGAGGGAGTGGGAGAGGTGGAGGTGCTATGGGGGTTCAACATGGAAGGAGTGCGTCATGACGAGGCTGACCTAGGTAAGGGGGCAGTGCCGGGTTTTCGGGGGAGGCTGCGCGATGGCGCAAGACGGCCTGGGAGGGGGGGTGGGGCGACGACATGAGTCAGACGGAGCAGTGGGTGCTGACTTGGAGAGTTTCCAGGAAGAAGGTCTGGTTGGCCAAACGTGGGTGGGGGCGCAGCTAGGTCAGGGGAGGGGGTTCAGCGTGACGGGATAGGAAAAAAAGATATGGGGTGCGATGGACATGAGAGAAAGGGAGCAAGAAGGAAGAGAAAAAAAAGAGAAAGGCAAAGAAAAACGAAAAGGAAAAAAATGAAATAAATACCCTTAAAAACAACTTAAATATATTAAGAATAATAATAAGTCAAAATAATATAAACAATAATACTGATAATAATAATAGGAATTATGAATAAAGAAAATAAAATCAAAATAAAATTTTACCATCTCTATTATTATTAGAAATATTCTTTAAACTTAGTTTATTTATTTATTTATTTATTTATTTCTTATATTACTTCAACCTCTTTATTTCCTTTTACTTTATATATTTCCCCTAAATGTTAGGCAGGTCCTATGGAGAATTGGGTGAGGTCGCGCACTAACCCGGGTAAAGTCATGTGGCTTCGACCATCCCCTGCCTATGCGTCGGATGCTACCATGCCCAAAATATCAATTTATCAGTATAATTTAAAATTTCAATCGGCCTCATCCCACAATTTGACAAAGATTTTAAAAATCTAATAAAAAATAATAAATAAATAATAAATAAATAAAATGTTTTAGAAATCTGGTTGCAACAGCGCTGATTCTTTGTTAGAGGTTGTTCTTTTCTTATATCTATGAAATAAGGATTTCATGATTTTTATCAACAATAATAAGGCCCACAAGGTCACACAGTTAGGCCTCTAGATAATTATTAATTTTTGGACAAATATTGTGTTCCTAAATGAAGATATCTTGATGAAACCATATCCAAAATGAGTTTTGTATTGATTCACAAAGAGTTATGAATGTATTTTAGTGAAAGTGGGATATTTTTTGATTTTTCACTAAAACAGGAAGCATAATGGCATGGTGTTGTATGTTATGGTTGATAGACTCAACATCACCATTTTCTAGGCATATGATGCCTGAATTTCCCATGTCCCCCCCCCCCCCAAATGGTTTTATCAATTATAAACCATTATTAAAAAATTAAAATAGATTGGAAATACATTAAAACTTTTCAATTTATTCTATAAGAAGGAAGTGATTCATCTCATGTGTTATATATGACTGAATTGTTTTTCTTTAAATGAGGAGTGATGGGGATAGATATATAAATGGATTTGATCCTTCCTATTAAAGATAATCTTGTTTCTTATAAATCCATTTGAAGATCTTCTTCTTCCCTAATACTCAACTTAACACTTTTCATTAAGGCACTATCAACCCTTTGGGGTATGATAATCCTAAAGAAAAATTTTGGGGTCTATAGTTAAGTGTAATCTCCTTGTAGGTATTAAGCCTTTGTTTTCTGCTTCAGTGATTGTCAGAAAACATATTCTATTGAGTATATAATATGAAAGGTGATGGATATCCATTCTAGTTATAATATTTTTTTGGTGTTATTAATTAAACATTTTATGTTTTATTCCTTGAAGATATATCTTCTATTTTTGGGTTTTCTTCTGATGTCAAGGATCATTTGATGATCTTGTAAAAACCCATCATATACCTCTTAAAACCTCTTCTTCCATCTCTATGTATCTGGATTACAATGGGTAAAATCACATATAGAGTGATACATATCTCAACTAGTAAATTCAACATTGATGTGACCTTACAACAATAGTACATAGTCTCCTTGATCAAAATATTGATCCCAAAGTTCACCCTATTATCTAAGTATCAATAATCCATCAAGTTTTCTATCACACAAGTATAATTTTATCTTAATCTATGTGATAATTCACTCTATATTATAAAATTTATAAGACAATATCTGTAAAGTGGGAAACTCATCACACTCCTATCAATTTCATAAAGGGGGCATCTCATCTCTCTTATCCCATATTCAGATATATACAATGTATTTTCATGTCATTTGGATCATAACCCATGAATCCTGAATAAACTATCAATTGAATAACACATGGACTAACTCTCATCTAACTACTGGGGATAAATCATGAGAACCTATTACAAAGAACTAAGGGAAAACCTCATCATCATAAGAATTTAAATAACTTAACAAAGACTATTGGTGAACAAATCACCCATCACTCGATCAATCATAAGGACTCATACCTATATTAAAGGAATCCAAAGTTTCTTATATAACTATTTAAAAAATTAAACCTAAACAATACCTCAAATTGATCTAAGAAACCCATCACCCAAGGTAATATTTCTCATATGGTTTATATACTATCATGAATCATCGTGAAATATTAAATAGAATACCTAGTAACCATAATCAAGAATCACACATATAATCATAAAAACTTTATAAAATAAGGAATATACCTCATAGGGTCAAAAAGAGAAAAACTAATAACAAAATAATCCCTTTTAGATTTCCATTAAAATTCATATCAGAAAACCTATTTAAAAATAATTTGAAAATGAACTATATAAAAAATTTATTTTCATTAGGCCCTAAGAAAAAAACATTGAAAATTATATTTAAGAACCCCTTATTTAATTTGAAATACCATTTTTTTAAATCTTTTTTTTCATTGAAATTAAATTTAAACCAGAACACATTTTTAAATCAAATTTAAAAACTAAAACACTTTTACTTTATAAAATATAACTCATTACACAAAAACAAACCATAAAATAGTTCACTAAAAATCATTTGACTAAGGTACCACCATCAAATCATTTAGTAAGTTATACATTTCATGACCCATCCCCTGGGGCTCGTGCCGCGACTACCCCAAGTCTGCCTTCCATAAGCCAGGGGCTAGCGACTAGCACTAAAAGCGTAATTCTCTAAAACTGGGAAGGTATTGCCTTTATAACCTGTAAACACACTCACAAGAAAACACACAGTTGGACGAAACACCAAGTAAATTGTATAACAAAAGTGTGCTGAAAGTAAAAGGGTCCAGAATATAAGCCCAACTGGAAATTATAAGTACAACTATAGCATCCCGTCTTTTTATAACATAAACATTCATTTCATTACACAAAACTGAGGATCTTTAAGGTTTAGTGTCTTGGAAACCAGGAACATAATACATGAAAAGAAAAAAAAACACTCTTCTTAAACACTTGAAAGGATTCTCCTTAAGTTCATCCTAGGTTCATTACTGCATCTCATAACCTGGGGACATACATCAAAATAAAGGGTGAGCAGAAGGCCCAATAAGGGAAACAAGAGAAACATTTTACATGAGAACTTGAGATACTTAAATAAGGACATGAAAAGAACTTTAAGGAATGAGAAAGAAATCATGAGTCATTTCATAATAAAAATAACATTTTTTCATAACTTGAAGATGTGGCTGCAACATTTAATATTTACAATCATTTCGTTTTACCAAGGTCCATCCCCAAGGTGTCGTTAAAATTTACCAAGGTTATTCACCAAGGCGTCGTTAAAATGGTCATCTCTAGAGATTAAGTCTTTACCCAATGCATTGGAGTGCTATCAGGGAGCACCCTTAAATTTGCCTTTATTATCATGTGAGCCACATATATCATCATCAAAAATTTCATAAATAACCCATATAGCATAAAATAAATGGGTTTCATTTCATAATCATAACGTTTTAAAAACTGCTTTAAAGACATGATCTTTACATTACTTTAAACCAACGGAAAGGGAAAGAAGGTATCATGTATGTAAATCCCAGAATTTAAAATAGAAAATTTTTATATATATTTGAATACCCCTTTATAAATAGGAGATTTGAGTATTCACTTTATAACATAAAATAATTTTGAGAAAAGAGAGGCATTTTGAGAAGAAAATTCTGCAGCATAACAGCTATGTTACAAGGTTTTAGAAAACATTGAAAAGAGAGGGGAAATGGGTCCAACATTCATAAATGACCCATAAAACAGTAGGGGGACAGAATATAAGGGATTTAAGAACATGGTAATGAAATTTGAAAATATACCATATGAAATGAAGAACATGAAAGAAAGACATAAATAAGATTTCTCTTATGAAGATTCGGCAGCCCGACAACGTTATATAAACTTCAACCAAAAATGAATTGATGAGATCAAATAGGGTATCTCATCATATGAACATAAAATATCAGTATGATAGATATAGATATCATACCCCAACACAACAAAAAGGAACTTGAAAGAATTGACATGAAAGTAGAACTTCAAAACGAGAAGGGTGAAGAACCACTTAAAAATTTGGCAGCCTAACGGCGCCACTTAAAACGTCAAAATACTGAATTGAAGAGAGAAAATGGGGTCTCTCATAATATGAAAATAAGAGACCAGTATTATATATATAGATATCATACCCCAACATAATAAAAAGGAACTTGAAAGACTTGACATGAAAGTAGAACTTGAAAAACGAGAAGGGTGAAAGAATCCCTTAAAAATTCGGCAGCCTAACGGCGCCACTTAAACTTCAACAAAAATGAATTGAAGAGGTCAAATAGGGTCTCTCATCATATGAACATAAAAGATCAGTATGATAAATTTATAGATCATACCCCAACATAATAAAAAGGAACATGAAAGACTTGGATGAAAATAGAACTTGAAAACGAGGAAGGTGAAAGAATCCCTTAAAAATTCGGCAGCCTAACTGCGCCACTTAGACATTCTTAAAACGAATTGATGAGAGCAAGGGGGGTCTCTCATCATATGAACATGAAATGGTCAGTAGGATGAATATAAAATAACATCCTACAACATAAGAATATGGAGCATAAAAGAAATGACATAAAAGAGATTACTTGAAAAGAATGAGAGAGGTCGGATCCCTTACCTTAAAATGTAACTCTTAAACCTCAAAGGTTGGGACCTTGAGGGCTTGGGGGAACCTTGGGAGGACTCCTTGGGAGGTAATGAGACCAAAACTTCGTTGGGGAAGAGTGGGGAGTCGAATGGATGATAGGAGGTCTTGGTATTTATAGGGAGAGTGAGGGGACAAGGCATTAATGGCCAAGGGACACCTCACATGTGCTTTTCTCAAACCCATGTGCTCTCCCTTGGAATTTACCATGGAGTTAGGCCACATGGGGCCCCCAAAACAATAATTCATCACCCTTTGCCGGCCAACTCTTAAAATATCTCATGAAATCATCATGACACAGCTATGATGTCATTAAACATACCGAAACCCTAAAACTGCATTTTTACTATTCACTGAAAATTCAACTTTCTCAGAAAAATCCCAAAATCTCACACTAACCAAATATCAATGCTCTGATTTCAAAAATGAACTCCATTTTATAAAAATAATTTTATAAATATTTTTAAATTTACTTTTAAATAAATACACTATTCACCGAAAATTCATTTTTTCAGAAAAAACCCCAAAAATTACCAAAACATAATATCGTTGCTCTGAGTTCAAAAATGAAATCCATTTTATAAAAATAATTTTCTAAATATTTTTAATTTAAATTTTAATTAAAAAACACTATTCACCCGAAAAAAACTAATACTTGAATAATAATTTATGAAACAGTTATTTAACCATTTTATTGAATCACATTACTTAATCAAGGTGCCTAGATTATTTTAAAACTTTCTTTAAGTGAGATTACTAATCCATTTGGTCATATTACTAATCCTAATCATAAAATCACTATTCATAATTTAATATTCATCAAAAATCAAGTTGATCTTATTAGACTCCAAATTTCGTACTGAACATAATTGTAGAAGACCATTTTTTGAAAATCATTACACATTTTTAATTATTTAAGGTTTAAATAAACATTTTTAAAATGTCCTTTTTCTAAAATTAATCAAAAATATGCATACTATATTTATCCGGTCATTTGAAAATTCATAAACATCATCATAATAAGAAATCCCAATTTTTATTTAAAACAAGGATTACACAAGGCAGTTACGGTCTCGTTACATAGCCCCTTATAATACCAGCATAGGACCTAAGAGTAAGGTGTGCTAGGGTGATAGAATCTTGGGGCGGCTTAGTCAACATTGCCCGAGTAGTAATTTCTATCAGTTTGAACTTCTCGCAAAGGCGATTCCGTTCTAGCTTCACATGATGAAGTTCGGCTTGGATTTGGTCCAGACCAAAGCCCAATGGTGCTACCTCCTTCCCAAGCTCTGTTAGATGGGCTTCGATCGGTCCAAGACTACTAGGTGAGGCCATCAAATCTTCTTTCTATAATAATTAACCAAGATTACCCATATTTAGAGACAATAATCAAAACATTTTGTTCATAGCGGTCATATTGACCGATGGTCATATAACAGTCAAAACCCACTGGTCTCATTTTAATTATAATCATGTTTATCAAATAAAACATTTTTGTTGAGTATAAAAATAAAATAAAATAACACATGAAATTAGGAAACAAGATTTATTCAAAATTTCGGGCCGTTACAACAACAGTGATATAATACAACTGAAAGATAATGGAAGACAGCTACTAGATCGTCCTTCCGGGTTCCTACCTGAAGTGTAGGTACAGATTGCCTCCTTAGAACCCCACGTCTGACCGTCTCCCCCATGTACCGACACGCCGTATGGTCCACCTCCAGGTACCTTCCAGTCCTGGTACTCTCAGCCTTAGTCATCGATGTCTTTCATCTGCATCCAACACAACAAGGTGTGGGAATAGCCCGTGCAGGGGTGAGTATAAAGATACTCAGTAGGAACCCCAAGACCCTCAAGGTCTCACAAAATCCACCAAGGATAAACCACAAAGATAGAAATCAATAGATAACCCTACTTAGGTATATTACCATACATATACCTATGTTATCAAGTGATCCATCTCAATCATGAGGAAAATAGAGAAAAACTGACTCATCTCAAACTAGGATTTTATTCTCGGGGGTAGTATCAAGTAACATCCCCAGTCACATTGTCAAAACCTTGACTGCTGGAGAAATCCTCCTCTATCGAGTATAGTGGGCCTTCTGTGACACCAATCACGCTTCCCACTAACCTTGTACTACTGAGGTACTCCTCCTATTGAGTATCGTGGATCTTCCACGTCACTAAGCGCGCTCCCCACTGTGGATCTGCCGAGTTACCAAACACGCTCCCCCTCCTAGCCTGCTAAGGTAATCCTCCTGTCGAGTACTGTTTGTCTGCCATGACACCAAGGAGCTCCCCACTATAGGTCTTCCGTGACACCAAGGAACTCCCCATTGGACTAGTCGAGTCACTCCGAGTCGAAACGGTCAAAATCCGTTAGGTCACAGCCAGCTACTAGGTCTCTGCACTAAGCTCGCTAGTATCTGGGAGGATCCACTCCACGAGCTACTAGTCGATACTCCAAATTTAACTAAGTCCCACGAAAAATTATCTCAAAGGTCCGCCACGTCAAAGTGGTCTCAATGTAATAGACGGCATGTCAATCAGAAGCCCGGTCTGTGAGTTATTGGCCTTTAAGTCCCGGGGGCCCGGTTGGATTCGTGATTGATCCAACCTGACCATTTCCCATCTCAAACCAAAACTCTAGTGAAGTATACTCAAAGGTACAATCTCGCTCCAATATTTCCAGCACCACTTACGGTTCGTCAAACGGATGTCCGGTGCCAAAGATATGGCCAAAAGAAAGTAAAGGGTTGTAGTGGGCCTCGGTCCGGTCCGACCCAGTCAGACCGACCCAGCCCAACCTAGAAAGGGTCGACCCGGTTCAGGTTGACCCATCCCAAACCGCTCGGTTAGGCCCAGCCCGTGATGCGGCTCGGTCTGCTGGGAGGACCAGCATGCCGTGAGGGCCGCGAGGGGTCGCGGAGCCTGCGGGGGCCCTGGGGCGACTCGGCTACGGGGGTGCTGCGAAGGCGTGGGGCCGGTTCGGCTGAGGCACTGTGGGAGTGTAGGGCTGGTTTGGTCGGGGTGTCGCGGTGGGGCACGGGCCGATTCATCCAGAGCATCGTGAGGGGTGCGTGCCGGTTCGGCCAGGGCGCCGTGAGGGGTGCGGGCTGGTTCGGCCGGGGCGCCATGAGGGGCGTGGGCCGGTTCGGCCGGGGTACCGCGAGGGGTGCGGGCCAGTTCGGCCGGGGCGCCGTGAGGGGCGCGGACCTATTCGGTAGGGGATCTGTAAGGGGCGTGGTCCAGTTTGGCTGGGGCGCCGTGAGGGCGCTGGCCAGTTCGGCCAGGAAGGCGAAGCGCTGCGGGGGCGGCGCGGGTCACGGTGGTCACGGATGGCAGTGTTGTTGCCTTAATAACCTTTTTCATCTTCGTCGCCTTTCCCCATTTCAAAGAGTACACCAAAGAAGAACGACAGAGGGGTCTTGCCATGTTGGTTTGGCCCGCACCCTCCACGTTTAGGGTGGTAGCATTTGGCTCAACAAGAAAGAAGAATGATGAACTTAAAATTTTACAACCTTCGCAACAATTCTTTCCCAAACCGAAAAATAAATCAAGGAAAATATTATCACGCAAATAAACCCCCTACCTCGGGTTGATACATCGACGGAGTCGTGGGGAAGAAGACAAATCATTGGTAATAGACAAACGTCAGTTCTTTGTATTTGAAGATGTCCTATGTTGGAGGTAGTCTCAAGGAAGAAGGTCGAATTCGGGGACAGTGTTCTTCATTGGAATTCTTTATTGTAAGAACGCATTCTTCATTTGGAGAAGTTGTTATTCGTTTGTGAGATTTTCTCCCAAGGATCCACCAAAATGAAAAGTGTTCCAAAATAATAGATTATGCAATCTATTATTTTTTTGGTATAATTCAAAAAGTTACATTAATTATAGTGGGTGTCATAATTAAAGGTATGTGTGTTGGCACAATTAATGTGGAGGAAGTCAAAAGGCTCCTCCAAATTAATGTGGGGGGTTGAGAGTTTCTGTCAATTAAAGGGGGGTTTAGTCCTGGGTGGTCCACACAACTATAACCCCTCATAGGAGGGTATGGTTCGGGTGGTCCCCACCACCATAACCTCTCATGAGAGGTTAAGGTATTTTGGTCCCCACACATCAACTTCCACATAGAGGTTTAGTTCCGGTGGACCCCACCTCCCAACACCCACATGGGTGTTGTAAATAAAAATAAAAATGTCATAAACTTTTATTTTTATTTTATTCTTACACAAAAAACTCAAAAACTAACTTTCACCCTCAACCAACTATCGTCAGGGTGAAAGTCTTCTTAACCGAAAACTGGCATTGTGAGTTCAACGGTGCCCTCGGATTTCAATTTTGAGCAACGATTAAAAAGTTAGAAAAACTCGCACACACGTTTACTGAACGTACCCAAAAAAAGTTCATAAATTCATTCTGGGAACTCTGGGCCTCAAAATCACGCGCCCTCAATTTTTGCGGACTCGTAAAATTCCTATATATTTAAAAAAATTACATGGAAATTTTAGGAATTTACAATAAAGTCCTTATTAAATGTTATGCTTATGTGAGAAAATCCCATTTTATGGGGTGATTTCATAAAATTCCAAAAAGTATGCCAATAATAATAGTAATAATGTCTCATGAAAAAACTATCACCAAATTAGAAAAATATCCATTCATATAAAGACCACTTACCCCAATCACATGATTCATAATATAATCCAAGATCGTACTAGCCTCCAATGAGACCAAAAGAATCTATATCAGCTATAAACACTCACAAATTAAACAAAATAGTTAATGAAAAAATCCTATAATGGAATTATCATTATAAAAATCACCAAGTGGCTCTAAAATACTGAAACCACAAGTGATATAGTGTGTTCCACTTAAAATATCCACTCAAGACTAAACTAATTTATAACCTTGAATTGATCATCAATTTCATCCAATTTTTCCAAAAAATCATAAATAAATCTATTTGTGACATACCTAAAGATAAATGATGAACATATAAAGTTAAACACCCTTATCAATCCTCTTTTATACACTAAACATGAAATTCCCATCATGCAGTATGATTCTACCATGCTCTAGTGGAATTTTCATCCAAAAACAAATATAGCCATAATAAAAATAAAAGGGAATAAGGAAAACAAAAATATAAGAGAAAGGGTAAGATATTACCTTGAATCATAATGATAAAATGATTCTGAAGAATCATAATTTAATGGAATGAAATTAGAAGAAAGAGAGGGAGAAGGTGTGTTCACCCTCTTCTTCTGATCGACTAGAGACAATTAATCCTGTAGAGGTTCTAAAATAGAACCCCTAGAAAATTACTAAAATTACCCTCTAAATAATGGTTTTGGGGATTAATGGGTACCTAGTATCCACCCACTAACTACCTAGTATAATGAATTGTCCACTCGGTGGACCACCTGGAGGCAACCCTCCCCCTAGATCTCCATTGGGTACTCGGTGCTACCATACTAGGTACCCAGTGGCCTGTTGTTTCTATCACTCTCTCTTTTTCACTTACCAAAAATATGAGAATTTCATCAAGTTATTATTCACCCATCTTTACACCTCTAATAATCCCAAAAATTATCTAAATACCATATTTTCAATTCAAAACCAAAAAAGTCAAATTAACCATTCCACTAAAATAATGGAAATATAACTCATAACTTGGTTTACATACACTTAATTTCACAAGTCTTTTAAAATATTTACATAAAAGTAGGGATTTAAATTTAGATTAACAATATTTCATTTACATATAACACCAAAAATAAAATATTGATTCCATTATCTTTTTTATATACACAATATTTTCTTATTTTTTAATGAAACCAGACTCCTTAATTTCCTCATCATAATATATATTCTAAGTCCAAGATTCTTTCCTTGATCCATAAATAGGCTATTAAAACTTCAAAATAGAAGTAACAACATTTATATCCTTAAAAATTGAGATTTATCATATACACATACTTGAATATATTTCCATTAAAGAAAAAAAATTGACATACATATAGTGGATATATTACGAATCATAAGTTGTTATGGAAAGTAAAATATTAATGGATATTATTATAACTAATGGTGGAAAGGTTTCATCATTGTCAATACCTTTAATTTTTCTATAACTTCATATAAAAATATATCTTTAAAGGAAGTCACTCTACCATAAATGAAAATTTTCTTTCAAAAATCCCACTTACACCCTCAAGGTCTTACCCCTTTAGTTAGTTCAACCAAGTTCTAAAATTTATTCATGCACATGGATTCAATTTTTGATCTCATTCCCTTTAACAATTTGTATAAATATAAACTATTGATAGTATCTAGTTATGTGATGGTTCAATATTTCCTTAACTCTACCTTACCATCATTCACAAAAATAAAACCATTTATCTAAATATCCTAAAAAATCCTATAATACCTTTTACGTTCTTATAGTATATGAGTCTATTTAGTTTTCAAAAAACATCTTGAAATTGTCTCATATTCCATATATGGAACTATTTATATTTGTTTGCCTTCGACTTCACAAATGGTAAATGATCCTATAACTAATTTATTGAGTAATATAATCCTTATTAATAAATAATCCTCTTTAATCAAAAAATACTCTTTTCTCATTAGGATTATATAAATAATATTCCTTAGTTTGTTTTGGATTCCCTAAAAAATACACTTGTCATATTTTGAAATATTATGATTCACATAAGTTTCGCAGACCTAAATTTTCAAGAAATGAAAATTAAGATTTTTATCAATCCATGTGTCATATGTTGTCTATACAACTACCTTATATAGATTGTGGTAAAGTAATAATGCAATTGTTTCAAGATCATAACCCCCAAAAATACAAGAATTTCATATTAACTCATCATTAATTAAACCATTTCTAATCAGGTATGATACCTCTTTTGTAATACATCATTCAACTTAGTTTTTTCTAGAGGAGTGAGTTATGAAAAATTTATGTAATCTATCAAAAGATCAATAAAAAATTAAATTAAGTATTTCCCACCTTGATTTGATTAAATCATCTTAATACATTTTCCAAGTTGATTTTTTATATAATTTTTTAACACCTTGAAAATTTTAAAGTTCACAAACTTATTCTTTATATAAAACATATAAACATATTAATTAAAGTAATCAGTAAAGGCTACAAAGTATTTATAACAACCACTCTCTTATGAATTCATTAACTCACATACATTATTATGTATTAATCCTAATATCCTACTAGCTCTTTCACATTTTCCACTAAAATATTATTTGGTAATCTTTCTTAATACACAATATTTTCATGTATCAAATAATTCATAATTGAATGATTCCAATAATATATCTCTATGTAGTATTTGGATGTTTTCCTCATTTATATGTCAGAGGAGAAAATTCCAAAAGTTGTACTTGAATCATTTATTTTGGCCTTAATATTTTTTATTTTATTCACTATATTATACAAATCTAGAATATATAAAACATTAATTATATTTTTCTACCATAAAAAAATTTATTTATGTATATATAAAAAATATTATTCTTGATCATGAAAGAAAATAATTTTTATCCAAACATGAAACAAAAAATAAATTTCTATTTATTGTAGAAATATAGTAATAGTTTTTTAATTTTATAATTAATTTCATAGGAAGATGTAAATCTAAAAATAAATCAACCAATGAAGAAACTATTTCTCTAATTCCAATATATATATATATATATAAATATACTTGTCCCTTAAAAAATTTTATTCTATTTCTAAGTCTATGAACATGATCAAAAATTTGTGGCACACAATTAACATCTAAAACCCATGAGTCAGAATTGGAAAATTTTATTTTAATAATATTCAATTATTTTTCCCCATTTTTCTTCACATTATAACTCATAAGTTATTTTATCAATATATAATGAATATAAAAATGAAATATATGTTTAATGAATTTCTAAACTAAATAAAAATATTTATCAATTTAGTATCATACTTTACAAAATATTCTATAAGTATTTATATTAAAAATATTCCCACTAGAATAATGATTATATACATTATATATATGAGTAGGTCTAGATCCATATTTCACTAAGATTTGATTTTTAATTTTTTATTCTCTAATCGCTTAGCTATTTGGGTAGAAAATTATATTAATTATATCACATGTAAATGTTGAATAATATAGTGGAAAACACATTTACCATATTCATCTAATGAATTATATTAAATATATTCTTCTATACACATAATAGTTAGGGTTAACCACACAATTGTAACCTAAAATTTATATTGTATATTGACACCTAATGTGACACTTGAGATTCAATTATATTATTCTTTTCTTTCTAGAGAAACAATATCGAAATACAAATAGATTTATTCAAGAATATGATTAAAAACTAAATTCTCAGTTTTTATAAAGTTAATTTGAAGAAATTATTTTTACTTTTGAATTTATCATGCCCGAATTAGCTTAGGGGAGATTTTAAATATTTGTAAAAAATAGTTTATTTATTGGTTAATAGTGAAAAATACCAATTTTACCAAAGTTTTCACTTTAATGAAATTATATTAACTTGAAATATTATGAATACTTTTTTCTAGACCAAATATATATATATTCAATGTCACAAACCAACTAGGATAACCCACATAAATGGTATTTTAATCAATCATAACATTTACCAAAGGATGTTTCTGATCCCTATAGTCCGGTAACTAGCACATAGGCATCAAGGAAAAAAAGAGGGAGTGATTTCACCACAAGGATAACCAAAAAATGAAAAAATAATAATCCATAAATAGTCAGTATGCTGATACAGTCAACAAGAGAAAAACTATATAAGGTAGAAAATTAAACAAACCATAACATATCATAACTAATGACAATATCATCACAAGGCCTCCTCATAACAAGTGGATCATACACTCTAATTATCACCACCAAATCCATAAGTCCTACTATCAAGAACAACTACCACCTCTAAGTGGTGATTTTCTTTTCCCTAGACCTGGAATAATAAATTCTACAAATTTTCAATGGAAAAGTTGAATGTGAGTAAGACTATCCCAGTTAGATCTCACCAATCATTTCATATCAAACAAACTAAATATACTCAATTTTAAATAAAACATATCATGGAAATATTTTCACATTTTAATATAAAAAATTATTTTCAAAACATTCCAATGGAAAGTATAAAATAGGTATAAAAGTGTATTCTCATTAAAATAGGTATATATAAGAATTACAATCAAAATATTCATGAATAAGTCTTTTCATCAAAATTGGAATGAATAACTCATTTTCAAAAACATTGGCATGTAACAAGAATATTCAATCATAGCATCATAGTTATAAAACCTATGTTAGTTATTTTTTGTTCATAAATTTTTATACAATATTAATGAAATATGGAACCTAGTGAGCACACATCACTAGATCACAAGCCTAAGGAAAATAATAATCCATCACAAAGAATGAACCCCCTACCCTCATCAAGATTTGAATTGTGTTTTCATCATCAATACTTTTATAGGTTGATCTAATACATTCTTAGTGGGAACATACATCATCTTAACTGCTCAGGATTTCATGTACTTCAAGGTATTAAATCATATGAGTGCTATCATTTATTTTAATCAATCTCAAATCATTTCAATCGGCCCTAAGTTCAAGTATAAAAACATTCCATTTCTTTTAAAAAACCAACATCAAATGGTTTTCATCAAAACTTATGACTTTAAAAATAATTCATTAAATTTAAAATTTATAAAAAATTTCATGCTTTCATTTCTCATGAATCCTAATCAAAATAATTCTTAAAATAATTCATTTTAATTAATGATCATTTTTCAGAAATCAAAATTTTATTTTAAAATCCATTTTCAAATGGATTTCATCATACACACCATTCTATCTCAAAAACATTTATTAAAAGACTCAAATAATTATTTAGAGATAAATTATAAATCTATATCAAATCAAGAAAAAAAAATGGTTTCAATTCATAGGAATCACATTACAAAACCTCCTTCCTTAATCATGGTAAAGTCAAACCCCAAACATGGGATTTTCAAATGGATATTAAAAGGGATATAATTATTCAATGAATAATCCTAGAAACATAATTCCAAAGTTAAAGCCTAAATCCAGAAATATCCCAAGTTTTCATATCCCTCAAAGAAGAAGAAGCCCAAGGGAGAAGGGATTCATCAAAAGATCTTGGACACGCTAATCGATAGATATTCAATGCTACAATCGACACTTAGATCTATTCTATTTCAAGTTTTTAAGGGATAAAATCACCTATAAAGAGCCTTCAATATCATTTGGGAATAATTTGGTTCAAGGGAGGATATTAGAGAAATAAAATATAAGTTTCAAGAAACATATTTATGATACTTCCTGTCTCCAACTCACCCACATCGGCATCACTGGCTAGTTGTTGTCTTCCACTGGAAAGATGGTGGTACCTGGTAGAATTATTGCACCACTATAAGTCCCACTAATAAGTTGTTAATACTAAAAATAATTCATGTACCATTGGGTAGCCCATCGGCTGGTCAATGGCCTTCCACCAGGTGATTGGTGGACTTCCAGTAGGAACTCCCTACTACCATAATGCCACCAGTTTCTTGATGGTTATCACCAGATATCCATTGGATCACTTGTATCCACTCCACATATAGAATCATTTCCACACTCGATCCAACCTTCTATGACATTCCCTGATCTCTCAAAAAAGAATTAAAAAACATTCATAGCCCCTCAAAAGGCTCAAATAAGTAGAAAAAATCCAATAATCAATGGAATAAACTAGAAAAATCCTCATAAAAAGTGGAATAAAACACAAGTGAAGGAGTTTGTCTTAAAAAAGTGTTGGAATTTTATAATTACCCTCACCATTATTATTTTTACCCTTGAAAATCATATCAAGAAGACCAAAAATAGATGAATATACTGCTCTCACATCAATTTCTCATTATCCCGCATCTCATGTGACTAAAAACCATGTTTCCATAGCACCAAATCCAAAGGTATATACTTTCCATATAGAACCTTTTCTTGAAAATAAATAATATGAACCATATTCTTAAACATGATCATATTGGGTTTCATATCTAGGAAATACAAATTCAAAACATGATACAAGTCTAAAATGTACTACTTGAGCTATGAAAAATGAAACATTTCACATATCAAATTCATCTAAGATGAAAAGGAAAAAATATAACATCCTAGACTCCAGAGACACAAATATTGTAGTTATACATTATTGTTATAGGATATAAGATATCTTGAAGGATCCAACAGTTTAGTAGTCTTTGAATACTATAAACATACATACAATACATTTAAAAACATATTATACAACATGAAAATATAAATAGAACATTCTTATCCTTTATATCATATCCCTAAAAATTACACATAATCCTCCACTATATTTCTTGGTTAAAAAAATAAGGGTGAGCTCAGATGCTCAGTAAGGAGTAGCATATAGTGAAATATTAAAAAACATAAACATGTAATAAGTGATATGGATAGAATAAATGAACAATATGGATCTATAATCAAATAAAATTGATGTAATTATATATCCATGATAAAAAAATAAAAATAGGTAAAATAATAATCATTGATATCATATTGATGAAATGCATAATGTTGGACATCAAAAAATAATTTTCAAGGACTTATGCCAAAACACTTTCCTATCATGGGAAGAGGTATACACCAAAACCTAACCTTCTTTCACATTAGAAACATTTATGAATCAAGTTTATATATAATTTTGGTCCCCACTCATCACCTGATTAAGTCCAATTCATTATCCATAAGATTTATCAAGACCTATCATGCCATTCCTAGAGGAAAATCTTGCTGAATAAAACTTGTTTATCCATATAATGAGAAATAGAAAAATCCAATACATCCTTATTAAATAGAATAATGTGGTTGTATAATAGAACATCCCTTAATCAAATTGGAAATTATATGGTATGATCAAAGTAACAAGAAGTACCCTTATAAAATAAATATAAAGGTGAGGGTTCTTACAATGTGTTGTGTTATCCATATAAGATTGTGATTAGATTCAATAGCTTGAATTTGTTGTAGATTAAGGAAATGGTTTGATAAATCCTTCATCGTGATTTAATAAATGTGTGTGAATATTCCAAATCATACCCAAAGAGTATCTAGCCATGTGTGCAGTTATAGGCCTATTCATCGTGCATCAGAGTGATGATTGAGTAAATTATCAACCAACCCTTTTCATGGTAATTACCCCTAGGTGAATCTATTTCATAGGAACATACACTTTCCATTACCCATAAATTAATTTATTTTCTACGAAACTAAATTTACTTTTATTTTACCAAATGTAGTATAGTTCTTCCATGATAGAAAATATTGAGTTTTTCAAATATGTTGGTAAATGTTCAATCAAAAGAACATGAGGGAGGGATAATCACATAAACATTTAAATACCATAAATCTCATAAATAATATGGTAAAATTATTCAATGGAAATACATGCACTATACACAAAGAAATAGGTGGTAAATATAACCTTAGTACAAAATAATAAAAATTGAAATGGAAAAACCCCACTTATGGCTTGGGTAGAAATTCAATATTAAACTCTTGAAATAGAGGGATTAAACATGATATTAAAACAAGTTTAATAAATTAAGTTTGTGATATAAAATCTTACATTAGATTTATATATAAAACAAATAAATTAAATTAGGTGCATAATACCAAACATGCCTCAAAGGGAGGAATTTGAGAAGGAAAATCATTACCACTTGTCTGGAAATTGAAAAACATACTTTAACATCAAGTATAATAAACATATATATCTTAATAATTTAATTAATGACCTTAATAATATCCATTTTTATTCATACTCTTCATAAGTGGCCATTCTCTACATGAATTCTTCTGATTTTCCACATTGGGCATTTATAGTTTTGATCGTCTGTACTAGTTTCATAATAGTGGTGCTCGTATTAATTTTTATTCCAAATTTAATTATTAAAAGTTAATTAACAATATTTTTAGAGATAATTTATAATAATTTATGTTGTTTAAAATTAATTTCATGAGTGTTTTAG
Source organism: Viscum album (assembly GCA_963277665.1). Taxonomy (NCBI): domain Eukaryota; kingdom Viridiplantae; phylum Streptophyta; class Magnoliopsida; order Santalales; family Viscaceae; genus Viscum; species Viscum album. The sequence goes on along the minus strand of OY728157.1, from coordinate 452,486,741 downwards.
TCTATATCCTTAAATATGAAATTGATAATAAACATGTTTCGGTGATTCTTGATGATAAAAGTGTGTTTTATTAATTAATAAAATAAATATTGATAAAAAATATCCAGAAAAAAAACATCCATATCATATTATACCAGTAATTATGTTCCCATGTTCATTCATGATAAAAATTCATTATATTTTTTAAGTAGGTGGTTGAACCGAACTAAACATGAACATACCATAATTTAATAAATGATTATGAGGTGGTTTTGTTGTAATATCATTATTACAGAATAATAATGATAATATTTAGTTTTTAATAGTGTTATATATTATAATTTGAAGTTATTATAAGATAAATTAATGGATATTAAGTCATTACTCAATTTTAATAAAATATTATCCTTTTAGTAAGCTTATTTTAACTGGTTAAATTTACGATGATCGTTTGTTGATCATATCAGTAGTAGGTTCTATAATTTTTCATTACATTAAATTGATGATATAATAAAAATTATATTTATCCTTTAATATCATCATTATAACCATCCTTTTATAGTAGTGAAGGAAAACAAAATATGTTGCATTGTAGAGGTGGTAGTTTTCACAATGCATGAATGAAAATTTAATTTTTCTAAATGGAAAAGGTTGTTAGTATTTATTTAAAAAATATAAAAACAATAATTATACCATAAATACTAAATAATTCATATAATATTTGTAAAAATAAAAATTAAAATATAAAAGTAAAATACATGAATGAAAATATTGAACTTGCATTGAGAACTTGGGGTTTCTCTTATAAGATTTCATGTAAAAGAAGGGATTTGGATAATATCTTGTGACCAGAGACTTATGGAAGTGAAATAGAAGGAAAAGGTAATTAAATAAGGTATATTTTAAATATGAAACATAATTTTATATTGGTATTTAAGTGGTGGTGATATACCCTTTTATAAGTGAAAAATAAGGGGCATTTTTCATGGAAACAAAAGCTATGTAAGGGGTAAGAATAGAATCACATGGGTGTTAAGTGGGTCTAGTTAGTTCGGTGAATTAGGTGTATAAATGGTATTTGAGACATGATGGTATGAAATTAATACCTAAAAGTATTTCAATAAGGTGTATGTGACTTTTTACTTATTAAAAATTTGAGATTTCATATATACCCATTTTGACCTTATTAATCTTAATTAAAAATTAAACATGGTAATTATTTTATTACTAAAAATATAAGATAACCCTTATTACAAAATTTTGATGTGAAAAATCTGAATTTTAAATCTTTTTAACCAAATTCAATTTCTAAATATGAGGAAATTAACTTTTTAATTAAAACATAAGATATAGGGAAAAAAATATTAAAAAATGTATTCTTATATATTATGTGTTTTTTATTATTATTTTTAATTAATTATTAATTGAATGAATGTTTATATATTTTTTATGTTTTAAATCATCATATTAGAGTCATAATTTAAATTATTTTAATATAATATATTTTGATAAAAATTAATTCTTTAAAAGCAACCATTTTACTTTTATCATGGAAATTAATATTTATCCAAAATAATTTATTTTCATTTCCCAAAATAAGATTGGAATAGTTATATTATTTTGACCTGTTGATTCTAAATATAAATTCAATTTTAACAAATAACATTAATATGTATATAGAAAATAAATTTTAACATTTGTGCACATGAAACCCTTTTTTTATAAAAATCTATAAAAATTAATCTTAAGCTAATATATTTATGAAAATTTAAAAAAAATAAGTGAATTTTGTTAAAATAACATTAAAAAAAATTAAAATAAAATTCTAAATATACTTAAGAATAAAGTATCTTTAGAGTGTGCATTTTATGATAATTTGGGATATGGTGTTTACCTATTACAGTATGGTCTTAGGTATTGCATTCTCCCTCACCCACATAAATAATATTTTCCTCAATATTAGGGTATATATAAGGTATTTAAAAAATATGGATATTCCTTCATCATGGATAATTCAGTCTCTGAAATTTACTCTTTTAATTTGTTATTTCTCCAATGTACTTTCACCAATCGAGTTTTACAATTCTATAATACCTTCTCTCTGGTGTCAAAAATCTATATAGGCTCTTTATTATAATACAAGTTAGGATCCAACTCTATTCCACCATATGTGAGCACATGTATTGGATCTAGAATGTATTTCCTCATTAATGAAACATGAATGATATTGTGTACTTTAAAAAGGTTCGGAGTCATATCCAACCAGTAAGCTACAATCCCAATTCTTTAAAATATTTTAAAAGGCCCAATATACCTAGGTCTTAACTTTCCCTTTTTACTAAACCTTAAAACTCCCTTCCATGGTGAAACCTTCAATAATATATGATAGCTAAAATCAAATTCAATTTTTTTTTCCTTCAATTATCATCATAAATCTTTTTTGTACTCTTGGACGCTTTAATATGATCTTGAATAATTTATACTTTAACAGCTATATCCTCTGAAATATATGGTTCAACTAACTATATTTCTATAAATTCTTCTCAATAGGTTGGAGTACGACACCTCTTCCCATACAATGCTTCGTATAGTGCCATATGGATACTCAAATGGAATCTATTATTTTATGAAAATTATACCAAATGTATATATTGATCCCATGTAAATTGAAATTCAATAGAAAATGATATCAACACATCTTACAAAGTATTGATATTTATTTTAAACTTCCCATCAATCGAGTGATGATAATATTTGCCTAAATGTATCTTATTATTAAGAGGAATTTGAATAATCTCTTATGATTTCAATGTGAACTGAGGGTCACAGTCAAATAAAATGGATAGAGGTGCCCATGAATCCTTACTATTTCATTGATATAGATTCATTCAAGGTGATCAATAGGAATATATTCTCCTATAACTAATAAATGAGTATAATTTTTATGATGATTGATTATGACCCATATAGAATTTTTCTTCATTGGAGTCTTTAAGATCCTAGTGAAAAATTCCATTGTAACATTATACCACTTCTATATAGGTATAGGTAGATGTTTCAAGACTCCCTTAATATGTTATATTTCAGTATTTAGCTATTTTAATACTAAGAAAATGGATACATAGTCTATAATTTCTCACTTCATACCATCCCACCATAAATGTTATCTTAAATACCTATACATATTTATGCTACTATGGTGTATAGAGGAATTGGATCTATGTTCTTCAACTATAAGTTCCCTCTTAAAATCTGGTATGGATGAACAAATAACATATTCCCAAACATCAACACTCCATATTTATAGATGAAGTATGTCAATTTACCATCATTAACACCTTTAAACTTCCTTTGTAATTTCTCATCATCCTACTAGGACTTCTCTATATTTTCTAGCAAGGATATTTTATCAATCTATAAGAAAAGGAATGATGGTTCCCCTTTCTTAGAAATCACCAAATCCATATTTACTAGATCTATATATATATATATATGGGATCCATATTAATCATCATCATGGTTATAACTCCATGGTCTCTCCCACTTAATACATCAGCCACCTTTTTTACCTTCCCAAGATGGTATTGTATGAAGAAATCATAGTATTAGAGTATTTCCAACCATCTTCTTTTCCACATGTTGATATCATTCTGAGATAATATATACTTAAAAATCTTTTGTCCTATATATCACATCATTTTTCATAAAGGTGGTGTTTTTTTTAGAAAATATTTTGTCTTCCATCTCCAGTTCATGAGTTAGATAGTTCTATTCATAGATTATAAATTTCCTTAATGTATAGTAAATCACCCTATAATTATTCATAAGGATAAAACCAATTTCTTTATTCAATGAATCACTTTATATTAAAAATCATTCCTTAACTAATGTTAGAGTCAAAACTTTTGCATCAATCAATATTCTCTCTAGCCCTTTAAAACTTTCCTCGTATTCACTTTTCCATGTGAATTTAAACCCTTTACATATTAACTTGGTTAATGGGTTGTCCAACTGGGTAATATCTTGAAAAAAATTGATAGTAACCTACTAAACCCATGAATATTCGATTATTAGTTTTTTTTGTCAGTGTAAGACGTTATTTAGCTAATATTATCTTTTAAGGGTCAATAAATATTTCATCCTTAGAGAAAATTTGTTCATGAAAAGAAACTCAATTGAACCAAAATTCAAACTTACTATAATTACCTTTTTATAAGGATATCAATAATTATTTGTAGATGTATCTCATGCTCTTTATAAATATTAGATTATACTAAGATATCATCAATTAATACTAATAAAAAGGTATCAATATACTCTTAGAATATTCTATTCATCATATCTATGAAGTAGAAGGTTCATTATTCATTATAAAAGGAATTATTATAATCTTATAATGTTCATACCTTTTTTCAAAATGTTATATTCAGTATATCATACTTATTATCCCTTAACTAATGATAACCAGAGAAATGATAAATCTTTGAAAAGTATTTGGATCCATGAATTTGATCAAATAAGTCATCAATTCATGCCCAAGGTTACTTATTATTTATAGTAATAGCAATGATCTCCCCATAATTGATGCACAATCTCATATAAGTTTCCTTATTTTTCATAAATAAAGTAGGGTCTCCCCATAGTTAAATGTTGGGGCTTATAATTCCCTTTCCAATCCACTCCTATAGTTGATTATTTAATTCAAATAACTCTATAGGTTCCATTGTATAATTATTTATAGATATATTGGTCTTGCATTAGGAATAATTTCAATAGAGAACTTGACTTCACACTTTGGTGGGTGACCAGCTAATTCTTTTGAAAAAACAGAAATAATTTTTTATACCATAGGTACATCATCTATTTTTATGATTTCTTACTTATTCATAAATGATTATTGATATTATACTCTAGTATTTTTAATTAAATACCACCATTGGTTTGAATTTTACATTATATAATAGGCCACCATGATGAATTTTTCCTTTTTACTACTTCCCAAAGAAAGATAGATCTTCTCTAGGGACTTCATCTATTCTTTTAGCTACCAGTGGATTAATAATTCCACTGGATGTTGGAGTTTGTTGTAGTATTAAGTGATCCAACATAGTTACACCATATTTTGGATCATGAGGTTACTATATGTGGGAAATATTATTATTCATAACCTAGTTCAACTACCCTAATTTAGTTATGAACTGATTAGCCACAATTCCATCTTCATTAAATTTTCTAGTGGGAATATATCTACATTGACTATGGGTGTTGATATAGTTTCCATTCCTCCCATTATTCACCATTTTCTACAATGGTATACACATAATTATATCATGATATTTTATTGTAAAATAAACTTTCTACTAAGTTTTCTGGAGTGTTACCTATAAATATTGAGGAATTTTCATAGTACTCGTGATATCATACTTGGTTCATCTAAATATAGTCTACAACGTTGCTACTAAAATTCCTTCAATACCAATAGAGACATCATAGACTCCAGAAACCTATATATTATAGTAATATTACATTTTTTGTGCATTATAAATGATTTTATGAAGAATCCAACCATTTTTTAGTCTTGGAAGAACAGATACATATATACAATACATTTGGAAACATAAAATGAAACATGAACATATAGTAATAACATGGTTATCCCTTTCATAATATCCCTAGAAATTATACATGATCCTCCTCTATACTTCCTAGGGAAAGGAAAAAATATGGTTGATCTCATATACTCAGTAAGGAGTAGCATACAATGGAATCATACATAACATCAACATGGAATAATTGTTATGGAAGGAATAAATAAACAACATAAAGCCATAATCAACTAAAATTGAGAGCATTTCATATCCATGGAAATAAATTAAAACATGGATAACAATAATCATTGATCTCATACAGATTAAATGCATAATTTTAGAAATCAAAAATATGTTGTTAATGCCTTATTCCAAGACACTTTTCTATCTTGGGATAAGGTATAAAACAAAACCCAACTTGTTTTTTCTCATGATACCTATCGATGTATAGATATTCTATATAATTTTGAGCCCCACCCATTTCCAGATCAATTCTAATGAATTCAACATAATATTCATCAAGACCTTTCATACCATTCCTTAATAAACCAATAAATGAATAAAACTTTTCTATCCATAAAATAAGAAATAAAAAAAAATACTTCCTCATTCAACAGAATAATGGTGATGTCTAGAAGAAAATCCCTTAATCAACTTGTAAATTTTTAGGTATCATCAAAGTAATGTAAAGTACCCTTATAAAAGAAATATAGAGGCAAAGGTACTTACAATGTGATCAGTTATCCATGGAAGTTAGTGATTGGATTCAATAGCTTGCATTGGTAGCAGACTAAGGAAATGGTAGGAAAAATCCTTTATCACGGTTCATAAATAGTATGTTAATATTCTAAAGGATATACCTTGGGAGTGTCTATCCAATTGTGTAGTCTTAGGCCCATTCTTCATGCATTAGTATAACAATTGATTAAATTCTCAACTAACCATTTTTAGGGTTATTAACCCTAGGTTAATTTTTACCAATGTTACATCAAATTTCTAATACCTAGAGATGGATTTTTTTCTTGGAAACTATACTTAATTTTACTTTACCAACTTAGGATGGTTCTTCCACTATGGGAAATATTGAGTTTTATAAAAAGTTTGGTAAATATTGAATCAAAATAACATTAGATATTGATAATTATATAAAAATTTAAATTCATTAAATTTTATGAATAATATTATAAATTTATCTCATGCTAATGTATCCACTAAACACAAGGAAGTAGGTTTTGAATATATCCTAAGTCCAAAAGAATGAAAATTGATACCAAAAACCCCCACTTATGGCATGGGTAGTAATTAAATCATAACCTATATAAAGAGATGGATTAAACTTGATCATAAAATAAAATTAATAAATTAATTTCATGATATAAAATCTTACATAGGCATTATATTTACACCATATAAATGAAAGTAGGTGCATAATACAAAACATGTCTCAAAGAGAGGAATTTGAGGGGGAAAACCCTTACTACTTATCCTGAATTCCATGAATGTAATTTAAACTAATTTATAATAAAAATATCTATCCTTATCACATACTTAATAACATTAATCATATATATCTTCATTCATACTCTTTATAAATTTTCATTCTTTGCATGAATTATTTTTATTTTCCACATCAGGTGTTTATAGTTTTGATCATTTATACTAGTTTCTCAATAGTGGTGCTCATATTCATTCATATTCAAAATTTTATTATTAATAGATAATTAAATTTAATTTTATAGATTATTTATAGTAATTTATGATATTTCAAACTCCTTTTATTATTTTTTTAGTCTTTATCTTTGAATATAAAATTGATAATAAGCATGTTTCGGTGATTCTTGATGGTCAAAGTTTGTTTTATTAATTAATGAATTAAAAATTGATATAAAATATAAAAAACCAGAAAGAAAAATTCTTTTACACATTTATATCATATTATAATAGTAATTGTGTTCCCATATTCATTCATGATACAAATTCATAGTATTGTTCATGTAGGTGGTTAAACCTACCCAAACATAAACATACCGTAATTTAATGAATGGTTATGAGGTGGTTTTGTTGTAATATCATTATAAAAGAATAATAAGGATATTATTTAGTTTTTATTATAGTTATTTGTTATATTTTTAATAATTATAATAATATTTAATTCATATAAATCCATTATACAATTTAAATAAAATATTAGCCTCTTAGTATGCTTATTTTAAATGGTTAAATTAACGATGATCATTTGTTAATTATATAATTAATAGGATCTAAAATTTATCATAACCAAACATTAATGATATCATAAAAATAATATTTATTTTTCAATCCCATCTTTATAACCATCCTTTTAAGATGGTGAAGGAAAAAACATGTTTTTTCATGGAGGCAGTAGTCTGCACAATGCATAGATGGCGATTTCATTTTTCTTAAGGGAAAGGGGAAAGGTGGTTAGTGTTTATTTCCATGATATAAAAACATTTATTATATCATAAATAATTAATTAATCATATAATATTGGGAAAAATAAATTTTAAATGGAAATATAGAAGTAAAATATGTTAATGAAAATATTGAACTTGTGTTGAGAACTTCGGGTTTCTCTTCGAGAATTAATTATAAAGAAAGGGCTTAATCTAATCTCTTATAACCAGTATCTTATGAGAGTAAAGTAGGATTATAGGGAGATGAAATAGGGAAGTTTTTTATGAATAAATCTAATTTTATAGTGGTATTTAAAGGGGCGGTGAGAGGCCTCTTTTATAAATGAAAAAAGAGGGTTTTTTCATAGAAACTAAAGTTAGGTAAGGGGTAGGAATGTAATCACAATAGTGTTAGATTTATTTGGTAAGTTATATGAATTAGGTTTATAGATAATATTTTAAACATGTATGTATGAATTTTATACCAAAAAAGGATTTCTAGAAGGTATATGTGACATTTTACTTATTAAAAATTCATGGCTTATTATTTACCCATTTTAACCTTATTAAAATATATTTATAATTAACCATAGTAAATATTTTATTAATAAAAATATAATATGAACCTTACTAGAAAAATTAAAATTGATGAATCCTAATTTGGGATCCATTTAACCTAATTAAAATTTTAAATATGAGAAATTTTCTTTTAAATTAAAAAATAAGTTATTGGGAAAATGATTTTTTATAAAAAAATCTTTGTATATATTAAGTGTTTTCTATTATTATTTTATATTAATTATTAATTAAATGAATTTTTATATTTATTATGTTAAAAATAATATCATATTAATATTTTAAATTAGATATATCTAATTTATTTAGGAAATAAATTATTTCTTTGAAAGAAACCATTTTACCTTTACCATGGTAATTAATATTTATATAAAATAATTTATATTCAATGCCTAGAAATAAAATTTGAATAGTTAAATAATTTAGACCTAATAATTCTAAATAGAAACATTATTTTAATAAATATCATTAATATGTGTAAGTAATATTAATTTTAACATTCATGTGCATAAAACCCTTTTTTAGAAAAAAAAACTCTAAAGATCCATATTAAGCTAATATCATTATGAAAAATTAAAAAAAAGTTTATTTTGTTAAAATAACATTATATCATTAAGAAATTAAACTTATAAATATACTCATGAATAAATTCTCTTTAGAGTTTGAATTGTATGATAGTTTAGAATATCGTGTTTACCTGCTACAGTAGGGTCTTGGGTATTACAAAAAATGTATGTTGTTATACCAATCGGCTCAAGAACCTAAAAAAGTTTCACATATCTTAGTGTTAGATTCACCTATTTTCTAAGCCTTCAGTGACCCAACCAAGGCAAGACTCTTAAAAAAACTTGGTCACTAACTGAGAACTCCAATAGATGTTTATAACAATCTTCATAAGATTTATACCATATTTATGTTGTTACCATCCTCTATCAATTCAAATGGATCAATACCATTTCCTATTTGACCAAAATGGGTCCCATAAGTGAATATTCACCAATATTTGACCAATAATGTGGAGATTTACAATGCTAAAAATACAAGTACTAAAAGGTTTTCATCTTAATAAATGAATGGTAACTATTATTATAGGAAAAATTATCCATCCCCAAATGGAAATCCCATGCTCGTCAAATTTCAATAAAGCAAGAATAATCATGACCTATAGAATCCTTATAGCCTATTTTTTGACCATCTATATGAGGGTGGTATGATGTATGCAACTTTACCTTGGATCCCATCATCTCCTAGAGGCCTCTCCAAAAATGAGAATTAAACCAAGGATCTCTATCTAAAACAATATGAAACATAACTCCATACCAGAAGAAAATATTATTTTTATATAGATATCCCAAGTACATGACTTTGGTAGTATCAAGAATAGGAATCAAGTGATATGATTTGTTAAATCGATCAATCACTACCCAAATTAAATTATTTCCTCTAGAAGTACATAGAAACCCAAAAAAATTATATCAATATCTCATCCCACTTATAAGTTGGCATAGGAAGTGTTTGTAGGAAAATTGAAGGCTTATGAAGTTAAACCTTGGTTCGTTGATAGGTATAATAATGGGGAAAATCAATAATGTCTTCTTACAAACCTAGAAACCATAATTGATGCCTAATGTTATAAAACATATTAATTGTGTTAGTTTTAACATCTCATTGGTAATTATGACAATATCCAATCACATCCTTTCTCATAGGTGATGTAATGACATATTTTTTTCTGAATTAAATAACACCCTTAGAAGATAGATACTATTTTCCAATGGTATCCCTACCATATAAAGAATCCCTAATGCCTAAAATAAAATCATAAAGTTTCTTGTCCTAGAATAACATCTCTAAAAGATAGGGTGTATACTAAATTCTGTCCAAAACAACCTTATTTTCATCCTCCCATACTCCCAAATGCATGCTAGCAAATAGAGCCATCAAATTCTACTCTTCTAATGATTCCTTCACAACTTAAGATGGAAACTTCCTACTCAGAGCATCAAAAAAAATGTTCTTCTTCCAAAGTATATAATCAATGTTAAATTAAAATTATTGCAGGCACTCCACCCATATCCTTTTATGTATACTAAATTATTTTTATGATTAGATATAACTCAAGATTTTGTGATCAGAGTAAATGGAAAACCTTTCTCCTAAAATTAGTTTTGAAAACTCTTCATATAATTAATAACCTATTGGGTTTTTTTAAGGTTTTTCCTTTAGGTTTCATTTGGAATAGGTTTCCAGATAGAGTTTATCAGAAACTATTTTCTATAATAAAATGATTATAAAAATATCATCAAACAAACTAGACATATGTTTTCCTATTATGGTGTTTCAGGGGATTTTGGTAGAAATTTGTTTACCATATAGAACTTTTTTCAAACATATGTAAATAGATGTAGTGTTATCATACATAGGGTTTTCTGTATTAAGGCTTTAATGATTAAACATAGATCATCATATGAATATTTTATTAGTTTATATTCAAAGGTTACCATTATGTGGGTACACTTTCATAGGTTTTATTGATTTATTGATGATCAGATATTTGTGGTTGCAATTTAAGATGAAATTTGGTATCAACAGTTTCTCAAGTCAATGGAAGGTCGACCATGAAGATCTAAAGTTGGTATAAAATTATTGATTAGAAAAATTCGTCTATAAATAGGTGGTGTCCCTTCTCTAAAGTATAAAATGACAATTTTATGAACAATTTATATTTATAAAATAATTTTTAAGACTCAATATAGAGATTCAGAAATATTTTTGTAATCAATTTTATCTACTAAAATGAAAAAAAAAATTATAGTGCTCTCCCATGGATAAAATAATTTTTCCAAAACATGTTAGATCTTATATTAACATTTTTCCATTTTGGATATTTTTTATGAAATTTTACTGTTGAGTTTGGTGTGGTGATTAGGTTATCTCATCCTACTTCTAGTGCACATAAACTTTAGAGGATGAATTTATCAAATGTTCTAGCTATTTTATAACATTATAGAGCATATCCACAACTTAGGATAAAATGATCGAATTTATGAATTTTTTACTGTGATAATTATCTCATCAAGTAAGTTCCTTGGATAGAAAAGATAAATTTTGATGCTCAAGAGGTTCCTTATCTCCCACCAAGTGGTATCAAAGGATGGTTACTTGGTTGGCATGGTTTAGTTCTTCTTCACTCATATCATTCATATGAAATTATCCCCAAAGTTTTTATATTTTAGTTGTTTTACTATTATTGGTAGAATGAATTCAGAGGAAGAAAATTTTAATATTAAAAATTTCAATGGAATATACTTTTCCTTTTGGATAATTTATTTGGAAGATCTTTTGATATATAATTATCTTAATTCTTCTTCTTCTTTTGAAAGTGTCTTAAAATAATTGATGCAGTTGGATAGAGGTAGTTGGATAGGAATTATTTAGCCTTAATCAGGATGTTTCTTGTATAGAATATTGTGTTCAACATTAGATAGAATAAAAATACTACTGATTTTATGAATTATTTGTCTGAAATGTATAAAATCCAACAAATCTTGAAAATTTATTCATGTTTTGTAGATTTTTCAACTTTATTTTATCATATAGAATGCCTTTTTATGATCATCTGAATGACTTAAATATGATCTAAGGGAAGCCTTAATTAATAAAGGTTACATTCAAATATTTGGGATGTTATTCTTATTTACTTACTTTCAAAGATTTTTGAAACCATGGTGACACAGTAACTTCAATGGGAAGACATATATCATCATTGATGACATTCAAAACTTGATTTTGAATAAGGAGTTGAGGTGGAATGAAGTTCAAAATTCATTCAAAAATGATCTCAATGCTACTCGATGGGGTTGTTCAGTTCATCAAAAAAAATTCTAGATGACAAAATATTCATAGGATAATCCCCAATAAATAAGTAAAAGTAACTTGATAGGTTCAGGTCTTACATGCAAGATTTGTGGTAAAATAGAACATATCAATAAATATTGTAGAAATCAGACTAAGGATTCAACTTCTGAATGGACAAACTCAATCATTACAAACAATAAAGGGTCCATATTGATAATGATCATGGTAATTATAGATAATTCATGGGTTTTTTACTTATGGGAATCATTTCATTCAACTAGTGAGTATGTGTTCATGGTTGATTATGTACCAAGAATCTTAGGTAGGGTACATCTAGAAGAAGATTAAGCTCTTGATATAGTTGGGAAAGGTGATGTGAACATTAAAATTAAAAGTGAAAGTATTTTAAAATTGAAATATGTTAGATACATTCCATGTCTCTAAAATAACATCATATCAATTGGAAATATTGATGTTGTTGTTTTTAGAATGATTGTTTCTAATATATTTTAGAAGATCAGAAAAGGTTCCATGGTGATTGCTTATAGATTAAAAAATGTTACCTTGTATCTTATTGAATGATGTAATGAAGTTGCATATAATGGAACGAATTCATCCAATAGTTTTTAAAAGGTGTTATGCTTGGTTTGTTAACCTCAGTAAAAAAATATTAAAGTTATAGAAGGTAAGGCCATACTAAAACTCAATCACACAAACCATAGAAGATGTGAGATTTGTATGTTAGGAAAATAAAAGAGTGTTTCCTTTAACTTGTATAGAAGAAATACAATGAGGTGAAAGTTATAAAAATTACATTCTGGTGTTTGGGTCCATCCCATATTCTCTCATTTATAGGATCATTATAAATTGTGACCTTTATTAATTATTCTTCTCGCAAGGTATAGGTATATTTTCTAAAGTATAAAGATGATGTGTTTAGGGCAATTATTCATTGGAAAAATATGGCTAATAAATAGTGTGAAATAAAGTTTAAATGTCTCTAAATAGATAAGGGTGGGGAATACATCAGACACAAATCTCATAAATTCTATAATAATAAGGGAATCAAACATGAGAAGACTATTCTAGGTACTTATAAGTAAAATAGAATAATTGGGTTAATGAATTGTACATTGAAAAATAAATATATGAGTATGAGACTTCACTTGGTAATTCCTAAGGAAATTTTGGTAGAATCATTGAATACAATATCATATATGGTGAATATGAGTCTGGTTATAGCTATGGGACAAGAAATATATAAGTAATTTGGTCAATTAAGAGACCATAGGTTTACCATCTCATAATATTTAGAAGTGTCACATATATTCATATTGATGCTAAACATAGTGATAAGTTGGAGGAAAAAAATAAAAAGTGTGGTTCATTGATAGATATGGTGATGAGAACATTGGTTATTGCCTATGGGAATATGAAAATTAACATTTCATCCCAAACCTGAGAATGTGCATGGGAAATCCAAGAGGAAATGCAGAGATTTGGGAAGTAATGCCCACCCTTGTTTCTAACCAGGACAATGATAGTTTAGAGGTGATCCCAGATGAGGAATAGATCCATACAACCATGATGTATATCAATCCTGAGAGTGCGCTAGGCCCTGATAACTTCCCATGCTTATTTTACAAGGGTTCTTGGGTTGTGATTAAGGGGGATATCGCTACATCTATTCAGGACTTCTTTCAGGGAGGTAGTCTTCCATGGGTCACCTATTCCATGAAATCGGTGCTCATCCTAAATATTAAGGACCCCTTCTCCCTCATTCTCTATAAACTAGTGAGAATGTGCGGTTTTCCCTATAATATTCTGGTGAGAATCATTAATTTGAGGTTTTCCACATATATCCCCCAGTGGATCTCCATTGAACAGTATAGCTTCTTGAAGGGTCGCTCCATCCAAGGAGTTATAGCCCTATAGAAATAAATCTTGAGGGACATCTACATCAAGACTCATGAATATAACTTGGAAAATAAATTGCATATGAATAATTATTATGATAGTATTGAATGGGATTCATTGACAGAGTGATTACGGCCATGGGGCTCTCTCCTAAGGCCTTGGATCTCATCTTCAGATGTTTCAACTCCTCATGGATGGTAGTTTCCTTCATGAAGAGTACTCACGGTTTCTTCAAGGAAACTCAAGGACTATGGTAGGAATACCCAATCACTCTGAGCATTTTCATCCTCGCGCAAGATACACTCATTTGCCACATCAATAGAGGCTTATCTAATAGAGAAATACTACTTTATCATAGAAAAAAATCCTCCCTCTTATCCCCCACCTGATTTTTTTAGATGACAATATCATATTCACTAATGGTGGTATGAGATATGTTCGTGGAATCAAAAAGATCCTTGAGGATTATTTCTGCTGAATTGGACAGGTTATCAATAAATCCAAAATCATTCTCTATATCTCCAACAACTTTGCTTCCAGTCAGGTCTCTTCTCTGTGTAGAAGACTAGAAATTCAGTGATGCTCCTTCCCCATGGATTACCTTGGAATGAAAACATCCTCAGAAAGACTTCGAGTATGATACTTTGATCAAATTGTGAGAAAGATCATGGGCCGCATTCTTAGATGGAAGAACCACTACTTATCATTCAAGGGCCGGATTTCATTAGTTAACAGCATCATGTCGGCTATTCCCATTCATGCTCTAGCTTTCACCAACATGCCAAAAGGATTCATCAACACCATCAACAGGATTTTGGCAAGTTTCATTTGGGATTCTCTCTCATAAGGTAAGAGGAACTAGGTCTCATGGTATAAAATGTCATGGCCCATACATGATGGATGAATTAATGCGATGTGTCTTAATGAAATTCTACACTACAAGAATGATAATATAGCATGGGAAATTATTGAATAATGTGTGCTTTGAAAGAAGATCATGTCCTGCAACTGTGCGGGAAATACGAAAGCTGTTAGTGGCCATGCCTCTCCCTTATAGTGAATGATCTACCCACTCATCCCTACCCTCCAACAGAACTCTCGATGGATAGTAGGGTAAGGTGATATCCTCTTCTGGTACCATAATTAGTTAGGCTCTATTATTGGATTCATAGGATTCCATCCTCCAATGATCACTTTTAAGGAAGTGAGACTTTATCCTATATTTATCAAGGTAGTCCTGGATGAGGAACAGTGGGATATCTTTCAGTTTATTATCATCAAAACGAAACCAGATAAGTGTGTGCTCACTCCTTCCGCCTCAGGGACATTCACTACTAGGGACTCTTGTAGGTTCTCATCCTCGTAGGATCATCGTGATAGTTGGAATGGCACGTTTTGGTGCAATAGAATACCATAAAAGTATAAATTTCTTACCTAGAGAATAAGGAATCATGAATTAGATATAGATGATAACATCAATAAGGTGGGTATTAGTATGGTATCGAAATTCCATTAATGTAGAAACCAAAAGGAGGAAAGTATGAATCATCTCTTATTTGAAGGAAAATGGGCTCATGTTGTATGGACATTCTTTAGCGACCTTACTAATTTATACTATCATGATCATTATGATGCTTCATTTTTTTTTGAGATATGGTTTTATAGGAAAAATGATTCAGGTTTGGAAATAATGGTGAGGTCCATTGTTCTCAGTGTTAGATGTTGGTGCTTGTAGCAGGCAAGAAACTAGGCTAGGTATGAAGGATCCCTCCCCGCAGTGAGGTCCATCATTGTGAGAACAAGGAACCTACTGGTGGACAAGGTCACTCTCATTAATAACTGGTGGGAATATCCTTTTTTATGATTACTATAGGTTAGAACCTCTCTATTTCAACCCTTCAACAACATGTCATAGGGACAGTGGGTTTTTTTGAACCATCCTGACATAGGCTACAAGATCAATATGGATGGGTCCTGCATATTGGGTGACATATGAGTAGGGGCATGGTTCTTAACACCTAGGAGAGAGTCGTTATGTACTTCACTATATTTTATGGTGATGGAAACTCCCTACAGGTCAAAGAAAAAGCAATTATCACTGGGTTAACCTTGTGCATCCTGGAGAATCTTGATATCGCTCATTTTGAGACTGACTCTTTAATATTACATAACTCCTTAAATGGAAAAGGATCCACCCATTAGACAATATCCTACACTATCAAAAAATATAGATCCCTCCTCAATAACAATATTAATGTGTCCCACATGTGGAGAGAGGGTAACAAGGTTGTGGACTATCTTGATTCCTTGGCGGATCAGGGCTCCAACATCACATGCCTCCCTAACATCAATTACTTAAAGCCTAAGGGGGTTAATTTGATCATAGGGGATTCCCTCGGTCTGCATTAATTTAGGCCTCCCTAAGCCCCAGTGTTCCCATGTTTCTTTGTACCTATTTTCTTGAATAAAAATATGATGTTAGATGGATGGAAATAAGTCATATAAAGAGAATATTTTGTTATCAATGAAGAACTTCTATGGAAATACTAGAACCTGGATGAAAGAAATGTTTAGTACAATTCAACTACCGAAGTTTAGAGTGATTGGATAGAAGATACCAGATAAAATTACTATTAGGAAATTTCATGAGAAACATAATAAGTTGAGACTTTGTTAGTTAGAGTGCCAAATAGAAATAGATTATACAAATCATTGGTAGATGGTGAAATTTTGTATAGACAAGTATCAGATAGAGAATGATTGGACAAGCTTTTTCCAGACAGTAGACTACCAAAAAAAGAGGTTTGAATGGATGAACCTATGCTTTTATTGAGGAGACACACTCATATCTAGAAACTTATTTAGATATTTGGAGTTGATATGGACTTCTTACTTCTAATAGATGCAAGATAACTAGATAGTTTAGAGGAAGCAGTTACTCTTAGAGACACTAAATACGAGGAGTAATTTGTGGAAGAGAAAATGATTCCCTTAAATCTCAATAGTAATTGGGACTTTCTAAACTAACAGTAAAAATAGGGATCTAGAAAAAAAATGGATATTTCATTTGAAATTGGAAGATAATAGAATTAATAGAAAAGGAAGGTATTTACTTTTATGAAATTTTATCACCAGTGGTGAAACACACATCTATTTGGAAATTTCTCAACATTTGTTGCATCCAATGATCTACACTTGGAGTATATGTATTTAAAGATAGCATTTCTTCATGTAGATTTTGAGGAAGAAATTTACATGGTCTATTCCAAGGGTTATAAAGTTCATCAGAAGAATTATTTTGTTTATAGGTTGAAATAAAGTCTTTATGGGTTGAATCAGTCTCTAAGAAAGTGTAATAAGAAGTTTTACACCTTGATGTTTGAAGATATTTTCAATTTATATGAGTTAGATCACTGTTGTTACAAAAGGTAATGGGATGATGGAACATATCTCATGCATTTTTTATTTTGATGATATGGTAATTGTTAGTCTAGAGTTCCAATGGATTGAGGAACTAAAGATGAATATATCTATAAGATTTGAGATAAAGAATATTGATAAGTCTAAGAAAATCTTGGGGATGATAATTATTAGGGATGGGAAAGTCAAATCATTGGTTTTATCCTAGAAGGAATACATAAGAAAATTAATCAAAATGTTTGAAATGACTATTTGAAAACCTATCTCAAACCCCCTCATCGAACACTAAAAATTTTATAAGACTCAGGTACCATCACCATATGGAGAAGTTTGTGATATGGATAAGGTTAATTATGCTTCATATCTAATAATTTAAATATATGAAATGTTTTTTACTCAACCAGATATTAATTTTTGGTGTAATTTTTCACTTTTTTATTGCCAATACTAGAAGGAAACACTGAGAAGTAGTGAAATGGATCTTATGATATATAAAAGATTCATATGATATAGATTTATTTTTTTTTATGATGACGATCAGTTGAAATGTTTTGTAGATTCCGAATTTATTGGAGACATGGATTCACTAAAAAGTGTTACAGAGTTTTTAATTACTTTTAATAGAACAGTGGTAAGTTATATGTCTTAGTGAGAACCATTGGTAACTTTATCTACAATAGAATCAGAGTATGTTACTGCTATTAAAGTTGGGAAAGAACTGATATGGTTAATGTGATTGTGGAATCAGCTTCAAAAGGGATTGGATAGGATAAAGTCATTCTATTAAATTCAAAGTTCCATTCATATTTCTTGTAATCCAGTGTTTCATGCAATAATTAAACATGTTGATATGAAATATCATTTCATATGAATCATTTTAGAGGATAAAGTGTTATATCTTTATAATATCACTAAGAATTAAAATCATATGGATATGTTTACAAAGGTTTTAGTTCTAGAAGTATTGAGGCAACATTGTGCCTTGGTAGGACACAATTAATCAGATGGAATGGGGGAAACTACTTGCATCATATAGAGGAATAGTTCAAATGAATGAAATGATAATAAAGGATGAAATCCTCTAGAAATTTCCAAGTGGGAGAATGATAGTTTTTCTGAACTTTTTTCTTTAGGATTCATCTGATACAAGATTCTTGATAGAGTTTATCAAACATTATTTTCTAGATAAAGATGATCATATAATGATCATCTGATATTCTGGATAGATATTTTCCTAATATGGGGTTTCAAAGCATTTGGGTAGAAAGATTTTTACCAGGAAGAACTTCCACTAGATAGAGGTCATCTGATACAATGTCATCAGACTAAGTATTTTCTATACAGAGGCTTTGATTATTGGACATAGATCATCAAACGGGTCTTTTCTCAGTTTATGTTCAATGGTTACACTTATGTGGTTACCCTTTGGTAGGTGTTTTTTTAATGACTAGATATTAGAGGTTAAAATAAAATATACAACTAGGTATAAACTTTTAATCAAGTCAATGTAAGGTTGATTGTAAATATTGGAAGTTAGTACAAACTTGTTGACTAGAAAAATTACTCTATAAATAGGTGGTATCCTAGCTCTAAAGTATAAAATGACAACTATATGAACAATGTATGTTTTTTTCTTAATTTTATGAGACTCAATATGTAGAGGAAGCAAGATAAAGTTTTTTAATCACTTTTATCTCCTTAAATGAAATATTTTTGTAATATTCTTCTGTGGGTGTAGGATTTTGTCTGAATGATGTTAAACATTTTTTGTCTATTTCTCCCTTTGGGATATTTTTTTAGAAATGTGACTATTGAGTTTGGTGTGATGAATACATTAGATCATACTAGTTCCATTTCACATAAACTTGTGGATATTAAGTTATAGGATGAACTCTTTATATAATAATATTTTAGAGCACATCCACTATGTAAGCTGAAGCAATTGGATGGATGACTTCATCTAGTGATCATTGACTCATAAATTCTATCCATTGTATAGAACTGATGTAGGTTTCTTATCAAGAGGTTCCTCATCTCCTAACATCACTGCTACAAGTTCTGTATCATTTTATGGGATATTTATTCTCATGAGGATAGAGCTTATGAGAACCCTGAGTCACCTTGTGATCACCATATATGATAATTCACCCCAAAACCAAACCCAAAGCATGGAAAAAGAAAACATATCCTTATCCATCCTCTAGAATAGGAAACATTGGACCTAAAGTCAAATGGAGCTTCGCCTTATTGAAATTATTCTAACATTTTAAATCCAAAGTGAACTTCACTCCCTTCGGAATGAGAGTGTTTGAATGTAGAAGCTAACTTTGAGATGTATTTTACGAACTGGTGGTAATACTGTACAAAACCTAAGAAGCTTCAAATCTCATAGACATTATATGGTTCTATAAAGACATAAAATATTTTTCCTTTTTATTATCAATTGATATATCATGTTCTAAGACCACCTATCCCAAGAACTTCATTTCTAAAATCTAGATTTTTCACTTTGATATCTTGGTATAAAATCAAAGATTTAGCAAGATATATAGAACTACTATCAAATGAATCACATGATCCTCATTATTTTTATAATAAATAAAGATTTAATCCATGAATACCATAATGAAAGAGTCGGGATACTGGTGTAAAATCTTATTCATCAATTCCATAATATAGTAGGGGAATTGGTCAAACCAAATAGCATAATAAGATACTCATAGTGGTCATACCTACTCCTAAAAGTGGTATTTAGGATATCATACTCCTTGATCCTAATCTAGTAGTAACCAAACTAAAGATAAATATTAAATAACCACTTCATACCTTTTATTTGATCAAAAAATAATAATTAATATGGAGAAACATATACTTGTTCTTAATTGTAACTTCATTAATCTTTTAGAAATCAACACATAAGAGAAGGGTTTCATCAGCCTTATTGAAATAAAGCATTGTTTATTCCCAAAAAGACATACTAGGTTGAATGAATCCTTGGGAAGTCAAGTCCTACAGCTAATTTTTCAACCATTTTAGTTCATCTGGTTTCATATGCTAGGAAGTAATAGATATAGGATGTGTACCTGGTACCAAGTCGATAGAGAACTCCACCACCCTCACCGATATAAGACTATAAAAGTCTGAGATAAAAACTTTTGGGAACTCAGAAACTACTAGAAGAATTTCACCACATTAATATTCTTACTCTAATGAAAAATCATATATGGATATCATCCTACCTGGTTTAGAAAGAGGAATTTTGGCTTGTCCAAACCTCAAGTCCCATTCTCCCTGAAAAAAATGAGACTCCCCACTAAGGGAAGTAAAGGATATATGTTGATGATAATATTCAATATAATATTTATAAACCACTAACAAGTCCATTCCAAGAATTTTTTCCATAGTATTTATCTCAAGAACCAAAAATTCCTAGATAAGGTCAATCTCTGATAAAGAGAAAGTACAAGAGGGGCTTAAAATACCCTGCTCTATATATATTCCAATAGGTATTGGAATTTCTATCAAATAAGACATAATATCTATTGGTAGATTCAATAAGTACACAATGTTGATAGATATTAAAGAATGAGAGGCACTAGTATTTAATAAATAAGTGACTAAAAATGATACAATATTAATGGTACCTATCACTATTTTAGGACCCAAATTAGTTCAAACTAGAGACTCATCCAATATATATTGTAGATTAATTCCTAATTTCTATGGTAATAACTCCATTGTTCTTGAATCATTTGAATACACAAAAAATACTCTTAGTACTGATGAGATTGTACCACTACATAGAGTAGTAAAAACATAGAAAAACCTCCACATGTGTCTTGAGTATCAACATGAGTTGCAGATCTTTAATGCCTCCATTCAAAAACACTTTGAGTACCAAAACTTTCCACACTAGAAATAAGTTAGTTGGACTTTTCTAGATAATAAATATGGTTTAGAGAAATTTTTTGACCAAGATACACCACTATGGTTTACACCATGAAGAACATCACCTTTATCAATCAGAATTCAACTTGGCAACAAAAATCTCAAAAAACTTGAGAAAAGTATAGAATTAGATCAAAAAACTCCTCAATGAAAATTTTTCCCAACATCCAATGGTAACTTAGTCTCATTATGATGAGAAATAGATAGACACTTTCTCATAAATGACCCCTTAATTCTCATAAATCTTGTAAACTATCTACCAAGATAACTCAAACTGAATACCAAAATCCAAGAAGAGACATGACCTCTTGGATAATATTTTTTCATGAACCACCCTAGATAACCCACCTAAACATTAATCAATACTGACATATGCCAAAGGGAATTTCCGATCCCTACAGGCTGGAGAATAGTGCCTAAGAATCCATAAATAAATAAGAGGGAATTATTTTACTACATGGGTAACCAAATAAATGAAAAATAATGGATCAGAATCCATAAATACTTAGTATTCTAATATAGTCAATAAGATAAAAGTTTCATAATAAAAAAGTGAAAAAAACTAAAACAACTCATAACTAACAAAAACATCATCAAACAAACTCCTTATAACAAGTAAATCGCATACTCTAATTATAATCACTAACTCACGAGGCCCTTCAATCAAGAACACCTACTTCCTGCAAGTGGTACTTTCCCTTTTCCTAGACTTGGTATAGAAAATTATAAAAATGACCAAAGGAAAAAATAGGGTGTGATAAACATTATACCAGTAGGATTCCACTAAGAATTCCATAATCATTCCATATCAAACAAAAATATATGCTCATTTTTTAATAAAAAAGGCATAATAATACTTTCACAATTCAATAAAAACATTATTTTTAAAAACATTCTAATGGAAAGTATAAAATAAGTACAAAATTACATTTCCATCAAAATATTTACATATAAACATCATGTTCAAAATAGGCATGAATAAATCATTTCATCAAAATAGGCATAGACAACTCATTTTCGAAAAACATTGGTATGTAATAATAATTTTAAATCATAGAAACATGGTTATAAAACACATGATATTTAGTTATTGTCACAAGGTTACACACAACCTCCATGAAATATGGCTCCTTGTTTTCACACATCCCTAGATTCCAAGCCAAGGTGAAATAGGAATCCATCCCAAATAATGAGCCCTCAACCATCATAATGTTTTAGTTTAAATTTTAATCAGAAATAATTTTATAGGTAAAGATAATGCATTCCTTGTGTTCATATCATTCCACATAACTACCCAATATCCCATGTTATTCAATGTAATGATTCATAAAAGGTGTTATCATTCATTTCAATCAATCTCAAATCATTTTAATCAGTCCCAAGTTCAAGTTTAAAATCATTTAATTTATTTTAATAAACCAACATCAAATGGTTTTCAACAAAACTCATTCCTTTAAAATAAATTAATTTCATTTCAAATTCAAAAAAAACATGCCCTCATTTCTAAAGATTCATTGTCAAAATCATTCATTTC
This sequence comes from Viscum album, assembly GCA_963277665.1. Classification (NCBI taxonomy): domain Eukaryota; kingdom Viridiplantae; phylum Streptophyta; class Magnoliopsida; order Santalales; family Viscaceae; genus Viscum; species Viscum album. The sequence continues at coordinate 452,463,507 of OY728157.1, read as the reverse complement.
AATTTAATATCATTTTAAAAAAATAAACACTTTATTTAAAAAGTTGTTTTCAAAGGGATTCCATCACACACACTATTTAATCTTGAAAAAATTTATCAAAATACTTAAATTATGCATTGGAAATCAATTTGAAATCCATTTCAAATAAATCAAGCAAAAATGGTTTCAATTTATAGGAATAACCTTAGAGAATCATCAATCTCAATCACAAGCTCATCAAACACCCAACATGGGATCCAAAAACATAAATTATAAGGGATCTAATCAATCAAGGAATAATACTGGGAAATAAATTCCAAAATCAAAACCCAAATCCAATAATTTCCTATGAACTTTGATACTTCCCATCCAAAAACTCTCCCATATAGGCTTCATAGTCTAGGGTACACTTATCGAGAGAAATAAAATTCTTCAATATGAACTTTTATCCATGAAGTTTTAAGGTTATAAGTGATAAAATAACCTATAGAGAGCCTCCAAGATCATTTGGGTTAAATTAGTTTTGAGGGAGGAAATTAGAGAAATAAAATGGAGGTTTTGGGAAACACATTTATGATACTTCCCATACAAAACTCACCCATATAGGCTTCATAGTCTAGTTGGTGGTTCCTATAAGAATTCATAGGCCACTAGAAGTACCACAATATAGCTGGTGATTCTATACAGAATACTTTTACCATTTTCCACCCCACTGGTGAGTTAGTGGAGTTCATGTAGTAACTTCCTATTTCTAACATACCACTAGCTAGCCAATGGCTATCATTGGCTATCTGGTAGACCTCCTATAGCCATTCCAAACATAGTCTCATTTTAACACTTAATTAAACCTATTTATACATCTCCTAACCTATCAAACAAAAATCAAAACATATTATTTACCCCTATAAAATCTCCAACAAGCAAGAATTAACAAAGAATCAACATAAGTAACTAGAAAATAGAATATAAAATGAGTAATAAATAGGAAGAAATGTTTTATAACTAAAATAAAGTTTTATAATGTCAAATTAAATAAGTAATATAATTCATATAAAAATATAATGTTTTAATTAGAAATATATTCTTAACATTTTTAAAATCTATGTAAGGTTTTTGTTTAAATAAAAACAATTTTTATTTCTTCTTTATTAATCAAGTATATACATGGTTCCTTTAGGTTTTGGTTTGGTTCGAAAGAAAATTAAATATACTTTGATTTAACAAAATACACTTAATTTAATTGTAATAAACATTATAATTAATTTTTCTATAAAATCATTTTTATGCTTAAAACAAACATTTTTTTCTAAAAATAGTGTTCACTGCGTTTTCTAGGTTTGTATTTTAATTAATTTTTTACATTTATATAAAATAAATTTAATAAAATATAATCCATATCATAATATTTATAATTTTTTAATGAGTACAATTTCATTTTTAGTCAATATGAATATTAACTTTGGTAAAAAGTCAATTATCATGGTAAGAGTTAAAAATGGGTTAAAAGATTAAAACTAAAATGATAAGTGTTAAAATGACATAAAAAATTTTCTAAATCATATTTTATGGTCATATTTATACCCTATATTATATTATATTTTAATATGAGTCATTTTGGATCCACTATGCTTGATCAATACATTAATAAATTTTAATATTTTCAAAATTTCCAAGTGTGTCCTCTCCCACACTTGTAAAAGGACACCACCTCTCATATATTATATACACTTTAAGATCCTATTATCTCATCCAATACCTAACCCAATACCTTAATAAAATCCCTTCCCATGATCTAGAGTTCCTGTTTTGATCAAAATACCAACCTTATAATGCTTAAGGTGTAAAAAAGTTGGTGGTCTAAAAAAGATGTATAGCTCTTAACTAAGTGTTTTCATTTTATTTCTTCTTATAAATACTTAAATTATATGATAACCATGATGATGTAAAAAATTATTATCTCAAATATACTAATATTTCAGTATGTAACATTTTAAACCTTTATTTATCTTTTTCTCCATCAAATGGGAAACGAAAGCATTGTTTGTGCATACGTGCATACTACCATCTCAGGAAGCGATGTATTTTTTTATCACCACCATTAATGTATAGTTAATATGATGGATATAACATTTAAAAATCATATTTATACCATAATTATTATTCTATAAATATAATATATCATTTACCTTCTTAACATTACACCCATTAAAAAATGATAATGTTGTTTGTGCGTATGTTTGGACTACCACCTCCAAAAACTGACGTGATTCATTTTTCATGTATACCATTAAAAAATGATTATAAATATATATAATAAATATATGTTATTTTTATATCATTTTTAACATTTTTTAGATTATTTAAGCATGATAAAGATACAAGGACTAAAACCATTGAGCTAAAACTTACATGAAAAATAAGATAGTTAACCATCAGAAATGATGATTTTAATATGAAATTATTAATAAATAGGTTATAAGTGGATAATATATGATATTATAAGTATGTATACCGTTATAATATAGAATTATAATAAATTTAAATTTATTATAAAGGAGTTTTAAATCACTTACAAAACAAGTTGGACATGGGGTAAGGGTTTATTTCACAATCGCATCCTTATTTAGGATTGTTTATGTTTAATTTTAAATTGGGGTAATTATATGATCTTTCTATCTTAAACTATAAAAATTTAATTTTTCCTCTGGTTATTTATATAAATTAAAATTTTCCTTTCATTTTCATCTCTCAAAGTACTCAAAATTATAAAGGAACGCTTTTAATGAAACCCAACTTTATTTTTATATTTGGTAATGAATATTTTTCTTTTATGACCATATTTTCATTATAATGTTTTAAATAATATTTTTAATATACACTAATGATTTATAAAATTAATTTTTGAATTTCTATAAAGAAATTAAAATTAATATTCTTGTTATTTTCCAAACTAGGTAATTTTTACCAAAGGTGTGAATAAAATTTTTGTTTTCATGTTTACCTCATGAATTAATTTTCTCATTATCATGACTATTCCTTATCATAATGATTCCTTTGAAATTTTACATGGTTCTTTTAAAATAATTTATTTTCCTAATATTTTGGAAATTTTTATATTTTAATATAATATATTTCAAAATGAAAATGGTTTTTCCTCAATAAATATTTCAGTGGTATTATAAAAGTATTTTCATCTATTTCAACATCCTTTGACAAATCGTATGCTTTACTAATTATAAAATCTAATGATACAATCCACTATATTTATATGGATGGATTATGATTATTTTTACTAGGGAAAGTATTGACATTACATATGATAGTTCTTCCATTATGGATAGTTATTGATCATTAAGGAATATTGATTAAGTTATAATGTTTATTAATATAATTAATGAAATTATAGGGCCCAAAATAAAATAGACCCTTGATGCATTGGTATGTATCATGAGAAAAAATAGGTGGGGTATTTTTTATATGCCTTACCCATTTATGCATGATTTCTTAGTACAAGGCCTTGACTTTAAGTTTAAGATGTCTAGAATTATGCTTTCCATCATTATGAAATCATTTATTGATGTACATATGATTATTCAAATAGTTATGTGATCCATGGATAAGTTTAAAGCACATGTAATTATTTATATGTAATTATTTGATCATTATTTATTCCTAATATATTATTAATGCATTATTTATGTAATGATAGATTTTGATGTATGCATTACCTTACTAAGCATCTGGTCTCACCCTTTTATTTTATTTCCTTTCCCCAAGATGACAATAAGTTTATTTTGATAGATATATAAGGACTTGAAATATGAAATAATAATGTTCTCAAAGAAAATAAAATGTTTTATTTTATGTTTTCAAATTTAATGTGAGAATCGAGCATGTGTCTTGTTTTTTCAGACTAAAAAACTATCTAAACCCTTAGGAAGTGATCACTTGTATCTAGTGTTAGTGTAATAAAGTAACCACCAGCTTTGGGATACTAGGTTCAGGGTTATTATAGTTGGTATCAGATAAATTTTAGGACACTTGGGAACTAGATTTAGGAAAATATATTTTAGAGAACATATCGCTTTGATATATTTTAGAGATAAGTCTATGTATAGGTAATATCATGAAGTTTTGGTAAATTAGAGATTGTATGGTATTCCTAGAAAATACATCCCTTTCTGGATACTATAAAATTGATATGCATGTGGCACAAATTCACTAAGGGGTAACAACTCTAAAATGATAAAATTATGAATTAACTCTATCATTTCCAATGAATTATGAGTGGGACAAGGTTCACACACCTAGCTAGACACTCCTAAGGGATGTGATTTGGTTTATTCACACTCTTTAAAAACCATTATAAAATATTTGAAATTATTTTTCTAAGATATTATTAATTATACTAATATTATGATTCTAAAATTATCTATGAAAAAATTTTCAATATATGTTAAGTATTTCATAAGTTTTATAATTATATATTATGATTTATAATGTTATGATCTAATTAAGTGTATTCCATTATTTATAAATGGTTCCTAGAAAAATGAATAAAAAACATATAAATATATATAATCTATATAAGGATTCACCTCTTGGGAAAGACAATGAAGTTAGAGCTAGAGATATATGTGAAGCTAGAAAACTGTAACTATATTAGGGTATCTAACTTAGGGTATAATCAATAACCTTGCCTATATAGATCAGCCTACTAATCTTAAATATGATTTAATGATGTTATACTATTTCAAGTGACAACATTATCCATCATTCAATGGAACTAAAAATCCATTAATAGCTGAATAATGGATAATTTATTTAGAAAAGATACTTATTTCTTTGGGAAGTAATGAAAGGGGGAAAATTTTCATAGAATTTTATCATCTCACTAGAAATGCGTATCAAGGGTGGTCATTTATTCAAAACATTAAGGATATGGAGTCAATATAAATCTTGGAGTGGAAGGATTTCAAGGTGCTTTTCTTTGAAAAATATTTTCCTCATGAACAAAGAGAATATATGGAGACACAATTTCTAAGTATAATAAAACATTAAGAGGAAATATTATAAAGTATGAAGCCTACTTTACATGGTTATAAAGGTATTCTACAGACTATATACATAATCCAAAGAGTAATAACAGTCATTTATTTTATGGGATAAATCCACTTCTTCAAACTTCACTAGTCTCCACAACATTATCATTGTATGTGGATATAGTATCATGTAATGTCAAGATATAGAAATAGTTCTCTAAGTCTTATGACTTTTAATTAAATCAAGAGAGTAAGAGGATATAAAATCACCTCATAAATAAAAAATGGATAAGGGGAAGAAGAAAAGGGGTAATTTCCAACATGTGATACTTGTGGAAAGAAACACCCCAATACATGCTTTAAGGGAACATGAGTTTTCTACAAGTGTATAGAGAAAGGTCATAATTATCATGAATTCAATGGTAAGGGATAATCCATCAAATTAAAGTTCTTTGACTTTAAAGATATGGGCCACTATGCCATCAAATGCCTCAAACATCAAGTGAACCTACCATAAAATAGGACAAGGGTGAAATTACAAGCTTATAAAATTACTATATCCAATTTTGAGGTTCCTAGTGATGTGTTTGTGGGTACTTTGATCATAAATTCAAAGTTATCTAATGATTTATTTGATTCTGGATCCTTTTACTCTTTTATATATTCAATGTTTTCTAAAAAAATTAATTATATTTCTAGAACTCTAAGAATGGAGTTATCAATAAAGACACCTATAAGAAATATTATTGCAGCAAATATATGTCAGTAAATTCCCATTACGATATATAGAAATAACTTATTCAAAAATTTGATTATTATACCTATGGTATACATTGATATAATCCTTTTTATGGATTTGATTTCAAATTATAATGCAAAAATTTATTTCTAAGGGAAGGAAATCGTGATTTGTAACAAATATATGGAATTAATTATATTTAGAAAAAGTAATTAATCATCTTAATCATGCTGATATCCACCCCCAGTAGCTCTCATTAATGAAATTATAGGAGAATAATATAGGACAATACCTATGTATGGGAAAGGTAACCCTATAATAGAATTTGTTCTTATTGTGAAATAATACATTGATGTGTTTCCTACAAGAACTACCCAAACATCCACCTAAGGATGAAGTTGAGTTTTTTATTGAAATCATCCCTAATGTAAAACCTATATCTAAGACTCCCTATATAATGGCCATAGTGGATTTGAAGAAACAACTATAAGAGTTTTGTGATAATGTATTCATATGCCCAAGTGTTTCTCCTTGGAGAGATCCTATTTTATTTTTGAAAATGAAGGATGGTACTATGAGTCTATACATTGATTACAGATAAATAAATGCCATTAACTTGAAGAAAAAGTAACATATGACTTCTGTTGATGAATTTTTTATCAAATTCAATGATATTAATATTTTTTAAAGATTGATATTCATTTTGGGTATCGTCAATTGTGAGTAAGGAAGGAAGATATTCCAAAGATAGTGTTTTTTATAAGGTATTGATATTATGAGTTTATAGTAATTCCCTTTGGATTAACTAATGAACCCTTTATTTTTATATATCTAATGACTAAAGTGTTAAAGGTATATATTGAAAATTTCATTTTGGTATTTATTGATGATATCTTTGTATACTCCAAAAGTTATAAAGAGAATATGAGTCATTTATAAATCATTTTTAAGACTCTTAAATACAAGGAGTCGTGTGAAAAATTTATCAAGTGTGTATTTTGGTTTGAAGAATTTATTTTCAAGGATATATTGTCTCTAAGTATATAATATAAATTAATACTTTAAAGAAAAAGTTAGTTAAAATGGATTATGCCAAAAAAATATAATTGAGGAACATATTTTCCTTGGATTAGGAGATTAATATCAATAATTTGTTCAAAATTATTCTAATTAGAAAACTCATTGACCAAGTTGACACATTAAGGGGTTTAGTTCTTATGGATAGAGGAATATAAATAATTTTTTGAAGTGTTAAAGAGGAGGTTGATCAATGATTCGGTGTTGACATTACCATCAGAAAGAGATATATTTTTGATATATAATGACGCATCAAATAAAGGACTTAGATGTGTCCTTATGCAGAATGATAAAGTTAGTTATTATGAATCATGGAAGTTAAAGATCCATGAAAATAACTATATTACCAATGTTATTGAGTTAGCATTCATAATTTTTTCTGTGAAGATATAGAGTCATTATCTCTATAGTGAAAAATGTGATATATATACATATTATAAGAGTTTGAAATACATTTTTTCACATAAATAGATCAACATAATTCAAATATTTTGAAATAAATACTCAATGATTGTAATTTCTCAATAAAATAACACCCTATGAATTCTAATGAAATATTTGAAGCTTTGAGTAGGAAATATCATGGAGTTATAACTAAAATTAGGATTGACAAGAATTCTATATTCATGGATTTAGTAAAATTTGATATGGAAATTATTAGGGAAGTTAAAGAATCACTCATTTTATAGATTATTTCTAAACCATCCTTATTGGAAAAGATAAAAAGTTTCCAGATAAAGTAAAAGAGTTTACAAAAGAAAATTAAAGTAGTTATTGATAGGCAAAAAATAATATTTTATTTGTGATGGTGGAATTATAAAAATTTTAATGGGGTATGTGTTTCATCCATACCTTATCTGAAGATAGAATTATTATATAAATCCTATAACTCATATTTACCTATACACCCTAGAAGCACCAAAATTTATCAATATTTGAAGGAATATAAAGTAGGAAATTGTATAATTTGTATCAAGATGATTGGTTTTTTAATAGGTAAAGGTTTAAAGACAACATCTCAAAAGATACATGAAACCTATACCTATTATTGTCTGAAAATGGGATGATATTATAATAGAATTTTTTCCAAGATTACCAAATAATCTTAGAAAAAATGATTCTATATGGGTTATTTTTTATCACCTTACTAAGTCTACACACTTCCTTGCTATAAGAGAATATATAACTCTTGAGTGCCTTTTGTGACTCTATGTTAATGAATTCATAAGACTTCATAGTATACCTATTTCAATTGTATTTGATCATGGTCCATGGTTTACATAAAAATTCTATAAGATTCATCAAAAGTCTCTTGACACCGATCTACATTTGAGCACTACTTATAATCCTCAATTTGATGGGTAGTCTAAAAGGACTATTCATATGTTATAAGACATGTTGAGGTCATGCTCACTTGAATTTCAAGGTATATGGGATTGGTATTAACCTTTGGTATAATTAATATATAATAATAACTTTAATTCAAGAATTTAAATAGCATCATATAAAGAAATTTATATTAAGATGTTTCATACTACAACTTTTTGGGATGATATTGGGGAAATAAAGCATGTAAGCCTAGATCTCATTGAGGAGATAACAACAAAATTAAAGACTATTAATAATCATATTAAGGTATATCAAAGAAGAAAAAAGAGTTATGTGGATAACATAAGTATGGATATATAATTTAAAATAGGGTATAATGTTTTATTAAAATTATATTCATGGAAGGGTGTTATAAGGTTTGGAAAGAAAGGGAAACTAATTTCCAGGTATATCAGGCCTTTTGAAATTCTAGAAAGAATTGGAGTTGTATATTACCCTTTAGAAATACCACCTAGCCTCTATAAAGTTCATTATGTGTACTGTATCTATTTATTAAGGAAATAAATGATAAACCCAACACATTTTCTCACCTATGAGTAAATATAATTGGAACCTGATTTATCTTACAGTGAAGATCCTATCCAGATTCTTGACACTAGGGAACAAGTGTTGTGAAATCTAACAACATGATTTGTGAATGTAATTTAGATAAATAATAAAATAGAATAAGTGAAGTGGGAACCTAAATAATTTATAATTAATATATACCCACAAATACTCATGATTTTACATTTTATAAATTTTAACAAAAAAATAGAGGTAAGAAAGTAACACCCGAGATTCAATTATAGTAATATTTTCTTTCTAGAGAAATAGTAACACAATTAAAATAGATTTATTAAAGAATGTGATTAAAAAATAAATTCTAAATTTTCATAAATTTAATTTTATAAAATTAATTTCATTTTTTTAATTCAACATGTCAAAATTATCTTAGGGTTAATTTTTTATATTTTTCAAAAATAGTTAATTTTTTTGTGAATGGAGAAAAATACGAATTTTTCAAAAACTTTCACTTTTACAAAATTATAATAAATTGAAATATTAAAAAATATAGACCAGATATATATTCAATAATTAATATAATTCTTATAAAAACATATTTTTGGTATTATAAATTTATGCTTGACAATTTGGAAAACTAAGTAACATTTTGGTTCAAATAAAAACTATTTTTTGTTATTATTTCAAAATCAATTTTATATAAGGTTACTTTATTTTTTGGTTTAGTTTTAAATAAAAATAATTCTCATTTTATTTAACATAATACAATTAATTCCATTGTAATAAATATCATAATTAATTTTTTTGTAAAATCATTTTTATGCTTAAAACCAAGATTTTTTTCTAAAAAAAATTTTCATTGCATTTTACAATTTTTTTTTAAATTCATTTCCCCACTTATAAAAATTAAATCTGATAAAATGGAATACATATTTGGAATATACATTTAAAAAAATGAGGCCACTTTCATTTTTTCATTATGAATAGAAACATTGTCAAAAATTCAGTTACCATAGTAAAAGGTAAAAAGGTTTAAAAGGATTAAAACTAAAATGATAAGAGTTAAAATGACTTAAAAACATTCTTAAATCCGACTAGATATTTATTTTTAGAAAATATATCATATTTTAGCCAAATATAAGATATTTTTTAAAAAAATATTGAGTAATACATTAATATATTTTAATCATTTGAATAATTCAAGTGTATCTTCTCCCTCACTTATAAAAGGACACAATATATCCTCTCTTATCCACAATTAAATAGCCTCTTAAATTAGAAAATAACTTCCCAAATCCCTTATTAACATCCCTAACCATGATCTTGAGGTCATTTTTTAATAAAAAAAACCAACCTTAGAAGGCTTACTATATAAGAAATAGAGGTTTTTCAAAGAATAGGTATAGTTCATAACCAAGTGTTTTCATTTTATTTTTACTTATACCTCATAAAATTTTGTTCTAAAAATTATGATATTATAAAATCACTATATAACATATAATTATATAGTATTATGTTGTTTTTTAAAACATTATTCACATCCTTCTCTATCAAACGGGAAACAAAACCATCGTTTTTGCGTGCATGCAGACTGATGCCTCACGGAGAGATGTATTTCATTTTTCATCACCACCATTCATGGATGATTATTATGATGAATGTAATATTTATATATTATATTTATGATATAATTATGATTCTGGAAATATAATATATATTTTATCTTATTACCCTTTCACCTGTTAAAAAATGACAACGTCACTCGTGAGTATGTGTGGACTACCACCCCCCACGAAGCGATGTGATTAATTTTTCATGTTTTACATTCGATAATGATTCTAAACAAGTATAAAATGAATATATATGATATTTATATCATTATTAACATTATTAAGATTATATAAATATAAAAAATATTCAAGTACCAAAACTACCAAACTGAAACTTACATGAAAAACAAAATAGTTAACACATAGAAACAATGATTTTAATAAAGAATTATTAATAAAAGGGTGTTGAAATGTTATAAGTTAATCATATATGATATAATAAGTATATATATGGTTTTATATAGAATTATAAAAAAAATTAAATTTATTATACATGCGGTTAAAATCAATTACAAAGCAATTTAGACCTAAAGAAAGAGTTTATTTCACTATATCATCCTTATTTGAAATTGTTTATGTTTAAGTTTACATTAGGTAATTCTATGATGATTCTATCTTAAACCCCATTAATTTTCTTCTATTCCAGTTATTTATGGAAATTACAATTTTTTATTTTGTTTTAATCTCTCTAAGTACTCAACAGTTTTAAAGAAAACACTTTTTAATTTCGGTTTTGATTTTGATAAGATCCCTATATTTTGTGACAAAAAAATTTCTATTTTAATTTCCAAAAATCCCTTATATAACTCTAGGACTAGTCACATTGATGTTAAATTTCATTTTCTTAGGGTTTATATTCAAAAAGGAAATATAAATATATAATTTATTTCTAGAAAAATTGGATTGTTTTTATCTTTACTAAGCCCCTGGACTTTACTAAGTTTTAGAAAATAAATGTTAAACTTGATATGATAGAAATTTAATTTTTTCTAGTATTAATTGAGGGGAATTTTGAGTGTGTTTACATGGTGAAATTTTATTATTTACATGAAATATTTTGTAATTTGGAAAAAATTGTTTTCTATTTTTAATTTCAATACACATTTATTTATTATATAATAGTTTTATGTTTTCTCATACATTCTAGTTGATGTATACATACTATTTAAACTTCAATTTTGCAAGAATGGTTATTTTATAAAGGGTTTATCATTATTTTAGGTGAATTTAACTTGTGACTATCTGCCTAATAAAATGTAACATTGAGTTAAATAAATTTGGTGAGACATTATAATTTCTAAGAGATAATTTTACTATTGAAAGTTTATCTTCTTGGTAATTTAAAAAGGGACAAAAGTTTTGAAATCATAATTGGTTATGTAATTATCAAAAAGGAGGAGAATGTTGAGTGGATCCTTGAACTACTTGAATTTTTGAAAATTATATAGATTAATATGTTTTATTTACTTTAAAATATTTAATACTTTTAATTTTGTAACTGTAATTTTTTTCTTATATATTTATTAGATTATTTTTATCCTTGATTATATCATAATATTTATTTTCTTAAAATATATTTTTATTTCTTTTTTTTTTGTTTATAACATGTTCTAAAAGTTAAGTATTGAGTTTATAGAAATATATATCATTTAGAACCTTTAAGTATCATTTATGAATGCTTTTTACTATTCTACCACATCCAAAACCTCCTACATTTCCAAACCATGTCACCAAATATCCCACATAGCCAAACCAAATATCCAAATTTCTATATTTAGTTTCCTTATATATTTGACGATAACATGGGAAAAATAACTAAAAATTGAGTTAATATTATTGATTTGGAAATATGTAAAAATTATATATATATATATATAATTGAAATAAATAAAATTCTAAAGCAATGTTTATAATGTCTAAAATTAGGTTAAAATTCACTACATGTTTTCAATCTGAATTTTATAGTTTTTCATAACCATTTTACTACTGTATTTTAATGATAACTTGAAATATAGAAGTCTGATTAAGGTTATTCTTGATTATTTGGAAATATAATAAAATTGTATAAATATAATTTAGTCAAACCTAAATCTTATTCATCCATTTAGAAGGCATTATTTAGGTCTAAAATTTGATTATTCATGCTACTTATAGATTTTAGAATTTTGGATATTTGAATTTGGATACATAAAATATTAGATACATGAATTCATCAATATTGAATATTGTATTCACGAATTCAACTATATAGAATATTAGATACATGAATTCATATACATGAATAGTTTTGATTATGTGATTCGACTGTGTGAAAATGTGTTATGTAGTCAGATTTTCTTATGTTGTAAAATTCAGTTATGTTGTATATTCGGCTACATAAATTTTGGTTACATAGATAATTAGATTGCATGTATATTTAACCTATGTATTTAAATTCCCCTACATGGTTATGTGAGTTTCTATAGGATGTTCTAAACTAAAAATTATGCTCTGTTTTTTATATTATTTCATATTTTTATTTTTTGTAAGTTTATTATGAATATTATAATTATTTTATTTATTCTATAATTAATTATTAATTATCAATAATCTATATGAATAGGTTTTATATTATTTTATGATGAATTAAATGAGATACACCTGGGATTAATCATGTATATATATTCATGCAAGAATTTCAGAAGTCTTAAAACTGTATATACATATTTAAAATATACACCATAAAATCTAAAAACTTCTCTTAATAAAATTGAAAAATTAAATAGATAAATTGATTTCATGATAAAATTCCATGAATATGAAGTAAATAATTTCCATACTACTCTTAAATATAATAAAAAAATCAATAATGAAATTGAAAGTTTAAATTTAAATCTATCCACTTTTGTTCAAGGTAGATAAAACTTTAATCAAATGATGTGTTTAAATAAAATGAAAAAAAGTGGGTCTTAGTTATGAAAATAATTTATCCAAAATGTATAAGACTTTATTTTTTAAGAGTATTGATAGAATTACATCTAATTTAACATGTTTTAGATTTAAAATGAAAGTTCATTAAGAAAATAAATTATCCTTGATATTTACACAATCTATTATAGATATTAAGGATTTCATTTATAAATCTATATCTTCTATATTACCTATGAAAAATTGTTTGAAATTTGTTTGGGTTCTCAAAAATTCATATGATAATGCCATTAGGCCCAAATTTCCATGGGTATAAAAACATTCTTAAATATTTTTTTGTAGGAAATGTGTCTTAGAAAAATCAAAATGTATTTTTGGTACATTAAAAGTAGATGCTTATGAAATATGACTGGTGATATATCAAACTTTATATCATTCAATAAATTTAATGGAGGTCATGTTAATTATAGTGATAATTCTAAAGGAAGTGTAAAAGGTTTTGGTGTTATTGGAATCAAAGATTCTATTATTATTTTTAACATTTTATATTTTGAAGAACTGAAACATAATTTAATAATAATACCTCAACTATTTGATGATGGAAGGTTTTTTAAATTCTAAATTGATAAATTCATTTTATTTAAAGATAAATATGGTTTGTTTCATGTAAATATAAAATACAACATTTATTCAAAAAAAATTGAATAAACTAATTTAAATATAAAATACTTAAATTAAATACAATATGATAACATATTATGGTATAGGAAATTGGTATATATTAATTTCAGTTTGATGTAAAAAATTTCCAAGAACGAAATAGTTCTACATTTTTCTGAAATTAAATAGCACAACACCTTTGTTTGTGAATCCAACATGAAAGGTAAAAAACACAGAAGAAATTTCAAGTCAATTAAAGAAGTACATACTATAAATCCTCTTGATCTTACTCCTATAAAACCTACTAGTTTTTGTGGTAAGATATTTTTTTATCATTATTAATGGTTTTACTAGAAACACATGGGTTTATTTTCTTACACTCAAATATAAAAATTTATCCTAGTTAGTGTATTTTTTTAATTTTGTTTAAAATTATAAAGGACACTTAATTAAATAAATTAGAATAAATCATTGTGGTGAATTCTAGAATCTATAATTTATTAATTTTTATGAATAAAATTGGTATTTTCACAAATTTTCAACATCTAGAATGCCAAAAAAAATTATGTACAAGAACATAAAAAAGAATACTTCATTAAATGGCTAGGAACATGTGAAATGTGTTTAATCTACCTAAATATTTTTGGGTAAAATATGTGAATACATATTTTTATGTAACCAAAATAAATATATTAAGACCTTTATTTAAAAATACACATTATTATCTTTGGAAGTATACAAAACCTAAAATTGGTTATTTTAGAGTCTTTAGGTGTAAATTTCTCATTCCCAATACTAAGGATACTTTAGATAAATTTGATGAAAATAGGATGAATTAATGTTATTAGAATATTCAAATAATATTAATTCATACATATCATACAATAAAATAACTGTGGTTATTGAAAAATAAGTAATGTTAAGTTTAATGAAAAATATATGAATAAAAGGTATGATGAAACTGATAAAATTGAGCAAGAATTTGGAGATTTTAATTTTTAAGATAAAGAACCTAAAGATAAATATGAACATATTTAGGGGGAGAATATTTCTTCTCAATATGAACCTATTCATGAAAGATCTTGTAACACTCATAGAGATAATCCTATAGATAATGTGATTGGAAATGTTTAGTCAAGTGATCAAACTAGAAAATCTGTTATGAATATTTGTGATTATCATTATTTCATTTATGAATTTTTCCTAAAGAATATTTATAAATATTTAAATTATTATAATTTTATCATGGTTATATAAGATGAGTTAAATCAATTTACTATAAATAAATTGTGGACTTTGGTTGTTTCACCAAATTATTATCATGTTTTTGGAATAAAATGAATATTTAGAATCAAACTTGATAAATCTAAAAATATAGTTTAAAATAAAAATATCTTATCTGATCAAGTATATTCTTAATAAGAAGGTATTGATTTTGATTAATCTTTTCCACATGTCTCTTGATTATAATAAATTAGAAAATTATTATCATATGTTACATTTTAAGGATTTAAATTATTTCAAATGGATATCAAAATAACTTTTCAAAATGTTCATATTTTTGAAGAATTTTATCTTATAAAACCCCCTAGTTTTGAAAATTTATATAATCTTGATCATGTTTTAAAAATATCTAAGGATTTTTTTGGTTTTAAAAAATCTCATCAAGATTGGTATAAGAGGTTAACTATTTTTCTTTTGAAAAAAAAATTAGAAGGGAAATGTTAATCCTAATTTATTTATTAATAAATATTTAATTATATGATTGTGAAAATTTATGTTGAGGAAATTATTTTTGAAAATTCATCTAAAAATGTTAGTAAGGAGTTTTCAGAACTAATGAATTAGGAATTTTATATGATTAGGATAGGAAAATTTAAATTCTTTCTTGGTATAAAAATATTTCAAATAATTGATGGCATTTTTCTAAATCAGTCTCTATATGCTAAAGATATGGTTAATAGATTTGGTTTAGAATCTTCTAAAATTAAAAATAGTCCCATAAGTACAAATTTTAAATTATATTTACATAAATTTATAAATACATTAATGTTAGAACTTATAGAGGCGTGATTTGAAGTTTTTTGTACTAAATAGCTTCAAATAATGATTTAATGTTTTCAATTTGAAAGTTTAATAGATTTCAAAGTGATATAAAGGAAGGTCACATTAAATTTGTTAAGTGGTTTATTAGTTATGTTAAAGTATATTTGAATATTTAATTTTATTACCCCACTAAAAATAATTTTTATTTGACAAGATAAACTGATTCTGATTTTGGAGGATGAAATATAAATAGAAAAAACACTTTAGGTATGTGTCATTTAATTGGTAAATATTTAGTTTTTTAGGATTCAAAGAAAAAAATTGTATCACTTACAATTGTTGAATCTGAATACATAGCTTATGCGTCTTATTATGCTCAATTATTATGGATTAAGCAAACACATTCTGATTATTGTTTTTATTTTTATAATATTCCTATATTCTGTTATGATAATTCTATTATTTTCATTTCCAAATATCCCTCACAAAACTCTAGTACAGAGCACATTGATGTAAAATTTAATTTTCTTATGGATTGTGTTCAAAATGGAAATATAAATCTAGAATTTATTTTTTTAGAAAATCACCTGGTTGATATATTTACAAATCCCTTGAACTTTACTATGATTTAAAATATCGAGTTTGTACTTATTATGATGAAAATTCAATTTTTTTGTAATGAATTTAGGTGGAGTTTGAGTGTGTTTATATTCGGAAATGTTCATATTTACATGAAATTTTTAGTAATCTAGAATCAATTTTTCAGTTTACTATTTTAAATTTTTATCTATATTTTTTCTTATATTACTATTTTAAATTTTCTCATACATACAAGTTGATGTATACTTACTATTTTAAATTTTCAGTTTTCATAAAAGGTTTTTTATGCAGGTTTTCCCATTATTTTTCATAAATATCATTTAAAATAATCTCATCGTATATAATTCAATGTTCAAACAATTTAAGACTTTATAGTTGCTCCTTAAAACATATTTTGAAATATTCATGTTTAAGAAAGTTTTATAAAATATTTATATTCATTTTTATATCATTTTATCATGAAAAATATACTTATAAATTATAATGTGTTTCCACCTTCCAAGCATGCTTAAATTTTAGGGGGAGTTAATTTTTAACTACAAATCTAGGAAAATTTAACACTCTGTAAAGTAAATAGGGGGATAAACATTATCATTTCAAAGAGATAATATTTCTATTGAAACTTTTTCTTTTTGATAATTATAATAAGGGGGGAAGTTTTGAAATTATACTTAGATTTTTAACTATAAAAAGGGGGAATAATTTTGAGTGGATCATTAAAGCACTTTGTGTTTTTATAATTATAGAGATTTATTTATTTTATTTCATTTAAACATATTAATAATTTAAATTGTGTAACTATAATTATTATCCTATGTATTTTTTAAATTATTCTAAAACTTGATTATATAATAATATTTATTTTCTTAAAACATATTTTTATTTCATGTTTTGGTTTTTTATAACATGTTATACAAGTTACATATTGAGTTCATGTAATAAATATGTCATTTGGGACCTTTAAATATAATTTAAAAATATTATTTATTATCCTAATATAGCCAAAACATGTATCCAAATATCCCTCATGGCTAAAACACATATCCAAATCTACCACATAGCCAAACCACCTAGTCGAATTTCTAGATTTAGTTACCTTCAATATTTTAACCACAACCTAGGATACAAAACTCTAAATTGAGTGATTATTATTGGGTTTTAAATACAATTAAATTATCTATATTTAATTATAAGAAATAAAATTATGAATCGATCATTATAATTTATAAAATTATGTTAAAATTTACTACATGTTTTTAGCTTGAATTCAACATTTTTTTATAACTATTTTTCTACTGTATGTTAATGAAAAATTGAGATATAAAAGTAGGATTATGGTGATTCTTGATTATTTTGAAATATTATGAAATTTTATAAATATAAGTCTACTATACACAAAGATAATTATATCGTTAAAAGTTATTATTTAAGTATGGAATTTAATGAGTTAATCTGTTTACATATTTCATGATTATGATACATGAATTCAGTTATGTCAAATACTGGATATGTGAATTCACAAATGTAAAATATTGGGTACATGAATTCAAATATGAGAGTAGTTATTCTTATTTAATTTGGATACATGAAAATCCTTTACATTGAAAGATTCTCTTACAATGTAAAATTCAGTTATGTGGTATATTATGCTACAAAAAAATTGGTTATGTAAATATTTTTGTTACATGAATATTTCACCTACATGTTTATGTGAGTTTCTATAGGATGTTCTAAACCTATAATTATGCTCTATTTTCATATTATTTCATATTTCTATTTTCTTCATGTTTATTATGAATATTCTTAGTGTTTAATTTGTTCTAAAATAACTCATTAATTATCAAAAAATACATATAAGCTAGTTTTAGATTATTTTATTATGAATTAAATGAGATACACATGGGATTAATAATGTATAGATATTCACACTGAAATTTTGGAACTTGAGATATTGAAATTAAAGATAGTTTAAATATTAATAGTTATTCCCATATATTTTAGTTAGTTTTACAATATAATTAATACTCGTTATTATGAAGTCATTTACTATAGTATTAAATGTTTTAATGAGTTCCACTGTATAAATTTTATATGTTTTACATAATATCAACGAGGACTCTCATAAATATTGTTTTTCATTTATTATATAAATACAAATGAATCATTTTATGGGAAACCAACACTAAAGAACTCTGAAGTGGTTCATTGAAGTTTTATGCACAATAATTTCTTTGTGAAAAAAATATGCAACGGTATTCAAATTTTAAAAATAATTTGCTTGAAGAAACTATTTATATAAAGTTGAAAAAAAACTAGTATAGGAGAAATGATTATCAAGGATAAAAGAACTATGAATCACTTCAACTTGATTTCACTTTATGAGATCATTTAGGATCCAATAACTTTGTTAGACTTCATCATTTAAAATTCATTTATGGGATTGGTCCATACTACCTTGACATTCACAAGATTAATTTGTTCAACGGGTTTATTTGGTGCTGAAATTATTTATATTATCTTTTTCTAATCTGTGTGTGGGTTATACTACCTCTATAAAGGTACGTGTATGTGGTTTAGGACACCCTAAAAATTCAATTTTAGTTGTACCTCTAGGGGAAAATGTGTGACTTGTCATATTTTTCTTCCTGGGGAAAATGGAAGGACTGTTAAGGTTGTGCCTCTAGAGGAAAAAAGGTAGGAATATTCAGGTTGTGTCTCCAGGTAGAAAAATATATGTTAGTCTTGGGTTTAAACCTCTATAGGAACAAGGATTTGTAATTGGGTTGTGACTCCATGTGTGAAAAAATCTGTATAAGATTCCATAGTTAGTGTGTGTCATATCTCTCTGTTTTTGAGAGGGGTGAAGAGTAGAGTAGGATCAATTTGATTGAAACAACTGTAAAAATATTGTGTTCCTGATTATTTTATTTTCAATGCATTAACTTCAAAACTCTAATATAATATTTAAATTTATTTAAAAATGTCAATCCCCCCCTCACTCTTAATTATTATGTTATCTTCCCTTTGGGAACAACACTAAGCTCACCCTTTTATTTTGATTCCTTTCATCAGGATTATAGGAATTGTACTATGATTGATATGAAAGGATATTCTAGAGTGGATAATAACGTTCACAATAAATATATTATGTTGTATTTTATGTTTTCAAATGTAATGTGAGAATCAAGCATATATAAAGTTTTTTCCAAGGATAATAAACTATTTAATCCCTCGAGTTGCGATCTATTTTATTTAGTGAAAATATAATAAATTAACCACATGCTCTGGGATACTAGGTTTGGGGTTGTTACACCTAAATATTAGGTTCACCCACAATTCACTTATTATACATCAGATAATATATGAGTATTTAACTTTGGAATGGACTATTCATTTAGATGATCAAGGTCTTGAAAAGTGTTTACTTTGTAATGAATCTAAAAAAGTGGTTTTTTGAGGTTTTGTATAGGATCAAAAAAAAATTAAATATATCTCATTTATTCCTTATATGCATACATTCTTGTAATGATTTAATTTATGAAACTCATTCCTTCATCTAAAGTAATATGTTTCAATCATGTTAATGTATAACTCTAATTAAAATAATGATTTTTGTTATACTTCGTACATAAAATATTAATTATAATATTCAATACATATCCATATGCATATCATCCAAAAGGTATGTTAAACTCATTCATGTAATGGACTAAAATTATTTGAAACAAAAATCTTACACAAGATCTTGTTTAGTGCAACAGGTAGCCAACCCCACCTTTCAAAACAGAACTATATCCCCTCTTCCAATAAAATTCTAACCCAAAGTCTCTCTATCCATTAATCATTACTAAATAGGGATCATTATTCCAATATAATATTAAATTCTGATATATAAAAATAATTATAATAATTCCCCAATTTATAATTATAACAATATACCAAAAAATTGGTTGAAAAATCATATTTTATATTATAATACCACAAAACAACTTAAAAGCATAGTATAATATTTTATGAGAATAAATTTAAATAATTTAAATTAAAATATATAAAAATTTGTAATATATATAATTTATATACATGAATATTAAATATGGAATATAAAAACTAAATGAAAAATTAAAATATCTATTATTAATATATATAATTTAAATTATTTAAATAAGACTTTAATTTATATTTTTTATATATTTCAATGTAAACTCTTTATATTAGTCTTGTTTTAAATTTTATGAATAATTAATAAATTATTTATTTAATTCTCAATATTTTTTTAAAAAAACTATAACATGGACAAAGATATATTTATATCACTACGTACGATATAAGAAATCCTATATTTCATAGAATTATCTCATAACATTAAGCTTTCTATAATAGATAGTGATATCCTATATCGAATGATACACAAGATAACATTCATAGTTATATTATTATGCCTTTATTTTTATCCACAATAGGATTCATGAATAGTGATATATATATATATCACTTCTTGTGATAACCCATAATCATAACTTTTGAACTGCATCACACGTAGGGATATTTTTATACCACTTGAGCACTATAAGGCTCAATTTTAGAGTGCACAACCAATTCATATCATAGAAACTAATATTCTATATCGTTATTTATTTCACCTCAATTAATGACTATGATTAAGATATATTGTACCGTAAATAGTGATATCACTATATCGTTATTTATGGTTATATAATAAAAAAAATAGCACCAAATTGTTTTATGTGATATTGATTTTTATTCATTTTCATGAATTTTTAGAATTTGAGGATTCTTTAATTAATCTTCAAATGTATCTTTGATACCACTGATTTGTTTTAAATATAACAAATATTTCTAAATATAGTAAAAACATAGAACCCATTAATTTAAGATTATTTGAAGGATATTAAGGAAGAATGAAATGAGAAAAAAATATAAAAAACCTTTATCTCGTAGATTTTTATTTTTTAGTTGATGGAAACTACTCAAAAACAACCTTCTAGTTTTTTTCTCCAAAGTCGATCCACCTATTGTAACATCTATAAATAACTTTTGAATAATGTTATTTGTATTCTAATGATATGTTATTATCCCCTCTCAATTAAGGAAGAAATAAGGAAAAAAGATAGCTACAGTTAGGCAATTTCTCATACCATTGTTCTCTTGTTTCTTGAAAATGAAGTATTAAAATCATTATTTAGGCTTCTTTCATTAATAAAGGAGCCTCTTTATTCTCGTGTATTTCTTAAATTCTCAAAAAAAACCTTTTATTGGTTAGTTTATACCCTTAAAATGTATAATTGATTTATAAAAAGTGATTAATAGACTCTTCAATAGTGGTATTTCATTAAATACATCATCATGTTATGTATAATCTAAAGAAATAGATAGTTTATTTGAATAAGAACAATCCTATGAAATCTTATAACATGGTTATATCACCTTCGATGATATTCTAAACTATGGTCATAGATATATACAATATTTTTGTATGTGTTATGGGCCTTTATATGCTTAAAACCATTAGAAAATTCTTGTGTGTTATTTCAATTTTTTATTTTTCATGCTTATAAGTAAAAGTGGGACTAAATGGTAGAGTCACAATGATATTTTAATAGTAAATAAATGTTATGATTTAAAGAATTATATAATAATAAAATTTTATATTGATTCACCCTCCCCCCTATAAACCCCCAACCTTAAACATTACATAATCTTGAGTTAAGTCAAGAATTCACATTGAGGATCTTTTCAGGTTTATATTTTTAAATAATTAGGCCATAACTATTACATAACTACTCAAAATTTAAAATTTTGAATCTTCCAATCACTATCATTTTTTTCACAAAATAAAACTAATTAAATAAAACAAGAATTATTTTCTTGATAAAAATATAATTTAATTATTCCTTTCTCTTACCCTTTCTTATACCCTATGAAAAAATATTTGAAAAATGTGGGATGAGCATAAAAATCTCAATAAGGAAGACAAAATAGGGAATAAAAACGTTATTCCATGAATATTTAAAACCCATGAAAAAAAATTCACAAAATCATACTTTTCACCCATAAAACATAAAATACTTAGCTTATATAATGTAATCATAATATTCCTAAAAAACTTCATAGATATAATAAAACATAAAATTAACTCGTGGCATCCATATCATACTTACATTGTATCTTTCACATCCGCATATGGAGTAACCTTCATGGTTAAATTTGGAATACTCATCACAATATATTCACTAAATATATTAGGAGAAAACTTATTATTTACCTCCTTCACATTACCCAATGCATTGGAGAGCTATCATGGGCCCACCCTCCCTCAGTTTATCATGTAACCACCCTTATACATAATCTATTTCTAAGAACCATAACATAATCATAACACATGAACAAGCATAAATGAAAAATAACATTTCCACATTGCAATCATAAGACATCATTTCAAGATATTGATATAATCAATCCACTATCAAAACTATTTTCAATTCCAAAATACCTAAAAAATTAATATGGTATTTACTTTTATTTTTAAAAACATTGCGTCTTGTATAAGAATCCAAATATAAAATAATGCTCACGACGGTGGAAAGGTCATTGTCACTATGTATGTTAAAAAGAAACATTCCTTTTGTCATTTAGTAAAATGATTCATGAAAAAATATTCCTTTTGAAAACTATTAAATGAAATTAAAAGTCAAAGGGGTTGATTATACACCATATAAAAGAAGGTCGTGTATAAATCAGAAATATGACTCAATGAAAGGAGATTGAGAAGAAGTACCTTACAAAGATCATATCAATAGATTAAGTATAAATAAATGAATTTATTATGTGTATAAATAAAAATATACCCAATATATTTGGATATTCAGTGTAAATAAATCATAGTTCATTCACACATATAATTGGAAAAACAAAACCAATGACATGGATATTTAACTCAATGAACTGTGATTGAGTTAAGATTTTCCTTACAAAGATCACTTTGTTAATAAAATAGATTGATTATGTGTATTAACTATAAATACAAAATAAAGAAATTATAAATACAAGATATGATATCAAAATTTATTTCTCACATAATCATAACACGACATAATCAATAAGTAGAATATTTACTCAAAGAATGGAAATTGGGTTAAGAAGTTCCCTTACCTTGAGTCTGACTCATCATGTACAATCATTATTTTTCTAAATAATAAACTTAGGTTAATTTATACTTTATTTAGAACCATTTTCAATTTTATTATTACTTTTATATTACTTATTACCATGTTATAAAAATTACATAATTATTTAAGTTCATATCGGTTGTTTTGTCGATATTCGGTACTTGAGTCTAAAATGAACCTGTTTTGATGTAAATTTTCCATGTGTTAAAAAGTTCCATCATATCCAGAATATTATTAATGATTTAAATATCATATATATTCAGTATATATGTATTTATAATATCCATAATATTTTGAGATAAGAAACAAAATGCATCGTTCATAGAGATGGTAGGTTGTACGTACGCATGAACGCTACTTTCATTTCTTTTTCATATTAAAAGAATAATAATAAAATGATATAAATATATATTACAATACAATTATTATATTTATTTCATTAATTTATCATAGGTTTAATAAAATCATCCTTTATACATCCCATGTATAGCATTAATGAGTCATATCACTTTGATGGGGTGGCAGTCCACACTTGCTCAAATGAAATTATCGTATTTACACATTATGGAAAGCATAAAGGTATTTTGTAAATAAAAATTATAGAATAATAGAAAAAAAATATAATATATTTTATATATAAATACATCTTCATCAAAATTTCCACCATGATAGGTTGTAGGATAAAATTAAACAATCATCGTTTTGTGAGGCAGTAGTTCATTATACGCAAAAACAGTATGTTCTATATCCATTAGATGGAGGTGAGCATAAGCATAGGTCCAACCCTTATCATAAAAATATCCTAGTATATTTAGGATACTATTTTTTTTATAAAATAATCGAATAAAAATATCTTATTGGTGGATAACGAAAATAAATGAAATGATCTTAAGAGAAGACGTTACCTCAAAATTGGGTAACTCTATTTGATTTAATCCAAAAGGCTTCTTTGATTTGCCTTCTTCCCAAGGTAAGGATTATATGAGTAAGGTATGGATTTTGAGAGATTATTTGAGAATAATTTGGATGCGATAATGGGATTTAGAGGTGTGAGTAAGTGGGTAAAGTTGGTGGTCTTTTATAAGAGGAGGGAGGGAAAATTTAGGGAAGTTTTGAAATATTATTTTATTATAAATTGATTTTAGAATTATAATAGTTATAAAGTGATAAATATATAGGATAAAATGAGTATGTGTTGAAATACTCAAAAAATATTTTTTAGACAAGTTTAGGTCACAAAATTAACCTTATCTTTTAGCTTTAACCCTTAGTTAAAAACATTAATTCTTTCCATCTCTTCTTGTATTTTCATAATATATGGTTACTATAGTTACTATAAAATGACAATCGAACCAAAATTGGATCATTAATGACATTTTTAACATTTTATATTTTATTTTTCTGAATCTCATATTTTTATGACTATTATATCATTTAATAAAATAGTATTTGTTTTAAAAACTCATTTATGTCAATTTTGATACAATTTAGAACATGATATTTGTTAAAATCATAATAGCTTGATTCCTTCAAAACAAAGTAATTAAATCAAATATAATATGTCATAATAATCCATAAAATTCGTGTATGTCATCAAAATTTTCTTATTAAATTTATTTTAATATTTATAATATCATTTATTTGAATCGTTCATTAATAAGGTAATCATTGCATCATCACTGTGTCATAAATAAATTTATTTATTTAATGTCTAAAATTTATAAATAAAATACCATGATGTAGGAAATATTTTTATCTTTCTAATTATTATTTATAGTTGAATATAACATTTATATAAACCGAATTAAAAAAAATGGTTAGGAGATACATGTTTGTGTTATATTTCCCTTTTATTTAAAATTAATATTATAAAAGGCCATTATCACATCCAAGTGGCTCCAGGGGGTCCTAAAATCGACCCAAGGATTCTCATGGTAGTCTATATATTATAAAATAGTATTAGTAAACATTTTCGTGTTATTTTATATTATTATAATATTATGGTTTTACCCTTATTTACCTGATTTACCCTTTAACAATGGTAAATAAAAATAATTATGGAAGTTACTATTCATAATGTCCCAAAATAAAAGGTACCTATTAAAAAAATTTGGACCTTATGATTCCAAATATCGAATCCGTTTTTTCCAAATTCAAAACAAATAAATTTTCATAAACTAATTTAAAATTAATTCCCGTTGTCAAAACCAAAAGGCGGGGTTTTAAGAAGTAAAAACTATCAAAATATTGACATGTATTTATGTCCAATTTAAATGTGAAAATAATCACAATGACCATAATTGGATTAAATGACAAAAAAATTAATCCAATTACTCTTTAAAACTAATTAAAATGACAATATAACTATATAAATAAATTAGATGAAAAGGCGGTTCTGAATTAAAATGCAGTATTTATCACTATTCATTAAAAAATGAACTTTATCAAAAAATTACCAAAAATTTAACCAAAGTAAATTTTTATTTATTTATTCTAAATAAGAATTTTATTTTTTCAAATAGAACATATAAAAGTGACAAAAACTATTTTTAAAAAAGGTTCTCCATCTAAAGGTTGTAAAATGACCTTTTAAAAATATTAGAGTATTTTATGCTTAAATTTGGATTCATTCTCATTTTAATCCTCAAAAATTTATTGGATAAATGTAAAAACATTTAAGAAACATTTATAATCATATTTTAGTTAGTTCTATTCATTCCCTCCAATACAATGGCTAGGCGTTAACTACCATTTAAAATAATAATATTATTTTATTATTTTTCAGTATAACTCAATGTTGTGTGCAACATAAGATTTTGGAGAAACTCATTGTTGTGTGTCGGGTATGATATAATACGTAGTGTTTCATTTAAAATAACATTAATATTAAATTCAAAAAATGTTAATAGATATGAAAATGTATTATTCTATAAATACTTGGGATGTTACACCCCCTGGAGTACACCTCCCACCTTGGAAAATCAATTGGTATAAGATTCATAGGTTACCTATATCAGATCTATCTTGAGTTGGATTTATTGTAATGACCCGGACCCTCCTGGTCTATTACTTTTCCAAATTTTGTTGTTTAGGGTTCCTTGGACCCCATCAGTGAGTTGTGAGGGCGGCGGTGTCAGTGGCAGGGTGTCACCATGGTGTCACCCATTGGTGTGTCACTGATTTGTCTCATCGATCAGTGATACATGAGTCACTGATCGGTGTGACACCGATTGGTCTCACTAATCGGTGTGTCACTGATCTGTCTCACCGATCAGTTCCACAGGGGGTTGTTGGGGGTTACATTCCCTAGTTTTCCTGTAACGCCACTTTTAAGTATTTTTAACATTGTTAAAGTGGTTTAAGGCCATTTTTATACCTATAAATAATTATTTAAATCCCCTAAGAGTAAGAAAACCCTTGAATTACCAAAACATGTGTTTTTTTAATCAATTTCACACCCTTTTCACATTTTCCAGCCTCTTGTGTTTTCCAGTCTCTCCCCTGTTACGTGTTTTCCCAGTTTGAAAGAAGTCGATTAACTCACAACTGTTATACCCACCATCTCTAAGAATAATTATTAAATCTTAATAATTTCTAATGTGTGAAACCTCCCACCCACTTGGTTAATCCACAACCCATTTTTCAAGAATTTTGAAATGGCATATCCTGTAACTCTTGGATTGGGCCTTTATCATCAAGGTCTTCTTCAACGGTCTTTTTGGTTCCCTCTGGATTTGCTTGAGGTCCTTCCTCAGGAGACGAGTCATGCACCCATGCTCGATCCCTTCCCTCTCAGATTTCATGGAGTTTTTCCTACTGCTCATGCAACCATAGTTATTGGTTTGAGGAGGAAACCTAGATCATTGATCAACCAAGTAGGGTTTTCCTTCATCTCTCTTTACTGTGTATCATGTGGGGTGGGTACGATAAGGTTCATTCGGGGATAGATGAAAATAAACTTTAAAAAAGATAATAAATAAACCTTTAAAGAATTAAGGGGTGGGAATTATGATTTTGTTGTTATGTTATACCTTTTTTGTTATATTATGAATTGTATGGTCTTTTTTCCATTGAAAATTGTGGCCATTGGTGGTCCTTCCTTGTACACTAATGATCCTATTTTTTCTGGTTAATCCTATGATTGAATGGTTGTAACATGTAAAATGGTTAATCAAGTAAACTTGGTTGATTAAATGGATGACCAATGAACAATAATCCTTGTGTCATCGCCCCGTTCAACCAAACGCAAAGAAGGAACTTAATGAATGGTGTGGTTAAACCTAGAAAAAACATCCCTGCTCTATTTTGGTGATATGTGTGGTGGATCTGTTTGATGTTATGTGGGGTGACGTGGATAGGAATGGGATCCCCTATTTTTGAGTTGTTGGTTGTGGACCTGAGGCCATTTGGGGTCATACAATGGGGCTTGGGTTGGTTCCAGTACTTCGAGGTATCTCACGGATCACTTTTGTTGTTGGGAATTTACAGGAGAACTGGGTGTGAATGCTTAAATTATTGCTTGGCTATTTTTCCTTCTTTGGCTTGTGGCTATGCCTGTTATCTGCCCAGTAGTGAAGATTTATTTTAAATTTAATCACTTGAATAGGATAATAATAATGGGTTCAATAGGGAATTGTTTTCCAGGAATGAGTTTTTCTCTGGTTGTGGTTGTTGTGCTTTTGTATGAATGAATAGTAACAAGGGTGTTTGTGTATGGGATAGTTTTGGAACCCTTATGTTGGGTTGAGTGCCTATTTACCTATACGTATAAATTTATCTTTTTGTTTCTTATTCACACCCCACCCAAGTTGATCACTTCGTGCTGAACACCCCCATTTAATGGGGAAGGGTGTTTTTTCCCAACATCCTATTGGGTGGCTGGTTATTGGCTCCTTTATGCTCCCTCTCCTGAGTATCCCAATACTCTTCGAGCAGGCTGTGATGTCCTGAGATCTATTATATTCCAATATTCTTCAGGCAGGATGGTTGTGGTGGTTTTCCCAGGTGTGTACGGGTAGGTTTGATTCCCAAGTGTCTTCAGAATGAGGTTCAGGTGTCTTCAGGCATAGCGGTGGTTATTCAGGCCCAGGTGTCTACAGGCATGGTTATGTATTATTGTGGTGGTCCAGGTGTCTTTGGGTGGTATGTATGGTTGTGGTGTCCCACAAGGTTGTTGTTGGGGCGGTAGTGGGACTTCAGTGAAAATGGAGGGGGAGGTCTGACGCGTAGGATGCCTTTAATAACCAGTGGGAAAGTGGTGTGGGGTACCCAAATATCGATGTGCTATTACTATTATTTTACCTGACTTGTGTTATTTGGGGAGTGTGCTTGGTGAGGTTGGGAGGATAGTTTCCTTTCTAGGTGCTTTGGTTACCTACATTTTCTAACGGGGCATTAGAATTTTTCCCCAATTATGCATGAGATATTTTGGTTTTCCCTAATGAGTATACATGTATACTCACCCTATGTATATAAAACTACTTTCAGGTTTCCAGGAGGACTTCGGGGACTGTCCAAAACCATACTAGCTTGGACGTCGGGACAGTTATCATTTTTGTTTTCTTTCTTTTGGTACTTTCCCTTTTATTTTTTTCTTGTAATTGTATGGGTTTATCTTTAAACCTACATATTTGAATGGGTTTTGGCTTTACTTTTACCTTCAGGTTTAGATTTTTTGGGTTTTTACCATCATATCTCTTGATCCTACTAAATAAAAAGGGTAATTCCATCCATATTATGTTTTATTATATACCCTTGGTGTTATTTTCCACTTTAGGGCCTATAGAAGGTGGGACTCAGGGTTCATTATCTCTCCTTTAACTTAAAGAAGGAAGGGTCTGGTAGTTTTCTGTCCCTTTCTTCATCTTGGTGAAGGTGGGTCGTGACAGAATGGTATCAGTGGTGATGGTTGAGAGATAAGATGAAGCTTAGGGTTAGGTACTATAAGGATTGAATGGGATGGTAGGAAAATAGTGTTAGGAAATCTTGTTGTGTGAAATAGTCCAGGGAAGACCAGCTTGGACAAAGGATTTTAGGTCCCGTTGTGATCTTATGCAAGGACTCTGGACCTACCGAACGACCAAGTGAGTCTACACTGATTGCAGGGTAGAAACCCTAATAAAGGTACATGCATCATAATGACTTGTGTTCTTGTGTGTTCTGGGAATTCTGGGAATTTAAATAAATAGAAAGTTTAAGAAAAATTTAAAATAAATCTTCTACACTACTCGGGCTTAGGCATTCCTTGTCTACCTTGCATCTATGGCACCCAGATGATGACCACAAGTAGTGCGGGCAAATGAGGCCCAAGAGGCTGGTCTGGATGATTATTAAAGGATTGATTGAGAGGAGGAGGATGACCAGGGCTGAAGACACTAGTGCCTTTCAGTGGCAGAACCTCTAGAAGTATGAGGGTATCATCTTATACATGGAGATCGAAAGCTAGCTCAAGGAGTTGGTGATATCTTTCATCTTGATCCAGGATCCATATGAGTACTGGGATCCATTGGTAGTTATTCATATGAGGGGAGTAGCACATCGGTGTTGGATGCTCTACCTTGGAGAGAGGATGGAGAGTGAGATTTTATGGACTGACTTCGAGAGGGAGTTCCGGGAATAATTCCTCTCTTCCATGATGAAGGCTGAGAAGAGTCAAGAACTACTCTCCCTTCAATAGGGGAGTATATTAGTGAGGGAGTTGGGGATAAAGTTCAATGATCTCCTTAATTTTTCTCTGGACCTCTTTCTGGATGAGGAGTCTCGGGAGAGATTTTTAGAGGAGGCACTCCGACCTTCTCTTCAATATGATGTTACTTCATTCACTCTACTGACATACTTGTAGGTTCATAAGAAGGCTGAAGTGGTGTAGAGAATGCACAGGTTGGGAGGTGTACCACGAGAGGGGAGAAAGTTGGGATCATCAAAGGGGAAGGTCGTTAGCAGCATGCCTCCAGCATCAAGGCCTTATAGGTTTTGGTCAGTGGGGAGTAGGCCCCAGCAGTTTTAGTTTCAATCTTCTAGTCATATCCTCTTTTTTTGGGCCTAGAACCAAGGTACTTCATCTATGGATGTTGTGGGAACCTTCAGAATCAAATCTTGGACCAGGTTCGGAATAGTGGGGGTGGGTAGGTTCAGCGCCCACCTCAGCAGCAGCAGTTTTCAGCCAGGCCCTTCCAGAAGTAGCAGTAGGTACAACGAGCTCCCACTCTTCCGAAAGTAGACGTTGTAGGAGGAGTCTGACCTTAGGGTGCTCCTCAGGGACCTTGAACATGGTGTGCTCAGATAGGTGGATGAAAACCGAGGGGCAGAGGAGTTGGGGGTGGGAATTTTCACGCCGTAGAGGCAGAAGTTTCAGCGGAGCCAGAGGTACGATCATCTTGTTTGGCACTCTTTCCTACTCCTTGTTTAATTCAGGATCTTTACACTCCTTTGTTTCACCCAATCTATCCCATGCTTTGGGTCTAGATGCAGAGAGACTTCCTGTTCCCCTAGTTTTGAGTACACTAGTCGAAGTTCAGACCAACTTCTCTTGTGTTTTCCAGAGATATAGACTGATGTTGGGACCGCATCAATCCAGTGGGGACCTTTTTTTTCTACAGATAGAGTT
Source organism: Viscum album (assembly GCA_963277665.1). Lineage (NCBI taxonomy): Eukaryota > Viridiplantae > Streptophyta > Magnoliopsida > Santalales > Viscaceae > Viscum > Viscum album. The sequence goes on along the minus strand of OY728157.1, from coordinate 452,432,161 downwards.
ATATGATTTCATTCTAGGCATTGACTGTTTTTCTCTGTATGTGTTTTTATCGACTTGTTATGAATAAGGGTTGTGTTTTTATATATGGGTGGACAACGTGTGAATTTCATTGGCGAGTGGGGTTGCCATGAGGGAAGCTGATGAGTGGAGCCCCTTCTTTCCTTGTTAGTTGAGCTGTCAGTGGAGTCAGCAGATACAGATATGGTGGAAGTCTCGGGGATTGTTATGAATTTCTAGATGTATTCCCTAGAGAGGTGGTGAATTTATCCCCTCAAAATGATGTTTAGTTTGGGATAGACTTGCAACCTGGTGCCCATCCGATTTTTATGGCTCCCTATCGGATAGCGCCTTCTGAGTTGCGGGAGTTATGGATTCAGATTGAAGATCTGATGAAGAAGGGTTTGTCAGACCAAGCGTGTCACTGTGGGGTGCTCCATTCTTGTTCATGAAGAAGGCACGTAGTGGTCTCAAGCTATGTATAGACTACCGAAGGCTGAACTAGGTGACAGTCAAGAACCATTACCCCCTCCCGAGGATCGATGACCTTTTTGATCAGTTGAAGAGGGCAGGATAGTTCTACAAGATTGACCTACGGTCAAGATATTTCCATTTAAGGGTGAAGGAGGGTGACATCTCGAAGGCCACCTTCAGGTGAATATATGGGCACTTTGAGTTTAGGGTCATGTCGTTCGACATCACGAACACACCAGTCGTGTTCATGGGACTCATGAACTACATCTTTAGAGAATATCTGGACTGGTTTGTAGTCGTGTTTATTTAAAACATCCTGATCTACTCAAGATCAGAGGAGTATCACACCAAGCATCTGAGGAGAGTTCTAGAGGTCCTCTGATAACACCAACTCTACGAGAAGATGTCCAATTGCAAGTTCTGTACATGATAGTTGTACTTCCTTGGACATATGGTGTCCATGTATGGAATAGCAGTGGACCCATTGAAGGTCAAAGTGGTTGTTTCTTGGGAAGCACCCAAGAACGTGTTAGAGGTTCATAGTTTCCTGGGTATAGCAGGTTACTACTAGAGATTTGTGCCCAACTTCTCCCGGGTTGCTGCACCTTTGACAGCCTTGACCAAGAAATACTAGGCTTTTGTATGGAGCGAGCAGTGCCATGCAGCCTTCAATTACCTGAATGGGGAGTTGGTTAGTGCCTCATTACTGAGGTTTCTAAAAGAAGGGGTGACGTTTGAGGTGTGCTTTGATGCTTCAGGCCAAGGTTTGGGGTGTGTACTGATGCAACAGTAGAGGGTGATCTCTTATGGGTCTAGGAAGTTACACCCCCCATGAACATAACTATGCCACCCAAGATTTGGATCTTACAGTGGTCGTGTTCACACTAAAGTTATGGTGGAATTACCTCATTGGGGAGCGCTTTGTGGTCTTCATGTATCACAAGAGCTTGAGGTATATCTTCTCCCAACGTGACCTGAACTCTTGGCAGTATAGGTTGATAGAGTTTCTTTAAGACTATGACTTCGAAATATCTTACACTGAAGGTAAGGGTAATGTGGTGGTTGATTCTTTGAGTTGGAAGTCACAGAAGGATGTGGTTCGAGAAACAAAAGATTCTTGGAAGGCGATGGAAGGGTTGTCTACCCTACACATGGATGCAAGGGTGGAGAATGGTAGAGGGTGTTTGTTCTAGATGACAGTGTAGTCCTCTTTGTTGTAGTAGATGGAGGAGTCTCGGTGGGGGGACTTAGAGGCTGAAGTGATACGTGATTGTGTTAGCCAGGGAAATGCTCCAAAAGGATGGTTGGAAGATAGAAAGAATCAAATGTTGATTTATGGAAAGTTGTTCGTTCTTATGGGAATTCATGAGAGAGTTCTTGGGGAGTTACATAACCCACCCCTGGTAGTACACCCAGGAGTTTCCAAAATTTACCAAGGCTTGAGGAGTCGGTTGTGGTGGCTCGGGGTGAAACGGGAAGTGGTGGGGTTTGTGGCAAAGTGACTCATGTGTCAGAAGGTGAAGGTTGAGCATCGTGTTCCTGGAGGTCTGATGCAGCCTTTATATGTCCCTGAGTGGAAGTGGGATGACATCTTGATGGATTTCATCATGGGAATACCCATGGTTCAAGGAGGTTGTGATTCTATCTAGGTAGTGGTGGACCGGCTGACAAAATCATCTCACTTCCTAGAAATCAAAGAGTCGAGTGTGACAGATTCCTTAGTACAGAGGTATGTGGATGAGGTGGTGTGGTTTCATGGAGTTCTAAGGTCCATAGTCTCATATCGAGATTTGTGGTTTACCTCATGATTCTGGAGGGGATTTCATCATGCTTTTGGCACCCAGCTACACCTTAGAACTGCTTTCTACCCCCAGACAGATAGGAAGATAGAGCAGACCATCCAATAATTGGAGGATATCCTACGGGCTTGTGTTTTGGACTTTGGGGGATCATGGGAATGACATTTTACATTAGTAAAGTTTTCCAAAAATAATAGTTATCACTCTACTATTGGCAAGGCACCATTTGAAGCCTTGTACGGGAGGTCGTGTCGTTCGCCCATGTGTTGGACCAAGGTAGGGGAGGCAGGTGTTCTTGGCCCATAGGTAGTGAAGAGCACAATGGAGAAGGTTCATCTTGTATGTGAGAGGATGAAGGCAGCCCAGGACCAGCAGAAGTATTATGTTGATCATAGGAGGAAGCCCTTAGAGTTAGAGGTTGGAGACCATGTGTTCTAGAAGGTTTCCCCTCAACGTGGGTAGTGAAGGTTCGGAAAGGGGAGAAATCTCTCTCCTAGGTTCATCGGGACTTTTGAAGTGTTGGGGTGAGTCGGTGTGGTGGAATATCATTTGGATTTTCCACCTTAGTTGGAAAGAATCCATGACGTTTTCCATGTATCCCAGATTCGGTGACATTTACACGATGACTCCCATGTCATTGATTTGGGATATTTGGATATAGGGGACGATGCTAAGTTCATGGAGAGACTAGTGAGGATTGCGGACCGAAATGAGAATGTGCTTCGTAGACAGACCTTCCCTTTGGTTTGTGTGTTTTGGAGGAACAGTGTCCTCAAGGAGAGTACATGGGAGTGAGAATCTCATATGTGTGCCCAGTACTAGAGCTGTTTTGAGTTGCTTTTGCAAGCCTTCCTTTATGTTCTTTTTTTTGTGACTTAGTGTGATGTAATGGTGACCTTTTTTGGTTATGAGATATGTTTTCCCCTTATTTTGTGAATGTTTATGAAGAGTCTTGATATGTGGGGAATGGATAACCTGATTTCTAATCGAGACGCATCATCATGTATGCGATTAAACTCGTGTGGGTGAGTTAGTGCCACCCAAAGCCGATATTATCTTATCATGGAAGAAGGAACTCCCTGATCTGTGTGTCAGGACAATGTGATATTTGGGTTCGTATGGCTGTTTGGGTTGGTTTTCCCCATGAGTTATCTTCTGGGGTGGTTGTTTGGACCCCTTTATGTTTTTTGGGTTACTCTATAATTCTAGAGTACGAGAATAGTTTGAGAGGTATTTGATGTAATGTTCGGGACCTTCCTGGTCCATGACTTTTCCAAATTCTGGTGTTTAGGGCACCCTGGACCCCATCAGTGAGTTGTGAGGGCAGCGGTGTCGGTGGCAAGGTGTCATCGTGGTGTCACCCATCATTGTTTCACCAAACGGTCTCACTGATCAATCTCGTCGATCAGTGCCATGGGGGGTTGTCGGGGGTTGCTTTCCCTAGTTTTCTCGTAATGCCACATTTAAGTCTTTTTAAACTTTTTAAAGTGTTTCAAGGCCATTTTTAGGCCTACAAATAATTTTTTAAATCCCATAAGAGTATGGTGACCCTTGACTTACCAAAACATGTGTTTTTTAATCAGTTTCACACACTTGTCACATTTTCCAGCCTCTTGTGTTTTCCAGTCTCACCCCTATTATGTGTTTTCCTAGTTTGAAGGAAGTCTATTAACTCACAACTATTATCCCCACCATCTATGAGGAGAGTTATTAAATCTTAATAATTTATAACATGTGAAACCACCCACCCTCATGGTCAACACACAACCCATTTTTCAAGTGTTTTGAAACAGCATATCTGGTAACTCTTGGATCAGGCCTTTATCACCAAGGCCTTCTTCCATAGTCTTTTTGGTTCCCTCTAGATGCACTTGAAGTCCTTACTTAGGAGATGATTCATGCACCTGTGCTAGAGCCCTTCCCACTCATCCTTTGTGGAGTTTTTCCTGCTGCTCATACAACCACAAGTTTTGGCGTAAGAAGGAAACGCCGATCCTTGATCAACTAAGAAGGGTTTTCCTTTATCTCTCTTTACTATGTATCATGATGGGTGGGTACAATAATGTTCCTTCAGGGATGGATGAAACCAAACTTTAACAAAGATAATAAATGAACCTTTAAATAATTAAGGGTTGGGGACAATGATGTTGTCACTGTGTTATACCTTTATTGTTATATTATGAATTGTATGGGATTTTTTCCACTGAAAATTGTGGTCGTTGGTGGTCCTTCCTTGTGCACTAATGATCCTATGTTTTTCTAGTTAATCTTGTGATTGAATGTTTGTAACATGGAAAATGGATAATCATATAAACTTGATTGATTAAATGGATTCCCAATGAATAATAATCCTAGTGTGATCGCCCCAGTTAACCAAACTCAAAGAAAGAACTTAATGAATGGTGTGGTTAAACCTAGAAAAAATATCCCTGCTCTGTTCTAGTGATATGTGTGGTGGCTCTATTTGATGTCATGTGGGGCGATGTGGATGGGGATGGGATCCCCTATTTTTGAATTGTTGGTTGTGGACCTGAGGTCGTGTGGGTCCATACAATAGGGCTTGGGTTGGTTCCAGTACTTTGAGGGACCTCACGGATCCCTTTTGTTTTTGTGACTTTATAAGAGAACTGGGTTTGAATGCTTAAATTGTTGCTTGGATATTTTTCCTTCCTTGGATTGTATCTATTCTTGTTAGTTTCCCAATAGTAAAGATTTATTTTAAATGTAATCACTTGAATATGATAACAATAATGGGTTCAATGGGGAATTGTTTTATAGGAATGAGTTCTGCTCTGGTTGTGGATGTTGTGCTTTTGTATGAATGAATAGTAATGAGGGTGTTTGTATATGGGATGGTTTTGGAACCCTTAGGTTGGGATGAGTGCTTGTTTACCTATACATATAAATTTATCTTTGTGTTTCTTATTCGCACCCCACCCAAGTTGAGTACTTCATGTCGAACACCCCCATTTCATGGGGAGGGTCTTTTTTCCTTTATCCTATTGGGTGGATGGTTATTAGCTCCTTTATTCTCCCTCTCCCAAGTATCCCAAGATTTTTTAGGCAAGTTGTGATGGCTTGAGGTCCATTATATCCAAATATTCATCAGGCAGGGTGGTTGTGGTGGTTGGCCCAGGTGTGTGCGTGCAGGTTTGTTTCCCAAGTGTCTTTAGGGTGAGGATCTGGTGTATTTGAGCATAGTGGTGGTTATTCTAGACTAGGTGTTTGTGGGAGTGGTTATGTATGATTGTGGTGGCCTATGTGTCTGTGGGTGGGATGTATGGTTGTTTTGTACCACAAGTTTGTTGTTGGGCAGTAGTGGGGCTGTAGGGAAAATAGCGAGGGAGGTCTGACGCGTAGGATGTCTTCAATAACCAATGGGAAATTGGTGAGGGGTACCCAAACAATGATGTGCTATTACTATTATTTTACCTGATTTGTGTTATTTGGTGAGTGTGACTTGATGAGGTTGGGTGGATATTTTCCTTACTAGGTGCTTTGGTTACCTCCTTTTTCTCATGGGGCATTATAATGCCTCCCCACTTGTGCACAGGAGATTTTGGTTTTACCTACTGAGTATACCTGTATACTCACCCTACATATATAAAACTACTTTCAGGTTTCTAGGAGGACTTTGGGGACCATGTGGGGCCATACTATCTCAGACGTCAGGATAGTTTCCATTGTTGTTTTCTTTCTTTTGGTACTTTCCCTTTGAAGTTTTTATTGTGCTTATGTGGGTTTATCTTTGAACATGCATATGGGAATGGGTTTTGGATTTAATTTTACCTTCAGTTTTGGATTTTTTGGTTTTTTACCATCGTATCTCCTGATCCTACTAAATAAAAAGAGTAATGTCTTCCTTATTACATGTGATTATATACCCTTGGTGTTATTCGCCACTCTGGGGCCTATTAAAGGTAGGACTCAAGGATCATTATCTCTACTTTAACTTGAGGAAGGGTTTGGAAGTTTGTTGTCTTTTTCCTTATCTTGGTGAAGGTAGGTCATGACATTTATGATCTTACTAAAAAATATCATTTAAAAAGAAGGATTTTATTTCTAATAATATCTAGGGTTTCTTCCCACTTTGCAAAAATAATGATCAATTGGGAATAAAAAAATCAATCGATGGAGGAATAGAATAAAACAGATATATAAATTAATTATTTCAGAAAAAAGAAGATAAGAAGAATAATAATAATTCACTACTAATGATATCGAAGAATAATATCTTTAGATATTTTAACAACAAACTTAACTAAATATTAATAATTATAAAAAAATTAAAAATTAAAAAATATTGACCATAGAATAATTTTATATGATCATCAATAAATCATCATTTATCATAAATGAAAGAAAAATTAATAAATATTAATATAAAAGAACACATGTCCAATATTAAAAATATTTAGTAAAAATAAAACACAAACAAACCATGAAACAAGAAAAATGTTAAAAATAAAATAAATTATCAAATAATAATACAAACAAACATATATCATAATAAAACATTAAAAAGAATTTAATATAAATTAAAATACAATAAATGTTCCCTATAAAAAATTAAAAAAACTAAAAAAACTCACGAAAGTAAGAAATGAAATAATTGAAGTAAAACATATATTATGTGGTTGTAAATATAAATAAAACTAAAATAAAAAATAAAAAAAATATATGAAGTTAAAAACCAAATAAATCAAAGAGAAATATAAATAAAATTAAAATACATAAAAATAAAAAATAAAACAAACAAGAAATTTTTAAATTAGAAAAATAGAATACATATATTTTAACATTATAAATAAACATATCATAATACAATTGCTATGTTATCAACATTAAAATGACTTGAATATGTGATTTTTAATAGACAAAGATAAAAATATAATAAAAACAAACAAATAGGAAAAATAAACTATACCGAATTAGTAAGGTACAAGAAAATAAGATAAAAAATAAAAAATCATGTGTTCCATTTTCTTATGAATAAAAATTAAAAAAAAGTGATATATCACTAAATGTAAAAAAGAATAAATAATAATAAAAATCTAATAAAAATCTAAATATGATAATGAAAAAATAGTTAATTAATAAGATGAAAATAAATAAATTAAAAAAGAAAAATACATCCTCTATGATATAAAATAATGGAAATAAATATAAAATAAATTAAACATATATATAAAAAATAAAACTAGATATATAAGCTTAAAAATAGAAAAAATGTTTTTTAAATTGCTAAATCTATAATGTAAAGAAAAATATTTAATTTTAATGTATAAATAAAATAAAATAAAGACAGTAACAAAAGAAAATCATAAAAAAATATCTTTTTTATGCATCCAAGTACATGTTTCTTTTATTAAATCACACACATAAAAACAAATACTTGAAAACACATCTAAGAAAAAATACATGACATAAGTTATATTTGGGGAGCATAATTTGAAACCAAAGTGAGAACAAATATAAATAGTGAAACTTATAAAATAAAGATATTGTAAATATATTTTTTAGATTTACAAATAAATATTGGATAAATTTAAAACAAAATAAATCTGGAAAACATAACTAATATGATAACATAAAAATGTTTTATTAATGAAAAAAAGTGTTTTATAAATTCAATTTTAGAAATAAAACCAATAACCTATATGAAAATATATGTTTCATAACAAAAATATCAACAATATGTTTTAGTATTTATAAATAAAACAAAAAAACTAACAAAAAATATGAAGAATTCATAAAATAAAAACCTGATGATAAATGAAACAACAAAAACATAATATCTATAAATAAAAATTAAAATAAATTTAACTCGAAAGATCAATTATGATTATTGACCATAATAACATAATGATTCTCAATGAACATAATTAAAATAAAAATAATTCATCAATCCAAATGTGATTCAAAAAACTAAAAATTAACATAATCAAAACGAATTATGATTTTAACCATCTAAAGAAAAAAAACCTAATATAATGAATCATGAATAATCACTTCACACTTATAGTGATGAATCAAGAACATTAAAATATATATGTGAAAAAGGAAATGATGAAGAAATTTCCTAAAAACATACCAAAACACTTAAAAATGAAAACTTAAAACAATAGTACATAGTATAATAAAAAAACTAAAACCAATTTCCAAAATTGAATTAATAAAAAATTGAAATTATTAATAAAACATGATTATTAGACTACAAGATATATGATAACACTAAACTGAATTTACCAATATTTTTTTATTTATAATAATTTAAACCATGAGAAATATATAGTGTGAGGCTAGGGTTCATTATTTATTTAAGATAAATAGAAATTCATATAAAAATCACTTTCCTATTATAATGGATTCTATTTAATTTATGATTAAAAATTGATATTGAAAAAGATTTTTTATCTCTGTAAAATTAAGATATGTTCTGAATTATCCAAAAAATATCTATTGGATTTGATTTGTTCTAATAAAGTTATATTTTTATATACTTCTCTATAAGTGGAAATTGTTACACCTTATGTGGATTTTAAACCGATGTCCTTGATAAATCACAAAATATTTAATTTATATATTTAGGTGAAAAGGTGCTTTATAAAGTTCCCAAAAAGATCATGGTTATAATTTTATGGCTCAAATAAAAAATCATTCAATAAAAAAATCTATTGTTGGTAGATTGTATAGGTAAATTAAGTTTTATACCTTCAATATGTGTTATAGATCTACATCCTATGATCATATTAATGATTTTAGAAAATCCATTTTTTATATTTTTATTATTAATATTATAATTGAGGATGTTTATCATGTTATATTATTTTTTTCATGTATAAATAGTTCTTATACAAGACTTAGGGTAACCATGAAGTGTGGTGAAAATTATATCACATTAGAATAGGTTAAACCAAGATTGTTAAATAGGGATCTCATATTAAAAATAGTATTGTGAGTAATAGGAGGGGATAAAATATATGTGGTAGAAGTTAACATAGATTCAAAATAAAATAATGTTATTCTCAAGAAATAATAACCAAATATAAATCAAGGATTTGAGTAATAAAATATCTTATCCATAAAAAACATGAACACATTAAAATAAATATTTAATTCAAAAATAGTGAGTAAAAAATATTTTCAAAAAATGTTATGATTATTCCTTGATAATAGAAAGTGGTTATGAGAATTTTGAGGCATTAAATTTCATTTGCATGAACATTGGTAATGAATAAGTCCTTAATTCAGGATGTCCATTTTCCAAGTTCCCAAATAAATAATACTTTCATAAATTATATAAATCTAGGTAAGGGAATATGGTTCTAAGGAATAATAAATATATAAAATAATGGGAAGGAGTTTTGTTAATTAGTCTAAAACTATATGATAAAATAATTTAAATCCTAAATTATGTTAGGTAGATCCATGAATTAAAGAGGAATCTGTTTTATTTAAGTATGCTTGAAAATTTTTAGTATATAATTAGGTATGAGGAAGGTTTAATTAGAATCAATAATAGTTACCATTTGGTAATGAGAGGAAACATTCAAAATGGACTTCATATTTGGATTAGAAGAACAAATTTAACTCATTTGGTAGCATCCATTGATAATCTCGTGATACATTGAAGATGAGGGAATGTGATTTCCAATAGTTTTCGATAATTTCATAAATAAGTGGAAAAAAAGAGTTTAAATTCTATTATTATACCATTTTAATAGGGTTTTGTCTTTGTAAAGTCTAAAATATTAGGATATAATAAAACAATTCATAAAAAATCAACAGTTAAAATACATTCATTCTGATTTATATGGCATTTCTTGAATTGTTTCTCATGTTTATTGACATTATTTTCTTACTATTATTGATTATCATTTTAGGAGATTATAGATATTAATTTTAAAAAATAAATATAAAATTTTAAAATCATTCAAAAATTGCAAACAAATGGTTTAAAATCAAACTGAAAAGAAATTAATTTTTTAAGAGAAAATAATGGATTAGAAGTTTTATCTACCGAACTTGTAAAGTTTAGTAAAGTTGAAGATGGGTTTTGAAGCACATGATAGTTAGGGAAACATATCAAGATAATTTCCTAGCTGAAATGATAAATTAAATTATCTTAGAGATGGTTGGGAGTATGATGTATTAACCAAGTCTCCCCAAATCATTTTGGGTAGAAGGTGTCAAATAGAGAATCACCAAATAAATAGGTGTTTAACCATTAGAATTAACTTTAAAGATTCTGAATAAATGTGGACTTTAAAACCAAATATTTTTGACTTGAGAGTTTTTGGTTCAAAACCCTATTCTTATTATAAAATAGGTGAGTTATAACTAAAAACCCATATATATTTTTTATAGGTTATATTAAATGTATCAAAATAAATAAATTTTGGGTTAATAAAATTTGTTTTCATAAATATATAATTGGTGTGTATGATACCATTTATGAGTCTTACATTTCAATAAAAAAGGATTTAAATTCATTCCAAATTAATCTTATAAATCAAGATGGTATTTGGGTTAAGGTTGATCGACCTAATACCAATTAAATAGAACCCGCAAATAAAAAATCTTCTTTCGAATGTAACCACAATCATGAAGATTCAAGTAGTGATTCCTTTTATTATCTTGTGAGGAATGAGGCTATGATCACTATTATACCTTTTATTAGGTATGTGTTACAGTTTTGAAGGTTATTTTTAAGTGGGTTGAAATAAAAAATACTAATAAAATAATCTATTACAACAAATTGAGAAAAAAATAGAGCTTAAAATAAACTTTAGAAATACCATGGTATAAATTTTATAAGATGTTTTCATAGAAAAAATAAATTAAATTATTTTATAAAATCCTATGAAAAAAATAGGTTCTGGAAAAAATTATCATTTTGAAAATAAATTATTAGTTAAACAAATAGTGATAAAAAGAGCATAAGTAATAACATAGAACATGATAACAAGATTTGGGATTAAAAATACACAACTCGTGAATTATTCATTCCTACCTGATTAGACCAAAGTCCTTCTTTTTCTTATTTATTTTTGATAATCCTTATATCAATGGTTGATGGGGAACCCTTAGAAGGCCCAAAGGCTTAGTGGATTACATGACCCAAAGGTCTTAGATGAATTCATCCTAGACATGACTACTTGGAAATGACCATCCCCAACATCTAGATCATGAATTTAGCTTCCCACCTTTGCATTACTTATTCGGCTATCAATACCCTTGCAGAGGTGCACAGGCCTGGTCCTAATGGAAATTTCTATACCCTCTCATTCTTCCAAATCTAGATAGCTTTGTTCTAGTGAAACTTCCTACTCTGATTCCTCATTTGGAGCTAGTTTATTAGGTTTGTCTAGTTGCATCTACACTTCATGATCTGAATGAGGTGACCCAAAGGCCTTGAGGTGGCCCTAAGACCTTGAGGTGTCCAGGAAGCCTTAACTGTCCTGAAGGCCTTAAGAACTCTAGGCCCAAACTAGTGGCTTGAGTTGAATAGTTCCGGCTCATATAGTACCAAATAGTACATGCTACAGTAACTGCTACAGTCCTGCTACATTACCTGTAAATATGCCTCCACCCAGATTTGAACCTCGATCTTTTGGATTCACTTAAAGAGTTCACACTAACTATCCTAAGGCACATATTCTCTTCATTCCTAACACTAGAAGGAATGGATTAGTTCTAATACTAAAAATAGAAGTTTCTCATCAATGAGTACTAGTAGTACCCACTTCATAAGAAAATACTAAGAAATCAATAAAAACCTATCCTGATTAAGAAAGATATTAAATGAAGAGTAAAATTAATTAGAAACAAGTTTTTTACCTTGAATTAAAACTCAATAACATGGTATAATACAAACAAAAGAATAAATAAATGACGAATAAATCTTCCTAAAAACAACAACTTAAGAATAAAAAACTTACAACACTGAAGAATATCCAATTCTAACTATAGATCATGAATTTGAGTCTATTTTAATAACTATATTTAATCACTCTATTTATATTGGTTCTTTAGATAGTTTAATGTTTTAGAGGTAGTCAAGATTTGATGTGGTTTGTGTTAAAATATCACTATCATCTAATTTTTCTAAAAATCTCAAACAACTCAAACATAATAAAATTCAAAGCATTAAATATAATCCAATAGAATAATATAAAAAATAATCAACCAAATACATATAAACAATCTATGAGTGATAATAAAATAATATAATTAATTGATTCCATATGAGAAGATGTGGATTTAATTTATAAAAATTAAAAATGGATAATTGTAAAAAAACAAGTAAATGTTAATCTAATATATTATGAGTGGATATTTTGGATGAAATAGGGTAATATTAGGAAGAAATAAGTTATGTATAAAGTTAGATTAGTATAAAATGAATTTTATCAAGGAAAAGTTATATACATCAATGAAATATTCTATTTTGTTGAAAATTTATTATCCAATTTTATCACATCATACTTCACTAAAACTATGAATTTTTATTTTGAACAATAAGATACTAAAACTAAAATTTAACATGGTTAGTTAGATAAAATGATTTGCGTGAGAATAATGGGATTAATCTAGGTGTGTGTTCTTAAAAAATATCTCTATGATTCAAAACTATCTTCTATACAATGATGTATGATATTTTATTATCACGTGATAGATAATGGTTTTAATATAAGTTTTTGTGATGATTATGTATATTATAAAGAATCTAAACATGTCATGGTGTATTTACTTATTTATCTTACTAATAGTCATTTCTTAAAAAAAATATGACCATAATTAACCATGTTTCATTTTCAAGAATAAAAAATCCATACAATTCCATATTGATAATCATGATAATCATAAAAAAACACATCCATCCCACAAAAAACATCAAAAAACATAAAGATAAAAAAAATATAACATCCCTAGGAGACATCCTAAAACAACTTTACATGACATTATTCCATAAGTTTCATTGTCCTAAAATTTCAAATGATATGTCCAAAAAAAATATGGTACTTAAACCTAACATAGATTTTTCATCAGTTTCCAAGTCTAAAAGCCTTTCAACCCATCACCACTAACAAACCTCAACCTCCCAAATCTCACTGCCTAACATACAAGATACCATCTTCAAGACTCCATTATGATCGGTCTTTTCTAGACTTCAAGTATAGACCCTCTTTGTCTCCCCCACCTCTATAGCCATTCCCTTCATTATTTCCCACCATATATTACTTACTACACATTCCCCTCCTAGGAGCTTTTAAAGCTTCCTTCCCCGCACTTGAAATTCTTGAACCCATAAGCCCTAAGAGCCCCACTCCCCTAAATTCTAGTAGCTTTATTTTGCAGGATTTGAATTTCATTTATTTTACAAGGTTCGTTACAAATACTTACTGTGGAAGAGATAGGTATTGTTGTTATTTCACATACAACAAGGAGGACCTCATTTCCATTAGAACTTATGACTACATCTTCTGAGCCTATCGGTTATGTTGGTGAATGTAGTGTGATCCTTACTATACAAACCAACTAGGGAGGAGGGGTAGTTAGGTCTGAGAATCAGCAATAGAATCCAGCTATATCAGTTTTCACTATAGGCTTTCCCTGTTCTCTATACATTCATTCAGTTTTCCAGAATTCAAGAAATCCAATCAATGATTTGGTCTCATCCAAATAATACTCGATGTGATGGTCGTGAAGTTTTAGAGTAATAAGATTCCATCATGGGTTTCAAATTCATAAAATGTTGTTGCATTCTCCTTTTATATCTCCCAATTAGAAAAATAATACAACTATGATTAGAAATCTACACACTGAACCAAGCGATAGAAAGATAGATTCCCACCTATTCCACCTTGACACTTCTATTTCCCACTATTAGCCCTACTCTATGGTTATTCCCTTCCTCTAAAATATTGTAATTATAGGAAACCATGTATAAACCTTTCTTAATAATAATTTTTTTATCCCAAACATATTATGTTAATAATATTTTAAAAAAATTATGATACATACAATAAAACATGTCAAGATACCTCTTGCATAACATTTCAAATTATCTCATACACAGTATCATATGACTGAAGATGAAAAATTATTTATGAAAATAATTATTTTTTTACATTTTTAAAATCATTATGTGTTCCATGATATGCTCTAGACCATATATATCCTCTGTTTTTAGTATAATTAATAGTCTTATGAGGGATATATGAAAGAAGCATTGATATGTATTAAAATAGTTTCTTTGGTATTTGAACTGATTTAATGTGTAGTCACTTTTTGGTATTAATAATGAATTTTAACATGATATAGTGGAATATATTAATTATGATTATTCTGTAAATATTATAACCATAAAATTGATCACTAGATATATATTTTTTACTTTTTGGCCCCGATTTCTTTGAAGTAAAATTTGTAGTTTTTTGTGTCGCTTTCCATGAAAAAAATATAAGTATGTTGTATTAATATAAGTAATTAAAGAATTTAAATACCATATACAATATATTTATTAATTATTCCCTTTCTCTGATCTCACTTGTTAGTCCCAAGTTGATGGTTCATTGATGGGGTTTTTTTTAGCTTACTTCCAACACACTTTATGATTTTAACCAAAATAAACCTTTTACACTGGTTAGTGTACATGATCACTTTATTGGTTTCTACTTATTCATTATTCAATAATAATTTAATTTATATGTATTTACTTAAATTAATAAGCACAACCTAATAAATAGACAAGAAAAATAAGCACGTGATGATTTACATAGTTTATTATTTCATATATGTGGTAACATCCTTAGAATGATCCAAAACAACCCATGTCACATGATTCACTAAATAAACCATCATGGATACCAATTAGTATTGATAATCCATTAAAATATTGATATAATAATAATGATAAAAAAAATCAACTTTAACCTCACTATAAAGATTTTCCTTGTCTCTATCACAACACCCCCCCCCACTGGTACCCCTCCTCAGCCGATAGTGAAGAGGAGTGATGCCTGAGTCCCACCTCCAGTAGGCCCCATATTGGTAGCTTGTTCTGAGGGTATAAAACTCTTAATGGAAGTAATAACCCTCAATATCCCTAGATTATAAAATAAACCCAACAACCAATCCACCATACTATAAAATAAATAATCCAAATCCCCTATAATAAATATTTTATATGCATGAAAAAAATACCAAAGGAAGGTAAAATCATGTGGCAGTAACTGAAACAACCCAAGATCTAAGTTAGTACTATCCAGATTGATCATTAAATCCTTCCTAGAAACATGAAATGGTTTATATATACACAAGGTAGTAATAACACATATACCATTATAAAATTGAGTTCTTTAAACCCAAATTAAATAGTAATTTTCTATTACCACACAATACATATTTTTATATTTTCAAATAACACTTTTAAAGGCTAAGTGTGAACCTTAACAGAAATCCAACCGGACAAAACCAAACATCACATCCCACCTTCACAGAAAAAAAATTGAGTGCCATCAACAAAAGTTATCAAATTCAAATTTCAAAAAGTCCAACCATCCTCAGACCACGTGCCTTCAAATCAAGGTTCCGCTTGATCGAAGTTTCCCCTCATGTCGTGTAACTATAAAATTGCACCCACCTTTAGCCGTGTGCCAATCACACTGAGCCCTATCATCGCCTCCGACCAGAATGCTGGTAAGCCTCCACCAGAGTCCATCCTCACCAACAGAGCTTCAACGACGTCGAAACACGAAACATCATAGCATCTACCAAGGAGACCATCCACGCAAAAGAGAATCCATTGTCGTCACCGCCAACACACAGAAAACAGATCACTGGAGTCCCTCGTCACTACCGGGGACCATCGTCACCACCAAAAACATCAAAGAAAACCGAAAATAGAGTCGTCGTCGA
Organism: Viscum album; assembly: GCA_963277665.1. Lineage (NCBI taxonomy): Eukaryota > Viridiplantae > Streptophyta > Magnoliopsida > Santalales > Viscaceae > Viscum > Viscum album. The sequence continues at coordinate 452,415,965 of OY728157.1, read as the reverse complement.
TGGCCGCTGCATCCGCACACATCATCGTCATCATTGCCAACACAAACAGAACGTTGGTCGTCGCCGTCAGAAACCAAAACCATGCATCAACCCACAGAAGAATAGAACATCGAACACCAACAAAAACCATCCAAAAAACCACAAAACAAAAAAGAAATCAAAAGGAAATTGGAAACATCGCCAAAAAGGAACATCAAAATAGAGAAGAGAGAAACCAAAGAGGAAACCCACGCTGGAGAAGAAATAGCACTGAGACTATTGCTAGCCCCCCTCCAATACCATCCTAAGAGATCCCAAAACCCTCATCCAGCCTGACCAAGATGGGGTCGAGCTCGATGGGTTGGACATCAAGGGCAAAGAAGGAGAAGGAAAGTGAATTCCACCACCAACGCTGACCCAAACCGCCTGAATCACTGGCATATAGACCCATAAATGGAGGTCTGATGCACAGGGTAAGGCGGAAAGAGGGGCGGTGGGAGGAAAATGTTGTATCACCAGTGAACGGCATCAGACAATCAAGGGAAGGATAAATGGGGAATTCAAAAGAAGATAAGGGGAAGTGATCCTTCGCTACCGAAAGGAACAGCAAACCCAAGGGAAAGGGATAGAGAGGTGGAAATGGAAGCTGGAAGCACCAAAAGAAGCGGAGACATGGGGGAACGATGAGGGGAAGAATGAGGGAAGAGGGAGGGGGAGATAGAGCTGGAAGCGACGCACATGACTCCCCCCTCTGAAGCTCCGCCGTGGAAAACCCTAGATTGGGAGAGAAGGAGAGCGAGGCCGCTCATCTTTTCTATTACCATAATAGTGTTGATATTTATACATCCATGATTTACATGATAATTTCCATATATTATTTGTTGTATGAATAGGTTATAGAAATTCTAAGAAATAATGTGAACCTAAAAACACTAAAATAGTAATCTTAAACAAATTCCATATGGTCTCGATACATCTTGCTAACCAAAAATAGATTTTGTTTGACTATTAGGTGTTGGTGGATCATAAGCATTGAGAATTCTTCTCATGAAGTTTACACTTGATGATCTTGAGTAGATGAGATTATAAGGAATGACACAGCAATAGGAACACCACATGTTTCAAGTGTCATTGGTAGTTCCTATCTATGAAAATGAAAATTGGTCTTCTAACCTGAGATTATTATTAGTATATGCCATTTGATTACCTACTTTGATACAAGATGAAAACCATGATATTTATTCCATGGTGAGGTGTCTTACATTGGGTGCACAATTGGTGGTATGACATTAATTGAACAATCAAGGTAGAATCTTTTACATTTGAAATGAAGTGATATCTGATGCCTAGTTGATTAGGATGGGGGTACCTTTTCTAAATCCATGGACATAGTATAACAAGGTAAGTATAATCTATGAAAATAGTATAATAAGGTAAGTCCATCCAGTAAAGACAATGAACAATAAATCAAGAAAATATGATGACATGAAGTGTGCATCCTTCTTTAAAAAATATTATGAGACAAAAAGATTACATTACACAGTGTGTTTTAATAAGAGGTTGACTTTAATATGACATTTTATTAATCCCAATTTTTGTGAGTTTTATTTTTTTTAATGGATCTAAATGAAATAGAAATATTTCATTAATGTAAATATATAATAAGTTACTGAAATTTTAACTGAAGAATCCAATATTGGTAATGAAGTTGATTTTGTTACAAGGTTGATAAATCTTAGATGAAGTAATAAAGTATTATTATCTTAAGGAGGTTATTTTGAAGACTTTGAGTTTTTATCATAATGATTGATGAGTTGTTCTTAATGTATCAATCATGTGATTAATGTTTGGAGAATCATGTTTATAATAAAAACTATGGAATTTTTTTTAAACAGTTTCCTTAAGAAGGTTCTTAAGCCAAATGGACAAAGTTTTCTCAAGGATTTTTTTAAGAAGTTTTTGAAGTCATATTAATTGAGGTAGTGAAGACAATTTAATGGAATTTTATTAAGAAAAAATCAAAAAGAGAGAGTAAAGTTGAACGGATAGAGACCAGTGGATTGAGGTGATCGGATGAAGTTGATTGGACTAAGGTTAGCATATACAGTTTTCCAAGTGGAACTATTCGAAAAAGGTTTCCAAATCATGATATCAAATAAAGTATATAATCAAACATAGTATGTGAGGTTGAATGGGTGAAAAATATTATGAATGGCCTGAGATGTTTTTAATTTCAATCAGGTACTTATGTAAAGGTTTTTCATCACTTAAAAGGAACATGCATAAAGGTAGTGAATACTATACATAAGATTAACATTGATAGGATGAACAGACTAAGTTTAATGGAAAAAAGATGGAAAGAAATGTTTGACCAATTAATTTCATGGTTTCATTGGATAAACAATGATAAAAAAACTATATTAGATAATTCAGAGTGATATGTTTCTTTTTATCAAACATCACAATTAATTATGGATATGAATTAATATGAATTTAATAGTATAAAAGATATCTTAATCATCTAAGTAAAAATGGGAGATTGATGGGTGACTGTGTAATGTTTATATTGTGAAGATATTTAGTTGTAGGGAAACTCAGGTTCCCAAACATAGAGAGGCATTGATTGAAGTTTGGTAGAAGAGATGTAAAAATTCCATCGAATGGACTTATACAAATATTGAGATGATAAGAGAATAAGTTGAAAAAATCCAATGATAATCAATGGTTTATGAGGTTGTGGCTGATGAAATAAAGTATGAAGTTTTTCACACAAACTTGGTGAGACATCTAACAGACACTATGATGTACCCACACATGTTGTTTAATTCACATAGGTTGTGGTCAAATTATAATTTATATTTATCCCAAAAAAAACTTTCTACAATGTAATAGTATAGTGATAGTGCAGGGTTGATCCCATAAGGAACGTTTCGGCAAGAAAGGAACATGGAATTTGAACCTGTTGTGTTGGAATCCTCATAAATTGGTTTGGTATTGGTATTTGATTAAAGATATTGTGTTTGGTATATAATTCAAGAAAAAGTTAAGAATCAGGATCAATTTCAGGGTTTGGGTAAAAAAGGATAATATCAATCCTAAATTGGAATGATCCTAAGGCTTAAGTTGTGATGCGGTGCAAAGATCACTAGTTTCTTATAGTCAAAACAACTAGATCTGTCTAAGATGAAACTATCCATTGGTCTGAATATATCTAACAACCTAGATTCATTAATCCTAGCTTCTATGGAATAAATTATCATAAGATAATGGTCATAGTCTACTCTACTTCAATCAAGTCAGGTTCGTTCATTTAAACATCCCATAGTCATGTTTTCCTAAAATAATTGAATAAAAAATCATTCTATAACCTGATTAATTTCCTTAGGGTTACCAAGTTAAAATTTTGAGATTTATTAAGTTCAAAACACCCCTACTATTGACCCTTACCCTAAGTGTTTTATCCACTCATGATGGTAATAATCGAGATTGAAAAAACACTTATAAACATGCTAAGTGGATTAAGAAAACGATTGAAATACGACAGTTTTCAAGAAAGGTTTAAAGAATCAAGAAGTTCATAATCAGATTAAACAATAAATCAACTAACCATTTACTTTAAATAGTAAACAAGTAAGAACGTATGATGCATCCAATGTCGTATGGAAACAAAAATGGTAAACAGTGATGAATGGTATAAAGAACATGTTAAGAACAATCAAAGATTCTTGGATTTAATCAAAATGTTAGCAAAAAAATGTCTAGAGTTGAGTTAGGAGAGACAATAATGAAGAAAAATGAGATATAATCAGAGGAAAATTAGAAAATTTGAAGAGGAATGAGATTTATATTTGTTGTATGCATGCTATAAAGTAAATAGTCAATATATTACACAATGTGTAAAATTTTCACATCATGTAATCTTGATCCATGGTTTTCTCTAATTATTTTGGATCTGACATGAATCTTAGCCTAAATCTTCAAAATTTTGAAGTTTGAATCATCTCATTACATGTAATTGTCCTTCACGACTTGTTTCTTCTCTAACTAGAAATTTTAAGTGGTAATTGAAATTCGTACGTTAAACGATGTGTATTAGAGATTCATATTGTGTAATCTTTTCATGACTTGTAATTTCTTTATGAATTAATTCATGACTTGTGACATGTTGTGAATGATGCCTACACATCATGTAAGTGCTTTTCACGATATGTACTGATAATTTTTTCTAATTCCATCATCTTTTAATTTAGAGTATTGAAAAACTATTATTAGTAATAATCAATACATACCTGGTGCATTATCAAGTAAAACATGAATAATCCTTAATTATATGTCTAAAAATTCATATGCAATTTAATCTTATCAAATTCCCCGACACTTAAATAATTTCTTGTCCTCAAGTAAAAAAATCATCTCAATAGGGATTCTAAAAGAAACAATATTTAAAACAAGAAACATTTATTACAACTAGGTAAATAAAACTAAGTGTAAGAATAAAAAATTATTCTTCCAGAATCAATAATATATACAAAATCAATCATTCCACATAATTCAATTCTTTATTTATATTCTCAATATTTTAATTAAAATTTAAAAAAAAAAAAAATTCCATACCCATTTTGAAATTTACCTCACAATGAATTTTCTCTCATAACTCAAGGTAAAAATGTAACTAGAGTTATTCTCATACCCTGAATACATATTCCTAACCATAGTCTTGAATTGGTTCTATTATCTCTACTTTGTAAAGAAAAATACAAAATTAATCATGAGGGATTTGACAAAAAAGGTTCAAATGACTCTAAGGATGAGTGAAAGTGGGTAAAAAGTGAAAATAAGGATCAAAAGGGGGGTACGCTCTAAAGTTTAATGCATGATAAGTGGAAATAGTTTAGTGATGTGGGTTTTTCAAGATCAAATAATTTCCAAGCTCTAAATAGCTCAAACTAGATCTATAAGTGTATCAATTATGTATCAAAAATGTACCTTATTCCTTTATTTTTATTTTTTTTAATTTATTTTTTAAAATTTATGTTTAGGATAGATCTCGCATCCATCTCCTAACCACATATGATCCTTCAAGGAATTCATCGGTCTGTAAATAGTAATTTTTTACCTTCTTAATACACAACCCAAAAAATATTTTTTTTTATTTTTTTATTTTTTAAAGGAACAGGATAGGTGTAAAATGACAAAAAAATACATGGATCATAATAAATCAGTCTATTAAGAACCACAATACATATTCTCAATCAAAACATCATGCTTCCATTGGCTAGAAATTCTCCCACACTTGTTCAAATTATAATCATGCATAAAACCAAGAGTAAGGTAGGAAGGGATAATCAGCTTGGAATAGTTGTATCCTAAAAATGTTATTCATGGAAACTATGGGATAAATGAAGGAAAAGTGTGAGGTGGATCTCAAGAAAAAGTGGATCAACAAATATTATCTCAATCATATTAAAATTGAATTTGTTCAGTCATAGACTCAATAATATTTCAATAAAAGTTCTTCTAGGTTTACATATCTCATGTTTCACTCAAGAAATATGCTCAGAAAAGAATATGTAATCATAAGATTAGAATCCTCTCAAGAATGGTAGTAAATAAGAAAAAATAGCAATCACTCAGGGTATAAAATCAAGTAATAAGTTAATCAAAAGCAATTTCAAAAATATTTAATTTTAATTAAATTACTAAACTCAGTAATAATTCTAAAAACTAAATAGGGGGAAAACATGGATTGCAAATATTCCCAACGTAACTTTATCTTTTATTTAAATGTGTGTAATGATTTTTCAAGTTTAAAGGATTCTTCCATTGAAAATGACTCCTAGATAAATGAAAATAATAAATAATTAAAGTTTATAGATATTAAATCTCAACAAAGACTCCCCCACACTTAAAATTAGATAGTATCCACGTTGTCTTTGAAAGTACCATGGGAGAGATATGACAGATAAAGTGTAGACAAATGAAATGGAACTTTTGAAAAGGAATGCTAAGGAATCCAGAGAACCCTATAATGAGTGTAATGACATGGGAAAACTTGGTGAATCTTGATTTGTGAATTGGGCTACCTACATAATGGATTAGAAAGACAAATCATGCACTATATGAAAAATTAGTCTGTAGGGTTTAAACATTTTGTAAGCGATAAGATGGGTTGGTACACACAAGGAATAGCAATGAAATACATCTTAGATAAATATAGATATGTGTATACAATAAATTTTAAAGTGACTTATGACTAAAAATAAAATGTTTTGAAAGTAAAAATAGATAAATCATAAGTACAAATAATGAGGAAAATAAATGAAATATGGGTTACCTCCTATAAAGCGCTAACAAATTCATCGTTAGCTAGATGGATGGAAAAAAGAATCAATCAATAGTGGTCCATCTTATTAGAATCCCTCTATCACCTGCAAGAACTATTGGTCATGTCCTCAAGATCTCTTTGACACTTGGCAGGATTAACCACCTTAGGCACATACTGGACATGAATCTAGTGCATAAGGAATATTATCTATGCTCGTGGTGGTGGTGATGGATTTTGAGCACGAATCAGTGGTGATAGCTCCTCAAGTTATCACTCAGAATTATCCAAATGTTAATTCTTTCGTAGTACGAGGGATGATGGTGATGGAACAATCCCATTAGTGACCATAAAAGAGGCAGAAGATCTAGGCATGGACACTATAACAATGTAAAAAAATGAATGATGGGGTGCGGGTGGGGGCAAGCAGCAACTTGTGACCCACTAAAGGTTGACTAGGAATCTTCAGGGATAAATGGTGCTACAGAGGCCAAAGAGGAGGTGGAGGAGGAAGATGTGGGGGTGTTGGAGGAGTGGCACCCCTTCAGCGCTTGACTAAAGGTGTATCTTCGTGCTCAGGTGTGGGATCGGCCAGAGGAGGTCATACTATCTTCATGCATGCCATTGCAAATGCAATGGATTTGGTGGAGAGGTGAAGATAAAGGAGGAGGGTTGAGGGGAAGGCACCGGTAAAGGTGGTGGAGCGGGTTGGGGTCAAGGGAGAGCGATGGTAGAGGGTTGCGATGTGGGATGGGTGTGTGTCATGAACCCTAGGTTTAGGACCTAAATAGAGCACAAAATTACATGACAGGTATTTTGGTACATGATGTGTAATATATGAATTAAATAATTTTAGGCAGTGAATTATACACATCATGTATTTGATTACACGATGTGTATTTGGTGATTTTTTTCATATTTTGGAACCAGAGCCTAGTTCTTTTCTCTTAGTATGACCCAAGATATCCTAAAACTTATTCTATCCTAACCTAGCCTATGGTGACCTATCCTAGATTTCCTCCTAGTCAGTTCTTTGTTTAATATCTACATCTTGACTCAGTGTGCACAAATGAATTTTAAAGTAACAAAACATCCCTTACATAATGGGTCCAGATAAATATTTAATCTTTGACCATTGACTTTGAATGGTGCTTCTCCTCCTTTCTGAATTTTTATGGTCCCATAAGGAAATACTAGTACAACCTTGAAGGATCCTAACCATCTCAATTTCATCTTACAAGGGAATAGTTTTAATCATGAGTTTAATAATAATACCTTATTCCCTGGTACAAATTCATCACATTATGCAGTGATCATGTCATTTATTGGTTTTTTATTTATAAAGTTTTGCATTCTCATATGAGGCCTTTCGTGTCTATTCTAGTTCATCTAATTATAGCATCCAAACTTCCCCGTTTTTTGAAAATTTAGATTCAAATTTTTAATTGCCCAGTACGAACGATACTCTTGTTCTATGGAAAAATGGAAAGGGTTTCCATGCACTAATTGTAAGGGGGTGGTGTCGATAGGTGTTTTATACACTATGTGGTATGTCAATAGTGAATCATCTAACATTAGACTCCAATACTTTCAATTTTTGTTTACGGTCTTTTCAAGGATTTTTTTTATTTCCCTATTTGACAATTAAACTTGCCCACTTGTTTTTTGGGTGGTATGGAGTAGCTAAGTTATATCAGATTCTAAACTTCTCTATTAGTCCTTTAACATATTTATTGATAAAATGTGTTCCCTGATAACTAATGATTAGTCTAAGAAATCTAAATCTTGAAAACATACTTTTCTTTATGAAATTCATGACCACTTTTGTGGTTTCATCAGTGGTAGATTAATCTTCTACCCATTTAGAGATGTAGTTAACGCCAACAAGGATATATAACTTTCCATGTGAGTTGGGGAATGTCCCCATGAGATCTATACCCAATAAATCAAAGAGTTCATATTTCACTATTGGGTTTTTGGGAATTTTATTTCTTTTCCCAATGGTTACAGTTATTTGGAACCGATCACATCATTGAAAATAATCTCATGTATCTTGGTGAAGTGTGTGACAAAAGAGTCCACTTTGTATGATTTTTTCTATTGTGCATTATGGTCCAAGATCCCATCCAGTTGGTGCTATGTGACACATGTATAATACACTTTGGATCTCACCTTCTAGGATTCAGTGTCACATTAATCCATCAGCGCAGTGCTTAAAAAGTAACAGTTCATCCTAGTAGTAATGTAAAATTTCTACTAAAAATATCTTCCTTTACTGGTAGGAGAGGTATGGGTAAAGGTGTCCCATGGTGAGATATTTTGAAATGTTTGAAAATCATGGGTGTTCCTTTGTATTTAGGCTGAAGATATTTTCCTCAGGGAATTCGTAAGGTGTTTGTGTAGTTCACATAAGATTCATTAAAGGTGTTACTAGCATAATATATGGGATAGAAAGTGTGGATGACCCACTTTCCTAAGTCATCACCCACAAAAAAGTCGCTTGTGTATCAAAACAGTTCAAATTTTTTGTCTCAATCTGGTGAAATGATAACAGGAGCAGCCACCAAGATTTCATTTAAAATGTTGAATTTCTTTTGAAACTCTTTTGTGAACTAAAAAGGTGTATCCTTTACTAATAGGTGTGTCATAGGGTTGGAAAATTTTGAAAAATATTTCACGAATCGTCAGTAGAATCTTTCATGGCCTAGAAAGATCCTTATGCCTTTAACTGTTGAGGAATCAGGTAAATTTTTTATCAATTTAATTTTTGTGGGATCCACTTCCATTTCATCCTTAGATATTTTTTGTTTGAGTACGATGCCTCCTTGAACTATATAGTTTCATTTTTACCAATTTAAAAATAAACACTTCTCTTCACAGTGTTGCAAAACCAATTCAATATTTCTTAAGCACACATCAAAGGATCATCCATATATTGAAAAATAATCCATAAAAATTTCCAATAATTCCTCTTCTATATCATGGAATATATGTGTCATACACCTTTGAAAGGTCACCAGTGCATTACACATACCGAATGACATGCATTTATAGGAGAAGGTACCAAATGGACATATGAATGTTTTTTTGGAGTAACCATTTGGATCAACTATAATCTGATTGTATCCTAAATATCCATCAAAGAAATAATAGAATTCATTTCTTTCGAGTCTTTATAGCATTTGATCCATGAAATTCAAGGATAAATAGTCTTTTTGAGTTGATGTATGTAAGTTCCTGCAGTCTATGAATACTCACCATCCAGTGATGGTGATAGTCAAAATCAATTCATTTTCATTATTCTTGAAAATTGTGATACCACCTTTCTTTAGAACTACTTGTAGCGGACTCACCCACTCACTATCAGAGATTGAAAAAATTATTCTAGAGTCTATAAGTTTCAGTACTTATTTCTTAAATACCTCCTTCATTAGTGGGGTGAGTCACCTCTGAGTTTGAAATTTGAATTTTTCATTTTCTTCTAATAAAACTTTATGAGTTCATAATGTGGGACTGGTCCCTTTTATGTCTATCACTCCCTAGGAAATTAACTTTTTATGTATTTGTAGGGCTTTGATCAATTTTTCCTCTTATGGTTGTGTAATATTTGAGTGATGACTGCAAGTTCAGTTTTTTTTTCTAGAAAAGAATATGTGAGTGTTCTTGGTAGAGGTTTTAACTCCAGTATTGGTGGCTGAATGATAGATGGTATGAAAGGTGAGATTGTGCTCCTTGTGAGAGGTTCTATGTAATTTTTTCTCTCAGGATCATATTACTCTCCTTTATTAGGATACATCTCATAAATATCATCATTTATGGTCATGTAGTAATTATTTTCTTCTATGGGAAAAATAGATTGGAAGTCAGAAGAATCATCTGGTTGTTTTTCTTCTTTCACTAGGTCAAAACTACTTGTTTGACACCTAATCATAATATAATTATCCCTTGATTCACATCAATTAGTTCTTTTCTAGTGTCTATAAATGGTCTCCCCAATATAATGGGAACACCTTCTTCTTTTTCCATGTCCAAATGAGGAAGTCTGCTGGGAAAATGAATTTATCGATTTTGGCTAGAAAATCATCGAAAATTCCTCAAGGATACTTAACTGATTGTTCAACTAATTATAGTGCTACTATAGTCGATTTGAGTTCCTTGAGTCCCAGTTTTCTAAATACACTCATTGGTATAAGGTTAATCCTAGCTCCTAAGTCGCACAGAGCTCTTCTAAAGTTGCATTCTCCTATAGTGCATGGAATTGAGAATATTCTAGGATCTATCATTTTGGGCATAATTTTCAACTAAAAAGCAGCATATAAATCTTTATTCAGGTAAATGAATCCCAGGTCTTCCATTTTTTTCTTGTTGTAAATAAGTTCCTTGAGAATTTTTTCATAGGTAATAATTTGAGAAATAGCTTCAGCAAAAGGGATGTTGATGTGCAATTGCTTGAACATATCTAAAAATTTCTTGTATTTCCCATCTATCCTTACCTATCTCATTCTTTTTGGAAAAGAGTTAGGTGGTTTTTAGGTTGGTGGTGAAATGTAGACATCCTCTTTGGGTTTCTCTTATATTGGATATTTTGCATGAGATGGTGATTCTAAAGGTTTCTCTTGATCATTTTTATATACTCTTCTATTTTCATCCTATTCAATGACTATTGCAGGTTTCTTAGGTTCCTCAAATTTTCTATATTCACCTCTGCATGGTTTCTAAAAATTCATCACTTTTCATCTCCTTGATACCACTGCCTTCTCCTCTTCCTTTGGGTATGTCTTGGTATTACCAGGCCGTATACTTGGCAATATATCTGACAAGGTTTTTGAAACTTGAACCATTTTATGTTCAAGATTTCAAAGGGAAGACCATTTATTTTTAATTGTTGTTTCTTGGTTAGTCATACTATGATATACCTTTTGAACAAAGTATGAGAACAAATTTTCCATGTTTTTTTGAAGAGGTGTGGCTAGTTGTGGTGATCTTTTTGGAGGAGGTTGGAATTGTTGTTGGGACCTAGGAGGGAAAGGTTGTTGGGGAACTTATTATTGTGGCCTCATAATAGGATTCATAAGAATGTATCTTGGTAATACTTGATTCCTAAGTGGTGTTTTTCCACTTATCTACTGGTAGTACCCTTTATTGTTTTATTACGGCTATTGATCCAGTCTCTGTTGATAATATTGTTGTAGTTGCTGGTATTGTTGGTATTGATGATTGTATTTAACATAATTACAATATTTATTTTCTTGATCATCGACTCCTGCCCTGTAGTCTTGATATGAGTGTGTACCACCACACATTTTTCAAGATTGAATTTCCATGACAAAATCAGGAGGAATAGGTCATGTGGGTAGCCAAAAAGATTTCAGCTTCTTATTCAAGGCCTCTACTTGTGTAGCTAGACAAGTGTTCTCTTCAACTTGTTGGATTCCATGTTGAGGAATTCCATGATCACTTTGCAACAGACTAGAATTGTGTGAGACCTCATTTAGCATTGCTTGGCCTACTTCAGATGTTTTTAGCATTAATTTCCCATCAATGGTGGAATCTACCATGATACGAATGGAAGGTTGGAGACCTTGATAGAAGGTTTATAGCTGGATCCACACATCTAGTCCATGATATAATAATTTCCTTATAAGTTCCTTAAATAGATCCCAAGAATCCCAGGATGATTATCTATCTGTTTGTGCAAAGTTTTGGATGTCATTTTGAAGCTTCCAAGTCTATATAGGTGGAAAGTATTTATCCAAAAACTTCTTGGCTAGTTCATCCCAAGTCATGATCGACTTGGGAGCTTGACTTTTAAGTCAATCCTTGGCTTTATCGCACAAGGAGAATGGGAATATCTATAATTGGATTGCATTCAAAGATACTCCCTAGTTGCGAAAGGTATCACATGCTTCCAAGAAGTTGGAGATGTGTTCATGAGGATCCTCACTCTGAAGTATGATGAATTGACCTAGGTTCTATATCATACTGATGAGTCCAGGTTTGTTTTTAAAATTATGAACCTATACAGTAGGGCGCACGATATTGGGTGTGGTACCATTGATCGATGGTAAGCTGTAATCCATAATGGTGCACTCGAATTTCATTTTGGGTTGTTCTTTGTGAAGTGTTGGTGGTGCATAGTGCATGTTTGGTGGGTTGGAACCTACAAGATTGTTGTGGTCCGCCATGCCTGAATGGGAGCATGCAGAAATGTACCTTTTGATGTATGACTTAAAGGTAAGAGGTTCTTTGGAGTCAAGGATATTTGAACAAATCATATGGTATGGACTCATTCACTAGACCATAAAAATAAGGACATGGTGTCATCTAAAAGAAAGAAAGAAAAAATAATAAAAAGATAAAGGGGGATGTTTGAGGTAATATGGGGTTCATGTCAAAGGTTCTTGTGCCTAAACACAGTAAAACTACATCCCCGGAAACAACACAAAAATTTGGCATACACGTACATTTCACTTAATTTTCATGAGATATGGTAAAATTAGAATTTATATTTATCCCAAAATTCACTTTCTATAATGATGTGGTATAGTAATAGTGTGGGGTTGATCCCACAAGGAGAGTTTTAGTAGGCAAGGAACTAGGACTTTGAACCTATTGTATTGGAGTCCTAATGAATTGGTTTGGGTTTGGGATTTGATTAAATATATTGGGTTTGGTATATAATTCTAGAAGAATGTAGTGTTCCGGATCAATTTGGGGTTTTAGGTAAAAAGGGATAATCTTGATCCTAACTTGGAATGATCCTAAGGCTTAAGTTGTGAAGAGGTGCAAAGATTACTAGTTGCTTATGTTCAAGCCAACTAGATCAATCTAAGATGAAACTATCCCTTATTTTAGATACAGTAAACATCCTAGATGCATTAATCCTAGATTTTATGGTAAAGAGTATTGAAGGCTAATGGTCATATCCTACTCTACTCCAATCAGGTCAGGTTCATTTATTTAAACATACCATGGTCAGGTTTTCCTAAAATAATTGAATAAAAAATCATTCTATAACCTGATTACTAGCCTTAGTTTCACCAAGTTACAATTTAGAGATTCATTAACTTTAGAACACCCCGACTCTCGACCCTTACCCTAAGTGGTTTATCCACTCCTAACGGTAATAATTGAGATTTAATAAACACTTATAAACATTCTTGGAAGATTAATAAAACAATTAAAATAAGATAGTTTGAAAGAATTGTTTGAAGAATCAAGTAGTTTTCAATCAGATTAAATAATAAATCAACTAACCACTTTAAGTAGTAAACAAGAAAGAATGTATGTCAAAACTACATTCATATGGAAACAACAATGATAAATAAAAAATATTCTTGGGAATCTAACCCCAGTGTTAAATATTCAAGTTGTGAGTCCTTTTATTATCTTGGGAGGGATGAGGCTGAGAGCACTATTAGACCTTTTATTATGTCTATATTATAGTTCCAAAGGTTATTTTTAAGATGTGGTGAACTAAAAACTCTTAAAATATAATATTTTACAAAAAAATGATAAATAAATTAGATCTCAAAATAAAATTAAGAAAAAACATAGTATAAATTTTTGGAAGATGGTTTTCATAGGAAAAACAAAAAATTATTTTATTTTATAAAATCCTATGAAAAAAATAGGTTCTAGAAATATGTATCATTTTGAACATGATTCACTTATTAAAAAAATAGTTCTAAAAAGAGAATAAGTAATAACATAGAAGATGATAATGATATTTGGGATTAAAAATACATAACTCATGACTTCTTCATTCCCGAAACTAAAATGAATGGTTTAGTTCTTATCCTAAAAAAATTCAACACTGATTACAAGTATTATCCACTTCATAATACAATACTGAGAAATAAATACAAACTTATCCTGATTAAGGAAGATATTAAAGGGAAAGTATAATTAATTACAAATAATTACAAGCTATAAAATACACTTAACCTAGAAATATAATTAACCGGGTATAACACTCCCCCTAAAGCTAAAATGGGTATAGATTGGAAGAATAGTCCCGCAAAAAAGAAAAAAAACACCAAAATAAGATCCTACATAATCCCCCTCAAGATGGGTCGCTAATGCTGTGGATTCCCAATTTGGTGCAGAGAGATTCTATTTGAGATCCTAGTAGACCTTTGGTGAAGATTTTGGTAAGCTAATCAGGCTTCGAAATGTAGCTGAAACTGACATGGTGTTTCTTGAGGTGATGGATAAGAAAGTGGAAGTCCACATTGATATACTTCATTCATTCATGGAAGACTATATTGGAATCAATATTCATGGCTTCCTGATTATCAGACCAAATATGAGTAGACATTTGTGTCAGGAAACCAATTTCATGGAGAACATGACTAAGCCAAATAATTTTAGTAGTGATCGTGGCCATCACACAATATTTAGATTCATCACTGGATCTAGAGATGATAGTATGTTTCTTGCTTCACCATGAGATAATATTACCTTCCAGGAAAATGGAAAACCCATAAATAGACTTCTGGGTAACTAAGAAACTAGCATAGTTAATATCATAGAAATCCTAAATATTTAGATGATCATGATGTGAATATTGAAGACCATGGGTAGGGTCTTTCTTAATATAGTTTACTATGAAAAATACAGTATCCCATTAGGATTTCTTCAGATGTTCCATGAATTGGATCACCTTGCCAATAGTGCAGGCAATATCCGGATGAGTCATGGTAATATAATTGAGTTTTCCTACAAGACGACGGTACCTCTATGGGTGAGAATATGGGTTTGTGCCATCATATAGAGACCATTCCCTAGGTTCAAAAGGAGTGTAAACAACAGCTTCCTAAGACAAACCATTATCCTACAAGATATATAAACCATATTTTTGTTGGAAAAGAAAGATGGTGTTTGGAGAATGGGAAACTTTAATTCAAAGGAAGTATGTTAGAGGACCCCAGATCTTTGGTTTGAAATTTCTATTGAAGATAAACCTTTAGATGTAAAATTTCATGTGATTTGCTCCTAGTAATAATGATATCATCAACATATACAACCAACAGGATGCAACCATAGTACGTTGTGCGGTATAAAACAGTGTGGTCCTTCATACTCTAAGATAGGTCAAATAAAGTGATAACTATGAAGAATCTTCCAAACCGTGCATGATGAGACTGCTTGAGTTCATAAAGAGATCAAAGAATCTAACAGACATGAGAACCATCTCCTAAGGCAAGGAATAAAGGAGTTTGTTTTAGATATACTTATTCTTCAAGAAAACCATGTAGAAATGAATTCTTGACATCAATTTTATGGAGATGTAAATGATGAGAAACAACAAGAGGTATGGATAATCAGATAGATGTCATATTCTCAATCGGAGAGAATGTATCAAAATAATCAACACCATATGTCTGGGAAAATCATTTTTCCACAAGTCTGTCTTTAAGGTGGTAAATATTTTTATCTGCATTTAGGCGTACCATATAAATCTATTTGTTGTCGACCACCTTTTTACCTACTAGAAGGGGGACCAGATCCCATGTATGATTGTTTTAAAGAGCCTGCATTCATCCTGCATTGCTTGAATCCACCCAGGGTGAGATTTGGATTCAGAAATTGTGCGAGGAATATATATTGTCTCTAGAGTAGATAGGCCTCTATACAAAGTTTTGTAAAGAGGATTATTCCAGAAAGAGAGAGTAGCTTTCCATAGTGCAATTGGAAAGTTGTCTGTTTATATAGCAGGAGCATCAGACGAAGCTGGGGATATGGTGTCCTTGACCTAGAAAAGGGACACGTTCGATGGTCGAAAAGAGTATAGAGTTCCAAAACAGTGATCAACATAGTAGGACACATAAGGCAGGGGTGGGTGGATAGTGAGAGTAAGGCATTCATTGATGGTGGGGTTTATATGAGAAGTGGGAGGATATAATGGATAACCCTCAACAAAAGATACATAAGTAGAAATGATATAATGTTTCAATTCGAGAGAGAAACATCAATATCTGTGATGAGGGAGGGAATATCCCAAGAAGATGCAATGGATTTATTTTGGAGAAAAAAATTAGAGGTTGGGATGAGTCTCATGTACATAACAAAGATACTCAAACACACAAAGTGGAAGTGGGTGAGGGTGAGGGGAGAACATAGCCTAAAAAGGAGTCTCCTCCTAAAATATAGAAAAAGGAAGGTGATTTATAAGGTAGGTAGCAATAAGGATAGCATCCCAAAAAATGAAGAGTCACTTTCATGTAAAATAAAAGGGAATGAGTAGTCTCCAAAAGTTGATGATGTTTACGCTCATCCACTCCATTCTACTGAGGTGTATCAGGGAAGGATATTGGATGAAGGATGTCATGATACTTGAGAAACTATTTAAGGGAAGTGGATAAATAATCTCATCCATTCTCTGAGCAAAGAAATTTAATATTCTTAGAGAATTGTATGTGAATTTTAAGGTAAAAAGTTTTGAAAATATCACACACTTTGGAACGATTACGAAGGAGATATAACCATGTCATTTGAGAGAATTCATCCATAAAGGGTACATAATAATGGTACCCTCACTGACTAGGAACCCTGAAAGGACCCCACACATCAGAATGAACTAGGTTGAAAAGATTCATTGCACGCATTTTCAACTGAAGAACATACATCACCTGATAGTGTTTAGAAAACTTGTAGGATTCACAATGGAAGGAAAGGTGGGGACTGTACTGGGGGGTTTTCTTATGTAAGAAAGAAGTTGGTGGCTTAATGTGGTGAAAATGTAGGTCGAGGGCACAAGAAGATGTGGATAATCAAGCAAGGTATGTCTAACTATCAAACATGTACATCCCATCATGGATATGACCTCTACCAAGTTCTTGATTCATCGAATACTCCTAAAACACAACATCATATGGTGTAAAAATAGCAACACAATTTATGATCTTTTTGAGATTACTAATGGAGAGAAGATTAAAATTACTTTTAGGAACATGTGCCACATAAGGCAGGTTAATAAAGAAATTCAAGGATCGAGTTACAAATCCCTCAATAGGGATAGTGGATCTGTCAGAAACAGTAATGGAAGTGGGGTCAGTATACTAATGATAAGTAGATAACATACCTACATCACTAGTGATATGATTAGAAGCACCAGAATCAATCATCCAAAACTGTTGGTCGATGAGATACACAAGCAGTAGGGCCACAAGTCTATGCAATGGAGGCTGAAGAAGAGGTGGGTGGAAAAGAATCCCGATGAGAGTGTATAAGGGCAATTTCCTCCATTGAGAGTGTCAGGTTGTGATGAATACAGGAATTCAAGGAGAAGATGCAAAATCCCTCAATAGGGATAGTGGATATGTTAGCAACAGTAATGGCAGTGGGTCTAGTATACCAACAATGAGTAGATAACATACTTTCATCACCGATGAGATGATCAAAAGAACCATAATCAATCATCCAAGTTGTCAGTCGATGAGATACATAAGCAGTAGGGCCACCAATCTGAGCAATAGAGGTTGAAGAAGAGGCAGGTGTCAAAGTAGCCCGATGAGAGTGTATAAGTAAAATATACACCTCATATCTAATCCTTTCCCATTACTCCTAATCCCATTTTTTAACTGGAGATCCCTATAAAACAATCTTGGTTTAACCTATTCTAATGTTAGAGACTATTTACTTCACATCATGGTTTTTCTAAGTCTAGTATAAGAACTATTTAAACATGAAAAAAATAATATAATATGGTATACATACTCAATTTGGATATTAATGCTAAAAATATCAAAAATGAATTTTATAAACTCATTAATATGAACCTAGGATATAGCTCCATAACACATCTTGAAGGTATAAAATTTAATTTCCTTACAAAATCTACCAAAAATATATTTTTTACATGGAAATATTTTTAATTTGAGATATAAAATTGTATTCATGATCTTATTGGACACTTCTTGATATAAATTTTCACCTAAATATATAAATAACATATTTTGGTATTTATCAAGGACATCAGTTGAAAATCCATATAAGGTGTAACAATTTCCACTTCTAGAGAAGTAGATACAAGTATCCTTTTATTAAATTAAATCACGACCAATAGATCTTTTTGGAAAAATTTGGCACATATCTTAATTTTTAGGAGATAAAAAAACATTTTCACTATCAATTTTTTAATCATAAATTAAATGGAATCCCTTATGATAAAGAGTGGTTTTTATAATAAGTTCTATTTAGATTAAATAAATAATGAACCCAATCCTCACACTGAATATTTTTCAAGGTTAAAATTATTATAAATAAATAAATATTGGTAAATTCAGTTTGGTGTTATCACTTATCCTATAGTCTAATAATCATATTTTACCAATAAGTTCAATTTTTTATTAATTGAATAGAGGAAATTGGGTTTATTTTTGTTATCATACCATGCACTAAATTTTTATTTAAGTTTTCATTTTTAATCATTTTGGTAAGTTTTTAAGAAATCTCATCATCATTTCGTTTTTCACATATATATTTTTATGCTCTTGATTCATTACTATAAGTGTGAATTCGTTATTCATGATTCATTATATTAGGATTTTTATTTTGGATGATAAATATCATATTTCCTTTTGATTTGGTTAATTTTTTAGTTTTTTTGAATCATATTTGGATTGGTGAAATATTTTTATTTTAATTGTGTTTAGTGAGAATCATTTTGTTATTGTGATCATTTATGATAATTGAACTTTTGAGTTAACTTGTTTGTAATTTTTATTTGTAGATATTATGTTTTTACCATTTCATTTCTTGTTAGGTTTTCATTTTATGTATTCTTCATATTTGTTGTTAGTTTTTCTATTTTATTTCTCCATAATAATACATATTGTTGATATTTTTATTATGAAAATTATATTTTCATATAAGTTATTGGTTTTATTTCTGAAATTAATTTTATGAAACTCTTATTTTCATTAATAAAACATATATTATGTTATTTTATTAGTAATATTTTCTATATTTATTTTTTTTTAATCCAATATTTATTTGTAACTCTAAAAAACATATTTTTAATATCTTTCTTTTATACATTTCACTATTTATATTTTCTCACTTTGGTTTCAAATTTTTTCCCCTCAAACATAACTTATGTCATGTATTGTTTCTTAAATGTGTCTTCAATTTTTTGTTTTTTTATGTGTGAAATTTAATGAAAAAACATGTTCTTGGAAGCATAGAAAAGTTGTTTTATATGATTTTCTTTTGTTATTTTATTTATTTTATTTTAATTATGTGGTAAAATTAAGTATTTTTTTATTTACATTACCTATTTCGTAATTAACAAAACATTTTCTCTGTTTTTATGTTTAAATATATATATATATATATATAGTTTTGTTTTGTTATATATATGTTTCATTTATTTTATATTTATTTATATTATTTCACATCTTAGAGAATGAATTTTTTATTTTAAAATTTATTTATTTTAAAATTATTCATTAATCATTTTTTTTATTATCATATTTAATTTTTTATTATATTCTTATCATTATTTGTTTCTTTAAAGTTTGGTAATATATCACTTTTTTTAATGTTTATGCATAAGAATATGGAACATGTGATTTGTTATTTTTTATTTTCATTGCTTATACCTTACTCATTTGGTATAGTTTAATTTTCATATTTCATTATTTTTTATTATTTTTTTCTTTAGTTGTGAAAAATAATACATTCAAGTCATTTTAATATTGATAACATTACATTTGTATTTTTAAATGTTTAAGTATAAAGAGAAAATACATGTATTATGTTTTTATAATTTAAATTTTTCTTGTTTGTTTAATTTTTTATTTTTATGTGTTTTACTTTTAATTATTTTTATGTTTTAATTATTTGGTTTTTTTCATATATATTATACTTTAATTTTTATTTTTTATATATTTACAACTACATAATAAATTTTTTAGTTCAATTATTATGCTTCTTACTTTCATGTGCTTCTTAGTATTTTATTATTTTTTATAGGACACGTTTTTTCTATTTTAATTTATAATAAAACTTTGTTCTATGTTTTATTATGAAATATTTTTGTTTTTATTATTAATTTTTAATTTATTTTATATTTTATATATTTCATTTTTTATGGTTTTTTTTTAATTTAAGATTTTTTTATTATCTATATTTTATTTATTATAATTTTTACTAAATGTTTTTAATAAAAGACATATGTTCTTTTTTATATATTTATGCCTTTTATTGAATTTTCTATAAATTATTCTTTATTGATAATCATATAAAAATATTGTAAGTTTTTTATTTTTTAAGGTCGAATTTTTTATAAGTATAAGTATTTAGTTATGTTTGTTCTTAAAATATCCAATGATATTATTCAATATCATTGGTGGAGAATTATTTTTCTTCTTATTTTATTTTTAAATCATTAATTTCTATATTAGTTTTCTTTTATTCCTCCCTTGCTTAATATTTCATTCCCAATTGATCATTCTTTTCACAAAGTGGGAAGAAACGATCACTATTTTTAAAAATAAAACCCTTCACTTTTAATGATATTTTTAGTAAGATCATAAAGCCAACTCAAGATAAATCCAACATAGGTAACCTATGACTCTTATACCAATTGAAGTTCAAATGCGGGAGGTACACTCAAAGAGGGAGAGGGTGAATCAATATCGAATTTTTATTATCATATAATTATTTAAATATTAACTTTTGTTTTCTATTTAAAAGACATCAATGTCTATCATTAAATCATTCTTTTACTTTCAAGTATGAAAAATAAACAGCTGAAACAGCACACAAGAATTTTCTAAAGGTGTTAAGTATATAAAAATTCATACAACATACAAAAATATTGGTTATATCTATGGACATAGTTTAGGATATCACATGAGGTGATATAACTGTGTTATGATATTCCATAGGTTTGTTCTTCTTCCTCTAAAGTATTCATTCTTTATATTATACATCATGTGATGATGTATTTAATGAAATACCATTATTGAGGAGTCCAATTATCACTTTTCTTAAATCAATTATATGTTTTGAGAGTATAACCTAACTGATAAAATAGTTTTTCAAGTATCTAAGAAATGCTTAAACACAAAGAGGCTCCTTCATTAATAACATAATCATATACAATGAGTTTAAGACTTAATTTTCAAGACACATGAGAACACTGGTATGAGACACTGGTTAGCTGAAGATCTTTTTTTATTCTTTTTTCCTTAATTGAGAGGTGAAAATAGCATCTCCTTGGAATAAAAATAATGTTCTTCCAAATTTATTTTGAGATATTATAGTAGACGGATCACATTTGGAAGAAAAAATTGGTAGGATTTTTTTAAGTGGTTACCATTAACTACCAAGACAAAGCTACTGGATAATGGTTTTTTATATTTATGTTTCAATTTTATTCTTCCTTAGTATTGTTCTAATGATCTTATATTAATGGGTTTTTAAGTTTTTACTATATTTATATATATTTGATATCTTTAAAACCTATCAGTCGTATTAGATACACATTTGAAGAATGATTGATGAATCCTCAAATTCTAAAAATTCCAAAAAATGAAGAACAACTGATGTCATAGAAAACAATTTAGTGATATTTTTTCTATTATATAACCATAAATAATGATATAGTGACATCACTATCTACGGTAAAACATAGCTTAATCATAGTCATTCATTGAGGTAAAAAAAATGGAGATGTAAGATATCAGTTGCTATGATATGCTTTGGTTGTGAACTCCAAAAAAAGCATTATCATTGTCCAGTGATATGAGGATATCCCTGTGTGTGATTCAGTTCAAATGTTATGATTTTGGGTCATCACAAGAAGCGATATATAGATATCACTATCAGTGAAACCTATCATGGTTAGAAACAAAGGCATAACAATATATCAATAAAGGTTATCATGTGTATCATGCAATATGGGATATCACAATATGTGATAGAAAGATTAAAGTTATTAGATAATGTTATGAAATATAGGATTACTTATATCATGGGTAGCGATATAAGGATATCATTATCCATGTCAAACTTAATTTAAAAAAAATATTGAAATTAAATAAATAATTTATAAAGTCTTCATAAATTTTATAATAAGACTAATATAAAGAGTTTATATTAAAATATATAAAAAATATAATTATTTTTATGTATTTGGGTTTAATATTGTATTGGAATCAAGTAGTTGGGGTGGTAGTAGATTGTTTAACATGCCATGTAAGTCTTCATGAAACCCATGATCAAATCCTAGTGGAGGAATATTTTCGGGTTATTGTAGTAACTGGAACTATTCATCTGTTTGGGCCTTCAGGCCCCTAGTTTGTGCCTATGAGCCACAGGACCTTGGAGCCACCAAAAAGTCCTTTGGGACATGGGATTTCAGGTCAAAAAGAACATGTAGAAACTTAGGAAGAACACACAAAGCAGGTCCAAGAAGAGGATTCAGAACAAGTAGAATCTACCATAGTAGAGCTAACCGAATTTGAAGAATGAGAGGGTATGGCGCACATAAGCCTCAGTCCAGTTGGTGGGGACTCCTTAAGTGCATCCAGGAGACTTGGGATCAAATCCAGGTAGAGGTATAATTTACAGGTATTGTAGTAGTATTGTAGAAGGCACTGTAGCAGGACTGTAGCAAGTACTGTAGTGGTAACTATAGCAGGTACAGTTTGGCACTGTAGTAGCTAGGATTATTCCCCCGTTTGGGCCTTCGGGCCACCGATTTGGTCCCCGAGTCCTTTAAGGTCTTCGGGCCACCCAGGCCTTCAGGTCAGTAAAGCCTTCGGGCCACCTTAAGGCCTTCGGGCCACCTTAAGTACTGATGCAAACTAGATTACCTATAAGGAACAAGCTCCAAAAGGAGGATGAGCAAGGAGCTTTCACCATAGCATAAGCTAAATGGATTGTAAGAATGATAGGGTATGACACCTTCCATCGAGACAAGCATGTGCATGAATGGAAAATCCTAGACGAACAGTCATGCAAAGGTGTAGAGTTGATTTCACGATGAAGATGCTGGGGAGGAGAAGTTCCAAGTAGTTAGTATGGGTTGTATGTAATGTTTGAAGCCTACGGGAATTTAATTCCTCTAAGTCCTACAGGCCATGTAATACTGATTCCTATGGGTCTTATAATGGTTCCACCTCACCCCTTGAAAGGTGTATTATCAAAATCAATAAAAATGAAGGCCTTAGGGCCATTGGAGGAGAGGGTATAACAACTACCATCGGTACCAAGCACCGTGCAGCTCTTCATGGGGAAATGCTAGTCAATCATCAATGCAAGCTGTGGAGCTAAGTGCCTTCAATGATGCATATGATGGGGAGGGTCAGTTATAGTGCAGTTTGATTGGGCCTTCAGGTCATGTATTGGGCATTGTGTCTCTAGGCCTTCTGGTCATGTTTTGGGCCTTCTGTGCTACTGGTCCTACGAGTCATGTAAAGGTTACATCTCAACCTAGTTAAAAAAGAGAGTGTATCCAAAAATAAATAAAAATTTAAGGCCTTCAGGTCATTGGAATCAAGATCCCTCTTGAGTAATGATTAATGTATAGTGAGACTTGGGTCAGAATTTTACTGGACCAGGGGTTATAGTTATGTTTTGGAAGGTGGAGTTGGCTACCTTTTGCATTGTACATGCTCTTGAATATGATAGTTGTTTAATATGGTTTTAATCCATTACATGAAAGATTTTCACATAACTTTTGGATTAGATACATATGAATATGTATTAAATATTATAATTTATCTTTTCACTAATGAAGTATAAGACAAATCATTAGATGAATAAGAATCATACATTAACATGATTGAAACATATTAATTTGGTTGAAGGAATGAGTTGCATAAATTAAATCCTTATATGCTTTTATGAATATAAGGCATGAGTGATATATATATATATATATATATATATATATATAATTTTTTGATCTTATACAACCCCTCAAAAAACCACAGTGTTAGATTTATTCCAAAGTACATGCTTCTCAAGAATTTGATCATCTAAATGAGTAGGTCATGCCAAAGTTGAGTACTCATGGATTATCTTGCATAAGACAAGTGGAATATGGGTAAACCTAATTGTTAGGTGTAACAACCCTAAACCTAGTAGTCTATAGTCGATAGTTACTTTATTACATTGGTACTAGATATAAGTTATCACGTCATGAGAGATTTAATAGTTTAGTAATCTTGGAAAAACTAGATATATGCTTGATTCTCACATTACATTTGAAAATATAAAATAAAACATAATATTTTCTTTGATAACATTATTATTCCCTCTAGTATATCCTTTCATGTCAATCGTGGTACACTTTCTAGAATCCTAGGGAAATGAAACAAAATAAAAGGGTGAACTCAGATGCTCAGTAAGGGAATGCGTACAACAGAAGCTATCATAGAATAAATAAGGCATGAATAATATGATATGAATAAATGATGATCAAATAATACCATATAAATAATCACATAAAGTTGAAACTTATCCATGGATAACATGACTATTCGAATAACCATATGGACATAAATAACTGATTTCATAATAATGGAATGCATACTGTCAAACATCTTAAACATATCATTGAGGCCTCATTCTAAGACATCTTATATAAATGGGTAAGACATATGCCAAATACTTAACCTGTTTTGTCTCATGAAACCTACTGATGCATCAATAGACTATGTAATTATAGTCACAACCTCTCACTTAATAAGTCCAATTCATTCATCATATGAATAAACAATACAACTTCATCAGTATTCATTAATAATCAATAATTATCCTTACTGGAAGAACTAGCATGCAAAATGTTAATACTTTCCCTAGTCAAAATGATCATAATCCAATCAGAGAAATATGGTGGATGGTATCATTAGATTATATCTTTAGTATAGAATATGATTCATCAAAGGATGCTGACATAGATGAAAATATTTTTAAAAGATCACTGAAAGATTTATTGAGGAAAAAAACCCTTTTCATTTTGAAATATCTTATATTAAAATCAAAAAAATTATAGAATATTAGGTAAAACAGTTTCTTTAAAAATAAATATAGAAACTCTCACATGAATCTTCAAGGTAAGAAATAGTCATGATGATGGGACATTATGTTTGTACGGTAAATGTTAGAACAAATATTTCATTCACACCTTTGGTAAAAAGTACCTCGTTTAGAAAATGACAAGAAGATTCCTTTTATACCTTTTATAGACACTCAAACAAGGGTAAAAATGAATTTAATCAATAATTGTGGAATATTAAAACATTATTCAAAAAAATTTAAAGAAAATATATACATAGAATAAAAAGATTATTGACTAAATAAAAAAATAAAGTTAGTTTTGCTTAAAAACATTCTTTCAAAATTTTGAGTACTTAGAGGAAAATGAAATAAAAAATTGTAATTTCCATAAATAACAAGAGGATAAAATTTAAAGGATTTAAGATTGAAATATTATATATTTCCCCCAATTTAAACTTAAATATAAACAATATCTAATAAGGATGAGATTATGAAATAAACTATTACCTCAAGTATGAATTTCTTTGTAAGTTATTTTAACCTCCTCTATAATCAATTTAAATTTATTATAATTCTATAAAAAACAATATTTATACTTATAATATCATATATGACCCAATTATAACATTTTAACCCCATTTATTAATAATTCCTTGTTAAAATTGCCATTTCTGAGTGTTATCTTTTTTTCATATAAGTTTCAATTTGATAGTTTCATCCCATGAAAATTTATCATAGTTCCATAATCTCCTTAATGTTAATAATAATATAAATATCAAATATATTCATTATATAAATATTTAGAATCATTATTAAATGATGAAAATGAAAAATGAATCACATCACTTCGTGAAGGTGGTAGTCAACAGTATGCACGGACAATGTTGTGAAAGGGTAAGAAGGTAAAAGATATATTATATTTAAAGAATAATAATAATTTCATAAATATAATTTATAAATATTATATCCATTATAATAATCGTTCATTAATGGTGGTGATGAGAACCTAAATACAATGCTCCGCGATGTGGTACTTCGCATGTACGCATGAACGATGCTTTTATTTCCTATTTGATGGAAAATGAGATGAATAAAGGTTGCATCATTGACATAATAAAATCCAAGTATATGGGAGATACTGATATTATAATATCATCATGTTTAGCACAAAACTGAATAAGGCATAAGAAGAAATAAAATGAAAACACCCGGTTAAGAGCTATATGTCTTCTTTGGATAACCACTTTTTTATTACACTTTTAGCCTTCTAAGGTTTATATTTTGATCAAAACAGAACCTATAGATCATGGGTAGGGATTTTAAGAAGGTATTTTGATAGGTATTGGCTAATCTAAGATGCTCTTGAAGTGTATATAAGAGATAAGAGGTGATGTCCTTTTATAAGTGATGAAGATGACACACTTGGAATTTTTCAAAAAATTAAAATATATTAATGTCTTACTCAATCCAAATGACTCCAAAATGAATCATATTCTAATATTATATGATATAGTGTCTAAATATGATCATAAAATATGATTTAGACAAGTTTTTAATTAATTTTAATTTTAATCATTTTAACATGTTTTCACTTTTACTATGGTAACTGGTTTTTTACCAAAGTTACTATTCATAATGAGTAAAAATGAAAATAGTCATATTAACAAATTTTAAAATTATGATTCCAAATATGGATTAAATTTTATCAAATTTAATTTCTATAAGTGTTAGAAATTAATTTAAAAACAAACCCAAAAAACACAACAAAACTATTTTTAGAAGAAAAAAATGTTTCTTTTAACCATAAAAATGATTTTACAGCAAAATTAAGTATAATGTTGATTCTAAGGGAATTAATTATATTGTGTTAAATCAAAAGAGACTTATTTTTATTTAAAATAAAACTTAAACCTAAAGAAACCTTTCATATACTTGATTAAGAAAGAACTAAAATTGGTTTTTATTTAAACAAAAACATTACTTAGATTTCCAAAATGCCAAGAATATATTTATAAGTTTAAAATTATATTTTTGTATGAATTATATTAATTAATGAATATATATTTTTTCTATAAAAAGGTGTTCATAATCTTTAAATTTATTATAATGTCATAAAAGTGATAGTTTTGGAAAAATCATTATTTTTCACTATTCACCCAAAAATTAACTATTTTTTAAAAATCTTAAAAAATTACTCTAATCTAATTTTGACATGATGAATTAAAAAATTAAATTCATTTCATCAAATTAAATTTATAAAAAATGATAATTTAGGTTTTAATCACATTCTTGAATAAAGTTATGTGTATTGTGATATTGTTTCTCTAGAAAGAAAAGGTTACTATAATTGAATCTTGGATGTCACATTCTTACCTCATTCAAAAATTTCATCCTTGAAATTTTTAGAATGTTTCTTCATGAACAAATATGGGTAGTTTTTCATCATAATTTCTTCAGGTCTCCACATTTCCTCTTCTATTTTATGATTTCTCTAAAGTACTTTCACCAATAGAGTTATCCAATTTTACAACACTTGTTCCCTAATATCAATAATATGGATAAGATCTTCACAATAAGATAAATTATGTTCCAATTCTATTTCATTGGAGGTGATCACATGTGATAGGTCTGATATGTACTTCCTTAATAAAGAGAT
Organism: Viscum album; assembly: GCA_963277665.1. Classification (NCBI taxonomy): domain Eukaryota; kingdom Viridiplantae; phylum Streptophyta; class Magnoliopsida; order Santalales; family Viscaceae; genus Viscum; species Viscum album. The sequence continues at coordinate 452,387,988 of OY728157.1, read as the reverse complement.
ATGAAACACATCATGATATTTTGAGAGGATAGGCATAATTTCCAAATGGTAAGCTAAAACTCCAATTCTAACTAGAATTTCAAAAGGTTTGATATAACTGGGAATTGGTTTTACTTTTCAAGGAAAAGAGTTCAAATTAATACCAAATTAACCTTATCAATCAAAAAGATGTTTGGGTTAAGGTTGATCCACCAAAAACAAATAAAATAGAAACGATAAATAAAAATTTGCTTGGGAATCTAACCCCAATACTAAATATTCAAGAAGTGATCCCTTTTATTATCTTGGGAGGGATGAGGATAAGAGCACTATTAGACCTTTTAGTAGGTATGTGTTATAGTTCCAACGGTTATTTTTAAGATGTGGTGAACTAAAAAAATTTAAGAAATGAATCTCTTACAACAAATTGAGAAATAAATTAGAGCTTAAAATAAACTTTGGAAATACCATAGTATAAAATATTGGAAGATGGTCTTCATACGAAAAACAATAAATTAAATTATTTTATAAAATCCTATGAAAAAAGCAGGTTCTAGAAAAAATGTATCATTTTGAAAATGAATCAGTGGTTAAAAAAATAGTGATAAAAAGGGCATAAGTAATAACATAGAATATGATAAAAATATTTGGGATTAAAAATCCACAAATCATGACTTCTTCGTTCTCGATGCTAGAATGAATGGTTTAGTTATTATCTTGAAAACAGATGTTTCTCAACACTAAGTACAAGTAGTATCCACTTCATAAGATAATAATGAGAAATCAATATAAACTTATCCTATTTAAGGAAGAGATTAAAGGGAAAGTAAAATTAATTACAAATAATTACAAGTCAAAAAATACACTTAACCCGTAAATACAATTAAACGGGTCTAACACTCCCCCTCAAGTTATAATAGGTATAGCATGGAAGAATAGTCACACAAAAAAAGAAAGAAAACACCAAAACAAGATCCTACCCATTCCCCCTCAAAACTGGGTCACTAGTGTTGTGGATGCCCATCTTGGTGAAGAGAGAGTCCAGTCGAGATCTAGGTAGGCCTTTGGTGAAGATGTCGTTAAGCTGATTAGCCATCGGAATGTATCTGAAACTGATATGGTGTTGCTCGAGGTGATAGCGAAGAAAGTGGAATTCCACCTCGATATGCTTCGTTCATTCATGGAAGGCTGGATTGGAAGCAATTGTAGGATCGAAATAGTGTATGTAGATGCTCAGTTACAAGTGGGAATTGAATTGAAAGTTTAAAAACATTCATTTTTAACCTTAAGGAAATATATGTTTAACAAAGTTAAATAAGGTAAATTCACAAACCCTCTTTTGTTCTTAATTAAGAAAAAAAATTCTTAGGGTCTGAAAATATGAATCTAAAAAAGAAACTTAAAAAAAATTTACTTAGAGAAAGATTTTACCTTAAAACATATAGAATCTTATTTATCAGAGTAAGTACAAGTACAAGTATAAGAAAGTTATACTTTCTTTCTTTATCAAAATATAGTGGAATTAAAACATAAAACAACAATTAAGTAAACAAGTATGAAATATTTTAACACAAATATTAGGGTATCCAACAACCTTGGATAAAGGTCCTTTGATTTATACTTTCAAAAAAGTCTGTCTTACCCACACTAGGGTAAGCCCTCAATAAGAATATCAGAGTCTGTCTTGTTATCCCCACAATCCATCGATCTTTAAGGTAGTCGGAACCTCTATCTTCCTATCCTCAGAATCCCTCGATTGTACTCAGCAACAATCAGAGTCGCACTAAGCAAGCTGAACAAGATGTTCACAGTTGAACAAGGTGTTCATAAAACACACAAGGCACGAGAGTCTTTCTCTCTCTAGAAACCACTTCATAGCATGTAATCTCTAGGATCATTAGTCGATAGATTGATCTCGAAAGATTGATTTCAAGTTCATTCAAATGATCTCCTATTTATAGGAAAAACTTCAACGGTCGGCACCCTCCTCTAACAGTCATATTTTTTCTTGAATCTCATAAGGACTTGTACACGTGTCACTCAACCAACAGTTAGTTAGAAACAAATTGTACGACATCATTTTATAGTTACAAAATCATGTGTAAGGAAAATTAAATAGCTTAACTAAATCTGAATATCTGGAATCTAAGGAAAAATAGAATTCAGAATCTATTTATATGAACAACTAAATTCTAGAAACATGAATATTCGGATTCTATTTTACAAAGAATTTGGAGTCTAAATTCTGAGGAATTCAGAGTCAGAATTTCATAGAATTCCGAGTCTGAATTTCAGATAATTCAGATTCTGAATTTTAGAGAATTCTGAGTCTAAAAATAGTAAGACTTGGTATCTTAAGGAACTGTAAGATTCCGAAGTTTTTGATAAGGATCTGAATTTTTGACTTAGAAAAAAAGTAGACTTGGTTTTGAGAAGACTTGGAATAAAACATCAAAAACCAAGGTAAGGGTAAAACTTTCCTTAGATAAAATAAATTTTCTTTAAGTAAACAATTCTTAGAGAAAAATAATTTTCCTTAAGAAAATGCATTTGTGATTTTCAAATTATAGATTAATGAAAAAGTCAAAAGGATACCTTATTGACCTAATAATATCCCCCTTTTAGAAATCACAAACATCCTTTCAGAAAATAATATAAGTAATAAGGATTTTTCTTTTAAGTTTTAAAATAAATACTTATCTCCCTTTAATTATGTGATATGATGAATATGACTAACTCCCCCTTAGGTTTTGAAATCCCTAAGTATCATATTCTTCTCTTTCCTAGAGAAGTGTCTTTTCCTTGCTTAAGAAAATATTCATTAAGAAGACCCCCCCCCCCACTTAAACTCCCCATTACATAGGGTATTCTCTTCTTTATACTTAGTATTCTTTTAATCATTCTTTTCTCCCCCTTTGTGGTTTTAAAAAAGGAATATAGAGAATGAAAAAAATGGTACCTGAAAGATTAGAATTATAAAAAACAAAACAAATGAAGGATAAAAAAATTTTCATTATGATGAAAAAAATTGTTACAAGGTAAAAAAAATACAAAAAAAATATCGGAATGACATGCAAATCTTTCGTCCTTATTTTCCTTCGGCATGATCTTCCTCAAGGTAGCCTTTAACTTCTTAAGATCTTTATGATCATCCTTAAACCACTTGAGCAACTGTTCTTGATCCTAATTCTTCTTTTCCAGAGCCTTGATTTTTTCATCTTGAGACTTTAGGATTTATGCCTGAGACTTCACTACTTCTTCTTACTGATTTAACTTTTCTTGAAACTCTTCCCTGAGTTCCCTTTATCTCTTCAAATTTAAAGAAACTAGATTTAACTTCCCATTCAGATCTTTATCCTCTTGCTTCCGGGCTACCTACTCAAGATTCAGCTTTTCTGAAAAACTTGTTGAAAGGTTTTTGATTCTATCATCTGACTTATCAAAGAAATATTTCACTGAATCTTGGAATTCATCAAAGATTATCATGTCTTCAATCATTATTTTAGTCCTTTTTGTTATTTCCTTACATGATCTCCTATGAGCATCATAACCGATATGAAAACATTTTAAATCTAACTCAAGCTTGATGAATTCTTTCATGATCATGCTTACAGAATCTAACTTCTGATTGAAATAAAGTTGAAGAAACTTACATCTCGAATCAATACTAAGGATCAAAGGTATTGTGTTCACTAACTTCTTCAAATACTGAACAAAAAAATCCTGAACCATCGAAGATGAAGATTCAGAATCTGATTCCCTTACAGGAGAGGGTTCTTTGTCTAGCTTTTCAGCTTTCCTCTTAGATGATGCACCAATATCCTTCTTAGACTTAACGATCACAGTCTTCTTGGGTGTATGATCAACCACCTATTTTCCTTTATCAACTTTGGAAATAACCTTTTCAGCCCTTGGAGACTCATGCTCACTATCAGAGAGTTGGACTGTCTTATATTCATCAACCTCTTCTTTCTCAGCATCTTCCTTAATATCATTGGGTTGGATGAAATCATGGTTTCTTCACTCATCATTAGTAGTTTTATCAACCTCTTCCTATCCATCATTATTTTTTCCTTGAGAAACATTTTTGGTTGACTCAACCTAGGAAGTTCATATTGAAAGCTTGTTAAAAGGACTTTACTTCTCATGGTATTCTTCCACATGCTTAATCACATCATCACTCTCATCTTCTTCTTCCTCTTTTTCTTCTTCTAATTCTTCTTCTTGAACTATCTCTTCTTCCGCAATAGGTTTTGGAATTATAATTTTCTTTCCCAAAGTCTCTACTGGTATTGACTCTTGGGGAAAAGATTCTAGTACCTAAAACTGTTCATAGGCTTTCTCAGTATCCTTGAAAAGTTCTTGAACAATCTCGACTTTAGACATTTTCTTCTTTAGCTTCATCTCTTTTTCTTGTCTTTCAAGCTCTTCAGCAGCTTGAATTTTCAAGGATTTTTCCTTAGCAGGATCTAAGCCAAAACTTGGATCTACCTCCTTCTTCTTCTTCTTCTTTTGTTCCCTCCATTTCGCTACCACTTCATCAGGGAAAGTTTTTTTATTTTTCATCTTTGGTGGTGCTGACTGGCTTTCCAGAACAGTATATTTTTCTTTGGTTTTCGGTTCCTTATCTTTTCCCTTCTTTTGAGCTTTCTTGGAAGTTTCTTCTACTTCCCCTTTCTTATCTAAAGCTTCTATCTCACTTTCATAAAGATCATAAAACTATCCTGATTTGTTACTGAAACCGACTTTCATTCTCCTCAAATTATCATCACTCAGAAACATGATCTTGAAGGTTTTAGGTTTAAAACTGTAGGGAATTTTAAAGGATTCTAAGCATTTCACTATGATCTTTGATAGGATTACCAGATACATGATAATCTGTGACTTTAGAGTTCCATTCTTAATGTTGGTGATTGTTAGGAGGATGTAATTCACAATATTTTATGTCGTATTAAAAGATAGAGAATAGGTTTTCCCAAATCTCTTGAACGAAAACTTCTATGTTCCACCTTCCTCATAAAAACTTACTATATCATAGAATTATATAAGTAAGTCAGGATAAAACAGATCCTGACTCTTTGTATTGTCAATGCAAAAACTCTCTCATCCATTCATCTCGATATTTTTCAAAATCAACGAATTGTATTTAGAAAAGAATTTTGGATCAACCAACCTTTCCCTATAGATTTTCCAATCATTGATTTCCTTAGTTGAAGACATCTATTTCTATGAGAAAGCTTCCAACGACATCTGGAGTGTAAGTAAATTTGGAAAATTGAACAACCTATTTGAAGAGGAGAAAAGCTTCAGCACATAAAGTCTTGAAAACCAATGTAGGACATGGATTAGGGGGGCCTTTATATAGGCTTCGAGGTAACGGTTAAAATTCCCAATTTGATCCAACGGTTATAAAAATCACAATCTGATCTGACAGTTGAGATGAATTGCAAAGAAGGATTTGGTAGGTTCTGATTTTTTGAGGTTTTAAGGAAAAATCAGATTTAAGGAAAGTGAATCCGATAGAGTTTTCTTAAAACAAAATAGAAATACCAACAGGTAAAAAATTCAATTATGAAAATTTAAGTAAAGAAACATACCTTTAGGATTGCCCAAAAAAATGTTCATAATGAAAAATGTTCTTCTTGAAGAACTTTAGATTCTGGAAAATTTTATTAAGTAAAAGAAATTTTAGATTCTGGAAATTTGAGTTCTAAAAAAAACTAAGAATGAAAAAAAATTGGGTTCGAAAAAAAATTGATTAAGGAAAAGAAATTCTTAAATAATAAATGTACCCCTATGAAAAGGAGTTTCTTAATGTAAGGATATAGGTTTCAACAAAAAATTAAAATGGAATATTACCTTACGATTATCATTCATAACTTTTTTTAATGTATTCAAATCTATTTGAGGGTAAAGATTTTGTAAAAATATCATTAAGTTGATCTTGTATTCTGAAAAATTGAAGCATGATATCTCCTTTGAGTGTGTGATCCATAAGAAAGTAATGTCTAATATCTCTATGTTTTGCACGAGAGTGATGTGCGTAGTTTTTTCTTAGGGAAATGGAACTTGTATTATCACACAATATTTTTGTTTTGGTAAAACTCATGTCATAGTCTGTGAGAGTGTGTGGCATCTATAACACCTGAGCACAACTTCCAACTGCTACATATTCAGCTTCAATAGTGGAAAGTGCAACTAAGTGTTGCTTCTTGAATGACCAAGAAACTAATGAATCTCCTAAGAAATGATAATTTTTTGATGTACTTTTTATATTCATTCTACATCCACCAAAATCAGCATCTGAAAAACCTTTTAAAACAAAATCATTTCAAAAAGAATAGAAAAGTCTTAAATCCATGGTTCCCTTTAAATAGAAAAAAAATCTTTTCACTACTTTTAAATGAGATTATTTTGGATTATATTAATATCTTGCACATAATCATACTGAAAACATTAAGTCCGGACGACTAGATATTAAGTATAATAAACTTTCTATCATACCTCTAAAAGATGTTTAATCTAATGGTTTCCCAACTTCGTCAAGATCAAGTGTATTTGAGGTACCGATTGGAGTGTTTATACTTTTAGTGTTGTCATATCCATACTTCTTAAGAAGGTATTTAATATACTTATATTGAGATATATAAGTTCCTTCTGGTTTTTGAGAAATTTGAAAACCAAGGAAAAATATTAACTCACCCATCATACTCATTTCAAACTCAAATTTCATAAGATTTGCAAACAAATTAGTTAAAGATTTTTGATTTGATCCAAATATAATGTCATCAATATATATTTAAACAATAAAAACATTTTTATTATCTTTCTTTATAAAAATAGTTAGATTAGTAGTTCCCTTAGCATAATTGTTTTTTAAAAAAATCTTGTAAGTCTATCATAACAGGATCTAGGGGCATGTTTAAGTCCATATAAAGCTTTGTTAAGTTTGAAAACATGTTCAGGATGTTTTGTGTATTCAAATCCAGGAGATTTTTTAACATAAACATCCTCTTGAACATATCTGTTAAGAAAAACACTTTTTACATCCATTTGGAAAAAATTGAAATTAAAGAATGGTCTAAAGGCAAGTAAAATGAGAATAGATTCAAGTCTAGCTTCTGGAGTATAGGTTTCTTCATAGTATATTCCTTTTTGTTGATTATATCCTTTAATAACTAATCTATATTTATTTCTTAATATGATTCCATTTTCATCACATTTATTTCTAAATCCCCATTTTACTCTAATTACAGAAGTTTCCATAGGTCTTTCAACCAAGGTCCAGACTTTGTTCCTTTCAAATTCATTTAGTTCATCTTGCATGGCTTTAATCCAATCATCATCACCTAAAGCTTTATTAGTGCTTTTTTTCTAATTAGAAAATTAATGCTATATGTTCTAATTAATTTCTTAAAGAACTTATAGTCCTTACAAGTTGATTTACATCACAAATTATACTATCACTAGGATGATTCTTAAGAAACGACTGATTTGGGTTTTGTAAAACATGTTCATCAATATAAGGTAGAAAATCTTATGGGGTAAATAATTCATAAATATTTTTTTGAGTATTTTCCTTATTAAAAGAATCTTCTACCAAATTCTGATAATCAGTTTTTGAAAACACATTTGTTGATGTAGGTTGGTGTTTTTTAAAAACAAAAGGATCAGTTTTATCAAAATTAACATGCATTGTTTCTTCAGCAACACAAGTATTTTTGTTAAAAACTCTATAAGTGTTAGAAGTAGTGGAATAGCCTAAGAAAATTCCTTCATCAGATTTGGGTGCAAATTTGTGTAAGTTATAATTAGTATTCAGAATGAATACTTTGCATCCAAATACTTTGAAGTAATAAAGTCTAGGTTTTCGACCAGTCCAGAATTCATAAGGTGTTTTGTTAATAAAAGGTCTGATTAAAACTTGATTTATAGTATAATAAGTAGTACTAACACTTTCAGCCCAAAAATGTTTAGCAATAGAATATTCACTCAACATGGTTCTATTTATCTCTTAAAGAATTTGATTTCTTCTTTCAACAACACCAATCTGTTGACGAGTTCTTAGAGATGATAAATTATAAGTAATGTCTTTCTTACTACAAAAAGTTTCAAAATCTAAATTTTGAAATTCTCCTCCATGATCACTATGAATAGTTATCAATGGAATGTTTTTCTCATTTTTAACTTGGTCTCTAAAAGTTTATAAATAATAAAAATCTTCAGATTTCTTTCCTAGAAAATATATCCATGTAAATCTAGTGTAATCATCAACTAGAACAAATACATAATATTTACCTCAAATAATCCCAATTTGTGTTGGACCAAAAAGATTCATATGCACTAACTGTAATGCATCAAAAGTTGAGACTTCACCAATTGATTTAAATCTTGACTTATGTTTCTTTCTATATTGAAAAGGATCGCAAAAATTTGAAGAATCAAATCTAAGCTCCGGTAGATCCTTAAAAAGTCTTTTCTTTGAGAGTTTTCATAGGTTCCTAAGGTTACAGTGTCTTAGTCTTCTATTCCATAACCAAGATTGATCTTCCATTGCACCAAGGCAAGGTAGGTCTTGGCTCCTAAGGTCTTCAAAGTTTAGTGTATAAACATTCTCATACCTATAGGCAGAGAGAATAAACTCTTCCTTGGAATTGTGTAGTAAGCATTTATCATTCCTAAAATTCACAAGGTAACCTTCATCATATAATTGGTTTATGCTAATTATATTTTTCTTAAGACCTTTAACAAATAAAACATTTGAAATTAAAGTTTTTTTATGAAGAATAATGTTACCTGTACCAAAAATTCCTCTCTAAACATTATCTCCAAAAGTTACTTTTCCTCCTTTCCTCTTGATAATATTTTCAAATAATTTTTTGCTACCAGTCATATGTCAGGAACATCCATTATCCATGTACCATGTATTTTTGTTAGTACTATATTTATTTTCATGAAAATAAAAGAGTTAGACTTTCAAAATCCAAACTTTCTTGGATCCAAAAATTTCAGAAAGTAAAATATTAGGAATCCACATTTTCTTAGAAAAATAATCTTTATGAAAACCTAAAGATTGGGTTTTGTTTAAAGAATAATTTTTCTCCCAATGTCCGCCACAATAACACTTAGTACAAAAGGGGTCACTTTGGGGAACAAAATAATTATTACTAAAAACCGGTTTTGAGTGAGTATAACCAAATCTAAAAATATTTCTTAGAGGATGAAATTGTGAATACATTTTATCAAATTAATTTCTTCATAAAGTAAAATTTGAAAAAAGTTTCTTTAAGGAAAAAAAATTGGATTCTAGTTTGATGACTAAATTCTTATTCTCAAAGTCATTAGTTTTTAGAGATTGGGTTATTCTCTAAAATATTTTTCTTAGAAATAACATTTTCAAGATCCAAATAAAGTTTATCCTTCTCGTAATTAACTACCATAATGTTTTTATAAATTATTTCAAAATCAAATGTTTTCTGATCAAGATCCTTAGAAAGATCTGATACTTCTTTAGTTAAAACATAAATTCTAGAATTTTCTTTCTTTAACCTTTTTTATCTTACAATTTTTATTTTCAAGTAGTTTAGAAAATCTAGAAACTTCTTCAAATGAAGGTAAGTTATTATCTTCTGATGAAGAAGATTCATCATCTGAAGATTCATAATATTCTTTATTAGAAAAATTATCATTTAAAGAAATATTTATTAAAGATTTAGCATTGTGTACCTTAACCATAAGACAATGATTTTCAATAGGTATTATGGCTATAAGACCAATATTCTTCTGACCAGAAGATTCATAATCTGAAGATTCATCTGAAGAATCACCACCACTGGCACTCCAGGTGTCATTTGATTTCAATACTTTCTTATCCTTAGACTTGTAATACTTCTTTCTGTTTCTCTCAGAATGTTTTTCATTCCTGTATTTTCTCTTAAGAATGGAACAATCAGGTCTGATATGTCCATCCCTTTTACATCTATAACAGGTTACTTCATAATTTTTCTTTTCCTTTATATCTTTCTTCTTATATCTGTACTAAAAATCTTTCTTTCTCATAATCTTGTTCGTCCTTCGAGCAAGATTAGATAATTTATTCTCTGAATGATCATTGTCACTTGATTCAGATACAATAATAGCTTTCTTAGCTTTAGATCTAGTTACTCTTTCTGAAGTCTTGTCTTTAGATGTAGTAGTAAATGCTACACTCCCATTACCATTTTTTTGTTGAAATAAGCATCTATTTTCATTATTGTTTCATGCTTAAGAAGTGTTCCAAATAACTCATCAAGAGTAATGTTAGATACTTTTCTATTCTCATCAATAGCTATCCTTTTATATTCCCACTCATTGTACATGATATCAATTATCTTATCCACAAGAACTGCATCATCAAGACCTTTTTCTCCCATAGATTGAAGACTATTGACAATGGTCATAAATCTTAGTTGCACTTTGCAAACAGGTTCACCATAAGGAAATAAGAATCCATGATATTCAACTCTTAACATATCTTTTCTAGTTTCTATCACTTCAGAAGTCCCAAAATGTGTAACTTCAAGTTTCTTCCAAATGCAGTTAGCAGCTTCACAATAAGATATTTGACTATATGTATTTTTGGTCATAGAACACAACAATGTATTGTGTACCTTGTAATTTAGTTGATATTCTTGTTTTTCCTGATTGGTAAAAGTTCTGACTTCCTTGTCTGAAATTTTGTAATCTCTAGTGAGAATTACAAAATTGTCTTCTCCAATATTAATGACAAAAGTCCACATCCTATCTCTCCAATACTCGTAATAATTACCATAAAAATATGGTGGTCTGGTTGGGTTTAATTTGTCAATGGAACCAACATTTATATCTGCCATTCTATAAGAAAATACTTTTCCACAAAACTTATTAATAGTAAAAGTTTATAAAGAAAGATAAAAATCATTAAGCAAAACTTGAACAAAAAAAGTTAAGAAAGAAAATTTAGAATAAGGAAAACATGAGCAAGAAAACTTATATGTGAGTATAAGTATTTCAGAGACCTACTCTGATACTAATTGTAGGATTGAAATAGTGTATGTAGATGCTCAATTACAAGATGGGGTGAATTGTAAGTTTAAAAACTTTCGTTTTTAATCTTAAGTAAATCTATGTTTAACAAAGTTAAACAAGTTAAATTCACAAACCCTCTTTTGTTCTTAATTAAGAAACAAATTTTCTTAGAGTTTGAAAATATGAATCTGAAAAAGAAGCTTAAAAAAAGTTTACTTAGAAAAAGATTCTACCTTAAAGCGTATAGAATCTTATTTATCAGAGTAAGTAAAAATACAAGTATAAAAAAGTTATACTTTATTTTTTTATCAAAATACAGCGAAATTAAAACTTGAAACAACAAAAAAGTAAATAAGTAGGAAATATTTTAACCCAAATAGTAGGGTATCCAACAACCTTGGATAAAGGTCTCTTGATTTATACTTTCAAGAAAGTCTTTCTTACCCACACTAGGGTAAGCCCTTGATAAGAATATTGGAATCCATATTTTTATCCTTACAAGCCCTCGATCTTTAAGGTAGTCGGTACCTCTGTCTTCCTATCCCTGGAAGCCCTCGATTGTACTCAGCAACAATCAGAGTCACACTAAGCAAGCTGAAAAAGATGTTTACGATTGAACAAGGTGTTCATAAAATGCACAAGGCACGAGAGTCTTTCTCTCTCTAGAAATCACTTCACAACATGTAATCTCTAGTATCATTAGTTGATAGATTGATCTCAGTAGATTGATTTCAAGCTCGTTCAAATGAGCTCCTGTTTAGAGGAAAAACTTCAACGGTCAGCACCCTCCTCCAATGGTCATATTTTTTCTTGAATCTCATAGGGACTTGTACATATGACACTCAACCAACAGTTAGTTAGAAACAAATTGAACGACATCGTTTTATAGTTACAAAAGAATGTGTAAGGAAAATCAAGTAGCTTAACTAAATCTAAATATCCAGAATCTAAGGGAAAATAGAATTTGGAATCTATTTATATGAACAACTCAATTATAGAAACATGAATATTCAGACTCTGTTTTAAAAAGAATTCGGAGTCTGAATTCTATAGATTTCGGAGTCTGAATTCTAATGAATTCGGAGTCTGAATTCTGAGGAATTCTGAGTCTGAATTCAGAAAAAATAGGAGTCTGAATTCTGAGGAATTTGGAGTCTGAATTCTAAGGAATTAGGAGTCTGGATTTTAGAGAATTCAGAGTCTGAATTTCAGAGAATTCAGATTCTGAATTTCAAAGAATTCGGAGTCTGAATTTCAGAGAATTCGGAGTCTAAAAACAGCAAGACTTGGTAGCTTAAGGAACTATAATATTCTGAGGTTTTTTATAAGGATCCAAATTTTTGACTTAGAAATAAAATAGACTTGGTTTTAAGAAGACTTGGAATAAAACATCAAAAACCAAGGTAAGGGTAAAAATTCCTTAGAGAAAGGAAATTATCCTTAAGAAAACAATTCTTAGAGAAAAATAATTTTACTTAAGAAAATGTATTTGTTATTTTTAAAACAGAGAGGAATGGAAAATTAATAAGGAAACCTTATTGAATCAAAAAAAATATTCATGGTTGTCTGATTATCACGCCAAATATGAGCAGAAATATGTGGTGGGATACCAATTTCATAGAGAAGATGATGAAGCCAAAAAATTTCAGTAGTGACCATGTTCATCGCACGGTATTCAGATTCAGCATTGGATCTGGAGACGACAGTATATTTCTTGGTTCTCCATGAGATAAAGTTACCTTTCAGGAAAACAGAAAACCCAAAAATAGACTTTCAGGTAGCTAAACAACTAGCATTGTTAGCATCGCATAATGCCTCAATATTTGGATGATCGTGATGTGAATACCGAAGACCACGGGTAGGGTCTTTCTTAATGTACTTGACAATGTGAAGGATAATATCTCATTAAAATTTTTTCAAATGTTCCATGAATTGGCTAACCATGCTGACAGCGCAGGAAATATCCGGATAAGTCATGGTAAGATAATTGAGTTTGCCCACAAGACGACGGTACCTCTCTGGGTGAGAATATGGGTTTGTGCCTTCATATATAGGCCTTTCTCCAGATTCAAAAGAGTGTCAATGGTAGTTTCTTGAGACAAACCAGAATCCTGCAAGATATCCAAATCATATTTCTTTTGGGAAAGAAATATGGTGTTCTAAGAACGGGAGCCTTAAATGTTAATAAAGTATGTCATAGGACCCAGGTCTTTAGTTTGAAATTGTTGTTGAAGATAAACCTTTAGATGGGAAATGCCATGTGAGTCGCTCCTCGTAATAATGATATCATAAACATAGACAACCAATGGGATACAGTTGGAGGACGTTGTGCGGTAGAAAATAGTGTGGTCCTTCATACTATGAGATATTCCAAATGAAGTGATGATTGTGCAGAATCATCCAAACCATGCACGATGAGACTGCTTGAGTATATAAAGAGAGCGATGAATCCAGCAGACATGATAACCAGCTCCTAAGGAAAGGAAGTTAGGAGGTTGTTGCAGATATACTTCTTCAAAGAAAACAATGTAGAAATTCATTCTTAACATCAAGTTGATGAAGAGACCAATGATGAGCAGGGGCAAGAGAGATAGATAATTGGACAAACGTCATCTTCACAACTGGAGAGAATGTATCAAAATAATCAACACCATATGTCTGGGCAAATCCTTTTGCCACAAGTTTAGCTTTAAGGCGATGAAAAGTGCCAACCATATTTAGGCGTACCGTATAAATCCATATGTTTTCGACCACCTGTTTACGTGCCGGAAGGCGAACCAAATCCCATGTATGATTGTTTTCCAGAGCCTAAAATTCATCCTACATTGCTTGAAGCCACCCAAGGTGAGATTTGGCTTCAGAAACCTTTAGAGGAATGGATATCATATCCAGAGATGAGAGGCCTCTATATGAAGTTGTGTAAATAGAATTATTCTGGAAAGAGCGAGTACTTTTGCGCAATGAAATTGGAAAGTTGTCTGTTTTCAGAGTAGGAGCGTCGTACATAGCTGGGGAGATGGTGTCATCAGCCTAGACGGAAAACATGTTCGATGGTCGATGAGAGTAGACGGTGCCAAAACAGTGATCAGCAGAGTGGAACATGAGGCAGGGGTGGGTGGGTGAGAGGAAGACATTCATCAATAGTGGTTCCTAGGTGGGAAGATGAAAGAGATAATGGAGAACTCTCAAAAAAGAGACATCAACAAAGAAGATATAACGCCACAATTCTGGAGAAAACATCGGTATTCACGCTATGTGCAGGAATATCCCAAGAAAATGCAACTGAGGGATTTTGGAGAAAATTTTGAGATGTTGGGAAGAGTGTCACATACATAACTGAAAGAGAACTGTCGTGGGTGCCCTCAAATTATTAGTGTGATTTTGGGGTACTTAGGTGCAGTAGAGTGGCTGACCAAGGTCGTCTCTCAAAGGAGGAAGTGAATTAAAACAACTTTTTAGAGGTATTATAGAAATAAAATAAAAGAGAATAAAAACACTACTTGAAAGGATGGGGGTGGTTGTTTATAGTTTATAAAACTTGAACAAGTTTGCTGGAAGAAGATTGCATTTTTTTTAATTTTGAAATAAAGTTTGATTAAAAAGACACAATAAGAAGATGTTTTTTTATTTAAAATATTTTAAAAGGCGTAATCGATCTAACTCTACAACTTCACTCTATTATTAATCATTATCATTTAAATTAACATTCACTTAATTATGATCCCTTAATTTGTTAAATCCCAAACCCAATGAGAATTAACTTTACCACAAAGATGAAGTGAATTTAACCCTAGGCTAACTTCAAAACATGCAATCGCAACACCCTACTTTGATTGATGTTCTAAGATTAGCTTATGGTCAGTGGTAAATTAAGGCACATATCCATTCTATAAATGAGTACTAATTGAGTTTAGGGATTATGTTTGAACTCTACAAATTAATCCCATGTGGTTTTGAATTACCGGTTAAGGTTGCGCTCTCACAGTTCACACAATTCCCGACCTCGCGTGTTTTGTGTTAACTATTCAATTGCTTACTTAGTTTCATTTAAATTAAAAACTAAATTAATAGATCATAATATGTGAATTACAGTGGATCATTGATTCAAAATAAATGAATGAAGAAGGATAGAGGTCGATCGATTACTAAAAAAACTACTCTTCCATGGGTGGCGTAATCATCGTAGAAGCGAATTGCATTTGCAGAGGTTTATAATAGGTATAACTCAGTAACGCTTCTACTCAAAAATTACAGCCCAAAGAGGAAAATTAAGAGAATAATAAATTTAAATAAAATAGAATAAAAGAGAAGAAATAAAATAAGAATAAAGAAGTTTAAAACACAAATGAAAATATTACAACATGAAGAAGAGAAGGAGGCTTCGATGAGGGGATCCATGCTTCAAGAGATACCCCTCTTACAATGGTTGGAGAATTTGGATAAAACCAATTCTCCTCTACCTACAATCTCCTAATGCACGTCTCAACCCCACCAAATGAGAAAAACATCAATTTATAGAGTGGTGGGGAGGCTAGGTTCAAAGTGGTTTCAAGTTTGAATGGGGAATCTCGACCAAATATTTTATTCCAAATTGCACCGCCCATTTGACCACCAAAACGCATGAATTGTCCGGCCTTCCAGAAGGATCATATGTTCGGATATGGTTCCTCTATATCCGCTAAAAATTTGGGCTCAATCCAAGCCTAGATGAAGGAGTTATGGCCGAAATACAGAAACTTCTCCATTCTGGCATGTCCAGCCCACCTTTGACTTTATGGCCCAATTACTCCATCCAGATGCATTCTTTTTATCAATTTTCCTGAATAAAAGTTGTATCCCATGAAGTAAAAAACGCAGTTACAAAATATTGAGTTCAAATAATTCAAATAAAAATATTTATGATTGAAATACTATAGTGATTTTGAAAGGGTAAAATTGAAATTTTAATCAAATATTCAAATGAATGATCTAATCCCAAATACTTTCTAATTGAACATATTTAACACAATGTGAGGAAATTATATCATTTATTATCAATAAAATATTCAATAAAATAGTGTTTTATCAACTCCCCCACACTTACCCTTTTGCACTCCTGAGAAAAACCACATATCAAGTAAACATCAATATCAAATCAAAACCAATTTTAAAACACATATCTTTGAGATCAAACAATTACACACCAAGAAACAAAATATATCATGCCTCATAAAAACCCATTATTTCAAGTTCTTCATTTATATCATTCAATATATTTCCACTTTATTTATCCTCCCATGCACAAAACACTTACCTCACTTGAATTTTCTCTTATCACACAAATGTCAATTTTTTTGCAATGTGTTTCTCATCCAAACTCATACAAGGGTCACCATAGTCTTGATAAATTCCTACATCACCACCCGATGTGAGTCAAGGATGTATATTTATCATGATGACTTTTCAGGGTTGTTCTGTGACATTTGGTTGGTAGGATTTAGATGTGAAAAATTCTGAGGCTGAATGAGGAGGGCTTGACTCTTTTTGAAGCAAAATTGCATTAATCTAATTTTCACTTAAATATGGTCTTCTCCTTAATCCCCATAGTATCAATTCAGCTCCATCATCATGAAAAGTCATGAAAAGTTTACACCATTCATCATTTTAGCATCAAAAATGTCAATCTTCTCAAACATGATTTTCTTGAAAGCTCCAGATAGACACAGCTTTCCACCTCAATTAGAAGCTCCAGAAAAGGCACAACTTCACTTGTCATGAAATCTCCAGAAAAGGAAAATATTTCAATATAATTACTTTCTTCAGCAGCAAACACATCTCTTCAGAATTTAATTTTCCACCAAAAGTATCATAGAATGTGGTAGCACAACACAAGATAGATTCCTCCACACTTAAGCTCAACTAGATTATGCAATTTCACTTCAAGAGTTGGTTGGATATGGAAAATTGGCTTGTAATGTGGTTAACCTAACAGGTTTTGCATAGCTTCTAAGGGATACAAGGATTAAATGTTCAAGGTATGCCATTATAAAAAAGGATTCTTTGAAATAGAGGCTTTAATACCAAACAAATGCCTCAATCATTTAAACATAAGTACCTTAAACCCTCAAGTTTTGACAGGAATAGATCAAATTCTGGTTAAATCAAGCATGGTTTGGTTCTCTCAAGAAGTGAGGTGAATGTAAAGAATGTGAAAATAATGGTTCAGAAGCCTCACGGGAAAGTGATTTCAAATATAAAGACAGTGAGATGTAGCATGGGATTCAAAATTCAGTGTACTTTTCATGAAATTACTAAATATTTGAACTTGAAACAAAGTCATTTCAGTATTCATTTAAGCTTAGTTTCAAGGGATAAATTGTTTCACTCATTGATATGAATTTCAATATTGTGATGAGAATTATTTCAGCTCAAAATTTTCAAAAACACAAAGAAAATTGAAAAATAAACACACAAAATTTTAAAAACACACAATTTTTTTGTTTTTTTTAACAGGAAAACAATTGAAATTACTAAACTAAAAGGTTTCATCCCCCACACTTAAAATATTGCATTGTCCTCAATGTGAACCCATGAGATGATATATGCACATGAAATGCAGAATTTTTAAATAGGACAAATAATATAAAAGTGAAAGGGTTAGGAACAGTCTGATGTGCTCAAGTAATGATGGGGTCATGTAGTGTGATAAAATCTATTGTATTAGTAGGAAGTCCCTCAATGTATCTCTTCAAACGTTTCCCATTGACTGTAAAGCTCCTTCCAGTGTCCTCTTGTGTGATCTCCACTGCGCCATAAGTAAAAACACTAGATACAATATAAGGACCTAACCATCTGAAACACATCTTACCAGGCATCAGCTTCAGTCGTGAACTATAGAGAAGGACTTTCTCTCTAACATGAAACTCCCTTTGTTGGATCATTATATCATGAGATGCTTTTGATCTTTCCTTGTAGATCCTTGAGTTCTCATATGAAGACAATCTAATCTCCTCAAGCTCTTTAATTTGCAGGTTCCTTTAGATCTCAGCTTGGACCAAATCCATGTTGCATTTTTTATAGGCCAATAAGCCCGATGCTCAACTTCCACGGGAAGATGACACGCTTTCCCAAAAACAATCTGAAATGGGGACATACCAATGGGTGTCTTGTATGCTATCCTATAAGCCCACAATGCATCATCCAAGCGCTTGCTCCAATCCTTCCTATTTGGTTGCACAGTTTTCTCCAATATTTGTTTCAACTCACGATTTGAAACCTCAGTCTGGCCATTTGTTTGGGGGTGGTATAGTGTTGATGTTTTGTGTTTCACCTCATACTTTCGAAGGAGGGAAGCAAAATTCTTATTGCAAAAGTGTGTCCCTTGGTCACTGATGATGGCCTTTGGTACTCCAAACCTGCAGAAAATTTGAGCCTTGACAAAATCCACTACAACATAAGAATCGTCAGTCCTGGTGGCCTTGGCCTCCACCCATTTACTCACATAATCAATAGCAACCAAAATATACAAAAATCCAAATGAACTAGGAAAATGACCCATAAAATCAATGCCCCATACATCAAAAATCTCATAGAATAGTATGGATTGTTGGGGCATCTCATGTCTCCTAGAAATGTTCCCAGTGTGTTGGCAACGAGAGCATGACTTACAAAACACATGGGCATCATGGAATAAGCTAGGCCAATATAATCCGGAGTCCAAAATTTTCCTAGCTGTCTGTTGGGGTCCAAAGTGTCCACCACAAGCAAGTGTATAACAGAAATGCAAAACAGACTCAAACTCATGATCGGAAACACACCTCCTAATGACTTGGTCACTACACATGCGCCAGAGGTAAGGATCATCCCACACATAAAACCTAGACTCACTTTTTAATTTTTGGACTTGATGCTTCTTCAAATTTGCTGGGATTTCAAAGGAAACAATGTAATTAACTAAATCAGCATACCAAGGATGCGTACCTAAGATGGTATAGAGATGCTCATCGGGGAAAGTGTCCTGAAGTGGTACCTGGTCCAAGGTGTCACCCTCTGGTGTGTGAGTAAGCCTACTCATGTGGTCTGCCACCAAATTCTCTGACCCCTTCTTTTCATTTATCTCGATGTCAAATTCTTGAAGAAGGAGCATCCAATGGATAATTCATGGCTTTGCATCTGGCTTCTTTAGGAGATACCTCAAAGCTGCATGGTCAGAAAAAACTACTACTTTAGATCCCAATAAATATGAACAAAATTTATCTAAAGCAAATATAACAGCAAGAAACTCCTTTTCTGTTGTGGTGTAGTTTGATTGGGTAGAATCCAATGTCCTCGATGCATACGTAATCACATGTGAACGTCCTTCCATCCTCTAAGATAAGACATCTCCAACCGCGAAGTTGGACGCATCACACATAAGCTCAAATGGAAGGTCCCACCGTAGGGGCTGTATGATCGGTGGAGTGGTCAGACACTTCTTTAGATCATCAAATGATACCCTACACGAATCATCAAAATTGAAGTCAATATCTTTTTGAAGTAATCGAGATAAGGGTAGAGCGATCTTACTAAAATCTCTGATGAAGCGTCGATAAAATCCAGCATGTCCAAGGAATGATCGAACATCACGCACACATGTAGGATATGGCAGGGATGAAATAATGTATACCTTAGATTTATCAACTTCAATGCCATGTTTTGAGACTATATGACCTAAGACAATTCCCTTTTAGACCATGAAATGACATTTTTCAAAATTTAAGACCAGATTCTTCTCAATACAACGATGCAACACATCACCCAAAATAGAGAGACATTCATCAAATGAGGATCCATAAACTGTAAAATCATCCATAAATACCTCTATGGAGGTCTTAATGAAATATGAGAAAATACTCACCATGCATCTCTGGAAGGTACCAGGGGCATTGCAAAGTCCAAATAGCATCCTTCCGTAAGCAAAGGTACTGAATGGGCAGGTGAATGTCGTCATCTCCTGGTCCTCTGTTGCAATGGGAACTTGAAAATAGCCAGAGAAACCATCCAAGAAGCAATAATGTGTCTTACCTGCAAGTCTCTCAAGCATCTGGTTAATGAATGGAAGTGGGAAATGGTCCTTATGAGTGTATTGATTTAGTTTCCTATAATCAATACACACTCGCCAACTGTTTTGTACTCTCACAGGAACTAACTCATCATTTTCATTTTTTATAACAGTGAAACCAGTTTTCTTTGGTACAACCTGGAAAGGGCTAACCCATTGTGAGCCAGAAATAGGGTAAATGATACCTGACTCAAGTAATTTTTCAACTTCATTCTTAACAACTTCCAAAAGTGTTGGATTAAGTCTCCTTTATGGCTGCCTAATCAGTTTAGCCCCATCCTCCAAGAGAATCCTATGCATGCAAATGGAGGGGATAATACATGATATGTCTGCCAATGTCCAACCAATTGCCCTAATGTTATCTCTCAAAAGATTCAAAAAAATTTCTTCATGTTCAAAAGAGAGATTGTTAGCAATGATAACAGGTAATCTATCACCACTCAGCAAGTATGCATATTTAATATTTGGGGGCAATGGATTGAGTTCAAATGTAGGGGGTGATGTATGGATGGAGAAATTGATGCAACAGACATATCTGCACAATGAACATCAGTATCAGAATAAAAATCATCAAAATTAGAAAATAATGCATCAAATCCATCAACATACTCAACAACCATGTCATAATCAGAGTTTATATGATCAGAATTTGAATACACATCAAAATCAAATCCAAAAGAGGTTCGTCCATCAAAAAACAGGTGTGGAAGTACTCTTAGACATCAAACTAGAACCAATACTCATAATCTCTCTAAACATAGGACAATCAAAATCCATGGATTTTTTACTTGGTGGTTCAAAATGGGAGATAACAAAAGTAGAATGGTCCTCAGAGGGGTACTTAATGGAGTCCATAACATTAAATATCAAAACTTCATCCCCAAATTCCATGGAAAGTGTACCCTCATTGACATTTATGATAGTTTTTGTAGTTTTGAGGAAGGTTCTACCTAAGATAATGGGGGCATGAGAACTTACCTGATAATCCTCCATGTTAAGCACGTAGAAATCTGCTGGAAAGATCATGTCTCTTACCCGGACAAGTACATCCTTAAGGACTCCCACTGGATATGTCGTAGCTCTATTAGCTAATTGCACCACTACTCTCGTCGGCTTCAACTCACCAACCTGTGAAGAAGAGAATACAGAGTGAGGCATCACATTTATTGAAGCTCCTAAATCACAAAGAGCATCATAGAAGTGAAACTCCTCTATGGTACATGGGATGGTGAATGTCCCGGGATCCTTGCACTTTGTTGGCATTGCTAGAGTTGGTGTAATGAGTGCTGAGACATTCCTTCTAAGGTTGATCCTCTCATTTCCCTTGAGCCCTCTTCAATTGGTACAAAGTTCTTTTAAGAATTTCTCATACCTTGGAATTCGTTTAATGGCTTCAAGTAGAGGAATGTTGATCTCCACACGCTTGAATGTGTCCAAAACCTCCTTTTGCATTTCTTTTTTAGCCATCTTGGTTTGAACAACCCTGTTTGGAAAAGGAAGGGGTTTAGGAGGAACATCATTAATCTTTTTCTTACCTTTATCTTTCTCCTTGGGTTGCTCGTCAGTTGATGTGGAATTGGGATTTTTTAGAGTTGAGGTGAATCCAGGTGGAATTGTAGGTGGAGAAGCATTAGTTGTTTGCTTCCCGCTTCTCAATGTAATGTCACTGACATTCCCCTTTGGATTGGGAGTAGGTTGGGAAGGAAGATTTTCAGAATTCTTACTTACAAGTTCATGGAGGGTGGTGGCAATTTGGATCATTTGAGTCTTCAACTCCCTCAACTCCGAACCTTGACTCTTCAGATCATTCTGTTGATTAAGAACAATTTGTTTCAAAAGATCATCAATGTTATTATCAACCTTGTGTTTTATATTCCCTTGTTGTTGACTTGTTGATGTTTGAGATTCAAAACTCCTTTGGGGTTGTTGGAAACCCTGCTGGTAAGGCAGAGGCTGTTGGAAGTTTGGTTGAAAAGGGGGTATTTGTTGTTGCCCAGAGCCATACCTCATGTTTGATTGATCCTTCCACCCTTGGTTATATGTTGGATCAAACTTCTTTTGGGGATATGGTTGTTTTTGTTGTTGCTGATATGTTCTCCCAGGGAACACTGCTGCACAATCTTCTATTTCTTGGAGTTGTGGGCAACAGTCAGTTGGATGGCTTGTCTCAGTGCAAATACCACAAGGCCTTGAAGGAGTGGGTTGGGATGTCTTTTGAGCCAAAGAAATCTGTCTCACCATAGTGGTCAATTCTTCCAACATGGTATCAATCAAATGACTTTCAAGAGAAGAAGGACTTACCTGATGTACTCCCCTGACATGTGGTGTACCTCTATCGCCAAATTGTTGGGAGTTTTGGGTCATCTTGTCGATCAATGCACGTGCAGCTACTGGTGTCTTGTCCACCAATGCTCCTCCAGCTGCAGCATCCACCATGCTTCTCTCCATAGGTGTGAGTCCTTCATAGAAGTGCTGGATGAGTAATTGCTCACTGATTTGGTGATATGGGCATCTTGCACACAACTTCTTGAATCGCTCTCAATACTCATACATTGATTCCCCTTGTGTTTTCTTGATCCCTGAGATCTCCTTACGAATAGAAGTGGCCCTTGATGCTGGAAAAAATCTCTGCAAGAAAAGAAGTTTCAAATCATTCCAACAAGTTACATATTTGGGTTGTAAATAATACATCCAGTCTTTTGCAGCTCCATCAAGTGAAAATGGGAATGATCTTAATTTGATTTGATCTTCAGAGACATTTCTAGGTTTTAGGGTTGAGCAAACCACATTAAACTCTTTCAAATGTTTATTTGGATCCTCACCAGAGAGTCCATGAAACTTTGGAAGTAAGTGAATTAACCCAGATTTTAGTTCAAAATCCGATTCGAGATTTGGGTATACAATAAAATTTGGTTGATAGTTAATATCAGGTGCAGCCAATTCTCTAATGGTTCTATTTAGCTCATTGTTATTATTTTCAGCCATTGGTTCTTTTTTATGTTTGAATTTGAATTGCTTCCAATGTCAATGTTTCCAGAAGAGAGGAATTCACCAACTGGTTGAATGTTGAAACTTCTCGTAGACTGAGAATGTTTGATTCGTGCCCTAAGGCTACGTTCAATCTCAGGGTCAAGATCTAAGAGATCCTCAGGATTATTTCGTGTCATAAATCAATGAAAGATGAAAAGAAGGAAAGTGGACCATAGTAAAATAAAAATTAGAAGTTTGAGTTGTTGGTCCAACAAGAATTAGAAGAAAATAAAATAAGAAGAAGAAAGAAGAAGTCAGATTGGGTAAAGAAGGAAGAAAGAAGAGAGGAAGAGAATAAAATGTAAAATAAAATAAATACCTCTAATTGGTTGAAATAATTACTTACCTCCCTGACAATAGTGTCAATTTGAAAGAGCACTGTCGTGGGTGCCCTCAAATTATTAGTGTGATTTTGGGGTACTTAGGTGCAGCAGAGTGGCTGACCAAGGTCATCTCTCAAAGGAGGAAGTGAATTAAAACAACTTTTTAGAGGTATTATAGAAATAAAATAAAAGAGAATAAAAACACTACTTGAAAGGATGGGGGTGGTTATTTATAGTTTATAAAACTTGAAGAAGTTTTCTGAAAGAAGATTGCATTTTTTGTTTTTAATTTTGAAATGAAGTTTGATTAAAAAGACACAACAAGAAGATGTTTTTTTATTGAAAATATTTTAAAAGGCGTAATCGATCTAACTCTACCTCTTCACTCTATTATTAATCATTATCATTTAAATTAACATTCACTTAATTATGATCCCTTAATTTTTTAAATCCCGAACCCAACGAGAATTAACTTTACCACGAAGATGAAGTGAATTTAACCCTAGGCTAACTTCAGAACATGCAATCGCAACACCCTGCTTTGATTGATATTCTAAGATTAGCTTATGGTCAGTGGTAAATTAAGGCATATATCCATTCTGTAAATGAGTACTAATTGAGTTTAGGGATTATTTTTGAACTCTACAAATTAATCCCATGTGGTTTTGAATTACTGGTTAAGGTTGCACTCTCACAGTTCACACAATTCCCGACCTCGCGTGTTTTGTGTTAACTATTCAATTGTTTGCATAGTTTCATTTAAATTAAAAACTAAATTAATAGATCATAATATGTGAATTAAATTAGCTCATTGATTCAAAATAAATGAATGAAGAAGGATAGAGGTCAATCGATTACTAAAAAGAACTACTCTTCCATGGGTGACGTAATCATCGTAGAAGCGAATTGCATTTACAAAGGTTTAAATGGGTATAACCCAATAACGCTTCTACTCAAGAATTCCAGCCCAAAGAGGAAGATTAAGAGAAGAAGAAATTTAAATAAAACAGAAGAAAATAGAAGAAATAAAATAAGAACAAAGAAGTTTAAAACACAAATGAAAATATTGCAACATGAAGAAGAGAAGGAGGCTTCGATGAGGGGATCCTTGCTTCAAGAGCTACCCCTCTTACAATGGTTGGAGAATTTGGGTGAAACCAATTATCCTATGCCTCCAATATCCTAATGCACATCCCAAACCCACCAAATGAGGAAAAAACCAATTTATAGAGTGGTGGGGAGGCTAGGTTCAAAGTGGTTTCAAGTGTGAATGGGGAATCTCGGCTAAATATTTTATGCCAACTTGCACCGCCCATTTGACCACCAAAACGCATGAATTGGATGGCCTTTCATAAGGATCATATGTGCGGATATGGGTCCTCTATCTCCTCTAAAAATTTGGGCTCAATCAAAGCCCAGATGAAGGAGTTATGGCCTAAATACATAAGCTTCTCCATTCTGGAGTGTTCATCCCACCTTTGACTTTATGGCCCAATTACTCCATCCAGATGCATTTTTTTTATCAAGTGTCCTGAATAAAAGTTGTATCCCATGAAGTAAGAAACACAGTTACAAAATATTAAGTTCAAATAATACAAATAAAAATATTTATGATTGAAATACTACATTGATTTTGAAAGGTTAAAACTGGAATTTTCATCAAATATTCAAATGAATGATCTAATCCCAAATACTTTCTAATTGAACATATTTAATATAATGTGAGGAAATTATATCATTTATTATCAATAAAATATTCAATAAAATATTGTTTTATCAATAACAAAGATACCAAAATACATGAAGTGGAAGCGGGTGAGGGGGAGAGAGGAAACATAGCCAAAAAAAGGAGTCATCCCCTAAAGGATAGAAGAAGGAAGGCGATTTATAAAGTAGGTAGTAGTAAGGATAACATCCCCCCAAAATGAAGAGGCACATGCATGTGAAATAAGAGGGAAAAAGCACTCTTTAGAAGATGACGATGTTTACGCTTGGTCACTCCATTCTGTTGAGGTGTATCGGGGCAGGATGTTTGATGAAGAATGTCGTGATCCTTGAGAAACTATTGAAGGTAAGTGGATAAATATTCTCAGTCATTGTTTAAGAAGATACATTTAATAGGATTGGAGAATTGAGTGTGAATTTCATAGTAAAAAGTTTTGAAAATATCACACACCTCAGAACGATCACGAAGGAGGATATATCCATGTCATCCAATAAAATTCATCGATAAAGGATACATAATAACAGTACCCTGACTGACTAAGAACCCTGTAAGGACCTCATACATCGAAATGAACTAGGTCGAAAGGATTCACCGCACGTGTTTCCAATCAAGGAACATATTTCGCCTGATGATGTTTAGAAAACATACAAGATTCACAATGGAAGGAAAGGTGTGGATTGTACTGGGGGCATAGCTTATGTAAGACAAAAGTCGGTGGATAACCATGGTGAAAATGTAGGTTGAGGGCACGAGCAGAGGTGGATAAGCAAGCAAGGTATGTCGGATTATCGAACATGTACACTCCATCGTGAAGATGACCTCTACCAAGTTCTTGATTCGCCGACTGCTCCTGAAACACAACATCAGGTGGTGTAAAAATAGCAACATAGTTTAAGTCCTTTGTGAGCTTAATAATGGAGAGAATATTAAAAGTACTTCAAGGAACATGTGCCACATAAGGCATGAGAATACAGGAATTCAAGGAGCATGTTCCAAATCCCTCAATATGGATAGTGGATCTGTCAGCAACAGTAATGGAAGTGGGGCCACTATACTGACGATGAGTAGATAACATACCTGCATCACCAGTGAGATGATCAGAAGCACCGGAATCAATCATCCAAGTTGTCGGTCGATGAGATGCACAAGTAGTAGGGCCACCAATTTGAACAATGGAGACTGAAGAAGAGACATGTGGAAAAGCAGCCTGATGAGAGTGTATAAGTGCAATATCCTCCATCAAGAGTGTCAGGTCGTGATGGATACTAGATGGTGGCGAGGATGCTACCAAGTCTGGTGAGGATGGTGGCGAGCACGCAGCAGAACCCTAATCAAATGTCTGGAAGGAACAACCGGAGTATATCAATGATGTGGCGGGCGGAGGTGTGGTCGCTAGGGAAGCCACATGGGTGGTCAGGCGCATGGGGGGCGCACACAGGGAGGGTGTGGAAGGACCAATCGCCTGAGGCAGAGGCACAGGGAATCGCTTGCATAGGAGAGCACTACTGGAATTTTACACTTTACCAACAGTTCACAACTATTGGTAAAGGCCTGGAAACCATTGGTATATGGTATACCAACGATTCCCTCAACTGTGTCCAAGTAAGCCATGACAATAGGCCTATACCAACGGTTCTGTGAAAACCGTTGGTATAGGTGTCAAAATAGAAGGTATACCAACGGTTTATACAAACTGTTGGCATATGTGTGTTAAAGTATAACATATACCAACGGTTTGTGAAACTGTTGGTATATGTGTGTTACACTTATACCAACGGTTACAACCATTGGTATAGAGGGGATATGGAAAGTCATAAGGCTATACCAATGGTTTTGTTATAACCATTGGTATAAACCAATACCAACGGTTATAACAAAATCATTGGTATAGTTATACTATAGCATCTATACCAACGGTTTTACAAACCGTTGGTATACATTTGCTCAACTCCACAGCAGCAGGCCCCTCTCCCCTCTCCAGACCTGCAACAACACCAATACAAAATCCTCATACAAAGTATACAAAATTTAGAATTCATTCCAGAATTTATAAATTTATAAATTTAGAAATTCAAATGCAATAACACCCATAAGAGAAAAAACCAACATGTTATAGGAAATGCAATAACACCCATAAGAGTATTCCAAATTTAGAATTCATTCCTCACTCAAACCACAACACCAATACACACAAGAGAAAAACCCTACATTTTATAGGAAGCACATGGGATGTTTAGTCATGGTCTTGGGTTGAGTATCTTAAAACCAACAGAAAAACTTGGGTAGAGTGGACAAGGATCATGATACCCATAAGATAGACAATGGTAGTGGTCATGTGCTTAGACCTAGGATGAGTTATAGGAAGCATGTAAAGACCCGAAAAATTCAAGGAAATTTTTTTCTTAATTTTCTTGGAAATTTTACAAGAATGCAGTTTCTGACGGCACTTGATTCTGAGGCCCGGTGTGCCCGGAATCATTTTCCGAATTTTAGCTCGGGTACATTCAGTGAACGAACGAGCGGGTTTTTCTAACTTTTTAACCGGTGCTCGGAATCAGATTCTGAGGGCACCGTTGGAATCGCAGCGCCGGTAATTTCTTAGAAACACCTTTTCCGGAGTTGCGTTTGCTCGGGTGTGGTTTTTTAATTTTTGGGGTTAAGTTAAGAAATAAAATAAAAGTGGTGCAACCGGTTTTTATTTTATTTTGCTTAACTTAAGTTAAGTGGGTGATGTGGGGCCCACAATATCCTACCCACTTGGTAAGATATTTTGTGAGGTGGGACCCACACGAGCCCCACTGTTTCTTTTCTTCTTAAGTAATGCACCTGCACCCCCCTTTTAATGAAGTCAAACCGTGCGTTTATTCTGGTTAAGAAACGCCTCATTAATGTGGCGGTTTAAGCATTGCATTTAAGTCACTTAACTATTTCGTTCGTTTTTGAATTTTAAAACGCAAGGCCTGAGAAATAAAAATAAGACAACTCTTATTTTTATTAGACTGGTGGTGTTGTGAGGCTAGGGAGAATTCTCAGGCTCTTGAAGTTCTTCCTCCTCGACGAAGAACGTGAAGAACGCGAAGAACGCGAAGAACACCGGATCCTCGGAGATCGACGGCGTGACGTGATGTTCCTTCTTCTGCGACGCTCCTTTCGCGACGCGACGATCCCCCCTTCCGTGACGCCTTCTTCCGCGACGTGCCTTTCCGCGACGGACCCTCGCTCGACGACACTTGAGGTAGGGGTTTGATTCAATTAAATATTTTTGATTTATACCCACGGCGTATGTTTAAATAATTGTCGGAAGACTTTTAAAACCGCTAACGCGGTGGGTGCGGACCAACGAACAAGTCTGAACTCACCGTCCCTTCGTTCTTGGTGTGCGGATCAGCGGGCGACGATGAAGCAGGCCGCATGGGCGTTGTGAGGTCTTCGCAGTGAAGAACCGGTCCCGGGAGGGCCGTTGGCGAAGACGGCAGGCAAATCCGACCACCGGAGCTCGTCCGGTGGTCCGCGGAACAACCCGCCGGCACGCCTCGCCGGCACGGCGGCGCCGGCGGCAGGTTGGCAGTCCCGCGACCGCGCGGGACCGGAGGAGGCGGGACGCGGCAACCGGCCGCGTCCGTTGGCAAAGGGTGGGGTCGCGGTTTGTCCAGGGGGGCGGTTTCCCCCCTTTTGCGCGGCCGCTTGGCCAGCGCCAGCGCGTCGGGCCGAGCCGCCCGGCCGGACCGCCGGGTCGGGCCGCGCCCAGGCCGGGCCGGGCCGCGCCAGCCGAGTCGGACCGGGCCCGAACCCCCTAATACCGAACCTCTTTCGGTCTGTTGACCATAACTTGAGCTATGGGCCTCCGATCGATGCACCGTCAGTTGCGTAGCGATCCTTGGATCGAGACGGTCGTTTCTGTATATTACACTCAAGGTTTCGGAGGACTTTGGGTTTGGCCGGGTTGGTTCGTACACGAAACCAACTGGGCCCTCGGAGCGGAAACGCTTATAACTTGAGCTCCGGACGTCTGATTGATGTGCTGTCAACTTTGATGGATTCCTCTTAGTGAGACGGACCTTTTGCCTTACTCCACTCGAGGTTTGGACACAGTTGGAGTATGGTCGGGTTGGTTTTGACTTAAAACCCAACCGGACCCCTAGGACGAAAAATCCAATAACTCTCAGACCGGGCGTCCGATTGACGCGCCGTCTGTGACGTTGAGTTCCTGTTGACGATACGGAACTTTTGGATACATCAACTCCAGACTACGTGTCAGTTGATGTATCATCCATTCGGCTCATGGAGCGGACCCTCCGAAACGAGCTTACTGTGTGCGGGAACCCTAGAGCTGGCTGCGACTGCGACTGCGACGACGATGGCGACTGTGCAGAAATCCTCTGTGGATTTGACGGCGACGACTACAGCACTCAGCGATCCTACGTGGATCAGTGCCACCGATCCTGTGTGGGTCAGATCCTGTGTGGGTCAGCGCTCAGCGGTCCTGTGTGGGCCAGCGCCTACAGATCCTGTTTGGGTCTGATCCTGTGTGGGTCATTGCGGGGGTTAGTTACCTATCGATCCTGTGTGGGTCAGATCCTTTGTGGGTCATTGTGGGGGTTAGTACCTATTAATCTTGTGTGGGTAAGATCCTTTGTGGGTCATTACGGGGGTTAGTACCTATCGATCCTTTGTGGGTCCGACGGCTTAGATGAATCAGTGGCAATATCTGATCATCTCTATCATCATACGAAGGAGTATACCTGTGTGAGCTGAATCCTGTTTTGCTTTCCTATGTGGATTGTGTTGTGCTATCCTGTTTGGATTACGTTTTGCTTTCCTGTGTGGACTGGGTTGTGATTTCCTGTGTGGACTGGGTTGTACTTGAGCTCGGATGTTAGAGCCGAACTGGAATTGATGACTTAGGTATATGTATGGGCATATACCTAAGTAGTGTCGGATGTTACTTCGTGATTGTATCTTTCCTTTGTGGATTATCCTTTGTGGATTCTGGGAGACCTTCGGGGGTCTCGGGGTCCCTACTGAGTAGCTTATACTCACCCCTGCACGAGCTATGCCCGCACTACGTTGTGTTGGTTGCAGACGACGGACAGCGCTGATCGTGGTTGAGGCTTACGGAGCAGGACGGTACCTGGAGGTGGACCACTGGGCGGGACGTACTCGGAGCGGACAGTTGGACCCGAGGAGCTGTGGAGGCTATCTGTACTCACCCTTCATGTGGGACTTCCAGTGGACGGCTCGACGTTGCGGCTTTACTTTCAGTTGTTGTTTTCCCTTTCGAGTTGTACTTTACTTTCAGTTTGGGTTTGTATTCTGACCCACTTACTTTTCTGCACTTACTGTTGTACCCAGTTTTTACTTAGTGTTTACTTCTATTGCTTTCCTGCTCTGTGGTGTTTGTTTACTTTACAAAGGCAATGCCTTCCCTTTTTACCGGGAATTACGCCTTGGTGCTAGTCGTCAGCCCCTGGCCTATGGAAGGCGGGCTTGGGGTAGTCACGGCACGGGCCCTGAGGACAGGTCGTGACAAAGCACATGGGATGTTTATATTCCTCTAATGATTATGTATCCATGTATAAATGGTTCCTGATGTGTTAGTGGGAAACATTGGCCAATATCGATATATGAGATGGGTTACCGGAATAGCCTACATGTTTTTCATAGACTTTTCAATTAGAATAAGGGGGTATGTGGCTAATTGTAATTTGCTCTCCTGGGTGTGATGTGAGATGAATCCCCATCTTGGGTAGTGTGTATGAATATTCAATTAATTCTTTGGTATTGGGTTCCCAAAGGGACTTTGGTTTGGTCCTAGAACCCACTGTTTGAGGATGGGATTGAGGTTATCCATGGGGCTATGGTGTCACCATATGTATTCCTCACCATTGGGGTATTTTTATGAGACTTAGAAACTTATTTTTCAAGAATCTATGTGTAGCCTTGTTGACCAATTTTTTATATGGTATGCTTGAGTGTTCATGGGTTTCATATGAAATCACTATATGATATTTATTTGTTGTATGTTATTGTATAGAATGAACGACCCGTGATTGAGAATTAGAATATGAGTGTTGGTGCATGTTCATGATGGGATGTCAAGACTCATTCCTAATATAATTCATGGTTTTCTATATATACTATGACCCATTGTGTTTCAATATATGCCTTGTGAATATTTTCTTCTAATAACGTATGACCAATAAACCATATTTTATTTTTTATCCCTTAATTTCAAGAATCTATGTGTATCCTTGTGAAGATTTTACATATGTCAGTTGTTGTTTTCACTTAAAATGTTGTCCATTTCAAACAAAAGTGAGACACTTTGAGTGATACCAGTGACACCATGCTTTGGATTGAGGTGGGGTTGACTCTTTCCCGTCACAAATGATCCATGGATCGTTGTGCTAAAGTATCAACACAATCCAAATGCGTTTGGTCGGTTTTCTGTATGTCAATTATTGTTTTCACTTAAAATCCTGTCCATTTCAAACAAAAGTGAGACACTTTGAGTGGTACTTGTCACATCGTGCCTTGGATTGAGGCAGGGTTGATTTGTACACATCACAAATGACCCATGGATCATTTTCCTAATGTATCAACACAATCCGAATGCGTTTGATCAGTTTTCCATATGCCAGTTATTGATTTCACTTAAAATGTTGTCCATTTCAAATAAAAGAGAGACACTTTGAGTGATATCAGTCACACCGTGCCTCAGATTGAGGCGGGGTTGACTCGTACAAATCACAAAAGACCCATGGATCGTTGTGCTAAAGTATCAACACAATTCGAATACGTTTGGTCAGTTTTCCGTATACAAGTTATTGTTTTCACTTAAAATCCTATCCATTTCAAATAAAAGTGAGACATTTTGAATGGTATCGGTCACACCGTGCCTCGATATGATTCACCAACTACATAAAAGGAGTGGCTATGATGAATTCAAATCAAGTTGATTCATATAATCATGACACTTGAATTATAGAATGAAAATAGAAAACAAATCAAACTGCAATTATTGGGTACGTCATGCCACACACGACACCACCTGGTTTAACTCAAATCAAAAGAGAAACAAACAATAATAGATGAAAAATATTAAAACTATGTTAAGACTTACCAATTTGGAGTGTAGAACTAAAAAATTGATTGACTTCAGATGGATCTATAGGGAGGAAGGAGTTCCTAGCCTGGGTAAAGAGAAAGGGATCTAGTTTAGACCAAATCAAAACAGAAAATAAAAAAAAAATAGATGAATAACATTAGGACTTACAGATTAGAACTAAATAATTGAGTGGGGGGTTGTCCGGGGGTGGGGGCTGTCCGAGTGGTGTGTGGGGCTGTCTGGGGGGTAGGAGGGCTATCGGGGTGGTGCGGGGGGTTGTATGGGGGTGGGGGGGCTGTCTGAGGTGAGTGGGGGGCTATCCGGGGGTGAGGGTTGTCCGGGGGGTGGGGGTCGTCCGGGGGGTGGGGTCTGTCCGGGGGGTTGGGGGGCTGTCAGGGGGGTGGGGTCGTCCAGGGTGAGGGGGTTGTTGTCTGGTGGGTGGGGGGGGTTGTCTGGTGGGTGGGGGGCTGTCTGGGGTGGGGGGGTGTCCGGGGGGTGTGGGGGGGCTATCCGAGGGTGAGAGGGGATATCCGGGGTGGGGGCTGTCTGGAGTGAGTTTTTGGCCACCGCGGTCACACAACACCTCTGATTGATGTGTCGTCTGACCGACCATTTCACAATTAACCCACTCTTTGTTGTCGTCCGATTTCATGGTATTTCGAGATCGTTCGGCCGGTTTTGACCACCCCACGCATGCTTTTCAAGCGCGCCAAACACCTAAAAACACATACTCTATCATTCCACACAAACTACGCATCTGAATGGCATTTCGTCTTTTCATACACCTCACGAATAATAATTAGGGTGTTTTCGTGTGATTTCAAGTCATTCTGATATCGTTCGCTATGTATTTGACCGTAAAACGCGTGTTTTGGTCATTTACGACACGCGAAGTATGTTTTCGACCACCGCGGTCACACGACACCTCCAATTGATGTGTTTTATGCCCGACCATTTCACGATTCACCCACCCTTTGTTGTCGTCCGATTTCATGGCATTTTGAGGATGTTTGGCCGGTTTTGACCACCTCACGCACGCTTTTCAAGCGCACCAAAGACCTAAAAAACACATATTCAGTCATGTCGCGCAAACCGCGCGCCCGAATGACGTGTTGTCTCCTCATACACCTCATGAATAATAATTAGGATGTTTTCGTGTGATTTTAAGTCATTCTAATGTCGTTCAGTATACATTTGACCGTTAAACGCATGTTTTGGCCATTTACGACACGCAGAGTGCGTTTTCGGCCACCGCAGTCACACGACACCTCCGATTGACATGTCGTATGGCCGACCATTTCACAATTCACCCACCATTTCTTGTCGTCTGATTTCATGGCATTCCGAGGTCATTCGTCCAGTTTTGACCACCCCATGCACGCTTTTCAAGCGCGCCAAACACCTAAAAAACACATATTCAGTCGTGCCACGCAAACCGCGCTTCCGAATGATGTGTCGTCTCCTCGTACACCTTACAAATAAAAATTAGGGTGTTTTGTGTGATTTCAAGTCATTCTGATGTCGTTTGGTATGCATTTGACCGTTAAACGCATGTTTTGTCCATTTACGACACACGGAGTGCGTTTTCGGCCACCGCGGTCACACGACACCTCTGATTGACATGTCGTCTGGCCGAATATTTCAAAGATCATCCACCCTTTGTTTTCGTCCGATTTCATGGCATTCCGAGATTATTCGACTGGTTTTGACAACCCCATGAACGCTTTTCAAGCGTGCCAAACACCTAAAAAACACATATTCAGTCGTGTCGTGCAAAACGCACGTCCGAATGACGTGTCATCTTTTCGTACACCTCAAGAATAATAATTAGGGTGTTTTCGTGTGATTTAAAGTCATTCTGATGTCTTTGGGTATGTATTTGACCGTAAAACACGTGTTTTGGCCATCTACGACACGCAGAGTGCGTTTTCAGCCACTGTGGTCACACAACACCTCTGATTGATGTGTCGTCTGGCCGGCCATTTCACAATACACCCACCTTTTGTTGTAGTCTGATTTCATGGAATTCCAGGATCGTTTGGCCAGTTTTGACCACCCCACGCACACTTTTCAAGCGCACCAAACACCTAAAAAACACATATTCAGTCGTGTCGCGCAAACCGCGCGTTCAAATGACGTGTTGTCTCCTCGTACACCTCACGAATAAAAATTAGGTTGTTTTTGTGTGATTTCAAGTCATTCTAATGTCATTCGGCATGCATTTGACCATTAAAGGCATGTTTTGGCCATTTATGACACGCAGAGTGCGTTTTCAGCCACCGCGGTCACACAACACCTCTGATTCATTTGACTTCTAGCCGACTATTTCACAATTCACCCACCCTTTGTTGTCGTCCGATTTCATGGCATTCTGAGGTCGTTCGGCCAGTTTTGACCACCCCACGCACGCTTTTCAAGCGCGCCACACACCTAAAAACGCATATTCAGTTGTGTCGTGCAAACCGCACGTCCGAATGATGTGTCGTCTCCTCATACACCTCAAGAATGACCCATGGATCGTTGTGTTAAATTATTAAGACAATCTGAATACGTTTGGTCAGTTTTCCGTATGCCAGTTTTTTTTACTTAAAATGGTGTCCATTTTAAACAAAAGAGAGACATTTAGAGTGATACCGGCCACACCGTGTCTTGGATTGAGGCGAAGTTGACTCGTACCGATCACAAATGACCATTGGATCGTTGTCCTAAAGTATCAACACAATCCAAATACGTTTAGTCGGTTTTCCGTATTTCAGTTGTTTTTTTCATTGTTTTATCCCACCTATAATGGGCTAGCTCAGGTAACATGTATGGATGGCCTTGGTTGGTCTGTTGCAATTTGGTATCAGAGGCCTTACTCAGCTAGAAGTGTGTCAACAATGCCTATGTTGTTTTTATGTCTTGGTTAGATAGTATTAGGATCGTTGGAATTTGGATAGTAGGTGTGGAAGAGGGGCCTAAACAGCTCACTCCCATTATTGAATCAGAGTTCCAATAGGTGACTGGAAAAATGATTACAGATTCCAAGATCGAGTTTTTAGGATATTTTGAATAAATCATATGGGGTTTTAATTTAATTGACCTATCTAGAATGTATGAGGACTTGGTTTGTGTAAGGTTGGTTGAATAAACTTAGTGGGGAGTTTATTTAGATGGTCTTCTTCCAATTAATGGGTATTTATCTTTAATTGTAGAATTCATGACTACTTTAAATTCTTTTTTTTTGAGTTTGATTGTTTTGGAATTATCTCATAGCTGATTGGTTTCTGTCTTGTGTTTAGAAGAAAATTCCTACATGATGAGATCTTTGAAATATAAGATGGTTAACCATAATGTAGGTTCCGCAGAAAGATCCTCCAACAGACCCATCTTTGGATGAGGTAAAGATCCATATCATTCAGACACTAGGGTCATTTGTCCCAATAATCCTAGGATGGAAAGTGGATCATGGATTGGAATTTACCAAGTAGCATCCACGTGTATTATGTATTGATAGTGGACAACACGATTCTATGGAGTGGCTTGAATTGATTGAGAGGGTCTTCAAATTTTTTGAAGAGCCCTAAGTATTATCATGTGGGTTTTTCCATGTATATTCTTGAGGGACCAAAATGAATATGTTGGGATTCTATAGTGTAGGATAAGTTTCACAAAGTTCTTACCTAGGTTTCATTCAATAAGATATTTAACCAGCTTTTTATCATGAAACTTTACACGTGTAGAATACTTTGGAGTTTCTAAAGTTGGAGAAAGTAAAGCATACTCTTTTAGAGTTCTCCAACCACTTTTTTCAGTTGGTGAATCTTACACTAGATCTTTTCAAAAATGATTACATAAAAGCTTGTACGTTTGAGATTGGACTAAGGGGTGATGCTTGGTTGATGCTAGTTCTTTTTAGACTTCCAACCTTCCTGGAGGTATTGGATAATGTTTATTTTGCTAAAGAAGACATATTTGGAAGGATAGACTTGGGAGGAGCTTTAATGGATGCAATAATTATACAAAGCTCTTATTTTGGTTATAAAAGGAAGTACAAAAGTGTCCAGTGTTCTATGGGACCTATTCCAGGGGCTTCTATAAATAACCAACATGTTATTTTCTAACCGTGAGGCATAGTGTTTTTCTAACCGTGAGGCATAGTGTTTTTCTACGCCAACCGGGGTTTCGAACTCCGAACAAGCCCCAGAAGCCCCATAAACCATTATAACGTCATTAGGCTTCCATATTTGGTCAAAAATAAAGAGTTATACTAAATTCAAAAATATCCATACCAGAGTGAAAAAACAGGTTCAAAAATAAAGAGTTATACATAATTCAAAAATGTAATGGATCAATCTGCCCCTGATCACCATCACCATTGTCATCATCAACCTCATCCTCACCGCCATCTCTATCCTCGTCGTCATCCTCTTCATCGTCCCCATGCTCATCCTCGGCCCCATCCTCGCCCTCGGCCCCATCCTCGCCCTCGGCCCCATCCTCGCCCTTAGCCCCATCCTCGCCCTCATCCTCATCCTCATCCTCGCCCTCATCCTCTTCAGCATCATCGTCATCACCAGGAATGTCATCATCTCGACCGCCACTAGAACTGCCGCCTGGTGCATTGGATAATGCACCCATCGACGACATATATGTCTGACAAGTCGCGCTGGCCTCTGGTGGAAGTGATGAAGATAAAGCTTTGATCAGTTTCATAAATTATGTCTCCCTCATTTGAACCTGTTCTTCCAACTCTGTGACCCTTTTATCAAACTGTCTTGCATGCTCCTTGACCTGCTCCAACTCGGAGGTACTATAATGGATACCTGGAGAGGACCAATACCTCATCGGGACTATATTCTTACCAGGTTGGCAGCATACTCGACCAGAGTGCTCATCTCCCAAAACATGATATAAATGATCGTGTGGCCCTAAATTGTCAGGCTCCTGGGCATCAAGGGCCTCTAAAGCAGCCTGTTAAAAATATTAATAGATTATTAAATTTAAAAATAGATATTAAAATTTGAAATAAACAAATTAAAACTTACAATCTTTTCTTGTGTCGGTTCATTAACCGCAGTTCCATCTTTTTTCCTTCTACTCGAGCAAAACAATTTTGCTCGAGGGATACGTCCTTCAATATT
The DNA here is from genome assembly GCA_963277665.1 of Viscum album. Classification (NCBI taxonomy): domain Eukaryota; kingdom Viridiplantae; phylum Streptophyta; class Magnoliopsida; order Santalales; family Viscaceae; genus Viscum; species Viscum album. The sequence continues at coordinate 452,350,574 of OY728157.1, read as the reverse complement.
AAATTTGTGATTCTATAATGGCATTGAAACAATATAAAGTGCAAGTATAATCATATATTCAAAATTAAATAAATCACATAATTTAAGTAGGAAACAATAAAAAGGTCAAGTCCTAAAGAAAAATTATAAACAACTATATCGTACCAGCTGCCTCTCATGATCTGACATAGTAGTGTGCCCCAAAGTGTAGAGGTATTGCTTTGAATCAGTGTTTTTTTTTTCAGAAGATTCCTAAACAATGTTTAATAATAAATAAGATAATATTAATGAAAAATATGAAAACTGTCATTTAAATACCTCAAATGGGATTAATACCTTAAATTTGGCAGTCGCCTAATGGGTAATCATTTGGCGATATTGCTCTATCGGGCAATCATCCACGATAGGTAATGTCTCCAACTCCATGCTCACTCTATCACATCATCCAACATACAGCTCATGCTTATAAGCTCTCCAAAACTCTCCTAGCTCCTTTAAACGTGATGGTCATGCACCTTCGCCATCAGGGAAGTTAAACTGAAGCTGACACCCAATAGATTAATTCATATAAATACAAAAAAATACTACATTAAATCCAATAGATTTTTTACCCGTATTTGTGCTCACTCATTATCCTTGACTTCGTGCGGCAGATGTCTCCAAGAGAGAGGGCTGACCGGAATGATGTCAAAGTATTTGGCTAGCATCGCCAAAAAACCCCGACATTCCTGCCCAGATTTATCAATCATCTTTCCATCATCATTGTATTCAACCATCAACTGTGTCTGGCGGTTCCATACCGCACGCAAGTGAGTACGCCCCCTCCCCCGCCTCCTATCAGTAGATGAATCTATTATTAAAGAAAAAAATATCAATACAAGTTATAATAAAAATAAATTTTGGTATAAAATTTTTTTAGAGTTATATAAATATACTTGTGGTAGTCAAATCAATGGGCGTTACTGGATGTGCAGAAGCTGGAGGAATATCCTGTACAGGTGGAGTGTCCCTCAGTGTACGCTCCTCAGCCACATACTGTGTCGGAGCAGGAGTCGAAGAAGGTGGAATATAATAGCTCAGAGATAATGAACCAGAAGCAAAAGATGATGGCACAGACGTCTGGCCAACTGGTAGTGTAAACATCGGAGGCCTAAATATCTCGTGTGTCTCTAAAGACACACCAAGATCAAAATGGGGCGTAGAAGATACGTTTGTGGTAGGGGCATAGTCCAATCGGGTACGACCAGTGAATCGTCTAACTCTCGCACCACGAGCCCTCGTACCACCGACCTCAGTACCGGGACCACCAGATGATTGTCTAACTCAGACACCACCCCCCCCCCCTCCTACCACCAGCCTTTGTACTAGGAGCAATATCAGGCTCCTCGTCAGATATCTCTCATCTAGGGGGTGGATCCTGAAAAAAAGTTTAACACAAAAGTAAACACATGATATTATAAGTTATTAAAATATATATATTTGAAGTAAAATACTCACAACAGGGATGAGTGGAGGAACGCCCATCTGTGTCATGCGACGATTATTTTCTGTCATCTTTTTTCACCGCCTCTCTTCAATGGGTGTCATTTCCTGCAATGAAAATAAATATGGAAGTAATTAGAAACATATAACTAATGTGTAACCCAAAAAACAAAATATAGAAAAACCATTCTGATAAAAAAACATAAAGAAACAGAAGATTTATGGTGGTTTGAAGGTAAGTACTAGGATACACACTTTAAATGATGTAGGTGAAACATGTAGGTGAGAACACGGTTGTATGATTTTATATATTTCCCACCACAACTTCGGGTTCACAATCAACTCTGACAATTGAGTTATTGGAGTCATCATAAGTAATAAACGGATTGCTTCCAATTGTAGTAGGGATAGTGTCAACTTCATCATCACCATCATCAAAAACATGTATGGGATTTACTTCAATAATTACACCAAATTTAGGATGATGATGATCTTTGACATAAAAAACTTGTTTCACTATTGATGCCAATACATATGGTTCATCGGTGGCAAGAGTGCGAGTCATGTCAATAACTCAAAATCTGCAATCATCAATAAAGGTTTCTTGCCTCGTCATTGAATCAAACCATTGAAATTTCATCATCGTGACTCGGCCATGTGAGTAATAATCCAAAATTATTATTTTCTCCACGACTCCATAATAAGCTACATTTTCAGAACGAGGTCTATTATCCAATGAACTGGCATAACAGTCTGTTGTGGCAGTTGGCATAACACCATCATGTTGTGTTCTTATGTTTCTCGCTCATTCAGTGATAATAAATTTGTATCCATTGATCACAAGTGATTTACAAGCACGAACCATGGTATTAGGACCAAAAGTCAAAGCTCTTATTTCCTCAGAAACAGAGTCTCCAGGAAAACTCGATACCTGAAATATAAACAAATAGTAAACTTAATTAAATATTATTTTTATTTAGTTATTACAGAAATGTTTTTACCTTCAATTTCAACCAAGAAGAAAACTCTTTGCTATGCAAAGTCTCTTTCCTTCTCAAAGATAAAGAACGATGTTTTCTATATATCAATTCTTTATGTTCCTTATAGATAAAAATAATAATAGTTTAACAAATATTTAAAATTACAAGAGATAAGATAAGAGATGCATGTACAATTTACTTGATATACTCATCGAACAAATCACAATTGAACAATATTGTGTGATGTGTCATCTCTCGCTCTTCAAGACTTAATGCCGTCAATGTATATGATCCCTGAATTCCTCCTATCTAAGGAAGTGATGGAAAAATGGGTTCAATTTGCTTATACTGTTCTTCTTTATTTCTCATTGGTCTGTTTATTCTCGTAGTAAGATCAGACAAATACATTGAGCAGAAATTCATACATTCTTGAGCCAAGTAACCGTTCATAATAGAACCTTCGGGATAATTCATGTTCCAAACATATGATTTCAATGTGTACATGTTTCTTTCAGTTGGATACATCCAACGGAAAGCAATGGGTCCTCCAAGAAGTATTTCGGTCGGAAGATGGACAGTCAGATGCAACATGCATGTAAAAAATGATAGAGGGAATATTTTCTCTAACTCACACAAAATTAATGGTGTCTCTGCCAACAGTTTTTGCAAGAAGGATTTGGAAAACTTCTTAGCACAAAGATCTCTAAACAAATTTCACAACCGAATAACTAAGACTCTTACATTATTGGACAAGAGATGACGGATTGCTATTAGAATCAACTCATGCAAAAGAACGTGATAATCATGAGTCTTCAAAGATTTCAACTTTAACTCTTTTCTGTTGACCTGTTTTGATATATTGATTGAATAGCCATCAGAAACTTTAATAGTCTCTAGCACTTCCAAAAATTGATTTTTTTCAGCAGGTGTCATCACATAAGAAGCACATGGAACTTGCCATTTATTTTCACTGATACAGACAGGATGTAATTCTGGTCTGATCCCCCAATCTACCAAGTCACGCCGAGATCGTAAATCATCTTTTGTCTACCCCTTGACATTTAGAAGAATCGAAAGTAACATTTCACATATATTCTTTTCAATGTGCATTACGTCTAAGCAATGACGTAACAAGTTGGTTGACCAATACAACAACTCAAAGAATATACTCTTCTTCTTCCAATTGTAACAGGTATCATTGGAAACATTTTTCCTCTTTCTAGATTTCATTACACCATTCCCAAATGAATAACTGAAATCTTTCAATTCATTAAGCACATCAGTTCCAGACATATGCTGAGGCAGATCGTCAGTCTCCATGGTATTGTCAAATCTTCGACGATTGTTTCTATATGGATGGTTCATTGGCAAGAATCGTCGATGTCTCATAAAACTAAAACTACGACGATATTTCAGTCTTCTCGATCGAGTATTCTTTATACAAACAAGACATGATAATTTTCCTTTTATGCTCCATCCAGACATCATTGCATAAGCAGGAAAATCATTGATCGTCCACATAAGCGCAGCACGCATCTGAAATATGTCTTTCGAACATGCATCGTATATAGGCACACTCACATCCCAAAGAAGTTTCAACTCTTTTATTAAAGGTTGCATGTATACATCTATATCATTGTCAGGATCAAAAGGGCCAGATATCAGTATACTCAAGAAAGTGTAAGGCTTTTTCATACACAACCATGGGGGAAGGTTATAAATGTGTATGAAAACCGGCCATGTGTTGTGCGAAGTAAGCATCTGCCCAAATGGATTAAAACTGTCACATGAAAGACTCAATCTCACATTACGCACATCGGCTGAAAATTCAAGATATCGAGCATCAAATCTCTGCCATGAAAATTCGTCTGCAGGGTGAACCAACTCTTCATTATTCTTTTTTCTCTCGGTGTCATGCCATCGCATTTTTACTGATATTTCATCAGACATGAAAAGGTTCTGTAATCTGGGGATCAATGGAAAGTGTCACATTACTTTTTGTGGCACACGAGATGGTGTTTCATCATCTTTTGGCTTCCATCGGGAGGTTCCATATTTGATACAATCATTTCTTTCAGGAGTTTCCTCCCAAAATAAGCTGCAATCATTCGGGCAAGCATGAATTTTTTTTTAGAATCCAAGTTCATCAACTAACTTCCATGTCATATAGTGGTTTGAGAGAATATCTGCATCATCTATAAGTAAGTCCTTCAAGAAGGTAAGAATGTAATCGATTGTAGTATTTGAAATCTCATACATAGTCTTCCATGAAACAATCGGATTAAAAATTCCAACTTTTTCATTTTACCACGTTGTCGATATACTGGAGTCGTCGCAGCATCATTCAATTTTTTCACCCTATCAACATCATCATTTTCATTGGACGCATCATGTGTGCTAGTATCGAAATCTTGTTGGCTAGACATCCTTTCCTTCTCATGATGCCGAATAAATGGAAATCGATCATATATCAAACTCTTCAATTCAGTCTTATTATTTGGATCATCAACATTTTGAGATTCTATTTCCTCTCCATTGTGATACCACACATAATAGTTTGTTTGGAAACCATATTTGGTTATATGATAGCTAACTGCTTCACGACTCAACCAAGGTCTTCCAACACAATTAGAACATGGGCAGTGTATGCGACCACTATCTGAAGCCTTGTCAAATGCAAAATCTAAAAATTTGTTCAAATTATTTTGAAAATCGGTTGAAATCCGATCGGTTTTGTACATCCAACTTCTATCCATTCTGTAAAAAAAATTGCAATAAGTCATTTCAAAGTAATTCAATAATATTGAAGTTCAATCAAAAAAATATTTAGGTAAATGACAATTGTTTACTTTATATAAAAGCATAACTGACACATTACTCTATATGAGAATCATATTAAGAAATACAACAAAATACAGTGTATATAAGAAAATAAGATATAGAATTTCTAATGCCTATATTCAAGGATTGCCCAGTAAGATATTGGAAGTGGAACAAGGAATACATAATCCTTAAGGGTCTTGTTGGGAGTACATGAGTTTTATACTTAACTTCTTCAGGGAGATCAGGATGAGGAGTAGGATGAGGATCACATCAAAAGTAGTTATGGCCTCATCAAGTTTCACCTTAATGGATTAAAGGATCTTGGGTTTGGGGCCATAGATCATAGGTTGGTAGGGTGTATTCATTGAATCATGTCCCAATTGATTTTGGAGAGGGACCTTCAATAGTTATAGGTATGGATTTGATTAGAAACACCTATAAAAAGAATATCCAGGAATTGTGACGTCCCAAACCAGGATGCCACTCATTAGTGACCCGAACCCAGATGGTCACTCATTGGAGAGGGACCTTCAAGTTCTATTGTGTTTTATCTCATATACGAATAATGATTTTTGGGTTGTCCGGGGTCCAGGGAGGAGGGTCGTGGGCTGTTCGGGGTTCAGGGAGGAGGGTGGGGGGCTGTCCAGGTTCCAGGAAGGAGGGGGGGCTGTCCTGGGTCCAGAAAGGTGGGTGGGGGACTGTCCGGGGTCCAGGAAGGAGGGGGTGTCCAGGGTCCAGGAAGGAGGGTGGGGGGTTGTCCGGGGTCCAGGGAGGAGGGTGGGGGGCTGTCCAGGATCCAGGAAGGAGGGAGGTTGTCCTGAGTCCAGGAAGGAGGGGGATTATCCTGAGTGGACCTCAAAACACCGAATGGGGTTCCACTCTATAGTTCTGAGAATATATTATCCAAAGCTACAAAGATTCCACCTGTAAACATGAAAACTTTAAATCAGTGCCTACTGTAATTTCATGACATTTAAGGGATATGTGTTTTGTGAAAAGCCTATACATTGCAGTGATGTTCGTGAATGATGGTTTTTTGCCCAAATGTGTATGGAATTCAATAACGAGGATGATTTCTTCCATTTAACCAATGTTATAGTGTACGTTTAGGATGAATTCTTGCATTTAACCAGTGTTCTAGTTTATTTTTAGGTGAGGTGAGTTAGAAACCATGTTAGGCATGTCATTAGAACATGGGTTCTTCCATTTAACCATGTAGTCTTGAATTTCATAGATGAAAGTGTTTTGACTGAGCTAATTACTACCTACTCTATAGTATGGCCAACGCATCATGTGGGCATACCCATGAAACAAAGCCATGTGTAAATGGGACGTTTTCAGCACCCCATTTGGCCAAACATACTTTTCACAATAAGGGATTGGCCATGTATATTTACATGGCTATCAAAGTCATGTACTGTGTGTACATTCCCATGTACATTCCCATGTACATTCCCAGGATACTAGATTATCATAGACACCATGTCAACCGTTATACACATCATGTGAACCCTTATACCATATCGTCATTATTACAACCATTAATAACAACTTATTAAACAACATCACTTGTCAAAGATAATCAAATTGAACATAAATCAATAATAATATTGGATATATCAAGTAAAATGAAGTCATACTATCTTACATCCTAAATGACCACCCACAACCATGATTAATGACCACAAAGCTCCCCTTTCGGCCAAATCAAAAGTGAAAACAAAAACACATAGTTGTAGAACAACAAAACCAAGGAATCACTTACAGATTTGATGTGTAGAAGAAATCAATTCCTTGATTGAAGATGGATCGATATGTGGAATAAGTTTGGCAGGAGGAAGATTGGATTTAGGGTACCAATCCAGCGGAGCAGAACTGCAATCGAGTGGAGGGGGAACTGAATGCCCGATCTGCATTTAGGGTAAATATTTCCCAACGATTTTTAAAAATCGTTGGGAATGTATGTTATACCAATGGTTGAGACTAACCGTTGGTAAAAGTGGTATGGATGTGGCCTATACCAACGGTTTACTTAAATCGTTGGTAAAAAGTGATATGGATAAGGCCTTTACCAATGGTTTTGCAAAACCGTTGGTAAAAGCTTCTATAAAATCTTTTATACCAACGGTTTGTGAAAACCGTTGGTATACATAGTCATTCCCAACGGTTTAGATAAACCGTTGGGATATAAGTGTTGGTAAAAGTGGGATTTCCAGTGGTGGAGGGGCGGCGAGCAGGAGCATCCCACGGGAGGGTTGGCGCACAGGTCATCGGATGCAGGGGTTGAGGTGCTGACGAGTCGTCGCATGGGAGGCGGCCCGCTGAAGATTGCCTCGCACGGGAGAGCGATGAGAGGCGGAGGACGTCATGCAGGAGAGGTCGGCTACGGGGTGCAACGGAGGAGCTGCGCAGGCGGGCCGGTGAAAGGGCGTCGGGGGTGTCGCGTTGTTGCACAAAGAGCAGTCGGTGAGGTGGGGAACGAGGCCAAGCGAACATGCGGCACCAGCAGGCGCACAATCAAGTCGATGAGGGGGCAACCGAGAAGCAGACGCACGAGGGGGTGGCGCTGGGGCAGCCGCACAGGGGGGCGGTGAGGGGGTATGGGGCAGCCACCCAGGTGGGCCGGTAACGAGGCACATGGAGGATGTGCGGGAGGGTCGGTGATAGGGCGCATCGCTGCCGTGCGGGAGGGCCGACAACGGGGTGAGGGGGTTGTCATGCAGGAGGGTCATCGTTGGGGTAGGGGGGTTGCCTCGCGGGAGTGTTAGCGACAGGGCACAGGGCTGTCGTGCAGGAGGGTCAGTGATGGGGCGAGGTGGATGCCTCGCAAGAGGGCCGACAACGGGGGCGCGGGGCTGACGTGCGGGAGGGTCGTCGACGGGGCAAGGGGGCAGCCTCGCAGAGGAGCAGCAGATGGAGAAGGTTATTGGATGTAACATGGCCCTTTGATACCATGTAGATCGGTACAAGTCTCTACCTCAAGGATAGGTGGAGACATTCTTTTATAGATAGAGGAAAATAATTATAAATTGGAAGAATTCGATGTGAAATACACTTAACCTGAAAATACAATTAATCGGGTCTAACAAAACTCAATAACATGGTATAACACAACCAAAAGAATAAATAAATGGAGAATAACATTTCCTAAAAAACAGTCTTAAGAATAAAAAACTTACAACACTGAAGAACATCCAATTCTAACTACAAAGCATGAATTCTAATGTATTGCAATAACTGAATATCAACACTATTTATAGTGGATCTTTGGTGAGTTGAATGTTGTAGAGATATTTGAGACTTGATGTGGTTTTAAAGATCTCTATCATCTAATTTTTTTGAAAATCTCAAACTTAAACATGATAAAATTCATAACATTAAATAGAATCCAATAAAAGAAGATAAACAATAATCATCCAGACATATAAACAAGCTATGAGTGGTAATAAAACAAGAGAATGGCTTGATTCCATGGAAGAAGATATGGATTTACTTTATAAAAATTAAAAATTGATAATTGTTACTAAACCAGTAAGTGTTATAGTAGATTGTAAGTGGATATTTAGGAGGAAAGAGGGTAATCTCAGAAAGAATGAAGTTAAGTATAAAGTTAGATTGGTATCAAATGAATTTTCTCAAGGAAACGTTATAGACATCAATGAAATATTCTCTTTTGTTGAAAAATGTTATCCAATTTGATTACTCCTTTCTTTCACTACTACTATGAATTTATATTTTGAATAATAAGATGAAAAAACTAAAATTTCACATGATTAATTGAATAAAATGATCTGCATGAGCTCCCCCACCGCCATGGCCACTCCCTTCGCGGTTGCCCCCCATATCTTGCTTGCTACACATGAAATCCAGGAACTCGGAAGCCTCAAGAGCCCCACTCCCCAAAATGCCAGAAGCTTCATTTTGCAGCTGCATCCACCAGGGTTCATGCCAAAGCCTTACTGTGGCAGAGATGAGTATGGCTATTGCTGCACATACAAAATGGAGGACCTCGCCGCCATTAGCACCTGAGACTACATCTGCTAAGTCGTCCAGTGTTGCTGCTGCTGAAGGTAGTGTGCTCCTGGCTGCACAACCCCGTTGGGGAGGAGTGAGTGGGTGGGGCTGAGATTCAGCAATGGCAGCCAGGTGCATCAGATTTAGCTGAAGCCTCGCCTGGTTCTCCGCACATTCATTCAGTTTTCCAGAATTCTGGCTCTCCAATCAATGTTTTGTTCTCGTCCAGATACTGCTAGATGTGATCAGTGGTGAAGTTGTTCGAGTAATAAGTTGCCATCACGGGTTGCATCTGCATCAGATGCTGCTGCATTCTCCTTTGATCTCTCCCACTCGGAAAAATAACACAACTGTGACGAGAAAGCTACGCACTGCACCAAGCGAAAGGGAGATAGATGCCCACCCATGCCACCCTGCAACTTCTCTTTCCCACTGCTAGCCCTGCTCTTAGGTTCTTCCTTTACTCTCAAACTTTTTCATCATAGGTCGCCATGGGTCACCTTTCTTAATAATAAACTGTTGTTGTTATCCCAAACATATTAGGTTAATAAGATTTTGAAAAAGTTTATGATGCATACGATAAATCCTGTTAAGACACCTCTTGCATGGCATTTCAAATTATCTCAGTCTCCTATTACTGAAGCTAAAAAATTAGTTATGAAAAGAATCCTTTTTATTAACATTTTTAAAATCATTATGTGTGCCATGATATGCTCTAGACCATATATGCCCTTTGTTGATAGTATTATTAAATTAGGCTTATGATGGAACTAGGAAAAGGAGCATTGACATGTATTAAAATGGTTGCTTTGGTATTTGAACTCATCTAATGCGTAGGTCTCTGTTTTGGTATTAATAATGATTTTGAACATGATATAGTGGCATATGATGATTATGATTATTCCATAAATATTAGAACCATAAAATCGATCACTAGCTATATATTTATTACTTTGGGGCCCCGATTTCTTTTAAGTGAAATTTGTATTACTATTATTTTTTTGTCACTTTCCATGACAAAAGCCAAGTATGTTGTATTAACAGAAGTGATTAAAGAATTTGAAGATCATATCCAAGATACTGATTAATGAGTCTCTTTCTCTGATCCCACTTGTTAGTCCCCGTTGATGATTCATTGATGGGGGTAGTGAACTCACTTCCAACACACAATGATTTTGACCAAAGTCAACCTTTGCCACCAGTTAGTGCATACGATCACCTTATTGGTTTCTACTTCTTCATTCTTCGATACTAATTCAAGGGATGTGTGTTAACTTAAACCAGCAAGCACAACTCAATAAAAATACAAGAACAATAAGCACATGATGATTTACAAGGTTTATCATATTGTGTACGTGGTTACATCCTTGGCATGACCCAAAACAACCCATGTTACATGATTCACTAATGCCCCAAATCCCGCCTCCAATTGGCATCAGGTTGGCAACTAGCATCGAGGGTATAAAACAGTCAATGGGAGGCATTACCCAAAATATCCCTGGATCATAAAATAAAACCACCAACCAATCCACCATGCTATAAAAGAAATAGTCAAATCCCCTACAAGAAATATCCCATAAGCATGAATATAAAAACAGGTACAAACATCCCCAGAGATAAAACAATATCAAAGGTAAAATCATGTAGAACCAACCGCAACAACCCAAGCTCCAAGCTAGTACTACCCAACTCAATCACCAAAGCCCTCCTGGAAACCCGAAACTGTTTATATATACGCGATGTGAGCATAACACATATACTGTTGTAAAAGTAGGTGCTCTAAACCCAACTTGAACAATACTTTTCGATTATCATATAAAGTATATAGGGAATAGTGTGTGATATATTATTACCATAATAATGTAGATATTTCTGCGTCCACTAATATTCATAGATTATTTATCGTATCAACAGGTTATAATAGTTTCCAACAATAATGAGAACCTCAAAATACTATGACAGTAATCTTACACATATTTTATAGGGTATTGATACATCATACTGACCATACACAAATGTTGTTTGACTATCAGGTATTGAGGGCTTATAAGTATTGAGACTTCTTCTCATGAAATTCACACTTAGTGATCTCAAATAGAGAAGATCATGATGATTGACCCACTAATAGGAACACAACATGTTTCGGGTGTCATTGATGGTTCCTATTTTTGAACACGTGCATTGGTCTCCTAACTTGAGATTATTATCAATGCAAAACATTTGATTACTTACTTTGATACATGATGAAAACCATGACATCTATGTCGTGGCAAGGTAGCTTGCGTTGAATGCGTCATTGATGGTATGACGTTGATTAAATGATCAAGATAGAATTTGTCGCTTCTGAAAAGAAATGATATCTCAAACCCAGTTGATCAGAATGGTAGCACCTTCGTTAATTTCATGGTCATAGTAGAAGGTAGTTCATCCAATAAAGTTAACTACCAATAAAGCAATGAAGGATGATGACATGAAGTCTGTGTTCTGCTTTATGAAATATCACAAGACAAAGAGATTACATTACACGGTGTGTGTTTGTAGGAGGCTTCCATTACTATGACATTCCTTACCCTCATAGTGACCTTGATGGATTGCTAGACTCTGGTCTTAATCTATGGGTAGTACTCACTACTATCGAGATAAGGACATAAAGGGTCACATACAAAACATATTCAGAAGCTTGTCCAATTCCATTGAATTGGAGTTTTAGAACATTGTGTGTCCAGCAGTGGGGGGTCAGGTAATGTCCAGGTTTAAATTAGATTATGCAGGATCCTCAAGTAGTAATCGAACTGCGACTACGTTAGTGACGTCATCACGAATTCAATTGCAGCATAAAAATGTTAAATCTCGATTTTTCAAGCTTTTGTTGCGCGTAGGGTGTCAACAATTGATATCAGAGCGAGCGTGTGATTATTTAACCCAATAATAAATTAAACATGCATTAAATTTGTGAAGATCGAAACGAACCGTGCATCAATTTGATGACAGATGGACAACTTACAACCATCCAAAGTTACAAATCGAATCCAAATTGGTTTTTGCGGGTTTAAAATTTGAAGAACACATGTGTGTGTGTGTTTTTCCGAGCGACGGTGGACAGAACAGATTCAAGTCGGGTTCTTGTGGCCAAAATTCTTCCCGACAAGGGGCACATTCCACAATTTTGTGGAAATTCAAAAAAAATGTTTCAAAAGACTATTGATGTAGGCTTTGGAAAACTTTTAAAAGGACAAAAAAAAGTTTTAAGTGTGTGACTTGTGTGTGCAGTCTCGCGCCAACTAGGGCGGGCAAATGCCCCCCTGCAGGCGTCTTGGGGGTTGGGGTGTGGGGCGTCGGTCACAGAATCGTGTCCTTGGGTCGTCTTTCTTTGTAGCGTGCATGTAATAATGGACCCACCTTTTCAACTAGCACAGGCAAATCTAAAAAAATAAAAAAATAAAGATGGGGAGGCTATAGATGCCCTTGTGTTTTCAATTGGCCCCCCAAAGAAGGGGGCATGAGCAGCCTAGCCACCGGCCAAAGAAGGGGGCATGAGCAGCCTAGCCACCGGCCATATTATTATTATTATTATTATTATTAACATGGACGGTTGTGCTGCCGCTCTCCCGTACACTGGCCCTGCACCACACACAGTGCAATGTTGCTTGCCCAGTTTAGTTGCCAGATCAAGTCATCCTGACTCAGACCAATCTGTGTCGGGCCTACCCAACCCATCTGAAACCCCCTTTTAGGGGTTTTCGAGCCACCTGGGACCCCAAAAAAATTAAAAAAAAATCAAAAATTAAGTTAAAATATTTGGAATGCATTTAAATTTATTTTGAAATTGTGCAACATGTATTTTGTAAATTTAAATTAAATTAAATTATTTTAATTCGTTTTAAAACCTCTCGAAGTAAAAATTTTTGCGAATTTAATTTTATTACGTATTTATTTGGCGTGTCAACTGGTTTTAAGCATCGATCAACCAATGTTTCTCATAAATTTTATTTATTTATTTATTTATTGCAATTGTGTGTGATATTGTAATAATTAATTAGTAAATGACAGTCTGTACATCGTCACTCTCCCACATTACATGTATAAGGGTATGTGCGTCCATGAGAATTATTCTGCATGTATGATGGCATTCTCGAGGGCTAATATATAATGTCGGGATGATATTAAATGTGGACCACACCGTGATTTAGCAAAGATCCAGACGAGATGTAGATACATTGAACAGGCGTGCGGGCTGCAACACAAGTCACACGTGACTCAGGCATTCACCCTTAGAGTCACGGTTGATCCATTTACGCTCAATGGATCCATTAATAGTAAATGTTCAAGATCAGTCGCATTATTTATTTATTTATGTGTGGTTTATTATTATTTTGTGAATGTGCATGTTTACACGATCACATAGAATAATAAAAAAGCATGTATAGATAAAAATGAACATACGCGGTGAATGTTTTTATATTTATAGCATCGTAAAGATCTGAGTGAGATTACATAAAACAAGCAAGTGTAAATAGAAATGGATTACATTCGTCGAGAAATAATAAAAACACTCAAAGAAATATTAAGTTATAACGTCTTCTGTCGCCCGAATTTGGAAAAATCCGATTGTATGAGGTGCTCATCAACTATAGTTATGGGTTCCTCCAACTACCGAGAAGTTCTTATAAAAGTGATAAGAGGACCTAACTAAAATTGACATCAAAGAAATAGTCATAACTAGTTTGATGCAATTTTAGAGGCAGAATTTAAACCTTGCAAGATTATCATTTGCGGGAGATGAGATATCACTCAACAAATCAAGGAGCCACAATTTAATGTGGTTGGTCAGCTAAAAGCCTACCTTGAGACTCTAAAAGTAGTGGCATAGCCATACCTTGGACTATAAGAAGTTTTAAGAATTCATGTCACTAGAATACTTAAGCGACTAAGTATTCTAAATCAAGTAGTTGAGGTCTACTGGGATTCGATAAAATAGTGGAGACATTTAAGAGAATAAATTTATAATGTTTAATAACTGATAATAAAGATGAAAGTATTAATCTATTTATGATATGTTTAAATTTGTAGAAAATGACATGTAATACCATAGATACACTGCGATCAATATTGGACAAAGATCATAACTTCACCAGCACAAATTTACAAGAATGGTACAGGAGCCTACGCATAATGCTACAAAATGAAAGGAAATTATATGTGTTGGGAGTCCACACTTACCCCTCCTCGGGAAGCAAGTGAGGATGAGAAAGATACTTACAATAGACTCATGAATAACGCATTTGATGTCTATATCATAATGCAATCATCAATGTCGAAAGAGTTTCAAATGCAACATGAGGACATGAATGGTTATATCATGTTGTCTCATCTTCAAGAAGTCTGTGAGGAAAAAATGGTGTGAAATCAATAAGATTATGATCACACTGATCGTATATTGATTGAAAGATGAAACTGAAGCTGGACCTCATGTACTCGGGATGATAGAGTACATTGATAGACTATAAGAATTGGGGTTCAAGACAAATCAAGAACTTTCAATTCATCTCATTCTCTCATCCTTACCACCCAGTTTCTCTAGTCCGTTAAAAGTTATCAAACGAATAGTTTAAAGAAACCACTTCCATATCTTTTGGGACACGTTCTCTTAGAAGATGAGAATTTAAAGTTAAATTTTTAATTCTTGAGGTGAACAATAAGAAAGACAAGGCAAAAAAGTCAACTGCAAGTACATCGTCAAAGGCACTTTCGCAACGTCCTAAAAAATCAAAGATAAAGAGGGATAATGTTGAACATAAGTCCATTTTCTTCGCATGTAGTAAGATAGGTCACTGGAAGAGAAATTGCAATGAAATGAAGAAGCAATCACAAATTCTACTTCAGGTATATTCATCATTAAATGTAATATTTCATGTGCTCTTTGGGTATTAGATACAATATGTCACTTACATATTTGTTTCTAAATACAGGAACCAAGGAAGTCAAGAAACATTTCTAGAAGTCAAGAAACATTTCTAGAAGTCAAAGTGTGTTCTTCAAGCAGCTAAGAAAGCATAATACCTACATCAGTGGAGAGAAACACATGATTCTTATTGCCAAATGAATGGTTCCGAGTCCCATATCGGAATACTCCTTTGTACATTCTGTCTTCTCATTCTATAAAAGAAGGGTCCCACCTCACCTTGAAGGTGGGGGGTTTTCCCATTCTACATGGTATCAGAGGGAGTCTAATCCCGAACTCTCCTCCTTCCAATTTTTTTCCCCCCGCTCTTCTTTGCGGTTTTCCCGGCTACGTCCGGCCCGCCTCCCCGGTGCAATATTTTGCACCCTCTTTCCCCGGCAGCTCCTGCCCGGTCCGGCTCCCCGATGTGCCCTCCCTCACGGTGGGCGCTTCTCCTACATCGCAATCCCTCCCCGTCGCGGCACCTCCCGACGGCAAACCTCTCGTCGCCTCGTTGCGCTTCCACCACGGCTCCCGACGGCGAACCTCCCGTTGCGCTTCTCCTGCGACGCACCCTCCCGGCCCTTCTCGGCGCCTGCGGCCCCGCCCACCCCACAACTCCCGTCGCTTCCCGTCGCCCGCCTCCTCAACGGCTTCCGACTTCCCCGGCGAACGGTTCGGCTCCCGCAACTGCTCGCACCGGCTCCCGCATCTCCCGGCGACCAAACTGGTCCGCTGCGCACCTCCCGCTACGCACGACGCTTCTCTCCGGCGGTCCTCCTGCGCACGCCGTCTCCAACCGCGGCTCCCTACTCCCGGCTTCCGCAGCGCCTCCCGCGACCCACCCTCGGCAATCCTCCTGTGCGCGTGCGGCGCCTCCCGCGGCTTCCCCAGCGTGCATCACATTTTTTTTTCTTCCCTCCTGTCGCGGATCCCTCCAAGCGACCCGGTCCAGGCAGCACCGGTCCCGACAGCTCCCTACCCTCCGGCTCCCTTCCACGCCGGCGTCGCAATCCAGCATAAGTTTTTTTTTCTTCTCTCTTTTCCAGTCGCGGCTCCCTCCAAAGCGACCGGTCCCGGCGGCTCACTCCAAGCGACCCGGAATCCTCAACAAAACCCGGCTACTCCCGGTTCTTCGTGCGCACGGCGTGCTCCACCTCCCGGCGACCTTCCGCTGTCCTCTGCTACTCCCGGCTTCCCGACACGCCAACCCGCCCGCTAATTCTGGCGCTGCCCCCAACTGCATCTTTGACCGCTACCCGACGCTTCCATTGCAGACCCCTCCCCTCTGCCTCAGATGATCACCGCTTCCACCAGCCTCGTCGATGACCGGTTAAGACTCCACTAATTTTTCCATCTGGCGGAAGACGGTGGTGATGTCCCTGACCGGGATGGAACTTGATCATCACCTTGAGGATCCTCCCCCGGCTTCGACTGACCCCAGCTATCGGAAATGGAAGCTTGCTGATAGCAAGATCTTCGCTCTGCTGGTCAATTCCATGGATCGATCGGTCAAGGATATCACCTGCACGGCAAATACAGTCAAGGAGCTCTGGGACTCCTTGAACATTATGTATTCTGAGACCAACAACCTGGCTCGGGTGTCCGATATCCTCCAGCGCCTGTCCCATCTTCGACAGCAGGACCAGTCCTTCACCGCATATTTCCTGGAATGGAAAGGGCTTCGTGATGAGTTGCAGGAGCTCTGGCCCGTTCCCCAGACACCGGCAGAGGCTCAGACCCAGCGGGACCAACTCTGCATCTTCACTCTTCTCAGCGGCCTCGCTCCGGAATTTGCCACCACGGCAACCGAGCTGCTCGCTTGTAACGACCCAATCTTTTTGAGTAGTATATTAACTTACTCTTAATGATTTAATAAGATGTTAATGGTTAATGCAGAAAGAGGAGTTGATGGCTTCATCCAGTAGACTCAACCCTTATGAATCCCACTTATCAGAGCTTGGGAAGGAGGTAGCATCTGTGGGCTTCGCTCTGGACCAAGCCCAAGACGAACTCCAGCGTGTCAAGCTTGAACGGAAACGCTTGCAGGAGAAGTTCAAGTTAGTGGAGGTTGCTACTAGGGCAATGTTATCTGAGCCTCCCTCAGATTCTCTCACCATAGCACACCTTACACTTAGGTCTTATGCCAGTGTTATAAGGGGCTATGTGATGAGACCCTAGTTTCCTTGTGTAATCCTTTCGGGTGAATAAATTGAGATTTCTTCCTTTAGTGATGTTTGTGAAATTTCAAATGTCAGGATAATTTTAGAATGTATTTTATTGATGAATTTCGAAAAAAGGATATTTTAAAATATTTATGTAAACCCTAAATAACTAATGATGTGTAATGATTTTCAAAAAATGGTCTTCTACAAAAGTGTTCAGTAAGGAATTTGGAGTCTAATAAGATCAACTTAATTTTTGATGAATAGTAAATTATGAATAGTGATTTTACGCTTAGGATTAGTAATGTGACCAAATGGATTAGTAATCTCACTTAAAGAAAGTTTTAATATAATTTAAACACCTAGATTAAGTAATGTGATTCAATAAAATGGGTAAATAACGGTTTCATAAATTATTATTCAAGTATTAGTTTTTTCGGATAATAGTGTTTTTTAATTAAAAATTTAATTAAAAATAATTAGAAAATTATTTTTATAAAAATGACTTCATTTTTGAACTCAGAGCATCGATATTATGTTATGGTAATTTTTGGGTTTTTTTCTGAAAAAAAATGAATTTTCGGTGAATAGTGTATTTATTTAAAAATATAATTAAAAATATTTAAAAAATTATTTTTATAAAATGGAGTTCATTTTTGAAATCATAGCATTGATATTTGGTTAATGTGAAATTTTGGGATTTATCTGAGAAAGTTGAATTTTCAGTGAATAGTAAAATTACATTTTTAGGGTTTCGGTATGTTTAATGACATCATAATGGTGTCATGATGATGTCATGAGATCTTTTGAGGGTTGGCCGGCCAAGGGTGATGAATTATTGTTTTGGGGGCCCCATGTGGCCTAACTCCATGATAAATGCCAAGGGAGAGCACATGGGTTTGAGAAAAGCACATGTGAGGTGTCTCTTGGCCATTAATGCTTTGTCCCCTCACTTTCCCTATAAATACCCACCCTTTCCTCCCTTAGTTTTCACTCCCAACTCTCCCCCAACGAAGTTCTGATCTTCTTACCTTCCAAAGAGTCCTCCCAAGGTGCCCCCAAGCCCTCAAGGTCCAATCCTTTGAGTTTCAAGAGTCACGTTTTAAGGTAAGGGATCCGACCCCTCTCTTTCTTTTCATGTAATCTCTTTTATGTCATTCCTATTATGCTCCATGTTTTTATGTGAGAGGATGTTCTTTTATATTCCTCTTACTGCCCTTTCATGTTTATATGATGAGAGATCCCCTCTTACTCTCATCATTTCGTTTTATGAAAGTTTAAGTGACGCCGTTAGGCTGCCGAAATTTTAAGGGATTCTTTCACCCTTCTCTTTTTTTTTAGTTCAATTTTCATGTCAAGTCTTTCAAGTTACTTTTTATTATGTTGGGGTATGATCTCTATATCTATCATACTGATCTCTTATGATCATATGATGAGGGACCCTATTTGATCTTGTCAAATCATTTTCTTTTGGAGTTAAGTGACGCCGTAAGGCTGCCGAATTTTCATAAGAGAAATCTAATCTTTTTTCCTTCCATGTTTTTCATTTCAAATGGTATGTCCCTCAAATTTCATTTCCATGTCCATATGTCCTTCTTACTCTTTCACCCTACTGTTTTATGGATCATTTATGAGTGGGTGACCCATGTTCCCTCTCATTTCAATGTTTTCTAAAACCCCGAAACTTAGCCGTTATGCTGCAGAATTTTCCCCTCAAAATGCCTCTCTCTTTTCTCAAAAATTATTTTATGTTATAAAGTGAATACTCAAAGCTCCTATTTCTACAAGGATATTCACATATATACCAAAATGTTCTATTTTAAATTCTGGGATTTACATACATGAGACCCACCTTCCTTTTCTGTGGGTTTTAAAGTGATATAAAGATCATGTCTTTAAAGCAGTTTTTAAAAAGTTATGATTATGAAATGAAACCCATTTCCTTTAAGCTATATGGGTTATTTATGAAATGTTTGATGATGATATATGTGGCTCACATGATAATAAAGGCAAATTTAAGGGTGCGCCCTGATAGCGCTCCAATGCATTGGGTAATGATGTAACCACTAGAGATTACAATTTTCACGATACCTTGGTGAATAACCTTGATAATTTTCAAATGACACCTTGGGGATGGACCTTGGTGATATGTTCATGATTGTCTATGTTAAGTGATGTAGCCACATCTTCAAGTTATGAAAAATGTTATTTTTATTATGAAATGCCTCATGATTTCTTTCTCATGCCTTAAAGTTCTTTTCATGTCCTTATTGAAGTATCTCAAGTTCACATGTAAAATGTTCCTCTTGTTTCCCTTATTGGGCCTTCTGCTCACCCTTTCTTTTGATGTATGTCCCCAGGTTATGAGATGCAGTAATGAACCTAGAATGAACTTAAGGAGACGCCTTGCAAGTGTTTAAGAAGAATGTTTTATGTTTTTTTTATGTATTATGATCCTTGTTTCCAAGACACTAAACCTTAACGATCCTCAGATTTGTGTAATGTAATGAAAGTTTTTGTTATAAAATGGCGGGATGTTATAGTTGGTATCAAAGGATGGTTTAGTTATTTGTGGAAATTAGGATATAAAAACTTTAGGAAGAACCCTATAGAAAAGTTTAAATATAGGAAAACTTCCTGGTATTTTGGTAAGTATTGAGTAAGTGGTTTATCAAACAAATACATCCCTGTCTGGATACGAGCAGGTAGAGGCGGCTCTGGCACAGATGTACATAGGGGTAAAACCCGAAAACACTGCTTTGAGCTAGACTCGAACGGGAACTGGTGCACGATAACGGGTCTTGCTGCACTCTTGGTTACGACACTCCCGGGGGATATGTTTGGTTAATCACAAGCTTTTTATGAATCATTATGAAGGAATTATAGAAAAGTGTAATTGTATAAGCATGAAGTCTTAGTTAAAAGATCCATAAATGAAATAAGTTTCTCACTAAGGTTTTATTCTTTTAGAAAATGGCGGGCAATAGGAGGAACCGTGCCGATGGTGACCGCAATGCACCATGTGCTGACGGCCCTCCGATGGAAGCCGGAATGGAAACATTCATGCGAATGATGAACCAACTGACTCAAGTTATGAGTAATAACTTGAATCAAGCTGAGAGGCCGACCTCACCACGAAGGGAACAACTTTCTGTTGAGTCCTTCATGCGTCAACGACCGCCAACTTTCAGTGGATCTACTGACCCATTGGTTGCGGAACAATGGATAAGCTCCATTGAAAAGATCTTTTCTGTACTTCATTGTTCGGAACAAGAAAAAGTCACCCTTGCTGTTTACCGCCTAGAGGGAGAAGCTGATCAGTGGTGGTCACTGATCAAAAACACGAAGCCACGAGGAGAGATGGAAGCTATGGAGTGGGAAGAATTTCGGGGGATTTTCTTTAACAAGTATTTCCCTCGTTCCATGAGAACGAAAATGGAGAAAGAGTTTCTCGAGCTGAAGCAGAAGGAGAACGAATCTGTTGGAACCTATGAGATGAACTTCACAAGGCTTTCCCGTTATACCTCAAGCTTTGTCATGGACCCTAATGGGAAGGTTGATAGATTCTTTAGCGGACTACGACCACATCTGCGGAAGAATCTAGCCAACAGGGACTACGATAGCTATGAAGAAATAGTTCGAAGTGCTATGAAAGTTGAACTAGAGTTTGGGGAGACACAATGGTCTCACAAATCTAATGAGAAGAAGAGAACTCTAGAACCAAGCCTGGGAAGAAGTTTTGATCAGGAAAGAGGTGGAAAGCATATGCAACATGCCACATGCAATAAATGTGGGAAGAAGCATCCGGGGAACTGCTTGATCGGAAGTGGTAAGTGCTACAAGTGTGGAAGAGAAGGCCATATTTCTCGGAATTGTCGTGGTGATGTGAAGCCTCAACTTCCCAACACTAACGACAGAGGAAAGATGGTTATGGCCCTACCCGAAGTCACATGCTTCAAGTGTGGACAGCTTGGGCACTTTGCTAATCAATGTCCAAATCCGAGGGCGGTGGAGGGGAATCACCATCAACCTCAGCAGAGGCCAAGGGAGCAAGGTCGTGCTTTCGCTATCACAACAACTGAAGTTGAAGTTCCAAACGATGTGGTAGCAGGTACTCTTGTTGTCCTCTCAAAACTAGCAAGTGCTTTATTTGATTCTGGTTCTACGCATTCCTTTATTTCTTCCAAGTTTGCAAAGAATATAGAATCAATCCCTGAATTGCTTGAGGTAGAGTTGTCAGTCAAGACTCCAAGTGGGATTATCCATGCATCAACAGTGTTTAGAGACTCTAGTGTTTACTTTGGTGAGCACAATCTTATCGCAAATCTAGTAGTCATTCCCATGATGGAATTTGACATTATACTAGGGATGGACTGGCTCTCAAAGTATAATGCTAAGATCAAATGCAGAAGTAAGGAAATCTCAGTAGTCTTGAATGAACGACCTACAGTTATCTTCCGAGGAGAGATATCCCGAACTGATCCCTATCTAGAAGCACCTCCTATAGCTTTCTTTATGGAGTTAATCGGTGATGAGGAAGAAGGGAAAGGGAGCATACAAATTGAAGATGTTCCGATTGTTCAGGAATACATGGATGTATTTCCTGAGGAGTTACCTGGACCTCCCCCAGAAAGAGAGGTAGAGTTCTCCATTAAACTCGTACCTGGGTCTCAACCGATATCAAAGACTTCGTATAGAATGGCAAATGTGGAGCTAGAAGAGTTAAAGAAACAACTCCAAGACTTGTTGGAGAAGGGGTTTATCCGACCGAGTGTGTCTCCTTGGGGAGCACCAGTTCTCTTTGTGAAGAAGAAGGATGGATCAATGCGGCTATGCATTGATTATAGAGAACTGAACGGGATTACAGTGAAGAACAGATATCCTCTTCCAAGAATTGATGATTTATTTGACCAACTTCGTGGGGCTCAATTCTTCTCTAAGATTGACCTTCGATCTGGTTATCATCAACTGAGGGTGAAGAAGGAAGATATTCCAAAGACTGCCTTCCGATCAAGATATGGGCATTATGAGTTTACTGTTATGCCCTTCGGCTTGACTAATGCTCCTGCTATTTTCATGGATTTGATGAATAGAGTCTTTAAGGACTACCTTGATAACTTTGTGGTAGTTTTTATTGATGATATTTTGATATATTCAAAAAGTCGTGAGGAGCATGAAGATCATCTAAGGGTTGTATTGAAAACTCTGCGGAAGGAGAGGCTCTTTGGGAAGTTCAGCAAGTGTGAGTTTTGGTTACAACAGGTGGCTTTCTTGGGGCACATCGTAACCAATGAAGGAATCTCAGTTGACCCTGCAAAGACAATGGTTGTGGAGGAGTGGCATCAACCCACAACAGTAACTGAGATTCGTAGTTTCCTTGGTTTAGCAGGATATTATAGGAGGTTTGTGAAAAACTTTTCACGGCTTTCTAATCCACTAACCAAGTTGACTCGAAAAGGGGTTAAGTTCATCTGGACAAAGGAATGCGAGGAAAGTTCCCAAGAGCTGAAGAAGAGATTGCTTACTGCACCTGTGTTAACACTGCCCTCTATCGGAGAAGGATTCGTTATTTTTAGCGATGCATCTCTGAAAGGGCTTGGGTGCGTCCTCATGCAAAATGACAAAATAATTGCTTATGCATCTCGACAGTTGAAGATTCATGAGCAGAATTATCATACGCATGATCTAGAGCTGGCGGCAGTTGTTTTTGCTCTAAAGATATGAAGGCACTATCTTTATGGGGAGAAATGTGATATATACACTGACCACCAAAGTCTAAAGTATATTTTCACACAGAAAGAATTGAACATGAGACAAAGGAGATGGTTGGAGCTTATTAAAGACTATGATTGTTCAATACACTATCACCCTGGAAGAGCAAACAAAGTCGCGGATGCATTAAGTAGGAAAGATCCTGTTGTCTTGGCAACAATGAGGATCTTAGGGGATCCCTTGATTAAAGATCTAGTAAAACTGGATATGGGAATTATAAGGAAAGGGACATCATCAACCTTATCCCAAATGATTTCTCAACCTTCATTACTAGAGAAGATCAAGAAGGCTCAAAAAGAAGATCCTTTGCTACAGGAGAAGTTCGAGGCTGTAAAGGATGGGAAGTTCCCTGATTTCAATATTGATCAAGAAGGTGTATTGAAATTTCGTACAAGACTATGTGTTCCATCTATTCCGGAGATAAAGAAAGAACTGATGGATGAAGCTCATAGCTCTACTTTCTCTATACATCCGGGAAGCACTAAGATGTATAGAGACCTTCGTGATCATTATTGGTGGGATAACATGAAGAGGGAGATTGCCGATTACACTACAAGGTGCCTGGTGTGTCAGCAAGTAAAGGCAGAAAGACAACTTCCTAAGGGGGTATTACAACCGCTACCCATACCAGTATGGAAGTGGGATAATATCACCATGGACTTTGTAACTGGTCTCCCAAAAACGTCCAAAGGAAACAATGCGATATGGGTTATTGTGGACCGTCTCACCAAGACAGCCCATTTTATCTCTATTCGGGAAGATTTCTCGCTGGATCAGTTTGCCAAGATATACGTGAAGGAAGTGGTAAGGCTGCATGGGGTACCACTATCCATCGTATCTGATCGTGACCCAAGATTCACATCAAAATTCTGGAGAAGTCTTCAGCATGCTCTGAATACTGAATTGAATTTTAGTACGGCCTATCATCCTCAAACTGATGGCCAATCTGAAAGGACCATTCAGACACTCGAAGACATGTTGAGATTATGCTCAATGGAATTTAAAGGTGGATGGGATCAACACCTCCCATTAGTGGAGTTCTCCTATAACAACAGCTTCCATGCGAGTATTCAGATGGCACCCTATGAAGCTCTGTATGGAAAGCGGTGTAGAACTCCTACTTGTTGGGATGAAACTGGTGAGAGGAAGCTTCTTGGGCCTGATCTTGTGCAAGAAATGACAGAACAAGTGCATGCCATCCAACAACACATAAAAGCTGCTCAGAGTCGGCAGAAGAGCTATGCTGACAATCGACGAAGAGACTTGGAGTTTGGTGTTGGTGACAAAGTCTTCCTTCGAATCTCTCCATGGAAGAGAGTCGTGCGATTTGGGAAGAAAGGGAAGCTCAGCCCTAGGTACATTGGCCCCTATGAAATCCTTGATCGCATAGGAGCAGTGGCATATCGTCTAGCACTTCCACCGAACCTAGCTCAAGTTCATGATGTCTTCCATGTATCTCTCTTGTGGAAGTACATACCCGACCCTTCGCATGTACTGAACCCAGAGGTGGTACAACTTGAACATGACCTCTCTTATGAGGAGCAGCCAGTGGAGATCTTGGACCGTAGAGACAAGGTCCTACGAAACAAGACTACCCACCTTGTGAAGGTGTTGTGGAGGAATCATAAATATGAAGAGGCGACTTGGGAGCCTGAGGAAACAATGAAGCAAAAGTACCCTCACCTTTTCGACTAGGCCTCAAGTGTAAATTTCGGGGACGAAATTTCTTAAGGAGGGAAGAATGTAACGACCCAATCTTTTTGAGTAGTATATTAACTTACTCTTAATGATTTAATAAGATGTTAATGGTTAATGCAGAAAGAGGAGTCGATGGCTTCATCCAGTAGACTCAACCCTTATGAATCCCACTTATCAGAGCTTGGGAAGGAGGTAGCATCTGTGGGCTTCGCTCTGGACCAAGCCCAAGACGAACTCCAGCGTGTCAAGCTTGAACGGAAACGCTTGCAGGAGAAGTTCAAGTTAGTGGAGGTTGCTACTAGGGCAATGTTATCTGAGCCTCCCTCAGATTCTCTCACCATAGCACACCTTACACTTAGGTCTTATGTCAGTGTTATAAGGGGCTATGTGATGAGACCCTAGTTTCCTTGTGTAATCCTTTCGGATGAATAAATTGAGATTTCTTCCTTTAGTGATGTTTGTGAAATTTCAAATGTCAGGATAATTTTAGAATGTATTTTATTGATGAATTTCGAAAAAAGGATATTTTAAAATATTTATGTAAACCCTAAATAACTAATGATGTGTAATGATTTTCAAAAAATGGTCTTCTACAAAAGTGTTCAGTAAGGAATTTGGAGTCTAATAAGATCAACTTAATTTTTGATGAATAGTAAATTATGAATAGTGATTTTACGCTTAGGATTAGTAATGTGACCAAATGGATTAGTAATCTCACTTAAAGAAAGTTTTAATATAATTTAGACACCTAGATTAAGTAATGTGATTCAATAAAATGGGTAAATAACGGTTTCATAAATTATTATTCAAGTATTAGTTTTTTCGGATGAATAGTGTTTTTTAATTAAAAATTTAATTAAAAATAATTAGAAAATTATTTTTATAAAAATGGCTTCATTTTTTAACT
Organism: Viscum album; assembly: GCA_963277665.1. Taxonomy (NCBI): domain Eukaryota; kingdom Viridiplantae; phylum Streptophyta; class Magnoliopsida; order Santalales; family Viscaceae; genus Viscum; species Viscum album. The sequence goes on along the minus strand of OY728157.1, from coordinate 452,324,813 downwards.
CAGAGCATCGATATTATGTTATGGTAATTTTTGGGTTTTTTTCTGAAAAAAGTGAATTTTCGATGAATAGTGTATTTATTTAAAAATATAATTAAAAATATTTAGAAAATTATTTTTATAAAATGGAGTTCATTTTTGAAATCATAGCATTGATATTTGGTTAATGTGAAATTTTGGGATTTATCTGAAAAAGTTGAATTTTCAGTGAATAGTAAAATTACAGTTTTAGGGTTTCGGTATGTTTAATGACATCATAATGGTGTCATGATGATGTCATGAGATCTTTTGAGGGTTGGCCGGCCAAGGGTGATGAATTATTGTTTTGGGGGCCCCATGTGGCCTAACTCCATGATAAATGCCAAGGGAGAGCACATGGGTTTGAGAAAAGCACATGTGAGGTGTCCCTTGGCCATTAATGCTTTGTCCCATCACTTTCCCTATAAATACCCACCCTTTCCTCCCTTAGTTTTCACTCTCAACTCTCCCCCAACGAAGTTCTGATCTTCTTACCTTCCAAAGAGTCCTCCCAAGGTGCCCCCAAGCCCTCAAGGTCCAATCCTTTGAGTTTCAAGAGTCACGTTTTAAGGTAAGGGATCCGACCCCTCTCTTTCTTTTCATGTAATCTCTTTTATGTCATTCCTATTATGCTCCATGTTTTTATGTGAGAGGATGTTCTTTTATATTCCTCTTACTGCCCTTTCATGTTTATATGATGAGAGATCCCCTCTTACTCTCATCATTTCGTTTTATGAAAGTTTAAGTGACGCCGTTAGGCTGCCGAAATTTTAAGGGATTCTTTCACCCTTCTCTTTTTTTTTAGTTCAATTTTCATGTCAAGTCTTTCAAGTTACTTTTTATTATGTTGGGGTATGATCTCTATATCTATCATACTGATCTCTTATGATCATATGATGAGGGACCCTATTTGATCTTGTCAAATCATTTTCTTTTGGAGTTAAGTGACGCCGTAAGGCTGCCGAATTTTCATAAGAGAAATCTAATCTTTTTTCCTTCCATGTTTTTCATTTCAAATGGTATGTCCCTCAAATTTCATTTCCATGTCCATATGTCCTTCTTACTCTTTCACCCTACTGTTTTATGGATCATTTATGAGTGGGTGACCCATGTTCCCTCTCATTTCAATGTTTTCTAAAACCCCGAAACTTAGCCGTTATGCTGCAGAATTTTCCCCTCAAAATGCCTCTCTCTTTTCTCAAAAATTATTTTATGTTATAAAGTGAATACTCAAAGCTCCTATTTCTACAAGGGTATTCACATATATACCAAAATGTTCTATTTTAAATTCTGGAATTTACATACATGAGACCCACCTTCCTTTTCTGTGGGTTTTAAAGTGATGTAAAGATCATGTCTTTAAAGCAGTTTTTAAAAAGTTATGATTATGAAATGAAACCCATTTCCTTTATGCTATATGGGTTATTTATGAAGTGTTTGATGATGATATATGTGGCTCACATGATAATAAAGGCAAATTTAAGGGTGCGCCCTGATAGCGCTCCAATGAATTGGGTAATGATGTAACCACTAGAGATTACAATTTTCACGATACCTTGGTGAATAACCTTGGTAATTTTCAAATGACACCTTGGGGATGGACCTTGGTGATATGTTCATGATTGTCTATGTTAAGTGATGTAGCCACATCTTCAAGTTATGAAAAATGTTATTTTTATTATGAAATGTCACATGATTTCTTTCTCATGCCTTAAAGTTCTTTTCATGTCCTTATTGAAGTATCTCAAGTTCACATGTAAAATGTTCCTCTTGTTTCCCTTACTGGGCCTTCTGCTCACTCTTTCTTTTGATGTATGTCCCCAGGTTATGAGATGCAGTAATGAACCTAGAATGAACTTAAGGAGACGCCTTGCAAGTGTTTAAGAAGAATGTTTTATGTTTTTTTTATGTATTATGATCCTTGTTTCCAAGACACTAAACCTTAACGATCCTCAGATTTGTGTAATGTAATGAAAGTTTTTGTTATAAAATGGCGGGATGTTATATCGCTAGCCCTTCGACGCTGGAGATCCCGCAGGTTTATCATCGGCTGAGCAAGGCCCAGCGGGCTCTTCCTCCTCTCGCCCCCATTATCGACCACTCAGCTCTCGTCGGTCATGGCAGTGGCCGCTCCTCAGGACCTCGTGGGCGTGGTCATGTGGAAGGTCGTCCACGTCCCCTCTGTCAACATTGTGGCAAGGTTGGCCACTCGATTGACCGTTGTTGGGTCCTGCATGGACGTCCATCTCAGCGCCCGTGGCAGGGCCAGACAGCGATCCAGGAAGCGCCGTCAGCAGTCGCCACTCTTCCTCATTCTCTGGACCTGTCTATGGCCGACATCCGGCTCCTCGGGACTCTGCCGACCCCGGCCCATCCTCGGCTTCTCTGACCCATTCTGCTCGTTCCGTAGCCTTTTTCGGTCGTCGCTCCCCTGCATGGATGCTGGACTCAGGTGCCTCCGACCACCTCACCGGTGATGCTGGTATGTTGACCTCTTACTGCCCTTATGCCGGTTCCTCCGCCATCACTGTCGCTGATGGCTCCACTATCCCAATTGCGGGCTTCGGCGCATGCTCCCTGACTCCGTCGATTCACCTACCCTCTGTGGCACATGTGCCCCGCAGTCCATTTAATCTTCTTTCCATCAGTAAACTGACAAAAGATTATAACTGTGTTGTCATATTTACCTCCTCTGGTGTTGTTTTTCAGGATCAGACAACGAACCAGGAACTTGGTAGAGGCCGACTTCAGGACGGGGTCTACATGTTCGATGGACCGGCACCCATCGCTTGCTTGTCTACCTCTTCTCGAGCATTGGATCTTCATTCCCGGTTGGGACACCCGCCAGCATCCACCATTCATCAGCTTTTTCCAGAATTTAGTCGGAGTCTTTCTTTTCATTGTGAGTCATGTACTTTTGCAAAACACCATTGCACTACATACATTCCTCGGGTGGATACACGGGCCTCAAACCCTTTTGATCTGGTTCATTCAGATGTTTGGGGTCCTTGTAACATTTCGAGTCATTTGGGATATAAATATTATATATCTTTCATCGATGATTATTCACGAATGACTTGGCTTTACCTCCTTCGAGAACGCTCCAAAGTGTTTTCCACATTCCAAACCTTTTACAATGAAATTTAGACCCAATTTTCCACATCTGTCAAATGTCTCCGCTCGGACAATGGGCGTGAGTATCTCTCCACTTCCTTTCGGCAGTTTCTCCAGAAGAAAAGCATCCTTCATCAGACCTCCTGTCCTGATACACCCCAGCAGAATGGCGTGGCCGAGCGGAAACACAGACATATTCTGGAGACTGCTCGTGCCCTCCTCTTTCACCGACAGGTGCCTCTGCATTTTTGGGGCGATGTCATTCTCACTGCCACCTACCTGATAAACAGTCTTCCTTCCTCTATCCTTCAGGGAGAGACTCCTTTTCGGACTCTGTTCTACACCCTCCCTCTTCACTCTCTTCCCATTTGCGTGTTTGGCTGCCTCTGTTACGTTCGCGACACACGTCCAGGTCTCTCCAAACTCGCACTCAAATCTCTTTGTTGCATCTTTCTAGGCTACTCCCGCACTCAGCGCGGATATCGCTGTTTCTCCCCCGACCTACGGCGGTATGTCATCTCGGCCGACGTTGCTTTTGTTGAGAGTTCTTCGTTCTCCCTTCCTTCTCCTCATCTTAACCCTGCCATCGATGATTGTCTTCCTCTCCTCATCCACCCTCCACCGGTGTCAACTCCTGTTGACACCCATTTTGGTCAGGTCTATTCTCGACGTCCATCGACTGTATCCCCCGACCCGGCCAATGACACTGATGCTCCCGCTTCGTCTGATGCTCCTGCTCCGCCACCCGAGGACTTGCTCATTGCCCTACGGAAAGGTACTCGCTTCTGTCAGAATACTCTATTTATATCTTCATACAGGGGTATGTCCGCTCTGGAGACAGTTTCTATACCTCGCACAGTTGGTGATGTCAAATCTCACCCCGGGTGGCTAGCTGCAATGCGGGATGAATTGCAGGCTCTGGAGGAAAACCATACTTGGGATCTTGTACCCCTTCCAGCAGGCAAACAGGCAAACAGGGAGTGGGCAGCAAATGGATTTACACCATCAGGCTGAATCCCGATGGCACTCTTCATCGCCTCAAAGCTCGCCTTGTGGCCAAAGGCTTCGCACAGACTTACGGTATTGACTACTTTGATACCTTCTCACCAATTGCCAAGATGGCCTCTGTCCGATTATTCATCTCTCTCGCCGCCCATCATCATTGGCCTCTTCATCAATTGGATGTCAAGAATGTCTTCCTCCATGGCTTCCTTGAGGAAGAAGTTTATCTGCAGCAGCCCCCCAGATTTTGTGCATCCGGCAATGAATCTCAAGTCTGCCGTCTACGCCGCTCTCTCTACGGCCTCAAGCAGTCTCCTTGTGCTTGGTTCGGCCGCTTTAGCACGGTCGTCACCGACTTTGGGCTTTCTCGCAGTATGAAGGACCACACTGTCTTCTACAGGACGACCACCCATGGCTGCATCTTATTGGTCGTATATGTGGATGATATCATCATCACCGGCAGCGACTATGTGGGTATCACCCATCTCAAGGCCCATCTTCACCAGCACTTCCACACTAAGGATCTCGGTCCTCTCACATACTTCCTAGGCATCGAGGTTTCCTATTCTTCAGACACCATCTCACTCTGTCAAGGGAAGTATGCATTAGATATATTGCAGGATGCTGGGCTGACTCAGGCCACTGCGGTCGACACTCCTCTCGAGCATGGGGAACGGTCTCTTCATTACTCCTCGGCACTGTATCCCCATCCCGAGCGGTACCGTCGACTGGTGGGCAAACTCAATTATCTCACCATGACTCGACCCAACATTTCCTGTGTGGTTGCCAAGGTGAGTCAATTTATGGAGCATCCGACTACCTCTCATTGGGATGCTGTCATCTGCATCGCCAAGTACATCAAGCGAGATCATGTCTGTGGTCTTCACTACTCCCAGCATCCTCATCAGCATATTGAGGTCTTTTGCGATGCTGATTATGTTGGTTGTCTTGCCACTCAGAAATCTACCTCTGGGTTTGCCATATTCTTGGCAGGCAACCTCATTTCTTGGCGCAGCAAGAAACAGACGATCGTCTCGCTCCAGTGCCGAGTCTGAGTACCGTGTCATGGCCACCGTCACTACAGAGATCCTTTGGCTTCGGCAACTCCTCCAAGAGCTTGGCTTTCCTCAGCAGACTTCTGCTCAAATATGGTGTGATAATCAGGCAGCCACTAAAATTGATTCGAATCTCATCTTCCATGAACGCACGAAGCATATTGAGGTAGACTGTCACTTTCTTCGTCACCACCTGGAGCATAATCATGTCAGCTTTAGCCATATTCTGACGGCAGACCAGCTTGCTGACATCTTCACCAAAGGTCTCCCCGGTGCTCGCCTCACCTCGCTCAGTTCCAAGCTGGGGATCCACAGCATCTAACGCCCAGTTTGAGGGGGAGTGTGTCTTGGTCTTGTATGATGTCATCTTTATTTTTTGTGGGACTCGTTGTCCAAGCTGGGCATGTCCAGCTTGAGGGGGAGTGTTAAACCCTCTATTTATTATTATTATGGGTATTTCCGAGTCTCACATCGGAATACTCCTTTGTACATTCCGCCTTCTCATTCTATAAAAGAAGGGCCCCACCTCACCTTGAAGGTGAGGGGGTTTTCCCATTCTACAGTTCTTATGAAACTATAATTGTGTGTTGAATACTACCAGAACATTTAGGAATGAATGTTGTTCATGGTATTTCATACACAACCAATAGTTCAGTAATACATGAATCATTGGCAATACATGATAAATATAAAATGTAAGACTCAAATACCCAATTGTGGAAAGATAATTCCTTGTCTAGTAAAACTAAAAGTAGTTGTCAAGGATATACCCTGTATGGTATTTAGACTCTTTGGAGCTAAAAATCATAAGTATCATCGACACATTCACTTATCTAATTTTGAACAAAGAAACCTTTGGAAATAAAGATAAGTCGCAAAGCTTTCGGTTTTAGTTCACCGAGAGAGCGTGAGTTATTCCAAGGAGAAGCTAGAGGTAAATTCATATACGTAATGAGATTCCTTCAGGAGTTTTAAGGAATGTAAAAGTAAAGTAACAAACATGCATGATTAATAGATATGAGTTGCTTCAAGCCTGTGAGTTGAAGAATATTTTAACCATGCATTCATCCATCATTATAAATGTAGAGTGGAGTTATTCCTAAACTCACATTTCCTTATACACATCAAAGCTATGATGTTAGCAAAGAGGATCGATGAGAGGTCTTACATGTAAACATTGATCATTAAAATGTAGAGATGAACAATTCTTAAACACACATTTCCTTATACACATCAGAGTCATGATGTTAGTAAAAGAAGCATCAATTATGAGAATCATATGCATTGCAAGATCTTCTATTATCTTTTAGATGCATGTTCCGCAAATAGCGGCATTATCCCATAACCATATGCCAACTATAATGACAAATGGATATCATATGAGTTGTAATATGAAATAAATCCAGTATGCCATAATAACATGTGTTTAGATGCAAAAAGTTTGTTAAGGATAAATCAAAAACAAACTTGCATCAAGCAAATCACCAAATGCATATCCTTTATCATCTTAAAGTTCTTATAGGATATTATATAAATTCATAAGATAGAAAAGTAATAGTCGGGTATTTCTATAAAAGAGTGCACATCATTATTTTAGATGGTGGAAGCAAGATTGACTTGAGTTAAGTCAATGTCGGAGATGCACAAGTAGTCGGCATAGGAACAAGCTCCACAAGAACTTGTGGAAAAAGAATGTTCGTAAGACACATATTGTGTGGGAAGGTTAAAACCACAGTGGTGGTTTTATATTCATCGCGGCAGGTGAAACATTATTCATTAAGAATAATGGTTCCAACAAGAAAACAATAAAATTCAATAATCTACGATTGGAAAGTTCATTTGAATTCAAGAAAATGGATTCCATGTACCAAAACCAAGTATGTATTTTGGTAGTTTCTCTAATTGATGTAAAGTTGTTGGTGGGTATTCAAGAGAAACTATACATGAGTGGTACAAATGTGGTACCAATAAAGCTTGATTGGTTATAACTGATGAAATCGGGATGCGGAACGAAAGGGTCAGAGATATAAAAATTTTCTTCTTAGGATCGACGTAACAACATCGTCTCCGGCAATGTGATGCCCAGTAAGAAGGCTGAGGATTTCACGTGAAGGAATTAAGCACAAAAATAAAATCATACAATTACCACACTCGATTTGAAGACGTGTTTGACAACTACTCATCGCCGATGATTGTTGCTTAAAGGAACCGACGTCGAATCCATATAGATCATCCACACGCGCTTCGAAAGTCTGTGTGAATGACGGTCGTTGAAATCTAAATACTAGCTCAGAGATCCAACAATGCATTCAACATTACGATGATCACCACAACGCCAATCCTTCGATTTGTGACTGAGAACTTGGATCAGAAGCTTAGATCGACTTCTTCTCTCTCTAAGATGTAGGAGAAATGAGAGAGAGATTCTCAAATTTGAGTAATGAATAGTGTGCCAAAGGAGAACTTCCTCTTACTTATGTAGTGAGGTATGAAAATACCCGGAAATGACTCCCCAACCCCCTAACATTTATTACCCATTAAGTCGTAAACAACATGTTATGACCAATTAACTGTGTCATAAACGTCATTAATAGTTTTATCACTTATAATATAATAAATATATTACGTGATAAAAACAAGTCATTAATTCGACTCGATATTCCTGCAAATACTAAACAAACCTTGAGTAATATTCTTTTGTTAAATATTTTCTCATTTATTCACTTAAATACTAATAAATACATTAAATAAATAAATTCAACTCCAATTATTCTATACTCTAATAATAATGAATTTATTTATTCATTGGTGATCGTTTATACTCAGACATGTCTCAAACCCCATGGTGGGATCCATCATGTCTTATACCCATATTCATTAAAATGGCAGATGTTTGAATACGCTAAGTGTGTGACCATCTAAGCCTCTGTCTCCGTAACAATGAGTACTACTCACAGTCCAGAAGCGGAGTCTAGTAACTCATCAAGACTCGTAAAGAGATAAGGTATAGTCATAGTAAAGACAATCTTTCCTACGAACACACGTCGTGTAATATAATATTTTTGTCATACGATATCTCATAAAGCATGACACACACTTTGCATCATTATTCTGTTTTGCTTTATTATTTGTTGACCTAACTGAATGAACTAAACTTATTTTACCATGGTCATGAATTTAGCGAAGATACTATCATCCTGATCAACTGGGCCCAAGATATAACTTACTTTCAGAAGCGTCAAATTCTATCTTGATTATCCAATCAATATCATACCACCAATGGCGCACCCAATGCAAACTCTCACCACGACATAAATGTCATGGTTTTTGTCTTGCATCAAAACACGTAATCAAATAGTACACACTAATAACAATCTCAAGTCAACAGACCATTATAAGTGTTTGTAGATAGAAACTATCAATGACTCCTGAAACACGTGGTGTTCCTATTGGTGAGTCAATCTTCATGATCTGGTCTACTCGAGATCATCAAATACGAATTTCATGAGAAGAAGTCTCAATGCTCACGAGCCTCCAGCATCTGATGGTCACACATCATCTATGTCCTGTCAGCATTGACTATAGAATATAAGTTTAAAATTATTGGCATAGTATCTCTAGTTTCTCATTATAGTATGTGAACTGCTATAACATTTTGATATGACAAATAATCTATAGACATTACCATATAAATAGTGGACATAGAAATATCAACACAATTATGGTAAGTGTTCATCATGCATAACTCACTTTATACATGATATTACAATCGAAAAATACTATTCAAGTTGGGTCTAGAGCGCCCACTTTTACGACACTCTCACTTCCACTAGAGACAATTTGTTAACTATCCTTGTTAGCCTCACTACGATATTAGATCATATTTTTCCATTGAAAGACTAGTCGGTGTCCCCTTATAACTAGTGTTCCATCCTCTCCAAATAACGGGTACATATCCCTTGTACTCTCTCAAGTACAATTGCATAGTTTGACTGTTTTTCGTGCAATTTTGGATTTAACTGGTATTTATCTGCCACAAAGCATATATTGGCAATATCATATCTAGTACATAGCATGACATATGTGATAGAACCACCGCTAAAGCGTATGAAATCATATTCACTATTATAATCTCATCCTATGTCTCATACATGTCTTCTTGGAGATATTATGTCATGTGACATTCGTAAAAATTTTCTCACACATTGTTCCAACTTGTATTTTTTTCCAATACCTTGTCAGTATATGTCCTTTGGCTTGTTCTAAACAACCATTAGATCTACGTTAATAGATTTCCCTAAAACTTGGGTTGCCACTTTAAGTCAATTTTTGGAAAGTTACTTTTATTATCAACATATTATACTTGGAAAATTGTGATGCTCCCACTAAGCTATTATAGACACTTGGCATACATTTGTTCCAAATGAATTTTCTATGATAATAACGTTTCCATTAATCCATAAATGGATCTCTACAACATGCATTTATTATTGGCATTCCTTGGTGTCATCAACCCTTTCTGGTTGCGTTGTGCAGACACCTTCCAAGAAGGGTGGTCGTGACAAATAACGCATAATATTTTGATCATAGAATGTTGTCATGACAAGTAGAATTCTAATAGATTTAAGCATAACTTTAAGTGCAAGGTTTTTTTGTCATAGACAATCTCTAGACATTGTTGCTTAAACCTTTTAACTATCAATCATGCCTTATTGGTGGGAACCTGACTATCCATGTATTGTTTATGTTGAATACCCATCGTGGTATCAAGACACGAAACATTCAAGGTATCAAGCACCCACTTTGGTACATGGAATCCATTATTGAATTTCAATTAAGCCTATCAATCTTAGTTTGTTGTCATTTACACTGTATCCTTATAGGATTTATTATTCTCAATGAATAATGTATCACTAGCCGCGGAGAACATAAAACCACTAATATGGTTTTAACCATTGATAGGACCCGAGGACTGACTTCTTGTATATAGAATAGAACCAGCAGAATTACACGTCTGAGAGGAGGAAGATGGAGAAGACACTCGAGAGAGGTTCACTCTACCCGCCCAAGCCTTGCGACCGCTGTCCCAAGTCAAACAGTCGATTCTTCAACAATATTTTTCCCCTTTATTCCCCAACTCATCCCTTTTTTAACAGCCTGGGATAGGACCCTAGTCTAACAACCCCCCAATTGTTCGCCCAGCTGTCCTCCCCTAATAACTTACCCAACTACAGCCCCACCCCATTAAATTTACATATTTGTCCCTCCGACAAGGTCTTTATCACTCGTTCCACCTTGAAATTCAGTCTTCTGCTCAAGACTTGGAAAAAAAAATTGATTTTAGTCCCCCCTTTACAAAGTCTCCAAGCGATTTGTCGGATGGTCTTCCTTGCTTTATGGCGATGCACCGTGTCTTCACCTACACTCCAAAAAATCTCCCGGATACTCTTCTCTGGTTTATGGCCCTGCAAAAGTTTTTCCATTGGGTTTGACCGGTGCTTGCAGAAGCTGAGGGACCAGAGTTGGTGGCCTTCGCCCAACTTAATGTGCAACCGACCAGAGTCAAGCATGATGATACCCAACAAAAGTAACACCGACAGCACCACCTGTTACATCGATGAGGTCTGGTTACGTACGTGGCCAATCTTATCAGAGATCGCCCCCGCGGCGTGTTCCTGCTTTGTAGCAGCGCCAGAGGTTGCAGATTGCATCGCGGGCAACTCGAACACTAGGTGCTCCACCTGACGAGCAACAAGTTGTTGCTTGGGCCCACTGTTGAAATGGAGTGCAGGTGTTCCAACATCAAGGTCACACTCTGTGGGTTCACCAAACTCTTGCGTGCGGGAGGACGAGAGCACCGTAATCAGAGAAAGGTGTGTCTTGTCAAGTCGAGGGGCCTTCTCTAGGCGTTGCACCCAATCGTTGACAGTCTTGTGGAGTGCGGCCAGTTCATGAGCTTGGGGCTGGCGGAATGCAACCTGCTCCTAGCTCCAGGTCCTCTATATTCAAACTTATGTAAATTGTGATAGCTTCCGGATTCTTCACAACACATCCTTTACTTCTTTTTTCACAACTCCAACTCAATCTTCCATAACTCAGACATGCTCAGAGTTGATCTACTGTTTCATCAACATAACATCCAAATCTGGCTAGCAGCATCTCAAACTTATTCTGGATATCAGCTTCCGAACTTTTCTGGCATCCACTCATCTTCCATACTTTTCTGAGGCATGTTACTTCGACACTTTGAAACTCAATGTAGTTTTAAGCTTCTTCGGCACAGCCATCTTCTTCTGTACTTTGCTTCCTTCTGTTTCTTCAACCTTTACAATATATGGGTATCGTAGGCTGCCCTTCTACCACATCAGCATCTCTTCAGCAGTTCCCCATATGTTCTTCATGATTCAGACTTTACCCCAGTGATGTTCATTCATAGTCTCTCAAACTCTTCAGCATCCGGAACTAGCTTTCTCTTTCAATTATTCTGATGACACTACTTCCTTATAGTTATCTCGGGTATTTGGGAACGTACATTTAATCTCCTTCCGAAATACATGTTCTGAAACTGACACCTTCTGGACCTTAGGCTTCCGGAACAACCTTTCTTCACCTTCAACACTTATCATTCTTAAACGAAGTTCAGCTCAACAATCATCACAAATTTAACCTGCTTCCAGAGTCAACTAAGTTCAGCTCATCCGAAATCACAATCTAGTGATACTGTCCAAAACCCAGACTTTGCTTTCTTCCAGAATGACACCTTCCGGACCTTAGGCATCCGAACCTTTGGGACCTCCATCATCATCCCCAATCTCCTTTCCTTACTCATTGACTTTATCAAAACTATTAACAACAAATACAACACTCATGGTCACCATCTATTGAACTCTTCACAATAGAACCAAACTAGAGTAATACGTTTTGAGAAAAGTTTATTTACACACATTGAAGTTGGTCATTGAAAAATACACACTTTATTTTATCCAAAACAACAGCTGCATGGGAGTCCAAACTGGTTCCACTGAAGATATTCTCTACTACTGCATATCCAAAGCCAATCCTAGCTCCCATTGATACAACAACAAACCCACTGATTGTATATAAAAACAAAAAGAAAGAGAGAGAGATGGATTTGCCTGGGAAAAGCCCGTGAAACGAACGGATCACTCGTCTGCCTGCACTTTTTTCCCAATCCATCTCGCAACAATGGGGGTGAGAGCCACCGTCGGGGGAAACCTTATCGGGGAGGCAGCCTTGTGTGCAGCATACGCCAGAGCAAACGTCCCCACCCTCTCCCCCGTCTCGTCGCTAGAGATCCCCACCTGCAAAGTCCACACCCAGATCCTCACTCATTCGAGAAGCAGAAGAACGGTGCATAAATGGTGCAATTCTACATGGAAACGCCAACTTTATTAGAAAGATGTTTCCTTTTTCCACCCAGGAAAAAAAAACCTTATGCAGGAGGGCTTGGACGTCGACGCCAGCACTGACAAGGGCGTAACAGAGTGCGAAGGAGGCGATGGAGAGTGTTATGGAGGTCGCTAAGTAGGCTCCGCCATATTTTGCCAGCAGCTCTTTGGCTTGATCTCCCTTCGTTTTCCATTGTGCCCCTTCTTTTCCACTGTTCTCCCCTCTGGAGCTAAATATCTGCAGAGGAAATCATCAAGTTATTGAATTTAAAATCGAAAACACAAAACCAGCCTCTGGGTCTGATAAACACGAATTTATAAACTGGAAAATCCCCATGGATTCGCTAGCTAGGGCTGCTGATCCCTCCAGCTTCAAGGTCAACAGTGAAGATTTTTCTTGGAAACAGTAATTCATGGTTCAAGGCCGTGTTGCGGAAGCCCAGAAGAAAATTAGGAAAATGGGCGAAGGAAGGGTGTCTTACATTCCAGAGACCCACTTCGAGGCCAAATTTCTCTGTAACCTCCTCCGCTGGAGATGATGATGATGAAGAAGTCGGAGATTGAGTGCCGCCGGTCTCCTCGATTTTCTCCTTGACAGCCCTGAGTCTGGATCGATTTAACTGGGATCTGGGGTGAGAAGCCGAAGCGAGCCTGAATTCTCGGACGTGGGAGAGGGCAGGAGGAGAGAAGAAATGTGCCGTGAGCGCCATTTGGGCTAACCTGAATTCGCGGACGTGGGAGAGGGCGGGAGGAGAGAAGAAAGGTGCCGCGAGGGCCATTTGGGATGGTTTATCCAAGTGCTTGTGGAGTGTATATTTATATATATCGAGTTTGTCTTAAATCCCCTTTATTGTTTGAAGTCCAATTACTTTGTTGAATCTTTTGTGTGATATGAAAATGAGAATAGAAATCTTTATCTTTCCGTCCAATTTTAGGTTTATCCTTTCACCAAAGACATAGGAGTTTCTTTCTCATGTTTTTTTTGAATCCCTTAATATCAACGTCTATAACTTCTAGGGCGAGTGAGAAAAAGATGATGGGGTATCATCTTATTCTTCTATCTATAACAAAAAATTTCATTAAAGGTTGGAATACCTCTACTAACATAATTTTTACCTATTAAAGTACGATCCACTCAAATATAACTCTCAGTCATACCCAAATGAAAAAGAAATGAAAACAACGTAAGGTAAACAGATTTTTTACAAGTTTCAGTCACAAGGTGGGTAACTACTCCTTGTTATGGTCAGGTTGAGACTGAGTCACAGATTTTACACTGAAATATATCACCAATTACAAGTGGGTAGGGAAGTACCATCCTCTACCTATAAGTGTGTTGGTCCTCTCCAGTTTTAATAATCACAAATCATGACCAAACATGTTCATTTATGTCAAATCATGGTTAGTTAAGTTCAAAAATGTTTAATTATGTTTATCTATGTTCAATTATAAGTTTAACATAATTCTATTGATGTTTATACTATAAGTTAGGTAAACAGACAAAATGGCTAAGTATAAGTCACAAAATGACTCACTGACAGATATAAGACTGAGTCACCGACAGAACAAATGACTCACCGACAGAACAAACGACTCACCGACAGAATGACTCACCGACAGAACAACTCACCAACAAAATGAACGACTCACCGATATATACAAGTCTGAGTCACCGATAGTTTGAGTCACTAACATAACAAGTCACTGATAGTATGTGACACTGATGTACTGACATACCGACGCATTAAGTCAACGATAGAAGGAGTCACTAATAGAAGGATTCACCGACACAAGAAGTCACCGACAAGAATCACTGACAGAATGACCCGCCATTCAATACTTAAAAAATTTTCTCTACTCTTAAATTCAAAATTAATTCTAACGATCATGTTTATGAAACTCAATACTACTTATTATATTAGTGACCTTGTCTGTCTTTTGCAGACATTGTCAAAGAACAGTACGAGGTATGAGGAAGCCCTCATGCTAAGGATTGTGCCTATTGCCGACCTCTGCAGAATATAAAAAGAAATCACTTGAGCAAAAAGGAGGTGTGATATATCAAGTGAACCTGCGAATTGCAAGCAAGAAAAAACACACGAAGAACACCCATTCTTGCCAACTGTGAACAAGAAGGATTTGCTAAGAACTAAAATCTCAACATTCTTGCAGCAAAAAAACTTAGTGAAGAGAAACTTTGAAGACCATCTCATCTCATTAGAAACCATAACACAGAGCTTCCACGACACTTTGTTTTGGTGTCTATTTCCAGAAGTGGACTCGAGCTTCACATCCACTACACCTAAGAATTCCAGAAGCATCAAGAGCATCACTCAGAGCATTCTAAACCCTCTCTCATTACATCTGCTCTATCGTGCATAATTTTACTACATTTCGAGCAGTGTGTGTGTCTATAGTATAATCACACACTGTCTCCTGTGCTAAGCTGGAGGATACAAGATATCCCCACTCATTCACCTTTCTACATCTTTTGCACCCACATATAATTATGGAAGAGATCCATGTGCGACCTGGTTAGTTTCCCATGTATAATTGTGGTAGAGGTCCAGTTTGACCTGGATAACTTTGTATGTTGTTGTAAACTCCGATCCAGGGTGTGGATCAAGTTTATTAATACAAACTGCTTGGTGGCAGGTGATCAACAAGCGGAGAGGATTAAGTATTTTCTTGAGAATGAACCTCTTTTTTATCCATTGTTTTTACAAATTTTGTTTTCTCTATTTTCACACATATTTTAGAAAATTGAATTTTACTTTGATAAATTATCTTAGATAGTGTTTATAATTGTTTTTGATTTAGTAAATTACTTTCAAAATTTATACCTATCTTTCACATTGTTGTAACTGAGAATTAATCAATCTTTTTGAGAAATTAATTGAACATTCAAAACTCTTATAAATCTGCTACTTTGGTTAACTGGGTTGTTTAGATTTTAAATTGGGGGAATTTTTAAAGAAAGTTTTTAATAGAAACTTGTATAGGAACTCAATTCATCCCTCTCTTGAGTGTCCTACTCCGACCAATATTTGGTATCAAATGATTGTTTTTAATCTTATATTTTTAGAGTTTTTAAATATTTTTCAAATATTTTCAACTTTGATTTTAGCTGTGTTTTAAAGATCTCTAAATTTCTGTTAGTTCTAAATTTTTAGCTCTTTAAAAACATATTCTCTATTCTTTGTTATGGACAATAGATTGGAAGGTGATTCTACCAACATACCTCCATTTTTCAATGGATCTAATTATGCTCAGTGGAAAATTAAGATGAAGATGCATTTAGAAAGTATGAGTTTTGAAATTTGGTCTTCAATTGTAGATAAATACACGATACCTACTAATACCAGAAATACTTGGGATTACCCAACTAAGGCAGCTTATAATAATAACTGCAGAGCTATGAATTCCTTATATTGCTTTTTAGGAGATGAATAATTCAATAGGATTTCTACATGTAAAACAACCCATGAAATTTGGGATACTCTAGATGTTTCACATGAAGGAACCACTAATGTTAAGGAAGTGAGACATAATACATATACTATTAAATATGATAACTTTAAAATAAATCATAATGAACCTATCTCTGACATGTATTTCAGGTTTAATGAGATTGAGAACACTATTATCTCTTTGGGAAAGGATGTTATAGCTAAATAAAAAATCATATGAATTCTCATATGTCTAACAGACAGATGGAGGGGAACCTCAGTGTCAATTAGAGAATCTTGTGATATCAGTAAGTTTCTAGTAAAGGAGATGATAGGTAAGTTGATGATGTATGAGGAAGAATTGAAGGTCAATAAAGAAGATAATGACGAACCAAAGAGAAAGTCAGTGGCTTTCAATACCCCTGCTTCTAAACACAAAGAAAAAGATAAGGCACAAACTCATTCTCACAGTTCAAGCAATGAAGAATTATCATCTGACAATGATGAGGAAGTGACTCAATTAGCTAGAAGGTTTAAAAAAATTATAGAAAGAAGAAGTTCCTTAGGAAGCCCAACTACAAAGGAAAGAATGACTACAAGGGAAATTGGAAAAAGACTGGAAGAGAGGTGATAACTCAAATG
This sequence comes from Viscum album, assembly GCA_963277665.1. Classification (NCBI taxonomy): domain Eukaryota; kingdom Viridiplantae; phylum Streptophyta; class Magnoliopsida; order Santalales; family Viscaceae; genus Viscum; species Viscum album. The sequence goes on along the minus strand of OY728157.1, from coordinate 452,308,127 downwards.
AGATAGTCTGCTATGAATGTAAGAGAAGAGGAGATGTAAAGGTTGACTGTCCTAAGTTAAAGTATAAGAAGAAATATGAGGACAAGGATAAAAGGTACAAAAAGGAAATGAAGGCCAGCAGAAGTGCTTCTGAGGATAGATCCAGTGAGTTAGAGTCTTCACATGACGAGAAGGTGACAAAGCTAACATGTGCTTCATAACAAACACTTCTGAGGTAACACTTGAATCTCCTGTACAAAATTCCTACTATTATACAGATGAATCTGATTCGGAAAACATGACCAATGAGGAAATGTTTGAGTACTGTAAAATGATTGAAGACACATGCAATGAATTAAAAGATAAATATAAAGTTTTGAAGAAAAAACATGCTCTCACCTCTACTATTAAATCTAATCTTACTAAAGAGAAATATAAGAATGCTCAATTGCTTAAAGAAAATAATGAGCTTAAATTATCAAATGAGCGGTTAAAAAAGGATTTAGAAAAGTTTACCAATGGAAAGAACACTCTTACACAAATTCTTGGTAAATAGGTTGCACCAAAATATGCTACTGGTATAGGCTATCAACCAGGACAAAGAAACTTTGTTAAAAATAATTTTGTATCAAAATATGAAAAATTAATATTTTGTGCCTAAATTTGAGAAATCGGTTACAAGTTCTAGTAGTGGACAATCTTTTGTTGCTTCTAGTTTTTCCAGACCAAATAGAGTTTATTTTTCCAATACTCTACAAACTATTTATAGAAAACTCATGAAGCAAGTATGAGTTCCCAAAGCATTAATTATTAATATTACTAGACCCAAGCAAGTCTGGGTACCAAAATATTTTCTTGTTTGAATTTTATTTGTAGGAATCATACTTAAAGAGATCATGTAGAATCTTATGGTACTTAGACAGTAGATGTTAAAGACACATGACAGGGGATTAATCAAGATTCAAGAATCTTATAAAGATTGATGGTGGTCATGTCACTTTTAGTGACAATGCTAAAGGTAAAATAATTGACCTTGGTTAAATCAGTAACTCTAAATCAATTTTAATTTCCAAAGTAATTTTTGCTGATGAATTAAAGTACAATCTGTTTAGTATCTCTCAGTTATGTGATGATGGTTTCAATTTTAAATTTGAAAATGATGCATGCAATGTTTTTAATTCTAAAAATGAGTTAGTATTTACTACTTTTAGAAATGGGAATGTTTATGTTGTGAACTTTGATCCTTTAGTTTCTCAAAATGTTTCTTGCTTAAGTATCTTTCATAAAGAGTCATGGATTTGACATAGGATATTAGGCCATTATAACACTCACTCACTTAGAAAGCTTATAAGGAAAGAGTTATTCAAGGATCTACTCAAAATAGAATTTTCAAACAATAAAGTATGAAATCCTTTTCAAAAGGGAAAACATCACAAAATATCTTTCAAACCAAAGAAATAAGTTTCAACTTCTCAACTACTTGATTTGGTTCACATGGATTTGTTTTGACCATCTAGAGTTTAAAGTCTTAATGGGAAGCATTATGTTGATGTTCTTGTTGATGACTTCTCTAGGTATACTTGGAAATTTTTCTTAAATCACAAAAGTGAAGATTATTCTCACTTTACCAAGTATTATAGTACAGTAGAAAACCTAATTGGTCTTAGAATTAAATCCTTAATAAGTGACCATGGCCATGAGTTTGAAAATCAAGAGTTTGAATCCTTTTGCTCACAAAATGGCTATAGTCATAACTTCTCTATTCCTAGGACACCCCAACATAATGGAGTTTTAGAAAGAATAAATAGAACCTTACAATAAATATCCCAGACAATGCTTAATGATTATGACTTACCTATTTATTTTTGGGTTGAAGATATAAATACAACTTGTTACATAATTAACAGAGTCTTAATCAAAATAATTCTTAAGAAAACTCCCTATGAGTTATGGAACAATAGGAAACCCAAAATTAACTACTTAAAAGTGTTTGGTTGCAAAGTTTACATCCTTAATACAAAGGAAAATCTTGAAAAATTTTCATTCAAAAGTGATGAAGGAATTTTCTTAGGTCATTCAACCTCTAGAAAAAAAACTATAAAGTTTTTAATAAAAGAACCAAATGTGTGTAAGAATTTGTGTATGTCAAATTTGATGAAATAGATCCACATGAATCTAAAACCCCTCTTGAAAATATTGAGGATGATCTGTCCAATCTGAAAATTAATGCCAAATCTCCTAATCCTGCTATTAAGCAATATGTTTAATCCTCTAGTTCTGGAAAATCTTCAAACTCTAATCATAGTGAACCTGAACCTACAGATGAACCTGAAATAACTAGCCCTTTTTTTTCTAGATCATTTAGAACCCTTAAGAACCATACCTTAGATGTTGTAGTTGGAGACTTAGATAAAGGAACACAGACTAGAGATTCTCTTAGGAACCAGGTTGAACAGTAATCCTTCTTATCATATCTTCAACCTAAAAACATTAATGATGTAATAAATGATGAATTTTGGGTGATGGATATACAATAAGAGTTGAATCAGTTTGAAAGAATAATAGTTTGGAAACTAGTGGATGAACCTAAAGAAACCTTGACCATAGGCACTAAATGGGTCTTTAGAAACAAAGTAGATGAAACAGACACCATTGTGAGAAATAAGGCTAGACTGGTTGTACAAGGATATAGTCAAGAAGAAGGTATTGACTATGAAGAAACCTTTGCACCATTTTCTAGACTTAAATCCATTAGAATCATGCTAGCATATGCAGCTCATCTAAATTTCAAACTATATCAAATGGATGTAAAAAGTTAATTATTAAATGGGTATATAGTTGAGGATGTTTTTGTTAAACAACCCCCTGGTTTTACAAACCCTAATTTTCCAAATCATGTTTTTAAATTAACAAAGGATTTATATGGTTTAAAACAAGCTCCAAGATCTTAGTATGATATGCTCAACACTTTTCTTATTTCTAAAGGTTTTACAAAAGATATAGCTGATCCTACTCTTTTTATAAAAATAATTTCTAAAGATTTTTTCGTAGTTAAAATCTATGTTGATGATATTATTTTTGGATCTTCAAAGAATTATTTATGTATTTATTTTTCAAAAATGATGCAAAGTGAATTTGAAATGAATTTAATGGGAGAACTCAAATTCTTTATTGGATTTAATTTTTTTTTCAAAATAAATAAGGTATTATTTTAAATCAAAGTAAATATACTAAATATCTAATAAAAATGTTTGTCTTTGATAGTACAAAAGGCAGTGATACTCCAATGAGTACCACCTGTAATTTAGATCTTGATGAAAATGGTAAATCTGTTGATCAAACCACTTACAGAGGAATGATTGGAAGTCTACTCTAATTGACTGCTAGTAGGCCTAACATTATGTTCAGTGTGTGTATGTATAAACATTTTCAAGATAATCCTAAAGAATATCATTTAAATGTTGTTAAAATAATTTTCAAATACCTCAAGTATACAACCAACTTGGGATTTATCTATCCTATAGGACAACCTTTTGATTTAGTTAGTTATTCTGATGCTAATTTTTATGGTTGTAAGTTAGATAGAAAGAGAACCTCTAGAACATGTAACTTTTTGGGTAAGTATCTAGTATCATGGTATAGTAAAAAAGAAAAATTTTGTTTCCTTATTGATTCTCTCTCAAATTTACCCAATATATGAAGGTAGAACGGTCCTTGTAGTCTAGCTTGGGTTATCGAATCCACAGAGACCTAAGAAGTAACCTATAGACACGCACATTCTAAGTACTGTTTTTGGCTATGAAGTGGCCAACTTGGGTTGATTTTAGATGGGTTTAAAGGAACTCTAAGAGACTTAAGTGAATTCAATTTAAAAGAATGAGTTGATCCTAGGTTATCGCTCAAGGTGGATTGGATGAATTACTTTTTTAATGATTTCAATTTCTTATAATTGAGATGGATTCATTTAAGAAGATAAAACGAAATCATCACTTACTGGTTTAATTCCTACACACCCTAATACTAATCACCTATACACTTGAAGGATCAAAGTTTTGAGCACTCCAAGGTAGAGGTTTATATTAGCACTTGAAACTTGTGACCTTAAATTCAATAAGGATGAAGATGTTTTAAAATCATCAAATAAAAATCTCATTTAAAAGAAGTGATTAACCATTAATAGAGTGATAAATAACATCCAATCCAGCCCCTTTCTACTCCCTTGTATCAACCCATAAAAGAGTTATCCCTCCATTGATTACATGTCTTCAACAGAAGCGGGGAGTAGACTTACAAAGGTGGAATTGAAGAAGTAAAAACAACAACAAAAAAAGATCACTCCTTCGTTGTGTGATAATCTCACAAGGTTTGGTATGAAAAAGTTCACACCTTGAACCAATGGTATCAAAGTGATAAATAGAAGAACAGAATAATAAGAGAAGAAGAACTTTTATTAAGAAACAAGGATGAATTAAAACAACTATGTGAAGGAAGAACATTACAAAGAGAAATTGGCAGCATAACATTAAGATGAAAACAAGCTCAAAGATTCCCAAATCCTCCAATACCACTGCCTTAAATAGAAATTTTTGAGCCCTTGGGTTGAGCCTCCAATAGTACAAGTCATCCCACTTGAGTATGGTAGGTCTAGGGTGGTGGAAAGTTTGTGGAAAGAATACTTTCCACCCTTGACCCGAAAAGGTATCCAGCTTTTATACACCGAACAGACGCACTTGAAACACCTTCTATATGGAAGAAGTTGGGTGGGCCATAGAAGACTTAAATTAATATACTGATGCACCCTAATAGCCTGTAAAATATCAGCCCAAAAGGAGTTATGGTTTTCGAGATATGGTTTAATTGGTGGGTTGTTTTTCTGGGCCACAGAATCTGGCCCAGAATTTTATCTCTAACTTGGGCCGCCTAAATAAACACCATGGAGGACTAATTAGCATTATATTCTGAAGAGTGATTTGTTCCTATACATTCATTATAACATCACACGAAATTTGGGATTAATTGGGCCTGTATGTTGGGCCCCACAGTCTCATCAGTGGGCTAGTGTCCAATCTGCCATCTCTAGAATTGCTTCCTTTCATCACAAAATATCCCCATCTTCTTCCATGAATTCTCCATTGATCCATGAATGAAACATGTTCATATTGGAGTGTAGATAAATTTCCAAAAATATAAAATTAAAATATTTATAATCAGATGAATCATTGGGTACTTCAAATGATGTTAAAAAATGTACCACATAATAGTGCATTTTAAGAAGGTATTACAATCATAATGTGAAATTATGTTCAATGTGTAAAATGCACTAAAATAGCGTTTATGAATAATAAAGAATATGAATATTATATATATTAACAATGAATATTATCCTCATTTAGTGGCTAATCACACCCCCCAACTTGAGTTTTTCTAGTCCCGAGCAAAATATATCTCAACAATATGAAATTCGAATTCTCTTTTCCAAAAACATTTTAATACACAATGATCACCAAAAAACCTTATACCAAACAATCATGAAACCCATAAAAATATTTTAATACAAGATATTTTCATAAGAAAATCTCAATCCCAAGCCCATTCCTTTGTTCAAATTCATTGTCATATTTCATCCAATATCAATTAAGTATGAGGATGTGTTATGCATCACAATAGACATGGGGGTTCATCTTTATTCAAGGGGGAAATGATAGAAGCGCTAGGTGGAATATCATTTAAATATTAATATGAGTATTCAATATTTTTTTGTATCATGTTTTTTTGTTTTTTTTCTTTTTTTTTCTTTTCTTTTTGCAATTTTGCCATGGTAATTGAAATTGCACTCAAAAGAGTCAACCCCTGTAGCGAGACTTTGCCGATGACTCCCAGGCTCAAAGACCTTAGGGAACCAAGTGAAGCCCACATACTCAGGCATCATCTCGAGTTAACTCAGTCAAAAACAAATTCAAATTACCAAAAATAGAGATAAAATTACTAACTCTGGGCCAGACAACTATGGAGTCATGATCCCCAAGTGCCGAAAGCCACACATTAGGTTATTTCATTGCTCTACGTGCAATTTTTTTTTAATTTTTTTTGAATACTCATATTAAACTAAAATGATCACCAAACCTATGCTATTTATTTAGGGGACCCCATGAACTCAAACTAATACCCCACTATCCAAAGGACGTGCATTGTGATCTTTTTTTTTATTTGGATGAAAATATAAACAATGAAATATCACATTAGACAACCACACTTTACAAAATCTATGCTCATGAAATTATACAAGGATTAAAATCAGAATCAGGGCATGCTAAATTATTTGATATTCAGTTTCAAAGTGTGCAATGTGTATTACCATGTTCAAAGTTAAAGGAGTTTTTCCTTCCATTTACACTTTTTTTTTCAAATCATTCATTTTTTTTGACACAAAAGCATTTTTTTATTTTATCTCCCCCCCAACTTAAAATAACACTGTCCCCAGTGTTTAAAGAAAAGAAAATTTAGAAGGGGGTAGAGGTAGAGAATGAAATTTCCAAAAGGAAATTAAAAATGAGGATCATGGAATGAAGTCACCTGGTGGTTAAATTTTGAAGTTCTTGTCGCTCTAATTTAGTCCTTTGATATCCATGTCGCTTGCAAAGTTCCCTAGTGGAAAAAGGAAAATAAATAAATATATATATAAGTAAAATATAAGTATATATATAAAAATTATAGAATAAGTAAGCACATTAAGCTGTAGGTCAGTGGTAAGCACGCGCCCCTTTCTCCCTTCGGTCCCGGGTTCGAATCCCCACGGCTTCGTCGGTTGTGAAGGGGTTTGCCCCATGACCTACGATGTGGCCTTTTTTATTATTATTATATATATATATTTTTATTTTCATTTTAACCTACAAACACATAAAAATAAAATAAAATAAACTGATGATACATTGTCTTCTTTTTAAATTTCTGGGTAAGGTATTACTCGAGGATCACACCATGTGACACGGATGAATATGACACTCCCCTTTCGTACCAATGCATACTCATTATAGAAGAACAGGTCAACAATTTATTTTTTTCATTTCTAAATATCAAAATGATTAATAAAAAAAATGATTCCAAAAAGTTTAGAAACATGAAAACCATGGGTTGCCTCCCATGCAGCGCTTTGTTTAACGTCGTTAGCCCGACATGAACACCCCTAACTTACCCAATACCAAATTTAAACATTTTAATTACCACATGTTTCACCACTTCTACTAGTTTTATATTTATTTTATGTTTATAATTTGTTTCATGCACAAACCTATGTTCTAAAACGAGTGGTAAAATCCAAGGAATATCACAAATGGTTGATCTAGTTTCCTCTATAGTATTTCCGAAGAAATCAATGATCATTCCAACTTTTTTGGTTTCAAGAGAAGAATGAATTACAATTTAAAGGTCATGATTATAACTTATGAAGTGATTCTTTAGAGGTGAGGTAAGGACAATAATTTTGAGCTCAGGTTGGATAGGACATTTAGACACAAGTTGATATTTGAAATCCAGCTCAGTTTCATTTTCCAAATTTCTCAACAAAATTGGTTCCTTTTGAATAGAAGATTCAACCACCAAATAAGAAAGATCAGTTTCAGGAATGGGTATGGACTCAAAGTTTGTGATTTCTCTTAATGGTTCAGTGATTTGTGTTTTTGAAAATTTATCAATGGAGTTATACTTATGAGACTCAATCCATGATGTCAAATTTCCCTCTTGTGAATACAAAAAATCATTTTCCTATTGATTTAAACACCCATCAACAATTCCATGATCCTCCTCATATTCCCCAAATCCAAAGGTTTTCTCTTCAGTAAATTCATAAGAGGTTTGTGGGAAACTACACACTTCACATAAGGTTATGGAAGGGACAATTTGTGTCGGGATGGGTTCCTCGCAATTTTTAATGCTTTGTAGTTCTAACCTTAATGATGAAACCTCAAAATTCATTATCTCCATTTGTTGAAATAGCTTTTCAAGTAATGTATGTGGATTAGGATGGATAAGGGGTGGATCCAAATGGTCTATTCTAGGTGGATAATTAAGTTGTTGTAATTGCACAAGAGGGTGTTCAAATTGGCTTTGTGGGGATTGAAACTCATTATATGTTGGAATGTTTTGTGGATCATAGGAGTAAAAACATTGTGGTTCATTAGGTTTTTGATGATCACACAAGTAGAAATTAGGATGGTCATTGTACATCACACATGGGGTTGGGTGATCAAAGTAGGGATAGGTTTCCAATGTTTGGACTTGTTCAAAATTGAATTCCATAGGAGTGAGGGGGTGAGAAAAGAGAAGAGAGATGAAAAAAAAGATGATAGTGTCTAAGATAAATTACTTAGGTCCCCGGAAACGGTGCCAAAATTTTATTCTCGCTCAAATTTACCCAAGATATGAAGGTAGAACGGTCCTTGTAGTCTAGCTTGGGTTGTCGAATCCACAGAGACCTAAGAAGTAACCTATAGACACGCACATTCTAAGGAATGTTTTTGGATATGAAGTGGCCAACTTGGGTTGATTTTAGATGGGTTTAAAGGAACTATAAGATACTTAAGTGAATTCAATTTAAAAGAATGAGTTGATCCTAGGTTATCGCTCGGGGTGGTTTGGATGAATTACTTTTTTAATGATTTCGATTTCTTATAATTGAGATGGATTCATTTAAGAAGATCAAAAGAAATCATCACTTACTGGTTTAATGCCTACACACCCTAATAATAATCACCTATACACTTTAAGGATCAAATTTTTGAGCACTCCAAGGTAGAGGTTCATATTAGCACTTGAAATGTGTGACCTTAAATTCAATAAGGATAAAGATGTTTTAAAATCATCAAATAAAAATCTCATTTAAAATAAGTGATTAGAAATTAATAGAGTGATAAATAACATCCAATCCAACCCCTTGCTACTCCCTTGGATCAACCTATAAAATATTTATCCCTCCATTGATTACATGTCTTCAACGGAAGCGGGAAGTAGACTTACAAAGGTGGAATTGAAGAAGTAAAAACAACAACAAAAAAATATCACTCCTCCGTTGTGTGATAATCTCACAAGGTTTGGTATGAACAAGTTCACACATTGAACCAACGGTATCAAAGTGATAAAGATAAGAACATAATAATAAGAGAAGAAGAACTTTTATTAAGAAACAAGGATGAATTAAAACAACTTACATGTGAAGGAAGAACATTACAAAGAGAAATTGGCAGCATAACATTAAGATGAAAACAAGATCAAAGATTCCCAAATACTCCAATACCACTACCTTAAATAGGAATTTTTGAGCCCTTCTGTTGATCCTCCAATAGTAAAAGTCATCCCACTTGAGTATGGTAGGTCTAGGGTGGTGGAAAGTTTGTGGAAAGAAGAATTTTCACCCTTGACCCGAAAAGGCATCCAACTTTCATGCACCGAACAGAAACGCTTGAAACACTTTCTAGATAGCCTAATTTTGGTGGTCCATAGAAGACTTAAATTAATATCCGGATGTCCTCTAACATCCTGTAAAATATCAGCCTAAAAGGAGTTATTTTTTTCGAGATATGGTTTAATTGGTGGGCTGTTTTTCTGGGCCACAGAATCTGGCCCAGAATTTTATCTCTAACTTGGTCCGCCTAAATATCCACCATGGAGGACGAATTATAATTATCTTCTAAAGAGTTATTTGTTACTATATATGTCTTCTAGCATCCCACGAAATTTGGGATTAATTGGGCATGTATGTTGGTCCCCACAGTCTCATCAGTGGGATGGTATCCAATTTGCCTTCTCTAGAATTGCTTCCTTTCATCACAATCATAATGTGAAATGATTTTCAAAGTGTAAAATGCACTAAAATGGTATTTATGAATAATAAATAACATGAATATTATATATATTAACAGTTAATATTATCCTCATTTAGTGTATAATCACTTATCTACCACCAAGGATGAATACATAGCTACTGATAGTTTTTTGTGCTCAAATTTTGTCAATGAAACACACTTTGATAGATTATGGATATAAATTTAGACATATACCTATAAATTGTGATAATAAAAGTGATATTAACATATCAAATAATCCTATTTATCATTCTAGAATAAAACATATTGATGTAAGACATAACTTTTTGAGAAATCATTATAAAAAAGGTTATATAACTCTGGAATTTATTGGCACATAACTTCAGCTTGCTGATATATTCACTAAGCCATTGAACTCTGATAAGATGATTTACATTAGACACGAATTAGGGATGATTAATTTGTAAGTACCTACTACCAATAACTCTGTGTTAAAACTTAGTGTGATGTCTTGTTGATAGGACACTGGTGATGTCTTGCTGACACTGATAGTGTCATGTTGAGAATGACATGCCGACACCGACAGTGTCATGTTGATAGTGTCATGCCAACACTGATAGGGTCATGTCAATAGTGTCATGCCAACACCGACAATGATGCCTCACCGACATCGTTGTCTCTCTGAAACTGATAGTGTCTTTCCGACACTGAGACTAATGTCTCACCGTTGGCCACTCACCAATGGAACCCACTATCTGTATCTGTTTTATTTTAGAAAAATGATGCAGTTTTGTTTATTTCATTTTATTTTAACCCAGTTGAAAAAATTTACGACTTATAAATCCCTAAATGATAAAATTAAGTTGATCCATCCTCTTTATTACTCTCGGATTTCCACTCTTACTCTCCCAACCTTTCTCTATTTAACCTCATGACTTTCACCTTCCTACCTTTAACTGAACCTTCAGAATGGTTAAAGTGAAGCATGTATTAAAAGGATATGAAGACGAATCACAACTTTCTAAGAGGCAGAAATAAGATTCAAGCAAATCTAAGCATGTTAATCATGGTCTTGTGAACCATGTGGTAATACCAAAGAAGGAAGTGTTCACCGAATGGTTATTATTTAGTAAGTCTCTTCTGTTAAGAATGTTGCAAACTCAAGGGTGGCTAGATTTGTTTTCAAACAATGAAAGGTCATATTACCCTAAGATTGTGCATAAATTTTATCTTCATGATGAGTTTATCCGGGAAGGAAGTGAGATATATTAGATCGAATCAGTAGTGAATAGAAGAATATTATCTTTTTCTTCAAGGCATTGGGTATAATGCCTCAATGTACCACATGAAGGAGTCATTGATGACTACTAGTTAAGTAGTCCACCCAATAGTGAGTTGTTTTTCTATGAGACAACTTTGAGGGAGATGATGTTAATGAAGAACACAGAAGGCCTATAGATTCATATTTGGATGGAGAAAGTAGAGTTTTATTTAATTTTATCCAACACTAGTTATGTCCCATGAAAGGGGAATTTTACTCACTGAAATATCAGGATGTATATCTCTTATATTTTCTAAATAAAGGACATAAACTGAATCTGTGTAGGTATTTGATAGTTCATATAAGTGAATTGATAAATCCATATTGTAAGACTAATTATTTGTTCTATCCAAGAATGATATCTTATATGATAAAAGCCAAAGGATGTGTAAGTAAATATGAACAAACCATTTCTTCTTGTAGTGGTATCTGCCTAAGTATGTATATTTTCAAGAGGATGAAGATAAATTGGAATCCATGGAAGAGGGTGTGAGTTAAAGATAATGAGAAGCAATATGAAAATTTCAATCCTCTTGAGAATCCTACTAGTCCAAGAGATGTGGATAATCCTAGTCTAGGAGCAGATGTTGATGTTATCTATTCTGATGAAGAGGAAGCTGAATCTATTAGAGAATAAGGGTCTCCTATAGATGATAGGAGTGACCCATATATTGTTGAAAGTCTAAGGGGAATGTCATATGGTCCAACTATTCCACCTTTAGCTCTACCATCCAAGGAACCTATTTTGGTTGGTGATGATGATGATGAGACTAAGGAGTCAGGTAGTGTGGAATATGAAAGCATATCAAATGATTTAGAAGAGGAATTTGGAGAAGAAGAAGAAGCGGATAGAGAAGGAGAAGAAAGTGGCAGTGGATCTGACAGTAAGGAAGAAAGAGATAAACATGAAAATGAAAGTGATGAAAGTGGTGAAAGTGGTAGTGATTCTGATCATCCTACTGATGATCAAGGTTCCAATATAGAACTGGCTGGTCTAGAAAATCAGGAACAGATTGTAGAACCTCCTAGTCCTGTAGAAGCCGGTACTGAGGTAGAATTAGTTGATTTTGGTAATGTAGACAAAGCACTGGTATGACCAGTACCTCAGTTGGTGTATGTTAGAAGGAGACCTCAAGTTTAGGGGTAGAAACTGGTGAGGAGAGATCAAATTGAGGGGGTGCCTCAAGCTAGGCAAGTGAGAGTTGATACACTCAATCCACTAGATGCTTATGTGTTATCTGAGTGGAGAAAATTCTCTATTTATATTGCTCTCAGTTAGGATTATCCAAATTCAGATGATGAGGAGAGTATAGTTGTTTCAAAGGATCGGTAGTTAAGGAACCTCCATCAGTTGCATCTGCTTATACTTTTGCACCCTTAGTGATTTCAGTGATAGGTGACTATGTCACCAAATCCGATTTTGAAAGTTTTAAGGAAAAAATGTTAGATGTTGTGATATCAGTCCCTCAATCTCAGTCTGCACTTATAGAAAAACTCACTGAGAATGATGCATACTTGATTATAGAAAGAGTTGTTTCCAAGATCGAACCTCGGTTAGTATCAGTTTTGGACGTAGTTGAGGTAGCTAGTCAGAATGTGTCTGATGAAATGGTCAAGCTTGCATCTATTGTTAGCCAACTGTTCAGTGAATACAAAGCCACTATAGACCAAGATATGAAAATTCGTGACATCTCTATTGAATCCCATGTTGAGGATGCTACTATAACTCTTGATTTTCCCCTTATAAAGTCATTAGTCAAGGATATAGTGAATAGTTCCTCATTATCTATGGACCCACCTCATAATGTTCCTCCTGTTCAGTCTTTAGATAGTGAGGTGATTCAAACCATGGTAAGGGAAAACCTTTAGTCATTAATAGGCCATTTGGATAGTGAAATCTTGAGCTAGCTAAGGTAAGATGTGAAAGATCTTGTGCAAGGGGCATCTAGCTCAGCAGCTCCTATATCTCACCCACCATAAATAAAGATGGCCAGGACTATCATTAGAGAAGAGTTGAGAACCATGATGGGTGGAACTGATCAACAAAGTCTATCCAAAATTAGGCAAAATAGTGATCATATCTATGATATGGTTATATTTTATTCCAACCAAGATATAACTGCTCAAGAAGAAATCACAAAGAAAGCTGATTTTTTACTTCAAGAGGATATACACAAAACATCGTCTAAACATCCACTTCAAGCTTTTACTTGAGAACATGAGAATTCCTCCAATGACCCAAGCCTTCAGAGATGAAGTAAATCTACTTAAGGATTTTACTCCTATAATTTCATAGTTCATTGAAAATAATAAAGATTTCATAAAGTCTATGTAGTATGGTGGAGAGATAATCATGAATTTTATCAGCCTTTTCAAGACTTATCTACATGTCTTGAGTATTGCGATTGTTTCCCCTCCTTCCACTCCTATTAGACCACCTTTGGAACCTACTAGATCTACTTCTTCCAGCATGACTTTTGATAATAACTCCTGCTCAAGCCTTCATATAGATTCATCCTATCATTTTAGGGAACTTACTATACCTCCTTCCTCCATTAGTCCCAGATTGACCCCTTCAGTCCTTACTAGAGTTCTTTTTCTCTCTCTCAGAATTCATTCTGAACCTCCAGCCACTACCTCTACATCTACTGATCCTACCCCTATAGCTTTTGATAAGGGAAAGATAGCGACGGACCACTCTTTGAAGAAGATGAAGTAGTTTGTATCACTTGTTTGATAGGGCTGATTTTTTGTACTTCTTTGTTGTATTTTTGAACTTTAATATCCAATAGAATTTTCATTACTAATGAAATCTAGTATATTTTCACGCTCTGATTATTTATTTTCTTCCTTGATCTTTATTCCATACTATATTTACTCCTATTTTTATAATCCCCAAAGGGGGAGAAAAGAAGAATAATTATAGCATTATGCATTAGTTTAACTATGGAGATAGTAAGTATAATACCTACTTTGATCATTATGAATCAACTGATTGTACTTTATAATGTCATGATTTGTGATAATCAAAAAGGGGGAGATTGTTGGCCCTCTCTGGTTTTAATAATCACAAATCATGACTAATAATGTTCATTTATGACAAATCATGGTTAGTTAAGTTAAAAAAATGTTTAATTATGTTTATCGATGTTCAATTATAAGTTTAACATAATTCTGTAGATGTTTATAATATAAGTCAAGTAAACAAACTAAATGGATAAGTATGAGTCACTGATAGTTAAGTCAAAAAATGACTCACCGATAGATATAATAATGAGTCACTGAAAGAATAGATGAGTCACTGATAGTATAGACGAGTCATTGATAGAATAAATGACTCACTGAAAAAACAAACAACTCACCAACAGAACAACCGACTCACCGACAAAATGACTCATCGACAAAAAAAATCACCAATAGAACGAATGAATCACCGAAAATTACAATTCTGATTCGCCTATAGTATGATTCATTTATATAATAAGTCATCAATAGTATGTGACATCGATGCACTAACATACCGACACATTAAGTCACCGATAGAAGGAGTCACTGATAGAAGGATTCACTGAGAGGAGTCCCCGACAGAATGAGTCACCGATAGAAGGAGTCACTGATAGGAGTCATTGACAGAATGATATAACGTGCAATACTTAGAAAATTTTATTTACTCTTAAATTCAAAATTAATTCTAACTGTCATATTTATGAAACTCAGTACTGCTTATTATATTAATGACCTTGTATGTCTTTTTCAGATATTGTCATAGAACAATATGTGGTATGAGGAAGCCCTCATGTTAAGGATCATGCCTATTGGTGAACTCTGCAAAATATAAAAAAGAAATCACTTGAGAAAAAAGGAGTTGTGATATATCAAGTGAACCTGTGAATTGTAATTAAAAAAAACATGAAGAACACTCATTCTTTACAACTGTGAAAAAGAAGGATTTACTAAGAACCAAAGTCTCAAAATTCTTGTAGCAACAAACTCTAGTGAAGAGAACCTTCAAATAGCATCTCATCTCACTAGAAACCAAAACATAGAGCTTCCAAAACACTTTGTTTTGGTGTATATTTCTAGAAGTGGACTCGAGATTCACATCTTCTAAACCTAAGAAGTCCATAAGTATCAAGAGCATCACTTAGAGCATTCTAAACTCTCTCTCATTATTTCTACTCTGTTGTCTATAATTTTAATACTTTTCGAGCAGTGTGTGTGTATATAGTATAATCACACACTATCTACCATGCTAAGATGGAGGATACAAGATATCCTCACTCATTCATCTTTCTACATCCTTTTCACCCACGCACAACTGTGGAAGAGGTCCATGTGTGACCTGGTTAGTTTCCCACATATAAATATGGTAGAGGTCCATTTTGACCTGGAAAACTTTTTATAATGTTGTGAACCCCGATTCAGGGTTTGGATCAAGTTTATTAATACAAACTTCTTGGTGGCGGGTGATCACCAAGTGAAGAGGATTAAGTCTCTGCTTGAGACTGAACCTCTTGTTTTATTCATTGTGTTTACAAATTTAGTTTTCTCTGTTTTCACACATATTTAAAAAAACTGAATTTTACTTTGATAGTTGATCTTAGATTGTGTTTATAATTGTTTTTTATTTAGTAAATTACTTTAAAAAGCTATATCAACATTTAAAATTGTTGTAATTGAGAATTAATCAATCTTTTGAGAAATTAATTGAACATTAAAAACTCTTATAAATATGATACTTAGGTTAACTAGGCTATTTAGATTTTAAATTGGGGGAAATTTTAAATAAATTTTTAACAATTTTTTTATAGGAACTCAATTCAACCCCCTCTTGAGTGTCCTACTCCAACCAATAAAGTGTTTACTAACACACACAACATCTCACTAGAAAGATCAATTCCTACCAGTTAAAAAAATATTTCATAACTAGGTGAGTAAGATCATTTCATTTCAGAATTGATTCAGTAATAGATTGCTCTTCCTCTGAGCCTTCACATAGACAGAATTTGAATGTTCTCACCTCTTCAAGAAATTTGAGTTATGATATTCAGTGTTGAATATAGATCATCTAACCATTCTCATTACTTTTATAACTTCAAGGTCATTCTACTTAATCTAAGATCCCTAAATACCTAGTCTTTGAAAATTTATATTTTCAATTTTAAAAACTCCCACTACAATAAAAACCGGGTTTAGCAGCGGTTCACAAAACCACCACTAAACGTTTTTGCCAAAAGGTTTCGTGGCGGTTTTTAATAAACCACCGCGAAACCCATAATTTTTTTTAAAAAACCCGACCCTTCCCTACCCCCCACCCCGACCATTTCCTCCAAACCATCATGACCCCCGCACCGTCCCTTCTTCCCCTAACCCCCCCCCCCCCCCCCGGCGACCCGCGACCCCCAACCGTCCGGCGACCCCGCGACCTCCGTCTCCGGTGACCCCATGACCTCCATCTCTGGCTACCCTTGTCTTTTCTAGGTATGTATCCATTTAAGTTTTTGGATAAATCTCTTAGAGTTATGTTTCCTTTCATTTAAACCTTGTTTATTAATCCTTTATCTAGTTGGATTATTTGTTTCATATTGAATAAGTATGAGAGTTTCTTTATAGATGCAAAATGAATTGATGTTATGAATTCCCAATTCATTATGTGAATTTTCCAGGTGAACCCCATGAACCCATTCACGCCATGGATTGGTTTTGGGAAATCTGAAAAAAAATAATTCACTTCATTAAATATATTCATGACATGAAATTGGTTTAATTCAGTTTTTAAAATGAGGTGATAAATTTTTCAACATATATGGGAATTGAGGAATTCATGATGTGAATTCCCTATTCACATCATGAATTATATCTTCCAAGAATTTTAACAATCCAACACCTATGTTCTAAAATTCCCTATCTCTTTTATGATTCCATCAAAACTTCCATGGATGACGTATGAGAATCCTATTTGATCTATAAGAAAGACCATGTTGGATATTGGTGTTCTGAACATAGATTTTAATGGTAAACCTTCCAGTTCATCTTCCGCTTCTTGATCTACTGTTGATTAAAATTATAGTTCTCATTGAAGGGAAGGGTGAATCTTATTGCTACCAAAAACATGAAGATTTTTCAAAAACATTTCTTATTTTGAGTTGGGTGGTCTTGGAAAACTCCCTTTAGTCTGTTCTGATTATGCTAGTATGTGAAAAATTATGATCGCATCGACATGCCACATGCACAACCTAAATAATTGGAATTATCCATTCTTTCTAAAATCCTCCTGTTGATCCCTCCCAAGGATCCCTTTTTTCTCTCTTAGCATTATGGTTAGGACTTTCATTAACATTTGTGGTGTTCCAACCCCTCATGATTTTATGAGATCCTTTGGAATACTGAGTTTGGCTAACATAGGGTGTCATCCTAGAGCCTAAGGGTCTGTGGGTTTATTATATATATATAATTAATTTATTAAATTAACACCCTTGTTTATCGCTTTATTTCATACACTATATGCTCAGACTATACATGTTCAGACACCATTGGTGGTGGAATACTGAGTTATACTCACCCTATTTTGGCCACTATTTGGTACCTTAGAAGATTTCATGGATGCAATTCTGGACAAGGGTAAGGGGCCTTGTGTTGGTTGATTGATTGTGAGACAGGTTGGATCTTGGAGATGAGATTGACATGGAGCTAGGGAACTGGTTTTTAGAGTATTTCATTGAATATGTTATTCTTTTATTTATATAACATTAAGCATATCATTTGTATACCTTCAACTTGTCATTTCATTGTTTTAATTATAATTTGGATTGTTTGGTTTGGACTTTATATATTTTTTGGTTTCCTATCTGATAATTTATATTGTTTCCACTATTTGTGCTACTTTGTTATTATTTACACTATTGTTTCAACTCTATACTAGGTGGTATAGTATCCCCACTATATTTATTACACCCTCACTACTATTCGACAACGTCGAGCTTACAAGGAGGTATAACTGAGGTCACGTAACCCACCCAACTCAATCACTAGTGGGATAAATGGGTCGGGGTGTTACAAAGTGGTATCAAAGTATAGTTTCTTTTATATTTCATTACTATTTTGGAAATGTGGAATGGGGACTAGGATATGTAGAGTCTTGGTAATGAGATCATCCATGCGTGTATCTAACCCATGCGTGGGAAAAAATCTGAGTTCTTAGGGAATGGATTATTGTTCACGTTGTTCGCCTGTTACAATTGATGTCATTTCACCTTGGGAAATTCACTTATTGTGTGATGTTACTATTATTGATATTTTCTATCATGTCCCACTATGGTATGAGATTAGTATCTGTTTATCATGATAGGTACATATGGATTAATAATGACATGCATTGTTCACAATAGGTACATATTCATTGCATGTGATATATATGGATATATGAACTATGAAATGAAATCCCTATGATGTATAATAAAAATAAATAAATGAAACTATTATGTTATTTCCAATCACTAGTTAAGGCATGTTTAAAGGAACCTTGAGTCAATCGTTCTCTATCATTATCATTTGTGATGTTTATCTTGTTTGTAAAATATTTTCCAAGTTTTGTTTAAATCATGGTAGAGGAAATGCCTCCTCATCGCCATTTAATTGAGTTTCAGGAGAGTGGAAATCAGCATAATCCTAATTGAGTTTCAGGAGAGTGGAAATCAGCATAATCCTAGTTCTTAACCTAGTCTTGTATATATTTCTACCATCCACTTATTATTTCAAGCTATACGCTAATTTATTTTGAAGGAACTTCTTCCCAACATGTCTCTTAGTTAGCTCTATTGTGCTGTTTTGAGAATGTGAAGGGAATCAATCTCATCCCTCATGGATAAATCCCACTGATTTTAGTCTTTCAAAATTCCCACCTATTTTGGGATCTCAGGTTCTCCATCATATTTATTATATTATGCATACTTTATGATCAATGGGTCATCTTTATTATATTATGTTTCTGTAATCTTACACTATCGTATATATGAAACTCTTTATCTATTTAGTAGTAACTATGTGTTTTAATTTTTTTTATTATTGTGTAGGAACATTGTGATATACATGGATAAAAGCTGGATCACATTACCAAGGAACACACCTCAATATGTTAAGGGTTTGAATGAGTTTTTAGATTTTTCAATTTCTAATCGATCTGTTGAAGGTAGAATAAGATGTCCATGTCCTAAATGTAAATTTAGAACATGGTTGAAGAGAGATGAAGTTTATAAACATTTAATACTGAAGAAATTCCCTGTTCAATATTTGTGTTGGATTTGGCATGGAGAATCGAACAATACAGAAAGATTGATCACTGATGTTAATCCACAGAATGAGGTCCCAAGTTCATCGACAATGGAAAATGAAATGAAGAACCTCATAAATTATGCATTTGGCACTACAAGACACCACTATGAGCATCAAAAAATATCAGAACAACCAGAAGAGGGTGATACAAATTGCAACGTGACAAGTGATGTTTTTGAGACTATAACACAAGCAGATCAAGATTGTAACATATCAATGGATCCTCCTCTTGATTCTGTGGATCCAAATGTAAGGGAAAACTTCAGTGAGGAAAATGTGTTTCATGATTTAGTTGACGATGGAAATCAAGAGTTGTATAGTGGGTGTTTGAAATATTCAAAGCTTTCATTTCTGCTGAAGTTGTACCATATCAAATGTCTATGTGGAATTATAAATAAGGCAATGTCCATGTTATTAGAATTGATTTGTGATGCATTTCCTAAAGCAAAAATCCTAGAATCTTTTTATGATATGAAAAAATTATTTAACAAGCTTGATCTGAATTATACAAAAATACATGTGTGTCCCAATGATTGTATGCTTTATTGGGGAGAGGATTCAAGTAGACAGAATTGTAAGAAATTTTCTTCTTCTAGATGGTAGTCAAAGGGTGATTTTGGAAGTCTGACTGAACATAATTTCATGGAGAAGAAGAAAAAAACACACCTGCAAAAGTTTTGCGTTACTTTCCTTTGAAGATTCGATTGCAAAGACTATTCATGTCATCAAAAACCGCCGAACACATGAAGTGACATTATGTAGATAATAAAAATGATGGGTTAATGAGACATCCACGAGATTCCCAATCATGGAAGACATTTGATTTATTACATCCAGATTTCTCAGCTGATCCTAGGAATGTTTGATTGGGATTGGATGCCGATGGATTCAACCCATTTGGGACTTTGAGTACCAGTTATAGCATTTGGCTAGTTGTTTTGATCCCTTATAATCTTCCTCTATGGATGTGTATGAAACAAACATATTTTATCATTTTGATGATTATTCTTGGAAAACAAATGCCTGGAAATGATATTAATGTATACCTGGAGCCTTTGATTGAAGAATTGTAGGAGTTATGAAGCAACGATGTTGAGACATTTGATGTTTCTTCTAAAATAATGTTCAAAATGCATGCTGCTTTAATGTAGACCATTAGTGACTTCCCTGGGCTTGGGAATTTATCTGGTTGGAACACTTATATGGGTTTGGCTTGTCCCGTTTGTAACTTTGATTTTGAGCCCAAACGACTACCTCACAGTAGAAAATGGTGCTTCTTATGCCATCGAAGATTTCTTGATGCATCTCATAGATTTTGGCTGAACAAATCAAAATTTAATGGTTCCATTGATCATAGACCACCTCCAAAGTTGTTAACCGGTTCTGAAATATTGAAATAGCTTGAAAATGTTAAAACGGAATTTGGGAAGGTTCATCATTTGAATGATAATAGAAAATGAGTCTGAAGTGCATCGTCAAGTAAAATCAGAATGCAACAATGGAAGAAAAAATGTATATTCTTCAAACTTCCATATTGGGAATTTAATTTGTTGCACCATAATCTTGATGTGATGCATATTGAGAAGAATGTATGTGATAATTTTATTTTCACGTTACTTAATGAGCATGGAAAGTAGAAGGATCATATCAATTCTCACAAAGACTTACAAGTAATGAACATAAAATGTGATCTCTGGCCAGATGAGAATGAAAAGTATGCTCTGGCCATTTTTGCAATGAAAAATAGGGATAAATATACATTCCTTCGAATTTTAAAAAATGTGAAGGTATCTGATGGGTATTCGAGTAACATCTTGAGGTGTGTTGACTTGAGTAATCATAAGTTATATGGATTGAAAAGTCACGATTCACATATTTTGTTACAACAGTTTCTACCATTGGCATTGCGTACATTATTACCTGAAAAAGTTACCGCTGTTGTACTCCAATTCTACACATTTTTAGGCAATTATGTGAGAAATCTCTACATCCATTTCAGCTTGACAACCTCCAGGAGAGGTTTGTATTGACCCTTTGTGCAATGGAGATGATCTTTCCTTCATCGTTTTTTACTGTCATGATGCATTTAACTGTGCATTTGGTTAAAGAAGCTAAATCAGGAGGCCCCGTTCATTATCAATGGATGTATCCAATTGAGAGGTATTTTATTTATATGTTTCCAGTTAAGTAAACAATTTTTGGAATTTAAATAAATGCATAATATTATTATTTTATTTCACAGATATCTTGGGCATTTGAAAGCATACATGAGAAATAAAGCTCAACCAGAAGGCTCTATTGCTGAAGGCTATTTGGTCAAGGAGTGTCTCACCTTTTGTTCCAGATATTTGGATGATATTGAGACAAGATTTAATCTAGTTGGACGTATTGAAAACACATCAAATCAATCTCAAATGCATCATAAATCAAAAATATTTCCTGCTATTGGCCGATCAGTTGGGAGGACCTCATATGTGACACTGACAGAATTGAAATTATTACAGGCACATAGATATCTGCTGCTGAATAGTGAAATTGCAGATCCATTTATTGAAGAGTTGAAGATACAAACAAAGAGATGAATGAGAGGCCGAACACAAAATGAGAAAGATATAATGAAAGCTGTGAATAAAGAGCTGGTAGAATGGTTTGCACGATGTGTAAGTTTATAAATATTGAAATAAATACGAATATTAGTTTGACACATACAATTTATAAATCTATTAAATTATATTTCTCTTTTTAGATCATGAATACCGATACTTGATCAGACTTTTCAGAATATTTTAAGTTTCTTGCTAGAGGTCCTATAAAACAAGTTAGAAAGTTCGACGCTTATAATGTGAATGGCTTTAGATTTCGTACAGTTAATCGAGAAGTGGGTTTGAAAACATAGAATAGTGGTATATTTACTTTTTCTGAAGTGGGATACTATGGAAAGATGCATGATATTATTGAATTAAACTACCACGATCATTTTTCTGTTGTTTTATTCAAATGCAGATGGGTCGATATTATCAGAGGTGTTAAAAGATATTCCTTTCAATTTACTTCTGTAAACTTCTTTTGCTTGATGGATGTTGGTGATCGTGAACTGCATGATCTATATATCTTAGCATCGTAAGAAAAAATGGTATATTATGTGAATGATGTTGTGGATGAAGGGTGGAGTGTAGTTACTCACGTAATACAAAGAGATTTGTATGATATGAGTGATGAAGTGGAAGATTTGACCTCTGCAATTGAATTTCATCAACAACAGGAAGCAAAATTATTTTTCCATCATGATATTGAAAATATTAGTCTAGCAAGGATGAATAAATTGGATGAAGTAATGGAGTAGGAAACCGACATGATTAAAGGAGAAAATGATTGTATGTACAATTATTTATTCATTCAGCAACCACTTGTTTCATTTCTGCAGTCATTCATTATCATTGTTATATATATTTTGTTTGTTAGTACTGGGCATCTATTATCATTTTAATTTTTTTTTTCTGCATAATTTTTTTGAAATATATATTCTGAACTTAATTTTATTTGATTAAATGACAAGAATTCCAAGGAGTAAGCGGTACAATATTTCATCTAGTTCTGCGACAGATGACGATTCGTCTGTCCCCACGGCATCTGAGGCACTAGCTGCCTACACCCCTGCACCATCTCCCCCTGCACCATCTCTGACACCATCTATGGATGTCTCATTAGAGGATGATTCATTTACTCCCCCTACAGGAGCCTTATTAGTGGGGCAGCGACACGCCCCTTTCAGTTCATCACAGACATTCTGGAGGGTCACAATCATAGGTACAAATTTTAATTATATAAATTTATTGCATTTTGTTTATACTAATTGTTGACTCATTGCAGATGAAAAAAATGCAACCATGGAAAAACACATAAAAAGTTCAGATGTTTGGAACATGAATGACGAGAAGATAGTCGTGCCATTTGATTCTTATGGGGTCCCGACGGATGACGCCGTGGGTTTACTTGGCCAGATTATAGGTCAGCTGGCAGCGGAGCCCATTTCCCTGCCAATTTCATATGATGATTGGAGGCATATGCCTCCAAACTGGAAAAATGAAGTTTTTGATTCTCAGATAAAGGTAATTTTATTACTTTATGGTTTAATTGAATTTCATGTTACTAATATGTTCAAAATTAATTTCTGTATATAGATGTTCTTCCACTCTACCGTTGCTGATGTGATAGCATGGAAGTGGACATTGAAAAATCTTGGTAAAAAATGGAAAGATTTCAAATGGAGGTTGTGGTGTGATGTCAACGATACTTCATTGACTGTGCAACAAATGTATGAGAAGCTACCCAGTGGGGTACTGAAAGAACAATGGAAAGTTTTTGTTGATAGACATCGTGATGAGAAGCGGATGGTATTGAAATATATATTATTATATTATCCTCATTTTACATTTATACATGTATATGAAGAGGAGATGACATTGAATACATTACTGTTAAATTGAATTTTATTTATTTCAAGATCTATTAAGACATAATGCATCAAACCGGGCAAAGCAAGTCATCCCACACACTGCGGGATCAAAAAGCTTTTCTAGAAGCCGAATGTCATTGGTAATCTTTTAATTAGTTTAAATATTTATAAGACAATATTATCTATTTAAAATATTGAATTTTTTATTTATATTTGTTTAATGCAGTCATAGATTTTAGGGCATGAAGCATCCCGGACTGAACTGTGGCTGGTAGAGTGCGCTGGATGGGTTTGGGACCCATACCATCTGAGGTCTTTGGCAGTCCACTAGGTATTCCAGCTTCATCTACTCATGGTTATAGTCATTTCATACATGAAGATGCTCAGAGGGATATGTATTCTCTACGAGCCACATTTCAAGACCAGGGGGCTCAAATATCCGCTATGCAGAAAGCGTTGACTGATATATATCAATAGATGAGCAGATATGCCCCTAGTGGTGGTGCATCGAGTAGTGGTGAGCAGGTAAATCACAAAAAAACAAAATCATTTAGTTTGCAAACTTTTATTGGTTTTAAGTTTAATTATAAATATGCAACAATATTTAATTTTTAATATAATGTTCTTACAGGTGGCAACAGGTAGTGGAGATGGAGGTGGAGAGGGTGACAATGCATCATCAGACCATGAGTAGTAGTATTATTTATGTGTTGAACAAATATGATAACGGTTGGTTTGTATATGTAACATGTATGGCACATAGTTGCCACCAAACATTTCCATTTCCTAACATTTTCTTGATTTCTCATGTTTCCTTCTATGCATTTTTTTGATTTATGATGTTTCATTTTATGTCTTGATTTCTTGAGTGTGGTATACATCATTCCATTTAGGCTTATGTTTGAATTGGTAGTCGAGATTTTGGATGACTAAAGAGTGATCCTTTTGTTATTTTGTTCTGGTTATATAAATTGGAACCTAGTAGGCAGTATAGAGACCAAACATAAGAGGATGATGGGAATGTGGTTTAGCCTAATCATGTGATACAAATCATATACTCACCAATAAAAGTAGTTGGAAACAAAAATGGTGAACCTAACATGGAACCTTAAACAAAATTCATGTGTCACCCACATGTTAGGCTCCTTTTTCTCTCTCAAAATATGAAATGTGGACAAACATGGATCCGATGAAATTGATTATACATGTGTTTATTTATTGATATGCTGATTTCATGAGTATTTCTTGTAAATGTTTCTCATAAGTTTTCTGGAACTTTTAACTAGAACCCCCTTTGATCCAAATGACATTTTACTACTTTAAGAACACATATGCTTCAACTACTGCACAATTTGGATCCTCATTTAAAACTAGGGCTCTATTATCAACCTTGCACCCTCAACATTGGGTCTCAAATTCACTGGTTTGGGAGTCACACCTAAATGGTACCTTTCCATCTTCAGAGGAATCTAAAAAATCCATTCATCTCAAAAATCCCTACTAGATGTCTACTCGACAATGACTAGTGGAACATAATTTGTTGTAAATAGTTTCCATCTCAAACCATTTCATGGTCATATCCATGGAAGGAAATAACATGTTCCTCCCTTATCTAGGGAGGTTGATCAAGAGGTCACTGATGGACTCATCTAGATAGCATAAGGGACCCTCCAAAGGGCTCCTTCTATCATTCACTATCACCAATGCTACAAAGCAATAAAACCTCTATATGATGTGTGTGTTTACCTTGAAAGTCTGACTTAAGTCTCCCAAACCTAGGTAGTTATAAAAACCCATTGAGGGTAGTGAACAATCAACCAAGAACATGGCCCCACATCTATACCCTCCAAATAATCCCACTAACTAAATATGGTGGCAAACTATGTGCAAGAGGACACATTTTCCCACATTTACTAAGCTTGTCGGTATAATATGCTATTATTCAAAGAAATCACCAAGAATATTTTGGTAAAAAATATAGGGAATACCCATATCCTTTCCCACTGACCTGATTAACATCGGTATATACCTATATGAAATGGAGGAAAAGATCAGACCCATACACATTCTCCAACAATAGAATAAGAAAATATGCATGTTCTGGTCACTGAAGTTACCTAGAATATTCTAAAAATGGTTAAAGGGAAGACACACAACTATTATACCATAATTTGGGTGACTAATTAACACAATATGAGGAGATTTAGAGAAGATACACATCTTTTCTCCCATTCAAGAGGGTCACGGGCCAAATCCCATGTTATATGGACAACCACATTGGGACCATACCCCTGTTCCAACTAAAGGTCATTGGTCTACCCTGGTGGGCACTACAGGGTATGAACATATCCCAACCAAAACTTCATAGAACTATCATAAAACTATCATAGTGAAATGAGAGATAATCAAACAAGATTAAGTATATGTAAGATGATAACCATAGAAAGCAACCTCTATCACCCACAAGAGAGCATCCAAAAAGAAGCAACATCAAAGGTGAGCGGAAAATGAATATCTGGTCTATGATATTGATCTACATCATATTGGTGTTCTTGAACCCTCATATGTTTATCTATGGATGATCAGGATCCTACTACTTTGTTACCAAATTACAAAAATAATAGTTTCATTTGCGAAGGTCCTCTTATCTACTTTGCTGCCAGTAGCTATGAAGGTCCTCTTATCTCCTGTTTCATTATGTTGGGGATACCAAGTTAGAAATAACATTTTATTTGTTTGTATGATGTCTCCTGTTCCATTTTCTGGTTTGATTTGTTTTTCAGGGAAGTGGGGCAATAGAAGCAAAACTGCAATTTTTTTTTCTGGTCAGAATTTCGCGGCGGTTATAACTGCTGCTAATGCTTTACTGGTAAAACATTAGCGGCGGTTAAAACCACCGTGAGATGTAATCGGTTTATATTTAGTGGCGGTTTTCACCGCCGCGACAGAGACACATCAAACGCCTGAATATTGCGATGGTTAAAACCGCTGTGAATAAAAAAATATCCGGCACCCGTCAAACCGCCGCTAAAGTCACGAAAACCACCGTGAAATGAGGCATCTATGACGATTCCCTTAAACTGCCGTGAAATGGAAAAAACCACCGCTAATAGATTGCCGACGCCTAGTTTAGCGGCAGTTTTTGTAAACCACTTCCAAACCATATAGCGGCAGTTTAAACCGCCGCTATATGAAAAAAAACCGCCGCTAATAGCCGGTTTTGTTGTAGTGTCCCTTGTCTTGGCATCAATATTTAACAATTTTTAGCAATAACTATTTGTATTGAATACCCTTATTTTTTATTCAATACATGGATATTTGACCAAGGATCAGTCCACAATATTTCCTTGATTCCCAGTCTTTACTTTCACATGATCTCCCTTAATTAATTAATGATGGAAAATTTCTTAAAAAATTAATAAATATAAGATTACACTTTGACCTCCATGTATGCATGAAAGACATAATTAAAATCTTTAAGAAATGAAGGAATCCCTCACACCATGACTTTTTCTCAATTTATAGATCTATCTTTGGCTGGTATATCATTCTTAGCTTACTTCGGGACATGAAACATCGCTTCATAGTTAAGAACCCACTATTGAATTATTCACAAAAAATTAGCTTCAATCAAAAAATCTTCATTGACCAGTGATATTATAAACTTTAAATTTTTCACAACAACATCAAGCTTACACCTTCTAAAATATCATTTAATTTTTAGACAATAATTCTTTTGAAAAACATCAATGTCTGATATTCCTCCTCACAACATGTGGATAATCTTTCTCAATCTTAAGAATGAATCAAAATCTTATTTTTGATATTTAAATAAATGAAGCATAGTCTAAGAACCGAAAAATCTTAAAATTTTCATGAATATTAAGTTTTATTAAATTATAAAACCATATGAAACATTTATAATATCATATAATATATTATGTAGCTTCTAAAAAAACTTACATACTCATACAAATATCTTACTCATTACATGTAATTTTTCAATTGGCTTCAACTTTGGTGAGAAACTTACATACTGTATATAAAATTTTATATATTTACTGAAACCTCCAGAGACTTACAAATATTTTCTTCTGAATAAAATCTTATGCATTCACTACCTTTATAGTATTTCATAATGAGATTTAACAAAAAACATATACAACATTAAAAATGTTATGTATCCATTGCCTTTTCCATATCCACACTTTTCTAAGAGCATAATATCATATGTAACATTCTATGGGGATATTACAAATGTAGGTAAGTCCCATCCTTAACCATTTTTTTAGTGAAATCCAAATAATATATTACACATTCTCAAAATATCTTACACATCTTCTGAAAATATTACATATCACATAAAATATGTTATGTGTCAAAAAAATATCTGATATACATGGTGAGTCCAACACTTAGATGATTTTATAGTATGAAAAAAGACATATGCATGGAATGCCTTTTTCAAATTTTCAAGATTTAGACTGGAATTATAGAGATTGAGAAAAACATCTCAGAACCTCTTCAATAACTCTTAGATCATCTTCAATCAGATCAAAAAAATTCTCAATAGATTCAAATACTTCCTCAATAACTTCTAATTGTTGGTCAGAGTAGAGTACTCAAGAGGGGGTGAATTTAGTATCTATATATTTTTTTGTTAAACGGTATTCTTTGAAATTCACCCAAATTTAAAATTCAAATGACCAGTCAGCCGGTAGTGAATTTATAAGAGCTTGACTATTTGATTAATTTCTGAAAAGAGTGATTAGTTCTCAGTTATATAAATTTGATAATTAATATAACTTTTGAAACTAACCTAATAACTTAATACTATTATAAACACTTTCTAAGACTAACTATTAGAGTTCAATTTAGTTTTATAAAATATGTAATAAAATAGAGTAAAAGTAAAAGTAAAATCACAACAGAAATGAAAAAAGAGGTTCGGTATCAAGAAGATACCTAATCCTCTCCACTTGGTTATCACCTACCACCAAGTAGTTTAAATTAATAAACAATTTTATCCACACCCTGGATCGGGGTTCATAATAGCACACAGACTATCCAGGTCACAAGACCTCTACCACAGTTCTTCATGGATACAAACTACCAGGCCACACAAGGACCTCTTCCACACTTATTCGTGGGAGTAAAAATGTGTAATAAGGTATGAGTGGAAGGATATCTTGTATCCTTCAGTTTGATATAGGAGACAATGTGTTATTTTACAGAAAAATACACACACTGCTCAAAAGTATGTAAAAATGCACACAACGAAGTAAATAAATATGAGAAAGAATTTAAAAGGCTCTGTGTGTCTTGATATGTAGATTTGGACTCTTTAGATGTATCTGAGATAAGGTTTGATTCCTATTCTGTAAGTTGACACTAAAACAAAGTGTCGTATTTTGGCTTCTAGGTATAAGTATGGTTCAACAAGTATATTCTTCTTCTTTTTGATATACTGAAGTAGTTTGTCAATTCGATGTACAACTTTATTGAGATTGCCTTGTGTGTTCTTCCTTTTCTTCTTGAGTTCAAAATGGGTGCATGAGAGTCACAAATTTTCTTCTACATGTCTCTTAAACAGGCACACCACACTTCTTCATGCTTCTATCTTCAAAATGTTTTTATTCTTGAGGGGACGACAGAGATAATGATCTTTCCACATGAATAGGATCATCGTACCTCATACTGTCTACTAAAAGTATTACAAAGGATTATTAAATATGTTAGTATCATTAAATGACTCAAATATGACCGTTAGGAATAATTTTAATAAATTCAAATTTAAACAGTCTGTTGGTGACTCTTTTTTCGGTGAGTCGGTCTATTAGTGAGTTGTCCTGTCGGTGAGACATGAGTCGGTGTGTCATCCTATCGGTGATACATCAGTTGGTGAGTCATCCTGTCAGTGAGACATCAGTCAGTGACTCATCTATCAGTGATAAATCAGTCAATAAGTCATTTTTCCATCAGTGAGACATCAGTCAGTGAGTCATTTTTCTATTGGTGAGACATTAGTCGGTGAGTCATTTGTTTGTCGGTGAGACATCAATACTTCTATCGGTGTTAGTGACTCATACTTAGATAATTTTAGATGTTCTATCTGTCTTATAGCACAACAATGTCAGAATGTGTTAACACCCATAATTACACATAGTTACACAAAGATAATCAGTTACAAGATCATTTGTACTTAAATAAATATAATTCATTATATGATTTAAATGATCTGATATACTAGAAATCTTTGACATGATTTAGGATCTGTCAGGAGGTAAGATATGTGACTTGTGATTAAGACATGATTTGTGATAATGAGGTAAGATATATGTTATAATATATGACATGATTTGTGATCATTAAAACCATTATAGTGAGAGATAGTGTCCAACAATATCCTATGGGCCAAAAATCTCCCCCTTTTTGATGATCACAAATCATAGAATTATTAAGCATCATTAGAGAATGCTTAAAATAAACAATCTGATAAAGATGAATAGGCTCAAAAATAATTATGGGAATTAAAATGTTTCGGAGTAAAATAAACAAATAACAAGGCATCAATTTCTCCCCCTTTTTTTAAAGAAAATAAGAATACATTAATAATTCTAATAATGTTCTTCCCCTTCTGGGATTAGGAAAAAGTGAAAGGGTAAAAACTAAAAAAGAAGAGTAGAAACAGTGAATTAGTATTCATAATCAAAGTACACTGAAATACAAAAAGTACAAGAACTCAACCCTATCAAAAAGAATATCTCCACACTACTTATTAGGTTCAAGGGGTTCCTTCCCCTTATCAGATGGATCAATGGTAGTTTTAGTAGGTGGTGGAAAAGAAACAAGAGCATTTGAATGAATATTCAGTAGAGGTAAAGGAATTACTGCTAGAACAGATGGTGATAGGATTGGTTTGTGCTGGGATAACAACTGAGGTTGAGTTTATTCTGTGATAAAAGGACAGATCTGGGTTAAGGCTTGAGCAACTGACATTGGAGAGGAATTCATTGGCAGAGCAGAGTGAATAGAAGTAGCAGTTGAAACAACTTTGGATTCACTCTGATTATGGAGGTATAGTTTCAGCAGCCTGATAAATTCCTCAATGATTTATCCTCCATACTTCATTGTTTTTTTGAATTCATCCTTATTATCCATACATTCATCCAATATAGGAGTGAAATCCTTCGATTTCTCGACTCGTTCTTTGAATTCTTTTGTGATATAGGGTAAAGTAAAATTTTCTACCAAATACTTAAAATAAATTGTCAACTTGTTCTTGGTGTAAATCTTGGAGAAATATGAATTAATCCTCTTTGTAAGCTCTTCCTAAGTGGAAGATGCTTCCTTGGTATAGAATCTGACCATATCATGCACACATTCACTATTCTTGTCAATCTTTTTTAGGTTTCTCAAACCAGAGGTATAAAATAGAGCTTTAAGATCCTATTTTAAACTAGTTCTAATTGATTCAATATCCAAAGTCTGAGAGGTCTAACCAGATGTGGAAGGAATAATAGTTGGAGTTGAGGTTGAAGTAGATTGCACAATCTCCTTTACTTCCTTTCTTAGATTAGAAAAATCAGGAACTTTAAGATGATAAACAATACCTTCAATTCCTTTCATGACACTCTCCATTGTAGTCTTATAATCATTGGTTAAAGCATTGATACCAGTAGTTAACTTATTCATTTCATTCCCAAGATTGGTGTTGTTTTCCACAATGGTTTTGGTAGCTGTAATCAAATTTGGCTGAATTTTCTTTATCACCATCTGTGAGAATGAAACAACATCATCTTGAGATGCACTTACTAAGACAAGAGTAGAACTAGAAGTCCAAGTTTTCCTTACACCTTCAACCACAGACTAGATAGCTTTAAAGTTATCATTCAGCTCTATGTTTTCTCTTCTAGATTTATCAATATCATATATCATCTGAGATTGTACCGAGTGTCTTACTGATGAACATATATATTCCTTTAATTTTTCCAAATCGGCCTTAGTGACATAGTCGTTAGAAAGGGTCTAAGTCACTGGTTCCCTTTCAACAGGTACAAATACTTCATCATTTGAATCTTCATAATCTAATACCATTGCCACGTACCTAGGATTAATTACCCATTCAACCATTACATCATCATCTAGAGGAGTGAGAGTATCAAGCATTACTCTTCCAAGTTTATGATCTTCACCAACTTGATCTTATCTTTCTCGAGGCTTCCCCTCAGTGTCAGTTTTCTTGGAAGCTTGCTCCCACTCAGTTTGATGTCTCTTCCTTAAATACACAACTTGAGGAGCAGGTACCAACTCTTGATTCTATTGATGTTCCATAGGAGAATCCACTTCAACTCTTTCATCTTGGTCATCTTCATGACCATCATCACCACCATTATTGGCATGATCAAGTCTAGCATCACCTCCATCACCATTTTCTTCATATACTTCCTCTCCCACCTCTTCTTCCTCATTTCTAAAACCATCTACCTTTCCTTATTCTATTTGATCCCCTTCTTCTTCTTCTTTATATGAGTCATTAGATTCATACTCCACACTACCACTCACTTATGTTTCCTCTTCATCTTCATCATCTGTTAAAATTGATTCATTTGAAGGTAAGGACAGTGGTGGACTAGGTTGTCCATAGGTCATCTTAGGAGGAATTATAGCAACATTAGGATCACTCCTATCATCAACAAGAGATCCTTCCCTGTCAGTTCTAGCTTCCTCACTTCATTTCTCATCAGAGTAAGTTTCTTCTTCATCAGGACCCAAACCAAGATCCCTCATATCTCTTGGTTTGGTAAGGTGATCTACAGGATTGAATTTTTTATAATATTTATCTTTATCACCAATCCATATTCTCTTCCATGGGTTCTAATTAATCTCTATTATTCCACAAATAACCTTATTCAAATAGAAAACATTGTATTCTAGATACAGTTTCATCATTATCATTCACACAACCTTTTTCTTTCAACATAGAAGATATCATCCTAGGGTAAAACAAAGAATTTTTCTTACAGTGGGGTTTGATCATTTCACCTATGTGAACCATTAAGTACTTTCAAAGATTCAACTTAACTCTATTATTCAGTAGATAAACCCGGTAGACATCCTGGTACTTCAAAGAAGAAAAGTCCCATTTCCTAGGAAAAATTAAGTGCTGGATGATCTTGAAGAAGATTCTGCACTCTCTAATTAGATCAATAGAAATCAGCCTTCAAGGCTCTTCATTGTTAGTAAGTTCTTTCAAAGCTCTCCTAAGGATGAAAATATGGTGGAGGAGTATCTTGATAATCATCAAAAATTCCTTCATGAGGAAATTTGAGACATTCAGCCCACTGCTTTGAAGAGAAAGAAATCCTCTTTCCTTTTACCATTGATTTTATCCAATAGGTATCACTTCCTTCTAGCAGAAATTCAACACTCATGTAGAACTCATGTACCAGCTTCGGATAATATTCTCTTCCATTCTCAGAAAACTACTGAATCCAACCCTGATCCTGTAGAACTTTCAATAGTAGTGACTTGCTCTCCAATATCCATTCAATATTCATGGCATGACAGTGTCGGCATGACAGAGTCAGAATGACAGTGTCAGCATGATAGTGTCGGCATGACCGTGTCAGTATGATAGTGTCGACATGATAGAGTCGGCATGACAGAGTTGGCATGATAGTGTCTCCAAGATAGTATTGGCATTACAGTGTTGGCATGACAAAGTCGGCATGACAGTGTCGGCATGACAGTGTATGCATGACAAAGTCTACATGACAGAGTCGATATGAAAGTGTCAGCATGACAGTGTTGGCATGACAGAGTCAGCATGATAGTGTCCACATGACAATATCGACATGACAGATTTAGCATGACAATGACGTCATGACAGTGCCGACATGACAATGTCGACATGATAGTGTCGACATGACAGAGTCAACATGACAGTGTTGTCACGACAAAGTCACTTAGTTTTGAAAAAGGATAAAGACTATAATTCACTTATATATTAATCATTCCTAGATCATGTTTGATTTAATCCATTCTTTTAGATTTCAATGGCTTAGTAAATATGCCAGCAAGATGATATTCAGTTCCAATAAATTCTAAAGTGATATCACCCTTTTGATAATGATCACTCAAAAAGTGATGTATTACATCAATATGTTTTGTTCTAGAATGATAAACTGGGTTCTTAGAAATGTTAATAGCACTTGTATTGTCACAATTTATAGGTATATGTCTAAATTGATATCCATAGTCTAGAAGAGTGTGTTTCATCCACAAAATCTGATCACAACAACTACCAGTAGCTATGTATTCAACTTCGGTAGTAGATAATGCAAAAAAAAATTTGTTTCTTACTACACCATTAAACAAAAGACTTTCCCAAAAAAGTGACATGTTCTAGAGGTTCTATTTCTATCTAAATTTCATCCACCAAAGTCAGCATTAGAATAAATCACTATATCAAATGATTGTCCTTTAGGGTAAAACAAACCTACATTGATAGTATGTTTGAGGTATTTGAAAATTATTTTAACAAAATTTAAGTGAAATTATTTTGGGTTATCTTGAAAACGGGTACAGATACACACACTAAACATTATATCTGTCCTACTAGTAGTCAAGTAGAGAAAACTTCCAATCATTCATCTATAAGTGGTTTGATCAATAGATTTACTATCTTCATCAAGATCTAACTTAAAATTAGTAATCATTAGAGTGTCACTACTTTTAATGCTATCAAATATAAATATTTTTAAAAGGTGTATTGTGTATTTAATTTTATTTAAAATCATACCTTCTTTATTTTGAAAAATATAAAATCCAAGAAAGAATTTAAGTTTACCCATCAAACTCATTTCAAATTCACTTTGCATCATTTTAGAAAAATCAATACATAAATAATTTCTTGAAGATCCAAAAATAATATCATCAACATAAATATGAACTACTAAAAAATCTTTAAAAATTTTTTTTATAAAAAGAGTAGGATCAAAAATTACTTTTGTAAAACCTTTTGTAATGAGAAAAGTACTTAGTCTATCAGACCAAGCTCTTAGAGATTGTTTTAAACCATATAAATATTTTTTTTTAATTTGAAAACATGATTATGAAAATGAGGGTTTATAAAACCAGGGGATTGTTCAACAAAAATATCCTCAACTATATACCCATTTAGGAATGCACTTTTAACATCTATTTGATAAAGCTTGAAATTAAGATGGGCAACATAAGCAAGTAGGATTCTGATGGACTCAAGTCTAGCAACAGGAGGAAAAGTTTATTCATAGTCAATGCCTTCTTCTTGAATATAACCTTATGCAACCAATCTAGATTTATTTCTAACAATATTACCAGATTCATCTACTTTGTTCCTAAAAACCCACTTAGTGCCTATGGTCAAGGTGTCCTTGGGTCTATCCACAAGTTTCCAAACTTTATTTCTTTTAAATTTATTAAGTTATTATTACATATCCATCACAAAAAATTCATCTTTAATTTCATCATTGATGTTTTTAGGTTCAATTTGTAACAAAAAAGCTTGATTTTCAACCTAGTTTCTAAGAGAAGCTCTAGTTTGTGTCCCTTTATCTAAGCCTCCAACAAAAACATCTAAAAGATGGTTCTTGAGGGTTCTATTTGATCTAAAAAAGGAGGGTCTAGTAATTTTAAGTTCATCTATAGGTTTGGGTTCATCATGTCTAGAGTTTGAAGAATTTCCAGAAATTTTTGATTTAACAGACTGTTTGACAATCGGATTAGATGATTTTTCATTTATGTCCATATTTGAAAAATTATCTTCAAGGTTGTCTAGGGAGGTCTTCGGTTCATGTGGATCTGTTTCATCAAATTTGATATGCACATATTATTCCACACACTTGATTATTTTATTAAATACTCTATAGGATTTACTATAGGTTGAGTAACCTAAGAAGATTCCTTCATTACTCTTGGATGAAAAATTTTTAAGATTGTACTTTGTATTAAGGATATAGACTTTGCAACCAAAAACTTTGAAGTAACTAACTTTGGGTTTTCTATTGTTCCACAACTCATAAGAAGTTTTCTTCAGGATATGTATAATTAAAACTCTATTAATTATGTAACAAGATATATCAACAGCCTCATCCCAAAAGTAAACAGGTAGATCATATTCATTAAGCATTATTCGGGCTATCTCTTGTAAAGTTCTATTTCTTATTTCCAAAACTCCATTTTTTGAGGTGTCCTAGGGGAAAAGAAGTTATGAGTATAACCATTATGTGAAAAAAATGATTCAAAGTCTTGATTTTCAAACTCACAACCATGATCACTTCTTAAGGATTTTATTCTAAGTCCACTTAGATTTTCCACTGTTTTAGAATACTTGGTGAAGTAATTATATGCTTCACTTTTGTGAGCTAAGAAATAATTCCAAGTATATCTAGAAAAGTTATCTATAAGAACATAGACACAATGATTCCCATTTAAACTAGAAACTTGATAGGGTCCAAACAAGTCCATGTGAACAAACTCTAAAGGTTGATAAGTTGAAACTTCTTTCTTTGATTTGAAAGATATCTTGTGTTGTTTACCCTTTTGACAATGATTACAGACTTTTTCATTTGAAAACTCAAGTTTGGGTAGATCCTTGACTAGTCATTTTCGAGTAAGCTTTATAATAGAGTGTACATTATAGTTTCCTAATCTCTTATTCCAAATACAATACTCTTTATGAAATACACTTAAACAAGAAACATTTTGAGAAACTAAAGAATCTATGATAAACAACATATACATTTTCATTTCTAAGAGCAGAAAATACTAGTTCATTTTTAGAGTTAAAAACATTAAAAGCATAATTTTAAAATTTAACATGAAATCCATCATCACATAATTGTGAAATACTAAGAAAATTATATTTCAATACATCAACAAAAAGTACTTTAGAAATTAAAACTGAGTTAGAGTTACCAATCTGGCCTAAGCCAATTATTTTTCCTTTAGCACTATCACCAAAAGTGACATATCCACCATCAATATTGATTAGGTTCTTGAAGCTTGAATAGTCTCCTATCATATGTCTTAAAAATCCAATATCCAAGTACCGCTGACTCTTGTAGGAGCTCTTCAGACATATTTCCTACAAAATAATCTAACAAAAACAGATTTTGGTACCCAGATTTGTTTGGGTCTAGTAACATTAGTAATCAGTGCTTTAGGTACCCACATTTGCTTCATGGGTTTCCTATAATCATTATGTAACATATTTGAAAAATTGACTCTATTTGGTCTGAAAAAATTAGAGTTAGTAAAAGATTTTCCAGAACTGGAACTAGCAGCTGAATTTTGATTTTTAGGTAGAAAAACTGATTTTCCATATTTAGTTACAAAATGTGCTTTAGATAGGTTTCTCTATTCAAGATGATATCCAATACCAGAATTTTACTTATGAGCTATCTGTTTACCAAGAATTTGAGTAATGGTATTTTTTCCATTGGTAAACTTTTCTAGATCTTTCTTCAATTTCTCATTAGACATTTTTAGTTCATTGTTTTCTTTGAGTAGTTGAGCATTATTTTCCTTTTCAATAGTAAGTTCATACTTAATATTTATAGTGAGATCATTTTGTTTCTTTAAAGATTTATATTTATATTTCAATTCATTGCATGTCTCTTCAAGCATGTTATAGTATTCAAATAGTTCATCACTTGTCATATTTTCAGAATCAATTTCATTTCCAAAATAGAAATAATTATATACATGAGAATCTAAGGTTACCTCAGATGTGTTTTTCATAAAACACATATTTTCCATGTCATATCTCTAATCATGAGATGATGATAATTCACTGGATCTATCCTCAGAGTCACTCCAGGTGGAATTCATAGCTTTCTTATACTTCTTGTCTTTGTTTTCATACTTCTTTTTGTATTTTAATTTTGGAAAGTTAGATTTGACATGCCCTCTCATCTTACATTCTACTATAAAATCTCCTCTGATTTGAAATTTCTTTTCCAGTCCTTTTTCTAGTTGTCCTTGTTGTAATATATTCCTTTATAATTTGGCTTCCTAAAGAACTTATTCTTCTATAGAATTTTTTGAATTTTCTAGATAGCTGAGCCATCTCTTCATCACTTTCTAATGCTGATTCATCATTACTGGAGCTTTCAACAGAGGCTATAACCTTCTATTTTTTCTTATTCTTAGAGGTAGTAGTCTTGAATGCTACATATTTTATCTTAGGTTCATCCTATTCTTCCCAGTTGACTTTCATCTCTTCCTCATACATCATCAGTTTTCCAATGAGTTCTTTGACATGTAGTTTTCTGATGTCACATGATTCTCTAATAGAGATAGAAGTTCCTCTCCATCTATCAGATAAGCATATGAGAATCCTCATAATTTGTTCTTTGGTAGTAATCACCTTTATCAGAGGGCTCATGGTATTAACTATCTCATTAAACCTTAGATACATATCAGAAATAGGTTTATCAAGCTTCATCTTAAAGTTATCATATTTAATAGTATATATATTAAGCTTGATTTCCTTGACATTATTTGTTCCTTCATGTGAAACAGCTAAGGTGTCCCAAATTTCAAAGGCAATTTTACAAGAAGAAATTCTATTGAATTAATCATCTCCTAGTGCACAATATAAAGCATTCATGGATTTACAGTTATTACTACAGGAAGATTTAGCAGTATCATCCCAATTATTTCTAGCAGTATTAGGGATTTCATATTTAGTTTCTATAGTAGACCAAATCTCAAATCCTATACTCTCTAAATGCATTTTCATCTTAATTTTCCACTAAGCGTAGTTGGTTCCATTGAAAAATGGAGGTCTATTGGTAGTATCACCTTCCAGTATATTTTCCATACTAAAAGTTTAGAAGAATATTTTAAAGAGATAAAAATTTAGTATTAATATAAATTTTAAGATATTTGAAATATAACTAAAATCACAGTTGAAAAAATTTGAAAATATTTGAAAACTGAAAATTCCAAATATTTTGATACCAAATGTTGGTTGGAGTAGAGTACTCAAGAGGGGGGTGAATTGAGTATCTATAATAATTTATGTTAAAAGGTATTCTTTGAAATTCTCCCAAATTTAAAATTCAAATGACTAGTTATTCAGTAGTGAATTTATAAGATTTTGACTATTCGATAAATTTCTCAAAAGAGTGATTAGTTCTCAGTTATATCAATTTGATAATTAATACAACTTTTGAAACTAACCAAATAAGTTAATACTATTATAAACACTTTCTAATACCAACTATTAGAGTTTAATTTATTTTTATGAAATATGTGATAAAACAGATTAAAACTAAAAGTAAAATCATAGTAGAAATCAAAAAAGAGGTTCAATCTCAAGAAGAGGCCTAATCCTCTCCACTTGATGATCACACACCACTAAGAAGTTTAAATTAATAAAAAGTTTGACCCACAACCTGGATTGGAGTTCACAACAGCACACATGCTGTCTAGGTGACAAGACCTCTACCACAGTTCTTCATGGGTGCAAACTACCAGGTCACACAAGGACCTATTCCACACATATACATGGGAGTAAAAAGGTGTAATAAGGTATGAGTGTAAGGAAGTATTGTATCCTTTAGTTTGATATAGGATACAATGTGTGCTTTTACAGACAGATACACAAACTACTCAAAAGTATGTAAAAATGAACACAACAAAGCAAATAAATATGATAAAGGATTTAGAAGGCTCTATGTGTCTTGAGATGCAGATATGGACTCTGTGGATGTAACTGAGATAAGTCTTGAGTCCTCTTCTGGAAGTTGAAACTAAAACAGAGTGTCGTATTCTGGATTCCAGGTACAAGTATGGTTTAGCAGGTATATTTTTCTCCTTTTTGATATGATGAGTTAGTTTTTCAATTCGATGTACAGCTTGATTGTGATTTCCTCGTGTGTTCTTCCTTTTCTTCTTGAATTCACAGTGGGTGTATGAGAGTCACAGATGTTCTTCTGTATGTCTCTCAAGCAGGCATACCAAACTTCTTCATGCTTCTATCTTCAAAATGCTTTTATTATTGAGGGGCTGATATAGAGCATGATCTTTCCATGTGAATAGGTTCATCATAACTCATACCATCTACTAAAATTCCTACAAAGGATTATTAAATATTTTATTATCATCAAATGACTCAAATATGATCGTTAAAAATAATTTTAATAAATTTAAATTTAAACAGTATTTTGGTGACTCTTCTATCAATGAGTCAATCTATCAGCGAGTTATCCTATCGGTGAGACATTTGTTAGTGTGTCGTCCTATCAGTGAGACATCATTCGGTGACTCGTCCCGTTGGTGACTCGTTTTTCAGTGAGACATCATCCGGTGAGTCATTTGTCTGTCGGTGAGTCATTTGTCTATCGGTGAGACATCAGTCAGTGAGTCATTTTTTTGTTGGTGAGACATCAGTCCTTTTGTCGGTACCAGTGACTCATACTTATATAATTTTAGATTTTCTATCTGTTTTACAGTACAACGATGTCAGAACGCATTAACACTCATAATTACACATAATTACACATAGATAATCAGTTACAATCTCATTTAGACTTAAAACAAATATAATTAGTTATATGATTAAAATGAGATGATATACTTGAAATCTTTGACATGATTTAATATCTGTCACGAGGTAAGATATGTGACTTGTGATTAATACATGATTTTTGGTAATGAGGTAAGATATATTTTATAATATATGACATGATTTGTGATAATTAAAACCATTATAGTGAGAGATATTGGCCAAAAATATCCTATGGGCCAACACCAATGATTCTCACTCAAGGTTTATAATAAATATATCGCTTCAATAATTCCATTAGGTTCTTCAATTTGGTTTCATATACCCCTAAAAATTAAAGAATTTATTTCTATAACACTGGTACTTGACATGAAAATTCCATGGAGTTTCTCAAACCCCTTCGGGCATTTTGGACAATTCCATATTATGGAATCGTTACTCCTTTCATCCTGATATTACCTTTAAATTACAACAACCTTGACTAACTATTTGAAGAAATAATGTTGGAATTTCCAACTAATTTTTATTCTTCTAATTTTATATTTTACCCACTTGTACTGTCTATACAACACAAGAACCTGGACATCACATAACTAGTTCATCTATCCTCAATATTTTGAGAAAAATAAGGTAAACATTTATTGAAATCATTCATCTTACCGAAACATTTCCAACATAATGAATTCTATAACCAAAACAAGATTTAAGGAATCCTCCAGTCTCTCTAAATCATACCCAATCATATTGAGTATATGTGTAGACACTAAATTTCCTTAGGTCATTATGTATCTAATGTTTTTGAATCCTTATGAGAATCATTCTATGCTTTCCATATGCATCTAGATTCAAGTGTTGAACAACTTTAAGGGTTGGTTACTCAAGAAAGTGTTTCTCAAACACATTGGTTTTATTTATTACTTAAAAATGATTATTATGTTTTACACAAGTATTATATTAATATTCTTCTTTCAAAGAATGATCTAAAAGTCACTATGGATTAAAATTCTATTTATCTATAACATAATATTTCATCAGAGAGGTATCATGTTTTATTTTCATTTAGTTAGGATTTTTATAAATTTTCTCCCACTAAAATGATGCCCCTTTTTAAAATTTTCACATCCATTAGTGATCCAAAAACCATATTTCACTAGGTAACAACCTTGATTTGGTATGAACCTCATCACTTTATCAATTTAGGTAAACAATCATATCAATAACGTCATATATGACTTTTTGATGGCTAAGTAGAAAATTCTTTGTTCAATCTATCATATAGATAAATTCAACACAATTCATCTAGTATCCTAACTCTTAGGGTTTCCCAACTAAGAGAATCCCAAAGAAAACACAAAAAACAAGGTACTTAACTCTTAGGGTCACCACATTACTTGCTCTCCTTACACAAGATAATCCAGGGGTACCCTAATTTGGAATGAACCTGCTCGATTAGATGACCAAGTTCTTGAAATGTGTATTCTTTGAAATGAATCCAACACTTAATATTTTGAAGGGGATTTAATCTTACAGTATTATTTCATGTATTCCCTTTACATGTATCCATGTTTCTAAATAATTTTGTTTGGAATTAAATTCCTTCCACAAAACCAATATGTTAAAATCATATTGATGTGTAAATATTTATAAAATTCATAGCATGTGTTACTAATCCAAATTAAAATCTAATTATATTCATACATATCCAAATGTATCTCATGCATACTCTAAAAAAACACAATTCATCCACATTTTATTTTTACATTATTCACATTTTAAAACATGGGTAATGTGAACTATGTTTTTTAAAAGTACTAGAAAAATAGGTAATAGTAAAATAGCTGCATTTATAAATGTCACTAATTAGTTTCATCTATAAAAATTGCCAATTAGTTGTGCTTATAAAATTTTCTAATTAGCCACACTTATAAATGTCACTAATTATTCATACTTATAAACCACATTAATTGGCCGTAATTATAATTTTGGATAATTAATGTCATTTATAAGAACGACTAATTAGAAAACTTTATAAACACGACTAAAAAATTTCCAATTTATTTTCATCTCACTTCCCTATATTTTCTAAAAATGTAAGCAATGACATTAACCATGTTTTAAAATGTGGATAATGTGAAAATAAAAAGTGGATAAAATAATAAAATAATTATTTAATTAATACCATTCTATAATTGATTAATACTTTATTTTAGTTTTTAATTACATAAAAGTTATAAAAAAAACAAAAAATATTTTCCATTAAAGTTCATTGTATAAAAATAGTGGTTGAAAGAGAAAAAGGTAAAAATTTTCTTATCCATGAATCACAACAATCTCAAAAAACACAAATCACTCAACAAAAAAATAAAAGGTTACCAACACAACTTCAAAACATTCAATTGAGAACATGTCCCAACTGATGGTACCAAGGTGTGCAACAGAAGCTGATGGACCAGAGATTTAATGTTTTTCATTATCAGAGTGAATAAACATCATCTTCTCTGGTGATCTAATCCCCAAAATAGTCCGAGGATCTCACATGAATTAGAAAAGCACATAAATTAAAACAGAACAAGTAACTAATTCAAATCAAAGTACGCTCATCAGTTGCACATCGTCATCGACCATTTCTCAAAGGATTTGAGGTTGAACCCCTCTAGATCATCCAAAATATCTTTAAGTATCCACAAATACAACATTCATAGAATTATGAGTTCTAGTGCAGAGCTTCGAAAGTTTCTTCAATGCATCGATGATCACCTCGATCTCGTGCCTTCAATTAGCAAAGGTGTTCTTGGATCAACCACTCAAATAGATCCTTTTTCTCTCTAGGATTCGGGAGGAGAGAGAAGCTCTCAATTCTGACTGATGAATAGTATATGGAATGAGTTTCTCTTCTTCGTATATAGTGGATGTCCAAAATACCCAGTTAGGGTTCCCTAACCCCCATATATTTAATGTACCCTAAATTAGTAATAAATAAATAATTATGATGAACTAACTGTGTCATAAATATTATTTATATTTTATCACCGACTTATAATATATAATAAATATATTATTTGATAAAACTGAGTCATTAACTCGGCTCATAATTCCCACTAATATTAAGCGAACCTTGAATATTAACATAATACTCGTTCATATAATATTATTTCTTGTATTTACTTAAACACTTGTAAACACATTTAATAAATAAATTCACCCAAATTATTCTATACTCGAATAATAATGAATTTATTTTATTGGTGATCATTAATACTTGTACAACTCTTAGAACCTATTACGTGGACCACCATGTCCTATATACCTATTTACTAGAATATGAAAGATTCTTGCATACGCTATTGTGTGTGACCCTTTAGACCCTTATCTCAAAAGTAGTGAATACCATTCACAGACCAAGAGTGGAGTCTAGCAACCCATCAAAACCCTTAAAGAGACAAAGAATAGTTATAGTAACGACAATCATCATATGAATACACACTGTGTAATATAATCTCTTTGTCTCAATATCTCATAAAGCAGACACACACTTATTTCATCTTCCTTTCTTACTTTATTATTTGTTAATCTAATAGGAAAGACTCACCTTTGACTACCATGACTATGGATTTATAAAGGTACTACCATCCTAATCAACTAGGCCTAAGATACCACTTCCTCAACTCAGAATTAACAAATTCAATCTTGATCATTCAACTAATATTATACCATCAATGACGCACCCAACATAAGCTACCTCGCTAAGACTTCAATGTCACATTTTTTTTCCTTGAATCAAAGTATACAATCAAATGACACAAATTGATAATGATCTCACACAACAAGAAATTAAAGAATTTTTGACAGGTTATTTACAACAGGGTCCCATCGCAAATGAATCGTTATAGAAAACAGTGTCACAAAAAGTTTATTCGGGTTTTTTCAAAAAACACTTCTACGATGGGATTAACAAGCTGTCATAAAAAAACTTTAAAAAAAATTAATATTAATAAAATTTAATAAAATAATATTAATAAAATTTAATAAAATAATAATAATAATAAAATAATAACATAATGAAATTTTTTAAAAAGAATAAAAAATAAAAAATAAATAAAAATATAATT
The DNA here is from genome assembly GCA_963277665.1 of Viscum album. Taxonomy (NCBI): domain Eukaryota; kingdom Viridiplantae; phylum Streptophyta; class Magnoliopsida; order Santalales; family Viscaceae; genus Viscum; species Viscum album. The sequence continues at coordinate 452,263,555 of OY728157.1, read as the reverse complement.
AAAATAATAAAATAATAAAAAACACAATATTCATAACAATATTAAAAAAATAATAATAATAAAATAATAAATTAATAATAAAAAAAATCTAAAAAATCTAAATAATAATAATAATAATAATAATAATAATAATAAAATTATAAATAAATAAGAAAATAAGAAAATAAGAAAAAATAAAAAACTAATAAAAAACACAATATTCACAATAATATAAAAAATACACTATATAGAAATGTAAATATATGGACTAATAAAAATGTTATATTTTTTTACATTGAAATGTTTATCAAAAAAGTATATAAATCACTGAGGGGGAGAGTCATCTAGAGGAGATAGAGGAGCTAGTGGAGGGAACTCCATTCCTAAACCACGAGTCATACGTCGCATGAAATCTATCATCTTCTCGTGCTGCTATTACTACTACTATCAATGCATCTCCTCCTACTACTGATGATGACGTTGATGGAGCTCTTCATACTCCCTACGCATGATCTCTATAAACTCACCCTAAACTCACAACTGCTCCTCATATTGTGCAGTAGATGATTATTACTAATTACCCCTCCATGTTACTAATTATTACTAATTATTACTAATTACCTCTAATTATTACTAATTATTAATAATTATTTACTATTTATTACCAATTATTACTATTTATTACTAATTACCTCCAATATTTTCTAATTACCCCTAATTATTACTAATTACCTATAATTATTACTATTTTTTACTAATTATGACTAAATATTACTAATTACCCCTAATTATTACTAATGTTTACTAATTATGACCAACTATTACTAAGTATTACTAATTAATACTAATTTACCCTAATTATTACTAATTTTTACTAATTGTTACAATTTATTTCTATTTATTACTAATTATTACCAATTATTACTAATTATTACTAATTATTACTAATTACCCATAATTATAACTAATTATTACTAATTGCCTCTAATTATTACTAATTATTACTAATTATTACCAATTACCCCTAATTAATACTAATTAATACTAATTAATACTAATTAATACTAATTAGACCTAATTATTACTAATTATTACTAATTATTACAAATTACCCTTAATTATTACTATTTATAACTATTTATAACTATTTATTACTAATTATTACTAATTATTACTAATTATTACTAATTATTACTAATTATTACTAATTAGTACTATTTATTACTATTTATTACTTATTATCTCCAATTATTACCAATTATTACTAATTATTACTAATTATTACTAATTATAACTAATTACCCCTAGTTATTACTAATTATTACTAATTATTACTAATTATTACTAATTATTACTAATTTTTAACTAATTACCTCAATTTTTAACTAATTACCACTAATTTTTACTAATTACCCCTAACTATCACTAATTATTACTAATTATTACTAATTATTACTAATTACCTCTAATTATTACTAATTATTACTAATTACCCATAATTATTACTAATTATTACTAATTATCACGATTTATAACTATTTATAACTATTTATTACTAATTATTTCTAATTATTACTAATTATTACTAATTAGTACTATTTATTACTAGTTATTACTAATTATTACTTATTATCTCCAATTATTACTAATTATTACTAATTACCCCTAGTTATTACTAATTATTACTATTTATTACAAATTTTAACTAATTACAGTTATTTTTAACCATTTTTTGCAAATTTGTACTAATTACTACTATTTTTTACTAATTACCTCTAATTTTTACTAATTACCACTAATTATTACTAATTACTGCTAATTATTACTAATTACCATTATGTATTACTAATTACTACTAATTGTCACTTATTATTACTAATTTTTATTAGTTTATATTTTTTACTAATTATTGCTAATTATTACTAATTACTGCTAATTTTTATTAATTACCACTAATTTTTAGTAATTACATTAATTTATATCTATTTTTTTACTAATTAACACTAATTAATTCTATTTACCGCTATTTTTTATTAATTACTGCTAATTTTTACTAATTACTGCTTATTTTTACTAATTACCGCTAATTAATAATACTAAAATCTAATAAAAAATAAAAATAAATAAAATAAAAATTTAAAACATTACATAAATACCTAAAAAATGAAACTTTTGTGCACCGGAAACTTCATAATTTCATTCCCCATAAAAATTTATACTTATACTTGAAGGAGGAAAAAACAGAAGAAAGGAGAGATGAAATGGTGAATGAAGAGAAAAAATTAAGAGGGGTATATATAGGTTAGATTTGTAGCGATAAGACTATTTGCGACAGGGTGCCCGCCACAAAAATTTATATTTGCGACGAGACCCATAGCAAATAATACCCCCAATAAATGCTTGAGACGGCGGTTAAAAATCCAATTGCGACGGTTCCCGCCGCAAATGCTTGCCTGCCGATAGAGGATTTGCGATGAGTGACCGATCCCGTCACAATTATTATTATTTGCAACGGGTCCCATCGTAAATAGTTCCCACAATAAATACAGTGGTTAAAAACTAATTGCGACAGGACTTGTCGCTAATAATCAATTGCCGACAGAGTATTTGCGATGACATCATTCACCCATTGCAATTACCTTTACATGACTGAGGGTATTTGCGATGGGAACCATGTCCCATCGTAAATACCTTTGCCAACATTTTGGTGGGAAGGCATGCCAATACTATTTGTGACGAGATTGTTTACCCATCTCAAATGCTCATTTATTTAATAGTATTTGTGACGAGATTCAAATCCCGCCACAAATTGTTCCTTCAGATCGACTATTTGTGACAAGCCCCGCGCTCGTCGCAAATGACCCATCGTAATAGGTCGTTTTTCCCGTAGTGTCAAGTCAAGAGACCAATACACATGTTTATAGATTGGAACAACCAATGAAACTCGAAACATGTTTTGTTTCTATTGGTGGGTATGTCCTTATAATCTCATCTACTCGTGATCACCAAGTGCGAACTTTATGAGAAAAAGTCTCAATGATTATGATCCCCAGCACCCGATGGTCACACATCATCTATGTCATGTTAGTATGATATATCTGTACCATAGGATATTACTTTAAGATTATAGTCATGGTATCTCTAGATTATCATTATAGACTGATAACTATTATAACCTTTAGATACGACACATAATCTAAGGATATTATCATAAATATAGTGGATACAGAAGAATCAACACTATTCAGGTAAGATAAAAACATGTATATATCAAAATTTATACATGTAATGGTAATAAAAGTACATACATAAGTTGGGTCTAAGGAACCCACTTTCAACACTCTCACTAGCACTAGATCCAACTGTTAACAAGTCTCAACCCGCTAGCTCTCACATGAGAATCATGTTTTTACTGAGATATAGCTTTAGTTAGGGGGTCTACCGTGTTGTCCTCTGTGTCTACTCTGCTAACCGTGACTTCACATATCTGGGTAATATATTTCAAGTGATGAAACTTCTATAGTATATTCTTTTTCCTCTGATATGACTTGGGATTTTTGGAAATCACCACAACTATATAGTATTATCACCATAAACTAGAATAGGTTCTGCACTACTGGGCACAACACCAATGTTCGTGACAAAGCTACGCATCCAGAACACCTCCTTAGATTCATCAAAATTTGATATATACTCAAATTATATTATAGAATATATGACCACATGTTGCTTCAATCTTCTCTAGCTCACTATACCACCATTTAGGCAAAATACATAGCTTGACTGTGATTTCAAATCATCATGATTTGTCTGGAAAATAGCATCAGTGTATCCTCTCACTACAAGTTCTTCATCTCCTTCATACACTAAGAAAATTACCTTTATATGCCTCAAGTACTTTAGGATAGTTTTGACAGCTTCCCAATGCAACTCTCCTATATTATCTTGATATCTTACCATCACACTTAAAGAAAAGGCAACATCAAACCTAGTATATAGCATGACATACATGATATATCTCACTACTGAGGTATAAGGGATTCTACGCATTCTTTAATTCTCCTCCTATGTTTGTGAACACATTTTCTGGTAGAGATTGATACCATATGACATGGGCAACAAAACACTCTTGGATTACTCCATATTGTACCTTTTAAGTACCTTGTCAATATATGTACTTTGAATTAGCCCAAGAATCCTTTGAGATCTATCTAGATAGATCTTGATCCCTAGAATGTAGGTTGCTTCACTTCAGTCTTTCATGGAGAAGCATTCATTTAACCAAGTCTTAATTGACCATAAGACTTGTACATTATTTCCCATAATTAATATGTCATCAACAAATAATACTGGGGAAACAATGACATTACCATTAATCTTTTTATAGACACATGACTCACTTTCATTCTTGACGAAACCAAATTCTCTCATAGCCTCATCAAAATGAACATTCCATGACCGTGATGCCTACTTTAACCCATAAATGGATCTCTTCAGTTTTCAAACTTTGTTAGAACTCTTTAACTTAACAAATCCTTCGGGTTGAGTCATATAGATGTCTTCAACCAACTTCCCATTCAAAGATTTGGTTTTGACATCAAATTTCCAAATCTCATAATCATGGAAGGCTGCTATTACAAGTAATATTCTGATTTATTTAAGCATTGCTACTGGTGATAAGGATTCATTGTAGTCTATCCCTTGATGTTGCTTGAAACCCTTTACAACCAGTCTTTCCTTATAGGTGTTGAACTTACCATCCATGTCTATATTTTTCTTGAATACCCATTTTTACCCAATGTATTTTACATTAGCTGGAGGGTCTACCAAAATCAAAACTTAATTTTGGTACATGGATTCCATCTTAGAATTCATGGGTTCCTTTATCGAAGTCAATCTTTCTCCCACTATTTCCATTTGAAATGTTTTCCCTTCTATAAACATGACATGTATCACCATAATTACTTTCTTATATAAAGGGTAATATAGGTAATATCCTTTAGTTTCTTTAGGATAACCTATAGTGATGCACTTTATGCTTTGGGATGCTAATCTTTCACTAGGTATAGTCTTGAAAAAAGCCTCACATCCCCATACACATATGTGTGATAGACTGAGTTTCTTTCCATACCACAACTCATATGGAATACCATGTGTATATTTCATTGGTAATTGATTAAATGTATATGACGTTGTCTGTAAGACGTATCCCCAAAAGGATAATGGAAGAATTTCTTGACTCATTATTGGTCTGACCATGTATAGTAAGGTATGATTCCTCCTTTCACTAACACCATTCCATTGTGGTGTATAAGGAGGAGTGAGTTGTGATACCATCCCACACTCCTTTAAGTGATCAATGAAATATTAGTTAAGATCCTCTCTATCTCGGTCTGAGATAAGTGCCTTAATATTCTTACCAAGATGATTTTCTACTTCATGTTGGTACTCCATAAACATCTGAAAGGAATCTAACTTATACCAAATTAATTATATATACCCATATCTATTATAATCACCAATAAAAGTAATGAATTACTAAATACCACACCATAACTCCCCTAGAAATATACCACATATGTCAGTATGGATTAATTCCCGTAATTCAATGGCTCTTTATCACTTTCCAAAAAGGGTGCTTTGGTCATTTTATATTACAAACAATCATTACATACATTCAAGGGGTTTAACTCAGCTGAGTCTAAATACCCTGATTGATGTAGTTTCTATAAATGCTACTCATTTACATGACCAACCCTAAAGTTCCATAGGCGGGCGTAACATGAGTCATGCTCACTGGTTTTGTCATTAATTTTCATTACAACATTTTCGAGTTCAAGTATATATAAACCATTATTAAGATGCACCATACCATATCACATGTTATCCATATAAAAGATAAAAAATTTATTTACAAACTTGAAATAAAATCCCATGGTGTCCAGACACTATAAAAAGATTATGTTTCTAGTTACCGAAGGCACATAATATAAATTATTCAATACAAGAAACAAACCCCTAGGAAAAGTTAGGTGAAAATCATCCACTACCAAGGATGATATACTCATACCATTTTCATCCCAAAGATCCACTTCACTTTTTCAATCTTCTTGAATATACTTGGATCCTGTATATGAATAAAAAATATGTGATCCAAGAGCTATATCCAATACCCAACATGTAGATAAAGATAGATATAATTCAATGACAAAAATACCTAAAGTATAAGTGTTGCCTTGATTCTTCATCCCAAATCTATAGTTCTTATTATAGCCACATGAAAAGAAAAAAACCTTTATCTCATTCCCCTCCCTCTATATATTTGGATCCTTGGAAGGACAATGCATCAATATATTCAGCTTGGGATTATCCTTAGACTCCTTAGCATTTACCTTCCTCCTCTTTTTCACTATAAGGACTAAATAATTGGTATTATTCATACCCTTATCATCTTGGTAAACTAAATACAAAAGATCTGGGAGCAACTTTTTCATGTTATTCATATTATAGTTAACAATGAAAGTTGATAAGATTAATAGTAAAGAGACAATAATAAGATCTATTGCTAGTTCTTGGTTTAATTTGAACCCAAGGGATTCAAGTCTCTCAATGTACACTACTGGAAAATAGGTCTATCTCTGTGCAACTATACCTAAAGTTTAGAAAAACCATGGGTATAGGTGATATATTCTCATCTATACCCACAGTTTTGTTAAAACTGTGGGTATACATTGCCAAAATTACAGAATTTTATCAGCCTTCCCCTCCTGATTTCTGACTTCTATTGGGATCCTCCCTCATGAACCCTCTCCTCCCCTCCCTGACCTCCACCTCCTATCCCTCTCCTCCCCACCCCAACCTCAACCTCCCGGCTGCCACCTCCGCCTCAACATCCTGACCTCTGCCTCCCTGCCCCCAGCCCATCTCAGCTCCCTCTCCTCTAACGAAATCCCCCAACCCCCTTATCCTCTCCAGTCACACACGAGACCCCCCATGGTCGAACACACCATGCAACATCCCCCTCTCTCGGCTCCACCTCCTTCCACCATTTCTCCCAAATTTCTTAAGGGTTCTTGTTCATTACTTAGAGGTATGAATTAATCTTCTTTAATTCTTCATTTTATTAGAGTTTTCCTATCTCTTGTTGCCCGATTTCTTTTGGAAGAACCATATCGGTTTTTAGGTTCCAAGATTCTAAATTTGATCCTTGTTTCCAGGGCGTATCATGGTTATCTTGGGTCCACTATGTGTTTTGGTATCCACTACCGAAGGAAAATTGGTTTGGATCATCTTGGTTCATCTGCCACCATTTGAGGTTGGTTTATTCTGCTCTCTTTGTTTGGCCCAATTAAATATGAGGATTTTAGTTATTTATGTGCCTATGATTATGAATATAGAACTCAAGTTTTTATAACTCCTTTTCATTGGTGAAGGGATAAATCAATTGAATTGAATTGAAAAATCTTCACTTTGAATCCTCATTATATAAAGTTCCATTTAGCGGGGCAGTGCCTATTCTACAAGCAATGAAAGTAATAAGTCCAAGAGAGATTAGATTGGCTCGATTTCCCACATATTATCTTATTTCTATTACTTATTTTAATGTTGTCAGTTGTATAGAATATTAGAAGATTGAGATGATGATGTTTTCTCCATTGACTTCAAAGAGGTAATTGGGGTCAGAACTGGATAATTTAGTTGTGCCTTGTGTAAATCATGAATTTGAATGGAATATTTAATAGTAAGTTATTATTGAAATTTACAAGGGTATCTATCAAGAATCTCCTTCTACTAACCTTAACCCTTTGATGGAGTAGTAGTGACACAACTCACCAATGTTGGGGGTTTACCCAAATTCACATTCCCATAGTCAATTATCTATAAGAGTATATCCTTAAAAATGAAATAGTCATATATGTTATTCCTTAACATTCATTGGTAGGGGTAATAATATAGGTGATCATTCAAACTAGTAAAATTAGGTCTATTAATCTTTATAAATTTGACCAATTAATTCTCTAGATAATCTATGAAGAAACCCGTGGCTTGTTATTTTTTATAAGGAAGAGCCATTATTCAATCTGTTTTCAAAATTTGGACAAAATTTCTCTTTCTTTCTCTCTTGTAGTGGATTTTTTTTTCTCCTACAATTTAGGAGGAGGCACCACATGATAGTAAGAAGGCTTCAAAATTGGACCTGACATCAGCTTCGGCTTAAGCATGACAATCATAGTCTCTACTCTACCAGGTTTCTTACCCTTTATTGTAAGAGTTAGTTGAGATTTTTGTTTGGAGAACCAAATAGTATCTTCTAGGCACTGAGATATGACTTGTAACTCCAAGAAACCGCTAGTGTATATCAAGGGAAAAAGTGGTGTTTGGAACTCATCATAGATATTTTATATACAAATATCCAATATATTATCTTAGGTAAGATTCATATTTAGTGAATAGGACAATCATTTACACCTAGATATAAACTCCAAAAAACTATTATTTCTGAACTATTTGAAATTTGATTGGTTAAGGACAATTTTCTTCTTTAGCATGGAGCTAAATTGTTAAAGTAACTATCGTCTATGATCTTCCCAACTAGTGAAAGATCTAGCTGGTTGGAACCTATAACAAATAAATACTAGCCTTTCCATGTTTTTATTGAATCTTATAATCTTCATTACCTCATGTTTATCTAGTGTTACCATATTAGTGGAGCATAAAACCATGAATTCCATGAGATACTGCTATGGATTATCTATGAAATTAAATATTAGGAATATGGGATTCCAAATGTTAGGTGGAGGATTTAAGTCCATCCACTCAGGGTATACTTTCCTTTTTGGATACATTGATGTGCATCACCCCTCCATGGATCCAATACATGTAACAAGTGAATTAATGAATTCGAGGATTTTTATTGGAGCTATCTCCTAGATCAATTACCATGTAGAGGTAGTCAATAGAAATAGATAGGGATGAATTTCCTTTAAATGTTGTTGATATCCATCTTGAGTCATCATAGGGTAAATTTCTACAAATATTATTAATTTTTTCCTTAGGAGATAGAATGTTTTATAATATGTGACTACCAGAGTTAAGTAGACTTGTTTTTTGGGTCCCAAGTTGGCCAAATAATAGATTCCAACATCATTGATTGAGAAGTTCCCACATTAAAAGGGGGATTTAATAGAGGAGATATATTGACCCCTGTGTGTGAGTTTCATTTAGTTGGAATATTTTCCCTAAAAAATTATCTATTGATTCACCCCAATTTATCAAACTAAATATCATATCGATAAATTTTCAACTTATTTTAAATGCTCATAAATTATTTGGGTTTCATGTGGTCTTATAGATATATTCACACCTTTCCATTTATATTTAACTAAATCCCATCAAGTGGGTGGTAGAAGATTTAGAGGAAATCACAGATCCTAAGACAATTTTTTGTAAGGTACACATTCCTTCCTGACATATTTTAATTTGAGCCATGTTTTTGATGGATTCCACCACATCATGTTCTTCTGCATTAGTTCCATGCCCCTTATTATATGTGGGGATAACACCGATAACATTTAGTAATAAAAATCAACTACATGCACATCATTCATGTTCAAATAGCCACCTACCCCCAGCCCCATACCTACAGTACCCCCCTCCCCTCCCCCAGCCCCCTACAGCTGCCTGCCCCCTCCCCACCTCACCTCCCCCTACCAGCCCCCTGCCTGCCTACAGCCCCCTCCCCTCCCCCCAACCCCTGCCTGCAAATTATCTTGAGCTACTGTACATACATGAGGATGTATCTATTAATGAATTAACACCATAGTTATATAATAATGTAATTGGATGATTTGGAACTTCTTATTCACTGTGTATCCTCATCCAAGTCTCTTAAACATCTTCATTATCTCAAAAAAATTCATGAAAACATTATTTTAGATGATCAATTTTCCATGTTGTTTTTTGTTTAACAGAACCTACTATTTTATGTTGATCACCCAATGGAAAAACTCATTAAAAAGTGTGAACTCAAAGTATAGTTACATGAGTGATCATGTACCAATTCTATATGTAGCTGATCTAAATTACTCATGTGGTTGATATTCTCCTATTTGTGTGGTTGGATTAGATATGGGATAACAACATAAAATTGGTCCAATATAACTCATTCATCCAGTCAGACTGAGAATAATCAATCCAAATAAGACTTGATTTAGATATGCAGCTTAATCATGCAGTCAATTAGCATTAGGTCGCACGATCGATCAATAGTAGGTTATATGGTCAATAATACTAGGAAGGGTCAATTAAAATGTGTTGAAGTCTATCCAAGTATTTTCATTTCATAATGATTAAATTCATATTATATAAGTTTCTTAAAGTTTTCATCTTCCACAGATTAAGGAATATTTTGAATATGTAACTTCTGAATCAACAAACTGAACTTCCTTGACTCATTAGATGCTTTGGAACATATAGGTTAGACTCACTATTACTCACATAAATATGAGGACTGTTTTGGATTGGTACATATAAACACTCCTCATTACAGTGGTTAATTATGTTACAATTTCCATAGGGATTATCAAGAGATTAAATTTTTTTCCCTATGGATAGATCCTTATTAGTTTGTGGTTTTTTATATCTAGAAGGTTTGTTTCCTTACACATATTCTCTTCCTATTGATTTAGGGCTTCTATAATTTCTACATACTATCATGTTGTGACAACAATAAATATCCTTGTGCACAAACTTCCAATATTTCTAGAACCTATTAATTAATATTTCTTTTTCTTCCACATGTTGTCTATTCTAATTTATATACTTATTTTTTTTGGGTGGAAACCATGAATTTTTGGGATACATTTAAGGGTAAATTTTTCCTGTACATGAAAACCTCCATCCATGATGATGTGGAGGATTTATTGTAATTTCTATTACTATATATTTATACAATATTTGATTCTAAATCTATACAACCAGTCGAAATAGATTTATCAAAAATAGATTGAACTGGACAGTGGGTTACATTATTATATTATTTGGATGTGGATGCTTCGCTAGATAATTTTAATCTATTATTTACATCAATTTTAATCTTTTTTATGAAATGATAATTTCTATAGTTTGTGTGGAAACATATCTCTTTATTCAAATAAACTAGGAACTTTCAGCTGGTGTGGCTTCCAAATGTTTTGACTTGACTTCCAGCTCAAGGCACTTCAGGTTAAAGGCGAAATTCCCATCCTCCAATTATATTATACTACCTTCTGAATCTCTGTTCAACTTCCCTACCCAATATTCAAGATTTTTTCTTGAACCTTAAAATATATCTTTCCTTGAACCTTTAAATAGATCTTAAACTGATGGTATTTTATCAAAAAAACTTCATAAATATTGGACCTTTTCTCCAATTATTTTAACTATGATTTTGAATCAAATTGGATATACTATCTTATATGAGTATCGATGTATATTATGAAAAAATTCAATAATATTGGTCTCTTATTCTATTCTCCATTTCACTATACAGAAACTCTAGAATGCAGTGGTATTCCCTTTCTTTAATACCCAACAAATAGTCATGTGGTAGTTGTACCTGGTTCTTCTTCTTTGATGAGATTTCATATTTATAGAATTTTTTCAAGATAAAAGGGATTATTAATTTTCAATACATAATCATTTGTTCCTCCTTCATGTATATGTATATTCATATAGAAATATCATGAATATACAATGAATTTTATTCTCATAATATTCTAACATTTTATTCTTATAAAACCTTGATATATTATCCTCATCTTTGAAATAATTTCCTATAAATACATATTCAAATTTTCATGTTAATATTTATATTAATTTTTCACCTTGAATTATTCTACATATTCATTCATTTAAAATCATTTAAAACTAATATTATTTTTGATATAATATCTCCTAAATAATTGGATAATAAATCCCACATTACATTTAAAACTTGGATCTATTTCCCCTTGTTTATAGGAACATGATTGGACCCATGTGAATTTTGGTTCTTATATGCTGGGCAGTGACTTGTTTAATCACAAGAGAGAGGTATGTTTTAGTTTAGTTTTTATTTTATTTTCTTTATCACATTGGACACTTAGACATTTTACCTCTTTATATGGATAGAGGGTACTTATATTCTGTAAAGGGGTCTAGAAGGGCACTTGAGGTGGCTACACAGTTTTCTTTGTAGGGGAGGGAGATTAGGGTAGTTGAGAAATTAATAGTGTGTTTCATTTTTGTCTACTTTTACTATGTTGCTTCTGTTTATTTTCTCTTCCTTCAACATGAAAGTCTGAAATATTTATAGGTCATGCTAAAATTTTATTTAATTTACATGGATTTAATTAATTATTTGTGGGAGAAATCATTCCTAAGTGATGATTCTCAAATTGGAGCTCATAAGAGAACCACAACTATCAGACACCTTGAATGGATCCTCCTTCGAAGCCTTCGAAGCCAAAAAATCAGCTACATAGTTACCTTCACTCCATGTATGTAATAGTTCAATATAATGGGTGGGAAATTGCATAGAAGATATGTAATTTCCCATAGTGCAAAATAAAGACCTTTGAGAGTGCTCCATATAATCCTTGAATCCATCTGAATAGCTGCCAATGAATTTTTTTTATAAAAATAAATTTGAAGACCAGTAAGCATGACCTCCACCTCCACCTCCACCCTAAGAGAATCACCATCCCCAACTAAAACCGAGAATAATCGATCCTATATTTTCATGAACAATACCACTCCCTCACATATTCCCTTGGCTACATGAACTATCAATATTCAGTTTAAGACCAAGGGAAGGAGGATTCCAACTCACACAATGACCCACCAGCCATGAAATACCTAAGAGAGGGAGCTTCATCCCACTGGTTCTGAATACTAACCAGGTCCATCACCAAGCACTTAGTAAGAACACATTCAATCTCCTTTCCACTTATACCTCACACAAAGAATATAAACCAGATGAAAAAATAAATCATACACACATACGTATTTTACCTGGTTCACCATTGAGGGTTAATCCACAAAGAATACACATGATGTTTTTATATTGTAACAAAATATAAAACTGCTCATTATATGTGTTATATGTAGATTTGGATAGGTGAACTGCCGATCAAGGACATCCCTTTTCTTTTATATCTACGCAATACATTAAGAAAATTCTAAATAGTTTATATATTTAAGGGTCATATTCAACAATTTATAGAAAAGGAGGTTTATATTCATTCATCATAGGTCACTAAGATACCTTGCATCTATATATCTAGGTGATTTTACTTTAATATATACCTTTTCTGCCCTCTCTCTTTCATCTTTATATCTTTTGTTTTCTATCAACCACAAAAAAACAATTTTTATTTGAATGAGGATAATTCCAATGTAAAATTATTTTGTGGAACATTATCCCCTTCTACCTAGATGTTGTAATGTAACTCTTTCACTCTTCACCCGAACCTCATCTTCACAAAAAAAACTAGATACGGTAATGGTATTACTTTTCAGTTTTCATTCTTATTCCTCTAAAATGAATCTGTTAGTAATAATATAAGCGATCCTTCATCCCCCTCTCATGAATTTTGATATATAATTTTGTTCATTACTTTTTTATAACTACTTCAAGAAATTTTATAATAACATCTTGCATCCATTCCTTTTCCATAAATAGTGTGAATTGCACTTTATTCATCTAGGATTTAGGATCTCACCAAGTTACCCACATGAATTTAGTGTGGTCAAACATTCATCTTCAATTATAATAACTTCTGCTGATATTTATCTATGATTTACACCTTTGAATAAAAATATCTCATTTATTTTCTCCAGGTTTCAGTCCATCATGATTTGTGATCCTTCATTTCACAATAACTCTACAAATTTCCAAATGGATTCCTCCTTATGAGTTTCCATGAATATTTAAGTGTGTTTCTCCAAATGATGAAACCGTTTGACCATGGAATGTTTATTTAATTACCAAAACATATCTTTATTCTAAGTGAAATTCACTTTGAAATACCTAGAACCACACCCACTTAGTCACTTCAACTTCAACTCCAATATGCATAACACCCAATAAGCCTATAAATATGGTGGTGTGGTTCGCCTGTTCCTTTTAAAAAATATCCTTGAACAATTTCTCCATGGATACCACTATAGTGTGGTCTCCAGCAACTAGTTTTTTTATTGTGCACCTTGTCTGGTATATTTCTGACTATGACCACCATAATTCCCACATATTCATTCCCCATTTTCTACAAGGGAACACCCAAATCAAAATTTCAATATCTACGGTGAAGTCATCCACTAATTTACCATTTCAACTGAGCATATAACTTTACTACCATAGTAACTTTATTTTTTCTCCATAGTGTTGTATACTCCTTTACCACTTTCCCAATGTTTTGTAGGCTATTTCAGTTTCTCTTATCTATTTTCTTATCTCACATAAAATAATCTCAAGATCTGACCTCTTATTGCTCATCTTGAATTCTCTATGGACAACCATTGTCCTCTCATTATGTCAACACACACTAAAAACACTATTTCCTCTCGTGGAACCAATCTGTGCTTCATATTAATCCTTTATATCCCATTCTTCTCTATTCAGGTTCCATTATTGAGCTTGGTTGCTACCTCAAGTGGATGAATGCTCCAATGGTGCTATAGTGCTGGACCTTGTTTTTTTTTTCTTTTACTCCATTATTTTTATTTCCTTTCTGAATTTTTTATCCTAGAATTTCATTATTTATGACCACCATGCCTTTTCTAGGGGGTTGGAGGGGGCTGTATAAGGGGGGTGTGAAGGGGGATAGAAGGGGCTATGAAGGGGTTGTCGGGGGGCTGTAGAGGGGCTGTGTGGAGAGATATAGGGGGGCTATAAAGGGGGATGGAGGGGGATAGAGGGGGGATGTGAAGGGGGATGAGGGGGGGGGGGTGTGAAATGGGTTAGAGGGGGGGGGGGGGGGGGGTTGTGAAATGGGCTAGAGGGGGATAGAGGGGGGGGGGTGTAAAGGGGGTAATGAGACCTATACCCACAGTTTAAAGAATCGTGGGTATAGGTTTTCTTCCATTTTTAGTTATACAACTATACCCATGGATATCCAAACCGTGGGTATAGATGTATACCCATGGTTTAAACAAAACCATGGGTATAGTATAATTTCTAGGACCTATACCCACAGTTTTTTAAAAACCGTGGGTATAGGTCTATACCGACGCCTTAGTAGCCCACAGTTCATGAAACTGTGGGTATAGACTATATCCAGAGTTTTAGGGGTTATACCCACAATTTTAAATCATGGGTATAGGTTAGTTTTCCAGTAGTGGTACCCGATCATCTTGAGCACATGAGGTTCTACTTGATTCCCTTCTACAAATCATGGGTATAAGTTAGTTTTCCAGTAGTTTTTATACTCCTTACTTACTCCCCGAGGGGTCTCAATAGGAAGTGAGGACTCCAGTACATAAATCTTCCTCTCTTGGCACTACACTATGCTCAAGCACCTATATCACTCCTGAAAGTTATGGCTAATTAGGATATTTTCTTTATCCATTATTGATCATAGTGATAATGATTCAATGATGTTGGTGATTTCCATTTTTATCTAAAAAAAATAAACCTAGAAGTTTTTACTTTATCTTGATTATTGATTTATACATTATTGATTAATTAATAAATCATTTAATGTCTCCCACTATTTTATCAAACTCTAGTATCCCTCATTAATAGAATCATAATACTCTATCGCCTGATCATTCTAGTGAAAAGAATCATTGAAACCTTCATTCATAGCCTACAATCTATGGATATTCTGCAACTTGAAGAGTTCCAAGGTAAGTACTAGGCTAGATGACCACATTAACTCATGGTTCCTTGATCTGTTGAGTAAATTCCTAGCTTATCAGATTTGTAACCTTGATTCCCTCAACACTTTGCCTCTAAAGTTGTAGAAAAATAGCTATGAATACTTCTTTTCTACCAAATTTAGTTAAGTCAAACCATCGTTTATATAATAACTCCCCAGTAGTAGTAGGCACCCTCAACTATGGCTAACAAGCACCACATACACCCAATTTTGTTCAAATGTAAACAATGGAAGGCATTCAAAACTTAATATTTGTTTGAGGGATTTTTAAAAAAAATATTTCTTGATGAATGCAATCTATTTTCATCAAATATGTTCATTATATATTGTCACAATCACAACTGTACATGTGTTAATAGAAACATATTCATCATATATTTATGCATTTTTCTGGTTACTATTTTATGTGTTCCCACAGTAAACATGCACTTGCATAAAATAATAAACAATACATAAATGAAATAATTTTGGTTGATCCATTTTAAACTTAACAAATTAACCATGACCTAGGTGTATCATACCTGATTCGAGTCCTAATCATATCGCAGCTTTCCCCTATTCAGATGTTTTTATTTATCATCTAGTGTATCACCACATCTTGAAGAGGTTTGTGCCTTACAATTTCATTGTTAATAGTACATCAATATTTTCATGTTGGTGAGGGGGTCTTAGGAAGTGAAAAATGCATATAGATAAATTAGACGCGCAAACCCTTATATATATTGAGTGAAAAGAAACCGATGCGCAAAACATCATAAATTAACTACTTATTACAAACATCACATGCAGTTGTAATAAATAATAAAATAAATTAACCCAGACATACACGGGTTCGATCGATGCTCAAGAGTGATCAAAAGGTAAATAAAAGCATGATATTATTAAATTGAAAAAAATTTAAAGTATGAGGGTATTTTTCAAAATTAAATAAATTATTTAAATTCAAATAATTTATTCTTATTTGGTTCTGACATTAATTTAATCTTTATTTCAGAAATTAAATCAACAAATTAACTTAATTTAATACTAAAATCAAATTATTATTTTTGAATATTAAAATATTATTATTTTTTTAAAAAAAAAAATTAATTTAATTATTTTTTGATTATATAATACTTTCCCGATCCCCTAAACCCCACCCAGACCCAATGCAGGTTAGGATGTAACCCCACATGCCCATTTAGGGCTGAAAAACCCTAGTTCAGAGCTATTCTAGGCTAGACCGACCCACCCTAACCTATTCTAGATCAGGATGACCTGCCTACACCCATTGAGAGGTAGATTGGGTCCAATAGGACCTGAGGGAGGCCATGGGAATCAAGGTGTGTGTGTGTGGGGGGGGGGGGATTCAATGGGTTCGAGGCTAGAGGAGGCCGTGGGTGGTGAGGTCCAGTCAGAGGGAGGCACCAATGTTGGAGGGGTCGGGCGGCGGTGGGTGCAACTTGGCCAGGATGAAAAACTCACAGGAGTAAGGCGACTAGCGACGGGTGACGCTGGTTCTAGGTGATGATAGTTAGTGGTCCGACCATATAACAATGGTATGATGAAGAGGAAGAGGCTATGCTGTGACTAGGTGGTAGCGATGTAATTTCAGTCTGGATGAGGGATATAATTAGGTGAGGAGGAAGTGGTGTAGGGTTAGCCTCGTTTAGTGGTGGCTGTCGATCTAGTTCGAATGTCGGTGATCTATGAAGGGGTATCTTTCCAGTGTTCAATATTTCTACAAGAATTTCCATTATTTTTTTAAATGTTTATTATATCTCCCTTCTTCCCCCACCATTTTTGTGCTTGTATTTTTTTGGAATTATCCACACACTATGCCACATTGTTTTTTAAATAAACAAACAACAAATCATTATTTTATTGTTTATATAAAACTTACCCAATAGACAAACTCCCCCTTTAACAAAATTGGTCAGATTCCATTTCTTCATTCAAACATAGACAATAGGACCTGATATTGTTTTTTATGATTCTATAGGTGTATAGAAATAAGGACCACCAAAATTATTGTTCCTTCAACCAATATCCGGCAAAATCTGGCCAGGATAATGAATTTCTTTAGAATTTCGTCCAGAAACTTTATCAGAGTATAATTTAACATATATTCAAATATGTTCATAAATTTTAAATATCTGGAAAATCGATTGTGATCTGTATTAAATTTTTTGAGTGGCCATAACTAGTCCATTCGATATCAGATCGACACGTGAGTTTTTTTGGGACCGATTTAAATCCCTCTAATTAGATTTAAAGAAATTTTATTTTTCTTGCCTCAAAAAATCCACATGATTCATCTGATACTAATTAATGATACTAGGTTCTGCAGTAGAATCTAGTGATCTAGGGATTTACCATTTTTTATTACTGGAGTGAAGAAACTTCATTGTCTCCAGTGATTTGAGCCCGAGTATGGTCTAAGGATCTCAATTGAATTATCAAAGCCTAAAATTTAAATAGAATGAGTATCTCATTCTAATCAAAGTGCGCTCATCTGTTGCACGTCACTAGTGACCATTTCTCAAAGAATATAAGGCCAAACCCCTCTAAATCATCCACACATGATTCTAGAATTGACGCATACATTGTTCATCAAATTTTGGGTGCTATCATGGAGCACCAATGACCTATTTGATGCCATGATGATCATCTCGATCCTGTTCCTTTGATCCTCAAAGGCATTATTTGATCAGTCACTCAGATAGAGCCTTTATCTCTCTAGGATTCAGGAGGAGAGAGAAGATATCAATTATATATGATGAATAATACATGGAATGGGCTTCTCCTCTACTTATATAGTGTATTTCCAAAATACCCAGTTAGGGTTTCCCACCCCCGTATATTTAACATCCAATAAATAAGTAATAAATAAATAATTATGAAGAACTAACTACATCATAAATATTATTTATATTTTATTTCCTACTTGTAATATATATTAAATACATTACATGGTGAAACTGAGTCATTAAATTGACTCATAATTCCTGCTAATATTAAACAAACCTTGAATATTAAAATAATATTCATTTGTATAATATTATCCCATGTATTTATTTAAACACTTGTAAATAATTTTGATAAATAAATTCACCTCAATTATTCTATACTCAAATAATAATTAATTAATTAATATATTGGTGATCATTAATACTTGGAAAACTCTTGAACCTTGTGATGGGGTCCTCTATGTCCTATATACCTATTAACTAGAATAGGGAAAATTCTTGAATAAGCTATTGACACAAACTAGTATGAATACCTTGGTACCCTGATACCCAAGCCAACCCTAACATAGCTTGAAGGGAAATCCTGATCCCTATGAGTTGGCGACTAAAACTTGGCATCATACATGATCAAAACGAGAATGAATTTTTCATAAAATAGTGGAAGACAAAAGATTACAAGTTATTATGCTTAACACTCCAAAAGGAGAAATTACCAGAAACAATAGGTATAATAAAACCCAAAGTAGTACACCATCAAAGTACTCAAGATCAATCAAGATAAAATATCAAAAATCCCATGAAACAAGTGAATGATATCTCCACTGGTCACCTCTAAGTCTCTGAATCCAATGGGTTAAGAACATCCAACACCTAAAAGTGACCCTTTCCCTTTGCTCAACCCTGACATAAAAAAGTCTACAAGCACCCAAAGGAAAAGTTAAGGTATGAGATATAAATACCTATAGGGTCTCACAAAGTGTTCCATAATCAATACCATAATAATTTACATTTTATGTTATCAATTTAAATAGAATAATGCATGACATTTCATTTTCATATTTTAAACAAAAACATGTTTTCATAATCAAATGATATAAGATATATCAAAACAACTTTTAAACAGGATTAAGTGAAAATTTTATATAGTTTTGTTTATATAAATCAGTTGGAATGAATAAAACAGTTCCAAAAATAAACAAATCATGAAAAAGTGTCTATACACAATTAACACCCCAATAGGGGAACCCATTCTGGGTGATCAGACTATATCCCAATAGGGGGACTCATCACAAGTGTCCTGATCCGATTTGGTTTTGTTAGCACTGTCATCATCAATCTAGTGCTAGGTGATCAAGATATTAGCATGATTTTCCCAAACACTTACTAACTACCCAGGATACCATGTTCTTCAATTAATTAATTAATCAATCAAATTGGCAATTAATCATTTTAAAACATTTTAAAATACAATTCCCCAATTTCTATTTTCAATATTAATTTCTCTTTTCAAAACCAAATCATAGGTTTTACATAACTTCATTCCATTTAAAATCACTTTTCAATTTAATTAATTTTCTCAAGATCAATTTTAAATCATTTAATCCAAATGATTTCTAAAGAAATCCATCATTTTTCATAAATTCTCCCCACAATTTAAATTATTTTGAAATTGGGGTTTTTTCTCAAATCTCATGCCCATTTCAAATCAAAGATCAAATCATCTAAAATCCATGTTTTTAATTCAATTAAAAACTCATTTCAATTTAATCATGCAATGAAAGGTTTCAATCATAGGGAAAAGAATTATAGAACCATCTAACTTTAAATTAAAGAATCACAATGCACAACACCTGTAATGGGGAACACCAACTAAGAATAAAGGCATGGAAGATCTAGGAACACAACCTAGAATTAAGATTCAATCAAACAGATTTTAGATCCATCAATTACATGATGATCTATCAAAATTTAATGAGGAGATAAATATATACCTGAAGAAACCACACGAGAGGATATCCACTTCCCTAAAGAAGATCGATCGTGATCAACGCCACTTTGGTCTACCAAGGAAAGGGTTTAAAGGAGTAAAAATCACCTATTAGAAGACTACAAGGATAAAAAAAAATTATGTTATGGAAGAATGAGAGGATTATGAAACTTAAACCGGGGGTTCAAGATTTTTAAAATCAAATTTGGGGGAATTAAAAGTCGTGAACACTATTTACTAGGGAGGGCCGCACAGTTAGACAAACCGTACACCCATGTTTGACTTCTTTTTGGGGTAAAAGGTTTGGATACATGATTAAATGAATTGTGTGATATCCATAATTCCCCACTATTCAAGGGGTGCACAGTTTATAGGGGCGGTCGTACGGTTTAGAAAAACCATACACCCCCTTCCAGTGGCTCTCAACAGGGCACATTGTTTACAAGGTCAAACTGTTTGGTTTTCCCTAACCATGCGCCAACTGTGCACAACCTAAAGGGATTTTAAAATTATCCAAATTCTCTCAGAATGACTCCAAAACAAGACTCAACTTAAAGGAGATCAAAAAAAGGGTTTAGAAATACCTGAAAGAAGGTAAGAAGATGTCACAACCTACCCGTCATAATTTTTTTTTCAACATAAGGACTTTCAGGAAGTTTTCATATCAAAGAGATGAGGCCACTTCCCACTCATCAGTTAGTTTTGATCCGAAGTCTCATGAGAATCAGAACCATGCTACTATAACACACATACCAAAGGTATCATCCTCCCACAAAGTACCTTTGTCTCAAAATAAACTATCCTTATTGGATGCTCAGTCATGGATAAATCAAGCTCAACATCAAGATCCTCCCAGATCAAGACGTGAGATGGGTCAAAAAGATACTTCCAAAGCTACGATACATAAAACAAATTATGTATCAACATCAAATATGGTAAAAGTTCTAAATGGCGAGACACTTTCCCCACCGGATCAACAACCCCAAAAGGTCTCACAAATAGTGGTGAAATTTTCCCATGTTTTCCAAGCCGCTGATGACCCAAACATGGCGAAACTTTCAAAAACACCATGTCACCAACTAAAAAAAATCCAAGTCTCTTATTATGGTTATCATAATATTTGTACTAGATCTGTTTTGTTAACACATCTGAAGAATCAACTGAATCTGTATCATCGCCTCCTTGACCAAACTTGGTCTAAACAAATAACTTTCACAAATATACAACCAAAACAATAGAGATTTTCAAGGATGGATATAAAAGGACTCAAAAGAATACATATAAACTATTGACTATTAACTATTGTTATATGAAAACTCAACCATCCCCAAATGTATGTCCCAACATCCACCAAAATCGTGGACACAAACACAGAGTATGTCATCAAAAATATATATATCCCTCTCTGTCTGGCCATCCATCCACGGATGGTATGCCATACTCAAAAAAACCTGATATCCCATAAGCTCTTGATGTCCTCTCAAAAAAAAAAAACAATAGGTAAAATGGGGATCTATATCAGAGACTATGACAGATGTAACTCCATGAAAACAAATGATCTCTTTCAAATAGATATTTCCCAACTCCTAAAATTTGTTTATATCCCAAATAGGTATAAAGTGATCTGATTTGGTTATACTATCAATCAAAACCCACATCACATTATTTATTTGAGGGGTATGTTAAAACCTAACCAAAAAGTCCATAAAAATATCATCCCACTTTCAATCCGGCATTGAAAGTGGCCAAAGTAAACCCAAAGGTCCCTGGTGATCATCCTTGACTTATTGGACAATATAATAGTGAGAAAAAAAAATTAGTAATGAAAAATCTCATACCTGTATACCAAAATCATCACCGCATGTTATAAAACATATTTGTGGTTACTGGGTGCACTTCCCACTAGGAATTATGGCTATCCCCCATCACATCTTTTCTCATAGAAAAAGGCACCAAAAAATGACTTTGAAAACATAGGATGCCCTCATAAGAGAATTCACACTCACCGAAAGTCTCCCTTATAAAGAGAGTTCCTAATACCACAGAATTCCTCATCAAGATGTTGCCTTTAAAGAATCATCTAGAGAAGATAGGAGGTCATCTAAACACTTTCCAAGAAAACCTTAGCCTCCTCCTCTCGGCCCCATAAATGAAATTGTACAAAAAAGATCCATAAAGTTCCTATCTTATGATGATTATTTCATGGCTTGGGTCATAAGTTTCATGTTAAAAGCATCAAAAATGAAATTATCATTCCCCGAGGTGTAGGTAATGGCGAATCCAAAAGACTACAGATACTCTATCCAACACTTCCAATGAAGGTTAAAATATTTTTGAGAGAATACATAACTTAGCATTTTGAGGTCATAATAAATATTAAAACTTTCTCCAAAAAGGTAATTTCACCAACTCATAAGCACATGAATCAAGATTGCGAGTTCAAGTTCATGAGTCAGATAGTTATTATCATGTTACCTAAGCTAGCCAGAGCCATAGGATACCCTGTGATCACCCTGCATAATAATGCAACCCAAACTTGAACTTGATGCGTTACAGAAGACCACATAGCCCTACCTAGCCTTTAGAATAGTCAACACTAGAATAAAAGTCAAAATATGTTTTAGATCAACAAAAGAACTATGAAATTTATCATCCCAAACAAAATTCACCCCATTCCATATGAGATCAGTCATCAGAGAAGAAAAATTTGAGAAATCATTTACAAATTGGTGATAATACCCCACTAAACCCAAGAAGACCCGAATATAAAAAATATTCCATGGTTTCTCCCACATCATAACATCTTTATCTTTCTTAGAATTAACTAAAATACCATGTTTGGAGACCACGTGTCCCAAGAAATTCACTTTTAAAATCCATAAATCACATTTTGATAGCTTGGAATATATTCAATGATTTCTCAACATTTCCTAAACTGCTCTCATATGATACACATGATCCTCATTATACAAAGATTAAACCAAGATATCATCCACAAAGACCACCATGAACATATCAAAACACTTACGAAAGATTTTTTTTATCAAATCAATAAATACTACATGAGCATTGGTTAGAAAAAACAGTATAAAAAGATACTCATAATGGCCATACCTACTCTGGAAGACAATCTTATGAATGTTAGATTCTTTTATTATCAATTGGTGATAACCAGATCGAAGGTAAATATTCAAGAAGCACTTCATCTCTTTCAACTGGTTAAAAATATCATCAATAAATGGTAAAATATATTTTTTATTTATCATAACTTAATTGAGTTTCTGGTAATCAACACATATGCGAAATGTTCCATCAACTTTCTTAACAAAGAGAATAGGCACCACCCAAGTTGACACATTCGACTGTATAAATCCTTTATCAAAAAAATCATCCAACCGAGTCTTCATCCCTTTTAGTTCACTTTGTTCCATATGGTAAGAAGTAATACACACTAGTTGAGTACCATACACTACATAAATAGAGAACTATAACTCTATTACCAGTGGAAAACTAGAGAAATCATAAGGAAACACATTGGGAAACTCAACAATGACTATATGGAGATCTCCAACCAAATATTCCTAATACAGATCAAGCAAAAATTTATATTAATTTCCACAAATCCAGATAAGAAGTTATGGATCTACTCAACCTTAGGTTCTATTCTCCCTGAAAGACACGATACACCCCATTAGGTACAATAAAGGAGACCCAACAAAGATAACAGTCAATTAGGGACTTATTAGTAATAATTCAACCCATCCCAGTGATTAAATCAAGAGGTTTCATATTAATAACCAAAAAATTCCAGGTAAGCTCAATTTTTGATAGAGAAAAATCAAACAGGAAAAAAGATACCTTGCTCTCTCTTAGTTCTAATGTTAATAGTAATATCCATCATATAAGATAAAAGATTCATAAGAATATTTAGAAGTTATATAATATGCGTTGATATAAATGAGTTAGATGAACCAGTATCAAATAAATTTGTCACTAAAGATGAAGCTATATTGATTATATCTCTCATAGTCACTAGACCCATATAGACCTCCTCTAGAGACTCTTCCACTATATTAAGAAGCTTCATTATAGATTCCTATGGCTAGAACCCCCTAGATCTCGAAGCATCAGATTGCACCACAATACTTTTAGGTGTTGATGATCCCATTCCTATACATAGAGTGTAAAAGAAATGGAAAATTTTATATATGTTTCTTAAGAGACCATAAGAACTGCAGATCTTTAGCACCTCTGTACAAACACATCTCGAATTCCCAACCTTGCTACTCTGGAATCAAGTCAAAGGGCCTATTCCAAACACTATAGGAGTTTTAAAGGAAGACTGATGTCGATAAAAACCATGAGATTCATCATGATTCCTCTTTCCTTTAAATGAACTCATTAAAACCACCACTGGCATAAAAGGAAACACCCATAAACCCTAACTTACCATCCATATCAAGATCAACCATCAACGCCCTATCAAGTACATCAGCATACAAAGTGATATTTAGTAAGAAACCATGTGAATGTATATCAGGTCAGAGACCCATCTCAAACCATTAAGCCTTTATTTTCTCATTTGATATAATCTTAGGTGAAAAATTCACAAGCTTGAAAAAGTGGTTCCAATACTACGTCATGGTTCTATTGGCCTACTAGAGGTGGAAAAACTATATATCCTTAGCCAACACCCTAGATTATAGATAGAAATGATTAGTGAAAATAAAAATAAATTCCTTCAAATCCAAACCATCATTTTTCTTCACAGTTTCCATAGAATCCCACAATATCTTGTTAAACCCTTCTAGCTTGAAGGTAGCATATTTCACCTTAATAAATTCAGGTTTTTAAAATAAATTAAAAAGGAACTCTATCTTGTTCAACCAATCCTCATCCTCTTGAGTATAATTATTTCACTGGAAAGTAGGTGGATTTTGGTAAAGAAACTCTTAAGAATGATTATGAGATTTATCCATTTGAGGTTCTACAACTGGATCGTGAATGGGAACGGGTGCAGGTGCCTTTCCCATATCTTGGGAAACATGCACAATAATCTCAACAAGATTCTGGTCCATGGGAGGATACTCTCTCTATGGTTCACTAGAATCTTCCTCCTAGGACCTATTCACATTTATTCTCAGAGGAATGATGCTACAAAAAATCAACAAACAATACTGAAGACATCAAAAGATTACTCAAGTCAACAACTCAAACAAGATCAATGTGAATATCAGTCCCATAAGATAAGATTTCAAGATTTTGATTTCAACATAACCAATTCAAAAATAGGGAAAATTATAGAATCAGATCAAAAAATTCCTCAAATAAACTTTTCTCAAATACCCATGGTGGATTAAGGCTTGTTATGTTGAGAGTTGTCCAAAAACTCACTCAAAAAAACCTCTCAAGTCCCATCAAGACATACCAAAGCACATACTGACATAAAGGAAAGATACTTAAATTTCACTTCTAATACCACTTTGAAATGAACTGGCCTAGATAACCTGGTACCCTAATACCCAAGCTGAACCTGACATATCTCAAAGGGTGTTCCCGATCCCCATGGGTTGGTTGGCATAATACATGGTCAAAGAGGGAATTTTCCCCCAAAAATAGTGGAATAAAAAAGATTAAAAGTTAGTGTGATCAACAATCCAAAAGAATAAAGTACTAAAAATAACAGATATAACAAAACCCAATGCAACACATCATCAAAGTACTTGAAATATATCAATATAAAAACTCAAACATCCTATGAAACAAGTGGATTAAATATTAACTGGTCACCTACAAGACTTCAAATCCAAGGGGTAAAGAACATCCACCACCTCAAAGTGACACTTTTCCTTTACTCGGTACTAACATAATAAATTCTATAAATTCCCAAAGAAAAAGATAAGGTTTGATTGATAAAGCCCATTATGGTCTCACCAAGTGTTTCATAATCAATATCATAACAATTTACCATTTATACTATCATTTTAAATAAAATAAGGCATGGAATTTCTTTTTTATATTTTAAACCAAAACATGATTTCATAATAAAAGGATGACAGATATATCAAAACAAATTTCAAATATGATTAAATGAAAATTTTATATAAATATTTTTATATAAATCAGTTGACATGAATAAAACAGTTCCACAAATCAACAGCTCATAAAAAAGTGTGTATACACAATCAACATGCCAATAGGGGAACCCATCCCAAGTGATTAAACTACACCCTAATAGGGGAACTCATCACAAGCATCCTAAGCTGTCTTGATTTGGCTATTGTTGTCATTATAAATATATTTCTATAGGATCAAGATCCTAGCATGATTATTATAATAACCTAGTAACTAAAAAAGCTCCCGCATACCTTAATCAATCAATCAATCAATCAATAAAATTAGCAATCAATCATTTTAAATAATTTTAAAATATAATTTCCAAATTTCATTTTTCAACATGCCTTTTTATTTTCAAAACTAAATAATAGGTTTTCCATCACTTCATGCCATTTAAAATAAATTTTCAATTTAATCTATTTTCTAAAGATCAATGTAAAACCATTTAATCAAAATGTTTTCTAAATCAAGCCACCATTTTTCATAATTTTGATTCATAATTTCAATTCCAATGAAATTGGGTTTTTTTTATCAAATCTCATACCCATTTAAAATCAAAGATCAAATCAAATAAAATACATATTTTTAATTCAATTAAAAAATCATTTCAATTTAATCAAGCAATTCAAGGTTTTAATCATAGGGAAAAGAATTATGGAACCACATACCTTTAAATCAAAGAATAATAATGCAGAACACTCACAACAGGGAAGACCAAAGAAGAATGAAGTCATATAAGATCTAAGAACACAATCTAGAATCAAGATTTAATCAAATGGAGTTTAGATCCATAGATTACATGATAATATATCAAACTTCAAGGAGGAGAGAAATATATATTGGAATAAACTACATGAGAGGATATCCACTTACCTAGAGAAGATTGATCTTGATCAACGTCACTTTGTTCTACCAAGGAAAGGGTTTAAAGGATTCAAAATCATCTCTTGAGAGGATATAAGGATAAAAAATTATGTTAGGTTAGAATTTGAGGATTATTAAACATAAAATTGTGGTTTAGAATTTTTAAAATTAATTTCATGGGAATTAAAAACTGCACACATGGTTTCCTCGGGAGGGATGCATGGTTAGAAAAACCACACGCCCTAACCGTGTGCCCCTACCAGAATTTTTTTGGGGTGCATGGTTTAGACACACAATTAAAATAACCATGAACCAATAATGTATTCCCCACTATTCAAGGGGTGCACGATTTGGAGGGGTGGCCTTCTAGTTTGGAAAAACTATGTACCCCCTTCCAGGGGATCTTAATAGGGAAAACAATTTGTTGGTCTAAACCGAATGGTTTTACCTAACTTTGTGCCAACCATGAACATGCCAAAGGGATTATAAAATTATCCAAATTCTCTAAGAATGAAAAAAAACAAGACCCAACTTAAAGGTGATAAAAAATGGTTAATGAATACCTAAATGAAGTTAATATGATGTTACACTATTGTGTGTGACCCTCTTAGCCCTTATCTTGATAGCAATGAATACTATTCACATACTAAGAGTGGAATCTAGTAACCCATAAAGCCCCCTAAAGAGGCATGGAATTTTCATATAAATGACAACCATACTATGAACACACACTATGTAATATAATCTCTTTGTATCTATATCTCATAAAGAAGAACACACACTTGTGTCATTGTCCTTTATTGCTTTATTATTTGTTGATATAACTAGAAAAACTTATCTTCGACTACCATGACCATGGATTTATGAAGGTACTACCATCCTGATCAATCAGGCCTGAGATATAACTTACTCAACTTGAAAGTTGAAAATTCTATCTTGATCATTCAACCAATTTCATACCACCAATTACACACCCAACACAAGCTACCTCAACATAATTTAAATGTGATAGTTTTTTTCCTTACATCAAAGTATGAAATCAAATGAAACACATTTACAATGATCTCAATTTTGGAGACTAATACACATGTATACAGATAGAAACAACCAATAACACCCAAAACATGTGGTGTTCCTATTGGAAGGTCTGTCCTTATAATCTCATCTAATGAATATCACCAAGTGTGAAATTCATGAGAATAAGTCTCAATGCTTTCAAGTCCATAACACTTGATGGTTACACATCATCTATGTCATGTTAGTATGATATATCTAGACCATAGGAAATTAATTTAAGATTATAGTCATTGTATCTCTATGTTCTCATTATATCTTTGGAAACACTATAATCTTTTGACACAACATGTAATCTAAGGACATTAACATAAATATAATGGATGTAAAAGAATCAACACTATTCTATTAAGATAATCACATGTATATATAAAATTATATAAATGTAATATTAATCAAAGGATATAACTAATTTCGGTCTATGGGAACCCACTTTCAACACCAACAACCCCACTTCCACTTCATTATTCTTTTATTCTTCATGCAGACATGATAATTCCAAAACCAGTTGAAGTAAGATAAATGTTCTGAACTTCAAGTTAGTAGCTATAGTATCAAAAAATTCTTCAATATTCAAATATTTATCCCCATCCACTATGAATGTGTGTCATTTTATAACCCCCATATCACTATGAAATGTTGTGGTATAAAGTAGTAGAATCCTCATGGCTCATGATATAGTCCATTACACAATAGTCATACCACTCCTCCCTTGTAAAAAAACTAAATATGTGGGTTGGATTATATATTAAGATACCAAAAAATGCATATTTATTAGTGGACCAATTTATCAAGTAGAAATAAACATAACATAACCAATCAAATAAAAAAGTACCCATACTGATAAATAAGGAGAAATAATATGACAAAATGAAAATCTCATAGGAATATGCCCATAGACATGGTTATTTTCTATAAAAAATTCAATTCAAATTCATTGATTCAGATATATAGGGATGAAAATTTGAGAGTAAAATGAAAAAAAGATGAATAATCATGAAAAAATACATGTTCAAAACCGCATGACCTAATCTTAATATTATTCAAGTATTTTTGAATCAAATTTATAACTATTCATGTTTGTTTTATCTAGATATAAATATGCAAAACTATAGGCCCTATAGATAAGGTATTCACCTAACCTCTCAATTATAATGTTTCATTTGATAAGAGTCATGAGTTACTCATCATTCCAATTGAGTTGAACAAGCTACATTTTCATCCACATTGATAAATGGATATGTCTACCTACTTCCTTGACCAGTTGCCTAAAAAATAAAGTATAAAATAACTTGATTTAAGAATATAAAAATTATATAATAAATTATATAATAAATTATAAACATTATTTTATTCATCATCAATAATACCATTGTTTTAAATGGGGGAAAATATGATGAAATCTTATTCTGGTGATTATGCATTAAAAATTGCATAATCACATCCATTTGTGTCTTTAATTAAACAACTTCAAGTTCAAGATTCCTATTTGATACCGATGATGAGGTCATCCAACCATATACATGATAATAAAAACCAAAACTTGTGATGGAAAAGAACTCATGCCCAGCCCTCAAACACATCCCATATTTTCTTCACTACCAAAATATCATATCAGTGAATCATCACTATAAGTATCTTACAAAAGATATGAAGTTCCTATTCATTAATTTTTTCCTACAATAAAATTTAACTTTTTATTTTTGAAACAACACAACTAGAAAACATTAAAATTCCAAAAATAATTATACTACTTACACATATGTCTCTATCCATGTCATTGAAAAAGGTTCCGTCAGCATGTTTATGAGTAATAATCCACAATTTCCCTATACTAAATTTTTAGCGACACTCTATTTCCTAATTTTTTTAAGTAAATCATAAGTAATTTGATAATAAAAAATAGATATGTTATTATTAATAATATGGACTTACCGTTTATTCCATCTATCATGTAATTATTTTGGATCTATTGATATGTGGAAGCAATTATAACATTTGAAATTCTTTATTTTTTATCTTTATAATATAAAATTCATAATAAAAAATGATATTAATTCCAATTTAAAGAATAAAATTCTTGATAAAGACAAAATAGTATGAAACTCTCTGGCCTTAAGAGATATTAAACAAAAATTACCCAATGACCAGGATTACACCCATGTGGGACCATCTTGATCAATGTATCCCTAGTACACATGCCATCATTTCATGCATTTCAAAAACTGTATTAGAAATATCTCTATTTTTGGACAATTTATTTCAAATTGTAACTCTTATAAATACCATTCTCAAAAAATGAACTTATCCTGCAAAGAAATATGAGAGGGTCAATTTTTTTAATCATTGAAATGTTTTCACACATATAGGAAAATCATCTCAGTAATTTTACCTAGATGATATTTTTATAACACCCATTTTTGTATGCAGCTTTAAATTTTATTCAACTATCATAACATATGGGGAATATTTAAAAGTATATAGCTAAAAAACTATAATAACCTAGTCAATAAAAAATCACTCTACCCAATAATTTTCCCTATATTAGTCCACTCTAGTACAATATTCTCATCATTTAGTGACCATGCATCTTTGTATGTGATATGTTTAATCATTTTAGTTCCATTATTGTCTACAAAAACAAAAATAATTCATAAATACAAATGTATTTTTTTTCATCCTTACCACTAACTTCAACATCTATAGATATATTCTTCATAACAGACCCTGTAGGTTGTGTAGGGTCTGGATGAAGTTTGTTTTCTTTATATGGTTTACATTCATGATAATTCCATTTATCCTCCTCAACCATTTCCAAAAGGTCTTGATGTTTTAAATGTATAAAAATGATATAATTTTTATCAAAACCATCTTCAACATGATATACCATTTGAGTCTCATAATCCTTGATGTACAAATATCTATTTTCACCATCCCTAGTGTCTATTATCCATCCAAAATTTACAAATTTAAAAACTAAGTAATCAATTATAATTCATCTATGATTAATTGTCTCCAACCACATTCATTTGAATAAGGCCACATCAAAGCATCCATGATAACCTATCTCAATAATGTCTACAAGATTTCCATAGTAAGTAATGACTCCAAATTTCATTTTATTATCACTTCTACTTGCATAACTCCTTGTTCCAAATGTAACAAACACTCCATGATTTTGAGTTTGAAAACCTTGATCACATTCCAAAGTATGGAACTTAAATCCATTAACATCATATGAAGTATACCATTTTCATAATTAAAGGGACCCATAGATATATAATTTATGTAAAATAAAAGTTCCTCACATGCATTTACAATCTATAAGGAAAATACCATGAAAATCATAACACAAAAAATGGATAAACCATTAAAAGGCATAAAATTACTTACACATTGAGAATACTATTCAATAAATTCTCTATGGACCACCTTATCTATCTTATTATAATTTTTTTTAATATTTATTAATTTTGATCACACAACATCTCTAAATTATTTGTGTAAATTATAAAAAGTGATTATGTAGTTTCAATTTGTAAAAAATTTTCATACTAATAGTCACATTACTTATTGTAATAATGTATCTAAAACTACATAATTTTTCAAGAAATTATTATGTTCTTGTAACTATTACCTTAGATAAAGAGTAAAATAATTAAAAATACCAATGGGATTTACATTCATAGAAAATGAAATGTGAGCATAAGAACCTCCATTAGGTAGATCATTGACACATACAACATGAACTCATTATAAATTCCATCTAAATACCTTTATAGAAATGTTAAAGACTCTTGGTCCATGTAACCCTTGGTTATTGAGCCTTATGGTTGAGCCTAATTATATAAATAAGAATTTATTCTCCCCAAGTACCTAATACAAAACAAATAATCAAAATAAAAAATATATAAAACAAGGAAAACAAAACATATATAAGAAACAAGGATATTTATTTACCTATCCATGGGATATATCTATCTATATTAAATGAACCCTCCTAATTCAACCTCATCAACCATGCGTATGATTAAATGAACCGTCAATGTGAAAAAGGAAGCTATAAATAACATTTCCAAATGACATAAAAAAA
Source organism: Viscum album (assembly GCA_963277665.1). Taxonomy (NCBI): domain Eukaryota; kingdom Viridiplantae; phylum Streptophyta; class Magnoliopsida; order Santalales; family Viscaceae; genus Viscum; species Viscum album. Next base: position 452,230,813 of record OY728157.1, on the reverse strand, counting down.
GAAAATATTGAGTATAAAAAATGTCAAGCTCATTGAAATTTACCACCTTAATAAAAATTTTCTTGAATAACGAACATAATTAAATTAAAGGTATTGAAACTTTATTAGACAATGTCCTCATCATTTAAAAAGGTAAAAGTTTTTCCATCAAAATATATGAGTCATGAATTTTTGGTCCTCTAATATTTTATTATATCATATCAATGTGTATGCTGCTGTTATTTGAGTAGTAATCTAGAACTGTTACATTTTTTAATACATTGAAAAAAATATCCTTATTTTCATTCATTAAGGTAAACATGGTAGGTAAATATCTTATATTTTCATCAGGATAAATATCAAGCCTAATGTCAATTTTTTGTAAGACCCTTTGAGTATTTAAGTGATATTTTGATTTTTAAACTTAATTCAACAATATAAATAGAACATCATCAAATATATTTTTTTCAATATGAATTACATCTAAATTGTGGTGTAATAAATTATTCACTCAGTATGGAAGTTGAAAAAATACTATTTTTTCCACTTTTGTGTTTCATAATTAATATTATTATCTATATAAGTACATTTAACCCAACTTCTAGTTCTTTCCAAAATATTATATGAACATTCTAAACCTGGATAAATATTTCTACACCCATTAATGAAATAGGTGAAATTATACTTTTTATTGTTCCATCAAGTCACTTTTGGGATCACCTAAATTTATATCCAGGATTCAAAAATTGGTGATGAACCATGAAACACCACTTCTTACTATAAGGTAGTTGTGAGGGTGTTGATTCAAAACTAAAATATGAAAAAACCAATCTAGTATGTCTATTCCCATCTAGATAAGATATTAAGCCCAGAAAATCAATAATAGTCCACAACAAAAGTGTGCACATATTAAACACATCATTACTAAAATAATAAAAAAATTGACCCCTGTATCCCATAACTCTTTCAATTGATCAATTAATGAATAAATAAATACATCAATATCATTTTCCAAAGCTCATTTACCTGGAATTATCATTGAATGAATTAATGAGATTTGTTTCATACACATACAAGGAGGAATATTGTAGATAAAGATTACAAAATTCTAGATTCTATAACTCATAATTAAACCAAAAAATGGATTAAATACATCTGTAGATAACCCAAGATTCACATTTTTTAGGTTCTAAAGAAAATTCAAGATGCATTTTATCAAATTTATTCTATATTTTAGAGTCCCATGGATATCTTATCACACATTTATCATTCCTTTCTGATGAATGACATTACATATACTTGGCTATTTTAGATGACATAAACCATATTTTCAATCATGATTTCAAAGGAAAATATCTCAAAACTTTGGCAAGAAACATCATTATTTTTTCACTTTTAGAATTTCCATTACCAATTGGTTTCCATCTAGACACACTACACTTCTTAAAAGTTTCTCAATATTATTTTTCTAAAAAATATAACATATAATCATTGGAAAAAACATGAATTTTATTATAATTAAGTCTAATTTTTAAAATGATTTTATTGGATTTATAAAAAGAAGATGGGATATTAGCATTCTTAAAATCATCTGATAACATTTCCAATATCATGGACATTTCATTATAACTTATTATACATAAAAATTTTATATGATATAATTTAACAAATAACAAAGGAGTGAAATATATTTTACACACTTCATAAAAACATTATTTTTCTTCCTTCAGTATTTCCAAATTGTCTTTAGAGCCATCAACCATTTTTGGAATAACCTAAACATCCTATATACACACATGATTCTCATTATTAGTAAAATGGACAAATGTTTCATTAACCATATCAAATATAGGGTTGATATTAATATTTAAATCATTAGTCACATATTGTGTTGCATGTGTTTCAAATACAGTGTTTACATAACTTATCTCACCACGCTTAATCCAAATAATATAACCAATTGTAAATGTATTAAGTAGAAAATTACCATACAAAACTTCTAGAATTTTTCATTTTCTAAACTTTCATTTTTGATATAGGGAAATTATCTTATCCCTACCTCTTTATTTAAAAAATGTGAAGTTTAAAAATTCATTTAATACTTTTCTATATTCAATAGTGTTATATGGATTTTGAATCCATGACATATCCATTTTTTCTTGAGTGAAAGAAGAAGTCATAAAAAACAAAATATTTATAGAAGGAATGATGATTTATTTCACTATCAATATATAAACATTCAAAAATTTAATGAGTGAAATAATACCAATAAATATTATTTTAAGGCAAATTACTATAATAAATAAATCCATTCACCATTTTTATAAATAGTTTTTTGTTCAACCAAAATTTTTAAAAATGAAAATACATTCAATGATAAAACATTTTTTTCATGAAACATCAATGTTTAATTTTGAATTTAATTATAATTTTTTTTTAAAATAACTATCATAAAGAAATGTTTATAAATAAAATAAAAATTTATTAATAGAAAACAAATAAATGAATATAAAATACTTTAATTTGAATTATATAACAAATGTTACCTTATGTATAATATCTGAAGTATCTCTTTAATATCAAATGTTTGACCTCCTAAAGAAACAACAATATAAAATAGGGATGAAATAATGGGTCTAAAAAAATTAGAATAGAAAACTAAGTGGATATCCAATCCCCAAATCAAGTTGGAAAGGGAAAATTAGAGAGAAGACTCATAAGTTATAAAGAAATGGATATCACTATTGGACTTACCAGTGTTGTGGAGAGATATTCACTATGGGTATCTATAGAGAGTTTGTTTCTATGGGGGACTCTATAAGAAGTTTATTTGTAATATCCCATGAATTTATGAAATATCTTCTTTCAAATTAATTTATATTATTTAATATATTGTGTTATATAGAATACATAGTTTATATTAAATCACACACAATACCAAGTTTATCTTGCGTTGCATGCAACATTTGAATTCCTTTGATGACTTATGTTACACACAAGCCTGAGTCTTACCAGATAATAATATACTATTAATACTATTATAATAGTTATCACCTAGCCATTTGAATAGAGAGAATTAATGAGATTAACTAAATTATGAAAATATAGATTACACATTTTTATAAAATAAATTCATTGGTTACCGATTAATTATAAATGAAAATAAAGTTCAATTGAATATAAATGATGTCTTTTTATGAAAACTATTTTTATGACCAGAATGAAATTTTATCTTAATAAATTAAATTAATCATTATTAGTTAAATATATAAATGAAATTTATATGTCATATATTTAATAATAGGTTTTTAAATTCATCCAATAACCTTTATAGTGTTAAGATAAGTATAAATCCAATTTTAAGCATAAATGCTGTATTTTTTTTAAGGGTAGTTTTACTGCCTTTTAAGGGCAAACCTATTTTACATATAATTTTTGTAAATTTTATAATTTTTATTTGGAAAAATATTTTTTTAAAAAAATTTTGAATATCAAAATTTAGTTCAGGTGCTTTTTTAATATTTTTTTGAGAAGTTTCATTTTTTGATGAATAGTAAAAAATAATGCATTTTAATTGAAGTTTTTTTCACAAAATTTATTTATATAGTTAAATTATATTTTAAATTGATTTTATAGTATAATTACTTCAATTATACATCAATAAATCTAATTTAGGTCAATAGATTCAATTTTTCATTGAAATTGTTTATAAAATCATTTCAAACTTTTGAACTTTTCTCCTTAAAAACTCGCTGTCTTACAACATATGCAGGATTAATGTTAAATTAATTTTATCCAATTATATGAATTGAATTTGAAAAAATGGATATAAATATTTGGAATAATTATAAAATTTGTGTTCTAATAAGATAAAATTGGTTTTTTGACCAAAAATATTAGTGAAAGTAATTAAAATTAACTATTAAGGTAAAAAGAAGCTTACTTAATGATTAAACTTAGAATATAAAGTGTATAAATGACCAAACACTTATCCAAAACACATTTTATGGAAATATTTCAACCATAAATAAATTATTATATATTTTTATGAGTTATTAGGATACTATGACATGAAAGTAACCTATATAATAAGTTAAATGAGGAAAAAGACAAAAAAGAACCTTCCTTGCCTTTAATACTTATAAAGCTTTGAAGTAGGGAAGAAGTTACATAGGCTTAGTTATAAATATTATTTTGGAATATAAATGAGTTATTTTTATCATATTAATTTATATTTAATTTTTAAAGATGATGTAATTACATTAAATGTTTAAGAAACACCAATGCATGGATTATTTAGTTAATAATTAAATAAAATGAATGATATTTTATTAAATGATTTAAAATTTCTAAAAATATTATCTTATGCAAAGTGATTTATTTGTTTTAATAACTATACAATAAGTTCCATTTATTTTCCAATTTATCTTTTTATAATGAACACATAGACCCATAAATAGTAAAAACTTTGTTAGCGCTGTTAGGGTTAAAGCTGTATTTTTGAAAATTACATGCGTTTTTATTAAAATTAATATCCAACATATATTAAAATTTTATTTTATAAATTTTATTTTATATTTTATAATTAGTGGGTCTAAATTTTATAATAATTATCACTTTAATTTAGTATTTATGGATGAATTACATAGGTTATAAAACTAGTTACCTAAATGAATAACCAAAAAAAAGGAAACTTAAAGAGTAAGGAACAAAATGATAAAAATTATTTTATTTTTGTGTTTTGTGAGTGTTTATATACAAGAATTCACATTTAATCCATCATTTTTTATTTTTTAATCACATTAGGTAAGAGAGACCTCCCGATATTATTTACCTTTTGGTATTTACAAGAATGTCACTCTTTCTCCACTATAAAAAGACACTCACCCTCCCCCTCTCTTCATACCTCTAAATCCCTTTTAAATCATCCAAACCATACTGAAATTAGATCCAAAATTCTCTATTATCATCCTATAATACTCAATTTGGGTAGAAAGTAATCCAAGGAAGTCCTTTGGTGCAAACCAAAAGGAGTTACCCGAAAAGAGGTAACATTCTTCAATAATCGATTTTGTTTTCATTCTTTCAAAAAACACTTAAATTATTATTATTACATGATTATATAATAAAATAAGTATCATAAATAAACTGATATGTTTTTATGTTAAGGGTTCAAAATAAACCTACACACAATTCAATCAAATGGGTAACAAGATTATCGTTAGTGTATGGTGAACTACCGCCCTGCGAAATGATACTGTTCATTTTTTACCACCTCTCATGGTTAAATGTTAAGACAAAAAAAATATTTTTATATTTTTATATGATATATATGATATTTATTTTTTATTAACACTTCTAGAGTTTTTATATAACACATACCTTGATTCTTTCTATTTTTTGTAAATATGATAACATCGTTTGTGGATGTGTGTGGACTACCGCCTCCTCAAAACAATGTGATACGTTCATACATTACATGCAATGTATTAAGGATGTGTTTATTTAATAATATGTGACATACATAAAATTTATATGTTATTAATTACATAATTAAATTTCTATAAATATAATATATCATTTTATTTATTACTCGTTCACATACTGAAAAAGTGATAATGTCATTTATGGACGTGTGGACTACCGCCTCCTCGACATGATGTGTGAAAAAACCCAAAATTTTATCAATGAAAATTTACCCTTCTTATAATAATTTTATGCAACATAAATCACATAAAATTACATAGAGACCATAATAAAATATTTATAAATGAAGAATTAATGAAATAAAAATTATTTCTATAAGTTAAGGCACTACAACAGAATCGCCGTTTAGCGGAGGTTTTTTTTTGCATTTAGCGGCGGTTTAAACCGCCGCTATACTGTTTGGCGGCGGTTTACAAAAACCGCCGCCTAATAGGGCGTCGACAGTCTATTAGCATCAGTTTTTAACGTTTAGCGGCAGTTTCAAGAAAGCATCATAGGTGGCTCATTTCGGGGTGGTTTTCCTGGATTTAGCGGCATTTTTACGAGCCCTGGATATTGCTTTATTCACGGCGGTTATAACCGCTGCGAATAAACTCAATTTCCAATGGCAGTAAAACCACTGCTAAATTCAGGTAAACCACCACTGAATGAGGCATCCACGATGCTCCTATTTAGTGTCGGTTATAACCGCCGCTAGAAGTAAATTTTATTTTACGTTTAGCAGCGGTTTAAACCACCGCTAGTATACATTTCACGGTGGTTAAAACCGCCACTAAAATCTTCCCAGAATAAAAAAATAATTCTTGGATTCTACTGCACCACTGCCCTGAAAATCAAATAAAACCAGAAAAAACAATCAAAGGTTCCAAAAAATTCCTCATACTCATGTATACAATATCCTAAATAGTAAATACTAGGAAGATAAAACTCCATTGATACAACATTGTAACATCCCAAACTGGATTCTACTAAATCTTATAACTTCAATTTCTTAGGATAGATCATCCATAGCGATTCCACTCTACTTATAAAAATTGATAATTGATGAATTAGTAGTTATATTAGTACCAACCCATTTATATAATGATTTTTTTTGGTTTTGTGGCCTAGAAACCATCCTTAATACTCATAATAAATTTGAACTGATGAAATAGCTTAAATAACACATTAGAAATATATTTTTATAAAAAATCCTATTGTGAGAATAGTTTTAGAGTTACATTGGGATATATATTTTATAGGAATGTGGATATTTCCAGTGAGTCTTAGTTGACATATTTTTATGTTGGAATATTGGTTAGGTATTAACTACGTTGTGGTGAGTGATGTAGACCAAAGTTTTTAGTAGAAAAGCTAAGTTATCCTAGTTCTATGGATGAATATGTAAGAGGATCGAGTTTTATAACATCATTAATCTGGGTTAAAGTTCAAGATGTAGTTATTGATGTTGATTGAATGTGTGCGCATGGAATGATGATTGCATAATACAAGTGATTATGAATAGACCATTTCTATTTATTATTAAGTGGATGATGTAAATTTATGTGGTAGGAAGTGAACCACAGGTTGTTCAAGGATGGAATATTAGTTCCAGATGAGGCTTCATCATATTCCAAGGATGGATTGTCGTGATGGAACATGGTATAATTATGTTGACTCACATCCAGAAACCATGTTTAATGGTGGACAGAGTGTTTTTCATGAGAATTAGATTCCTATTTTCATTAAAATGATGAATATTAAAATCCTATGGTGGGGAGAATCACACAGGTCATGAAAAATGTAACCTTTGGGAGAGTGGTTGTAGAAAGAATAGTCATGAATGGTAAAGAAGAAAGTTCTGGAATTCCAGTAATTAAAGTTTCATGACCGGATAGCTTGTAATGAATCAAAAAATGGAATTAAGAATCATAATATAAATAATTCAGGGATATAATGATAGGTAATAATTACCAGACAGACCATGATTAAGTGGAAATTGTGTTGGGAATGCAGTTCAAGTCATGCAGTAACAGTTCAGTGATCAAAACTGTTATGGTTGGAAATGTTCCATTGTAACCATCCTAATATTGAAGTATTTGGTAGAAGTTATTTACTTAAAATTCACGTTTTTATAAGACATACCAATTGTGCGTCAAATCGACATCTATCTTTGAGATTATATTTTAATTTATAAAGTATTATTGCCTATATTCATGGACTTATGCTAATTTATCACCCCTCAGTCACACCTATATCTTAGTGAACCACCCTTGATTTAGAACATTCTCATGACATTTTAGAAGAGATAGAGCATGTTTAGATACTTTTGACGCTTAAATCATACATTTTCAACAATGGGCCTCACCAAAGTGTCCACAACACTATCCCCTTGATCACTATGAAATGACCCAATTTGTTCAACACATCAACAATGGGTTTAACTCCTAGTCATCCAAAATCTCGACTACCAATTCAAACACAGACCTAAATGGAATGATGTATACCACACTCAAGAAATGAAGACATAAAAACAAACATCAGAAATCAATAAAATGCATAAAAAGAAACGTGAGAAATCAAGGAAATTTTAGGACATGAAAATGTGTGGTGGAAACTATGTGCCACAAATGTTACATATACAGACCAACTGTTTTCATTTTTGTTCAACACATCAACAGTACAACTACTCAGGGTCTGATGATGCATCTTCACCCTCTCCACCTTCATTTCCACTTTGTGCTGTCACCTGTAAGAACATTATATTGAAAATTAAATACGGTTACATATTTTTATTAAAACTTAAAACAAATTAAAGTTAGCAAACTAAATGATTCTGATTTTCTGTGATTTACCTGCATACCACCAATCGATGCACCCCCACCGGGGGAATATCTGCTCATCTGCTGACGTAGTTCAATCAACTCTTTTTGTAATGCAAATATCTAATCCCCCTGCTAGTGAACTGTGTTTCGTAAAGAAACAATCTCTTTCTTAGTATCTCCGGGCTGACTAAAGTCAGGAGTAAATACAACAGCTATCCCTAGTGGCCTGCTAAAAACCTCAGATGGAACGGATCCCAAACCCATCCCGCGCACTCTCCCAGGATGCTCCTTCCCAAGGAATTTAGCAACTGGGTCATCCTGGGAGACAGAGTAGGAATACGCAGGATTGGCATCCCATATTTCTTTAATTTTGACCTATAAATCAAATATCAATATATATTAACACAGAAAAAATTGATAAGAAGTTATTATGATAAAAAATTGACTTCATACCCCAACTTCTTTAGCAGGCTCATTAACAAAACATCCATATGATTTCTTGTGAACTTCCAACCACAGTTCAGTTCTGGATGCTTCATGGACTAAACTCTGTGACTGCATTAATCAAAGATAAATCAACAATTCAATATATTAAATAGATAATATTGTCTTATAAATATTTAAACTAATTAAAAGATTACCAATTAACTTCAATTTCTAGAAAAACTTTTTGAGCCCGTAGTGTGCGGGATGACTTGCTTTGCTCGGTTTGACGCATTCTGTCTTAATAGACCCTAAAATAAATAAAATTCAATTTAATACTGATGTATTGAATGTCATGTCCTTTTCATATACATGTATAAATGTAAAATGAGGATAATATAAAAATATATATATTTCAATACCATCCGCTTCTGATCCCAATGCCTGTCAACAAACACTTTCCACTGCTCTTTTGGTACCCCACTGGGTAGCTTCTCATACATTTGTAGCATGGTCAACAAAGCATCGTTGACATCACACCACAATCTCCATTTAAAATCTTTCCACTTCTTACCTAGATTTTTCAATGTCCACTTCCGTGCTATCACATCAGCAACGGTAAAGTGGAAGAACATCTGTATACAGAAATTAATTTTGAACATATTAGTAACATGACATTAAATTAAACCATAATGTAATAAATTTACCTTGATTTGAGAATCAAACACTTCATTTTTCTATCTTGGAGGCATATGTCTCCAATCGTCATATGAAATGGGAAGGGAAATGGGCTCCGCTGCCAGCTGGCCTAGAATCTGGCCAAGCAACCCCACGACATCATCCGTAGGGACCCCGTAAGAATAAAATGACACAACAATATTCTCTCCATTCAGATTGCAAACATCTGAACTTTTTATTTTTTTCTCCACGGTTGCATTTTTTTCATCTTCAATGAGAGAAAAATTAGTATAAACAAAATGCAATAAATTTATTTAATTAAAATTTGTACCTATGATAGTGACACTCCAGTATGTCCGGGATTAACTAGAAGGGGCGCGTCGCTGCCCCACTGCTGAGGCTCCTGAAGGGGGAGTCAATGACTCAGCCTCTACTGGGACATCCACAGATGGTGTGAGAGATGGTTCAGGGGGAGATGGTGTAGGGGTGTCAGCAGCTGGTGCATCAGATGTCGTGGGGAGGGAGCCAGATGGATAGTCATCTGTCGCAAAACTGGATGAAATAATGTAACGCTTCTTCCTTGGAATTCCTATCATTTAATCAAATAAAATTAAGTTCAGAATATATATTTCAAAAAAATTATGCAGAAAAAAAATTAAAAATGATAACAGATGGAGTACTAACAGAATAAATATATATAACAATGATAATGAATGATTGCAGAAATGAAACAAGTGGTTTCTGAATAAATAAATAATTATACATACAATCATTTCCCCCTTCAATCATGTCAGTTTCCTGCTCCATTGCTTCATCCACTTCATTCATCCTTTCTAGACTAATATTTTCAATATCATGATGGACAAATAATTCTGCTTCCTGTTACTGATTAAATTTAATTTCAGTGGTTAAATTTTCCACTTCATCACCCATATCATACAAATCTCTTTGAATTACGTGAGCAACTACACTCCACCCTTCATCGGAAACATCATTCACATAATATCCATTTTTTCTTGTGATACTAAGATATATGGATCATGCAGTTCACGATCACCAACATCCATCAAGCGAGAGAAGTTCACAGAAGTAAATTGCAAGGAATCTCTTTTAACGCCTCTGATAATATCGACCCATTTTCATTTGAATAAAACAACCAAAAAATGTCTGTGGTAGTTTAATTCAATAATATCATGCAGCTTTCCATAGTATTCCACTTCATCAAATGTAAATATACCACTATTCTGTGTTCTCAAACCCACTTCTCGATCGACTGTACGAAATCTAAAGTCATTCACATTATAAGCATTGAACTTTCTAACTTCTTTTAGAGGACCTCTAGAAAGAAAATTCAAATCTTATGATACCTCTGCTCGAGTATCAGTATTCATGATCTGAAAAAAGAAATATACTTTATTAGATTTACAAAATGTATTTGTCAAACTAATATTCGTATTTATTGCAATATTTATGAACTTACATGTCGTGAAAACCATTCTACAAGATCTTTATTAACAGCTTTCATTATATCTTTCTCATTTCGTGTTCGGACTCTCATTTGTATCTTTGTTTGTATCCTCAAATCTTCAATAAATGAATCTGCAATTTCACTATTCAGTAGCACATATCTATGTGCCTGTAATAATTCCAATTCAGTCAGTGTCACATTTGAGGTCCTCACAACTGATCGGCCAATAGCAGGAAATATTTTGGATTTCTGATGTATTTGAGATTGAGTCGATGTGTCGTCAACATGTCCAACTCGATTAAATCTTGTCTCAATATCATCCAAGTATCGAGAACAAAAGGTAAGACACTCTTCAGCCACATAGTCTTCAACAATTGAGCCTTCTGGTTTAGATTTATTTCTCACGTATGATTTCAAATTCCCAAGATATCTGTGAAATAAAATAAACATAATTATGCATTTAATTAAGTACCAAAAATTGTTTACTTGACTAGAAAACATATAAATAAAGTACCTATCAATTGAATACATCCATCGATAATGAACAGGGCCTCCTAATTTAGCTTCCTCATCCAAATGCACAGTTAAATGCATCATTACAGTAAAAAGGGACGGAGTAAAGATCATCTCCATTGCACAAAGTGTCAATACAAACCTCTCTTGGAGGTTGTCAAGCTGAAATGGATGTAGAGATTTCTCACATAGTTTTCTGAAAAATGTGCAGAACTGGAGTACAACAACAGTAATTTTTTCAGGTAATAATGTACGCAATGCCAATGGTAGTAACTGTTGTAACAAAATATGTGAATCGTGGATTTTCAATCCATGTAACTTACGATTCTTCAAGTCAACACACCTCGAGATGTTACTTGAATACCCATTAGATAACTTAACATTCTTTAACATTCAAAAGAATGTATCTTTATCCCTATTTTTCATTGCAAAAATTGTCGGAGGATACTTTCCATTCTCATCTGGCTAGAGATCGCGTTTTATGTTCATTGCTTGTAAGTCTTTGTGAGCATTGAGATGATCCTTCGACTTTCCATGCTCGTTAAGCAATGTGAAAATCAAATTGTCACAAACATTCTTCTCAATATGAATCACATCAAGATTATGCCGCAATAAATTAAATTCCCAATACGGAAGTTTGAAGAATATACTTTTTTTCTTCCATTGTTGCGTTTCGGTTTCACTTGACGATACACTTCAGACCCGTTTTCCGCTATCATTTAAATGATAAACCTTCCCAAATTATATTTCAACATTTTCAAGCTGTGCCAATATTTCAAAACCATTTAACAACTTTGGTGGTGGTCTACGATCAATATAACCATTAAATTTTGATCTGTTCAGCCGAAATCTATGAGATGCATCGAGAAATCTTCGATGACACAAGAAGCACCATTTTCTACTGTGAGGTAGCCGTTTGGGATCAAAATCAAAGTTACAAATGGGACAAGACAAACTCGTGTAAGTGTTCAAACCAGATAAATTCCCAAGCCCAGGGAAGTCGCTAATGGTCCACATTAAAGTAGCATGCATTTTGAACATTGTTTTAGAAGAAGCATCAAATGTCTCAACACTGTTTCTCCATAACTCCTGCAATTATTCAATCAAAGGCTACAAGTATACATCAATATCATTTCCAGGCATTTGTTTTCCAGGAATAATCATCGAAAGGATAAAAGATTTTTATTGCATATACATCCACGGAGGCAGATTATAAGGGATCAAAACAACTGGCCAAATGCTATAATTGGTACTCAAAGTCCCAAATGGGTTGAATCCATCGGCAGCCAATCCCAATCAAACATTCCTAGGATCAGTTGAGAAATCGAGATGTAATGAATCAAATGTATTCCACGATTGGGAATCTCGTGGATGTCTCATTAACCCATCATTGTTATTATCTAAAGAATGCCACTTCATGTGTTCAGCGGTTTTCGATGACATGAATAATCTTTGTAATCGAGGATTCAAAGTAAATTAACGCAAAACCTTTGCAGGTGTGATCCTTTTCTTCTTCTCCATGAAATTATGTTCATTCAGACTTCCAACATCACCCTTTGCCTGCCATCTAGAAGAAGAACATTTCTTGCAATTCTGTCTACTTGAATCCTCTCCCTAATAAAGCATAAAATCATTGGGACATGCATGTATTTTTGTATAATTTAGACCAAGCTTGTTAACAACTTTTTTCATATCATAAAAATATTATGAGATTTTTTCTTCAAGAAATGCATCATGAATGAATTACAATATCATGGACATTGCCTTATTTGTAATTCCACATAGACATTTGATATGGTACAACTTCAGCAAAAATTAAAGCTTTGAATATTTCAAACACCCACTATACAACTCTTTATTTCCATCATCAACTAAATCATGAAACACATTTTCCTCAGTGAATTTTTATCTTACATTTGGCTCCACAGAATCAAGAGGAGGATCCAATGATATGTGACAATCTTGATCTGCCTGTGTTACAGTCTCAAAAAAATCACTTGTCACGTTTCAATTTGTAGCACCCTCTTCTGGTTGTTCTGATATGTTTTGATGCTGATAGTGGTGTCTTGCAGTGCCGAATGCATCATTTATTAGGTTTTTCATTTCATTTTCCATTGTCGACGAAATTGGGACCTCATTATGCGGATTAACATCAGTGCTCAATCTTTCTGTAACGTTTGATTCTCCATGCCAAATCCAAAACAAATATTGAGCAGGGAATTGATTCAGTATTAAATGTTCATAAACCTCATCCCTCTTCAAACATGTTCTAAATTTACATTTAGGACATGGACATTTTATTCTCCCTTCAACGGATCGATTAGAAACTACAAAATCTAAAAACTCATTCAAACCCTTAACATACTGAGGTGTGTTCCTCGGTAATGTGATCCAGCTTTTATCCATGTATATCACAATGTGCCTACACAAAAAACAAGGAATCAAACATGGGACATCTTCTATAACCCCATCATCAAAACAAATAATTATGAACAAAATTTCCATAATAGAGAAAAATTCAATGATATATTAAGAAATGGGTCTCAAAATTCCTCAAATTCCCTAAACTGGAAGCACAAAATGGATGAAATATTTATATAAGAATGGGCCTTTTCATCATGTTATGGTTCATCGTGCCTCTACTCCTTGCACATTGGATTCTCTTCATTCCCACTATTAATTTGTTGCATACCTGATAAAACTAAGGAATGAAAAACCATCGATTTCCAAGAATATTTAGCTTCTATTCACATGTCCCTAGTGACAACCTCCAAAATGGATGTTATGCCCAAAGAAATTAGAGATGTACCAAGGTATGAGTGAAGACCATCACCAAAGAAATGATATTTCTCATAATTGATGACCCCTATATTTGGAGAATATATAACAAACCTTGAAAGGTTATTGACATACTCCCATACTTATCTCTCACCAATAAAAAGTCTCATGAGCTCAGTCTATTTCTCTACATTCATTCCCTTAGGAAATAACCATTAAGAAAATAAATCTTGATGAGATTCCAATTCATACATTCATGAAGTTAAAGGACTGAATTTTAAATATAATTACTGAATTTAAATATAAGTACATTGATTAATAAGCCTCTGGTGAAATATATCATGTAGAAATATATCCTATGTATGATAGGGGACATCATTAACATACCATGGATTCATGGGTAGGGGAACATGTTTATATTGACATATTTTATTTATCTGACTCTCATGTACATATTTATAGCTAATAAAGTTATTATACAATAACCAGATTGAAATCATGTAGAATTTACTATATATCAAACAATTTTTTCCCATGCAATGAGGAAACAGTACCCTTAGGTTGTTCATGAGTATAAAATTTGTGATCTAACACTATCCATGTTTGAGTGGCCTAGTGACTATTCACACTATGTTTAATTTCATTGTTCATAGAACAATGATCATATAAACAATCTCATGGATATTCAAACTATGTTTAATTTCATTGTTCATAGACCAATATATGTATAGAGTTTAAGGGAATGTATCCTTGAAAAAAATTATGTGATATATATAGTGATATAAGAGAGGAATAAAAATATGATATGGATGTAGATCTTGACACCCATATGAATATATCCTTAGGGGATGACTCAGATATTTTATGGTCATGGTTCTCAGACCTGTAGCTGCTAACATTTATATATATAAAAACATAGAACCAATGATTGGTTAGTCTTCATAGATATTCCAAAACACAACCTGATGTGAATTAAGGATTATTAGTATCATATAATACCTTGGAGGGGGAAATTAATTTTATGGTCATGATGTTTAGACCATTGTGTCACAAAGTTTAATATCCTATGAAAAGGACCATGGTTTTGATAAGACATTACAAAAGGAGAATCTAATGTTATGTATTTGGGGTATCCTAAAGAGATTCATACCCAAATTGGAAGGTGCAGAATAATATAATTTCATAATTTATTTAAATGTTAAAATGATTCTCAAATGTTTAAACTTCAGGGTACAACAATCACATTGAATAGAATGATTTTGGAAGGTTTAAAACATACATTATGAATGTCTGAGTCAATAATAAATAGAGACCAACTGGTGAAGAATGACCATTACAAATAGTGGAATACTAATACCATTCTCATTCAATAGAATCTAATGGTAGTAGGTTGGATATTTTCTCAATCATTCCATTGATTGATTATGTGGTTTAGGTGGAACTATCTTCTATGACTGAAATATCCCATAGGGATAACTTTATATGCTTCGAGGAAAGGTGTGATATTCAGTATCAAATTCTAATAGGTTAGCTCCAAATAAATCAACATCCAAAAACAATTTTTAGAAGATCCCTACAGACCCAATATATAGGGCTATCCCCCAAGACCTCATTACACCTTTACATACTACCCTATAATGAAAAAAACCAGTAAAATAATCATTTAAGTGTAATTTAAAATAAAAGATGTGGAAAAGGAGAGTGAGAGGGGCTATAGGGTGTGAACAAAACTCAACACAAAGAAATGGTTCAAAATAGTGTATGGAGTATCCATTGGTTAATAAGAGACCATCCAAAAGGTGGAATGTGGTAGAGGATGGAACCATTCATTAAATTATAATTATGGAGGCTATCATTAACCATCCTCACCAATCATAATGAAAACCTTATACTATAACTATCATGGTCTTGGAAACACAGGATCAGTTCAAATTATATAGCATAGTTTCACTTCAAGCCACCATGATATGGTTTTGTAGTCTGAATCCATATTCGAATTCAAGTACATGATTGGTATTGGGAACTTAGATAACTTTCATGGGTTCTTCCATATCCATTTCAATGGCTACTCTGGTGTCCCTTTACTTATTTTAAATAAATACATTAATGATAGAATCTAATCATTCTTTTCAAACCACATTATCACCTCTATTCACCATTAGAGCACCCCTTCTTGGTACTTTCTTGGTCTTCATAGATGTCTTTCTCATAGTGACAAATAGAATTCATGGAATCTTCTTCAAGCCTATGGGACAAATTTCTTGGAATGGTTTGGTACGTAGGGGACATTACAAAATTATGTTCTATTCTAAAAAGAAATAGGGTGATAGTACATTCCATGCCTCCATGATGTAGTTCCATCATACAACAATTAGAGTAGGGATTAATGATATGGGACATGCAGATATTCCTTAGACTTGGTTCTGAGGGAACATGATCAACACCTTTATTGCTGAACAACTAGACCATTTCTTGGGTTTTGGTGAATGGACTAATTTATTCCAACTTTCCATATCTCTCACTTAAGACATACTACCTTAGATATTACCCCATTATTTTCGAAACTACCTATAGTTTAAAGAGACCAAAACATGTTAAATACTCAACATTTGAGATATTTGTTGACAAATAAAATGAATGTGATGATGTGAATCGAGATAGCCAGATGGTCGATGACCCTGACAAAAACCATGAAATATTCTCAAATAAAATTTAGCCTAGGTAGGGATTGAGTACAAATTAGGAGGCCAAAACTAACATTTTTCTTACCCAAATCTAGAAAATATAAGTTTATATAGATGTGACATTGATATAATAATAATATAACCTAAATAAAAAATACCCCTTATGTTATTGGGTTCCATCATGACTTCCAGGATCAACTATACATGCTTCGTCCAGTTTTACTATTATTTCTAAACATGTTACAAATAAATACCTATGGTTATCATGAAATATTCCCAAAATGAATGGTAGCTAGAAGTATATCCAATTTAAGAACTGACTTATATAAAAAAAACAACACATGTTGGAAGTGAACGCAACCCATAACTCAAATAGGTTTATTGTTGTAATTACATCCATTCTATTCCCTGTACGGTCTATGGTTGTCATTACAACAAACCCATATTTCATGAATATCCATGATTATAAATACACACAACCCATCACTAATAAACACACTTGAGATGGAATTACACCTAAATCTATGTAAATCATTTCAGAAGGTTTTCATTATAGCCAACCACACCCAAAATATATCTTCTATGTTGGAATTAAACCCAAACACATAATAAAAACATCCCCAAATATCATTATATTCAACCACATTTTAATAAAATTTTATTGTATTAATTACACACAAACCCTTCTTGGGGATTTGATTCTTATACCTACTGGAAAACCAAAAAAACCTAAAGGAGAAACAAAACCCTACCTAGAGGGGAAGACGGTGCAGCTTCTGGGGTCGCAGGGTCGCGGGGTTTCCGGGGTCGCCGGGGTCACACGGGGTCGCCGGGGTCGGGGTCACGGGGTCGCCGGGGGAAGCAGGGGGCCGGGGTCGTGGGGGAAGTGGGGGGCCAGGGTCATGGGGGGAGGGTCAGGTGTTAAAAAAAACCAACATTTCGCGGAGGTTTATTATAAACCGCCGCTAAACAACAGTTTTGTTGTAGTGAGGAATCTATACCAATGAAATAGTAACTTAACCTTAGGAATAAAAATACAAACCTTATGAACAGTAAACAGAACACATGAATAATAACCTTATCCATGAAATTATAAAAAATTTTAGACATCTTATAAATGAAAGTATGGTATAATTATATCATAGTCAATGTAAATAAATGTTATAAAATTATTAATTAAGTGTTGACATTTTTATAAGTCATAAATATTTAATTACAAATTTATGATTGATTTAATAATTTAAAATAAAATTTATTTAAATAAAATTTATTCAAAAATTAATATTTTTATATCTTATTATTTTAAAAAAAATTATGAGACCTTAAGTAATTTTTTAAAATGTTATAAAATCAGTTATAATTTTAAAATCTATAATTTCCAAGTAAATTATGATTTTAATTAAAAATATATTTACTCATATTTAGAAAATTATTTTCATAAAATGAACTTTATTTTTGAATTCTACACATTAAAAAATTTCATGAATAGTAAAATACGATAATTTACAATAAAGCTAAATACATGAGTTATGGAGTCATAAATGATGTATGGCTGATATAAGCCCAAAATATCAAAATATCCTTAATTATTTTAATATATTTTGTAATAATTCTCAATATATTCATAGTCTTGAGATAAAATAATAAACTAATGAATATAATTATCAGAAAACACTCCTCCCCTCCACTATAAATACTACCCCTCACCCTCTCTTCTTATCACACCTTTAAAGCTTTGGGACTTTCTCAAATTTTTCCAAACAATATTCCCTATCCCCTATCCCACATAAATGATCTCTTTGTCTCACCAAAAGACCAAAACCTTTCCCTAAGGAAGTTCTCAAGGAGGAGTGATTTAAGAGGTAAAATCCTCCTCCTTTTTCTTTTAATTTATTTTTATTTTCTTATTATCTCTTCAACTCCTCTATCCAAATGTTCATGATAAGTCAAGTATATTTTATATACTGAAATTATATCATGTTAATGGAATATATATTGTTAAAATTCTCCCCCTCTCTCTTTTATTCTAAAAATGAAATCATTTCCCGTGATGTGTCAATTTACCGACATCATGGGTGATGCACTTTTACTTTCATTTAATGCCTTAAAATATATAAATGAAATAATTATAATGGTTGAAACATATTTTAAAATTTATATTATAACCCTCTTTATGTTCTAAAAATAACATATATACATAATACTAAATTATAAAACAAAATGAGTTCGTTGTGATTGAAAAACTTCCAAAATTAACCTAAAATGATCATTATTAACTTTTATCTAATGATTAATACTCATAACATATAACCAAATTATTTATAAGATAATTGGAACTTCTGTAAGATCATTAAGAACATATAATAACAATTCTAGATATTTATCCGTATTTTAAATGAACTTCTATTCATGTATACAAGTGAACCAATCATGAAAACTAAGAAAATGAATGCTCTTGAATGATGAAATTAAACTCTATAACTCATATAAAATCCCATAAATGAAATTAATAAAAAAATTATGAATAAAAATCATGTATAAAAAGTTTTGGATTTGTAATTAATGAATCTAATGTGATTATATAAGATATTAACATGAAAGAAGCTTTCAGAAACAAGTTAAGGGGAATTCTCGAACCCAACTCTCATTATTTGGGTTTTCCCTCTTTTGATCCATTTTCAGTATGAATATTCCTTAAATATAATTTACTAATCATTATATTACCTTTTTTGGGATATAAATATTTTCTACTTGAGTTTATGACAAACACAATGTTTTCTAAAAGAAATCTTCTTTAAAAAAACACACCTTTTACTTTTCAAGATTGTTTCTTCTTCACTCAAGGTTGATGATTCTTATATCAAGTATATTATTCCCACATTAATTTGAGAACCCAAATTTTATGAATGTATGATTTATAAAATGAAACCTATTGATTTACATGGGTTATTTTATGTCCAATATTGATATACAATATATGTGGCATGCATGATAATGTAAATGTTAAGACGTGACAGGTGTGCTCAGAATTATATAGTGAAATGTAAATGTTACGATGTGATGGGTGCATATGAAATTATATATCACTCCAATGAATTGGGTAATGTGATTTATCTCATGATAAAAGTAAAATACACTTTAACATGATTCTATCTTTGTTCACAACTATGTGTGGTAGTTAACCACTAAGACATGATGTTTCTTTTTTATGTATTACCACATTCCATGCCTTTATCTAATGCTTCCTCTCATGATTATGATGATTATTTTATGATTATTCTCACACAATGTTTTCTTGTTTCATGTTCTTATCTACCCTCTTTTTGGGATTTTATCTCACCCCTTTATTTGATGTATATCCCCAAGTGATTACTTTTACTAAGAAGAATTCAAGGGCTAATAAGAAGCTTGAGAAGAAGAAATTAAATAAATGTTTATGCTTTATTTTATAAATTTTATGTATGGTACTAATTTTACCAATACACTAAATCTTTGGATCCTGTTTGTGTAATGATTTTATGTTGTTATCTTTAAATGATGCAATAATCATGTAAGAAAAAGTAGGGTTGCTATAGTTGGTATCAGAGCACAGTTTAGATAATTTGGGAATTAGGATTATAGAACCTTATTAAAAACCCTTAGTTTGAGGCTAAATATATGT
Organism: Viscum album; assembly: GCA_963277665.1. Classification (NCBI taxonomy): domain Eukaryota; kingdom Viridiplantae; phylum Streptophyta; class Magnoliopsida; order Santalales; family Viscaceae; genus Viscum; species Viscum album. The sequence continues at coordinate 452,210,338 of OY728157.1, read as the reverse complement.
AATCACATAAGGAGATTTTCTAAACATAGGTATCCCATAAGATATATCTTTATAATTAATTTTACAAAGGTATAAATTATTGATTTCTTATTTACTTATGTTTTGTTCTAACATTTTATAATTTAGAAAATAGTGGGAACCAGGAGAAACTAGGCCAAAAACCCATGTGAGGGACAATGATATGATTTACCAAATGACATCCCCAATTCCTTGGGAGGAGGATTTCAAAATTTCATGGAAATTATTACTCAACTATATCAGGTTATGAACAATAAACTGAATAATGTAGAATGTTCTCCTTCACCTAAGAGGGAGCAACTAAATATCGAGTGTTTTATACAGTAATGACCACTAATTTTCATTGTATCTTTAGATCCTCTAGTCATGGAATATTGGTTCAACTCAATAGATAAGATATTTTCTATCCATCACTATTCTGATATGGAGAAGGTGACACTGGCTGTTTACTATTTAGATGTAGGGGCCAATAAATGGTGGGCCTTGATTAAGAATACCAATCCAAAAGATGAAATTGAAGAGATGGAGTGAGAGGACTTTAAGATAATTTTTCTTAATAAGTATTTCCCTCAAAATCTTAAAAAAATATGGATAGAGAATTCATAGAGCTGAAGAAAAAGGAAAGATAATCTATCACAACCTACGAAGAAAATTTCACATGGTTTGAAAGGTATGCTTCGGGTTTTGTTATCAACAATGATAGAAAAACTGATAGATTATTTAGTGGTTTAAAACTACACCTTTGAATGGATCTTGTAATTTGAGAATTTGGGATTTATTAAGAAGTTTTTCTATGTACTCTCAAAATGGATATGGAGTTTGGAAAATGGTCCCATGGATGTGGTGATAAGAAATGAAAGATGGAGTTTCAAGCCAGAGGATCTAATGAGAAAGGTGGAAAGAAAACTCAACCACCCACATGTCAAAAATTTGGGAAGAGGCATCATGGTAACTACCTCAAAGGGATGAAAAAATGCTTCAAGTGTGGTAGAGAAGGACACCAAGCTCATGAATGTTGAAAATACATGAGGAAGAAGGATAATGTGATGGAGGAAAGAAGAGAACCAACCATGGTCTAATGATACAATAATATGGAGAAAGGGAACTGTACAATCCAGTGCACTAAACCTCTATTCCTCAAGGGTAATTAGCATTAGAAGACACCAAATCCAAAGGATAAAGTCAAGTCTTATTCCATAACTACTGCTGAAGTGGATCAAGAAAATGAAGACGTACAAGGTACACTTACTATTCATTAAAGAATAGAAAAAGTCTTATTTTATTCTAGTTCTATGCATTCCTTTATATCTTGAAAGTTTTTTATAATTATTGAATTGAAGCCCTGAAACACTGAAGTAAAGATATTCATAAAAACACCTAGTGGTGTAATCATTTCAACCCAAGTATTAGACTCGTCTCCTATTAGTGTATCTAGTAAGAATATTCTAGAAAATCTCATGATACCTCCCTTGGTGGAATTCAATGCTATACTGGGGATGAATTGACTCTCATTATATAGAGCACATATAAACTATTGGGAAAAGAAAATATCTTTTCATATTTCAAACCATCACATGATCCTCTACAAATTCAAGGAAGATCATGAATATTCTTTGAAAAATCATTCAATACTGTAGGTGTTGATTCCCTATGAAGAATCATACCTCACTTAGGTGGTTGAGTCAAAGGAAGGTATCAACCTAGGGGAAATTCCCATTGTGAGGGAATATTGTGATGAATTTCTTGAAGAGTTACCTAGAATTTCCTCAGATCATGATGTAGAGTTCTCAATAGAAATCATACTCGAAGATACTCCTATCTCAAAGTTTCCCTATAGGATGGATCCTATCTAACTAGATAAGTTAAATAAGCAGCTTTAAGAGCATTTGGAAAAAGGGATCATACGCCCTAGTGCATCACCTTGGGGTGTGCCGGTTGTCTTTGTTAAGAAGAAGGATGAATCAATGTGGTTGTGTATCGATTATCAGGAACTCAACAAGATCACCATAAAGAATAAGTATCCTCTTATAAGGATTGATAACTTGTTTGACCAGTTATAATGAGCTAAGTACTTATCAAATGTGGATCTTCATTCTGGATATCATTAGCTAAAGGTGAATAAAGAAGATATTTATAATTCTTCCTTCCATACAAGGTATGTGCACTATGATTTTTTTAGTGATGCCCTTCGAACTTACTAATTACCTTAAAATATTCATGGATTTGATGAATATAGTCTTTAGACATCACCTCAACTAATTTTTGGTAGTGTTTATTAATGATATTCTCATCTACTCCAAGATAAAAGAGAAACATGAAGAACATATAAGGCCTATGTTTGTGACATTAAGGAAGGACAAGTTATACGCTAAGTTCAAAAAGTGTGACTTTTGGATGTATCAGGTCACATTATTGGGACATGTGATCATAAGTGAGGGTATTTCTATAGAACCTCTAAAAATAAATGCAATTAAGGAATGGAACAAACACTCTATTGCCACAAAAATACACAGTTTTCTTGGATTAGTTGGGTACTACCGATGTTTTTTGAGAAATTTATCATGATTGACAATCCCACTAACTAAGTTAACAAGGAAAGGGTTAAAGTATGTCTGGATGGAAGAATGCGAGGAAAGATTCAAGGAGCTCAAGAGAATGCTGATCACTGCACCCGTATTCACATTACCAAAAAGCAGAGAAAGTTTTATGATATATAGTGATGATTTAAAGAAAGTATTGGGTTGTGTACTCATGAAAAATGATAAAGTGATAGCCTATTCCTCATGATAGTTTAAGATTCATGATAATAACTACTTGATACATGATATGGAGCTAGAAGTAGTGATTTTTACCTTGAAAATATGGTGGAATTACCTCTATGGTGAGAAGTGTGACATATATAATGATAAAAATATACTAATGTATATATTCACACAAAAGGATATTAACATGCATCAAAGGAGATGATTAGATCTAATCAAGGACTACGATTTATCTATTCACTATCATCCTAGCAAGGCGAACAAGGTAGCTGATGTTTTAAACCAAAAAGAACTTGCTACTCTATCCATGTTGTGGATTGAGAAAGACCTTATCTTCATGGATTAACAAAGGATGGATTTGGAAATAATAATGGTAGGGAATACGTCTTACCTTGACCAAATTATTTCCCAACCATCTATCCAAGAGAAGATTAAGAAGGAACAAAGGGATGATCTAGAGTTACAAAAGAAGGTGAATGTAGTTAAGGAAGTGAAGCTGCAAGAGTTCCATATCGATGATGATGGTGTGATTCAGTTTGGAATGAGGCTTTGTGTTCCTTTATCACCTGGGATAAAGAAGGAGCTATTGGATAATTCACATAGATCAAATTTCTTTATCCATCCTGGGAGTACCATGATGTACTGTGATCTTTGAGAAAACTTCAGGTGGGACAACATGAAGAAGGATATTATGAAATATATCTCAAGGTGCTTGATATGTTAGAAAGTTAAAGCCTAGTGATAGAAGTCCAAGGGATGATGAAACCACTGCCTATAACCATTTGGAAATGGGATAATGTCACCATTTACTTTGTCATGGGTCTCCTGAAGATATCCAAAGGAAATAATACGATATGTGTTGTTGTAGACTAACTCACAAAGACTGACCACATTATTTCTATTCGGGATGATCTCTCTCTTGAACAACTTGCAAAGATATATGTGAAGAAAGTGGCGAGACTACATGGGGTTCAACTCTTGATTTTCTCTGATCATGATCCTAGGTTTACATATAAATTTTGTAGGAGTCTTCAACATGATTTATGTACTGAATTAAATTTCAGCATGACCCATCACCCCCAAAATGATGGTCAATTTGAAAGGACTATTTAGATGCTTGAAGATATGCTAAAAACCAAATCTTTAGAATAGAAAGGTGGAAAGTATTATCATTTCCCATTGTATGAGTTCTAATACAATAATAGCTTCCACTTGAGTATTAAAATGGCTCCATATGAAGCTCTTTATGGAAAACGATGTAGAACTCCAACCTGTTGGGATGCAGTTGGTGAAAGAAAGCTACTTGGACATGATCTTGTATAATAGATAATAGAGAAGGTTCAAACCATCCACACACATATTAAAGCTGATCAAATTTAGAAAAAGAGCTATGATAAAAACCATCGAAGGGACTTGGAGTTTGAAATTGGAGATAAATTCTTCCTTCGAATATCACTATAGAAGAGAGTCATGTAGTTTAGAAAGAAAGGGAAGCTAAGACCAAGGTATATTGGCCTCTCTGAGATCCTTGATCACATAGGATCTATGGCCCATCAACTTGCACTTTCATCAAATATGGATCTAATTCATGATGTGTTCTACGTATCACTCCTGAGGAAGTACATGCCAAATCTTTCACATGTATTGAACTCAAAGGTGGTATAGTTGGAAGATGATCTCTATGATGAAGAGAATCCAGTAAAGATTTTAGACTGGAGAGATAAGGTTATATGAAAAAAGACAACCCACCATGTCAAAATGTTATGGAGGAACCATGAGTATAAAGTTGCAACTTGGGAAACATATGAGGCAATGAAGGAGAAGTACCCTCACATGTTTATATAAAATGAAATTTTGAGGGTGAAATTTCAAATGGGGGGAAGAATATAACGAACCAAAATTTTATCAATAGAATTTCACCCTTATTATAATAATTTTATGTAGTATAAATCACATAAAATCACTTAGAGACCATAATAAAATCTTTATAAATGAAGAATTAATTAAATAAGAAGTATTTATTGAAGTTAAGGAACCTATACTGATGAAATAGTAACTTGAACTTAGGAATAGTAATATAAACTTTATGAATAGTAAACTAGAAAAATGAATAGAAAACTCACCCATGAATGTATAAATAAAATTTAGGCATCTTATAAATGAAATTCTGGTATAATTATATCATAGTCAAAGTAAATAAATGTTTTAAAAATTATTAATTAAGTGTTGGCATGTTTCTATGTTGTAAATATTTAATTACAATTTTATGGTTGATTTAATAATTTAAAAGAAAATTTATTTTCATAAAATTTATTCATAAATTAATATTTTTATGTTTTATGATTTTAATATAATTTTATGAGATCTTAAGTAATTTTTCAAAGTGTTATAAAATTAGTTATAATTATAAGATCTGTAATTTCCAAGTAAATTATGATTTCAATTAAAAATTACATTACTCATATTTAGAAAATTATTTTCATAAAATGGAGTTTATTTTTGAATTCTAAATATTGAAAAATTATTAGGGTAAATTTTTTGTATTTTTCTAAAATACATGATTTTTTGATGAATAGTAAATTACGATAATTTACAATAAAAGCTAAATACATAAGTTATGGAGTCATATATGATTTATAGATGATGTAAGCCCAAAATATTGAACTATATTTCATTATTTTAATATATTTAGGGATAATTCTCAAACTATTTATAGTGTTGATCCAAAATAATAAACTAATGAATATAATAATGAGAAAACACCCCTCTTCTCCATTATAAATACCACCCCTCACCCCCTCTTCTCCTCACAACTCTAAAGATTTGAGCTTCGAACAAATTATTCCCAATAATATTTAATATACCCTATACCATTCCCAAAATCTCTTGGTCTCACCAAATTACCAACACCTTTCCCTAAGGAGGTTCTCATGGAAGAGTGATTTAAGAGGTAAAATCCTCTTCCTTTTTATTTTAATTTCTTTTTCTTTTCTTATTCTCTCATAACATCCTCTATAAAAATGTTCATGATAATTATATTATATTTTATATACTGAAATTATACCATGTTAATTTAAGATCCATCATTAAACTCCTCCCTCCCTCTCTTTTATTCTAAAAATGAAATCGTTGCCCGTGATGCGTCAATTTACCAACATTGTGGGTGATACACTTTCATTTTCCTTTAATGACTTAAAGGATGTTAATGAAATCATTATAATGGTTGATTTTTTTTTAAAATTTATGTTACAACCCTATTTATGATCTGGATCTAACACACACACATATATATAATATTAAATGATAAAATAAAATGAGTTCGTTATGATTAAAAAACTGCCAAAATTAACCTAAAATGATCATCATTAACTTTTATCTAATGATTAAACCTCATAATATATAAATAAATTCATTATAATAAAATTTAAACTTCTGTAAGATCATTAATAACATATAATAACAATTTTGTATATTTATCCACATTTTAGATGAACTTCCATTCATGTATACAAGTGAACCGATCATGAAAACTAAGAAAACGAATGCTCCCAAATGATGAAATTAAACTCTACAACTCATAGAAAATCCCATAAATAAACTTAATAAAACCATAATTAATAAATTAATTTATAAAAAGTTCTATATTTGTAATTAATTAATCTAATGTGATTATACAAGATATTAAGGTGAAAGTAGCATTCAGACACAAGGTAAGGGGAGTTATCGAACCCAACTCTCTTTCTTTGGGTTTTACCTATTTCACCCCATTTTCAGTATGGATATTCATTAAATATAATTTATTCATTATTATATTACCTTTTATTGGATATGCATGTTTTCTACTTGAGTTTATGACAAACACAATGTTTTCTAAAAGAACTCTTCTTAAAAAAACACACCTTTTACTTCTCGAGATTGTTTTTTCTTCACTCAAGGTTGATGATTCTTATATCAAGTATGTTATTCCCTAATTAATTTTGGAACCCAAATTTTATGAATGTATGATTTTTAAAATTAAACCCATTCCTTTCCATGGGTTATTTTATGTCCAATATTGATTTACGTTCTATGTGGCATGCATGATAATGTAAATTTTATGATGTGACAGGTGCACCCAAAATTATATAGAATAATGTAAATATTACAATGTGATGGGTGCACCCAGAATTATATATCATTCATATTAATTGGGTAATGTGTTGTATCTCATAAGAAAATAGAAATATGCATGAAAATTATGCTATCTTTTTTCACAACTATGTGTGGTAGTTGACCACTAAGACATGATGTTTCATTTTTATGCATTTCTACACTAAACCTTTGGATCCTAGTTGTATAATGCTTTTATGTTTTTATCTTTAAATGATGTAATAATCATGTAAGAAAAAGTTGGGTCACTAGAATGTGATTCATTTTACATCCTAATAACTCTATATATAAGTATATATGATTAAATAATATGGTATATATGATATAATTATCATTATGAAAAGATGAATGTTACTTATCTTATTTTTATAAGGATCATTGAAAAATGGGAACGTTACTCGTGTGTACGTATGACCCACCGTCTCCATGATTGTAACATCAGTTCATTTTTCATAACCATATTTCATGATTTGTTTTAAAAGTATAATTGATGTATAAATATTATAATTATGATATTATAATTATTTTGGATATATTTATATAATGAACTCTTTTACCTTATTCGACCAACCAAAGTCATTTTTGACACATAAACTGAATAAGGTCAAAACACCTGATGTAAACTTAATTGTTTAAGTGGTTGTATAAAACATTGTAATAAGTGAAATGAAAGTAATAATAAACTTTCAAAGTTTATTAATAAATTATATAATTAAAACAAGTTGATTATCTAGGAATATAAAAACACATGTGACAATTCAGGCTCAAGGTAAGGGATTCATGTCTCACTTTTACTTTCATGAGGCATACATCATAATCACCACTTATTTGTTTTGTGTGGTGTATATACTACCCCTTTTGATGAATTATATTATGAATTATTTTATATTAATGTTATATAAATGTTTCATTTATATATTATTACTTTTGTGGTTTTTGATTCAGATGTTACAACAATTGTAAGGGGATTTCTAGTCTCACTTTTATTCTTGCAAGAATTATTCCATATTCACCACTTATTTTTGTTTTGTGGTGTATCTACTAACCATGAATGTATTTTATGATTATTATTCTTAAATTTATGGGGTTTTACATATCCATTTTAGGATCTCTCTTTCATGGGGTTTACATTTTCCATGTTACCAAATTGGTAATGGACTTTTGTCATAATTTTCCTTCTTTGAGATGTTTGTTATGTTATACACCTATCTTATTTTATGAGGTGTATATACTTCTAATTTGACATGATGTATCATGAATATTCTTATTCTTATTATATTATAAGTTAAATTAATGTTATTACCTCATGGGTATTATAATTAAAATCTTTCAAGGTGGTATGTGACACTTTGGAATGTTTAACGATTATTTTCCTTATGAATCTTTTAGTGAAATTTTAATGGAATTTATATTAATAAATGTCAACAACCCTTGTTGTTACTTATCCTAAAATTTGGATATTTTGTATTGAAACCATCCTCTCTCTTTATCTTGATAGATTAAGATTTTTTCTATGAGTTTTTTATTGAACCCATTTCTTTTTCATGGGTTAATCATGTTCTAAACATATTATTTTGGAACCTATTTATTTTCCATGGGTGAGATTATTTTTAAACCGATTTATTTTCCATGGGTTAATCATGTTTCAAATATATTGTTATGGAAACTGATTCATTTCCATGGGTTAACCATGTTTCAAATATATTGTTGTGGAAATATTTTCCTTTACATGGGTTAATCATATTTTGAAAATAATAAAGGGGTTTTTCAATGAGTTTTGATAAATTCTCTATGTATTCAATTCTTGGACATTATAAATGATGGGTGCACCTAGATTTCACTAGGTGAGTCTATTATTGCTTAAACGATGAGTGCATCCTGATATCCCTCTGATGCATTGGGTACTCTGAAGATGGAAGTTGGCCATATTGGTTTTTCCATTTGTAAGGGTTCAATTAGATGATTTTCCAAGATAAAAATATGTTTTATATATTCTTTTATATGGGTTTATAATGCCCTTAATGTCTGAGATTTAAATGAAATGGCTCATTATTATTGATTCTGATGACTCTTAACTTTTACATGTTTTCATATTTTATGGTCTGGGTATTGATGGGTATGAGTTATTTTATGATTTTCTCATGAAATTTGATTATGCCATCATACCCTTATGCACTCTTATTCTCATTGATGACATTTAATTATTAATGATTATGTTTACCCTTACTGAGCATCTGAGTTCACCTTTCTTATGTTTTGTTTTCTACAGGTTTTAAGGAATTATGTTGAATTATTTATGTCTATAAAGGATTTCACAAGGATGACGTTGATAAACTATTGTGAAATAAAAAAATCTAGGTTAAATGGGAGATATATACTTTTATGACTTATGAGTCTAAGTTGATATGAGTTGTTTATGTAATAGTTTTTCCTACTTCTCTAAAACTAAAAACCTAAAATTTCATTGAGGTTGTAGATGATCCATGTTTTCTTTTTGATGTTGTATGGCTTGGATGAAAATTTTGGGTCACAATTATAGGCATCAAAGCCAAAAATATAAATTTGTGTATTTCAACACAAGATCTAGGAGTGTGGGTTCAAGGATGTTATAATTGGTATCAAAGGTTGGTTTAAACAGATTTGGAGATTAATATGATTTCATGTGAGGATATATTAAGAGTTATGGATATTGTCATTAGTCTATAAGATTAAAAATTATCATACATTCAAAGTATTAGACACCCCATTGAGGTTTTAAGCGATGAGATCATAAAGTGATTTTTGGAGAATTTTTTTTTGTGATGAGGTATTTTTAACCCCTAGGATGAAAATGAACAGTTTTTAGGGTAGAATTATTTTTCAATATTAAAGAAAATAAGGGAAAACTTATATGCTCAATGACAACTTGTCACATCCAACTAGGCGGTGGGGCATGGACCCATGACCAAAGGATGATAAGGGTTTCACACACTACCACTAGCCTACATTATATCAGGGTTAGTATGACCATTTTTTAGGTAAATATTGATTTCAAAAACATATGGTATTTTTTTTGAGTAATAATGGTTTATTTATCTTAGAATAATATATGATCAAATCTTTATAATATTTGGGTTTTGAACTTAGTCAGGAAATGTATAAAGGATTTTATAGATAGTTATTTATGGAATAATTTATTTTGAACTTTAGTAATTACTTTTTAATTTTAAAGATTAGTGTATCATATGAAGGTTTACTTATTTTGGGAATTATCTTACCATGTGCTAACATTTTTGGTTTTGGTCAATATCTAAAAACAGGTGGAATAACTTAACTACCCCTTTTATAGATATGTGGTATTTAAAAGTTTATTATAGTGATTCAAGAATTAAAACATCATCTAGAGTAATCATTTTTTGGAGAAAAAGATGGGATTTTGGTGTAAATTAATTAAAATATGAAATCCTACTCATCAAGTAAGTATATTTCCTCAGACTAGACGATAAGAGAATTATTTAACTTCAGGAAAAGGATCTTGAAATGAAATGTTACCCTATTAATATCTTATCTGATGATATTAATGATCTTTTCCATACCTATCTTAATTGTGGTTTTTTGGTCATTTAATTTATATTGACCATGTTCTCTATCACTCTCTTTAGTCCATTGGAATTTGTTTTTTCCTACCAAATCAATCTTTTAATTTACCAATAATGTTCTCCCTTTGTGGAATATTAGTTATGAGAAAATTTAGAAAACCCTTATGTTTAAAAATTTTAATTTTAAGTGGATGTTTTATTAACCATTTATATGATGTGATTTGAAAGAAATGAATAATATAAATTTTAATCATTTGATAACCAATACAAAATTCGAGGGTGGAATTCATTTTAAGGGGGTAAGATATAACATCCTGAGATTTTATGAAATATATTCTTTCAAATTAATTTAAATAATTTAATAGATTTCATTACACATAATACATAGTTTATATTTCATCACATGAAACACCAAGTTTTTATTGTGTTGCATGAAACACTGAGTTCCTTTGATGACTTATGTTACACATAATACGAAGTCTTACCAGACAACAATATACTATTAATACTATTATGATAGTTATCACCTATCAGTTTGAATGATAGGAATGGATAATATTAAATAAATTATGAAAACATAGGTTACACATGTTTATAAAATAAATTCATTGGTTACAAATTAATTATAAATGAAAATAAATTCCAATTGAATATAATGGATGTGTTTTTATGAAAACCATTTTTATGACTAGAATGACATTTTATCTTAATAAATTAAATTAACCATTATTATTTAAATATAATATTTAAATTTATATGTTATATATTTAATAAAATATTTTTAAATTCATACAATAAGTTTTATAGTGTTAAGATAAGAAAAAAATCAAATTTTAAGCATAAAAGTTGTATATTTTTAAAGGGTAGTTTTACCGCATTTTAATGGCGCACCTATTTTAAATAATTTTTTTTGGAAATTTTATAATTTTTATTTGAAAAAATAAAATTATTTTTAAAAATTTTAATATAAAAATTTAATTTGGGTTAATTTTTGATATTTTTCTGAGAGGTTTCATTTTTTATGAATAGTGAAAAACAATGCATTTTAATTGAAAACTACGTTTTCATCTAATTTATTTATATATTTAAATTATATTTTAAGTTGGTTTTAAAGTATAATTAGTTAAATTATACATAAATTAATCCAATTTATGTCAATATATTAAATTTAACATTGAAATTGGATGTAAAAATATTTCAAACTTTTAAACTTTTATCCTTAAAAACCCGTTGTCTCGTAGTATCCGCAATATTAATTTTAAATTAAGTTTAGCCACTTATATGAATTAAATTTTGAAAAATGGATATAAGTATTTGGAATAAATATTAAATTTTTGTTCTAATAAGATAATTTTTTTTGAACAAAAATATTAGTGAAATTAATTAAAATTAATTAAAGTGATTAACGTAAAAATAAGCTTACTTAATGATTAAACTTCGAATATAAGGTGTATAAGTGACCCAATACTTGTCTAAAAACCATTATATGGACATATTTATACCCTAAACACCTTAGGATATATTTTTATGAGTTATTTGGATACTATTCTATGACGGTGACCTATATAATAAGTTCAGTGGGGAAAAAGACAAAAAAAGAACCTTTACTGCCTTTAACACTAATAAAGCTTTCAAGTAGGGAATAAGCAACACAGGTTTGGTTATAAATATTAATTTGGAATATAAATGAGTTATTTTTTTGATAATAATTTATATTTAATTTTTATATATGATATAATCACATTGAATGCTCAAGAAATTCCAACGCATAGATTATGTAGCTAATAATTAAATAAAATAAATGATATTTTATTAAATAATTTAAAATTACTAAAACTATTATCTTATTAAAAGTGTTTTTTAATTATTAATAAATATAAAATATTTTCCATTTATGGAAAAATTTATCTTTTATAATGAACATATTGACCCATAAATAGTAAAAACGTTGTTAGCACTGTTAGTGTTAAAGCAGTGTTTTTGCGTGTTACATGCGTTTCAATTAAAATTAATTTCCAACACATATGAGATTTTTATTTTATAAATAAGATCAAATATTTTAGAGTTAGTGGTTATAATTTTTATATAATTATCACTTTAATTTAGTCTTAATATATGAACTACATAGGTTAAAAAACTAGTTACCTAAATGAAAACCCCCCAAAAAAAAGGAAACTTAAAGACTAAGGAACAAAATGATAAAAATGCTTTTATTTTTGTGTGGTGTGAGTTTTTATCAACCATAATTCACATTTAATCCATTATTTTTACATTTTGGAAGAACATTAGTTAATATAGATCTCCCAATAGTGTTTACCTTTTCGTATTTACAAGAATGCTACTCCCTCTCCACTATAAAGAGACACTCACCCTCCCCTTATATTCACACCTATAAATCCATTTTGGATCATAAAATTCATGTCCAAATAAGTTACCAACTTACCTTATATCATCCTAAAAGCCTAAATTTTTTCATAAATCAATCTAAGGAAGTAATTTGGTGTAAACCAAAAGGATCTACCCCAAAAGAGGTAACATTCTTCAACAATCATTTTTGTTTTCTTTTTATTCCTCAAAACACTTAAATTATTTTTATTAAATGATTATATAATAAAATCAGTATACTAAATATAATGATATTTTTTTTATGTTAAGGGTTTTACCTACACCTATACACACTTCCATTAAATGGCTAACGATATCATTGTTCGTGTACGACGAACTACCGCCTTGCAAAACGATATCATTCATTTTTCCTTTACCACCTCTCATGGTTGGGAATTATGACAGAAAACATATTTTTATATGATATATATGATATTTATGTTGTCTTAATAATTTTTTAATTTTTATATAACACATAACTTTATGGTTTCCATTTTCTGTAAATATGATAACATCATTTGTTGACATATGGACTACCGCCTCCTCAAAGCGATATGATATGTTCACACATTACATGGAATGTATTAAGGATGAGTTTAATTAAACATATGTGAAATAAATAAAATATATATTATATTCATGACATAATTAAATTTCTATAAATATAATATATCATTTTCTTTATTACCCTTTCACACACTGAAAAAGTGATAACGTCATTCATGGATGTGTAGACTACCACCTCCTTGATGTGATGTGATTACTTTTATATTAAAATAATTATATATATAAATTTATATTATTAAATAATATGGTATATATTATATAATTATCATTCTATAAAGATAAATTTTACTTTAATTCTTTCCATAAGAATCATTTAAAAATGGGAACGTTACTCATGCGTACGTACGACCCACCGTCTCCATGATTGTAACATTGGTTCATTTTTCATAACCATATTTCATGATTTGTTTTAAAAATATAGTTTATTTAAAAATATGATAATTATTTAATGATTATTATTCTTTATATATTTATATAATGACCTCTTTGACCTTATTTGACCAACCAAAGTCGTTTTTTACACATAAACTGGACAAGGTCAAAACACCCGATATAAACATAATTGTTTAAGTAGTTATTTACAAAATAATAATAAGTGTAGTTAAAGTAATAATAAAATTAAAAAAGGTTATAAATATATTATATAATTAACAAAGTTTTATTATTTAGGAAGATACATATACACATGAAAAGAGATACTCAAGGTAAGGGATTCTTGCCTCTCTTTTACTTTCATGAGGCATACATAATAATCACCACTTATTTATTTTGTGTAGTGTATCTACTAAACCTTTTTATGTATTATATCATGAATTATTTTATCTTAATGTTATATAAATATTTCATTTTATGATTACTACTTTTGGGGTTTCTTATTCAGATGTTACCACAGTTTTAAGAGGATTTCTAGTCTCACTTTTATTTTTTTGAGACTTATTACATATTCACCACTTATTTTTGTTTTGTAGTGTATCTAATGAACATAAATTTATTTGATTATTTTTATACTTAAATTTATGGGGCTGAACATATCCATTTTATGATCTCTCTTTCATGGGGTTTACAATTTCAAAGTTACCAAAGCGGTAATGGAATTTTGTCACATTTTTTTTTCTTTGAGATGTTTGTTATGTTATACACCTATCTTATTTTATGAGGTGTATATACTTATAATTTGACATGATATATCATGAATATCCTTATGAACCATTATGAAGGATTTAAATATATGATAACTAAATATGGACTAAGTTAACCTAAGGTATCATGGATTGAAAATAAGTTTTCATGATTTAGACATCCTATTAATTATTTTTCATGATTATATGATTCCTCAAAATGACTACTATTCCTCAGACTATACTTTTTGGTTTAATTAAATGGATGGAACCAAGACGATTCATGTTAAGGGAGAATATTATGAATGATGAAATGATTATACTCATGAGAAACCAAGTGAAACATGAGTTGGAAGGAGAAAAATTGTGATTATTCCCAATAATCTATCTCATTATATGTTTAAAAATATCAACTTGGGTGAGTTTATTAACACCTTATAAGAAAAAATGGAGTTTCAGGAAGAACATAAAGGAACGAAGATTCATCTTCCTACATGTCAAGTATGTGATAAGAAGCACTTAAGGAAATGTTTTAAAGGAATGAGAAGATGTTTTTTTTGTGGGGAATAGAAGGGAATAGAGCAAGTAATTTCTGAGAAAAAATAAAAAGTTTGGTGGTGGGAAATGAAGTTCATCCTAAGTTACCACTTTGAGTTCAATGTCTTATGTGTGGGAAATATGGGCATTATCTAAGACAAAGACCTAATCAAAGGGTAAAATCCTAGAAAAATTAAGGACCTATACTTTCTAATCATTGAAGTGAAAGGATTGAAGTGTTTATGTCTTGGTATTTGAGAATTATTTTGTAGAAGTGTTTTATGAATGATATTCTAAATATAAGAATCATGAAACATCTAAGGATTATTTTATAGTAGTTTTTATTTAATGATTTTAAAACATATGTTGAATGGTACCAATAACCAATAAAAGAGATTTAGTGGTATGGTGATAATGTTTAGTTGGTATAATGAAATTATTGACATTGATTAAGTAAATGGGATAATATTGGTAACCTTGAAATTGGTTAGTTATTTAGGTCATATTTGAAAATGTTTATTTTTCATTTTTGTATTTATAGAATATATTAAATTTTCTATGATTTTATCTAAGGAATAAGGTTTGTGATAATTTTTGTAATCATATATGTTTTCATGTGGGGTTAAATTATGAGTTATGAATACCATCATGGGTTTATAATTTTAAGGTTGATCATAAGTTCAAAGGCATAAATACCCCCTTTTTAGGTTTTAAGTGATGGGATTTTGAGGTGATTTGAAACTTTTATTGTGTTTTTATAAAAATTCTCTATTGAGGTTTAAATAACCCTTTAGTTTAGTATATGATTTGATGTTAAGTTAATTATAGTCTATTAGATAGTGATATATAAATAATATTAATGGTTGAAAAGAGATTCATTGATAAGGAAATATTTTCAGAGATATTTATGGTCAATCTAAGTCATCAACACTACTTAGGTATATGCCCATACATATACCTAAGTCATCAAGTTCAGTATGGCTCAAGCATCCAAGCCCAAGTTCGATCACGCCCACACAAGATAACACAACACAATCCACATAGGAAAGCAAGTCGATCATATCGAAGATATTGATTGAAGTCAAGACTCAGCTCACACGGGTATACTTCTTCGAAAGACGATAGAGATGATCAGATGTAGCCACTGAATCATTTAAGCCATCGGACCCACACAGGATCGATAGGTATTAACCCCCGAAATGACCCACAAAGGATCGATAGGTACTAATCCCCGCAATGACCCACAAAGGATCGATAGGTACTAACCCCCACAATGACCCACACAGGATTGGTATGCGCTGGACCACACAGGACCGCTGAGCACTGACCCACATAGGATATGGCCCACACAGGATCGGTAGCACTGATCCACGTAGGATCGCTGAGTGCTGTAGTCGTCGCCGTCGAATCCACGGAGGATTTCTGTACAGTCTTCATCGTCGTCGCAGTCGCAGCCAGCTCTAGGGTTCCCGCACACAGCTAGCTCGTTCGGGAGGGTCCGCTCCACAAGCCGAGGGGCTGATACATCAACTTACACGAAGTTCGGAGGTGATGTATCCAAAAGTTACGTATCGTCAACAGTAACTCAACGTCACAGACGGTGCGTCAATCGGACGTCCAGTCTGTGAGTTATTGGATTTTTCGTCCCGGGGGCCCGGTTGGTTTTTAAGACAAAACCAACCCGACCATACTCCAACTGCATCCAAACCTTGAGTGTATTAAGCCAAAAGTTCCGTCTCACCAAGAGAAAACCAACAAAGTCGACGACACGTCAATCAGACGTCCGGAGCTCAAGTTATAAGCGTTTCCGCTCCGATGGCTCGGTTGGTTTCGTGTACGAACCAATCCGGCCAAACCCAAAGTTATCCGAAACCTTGAGTGTAATATACTGAAACGACCATATCGATCCAAGGATCACATCGCAGCTGACGGTGCATCGATCGGAGGTTTGTAGCCCAAGTTATGGGAAAAAGAACGGAAGAGGTCCAGAAATAGGGGGTTCGGGCCCGGTCCAACCCGACCCGATACCCCCTGGGTCGGCCCGAACTGGGTTGACCCGACCCGGGTCCATCCCAATAGGGTGCGGCTCGGCCCGGTGGCTCAGCCTAGTGGGCTGTCCTGGTGCGCTCGGCTTGGCCAGCGTGGCCAGGTGGCTCGGCCGTAACGGCCGAGCGGAAGAGGGGGGGGGGCTGCCCCCCTGTTTGGAAAACCGCGGACCCCATGTGGGGGGCCGCTCCTTCGGCTGGCCGGGGGTTTCGACCCCCGATTCTTTATTTGGCTGGTGGTCCGTGCTGCTGTTGCGGGACCCCGCGGTCCCGCCCTCCTGTTCCAGCGCCGGCGGCCGGTAGCCGGCCACCGCTTCCTGCTCCGCCGCGACCAAAGGCCGCGGCCTTGGTCCGACCGGCGTGGCGTGATGGCACCGCACCACTCCACTGCGGCCCCGCTCTGGTCGCGACCTCTTCGAGGATCTCCGGTGCGGCGAGACAGTGTCGCGCCCTTTCATTGCGGTTCCCTCATTTTCCCCCGCGCGGTGCGATGGCACCGCGCCATCACCGTTCCAAACCACAACAAGGACAACAACAGAAATAAGGGAGGATGGTCGACCGTGTTTGTGCGGTCCGACCCCCTCCCGTTAATTGATAGCAAGAGGATAAAAGATTAATGGAGAACGTCCAAAAATTCACGAACTTATAATCAAACCCCTACCTCGAGCGTTGTTGTACAAAGGCTCGTTGCGAAAAAAACATCGCGGAAGAAGGTTCCGTACACGTTGATGGAGATCGTCCGAGGAGGAATGATGTCTCCCTTCCTTTTATGTGGTAAGAAGAAATGAAGGAATGTGCATCGGTGTTCTTCGTGTTCTTCAACATGGAAGATGAACTTCTTCAGAGAAAGATTGCTCCCTCTCTCAAAACCCAACACCACGAAACAACCCCCAAATAAAATAAGTGTTATGATTATTTTATTATAACTTTCCATGCATTTTAAATTTTTAAAATTCAAATGCTTAACTCCCAAAATAAATGGAATGCTTTAATGTGAAGGAAGTAACATCATTTAATACATGAGGGTTTAGAGGGGAAGAGTTATGGGGGTTTAGAGAATTTCAAGAGGTGGAGTTCGTGTGGGCCCCACCACCCTCTTAACCTCTCATGGGTAGTTCCCCAACTTCCACTCAAAGGATATAACCACTTAAAAAGAAATAAAATTGTAGCTCAATTTTATTTTACCTTCCAGAATTTTTAATTACTCCTCCCGAGCAAACGCAACCCTAGTAAAGGTCTTCTTAAGGAATTACCGGCGCTGCGGTTCCATCGGTGTCCTCAGATTTTGATTCCGAGCACCGATTCAAAAGTTAGAAAAACCCGCTCAATCGTTCACTAAACGTACCCGAGATAAACTTCGGTAAATGATTCCGGGCACACCGGGCCTCAGAATCAAGTGCCGTCAGAAATTGCGTTCTTGTAAAATCCCAAAAGAAAATTAAGAAAAAATTTCCCTTGAATTTTACGGGTCTTTACATTACTCCCACTTCAGGGATTTACGTCCCCGTAAAGATACATCATAAACTAGGGAAACAAATGTGGGTATTGAGCACGCATCTGATCTTCCCGCTCCCAAGTGCTCTCTTGGAGGTTCGCATACTGCCATCTGATGCACACTAGAGGAATCGACTATCCATGTAGTACCTTCTTCTATCAATCCTCAATATCCACCGGGACCTCCGCAAAAGTCACCCCATCATCAATGTCCAGCTCTCCATGGTCAATGATATGAGTCGGGTCATGCATGTATCTCCTCAGCTGAGATATGTGGAAGACGTCGTGCACCCGGTGCAACTGAGGTGGTAGAGCCAGGCGATAAACTACCTTGCCTATCCTGCTGAGGACCTGGAATGTTCCGATGAAGCTCGGAGATAACTTTCCGCCTCATCCAAATCTCCGTAATCCACGTCGAGGTGAGACCCGCAAGAAGACGTGGTCTCCATATTCGAACTCCAGTGGCCTCCGCCTCCTGTCAGCATAAGACTTATGCCAGCTCTGAGCTGTCCTCATCCACTCCTAGATGACCTGGACCTTCTCTGTCGTGGCCTGGACCATCTCTGGTCCCATAAGTGCTGACTCCCCAGGGTCCGTCCAACATAACGGTGATCTGCAAGGTCGGCCGTACAATGCCTCGTATGGTGCCATCCAGATGGTGGAGTGGTAGCTGTTGTTGTACGCGAACTCCACCAAGGGTAGGTGATCCTCCCAGCTGCGACCAAAGCTGAAGACACATGCACGGAGCATGTCCTCGAGGGTCTGAATGGTCCTCTCCGTCTGACCATCCGTATGAGGGTGAAAGGCGGTGCTCAGACATAACTGCGTCCCGAATGCCTCCTGCAACCCCTTCCAAAACCGGCAAGTAAAGCGAGCATCTCGATCGGAGATGATAGATGATGGCACACCATGAAGCCGTACAATCTCCTGAATGTAGAGACGTCCCAAGCTCTCCACTGAGCCCTACTCTCTGATGGGTAAGAAGTGATCCGACTTGGTGAGTCGGTCGACAATCACCCAAATAGAGTCGTGACCTCTAGAAGTGTGTGGAAGTCCAGTCACGAAGTCCATAGATATCACGTCCCACTTCCACTCTGGGACCTCCAAGGGCTGTACCAGGCCTGCTGGTACCTGGTGCTCCACCTTCACCTTCTGGCAGGTGAGGCATCGAGAAACAAACTATACTACAACCTTTTTCATACCCGGCCACTAGTGCTGTCGTCTAAGGTCCTGGTACATCTTCGTCACTCCTGGATGTACCGCTAGAGGGAAAGTGTGGAACTCCATCAGCAACTCCTTCTGTAAAGCAGCTGGTACCATGGTACGTCCTCTGAAAAGGATGACGTGCTCTCCTCCCACAGTGAATCTATCAGGTGCCTTTCCTGAGGATATCTGTTCACGCTGTGTCTCACAGTCAACATCCCCACGCTGTGCCTCTCTAACCCGCTGAAGTAGTGGAGGAGTGACTGTGAGTGACTGTAGAAAGGCTGCTCCATCACTATCCATGAAGGATATCTGCAAAGCGGCTAGCTGCTCTGTCGCCTAACCAAGTAGTTGGATGCCCGTCCTCCTACTGAGGGCATCATATACTACATTCTCCTTTACAGAAGTATAGAATATCTCAAAGTCGTAGTCCTGGAGGAACTCGAGCCATCGCCGCTATCTCAGGTTTAGGTCCTTCTGTGAGAAGATGTACCTAAGACTCTGGTGGTCAGAATAGACTGTAAAGCGCTCGCCCATCAGGTAGTGTCACCACATCTTCAGAGCGAAGACCACTCCTGCTAACTCTAGGTCATGGGTAGCGTAGTTCTACTCATTCTGCCTCAAATGACATGATCTATAGGCGATCACTGCTCGCTCCTACATCAAGACACATCTGAGTCCGGTTCCTGATGCATCACAGTAGACTACATACCCTACTCCTTCCTCCGGTAGCCTCAAGATAGGTGCACTGGTCAATCTCTGTCTCAGCTCCTGGAAGCTCTGCTAACATCTGTCTGACCACACGAAGGATTTACCCTTCTTCGTCAAAGATGAAAGTGGTTCCACAACTCTGGAGAATTCTGGCACAAATCTCTGGTAGTACCCAGCTAGTCCCAAGAAACTCCGCACCTCCGTCACGCTCCTGGGTGGCTCCCAAGCTAGCACTGCATCGATCTTTGCAGGATCCACTGCAACTCCTGCCTCAGAGATGACATGTCCCAAGAAGTGGACCTTATGTATCTAGAACTGACACTTTGAGAGATTACCATAAAGCTAGTGCTCTCGGAGTGTGTCCAGTACAACCCGAAAGTGGTAGGCGTGCTCCTCCTCAGTGGTCGAGTATATCAAAATGTCGTCAATGAAGACCACAACAAATCGATCGAGGTATGGCTGAAAGATCCTGTTCATGATGCCCATAAACACTGTTGGAGCATTGGTTATGCCGAATGGCATAACCAAGAACTCATAGTGGCCATACCGACATCTGAAGGCCGTCTTCTGCACGTCCTCGTCCCGAACTCTGAGCTGATGATAACCTGATCTGAGGTCTATCTTTGAGAACCACTGTGCTCCCTTGATCTGATAGAAGAGTTTTTCAATCCTCGGTAGTGGGTACTTGTTCCTCACGGTCACCTGGTTCAGGCGACGATAGTCGACACACAGTCGCAAGCTCCCGTCCTCCTTCTTGGCGAACAATATCGGGGAAGCCCAGGGTGAAACACTGGGTCAGATGAATCCCTTGCCCTGCAAGTCCTCCAGCTGTACCCATAGCTCTCAAAGCTCGGCGAGAGCCATCCGATATGCTGGGGTAGATATCAGGGCTTTCCCAGGGTACAGGTCAATATAAAAGTCTACCTCTCTGCGAGGAGGTAGCCCTGAGACGTCATTGGGGAAAACGTCTGCATACTGCTCCAGCACTGCAGGAAAATTAGGACTCCGCACGTCAACTGGTCCTAGGATAAGGCTAGACAAATGATGAGTGATGGGCTGTCCTCTCCTCTGCGTGAGTCCATCCTATGCTGCAAAGGCTCCCTTATCTCCAGTGAAGGTGAACCTGCTCCCATCGGTGCGAACACATCGCACCTTGCGCCTAATGCAGTCAATCTGAGCATGGACTATAGATAACCAATCCATGCCCAAGATGACTTCGTAAGGCCTCAACGCCACTACAAGAAGATCCCATCCGAAGATCTCGCCTCCAAGAGTAAGCTCAAACTGCCGGCACCAGTGTGTAATCATCGAGTCTGCTCCCGTAGGAGTCTCCAGCCGTAAGGATCGAGCCAACGGCTCCGTCAGAATCTCCGAGCTCCGAACAAGGGCAGCGATAATGAAAGAATGACTCACTACTGTGTCTATAAGAACTGCAACAATGGTGGAATAGACACAGATAATACCTCGAATCATCTCGGGTGCACCGTGTTCATAGGCCTCTACTGCCTGAAGCTGTGCCTGTCTCTGCCCGCCAGCTCCCTGTGGTCGTGGTGGACCTCCTGGTGGTGGTGGTTGTAGTTCCTCAAAGCATCGCCCACCACCTGCTGCTCGGACAGCTCCTCTGACTCGTCCGCCTGCTCCCTGCGGACCACCACGGTCGACCCTCTGCCTCTGCCTGGGTGGTCCCTCAACTGTCCGCTGCTCCTCTGCATGGCGGATCGGGCAGTCACGAGCCATGTGGCCCTGCCCGCCGCATGCGTAGCACTTTCTGCCTCTCAAAAGACTGGCTCTGCGCTGTGTGCCCCACACCTCTAATCCAGTGTCCTGAGGTCGTCCTCCTGAGGGTATGGTACACCTGGAACCATGTGTAATCTGTCGACTGCCATCTGCAGAAGACTTCGATACGTGCCGCCCTACGATAGGTCTCGCTGCTGATGTAGGCTCAGCAAGAAAGCTCTCGATGAGTAGGGATCGCTCCAGTACCCCTGCCTGTTTTGGAATGCTGAGGGAGATCAGCGATGCCTTGATCTCATGCCTCAATCCCTGCTCGAAGGTCCGAGCCCAGAAGAATGGGTCCTGTACCATGTCCGTCGAATAGTGCGAGAGGCCTGTAAATCTCGCCGAGTACTGGGCGACCGACAAGCTGCCCTGCCACAGCTGTAGTAGCTCCTGGATGCACACTGCACAGAGGGTGGCTGGTAAGAACTCTGAGTGGAAGAGGATCTCAAATTCCATCCAGAGGAGAGATGCCTTGTCATGCACCTGGAGCATCAAGCTCCACCATTTGCCTACTGCCGTATGCAGGAGACTCGCTGCAAGGATCACCATGAGGTCTGTTGGTGTCCCTACCAATCGGAAAACTCGTACAACTACCTCCATCCAATCCTCGACTGCCTGGGGGTACGTCTCCTCGTGGAACCTGGGCGGTCTCTGACGCTGAAACTCGTGTAGTGCACTAAGGCGATGTGCACTATCAGAGACAGGGGCTAGTAACATCAGTGGCTCAGCGGGTAGAGGTACCGTCAGTGCCTCTGCTGTCAAAGGGCCCTGCACCGAGGCCTCGTCACTCGGTGGGCTGTCGTCACATACAAAACTCGGAACCCTAGCTGGATGCCGTCGTGGGGCCATCTTGAAAAGAGACAGGTGCGCCATGGTCAAACAGTATACCTGGTGAGCTAACACAAAGTAATCACAAAGAAAACTTGAAACACACATGCAATCAATGTTTTTGTGCACTAAGTCGGAAATCAGAAGTCAGAGTCCTGGTGTATGGATACGTCGGGCACCGCACTAACACTAGACTCCCTAGACTGATAACCACACTCAATACTCTTAACATTGTTGTTTCACATAAAAAAAGATCAGAGTCCGGAGTTCTACGGTAGAACCAAACTCCTCTGATACCAATTTGTCACGACCCGTCCTCGGGGCCCGTGCCGTGACTACCCCAAGCCCGCCTTCCATAGGCCAGGGTCTGGCGACTGGCACCAAGGCGTAAAGACCGAATAAAAGGGGAAGGCATTGCCTTGTAAAGTAAACAAACACACAGAGTAAGCAATCAGAAGTAAACACTAAGTAAAAACTGGATACAAGTAAGTGCGAAAAGTAAATGGACCAGAATACAAACCCAAACTGAAAGTAAAGTACAACTGGAAAGAAAGTACAACAACTGAAAGTAAAGCAGCAATGTTGAGCCATCCACTGGTAGTCCCACCTGAAGGGTGGGTACAGATAGCCACCTCAACTCCTCGGGTCCATCCATCTGCTCCGTGTACGTCCCGTCCAGTGGTCCACCTCCAGGTACCGACCTGCTCCGCAAGCCTCAACCATAATCAGCGTTGTCCGTTGTTTGTAACCAACACAACGTAGTGTGGGCATAGCCCATGCAGGGGCGAGTATAAGATACTCATTAGGGACCCCGAGACCCCCGAAGGTCTCCCAGAATCCACAAAGGATAATCCACAAAAGAAAGATACAATCACGAAGTAATAACCAACACTACTTAGGTATATGCCTATACATATACCTAAGTCATCAATTTCAGTACGGATCCAGCATCCGATCCCAAGTTCGATCACGTCCACACAGGATAGCACAACACAATCCACATAGGAAAGCAAGTCAATCATATCGAAGATATTTATTGAAGTCATGACTCAGCTCACACAGGTATACTTCTTCGAAAGACGATAGAGATGATCAGATGTAGCCACTGAATCATCTAAGCTATCAGACCCACACATGATCGATAGGTACTAACCCCCGCAATGACCCAAAAAGGATCGATAGGTACTAACCCCCGTAATGACCCATAAAGGATCGATAGGTACTAACCCCTGCAATGACCCACACAGGATCTGACCCACACAGGATCGGTATGCGCTGGCCCACACAGGACCGCTGAGCGCTGACCCACACAGGATCTGACTCACACAGGATCGATATCACTGATCCACGTAGGATCTCTGAGTGCTGTAGTCGTCACCGTCGAATCCACGAAGGATTTCTGTACAGTCTTTATCGTTGTCGCAGTCGTAGCCAGCTCTAGGGTTCCTGCAGACAGTTAGCTCATTCGGGAGGGTCCGCTCCACGAGCCAAGGGGCTGATACATCAACTGACACGAAGTCCGGAGTTTATGTATCCAAAAGTTCTGTATCGTCAACAGGAACTCAACGTCACAGACGACGCGTCAATCGGACGTCCGGTCTGTGAGTTATTGGCTTTTTCGTCCCGGGGGTCCAGTTGGTTTTTAAGTCAAAACCAACCTGACCATACTCCAACTGCGTCCAAACCTCGATAGGAGTAAGCCAAAAGGTCAGTCTCACTAAGAGGAAACCAAAAAAGTCGATGACACGTCAATTGGATGTCCGGAGCTCAAGTTATACGCGTTTCCGCTCCTAGGGCCCGGTTGGTTTCGTGTACGAACCAACCCGGCCAAACCCAAAGTTCTATGAAACCTTGAGTGTAATATACAGAAACGACCGTCTCGATCCAAGTATCGCATCGCAGCTGACGGTGTGTCGATCGGAGGTCTGTAGACCAAGTTATGGGTAAAAGACCGGAAGAGGTCTGAAAATAGGGGGTTCGGGCCCGGTCCGACCCGGCCCGGCCTGGTCGCAGCGCCGCCCAGCGGTGCGGCCTGGTGCACTCGGTCTGGCCAGCGTGGACAAGCGGCTCGGCCGTAATGGTCGAGCGGAAGAGGGGGGGTGCTGCCCCCCTGTTTGGCAAACCGCGGCCCCCATGTGGGGGGCCGCTCCTCCGGCCGGCCGGGGGTTTTAACCCCCGGTTCTTCGTTCGGCCGGCCCGGCTGGCTGAACGTGCTGCTGCCATGGGACCCCACGGTCCCGCCTTCCTGCTTCGGTGCCGGAGACCGGTCTCCGGCCACCGCGGCCCCGCTCCGGAGACGGCCTCTTCGAGTATCTCCGGCGTGGCGCGACGGCGCCACGCCCTTTCGTTGTGGTTCCCTTGTTTTTCCCCCCGTGGTGCGACGACACCGCGCCATCACCATTCCAAACCACAACAAGGACAACAACAGAAATAAGTGGGGAGGGTCGGCCGTGTTTGTGCGGTCTGACCCCCTCCCGTTAATCGATAGAAAGCGGCTAAAAGATTAACAGAGAACATCCAAAAATTCACGAACTTATAATCAAACCCCTACCTCGAGTGTTGTTGTACAAAGGATCGTCGTGGAAAAGAACATCGCGGAAGAAGGTTCCGTACACGTTGACAGAGATCGTCTGAGGAGGAACGGTGTCTCCCTTCTTTTGACGCGGGAAGAAGAAATGAAGGAATGTGCGTCGATGTTCTTCGCGTTCTTCAATGTGGAAGATGAAGTTCTTCAGAGAAAGATTGCTCCCTCTCTCAAAAACCAACACCACGAAACAACCCCCAAATAAAATAAGTGTTATGCTTATTTTATTATAACTTTCCATGCATTTTAAAATTTTAAAATTCAAATGCTTGACTCCCAAAATAAATGGAATGCTTTAATGTGAAGAAAGTCACATCATTTAATACATGGGGGTTTAGAGGGGAAGAGTTATGGGGGTTTAGAGAATTTGTAGAGGTTGAGTTCGTGTGGGCCCCACCACCCTCTTAACCTCTCATGGGTAGTTCCCCAACTTCCACTCAATGGATATAACCACTTAAAAAGAAATAAAATTGTAGCTCAATTTTATTTTACCTTCCACAATTTTTAATTACTCCTCCCGAACAAACACAACCCCAGTAAAGGTCTTCTTAAGCAATTACCGGTGCTGTGGTTCCATCGGTGTCCTCGGATTTTGATTCCAAGCACTGGTTCAAAAGTTAGAAAAACCCGCTCGTTCGTTCACTGAATGTACCTGAGCTAAACTTTGGTAAATGATTCCGGGCACACCGGGCCTCAGAATCAGGTGCCGTCAGAAACTGCGTTCTTGTAAAATCCCAAAAGAAAATTAAGAAAAAATTTCCCTTGAATTTTACGGGTCTTTACACAGAAATAGAGGTTTTGATAATAAATTATTAATAAATAGAAGTTTAAATTTTATAAGTGGATTATATAAGATATTATAATTATTTAAATAATTATTTTATAGAATTATAATAAATTTAAATTTATTATACAATAGGTTAAAGAACTCTCCAATCATGTTGAACTTGAGGTAAGGGTTTCTCATTTCACTTTTATTTCTGTGAGACTTATGACATATTCACCACTTTTCTTCTTTGTGTAGCGTATATACTACTCATGAATGTATTTTATGAAACTATCATGAAAATTATATAGATTTATAAATCCATATAAGGTTCTATATTTTATGTTTTTTTGATATAGAGATTACTAAAATAGTAAGGGTTTTATGTTACAATCTCATTTCTTATCAGGATTGTTTAGGATTAAGTTTTTGATGATAAAATTTTGTAATATACCACTCAAGAAATTCATATATTTTCTTCTCCTATGGTTATATTTTGAGATTACATGTTTTCCTTTAATCTTTCCCTATTTAATTACTCAATATTCTGATAGAATATTTTTAAGGAAAACCATTTTATTTTTCTATTTATTTAAAAACCCTTTTTCTTCCATATCCATATTTTCTAAAAATACTCTCAAAAATGTTTTTTATAATTCTCAAATATTTTTTAAAATCCATTTTTACCCATGATTGAATTTTTAATTTTTATAAAATTAATCTTATTATCATTTTTCCAAATGAGGTATTTTGGAATTTTTACAAAAAATGTGAAAGGTATCTTTGTTTAACATATATGAAATGAATATAATTTACTACCATCATGAATGATTAATTAATTGAATCTTTATTTAAAATTTTCCATGTTTCTTTTAAAAGAAAAAATTTTCTATAAATTTTTTGTAAATTTTTAGATTTTAAAGAATTCATTTCAAAGTGAAAAATGGTATTTTTTTCAATAATTGCTCTAGTGATATTTTAAATGATATTTTTCATCTATGATAACATATTTTGATGCTACATATACTTTAATAAGGATATGATCCAATAATACCATACAATTTCATTATTTGGATGAATTATGATGATGATGATTTAATAACGATTCTATGAAACCCATTTTCTTTCCACGAGTTATGTTATGATTAAATGATGAAATATTTATGAAATACATTTAATTTTCATGGGTTATTCTATGATAAATGTTTTATGATCTTATTGAAAACACATATATGATTTTCATTATATGACATGTAGGCCTAGAATTATATATCCCTCCAATTCATTGGGTAAAGATGATATCTCATGAGATAATAAGGATTGTAATGGGGAGTTAACCCACTTTATTAAGAGGATTTGTCTACTAAGATAGTCTTGGTTGTGAACCTTGACTAAGGATATGATGGAATGGGGGAGTAAACCCAATCCACTATCATAATCTTAGAAGTGTGCCTTGAATAAATAAATTATATTATATGATTATGTGCATTCCAAAAAATTATGTCTTATGCCAATGTTATGATCTCATAGCTCATATTCTTTGATTCCTTTATCACTCATGTCTTATGAGCTACCATTCTTTATGAAATGAATCAAGATTTTGATCTATGAAATGAAGAATATGGATTTTAAATGTTAACCCCATTTCCTAATACCCTTTTACTCATGTTATGCTTAAGTGATAATTGATATCTCCCTTTTTTATCCTTACTAAGCATTTTTGGTATCTCTTTCTTATGTTTTATTTTCCATAGGTTATGATAAAGTTTTCTAATTATGATATGTCTATGAAGTGTGTTAGTTATGAATATCTTATTGGGAGATAATTTAGATCTCTTACTAATAAGTTGTTTTTGAATCCATGTTTCCAAAGGCAATAAATCTATTTTATTCTGTTTTGAATCTTAATAATATACATTGAATATTAATCTAATAAGATTTAATATTTATGTATGAAAGGTATGGGTCATAATACCTATCTTTAATTATTTAATAATATCTTTATCATCTTCATAAGGTTTAACTAGAATATATTTATCTTGACATTTATTTGAGTGAAACCAATCTATAACACTATGAAAAATAAGAAAAAAAATCCATTTATCATTATATAATAATATTTAATTAATTTATAAAATGAAATATCAAAGAAAACCATTTATGGAAGAATAGAAAAATTCTAGGCTTAATAGAAATAAAACTGAGAAAAAACTGAAAATCATTAAAGGGAGGGTAATGTATTCAATATGTATGAATCCTTTGTTGGAATTATTTATTCTCAATACACATAGTTCATGATAATCATATTGATATTGAATAATCATAAAATTACCTCATTACATAAATCACTATGTATTAATATTTGATGTTCACTCTAAACAAATGAATTAAAAAATTACAAAGTTATAAAATGTAAGGGTCACCTATAGGATATGTAAAATTCAATAGATATATTTTAAGGGTCATCGATAGTGAAATATTAATAAAGGAATAGACTCATAAATATACTTAAGAGTAAAATTTTCTTATGTAATAGTTAAATAATTTGAAAATTATAAATCAAAACATATGTAATTTCCAAATCATAATAAAAAATATTCCCGTATCACTAGTCTTTGGTTTCTAGTGATTCAAATGTAATAATGTTACTGGACTCCAAAGATAAAATATCAGGATATTTAAAATATTTATAATTTTATCCAATAAATTAGGTGATAATTAAATCTAATAGATGTGCTATGTTGAGAACCATGGATTAAAGTCATTCCATGATAAAAATATTTCACATTGCACCATGATGATAATAATAATAATGAGAGTTTACTCACACAATGGAGAGTATGTTGTACCATACTTTTTTTTCCACAAAAACCATCTTTTATTTATGAATATATTGGTATGATAATTCTTGGGATTTCATGTTTGAACATTTTAAAGCACTTTTAAAGATAAAAAATAAAGTAACTATCATGAAAAATAAAACATTAAGATCAAAACCATACTCAATACTATTGTACCTTGCAGAACAGATTGAATTATAAAATCTTGAAGAAGTGGAAACTAAAATTTTCACAAGGATAATGATATATAAAGGCTACTCATTATTAATCATAAATCATGATTAATAATATAGAAAACTATGGAAATTGATATACATAACATATAAGAGTGTATAACTAATAAATTAACCACGACATGAGAAATATGGTCGTGATCATGAGTGAGTATAATTGAAATATCACAAAGTAAAAGAATTAACTATATACATAAGATCCTTTAGGGATGAGTAAGAAATTTGAAATGATATGTAATATCCTCTGGAATATAGAAATGTGAAAAAAGATGTGTGATACATAATATTTTTAATTTATATATAAGATATTTCCTGAAGGTAAAAAATTGATACATAATATAATTCTTATCATCTGTAAGGATTTATCCTTAAAAAAATATCACATACACAATACATTTTATTAAACATGTAATATATTTTAATTTACCAAAAATCCATACGTAATATATTTTTATCTTTTAAATATATATAAAGTTTTATACTGAATTAAATACTTTCAATCTACATATATAACATATTACAACCATCTTAATATTTTTAACCTAGAAAGATATCCAAAATATTTGTAAATATTTATACTCAACCATATTTTATTAAATTATGAAAAACCAAAACATAAATTTTAAAATGAAAATAATTTTATTAGATTAAAAAGCATGCTCATATGACTTTTATTAAAATCAATCTATAATTTAAAGAATAACAGTAAAAATAAAAACTCATGACTAACTTGACGAGAATATTATTAATAATTAAATATATACATATTTATAAAATATCTCATAATAGATCAAAATTATAAATTAGGTTGACCCTAAAACAAAGCATATTTTAGCTCATGAAATATATATATATATTAAAATAAATATTAACATTAATATTAAAAAAATTAAATTGATTTATTCAACATACTTAATCATATCATATCTCTTATTTTCAGGGATATCATTACGATTACTTTATTATATATATAACAACTACTCAAATAGTCATATTTTCTCTTTAAATAATCACATATCTTTCTTTTATATTTTAATTTGAAAATTCTTTCCATATTTCCCCCTATTTTCCTTCTTTGTATAATTTTTTTGGTAGATCCATCTTCATAGGAGATAAATATTTTGCATATTTTAATCTCACAGTTCTTTTTTTACTTGTTATTATTGTCCCATTGGACTTTATGGGTCCTATGTAATGTATTATTTCCTTGGTAGAAAATTTTATGAAGTAATATTAATTCATTTTGTGTTATACCTGTATTATTAGCCCAAATTATAGATTTATTTATGATAAAAAATTATTGAATAAATAGATAATTGATGCTAAAAACCGAGTTTTTACACCCCCCTTAAATAAATTTCATATTTTCAATTTTAAATCATAATAAAAATATTACTACTCAAAAAATTTTATACAAAAATATTGAAATATATAACTTATTATTGAGAAATATTCAATGAATTTGTAATAGTTTAATCATAAAATTAAAATAATGCTCTCTCAATATGGATCTAATAAGGTTTTGAATAAAATATTATGAAATAATTCACACCTTCACCAAAATCACTAATTTTTTATGGTTATATCATAATAGAATAGAGAGGATCCACATTATTGATATTGGTGCCCTAGAACTAGAGTATTTGTCACATTGAATAGTCATAACAGTTCTATTCTACGATGTTAACCTTGAAGTACTATGATGATATTATTAAATACATGTTATATGGATGGATGATATCATTTTATTGGATATAGATGATACAGACTATCGGGGGAAGGGGTATCATAAGTTATTGAGACTTCTTCTCATAAATTTCACCTTGGGAATCTCAAAGAGGGGAGGATTATAAGAACATAACCAATAGTAGGAAATCCACATGTTCTATGTGTCATTAGATATTCCCATAAGTGAGAATATATAATTATACTTATAATTTAAGATGATTATTAATGAATATCTTGAGTCATGTACTTTGATGTATTTCATAAACCATTTTGACATATGTTTTCAAAAAAATTGGATATGTTGGGTGTGTCATAAATGATATGAAATTAATGAATAATTCAAG
The DNA here is from genome assembly GCA_963277665.1 of Viscum album. Classification (NCBI taxonomy): domain Eukaryota; kingdom Viridiplantae; phylum Streptophyta; class Magnoliopsida; order Santalales; family Viscaceae; genus Viscum; species Viscum album. The sequence goes on along the minus strand of OY728157.1, from coordinate 452,178,669 downwards.
GAATAATTTTTCCTTTTGTTCTTTGATAGTATTTGATATCTCAGTTCTTTTGATGGAAATGGAACTATCTGATAATTACATGGCCATGGTAGTTTTTCAACAAGTTCATTTTTAGAAAGTCAATGACTAAGATTCATGCAGACCGGTTGATGAAACATATGATGCAACCTACATAAGATAGATTTCAATACAAATGGATTATATTACATGGTATGAATTCATAGTAGGTAATCATAGATTTTAATTCTCCTTGTCACTTTAAGGTTCATGATGTGTTTCTATATACCATTCATCGTTTACCAGTAGGAATCACTACTATTGAGATGGGGGGAGTATAGGGTTACACACAAAGTGTATTCATCGGTTCCACCAATTTAGATGAATTAGAATTTAGGACAAAGTGGACCTCATGTGCATGGTCCAGTAAGTGTCTTCGTGAATGGTCATAATATAATTATTTCAATTATATTATTTTGGTTTTGAATAATAAAAATTAAATTTATCTCTCTAGGTATTTATATTTTTTTTAATTATAAAATCAAATACAATAAAGTATTATTTTTTGAATGAATATCACAACGTTCAAGGTTTGATAAATAATTTTGAGAGGTATGAGTTGAGTTAATAGATTTTTGTTCATCACATGGTGTTTATTAATTAAACTAGTGAGTGGTGAATTTTGTTTGACACATATAACACATTTACTAGCTATTCATGTCATTTTGGTCCAATTTTAGAGGGTTAACTTATCCAAGGGCTCAAGTTAAATTTTGGATAGTTAACCCTTACTATTTAATCCCATTTTTAATCCATTAATAGTGAACCAAGATTTTTTCATGAATTTTATATTTATCCTCTCATCCTCTTCCTTCTCTCAATCTTTTAGGGGGTGAAATATCAACAAAGGATCAATCCACATTTCAGGATCAATTTCATGATCTTCTTGTGACCATATAAGGATCATAATAACTTGGATCTTCAATGTTAACAATCAATAATCAAATAAAGGCATTTATGGAGTTCTTGGTACACATGTGGATGATATATAAGGAATATGATTTGGTGTATTTGAGCTACAATGATCCAAAGAAGAGAAGATATCACTGAGATCATGACATTTAATAAAGGTACCATTTTGATTTTGTTTTCATGCTTAAAATAATTTATATGAGGTCCTTGGATTGAATATATAATCATGATACCAAATAAAGTTATTTATTATAGATTTAGTGTTAAAAATTAAAATCTCACTTTCTTTAACATACTGCGTGTTAGGTTCCTTTACACATAACATAAAAATATTTCAAATCATTTTTAAAATTATCTAATTCACTCATCCAAGTACATTTGGTACAACATGACATAGATTGGTGAAATAAGTGATATAATTTTGGAAATGAGTCATTTAAGAAATATAATTTTAAAACAACTTTGTGAACTTGTTTTTCTATAACATAACCTTATATAATTATATTTAAGATTTTAAAAATGGGGTTTTCCCCAAAAATCATAGGTATTTACAAAGAGACCACAATTTAAAACCAGATACATATATACTACTCAATGATCCCCTCATATTTAGATACTCTAAAATCACAATGTTCTTCACATTTTCATGATAGTGTAAAAATTCTATAAATACTTAGGTGATATTTTCTTGGTATAAACAGATGATAAAGTTGGTATTCTAAAATTTTATTGTAAACAATCCATGATCCATTGAAATTTTAGGGTATAAATGAGATGTTTAATATTTCATATAGATTCTTATAGGTGAATTAAATATTAGAAAATGTTTTAAAATTATTTGAGCATAAATTTGTAATAATAATTTCAAGTAAGTCATCTAGGAGTTATAAAAATGTTTTGTAAGATCACTTTACTTCCATCTTGATAATTGATCTTTAATATGTTGACAAAAAAATATGATTATGAATTTATCAATTAGATAAATATTCACCTCTTAACTTACTATAGAATAAATAAAATTTTCCTTTATTATACTTACTAGGTTCTATTTTTTATAACCATAAATTAAGACTAGTTTTTTTTTATAAAAATGATCATAGGAAACCATTATTTGGGTGAGTAAAATAGTAACACCACTAGTTTATCCAAGGTTGTTATATTATTTTCTTTTATTTAAACTTCTTAAACAACTAAACCCCATACATTATCTAAAACCCATCTTAAAAAATTCAAAACCTAAGAATATTGAAAATTTAAATCACATGCTCTCTATAAAAATCAACTATACCTTTATACAAAAAAATATCATATCTCAATAATCTTAAAAAATATTCCTAACTATTTTTAAACCCATAAAAGATTAATATTTTCTCAAAATAACTTGAATAACATTGACATAAACCATAACAAAATGAACTCAACTTCTATCTATCAAATAATACCAACCACTTAGAGATAAAATCACATACTAACTAATAATTTCCTATATATACCTTAATCATGTATTGTCTTAAAAATACAGTGATGTTTTCCCAAAATAATGTTAATCATCATTTTCAATATCTAAGGTTATCAATACTACCCAAATTATATTCCAAAAATAAAATAAACCTTTATCATAAATAACTATAATTACCTTAGTATTAAATCACATACTAACCCCAAAATATATCTATACTTTTCAGATTATTATATTAAAAATATAATAACCTTATTCCAAAATAACCTTAACACTAAATCACACACTATTTCTGAAATTTATATATTTAAGTCATGTATTATTCTTAAAAAACCATTAAACATATCCTAAAATAACATTATTCACCATAAAATCCTATAACATAAGACCACAAAAGGGTATAAATGCCTTGGAATTTATGACTACCCTTAAAATTATCAACTAATATAATACCTAAAACTCATAAATTTTTCTCAACTCATAACATCAAAACCTTTAAAGTAATATAAACTCTACTCTGATACCAATTGAAACTCCTCAAACATAGTCATCCCATAATTATTTGATCTATATGAAAATTACATTACTTATATACCTAATCCCTTTTAGGTTTAGAGTTATATAGAATTAGGAAAAGCTATTACACAATAAAACTCATACTTATAATACCCAATGGACATTTTTTCCATTATACAAAACTCTTCAAATGATATACCTAATTCATTCAAGGATGAAACCACACAATTGTAACTTTACTTCATAATATTTCCTACTCGAACTTAAGCCCTGTAAAATTAATTAGAAAACATTTGGTGAGAATATAAAGCTTAGTAATGGGTATTAAATGAAATTAAAACCCATTAGGAAAATAAAAACATAAAAACCCTTGTAAATCACTTCCTTCAAATAAAGAACTTTGATATTTTATAAAACTTATTATTGAATATAAAAAAAACTTTTTATCCTTAAAAGGTTTTATAAAACAAAATCATAAACAAGCATAAGGAAATGGAATTATCTTGAAAGTTTCTTGAAAAAACATGAAAATATATGAAAACCAATTTCTTCAAACATAAAAATTTAATCTTTACATGATCAAAAACTTCACTTCACTTACAAAGTTAACTTTTTTGTTTTATGAAATCCAAATATTTCCTTTTTAAACCCATAAGTAAGCATAAAAAACCATGAAGGAATCTTGGGAAATTATATTCATCACCCATAAAATAAAATATCTTAATTAGTTAATTTCAACAATGTTTCTATAGAGAATAAATCATTACCCAATGCATTATAGATCTATATACTAGGATCACCCATATTTAATCTATAATAAACAAGCTACATAACATGAATAAAACATTTAGATACTTTCATTTATCATCTTAAATATCATTAAAAATTAATTTTCAATTCATAAATACCAACTTTTAAACAAACCCATAATAATTTTTTTTTCAAAGAAACAACATTTAAATAGAGTTTATAGAAATTTCATATAGAAAAATAAAGAAAATTACTTTAAAACTTGGAAAAAATAGATTTGGAGGAAAAAAATCCTATTACCTTGACTCTCTTAGTAGAATTGAATCCTAATTTAGGACCAACTAAAAAAACTAAGGAATTTTACTATAAAAACTATAGGTTGGGTGGATGGAGTTCTCTAAATTACTATTTCATAGAGATTTAGTGATATCATGAATTTGAAACTTCACATCCAATTTCTGGCTTGAACTCTAATCATGGATGATGATCACTCCCCCAAGGAGCCTCTTTCACCACATAATCTACCTAGGAAGGTACAAACACAACACATTAATGGCATATACTTCATATATGTTATATCAAAGGGATCTAATAATCAAAGGGACTCATCTAAGTGTGCCTTGAATGAGCCAAGAGTTCCTATAAACAAGGATATAAAATTCATTATCTATGATAATCAAGATAAACTAAAAGAGAAGCTTGATATTTATAGGTTTCCACTTATTGTATATCTCATATTGGTGAAGGTAGAAAAAAATTTGTATGTGAAAGACTTTAAATTGATGATCTATCAGATTTGGGGGTTTTGTAATTGGAAAATCATTCAAATTGGAAAGGGTTATTTTCATCTTGTTTTTGAATCTGAATTGTATAGATCTATTTCTTGGGAGTTTAGTTTTTATAATATAAATTCTGGAGTATTAAGGATATTATTTTGAGAAATTTATTTTAATCTTCATAATCCTAAGCACTCTAATGCTTAGAAATGGGTTAAGATCCATGGTATTAATTGTGTATTCTAGCATCCTCATATTCTGAATGATATTTCATCATATATAAGGGCTCCTCTAAAATTGGATGAGAATACCATTGGAAGAAAACTAGACTATTATGTAGGGGTGATGTTTAATTTTGTTCTTCTAATGGATTTGAAAAATAATGCCACTTTCTTGATTGATAGACATAAGATTAAGGTGTACTTTGAGTATGATTTTAATCCTCTCTTATAAGACTTGTGTAAAGTTATTAGATATTCTACTTCAATATATCATTATGTTAAAAGGTTACATGTAATAAAATCTAGTCAATCTATATAGATGGAAATTGGTTTTAAGAATAAGTAGGCCCTGATATGGAATCATTACTAGGCTCTTCAAAAGACTAGGAGGATGTCTCTCGATATGGGGTCAATGAAAGGGTAATGAGGATGAATTTTACATAAAATAATCTTCTATTACTAGGGAATTGATCAATCATAAGGATGGAATGTAAGGGATAACCCTGGGTCTTCCCAAATATGAACACCAAACTCAAAAGGAAATTTACTTGGAAGTCATAAATATATAGTTGTGAAGGAGTGAGATAAGATATCTGAAGAGGTTGAAAAAAATTAGGAGTATCCAACTGAGCCTTCTAAGGATACTAGAACTAATTATTTCTCTAAGGATTCTAGTCACAAGGAGAACCTGTCTTGTTATCTTCCAAAAAAGGAGTCTGGGACCTAATCATTAATTGGGGTTAATTTGGAACCTTAAGTGGATATTTTTAAGGATATCTGGTCAAAAAATCCTAATGATGGGACATATTCCAAAGTGAAATTGGATTCTTAAGGTATTTAACATAATATTTTAACTTCCCCTAGGTAGGATATACCTTGTAAGAGGGAAGGGTTTTTGGTCTCCAGTAAACCTTACCCCATGATAGGGGATAATGAGGAGGTTGTTATTGAAGGGGATGTTAGTCAAAAAATAGAATATGGTTCTTCATTTTTTAATACCTCTCTAATACAACATGTGACTATTAAGGGTAAGTATAAGGATGCAATAATCTCAAAGAAGATTAGAATGGGTCTAAAATAAAAGAAACTTAAGAAAAGAATATTCTTTTATGGAATTTTTAGAGTGTTTATAATCTTCCCACAACTAATACATTTAAGGGGTTTCTCATAAATCACCATCCCTTTATCATAGGTATTTATAAATCAAAGGATAAAATCAACCACTTAAATGGCCTAAATTTAAAATATTTGGGATAAAAAACTGTTGGGATTAATATCTATAATTCATTTGTGAAAAATATTTGGGTTTTGGTTTCCAAGAAGGTTTCAAGATTTTGTATTATCCAAGACAATGAGAAAATGATTACTACTATGATTACCATGGATGATAATAGATTTTTTTGTTCCATTATTTATCCCCTTTCTAATTATCCGGGGACAAGGTTCTTGTGAGAGGAGATAGAAAATATCAAGAATGATATTAAATGGATACAAGTGATTATTATGTATTTTAATACTATTTTGAGATCACATGAGAGAAGGGGGATTCCTAATCTCAATATCTATAGAAACTAATTCAAGTAATGAATTAACTTTAATAAATTTTTGGAGGTATCCCTTCATAAAGATAGATTCACCTGATACTAAAAGGATGTAAATAGAGTAGTGACTAGTTAACTTGATCAATTTTTTTAATATCTATTTGTGGGAGTAGTGGGATGAAATCTAGTCTAGGATGCTTTTGAATAATAACATTTATCATAATATTATCTTGAATACCATTCTTAAAATAAGAGTAATTTTCCATTTCCCTTTATATTTAATAATGCCCAGGTTAAACACCTAGATTACAGAGGGATTGTTAAATAGGTTTGGGATAACACTCAATTCTCTGATGATCTCCATTCTTATGTTATAAAAATTAATAAGATTAAAATTAGATTTATGACATGGATAAATTATTTCATCTATTATATGGATGGGGAATTTTTTCTCTTGGAGAAGGAATTGAAGGATCTTCATAATTAGAATAGAAAGGATTTTGATTTTTTTTACTTTAATAGGGAGTTGGAGATCTCAACAAAGCTTAATGGGAAGATCTCCTCTAAATATCCGATTATTAAAGATAATTTCAAGATAAATTTGATTAAATAGGGGGAAAACACTTATGTCCTCAATAATATACAGAGAGTTATGGAGGATTCAAAATCTATTACCTACTTGAATAACAAGAATGATATCATTACTAGGAGGATGGATATCATTGATTACACTATTTATTACTTCATGGAGTTGTTAAATATTTGTCAGAATGTTATCAATAGCAATATAAGGGATGTAATTTCTAGAGTTATTGATCATATGGAAAATAACATGCTCAATAGGCTATAAGTTTTGGTTGATAATAAGACTAATACTTTTTCTCTGAATCTAAGAAGTGTTTATGGACTTGATGGTCTCACTTTACTATTTTTCAAGAATATTGGGATATTCTTCAAGTTGATATTAAGAATACAATTCATATGTTTTTAGAAATGGAATTTTCCCTAAAGGAATAAATTCATAATTTTTGGTTCTCATCCCTAAATATAATTCTTATGACACTCTTAATTATTATAAAACTATTTCTATAGTAAATTCATGAGTAAGTTCACTACTACTTGGATATCTATTATTATTGTCAAGGTGGTCTCCCATAAACTATATGGTTTCGTCCATTGTAGGAAAATTTAGGTATGTCTCATATCTACCTATGAATATATCAATTTGATGAGGAATCCTAGGAGGAATGAGAGCATTACTCTTACTATTGATGTTTGGAAAGCCTTTGATACCATCAATTGGGATTTCATAATTGTAATTTTCTATAGTTTTGGTTTTAGTGATCTATTTATTAAAATTATCCTTAATTTCTTCAAATCCATTTGAATATCCAATCTATTGAATGGAATCCCTAGAGGTTTCTTTTATTGCTTTTGTGGTATAAGGAAAAGGGATACCCTTCCTGTTATTATCTTTAGCATTTCTAAGTATTAATTAAGTATATATATTCTCAATATGGTGTATAATTCTTATTCCAAGATCATTTAAGTTTGAAGAGGGTTAATGGATCCATTTCACCTTTTTTATGCTAATGATCTCATTTCTTTACTTTAGAGGGATATATAGAATACTAAATCTATAAAAAATTTATTGGGAACTATAATGCTTTTTATAATGATCAAATTAGGTTTAATAAATCATAGGTTTTATTTAGATATAATTTCCATCATCATAAGATGTTGGGTATTAAGTGGAAGCTGGACATCAAGGAGGTATCTCTTCCATTATCTTATCTAGGAATCCATTTATTCTAGTGTAGGATTAAGGTATCTTATTATAGGCCTATATTTGATAGTATTTTGGATCAAATTAGATCATATAAAGGTAATTCCATTTCCCTTTAGAGTAGGATCTCTCTGGTGAATGGAATTTCCATTCATAAGATGGTATACTCATTTATGGTCTATGAATGGCCATATTCTTTGATTAAATATTTGAATAAATTCTTTAGAAACTTCATATGGGTTGATTTTTTTAAAAGAACTGTTATTAGTATTAAAAGGAGAAAATGATGTAAACCACTCAAGGATGGCGGGATGGGAGACAAGAATCTATCTTTATTCAATGAGTTTCTTCAAGAAAAGTTTATATGGAGTCTTCTTATAAATTCCAATATAAATCAATTTTTCAAGACCGGATTTAGTTCTACACTTGCTTATGGTAAGTCCTATTATATTTAATCTTATATTTAACGCTATATTAAGAATTATAATTCTTCCGTAATGAAGGAAAGTCAATGGATTCCTTGCATTGATTCTAATATTAATTTCTAGAAGGATAAATGGTTGGGTTCTCCATTATCTGATCAGTTTTATGAGATAATAGATGACTTGAATATAATAAGTAAAGAGTAAATCTATCTTCACCAGGATTATCATCATCTATATTTGATATATTATATTATTTAGTATCTATTCATTAATATGAAGGATATTTTGATTTACAAACCTTCTAATCATGGAACCCTTATATGTAATCTTTACTATGTCTATAATAAGAGGATACCACCATAGATTTACCCTTCTCTTAAACCATTCTATAAACCATGTATTTATTCCTCTAGTTAATTTATCATATGAAGTTATGAATTTATAAATCTTCATTCTAATGACACTTTTAAGAAAAAATGGCATGTAGTTAAGTCCCAAATGCATTGTATATGAATATGAAGAGATATTAACACCTTTTGGGTGTGCTACAACTCTAAAGAGGAATATTTTTTCTCTAAAAATATATTAAGGTCTATTGTGGTAGAGGTATTCTACACCATTCAGTGGAACATGAAATTTATTATGCATTATGGGAAAGATGTGAGTATTAATTTGGAAATTAGAAACCTTCTTTTAGTCATCAAAATAGATACTTCTTTGAGTATTGGTTAGACTCCTAGATCTATTAAAGAGATATATGTTTATTCTAGGTTGGTTATATATGGTAATTTTAGGGGTATAATGGTTTTATTCCTATTTTATGGAAACCTTATATGATGGGTTGGATTAGGATCAACACAGATGATGCCTTAGAAGAAAATCTGGGACCAATAGGATGTGGGAGAATTTTCAGATATAACCATGGGAGAGACATCTCTTAATTCTCTAAGGATTGTGGGATGGATGTTTCTTATAAAGCGGAGATGGAGGGAGTCATTATGGATATAAATATTTATTGATTTAATAATTGGAGGATAATTTGGCTTGAGATAGAGTCATCTTTTATTGTGCATTTCATCAAGCTTTGTAATTCCTCTCTATCGTGGAGGCTTACCAAAACTTGGGATGTTTGCCTTGTCTATTGTAAACAAATTGATTTTTTAGTGCTCATATCTATAGAGGGGGAAGGATATTTCTGAATCTATTGTTAATTTAGGGGTTGAGTAAGGGTGCTGTATTTGGGGTTTTCATATGTTGGATTTGATTGAGGAGCATTTGTTCATTGGAATTTGTAAAACTCATTCCTTTTTATTTTCATAATATTCCAAGATCTTGGAGTTGTTCGTGGGGAACTATTATTTTTATAAAAAATTGTAGTTTGGGTATTTAGATTATTGGAGTAGGAGTCTAGGTTGACTATAGATGAAAAAATACACCTTATATGTTTGAGAAAAGAATAAAACATATACCCATTTTATAGGAAAACCTTAATTGATATTCTTCAATTAAATAATATATGAGATTTAAAAATTATAAAGTTTCATGTGAGGATGGTTTGCTTATCCTTTTCTGCTTCTCATCACTCAATTTTCCATTGATCACAAAATAAAATCCCTTTAAATGTTATTATAAAAAAATTTCAATAAAAAATTCCATTATTATCTCACAATACACCCTAATTCATAAAATCCATACCTATTCCCAAACCATGAAGGTTTTTTATATCATTCTACGATCCTTACATAATACGACTTCCATGTTTTTCTATATAAAATATTCTTTGATATCTTATAATAGTAAATAACCATTGATAAAGGATCAAATACCCTCTTATTTGATGTTTTTAATCAACCTATAACATTTAGATCATTCAATGTGATCTCTAATATCTTAATTTTCAACTTCCATCTAGATCTGAAAACCTAAAAAATTACAATATTATCATATTTTAATATACTTCTGATTTGACTATACAACATTAGTATTTAAAGCATCACTATATTTACTTATTTGATAATATTTTTAGTTTATTTATATGTTTTCACAAGTATATATTTGTCTAGAAATTTATTTGAGTAAAATACATCTATATCACCCTGACAAATAAGAAACAAAATTCCCTTTACCTCTGTACAAAAATATTTACTTCATTTATAAAAAATAATATAAAAGTAAACCATCTATGCAAGAATAACATACCACTAGAAATAATAGAAATAAAAATGAATAGAAATTAAAAATGAATAAAGGATTTAGAATAATTTTATAAATGAGGGTAATTATTCAATATATAAGATTCATTTATTGAAATTATTTATACTCAATAAGCAAGGATAATGCTATACCAATTGAGACTGAAAGATCAACAAAATCCTCAATTTTGTAAAATTATTCATATTAGTACATAAAGGGAACTCTAAAAAAACATATTAAAAAATGGTAGTCCCAAAATTTAAGGGTCACCTCTAAGATAAATAAGAGTCAATGGATATTATTTAAGGGTGACTAGTAGTGAAAAAATTTACAAAGGTATGGAATTGCAAAGTTATTTAAGAGTAAAATTTTATTATATAAAAGTTCAACTGTTTAGAAAATTGAAAATCATAAGACATGATATTTCCATATCGTACTAAATGATATGCATGCATCACCAGTATAAGTTTTTTTGTGATTCAAACGTAACTATGTTACTGGAATCCAAAGATAAAATATCATGATATTTAAAATGTCCTTGATTTTATCTAATAAATAAGATAATAATTATATTAGATGTCTATACGTTGATGAGATCAATGGATTAAAGTCATACTATGATAAAATATGCCTTTTCATATACATAATGATTATAAAAATGGTGAGAGTTTACTCACACTATGAAGAGTATATCATACTAAAAAACTATATTTATGAAAATACACATGAATTTTTGAAGATATTGATATGATAATTAATGGTATTTGAGGTTCAAATATTTAAAATCCTTTGTAAATATCAAAACTGAAGTAATTATCATGAAAACAAAAATATTAGGACTAAAACCATGTTTAAGACTGTTATACCTTGTGAAAGTAACTGAACACCAAAATCCCAAAGAAGAGAAAACTAAAATCTAGAAAAGGATATTGATTTATAAATTCTAATCATTATCAATCATAAAATATGATTAATAATCTATATAATCACAAAAATTTATATATATAATATATCATAGTGTATAATAAATAAATTAACCATGCTGTAGGAGATATGGTTATGACCATGAATGAGGAAAATTGAAATATCACAAAGGAAAATATTCCATATATATATAAAATACTACAAGGATGTGTAAGAAATTTTAAAGGATACATAATATCCTTTGGAATGCAAAAATGAAGCAAAGGATGGTTGATACATAATATTTTTAATTTATACATAAGATATTTTCCTAAGATAGAAAATTGATATGTAATATATTTATTAAATTCCTTACGGATTTTCCTTATCCAAATACCCCACATGTAATATATTTTATTCAATATGTAATATACTTTACCTCAGCAAAAATATCTACATAATATATATTTTTTTCTTTTGATGGTATATAATTTTTTTAATTAAATAAATTCTTCCAATATTTATAAAAAATATCCTACAATATCTGTACGGTTTTTGACAAATTTTTTTTCTAAAATCTTCTTAAAGATTTACACATAACCATATTTCTTTAAATTAATAAAAACCATAACATAAATTTCAAAAAATAAAATCCTTTTAAATAGATTAAAAATCATGTCCATGAGTCTTCTATTAAAATCAATCAATAATTTAAATAATAAATTTAAAAAAAATAAAAACTCATAACTATCTTGATGAAATTATTAATAATAATCCTATATATAAAATTAACATAAATATGTTTTTATAAAATATATTATAAATATTTTTAACCTTAAAGTAAAACATCTTTTGGGTAATGAAATATATGCATTTTTAAATAAATAACAACATAAATATTAGTTAAAAATTAAATTGATTTATTCAATATACATAATCATATACTATATATTCTTTTTAGGGATCTCATAATGAATACTTTATTAGATATATAAAGACTTCCCAAAATAGTCATATTTCATCTTTAAATAACCACTCATCCTACTTTCTCATTTCAATATCAAAATGGTTTCTATATTTTCCCTTTTTTATCATCTTTCTATAACCATTTTCGATGGATTTTTCTATATGGTAGATTGCATTGATACATATTTCAATATTTCTATTCTTTTGTTTACTTGTACTAATCCTATAGAATGTATTCTTTACTTGGTAGGGAATTTTATGAAATTATATTCATTTATTTTGTTTTATAACCATATTATCCCAAATTATATATTTTTTATAATAAAAATTTATTGAATAAAAATATAATACATGAAAAGACTCAAGATGTTACATTAATCCCATGGTAAATTAATGTTAATTTAAAATGAATTTTTAAAATTTTTATTATAACATAAAACACCTTCTTAAGTCCATTTCTATTAGTTCCTCACCCACTATTTAGTTTCACACTACGTTCTTATAACTTTCATAACAAATTGATATATCATATGGTCCTTTATATAAGTTTAGTATTCCCCTCACTATCCATCTCCCTTAACAATAGGAAACTTGTTGTATTCACACAAGATGTGCATGTTCCTAGAACTTATTTAGTGAGTAGGGGTAATTTAGAACTAAAACATCTCTTATAGTAGGCATCCTATAAGGTTAATTATAATAACTAGGGAATGAAATCAGATTAGAGAATTCAACTCTTAGATTTCTATATAAATCTTATTTATGGATTTTATTTTTTTACACACTCACCCTACACAATCTATCATAAAAAATTCCTAGTTGGATCCAACCTACTTATTTTACTCTATTTCATACGAGTTATCAATTTTTCATTTAACCTAGATCCATGAGATGCTATTTATTCATATTGAATGGTTCACCCAAGTTAGATTTCAAAAATATAGTGAATATATGTCACATATAATTCACATAAAACCATTTTAATCAAATCCCATTCCCTTGGTTGTTTACAAGTAATTTGATGTTTTCAATGTGATTTGTCTCCGGTGTGAAAAATGATTTGGATACCAGTTCATCTCAAAGTCTAACTAAAAACACACTAAAAACCAAAAACCAAAACAAAAAACAAACATATGATTCTTAAAATAGATTGGTTCCTCTCCCACATAATTTTATTTTACTTACCTTTATTTCAGATCATATAAAATCAAAGGGGTATGGAAGTTAAAACTAATGTGAAGGATAAACACAACCAGGTTATTGGGTAGTGATATCCTGAGTGAAGATCCCATCTAATACCTTCTATATATCTATAAAATAAAAACTATAACAACATCATTAGTTTTATTAATAGAATAAAATAAAATAAAGAGAGAAATAATCTTGTTTTGTGCCCCAAGTGGGTGTTGAGTTTTTACTACCTCTAGTAAGTCAATACCAGTTGTTAAACTTTGTCTGAGGGAGGATGTGGTATGTGTGGTAAAAACCCACACATCATCTTATCTCAAATTCCCATCCCCATTCAATGAATTTTAAGGTCCCCTTGGTCAATGTTTGATTTTTTCCTCCCCTTTTTAGTGAGTTATAACTTGAATTGTTGGGGTAATAGGAAGTAAGGTGTATCCACTGTTACTTTCTTAGGGGTCATAGTGTCTATTAATTGGTCTTTTTCAATTATAGAGAGTGTCTCTACTTATTTAGAGTGATAAGGAAGTTCTCCATGGATGTTAATATCTATAAAAAATCTTACTTCAATATTAGTAGGTAAACAATGTGGATCCTCTATTCCTTATTTTAAATATGCAACTTTATCTAAGGGCTTGTCATCTTCTTCTAGGTCCAACAACAACTGTACTAAATCTTTAATTACAATATAATAGAATTTTGTTTTAATTATGGTTTAATATATTAAAAAATAAATGAATTATCAGATAATTTATCTCCCTCATTTATTTCATCTTTAATCCCCTCACCTTTATGAATGGTATCCTATAATTATTCCATAAGTGCCTCATCAGGTGTTAGTTCTTTTTCAAAAAATCCCAACCTATTTCAAGTTGGTTTATTTTTATCCATATTTAATCTATAGAATAATCCAATGATTTATTGAGTTTAAAATTTCAATACATACAGAATTAGTGTACAACTCAGTTTATATGAAATTAAAATACAACAATCTCTCTTTGATGTCTTAATATTGATATATACTTAATTGAAAAATGCATCTTTAAGGTGATATGTTGAGGTTGGAAGTAGGTATTTATCCTTATCCAATCCTTCTTCTAATCCCACTGCACTTTATTTACATAAAATACTTGAGGTTCTACTTCTTCATGTGTTTTCCTTTCAATAATGGTTGGAGGTGCAGAGGCCAGATTATTTAGAGTACCAATTGGGGGGGGGGGTGAATCATTAGTACCTATTTTTATTTTTAAAAAATATTACTATATAATCAAACCCATGTGACTAATTTAATCCTCAATTCAATCTCTTAATATATTTCTCAACTATATGTATGAATATGAAAGACAAATAACACATGAGATATTTTTACAAGGTTCAGCCTTGATGTGAGAGATTACTCCTTATAGTGATAAACCTAAGGTTGTTTCATGGATTTTAATATCAATATAATTTGAAATGATTTTAGACTCCTAAAATTATTTCATAAGGCTCAATTATAAATTATCCACTTCTCATCATGGGCAGGTATCATCCACTTCCCACACAAAAAATGTATGACATTATTTATACCGATACCACATATTCTTTAATAAATCTTCTTTTCTCTTTAATGTGAATAATATTTTATAATACTTCCAAATGAATAATCATTAAATATAAGATCTTATTTTATGAATAATTTTATTAATAGGATGTTATCAATGCAATAACATGCACATTGGCTTCAACTCACAATTTTTAGGACGATCTCATCATTTATGATAGCCTAATCAAATGAGAATAATCTTTTTAATACTCAATTACAAACCCCAAAATTTATAGTTTTAAGTAAATCTAACTTATACATGTTTAAATAATCATTGATGTAGTGTAGGACAATCTAATTGATTTTCTTAAACTTCAATATAGATGATTTTCATAGTATCAGATTCTTCTTTAGAATTCTCAAAAACCCTTATCTTCTTCATTTATCCTTTTTATATTTTTACATATAATAAAAATATTATTTCCAAATAAATTTTGGAGAAATATTTTTTTGCTACACCAAGGATCTAGGTCAAATATTTCTGAAAAAAAATAGTAATAATCATGAAGATATATTATAGATATTTGAATACAAATCCCCATGATATTTGGTCATAATCCTTCAATTTTAATACCCATTAAAACTTCCTTGAAACTTGTCTATAATTAAGGATATTTACTGAGCCCATGATATTTTGGAAATAAATGAACAACAAAGCATCATCAGATTTAATTCTCCCTAAATACAAAATTCTCAATTTTGTAAGATCTTAGCTTTGTAGAAGAGGAGTTTATGAATACTTTACCAAGTGATGTGAACTATACATATGTAATATGATCTATAAATAGTTTTAAAACAAATCTATATTATCCTTTAACAATCCTACTTTCTCATGAATTTGTAATTTTAACTCATTCATCAACTGTATATAGTCAGATGAACTCTATATTCAAATCTATATCAAGATTGAAACTTTAAATAACAACTATATGTTTTATGCCTTTGTTTAATTTCTTACTTATCACTACTCCACATAAAATTATAAAAATTTACATCACAACTATATATTGATCACTTAGAGTACATGCCTTTGCCTATTTTATTCTCCGGTTTAAAAAATAAACTCTATATTATCCATAAACTCTATGTCACAACTCTACATCAACATGGGAACTCTATGTTGACTTTAGAAACTCTATATCAAATCCATGAACTTTAAATTATTTCATTTAATGATTTTATTCTTATGGATAAACTCTACATTGGATCTAAACTCTATATTGGTACTTTATGTGGAACCATACTTAACCAAACAAAATTCAAACATATAACTCAAGGAAAAAATAAAATGGATCCAGAACATTATAGAAATGATTTGACTCAATTCAAAAACCCTAAAAAAACTTTTTTAATATATAAATATATTTTAAATAGTGTTCCAAATAAATAAAACTTCTATAATAAATATAGGGTCACTTCATTCATTCCCTTTGGATTTTTTGTCAACCTATACAACTCTTTATCATCATCAACTCATAACTCATCTTCTCTTATAAGAGACAGAAAATCATATCCCTTTTCAAAATACAAATATTTCAATACCACACTATAGTTTAGAGTAGTGTTTTTGATATAAATACTTCTCTTAGTGATAATAAACATTTTGTAAAAGTGATAAGATACTCTCTCCCTCAATACATGTACCCAAAATTTTAAACAAACTCCACCTTTTCAAAAAAACAACATAGCCAGTGAAAGAAAAAGAAAGAAATTCAGACAAACATTATTTTAAGAAAATAATTTTGCACTTACTTCTACCCCTTTTAAAAAATAATCCAAGTCTTAGTTGGTGTTCCTATTAAAGCTTCATAATGATATGGGAGGGTCTAAAATCCCATGTTCAGTCTCAATAACTCCAATATATCCTTAGAGATAGCCTTGGGGAAAATATTAACCAACTGGTATTGAGTAGGATCAAATTATAGCCCAATGTCTATAGTTTCCAGATTCTATTTAATGAACTTATATATGATATCAATATGATTATACCTTGAGTGTTGTACATTATTTTTAGAGAGACTATAAAAAGTTGATTATCATAATGAATTCTAAGAGTTTTTTCTTTCTTTACCCCTAAATCACTCAATTGTTCTTTCATCCAAATCATTTGAGTATAGAAAATAGTAGTAACCACATACCCATCCTCTATGGTTCTTAATGTTATTGTTTTTTGTTTCTTATAGTACCAACCTATTCATCTATTACCTAAGATAAAAATTCCACTTGTAGTGGACCTTATTTCAACTCAATCACTCACCCAATCAACATTTGTGAACCCAAATGGATTATAATTACCCCTCTCTTATAAAGGGTCTTATAAATCATATTCTAATTGATATATATTGGAACTATTTTGGATTCCATAAGATTTGGGTCCTTTGGGTCACCCTGATACCTTTAACAAAGGCTCAAAACATAAATAATATTTGGTATAGAGGCTGTAAGATTCAATAGGCTTCCAACCAGTCTTCTAGTTTTTTTATTTAAACACACACCATCAACATAATTAGATAATTTTATCCCCACTTGAATGGGTATAGATATTTTATTAGACTACTCTATCTAAAAATTATTCATTAATTACCTAAAATACTTCTCTTAGGATAATAAAATAAAATTTTTCCTTACATAACTTGTAAACCCAGGAAATATTTCATCTCATCCATCATGGACATTTTAAAATAATTCTTTATTTTTGGGGAAAACTCTTGACAAGCACACTTATTATCTCCTAATACCATGAACTTAGGGCTTGTTTTAATCCATAACATTCCTTTTTTAATTTTCATAATCTTATTCCATATTTATCCAATACAAAACCATCATGTTTCTCTATATATACTTCCACTAAAACCACTATATTTTGAAAAGGAAAACTTGGAATCCATTTGATAATTTTTTTCTGTCTATATGCTACGAAAACAAGAAATATTATTATAGCCTAAAATCTTGAAACCAAAGCAAATGTGTCTTTAAAATCAACCCATTCAACTTGAGAGTACCATTTTCACAGAAGTCTGGATTTGTTATTGAACACTCCTCCTTGATCATTTAATTTTTTCCTAAATAACCACTTGGTTCCCATGATTTTTTTGTCAAAAAGACATGGAAGAATATCTCAAGTGGTATTCTTTTCAATATGATTTTTCTCCTCATTAAAATATTTAATATAATAATTTTGTTTAAAGTATTCAACCATTTAATGTGGAGTAACATGAAAGATTAAAGCTATTCGATCTTCAATATGAACCATTCTTCTAGTATGAACTGGTGCTGGATGATTTTCAATAATATTCTCCACCTCTATTTTTTTTACTTTTTGATATTTTTTCACTATTAACAACCTAATATTAATCTTTCATTTGATTAGAGTCAAAAATTTTTATACTTGGTTCAACTTCAGGATATTTTTCACTGATCTACCCATAAACCAACCTGATTTTATCATCATTTTCTTCAAAAAATACAACATCCAGATCATTATTTATGTGTTGTTTTGTAATGATTTGACATCATAATAATAAAAAACTTTGTGAAGTCAATTATTCCAGTATATATAGCCTTTACCATTAAATAAATATCCAAGTAAGACACCTTCCTCAGCTTTCTTATCAAATTTTCTTATATTTGAGTTTTTTAGATGATGAAAGGGATGAAAAATTATTTAAAGTAGCTTACTACTAGATTTTTCTTTTAAAAAATTTCATATGAAGTATGATTTGAATTTATCGTAAAAAATAATTAGTTTTGAATGTTCATGATTGTAGAGACCCAAAGCCTGACGTACATAGACATCACATTACTTTTTCATAATATCTAATACATAATAAAAATAGACACTAAAGGACCGTAATAGTTTAATGTCTTTGGAAACTCGAAATATAATCTTCTAATCTTGGTGAAAGATCTTCAACATATCCCATAAAGATCTTCCTTTTTTTTCTTACCTAAAACCTTTATTTATATCCTGGGGAAAAGAAAACATATAAAGGGTGAGCTCCAATTCTCAGTAAGGGTAAGCATATAGAAAATAAAACAAACCATATACATTTGAACTTCAAAACATGAACATAATATTTTAACATAAAAATATTGAGCAATGACATAAAACATGATAGTACGTAAGGCATAAATAATAATGGATCATCAATCATGATAAAATATCCTGGGAATAAAGCATGTAATTTTGGAAACCATTAAGCACATGTTATGATTTCCATAGTAGCCAAGGCATTGCCACCAAGACCATCTTAGTGGACAAAGTCCCTTTCTGAATCGAGTTTACTCCTAGTTCCAGTACTGTATCACTAAACCAGATTAACTTACCATTCTAGCCATGTCTATCTCATGATATATAAATCTTTACCCAATGAATTGGAGGGAGATATAGGTCCCACCTATCTCATAATGAAATCATTCTTACTTGTGCCACAACATAAACATAAACCATTCATCATAACCCAAAGAATAAAAATTGGTTTCATAAACATCATCCCATCATAACATAATCCATATAAAACAAATGGATATCATTTCATCATAAGAAAAGTGGAACCATGTAAATCATAGAGACATTATACTTGAAACATACACATATAAAATAATGTCATCTTAGATGGAAAATGGTTTTGATAAAACACTTGAAATGAATTCTTGAGGAAAATATCCTTTCTTATTCAAAATCATTTTATTTTCACAAAATTCCATACAATTTTAAAAGAAAAGGATTTTGTTGAATATAGTCATTAAATCTTGTAGAGTAAGATTCATAAAAATAAGGCGTTATGAAACTATAAAAATCTGTTCATGACGTATAAGTTAAAAAAACACATTCTTCTCGTACTTTTGTCAGAAAAGTCAAAAAGTACCTCGTATGGTAAATAAAAGAAATATTCCTTCCATACGATGTGGTAAAAGTAAAAAAAGTAAAAATGACTTAACATTCATGGAAGAAAAGTAAACATTTTATGAAAACATTTTGAGAACATATGGACATGTATAATAAACATAACCCCAGTAAATACTTACAAACAAACATTTGCGGATAAAAATGAGATTGAAATAATTATCCCTTACCTTATGTCCAATTTCTTCCATATGTGTCCGAGACTCCTGTATAGTGGGTTTAATCATATTATTAACTTGTAACAGAACTATAATAATATTTATGATATCATATATGATACACTTATGACTTTATATTATCCGTTCATTTGTTAATTTCATGTTAAAGCAACGTGTTGGGTAAAATCGTTTCATTTATCATCTGTGTTTTGAATTGTAATTATTAATATGATTACTTAGATCATGATTACTTAATTACATAATTAAAAACATTATTTATATATAATATATATTCATAATATACATATATATAATAGATCGATAAATGGAAATAAATACACCGTTCATGGAGACGGTAGGCTGTACGTACGCATGAACGTTGTTTTTCATTTCCTTATTGAATTGAATGAAATTAAGTAGATGAAATACATATATATACATAAATACAGTAGAATTATTATGTCATATATTTCATGATTACCTATTATATATACTTTATAATTATTCTTGAATTGTTAACATGGAAAATTAATCTCATCGCGTCGTGGAGATGGTAATCCGTAAGTACGCACGAGCGATGATATCATTCCCATATTTATTGAATGGAATTGGAGTGGATGATATAATATTATAGAATAAGTATGATGTTATAATAATCATATATAGTTATTATTTACACCATTATATCCATCCAAGTAAGGTGGTGGTGGAAAAACGGATTACACCACGGTGTGGAGACGGTATTTCATACGTACGCACGCGCGGTGATTTCGTTTTCCGTAGGATGGATAGAAGGTGAAATAAGGTTGTTTCATATTTATAATAACATATCCATATATAATTAATACTGATGTTATTAATTTATAATTAAACTACTAAATAAGAGGAAGTAGAAGAAGAGGAAACTTGAAAGAGTCGGTAGAAGAGATTACATCTTCCTCGACGCACCTCCTTTAAACTTCTTGTTAGGGCACTAGAGTTGGTCTTTTGAGAAGACCAGAACATCTATGATATAAATATAGAGGTTTATAAGAGGAATTGGTAGGAATTGGCCGAGCTTCAAGGCTCAAAAGGCTGTGAAGAGAAGAGGGAAGGGGTGCCTTTTTTATAAGGGAGGAGAGGGGCACCTTTGGAAAAACTTCAAATATTATTTTATAATAAAGTCATATTCGATTTATAATAGATCCAAATTGATTTATTTCTAAGCTAAGGTGGGGATGGGTCGAAATACTCTCAACTAATAGGTTTTATACAAGTTTAGGTTACTATTTTAACCATATCATTAAGATTTAACTCTAAGTTAAATGATTTAACTTTTACCGTGTCTTCTTGTCTTCTTACACTATATGGTTAATAAAATTACTATAACAAGCCAAAAGAACCCCAAGTAGTTCATTATTAATATATATATCCTTATATAAGTCATTTTTCTGAACCTTAGATTTTTAGGAATAAAATAACAATTAATAATATAATATTTGTTTTAAAAACTATTTTATGTCAATTTTGACACTATTTGGTAATTGATTTTTTTGAAAATCATAAAAGCACTATTAATTCAAAAAAAGTTAATTAAATCAATAATAACATGTCATAGTAACCTAAAAAATTATTGGAATTTATAAAAATCCTCAAATTACATTTATTTTGGTATTTATAACATCAATTATGTTAATATTTCATTAATAAGGTAATTACTGCATCATCATTGTGTCATAAATAAATTAAATTAATTAATGTATAAAAATTATAACTAAATTACCATAATGTAGGAAATATTTTTATATTTCTAATTAATATTTATAGTCGACTTTATCTTATGTATAACCCTATATTAAAAATGTTTTAGTTATTAAACTTTGATTTTAACTCTTTTAACTCTTCTTTGAATTAAATAATAATAAATGTCCTAATCTAATACAAGTGGACCTAAATGATAATATTATATTCCTAAGGTTGTTATTGGTCGAATTATACTTATACAATAGAATTAGGACATGTGTTAGGGTAATAATAATATCATTTTCCTCTTAATTACCCTATTTACTTTTAACTGTGGTAAATAAAAGTAAAAAGTTACTATTCACCAAAAATTATTTTTATCTTATTGAAGAAAATTTTACTCCTTGATTTTAATTGTGTCTCTAGGATTTTTGAAATTCCATTCGCAAAAGCAGTAAAATTAAGTTTTGTGTAAATTTTCAAATTCTCCTAGGAGGTGGGTAGAAGACGGTGAAAAGTTCAATAAAATTTTCATATATCTGAAATTATTATAAAATGACTCAAATGAATTACATTGAACTTATATAGGTATTATTTATCAATTTTGACCTAAAATAAATTTAAATAAAATAAATAATTATTTAAATAAAAATTTTGTTTTTAAATAGTAACCCATTGTTTTCACTATTCATCAAAAATTGAAAGTTTTCAGAAAAATACCAAAAATTCACCTTAGGTTAATTTCGATATTCCGAATCCAAAAATAAAGTCCATTTTGAATGATAAAATTTATAAATTTTCAAAAAGTGGGTATTACTATTCATAACAGCTAGTTCATAACAATATTATAATAATATATCGTTTAGTGAAAATTGGTATTGCGTACTACACACGCTATTGAAGAAGGTCTTGATTGCATGTAATTCAAGCCAAGTCAAGGCTGCGTGTAGTGAAAGCTTATTTTGGTGTTGCGTATAAAATAATCAAAACTTATTTCATTTATACATTAAACAAAATCTATACTTAATGTTGCGTAGAATAATTTCCACAAAACAAACTTGAAATTGTGTGTAACACGAGCCAAGAATAGTTTTGCGTATACTACAAGCTAATACGATGTTGGGTATAGTACAAGCTAATATTGGTGTAGTGTATAATAGAAGAAATAAAATAAATTAAAAATAATATATCTCATAAAATCTCGGGGTGTTACAATCTACCCCCCTTAAAATGAATTTTGCCCTCGAAATTCATTGGGGTTATAAATGGTTTACTACTTGAATGTTTCTTTCATAGAAACCCACATCGTAAAAATGAATACTAAAACTTCATTTTAAAAAGAGAATTTAGAATCATAACTGTCACCCAAAGTAACTCAACACTGGGTTTCCACACAGGACAACATAGGTAAAAATATGGATATGGAAGAGAAATATAACCATCAACTTCTGATGAAGAGTGGTAGAGGACATGGCTATGAAAAATCCAACAATCACAAAGCCATAAATTTGTGATGATATAAGGTACCATCTAAATCATTAGATATACGGGAACTAGGAAAACATTTTTGGTTTTCAAGATCATTTCCCTAAAGTTGAAGAAATTGGAATTAGAAGAAATACTTTCTTGATTTTGGTACAATCTCACCGTTGGTTGTTCCTTGGAAAATTTCTACTTCATCTCTTAAATAAATGAAGTTGAATTTTTCATTCATGAAGTGTTAGAAGATCATGTGATAGAATGATGGGTCATTCCATCTGTCTCAAAAAAAGGTTAGAAAAAGTTATCAAAAATACATAAGTCCATCTATAGTGAGATTAATCATATATAGTTCCTAAAATGGAATTATACTTCATATATCATACTACGTAATATAATAAAACTAGTGTCTAATAGCTAGGGACTTCCTGTAGGCCAGTGGTAGGCGATAAAGGCCTGTCACACTTTGGTTGTGGGTTCGATTCCCACAACCTTGTCCGACGCGACGGGTTGTCGCCCGTCCTACAGGTTGTCCTTTTTCTAACACTACATTATTATAAAATTCAATAAATAATATTGAAAAAAGTTCTAGCCTTAAACAATACTGAATTATTTCCAACATAATCCATTCCAATCTTTAGGCTTATCCAAAATACTGCTGTCCAATCTCGTAGTATAAAGAAAACAATTACTAGAAATGTTATCTTCCGAGCATGTGAATTCCATCATTTATCCTCCATATATCATACGATATATCTTGTTGGTCAAATTACAAACATGTGAATAACTTAATCATGTATTCTCTTAAAAAATTAATACCCATTGACCATTAGTAAAAACATGAATGCTGTCAAAATTTAACACTTTCCACATACCAGAATCCCAAAATTTATATATACTCAAACCATGATATAACTTTATTCTTATATCAGTCATGAGCTCATTTCATTTTTTCTTTATCGCTTCATTATACGCATATCATCTTCTTTCCAAAAATATTTCAATCACTTTTCATGGTTACCAGTACCATATAATTATTGAAAACCAATACATAGATATTCCAAAATTCCACAATGCCATAAATGAGATTCCATGATACTATTTTGAAATCCCATTACATAAACACTTAATCATTAAACGACATCATTGTCATACTCAAAATCTAAAATAGTGATCACATGTGACTTCCCTTTATCCTTTTCCTTAAGAGGTTGCTCACGTTGATCATCATTAACCCTTGGATTAGGGCATTGATTAGCATAATGCCTCATTTCCTTGCACTTGAAGCATTGAAGTGTTAGTGGTGCATTCTCTGCAGTCTTTTCTTTATTCACATCATTAGCAACAATTTTTCCATTACTTTGACACTCAGCTGCTCGATGACCTTCTTTTCCACACTTAAAACATTTTCTAGTCCCTTTAAGACAATCTCCACCATGCTTCTTTCCACACTTTGAGCATAAAGAAACATTCATCTTCTTTTCACCATTATTCTGAGATTTCTCCTTGAACTCAATCTTTAGTTTCTTGTCAAAACCATGAGATGAATATGTAACATCAACTTCCATTTCTACCATGATAGCACAACAGACAATTTCTTCATAGCTACTGAAGTCTCTTATAGCTAATTCCCTTCGAAGACTTGGTTTTAAGCCACTGAAGAATCGATCAAAATTACTTTCAGGTTGGATGATAAAGCCAGATGCATACCTTTCAAGCCTTGTAAAATTCACTTTGTATATACCAACAGATTCATCATTCTTTTTCTTAATCTCAAGGAAATCCTTTTCCATCATTGTTCGAAGAATACGAGGGAAGTACTTATTGAAAAATAAGTTCTTGAACTCATCCCATTCCATGGATTCAATTTCATCTCAGGGCCTCGTATTCTTAATTAGAGTCCACCATTGATCTGCTTCACCTTCTAAATGGTAAATAGACAGAATGACTTTTTTATGTTCCAAACATAGAAGTATGTAAAATATATTTTCAATGGTATTGATCCATTTTTCAGCAACAAGTGGATCAGAAGACCCACTGAAAGAAGGTGGATGTTGCATCATAAAGGACTCAATAGAATATTGTTCCCTTCTCTGCTCATTTGTAATTCCAGAATGATTCATAGCTTGTGCAAGAATAGAAATAAGATTTTTCACTCCATGTCCCATAAAATTGGTTTGTTTAGGAGGAAAATCATTGCATTGTCCATTACATTGATCAAAACGGTTCCTTCAGGTACCATCCACCACCTAAAACTTAAAAGAATAGTGTGAGAGGCAAAAATCATGCTAGGGAAAACAACATAATAAAGGGGGAGTACCTTCAATATATAACATCTTAGGGTTAATTCTAAGATTTTTACCATAATTCTAGGACTATAAACTATACTTATAATTAACCTTAGGGACATCCATATACATACCTTAGAAATACCTCTAGGGATCTCACTGAAGTTTTCAAATCCTAGTTTCCAAAGGTTAACTAAACCTTTCCTATGATACCAAATGTAGAGACCCAAATATTGATGTACATAGACATTACATTACTTTTTCAGAATATCTAATACATAACAAAAACAGACACCAAAGGACCGTAATAGTTTAGTGTCTTTGGAAACTCGGAATATAATCTTGTAATCTTGGTGAAAGATCGTCAACATCTCCCATAAAGATCTTACTTTTTTTTCTTACCTAAAACCTTTCTTTATATCCTGGGTAAAAGAAAACATATAAAGAGTGAGATCAAATTCTCAATAAGGGTAATCATGGATAAAATAAAACAAACCATATAAATTTGAACTTCAAAACATGAATATAATATTTAAACATCAAAATCTTGAGCAATGACATAAAACATGACAGTACGTAAGGCATAGATCATAATGGATCATCAATCATGATAAAATAGCATGGGAATAAAGCATGTAATTGTGGAAAACATTAAGCACATGTTATTATTTCCATAGTATCCAAGCCATTGCTTCCAAGACCATCTTAGTGGACAAATTTTCTTTCTGAATCGAGTTCACTCCTCGTTCCAGTCCTGTATCACTGAACCAGATTAACTTACCGTTCCAGCCATGTCTATCTCATGTGATTTAAATCTTTACCCAATTCATTGGAGGGAGATATAGGTCCCACCCATCTCATAATGAAATCATTCTTACTTTCACCACCACATAAACATAAACCATTCATCATAACCCAAATAATAAAAATGGGTTTCATAAACATCATCCCATCATAACATAATCCATATAAAACAAATGGATATCATTTCATCATAAGAAAAGTGGAACCATGTAAATCATAGAGACATTATACTTGAAACATACACATATGAAATAATTTCATCTTAGATGGAAAATGGTTTTGATAAAACACTTGAAATGAATTCTTGAGGAAAATATCCTTTATTCTTCAAAATCATTTTCTTTTCACAAAATTCCATGAAATTTTAAAAGAAAAGGATTTTTTTGAATATAGTCATTAAATCTTGTAGAGTAAGCTTCATAAAAATAAGGCGTTATGAAACCGTAAAAATCTTTTCATGCCGTATAAGTTAAAAAAACACATTCTTCTCGTACTTTTGTCAGAAAAGTCAAAAAGTACCTCATATGGTAAATAAAAGAAATATTCCTTCCATACGATGTGGTAAAAGTAAAAAAATTAAAAATGACTTTAAACATACATGGAAGAAAAGTAAACATTTTATGAAAACATTTTGAGAACATATGGACATGGATAATAAACATAACCCCCGTAAATACTTACGAATAAACAATCTCAGATAAGAATGAGATTGGAATAATTATCCCTTAACTTATATTGAATTTCTTCCATATGTGTATGAGACTCCTGTATTGTGGGTTTAAGCATATTATTAACTTGTAACAGAACCATAATAATATTTATGATATCATATATGATTCAGTTACGACTTTATATTATCCGTTCATTTGTCAATTCCATGTTAAATCATGATTAATTAATTCCAGAATATAAAACATGATTTATATATAATATATATTTAGAATATACATATATATAATAGATCGATAAATGGAAATAAATACACCATTCATGGAGACAGTAGGCCGTACGTACGCATAAACTATGTTTTTCATTTCCTTATTGAATTGAATGGAATTAAGTAGATGACATACATATATATATATATATATATACACACACATAAATACAATAGCATTATTATGTCATATATTTCATGATTACCTATTATATATACTTTATAATCATTCTTGAATTGTTAACATGGAAAATTAATCTCATCGCGTCGTGGAGACGGTAATCTGTACGTACGCACGAGCGATGATATCATTCCCATTTTTATTGAATGGAATTGGAGTGGATGATATAATATCATAGAATCAGTATGATGTTATAATAATCATATATAGTTATTATTTACACCATTATACCCATCCAAGTAAGGTGGTGGTGGAAAAAATGATTACACCACAGCGTGGAGACGGTATTCCGTACGTACGCACGCGTGGTGATTTCGTTTTCCGTAGGATGGATAGAAGGTGAAATAGGGTTGTTTCATATTTATAATAACATATCAGTATATAATTAATACTGATGTTATTACTTTATAATGAAACTACTAAATAAGAGGAAGTAGAAGAAGAAAGAAACTTGAAAGAGTCGGTAGAAGAGATTACCTCTTCCTCGATGCACCTCATTTAAACTTCTTCTTAGGGCACTAGAGTTGGTCTTTTGAGAAGACCAGAATATCTATGATATAACTATAGAGGTTTAGAAGAGTAATTGGTAGGGTTTTTCCAAGATTCAAGGCTCAAAAGGGTATTAAGAGAAGAGGGAAGGGGTGCCCTTTTTATAAGGGAGGATAGGGGCACCTTTGGAAAAACTTAAAATATTATTTTATAATAAAGTCATATTCGGTTCATAATAGATAAAAATTGATTTATTTTGAAGATAAAGTGGGGATGGTCCTAAATCCTCTCAAACAATAGGTTTTAGACAAGTTTAGGTTACTATTTTAACCTTATCATTAAGATTTAACTCTAAGTTAAATGATTTAACTTTTATCGTGTCTTCTTGTTTTCTTACACTATATGGTTAATAAACTTACTATAACAAGCCAAATGAACCCCAAGTGGTTAATTATTAATATATATAACCTTATCTAAGTCATTTTTCTGAAACTTATATTTTTAGAAATAAAATAACAATTAATAATATAATATTTGTTTTAAAAACTATTTTATGTCAGTTTTGACACTATTTGGTAATTGATATTTTTGAAAATCATAACAGCATGATTAGTTCGAAAAAAGTTAATTAACTCAATAATAACATGTCATATTAACCTAAAAAATTATTGTAATTTATAAAAAGCCTCAAATTACATTTATTTTGATATTTATAACATCAATTATGTTAATATTTCATTAATAAGGTAATTACTGCATCATCATTGTGTCATAAATAAATGAAATTAATTAATGTCTAAAAATTATAAATAAATTACCATTATGTAGGAAATATTTTTATCTTTATAATGAATATTTATAGTAGAATTTATCTTATTCATAACCCTATATTAAAAATGTTTTAGTTATTAAACCTTGATTTTAACTCTTTTAACTCTTCTTTGAATTAAATAATAATAAATGTCCTAATGTAATCCAAGTGGACCTAAATGATAATATTATATTACTAAGGTTGTTTTTTGTCGAATTATACTTTTCCAATAGAATTAGGACATGTGTTAGGGTAATAATAATATCATTTTTACCCTTAATTACCCTATTAACTTTTAACCGTGGTAAATAAAAGTAAAAAGTTACTATTCACCAAAAATTATTTTTATCTTATTGAACCACATTTTACTCCTTGATGTTAACTGTGTCTCCCAAATTTTTAAAATTCCATTCATAGAAGTGGTATAATTAAGTTTTGTGTAAATTTTCAAATTCTTCTAGGAGGTGAGTAAAAGACGGTGAAAAGTTCTATAAAATTTTTATATATCTGAAATTATTATAAAATGACTCAAATGAATTACATTGAAATTATATAGGTATTATGTATCAATTTTTTACTAAAATAAATTTATATAAAATAAATAATTATTTAAATAAAAATTCGGTTTTTAAATAGTAACCTAGTGTTTTCACTATTCATCAAAAATTGAAAGTTTTCATAAAATTTCCAAAAATTCACCCTAGGTTAATTTTGATATTCCGAATCCAAAAATGAAGTCCATTATGAAAGATAAAATTTATAAAATTTTAAAAATTGGGTATTACTATTCATAATGGCTAGTTCATAACAATATTATAATAATATCTCGTTTAGTGAAAATTGGTATTGCGTACTACACACGCTATCGAAGAAGGTCTTGATTGCATGTAATGCAAGCCAAGTCAGGGCTGCATGTAGTGAAAGCTTCGTTTGGTGCTGAATATAAAATAATTAAAACTTATATCATTTATACATTAAACAAAATCTATACTTAATGTTGCGTAGAATAATTTCCACAAAATGAACTTGAAATTATGTGTAACACGAGCCAAGAATAGTGTTGCGTATACTCCAAGATAATATGGTGTTGCATATAGTACAAGCTAATCTTGGTGTATTGTGTAATAGAAGACATCAAAGAAATTAAAAATAATATTTCTCATAAAATCTTGGGGTGTTACAATCTACCCCCCTTAAAATGAATTTCTCCCTCGAAATTCGTCGGGGTTATAAATGGTTTACTACTTGAAAGTTTTTTTTTCA
Source organism: Viscum album (assembly GCA_963277665.1). Lineage (NCBI taxonomy): Eukaryota > Viridiplantae > Streptophyta > Magnoliopsida > Santalales > Viscaceae > Viscum > Viscum album. Next base: position 452,148,356 of record OY728157.1, on the reverse strand, counting down.
TAGAAACCCACATCGTAAAAAGGAATACTAAATCTTCATTTTAAAAAGGGAATTTAGAATCATAACAGTCACCCAAAGTAACTCAGCACTGGGTTTCCACATAGGACAACATAGGTGAAAATATGGATATGGAAGAGAAATATAACCATCAACTTCTGATGAAGAGTGGTAGAGGACATGACTATGAAAAATCCAACAATCACAAAGCCATAAATTTGTGATGATCTAAGGTACCATCTAATTTATCAGATATAAGGGCACTAGGAAAACATTTTTGGTTTTCATGATCATTTCCCTAAAGTTGAAGAAATTGGAATTAGAAGAAATACTTTCTTGATTTTGGTACAATATCACCGTTGGTCATTCCTTTGACAATTTCCACTTCATCTCTTAAAGAAATGAAGTTGAATTTGTCATTCGTGAAGTGTTAGCAGATCATGTGATAGAATGATGGGTCATTCCATCTGTCTCAAACAAAAGGTTAGAAAAAGTTATCAAAAATACATAAGTCCATCTATAGTAAGATTAATCATATATGGTTTCTAAAACGGACTTATATTTCATATATCATATTGCTTAATATAATAAAACTAGTTTCTACTAGCCAGGGACTTCCTGTAGGCTAGTGGTAGGCGATAAAGGCTTGTCGCACTTTGGTTGTGGGTTCGATTCCCACAGCCTTGTCCGACGTGACGGGTTGTCGCCCGTCCTGCAGGTTATCCTTTTTATAAAACTACATTATTATAACATTCCATAAATAATATCGGAAAAAGTTCTAGGCTTAAAAAATACTGAATTATGTCCAACATAATCCATTCCAATCTTTAGGCTTATCTAAAATACTTCTGTCCAAGATCATAGTATAAAGAAAACAGTTACTAGAAATGTCATCTACCGAGCATGTGAATACCATCATTTATCCTCCATATATCATACAATATATCTTGTTGGTCAAATTAAAAACACGTGAATACCTTAATCATGTATTCTATTGAAAAATGAATACCCATTGACCATTAGTGAAAACATGAATGCTGTCAAAATTTAACACTTTCCACATACCAAAATCCCAAAATTTCTATATCCTCAAACCATGATATAACTTTGTCCTTTTATCGGTCATGAGCTCATTTTATTTTTTCTTTATCGCTTCATTATGAACATATCATCTTCTTTCCAAAAATATTTCAATCACTTTTTATGGTTACCGGTACCATATAATTATTGAAAACTAGTACATAGATATTCCAAAATTCCATGATGCCATAAATGAGATTCCATGATACTATTTTGAAATCCCATTACATAAACACTTAATCATTACAAAACATCATTGTCATACTCAACATCACAAATAGTGATCGTATGTGACTTCCCTTTATCCTTTTCCTTAAGAGTTTGCTCATGTTGATCATCATTAACCCTTGGATAAGGGCATTGATTAACACAATGCCCCATTTCCTTACACTTGAAGCAATGAAGTGTTAGTGGTGCGTTCTCTACAGTCTTTTCTTTATTCACATCATTAGAAACCCTTTTTCCATTACTTAAACACTCAGATGCTAGATGACCTTCTTTTCCACACTTAAAACATTTTCTAGTCCCTTTAAGACAATCTCCACCATGCTTCTTTCCACACTTTGAGCATAAAGAAACATTCATCTTCTTTTCACCATTATTCTGAGATTTCTCCTTGAACTGCATCTTTCGTTTCTTGTTAAAACCTTGGGATGAATATGTAACACCAACTTCCATTTCTACCATGATATAACAATGCACACTTTCTTCATAACTACTGAAGTATCTGATAGCTAATTCCCTTCAAAGACTTGGTTTTAAGCCACTGAAGAATCGATCAACATTACTTTCAGGTTGGATGATAAAGCCAGATGCATACCTTGAAAGTCTTGTAAAATTCGTTTCGTATATACCAACATATTCATCATCCTTTTTCTTAATCTCAAGGAAATAATTTTCCATCATTGTTCGAAGAATACGAGGGAAGTAATTATTGAAAAATAAGTTCTTGAACTCATCCCATTCCATGGATTCAATTTCATCTCGTGGCATCGTATTCTTAATTAGAGCCCACCATTGATATGCTTCACCTTCTAAATGGTAAATAGCCAGAATGAATTTTTCATGTTTCGAACAGCGAAGTATGGAAAATATATTTTCAATGGTATTGATCCATTTTTCAGCAACAAGTGGATCAGAAGAACCACTGAAAGAAGGTGGACGTTGCCTCATGAAGGACTCAATAGAATATTGTTCCCTTCTCTGCTCATTTGGAAATCCAGAATGATTCATATCTTGTGTAAGTATAGCAATAGGATTTTTCACTCCATCTCCCATAACATTGGGTTGTTCAGGAGGAAAATCATTACATTTTTCATTACATTGATCAATACGGTTCCTTCGGGTTTCAACCATCGTCTGAAACCCAAAAGAATAGTGTGAGAGGAAAAAATGATGCTAGGGAAAACAACATAATAAAGGGGTATTACCTTCAATATATAACATGTTAGGGTTAATTCTAAGATTGTTACTGTAATTCTAGGACTATAACCTATACTTATACTTAACCTTAGGGACATCCCCAGACATACCTTAGAAATATCTCTAGGGATCTCACTAAAGTTTTCGAATCCTAGTTTCCAAATGTTAACTAAACCTTTCCTCTGATACCAACTGTAGAGACCCAAAGCTTTATGTACATATACATTATATTACTTTTGCATAATATCTAATACATAACAAAAATAGACACCAAAGAACTGTAATATTTAAGTGTCTTTGGAAACTCATAATATAATCTTCTAATCTTGGTGAAAGATCTTCAACATATCCCATAAAGATCTTCCTTTTTTTTCTTACCTAAAACCATTATTTATATCCTTGGGAAAAGAAAACATATAAATGGTGAGATCAAATGCTCATTAAGGGTAATCATGGATAAAATAAAGCAAACCATATACATTTTAACTTCAAAACATGAACATAATATTTTAACATCAAAATCTTGAGCAATGACATAAAACATGACAGTATGTAAGGCATAGATCATAATGGATCATAAATCAAGATTAAATAGCATGGGAATAAATCATGTAATTGTGGAAACCATTAAGCACATGTTATGATTTCCATAGTATCCAAGGCATTGCTGCCAAGACCATCTTAGTGGACAAAGTCCCTTTCTGAATTGAGTTCACTCCTCGTTCCAGTCCTGTATCACTGAACATGATTAACTTACCGTTCCAGCCATATCTATCTCATGAGATATAAATCTTTACCCAGTGCATTGGAGGGAGATATAGGTCCCACCCACCTCATAATGAAATCATTCTTACTTGTGCCACAACATAAACATAAACCATTCATCATAACCCAAAGAATAAAAATGGGTTTCATAAACATCATCCCATCATAACATAATCCATATAAAACAAATGGATATCATTTCATCATAAGAAAAGTGGAACCATGTAAATCATAGATACATTATACTTGAAACATACACATATGAAATAATGTCATCTTAGATGGAAAATGGTTTTGATAAAACACTTGAAATGAATTATTTAGGAAAATATCCTTTCTTCTTTGAAATCATTTTCTTTTCACAAAATTACATGCAATTTTAAAAGAAAAGGATTTTATTGAAAATAGTCATTAAATATTGTAGAGTAAGATTCATAAAAATAAGGCGTTATGAAACCGTAAAAATCTTTTCATGCCATATAAGTTAAAAAAACACATTCTTCTCGTACTTTTGTTAGAAAAGTCAAAAAGTACCTCGTATGGTAAATTAAAGAAAGATTCCTTCCATATGATGTGGTAAAAGTAAAAAAAGTAAAAATAAATTTAAACATACATGGAATAAAAGTAAAATTTTTATGAAAACAGTTTGAGAACATACGAACATGGATAATAAACATAACCCCAGTAAATACTTACGAATAAACAATCTCGGATAAGAATGAGATTGGAATAATTATCCCTTACCTTATGTCCAATTTCTTCTGTACGTGTTCGAGACTCCTGTATTGTGGGTTTAAGAATATTATTAACTTGTAATAGAACCATAATAATATTTATGATATCATATATGATTCAGTTATGACTTTATATTATCTGTTCATTTGTCAATTCCATGTTAAAGCAGCGTTTTGGGTAAAATCGTTTCATTTATCGTACGTGTTTTGACTTGTAATTATTTATATGATTAATTAGATCATGATTACTTAATTACAGAATATAAAACATAATTTATATATAATATATATTCATAATATACATATATATAATATATCGATAAATAGAAATAAATACACCGTTCATGGAGACGGTAGGCCGTACGTACGCATGAATGCTATTTTTCGTTTCCGTATTGAATTGAATGGAATTAAGTTGATGAAATACATATATATATATATACATAAATCAAGTAGCATTATTATTCCATACATTTCATGATTACCTATTATATACACTTTATAATCATTCTTGAATTGTTAACATGGAAAATTAATCTCATCGCGTCGTGGAGACGGTAATCCGTACGTACGCACGAGCGATGATATCATTCCCATATTTATTGAATGGAATTGGAGTGGATGATATAATATCATAGAATCAGTATGATTTTATAATAATCATATATAGTTATTTTTTATACCATTATACCTATCCAGGTAAGGTGGTGGTGGAAAAACTGATTACACCACGGCGTGGAGACGGTATTCCGTACATACGCACGCGCAGTGATTTCATTTTCTGTAGGATGGATAGAAGGTGAAATAGGGTTGTTTAATATTTATAATAACATATCAGTATATAATTAATACTAATGTTATTACTTTATAATGAAACTACTAAATAAGAGGAAGTAGAAGAAGAAAGAAACTTGAAAGAGTCGGTAGAAGAGATTACCTCTTCCTTGACGCACCTCATTTAAAATTCTTCTTAGGGCACTAGAATTGGTCTTTTGAGAAGACTAGAACCTCTATGATATAACTAGATAGGTTGATAAGAGGAATTGGTAGGGGTTGGACGAGCTTCAAGGCTCAAAAGGGTGTGAAGAGAAGAGGGAAGGGGTCCCCTTTTTATAATGGAGGAGAGGGGCACCTTTGGAAAAACTTGAAATATTATTTTATAATAAAGTCATATTCAGTTTATAATAGATCCAAATTGATTTATTTCAAAGCTAAAGTGGATATGGGTCGAAATCATCTCAAACAATAGGTTTTAGACAAGTTTAGGTTACTATTTTAACCTTATCATTAGGATTTAACTCTAAGTTAAATGATTTAACTTTTACCGTGTCTTCTTGTTTTCTTACACTATATGGTTAATAAACTTACTATAACAAGCCAAAAGAACCCAAAGTGGTTCATTATTAATATATATAACCTTATCTAAGTCATTTAGACGAACCTTATATTTTTATGAATAAAATAACAATTAATAATATAATATTTGTTTTAAAAACTATTTTATGCTAATTTTGACACTATTTGGTAATTGATTTTTGTGAAAATCATAACAGAATTATTAGTTAGATAAATTTTAATTAACTCAATAATAACATGTCATATTAACCTAAAAAATTATTGTAATTTATAAAAAGCCTCAAATTACATTTATTTTGGTATTTATAACATCAATTATGTTAATATTTCATTAATAATGTAATTACTGCATCATCATTGTGTCATAAATAAATGAAATTAATTAATGTATAAAAATTATAAATAAATTAAAATTATGTAGGAAAACGTTTTATCTTTCTAATGAATATTTATTGTAGAATTTATCTTATGTATCACCCTATATTAAAAATGTTTTAGTTATTAAAGTTTGATTTTAACTCTTTTAACTCTTCTTTGAATTAAATTATAATAAATGTCCTAAACTAATCCAAGTGGACATAATTGATAATATTATATTCCTAAGGTTTTTTGGTCAAATTATATTTATCCAATAAAATTAGGACATGTGTTAGGGTAATAATTATATCATTTTTACCCTTAATTTCCCTATTTACTTTTAACCGTGGTAAATAAAAGTAAAAAGTTACTATTCACCAAAAATTATTTTTATCTTATTGAACCACATTTTACTTCTTGATGTTAACCATTTCTCTCAGATTTTAGAAATTCCATTCATAGAAGTGGTAAAATTAAGTTTTGTGTAAATTTTTAAATTCTCCTAGGAGGTGAGTAGAAGACGGTGAAAAGTTCTATAAAATTTTTATATATCTAAAATTATTATAAAATGACTCAAATGAATTACATTAAACTTATATAGGTATTATGTATCAATTTTGACCTAAAATAAATTTAAATAAAATAAGTAATTATTTAAATAAAAATTCGGTTTTTAAATAGTAACCCAGTGTTTTCACTATTCATCAAAAATTGAAAGTTTTCAGAAAAATACAAAAAATTCACCCTAAGATAATTTTGATATTCTGAATCCAAAAATGAATTCAATTTTGAAATATAAAATTTATAAACTTTCAAAAAGTGGGTATTACTATTCATAACGGCTAGTTCATAACAATATTATAATAATATCTCGTTTAGTGAAAATTGGTATTGCGTACTACACACGCTATCGAAGAAGGTCATGATTGTGTGTAATGTAAGCCAAGTCAGGGCTGTGTGTAGTGAAAGCTTTGTTTGGTGTTGCGTATAAAATAATCAAAACTTATTTCATTTATACATTAAACAAAATCTACACTTAATGTTGCGTAGAATAATTTCCACAAAACAAACTTGAAATTGTGTGTAACACGAGCCAAGAATAGTGTTGGGTATACTGCAAGATAATATGGTGTTGCGTATAGTACAAGATAATCTTGGAGTAGTGTATAATATAAGACGTCAAAGAAATTAGAAATAATATATCTCATAAAATCTTGGGGTGTTACAATGATTTTACACATTTCTTCCCTCTAAAATAATTTTTGTCATCCAAAATCAACAAGCATTTTCTCCCCATTTTCACAATACTTATATTCATTATTTAGTAACCTTATTCTTTTTTGGTGTGTAAGTGGTTATATATTGATATCTTATCCCATAATATGTAATATATTATTTTTTTTTCAGTGTACTACTTTCTATTTATAGATCTCAATTTATTAATGTGAATGCCAACATCACTTTCAACTTATCTTATATAGATCCTGAACATATACAATGCATGTGAACTATACTTTAAAAATAACACTCTTTTAATTATTGTGAAATAATCAATGAAAGTGATAAAATTAAAGTCAAATTTTATGAATTTATGTCTTATAGGACCAAAAAAATTTAAGTGAATAAATTTAAGAGGCTTGGTAGATTATATCTTTACCCTTTTGTGCTTTCCTTGGACCATTTTCCCCCTTTGACAGGTTGAAAAAACATAATATCTATCTTGAATCAACTAGGGTAGATCCATTATAACATATTCCTTATAAATCTTACTCATATTAATTTTTATAAAATGGAAAAGTATTCTATGCCAGATATTTTTTTCCTCTATAAATATTACATAATAATAATTACTAGGATATATATTCTAAAATAGATTACCACTGATTCTTTCTACATGAGAAATAACTCTTCCATATTCAATTATTTTAATGAATCAATGATTTTTCTTGAAGATTATATCATTAACCCCATCACATATTCAACTAAAAATCAACATGTTATGCTTTATTCCATCAACAAGTACAACCTTCTATGAATTTAGTTTGTGTGGCTCAATTTTAGCACTTCTAATTCCCTTAATTTTCAATAAAAATTCATTCCCAAAAGTCATAGATCCACCATAATTCTCTTAAATATTTTTAAATAGTTTTGTATATTGTTAAATATGTAATGATAAAACACTCAAAGGAATCTAGTTATTAATCCTCTTACTATCATTAAAATCTAACTCCACAATTAATTAAATTTTCATCCTTTATTATCTATTAAATCTCCCAACTTTAGAATTTTATTATTATTGATATAGAAGTTTGGTAAAACATTTATTAGCATTGTGAAATTACATCCCACACCTTCAAAAAATATCCTCAAGCCCTTTAAACCTATTTTGGAAAGGCATCACAAATGAGTTTTATTTTTCAATCTACCTCCTCATAGGTATATTGTATCTATTATTTGTGAATATCCCATTAAATTCAAACTTCTATGATTATAAGGTAGATAAATGTTTTTCCAAAAAGTATAATATTTGTTTCCATAAGTTCCATATAACTATTTATTTACCCTAAAGATGTATATTCCATAAAACTATTGAGTTTACCTTTGAAAGTATACCAATTATTTTAACACAAAAATATGACTCTTTTCTAGAGGTTTTGAAGAAACTTGCTTCTTTTGGTCACTATATCCCAATTTAGTTTTCATATACTTTGAGGTTTTTTCTCAACCTAGTTTTTCCTATAATTTATCATGTAATATATAATATCAGGCTATATAGTTTTAGTATTTTTATATTCAACTATTTTAGAAATTACCTTTTTATCTATACATCTTTTCTGATCATTCTAAGATTTTTTATACTTTACTTTAATATATTTTTCATTATCAATCATCATTTGTTCAAGGTTCTTCTCAACCTTAGGGCACCTTGATTCAAAATAATTAAGTTATTATTCTTTAGTATCCATATTCTTATTTATTATTTATTAACTCTTTATTATTTAAGAACTTTTAGATTGAGAAGTTTTATCTTCTAAATGTAATCATTTTACTTGATGTGAAACTTTTCTTCAACTTTATTTTTTATATCAACTTCCTCCTTGAAATTTTTATCTTAATTATTGAGACTAGTGTTTCTTTCTATATTGAATTCAAGTTGTGTCCTCAACATGTGAATCATTTAAGATCCATCTCCTTCTTCTCTACTGATAGATCTATACACTAGTAGAAAAAAGGTCTTTAACATCGGTTTTTTTATTTTTTACGTCGGTTTTTAACCGACGTTGAAGTCGCCGACGTAAAAAATATTACTTTTTACGTCAGTTTTTGTAAACCGACACCGAAAACAAATTTCAATTTCTTTTTTGCGTCGGTTTTGTAAAAAACCGATGCCAAATAAACTCATCCGTGTCATTTTTGGTGTCGGTTTCCTTAAAAACCGACGCCAAAAAGTTTTAAAAATAGTTTCGGCGTCGGTTCTTGAAAAAAACCGACGCCGTAAATGGAAATAACTTATTTTTGGCGTCGGTTTTTACAATAAACGACGCCAAAAATCAATTTTTATTGTTCTATGTTGTAGAGCATTTCCTAATCTTCGATTTGACTGGTCGTGGAGCTAAAACGGAGTTACAGATCAAAAGTTATGGCCGTCAGAAGTTGAACATGTCAAAGTATCGATTGATACAATAGGTTTTAATGAAAACAAGATAAACACAAGTTAAAATCATGTACACCAAATGATATAAAATATACATAATACTTCAAACACATTTCGATTATTTTTCGATCTTCCATTGAAATGATATGTTGTTTATCATCATATCTCTTATATTTAGCGTAGATCTCATGTGATAATAAAAACGACGATTGATAATTAAACTTACACCAAGCTTGGTAAATGTCATCTGAACGTTTTATATTTTTAACACAATAATAAAAGTAAATCATCATTATTTGAAATCTAATAGAGTTGGTTATAAATGAAGGACATTAATAATAAAGAAAATGAATGAATATAATACGTACCGTAATCAAATTAATGATTGATGCCGCATTGAAAACTTGATTGAATCGAAGAGGATGAAAATGATAAATGAAGGACAAACAGATTTATATATAGTAAATGAAAATATTTTCGATTGAGTTGTATGAAAATATAGGCGGGATTTTAAAAAGTTAAACGCGCGTTGTGAAAAAAATTGAAATTTTGATCCCGCGTATTAGTGAATACTATTTGGCGTCGGTTTTAAAAAAAACCAACGCGAAAAACAAAAAAACAGTTTTGGCGTCGGTTTTTATGAAAACCGACGCGAAAAGTAAAAAAAAATATTTTTGGCGTCGGTTTTTCTAAAAACCGACGCGAAAAACAAAAATGTTTTTTTTGGCGTCGGTTTTTATGAAAACCGACGTCAAAACATAAATTTTTTTTTTACCATGTGTTATAAAATTTCTTAAGCTTCGATTTGACTAGTCGTGGAGCTAGAACGGAGTTACGGATTAAAAGTTATGGCCTTTGAAAGTTGGACTTAATTAACACTTCTTTTAGAGAAGATCAACTTCCAACATCCATAACTTTTAATCCGTAACTCCGTTTTTGCTCCATGACCAGTCAAATCAAAGCTTAGGTAATTATCTATAGGACTGTAAATTTTTTTTACATTTTTGGTGTCGGTTTTCATAAAAACCGACGTCATAACTTTTTTTTTATTTTTTCACGTCGGTTTTTAAAAAAACCGACGCCAAATCATTTTTTTCATTATTTTTTCGCGTCGGTTTTTTTAAAAACCGATGCCAAAACTTATCCGCAAAAATATTTTACGTCGGTTTATAAGAAACCGACGTCAAATTGACGACGTTAAAAATGATTTTTCTACTAGTGATATTCTATTATTTCAACATGTTCCATAAAGTTAGTGTCATTTATAGCATAGTCCTCCTCTAATTCACCACTTAAGGTAGATTTTTATTCTTCCTCTTTTCTCAACATGATTCTCTTATTCCTTGTTAATGTCTTATTTTTTTATTTGATAAAATTTAATTTAACTTTTAATAGATTTAACTTTTGACTTAAATTGTTATTTTATTCTTCTTCTTCAAAATCTAGTTTCACAACTTTATTTTTCTTAGGAAAATATGTAGTAAAATTTCAAATTCCTCTCCACTTAAAAAATTTAAGTGGAATATTTACTTTATATTTACCTTTTCCCCTTTTAATATTTTTACATATAAGACCCATGATTTTCATGTCATTCTCATAAATCTCATTATCTTAATCCGAGTCACTTTGGTGCTCACACAGTTCTTCCTCCTTGATTGTCAAATTGTTAAAAGATTTAAAATCTCTTTTCCATTTTCATTTTTCTTGAAAATTAAAATATATCTAATTTCATAATTTAAGAGAGGGTTATGTGGCTCATCAAGAGAGTGGTTTTAGTTTTCTTATATAGCTTATTTATTCATACCAAATTTAATAAAAAATATCATCATAAATTTTTTAACATTTTTAGAGTTATCAAATTTATCTCCAAAAACTCTGATGTGACTGAAAATATCATTTACCATAGTAAAAAAGGCATCAATTGTTTCATCCCCAGCCTACTTGATGTCTTTAAAATTTTCCCTTCAAATCTTCAATTTTGCTTCTTTATTTTTTATTTTCCACTCATATATATTATTGAGCTTATCCCATAACTATTTAGCTATATGTAGTCCCATAACCTTAGTGTGGACCTTATTTGTATGAGATAATAAAATGGAATTTATAGCATTCCCATCCACTTCAAAATTCCTCTTATTAGAAAATGTCATATCTCCATCAATAACAATAGGTTTAAAACCCATAGCTGCAACATCACATAATTCTTATCCTTATGAGAATAGATGTGGAAGCATTCGATTCTTTCACTCATGAAATTTCTTTCCATTAAAAAAGTGAACAACTCTACCATTCAAAAAAATTATGATTCTATATGATATAATTTAGATAAGTATAATCTTAAGAAAACCTGGATTATTTTGATTCCTCTTATAGAGCCTAGATTAGTTAGAGTAATACTGAGGGGGGAGGGGAGTGAGGGGAAGTAATGGTATCTGTTTTTTTACAAAATATTTTTTTTATAATCAAACCCCTATAACCAATTAAAGTTACAATTCACTCTATTAATCTCTTCCTCACCCATATGAAATAATATTAAAGAAAAATAACAAAAAATGTTTTTTTTCAATGTTTAATAATGATGTGATATCCTACTCATTTCCATGATCAACTTGAAATTATTTTATGAATTTTATTATCACAATGATTTGTAGTGATTATAAATTCTTGAATTTGGAAAGTAAGGTCTGAGAAGGAGTTATCCACTTATATTTATAGGTAGGTATCATCCACTTATCACAAAAAAACTGGTTTTATTTATACTAATACCGCTAGTTCTTTAAGAAAGCCCCACACTCTTGAATGTGAATCAGATCTTCAAGATACTTCCTGATGTATAAATATCAAAGATAAGATCTAATTCTATAAATACTTTTATGACTAGTATGCTATCAATATAAAAACTTGAACATAAAATTTATCTCAAATTTTTTTAGGATGATCCCATCATGAATGAGAGCCTACACACATGAGAACTATATCCTTCCTCCTCATTAGCAAGACCTAAAATCTAAAACTTTAGATATGACTCACTAATAACTATTAAAATAATAATATATACAGTTTAGGATTACCTCCTTGATTCTCTAATAAATTTATACCGATGATTTTTAGAGTTTTAGAGTGTTTACTTATGCTTTATAATTCTTAAAAACCATTCTACTCTTAATTTCACCTTTTAATATTCACACATTGATTGCAAATATTGTATTCAAATAGATTTTGGAAAACTCCCTGTTCATCTACACCAAGATATATGTCAAATATTCCTAAAAAAATAATGACAATTATAAATAGAGATTTAAAATATTTAAATATGAAATCTCCGTGACATTCGCTCATGATCCTTGATAGATGCCTATCATGGGGTGTGGAAAACAATTTTTATATTACCTAAGTATAGTGTAGTGATTAACCCTATGTAGTCTCATTAATAAGAGGGCACACAAAAAAATTTGTCACTTTTTAATTAAAGGTAAAATGTAGTGATTTTGGAATTGTTTGGATTTTAATGAAATAAAAGAAATTAAGTAACAAAATTATTTAAATGAAATTGGGACTCATGTAATTGAAAACTATGATATGAGAAGGGTGATTGGGTCAGGGTTAGTTTTCCAATTGAAATGGTACCCTTGTTTTATTTATTCAATTATATTATATTGAGGTGTTTAAAGTAATATTCCATGATCTTTTCCTCCCACTCCTTTGGTCAAATGGTGATGGTGAGAGAAAACCTTACCAAGATCTCAGTTTGGTCTACTTTACTTCCATGTGTGAGAATTTTTCATTGAAAATCCTATATTGATATAGGAAATACCTGATCAGGTCTTGTTTATACCAAAAAATTAAGAAAATCTGTTATCTATCTCACACATACTGACAATCATCAAGAAATTCACCAATAATTCATGATATATTCCATCATATATAAACCAAAACCTAGTGGAGGGAGATAATGATCATTGACCAATGTAAAAAAAAAATAATAAAATCAAAAACCAAATATGATCACACTTGATAATAAAAACCACTATATAAAATTTAAAACAAATTCACATAAGGGAGAAAGATATTTCATTCAATTAAGTCCAAGAACTCAAGCATTACAAAATAGAAAAACCAACCTTACCCCACCATGGTAAGGGTAATCGAGATTAATTGTGAAGATGAAGAAATTAAAAATCTAAGAATAAGAATTGGGAGAAAAAGAAGATGGTGAATCGTGGCTCCTTGGTAGTGATCTCTTCCTAGGTGGTCGACTGATGGTGTGGGATGAATTAGAATGCTTTGGGAAGGAGGAGCTCTCCTCCTTTTAGAGGATACAATTTTCATTTGAAAGTTACCACATGTTATCCCAATTAAATGGTTAATTAAAATATGTAATTCTTAATGAAATTTGTTCACAAATGTATTTATAATTTATAATACAAATTTCAGAGTATTTTTCCACATGTATAGAGAGTTATATCCATTTGACTTTGAGAAGTTATTATGCCCAGGAAAAATCTCCTTATTCTAAGTCTCTGGTTTCCCATGCATTAATTGCCTTAAAAACGGTCGATTAATACATGAATTCCTTCATAAAATTTTTTCCTAAATTTCTTTCGAATCCACCCTCCAAATTTAAGAGTATTTAGCTAGTCCAATCACTAGATATGGGCCTAAAACCAAAAAAATATCTATATCTATAAATAACTTTCAAGGCCCAACTTGTAAGCTTGTTTTGAGCTTCCATATGGTGGATTTAGCTTTGGTTTTAGCATAATTAAATTAATCCCATGAAGTATATAATCATAAAAAGAAATAATTTCATGATTTGGGTCGGTATAAAAAATGTTATGGACAAAATATTTAAATAATTTAAAACTGTTAAAAATCTAAAATGGGCAATTTTTCTGATTAAGCTCAAAATACCACTAAAATCATAAAATGTGGAAATTTATCTTAAAATAAAACTTTTATGGCATTTAAAACATTTAAATTTGATTTAAAATTATTGAAAATATTTTATCTATCAATTTACCCACACTTAGAACTTGGACTCCTGGAAAAGTAAGCATCAAAATCAAATCAATGAAAATTCAAAACACATACACATGAGATTCACCAAATCCACACCAAGAAACAAAAACATATCATGAATCATCAAAAAAAATTTCAAGTTACCCATTTATATCATTTAATATATTTCCACTTCATTTCTCATCCCATGCACACAAAACTCCTACCTCACATGAATTTTCTCTCATCTCACAAATGTCAATTTTCAATAAGGATTTTCTCATCCAAACCCATGAAAGAGTCACCATAGGCTTGATAAATTCCTAAATCTTCACCTGATGTGAGTTAAGGACATGGTTTTATCATGAGTACTTTATAGGGTTGTTTTGTTGCTTTTGGTTGGTATGATTTAGATTTTAAAAATTCTAAGGCCGAATGAGGAGGGCTTGACTCTTTTTGAATAAAAATTGCAAGATTCTGATTTTTACTCATGTATGATATCTTTATCACTCCAATTTTTAGAAAATAATCTCCATAATCATGAAATATCAAGGAAATGGAACACCATTTATACTTTAAACAACATAAATATTAATTTTATCAATCACAGTTTTTATTGAAAGATCTAGATAGGAACAATTTTATTTTTCCATTAGAAGACCCAGAAAGACACAAATTATTTTATCATGAATGATCCAGAATGAAATAGATTTCGAAATAATGAATTATTTTGTAGCAACATCATCTCTCCAAAATTTTATTTCTACCCAATGTATCACCAAATGAGGTATCATAATATAAGACAACTTCCCCCACACATAATTTCAACAAGATCACACAATTTCACTTCAAGAGAATGTTGGATAGGGAAAATTGGATTGTAATGTGGCTAACATAATAGTATTTTCATGAATTATAAGGGCTATAAGGATTAAATATATAAGTTAGGATAGAATAAAAATGGATTTTTTTTGAAAATGGGGTCTTTAAAACCAAATAAATGCCTCAATCATTTAAAATACATGTATCTAAAACCCTTAAGTTTTGACAAGAATAAATAAAATTATGGTTAAAGAAAGTATGGATTGTTTATCTTAAGAAGTGAGGTGAATTTAAATAATATGAAGAAAATAGTTTAGAATCCTCAATGGAAAGTGATTTCAAATATAAAGACAATGAACTGTGGCATGATATTAAAAAATCAAAGTAATTTTCATGAAATTCCCTAAATATTTTAACTTAAAGAAAGTCATTTTAATCATTTATTTTGGCTCAATTTAATGGAATAGATTGATTCACCCATTAACATGGGTTTCATAAATTATGATGTTAATCATTTTAGCTCAAATTTTTTAAAAATATAGTAAATTTTAAAAATAAACACACAAAAATATGAAAAACACACAGATTTGTTTCCCTAAAAAAAGAAAACAAACAAAAAATGAAAATTATAAACTACAAAGGTTACCTCCCCCATAATTAAATGATAAATTGTACTCAATGAATTAAAATGGATTTAACATATAAACAGAGTTTAAAATGAATCACACGAACCAATAAAGTGTAAAGGAGAGGTATTACATGATTGATTTTATTGATAAATAAGTTGGAGGAGTATGATCTCTTCCACTAGATCTGATGGAAGGGTCCTAAAGAAATTATTCAGCCTATGTCCATTGATAGTGGATAAAACCTACTATATATCCTTCAAAATATACACAATACAAATAGGATATACATGAGTAACTATAAATAGACCTTCCCATTTGGAATGAAGTTTTCTTGGAATTAGACTGATTTTTGAGTTGAAAAAAAGAACTTTGTCTCTAGGATGGAATTCTTTTGGTTGGATTAGATTGTCATGATCCACACTTGTTTACTATTTGTAAATATTATAATTTTCAAAATATTTCCTTCTAATTTACTCCATCTCCTATAACTACAATCTTATCTCTTTCCTAATTCTTTTAATATCCAAATTCATCTTCCTCACAACCCAATACACCTTATGTTTCAGTTCCATAGGTAGGTGAAATTTTTTCCATAAATCAGCCTATATGGGCTCATTCCAATTGGGGTTTTGTAGGATATCCTATAATCCCATAATGTGTCTTCCAAACTTTGGCTCCAATCCTTCCAGTTTGGATTAATAGTCTTTTCTAAAATTCCTTTGATTTCCCTATTGGACACTTTAGATTTCCCATTTGTCTATGGATGATAGGGAGTTTATATTTTATGATACAACCCATATTTTTTCATCAAATCCTATATTTGATCACAAATTATGGATCTCAGCACTCTAAAGCTACAAAATATGTTAGCCCTACAAAATCAAAAATAACTATAGCATCATCATTCTTGGTATCTTTTTCCTCCACCCATTTTGAAACATAATAAACTTCAAGTAGGATATAAGAATTTTCCAATGACATTAAGAAAGGTCCCATAAAGTATATCCCCCAAACATCAAAAATCTCACAAAAATTTAGTGTCTTTTGAGGCATTTATTATTTCGTTGAAATATTTCCAGAATAATGAATTTTTTCACACCTTTTATAAAATTCATGAGCATCTTTAAAAAGGTTGGGCCAAAAAATTCCAGATTATAAAACCTTTATTGTTTTTATTTGAGATCCAAAGTGGCCTCCACAAGCTAATGTGTGAAAAAAACTCAAAAAAATATTTAATTTACCTTTCAGGAAAACATATTATTATCACTTGATCACTATAAATAGTTTAAATAAATGAATCTTCCCAAATATAATATCTAGATTCAGATTTAAGTTTTTGAATTTTATGGGAATTTAAATGAGATAGGACCTAATATGTTACTATAAAATTGACCATGTCATCATACCAAGTCACTTATCCTTTAATCAAATATAACTACTCTCTTAGAATTTGACCATTCAGTGGGTCTTTTCTGGAAATTAAATTTCAGCAGTGTTTGGCGGTTTACATAAGTGATCAGCCACTTGGTTATAAGATCCCTTATTGTATTTGATTTCTATATTGAACTCACATAGTAGTATCATCCATCTCACTAGCCTCAATTTATCATCATCATTCTTTATCAAGTACTTAATAGCTGCATGATCATAAAACACAGTGATTTCAGTTCCAACCATATATGATCTAAATATTTATAAAGCAAATAAAACTGCTAAGAAATCTTTTTCCATGGTTGTGTAATTGAATTAGGCTGAATCTAAGGTTATATAGGCATCTGAAATGTATTCTGGCCTACCCTCAATTTGTTGAGATAGGACTAATCCGACTTCTTGGTTGGAAGCATCAGAAAGTATCTCAAACGTTTCTTCTTAATTTGGTGGTTGCATTACATGTGTCAAAACCAATCTCCTTTTCAACTCATTAAAGGATTACCTATATTCACCATTGAAATCAAAATCAGAATCTTTCAAAAGTAAACTAGAGAGAGGGAGATAAATCTTACTAAAATATTTGATAAACATCATATATAATCTTGTATGTCCTAAAAAGGACCTAACATGTTCCACACAAGTAGGGTAAGACAATGAATTTATCACTTCAATTTTTGATTTATCTACTTCAATTCCTTTTTTTAAAATGAAATAACCAAGGAAAATTGCTATATCAACCATGAAATTACACTTTTTAAAATTTAAAACAATATTTTTATTTCAATACAGGTTTTCAAAAAATTTTACAGATTTTTCAAACAATGGTCAAAATAATCTCCAAAAACTATGAAATAATCTAAGAAAACTTCTAATAAATATTTAATATGATCAGAAAATATACTTACCATGAACCTCTAAAATGTACCTGGAGCATTAAATAATCCAAATGGAATCCTTTTATATGTAAAAGTTCCAAAGGGATATGTAAAGGTAGTGTTTTCTTGATTCTATGTAGCAATGAGTACCTATAAATAACCTAAAAATCTATCCAAAAAATAATAATGATTTATCCCTGCCAATATCTCTAACATTTGGTCAATGAATGAGATGGGGAAATGATCTTTCTGAGTGACTTGATTCAGTTTCCTAAAATCAATGCACACTCTCTAGATATTCTGAATTCTCCTAAGGACTAATTTTTTTTTCATTCCTCATAGTGGTAAGGATAGTTTTTTTGGAACTACATGAATGGGGATAACCCACTATGAATATAAAATGAGATAGATGATCCCATATTCCAATATCTTTTCAATATCCTTCTTCAAAACCTCCATCAAGGTGGGATTCAACCACATTTTAGGTTGTCTGATAGGTTTGGAATCTCCCTCAAGATGAATTATTTGTGAGAATATTTTTGGGTTTATTCCAGGGATATCAATGAAGCTCTATCATATGGATTGTATTTTCTCTCTCAAAATATTAATAAATGATTATTCTTTGGTTTTACAAATATTATTAGCATTTATTAATGGTAATTTACCTCCCTCCATGAGGTACACATATTTCAAATCAATACGGAATGGTTTTAATTTTATATCCATGGGATTCTCAAGGGATTAAATTAAATTAATGTTTCTCATTTACAAAGGTTGGACCTCCAACACATAAGAAACCATATCATCTTTCTAATAACTTAATAAATCATCAAATAAATCATATTTTACCTCTTCTTCCCACATGAAATTAGGATTTCCAGTATTATGGGTATTCACATTTTCATTGGTATTTTTATTGGAAAATTTCTCTCTGAAGTCTGAGAATTCATGGAACCAACCCGATTCTTTAGTGGGTTA
Organism: Viscum album; assembly: GCA_963277665.1. Lineage (NCBI taxonomy): Eukaryota > Viridiplantae > Streptophyta > Magnoliopsida > Santalales > Viscaceae > Viscum > Viscum album. Next base: position 452,129,257 of record OY728157.1, on the reverse strand, counting down.
AGTACCAACTTCATGGAAGATTGAAAAGAGGGAGTTATCATTCGATGGGTGCCTCATGGATTCAATAATGTTGAAGTGGATAGTATTATCTATAAATTACATGGTGAGTGTCCCTTCAGGGAAATTGATTATGGTTTTGGGTATCTTCAATAAAGGTCACCCCAAAATTATGGGAGAGTGTGAATATATCATATATTATTCCATATTCATCACATATATGTCATCTGGGAATAAGTGATCATTGAATTTCACCAATACATCTTCCAAAACTCCTGTTGGAAAAAATGTTGATCTGTTTACAAGCTAAACCACCACTCTTGTGGGATTCAAGTATCCCATCTGAAAATAAGTGTATACTGATTGAGTAAATAAATTAATTTAAGAACCTTTATCACACAAATAATTATATAAATTTAAGTAACCAATGGGGCACGGAATGGAAAACATCTCTAGATCTTGACATTTGGTTGGAAATTGTGTTGTGATAAGGGATAAGACAATTCTTCCCAAGTTGATCCTCTCATTCCCTTAAAGTATTTTCTTCTTGGTTCAAGGATCCTTCCAAAATTTTCCATATCTTGATTTTTTTTATGGATTCAAGTAGGGGAATATTAATTTACACTTTTTAGAAGGTGTCCAGAATTTCTTTTTGAATCTCTTTTTTATGAAATCTCTTTGATTCAATCATCCTTGATGGGAATGGTGGGTGTAAGTCTTTGTTATCTATATTTTGTATTTTAAATGGTGTTTCTTTCCTTATCATTCTATTATTATTCTTATCCTCTTTCTTTTCTTCTTCTTGGTGAATTTTCATTGAATTTTTAGAATTCTCAACTTTATTATCCCTCAGAATAGGTGGTCTTGTTTTAGGTTCATGGGTGGATAGTAGTGAAAGTTCTTTTACAATTCTTGTTTTTATTATTTTGACATTCTCATTGGAATTTTATATTTTCTAAGCTGGTAGGTTTCCTTTACTCTTTATTATAATGTCCCTAAAATTCTATAATCGATTAGTTAATTTATCAATATTATCTTCCAACCCTGAAACTTTGGTTTATAATTGATTCTCTTCACTTGTTAATGCACTTTTGGAAGTATTATAATATGTATTTATTTGGAATAGTGGTTTATTTAAGTATTGTTGTTGTTAGAAGAGTTTTTTATAGGATTTTTGGAATGGAGGTGGGTTCTGGTGTTGCTATTGAAAAGAAGGTCTATCCTGGGTCTATTTGAATCGATATCCTGGTTTGGTCTAAGGTTGATGTAGCTGATTTGGTTGGAATTTCCTTTATTGATAGGAAGCATCACAACTTTCAGTTCCCTACAATTTTGGACATTGATCAGTGTAATGATAGGTAGAAGATCACAAACCACATACCTAATTCAGGCCTTGTTGTTTCTTCACTTGGTTCACAATAAGCTGTCTCATCAAACTGGTCATTTCCTTAAGTGTTTCTTAAAGTAAGGGTGAGGAAGAATCAGAAGTATTTACCTCATGGATTCCTTTGGTTCCCATACCACTAATGCTGAATTGATGTGAGTTTTGCACAATCTTTTCAATTATACCTATGACATATGTTGGTGACTTTCCAATCAAGGATCCTCCAGATGATGCATCTTGCAAATTACGGTTATTGTCGAGTAGTCCTTTGTAGAAGAAAATAAGAAAGTGGTGTTCCTCCACAGTATTATGTGGATAGCTGGCATAAATCTTATTGAATCTTTCTCATTACTCATAAAGTGTCTCTCCTATTTATTAGAAAATAAAAAAGATCTATTTTCAAATAGATGTGGTCCTGGATGTGGGAAAACACCTTTGTGTGAAGCATCTTTGAATATCTTCCCAGTCTTGGACCTCTTCTAGTTGAATATTATACAACCATTCCTTTTCTTCTACCTCAAGTGTGAAGATAAATGATATCAACTTTACCTATTCTTCTTCAATTCCTCAGGTTTTGAAGCTAGAGAAGATATAGGTGAACTCTTGTATGTGTTGATTTGGGTCTTCACCTATAATACCATGAAATTCAGGTAGAACTTGTATCATGTTAATGTGATGTTCAAAATCATTTTCTATGGTAGGGACAAAGGGTTGGTTATTTTGATTAGTAAATTTAGGTGAACAGATGTCACACAAGTTTTGGTTGGGATTTCCAACCATTATTTCAAGTTTATAGTGAATACTAAGAGTTTTACTTTAATATGAGAGGTTTATTTCCAAAACTTTTCTTGTTAGGTTTTTTTTTCTTAGTTTGGTTAATTGTATTTCAATTTATGGATAAAATTCAATTAATGGTTTTTTTTGAGTTGTGGGTAATTCAGTTTTGAAAAACTCTTTTTTTAAAAGTTTTTATGTTGCACTACCTTCCTGATAATAGTGCCAATTTTGATGCATTCCTATCATGGGGAATAGAAAAACAATTTTTATATTACCGAAGTATAGTATAGTGATTAACCCTAGGTAGTCATCTGAATAGAAGTGCACACAAAAACAATTTTTCACTTTTTAATTAGAGGGAAAATGTAGTGATTTTGGAATTGTTTGTATTTGAATGAAATAAAAGAATTTAATTAATAAAATGATTTAAATGAAATTGGAACTCATTTAATTGAAAAATATAATATGAGAAGGGTGATTAGGATAGGGTCAATTTTCTAATTGAAATTATATCCTTGTTTTATTTATTCAATATTCTTATATTGATTTGTTTAAAGTGAGATTCCATGATAGTTTCCTCTCTCTCCTTTTTTCAAATGTTAATGTGAGAGAAAACATTACCAAGATCTCAGTTTGGTCTACACTCCTTCCATATGTGATAAAGTTTCATTGAATATACTCTATTGACTTGGAAAATACCTGATCAGGTCTAATTTATTACAAACAATTAAGAATATCCATTACCTCTCTCACACCTACTGACAATCTTCGAGCACTTCACCACTAAGAATCAGTTTATTCAATCATATATAAACCAAAACCTACTGGAGGGAGATAATTATCATTAACCAATATGAAAATAAATAATGAAATCAAAAACCAAATACAATCAATCTTGTTAATAAAAACCACTATATAAAATTGAAAACAACATCATAGAATATATAAAGAGATTTAATTCAATCAGTTCTAATAAATCAAGAATTAAAAAATAGAAAAACCAACCGATACCCAATCATTCAAATTTTTACCCCACCATAGTAAGGGTAATCAAGATGAATGGGAAAGAAGAAGGCATTAAAAAACTAAGAATAATAATTGATAGAGGAAGAATATGGTGAAACACGTCTCCTTGGCAGAGATCTCCACCTTGGTGGTTGACTAATGGTGTGGGATGGATCATAATGCTTTGGAAAATAGGATCTCTCCTCCTTTTAGAGGATATAATTTTCCTTCAAAAGTTACCATGTGTTATCCCCATTAAATGGTCTATTAACGCATGGAAAACTGCATAAAATTTGTTCATAAATGTCTTGCATGTCTCCCCTAAAAATTTTAGAGTATTTGGATACATGTAGAGAGTGTTATGTTTGTTTTACTCCTAGAATTTATTTTGCCTAGATATACTCTTCATATTCCAAATTTCAGGTTTACCATGAATTAATTTCCTTGAAAAATTATGATCTACATGTGGATGCCTTCATAAAAGTTTTTCCTAAATTCCTTGTGCGTCCTCCCTTTAAATTTAAGAGTATTTGGGCTATACAATCACTAGATATAGGCTAACCACCAAAAATATCCAGATCAATGAATAATTTTCAAGGCCCAACTTGTAAGATGATTTTGAGATTCCATATGGTGGATTTAGCTTTGGGTACAAAAGAATTAAATTAATACTAATATGTATATAATTAAAAAATAATAATTTAACGATTTGGATCTGTATATAAAATGTTATGGAAAAAATATAGAAATAATTTAAAACTATTAAAAATCCAAAAGGAGCCATTTTCCCGATTAATCTCAAAATTCCATTAAAATCATAAAATGTGATAATTTATCTTAAAATAACTCTTTGGTGAGATTTAAAGCATTGAAATTCAATGTAAAATTATGGAAAATATTTTCTCTATGAATACTTCTCATTTAATCCCCATTAACCCTTCCTTTAAACTCTACTAGAATCATGCATATTGATTGAGTTGGTGATATTTTGGAAATAAACAAACAAAAATTAATCATTGAATTTAATAATTCATAAATTCAGAATTCATAATTTGATAATACATAATCTTTTTAGAAGAGGAGTTCATGAATATTTCACCAAGTGATGTGAACTCTAAATAGGTTAAATGCACTCTACATAGTTATAAAACAATTAAACATTATCCTTCGATAGTCCTCCTTTCACATTCCATTGTCATTTGACCTCATTAATCAAATCTATATAGTTGACTAAACTATATTTTTGACTCTATGTTGACATGGATACTCTCTATAACTATAAATTCTATGACTATGTCTAATGTCTCAACTCTATGTCACATTAGGTAAATTTACATTGAATATCTACATTGATTATGAAGACTACATTAATTTACTAATTTTTTTACAATGGTTTAAATAATGAACTCTATATCAGCCTTGGACTTTACATTGCAAATCTATGCTGCAACTCTATGTTAGCATGGAAACTCTATATATATTTTTGAAACTCCACACCGGTTCCATGAACTCTACATTACAACTCTACATATGTGCATTTTCTAAGTTTTTGCTTCTATCTAGACTCTTAATTAGCTATAAACTCTACATCGGTATTCTATATGGAAGCAAAATTAGAAAAAAAACCTTCAAATATAAAACTCTTAGAAAACATAAAATGGATCTAGAACCTTGTAAAAATTATTCTAACCACTTCTAAAACCTTCAAAAACACATTTAAAAAATCTCAACATATTTAATATAGGGTTGAGAAAAAAACTTCTTTAATAATTCTAAGGGCCCTTCAGGAGGTTGTTATTCTTCTTGAGTCGGTTCAAGTTGATTCTCTAATTGTTGGTATTGGAAAATGGTAGTGAGCTAATCTAATTTAATTTTTATCTCAATCATATCATCTTTAAGTTTCTTTAATTGATTTTTATTTGTATCATACATATCCTTTCAAACCTGTGTATAGTTATCCCATGAATAATAGTAATATGAATTTTAGTACATCATAGATATATATTTTTTCAATCAATTAAAATTAAAGTAAAATAAAGAAAATAAGAAATTAGAATTACAATGAATCTTAAACCCAGCTTCTACATTTCAAATATGCTAAATTAATTATATGCTAGTCATGGGGAATATTCAATATAAATTTATAACTCTTTATTATAGCCTAGTGGTTAACTAGGGCCATATCAAAGAAGTCCTGATACTAAAATCAATGTTCATATTTTTTATTGGATTATTTTCATGTTTTAGTATTTAAATAAATTAGAAGCATGTAAGAAAAGTATAGGGGTGGTGGTCTTGGTGAAATTCAATATGAAATGAAATGTAAAGTTTGAAAGAATGGTAGTTAACCATCGTGGGAACCACTAGGAGTGTCTTATAATAGTTAGATTGAAATATTTTATACCCTAATATTATTATTTCTCAATTGAGATACTCTATAATATTTTAGTGACTAAGGTTTTTTATGAGATATACATAGAATAATTTTGAGTTTCAGGGTCTGAAGAACTTTCTAAGGGTAAAAAAGTAAATTACAACTTTTAGAGGACCTCAAAAAAATTATCTATTGGTTATGTTAATTCCCAGATGTGGTTTTTACCCCAAGTTTAAGTTGTCATGAGATTGTGGGAATTTTAAAACCATGATAAAAATATATTAAGTATAAAAATAATATTTTTAGTCCTCATGCAAGCAATTATGATGAAATGAATATGTCTTCTCAATGAATTATCAGATGGTAAACCTAACACCATAGTTTTATATGGAATGTGGAATTTTATCTAAGATAGGTTTAACTATTATTTGAATCAGGGTCCTTAGGATTTAGGTTGTTGCAGATGAAATTACTTAATTAAATAAAATTAATTAATTATTTCATTATTATGGTGAAACCATAATTTTCCATTTAAATTCATCATAAGACCTTATCGATAGTGTTATTCATGAAAAATATAGCTTGAGGGGGGGGGGATGGGAAGGAGAAAATGGTTGAATCAGTAATCCATGAGATTGAGGGAAAAAAATTATTTAACAATATCACATGATGATAAACAAGACATTGGATTCAATATAAGATTAAAACATCGACCATTATACATAGAGGTAGGGATCTCTACTTCCATGTTTCTCTATTATTCAAGTTTTCATGGTAAATTTAGAATTTAATGGTCAATATCAAATTTTCATTTCTCATGATTTAATCTTTGATAGATCATATTATCTAATTATGATCCTCTTGATGATTGGAACCAAGGATGGATCTATGATAGAGATTAGTTGAGCCCATATTTAGTTTCTTTATCCCTCCCCTATCACATGCCTCTCTTTATCCATATAACTCTATCCATATCCTTATATCTATCCCTCTATCTCTCTATCTATTCATATCTCTCTATCTCTATCAGTCTCATAACCATATCCCCTCTGATGTTAAACCTCCCTAACACATCAGGATAGAGGGGCCACTAACCTTAATATTATATAGAGGGTGTGATACTCCTTAAATGATGAGTATAATTCAATAGAGTAGTATATCCTTCTATTAGGATGGAGACTCCAGAGGTACCCCTTGGTTTTGTTTGAGATATGATGTACAACTGGATATTTACCTTATAACTATAGTGGTATTTTCAATATTATGGTCCCCCTTTTACTCATGAAATTTGGTCCTTTTTGGGTTGCTGTTGGGATGAATGGGTTGAAATTCATAGATTGGAACTATGAAAACTGGGACTCCACCGTGTTAATGTTACTTGAGGATTTATAGTATATTTATATTATTCTTGACTTCCTTTGGTTATTTTCTTATACCAAAATTCATGTTGGTTGTTTCTTTTCTTCATTTTGGTCATCCTTTAGTATTGATAGCTTCAAGACAACTTGTTATGCCTGGATTTTTCATTTTATTCATCATGATCTCCTTTCATTCCAGGTGTTTGAGCCAAATTTTTTACTTTGTGTCTCGTCATTGGTTTTGTGGAGTCCTACTAGGTAAGTTTATACTCACCCCTACATGAGATTTGTGCCCACATGTGTTGTATCTACAATGTTGGTGCATGGTTTAGTGATAGTCTTGATGGGAATGAAGTTGATACGACTCATTAGAAGCTTATGAATGATGGTGAACTTGGTGGATGCGTCGTTAACAAAGATCAATGGTACCAACGGGTGATGGTAGTAGGTGACATTCAAGTTTGAACCTATCTTTCTATAAAGCCCTCGTCATTTCCATTGTTTATATTGGTTCTCTATTAGGATGTTTGGCATCTATATTGACACTTTTTCAATGTGAATTATGACTTGTCTTATCTTTTTAGATCTTATCATTTATGAAATGAACTATTTATACTATAGTTAATTTTATTTATCATTATACATTATTATATCCTACGTGGATGCGTGTATTGTGTATATGTGAATTAGGCTAAGGCCTACCATCATGTATGATATACCAACTCAGTGCTAGTCACCATCCCTTGGAATATTGAAGGAAAACTTAAGGTAACACTCCTAAATTACCACCACCCTAGAGGTTTCCAAGTTTTCTAGGTTATTTCAGAGTTATTTGATACCACTCGGATATGAGCCAACCCACTGGTACCCCTCCTAGGTGGAGGTAAGCCAAGAGTGCCACCCCCAAGACCAACTCTAATAGACCAGGGGATGGTTATTAACACATAATAAGCATGAAATAAATGAAGTTAGGCCTTATCCTAGTGAAACTGAAAAAAACATACATGTCCACAAAGGATATAATAATGTATAAAGATAAATAAAACTAACTACAAAGTAAATAATTCTTATGAAAAATTCTAGGATCTAAAAAGATGAGATAACTTATAATACACAAAGTAAAAGAGGAAAAATAAATTCCTAATAGCTAAAATGAAAACTGACATAAATAAATAAAATAAGGTGGTCCTCATAGAAAGTTTTATCCAAACTCAAACATCACCCACTACCACCATCCCCTAATATGACTGAGCTCTTCTAATGCTGATTCAACCAAGGTAACTGTCACACCCAGTTTTTCATGTACTGGTTTTGATCCGGTTTATTAGAAATACCAATAATTTTATTTGGTATTAGGTAAGATTAATGTTGATTTTTTAAGTTCCATCTATTTCTAATAATACTACCATGTTTTCCCCATAGCTTGTTTGGGGGTTATTGGAGAAAAGGGTGGTTACTTCATGATTTGGGCCAAACCACGAGCCCATTTCCATATTTAAAAACAAAATTTGTTTATTTTATAAGTCCTTAGTTTTCAAATTTTTTCACTCATTACACTTACCACTTGACCTAACCTTACCTATTCAAGACACCACATTCTTTTGTACCCCTTAGGAATTTATAATCATGGTGGATTTGGGTTATTTATTCTGGTATTGGGCTAGCCCGTGAGCCTATTTCCAATTTTTTTAAAAATAATTTGTTTCTTTTATATATTATTCATTTTATAATATTTTTCAATGATTCCAAACCTCAATTGAGCCCAATAACACTATTAGCACCCCCAATATTTAATTTTCCCTCTTTCGAGCTCATATTAATTGTGGTTTAGGGTGAAATTTCTCAAGGTTTCTCAAATCGTCCATATTTGAGAAGATAATTTACTTCTTTCATAAATCATTTTTTATTATTTTTCCCAAAATCATATTTCTTTGGTTCTTTCATACTAAAGGAGACTCTCTATTGAGTTACAATCCATTCCTCTCCTCTAAGGGTGTTGATATAATATAATATGAAGAGTTCTCTAGTTCTCAAGGTGATTTTCCTTCTCCTTTCTCCTCCTTCCTCCTCCTATTTCCATTATTTCAGGGTTATTTCAAATCCCATGGTCATAAAAGACCTAGGGTTATGTTTTGGAATGATTTTTTATGGGTTTTTTGTATATTTATGTCTTGTATTCATAGATATAGAGTGTTGGGAACTACAACGAGTGATTTTAGGTGTGCGTTTCTATTCCGCCAGGGATTTGAGGTAGTATATCCTTTGAACATGAACTTACCATTTAATTTTCATCATTTTTATTTTTTACCACCTAATATATATGTTTATTATTGTTTTTCATCCTTTGGATAATTTCTTGGTGTGAAAAACGGTTGTTTAAGCCTTGTTTTGTGAAAAGTAGTGTTTTTTTGTTATAAACATGTACACCGCTTGGTTACTTAAATGTTCCCTTAGATTACACACATATTTTATGGTATTTTGAACATAGTTCAATAGATTTAATAAATTTATGGCATCAAAATGGTATTTTATCCCTTTTCAAGTGCTTATAATAATATTTGGTTAAAAAGTGCATGCCACGTGTTCGGTAAATTGCTCGGTTGGATTTTATGTGCCTAGTGTGATTTAAAATGTTTTTTTTGATTTATAAATAAATTTTCAGCATGAAAATGGTATTTTGGGGTCCTTTTATGTCTTTAAAAATTAGTTTTGGTTTTGTGAACAAATGTGTTTCTGGTGGTAAGCATGTTTTGGATAGAGTTTCCAGAAAATGTCCCGTTTGGAATCCTCATAAAAATGGTCATGCTTTGGATGTGTAACATGAATTTTTTAAGGAATTTATGAAATTTTTTTTCTAATCTAAATGGTTTATATACACCTATTTATTAGAAGTGAAATTTTTACTTTTGGCAATCGTTAGTTTTGAGAAACTCTTAAGGACCCATTTAGATACTTTGGAAAAAATGGTGAAATTGTTTATTATGAAAACCTCATGTGGATGTTTCTCATGCGATGATTATATGTATATAATGGATGGGATGTCCTTACTAATGAATCCTTGTGTTTAATTACGAGAGTTCCTCTGGATGGACTCTTAATGTTCCTTTTTATTAATGGCATGAGATCGGTCCTTGGAATTACTCAGGGTGATGTCTGTTGTGAATTATCATTATATATATGCTGTGATTGGATGCTCGACTAGAATCGATTGGCTCACCCCATTTTGATATACATTTGACATGGGAACCTAGAATGTTGAGAGGACTTTCTATGAACTATTACTACACTAGTAGTAGATGGACTGACCAGTGTCCCATAGTAGGTGGATATATTTCGGGTTTATTACTATGGGATTGGGCCCCTCAGTCTGTCCTGAGTTAGGGTGGATAAGTGTTTGGGTTTTTTTGATTTTCATCATGTGTATCATTCCAATAGGGATGAAGTGTCATATATTAGTATATTATGGTTTGTTCTTTATCTCCAAGGTTTACCCATGTCTATTGGATTTTAGTTGCTTTTAGTGATGAATATGATGCTTGTATGTATATTTATATTGCTCTTATTGTGTGATTACTATTGTGCCTTCTTGTGTATTGTTTTTCATGGAAAGTGGTGGGATGATTTTTATAAGGTGTATTAAATTGGTTTTCAAATGAAATTGTTTTAGCCCCTTGGTAAAAATATGAAAATGTAAACATCACTTTCCCCTTGGAAAGGCTATTGGAACACTAGTTGAATGAACCTAGTTTTGGAAATGTATAAGGGAAATGGATCATACATTGTTTTTGAGTAATCTTAAAGAAAAAATTTCTTTTATATATTGTAGCTCAAACTTGAAATTGATGTTTATTTTATTTTAAAGGATGTGCATTGGGAATAGATTATCAGTCTAACCTACTAAGTTTTAATAATCAAGCCTATAGTTATTTTCTATTTTTATCCCTTGTGCAGGTTTATTCTTGAGTTTAATCACCTTGAGCGACATGTGATCGTTGTGTTGTAGAGTGACCAGTGGTATCACATGGAGTTAGTTGTTCATCAGGTCTTGTCGGTTTAGTTGTATCATTTAGTTTTACATCCAGTTTTGTTGTATACATGATGATCAATTTAGTTTTTTTATAAATGTGTATTGGGCTGTCCATTTCTTTCTACTATTTGTTTTATTGTATATATTTGGGATAATTCATTCCCTTGTCTAATTGAATTATTCCTGACAATAGTTTCCAGCCCATGGGGATTAGTAACGCCGTTCAGTCCATGCCACAAATCGGTTCGAGTTCTCGTTTCAGGGTTGACTCGGGCTGGTTCGTAATAAAATATTATCAGAGGGAGGTTGTCTCTTAACTGGCCTTTCTTTTCAAAGAACCCTATGTTATTTGGGGATGTAATGGTAGATAAAGTAGGATTTTTGGGACTTGAGGGGTAGGTTTGGGAAGATCATCATGAACTCTTTCTCATTCCGCTCCTCAGGTGTCCATGGGAAGTCCGGTTTTTATTAGTGTCTTTGGTCCTTGTTGATTATTTGGTGTTAGGATACAACAAGGTGAGTTGGTCTAATGGTAAAAATGATCTCCCAGGTCCTGACAAGCAATGTGAAGCCAGGTAATAGTCCTAAGAAGTCTATCTATGTTTTTGGTGTGTTTTACAAATGGCCACCAACCATATGGTCAAGTCACCCACCGACACTAGTTCCTTTTTGTGGGTCTCTTGGACTTTTCATCAATTCATGATTTTGTTTTGAAAACCCTTGTGTAAGAATTGTGAAAATGGGTTTTAAAGGAATGGTTGGTTATTGAAAAGTGAAAAATGGGGTTTCAAAATTTAGTATGAGAAAGGTTTCAGAATTTTGGGTTTTTTAAATCAAATTTTTGGTAAAGAGGAAATGATTTAATGGGATTGAGATTCCTTAATCTAAACATATGTTTTGTTGAAATGGAATGTTTGTAAATCTTAGATTATTTTAAAGTTATTCTAAACTTTGTTTTAAAGGGGATGTTTTGGGATGTCGAAAAGTGTTTGAATCTGATTAATTGGTTTTGGTAAATTGGTTTAAGTGGTTGGTGTTTTCCTGAAAAAGGGTTTTGGCCTTTGTGTCTGTCAGATTAAGAAAAGAGACCTTGCCGATTTTTTTAAAAAAATGGGAAAGGGTTGTTTGCAATATAATGTTTGTTTTAGAATTTGTATAAAATTAAATTGATTGTATTTTTAATAAAATGGTCCTTGATGAAGTGTGGGTTGTTTTGTAAAATTTGAAAATGGTGTTTGACTTTGTGATTAGTGTGCCTTTGGAAGGTATGTGAATTTTGGAATGGTGTTGTTTTGTTTTTGACTTTGGTGTTTTCATGGGGTCTCACATACAAGGTTTTGTGTATATATGGATGTATGGATTATATGTCATGTTGGTTGGGTGCCTAGGGTGGCACAAAAATGTTCATGTGAGTGCGACTTGATGAAACACCATTGGTGAATGTGAAAATCCACCAAGTTAGTTTATCTTTCAAAAGTGTTTTAAGTTAAAAAAATTGTGGGGTTTTTTATAAACTGATGGTTATGTGGATGGTTTTTTCTATGTCTTAGAAGATTTGTGTATTTGGTATGCTTCCTTTTAATCTATAATTCATACTCTTGTTGTGTCTTAATATGGGATCTTGTTGGTGGATCAATTTTGGGGTAATGTTTAGTGGGTTCTAAAGATGTGTTGGATGCTGTGACGTGGCCATGAATGGTTATCCATTGGAAATATTTCTAGATTACCAACCTAAGGATTCATTACAAATGTTAAATCCAACTCTTTGAATGATTACTCAACACATTTGTTTGAATACAAAGCTATTTGGGATGAATTTAAAGTGACTTTGTGTTATAGTGTTTCTCTCGGTTGGGGTAGTTTTTCTCGGTGAGGTTGATGTGTTTCTCTGTGTTCCTTGTCTGTTCTACTCCTCGTTTAGAGCGAGGGAGAATGGTTTTATGTATTTATGAGTTCTTGTTTGTGGTAAAAGTGTGTTGTTAGAGGAAGAGAGTTTCATGGTGTCCCTTGATATGTTGTTTAGTCTTAGGAGTATTATGTGTCACAGTGTGGAACTAAGGTAAAGAGTTCATGTTAGGGATTATCAAAGCCTGACTGCAAGGAAGGAGATGCTTTATCCACTAGAGCTCTAGCCATTGGTATTGGAGTGAAGCTGGCACATAGTTAGGATTCCTCGGACTGTGGGTAGTATTTATAATCTCATGCCTCTACTATTCCAGTGAGGTAGTTCCTTTAATTATTTTTTGGTTTTAGTGGCCCAATGATTGGGTCCCCTTCCCTCCTCACCCAAAGTGGTGGGGGTTTGGATCCATGTAGAGAGTGTTGACCCAGTTCTTGTCCCCTTTTTTTGGGAGTGGGGGGTTTAAATGTTCATATTGTGTTTCTATTAACTTGGGTTGGTTAGTTTTTGTGAGAGTTTTTTGGTCAGCCTATATAGGAGAGACCCGTTCCTAGTTCATGTTGAATTATAATTTTGTCATTGATCGTTGGTTCTTAATGGGGGGAGAACAACAACATGTCTCGTAGAGTTTCCTCATAAAAATTTATCGAGTGATAGTTGTTTCTTAATGGCGGGGAGTCCATTACAGACTTCCCGAGAGTCTTTGGTTGTCATGAGTTCTCTTTGGTTTGAGTGATCATTGGGTTCATTGGGAGAAGACCCAAAAATCTAGTTGTTGGTTTGGTTGTGGAGGTAGTGACTCGATCTTTCGGTTGATTCTTGGGAAGTGGTTGAGAGTTGGTGTTTTGGTTGAGGTAAGAGGATTAAGTTCCATTAATGGTGGATAAGGTTTCCTTGGCTTCAAAGGCTAGACCATATTGATAAGGAATCCTTCATTTTTGACCAATCAGTAGGAATGTGTTGTGGCTTTCTGGGGGCGGAAAGCTTTAATGGTGGGGAGAATTGTCACACCTGGTTTTTCATGTATTGGTTTTGATCCTATTTATTGAAAAACCCAATACTTTTCTTGGGTATTGGATGAGATTAATGTTGATTTTTTAAGTTCCATATATTTATAATAATCCTACATTGGTTTCCTCATAGATTGTTTGGGATTTTTTGGAGAAAAGGGTGGTTACTTCATGATTTGGGCCAAACAGTGAGCCCATTTTCAGATTAAAAAACAAAATTTGTTTCTTTTATAACTCCTTAGTTTTTAAATTTTTTTCAATAATACCAATTTTAAATTTACCTAACCTTACCTATTCATGCCATGATATCCTTTTGGAATCCTTAGTAATTTATAATCATGTTGGATTTGGGTTATTTATTTAGGTATTGGGCCAGCCCATGAGCCCATTTACAGTTTTAAAAATAATAATTTGTTTCTTTTATATATTATTCATTTTATAATATTTTTCACTGATTACACCTCTCACTCGAGACCAAGAACCCTAGGCTCACCCCCATGTTCCATTTTTCCTCTTTGGAGCTCATATTCATCTCGGATTAAGGCGAAATTTCTCAAGGTTTCTCCAATTATCTAGGTTTGAGAAGGTAATTTGATTATTTCATAAATCATTATTTTTTTATTCTTATTCACTCAAATAATATTTCTCTAGTTCATTTAAACCTAAGGAGACTCTCCATTGAGTTACAATATATTCCATCTCCTCTAAGGGTATGGATCTAAGATAATATGAAGAGTTATCTAGTTTTCAAGGTGAGTTTCCTTCTCCTTCCTCTTTATTCCTCCTCCTCCCATTATTTCATGGTTATTTAATCTCCCATGATCATGAAAGACATAGTGTTATGTTTTTACATGATTTTTATGGGGGTTTGGTTCGTTTAGGTATTGTATTCATAGATCTAGAGTGTTGGGAACTGTGGTGAATGATTTTGGGTGTGCGTTTCCATTCCGCCATGGATTTGAGGTAAGATATCCCTTAAACATGCCATTATCATTTAAGTTTCATCATTTTATTTCGGTTATAACAAGATATATATGTTTAGTATTTTTGTTCAACCTTTTGATAATTTTCTTGGTGTGCAAAATGGTTGTTTAAGCCTTGTTTTATAAAAAGTAGTGTTGTTTTGTTATAATTGTGTACACCACTTGCTTACATAAATGTTATATTAGATTACACACATGTTTTATGGTATTTTGAACATGTTTAAGAAGATTGAATAAATTTATGGCATGAAAATGGTATTTTATCCCTTTTCAAGTGCTCAAAATAAGTTGTTTTGTTAAAAAGTGCATGCTATGTGTTCGCTAAAATGCCCGGTTGGATTTTTTGAGCCTAGTGTGATTTAAATTGAATTGTTTGGATTTATAAATACATTGGAAGCATGAAAAATGTTATTTTTAGGTCATTTTATGGTTTTCCAAAGTAGTTTGTGTTTTATAAACAAATAGGTTTTTGGTGATAAGCTTGTTTTGGCCTGAGTTGCCTGAAAATGGACCATTTGGAATCCTCATAAAAATGGTCATGATTTGGATGTGTAACCTGAATGTTTTAAGGAATTTATGAAAGTGTTTTACTATTATAAATGGTGTGTATAAACCTCTTTATTAAAAGTGAAATTTTTACTTTTATCAATCATCAGTTTTGAGAAATTCTTAAGGGCCCGTTTGGTTACTTTGTGAAAAATTGTGAAATTGTTTATTATGAAAACCTTATATGGATGTTTATCATGGAATGATTATCTGTATATAATGTATGGGATGTAATTAATAGCAAATACTTTTGATCCATTATGATAGTTCCTCGGAATGAACTCTTTATGTTCCTTTTGATTAATGGCATGAGATCAGTCCTTGGAGTGACTTGGGATGATGTTTGTTGTGAGTTATCATTATATAGATGATGTGATTGGATTCTCGGCTAGAATCAATTGGCTCATCCCATTTTTATATACATGAGACAAAGGAACCTGGCATATTGAGAGAACTTTCTATGAATTATTACTACACTAGTAGTGGATGGACAGACCAGTGTCCCATAATAGGTGGATATATTTTGGGTCTATTACTATGGGATTGGGCCCCTCGATCTATCCTGAGTTAGTGTGGCTGAGTATTTGGGTGTTTTTATTTTCATCATGTGTGGAATTCCAATGGAAATGGAGTCTCATGTATCAGTACATCCTGTTTTGTTATTGATCTCCTAGGTTCACCCATGTCTATTGGATTTCAGTTGCTTTTAGTGATGAATATGATGCTTGCATGTATATTTACATTCCTCCTATTGTGTGATTACTATTGTGCCTTCATGTGTATTGTTTTTCTTGGAAAGTGGAGGGATTGTTTTGATAAGGTGCATGAAAATGGTTTTCAAATGAAAGAGTTTTATCCTCTTGGTACAAATCTGAAAATGTAAACATCACTTTCCCCTTGAAAAGGCTATTGGCACACTAGTTGAATGAACCTAATTTTGGAAATGAATAAGGGAAATGGATTGTACATTATTTTTGAGTAATCTTGTAGAAAAGCATAGTTTTATATATTTCGGCTCAAACTTGAAATTGATGTTTCTTTTATATTAAAGGATGTGCATTGGGAATAGATTATTGGGCTAACCTACTGAGTTTTAATACTCACACCTATAGTTCTTTTCTATTTTTAGACCTTGTGTGGGTTTCATCTTGAGTTCAATTTCCGTGAGCGATGTGTGATCGTTGTGTGGGAGGGTGAACATTGGGGTCACATGGATGTAGTTTTTCATCAAATTTAGTCAGTTTAGTTGTATCATTCAGTCGTACATCCAGTTTTGTTGTATACATGATGATGAATTCAGGTTTTTTTATAAATTTCTATTGGGTCGTCCATTTCTTTTCACTATTTGTTTTATTTTATATATTTGGGAGAAATAATTCCCTTGTCTACTCTAATGATGCTCAAATCTATTTGCTAGCCTGTGGGAATAAGGAACGCCCTTCGGGCCATGCCAAGGATCGGTTCAGGTGCCTGATTTGGGTTGACCTGGGTTGGTTCATGATAGTAACCACCAATAACCAACTTCGAACAAGACACACCATCTCCATATCCACCAATATCATCTTTGACCTATGCCCTAACAATACTGACACAATATTTTTTGAAACAAATCATGTGCATAGGTGAGTATAAACATACCTATTAGGATGGCCTAGAAGCATAAAGGAATCATGAAGTAATAAGTTATCATAAACTCTTAGTATGAGAGGAGACCTAAAGGAATCAAATTTAAAATAAAAAAATCAAGTCATCTTGAAGATCATGGCGCTAAAGTGAAACTATAAGGATAATAAGGAAAAACTAGCTCAAACTTCGATATAACAAAATTACTAGTGGAATTTAGGAATAATCCATATATAATCTAAATCCTTAAGTTACAAAGACATAATAGAGTCCCAATCATCACAATTATAATCCATGAAAGTTCATCCCATTCATCCAAAAAACAACCCATGAAGGTCAAAATTTTATGAGTAACAAGGGGATACTAGGAATAAATAAAATATCACTAAAATTACATGGTCACTATACATCTATATGCCATATCACAAATGAAAACAAGGGGTTCCTCAAGAGTCATAATCCTCAAAGAAGTATGAGCTGCTCGGTCCTTTTCAATTACCACATAACCACCAAAATATAAGAAGGAGATCTTGCTCTGTTAAAGTATACTCCTCATTCGAGGGAGTATTTCACCATTCATTCCATCAATACTATTCCATTGATCGAGATAATCATAGGGGAAACCACACTAAGGAAAAATATTAGGCAAGGGAGAACTAACCCCCACCACTATATCCACCTAGGCTAAAAGTATACCCATTCCACCTCAAAGATAACCATAGTGAGGGAATCATGTCTTGTTGAGAGAGGAGTACCATTTATGTACAAAATAACCATCTCTAGTATAAGTCATCCACCCAGAGTAGCACATAAAAATCACACTAAATATGGGGATACCACACAACTGGTGAGTGATGAGAGTTTACTTTGTTAGTAATACAAGAGACTCATTCCCCTTTTTATGGAACACAATTGATAATGGTGACACAAAATAGATGAGAGAGAGGTACCAAACCTTTAATCACTTTTATCATCACACCTAAACCCCACCATGGATCCCATAGAGATAAATTTATAATAAGACTATCTCACCTCACTAATGGCCTCAGAGGTCTTAATAGATCACACTATTTCTATTTACATGAAAAAACAACTAGGATATTCTATTTATTTATTGAAAACAATCATCAGATGAAAAGTTTGCATTTTATTGAATCAATCATAAGAGATTTAACATGAAGAGAACATGATATCATGCCATGATTTGGATATAATCATTATATATTGGCCTTAGTTCTTTCGTCTCAATGTCCAAATCTCTATGTCACTAATAGATCATCTATATGACCTCTTGGTTAAAATATATAACTAAAACAAGAAATAATAATAATAATAATATTATTAAATAAATATTAATAAATAAAAGGAAACATGGTAGATAGGGGATTTACACTTCCCTTTCCCTATATTATCACTCAACACCATGAAAACCAGAGTGGTCACCACCCGTCGTGCCCACTAAATGCTAAATCATCCGATTCCTCTACCACCACCAACTTCCATGTACACGAAACCTTTAATTACACCATTCACATGCCTATTATCACTACACCACACTACCCTAGAATGTTATTGAATAAATTCACTACCAAAGCATGGGATCACCACTATCAAAATACTGATATCGTGTTCATTGTATAGAATATGCGCTATGCTGCACCTCCCTACTATAACCCACACCACTGCCATCACTACCTGACTACTTTGCACCTTTACCTCCTGCCTAAGATTAAAGCCAAGAAACTACCCCCAACACCAATAACCACTAATAATTACAATGTCCCCTTCATCCCCACATGCTATGAAAGAGTTAGATGAGAGAGAGGGGTGGGTGAGAGATTCATGAGAGAGAGAGACACACACATGAGAGGCTAGGGAGAAATAAACTGAATAAATAATTAGCATGTCTCTATAAAAAATCCATCCTCGATTATCATAATCATGAGAATAAATATTATACAATATGATTATATCAAATATTAAAGTAAGATAATTGATAATTAGTGATTAAAATTCAAAATACAGATTCACCATTTAATACTTAATGAACAGAGAAATGAAGAATTAATGAGACTTTCCTTGAGGAAAAATGGTTGATGCTTCATTCCACTATTGAAGCCAAGGTATCATTCATCATCATCATGAAAGCCTATTGAAGAATTTGTTCTTCAATATCAACACTTTGTTTTTCCACTTTTTTCTCCTCTCCCTCTCCCACTTGAGATAGGGTTTCTACAGATAACTCTAGCGATAAGGGTTTATAATGAATTTAAATTGGGGATTAGGATTTCTACACAATAATGAAATAACTAATTAAATTAAATTAAATAATTCATTTAATTTTCAATGAACCAAATCCTGAGGACCTTGGTGAGAACTAAGGTTACACTTATCTAAGGTAAATCACATGTTTTGAACACAACCATGATGTCAGGTTTAAAATTAGATTCTCTATTGAGGATACAAAATGATTTCATCAAAATTACATGCATGAGGACTGGAAATATTATTTTTATAATTCATATATTTTTTCAAGGATTCAACACAACTAAAAACTATTTTTGGATTAGACCAAGGGTACACACCACATCTTGTAATCAACAAAACCATCAAATAGTTTTTCTAAGGTCATATGCTTAGGTAAATTTATTAGTTTACCCCTAGGAAGATCCCAAGACCCTAAAATTGAAAATTTCACTATGCGTATCTTAGGAAAAACCTATGTCACTACATCCTAACCACATTAATTCATTTTAATCCTTGAAAAAGATACAAATAAAATATTCTTTAAGAGAGTTTAAAAGACAACCTCATGAAGAAAACAACCACCATTACATGCACCACCTTCACTTAAAGAGGTTCAAGATCTAAATGAACTTGGAACATAACCATATATAAAGAAGACATCCTATTTCATCCACAAATATATCCACTCCATCAAATCTCAAAGTAATAATTTTTACAAAAAAATTTCATATACTTTAAGGAGATTATTTTAAATCCTTTGTACATAAAAACTTTCTCTAACCAAAGTTTTTACTACCACATGGGATGAAGAGAGTCCATGTAGCACATATGACTATCATGAAATTATTCAATACCAAGGTTACCATTATAGGTGAGACTCACTACAAACATTTAAAGGCTGTTACTTCATAAAAAAACCCATCCATTCCATATTATCAACAATGAGAGATTCACTAAGATTATTCCCTAAGAGTAGAAGATTTTAAAGGTAGCTTTCTCCTATAATCCCACATCAGATGGTCAGATGTTTTATTCCAACATGGCATATGTGCTAATGTCACTAACTCATGAAACTAAAGATACATTGTACATCATATTAAAAAGCTCATGATAATACCCTATCCATATGCTAATATATAGTAGTTATGACATCCATTACTAAGATAATGAGGTTTTGTTGTCATCACTATTTTTAAAAATCTACAAACAATCACATATGAAAACAACATAAAATCCCTTAAACCCCTTAATGTAAAACAATATCTTTTTAGGTAACACATTACATTTATTGGCACCAAAATATGTGCTTTGGGATAAGTAGAGAAAGGCCATGACTGGTGGAGATAAAATCCAAGCTCAATAGCCCAAATATCATAAAAGGGGTCTTCATCGCAAAGATATTTCATGCAGATTCAGCTCCATGATAGCTGTGAAAGAAGTTTATAGAAGGATACATGAGACCTATGAGCCCCACTATCACTGAGAAGTAAGTATATGGAAGGGTTTTCAAGTCTGATGAGCCTCATGATCACTATGAATGAAGTTGACGGAAGGCTCTGCGAGTCTGATGAGCCCTGCACATCTTTGCAGAGACCTTGTTTTCTTGGAGGTGCACCTCCAAGCACTATGAAACCAATTTTCATATAAATATATGATTTCCCCCCTAAAAAACATTGTTACCCAACCTTTAACCTTCCGATCTTCCATTTTTCAGGGCACCTTGATCACCACAAACTTCACCGCAATTGGATTTCCCAAGGCATTGAAGCATCGCAAAACCCACTTTATATTGTTCCTATTTACCTATGCCTATATTAGGGATTCCCTTCGCAAATTCATATACCCTTCATGTGGGAGGGAGTCCCTTTGGGGTACTTTAGGATTTGTATATCATTAATCCTTCATAAAACACTCTTTCCTTGAGCCAGGGCTTTATTCCAAGGCAGAGTCACCCTGTTTCATGAAGCTCCATTCTTCACGAAGCCCATGACCTCCATGAAGCACCTAATCCTTGAAAATAACCTCTAAGTGATGTATCTTTCTTCATAATACCTTCTTATGTGTGTTAATCTAGGATTTTACTTAGTGATTTTCAGGTCCCTCATGTGGTTCCCCTTGTTGCATTTCCCTACCTAGTTATTTTTCGCATAGGTACACTAATGGATATTTTTTTCGCATAGCTATGCTAACATGGACACCACTATCAACCATTCATCTAACTCACTCACCTTGGGTATTTCTAGTTCCTTACATTCCCAAATTATGGGTGGGTATCAGTTATGTAAGTCCAAGGGGTGAGGAGTGAGTCCTCTCCATCTGTGATGAAGGACATTAAACTGCCAAGTGTCATCATCCTCAGCACATGATGTTAAATTGTAGCCTCATCCCATGTGATGCACATTGGGTTCCCTACCTTGAGAATTTTCCATGACCAATCATCTCCGTGGGAGGAAGATCTTACTCACATAGAATGATATCACCCTTTCTTGGAACGATATATGCCCACAAATAAGGGAAACCACCCAGTGTAATCCCCTAGCCTTTCTTGGAGGAGGTAGCAATCTTTCTCCTCCTTGCCTCATTAATATGCAAACACCAAAGAGGGTATGTTCATCAGGGACTCTCAACACCCCATCACTCTCCCTCTGGACTTTGTTTCCATGGGTTTCTTCTATGCATAATCCCCACTCCATCCCTCGAGGATGCATCTTTCACGATGTGACCATCTAGTCTCCTGCTTCCTTTTGTTTACCCCACCGAGCATGACTCACAAGATCTTAGAGGTTAGTGGTGACCATGACATATTTCTTCTGGGCACCCCTATAAGAGTAATCCCCAACTTCCAACTTCATAGTCTGATAACCATGCATAATACCTGAACTACCAAACTATATGGGTTTTTATCCTTGTCTTCTAAACATGGTACGTAGGAAGCCTCTATGAGGTTTAATCTCAACCATTGGTAAAACTTTATACCCACATCCTATGGGTGCACCTTCTGAATCTTAACATCTACCATCATCCACTCCCATCCTAGTCTTTCCTTCAAGCCACTATATATTGGGAGGATCATGACCCACCAAGAGGTCACATCTCATTTGGATCCACCTAGGTAGATTCAATGCGTAAGACCCACACCACATGCTTAGGACACCTATTCAGGTTTAAGTCCCAACACCCCTATCAAAACTATGTGGAATTTGATCCTTGTCTTCTACACAGGGTATGTAAGAATCCTCTTTGAAATTTAATCCCAACATCATCATCACTCCATCCATTCTATCTATTCCACCAGCACTTCCTTCATATCCATCCTAATTATTTCACAGGCCACCATATCTTAGTGAGATCATTCGATCCACATCATCTCTACTCCTAGTAGCACCCAGGAAGTCTCAGTGTGTAAGACCCACACAATCCAACCAAGAGAAATATTATTGTAATGGGAATCTAGCAATGTGTAATCCCCACATCACCCTTTTGAACTATATGGGTTTTGATCCTTATCTTTTACAAAGGGTACATAAAAATCATACCTGAGGTTCAATGCCATCCAATCGTAAACTTTGGTGTCCACATCATTGGGGGGGACCCTCTCTGATCCAACCTCAATGGTGTCCAGATCACCCTTCATGATGTGAAACCTTCCCTTCATGGGATACACCAATTTTAGGTCCATCCTCTTAGGGAAATATGAGACATTCATCTAGTAAACCTTCCAAGGTATCCCTACTAGGTATGTACCTATCCAATCCACCTTCACAAGTGCTCTGATCAGTCCATTTCATCTCTAAAAGATGTTAAAATCATGACCCTCTATCTCCGAAAGATGCTAAACTCACTTTTTACCCTGTTTTAAACATGGGAAACCTGAGGAAAGCCTCAAAAGACATGACTATGGCATAAGATACCCCATGATTGACATAGGATGCCTTGGGTCTATACGCCCTTGATAATCCCTCTTGCGAGGAAGAATACAAGTGTTCCAATGTTTTAGTATCCAGACATGCCACTAATTCCCAATGTGACTACTTCACTAACTGAAGGTTGCTACCCTGAATTGAACCTTTAGAATGACTATAAAAAGTAGTTTAATTAACCAGTTTCCATGAATATATGGAACTGGGAAAGAGTTTCATGAACAACATTTTAATCTATAAGGGAGACCTGAACTAGGAAAATAATTCCAAGGAGGAATCCATGGAATTGGGACTAACATCCCATCACCCCATTTTGATCAAGGAGTAGAAATATATGAAGAAGCGATGAAAACTTCCCACATTTAGAAAGTGGGAATAAATTGTAATTAATGAAATGCAAATGTGCGATCACACACATGAGATGAGTGTGCCCCAGTGGAAAGCATCTGAAATAGAAATCATGAACCTGACATGAATTCTTCTCCTTAATATAGGGTCAATAGAGCTCGAGAAATCAATAGAAAAGCATTTCACTGGATCTAGTTATCCGGTTCTAGGTCTCACTATGAAAATAGTGGGCCTAGTGTGGAACTCACTAGAAATTGGTGTAGTTGATCATTGTGAATTCTAATCTATGGCATCATCCATGTGAATATTTCTCTCTCATCATGGAAGACTGGATGATACTAGAAAATTGGGTATTGCTTTCCCATTATCTATACTGACGGCTAAATCTTCTTACTTTGTAGGACCCAAGCCATAGGAAATCAATCACCCTCTGCCCACAGGCATAGGGGAAAAAGGAACAACAATGCCACAATCTGCATGATTCCACTTCCACCAAGACTTCATCCATGACTGTGACTGTTGGGTTCCCATGACCCATCTCACCCTTGGAGACCGTGAAAAGAAGGGTGATCAATGCTTTTGTATGATGGTAAAAACATGATGGGGTAATTCCCATTAGGGACATGACCTGCTAGGACCTAGAGGCTTTTACGCCTTACCATCACCACCAATAACAAGGGCCATGTAGGGAGCCACTGCTCCCCACTCCGACTTCCAACCACTTAGAGAACCTCTCCCTGGAGAATTCTTATGATTCACTCCCCTATACTGATTAGTTAAGGGATATCTGAGTCATCCTGGATATGAATACCACCCATGAGCTTCCAAGGAGGGATCCCACCATGCCACATCAATGGAACCAACCACTGGTTACTCAAGCTAAAGAATAGGCGGTATATGCCCCTTATCTACTACCCTAGTCTGGATTACCCAACACCAACATTGGGTGCAAGCTCAAGAAGACGCCTTTCTAGAGGAATCCTATTCCATGGATTCATTAGACCATGCCACCCCCGGTACATTCTACTAAGTCCTTGCTACTATAGAACATGGATCCACCTATGATCGATCAGGACAGAGGTCTTAGCCACCCCCATATAGGATGGGTTGACTCTTTCAATCACCGACATGATCAACATCCATCATGGTACAACCCATGAAAATGAGATCCAGTATCAAGTCCCTCACCATACAATCAATATCCATAGTGAATGTCCTCCCCGATCCTGCACCCAACATGGAGGTCTTCTCCAAGTCGCCAGAATCAGTCCAAGTGGAGGTCCTCCCCATCTTGTTGACATCCAGTATGTAGGTCCTCCTTGTTCCTATGATTATAGATATGGAGGTCCTCCCTATGTCTTAGATCATCAATATGAAGGTCCTCCTTGAACCATTCTAAGCTCAAGTAGAGGTCGTTCCCACCATAGTATCAACCAAAGTGAAGGTCCTCCTCACTCCATCACCCATCATCATGGAGGTACTCCCCATGTTCTCATCAGCTCCAATAGAGGTCCTCCCCTCTCTAGAAACCACTAAAGAGGAGTCCATCCCTATTTCATTGATAGTCAACATAGATTCCCTCCCATTTTACTACCACTACCAACCAGTATAAAGGTCCTCCCCATGTTGCAGGTAACCAACATGGAGGTCCTCCCCATGTTCTCACCAACACTAGTGGAGGTCCTCCCCACTCCAGCACTCCCAACCACGAAGGTCCTCCCCATGTGTTCAGTAACCAGTACGAAGGTCCTCCCTATACTCAAGATCACAAACACATAGGTCCTCCCCTTGTTCCATTTTACATATATCTAGGTGTTCCTCACACCTCATCTCACCAAAGCAGAGGTCCACCCCTCTCCAATGATAATCGATAAGAAGGCCCTCCTTGTGTCACAACCAACTCAAGTGGAGGTACTCCTTGCTGTAGAACCTACCCTTACAGAGTTCCCCCCATGACAAAGATTTTACATGCCATAAAGAGCCATCTTGGGATAGAAGAGTGAACTGTACCTGCCAAAGGAAGAACTCTAAGAAGTAGTATATTGTTATCAATCCAGTATGTTTCTCAGATTATGAAGGGAAATGTGACTCAATGATGGAGTATTCACCCTGATTCCTTAAATCAAAATTTGAGGAAGGAACCCAACATGTGAGTTTTTTTCATCCGATAAGGTGATATGCACCAGATTTCTGAGTCCCTTTTCATGTATATGCAAGTGGAAGAAAACTTGTCTCCCTTACAGAGACTCACTGTGAAGCCCCCTCTATCATCGCCAGTTCCATTCCCTACCTCGACATGAGATCACAGAGAGTTATTCTGGGGTATGGTAGAAAATGATCACCCACCAAACTTAACACTGACATATTCTATATTTTCCCATGAAGTAGTGGTAAATACTCCATCTTATAGGGGAATGGTAATGTAGTTGGCATCGCCTGCAAGAGATGACCTGGTGAGTGGTGGCCAGTGAGCTCATGTGGTATTCTCTTCATCATCCAATCCACCACTATTATAGTCCACATCAGTGCCATTACCAATTAATCAACCAACCCCAATCGAAGAGTGGGGAAACCAAGATTCGGATCCCACTTATGAGTAGAGAAACCTGTGGGACACCCTTGTCACGGATCAATTTTATGAGATGTTCTAAACGATTACTACTCCATACTTTGATATTCTAGATTCCCTCACCTAGGATGAAATCATGTGCTTCTGCTGAACCATCTGGGTGACGCATTTCTACCTCCATAACTATCAGTTGACTTATAAAATAATCTAGAAGCATTATGATGACATAAAACAGCTGTGTCACATAGTTTAGTTGGTAGTGCTTGTTGTGGCTCAACACGATTCATCACCTAATTATCATAGGACCCTTCAACAATGATGAGTTTAGATCTTCACTGTACTATATATAATTTTTTAAGGGGCAACCCCAAAAATTCAGATCCATGGATGGGGGTAGTAAGATACCCTCCATTTTAGTATCATCTTGTGGCAGTCGAGCCTACCAAATGTTATTGAGGATATTCTTCTAGGCACTATCATGATCAACCTGATTGTCCCTGAGATACACTTAGAGTGGGGCATTGGTGTAGGGTGTGAAATAGATGAACCAACCCCTAGGGAAGCATAATATCTGGAAGACTTTGCAGGCATTCACACTCATCAGAAAAGGTAGTTACTTGGACATGGAAATCCCTTTGCATTATTTCCAATCATTCTAAACACCAATAAGGTTAAATGTCATACCAGGACTTTCAATCCATCTAACCAATATAATGTAGCTTAGGAGATAGAGGTTGATCTCACCACAAACACCTTGATCCAAAATCACACATATCAAAGGAGGTTCATTGAAAAACTTCTCACTAAGCTCCTTGTAGAGTGGTTTCTAGACAATAGTGACTCTCGATACAATCCCACCCCTCTTCCACTGGGGTAATAGGGGAATCCATAGGTCCATCTCGACGAATTTACTCTTATCGATCTCAAAAATTCTATGTATCTTGAAAGGGTAGAGTCTAGAGTATATGGAAAATGACCATGATATGTATCATCAAATTCACCTAAGTTCTGTGAGATCCATACTTGATACCCAACTCAGGTTGTTCCTCCGACATCTCTATAGGTTTTTCTGCTACCTGCCCTACCAACCATTTCATAATCTGTTGAGCTTGCCTATCACACTGAAGATCTTTTCAATGTACTGGTAGTTAGGAATCCTCACCAAGATAGGGATCCCCACCTAGATGATGTGATAGATTCTCTCACTGCTCAACTCAATTCCCTTGAGATGCAACATGTGGTGATCCCACCTAATGGAAATCTGTATTCGACATGGGTGGATGACATGTAAGCACCCCCAAATTTCATAAATCCTACCTTCACCCCCTTTAACAGGATGGGAGACCCACTTCATCATATGAACCACTTTATTTAAAGGTGTAGACCCATGATGGGAACTCCAACACAGTAAAAGGCTTCTAAGCTCCAATGTTTCATACATAAATTGGAAGGTCCCAGATTTTTCTGGTATAGCTAGTTACCCATTGGGTCTATTTCTAGTTGGGAAGAACTTTGCAGGAAGTTTATTTATCAGTTCAGCTCCACCATGCTCAAGACCAGTATTTCTAACCTCTTTAAGTGAAAATAATGGCTAGATGAGTGAGTCACAGACTTTTTCACCTGGTGGAAGGGTCTCACGTATTCGTTTGACATGCCGTTGACTCAAGAATAACTACTAACGATGTGCATGGGGAATGTAAAGATTGAATTGGTTCCCTCCCTCATCACTTATAATTTTCTAGGTGGATTCTGAGATTTCTATGATAGGGATCAGTGCCTAGAGGAAGTCTTGAAGTAGGCCAAGCAATCACATCATTTTCCCCCTGATCATACAAGAAGATCCGCTAAGGTAGAGAATGCTGTTATCACCTATGTAGAGGCCCCCAGTCCACTAGAATTGTTATCGTTAGAGCCTCATCTGCAGCATAATCAAGGAAAATATCCTCAATATTAGCATCACCCACTGCAAAATTGGAAGGCACTACCCCATCAAGAACCACTGCATAAGTGAGACAATCAGGCTCAAGCCCCCTATTAGGGTCCAACCCTCAATAGGGATAGGCTCCCAGAGTCCCTTTCTCATAAAAGAGAAATTAGACCATCTCATTTTATGAAGCTCAGTTTCCTGATTATTCCCAAATTTATTTGGATCAATGAATTCTAAAGTTACCAGAATATAGGAAACCCCATGAGATTGATCTCACTGATAGCCCTGAATACTGTTCTTATCACATAATTCTTATAAATACCATGAAATTATGACACGTGTTCAAGGATTGGATCTAAGAATAGGTTGAAAGCAATGTAGTCATATTGGGTCCTACCCCGACATAGGTGGCATGTATCTCTATAGTGCCTGACAATGACAGCGAAGGTGAATGACAAAAGGTCTCTAGCCATGAGTCTCAGAAGATTAATAATAGACTAGCCCACAGAGTAGTATTTATCACCAATGGTATCATTCGTGATAGTATGAATCATACTGAGCCTCCTAAAAATTTCTCACCACCTACAACTTCCTCTTACACATCCGCATCCCAGCCTTCTACTACTTAGAAGATAAAGCACCGACGACATAAGGGAAAGTAGAGTTTCCAACCAATGCTAAAACCATATCACACTCTCGAAGATTTTATGCCCCTAGAGATGGAAATTGCCTCCATAATTTACTAAGCATTGAAGGATTCCTCAGATGATGACTAGGAGTATTCCTTAGTAAATACCGTTGAGATGGTGGACCCTAAAATGGCTATCGGTGATGATGAGTGTCAGATAGGTCCTCCCAATGTTCTTAGTCAATGTCATTTTTGATGACACCATGAATATGTGAATCGTTAGAATAATCAGGTAGGAACTTCTTACCAAGATATACATGCTACTGAGACTAGATAACAAACACAATGTAGATCCCAACATGCACACTCATCTCATCCAATTTCATCAGATTTGATGACACTGCCATTTGTTCTAATCGACAGGCAAAGACACTATGACTGCATTAGGATCATCCACACCCAGCTACGGCTAGGCATTAGCCATCCGATAATTAACCACTAGTGATTTTTCATGGTTATTATAGTGAGAAGTGGGATATTCCCACAGTTGCTAGAATCCTCTTATTCGTCTAGCAACGCCCGTCATACCTCCTTCCAAAGAGAAACATATTGCCACTAAAAATTTGCACCTATTACCAAAATATGATGTGCTTAAGAATCTTTCTAGCATTCCTACAAATCTCTCAATTATCAAGGACCTCAGCCTGTAAGAAGAGATGTCAGAATCATAGAAGCCTTGAAAAGACCCCTCCAGTTAAAAATAGAGGTATCATCTGTAGATGTATTTTATGCCAAAGAACTCAAGCGAGAATAATTCCATGCCATCATCT
Organism: Viscum album; assembly: GCA_963277665.1. Lineage (NCBI taxonomy): Eukaryota > Viridiplantae > Streptophyta > Magnoliopsida > Santalales > Viscaceae > Viscum > Viscum album. The sequence continues at coordinate 452,099,804 of OY728157.1, read as the reverse complement.
CATTCTCAGTAGAAGATGAAGGCTCCCCTGTATATGGAAATATCTATTCTCTTTATATCACCATCTAGTTAAATGGTGTGAAAATCCACCATTGTCTTGTCAACATAGGTTCTGGGATCAATCTAATCCCAACCCAGATGCTCCATAAGCTAGGGATGACTTTTGAAAATCTAAGTCCCTCTGACTTGAAGATTTAAGGTTATGACTGGACTGAGTAGAGTTCATGTGCCAAGATTCTTCTGAAGACCCAGTTCAGTGGCCTAGTCCTAAGCACTACATTTACGGTCATCTCGCAGGATACTACCTACAATGCACTATTGGGTAGACCCTAGATCCATCTGTATGTTGGAGTTCCCTCCTTATACCATAAATACCTTAAGTACTTCCTCAATGGTCGGGTGGTAATGATTCAAGGTGATGCATCTCCCTTTTCCTCTTGTGAAACCCTCTATTTGGATTCCTACTATTACAAGAGAATGGAAAATAAATTTCAAACCAATGAGGTTGATCACAATACTACTATGACCGACCCATGGATAGACTTGGACAATGCCTTTATTCTCCCAATTCACCAGTTGGAGGCCACAACCCCGGATTTGGGACACTACTTTTTCATTTAGAAAATAAGGGGAAAAATGTTCCTAGGTACAAGGAATGTTGGAATATTACCTCTTACTTTTGTAGAGGTCAGGCTCGGGTAATACCAAAACCCCTTACCCTTGTCTGGTATTGAGAAGTTCACCCTATGACTACATCTATTCACCAGAATTGCTTGTTCTACCAAGCTGGGTTGAATTGACATAATTTGACCTACAACTACTGATTTGACATCATCAAGTGTGGGCCCCTAAGTTGATGTCCTGATGAAATTTGGCCGATAGCCTTTTTTTCCATGGTTTCAATAGTGTAAGATTCTCCCAGTGAATATTATACATCCACCCAAGTGAGAACCAGTGTTCCCCTGGATCTATTAGATGGTATGAACTATATCCTATTGATTTTTCTATCTCAGATAGTGAATAAGACCTAGAGTATTCTATTATCACATTATAATAGGGTGTCTCCACCACCATCAATGAGTTGGTACTGGTGAATCTTGATACCAAGGAAGACCCAAGGGCGACACTGATCAGCGCAGCTTTACCTATAGAAGAACAAAAATAGTATATGGATTTTCTGAAGCAGCATCATGATGTATTTTCTTAGAGATATGATGATATTCAATGACTAGACCCTCAGGTCTCCATCCATAACCTTGGTCTCTCGACAAGTCATTGCAAATTTAAACAGACTCCTAGGAAGATGCACCCTTCTTATGGTGTCATGGTCAAGGCTGATATTGATAAACTCATCAAAGGAAACTTTATCAAGGAAGTAAAATACCCCCGATGGCTAGCCAACATAATTCTTGTCAGGAATAAAAATGAATAGATTATATTCTGCATTGATTTATGGGATCTCAACTGTCACTGTCCAAAGGATGATTTTCCTCTTCATATGACACAACTGCTGATTGATGCCACCACTGGGTTTTAGGCTCACTTATTCATGGATGGGTATTTTTGGTATAATAAAATCCATATGGCCCAAGAAGATAAATATTCTAACTATTTTTGGGCACCACAATCAAACTTTTTCCATTAGGTAATTCCCTTTGCTTTGAAGAATGTATGGGCCACCTATTAGCCTTCCATGCACCACATATTCAAGCCGATCCTTGGGAAGCTAGTGGAATTTTATGTAGATGATTTGGTGGTCAAGTCTCACCATAATCAGGACCATATCATAGATCTTGAGAAATTATTCAGCTTCCTTTACTCCCTCTATTTTAAAATGAACCCCTTGAAGTGCACTTTTGGGGTTACCTTTGAGAATTTTCTCATCTTCATCGTTAGATACAGAGGCATTGATATTGACCCAAATAAGATCAAGGAAATCCTTTAGATTCCTCCTTCGATCAACCAGTGGGAGCTCCGATATAAGGCCCCGACCTTAAACCTTACTTAATATTGAATTAAATGAATAATTCACATTGAGGATATTTTCAGGTTTAGAGTTTTAGAGAATTAGAACATAACTATTACATCTCAAAAGATTACAAAGTATATACTTCTACTAAGTTTCCATAAAATAAAAACTCTTAAAAAGAAACATGTCTAGTTCCATGTTTTAGATAGCATGAATTTACCTTGATCCCATCCTTGACCCTATTCCACATTAAGTCCTGTGAAAAACATTTCAAAAAAAACTTGGGGTGAGCATAAAAAGCTCAGTAAGGGAGACACAAAGAATGAAAACTGTTAGTTTATCAAAACAACAAGTAAACCATGTATACTTTATCAAAGTAATACTTTTCACCTTTATGAAGTAGTAAAAACTCTTCACTGAATAAAAGATCATTACTTACCCTTTTGTAACCAAAATATTACCATAGAACCCAAATAAAGATCACATAACATATAAAGGTAACTTGGGACATAAACATACTTAAGTGGAATAACCATACGGTCGACTTCCACACATATCACTTAATGGAATAGCCATTTGGACAACTTCCATTCATACTTAATGGAATAGCCATACGGACAACTTCCATACCCAATGCATTGGAGGTTATAACGTAACCACCCATCCTGGTATTCATGGCACCACCCGTCATATGGTTTATCACGTAACCACTCGTAACATGTCCAAGTACCATTATAAAATTATAACACATAAAACCAACATAAAGGAATGATAAAATTTCCACATTTCAATCACAATATATCATTTAAATAAATTGACATAATAGAATCCTTTATCAAAACCATTTTCAATACCAAAATACAAAAAAAGTATATGGTATTTATTTTATTTTAAAAAAACATTATGGCTTGTTGAGGAAGCCAAAGACCAAATAATACTCGCGCCGACGGAGAAGTCATTGTCGCCGCATACGTACAAAAAAAACATTCCCTTTTCTTGTTTAGTAAAACGCTTCGTATAAAAACATTCCTTTTGAATAAACGTAAAAGTCAAAGGGGTTTATACACCGTATTAAAGAAAGTGGTGTATAAAACAAAAATGTGCCTCAATGAAAGGAGATTGAGACGAAGTCCCTTACAAAGACAATATCCTTGGTTTAAGGATAAATCAATTACATAATTATGTGTGACAAACGAATAAAACAAATATATAAGTTGATATTAAGTGTAAAATAATCAAAGGTCATTCACACATATTCAAAGGATGACATATTCAATAACTACATGTTGAACCCAAAGAAATCGAAATTGGGTTAAGAAGTTCCCTTGACAGCCTAACGACGTCACATCAAAATGAGTTGATGAGAGATAAAAAGTGTATATCATCACTTGGAAATAAAATTTACATCAATTAGCATATATTAGAACATATCACAACATAACAATATGTAAATTAAAAGACCCAACAAAAGAAGTCTTTTAAAAAGAGGAGGGTGAAAGGTTCCCTTACCGACTTGGGTTTCTTTCAAAACATACACCCCATGAAAGAAGGACAATACATAATTGATGTAAATACTCATAAAAGAAAGTATATTACACAAAGAGTAGAATAGTGGGCAGTACATACACCACTCAAAGGAAATTGTGGCAAATGTAGCATAAATCTCACGGGAATAAAAGTGAGATGAAAAATCCCTTACGAAAACTCGGCAGCCTAACGGCGCCACATAAAACTTACAAAAATGGATTGATGAGATCAAATAGGGTATCTCATCATATTAACATAAAGTTTATAGAAAGATTAATATAAAAGAACATCCCCCAACATAACAAAGAGGAGCTTAAAAGAAGTGACATAAAGGAGAGTACTTAAAAAAGAAAGAGAGAGGTTAGATCTCTTACGAAAATTCGGCAGCCTAACAGCGCCACTCAAAACTTCCAAAATGGATTGATGAGAGAGAATAGGTTCTCTCATCACATGAAAATAAAAATTACGGTAAGAGTAATAGAAAATAACATCCCAATAACAAGAAAGATGAGCTTTAGAAGGAATGACATAAAAGAGTGTACTTAAAAAGAAAGAGAGGAGTAAGATCCCTTACCTCGGGTCCGACTTGACTCGATCATTCTTTAATATCCTGAATAATAAACTTGAGTTAATTTATACTTACTTAAGAACATTTTTCAAGTTCATTATTACTTTTATATCACTCATTACCATGTCATAGACATTATGTAATCATTTAAGTTAATAATGTTTGTTTTGTCGATACTTGGTTCTTAAGTCGAAAGTGGACTTCTTACAATTACATGTTGTTCGTGTGGTCAAAGGTTCATTATATCCAGAATTGTATTCATGATTTATATATCATATATATCATATATATCCAGTATATTCATGCATTTATAATATTACATAACATTTAGAGTTAAGAAATGAAATGCACCGTTCATGTAGATGGTAAGCCGTACGTACGCATGAACGCTACTTCCATTTCTATTTCATATTTAATGGAATTAAAACATAATGATACATAATAGTATTTTAATTCCAGTATGGTATCATATATAATATCATTAAATATATCCTTTATACGTACCACATATGGTATTAACGAATCAAATCACTTTGAGGGGGCGGTAATCCGCACTTCCTTAAATGAAGATATCGCGTTTACCCATAATGGAAACCATAAAGGTATGCCATAAATGAAAAATACAGAAACTTAAGTAAAACATAAAAATATTAGATATCATATATAAATATAGTGTCATCTTAATGGCCACCTTTGAAGGTGTTAGAAGAATGTTGAACAATCATCATTTCGGGAGGCAGAATTTCACCATCCATGGAAACAATATGTTCTTTAACCATTAGATGTAGGTATGTTTAAGTGTATCTCGAATACTTATTATAAAAACAACCTATTATATTTAAAATAATGGATTTTTTACAAAATAAATGAATAAAAAGAGTTTAGGGGGTTGGAGAAGAAAAATAAAACAAAAGGACACAAGTGAAGACATTGCCTTTAAATCAGGTAACTTCCTTTGACTTGAGCTCAAAGGCTTCCTTGGAAAGGATTCTGCCCAAAGTGAGGCTTCAAGGAGTTATAGAGGTATGTGGAGAGATGAAATGGGAAGAGGTTGGCCGAGCCAAAGGCTTGATAGGTGTGGGTAAGGAGGTAGAGGTGGGGGCCTTTTATAAGAGGAGAGGAGGGGCACTCTTGGAAAGTGAGAAAATGTTACTTTATTTGAAAATGAGTTTCGGATTTAAAAGGTCCCAAATTGATATAATTCGTGTATATGGTGATAAGTGTTCGAAATCCACCCATACAATAGGTTTTGGACATGTGTAGGTCTTAGATATTACATTATCTTTCCATTTTATTTAAATCGTTAAATAATGAGGTCATCGTTGCATCATCACGATGTCATAAATATTTTAATTTATTTAATGTCTAAAAATTATAAAAAAATACGATGATGTAGGAAAACTTTTTATCTTTCCAATGATTATTTATAGTCAAAAATATGAATTGTATAACCCCATGTAAAAATTGTTTTAGTAAAACATCTAATGTTTGTGTCATTTTTACTTTATCATTAAATAAAAAGGTATTTATGTCATTTTCCAACCAAAGTGGCTCCATGGGGTCACCAAGTTCACCCATGGATTTTCTTGGTAGTCCATGACACATAAAATGAGGGTAGGACATGTGTCTAGGTCATTTAATTTTATTAAAACATTATTCTTACCTTAAACTACACTAATTACCTCTAATCACGATTAAAAACTTAATAAGTTACTATTCACCAAAAAATTATTTTAATCCCATTGAACCAAATTTTAATTCTTAATGACAACCATGTATCTTGGATTTTTGAAATTCAAAACACAAATGTGGCAAAATTTCATTTAAACAGAAAATCAGTTTTTATAAGTACCACTTAATGGTTTCACTATCATAAAAAATTGAAGTTTTTCAGAAAATTACCAAAAATTCACCCTAAGCTATATTTGATATTCCGAATTCAAAAATGATGTATATTTTACAAAATTAAAAACATATAAGTTGAATTAATTAATTTAATAATTAATTCCCACTGTCAAAACAAATAGCGTGTTTTTATGAAACAAAATGTATCAAAAGATTGACACTAATTTAAGTCCGATTTCAAAGTGAAATTAATTCCATCGACCAATATTGGATTAAATGGTAAAAATATATTCTAATTTAACTTTAAAACTAATTCAAAAGATAATATAATAATATAAATAAATTATATTAAAAAGAGGTTTTGAATTAAAATACAACATTTTTCACTATTCATTAAAAATTGAACTTTTTCGAAAAAATACCAAAAATTTACACAAAGTAAATTTTGATGTCCCGATTATAAAGAAGAATTTTATTTTGTCAAATATAACACATAAAATTGTCAAAAAGTGGATTTAAAAGAGGTTCGCCATCAAAAGGCGGTTAATCGACCTTTTAAAGAATATTAGAATGTTTACGCTTAAAATTGGATTCATTCGCATTTTTAATCCTCTAAAATTTATTGTAAAAAGTAAAAATATTTGAAAAACATGTATAATCATTTTGTAGTTAGTTCTGTTCATTCCCACCATTACAACTTAAGATTCCCAAGAAACTCATTGTTGCGTATTGGGTATGCCATAGAGCATAGCATCCCATTTAAAGTAATATTAATATTTGATTCACAAATATGAATAAATATAAAGATGTCATGTTCTTTATATACCTGGGGTGTTACATCCGAGGCTTCCAATATCACTTATCCTATATATGCCGATTCATCCCAAACATGACCAATAAGTGTAATCCCTTTTCCAGACTCATGAAAAAAGTCATTGTCTACCAATGGGATGAAGATTTCCAAACCATGTTTGAGTAAATCAACTAGTATCTACTACAACCTCATTTTTTGATGCCGCCAGTCTCTAAGAATCCACTGGCCCTCTATGTGACCACCCTGGATTGATCCCTCAGTGCCTTGCTCTCTCAAAATAACAATGAAGGGGAAAAATAGTTTTTTACTATCTTAGCCGCATGCTCCTCGACACAGAGTCTAGATACTCTCCCATTGAGAAGAGTTTCCTTGAGCTAGTTTTTGTAGTGTAGTAGTTGCATCATTATCTACATCATCATGAGATATAGCTAGTGTCTTGTGTGGATCCACTAAAGTATATTCTAAAATATTCTATATTGACAGGACATTTGGATCACTGTGTAGTGATCCTTTAGTAGTTCGATATCAAGTTTATCCCACAGAAGGCCATCAAAGGTCAATCCCTAACAAACTTTCTGGCCACCCACTGGTCCCCAAAGAACAATCATTAGAACTCGATTTTCTCAATGAGGACATATAATCAATAGATTAGGATATTCCATGTTGGAAGATGAATTTTAATGGTGCCTCTTGAAGTCCAACCAATTGAAGAATCAATGACCCCATACTCAACAGAGTAGGTCTGGGAATCGTCTTCATCACACCTACATATGATGTCTTTCCATATTCTTTCCTATTGTTAGAAGGCTGAACCAATAATAAGTCAGAGTATTAGGATCTTATCACTGGTCTCAAGCTGGACCTCAAGATTAACGGTTCCCATCTACATGTTTAAGGGGACTTTGAGCTTGTCATCAAGTAGATTAATGGTGAGTACATCATCAAAAAGCTTGAGCTCGTGCGCTTACTCATTCAAACTCTCCATTTGATGACCCAATTCCCTTCTCAGCAATAGGTCACTCATGTTCCCCATTCATAGAATAGTCAAGCCAATGATTTTTCCATCCTATCCATATCCCTTGGAAATACCTACCAGGACAATCTATTTATCTATGTGGCGTATTGGAGGGTCATCACTTCTATCACCCAAAAAAATGATGACAAACAACAAGTAACACATCCTACTACTGGTTCTTCCTCATCAGGATCTCCAGGTCCCCCTACTATAGCTAAAGAAATTCTATATTGGACAACTCCTTTCATTGAGTACCTCCCATCAGATAGAGCCAAATACAATTGAATCTGTCGGTGTGTAGTACAGTTCACCCTCTAGAGTGGTCCCAGTATTGAACAAACTCTCTAAAAACATGGGTTTGATGAGATTATCCTCTACTATATTCAGGAATATGATATTCCCCAGGTTATATAGAAATTTCATTCTAGTTCCTGTGGATCTCATTAGACAGGGTTGCAACTCTCTCACCAAATTTTAAGTCTCAGTTACTTTTGGACCACCATGTTCTATGACTATATCGAGTTCACCATGAGGTTCCATGCATATCAGATCCATGCCAACTTTATGCATCGACCGCTAGAGGCCCTCCATAATACCAAGTACTATTGGCCCTTTTTGGTCTGTGGAATCAACTTCATGGGACAATATCCACCAACAATGGCTCACCAATGTTGATTCATTATCTCCATGATGTATTTTTCTCCAAGTAGGAAAAGTAAATTCTGCTCAAAGAAGTCAAGGCCCATTTTATCATTGAGTTTGTGAGCTCTAACATCATCCATTGATTTTTGAGTTCCTGACATTGTTATCACTTATAATGACACCAAATTTTAGGCATCTGAGATAAAGAAATTTTATTCTAAGTACAAAATCTGGTACAACCATACTTGTCTCTATCACACACAAGAAAATGGATATATTGAGGAATTTAATAAGACACTTTCCAAGATATTGCAAAATACGGTTGGTCAAAACAAGAAGAGTTGGACAGACAACCTCCCTAATGCCCTCTAGGATTATCAAAAAACAACTCATAATTCTACCAAGGTGGCCCTAAATTCCTTGGTGTATGGAATAGAGGTAGTATTTCCCATAGATATTTAGTTACCATCACTTCACATAGCTGTCTATGACCAGAAGATTTCAGAAAAGATATAAGAAGTTCTTTTGGATGAACTAGAGGCCCTAAAAAAAGGCTCTGGGCCTTTCACAATATAGAGAGGCACTAGAACAAGATATCCTAATATTTAAACAAGAATGTTCGTATCCAATCCTTCCTTCAAGGTGACACAGTTTTGGTTATGAGGACATCAATGATACATGGAAGGAAGCCACCAAAGTTGGAGCCCAAATGTGAAATAACTTACATTATTCATAAGGTTTACCCCAATGATGCATACTCTTTAATCACTATGGATGGAGAGTACGTTACTTTTCCAAACAATACCAAGTTCCTCAAGCTGTACTTTATATAAGTAATAAACCATCCTTTAAACACGAAGTTAAATTGTTCTTTGATATACTTACCACATGATGTTAAACTGCACGAGATCCTATCTCGAACGATGTTAAACTACTGCCTCATCCAATCTAGAGGAAAAAAACTATCCAGCATCATCATCATTGTTACATGATGTTAAACTGCATAGTGTTGATGGTTCTTCCTTCATGACCTTAAAAGGAAAATTCCTTTCATCCTTATCGTATGATTTTAAACTACACAGAACTCAAGAACCATGTGAAACTTGATGACCATCCTTATGGGATACGTAGAGATTCCCATTTTTTTCTTCAGGTCTATCCTCAGGTTAATCAATGTTTTAGGGATTTGTTTTATGTCATTGGGCCTCCTTGGCCTCATTAATGTCAGGTTTATCACTCATCCACACCGAAAATGTCTATATGAGACACCATCCCACTGGTCCAAACTATATGACCTTAAACTATGAGATTGAGGTCCGAATTCTATGACCATAAACTAAGAACTAGATTCACCCCGACTTCATGATGTTAAACTGAACAACGTTGATGGTCTTTTCTGCATGAACATAAAAGAAAAAATCTCTTCATCCTTATTACATGATTTTAAACTACAAAAATCTCAAGAACTATATGCATCTTGATTCTTATCCCTATAGGATAAACAACTATTCCTGAAGATTTTGTTTTTGGGTCCAACCCTAGGTTCTTTAAAATTTTTGGCCCCTTTGACTCTCTTATGGTCTGAACTCTATGACCTTAAATTGGGAGTTTAAGTCCAAGCATCATGACTCTAAAATTTGTACATATCTCCTTAGGAACATGTGCTATGGAGATGGAACTCTATGGTCCTCATTCATGTAGGGTTTTTCACCTCTCCATGCTATAAATATTCGTTGGAGAAGATTATAGTCCAAGAATTACAAATTTAAACTATGTGTGAGTTATTCTTAAGAATGTGTGATGTGACATGGTCCTCCTTAGTCCTTGTTAATGCTTCATGATACCACATCACATATTTACACTTCAGAAGTCTCATATATATGGTCCAAGATCTATGAAATTAAACTAAGAGCCTTTGGTCCAAGAAATATTTCATTAAACTATTTGTAATATCAGGGTCTTTTACCTAAAGTCTAGCCATGTCCTTCCACTGACACACTCTGACATGTAGGGATGTGAGACCTGGAGTGTTGGATTCCATATGGACATTCTTTCAATCCATTTTATGCTTTACATCTATCCTTATTTAGAAATCAATCATATTCTATATCTGTAGGGACCCCCTAACGGTATGGTGCCTGTACACATGTCTCACCATCCATACTAGGCCAAAGCCCCAGAAGAATTTGGACAAAACTTTGAGATAGGTATCACATTTTGAACATGGTCAATGGTTGACATTAATTTTTCTGCCCCTATCCCATGTAACATGATATGGACATTGTGTTTTCAAACATTGTCAACGATTATCCTCTATCATCATCCTACCCTCATTGCGTTCCAAATATTAGATTACATGATTAACATCTTCCCCTTCCCTATGTTCAGTGGAATTCTAACACCCCTTGTATTTCCCTTCCATGCATCTGCGTGCGTCGAGCCGGAAGGAAAATATCATTGAGGATTTATAGTTTTATGTTTCCTTACCCCTAATATATGATTCAATGTGATGATAAAAACCTGAAATTATTCTCTATTTCCCACAAAAATCACGACTCATGTGGGATTGGGAGTTTTGGTAGGATTTTGTACCTACATAGAAGAGCTGCACAACTCCACTAGTCCAAATTCTATGACCCTAAACTAGGAACTATATAGTTGAAGCTACATGATTATAAAATATATACCACCATTGTGATGTTCTATCTTGAGATATCATCACTTCCAATATTGGTCTTCTACCTTTCCATAGTTAATAACTATGTATGGCTTGATTCCCATACTTATGGGATACGTAGAAATGCCCAGATGTCTCATCCATGGGCCTAGATGTAAATTTAACCCTTCTGCCCCTTAGCCACAGTCCTACCTAGGGTTTTTATGGTGTGGTGTGGGACTCCTTGGTCCCCATTTATGTTGGGTTATTTTTCTATTCCATACACCTCTATGGAATACCTTTCCCACCAATGTCCTTACCGCACGACGTTAAACTGCATGGACTGGTCCTATCATATGAACTTAAACTACGATATCATTATCCTAGCTGCATGATGGAAAACAAAACAAAGTTGTGGTGTTATCTCCATATAATACATCACCCTTCTCACTGGTTATCTACCATTCCACATATCAATAACTATATGTGTCTTGATTCCCATACTTATGGGATACATAGTGACACACAAACATTTCATCTTTGGGCCTAGTCAAAAATTTAATTCCCCTTAATTCCTTCACTCTTAGGAATCATCTATGGAACATGGTCCTCCTTCACCCTCTCATGTCATATGTTCCTACCATCCATTCCATACTGATGTCTTTAGGGATAATCTTAAAAGTCTCATTAGGAAATGTGGTGTGGTGTTATGCCACTTTGTCCTCATTCACATCTAATTTGTATGACATTACACTATGTACACCTTCCCCCTTCATCCAAAATTTATGACCATAAACTAAGAGAAAACATCATCAACACATGACTTTAAACTGTAACCCTACCCTGAGAAAGTTTAAGACATCCCAGGATAATTATGGGATGCTTCAGCTTCCTCATCAGAGAGGATTGCTTCTAACAACGGTTTTCTACCACACTATATTCTAGAAATATGTCGGAATTGATTCCCATTTTTATGAGGTATGTAGAAATACCCAGATGATTTGTCTTCAAGACTATCCACAGGTCATCCCTAGAAACATATGGAACAACATGGACTTCCTTGGTCCTCATTCATGTCAGGTTATAGCGGCCACATTATATGAATTCCTTTGGAGGTACTCCCCCTTCATGTCCTAGTCGCATGATGATAAACTGAATTACACTCAACATCCTAAATGCATGATGATAAAATGCATGGAAAACACCATCCTTACCACATGAAATTAAACTAAATAGAATTTTAGAACTATGTATGTCTTGATTTCCATTATTACGGGATACGTAGAAATTCTTGTACATTTTGTCTTTGAGTCCAACCATAGGTTCATTCACGTTTTTACCCCTTCTCACCATCCTCTACATTTGGTGTTGGCCCACTACCATGTCTTATCCAAGATTTGCCTCAGGATATCTCTCTCCTTGAGGAAGGGTTTTAATCCCTCTACCTGATATTCCCCATTAACATGCTCAGATGTGCTGTGGTGTAGAACCTAAAGTGTTGGATTCTGCATGGACATTTTCTCATTCCATCTCCATGGTTCATGTGTCCCTTTATTTGGGTATCCATAATCTTCCAAATATGAAGGGACCCACTAATGTTATAGTTTCTAGCCATATGTCTCACCTACTATCTTGTTCCAATGCCCCGATAGACTTTAGATGACATTTTGAGATAGATCCTGCATTTCAAACATGGTCAGCAGCCGACCCTCATTTTTCTATCTCCATCCTAGGTAACATGATATGGATACTATGTCATCAAACATGGTTAGTAGTTATCCTAAATCATCATTAAACCCTCATCATATCTAAGATATTAGGAACTGTGATCCATATTTTATACCTCCTTATGTCCGAGTGGAATTCCATCACCCTCGGTGTTACCTCTTTGTGCATCTGTGCTCTTTGAGTAAGTTGTTCAGCGTCATTGGGACATCCATAAACTCACTTCTACATTCCCCTAATGCGTGATTTTGTGTGTCCTGAAAATTATATCCATTCCCGATTTCCCACACCGAGCTAGCTCATGTGGGTTTAGAAGTTTTAGTAGGGTTTGTACACACCTGTAAGGGATTCAAAATATCTTGGGTCCAAACTCTATGACCTTAAACTAAGATCCTCTCAATGGTACTCTCAGAAATATATTGTGTGGTGTGGTGTGAAACTTTTTCCCTCATTTATGTTAGGTTTCCCACACCACCACACCACACCACACTTATTCACTTGAAATCCCTTTCATCCCCTATAATCCAAGATCATAATAATTCAAGCTATGTAACTTCTCCATAAATATGTAATTCTTGATTCTCATCCTTATGGGATACGCGGTGACACCCAGACATTTCATCTTTGGGATTGACCAAGAAATTACTTCAAACCATTGGCCCCTAAGCCTTGATCACGGTCCAATATCCATGACCTTAAACTATGTTTAGATTATCTTAAGGTGTTTATGTGATAGGTGGGCTCCTCAAGTCCCCATTCACGTCGAGTTTCATTCCTTATGTGTCACATGTGTATCCTTGGAATGATCATTCCTTCTTGGCCCATATGGACTTAGCTTAGTCTAAGAGACATGACTATAAACTGTATGCGAGCTCCCTTAGGAATTCACAAGTTGTGTGTGTAGGAATCCTTAGTCCTCATTCACTTCAGTTCCATTATGCCACCACATTATGAATATTCCTCTTAAAGCACCGCCCCCTTCAGTCCAAAATTTATGACCTTAAACTAGGATCCTAATAGGGATATGTGGTATAGTAGTGGGTCCCCTTGTATTTCATTCATGTCAGGTTTTTCCCTCATGAAATCACATATGTCCCCTTCCCATCTATTCCTTAGTATTTTTATAGTTACCAATCCTCTTTTGACCCATTCACACTGGATTCATATCCTTTGTTCCATGAAAACATTCTATAAATAGTAATTCTAGTCCATACAACATGACTTTAAACTATTGTCCAGGGTCCAGGTGGTATAACCTTAAACTATCTACAAACATCCCAATCACATGATGTTAAACTGCGGGGCACATCCTAATCACACAATGTTAAACTACACAATGCATCGTCCTTACTATATGATGTTAAACTATGTGTTTATCATCCTCATTTACATGTCATAAAACTGCAAAGTATCTCAGGCCCTCATCTGAGAGGTCCTCTCTCACAGTGTTGGTTATCTACTACATTGTTCGTATCTTCAGCTATCACTCTAAACCCAAGGTGAAAATACCCTAGAAGATAGGTTTGATCTTTTTTCATACCAATACACACACACTAGTGTGTTCTAAGACATGGTGGTTTGATCCTAAGAGTTTTAGAGACCATTTTAACATTCCATCACTCCATTTCCATGATTTGCGTGCCCTTTTACTCAGATCCTCATATACTTTCAAATCTGAATGGAACCCCTAACAACATGGTGCCTGGACACATGGATCACCTACCATCCTAGGCCAATTCCTTGGAATACTTTGGATGATAATTCAAGACATGTCCTATGTTTAAAACACAATCATTAGTCGAACCTAATTTGTTTGTACCCATTCTAGGAAAATCAATATGGATTATATGTTTTCAAACATGGTAAAAAATTATCCTATATTGTGACACCTCTCACATCATATTCAGAATTCTGGGTATCTTGATTCACACTCCTCACTCTGCATTGTTCGGATAGATTCTAACACCCTTGGAATTGTCCTATTTGTGCACTAGAGCACATTGGGAGAAGTAAATTGGTTGTTCTGAGATCCATGTTCTCTAATCACAACCACTTTCTTCTTAAATTATCTTGGTGTTTAGTAAATAATAGCAGACCCCGAGTATTTGATGATTACTTGACACTCTCATATTAAGTGAATGATTATGTGTTCATCCCTTGTTTCTCACACTGGGAATGACCCACATGAGCTTAGGGATTGATCATTGGTTGTTTCATGAATATGATTGAGATGAAATAATTAAAGTATGAAAAAGTGTGTCCATACATGAAGTAATTTCAAAATTAACAACAAAATGTTTCTTGAGTTCGGAAAACACATAGCCCCTATGGATCCACCCCTTCAATGGAGCACTTTAGCTCTTCCATCCTTTAGTGCATGACCTTAAGGATCCACTATAGTTGCATAAAATCCATTTATTATTCACCATCCATATGTAGAATCTCATTATACCTGATCTATTCTAGGGCCTATTCATCTTGGAGATCATCCACTTGACGTTTCACCTGCTCCAGCTGCACTTGAGCCTCTACCAGATGAACCCTCAATTGTGTGACCACTTCTAATTCAGTGGTAGAAAAGGAGGAATGATCATTCATATTTTCTACCAAACACTAAATGTCTTATTCCACCTCGTGGAACTTCTGGATGTTTTCATATCTCTCCCAGCACCAGGAAGTGTCCAAATGCTAACTTCTTTCCTATATCTTTTTGGTAAGGTAGTCTCAGATCAGTGTGTGTAGACCTTGAGCATCCACCTTTCCATCATAGAGACAATTTAGCCAGGTGTGGAGTGATCTGATTCAGCTCATCCATTGTGACTCTAGGGTTTTTAATGAAACACTTGATCAAATTCCATGCTTTTTGTTAGGTAGCATGACTTTCCTTGACCACATCAGAGTCAGATTCATTAGATCCTCAGGGTCTATGAGTTCATAATCTAGAAATGTGTCCAGGAATTTAGTGGAAGGATCTTATTATGGAATCATATAAGATGGATTGGACTCCACATCATGATGTTGATCTTCATCACTTAATCCCACCTTTATAAGGTCTTCCCCATTAGCTCTCATAGTAGCATCACCAATAATCAAAACTGACCGATAACTAGAGGTTGTGGACTGGTCATCTCAAACACCTGGCTTTGTACGAACCAAAATCTCTATCAATAAGGGAAACTTGGGTCCTCTAACGATTCTCACTAGCAGGGAACCCACTACTATGGGGACTATTCATAAAAGGATCACATCAGACAATATGGTCGAGTAAACAACACACATGACTCTGTGAAACAAGTTACTTATAGAGATCAAGTAATGGTTGTTCATGTTTCTGGGTTATTATTGTTAGAATGCCAAGATGTGGACCCCCTTATATGATTGAAGGCTCTAGGGATTCCAAAGTATCCACCATAACCTCCTTGATTTTTATTATCCTTGTCGATGCTACTGCCCCAGTCATGGTCTCCAAGGCTTGGTCCTCAGCATCAACAGAATTTCCTTCATCCCCTTCAGTAGGGGTCCTTTTCATAAGGTCCTCCTACACAAGTAGATTTCATTCAAGGAACCTGAATAAACATGAGGTAGGTGATGTCACATGGTAATGGGTTAGAACTTACTTTAAGAGATTAAAAAAATCCTCCCAAGGAAGTTTCCTCTGATGTTGCAACCTCACCTTCATCCAAAGGGCTCCCTTTGTCGACATCTTCCTCCCAAGGGTCACCTGATTTTTCAATAAAGGGAAAGAACCACCTCATCTCAATATATGATAGTTTTGGAGAGGTGGTCATATCTAGAAATACTTTCACCTAATCCATCATTGGATACATAATGCATCAAGAGTGCACTAATCCCTCCATCTCGACCACGTATCACTCCCCCTATGCCTGGGATACAATAAAACTAGCTTTGGAATCAACAATGCTAGGAAGATCCATCCCAAACTTGTTAAGATGATCCCACATTTTGTAAGGATTTAGGAATTTCTTGTTGATATCCTAGGTTTCCAAAGACTTAGGGAAGACAATATCCTTAGGTATATCCATGCAACACAACTGCTTTCCAGGCACTTGAGTAGGTATTCTACTAAACCCTCCTAGTGGTTCCCCTTCATTCCAAGTCTTCTTAACTAGGAACACTGGTCCTGCTACTACTTCTTTTCTTCCTCTTATGGTCGATGCAGACCTTGGAAGTATTGGCTCTACTGCTTCAGCTCCACCACCATGATGTGAATCAACCCCACCACTATAACGTACCTCCATCACTATTCATCCCCAACCTCGAGGTAGAGGGTTCACCCCCTTGTTGGCTCAAATGGTCTGTTGTTTTATCATTTTTATTGGGTAATGAACCTACCATATATTTGTGTACATCTAGACTAGCCCATAAGCAGCTGTGGGTAGAGACATATCGTTCCACATATTTCCATCTTCCTGCATGAACATGAGCCAGATATACCACATCACACATGAGTGATATTTATGACATACCCCTAGGTACTATAAATGAGTTATCCTATGTAGACATTTGAACTGCCTTGAAAATTGGTTTGGGTTGTATAGTTCATAGATCGGCTCACAGTCCACCCATGCCACCAGTTCTCCACCTCGAAAGACCAGGAGATATGAACACTACTCTTTGGTTCCTGTACCATCATCAGTGAAAACTCCCATTAGAAAATGAAATCAATAAAAGTTGAATTCATTTGACTTTAGTTCTTATTCATCACCATCCTCAAGTTTAGATTTAAAGAGATTTTTTTTGAAACATTCATAATTTCCAGTTGAAAGTTTGCATTAGGAGAGAAATGGGATTCAAGTATTCATATCCCTCTATGTGTGCCACCACCCAACCATATAGGAAGTGGAGTGGCTAAAACATGTGCAATGACTTATTCCCCTCACTGATATTCCAGAGCACCTTATACAGCTTTTCCAACATTGGGACACCAAGGTTGATGCACTGCCCCATTAGCAATATCGCCACCATGATGAACGTTCTCAGCTGTGCTCCCATATGTGCATCTTTCACTGGTAGAATCCACCCACAAATGAGAACTGATATGAACCCAACTAACCTGACTATCGATTGTTTCTCGGTGTCAATACTATACCCCCACAACTTCTATTGGCCATCCTCTAGGATCCACTAGTAATAACCTTCCCCACCTCACCGAGCCCCTCTCAGGAAAGTTTGGGTCCTCATGGGGTTTTTCATGGGTGCCTCCTCCCCCTCAGTATGCCTATCCATAGGTAAGTTCAGAAAACGACCGAACCACTGCTTAAAGTGGATGCCCCTTTTCATTTTCTTATCAGTCGAAACTAGATCAAGTAGTGCATTTTCTAAGCATTAAATTTGATCTGGATGCTCCCATGTATTTTCCATTAGAAGAAACGCGTCATACATGGCCCCTTGAATAGGGATTATAGAAATATGATAGAGATACCAGAGACTGATGCTGACCTCCCCATGATACGAATGGAAGTTGTTAGTCCTTGATGACCATCTACTCAGTAGTTCTGGCATGATGTCCTTCCATTGATAAATATGGAATTCAGAATCCCATGCCACTTCATACAAGCCTAATCACCTCATCTCTTATCCAAATTATACACCTGATGCACATACCTAGTAGGCCCAAACCCACTTATCCATAAAATTTACACCCTTGCGCAGATCCCAATCATCAGTCTATCCCTTTTTTGGGTTTCTTAACCCTGCCTTGAGGATTTTATAGTATTGTGATAGATATTCCCTTGGATCCAATGGTATCCCATTAATGTTGTTGAGATGGTTATAGAGATATTCTTCTATAATAGGTGAATGATCCTTCTAGGTATGGAAATCAACATCCCTGTGCAATTGGTACTGACCCAAAATACCTCTAAACAAGTAAACTGGTTCATCTCTTCTTGTATTTGGGATGGAGACATCATCCCTTAAACCAAAGTCATACAACGACAACCTCTTACATAGGGTGTAGTCCTTCTTCACTTCTGACAGCATCTCCAGCAATGATTTTTGATTAGAATGGATCCATATATATTCCTTGATCATGATATTGTTCATCATATCTTTCCTTCAGGAAGAATTTTCAAGGGCCTCTCGAGCAGCTTCTTGAGCATCCATAGATTCAGGAATTAGTAAACTTTCTTAAACCTATTCATGAAGCTCATTCATAGAGAAATATTCATGGAGAACTATATCACATATCTATGGTAGACTCTATGTTTATCATGGAGTAATAGAGGATCGTGATTCGGTAGTTCTCGAAACAGTGTTTGCAGAGCAATGGTCTGAGGAACTGGTTCACAAAGCGCGTTCGCGAGGTGGATTACTCTGTGAAAAGGGAGAGCAGTTGCAATAATTTATAGAGGTCTAGTACGAATAATGGTCCCCTCATTCCTTATTTATAAACCGCAATTGGATGACCTTTACGGCATCCCTTGCACCCTAAGCTTCACGGTGACCTCACCCAATGTGCATTGCATGCCCTTCATCACAAGGCCACTTCACGATCATGCAATTTTCAATGACATACCCTCATAATCTGACCCTCCTTTTCCCATAAGCTTCCATTCTAAGGGGGGGGGGTGGATTTTATTGGCACTGAAATATTTTCCTTGGGATAAGTCAAGAAAGTCCATGACCAGTGGATATTAAATCCAAGATTGATGGCACAAATATCATCAAATGGGTTTACCTCACGAACCTCTTTCACACAGATTCTTCCCCACAACCACCACAAAGAAAGTTAAGATAAGGATTTGTGAGTCCTATGATCCCCACAACCACCACGAAGGAAGTTGATGGAAGGATCTATGAGTTCAACAAGCCCCATGATCACCATAAAGGAAGTTGAAGGAAGGCTCTATGAGTTCGATGAGCCCCATGACTCTTTGTAGAGATCTTGTATGATTCATGACACACCTCTAAGCACCTTGAAACCCCTTTTACAATAAATAGTTGTCTTACCCCATAAAAAAACATTATTACACAACCTTTCAACTTCTGTGATCCCATTTTTTGGAGCAACTTGATCAACGTGAACTCCACTACAAATGGATCTCGCAAGGTACCAGAGCATCATGAAACCCACTTTCAATTGTTCCTATTTACCACTTACTATGGCATGGATTCACTTAATGAAGACCTATTCCCTTCACAGATGAGGGAGTCCCTTTGGGGTACTTGAGGATTTGAAGATCATTAAGCCTTCACGAAGCACTATTTCCTTGAGCCTGAGATTCATGTCAAGGTAGGGTCACCCTACCTCGCAAAGCTACTTTCTTTGTGAAACCCCTTAACCTCTTCAAAGCACCTGAACTTCACGAAGAACCTCTTAGTGAGGTCTTATGCTTTGAAATAAATTCTTCCATGTAACCCTATAGGCTTGTACATAGTGATTTCTTGGTCCCTCATGTGATTTACCTTGTTGCGTTTCCCTACCTAGTGTTTTTTTGCATAGGTAAGCTAATGGATATTGATTTTTCTCATAGTTACACTAACATGGACCACACTATCGACCACTCCTCCACCACACTCACTTAGGAAATTTCTGGTGCCTTCCCTTTCCCAATTGTGGGTGGGTATTAGTTATATAAGTCCAAAGGGTGAGGAGTGAGTCCTCCCCATCCATGCTATAGGATATTAATCTTACAGGTTCCATCATCCTAAACACATGAAGTTAAATTGTAGCCTCACCCCATGTGATGCACATGGGGTGCCCCAACTTGGGAATTTTCCATGCCCAATAATATCCAAGGGATTGATATCTTGCTCACATGGAATGAGATATTCCTTGCATGGAACAACATCTACCCATGGAGAAGGGAAACCATCCTGGTGTAATCCCATAACCTTTCTTGTAGGAGGTAAAACTCTTGGCCCTCCTTGCCTACTCTAGGCTCAAAGACCATATAGGGGATGGTCCTCGAGGAATCTTAGAAACCCATACCTCTCCCTTTGAGCTTTTTCACCATGGTATGCTCCTATGTGTAAGATCCACTCCATCCATCACTGACTCAAATTTCATGATGTGACTGTCTGGTCTCATACTACCTCTTTATTCTCACACCGAACATTAATCACATGGGATTAGAGATTAGTAGTGACCATGACATATTTATTCTGGGCATCCCTCCTGGAGTAAGCCCCAACTTCTACATTCATGGGAAACTAACCATGTGTAAGATCTGAACTACCAAACTATGTGGGTTTTGATATCTGTCTTCTAAACATGGTATGTTGGAAGCCTCTATGATGTTCAATACCAACCATTGGTAAAACTTGGTTCCCTCCTCTTAGGTATGCACCTATCAAATCTCAAAATCCACCACCACCCACTCACATCCTAGTATTTCCTTCAATCCACTATATCTTAGGAGGATTATGACCCACCCAAAGGTCACATATCCTTTGGTTCCACCTAGTAATCTTTAATGCGTAAGCCCCACACCACATGCTTGGTCCACCTCTTCAGGTGTAAGTCCCAATGCCCCTATTAGAACTATGTGAACTTTGATACCTATATTCTATATAGGTTACATAGGAAGCCTCTATGAGGTTCAAGACCAACATCATCAACACTCCATCCATTCCATCCATTCCATTACAAATTACTCCATATCTATCCTGGTTGATACTCAGGTCAGTAAATCTTAGTGAGATCACACCATCTAAATCATCACTGCTTCTAGTAGCACCTGGGCAGTATCAGGGTGTAATGCCCACACAATCCAACCAAGAGAAATCCTCTTATGATGGGAAGATATCCACGCGTAATCTCCACATCACCCTTTCAAGATACATGGGTTTTAATCTATGTATTATACATAGGTTACATAGTAAGCCTCACCAAGATTCAATCCCAGCCAATGGTAAACTTTGGGGTCCCCCCCCCATTGGGGTAAACTCTCTGATATACCATCAGTGGTTTCTAGAACACCCTTCATGGTGTGAAACCTTACCTTAATGGGATGCAACACTTTTGAGTTTGTCCTCACAGGTCGTTCTGATCCATCCATATAGTAAAAATTCCAGGTGCTCCCTCCTAGGGATGTACCTATCTGATCCACCTTCACAGGTGTTCTGATTAGTCTATTCCATCTCCGCAAGATGTTAAATTCGTGACCCTCAGTATCCAAAAGATGTTAAAATCATGTCCTACCTCATGTTAAACATGGTACGCCTAAGGAAAACCTTGGAAGCTATGCCTCTGACATAAGATATCCCATGATCGATGTGGGATGCCTCAAGTTTTCACGCTCTTGAGAAGCCATATTATGAGGAAGAATACAAGTTTTATAGTGTTCCGGCGTCCATAAATTCCACTAACCCCCAACGTGACTACTTCCCTAACCAAAGGTTACTACCTTGACTTGAACATTTATAATATCTAGAAATAAGTAACATAATTAACCGATATCTACAAAGATATGGCACCATGAAAAGTTTCACGAATAATGTCTTAATCTATAAGGGAGACCCGAACTAGGTAACAAATTCTGATGAGGAATCCATGGAAGGATGTAAGAACATCCCATCATACTATTTAGATCAAGGATTAGACATCTCTAAGGAAGTGATGAAAGCTTCCCGTATTTGGAAAGCATGAATGCGGGAAACAAATGTGATGCCAGTGTGCAATCACACACATGAGGTAGGAACACCATGATAGAAAGCATCAAAAACACCATAAAAATTCAATGTAGATGATTCTAAACGTTTAGATGACCCTAATATATTAGCTCCAAACCCTAATATAACACCAAACAGAGTGGCCAAAATTAAAAACTTACGGAAAAATATTCCTCCAAAGCATAGAAAAAGTTTCCATGTGATGGGAACTTATAAAAAGGGATTGATGGACATACCACATAGAGGGTAGAATTCAACAACAGAAGTCACCACCAAATATTTCCATAAATTTATTTTATGAAATAACCAAGAAAATACCACTATCAACCAAAAGAAGTGGGTTATGTTCTCCCCACATTTTGGGAAAAATCATTTAGGTTCAATACCCAAGAACATCTGGTAACTTAGGGTGACTAAGTTAACATAACCACTATGTCCCTATCACATATAGAGAAAGAATGTGGGGACACCACCATTGATTGAGGGTGAGAAACATATCTCTCTACACTATAATTATCTACTTTGGAGCTAGAGACATATGTGAATCCTCCATATTTCAGACACATTGTACTCTTATAGAAGAGTAAACTAACATGCAACTACTATGCTACCAATATCTCATCAGTCCCATATCTTCACTTTCAATGAGGATAATGTGAACCCAAGAATACCTAAATCCCACCATTATAGGTCACTACATGAATACTAATATCATGATAAAATAATGAAAAAACTCCTTGAATTCTTAATAGGTCCTTTCATAGCCTGTCATAAGAGAGGATTAGATCATGGATATTCATAAATATAATTATGGAACTGATCATTCCACTTAACAATGCCTAAATGTCATCTCTAGGATCTTATCCAATGCACACATTAGTATACCATCAAAGTACAACCATGGGCCACCTGTGTCACCCTTAACTTATATTTTTTATTATTATTTTATTAATCTATTCGGTTTTAACCTTTTATTTGAGTTTATAGTTTAATTATATTAGTTTTACAAAATTTTAAGATTATAGTATTAGGTGAACTATTGGTGCATAATTAATAATAGCCTTGAGGATAATCGTGAAAAACCTCCAATTAATTATCAGTAGGGATCTTTATGGTTGGTACATGTTTTTCTTAATCATGCGACTAAAATATATGGATTCCCAAGTGTGTCTAGAGAAGGGTGAATGGTTGGTTCATAGTTTAGTAAATCGTGTAGACAAACCATGTGGCCTATATAAGTTTTAAAATGTATGAAATTCATCAACTACCCTACCTGGATTTGAAAACCTCTTAGTTATCTTTCTACCATCATTCACACAAGGCCAGTTGAGATGATCCCTATGTGTGGAATCCTCCTAATCCTATATGGATTTCTTAGATTTTTTTCTTCTGAAAGTAAATTATTCAAGGTTAGATGATCTTTTCCTCTCTCTTTATCTTCTTCTTAATTCCTTACAATCTCATATACTTACTCTCTCATGAGGATAAGGTGGATGAACCCTAGGACATGGGGTTTGTTTAATGTTGTTATTCTTGGTGTGTATAGATTATAAATCTCTTATTGTGACCCATTATACCATTTTTCATTAAATGTGACATGTTTATATTATTGTGATTTTGCTCGCTGCATGCATAAATTGTTAAACTTGTATAACTTTATTTCTTTCCTAATATCTTCTAATCTATGGTTTTTTTAAAGGATGAGTAATATGTAATTATTTACCATTGTCTTAATGATTTTAAAAATTTTTAAATGTCATTTTAAATTCATTTAGGTCATGTATAATTGGAACTAATTTCTAAATACCTCTAGGAATTTGATAAAACGACTCAATGATTTATATAAGAAAATTCAAGTTTTAAAAGGATAATAATAATAATTTATGACTTTGAAATATTTTATAAAGGATATAACTTAAATATTTAAGTTAGCTTTCAAATTAAATGGGAAATTTTGATTTTTTTGATTGGTTGGTGAGATTTTTATTCCTTGGGATGTTATTTTATGATTCTCATTATTTTTTTTAATTTTTATAATGTGTAGTAATGATGGGTTGGGTTTATTATTGGGTTTTTAACTATTATTACAATGGAATTGAATTTTATTTGTTTTTAAAAGTTTTTTTCAAGCATTGCACCATACTTGGTTCTAAAAAGGGTTTTCCATTTTTAAGCATTAGTTTTCATATTTAAGGAATGGTTGGAACCTTGTGAAAATGGTTTGGATATGGCCCATGTATATAAAAACCCCAACTCCAATAACCTAGAGATGATGCATACTTTATCACATTAGAATTGATACAATGTATCTCATCATTTAAGATCGAGTTACTTAGTAGTATTAGAAAACTAGATACATACATGATTCCCATATTCCTTTGAAAATATAAAATACATAGCATAATAAATGTTATTTCATCCTTGATAGTATTCATAATATCTATATTTATATTCTAGGGAAAATAATATAAATAAAAGGGTGATATAAGATGATCAGTAAAGGTTATGTACATTAGAATCTATCATGAGTAAATAAGAAAAAAATCAATATAGAAAGGTAAATAACTAGAAAAAATGTCATTTAATTAATAACTTGATAAAAAATTAAACCCACATATAATATAAATTAAGTAATCTCATGGATAATAATAACTAAATTCTAAATGAAGGAAATTAATACCATTGAAATTCATGATCTTAGACCTCATGATATCTCTACCATCAAGACCTAGCACTAAGAATATTTAAAACTATGGTTATAGAACCATTTAATTTGGACATATAATTTGTCTCATGAGATCTATCGATGCATCAAGGGGATATATAATTTTAGTCCCCAACCGCCACTTAATTTATAATGTATTCCTCATAAATCGAATGACCTATTTAATTTATAAATAATATTACTTATTAATAAATTTTTATATCAAGTAAATAATACATATTATTACTAATTTCCCTGGATGTCAACTAACTTTGAAAGTAAAACACTATATGTTGAAATATCATATAGTGTAGGAAATAAGAATATCCATGACACAAAGAACATGGATATTTAAGGTAAATGTAATGTCCAATGAACACAAGAAATAAAATGTTTAAATATAAAGTTAATGTCCATGATATTAATTATGAGATGAGTGATGACCATCAAAAAAGTATATTTTATAGTAAAATCGAATATTTTAAAGAATAAATGAAAATAGAAATGAAACATTAAAAATAATTTTTTCATTGGGGTTTCTTTGTGAAACAATTTAAAAATTTTATAATAATCTAAAGAGTAAAACGATTTTGGTATTGGGAAATTCTGTTAGCGTCATATATATTAAAAAAACATTTATTTTGAATTTTTGTAAAGAAATTTGAAAATGAAACTTTTAGGAAAACATTAGAAAAATTCCCTTAAAACCATAAAAAATTTCAAGGAAAACTTAAATTATAGTTTATAAATAATTTTATTAAATAAAAGGGACTTTTTTAAATCAATTATGAAAATATGGTTATGGAATAAAAATATACCTGGTCAAAAAGAGAAATAAGATTATATTTTATTTTAAACATTATTTTTTAAAGAGTAACTTACATTGAATCATTAATAATATTTAATAAATGGATATTAATGTTAAATATCTAAAATGGGAATTATATACACCACATAATGTAAATAGGTTTATAATACCAAATACGTCTCAATAGTGTGAAAATATATATGAAATCCCATATCTCACATTAATATTGCCTAATGGGTGTTCTAAAATACTGTATGATAAATTTAAATTTATTATAATTACATAAAATATCCATATTTATATATATAATATCAGATATGATCCATTTTTAATATTTTATCTCCTGTTTGTTAATAATATTTTATTATTATCATTATTTTGGGTATTAACTGATATGTTTTAAAGTATGTTTTGATTTTTTAGTCTCGGTCCAGGAATATTTCTCATGGCTAGATCATCTACATAATTTTATTAAATAAATAAATGTTATATATATTTAATATATATATATATATATATATTTAGAGTCATCCATATAATATAGATATATAAAAATGAATTAAATTGTTCATGGAGACGGTAGGTCTTGTGTACGCATGAATGCTATTTTCACTTTTTGAAAGATGAAAATAAAGAAAGTTAAATAATAATTAACATTTTTAGAATCAATATTATTTCATAAATATCATATATATTCATAAAATATAACCTTATTACCATCTATTTAAATTTTTAATGAAAAAACGAATCACATTGCTTCACGGTGGTGGTGGTCCACATATATGGACCAGAAACATTATAATTTTCAAACAGATTAGAAGGTAAGAATGTAGATGTTATATTATAGTTCCATAATTAGATTTATGTCTTAAATATTGTATATACTCATTAGTTCCATTTTTATAACTATCCAAGTGGTGATGAAAAACAAATTACACCACTACATGAAGATGGTAAATTGTATGTACACATGAGTGATGTTTTTTTTTCATAGAATGGAAAAGAGATGGAATATGTTTATACCATAATCATAATAAAAATATTAGTATATTTATTATACTAGATTTATTATTTTATTATGGGTAAAACTCTATATTATTAATTAAAATAAGAAATAAATTTGAAAGAGTCGTTAAAGATAATTACCTCTTCTATAAAAGAGATCCTTTAAATTTTTTCATAAGGGACATGGGGTTGGTCTTTTAGGAATAAAATAACCTAAAGAACATAGATAAGTATGTTTATATTTGAAGTGTATAGGGTTTGGTAAATTTATATGGCACAAAATGTTGCAAATAATTGAGAGAAGGGGTGTCCCTTATAAGTGAGGGGAGGGACATTCTTAGAATTTCTTAAAGAATTAAATTAATATAAATTATTATTCACGCACAAATGGATCCAACTTGATATAATTATAATATAATATGAGTATGAGTCTAAATTATATCATAGTATAAAATTTGGAGATTTTTTATTTGTGTTTTCACTCTTATCATTTAGTTTTAACCCCCATTAACCCTTTTGACAATTACCGCAATATTAAAGCTTTCCATCCTTTAAGGGTTATGAATGTTACTATAAAATAAAAAATAACTATAATTGTGAAATGGATGATTTTTAGAATAATATCCAATTAATTTTTGGAAAATATAATATTTTTTATGAATTTTAAATCATTTAATAAAATATTATTTATTATAAAATATCATTAATGTGATTTTTAACACTGTTCATTTAATTTGACATTAAATAAATCAATACAAAGGGTTAATTAAAATAAAACCCTTTAAAGTTTACCAAAAAAATTATATAGATATATAAGATTCATGGGAAACATTAATTCATTTAAATCATAACACTTTTAACATTTTTAAAATCATTTATTTTATTTTTCTAATAATTAAAAAATTATTGATTTAGCATTTCAAAAACATTTAAAGTAATTATTAAATCACTAAAAATTAGAAATAAATTTAAAAATTTAATATAATTTTATTATTATAAAAAATTAACATTAATATTCATTCACCACTTTATTCTTTTCCTATATGAACACATACAATATATTTAAAACTAAGAGAGCTATATTTTGTTACTTTATTTGATTTAAATATTATATAGGTCATTTTCATGGAGAAGTGTTAATTAAACAATTAAATTTATATCACAAGTTGATAATGGTAGTATTAAATTCATATATTAATAATTAGGATGAAAAATTATGACCTTATAACTTATTTATAACCAAGATTAACTCGAATTTACCCTTTACCAAGGTGACATTTTTTTACCAAGGTTACTATTCATATTGGAAAAAATGAAGCCTATTTACAAAATTCTTATATCATGATTAAAAATATAGAATAAATTTTTTAATATAAAAAAATATAATTGAAAAAAATTAATTTAATATTAAAACAAAAACACAACAAAAAATTGTTTTTTCTGAAAAATTACTTTTTAAGTATAAAAATGTTTTTATACTAAATTATAACATAAAATTGATTAAAAATAAATAAATTATATTATTAATAATATAATATATCTAATTTTACTCTTAAACCATTTTAAAACAAAATGAATCTTTGTAAATTATTGAAATAAAAATACAGTTTTCAATAAAGAGCAGTATTTTTCACTATTTTTTGGAAAATTAATCTTTTCAGAAAAATAAAAAAATTTCATTCTAAGATAATTTTGTTATGATGATTTAAAAAAATAAGTTTATTTTATCAAATATATTTCTAAATATTCCATAATTTAATTATAATATTTTCTCAGGAAAATAAATAGAAGATATTTTTCAAGAAAACATATTTTTGAAGAATAAAATGACTACTAAAAATTGAGTGCTTACTTCATAATAATTAATCAATAAATTTTTATTGAGTGAGTAATTTATATATATATATTTTATAATATAGTTAATTCTATTCATACCATTAATTGAATTGGTAGGTTATAATGGTCATATTTGAATGATAATATTTCATGGTTCATTTAAGCTCAGCGTTTCATGTTGTATATGCTATAAAAATAGTGTTATTTTAAAATCTCAGGGTGTTACATTATCCCCCTTAAAAAAATTACATCCTAAAAATTTTAAATCATGTTCTATAATCAAGGGTATGATATTTGAAAATTACTTTTTATAAAACCCACATCGTAAAAATGGTTAATAAAACTTCATCTTAAAAAGGGGAAAAGGAAATATGAAGATCATAAAAAAATTAGGTTTTTTAATAGAATAAAATTAATGAGAAGCGAAAACATGGACATAGAAGAGAAAAATAATTCCCAATGACTAATAGATAGTGATAAAGGATATAGTTAGGAGAAATTTAATGATCATAATTCCATAAATCTATGATGGGTGAAAAAACCATAAATTCATAAGAAATGATCATAATAGGATAACATTTTTTGTTTTATGATCCTTTTTATAGCGTTGATTAATTAATTTACCATATAGACTAATAAAATAAGGAAATATACTTACTTGAAAAGTATAATTTTATCCTTTAATCATTTTACACTGTAATATCATCCTTTATTCAGATGATGAGCATTTTTAATGAACTTATTTATATTGAAATCACTAAAATTAACATTTAACATAACATAATATCCATGAAATAATGACAAGTAATTACTACTATATTTATATATTTTCTAAAACAAAAATGGTCAGAAAAATTTATCCAATTATAAATTTAATGGAAACATCTAAAGTTCAAATTAATCCATTTCATAAATAGTTAACTTGAAGACTCCTCCAAAATATTTCTAAAAAATAGAAAATACAAAAATTTAGGTATAAGGTCACTAAAGTTTCAAAATAAACTTATCATTATTCCCTAAAATAGCATAAATTATCTCTTAACATTCAAATACCAAATATGTGAATACTTTGGTCATGTATTCTCTTAAAACATGGTAATAACCTAAATTATCATAAAACCTCAATGAAAACAAAACTATTTACAAAGAATTAACTTTATACATATTCCTTAAATAAAACCTCTTATAATCAAATATATTCTATAAATATAAAAATACAGTAAAATCCATTATAAATTAATTTTTCATTAAATTTATAATCATTTTCAAGCTCACAAATACTATCCCATTTAATTCGTCAGTTTGAAACTTATATTAATCCCAACTAAAAATTATTAAATAAATATCTTGAACATATTAGGGATTATCTTTCCCTTCTTCTTGTATTCTCTAAAAATATCATTTTACCACTAAATCACTTTTCTTGGTTATTGGTAGTATTCAACATATGATTTCAAATACTTAAAGAAAACTATTTTAGCACAACCCTTATGTGTTTCATGATTCCTAAATCCAAAATATCATTGATAAAATAATTATACTTAATTATTGAATCCACATACACAAACACATTAATCATTCTACTTCGACCATAGTAATAGCTAAATCTTGGCCTTCCCCCTTGTATTCTTCTATAGTAAGTTACCTTTACACTTGGAAAATTGGATTGAATAATACCCAATATATTTATAGTTGAAAAAATTAACATTAAAGGTTTATTTATTACCCTTTAATTAAAATTACTCATTGAATTTCTCTCTACACTTGAAGTAAACTCTCATTCCCTTTAAGCAAGTACCAAGATGTTTCTTTTCACAATTATCACCAGTGGAATGTTCCATCCTTCCCTTATTTTCCTTAACATCATTTATTTTTTACTTTCTTCTAAATCTTTATATTCTTCTCTTAATTTACTTTGAAAATATATGACTTGGATAATTATTTCTCTATCATGATGGAACTTGATACCATATCATCATATGATGAAAACTCCTTAGAAAAAAAAATTCCCTTTTGGAGGATTAGATTAATGCCATCAAAGAAATGATCAATATCACATTTTATATTATTTACATAGTCCGTAGTATACCTTTATAATATCTTTTAAGTTTACTTTATACTTGTAAACACTTTCCTTGCCCTTATGCCTTCGATTTAGAAATTTAGTTTCCATATCAGCTCATTACTCACAAGGAAATTATTTAATATATTACTCGACTACCAACGATTTAGTAGTTCCACTAAAATATGAATGATTTTTTCACATGAAGTGATCCAACATAAGTGAATCATGATCTAGAACAAGAGGTTGTTCCATACAGGTAAGGTTATTATTCATAACATGAGTTAACTATCATAATATAGTCATGATCTTCTTAGTTAAAAAACCTACTATATTGGATTTCATAATATTTAAATACCTAAATTTTCTACAGGTGTTGATTCCCTTTATTCTATTAGGTTCCATCACTAAATAATGTCACATATTTAGTTAGCTAATAATCATACAGAATATTGAGCCATAAAATAAAAATCCATCTAATAATAAAGACTATCAAATACTATAAAGGATGATCATAGTTCTTATGTTAGCTATGGTTATTTAAAATCCAATTCCCAAGGTTTCAATTAAACTTCCTATGATAACAAATATAAAAACACCAAACCTATTAACCTGGAGATGGTGTATATTGAAAAGGTCCAAACAGGATCAATGTATCATTGAGAGGGACAGGGGGTGAATCAAAAATATCTTTTTCTTTTATGTTATCTTTATTTTATAAAAACCTTCACCTATTGTTAAATAATTATCAATTTTCTAAAAATAAAACATTCACACATCCATAGGAACATAAGTATTTATAAGTTTTACTACTCAATATGTGTATCTAATCCTTGAAATGGTTGGAAGTAATCTAATACCACACAATCCATAAGAAAACAATCCTTTTGTGTGGATACAACAAGTAGGAAATACCCTTAAACTTGTGTATCACTATGATAAATACAATAGTGTATGGGATTATTCTAGAAAAAATTATGTAAAATACATTTTGTAACAAGTTAAGAAACCTTCACCAGTTGGTTTCAAACATGTCACTATGCTGCTTAAAGTTTTTTCACTTTTTAAATTATTCAAAAATAACAATTCTTAACTTTTCTACCTAGAATTAGGTTGAAGAAACATATTTGGACTTTGTAGAAAAACTTAGTCTAATATATCACTCAAATTATTTAGTTCGA
The DNA here is from genome assembly GCA_963277665.1 of Viscum album. Taxonomy (NCBI): domain Eukaryota; kingdom Viridiplantae; phylum Streptophyta; class Magnoliopsida; order Santalales; family Viscaceae; genus Viscum; species Viscum album. The sequence goes on along the minus strand of OY728157.1, from coordinate 452,067,812 downwards.
TTCTTTAGTTTGGAAGGAATTATGAATATATTGTCTGGAAATAATTCTGAATCACTTTTTTCAATCCTCAAAAGTGTCAATATGATTTCTTTATCTGATCTAAAAAACCCTGACCAATACTTCTTCTTTACTCTTCTTTTGTTTGGAAAACTTTATTTAAGAAAACTATATCCTGATACTTTTACTCTATAATATACTTTCCTAAATTTTTTTATAACTTCACTCTCTCATATATGTGAATAATGTTAGTGTATTTTTTACCTTGAACTCGATTTATATATTTTCTAGAAATGGAATAGGTGGAAAACCAATTTTCTTTTCCCACTCAACCAAATTACAGAAAATTGAATTTAAAATTCAGTTCAATTTCATCTTTGACCGTTTCAGTGCTTCTAAAATATTATGGATTCTCCTCAAAACTTATTGAATCTTCTAAAAAATTCATCCTTCTTCAAACTTACAAAAAATCTTCAGTATGGTGCAATTAGTAATTCTGATTGAATCATATGTAAAACTGGAGACTTCCCAACTTTATACTTCAATCCAATTGAAAATTTGAAATTGTTCTTCCATAAATATTATTCCATCTTCTATAGAATTTTAAACCCCTATACAACACTTTAGTATAAGATTCAAAACGTTTCACCTCTTTTTTATTGGTTAATAAAATTCTCAGATAGATGAAAAATTACATTCGATGAAGTCCAACATCTGATGAGTTATTGATGCCATCATGAATCTGATGGATTGGTCTCTAATTCCCATCCACTGTATCGGTGTCACGTCTTGTACGATGGCTCTAAACCCAATCAAATTTTTTCATGAATTTATTTCTTTATATACTAAAAAATAACATATTTTCTATATGAAAATGGTTGAATATATTTTGGAACTCCATTAGAATGATTGTTCTTTTATCCCATCAGATGGATCAGTCTCTGGAGCTCATCTAATTCATTATCCCTAATCAAATTGACATATATGGTATGCATTTGATAGAAATTTAAATCTGATGCCCTGTTGATACCAAATTTTTTTTGATGCATCAGTGTCAAATCTACTACGATGGATTGGTGACATATCTTTTCCAATGGACTGGTATCAAAAGAGAATTTGTTCTCTCTAAAATTCAATAGATGATGGACCATCCAAAGGATTGGTTCATTCGGTGTATTAGATAGTCTGATAGATCAGTCAATAACCAATTTTCAAAACATTTAAATTCAACAAGTTTAAACTCCCAACATTCAAAAAATTTCTACATCTAGTGATTATTGCATAGATGCCCTTCAACCAAAATAATTTGAATTTATACTCTCTTTTATTCTATAAAATCTATCTAAAATCCTGACTTCCTCATGATGTCAAGAACATAGTGATCTAAAAAGCATCATCTAACTTACAATACATTTTCTACACCTTTCTTTTACAATTCTTGGATCAAAAGTTTTTCATACAAATAATGAAATTTGAAACTTACAAAATAGAAAAGCATTGTCAGATTTAGAATTAAATATCTTGAAATAAATTTTGAATTAGATATAACTTCTCACTCCGATCAAGAAATTCATTCTGGAAACAATGTGAGTATGAAAAACAACTCCACCTAGAAAACAGCTCTAGAATAGAAAATTGAAACCAATGAACAATTGTATCAAGAAAGTGTTTGATCTTATAATTATGAGAAACCTTTCACCTAATCATAAACACTTAAAAAGTGAATTTATTTTTCATGATGAAAAAATACAAAAATATTTCAGCAACTTCTTCAAGAATCTAAAAAAACAAATCCTTCCAACTTGATCCCAATAATATCCCTCTTTGGAATCACTAAAACTTTGTAATCTCAAGGTATGGATCACTAATCAATAATTATAAGCCTGTGTGAGTGAACTCATTATTGAAAACAAGAATATTTGATAGAAAAATTGTACTTTCTATAAGTAGTGACTTAAAAAACATCTTTATAGACTTCAAATATTCCAAAACACTTCAAAATAACTTCTTCTTTCCTGTAAAAATTTTCCTAAAAACATTTCAAAAAACTGTTAAAATAGCTCCCACACTTACATGGGAATTTCATAGATTACCCAAATCTCCCCCTAAACACATGATTCTTTAAAAGGTTTAGCACATATTAATAGATATATTTATGAAAAATTATTTTTATCCACCTTTAAAACACCATCCAAATACTAGAATAGAGACAGGACAAAAATACATACCTCAAATTTAGAGAGAAAGAGGTCAAACACCCATGTTCATATTTATTTTGAAAAATTCTTCCTTCAACAAAGGGTTTTTGAAAATGTCATCAACTTGTTCCATTGTAGGAACATACTTCATCTTGAGTTCATTTTTATCTATATGCTCTTTTATGAAGTGATATTTGATATCAATATTTTTTGAATGAGAATGATGTAATGTATTTCTTGTATGATTTATAGCACTCTGATTATCACAACCCAAGAGAGGAGGTAACTTCAATTCAATAAGTAAGTCTTCCAACTATGTATTTATCTACACAAGTTGTGTTGCAGTTTTAGTAGTGAAAAAAAACTTAGCTTTATACATTCTAAGAGTTATTGAATTCCGTTTCTTAGTATGAAAAATTTCCCAACTTTTCCTCAAAAAGAAAACTCTACTAGATGTGAATCTTCTATCAATTATAATTTCTTCCCAATTAATATCTATATATCCAAACAAAAAAATTATTCCTAATCTATCATACCTAATTAAAAAATATGTTGTGCCTTTTATATATATGATACTTGTTTTTCTACCCAATATATGTGGTTCCTTTTGAGAACTTTGAAATCTTTCACATAAGGTAACAAAATAAAAAATATATAGTCTTGAGGTAGTCATATACAAAAAAATCCCAATCAGATTTCAAAACTCTTTAGAGTCATCTTCCTTACCTTCTATGTATTTATTCAAGTTGGTTCCCACTGAAATTGGTGTGGAAACAAATTTCTAATTTTCCATAAAAAACTTCTTAAGAAGTTCTGTGGCGTACTTTTCTTGAGAAATAAAAAATATATTTCATATTTTGTGAGATTTTTAACCCAATAAAGTATTTCATTTCACAAAGCATAAAAATTTCATAAAACTTCTCTATTTCTTTATCAAATCTTTCACATGTTTTTTATTAATCATAGAAAATATAATATCATAAAAATATATAATAACAATGAGGAAAATATCCTAACTTTATTTTATGTATATATTACTATCAAATCTTCCTTTCTTAAAGTTCAAATTTATTAAATAGGTACTCAATTTGGAATACCACACACTTAGATCTTTCTTTATCCCATATAAGGATTTATTTAATCATCACACATAACTTTCATCCTTCCTAATTTCAAAATCACATGTATATTCAATATAAACTTCTTCATCAAGTTCTCCAGTCAGAAATGCTGACTTCACATCCATCTAAAAAATTTGATAACTTCTTTGTACAAAAATTACATGAAATATTCTAATTGTTCCAAACCTTTCCACCAAATAAAAAGTCTAATAAAAATCAATACCTTCAATTTGTGTGTAACCTTTGAAAATAAATATATATTTTTTGTTTCTTATCACTTCACCATCTTCATTCAACTTGTTACAAAACACCCATTTTGTACCAATAAAATTTTTTCCATTTGGTTTGGGTACAAATTCGCATGTATCATTCTTCTCAATTTGATCCAACTCTTCATTCATAGCATGAATCCACTCTTGATGCTCAAATGATTCATTAACAAATTTTGGTTTAAATTTTTAATACAAAGAAGTATGTGTAACAAACTTTAATATTCTTCTTATTTCTACCTTTTTATGTTGATAACCAATAATATTTATAACTTCCACCTATTTTATCGGCCTAGGATGAGATGTATAAAGTTATTTCTCATCACTAGAAATTTTTGAGTTTGATTCTTTTATCTATGTGGAATCACTATTGTTATAATTATTTTCATGTTTCTTAAAAAAAATCATTCATCTTCTTTATCTTCCTCATCTACATGTGTTTATGAAACATATTCCTTAGCTTTTGGAAGAACATTTACATCAATTAAATAAACTATTCTTACTATATCTTTGTTGAAGCATCTATATCTTCTTCCATTTAATGAATAGTCAATAATGATTCCATAGTCACCTCTATGATCAAAATTTCCAAGTCTTCAACCTTTATTCTTTATCATGCACTAAATCCCAAAAACTATTAAGTGTTTAAAACATATATTTTTATTGTAGAAAATTTCATACAAAGTCATATCAGAACTTGTCCTATAAAAAAAATGATTCTAAAATTAAATTGTTGTGCACATTGATTGCCTCTATAAATAGTGAGAAATACCATGCCCAATCAACATTGTATACCCCATATCAACTAAAATTCTATTCCTCATTTCAAAAAAACCATTTTTCTATGTTGTACTAAACTCATGTCAAATTACATGTTATTCAAGATACTTATAAACTCTTCATTCTTGTATTCACCACCATTATCAGTTCTCAAATTATTCATAGAGTACCCACATTCATATTTAGCTCTTCTTCTGAAAATCTAAAACATATTTAGAGTTTTCAATTTATGTTTCAAATATATAATACAAGTAATGAGAGTAAAATAATAAATGAAATAAATGAAGTAATTATCTCTGAAAGTTTATTGTTTTCTCATTGGCCAAAAAATATCAAAAGGAATTAGTTCTAGGGGTCAAGTTGAATGAATATCAACTATTTATGCACAAATTTTATAATATTACCTTTTTGAAAAATTAAACAACACCAATATATTATTCTTATCATATTAAGAATATCATGGACACAATATCAATTTGATAATGTTCTCATGTTTAGTTGACACATATGTCCCAAAATTTTATGCCACAACTGATTTTACTCTATCATGATAGGGTAACATATATTCTGTACTTCACCAACTTGAAAAAAATTCCCTTTTATATGATAGAATTTCATAAAAAATTTTCCATCTTCCAATATTTCCAAAAAAACCCATCATTTTTAAAATCAAAATTATTTCCTATATAAAAATATTGTGAAAAATTAGTAGGTTGTGTTTCAACCCATAAACAAACAATGATTTCTTAGATTTCAAATTTTATTCCCCAATAATAGCAGATCCAACTCCTTTGATTCTAAGGGATTCATCATTTCAAAATATCATTGTACCTTATTCAAAGTCTTTAAAATTATCCAATAGCTTAAAATATCTAGTCATATTTAAGGAACACCCACTATCCAAAATCTAGGTTTTTTCTCCATTTGTCACTTCGAGATCAGTTTCAATAATAAGTGATTATTCTTTACCTTTTCATTTTTCACATACAGATTTTGAGAATTGTTATAAACATATTGTTATTTTGGTAGAAAAAAAATCCACCATTTTTCAAGATTTATAGGGTTTTACACCTTTTATAAATAGTTTCCATAGGTTGTAACCTATTTTCATCTTTTTAAAACAACTTTCTTAGATTTATTCACTTGAGATAATTAACTCCCCCTCAAAATTTTCTTTCTATAACTCATGGGATAATTGTAACATTGTTGGTTAAATGGAAACATGTTTTCCATATTCACAAATCCACCAAAATACTATTAGTAACCATAAAAATAATATTTACCTCTGTTACTTTCATACTGCATGGATTTTTGAACATGTTTCTCAAAAAAATTTATATATTTCACATCATAAATTTTTTGTGCCCAAAACTTTCTAAAATCACCCATAATATTCTTCTTAAATTTATATTTATTTCCAACTTTATCATAATCATAAGTGGTAGATATTTTTTTGGACTCATAAATTTTATAAACTTATAAATTTTCAACTATGTTGGTTTTGGACACATATATGATTTTCTCATCCTTCTTCTTCTAAGAAAAATTTTCAATTTTATTTCCAACCATTGAAGATAAATTTTTTAGAAAATTCATAGGTTCACACTTTCTTATACTTTCACTAACTTTAGAGATAGAGTTCTTGAAACTTGTTACTCCCTGCTCATATTTAGAAAACTTTTGTCAATTAAGTTTCAAATATTCTTCCTTTTCCTTTATATTCACTTCAATATGTTCATTCTGATTGTTTTAATTTTAATAGATATTTCTTCAAGAACTAAATATCCTCCAGTAACTTTACTTTTTATTCAAGAAATGACTCTTGATTGTCTACTATAAAACTTTCTTTCTTCAACTTCTTAATTTCTCTTTCAAGTATTACAATCTTTCTGAGATATTTTTTCAACTCTATTTTCAAAAGAAATTCTAACTCAGTCACTTATTCTTCAAAACTAATGATTCTAAACTCTTCATCATTAAATGTTTATATGAACATATTTTATCTAGTAGATTTAGTAACATTTTTAGCTTCAACTTCATTATCTTCATCTTTATCATCTTTAGACAAAAAACTTATCCTTTTTTATTTGGGTAATTTTTTATATTTCCCCTTGGAATTGGGTTTTGATTTATTACCATGTTTCTTCCAAGATCTTATTGGCCTTATTCTATCTCTATAAAAATTTTATTCATTCCTTTTTTGAGGGAAATTTATAGTAGAGTTCCCAACAACTCCATATTTAAAATATTTTAGGGGTAGATTCGCTTTATACTTTCCTATACATATTTTCAAATTTTTAGAAAATAAGGATAAAAATTCATCAAGAATGTTAGTAACCTCATTTTTAGATTCAAAATCACCAACTTATTTTTCATCATGAATATTCTTAGATTCTCCTTTCTTGTAATTCTTAGAGGAAATTTAGTGATCAACATTTTCTTTTCTTTTCATAACTTTCTCCCTTCTAGGTGGAGGCATATTTTCGGGGTACTGTAGTAGTACTATAGTAGAACTATACACTATGTGGGTACTGTAGAAGAACTCTACACTGTACAGGTACTGATTCAGAACTGTACAATGTGTGGGTACTATAACAGGCACTATAGCAGTTACTGTTCAGTACTATAGTAGCTGGAACTATTTACCTTGGGCTACCAGTTTGGGCTTGGAGTCCTTAAGGATTTCGGGCCACCCAGGCCTTCAAGTCTGTAGGGATTTCGGGCCACCTTTAAGGCATTCGGGACACCTCAAGGCCTTCGGGCCACATGCAGTTTCCCCAGACACACTACAAAAAAGGAGTATCCCCAGAAGAGGATTCGAAGCAGGTTCACTCACCAGAGCAGAGCCAAATGGATTTTTCAGAATGAGAGGGTATGTATAGGCCATCAGGACCATACATTTCTTGCATAGAAAGCCTAGCCAGATGACCATGAGATGGTGGAGAGATAATATCATGATGCAGATGCTGGGGAGGGGCAGTTCCTTGTAGATAGTCTAGTTGAATTCCCTAAGAAATTCGGGTCATGTAATCTCCTAAGCCTACAGGCCATGTAATCTATGAGCCTACGGGCCTTGTTAGGGTTCCCCCTCATCCCTTGAAAGGGGGTTTATCAAAAATCAATAAAAATGAAGGCCTTCGGTCCATTCGGGCTATGAAGTTCATACAAAGATAGATTTTATGAATATCTATATTTTAAAGATAAAACTTTATCATCAAACTTTTCAAGAATAATTATCATGATATTTTTAACAATAGATGAATCTTTCAGCTTCTCACCAAGACATCTTATGGTGCAAACAAAATCATTCACTCTTGTAAATATGTCACCAATAGATTCATATTCACCCATTTTGAGATCTTCATAATTAAACCTCCAAATTTTTAACTTTGTCTTCTTCACATTCATATTTCCTTTATAAATGTTTTTCAACTTATCCTAGATACCATTAGTAGTTTTAATTACCTTCAATATAAGGAAATAACTTTCAGAAAGTGATTATAGTAAATAATTCATAGCTCTTCCATTATTCTAAAGATTCTTATTATCCACCAATGTAATAGGAACAGTTTCAAAAAGTGGAAAAAATCCATATATAGTATCTTCTAAGACATCATACCCAAGATAAATAAGATACACAAACATTATATATTTTTAGATATGATAATTCCTTCCATCGAAGATAAGAATTCCCTTACTATTAACAAAATTCAAATTCTCCATAACAACTTCTCTTAAGAAAAGAGTAAAAGAATAGAACCTTCCCTCTAACACCACTTGAAAAGTCCCCACCAGGATTAATGAATCACTGAGAGGGGGAGGGGGTGAATCAGTGATATCAATTTCATTTATGTTATCTTAATTGTATAATAATCTTCACCTTCTATTAAAGAATTATCAATTTTCTAAAAACAAAACATTCACACATACATAAGAACACAAGTATTTACAAGCTTCACTACTCAATAAGAGTATATAGTCTATGGAATGGTTTAAAAACAATCCAGTACCACAAAATCAAATAGAATATAATCCTATTTTTGTGGATAAAACAATTAGAAACCACTCTTAAACTTATTTAGCACTATAATGAACACAACAATGCTTGTTATTCTTCTACAATGAATGATGTAAAATATGTTTTTTAACAAGTTAAGAATCCTTCACCATTTGGTTCTAAACATGTCACTATGTTGCTTCAATAATTTCCACTTTTGTAATTCTTAAACAAAAACAATTATTTAATTATATACCTAGCAGTAGGTAGAAAAAACTTCTCTGTACTTTGTATGAAAACTCAGTTTGATAGCATACTTTGATTATTCTGTTCGATTACTCAAACTAAAAACAAGTCTGAATAGATAGTCTAGAAAAAAATTTTAATCTCTTCTTTCTTTCTCTAGAAATGTCAGTCTGATTGTTCGGTCCAATCCATAAAACCCTAACCACTACTTCATATTCACTCTTTTTTTATCTAGAAAACTTTATCCAAGAAATCTATGATTGGAAACTTTTCCTCTACCAAATTTTACTAAAAAAATTCAACGCTCTTACTCTCTCCTATTTGCGAACAGTGTTAGAGTACATTGTACTTTGACCTCTATTTATAGGTATGCCAAAAATGGAATAGGTGGGAAACCAATTTTAATTTCCCACTCAACCAAATTACATAAACTTGAATTTCACATTCATATCAACTTCATCTTTAACTATTTTAAAACTGATCAACTTTTATGAATTCTTCCCTAAACTTCTATAATATTCTCACAACTTTATCCTACTTTGAACTTACAAAAAAATCTTCAATATATTACAATTTGTCATTCTGATTGAATCATATAAAAAACTGAAGACTTCCCAAATTGATGCTCCAAACCAACTGAAACTTTGAAACTATTCTTCCATAAACATTATTCCAACTTCTATATAATTATAAAACCCTCAAAAATACTTTATTAGTATCTTCAAAACGTTACACATTTTATTTTTTGGTTAATTAATTTCTCAGACAAATGAAAAATTATATCCAATGAAGTCCAGTATCCAATGAATTATCACCATCAGCATGTATATGATTGATTAATATTTGATTTCCATCTGGTGTATCAGCATCACATATTGTCATATGACTCTTTACTTAATCAAAATAATTCATGACTTTCATTCTTTAAAAAATGAATACAAACGAAATTTTTTATCTATGAAAATAATTTACTACATTCTTGAACTATGTCATATTGATTGGTCTCTGATCCCATCCAATAGATATATCTATTTAGCTCATTGAATTCATCAACCCCAATCAAATTAACAACTCTAGTCATCCTTTGATAGAAATATACATCTGATGCTCTGTTGATACCAACAATGTTTTTGATGGATCTGTGTTAGAACTCCTCTAATGGATCAGTGAAACATATTATTTGATAGATTGGTATCAAAAGTGACTTCTTTCTCTCTAAAACACAACAACTTGTAGATCATCTGATGGATTGGTTCATTTATTGTACTGGACAGTCCTATGAATTCGCCACTCAACACTTTGTAAAACCTCTAACTTTTGCAAGTTATAACTCCCAACGATTAGACAATTTATTCATCCAATGATTCACACAATGATGACCTATGACCAAAATAATTTTACTTCATACTTCTTTTCTTCTACAAACTCTTTCTTGTATCATGATTTCCTCATTATGTTAAGAACATTGAGATAAACATATAATCGTCTAAATTAAAAAAAAATATCCTCCTTTCTTTTATTATGCTTGGATCACAAGTGTTTTAGAAAAATTATGATATTAAAAACTTAAAAAATAGCAAAGCATCATTAGATTTAGAATCAAACATCTCAAAAGACATTCTGAATCTGATACAACTCCTCACTCTGATAAAAAACTTCATTCTGGAAAAAATGTGAGTCTTAAAAAAAATTCAACTAGAAAACATATCTAGAATAGAAAACTAAAAATAATGGACTTTCATATCAAGAAATCATATGGTATTTTGAGTATGATACACCTTTCACCTGATCACCAACACATAAAAAGTGAATTGATTTTTTTTAATGAAAAAAAATACAAAACATAAAAAAAATTATTCTGGAATTTGAAAAAATACTTCCATGAAACTTAATACCAACATATAGTTTATTAAATTGACATAAATAAAAAGAATCTCACCACATAGGATCAATCAATTTTGCATACTTGGAAAACTAGATACAAACATGATTCCCATCTTACACTGGAAATATAAAATACTAATCATAAAATTTTTATTGCATCATTGATATTATTCCTAATATCCACCTTCATATCCCAGGGAAAATATAAAAATAAAACTATTATCTTAGATGATCAGTATGGGTTACATACAATGAAATCTATCATGAGTAAATATGGCCTAATCAATATAGAAATGTAAATAATTTGAAACACATGCATTTAATCAATAACTTGAGAACATAATGAATCTATGTATAATATAAATGAAGTAATACCATGGATAATAATAACTGAATTATTAATAAATTAATTGTATACTACTGGATATAATGATCTTAGAAATCATGATATCTCTACTATCAAGACCTTACACCAATATAGTTTAAAATTATGGGTAAAAATCCATTTAATTTGGCCAACTGATTTGTCTCATGAGTTATATTGATGCATTAAGGGGATATATAATTTCATGACCCTCCTATCACTTCAAGGATAATGAATTCCTTATATATAAAATTATTGGTTTAATTCATAAAAAATATGACCTATTGACAAATTTTCTTATTGAATAAAGAATACATATTATTAACAATTCCCCAGTCAATTAAATAACATTCAAAGTAAAACACCTTATATATAAATAGTATATAGTTTATGCAATAAAAATATCCATGATACAAATAATTTATATATTTAATAAAAATTTAATGTCTAATGATATCAAGAAAGTTAATGTTTCAAGAGAAATATAATGTTCACAAGATTAATCAAGAGATGAGATATGACCATAAAAAAGTAGATTTAGCAATAAAATTGATTATTTTAAAGAATAAATGAAAATGGAAATGAAAGATTTAAAATAAGTTTTCATTAAATGGGTTTATTTTTAAAACTATTGAAAACTTTTAAAAGAAGATAAATAGTATGAAATGGTTTTGGTGGTAGGAAATTTTGTTAACACCGTATAGGTTAAAAAACATTCATTTTGAATTTTTATAAAGGATGTTGAAAATGAAACTTTCCAGAAAACTTCATAAATATTTTAATTATTTTAAAAAATTATATCATAACATAAAATATCATTAATAAATCATTTTTTCAATAAAATGGAGTTTTTTAAAATAATTTGAAAAAATGTGGATATGAAATAAAAATATACCTGATCAAAATGAGAAATAAGATCAAATTTTATTTTAATTTTTTTGAAATATTAACTTGAATTTAATAATTAATCATAATTAATAAGTTTATATTAATGTTAAAACCTCAAATGTAAATTATATACCAGACATAAATTAAATAGGTGCATAATACCAAATATATCTCAATGGAGTGAAAATTGGGATGAAATCGATTTTATAACATTCATCATGCCTAGTGGATTCTCTAAAACCCTTTATAATAAATTTAAATTTATTACAATTATATAAAAGAACCATATTAATATCTATAATATAATATATGATCCATTTATAACATTTTATCTTCCATTTTTTAATAATCTTTTATTATTATAATTATTTTTGGTGTTAACTGGTATATTTTGATATGGTAGTCTCAGTACGTGCATATTTATCATGCATCCATCATATAAATAATTTTATTCAAGATATTAATATCATTTATATTATATATATATATATATTTATCCATATCATATAGATATAGAGAAATGAATTACACAGTTCATGGAGATAGTAGGCCATACGTACGAATGAACTCTATTTTCACTTTTCAACAGAGGGAAAAAAGAAAAGTTAAATAATAATTAAACATTATAGAATCATTATTATGTCATAAATATCGTATATATTAATTAAAGATAACATTATTACAATCCATTTAAATCATAAATGAAAAAAACATGACATCGTTTCCTGGAGGTGGTAGTTTACACGTACGCATGAATGACATTATCGTTTTCCAAATGATTGGAAGGTAAGAAGTTATATGTGATATTATAGTTATAGAATTATATTTATGTCATTAATATCATATATAATCATTAGTTCTATATTTATAACCATCAAAGTAAAGTTTTTATGAAAAATTAATTACACCGCTACATGGAGACAGTAAGCCGTATGTACACACGAGTGATGTTTTTGCATTTCATAGAATGGAAAAGAGATAGAATTTGGTTGCACCATAATTATAATGACATATTATTATATTTATGGTACTTTTAATTATTTTATTATGGTTAAAACACATTAATAGGAAGTATAATAAGAAATAAATTTCAAGGAGTTGGTAAAGATGATTACCTCTTCAACAAAAGAGATCCTTTAGATGTTCTCTTAAGTGGACAGGGGTTGGTCTTTTAGGGAAAAACAAACCTATAATACTTATATAATTATGTTTATAAAATAATTTGGTAGTTTTATTTGAGATAGATAGCTGAAAATGTTGTGAAGATTTGAGAGAAGATGCGACCTTTTACAAGTGTATGGAGGGGCATTCTTGGAATTTCTTGAAGTATTAAATTAATATAAATTTTTTTCCATATAAAAATAGATTAAAATTGATATAATTAAAATAAAATACGATTATTAGTTTAAATAATCTCTTATAATATTTTTTATAATTTTTAGTTTTGTTTTCCCCTTATATTTAAGTTTTAACCCCCTTTTAACCCTTTTCACCATTACTGTAATATTAACATTTTCAATACTTTAAGGGCCATGAATGTTACTATAAAATGAATAAAAACCCATAAATGGACCATTTATTATTTTCAAAACCATATCCCATTCCTTTGTATGAATATAACATTTTTATGAATTCTAAATTATTTAATAAAATATTATTTATTATAAAATATCAATTATTCTATTTTGAACACTATTCATTTAATTTGAATTATAATACATTAATATAAATATTGAATTCAAATATGATTATTTAAAACTTATTGAAAAATTTATATAGATATATAAAAGTCATGGGACACATTAATTCAATAAAATTAGATAACACTTAATATTTTTATAACCATTTATTTAATTTTTAGATTAATTGAATAAATAATGTATTAGCATTGAATAAGGATTTAATTTAATTATTAAATCACTAAAATTTATTAATAAATTAAAAAAATTATATAATTTGATTATTCAAAAAATTAACATTAATATTCATTCACTACATTATTTTTCTCTATTTGAACACACAAGAGATATTTAAAACTAAGAGAGTGACATTTTGTAACTTTCTTTGATTTAAATATTATATATGTTATTATCATGAATAAGTGTCCATTAAACAATTAAATTTATAACATAAGGTGATAAAGTTATAATTAACTTCATCAAATAAAAATTATTATGAAAAATTATGACCATATCACTTAGTTTTAAACAAGATTAACTTGATTTACCTTTTTCTAAGGTGATGATTTTTGCCACGGTTAGTATTCATATTGGCAACAAATAAACAAAACCTATTTACCAAATTTAGTTCTAATAATTATAAATATGGAATAAAATTTTAAATATTCAAATCACATAATAAGAATAAGTTAATTTAATATTAAAACTCTAAATGAATCAAATAATAGTCTTTTTTTTAGATAAATGTATTTTTGGGTAAAAAATGTTTTTATATTAAATTAAACCATGAAATTTATTTTAATGAACTTAATTAGATTATTAATAATATAATAGTACTAATTTTTCTTTAAATATATTTTAAAATTAATTTAACTATTTAAATCCTTGAAAAAAATATAGTTTTCAATAAAAAGCAATATGTTTCACTATTCACTAGAAAAAAATCCCAAAAATACACTATATGCTAATTTTGATATGCTGATTTAAAGATTGAAGTAAATTTTATCAAACATATTTCTAAAAGTTATATAATTTAATAATATTTTCTCATGAAAATAAATAAAATTTATTTTTAAAGGAAACATATTTTTGAAGAATAAAATGACTACTAAAAATCGAGTGTTTATTTCCTAAGAATTAACAAATACATTTTTATTGAATAGGTATTATATATATATATAGTTTTTAATATCATTAATTTTATTAATACCCCCCAATTTAAAGACTAGTTTATAATAATCTTATTTAAATAATAACATTTCATGGTTCGTTTAAGTTCGGTGTTGGGTATTGTACTCATTATTGAACATAGTGTTATTTTAAAATATTGGGGTGTTACAATGTATGTTATTAAATTTGATCTTGATTTATGTTTTTTATTTTCTATATTTAATGAGAATGGGTCATTTGGGTATGAAGTTATTGGATAGTAAGTTAGAGGGTTTTATACGTTGTTGCTATTTCTTATGATTAATGTTTTACATGATTGATTGTGGATTATCCACTCACCTCCATTTTAGATGATCATGAATACCATAAAGACTTGGGTAGGGAATTCTATAAAAATAAATACTAGTCATGGTTCACTATAAATATTCTTGGACTATCATACAACACAAACTAATCATTTTTATGATATACTAGATAGTCACTTTCTGGGGCGACCTCTTTTACTAAGTACTGAGAATACTCCCCTTTGCAATTTCATCCAGTTAGATATGATTATTTTGATAAAAAATTCAGTACATGGTCCTAGTTTTCCTTAAACCTACTTTCCTAGGGACATTACCATGACCATCCTATTTTTATTTTCACTCATTTTATTTCTTTTATATTTATTATGTTGTTTGATTTTAGTTCCATCTCTTTACTATTAGATTTTATTACTGTTTACCTAGAATCTTATTCTACTTGTATGAGATGATTACATTTCTATATATTTATTTCATTTAATTAATTCTATTACTAGTTATAAAATTATATTTTTTTGGTCATTTACATCTGTCATGGTTTTACATTATTATTTTCTTGGAATAAAACTTAGGAAAAAGTGGAATTTCAAATATGGGTTATTCATCCTTTAAGGATTGAAAATTAAATAGTATAAAGTTTTTGTTTGAAATGATTAACTTTATTTAAATGATCAAATCTCTTCAAAACTTTTCAAAGTTAGATTTTGGTTTAACAGGGAATTTTTTTTAAATGGAAAGTACTTTTAGGATTGTCACATATAATTTATTTGATAAAAATAGAAGACATACTTTTATAGTTTTATATAAAAACTAGAATGAAAAAATATTATTTTTAAAGATTATGATTTTTTTTGTGGGGAGGATACCTAATAGAATTTTTCTTATACTTATAAATGTATTTTAGGTTCTTTTTAGATCCATACCTCTCAATATCTTCTTTTATGGAGTATTTTTTACCTAGTCACACATTTGCGAGCTTGGTGATGTTGTTGGAACATGACCATAGTCCATGTCGAGATGGTTGATCTTTCTAGTATTTTAGTCATTCTTTTGTTTATTATATCATAATTTTTTTAAAACTTAAACTTCAGTGTACCTTATATATTCTTCTAGTTTTTTTCTGTATTTTTATGTAATTTGAATGTGGTTGGTTGTTTATTTTAGAAAATAAATGCTTTGATAGTGTATTATTTTGAAGATTATTATTTATTTTTCATGGATGCCTAACTTATAGAATATTTATAATAGATTTTAGGTATATTTCCTTGGTGTATTCATAGTGATCTGTTGGGAAAAATAAATCCCAAGAGTGATTACTTAATGCCTTAGGACTTTTCACTAGCCT
This sequence comes from Viscum album, assembly GCA_963277665.1. Taxonomy (NCBI): domain Eukaryota; kingdom Viridiplantae; phylum Streptophyta; class Magnoliopsida; order Santalales; family Viscaceae; genus Viscum; species Viscum album. The sequence continues at coordinate 452,051,572 of OY728157.1, read as the reverse complement.
GAGGTGATCAGGAAGACGCCTAAAGTCATATCATGGGCCAGATCTGGCGCCTGAATCAAGGGTTACTTGGGCTGGTTCATGAATAAATGATATCATAGTGAACTATATTATTTGGTATGTAATCATATATTGGAGATATTAATTTCATAACATGATAATTAGGTGTATGAAGAGTCTATCTAGATATTTTTTACTCAGATCCTTGAGTTACCATGGGAAGTCAAGTTGTGAGTCTTGATTTTTACATATTTATTCACCATTTTTTATATATTTTTACACAAATTTCTATTTTTTAAAATTATATTGAGTTCATGTAGGTTTTTTTAAATTTATCACTTTTTGAGGTAAAAATGGAATAATAATTTAAGGCACACAATTTGTCCAAATGGTCTAGAAAATAGTGTGGTGCCTATGTGCATTTTTTTTCTTGCACTTCTAGTGGTGGTTACAAGGATAACGCATGGTCAAACAAACCATGAGGCCAAACCGTGCACAAATAGTAACCCCTATTAAACTTTATATTTAACCCTTTTTTAATTAGGGTCATTTTTAGTTATGATTTTTTACTACTTGGGATGAATTAATGATATTTTTTAAGTATTCTGATGTGATGTGATTGAATTTTTTTAATGATTTGTATTTGGATACTCTTATTTTTTTGATAAAGGTTATGTTTTTAAAATTAATAAAGGATTTTTCCCAGAAGTTTTTGAGACGAGACACATTTTTTATAAATGATTTTTATGTTTTGGATCATTTTAGTTATTTTATTGATAAAATTGTAAATTTTAAACTTTATTTTAGGTGAATTTCATGGTTTTTGAAAATTAAAAAAAATTCCTCTTCAGTTTTATTATTATTTTTGATTCATTAGGTAGTTGTTATAATTCATCCATTTGGGTTATTATATTAGGTATGTGATTTATTTGGTTTTAAATTAACTAGGTGTTTTGGATTTAAAAAATGACTTCAAAAATATATTTTTGAAGTTGTAAACTGATTTTAGGATGGATACTTATTATTTTCAAACTAATGCATATTATTAAAAACTTCCTTCCAAAAGGTTTTAAATGAAAGAAGATTTTGATTTATGATATAATGGTGGAGTATTTATTGAAATTGGGTATATTTATTTATTCCTATAAAGGGGCATGGTAATAATTTTAATTTTAAATTATGCCTCCCAAAAAGTTCTAATGAGTGTTTGGTTGTTCCTCAAGTTTGTGTCTCCTATGGTTTAGAAGTGATTTTTTTAGGTTACTGATCAAAATCAAACTCTAGTTGGAGTGGTAGAGTGATATAAATGTATTTTTCATGGATCCTCAGTCAATAAATTTCTTATTTACAAAATAATATAGTATAGTGCACACACCAGAGTGAATCTCATGTAGAGACCACTTATAAACACTATTATTCTATTGTCAATATTATATTATAACTAAAGTATACTAAAATGATATATACTAATATAATTATAGGGGATGGGTATGTTAAAGTTGAAATGATATGGATATATAAATATAAAAAATTCTCAATGAAGAATAAAAGATACAAGTAAATTTGTAAGAATATATATTATTATAAGGATTTTATAGTGATGATATCATTGTTCATTAAATAACTCAATATTCTACTCAGTGCAGTGATCAATACTAGTCAAATTAAAACCTTCTTTTTTGAACAATTATTACCCCACACCAATACCACTACATGTGGGGAAATAATCTTCCTAAATTTATCTGGGAGACCTATTCTCTAACCAAAAGTATTCAAGTCATACTCCCCTTTATGCATGACTCAAATAATGAAGGGAATGAATATTGATCACAAGGAAGAAGAATAAAATCATAGAGAAAATATGGAAACCACACACTGTAATTGGTTTAACCACAATTATAATTCATATAATAAAATATAGAGATATTTTGGAGTGTAAAAACTTAAGCGTCCACCACTAATTTTCTTCAAACAAGCACCAAAGTTAGTACTCTGTTTCCATGGAGTTAGAAAACATCAGTGGAGGAAATAAATGAGAAAAAAGAGATAATTTAAAGAATAAAATACTAATATCTATTAAATACATAGAATACCATTATAGATAAATAAACACCTATTTATCTAATAAAATATCTAATAAAAAATGGCTAACTCTTGAGAGGGAATGGGGGTACAAATTTATAGGAAATAGAGGGAAATATTTCTACTCTAAATGTTATACTTTGAGAGTTAGAATGTTTTTTAGATATTAAATGGAAATATCATATAAAATGGTATAATTTACATCCATATCCCTATATCTTTTACATTTTCCCTCAAAATATGATCTTATTTGGGCATGTTTAACCAAAGTTTTAACATGATTACCTAATAAAACGTTTCTGGACTGGGGACTATTTGAATTAAAATGCTCTATATTACTTTGAATATATGACCTTGAATGATCTATAATCTTGAGTAGCCAAAATTCATGAAAATGTTCCTCAATGTGTTCTCTATATCCCTTAAGAATTTCATCTTGTTTTGACCTTCCATTTAAAAGATAAGAACCTATTTTAAAAATATCTAAAACCATACATATATTTCAAGGATAAACATGATTAATAATTTTGGGCCTCTTATGATTGGAATAATCTTTGAGTACAGCTAAATTAATTATATCACATCAAGACTATAATCTTAAGAAAATTAATTTTATAATTTGGATTTGTTAAAAAAAATTTCTGGTAAAAGTAAAAAATTGATTTTAAATACTTAAAAATAAATAATTAGGCCATTTCCATAATTAATATCAATTTATTACTGAAACATAAAAATGTAACAATTTCCTATAATATAAAAAAAAATTCATTAAAAACATTTAATAATTGAATAAATTGTAGGAAAATATGATCTTCAACATAGATCTATTCCCTTATTGGTGTTTGATCTATACCCTAGAATTCTTGATTTATATTTTTTCATCTTTTAATCATAGGGTTCCTTCTTCTCAAGTCAATAGTCAAGGACTCAATAAGTGTTTGATGTTTTAAAGAGGAATTGTTTTGGACCTTAGTTTGGTAGTGTTATCATCATAACTAAATTAATTTGATGATGTTGTTAGTGGATATATGGGGGTGAGGTTGGTTTCTAAGAGACAACCCAAGGTGGTTGGGAACCCTTCTTCTATTAGAATTGATGAAGGCCCCCTATCTGGTGAGGGGTAATCCCTTGTATGATCTCATGTGATCACTTAGAGAATTCATGTCCCTCTTGTTTGGGAATTATATCAACCTTTAAACAATGTGATCAATCGATTCATATTGGAAACTTCAGGGATTTGGGTATTATAGCCTGAATCCCAATGGTATGATATTGGATCATGTTTGTGGTGTCCTTATTTCTTTTTATTATCATTTTTACTCTTCTTCCTCCCATAAATTTTCCTTATAGATATTGGTTTTGTTCAGTAGATTGTGTTTTGAGGAACCACATACCTTGTTCTTATTTGGAGAGTGAACATTTGTTTTTGTGAAACTGTGGATGTAACTTTTATTAGGTTGTATTTTATAGTGATATTCTTGAGTTGGTATTTCTCAGTTGATTTACTATGTTAGTGTTTCCCTTAAATGGTGGGGATATCCACTATGGGTCTCATATTTTTGGTTTTTCATGGAACTATTGGGGTGTGAAAATTGAATTTGGATATAAGTCCTTGTGTGAGGATTTTAATTTATTTTTAAAGGATTAAAAGGTCACTCTAGAAGTATTTCTCCTTTTATGGTTCATTCTTTGGACATGCATTCACTTATCTATGAACTTGGTGAATTTATGGGTGAAAAAAGTGTAATGGTGGAGAAATTTATCACACCCAACCTTCTATTTACTTATTATTTTATTTATCTATTTGGATTTAACCTCATCCTTAACATTTTGGTTGAATTCCATTGGGTTTTCAAAAATTTTAGGTAGTAGTTCTTGGTGCACAGTTGGTGCATGATTAGTACTAACTATGTAACTAACCATAAAAAAACTAAAACACTTTATCAGTGGGGATTTTTATGGTCCTTTCATGATTATATTAACCATGAGACTAAACTATTCATATTTATTGGAATGTCTAGTGAGGGGAACATGGTTTGGTAAATCATGCTTCCAAACTATGCGACCTATCCATGTTTTAAATATTTTAAATTCCTCAACCAATCACTTTGGATTATAACACACATTGGACCTATTAATCCCTTCATTCACACAAGGCTAGCTGAGGGGTTCCCTAGGTATGGATTCCTCCTCCTCCTCCATGGATTTCATGGCTCCTCATTCATCTAAATTTTGATTATTCAAGGATAGATTCTATTTCAATTTTTTATTTCCCTTCTACTTCATTCCTTTTGGTTTCATTTACTTCCTCCCTTGTGAGGCCAAGGTGGATGAACCTGAGGTCATGAGGTTTGTTTAATCATGTTCTTCATGAAGTATATGTATTTTTTATCTCATCTTGATACCCATACTAACATTTTTCATTGAAAGTGTCATGATTTCATTATCTTGTGGTAAGTTTCTCCATGCATAATTATTTAAAATTGAAGACTTTTATTTCCTGCCTAATTTATTCTAATTTATAGTATTATTTTCTTAAATTATGAGTGAAATGTAAATATTTACCCTAGTGGTAGTGATTATCATGTTTTTATTTGAGTATTTAAAGGTTTTTTCCATTTATAGTTGAATCAAATTTTAAATTCCCTATAGCTGTTTGAATAAATTACTCAATGATTTCTTTAAGAAAGTTCAAGTCATAAAAGTATATATTCTAATGATAATTAAAGAATTTTAAATTTTTTTCATAGGTAAAAAGTTATGTATTAAAGTTATTTTTTTTAAATTAAATGGGTACTTTTAAAGCGTTTTTTTATTTTTAGTTGAGATTTGTGTTCCTTGTGTTTTGTATGATGTTCATTATTTTGTTTGATTCTTATATTTTATAGTTACATCTTAAATTATGGATTTGGGTTTTTATTGAGTTTTTTAATTATTTTTACTATGGAATCAGTTTTTATTTTTATTTAAATGTGTTTTCTTTCATGTGTTGAACAATATTTTATGATAAAAGGGATGTTTATGTTTTTAGTCCTTATTTTAAATATTTATGGCCTAGTTGGAAACTTGTGAAAATAGTTTGGATGTGGCCCATGTATACAGTTATGTTTGAGATTGATGGCTATTTTGTATGCTTCATATTTTATGAGAATGGATGTTTGGGTATAGGATGATTTTAGTGGAGATGATATGGATTTATATACGGTTGATATTTATTATGATTGATGTTCTACATGATTGATTCTAGCTTATAGACTCACCTCTATTTTTGTTAATCATAGGAGATTCATGGAATTTGGTAGATAATTCTATAAAAAATACTACTAGGCATGGTGTTACATGTCTATCCTTGGAAAATTATACAATAATGACTAAAAATTTATATGATATGTATAGTGAGTAACTTTCTTGGGTGGCCTCTTTCACTAGGCATTGAGATTAGTCTCCCTAGAGACTATACATAGATGAATGTGATTAGTTTTATCATTAAGATATTATAGGCTCCTAAAATTCCTTTACCTTAGTTCATTAGGTCCACTACCATATTGATTAAATTACTAGTTTTACTCGGTTTATTTTTTTTATTTTTATAATGTGGTTTACTTTTAGTTCCATCCTTTTACTATCAGATTTTATTATTGTTCACCTAAAGTTTTATTCTCTTTATGTGAAATGCTTACATTTGTGTATCCTTATTTCATTGAGATTCACCTATTAGTGGTATCTAATTTTATTTTTGTGTTTATTTACATGTGTCATGGTTTTACCTTATTTTTTTATTGGAAGCAAACTTATATAAAAAGGGAGTTTCAAAAATGGGTTTTTTGACCTTTATGATTATAAAATTAAATATTATAGAGGTTTTTCTTAAAAAACATACCTTTATTTAAAATCCCATTTATCCTTAAATAATTTCAAAGATATATTTTTGGTTTAATTGGACACCAATTATTTTAAAAATAAAAGTATTTCTAAGATGGTCACATGTGATTTATTTGATTAAAATAGAAAACATACTTTTATTGTTGTCTATACAAACTAGTATGAAATAAATTTATTTTTACATATTATGAATGGGGTGTTTGGAGGTTACCTATTAGAATTTTTGATGATTCCAATAAAGAAATTTTAGGTTATGTTTAGATTCATACCTCTGTATATCTTATTCTATGGGATCTTGTTTACCTGTTCACTCATGGAGTAAGCTTGGTAATGGTGTTAGAGAATGACCATGGGTAATGAGGAGATGGTAAATATTTTTGGTATTTTAGTATTCTTTTATTATATCATAGATGTACTGACCTATTCACTTATATGTACTATGGATATTTTTTTGTTATATATTTTTATGTAATTTTTATGTGGTTGGATTTTTATTTTGGATATTATATGTTTGTCTAGATTAATATTTTAAAACTATTTGCTATTTTTTTATGGTCACCCGACTTATCGAAGAGTTATATCAAATATCTACTAGATTTATGGTCTTTATTTATTATTATTTTTTGGAATAATTTTCTCAAAAGAGTAATTCCATGATGCCTTTATACTTCTCACTAGTATGAGGCAATTATAAATGTATCTTGGGTCATGTCATAGGCTGGCTTGTGCGCCCAAATCAAGGGTGAACCGGGTTGGTTTGTGACATTACCCTTTAAAAGAATCCATGAATTACTCAACATTTATAGGGATTGAATTTATCATCTATGTTATTAGTATAAAAAATCATGTTTACTATAATATGTATAAGAAAATTTAATCTTCTAAAAGGATAGATTCATTTGTCACACCTAAGGGGGCCCCACCCACTACTGAAGATGGTCCTCACCTCATTTACTTAACCACGCATACCCATACAATACTATCATTAGAACCAAATCCATAACAATATGGATACAAATTAATCTCACATTTTACATAAAGTAATCACATGAAATACCTCTTTCTCTACTAAGGATAATCTCACTTTCCCATAAGAAGTTAGTGAAAGAGGGCCGTAATCGGTGGAAATTTTCTAGATAACAGGGTTCCAGCTAAGTGTAAACCAGAATTAAAACTATTAAATATATGATATAAAAAGAATAAACCATTCATTTCCCACCCATTATGATGGTCCATGAATAAAGGAAATGAATTTAACTATATACCACATCTATTGATACTTGACTATAACCATTTATCATGTGCATTTTTACACATATATAACTATTAGAACTTCATTCTTGATAGAAAATATGAAAATTTAGTGTCTGAAAGAGTGGATTGATGCATCATATATAACTGACTACTCTTGTATTGCTTGGACCTTCACTAAATGACTCATCAAAAGTTAGGTGGACCACAGTAATGAGGTTTCCAATCTCATTTCCATCTCTAAAATATAGGCATTACAAAAAAACCACCCTATCAATCATCAAGAAAGATATTAGACTCATGCATAAAGACTTGGTTCACTCCGCATAAAATACTCAATATACCAAGGTTTATTTAGGGGAACATGAAATAGGTATTATTACATTAAAACACAAACACATATCAATGACTTCTCCTCCATGGTCTCTTCCAAAACTATTAATACAAAATAGTTTTACTAAAAAACATGTCTATATAATAGTTCGCATGGTCCAAGGGAACTGATGCATACACAAATAGGGTTGTGATGCCCCATGGGATATCTAATATCCTCAATTGAAACCCCATATCAGATAAGATCTCAAACTCCAAACATGAAAGAGTAGTCCTGCGATGTGTTTGTGAGAAACATAATCCATTATAGGTTCACGATGCCACACAATAATCTTAATGCAAGAATCATCATTTGGTTAATGAAATATCAAAACGAATGGAAATTTGGGTCCCAGAAACTAGCTGATCACACATCTCCCAAGGATCAAGATCACTTTATTCACCAGTATGCACAAAACATATTCATATACTAGTAGTTTCATCTCATTCAGATAAAACTACAATCCTCTATAAATATTCCTATGTTAAGAACAAAGGAAAGAGAAGATGAATCAGATCATAGGGCACAGATATATCTCAATTGAGTTCTTAAAACAATTATTCCTCTCATTAAGAAACCTAAAATCTATATATAGAGGTCCCCTCCCTAGTATCCACCCAAAACCCAAGGGGATTACCATCTCTACTAAAGTATGGGGGATCCACACCCCATTGGAATCGAGTAAGTACAGAACCAATTCCAAAATGGAGGATCAAGAATACTAAAGGAAATACCACTATGTATAGTCAACCACATGATATTTTCCACATTGACTTGAGAATATAATTACCCATATAGTATCCCATCATTGTCTCACTAGAATCATAAGGAAGAAACTAATCCTCCTCAAATCACACATAATATTTGAGGTTGGAATATAGAAATCGAGTGTGTAAAAAATAACCCATGCCTCATTGAATTGTTTACAATATATTAGGGTGGTACACAAAAATCGTATGTGTAAATAAGAACCCTCATCTCTTAAAATCACACACAACATACGAGGGAAGCACATATTAATAAAGCACAACTAACAAAAAAATTGAAACACATAACATATGGGAAAGTGATATTAGTCCCCTGTATTCATAGAGGGGGGATATGAACTCAAAAATATCCTATAAGGAAACCCAAAACTGGTTATCCATAAAGTTCCTAGGGGGATTAACGATCCTTTACTCTAGAATACACATAGTTCCAAGAGGATTTCTAAGAGAATATCACCAATGAAGCTCACACATATGTAAGAAGTCATGTTTATCTCATTATCCACATAAGGTCCATCTCACACCATTAAAGAAATATTTTTCATGAGAAATATATCTTTCATCATTGCATAGTGACATTGTAGAAAGTAGGATTTCACACTATGAAACCAATTATTCACTTATCGCTATGTGATGCATGAACCTACTCAAATGGAACCTTTGACCATTTCCTCAATTACTCAAATTAGTCAAAATATTATTAGAATATGTGGGTAGGAATGTGTTTCCCAACACACCCTAGCTTAATTATCTGGTTTATCAACTAAAACTAAGAACCTTCAAGCATTGTTTCCCTATGTGTCCCAAATAGAGCTCCCAAAGACACCTATCTCCAATCTCCATCCTTAATAAAAACAAATTTTACACTGCCCTGACATGACTTGACTCATTGGGACCCGTCTTTGGTGGTGGTAAGCTGAGAGTTCCACCTAAATATTTACTATAATAGGTTAGGGGATGGTGATTACAACTGAATAGGCATATCATACATGATGGGAAGCTTTAGTCTAATTTACTTGTATACAACACACACCTCTACACAGAACATAATAATATATAAAGATAAATAAAATAACCAAAATATAAACAATTCAAATTAAAAATACTAAAATTATCAAATATAATACATGTTATAATCCATAAAGAAAAAGGGGTAAAATAAACACCCAACTACTAAAAGGAAAATTGATATAAACAACTAAAATCAGGTGATTCACACAAAAAGTTAACTCAAAACTCAAAATATAATCACTAACATAACCCCCAGTACCACTAAGCTCTTATAATTTTATATCTACCAAGGTCAACACCCAAATTCAGCTCCAAACAATCCATAGTAACACCATATCGACCGAGACTATCTCTGTATTGTGTTCTGACAGCATAGACACAAAACATGAGGGGAAAAATCATATGTAGGGGTGAGTATAAATATACCCAGTAGGTTCCTCAAAAACCAAAAAATAATCATGAATTAATAAGTTATCTCAAAATAATTCAATGAGAGGAGTCCTAGAAGAAGATAGAGGGAAAATATAGAAACATAAAGTTACCTTAAATCTCCTGGTACTAAAGGGAAACCTAAAGGAATATAAGGGAAAACCAGCTCAAACATTGTTACAAGAATATAACTAGAGGAAGTCAATAATAATCCTAAAATATTCTAAATACTAAAGTTATAGGGAAATAGTGGAGTCTCAATAATCATATTTCTAATCCATTCAATTTCATCCCATTCAACCTAGAAATAATCTATAGAGGCTTAAATTTTAAATGTAATAAGGGGGATACTTGAAATACTAAAATTCCCACTAAAATTCCTAGGTCACGAGCCATCCATATATAAAATTTTAACATAAACCAAGTGGTTCCATAGGATTTATAATCCTAGAAGAAGTTTGAACAACCCAGTACTATCTAATTACCACATAATCGCCAGAATTTAAGAAGGATAACTCGCTATGTTAACATAATCTTCCTAGTTGAGGGAGTATCTCATCCTCTGGTCCATCAATACTATGAAATTGATTGAGAGAAATATTTGGGAACTCACACCAAGGATAAATTTTATCCATGGAAGAACTAAATCCTTCTACTTTAGCTACCTAGGCTAAGAGTATACCCATGTCACCTCACATAGAATCATAGTGGAGGACCCACATCTTGTTGAAAAAGGAGTATCAATTGAGAGGGAAATAACCGACCCCAGTAGAAGAACAATGCCTCAAGTAGAACAAATAAATAACACATCATAAGGGGATAAAACAAATATAAAAGTATAAGGGTTTAATCCATTATAAATATGGGAAACCAATTCCCCATCACAAGACACACACTTAATATGGTTGACAAATAACAGATGATAGTGTGGTATTGAACCTACAAATTCTCTAATCATCATTATTGAAATCTAATGTTGATTCCACACATATAAATAAATTATCATCCAATATCACATAAAAAATGGTATAATATGGAAAAAATATCAAAAATTTAAATCTATATGAATAAACACACAATATAGGCTATTTATTTATTGAAAATGTACATTAGATGAAAAATGTTCATTTCTTCGCATCAATCATGAGAGATGAAACATGATTGGACCTGTGGATCATGACATGAGTTAGATATAAGTATCACATATTTTTTTGATTCTTTTATCTCAATGTATTGACCATGATGATACTAATGGATCATATTTCTGATGTCTTAGATAAAAGATAAAACTGAAATAAGAATTAATAATAAAAATAATACTATAAAATAAATATTAATAAATAATTCAATAGGGGATAGGGATTTACACCAACCCTCCCCCATATTATTCCATAGCACCTCATCAGCCATAATATCCACCAATCATAATGACCACTAGATTCCAAATATACGACTCCTCTACTACCGATGATCAGCATGTGTGGCTGGAATCTAATGCTACATTTCCCATATATGGTCTTATCACAATACACCATCCTCATGTGGTTTTTTGTGATTAGAACTATAATATTTACTTCACTAGATAAAATATCCACCATGTTTCACATCCCCACCACAACCTATGACACTGCCATTATCATTTTACCACTCTACACCTCAACCTCATGTATGAGATATAAGATGATCCACCACCCCCTCCACTTTCATGCACTACTATTGATGACGACCCCTCCATAACAAGGTACTAGGGAGGAGAAATATGAGAGTTTAGGGGAAGAGATATGGTCATGAAGGATGTAGGAAGAGAAGGATATATATTAGGGAGAAATAAACTAAATCTGGGCTCAACTGATCTCCATCCTAAATCAATCCCAAGTTCCCATCATCATGAGAATCAAAATTAGATAATATGATTCTATCAAAGATTAAATCACCAGAATTTAAAATTGGATATTAATATCTAAATTTTATATTCACCTTGAAAACCTTTAAGTACACTAAAATATATAAGTAATTATACCTACTTTGAGGAATAACAACTGATTCTTTAATATGTTGTTAAATCCAAGGTTATGTTTGTCATCATCACATGGGCTCATTGATAAATTATCTTACTCAATATCATAGCTTCCCAATTACACCACATTCTCCTCCCCTATCCCTATCATTCTATGGTTTTTATTGATAAACCTAGTGATAAGGTTTTATATTGAATTTGAAGGGGGGATTGGGGTTTCTCTGAAATAATGAAATAAGTAATTAAATTAATTAATTAATTAATTTCATCTAAATGGCCCGAATCCAGAGGGACCTAATGTGAACAAAGGTTACACCTCTCCTAGGGTATATCCAATATTCTAGACACAACCACAATGTTATATTTCTTATCTTATTGTTTTTTGAGGATACATAATACTTTCATCAAAATTACATGCACATAGACTAAAAATAACATTTTTATACTTAATATACTTTTTATTGAATCTTCACCACACCTATACTATCATAATAGATTAGATTAAGTGTAAAAACTACCCCTCATAATCAATAGAACCATTAAATAAATATATTGAGGTAATTTTCTAGGATAAATTTACTATTTTACCTATGGGAAGACTTTGAGACCTTGAAACTCAAAAATTAAGCTATGTATTGCTTAAAAAAACTTATTTCATTAGACACATTCACTACCCAGCCTCACCTATGTATTATTTATAATCACCACCATAATTAGAACCTGAATGTGAGGACACGTTTTCTTCCTAAGTATAGTGGTAAGGACCATTACTTTATCTAGTTTATAATGGATTAATAATTCCCCCAATCTTGGAATAATCGAGGAGAGATCTACACTTTACATTGATCATGATTATGAAACCACTTTCCCCTATAATTTCTAACTCCAACAAATTAATGTTATCATAGTGATGATAATATTTAAAATAAAATAATATAATGAGAATAAAAGTTGAGTATAGTAGAATAAGGACCATTGAAACATTTGACCAGTTTAACCGCACACTTATATAAGTTATAATAAAAACAAAATCAAGGTAAAACACATATATTTAAAAGTCAAATACAATTAAATAGTTTAAAACCCCTTGTATAAACATAGAATCTATTTATATATCATATTAGATTTAGATAAATTATAGTGGAAGAATATAATTACATATAATTTAAATGAATATAAGTAAATAAAACAATAAGGTTTGAAGATCTGTAATTGACAGAGCCTCAAAATGATTATTTGATCATGTATCACTTCTCTTTACAAAACACATCATATTACCTAGGTAATAAGATTTCTTACACATGGATTCCTTAACCTATAAAAATTTTCAATTACAGGTTTCAATTCACATAATCCTCACTCAATATCTATCTTGTATTGGGCTACACATACTTTGTTTATTTCAATTTTACCAAATTTTTAATCAATTGGTATAGGGAATCAGATATAGTCATATGTACCATGTGGTTATACTTTATTTGGCAATAAACATGGTTTGTTAAAAATTCATCCCATTTATAGATACATCATAGATGCTTCATGAGGTATATTTGGAGTGACACCATTAACCTTCTAATGTAGCATATATTAGCTTCATAAGGATATGTTAGGATGAGAATGTTGTATTTGTTAGTGACCATAGACAATTTTTTCTGGTATACTGAAGTGCACTGTGTTGCATTTGTTGTCAATGAGGCATGAAGTTGTCTTGGAATGAATGGAAGTCAAGGAATGTCAAGATGTGAATGCCAAAGGTTGTGATGGTGTTGGTGAGGAATGGAGAATGGCCATAGTAATAAGATGCATGTCACTTAGGAGATTCACTAAGTGACATAGGAGATGATGGTTTGAAACATTCTCTATGTAAATCTGACGATTGTGGAGCTGATCTTTAAGTTCAAAGAACTTGTATCCTGATGATACAATGTCACAACATTGATTGAAGACCATGCATTGTCTTCACAATGCATGAGGAGTTGAAAGGAGTTCCATCCACAACTACTAAGTGGATGATGTGCATTAAAGAAGTCCATGCTCTATCACATAGTGCATATGAATTGAAAATGTTCCAATTGATCTCTGATTAGATCAATGAAGAATGTTGAAGACCATGTGTGATTCATGAGATTCAGTTGAAGAAGTCCCTCCTAAGTATAGAACACATATGGAAGAGGAGATGAAGAAGATTAAGAAGAAACCGTTTAGAATTCCATTCCTAAGTGATAAATAAGTGTTGAAGAGTAATGGAGGAATTCCTAAGAAGAAGAGATGAGAAGGAAGGAAGAAGGGAGAATGGCTTGGATGATGAATGGAATTTGACATTTTATATAAATAGGATACTTTGTTTTTTTAACAAAGTGTTCAACACTTCATTTGCCAAAAAATTGGCCAGCCAAGGCACCTTGGGGGTTCAACCCCAAGGCATGGGCACTAAGGCACCACGCCCGGGGGAACCCGTGGGGCGAGCCAGGGCGGCAGGGCGCACACCCAAGACACCGCATGGGCGCTTGGGGCACGCCCGGAGGAGCGCGACAGGGGCGCATGAGCGCGCTCGGAGGATGCATAGTGGGCGCCAGTAGCACGCCCGCAGGGAGCATAGTGGGCGCAGAGCGCGCCCGCAGAGAGAACCCGATGCGGGGCGGCACCGGGAGGGGAGAAGTTCAACTAGCGTGTTGAGGGAGCGCCAGGGTAATAAGCTGCGGAAAAACCGCGCCCCGTTTCGATGTGGGACGCGGAAAAATCCCCGGGAGCAAATCCTGGCCGCTCATCTGATCTCGCGGACGATCGGCGCCGCCCATCTTATCTGCCGCGCGCCGCGATCCATCCGGCCGCCCGATGTATCTCTATCACCGCATCCGACGGTCGAGAGCTCGTCTCCTTCCTCGAGCTTAGCCGAAGGCCACCCGAAGCCACCCGCGAGCCCCGTTCGAACCAGGCGCCTCTCGACGACAGTTTTCGAGATTCCGGCCACCTCCGACGAAGATGAAGACACCATTGAGCTCGTCTCTCCACAACGAACAGGATCATGCCTAAAAATGACCATGCATGCAATGTTTGGAGGATTTCGGTTGAGGCCGAGGCAAGAGAAGCTGCCGAGGCCATGTAGGGTTGTTGTTTTGCATGGGATGAGCCTAAACCGAAGGCCGTGCATGCGTTCTGAGTCGCATGCACGTAGAGGAACAAAAATAAATGAAGCCGCGTAAAACAGAGAGAAAGAAACGTGATTTTCGGATCGAGTTTAAAGATTTTCAAGAACCGAAAATATCGGTGATTCAAAGATTGTATCCCGCGGATGAACCGCCTCTGCCTCGCCTATAAAAGAAGAGCCCAAGGCTCTCTGATTGCTTGCTGATGCGCTGAATTTTTGAAGTCTCGTGAGCGCATCTCTCTGCCTCGCGATGTTTTGAAGCCCCACGCAATTATCTTGCGCGGCTGAGTTCCTTGCGCGCAACATCTTTGCGCGACAAGAAGAAGGAGGAGGAGGAGTCCCCTGTGCGCTATCCTTTGCGTGACAGGAAGGAGTTTGGGCAGCACAAAGTTGTGCGCCCCCTCTGTGCACCGTGCCCCCTGCGCGGTAAGCACTTGTGAGCCCGTGGTGCCTTGCACCCGTGGCTAGTGCGGCCGGTTACACCTGAGGACTTGCGCGGCTTGGTGCCTTGCGCGGCAGGCAGTGTTGGAGTAGAGAAGGCTGCACCCTCTTGCGCGCCTCCTGGAGTTCGGGCAGTGTGTGCACAAGAAGTGGAAGGCCGAGGCAGTGCCTCGTGTGTGAACTTTGAGAAGGCCAAGCCTTTGTGCTTGTGTGAAAAGAAGACAAGAAGGCCCTACGGGCAGTAGCTTGTGCAAAGAGGGAGAACCCGAGGCCCTAGTGCCTTGTGTGCAAAGTGAACAAGGAAAGGTCGTGGCCCTAGCATATGCATAAGGAGAAGGACATATTCGGGTGTGTGTGCAAGAAGGGAAGGAAAGGCTTTTGTTCCTTTGTGTGCAAAAAGAAAACCCTAGGCATAGAAGCTTGTGTGTGCAAGATAAAGTGGAAGACCACACTTTGTGTGTGTGTAAGAATTGAATAAGCCATAGCCTTGGTTGTGCATTTAAACAAAGAAGAACACACTTTAAGTGTGTGCATTTGAAGAGGCCGAGGGTTGTGACCTTGTGTGTGCACCAAGTGAAGACACATGTTGTGTGTGCAAAATTGAAGAACAACCTACGGGTTAAGGGTGTGCAACAAGAAGAGGGAAGAGGCCAAAGTCAAGTGCGTGCAAAACAAAGAACAATTTATGTGTACATGAACAAAGAAGGCCGAACCTAGTGTGTGCACTAAGAGTGTATACACATTAGAAGAAGAAGAAGAAGTTCCACACTAAAGTAAAACACACTTCTAAGTGTGTGAACAATTTGAATATAGTATGTGAAGATTGCAGAGAAGGTGTGTGCTATAATTGATTACACCCTTTGTGGGTCTACTGCACCAAGAAGAGGAAAGGAGGAGTGCATGCATGCATGCATGCACATGCACACGTGAACAGTGCTAAATCAGTGGTGTGCATCTGAGGAGTCCAAGACTTGAAGATCTTGAAGAGATTTGAAGAGTTGCCATGCATTCAGTGCATGAAGGTGTTCTGATGTGAGACTGGACCAGACTAAAGTTAAAGACATCAATTGTCTGAGTATTCAGTAATTGGAGAGAGGCCAGGTCATCCTTAGAAGAAGGAGATAAATCCTGAGCAAGACGAGAAGACCTGTTCACCACAAGTGATCAGAAGAAGAGCAAGGCCAGCAGTCTTTATCCCAGACTGCTGAAGATACTTGAAGAAGACCTTAAAGAGAAGAAGAGCTACTCGTGTGACTCGAGGAGCCAAGAGAAGACCCTGTGGGACTCAGGGAGAAGAAGTCTTCAGTGGGATTCTGGAGCAGGCCAGTGGGACTCTGGTATCACTGTGGGACGCAGTATAAAGACCCTCCTGTGGGACTCAGGAGAGATACAGTGGGACTCTGTATCGACCATTGTAATTCTAACAAGTTATAATGGAGAATCCATGCTGGGAGAGCATGGCAAGGATGTAGGCCTTTGGTGCCGAACCTTGTAAATCCTTGTGTCCAGTGCCTTTACATTTACTGCATCATTCGTGGAAAGGTGAGAGATACAAGAAGAGTGGATCGAGGCTTTAACCAGCCATAGAGGTTTAATTGATTAAGAATCAATTAGTAAAAAGTTTTAAAGGATCACTGATTCACCCCCTCCCCCTCTCAGTGATTCACACTGATCTGGTCACTTCAATTGGTATCAGAGGGAGGTTCCCTCTAAAAGATCCAAGAGAGTCTATATGGAGTGTAGATTTGAGGAAATGAAAGAACAACCTCAAATGGAGATATCTGCCAAGACTCTGAAAAACAGAATGAAGAAACAGGCAAAGAAGATGAAGAAGAAGGCTGGTGCAATCAGAGAAACTCCTTCTATGGAAAGAAATGTGAAAGTCACATCAGATGACAATTCCTTTTATCATTCTTCTGATGAAGCCTGCTCTAGCTGTGATGAAGATGGAAGGAACAATGATCTTCTAAATGCAATCAAATATCTTCAGAAGAGAGTCCCCAAGGAAGTTGCAATGTGTATAGCTACAGGCCTCCTTGATCTTCAAGAAGAAAAATTACAGCTAGAAGATGAAGCCAATTCTCTGGAAGTCCAATTGGCAAAAAGGGTTGGGATAACCAACACTCTCAGAAAGCTGGTAAATGCCAAAGATGAAACAGTTTCCCTTTGCAATGAAAGATATGAAGACACTGCTGAAGAATTGCAAAGAAGCCTTTCTGAGAAAGACATCTTTATGATAATGATCAAAGATGTTGTCCATGCACTGGAAAAGAGGCACAAAGTGTCAATGGTTGTCAGGGATGCTCAACTAGAAGACAAAGTCAAAAGGGTGAAGGAGCTTGACAACTCATTGCTTGAAATGAAGCAGATGCATGAAGACCAGATAACACAGCTGGAAGAGAAATGGGAAGGAAGGCTAAGAACAGTTGAGGATGAGAAGAACTCCCTCAACATGAAGTGTTTAGAACTAGAGGTGATATTGAAAAATCTGCAATCACCCAAAGTTTAAGCC
The DNA here is from genome assembly GCA_963277665.1 of Viscum album. Lineage (NCBI taxonomy): Eukaryota > Viridiplantae > Streptophyta > Magnoliopsida > Santalales > Viscaceae > Viscum > Viscum album. Next base: position 452,033,662 of record OY728157.1, on the reverse strand, counting down.
TCCCAGTCAGCTGAAAGGAAAAATGTTGCTACTCAAGTATGCATTGAGCAGGATGATTCTAAAAGAAAGACATCCTCTAATAAAAAGGCAACAACTTCTAAAAAGAAGGTACCATCCATACCATCTTGTACTCATGCTTCTAAAAGTGTTTCTACTAAAAGTGCAGGATGGAAGAATAATTCCAAACAAGTATGGATGAATACAATGAAGAAAGAGAGCTCTCCTAAAACAACACAGCAAGTCAAGAAAAGTACCCAACAATCAGAAGGACTGAAGAGATCAAGATTTGTGGGGGCAGTGTTGGTGTTGTAATAAGTATGGGCACTGTGCAAAGGATTGTTGGTACAATCCACTAAATGTCAAAGCACAAAGGAAGCCCATGCCAAGGGGGAGCAAGCCAGAAGAAAAGAAGCAACATCTACAGGTCCAGAGACATCTGTTCACTGCAAATAGATTTGGATTACTTGACAACATCTGGGATGATTGCAAAAGTGGTCAAAGAGATACATGTCAATCTCCAACTGTACCCAGAGCTAAAGAGAAGAGAAGATCACTGAACCTGGCTAAAATGGAATCCTTGGGAAGCAAGAAGAAAGTTGAAAATGCTCCCAAGAAGTGTTTGAGAAATGAAGAGAAGTCCTTGGAGTCTGAGTCCAAGAAGGGTGATGCATCCAGAAGGACCACCAAGAAATGCTTCTACTGTGGGAAGAAAGGACATATCATGGATATTTGTAAAGAAGCCATGAAATTAAATAGAAGCAGACTGGACTCAAACAGACAATCAATCCAGAAGAAGCAGAAGGGATTGGTTGAAAATAAGTTGCCTAAGAAAGGTAGCTTAACAGCATCAAAAGAACCACGTGGAATTTCCAAAACTGAGGCCACTCTTCCAAGTGATTTACTAGTCATATGGACGAATCAGTTGCAACTTGCCAGAGAACTGCAAAGAGCTGAAGATGAAGCTCTGGCAACTACTAAAGCAAAAGGGAAAAAGAAGATTTCACATGAAGATGGGTTTAGATCCACACCAGCACAATCATCAATGAAGATCAAATGTGCAAGTGTGAAGACTGGTGAAAATGGGACATCTCGGTTGAGAGAATCTTCTCAACCTTGTTGTTCACATTGATGAACCAAGGAGGTTCCATCTTATTCCCTTATACTATTGGTATTTACATGTGCTGACATTGCAGGGAATTGAAGATGATGATCATTCTCAACTGAAGGATGGTTTGGACAGAATGGAGTGCACCCCTTGAGGGGGAGCCAATATGAAGAAGATGGGATTTTGAGATTAATACCATCTTGAGAAAAGTGAAGGTATTCCGATCATACTTTCATCCCTTGTTTCTTAATTGAGTTTATCTTGTCAATTAAGGGGGAGTATGAATTGAAGACAAATGGATGAAAGGGGGAGCTTTATCTTTGCACCTGAACTTTCTAATGAGTTTTGTGAAGTTGTGCAGGATTTAGCAAATTCATTGATATATCTGAAAAATATCTGAACCCCTTAGTATGATCTCACATGTATTGTGAATGTTGGACAGCATTGAGTTCCTTGGTTATATCACTCTTGTTTTCTACACCGGGTTAGCCCAAGTAGACTTAGAGTTGATTTACTAAAGGTTCTTTGCTAAAGAAGAACATGTGACATCATCCCTCTCTCAGTGTTTTTCAAGAAAATACTTTTCAAAGGGAGGAAGAGATTTTTGAAAGAGAACCACACCACACCTTTGCATTTGATTGCCAATAAGGGGGAGAAAATATTGGCACACATATTGACCCATTCATATGTGCTGAAGGAGTGTATTGACAACAAATACAAAGGGGGAGATTGAAGTGAACTGTGTTGCATTTGTTGTCAATGAGGCATGAAGTTGTCTTGGAATGAATGGAAGTCAAGGAATGTCAAGATGTGAATGCCAAAGGTTGTGATGGTGTTGGTGAGGAATGGAGAATGGCCATAGTACTAAGATGCATGTCACTTAGGAGATTCACTAAGTGACATAGGAGATGATGGTTTGAAACATTCTCTATGTAAATCTGACGATTGTGGAGCTGATCTTTAAGTTCAAAGAACTTGTATCCTGATGATACAATGTCACAACATTGATTGAAGACCATGCATTGTCTTCACAATGCATGAGGAGTTGAAAGGAGTTCCATCCACAACTACTAAGTGGATGATGTGCATTAAAGAAGTCCATGCTCTATCACATAGTGCATATGAATTGAAAATGTTCCAATTGATCTCTGATTAGATCAATGAAGAATGTTGAAGACCATGTGTGATTCATGAGATTCAGTTGAAGAAGTCCCTCCTAAGTATTGAACACATATGGAAGAGGAGATGAAGAAGATTAAGAAGAAACCGTTTGGAATTCCATTCCTAAGTGATAAATAAGTGTTGAAGAGTAATGGAAGAATTCCTAAGAAGAAGAGATGAGAAGGAAGGAAGAAGGGATAATGGCTTGGATGATGAATGGAATTTGACATTTTATATAAATAGGATACTTTGTTTTTTTAACAAAGTGTTCAACACTTCATTTGCCAAAAAATTGGCCAGCCAAGGCACCTTGGGGGTTCAACCCCAAGGCATGGGCACTAAGGCACCACGCCCGGGGGAACCCGTGGGGCGAGCCAGGGCGGCAGGGCGCACACCCAAGACACCGCATGGGCGCTTGGGGCACGCCCGGAGGAGCGCGGCAGGGGCGCATGAGCGCGCCCGGAGGATGCATAGTGGGCGCCAGTAGCGCGCCCGCAGGGAGCATAGTGGGCGCAGAGCGCGCCCGCAGAGAGAATCCGGTGCGGGGCGGCACCGGGAGGGGAGAAGTTCAAATGGCGTGTTGAGGGAGCGCCAGGGTAATAAGCTGCGGAAAAACCGCGCCCCGTTTCGATGTGGGACGCGGAAAAATCCCCGGGAGCAAATCCTGGCCGCTCATCTGATCTCGCGGACGATCGGCGCCGCTCATCTTATCTGCCACGCGCCGCGATCCATCCGGCCGCCCGATGTATCTCTATCGCCGCATCCGACGGTCGAGAGCTCGTCTCCTTCCTCGAGCTTAGCCGAAGGCCACCCGAAGCCACCCGCGAGCCCCGTTCGAACCAGGCGCCTCCCGACGACAGTTTTTGAGATTCTGGCCACCTCCGACGAAGATGAAGACACCATTGAGCTCGTCTCTCCACAACGAATAGGATCATGCCTAAAAATGACCATGCATGCAATGTTTGGAGGATTTCGGTTGAGGCCGAGGCAAGAGAAGCTGCCGAGGCCACGTAGGGTTGATGTTTTGCATGGGATGAGCCAAAACCGAAGGTCGTGCATGCGTTCTGAGTCGCATGCACGTAGAGGAACAAAAATAAATGAAGCCGCGTAAAACAGAGAGAAAGAAACGTGATTTTCGGATCGAGTTTAAAGATTTTCAAGAACCGAAAATATCGGTGATTCAAAGATTGTATCCCGCGGATGAACCGCCTCTGCCTCGCCTATAAAAGAAGAGCCCAAGGCTCTCTGATTGCTTGCTGATGCGCTGAATTTTTGAAGTCTCGTGAGCGCATCTCTCTGCCTCGCGATGTTTTGAAGCCCCGCTCAATTATCTTGCGCGGCTGAGTTCCTTGCGCGCAACATCTTTGCGCGACAAGAAGAAGGAGGAGGAGGAGTCCCCTGTGCGCTATCCTTTGCGCGACAGGAAGGAGTTTGGGCAGCACAAAGTTGTGCGCCCCCTCTGTGCACCGTGCCCCCTGCGCGGTAAGCACTTGTGAGCCCGCGGTGCCTTGCACCCGTGGCTAGTGCGGCCGGTTACACGTGAGGACTTGCGCGGCTTGGTGCCTTGCGCGGCAGGCAGTGTTGGAGTAGAGAAGGCTGCACCCTCTTGCGCGCCTCCTGGAGTTCGGGCAGTGTGTGCACAAGAAGTGGAAGGCCGAGGCAGTGCCTCGTGTGTGAACTTTGAGAAGGCCAAGCCTTTGTGCTTGTGTGCCAAGAAGACAAGAAGGCCCTACGGGCAGTAGCTTGTGCAAAGAGGGAGAACCCGAGGCCCTAGTGCCTTGTGTGCAAAGTGAACAAGGAAAGGTCGTGGCCCTAGCATATGCATAAGAAGAAGGACATATTCGGGTGTGTGTGCAAGAAGGGAAGGAAAGGCTTTTGTTCCTTTGTGTGCAAAAAGAAAACCCGAGGCATAGAAGCTTGTGTGTACAAGATAAAGTGGAAGACCACACTTTGTGTGTGTGTAAGAATTGAATAATCCATAGCCTTGGTTGTGAATTTGAACAAAGAAGAACACACTTTAAGTGTGTGCATTTGAAGAGGCCGAGGGTTGTGACCTTGTGTGTGCACCAAGTGAAGACACATGTTGTGTGTGCAAAATTGAAGAACAACCTACGGGTTAAGGGTGTGCAATAAGAAGAGGGAAGAGGCCAAAGTCAAGTGCGTGCAAAACAAAGAACAATTTATGTGTACATGAACAAAGAAGGCCGAACCTAGTGTGTGCACTAAGAGTGTATACACATTAGAAGAAGAAGAAGAAGTTCCACACTAAAGTAAAACACACTTCTAAGTGTGTGAAAAATTTGAATATAGTATGTGAAGATTGCAGAGAAGGTGTGTGCTATAATTGATTACACCCTTTGTGGGTCTACTGCACCAAGAAGAGGAAAGGAGGAGTGCATGAATGCATGCATGCACATGCACACGTGAACAGTGCTAAATCAGTGGTGTGCATCTGAGGAGTCCAAGACTTGAAGATCTTGAAGAGATTTGAAGAGTTGCCATGCATTCAGTGCATGAAGGTGTTCTGATGTGAGACTGGACCAGACTAAAGTTAAAGACATCAATTGTCTGAGTATTCAGTAATTGGAGAGAGGCCAGGTCATCCTTAGAAGAAGGAGATAAATCCTGAGCAAGACGAGAAGACCTGTTCACCACAAGTGATCAGAAGAAGAGAAAGGCCAGCAGTCTTTATCCCAGACTGCTGAAGATACTTGAAGAAGACCTTAAAGAGAAGAATAGCTACTCGTGTGACTCGAGGAGCCAAGAGAAGACCCTGTGGGACTCAGGTAGAAGAAGTCTTCAGTGGGATTCTGGAGCAGGCCAGTGGGACTCTGGTATCACTGTGGGACGCAGTATAAAGACCCTCCTGTGGGACTCAGGAGAGATACAGTGGGACTCTGTATCGACCATTGTAATTCTAACAAGTTATAATGGAGAATCCATGCTGGGAGAGCATGGCAAGGATGTAGGCCTTTGGTGCCGAACCTTGTAAATCCTTGTGTCCAATGCCTTTACATTTACTGCATCATTAGTGGAAAGGTGAGAGATACAAGAAGAGTGGATCGAGGCTTTAACCAGCCATAGAGGTTTAATTGATTAAGAATCAATTAGTAAAAAGTTTTAAAGGATCACTGATTCACCCCCTCCCCCTCTCAGTGATTCACACTGATCTGGGCACTTCATATACAAGAGGTGTTTTTCCTATTAAATATATATCAGTATGTTTTATTTTCAATGTTAGTAGTTTAGAATCCATTGATTTATTTTCATAGATTAAATTGGTGTTCTAGTTATAATTACCCAAAGAGGATCATTATAACACTAATTACATTGCATGGGGTTCATAATGTTTGTTAAAACTTGTTATTATATTGAAGTGGTGATGTTTTTTTATGTTTTATTGAGGTATTATGTTAGTGGTTTATGGATGTTTCATTGGAGGTTCTTATACTATATTGAAGTGTGACATTTTCCTGGTAAGTTTACACAATATTAGTTGTTATATATGCATCATAATGCATGAAAACAATGTAGTGTTAGCATGTTGAATCATTATAAAGGGCCATAGTGGGAATATTCTGTAGTTGAAATACCCTCAGTCACATCCATGAGACAATTTTTTGTGATCTAATTCATTATCAGGATCCAACATAGGTTTAGTTGTTTTGAGGACTTGACCTACATTGTTAAGTAGATTCCTTAATTATCCCATATAATTTTTGATATCTTCATGGATTGTTTTTGTAAATTCACTAATTTTTTTAAAACACATATTTTAAAATTCATCAATGTAAATTTATAAAAAAATAACAAAGTAATCATTTAAATCATGATTTTATCTGATTTCCACATTAGACTATAAATTACTCCTATAAACTGAAAATTCTAAAAATTCACAAATATTATAGAATTTATAGGTATATAAAAAATGAATTATAAAATAAAAATAAATAAATTTTGAGCTTAATAACTTTATTATTGTATTTTTAATTTACTTATTATGATGTTGGATAGATTTTACTATTACTTAATATGTGTACTAAGTGTCATTAACATCATTTAAACCTATAATTGATATTAAATCCACACTTGATAAATGAAAAAAGTATAAATTAAATGCAAATATATTATTTAATATTATGGTATATTAAAAATATTTAAAATTTAATTTTCAACTTACAAGAAACACTGATAGAAAGTTGGATGATGTGATCACTATTTTTAAGGGTATTTCTAGGTAGTGGATTTCTTCTAAGACCTTATGTGAAATATCACATTCCTATACTCTAGTACACCAAAACCTTTAAGAATTATAGATCTTTACATCTTACTAAAATCGATGTGGAGACAAGGAAATTTTCTTTGTAATTTTATTAATGTCTTAAAAATTGTATGACATAAACATATAAATGAATTAAGTAATTTGTTTGCATTAAATGCATTTAGTATGTATATGATACATAATTTTTATTTAGTATGAATTTAATCATGTAATCTATGCATGTGATACAAATAGTTTTAAATATGAGACTTAATATAAATCATTCATTAAACATATAAGTGTTAGATTCCTTCCAATATGATTCATATTTATAAAGACCATGATTGATAAAATAAATGGGTCATTCTTATATGAGCATTATTAATCTATCTTTTGTTAGTATAAAAGGATAATAGTTATCCTTATATGTATATTGTGTGACATTATACTAGGAAATCTAATCAAATTATCACTTAGAGGCATGTTTTTGAGCATCTTTATGAGATGAATTGGAAAATATGTTACTCCCTTAAAAATCCAAGAGTTATATTACTTAAAAGAATTATTTTTTTACTAAAATATATAATTTTTAAGATACAAGTTTATTTTAGTTAAGACATGTAGAAATATAGATATTGGACCACAAAATCTATAATATTGCAGGTTCTTATTTTATTGGGATTATCTTCAATAAAATACCATATTTAATAATGACATGTATGATAATAATAATGGAAAATATTTTATTTTTTATATTCAATGAATTAATCAAAAACTAAAATTTATCAATGGGATCTGTTTTAGAGAAGGAAAAAAATTTAAAGCAAATAATTTAATTGACTGGTATTTTGGTTTTAATTTTTTTTTCAATCAATATAAAAAATCATAAATTCTAGAGAAACCCAAACCATATGATAAATTTAATTTTTCTTTAAAAGTGGGAAAAGATTCTTATTAATAGAATTAGAAGGATACACATGACATAATATTCCTTATGTAATCTACCATCATTTCCAAGATTTAGAATCTATATAAAGACATGGAATTATTTAATGTCATTTAATGGATTAAGAAGTAATCAAAGATTCATATATTTGAATAACTTTATTCTATTGAGATCAATTTCTTTAACTCTAAATCATGGGTATTAGATACAAGATGAACATTACATATTTTTAGTAATGTGAAGTTATCAATGAATGGTGGAAATTGAATAAGGGAAGAAGAGAACTTATGATTTGGGAACGGAGAAAGAGTTTTTACAAAATCTATGGGTATAATGAATTTAATAATCCCTAATATATTTTCATTATTACTAAAAGTTTGTAGGATAGGTCTCAATATTAAATTGGATAAAAAATATCCAAAATATTTCATCAATAATTTTAATGTAGTTCAAAATCCTTATGCTTCAAAAAATATTATTCATAAAACTTCTAGTAGGGATATATATCTCAATAATATCTTCAAAAGAGGGTAATATAAATAATTTTAAAGGGTTTTAGAGTACCTCTCAAGAATGGGAATAAAAACATTATCCAATAATATCATGGAATAAAGAATAATAATTAGTTTAGATAATAAAAATTTCCAACAATTGAAATAAAAATACATTATATCAACAATAATTTAAAAAAAATACTAAATTGGCATGAGAATGTTACTTTAATTAATTTTCACCTATGAATTTTTGTAAGATCCCAAACATAGAAAATGTCATTTTTATTTTAAATTGGGACACAAAAGGGGGAAATAGCACCATCTAGTTCATGGAGTAGGGTTGGAACATGGCTAGTATTAACCTCACACCAGAACCTTGCACCATAAAGAAGTGAGGTTCATAGTTTGAAAACCATGCTGGGTGGGGGGGGCTCGAATATATGTGGCCTTAAAAAGATCCAACCACATGGACATAACATGGTTTGAAAAACCATACAAGCTCTCTAATAAACTGTGAGACCCATGACACTCTTGGATAGAGGAGGGCACATGGTTAGTGAACTATTTAGAAAACTATGTGGCCAAACCATGAACCTCTTAAAAAGTGATAAAATGATAATTTTATATCCCTATATTTATAGTATTTCACCTAGTTTTTCACACCATTTATTCCCAAGTAGACTTTTGTGTGAACTAGGAGAACTCCCCTTTTATAAGGATCAATCTTTTTTGATTAATAGGTATTTGGAGTGACATTTTGGGAAAATTAAAGCTATGAGTAAGTTTTTAACTCTTTTTTCTTTTATTTTCTAGAAGAACTAAGTTTTTATGTTTTCTCTTCTTCCAAATCTTATAAAACCTATTTCCAGGGACTTCATCGCATTAGTGTTTGAGGAAAATTTAGTTCAAATTACAGTTCATTGCATAATAAGTGGTTATCAATGAGCATATGGTAGGTGGTATACAAGATTTTTCCATAGCCTTGATGTTTTCCTTACATATGTGGTTGTGAATTTTAACTTCCTTTATATATGCTGTGTTGTTAATTAGGAAAAGTAAATTGGACCATTAAATTATATTCTATATATCTTGTAGATACCTTTGATCCTCTTTATGATTAAGATATTAGACTTAGGGCCCCCATGGGGTGTACCACTCCCTTTTAAAATGGTAAATTGGTTGAAAATAATAAGATATAGTATTTAGATGATTAAAAGAGCTATGATTGTCATTTGGGAAAGAATATTTATTTAAGGGTTTTCTTGTATTGAAATATAAATAAAAATAATATGAAAATGAAGAGGAATAATGGGTAAATGGTCAATGGGGATTCATAATATTTTCAAATGGATTAAAGAAACCTATCAGTTATATTAAATGAACAAATGTTTTGTTAATAGAAATGGGGTAAATAATTTGAGTGAGATAAACCATGTGAATGTTGATAAACATAAGTGGTTAACACTTGATGTTGTGATGTATTGAAGAGACCACTAAAGTTAGAACATAGAAATTGTAAATTGATGAAATGGTTGGGAATGATGGACCTGACATTTCACATCTCCCAAGTAAGAATAGTGGACATGAATCTCCAAACCCATGGGTAAGGATATTGGTAATTGAATTCATTATCCTTGAAGTATAAGGGATCAAAAGGATTTTTGACATCCTTGACTTGATATGGTGGACATGATGTTCCTTAATATTGTCTAGGGTGCTGGCATGGTGACTTGGAACTAATGAAATTTGATGTGGTATGTGTATTTATAAATAATTCACCTTGGTATTTATAATTAAAATGACTAATGAATTCCCCTTATTTTTCAATGTATTTAACCCCCTATATTGATGGTTTGGTCTTATGGAATGGTTGAATCTGATTTGGTGGGTTGGGTCATGGTATAACCAAAGGGCCCAAGTGGCTAACTGAAAAGATGTTTAATTTTGAAACAAGTTTCATTATTTTCTTGTTTACTATTTATTATCTTTTACATTCACTATTATTTGGTTGTATATTGATTTAAAAACTATTGATGGTGTCTTACTGAGCTATACCCATACCCTACTCGAGCCGTCATTGGCACCCATACAGATTTCATGGTTGTCTATAAGGATAAGGGAAAAGGCCCTATATTGGATATCTAATTTGGGATATAGGTTAGAGAATTGATAAGGGAAACTGACTGATTCCATGACCCATTTTAGGTATTTTAGTGTGTATTTATTTTGATTTTTCCCTTGACACATGACACTCATAGGACATTACATGTTCATTGTACTTGGTTGTGTGAATTTACCCAGTTTTGGGAATTGATTTAATGATGTATGGTTATTGATTATTACTACTTTGGTTATTATTTATTTTGATTTTCAATGTTGCGATACTCTGGTAAAGAGGGTATATACTCCCCATATTTCTTATTAGACCCTCACTACTAGTCGGTAGCCTCTGGAATATAGGGAGGCATGCCTAGGGTCATGCGACTTGCTAGCTTAGGGCACCCATTTAGTGGCACCTAGGTTGGGACATTTCAAAGTGGTATCAGAGGCAGTTTTACTTTCCATCACTTTACTATTTGGGAAAGTTAGATATGATATAAGGATGTGTTAGGCCTTGTAAATGAGATTGTGTATGGGAGTAGCTAACCCATGTTCCCAGTGTGGGATTGGTGTACTTATATTCTCAGTTAAATTTGATGTTATTTCACCATGGGTGATGTAAATGTGGTTTGATGTTCCTATTTTATGAGACTTTACTTATCGGTTGTTATGTCACGATATTGAATATTCATGCATAATTTTAGTCCCTTATGAGTTTTTGTGACATGCATCATGTTATGTACACACATAAGAGAATGCATGGTTGGGTTGATAAAAATAAAATGTTTTTAATGTTCTTTTATGATTTTTGAAAGATAGTGCCTAATAAAGAAGATAAAATTGTGTAAATTGAGAATATTTTAATTGAAATGTTAAAAAATGGAATCAAATTAAATGCTTGTGAACATGAAATTTTGGTTTACCCTGAGTTAACCATGGACCATGATAGGGATGATTGAGAGTAGTGACAGTTTTATAATTGTTACCGTTGGGATAATGAGTGTTGAGTGACTTGTTTATGGCTATTTGTAAGCCCCCTATATTTTTTTATTGTAAAAGTGATATTTTATGTGTTCTAAGATGTGTATTTTTTATTTTAGAGGAATTTAACTTGGATGATGATTTCCAGTTGGATGACAGGAGGAAATTGTTGAGACTGCACATTCAGTAGTAAGACTAGAGCCCCCACTGGTTCTAGGTGATAGGGTGGAAGAGAAGATCCATGATAATTTCACCCATTATATATAGTTTATATAAAGGGTCCCAATTAGATATGTGCTAAGTATGTTTGACCTGACCATAGAGTTCCAACTGAAACATCCTCTGATGTTTGCTGGGGAGGGTGGAATAAAGCCAGCTGAGTTCTATATTGAGTATATCTAGAAAATTATAGATCACTTGGAGAATCTTCTTGAGAATAGAGTAAATTTGTAAGCTTATATGTTGCATGGACTAGTGAAGTGCTGGTGGGATATTCAGGTCAAGGTTGAGTAGTTAGAGGGAATGGCTTGGAAGGATTTACAAGAGAAGTTCCTGGAACACTTTTACCCTAAGACCATGAGGCAATAGAGAGATACAAATTTTATGTAGTTGACCCTAAGGAATATGTCATTGATATATTATTCTGGACACTTTGATGAATTATAGTTCTTTTTTTTTCCAGATTTAGTAGGGAATGAGGTAGTAGTGGTGAAACCTTTTACATATGGGATTTGATGTGAGATCAAGTCCCATGTGAATATATTCTCTTTGAAAACGTTTTCTAAGGTGGTGAATCAATCCCTCATTTCTGAAAGGAACCTAAAGGATCCTTATAATGGTGGAATGGTAGGATCAGTTGGGTGATTTGGTGGTACATTATTAGAAATTAGAAAGTGACATTATGAGAATTTCTACCAAGGAGGTGGTGGGTAGAGTAATCAGGGAAGATGGTTGACCTCTCAAGGAGGTGATATGATGGGTTTATATCAATGCGTCAAGCCTGGTCACATGAGAGGACAATATATATGAATGCAAATGGAGAGAAAATATTTTAAAAGGATGGGTAACTTATATTGGTTCTACAAGAACCCTCATAAAATGGCTGGTGATGGAGGAATAAGGTCGATACAGAGCATCAATGAGGGGATCTTATACCTCACATTAGTATGAAATTGGTAGTTTCACCAACCATACTGGTCAAGGTAGTGGATGTGGTGATTTAGGAAGAGAGTGTCCATATCAGTAGGGTAGTGATTAATATGATAATCATACTGGATCTCAAGATAGAAGAATAGGTTAGTACATGTAGTTCAATCAACATGAAATGGTGGGGAGGCTGGGCCATCGACTCTCCAAGGCACGATTCTTATAGATTCCATGATTTCTAGTTATTTATTTGATATATAATCCTAAAATTATTTTATATATAATATACTTGTGAATTATTTTTTTCTATTGATTGAGTTCATGTGTGGGGTTATATTGATTGCCACGCCATAGGGGGTGCGATCAAATGACATCTGTCTTTATAAGGGGGTTTCCCTCAAGGTTGGTGAGTACAATTCTCTTTGGAACATATATATGATTGAGATGTTAGGTTTTGATCTGATTTTAGAAATGTTTTTGTTGGTATCATATGAATCCCACATAAATTTTTACCATAGGAGAGGTAACATCACATCTCTTATGGGTAAAACCTATGTTTTTCATAAGGAATGGGATATCCAAGCTGGCCATGTTGGGCCAGTTTTTCTACAACTGGGTGATCCCATGAAAAATATCTAAAGTTTTTTACTTAGTGATGGGAGATTGGAGAATAATATCTTCTATACATTAGTGGATCAATTTCAAGACACGTTTCTTGAGGAATTCTTAGTGCTTCCACCATAGAGAGAGAGAGAGTTTAAGTTCATGATTGAGCTAATATCGAGGGATGAGATAGTTTATATTCTACCATATAGAATGAAAACAAAAGAGCTTCAAGAACCCATGAATTAGTTATATGATTTGGAGAATAAAGGGTTTATCTATCTGAGAATATCACCTTGGGGATCTCTAGTTATATTTATCAATAAGGATGACTGAACATTGCATTTTTTTCAATCACCAGAAGTTGAATCAGATGATGATTAAGAATCAATGTCCTTTTCCACCTATTGATGATATTTTTGAGTAGCTAGGGTTTGATTGATTTTTATATAAGATTTATTTAACATTAGGTTATCATTAGTTGAGGGTGAGAACTTTTGATATATTTTAAACTAATTTTAAAATACGGTATGGTTTGTATGAGTTTTTGATGATGTCGTTCGAGCTGAAGAATAATATTTCCTTATTTATGGATTTTATGAACTATATATTTCACCAGTACTTGGATTAGTTTGTAGTTTTTTATGATATAGTAGTATACTCCCAAACTCATGATGATCATTCCAAACATATTGAAATCATCCTGAGTACATTGAGATAGTATATTCTGTATTCGAATCCATCTAAGTGTCATTTTTAGATTAAAAAATTACATTTCTTTGGACAAATCATCTCCATGGATAGTTTGTTAGTAATTTTGAGCAGTTGTTTATTGGGATCATCCCATGAATTTTTTTTAATATATGAATATTTTTGGGTTGGGAAAATTATTAACAAATGTACATGAAATAATTTTCTCATTTTGTGAAACCACACTCAAGCCTGACCAAGAAGGGTATAAAGTTTAAGTGGTTTAAGACTTGTGAGGATTCCTTCTAGGAGCTAATGAGGAATCTGACCACTACACCGACTCTGATCTTACCCAAACTAGGTGAAGAGTATACTTTGTATTGTGATGCATATAGGATTGGACTTGGGGAAGTATTGATGTAGTGAGATCAAGACATGGCATATAGATCATGATAGTTGAGTCCATATGAATGGAATTATCCCACACAAGACCTCAAGTAGGCCATAATGGTTTATTATTTAAAATTTTATCAACATTATCATATGGGTGATAAGTTTACTTCATATACTGATCATATAGTCCAAAAATATGTTTTTTCTCATCGATATTTAAGTATCTGGTTGTAGATATGGATCAAATATATGCAGTCCTTCAACTTTGAAATGGCCTATACTATAGGGAAAGAGAACAATATTTCTAATCTGCTAAGATAGATGATATAGTCTCAGGTATTCCAGGATTCTAGTTTTGTATGGAAGATTATGGCCTTATTTGTTGAGATAAATATAAGTGTTCAGAATAAGTAAAAATAGATGACACTCATGAATTTATATGTTGTCTCCTCTCTTCTAAAATGGGCAAATGAGAGGCAGTATGAGGATTCAAAATGTTTGGCCTTGAACTACATCTTTAATGGTTGGGAGCTACTTCCCAGTTGGAAAATCAATGGTGATTATATTAATCCTGCATAGGGTGATGTTTTTGTTCCAAATTGTTTATGGGAGTAGATAATGTGAGAGTTTCATGCCTTAAAGTGGGCGGTGCACCCGAATTTTCTCAATATGTACTGTGATCTTCTTATAAATTATTGGTGATTGGGAATAAAAAAGGAAATTTTAGTTTTTGTGACACAATTCTATACTTGTTAGTAGGAAAAGGTAGGTCATCAGTGACCTACTATAAATTTACAGGCATTTACCATTCTAAAATAGAAGTGGGATGAGGTTACTATTGACTTTGTGATGTGTATACCAAGGAATCCTCAGAATAGTGATGTGATATGGGTGATTATATAATGATTGAATAATATAGACCATTTATTTCCAATTTGGTATAATTTTACCATCAATCAGTTGGGAAGATTATATTTTCAAGAGATTATTTATTTCCTGGATTTACTCAGACCATTGTTCAGATCAGGGCCCTTATTTTACTTAGTGAATTTGGAAAAACTTGTAGAAGGTGTTGGTCTCCCAGGTGATTTTGAGTACAACTTTTCACCCATAGAAGGATGGGAAATTAGAATATAAAATCTAAGTATTAGAGGGCATGATAAGAGCACGTGTCCTAGATTTTGGTGAGACATGGGAGAAGAACTTAACACTTATAGAGTTCTCTTATAATAACAACTGTCATGTGACTATATAGATAGAACCATATGAGGCACTATATGGTAGGCCATATA
The DNA here is from genome assembly GCA_963277665.1 of Viscum album. Classification (NCBI taxonomy): domain Eukaryota; kingdom Viridiplantae; phylum Streptophyta; class Magnoliopsida; order Santalales; family Viscaceae; genus Viscum; species Viscum album. The sequence continues at coordinate 452,018,490 of OY728157.1, read as the reverse complement.
TATCACTATTGTTTTGGATTGATGTGGAAGAATCATAGTCATTGGAACTGAGTCTCATATGGGAGACATTAGAGCATGTTTAATTAAACCATAAGATTATGTCTATTACATAGAGTATACAAAATACATATGATGATAGAATTTATTGAACTCTTGAGATTATAGTGGGTGAACTTGGGTTACTTTAGTTGTCACTGAGATTGGGTCATTTTCAGATTTTGAAATAGGGTAATTTGGAACCCAAGTTTTTTGGGGATGTTTTAGATTATGGATAAGATCGATCTAGTAGCATATCAATTTACTCTTCTATAGTGGTATGGTTGTATACATGATGTTTTTCAAGTGACTCAACTTTGATTGTATCACCCCGACCCTTCTCATTCAATTGATTTTAATGATGTTGAGCTTATGAATGATGTTCCCTATAAGAAGATCTTGATTAATAGTGTGTATCGTAGGGAGAAAATTCTTTGGGGAAAGAGCATTCCATTGGTATGAGTGTTGTGGAAGCATGGATGGGTTCAAGAAGAAACTTGGGAGAGGGAAACTGATATGCAGGTCCAGTGGACCAAACTCTTTACCTTAGAGGTGTAATGATGCTTGGGAGAGCAGTTCAAGTATGATATATTGTAAGGAGGGGAGGTTGTAAGATCTTTAACATTGATGAGTTATATTTTTATTTTAATTTTAGTTAAAATTCCTTAAAAAAATGGTTAATTAAATGCTTCTTGGAAGCATGGAAGTTCAAATGAGTGTTCTGGAAGTTCATTACATAAAAAGTGGGAAAAGGGGGCCATCCAGTGCATGGTTCTTGGTTAGTACTAATAATTCACCAAAACCATGCACCCTAAAGAAGAGAGGTGCATGTTTTGTAAACAATAAATAGGGGTCTAGAAACATTGTGGCCTTATAAAGAGTTAACTGCAAGACCTATGAAAAATTTGAAAAACTATGTGGGATCTCTATGAAATTGTGAAACCTATACCTCTCTTCGAAAAAGGAGGCCACATGATTAGGTCATGGTTTAGAAAAACATGCATCCAAAATGTGTGCCTCTTAAAAAGTGGCTGAAATGACTATTTCTCTCTTGTTCCTTATACTATTTCACCTTATTTGTTCACCCCATTTATTCCTCAGTAGTCTTGTTTGATAAATATGAGATCTATACTTTTCCAAGGATCAATATCCTCTGATTATTAGGAATTTGGAGTGCTATTTAGGGTGAATAAACACTTCGGGTATGTCTTTAACTCTTTTTTCATCTATTTATTTGAAAAAAGGTTGGTTATTTTCTATTCTTCTAAGCTTATAAACTCTATTTCCAAGGAGTTATTATCTTTGGTTTTTAGAGCCAAATTAGTTCAAATCAAGTGTCATTGAAGGATGAGTGGTTATCAATTATCATAATGTATGTGGTCTAAAATCTTTCTCACATATTATTGATGTTTTCTTATGTTTATAGTTTCTCCTTTACACTACCTTGTCGTTTGTTGTGGTCTTGACTAAGAAAAGTAAATTATTTGTTTAAATGATATGCTAGAGTTCTTGTGGGTACCATAGGGCCTGTTGATGATCAAGAGACCAAACTTAAGACCCCATAGTGTGCATAACTCCATTTTAAAAATGGTAAATGGGTTGAAAATGATGAGATAGATGGTTTAGACAATTAAATCAGTTGTTCTTTTCATTTGGTAAAGTATTGTTGCATAAAGGTTTTTTTCTTGAATTGGAATTTAAAAATTTTATGATAATGAAGAGGAATAATGGTTAAATGGTCAAAGGGAATTTATAATACTATCAAATGGATTTAATAACCTTATTGGTTGTGTTAAATGGAAAAATAGTTTGTGAATAGAAATGGTGTAATGATGTTGAGTGAGATAAACCACGGGAAAGTTGATAAAAGGAAGAGGTGAACCCTTGATGTTGTGATATGTTGGAAAGGCCATGAAAGTTGGAAAATAGAAATTTTGAACTGATGAAATGGTTGGTAATGAAGGACATAACACTCCACATCTCCCAATTTTGAATGGTGGACATGACATGCCGCACCCATGAGTAAGGATATTGGATATGGAGTTACATATCATTGAAGCTGGATGGTTCTAAATGAAATTAGGTATCCTTGACTTGATACAATGGACATAGAATTCTTTATTCTTAGATAGGGTGATGGAATAGAAAATAGGCACTAATTTTATTTGATATGGTATGAGTATTTAGAAATAGTGCACCTTGAAATTTATAATTAAAATGACTAATGAGTTCCCCTCATTTTTCAAAGTATTTAACCCCCTTGATTAATGTTTAGACTTCTATAATGGATGAAGTAGGTTTGGTGGGTTATGTAATTTTATAACCAAAGGTCCCAAGTGGATAAATGAAAAAAAATTAATTATGAAACATGTTTCATTATTTCCTTGTTAATTGTTTCTTTATCATCTATATACATTGTTATTTTACTGGATATTGCTTTAGACACCATTATTGGGGGCCAAATGAGTTTTACTCACACCCTTATTAGAACACCGTTGGTACCCAAGCATATTTCATGGTTATAGGTTAGGATAAGAAGAAATTCCCTATTTTAGATGGATTATTTAAGATACGAGATTGAGCATTGATGAGAGGTCTGAAATAATATCGAGATCCATTTTTTGGATTTGCAGTGCATCTTTATTTTGGGTTTTCCCTTGACACATGACACTCATATGACATGACATTTTATTGTACTTATTTGTATAAATTTACATAGTTTTGATAATTGATTTCATGATACATAGCTTTTGATTATTACTTTGAGTATTATTCATGTTTATTTTCTTTTTTTGTGATACTCTAGTAAAGAGAGTATAGTCTTCCAACATACCTTATCAAACCTTCACTACTAGTTGGAAGCCTTTAGTGTAAGGGGTGTCACTCCTAAGGTAATTTTGTATGCTGAATTGGGCCCCTAACTCAGTGAAACCTAATCTAGGGTATTATAATTTATCATTTATGAGCATGATTAATCAAAAATTTTCAAACATGTTGAAATATTTTTCCCAAATTATATTGTTTCCAAAATCAATAAGGGGAAAAATTCAAATGGGTCCAAAGATCCTCCCCAAACTTAAAAATAGAAATTTCCTTTAATTTTTAGCTAAAGAGAGAGAATTTTATATAGATATGAGTTTATGTGTAGAAAATAAAAGGCATAAAAAGTAATTAAGAAACTAATATTATTTCCCATTTAAATGTATCTTATTTTCCTTTATCATTAAAATGAATTAACTACATTTATTTCTAAATATTTTTTTTTGGATTTTTGTACTATTAATTCGTATAAAAAAATTTCCATAAATACAAATTACTGAGAAAAAAAATAAAGAAACATATTGATAGTACAAAACATGAAAAAAAGTGAAAAAGTGATAGAACACAAATGAAAAACTAGAGAATAAGGAAATATTATGACTCTATATTATCCTCCTCACCATATTTACTGAACTTCTTTATACCCTCCACTAAATTCTTAAGGTATGAGGTTAGGTATGTTGGATATTGGAAGTGAGTTCTCTCATACCACATGATGATCACCTCATCCCCACTCAACAATACATGATTTATATCCTTCATAGTAGTATGATACTGAGTAGTTTGCTCAATAAAAATTGAAATAGAGGTAGTGACCTATAGGGTAGGGGTTGCCCCATGGTCTAAGAGGAAAGGGTATCCTTAATGTTCTGAGAATTCTCAGAGCTTAGAGTATTAGTAATCTGTATTGTTTATGTTGGGTTAACTACTTTAGAATTAGTGCTTTTTGTAATTCCTATTGAATCAATGGTTTTTCATTTAATCTTCTCAGTACCAATGTAAAGACCCAGAAATTTCAAAGAAATTTTTTTCTTAATTTTCTTTGGAATTTTACAAGAATGTAGTTTCTGACGGCGCCTGATTCTGAGGCCCGGTGTGCCCGGAATTAATTTTCAAAGTTTGGATCAGGTACGTCCAGTGAACGAATGAACGGGAATTTCTAACTTTTGAACTGGTGCTCGGAATCAAATTCTGATGGCACCGATGGAACCACAATGCCGGTTTTTACTTAGGAACGCCTTTTCCGCAGTTGCCTTTTATTGAGATTGGATGTTAGTTTTCGGGGGTTTTATTTTGAACTGAATAAAAATATGTGTTTTCCATATTTTTATTTGAGGTGGTAGTTAGAACCTCCAAGGGGAGGTTAGTGGAGGGGCCCACCCATACATAACCTCCCTTGAGAGGATGTTATAAGGTGGGGCCCACATGAGTATCAAACCCCCTTAACCCCCCTTAACTCTTGAACTCTCCACTTATGTGGATGAAACTCACTCTCATTAAATGAGTCTCTCCACATCCCTCTCATTAAATTTGACAACTTATGTTATTAACTTAAGTGAGTTAAATGTGGGTTTTTAATTTTCAAACTCTTGAAATTCAAAAACCTATGTTGGGTTAATAAAATAAGTGAGAGGCTTATTTTATTTTGGGGTTAGTTTTTCTTGTGGTGGAGACTTGGGGAGAAAAAGGCTAAGGATTTGAGGAAGTCTTCTTCTTCTTCTTCACTGATGAAGAACGTGAAGAACACCGAATTTCTCGAAGGTTGACGTCTTCTTCCGCGACGCGACTTCCTCCTTCCATGACATCCCCTTCCGTGACGCCAATGACGTTTTCTTTCCGCGACGGTTTTCTGCGACGAATCCTCCACAACGAATCTCCGTACAATCCACGCTCGAGGTAGGTAATTTAAATTGTGATTGTTGGTGAACCCTCTTTTACTCCCTTCTAAATTTAAGAACGCAGATCAACTAAATATTATGTTGATCCGCGAAGATTATTTTTGCGGGTTGGGATTATTGTTATGATTCTTTTTATTTAAGAGGTTGTAGGGGAATTTTATTTGTTTCCTCTTAACCTTGAGAAAAGAACAACGAGTGCGGACCAACCATTACCCGGTTGATCCACGGACCGTTCGCCCATGCGGGGTTACTTTTGTTGGGTGTCGTCTAATTTCATGGTTAAGTATGTGCTCAATAATTTGTTTTGAACAAATGTTTGATTTGCTAATTTATATCACTTAACGCGGAGGGTGCAGGCCGAACGAACACGGCCCGACAACCCTCCGCAGTTTGTTTTTGACATGCGGATTGACGGGCGATGACGAAGCAGGCCGCTATGCCGTTTGAATCCCTTCGCAGTGAAGGTCAGGTCCCGGGGGGACCATAGGTGAAGACGGCAGGAGAAACGGACCACCGGAGCACGTCCGGTGGTCCGCGGAAGGCGGAGGCAGCGCCGGAGACCGGCGGCGGCGGCGCAGCGCCGGAGGGTTGGCAGCCGGCGGATCCGCCGCCGGCCACAATTAGCGGCGGGCGGGGGAGTCGTGCACCCCGCTCCGCGATTCAGCTCGGCCACGCTGGTTGAGCCACGGCCGGCCGGTCGGGTCGGACCGAGCCGGACCAAGCCAGACCGAGCCGGGCCGAGCCCAGCCGGGTCGGACCCAGGTAGGGTCGACCCAGTTCGGGTCGACCCGGTGCGGGCCGACCCAGGGGGGGTCGGGCCGGGTGGACCCGGGCCCAGACCCCCCGATTTCGGACCAAATTCGGTCAAATGCCCATATCTTGGGCTACGGACCTCCGATTGATGAGACATTAGCGGAAACATGATCCTTGGATCGAGAAGGTAGTTTCGGTATATCGCACTCAAGGTTTCGAAATACTTTGAGTTCGGCCAGGTTGGTTCGTACACGAAACCAACCGGGCCCTCGGAGTGGAAACACTCATATCTTGAGCTCCGGACGTCCGATTGACATGCCGTCGACTTGGTTGAGTTCCTCTTAGTGAGACAGATCTTTTGGCATACTTCGTCCGAGGTTTGGACACAGGTAGAGTATGGTCGGGTTGGTTTTTCCTTAAAAACCAACCGAGCCCCTAGGACGAAAAAGCAAATAACTCTCAGACCGGGCGTCCGATTGACGCGCCGTCTGTTGCGTTGAGTTCCTGTTGACGATACGGAACTTTTGGATACATCAACTTCGGACTATGTGACAGTTGATGTATCAGCCTCTCGGCTCGTGGAGCGGACCCTCCCGAATGAGCTTGCTGTGTGCGGGAACCCTAGTGCTTCCTACGACTGCGACTTCGACGACGACTGTGCAGAGATCCTCAGTGGATTCGACAGCGACGACTACAACACTCAGCGATCCTACGGGGATCAGTGCTACAGATCCTGTGTGGGTCCGATCCTGTGTGGGCCTTTGCGGGGGTTAGTACCTATCGATTCTTTGTGGATCTGACAACTTAGATGATTCAGTACTGGTCTTGTATCCAATGTGGGTCCCAGTATAGATGAATCAATGAAGACAGCTAGTCTTATATCCTATGTGGGTCCTAGTTGTGCTGGTCTTGTATCCTATGTGGGTCCTAACTTAGATGATTCAGTACTGGTCTTGTATCCTATGTGGGTCCCAGTATAGATGAATCAATGAAGAAAGCTAGCCTTATATCCTATGTGGGTCCTAGCTGTGCTGGTCTTGTATCCTATGTGGGTCCCAACTTAGATGATTCAGTACTGGTCTTGTATCCTATGTGGGTCCCAGTATAGATGAATCAATGAAGACAGCTGGCCTTATATCCTATGTGGGTCCTAGCTGTGCTGGTCTTGTATCCTATGTGGGTCCCAGCTTAGATGATTCAGTACTGGTCTTGTATCCTATGTGGGTCCCAGTATAGATGAATTTATGAAGACAGCTGGTCTTGTATCCTATGTGGGTCCTAGCTGTGCTGGTCTTGTATCCTATGTGGGTCCCAGCTTTGATGATTCAGTACTGGTCTTGTATCCTATGTGGGTCCCAGCATAGATGAATCAATGAAGATAGCTGGTCTTGTATCCTATGTGGGTCCCAGCTTAGATGATTCAGTATCTATGTCTGATCATCTCTTTCACCTTTTCGATGATGTATACCTGTGTGAGCTGAAACCTGTTTTGCTTCCTTTGTGGATTGGGTTGTGCTATCCTGTGTGGATTACACTTTGCTTTCCTGTGTGGAATACGTTTTGCTTTCCTGTGTGGAATATGATTTGCTTTCCTGTGTGGACTGGGATGTGCTTGGGCTTTGTGGTTGGAACGTGTTGGAATTGATGACTTAGGTATATGTATGGGCATATACCTAAGCAGTGTCGGTTGTTACTTCGTGATTGTATCTTTCCTTTATGGTTTATCCTTTGTGGATTTTGGGAGACCTTCGGGGGTCTCGGGGTCCCTACTGAGTAGCTTATACTCACCCCTGCATGGGCTATGCCCGCACTACGTTTTGTTGGTTGCAGACGACGGACATCGTTGATCGTGGTTGAGGCTTGCAGAGCAGGACAGTACCTGGAGGTGGACCACTGGGCGGGACGTACTCGGAGCGAACAACGGGACCCGAGGAGTAGTGGAGCTATCTGTACCCACCCTTCAAGTGGGATTTCCAGTGGACGGCCCGACGCTGCGACTTTTCCTTTTAGTTTTTGTTTTCCCATTTCAGTTGTACTTTACAGTTGTGCTTGTATTTCCGGCCCCTTTTACTTTCAGTACATCTTGTTACAGTTTTTACTTAGTGTTTACTCTTTCCGCTTGCTTACTCTGTGGTGGTTGTTTAATTTACAAGGGCAATGCCTTCCCTATTTATCGGGATTTACACCTTGGTGCTAGTCACCAGCCCCTGGCCTATGGAAGGCGGGCTTGGGGTAGTCACGGCACGGGCCCCGAGGACGGGTCGTGACAACCAACATTAGTCGAAAATGTTTTAGTGATAGAGGTAGGAACTATTGGTGTGTTTCTTAGAGGATCATGGCACTTGGTCTCCTCTTAGACTAAACTATCTCTAATAGAGATGCTATCCATATTCCTAAAATTTGGGTCAATTAATAGTATATCATGTGTCAATGGTTTATAAGGGAATATTAACATTTAATTAAAGAACCCTAATCATTTATAAACCATAAAACCCAAGAACACCACACCTTTAAATATAAAATCACATGAAACTAAAAACTAAGAGAATGTACCTTAAACTACAGTATTCTATTTTAATTTACTTCTTTATGTTCTTGATGAAGATCTCTAAGGATAAACAAAAATTATCTTCCTTTTAGGTGTATCCATTGGTTGCACTGAATCAGCTATACACTTTGGATAAGACCTTTCAATCCTCCATGATATTCTAGTATATTTTAGTGTTAATGATGATGGAAGAAGAGAGTTTTGGTAGGTATATAGTATTATCCAAGGATCACTTGAGGATATCAAAAACACTACCAATGGACAAGGCTCCTTTATATAGGCCATAAGGACACTCCAAAATCCCATGAATATACTATTATGTTTTAAAAATGTAAAATTAATTATTTCAATTAAATATCTTGTAAACCTTGGTAATAAAATATCCCATTCATTTTATCTTATGAAATAATTGATAAATTATGGCCAAATTTATAGGATATTCACTTCCTTTTGATGAATCATAATAGCACTAAATGAATTTTACTTGACGATTCATGGCATTGTAGCTTACCTAAGTCATTTAATATAACCATATAAGGTACCCATTAAGATATTTGTATGTCATAAAATAAAATATTCCCTAAATACATAAAATGTTACTCTTACAATATGTATATCATAACCAAAACATACCATACCATATTATATTATATGACATGGTTTTAATTCATATTCCCTTCAATCTCCCATTTACACTAAATCTTAAAATACATTCATTCAATTTCACCTTATATAATATAATATACTATAAATTATAAAACCATATCAAAAAATCCTTATGGATATATTAAAAAACACTTTTGTAAATATATCATTAACTCTACCTTGTATTACGTCATATATAATTACTTTTAAAAACCCCATCCAAAACTCAATTTAGATAAATCACTAAAAAAATTATATTCTCTAAAAATCAAACTCAATACCCATTTAGTCAACCACAAAGTATGACCCCATATGGCTTTTTATTATTTCCAAAAAAAATATGAATCACCAGATCCATAAATATAAGAAAAGAGTGGACTATAGAAAAGTATTAATGATACTAAAGCCACACATGGATATTGAATGATCTCTATCAAACACATGTATCTCTATACTTGTTTCCATAAACTTTATCATATAAAATCATGATTTTTTATATGTTATATTTGTTGAAGACATCGAGTGACCATGGGACATGGAGTATGCCAATCCCATAAGGACTCCTAAAAAGTTCTTGACTTTCCCAGTATATACCAATCAGGTTGATGAATACATCACATTTCATTCATTTATTAGATGAGTACACCACTTATTCCCTATATAAGTAGATATGAACATCATATGTACTATCTAAGTATGGCCATAAATTTCCTTATTCTATCTCAATAGAGGTCCTATATATCATACTCATTATACGAGATAACAATTCTCAAATTGATTGAGCTCTAACTGATGAAATTATCGACAATATACCCAACCACCCCTTGATTATCTATGCCTCACAGATTTTATAAGAATGATATCAAAGTATATAGTTTCTCATGTTATAAGTCTCTCTATCCTCAAGTACTAGGGAATCTAAATATAAACAATAAAGCCCTAGTAGACCAAATTCATAGTGTATGACACTCTATGTGGTATACTTCATGGGTCATACAATGAAAAAACCCCATTTTGTACCTTATGAGCATTTTCTACATCTCGGTACAAGAAATTTACTCATGGAAAATTTAACATTTTTCATAACTTATTCTATAAAGATAATCTCTTAGTAAAACTCAAAGTTATACTTTTAGAGTTCATTTATCATCACACTTTATGTAATGCATATCAATTTATATATATATGAAACAAACATGAATGATTGAAAATGATAGGATTTAATTTAGTATTATGATGATAAATTTTATAACCATAAAAAAATTAAGAATATTTTGAATAAAACATATTTTTTTTCTAACAAATAATATATGATAGAGTACTATATCAGACTTATGTTTACAACACTTTCAAGGGTTTTTCTTAACTCATTACATATTCATGTAATTCCTGCTAAATACCTTTGTGACCACCAAATAAAACCCTACCACTAAAATATTTAATGAGTAACATATATGAAGTATGCTATTTTGAATAATGATGACACTTAGGAATCATATTCTTAGTGTTTAATTCCTTGAACATATTCAAACTCATTAACTCTACAACATCCCATTTTATGATGTTAGTAACTTCTATTTTCTACATAGATTCCTTTCTATGTTTATCATAATCATTCTCGAAAATAGTTCAATCAAATTTTTTCCTTGACACATTATGGTAAATAACATACTTTTTTCATTATATCTTTACCAATATACACTAAAACCCTTTAGAAAATTAAGTGAAATTAACTATATTATGATAACTAAATCTAATTTTCACATTTTCATTACCATCATAACCTAAAATATTTTAATATATTTAGTGAAATACACTTTCAGAAATGATTGGAATAATATTTCATCCATGTCCTTAATGATGTAACTCCTTACTTCGTTGCTTGAAAGAAAAATTTAAGCTCCCATCATCAATACTTTCTCCACTTCATAACTCTTGTTTATTTACAAAACCTATAAAAAATATTGTTGGTTTTATATACCCTTCCGAATAAAAGAATTGAATTTGATAACATTTATACCTGAGGTAGAATCTACACATGGTTTCTTAAAACTATTTAAGTATTTTGGATAGTTTCTTCTCTAATGAAAAGGTTTTCCATAATGAAAGCATTTTTCATCCTTTATTTTCTTTTATTTATTAAGCACTATGGACTCTCTATGAAATATTTTCTTCTCTCTATGGATTTTTTACACTTATTCTTCTGAACCATCATTATATAAGTTGACCCTAGAACTTCCATGTTCCACTCATATATCCACAATATATTGAGAATATTAGGTATTTTTTTAGAAATCATTCATTTTATAATTTTTAATGAACCATTGGAATATTTCTAGTAGTGATTGAAGAATGAATTCTATAGCTATATAAATCCTAATAGGTGAATCCAGTCTTTCTAATCCATTGAAATACCTAATCATATTGACCATATGAGCTGTTAATAAAGTTCATTCTAAAATTTTTCATTTAAAGAGAGCCTTTGAAACCTTATACCTCTCATGCCTAGATTGTTCCTAATAGAGAATTTCCAGGTTTCTTATTATATTGTAATAACCCATGGTATGATTTTTATATTACAACTTAGATTCTATAGTTATAAGAATTATCATATATACTTATAGTAAATACTTTAGATGCTAATAATATTCATCTATTTATATTTATTAAATGGATTCACTAGTTGGTTTCTTTGGAAGTGGTTCCTCTGACATCTCGAATATTACTTATTACTTTAGAACTATTCTTATATTTTAGTACCATTAAAATAAATAATCATGATTTAGTTTTTTATTATCTAATATTGATCTCAAGGTCAAGAGAGATTATTATTTAGCCATTATCTATAATAGAATATTTTAACAGTTGAGTATCATGTTTTATATTCATTTAATTAATAATTTTATTAAAATTAATCCCATTAATAATGAATACCCATACATCATATCCATTTAGTGAAATAAGATCCATATTTCACTAAGTAATGAGTTTTATTCATTGTTCCTCCAAATACATAGTTATTCAAGTAGGGAATAATCCCAATAATATCATATATGAATCTTGGATAGTTGAGAGGATAATTTTTAACCAATCTATCCTTGGATAAACTAAAATATATTCCTATGGAATCCTAACTCTTAGGGTTTCCATTCTATGTGTAACCCAAATCTCATAATGAGATTTGGTTACCTAACTCTTATGGTGAGAAATTTCCACCATGCTTTACAAAAGATAATTCATGGGCACACAACATTGTCAGAACTAACACAGTTGAATGATCAAGGTCTTGACATGCATTTTATATAGATGTAATTTGAAATGAAGTATATTAGGTGTTTTTTTAAATTCTCACCAATTAAATATATACCATATTCATATTGAATTCATAATTATTATATGACATAAAATATTTAATATCTCATGTTTTATTCCTTTCTGTTTTCATGATTTTAATTATTTAGTTTTGGAATCCTTATTCCATCAAAAAAATTATTATGTTCACACAAAATTAATGTGAATATTTTTAATAAGATCCTAATTTGTGTATGGATTATATTTTTTTCAAACTGACTATCATTGGTGGTCAATAGTGATTAATGTGATAATAAGATATCTATGTGGTCAATATTATAAAGTAGTTACAAAGTTAATGGATCTTGGATGAAGTCCTCAAGTCCTGATATTCCACGAAACATGTGAATGGTTTTAAAGCATTTAGTTTTAAGGTGATTCTAGTAGAATTATTATGGATTCATTTTATGACTTTGGATATCATGGTTTCATAATTATCTCAGTAAAATATGATGACACTTTGATGATTTTAATTTCACAAATATCATAAGTTATTTCGAAAACTTGTGATGAAACCCATATATAGGAAATGTGGAGAAAAGGTGTTGACCATTGTATTCATGTTTGATTGGAAAGAAAGATATTGAAAGAAAATAGGGATGTTACAATAAATTCCTTTCTAAATCTGATGATGCTAAAGGTGATCAATCAAAGGTAAATTATCATGATAGATGGGGTATGTAATGAAAGAAATCGACTGGTTTTAGAATGAAGTGATTTTTGGTAAGAAGGTGGATACAAATTTAATTATGTATCAATTTTTGTTTGATGAAAAATCCAAATGACCACGAATCAATATGGTTGCTGTTTCCGAATTAGATTTTTAAGGTGGTGTCATTTCCTAGTGTTTGCCAAATTTTTAGGTAAAAAATATTGACAAAGAGTCTAGCATCACAAAAGATTGTTTTCTGAGAATGAAAATTCATAATAATGGCCAATTCATGTTTTCATGAAGGATAGGATGAGATTTATAAAGATGTGGAGCATCATGAATAGTTATGGTAATCTCTACGATTACGAGAAGTGGAGCATTGCGAGAACATGAAGGTTTGACGATGATCTCCACAATAATGAAAAATATCAAAGAAGCATCGTGAATGAAGGAGTGTCGTAGATATATTTTTGAGTGATACAAAAAATTTGTTGGAGGTGGTGAATGATCATGAATGGGTGAACCTATAAATATGAGGTGACCCCCACTTCATTTTAGATTAAAATAATAATATATAATATAGAATTACTTTTATTTCATAGATATAGAGGTGATTCGTGAAGCTAGATTCTAATGTGAGATTGAGCATCATGAAAAGACTACTTATGTATTTACTAATACCAATTCTTCTAAGAAATGGGTACTTCCTGATGATGTGATATTCCACGTTGACTTAGCAAGAATCGGGAAGGCAGTGTGTTTCAAAAAGGTAGTTTGCTTTGCGAAGGCTGTGAGCTTCACAAGGGAGCTTTCCAAACATAAGTTTTGAATATCTAGTTTATGTGAAACTATTTGTTTACTCTATTAATACACAATGAATATAGAAGAGTAAGTACATATAGTTTTTTTGTGTGAAGAAGAACCAAATGTGCACCTAAACTAATATCTGCACCAAGGAAGAAGAAAGTAAACTGATACACTCATGTGTTGGAATTGAGTATCAAAGGAAGATAATAAGAAAATGCTCCAATATTCCATATTATTGAGTGTCAAAGAAGAAAAGGAGATTATCTAATCAATATTTAGTTATTCAGGCCATATCAAATGTGATCATGTTAAGTTGAGCTGATCTTCATTGATTTAAATATCAAAGGGATTTTGTGATTCCTGCAAGAATAAAAAGAAGAGATATTAGTGACATTGGTTTTTCATTGAAGAAGATAGTGAGAATAAGAGAAGAATATTTGGTAACCATGTTCACATTAATTTATTATAATTTGGGTCAAAAAAAATTCAATGTTCATTAGTCCATAACACATTCTTATTATCATGACTGATAGAATACAAAGATTGTGTAGCATTAAGTTTATTGTTGGGAAGAGATAGGAGGATATGCTTTCATGTTATAGTGAAATTAACAAAGTGAGTAAAAAGGTTATGGAAGAACAAATAAGAACTATGAAATTAGATAGGACTAAATAGGTTGAGGACTTTCTTAGTGTTATAAACCCTTATCAATAAGGAGAAGATTTTCTTGAGAGGTAGTATTAAGATCCAGCCAAGTGCTGTAAAACACGCACTATTGAATTTTTTTCATAGTGTTACATGAGTGTAAGAGCATATCATACTCATTGTAACCATATTAAAAGTATTTTTTTTTCTAGTTTTTTCATGGTCAGGATTATTTCCAGACCATGCTAAGGAATAGATACTCTTATTGAGTAGTGAACCTTGCAAAAATATAATGTGTTTTCTCTAATACTTTCATATACATGCATGACAAATGGAAAATATAATAAGAGAATCAAGATACTAATAGGTCTATGAAATATAGGGATAAAAATTTGGAATTGGATTAAAAAGTACCCAACACTAATTCACCCCCTCTCAGTGTTAGGTATATCTTAAACTGGTCCTCTCACTTTACACATCCCACAATTGATGTTAGTCAATAAAAAAATAATTCAAACATATTCATACATATCTAAACGCATCCTATGAACAAGGTACATGAAATTTTCATGTAATGGTTTATAATTCTGAAATTGATAATCTCAACATGAGTAATCCTAGAGCAATAGATAGCCAACTACTAGCTTTTCTAAAATAAATCATAAGCCTCTGGTAAAATGGGAATTCCAACCCAAAGTCCCTCTATATAGATGTACTATACTCATGAGAGATTCTAATTCTGCATAACTCTAATACCTAATATGTATAAAATATATTCAATAACAAAATTCAAGTTAATAAATTTAATTATAAATCAAGATTTAGGTAAATGAAAACTAAATCTTATGTTTTTTTTGTATAAAAAATATAATCAATGGAATTCCAATTTATATGAAGTGATTTTTCTCATAAATTAAAGAATAAAAAATATTAAAATTTCATAAAAAATTTATAAACATGAATATTAAAAATAATTAAAAAAATAAATCTAAAATTTTATTTATTTTCCAAACATGCGATATAAATTTATAAAAAATTCATAAATTAACAATTATAAACACATTATAATTCATTATGAAAATTCCATAATTATATAAATAAAAATAATTTTTATTTATTCCCAATATGAGATCATTCATTTTATTCATTATATGAAATTTACTTTAAAAAAAATGATATTCCATGAAATATAAAAATTTTAAATTTTAATTTCTATTATGTAAACATTTTAATTATTCTAAATATTACATATAATATTATTTTAACCTTTTATCAAATAATTTATCAAAAATAATTTTTATATGTTTTGAATAATTTCTAAATAAGGACCTTTTACTTTGAACAATTCAAATTAAACATTATAAATAATTCATAGTTTTTAAATATAAACATTTATATTTTCCTTATGTTTATAGGAGGTTACATGCTTTTTTGACATCAAATTCATTCTCTATGAGAACCTTGATGTGTTTCTACATGTTATACTTGGAATTTTGGCATAATATCCTAATTACACTAAGAAAAGGGTATAAAGGGTCACACACTAAGTGTATTCAGAACTTTAATTAAATTCCATATAAATTTAACATTTCGGATAAATATTATTCTTATAGATGGTTTGATAATTATTCATGTAGGTTTGATAAAAAATATTCAATAACTAGTAATTTGAGAGAATATATATGTGAGTTTAATATTGAATAAATATTTATTCACTAGGTAATTATATATTTAATTACATGAATACATAATATTTATGTATTCTGGTTCATTCAAAAGGTAAAAAAATATTTATTTAATTAGTTATGAGAATATTTTATAAATATTTATTCACTATTTTTTTTAAATATAATATTTATATATTTATTGGTGAATAATTTAGTCAAATTTAATTAATTTACAAAATAGACATTATTTAAGGCCAGATAAATATTGAGTAGGATTATAGGATTGAGTTTAATGGTCTGGTGAGAAAATTCATATTAAATATTGTTTGAATAAAGGTTAATTTAAATTTTCAAGAAAATTAATATTTATTTTACCCATGAGTTTAGTGAATGTAGAGAAGATAATAATAATTATATTATAATTTAGACTTGGGTTTTCCTGTGTTTAGAAAAATAATAAGGGCCCTTGAAATTTTTTATTTTCTAACCATAACATTATTTAAACATGGTTATAAAATTATTTAAATGTAAGAGAAACATTCTTTCATTGTGAACAAGGAGTTTTAGAGTTGATTATCTCAAGCCCTAGATATATCTCACCTAAAATGATCTGAAAAACACAAACCTTTTATACTCATCCATAAGATAGAATCCTTTCTATCTGGACTGATTCAGTTATGATTGACATCAATGATTTCAAGTTTTAGATCCATCCATGCTAGCATCTGGAAGATTCTATGATGAATTTTGGAGGTTTGTGAAGCATGTGAGGATCACTGTTAGAGAGAATATATACTTTAATCATCTAAAACAATGATATTATAATAGGAGTTTTTATTCAATCATCAACAATAATGAAATAATCCAACTAAAATTAATTCTTTACTTAAATAAATTATTTATAAGTTATATATAAAAATATCCCCTCTTATTGGTTCTAGGTTCTTGTAAATGTATCTTTATATTAATTATGTTGGTCATAAAAATTCATCTTCATGTACCTCAAGAATTATTCATGGCCTATAATAAAAAGACAAGTTAGTTTGGTTGCGCTTGATGTTTTATCTATGCCTGAAACCTTCATGTGGTATCATAAGGGAAACATAATAATTTATGAATATTTATTATTAATTGATTTATTATATTATTTTTTTAGTTTTTCTATTCTATTTTATTATCTATTTAAAACAAAGTTTAATTATCATGTTTTTGACATAATAATTTTCTTTGATTTTAAATATATTATGAATAGATTAAGTGTGATAAAAGTTCCATTAGGAGGTGCTGAAGAATCTAGATGGTATACACACATAAAGAAATGTTACTGAAATTAAATGTCTTATACCCATGTTTTCTTCACTTATATGTGTTGTGGGATACATGACACGTTGATAAGTAATAAACCATGGTGCATTTAATACACATCGCTTGTTGACTAGGCCATCCTGAAACACTGTCTGTCCGAATAAATGATGTGTAACTGGCATAAATTCTATATAGTATACATAGTTTAGTAATTAACTTCATGCTAAACATGTAGACAAATACAATGAATACACCACATGTATCTTTAATGAGATACACAACATGCAGCTGAAGTATACGCCATGTCACTCATTATTTCCCGCATCCAAAGAACACACCAAGTCAGTGGGTGGCTGTTGTTGACACAATGAAAGAAGAACCCACAATGTGTATCTCATTAGTATATTCCCTATAATCTAGTTGAGATTCATATTGAGTCCTTAATAATTTATCCCGGATACATGTAAAGTGATAAATATGACATGTATCTTGTTAGTACACACTAAGTCAATGGGCGGGTGATGTAGACACATGGAAAATAAAACCTACAATGTGTATATCATAAGTATATTCCTTATAACCTGGCCGAGATACACATCAAGTCCTTAAGAATTTATCTTGGATACATGTAAAGTGACAAATATGACGCGTATCTTGTTATTACAAACTGTTTAGTCACACCGTAAATAAAATAATTAAAATTACATGAATAAAAAATATTTCATCATTAAAATCCTAATTATATTATTGAAATCTAATGTGTTGAATATGTAATAAGGTTTTCATAATTAATAAATTAACAATTAATTCCATGTAATAACTTTAAATTGCTGGTCAATCTATTTATTTTCTTTGTTGGATTTACACTGGGTATCCCCAATGAACATTAGATTATCATAAAGATAAAGGAAATAAATTAATTAATTGAATTAATTCAAACGTGTTTATATTAATAATAAACAATTAATTTAATTGAATGATAACTAGTGTACTTTTTTATGTTCATTACATGTATGTGGATGACCATGATCTTAAACAAACATGTGCATATGATTGGTTTATTTAATTTATTATTAAATTCTTTTTATAATAATTTATTAAAGTAAATAATGGCCTATGATTCATTACTCTCCTCTCATTATGTAAGGTCCTATGTTCCCATGTTTTCTTCTTATGTAAAAAAATTTAGAAAATCCTTCGGTATATGACACCTGTGTGTGAATAAAATTATACAAAGGATGGATATCCTATGCAAGTGGAGGATGCTCAAGTTTGGAGATAAGATAAAACCAATCCAAGAGGTAAATATAAGTATATATGGAATATTATAACTCAAACTAGGAATGGATCTAGGAGTTAATTCCCCAGGGCTTAGATTTGGTTGATCATTCTATAGAAAAACCACCCATTAGAGAATATCATGGTCATTCCACTTTAGTTATTTTCTTTTTTTCAATTGGATGGTTAATTATTTATGGATGTTTAAGTCATTAGGCTAATTAATTAAAAATAATGAAATATGGAATTAACATTAATTTTATAACATGCGTAAAACTTTATCTAGACATAGTTAATCACTTAAAAAAATCCACTTAATATTAACAAGCATGTAACACGATAAAATGTTTTTTTACACATAGAGATAAAAATACCTCAAATTAAATATTAAGTTGGTATATTCGTAACAAATATAGTTTCCATTGTTTTATCCTTTGAATATATATATATATATATATATATATATATGGATTTTTCTTCAAAGTTAGTGCGGTGTTATGGGTGTTTCAAGACCACAAAATTAGTATAATAAAAATATTAATATATAATAAAGCATGAATGCATATATTTTTAGAATAAATAATTTTCCCATTGATCAAGACCTCAGATAGAAAATCTAAGACCACAATTGTTTTTAAGATGCAGGCGTTACCTGAGGCATGATATAAGGCCATCAGATGTTCTGTGGAAGGTATTCATTGGAAGGTGCGTTAAATAAACTAGATATTAATTTAATTTAATTTATTAAAAATTTGAACTATCCCTCTTCTATATTTATACACCATGACTAGGGTTATCCTAATAACCCTATAATATTAGATAGGAGGATGAGGAGGTCCACCATTGACACCGATACTTTGGAACATGGATCGACAAAGAATTATTAAGGGGATCTGTGAGATAAAAGATGAACATAGTAGGATCGTCACTACTATCACTGGAAGATATTCCCTTCACCAATTATCAATCCATTATTGGAGTTGGGTACATTAATTAATGGATTTAAAACATTTTTTACTTAATTTTTTGAGCATGGATTATTCATCTACTTAATTTCCTTAAATCCAAATATTTTTATGGTTTGATTTTAAATCAGTGTTGAGATTATAATTATTTATTTATGTTGTGCCTATGTTTTACCCATAGATAATTTTTTTTAATTGTTAGCTGGGATCACATTATTCAATGATGATCTCACTTTTCTTTTATGAATTTTTCCTACCACCATGATTCACATTCCACATCGTTGTCCTATAGGGGTCAATGATTTGACTTTGCTAGATCGGTCTGATCATGATCAAACCTACATATTCATAATGATTGTGTGAATGAAAGTGGATTAATATATTACACATGGATCAAGGTATAATAATGTGTTTTAGATGATATATTTTGGGTATCAGGACCCCATTTTGGTGTCAAGAGGCATGAAAGATCATGCTCGAGTGATTGGAATCCCATTTTTTGGCCATTGGAGGCATAAAAATGATGATTGAAGATTACTTCCATTTATTTTAGTTTATTTTTATGAGTTAAAAGAAATTAATGGTGTTAGAATTAGTGGATATAACAAATAGTGTGAGGACTATGTGTGTCTATAGAAAACATGACTAAACACAATGTATTCTATAAGAACACATACCGTGTTCCTCAAAAACTCACGACGGTTAGGATTTCATCCCATTATAAGTATCACACACCGTGTGGAGAATCCAAAATCCATGAGACCTTAGTTGGGAATCCCAATCATGTACTAGTACTACACACTCAGGCTAACTATGTGGATTATTCTCTATGTACAGTAGAATATGCCCTGTGTACCCATACTTGGCTAGAAAAACCATGTTCTGTGAGGAACATGGCTTGGTCCCTGGGTAGACCCACAAGTTTTGTCACTTAGATGACATGCAATGTAATTTTTATTATACACACCAAGTGAAACAATGGTAAAAAACTAGGCTTATGATTTATGATATATGCCACATATCATAATAGGACACACCATGCACTACCTTAAAACCTTCTACCCAGTTTATCTCATTCTCCTGGACAAGGATTTGGGCCCAAGAGTAGCCTATCCTAAGGTTTTTATTCATGGAATTTGATGGTGTAATTTATTTTGAAATTAGAGATATTATGTGACGTTTAATGAGTAGGAAACTTCTTACAAAAAAAGCTCAATAAGTGGTAGTGATTAGGGTTTTGTCACTAGAGAGGTGGCATGGTTGGTACTCCCCTATCACACTAGGGTGTGGGTCCCCCATACTATTACTATAAGTATATTTGGTACTAACACAGATTATAGAGGGTGTAGTTCCTCTATCTACATATTAGTACCCCCCATCATCAAGCTCTAGAAGAGAGAGTGTCTTCCACTAGAGTAGTTCTCCCTCGGCTGTGGAGCATAGTGTGGTCCCTCCACCACGATTCTTATGATGTTTCATGTAGTGATTGGAATTAGAGATATGAAATTTGGATACATTTTAAGACTCATCATTATTAGATAGTTTCAAAGATGTATATCCCCTTTCTCTCTTTATTTGGGTTTCTTTATTCTCATATATGATATTTGGTTTCTTTACCATCTTACCTTATGGGTTGTATTGACTATTTTATTCTATTTTACCCCTATTAGTTTTTGGAGCATCCTTCTGGGTATGTTTATACTTACCCTTTAATGGGATATTCCCACACATTTCATGTCTTATACAGATTAAAGGAAGATCAGTAGTGACCTTGGTGGACTTGGTATCAATAGAGAATAATGACACTTAGAGGAACTAACCATGTTCTGTGGTCAGTCTCAAAGATTGTGAGATGGGGTCTTTTCAGTTTCCCTTTTTTTAGTTGTTGTTAGGTTGGGACCTATTTTCTATTTGGGAATGTATTTTTTCCCTAATAATCTTGTATTAAAATTCTATAATTCGATATGTATCATAGATATTTTTTCATTAACTGTTTACTCTCTTGATGATACCACTTTTTTATTATTTTTTCAGTTTCCTGGAGATGGGTGTGTGCATGTGTACTGGTACATTAGGTTAAGCCCTCCCATTTCAGTGTTATTCCTACTCAGTGATTTTCACCAGTCCTTGGACTATTTGAGTCAGGGTTGTGGTGTTACTCTCATCTTACTATCAGTTATGGTGGGGTCCTTGTGTGTTCGTTCAAGACAAAGTGGCATGAAGGTGGTTTGTACTTGGGCCAGTGTTTGGAGTTAGACATGTTGGGAGGATTGGTTTGGGAATTTACGAAAATGATTCGATAGTGTCTCATGTTTGGATCTCAGTCCAAGGAACCTGGTGATGGTGTAGTGTTTGACGTATCCACATACCATGGATCTAATTACCTTTTTATCAACTCGACATACCAAGGCATCGATTTCAGGGAAAATAATGGTATATAATTCATATAGGAATGGGTCTTTTTAATTTCATGTCCTTGTTCATTCATCTCCCCATGTATTCTCATCTAAATTTGGTAAATCTTTTAACTTTAAGGATACCTCTATGATGGTAGCTAGCTAGGATGATGATATAGGGTCATGGGGAAGACTATTTTAGTGACGATGCCTCAATTTAGAGACCTATTCATGAGGTGTTTCCTCTGGGGGATCATAGATCAATGCTTCCACCAGACGGGTAGTGTGTTGATCCACCTCTAATGGTCTATATAGATGATTGAATGTGTGTTGAGCAACTGATGGATCTTGCAAGTTAGGATGATGATGCACACAATCTTAGTGAATTACATGAGTTCCCATGATAGATACTACTTAGGTTTTATAGGGATCTAAACCCTCAAGCAATGGAGGATTGTCTCAAGGTAGTGGTTTGATTTTTTTTATTCTTCTGACCCCACCTAATTAGATGCTTTAACTTGAAACCAATCTTCTTTATAGATTATTAGGACAATAGTGAGGTATGATTACTCAGACCCATGATGAGATAACACTCTTTTCGATATAATTTTAGTTGTTGTTCTGTGATGAGTATTAAGCTTCAATATTTCTATCTATATGGATCCATGAACTTATCAAGTTATGGATTTTTATATGAATTTTTATGACAATTCCAAGAGTTTTACCAACCTTATGCGCTATTTTCTCAATATGGTGTGAGATGGATACTTTTGAGAGTAGAAATTTGAGTAGGGAATTTGTAGGGACAAATGAGTAAGTGTGGTATTCTTATGCATTCCCACTTATGATGGAGTGTTGGATTGAGATTTGGTAATAGGGAACTTTCTAATAGAGGAATGATGTGTAGTTAGAGCCAATATTGGAAATCATGTGGCTGATTCATCTATAGAGGCTGACAAGAATCAATTGTTAGGGTCTTAGGACATGAGGCATACTTCTACCCAGATTCTAAAACATGGATCTACAAAACATGGTTCATATAGAGGGTCCGGTCATCCTCGATAGGAAAAAAGATATGCTTGTGATGGGTGAGGTCACATGGGTTATGATTTTCCAAATCATCAACTTGCATATGGTGGAAAGGTAGTGGATGAACCTCTATGTTAGAGGTCGCATCATGATCAAGGATATCCTAGGAATGGTGAGGGAATCCCCTAAGGAGGCACTACTAACATAGGGGTAGGCATATCCCTGATGGGAGTATTAGAAGGATGAGAATGACACTGAGACCTAATCAAAACAACACAACCACCAGGTGGAACATGCTAGGCTCAGAGGGCTGGTGGACAACGAAATGGTTAGTTTTTAGGCCATGTAGGGATATGAATAGGCTTCTCATGAGATAATTCTAGGTACGATTAGCGTCTTCTTTACTTTAACTCCATTACTTATAGACACAAAAAAAGTCATTAATTTATCTCTATATCCCTTTTTTGAGAGATAGATTTTCCTATAGAGGATTTGGACTATCAGTTATGGATAAATGTTACTATAGGGAGTGATTATTCTATATCAGACATCTTCTAGAGAGTCGTTTTTGAATGGAGAGTGTTTCTAATAGGACCTCTTAGTCATTGCAATGAAACCTTATTTTGTCATCTTGGGTATGGACTAGTTTTCCATGGTGCATGACAATATAAACATTCATTGTTGGATAATTATATGCCTTAATACATATGGTATGAGATTCTACTTCATGGTTGAGATGGATCTTATGGTTGAGAATGTGGGACTCATTAGAAAAAAATTTCTATCTATAACATATCAGCTGTTGAGTTTATCCATTGGTTCAATAGGAAATTTAAACTTCTAAAGTATAATAGTCATAGAGGATTATATGGAAGTCTATCCTAAAGATGTTCCAAGAATAACTCTGAGTATGGATATCAAATTTTGCATTGAATTTAACCCCATGACCACAATGATATCCCTTTTAGTATATTAGATGAATCCTACCAAGCTTCAGGAGTTGAGGGTGTATTTGGAAGACCTTCGAGAGAAAGGTTTTATCCGACCTAGTGTGTCCTACTGGAGAACTCTAGTGTTGTTCATGAACAAATTGGATACAAGTTTGAGTATTTTCATTGATTAACACTTCCTAAAATAGATGAATATCAAGAAAAAGTACCCATTGATGAGGATTGATGATCTTTTTGACCAGTTAAAAGAGGTGAGTTGGTTTTTAAATATTTATCTCAAGTTTGTATACCATTAGTTAAGGGTTCATGATGATGATATTCCAAATATTAAATTCCAATTTCAATATGAGAATTATGAGTTTTTGATGATTTCTTTCGATGTTACTAATCCCCCCACTATATCCATGACACTTAAGAACTGAATATTAGAACCATACTTGAAAAAATTCACAGTTTTCTATAAAATCATTAAATACTTTACATTTGATAAGGACCATGAAGAGTATTTGAGGATGGTCCTAGAATTAATCTAGAATCACTAGTTATATGTTAAGATATCAAAATATTGGTTTTTATCTAAGAGGTTCACATTATAGGGAATGTCACCACTAACCATGGTGTAGTTATGTATCTAGTGAAAGTGGATGCATTTTTCACAAGGGAACCACCAAAGAGCATGATGGAGGTGTTTCCTTAGTTTATTAGGGTGATATCATAGGTTATTATATGAATTTTCTAGGATTTCATCCATATTGACTACCTTGAAATGGAAGGGGAAGCTGTTTTCTGGAACCAAGTAGTGTTAGAGATCCTTTGAGGAGTTGAGTTAGTGGTTGACCAGTGCTCCTGTGTCAAGAATACCGAAGGATGGTATCAAGTACATGGTATTTTGAGATGACTATATATCTATTCTCATATGAATTTTGATGAATAGAAAGTTAGTGATCACTTATGGGTCTATGTAATTGATACCCCATAAGCAGAATTACGCCACCCATGACTTTGTGTTGGTAGTGTTATTCTTCACCTTGATGACATGGAGGCATTATATTTTGAGATAGCGTTTTATTATTTACTCATACCACTTAAGTCTCAGGTACATCTTCAACCAGATAGATATCAACTTGAGACGGAGGCTTTAGTTTGGGTTCCTATAAGACTACAACTTTGAGATAGTCTATACTCTAGGGAAGTGAAACATGGTGGAAGATGAACTTAGAAGGAAATACCATTACCAGTTGGTGGAGGAGAAGTCTAAGTAGTTGGGACCATTACAGCTAAACCTAGTGGAGGAGTGTGGTTTATATTACCTTAAGTAGGTGGTGGTGACTCAACCAATTATTCAAATTGTGAGAGTATCTCAGTTGGGAGATTTCAACTATGTTGTTCTGTGTGACCAGATATCCTTAGAAGATTCACCAGATATATTTTCTAAAGGTGTGGAGCACAAAATCCTTTTATAAGAATATATGATAGTTATTATCATGTTGCATGGGGAGGTACTGAGTGAGTTTCATATCCACTACTTGAATGTACATTCAGGTGTGGATTTTTTTTTACAAAGAAATTTAGTAGAAATATTAGCGGGTTCACATGAGGTGAAGCATTTTCAAGTTTTTTTCCTATCCCATCACATGTCAACAGGTGAAGGATGATCATCAGGTTCTAGTAGGGTTGACCCAACCCCCTATGATCCTAGAATAGAAGTGAGATGGCCTATCTATGGATTCTATAATGGGTGTTTCATGGAAAGTGATGGGCCATGATGATATCTGGGTGATTATCGACCAAATTACAAAGTCAAAACACTTTATTTCCATTAGGTATAACATTTTTGTTGAGATTTTAGGGTGGTTTTACATGAATGAGATCATATGACTTCATAGAGTACCCACAATGATAATATCCAAACGTGATTCTTAGATCATGTCATGGTTGTGGAGGGATTTTTAGAAGGATTTAAGAACCCAATTACAAATTATAATGGAGTTTCACCCTAGAAGAATGGCCAAATTGATTGGACTATCTAGGTTTTGGATATATACTAAGTTCCTGGGTCTTCGACTTTGGATGAAGCTGGGAGGATCACTTACTATTTGTGGAGTTTATGTATAATAACAAATACCACTCCACTATCAATATGACACCATTTGAGGTACCATACCAGACACCCTATATGTCACCCTTATACTGGACTAGTATAATAGAGACATCACTTGTTGGGATTGAACTAGTGCATGTAATGATAAAGAAGGTTCAGGTGATCCGCGATCATATGAGGATAGCTCAGAGTTGACAAGAATCTTATACATATCATCATTGTATACCATTGGAGTTTGAGTAGGGATACTATGTTTTCTTGAATGTATCCCCATGTAGTGGGTTGTAGTGATTTGACCAGGTAGGAAAACTATATATGAGGTTATTCAGGACATTCTTGATACCATGGAGGGTTGGTAATGTTGCCTAGTACTTAACTTTTCCCCCATAGTTAGACCGAGTGCATGCCATATTCCATGTGTCATAGATGAGGAGATACATTCATGAACTATCACACATTATTGACTTGGGAGATATGTACATTAAGGATGGATCCAAATTCTCAGAGTATCCAATTATGATCAATGATCTATAGGAGAAGATCCCATGTGGATGGAAAATTACTTATGTTTTAGTTCTTTGGAAGCATGGGATCATATAGGAGATCCCTTGGGATCATGAGACCTAGATGCAGACTTAGTACCCCCAAATTTTGTGTAGCTTTTGATTTTAAAGGAGAAAATCTTTAATAGATGGTAGAATGTAAAAAATCTAGTTTGAATAGTTTTATTCTTTGAATATTTATATATATATATATATCTCTGAATTTTTTCTTACAGTTGGTGCTATATCATGGGTTTTGTTGGACCCTAGAATTAATATATTAAAAATTTAATATATAATAAATCACACACACATATATTTTTAGAATAAATAGTTTTCCATTAATTGGGACATTAGATGGAAGACCTGAGACCACATTTATTTCCAGGATGTGGAGTTCACACTATGTGCGACATAATGTTGTTTGACATCCGATGTTTCATGGAGGAAATTCATTGGTGGGTGTGTTAAATAAAGTTAATATTTATTTAATTTAATTTATTAAATTTCTAACAAATCCCTCTACTCTATTGATACTTCATTATGGAATATATTTAGGGTTAGCCACATAACCTTGGGATATTATAGAGGAGGAGGAGGAGAGCCAACATTGGCATCAATGGACTCAGGAACATGGATTGATAACTAATGATTGAGGGGATTTTTGAGATGAATGATGAATTCAGATGGATATTTATCATCATCCATACCAAATGTGTTCTTCACAATGATAAATCCATTCTTAAGGTAGGGATCATTATTTTATAAATTTACACCCTTTTGATTTAATTATTAATCATAGATTATACATATGTTTAATTTCATTGAATATTCATATTTACATGATCCAATTTTAAATTACTGTTAAGATTCTTATTATTTTTTTATGTTTAATATATATTTAAAACCTCCTATATTTCTAAAATCTATAATCATTGGCTAGGATCACATCATCCAAAAATGATCTCACTTTGTTCTTATTCCTTTTTCTAACCACCATGCTTAGAGATCTTCATCATTGGCCCATAGGGTTAGAAATTTGACATTACATGACCAATTAAAGCATGATCAAACCTCTGAAATCATAATTATGGTGTAAAAAACAAGATACTGATGGCTTACATATAGATCAAGGTAGAAAAAAGGACTGTGGATGATTTTTTTTGGGATTGCATCCCCATTATGGCATTAGGTGATGCGAAAGATCATTCTTGGGAAACCAAAATCCCATTTTCTAGTCACTGATGGATGGGAAATGATTATCAGAGATGCATTCCTTGTATTTTGGTAGATTTGGCATAATTAATAGGTGTTTAAGGTGGAAGAATCAATAGATCTTGAAATCTATATGAAGGCTAGGGGTGTTTGCAGAAAATGTGACTACACACTATGTATTTAGGATGAACACATGTCATATTCCTCAGAATCTTGCGATAGCTAGGGTTTTGACCTACTATAAGTATGAAACAACATGTAGATTACCCACACACCATGTGAACATGGATAGGAAGTATATTTATGTATTGGAAGTATATGCTTAGGATAACTGTGTGTCTTACACACCATTTACATCAGAGTAGACCCCATGTACCCCTACTTGGCCAAAGAATCCATGTTTAGAAAGGAACATTACATGGACCCCGTGTGGCTGCAAATGCTGTGTCACTAAGATGAAATGCCATATACAGTGACTTTTACATATTGAGTGAAATTATGGGACACAAATAGTCTTTGACTTCATGAGACACACCATGTACCCTAGTAGGAGACACCATGTACTCCCCTTATAACCTTCTACCTTATGTATATCCTTCTACATGACTCATATTTAGGCCCATGAGTAGCCTATTTTGAGTAGTATTACATGTGTGATGTGATTTTGACATTCATTTTGGAACCATAGATAAAAAGTGAGGTGGTATGAGTGGAACACTCCTTACAATTATTCTTAGCAGATGTTATTGATCAAGATTTTATCATCAGAGAGGTTCTAGGGTCAGTACTCCCCGATCATACAAGGGAATATGTCGCTCATAATCTTTATATAGGTAGATCCATCACTCCTTCACATTATAGAGGGAATGAGACCTGTATCTATAGAGTGGTACACCCATATCATCAAGCTCTGGCAAGGAGAAAGTCATCCACTAGAGTAGTTCTCCCTTGACTATGGAGCATAATGGCTAGTAGAGATCCCTCCACCCTAATTATTGAAAGGTTTCATGTGGTGCTTGTTATTAGAGATGAGACCTTTGATGATATGGTAAGAATCATTATTCATAGATGACTATGAATATGGAGATCCCTTTTCTATCTTTTTTTTGGGTTTCCTTAATGAGAATATCTGATTTTGGGTTTCTTTACCAACTTTCCTTATGGGTTGGGTAGACTGTTTTATTCTATTACTTCCCTCTTGGTTTTTAAATAATCATAATGCGTATGTTTATACTCACCCCTGCATGGGATATGCATGCATGTGTCATTCCTTATACAGATGATATAAAGTTTTTTGATGACCTTGGTGGACCTAGTATCGATGGATTATAGTGTTACTTGGTGGTGTTGACTATGTTCAACGGTTAGTCTAGGAGATTACGATACAAGCTCTCATTATTCCCCCTCTTATTTTTTTTAGGTTGGTTGATTATTTTTCCCATTATACTATTGTATTACCAAGATTCACTTTGATACATATATCATTGAGGTTGTTTCATGAATTTTTTACTCTCTATAGGATACCGCTCTATTATATATCTTCACTATTTCACTGAGATGGGTGTGTGCATGTGTATAGGTACCTTAGGCCAGGACCTCTCATTTTAGTATTATGCCTACTTAATTATTGTCTCTAGAACATAGCCTATTGAAGGTGGGATTATGGTGCCACTCTTGGATCAATTTTGGCTTTGGTAGGGTCTCAGTGGGTTGGGTCATGATAATAAACTTACACTAACAAATTTAAAATCAAACTATAATTCGGTGTGCTTGAATGACCCAAGTTGAGGTAATTTTAATTATCGGTGAATTTTAACTTGAGTTATTAGGTGGACATAACTTAGTCCACATCAAGGATTTATTGACCAAGATATACTTACTGTAACTAAAAGGTAACATGTTGATGAAATAATTATCTATAATTTTTGGATTTGGGATTCCACTTAATAGATCAAGGAGTTATGAGTTAACACAATTGGAAAGTTTCTCCTACCTAAAACCATTAAAATAACTTATCAGGCCTAAGTCTGGCTTATGATAAGGGGAATATGGATCCTTTACACTAAAATATCCATGAAATGAGATATTCCAAAACTAATGGTGAGAGATATTAGGTTTATATTAAATAATAGGATATTAATAAAGTTAAAATTTATTATCTAATTTAGTAATCCATATAAATCACTAAAAATATGATCTTATTTATTATAGAAATATAAAACCACATGAATTTTAATATATCACTTTGATATATTCTAGAGAACAATAACCTTCTAAACTGCTCAAATTTCCAAGAACTGTGTAGGAATTTACGTGTTATACAATATCATGAACATAAATTTTAATTTTGGAAAATCTTATTCTTGAGGTGACAGGAAGAGAGGTCAATGAGGAAGAACTATTCCACTATATAAAACATCCATATTATTCTAATGATGTACAATATTTCATTGTTTTTCTATATATAGTGATATTTTAAAGAATCATGATGATATAGATATATATATAGAATTATGTCTCAACTTCATCGTTTTTATCAAGAGAAGGAAATATAAGAGAGATATGATATATCCAATGAATTTTTCATGTGGAAACTTAGAGAGTTGGTGAAATATGGGCCTCATATATTCCTGATGATTAGATATAATGAGCGCTGGGAAATTTTGGGATTTAAGATCATTGATGATCTACACATAGATCTCATTATATCCTCACTGACTAAGAGCTTCTCTAGTTTCATCGGTAATTATAATATGACCATTAGTGATAGGTATCTCTTGAAACACCTTAAATTTTTTTTCCAAGTTGATGAAGACAAGGGAAGTGAAAATAACGCGGTCCTTATAGTGAATAAGAAAAGGAAGAACAAGGAAAATGGGCCTAAGGATCATTATAAATATAAGGCTTTGGAGAACCATCCATCCATGAAAAAAATATCCAAAAATAAGAAAAGGAAAAGGATGAATTATATTATACATGTGGAAAGCTAGTACAATAAAAGAGGAACTACACCCATTTAAAGAATAAAGGGGAAGCTTCAGGTGTGTTTTTTATTGAGTAAAATCTTCCAATATCTATGCATTGGGTATTAAATAGAACTTTTGGTTCTTAAATCTATATTCAAATGTAGGAAAACGTATATTTTGATGCATTCCCAAATTAGAGGTGGATTTTCAAGATGCCAATGGTGTAAGGATTTCTAATCTTACCATTGGTGACTACCACCTTCCATTTCTAACTAGGTTAGTCTTAATTTTGAAATATTTTTATTATGTACCAACCATTACTATAAACATAATTTCTGTATCCTACCTAGATAAAAATGTTTTTATTTTCATGTTCAAAATTAAAATACATTTATTTTGTAAATACATTTTATGTTACGGTATGGCACATTTAAATAATGGTCTTTATATATTAAATTATGAAAACCAAGTATTAGAAATTGATAACGAATGAAGTTCACATGACTCATTTCACACCCCGCTATTTCATCACCATCTTGGTCATGTAAATTATAAGTGTTTGAGCTTAATCTAGATAGTTAATTATGGTCTTTTGAGAAAAAAAATACTTGATATATGTCACACTTTTTTATATCAAAAAATGACCAAGCCACTTTTTGGTGGACAAGGTGAAAGAGATTTAGATATTTTATAATTGGTACACATTGATATGTGTGGACCATTTATGATAGAAGCTAGAGGTGGGAACTACTAATTAATTTTTACCAATGATTTAATTAGATATGAATATCTCTACTTAATGAGGAATAAGTTTGAATATTTTTATAAATTCAAATAATTAATTAATTAAGTAGAGAATAAACCTAAAAATAAGGTAAAGAATCTTCAATATGATCAAGCTTTATAAACTAATCCATATACTGGATAAAGTAAAAAATGATATTCATTTTGTGTTACGGAGTGGAAATAAACCCATTTTTTCATATATTCATGCATGGGGATGTGATGGATTTTTTAGGCCAACTTTGGAAACAAACTAACACCCTGAGTCATGAAGTGTATTTTTATAAGGTATCTTAATGAAATAAGGGGATACAATTTATAAAATCCCTCAGACAAGAAGGTAACTATTGTAAGACATTCCATTTTTATTGAGAGAGAGAAAATCATTATGGGGGATAGCGGGATAAAGATTGACTTCCATGAAGTTGATTATCAAGATACATAAGAGTGGGTATAAGAACACATTCCATACGTCCCCATGGAATATGTTTTTCCTGAAACACAAGTCCTATATTGGGGTACCAGAGAGGTTATAAAAAAATAAAGATATATTTTTTAGTAACCTAATATGTGGAATCATTATTGGTTGAAAATAATGATCCTATTTCCTACAATGAGATAATAGATAGATTGAAATATGCTAGATATCAAGAAGCCACGAATTATGAGATGGATTCCATGTATCAGAAACAAGTTCAGTTTTTTTTGATCCTCTAGTTTTTATAAATGTTGTTGGGAGTAAATAGGTATTCAAACAAAAACTCCACTTAGAAGTTATAGTGAGTTTATATAAAATAAAAATATTTGATAAATTGTTTAAACAAAATAAAGGCATTGACTATAATGAAACCTTTTCTTTAGTTGTAATGTTTAAATCCATTATAATTATAATTTCCATAAAATATTTCCATTGCTATGATATTTAGATAATGATTGTCAAAATAGATTTACATAATGAAAACCTTCAGGAAGATATCTATATGACACAACCTGAAGGGTTTGTGACTCTAAGAAGTTACAATAAGATATTAAAGCTATAGAGATCCATTTATGGGTTAAAAAACCATCTAGGTCATGGAAAATTCAGTTTGATGAAGTTGTAAGAGATTTTGGTTTCATAAAGAATGAGTATAAACCATGTGTTTATAAGATGTTTATACGAGTGTGATTGTATTCGTATTAGAATATGTTTATATTACTTACTAGAAATGAAATACCGGTCTTATAGTTAGTTAAGGACTAGTTAAAGAAGTGCTTTTCCATAAATGACTTAGGTGAAGTAGCATATATATCCTTAGAATCACGATCATTAATGAGATATCAAAAAGGATTATTAGACTAAGTCAAAATACATACATTTACTACACAATAAATAAATTTAGTATGGAAAATCCAAAATCGGATTACTTCCAGTGTCATATGGTGTACATCTCTCCAAGAAAATGTGTCCTTAGACAGAATAAGAGAGAGAGTGAATGAGTAGGATCATATAAACTCCAATTATTGGATCTATCATGTATGTAATGTTATATACTATGACTGATATTACATGCACTTTAATCATGGTTGGTGGGTATTGTAATGACCCAAACTCCAGTAAACTAGATCCATTTTCTACTTTATTACATTCTCACTAGATTCAAGTTATAACATCCCAAAGGACTGAATATTTTAGTAGTATTGGTAAACTCAATAAATTATTTTAATTCATATTATATTTTAGACATAAAATACACAAGGTGTTTTCTTTGAGAATACCATTGTTCCCCTTAACACACCCATACATATCAATCACAAAACACTTCATGATATTATGAGAAAAAAATAAGAAAGGGGTGATATGTGAAACTCAGTAAGGGTATGCATACAACATAAAAAATCATTAATAAATAATAATAATCAATATGGTAAGGTGAATAATTTAAACACATGAAATTTAATCAATAAAATGATCATAATATGGTATAAAAAATGATGATAAATAAAGACATATAAATAATGACATGACCATGAAACTTATATATGAATATTATAACTAATAAAATAATAACATGGAAATCAATAAATGATATCATAATTAGATAATGAATAATTCCATAAACCTAATACCTTCATGACCTTTCACAAGAAAATTTAAATCTATGGGAAGAAATCCGTCTAATTTGGCCAACTGATTTATCTTATGAGACCCATCGATGAATCAAGGGGCTATCTATAATCATTCCCCAACCATTACCTACTAATAAAAATGAATTCCACATTTAAAATGGGGGAAAAATAATTAGACTAAACATTATTATTGAAAAACTAACATATGAAAGTTTATACTTATCCTAATCAAATAAACATAATCATAAACCATCCAAAGTAATATGGTGAATGGTGATAAGGTTATACATTGTCTATCAAAATGATCATAAAACATCCAAATAAAGAATAAGAATTATATAAACACAAAATATCTCCAATTGATCATAATTATAATAAATATTTGATGTGGTATATGAATATAAATACCATAAAAATGTTATTAAAAACATTTTTGAGGAAAATAACCTTTTGACATTGAAAGTATTTTAAGAAAAAGTTCAAAAAATATTTTGAAAATAGTTTTATTTTACAATAAAATTTTAAAACTTGTAAAATAATCTTTAAAACTTTAGTGTTCATGACTATAGAAAATTAAGTTCATACTTTACAAATAAAAATAAAAATTTCATTCACATTTTTGATAAAATCCTAATAGGCCTTATTTAAAAAATGACAAGAAGATTTGTTTAATTTATTTTTTTTTTGTAAAAATTAATTTAAGAAATAATTTTTATAATGTTAAAATCATTTTTTGAAAATAATTTTAGAAGACATGGATTTTGATGAAAATAGATTTTCGACTGAAGAGAGAAATAATGTTGAATTTTATTAAAAACATTTTCTCAATAATTTTATATACCAAAAATTGAAAATTGTAGTATTACATGAGAAATTTCATGACTAAAAATTTAAGAATAAAATTGATTTATTTTAAGATATAAATATCAAATAATTCCCCCATAAGTGACCTAAACAAAAGCAATCCAAAATAATAATGATATTGTGAAATAAACCCTTAAAACTTTAGTAACCTCTGAATCATAAGCCCCATAAAATAAATAATCATAAAATTAAACTTTAAATAATATTAATAAAAATAGTTTCATGATATAACATGTCAAAGGTTATAGTATATACACCACACAATTGAATAAGTGGTGAATATGGCGTATGTCTCACTGGTGTAAAAGTGAGACAAGAAACCTATACCTCAAGTTTAACTTCTTTCGTATGTATCAAAAACTTATATATAATAAATATAGGTTTATATATAAATATATTATAGGACAATAGTCATATATATCACACCATATATGATTTAATTATTTTCTTTTATCACCCATTTATTAACAATTCATGGTTAAAATCGCTGTTTTGGGTGATAGTTGCTGCATTTTTCATTTTTTTAGTTCAGTAATTTTGGTCATTTTATTTTGTCATGGTTAAATATTATATATAATTTTAAAAATTATATAAATATAATATATATTTATTATATATTTATTTATAATAATCTATTAAAGTTAGAGATTGAAAATAGATTACACCATTCATGGAGACAGTAGGTCGTACGTATGCATGAATGTTGCTTCAATTTTTCTTAATGGATGGAACAAAATAAAAATATATATTAATTAATCTTTCAATAATCATAATTTTTTCATATATATCATGTATAATAATCAAATAAATCCTTATTACCATCAATATTAAAAAAAAATAAAAATATTTCACATCGCTATGCGGAGGCGGTAGTCCACACGTACGCACGAGTGACATTATTGTTTTCCAAAATATTAAATGGTAAGAAGTTATATGTGAAATTATATTTAAAAAATTATTTTTAGGTAATAAATATCACATATATTCATTAATTTAAACCTTAATACCTTCCTTGTAAAGCGTAAGTGAATAATGAATCGCACCACTTCGTGAGGTGGTAGTTTGCCATACACACAAGTGACGTTATGATACCCCCCATGAAATGGAAATTAAAAAGGTATATATGATATTATAAATCCATAATTATAATAATTTTATATATATCATACAAATAAGTTAAACCATAATTATATGAAGCCTTGAAAGGTGGTGATGGGATACAAATTACATCGGTTCCTGAGGTGGTACTCCTCCGTACACATGATCGACAATTTCATTTCCCATTTGGTAGAAGTGGAGATTGATATGGGTTATTCGATTAAAATAATAAAATACTAGTATATATTATATACTAGTGTTATTGTATTATTATAGTTTTATAATTTCTAAATTATGTGGAATAAGAAATAAAACAAATATGCTGGTTTAAGAATTTTACCTCTTTTTCAGAGAACGTCTTTAGGTTTACACCAAAAGACTTATTTGGAGAGATTAATAATCAAAATAATGAATCTAGAATATGGGTAGGGGATTAATTAAGGTATTTTTTTAGGTCTAGGTCCAAACAAATGGTTTTAGAAGTGTGAAGAGGGGAGGGTATGGGGTGACCTTTTATAAGTGGGGGAGAGGACACACATGTAATTTTTGAAAAGGTATTGTGATAACCCCATCTTTATCATACCAAAATCATCCAAAATGGGTCATTGAAAAACATTATAGATTATAAGGTCGTAATATATCCATCCAATATGTTTTTGAAATTTTTTAGATCATTTTTAACCATTATCTTATTAGTTTAACCCCCCAGTAAACTCATTTTTAACTTTATCCACGGTAAATATTATTTACTGTTTCATTATTCATTATAGTACAAATTTTGTTGAAAATATTAGATGATATATATTATTCTTATTATAAATATTTAATCCAATTTTAAAAATTTAATTCATATAAGTATTATAATTCAATATAAAATTAAACCGCAGACACGATGAAAGAGTGGTTTTCTGAAGAGAAAATTCTCATAAGTATAGAATGTTTTAATATCAAAATTCCATTTAAAATTGATTTCAATGAACTAAATTAGTTAAATTTCAATATAATTGAACTAATTTTACTTTAAAAACAATTTAAAATTTAATTTAACTTTTTAAATTATTTAAATGAAAAGATAATCTTCATTAAAAATCAATATTTTTTACTATTAATCATTAGATTAATATTTTTAGAAAAATCCCAAAAATTTATGCAAAGATAAGTTTGACATAAATATTTTAAAAAATAAGTTTATTTTTTCAAATAAATTTAATAAAATTTGTAAAAATTAATTTTAACTTATGTGCGCAAAGAGATAATAAACCACCTTTAAAAAAATACAGTTTTTCAGAATACATTTCTTTTTCATATTTTGTTTATAATAAATATATAACCATTGAATTTATTGTTTACATATTTAAAACATATAATTTTTAAAGTTTATTTATTAATATTTATACCCTCTAACTTAACATCTATGTTATAATGGTCATGTTTAAATAATAATATTTTAATAGAGTATTACATTTTGTTTAAACCTTGTGTTGCGTGCATTACAATCTATCAAAGAGATTGAATGTATTTAAAAAGAAATGTATATTAAAGTATTATGGTGTTATATTATCTTATAATATTGTATTTGGGTGTCATAAATTCTATTAAACATTTTGTTCTTATTTTAAAATCTTAGGGTATTACATTTTACCCCCTTAAATAAATTAGTTCATCAAAATTTAATCTTGATCTCTAAAATTATGGGACTAACATTTGGAAATATTTTTTTTTGGAAACCCACTTCATAAAAAGAGTTAAAAAATCATCATCTTGATAATATAGAAAGGCAAGTACAAGGGTCATCATAACACATTACTAGGTTTCCAAGTAGGAGAACATTGCGGGGAAGTAAAGATACATACATGGAAGAAAAGTGTAAATAATTATAGAGATTGATATAGATTATTGATCACAATAAAGTGAGTGATAAATGGAAAGTTAATGAGATAAAATCCATAAATATATTATTAGTTAAAAGAATATTTTATTCATTAGATATTAATTTATTAGGATAAAATTTTCTTTTCAAGATGTTTTTCCTAAAGTTGAGGAATTATTTTACTACCAAGGTAGATAAAATCCGAAAATATACATACTGAATATATTTTTAGGAATAATTTAATCCTTTGGTTGTAATTAATTTCTTAATATAATAAATTAATATCCATGTTGATTCTTTTTAATTCCTGAAGCAATAAATTTACTTTTAACAGATCATCAGATTCATAAAAGATTAATAAGTTATTACCCTATCTTTAATAAAACCAAAATGGTTAGAAAAATTTATCTAATAAAATATATTAATCTATATAATCTCAATAGATACTCTCAAAATTCAACTTAATAATTATCATAATTGGTTAAACTTAATATTCACTCAGAATATGTATTACTAAATTTAAGTTCAAAAAATTTAGAAGTTCACTAAATCAGTATTATATTTCTTAAAAAATATAAAGTGGCTCTTGACATCACATTAAAAATGTGTAAATAATTTTATGACTATAAAAACATAATGAATACATGAATGATTCCAAAAAAATCTCAAATGGTTAAATATTTTTCATAAATCATTAATTAAAATAAACTCTGATAAAGATAACATAAACTATCAATTCACTAACCAATTCCATGTCACCAATACTATCCCATGAAAACATATTTTTCATTATTATATCATCATAGAGAACATATTAAGGGTTATATTACCTTAATCATGTATTTTCCAAAAACATCAACTTACTAATGAATCAATTTTTTTGGTTATTAGTACTATTCATCATATGCTTTCAGATCCTTAAAGAAACAGTACTAAAATACAGTCCTTATACATTTTATGATTCTTATAACAAGAATATAATTTCTAAAATACCTCTATGACATATTTATTGAATCCAATTTCAATAACTTTAATCATTCTACCTTTTCTACATCAATAGCATAAGCTTAACCTTGATCCATTAGCTTTTTCTGGTTTATATTCCCTTAATTATTAGGAAATGTTTTTGAGTATTTACCCATCTCCTTACAGTTAAATCATTAAACATTAGAAACTTTTTTTCTTTCCATTTAAATCACATGCATGGTATCCTTTCTATCCAAAGTCGTAGTAAACTACCATTCCCTTTAACAAGGTATTAAGGTGTTTCTTTCCATAATTATCACATGTGTGAAACTGTTCTTTCCCTTCTTCACCTTATCCATTATTTCTCGGTCATACTATTCTTCTATTATTCCCCTTAAAATCCATAATACCTAAAGAATTATTTCTCTACCTTGATAGCACATGATACTATGTTTTTATATGGATAGAATGTTTGAGAGACTAGTTCCCTTTTAAATATTGTGTTAATCTCATTAAGGTAATGATAATTATTACACTTTGGATTACATGCATTTATATTGTCCCAATTAGTTCTTATAGGCATGATTTATAAATAATAGAATAAACTATATTAAATCATAACATTATGTATCATAATATATAATCCCTAAACTAATTAAATAGTTAACATAAATTGAAAAATTTAAACATGGATAATTTTATAGCCATAGAGATGGTTTCTTTGGGAAAGTTTCAAAATAATAAAAATATTTTCAAATCCATCATAATGGTTTACAAAGAAAATGTAAATTATCCTAATAATATCTCTTAGGGAGTGTAAAACTAAGTGTGTAGTAAGGACTATTTTCATGTACCAATTAATGATCGATTCAAACCCGATGCACCTTTTTTAGAGTTATTACCCCTAGGTACATCTGTGTTAGAACCACATCCAAAAGTAGTATCCATACATGGATGTATTTCTAAGAAAAAACACACAATCTATATCTCAATAAAACTTTAGGGCTTTATTTTATACTAATCCTCAATATCTATAATAGGGTTATGTTCCCTAACATATGTTTTTCCTAAATCTAGTTCCTAAGTATTCTATGAAAATTGATCTGATACTAACTGAAATGACCCCAACTCCCGCAAGCTAGAGCCGATGTCTACTTCTTTACATTAGAACTAGATACTAGGTATCACACCTAAAGTATTGAATAGTTTAGTATTATTGGTAAACTGGAAACATACTTGAAATTCACATTAAATGTTAAACATAAAATAAACATAATGTTTTCATTGAGAACACTATTATTCTCATTAACATATTCCTGCATAACAATCAAAAAACACTTCCTAGTATCATAGGAAAAATAAAACAAAAGAAAGTGTTGAGATCAAAATATCAATAAGGGTATGCATGGAATAAAAGATATAATAAATATATAATCAAAATCAATATGTAAAGGTGAATAACTAAAACACGTCTCATTTAATCAATAAACTAATAATAATATGGTAAAAATAAATGATGATAAAATAAATCCATATAAATAATCACATGATGTTGAAACATATCCATGTATATTATAACTAGTTGAAAAATCACATGGACATAAATAACTAATCTCATAATGAGGTGGTGTATAATGCTGTACATCAGAAAAATTCAAAACCTTTCATAAGATAGTTTAAATCTTTGGGTAAAAACCCATCAAATTTAGCCAATTGATTTGTCTCATAAGACCTATTGATTCATTAAGGGGATATCTATAACCATCCCCAACCCTCACTTACTAAGTCCAAAAAATTCCTTATATTAAAGGGGTGATAAAAAATAAACATAAACATTCATATTGAAAAACTAACATAAAAATGTTAATACTTACCTCAATCAAATAAACATAATCATTAACCATCAAGAGTAATATGAAAAATGGTAATAAAATTGTACATACTCATTAAAACTGATTATAAACCATCCATGGAATTAATAATGATGATATCAATAAAAATATATCCCCAGTGAATCATAAGAATAATAAAGGGTTGATGTGGTCGATCAATATAAATACCATAAAAATTCATTAAAATATTTTTTGAAGAAAAAAATATTTTTCACTTTGAAAATATTTTGAAAAATGTTCAAAAAATATTTTCAAATTTATTTATTTTAAAATAACTTTTGAAAACATTAAAAATAAAAATTATAATATTGAGTGGTCATGATGGTGGGAAATTATTTTCATGCTATACACGTTAAAACAAAGACTACATTCACATTTCTAATAAAATAAAAATGGGCCTTATTTATAAAACTATATGAAGATTCATTTAAAAACATTTTTTAAAAATAAAAAATTGGTAAAAATGAATTTAATAATCCATTTGAAAATGGTTAAAAATATTTTCGGAAACATTTTTAGAAAAAAGTGGATTTTGAGAAAAATGATTTTCGACCGAAGAGAAAAATAAAGTAAAATTTTATTAAAAGTTTTTTCTCAATAAATAAAAATATTATAATAAAATATATTTATCTTCAGATAAAAATATTAAATACTCCTCTTAAGGTATACTTTAACAATAACAATTTTAAATAATGATGAGATTGTGAAATAAACCCTTACCAATATGGTAACTTCTGAATTTTAAGCTCCATAAAAAAATAAACATCAAATGAAACATTAAATATCATGGATAGAAATATTTTCATGATATAAAATATTAAAAGGGGTAGTATATATACCACACAATTAAATAAGTGTTTATTATGGCGTACGCCTCACCAAAGTAAAATTGAGACAAGAAACCCTTACCTCAGGTTTGACTTCCTTTATATGTGCCCGAACCTACTGTATAATAAATATACATTTATTATAAATATTTTAAATAACCATAATCATATATATCATACCATATTTTATTTACTTGTAGTCTTTTATAACCCATTTATTAACAATTCCTTGTTAAAATCACTGTTTCAAGTGATAATTGCTTCATCTTTCATGTATGTTTTTGTTCAGTAATTTCAGTCCTTTTTATTTGATCATGGTTACATAATATATATAATTTTAAAAAATACATAATAATCACATATATTTATTTTATATTTATTTATGTTAACTTATTAATTTTATATATTAGAAATCTATTACACCATTTATAGAGACAGTATGTCATACATACATATAAATGATGTTTCCATTTTTATTGAAAGATGGAACCAAAGGAAAATAAATCTTAATTCATATTTCTAGAATAATAATTATTTTATAAATATAATTTATATTAATCAAATATATCCTTATTACAATCCGTGTAAAAATAAAATAAAAAACATTTCACATGACTATGTGGAGGAAGTAATCCACACATATACACAAGAAAAG
Source organism: Viscum album (assembly GCA_963277665.1). Taxonomy (NCBI): domain Eukaryota; kingdom Viridiplantae; phylum Streptophyta; class Magnoliopsida; order Santalales; family Viscaceae; genus Viscum; species Viscum album. The sequence goes on along the minus strand of OY728157.1, from coordinate 451,976,857 downwards.
TTATTATTTTCCCAAAAATTGGAAAGTAAGAAGTTAGATGTGATATTATATTTACAGAAGTATTTTTAGGTCATAAATATCACATATATTTATTAATTTTAACCTTTATACCTTCCTTGTAAAGTGTAAGATAAAAATGAACCACACCGCTTCGTGAGGCGGTAGTCCGTCGTACACATGAGAGAAATTATTGTATCCACCATGAAATGAAAATTAAGAATTTATATGTGATATGATAAATAAATAAGTAAAATAATTTCATAAATATAATTTAAATAAGATAAATACATCGTTATACCATGTCTTGAAATGTGGGGATGGAAAACAAATTACATGAGTTAGTGAGGCAGTAGTCCTCCGTACACACGATCGACAGTTTCATTTCCCATTTGATGGAAGTGGAGATGTGTTTGGGTTATGAAATTAAATTAATAAATATTAATATATATGATATACTATATTTATTAAATTTTCATTATTTAATATTGTTTTAAGGAGGTTTAAGAATAAATAAAACAAATACGCATGTTTAATAATTTTACCTCTTCTTTGGAGAGACTCTTTAGGTTTGTACCTAAAACCTTATTAAGAGGGATTAATAATAAAAATAAGGCACCTAAAATTTAGAGAGTCAATTAAGGAAATTATTTTTTCTGGAATTGGATTAAATAAATTCCTTTGTAGGTGTAAATAGGGGAGTAGATGGGTGACCTTTTATAACCAGGGGAGAGAACATACATTGATTTTTTGAAAAGATAAAGTGACATCCACATTTTTATCCTGAAAAAGCCTCCAAAATGGGTCATTATTAAATTTTATATATTATAAGGTCTAAATATATCCAAAAAATGGGTTTTTACTAGTTTTAGGTCATTTTAACCCTTATCTCTTTTGTTTGACCCCCCTGTAAACCCATTTTTACCTTAACTACGGTAATTAATTTTTAATATTTTCACTCGTCATTATAGTAAAAATTAAATTAAACATATTATATAATATAAAAAATGATGATTAAAAATATGTAATCCATTTTTCCAAATCCAATTCACATAATTTTTAGAATTTAATTTAAAATTAAACCATAGATGCGATGAAAGAGCGGTTTTCTAGAGAAAACAATTCTTATAAGTATATAATATTTTAATATAAAAATTCAATATGAAATTGATTAAAATCACCTAAACTAGATAAATGTTAATATAATTGAACTAATTTTACTTTAAAACCACTTCAAAATATAATTTAACTTTTTAAATAATTTAAACAAAAATACGGTTTTCAATAAAAATCATTATTTTCACTATTCATCACAAAAATAACATTATAAAAAAATGAAAAAAATTCACCCAAATATAATTTTGAAATTTATATTTAAAAAATAAATTAAAAAATTTTCAAATATTTTTTTTAAAGTGGAAAAATTAATTTTAAATTATGTGGGAAAAGTGCGGATATGCCACGTTTTAGAAAAATAAAGTTTTTCAAAAAATAATTATGGTTATTATTTTATTTATAATAAATAGATAAAAATTGAATTTATTTTATACATGAATAAATCATATACCATTTATAATTAATAATTAATATTCATACATTTTAGATTAATAACTAGGTTATAATGGAAATGATTAAATAATGAAATTTTAATAGAGTATTGCATTTCATTTAAACTTGGTGTTGCGTACATTGTAAGCTATCAAAGAGATTGAATTTATATAAAAATATATACATCTTAAAGTCTCAGAGTGTTATATTCTGTTCTAATCTTGATGTTGTGTGTCATACATTCTATCTAACATGATATTCATCTTTTAAAATATCAGCGTGTTCTAGATATCGATGCAATCCCAGAGAACAATATTGGTTTGTTGTTAAAGGAATACTTAAGTATCTAAGGAGTATTCAGGATATTATCCTAGTATATATTAGATATAAGGAACTATTCATTATAGTATATAATGATTCTAGTTTCTAAATAGATTAGAATGATATAAAGTCACAGTCAGGATATATCTTTAGACTCAATGAGGAAGCTATGAGTTGGAAGAGTTTAGAGAAACTAGTTATCAATGATTTTATAATTGAGTCTGGGTATATAGTGTCTTTTGATGTAGAAAAATAAGTAGATTGGATTTATAAATTCTTCCAATATATTTATGTGGTTCCTATTAGTAGTGATCCTATATCATTGAATTATAATAATACCACAACTATGGATCTTATAAAGAAGTTAAGGTTACATAAACGGATGAAGCACATACTTCAAAAATATAACCTCTTGAGAGATTTTTTCAAAGGGGTGAATCTATTGTGAGGAGAGTTTCAATAAATGAAAATATGGTTAGCCCTGTAAATAAATATTTATCTCATAAAAATCTTGAACATCATGCGAGAGATAATAGACTGATGGTTGTTAGTACTAAGATCTAGTACAAGTGGGAATGTGCTGGAGTTGTCACCCTAGATTAAACAATTCAATACTTTATGATTAATTTTATTTATGTATATGAATATTAATAAAATTTCATATCACATTATGAAAATTCTTTTATCTGAGATAGTATGTGATAATGTCCAATGGGTACTTGTCTCATTGAAATGTCACAAGAGTTCCCCACTATAATGAGAATATAGAAGTGTCACAATGGTGTTTTTAAATATAAACTTCCTAGATAGATGATATCATTTGATGAGACTTAAATAGAATAGGATATCAGGGGTGGATACTCAGAGGACTTTGAGTCACTTTCTTATGGTGTTCACCCTTGGTAATAATCAGTGTAGAAGAATATGAGAAAATAAACTTCTAATAAAAAATACACCTTTATTTGTTTCAATATATGTTTTTATCTATGGACATGTGTAATTATTCTTATACTTTAAGATTATTATTAATGAATGTCATGATTTTTATACTTTTATTAATTGATGAAAATCATGATGGTGTATTCTCATGGTGAAGTAGGACATGTTGGTTGCATCACAACTGACATTATGTTAATGAATAATGTGAGAAAGGATTTATCCCTTATTTTATTTAATATAAGTTTACATATCAAGAGATTTTATGTTAATTTAACTATCTTATTAAGTCTATGTACATGGTGGTGTTTTTAGAAAGTTCATTTCTATAAATTAAATGAAAGATAGATCGAGTATATTGGTTGATGATACCAATACAAAACTTGTTTCATTAGAGATATCAATATAAAGGGATTATATTACATATTATATATTTGTAGGAGGTTAATTTCCATTAAGACATTAAATTCATTCTATATGGGAGCCTTGAAATGTATCTAGTCAATAACCCTATACTTTTGGTAGTGTAGCATAATGACACTGAGAAAGGGGCCTATAGGGTCACACAAAAAGTGTATTTAGAACCTCTATTAAATTAAGTATGAATTTAACATATTGGATAAATATTATTCTTATATGTGGTTTAATAACTATTATTGTGGGTTTGATTAAAAATATTCAATCACTAGTTATTCAAAAGAATATATATGTGATTTGAATATGTAATAATTTTTTTCAATGGGTAATTATATATTTAATTACAGGAATGCATAATATTTATTTATTCTGGTTTATTTACAAGGATACAAAATATTTATCTATTTAGTTACATGAATATTTAATATATATTTATTCACTAATTTTATTGAATATAATATTTATATGTTTATTATTGAATATTGTAGTGTCATTTAATTAATTAATTAAATGTGCATTATTCAAGACCTATTAAATATTGAGGAGGATTGGCGGACTGAGTTTAATGGTCTGATAATAAATGTCATATTAAATATTATTTGAATAAATATTAATTTATTTATTCAGGAAAATAGATATTTATTTTATCTACGAGTTTATTTTTTGTCAAGTAAATAATAATAATTCTATTATTATTTATACATGGGGTTCACCAGCGAATATAAAAATAATAGGGGCCCTAACATAATTATTATTTTCTAACCTAAAATTATTTAAACCCTTTTATGTAATTCTCCAAATATGAGAGCCAAATCCTATAGTTTTTTTATAATGAGTCATAGATATTATTCCTTCAATAAGTATATATCTCTCCCCTAGAACTCTCTAAAGAATGAAAGCCTTTTCTCATCCTCTTCCAGAGAAAATCCCTTCTCTCTTGAAGGATCTAGTTACGATTATCATTAATCATCAAAAGCATTATAACTATTTGTTATAAAACTCATATGACTCTACAATAATGATTAGAAGTTTTTGAAGTATACGTGGATCAAAAATAGAGGGTATCTACCCTTTATTACTTTGACACAACGGTGGTACAATGATAGGTTTTCATCCGATCATCAACAATGAAGAAATAATTCAATAAAAGGTAATTATTTAATTAAATAAATTAATTATAAATTATATGTGAAAATATCCTCTATTAAGGGTTCTTGGGTTTTATCAATTAATATTAATATTAATTACATTATTTAGGATGATTCTTGATCATGTATATTATATATTATTCATGGATTATGATAAAAAGTATAGTTAGTGACCACTAACCCAACACTTTTGCTGCCTCGAGAACATTCATATATAGGCTACACCAAATCACCTAAATGATTTTTATAGCAACTTCAAAACCTCTATGATATTATAGTACCTCATTGTGCTAAGGATGATGGAAGAAAAGAGATTTGGTAGGAGGGAGTTTTGGTTAAGGATCACTTGAGGTGACCAAAAACACTACCTATGGCCAATATTCCTTTATATAGGCTACTCAGATTCTCTTATAGCCCATGTATTTACATATATTTTTCATAAATTCATGAGTAATTCCTTTAGATATATCTCATGTAACTCTTGAAAATAAACTCTCCCATATATTTCATCTTATGAAATTACTAACTAATGACATCCAAACATATAGGACATTCACTACCTTTTGGTGAATTATTGTAGTGCCAAATGAATTGCAACTTATGATTCATGGAACTACGAATCACCTAAGTTATAAAATATGAATATATAAGAAAAAACTTGTGATATCTATATATTATAAAATATGATATACCCTAAATGCATAAAAAGTGAATTTTACATATGTATTTCATACTCTATGACATACTATATCAAACTATATGATATAAAATTTATTAATAGAATATTACCTTCAAGGGGGTGCATCCACCTTATCCCCCATTCCCATAATTTAGGCATCAAGATCATGATGATGTAATACATGGTTATCAATTAAGTTGTCTAATATTATATGAAAAGTGATGAATACAGGTTTAGACCTCCTTGAGAATTCTTATTGTATAATACGTAGAGGTGGGATGATGTGGGTAATGGATGATAATGGGTGGGTGGGGTTATTATTAGGGCTAGACATAAAATAGGGTGGTCTCCCTTTATTTGGGTGATAAATAGGGGAATAATTATCAAGAGATGGTGGTGGTGTGGGCATTTGGGTGTGGGGTTGAATGGTATATATGTTATAGGTATCTTGTATCCTTTTGCATATCCTTTTCTATAGAAAAATGATAAAATACAGTGAATCCCATAAATATAGATTCATCTCTACATATAAAATAGAGGTAGGTATTGTGAATTTTTGGTATACTTCTTCAACCACTCAAATTAGGTTGGAAATATGGATTGATATGATAATTTGTAAAAGGGGTGATAGATAAAAGGTAAATGGCAGGATATGGGTTAGAAATCAATAATAATTAGTTTTATAGGTGATTAACTAGTCGATTAGGTTAATATAGAAGTGATTTGGTTGAGTGTTGGTGAATCTATAGAGGGAGAGATAATTATACACATCATAAATTAATTTTTCTATTTGATTATTAACCCTTTGTATCATTTTATCATGATAACAATGAAAATTTTGTGGTTGAAAATTTTCAAAATCTTTATTTTTTTATAAAGGTAAACCTTGAAAACATTAAGAGATGAAATATTATTTTAAGACACAAGACAGGTCATGATTCACTTTTAGTTTTGGATCATGGGTAGTTTTGTGGCATTGTGGTGGCCTAATGAGTTTTGTGTGTGTGTTGGGATTCCCCTCCTTACTCGGTTTATTATGGCATGATTTTTCTATAGCCTTTCCATAGGCTTCTTCTTAGTCAACCACTATGTTATGATTATTTAACCCATGATATTTTCATTCTTCTCTAATTATTTTCCATTTTTCTCTTGTGGAAATACATGTGATGTTTTTCCATGGTTCATACTTGACAACTTATATTGTAAAATCCTTATATAGTGACATAAATATTCACATGATATTTTTTAATTAGTTTGATGTTTTTTCCTTTTTTATTCATCCAATTAAATCATTCCTCTATAATTAAATTTTTATGTATTTTTATTCTTCTTAATGGAGTTTTGGAGTGACTAGATAAAGAGTTTGAGGAGGTTTTCATATATTTTCTAGAGTGACACATGGATCCTAAAAATTTCTAACATAAAGACAACACCTAAAGTGAATAAAAATTACAAAAATAAAAAACCCTAAGTTTACTCCCAAAAAGAACTTTATTTAAAGTCAATATTTTATTATTCCTAAGTATCTTTAGTTAAAAAATAGGGAAAGATTTTACCCTATATAATAATTCTTAATATAGTGCTTGGGGAACTTTCTATTTACTTTTAAAGGTGGACCCTTTTCTCTTTGAATCTTCAACGCTCTATGTGGAAATTTTTTCACTCCCATGAATGGTCCCAAACAACTTTCTTTGAGCTTACCTTGTAATAATCAAAAAAATAAGTTAAATAAAAGTACCTTATCTCCTAAGTGAATCTTCTTACTTTGGATATGTTGGTATTTCCACTTATTTTTTCTCCCTGTATATGGTGGTGGTTTTATAAGAACCTCTCTTATTCTATTTTTTCTTATCCAACTCTAATAACATATTATTTCAAACTTTGACTTATTTATAGCTCATTGATTTGACCACCCAATAGGATTTGTGGAAAATATTTACCATAATTTTTTATTGTTTCCTATACACCAAATGGAATGGGTACATTCCCAATATCCTCTTATAGGCAGTTTGATAAGACCAGAATGCATCTATGAGTTTTCTTCATAAATATTTTCATCTTTCATTGATTTTCTTCTCTAAAATATGCATTAACTTTGGACTTGATATATCCATGTACCCAATTTTTTGTATTTGGTTTGAACTAATTACATTATACTAAACTCCAAATTTTTTAAATACTCCCCCCAATAAGTGGTTATCAAAATGTGATCTTTTATCATTGATTAATAACTTAAGAACTCTGAACCTTGAAAATATTTGATTCATTAACAATTTGGTGATACCTTTTCCAACTTTGTCGAGATATTTCCTACATCAACCCATTTTTAAATGCAATATACCCACATAAAGATATATATGTATCCAAAATAATTAGGGAAGAGACCCATGAAGTCAATTCCCCAAAAATTAATGTCTGCAACCTATATCATGGGTTCTTATATAATTTCATCCCTCTTTATAGAATTTTTGTAAAATTAAAATTGATAACATGATTCTATGAATATATTAGAATATATATTTAGTATGGAATATAATAATCAACATTTTTATATTTTAATCACTATTCTTTCTAAACCATTGTGTTTTCCCATTAGAGACAAGCGATGAAACTCTAACATGATTTTATTTCTCTACTATCAAGAACATGTTAAAAAATCAATCCATCCCCACACAACATGAAAAATATGGTATCATTTTAAAAGTAGTTTTGAAATTGAATTAATAAACTCTTACTCTATAGGTATTTGAATTATGGTTAGATCATAACCATTTCTAACTAATTAACAATGTTAATAAATCAATGTAATTACATGAGATTTGAGGTAATAATAAGTTCATCCAAAAATTCAGCTTTAATACCCACTTCTTGATCTTCACTAATATATTATAATTAAATCCTATATAGAATTTAAACAAAAAAAATCCAATCCTTTTTTATATATGGACTTGATGTCAAAATCCTAGATTAATAGAATCTAAAAACCCAAGTAGGGATTCACATATTTTTTTTCAATGGATATTTCAATGTTAAATAATTGATGTAGACCACCAAATTTGAGAGAACTAGATAAGTAAAAACTTATCAAATTAAAAGACCATAGTGAGTATCTCCCCCCTTACGAGGGTTTAGTTGAATTAAGTCTTTGTGAGAGTCTAGATAATATAGTAGATTAATTTGTAAGTCCTATCCATCATTTTATAAGAACATCCTTTACTATCAACTCAAATGGATCATCCCAATTAATATGTACCATTATTATGGTTGTGACCAATCTTTTATTTGGATCATTGAATTTATTATTTTAATTTTTTTAAAAATAGAATTCCATATTTAAGATCCAAAGGATTAAATAACAACTAATGGGGGGGGGGGGGGGGGGGGTTGAATCAATTGCTAACTTTTTATAGGTTTTAAAATTTTAGAAACTTAACCCCTCCAACATGGTAAAGTTTATTACCATATCATCTTTTAGTAAATACTCATGCATGTAAATGTAGGAAATAAAGTAAGGCATACAATATTTAAAAGGTTAAGCCTCAATGTGAGAACTGAAAATCATTCCATAGACACTCCCATGGGTCTATGGAAATACATTAAAATGAATAAGTGAATACAACTTGTGTCAACTCCCATTGAACAAATTATATCTTACGATAAGAATTATTATGTAGAATCCCACTAGTTTAAAAAAATTTCTTACAAAAATAATCCACAATAAAAGTATAAATACATTGTTCAATCCTCTCCATAAAAGTCACTAGGTCTGATGAACCTGAGTTCGATGGCCCTAAGTTCTATTAAATAATTCTAATCCACCTTTTATCAATATTTTCCAGAAGAAACTTTCAATTATATAAAACTCAAAACCCACACCTTACAAACTCTTATCTACTAATCAGATTGATATTTCTTTGTTTTATAAATAGAACTTTGAGTTTTCTGATATTCTGATGAGATCTCAGTCCTGAAATCCTCTCTTACATAACATCTAGAGAACTTTTACTTTTCACAAACATGAATATTTAATAATTATTTATATGGTATGAATATATTTATATATGACCCATAAAATAAATACAATAAAACTAAAAATATTTACAACTCACCCAAATTCATAAAACCATATATTTCATGTCCATTTGAGCTTCATATTTGACCACTTCAGAACTTCTCATCACTTCTGGTGTCTTCTTGAAACTTATTAAATTTTATATAACCAATTATTGAATTCTTAATAAAAGATCAGAAACTATATATTTGAAAACTCATTTCGTTAGAAATTTTATAGCTCAGTCTGTCAGAACTTCCTCAGCTCAGTCTGATTGACTTTGTTCCTCAGCTTAGTCCATTGGAACTTCCTCAACTCCATCTGATAGAACTTCCTCAGCTCAGTCTGATTGAATTTCTTCATTAGCTCAATGTAATAGAACATACTCAGCTCCATTATATTATATTAATTCTTCATATTAGCCCATTTTCTTCCTCCATCATCTCAGTTTATTGGAACTTCCTCATCTCAGTTCGATGGAACTTCCTCAGCTTGGTTAGATTGACTTTCTTCCTCAGCTCAGTCTGATGGAACTTCCTCAGCTCAGTCAGATGAAACTTCTCATATTAGTCTAATTGGATTTATTCCTCAGCTTATTCAGATTTAATTTCTTCCTCAGATTAGTGTGATAGAACTTTCTCAGCTCAGTTCATTGGAACTTCCTCATCTCAGTCCGATAGAACTTCCTCAGATTAATCTGACTGAATTTCTTCCTCAGGTCATTCTAATTTACTAGTGTCTATAACCCCTTATACTAACTTGTGTTTATATCATTAATTGTTCATAATATTTCAATGAATTTAAAGAATAAAAAGCATCATTATAATTATTTTATAAAGTTTAAAACTTCCCAACTTTTATAAATATAGAATTATAAAACATTCTTATTTCTCAGTAACTCAGAAACTCCTGAATTTTTTTTTAATAAAAACATTGTCTTAAGATCTTCAACTTAATACCTATAGATTTTTTAGTATAAAAATTTGAAAAACATTGAATTTTCATCTCTATAAAAAATAGAGTCTGGTAGTCTTGTTTTAAATCCCTATGTCCAATCACTATTACTTTTCAAAGAACCTTCTTCATTCAGATTCACATCTAATTGTTAGTAAAATAGGTTATAAACATTCAATAACACATATTTCACCTGATGTATAAAAACAATCATTTAAAAAAATTAGTTTTCAAAAAATAAAAGACATTGTAAAAATAAAAACATTACAAATGATACTTAATCTACCCCTTTGGTTATGTTAACAACTTTTTCAACTTACCATTTTTTAAAAACTTAGAATATTTTAGAACTCATGTTTTTAACATTTACCAAAAACTATCCTTTCTTAAAATAGAGTGTCCTAACACCAAACTAATGGATAAAGTATTTTTTTTGAAGGAATTACATCCCTAAGTGATAGTAAAATTTTAAATCCATGTTAAGACAAACTTCCCATCAATTTTATCTTTCTCTCACTTTTTGTTTTCTCTCCCAAATTTTATGATAATCACATATTTATATTCCTTTCAAAAGAAACAAAAATTCTCTCCCTTATAGGATATGTTGGAAATTTCTCCCCATTTTTCAATATAATACAAAGAACATTAGGGAACTTACTTAAGATGTCCAGGTAGTATTTTGTGGAGGCTGAACATGTAGTTTCTATCTTAATTAAAAAAAACATTCACAAGGAATTTCTTTTTTGAAGGTATTAATAATTTGATAATTCGTTGAGATATATTCTAGAAAAACATATCCAGAAAAAAATTCTCTTTTATAAAGTGAAAATTTATATCAATGTGTTTTGATCTGGAATTTTGGATTTTTTTAGAAAGTTCATTTTTACTCTGATTATCACAAGTAATATTCATTATTATAGAAAATTCAACTTTCAAATATTCTAGAAAAACTTTCATCCACAACATCTGAGTACAATTCTGATTAGCTACAATATATTTTGATTCGTCTATACTCAATGTTACTAAACACTATTTCTTACTATTCCAACTCACACAATATTCTCCCAAGAAAAATGTTCCTTCGGAAGTTGATTTTCTATCATAATATTCTCTAGCACAATCAACATCAGATAACCATGAAATTTCATTTCAAAAATTCTTTTATATAAAATCCCATGTGAATTTATTTATTTAATATATCTTATAATTCTCTTTACTAACAACATATGAGATAATATTAGATCAATTTGATATCTATCACAAAAATTTACGTCATAAAAAATATCAGGTCTTGAAGAAGTTAGATAAAGAAGGCTTCCAATAAATTTTTTTAAAATATTTCCGATTCACACTTTCACAGCTTCATATTTACTCATATTAATTATAGATGAAGTAATATAAGAATCATATTGGGATTCTACCATACAAATTTTTTTAATAATTCCCTGGGATACATTTCTTGATATAAGAAAATTTATTTTTCCTTTTGTTGAAATTTTAAATCAAGGAATAAAGTCAATTCTCCCAATATTGACATCTCAATGTTAATTATTTGTTTAGAAAATGTTTTAAAAACATCTTATCTATCCTCATTAAAAATTGTGTTATCCATATAAATAATTCTAATAGAGGTTCTTGAGATAATTTATTTCACATTAAAGTTGCTATAAGCTTTTTCTTTATAAAAATTAAACATTCTCAAACAGTATTTAAGTTTAGAATACCATGCACAAAGGGATTTTTTCACTCCATACAAATCCTTATTCAATTTATAAACATTTATTTCATCTTCATCATGTAAAAAATCCCAAGTTTTATCAATGTAAAATTCTTCTTAAATATCACTATTTAGAAATGCTAAATTTACACCAGCTTGATAATATTTGTAATTATGATTTTTATAAATTGCTAGAAACATTCAAATAGTTTATAATCCAGTAACTCGGTCAATGGTTTCTTGAAAATCCACACATTCAAACTTTTCATAGACTTTAAAAAATAAGTCTTTCTTTGTTCCTTGAATCTATTAATTATTCATTCAAATTGTTTATGTAAACCCATTTCCCAATAACACTTTTATTTGTTAAATGTGGAGGAAGTTCCCATGTTTTTTTCTCTGTCTGATCTAGCTCATCATTCATCGTATTAACCCATTCTTTGTGTTCCACTGCTTATAAATCTGATACTAGTTTAATTTGTAAAATGATTTATGTATGATTTTTTAATCTTATCATTATTATTGTATGAAACATATCCTTATAATTACTAAAAATATTTTTTTATCTCAACATGTTTTTGTAAAGTTGTAAATTTCACAATTTTTGGTTCCTACTTCATTTTCCTCATCACATGATTATTCTGAATCTTGATAAGTATGTTTTAAATCAATTTTCTTTTTGTTGTAATTATTCATTTTTTCTTCCTAAATATTCTCAACATATTTTTTAAGGATATTGTATTTTCAATAACTTTAACATCATATGAATCCAACAACTTTTTTAAACATTTGTTCCAATATTTTTAACTTCTTACATTGGGTGAATATCCCATGAATATTACTTCTTCATATTTCTGATTAAATTTTCCATGATCCAAATATTGGACTTTTAATAAACATAAAATTAAAAAAATAATAAATACATCAATGAAGGGTTTTTTATTATACTAAATTTCATTGCAATTCATGTTATATTCTAGTCTTAAAAAATGTTGGTTTTTTAGATGTACAGTTATACTAACAACTTCTCTTTAATAGAACTTTAAAAGTTTGAATTATGATAACATGCTTCTTGACATTGTTACAAAACTCCTATTATTACTTTCTTATTCTCCATTTTATTATGGGGTGTATGGAGCCCTATAATAATGTCCGATTCCATAATTTCTCAGATAAGATTCAAATAAATTTCATGTGAATTCCATTCCATTATATATTTTCAAATTATTTATATAAACACCCATTTCTATCTCAAATTCTATTATGAAAACTCTGAACCTTTCTACAACTAATGATTTGTGCTTTATAAATATGATGTTTTTCATTTGAGTAAAATCATCAATGAAAGTGATGAATTAAAAATCCAATTTTTTATATTAATGTATCATCAGATCACATAATTAAGAATTAATAAGTTCAAGAGCTCTAGTAGATTGAATATAAACATTATTATGACTTTTATTAGGAATTTTCCCTTTCTAAAATATTATATAAATATCTTCTTCTCTCTTTTAAATTATAGAAAATTTCATGGAGAATAAAATTTTTAAATTTTGTTCATATTTTATGTCCAAGATTTGCAAGTCTTCGGTGCCACAACTTTTTTTCATCATTATCACTTTAGTATCACAAGATGTAAAGTTCTTCAATTTGAAAAATATTTCCACTGGTTCTTTCTCCTCTTGTAAAGAATTTTCCATTTTATACAATTCTGATTATACAAGAGTATTTTCTAGAAATTACTTCTTTTATATCATTAAAATTTAGTCTTATAGTATGTATATTATGATTTATGCCATTAAAAAATAGAAATTCCTTAGATTTCAACATTTTTGCTTCAGTCTAATCTATTCCAATTCCTTTAATTTTTAAGGAAAAATCATTCCCAAAGGTAATATATCATCCATCATAATTTTCTATATCATACAAAATTTTTAAATCACCTATCATGTAAGATGGAAAACCAATATCAAGTATCAATGGTTTCTTCTTTTTGTATGCTTTCAAAGCTGTCTCAAGAATAAAGGATTTTTCCTAAAATTTATTCTTTCCATCTTATTTTTCTTCTCTACTATAAAGAACATGTTCCAGAAATAGTGTCATAATTTTTTTTGGCATGATTAATACAATGGTTACAACTTCCACATATTTCTTCTAGACATTCAATTTTTTTTCATTGGAATTTTTCTTACACCTTAAATTTTTTACTTTTCCAACTTGATTATTTTTAGGAAAATTTCACATTATTCTTCCACCCTTACTATAACTATGTTGAAACCTAATTTTGGGAAGTTAAAAGTTATGCCAATAATTATATACCCTATGCCTATGAATTCCACAGCAAAAAAACCCCATAAAATATCAATTTTCAATTTAAGTAATATCTTTCGTTGTAGAATCTTTGTTGAGGTCGGTAACTTATTTATTCTATATAATACTCTAGGTATAAACCATATTTCTTACTGAGGGAGTTTTCAAACTTTATATATGTGGTAAGTTTCTCACATCCCTTCCTAACCCATTATTTCGCAATACTTCTCTTCTCCTCTAAAATGTTATAAAAATCTGATGAAACATTATTTTCAGTGGGTGAGGATTTCACCTCATTCTTGATCTGAGCATCCTCAATAATATTGGAAGTCTAAAATTTTACGTACAATGATTTATTAATGTTTTAATTCATATTTATTAAATTAATTTCAACATCAATAATATTTGATTTTGACATGTAAAATTATTCTTCCTTAGCTACCAACTTCTTACTTAGATCTTCAGCCATGTTTCCCTATTCAGTAATTATAAGTTTGTAACTTAAGTTCTCCTAGATGTGTTATTCTTCATTTTTGAAAATGTATTTATCACCATCAAAAAATTTTCCAATATCTTTCTTTGTCTTTTTAATTTATATCTTGAGATATTTATTTTTATCAAGATATAAAATAAGTTTTTTTTGATATGATACTCTCTATAATATTCTTCACCTCCGTATTCTTTATCACTATTTGAAGAGTCTTATTTTTCTCAAATTTTTCAAAGAATGTTCTAACATTTTATAAACTTTTATATTCTCAAGAATATTTTTAGTTGATTTTGTTTCATGTTTATTAGTAAACATACTTCTCTTAATACCATTAATATTCCTCTTGTATTTATTCAATGAATTCTATTCTTTATAAATTTTATTTCACATCTTCTATCGAGTTTTTTCATCAGAATAATCTCGATATTCTATAGTTTTCTTATTAGAGAAATTCATATCAAAGAACCCAATTACACCACACTCAAAACATTTTAGAGGTTATTTTCCTACATACTCTCCTCTTCCTTTTCTATAATTCTAAGAAAAAAGAGACATGATTTAATTATTCAACTCATCATATTTTTATCTTCAAAATCATAAGGATCAATATCTTCAAAATCATGAGTTTTTTTCTTTCTCATAGATTAAAAAGATATTTTATCTTTCATATTATTTTTTAAAACTAGATATTTTCTCAATTTATAAAAAACAAGATAGTTATGTAGTTCATCAAGAGATAAGTCATACTTGTCTTCTAAAGCCAAAATTTTAGAATCAAACATATCTGGAAAACTTCTCCCGAGTTTATTCAAAATTGTAGAGTCTTCCAAGATATCTCTAAAACCTTTGATGTTACAAAAAATTTCATTTACTATGTTGAAGTATTAATCAACAGTTTCTTCATTTCTCATTATTTTATCTTTAGACTTACTATGCTATATTTTTATCCTTTTTTACTTCACATTTGTATTCCTTTCAAAAATACATTCCAACTTTTCCCACATACTCTTTTATTTTTTAGACTCATAAAATTCATATGTTTTTTAATAGAGACACAAGGATATAATTTCTAGTCTTTACATCAGCTTCAATATTTCTATTTTTATAAAACACCATAGAAGAATCTTTCTTAATAGATGGAAAAAAATTGTCGCAACATCAACAAATTCCAGTCCAAGAGATTAGAGATATGGAATCATCCAGTTTTTTCAACCATAATAATTTTTTCCATAAAATTTTGGAATTACACTATTGTTGATAGAATTGAGATTATCTATAATAAGGATTCAATAGAGGAACCTTTAGCTCTAATAACTGTTGATGATTCAAATGATAAAATAATAACTTAGAAGAGGGGAGGGGGGTTGAATTAGTTGTTAACTTTTTATAATTTTTAGACTTTTAGAAACATAACCCCTAAAACTAATTAAATTTTATTACCATATCATCTTTTAGTAAATGATAATTAATGTAAAATTAAGAAAGTAAGTAAGTAACATGTGATTTTCAAGGTCCTACCTTAGTGCGAGAACATATATCCTTTACATAGAAACTCCAATGGGTCTATGAAAATTAACTACAATGAATAAGTGAATATAACTTGTGTGAAATCTTATTGAACACATTCTATCTCCTAAAAAGAATTATTATAATTACTTATATAAGTTTAAAATTTATTACTTTAAAAAATTTTCCATAAAAAATGTATAAATACATGATTCAAGCTACTATAAAAAGGTTACTAGGTATAATAATCGTAAGTATGATGGACCTCAGTCTGATGAACTCAGTCTGATAGAATCAGTTCAATAGACCCAGTCTAATTCATATTTTCTTAATCTACACCAGAAGAAACTTTAAGATTTGTAAAAAAAACCTATGCCTTATAAACTCTTCTCAACCACTCAGACCTATATTCCTCAGTATGATGTTCCTCTATTTGGTAAATTGAAATCTCAGTTGTCTGATATTATGATGAGATACTGGTCTGTAAATCCTCTCTAATATGGACTATACAATACTTCGCCTTTGAAAAAACATGAATATTTTTAGGTATTTATGTATTGTGAATCTATTTAAAGGAAACCTAAAAAACAAAAGGTAGAAAAACTGAAAACATTTCCCAATCACCCAAATTCATAAAACTATGAATTTCCCATTCATTTGAGCTTAATATTTGACCACATCAAAACATATCATATATTCTAGTGTTTTCTATAACCTTCTTGATTTCCCTAGAAAATATTTTTTAATTCTCAACAAAATATTATAAATAATAGTCTTGAAATGTCAGCTCATTAGATCTTCTTCAACTCATTACATTAGAAATTGCTCATCTTAGTATGATTGAATTTCTTCCTCATCTCAGTATATTGAAACTTCATCATCTCATTTTTTTGGAACTTTGTAAGATCAGTTCGATGAAACATCCTCTGATGAGTCTGATGGATCTTCCATAGCCCAGTCTAATTGTCTTTTTTCCTCATCTTAGTCCGATTGAATTTATTCCTCAGCTCAGTCCATTGGAACTTCTTCATCTTAGTCTGATAAAAAATTCTTAGCTCATTATGATTGAATTTATTCCTCAGCTAATCTCAATTGAACTTACTTAGCTTATTTCAATTGAATTTATTTCTAATCTCAGTTTGATGAAAGCTCCTCAACTCAATCTAATGGGACTTATAGCACCCCTAGTTTCAAGTAAGTAACCATTTATTTATGTTTTTTAAGTATGTAAAGTATATTGGTGATGTTTGAGAGAATTTGGAGAACTTTTGTATGGTTTTGGATCTTTTCTATAGGTTCATGGTTTGGGAAAACCATGAAACACCTATATGAAACCATGAATAATGAGAATGGGAAAAAAGGGAAGGCACAAAGGCAGCACGCGGATTGTCCAAACTATGCGTTTACCAAGGAGAAACCGTACATATTGAGACAATAGGAATTAGAACAGTTGGTGCATGATTTTTTAATTTTATATAAAAACCATGTGAGGTTCATCCCTGAGGAAGTGGCTTGTACATAATTAGTGCATGGTTTTCCTAACTCTGTAACTAACCATGTACATGTTAAAAGTGATCTCCTACAATTATGGATCTCACACATTTTGGTCTCTAACTCCCTTATTTTCACTCTTATGTTTCCCTAACACAAGATTATCTCTTTTGAAAGTCTAATGAATCTTCTATCATGAATTTATAGTTTATGAAAAGGATTCTATTGGTGATTTGAAGCCAAATTCTTACAGCAAACCTTCGTTCTTGGTAGTTCTTGATGGGGTTTCTTAGATCTAATTCTTTATTTATCTCAGTTTTATATATCTACATCCATTTTGGTTATACATAAGATATTTGATGCGATATATGATAATATTTGGCTTGTTTTATGATAGGGGAATTGATCTAAGGCAGGTTTGTGGAGATTTAACTGGGTTTCATTGGAATTTTATATGTAGTTTATTGTTTTTACCAATGTATCTAGGTAGGTTCCTTGAATCTCGACTCCTCTATTTAGAATATGAAGTATTGATTTCCAATTGATTTTTTCTTGAAATTGGTTGTGAAATTGATATAAATTTATTTTTGAAATCCCTCTTGAGTAACTTTTTGGGAAATTGGGAAATGGGGTGTTTTGGTTGGAAAGTGTATTTGGTAACTTGATTTTAAAATGATTGGTTTGTTTTGTTTCATAGAAAAAAATTGTTTTCAATAAAAACTTTTTTTATTGAAATATGTTTGAAAATGATTGGGTTTGGAATGGGTTTTACATGGTTGTTTGGCATGTGTTCCTATGCATTGAGATGGATAAGGTCATGAAGTATCCCCATCAAAAGGTTGATAAATACATGGAAATGAAGTACCTTATCAAAGTGGTACACTAAGTGAAGGATTAGTGGAAGTTTGGCTCACCAATCATGAGTATAGGGAGGTCCATTTTTCATACATTGTTGAATTTGTGGTTGTGTGGAACAGAATGAGTTATACCAAAACAGAACATGTGATATGGTTTTAGAAATTTTTTAGGGTTCTTTCCTTGGAAAATGTTGTTATCTTGAGAAAGTTGTTTTTTTGGAACCTTTTTATATTTGGATATAAACTATTTTGAAAATTGATTTTTATAAATTGTTTTATATAAATGTGATAACTTGTTCTATCCTAGTGGTGTGAGTAGGGAATTAATTTTGGTAAAAACAAACTAAGTTTTAGTACTCACCCCTACATTGGAAATTTTGTGATTTTGCAGATGTTGTTTATCGAAAAATGGGATAAGGTAAAGTGTCACACATTTTTAGAAGTATATCATGATACATGGGCTATTTTGGAGTTAGATCATGGATCATGTTTTAAGTATAAAGTTGTTGTTGGAGTCTTTGAGTTTTATAGTCTTCCCCCATATAATTTGATATTGTTGTATTCCTCTATAGTACTTGGTTTTAGTTTGGTTTTGATAAATGAAATTTTTAGTATTATGGAATTGTTATAAAAAATCATATATCAGTTTATTTGGTTATTACATGATTGGTTGGTTGTGTAATTTTCAAAGGGAAAATCATTCCCTAACTATTAATGAATCCCTTGGCATTTATTTCTAGCCTTTGTCATCTTGGGGATATCACCTATGGCCAAGTAATGTCTCACCTGTTTTTCAAGCCAATGAGAATATTAGGGGTGTTATGAGTGGTATCAAATTTGTTCGATACAAAATATATTTAGGAAAAGTGGTATTAACTTGTTCGGTAAAAACAAACCAATTTGAGATAAGTGGTATCATCATGTTCCTTTAATTTCTCTAGAAAAATTAGTATTTGAATTGTTATTGGTTATCAGATTTGGAGTTGAATTAATTCTATTATAATCCTTGAGAAGAGATCACATAAAGGAGTTGGATTGTCAGGAATTGAAATGTAGAGAAAAAAAATATAGCTAACCTTTTTATACTGAACATCAAGTTACCAATGACTTAGGTACATAAGTGGTTTGGAGAGATTTATAGGATTTGTAATCTCATTTTCATGGGTTTATCCATTTAGACAAGAATGAAATGCATTAGAGAAGTGACTTCCCACTAGGACTGCACATCTCATTTTGAGTAATTATTTGAAACAATTTATTTATTTTTGGAAAAATTTCAATTGTTTTCAAATTAAGGATTTTGAAAAAGAGAATATTTGTGGTATTTTAAAAATGGTTTTATTTTAAAAAGCATGGTAAATTTCTCAAAAATGATTGAACATGGAAAATGTTTGTTTTTGGAAAGAACTATTGTGATAGCATGATGTGGTATAATTTAGAATGATAAGCCTTCAATAAATAGAGAGTGAGAATTACGATGTTTGTTGTTTGTATAGAAAATAGAACCTGATAGGCATCCTAGAAACAAACCAAAGGAATCGATTGAGAATGTGGTTACACCTGGGCCATAGGTGAACCAACAACTGGTTCAGAGTATAGTCCAAGATTTTCAAGCTATGGATAATAGGAACAGGAGGGATGATCTAAGGAATGTGAATTATTCTGTCTAATTTTAGAAACATAATCCAACCACATTTTGGGTGATTCTGAACAAGAAAAAGTAGAGGTGTGGATAAATAGGATGAATGTATCTTTGATTTCATTAGCACACTAGCAGAGTTGAATGTTAGCATGGTGACTTACATGTTGGAATATATTTCATGCCACTGGTGAGATTTAGATGTTCATGCTAAATTTGACATCTAACATGAATGGGAGGATTTTGAGATATTTTTTACCAAAAAATTCTATCCTCATATGTCCAGAATTCAAATAATGATACAATTCATCATCTTGAAGAAGTAAAATATTTGTTTCGTGGAGTATGCGACTAAATTTATGAATTTGGTGTGATTTGCACCTGAGGTTGCTATGAGTGCATCCTTGAAGGAACACATCATTGAACTGGGGTATAAAAAGAATATTATCTCAAATATTTTTATGAAATATATTACAGATTATACAGAGATAATCAATAGAGAAACAATAGGTTAAAGGGTCATCTCAGGAGATATCAGAGGGGTAAGTATGTTGATACCTATAGTAAATAGTGGGAACTTTAATGATGAGAGCAAGTGGAATAGGGACACTTATTTCTAGGGTGGGAGCATAAATTAAAACTAGATGGATGGATCAATAAACCTTGCTCCAGAACCCAAGAATAAAGTAGGATGTTTCCAATGTCGTTCGGTTGACCACGTAAAGAGAGAGTTTACAACACAACCTAGAGCATGATAGAAATGAAATTAGATGTGGAATATTTAATGCTATTATCACATTGCTCTAAGGTTTGGTTCTTGGGAAACTTCTCAGGTGTCATAAATGTTGTATGCTTTGATAGGGCTAGGGAAGTAGAATACCTCTTGTTATAAAGACATAGTCATTCATGGTATTCCAAGAATACCATGACTTCTCATGCATTAAAATCTCAATAGGGAAATAAGAACAAATGTACTTAAATGAAGAAATTATATGTAGTTGAGAAGGTTATTATGTATGATCATCTAAGACCATTTATAATATGAGGTAAGATTATTTTTAATTATACCCTTATGCAAGTATTATTTGATATGGGTGCATCCCATTCTTTTATTTCTTCTCGTACTGTTGACTTGTTGAGTTTAAAAGTTGAAATGATGACTTTCATGATAAAAATTTAAACTCCTTTTGGTTAAAGAGAATGTCGAAACTTTGTGTGTAGAAAATGTTCTATAATCATTGATAGAGATGATTTGAAATGGGATTTCTCTATTCTTGAAACAGATATATTTGATATAATCCTGGGTATGGATTTCTTGACAATGTTCAAGGTCCATATCAACTATTATTCCATAATCATTAGTTTTACAACTGAAGATGGCATCGAGTATCTATTTCAAGGAGACCAAAAAATAATGGTAGTTTCAATGGGATTGTTGGAACTATAAGTTGGAATGATATCATACCAATTGGTAACATTTTCTTTGGAATCGATAAACAATATTGAGATGAACAATTTTCCAATAGTGATGGATCAGTTTTTGAGATGTGATTCCTAATAATTTCTTAGGGTTTCCACTGATGAGAGAAGTGGAGTTTACAATTGATCTCTTTATGGGGAAGAGTTATATTTACCTTCTATCTTATTGAATGGAATATAAAGAATTAATGGAGTTGAAAGTTTAGTTGGGAGAGCTGGAAAGCAAAGGATTTATTCAGCCTAGCATATCCCGGCGGGTAGCACCAATCTTGTTTGTGAAAAAGGAAGATGAAACTTTAAGGGTATGTGTGGATTATCATAATATTAACCAAGTTACAATAAAGAATTGGTATCCATGACAATGAATTTATGATTTATTCGATCAATTGAGAGGAGGTAAGTGGTTCTATAAGATTGTCTTACTATCAAGATATCACTAATTACGGGTTTGGAAGGAGGATATTTCAAATAAAGCTTTTAGAAGAAGATATGGCCATTATAAATGTGTGGTAATTCCTCTAAGTCTTATGAATGAACCAGTGGTGTTTATGGAATTGATGAATTTGATAATTAAGAGATATCTAGATTCTTTCATGGTGGTGTTTATAGATGACATATTGGTGTATTCAAAGGCAAGGGCCAAGCATGAGCAA
The DNA here is from genome assembly GCA_963277665.1 of Viscum album. Lineage (NCBI taxonomy): Eukaryota > Viridiplantae > Streptophyta > Magnoliopsida > Santalales > Viscaceae > Viscum > Viscum album. The sequence goes on along the minus strand of OY728157.1, from coordinate 451,954,664 downwards.
CAGTTGATGATAGTTTTAGGAATATTGAGGGATCATAATCTGTATTCCAAATCATCAAAATGTGATTTTTTGGATACAAGAGGTAAATTTTTTTGGCTATGTAATTTTAAAAAAAAAAGTTTCTATGGATCCAGTAAAGATCGAGGTTGTTATCCATTGGTAACTACCAAATAACATCTTCAAGATAGACATTTTTCTTAGATTGGCTAGTTATTATCAATGATTTGTGTGTGATTTTTCATGACTAGCTTCAGCTACAAAATATTTGACAATGAATAATTTCCATTCCAATGGGATGAGGAATGATAGAAGTATTTTCATGAACATAAAATTTTCCATACATTATCACCAATCTTAATTTTTCCAGAATCTGGACAAGGGTAATTGGTGTATTGTGATGCTTTAGGATCAGGGTTGGGGTGTGTTCTCATGTAGGGATATCATGTGGTTGAATATAGATCAAGTAGTTATGAGTGCATGAGAATAAAAACCCAACACATTTTTTGGATTTAGTTACCATATTATATTCTTTGAAAACTTGGAATCACTATCTTTTTGGTGATAAATTTACTCTATTCATGGATCATAAGAGTTTGAAGAATATTTTCTCACAATGGGATTTGAACATGAGAAAAGGAAAATGGATGGAGTATATCCAAATGTTTGACTTTGACTTGATGTATACAACAGGTAAAATAAATATGATGGAAGCTGTATTAAATAGAAATTCTTATCCTTAGTTGGAAAAATATGATTCAGATATGTGGTAGTTGATATTAGTCATAGCAGAATTGAACATTGAATGTGAATAATATGGGGATGTTGTAGTTTAATTTCTACTTTTCTTAGTTATTTATTTGGTGGGGATGGTTAAAGAGGCATAGGTGTCCGATTTAGAATGTGTTGGAATGAGGTAAAAAATGGTGGAGAGACCATTGATGGCTGAAGACTGGATGAGAGTTTAGTTTTTTGGTTCCGAAATTTAATGGTCATACTTATGGGTTATCTGGAACAACTTCTTCATGCTTACCACCATTTAATATGGGATATTCATCCTAGAATAAAGAAGATATATAAGTATTTGAAATAACAATTTTGGTGGAGCGACATGAAAAAGAAGGTGGTTGAGTTCATTTCGAGATGCTTAACTTGTTAACAGGTTAAGGTAGAGAGTCAATAATCAATAGGTATATTATAGTCATTACCTATTCCAATTTGGAAGTGCAAGCAGATAGCCATGGATTTTGTAATAGGCTCCCCAAGAATGGTTTGAAAATACGATTCCATATGGGTGACATTGGATCATCTCACAATGTTGGCTCATTTCATCCCTATTCATGAAACTCATATGGTGGATAACTTGGCAAAAATATATATACAAGAAGTGGAAAAGAGATATGACATACAACTTTTGATAGTTTCAGATAGAGATATGAGGATTAAATTTCATTTCAAGAAATAATTATAGAAATACCTTGGGAATCATTTGACTATGAGTATAGCATATCATCCTCAGATGGATGAGAAATCCAAAACGATGATACAGAATTTGGAAGACATGTTGCAGGATTGTGTAATGGATTTCTGTGGCTCGTGGGTAGAGCATGTGCCATTAGTAGAGTTATCTTATAAAAAAAGTTATTAATAATTGAGAAAAATGTCTCTATTTGAAGCACTGTATGGGTGTCCTTGTCGTTCTCCACTTTATTGGGTGGAAATTGGTGATACTTCATAGGTTGGGACAAGCCTAGTCTAAGATACAATGGAGAATATTCAGTTGATTAGGAAACATATGAAGATGGCTCAGAGTCATCTGAAATCATATGTGGATCATCTTCGATCATTGTTTTCATTCATGGTGAGAGATCATGTGTTCTGGAGGATCTCTCCTAGGCTTAGACATTGACATATTGGGATGTAGTGAAAGTTATATCTATGATACATAGGCCCTTTTGAGATACTTGAATGGGTTAGCGACGTTTCATATCATTTGGAATTACCACCATGGTTCATTATAGTGCATAATGTGTTTCATGTATCTTATTTGAAAAAGTCTCAACCTGATCCTGACCATGTGATTCGATAAGATCATGTTGAACTAGAGCCAGATGCTTCATTGATACATATCCTGGTGCATATGATAGATAGTAAAGATAAAGTCTTGGATGAAAAAAGCATCATTCTAGTGAATGTTTTGTGGAAACATGGTCAAATTTAGGAAGATACTTGGGAATGAGAGAAAGGAATGAAATAAAAATGGCCATAAATATTTAGTTAAGATGTGATTTTTTTACTTTCCAAGGATAGTAATACCAATGTTATGGAGAATGTATCACCCATTATTTCAAATAAGTAACCATTTATTTATTATTTTTAAGTATTTAAGGTGTATGAGTGATGTTTGGGAGAGTTTGGAGAACTTTTGTAGGGTTTTTGGGATTTTTTGTAGGTTATATATTGGTAAACAGTTTGGGAAAACCATGCAACATCTATAGAAAACCAAGCACAATGTGACATGGGCTAAAGGGAATGCATATAGTCAACACATGGTTTGTCTAAACTATTCATCCACCAAGGAGAAACCGTGCATTTTATGACAGTGGGAATTAACATGGTTGGTGAAAAATTTGTTAACCATGTGAGGAAACCATGTGAGGTTCATGCTTGAGGCAGTGGATTGCACATGGTTACCACATGGTTTGCTAAACCGTTCTATTAACCATACACAGGTTAAAAACGAGATCCTAAAATTGTGGATCTCACACGTTTTGGTCTCTAAATCTCTCATTTTTTCCTTATACTCATCCCTAAATCAATATTAACTCTTCCCAATGTCTAAGGAAGCTTCTTCCATTGATTCTAAGGTGGTCCAAATGCTTCTCTTGGTGATTTTAAGTCATATTCTGTTGGTAAACATTTGTTCTTGGTAGTTCTTGATGGTTTTTCTTAGATCCAATTCTCTATGTCTCTTTTTTTCTTATATATATATACAATATGGTTATATATAATAAATTTTATGCCAAATATGATTATATTTGTATTGTTTTATAATAGGGTAAGATATATAAGGTAGGTTCATGGAGATTTAACCCAGTTTCGTTGGTGTTCTTTGTGCTATTTATCATTTTCACCAATTTCTCGAGGTATGCGACTTCACTATAGTCTGGTATATTTTGAACTTGAAGGAATGATTTCAAATTGAATTTTTTGATTTAAATTGGTTTTTAAATTGATATTAATTTCTTGTTGAAAACCCTCTTGTCTGAAAGTATGGGAAATTGGGAAATGAGGTGTTTTGGTTGGAAAGTGTATTCGGTAAATTGATTTTAAAATGATGATTTTAAAATGTTCAGTTTGTTTTTTATGAATGAGACAAAATGTTTTTAATAAAAATTTTGTTTAATGAAATGTGTTTGAACAAACTTGGTTTTGACATGGGGTTTCATGGTTTTTTGGTGTGTGTTTATATGCATTGAAATGGATAAGGGCGTGAAGTACCCCTATCCAAGTGGTTCACTATGTGACAATTTAGAGAAATGATGACTCACCACTCACGAGTATAGTGAGGTATAGGTTTCATACATGGTTAAATTTATGGTTATGTGGAAAATAATTGTTTATACTAAAATAGAACTTATGGTTTTAGAACATTTTTTTGGCTGTTTTCCTTAGAAATTATAGTTATCTTGAGATAACTATTTTATCAGAACTTGTTTATATTTTGATATAAACTATTTTGGAAATTATTTTTTGTATATTTTTTATATAAATGTGATAACTTATTCCATTCTAGTGGTGTGAGGGGGGGATTAATTTGAGGGAAAACTACTAAGTTTCATTACTCACCCCTGGTTTGGCACTTTAGTGCTTTTGTAGATGTTGTTTATCGTGACATGGAAAAAGGTAGAGTATCACACAACTTTAGTAGTAATTCATGATACATGTGATATTTTAGAGTTGGATCATAGATCATGATTATATCATGGATTTGATGTTGGAGTCTTTGAGTTTTATAGTCTTCCTCTATATAATTTGATATTGTAGTCTTCCACTATGGTACTTGGTTTTAGTTTGGTTTTGATAAATGAAATGTTGACTTGTCTTTAATTATTATCATGAATCATATAGTGGTTTATTTGTTTATGAAATTTTTGGTTGGTTGGGTCATTTTAAAATGGGAAATAATCCCTTAACTATTAATAAATCCCTTGGAATATATTTCCAACCTTTGGTATCAAAGATATGTTGCCTAAGTCCCTGTAACATTCCACTGTGTTCTCATGCTAATGAGAAGGGGAAAGATTCTAAATAACTTAATCAGATCATTACAATGGAACTTCTCTAGATTAGTTAGATTTTATTTCTTCCTCATCTCAATCCCAATGACTTTTTTCTTTGTCTCAATGTAATGAGACTTCCTCAGCTCAGTCCATTGGAACTTCTTCAGCTCAGTTCAATGGAAGTTCCTTAGATCAGTCTGATGGAACTTCCTCGACTCGGTCTCATTGACTTTCTTCCTCAGTTTATTTTGATTTACTAGTTTTTGAAACTCCTTCTACTAACTTATGATTTTATCATGACTTGTTCATGATATTTTTGAGACTTTAAAGAATAAAAAATATAGCATCCCGCCTTTTTATCACATAAACTTTCATTACATTTTACAAAACTGAGGATCTTTAAGGTTTAGTGTTTTGGAAACCAGGAACTTAAAACATGAAAATATAAAACATTCTTATTAAAAACTTGAAAGCCTTCTCCTAATGTTCATCCTAGGTTCATTACTGCATCTCATAACCTGGGGACATACATCAAAATAAAGGGTGAGCAGAAGGTCCAGTAAGGGAAACAATAGAAACATTTTACATGCAAACTTGAGATACTTCAATAAGGTCATGAAAAGAACTTTAAGGTATGAGAAAGAAATCATGAGATATATCATAATAAAAATAACATTTTTCATAACTTGAAGATTTGGCTACAACATTTAATATCTACAATCATTTCGTTTCACCAAGGTCCATCCCCAAGGTGTCATTAAAAATTATCAAGGTTATTCACCAAGGTATCAGTCTAAAAAAGTCATCTCTAGAGATTAAGTCTTTACCCAATGCATTGGAGCGCTATCTGGGAGCACCCTTGACATGTCTTTATTATCATGTGATACACATATATCATCATCAATAATTTCATAAACAACCCATATAGCATAAAATAAATGGGTTTCATTTCATAATCATAACGTTTTAAAAACTGCTTTAATGACACGATCATTATGTCACTTTAAACCCACAGAAAAGGGAAAGAGGGTTTCAAGTATGTAAATCCCAGAATTTAAAATAGAACATTTTGATATATATGTGAATACCCCTATATAAATAATATCTTTTAGTATTCACTTAATAAGATAAAATAATTTTGAGATAAAGAGGGAGGCATTTTGAGACGAAAACTATACAGCATAACGTCTATGATACATGGTTTTAGAAAACATTGAAAAGAGAGGGGACATGGGCCACCCACTCAAAAATGATACATAAAACAGTAGGGAAATAGAATATAAAGTATTTAAGAACATGGTAATGAAATTTGAATGATATACCATAAGAAACGAAGAACTTGAAAGGAAGACAAAAAAGAAGATTTCTCTTATGAGAATTCGGCAGCCTAACGACGTCACTTAAAACTTCCAAAAATGGATTGACGAGATCAAATAGGGTCTCTCATCATATGAAAATAAATGATAAGTATGTTAGATATAGAGATAATACCCCAAAATAATGTAAAGGAACTTGAAATACTTTACCATAAAATATAACTTTAAAAATAGAAGGGTGAATGAATCCCTTAAAAATTCGGCAGCCTAACAGTGTCACTTAAACTTCAAAAAAAATGAATTGATAAGATTAAATAGGGTCTCTCATAATATGAACATAAAATATCAGAATGATAGATATAGATATCATACCCCAACATAATAAAAAGGAAATTGAAAGACTTGACATGAAAATAGATCTTGAAAACGAGAAGGGTGAAAGAACCTCTTAGAAATTCGGCAGCCTAACGGTGCCACTTAAAACATCAAAATACTGAATTGAAGAGATAAAATAGGGTCTCTAATCATCTGAACATAAAAGATCAGTATGATATATTTAGAGATATTACCCCAACATAATAAAAAATAACTTTCAAGACTTGACATGGAATTAGAACTTTGAAAAAGGAGAAAGGTGAAAGGACCACTTAAAAATTCGGCAGCCTAACGACGCCACTTAAACATTCATAAAACGAAATAATGAGAGTAAGAGGGGGAATCTCATCATATGAACATGAAAAGGGAATTAAGAGGAATATAAAAGAACATCCTCCAACATAATAGCATGGATCATAAAAGAAATGACATAAAAGAGATTACTTGAAAAGAAAGAGAGAGGTCAGATCCCTTACCTTAAACGTAACTCTTAAAACTAAAAGTTTGGGACCTTGAGAGGCTTGAGGGCATCTTGGGAGGAATCTTTGGCAGGTAAGGAGACCATATATTCGTTTAGAATGATTTTGGAGTCCAAATAATGAGAGAATGGCTTGGTATTTATAGGGAAAGTGAGGGGACAAGGCATTAATGGCCAAGGGACACCTCAAAAGTGCTTTTCTCAAAACCATGTGATCTCCCATGATATTTCCCATGAAGTTAATCCAAATGGGGCCCCCAATACAATTATTCATCACCTTAGGCCGGCCAACCCTTAAAATATCTCATGACATCACCATGACACAGCTATGATGTCATTAAACATACCGAAACCCTAAAACTGCTTTTTTTACTATTCACTGAAAATTCATCTTTCTCAGAAAAACCCAAAATTTCACCTTAATCAAATATCGATGCTCTGATTAAAAATATGAACTCCATTTTATAAAAATGATTTTCTAAAGATTTTTAATTTAATTTTTAAATAAAAACACTATTCACTGAAAATTCATTTTTTTTTCAGAAAAATCCCCAAAAATTACCTTAACATAATATCGATGCTCTGAGTTCAAAAATGAAATCCATTTTATAAAAATAATTTTCTAAATATTTTTAATTTAATTTTTAATTAAAAAACACTATTCACCCAAAAAAACTAATACTTGAATAATAATTTATGAAACCATTATTTAACCATTTTATTGAATAACATTACTTAATCAAGGTGCCTAGATTATATTAATACTTTCTTTAAGTGAGATTACTAATCCATTTGGACACATTACTAATCCTAATCATAAAATCACTATTCATAATTTACTATTCATCAAAAATAAAGTTGATCTTATTAGACTCTAAATTTCATACTGAACATAATTGTAGAAGACCATTTTTTGAATATCATTACACATTTTTAATTATTTAAGGTTTACATAAATTTTTTTAAAATATCCTTTTTTCTAAAATTTATCAAAAATATGAATACTATATTTATCCGGTCATTTGAAAATTCATAAACTTCATCATAAGAAGAAATACCAATTTTTATTTAAAACAAAGGATTACACAAGGTATTTACGGTCTCCTTACATAGCCCCTTATCACACCAGCATAGGACCTAAGTGTAAGGTGTGATAAGGTGAGAGAATCCGAGGGAGGCTTAGCCAACATCACACGAGTAGTAATTTCTATCAGTTTGAACTTCTTGCGAAGGTGATTCCATTCGAGCTTCACACGATGAAGTTCGGCTTGGGTTTAGTCCAGAGCAAAGCCCAGTGGTGCTACCTCCTTCCCAAGTTCTATTAGATGGGCTTCGATCGGTCCAAGACTACTGGGTGAGGCCATCGAATCTTCTTTCTATAATAACTAACCAAGATTACTTGTATTTAGAGACAATAATTGAAACATTTAGTTTACAACGGTCATATTGACCAATGGTCATATAACAGTCAAAACCCAACGGTCTCATTTTAATTAAACTCATGGTATCAAATGAAACATTTTTGTTGAGTATAAAAATAAAATAAAATAATACATAAAATTAGGAAACAAGATTTATTCAAAATTTAGGGTCGTTACAATCTTCCCCCCTTAATAAATTGCGTCCGCGCAATTTTTAAAATTGGGTTTTGAAATTTCATTGAAAGTCTCACATCAGAAAAAGAGTTAGTAAAACTATTAATTTAAAAGAAAGGAAAGGGATGTACAAAGGTCACCCGAGTTAACCCACACTAGGATTCTATGTAGGAAAACATGGACATGGAGGAGAAAACAAAGGGTCAAGCTATGAGGGAGAGTGATAGAAAACATGATTATGAGAAAGTTAACCATAAGAAAATCCCAAACTTATGATGTGTAAACAATCTTTGATTACCTAGTAGGAAATGTAAACCAACAACGTTTTTGTATTACATTCCTTTTCATAATTTTGAGGAATTCATTTACTACATAGAACAAAAACATAAGGAAATATACCTACCTTCAAGTAGAGTTTCATCCTTTAATAAGTCTCTACCAAAACTAATCTTTTCTCCAAATTATGAGAATTCAAAAACACTTGGTCTCATCAAAAGAACAAGAATCATCTTCTATAGAATCACATAATCCACAAAAGATTAACTATTTATTTCCTCTATCTTTAAACATTATCCCAAAAAAAACAGAAAGTGTAAGGTAAAACAACTCTTCAAAAAGAAAGAATCCCATAGGAATGGAAACTACTTTTAAATCTTCAAAGTTCCATGGTACTACCCAAAGTTCATCATAGACCATTCCATAAATAATGGTCCTTAAGATTCCTCAAAATAAACCAAACTAAGATTGAAACCCAAATACAAGAAGGATTTGATAACATAGTCTTCCAAAATAAACTTCATTGTTCATCTCCAAACAACATCAAGCACTCCTAACATATTATAACAAAAGTATCTAACCTGAACATATTTTACCCAAGATAGGTTAATCATTCCCATAAGTAACCTAAATTACTATAAGTCCACCTTAAATTCATCGATTCTTCAAAATATAAGTCAACCTTACTCCTCAATGAAAATACCATAGTAATCTATTTACCGCGATCATATAGGGTCCCCAAAATAGTGAACGTCTTCCAAAATAATAATCATATTTTAATCCCCTAATCATCTCTTTCATGTTAATATGGAAATCATCACATTTCCAATCACATTGGTTGTTGGGACATGTTCTTCCATTTACCGCCATTAACTATGAAAAGAAAGTACAATTAGGGGCTTTAATTCTTAGCCAATAATCATGAAAAGGAACTTAAAGCATATAAGGATAACTTGTAGAAGAAAAGTATACCCTAACTTGTGATCCCCTAGGTTTCAAACTAGGTTATCCATGATCATATATTCTTATGTGAATCTTTATTTTGTTTTATCCTTGTTCCTTTAATAATGGTTCATACTAAGCTTATGAATTTACCAAAGCATATCCCTCGGGAGTGTCGTAACCAAGAGTGCAGCAAGGCCCGTTGTCGTGTACCGGTTCCCGTTCGAGTCTAGTTCAAAGCAGTGTTTTCAGGTTTTACCCCAATGTACATCTATGCTAGAGCAACCTCTACCTGCTCGTATCCAGACAGGGATGTATTTTCTTGGAAACCCCTTACTCAATACTCACCAAAATACCAGGACTATTTCCTATATTTAAAATTTTCTATAGGGTTCTTCATAGAGTTTTCACATCCTAATTTCCACAAATAACTAAACCATCCTTTGATACCAACTATAACATCCCGCTTTTTTATCACATAAACTTTCATTACATTTTACAAAACCTAGGATCTTTAAGGTTTAGTGTCTTGGAAACTAGGAACTTAAAACATGAAAAAATAAAACATTATTCTTAAACACTTGAAAGGATTCTCCTCATGTTCATCCTAGGTTCATTACTACATCTCATAACCTGGGGACATACATCAAAAGAAAGGGTGAGCAGAAGGACCAGTAAGGGAAATAATAGAAACATTTTACATGCGAACTTGAGATACTTCAATAAGGTCATGAAAAGAACTTTAAGGCATGAGAAAGAAATCATGAGATATATCATAATAAAAACAATATTTTTCATAACTTGAAGATGTGGCTACAACATTTAATATCGAAAATCATTTGGTTTCACCAAGTTCCATCCCCAAGGTGTCATTAAAAATTATCAAGGTTATTCACCAAGGTATCAGTCTAAAAAAGTCATCTCTATAGATTAAGTCTTTACCCAATGCATTGGAGTGCTATCTGGGTGCACCCTTGACATGTATTTATTATCATGTTATCCACATATATCATCATCAATCATTTCATAAATAACCCATATAGCATAAAATAAATGGGTTTCATTTCATAATCATAACGTTTTAAAAACTGCTTTAATGACATGATCATTATGTCACTTTAAACCCTCGGAAAAGGGAAAGCGGATTTCATGTATGTAAATAACAGAATTTAAAATAGAACATTTTGATATATATGTGAATACCCCTATAGAAATAATATCTTTGAGTATTCACTTAATAACATAAAATAATTTTGAGATAAAGAGGGAGGCATTTTGAGAAGAAAACTATGCAGCATAACGTCTATGATACGTGGTTTTAGAAAACATTGAAAAGAGAGGGGACATTGGCCACCCACTCAAAAATGATACATAAAATAGTAGGGGAATATAATATAAAGTATTTAAGAACATGGTAATGAAATTTGAATGATATACCATATGAAACGAAGAACTTGAAAGGAAGACAAAAAATAAGATTTCTCTTATGAGAATTCAACAGCCTAACGGCGTCACTTAAAACTTCCAAAAATGGATTGACGAGATCAAATAGGGTCTCTCATAATATGAACATAAATGATCAGTATGATAGATATAGAGATCATACCTCAACATAATGAAAAGGAACTTGAAAGACTTGACCAGAAAATATAACTTGAAAAAAAGAAGGGTGAATGAATCCCTTAAAAATTCGGCAGCCTAACAGCGTCACTTAAACTTAAAAAAAAAGATTGATGAGATCAAATAGTGTCTCTCATAATATGAACATAAAATATCAGTATGATATATATAGAGATCATACCCCAACATAATAAAAACTAACTTGAAATACTTGAAATGAAAATAGATCTTCAAAACGAGAAGGGTGAAAGAACCTCTTAGAAATTCGGCAGCCTAACGGTGCCACTTAAGACTTCAAAATACTGAATTGAAGAGATAAAATAGGATCTATAATCATCTGAACATAAAATATCAGTATGATATATTTAGAGATCATACCCCAACATAATAAAAAAGAACTAGCAAGACTTGATATGGAATTAGAACTTTGAAAAAGGAGAAAGGTGAAAGGACCACTTAAAAATTCGGCAGCCTAACGTCGCCACTTAAACATTCATAAAAGAAAATAATGAGAGTAAGAGGGGGCCTCTCATCATATGAAAATGAAAAGGGAAGTAAGAGGAATATAAAATAACATCCTCCAACATAAGAGCATGGAGCATAAAAGAAATGACATAAATGAGATTACTTGAAAAGAAAGAGAGAGGCCAGATCCCTTACCTTAAACGTAACTCTTAAAACTCAAAGGTTGGGACCTTGAGTGGCTTGAGGGAACCTTGAGAGGACTCCTTGCGAGGTAAAGAGACAAGAGCTTCGTCGAGAATGATTTTGGAGTCAAAGGATGAGATAATGGCTTGGTATTTATAGGGAAAGTGAGGGGACAAGACATTAATGGCCAAGGGACACCTCAAAAGTGCTTTTCTCAAAACCATGTGCTATCCCATGATATTTACCATGAAGTTGGGCCACATGGGGCCCCCAATTCAATTATTCATCACCTTAGGTTGGCCAACCCTTAAAATATCTCATGACATCACCATGACACAGCTATGATGTCATTAAACATAATGAAACCCTAAAACTGCTTTTTTTACTATTCACTGAAAATTCATCTTTCTCAGAAAAAACCCAAAATTTCACGTTAATCAAATATCGACGCTCTGATTAAAAATATGAACTCCATTTTATAAAAATAATTTTCTAAATCTTTTTAATTTAATTTTTAAATAAAAACACTATTCACCGGAAATTCATTTTTTTCAGAAGAATCCCAAAAAATTACCTTAACATAATATCGATGCTCTGAGTTCAAAAATGAAATCCATTTTATAAAAATAATTTTCTAAATATTTTTAATTTAATTTTTAATTAAATAACACTATTCACCTGAAAAAACTAATACTTGAATAATAATTTATGAAACTGTTATTTAACCATTTTATTGAATAACATTACTTAATCAAGGTGCCTAGATTATATTAATACTTTCTTTAAGTGAGATTACTAATCTATTTGGACACATTACTAATTCTAATCATAAAATCACTATTCATAATTTACTATTCATCAAAAATAAAGTTGATCTTATTAGACTCTAAATTTCGTACTGAACATAATTGTAGAAGACCATTTTTTGAATATCATTACACATTTTTAATTATTTGAGGTTTACATAAACATTTTTAAAATATCTTTTTTTCTAAAATTTATCAAAAATATGCATACTATATTTATCCGGTCATTTGAAAATTCATAAACTTCATCATAAGAAGAAATCCTAATTTTTATTTAAAACAAAGGATTACACAAGGTAGTTACGGTCTCCTTACATAGCCCCTTATCACACCAGCATAGGTACTAAGTGTAATGTGTGCTAAGGTGAGAGAATCCGAGGGAGGCTCGGGCAACATCGCATGAGTAGTAATTTCTATCAGTTTGAACTTCTCGCGAAGACGATTCCATTCTAGCTTCAAATGATGAAGTTCGGCTTGGGTTTGGTCTAGAGAAAAGCCCAGTGGTGCTACCTACTTCCCATGTTCTATTAGATGGGATTCGATCGGTCCAAGACTTCTTTGTGAGGCCATCTAATCTTCTTTCTATAATAATTAACCAAGATTACTTGTATTTAGAGACAATAATTGAAAAGTTTAGTTTACAACAGTCATATTGACCAATGGTCATATAACAGTCAAAACCCAACGGTCTCATTTTAATTAAACTCATGTTATCAAATGAAACATTTTTGTTGAGTATAAAAATAAAATAAAATAATACATAAAATTAGGAAACAATATTTATTCAAAATTTCGGGTCGTTACAACAAAGCATTGTGAGATCTATTTTGTAATGTTTAAAACTCCCAACTTTCCTAACTCTATAACTTTATACAACAATATTCTTTTTGAGAAAGTTAAATTTTTTAGACTTTTTAAAAAAGAAATTGTCTGAATATCTTCAACTTCATACATATATATCATCTGTTATTCACTTTTTTAAACACATATAATTTTCATCTTTCTGAAAAAAATGAGTTCAGTAGTTGAATCCCAAAGCCCTATGTCTGATCACCGAAACATTTAAAAGAAATTTCTTCATTTAGATTCACATATACATCTCAGAAAAAGAATTTATAGATGTTCAACATCACATATTTTACCTGATGCAAAAAATTATTCTTTTACAAAATTATTAGCTATTAATAAATACAAAACATTGTAAAAACAAAAACATCTCAAAGAATCTTCAATCTACCCCATTGGATTTGTTAACAAATTTTTTTAACAAATTTTTTTACTTTATATTTTCTAAAAACTCCATATTTTTCACAACTCATGTTTTCAACTTTTACTAAAACACAAACTTTATCAAAAGAGTGTTTCCTAACACCACACTAATAGATAAAGTAATTATTTTGAAAGAACTCCATCCATCGATGATATAATTTTTTTCATCCATGTTAAGATAAACTCCCCCTCAATTTTATATTTTCTCTCACTTTTATTTCTCTTCCCCATTTTATGATAACCAAATCTTTAGATTATTTTAAGAAGAAAAATAATACTTCTCTCTATCACAAGATAAAGTTTTACATTTCTCCCCCTTTTTCAAAATAATCCAGAACAAAATGGGGGACTTATTTAAGATGTTAAGAAGTCTTTATTGGAGGCTAAACATGTAGTTACAACCTTAATTCCACAAATGTTTCATTGGGCATTACTTTTGGGAAGATATCAAAAATTTTATTCTTTGTTGAGATATATTCAAGAGAAATATCTCCAATAAATTTTTTTCTATTATAAATTGAAACTTTATATCAATGTGTTTTGATCATGAATGTTGGACATGTTTTTTAGAAATTTTAGTTGCAATCTGATTATCACAAAAAATATTCAATGGTTTAGAAACGTTCACTTTCAAATCATTTAGTCGATCATTCATCCACAACATCTGAGTAAAAATCTGAGTAACTGTAACATATTATGATTCCTATATGGTCAATTTTACTAAACTCTATTTATTACTATCACAAAATAGAAAATATTCTACCAAGAAAAATGTTCATCGTGATGTTTATTTTCTGTCATTGTAATCTCCAGCCTAATTAGAATTAGTATAAATATAAAGATTCATTTAACAAATTCTTTTTATATAGAATCCTATGTTAATTTTTTCATTTAACATATCTTATAATTCTATTTTCTACCGACATATGATATTATTTAGGATCACTTTTATATCTCACACACAAAGTTACAGTATAAAATATATCAGGTCTCAAAGAGTTTATATAAAGAAAACTTCTAATCAATTTTTTAAAATCATTATAATTCACACTTTTACACCACATCATATTTAGTCATATTTATTCTAATATAAATAGGAGAAGAAAATTATTTGGATTCTTCCATACCAAACTTTTTTAACAATTTCATAGCATACTTTTCTTGAGATAACAAATGTATTTTCTATTTTTTTTAACTTGTAATCAAAGGAAGAAAGTTAATTATACCAATATGGACATATCAAAAATCTTCTTAATTTCTTTATCAAATGCTTTAAAAACATCTTATATATCCAACAAATATTTATATCATCCACATAAAAAATTATAATCAAGGTGATGGATTTAAATTATTTCACATAAAAGTTACGATCAACTTTTCCTTTATAAAAATTCAACATTCTCTAAAAAAATTTAAGTTTAGAATACCATGAGCATGGGAATTATTTCAACTCATACAAATCCTTCCTCAATTTATAAACTTTTCTTTCTTAATCATCAAGTAAAAAACCACAAGGTATCTCAATTTAAACTTATTATTTATTTTCATCATTTAAAAAGGTTGAATTTACATCCATCTAATAAAAATTGTAATTTTTATGTGTAGAAACTGCTAGAATCATTCTAGTATATTCTGATCTTGTAACTAGGTAAATGGTTTCTTCAAAATAAACACCTTACACATATGCATAGACTTTGAAAACAAATATTTATTTGTTTCTTGATAATTCTCCTTGTTTATTCAACTAGATTCTGTACAAACATTTTTTTAAAAAATCATTTTTATTTGTTGGACATGGAACAATTTTCGAAGTGTTTTTTTCTCAATCCGATCCAGTTTTTTATTCACTAAATTAGCCCATTCTTTGTATTCCACTCCGTCTAAAACTGAGCCTAGTTCAATTTGTGGAATGAGTGATGTATGATTTTATAATATAATCCTTTTTCTTGTATAAACCTGATCCTTATGATACCCAAGAATATTTTTAGCATCATCATGTTTTTAATGTTATATATTTCACAATTTTTCTTCCTACTCCATTTTCTTCATCAAACAATGCTTATAAATCATGATAAGTCTATTTTGACTCAATTTCATTTTCATTAGAAATATTTAGTTTATCTTTCTCAACATTCTCAAATTATTATGTTAATGATATTGGATTTTCAATAACTTTTACATTATATGAATACACTAACTTTTTAAAATGTTTGTTCCAACATTTGTAACTTATTCTATTGGGTGAATATCCCATGAAAATTCCTTCTTCATCTTTCTCATCAAATTTTCTAATATATGGATTTTTATATTTAGTAAACATGGACTTAGAAAAACATTAAATTACATCAATGAAGTGTTTTTTTATACCATATTTCATAGTAATTCATGTTAGATTCTATCCTCAACAAAAATTATTTTTATACATGTACAATAGTACTGATAGCTTTTCTTTAGTAGAACATTGAATGTTTGTATTTTGCCAACATACTTATTCCCATTTCCTCCAAACTTTTATTCTTCCTTTACACTACACCATTTTTTTGGGTGTATGGAGCAATATAATTATGTTTTATTCCATGATTTGTTTGAGATAATATTTAAAAAAATTCTAATTGAATTCTGTTATATTATATGTTCTCAACTTCTTTATATAAACACCCATTTCTCTCTCAACTTTGCTTCTGAAATATCTAAAACATTCTAATACCTCTGACCTATTCTTCATAAACATGATTTTGGTCATGTGAGTAAAATAATCAGTGAAAGTGATGAAGTATCAATCCTATTTTTTATTGATTTTTCATCGGCCCATATAAATTATAGCGAATAAGTTTAAGAGGTTTTGTAGACTAAATCTCAACATTTTTATGACTTTTATTATTAATTTTCAATTTATAACATGTTATTAAAACATCTAATTCTCTTATTTTTAATTCTATAAAATTAATAAAACATTAACTTTATAGAGTTTTCTCATATTTTTCTATCCAATATTCCCAAGTATTTGGTGCCACAACTTGTTTTCCTCTTCCATACTCAAGTAATATTAGTTATAAAGTCCTCTAATTTGGAATAAATTCCCCCTAGTTCTTTATCTTATTGTAAAAAAAATTCCATCTTCCACACTTTGGATGAAGCAAGAATATTTTCTTAAAATAAATTCCTTTTCATAATAAAAAATTTGACTTACCCTAAGTAGATTATTTTATATCCCATCAAGAAATAAAAATTCCTTAGGTTTCATCCCTTTTCCCTCAATCTCATCCATTCAAATTCCTCTAATTTTTATGGAATTACCAAAGGTAAAATCTCCCCAATCTCGATTTTCAATATCTTTTTATATTTTTAAATATCTTATTATGTGTGATGAAAAACCATTATCAAGTATCTATGGTTTTTTCATTTTACATTCTTTCAAAATTTCCTCATCAAAAAAATCTATTTCCTCAAAATTATTCATTACTTATTCATTTTATTTTATACAATAAGAAACTTTTTTTCAAAAGGAGTGTCATAAATTTTTAGGCATGATGAATAGCCTGATCAAAACTTCCACATAATTCGTTTAGATATTCAAAATTTTCATCAGATGGAAGTTTAAAACATCATGAGTTTTTACTTTTCCTACTTGTTGAGTTTTAGGAAAATTACTCATTCTTCTTCCACCATTGATTCAACTCTTTTAAAAGATTCTTTTGGGAAGTAAATAGTTATTCAAACAATTATATTCCATGTGCCCATAAATTCCACAACACCAATAGAAGACATCAAATCTTGATTTTCTATTGAATTAAGATCTTTCTCCATAGAAACTTTGTTGAGGTATATAAATTCTTTATTCTCTAACATAGTTTGGGCATGAAACATCTTTAATATTGAAGGTGTTTTAAAATGTTTTAGATGTGATAGGTTTCTCACATCCCTTCTCAACTAGTTCTTTCCCAAAAAAAAATTTTCACAAAAAAATGTAAGAAAAATTAGATGAAACATTATTTTTCGTGGGTGGGTATTTCACATGATTCTTGATCTGAGCATTCTCAGCATCATTAGAAGTCTCAACTTTTACTTTCGAGGATTTATTGAGGTTTTCATTCATCTTTCTTAATGTAATTTTAGCCTCATATTATTTTTATCAATACTTGTTAAAATCCTCTTACTTGGACACCAACCTCTTACTAAGATCTTAAACCATCTTTCCCTATCCACCAATTCTAGGTTTATTACTTAAGATATCAAGGATGTATTCTTATTATTACTTGAAAACCAATCTTTCAACTTCAAAAACTTTTACTATGTATTTATTTATCATTTTATTTTTATTCTTGAGAGATATTTTTTTCTCAATACATGCAACATGTTATGTTCAGATATGATATTCTCTATATAATTCTTCACCTCTTTATTATTTACTATTTGAGGATTCTTCTATTTTCTCAACTTTTTCAATAAATTTTCTAACATGTTATGAACTTTAATCTTCTGAAGGATTATTTTTTTCTTGATTTCAATTAAAATTTCTGACTCAAATTACTTCTATTTTTCCCAGTAAACTTATTCTTATATTTGATGGATGAATATTATTCTTTATAACTTTTTTCCAATCCTTTAATTGAGGGTTTTCATCAGAATTGTCTCAATATTTTCCAACTTTCTTCTTAGGTCAATTCATAGAATTGTTCCCAACCCCAGTATAGATGAAAAATTTGATTACAAGTTCTAATACATACATTCCTCTTCTAATTAGATAATTCCTTTAAATAATAGACATGATTTTATCATTCAACTCATCATCCTCTTTATCTTCTAAATCTCAAGGATCTACATCTTCAACATCTAGAATTTTAATCTTTCTCACAGCTTCAAAATCTATTTTTTCATTCATCATCTCTTTTAACACTATAGATTTTATCATTTCATAAGAAATAAGAATGTTATTTAGTTCCCTAAGAGATCAATAATATTTATCTTCTAAAGCCAAAATTGTATAATCAAACCTGTCTTGATAAGATAATATTGATCAATAGGTAGAAACCCAATTGTATAAAAATCAACATATTCCAAGACAAGAGATAAGAGATATAGAATCATCCAGTTTCCGACCATAATACGTTTTTCCATCAAATATAGGAATTCATATTCTATTGAAAAAATTGAGATTTTCCATGATATGGATTCAATAGGGTAACATTCATCACCAATACCAATTGAATATCTAAAGAATAAAATAATAACTGATAGAAGGGGGGAGGGGGTGAATCACTTTTTAAATATTTTATAAGTTTAAAACTTTTAGAAACCCAACCCCTATGACCTATTAAATTTCATTTCCTTATCATATTTTAGCAAATAATTATGCATGTAAAAGTCAGAAATAAGGTAATTACCATGTGATTTATGAGGTTTGGACTCAATATAAGAACCTACATCATTTCAATAGCCAATCCCATGGGTCTATAGAAATTTACTATAATGAATAAGTGAATAAAACATGGGTAAAATCCAAATGAACACCTTCTATATCCTAGTAGGATTGCCTATAATGACTCCCATCTGTTTATAAATTTTTTATTACCAAAATGAGCCACAAAAAATTATAAAGACTTTGTTCAATATTCTCCACAACAGTAACTGGGTCTGATGACCCTAAGTCCAATAGACCTATGTTCGATGAACATAGTTCAACAGAATCAGTTCAATTAACCTTTTCTCAATCTATTCTTGAAGAAATATTATATTATTTAAAAATAAAAAACTACTCCTTACAAACTATGCTCAACTATTTAGTTCAATTATCCTCATTTTTAACTTAATTAGTTTTGTAATAAGAACTTTTAGTTTTATGATCTTTTAAAAAGATCTCAATACATAAATCCTCTCTAACACGAACTCTAAAACACTTTACCTTCTCACACATGTGAATAGATGCTAAGTACATATGTACTATGATTTTATTTATAGGTGACCTAAAAAATAAATGGTGGTAAAATTGAAAACATATTCCGCTCACCCAAATTCACAAAAATCTGAATTTCATGTTAATTTGAGCTTCATATTTGACCTATTAAAACCTTATCATCTCCTCTGATGTCTTCTTGAAACTTCTTGAATTATCCAAAACCTATTCTTGAAGTCTCAAAAAAAATCAAAAACTATAGTTTGGAAAACTCAATTCATTAGAACTTCTTCGACTTAGTCTATTAGATATTCCCCAACTTAGTCCATTTGAATTTCTTCCTTAGCTCAGTCCATTAGAACTTTATAAACTCAGTCTAATGGAACTTCTTCAACTCAGTCTAATGGAATTTCTTCCTCACATCAGTCCAATTAAAAGTTCCTCATATCAGTCTGATATAACTTCCTTATCTCATTCTGATGGATCTTCCTCACACTATTAAAAAATAAGCCTTCAACAATGCTAGAAATAACCTTTAGCAATGCTAGAAAAGAATTGACTACCTGAGTAAGATTAAAAGCCTTGGTATGTTATCATATATTTTAAAGGAACTGATAAATGTGTCCTTTACCAGTACATTTAAAGGTGTTGATAAAGGGCCATATTGTAGTGTCCTGCAACAACACACTACAACAATAGTGCAATGTGTTATAACAGTACAACAAAACACCATAAACACATACAATATCAACAAAAATAATACCCAGTATAGAATTTAAATTAAATGAAATTGAAAACAGAAATATAAGAAAAAAATAAATTATATAAATTTTAAACATTGGTTTATACAATTTCATACATACAAATTATTACATATATTAAAAAACATCAATGTTCATTTGACTTTTAATACTATCCTATTCTCATGTTCTTTGCAAGAAAACCACCCCTACTCGAGAAAAATAATGTACCTGTATAAGAAAAAAGTTCTTATGTTAGTAATAATATAAATAATAAAATTAACATAAACTATTAATTTCACAAAAATTAATGTCAATTTTAAATAAAAATATGAACTTTGAGTCCTACCATACACACCATGAATCTAATTGAGATTCGAAAGATTCCAAGAATATCTCAAATAACTTATGGATAATTTTCCTTAAGTATAAAAATAATCTAAATACATTTTCTTGGTTTTGAGTACATTATTTTTTTTACTGAAATGTCATTTTAAAATAGAAACACACAATTTTTTCTCATTATGATCACATCATTTATTATCTTGGTGTGAAAATAATTCTTTAAACATAAAAAATAACTTATGAATAATTGTCCTAAATTATCCATAAAATCCAAGCACGTTTTATTAGTTTTCAACAAGTGATGCTTTTTGAACTAAAATGTCAATTTTAAAATGATAACAGAAACTTTGAGTCATAATGGGAACATAATGTATCAGATTGAGGTGAGGCTCATTTCTACATGTTAAAAAAATTACTTATGAATCATTTCCATAAAGTTTAAAAACAATGTAAATGTGTTTTTTCAGTTTTGAGTCGGTCATTTGTCCATTTTTCTAAAATTGATGTTAATTTTAAATAAAAATACTCACTTTGAGTTATAACGGTCACACTATGGGTCGGATTGAGGTGTGTATGATTCTTAAATGTCTATAATGACTTATGAATCATTTTCATAGAGTATAAAAATAATCTGAATGCGTTTTCTCATTTTTGAGTACGTGAGTTGTCTTTTTTAGTAAAATGTCATTTTAAACTGGAAACACGCACATTGACACATTTTGATCACATCATGTATTAGATTTATTTGATACATAATCATAAACATCAAAAATTACTTATTAATCATTCCATAAATTATCAAGAAATTCTGAGTACATTTGATTTTTTTCAGTGAGCAACACTTTTGAACTAAAATGGCGATTTTAAATTGATAATAGAGACATTGAGTCATACCGAGAACATAATGTATCATATTGAGGTGTTTATGATCCCAATATATCACAAATTACTTATGGATCATTTTCATAAACTATCAAAACATTTCAAATGCATTTTCTTGGTTTTGAGTGGGTCAGTTGTATATTTTACTAAAACTAAAGACATTTTTATATAAAAAGATTCACTTGGAGTCATACCAGTTACACCGTGCATCAGATTGAGGTGAATCTGATTTTTACATGTACCAAATGAATTATGGATCATTTTTATAAATTATAAAAATAATATGAATGTTTTTTCTTGGGTTTGAGCATGTCACTTGTCTTATCTACTAAAATGTCATTTTAAAATTGGAACATGCACTTTGAGTCATACTGATCACATTATGTATCAGTTTTATTTGAGAATGATTCCTACAATTCACAAATTGTTTTTGAATATATTACCTAAATTATCAAGAAAATTAGATCAAAATTTCTCTATTTCTAGTGAGTGACACTTTTTAAAGTAAAATTTCAATTTTAAACTCATGACATACACATTGAGTCATATCAAGAACATCATGTATTTTATTGAGATGCAGCTAATTCCTACATGTCACAAATGACTTATAGATCATTTTCCTAGATTATAAAAACTATCTAAATATTTTTTCTTAGTTTTGAGCATTTCAGTTTTCTATTTTACTAAAATTAATGTCAATTTTTAATGGAAAAAATTATTTGGAGTCATACCGGTCACACTGTGTGTCGGAGTGAGGTGAAGTTGGTTCCTACACATCCCAAAGTCTCAAAATATCTCAACTATAAATGTTACCACAATATCTATTGACTTTATTTTTATAACTTCAAACATGTATGAGAAGCTTTGAACAAACCACATCAACTCAAAAAAATGAATCCACTTGTATAAGAAAATAATTATTATATGAATAATACTAAAATAAAATTAATTAAACATAAATATGAAATAATAAATTAATTATATAGACAATGATTTTACTATTGAAACATCAATATTACTTCTTCAATTGAGTAGTGGGGGGAACATGAATGAAAGTGATAAATTTCAACACTATATGGGTGAAAGGTGTCAAGGGAGAAGAATTCTGCAGAAGTTTTGGTGCAGAAAGACATGGAGTGTGGATATAACACCCCAAATTGAACAAAAAAATCCACCTATATAAGAAAAAAATCATTATGTGAGTGATAATAAAAATAAACAAATTAAAAATAAATTGTAAAAAAACATTAATTCTATGTAAAATGATTTTACTGTGCAAACATCAAGATTGCCTCTATGATTGAGTAGAGGCAATGTCATTTCACTTCCTGCAAAGTCAGTGTAGAGAACTTGAAGGAAAGTGATAAATGAAAAATTGTAGGGATGAAAATGTTTTTAGGGAGAATATATTTGTAGATGTTTTGGTGCATAAAGTCATGAAATTTTGATAGACCACCCAAACTTGAAAAAAAGAATCAACCTGTATAAGAAAATAATTATTAAGTGAGTAATACTAAAGATAAATAAATTAAACATAAATATAAAACAATATATTAATTATATGGAATTTTTTTTACTATGATAACATGAATATTAACTATATGATTGAGTAAAGGTAGCATTGTTTCTCATCTTATAAATGTAGTAGAGGGAACTTCAAGGAAAGTGATAAATGCAACATTACAGGGGTGAAAATGTTTTAAGGGAGAAGAAGTCTGTGGAAGTTTTGGTATAGGAAGGCATGAAATATGGATTTACTACCAAAAACTGAACAAAAGAATCCAATTGTAAAATAAAACAATTATTACGTTATTAATACAAAAAATAAATAAATTAAACATAAATATGAAACAATAAATTAATTCTATAGATAATGATTTTACTATGAAAACATCAATATTACCTCTGTGATTAAGTAGAGACAACATTGTTTCTATTCCTATGAATTCATGATATATAGACATAAATATTCTAAAATAACTGAAATATACAATAAATAATGAAAATTAAATCAATTTTTCATTATATAATTTTTATGTAAAATAGATAAAGTATTTTGTAACATTACCTTTACATTTTTTCAAGGGTTTTCTTCATTATAGTTTGTTCTTATGAGGGATTGGTAACTTCATCATGTGTAGAAGACCTTTTTAGCATGAGTTTACAAAAATTTAATTTATATTTTTTTAACATAGTAGAGAATATATAATATTATAAGGAAAAAAATAGTATATTAAAAAAACACTTTTTCCTTCTCATTAAACTCTCTTTTTTAATGGTTTTAGGGATTTAGTTCCTCTATCAAGAATAAAAATCCCCTATTTGTGGTCCCCTAGGATATAGAATACATTTTCAATATTGGGATCAATAATAAGTGATTGTGATCTCCCAATGAAATGATCATCGTTGATTAACTTTTCATTCAACCCGATATTTGTTTTAGTCACAAGCAGGACAATCGACCAATTCTTGTTTGTTTGATAAAAAGAATAAAATACTTGCACAACTTGTGATGCCATTATGAATGACTCATATTTTCCCCCTTCCAGACTAAAATTTACCTTCATGAATCCCATTTCATCAACTTTCACTACACTGATATTGTCAACCCATTAGCAATGGAAAATCGGCACTTAAAATGTTGTATAATCAAACTCATTTAATTATTTGATAATGACAAAATATGACATATTTTCATAAACTATATTTCATTCCTTGAAACAAAATATGTGCATCACTTCAGCCACAAGCATTATATCACTATTTTTCATCATACTGTAGTCATGATGTTTTATTGTATAGAATGTATAACCATTGATTACAAAACCAGTGTAAGATATAAAATTTGCAATCAGTCCCCAAGCTATCCGTTGAAGTCATTTGTCAATTGAATTCATATTTTTAGATAAATCCTGATAAATTTTATTTTGGAACCATTATATGAACTATTTATTATGTGTATTTAATATCCTCCATTCATCCCTTAATGGATTAAAATCTCTAAGAATTTCTTTTTGGTCTTCAATATATGAATAAACATCTTCAATATTATGTAAAATTTAATGGTGTGATTTCTACCGCTCTATCAAGGTAATTATAAATACATCTCTTCTAGAAACCCCTTCTCCCATAAGGTGTTTTCTAGGATGAGACTTTGTGAGACTGATGCTATCAACACATGATAGGTAATCAGTACAGAATTTAATAGCTTCTTCAACAATATATTGTTATATAATACAACCTTCTAGATGACTTCTATTATTGACATAACCTTTCAAAATCTTCATATACCTTTCAATGGGGTATATCCTTATATAATGGTCAGAACATCATAGTTGAACCTTTATAACAATGTAAACCATCAGGTGGACCATTATATAAAAGAATGATGATGGTAAGAATATCTCTAATTCACCTAATATGATTGAAATCTCCTTATTAATGATGGGAAACTTGATCGGGTCTATAACTATATAACATATGGATTTGAAAAAGAAGAATATTCTTGTTAATGTATGTCATACATTTTGAGGTAGAATAAAATATAAAGAAATAGGCATTAAATCTTGCATCAAAACATGACATCCTTGTGATTTTATTCCTTGTAAATTCAAATTATTCATTGAAATGACATTAATGATATTTGATAAATACCCCTGTGGAATTTTTATACTATTAAATAAAATTCAAAATTACAAATTTTCTTATCTAGATAGAGTGTAAGCAGCTAGAGGAAGAAAAGTCTTCCTTTTACCCTTCACCGATTCCAACTTTTCCCTTATCCCTATTTCAATAAAGTTCATCCTAGCCTTGATGCCATATTTCATTTTTATAGAAAAATTTATCAACATACCAATAACACTATCAAATACATTTTTTATGAATGCATGACATTAAGAAAATTTTTGACATACAAACAATTCCAATATGGTAATTCAAAGAAAATTGATATCTTATTCCAACCCAATTTTGTAAGCTTTTTTAAAACTGGTTTTCTAAATATAGTGTCAATATATTTTACTTTATTGTACAATTAAACACCCATTACTTGAGATGGTGTTGTACCTCATTTTATGTTCCTATATAATGATGTGATCCACGATCAGTATTTATGTCAATGAGGTAAATATTTACAATGTCCTAAAAACATAGTCTTTAAAGAATGTTTCAACTGAACTGAGTATGTGAATTTTTACAAATGGGACACCCCAACATTTTTTAATTCTATATCCTAATAAATTTACATAAATAGGGAAGTCATTTATCATTCCGTACAATATGGCCCTCAATTTGAATTATTCACTTCAATGAGAATCAAATATTGTAACACTTGAATCACACATCAATTTTAGATCTTCTATCAATGGATACAAATAGACATAAATATCATTATTGGGATTCTTTGGTCTAGATATAAGCAGAGACAACATAATGTATTTTCACTTCATACATAACCATGGAAGAAAGTTATAATTTACCAACATGATGGGATATGTACTGTGAGTAATACTCTATACACAAAAAGGATTTATTCCATTTGTAGACAACGTAAGATGAAAATTTCTCTGCTCATTTCCAAATTTAGGATACTCATAATCAATTTTATTCCATTGAGGAGAATCTGATAGATGATGTAGGTTCCCATATTTAATTCTTGTACGTGCATTCCATATCAATTATCTCGTGGTTTCCTAACATATATATAGTCTTTTAAACCATGGAATGATAGGAATGTACTATACCTATTTTGAAGGACTTGATTCATTTTTATTTTTTCAATCAAATCCATACATAAGGAATTTAATGAGTTATTCATGGCCCATGCGAAAAAATATGAAATCCTTTGGAAAAGAATGTATTTTTTTAGAGATAATTCCTATTGAACATAACATTCTTTTAGTATCATATGTTCTTCATGGTAGTTCATTTTCTTCAGGTATCATATCATTTAGGAGGATAAGCAGTTTGGTAAAGCTGGTGCCACTCCATCCTCTACCATCTTTAAAATTATAGAACATCAACACAGCTGAAAATGTTGTTTATTTGGTACAACCGATATACAATGGTTTCTTGGCACAACTATTTAACTCCTCAAAAAACTTTAATCAATCATGAATTTTATCTTAAATTTTAATTCTCATTTATTCCATGAAACCTGCATCATCATTTACACTGGTATTCATATCAAATGATCCATAAACCATAGTACTATCCCAATCAGTGTCCACATTAAATTTTCCCCACGGTTAGTCCAAAATTTATAGATCTGATCTATTCTGTGAAAAAATAAATGTTATTCCAACTCTTTGGAACTAAATTATCTTTAATAACAACAATGTGAACATGGAAAAATGATTTAAGAAGGGTCGTATGCATTATCTCTTGGAAACATGATGAACTATTTAAATCCATATTCATACTGTTTTTTATAACGATTAGAGTGAATCCATTTTAATTTAATATTCATCTTATTTGTTTTATAAAAGATTTTTTTTTACAATAAATAAATAAATAAAAATAGGATGTTCATTATCAAAGGTGAATGTTATAGACAATTATAATAATGGATACTCAGCTTTTGACTGTTTCAAGAATTTTAGTATGTAGAGGAAAATGGGTAATTGAATTTAAGAAAATAATTTCTCCATTATGGAAGGTGTTATCCTAAAATTTCATTCAATGTTGAAATATATAGACAAATCATCCCCATCATCTCATCTCCTAGACATTTACCATTGCATTTTGTTATTTAAAATATCCTCCATCTCTTGTGGACATGAACCTATGTTGCTTGAAATAATCTAAGCAGTAGTCATCCATGGGATGACTAATTATCAGAGTAGTACAAGAAATATAAAAGTGGTGAGTGATGAGTTTTAAAATTTTGCAATAATCACTATTCGAGAGATGGAGTTGACGAGGATGACATCTATCTATAAAAGAGATGGGGGATGAGTCTCAAGAAAAAAATTTCAATAATAACAATTGTTTGACACACATCAAGTCTTTCTTAAATCCCACAAATAATTTATAATATAATACAGGTAATTAATGAGTAATAAGATATCAAAATATGATAAAAATAATAATAAACTCTCATTCAATCAACTAGAAGATATAAAAATTTATTGATAAATTTTTTATTAAATAAAGATTTATTTCATATACATGGATTGCAATCAGAGATTCCTAGGGGTGGAACCAATATACGTAGACCTAAAATGATGAATAAAAAAAATAACTTTTAATATATATAATTTGATATCTTCCATTATATTCTTTTTGGAGCAAGTGATGTAGAAACCTAAGGAATTATTTCATTTAAAATTAATGGTATGTAAAATATTTGAAAACCACTCAAGACTCTTAGGATGTCATATCACCAAACTGACCCATCCCAAGGATTTTAGGGAACTTGTCACATCAAATCTACCCATATGAAGGATTTTAAGGATTCCATCTAGTACCCATTGACCTATACATAAGATTATAGGGAGGTCTATAAAATAGTTGGAATAATGAAATAATACACATCAACAAGATATATCACAAACAAGGGAGAAAAAACACCAAACCTTGCAACGTCCATCCCATAAACATTTAATTATATATATTTATATATAATATAGAATTTATAATACACATAATTGAAAAAATGCACATGTAAACATATTATTTTAATGAAAATAAATATAATCCCTTCCTAATTAGGAAATCTAGATCCATAATTTCTGAATAAATAATTATAAAATCACCCTTATATTATAAGTTCTGAAGATTCATATAAATAGATAGAAAGATATATATTTACCTATATATATATAAAATAAACTGAAATTGTAAAAATATATGCAACCCACACTACATAATATCACACCATTGTAAAATAAATACAACCCCATACTAATTTTTAGAATAGAGATCCACTAAAAAAAATAAACATGGTTTCACCCTTACTAAGATTTCTCTTAAAATAAAACAACACAATTATAAGAAAATAAAATTTTAATTAAAAACATTTACACCATAATATTAAAATAGAATTTAAATAAATAAATTCCCTTATATAAATTACATAAAATCACATTCTGTTGCTGCTTCACACCATCACTAGACTAAGAATTAGTTTGCTAAATCAATTTGATTGTTTTTATAAAGTTTTTATATCCAAAACCTGCACTATTTATATAGTGACATAAATATTTATCTAATTGGTTTATTTGTGGACCAGAGGTGATTCTATAAGATTTCAAAACAATGAAAAAATTATGCCTGTAGAAAAGATGGGGTACAGATGTAGACATTGAATAAAATTGATTTAAAACAACAATTTAGAAAGACAAAAAACCAATATCCAAATTGGTAGTCAAGAAAAAAATGTATCATAAACAACGAATTTTATCATAATCTAAAAGATAAATAGTATAAAATGACTAGAACAAAAATAACTAATGAAATAATTGAAAAATAAATCAAAAAAAAAAGAAAAAATATTGAAAAAAAATCAGAACCGAAAAAAGAAAAACACATGCCTACCTCGCTAGGTTAAAGAAAATCTGAGACCCATAGATCTAGATATTGATGTTTTATTTAGAAACACTAAATGAAAGAGAACACTAGATTATATATGATGTTTACACAACTAGAGTAAGTTGAGTGGGTTTGTGTGATTCAATCATTGATTCATCAAGGAGGAGAATTGAAAGTGGTTGGATTTCACATAAAGCTTCTGATATCGTGAGAGGTTCATAATTAGTTATGATATTTTAAATATAATAAGACACTTTTATCAGAAATTCATAAAAAAAGCACTAATAAAGAGGCCTTTTATCTGCACTTAAGTAATAAACACTGAAAAAGTCATATTTATCAACGATAAAAAAGCACTGATAAAGATACCTTTTATCAGTGCTAATTACTTAAGCACTAATAAATGATTTATAAATATAATTAAAAATATACTTTCTATAAATATATATATACTTAATAAATATATATAAATATAAATATAATAAATATACTCCTTATTTAAATATATTTATTATAATTTTATAATTATATAAATATAGAATTATTATTTTTAATTATATAAGTATTTAAAAAAAATAATATTTATATCATTATATATATTTTTATAATTATATATTTATAGATATTTAATAAATATATATAAAAATCTAAATATATTATAATTTATCATTATTTAAGTAATTTTATTATAAATTTAATAATTATTTTAATATAGATAATTATTTATTTATAATTATATAAATAATTTTTTTTAAAAAGTTAACTTATTTATAATTATAAATATACAATTAAATAAATATAGTAAATATACATTTATAAATATATTTATTTATAAATATTTTTTTACGAATATTTTTATAACATTATTAATGAATATCTAATTTTAAGTGTAAGTATGTTAAAAATGAGTGAAATTGAATAAATTAAAAACAAGTACATTTTATCAATACTAAGAAAATGGATATGTTTTGTGTGTGTGAATTTTATATAAAAATAATTAATTACATATTCCTAGAATCAATATAACACACATTTTATCTATGTTAAATTGAAAAATCAAATGACATTCAATTATATGTTTGTTGCTCTGTGCAATTTGTGAGTATTTTTAATTCATATTAATTTTTAATTATAAAACATTATTCAGTAAACATATGACTATTTAATGTAAAGTGAAAAAATGTTTTGTAATATATAAATCATATTTACATACATTAATATATATATATATATATATTTAATGTATACCATTTATTAATTTTATCAATAATTATCTAATTAAAAAAATGTTTAATATTTTTCTCATTTTTTTTTAATTTTTATTTATTTAATTTTAATTTATATATATATATATAATTAATACATACTATTTATTAGTATTTATAATTTATATATAGTATAATCAATTTATTCATTTTTATCAATAATTATTTGATTAATAAAATTTGTAATATTTTTTAACAAACTATTTTTATTTATTTAATTACTTCATTTTATTTATTTAGACCTTTATTAGTGCCAAAAATAGATGATAAACAATTATTTTACAAGAGCTAAAAATATAGTGCTGATAAAGGGTACCCTTTATCAGTGTTAAAAATAAAGCACTGATAAACAGTCCCTTTATCAGTGCTAAAAAATGAACGGATAAAGGGTTAAATTTATCAGTGTCTTCTTCAGAATGGATAAAGATGCCATTTATTAGTTCCTTTTGCTAGCACTGATAAATACCATCCCTGTTAAAGTCTTTTTTTATAGTAGTGTCAACTCATTCTGATTATCTTTAATCCTTAGCTCAGTCTTATTGACTTTCTTCCTCATCACATTCCATTGGAACTTCATCAGCTTAGTCTGATGGAACTTCCTCAGGTCACTATGATTGACATTATTACTTATCTCAGTCTGATAGAACTTTCTTAGCTCAGTTTGATGGAACTTCCTTAACTCAGTCTCATTGTCTTTCCTTCTCTGGCCAGTCCTATTGACTTTCTTTCTTGGATCAGTCTAATGGAACTTCCTCATCTTAGACTGTTGGAACTTCCTCATCTCTGTCAAATGGAACTTTAGCAACTCAGTCCGATGAACTTTATTCTTCAGCTCATTCTGATTTTTTTTGTTTCTACAACTCCTTTTACTAACATGTTATTATAAAAT
Source organism: Viscum album (assembly GCA_963277665.1). Classification (NCBI taxonomy): domain Eukaryota; kingdom Viridiplantae; phylum Streptophyta; class Magnoliopsida; order Santalales; family Viscaceae; genus Viscum; species Viscum album. Next base: position 451,923,515 of record OY728157.1, on the reverse strand, counting down.
GACTTATTTATGATATTTTAGAGATTTAAAGAATATTAAAGCATCATTATATTTATTTGGTAAAGTTGAAAACTTCCCAACTTTCTTAACTGTATAACTTTACAAAATTCTTCTTTGTCATAAAGTCATCATATTTTGATTTTTTAACAATATAATTGTCCTAATATATTCAACTTGATACCTATGGATCATCTGTAAGACACTTGTAAAAAAAGACCTTTCATCTTTCTGATCAAAGATGAGTCTAATAGTCAAATTCTGAAGCGTTGTGCCCCATCAGCAAAACATTACAAAGAACTTTCTTTATTCAGATTCAAATATAACATTTATAAAAATAAGTTATAAAAATTAAAAAACAAATCTTTCACCTAATGTACAGAAATATCATTTTACAAAATATTAGTGGTCAAAAATAAAAAAAAATTTAAAAACAAAAACATCAAAAAGTTTCTTAACACATCCTTTTCCAAAATATGGATGTGAGGTTCAGAAATTTATGAGATGTATTTAAACCAAAATATCCCAAAAAAATATGGAACACCCTCATCATTTTTTATTTATAAAATTACTTTATCACACTGATTTTAGAGAAATTAATGATTATTTTAGCCTTTATAATTCTATAGATAAGTAACATTCCATCTCTCACAATGAAATGAAACTTATTCCAATTCAATACTATGAATGAATCTTAATATCTTTCTAACACCAATTCAAGGTTTTTGATACAGACCTCAAATGAGTGGCCATACATTAACAAATCTTTCATAAATACATTAAATAACTCCTCTACCATCCCTTGAAATATATATGTCAAGCATTTCGAAAAATTGGTGGGTACATTACACAAACAAAAAAATATTCTTCAGTAAGAGAAGGTCCTTTATGGGCATGTGAATACTATATTTAATTGGTCCTCTAGCACCACTAGAATTTAGTTAAACCAGAGTATCCACCATTAAAGTAGTAAAAATTATATATAGTTAACATTTCTAGTATTTTTTTTTGAAAAATGGGAGGGGAGAGTGACCATTCCTCATTATATTTTTAAGCTTCCTATAGTCTATAAAAAATATCAAACTTGTTACCATTTTCCCAAATATCAACTCATCATACTTCTTGAACATTATACTACCTATTTTATAAGGAACAATATAGAGTGGGCTCAGCCATTCATTTTTAGAAATTTGGTAGATAATCCTAACATCTAATAGTTTCAATACCCCATTTTCCACAACTTACTTCATTAAAGGTTTTAACTTCCTTTCATTCTTCCTCATTGGATTATTTACTTCTTAAAGTCACACATTAGGGGTATAAAGGGAAGATATTATTCCATTGATATCAGTTATTCTCTATGAAATGGTATTATTCCATTACTTTATAACTTAAATAACAATTTATATCTCTCCTTGGAAAGTTAATCACTCATTATCACATGTAAGTTTTTTCATTATCCTAGTAAGGATTACCACATGTTACATATGATTCACTTAAGTTCTATCTTTGGAGGATTAATATTCAAGGGAACCAATTTTTAAAATAATTCATTTGAAATGTGGTCCATTTTAGTGAATAATTCCAATTATTCAAGATCCTCACCACAATTAATGTCATTTTCTGCTGCTTCATCAACAAATACCATCATGGACATTCCTTATTCCTCTTGCATCTATAGAAGTCTGTATTCTTATTAGTGGTGATGAATTCATGGAAATATTAGATTCAACTATATGTTTTACCACCTTCATCAAATAAAATTTTATTTTCTCTTCACCAACTCAAAAAAATAACCTTCCCTGATTTTCATTAATGATTTCTTTCCCCATGGCTATAATAGGTCAAATAAGGACCGATACCCCTCCTTTATACCCATTCTATAGAATAAAGAGACCATCATGAATAAAAAATTTACTCACATTCACCTACATTTCCTCTAGAATTCCAATAATGTACTTGATATATCGATCCTCTAGTTAAATAATTTTTTATGTTATTTAGATTACTCAAAAAATATTCTTAAAAATATTTAGTGGCATAAGGTTGACACCTTCCCCAAAATCATAATGGAATTTCCTAAAAGTTCATGATCTGATAGTTCATAGAATATGAAATCTACCTTGATCTCAAAGTTTTAGTGGTAGATTCCTTTGAACCACACTTGAACACTCTCTAATTAGATAATTTACTATAATTTACTATAACTTCATCATATAAGAAATGATTTCCTTGAGGAACATGGAATACCCCAATATTTGAAAAATTCCCTCAATAAAGAGATTATTTATGTGATGTTTTATGAATATATCCATGAATTTATTTTATTATAATTTAAAATTTCCTTATAATATCTTCTCTGAAAAAGGAAAAAGTGGTTAATAAGGTTGTAATTTAGGTGGCTTTGAACTGTCCTTTCTATTCTTTGTTACATTCAATTTAGCCTCTTTTAAAACTCCCTTAGTTTTTTCTCATTTCATTCCTTTTACTTTTACTTTTACTACTCTTTTTAACCTCCTTATACATGTGTTTATCCATCTCCTTTATCTATTATCCTCTCTTAAATTTCACATCTTAGGATTCCTTGCTCAAAACTTCTGTATAAACTGGAATAATATTAACTGGTCTCTCATATTACATTTGGGAAAGATATCCCAAGTGATTCTCAATGCTCCAAAGAAAATCTTTTTTTCAAGAATGTTTCAAAAATTCGTAGGTAGTTCTCAACATTAGAAATAATCTGATAATTTTTCAAAATATATTTGGTCTCCAACTCTTCAAAATAGGGTTGTTATCCTTAGGCTTATGGATAAAATTTTCGGGCTTTGGTCCATCATATCAATTATTTTCTTAAGGTTAAAAATTAATTCCTTATGGATCTAGGTGATTTCCATCCTTAGGGAAATTCCAAAGGGACTTTAGAGAAATTGATTTTTTTCCCACGTCAAAATTTTCATCCATGTTTTAGGTATTACGAACCAAATTTGTTGATGAAATTGATTTGGATGTATTTTTATCACTAATTTAATCCCCTAAAATTTACTTCTCATATTTAATTTTCTCTAGTCTCAATTTTAAATTGTTGAAACAAGTATATACCTAAAAAAATATAACATAATAGGATTTTTTTGGGTCATTTAGTGCTCTATTCATTTGAATAGATAGCAATGATTCCAATTTTTTAGTCATTTTATCCACTAGTGATACTATGTTAATTGTCTCCACTAGATAATGGATGAATCATTAGGGAGGAACACTCTATATAATTACCACTATGATACATTTTTGGATATATTATTAAAGATAAATTGTTACTTTAATGCTATTTCCCCCATTAATCCTTATCTGGATGCTGAATCAACCACTTATAAGGAATTAGGTTACAAACCAAAGTAAAAGGTTTGAAGCTGCATCCAAATCAACCTCCATAATGTGGAAACTTTATCAATATCTTCTTAATACACTCCCATACCATATAAGTGGATTATCCATCATAAAATAAATTTTTTTGAATGTAACTCTTGAGATTTACAAATTTCATATGAGGGAAGTAATTTTCAAAAAAACTCCTAGAAATATTATTCCATATAGTAATTGAACTAGAAGGAGGTAAATTTATCCAATCTTTAGTCTGATCATTCATTGATAAAGGAATTTATATAAACTATGTTGAAACATCAAAAAACCCATTACGTTTTAAATAATTACAAATCCTTAAGAAATTAATAAGGTGTCTATGGGGGTCTTTACTTTAAAATATACTGAATTGACCAAAATATTTAATCATTTGTAGAAAACCTTGTTTTAACTCAAAAATACTAGCTACATTAGTTGAGTTATGATACTTAGATAGAATCCATCGATAAAAAATATTCTATATTAAATAAGTTTCATCTATTATTTTTCTTTAGGGAATCCAACAATGATGTATCCCAGTTCATAATTTACACCAGAGAGAACAAAATTTTCCATCTTCAATATAAAATATTTAAATAAGTAGTACTCAATCATGATATTGAAGTCCAATGATTTAGTATCATCAAAACACATTAATTGACTATGAGGGTTGTGGTTCATGATCCTAGGATGTATAAAGACAAAAACACCTGAACCCATACACAATAAAATGAAAAATAAAATGAAAAAATAAAAAGGAAGTAAAATTATTGAATCAAGAAACTTATATTAATTATTTTGGATAAATATATGGAATACAATTTCCTAAAAAATGGAACAAAAAAGTCAACCCACCTTTTAGTGTTTTTACTTCCTAAGTATAGAGGTCAAGGTTTTGAATTTATTTATTACCATTTGACTAAGACTATTAAGACATTATATAACAATAGAGAGTTCAAAGTTGAACCATTGAGAATAAATTTTATACAATAAAAATACCAAGATATGGTTATTTTTAATTATTGATTCATAATCTCAAAATTAATAAAATTTAAAAACAATTGAAAATGGATAAAAAAATAAAACTTATGATAATGATTACTTTTCAATTTCAAATTTATATAGTGAATTAATATTTCATAATGTGTTTTCCTAAAAATTATTATTTCATTAACTTGTAGATTAAAAATGAATTAATTAGTTTTGAGATTTCCTAAATCTAATCAATATTTTTTGGTTAAATTTCAATTAATACCACTCTAATTATTTCTATTCATTATGGATAAATGATCCTAATTAAACTAAATTTCATTAAGATCAAATCAATTTTTCAAAAGAATAATCAAGACAACTCTCATTGATAGAAGCCTTTTTTATCACATTGGTTTTCCTAGATCACCCCTTACTTTTCTTAAAGAACGATTGGGGAATATAATATGAATTTAGCATAATAAAATACTAAATAAAAACATTCAATCGATAAGAAAAATCAATCCATCATAATATATCACCATCCTCCTATTATTAATTTGTTATTTATTAATAAAATACTCACTAATGATTGATATAAAATCAATCACATGTGAATAGTTAATCTTAAGAGATAGAATAAACATATCTAGAGAAGAAAAGATCAAAGAAAAAATAAAATAGAATTGGTAAAACTCAACTAGAATTCAAATCCTCTCTCAAAATCAACTTTTTTATTATTTTTTCAAGATAACCCCTTTTTAATTGGGTTGTGGGGGCCCAACCATGAAATCCAAAAGGCCCGTACAAGTGATCTATAGAGTTGGACAATGAATCATAATAATGCTATATAGAGTGCTACTTGGCCCTTGTCACTACTTTATCACTAGTGTGTACTTGAGAATGAAATAATACATTATTGCCTACTGCACCCTTCAATTTCCAACACCTGAGTAACTGCTTTCACCCCACTTTATTTGTTATCATCCTTAAAACCCATACCCACCTTCACCACCTTGCATGTTACCACACATTCTAATCCTCAATCTTAGTAATTAACCACAGTGTTATGAAGATTCTGGGGTGTGGTGGAAGTCATTGAGCCCATTTATAATAATGTTTTTTTATTTATTTCAATGGATTAATATGATGAAAAGTATGCATATAAATCCAAAGTATTTATAGGGAGGATCATTTCACAATAAAATTTATAATAAATTTATAATTTGAATTACCCAAACTTGATAATTTTTTTTATCTTTGATGATCAACAAAATTAACATTATTATCATGTTTTCATTTCAATGAAGAAACTAAAATATAATTACTCTAGTGGTATGAAAATATTCTAAATAAATATTAGAATATTATCAATCAAACTCTGGGTTCTAGCATGGATGTTCTAATCATATCAGATCATTCACCCTTGATCGCAACATGAATTCTTTCATTCTGAATGAATTCTTTCTCTTGTTCTCTTGATCTAGATAGGTAGGAAGAGGACCCCTATAATTTTTATGAGTGTTATTTAGAGAATTAAATTTGGTCTTGAGATAATTCTTTTGAGAGAATATGTTGTGAAAAATAATTCATACGATATTCAAAATTATATAAGTTGGGGTATATACTTAGTTCTAGAAAATATGTTATTACACAAACTTCCTTAGCTAGTTTACTTATTTTAATTAAACCCCACATATAATAATAATAATATTATATTTCATGGTATACACTAACTCATAGATATTTAAATATAATATATTAAATAAAAAAACCAATATTTATTTAAATGATATTAAGAAAAGTATATCATTTCCCTTAGGTCCTTAACCATGTCTGTCAATACTTCTGAACATTTACTAAACCTAGAATAATAAATATTTTTGAAATAAATAAATATCATTATACTATTCATTTAACAAATAATTAATTATTATATTCAATAACTATAAAATATTCTTTTATTTAATATTTAACTCACATATATTATAAATTGAAATAAAAAGAGATTTAATTTATATGATCAATGTAACCTGGAAAATTATTATTTATCAATATTAAGAATTATATTTATTCAAATTTTTTAATTTAACTAATATTGAAGATATAATTATTGTGTTACCCTAAGTGCCTCTTAGTCAAAGGAATTAATTGGGATTTCTTAAAGTTCAGGATTAGTGTGTAGAAAAAAATTACGTCATCCATAGAGAAAGAATTTAAAGTTACAATAAAAAAGAATTGTACAAAAACTTACTATATAATATAATACCTTTTTATTAATACCTCGTCAATATAGTTTCATAATTATTTCATAAAATTATATGTTTAATATATCTTTCTTTTATTACCTGAATTGAATTATTCAACAAACTTACATGGTCATAGACTTAATCAGACAAATCTATTTCATTTAAAGGGTATAAAATATCATCTTCCATTAATTTAGAACAAAAAAATACTTTGTTGAATTATTTAATTAATATTATATTAATTATGACATGCCCAAAATATCCTACCTCACCATGATTATATGACATCATAGTTTTGGAAATACATCACAACACACAATTCATGATATATATTAACAATATTGTCGCATATAAGGATCAATACTCACATATTTAGATAGGAATATCCAATGACACATATAATATGAAAAATTCATATTAGTGGTTTTTTCCTCATAACCTATTCTATTAAAGATTAATAAGTGTGAAAAATTATGAGATGGGGCCTTATTTTTTTACAAGAATCAAACACCTAATTAACAAAACATAATCTATGTTATGTCAGATAGATGTCATCTACACTAGAGGATGTTTTTTTACAAATATTTTAAAAGAACTTCAATGCCCTCATTATATCATAGAACTGATATAACCTTTTAATATGAAAAAATCCATTGAAATTATCACATTAATGTTATGTATAAGAACACTCATCATGTGATAATATATTTATTAATATTCAGGTATTTGAAAATATGGGTAATAAAAAGTACACAATCAATTGCATATATGGAACCAACTCTTATAGACTCCCATTTACACTTGATCCAAATGTTAACTTATTGGTTATCTCTCACTTTTCAAACATGGTTATACTGAGTATGGTTATAGCTGATGAGTCCACCACACCTTAGTGGATGTTATGATTTTTGTGATTTCACCCCAACAATAAAGTCCCTCAAAATTTGATATCATTGAGTATATAACTTTTATCCCCTATCATAAACTTGACATCTTAGCTAATCCCATATATTGGAACAAAATATTTATAAATCAATTCTTAAGCAGTAATAGAAGAAAAAAATAATTGATATATATTGAAATGAAGACCATAAGATATTATACTTTTTTCATGCATATTACCTTATAATTAATGTAATACTGGATCAAAATTATTTGTAGGAAAACTAGTTCTATATCCACTTAGATAAACAGTATTCCCACTTCTCCAAATACTAGGAACCTATATATTTTTTCTTTCCAAATAACTACCATATTTATTTTACCACCATCCATGAAATTATCTGGGTTTTTTAATATTTTATAACTATTAATTTTGTATAATAAATAAAAAATTTCTATAAATATCATGGAATATGAGTTATATTTCAAACTAGAATTAGGAATATGTATTTATATTCCTAAAAATAATATTCTCACATTGTTTCCCATATCAACTTAAGAATATTTTATACCATGTGACATTGGAAAAAAATATCATCTTGACTTTATTTTTTATTTTTCAATATATAATAAAATTATATACTATGAGAATATTTAAGAAAACTTGAAGATCTATGTTTTTATATATTTTTCCTTATATCCTGAGCTGCAAATTTATGTCATTTATATAGAAAATTAATTACTCTTAATTAAATATTAGACTAAACAACAACTTTACATATGTTATCAACATATATATCTTGGAAAACTATAGTGCTCTCACAAACCTATTGCAGACACATGGTATATTTTCATTCTTAATAAAACCAAACTATCTTGCATCTTTATTGAAATTAATATTATATAACTTTGATTCTTGGTTTAATATATAATGGATCTATATGACTTGTATACCCTATTGGATTTATTTAGTGTCACCAACCCCCATGGTCATGTTATATAGACATCTTACAAAGGGTTTCCCCTAAGGATGAAGACTTTAACATAAAATTACAAATATAATGATTATAGAATATTTATATTATAAGTAGAATTATAATGCATTTTAGCATGATTACCAGTGTATGGTTTTTTCATTATCTATGTATAGACAACACTTGAACCTTTAGTAACCAATTGAACTTGAATACACACCAATGAACAATTTCTGTTGAATAACCACCAATGGTTTTGTATCAATTCAATAAAGTAATAAAATATAGACTGGATTTAAATCCATGTCAAGTTTATCTTGAATACTCACCAATGAATTTACATCAAATAAAGAAAATACCAAAATACATATTTGATTTTGGTATATGGAATCCATCTAAAACTTCATATTAGCCTTTCCTATATAATCCTATTATCATTTACTATTTCTTTATATGATTAATTATTCTTATCAAGTAATATATCACATGTCTTAGTGAATGTAGAACCACCTCTTCAGTTTTAACTTTTCTATACAATATATATCTCTAGACGAACATATCCCACAATTTCTTGTAGATTTAGGTGCTCCAATTCAAACTAATGCACATCCATATCCTTAACCTCATAGAAATAAAGTTTTATTACACTATATCAAATGAAAATTCATTTATTATTAAATAAATATAATTATAATTGATCAATACCTTTCTATCTTAAAGATGTAAATATCTTAAGTAGCAATAGGATAATTAACTGAGATGAACTTAGTGTTTTCATTAATGAATATTTATATCTAAAGATAACTTTTAACAAATGTGTAAAGACCCAGAAATTTCAAGGAAATTTGTTTTCTTAAATACTTTAGAATTTTATGAGTCTGCGGTTTCTAACAGCACTTGATTCCGAGGCCCGGTGTGCCCGGAATCAATTTATGAAGTTTTGTTCGGGTACGTTCAGTAAACGTACATGCGAGTTTTTCTATCTTTTGAACCGGTGCACGAAATTGAAATCTGAGGACACCGTTGAACTCTTAGCATCGATAATTGCTTAAGAGGACCTTCACTTCGATCACAATCGAGACGGGGTGAATGTTGTTTTTTCGAGGTTTCATGGGATAAAAATAAAATAAACATTGTATTTTATTTTTAAGTGAATTATGGAATTTTGAAACTTCTCATTTAATGGGGGGAATTAAATGTGTGGTAACCCAAGAGGTTTAACCACCAATTTAATGAACAATATTTATGTTTAACAGGATTTGATGGGGGGGAAAGTTTGGAAAGGTTTTGGTGGATGAGGAACGATTCTCCAATGAAGTTCTTCCCAATGAAGAACGATCCTTCGATGGAGATCAGATCCCGAAGAATCTCCAATGCACGAACTCAGATTCGAAGTGCAAGGTGGATGCAACAATCGTCGTCAGCTTCACCTACTTTTCGTGATGCCGTCAACAAATAACGATTGAGGTAGGGTTTGTTTCTGTTAATTTGAATCATCGTACCTCATATTTATTTGTGGTTCTTTGTTATCCAAATAGTTATTATCTAATGTGGAGGGCGCGAGCCGAACAAACACGGGCCAACATCCCTCCAATGGATCTTGATGGATTGATGACGGCGGTGGCGCAACGACACTACCAGAAGAGAGAACCGCAAAATAAACTGGTAGCGCAATTGACACCGGTCGCCAGAGCTGTGCGAAGAATGGGGCTGCAACCACTATGGGCCGCGACAATGCCAGAGGGGCGCAGTGCCGTCGCATCATGCCAGAGGAAGAGGACTGCGGCCAGAAGGTCCAAAATAGTCAGAAGAAAGCACAGTGTCGTCGCATCACGCAGTAGAGGAGACGCATCCTCGTGGGCCCCCGAAAGTAGGTGATGACACGGTGCGACGACCGTCGCGCTGGATGGGGAAGCCGTGGCTGGGCTGCGGCAGATAGGCAGGAGGGTAGCCGGCTCAGCCGGACCCCGGTGAGGGTGTGCCAGGGCAGAACCCAGTGGGTTCTGCAGAGAGGAACCAGTGCTTTCCGGTTCCGTTACGGGAAACAGGGGCGTAAAACCACCCCCTTAATTGTTTAGGGCAGGCCCCGTAGGGCACTGCCGCTACCTGGTCACATTGACCAGGCGGGCTTCACCGCCCCAGCCACACGGCTGGGCCACCATGTCACGCGGACCGGGGCACCGCGCCACACGGACCAGGGCACTGCGCCATGCGGGCCGGGCCGGCGCGCCACGTGGGCTGGGCTGGCACCCTGGGTTGAGTCGACATTCTGGGCCAGGCGGCTCTCTTCTGGGCTGGACCTGGACCCAGGTTGGGTCGATCTGGTTCGGGCCGACCCAGGGTGTGTTGGGCCAGGTCGGACCTGGCCCAGACCCCCCTTTTGGGACCTTTTTCTGTTAATCACCCATAACATGAGCTACGAACCTCCGATCGAGGCACTGTTAGTTGCATAGAAATCTTTGGATCGAGAATTTCGATTTTGTATATTACACTAATGGTTTCAGTGAAGTTTGGGTACTTCCGAGTTGGTTTGAACCCGAAACCAATCGGGCCCATGGAGCAGAAACACTTATAACTTATGGACCGGACGTCTGATTGATGTACCGTCAACTAGGTTGGATTACTTTTGATGAGAAAGTTCTTTTGGAATGATCCAATTGAGTTTTGGACACTGTTGGAGTACGTTCAGGTTGGTTTTAGCTTAAAAACCAACCAGGTCCCTCGAACGGAAAAACCAATAACTCTCAGACCGAACGTCTGTTTGACGAACCATCAACGACGTTGGTAATCTCATTGAGAAACAGTCCCTTTGAGTATACGCCATGGGAGTTTGGGGTACAGTTGAGATACAGTTGGGTTGGTTTGTGCATGAAACCAACTGGGCCCCCGGGACAAAAAGGCTAATAACTCACAGACCGGGCGTCTGATTAATGCACCGTCTATTGCATTGAGAACCCCTTTGACATGGCATTCCTTTGCGATTCTTATACATGGGACTTAGTGACAGTTGGAGTATCGACCATTAGCTCAGGGAGCGGATCCTCCCGGAGACGAGCATATGGAGTACGAATACCTAGTAGCTATAGACCTGAGGATTGCTTGACCAATTCGACTCGGAGTGATTCGACTAGCCCGGTGGACGGAGCACCCATTTTATTAGAAGACCCATGGTGGACATAGTGCCTGGTTTGGCAGTTGACCCACAATACTCGACAGGAGGAGTACCTCTGATGACTATTAGGGGGAGCGCCCAGTTTGGTGGCAGACCCACAGTGGAGGAGCTCCCAGTTTGGCAGCAGACCCGCGATACTTGACAGGAGGAGTACCTCAGCAGTCTAAGGTTAGTGAGTAGCACCTCAAAGTCGCGATAGGGCCAATATACACGATATAGGAGGAGTTATCCAGCAGTTCTGGTTTCGATAATGAAAATCCTGGTTTGAGCTGAGTCATTGACCTTTGTTTTTTCCTCATGATTGAGATGGGTTACTTGATAACTTAGGTATATGTATGGGAATATACCTAAGTAAAGGTTATTTTTTGAGATCTTTCGTTGTGGTTTATCCTTGTTGGATTTTTGTGAGACCTTGAGGGTCTCGGGGTCCCTACTAAGTATTGTTATACTCACCCCTGCATGGGCTATGCCCGCACCTCGTTGTGTTTGATACAGATGACAGACAGTTCTGACCGAGCCAGATTGTACGAGGACTGGATGGTACTCAGAGGTGGACCTCATGAAGAGTTGGTACCCAGAGGATACGAATGGATGTGGAGTGCTGAGGAGGACATCTATACCTTCCCTTCAGGTAGGAACCCGAAGGACTATCCAGGAGCTGTTTCCATCTTCCAACTGTTTGTCTTTTCTGTTGTACTTTCGTTCAGTTGTAGCTGTACCTTTCTGTTGGTCTTGTATTTCTGGCCCCTTGTACTTTCCACACACTTGTTATACTTCTTTACTTAGTGCTTTCTTCTACTTGTACTCTGGTTGTGTGTGTTTATGTTTTATAAAGGCAATACCTTCCCTGTTTTTAGGGAGTTACACCTTTGGTACTAGTCACCAGCCCCTGGCCTATAGAAGGAGGGCTTGGGGTAGTCATGATACGGCCCCCGGGGGATGATCCGTGACAAATTGGTATCAGAGGAGTCGGTTCTAACACCGAAATTAGGACTCTGATCTCACTTTTCTGTGAAGCAATAGTGTTAAGGGTATTGAGTGTGGTTCTCAGTTTAGGGAGTCCAGTGTTGGTGCGGCGGCTGACGTATCAATACACCAGGACCCTGACTACTGATTTCTGACTCAGTTCACAAAAACACTTGTTGCGTGTCTGTTTTCAAAAGTTTTCTTTAAGTCAGCTCAACTAGGTTTTAATCGTTTGATCGTGTCATATCTGTTCAGGATGCCTCCATGCAGACAGTCAGTTGGAAATCCAAGAGAGTACCCGATGACGGCCCACCAAGCGATGAGGGTCCAGTGCAGGGCCCTCTTGTTATGATGGCACATTCGGGTGGTGTACCAGAAGCACCACCACCCATTGGGAAGCAGATTCCACCAGTCATACTAGCAGACGGTGCATGCTGACAGAGCGCGTTGCACGAGTTCCATCAGTAGAGGCCTCTGAGGTTACAAGGCCAGAGAGATTCCCAGGAAGAAGTGGACTGGCTAGAGGTGATTTCTAGAGTTCTACACCTATTTTAGACACTAGTAGAGAAGATGGTGATCTTAGCTACTGGTGTTTCCCAGTGAGTGACCATGAGGTTGCTCCACATAGTGATGAGGCTTCGGTACGTGGACCGATGCTTGAGATAGTACCTTCGGGTAGTGTTCCAGCTATATCACTACTTGTTGGTCAGTAGTTTCAACCGGCGGTACTGGTAGATGAAACAAGTAAGCTTAGTGTGTTACACGTGTTTCAGCATCAGATACCCCTTACGTTCTGAGGCGATCCTGACTCACAGGCGGCTGAGGACTGGCTTGAGGAGGTGGATAAGAGTTTTTTAGAGATTATACAGCTTCGGAAGGATGACATGTCGGTAGCTGAGTATTCATTGAGGAGTACTAATCGTTCCTAGTAAGTGATGACTACGATACGATTAGTTCTTTAGAGCCCAGACCTCATAGAATGGTATGTTTAAAGGACATCTGAGCCAACACTTTTCCTCTATACATTCCTACTTATGCTAGGGTGATAGATAGAAACTTTGTGGTTGAATATTATTTGGATTAATGGATACAACTGGAGAATGTTAGTAGTGGGAAAGTCGGGAACTGGAACTAGTCTCAGAGACTTGGGCATATAAAATGCTTCAAGAAGAGGAAGTGTTAAGGACAGAGGAATCTACAGAGCAACAGACGTGGAAGCAGAGCTAGGAGGGCAGCATGTGATGATGTACATTTTGACATGTTACAACCACCCACCTTTGTAGTCCCTGCCAAGCTCAGGGAGCAGGAGGGAAGGGGAAGAGAGTAGCTGCATATGGTCAAGGAGTGTGACCCAAGGGCTCTAGGAATGATTCATGGTACGGTCTGTGTCTACTACTAGCTGCCGTAACAACAGACATTGATACGAATCATTCCTTCCTTCCACGAATCTTGTCCCAAACCTAGAGTTTCTGGTTAAGCCATTGACTTGACCCTCACTTCTGGAGATACATTTGGGAGGAGACTAGATAATCACACTTACGCTGACAGTGTGATCTGACCCTTGAGGTGAGAGTTTTGGTTGGAACCTCTTGGTGGCAGCATCGATACCTTACGAGGTTAGTTTGGGTATGGACTGGGTAACCATAGTTCATACACATATTGACTGTATTTTGAAAAAAGGTTGTGGTTTAACTACAATATTGGGATGAGTTTTCCTTGGTTGGAGAAAAGGAAAACTAGGTAGCACAGGATGGAATCATGCATAAGTGGGTGCAGTCGATCACTCATGAGTCGACCAGACTTAGATTTGTGCCAGAATTCTCCAGAGTTACTACACTGCTTTTAGCATTGACGAAGAAGGGAAAACCATTCGTGTGGTCAGAGAGATGTCAATAGATATTTTAAGGATCTGAGGTAGAGGTTGACTAGTGCGCCCATATTAAGGCTTCAGGAGAAGGTGTAGATCATCCAGGAGTAGATGAAGACTGCACAGAGTAGACAAAAGTCCTATGCTGATAAGAGATGGAGACCACAAGAGTTTGAGGACGGTGACCACATTTCCTACAGGTGTCACCTTGATGAGGTCTATAGAGATTTGTCCAGGGCAGCAAGTTATCTCCACGTTACATTGGACCTTTCCAGGTCATCAGTAGTGTAGGAGAGGTGGATTTCTGCCCGGCCCTTCCACATCAGTTGCATCGAGTGCATGACGTCTTCCACGTATCTCAACTGAGGAGATACGTGCATGACCCGACCCACATCATTGACCACACAGAGTTGGACATTGATGACGGGGAGACATTCATGGAGGTCTCAGTGGAGATCGAGGATCGACAAGAGCAGGTCCTATGTGGTTGGTCAATTCCTCTGGTGCGCATTCGCTGGTAGCACGGGAACCTCCAGAAGAGCACTTGGGAGCAGGAGGCTCAGATGCGTGTACAGTACCCCCATTTGTTTCCCTAGTGTGTGTTGTAGCTTTACGGGGATGTAAATACCTGAGGTGGGAGTAATTTAAAGACCCAAAAATTTTAAGGAATTTTTTTTCTTAAATACTTTAGAATTTTACAAGTCTGCGGTTTCTGACGACACTTGATTCCGAGGCCCGGTGTGCCCGGAATTAATTTCTAATGTTTTGTTCGGGTATGTTCAGTAAATGTACGTGAGGGTTTTTCTATATTTTGAACCGGTGCTCAGAATTGAAATCTGAGGACACCATTGAACTCCTAGCATCAGTAATCGCTTAAGAGGACCTTTGCTTCGATTGTAATCAAGTCGGGGTGAATGTTGGTTTTTCGAGGTTTCATAGGATAAAAATAAAATAAACATTGTATTTTTTTTAAGTGAATTATGGAATTTGGAAACTTCTCATTTAATGAGGGGAAATTAATGTGTGGCAACCAAAGAGGTGTAACCACCCATTTAATGAACAATATTTATGTTAAAAAAGATTGGATGGGGGGAAAAGGTTGAAAGGTTTTGGTGGATGAGGAACAATTATCCAACGACGTTCTTCCCAGCGAAGAACGATCCTTCAACGGAGATCGGATCCCGAAAAATCTCCAATGCACGAACTCAGATTAAAAGTGCAAGGCTGACACAATGATCATCGTTAGGTTCACCTACATTCTATGACACCGTCAACAAACAACGATCAACGTAGTGGTCATTTCTGTTAATTTTAATCCTCATACCTCATCTTTATTTGTTGTTCTTTGTTATCCAAATTGTTATTATCTAATGTGGATGGCGCGGGCCGAACAAACACGACCCGACGTCCCTCTGATGGATCTTGATGGATTGATGATGGTAGAGGTGAAATGACACCACCAGTAGAGAGAACTACAAAATAAACCAACAACACAATTGACACCGGTCACCGAAGCTGTGCGAAGAATGGGGTCGTAGCCACCACGGGTTGTGATAATGCCAGAGGGGTGCAGTGTCGTCGCATTGCGCCAGAGGAAGATGAACACGACCAGAAGGGCCATGGCGGTCAGAAGAAAGTGTGGCACCGTCGCGCCACACAGTAGAGGGGTTGCGGCCACTTGGGTCGTAGTAGTAGGTGATGGCGTGGTGCGACAACCGTCACGTCGGAAGGGGAAGCCGTGGCTAGGCCATGGAGGATAGACAGGAGGGCAACCAGCTGAGTCATCCACCGGTGAGGGTGCGCCAGGGCGGAACCCAGCGGGTTCTGCAGAGAGGAACTGGCACTTGCCGGTTCCGTTACGGGAGACAGGGTGGCGTAAAACCGCCCCCTTAATCATTTAGGGTGGGCCCCGTAGGGCATCGTCGCTGCCTCATCACGTTGACTAGGCGGGCTTCACCACTCCATCCACACGGCTGGGCCACCACATCACGCAGACCAGGGCACCACGCCATACAGACAGGGGCACCGCGCCACGCGGGCCGGGCCGGCGCCCTGGGCCGGGCCGACATTCTAGGCCGGGCTGTGATTTTCTGGGCCGGACTCGGACCCGGGTTGGGTCGACCATGTTCCGGCCAACCCAGGGTGGGTTGGGCCGGATCGGATCGGGCCCAGACCCCCCTTTTGGGACCTTTTTTGGTTAATCGACCATAAAATGAGATACAAACCTCCAATCAACACACCGTCAGTTGAATAGGAATCCTTGGATTAATACGGTCGATTCGGTATATTATACATAAGGTTTTAGTGAAGTATGGGTAAGACCGGGTTGGTTCGAACTCGAAACCAACCGGGTCCACGGAGCGAAAACGATTATAACTTTGGGACCAAACGTCCGATTGATGCACCGTCAAGTACGTTGGATTACTTTTGATGACACAGTGCTTTTGGAATACTCCACTTTAGGTTTGGATGCAGTTGGAGTACATTCGGGTTGGTTTTAGCTTAAAAACCAACTGAGCCCCTCGAACGGAAAAGCCAATAACTCTCAGACCAGACGTCCATTTGACAAATCTTCAGTGGAATTGGTAATCTCGTTGAGAAATGGTCCCTTTGAGTATACCCCATTGGAGTTTGGGGTACAGTTGAGATACAGTCGGGTTGGTTCATATACGAAACCAACCGGGACCCCGGGACAAAAAGGCTAATAACTCACAGACCGGGCATCCGATTGACGCGCCGTCTGTTGCGTTGAGACCCCATTTGACGTGGCAGTACTTTGTGATACTTTTAAATGAGAATTAGTAACCATTGGAGTATAAAATAGTAGATCGTGGAGAAGATCCTCCTAGAGACGAGCATACGGAGTACAGAGACCTAGTAGCTGTAGACCTGACGACTGCTTCACCGATTCGACTTGGAGTGATTAAACTAGCCCAGTGGACTGAGCGCCCAATTAGGAGATAGAACCATGGAAGACGGAGTGCTTGGTTTGGCAGCAGACCCACGATAATCGTCAGGAGGAGTTCCTCTGACGGCTATTCGAGGGAGCGCCTGGTTTGGCTGCAGACCCACAACGGAGGAGCGCCCGGTTTGGCAGCAGACCCGCGGTACTTGACAGGAGGAGTACCTCCGTAGTCTAAGGTTAGTGAGTAGCACCTCAGAGTCGCGATAGGGCCAATGTACTCGATAGAGGAGGAGTTTTCCAGCAGTTGTGGTTTCGATAATGAAAGTCCTATTTTGAGATGAGTCATTGACCTTTGTGTTTTCCCCATGATTGAGATGAGTTACTTGATAACTTAGGTATATATATGAGCATATACCTAAGTAAAGGTTATATGTTGAAATATTTCTTTGTGGTTTATCCTTGTTGGATTTTTGTGATAGCTTGAGGGTCTCGGGGTCCCTACTAAGTATCGTTATACTCACCCCTGCACGGGCTACGCCCGCTCCTCGTTGTGTTTGATGCAGACGACAGACAGCGCTGACTGAGGCAGATTCTACGAGGACTGGATGGTACCCAGAGGTGGAACTCATGAAAATTTGTTACCCAGAAGAGACGAACATATGTGGAGTGACGAGGAGGACATCTGTAGCTACCCTTTGTGTAAGAACCTGGAGGATGATCCAGGAGTTGCTTCCATCTTCTAGCTATTTGTGTTTTATGTTGTAATTTCTTTCAGTTGTAGTTGTACCTTTCTGTTGAGCTTTCATTTCTGGACCATTGTACCTTTTTCACACTTGCTATACTAATTTACTTAGTATTTGCTTCCACTTTTACTCTAGTTGTGTGTGTTTACGTTTTATAAAGGCAATGCCTTCCCAGTTTTTTTGGAGTTACACCTTTGGTGCTAGTCCCCAGCCCTTAGCCTATGGAAGGTGGGCTTGGGGTAGTCACGATACGGGCCCCAGAGGACGGGTTGTGACAAAATGGTTCTATTTAAACACATGATGCTATGATATAATGTATCCCCATCATATTTTAACATATGATATCCATTAGTCTTTCTAATAGGAATATGTTAAGCTGTTATGCTTCTATTTGTGACACATGTCTTGAAAAGAATCATGGAAGACATATAACACATATAAGACTCCCCATAAATCCTCCTTATATATAATCACATATTTTATATATCTAAGGTAATGTAAGTTATGTTGTACCTCCATTCTATATTTAAATAATTGATTAATACTTGATTACGATATTCTCTAACAAGCCCGCCCAATGGATCTTGAATCTTTTAACTAGTGTATTCATTTATTTCATTGTATATTCCTAAAATATATTAAAGGATTCTTATAAAGTATATGAATTTACCAATAGATTCTACTTAGAAAAGTTCATGTGTTTTGATGCCCAATTTTTGTTGAAATTGGGTAAAAGTTTAAAATTTATTTTCCCAACAAAATATTGTTTAGTGGCAATTAGGGTCAAACCCACAAGGGAGGTTGGTGAGCATATTTATTCTAAAAACTTTTCAAACAGCCCCATTATTATAAGTAGTGGGGTAAATATCATTTTTTACGTTTTTCTTTTATTTTTATTTTTATATGTTTTTCTATTTTTATTTATAATGAAAGTGTAATAAACTAAATATTAACTAGGGACTAAATTTCTAACGAATGATGAGACTAAAATAAAATAGTGGATCCAAACAAAAGGGTATGTAAATATATTAGGATGACACTTAGGAATTAAATGATATTGGTTGAAAAAGGTATATTTCTTCACAACTTACTATTGAATCTCCCCTTATAAAAAGATGAAGATTATCCCTTGACAGGAGATTCAACCTATAATAGATTGACTCTTGGAGTTCTCCACTCCATGAATCAATCAGACTAATAAGAATTTATTAAGGAAACAACTCAAATGATACATGATGTAAAACTCCAATTTCAACTGAAATTAAAGTTCTGATAAATGCATTCAAGATCAATATCTCCAAATGATCTTGACGTTTGAAGTTGAAAATGTTGAGGTGTGAACAATTTAAAGATAGTTATAATCAATCTTACTAATTGATTCCAACTTCATAAGAAGAAATAATGCGATGAAATAAAAATAATGAATCAGTAGGATTTAGAATTCACAAGCTAAATATTTTAGCCTACAGTCATATTGATGACAATAATTAAAAAGTAATTGATTAAAATAAAAGAAATTGAGAAGAATAGATGAGATAAATAACTCCCTCTCCAAGCTCGTGTTGCTGCTCCTGGTGCTCCTCGGGTCTCTATGAATGGGTATTTGAGAAGTGATCCAATGTCTTCTCTACTTTTTTCAGTGTGGAATGTGTTGTTGAATGTCAAATGGTCTCCCCCCAATTCCCAATACTTAATTTTTACTAAGAACTCCATCATGTGCTGCATGTCACCCCCTATTTTCCATTGACCTCAAGTGTTCTTCATTGTTTCATCATACATGTTCACTTTTTTTTGTATCCCACATCACTCTATCCTAACCCTTATAACTAAATTTTCTCCTGGTAGTTAAAATGAACCTTAATGTCATTATGGATACCTGCATGAATCTAAAAAATAGAACAGAAAATGGGTTAAAAAATTTGACGTAAAAAATAAGTTGTAATAAATATCAACTCTGATAAACACTAAATATAATTATTAGATTAATTCAAGGAATAAATAATTAGTAGTTATTAATTAATAATTAGAATTATTTGATTACATTATTAAAGTTAATAAATTATAAGATTTATTTTATTAAATTATTTATTTATTTAATTAAATTTTTTTATTATAGTTATTTATTTATTAATTTTATATTCTATAGTTAAGGTAAATTATTAATATTTAATAATTATTTATTAATATAATAATTTTTTTACAATTTGATTATTTACTTTATTTAATTAGTTTAATTATTATAATTATTTTATTTAAAAATTTAAATTATAATGAAAATATGTATTAGAGTATTTATTTTAATTTTATTATAAATAATTATTATTATTTTAGTTTAATATATTTTATTTAATTAGTTTTATATTTTATTTTATTTTATTATTAATGATTTAATTTAATTTAATTTTTTATTATCTTTTTATTATTATATTTTTATTTTTAAATATTAATTTTATAAATATCTTTATCCTTCTTCTCTAGTGCAACAAGTGGGGGGGGGGGGTCGATGGTTTCTACTACAATAGATCAGCACTGCAAAATTCCTCCACCAGTGCCTGTTCAATACTACGATGGTCTCCTCTTCCTCTCCACTGAATCACGATAGTTTGGAATTATCTCTTAGAGGTGGGGACACTCTGACTAGTTGTTCTCCTCCCCGGATTTGGAGGACCAAGATCTCCTCTGCGGTGACATACTCCTTAGCACCGACGATGATTTCAACTGATATCACAGGTGACAACCCTCATCCCCTTGGCGTAACTAATTCAACCTCAACCAATCACGAATGAAAGTGTCTTGGTATCATTTCTTAGAGGCGGCACAACTCTTGGAGGTGTTGACACACAGCTTCAGCTCTTTATTTTTCTCTAGATACAACATATCCTGAAACAAGGCAGTGGGTTTTGAGTTTCAGATTTAGTTTTAGTCCGGTGAAGTGGTGTTTGATGGTGAATGGTGGAGGAACAATGAGAGAAGAGTAATGGAAAGGTAGGGAAAACCGTGGTATCTCATTGTGGCGAGATAGTGAAAAAGTTGCAGTAGTGGTGGGAATGATAGTGGGTCGTGGAGAAATGGTGCACAATGGATGAAACAGTGCCATACGAAAATGGTGGTAAGTATTTGGAACTAAAAGTTGGGAGAGGTGGAAAGAATGGAATG
Organism: Viscum album; assembly: GCA_963277665.1. Classification (NCBI taxonomy): domain Eukaryota; kingdom Viridiplantae; phylum Streptophyta; class Magnoliopsida; order Santalales; family Viscaceae; genus Viscum; species Viscum album. The sequence continues at coordinate 451,902,239 of OY728157.1, read as the reverse complement.
GTTCTAGTGGATTACTGTGGCAAAATAACAGGGTAGAAACAATGCCATTGTGAAATATAAAACTATGCAACAGTAAAAAACAAAAAAAGGTCTCAAGGAAAATAATGACCTGTTTCATGGTGCACTGTAAAACAGACATAACTAAAATTAGAAATTAAAGAAAAAAAAGTAAGAATTAAAGTAAAAACTCATTAAAAAATTAATTAATAAATTAATATCAAGAATTAAAAATAAAACTAAATGAATAATTAATAATAATGGTTAAAATCAATAAAGTATTTTAAAATTTCAAAGTAAAATTAAAATACTTTCAAGAAATTTTATTACATAAAATTTAAAAGAATTTAAATTATTTTTTTGGAACATATTAAATAAAATAAAATAATTAAATGCTCTAAAACTAAATAAAATTTAAATTAATGTTTAAACTAATTAAATTAATGTAAAAAAAATACAATTCTTAATTATAAAATCATATTAATAATGTTATTAAATAAAAAATTGTTAAATTATTTTAAAAAAATAACAATTTTTAAAATCCATATAATAAATAGATTGAGACAAATAATAAAATTATGTTATTTTAATTAATTAAAATTTAAAATATGAAATGTTAAATAAACAACCAAGTTATTTAAATAAAAATAAAAAGATTAATTAATTAATAAAAATTTCAAATTATTAAATATGAAAGACTAAAACCACTAAACTAATTAATAAATTATTATACTAAAAAAAATAAAGTAAAACTAAATTAATTATTTGAAAAGATAAAAATACAATATGGATTATAAAAATTGAATAATTAATATATTTAATTATAAAAAGTGCTAATATTTAGCAAAAAATGTAAAAAAATTTAATAAAATTATTAAAAATATAATTAAAAAGATGTGGAAAACTATTTGAAAATAAGGTCACATAATGGTCTTTTTGAAGTAACTCTAGAATCCTTATTGTTGTAACTTTATCTTTAAAGGTTTCTTTGTATAAAACTTAATTAGTAAGTATTCCTAGTAGCGAAGTGTTGTATCTCCAACTAGGCATATCCTTTAAAACTAATTTTACATTTACATGATGAAGAATTATATTACAATAATTGGGTATGAGTATTATGTTTTATATTCACCATTATTTTCTTATTTAGATATATTTAATTCAAGTATTAATAAACTATTAATTTAGAATGAAACACATTAACCAAATAAATTTACAACATTATAAAATGTCTTTTTGTGTTAAAATAGGCACTATGATAAATGTTTTCTTAATACTCAATACAGAAAATGTCTAACTATAATCAATAAACTAGGAAATGTGAAGATTTATGATTCTCTTTATTGATATTGGAATCACCCTTTATCAACTACTTAGAGAATTCACCATACTTATTTTAATGTTTTTTTCTCTTAATTAGTTCCTTTATTTGAATATAAACATGTGATATAGATATAATTACATTTTATTTAATAATAATGAAGTAAAATAGAAATATTATATTCAATGATGAATAAAACTAAATGATAAGATTCTTCTTTCTCCATAAATTCATTACAGTTCCTCTTCTAGTGAAATTTATTACCACATGTGAAGAAAATAGCCTCTTAATCATTTTACTCCACTAAATATTTTTTCCCTTTGAATGATGTTGTAAATTCTCCAAAAAATTTGAAATATTCCTGATATTTTGAACCTTTTCCTTCACTTTGTTCACTATAAGAGGTGAGAAAACATATTCCCACCAACACTTATCTACTAATAAATTCGTAGTCAAAATATTATTGAGAAGATTCTTCATACTATTAATTTTATAATTCCTGATGAATATAGAGAACCTGGGTAGTAAGAAAGATAATACAAGATTAATGGATCATTTATTATCTAAGTGTAATCCCTACATCACTAATTGATCAATATACATTAGTATTGTGAAGGAAAAATCCCTAACTAGGTACATGTCTTCCAGTTTACAATGGTATAATGTAGTAAAAATATCATATATCTTATTCCTCACTTTATCTCTCATTATCAAGATATAAGTGATGAGATATCATGGTGTGTGCATCCATGTATTTATATAAAATATATTTCTATGCAAACATAGATGATAACATAATGCAAATGTTATCTGAATCATCCTTTATAGATATTCTATTAGAATCTGTATCACCTTCACTCACTCACTAAGGTGGATAATTTGGAATAGGGGATTCTAGCACATAATAAAAATCTAATAGTAGTAATTTAGTTTATAATATTTTTATTACGCATGTAGATTTATACTTGAAAGGACTTTCTTTTTATAAAAAAATGAGTGTAGTGTTCCTATGGTTTTGTTTTTAATTTTCTATAATAATAAAAGAAGGGTTTATTACTTTATATAGAATATAAATTATGATATAACAAATTTTATTTTATTATTAAACCATTATTTTATTAAATTTTAATAACCCTAACCATTAGATTTGTAATATCCTTTCACATGGATATTTTACTGTAAATGATCTACATTCCACTTCTAAAAACCCAAATAACGTCTTGATCAAATTAATTCAATTTATTTTGGTAAGATGTCTTTAAAACTACATTAAATAATATTTCCTTGATATTTTTAATAGAATATCTAATTATAAAACCCTAGAGTCAAATTTCCTAAACACTTACCTCTAAGTTACCCAAATACTTACACGAGAAACTAATCTAGATGTAAACTTGTTTAAGTAAATCCAAAACTTTCATTAGATCTCCCTAATAAATGAAATTGTTCTCATAGGGTTCAGAACAACACTTAGATATATGGTTCAATCTAATCTAGTAATGGAATAATTTTCTATCTTAATTGTTTCTTGAGGTATTTTATATATCTTATACATAAATATTATTCATTTTATCTTTTACAAGATTATTAATACTATGTGGATTTTATATAACTATTTAACCATGTCATGATTAAATAATTTAGGCATAATATATATATTTTATTTTATTTTACCATTCTTATTATTTCATTTAATTTTTATGATCATTTTTATGCATCATATAAAAACTATTCACATAAATAAATAAATAAATAACCATGAAAAAGAAAAAATAAAATAAATATTTTGTATGATCATGAGCTTTAACAATTGGTGGGTTTATCGCATGGATGATAAACCAACCATTGAACCTAGGTAAATAAATCCTTAAGCTAGGCTTAGATTAATTTATAACATTACACCTTCAACCTATATATACCCTTGGTTGGTTTCTCCTCAACTTGGTTTGGAACTGTTTTCTCTTGATTAGAGATCATTCCATTACATATTTATTACTCACTCATAGGTGAGGGAATTAGTAGTTTGGGGTTACATTAATAAACCATGGGCGTGTAGGCTTGTATGTAATATGATAGAAGGGATAATATATATATTATCATATTTAATTTAATAATACATTAATCATAAAAACTAATAGAATAAATAATTAAATTAAATTGAAACCCAACTAAAACATAGGCTAATTAATATCATGATCATCCATGCATAAAGAAACTACACATTTAAACTAGCTAGAATTAATTTTAATTCTAATTTATTTTGATAAATTGAATGAATTGATAAATCAATTATCTTATTAAGTAATGAATTCATTTATCTTTATTAATAATCCAAATAGTCTTTGGTATTCCAATTAAAATTAATTTAAATAATATTAATAAATTAATTTTATTTTAAAATTAATTTAGTGAATTATTTTTATAGGAGGAGGGATGATATGTAACCCACTAATTCTACTTAAACCCATTTATGGGGTTCAACCATTACATGACATGTGCTATATCCGGACACAATGTGTGACTGATGTTGTGTTTAGTCCTTATCAAATACAATGTACTCCCACAACATGTATACATATATGGAGAATCACAATATTCACGATGATCTATTCCTTGAATCAAGTCATATGGTCTGCGTAGTGTGTATGACTACATGGAACACCTTGAATATACATGATATATAATGCTGATGATTCCCATTAAGTACATGGTGTTTGTGACAACCATACACATTGTTTATTTAGAAAATAAAAAAAATAATTTATAAATAATTTCATATCACACATGGCCTGCTGAAAATACTCAATGTTTAATTTGTGTCAAAAACCTTATCCCATGGAATTTGTAACCAGCTACACATAATGTAGTTAAGTATTTAATTAATTAATTAAATCTATCAATGTTTTGACTCACATTACTTTCCTGTCTCAGTTTGTTCCTTACTTGGGTTGGATAGAATTACACAACATTCACAACCAACTAAATGGTGTGTGATTTTTTAATTGACACCCTCACCACATGCCAAGGTACTTGGTGTGTATCCTGCACCTGATTTTACATGTCTCATGATGTGTATAGCTCCATACAAACTATGAACTTCATGTAATTCCGTACAACTTAGCTGGTAGTTAATAAATCGTGTATATTAATTACATGCCACATAATTTAACCACATAATGTCTTTGATTCTTACAGGCTTAAAAATTATGGGGGTTAGATGGTGTCTATTGAAGTTACACTACACACACTCTTGTTATTCTTCATGTTAACTAGCATTCAATACACAACATGTAATGATTCCTCATACCAAACCCCCACACGACCCACTATGATTTTCATGGCTCATCATGGAGTTGTTAACCATGGGTACATTATATGTACTTTTACATTACACTCCATGTATCTATGTCACTCATTTAGAATCCATGACACCTACATATGATATTTTCAAGCATTATTTATGTGTTCTTATACTATTCTTTTTTATATGAAAATAAATGATCATATTATCTTGACCTTTTGATTAAATAATTAAGAACTAGAAATGTAAAACTAAGAGTCAAATGTGTAATTGAACAATAAATGATAAATAATTATAAATTAATATATGATTTTTCTAATGATAATTGAATGTTTCAAGGCATAGTGAAAGTGTTTGGGCCTATTCCCAATAATATTTTTAATTTGTTTCAATAGATAAATATGATGAAATAGACAAATGGAACTCTATAATTTTGAAGAGAAGATATTTTACCATATAATTTATAAATAATTTATATTATGAATTATATTTATTGATAATTTATTCATTATCGATGATCAACATAGTTGGAATTCTTATTGTGTCATCATTATGGTAAATAATAGAGTAGAATTCATCTAGTGGAATCCACACATGCTCCAAAAATCTCAAAATTTCATCGATGGAACACTAGTTGATATCACATAAGTTCTAATCATATTTCTTTTGTCAACATTGATCATAATAGGAATTACTTTAGTCTTGAAAAATTATTTTTCTTATTCTCTTGATTTTAAGGGGGATTAGACAGATCACCTCTCATTCGTGAGACCATTCTTGAGATATTTTTCTTCAGTCTTGAAATAATCCTCCTGGTAGTATATTTTTTGTACAATAATTTACATAACTCTATATACGATATAATTTATGTTATATAATTAGTATTAGACCACTATTTATTACACAAAGTCCCTTACACAATTTATTTATTATTATTAAACCCTATGTTTAGTAATAATAATAATATTAGTATTATATTTCATGATGTGAATCTACTCAATAGTATTAAAATATCATTTTTTAAATAAATAAATCAATATTTATTTAAATGATATTAAAAAAATATATCATTTCCATTGAGACCTTAACTAGTCCATTAAACCCTCCTTCACATTTATGAAACCACAAATAACAAATATTAAAATAAACTAATGTGGGTTGACATGAAATGTCACCTAAGATGATCAACCACAAGGTAGAGATCAACAACATACTCAAAAAACATGTCTCATGTGTTACTAAAAGAAGATAAAAAATAAAATTATAATAAATAAGAAAAGTATTAATCAATAAGACATATAATGACAATCCAAAGGGGTAAAGATAAAATCAAAACCAAACAAGAACAAAACCAAGTCTCTATGTGACCATCAATCACCTCTAACACAACCCACAATGAATATGACATCAACCATGAGATGTTGGTGAGTTACATGAATCCCCCCTTTACCCATTTCCTACAAAACTAGATATTTATATTCCCAAAGGTATACATATGATGTGGGGAAAACTCCTAATAGGATACCACCATGAAGCTATAAAATTCCTATCACCAGGAAACCATTAGTTCTATCTAAAAAAATAGGTTTCATAATGATATTTATTTTGAAAAAAATTGACATAAAACTCTATTTAGTATTTCTTCTCAAATAAATCCATATTGAAATACAAAAGATTATGGATATAAACATGAATGGAAATTTAGAGGGTATCACATAAAAAATCCAAATATTAGAAGATAAACATGTTAGAAACAAAACATGATATAAAACCATCATTTATTAAACCATGAAAAATTTGGGATATAGAATATGAGAATAAGTACCAGGGAAGTCATGGGAACACTAATATATGCACCCATGAATCCAACTAATATTTAGTCCTTCCATATTCTATAAATATCATGATCAAACCCCTAGTAGTGACACACTCACAAAGGTTTTTATTTTTCTATAACTCTGTGCATCCAAGGTTATCAATGTGAAATGATTTATAAAAACATTTAAGTAAAATAGGATAAAAATTTTGTAAAACATTTCTACAAGAAAAGAATCACCACTACTGTGCTCAAAAATCCATTTTAGTGTAAAAATCATATTGTAGGAATTTCATTAAAAGATAAGATGTATGCAAAATAGATTTTTTGGAAAAAACCATTTTAAAATTATTTCCCATGTCAAGAAAGATACAATTAAGCAAAACATCCCACATTTATTTCAAATAAATCAATTTCATAAACCAAAATGAAGGAATTTACAAGAACATTGAGTAATTCACATGATATAGACATTGTGTCATGTCAACCTAGGTTAGTTCATATAGAAATGGTATCATAGTCAATACCTAACATGCAGTGTAGAGGATATTATTGGGTTTGAGGTGTGGGGAACAAAAAAGTATTCTTTTATTTAAATGGGAGATTTTGAAAAACCTATAAAAGTTGGAATCAAAAGGCTAAATATTACTATACATGTCAACATAGAAAACCTTTATTTTTAGGATCATGCCTTGTTATAACTTATAATTAAGCGTTCTTGGCCTAGATTAGTGTCAGGATGGGTGACCTCTGGGGAAGTTTCCCAGGGTGTGTTTGAGTGAGGAAAAATAACACTGAAAGAATATGTGTTGGCATGTAGATAAAATCATTAGTTTGATACGTAACCTCAATGGGTAATAACATGTGGTGTGTCGAGAAGAAAACCAAGGTATTATAGGAGACCCATGGGATTAGATGACCTGATTCATGACTTAGGGAGGTTGGTTCATGAAAATTATTTATTTAAATAATTAAATACCATAATATAATTTATTCAATAAATAAATAAATATTATATTCACTAATTGGTGAATAAATGAATATTTATTATTCAACCCACATATAAATCAAAACTGATATAAATAGTGATTTAGTTTATGCAATCAACATAAACTTAATAATTATTATTTCACAATATTAGTAATAATATTTATTATTTTATTCAATTCAAATAGATTTTAACAAGATTCTTGTTACACTTAGTGTGTGACCCTCTATATCTATTTATTAGTGACATTATTTTGGATTTACCAAATTTAAAGATTAGTGTTTATCTACACATCAAAGAACCCATAGTGAATGATGAAAATGTATCAAAAACAACCATATATAGAGGATTACTATGTAATATAATCCCTTTGTCTCAATTTTTCATCAAGCAGGTTGCATACTTGTTCCATCAACCGATATTATTGATATGTATTTTATTGATTACCTGATATGGAAATGTCAAAAAACAACATGGTCATAAACTTAATTATACAATTACATTTCTATCAAAGGGTCTAAGATATCATCTTTTATTAATTATTAAGGTAAAAATCATTCCTTGACTTATTCAATTAATGATATATCACTTATAATACACCTAAAATATCATAACTTACTGCAGACATATGTTATCATGAATTTAATCAATAAATAAAATTATGTGATTCATGATATACATTGATAATAATATCAAGTCTAAAGATTAATAAAAAATAAAAAAATAGGAATATATAATGGCACATATAACAATGTATATCATGAATCACATATGATAATCTAACACATGATAGTCATTTACAAAATTATCAAATATTTCTTTTTTACTAAAAATAAATTAAAATAAAAAAAATTAGGCCATATTTAGTCCAATTATCAATAAAAAGTATGGTAAAATTGTATTCAAAATTTTGTTTTATCATTGGTTTTGTCAAAATTTCTCTTTACCAAACGAAAAATATATTCGACACATTATTTGAAAATTTAATTGTGAAATAATTGTTTCATGTGTAACAAATTTGTTTTTCATATGAGGTATGAACACTTTAATTCTTGGTTTAAATTCCTTTTTTTATCCTTATAAATTTAACCTATGGTATTAAGAAGGAATCAAGAGTGTCTATTTCTTTTATGGTGTTTGAAACTATACATTTTATAGGAAATAGACTAGTTGAGTGGTTTTCTTAAACCATGCACCTGAGGCCGCACAGTTTGGGAAAACCATGTAGTGTGCTACACATGGTTATAATGGGTGTGTACGAGATGCATATGGTTTGTCTAACTTTGCACCTAGCTCATGCATGGGGGGGGGTTACCCAAATAGTTCCTAGTGAATGGGGGTGTGTATGGTTTGAATAACCATGTGCATGAATCATGTGAGGGTTTGTGTTTGGATAGTTCCAGTCGCATAGTTGAAACATGGTTTGAAAACCATACACCAAACCATTTACCTCTTAAAAATTGGGTAAAATTACCACTTTCTATTCATTCTTTTAAAAGGTCTAACCCTTCTGCCTTTTCCATTATTTATAACAGACCACATGACCCCCTCCTCTATTGAAGCTTCTCCCATGGAATATTCTTGGCATGGTGATAAATCCTTTGTATGATCTCTGATTCAAGTGTCATATATCATGTTGGATCGACATCGATAAGAGATTTAATCCATTTCCTTCATTCCTTTATTTATCACCCCATCACCCAGGATGTTACACTATGCATTCCATGAGAAAAATATAAACCAATGTAAAGTTTTAAATCTCTAATTATAGACATCTCAAAATTTATCTTCATGAATTTAGTTAATTAACTATATTAAAATTTAATTTATACACAAAATATTATATTATACACAAATATGATAATTAAAATTATTTTATTACCCTTTTCACATAATTATTTGTTCAACACTTCATTATAAGGATATAATCCTTTTCTAAAATTAATCATGGCTATAATACCATGATCTTGGTGCTTTCTTCAATCCAAATATCCCATTCTTTAATCAAATCACTTTTTTCTTATCTTTATGTATAATAACACAATCTAATTTTTCAATATTTAATTATTTTTCATGAAATCCATTTATTAAGTCTGAATTTATGTTCATTGAGAATACCTTTAATTTTAATTATACTAACAAAAAAATAACTTGATTATTTCCAACCATGATACAAGATAAAACATTCTATCAACTCATATACCATATATTTGAGAGTAGTCCATGTGTATATTCCATTATTTATTTCAAGTGAACATACATTTTTAATTAAATTTTTTTTAGAAAGCCCATTTGGTTCTAATGACATCATTGTCCCTCAACCGTGAAATAATCTCCCAGGTCCTATTTTTTTCAATTTATTTCAGATCTTTAATTTAGGGATTTTATCCAACTCTCATATTGAGTATCCTTATAAAATATAATAGGATATACTTGAGATATAAGTTTCACTCACTGGAGACTTCATCCATATAGTTTCCACAGAATCTGATTTGTCTGGAATAATGTTTTGTGCATCATTTTTAGATTTTCTCCTTTAATTCCTTTCCAATGAGGAACCTAACACGTCATCATTATCATTAGATATTACATATAAATAATTATTAATCTCTTATAATCTCACAAAACATGAAACTTAATAACCCCATTCTTCAAAAATTTCATCACTACACTATAGTATAATATGTTCATTTTACACTAGTGGAATCTGAATTCTCAACAATTTTTCCAAATATTTATAATTTTTTTATAACACTTGTTTTTTAAATAATGTCCAATAAAAGTACCTTCACCCCTAATGATTCAATCTTATGGTGTCTATTCAATTTTTTTGAGATAGAAAAACTTACTTATAAATATTTTAAAATATTAAATCATTGGTCTCTTCCCATGCCACATATCAAATGGGATTCTTTCTCCACTAGGAAATAATAAGCCTCTATTTTTTATATATATTTATTTCAAAACTTATACTCTTTGAAATTTATTCGGTGGATATTATTCAAAGAGAATCATCTAATCCGTATTATTAATTATCCATTTTCTCCTATAAATAACAATATTCCATTTCAAATTTATCTTTATTAAAACTTAGTGGTTTATTACATGTTTTTAGAGATAATGTTTCAGTTGTTTTTTAAATTATATACCATTATTTGTATAAAATTACAAAATTTTCTTGATATGAATTTTCTAATCTAGCATTCGAAACATGTTACAAAATTAAACACATTATATTTATGATTGATCACCTTTATCCTCTCCATTTTACTATATTCATTAATAAAATATGCACTACCTTATTCCTTTAATAACTCATGGTATGATCGGTCCACAAACATCCAGATGCACTAATTAAGAAACCTTGTTGAATCCTTATCCATTATCTTATATATCTTATGAATAATCCTTTTCTTTGGGAAAACATCACACCTATGAGTATGATCACAAGTAATCCTAGAAATATCCTACACACCTTTATGATTCAGAAATATTTTCCAATATTCTTGGCAGTAGTGGATGAGATGTTTATGAAACATTTTGTCTTCATCCTACTTAGATAAAAAATATATCTTATTATAAGGTATAAGTTTCCCTTCATTTTATTTCCTTTAATCATACTTTCAAAATATTTAAATTTGATAGTTAATTTATTTAAGGTAAAATAAATGGCATGTCACCGGTCACATAATGGGCTTACACTTAAGAGATTATGAGAAAATACTTCCACCATAAACACATCTATCTTGTTCATGTCAATTCCACCAATTTTATCTTTATTAAAGATAATTATATTAAAAACATAATCATTCAAAAGGTTCATGAATCCTTTATTGTGATATATGAAATTATTTGGGAGATTCTTATTATGTAAAAAGTACAACCACTATCAATAATTCAAACTCTGGATCTATTAGTTACTTTTAGTGTAATATCTACCACTATATCCTTGGAGACATTCATTTTTTTGATCCAATTTTTATAATTCCTATATTTTTATGGTTTATGACCCCTATTTTTTCTTTAGAAATTCTATATCCTTCTAATATTAAAATTCTATAAATATATTTTCAAATTTATACTTCCAAGAAAAAACCTTGAGTAACTAATTGGAAGCACTTTTTAACCCCCTTCAGAACACTGCTTCTACTTTATGATGAAAAATGCATGGATTTTAGTTCATAACCATTAGAAAAAAAAAATAAAATATATTTAAAACATAATTAGAGTATTAAATTTTCACATCTATATTCATTTATATTATACCATGAAATACATGTTATCTATGGTACACAAATTTTATGAATGAACTATATTTCCCTAGAAATAAAACATAACATGAGGTGTGTTTTGTGTGTATTTTTTGGTGGTATATGGTCTTTTGGGTCTTATCCAACCTAATATCATTACTCAGGGTGGTAACCTATTTCCTTGCCTCAAACATGACTGAAATTGGATTAATATCATCTCCCAACCCTAAAATTCTTTCAAAATGAAATAATAATTATTGAATGAAATATTCCATATTATTTAAGAGATCTACATACCTTACCTTCACCTTTATATTGGCTCAGGTGAGGTAACTACCAGATGTCATTTCATAAGTCACATATCTTTGTTAATCACCCACTCTTTATCTAATGTCGATGAACACTACCTTTAAATTTTCAATCAATTATATCATTTTATTTAGTAGAGTATATATACCATCGATGGTTTGGGATTTATCTGAAAAATTGGTCTTGATCCCAAAAACTTTCTCTATGTTATCTATATGAAATTTTTTAGTTTTTTATCGAAGCATACAACTCATATTTATATTCTTGTTACTTTTATATATGGCTTATAGGGTCATGTACCATTGAATTAACTTTATTATTATTTTATATCTAAATATTTAACTTCTCAAGTGAATCATTTTACTAGACTTTAAGGTCCACAATACCCTTAAATTTAGATTCTTCACTTTCAATTTTCTTTGACTTTGTAATATTCCAATGAAAACCACATAAAATTATTTATTATGATATTTATTATCCAAAATATCCTCAGCTTATGATCCCTATGATCTATTAAATTAAGGTAATACAAAGTTATTAATTGTAAATTAGTTTTACTTAAAAATCATTTCAGGTTTTCATTATTTGTGGATAATCCTTCTCATCATCTTAGAAATTATTGTGTCACTTAGATGTGAGGTTCAAAAACTTTCCTCATTCAAATAAGGTTAGTAAAATCTTACTTTTAAACATTATTATCCTCTTTTTATGTTTTAGGAAAGTAATTACATCATTGCATTGACTTTTTTGTCTTCCATATCATCTTATATAGAATTATTCTTTTTCTATTTGAATGTATCCTACCTTGAATAAATCTTTTATAAGAGATCATCCTTATTTATCTTCATCTCAAATATAATGACGATTATATCAAATAAATTCATAAATATTGTATTAAGATATCATTTATTAACTACTAAAATATTTAAATTAAAGTGAGAAAGATACATTTATCGCATAGAACCCATAATATTCACATATTTAAGAATTATTCCAAGTCCACTCATCTCATCAAATTGTACATTCATATGATGAAAAAATACGTCAATTTGTTTAGTTGGGTGTATCCATAAATATTCATATATATTTTGAAATAACTTGTAGTTTAATCACTTTTACCTTTGAATATACTTAATGGATATTGATAAATCACCCCTCATATACTTCAAGGATTTGAATGTCATCACTTTAATATAATTTGGTTTTGATAAATATCCCACTAAATCATTAATTCCTTTGGATGCAGTATCCAATTATTTATGATCACTTTGTTTTAGTTCTTTATTTTCAATGTTTACCATAATTCAATATATGAAAATAGTTTACACATTATTTCCATGTGATTTGAAATAATATTTGTATTTTATTATTCTATAGTTAGATGTTATTCCCCTCAAATACTGAAATTTATTTATGATTAATGATTGCTAACCAATCCACTTGAATTTACCTTTCAGTGATCTTGTTTTGTAGTAAATAAAAACTATTCCCCCTTTCTATTAAAATGTTAAATAAATAAAAAACAAGATAAAAATTATTTTACTTAGTTCACTCACACTAGGATATGTCTAAGGAGTATACAATGATGATAGTATAATGTAAAACAATCCACTAAAGTACACTACTTATTATAAGTTTATAGTAGATTCACTATCCCTTTTAGTTTACAACCTCATAAATTTATAAAGTTTATTAATCACATTTACAAGAATAAACCATTGCTAAAACGAGTCAATCAATTGATACTCATAAATAAAAAAAGAAATACTATTCCTTATTTAGTGTTTGAATAATCTCTATCACCTTCATATTTTAAATGAAGTCAATCATGGTTTTCAACTTTGAAAAAATTAATCAATGAGTTCTAAAATCACTATCTTATTTTACATAGCTCTTCTATGATTTTATTTTCTCTCTCATTTTCCAAGTTAATGTCTCTATATTCTCATCTTTTACTACTATATCCTTAGAAATTATATTTTCTCTATTATATACGATAAAAAATAGGATCTATTGATTCAATTTTTAGAATCAATGATGTCACCACTTTTCACTAACCCATAACAAGTAGAAATATCTATCCCATAATATCAAATTATATTTCAATATCTTATCCTAAATCTTTTAACATAAAATGATTTTAAATATCAAAAAATCTATATATATCATCCAAATAACAATCTAATTTTCTAAATTATGATGTGATATATTTAATCACCAAATAATTCAAAAACCATTATATAATGATAAAAATCATTCCATATTTTATACTATTATTGAACTCTAAAGATATATATAAAAACGTATTATTAACTGTATAAAATACCATGACTTAATTTCCTCTATCATTCAAGACTAAAACTTATAGCTATGGTGTAAACTTCCGTACCATTTTGAACAACCCAAAATCCATTCCACTAGAAAACATTTTATTGATAAATCATGACATACCATTAATACATAACATCTACACCATGTTAAGTATCCCTATAAGTCTTATTAAATTTTAACCTTATACCATAAAACTACATCATTATAAATAACCATTATTAACTAAAACAAATTTGATAAATATTATTTATTGTAATTATGACATAATTACTAAACCATACTAACCAGATTCATCACACAACTTCCACAACTTCACCATTTTTATTTTAAATAATTTTTTTAGAACTGATAATAATTATGGTGTAATAAAATTATTTTATAGAATATATTTTTATCTTCTAGATAAAGCCTCTCAAACTTCCTTCAAACTTTTTAAAACTCTATAATAAGAAATTCCATTAATAATATGAATCTATTTGAAGTATTTAAAACTATATTTGTAAAAAAAAACCTAAAAACACTCAATTTGATTTTTGGTAACACAATGTCATTGGCCAAGAAATCATGGATCATGATTTTAATTTTCAAAGAGAGACATACCTTCTAAGTGAATTATATATTCCCCAAATTTTAGAAAATATATTTTCTGTTGATCTTATATATAAGAAGTAGTTTTGGATTTCATTTTAATCTGACATGGTTATCTTGTTTAACAGTGGAATTTTTATAGGAAATGATTAATCAAATGATGATATGTATTAAATATCTATCAATAGTATTATTGGATATTATATTTATTAGATAAAGTATTCAAATTTATTAAATTATTATTTATAAAATGTTAATTTTTATCCATTAAAGTAATAAATAAATTAAATGAAATATTTTTTGATGAATTAAATAAATGGGAAACATGTATAGAATTAAAAATTGTTAAAAAATAGTTCATAATAATTAAATTAATTCTAATATGTGAAAATTAGTTTACAATGATATTTTTGAATTAAATGATATATTATCTCATGGGGTTAATAGATATTTTAATATTTTTGTTGATAATTGAAGAATATATTTAAATATGTACACTATTAGAAAAAATAAGAGGTTGTTATATGTTTTTTAAAAATTTAAATCAAATTTTTGAGTTAATTAAATAAGAAAATTAATTTATTACACTTATATAGAGGTATAAAATACTCTCTGAAAGTTTTTAAGGATTTTTTTCATCAAATGGTATAATATATTAATTAATTTCACCTTATGACCATCAATGTAATGAATTAAATAAAATTAAAAGATATATAATAGTTAAAATATTGAAATACTTGATCAATAAAAAAAAATTTCTATAAAATTTATGGGGTGTATATTTATAAGTTTCGTGTTATATTCATAATAAAATCATATCTCAGAAAACTAAGTTTTACCACTATAAAAATCAGAATGAGAACAAAGCTAATATTTTATAATTTTAAGCATGGGGGAGGGTATATATTATTTTATAGTTCCTAATTCTAAATGAATAATGACATTTTTTGGTATAAAGGAAATTATGATAATTAAACATAAGGTTAAAGCAAAATATGAAAAGAAAAATTTGATATGTTGAAAAAGGAAATTAGTGGATCCTATTCTTCATTTAAACTATGGAATCAATATTCCTTTAATTATTTTTGGGAATATGTGTTATGTAAAATAAATTAAAATTTCTATACATATATATTTTTGGAATATTTTTGGCTAATTACCTCTATTCATATTCTATGCCTTGTGACCCTAATCACTGTTCCACACTCTATCAAAAACTCATATTACTTTAATTTATAAAATATAACCCATTTCCCCTTCCCTTAATTTATAACCAATCACCATATCCCATGTTTTGTTATAAGATTATCTATTTACATATGGATATCCATTACCCTAACCCTTTATTTAGAGACAAAATTCCCAACCAATTCTTTATCAAATCAGTCACCCTTGATCATTTCCAAGATTGATCCAGAGATGATCAAGATATGGACGACGTTATTTTTAGTGGATGATATGATAATATAAAGAGTGTAATTGGGTCGATTGGGGGATCTTTGTTGGGTCTCTAGGGTTTGAAGGTATGGCCACTACTAATATTTAATTATTTTTAATTTTTTTTTATTTTATAGTTTCCCATTTAATTTTACATCAATACTAAAGATTAAAATGGAAGTTACATATCCCTTAATGAGGTATGGATTCTCTAAATGGGGGTGGGGGAGTGAATTAGTGCATATTTTTAATCTCTTATTTTTACAAACATCTCATTTTAAACATTTTTTATTGATTAGATAAAAATAAATCCTGTTATTGTATACCTTTATTCACCTATTATATAGAACACCTGAATCATCAAGGAAGAATATGAGATCTATAATATTCACTACTAAATGTGTGTATTTAAATCTAGATTTGTTATAGTTACAATATCATATAACATTACTATACTCTTATTATCATGTAATAAAAAATATAGTAATAGAATATCCTATAACTTCTTATAGTATGTATCCTGATAGTGTTCATGTTCTAACACTGATAAAAATAATAAATTGAAGATAGTTGAAAAAATTGTTATCAAATATTGGGTTCCATTTCAAATAAAGTGATATTTTCCCAATTTTAAAAATATTGATACCAAGGTGTTAGAGTTAATGGTTTTAACCTATTATCTTTCTCTATGCTATTTGATCACAAAAAATAATTTTCTTATTATTTAAATAATACTCGCTCTCAGTCGAATAAAATCAACTAAAACAACCCCCTCTCTCTATATTTCTCTAAGTTACACCATAATAAACCCACACAAGACACACTAACCATCCATGAGATTTTATTTTTCTTATTATTATTATATTTCTTTTAATCAACGATCAGTGAATTTTTCCATGATTTTATAAAAATTCAGAAATGAAAATTCTTCTTTAATTAAATTCAACTCCCTTGATCATGACCACAATAAGCAGTAGTAGTTAAAAATTGGTATTGATTAAATAAACCTCTTTAAATAATAGAAAAAATAAGAAAAAGTATGGAGGATAAAATATAATTTATCATTAGAAAAAATCTTGAGCTCTGTTATTATATATTTCTCAAACCTATTATCATAATTACACAATTCTGTAGTCACCATTACCTAGCCTTCAAAAATCAAAATTCACCATTACATTAAATCACACTCACAATTGATCATGATTCATAATAAATGATTTATAATTTTGAATATATCCTAAAACTATTATATGAATACATTCCTTGTAATTTACTCTTATGTAGCTATATACATAAATTATGCAGCCTATTTACACAACCTAATACTTACACAACCTTTCGATCACTTCTATCAAACTTATGTGGCAGAAATATCAATTTTACCTAGGTACTTACAAAAATTTATAACTTATGAAATACTCAAATTTTCACTTACACACATGCAATGAATTATAACAATTATACATAGATTGTAATTTATCCTTCATCCTTAT
Organism: Viscum album; assembly: GCA_963277665.1. Lineage (NCBI taxonomy): Eukaryota > Viridiplantae > Streptophyta > Magnoliopsida > Santalales > Viscaceae > Viscum > Viscum album. The sequence goes on along the minus strand of OY728157.1, from coordinate 451,884,408 downwards.
GTAATGCCTTTAATGTTTTTTACATAACATCTCAAATAAATGCTTTTTATTTCCATCTTCACTAATATCATGTTTAACATATTCTTAATCAACTAAACCATATAAAACAATGAATCATATAATTTATACGATTGATATAATTAATAAAAAATATAATAATTCATGTGGATACTCCTTTAAACCTTTTAGTTATGTTCTTAACATTCCCCCTTTATACTTCTCAAATAAGTACCTAAAAAGGATATGGAATGTTTGGTTATATTATTTTTTCTAATTTTTTTATAGTAATGATGATAAGTGTATTTATGAATATTTTACTAAATACTATGGAGTTATTATGTGTCATTATATTGATGATACATTAATATTTGAGGGAATCAGGATTTATATTAATGATAATAATAAATATCTATCATTTATGTTTAAAATGAAATATTTTATAGTAGTAGATATTATTGTTTGTATTAAAGATAAAATAATTTATTTAGGGTATTCTTTAAGTTAGTTTGATTATATTGAGATTATATGTAATAAATTTAATCTAATTATTTAATGATAAAAATACTCAATTTGATTATAGTGTCAAATTATTGACCCCAATGGGAAGATCCATAACAAAAATTTAATTTTATTGTGTAATTAGTTATGTAATGAATGTGTTGAAATTTACTAGAACTAATGTTACTTTTATGATATATAAAATTAATATATATTCTAGTAATACAAATGTGTAATGTTATGTTAAATAATTTTTGGAATACTTAAATGTGACAAAATACTTGAGATTATTTTATAATTATTATTTGATTGTATTAGAAGGATACACAGATACAAGTTGTACTTATTATATTAGAGGTCATAAATCCACATGTATATATTTATTTTCTCATGAAGTTTGTGTTATTTATTGGTTTATTAAGAAAAAACATGTATCTAACATTATATCATGAATATATAATTTATTACCTTAGAGTTATGTGAAGAAGAAGTATAATGGATTAAAATTTATTGTTAGACATTAAATTGTGGCATAGTATAATTCATCATATTTCAATTAATTAAGATAGTGAAATATCATTTTTAGGAAGTTATAGTTTCATATATAATGGAAAACCAAGAAATATAAGTTTTATACATGATTATATAGGGTAATTATAAAAATATAACACTGTGAAAATTAATTATATAAGTAAATGATATAATATTTATAATATCCTAGATCCCATACTCCTAGATCTGGTGTTGAAATCATAAACAATATATTAACTTTGATGCTAATAATTGTGACCCAAATTGTTTCTATCCAAACCTTATAACATCAAAAAAAACTTATATTACTTAAATTAATAAGGAAATATTTTATTTAGAGTTTTAGATAATTAAGAATAACTCCTACATAAACAATTTACATGAAAGTAAATGATAATTTCTCCTAATTAACCCATCTTTTTTTCACATTTATACATAATCATCAACAATATAAAATCCCTTCTATACATAACTCATCCAACCTCATTCTTTATAAGTTGGGAAAAAATAAACACAAGAAGGGTGAGATAAGATTCTTAGTAAGAAAAAATGTAAGAATTAACAAATTAATTTCATCAGTGAGCATAAGAAGAGAATAATATTATGATGATATAATTAAAGTTCAAGGGTATTATATGACAATTTTATTACCCATCAATACCAAGATCATCAAACATGAAAACCTGGCATAAGGATTTAAGAAATAAAATATCTATAAGAATTAATAATCACGAGCCATGTGATATCAATTTTGATCAAATGAAATATCATAAACCCATATCAATAATAGATAAAACATGTTGGTTACGTGGAACATCATCTCATAGAACCCTTATAGAATATCTAAAAATTTGAATAACCATACAAACAACATATAATATAATTCTATTGATAACAAAATCATTACGCAAGGAATTGGAGCATAATCATGGAAAACCCATCATTTAAGCTATAATGGTCTCACATAACATATTTGGGTGCACCCATCTTATATAATTTCTAAGAACCACTGCATGAATAAAGTATAGAGAGAATTTATTTCGTCATAAAAATCATAAAAGAAGTGATTATTCCTTTTATAACTCGATTTTCCCATGAAAAAGATATTATTTTCTTGTAAATATCTTTTAAACATGATTTAAACATGTAAAATAAATGAGATGCATAACAATATATTTAAAACATGATTAACCTATGGAAGAGAAATTAGTTTCATAGAAATCTCTTTAAAGTAAAATTATTCCATTTATAGAAGGATTGAAAATGGTATCAATATCAAATATCCCTAGTGGAGGATAAGTAACAAAAATGGTTGTTTATATTGATTAATAAAAATACCATTAAAATATCATTAAAAAAATTCTTGATAAAAATATCCTTTTATTTTAAAAATTATGTTTTAATATATAAAACATTTTGAAAATCATTTTCATTGAAAATAATTTCTTAAAAACCAAAATTTTTCAGAATATTAAGAATAAATAACAGCTAAAAATAACATTGTTAACTATAAACAGAAGCTTCAAATAAATTATGCTCATGTCAATGAGTAATTCCATACATACTGTAAAGAACATTACTTTTTCACGGTAAAAGGTTCAAAAAGTACATTATTCAGAAAGTAAATAGAAGATTCATTTGAAAGAATTTTCTGAAAATAAAAAATGGGTAAAAATATCTTCCTTAAATAATTTATAAAGGGGATTTTTTTGAAACATTTTTAAAAAATTGTCTTCTTAAAGAAAATAAATTTCCATCTGAAGAGACAAATATTGTCAAAATTTATTAAAAACATTTTCTCAATAATTTTATGTACCAAAGAGTGGAATAGTGAAACTATTAATTTTAAAAATAATGAATAACCATAAAATAATAAAATTAATTTTTTTGAGATATTTATCATATTATCTAATCATTGGAATCATAATCATAAAAAATCTCGATAAAGGATGAAATTGTAACAAAAAACTTTTACCACATTTGTATCTTTAAATTATAGTCCCCATGAAAAGTTCACATTAAATGAAACATAAAATACAATTATAATAAATAAATAAATAAATTTAACTATAAAATGGAATTTATATACCCATAATAAAAGAATATAATTGCCTAATATAGTGTATGTCTCAAAGAAGGAAAATTGTGACAAAAATACATCACTACTTTAGTAGCGTTGAAATCGCAAAACCTGAGAAATAGATATCCTAAAATGGATTGGTAAATCCACATAAATTTAAGTATGAGGATAATAAAACACATTTATTGGTAGTATATACACCAAAAAACAAAAATAAGTAGTGAATATAGAATATATCTCATTAAAATAAAAGTGGGATGAGAAAAACCCTTACCTTAAGTCCAAATTTTAGCACATGTATTTATCATCTTGAATAATAAACTTATATTAATTATTAACTTTATTGAGAAAAATTTTAAAGTTTATTATTAATTTTATTTCACTTTTTATCATGTTATATAAAATTAATTAATCAATTAAGTTTACATCGGATGTTTTGACAATATTCAGCTTATGTGTCAATAATGACTTTGGTAGGTTGACTATAGTCAAAGTGGTTATTATTTAAACATATAAATAATAATAATAATGATATAATTATCATATTTTTATATCAATTATACTTGTTAAACCCATCATGAATGATTTTTATGAAAATGATCCAACGTTAGGATCATGGAGACGGTAGGTCATACATACACATGAGTAACATTTCCATTTTTTAAATGATCATTATTGGAAGAAGGTAAGTAATATTTTATCTTAATAAAATGATAATAATATCATATATACGATATTATATAATTATATTTACTTATATATCTCATTCTTGTGATGTGGTAGTGGAAGAAGGAATCCCATCGTTTCAAGGAGGAGGTAGTCCACATATCCACAAACGACGTTATCATTTTTTTTTCAACTAGTAAAAAGGTAAATAAAATGATATATTATATTTATAGAATTATAAATATGTAATTGGTATCATAAATATGTCATATATATCACATATACATATTAAATTTACCCTTATTTAATTCCTTGTAAAGGATTTGTGAAAAATGAATCATATCATTTCGTGACGCGGTAGTCCAGTGTACACATGAGAGACATTATAATATACCTTGAGGAATGGAATGTAAAAAAGATATATATGATATGATTACTCAAGAGGTACAATCATGTTATAAATATCATATATAAACATTATATCCATCATCGTACCCAACCGTGAGAGGTGGTAATGGAAAAACCAATGACATAATTTCGCAAGATGGTAGTCCTCCATACACACGAATATTGATTTCACAACCCATTTGATAGAAGCGCGTGTGGTTGTAGGACATCCAATTAACATAAAAAATATAATTATATATAATAAACTTATATTTTTATATTATCATTTTATAAGAAGTATTTAAGGATACCAAGAAATAATTAAAATAAATACGCTTGTTGAAGAACATTACCTCTTCTAAAGGTATCCTCTTAAGGTTTGAACGAAAGCATTAAAAGCTTGTATTTATTCCCAAAATAAGGATTATATGATGAGGAGATGAAATTTTTGATGTTATTGGGGGAAGTTTTTGGATGATTAAAATGGCATGAGAGTTGTGAATAATTGAGGGGAGTGAGTGCCTCTTTATAGTTGAGGATGAGTGACATTATTGCAAAATACCCAAAAGTATTCACCATTGGGAGGTCAATATTACCTAAAAGGCTCCAAAATTTACAATTAAAAGTTTTTAAGGATTATATGGTCTATAAACACCTAAAAAAACATTAAAAAACATTTCTTAAATATTTTATTCCTTAGCTTCTAAGTTTCTTTATTTTTACCGTTTTGTGTTTTCATTATGGTAACTAGTTTTCTAACCAAGCTAATTTATCCTTTAATACTTAATTAAAATTAAAATTAATATATAATTTAGAAAAAATAATTCTAATTATTAAATATAACTTATCAAATGAAAATATTATGAAATTTGAAAATCAATTTTAACACTATCACATGTAATGTGAAAACACTGCTTTAAACATAATCACACTAACAAAGTTTTACCAATTAAGGGTCAATATATTCATTAAAAAATAAAATTGGTTTGTAAATATTACATATTTAATATTTATTATCATTTAAATATCACATATAAGAATATAATATTTTTAGTAATTGTAAATTATTTAATAAAATATAATTTGGTATAAAATAACATCAACATCAATTTGATATTATTCACTTAAATTGAATAAAAAAATACCAAGATAATGATGGAATTAAAATATATTGTGTTCAAAACTATATAAAATAATATATTCATCTACCAAAATAATGGAACATAATAATTTATTCAATTTACTTCACTCTTATTATTTTCTGTATCAATTATTTTTTTATTAACTGAATAATTAATACATTGGCATTTATTAAGAATTTTATGTAACTAATTAATATCTAAAAATTAAAGATAAATTATTTTGATTAAAAAACTCATTTCTTTTAAAAATAATATGTATAACCAAACAAATTTATTTCCATATCCTAAAGCATTATAGATATTAAAAGGAAGAAATGTATCTTTTTTTCCTTTTTCTTTACTTAACATAGTTTATGGGTCATATTCAAAGTAAAGTGGCAAGATATTTCCATATTTTAGATTATTTGATGGGTAATTTTGAAATAAACACATGTAATAAAATAAATATATTCTTTTAGTTCATTTTCACTCTTATCATTCTAGTTTAACTCACACTAAATTAATATTTACCTTAACTGTGGTAATTACTTTTTACTGCACTCATTATTCATTTTGGTAAAAAATTAAGTTAAACTTATTAGAAATTATTTTAATTAAAAATATTTAATTTTTTTTATAAATTCAGTACAAAGAATTGTGAAATTTTAGTTTTACATTAATCCCACAGACGCGATGAGACAACATGTTTTTATGAAGAGTATTTTTTTAGAAAAAAAGATGATTCTATATTAAATTTATGACTAATAAAAATAATCCAATGAAACTAAATTAATATTTACTGATATATAATATATATAGTTCATTTAAACAAAATACCAATTTGGTTTTATTTTAATTAATTAAAATCGTTAAACATTATGCATTTTAAAACAACTTTGAGAAAAACCCATTTTTAAACCAAAAAACAAACTTATACTAAATAACAATATAAAATTTATTAAAAGTAATTAATTGGATAAAATATAATTTATGTTACCTAAAAACATATTCAAAACATATAGGTACTTTTAAATATCTTAATTTATTGAAAATAAAAACTTTGTAAAGAAATCAGTATTTTTCACTATTCCCTGTAAAATCATTATTTTTGGAAAAATTAAAAAATTTCAACAGAAGTAAATATTGATATTATAATTCTAAAAATGAAGTTAATTTTATAGAATAAAATTTCTAAAAGTTCCAAAAATTTATTATAATATTTTTGTTCATGAAAAGCAATAAAAATTGTTTTAAAGAAAACATATTTTTGAAGAATAAAACACTTTACTAAAAATTAATTGATTATTTAATAAAAAATTATTAATAATTTATATTGAGTAATGCATATATGTATATATATATTTATAGATTTGATAAATTTGTTTATACTATTCATACCTTTTAATTTATCAGCTAGGTTATAACGGTAAAATATATCATGGGTCGTTTAAGTTCGGTGTTGTGTGTTGAATATGATATCAACATAAAAAGAATAGGGTTGTGTGAAACATAATATAAATAGAGTGTTTCATGTAATACAAGATAAAACTAGTGTTGTGTGTCCTTTATTCTATCGAGTATAATTTTATTCTTTTAATATCTTTGGGTGTTATAATCTTATTGATCGATTTATGTAATGTGACACCTCTCAGTCATTGTTGTTTTATATTAGATTATTTTTCATTATTTTTAAATTTACAAGAGTTTACTGTTTTATATATGATTTTAAAACTTGAAATAGTGGGTTTTTAAGCTGTGTGAACTTAACACATCATGGTGCAAGTGAACCATCAGTGTGGTTTTGATATCATGTAAAAATAAAAAACAATTTATTCTAAAATAGAAGAGGTATTGGATTTTTTGGTTGGGAGGACACTATGTGGGAAATAAGTAAGGGGAAGATCATTGTTTTGGGTGCTTTAGCAGTGGATTAACATGTTGGATCTTTTTAGTTTAAATGGAAAAGCTACCATGACATGACTAGTTTCCTCCTGGCATTTTGTAAGGTCCCAAGGAACACTACACTATGGTTCATGGAGTGGTGGGTCGCTATGATCTCAATTTGAATAGGAATGAAGGAAGGTTATTTTGAAAGGTGACTAAGAATTTGGGCTACCTGGGAATGTCTCATTCCCTGATTCCATTGACTAAACTATGGTGGGGACTTATTCGATTCTATTCTTAAAAGTGTGAAATTTACTTGGTACCCCTACTTGATTTAATAAGATCCTATAACTCCCCATAATCATTTAGTTTGTATGAGCATGGGGAATTACCTATAGGGATATCTTTCCTCTCTACTTTTATTTTTTTCCATTTTCTTCAATTTATTTCACATTTCAAAGGTAAATCCTTATCATACTCTTATTCAACTTTTATCCTTTTCCATAGACCCATTCCTTCATTTTTCCAATCCATCTTGGGAACCCTAGGGCTATTTTGGATGATTTTATGGTTTATGTTGTTTCTAATTTTTGTATTTGGGTGTTTATGGCCCATATAGGGCATCTTGTTACTTGTTTTGTCATTCACCATTTAAGAAGATAATTTGTGGACAAATATTCACTTGATGAAGTAGGTGTTTTTGTGAATTTATTTTAAATTTAAATTCATTTATTTCATGATGATTTCAAATGCCTTGATTTATTTAATTAAGCCTATATGTGACAACCATATTAGATTTTATATATATTCTAAAGGTTTCTCACTTTTCATAATGGGATTTATGGTTTTCTAGTTTTTTAAAGAAATGTTTTGAATTCCAAGTTCTTTTGGAATTTTCTAAATGGTTTTAATTTTTATGTGAATTTAACCTCGTTTGAGTCTTGAAACGAATAAAGGGTTGGTTTTCAAAGTGTACATTGAATATTTAAGGGGCATGGGGACTCTTTAGATAATTTAAATGAAATGAATTTTTTTCTTAATTGATTTAAAATTTGGTTTTTTTGGTTTTTTTAAATGGTTTTATGAATGGTTTTCCATGAGTTTATTTTAGGGAGTGTATTAAAAGAATTATTAAAAAATTATGGAAAGTGGATTTGAATTTCAAGATGAATTTGAAATAAAGGACTAATTGGAACTTTATAATGAGTATTTTATGATACTTTTCTGACCATCCCTTTATCCCCTTATTCTTGTACCACGTGTTAAGAATTTTTTTCCCTAAGTTGGATATTGTGAATCCTTGATATTATATATATTGATGCTTATACATATAGAGAGTGATTTTTTCATTTAAGGGTGTTGAAGGTGAGGTGTGGGATTTATTTATTTTATTTTATTATTGATCGTGTGATAATTCTTTATATTTTTTTCCGACTCACAACCATTTGAGTTCTATCATGGGAATATTAGGATGTTAGTAAATTACATAGAATAATACAACCCCTAGTTTATATTAAATTCTATATAAGGTATTGTGGCCCATGTATTATAATTTATTCCATAAAGGATTGTATCCCATGACTTCTGAGTGCTCCTAGAATCGATTATATAGACTGAATAGTCTTTAGGACTATCAAGACATTGGGGGTTTTTTAGGCTGACCTATGGTTCCATTCACCTATTTAAGCCCATGTTACATGAGTCCATGTAAGTTTCCCATGTCTCTTATTTATTGTTGATGCTTTAATCTAAAGGATTCCAATCATGTACTTGTTTTCATCCCCCGGTTTAGATATATTATATGCAACTATTGTACTAATTCTATTTTTTCTTATTCATTAAATCATGGTAAAATCATGAATGTTTTTTATCACTTTCATGGGGTGGTATATGTTTTAATTTTTTGATAAAATCCGATCGTTAAGAATGATTTTGGAAAATGATTTTTTGATGTAAATGTTTTGTTTTTATAAAAAAAGTGGTGGTTTTAATTCATGGTTTAAGATTACTCTCTTTAAAAGTTAATATTTTGTTTTATTTTCAAATGGATGTTGATTTTTAATGAAATAAATTTTAGGGGAATAATTTTTTCTTTTTATTCTTTTTTGAACCTGTATATATAAAAATTTCTAAATATAATTCAAAATAGAATTATTGAAAGTTCATTTTTAAGTAATTGAATGAACTCATTGTTGGGATCCTACTAGGATCAGGTTCTCTCACATACTATGCACACCCTCTGGGTTTATGTAGTTCTCATGTTTATCTTTCAGGTGTTTAGATTAACCAATTTCTATTGATATTTAGTTTGGCCTAATAGAAGTTGAATCAGAATATGGCATGTGACTATGGGACACATGGAGGTGAAAGATATTAATTTGGGTTTATTTTGTTTTCTTAGTATACTTATATATCATCCAATTCTTCTAGCTATGTATTTTATTTAATTTTTCATTTCATATTATATGGATATTATCTTTAATTTATATATGTTTTGAGGGGCATTGTTTGTGGATTTTTCATTATTTTAAATGTGTTGAATCATTTTAATTGGTCATGACTCGTTTGGTTGGATTATTATTCTTTAAAGTGGTCATTTCATCATTCATGGTATTCCAATGTATGTACGTACCATTTTGGATTCTTGGTATGTGTTTATTACATGTTTATTATTATTTTAGGGGTGAAATAATTTCTAATTTTTCATATTTTATGCCTTAGTTCTTTCCATTATCCTGTGGTGATTAGAAATTCCCTTTGGTCCTTGTGGTGAGCTAGGTCGAATGAAATGTTAGGTTGAATCGATGTGGTTTATTATGTGTAATATTTTTTGAGAGAGCTTATATGATGAAATAATAAATATATCGGGTTGAATACCATAAAATATATAAATTTTTAAAATAAACCTAGTGTTTTCATAAGGTATATTCTAATTAAAGTGTTTAATGGGCAAATACAAGTTAATAATTTTTTTATTGATATTGACTATTATAACTTCAACTACTTTGAGTCAATATCTCCTATTATGATTCGAGTTCTGGTGATAAATTATTGACCAAAAATTAATAATCAATGATTTTTTTTGTTCTAATAAAGGTTACACAATATAATATTTCACCTGTATAAACATAGAAGTGGAGTCTCTTTTTATGATATTTAGTTAGTTTAATCCTGATAGAAATCATGAAAATAATCAAATCACATAACCAAGAAACATAAATAGTTTGAGATACTTGTTGTATAATTTTTTTATATAGGGTATATCATATTAATTTACAATTTTAATGTTTTAAAAAACTATAAATAAGATTAACCTTTTAAATTTTCAGATTAATAAATGGATTAAATAGAAATATTGAAATAAATATTTACAAAGGAGATTATATCATATGAAACAATATATAAAATAATATTATATGATATATATGTGGTATATGATATGTTATATTATAATTATATTTATTTATATGTTTTCCCACTTAAACTATAATTATTAATAAATGCAATTTCATATGATGATATGGAAGAGAGGATGAAATGTATTAAATGATCATTGAATCATTAAAAGAAATCAACAATGGTATAGACTAATAAGTAGTATATTATATAGGTCTGTAATATAACTATTATTATGTTGAAAATTTTTAGGACACTTAGTCTCCTAGAGACTTCTTACTTTTATAGAGTAATTATATATAAGGAGGCATAATCCATACTATTGATACACATTATAATATTTATAAGATCAAATCTCTCATTATCTATTATTTAAAATTGTTTTTTTAAAGAGGCTTTGTTAACATCCCATGATTGAGAGAAGAATCATGATTTTTTTGTGATTCCATAATCAGTGGGTCAATAGTGTAGGAAAAAAATTGGTTATTGTGAAGTAATCAGCATTAAACTCATTATTCTTTGGAAGATCACATCACGAATCAAGGTATATTATTCATTTATTTAAATACTATTATTATCCTTATTATTATTATGGGTAGAATTTCTATTTGGGTTTCATTTAAAATATACTTTTACAACATGTTTTAAATCTTAGAAGTATAACACTAATATTAGATTCAATCTATGAAAGGTTTAGAGAGATTTAAAATTTTCTAGAAATTATACAATTTATGAATAATTATATGTTAAAAATAGTGAAATGAAAAATATTAATTTCATTTTATCTTCTATATTATCTTTTTTAGTTACATGATAAATATATTCTATTATATATTAAATTATAATTAAATTAAAAATTCATTTTGGTATTTTTTTAGATAAATTTTATAAATTGGGAATTGTTCATGGTTAAAAGAAGAATATTTTTTTTTCATAAATAAAATAATGTTATATGAAGCAATTTTTATAATTTTGACTCATTAGTGTTAGATACCAATTGTGAAACTCACATTTATGACAATGCATAAGGACTCAAAAATAGAAGATAATTGGATAATGTAAAACTAAAACTATGTGTTAGAAATAGATCATGGGTTATCATATTAGAGGTTTGGGCATATGATTTACATATACACAGTGGATTAGATATGTATTTATAAAATTGTTATCTTATTCTATTCATAAATAAAAATATGACTTTTTTTTCTTGTTTATAAAATAAATTATTTTATTTCATGATTAAGAAAAAATGCCATTCTATATACATAAATGAGATGTTTTTTTAAATAAAAAATATAGTTAATGGTTTATACATTATTGACATGGATAATCTAGTTTATAATAAAAATAATAAGGATAAGGTAAAAAACTGAATTTATAATTATTTTTGGAACCAATTCCTTGGACATAAAAATCAAAAACACATCCAAAGTATCTGCAAGGATAGATCATTGGAATCATTTGATTATGAATCTTTTGATAAATGTGAATTTTTTTTACTAGGAAAAAACTGAATTTTTTAATGGAAAATATTGAAGATCTAGTTGTATATTATTGTTTATACATAATGATGTATTTAAGACAATAAATATAAAAAGAAGTGTTAGTAATGTGAGGATGTAAAATTTATCTTACTTTGTTCTTTAAGTTATGTGATTTTATATTTTTGAGGATGGAAATCTGTCGAGGGGTATCAATTATAAAAATAAGGTTTTCAGGTGAGTGTTTTAAATTTCCAATTTAGTAATTTTAAGAGTTATAGAGTATATTTATTTATAATATATAATTTTAGTTGAAGCTAATTTATATCTATATATTATTATTGGTTATAATAATAATAATAATAATAATAATATATTTAATGTATGTGTGTTTATTTTAAAAACATATGTAGGAAGATATAAATATATATGTGTGAATATATATATAAATGATATTTTATATTTTATTACTAATTTATGATATTTATTTAAATATTAATGGTTATTCTAGTAGGGATAACATAATTTGTAAAATAAATACATGTGTGTTTAAATATGTAAGAAGACTCTAGTTTAATTCTGAATTAATGATTATAATAATAATGTTAATGGTGATATTAACATTATTATTATTACTAATATCATCATTATCATTACCTATATTTATTAACTTGATGTGATATTTATTTAGGTAATTTTTTTATAGATGATATTTAAAATTTTAGATAATGTTGAATATTGATGACAACTCAGTGGTGAAATAATACTTATGACTCTGTACACATGTGTGGTGAGCGTCACTAAAGAATTTTATAGAAAACAACATTATTCACTCAAGTTATCTTGTTTATTTTCCTTGGAAATATTGGATGTTATGGGGTTTGTGACTTTAGTATGTGGGTGTTTTAAAATTAGAAATGCTTGCGGAACTATCATTTTGATCAGATTTCATTCAATTTGAAAGAGGGTTAGAATTTAAAAAACTAGGGTATGGTGAATCTATGTGAAACCAACAGATCATTAATGGATTAAATTTTACATTATCTTGATATAATTTAAATTTTTACAATATTTTTTATTTTAAATTTAAAATTTGGGATGTTTTAGAGTGTCTAAAAATTTGCTCATGGTTAGAAGAAACCATGTGGTAATCATGAAAGGGGTAAGATAGTTTTGATAATGTTGTTTTTTATGGTTGTACAATAATTTGGAAATCATATAGGAAAACCATATAGGTTCCCAGTTCTTATCTAATGGAAGCTACACAGTTACTGCATATATTTGTTAACCATTCTACCTAACTATGTGAGTTTCATAGATTCACTTAAAAATTTAATTTACCCTTTAGCCTATTTGAATTTAACTTACCTTCACTCGAATATCACCCTTATCATCTATATGGTATGAGGGTGCCCACTGTGGAATATTTCCCCATATTTTCCTTTTATTCTTGGAAACCTACTTCAATTGGAAGTTTTTCTTTCAAGGTAAATCCAAATTCTATTCATTTTCTTCCCCTCACTATCTCCCTATACCCATTATATATTGATTTTATTTCCTTAAAAAAACTAGGGTATTTTATGGATGAGATCGGGTTTTTGATTACTTCAATTTTTAAATTTTGTATATCTACGATTATTTTATGATGTTTCACTACTTGGTTGGGTGTTCACCTTCCAAGGTGAATCGTTGCAATATTATTTCTCATAGATTGAGATAGTTTTTGTACTTTTTATTTAAATGTCATGTCATAAAATACTTGATGTTTTTTAATTCATAATTTTATTAGGTTAAATATACATGTGATGGTTTACTTGGATTTTAATTTTTTTAATTATTTGATTACATTCCAAAAAGGTATTCAATGCTTTTTTAGTTTTTAAAAGTGTTATTTTTAGTTCTAAGTGATTTAAAAGATATCCAAGGGGCTTGTTTAATGGTATTTGGGGATGATTATTTAAAATAGTTAGTGTTTGGTATTAGTTGACTTAACAAATTATATTTCATGATTTGAGGTGTTTTTTATGAAAAAGGATGTGTTAAACGTTTGTTAAATTATTTTATGTCATGTTTTCCTTCAAGAATATTTAATTGAATTCAATATATGAGTTTATTTATAATGAGTATTTTAAAAGAATTTTTTTCCTTAGATGAACTTTAAATGATTAGGAAATAACATAGTGTTCTAAGCTTATTTTATGAAAAAGGCTAGTTGAAACCTTTGAGAAAGGTTTCCATCAGAATGTGTAATACCCTCATTTAATCCCTTGGTTGATATTACTTGTTTTATATTTTGACTCATCATATATGATTTTTTTGTCATTAATTTATACTTCAGAAACTATGGAAGAGGATGTTACATGAGGGGGTATTGGAGGTGAGATGAGATTTATTTAAAATGGTTTTATTCTAATTCATGTCTTGATCTAATGTTTTGTTTGATTTATCATTTACATTTATATATCATGGAAATCCTATGTAGATAATTAGAAGTTCTATATGTATGTTAAACTAGCTCAGTGTGTGGTCACCAGTTAGTTTCATAAAAGAGATGCAACCTCATAGGGGTGTTCCTATGTTTGGAAACCTGAAAGGGTGTCACGTGAGATGTTCTAGTTTCACTAGGTTCCCTTAAAGAGAGTGAGTTGAGAAACACATCCCTAGTTTCATTCATGTGAGATCTATTTAGTTACCCATTAAACCTTTTTAGTTGATGACATTGCATAAGGGATCGCTACTTGTTTTATTTCTTATATCCCCTAGCTTGATTGGATTTTATGGAACCATTATGTGGTCATTTTTTTGTTCACTAGACCTTCATTTATTAATTACATGGTATTCCTCTAGTTTTAATATATTTCCTTACTCATCCGGTAATTTTCCTAAAGTATATTTTAAAATATGTTTTTGAAAATGGATTTGAATGTTGATGTTTTAAGGGAAAGTATGGAACTTGTTTTTATATGAGGCTTTAAGAAATGTTTCTATATATTAAAGGGATAGTTTTTTTATTTTGGGAGAAAATTTTAAAGATCTTCTTTCATAGTGGTATAATTATTTATTTTAAAATAATGTTTCACCCTTGTTTCCTATAAAATAGGTGCTAAACTTATGAAATGGTGCATGGGATGATATTTGTTTTTTATCACATGTTTTTGTGGGAAAATATACTATTCTTATTATAGTTCAAAATAGTATTTGTTAAATATCATTGTAATGGAATTGGAAAAACTCTTTAGTGAATCCTACTGAGATTGTTTGCCTCACATCCTGCATATAATCTAAAATGTGTATGCAGTTCTTAGGTTTTATCTTAGGTGACCAGGTTTTCCCCCATTTTATGTGGTATTTTTGGGTCTATTTTTAAAAATTTTAGATATGGTGAGTGTTCATGGGTACATGTGGATTTTATGGTATCCATTAAAGTTGTTTTATGTTTTTTAAGTTTTGTATTGACCAATATGGTTAGTGGTTATCTGGTATTCAACTTCTATTATATCTATATTGAGTATAATATATGTTTATTATTGTGATGTTTAGTTTAAATAATGTTTGGAATGTTTTATTATATGGTATATGTTTATATATATGCATGGGCATCCAAATTATGAATGGGCCATGGCATATTATCAACTGTTTCTACTACTTTCTTTATTATTACTATAAGGGTGAAAGCATCCCCAAGTGTAAATTCTTGATAACGAAGTTCTTAAAAGGCCTATGTTCTTAAATGGATGTGGTTATTGAAAAATAACTCTTTTTATTATGAGAATTTGGTAGTGTGGAGATAGGATCTTCCGAACATGATAGGTCTGTGCAGAAGATTCCAGATAGATCTTTCTTTCCTTGAGCATTAAGTTTTAATGGGTTTTCAGTATATCAATTCTGAGTTTGTATTGTGGGTTTTCATTATTTATGATATATTTTGATTTAGGTTGATATTTTTTTGATCCCTATTGAGAGTGTTAGTGATTTTGGTCATATTCAAGATTTTTGGGGTGAAAATACAGAAGAAACCAGAGTTGCACAATTATATTGCATATTCTGTCAACTATATGGAACCTATGTAGATATTTATTCATCTAATCTAGGTGAAATTTTATATTTGATACATGAATTTCCAAACTATTTGTCCAAAACATTCACAATTTTGTTTCTCCCTTAGTTTTTTGTTTGATGTATTTCTACATTAAAATTTATCCTAAAGATGTTATAAATAATTTTAGGTGGAATTTATGGAGTTTTATTATTGTGTTGATGATATTAGAGTGGAATATGTTTCAATATTATCTTATTCCCATTATTAATGTATCCATATTGTGAATATCATCTTTTTAAATGAACAATTATTTTATATTTTTTTATTAACAGTAGGATTTCATAGAAAAAGGGGGTCGGTTTAAAAAAATAAATGATTATGTGGTTTGATTGTAATATGATTTTAAAATATTTTGAATGATTATATAATTTTTTTTGATAATGACATTTGGAAAAATATTTTAGGAATATGTTGGGATCTTCTCTTTCACATATAAGTTTTGGTGAATTATTCAATTTTTAAAGAAGTTAGGTAATTCAAACGAGTTAATTTTTTTGGGGAATGATCATATTTTTAATAATGCACTCTTATGGGATCGATATAGGGATTCTCATGAAATATTGGTAAAGGAGGAAGTTTATGTAATGATTTTTAATTCCACAAGGTTTTTTAAAAAGGGTGATTGAGTTATATATAAAAGATATTTTGTGTGTAGTTATGTGAAAATGTACCTTGATCTAAATAGTTTTGTGGGAATATAAAGGTTTTTTAGTTTGATTTATTTTCAAATCCATGTTATGTGTTTTAAAATTTCTTCACTGGAGGGAAATGAGGTTTCAAATTTTCATGAAGAAGTAAATAGGATTTACATTAATCTTATTAATAAAGTGGAATGTTTAAGAAATGTACTGTTTTCATATGGGTAATTTTTTAAAAAATAGGTTTCAAAATTTCATAAAAATGTTTATGGTTTGGAAGAGGGAAAAAATTTATGATTGCTTTTAATTTGTTTCTAAACTGATTGAATTTGTGTTCTTGTGTGATTAGTGGTTTATATGGATTTATTGATTTCATTTTCAAGGCATGGAAATGTTGAGTTCATGTTTTATTTTGTGGGATATACGCCACTAGGAGTTGTCTTTATAGAAGTAGAAAGATAATATTTAGGAGATATTACTCTTGTAATTTTATTTTATCCATTATAGTGTTTTAATTTAATCAAACCTCGAATTATGTAGTGAATCCAAAAACCTTATCTTCCATTAGATTCAATCCTGAGTGGTGTTGTTCCTAAAATTTATTCCGAGGACTTGTCCGCAGTGTGGCCCCCAGGTTGTATATAGATGTTTCAAAAGTTAAATAATCATAATATGAAATCTTAGGTGTAATTGGGATTATATATTATTTTTATTTTTATTTTGATGTAAACTTACAGACGCCTTTGATTGGGATTCCAATGGGTTTTCCTTATATATTTTGGTTTTTATTTTTTATGATAAGTCCTTTGTATTGTTTCCTTTAAATTTATTTATGGTTATGTGATTATGATGATGAATGTATTTAGATTTGGTTTATTGGTGGTCTAAGCATGTGGGAAACCTTTGGCCCTTTCTTGAGTAACTATGAATGGTATGTAATTCATGCGTTTAATCATAAATAGTTATAGATTCATATTTTTCAAGGTTCACCATGAGATGGTGACCCAAGGATATAGTCTTATATTTCCCTTATAGTTTTGAAACCCAATACAAGAGACCATTTTATTTGTAATGAAGAATATATGTGGTTGGTGTTTCTTTTTTTTTCAGTGATTACCAAAACAATTATGGATAGACCATAACTTTTGGTTATTTGAAATTTTATATGGTGGTAATTTACACATTGGGATATGATTTGGGATTTTAGATAGTGGTTGTGGTTAGTGGATGGGTGTAATTTCATTGGGTTTTAGTGATCATTCATTTATGATTTGTTTTATAACTATTCTACTTGAAATACTAGTTATTGAGGAGTTCTAGTGACCAATTTTTCCCTTAGGATCTGGGGTTGGGAATATTAGATGGTGGTTTATGATTGGTTAAGGATTATCTTTTCCTCAGTTTTGTAATGGATAACTAGTAGTTTTATGATATATTCTTAATTATTAATGTTTTCTATTAGTCTAACCAATCTAGATAAATTATTAATGGTGGATAAACACATACTAGGTTTCACCATTATTTGAGGAGTCACCCAGCGGGTTTTAAGGGATAGTTATATTGGTAGTACTTCCTTTTTAGAGAAGCCTTCTCTAGTTTTCCCCCAACCTCAAACCTCTTGGGATCATGTGCAATAATTTTTATTCCTTACTACTTTTACTTTTACCGAAGACACTCTCGGTATAGAAATCATCATGGTGGTGAGAATTGTGACTCCCCCATGTTACTTATGTTTTAAATTTTATATTATCTTAAGGATTTTTTTTTCAAATTCAAGGATTTTTAATATGAAATTTTTGATGTTTTAATATGTCACATATTTTACATATGATTAAGAGAAACTATGTGGTAACCATGTTAGGGGTGACACAATAATTATAGTGATGTGTTTCACAATTGGCACATGGTTTGGTAACCATGTGACCAAACAATGATGGTTCATAGTTGTTTTCCTATGAAAACTATATGGTTTCTATATAGTTTTTATAATTGTACATCCTAATCATGTAGTTTGACCAAATTCACTTAAAAAGTGAATATTTCCCTTTTCCCTCTTTATATTTAACTTCTGTCCACCCCCATTTTCTCCCTTCTCATTCAGCTAGACATATTTCATGCACCATGGAATATTAATCTCCATTTATCCTTCAATTCTTATCCACCTCGATCAATTACATGTAGTTCTTATGTGGTAATACCCCCTTATCTCATTGTTCTTCATTTTCCCTATCCCTCTCTCTTATTTTTTATTCTTATTAAAAACTAGGTGTGTGTGGGGGGGGGGAGTTATATAAGATGTTAGGATATGTATTGGTTCTAATTTTATCTTTATAGAATATAGGGCTTGTAGATTATGTTTCATTACATTGTTAGGCATTCTACTTCAATGTATAATCATTGGGGTATCACTATTATTAGATTGAGATAAGTTTTTTATCCTTTAAGTGGAATATTATTGAATTATTTGTGGGATTTAATTATTTATTTTGTTAAAATAAATCTATATGTGGTGGTCGTATTAGATTTGAAACATTATTTTTTTGAGGATTTTAAAATTTTTAAAAAAGTTATTCAATGGTTTTACTAGATTTCTAAAGTATTATTTTGAATATAAATGATTTAAAACACTCCCAGGAGGCTTTTTGAAATAAAATGATTGATATTTAAAAAAATTTAGTGTGTGGAATTAGTTTAATTTAAAAGGGGGATTTCATTATTTGAGGTGTTTCTTACAAAAAAGGGGTGTGTTTAACATTTGTTAAATGATTTTATGGATTGTGATCCTTCTTGTGCATTTTAATGGATTCAAGGAGAGATATGATTTATAATGTGGATTTTTATATAATGTTTTTCCACGTATAAATTTTAAATGACGAGGAAATATATTTTCAGTCCAATCACATTTCCTAAAAAAGGCCAAATGGTACCTTTGAAATAGGTTTCCTTTAGAATGTGTGATTCCCTCATTTAATCCCTTGGTTTTTATGCCCTTTTTGGATTTTTCCTTATTAGATATGAGTTGTTTTTTATTCATTTATACCTATGAAATTGTGAGAGAAGCTGTTTCTTGAGAGGGTATTAAAGGTGAGATGAGTATTAATTAAAATGGTTTTATTACTAATTCATGTTTTGATCATATATATTGTTTTATTTATCACCACCATTTACATATCATGGTAATCCTGGTTATCTAAGTATAAGGAATGGATACATGTTACCCTAGCTCATTTAGTGATAAATAATTAGTTCTCTTGAAGTGATATTTCCTCCTAGGGGTTTTCTTGTACTCAGAGATTTGAAGGGGTGCTAAATTGGATGTTCTGGTTTCACTAGAGATCCCTTAGAGAGACTGAACATAGGAAATAATGTTCAATACCATTTAAGTTATATCCTAGAGAGTTTCCCATGAAATCTAGCTAGTTTAAGAAATTTTAGGTGACCAAATAATTATATACACAAATATTACATCATTTTAGATATATTTTCAATAAATCTTATTATAATAAATGTCATAGAACTATAAAGGTTTATTTACATTGAATAGAAGATAAATAATCAACTTATTTAATGAAATTTATACAATATCTTCCATAAATTTCTTCTCAATTATAAATTTTTTAGACATACCCTTCTTTAAACCTTTATACAAAATCTAGGGAATAAAAACAATAAATGGTCAACACATATACTCTATAATGTTAAAGATATGAGATATTAGTTAATGATCATAAGTGATCATATGCTAATTATAAGGGTATGATAACATGATTATAATGTACTTAAGTCATACCCAATTAGACAAAAATTACTAATAATGAGACATGACCTAAGGGTCTTTTCTAACAAAAGGCATAAGTCATAAGGTTAAAGAATAATCAATAATAAATCATGATCCATGAGAACATATCAGAAGAATAAAATATAAGATATTTTCATACACATAATCATAAAAAATCATTTCTTTAGTCAAGTCTCTCTTCCAAGACTGTCATTGTTGAAAAAGTACCATAGTGGATTGATTTCACTCCCCAATCCATCATTTAATTATTCAAGGTTAATCCCAATAATATAATAGAGGAAAGAGACCCATAATTGATTAGGTTAACTACCCCATTACATTATTTACTTATTCCATGTTCACCTCTAAGAATATCATAATAGAAAATGTCCGTTACTTAACAAGGTTCACTCCCCGTTATAGACCATATTATCTCAAGAGATATCATTGTTTACCCAATGCAATTGAGGGATTTATAATCATGGCCCACATAATATAAGGAAAACCATATATAAGTTCATAAAAATATCATTAAAAATTATTATTTCTTCATAGCATAATCCGTGAAAAAGAAATAGGTTTCATAAATATTTCACCATCTCTTAATTAACCCAATTGAAAGTAATGGGATTTATTGAAATGTTCATAAAAAATTATCACCCTAAGTTACAATGAGAATGAATATCGATAGTATCATAAGATAATATCTCCAGTGAAGAATAAAAATATTTAATGTATTTTTACATACATGAAATATAAATTTTAAAGTGAATTTGTCCATTTGTGTGAGAATAGTAAAAATATCATTTTTTGGAATCGTTAAAAACTAAAATTTCAAAAAATATTCATAAAAATATTTTATTTGAAAATTACCATGGAAAAATATAAACAAATATCCAAAGTAAATAATGGTTATGATAGTTAGAAAAACAATTTATGTTTTATATGTCAAAATAGAAGAATATTTTTACACTTTTGTAAGAGGTTAAGAGTTATTCATATGTAAAAAAGTTTGAAAATATTACTTTAATAATTTATAAAAAAAGTAAAAGGTAGAAAGAATCCATTGGTGTAAATGATTGGTACTTATTCACAACCACTATAGCCAGCGTTCAGGGTTTGATTCTTGGATGAATCATATTCCCCTACTTGTGGGATGGCGGTGGATGTAAGAAATTGGATAGATAGAAGGTGGATGATAGATTTTGGTGGTTTCATCATAGGTGATCAATTAGTTGATTGGATCATATTTGTGCAGGTAGGTTACTATTAGTGGTCATTAAATGGGAAAATGAAAAGGCATCAGGATTAAGTGATACAAGTAGATCAGTCGCTAAATACGGTTATGACATGATCTTTAGTGAGTGATAACTGCCAGTGTGGCAGACGGCTGGGCGATAGGCATAGATGGAAATTTGGGAGAGGAGCATGGGAAGGTATCCCCTAGGTCTTTGTTCCATGTTCTATGGACCCTTTAGAACATGTATGGATATACATTCTAGGGCCTCTGGGCCATATGTATTGAGATTTAATGCCACTTTTTCTATATGATATGTAATGGGTTTGCATCTACCCAGCAATAAGGGGCGGTTTATTTGGTTTAATAAAAATGGATTTCCCCCAAACTATTTAAAAAAAGTAAAAGGTAATAAAAAAATCTTTCTAAAACATTTATTTATAGATAAAAACTTCAATAAAACATTTTCAAGAACGTGTACATGGAATAAAAAGTTCATCGACCAAAGAAGAAATAAGACCGAGTTTTCTTAAAAAACATTTCTCAATAATTTGAAGTACCAAAGAGAGAGAAAATGTATTATTTCATGAAAAGTATATAAATTATTATAGGATAGTAAAATATATTGGGTTTAAAGCATAAAAACCATATAATTTCCCTCAATGTATGTTTAGTATAATCAATCTCGAAAATAAATGAGATTGTAACATAAACACACACCTCAAGTTCTATCTTGATTTTTAAACATTTAAAAATATTTTATATTAAATATAGATTTATGGTAAATATATTTTATAAATATATTAAAATATAAATTATTATGTATCATTCCTTTATAATTTCAAATTATCCTTTCAATAACATTTCTTTATTAAAATGAAGATTTGGGTGAAAACTAGTCCGTTTCCATACAAGTTTCAGTTAGAGGGCACTGATCCTTGCACCATTTTTATGGTTTCATAATATCTATAATTTAAAATTTAAAATTTATTATATTTATTCATTATAAATACTTTTATAACCATTCATATAATGTGGAGATGAAAAATTAATTACATCACTTCATGGAGACAGTAGTTTATTCGTATGCACAAGGTGATGTTTACACTTTTCAATGGATGAAATGAAAGAAAGTAAAATAATATTTCCCTTTTATAGAATCAAAATTATATCATAAATATCATATATATTCATTAAATACATCCTTATAACTATAAAGTTTAAGATGAATTGAAAATTGAATCACGCCGCTTCGTGGATGTGGTAGTCCACACATACACACATGCGATGCTATTATCTTTCAACGGATGGTATAGAGATAGAGAATTGATATAAAATTAACATAAAACATTTTATAAGACTAAATTTACCTATTTTACCATTTTAATATGGTTATCAAAATTTTTAGGTGGTTTATTAAGAATGAAAAATGAACCGGATGGGTTAGAACATATACCTCTTCTTCTAGTATTCTCCTTTGAAAACCACATTAAGGATTCTTGGATCGGTATTTTGAGAATACCATGAAATCAAGGTCATGTATAATGATGTTAATAGAATTTGTTTATATATTTTTTGAGATAAATGGATTAAGTTTTTTTGGAGTATATATGAGAGAAGGTTCCCTTTTTATAAGAGGGTGGAGTGTCACACTTGTAATTACTAAGCATGTTAAAAAATAATAAAGTCAATATCATGGGAAATTGGAACCAAATTAGATAAATTGAAAATATATAATTATATAATATGAAAATAAATTCATAAAATTTTATTTTGAAAAAATTTCAGTCCATTTTATCGATTATATCTCTAGTTTAACCCCTCATTAACCCGTTTAACCTTTACCGTAGTAATAACATTTTACCTCATTTACTATTAATAATGAAAAAAAGAAATTTCAATATTTGATAAATTTGGAAAGTAAAATAATAAATATTTAAATAATTTTATCATATTCAATTTCTATATTTTCAAAAAAATCACTTTAAAAAATGTTCACAAAATGTAATGAAAACCGTTTTGAGAAAAATGTATTTTGAAGCATAAAACTGAATTTAATATAATTACCTACTTAGTAAAAACCACTAGATGAATGTTAATATATTATATTAAATATATTATCTAAAAAATTCATTAAAAAAATTCAAAAATGTTGTCTAATTATATTTATTATGATAAAATACATTTCACACAATAAAAACAGTTTTCTGAAAAATATCTATTTTTACCTTCAAATGCTATTATAATCATTTATAAAAAATTGTTAATTGATGTATGAATTATTATTAATTTATTAACATTTAATAAAAATAAATTTCTTCAAAATCCTAGTTCATTAGTGATAAATACACATAACTTTTAAAAAAATAAAATACTCTTAAAAATTGGTCTTTTTGTATAAAATGATTTTATTCTTCAAATTTAAAATTCAGTACATATTTCCTTGTAATTAATCAATACTTTTTCACATGAAAGAAAAATTTAATACACAATTTTCACAATTTAGATATTAATATTCATCCCCACTAATCCAACATATAGGAGATAATAGTCATATTTAATAATAATATTTCAATAATATATCATGATTCATTTAAAATCGGTGTTATATTTAAAACAAGATACCAAAGGAATAAAATTCTTTCAATGATAAATATATCATAAAATATTGAGGCATTTCTGTAACGACCCGAACTGTTATAAATAAAGTTTCCAATTATTATTTAATTAAATGAATTACTTTGTAATATGGTTATAGAAAAAACATGCTCTTCCATGGTTATATATTTGGATTTAAAAACCGTTAAAAATATTATCAATTTCAATATAACCATTAAACAGTGATCACCTTATTAGTACAAATATAGGGATTTAATGAATTCAACTAACTTAGAAAAAGGAATTGGTGACCTCATCCAGTAATATTGTACCCTATAAATCCCATTTATCATAGATTTCAAGGGAGATACCATCATTGTGATTTTCCCTTTACAAATTAAAAGGAAATATCCAATAACAAAAGCCTGGGAGAAACCATTTATTGGAGAAGTTCAAGCTCATTGAGATCATGACTCAAACCATGTTTTCCAAATGACCCCATGAAAGTCTCACCGTCACACACCTTAATCTTCTGGAATACATAATTTAAATAAAGAGATATGTATCAATAACTAAATAATATGAATATTTATATTTTATAGAGTAATTAATTTCTTTTAATTTTTATTGTTACTTATAAATGATTTTGATTTTGATTCAATTAAACACAAATTGTATTTTTGGGAAATATTCTAAGTCAATTAAGGGATTTATTTTGATTAATTAATAGATTTTTGAAAAAAATATTATTTTAATACAATTTCATTATTAAATATGTTTTATTAATTATAAATGGCCATATAAATTTTCTATGAAGTGAAATGTGCTTTTTACGAGGGTTCAAAAACTGGTATTGCCAAGAACCCAACATTTTTCAATAAATGTTGAATATTATTTTAAAAATTAAAATTCACATATTTAAAAAATTATTTTGATAAAATAAATATTATTTTTGGAATTATAATGTCGAAATTATCCAAAGGTAAATTTTTCATAATTTTCTAAGATAGTCAAATTTTGAGGTAAATATTAAATACCGTATAAATATACAGTATGTTTTATGACATCATAATCACTAAAAATGATATAATTAATACTATAATGGGAATATTAGAAAAAATCTATGTTTTCCCATTAAAATAACACAATTTTAATTTTATTTGATTAACTTTATTAAGACTTTATGAATCCTCCAAAACATATAATGTATTTTATGATTTTAAATTAATTTCATAAAAAATGTGACTCACCTACCCATAAGAAATGGTAATATTTTAATAAGTTATTCCATTTTATGAATAAAATAATTAAAACCTCTCTACTTTGGCAAAAACCATGGGAAGAAACCATGTAGAGGTTTTTGGTTTGAAATATTTTATTTTGTAGAGTCCAAAACCTAAATATTAAAGAAATCCCTCTCTTTTCCAATATAAACCCATTCAAGATCCAACTTATCTTCACTCAAAATCCTAGGAGAACGACCTTAATCTTCCCTCCTATCTCTATAATCCTCCCCCAGTTCCCCAAGCTCTCAATAATCCCCTTTCAATATTTTGGTTTCATACTTTTAAGGTAATGGATTCTCTCTTCTTCTCTTTTTTTCAGTTATCTATTCTATGTTGCACCATTTTATTTTTAATTACTAATGATTCAGTATGTATTATCACATGAATAATAATTCCATTATTATATATAAATTATTATATACCCTTTTCTCTCTCATTAATCCCTCCTAAGAACACCTGTTACCATACCGAAATTTCCTAAGGGTTCTTTCCTTCCTCTTTTTTATCAAAGTTTATTTATCTTGTTATTCATTTTTATTTTCAATTAATAATTATGGGGTATGATTTATTAACACCAAAATACTTCCATTATTATTTATAAATGATGAGATACCCCTTTCTCTATCATTAATCCCGTCCATGTACACCCGTTACCATGCTGAAATTTTATAAGCATCCTTTCCTTTCCCATTTTCTTCAAGCTTATTTATTATCGTATTCCTTATTTTGTTTCTAATTATAAATGTGTGGAAATGTCCTTACATCTCCCCATTACTTTCCACTTCATTTAAAAAGGATTATAGACCCATTTATCTGTCATCAACCCATTTTATGAACATTTTTGTGATGTCATTATGCTACCAAATTTTCACAATGATTTTTATGTGAAACCATTTATATAGTTAATGTCACACCCATTTACTATCAAGGGTTTTTATTTTTATGACTATATACCTTTTTATTTGGGAATTAACTGTATGTATTCTACTCTCCTTGATCATGGAAAAAGTTATTATGGTGAATGAATCAATGTTTTATGATCTATATGGCACACTTAATCATGAGAATAAAATGAAAGTGACAGGTGTGCCTAGAATTATATAGCACTCTAATGCATTGGGTATGTTTTGTATCATGATAAATTATGTTCGGACAAGGGTGAACCTGATTACATTATAATAATTTTTCCACCATGATGTCCTGGTAGTTTAGTTTTGACTTATGTTTATGATGCAATGTTTTAAGTTGTTATCGCATTTACCATGTTATAATATTCATGCTATATCACACATTATTATTCATTTTCATTTATAGATCATTAATTTTCCTTATCTAACATGTATTATTATCTTCATGTTATTTCATGTTTATTCTCTTACTGGGCTTTATATCTCACCCCTTTCTTATGTATTTTCCCTAGGTTATCCAATGTAGTTTTAGGCTCAAGAATGTTAAAGATGTTTTCAATAAAGATGTTATAATTAATGTTTAAAATTTAAATTCGATGTACATAATTCCCAAATACACTAGAATTTTTTATCTTTTGAGTTGTATTAAGTTTAATTTTATGTCATTAAATCATGTGTTAATGTGTAATAAAAATATGGTTTGTTATTGATGGTATTAGAGGAAATGTTTAGTTATTTTTGGGATTAAGCTTAAAAAAGTATTTAAAAAATCCTTAGCGATAAGACTAAGTATAATAATAAATCCCTAATATATTTTGAGTATAGAGTAAGTGTTTTATCATGAAAATAAATCCATGTATAGACACTACAAGTGGATGTGGTTCTGGCACTGATGTACCTAGGAGTAAAAACTCCAACATGGTGTTCCAGGCCTCACTTAGGGTAACCTAGTACACAACAACGAGCCTTACTGCACACCTAGTTTGAAACTCATAGGGGATATGCTTTAGTAATTCATAATATCATTATGAACCATTATTATGGTATTTAAAAACTCACATAAGAGTTTATGTTCGTAAATAGATTATGGATAACAAAGACTGAAGCCTATGAATTCATAAGTTAAGGAAATACATGAAAGTTATAAGTTATCCCTTTAATGTCCTTAAATTTCAATTTATGTGTTTCAAAGTTAAACATAATCTTACTTAATTTTTCATTTATTCTATCTAATTGATATAAATTAGAGAAATCTGGTAAACAATCAACGTAAAGAGAAATGTGATGAGTACTCCAATGAGATTCCCAAACCGATGGGAGAAGGAATCACACACTTCATGATAATACTCTCTCAGATAAATAAGGTTTTGAATGGAAACCTAGATCAGGAGGAGCTTCAAAATACCCTCAAAATAGAACAATCCATAATTGAGAGCTTCATGTGACAAAGGCCTCCAAATTTCAATGGATCATATAATCCTTTAATTGTTGAACAATGGATCAAATCCATTGAGAATATATTATCCATCCTTCAATGATATAAACATGAGAAGGTTATTTTTTATATTTATATTATGGAGGGTAAATCTATTCAATGGAGGAAATTGATTAAAAATACAAAGCCTGAGGAAGTGATCAAAGTAATGGTGTGGATAGATTTCTAAAAAATGTTTTTTGATAAGTATTTTCCCTGCCCCCTTCGACTTAAAATGGAAATGGATTTACTTACACTAAATAAAAAAGATAAAAAATATATCAGGGAATATGAGGAAAACTTCACAAGGATTCTACAATTAACCTCTAGTTTTGTCGTTACACCAAAATTCAAGGTGGATCACTTTTTTAGTGGGATAAAACCTAGCCTTTAGAAATACCTGGCGATTCATGGCTTTGATATCTATGAGGAAATTGTTTGATGTGAGCTAAAAGTTGAGAAGTATATTGGTTAATCTCAGGGGTATCATGGGGATAAAAATCAAAAAGTGGAGATCAAATGTGGTGGTCTAATAGATATATCTAACTTTGATAAGAAATTCCAACATCCCACCTTACAATGGTGCAGAAAGAAGCACCTAAGAAATTTCCTGAAGGGGACAAAGAAATGCTTTAGGTGTTGGAAGTAAAGTCACCTGGCTAGTGATTGATGGTAGGAGAAACATGCTACTAATATGGAAGAAAGAAATTATCTAGTGAACCATCATCGTATTGTTCATTTCTATAACTAAAAAGAACCATGGTATTTTAAAAACTGATGCACTAAGATAAGGGTTTTCAGGGACAACCAACAACCTCCAAGGAAAAAAGGCGATCTTTTTCTATCACTACTGCTAAAGTGAATCCTGGAAATGAAGTGATGACATGTATGCTAGTTATTCCTTCAATAATAGAGAATATACTTTTTGATTCAGGTTCTATGCAATCCTTCATATCATGAAAGTTTAGAAGAACTATTCAAACACCATTAAAATTAATGTAAGTAGAGGTGTTGGTGAAAATGGAAAATGGAAGAATTATTACATCCTAAGTAAATAATTCATCCCCTGTCAAAGTTTGTGGGATGAATTTATTAGAAAAATTTTTCATACTCTAATTGGGGGAAGTTGATGTAACTCTAGGTATAGATTGTCTTTCCCTATATAGAGCCAATATAAATTTCCCTGAGAAGGAAATTACTCTCTATATTACGAATCATCCTTAGATTATATACAAATAAAAGGAGAAGGATGAATACTTTTTAGCACCATTATCTCAAGCATGGATATTATTATCATATGAGTAATCATTTATAGATAAAATGATTTAGTGTAAGGAAATAATCACCCTTAAAGACATGCCCATTGTGAGGTAATACATTGATGTGTTTCTCAAAAGAATTCCTCATCTTCCTCCTAGATGAGATGTTTAATTTTCAATTGATCTTATACATAGGGAGTTACAATTATCCAAAAATCCATATAAAATGGATGTCGTGGAACTTGAGGATCTGAAGAATTGACAATAGGAGAATTTGGATAATTTTTTCATACACCCAAGTGCTTCCCCATGGGGTGGTCCTCTCTGTTAAGAAGATGGATGGGCCAATACAACTTTTTAATCTATTATCATGAGGTCAACAGGATCACAATAAAGAAAAATTATCTCCTACCTTATATTAATGAATTATTTGATCATATACATGGAGAAAAATAATTTGCAAGGTGTGTCTATGGTCAGGATATTAGCAAGTTAGGGTGATGAAGCAGAATATCCCTAAGACTGCTTTTCGTACAAGGTACATGCATTATGAATTCATAGTAATGCTTTTCAGACTCACTAATGCTCAAAAAATCTACATGGAATTGATGAATAGAGTCTTTATATATTACCTTGACAAATTTTTGGTAGTCTCTATAGATGATATTATAATATACTCTAAAATTAAATAGGAGCATGAGAAATATTTGAAAACTATACTGAAGACCTTATGAAAGGAAAGGCTTTATTTTGAGTACAAAAAATGTGAGTTTTGGTTTAAGGAATTCTCTTTCTTGGGAAATATCATTACAATCAATGAGATATCTATAGAATCTTCAAAAATAGAAGCAATTGAAGGATAAATGAGGCTAACATATGTGATAGATATCTATAGTTTCCTTGGGTTAGCTGGTTATTATCGACATTTCATGAAACATTTCTCACTACTATCAAACCCTCTCACCTAAATAACCTAGAAGGGAGTTATGTTTTCTTAGAATGATGAATTAGAAGAAATATTCAAGGAGTTGTAAAGGAGGCTTATTACTGTTCCTATAATCACACTACCCATAAGTGGAGAGGTTTTAGTGGTATTCTGTGATGCTTTGAAGATGGGCCTAGGCTGTGTGTTGATGGAAAATTACAGTCATTGCCTATTCATTAAAGAAGTTGAAAGTTCATGAATATAACTAACCAACACATGATCTGGAGTTAGCTGTAGTATGTTTTACTTAAAAATGTTGCAGCATCATCTCTTTGGTTAGAAGTATGAAATATATATGGATCAAAAAATCCTCACGTATAGATTCACACAAATAGAGCTGAATATGAACAAACGAAGATGGTTAGAGATAATCAAAGACTATAACTTATCCATCCACTACCATCTTGAGAAAGTGAATAAAGTTGCATAAACTCTAAGCATAAATGATTCAGAAAATACATCATTAATGATAATTGAAAAGGAACTGATCTTCTTAGACTTGGAAAGGATGTACATTGGAATCATAAATGAAGGAACATCATCAATACTTTCACAAATGATTGATCAACTATCTCTTATCGAGAGGTTAAAAGATGCTTAAAGAGGTGATGTTGGAATTCAGAAGAAAGTGGAAGTGATAAGGAAATAGAAATCCTTGGATATCAATTTTAATGATGATTGTGTGGTGATATTTGGGAAAAGACTATGTTTACCATCAAATTTTGAGTTAAAGGAGTTTTTGTATAATCGACACATCTCAAGCTTCTCCATCCACCCAGGAAGCACAAAGATGTATCAAGATATATAAGAACACTATTGGTGGGAAAATACGAAGAAGTAGATTGCAGAATATATATCAATATGTCTTGTATGTCAGCAAGTGAAAGTGGAAATGAAAAAATTGAAGGGGATGATGCAACCATTACCCATACCTACATAGAAAAGGGAAAATATCACTAAGGAATTTACCCGTGATCTTCTAAATACATAAAGAGGGAATAATTATTTTTGGGTTATGGTGGATAATTTTATAAAGACTGCACACTTTATTGTGATACGAGAGGAATTATCACTAGATCTACTTGTACAGATATACATCAGGGAATTGGTTAGGTTTCCTGTAGTGCCACTATATATTATATCTGATTGAGATCTAAGATTCACCTCTAAGTTCTCTAAGAGTCTCCAACAATCTCTGCGTACTGAGTTGAACTTTATCATGACCTATCACCCTCAAACTGATGACCAATCTGAGAAGACAATGTAGACACTTGAGGACATGTTGAGAGAATGCTCAATGAAATTTCAAGAAGGATGGGATCAACATCTTCCTCTGGTCGAGTTATATTACAACAATAGTTTCAACAAGAGAATCCAAATGAATCACTATGATGACCTTTATAGGAAGAGGTATTGGACATATACATGTTGGGATGAAGTTGGGGAATGAAATCTACTAGGTCCTGAAAAGGTCAAGGAAATGGTGGAAAAGGATATAACCATTTTATAGCACATCAAGTTAGTCAGATTTGAAAAAGCGCTATACTGATAATCATAAAATATTCCTAGAGTTTGACATTAGAGACATGATATTTCTTCACATATCTCCAAGGAAGAAAGTGATGATATTTGGGAAGGGAAATCTTAGTCCAAGATACATCGTCCCCTTTGAGATCCTTGATCGCATTGGTGTGGTGGCCTATAGACTTTCACTCCCACCCAACCTATCTTGATTTCACGATGCATTCCATGTATCACTCTTGAGTAAGTATATACCTGACCTCTAACATGTACTCAATCTAGAGGTGGTAGCATTGGAGAATGATCTTTCTTATAAGGAGAAGGCAATGAAGATCTTTTGTCGTATAGAAAAAGGTCTATGAAATAAGACAATTCACCTTGTCAAAGTACTATAGAGAAACCAAATGTTTTAAGAAGTAACATAGTAACTATAAGAAGTGTTGTGATATAATTAACCTCACCTATTTTAAGGGGGGGGGGGTGAAATGAAAATTTTGAGGACAAAAATTCTCAAGGGGGGAATATTTTAACGACCATAACTATTATAAATGAAGTTTCCCTTTGTGATTTAATTAAATGTCTTATTATGTAATATTGATATAAAAAACATGCACTTCCTTGGTAATATCTTTTAATTTAAAAACCATTAAGAATATTACTGTTTTTACTATAGGTGTTAAACAATGATCACATGATTAGTATAAATATATGGATTTAACGAATCCAATTGATTCAGACAATGGAAGTGATGGACTCATCTAGTAGGATTGTACCATTTGAAGCCCATTTATCAGATCTTAATATGGATATATAATCATTGGTCTTTTTCATTAACCAATCCCAAACTGAGATCCAACAATTTAAGCATGAGAAAAATTGTTTACATGAGAAGTTCAAGCTCACCAAGATCATGGCCCAAACCATGTTTGGTGAACGTCCCCATGAAATTCTCTCTATCACACACCTTAATTCTAGGATGTACACCGACATAATAAAGTGACATGTATCAATATATTATTAATATGTATATGTATATTTTATAGAATAATTTTATTTTTTATTTTTATTATTAATTATAAATTATTTTGATTTTGATTCAATTAAACACAAATTATATTTTCTGGTAATATTCAAATTCAATTAGGGGATTTATTTTGATGAATTAATGGATCTTTAAAATAAATAGTATTTAAAAATATGTTATTATTAAATATTTTTTATTAATTACAAGTGGTTACATATTTTTTTATGAAGTGAAATTTAATTTTTATAAGGGTTAAAAAACTATTATTGTAAAAAACCTATCATTTCTCAATAAATATTGAATATTATTTTAAAAGTATAAATTAAAATATTTAAAAAATTATTTATATAAAATTAATATTTTTTTATAATAATAATTTTGAAATTATCAAATAGTGAATTTTTCATAATTTTTTGAGACAGTTGAATTTTTGGGTAAAAAATAAATACCTTATAAATATACGGTGTGTTATATAACATCATAATGACCCAAAAACGATGTAATAATTAATATAACTGGCATATTTGGCCAAATATATATTTTATCATCTTAAAATAACAATATTTTAATTTTATTTGATTAATTTTATCAATCCTTTATTAATCCTCCAAAACTTATAATGTATTTCACGATTTTAAATTCATTTCATTAAAAATGTGACTCACCTCCACATAATAAATGGTAAAATTTTAATAATGTATGACATTTCCCTAGTAAAATAATTAAAACCTCTCTATTTAGGAAAAAACCATGGGATAAAACAATGGAATGGTTTGTGGTTTGAAATATTTTATTTTGTAGAGTCCAAAACCTAAATATTAAAGAAATCCCTCTCTTATCTTCTATAAAACCACCAAATATCCCACTTATCTTCACTAAAAATCCTTGTAACATGACCATACTTTACCCTCCTTTTCCATAACCCTCTCGAGGTTCCCTAAATCTCCCAAGAATCCCCTTTCATGATTTTGGTTTTATACTCTTAAGGTAACAAATTCTCTCTTCCTCCATTTTATTCAAGAATTTCTTCTATGTTATGACCTTTTATTTTCAATTAATAATGATGGGATATGTTTTAAAACCTCCAACATATATCCATTGCTATTTATAAATTATGAGATACCCCTTTATATATCATTAACTCTTTATCATAACAACCATTACCAAGAAGAAATTTTGTAAGGGTTCTTTCCTTTTTATTTTTTATCAATGTTTATTTATCTTGTTAGACATTTTTGTTTTCAGTTACTAATGATGGGGTGTGATTTAGAACATAACACATAATTCCATTATTATTTATAAATTATTAGAGACCCATTTCTTTCTCATTAATCCATCCCATGTACACCTGTTACCATGTCGAAATTTCATAAGCATCTTTTCTTTCCCCTTTTTCCTCAAGCTTATTTGTTATCGTATGCCTTTTTTCTAATTATATATTTTTGGACATTTCCTTAAATGTAACTATTACTGTAAAATTCATGTGAAATTTTTTATAGACCCATTTATCTATCATCAACCCATTTGATAAAATTTAATGTAACGATGTTATGCTGCCAAATTTTCATCGCAATTTTCATGCCAAACCATTTATGTAGTGAATATCATACCCATGTCTTATTAAGGGTATTCACTTTTATGAATATATACCTTTTTTTGTGGAATTAAATTTATTAATTACACTATACTTGATTGTGTAATAAGTTATGATAATTAATTAATCCATGTTTTAATATCTGTGTGGCACACATAAGAATGAGAATAAAATGAAAGTGACGGGTGTGCCCAAAATTATATAGTGCTGCAATACATTGGTTATATTAAGTATAAAAATAAATCATTTTGGGAAAGGGGTGTACATGATTACATTAAGGTACTTTTCCACTATGAATTATTTTAGGTTTAACCTTGGCCTATGTTTATGATGTATGGTTTTAAGTTGTTTCCACATTTCCCATGTTATGATTATCATTATATATAACACCTTATTATTCATGTTTCTTTATGCATCATTGATTTTACTTGTCTAACATGTATTATCATCTTCATGTTATAATATTTTTTCCCTTAATATTATTTATGGATCACCCCTTTATAATGTATCTTCCCCAGGTTATCCAATGAATTTTTAAGCTCAATCATGTTAAATAAGTTTCCAATAAAGGTATTGTAATTATTGTTTAAAATTGTAATGAAATGTACCTAATTCTCAAAGACACTAGATTTATTGATTTTTGGGTTTTATTAAGTGAAATTTTATGTAATTCAAGCATGTATTATAGTGTAATAAAATGAAGGGTTTTTATAGTTCCATTCTACCCCTTATAAAAATTTCAAGATCAAAATTTCCTCACTATGTTACAAACAACCAAGGATAATTATGTATCATCACATCCTTGGGTTAAAATATAGATTCCTCAAATTTATGGTTTTTTGAAAAAACTTTGACCAGGGGAGTGGTATTATTCCACAAAAAATTATCTCTTTGATCTAGAATCTTGATAGATTATTCCTCAAAAGAGAGATCATGATCTAGGGTTATGTCATCTAATTTTATCATATGTGAAATATTTGATATGTACTTCCTTAGAATAGATACATTGAACACATCGTTAACTTGAGAGGGGTTTTGTGGAAGAGACAAGTGATAAGAAACTTTCCAAATATGATTAATAATTTTTAAGGGATATGTATTTATATAAGGCCTAAATTTCTCTTATTTCTAAATCTCATAAACATATTCCAAGGAGATATTAATAGACGTTTTCACCAAATTCAAATTGTATATCACATAGATGATTGTCAGTATAACTTTTATATCAACTATAAGCTACCATGATGTGATACTTAATATATCTTACTTTCCATTCTATTTCCTATGCTAGATCATACCTCAATTTATTTCATTCCCTAACATCAATCTAGTACATTTATGTTTTTTATTACTTCCATAGAGGGATTCATAAGGATCCATCTAAATTCTTGAGTGAAATATATTGTTAAAAGAAAACTCAACCAAATAAGGGTGTTGATCCCAAATACCTTTGAAATATAAAAAAAACCTCTCAAAATATCTTATAGGGTTTTAATGGTACAAAAATATTTATTACCTATATGAGGATGATATTATGTTTTAAATTTCAACTCCATATTCAAATAGTATTGAAGATTTATAAATAAATTAGAGTTAAACCATGGATCCTGATCAGATAAAATATAATTTGTAACCCCATTAAACCTTAACACTTCCCTAACATATATCATGGAAATATGATCAATATCAAAATGTTATTTGATATTAATGAAATGTAATGACTTGATAAGGTGATCAAATATATCCTAAATAACATTATAACCTTTATATATTTTGGGGAGTTTGATGATGAAATTCATAGTGATTTTTTCTCATTTCCACTTTGGTATGGGTAATGGTTGTATCATCCATATATAATTCTTTCTCTTATACATAACTTATTTCCATTATAAACATTGATATATTTAATCCAAAATATATATTTCCATGTTGTGCACCCCAAAATACTCTTTCAAATATTTATAGATCTTCGTACTTCCAGGATGAATAAAGAATGATGAACTATGAACTTCATACAACAAATAAATCTTTAAATGTGTTATTGATGATACAAATACTCAGTTAATAAACCTTATTATTCAACAATAATCATTCTTAAAATCATTTACATCCCCCACCTTCTTCTATAGTTCCACATATTCCTTATATACCTCTTTAACCATCACATGGATGGATGGTTGAACATTCACATGATAAAGATATGATATTTCCCTTTTTAAATGATTTCATGATCCATATTCTATAAATACATAATAATTTAATATCTTTTAATCCTCATCATGGAAAAACTATCACTATATTTCCAACCTAGAGTATCTTTTACCTTTTTCACCTTCCTAGGGTGGAAATTTTTTGATCAATCATAATATTTAATCAACACCAATCATCTCTTTTAGAACATATTCAAAACTTTCTACTTGAATATATACTTCATGGTTTTATAAATAGTATATATATCAAATGTTTCCCCTTAAAGTTAATGTCTGTATATTTTAAATAAAAAATTAATACCACTAATTCCAAATAATGAGTTAGGTAATTTTACTCATGAGTATTCAATTTTTGTGAGGAATTATCCTACACCATATCATTATGAATGAGGATTCATCCCCGTACCTTTTTCAATGTATCACTATAGATCAATAACTCTTTTATTGTATAGGGTAGTTTGGAAACAAGTGTACTAAAAAACCTTCACTTCATCTCTTTAAAATAATCTTCAAATTCATTCATCCAATAGAACTTGGATACCTTTTGATTCAACATGGTTATTGTATTAGATTCCCATGATAAATATCTCATAAATTAGTATTAGTAACCTAACAACCCAAGTAAACTATAGATATAAGTCACTGCTTTTGGTCATGAAATTTTCATAATAAATTCTATCTTTGATGGATACATCAATGTACCCTCACTTGATATTGTAAAACCTAATAATGAAACTTTATGTATCTAAAATACACACATGGTAAATTTGGAATACAAATTCTCCTTACTAAGGTCTTCAAAAATATCCTCCAATGATATTCATGATCTTTTTTTATCATTTAATATATAATAATATCATATATATATATATACTACCAAAAACTAATCAAGGTAACTTATAAGGACTCCATTAATTAGATCCATGAAGATAACATGGGCATTGATAAGTCCAAATGGCATCACACTAAATTTTTAAAGACCATACCTTATATGAATGGCTATCTTGGGTGTATCCACCTTCTTGAACATTAATTCATGATATATAGAATGAATTTAAATATTGGAAAATTATTTATCCCCATGAATTTGATCAAATAAGACATCAATATTGAGTATATGACACTTATTATTGATAGTTATCTTATTAGGTTCTCAATAGTCAATGAAAAGATGCATAGTCTAATATTTATTCTTAACAAAAATAGCATTTTCACCCCATGGTGATGCACTCAGACATATTGAATTTTATAGATTTTCCTAGAGTTACTTATTCAATTCCTATTACTGAACATGTTCCATTTTATATGGAGTAATTTTAATAGGTTTAGAATTGGGTATAAGTTCTATTAAAAAATCAACTTCCTGATTTGGGGGAATACTAGGAATTTATTTAACAAAATACATCTGTGTATTTATGAACAGTAGAAATATATTCAATAATGAGTGTTTCCCCAATCATTTGAGATAAATATTCTTTATAAATAGGTTGTAATACCCATAAAATGAAATTAATTTAAATTTAAAGATCATTTTCATTCTCACATTGAAAGACACTCATATGTTGATTCAAAATATAAACTATGACTTCCCTTCCTCATAAATTGATATAGGATCTATATATAGAAAACCAATACATTTACAAAATAATAAGAATTCAACTAGAAAGAGAATAAAATTATTTTTTGGAATCAATTTACCAAAAACTTATATCAGAGAGGAGCTATAGACTTGAGATGTAATCATCATACCATTAAGAGTTTTTAGAGCTAAACCACAATATAATCACTGAGGATGTTATATAAAACACTTAGAAAACTCTTTAGATATTAAAGTATGAGTAGATCTATAATTAAATAATACATTCTATATTCTACAATGGACAATAAGTGTATCTTTTACCACTTCATTATCATGATCCACTTTAAAAGTTGTGATCACTTGATATTTCCATTGTCCTCTTGATGTAAGAGCTTATTTCCAATGATTATTTTCATCAACCATTATATTCATGAACTAATTATCATAATAACCATATTACTTGTAATTATATCATTAGGGTGTGGGTAGCTCATTTGTTTGAGATTTTACACTATTATTTTCATTGACTAGCCTCTTCACATCACTTCAACACTATTTTGCTTGATAGCCATATTTTCCACCCTTAAAACATTTACCAAACCCCATAAATAAATTTCCTTCATGATTCCTTCAAAAATTTTGGTATGATGAAAGATTAATTTTATTTCCTCTATGGGGTTTGGAATTATAATTTCCTAGAAATTACAAATTTCTTTTATGGTCACAAAAATCGAGAAAATAATGAGTCTCGAATCTCAATTTCTAGTTTGAGATCAGATTAAAATATTTATTCAAAACTATAAAATTATAGTATATCCAATTACTTTCAAATATTGTGTCTTAAAATACTAAATGACTAGTCTAATTTTATTTCTAGCTTTATAATATTACTGGAAGAATACCTTACATTTCTAGTGAAATATACCACATAGATACCAATGGATTACTCATCCTTCTTATTTAATTCCATAAATCAAATTTCTATTTTCTTGTAATGATTTTAGGGAAAATAATTATTGAAAAATACCCACTTAAGATCTTCCCATATCATGGAAACAATTTTCTCCTCTTTCCTTAGATTCTTGATAAGAGTCAACTATTGACTAGCTTCACCTTTCAAATGATATACTAACAAAATAACCTTCTCATGGTCCAAGAACTAAAGAATAGAAAATATATTTTCTACAAAATTAATACATTTCTATGAAATAAATAGATTAAATAAAAACATTAAGGAAGGAAAAAATTTCCACATAAAATAAAAAATATTGAGTTGATACTTACTTTGGACATTTTTTAGCTCAATATAATTCATGTTACCATTCATAGATTAAGATATTTGGGTGAGGATAAATGAAAAATTTAATATACCATCTTCTATTTCATTTGTTTTCTCGTGAGGAAGTCATTTTATTTTCCATCGCATTTTTTTCACACGATTCCTCTTGGTTACAACTATTGGGTAAAACCAAAATACAAAGTGTGAGTATCAAACAACAGTAATCATAGGAAAAAATCATATTATTATGAAAGTTATTCTTATGATATCCAAAATTGTAAATTTTTCTTTCATCCTAAAACAATTTATGTTCAACTCTTATCACAATGACTTGTCATAGTTTATCATAGATTCTATAATCTCATCCATAATAATTGTTTATAAAGAGAACATGGATCAACCAATGCATATATCTTGAGGTTTTCAAACCAATCATAGTGTTAGGAATTATTATCAAGAACTAGGTTAAGATTAAGTTAATACCTAACTGACCTTTTCAGGGTTATTACCTCTAGTATAATTTTTGATTGATCCTGCATATACTTTTTTAAATCCAAACCAAGATTTCATTGCTAGGAAGCCACACAATCTCTATCTTATAAAAAAATTTAAGATGTTATCCTATACTTAGACTTATCCCTGTGGTTTTAATCAAATTGTTTCTAATAATAATCATAAAAATTTACTAAAACCTTCTCTGATACCAACTGAGGGGACCCAAGAATTATATACAAAAGTATTTCCTTATTTTAGATGAATATTCAATACATATCAAAATAACACATGTTCGGAAATTGTAATGGTTTAGTTTCTTTTAAGACTAAATAACAAAATTATTTAATGAAATATCTTTAATATCTTCCATAAATTTATTCTCACATTACACCCATCATAGAAATACCCAACATAAAACCTTTTTTCATAACACGTGGAACGATAAAATAAGAAAGCGTGAGATCAAATACTCAATAATGGTAAATTTAGGATATATCAATCAATGATCATAAATGAGTATAGGACAATCATATTATTATGATAATAGAATTATAAATTATAAAATTCATACCCAATTAATCAAATATCACTAATCATGAGTCATGAAATAATGCTCTATCATAACGAAAGGAATAAGTCATAAGACTATGAAATAATCAATAATAAATCATGATATATGATAACATATCATAAGGATAATACATAATTATTTTTCATACAAATAAGTATAAAAAACATTTCCATATTCAAGGATCACTTTCAAGTTTATAATAGTGGACAGAGTCCCCTAATGGATTAGGTTCACTCTCTATTTCATTAATTCACTTTTCAAGGTTTACCCCTAGGACTATCATAGTAGATGGAGTACCATAGTGTATTGGATACAATTCCTATTATATCATTTCCTTATTCATGGTCTACTTTCAAATTTTTAATAGTGGATAAAGAACCTTACTAAATTAGGTTCACTCCATATTCCAATTCATATTTTCTCATAAGATATTATTATTTACCCAATACATTAGAGGGTTATATAATTTTGATCCCTCATATCACATGATAAAAAATATACATAAGTGTTTCAAAATATAATAAAAAAATTAATTATTTAATTATATCATGACCTATGAAATAGAAATGGATTTTAACAATATTTCACCATCACTTAATTAACCCATGGGAAAGTAATGAGTTTCATAGAATAATCCATAAAAAATAACCATCATAGGATATATTGATAAATAAAGTGGCTGATATCATATGATCATATCCATAGTTAATCAAAACAACCCATAAAATATGTTTACTAAGATGAAATATACCTTTAAAATAATATTTGGACATTTCATTGAATGTAGTAAAAACATTTTTTATTTTAGTATCCTTGAAAACTAAATATTCCTAGAATATTTAGAAAAACATTTTCTTTGAAAATTATCATGAAAAATAATAAATTTATATTCAAATAGAAGAATAGTTATGACAGTGGAAAAAACTATTAATACCATATACATTAAAAGAGAAAATTCTTTTCACACTTCTGTAAAAAGTTAAAAGTGAGTTTTATATAAAAAATTTGAAAATATTAATTTTAATTATTTGTAGAGAAAGTAAAATGTAGAAAAAATAACCTATGTAAAAAATTTATGTATAGATAAAAACATCCATATTTTTTTAAGAATATGGATATGGAAGAAAAATTTCATCGACCATAGAGGTAATAAGGCTGATTTTCTTAAAAACATTTTATCAACCCTTTTAAGTAACAAATAGAAGAAAATTTTAATATTACATTTAAATTCCATGAATAATTATATGATAATATAATATATGGTTTTTAATGGATAATGACCATATAATTTCCATCAACATAAATTTAGCAAGGACAATCCCAAAAAGAAATAAGATTGTAACATAAACCCCTATCTCTAGTCCCTCTTTATTTCATACGCATGAAATCCTCATATATAATAAATATATATTTATTATAAATATTTCATTGAACAATATTCATAAATAAATAACTATGTATCATTCCTTTTTAAATTTAATTTTTCATTTTATTAAAGATTTTTCATTAAAATGAACATTCTCGGTGAAAAATGGTTCATTTTACAAGCACGTTTCAGTTCGATGGTTCTGGTCCATGAATATTTATCAAGATTTCATCCTATATTGATTCTTAAAAATGAAATAAGAATCATAGTTACTCATTATATATTTTTTATAACCATTCATATAAATACTTTTTTGAAAAATTAATTACATCACTTCTTGGATAAGGTAGTTCGTACGTACGCATGAGTGATGTTTTAACTTTTCGATAGACGAAAAAAGGATATTAAATAATAATTAGACTTTAAATAATAAAAATTATATAATAAATAATATATATTCAATGAATTTATCCTTATTTTAAACTATTGAAAGAGGAATTGAAAAATGAATTGCATCACTTCATGGGGGTGGTAGTCCACATATACGTACGATCCACCTTATCATTTTCCAATGAATGGGAAGGATACAAAAAAATAGA
The DNA here is from genome assembly GCA_963277665.1 of Viscum album. Lineage (NCBI taxonomy): Eukaryota > Viridiplantae > Streptophyta > Magnoliopsida > Santalales > Viscaceae > Viscum > Viscum album. The sequence continues at coordinate 451,841,864 of OY728157.1, read as the reverse complement.
TATAATATTAACAAAAAAATCTAAATATAGTTAATATAAAAATTTCATAATGTTAATATGGTTATATAACATTTGGATGAGGTTTAAAAAATGAAACATGAAAAAATTGGTATTTTGGGAGAACCAACACCTCAAGGATGTGGATAAGGGTATTGGGAGATTATTTATGAAAATACTGGTCAAGATAAAGGAGTAAAGTGGTGTGGTTAAGAGAGGATATTATGCATCCTAATATATGTATGTGGTGTTGAACGCTTGTAATTATTAAGAATTTTTAAAAATAATAAAGTCATTCCAATAGGAAAGTGGCTCCAAATTGTCTAAAGTTTGAAGATTGGATGAGACAAGATAAAAATTAAGTTATCCAATAGGATTTAGACAAGATGTTAGGTATCTTAAACCATTATATATTTAGTTTAACCCCTCATTATCCCATTTAACCTTTACTATAGTAATTAATCTTTACCTTAGTTACTACTCATAATGACCAAAAAGAAAATTGAACTCATTAAAAATTTTAGATATACTGATTCCAAATATAGAAAATATTTTAGCATATTAAATTTCTATAAGTTATATAAATTTATTTGAAAAATATTCCAATTAAAATGAGAATTTTTTTAGAAAAACAAATTTTAAGACAAAAATTTAATTTAATCCAATACATTTCCTAGTAAAAACCATTAGATAAATGTTAATGTAACAACCCTCAATGATTGAAAGTGATCCACAATTTTAATTAAATTAATTTTAAAATATCACCCAAAATTCCTATTCAACCCTTCTTCTCTTCCCAAACCCTCACTCAAATTTCTAGTTATGGAGGCTTACCTATGATGATTTTGATCCTCCTCACCCATTTTCTTCACTAAATTGAACCTCGATTGCTATAATGAGTACTTTAAGATAAATATAACACTATTATATCTTCAAATATTGGTTTATTATTTTTTTACATTATTATAACCCTAATTCTATACAGTTGGGGATACTTTTATGTATTTTTTGTGCTAGTATTATTGTAGAAAATTATTCATGGTGGTTTAGTTTTTTCACTCCTATGGTAAGAAAGCCTTTACCAATTAATGAAATTTGCATAAATTTTCTTGTATCCTTTTGTATGTGGATGTGTGGGTATCTTGTGAGACTTTTGACTAAAGGTATAAATACATTAGGTTAGGTCTGTATAAGCATAATGGGCCCATTATATGGGGAGTGTTAGGATAATTCTTGGTTAGAGTATAAACTATGTTTGGAATTGTGGATGATGTAGGAGTTGTGCACTTGGAAACATTGAACTTTGGGGAGCCGTTTGGGATCAGTTTGGGCTGGGTAGGCCTATATAGATTATGTATTATATAGAATGGGTTTCCCAATAATTTCGATATTGTTATTGATACATATTGATAATTTTGTCATTGATGCTTTTTGTGGCCTCCCAAGAACCTTCAGGATGGGATGAGGTGATATGTTGGGCCTCATAAGAACCTACTTGATGGGCCAGAGTGATGTGTTATACCTCCCAAGATACTTTGGTATGGGTCATCATGAAAGGTTTGAAATCACAATAATATTTTGGAAGGGTCGTTGTGTGACTGAGTATGTGACCTACGAGACATGCATGGACCATGGGTTATTATTGGCTATGGCAGTTCTAATAAACCATCCTTCCATCATGGAGATGAAGTAGGTAGGGTCGTGGTTCGTGGTATCTTGGTTAACACATGATTACTTGGTAGGTTTGTAAGTTATTTATGTATTTGTTTTCTATTGACGAATCCACATTTATACACTTGATGTATTTATGTTAAGGTCTCATTGGTGGTGTCATACTAAGATTATTTTCACACCCTGCATGAGTATCTTAGTGAATGTAAAAAAACTATGATCAGGGAAATGACTAAGGGAAAGGGACCCAGGATTGATTGTTGATTAGGCACTAGTGGTTGAGGATCAAGGTGATATCAAGATATACTACAAGAGTAGTGATGCCTCTTTTATTTATCTTCATTAGTTTCCATTTGTATACTAATCCAATACCTTTGGGGGTCCATTTTTACTGTTTTTATGACTTTATATATTGTATATATTTATATTATATCATATTAATCCAATATATTTGCTTCTATTTATTTGATTTCTTACTTATTTTTGTTGATTGTTCCTTTGGTTATTCTTATATTGTGTGTGTCACTTTGATATTCAAATATACTGAGGGAATATTCCCACAATAGATTGTGTAGGGCCTCATATATAGTTATAAACCTCATGAATATTGGGTAGTGTACATGAGGTAATATACCCCCTCATCCCATACCAGTAGATTCGGCTCGGGAGTTTACAAAATGGTATCATAGATATTTTCTTTGACATACTATTTGGGGCTTGGTAGAATGTGGATAAGTTTTATGGGACATAGGTAGGGAAGATTAGCTTATACCTAGATATCTCATGAGTTGTGGAACTCTGTTTTTCTAGGTAAAATGGTATTGATTCTATTCAATGTGGTGTTATAGTTTCATGTTATTCTTGTGTATCATTGAGATTTTACGAATTATGGGATTTTTTATCTTAACTTGTTGGAAAGAATTATCTAGTTAATGAATCATGAGTATTAATGTAGGTTCACATGTTATACACCTAACAACTTGTGATAGATATGGGAATAAATTAATTAAATGTTGAACAAAGATATATTTGGTTTTTTCAAAATATATTTTTGATGACATATAATTAATTTATCCTGAGAATGCTTATCATTTTTTTTCATATGACTATGATGAAATTTTATGTACAATGATGTGGGATTAAGTCCTGGGTAAGTCCTAAGTGGGTAACGCGTAATGGTTATGGGTGGATAATGGGTATGTTACCTAGTGTTGTTTTGTGTCTATGTGTACATGCTAAATACTTATGTTTTGTAATGTTTGAGTTGTTGAAGGTGTTTGGAGATTCTGTTGGTATTTAAAATAATTATGCATATCATTGATGTATCATGGTGCCACCTCCAAATCAAGGTGAGGACTTTCTATATACAGGGAATGTTCTAGAAGTACCATTATAAATTTATAAGGGGCAGGATAATCATGCCCCAAATTACACTCCCACGGTTCATTCAGAAGATTGGATTGAGATAATTGAGAGGATATTTTTCATGGTGGAGAGTCTGAATAATCTATGAGTGATGTTTGAGGATTTTATGGTACAAGGACCAAGAAGGAGGTGGTTGGGTGTTATGATCCAATACAGAAGACATGATAATATGATGTGGTAGATCTTCAAGGACCTCTATTTTTATGAATTCATTCCAAAGCACTTAAGTCTATAAAAATTTCAAGAATTTATGGAACATCAATAGGGGACAACATTAGTGACTGAGTATATGAGCAGTTTTCTGGAGTTGATTCACTTTCTCTATTTTTGTTCAATAATGAAACTTAAAAAGTGAAGAAGTTTACAATTGGACTTTATAAATTTGCAAGAAATAAAGTTTAGGCATCTTATTTAACCCTACATTCGGTCATTGTTTATAAGGATCTTACTATTGATAAAGGGTTCACTATGTATAGTATAATGGGGTTTCTTATAAAGACCTAACCCTTTTTCAATATATAATTTCAATTTTTAAAAAAGGACTTATTTTATTTATTTTCCTATGATATTTTTAGGTTTAGTGTTTTATTGAATTAGGTCATAAATCTCCCAAAAAAACCCATACATTACAAGTTAGGAACATATTCTTTGTATTTATTTTTACCACAATACATGACTTTTAAAATACAACATGTTTTCTTTTCATTAAATTTTATATGATTTTCAAAATAAATTGTTATTTATTCATACTCATCATTAAAATATCTGTTTTTTTAAAAAGTGGGATGAGGACCAAAACTTTCAGTAAACGACAAAAAATAAAAATTAAGAAACTTTTTTTTCTATTTTAAATTCATGATATCATAAAAGAGAGTTTATTTTTATCATAACAAACTTTGTGCTCAAATAATAACTTACTTTCACATAAAATCATTGTTAATTCCTCGAGGTTTTCATATAACACTATATAAGAAAATATAATGATAAAATAATAATCCTGATTGTTTCTTAGAAAACATGAGAACCCATGAAAACTATTTTCCTTAAAACATACCTTTTTACACTCAAAGTGAACTACCCTTCTTTTAAAATAGAATATCATTAACTTAACTTTTAAAATAAAATGATTTCTATAAAAAATTATTATAAACAATAGAAAATTAATATAGGAACATTGGAAATCATCTTCACATAACCCTTACGAGAACCCTTATAAGAACACTGACATGTGAAATAAACAATATAATCAAATTTCTAAAAAATCCCTCCAAGAACATAATCATTACCCAATGTATTGGAGAGATATATTGGGATCACCCATCACTATGATTCAAATAAGGATAAACTATCATCCTAAGATATATTAAGATCAACCATATTCATAAACAATTCCTATAGACTATAATATGAATAAAACATTTTAATCTCACTCATATTCATCATAAAGCCCATGAAAAGTCATTTTAACACACATACACAACCCTTTTTGATATCGAAATATGCATTACTTTTAGAAACCTATTTTCAAAAATAAAATTCATAAAATATAGGGAAGTGGGGTGTTTGTTTAAATAAAATGTCAAATCTTGTAAACTAAGAAAAACATAAAATAACATTTGTTGTGGTGGGAAATTCTACTGATGCTATATACATGAAAAATACAACCTTTCTTTTGTCTTTTTTTAATGAAATTGAAAATATTCCATAAAAAGATTCCATATTAAAACCTTTATCATAAATTAAAAGCCGCATTTATAATTCATTCACATTGTTATAAATACATTAATAATTTTTTTCAGAATATGTACATAGAAGAAAAGGATTTATAACATTAATCTTCAAAATAATTGAAAAATGAGGGTTTTAAGGTAAAGTATATCTTACCTTGAGTCTCACTCATAATGTATGTTATGTATTATCTTTAATAATAAAAATATGTTAATTAATTAATTTTTTTATAAAAAAATTCAAATTTATTATTACTTTAGCTTATTTATTACAATGTTATATTTAATTACTTAATCATTTAAGTTTACTTGGTCATTTTGTTGATATTTATCTCATATATCTGAAATGAATTTAATAAGATGACTACAGTCAAAGAGGTCATTATTCCATCATCACCAAAATAATAATAATGAAATAATTATCATATATATATACATATATTAATTTTAATTCTAAAACCATTCATGAAAAATGAACCACATTATAATTATGGAGATAGTAAACTATACGTATGCATGGTTAACATATTTATGATTCAACGGGAATGAGGAAAAGAAGGTGAGTATTATTTTAAATTTACCGCACGATTATTTTATCATATATATCATACTATTTATTTAAATACACTTATATATATTAGCCATGTGATGTGTTCATGAAATATGAATTACATCACATCGTGGAGGTGGTAATCCATATACACACACAAACGACATTATCATTCTTCAATGCATGAAAAAGCAATAAATTACATGATATATAATATTTATAGAATGATAAATATTACATGAATATCATATATATACATTAAATACATTATCAAATACAAATATAATAGGTTGTGATGGAAAATAAATTTCATCGGTTCACGAGGTGGTAGTCCTCCATACACATGAATGATGGATTCATTCCCATTTATTGGAAGCGGGATATCCATATAGGTTAGGAAATTAAAATAAAAACATATAAGTATATAGAATATATAGGTGCTATTATTTCATCATGTTTTTTGAATATCCTTAGGAGGTATAAGAAGAAATATAACTAAGAAATTTGGGTAAAATCTATACCACTTCATTAGACAACCTTCTTTTATTTAACATTAAGCTCTCTAAAGTTGGTATTCATCCCAAAATAAGTCCTATAAAATGGTGTGAGGAAGATAGGATATGAGGTTCCCTTTTATAAGGGAGTTGAGGGGAATTCCTGAAATTGTTTTCTGTATTAAATTTATATTAATAAATTTATAGGTTAAAGTGGCACCAAATTGATATAATAATAATAATGTACAAATATGGTTATAAATAATATCATAAAATAAATTTTTTATAGGTTTAGATTATATTTTTAACCTTATACATTTGTTTTAACCCCCAATTAACACTTTTGACAATTACAATAATATTAATGTTTTTACACTTTAGGGGTCAAGAAAGTAACTATAAAAGGAAAAATGACCCCTAAATGGACCATTTTGGATATTTTAAATCATATAACATTATATTTTACAAATATATTACTTTTATAATTTTTAAATCAATGAATAAAATATTTTTTATTATAAAATATCATTAATATCATTTTTAGAACTAATCAATAACTTTGACTTTAAAGTAATCAAGATTAAAATGGAATTCAAATATAAGCCTTCAAAAAATCTATAATATGTTATATGTATCTTAAAAAATTTGTGGGACACTTTAAATCACCCAAAAAAATATTAATTTTAGATTTTTTAAAACTATTATTTTATTTTTTTCTACTACTTTCACAAATGATGTGTCAACATTGCGTAACCATTTAAGGTAATTATATAATCAATAAAAATATAAATAAATTAGCATAATAAAAATAGCTTTATAATTATATAAACAACGATTAATATTCTTTGATAACTTATTTTTATCCCTATTTGAATATATAAGTGGAATATAAAATCCGGAGACTGACAATTTTTATTTTTCATTACTTGAAATAATATAAAGGTCAAAATCAAAGATAAAAGGAAAATTGGAAATATTTTTAAATTTTATATGATTATGGATGGAATTGACTCATAAAATAAGATACAAGAAATTTATTGAATGAATTTGAATCCTTAGCACATTGTTTTTAATCCTAAATAAATCATTTTTCCTTTACTATGGTAACAAAAATGTATTATGGTTACTATTTATAATGACAAAAAATAAAATTGAACTATTTACCAAATTTTGATATAATAATTACAAATATGGAATCCTTTTTTCAAGATTCAATTTCTAGAAGTATAATAATTTAATTTAAAATTAAACCTGCAAAACGTGATGAAAAATAGGTTATCCTAAAAATTATATTTTAAGTTTAAAAAAGTTTTTATACAAAATTCATGTATAAAATTCATTCCAAATACAAAAATTAGTTATTTTATAAACAAATAGGTTTAATTAAATTATAAAACTAATATTTAATATAATTTTACATTATAAATAATTGAAAATAAAATTCATTTTTCAAAAAAATAAGTATTTTTGACCATAAATTGAAAGATAAAAATTTTCAAAAAATTCAATGAAATTCATCGTCATATAATATTGACATGATGAATTAAAAAATTGTACCATCTTAGTTCTGAGTTCCGCCCAAAGGTGCCCCGTACCGGGTTGGTCACATGGCTTCAAGCACATTTCCCCGAACTCCAGAGGCTGTAGACTAGCAGTGAGGGCCTTGAGTGTGATATTGGGGAAACTATGCCCACATTGGAAGATTATGAACAAAAGAATCACAAATAATTAAAAGGAACAGAAGAAATAATACTATACAAAAAGTAAACATCTAAAGACTAAAAGTAAATGAAAAACTAGATAACATATATAAATGATTCATGTCACCTATGTCTAGGAAAACAACAAAATAAGTCACAATGCTAGAAATATAGTACTAAACCAATGTACAAAAGAAAAAAATAAACTTCAGCAGCATCACAAGGCTCATATTGGTCCCAGTCTCTCTAGCTGCACAAAAATCAAGTACCTGAGGAAGAAGGGTGCTTTCATTTACCTACACTTTCACCATATAATATATTTAGGTCCAAAAGTATAAAAAAAATAGAATGTGAGACAAATCCTAGTTGGTAACCACCACAAGATTTGTTCCCAACTGTCATTGATTATATATAGCAGGTAGTAATGGAAATTCAACAAGGAAACTAGGAATATGAAAAAATTAACCAAATCCTACAGTTTACATTTACATTCATTAGTATTTAATACTCATCATTTAATCAATTATCACAATAGGTATCTCATAAGACTACCTAACATGATCGAATCCAAGATTGTGCTTTGTCTTGGCAGACGCATCACAAACAATAAATAATTTTGTTAACCCTCTAGGTAGCTCACATAGTCTAACCCCTCTATCCAAGTGATATAATAAAAAGAAAAAGAAACTTCGAGGAAGCACTCACCGTCAATTCCACCTATGGTCTTTCTAGATAACTATAGACTCTCTGGTGAAGCAATCAACGTCAATTCCCCATGTGGTCCCGTAACATAAACTATAAACACTCTAAGTGAGAACTCATCATCAACCCCCTGTGGTCTCATAGAATGAAATATAATAGAAACTCTAAAGAAGCAGTCAACATCAATTCCCCCTATGGTTTAACTACACCAGGTTCTCACAAACCTTTTCAATTCAATCATGTGTCAATGATATTGGGAAGCCCAAATTAAACTTAACTACTACATCACTAACAATTCCAATGCATATCACAAGAATTCAATGAGAAGAAAAAGTAAAACAGTTCAATCCTATCAAGAAATCCAAGGAAAGAAGGTCTGCCTCATAGGAAACCTGGACCAAATGACCCAAGACATTCAAACAAGGAAATGGACCCATGGAGTGTTCCTTAAACATAAAATTTCATATAATATCAGCTCAATCAACACGTTATCCAACTATCAATCTAAGGTAGATAAAACATGGTTCAATTTTATTAACTCGAAATACCTGAAACATAGGTGATAGGGATTTTGGCATTTAAAACTCAAAGATAACCAACGAAAGACAAAAAAACACCTACCTCGACATTGTACAATGGTCATTATCAAACATTGGCCCTCGAATCAGCCTAGAACATCATAGATCTACAAAACATAAAAACATTCAACCTTGAATAACTCAAGAGAGAGGATAAATTAGAAGAAGTGGATCTAGAAGAAGGAAAGACTCAACGGTGGGATTATAATGCACCTACTGGAGATCGAATCAAAGAACGGATGACAAATCAGTGGCTCAGAGAAGATTCATCACTCTTATTCTCTCTAGGAAGAACCAACGTCAGAATAAGATGAATCTGGTGATTAGACATGACCCTAGTATATTTAATCAAATAAAAGAAAAATTACATTGTGTTTTCATTTAATGTACATGACGTGTACATGCCTCAAATAGCCCCTACTTTAGTTAGTCTCTAGGTCACCTCAGACAGCCGTGTCATAGTCATTACATAGCCAGTACACGGCTACCCATAGAAACCTGGTACACGACGTGTACCCCCAAGTACACAGTGTGTACTTCTAAAATTTCCAATAACTCTCATTTTTCAAAAAACACCTAAAGACATTATCCATAACTAAAAAGAAGATCGGAGTTCTTACAAACTTCCTCCCTTAAAAACATTTATCCCCAAATTTCCCTAATAAGGTTGCGAAGAAGAATCCTCGAATAGTTCTCGCCACTACAACCGCACATCGGTCTCCCTCTCGGAAGTTTCGTATTGTACTCACCTATGCTTCCATAACACCCGCACTAGAGGAACATATCGGCCACTGAGAACCTTCATGCTTCTATCAATAATCCGGATAGGAGGCTCCTCGAATGATGCATCCACCTCCAACTCAACCTCCTCAGGTTAAAAAACATGAGACGAGTTTGAGAAGTAATGTCATAGCTAAAAAACATGGATAATGTCATGCATAGTCTAGTACCTCTGAGGTAACTATAAGTGATAGGCAATTGGCCTGAATCTCTCCAAAACCTCAAATGGACCGACATATCTTGGTGAAAGCTTTCCCTCTCTCCTAATCCTCCTGTGTCCCAACCTCAGTGTGACCCATAAGAAAACAAGATCTCCGACCTCAAACTCCAGAGGTCGTCTCAGTTGATAAACATATGACTTCTGCCATGACTACACAGTATCCATCCTCTTCTGAATAAACTCCACTTTCTCAGTGGTCTCCTGGACATGATGAAGTCCCAACATAGACACCTCTCCTACTTCCAGCCAATATAGGGGTGATCGACATTCCCTACCGTACAGAGCCTCATAAGGTGCCATCAGAATAGTTGCTTGAAAACTATTATTTTAAGAAAACTCCACTAGAGGTATGTTCTTATCCCAAGAACCTCTATAATATAGTAAACATGCTTGATGTATGTCCTCCAGAACCTGAATCGTGCACTCTAATTGTCCATCTGTCTGGTGATGGTAAGTTGTACTCATAATTACTTCTGTACCCAAAGCCCTCTATAGTCCCTTCTATACAAAATAAGTAAAGCAGGCATCCCTATCTGAAATGATAGAGCGTAGAACCCCATGAAAATGTAAAATATCTCAGAAGTACAACCTTCCAATCTCATCAACACTTAAAGTCTCATTGATTGGTAAGAATTGTGCAACCTTCATGATCCTATCGATAACAAACCAAACCACATCATTCCCTCAAGGCGATATCTGTAACCCTATCATGAAATCCATCACGACATCATTCCACTTCCACTCAGGAATGGGTAACTATTGTAAAATACCTGTCGATATTTGATGCTCCGCCTTCACCTACTGACAGGTGGAAGACCTCATAAAAAAATCTGCAACATATGTCATCATACTTGGCCACCAATACTGATAGTGTAGATCTCGATACATCATGGTGACACCAGGATGAACTGACCAAACTAAGGAATGCAAATACAACATCAAATCCTCACATATGTCTGCTGACACCCATACGTTCCCATGAAAATGCAAGACCTCATCCTCGCCTATGGTCCACCAAGGAGTAGGGTCCTTTCTTAACACACTCTCCCGCAGGACTAGGCCTTTAGAATCTTATAGCTTCCTCGTTAGAACTCAATCCAAAAGAGTCAATTTAATAGAAAAAGAAGAAAGAAAAGTCTATCCCTGTCTTTCATGAACCTACAAATGCATCTCAGAGAACAGAGTAATAGGATTCCGCTCACTACTAGCCTCATGGATTTCCTGTATCTGAGTCCACCTACTCAACAAATCAGCCACAACGTTGTGTTTCCTAGGCATATAGGAAATCTCAAAGTCAAAATACTGAAGGTACTCAACCCACCTTCACCATCTCAATTTCAGTCCACGCTGGGTAAATATATACTTGAGACTTTTTTGGTTAGTTTACACTACAAAATTCTCTCCCATAAGGTAATGTCTCAAACAACGCAAGACATGAACAACTATAGATAACTCAACATTGTGCATAGGATAATTCCTCTCGTGTGACCTCAACTATCGAGACCTGTACGCAATGAATCCTTCCCCGTGCATAAGAACTACACTCAGATCGATACCTGATGCATTGTAGTAAAAAATATAGATTTTTCCAAGGTCCGATAAGATCATTATAGGTGATGAAGTCAACCTCTATTTTATATATTGAAAGGTTGAATCACAACAATATTTACCCATGTAATTCACACCCTTCTTAGTCAGGCCTATCAGTGGCACTACTAAGAATTAGATGTCCTATAAAAATTGATTTTAGTAACCATACAACCCTAGAAAACTCCGTACCTCAAATACGTTCTTCAGATTCTCCCAAGAAACAAATTCTATAACTTTATATAGGTCTACTGATACTCCTATCTCTGAGATAACCTAACCCAAGATGTGAATCTGGTCCATCCAAAGTGGAATTTTGAGAGCTTAGCATATAACTAATGATCTCTCAGTGTACTCAAAACAATATCAAGAAGGATAGAATGGTTGAATATAGAAGATATAAAATATATGTAAGTCAACATAAAGATGATATGGAAGTCAACATAAAGATGTTCACCTAAGATCAGATGACATGCCTGAGACCATCCTCAAACTTCCTTGACAGAAATAACTCATCACCACCAGGATGGGTGTGAAGAACTGCAAATTTTTGAAGCAAGAATAATACTACATGACTGAGAGAGTACCTTGCTCCAAAATCATGAACTCCCGGTCTTGGTTGGCCCTCAAGGTGTCCGGGTAGACGTAGTCATAGAAGGTCCACTATAACTCTTCCAAATCCTTAATTCGCTGGTGTACCACCTATGATATCACATCCCACCAACTCTTGGCAGAATATATAAGCATATACGTAGCAAGATTCACCCTCCTCTCTGGAGGCATCTCAAGATGCTCGAAGATAGACAACATGGCTTCCAACCATGACCCTATATCCTGAGGTCCTCCATCCCCTAAGAAGGTGGGAGGATGCTGCTGCTGAAAAAACACACATCAATTCTACCATAGACGAAGCTGGATGCTGTGCTCCCTAGAAGGTCTGAATCATCCTCATTAATCCGTCTTAGGATTGTGCATCATCACCTATGTTTGGTATAACTGCTGGTGCCAAGATGGGCATAATGAGAGGATCGACTATTAGTCCCTGATCAACCATTTCTGGTGTCTGTTCGTTGCCCTATATCTATCGTAAAACCTAAGGATGTCTCGATGGCATGACTCTGCAAGGTCAAGTGCGCAACTCAACACAACATTAAAGAATCAAAAAATTATAAGTGTTAAATGAAAAAGAGATGGAAAATCATTCAAAATTTTCAAAATAGGGGCACACAGTGTGTATAAAATCCACACAACGTGTTCCCTTAAGTCTTTACATGGGCATGTACTTCTACCAAACATGGTCATGTAAAACCCGTACACACGGCGTGTTCCTCCTATGACACGATGTGTACTTTAATTTTCTCTAATACCTGAGTTGTTCTACATAGCTGAACACATGGTTCTCTCCTGGGTAAAACTACACAACATGTTCACCCTAGACACACTGTGTACCCATTAAGTTCTAACCACCCGTGTCATTAGTCACATGGTTGGAGACATAGTCGACTCTACACAGCATGTAAGAACAATACACGATGTGTATAAACTATGTTTCATCCACCCATTTTGTTAGTCACACGGCCGAATACATGGTCTCTACAACATGGCGTGTACTCCCAGTACACAGTGTGTTACACCAAACATTTCCCAACCCCATGTCTCTCCCCACACATTCAGTCACATGGTCAAGGACTACATGATGTGTACATACAGTACATGTAATATAGTTAATAAAAACCTTTTCATCCTAAAAATAAGGATACATAGCCTGTAACCATGATCACATAATGTGTATTCTAGGTTTTTCTGGATAGTAAGCCTCAGAAACTACCCCTGAACCCCACAAAAATTCTAAAACAATCATTAAAGTGTAAAATTATGATCCGTTGGGACCCATACTACCTTTGAATATAAACTTGGAACCATATTCATTTCATATCATTGAGTAATTCAGTAAAAATTCAATATTATCCACCATGTTCTAATCCAAGAGGGCTCATAACACCTCAGGGATCAAATTTTGGTGCCCATTCAAATGAAACTTCAAATTCTCCAATACCCTATCAAAATAGCAGGTATTCTATCTTGAAATATACCACAAAAACATTCATATCTAGTACAACATCAATCAGAACATCATGCAATCAGTAATGCACCCTAAATGGCATGACAAGAATGCATGAAATGTGATCTATACTAAGTGCCTATATGATGCATGAGATGTCATACCTTTATCTCATCGGGTTGCAACAGAAACAAAACCTCAATGATATAAATCATAACAACACAAAACCTGTGTATCACCCAATGTTAAAATCAAATCAACTGTAATAATTTCAAAACTAGAAAAATTAAAATAATTGAGGTAACTTCACTTTTCCATGTACACAGGTAATCTAATCTTGTGAAAAACTTATTACCAACTACCTATTCCTTCCTATCCCTGTTTATAGGCTCCAAATAGTAAAAAAGTAGAAAAGAACCTCCTACGATACCACATTGTAACGTCCCATTTCTGGGTGCCGCCCAAAGGTGCCCTGTACTTGGTTGGTCAATGGCCTTAAGCGTATTTCCCTGAATGCTAGAGGCTAATGACTAGCAGTGAGGGCCTTGGGTGTGATAGTGGGGGAACTATGCCCTCATTGGAAGAGTAAGCATAAAGTAATAAAAAATAATAAATAGTAGCAGAAGCAAAAATACCTTACAATAAGAAAAAATGGAAAACTTAAAGAAAGTGAAAAAATGGAAAACATATATAAATGATGCATTTCACCTATGTCTAGGAAAAAAACCAACCAAGACACAATGTTGTAAATAAAGTACTAAACCAAAGTTCAATAGAAAACAAATAAACTCCAGAAGCATCATAAGACTCAGTTTGGTCCCATTCTCTCTAGATCCACAATAATCAAGTACCTGAGGAAGAAGGGAACATTCCCTAAAGTACACCTGAAAACATATAATCTGTTTGGGTCCAAAAGAATGACCCAAACTGGGTGTGAGATGAATCCTAGTAGGCAACCACCATAGGATATATGCCTAATTATCAGTGAGTATATATAGTAGGTAGTAATGGAAATGTTGTAAGGAAACTGGGAGTAAACAAAAGTAAAAAAATCCCACAGTTTCCATTTTCATTCATTAAAATTTAATATTCATCATTTAATCATGTATCACAACAGGTATCTAAGAAGACTACCTAACTAGACCTAATCTAAGTTTCTGCTTTGTCTTAGAAGACACATCAAAAACAATAAACATTTTCATTAACCCTTTGGGTAGCTCATATATTCTAACCCCTCTGGACAAGTGATGTAATAAAAAGGCAAAGACATCTAAGGAATCACTCACCGTTAATTCCCCCTATGATTCTTCCATATAACTACATACTCTCTGGGGAAGCACTCAATGCCAATTCTCCCTATGGCCTCGTAACATAAACTATAGAAACTCTGAGGGAGAACTCACCATCGACCCCCCTATGGTCTCATAGCATGAAATATAATAGACACTCTGAGGAAGCACTCAACGTCAATTCCACCTATGGTCTAACTACACTAGGTTTCACAACTCTGTGCAATTCAATAGTGCGTAAAAAATATCGAACAACCCAAAGTAAACTCAACTAATACATGGATAACAATTCCAATGCATGTCAAAATAATTCAATAAGTAGAAAATGTCAAGTAGTTCCATCCCATCAAGAAAGGAAAGGAAACAAGGTCTGCCTAATATAAAACCTAGAACAAATGACCAAGAACATTAAATCAAGGAAACTCATGAATGGGGTGTTGCTTAAATTTGAAATTTCACATAATATCACCTCAATCAACCCTTAATCCAACAATCAATATAAGGTAGACAATATAGGGTTTGATTTCCTTAACCCGAAACACCCAAAACATGGGTAATCGACACTTTAGCATATAAAAATCAAAGAATACCAACAAAAGACAACAAACCACCTACCTCAACATTGTATTATGATCACTATAGAATGTTTTCCATTTAATTGGCCTAGAACATTGTATATCTACACAAGCGTCAAAAAAGTTCAACCTTGAATAACATGATATAGAGGAGAAATAATGAAAAGAGGCTCTAGATGAAGGAAGGAATCATAGGTGGGCTTCCAATGCACCTGCCAGAGATCGAATCAGAGAACGGATGATGAATCAGTGTCTTAGAGAAGACTCTTCTCTCTCAGTCACTCCTGGACAAACCAAGTCTAGAAGAAGATAAATTTGACCATTAGACATGACCCCAATCTGTTTAATCAAATAATAGAAAAAGTATATGGTGTGTTCATTTAATGTACACACCGTGTATATTCCTCAATTGGCCCCTGATTTAATAAATCTCTAGGTCACCTCACATGACCATGTCTCAGTCATTGCACAACTAGTAAACGGAAACCTGTGACAACCTGGTACATGATGTGTACTCCCAAGTACATGATGTGTACTTATAAAATTTCCAAAACTCCCCTTTCTCTCAAAAACACCCAGAAAAAAAATCAATACCGAAAAAGAATATCTGGGTTCTTACACAAATTATGATCATTTTTTCAAATTAAAATTCTTTAATTTAGAAATCTATCTTTTAAATATGAAACATATATTTCAGGAAAACCCAATTTGGTTGAAAATAAACTGTTTTTCGTTTTGATAAGAAATTTATCTAATATTTCTATAATGAATATAACTATATAAAATATAATTAATAAATATTAATAAGAAATAAAAATTATTTTTCTTAAAATTAAATAAATAATTACATTATTTACCCCTTTTATAAATTTCATCCTCACAATTTTATTTACTATTTATATTAGTAGGGATATATTTCCCTTATATTATTTTCTTGATACTCTAGTTGCTTCTTCAATTATGTGGGTTTTCCACAAAAAATTAAATTGGAAAAGTAATTTATTCTATAACACCTACCCTCTAAGTTCGAGAATCTAAATAGGTTGTTCCTCACGTGAAAGGTTTTCTTCCAGTTAAACTAATTCAGGGTTCAATATATGAGAAGCATCATAAACATGTTTTTCTTAACAACACAACTTGAAATACATCATCTACCTGATATAAAATCATAAGAAATCCCACTCAGTAAGTAAATGGTCCAAACATATCTGTTATTTTATATGGTCCAAACTTATCTGTTATTTTATATGGTCCAATGAACTATAGACTTAGATTAATTTTTTTGAGAAAAATTCAAAACACTTTTACATGTAGATAATTTAATAAAAATCTGATAACCTACCTTGAATGAAAGATATATCCTATGGTTATATGTAGAACTCTTATACCTACTTTGTGCCATACTCATATGTTCTTGAATCATCTTCCCGTTGTCAACCATTTATTCTAACGATTTTTATCACAATAGCTTTCTTTCACCTACTTCATCAAAAAAATATAGAGTCTAATATCACTTTCAAAATAATTATTCAAAAGGTTCCACCTATATTTAAGAATTATAACTATGATTATAAAAAAACTAAAAAACTAAAAAATGTTTATCCAAACATCCATGATAATTCATTAAACAATATTGAAGAATGTATTCCAAGGTCTGTATAATTTTCTTGGACTATACATCATATTAAGGATGAAAATATATACTAATATTTTAACTCAGTACCCAAAGACTTCAGAAAACATTTCAAAAAATTTGATGTAAATCTGGGATCATAGTTAAATACAATTGAGAGAGGAACTCAATATAACTTAACTACCTCCTTCATGTAGAGTTTAGAAAGCTGATCTAAAGATATTGTATCCCAAATATGAATAAATCTATAGATTTATCTAGTTGATCACTACTAAATGAAATCACATTATTACCTCAATCTGTATATGGAAATCCCCACACAAAACCAATAGATATATTTTCCCATTTCCATTATAGAATTGGAAAAGGAGAAAGTATCCCCATCAGTAATTATCATTTTTATTTAACCTATTTTCAAGTCACACATTTAATGGAAAATTCAACAATATATTCTTTTATTCCATTGCACTAGTAATACTACCAAAGGCCTCTATACGTCTTAGTACTTCCAGGAGTAATTAAATATAGTGATCAACGAGCTTCACTAAAAATTTATCACTTTCAATGGGAATCAAAAGGCATACATAATATTTTTAAAAATATGATAATATATTTTTTATCAATATTAATCCCTATAAACATACCCTTATTAACAAATTATACCTTTTACTATAATACATTATCTTAATTCTATGATTTCATAATTCTTTCTGACATAGTGATTGGACTAACACGTAAAACAAAATAGAGGAAGTTCTTGCACACACAATTTCTTGAAAAAAAAATAACTAAATCATTAACCAAAGGGTTATTTTATAAATTAAACATGGTTCATGTATCATTATATTTCCAAGTCAAATAATCTTTCGATTTATTTGATTTTCTAGGATAGTAATGAATTATTTAGTCAAAATTATTAATCAGTTTCAGCTATCTTATATGTCTCATAATCACTCTTTCTAAGTTAATATATACTTATAACTCTTATGATCTGTATATATTTCACACATTACTCCATATAAATGATAAATATTTTTTTAAATGAAAAACCACAATAGCCAATTCTATATCATGTGAAGGTTAATTTAACTCATATGGTTTCAATTTGTGTGAAGTAAAAGAAATTACCTCATCATTATGCATCATAACACAACCAAGTCCCTTCAAGGAAGAATCATTATAAATGATAAATTCACTATTTATAGTAGGAAGGAACAAAATTTGGGCATTCATAAATCTTCTTTTTAGTTCTTGGAAACAACCATCACACTATTTTTTCTAGATTAATTTAACTGAATTTCGATTTGATAGAGTCATTGAACTAGATAGCCGTGAAAGGTTTTCAACAATATGATGTTAGTAACCCACTAATACAAGAAATATAAAAATATCTATGTCATTTTTATGTCTTGGAAATTATTTAGTAACTTTATTTTTATTAGTCCCAATAGTTATGTCATATTATTAAACAATATACCCAAGGAAATAAATATGTTGCAACAAAAATTCACTCATAATAAATTTTTCATATAGATCATTTTCTTTCAAGATTTGAAAAACAACCCTAAAATGTTTCTCATGAGTTTCATAACATTTAAAATATATAAATATGTCCTCTATCAAAATAACTAAAACTTTATCGAAGGAATCATGGAAAACTCTATTCATAAGGTCTGTAAATACACTTGGAGATTTTTTTAACCCAAATGGAAAAAATAAAAACTTATAACGCTAGTATGTAGTCTGAAACAATGTCTTTATAATATCTTCCTCCTTCAACATCAACTAATTGTATCTGAACCTAATATCAGTCTTTGAAAAACACCATTCTCCCTAAATTTGATCAAAGAAATCATTGATATGAGGCAAAGGATACTTTTTCTGAACATTAACATTTTCAACAATCTATAATCAATGAAAATTATTATTGAACCATATTTAATTATAACAAAAATAATAATAAGAGAACCTCATAGTGAAGTTATAGGATAAATAGAACCTTTATCTAGAAACTCATGCAACTAATTTTTCAATTCCAAAAGTTCAACCCAAGCTATTGGATATGAGGGTTTTAAAATTAGCTTAGCATCATGCACTATGTTAATGATAAAATCAACTTCCAAATATGGTATAATACTAAAAAAATCATTAGTAAATAGATCTGGATATTCATTTACTGTAGAGAAATCACTGATATGAAAAGTATCCCTCTTCCCATTAATTCATTAAAGATAGATTTGATTTCCATGTTTTAATATTTTTTTAATTTCTTGATATGTTATCAAAGGTATGAATTTATTATTTTATAGAAAATAGATCTCATACCAAAAAAATATTATTTACCTCTAAAATCTATCTTAGTATGGAAAATAGAAAGCCAATCCATACTTAGAATAGTATTAAACTCTACATATGGAAAGAGGATAAGGTTTAAAAGTAAATCCTTTCCACATACAATAATAGTAATATTATTATAATTTCATTATTACTTAATAATTCCTCCCAAGGGTTTTTATCAAAAAAAATTCAATCATTTATTTTTGTTAAATTTGCAATTTATCCAAAATATTCTTGGTAATGAGTGAGTTTGTAGATCCATAATCAAACAAGATATTGATTTAATCTAAATAAACAAGTAATGTAATTGACACCACATCATTGGATTACCTAACATCTATTGAAACAGTCACACAAGATTTGAAAAAGACTTTCTTCTTGTGATCTTATTGAATTCTATACTTCATTTTTATATTTGGATAAGTACTTGCATAATGAACCATCTAATTATAATTAAATTATCATACCATCATCATTTAATCATTTTCTTTGTATTCATGAGCCACATGCCAAACGTTTTGCATCAGAAACACTTTTTAGATGATGTAAGACATTATATAGGGTTTTTTACCAATTATAATATGATAGAAACTATATTTTCTTATGTTTATATTTCTTTGATGGATCCTTCCCCCTTTACTACCATATTAACCTTTTCTCTAACTTATTTTCTAATAATGCATGATCATCGAAAAATTTTATTTCTACCTTATTGGTAAATAAAATAAGTTTCTTATAAATTTTAAATTCATAATAATAGATTAAACTTTGATAGATTAGATTTAATCTTTACTAACATTGATTATGTTTACTAATAAAATCCTAAATAAAAATTGGTGTGTATATTTCCCATCGAGTTAATTTTTCATCATATATGACCACTGAATCTTTCTAATTTTATCTCAATTCCAAGAATTGTTTTTTAATACTAATTTGAATAGCCTTAGGAAAATATTTCTCTAGGAAAATATTATTAAATTAATTCCATTATAAGGCATGAATCTCTTTTCTTTCTATGATACTCTTAACCATTAAACACCACTCATTTATTTAACAATTTAAAATTTAAATAGACAAGTTTCCTTTTGATGATTAGAACAACCCATGACTTAGATGTTGAGTTAATAAGGTTTCCTTATGATTTTTATATTCCTTCATGTTTTGAAAATCACAAACACCCAAGATTATGGTAAATTTTATTTTCCATAAAAATTGTCTTAATAAGAAAAATTATCCTTTCCCAAGGAAATTTTATCCTTACCTATGTTTTTATTGTTCATTTTATAGTTTCTCTATTTCTAAGTCATTTTGTTTCTAAAGTCTAAAAATCAGTTTCAAATATAAAACATCGGATATCTTATAAATCCTTAGATATAGAGTATTCTATTTTTAGGTTCTGAATTCAGGTTCTGAATTCTTTGAAATTCAGACTCTAAATTATATGAAATTTAGACTCCAAATTCTTTATAATTCAAACTCTAAATTCCTCAAAATTGAGACTCCAAATTCATCAGAATTTAGATTCCAAATTCCTTAGAATTCAGAATCTGAATTTCTCAGAATTTAGACTCCGAATTACTCTAAAATTTGACTCCAAATTCCATAGAATATAGACTACAAATTCCTCAAACTTATGAATTCAAATTCCTTTGAATTCAGACTCTGAATTCCTCAGAATTCGGACTCTGAATTCCTAATAACTAAGACTCTGAATTCTTCAGAATTCAGACTCTGAATTCATTGGAATTCAACCTACATAATCTATAGAATTCAGGCTTCAAGTTCATTGAAGAATTGAATCCGAACATCCATGATTTATAGTTTCCAAGTGTTTATTTGTCTAGAATATGAACTTTATTTTTCCTTATATTATGGAAAAATTTATTTTCTCAATAAACCATATTTTTCATACCCATGTTATATTTATGAAATGATGTCATACAATTTGTTTCTAACCAACTGTTGTTTGAGTGACATGTATACAGGTCCCTCCAAAATTCAAGGAAAAATATGACTGTTCGATGAGGGGGCTGACCATTAGAGAAGTTCCTATAAACATGAACTCATTTGAATGAGATAATACCAATAGATATATTGTTGATCACTCTAGAGATTTCATGCTATAGAAGTGATTTCTAGAGAGAGAAAATATCATGCCTTTTGCATACTAAACATATTATTTAGCTTTCTTTGTGCGACTCTGATTGTTGCTATGTACAATAAAATACTTCCTGGGATAGGAAGATAGAGGTGCCGAATACCTTAATGATTGAGTACTTACTTATTTAGGAAGACAATGGTGCCGAATAACTTGAATTTTGAGGGATTTCAAGTATATTAAGACAGATTTTGATAATCCTATTGAGGTATAACCCTAGTGTGGGTAAGACAAACTTTCTTGAAAGTATAAATCAAGGGACCTTTATCCAAGGTTGTTGGATACACGACTCTTTGAGTTAAAATATTTCATAATTGTTACTAGTTTTTTTCTAGTTTATTTTTCCATTGAATTTTGTTAAAGAAAGAAAGTATAACTTTCTTATAATTTCTTGTTCTATTATGTACTATGATTAATAAGATTCTATATGATTTAAGGTAGAATCTTTTCCTTTTAAACATTCCTTAAGTTTCATTTCTGGAACCATATTTTTGGAACCTAGAATGTTTTAATAGGTCTTATAAATTTACCTTGTTTAACTTTGTTAAACACAGTTTTCCTTAAGGTTAAAAACAAATGTTTTTAAACTTAAAATTCAACCCCTATTACAAATTGAGCATCTACATCATATTTAGATCCTACAATTAGTATCAAAGGAGGTATCTTAAATACTTATATTTAGAAATAAGTTGTCTTTCTGAACTTTTCATTGTTCTAAAATTTTCTTTTCTTAGGAATTTTTATCCTTGTTTACAAAATTTTACTATTAAAAAGCTTTTATGTAAAGTTATTTTTCTTCTTGAATGGAATGAATGAATGTTGGTTCGATTGAAAATCTAAATCCTACTAGACCACGTATTTTTGATGGGAATGATTATGAATATTAGAGAGATTGTATGGAGAATTTTTTTATTAATACTAGAGTGGAAAACTTTTTTATGCTTACTGAAGATTACAAGATCCCTGATAAGGAATTCAGAATTTATACTAATCAAGAAAAGTTAGAATATCAAATAAACTACAAGGTACACAATACTTTGTGATATTCCATGACTATGAATATATATATTGAGATTTATTCTTATGATACTACCAACTTTATCTGGAAGAAATTGGAAGTTACACATTTTGGTACATCCAAAGTTATAGAAACTAGAAGATCTATTCTTAGAGCATAATATCGTGGATTTATATTTTTTTATAGAGAACGAGTTTGAAAGGTACAAAAAATGTTTATGGTTATTGTTAATAGATTAAAATATATGGGTGAGAAATGCCTTGATGATGAACCTGTTGTGGACAAGATTATAGATATCATGCATAATGAGTGGGAATCTAAGAGAATAACTATTGATGAGAATAGAAGAGTATATCAAATTACTCTTGGTGATCTTTTTGGAACTCTTCCTCAAAATGAGAAAATAATTAAAATAGATACATATATGAATAAAAAGAAGAATGGTAATGGAAGTGTATCCTATATTACTACTTAGTCCAAGACTCCTGAAAGGGTTACAAGATCCAAGTTTAAGAAAGTTACTATTGTAACACCCCAAGATTTCACAGTGTGTTATTTCTTCAAAATAATTCAATAACTTGCATTACACGCAACACCGAGTTCAATCACACCATGACTTACCAAAAAAAAATCCATTCAAAAGAGGTTATGAATAGTATTAACTAAATTTTAAAATTTATATAATCCCTATAATTTTAGAATCCATATTATGAGTTTCTTAGACATAATGCAAGAACAAGTTCATTTTCAGTATTGCACTTTTATCAAATTTTAATAGTAAAACCTTTTTAAATACAATATTTTAAACTTTTTGACTAAATGGGGACATCAAAAAATTTAAAATGAAACATCCCAAGCTTCCACGGTACGCTTTCCTTTGAATAATACAATAGTGTGTGTTGTACGCAACTTCAAGTTCTAACACACCACAACCAACCAAACTAGCCGTTATGAATAGTAATATCTACCTTTTAAAATTTTAGAAATTTTATCTCTCAAAATGGACTTCATTTTTGGATTCGGAGTATTGAATTTAGCCTAAGGTGAAATTTTGGTACTTTTCGGATAACTTTCATATTTTGATGAATAGTGAAAATTACTAAATTTTAATTAAAAACAACTTTTTTAATCAAAATAATTAATAGTGATAAATTATGAATTTGAGTGGTTTTAAAGTATATTTAGAATATATTTTTACCATTTAATATAATGTTGGTCATTGGACATAATTTTACAATTAAACCGAACATAAACAAGTGTCAATCTTTTGATAGTTATTATCTCTTAAAAAACACGCTTTTTGTTTTGACAGCAGGAATTAATTTTAAATTAATTTCTGCCACTTCTGTGTTTTGAATTTATAAAAATGGATTCCATATTTGGAATCATGATTTCCAAATTGTGTAAATAGGTAACTTTTTTTAGACATTTTGAATAATTACTGCGGTAAATATTTTATTTACCATGGTTAAGGGTAAATCCGGTAAATAAGGGTTAAAAAAATAATATTATAATAATACTAAATTACCATAAAACGTGTCCTAGCCTTATTGGTTGATACATGTTCGACCATAGGCATCATTGGGTCGATTTTGGGACCCCATGGTGCCACTTGTAGGTGATAGGGACACTTTTTTTGAATTAAGTTAAAATGAATACAAAAATGACACAAGCATATATCTTTTAGAAAAAAAATTTTTACATAGGGTTATATATGTTGGATTTTAGATTATAAATATTCATTAGAAATATAATAGGATTTCCTACATAATTATATTTTATTTATAATTTTTAGACATTAAATAATTTAATTTATTTATGACACAATGATGATGAATTAATTACTTTAATAGTAAAAAATTAAAATAATTGATATTATAAATACCCAAATAAATATAATATGAAACTTTTAATGAATTAAAATAATTTTATAGGATAATATGATATATTAGGATTTATTTAATTTTCTTTTTTCTAAGTAATCAATCTGTTATGAGTTTCAAAAAAATCAACTATTGAATAGTGTCAAAATTGACATAAAGGAGTTCTTAAAACAAATATTATATTATTAATTGATATTAAATTTATAAAAATCTAAGGTTCGGACAAGAGACTTATATCATGATAGGTTCATCATTAATGGACCACTTGGGGGTCTCTTGG
Organism: Viscum album; assembly: GCA_963277665.1. Taxonomy (NCBI): domain Eukaryota; kingdom Viridiplantae; phylum Streptophyta; class Magnoliopsida; order Santalales; family Viscaceae; genus Viscum; species Viscum album. Next base: position 451,817,198 of record OY728157.1, on the reverse strand, counting down.
ATGTATATAGTATGTTTATTAACCATATTATATAAAAATACAAAGAGACATTGTAAAAGTGAAACTAATTAATTTAGAGTTAGTACTTAAAGATAAGGTTAATATAAGTACCCAAACCTGTCTAAATTATATTGGTTGAGTTTTTTTCGACCTATACCCACCTTAACATTTAAATAATCAACTTTGTAGCCATTAGAAACCGAATATGAATTTATTATAAATTAATATTTCTAGCTTTTCCAAAGGTGCCTCTCACCCCTCTTATAAAAGGGCACTCCTCCTTATCATTTCTTCACACCTTAAAAGCCTTTTTGATCGGCCAAACTCTGCACAAATACTCTCCCAACTTCCCTCACTACAACCTAGAGGCCTTATTTTGATCAGAAAGCCAACCTAAGGAGCCCTTTTGATCAAATCAAAAGGAAGAACCCGAAGAAGAGGTAATGATTTCTCCACCCTTTTCCAAGTTCATTTCTTCTTCCATTTCTTCTTCCTTTGTTGTTACCATTATAAAATAATTACTACAGTATCATATATATACTGTGATGTTATTATAAATATGGTACAACCATATTCAGTATTCTATCCACCCTTTGAATAACATGTCACCATACGTGCGTACGTACGGCTTACCGTCTCCACGTCGTGGTGTAATTGTTATTCAATATATTATTATTTGGATGGGTATAATAATGATATGTAACTCATGTAAATAATAAATATAACATGTTAATGATTATTTATATATGATATACCATACATTTATATATTATTTTAAAAGAATGATATTGTCGCTCGTGCGTACGTACAGACTACCGTCTCCACGAACGTGATAAGATTCATTCTCCATCGTATCCATTCAAGTATAATTATCATTTGATGATTTAAAAATGATGTTTAAGGACTTGATATAATTCTGGATATGAATAATATACAACCTATCCATTATAAACATGTCTTACTTAACAAAACATATAAAAGAAAACAAGTAAGTTAACACCCGAAACAACGATAATACTAAGATATTATTATCAAATCAATATTAAAAGATCATATATGATATAATATTAATGTATATGATTCTTGTATAATTTAATAACAATTATTTCACCATTATACAAGAGGTTAAACTACCTCAACCAAGGAAAAGTACAAGGTAAGGGGTTTTCATCTCACTCCTTATTACCGTGAGATTCATGCCATATTGCCACCATCACCTTTTGTGTGGTGTATGTACTGCCCATAATTATATTCTTTGTGTAATACACTCTAATTTATGTGTATTTACATATTAATTGTATTATACCTCTTTCATGGGTTGTATGTTTCATAAGTTACCAAATTGGTAAGGGTTATTTCGCAATCTCTTCATTTTCCGAGGTTGTTTATACGTAATAATCTACTGGGATCTCTTTATCATCCACATCCATGTTTCTTAAAAATGAATTTCAAAACATTTTTACTATTTACTAGAATATGGGTTAAAGTCATTTATACCCTTGGTTGACTTTTTATAAGAGGTTTATAAAGGAATATTTCCACCGTTTTCCAAACAAGGTGCTTTTTAACCTTTTCGACAAAATTAAGGTAAGAATGTTTTTTTAACTTATATGGCGGGTGTGGCTATTTTCCACCGTTATAAAATCGTCGAAGATTCCCTTACAAGATAATAAGAAAATTTTCAAAAAAAATGTTTTATTTCATAAATATAAGACTCTTAAATGATTTCAAAATATAAAGAGATATTTTTCTAAAATAGTCTTTATTTCATCTATGTCAACATCCTTTAATGGATTTTAAGCTTATTTGAAGTTGATTTAATATGATACAAAACATCCATATTTTATTGAAGGTTTTGTGATATTTTTCACTATGGATAAGTTATTCTTATGTCACTCATGGTTTTTGTTTAGAGTATTGACATTTCATAAGTTATTTGTAATCCGAATGTTTATGTTATATTTCAACCTTTCATTCAGATGAATGTGTTAGACAAGTATGTTCCGGGTTGGGGACCGGTAAAAGTAAGCCCTCCGGTTTGGTCTCCGGTTATTAGAGGAACTCCAGTTTGGTCTCCGGTTATTAGAGGAACTCCAGGTTGGTGTTCGGTTATTAGAGGCACTCCGGGTTGGTGTCTGGTTATTAGAGGCACTCCGGGTTGGGTTCCGGTTACAGTTAGCCCCTAGGTCTTGGAACGAGGCCTTGACAAAGAAATTAAAGATCAGCATATTGCATTCCGACATTATGAAAGTGGTTATTGATATTGCATGTGATTATTCAATTAGTAGAATATCCATGTGAATAAGTAAATGACATTATTTCATTTTACTTTTGCCATACTATGTTGAAGTTCAAGTTTAAAAGGCTTTTGTTTTAGTAATACATTGCCTTAAATATTTATGCTTATTTTTGAATGTTCCGTTATATTGTTATCCTTACTGGGCATTTGAGCTCACCCCTTTTCTATGTTTTATTTTTCCCAGGATGTGAAGAAGTAAGTTATGAATGACCTGCAGGGATATTATGAGGGGATAATAGTGTGGACTATGGAGACATTATGTTGTCGTAGTAGTTTTTCACTTTATGATGTAATGTAAAACATTATGAATATATCTAGTGTTTCCAAGGTTACTAAACGAATCGGTCTTTCGAGATTTGATATTTCTTGTGATCATGCCAATGTTATGTAATAATGCACCGACTCTTGGTAACTAGGGTCAGGGAGTTACAGTTGGTATCAGAGGATGTTTAGTACAAACCTTGGAAGCTAGATTTAGATAAACTCTGATTAGAGCACATAGATTTAAGATGAATTTTGAGAATTAGTATAGAAGAACTTCTTATAATTTTGGTATTGTAGAGATTTTGTGAGTTTTCCGAGAATTACATCCCTGTCTGGATACGAGAAGGTAGAGGCGGCTCTGGCACAGATGTACCTAGGGGTAAAACCTGAAAACACCGCTTTGAGCTAGACTCGAACGGGAACTGGTGCATGACAACGGGCCTTGCCTCACTCTTGGTTACGACACTCCCGGGGGATATGCTTAGGATAACTCTCATTTTCTTTACAAATCACTATGAAGTGTTTATGGGTATATACTTCCTCAAAGGATACATTTTTATGATTATGGATTATATCCATAAACTATTTAATTTATGTTATGCGTTTTACAAGTTTGGGATTAAGTATTGTTATTCATAAACTAATCTAATGTATTCCATTGTTTAGAAATGGCGCCCAGTAGATGGAATGAGAACTCTAGCAATGCACATGATACAAAGAGAAAGAAGGATCATATATTTTATGGTCTTAATCTAGAATTTACAAGAGAAATAGTATTGCATGTATTATCATCATATAAAGAAATAATATCATGTGTTGATAAGATAAGTAAAGAGTTTACTGAGTCATATGGCTTTGAAGGGAAGCAAGAGAAGAAAAGGATGGAAGAGAGAATGATGGATAAAGGGAAGAGGGAAAAGAAGAATTTTCCCATATGTGATAACTGTGGAAAGAAACACCCTGGAACTTTTCTGAAAGGAATGGGAGTTTGTTATAAGTGTGGAGGAAAAGGGCACAAAGTACGTGACTGCAAGGGTAAGAAAATGGTTTCAAATGTACAATGCTTCATTTGCAAGGAGTTTGGACACCATGCGAACCTATGTCCCAGTCATCAGACTATGCCGCAAATGATTCTATTGGATAATAATTAAGTTATGATACTACCACAGATGAAGAGGAATGATTAGAGTTCTTATGTTGATTATGTCAATTGAGTGTTGTATCAACAATGTACTTATTATAATAATTATGGAGTATATAAGGATTGTACTGTAGTACTATTTCATTAAGGACTTGAGATTGTTTGGAACAAAGAAAAGTGACTCAATAGCACGATAAATTTTTGGAAAATATATGGTTGAAAGATTGATAAACCATAGTATAGTTCTGATACCGAGGTAGTGATTTTGGAATAATACATGATTGTTTTGGATAAATTATATTGGATATTCTTGACTACCTTGGAACTGATTAATGATTTGTATATTCCATCACTGTTGGGGTTTAAAACATTTTTGGATTGATGAAGTATATCCAGAATTCTATATGGAATAAGGGAGCATGAATGTAATCAATAAGGAATATGGTAATTTAGGATGTTTCAGTGTATTAAAAGAATACATGATGAAGGTATTCATATGCTATTAAGGGGTAAAAAGGATCTACATTATGTTTACCTTCTTTATAAATGTTGTACTGTGAGTTTGGACAGAAGTATTTTGGATAGTTCTAGTTTGGATTATTTTGGATTTCCATAAAAGGACAACCCGGAGGTCGAGCGGCAACCCGTCGCGACCGGCAAGGCCGCAATACTTGAACCTGCAACCGAAGGGCGACAAGGGTGTGTCACCTACCACTGGCCCACGAGATGTCCTGGATTAAATAATGTAGTTTTTTTAAAAGATCTGGTATATGAATTATAAATTCATTTATTTTGGAACCCTGTACGAATAGTATAAATATAATTTTTTTTACGTTCTATTATCTTTTAGAGTGAAAGATGAGTTTGTGGTAGAAATTTATTAATGGATAAAACTCTAATTATAAAGTAAGTATATCTCCTTATGATCTTATCCAATCTCAAAAATAAATTCCTCAAAATTAATAAAAGGAACTTAGAACAAAAATGTTGTCCTAGATGGTACCTTAAATCATCACTAATTTATGGCTTTGGGATTGTTGGCCTTTTCATAGCCATGTTCTCTACCACTCTCCATCAGATAATTGATGGTTAGATTTCTCTTCCATATCCATATTTTCCTACATGGAACACTAGTATGTGTTATTTTCGGTAATCTTTATACTTTCCACTCTTTATTTTAAATAGAGGCCTCATTAATTCATTTTTCGATGTGGGATTTCAACTAAGATATTTTGAAACGTCAAAAATGTGTTATCCCAATACCCTGTGTTTTGTTGAACCGATGGTATTTCAAATCATCATAGATTGATTAGTTTAAATACCTCAATTTTATACTTGTTTGTGATTGATGACCTCAATCACTACCTATAAATATTTACGTTTTTCCTCTAATTATATGTCTCTAATTGCCACTAATGTTCTCCTAATCGAGATCATAATTTGGTGGTGACCCTTTCATTTCTCTTTTCCTCATATTAAGACTAAATTTTAGTAACCCAATTTTCGATGTGTGTTTTCCCACAAATATATTTTCTATTTTCAACCTTTTATTTCGAAGAACAATTTCAAATTGCGAGGACGCAATTTATTTAAGGAGGAGAGAATGTAACACCCCAAGATTTCACAGTGTGTTATTTCTTCAAAATAATTCAATAACCTGCACTACACGCAACACCGAGTTCAATCACACCATGACTTACCAAAAAAAAAGCCATTAAAAAGAGTTTATGAATATAATTAACTAAATTTTAAACTTTATATAATCCTTATAATCTTAGAATCCATATTATGAGTTTCTTAGACATAATGCAAGAACAGATTCATTTTCAGTATTGCACTTTTATAAACTTTTAATAGTGAAACCTTCTTAAATACAATATTTTAAACTTTTTGACTAAATGGGGACATCAAAAAATTTAAAATGAAACATCCCAAGCTTCCACGGTACTCTTTCCTTTGAATAATACAGTAGCGTGTGTTGTACGCAACTTCGAGTTCTAACACACCACAACCAATCAAACTAGCCGTTATGAATCGAAATATCTACCTTTTAAAATTTTAGAAATTTTATCTCTCAAAATGGACTTCGTTTTTGGATTCGGAGTATCGAATTTAGCCTAAGGTGAAATTTTGGTACTTTTCGGATAACTTTCATATTTTGATGAATAGTGAAAATTACTAAATTTTAATTAAAAACAACTTTTTTAATCAAAATAATTAATAGTGATAAATTATGAATTTGAGTGGTTTTAAAGTATATTTAGAATATATTTTTACCATTTAATATAATGTTAGTCATTGGACCTAATTTTACAATTAAACCGAACATAAACAAGTGTCAATCTTTTGATAGTTATTATCTCTTAAAAACACGCTTTTTGTTTTGACAGCGGGAATTAATTTTAAATTAATTTCTGCCACTTCTGTGTTTTGAATTTAGAAAAAAAATGGATTCCATATTTGGAATCAGGATTTCCAAATTGTGTAAATAGGTAACTTTTATTTTTAGACATTTTGAATAATTACTGCGGTAAATATTTTATTTACCATGGTTAAGGGTAAATCCGGTAAATAAGGGTTAAAAAAATAATATTATAATAATACTAAATTACCCTAAAACATGTCCTAGCCTTATTGGTTGATACATGTTCGACCATAAGCATCTTTGGGTCGATTTTGGGACCCCATGGTGCCACATATAGGTGATAGGGACACTTTTTTTTAATTAAGTTAAAATGAATACAAAAATGACACAAGCATATATATTTTAGAAAAACAATTTTTACATAGGGTAATATATGTTTGATTTTAGATTATAAATATTAATTAGAAATATAATAATATTTCCTACATAATGATATTTTATTTATAATTTTTAGACATTAAATAATTTAATTTATTTATGACATAATGATGATGAATTAATTACTTTAATAGTGAAAAATTAAAATAATTGATATTATAGATACCCAAATTAATATAATATGAAACTTTTAATGAATTAAAATAATTTTCTAGGATAATATGATATATTAGGATTGATTTAATGGACTTTTTTCTAAGTAATGAATCTTTTATGAGTTTCACAAAAATCAACTATTGAATAGTGTCAAAATTGACATAAAAGAGTTCTTAAAACAAATATTATATTATTAATTGATATTAAATTTCTAAAAATCTAAGGTTAGGCCAAGAGACTTATATAATGATAGGTTCATCATTAATGGACCACTTGGGGGTCGCTTGGATGTATATAGTATGTTTATTAACCATATTATATAAAAATACAAAGAGACATTGTAAAAGTGAAACTAATTAATTTAGAGTTAATACTTAAAGATAAGGTTAATATAAGTACCCAAACCTGTCTAAATTCTATTGGTTGAGTTTTTTTCGACCTATACCAACCTTAAAATTTAAATAATCAACTTTGGAGCCATTATAAACCGAATATGAATTTATTATACATTTATATTTCTAGCTTTTCCAAAGGTTCCCCTCACCCCTCTTATAAAAGGGCACTCCTCCTTCTCATTTATTAACACCCTCAAAGCCTTTTGGTTCGGACAAACTCTGCCCAAATACTCTCCCAACTTCCTTCAATACAACCTATAGTCATTAGTTTGATCAGAAAGCCAACCTAAGGAGCCCTTTTGATCAAATCAAAAGGAAGAACCCGAAGAAGAGGTAATGATTTCACCACCCTTTTCAAAGTTCATTTCTTCTTCCACTTCTTCTTCCTTTGTTGTTACCATTCTAAAATAATAGGTCCAGTATCGTTTATATACTGTGATGTTATTATAAATATGGTACAACCATATTCAGTATTCTATCCACCCTTTGAATAACATGTCACCATACGTGCGTACGTACGGCTTACCGTCTCCACGTCGTGGTGTAATTGTTATTCAATATATTATTATTTGGATGGGTATAATAATGATATGTAACTCATGTAAATAATAAATATAACATGTTAATGATTCTGTATATATGATATACCATCCATTTATATATTATTTTAAAAGAATGATATTGTCGCTCGTGCGTACGTACGGACTACCGTCTCCACGAACGCGATAAGATTCATTCTCCATCATATCCATTCAAGTATAATTATCATTTGATGATTTAAAAATGATGTTTAAGGACTTGATATCATTATGGATATGAATAATATACAACCTATCCATTATAAACATGTCTTATGTAACAAAACATATAAAAGAAAACAAGTAAGTTAACACCCGAAACAACGATAATACTAAGATATTATTATCAAATCAATATTAAAAGATCATATTTGATATCATATTAATGTATATGATTATTGTATAATTTAATAACAACTATTTCACCATTATAAAGGAGGTTAACCTACCTCAACCAAGGAAAAGTACAAGGTAAGAGGTTTTCATCTCACTCCTTATTCCCGTGAGATTCATGCCATATTGCCACCATCACCTTTTGTGTGGTGTATGTACTGCCCATAATTATATTCTTTGTGTAATACACTCTAATTTATGTATATTTACATATTCATTGTATGATACCTCTTTCATGGGTTGTATGTTTCATAAGTTACCAAATTGGTAAGGGTTATTTCGCAATCTCTTCATTATCCGAGGTTGATTATACGTAATAATCTACTGGGATCTCTTTATCATCCACATCCATGTTTCTTAAAAATGAATTGCAAATTTTTTTTACTATTTACTAGAATATGTGTTAAAGTCATTTATACCCTTGTTTGACTTTTTATAAGAGGTTTATAAAGGAATCTTTCCGTCATTTTCCAAACAAGGTGCTTTTTAACCTTTTCGACAAAATTAAGGTAAGAATGTTTTTTTAACTTATACGGCGGGTGTGGCTATTTTCCGTCGTTATAAAATCGTCGAAGCTTCCCTTACAAGATAATAAGAATATTTTCAAAAAAAATGTTTTATTTCATAAATATAATACTCTTAAATGATTTCAAAATAGAAAGAGATATTTTTCTAAAATAGTCTTTATTTCATCTATGTGAACATCCTTTGATGGATTTTAAGCTTATTTGAAGTTGATTTATTATGATACAAAACAACAATATTTTATTGAATGTTTTGTGATATTTTTGACTGTGGATATTTTATTCTTATGTCACTAATGGTTTTTTTAGAGTATTGACATTTCATAAGTTATTTTTAATCTGAATGTTTATGTTATATTTCAACCTTTCATTTAGATGAATGTGTTAGACAAGTATGTTCCGGGTTGGGGACCGGTAAAAGTAATCCCTCCGGTTTGGTCTCCGGTTATTAGAGGAACTCTGGTTTGGTCTCCAGTTATTAGAGGAACTTCGGCTTGGTGTCTGGTTATTAGAGGCACTCCGGGTTGGTGTCCGGTTATTAGAGGCACTCTTGGTTGGGTTCCGGTTACAGTTAGCCCCTAGGTCTTGGGATGAGGCCTTGACAAAGAAATTAAAGTTCAGAATATTGCATTCCGACATTATGAAAGTGGTTATTGATATTGCATGTGATTATTCGATTAGTAGAATATCCATGTGAATAAGTAAATGGCATTATTTCATTTTACTTTTTCCATACTGTGTTGAAGTTCAAGTTTAAAAGGATTTTGTTTTAATAATGCATTGCCTTAAATGTTTATGCTTATTTTTGAATGTTCCGTTATATTGTTATCCTTACTGGGTATTTGAGCTCACCCCATTTCTATGTTTTATTTTTCCCAGGATGTGAAGAAGTAAGTTATGAATGACCTGCAGGGATATTATGAGGGGATAATAGTGTGGACTATAGAGACATTATGTTGTCGTAGTAGTTTTTCACTTTATGATGTAATGTAAAACATTATGAATATATCTAGTGTTTACAAGGCTACTAAACCAATCGGTCTTTCGAGATTTGATCTTTCTTGTGATCATGCCAATGTTATGTAATAATGCACCGACTCTGGGTAACTAGGGTCGGGGCGTTACAACTATTTTATTCGAATCCAGCGAAAGTGTACATTCAAAGAATGAACTAGATAATATTTCTCGAAGGATGAAAAAATATGTGGGAAGAAATAATTTTAGTATATATTTAAGAATAAATAAAGAAAAGACATGAAAGACTCGTAAGTAACTTGTTATGAATACAAAATAGCAGGGAATATAAGGCCAGATTGTCCTATTCTTAAGAAGAAAGATATAAAGGAAATTCATTTTTAGAGGAATAAAAAGAAGGACTACAAAGCTAAAGATAAGAATGTTTTGAAATCCAATGACACTTGGAGTGACAATAGTGGTGACTCTTCTGATGAATCCTTATAGTATAAATCTTCTGGTCAGAAGAATCTTGCTCTACTAGCCAAATTAGCCATTGAAAATCATTGTCTAATGGCCAAGGTACACAATGATGAATCTATAACTAATGTATCATTGAATGAAAAGTATAGTGAAAATAAATATTATGAATCATCAGATGAAGAATCTTCTTTGGATGAAGATAATATATTACCTACTTATGAAGAAGTATCTAGGTTTTCTAAACTTCTTGAGAATGAAAATTCTAAAGTCAAGAAAATGTCTGATAAGAAAAATTCTAGAATATATATTTTTCTAAATAAGTATTAGATATTTCTAAAGATCTTGATAAGAAAACTATTGATATTGAAAGTATTTCCAAAAGCCTTGAGGAAAATAATTATTTTAAGGATAAAATTTATAAGCATCTTGAAAATGTAATTTCTAAGAAAAATATTTTAGAGAATAACTATAGTTATAAAACTAATGTTTCTGAGGATAAAAACTTTTTTATTAAACTAAAGTCAGAAATATTTTCCTTGATCACATGTTTGTCAAACATTACCTCTGGTAAAGAAATTTTTTACAAGATGTATTCCTAAATTCGACCTCCAAGGAATCATTTTGGTTTTGGTTATACCAGTTCTAAAACGGTTTTTAGCAATAACTATTTTGTTCTTCAAAGTGATCCATTCTGTACTAAATGTCGGTGTGGTGGAAATTGGGTGAAAAATTATTCTTTAAACAAAACCTAGTCTTCAAGTTTTCATAAAGATTATTTTTCTAAGAGAATGTGGATAACTAAAATATTTCTTTCTTAAATTTCTGGATCTAAGAATGTTAGGGTTCCAAAAGTCTAAAATTATTATTTTTAAGAAAATAAAGAAATTACCAACAGCAATACATGGTACCAAGATAGTGGATTTTCCAAGCATATGACTGTTAATAAAAACATCTATGAAAATATTATCAATATAAAAGGAGGAAAAGTAACTTTCAAAGATAATTCTCAAGGAGAAATTATTGGTATAAGTAATATTTTTCTTATAGGAAAAACTTTGATTTCAAATGTTTTATTTGTTATGGGTCTTAAGAACAACCTTATTAGCATAAGTTAGTTATATGATAAAGGTTACCTTGTGAATTTTAGGAATAAAAAATGCTTAGTACACAATTCTAAGGTAGCGTGTATTCTTTCTGGCCATAGTAAATATAATATATACACACTAAACATAGAAGACATTTGGAGCCAAGACCTACCTTGTCTTAGTGCAATAGAAGATCAATCTTTGTTATGGCATATAAGGCTAGGACATTGTAACCTTAGAAACTTATGTAAACTCTGTAAGAAAAGACTAGTTAAAGATCCACTGGATCTTAGGTTTGATTTTTCAAAAGTTTGCGATCCTTGTCAATCCGGGAAGAAACATACAATCATGATTTAAATCAATCGGTGAAGTCTCAACTTCTAATGAATTACAGTTGGTGCATATAGATCTTTTCGGTCAAACACAAACTAGAAGAATTAGAGGCAAATATTATGTATTTGTTCTAGTTGATAATTATATTATATTTATGTGGGAATATTTTATAGCAAATAAATCTGATGATTTTTCTTATTTTAAAATCTTTATATCCCAATTTAAAAATGTGAAAAACCTTCCATTGATAACTATTCATAGTGATCATGCATGAGAATTTCAAAATTCTGATTTTGAAACTTTTTTTAGTAGAAAAGGCATTACTCATAACTTCTCAGCACCAAGAACTCATCTACTAAATGGTGTTGTTGAAAGAAGAAATAGAATTCTTCAAGATATAACTAGAACCAGGTTGAGTGAATATTCTATTGCTAAACAATTTTAGGATGAAGCTATCAGTACTGCTTATTATACTATAAATCGATTTTTGATTAGACCCTTTCTTAATAAAACCCCCGATGAATTGTGGAATGTTAGAAAACCTATTCTTTATAACTTCAAAGTATTTGGTTGCAAAGTATTTATTCTGAATACTAAATATAATTTACATAAATTCACAGCCAAATTTAATGACGGAATTTTCTTAGGATACTCCACAACTTCAAAGGCCTATATAGTTTTTATTAAAAATGATTGGACTATTGAAGAAATAGTATATGTTAAATTTGATGAAACCGATCCTTTTGTTTTTAAACAACCTCAACCTAAATCTTTGGATGTGTTTTCAAAAACTTATTATCAACCCTTGATAAAGGATCCTTCTAATGATAAATTTTTTCAAGAAAATCTTTCTGAGGCATTTACCCCAGAATATTTCCTACCATATGTTGATGAAAAGGTTTTACCAAACCGAAATCAATTGTTTCTTAAGAATCATCCCATTGATAGTATTATTGGTGATGTAAATAATCCTTCAAGGACTAGAAGTTCCTTAAGAAATAAAGTATAACATCTAGCATTCCTTTCTCAATTAAAACCAAAAAGCACTGATGAAGCTTTAAGTGATGATGATTGGATAAAAGCTATGCAGGATGAGCTAAATGAATTTTAAAGGAATAAAGTCTGGAAATTGGTTGAAAGACATAAGGAAACCTCTGTTATTGGAGTAAAATGGGTCTTCATAAATATGTGTGATGAAAATATAATCATGGTAAGAAATAAGGCTAGGTTATTTACTAAAAGATATAATCAACAAGAAGGAATAGACTATGAAGAAACCTATGCTCCAGTAGCTAGACTTGAATATATCCATATTCTACTTTCCTTTGCAGTATTATTTAACTTCAAAATTTTAGAAATGGATGTAAAATGTTCTTTCTTTAATGGTTATATTCAAGAAGAAGTTTTTGTTGAACAACCTCCTGGTTTGGAAGACACAAAAAATCCTGAACATGTTTTAAAACTTACCAAAGCTTTATATGGACTTAAGAAAGCCCCTAGATCCTAGTATGATAGACTTACAAGATTTTTGTTATGAAATAACTATGTTAAGATAAATGATGATCCAACCCTTTTTATAAATAAAGAGATGAAAAATGTTTTGATTTTTCAAATTTATGTTGATAACATTATATTTGGTTCAACTCAGCAATCTTTAGCTGATTACTTTGCGGATCTAATGGAATTTGAGTTCGAAATGAGTATGATGGGTGAGTTAAAATTTTTCCTAGGTTTCCAAATTTCTCTAAAACTAGATGAAACTTATATATCTCAACATAAGTATATTAAATATCTACATAAAAAGTATGGATATGACAACACAAGGAGTATAAGTACTCTCATAGGTTCCTCAAATTCACTTGATCTTGTAGCAGCTGGAAAACTAGTATATCAAACATCATTTAGAGGTATGATTGGAAGTCTACAATACATGATATCTAGTCATAAAAAAAATTTTGTTTTAAGTATTCTTATGTGAAAGGTATCAATCTAATCTTAAGGAATCTCATTTAAAGGCAATGAAAACAATTTTTCGCTACTTAAAGGGAACCATGGATTTAGGACTCGTTTATACTTCTTGAAATGATTTTGTTTCAAAAAGTTTTTTAGATGATAACATTGGAGGATATAGAATGGATAAGAAATGTACATCCTAAACTTGTCATTTCCTAGGAGATTCATTATTTTCTTGGTCATGAAAAAAGAAACACTCAGTAGAACTTTCCACTGCTGAATCTGAATATGTAGTAATTGGAAGTTTTTGTGCTCAAGTGTTATGTATGCAACACACACTCACAGACTATGGTATGAGTTTTATCAAAACAAAAATATTGTGTGATAATACTAGTTCCATTCCATTAATTAAAACCCAACACATAAATCTTGTAAAAAACACATAGATATAAGGCATCACTTTATTAGGGATCACACACAAAAATGAGATATCATTCTTCAATTTATTAGAATGCAAGATCAACTTGCTGATATTTTCACAAAACATTTACCTTCCGATAGATTTGAATATATTAAATAGAAGTTATGAATGATAACCTTAAGGTAATCTTCCATATTAACTTCTTTTTGAAACCTATATCCTTACAGTAAGAAACTCCTTTTCATATTGGGAGTACATTTTTTTTTGTAATCAAAATTTTTTGTAATCAAAATTTTTTGTAATCAAATTTTTTTATAATTAATTTTTTGTAGTCAATTTGTTTTAGAAGAAATTTTTTCAGAATATAAAGTTCTTCAAGTATAATTTTCCTCATTACGAATAATCTTCCAAGAAATTTAGAAAGTATGATTTCCTTCATAAATTTTCATAATAATTATTTTACATGTTGGAATTTTTTTACCTTGTTTAAGAAACATTTTCTGATTCACTTTCTCTTAAATATGAATGTTTATTTTAAAGACCTCAAAATAACAGAACCTATCAAATTCATTCTTCGACTATCATTTCAATCGTCAGATCTGATCAAGAGTTTTTTTTTCAATAATTGGATCAATCAAATAAGTTGGATTGTTGCCTCAAATGCCTATATAAGGACCCCCCCGATGTTTGTCCCACATTGATTTTCAAGCATTATAATGTTGAAGCTCTTCCCCTATACTTAATTAAGTTTTGAATATTCAGGTTTTCCTTAGTCCCAAATGTCTGTAAAATCTTCTCCTCATAAATATATGACTTCAGTAAAGGAAATCTCTTAGTGAAATATTTACAGAGAAAGGTTGGTCGATCTGAAATTCTTTGCTAAGTCTGACTCTATCATTTCAAAGAATATTAAGCTGAATGTCTAGGAGATCCTATGTATATAGAAACCAAATGCACAAGATCCGATCTATCCAAAGTTGTTGATTGAATTTTATGAGTCGTAAAGTTTATTCAATGAAGGAGGGAGAGATAAGTTTTCTTTCAAGAGCTTTGGGAAGACCTATTCCCTTTCCTACAGCAAGACATCATGTTTGATAGGAATTCCTTATGAGGGTGAAGTAGAATTTGGTAATCACAAATTAATTTATGTATTAGGATATTTTGATAAAGATAAGGCTCAAGCTTGTCTTTTCTTGAAAGGTGTGGATACTCTAAATATTGTTCATCTATCTATAACCCTTCTGATTCTTGAGTTAGGGTTCCATAATTTTGCCATTCCA
This sequence comes from Viscum album, assembly GCA_963277665.1. NCBI lineage: Eukaryota > Viridiplantae > Streptophyta > Magnoliopsida > Santalales > Viscaceae > Viscum > Viscum album. Next base: position 451,802,136 of record OY728157.1, on the reverse strand, counting down.
AGAAAAGGGGATAAGGACACCTTGAAGAAAAGTGACATCTATATTATGGATTTCTTGGTGAACCTCAGGAAGATAAAACTAGTCAATTATATCTTCATTATGAATGATAACATCAATAATGGAAATTTGAAGTCTCAAATTATCATGTATTTGACTATACTCTCGAAAATTAAAGTTATTTGTCTTGAATAATTCAACATTCTTTGTAGTTCTATGATAAGGAATTTTAAAGTAATGTTATTAAGATATAATACTCTAAGGATGATGAATGGTTGATTTAATAGTCAATCCAAAGATTTCTATAACTTGTCTGAAGCTGAAATCAAAGCTCTTTCAAAGAAACTAGAAGTGGATGAGACTTCCAAGAAGGGTGAAAGGAAAAGTAAGTCAAAGGAACCAGAAGATAAAGGAGAAAATACTATGGTTAAGGAAACCCAATATGCACCTCCAAATCCAAATAAGAAAAAGTCTTACCCTAATGAAGTAGTGGCTAAGTGGAGTGAAGATAATAAGAATAGAAAATAAGGGGATCCTAGTTTTGGCTTGGATCCTACTGAGGCAAAATCCTTGAAGTTGAATGCTGTTGAGAATCTGGAAAAGTAAGAAAAATAAAAGAAACAAAGAAAGAAGATGTCTAAAGTTGAGATAGTCAAAAAAATTATCTAATAGGTTGAGAAAGCCTTTGAATAATTCCACGTACCAGAATAATTTTTGAAATAATAACATCTTGTGACTCTGGGAAAGAAGTTGGTGATTCTGAAACCTAAAAAATAAGAAGAAATAGTTAATGAGGAAGAAGAGGAAGAAGAAGAAGAAGGAAGTAGTGATATAGAATATATGATAAGGAAAGTAGTGGATTATCAGGAAAAGGAGAGTCCTTCGAAAAAACTTTCAATCTGAACCTCTGAAGCAGAGTCTTCAAAACATGCTACACCTGGAAAATAATATAAAGGTCAAGAAGAAGTGAATAAATTGTCTGAAGTGGAAAGAATCAATCATGATTTTATTCATCCAAAGCATGTTGTGGCAGGATCTTAGAAAGATAATATTGAGAAATATAAGATTTTTCAATTATTAGATAGTGAGCGTGAATCACCCAAAATAAAAGATATCATTCAGAGAGCTGATAAGGGAAAGCAGGTGTTGGTTGACACACTTAGTAAATCTTTAGTAAAAAAGAAAGAATTTGGTGCTTTGATGAAGAGGAAAGCTGAAGAGTTAGAAAAACAATCCTAACCAACCAAACATTATGATTTAGAATCATCTTACCATGGACATGATTTTTTGGAATAATCTTTGAAAAAGTTAGTTCGTACTATTCCTTTATTTCCATGTACATATTTGATGTGTCAGTTGCTTCAATATTTGTTCAATCAGAAATCAGGTTCAATATCAATGCTTATGGATAAATTAGTCAGACATGAGGTAGATTTCAAATCTTTTATCATTGGTTATGAGGCTCATAAAAGATCATTTATGAAGATTACAAGTTGGTCAAGAAATATAGTCAAACAACTCAGTGTCCTTGATGAATTTCAAGACAATGTAAAGGATGCTTTCAACACTAAATATGGAATTCTTGCTGATCTTACTAAGAGTTTTGAGAAAAAACTAACTCTCAAGTAGATAACTAGGAAGTAAGAAGTTAAGGAATTTAATAACAAGATTAATTCTATGGCTATGAATTAAAGAAAGAAAGGGATCTCAGAATTGATATTGAAGAAAATCTTTTTAAGCAATTAGAAGTGTTCAAAGCTCAAGTAGAATGTCTTAAGGCTCAGGAAGAAAAAATTAATGCCTTGGATAAGAAAATCGACGATTAAGATCAACTGGTTATGTATATAGAAGAAGAACACAAGGATATAAATAAGCTGAAAACCATTGTGAAGAAGCTAATTAAAAAGGATAAAGAATGATAATTTTTACTCATTATGATATTTTTTGTATTTTTCTTCCTTGTAAAAATTGTTTCAATCTTAATGAAATTTTGCTTGTTCGTCATATATTTTGTTGTTTAGTACTAATTTTTCAGGAACCTTATTTTTTTCCATTATATTTATTCCTTTTGGAAAATCACAAATAGGGAGAAAGGAATGATAGAAATAATTCTAAGTAAAAGAAGAGATTTCCCTAAGTGAGGGGGAGTTCATATAAGGGGAAGTTAATATCAAAGAAGATTTTCGTATGCAAGAAAATGTAAAAACTTATTCACAAAATCAGGAATATGATCTTTAGGGATTTCAAAACCTAAGGTAGAGTTAGTCATATTGACTATGATCTATAAGTAAATGGAGATAAGTTTTTATTTTTCAAGTCCATAAAAATCCTATATCTTTATATTCTTTTTTGTAAGGATGTTTTTGCTTTTAAAAAAGGGGGATATTGTTAAGTCAATAAGGTTTCCATATGAATTTTCCATTCCTTTATGTTTTGAAAATCACAATCACTCTATCTTAAGGTAAATTTCATTTCCCCTAAAAATTATCTTAATAATGACGATTTTCCTTCCCCAAGGAAATTTTATCCTTACCTATGTTTTTATTGTTCATTTTATAGTTTCTATAATTATAACTCATTTTTTTCTAATGTCTAAAATTCTGTTTCACATCTAAAACCTTATAAATCATAATATATAGAGTATACTGTTTGTAGGTTCTGAATTCAGGTTTCAAATTCTCTAAAATTCAGACTTCGAATTCTCTAAAATTTGGACTCCAAATTCCTTATAATTTAGACTCCGAATTCATCTGAATCCGGACTCTGAATTCATCTAAATTTCGACTCTGAATTCCTGAGAATTCGGACTCTGAATTCCTCAGAATTCTGACTCATAATTCTTTAGAATTTAGACCCCAAATTCCTCAGAATTTAGACTATAAATTCCTCATAATTTAGAGTCTAAATTCCTAAGAATTCAGAATCCTAATTCCTCTAAATTTAGACTCCTAATTTCTTAGAATTCATACTCTTAATTCCTTAGAATCCAGGATTCAAATTCTTCAGAATTTAGAATCCAAATTCATTATAATTCAGACTCTGAAATCTATAGAATTGAGGTTCTAAATTCTTTGAAGAATATAAAATGAAAATCCATGATTTATAATCTCCAAGTGTTTATTTGTCTAGACTCTGAAATTTATTTTTCCTTATACTGTAAAAAAATTGATTTGGTCAAGCAACCATATTTTTCCTACCCTTGTTATAGTTATGAAACGATGTCATACAATCTGTTTCTAACCAACTTTTGTTTTAGTGACACATGTACAAGTCCCTATAAAATTCAAGGAAATATATGACAGATGGAGGAGGGAGATGACCGTTGGAGAAGTGCCTTAAAATATGGGCTTATTTGAACAAGCTCATAACAATAGAGATATCGTTGATCACTCTAGATATTTCATACTACTGAAGTGATTTCTAGAGGGAGAGTCTCATGCCTTGTGTGTACTGAACATCTAATTCATCTTTCTTCGTGCGACTCCGATTATTGCTGTGTACAATTGAGGGATTCTAGGGATAGAAAGATAGAGGTGCTGACTACCTTAAAGTTCAAGGACTTCCTTGGTTAGGAATACAGAGGTGCCGACTTCCTTGAAGTTCGAGGGATTAAGGGGATAGTAAGAAATATTCCAATATTTATATCGAGGGATTACCCTGGTGTGTGTAAGACAGACTTTCTTGAAAGTATAAATCATTTTACCTTTATCCGAGGTTGTTGGATACCCTAAAATTTGGGTTAGAATATTTCATACTTGTTACTTGTTTTGTTTCATGTTTATTTTTCCATTGCATTTTGTTAAAGAAAGAAAGTATAAATTTCTTATACTTTCTTGTTCTCTAATGTACTGTAATTAATAACATTCTATACGCTTTAAGGTAGAATATTTTCATTGTAAACATTCCACATGTTTCATTTCCGAAACAAAATTTCTAGAACCTGGAATATTTGTAGAACTAAGAGGTCTTATGAATTTACCTTTTTTAAATTTTTTAAACATAGTTTTACTTAAGGTTAAAAATGAATGTTTTTAAAATTACAATTCAACCCTTGTAAATTGAGCATCTACATAATATTTTGATCCTACATTAAAATATTTTCTCCAAGAGTTTAACTAATTATTTATAAATAATAACATCAAATTATCCACTGAATATAGGATTAACCTGTTTCTTTAAATGATCTACCATAAATATTTTCATCTATTATGAACATGGTTTCTATCTTCCCTAGATACCACAACCATTTATAGCCTATTAAAATTGATCTATAACAACAAAAAATTTCTCTATTCAAATTCCAACCATTCTAGGTTTCTTATTTGAAAGGATATTATCCTCTTAGTGCCTTCCTAATTTATTTTCTCTATTTATTATACATAAAACCATTCTAAATATACATATTTTAGATAGAGAAATGTGGTAACATTCAAATTTTATATCATGACTACCATAAATTTTAATCTATTAAGGATATTAAATTCAATTATCCTCACATCTGAAACTACCTAAACCATCTCTATGATACCAATTATAAGAAACTAACCCTTATTCAATCATTTATTTATTTTTTTTAAAAAAATTAATTTTATTGCATTCCTAAATATCTTTTTAGATTTATAGAATTAGATAATATGGTTATAAATGTTAAATAAAAACCATACATTAAATATTGGAGACTTCATATTTGTATCCTTTTCCCCCACAATAGAATAATTTTAAAATAATTTTTTTTCTTTTCCTAAAAAATATTTATGATATTCAACTTGGCCATTTTTTATTCATAATCATCCTTAATACCTATTATATATATTTTAAAAAGTGATATGGGAAAAAATAAATCATTATGGGGCATTAAAATAATAATAAAAAAAACTCATTAGTCCCTTTTAAAACCATGATATCATAAACGAGAGTTTTCATTTATCATAATAATTTTTGAGCAAAAATAATGATTTCCTTGCACATGAAATTCGATTTACTGCCCTTTTTTTTCATAAACTACTTTATAAGAAAACATAAAGGAAAATTAATAATATTTAATATTTCTTGAAAAAAATGACAAATGAATAAAATAATTTTCTTAAAAACATAAATTTTGACCCTAAAAGGGAATAATAATTCCATTAGAATAAAATATTACTATTTTAGCATTTGATATCTAATGATTTCCATAACAACTCATTAGAAATCATAAAAAGATTATGTAGGTTCCCTAGGATATAATATTTATTGAAACATTAAAATAATATCTAAAAGTGGAATAATCTATATAGTCAAATTCATATATAATTCTCCAGAGAACAAAATCATTATCTAATTCATTATATTTCTATATCAGCCTCATCCATCATCATGAGTTATATTAGTCTCACCAATAATCATGAGATATATCGATCTCATAAAACATCATGAGCTATATTAGGCTTAATAATCATCATAAATAATTTATAATTTCCATAACATGGATAATAAATTTTAATCTTTTATATTTTGATTATAAATCCTTTGAATTTTTTTTGAACCCATATGAAAAACACTTTAGGATATCAAAATACCATTTCCTTTTCAAAAATCAATTTCAAAACTAAAATTACTAGAAAAAATGAGGTTTAGGTTTACTTAAAATAAAACATAGAAAATTATAAGTTAAAAAAACATAAAATAATGGTTTTTCTAGTGGTAAAATTTATTAACACTATATATGTTAAAAATATAACATTCATTTTGTCTTTTAAAATGAAATTCCTAACACACCATAAAAATATTCTTCTTGAAAACCATTATAAGAAGGTCAATTTCATTTTATAATTAATTTATGTTTATATAAATACATCAATAAAATATTTTTAATAATATGGTCATGGAAGAAAAGGATTTAGAAAATAAATATTTAAAATAATTAAAAATGTTATTTTTAAGTTAAAGTATCCCTTAACATTAGTCTGAATCACCACATACATTATTTATATTAATAAATTATAAAATTATTAATTACATTATTAATTACCCTTTTATAGTGTATTATTCATTTTATTTTGTTTATTACCAATTTATATTTTGTTATTTAATCAATTAAGTTAATTTTGGATGCTTTTATGATATTCAAACCATATGACCAAAACGACTTTGGTAGGTTGACTGTGGTCAAAAAAATAATTATTATATTATATATAATAATCATAATGATGAAATAATTATAATAATTATATATGAATTTTTATTTTAAAACCATTCATGAAATATGGATATGAAAAATGGACTATGTTACAATCATAGAGACGATAGGTTGTACGCATGCATGCGTAACGTTTTCATTTTTCAAAGAACATAAATGAAAAAGGTAAATATTATTTTATATTTACAGAATTATTATTATATCATAAATATAATTTTATTTAATTAAATTAACATATATAAAACATCCATGTGATGTGGTCATGAAAAGAAAATCACATAAGTTCATAGAGGTGGTAATTCACACATACAGACAAATGATGTTAACATTCGTTAATGGATAAAAGGTACAAAAGTATATTATAAATTATTTTTATATAATAATAAATATTTAATGAATAATATATATATATATATATATATGTATATTAGATCCATAATTATATAAAACCATAAGAGGTCATGATGGAAAATGAATTATATTAGTTTGTGAGGCAGCAGTCCACCGTGCACCTAAATGATGGATTCATTTCCCATATGATAGAAGATTGATATGGATATGGGTTATTACATTAAATTAAAAAGATATTAGTATATTTAATATACAAATTTTTTATTTCATCCTGTTTGAATAAGATATGAAAAAGGTATAAGACGAAATAAAACTAAAACATTTAGTTAATATGTATATCTCTTCTTCTGACATTTTTTTGTTTTACACGTTAATCTATATAAGTTTGGTATTATGACCAATATAATACCTCTAAAATGTAGGGATTAATTTTAGGAAGGTATTTTGGAATGTATGGTCTATCATATATTTCTCAAATGTCACAATGAAGAGAGAAGAGGAGGTTCCCTTTTATAAGTGAGGGGAGGGTCATTCTGGGAATTTGTTAAAGTATTAATTTAATATAAATTTATTTTCATGTTAATGTGAATATAATTTGATATAATTTGAATATTGGATTATTATTAATCTAAATAATCTCATTCAATAATGTATGGAAAGTTTATTTTATGTTTTTACCCTTATCTCTTTATTTTAGACCTCGTTAACCCCTTCGACAATTACGACGATATTAATGTTTTCTACTCTTTAAGGGTTAAGAAATTTTGAATAAAAGGAAAAAAGAACACTAAAAAGAACATGTTTAATATTTTAAACCATATCTCATTTAGTAGTCCAAATATTGTATTTTTATAAATTTTAAATCATTTTATAAAATATTGTTTATTAAAAAATATCATTAATTTTCTTTTTTTATACTCTTTATTTACATTTAATTTAAAGTAATGAAGATAAAAAATAATTAAAATATAAAAATTTGACATATATCTAGTATGTAATGTTTATCTATAAAATTATTGATCAACCTTAACTCTCCCATAAAATATTATTTTTAACATTTTTGAAATGATTTACTTGATTTTTTCTACTGCTTTCACAAGGACTATGTCGGCATTACATAAGCATTTAAGAGAATAAAATAAAAAATAAAAAATTTTAAATTAATTACCATCATAAAAATAATTTAATTATTCCCTTAATAATATTTAATATTAGTTCATAACTTATTTTTTTCCTCTGTGAACATATAAGATGAATTTAAAAGCTAGTGAGTGGAATTTTGTATTTTTATTTACTTAAAATAATAAAAAGGTCCAAATTAAAGATAAAATATTAAGGTACTATTTTAGATGTTTTGATGAATATGGATGAAATATACCTATCCAATAAAACAAAGTTAATTGTTTATGAACTTGAAGCCTCATCCCATTACTTTTAACCTTAATTAACTCATTTTACCTTTACCATGGTAAAAAAATTAATATGGTTACTATTAATAATTAAAAAAGGGGACCTATTTTCGAAATTTTGTCCTCATAATTATAAATATGGAATTATGTTTTTATGATTCAATTTAAATAAGTTGTTGAACTGAACTTAAAATTAATCCTGCAAAACGTGATGAAAACACTTTTTCATAAAAATGAATTTTTAATTATAAAAATGTTTTAATACCAAATTCAAGTTTAAAAATAAATTAAAAGACCATAATTTTATTTTATTTAATCATAAGTAACTAATTATATTTTTATACTAATCTAAAATATAAATTTACTTTGTAAATATTTTAAGAGAAAATAAAGTTTTTGATAAAATTTTATATTTTTAACTATTCATTGAAAAATCAGAAACTTTCATAAAAATCTAACACATTCATCCGAATATAATTTTGAAATGATGAATTAAAAAATGAATTTAATTTTTTCAAATTAAAATTATATATTTTGGAAATTAATCATTTATATAAAATCATATATTGCAGGGAAAACTAATTTGGTTTGATATACATATTTTTAATTTTGACTAAAAAACTACTTAATATTCCTATAATTAATATAAATGTATAAAATATAAATAATTAATGTTAATTAGACATTAAAATTAATTATATTAACATTACATGAGTTTTAAAATTTCCATATTCTTTTTGTAGTGTTTCTCTGAGTTATATTGGAACTTCTTCCAGTGGTAGGAAAATGAGATCTGGTGAGATGAAATTGAAAATTGGGGGTATTTGGGAAAGGGTATGGGTTAATATATTAAATATTCATATGGTATTTATCATTTATTATTCCAGTGCAAAAAACTAGGTCATTACCATAGTTTGTGTTATAGTCAACCGAAGGAGTTTCGTTTCGTTTTTAGAATGTGAAGTCTCTAACATTTATACCAGGTTCACTTAGTCTAGCATGGGAAGAAATCCATGATATAATTATTCATTGAATAATTTATGAGTAGTAACTCAGATGTATAGTTGGTATTATTCAAGGAGATCAGGCTGGGGACCAAGTCATATATCTTAGTAGTGAAAATTATAGGTTCTTTAGGGTCCAGTCCCTCATGTGTGTCAGGGATTACAAGATCAGGGTCATAAATTCAAGGAAGGAATGGTATATGTGTTGGATTAAGTTATAGATAAGGATAGATAGGGGAAATAAAAAACAAGAGGTATGGATTTAGTTTCCATTAAAATTTAACTTTCGTTGACTGATAATGGGGCTTCTCAACCCTTTATTTTTTCCCGAGTTGTTTCCACTTTGGAATTTTCAGTTGATTTTTCTCTCATGTTGTTATAAATTGATACACCACATAGAAAAAGTAAAGATCATGCTTGGAAGTGTCTCACATGTTCTTTAGTGGTTCGAGACTAAGATATTTTTGGGATTTCTCATTCCATGATATAGTAACTTTTGACACCATCTTGGGAATGGACTGGTTGACACAATTTTTAGATCAGATCAAATGTTATATGTGGAAGGTGATTTTAAAATACCTTAATGGAGTATGTTACATCCTTACTAGGGATTGGAACTTAGAGGAAGTTATAAAAAAATCATACATTTTCTCAATTGGGGCCATCATAGTACATGTGGTGGGTGTAGTGGTCAGAGAAAACCACATGATAGATCAGACAATTTTGACACTGGCGGTGGAGAATTTACAAGATGCCTTTTCAGATGATTTCTCAAGACTTCCTCCTGATAAGGGGATTGAATTCGAGATCGATCTCATGATGAGTATGTAGCCTATATTAATTCTTCTATATTTTATTTCATTAGAATGATCTATGAGATATTAAGTTACATCATGATTACCCAAAGGTGAAGGGATTCTTTTACCCGAACACTTCTCCTTGGGGTGATATGATTTTATTCACCAAAAAGGAAGACTAAAGAATTCAATTATGCATGTATTACAATAAATTAAATTAGGTTATGGTGAAAAATAGATAAAAATTTATTAGTATTTATGATCTATTTGATTGGTTTAGTGATCCTAATGGTTCTCCAAGATTGACCTATAATCAGGGTACCATCAGTTGTAGGTTAGAGTTGAGGATGTTCCAAATATGGTATTCCAGAAAATGTATGGGTTATATGAGTATCTCATGATTCTATTTGGTTTTACAAATTTGATGATAGTGTTTATTGATCTTATGAATCTGTTTTCACACTTACTTGGACTCTTCCATCATGGTCATTGTTAACAACATATTGGTATACTCAAATACTTTATATTTGCATACCATAATCCATGGGGTAGTTTTGGGAACAATAATAGCTCATATAATTTATGAAAAGTTTTAAAATTTCCATTTCCAGATCAAAGTTGTATATTTCTTTGGGTATGTGGTTTATAAGGTAGGGATTTCTGTCAATCCAAATACTGTAGAGGTAGTTATGTCTTGTTATTATCCTTAGAATGTGTCTGAGATCTAGATTTTTCTTAGGATATTTGTATATTATAGGAGGTTCATTCAAGAATTTTTTCATTTGGAAGTTCCTATGACAAATTTGACCATAAAAGGGGTCAATTTGGAGTAGATTAGAAGGAATAGTGAGGCCTTATAAGTTTTAATAAATAAGATACCATTCCCTCAGATTCAGATTCTGTCAGATCGAGGGGTTGGGAACATGGTTTACTGTGATCCTTTAGGGATTGATCCGGGGGTTGTATGGAAGTAGGGTGAGTGGGTAGTTTTATATGAATCATGTTGGATATTACCCCAAAAGTTTAACTTCCATATTAATGACTAGGAATTACCTGTCATGGTTTATTCTCTAAAGTGTGGGAACCACCATCTCCTCAATGAGAATTTTATTTTCTACACTAGTAAAAAAAATACCATACATGAAGACTTTTGATTTTGAGATGGAATATTACCCAGGATTGGGGAATGTTTCTATTTATTCCCTCCATAATAAATCATAGGAATTGGGGATATATAAATTATATGAAGATTGGAAGTTCATGAGTCTTCTAGTGATTTGGAAGATGAATGTTTTGGATGACTAGAAGCTATGGTTTGTGCTCTGTTTGTTATTGAATCACTTATTGTGGACTGGGTCTAGAATAACTATGAATTTGATCCTAATTTTCAACTAATGTGAGGGTAGTTAATGTGTGATGAAACTGTTATAGTATGGTCTATGAATAGGTATGACATACTTAATGTTCATGAGAGGGTTTTCATTCCCACATACACAAGAGATTAATTGATGAGAGACTCAAACTTCACAATGGGCAGTGCATCTAGGATCAAATAAGATGTATATGGACCTGAAACATCATTTCTCGTGCTTGAGTTTAAAAAGGATGTAGTAGTGTTTTTCCATCATTCATTTACCTATAAAATAGTGAATACAGAGCACCAATGAACATGGAAGTTACATTATCCTCTTTCGGTCCTGATTTAGAAATAAGATGAGGTGATGATGGACTTTTTTAATGAGGTTTACCATGAATATTATGATTCATGTTTACATGTTGGTAGTTATTGACCATCTAAAAAAGGTTCCACACTTCTTTCTCATTCAAGATAACCTATTGGTGGATGATATATGTTAGATTTATGTGTCATATATAGTGAGGTATCACAACACACCTATGAGAATCATGTCATATTGAGATGTGAATTTCACATCAAGGTTTTGGAAAGGTTTACAATAGGAATTGGGAATATAATTGAAGATTATAACCACATATCACCTATAAAGAGATAGAAAATATGAGATCGCTAGCTAGATTCTAAAGCATATTCTTAGAGAATATTTTCTTAATTTTTGTGGGGTCATGGGATGAACATATAGTCTTTATAGATTTTCCTAAAATAATAGTTTTTAGGATTCGATTCAGATGGAACCCTAAAAGGATATTTATGGTTAACCATGTCAAACACCACTATGTTGGTATGTTATGGGTGAGAAGGTAGTGATCAAACCAGTCAAGGTGCGAGAGACTTCATGGTGCTTTTAGATGATCTAGAAGTGGTTGGTTACCACCCAGATCAAGCAGTGTTATTATGCTGACTAGAGGTGATAACACATAATTTTCTTGATGGGAGACCTAATATTCTTTCGAGCATCACTTCAAATATGGAATATACATTTTAAGAAATAGGGGTTTCTAATTATCTAGTTCTTTTGTCTGTTTGAGATTGTAAAAAAAATTGGGACTGTGGATTATAGATTGGGTCTCCCTCAAAAACATTATGAGATGCATGGAATATTTCATGTGTTTCATCTTTATAAGTATGAGATAAAAATTATGCTCATGATAAAAAATGAGGATGTTGAGCGGGAGGTAAATATTTATTCAAATAATGTCCAGTGAAAATTTTATATCGAAGTGAGAAGGTTCTACTTGGGAAGTCATTGCCTCTGGTTTGGGTGTTATGTCAGTATGCATGGCTTGAAAAGGAAATATAGGAGAGAGAATCAAATGTATTGGTGTAGTGGTTAGATATGTCAAGAAAAGACCCCTATGAGTGATTCTTAAGTATGGTAAACCCTTGTGTGTGGGGGGGGGGATTTTGAACTCCACTTGAATATTCAAGGTAAATAAAATTTTTAATTTAATTTATCTTGGTGCGTTTTAATGGTTTCAAGATCATTGAGGGATCAAAAGGAAGTTTTGAGGCTCACTGGAAAAGTTTGTAACTATACAAATCTATCGTAGCTCAATCATAAAGTTGATACATGGACACTGGATTATTGATGAACTATGTAGGGGATTGGATAGTCTATCTAGATACACTAGCTATGTGGTGGTGTCTAGTGGATAGAAAATGGTGATTCTAGGAAGAATATTTAGAATGGCCCATTTTGTCTCTTTCCCAATGATCTTAATACACTCTATCCTCCTCTTACCCAACCCATCTCTTAAATTTCTAGTGAGGGAGGATTCCTTGGGAGGATTTTGGCAATCCTAACCTATTTTCTTCACCAAATAGAATGACACTTGTTACGGTGGATTACTCAGGGTCAATCTAATTTTTCTCTACCTCCAAATTAGAGTTTTTTATTCATTTATTTTTGGAAACCCTAATGTTATGAATTTAGGGATATTGTTAGGTATTTGGTTTTCCATGATTATTGTGGAAAAAAATTATTGGTGGTTCAGCCTCACCATGCATATGGTAGGAAATTACTTACTATTTTCAATGTCTGCAAAAATTTGAAAGAATAATTTTATATGTGTGTGTGTGGGTAGCCCGTGATAATTTCACCTAAAACAATGCATCTGGTTATTCCAGTATAAAAATAGTGTAACCTTTAATGGGAGAGAGTTGGGATAATTATTGGTTAGAGTAGAAATTTCACTTTAAATTTTGGATGATATATGGGCGGTCCACTTGGGAACTTTGACATCGGGGCAGCCATTCATGCTCGATTGTGGGTAGATATTTCTAGATAGAACAGAGATGATATGAAATTGATGCATGTTTATATTTTTATTATTTTTTCTTATGGGGGCCTCCCAAGAAAATTTTGGATCGGTTGGGGTGATATGCTGGGCCACTTATGAAACATTAGGATAGGTCGGGGTAATACGTTGGACCTCCCAGGAACCATTAGGATGGTTTAGTGTGACATGGATGAACACCCAAGAAACTTAGAGATAGGTGATGGTGTGATTGAGGCTTTGAACTATGATAGATTCACATTCCTTGGGTTATCCATGGGTTTGTAAGTTCTAAGAGTCCATCCTTTTAGCAAGGTACCATAGAAGGTAGGTCTAGGGTTCGTGATGACTTGGTCAAAACACGATGAACAAAAAGGGTAATGCATCCAACTTTATACAAATACTTCACTCATACTAAGGTCATGTTGGTGGTGTCTTACTAAGATTATTCTCACACCCGACAAGAGAATCTTGATATGCTGATAGACTTTATGAATCAGGTCCCAACTAAAGGAAATGGACCTATAATGGATTTTCAAGTAAGTGTTATTACTTGAGGATTGAGGTGACATCAGGACAAACATTGAGAGTAGCTATGAATCTTTTATTGTTATACATTTTTTCTTTTTTACACTGATCCACCACTTCTTGGGATCTCTATTTACTACTAGTATGAACCTAGATATAGTATGTCATTCTATTATAGAATTATATGTCGATTTCATTGTTTCTGTTTATTTTATTCCATTAATATGTTTATTGATTCTTCTATTTGTTATTCATTATATTTTATGCATCACTATAATAATCATAGATACCGATGGTATAGAATCCCCATATGTCATGTTGACCCTCACCGTTAGTTAGTAGATTCTTGTGTATGGAAATGCAGGCATGAGGTTACATACCACCTCAACCCAAACCGAGTGATATGGGTTGGGGTGATATAGTTAATAAATTTTATTGAATATATTATATAAAAATTTCATTATATTGAAAAATATAAATTCTATGTATGTTCCTTCATCTGTTTTTCCAGCTACTAAGCATGCCTATCAGGGTATTATGTAATTCTAAAAATGGATGGTTTGTAAGCAGTCAACCTTGAATAACTGGAGTACTATATGGATTTGAAGGAAAATAATTGAAGATGTTGTTATTAATAACTCTATGAAAAATTATTCAATTGATAAAATATATTCTAATCCTAATTTTCATGGGATTCTTCTTCCTCAGCTCTGTGTGGACTTTCTTAGGTATGAGTTCACTAAAAAAGACATCCTAGTCTAGACACTGAATCTGACTCAATTATGTAGTACTAGGGAATTCTATGGGTCCTATAGTGATGCATCAATCTGCATGCCTTTGTGGATTTTAGGATTTAAGAATAATTTCATTTATCTTTCCTAATGGATCTTAATCTAGATGATCTGAAGGCATAAGTTGCCTTTGCACATATTCATTAATTGTTCAAGGATTTATCTTTCCCCTATATTCCATTAATTTCTACGAGGGGAGGAGTCTTTTTACTATTTGTTTGTTTGTTTCTCCTTCAGACACATGATGTGGGTGTATGCGAAGGATCTATTTGGCTGTATAATTTATTTTGGGAGGCTTGAAAATTTTTTAATCCATATTCTATATAGGTTGTGGTGAACAGATCCACTCTCTTATTTTAGTAGATGTAGCCGTTTTTATCTACTACACATGGAGGGAAATAAATAGTTTGGACTAAAATGATTATATTCCCTCTTTTCATGCTGAAACCACTAAAAATCACATGGGAATAATTCATTTATCCAAAATTTAAAATGGCTCAATGCATAATGTCTTTTATAAAGTGGTTATTTTAAGGTCACTTTGTGTCTGTGCAAAGGTCAAGAATCCATTGGTGGCCAAATATATTAAATGGATACCCATGATCCCAGGGTGGATAAAAGTAAACAATGACGGGGTGGCTTTAGGTGAATCAGGACCCTCAGGTTGTGGTGGTGTCTTCCAAACTCATCAGGGTCTTGTTAAGGGCCATTTTTATCACTTCTTTGGTAATGAATACACAATTAAAGTTGAATTGTGGGCTACGATCAAGGAGGCCAAGTACACTGGCCATAATGGTTGGAAAACTATATGGATTGAATCTGACTCAAGTGTGGTAGTGATGATTTTCAAATATTAATCTAGGAATGTTCCATGGAGAATGTTGACATCTTGGATTGATTGCCTTCATCTTATAGACAATATCTTTCTTGATGTTACACAAGTACACAAAGAAGAAAATAAGGCTATTGATGCTCTCTTTAAGAGGGAAATTACAGATGCTAGCTCAAGATAGTTTTTTCATCTTTAGAATTTTTGTTCTGTTTTATTTGAAGAAAATGTATGTGGGTATTTTCATAACCATATTTGTAAATCCTCCTTGTAATGTCTCCCACACTACTTTATGTTTCTAATAATTTTTTTAGAATAAGGATTAACTACCCACTAAACTATATGATTAAAATTGAATACTGATTTCCTAGGAATTAATAAATACCTTTTTCATTAAGTAAAACTTTTATGCATAATATTTAAAATTTAGTTAGTACTATTAATACCTTCTAATCCAATGGCTAAGCGATAATAATCATATTTAATAATAGTATTTCAATAGTATATCATGGTTCATTTGAACTTAGTGTTGCATGTAAAACAAGCTATAAAATAAATAAAATTTATCTAAAGAGAAATAAATCCTTAAACTTCCTTTCTAGTGTCCCCTAGTGTGATTTATGTGCATGAAACCATTTTTTAGTTATTTTTTTCATTCACTAGACCATCATTTTTTGAGTTAGTGTTTCCTTGGTTTACATGTATTTCTTTACTCTTTTTATCAATTTTTTATGTTTCCTTTAAAACATGGTTTTATAAATGGATTTCAAAGTGGAGTTTTAATGTAAATGAGGGAATTGGTTTTAAGAAATGTTTCCACATATAAAATAAATGATTGTTTTTTAAGAAAAATGGTTTCATTGAAATGGGTTTTATCAACCTTGTTTCATATAAAAAGGGGCTATCGTTTATGAAATGGTGAATGAAATTTCATTGTTTTTATAAATTTTTTTATGGGAATTTTTTTATTACTATGGTTCAAACTAGAATTTATGAACTATCATTGTAGTAAAATTTCAAAGACTCTTTGGTGAAATACATCCTAGATTGTTTTTCTCACACACTGTATATGCCCCGACGTGTGTATGTAATTATCATGTTTTGTCATAGGTTCTCATGTTTTCCCTCATCCAATGGGTCTGTTTGGGACCATTTTTAGACACTATGGATGTGATGAGTGGCCATGGGCCACAAAGAGATATTGTGTTAATTGTTCATGTTGTTTTATGTTTTTTTGGGTTGGTGTTGTATCAGTAAATATAGAGTGGTGGTTAGCATGTATTCTTCCTCCACATTATCATTATTTAGCATGATATTTGTTTTTGTTTTTGTGATGTTTAGTTTTTTCCATGCTTGGATTATTTTATTATTTGTTATTTATTTATTTATATTCATGGGAATTCAATTACTGGATGGGTCATTTAAATTTCTTAGAAGTTTCCACTCCTATATTTATTATTATTATGAGGATGAAACTGTTACCAAGAGAACACTCTTAATACCCAAGAACTATTTTTGAGTCTATGGGTATTAGGAATGTCCTTTGGACCTAGTAATGGGCTAGTTTGGGTTACATTATGGGTCAGTCCAGGTTGGTTCATTATAATCTATGTCCAAGATGGCTTGGTTAGCTGAATTCATTTGTTTCTAATAAGGATATATGATATTATATTATTATCATTAAGGCACAATGATGATATATTTTCTATTATTTACTATGAATGGGTCACTAGAGAGCTACTGGATGAAAATATTTGGTCATTTTACCATTTCATCACGATGAGACATTAATACATTGCTGGTTTAATTTTTTTATTTTCAATATATATATTTTAAATTATCAATGAGTGAAAAATAAATTAACCTTATATTTAAAAAATATAACTTATATATTATTTATTAAATTTTGGGGGTATTCATTTGGTCACTAACTCATGATCATTGATTTTTAAATTATTATCATTATCATTGTAATTAATGCTATTGATTTCAATATATATCTGTGTGGGTGTCTTAGAAATGATGTTTTTTGACACTAAAGGACATTAGTAGTGTTTTTCTCAAGGACCAGTGGTGCTTTAAACCACTACCTAATCGTACAATGTTTGTTATTAAAATCGCCCCATATTTCATGGCCGCTAGTCATTTAACAACGTTTTCTTTAATTTCACAGTAGTTTTATTATGTGTCATTTTTGAAGTATTTTTCCGCAATTAATTATTTATTTGAGTTTCTTTTATAAAAAAAATATCCGTGGAAAATATAAATAAAATGAAACTGTCATAGAACATATTAGCAGTGGTTTGTTTTGGCAGCACATTATCCTGAAATCCAATAAACATATTTTTTAATGTTTTTAACAGTTGTTACAAAGAACCACCACTTAGTTATAATTTTTTAAAATATTTTAAAAAAACTGTAAATATAACAAAAATAGCATGAAATAAAATAAAACATAAATATATGATAAACCCATAATACATACATTATACATTCACCATCATCATAATATCATTCTCGGTCAACCCATACATCTTTCAACTAACACCTAAATCAGTAATATATACATATAAAATATTTCCTACACCAACCCATTTCCAATATAAATTAATGTCATAACCTCCACTGCATCTGTTTACCACCACATCATCTCATCAACTGAATTTTTCCATGTTATCCCATCAACTGTATCACAAAATAAAAAAATAAAATTAATCATAATAAATCATAATTAGAGTAGAATAATTTATAAAATTTTAACATACCATGGAAACTGAGACCCATTATGACTACCTTCAGAATAATGTCATGGATCAAAATGGTCGAACTCCAACCTAATATTGACATATACCACATACAATGAAAACCAGATGATTTAATAAAATATATTTGAAGGAGATAAGACAAAGAATATATTAATAATACTGCACATAATATTTGTTATTTAAAAAAACTAAATAAAATTTTACATGAGAAAAATAATATATAATGAATAAGACTTTAAAAATATAAACATACCTATTTAAGTTATGATTCAACACTTGAAATTGAAAAGGGATGAGTAAATATTCCAATCTATTTTTAAAGTGATGTGCAGTGTTCTTGAAATTTACATCATAAAAAAACTTTAAATAATTTGATATCACAACATGTCTTATAATTTAAAAATAACTCAATGGTGGGTTTCCCATGATTTCACACCAATCTGAGGTCATTTTCTTTAATTTTGACCATTCCATGCACATTTTAGTGTTTTAAAACACTAAAAATGTGTTTACAGACATAATAGAAAAACCATAACGTGGAAAGATGTTCTGTTAGTTCCAAAATTTCAAAATTAAATCTATGGTTTTTTCTACCAAATTTCACGGAAATCCAACATAGTTTCCCAGATTTTGACCCCCAACACTTGTTTTTAAAGGCTTTTATACCTTTAAGAAGCATTTATAGAGTAATACTAACCACACTAGAAGTAAGATTGATGTTTTTTCTATGTGTATAGATCAAAAATAAATCAGTGGTGGTTTTCCCATGATTTCACATTAATACGAGGTTATTTCCAATGATTTTTACCAATCCATGTGCGTTTTAGTGTTTTAAAACACTAAGAATGTGCTTATAGACATCCCAAGAAAACCATAATTCGGAATAACATTACGCAAATTACTACATTTTAAAATGAAATCTACGGTCATTGGCCATTAATTTTGGGTAAATCTAATGTCATTGTCCTAGTTTTAACCACATGACACTTGTTTTCAAAGGATTCTATACCTTGAAGAAGTATTTAATGAGAATTTATCACCACAATGTAGGTATTATTGATGTGTTGTATAAATTAACATAGAAAAAATAACTCCATGGTGGTTGTGTCGTGTTTTAACATCAATATGAGGTTGTTTTCTATGCTTTTTACCATTCTATGCACATTTTAGTGTTTTGAAATGCTAAAAATGCATTTACAACCATAAAGGAAAAACCCTAATTTGGATTGATGTGCTGTCAGTTCCTAAATTTCAAAATTCAATATATGTCCATTTTACCATAATTTTAGGGAAATATAACATCATTTTTCTAGTTTTAGCCCCCTGAAACTTGTTTCTAAAGGGTTTTGTACCTTTAAGAAGTGTTTACCGAGTAATTATGACCACACCGCATATCAGATTGATCTTTTATCAAAGAATCAATTTAAAAAAAATCTATAGTGGTTTTTCCCTGATTTCACATCAATATAAGGTCTTTTTATGTGGTTTTTACTGTTCTATGCTTATTTTAGGGTTTTAAAACACTAAAAATGCATTTATGACCATAATAGGGAAACCATTTTTCAGAATGATGTTTCGTCAGTTCCTATATTTCTGAATTCAATATTTCGTCATTTTACCTTGGTTTTAGAGTAATAAAATATCATTTTTCTTGGTTTTGAACTCCCTAAAACTATTTTTAAAGGCTTTTGTACCTTTAAGAAATGTTTGTTTAGTAATTTTGACAAGACTGCATGTCAGATTGACATTTTTTCTCTACGTACTAGTAAAAAATAACCCAACCATAGTTGTTTCACGATTTTACATTAATATAAGGATTTTATATATTTTTTTGACCATTCCACCCATGTTTTAGTGTTTTAAAACACTAAAAACGTGTTTATAGATATAATGGGAATACCATCATTCAAAATGATGTTATGTGAGTTCCTACATTTCAAAATTCAATATACTGTCATTGTCCTATGATTTCATGGAAATATGAATTTTTTTAGGTTTTTACCCCTAACACTTGTTCTTAAAGGCTTTTGTACATTTAAGAACTATTTACTAAGTAATTCTGACCACACCACATATTAGATTGACATGTTGTGTATGCGTACACATCAAAAATGACTCAAGGGTCATTGTACCATGATTTCACATTAATTTTAGGGGTTTTCCATGGGATTGACCATTCCACAAGTGTTTTAATGTTCTAAAACACTAAAAATGAATTTCTAAACCTAATAGTAAAGCCGTCATTCATAATGATGTTCTATTAGTTCCTATATTTCACAATTCAATCCATTTTTATTTCCCCTAATTTCATGGGAATATGATGTTTTTTTCAATGATTTTACCCCCACACTTGTTTTTAAAGGATTTTGTATCTTTAAGAGGTGTTTACTAAGTAATTCTGTTCACACCACACGTTATATTTACCTATTGTCAATGATTACACTTCAAAAATATATCAATAGTGATTTTCCCATGATTTCACATCAATTTGAGGCTGTTTTCTATTCTTTTGACCATTCCATGCATATTTTAGTGTTTTAAAACCCCAAAAACATGTTTAAGTCTCTATTGGAAACACCACAATTCAGAATTACTCATCATTGGTTAATAAATTTCACAATTAAATCTCTATTCATTGTCCTTGGATTTTAGGGCAATCTGATATTGTTTTCCTAGTTCTAACCCCCCTAAGACTTGTTTTTAAAGGCTTTTGTACTGTAAAGAAGTGTTTAACAAGTAATTATGACTGGACCCTATTTTATATTGATATGTTGTTTGCGCGTACACGTCAAAAATAAATTAGTGGTGGCTTTCCCATGATTTTATATAAATTTGAGTCCAGTTTCTATGGTTTTGACCATTCAACACATGTTTTAGTGTTTTAAAACACCAAAAAACATTTACAACCATAATGAAAAAACCAACATTTATAATGTTGTGCCATTAGTTCCTACATTTCAAAATTAAATCTATGGTTGATGCCCCATTATTTTAGGGAATTCTGAAATCATTTTCTTGGATTTGACCCCCTAACACTTGTTTTTAAATGCTTTTGTACCTTTAATAAGTATTTACTGAGTTAAAAAAAGTAAAAAATCTCAAATTGTGTTCCATCTTATGGATAATAATATATAATTTATTTTTTATTTGTATGAATCAACCACACATCAATCTAGAAAAATATGTGGCCAATATAACTCAAAATGTAAGTTTTATATATAAAAGTGACATTTGAGTTTAATTTATGGATTTTGTATTTGTTCTTTTAAAATGTGTGAATGTTTTATTGAATTTAGAATTTACCATATTGGGATGACCTAAAAGGATGGAAATTCCTCAGGGATCATTCTGTTCATTCACTGAAATATAGAAACTAATGAACTTTTTATTTGCGACTGCCACTGATCAGATGTTTTTCTATAAGTGTATTTTTATAGAATGTTTTCATTCAATATTGCAATTTCAATTTGTTATTAATAATCAAATGCACTAATCGAACCCCCACTGAGTATAGTAGTAACAAATAATGCTTCCCTACGAAATACATCTGACAGAGTAGGACCAGGATCCATACCCCATACATGATTGGGATTCCCATCCCTAAAACTATTCCAACTACATAATTTTTAGAAATTGTGGATGTTTGTGAAAGGTTCACATCATAGAATTATTTAACTTTGATCTATTAAGAAATTATTTTGACAACTATTTTTTAAAATTTCCAAACTTTATAACATTATCAAATTAATAAAAATTTCATTACTATTTATTGTTTTCTCAAAAGTATAAAAACATAATAATGAAAATTATATTATAAGAACAAAATATCCTTAAACCCAATTAATTGGGGCCGACTAGATGTATCAAATGATTCCAAATTTAATTTAGTTTAGGACTTGTTAGTTGTTATAATATATTTTTCATTATTATGTTTTTATTATAATGAAATAATATGAAATGGTAATGAAATGTACTTACTCAAACATCATTGGTAGGGTCATTTACAAAACTACCATCAAGTTTCCTATGCACTTTAAACCACATCTCTATTTGTCCAACATAGTGACCTAAATCATTATCTTTTATGAAAAATAGAAACAAGTTACTAAAAACATTGAGTTATAATTAAACAATATAAATAATAATTAATAAAATAGAAATTAGAATTGTTCTTTTTCTTGAAAAACATTGATACCCAGTGATGTGATGAATGAATTTCTTCACAAAATTCACAATGTTTTTTTAATAATTCCTACAAAAATATCAACTTTAGTAAAAAATTATTCTTTTATAGTGTTTATGTTGTTAAGATTCTGTAAAATATGCAATTACCTTATGAGATGCATCTCTGTTGATATCGACAAATAGCTTCCATTGCCCAGAAGAGATTCCCTCTGGAACTTTCTCATACACCTATCATGAGATCAGAGTAGTTTCATAAAACTCATGTAATAATATCCATTTAAAATCCATCTATTTATTTCCAAAAATTTTCAAATTACAAGTGCGTGAATTGAATTTAGGGATATCAAAATGAAAAACATATAGAAAAAAACATAACACTTTATAAGTATATTAAAAAAATTTACTCATGTCTTTTAAATTAGTTATCAAATAATATTAAATTAATTTTACCTTTACCTTATTATCAAAGACCTCATTTTTCTAAGCTATAAAAAAAATTCCTCCTATCATTATAATTAATGGGAAAGATCACCATATCATAATAAAGCTAACCATTAATCATTCCTTAGATTCTGGAAGCTTCACCAGTAGGCATTCTGAACTCATCAGATGGAACGATTAACTTAAAGTCCTTTAAGTCGCATACATCTACCATCTTAATATTTGTATCCCTTATCTGGTTGTCTTTATCTATTTGAAAGATAAATTAAAAATTTAATAAGATACAATTTTTTTTCTAAAAATTACATACATACCAGTAATGATAACTCACCAATATCTCCTAGATGAAGGGGTGATCAATTGCCCCATCAATAGAGGCGAATCGAGCAGTGGGCTACAAATGAAATCTATGGGAATGACTGTATTTATAGTAGAATCAAGTTCAACTAAATCAGTAGGATTCACATAAGATGACAGTAGCGGTGGCATGCTCCAAGATGCTGATATTATAGGACCCTGGATTTTTTATTCCCAGAATTCCTTCATTTAAAATGGTTAATGTATATTAAATGTATAAAAATTTGAAAAATAAAATCTTTTAATAAAAATAAAAAATAAAAACTACAATAATGTATATATTTAAAAAACACTTATCAGTGATAAATTTTAATATGTTTTCATTACCAATTTATTCCTTCAATTATATTCATCTTCATTATCTATATTGTTATCAACCTCTATTGTGATGAGTAATTCATTTTCACCCTCCCTTGAATGTTCTAATATTTCAATATTGTCATTAAAAAACTATTCAATTTTTTGTGGTTGATGAATCCCACTTTCCAAAAGCACTAATGGATCTTCATCACCAACATCATATAAGTCTCTCTCTTTTATGTGTACAACAAGACTCCAACCTTCATGTATTTCATCACCCAAATAATAAACCATATTTTCTTATAAAGATAAGAAAAATGGATCATACACCACATGATCATTGGTATCTATCAACCGAGAGAAGTTGATAGATGTAAAATTTAACAAGTCTTTCATTATACCCCTATCAATGTTGACCCACTTTCATTTTAATAACACAACTGAAAAATGACCATGATAGTTTAATTTAATTATATGATTCAACTTACCGTAGTATCCCACCTCTTCAAGTAAAAATATAATACTATTTTGTGTTTTCAAATATTCTTCATGATTAATTGTATAAAACCTGAATCCATGTATATTATAGGAATAAAATCTCATATACCACATTAGAGGATATTGAGCCAAAAACTACGAATCATTTGTTATTTCATCTTGATTGTCAACATTCATTATTTTGAAAAAAGATATAAGGTTTTACTTTTAAGCTAGAAAAAATTACTACAAATCAATAATATGAATATCAGTATATACTTACATGATGGGAAAACCATTCAATAATCTCTTTATTAAGAGATTTTGTTAATTCCTTCTCATTTCAATCTTGATCCCTTAGTTGCATTTTTGTTCATAGTAGATATTCTTTAATTAATGGATATGTAATAAAAATATTGACTAACAAATATCTATGTGCTTGAAGAAAATCCAATTTAGTCAGTGTAAAAATTAACCCCATTCCTATTGGTCATCCAATAGTTGGAAATACTGATGAATGATTTTCAGAACAAGGTTTAGTGGAGATTCCTTCACACATCTAGCATGATTGAATCTAGTCTCAATCACATAAAAATACTTATAACTGAATGTCAAACACTCCTTGGTTATTTAACCTTCAACAATAGAGCCTTTTGGTTGAGCTTTATTATTTACATATGATTTAAATTGACCTAAGTACCCAATGAAAAAAATTAGAAACATATTCAAAAAATTTACACACTAATTTGAGAAAATCGAATTCACCAATGAAAATAAAAACAATTTCAATGTAACTCTCAATTGGATACATCCATCAATAGTTTATCGATCCCCCAAGTTTAGATTATTCAACCAAATGAACAGTCAAAGAAATCATGTCTGTTATGAAGAAAAGGGAAAATAACATCTCCCAATGACATATTGTGAAAACAATTTTTTCTTGTAGTTTACAAAGCTTTGTTGGATTTTGAGTTTTTCCACAAAGCCCTCTAAAAAAAGGAGAAAAAATCAAATAGAAATGTAGTTAGTTTTCCTGGTAAAGTATTATGAAAATCCTATGAAAATAAATGATCCACCAAAATGTGTTAGCCCAGAATTTTCAATCCATGTGACTATCCATGTTTTAAGTCAAAACACATTGATATGTTACTTGAATATCCATATGGAACTTTTACATACTTTAAATTTTGAAGTAATACATCATTCTCAATATTTTTCATTATAAAAATATCCAAAGGATACTTTTCATTCTCATTTTCCCATAAACCATGATTTATATTCATTGACTCTAAATCTTTATGATCATTAAAGTGATCCTTCGATTTACCTTGTTCATTAATCACTGACAAAAATACACTTTCACAAACATTATTTTCAATATTCTTTACATCAAGATCATGACATATCAAATTAATATTTCAATAAACAAGTTTAATAAATATACTCTTTTTCTTCTATTTTTATCTTACATCTTCTTCTAATATTGTACCACATACCCTTTAACCCTTCTTTAAATTGATGAAATTTTCAAAAATCTTTAGTTCCATTCATTATTTTTCCCAATATTTATGAACAATATAATAACTTTGATTAAATTATCATTTAAATATATATATTGAATCATGTTTTTTTAAACCTGAATTTTTGAGAAGAATCAATAAATCACTGATGACACATAAAACACCATTTTTTCTATGAGCTAATTGTTGAGGTTAAAAATTAAAATTTAAAACTAGGCAAGCCAAACCAGCATGAGTGTTCCAACCAGATTAATTTCATTGTCTAAGAAAGTCACCAATTATCCACATTATATTAGTATGCATTTTGAACAGTTTTATCATTAAATCGTCATATTCTTCCACTACATCATCCCATAATCCTCACAATTATTTGATTGGAGGTTGAAGGTATACATCAATGTCATTTCCAAACAATTTATTTCTAGGAATTATCATCAAAATAGTGAAACAATTATTCTTTATAAAAATATATGGAGGTAGATTATAGGTGATCAAAATAACTATCTAAATTATATAATTAATATATAATGTACCAAAAGGGTTAAAACAATCATAAGATAATCCGAAACGTATATTACTAGGATCCAAAGAAAACTATGGATATAGAGAATCAAACATATCCCATGATGTTGAATCTTTTGGATGTCTCATCAATCCATCGTTAATATCCTGAGCATAACAATTCATGTCATATGCAGTCTTAGATGACATGGATAATATTTTCAAATGTGGATTTAGAAAAAAGTAATGCAATACATATGCATGAGTTTTCTTCCTCTGTTTCTTCCTAGGGTTTCATAGACTTATACTCTTGTTATTCTTAAATGAAATCCATATGATTATATGACATATTGTGCATTCTTATTTATCATACTCTTCTGCCTAATAAATCATAAAATCATTAGATCATGCATGTTTCTTTGTATAATCCATTAAAAGTTTGTTCATGACATTCTTCATATCAAAAAATGATGTAGGGATCTTAGCTTTAATAAATTAATCATAAAGAAACTATAAAATCATGGAAATTTATTTTTTAATAATTCCATAGAGGCACACGATATGATAAAACTTATGTAGAAAAATACAACTGTGAATAATTGGCACACCCTTCACAGAGTTCTTTCTATCCATCTTCAACTAATTCATAAAAATAATTTTTTCCCCACTGAAGTTCTGAGAATGATTAACCAGCTTAGGATCAATTAAAGGTTCTTTTGATCTATTAAATTATTTTACATTGTATTCTACAACCAAATGCATAATTTAACAAATTTTGAACTAAATTCTCATATACTGGGTCACTTTGTATTTCATCAAAAATATTTTCATTGATTTTACTTTACATAATAATTGATGTACCATGAAAAATCCAACATACTTATCGAGAATGAAACTATTTCAATAAAAAACTTTCATATACTTTATTTCTATTCAACCATCACTTGAATTTACAATCCCGACATAAATTTTTTATTCTAACATCCACTGATCAATTTGCAATTGCATAATCTAAATTTTTTTCCAAACCCATGGCATATTGAGGTGTGTTTTGAGGTAAATTAATTTAGCAATTATCCACAGGTATTGGATTGTATTCTCCCTACACCTTCACATGTAATGATATAAATGTTTAATCAAATAGTTACAATAAAAATTAAATATAACCCAACTTTTCTATTAACTATTTCATAACAAAATTTAATGAAAATGGGATGATTAAAATAATGAAACGTTTCTAACAAAACTTTTAATATAATAACATGAATCAAATAAATTCTTATTTCTCAAAAAAAAAATAGATGAATAAGGACATAAATTATATGACCAAAACATTTTAGAAAAAAGGAAAACCATGAATACTCTAAAGGATATCAAATTTTTCTTACCAAATTGAGAGTTAGAAGATGAAGTGTGTTTATTTTCAAAGATAAAATTAATTTTTTTAGGTCAAATAACGATCTATACTGGTTAGAATAAGACATAAGAGAACTTTATTTGAAGTTAAATACATGATTTAAAAAATTAATATTTAATAAAGGAAGTGTATAAAAAAACCTCTACATTAAAGATGGTAAAATTTATCAATTTTTGATATCTTTTATGTTTATGGTATTATTTTTATGGGAGAAAAAGATAATGGTGCACTTTAACCTAGTGTTGTAACTACGGAGGGTTCCTTCCATAGAAAATTTAGTTACATTTATCAATGTTTGAACAATTTCCCATGGCCTAAGTATGACCCAAGGAACCTGTTTTAAAATATGAATGTAGAGTATACATTATTTGGATATCACACACTATTGGATGGTTAAAAATGATAAAAATAGATGTTTTAGGTTGTTATATGTTCTTATAATTCATTCTACCATTTAAGGGCCACCATTCAATATGTTGAATCATTTTTTACTTTCATGGGATCCAAAAAATCAAAGTTTTTATGATAATGGGACAAATTATCACATATTTGGAAAAACACTTAGGAGTATTTGATTCATATCAAATGATAAAAAATTAGTTATTTGACTAAAAAACTATACATTATAATTCGTTCTCCTAAAAATAATGTAAGTTGAAATAAGATCAATGAAACTATATTGTATGTTCTAGTTACCAGAACCAAAAATTTATTATCATGCATATAAAACATAACCCTAACTACTATATCATGTTTTTATAGATTTTATTAAACTAAATGATTCTTAACATATAAATAAAACATGAAACATTCTAATAAATTTAAAAAGGTTCTAATATCTCATTTTCATGGCTTTAATCCATAGATACATTTCTAGGGTTGGTGATGAATCTATGTGTAACCGAAAACCCTTTTCCAATTTTCCCTGAGTTGGAAAATAGTCTTAATTATGTATATGTCAAAAATTGGAAGCATTAGCATATATAGAACAAATTGGAATTAATTAATATCAAATACACACCATGAAATTATGAGTGGTCTAGATTCCATAACAGACTAATATCATAAAATATTTTTTTTATATTTAATACAACATAACCAAAATTTATAATTATTATAACTCCAAAAAATAACTGAAAAACCCATATAAAACATTTTAAAATAAAATTACATATATACATTAATGTTGAATGAATAAAAATCAAATTCTATACTGTTGTTATCACCCATGATTGTCCATATAATGATACTCAATAATATATTTAGGGTGATTATAAGGGGGATGATATGACATCAAAGGGGGTGAGGGGGGTCTTCCTTTACACGGAGGAGGGGATATGAGCCACAGAGGAGGGGAACTGATCCAAGGATATAGAGTTCCGGGGGACGTCACCACTAAGGAGGGGAACTATCAGGTAGAGGAAGCTTGAGGGGGGGGGGGGGGGGCGTCACTACCGAGAAGAGGGAGGTTGGGGGGTGGGGGGATCATGGGGGTTGAGGTCATGACTGAGAAAGGAGGATGTATGTTGTAAGGGTGAGGGAATGGGGGTCACTGATGAGGTGGTGGGGTTGTGGTCACATTAGGGAGAGGAGAGGAGGAGGTTAGAGGGATATAGGTCTAGGTCACATAGAGGGAACACGGGGGGGGGGGGGGGGGTGGGATTAGTGTTTTTTAAAATATTTAGTAGAAATTTAATTGAAACAACAATTAATTATTAAAATAAAAAAATATAGTGACAATTTCATTAAACCACTACTATATTATATTTTTTAATTTAATTTATTTCATGGTGGTTATTAGAACCGCAACTATTAAGCTACCACTAAGGATTTATTTTTTCATAGTGTAATTGTTAATTATATATGGTAATAATAATAATAATAATTAATGTTTGGGAATAAAATAGATAAATAATTACAAATAAGGATAAATATTCTAAGTGTGTGGAAGTGACTTATTTGGTGTGTGAAGTGTGTGTAGTACATGGAATTGAGTTAGGTGAGGTGTACACGAGAGACACATCAATTGAATTAAAAATATTATTATTAATAATATATGGGATTAGGTATAGACATTAAAAAAATTAAATAATAATAATAATAATAATAATAATTGAGAGGACTAGTTTGAGATATACCTAACACTGAGAGGGGGGTGAATCTGTGTTGGGGACATTTAAAACCAATTTCAACTTTTATCCCTGCACCTCTTGACCTGTTAGGATCTTGATTATCTTATTCTCTTTTGCCTGTCACATGCAATAATAGAAAGCAGTAAAAATATGCACAAAATATTTTTACAAGGTTTACCACTCAATAAAAGTAGCTACATCCTTGCCATGCCTGGATATGACCAGTGCATGGATTCTCCACTATGATGTGATATGAAATTATAGTGGAGTGGCTAGGAAAACAATCCTCTAGCTAGTGTGATTCCCTACACTTTAGAGGGGTGTGGGAAAAATCCTCTTCCCTGGACTGGTGATAGCCTAGTCTAACTTGCAGCCTCTAGCTAGTTCTTTATACTGCCTATGGAGACTGCCTTCTTCCTTATTCAAAAGGTAGGTTCTGCTCTTGCTCTTCTTCAGTGCTCTTCCCTTGATTACTTTGAAAGCAGTATGCAAGTAATTCTTCTTGTATTCTTCTTTTCTTCTTCACTATTGCAAAACCATATGCACTAGGACATCTTCCTTTTCTTTAGTGCAATAACAAAATTCCCTAACACATCTTCTTCTTTCTTATAAATAATCACATATACCAATTTGATTATTCATGCAATGAGGATCAGCTTAATTGGAATCATCAGAGTGAGTAATTCTCTTGTTCATAAATGCATGTGATCATGCATATGGCATGTAGTTGAACTCTTTTCATTCTTATTTTCTTCTCTTTATGCAGAAAACTTGTAAGTTGTACACTCTTCTTGTTTTTCTTCTTCTATAATGAATAATCAGCTGCACTGAAACCTACTCTACTTCACACTTTTTATTTCAGTGCAAGACCATCTGCACCGAGCTCTTCTTCTTCTTATTCTTTCTAGAATCACAACTATGTTGATCAGAAGCTGGTAAGAAATTCTAGAACAACTCACAGCTTGCGTTCCAATTCTTACATGCGCGCCACCCTGCTTGTGTGACTCCCTGCTTGAGCACCACCAAATAATTGTGCGCCACAACTGTTCGCAACTCAAAACTTGCATGCCACCTTTGGCATAAACACACTCTTCACTTGAAAACCTCTAAAAACTTGCACACCAAAAAATTGCCTGCCAAAACTTGCGCGACACAACTTGCACAACACCATTTTTGCGACACCACTTGCACGACACCACTTGCGCGGTAACACTTGCGTGGAAACACTTGCGCGACAATAATTTCATGACAATACTTGCACATAAACACTTGTGGGGCAACACTTACGTGGAAACACCTGCGCGACAACACTTTCACGACAACACCTGCGCAATAACACTTGTGCGGAAAAACTTGTGCGGAAGAGCACCCTCTACTACTTGCGTGCTCAGAGCTCAAGTTTTCTCTTAAATGTTGAGCATTAAAAAATGAGGAGGCAAGTCATCTATTTATAGGAATTTTGGTAACTTGTGCATCACATAGACTTGTGCTCCAATACTTGTGCGCCCCTCCATCACTTGAACGCCGCTCCATCACTTGCACAACATTCCATCACTAGCGCGAAACTTTCTTTCCTTTGCCATTTTTTATATGATGATGTTGGAATCTATCTTGCGTGCAACATACACTTGCGCTCTGCTTATTCTTGCGCGCCACACTTGCGTGCCACTTATACTTATGCACCACACTACATGCCACTTATACATTCACACCACACTTGTGCACCAATTTTTGACTTGCGCGCCAATCTTTAACTTGCACGCCATTTTATTTACTTTGTCAAATTTTGATGTGATGATCCTGAATTCTGACTTGCATGCCACATATACTTGCATGGCAATACCTGCACGCCAATACTTGTGCACCCCTATTGACTTGCACGCCACTTTCTTTCCTTTGACGAAAACACTTCTTTACTCCCCCTATCCTTCATAAGGCTTGCATCACAAGTTCTCCAAAATTATGATATTTGAGAAATAAAAATCATCAAAGCATCATCATAGTTTAGTTCATTATTTTTGGAGTATGAATTCTAAATTACTTCTTCATCCTCACTTAAAATCCTCAATTCCTTTTAGAGTGTTAATTCCAAAGAAATCCAATCATCTCTCTTCATCCAAAAGTGGAGGTTTGAAGCTTCTTCAAAAACCTTCAATGTTGCAGACGATGTATCACCTTTGATACATGTATTTGGAACTTTAAGAACAGTGCAACAATCATCTTATTTCAATGAAATGTGTAATTCATGACCATATTAGAATGACAAGCCCTTCCACACTCTCTCTTCTTCTTCAACCATCATTCTCTACTTCAATCAAATCATTTTATTCTTTTCTTCAAGTAAGATCTTGCATGGTTCTCATGAAATCGTGAAGCATTACGTGGTCTTCTTTAAATCCTCATTCTTCTTCAATCATCTTTATATGGATGATACTTCATCATTCTTCATTGTTGTAAACAATGTATCACCTTTTATACATGTGCTTTGAATACTTAGGATCATCTCAACAATCATCTAAATCTTAACAACATAGGGAGTTTCCCAAGCGTGGCATCCAATGCTATGAATCCAAAACAATTCTCTAGGACACCTCACTTTAGCCAGTCTCCACTAACTTTTTATCCCTTCATCATCTTATTCTTTATTTTGACCAGTATTGACAACTATTTACAAAAAATACAATCTTCATACACAAAGTGGTCCCAACAACAACAATAATAAAATTTCATTAAAACTAATAAATCATAAGATATTTTTCTGGATTAGTCATTCCAGCTACCTCGAGTGAAACTTTCCCCATAACTAGATTTTCCCATAAAATATTCCTTCCCCTATCCTATTTTTATTTAACATAAATATATTTAATGTATTCCGACATATGATTGAAGATATGCCAATGATGTAACAATGAAGACATAAACTATAATATAAGCACCATTATTTTATTCAAAAGATGATATGTTCTATTATCTCTTTTAATGTAATTTTTATTTTTATTCTTCTTTGGAAGCTTGGAATATAATCTTCTAATCTTGGTGAAAGATCTTAAACATCTCCGATAAAGATATTCCTTTTTTCTTCTTACCTAAAACCTTTATTTATATCCGGGGGAAAAGAAAACTTATAAATGGTGATCTCAAATGCTCAGTAAGGGTAATCATGGAGAAAATAAAATAAACCATATACATATGAACTTCAAAACATGAACATAATATTTAAACATCAAAATCTTGAGCAATGACATAAAACATGACAATACGTAAGGCATAGATCATAATGGATCATCAATCATGATAAAATAGAATTGGAATAAAGCATTTAATTGTGGAAACCATTAATCAAATTTTATGATTTCCATAGTAGCCAGGGAATTATTGCCAAGACCATCTTAGTGGACAAAGTCCCTTTCTGAATCGAGTTCACTCCTCATTCCAGTCCTATATCACTGAACCAGATTAACTTACCGTTCCGTCCATGTATATATAATGAGATATAAATCTTTACCCAATGTATTGGAGGGAGATATAGGTCCCACCCATATCATAATTAAATCATTCTTATGTGTGCCACAAAATAAGCTTACATCATTCATCATAACCCAATGAATAAAATGGGTTTTATAAACATCCTCCCATCATAACGTAATCCATATAAAACAAATGGATATCATTTAATCATAAAAATAATCAAACCATGTAAATAATAGAGAAATTATACTTGAAATATAATCATACTAAATAATATCATCTTAGATGGAAAATAGTTTTGACAAAACACTTGAAATGAATTCTTGAGGAAAATATCCTTTCTTCTTTAAAATCATTTTATTATTACAAAATGCCATTCAATTTTAAATGAAAAGGATTTTTTTGAAAATAATCATGAAATATTGTAGAGGAATCTTCATGAAAATTACACATTATGAAACCATAAAAATCCATTCATGCCGTATAAGTTAAAAAACATTCTCCTCGTACTTTTAATAGAAAAGTCAAAAAGTACCACATATGGTAAAAAAGAATGATTCCTTCCATAACACAATGTAAAAGTAAAATAGGGTTAAACATGACTTTAAAAATACATGGAAGAATATTAAACACTTTATGAAAAAACATTTTTGATGGACATGGATGAAAAATATAACCCCAGTAAATACTTACAAATAAACAATCTTGGATAAGAATGAGATTGGAATAATTATCCCTTACCTTATGTACAATTTCTTCCGTATGTGTCAAAGACTCCTATATAGTGGGTTTAAACATATTATTAACTTTTAACATAATTATAATAATCTTTACGATATCATATATGATTTTCTTACGACTTTAGATTATCCGTTCATTTGTCAATTCCATGTTAAAGCAGCGTTTTGGGTAAAATCGTTTCACTTATCGTTCGTGTTTTGACTTGTAATTATTAATATGATTACTTAGATCATGATTATTTAATTCCATAATATAAAAATGATTTATATATAATATATATTCAGAATATAAATATATATAATAGATCGATAAATGGAAAGAAATACACCGTTCATGGAGATGGTAGGCTGTACGTACGCATAAACGCTGTTTTCCTTTCCTTATTGACTTGAATGGAGGTAAGTAGATGAAATATATATACACATAAATCCAGTATCTTTATCATGTAATATATTTTATTTTTATTCATTATATATAATTTATAATCATTCTTGAATGGTTAACATGGA
Organism: Viscum album; assembly: GCA_963277665.1. Lineage (NCBI taxonomy): Eukaryota > Viridiplantae > Streptophyta > Magnoliopsida > Santalales > Viscaceae > Viscum > Viscum album. The sequence goes on along the minus strand of OY728157.1, from coordinate 451,767,746 downwards.
GAATGAATCTCATCGCGTTGTGGAGACGGTAATCTGTACGTACGCACGAGCGATGATATCATTCCCAAAAATATTGAATTGAATTGGAGTGGATGATATAATATCTCAAAACTAGTATGATGTAATAATAACTATATATAGTTATTCTTTACACCATTATACCCATCCAAGTAAGGTGGTGGGGGAAAACAGATTACACCATGACGTGGAGACGATATTCCTTACGTACGCACGCGTGGTGACTTCGTTTTTCGTAGGATGGATAGAAGGTGAAATGGGGTTGTTTCATATTTATAATAACATATCAGAATATATGTAATACTTATGTTATGACTTTATAATTAAACAACTAAATAAGAGGATGTAGAAGAAGAAAGAAACTTGAATGATTCGGTAGAAGAGATTACCTCTTCCTCGACGCACCTCCTTTAAACTTCTTCTTAGGGCACTAGAGTTGGTCTTTTGAGAAGACCAGGACCTCTATGATATAACTAGAGAGGTTGAGAAGAGGAATGTTCTGGGGTTGGCTAAGATTCAAGGCTCAAAATGGTGTGAAGAGAAGAGGGAAGGGGTGACCTTTTTATAAGGGAGGAGAGGGGCACCTTTGGAAAAACTGAAAATATTATTTTATAATAAAGTCATATTCAGTTTATAATAGATCCAAATTGATTTATTTTGAAGCTAAAGTGGGGATGGGTCGAAATCCTCTCAACCATTAGAATTTATACAAGTTTAGGTTAATATTTAAACCTTATCATTTAGATTTAACTTTAAGTTAAATAATTTTATTTTTACCGTGTCTTCTTTTTTTCTTACACTATATGGTTAATAAACTTACTATAACAAGCCAAACGAAGCCCAAGATGTTAATTGTTAATATATATAACATTATCTAAGTCATTTTTCCGAACCTTAGATTTTTAGGAATAAAATAACAATTAATTATATAATATTTGTTTTAAAAACTATTTTATGTCGATTTTGACACAATTTGGTAATTGATTTTTGTGAAACTCATAACAGCATAATTAGTTCAAAAAAAGTTAATAAAATCAATACTAACATGTAATATTAACCTATAAAATTAGTGTAATTCATAAAAAACCTCAAATTACATTTATTTGGGTATTTATAATATCAATTATTTTAATATTTCATTAATTAGGTAATTACTGCATCACCATTATGTGATAAATAAATTAAATTATTTAATGTCTAAAAATTATAAATAAAATACCATTAAGTAGAAAATATTTTTATCTTTCTAATGAATATTTATAGTCTTATTTATAACCCTATATTAAAAGTGTTTTAGTTATAAAACCTTGATTTTAACTATTTTAACTCTTCTTTAAATTAAATAATAATAAATGTCCTAATCTAATCCAAGTGGACCTAAAGGGTAATATTTTCTTCCTAAGGTTGTTCCTGGTCGAATTAAACTTATCCAATAGAATTATAACATGTGTTAGGGTAATAATAATATCATTTTTACCCTTAATTACTCTATTTACTTTTAACTGTGGTAAATAAAAGTAAAAAGTTACTATTCACTAGAAATTATTTTTATCTTATTGAACCACATTTTACTGCTTGATATTTACCGTGTCTCTCGGATTTTCAAAATTCAATTCACAGAAGCAGTAAAATTAAGTTTTAGGTACAATTGAAAATGCTCTTAGGAGGTGGGTAAAAGACGGTAAAATGTTCAATAAAAATTTTATGTATCTATATTGTTAGAAAATTACTCTAATGGATTACATTGAAATTATATAGGTATTATGGATCTATTTTGACCTAAAACAAATTTAAATAAGATAAATAATTATTTAAATAAAAATTTGGTTTTTAAATAGTAACCTAGTGTTTTCACTATTCATCAAAGATTAAAATTTTTCAGAAAAATACCAAATATTCCCCAAGGATAAGTTCGATATTCCAAATCCAAAAATGAAGTCCATTTTGAAAGATAAAATTTATAAAATTTCAAAAAGTGGGTATTACTATTCATAATGACTAGTTCATAACAATATTATAATAATATCTCATTTAGTGAAAAATGGTATTGCGTACTACACACACTATCGAAGAAGGTCTTGATTGCGTGTAATGCAAGCTAAGTCAGGGATGCGTGTAGTGAAAGCTTCATTTAGTGTTGTGTATAAAGTAATCAAAAATTATTTCATTTATACATTAAACAAAATCTATACATAATGTTGCATATAATAATTTCCACAAAACGAACTTGAGATTCTGTGTAACACGAGCCAAGAATAGAGTTGCGTATACTGCAAGCTAATACGGTGTTGCGTATAGTACAATATAATCCTGGTGTAGTGTATAAAAGAAGACATCAAATAAATTAAAAATAATATATCTCATAAAATATCGTGGTGTTACAAGTTTTCACTATGGTGCTTCTTCTTCTTACACATTAGAAATTACCTTTATTTTTCCTCTTATTTTTTCCCTCTTTGATAAAATGTATATATTTATTTTCCTATCATATTATTTACCATAATATTCTCACAATATAGAAAATAATATATATTAATAAGAAAATATTTCAGACTTTTAAATTTAAATTTCAAATTCAAAACATAGAAAGGTAACTATATCTAACTTCTCATAACTTCATTCTCACATTCCAACATCTTTTCTCTTATTTTGTTTTCAATTAGTTGTATTACTAGGTGAAACATGCATCAAAATGGTATACATCATGGTCTGGAAAAATATTTATCCTTAACTGTAACTTTCTTATTTTTCATTCATGACATAACCAACTACTTACTCTTGGGAACCATCGTTATTATATTTCTTGAATGAAAAACTATCTTTATGATGTTTAAATCATTCAAACATAGCATGAAAATTGTTATGTTTAACTTCTAGAACGAAATTACAAAACAATATTCATCACCTCAAATTTATTTAAGTTTAAATCTTCAAATATGATTAATATTGTCATACACATTCCAGTGTAAACTTAACATTATCCTATGCATTTTATGTTTTCTTACGTATCATCTACCTATGAAAAACATTATGTGAAACGTCTATGAAATTATATTATTTATCTCCAAATATATTATATATTGAACCTAAAAACTCATGTATTCAATAATTTTATGAAATTCAAATGGACGTTAGAAAAATAAAGTATGTATGAAATATAAATAAATTAAATATCATGTAATATATATAATAAAATATGTATAAATTTTTTTTGGAGAATTTTTCTAATAATTTATGTTCAAAAGAATATATTATGAATCCTTTAAAAAATAAAAAATTTCCTAAAAATGTTATGTATTTCCTATAAAAACCTTTTTCATTCCCGACTTAATCATTTATTTAACTCCTTAGTTCAGATATGATAAACATATATATGATAGGTTGTTCATGCCTTCACTGAATTTTAAGCATGTATTCTTTGTTTAAAAATAGGGAACATTATAAAAATTTCCATATATCAATCATAGATATGTTTAACTCTAAAATCCACTAGAATAATTTGAAAATAATAAAATCACATCAAAAAACAATTAAAATTATCAATAGCCTTCACCTTACATAATAAAATTTATTTAATATGAGTTTGAATATGATTTATGTATTGAAAACAAAAGAATAACATATTAAACACATCAAATACATCATATTAAGTTATTATTTTCTATTTAAAATACCAAATGATAGAGAAAAATTCTTAAAGACTAGAACATATAAACTTACACATGGGTCTCAACAATCTCCCATGAACTCAATATCTCCAAAAACATCAATTGGTATCAACAACACCTCCCTTTTAAATTTGTTGGAAATCATGGGACATAATAAACATTAAAACCAAATATTCATAAAAATAAATCATATTTCAATATTTCTAATCCCATTTTAGTAAACTCAGTGTAAGAAAAAAGAAAATTGAACAAGAATTCCAGGTTGTCCATAAAAATGACTTGCATTCACTTCTTCACAACCCATGATTTTCTTGATACCACCTGAGACCAATTATTAATTAGTAATCTTTTTTAATTACACAGGTTTTTTTGGATTTAAAACATTGAATATTTTTATGTATATCTCTAGATTTTACCTTAGAGTTAGAATGGTGTTCGAGTGTCATAGGATCTTAGAATAAATATATTAAAAATATTAATATATATTAAAGCATTCATTCACATATATTAATTTTAAATGTTTTTATTATTATTTGTGGACTTGGACGGGAAATACAAGACCATGGTTGATTTTAAATGTGGGTTTAAACCTAGTACTAACATAAAGTTGTTCAGCATCAGGCGTTTGGTTGAGGTTGCTATTAGCAGCTGCATTAAGTGAATTTAACTATTTAATAAAATAATTTATTTAATATCCCTAAAAAAATCCTCCCATTTTAATACCATGTTATAGAAAATCCATGAGGTTATCCAATTAATCCAAGGATATTTTAGAGGAAGATGGAGCTTTCTTTATTTATAGATCAGGATCTAGGAATGTTGACAAATAAATTGAGTTGAATTGTGAGATGATAAAAAATGCAGCAGGGTCATCGTATTCATCACTAGAGAACACATTGTTCTCAAATAATCAATCTGAATCAAGGTAGGACTAATTATTTTTGTGGGTTTATTCCCTTTTAGACCATTGATCATGGATTATAAATTATCTCCTTAATTTCTCATGTATCCCATGAATCAAAATGAACTATATAAATCATGTTGAGATCTTGATTTATTTTTTTATTCATGGTTCCAAGTTTTCCCCTTCTTTCCACACTTTAAGATCATTTCCTCGGATAAAATCATCCATGTATGTTGATCTCTTAATTCTTTTGCATTTCCCCGGTTTTATTCATATTCTTCACCATTGGAATATGAGGTTGCAGTTCGACATTTCAATGTTGGATTCAAGCATGATTGATCACACCGATTCATGGTGGATATGTGAATGATGTATGTATTAATGTTTTGTAGATGTATTATGGTGTGGTGAAGGTCATGAGTGAGGTTGATACATATCATTGGTATGTTATCGATTCATCATCCAAGGAAAATGCATTGCGCAATGAGCTGTTCGGTTTGAGGATTAGGAGTATGGAATCCATTGACTGATGGTCGACCCTAGATCTAGAATCCCTAGTGATATTGGGAATGGAAGTAGTTGAATGGGAAGCACAAGGGAGCACATTAATACTTCATTCATTTCCAGAGAAACCTGAAATAAACAAAATTTATTCTAGGAACATTCCTTGTGTGGTCCCCTAGAAACAATGACTAGTGTTTTGGGTGGATTTAAGTATTACATGATATCTATGACCCATACACACCATGTGACCTAGTGTTGAAATATAAACATGTACCCTGAGGGTACATAAACATGGATACATCTAAGCACACATGCATAACCAGAGTACATGTTCATGACAAGTTTTGATGAGAATAGTATAAGATGACATGATCATTCCTGGGGCAGCCAAGACACACAATGTACCACATATACATGTTGTGTAGTCATACATAGAAAACCAATCCATGTGCATATGAAGACATTAATAGGTATCCATGTATGGTCACATGCCGTGTAACCCTAATTACATGCTGTATACCCCCTCATAATTTTCCACCAAGTGCATATCCTTCATTGGGGCTCGAATTTTGGCCAACATGTAGCCTATCCAAATAGTTTTCGATATATAATGGGATGGAATCCATTTTTTTATTAGAGACATGAAAAAATGGTTCATGAGTGTAAAACTTCTTTAAATGATGATTGGTTAATTATACTGATCAATATAGTTTATCAGAGAGATTTTTGGGTTGGAAACCCCCTATCGAACTGGGTAGAAGGTCCCCTAAACTGTTTACAGAGAAAGGGTTGGAAACCCATTACTATACAAGCAATGGGTCCTCTATCTTTAGGGTGTAACCAACATATTCTATATTTTTTAGGGATTTGGTCCTCTACTGGATATTGTTCCCCCTCTGGCCTAGATAATAGTATCCTAGTAAGGGACCTCCATATAGATTCTTGTATTTTTTACATGATTCTAGGAACCAGTGATGGTTTATTAGAGCTTTAGGTAGGCTCATCATTTTTATAATGGACATAGAAATAGAGATCCCCTTTCTCTATTTATTGAGTTTATTTATGAGCATATATATTTCGTTTTCCCCTCTTGCTTGTGGGTTGAGATGAAAACTATTGTATCATTCTATTTCTCCCTTCTTGGTTTTTGGGGCTTCTTACAAGGTATCAAAAAACTCACCCATTCATGGAATTTTCTTTTATATTTAGTGTCTTATGCAGTTGAAATGCAGATCAATGGTAAATTTAGAATAGCATATAGGTACTTCGGTGCATTTATTTTGTTCAGTGGCTAGACATGGAGATCCGAAGCCAGTAACTCTTCAATTTCCCCTTTTCTATTTTTTTAGTTTATGACCTCATTTCTAGTTGGGTGTGTATTTACCCCCTTATTATTTGGTTATATATTTTTTTATTTTGATGAATTTAATAGAGGCAATTTCTTGCATGATTATACTCTAGATCTTGTAGTCTTTTATTATTCCTTCATACTTTTACATGGAGACGACTATGTGAATTCTTACAGGTACATTGACCTCCCTTTTCAGTTTATACCTTCTCACTAATTTTCTCCATCCCCTAGCCTATTGGAGGCAGGCTTGGGGAGTTACACTCAACTTGCTGTAAGCTATCCAAACCCTGGTGGGCTGGTTCATGATAGGGGGGTATTCAAGGTGGTATTTACCCAATGTCAAATTTTTTATTTTGACCCTATTGTAATGATTGGTTTGGGAACTTAGGGGAATGTTTTGAGAGTGTCTCAAGTGAATATTTTAGGCCAGGGACCTTGTATTAGTGTGACCAACAATGTATCCATTCACCAAGACTGATACAACATACTTATCAACTCAACATACTGAGACATAGGTTGTAGGTAACAATAATATATGCATCATATAGGATTGGGTGGTTTTACAATCATGTATTTCTTTAGTTAGCTCCACATATATTCTATTATAACTGCGGTATGTCTTGATAACTTTTTGGATGTATCTGTAATGAAATACATCCTGGATACTGATAAGGGATTATTATAGTGATAAATTGAGTGATTATGCTTCATTTCATGGACCTTATCATGATGTTATTCCTAAATAATTCTATAGAGTAATGCCACATTCTATAGATAAGTGGATAGTTCTATCATGATAGGATGATGATGTGTATAGGTTGAGCATGTTACATGAATTATTGTAATAGATATTTCCAATTTTCTATAGAAATCAATAAACTTATGCATAATATTATTGAATCGAGTCATGGGTATGTGTTTTTAGGCTTGTTAAAACCTCGAATGATCAGATGGTTGTTCTTGAGGATAGTCTTCTTCAGGGAGAAATAAGGTACTCATGGAGTCTGATTTCTTAGAAACAAAATAAAGTGACTCTCACAAGGTCAAACATATAATAGTTGTTTCATGATGAGTTTTACCCTTATTTATTATGTAATGTGTGAATTCATAAGCTTCTTGACCTACAACATGGTGACATGTTATTTTTGTGTACGTCGTGAGGTTTAATGACCTCATGTGTTACTCCCTCAATCAGTTGTGAGTTGGATTCTTTTTGGCATGGAAGTTTAAGTAGGGTATTGATAAAGATATCCATTTCACCGTAGTCTCATTGTGAATTATTAACTATGATGGAGTTTTTGAGCATGTTATAGTTATAGAGAGATTCCTAGTAGAGGTACGTTAGGTGACTAGAGCTTGTATTTTGATCCACGGGGCTAAGTCATCCGAAGAAGCATGAAGGTTTCATTCATCTAGTTCTTAGTGTAGGAGACCTCACCATGGTTGGAATTAGACATATGTATCTACAACATGTGGTTATTATAGATGATAAATTCATCCTTGAGATGAGATATGTTATGATTTTGTCAGGTGATGTCACATTGCTCGTGATTTTCCAACATTTTGGGCTAAGAAAGGTAGGTAGAAAATAGATAATGGGTTACCATGATAGAGGTAGTCTCATGAGGAGGGATCTTGCAGGCATTGTTAGGGTGACCCCTATAGAGGTGTTTTTGATAGAGAATAAGGTGGATCTTTGGAGGTAAGAGATACACATGGAGGGTAATTCTATAAGTTACTTCCACCACCAACACCACCAGGTAAACATATGTGGCTCATGGAGTAGTTAATCATGGATACATGAAGGTGTATGATATGGAAGGTTATAACTAGGGTGCTCATGATATTATTTATGTTATGAAATATTTCTTTTATAATCTTTCTCCAGTGCTTATAAACATATACATGAGTCATTTTTCATCTATATAACTCTTGCGTGAGAACTAGATCTCCCCTTTAAGATTTCATCCTAACATATATGGCTAGAGGTTACTATTATGATTGATTATTCTATGTCACACATTTTCCATTAGTGATAGTTAACCTTTTGTGTAGAGGGTATTTTTTCTACCAAGGCTTCCAGAGTCTCACATATATCTTTTCTCATAGAGATATCACCCAGAGATAGAGAAATTGGTTGAAGTTTATATAAGACAATGACTTCAATATAGTCTATAATCCAAGGGAAGGAAAACATGGTGGTTTATTCCCTTATTAGGAAGTCCCATTCTCACTTTTTCGAATAGAATTATGAGCAGTTTTCATCATTTTAGTTGACTATCATGTAAAGGAGGGGAGTATTTTGTCTTCAGTCGATGGTGGTAACTCCACCACTTATTTAGTGTTTGAGAGAGGATTAATAGGAAAACATATAATATGAGTTTCTTCAAGAAAAAATATAACTAGGAGATGTGATAGATGGGTCCTATGATGGTGGGGAGTGCACTGTCTTTTTCCAGGGATTGATGGTGGTTTCAGTCATGTTTCATGTGGAGGTAATGAGGGATTCTCACACTTATCACTTGGTTGTACATCCAAGAGTAGAGAAGATATACATGGAACTTTATTTTAAGTTATGGTTGCCTCTCATTGATGAATAACATTTTTGAGTTTTTCACTTGATATCTCCCATGATATTAGATTAATGTTGAAAATCAGGTTCCTGTAGGTTAAAGTCAACCTCTGAAGATATATGAATAGAAATGAGATGAAAAATTGATCGATTGTTTGATGGGGATTATATGGACAATGAGATACCAAGATAATATCTTGCTGATTATTTACTGACTAACCATGTTAGTACACTTTATTTCCATTAGGGATCAAAGTTTTTTTGAATGTTTGGTGCATTTGTATATACATGAAGTCATTCGGCTTCATGTGGGACCAACGATTATCATATCCAACTATGATGTTTGGTTCACATCATAGTTATGTAGAGGCATACAAGAGGTCTTTGGGACCAAGTTATGGATGAGTAAAACATTTAAACCATATAAGTATGGGAAAAATACAAATAATATCCATGTGTGGGAAGATATGCTAGGTCTATATGTGTTGGACTTCAACTAGAGCTTGTAAGATCACTTTATATTAGTATAGTTCACTTATAATAATAAATGTCAGTCTACTATCAACATGAATCCTTCTGAGGACATGTTTGGAAGACCCTTCTTGTCACCCTTATGCTATAAAAATATTCGATAGAGATATATTATTGGGCGATAGATGATGTAGGAGATGACTGGGAATATTCAAGTGATCTGTGAGTGTGTGAGGAAATCCCATAACCAATATAAATCTAATGAGGATCGATATCTTAGGCCTTATAAGTTAGATCATGGAGACCATGTCCTCTTGAGAGTATCCCCATAATAATTATTGAAGAGTTTTGGATGGGGAAAAAATATATCCCTTGGTTATTCCAGTCATTCAAGATCATACGAAAGGTTGGTGAGGTTTATTACCACTTAGCCTTGCCCCCATAGTTTGACTGAGTGAATAACATCTTCCAGGTATTGTATTTCAAGAGATACATGCCTGAACCTATACATGTTATTTAATGAGGTGATATGGTCATCAAGGATGGAGCCACTTTCACAGAGTACTCAATAAAGATTGATGATCGACAATATTGGATCCCATGTGGACAGACTATCCCTTTGGTTTGAGTTCTTTGGTTGCATGAGAGAATGCATGAGAGATTATAGGATTAAGAGAGTGAGATGTAGACTTAGTACCCCCTAAAATTTACTATATCTTATAATTTTACAGGATGAAATTCATTAATGAGTGGAGAATGTAATGGTTATTGTTTTTTGGATTTAATCCATTGAATATATATATATATATCTATGGATTTTCCCTTAGAGTCAGTTGGGTGTTTGGGTGCTGTAGGACCTTGAAATTAATATATTAAAAATATTAATAAATATTAAATCATTCCTGGATATCTTTTAGGTTTAAATTATTTTCATGTTTTTTGGGACCTCAGATGAGAAGTATTAGACGATTCTTGAATCTAGAATATAGGTTTTACCCTAGGTGTGATATAATGTTTTTTAATAAAAGATATTCAGTTGAGGTGGTCAATGGATGGTGTGTTTATAGAATTAGTTAATTTAAGTAAATTATTTCATATCACTAAACCTAATCATACCTTTTAAATACCATGTTATATAAAATCACCACATTTAGCTTTATAACCCTAGGATATTAGAGGGGATTATGGATCTTTCCTCATAGCGGATCATGATCATGGACCATTGATTAATGGATGGAGGTGAATCACAAGATAATGAAAAATATAGTAGGATCATCATCTTCATCACTAGAAAATACATCCTTTTCCAATGATCAATCAAACTCAAGTTAGGACTCATTATTTTGGAGGTTTTTCCTTTTTTGATTGATTATAATTGATTATAAATTATCTACTTAATTGATCATGCATCCCATGAATAACAATGAACTATATATAAATCTTGTTGAGTTTTAGATTTATTATTTCATTCATTATTATGAGATTCACCACTAATTTAGACAATTTATGAGATTCCACTAGGATCACATTATCCAAAAATGGCTATCAATTTGTTATGGTGTATTTTCCCTACTTTTCTTTAAGTTATTCACCGTTGGCCTATGAGGGCATGTAATGATATTTTTGTGTTGGATTCAAGTGTGATAAAACCCCTGGATTCATGGTATAATCATACAAGGCGTATGTATCATGGTTTTTATAGTGGATCATGATATAGTGTGGGTCATGGGTGAGGAATACATAGATCATATTACGGTTCTCGATTCTTCTTCCACATATAGGAATAGTGTGGCATGATGTTCCAAATGAGAATCAGGTGGCCAGAGTCTATCCATCAAAAATAGATCTGGAATGAAAAAAACTAGATCCAAACTCCTTGATGTGATTCCTAGTGGAAGTTGTGGCAGAAGAAGTGCATGAGATATTCATGAAGACTTACATGTTCTTTGGTAAAATTTGACATACATGGCATACAGTCTAGTAACACACACTATGTAGTTCCCTAGTAGTGACAACTAGGGGTTCATGTGAAGTATGTATCACATGTAGTGTATGGAATATACATTCAATGTGAACTGGTTCTGGAAGCTCAATGTGTACCCTGAGGGTATATGGGAATGATGGAAAATAGGAACATAGGCATGATCACAGTTCATGAAGATGACCACTGTACATGGGAATGGGCCGAGGTACACGATCAGACGCCAGAAGGACATATTTAGGACCAATGTGGTAACAAAATGCTGTGTACCTCCAATCTATACAGTGTACTCACATGTGTATAGATATCTGTGTGTTGAAAAGGACATGTCTAGGTGTCCAGGTGTGGTCACACACCATTTGACCCTAGGTACATGCCATGTAACTCGCTCATAATTTTCCACCTTGTGTATCTATTTATTTGGGACTAAAACTTGTTCACATGAAGAGCATATTCAAAATAGTTTTTTTCATATAACACGATGAAGAAATTTATTTTGAAATTAGAGATATGACATGATGTTCTATAAGCATGATCCTTCTTCTAGAGATTCTTAGTTGATGATAGTGATCGAGCTAATTTATTAAAGAGATGTTGTGGTTGGAATCCCCCATGTCTCTCCAGGGTGTAAGTCCCCCCTGATCTTTACATAGGTAGTATTGTAAACCCCTTACTATACAGGTCATTATTCCTATATGTATGCATTGGAATTCTCCATCTTTGATCTCTAGTGGGGAGTAGGTCCTCCATTAAATATTTCCCCCCTCGACTATGGAGAATAGTGGTGAGATGTGGGACCTCCACACAGATGTTTTTGTGGTTGTAAGAGATTTTGGGAATGAGAGATAGACTCTTAGAGGCACAGAAAGCCAAATCATTCTTATCTAGGATATAGAGATGGAGATTCTATTTCTCTATCGCTTAGGTTTATTTCTGGGCATATATATTGGGTATCATTTCCCTTTTTATTATGAATTGGGCTAACTACTATTGTATCTTTCTACAACACCATTTTTGGTTTTATGGGAATCCTAATTGGTATGCACATACTCACCACTTCATGGGAATTTCCCACATGTTTCATGTCTTATGAAGTTGGTAGAAATATCGACACTGACTTCAATGAAGCATAGTAGTTTTGGGAGAATTGACCATGTTTAGTGGTTGGAATTGGAGATCAAGACCTGATATCTCTATAGTTTACATTATCTAGTTTCTGATAGTATGGAAAATATTGTATTATTGGGAATGTAGTTTTTCCCTTTTATGATTTGGATTAATATTTCAATACTATGACGTATTTTTTAGAGGATATTGCATGCATATTTATATTGTATATGTTGCTGTCTTTTTTTATTCATTTTCAACTTTTTAGGGATATGGTTATGTGGATATGAACTAGTACATTAGGCTCAGTCCTTTAATTTAATTTTAATCTTTATCGATTCCTATCACCAGGTCCTATCTTATTAGAGGTTGTCTTGGGGTGTGGCACTTGGCTTGCCTCTGACCCGGTGAGCCCTGATGGGCCTAGTCATGACATGTTCGACTTCCCAAATCTATCTTCGTAATCTTTATATAATAATTTACTATATACATACTCACCAAAAATATTATAATAGTTTATGAACACACACACCCACATGAATACCTCATGACTTTCCTCTTTTAATAACTATCTCTAGATATATTCTCCCCTTAAATAAGAGATCTTTCTCTAATAGGTAAAATACATATTAATAAATTATCTCTAAAATAATTAACTCCCATTTGTAATTACCATTTTTAAATACATAAATTAGTAATAATAAATTTATTTTATAGTGACCCCAACCTTTTAAACAAATTATTATATGATTTTTAATATAAAAATCCAATAAACACAAGACAATGATCTTATGGCCTAGTTTATTTGGAAGACTAGGTTCGTAATACATCAAGATATAAACTTAAATAGTATATTTATTTTATTTAACAAAATGATCCCCTAAATCTATTTAATATCCTAAAAAATCCTTGGATAACCTAGTCAAATCATAGAAAAAATGGGCGAGCTAAAAACCTAGAAGAGGAATAAACATGAAAACGAAGAGTAACATGTGAGTAATATGATATAACATGATATAAAAAAATATAGGGATTAAAAATAATCTTATGATAACATATAATAAATAAAATGGTATCATAAGATCTTTAAATCATAAGGAAGTGGCATAAATATATAACATGACATAATAATTAGTCAAGGATAACTGCTAAGACAACATCACATGGTGGAAAAAGTCCCATCATAGATTAGGTTTACTCTCTGATTCCATAAATAACATATTATGAGTCAAAAATATTACCTAATTAATTAGAGCACTATATGGGCACAACTATAATAACATGTACATAATTATGTGTATGAAAAAAGTAAATCAATCATAAGGCATAAACATAAGAATTACCAATGGAAAGAAATGGGTTGTTTAATCTTGCAACACATATTAATTAAATGAGATTTTATAAATATTCCAAAAATAATAAGTAATTATTTTTCTGGATGTTTATATCTTAGTATATAAGGAAAGGTCCCAAATTATGGTGTTTTATTGGAAACAAAATCATGAAAAATTGTTGAGAACTGGGTATAGATAAGAACTTTCAGACTGGTGTTTTAAAGAATCAATTACTGAATTTTAGAGAAGGAATAAGTGTTGAATTGTCATTGAAAGATAGTGGTAATCAAGAATGGTCATTACAATGAGCCAACCCGGAATACAATCTAAACCTGTACCTGAGCTGATTCACCAATAACTCAAAGAGCATTCTCAATTCCATGGGCTAGTGACAAGATCATGGGCATCAAAGAACAACTGTTAGGGAGGATTTCTCCAACAAAGTATTAAAATAACATAGTATAATGTGGGAACATCATTAAATACATAAAAATCAGTACATACATATCATTTATAAGGCAACACTAGGAAAACTAAAAGAGGAACATAATATCCAAAACCTATCTCCTGGTGTCCCATGACCACCCACCATGTCCCATGTCACTCAATATTGGTCACCCTGACTTGAAACCATAGGGTAAGGCGATACCATGAACAACTTCTATAACATAATGAAGGTATTACAACACCAAAAGGTATAAGTAAGTTGTGAGATAAATAACCCACTAGGATTCCACCAAATATTCTATGCAATTACATCATAAGGAAATTCAAATATGCTAAAAGAGGAGTAAACCTAAGTGAGTATGGGGATTAATTTAGAAAGGAGTTTTAAAAATTTAAAAATAATTTATTAAACTAATCCTGTAATATATGCCACTTCACCATTTGAAAACTATACATTTTCCTGAAAATATTTGAAAACCATTTCATAAGATAAATTCAGATAATCAAGAAAAATGAGAATATTCTCCAAATATGTAAAGTTGAAAAATAATCAATAAAATAAAGTCATGGTTCATAATAACAATAAATAAAGTAATAAAGGAACCTCTGGTGCCAAATAGTGACAATGTACACTATCATGCAACAAGATCAAGTATATGGATTTTATGGGTACAACCTAGGTATAATAATGAGACCACCTTATAATAGCCTATAAAATTATAGCATGACTAATTATTAGGATTACATATAGTCTCATGGGTCTAAAGAAAACCAGTTCCATGCACACCCTCTTTCGTGGCCGCAAGTCCATTTCCATAACCTTTAAATTTCTCTATGGATAAACTAGAAGGGTGTGAGTCCTATAGTGAAGCATATATAGATCATACCATCTAACTTTCCAAAGTTCCCATGACTAGTCAAAATAACGTGTGAGATAATAAAGTTTTGAGGATCACATGTGAATCCTTATTGATGAAATCTTAATCTCACCCCAAACTCTCTCAAAGTAAATAATCCCTTTTCACCCCCACAACATTGAGAAGTATAAGTATCAAACAAGTTACAATTAAGGGATAATAACCCGAGATAATTGTCATTAGTTTCCAATCAGGATCTCATGCATCGTCAATTTCAATTCAAAACTTTTTATACAATTCAATTCTTAAAAGGGAAATATTACCCTCTTCCTTTCAAAATTCATATTAAAATGCCAAATATGCCCTTAAAAAATCAATTTTTTTAATGCAACCCAAAATAATTTAAATAAAGCATTACAATTTCAAAAGGATTAAATACATTTAAAAATGTGGTTTTACACCATATTTCCATGTGAATAAATCATTTATTTAAAATAACACAAGGGAACCCATTTAAAAAAAATGTGAAATCAATCAAATAGGGTTCTTGGTCATTTAATAAATTCAAGAATTTGATAACTATCTAGGAAACACCAAATAGTTCAAATCATTTAATTAAAATCATTTATATTCATTTAATAAATATAAATTCGTGCCAAACCACTCAATTCCACCAAAACATCCTCTTATTGATCTTTTAAAATAAAGCTAAACAAAAATGGCACTTAAATACTTCATAAAATATTGAGATTGATCAAGATCAAATACCATGTTCAATTTAAAGAGAAATTTGTAAAAGAAGACTTTTTGTAGAATTAAATAGAAAAAAATCATAAAACATGTGTTAGAAATCAAGTAACACACATACAAGAATTTATCAAGAAATATTGTATCACAAAATTAATTAAAATTATATACACAACTACTTTGAAATTAAGAAATCCAACTAAAAAAATTCTATGATGTGTTTCCTTGGATGTATATCACCAATTCTAAGACGATATCTCTTGAAAGAAGAGAGAGGAGATCCTAGATATATAATTCCACATTAATCAATCAAGATCAAGAAAAACATGAGTTTCACAACCTTTAGAAAGAATAAATCAAGAGAATAAGGGAGATCAAAGATCAAGAAGAGAAGAAATCACCAAAAGAGAAGATATACACTTCCATTAGTGCTTTAATCTGCTAATAAATGAGTTTGGGAGAGCTAAAATGCCTCTTAAGGTCCCCCAAAAATATAAGGTTCTGATTACTATCGAGTGGGAAGAGTTTGGAGTTAATTAGAAGGGTTTCAGGATTTTGATTATATTTTTCATAAATATAACTATCACATGCATGGTTTTCTTGTCAAAGTCAAATGGTTAGTACTAAAAATGTTCATTAACCATGAAACGTTGTACAATTAGGCTACATACATAGTTTAACTAACAAAAAACCATATTACCAGGCAGAATACTTAGTTTAACCATGCAAAAAAACATGAAACATGTTGAAAAAATAATTTAACCATGGGAAACCCAAGTGAAAACCATGCAACCCATGTTTCCCACTTTTTTTAATTATGTGAAAACCATGAACAAACCATGAAAAGGCCCAAGAACCTTTTAACAAGGATTTAATAAAACACCAAAAACAACCCAAAAAGAGATCCAAACATTGGGTAATCAAAAAAATATGTCAAAACACATAAAAAATTAACAATATTTTACAACCTCCCTAATATAGGACTTTATGTCCCCATAAATCTTCCAAGATGAAGGATAGAACACAATGAAACAAAAAGAACTTACTTAGTTATCTTTTGAGTTTAACGGTCCATGGTCTATAGTATAAAAGTGAGACTAACCCAAAATATAACAACAAATATGAATCCAATATCAAAACACATATATAAACTAGAGAAATACTGGAGACCTAGAATAGGTATCCCAACCATTTAATGATACACCAAAAGTTTTTAACATAAGAAAATCACATCCCTTAGACCCATAGGATAGTATTCAACTATTATCTAAGGAGAAAAATTAAATATAAAACATCCACAAGAAAGGTAAAAACTGAAAATTATTTCTACCTTGGGTAAGAACTAGATTGTAACCCATGATTTTTCAAACTGAGCCTCATACCATAGAGAGATCATTAAATCAAATGCCAGCTACACCATGTTTCAAGTCTATCAAAACAAATCACTATAATAGTTACCTAAGTACATTACCATGGTATATAAAATTCTAACTAGATAAATCCCACACATCTTGGTCAGTGCAAAATAGGGCTCTAAACTCTCACATGAGAGATCATCCCACCCATCAAAAAATGAGCTCAAACCATCAAGTAAAAAAAAGGATACCTAGGAAAAAAGACCTATATATCAAGAAAATGAAACCATTATTACATCCCCAATCAAAAACATATCCAAACCAGGTTTCACAAGATACCATCACAATGATCCCAAAACTAATGTTTTCAAAAACAGAAAATCCATAAGAAGAAAAACTCAAACTATTTCTAATCATCCATTATAAAAAACATGCTAGAAACTAGAAGATCCTTTTTTGGATGAAAAGATTCAGTTCATGGCCTATTTATGTAGCCATATTATTATGAAGAAACTGATTCCTCATAGTCATAAGATGATATTTCTGACCAAATTTACCATATCAAGTGGTAAAAATTACATAACTTTTTAAGGTGACCTCGATGGTCACACCATCCATAATATTCTAGAGAATTCAAATACAACCTCTTAGAATTACTAGGTTCTCCACACTATAAATACATGAGATGCATCTTATTTTCTTAAGACTGATTGATTTTATCAAATGTGAAAGAGGCATTGTCCCCTATGTGTTTCTCTATTAGATCTATTTCGATTGAGAAAGCCTTATCAAGTATCCCAAAATAATAGATCAACCCGTCTGTTGGCATGAGGATAAAGAGATATGGATATAGAATTTTATTTAAAGAAAATAGACTTACTGAAATCATTATGAAAAAGCCCTGGTATAAAACATATCAAACAAGATAATTTATTGGCATATACCACAACCGACAACTCATCTTGACCAGAACCCAACAAATCTGAAATGTTTACCTTCATCACTTTTTAGGACACTGCAAACAAATAAATATTTACATGAATAATTCCCATGACATTAATACATTGAAACAAGGGGGAATTAAAAATTTCCACCACTTCTAATTAGGACCCTAAAATAAAGAGTTGATAAACATGATGTTCAAAGTTTCATGTGTGTAACGATCTGAATTTTTGAATGAATTTTTGTTTCCTAATTTTGAGTGTTATTTTAGTTTATTCTCAACAAAACTATATTATTTAATTAATGATGTGAGTATAACTAAAATGAGACCATTGGGTTTTGACTGTTATATGATCATTGGTCAATATGACCATTGGAAACTAAATGTTGCGATTGTTGTATCTAAATACAAGTGATCTTGGTTAATTAATACAAAAGGAAGATTTGATGTCCTTATCCAGTAGTCTCAGGCTGATCTAATCCCATCTGACGAAACATGGGAAGGAGGTAGCACCACTGAACTTTGCTCTAGGCCAAGCCCATGACAAACTTCACTGTGTGAAGTTGGAGCAGAATCACCTTTGGGAGAAGTTCAAGTATATAGAAATCACTACTCGGGCAATGTTGGCCAATCCACCCTCAGATTCTGTCACCTTAGCACACCTTAAACTGATGTCCTATGCTAGTGTTATAAGGGGCTATGTAACGAGACCATAACTGCCTTGTGTAATCCTTTGAGATAAATAAGATTGTGATTTCTTCTTATGGTGATGTTTGTGATTTTTCAAATGCCCGGATAAAAATAGGATGTATATTATTGATGAATTTTTGAAAAAGGATATTTCAAAATATTTATGTAAACCTTAAATAATTAATGATGATTAATGATTTTCAAAAAATGGTCTTCTAGAAATGTGTTCAGTAAGAAATTTAGAATCTAATATGATCAACTTAATTTTTTTGTGAATAGTAAAGTATGAAAAGAGATTTTACGCTTAATATTAGTAATGTTACCAAATGTATTAGTAATCTCACTTAAAGAAAGTATTAATATAATTTAGGCATCTTGATTAAGTAATGTGATTCAATAAAATAGATAAATAACTATTTCAGAAATTACTGGTTAAATACAAGTTTTTTCAGGTGAATAGTGTTTTTTATTTAAAAATTAAATTAAAAATATTTAGAAAATTATTTTCATAAAATGGGGTTCATTTTTGAAATTTTAGCATTGATATTTGGTTAAGGTGAAATCTTGGGATTTTTCTAAGAAAGTTGAATTTTCAGTGAATAGTGAAAATACAGTTTTTGAGTTTCAGGTGTTTAATGGCATCATTAAGGATGTAATAATTATGTAATAATTATGGTCGACTTATAAATAGTAAGATAAGGTATGAGGTGTCCCAATTGTCCAATACCATGGTCAAATACCATGGGAAATCCCATGGTTTTTCCAATACCACTGATGAGGTGTTTCTTGGCCATTAATGACCTGTCCCCTCACTTATCCTATAAATACCAAGCCTTTACCTCATTATTTTCATATAAAAATCCTCCTAAACGAAGTTATGGTCTCCTTACCTCCCAAGAAGTCCTCCCAAGGTGCCCTCAAGCCTCCCAAGATCCCTACATTCACGCTTTCGAAGTTACTCTTCAACGTAAGGGATTCTTTCACCCTCCTCTTTTAAGCCATGACTTCCTTTATGTTGTGTCTTCTAGTTTCCATCTATTTTGGTTGAGGGTATGTTACTATATGTTCTAATTACTGTACATTTCATGTCTAATTTTTGAGAGACCCTTTCTACTATCATCTATTTATTTTCTTAATTTTTATGTGACGCCGTTAGGCCGCCAAATTTTTCATAAAAGGAATCGTGTCTTCTATTTTCTTTCATGTTTCATTTTCATGTGGTATGTCATTAAAATTTCCATACCATGTTCTTATCTCCATTTTATTCTGTATTTATGATGTATTTAAAGTTATTTATGAGTGGGTTAGTCTTGTACCCTCTCTTTTCAATGTTTTCTAAAACCATGTTATATAGCTATTATGATGCATAAATTTCACCTCAAAATTTATATCTCTTTCTCTCCAGAAATTATCTTGATTTATTTATGTGAATACCCATACCTATTTCACTTCTTTGGGTGTTCATATATATATAAATATTATGTATTTGATCCTAGAATTTACATACATATAACCTTCACTCCCTTTCCATGGGATATAAATGACATAATGATCTTATTTTTAAGAAATTTTAAAAGCATCACGCTCTTGAAATGAAACCCATTTTTCTATTATCCAAGGGTTATTTATGAAATGTTTTATTATGATATATGTGGATCACATTAAAAGAAATACATATTAAGGGTGATCCCTGATATATCTCGAATGCATTGGGTAAAGATTTAATCTCTAGAGATGACAAGTTCCACGACACCTTGGTGAATAACCTTGGTAATTTTTATGACACCTTGGGGATGGACCTTGGTGATATGTTCATTAATGTCTAAATGAAATGTTGTAGCCACATATTCAAGTTATGTTTCAAGTTATTTTCATTATGATATTCATATTTTTCCATTTCTCATATCATAAAGTTGTTATTCAAGTTCTTGTTGATATCACAAGTACACTGATTCCCTTGTTTACCCTTATTGGGCTTTCTGATCACCCTTTCCTTTGATGTATGTCTTCAGGATATGAAAGGAAGTAATTTTACTTAGGATGATCTTATTATGAAGCCTTACAAGTGTATTATGAGAATGTTTTATGTTTTTCTCGTGTTTTATGTTCTTGATTTATAAGACACTAGACTTTAAATATCATCTCTTTGGAAAATGTAATGAAATGTTATGTAATAAAAAGGAGGGATGTTATAATGTGTCATGAGATAATTGAAAATACCATAAACTTATTCAGGCCACTTTAATACCTCATTAAAACCATGTTCACCTTTATAAGAATATGGATGATATTCCAGGAATTTAATGATGGGGTTCAATGGTTATAATGTATCTAGCTCCACTAATCAACAAGGAGTCTATGTAGAGTTGTTGATAAGGAAATAGACTTCTATAAAATGTAAAGAACTACCCCGAGGACTGGATAATTGGTCCAACAATCTATCATTACTGAAGGAATTTCTTAGAGACATTTATGAACATCACAAAACATAGGTATGTCAACTTAATCATGAAGGAACACTCAAAAACATAAAAAAGTTATTTAAAAAAAACCACAACCCATTTTTTCGAAGCTTCATTGATTTCAAAACATAGAAGATTTTACCATTTTTAAAATAGTACCATTTTATTTCAAAATGATAAATATTGCTATAAAACAATTATAGTTTAAAAACTTGTTTACTATCACATATAAATTATTCTATTGGTTTAAAAGAATTAATATTATTTACCATTTATCAAAACCATTTACATTTAAATCCATTGAAAACAAAAATTTATTCTTTAAAAATTCTTTTACCATATCACGTGATAGTCTTGGATAATTATATTTCTAAACAAAAAATCCTCTAAAACTCAGTTCTTGGTAATTGCAATAATTTCTCAAAGAACATACCAAAACTTGTTTTAAGACAATTTATTTTTCAGAAAATATTTAATATTACTAACAAGGGATTAAATTTGAAACAACCAAATGAGACAATTAAACAATCCACATCCATAACCCATATAACCAACCTCACATAAGTGATGTCTCTTGTAAGAAAATTGATAATGTTCTAAGTTTATAACCAAGTAATAACTATAAAAGGATTGTTTTTATGGGCTAGTAAACCACACACTAACCTCAAAAATGTTCATAGATGTACTTCCAAGTCAGCTATGCCGATTCCTCACAGTTTACCAGACCATGAAAACATGGTGCCACTGTCATAATCCTTTAATTCTAGTTAAAAAACACATAATATATTCCCCAAATAAACTGTAGTCATATTGGGTATCTAAATATAAATTTTAATCAAGAAACAAATATATGAAAAGAAATACTTATATCCCAACATCTCTAGTAACTCAAGTCTCACCATGAAGGGGTAGTGATCAAGCACCCACTCACAGACTGCCTATTAAGTCCTAACACATTCTTAATCTTTATTCTACCATGAATAACCCTTAATAACATGAGTATTTCAAAGCCAGTTATTTCACTTTAAGGAAATACCTCATCTAAAACCATTTGTAATGAGAGAACTTAGAATACCATCCAAACCAATACTTGAGAGCTGATTTTCCACTAACATAAAGAGTGCTCCCGATCCCCATGGGCTGGTGACAAGCCCTAGGGTATCAACAAATAACTATTGAGAATTATTTCCCCCTAAATGTATAAGAATAACATACTACAATTTGGAAACGTCATTAGATATATATATCTATCAATAAATACATCTCATGTATAAGGAGACAATAAGAAAAAATGGAAGTGGAATATAGAAACCAAAACTCATATCTTGGTGGTCAATGACCACCCAACATGTCCCAAGTCACCACCATTGGTCACCCTAACTCGAAACTATAGATTAAGGTGAGAGTATGAACACCATCTATACAATAATTAAGGGCTATAAACACTAAAAATGCATAACCAGGGCGTGATCTAAAGAGATCAGTAGGATTCCACCAAATATTCTATGAAATTACTTCATATGTAAATTCAAATATTCTCAATTAGTAGAAGTAAGAGAGTATAATTATTAGTTTGAAATAAGTGTTTTAAGAATTTGAAAATCATTTATTAAACTAAAACTATAAAACCCTCCATTTCACCATTTTTAAAAATAAGATTTTCATTGAAAATATTTGAAAACCATTGAATGAAAAATAATCTAGAAAATATGATAATATGGAAATGATATTTATAGATGAACAAGAATCAATACAGTAGAGTCATTGTGTATAAGGGCACTAAATGAAGTAAGTAAAAAAAATCTAGTGACAATGAACGCTATCATGTATCGAGATCAAGTGTATGGATATCATTGGTACAACCTATGTACAATAGTGAGTCCACCAAAGAATAGCAAATAAAATTACCCCATGACTAATTTTTAGGATTACATTTAGTCTCATCGGTCTAAAAAAATGAGTTCCATGAACATTCACTTTCCTAGCCACATTCCATATCCCAAACCTTTCACATTCTCTATGAATCCACTAGAAGGGTGTGATTCCACTAGTGAAACATATATCTAGGTCATCCCATCTAACTATCTAGGTTCCCATAACTATTCAAAAGAAGGTGTGAGATAAACATGTTTTGAGGATCCTAGAGGGATACTTACAAAAAATATCTTACTCTCACCCCCAAACCCTCAAATGTAAATAATCCATTTTTCAACCCCTATAAAAATGGAAAGTATAAGAATCAAACAGGTTAAAATTAATGGAGTATCACAAGGGATAATTATCATAAAGGGATAAATCATCAATCAATAATCATTAATTTCAATTCAAAACCTTTTATACAATTAAATATTTAATAGGGTAATAATACCCAATTCCTTTCACAATTCATCATTAAAATTTCAAATAGGCCCTTAAAACAATCATTTATTTGAAATAATCCCTAAATTAGTCAAAAATAGTATTAAAATTTTAAAAGATTTAAGACTTTGAAAAACATGGGTTTACATCCTCTTTCCATGTGAATAGATCATTTATTTAAAATGACTCAAGAGAACCCATTTCAAAACAAATGTAAAATCAATCAAATAGGGTTCTCGGTCATTTAATAATTTCATTAATTTGAAAAATATATTAGGAAACATTAAATAGTTCAATTCATTTAATTAAAATCATGAAATTTCATTTATTAAATCAAATTCCGGGCCAATGACCTCAATTCCACCATAAAATCTTTTAAAATATATTTAAAAATAAAACCAAACAAACATGGTATTTAAATCATTCATAAAATATTGATATTAGTCAAGATCAAATCCATTTAAATTATACAATTTTCAATTTAAAGATAAATTTATCAATAATGATTTTTTGAGAAATTTAATGGAAAAAAATAATAGAACCTGTGTTAGAAATCCAGAGACACATATCCATGAATTTATCTAGAAACAATTATTCACAAAACAAAGAAAAAAAATATAAACACCTACATGGAAGTTAAGGAATCTGACTACAACAAATCTGAGATATGTCACCTTTGATAAAGATCATAGATCTAAGATGACAGATCTTGAAAGAAGATAGAGGAGATCCTAGATCTACAATTTCACATTAATCAATAAATATCCAACAAAACACAAGGATCTCACAACCTTTAGAAGAAGAAGGAAAGAGAAGAATAGAGATCAAAGGTCAAGAAGAGAAGAACTCACTGAAAGAGAATATCACCATTTCAATTGGTGCTTAAATCCACCATGAAATGAGTTTGTGAGTGCCAAAATGCCTCTAGAGGACACCAAAACACTACGGATTGTATTATGACTGAGTGGTAAGTGTTTGGAGTTAATTAGTGGGGCTTTATAATCTCAATTACAATTTTTGTAACTTTAATTATCGTGTGCATGATTTTCTATGCCAATTCACATAGTTAGTACAAACCATTCACCTTAACCATGAAACATTTCAAACATTTGATGCACAATTATTGTAACCATGTGAAAACCATGAGACTAGGTTGCTCACTTAGTTTAACTATGCACAAACAGTGCAACAGGTTTCACACTTAGTTTAACCATGCACAAACCATGTGAAAACCATGACTCCCATGTTATGCACTTTGTGTAACCATGTTTGAACCATGGAAGGACTAAAAAAATTAAGAAAGGAATCGATAAAATATCAAAAACTAACCCCAATGATATCCAAATATTAGATACTCAAAAAATGGCTCAAAACACATAAAAAAGAAACAAGTTGTTACAACCTCCTTGCCATAGAACTATTTGTCCCCAAAAAGCTTCCAGTCTAAAATACAGAACATGATGACACAACAATAAATTCCTCAATAATCTTGTGAGGTTAATGTTCTATGGTCCAAAAGCGCTACTAACTGAAAATCATACAATACACATGACTCCAAGATCAAAACAAATCTCTAAACTAGAAAAAGATTGGAAACATATCCTTGGTATCCCCCCATTTAATGATTCACTAAAATGGCGTAACATAATAAAATCAGATCCCTTATAACCAAAGTAAGAACTTCAACTATTATATATGGAGAAACATAAAAGATAAAAAATTCAAGGTCAAGGTAAAGTATTGAAAATGATTTCTACCCTGGGTATGTAATCAATGGTAAACTATTATTTTTCAAACTGAGCCTTATACCTCGATGAGCTCATAAAATCAAACAAAAACACCACCATGTGACTAGTTTTTCAAAATTAAACATCATCATAGTTACCTAAGTGAATTCCCATGGTCTACCCAAGTCCAAATTGAAAAATCTCATACATCTTGATCAGTTCATAATAGGGCAATACACTCTCAAACTAGAGATCATCCAAAACTTAAAAATTGAGCTCTAACCATCAAGAAAAAACAAAAATTATACCAAGGAACAATAAACAAGATATAAATAAAAGGAAACAAATATTATATAACCAATTGAAAAAAATGTAAAACAAGTTTCACAAGATTATATAAAAAATATCCCAAAATAAAAGGTTTCCAAAAATAGAGAATCCATAATAAAAAAATTCATATAGTTTCCACTTTGACATCAGAAACAATAAGACTGAATCCATAAGATCCTTCTTTGTGTGAAAATCTTCATTACATGGCCAATTAATGGATCCCTATTATCATGAATAATCTCTTCACCATATTTAAACACTAATATTCCGACCAAATTTTATGTTTTTAGTGGTACAAATTATAGATCCTTTGAATGTGACTTCAACGTCCATATCATCCACAATATTCTCGATCACTAGAACATAACCTATTAGAATAAAAAATTTCTCCAAAATAAAAACACATGATAGGCATCCTCTTTTCTCTATAATGTTTTCTTTTATAAACGGTGAAATAGGAATTCTTCCCTTTGGGTTTCTTCACTAGCTCAACTTCAGATGATAAATCCATATTGAGAATCCAAAAATAATAGACCTACCCATACATAGACATGTGTGTTAAGAGGCATGTAAATAGATTTATTAACATCATATTGAACAAGCCCTGTTATGAAAAATACCAAACAAGAGAATTTCTTGGCAAATCTGTAGCTGAAAACTCAACTTGACTGAAACCCAAGAACTCATAAAATTTATCCTTCTTCACTTTCATAGGATACTAAAATTGAATGAAGATTGAATTAAATAATTCTCAATACATTAATGCATGAACACAAGGGAGAATTACAAATTTACACCACCTCTTACTAGGTCACTCAAATAATAATTCGATACACTTAACCTTAAGAGTATCAGGAGTCTTAAGATTATAAAAAATAGCATAAAATTCTTAAATCCACATTACAACCTCAATAAAACCTTGTTTACCTTTATAAGTTGGAGGAAGACAATCTAGGAATTTAGAGACAGGGTTTAATTGCTGTAAGTACCCTAGTTCCACCACATAATATGGAGGCTAGATAGAGTTGTTGAAAATTGAATATACTTATGTAAAGTGTAATGAATTACCCCACGGACTGGACTGTTTGAAAATAGTCTATCTTTATTCCAGGACTTTCTGGGAGACAATTATAAACATCACAAAATATATGGATGTTAACTCAATCATCAAGAAAAACTCAAACATAGTACAAATGTTTTCAAACATATTCACAACTCACTTTATCAAATATTCATTGATTTCAAAATGCATAATATTTCCACATTTTTAAAACCATACAATTTTATTTCAAAACTATATATCTTTTTATAAATAAATTATAGTTTCAAAAAATCCTTACCAACACATATAAACTATTCCATGGTTTCAAAATAATCAATCCCTTTTTCTAATTATCAAAACCATTTACATTTAAGTCCATTGAAAACACAAATTTCTTCTTAAAACATTATTTTACCAAATCACATAATCATATTTGATAATTATTTTTCAAAACCAAACATATAAAAAACTCACTTTTTGGTAATTGAAAAAAGTTCTCAAAGAACATACCAAAACTTGTTTTATGACACTATTTAGTTTTCATAAGGGATTTAAAATTATTAACATGGAATTAAATTTAAAGCTTCCAAAGGGGAGAATAAAACAACCCACATACATAATCCACATAACCAACCTCACACAAGTGAAGTCACTTGTAAGAAAATAGACAAGGTTTCAAGTTTATAATGAAGTTAGAACTATAAAAGGATTGGTCGTATGGGCTGGTAAAATACACACTAACCTCAAAAATATTCATGGATGGATTTCCAAATCACCCACATTGATTTCTCACAGTTTACCAGATCGTGAAAAGATTGTGCCACTATGGTCATCCTTTTATTCTTATTCAAAAACCCCTAAGAGAATACCCAAATGAACGATAGTTTCATTCACAATCTAAATATAATTTATCATTAGAAAACCTTTAACTCACTATAAAGGCTTAAGTCCCAACATCCTTGGTAACTCATGTCTCACCATGAAGTGGTGGGGACCAAGAACCCACTCAAAGACTACCTCTTGAGTCCCGACACATTCTTAATCTCCTTTCTACCATGAATCACCCCAAACATGTAAGGATTTAAAATTAAAGTATTTATTTTCAAGGAAAGACCTCCTCTGATAGCATTTTTAACTAACCAAACTGTAGTATCGTCTAAATTGATACACGATCCGATTCCCCATTAACACAAAGAGCATTACCAATCTCCAGGGGCTAAAGATAAGAACCTATGCATAAAAAAATAATCACTAGGAATGATTCCTACCTCAATGTATTACAAAAACATATTACAATGTGGAAACATCATTAGATATATATCAATCAATACATACATATCATGTTCAAGGATACACTAAGAGAAATAAAAGTTAAAAAATAACAACAAAACCTCTCTCATGGTGGTACATGCCTATCCACCATGTCCCAAGTCATTCTCCATTTGTCACCATAACTCGAAACCACATAGGAAGGAAAGACCAAAAACGTCTTCTATAATATAATAAATGGTTTTAAACACAAAAAGGTATTAGTAGAGTGTGATATAAATATCCCAGTAGGATTCCACCAATGATTATATGCAATTACATCATAACAGAATTTAAATATTCTAAAATAGGAGTAAAAATAACAGAGTATAAGGATTAGTTTAAAAATAGTTTTAAATATTTAAAAATAATATATTTAATTAAACCTACAAAAAATGCCATTTCAACAATAAAAAACTAAACATTTTCTTGAAAATATTTGAATTTTTTTTTCAATATAAAGTTAAATATTCAATAAAAAATGAGAATATGCACCTGATATGTAATTATGAATAGAATTCAATACAATTGAGGTATGGTACATAATAAAAGTAAATAAAAAAAGAAATGAAACTCTAGTGACATATAGTGAAAACAAATACTATCATGTATCAAGATCAATTATATGGATGTCATAGGTACAAGCTATGTATGATAGTGAGTCCACCTCATTATAGCTAATCAAATTGATACTTGACAAATTTATAAGATTACACTAGTATCACTGGTCTAAATGTAAACAGTTATACACACACCCACTTTCCTAAACGCATGTTCATAACATAAACCTTTCATTTTCTTAATGGATCCACTAGATGGATTTGAGTCTACTAGTAGAGCATATATCTATGTCATACCATCTAACTATATATGTTCCCATGACTATCCAAAGAAGGGTTGAGATAAATATCTTTTAAGGATCACATGGGGATCCTTATCTAGAGAATCTCACTCTCACCCCTAAACTCAGTCAAATTAAATAATCCCCCTTTTACCCTCCAAAACAATGAAATGTATAAGAATAAAAAAATCTACAATTAAGGTATTATTACATTATAGAATTATAAAAAAGTTCCAAATGGGTCTTCAAGCATCATCAATTTTAATTAAAAACCTTTTATACAATTCAATATTCAAAAGGGTAATAATACCCTCTTCATTTCACAATTCATCATAAACCTTTTGGTATATGTACATGTATTTTTAATGGAATCTTCTTACAACAGACATTAAAAAAATCAAAATTTAAAATACTTATGATAATACATATATATTTATGAAATTATGTCCACAAAAGAAAGTTGGGTTAGTGGATAGGTCGTTCAATCACAAACGAGATGTTTTGGGATCCAAACCAACTGAATGATAATTTTTTTAATTACATATACCAATGGTTTATGAAACAGATGGTATAGATTTTCATATCACTCATACCAATGGTTCCCAAAACCTTTGGTATAGACTTATCCCCATGGCTTACTTGGAAACGGTTCTCCAAACCATTGGTGTAGCCTATACCAACGGTTTGGAGGCCTATACCAATGGTTCCAAACTATTGGTATAAGGTATTTTTCTAGTAGTGTATGTCTATATTTATTATTCGATGAACGTTCATCCAATTTCAATTTTTTTTAATGACTTGTACATTGATTCTAAATTGAATTATCATTATAATGGTGCCTAATGAACTTACATTTCTTTTTCTATTCAGGTTTCTCTATCAACATCTCTAGTTTTTGAATGTAATGGTCACAATTATTCTTGGTAATTTTTCGTCGATGAAATTATTTCATTCCTTTTTCTTTTTTCATAAAATGATGTGTTTAATATTATCAAAAATACTATTAATATTTAAAACCATGATTATAAAAGGGATAAACATTCTATAATTTGGATCATACATCTATTGGTGAGAAATTCATTTTATCATTGTCAATAATTTTTTATAAGAACACAATATGTTGTAAATTGATTCTTAGAGCATTGATTTATATTTGGTTTTTTTTGTTTTTGTGGCTATTTAACTCTTTGTTCATGGAAATTTTTTGATCTCATATATGAATGGAGATTTGATTGTGTTTGGTGTCATAACTGAATGATGTTCTTCTATTCGGGTTGCTCTATCAGTATCTTTAATTTTTTAATTTAATGGTCACAATGACTTTGGTAATTTTTCGTCAAATGAATTATTTCATTCCTTTTACTTTTTTTATAAAAATATGGGGAGAATTTTGTTGAGTCAATAAGGTTTCCTTATTACTTTTTCATTCCTTCATGTTGTGAAAATCATAAATACTCTATCTTAAGGCAAGTCTCATTTCCCCTAAGATTTATCTTAATAAGGAAAATTTTCCTTTCTCAAGGAAAATTTATTCTTACCATGTTTTCGTAGTTCATGTCATAATTTAATTAAATCTAACTCATTTTATTTATAAGTGTAAAATTTGGTTTCATATTTAAAACCTCATAAACCAATGAATACCCAGATATAGAGAATTTTGTTTTCAGGATCCGAATTCAGGTTCCGAATGTATATGAATTCAGGCTCCGAATTATTATGAATTCAGACTCTAAATTCTTATGAATTAAGACTACAAATTCATATGAATCCAAACTCCGAATTCCTATTAATTCAGATTCCGAATTCTTATGAATTCAGATTCTGAATTATTGTGAATTCAGACTCCAAAATCATATGAATTTAGAATCCGAATTCATATGAATTCAGAATCCGAATTCTTATGAATTAAGACTCTGAATTCTCTAAATTCAGACTCTGGAATTCTATAGAATTCAGGTTTCAAATTCGTTTGAAGACAGAATTTGAATATTTATGTATTATAGATACCGAATGGATTTTGGTTTGAATATGAACATTTATTTCCTTAGACTCCAAAAAATGTACTTGATAAAGCAACATATTTTTTCTTACCCTGTTATAAAATGATGTCGTGAATTCTATTATTTACTAACCATTATTTGAGTGACACGTGTATAGGTCCCTCCAAAATTTGAGGAAAAATATGATCGTTGGAGGATGGAGCTGACCATTGAAGATGTGATTATATATAGGAGCTCATTTGAACGAGATCAAGATAGTACTATGACTCTAGATATTACATCCTATAGAAGTGATTTATAGAGAGAGACTCTCATGCTTTGTGCATACTGAAAACCATGTACTGGATTGATTCGTGCAACTCCAATTTTTGCTGTGTATAATCGAGGGCTTCCAGGGATAGGAAGATAGAATTGCAAACATCCTTGAAGTTCGAGGGCTTCTGTAAATAGAAAGACAGAGGTGCCGACTACCTTGAAGTTTGAGGGATTTCGGGGATAGCAAGACAAACTCCGATATTTGTATTGAGGGCTTACCCTGGTGTGGGAAAGATAGAATATCTTGAAAGTATAAATCAAGGGAACTTTATCCAAGGTTTTTGGATACCTAACTCTTTGGGTTAAATGATTTAATACTTGTTACTTGTAGTGTTTCATGTTTGTTTTCCGCTGCATTTTAATTCATAAGGAAAGTATGATTATCTTATACATTCTTGTACTTTTATACTCTAATTAGTAAGATTCTATACGCTTTAAGGTAGAATCTTGATTTTTGTAAACTTTTGTTATGTTTCATTTCCGAAACCATATTTCTAGAATCAAGAAAGTTTGTATAACTAAGAGGTATTGTGAATTTTCCTTGTTTAAATTAGTTAAAAAGTACCATCTTTAAAAGTTGCAAAAGAATTTTTAAATTAAAAAATCCACCCTCTCTTGTTTATTAAGCATCTCATTCATTATTTCAATCCTACAACTTTTATCAGAAATACTATTAATATTTAAAACCATGATTTTCACACAGATAAACATTCCCCAATTTTTATCATACATTTTATAGGTGAGAAATTCATTTTATCATTGTCTATTTATTTTTTTCATAATGTAAAATCTTATTAAATTTTGTTTAATGTTATTTCTATATTTCTTATTAATTTACTATTATGTATAAATTTCTTATTTTATGCATGTTCTTCTAAATTCAATTTTATTAACGACTTGTACTTTGATTCTACATTTCATTATCATTATAATTGTGCAAAATGACCTTACATTTCTTCCTCTATTCAGGTTGCTCTATCAATATCTCTATTTCTTGAATAGAATGGTCTCAATGATTCATGGTAATTTTTTCTTTGATGTAATTATTTCATTCCTTTTTATTTTTTTCATAAAATAATGAGGTGACTTTTATCACAAATACTATTAATATTTAAAACCATGATTATCACATGGATAAAAATTCCACAATTTCGATCATACATCTATTGGTGATAAAGTCATTTTATCATTGTCATCAATTTTTTATAAACATGCCCTATGTTGTAAATTGTTTTTTAGAGCATTGATTTGTTTTTTGTTTTGTTATTTTTTTGGCTATTTAACTTTGTTTTTAGGGAATTTTTATCACATATATGAATGGAGATTTGATTGTGTTTGGTGTCATGACTGGGTGAAGTTCTTCTATTCATGTTACTCTATCAGTATCTCTAGTTTTTTAATGCAACGTTTATATTGATTTTTGTAATTTTTCGCCAAAGGAATTAAATAATTAATTTTTATTTTTTCATAAAATGATGAGGTAAATTTTATCTGAAATACTATTAATATTTTAAACCATAATTTTCACACAGATAAACATTCCACAATTTTAATCATAAATCTATGTGTGATAAATTCATTTTATCATTGGCATCAATTTTTTATAATCATGCCCTAGGCCGTAAATTGTTTCTTAGAGTCTTGATTAGTTTTTCATTTTTGTGTTGTTTGGCTATGTAACTCGGTGTTCATGGATTGTTTTGATCTCATATGTGAATGAAGATTTGATTGTGTTTGGTGTTATGACTAAATGATGTTCTTTGCATTTGGGTTTCAGGTATGGACTTACAAAGATCTCTACTTGCCTTTAGGTATGTTTTACTAACTATGTAGTTGTTTTCCGACATTCACATACATGTTTTATAGGGTGAATTCAATGATTATTAGGTGGATCCAGACTTCATATAATTTTTATGTTCCTCTTTAACCTTCATATACTCAAAGCATCTCTATAATTTAATATCAAGTTTATATTCATTTATCTTTATCTGCATCTCCTATATTTTAATTCAATGGTAACAATATTTGAAGGTAACTTTTCATCCAAAAAATTATTTAATTTCTAATTCAAAATTCATAAATTTATGTGGTTTCGTGTATCAAAATAATATTAATATTTCAAACCATGATTTTCACAGGGATTAACATGCCACTATTTTGGTTATATATCCAAATGTGAGAAAGTCATTTTATCATTATCATCAATTTTTTATAAGCATGAACCATGCTGTATATTTTTTTTACTTCTCCTAATTTATTTTTTTATTTATTCTTATCTAAATTTCTGTCACTTATGCTGCTTACTTGGGCACGTGACATGAAATACCTCATATATAGTGATACTCTTTTAGTATATGTTGTTTTTTATGTCCCTTATAATTCACACCACTCCCAGGCCGATTTAAATAATGAAAACCCATATATAATAACACATACACAACATGCTACAATATGTGTTTTCATTTTGAAGATGAAAATAATAGTATGGTTATATATTACATTTGTAAATCACTTATTGAATTCTTTGACATCATTTACTACTATAATCTATTATCTAATATTATATTATATATTCTAATGTTGGGTACTTCAAGCTAGACATGTCACCTCTACAATGTTCCACATCACCAAAATAAAAACCCTTCCTTTAATCCCTACCTTTATCTCAACTCATTCACATTAATATGAGCTATAACTAAATAATGTTTCAGAGTAATCATACCACCATATATAGATGGACTACTCTAAACTAATGGTTCCATCTTTTGGGACCATATGATAATGCATAATAGGAAATGAAATAATTAGGTAATGATGTTGATAATTTGAGCTATGATATGTGTATTCTTTATACTATCAACTGTATATCTACTCTACCAACTAATTTTATCTTGGGTACCCTTTCTTTCCACGTGTCATATATGTCACTATTTCACTAATCAATTTCATAGTGTTCCCTACTTATTGTCATGATTAATGATGGTTGATTTTTCTTTCATGAAACAAGAGATGAACTAGGTCTGCTATTTTTTCCAGATCAGTTCCTGTGATTTCTGAGGCTCCTAAATCTTTATTTTAAATTATATATTATTGACAAATATAATTCTTTATTCAGTATGTATTTATTTTTATTTTTGCTAAATTAATGGATGTTACATATTCAATGTAATTAGTTTCATGAGGGTTTAATAGAGAATCATGAGTACCCATGCATTATTATTTACTTACAAAGCAGTATCAAATAATGTTTTCATAATATATTCACTTTCATTCATCTTATTTCAACAATATCTTCTTCCATTCACTATTTTTATATCATCTTCAATGTTATTCTATTGTAATCACTATATGGGTTTCATGTTTCTATGACTTTGGTTCCATCATTAATTTCTGATTTTATAGTGTTTTATAGTTTTATTTAGTTATTCTACTATAATATTACTTATATGGATCAAATTATCAATAAATGTTTTTGTTTAGGTAGCTAATAGATTTTTTCGCATTTCTTTAAACTATGTCGATGTAAGTGGTCTAAAATTTCCTTTTATTTATATTCAATACTTCAAGAAATATTGAATTCCAAATATATATATATATATATATTATGTCATTTAATGATATAGAATACATACTAATGTTTTATTTATTCTATTGGAAATATATTTATTTTATATAAATTTAAGAAAAATTGACAATTTGATGTTTCTATTATTTAGAAGGGATAAAAAGTACCCAAAATATATGATTTAAAGAGTTTTTATACCTACATTGAACCCTATTTAAAGTGAATGAAACATCAGTTTACCTAATGAGATGTGTATTATATGAATCAAGGTGGTCGCATTATCATATTATAGTTAATTAATTTCTTTTTTTAGTTATAGGAGTTATGATACTTCATGAAGTGAGAAAATGTTGTTTTTAAAACTAATACATGTTGTTTTTATAGGCTTCTAATTGCACTTACTGGAGGCCTTCATTGAACATGTTATTGGCTACACCTGCAAGAATTTTTATAGCATGAGTTATCCCCTTCCATGGCTTCACCTGCTCAAATCCTGAAAAAACTTAGAAGCTTACATGATATAGGATTTGTATCCTCTCATACTATACACTAATATAGAAGAATTCACATATATTATGCATTATAATATATTTTAATCAGATTCCCTTTTATATATTTTGATGATACTAATTTTTATTCATGTTAAACAAAATGCACATGCAATGGTTGTAGATTCAATGGGGTATCAAGGCATGTGCAGTTACTCTATGATGAAATTTTCTACTAACCATGAATTCAAGGTAAGTATACCCAATCAATGTTAAATCATGTTTCCACACACTATGTCCACCTAATGGTCAATAAAATTACCACAAAAT
Organism: Viscum album; assembly: GCA_963277665.1. Lineage (NCBI taxonomy): Eukaryota > Viridiplantae > Streptophyta > Magnoliopsida > Santalales > Viscaceae > Viscum > Viscum album. The sequence continues at coordinate 451,732,031 of OY728157.1, read as the reverse complement.
ATGATTGGTTTTACAAGGTAATTACAATTTTATAGTTATTGAATTTTTGTTTTTTAATTACCAGGAGGTATGCTACTTCATGAAGTGAGCAAATTTTGTTTTTTAAACCTAATGCATGTTTTTTATAGACTGCTATTTGCAGTGAATGGAGGCCTTCACTGAATAGGATATCAACTATACCTATAACCATTTATGTAGCATGACATCTAACAAAATGATGATGATCAATTATAAGTAGCACCTTCCTCAATATCAAGGAAAATAATGCCTGAGAAGATAAACTAACACCCTTTTCCATACATGTAATGCATCTAGAGTAATATACCATTAATTTCACATTCATAATAGCTGCACGTTATATATTTCATATTATACATTCAAAATATTATTTATTTTCCACTATTTTTACCGCATTGTTGATTGTGTTTTCATTTTGTTGTGTTATGATTTATTAATGGTTGTTTTGTTAGAATGTAGCAAAACATGCTAGGTATTTTACAGTTACCCTCCTGTTGCAGGTGGGTCCATTGTAGGAGTCCATTGGATTTCAACTGAAGGGATTTCTAGCATAGATGGGTATTTTTGGTAACTAGTTCGTCCTTGCCTTCATTTTTACGTAGTGCTGCACTTGTGTATTATTGTTGTTTTCTTCGTGATTTAGTGCTCCTACAATTAGAACTGATTTGGTAAGCTTTAAGATTTGGTAGTTTATGTTCAAACGAGCTTGATTGAAATTAGGTTAACATTAAAATGGCTGAATGATTTGGTTTATTTAATTTTCAGGACCATTTTGGTTGTCTCTTTTTGCATGGTGGTGTGCTTTTTCAAGCATTACAGAGGATGGAAGTGGTGTTATTGTGTATGTCTGATATTTGAAAATGTTGTCTTCATTTGTTACCTATTTCTATTTTTCCAAATCTGATGTTTCGATTGGTGTTTTGTTTTCATGTTTTTTCTCCTATAATGGTTCCCATATCACTGCAAATTGGATTTAAGTAGTGAATAACTAAAAGTGATTCTATGTAAAACATGGTTTAGAGAAACCATACCAAATTATATTCTACACTGACCACACTATAGATGGGTCTGGTAGAGGACAAGCTGAATTTGGTTGTTGAATTGGAGTTAAATGATCTGTTTCCATTGGGTTGATTCACCAGAGGTAATTTTATGCCTTTAGAAAGTTTCAAATCATTTCTCTTTTTAGTAGTAGAAAATTAATGATTACACAACTGATATATTTTTTAAATTTTAGATTAGGCTTCTGTATTGATCATGTTTAATTCATATTTGACAAGATAATCATGTTTGTTATAATACAAAAGGAAAATAATATTTTTTTTGTTTTTTTAACAATTTATTCATCAAATTTAAAATTTATTATCCATATCACGCTATGTTACTAAAAACATTGTGTAGAAAATCAGTGGCAGTTTGGTTGAGGTGACCTATTGGTTCATATTTCTTTAATAATAAATCAAAAACTGAGGTGCAGGTGGGAATGAGGATTCTATGAAAAACATGAGTGAGAATAAGATTTGCAAGGTGATTCTTAAGTTAAGCTGTAGATGATACCTATCTCTGGTGTCGCTAGGGTTTCAATAAAGGGAATAAAAAATGTGAGCCTTTCCCTGGTTTCTTTGTTTACATTCTGATGGATCCATAATTAATGAACCTTGTGCTATTGGTTTAGATTCTTTTTTCATCTTCAAGTGTTATATTTTCTGAAGTTTGAATATTTAGGGGGCAAGGATCAAGGATCTGAGCTCTCAGCTACAGAAAAAGGCTTCCCAATAGTTCATGACCCCTAGCACATGATCCAGGATATCAAAACCAGAAAATGTTGTTGATCTCAGGGAGATCGAAGCACAAGGCTCATAAAAAGAAGCAGAAGTTGATGAGAGACGGGAGGTTGATGAGAGCTGGTAAGAGGTGAAGGGAATTTATTTCGTGATGAAGCAGGTAGGTGTGTGGAGGAGTAAGGTCCTGAAGGTGATCAACATAGAAAATGGAGACATTGTGATTTCCATAATGGTAACACGTCAGATCTGTGTCAAAGGTGTAGTAAATACTTTCTCCTACTTTTGATTTCATTTTTCAAGAAGTGTATCTATTTATATGTCTTAATACCTCCATTAGTTGTACACATAGAGGTGTAGTTAAATATGATTCCTAACATTAAACATCAAATTCATATTAATTTCAGTTCTAAAATGTCCAAAATAGTCCACAAAATAGTAATTTGTATACAGTTTTTTTCTTAAATTTATTTACAACACACAAAATATGCACAACCTAACAGTACACCGCCTGTATCTATAACCATGGTTTTACATCAACGATCATGAACATAGACCGTTAACTGTGGACCTAGACATCATTCTTTTGGAAAAAGGTTTCATTAAGGGTATGGTGTGATTGAAAAGGTGTCCCAACAACACTATTCTACTCTGATCACACTACAGATGGGTTTAACAGAGGACAAGCTGAATTTGGTTATTGAATTGGAGTTGGATGCTCTATTGCACACTAGGTTGATTCGATGGAGGTAATTTCTGGCCTTTATAAAGATTCAAATCATTTCCCTTTTTAGTAGTAGACTTTTAATTATTATAGAATATTTATCAATTTTAAATATCAGATATAGATTCTACATTGATTATGTTTAATTTTTATTTCATACGCTAATCATGTTTGGTATAAGACAGATGGAAAATAATATTTTTTTTTGTTTTTTTCTACACTTTATTTATCACATTTACAATTAATTATTTTTTACATCACATTAGTGTTTTATTGTTGTATACTAGCAAGATTTGGGTATAAAATCACTATTTTTTCAACAATCACACAACTATTATAAATGAGGCATTGGCTAGATTTGGAAAAAATGGTTATAAAAGTAAAAACAATGACTATAGTCATTTTTTGAAGTGTTCTAAAACTTTTGATTACTTTTAATGATTTATTCCAGAAAGAAAATTATAAAAAAACATTATTTTCAATTATATGTATTTTATTATATCTTTAAATATTATAAATATCATAATTTGAATTATCTAATTTCATCATTTTTTCATTAATGAAATTTATTTCTCTATCATTAATGCACAATAATTATTTAATTCCTTTTTATTTCAATTAAATATAATCTACCATTTTTATAATTTCTTAACAATTTCTCTAACATATATTCCATTACTATGTACCACTCGTTTACATGTATATTTACATTATGTATTCTACAGTCATGCATCTATATATATTTTTTGAAATTAATCTCATATTGCATTCAATACATCTAGAAATATTAGCATTGCTCTATTAATATTATGTATTCACATACATGTATTTAAAATATATAGGATACTATATTCTCAATTTATTCATACAAAGAATAATTAATTAACTTATTTTATTTACCAGGTTAAATAAATTTACTTTCATTTGCATTAACAGATTTCACTTATATAGAAAGTTTCATATGAATAATTAGTTTTTACTAACATAAAAACTAAGTGGGATATGACTACTATATACGATTCTATACTCAAAATTTTTACATTAGGAATTACTTGTATGTACTTATATATAATATAAGTTCATTCATGTATGAATTTACTTTCCAAAAATTTCATATTTGAAAAAATCCGAATTATGTGTAAGTGAATGTGTAATTAAATGATCATTTCGTGCAAATGCACATGGTGGGTACTAAATATTGATATACAACCCATGACTGTTGAAATTTATTGAGGAAACAACCAGATTAAACATTTTTAATCTAATTTTTTGATTTAATTTCACGTTATCAAGTATTATGAAGTGGCTGTCGACTCTCTATCTTCATATATTTATTTTTTTAAATTGCATTTTCTATTTAATCTTTGTCTTTGATCTCTACATACCATATTCCATATTGTTCCATATACATGATGAATAGTTTCACTCAGTTTTCTTTTTTCCGAAACAGCCCACTCATTCAATTTATTATTATTTCATTTATTTTCAAATTTCTCATTTTTATTATTACAACCACTGTCTTATCTTTTACTTATCTTTCAATTTTTATTTCAGTACCCACATTACAGTTATTGTGATCCAAATTGAAATTGAATTCAAATATTCTTCCTCAAAATTTAAAAATTCATATACTTTTACTCTATCCTTTTTCTTTGTCAACTATTTGAATAGTGTATTCATATTCTATGAACTCATATTATATTATCATACACCATTAGTATCTAATTAAAATTTATTTAACATTAATGTTTCTTCTCAACATTTATAAATATTAATATCTTATTAAAAGAAAAACAAGTAATCGAATAATCCATGCAATAACATGGGCGAGTACTAGTTTATTACTATTAATGGTTATAGAATACATAATATTTCTTTTCTTGTGATGAAATAAGAAATTAATAATTATAATATTATAAAAACACTCCTCTCCTCCACAATAAAACCCCTTAACTCCCTCTTCTCTTTACTACTCTCAAGCCTTGTGACTTACTAATATTCTTCCCAAATGTCTCCCCAAGATCCTCCCACATGTACAACATCCCCTATTCTATTCAAAAATAACAAAACCTATCCCCTTAATAGGTTCTCAAAGAAGATAAACTCAAGAGGTCATTAATTTCAAACAATGATCACCATCAGATTTAAGGTAAGGGATCCTATGCATTTCACTTTTATTCAAGAATGTCATCTATGCTATGCCAATTTATGTGTAATACCTAATGATGGGGTATAATCTTGAACCATACCCTTAATTCCCTCAAGATGTATAATTGATGATAAATCACGTTCCCTATCATGAAACCCTCTCAAGTACACCTGATACCATGCCGATAATCAGTAAGGAATTCTACACAAACCACCTTTATTCCTTCAAGTTGATCTATCTTTCTTTTACCCAAATGAATTTTCTTTTATTTTTTAGTAAAACTTCTACATGCTGATTTTATTCTCCAAAATCATGTTTCAATATCCACACCACATTATATTTCTAGGATATACACTCTTTTAAGTGATTCCCTCCTCAACTCTTCTTGATAAGCAATCTTGTTTTAAGTGAACTTGTCAATTTTTTATCCAATTTAAAGGGCACACTATCCTCTATTTTAAGCCACAATTGCCTTTATAAAATCCTTATTTTTATTATGAAAACATTCTTGGTTAAATTATGGTTTTATATAAAAGATTTTCCTCTTTTCTATTTTAAAATATTTATAATATTTTCCTTAAAACCGCACAAAAATGTTTTAGTACTAAAATTTCCCAAATACATTTCTTACTTGTTGTCACTTATGTTTGAAATAAATTGTGATTATATATGCCTATTTTACCTTATGAACATCCATGTTTGTTCTAATTCCTTTCTTACATGGACATTATCATGATACACCCATTGGTTATGCTTTATGTCATGATTGTGGCACACAATTCTTTCCATGTGCAACCCTTGTGTTTATGTAAGATTGATTATGTAAGATTATTTATGTGGAATTTTTTTTTCATGAAATATAAGATGGGTGTTCCTAGATAATTCTTGAATTAATTGAGTAAAGTTATGTCTCATGAGATGCTTTGTGCAACAGTCTTGGCTGTTAGCCTTGGCTTGTACTAATATAGGATACAAGATTGGCAGTTAGCCTTGACCCATACTACTATGGGAATTGAGATTGACAGTTAGCGTTGAAACATACAAAAGACATGATTTATATTTATTCCACACTTATATGATTCCATGTTTATACGATCCCATGTTTATATGTAATTATTCCATGTGTATCATGCTTTTGATATCATTATGTCATTCCTACTAACTAATGTTCTTAAGCTTTATTCTTATGTTCATTAACTTATTGGACTTTTTAGCTCATCCCTTTGTTCATGTGTTCCTTAGGGCACCCTATACAGATGTAATGGATCAAAGGATGTCAGGATCTATTTATGGATATTAAATAAAGTAGTGTTTTTAGCCTCATGTTTTTTGTTTTATATATCTAGTCATCAAAGACTCTAGACATTACATTCCTTGGATTGTACTATGATGTATAATTATGCTTAAAATCATGTAATGTTATATGTAAAAGGCTAGAGCCAATATATATTTAGCTTATAATGTTAAATATCATATTTTTCAATATTTCAATGTTCACTAAAAGTTCAATTATTTTAGAGAAATTCCAAATATTCACCCGAACCATTTTTATACGTGTAGATTCAACAAATTATATCTATTTTATAAAAATTATTTTCTAAATATCAGAAATTTATTTTTTATATAAACTCCTCATTAATTTGATCGTATCAATTTTAATATTTTGATCAATTTTCATATACTTTTAAGAATTACATATGGTCTCATAAAAAAAATATTATCATTAAAATAAAATATAATAATAATTTATAAATACATTTTAAAAATATAAATTTTTTCATAAATCATTGTAATAAATATAAAAATTAAAATGAAAAAATTTATGTTCTAGATATATTTAAACAATTTATTTATCATTTTTAAAAAATTATTTACTAGTACAATGGTATAAATATGTCATATTCTTATTTTATTAGGAACATAAATATTATTTTAAATTTAAATAGGTGTGATAAATATTCTTACAGCTAAGTTACTATTCATAATAGTCAGAATATTTTTCCAATATCCTAGTTACTATTCTAATGGTAATATTATTATTCCAACAAATAAATTTTTAACAATCATATGGGTTTACTAATTTTTATACATACCTAATATTTTATTAGTTTGTCATTCAATTCTATTTTATCTCATGGTTATATATTTTATTTTTCAAAATTAAAAATTTATTACAAATATTCTACTTCATTTCTATAGTGTTATTTGTGAGTGTGGTTATTCTTGGGGGTCAAGAACATCCAAAATTTACTATTAATGTTTTATCATTTTCTATTTTCCCTTTGAAATAATTTCAATTATTATTTCAATATTTATTCTCTAAATGAAATGTTTAACATGATGTAATAAAACATAGTTGTTTTTATCATGTGGTGCATATGAATTATATAAAATTATAATTGTAAATATGATAGAATTATATATTTATATAGAAAATTTCATTGATAAAATTTTAGGTTGTTAAATATTTTATTGAATTTCTCCCCCATAACAATAATAATCAAAAGAAAAGGTGATATAGAGGATGAATTCAACATACCATATCCTTGAAGGAAATGATTTTGAACTCCCAATATCAACATTAGTCTTTGAGAACCATCCATTGACACAAGTTTAATGAAGAAAATATTATCCTTTTTGTGAAAAAATACAAATACAGTGGAACACATATGATTATAGATAAACCTGATGATGTTATTCTCAAGAGGATACATAATTAAATCCATATAGCAGGGAGTTCACTATTGGATTTTAGGGTTGGTGACCATTTTATGGATTTAATTTCAATGAACCTCATTGGTAAAATTTCTATGAGCTAGAAATGGGTAGTAGATTGATAATTCTTGTTAGCTCTTGGTTATGAGAAAGATTACCCACCCCTGTCATTATGTTTGGTGATGTATGGAGAGTGCATTGTGGAGGTCATGAATATTATTTATTAATGTTCTAATGAGGACATTCCAATGGTTAGAACCATGATATTAGTCGTGTGTGTAATGACTATGATTCAAAAACAGCTATAAAGGAATGGGATCAATCATGTGATGTAAGTTATTGATATAGGATGCTGGTGAGAAGATAGATCCTAATTTTTCTAGGATCCATGGTGAATGCAGGGTATGATACTATATTAAGACTAAGTATCATCCTTGATCTTATGGTAAATTGACATTGTCTTAGCATGATTGGGTTGAAAGTGAATTGGTTCTTGTCATATAGTAGAGAAAGACAATGCGTTTTGGATGGTTGAGGATTTAACAATGGAATTTCAAAAAAAATTAAGTAAAAAATTTAATTATCATACTAAAATGATCATGAAATTACTATAGGGAAAAGGAATCATGATTAGGTAATTTGGTAGTGTACCGGTGGATAAAGACAAGATTCCATGAGATAGATTGATCAGAAGAGGGTTGGAAAATGGTTTTCCTTGAAATAGATTTTTTGGACTGGGAACCACATCAGCTATGTCATATTGGATATGAAATGTGTGTTCTAGAAATTGGTCACATATTATCAAGGAAATGTAGACGTGCTTGTGTTATTCTTGGATAGTGGAGGCATGGCCATTTTGGATTGGAAATCGAATATGAGATTTTTTACCAACATTGTACTAGAAATCACACATGTGATTAGGTGCAGTGTGTTGGGGAACATTTCTCGAATGTTATTTAATAAAAAAAATGTACTTGAGTAGGGAATTCCAATGGTGGAGGGTACCATAGTTCTGAATTGGACTACTTTTAGCCTGGTCTTGTGGTAGGGATCACCATGAGGGGAATGAATGACCTAATAAATACACCTGAATTTCCTCAAGATATAAAAATATGAGGGAGCACTATCTTAGTATTTTGGAGAAAAATTTGAGCATTGTGTCATGTTTTAGTGGTTTTAGAACCTTACAATTAAATTTGAGCTATGAGAGAACCTTTGGTGTTCTTATATATTGTGTGACCATTTGAGTGAGAATTTAGGATCAGTATATGTTAGGTGATACAGTTTGATTACCACAAAGTCTTATCTAGGGAAAAAAGTGTTATGGTAGGGAGGTTGAAAAACCATATGTCCATAATTTTCTTTTATACCCAATATAAATTTTAATTTCTTAATTATTGCATGTTATAGATTTTGAAGTGGGATTTGAAATAGAGTCTGGAGTGTTTGAACACCATAAAATGTTGTTTATGGGCTTGTAATGGTGGAAAATGGTGTCAATAAGTTGTGAGTGATCATTAGAGGAAGTTCCATGTGACTAGGCTTCCCGATTGCAGTAGCCTATTGACACCAACTAACCAGTGGCCTTGGGAGTGGCCTTATTCCCTTTTTAGGAACACCGTCTAGGTGTGGGGTTTTTTATGTGGGGAAATTTCCAAATTCCCCATCATGTTTTTAAGAGGGGGATCCCCTATTCCATCATGTTTTAGTGTGTGCATCCATACCCCATTTATTCCCCGTTCCAACTTTAATCCCCTTGATTTTGGGGTATTTTGTGGTGATTTGTGGTGACTAACAGTATTTCTTAGTCTCTGTTGTCCTCATTTGAACTCCTTATTTATTTTTTAAATTTTTATTTATTTGGGTTAGGGTTGTTGGATGATTACATCAGAACATGGTGAAATTTTCATTTTTATAGGGATGACACCAAACCCCCATAGAGTACTTCCTAATATTGTGTTTGCATATTGTTAAAATTTATTTTCATGAGGCATGTCCTTGAAGTGATTTTCCATGCTTTTTTACATTAAATTAAATTAATATAGTGATGGAATTATTATTTTGTGTTTTGTATTTTTCAAATAATAAGGTTAGGAGTGCCCTATAGACCCCCTTGGGTGGTTGAGTGTGGTTCCAGTTAGCGGGAATCACCAGGTGAGAATCCAGGAAATATATTTATTTTTAATAAATTATTTAAAATAATTATAATTTTTATAATTAAACATTTGGTGATGCTTTGTGTGGAATAGAACCTTAGGTGGATGTTGATGGAATGTTTAGCTGAGATGAGGCTTGGATGGGATTAAGTAGGATATTTTTATTATTGAGTTAAATGGAAAATCATTTTAATGAGGTAGGTTTTCTTGGACCATTCCTTATGGGTTTTTTATATATTTTACATGATTGGGGATTATAAGGATCATAACTAAAAGCATATACCTTTTTTTTATTAAATTTACTTCATTATTTAATTTTAAATTTTAAATTTAAATTGAACAACCTAAATGTTTGAACAAAGTTCCAATCCCACAATAATCCCAATTTACATTCTTGATGCCTCAACCACTAGTTGTTAAATCCGGGACCAATTCAGTTTTCCCAAGGAACCTAAATTTTACATGAGCGGTGTTACTGGAATGAATGTGTCTTAATGTATCTTAGTAGGAAACCCGTGATACCACTGAGTTGTTTTTTTTATAAGAGTTTGGACATATATATATACATTAACCTAAAAATATCTTATATCCCTTTGGCTCGTTGAATTTTATTGGAGAGAGTGTATGTTTCCCTTGAGAAGTGACTTTTTATGTAAGTATACCTTGGGTATATTGTTGACATAGTGGAGTGTGAAAACTAACCTAACTAGACCCCAAAGTATTTTGAGATGGATAATGGGGCATCCCTATAGACTATTTCTAGTGAGGCTTCACCTATAAGACCACAATGATAGTTTATGAATGCGACATTACAGTGGTGTGTGGCACCATATGATGAGTATTTTTTTTGAGGCTTATGTCTTGGATTGAAGACCCAAGTGGGGTGCCTCCACCTTTTCATTACCTGAGGGGACCGTAGTTGATTTCCTCATGATAGATAAACCCTGAGTGGGTGAGATGGGTTGTGATTGTGATGATAAGTTTATAGGGTTTCTTCTCAACCCTCATAGAGTACACCCTAAGATAATGACTTCATGTTATCAATTACTTTTTTATGAGTTATGTCACTATAGGTATTTTTCTATGATTTTTAGATTAAATAAAATTAATTTGGTTATGGAATTATTGATTTTCATTTGTTATTTTTACTAGAATAAGTTTAGGAGTGAACTACAGACCCTCCCATGGTTGGTTGGTTATGGTTCCTATGAGGGTGCATTACCCAGTTATAATTCAAGAATTATGTTTATTTTGAATAAATTTTTTAAAATAATTATAAATTTTATAAATTTTTATTGGGGATTCTTGATGTGGTTTAGAGCCTCAGGTGGATGGTGATATCCAATTGAGCTAAAAAAGATTAAATTGTCTTAGGTAGAATATTTTGAGTGTCGAGTTAAATAAAAAATCTTTGAAATGAGGTAGGTGGTATTGAAACATTCCTCATGGGTTCTTTGTAGTTGTTTATATTCTTGGGGATGTGAGGGATCACAACTAAAGGTATCTTACCTTTTATTTATAAAATGTATTTCATTATTTAATTTTAAATTTGAAATTTTAACTAAACATTCCAAATGGTTTAACATAGTGTCTAGTCCACTACAATCCTAGTGCACATGCTTGACGCCTCGACCACTGATGGTTAAGGCTGGTACTAAATTATTTTTCCCAAGGCACCTGAATTACACTTGTGGGGTGTGACTAGAGTGAGAGTATCTTAATGAACCGTAATATGAGACCATTGATACCTATTGTTAGAGATGTAGTGGTTTAAAATATTTTGATCCCATGGTTTATACATGAACCTAAAAATACCCTGGATCCATTTGGCTTATTGAGTTGCAGATGAGGAGAGTGTCTCACTCCCTTGAGATGTGACTTCCTATGTATGTATACCTTCGGTAGACTATTGACAATGTGGGGTGTGAATACTAAACTAAATAGACCCAAAGAATTTTTATATGGCTAATGGGGTATCCCTCTATATTTTTTATTGTAAGGATTCACATATAAGGCCATGAGGATAGTTTAAAAATGAAATATTATAGGGGAATGTGACACTATATGATGAGAATTGTCTCGAGTCTTATGTCTTGGATTGAATACCCAAGTGTGGTTCCTCTACTATTTTATTCCTTGAGGGGACCCCGATTGGTTTCCTTATGAAATATTCACCTTGAGTGGGTGTAATGGGTTTTTATTGTGATGATGGAATTTGATAAACCATGGATCTTTTTATTTTAAATTATATGGAAAATGCCCTTAGGGTGGTGATTACATTGATTTATAATTAAAAAAATCCCTTAATATGGAGGGTTGTGATACTAAATGGAAAAACTATCTAGCAGAGAGGTGGGTGATACTAAATAGAAATATCCCATAGTAGGGAGGTTTAAGATACTAAATGGAAAACACACTTATAATAAGTCCAATGTAACTAAAATAAAAATAACATAGTAGAGAAGTATTTGATACTATTGGTGTGGATATGGATTTATATTTGGGAATATATTGGTTCTGCGAAGATGATAGTTCATGAAACATGTGAGTTATCTGGTATTGTGGGTTCTTTGGAGGGTGTGATTGAGTGTCCCGTAATGTTGGGGCTCAGCATCCTATAAACTTTATATACTAACATGGATCATTCCCTAGGTTTTGGTACCAGGATGGATTACTACCTAGGTTATTATACTTTATTCTAGGGTTAGTTTATACCTTGGTTGTTTTCAATTTATATTAGTGTTAAATAAACATGGGTCATTATTATGGTTGGAACAATCATCACGACATGCTTAGAGACACCTCAACCATGGCTGTAGTAGGTATGGTTAATCGAGGCCACAGAACTGAGGATTAATTATGGTATGGTTTATTTATTTATTTTACCATTGTTATTTATTTATTTAGATCATGTCACATGAGAATATCACTAAATTTTCAATTAGTAAAGGTTCATTTTTATGGTTCCCTACTCAGTTTTATAATATCACCCTACTCGGGGTTCTATTTCCCTTGGGTGATCAAGTAGAATCTCACTTAGTTACAGGTACAAGATTTTTTGTGGACTGCGTTTTTATTAAGTCGTATATATTTAAAATGTTTATAAATCTTATGATGAGGTATGGATTTATGATATAGTATATCCCTTTTATTATTTTTCATTTTATATTTAGTATATGTGTCTGACATAGTGGGAGATTGAGTATATATTATTGTGTGTATACTTCTATATTTTATATTATTATTTTTTGAATTTTTTATTGTTATACATGTAAAGACACGGAAATTTAAATGTATTTTTTTAAATATGTTGGAATTTTACAAGTTTGTGGCTTCTGACGGCGCTTGATTCTGAGGTCCGGTGTGCCCAGAATCAATTTTCGAAGTTTAGCTCAGGTACGTTTAGTGAACGAATGAGTGAGTTTTTCTATCTTTTGAACCGGTGCTCAGAATTAAAATCCGAGGGCACTGATGAATTCTTAGTGTCTGTAATTACTAAAGGGGAAATTTACCACAGTTTCATTTGCAAAGGAGGAGAATATAATTTTTGGGGTTTTTTTCAAGAAATAAATAAAAATTGTCAGAACAATTTCTATTTTGAAAGGTATATTTTTCCCTCCAATGGGTAGTTAAGGGTGGGGCCCACAGCCACTTAACTACCCAAGTGTGGGTATTAGAGAGGTGGGGCCCACACGACCCCCACCATTTAATTTCCTCTAAACTCATTAACATCCCCTCATTAATTTGGCAAACCTCTATTAAATATCAGTCACTCTATTAAATTATGTCAACCCCTTAATTTAATGGGGAACCTTCTCCCTCACTTCTTTACTTAATTTTAACCACATTTTATTAAATGTGGTGAGTTAATTTGGGAGAGTTTGTTTGCGTGAATAATAGAATAATAGGTGGAACCAATTATTTTATTAAGGGGGGGGGGATTTGTTGTGCAAGGAAGAATGCCGATCTCCGACGAAGAATGACGAAGAACGCCGGACCCTGATGAAGAATGAAGAAGAATGCTGGTTCCTCAGAGATCGACGACACGCCACCCTTACCCTTCTCCGTGGCTAGAGAGCAGACACGGATTCCTCCTCAGTGCGCCCTGAAGACACCTACAATCCTCTTCCCCACAACGCTGTCTATCGTGACGCCGACGATCGCCTTCCTTGTTGAGGTAGGGGTTTTTGATATAAATTTCTTCATGTGGGTTTTATACCCTTGGCATGGCGTGCTTTATTGATGGTGATATTTAAAACCACTAACGTGGTGGGTGTGTACTAACGAACAAGTCCGAACCCACTGCTGTTTTGTTCTTGTTGCGCGGAATCATAGGCGATGAAGAAATGGGACTGTTTTTGCGATTGAAGGCCGTCATAGTGATGTACTGGTCTCAAGAAAACTGCTAGTGTAGAAGGAAGCAAGAACGGACCACCGGAACGATTCCAGTGGCCCGCGGAAATCTCCGGCGGCCCGAGGCGCCGGCGGCCGGATCCCGCGACCACGTGGGATCCGAGGGAGATGCGGTGCCAGGTGCCACATCCGAAGAACAAAAGGGGGACCGCGTCCCCCCTGCTCGACCAGCTGGCCGAGCCAGCGCACCCCCCGGCCGGGCCGGGGCGGGTCACGCGGACCGGGACGTTCCCCGCCGGGTTGGGCCGCACCCTACCAGGCCAGACCCGGACCCGGGTCGGGTCACCCCGATTCGGGTCGACCCGGTTCGTGCTGAACCAGGGGGGGTTGGGTCAGGTCGGGCAGGGCCCAGACCCCCCACTACGGACAATTTTTGGTCTTTTGCCAATAATTTGAGCTACAGACGTCCGATTGACACACTTTCAGTTGAATAGGAATACTTGGATCGAGACGGCCGTTTCGTTATATTACACTAGAGGTTTCGGCAAAGTTCAGGTACAACCAGGTTGGTTCGAACCTGAAACTAACCGGGCCCTTGGAGCAGAAACACTTATAACATAAGGACAGGATGTCAGATTGATGTGTCATCAATTATGTTGGGATCATTTTGTTGAGACAGTACTTTTGGATTACTCCGATTGAGGTTTGGACGCAGCTGGAGTACGGTCGGGTTGGTTTTAGCTTAAAAACCAACAGGGCCCCTGGGACGGAAAAGCCAATAACTCTTAGACCGGGCGTCCGATTGACGCACTGTCTATCGCGATGGGTTTCTTTTGACAAGACGGAACTTTGAGATACATAAAATCTGGAATTCATGACAGTTGATGTATTGACTCTCCCTCTCTTGCTTGAGGAGCGGACCATCCCAGAATCGAGCATGCTGGGTGCGGGAACCCTAGAGATGGCTGCGACTGTGACGATGACGACTGCACTTGGATCCTCTGTGGGTTTGGCAGTGAGGACGACTGTACTTCAATCCTCCATGGGTTCGATAGTGACGACGACCGTACTAGAATCCTCCATGGGGTTGAAGACGATGACTACTATTCTTGTATCCTATGTGGGTCTGGTAGTATTGACCACTATACTTGTATCCTGTGTGGGTCTGACAGAGTAGTTGGTCTTGTATCCTTTGTGGGTCTGACAGCTTAGCTGGTCTTGTATCCCATGTGGGTCCGACAGCTTAGATGAATCAGTGGATACAGCTGATCATCTCTATTTCCTCAAGAAGTGTATACCTGTGTGAGCTGAGTCTTGATTATCAATCATTATCATCGATGTGGTTGACTTACTTTCATGTGTGGATTGGATTGTGCTTTTCTGTGTGGACCGGGTTGTGATTTCCTTTGTGGATTGGGTTGTGCTTGGGTTCTAGAGATGAAGCCGAATGGTAACTGATGACTTAGGTATATGTATGAGTATATACTAAAGTGGAGTTGTTTGATACTTCTTGATTGTATCTTTCATTTGTGGTTTATCCTTCATGGATTCTGAGAGACCTTCGGGGGTCTCGAGGTCCCTACTAAGTATCGTATACTCACCCCTGCACGGGCTACGCCCACACTACATTGTGTTGGATGCAGATGATGGAAAACACTGATCGAGGTGTAGGCTTGTGGATATAGACAGTACCTGGAGGTGGACCACTTGGCGGGACATACACGGAGCGGACGACCAGACCCGAGGAGATGAGGAGACTATCTGTACCCACCCTTCAGGTGGGATTTCTGGAGGATGACTCAATGTTGC
Organism: Viscum album; assembly: GCA_963277665.1. Lineage (NCBI taxonomy): Eukaryota > Viridiplantae > Streptophyta > Magnoliopsida > Santalales > Viscaceae > Viscum > Viscum album. The sequence goes on along the minus strand of OY728157.1, from coordinate 451,716,326 downwards.
TATTTTTACTTACTGTTGTTGTACTTTCCATTCAGTTGTAGTAAATTTCAGTTGGGTTTGTATACTGGCCCATTTACTTTTTAGCATTTACCTCGTACCTAGTTTACTTAGTGCTTACTTCACTTGCATACTTTGTTTTGTATGTTACTTCATAAAGGCAATGTCTTCCTTTCTTTTGGTATTTATGCCTTTGGTACTAGTCACCAGCCCCTGGCCTATGGAAGGTGGGCATGGGGTAGTCAGGGCATGGGCCCTAAGGATGGGTCGTGACAAATTGGTATCAGAGGAGTCAGTTCTACCATAGGACTTGTGACTCTGATAATTTCTTCTCTGTGAAGAAATAATATTTAGAGTAATGAGTGTGGTTATTAGTATAGGGAGTCCAGTGTTAGTGCGGCAGTCAACTTATCCATACACCAGGACCATGACTTCTGATCTCTGACTCAGTGCACGAAAAGATTGATTGCATGTGTGTTTCAAAAGTTTTCTTTATGATTAATTTTTGTCAGCTCACCAGGTTTACTGTATTAACCTTGGCACACTTGTTTCTTTTCAGGATGGCCCCACGATGACAGATATCTAGGGTTTCGATCTTTGTACGAGATTCTAGCCCACCAAGCGATGATGCCTCAGTACAGGGCCCCATTACAATGGAGGCACCGGTGGTACCTCTACCCGCCGAGCCACCGATGCTACCAGCCCCAACGGCGGAGAGTGCACGCCACCTGAGCACGTTGCATGAGTTTTAGAGATAGAGGCCGCCTAGGTTCTGCAGAGATATGGATCCTCAGGCAGTCGAGGATTGGCTGGAGGCTGTCGTCAGAGTCTTAAGATCGGTAGGGACACCAGCGGACCTCATGGTTATCCTTGTCGTGAGTCTCCTACATGCAGCCATAGGTAGATAGTGTATCCTGATGCTCCAGGTGCATGACTAGGCATCTCTACTTTATATAGATTTCGAGTGCCTCTTCCGGTTGAGTTTGTTCCAGCCACCCTCTATGCGGTGCACATCCAGGAGTTACTACAGCTGCGGTAGGGCAACATGTCAGTAGCCCAGGACTCAGCAAGATTTACTGACCTCTTGTGGTACTCCACAGATATGGTACATGACACATTATTCTGGGCCCTAACCTTTGAACAGGGTCCAAGGAATGAGATCAGAGCTTCGACGATTCCACTCAGCATCCTGGTGCAAGCGGGGGTGCTGGAGTGAGCCCTATTTGTGGAGAGCTTTCTCACCGAGAAGCCATCAGCAGTGAGACCCACCGTAGGACAACACAGAGTGGAGTCTTCTACAGATGGCAGTCGACAGATGACATAGGGGTCCAAGCGGACCAGGCCGTATGGTGGGTGACCTCAGGACACGGGTTCGGCTGTGCTGGGCACACGACGCAGATCTATCCTTACAAGTAGATGACAGTGTTATGAATGCAGCAGGCATGGTCACATGGCTAATGACTGCCCGAACCGCCATGTAGATGAGTACCAGACAGTGGAGGGACCTCACAGGCAGAGGAAGAGGTTCGACTATGGAGGTCTGCAGGGAGCAAGTGGACGAGGCAGAGGAGCTGGCCGAGCAGCGGGTGGTGGACGATGCTTCGAGGCTATACCACCACCACCCCCAGGAGGTCCACCCCGACCACAGGGAGCTGGCTGGAAGTGGTAGGCTCAGCTCCAGGTAGTATAGGCTTACGACCACAGCACACCCGAGATGATTCTAGGTACTATCTGTGTCTACTCTACCGTTGCTTCAGTTCATATAGACACTTGTATGAGTCATTATTTTATTACCGCTGCCCTTGTTCGGAGCTCAGAGATTCCGAAGGAGCAGTTGGCTCGATCCTTTCAGCTAGAGACACCTACGGGAGTAGACTCGATGATTACGCACTAGTGCCAGCAGTGTGAGATTACTCTAGGATGCAAGAGCTTCAACTGGGATCTTCTTGTAGCAACGTCGAGGCCTTACGACGTCATCTTAGGTATGGACTGGTTATCTACAGTCCATGCTCAGATCGACTGTATTAGGAACAAGGTACGGTGTGTCTGCATGGATGGGACAAGGTTCACCTTCAATGGTGAAAGGGGGACCTTCGCAGCATAGGATGGAATCAACCAGAGGAGAGGGCAGCCGATCACACATTAGTTGGCTAGTCTCATCCATGGAGTAGTTTACATGCGGAGTCAGAGTTTTCCTATAGTGGTGGATCAGTATGAAGACGTTTTTCCTGACGATGTTCCAGGACTACCTACTCATAGGGAGGTAGTTTTCTACATAGACATGTACCCTGGGACATCATCGATATCCACTCCAGCATATCAGATGGCTTCCACCGAGCTTCGTGAGCTGCGGGTACAACTGGAGGACTTACATGGGAAATGTTTCATCCGACCCAGTGTGTCACCTTGGGCTTCTCCGATTCTGTTCGCCATGAAGGTGCATGGGAGCTTGAAACTATGTGTTGACTACTATCTCCTGAACCAGGTGATGGTGAGGAACCATTATCCACTTCCAAGGATTGACGAACTCTTCGATCAGCTCAAGAGAGCACGTTGGTTCTCGAAGGTAGACCTTAGGTCAGGCTATCATCAGCTCTGATTTTGGGACGAGGATGTGCAGAAGACAGCCTTCAGGTTTCGGTATGGCCACTATGAGTTCTTGGTCATTCCCTTTGGTGTGACCAACGCTCCAAAAGTGTTCATGAGTTTCATGAACAGGATCTTCCAGCCCTACCTCGATCGGTTTGTCGTAGTCTTCATTGATGACATACTGATTTACTCGACCACTGAGGAGGAGCACACTTACCACCTACGGGTTGTACTTAATACACTCTGAGAGCACTAGATTTATGGTAAGCTCTCGAAGTGCCGGTTCTGGGTTCGAGAGGTTCACCTCATGGGGAACGTCATCTCATAGGTGGGAGTTGTAGTGGATCACGTGAAGGCCAAGGCGGTACTTGCTTGGGAGCCACCCAGGAGCGTGACAGAGGTGCGGAGTTTCCTATGTCTGACTGGGTACTATCAGAGATATGTTCCAGACTTCTCCAGAGTTGCAGCACTACTTGCAGCCTTGATGAAGAAGAGGAAACCCTTTGTGTGGTTAGACAGATGTCAGTAGAGCTTCCAGGAGCGGAGGCGGAGATTGACCAATGCATCCATCTTGAGGCTACCGGAGGAGGGCGCATGGTACGTAGTTTACTGCGATGCATCAGGGACCAGAATTGGGTGTGTCCTGATGTAGGAGTGATCATTGATCTCTTACAGTTCATGGAAGTTGAGGCCATATGAGCAGAACTACACTACCCCTAACTTGGAGTTAGCTAGAGTGGTCTTCACCCTAAAGATGTGGCGACACTATCTGATGGGCGAGCGATTTACAGTCTACTCTGACCACCAGAGTCTCAGGTACATTTTCTCGTAGAAGGACCTGAACCTGAGGCAACGACGATGGCTCAAGTTCCTCCTGGATTATGAATTTGAGATTTTTTATACTCTTGGGATGGGGAAAGTTGTGGATGATGCTCTCAGCAGAAGATCAGACATTCAACTACTTGGTGAGCTGACAGAGCAGTTAGCCGCTTTGTAGATATCCTTCACGAATAGAGATGGGGTAGCCTATCTGAAGTCCATCACAGTCACTCCTCCACTTCTTCAGTGGGTTAGCGAGACACAACATGGGGACATTGACTGTGATGCGCGACATGCTCAGATATCCTTAGGACTAGCACCCGATGGATTTTTTGAAGGCGGGGAGCACATCATCCTCTTCAGGGGACGTACCATGGTACCAGTTTCACTACAGGAGGAGGTAAGGTGGGAGTTACACACATCCCCTCTAGTGGTACATCCTGGGGTAGCAAAGATGTACCAGGACCTCAGATGACAATATTGGTTGCTGGGTATACAGAAGGCTATAACAGATTTCGTTTCTCGATGCCTCACTTGTCAGCAAGTGAAGGCAGAGCACCAAGTGCCTACAGGCTTGGTATATCCCTTAGAGGTCCCAGAGTGGAAGTGGGATGGTATATCCATGGATTTCGTGATGGAGATTCCATGTACTTCCAGTGGATTTGACACCATCTGGGTGGTCATAAACCGACTCACCAAGTTGGCCCAAAACCTACCTATCAGAGAGCAGGGCTCAGTAGAGAGCTTGGTATGCCTCTACGTTCAGGAGATTGTATGACTTCATGGGGTGCCATCATCTATCAACTCCAATCGAGTTTCTCGATTTTCTTCCTAGCTTTGGAAGGGGTTGCAGGAGGCCTTTGGGATGGAGCTACGCCTGAGCACTGCCTTTCACCCTCAGACGGATGGCCAGACAGAGAGGACCATTCAGGCACTCGAGGACATGCTCCATGCATGTGTCCTTGACTTTGGTCGCAGCTAGGAGGATCACCTACCCTTGGTGGAGTTTGCCTACAACAACAGCTACCACTCCAACATCGGGATGACACCTTACGAGGCACTGTACGACCGAACATGCAGATCACCTCTATGCTGGACTGACCCTGGGGAGTCAGCACTCGTAGGACCAGAGATGGTTCAAACTATGACGGAGAAGGTGCAGGTCATCTAGGAGTGGATGAGGATTTCATAGAGCAGACAGAAGTCCTATGCTGATAAGAGGTGGAGGCCACTGAAGTTTGAGGATGAAGACCATGTTTCCCAACGAGTCTCACCTCAACGTGGGTTACAGAGATTTTTCCGGGGTGGCAAGTTATCTCCACACATCATCGGGCCTTTTCAGGTCCTCACAGTGTAGGTGAGGTGGCTTACCGCCTGTCCCTTCCACCTCAGTTGCACCGGGTGAATGACATCTTCCACGTATCTCAGCTGAGGAGATACATGCACAACCCGACACATATCATAGACCACGGGGAGATAGACATCGATGATGGGGTGACTTTTGCGGAGGTCCCGGTAGAGATCAAGGATCGATAGGAGCGGGTCCTATATGGGCAGTCAATTCCTCTTGTGCGCTTTCGTTGGCAGCACAAGAACCTTCAGGATAGCACATGGGAGCGGGAGGCTCAAATGCGTGCTCAGTACCCTCATTTGTTCCCCTAGTTTATGTTGTAGCTTTATGGGGATATAAATCCCTGAGGTGGGAGTAATGTAAAGACACAGACATTTCAAGGAATTTTTTAAATACTTTGGAATTTTACGAGTCTGTGGATTCTAACAGCGCTTGATTCCGAGGCCCGATGTGCCTGGAATCAATTTTTGAAGTTTAGCTAGGGTACGTTCAGTGAACGAATGGGCGGGTTTTTATAACGTTTGAATCGGTGCTTGGAATTAAAATCTGAGGGCACCGATGAATTCGTAACATCGGTAATTCATTAAGGAGACATTTAACACAGATGCATTTTCAAAGGAGGAGAAGATAATTTTTGGGGGTTTATTCAAGAAATAAATAAAAATTGTCAGAACAATTATTATTTTGAAAGGTGGATTTTTCCCTCCCATGGGTAGTTAAGGGTGGGGCCCACAGCCACTTAACTACCCAAGTGTGGGTATTAGAGAGGTGGGGCCCAAAAAATGCCCACTATTTAATTTCCTCTAAACTAATTAACATCCGCTCATTAATTTCAGCAATGTTCATGTATGGCCAGGTTGGTTCGAACCCGAAACTAGCCGGGCCCTTGGAGCGGAAACACTTATAACTTAAGGACCGGACGTCTGATTGATGTGCCGTCAATTACATTGGGATCATTTTGTGGAGATGGTCTATTTGGATTACTCCAATTGATGTTTGGATGTAGCTGGAGTACAGTCGGGTTGGTTTTTGATTAAAAACCAACCGGGCCCTTGGGACAGAAAAGCCAATAACTCTCAGACCGGGCGTCCGATTGACGCACCGTCTGTCACGATGGGTTTATTTTGATGAGACAGAATTTTGGGATACATAAACTCTGGAATTCGTGACAGTTGACGTATAAAATCTCTCTCTAAATCGAGGAGCGGACCCTCCCAGAATCGAGAATGCTATGTGCGGGAATCCTAGAGTTGGCTGCGACTGCGACGATGACGACTGCACTTGGATCCTCCGTGGGTTCGACAGCAAGGGAAACTGTACTTGGATCCTCTGTCGGTTCGACGAAGATGAATATTGTTCTTGTATTCTATGTGGGTCCGACATTATTGACCTCGGTACTTGTATCCTGTGTGGGTCCGGCAGAGTAGCTGGTCTTGTATCCTTTATGGGTCCAACAACTTAGCTGGTCTTGTATCCTATATGGGTCTGACAGATTAGATGAATCAGTGGCTACATCTGATCATCTCTATCACCTTATGAAGTGTATACCTGTGCGAGATGAGTCTTTATTGTCAATCATTATCATCGATGTGGTTGACTTACTTTCCTGTGTGGATTGGGTTGTGCATTCCTTTGTGGACCGGGTTGTTCTTTCCTTTGTGGATTGGGTTCTGCTTGGGTTCGGGAGCTGGAGCCGAACGGTAACAAATGAATTAGGTATATGTATGTGAATATACTTAGGTGTAGTTGTTTGATACTACATGATTGTATCTTTCCTTTGTGGTTTATCCTTTGTGGATTCTGAGAGACCTTCGGCTCTCTCGGGGTCCCTACTGAGTATCGTATACTCACCCCTGCACGGGCTATGCCCACACTATGTTGTGTTGGATGCAGATGACAGACAAAACTGATCGAGGTGGAGGCTTGTGGGGCTGGACAGTACCCAGAGGTGGACCACTTGGTGGGACATACACGGAGCGGACGACTGGACCTGAGGAGCTGAGGATACTATCTGTACCCACCCTTCAGGTGGGATTTACGAAGGACGACTCAATGTTGCTATTTTTACTTACTACTATTGTATTTTCCTTTCAGTTGCACTGTACTTTCAGCTGGGTTTTTATAGTGGCCCCTTTACTTTTCAGCATTTAACTTGTACCTAGTTTACTTAGTTCTTACTTCACTTGCATACTCTGTTGTGTATGTTACTTCATAAAGGCAATGTCTTCCCTTATTGTGATATTTACGCCTTTTGTGCTAGTCACCAGCCCCTGGCCTATGGAAGGCAGACTTGGGGTAGTCATGAAATGGTCCCTGAGGATGGGTCGTGACAATACACAGTAGGATGGTTATGTACATTTTATGATACTTTATTATTTTATTTTATGCTTTGACACTCTCATATAGAAGGTATAGTCTCCCAACGTTACCTCCATAAACCCCCACTAATAGTCACTGACCTCTAGTGTGTGAGGAGGTGTTCCTGAGGTGATGTGGCTCTACTGGTCAAGTTGATTTTCATATTAAAGCATTAAATGAAATTACAACTAATTTTATAAAATTTATGATGATTTGATGAAAAAAGGTTAGGATAAGAGAGAAGAGATAATAAATAATAGATAAGGTAGAATAGGGGATATTGAGATTGGCCTATGTGTATTTATTACTACACATTTTAAATATTGAAGTCCATGAAGAGAGTATTTATAACACATTACTAATGGAGGAAGAAAAAATATGTTTCATTTTTAATAGAGAATTAATCACTTTGAATAATTATAAAATCATGTACTATTATTGATGACCTAAAGGATAGTGAGATTTAATACCTTAAAGAGTTTCTTAATGTAAGATATTATTCACTAAAATTATTGAACATATAGTATGGGAAGAATATATATACTATGTTATTATAAATTCAATATATTATTAAATATATTTTTCATTAAGTTTGAATACAGTTTTTAAATAGGATGGTTTCTATATAAGGAACCTGTTAAGAGATAGAACTATCAAGGGATTAACTATTCGGAAATTTTTCTGGGTGAAGAATTTTTTACTTCTGCATATGAATTTACATTATGATATTAGTGTAACACCTATGTAAAAGATTAAAAAAAATCATAATATGGATATATTCACCTATATTGTATTTGATCCTTGTAAAAATATCATGTGTTGTTGTCCTTTTATATTTTTATCTTGCTTTTGATGTAAATTTGTTAATTGGTATTGATGGTATTCATTCATCCTAATAAGTGACTAGGTTATAATTAAAGATTAACATATATGGTAAATCTATGTACACATTTATTCACCCCCTTACAAGTGTGGATATATGATCTCACTGAGCAAAACATAATTTCTATAGCTTATAAGATCATATTAGGGATCAGAATGGAGATTACCAGCTCCTAGGAATGTTTAATATGGTGGAAACCATCGGAGATTTCATTTCATTATTTAGATGTTTTTTTGATTGATATTTACTTTGGTATTTTTTATATTTTTCTGATTTATATGACATTACATACATTTTTGGGTTTATATATAGGATGTTGAGGATATTTTATGAATAATTATTATTGATTAGTGGTTCTATTTTTTTTGGATTAAAGAGGGTATTTTATCTATTAATGTAGTTTATATAGCCTTGATTCTATCTGTAAACCAAATTTTTAGAGGTTTTATTCAAGGTTTAAAATAATAATCACTACAAACAATAGATCGGTTTTAGAGGAATTAGTATCTGATAGAGTGATATCAAAGATAATGTTTTATATTGGACATAGTTTAGAGTAGAAACTAGTCAATATTTCATAATTTTCGTAGGGAAACAATACCATTTGATCTTAACATGAGACATAGTAAAAAAATACTAGATAAGACATTTATGGTCCCCTTAAATATGATGCAAATACCATGATAGTCAACCGATGATACTTAAGTATCAATGTATTGATTTTGGGGGTAAATACTTAGGTGTAGAACATTCAACATTTTTCATTATGCGTGTAATTAAAATTACAAATTATATGATATAAAATCCTAGGAAAAAAGGAAATATTGATATTCTTGTATGACTATGTTGATATGTTCCTATATTTATTCCTAATAGTTTTTATTTTCCCTTTCTATTTAATGAGTTTTTATTGATTAAAAGAAAAACTATATTAATTTGAAACTATAATAAGATGTATTTTTTTTTGATTTTTTTGAATGTATAAACTACCATAAATTAAAGAGGTAATAAATATATAAATTACCTTGAATGTGTGATTATGATTTTTTTATTTATATATTTCCTATAAATATTTTTAAATGGATTATAAAGGAATCATGTTTGATGTTAACATTGAAAATAAAATCTTTGTTGTAATAATCTATTCATTTTGTTAAGTAATTATATTTTATAGGTTTCATAAAATATAAATATTTAGAGAATTGGTGCATGTTTATAGGATAAAATATGTATTATATATAGTTTTATTTAATGAATAACATGTTAAAATTAAGAGTTCATGATAAAATGAATTATATATTAAAATTATGTTATTGTACCATGATTTAGGAGTTGTTGATCATTAATTGTATCACATGACTTCATAATTTACAATTTTAAACCCTGATCCTGTTTTGACATTATGATCATGTTTTTATTTGAGTATAATTTCTTGAAATAAGGAATTGGAGTACTTATTTGATGAAATTTATTTATTATAGTTTTTTCAAGAACATTTTAATAGATATTTCTGTCTTAATTATTTTTATTTAGAACTAAAATCACAACGATTAAAATTTAAAAGAGGCTTAATAATCTATCTATTAACTTATTCTAAAATATTGAGAGTTTGATTAAATTATTTTGAGCCTGAAATTGTAATATATGGATTTATTAAAATGTTAAAAAATGCGGATGATGAAATTGATAATTTACTAGAGGAAATATTACAGATCATACTTGAGTTGAATGATATATGACATGCAGATCCTAGTTTTAAAATATTATTTTTAAGACATTTATTTCAATTTATAATGATTATTTAAAGTCATTATTAATAATATCTAAAAGGATGATTTAATGTAATGACATGGTGATCTAGTAGATGAAAATTTAAAAATATGGGTTTTAAATTTTGAATTTCTGTCATTTATTTATTAAATAATGAAGTTTATATGTTTTTAAACCATAATAATTTTTGAGTTCAATAGATGAGGTCATGTGTAAATATTTAGATAGGTGTGTTAACACATAATTCATTTTTGATTTAAAATAAAAATATGAAGGTAATAATTTTGATATCAAAATGACTGTGAAAAATACTTGAAAACTCAATTAAGTGGGAATGAATTTAATTTTTTAAATTTTTAGATGTCAAAAAAGAAAATTTTAAATATTATATATATTTTTTGGATATTTGGTATTAAAGGAGAGTTTTCAATATTTTTAATGTTTTTATTTTTAAAATAATTTTTAGGTGAGTTAATTTCATATTATTCTGTGAAAGTATCTTGATGAATATTTGATTTGGTGAATGTAAATTTTTTATATGATGGATTCATTATGTGGTTTGTTTTATTGAATACGATTTTTATTTTAATCCACTTGATATGAATGAATATGGGTGTGAATTTAGTGAATCTGAATGGTAGGTAGAGAATGAAATATCCCTTATTTTCCAAATTATCATTGGTAAAATAATTTATTATTTTTGATGATTTAGTGATTATGTGTTCATGGTGCGAAGAGGGTGTTTTAAATGGGGATGATCTAGTGAAATGGTTGAAATTTTATTGTGATGTTGGATTAATATAGTAGAACTATGGTATATTTAGAGGATATGTGTGTAGATCATTCATGTTTAGTATAATAGTATAGTGAGATCTTGGTGAGTATTCAATTATCATTATATATTCTTGGATTCATTGATTGAAACATGATATGGATAGGTAAGTATATTTACCTTGAATCATATATTTTAATTTTTATTTCAAAAATAAAATTTACCATTTTGTGTTTTTTATTTATAATTAAAACATGTGCTTGAATAAAGTATGGTTATACTTCTAAATTATGTTTTATAAAATCTATTTTCTTCAAATAAAAAGTATTGAAATATTTTAAAACCATTAAATTTTGACCAAAATGTATTATTTTTATGGTTTGAGACCTTATTGTGGGATTTGAAAAGTTTTAATGAGAGTTTTATGTTTTTTATTAATCATTTTTTTTCAAAAATCTAATTTTTTGGAATTTGTTATACTAATCTCCGAAGATAATGAAGTAAAGTTTCTATAATTTATTTTTTTAGTTTAATTTTAACCTAATTTTTAAACTATAGAAATAAAAGTTTTTTATATATAAGATATATGTCAGTTATAAAAGAGACTAAAGTTTAGTTCTTACATGGTAATACATTGTTTGAATTGAAAGTAAAAAGAGGTAAAACTATTTTGAAATGTTTGTAAGTATATGAAAGCTATTTTGTTAGATACATGTTCCATGGGGATTCATGATTTTACTTTATGATTTTTTGATTTTTGTGGATGAAAATGTTTATATAGGTATATATTATAGGGATAAAAAACTATTCTTGCTCACCATTTTCTTTTAGATGAGTTATTCTGGATTTCCAAGGACATAAATTGTTTTAGGGGTATATATTGTAATAACCTAGGTTTTTGGAAAAGATACATAACTATTTATTTTATAATTTTTAAGAATTGTTGATCATGTTTATTTATTTGGGAAAATTTTTGAATTTTTTTATATATTTATATTATTATTGAGAATAATAATAAAATCAATGATATGTTTAACAAAAAGTATTTAGTTTAAAAATTTATGTGAAAAAATATAAATATATGTGCAGGAATATATATATACATGATGTTTCAATTTTTATAACTAATTAATTATATAAATTATAATAATAATGGTTGTTTTGGTAATTATTACTTTTTATGAATATAAATGACTGAAAATATTGTATTTTCTTTTTAATATATAAGAGGTTACGAGTTTAATGGTTGGATAATGATGATAATAAATATAATATTGATAGTGATATTATTATCATTATTTTTTTATTAATTTTATTGACTTTAATATATATATACATGGGGAATCTTATAAATGATGTGTTTCAATTGTTAATTGGAGATGTTAATAATAATAATAATAATAATAATACAGTTATTATAAGGAACCAACCTGATCCTTCCCTCTATTGGACTCCCAAGACAACCTATAACATACTCAAGGTGCATTTTTTACCACCTCAGGCTCATATCTAGTGGTAGGGCATCAAAGTGTTACCAATGTGAATAATTTCAACCAGTTATTAGAGTTAAGTAATAATAGAAAATTGGTAATGAAAAATCTATACGTTGGAGGTCTATCCACCAAATCAAAATTTTAGGGAAAATATATATAATGAAATATAAATAATTAAAAAACAATCCCTGCACTCACCCCCTACTTTTTCACATGGAACTAGCTCTGAGCCCCATTGTGACCTCCACAAATATAATTCTCCACCAATAAGAATAATTGAATGTAGTAAATACCTACTTGTTTGACATGTTAAACAAGTTAATGTTTAAAAATTGAAATACCTTAATGTGACTCCATGAGTCACTATCCAACCACAACCAAACATGATCTGTGAGTAAATAGAAAAATGGACCATAACTTTTACTGAAATGACATAGATAATCATGATAATAAAGCTATGTAGGCATGAAAATGGAAACCACTTCCCAAGTAAAGTATTTATATAAAATATTCATTTATAATAGTTTTAAATATAATATTGAAAATAGTTTTTTATTTCTTATGATTATCAAGACAAATAATTTCCATAATCATTCTTATAAACATTCCATTCTATTATACTTAATTAAAAAAATCACTTATAATGTTATTTATAGGGCTGAAGCCACCAAAATTAAATCAATTAATTGAAAAATGGTTTTAAAGAAATTCTAAAATAGTCTTTACAATAAACCTATAAATACCATTTTATTAAAGATAAATAATTCCTAAGAAATAATAAAAAGGTCCTAAATAATGTGTAGTGTAATGTAAGTCAAGAGAAAAAGGAACTCATACAAGAATTAATTAAAAATAATAATCATGGGATAAAACCTCTAATTTCATTAAGTCTAGGAGAAACCTAGAACAAACATCACTAATTAGGGAGACCCTCAATTAGTGTAAAGAACTAGTAAAAATTCCCTAGACAGTGCAAAATAACATACTTTACTAGCATATCTAGTGTAAAGGGAGACCATCCCAACCTAGGCTTTATTACCCAAGTACATGGGATTTCCATTATGTTTGAATAATAGGAAAAAAAATCATAAAATATATAAAATCAATAGCCAACTAGGAGAAATTACAATCAACACACACATGGTCTTTAAGCAAGACCCATTAAACATTCCATTAGAAATCAATCAAAGGCATAAACATTTATTTATTAGCTACCAATGGAACCCCATAATTTATTTTATAAATACAATTATAAGAGTATTTAGAAACCATGTTCGAATATCAAAATTAAATTCCCAAAGAATCCTTTTATAATTATACTCATATACAATTACACACACACCCACACCCCCACATATATATATGCCTCTGATTACTCAAATTCACTTATTATAATGTGAATCTATACAAAAATTCATACATACCTACATAAATACATAAATATATACATATATGTGATTTTATACCCATTTTTATCTGTTTAATCATCAAGTATTCCAAATAATTGTGCAAACCCTACATTTTTTAAAAACGATTTTTGAAAAATTCTAATAACACTTTTCATTTCAATTTTTACTTGAAATACTAATTAAAACATAAGTGGTCCAAAGATATTTTTTTTGGAAACAAGAAAAACATTTTTAAATCATATATATCATATTTAAAATCTATTTTGAATTTTTATTAAACATATGGTGTGTGAGAATAATTAAAAAATATTTTTACCATGATTACAACTTTGAGAAATCCTTTAAATTTGAATGAAAATAATGTAAAACTGGAATTACCTTCCAATAATCCTCTAAAAAAGTATACATAATCATTAATCACAATAAAGATATTTTAAATCCAATAAATAAGAGTTATTGAATTTAAAGGCCAAATACAATAACCAGCCTACCTTAAATTAAGTGATACTCATCAGATTCGATGAATGTTGCTATAATAGGCTTTATAACAAGTCTTAAAACCCAATAGGAACAAAAAATATTAAATAAAATCCTAACGTGGATTAGGGTTTGACCATCTAATGTAAATAGTGAAGGAATAGAAGAAAATTAAAGGATAATGGAAGGAGGGAGGAAGAGGAGGCCATACCTCTAATATTTTAATCTTGATTATGATGAAACCACCTCAAATAACCAAGATATAAGGATGATGAAATGAAGGATATGCATGAATGAGGGATATCAGTTGTGAGTCACACATAATATAAAGAAGGAGGGGATGGAGATTGACCTAGGTAAAAAGGAGGAGGGTGAAATACATAATTTTTACATTTTTAACTCAATCAAAATTATTATTAGGTTTCGCACGATCTGCTAATGTGACAAGCCAGTTTTTTTAAATGATATTTATTTCCTAAGAAAATGTGAGTTATATTATTTTATACACTAAAAAATCACATCACTTTAATAATGATAAATTATCTAGTAAGAAATATCAGAAAATATGGATCACTCCAATCTATTAGAATCATATCCCCAACACTATATATATACAACACAATATTGGTAAACCAATTAACATCTTGGAGAAATATTATAGTGAATATTGAATAAAATAATGAAGTGGTATTTATAGTGTGTAAAGGGGAATGTGGACATCAATATTTAAATGTTATATTACTGCTGGTCAAATATAACCATTAGTCAATATAAGCATTGGAAAATTTCTATAGTGAATAATAAACCCTTTGGAAATAATTATAAAATAATAATTTGAGTTTATTTGTAGTAATAAAGAAGGATAATTAATACATACATGAGAATCATTGGACTCAACTAGTAGAGTCATGTTGTATGAAGCCAATTTTTCATAACATGGGAGGGAGGTAGTGTCAATGGGTTGTTCCCTTGAATAATCCATATACAAACTTTAACAAGTGAAGCTAGAACAAAATCTCATGCAATAGAAGTTTAAGTTAGTAGAAATTACCACTCTGTTGATGTTAGTCGAGTCTCCCTATGAATCTATTACCATTAAAAACCTTACCCTTAGGCCGTAAGTGGATGTTATAATGGGTTTATGTCATGGAAAAAGTCACTTAATGTGAAATTCCTTTGTATAAATAATTTTTTATTCCATAAACTGCATATTAATAAAAACAAATTTATTAAAAAATATTTTTTATTAAAATGAATTTGATAAATTAGCTTTTCAGACTCAAATTGTACTTTTTAGAAGATATATACATTTTTTATAATAAACTAAGGTATTCTGAATTAAATTTAATTTTATTAAATAGTATATAAAAAATACACTTATTTAAATATAAATGATAAAATAATTTTATTTTGTCCTGGAGAATTTTTAAGTGTCAAAAATATGATTGTTCCATACGACCCACTATTTTATAAAAAATATTTATTTCTCTATTTAAAAGTTAAAATTATCATATTTATTGAATTATTATGATAAAATAAACATAAATTTTGAAATAATAATATCAAAATTAGGTTTTGGTGAATTTATGAGAATTTTCAAAAATACATTATTTTTCTATGAATAATAAAAATACAGTTTGAGGTTTTCAATATGTTTAATGACTTCCTAATTGTACCACAATGACATAATAATTAATTAACCATAATACACAATCAAAAATTTTAAATTTTATTAATATGAAGTTTTTTAATATATTTTAATCAATTACCAAACCTATAAGTAACTTTCCAAAGTCTAAAATGGAAACTTTGACTTTAAAACCATTACTTTGTGGAAAATTTAGTTTTTAATTACAAAATAAGTAATAAAAAATGATGTTAGGTTCTATTGAATTTAAATAACCTATTTTTTTTCCAAATTTCCAAAACCATGGGAAAAATATAGGGTTAAGCTAATGGTTTTTCATTTTCCACATCAAAGATTTCCAAGACCTATATTTGGAAATTATTAAATAAATCATTAACTTTTTATATATGTACCCAAACATTTATACATTTCTATTCACCACAATCCATCCTCCATAAATTTCTGGTGGTTTTTCCTCTGAATAAGTCCCCCAAAGGTTTCCTCAATCCCACATAGTTCCATTCCTCATGATTTAGGAGTAACTCTTCATATTAAGGGAATTATCCCTTTTTCTCTTCAATTCAAGACCCTATTTTTGCATATATTTTTTTCTGAATATATCATTAATATCTTTTTTTAAACCTTTTATCATACCATTAATTAAAAATTTAGCTTTATAAATGGTATACCCTTTCCAATTTCGTTTTATTATTTTCTAAAAACATGTTTTATACTCGTCATGTTGCCGAATCTACTTATCAAAATTCCTCTCTTCCCCTTATGAAATTATCATTTATTTTAATTGTGTGGATACCTATTTTTTCCTATATATATTAACATATATTTAAATATTATTTATTTTATTCATATATTTACACATAATAATCCCACATTAAATTTTTATGAGATAAAAATGATGTAATGATCATGTCTTTAAGCACTTATGTATGCCATGATTTTGATAATAAACCCATTGTTTATTCTATATGGTTTTTAATGAAATGATTTATTATGATCTATTTGGATCAAATTAATTAATAAATATTGTGGTATAACTATGATACCACTTTAATTAAATGGTTAAATAATTTAGTATCTAGTGATGATATGTTTTTTGATACCTTGGTGAACAACCTTGGTAAATTTCATTCATAACACCCTGGTGACAAACCATAGTTATATGCTTATGAATGTATCATTTAAATGTTATATCCACATTTACACATTTTTAGTCTTGTTATTTTTATTATTATATGACTCATTTTCTCTTTCTAATTGCAAAATTATATTCCCCATGTTCATATTATTATTACTCATGATCACATGTAAACTATTTCCCTTGCTTATTTCTTTACTAGGCCTCATGCTCACCCCTTTCCTTTGATGTATGTACCCATGTTATGAGATACAGTAAATGTAACATATTATTAACCCATTAAGAAAACTTTTAAGTGTATTAGAATAATGTTTTATGTTTTCATGTATTATGTTCTTGTTTTCTATAAAACTAAACTTCAAAAGATACTTAATTTTCTTGCATGTATTAAAAATTATATGTAATAAAAAAGAAGTATTACATTACTAAACTATGCACTATCAATTGAACCTTAACCAGGAACACTTGAGATCTTATTTTTTGGGAAACCATTCTCTAACTATGAAAAATGGGTTTTTTATACTACATACACATTCACACGGTAACAACACAGTTTATACTAACTTTGTGCCAACCCTACACCTGTTATTAAATTCTAAAAATTTTAAAATTAAAAATGGGTTAAGAAAAAAATTTTAAGATAAGATTAAATATAATAAAATTAATATAATAATAATTAAAAAGGAGAACTGGGTTATGATAATCTCCGCACTATAACTTCTTAAACCCCTAGAAAGCCTTAGTTGATTAAAATAGTCAAAATAAAGGTCAAAGTCAAACCTCATCAATCATAACTAAATCAAAAAAAACCATAGAACATGATGAAATCATAGTAACACATCTATTATACAAAAAAATTTGAATCTTGAGAATTTAAAATTATCAAATTTTCTTACAAAAACCAATAAAATCAAGACCCACTATCATTCACTCTCTCACTAAAATAATAATTTGTAAGGATATCTAATTAGAATCACTAAAGGAAAAAATTTCAAACAATAATGGTGGTCTCCCCACTATTTTATAACTCCTATAAAATAATCATCCCCGAATGTATCCAATGTTGGATACCCAACATGATCTTAACCCATCTCAAAAAACAAGTCCATCCATAAATATCATATCATGTATAGAACCAAAAAATGAATAGAAAATGTCTTATAGGATATTCAAATAATAAATGAGACTTATACTTAGTCACCCCAACCTAAATTTTCCACTAAGAAAAATATTCAATTAAATTGGAGAATAAAAAAGAAAGAAACAAATTCCTCCACCATAAACAAGGCTCTCAAGACACTCCTAACATAATTCACATATTCTCAATGATAATTGGATTTCTTAACACAAAATAATTTATCTTAGATTACTAGGGACCAATACACTAGAGAATATAAGGAATATACTTCTATTAAGATAGAGGACCCACACTAATAGAAAAAAGATAAATTTAGAAAACCATTGTTGGGTGGTCCCTCTAAATCAATCTCAATATCATGGACCCATTAATAACCACATCAAGTAGATCTTGGATAGCTGTGTACACCTCTGAAATATGGTTTAAATGAAAAACTTCATCAAAAACAAAATATCCTAGAAAACCTTAAACATCTATTAATGTAAATTATTTCCCTTTACACAAGACAACTGAGAACCAATAAATAAACTCTGGGAAGACTATCACCCAAAATACCACACTACCCAACCAAAGGAGACACAACTCACAGATATCTTAAGACACAAACATCTCTAAATCCACTAAATATTTTCTTTGGGTAAGATCAATCAATATAAGAAAATTAAATATAAAATAAGGAGAACCAAAATTTTACTCACCCTCAACTGAGTATACCACAAACAAAAACGAATCCCAAAGAAACAACCCAAATTCATCTCTTATCAAAAAATCAAACACAAATCAAAAAAAATTCTTAATATAAAAATCAAAATAGGATTTCAAAAGATATTTTTAAAAATATTAAAAAATAATTGTGTTTCGCAATTTACAATCTTTTTTATTATTTAAAAAATAAAGTCAAGTTAATTTAAATTTTACACTAGAAAGTTATTATTAAAATTTCAAATTGAAAATATCACAATTCAAAACAAAGTATTCTTTCATAAAACCCATTTTTTATTTATAATCACTTTAAACATTTTTAATCTAAAATATTTCATATTTTTCTTTAAGTTTTCAAAATTTATTTTAGAAGTTATTTTATAAATCCAAATTATATTTTCAATGTTATTTAAAAGAAAATATTTTACCAAGTTTAGTTTACATTTTATAAAAAGTTACATTAATAATTTCAAACCACATTTTTCACTCTCTAATAAAAACTGAGCTTTTTAACACAAACCATTAATCGTTTAATTAAAAAATTTCAATTTTTTGAATTTCTAATCTTCACTTTAAATTCAATTTCCCAAAATAAAATCTATTTTATCAATTTTCAAAACCCAAATCATTTTTATTATTACTAAAAATCCATTCAAATCAAAAATCAATAAATAACATTATGAAACTCCAGAATTATTCTAATATGGACTAGTGTCTTTTCATGACTTGGATACTTGGTTTAGTGGACCATGTTACAATCATGAAACTACCACTATAAGTCATGTTGAACTGTGTAATCATGCCATGCATGGGTTTTTAGGCCATGGGAGATTGCTGCATGACACTAGTTCACTCCAATTTTCATCCCTAAAAGAATATAAACCCCTTAAATAATTTTGGAATTATCACAAAAACTTTTAAATAATAAACATAGTATAAAACAATCTATATAAAAAATAAATAAAGTAGACTCAAAACCCAAATTCACATGAAAAAATGATGTTTAGAATGAGTAAGAGATCATGAAACTCTTCTTGCTCCTATATATTAAATATCTTAGGGAGGATTAGAACCATTAAAAATGATAGGGGTTTAATCAGTGGTATTTATTATAATTTACCATTATTTTAAATTAACCTATGTTAATATATTAGGCTATAATACTCTTTTATAATTACCTAAATACAGTAAAAAGAAATAGCACAAGGGCACAATAATTTTAAAAGGGTAAGTCTCATTGTGAGCATACTACTTATATGATTGGTTAAAATCCACAATAATATATTCTCCACAATAATCACATGCTGTTACACCATATAATTTTCAATAACATAGAGTCACACTATGCTTTCCATAGTCCCACTAGAACAACAAATTAACACATCCTAATATAAGATGAATTGAAATAAAACAAGGAAGACCACTTTAAAATGTTGGTTTCATCCAGAACTGTTAATGGAGATATTTATGTTTTAGTCTTCAAGATAAATAGAATGTCATGTTCTCACTAAATGTTCCATCATGAAATCATTTCATGGGTTTCCCAAACATTTAAACCATTTTACATAACCAATGATGATTCTATGATATTATTATTATTATTGATACTTTTTATATTCATGAAATTCCTTATTCAAATGATTCATGTATTCTAATTATAGTATATAGTAAATGTTTGCATTCATATGTAGTATTCTATAAAGAAATTTGAAAATATACATGCAAATTTTTTTATCTTAATTATTATATATATAATTTTTAAAAATAGATCACGAAAAAGTATATTTGTTCATGATAACACTTATGCAATATATTCATGAAATTTTTTTATAAATATTCCCCATGAAATAAATGAGTACTTCATAAAATTCCACTTTCTTTTGCGAAAAAAATATGCACACATATTGTCTATTCCTTCAATAAAGAGAGATCATGTGAGATAAAGATCTACATTATTCTTCACAATAAACCAATAACATATAATTAACATCACCCTCTGTCAGCCTTATTCTCTAAGTATTTAAAGATGAGGTTTCGTCAACTCTTCCCCTACAATCATCGTGTTTGGTCGAATGTTAATTATGATATTAATTTCCTTTTGAAAATATGGTAAATTACGAGTTCAGATGCATCATCAAAGAGATGAATATCTTGGTTTATCTTAAAATTTTGAACCCTGATGCTACCAAAAATTTAAACTTCATGTGAGATATGTGATACTAAAAAATATGGCATCCCAACTTCACACGACCAGCTTATTCTTACACGATGAGCTGCACATGCATTAATAAAAATCACATACTTCATTATATTTTTAAAGATATAACTCATGAATGAATATAGATACATGAATTAACTTTTGTAAAATTATTTTTTATTCATAATTATAAAATTATTTGAAAAATATATTGCATGAATGGAATATATAGCATGCCGGTCATTGAGGAAATATAGAATGACTCATTCTCTTGGATTGGTCAATAATGATGGATGAAATGAAGAAATCTGGATGCATACAAACATAATATAGAGGGAAAACAAGACAAGGTTGAAGAAAAAGGAATAGATACAATTCGAAGACCAAGATAAAACTCATCAAATTGTTCATGTTCTATACATAACTTTTTAAAGCATAGGAATAATACTCAAATGGTTGAATCCCACTATGAGCTTTCACTTGGTCTGACACCACTTAAAAAGAAACTATATTCAATTATACAATAAATACAATACTAGTTTTATCACCAAAATGCACCATTATACACATATATCGGGCAATTCTCAACTTATTGTCCCATTACATGCCACCCTTGTACACACTACAGTAACTATGCATCTGCTATGCTCATGTGAGCCCCCATTCACTCCCTGTGGCCACTATGAATCATCACCTACTAACATTATTAGACAAGTTGACCTAACTCACTCATGATATAAGCTTAGGTACCACATTTGGGGTTTGAGGTGGGTCCTTGGTTAAATTTGTAAATATAATTTTTTAGTAAACTCCTACGCAAATATTAACCAAATTATTATACAATTTGAAGATAAAAGTTTCCAAAATAGTTCATCATGAAAAAAAATATTTTTCTTGGTGTTTACAACTTCTCTCTTTCTATTATTTAGGAATTAATTTTTTTATTCCATATCATTTCATACAAAATCCATTTTGACTTTATTTTTGGTGAAAAATAATGTGAATTCTCTTAATGTCTCTTGTACATATCTTTTGAATTAGTAATACTTTAACAATCCCCCAAATTAATGTTATAACTACTATTTGAAAAGAAATAAAATATCATCAAAAAATAAAAATGTTATTTAATATCCCCATTTGAATTTTTCCTCAATCGATACTCCACTTTAAACATAACTCATAATGAGTCATCAAAGCACAAACTTCCTAAAATAGAAATGTCCCAAAACCACTCTATAAGATAAGGTAATGTTTATTATATAATTCAATATCTCAATGAAATGAATTTTTTATCCAAGTGACATAGTTTCTCCCCATCAATTATCATTAAATATTATCCACTTTTTATATTAACAACAACGTTATATTCTAAAAAAATAACCATTAACCTTTGAGAAAGAAGAGTGCACAATTTAACTCCCTTTAAAAGTAGAATCCAAATCCATGTAGGGGACTTATCCATAACTTTTCAAGTCACATGAGAAGGTAGAACGTGAGGTTTCAGTCTGAATTATACAAACCTATCTCTAGGAATAGATTTGGTGAAAATATCTTCAACCTAATATTTTATAAAAATGTATTTTAAAATGATATCGCCATCTTCTAACTTTTATTTAATGAAGTGATATATGATATCAATGTACTTGTATCTTTAATGTTTCATTGTGTTTTTTTTGAAAATCCTATATCACATTGATTATCATAGTAAATTTTCCATGAATTATCACTCTTAATATTTTAATATTTTAGCTATACTTATATCCATATTATCTATATAAATTCACGTGTATCTACTATATATTATGCCTCAACTTTTCTTAGTGTCATTGAATTCTGCTACTTTCTATATCGAATAAGACAACCCTCTCCCAAAATAATGTTTCGTATGATGTTAATGTTTTTTAAGTCCAATAAAATTTTCAATCTAAAATTGTATATCAGAAAAATCTTAAATCTAAATTCTATATATATATTAGCCCATATTTTAGAGTTTATTTCACATATATTTGTATTATATTTTCATTCAGAAATTGAGGCCCTTTAAGATCACTCTCAAACCATGCGAAAAGAGTCAAATTATAAGTCAGATCTCTATTGATGATGTTAGATAAATCAAAATTATAATAAATATTTTGAATTATTTTTTATTAAAATTAATTCTGGGATTATACTTGAACAATTTGGTTTCAACTAAAATAGGATTTGAAATTTAGATTGAATTTTCCATTCCAAAAATTTTCAATAATTCTCTAGCATAATTTTCTTGAGATAGAAATATATAATTTATCATCTTTTGAATCTAAAATCCTAAAATATATTTCATCTCACCAAGCATGGAAATCTTAAAATCCTTATTCATCTTCTCATAAAAACCTTTATAGATACATTCCTTATCACAAGGAAATATGTTGTCAACAACATAGACAATTACAAAAAAAGTTCCTTTAGTCATCTATTTAATATAAGGGTTACAATAAACATTACACTTTTTAAAATTCATATCCATTAAACAAAAATAAAATTTAGAATTCTAGGATCCTGGTTCTTATTTCCAAATATAAAAATATTTCTTAAATTGGTACACCATGATGCCTTTTTTAGATGAAACCGTCAGTTTTTTCAATATATATTTCTTCCTCAAAATCACCATTTAGAAGGTATTTTTCTCATATATTTGCTAAAATTTGTAATGTTTATATTCTTCCACTACATATAAAACTATAATAGTTTCTGGTCATGATATATTTAAAAAAAATATTCCAATCCAATTCCTTCCATTAGAGAATATTGATTACACACCATCCTATCTTTGTTCTTTAATAACTATTCTTTATTATTCATCATATTTATGAAGACCCACTTGGTTATAGTTAAATTTTTATTTTGAGGTCTTGGAAAATGACCCCAAGTGGATTTATTCTGAATTTAATTATGTTATTAATTGATTGATTGTATACACTCATCAGGATCAAATTATTCATCAAATTGTTGAGGTTTATTTTGGGAAATTAGTGCATTTTGATATTCAAATCTCAATCTTCTTCAATTTTTTATTGGTTCCTATTGATTGATAATGAAATCTTTTATCTTTAACATGTTTCCTCAATCCTTTTCACTATTTCATCATATGTATATAAGTTTCATCTACATCAATATTTTGTTCAAAATAATTATCAAAAGTGAATGAATCCTTCTTAATAACTTCATTATTCTTCTATACTAACATCTTCATATTATTTTCTTTATAATTTTAAGAATTCAAAATAACTATAGTATAAATATTCTATTATTATTTTCAATAATTATGAAATCATCAGAGTAAATTATCTTGTGTTTCCATTTTTTATAACATCAGTAGCCACTACCATTAGATAAGTTTTTCATGAAAATTGATTCCCTACCTTTCTCTTAATATTTTACCAAATAGTCATTCTGGATATTTATAATGCATGGGCTCAAAAAAAACTAAAATATTTAATAATTGGAATTATATTATATAAAATTTCATGTGGTTTATTTTTTTTCTATGGACTTTGTAGAATCCATTTATTTATATATATGGTAGCACATACAGATTCTCTTCTAAAATACATTGAGATACTTTGTTCAACAAACATAGTCCTTCCCATATCAACTATGCTTCTATTATTTCTTTCAATGACATTATTTTATTATGGATTATATGATTTCTTTACTAATTTTTGATTCAATGTTTTAAAATATATCTTTCAAACTCATCATATGTAAAATCCTTGCCATTATCTTATCACATTTTATTGATGTAGAGATATAACTGTTCCCCATATTTCCTTCTATTTTTTTGAACATTTTAATTATATCTCAAATGTTTTTGATAAACATGGAATTAGTAAATATTGTAAAATAATTATTGAATGTAATGAAATAAATATCACCTATGGTATAATTTTTTCTCATTATACTACATATTCTAATTTAAATAAGCTTAAGAGGTATAGTAGAATGAATTTACACTTATTTGTGTGAACCCTGAACCATTTACCATTTTTCATAGGTTTAAAAGATTACATCCCCAAATCTCTTCAACTAGGGTGGAACTCTCAAAATTTCATGCTTTAAAATTTTAATCAAACTTATTTGTCCAATATGACCAAGTCTTCTGTATCATCAGTTGTTTTTATCTTTATAACTCATGTAACTATTATTGGAAAAGTCACCAATTTTGAATAGATTATCATTGATTCTTTTCTATTGAGTGATGATCTGTCCATACACTATTATTTTGAAAATACATTAATATTTCATGAGTAAATCCTCATGTGTAACGAACCGAACCACTAGGGAACACCTAACCAGTGAAATAATGGGCCACCCCAAACCCAAGGCTGGATCTACAAGATAATGATGGCGAAAATCACTGAGAAGGTATAACATAAATGGGACACATTTTCTTAAGTACCTAAACTCATTCACCCAACCATTTTCATGAAAAAGTGAATATTAATAATAATAAAATATAGTAACATCTAATGTAGAAACCATGCATGCAATAACCTCAGTTAATACCAAATAGTATGACAACATAATCTGAAAAGTAATGGGAAAAATACATGCCCACCTAGAAAAGATGCCCCAACATGATAAAAATGTGAATACAAAATCAAGGATAGAACCTTGATTCTAATCTACAAGACTGAAGACCAAACAAAATTTATGCATTTGAGTATCCCTAATCTTTACTAATGCCACTAATGACCTGTCCATTATCTTCATAATACATGACACATGAGATCAAATCCCATTAAGGGGTGAGTATATGCATACCTAGGTTGATTCCTTGAAAACTAATGACATATAAATATAATACATGATATAATTAGTTATATGAACCCAAAAACATAAGGAAATAGAAAACATCAAAAAATATATATATATTCTCATCTAAGAATCTCTGATGAGAGAGAAAAAGGATCTCTATCTTACAACATATCCAAGGATGACGAGTTTTCCTACAACTCCCAAGGTCCATCATCGATTCCCAATATCTCATGTGTTTTTTTGAAGAAGTCTTAATTAGGGATAACACCTGTCTACAACTGCATAGCTCAAAGGATTTCAATATCTAAAGGATAAATGTCACAAACACTAGTATAATAGGGGATACAACTCATTAGATAATGGAACTACACCCATGTAGTGGAGTAATGTCTTTATCTATGAGTAATTAATATGGGGGAACCTAAACCTGGTTCAATAGGGGAGTAACATACCTATGGATAGAGGAAGCACTCCCTGAATAGGGGAGTACCATATGTAACTAAAATAATGGGTGTAGAGGACCCACTCCCCTTTGTAAAATGGTAGTACCTTCTCTAGGGATAGAGGACCCACACCCTTGTTTGACATGAGAGTACCATATCTATATTAGAACAATGAGTATGGAGAACCTACACCCTAGAATGATATAGGAGTACTATCTCCATGGATAGAGGATGCCTTACCTAGTGTGATAGGGGAGTATCACATTTATGGAAAAAAATTATGGAGGAATTTTACCATAGTGAAACAGGGTAGTACTATTTATGTGGATAGATAATCCACACACTTAATAGGGAAATAACTTCTCTACCCAGACACTATGAAGATCTTAGCAAATCATTACCATCATTGAGTATCACATAAAGAATTGTAATTCTCATAACATCTCATATCATATCTCATAAGTCACTATTAATGTTACTATCATTTTTGATATAAAAAAATTCTTAGGATAGGCTATTTGTAAGCCAAAATCCAAATATAAAAAAAGATATACAGGAGGTAAAAGTTTCATAAGGAAGTAAATGACATGTAAGGGGGTTCACATGGTATGTGAGATCACCTGGCCTCATGTTATTGTCATATAAAACACATGGATCACTGGCTATATAGTACTACATGGTTTGTAAGGGGTCTATATGATCTATGTTACCGCTCTACTGCCTAGCCATGTTCTCTTCTGTACACATCTCAGTGGCCATGTCACAGTACATGGAACGTTCGAGACCCACATGGCATGTCTCAACCACACAGGTCCTTCCCATGTGATTATAGACATTCTAGTACCCTTTGATCCATGAAAATGTATCTGGACATGTTCTTCATGATTTTATCATTTACATGTCCATGTACCTATCCATTCCCATGTATCGGCCTGTTCTCATGTACTTCCAGAGTACACGACATGTCCCCTCGTTGGGATCCTATAATGTGTAGCCGACACATGGATGAACTACCCAGGGAGGGTTACACAACATGTAGACTATAAAAATGGAGTTCAATAATTATATTTTTCCTGAAACCATATCCATCATAGATAGGTGACTATCTAGTGTGTGTTCATCCTATTACATATCATGTAGTCGAGATTTTTAGAAAAAGTTAGATCTTTGATGCATTATCTGGATCCAGTTTCCCTACTATGAATCATGCCTACTAACCACCATAAATCAAAGGTATTCACATATGGGAATCATTTCCTAGCCTTCAGTGGATGAAAATAAATTTTCAATCCTTATCTATATTTTTCAATGTGCCTCTAATCATTATTTCTAATTCAGATCCCATATCAAAAAAGTATCACCCACATTCCATCCAAATCCATCCACAAAACACTGATTTGATGATTATTCACATATCTAGTATGAATTTGGGATTATGCTCACTCTCAAACTTACCTGAAAGTGTTGAACTATGTCCATATAGCCCAACATCAAAGAATGCGAAAAACAGGAGGGGGGGGGGAGGAAAAAAGAACAATGGTGCATCAAAAATTGGATAATATTTCTTAGAAAATGATAATAGATCAAGTATATTCGAGTTTAATAACATAGAATAATTAATAATAAAATGAATGAACAATTTAATTGGATATAGGGTCCCATGTGAAGGATTATATTAGTTGAAGATCAAAGAATAGAAGATAAGGAAATGCTCAATCGTTTAGCCAATGGAGGAAAATGAAATTGATGATCCCTATATAAATATTGGGTCAACAGTTGAAGAATAATGCATTTCCAATGATAAGGATGATCCCCCATAACCACTACATATCAATCCACCTCGATCGGATAACGGATCATCATTTAATATCGATTCACCAACAAATAATAATGAAACCTCATCATAAAGATCCCAAGGTTATACGGATAACCCTAGAAATTTTACGTAGTATGATACTTATAGTAGGAAATATATTTTTTGTAATTTAATAGATTAATTAATTAATCCACTTAATGTACCCTCTAATGGATGCCTCATCTGTACATTTCATGCTAACAAACATTAGGTTGCACCTATGGTAAACCCCATGCTTTGAATTCAACCATAGTCTTAGATTTCCAATTTGAGACTCTATTCAAATGGTATTCCATTTATTTTGAAAAAAATATATTTTCCTGTGATATAAAATATATTAAATATTTCTACAAAATTAATATTAGGATCACTGGGCCTTGAAAGATCGTTTCGTCTTAGTATATGTCTTTGAAAATATTCATTGGTATATTTAAAAGTATTAGAAAAAAATCACTACATTATTCCATCCTTAAAAGAATTTCATCCTTAAAATATACAAGATAAAAAGTTGAGTATACTGATCATAGATCTGGATCTCCTACTCCTAGAAGCGCTCCTCGATATTCCCATGGTTCTAAATTATGTGAACCAAGGGAATGGTCTGTCCTTGTGGGATCATCTCCTCCCAATCATTGATCGCTACTGGGTACTCTATGAAGGTGGCTACATCCTTTATTTCTAGCATGAACATATCAATAATGTTCATATGATCATGCATGTATCTCCTTATTTTTGACACATGGAGTATATCATGCCAATGTTCTAATTTTTTGGTATGGTGAAGTGGTAAAAAATTCACCAACCCTATATTGGATCTTGAACGACCCGATAATCCTCCGAGATATCATATATCTCTGACTAAATCTCCATAATCCTATTAATGGGGAAACTTTAAGGAAAAAATGGTCTCCATTATTGAACTCCAAGGTCCTAAAACGTCTATCAAAATAAGATTTCTATTATCTATGGGCTGTTCTTATCCCCACATGGATCACCTTGACCTTCTATGTCATTGATTTCACCATCTCTATGCCAATTAGATATCCCTCACTAATCTCATTCCATCATATGTTGACCAAAAGGGTCTTCTATACAGGGACTCAAAAGGTAGTATTCCAATAGTAGAGTGATTGAAATTATTATAAGCACACTATACCAAAGTTAAGTGATCCTGCATATCTAACTAGGTCTTGAAAGTCAATAAAAATATCAACCATATGGAGTCACGAAATCTCCCTATCCATGTAACCCCTATCGCAAAGTCTATGTAAATTCCATTGCATTTCCTCTCTAGGATCTCAAAAGACTATACCAAACTTTCCCGAACCTGGTGGTCATCCTTTACCTACTGGCATGTGAGACACAGAGAGACAAAATCAGAAACACTCCACCACATTCAAACCCACCAAAACTTCCATGGAAGGTCCCTATACATATTTCTTATGTTGGGATTTACATCCAAATGAGTTGTGTGAAACTCCCTTATAATCTTCTCTTGCAATGTGAGAAAAACCACCATCTAACCTTAGAAAAAGATAAAATGATTCCCTCAATTTGAAAATCCATCTAGTGAATCTCTTGAAGATATTTGGTAATGTAGGGCCTCACCATTGATGTATTCCAACTGAGCCATCCTCACATGATATAGAATTGGAGGATTCAACACCATTAACAAATGAATAGTGAAAACCACGAACACTACCAGAGTCAGCTATAATGAATCCAACAACTCATAAACCTCATACACCAAGAGATATTGGGTCTTCCAACTAAGGGAATCTACCACCAAATTTCTCATAAAATGAGTATATAAAATCTCAAACTCATATTCCTATAAGAACTTAAACTATTTTATATTCCTTAGGTTTTGATATCTATGTGTGAAAAAATACAAGAGACTTTAATGGTTTGAGTAAACAACAAAGTGGTCTCCTAGAAGACAATGCCTCCACATCCTCATAGCAAAGAACATCGCTTAAAACTCATGGTCATGAGTAACATAGTTATACTATTTGGGTCTCAATTGCATTGAAACATATTCAATCACTTCCTAACTCTACATCAACAAACAAATGATCCCAGATCTAGAGTCATTTCAATATACTACATACTCCACACCCTCCTCTGGTAGTCTCAAAACATGAGCACTATCCAACCTCAACCTCAGCTCCTCAAAGACTCTAGGATACTGATCAATCTATGTAAAATACTACCCTTTTTATATTAGGGAAGTCAAAGGGGATATAATCTTAGAGTAGACTACCATGAACCTCGTGTAGTGCCCCACCAAGGCAAGAAAACTACACA
This sequence comes from Viscum album, assembly GCA_963277665.1. Classification (NCBI taxonomy): domain Eukaryota; kingdom Viridiplantae; phylum Streptophyta; class Magnoliopsida; order Santalales; family Viscaceae; genus Viscum; species Viscum album. The sequence continues at coordinate 451,686,186 of OY728157.1, read as the reverse complement.
CCTATAACATGGTATTGGGTGGCTCCCATGAAATAACTATATTGATATTCACTAGGACCAAAGATAATCCATTTTTATAAATGACATTCCCGAGGAAGTAAAACTCACAATTCAAGAACTGGAACTTAAAAAGAACACCATACATCTGGTGTTTATGAAGGATGTCTAAGACCATCCTTAAGTGCTCTACATGATCCACCTCTGAGGAATAGTAGATATGTATGTCATCAATAAAGACAACCAAAAATTGACCCATGTATGGAAGTAATGTCTAGTTCATTAGTGATATAAAAATAGTGGGGGAATTAATCAAACCAAATGGAATCACCAGTTACTCCTAGTGTCCATAGCAACATCATAATTATAGCTTTGGAATATCAGCCTTGAGAACCCTAAACTAGTGTTAACCAAAATTGAAATTGATATTTGAGAACCATATCACACTTAAAATCTAATCAAATATATTTTCAATCCTCATAATGGGAACTTGTTCTTAATCTTGGTCTGGTTAATGTGATAATAATAAAAAAAAGGCTACAAGATTCTATCCACCTTTTTTATCGACAAAACTAGATATACATAGTGGGACACATAGGGTATCATAAAAATATTCTCTCAAAGGTCGTCCAAATAAACCGTTATCTCATAGAGCTTGGTTGTATACATCTGATATTCCATAAAAGATATTCAAGTGATCCTAGGGTAAAATTCCATCCAAGCACCACCCCCCTCCTTAGAGGTAGTACTAAAACATCCTCGACCAATATGTCCATATAATCCTCCCAAAATGAAAGATCCTTGATGCCTAAAGATCCCTCTATGCCAAAGGATAAAATAAAAAACTTATGGGTGATGGGGTTCAGATTCTTTCTTGAAATATAAATTATCTCATCAATGAGATCTCTCATGAAAGAAAAGAAGAATCTTGTCCAATATATCTAAAGTAATATGACTAGTCTGCAGTGAAAATAAATATGGGATTATACTATATACATATATTCGACATCCAATATGATGTTATAAGGCCTAATTTCAGAAACAAAGAGTTCCCATGATAAAATCTCTTAACCAAGAGACATACCATACTGGAAGTAGATAAAATATATGAAAGTGTTCCTTGAAAGAACATCAATCCAAATATGCTTGGATAAAGTCTCAAATGGGAGATCTAACTCTTACACTAGGAGTAAATATATGAAGGAATAACTAACACATATGTATTCTAATACTAAATAAATAGTATAATAAAGATATATATACTCCCTCTAATCAGCTCATGAGCTACCCAGTCATAAGACTCCATAGCTTGCAACTGACCATTCCCTCCGACCGCCAACTCCCAAATCCTAACATGGGATTATAACAAGTGGTGGTGGTAAAAGTACATAATAATGTCATCCACTACAAAACGTTCCTCCTTTACGATCCCAAAATGCTCCTCTACTAGCTATACCTCCTTGGGGATTTCCCTAGCCTCACCCAAGAGATCCATAATCACAACAAAACCTTTATTATGGAGGTCCATCAACATCCCACCTCCCATTTTTAATATTTTGGGTTCAGAAATAACTATTCATGTGACCACACTCATCACATGCATAAAATCACCCCTATCTAAGATACCGTATTCCTCTGCATGGTCCTTGAACCACATGACCATTTTCATAATTTCGAGCATGGGTACACCAACTATTCCTTGACTCATATCATCTTATAGATATTGTAAATTAATCCACCATAGGGTGCCTACTAATGACACCTACCACATGGTTTACCTTAGATATGAAGCTCTCTTTCACCAGTAACCACTACCACAATCTTGTATATGTGGGATTTCATAAGGGTACCACAACGATACAGATGTCGAAGAAGAGACACTAATAAAACTTCTACATCCATAAGTAACCATCCTTGAAAATTTTGAGTGTGTACCATGTAAGGTTAGTGAACCTCTTGATATACTCAACATTAGTCATCCCTCCCTAAGGAAACTCCAAAATCTCTTAAATATAAAGTGAGAATAAACACAAGGTGTAATAATCCTCAAGAAATAGTTTCTATAAGTTGGACCATGATAGTGATAAATCATCATGTGTCTATGTGAATAGACTTCATTAGATCCCAGCGGATCCATGGAAAATAATGTAGACCAGTGAAACCATATTATTAGTCGAGGTCTGTACAAGTCTAAAAATAGGGATCACCAACAGAGGAAATTCTTTTGCTACCTGAGGATCTGGTTCATTACGGAACCTCAGTAGCCTCTGGCATTGGAACCCACCGAGGACAGTAAAAATACACACATCCCTAAATTACTGTCCTATTATAATTTGTTTCTTTACAGGTGGGGGTTCTTGTACCTACCCTCATTGTGGAAATATCACTTGAGATAGACCCCGAACTAAGGTCTCATCACTCATCGGATCATCATCATGATCCTAAATAGATAACATAAATGGATGTCTTTACAGAGGCATCCAAAAAGTAATCAAGACAGAACATATTCAGATGATAATATATATATATATATATGGGGATCTGACTCTAAAATTACAATAAAATGACTCAATACTATATTATTCACATACAAATGTTCCCAATAAACAATGTCTCTATATGACTAGTTGACAAGTAGGTAATCAGAGTCTTGGTGAATAGATATTTTCACTACTACACCAATAGTATGTTACTCAGCATGAAAGCCACACTTGAGATAATTTTGAAACAGATTCCTTAAATTAACATGAAAACCTTGTATGGGGAAAATCCCCAAACACCATCTCATGTTCAAAACACCTTTTACTCCAATTTTCAATGAACTGACCGATTATTACTCTTCTGGAGGACAAAAGACCAAGCCACCACAACCCCAAGCCCACCTCTATAGGCCAGTGGTTGAAGACATACACCAAGAAGACATAACTAAAATGGGATACCTTTTCCTAAAGTACTGGTGTGTATGCACCAAACCATATCTAAGTAGAATTTTCAATGAATAATAATAATATACAGAAACATCTAAAGTGAGAACATGTATAAAATACCGTCTAGTAAATACAAAAGTGTACAACAATGTAATCTAAAAAGTAAAGGGAAAATACATGCCCACTTATAAAAGATGTACCAACCTAAAAACAGCTATAATAGAAAATAGTAGGGAGATCCCAACACTTGATCTCCAATGTTGAGACCTCAACCCCAATATCCCAAAGATGATGCCGTAATTTATTACATTAGTATGATAAAGAACGAAGTTTCACCTTGAAGGAAAAGATATTTTAATAGTTTTTGAAAACTAGATACAAACATATTTTTTACATTACAACTTAAAAGGAAATACAATATATAAATTTCATTGGAAACATCCACATCTCGATGGTTATCCCTACAACTCATTCATAATATTCAAGTTCGCATCCTCGGGAAAAAAAAGAAAGGGGTGAGATATGATGCTCAGTAAGGGTAAATAATAAATCATAAGATAATATAAACAATAAGGAATGGTTAATGGATAAAAAACAAGTCATTAGATTATAAACATGATCATAATATGGAAAGTAAAAAATATGAATAAGTAATTCCATAAAAATAATAACTTGAGAATGAAGCTTATGTTGGAACAGACGATGTTCTTTGATGGAAATGGACTATGGTTTGTGTTTATTGTCAAACCTCATTAGGTTGATCAAGGAGTTGGCAATGAATGTGGTCTTCTGATTGAGGATAAAAGCAGTATTAAGGGTGTAATAGTTTCCCAATGTTTGCCAATTTTTTGGGTATTAATATCAATAATTTGTTTCTAGAAAAGGAGGGATTTCTTCATAGAAGTGAATGAGGTGCATAATGGTGAAGGAAATTGGAAAAGGAAGGGAACCGTGTAGTATATGACAAGAACCACATACTATGTATTGGGAATGGTTCACTCATGACAAAGGGACCTACGAGGACCAAACCAAAATGGTTAGAAAGATGGAAAATAGTTTAAAGTGAAGGTTTTTGGTTTCCATCGAGGCTTTTCATTCATTTGAGGTGAATAGTTCGTAGAACTGTCTGTCATTTGCAAAATCAAGTTGGAGTTTTGAGAATCCGTGAAGGGTGTCTTTTTTAGAAAGGAGGATGCGATTTTTACTGTTATGTAGGGAGAACAGAGGTATGCATATCATGTAGAGGATATGATTCATAATAGATGGATGGTATGTAGTAAAGGCAGTGTCGTATCAAATACTTGGTAAATCTAGTTTTTTATATTATATGGTTCTATATTCCTATATAAGGAGCACTAGTCCCTTCATTAGAGCATGAATCTATGAATAAAAATCCAAGATGAACTTGAATAAATCTCAAAGTATTTCACAAGAATACAACCCTAAAAAGACCATAATTAAAAATTTGAACATAATTCAGTGAAGTCCAGAATAGTTTTTGGTAGACTGTACATGGATGAGAAGTAGTTTGTGGAAGAAACAGTCTACTTAAAAGAGTGATACATACAAGAGAGTCTATATGTGGAGGAAGAAATTGGACCGTGGTGCTCTGGTAATATGTTTAGAAACTGAGGTAGTATTCGTGGTAAGAAATTATGAAAATGAAGGAAGTATGTGAAAGAGAGTTCACAGAGGAGAAGTTGGTCCATGGTGAAGAAGCAGTATGTGAGGGAAGAAGAAAACGTAGTTCGTGAATGTGGTCGGCGAAGGCCATAAACGGTCACGGTTTTTAGAGGTGGTATAAAAAGGTGGTATGTGAAGAACTCTAGTATGTGGAGGAAAAATGACTGTTCATGGAGGATAGGTTCGTGAATGAATAGTACATGGAAAAGTAGATTTCATCTGTAGGGAAATACAAAACTTCAACAGAGTATCTATCTATAGCTGAGGATGCATGATTTAATGACAACCCATTGAAGTGACCTTCATATCGAAAAACTGAGTTTAGATTCTTCTTAATGTAGTGAGAAAGAGGGATTCAATGGAAGTGGACTGAGGGATGTAGTGTGATATCTTTAAAACCTTGTAAAATCAGTGTTCTTGGCATAAAGTTATTGTGCTAATTTTCTTACTCCACAACCAGTAATGATCAGTGGAATTTGGTACCATTAAAAGCCTATCAGTGTATGATCATTGGACATAGCTCTAAGTGGTGAACCAAGTAAATTTGATGTGTCTTCAATTTTCATATGATTGTTTGTTTTATAATAATTCTCATCTAATAGGTTTAACAGAATCCTACCAATGTGGGAATAAGATCCATCAGTTTAAATAAAAAAGTTGACACCCTAAATCACCCCTCTCCTCGTATGGTTTTCTAGGGTTCTTTAACTTAACCATGGATATTATTAAAGAATAATATTCACATGGATTATCAATTAAAAAAATCATAATGATAGAATACATAATTATGGACATCTAAAACATACCGTCGAGTCCTCATCCAAGACATCTGAAATAAATGGTTAAGGCCTTGGCCAAAACCATATCTAAAATTAGTCAAGAACTCTTCCAATTCTATATCAATTTTGTCCCATGAGACCTAATAATGAATCAAGGGAATATTGTGGGCCCCAACCATCACATAATTTGTCCAATTAATTACTTATATAGATGGGAATATTATAAACAACACATACATATGAAATGTAAATAAATTCCCATAATCTGTAAACATAATTACTAATCATTTTGTGTTGTATGGTGAATGATATCAAGATAGAACATCCACATTCAAACTGATCAAAATCCATTTAATAAAAGTTGGTAGATGAGAATAATACGAGATCAATCCTAATAAGGAATAAAATTCAATTTAGGTCTTTGAATATATAAAATACTCTAATAAAATCATTATTGATTTTTTGAGAGAAATACCGCTTTTACTTGCAGGGAAAAGATCTTTTGGAAAAATAATTCATATTTGTATAATTTTTTGTATTCAAAAAATATAAAAAACATATATTTTCATTAAAAAATAATTGATTTTAGAAAAATAATGGTGTCTTAAAATAGATTATGTGTGGTACTATAAAATGGGTAAGAAATCAAAATGATCCCATTAATTTGGTTTGCGTATTAGGAAGAATTGGGACAAGAACCTTTTAAAACATAAAATTTCCATAAACAAAAGATGAAATGATCTGGATACAATTTTTTTTAATGTATATACATAATTTTAAAGATTTATATGAAAATAATAAATAATTAAATATGTGTATAGAGGAAGAAAGTATAACCTAAATGAAAATGGTCATTCGAGAAGAAAACCCTTACCTTATGTCCAAATATGTTATGTACATGACCTTAATATATTGGATAATAAAATTAAATACATTAATTAATTATTTAAGAACCTTTTATACAATTATTTTATTTATTACAGTTTTTATTAAGTTCTTTTATGGCCGTATTGATGAGTTATAGACTTTAATTTCATCATTAGGGAGTATTAGTCTTCTTAGTTTCCATGATCGATTCACTGATTATGAGTAATGAAGTTCATGTAAAATGGGTATAATTCTCCAGAATTTGAGTTATATGTTATTACTAAAAATCTATAAGTTTAAATGGTCTTTTATATTGATTTCCCTATATATTAGGATGAATCATTAGATAACATGTTAATGACAATTATTTAGATTAATTTTAGGGGGTTTAGATCACAATGAAATCATTTTGTTTTATCATTTAGTTTTATGTAAATATTTTACATAAAAAACATAAATAGGGTTTTAATATAAATTTTAAAATATTTTTTAAACCATTAAAATTCTTTTATGATCATTCCCGAAAATGGTGAAGGAAAATAAAAAAATTTAATCCTTGAAGGCGATACAACAACACCTCACACAAGACGTTTCTTTTTTTAGAATAAAAGATAGTGGAGAAAGGGAATGATGATGGATTATTCCATTAGAAATATATATTATAGTATATAATTGATTCTGGATTTATCATGATATTTGGATTAGTGGAGGTGAGGAGATAACAAGAAAAGAAAATAACATGAAAGGAAATTAAAAGAAAAAGAAAGAGGTTTTTACCTCTTGATTTTCTCCTTGAGAACCTACACAGGGAAATGGTTTTTGTCATTTGATGAGATAAATAGAACATAGAAGTGTGTAAGGTTATTTGGAATAGGATTGGAATAAAATATGGCATGACTCAAGGATTTTAAGGTGTAAGGAGAAGGGGTGGTATTTATAGTGGAGGAGAGGGGTGTTTTTTGAATTTCGTATTCATTTGTTTTTTATTTAGGCTCATGAATATGAATATTTTGAGAATTAGCATAAAATATATTAAAATAATCTATTATATTTTTATATTATGTGATTAAATTATCCATACATCACTTATGATTCAATAATTAATGTATTTAACATTTATCATAAATTATCAAATTTTATTATTCAAAAAAAAATTCAAGTATTTTAGAAAAATAACAAAAATTCTACCAAACAATTTTTATATGTCTATATTTAAAAAATGAATTCCATTTTATTAAAATAATTATCTATATATGGAAAATTTAATTTTTAATAAAAATTATCGTTTACTCAAAAAAATAACATTTTAAAATTATAACTAACTTTATAACACTTTGAAAAATTAACTAAGGTCACCTAAATTTATCATCAAATCATAGGAAAAATATATTATTATATAAATCAATTTATTTAAAATAAATTTTCTTTAAATTCATAATATTAATTATAAAATTTATATTAAATATTTATGACTAACAAAAATACCAACTCTCAATTAATAATTATTAAAATAATTATTTACATATACTATGATATAATTATATTATACTTTCATTTATAAGTTGCCAAAATTTTATATATACATTCATGTGTGAGGTTACTATTTATTTGTTGAATATACTATTCATAAGTTTCATTTTACTATTCCTAAGTTCAAGTTACTAATTTCTTGATTTAGGTTACTTAGCTTCTCTAAATACCTCTTATTTCACATAGTCTTTATTTATAAAGTTTGTATTTTGATCTCTATGTGATATTATTTTATTTATGAAATAATAATGAGAATATAAATTTCATTGATAAAATTTTGGGTCATTATTTTCTCCCCTCCTAAAAAAATTTCATCCTCAAAATTTCTAGAATTTCACCTCATAAAATGATTTGGGTACTTATTCCTCATAAGTTCCTCAAAATCCCATGCCACCTATTTAATTTTATGATTTTACAATGTACCTTTACCAGCCATGAATTTTATTCATCAATAACCATTCTTTAGTGACTAGAATCAAGATGGGCTTTTCAAAGAAAGATAAATTAGTTTCCAAATAAATTCCTTCAGAAGAGAGAACATGTGTTGCATTTGCCATTTTATTATTTAAAAAAGAGATGTGGAACACATTGTGTACATTATAAAGGCTAGGAATCATTGAAAAACTTTTTTCCATAGCTTAAATTCTCTCTATAATTTTAAAAGGGGAAATGTACTTGGGGTTTAGTTTCTGTTTCCCGCTAAATCTTATAACACCCTTCTATGGAGGTACATTCTAGAAAATATGATCTCCCACTTGAAATTATAAATCAATCCTTTGATTACCAGAATATATATTTTTCCTAATTTGAGAAAAATTGATATGTGTTTGAAAATTCAATACCTTTTCAATTGTTTCCCCTATAAGCTCAGGTCCTATAAGATTCCTTTCCCTAATTTCATACAAAAAATTTGGTGTATGAAATATAATTCCATATAATACTTTATATGGTTCCATTTGAATACTTGAATGGAAACTATTATTGTAGGAAAACACTACCAAAGGATAATACTGATCCCACATACATAGGAAATCATGTGATCATGTTTTCAATGTGCCTTATAATGTTTGGATTGTCCTTTCTGACTGCCCGTCAGTTTGAGAGTGATAATAAGTACTAAAATAAAGCTCAATATCAAAATCTTTCTAAATGTTTTTCTAAAATTTTGATTTAAATCATGGATTATGATCATATAAAATTTTGATAGGTTCTCTGTAATGTCTTACAACTTCATTATTATAGATTCATTCATGTAAATATATTGAAAAATCCTCCCTTATAATGAGGAAATTTTTAGATTTGGTAAGTCAATAAACATTCACCCATATTGCATGATTATTTCTGGGAGTTTTCGGTTTTCTAGTAACAAAATACATGTTGATATCATCCCATTTCTATGTAGGAAAATGTAAGGGCTTCATGAATCCACTAGGATGTTGTATTTCATCCATCACCTATTTACATACTAAATATCTTTATACATAATCAATAATTAAACAATTCATATTATCCTACAAAAAATGTTACATCAAATCACATTACATATTAGTATTTCCAGGGTGTATAGAGAAATTCAAGATATGGGCATCATCCAATAACTCCCTTTTTATCTCTGCAATAGAGGAAATACAAAGACTCTTCCAAAATATTAGAATTCCATCCTCATACTTGATGGCCACCAACTTCCAATCATTCACACCTTTAATTTTCATTTGAAGGATCTCATCACTAGACTGAGAAAATTTAACCCTTTCTAAAAAGCTGGTTAGGAACCCTATTGAAAAATTTATTATGTTTCAACTCCCATGATAATTCCCATATCCATATTTTGTAGATCCATATAAATAGGATCATTGTTAATCCACATTTTTTTTCAGGACCCCATGATCCTTCTTAATCAAAACATCTGCTATATTATTTTCTTTCCTTGGGAGGTATTGTACAGAACAATAATAATCCTTCAGTAGCTCAAGCCATCAAATTTTCCACATGTTGACTTCTTACCATGGAAAGATATATTTCAGGCATTAATGATCTGTATATATCTCACATATTTTCCCATAGAGATAATTTATTTATCTTTTCTAAGATAATATTATGTCTTCTAACTGAAGATCATGAGTTGGATAGTTATATTCAAGAGTTTTTAACTACCTTTATGCATAGGCAATAACTCTATCATTCTCTATAAAGACACACCAAAGACCTTTCATTGATGAATCACTATAAAAACAATCCACCAATTCATAATGGCATAGTCAATATTATAGAATTCAATAATCTCTTATTCAATTCTTCAAAAAAATCTTCACATTTTTTTGTCTATATGAACTTTACCCTTTTAAGATTGATCTTGGTTAACAGGTCAGCTAATCGATCAATGTTCTGAAGGAAACATTGATAATTACATTCTAAACCAATAAACTGTGTACCTAAGTTATGTTCATTGGTGTATGCAATTATTATACCACCTTTTACATTGTAGGATAAAATTATATTTTATACTTAGAGATAATATGTCTTAGTGATGAAAATATTTGTAGCCAGAATTCACACTTAATAAACATCCTATATAACTCTTTTCTTCTATGAGTCTCTAGAAAAATCCAAAAGAGGCTCTCATGTTCCCCATATATTTTAATGTATACCAAGATATCACCATTTAATAACACAAAAACAATCATCAAGATATTCATTGAACACTGTTAATTAGATCCATAAAAATAGAGGTTTCATTATTCAATCCAAATGGTATTACTTTAAACATGTAATCTCCATACCTGGTTCAAAATGATGTCTTTGTAATATCTTCCTTCCTCAAATAAAACTGATCATATCTCAATCAAAGGTAATTTTTTGAAAAATTTTGAACTCTATGAAGTTTATCAAATAAATCATCAATTCATGGTAGGGGATACTTTTTCATTATAGTAATAACATTTATTTCTCAATAAGTAATGCACATCCTCATGGATCTATCTTCCATTTTTAAAAATTAATAAGTGCTTTGCATGGAGAAACACTAGGGAGAAAAAAATTCTTTATCACTCAATTAATATAGGTTTTTCTTCAGTTCTAATAATACATAGTGGTCATTCTATAAGGATTCATTGATATATGTATTTCACCATGAATTAAATCAATAGAGAACTCATCTTCCCGCTCTAGATGATGTCCAGGTAAATCCTATGGAAATTCATCAATATATTCTTGCACAATAGGTACATAATTAATTTTATATCCTTATCCATAGATTATGTTTTATATACCTCTTAAATAATTTCATTTATAAGTGCTACTACAGGTGGATTCAGATATGAAAAAATGACTAGGTTTATGCTCTAAAGACAAGGGATTCGATATCTTCCTCACCAATCAAAATTTCCTTCTTGTTAAAAAATATTTTCCCATAATATTTTTAAATCTATCCCATAACTAGGATTATATTAAAGTAAATAATAGTTATTATTACTATTTTAGAAACTAAATCATATTTATGTTTCAGAAAGGGGAATGACTGACACATCTTTATTACAATGATAATTCACTTAGGAGTTTGACTAACAAATCCTTTATTTAATCAAATGGGAAATGACAAAATTTCTTAGAAAGATCAAAATATATAAAATAATGTGATGATATAGAATCAAATAAATTGTTGTATATGTTTGAGGAAATGATAAAAGTTCCTGCCACTACATCATTGGAAATTTCAACCTCGATAGTTCCGATCACATAAGCTTAGACTTTCTCCCGTGGCCTTTCTATGGGCTATTTTCTTAGTGCTTTGGAAAATCATTATCATAGTGTCCCATATCCATTCAATTATTGAATAGAACATTAATAGCTTATTTATTTCCTCAATAATAACTATCATGATGGAAGTTCTCTCCACACTTGTAGCAAACTTATTTTCCTCTTAAGTAGGAAATGGGTTGTTTCCTTCCACAAGTATCTCACGTTAAAAAATCCCCATTTGTATTATTCCCTTTATCCATTTTTTCCTCCACCACCCCATTCTTCTCTTATTTTCTTTTAATGTCATAAGACATAGAGAGTTATTTCTATATCTTGATATCACATGAGACTATCTCTTTGTACGATGAGAAATCTTGGGAGATGAGTTCCTTTCGGAGGAATGGTATTAAGCCATCAAAGAATCGATCAATCCTTCACCTTGGATTATGTATGTAGTCTATGGAATGAAATTATAACCTTGTACATTTGGATAAAAACTTTTTAACATTTTCATCATATTGTTTTTTTCAGACTCAAAAATTTCCTCTCCATATCGTCTCACTATTCGCGAGGAAAATGTTCTTCTAGGAAAACATCCATAAAATACCTCCATTCAATATTTATAATTTATTCCTCCTTCTTCATGTTTTGACTTAATTAAAACCATTGATATTAATATCTAGATGGATTATAAACTACCATGAAAACATTCTCCCATTTTTTACTTCCCAAAAAATGAAATATCTTCTAAAAGGAACTTATCCACTACTATGCTACAAATGTTTTTATAGTCCCATTAAATGATGGATGATATTTTTTATATAAATCTATCTAACATTTCTCCTCCACATTGTGGATTAGGATTATCTATACAAGTAATATTATTATTAATAACATGATTCAGCTATCCTAGTATAGTTATAAGTTCCTCAGCACTAGTGGTAGATGGAGTACCAACATAATTATCTTATATAGGAGGGAAATCCCTATATAGGATACATGTTTTGATACAATTTCCATTCCTACCACTAGTCATCATTTATAAATAATGGCATACAGTAAATAAGGTTATGAGTCATAATGTATAATTTGTAACAAGAAAAACAATTAACATAAATTGAAATTTTATGAATAAATAATCTCATAATCAAATAAATGGTTTCTTTGGGGTCATATTTACATTTAAATCCTTTATAATGGTTTGTTAAGATAATATAAATTACCCAAATCATATACCCTAGGAGTGTCAAAACTGGTGCATAGTAAGGCCCGTTTTCATATACCAGGTTACCCCTAGTTAGGCTTGGGACATATTATTGGAGTTATACCCCTAGGTGCATTTGTGCAAGAACCACGTCCACTAATAGTATCTAGAGAGAGATGTATTGCTAGGAATACACATATAATATCTACTTTATAAAAATTATAATATTTTATTCTATGATTATCCTTATAGTCTATATTAGTGTTATGTTCCGTAATGTATGTTTTATAAATCTAGTATCCAAGGATTCTACAAAACATCCTCTAATACCAATTGTAGAGACCCCAACCCTAGTTTCCCAGAGTCAGTTTCTTACTTCAATACATTGAAATAATAAAAAAGGAAGTCACATCCCAAAGGACCATAAATACTATTATTTTTGGAAGACCATATACAAACATATGTTTACATTAAAACATGAAAGAAAATAAATTATATAAATTCCATTGTAAACATCTATATCACCTAGATTATCCCTAAAATTCATTCATAATATTCATCTTGGAGTCTTAGTGAAAAATAAAACATAATAAAGGGGTCAGATGTGATTATTATTAAGGGTACGTAATACAATAGAAGATAATATAAATAATAAATCATAGTGAATGTCAAAAAACACATTCCATTAAAACATAAATTTAATCATAACATTGAGAGATAAATATAAGAAAAAATAATTCCATAAAAATAATCACATGGGAATGAAGCTTAACCATAAAAATTATAACACTATAATATTCTCATGAATTATAAATTACTAAAATCATAATAAGTTATTTCATAATGCTAAAAATTTGAAACAAACCATTGAGGCCTCGTCCATGACATCTAAAAATAAATGGTTAAGGCCTCAGCCAAAACCATATTAGAAATGGGAAAGGCCTCAACCAAGTCCATATATATTTTGTCTCATGGGATCTACAGATGCATCAAGGGGATATAGAGGTCCCCACAAAACACATAATAAGTCCAATTCATTTCTCATATAAATGTGGATAAACATAAACACCATATACATATGGAATGTAACTAACTTTCCTTAATCTGTAAACATAATCACTAATCATTCTAAGTAGTATAGTGAATGGTATCATGATATCACATCTACAATCAAGATGATCATAAAGCTTTTAATAAAATATTTTATATGATTAATTTAATATATCAATATTAATAAATCATATAATTAAATATAGTTGCTAAAATAGTTGGAAATACTTTTATAAAATCATCAATGATTTCTTTGAATGAAATACCCCATTTAGTTGCAAAGAAGAGTTATTTTTAAAAAATAATTAGTATTTTTCATAAATTGTTTTATGACACCATAATTTATAATATAGTTTCACTTGAAAAATTATTGTTTTCTGGAAAAAAATGGTTTCTTAAAAATAGATTATGGATGGTACTAGAATGTGGGTAATAAATTGAGACATTCTCTTTAACCGAGATTGTGTATCGAGATAAATTGATAGGGGAACCTGTTATGACATGTAATTCCAATAAAAAATGAAATGATATAATACAAAATTTTTGAATTTATACACTAAATTTATAATAATTATAGAAAAAATTAATAATTACATAGGTTTATAGGGGAAGAAAGCAATAACCTAAATGAAAAAGGAGGTTGAGGAAGAAAACCCTTACCTTATGTTTGAATGTGTTCTATACTTGACCTTAATTTCATAGATAATACAATTAAACCATAAATTAATTAATTAAGAACCTATTATAAATTTAATTGATTCATTATAGTTTTATTAAGTTCATTTATGACCTTATTTATGAGTTATAGTGTTTAATTTAATCGTTCATAAGAATTAGTTTTTCTGATTTTCAAGATCGGTTCACCGGTTTATAAGTAATGAAGTTCATGTAAAATGGGTTTAATTCTATAGAATAGGAATTATATCTTATTAATGAACATATATAATTTAAATTGTCTTTATATTTTTTTTTACCAAATACGTGGATGAATCATTAGATAACATGTTAATGATAATTGATTAGATTAATTTTAGTGGTTTTAGATCACAAGAAAATCGTTTTTTATCATTTTGTATTATGTAAATATATTACATAAAAAACATAAAAAGTGATGTAATATACATTTTCAAATATTTTTAAACCATTAAAATGGTCTTATGAACAGACTTGATTATGTTGAAGGAAAATGAAAACTTGTCATCCTTGAAGGCGATAAAACAACACCCCATAGATGACATTTCCATTTCTAGAGTAAAAGAGCTAGGAGAAGGGGATTGATGATGAATTATTCCATTATAATTATATAATTATAGTATATAAATGATACTAGAGTTATTATTTAATTTATATGAGGAGATTTTAGGAGAGAATTATAAAAGTAAAGAACTTGAAAAGAAATTAAAAGAAAAAGAAATAGGTTTTTACCTGTTGCTTTTCTCCTCCTTGAGAACCTCCTTAGGGAAAATGTATTGGTTTTTTGATTAGAAAAAGAGTTCATGTAAATGGTAGAGGGTCTTATTAAGAGTATTGGGTAGAAATTTGTTGAGACAAAAATATTGTATGGTGTGAGGATAAGGGGTTTTAAGGGGTGATATTCATAGTAGAGGAGAGGGGTGTTTTTTGAACATTTTATTTATTTTGTTTATTTTGACTCAATAATATGAATAATTAGACAATTATCACAAAATATATTAGAAAAAATTATGTATAGTTTGATATTATGGGATTATATCAGCAACACATCACTTATGACTCAATAATTCAAGTATTTATCATTTATCATAAAATATTGTATTTTACTACTCAAAAAAATTAAAGTATTTTAGAAAAATCCCAAAAAATTTCCCAAAAAACTTTTTGACATATAGAATTAAAAAGTGAACACACTTTTATGAAAATAATTTAGTAAATATGATTAATTTAATTTTTAATTTAAATTATAATTTATTCAAAACATACAGATTTTAAAATTATAATAGATTTTATAACACTTTAAAAAATTATCTATTGTCTCACAAAATTATCTTAAAATCCTAAGTCAAAAAAATATTAATATATGGATCAATTTTATGAAAATAAATTTTCTTTTAAATAACTCTATTGATTATAAATTATAAATTTAATATTTACAACATACAAAAAATACCAACTCTTAATTAATACTTTTTTAAATATTTATTTACCTATAATATGATATAATTATATCATAATTTTAATTATAAGATGTGTAAATTTTATTTATACTTTTATGGGTGAGGTTTATATTCATTTTTCAGATTTACTACTCTTAAGGGTTATATTACTATTAATAAGGTTAAGTTAATTTTTTTTATCGGTATAGGTTACTTAACTTCTAGAAATACCTCTTATTTCATTAATTATTCATTTATAATGTTTGAATTATGTTATCTAAGTGATTTTATCTAATTTATGAAGAAATAATAAGAAGGGAAATTTCATTGATATAATTATAGGTCATTATATCTATGCCCAACCAATGTATGCAGTCTATACACATGTGCATCCATAAGAACCACCTTTTCCATTATCAACGTTTATGTAATTTTTATAAGACACCACACATGTGGGAAATTTCCATGTAGGGGTGACTATATACATACCCAGCATGACACCCTAGAAACTAGAGAGGGAGAAATATAATACATGGTATAATTTTTCAGGTCAAACCAAATTAAGAGGGAAATAACACCCAATTATATATATATATGTATATGATCAAATAAGAAACCCAGAAGAGAGAGAAAGGGGAACTCCATATCATTACCCAACCCAAGATGATGAGTCTACCTGAAGATCTAACGGTCCATTATCAATGCCCAACATCATGTATGTCAATATAATGATGTCATAAGGAGGGATAACCACTTTATATCTATAAGGAGAAAAATATTTAAAGGATAAAGGTCCCACAACCGAGTATTATAGGTGGATTCCAATTAATAGATAGAGGAAACACACCCATGTAGGGGAGCACCATATCTATGTTTGAATACTAAATATGGGGGAATCACGCCTTAATGTGATAGGGGAGCACCTTACCCATGGATAGAGGACATATTCCTTGAAAAGGGGAGTATAGTATGTACCTAGAATAATGATAATGAAGGACTCCCACTATAGCATGACAAGGAATTACCGTCTGAATGCATAGAGGTGTCTCTCCTCGGTGAAATTGGGGAGTACCACCTCTATATATGAATAAAAAGTTTGGAGGTCCTTATCCCTAGTGCGATAGTGGAGTAATATCACGATGGATAGAGAAACCATGCCTTGATGTGATAGGAGAGGACAAACTCAACAGATAAAGATTATGGAATACTCGTACCTTTGCGCGATAGAGGATTACTATCTTCATGGATAGAGGAACCCCAACTTTAATAGGGGAGTATCTTCTCTACCTGGACTCTATGAAGATCCTACATGATCACTTCTATCATTAATCATCGACTAAAGAATCATCATGATTTTAATATATCACATCATATGTTATAAGCCACTATGAAGGTCACTATATTGTTCTATGTGAAAAAACTCGAGATATGATACTCACATGCCACAATCTGAGTCAAAATGAAGGGTATACGAGAGGTAAATGTTTCATAAATAAGTATATATAGTGTAAGTAGGTCCTCACTATGTGTGACCTCACATGGACTCTTAAGAATATCTCCAAAAACACATATCTCACTATCCATATAGTAATACATGAAATGTAAGGGGTTTACATGATGTGTGATCACACTATGTTGTCTTTCCATGTTATCCTTTGTACACAGATCTGTGGCTATGTAACCATACATCGTGTGTACATGACCCCCATGAAGTCCATCAGGAACCCAAAGCCTGTCCATGTCCACTAATAAATGATAATTAATTTTAGGCCATGACCATGTATATAGTCATTTCCATGAAGCTGTTCCTGTGTACTTGGACATGTACCTAGTGGTTCCTGGGTATTAGTTTGTGTCTCTGTTCTCCCAGAGTACAGGACATGTCCTCTCACATGGGTCCTTTTCATTTTCATACAGAACATGTCCTGGCTACATGGGGATAGTCCCACAACATGTTATAAATCTACATGGTGTGTGATCATTATCTTTTTCTTGAAACCCTATCCATTATAGTAGGGTTACTACACAATGTGTGTGATTATACCAATTTATTCCATGTAGTTGGGAATTTACCAAAAATCCATATCTTTCATTCATTTTCTATATCCAATTTCTCTACCTTGAATCACCCCTTTTGAACACACAAAAACAAATTTAGTATCCTATAACCATGATTTCTTGACCTCTAGTGGCTGGAAAATGGATTTCCAATCTTTTGCTCAAAACATCCATGCACCTAATGTGCCTCCCTACATTGTTTCCACTCTAGATCCCTGATCCATAGAGTATTTCACATGTTCCATCTTGATCCATCTATAAAAGAATTATTTAGTCATTATGGGAACATCCAGCATGAATCTACAACTCTTGTCACACTTAGACCTGCCTGACAATGTCGAACTGTGACCCTGTAGCCCAACAAAAAAGAACAAGAAGAATAGGTGGGGGAAATACATAATAATAAATGTTCATCAATCAATATACAATATTTATTGAAAAAATATAGTAGATCAGGAAAATTTGGGGTTAGAAAAATGATACAATAATGAATAAATTAAGTAAACAATTTAATTTGATACATGAGATTATGTGAAGGATTATATTAATCACAGATCAATGAAAAAAAAGATAAAAACATGAAGAGACTTTTAATAAAGGGAAGAAAATGAATTTAATGACCCCTAATTAAATAATTGTTAAATAATTGGTGAAAAAACACATTTTCTAGTGCTGAGGATGATCTATTTCATCTGATTACTATCGATTCACTTCGATCTAATAACCAATCCTTTTTTGATTTTGATCATCCAATAAAGAATGATTAAACCTACTCTCAATGATCCTGACGTTATATGGATAAACCTATAGATTTATCATAGCATGATACATATATAGTGAAATAGATTTTGGGAATTTAATGACTAAATTATGTAAACAAATTAATTAATCCACTTAATGTACCCACCAACTGTTGCCTGATCTGAACGTTTGGACCCGACCAAATATAGTACACACATAGCACTCTGGGTTTAACCATGATCCCAAATTTCTTATTTATTAATATATTCATGAGATATTATATTATTTATAAAAAAGTAAAATCATTTGATATAATATATATTTAATTTTCTTATAAAATTAACTCTGGGATCATTGAGTCTCATAATTTCACGACCTCTCAACACCTATATCTGAAAATATTTCATGATATATTTCAAAGTTAGACATTTAAAGAACAAAGTTTGTACATAATTTACATCATAAAAAAATTGACTAACACTAGGTAAACAATTTTTTATCCCTTTAATGAATAATACATCATTATAATTTTTCTTTTAGGTTTCAATATATACTAAGCCATCCTAGCTTATTTTTAAGGAGAAATCATTTGAAAATTCCACAACTGTCCATTAATTATTATCAATGATTATCATAATTTTTATACCATTCATATGTTTGGAATATCCACTATCATGTTTCCAGGAATTTATTCTATTTCTAGCATTCAAATACGATTTATAAACACATGAATTTTCATTATCTATATTCAAAATTCCCTTTTCATTCTCAATACTGGGTACTTTTCCAGGTAGACTAGTAAATTAATTTTCATCAATATGGCCCTAGTGGTCAAATCATTAACAAATTTCATAAATGAAATTATAATTTCTATATTATGAAACGTAATTTGATTTCATGGTCATGGTATTCTAGAATTGAATATATGTTCTTATTTTCATAGTATATCCCCACCTTGGTTTATGTCTGATCTATAGTAGTGGCATGTTATACTATTATTAGTAGGATATGTTGAAAAACACTCCACAAAACTATTAGCATCCTTTAAATATTTTTCGAAAACTAATAATAGTTTTCTCTTGAATATTTTTGATGTTTTCCTTTCATGTACCAAAGATTTATCTTCTATGGGGGAAACTATCTTCTTATATAATCACTTTCATCCTTTTATTTGAAAGTGATATTTTCCTTATTATTTATGTTCCAGGATGGTTTATATTTAATTTTATAATTTCATTGTTTGAGATAACACGTTCATTTTCAAATTCATAGGGATCTAAATTAACATTCTTATTTAGAACCATCTTTTCACCAGCTTGTGATGATTCTTCTTTGACCTCAAGAACCTTGTTGAAATCTTCTCTAATCCTATTCTAATAATTCTATGTTGTAATAAATTTTTATTATGACATAGAAAATTATTCTTCTTTAAGACTAGGTTTCTCTTTATAGTATTCTACCATCCCCTACATTTTAAACACTTTCTAATTGTATCTATGTAAATGACATATTTATTTTCACATTATTTATTTCACTCATTTAATTTTTATTTTTCTTTTAACAACATCCTCTTATACTTTTCTATTTTGTCTCAATAAAATCATCTAATTCATCCTTTATAAAAAATCTAGTCTTGTTCATTCACTTTCATCATATTCACTGCTAGAAGTAACAAATCCTTTTCCCATGCGAGCCATGAAATTAATTTCATCTTCTAATTAGATTTTTAATGTAGTGTTATCTTGTTCTTATTTTAAAATCATATTTTTTTTATTTTAATTTTAAAGAATTTATTCTTAATTCAACAATTTTTGGTTGAATATTATAATATTTTTCTGTATTTATTTTTTTATGGATTCTTATTATCTATCTCAGTTTCAATAGTATTATTTTTAGGTAAATTTTAAGTTATGTATCCAATGTCATAAAAATTATAACACACTAGAGGTAGCTTTCGTTTACCCTTAAACTCCACCATCTTGATTTTTTTTAATATGATAGAAATTATTCAATTATAGTCATTATCTTCATCTTCATCATCAGATTCACTTGATTCTAGAATTTCATCATATCTAATTTGGATCCTCCTCATTACATAAAATTCCATTTCATCTTTTTTGTACTTCTTGGAAGATGAGATCTTTTTTATTTCATAAGAAATTATAATTTTATGATATTTATTCAGAGTATATATTTTCTATCTTCCAAATTTGAAACTTTTGGATCAAACCTTTCAAGAAAATTTATCATCAAATTTTTGAAAATAGTAGAATAATCCAAATTTTCTCCAAATCTCATAATATTACATATAATTTTAGTAATTCATACTAATAATTCATCTATGTTTTCTTCTTCATCTATCTTGATATCTTCAAATTTTCTTCTCAAAATTTTCTGTTTTTACTCCATAACATTGACATTATGTTTATAACTACTTTCCAATTAATCTCAAATGTCTTTATCATTTTTTTGTGTCCCATTAAATTTGTGTAAAAATGTTTTAAAAGAAACCCTAAAAAGGAATTTTGATCTTTCACATCTAATTCCATATTTCTTTTATTAGTAAAATTTATAGGATAATCTTTTTTAATAGGTGGTAATCCTAATGTTTCTATATATTTAACATCAAGTCTAAGAGATAGGAGATATGAAAATATTATATTCCACTACTATAATAGTTCTTACCATAACAAGTACAAAACCTCATATTATTGATATAATTTATATTATCCATCTTCATATCTTTTGGGATATTTCATGGGGGAACCTGCGATTTGATACCAATTAAATAGAATTGTGTGGTGTTTCACCATTGAGAAGGGGTGGTTGTGTTGGGGGGTGTTGAATTAGTGGGGTATTTTAACAATTACCCTTTCATTGAAATTAACCTATGTGGATCTATTATAATATGATACTCTTTTATTATTACCTAAATTTAGTTAAAAGAAATAAAAAAGGGGTAAAATATTATTATAAGGGTCATTATCAATGTTATCTTACCCATTTTCGTGATTGTTTAAATCCCCCAATCACAAATCCTTCACTATAGTCACATGTGGTTACACCATATAATCTTCAATAGCATATAGTCACACTATGATTTCTAGATTCCAACTTTAATAATAAATTCACACTACCTGATACAAAATGAATTCAAATAAGATGGTAAATATCACTTTTGAATTCTAGTTTCTGATGAATCTCTTAATGAAGATATTTATTCTTGATCCTTCAAGATGAATGGAATGACTTGCTCTCACTCAATTTCACTCCATGAAATAATTTTAGGGGTTCCTAAAAAATGTAAACCATTTCACATAACCAATGATTATTCTATGTGCTTTTTACTATTATGGTTACTATATCTCTTATTTAATGTAACTTTTTCAAATGCTTCAATTATTTTAATGCATGTATTCTGTAAATTTTCACACTCATATCTTCCATTTGGAAAATATTTGTGAAATTGTTCCTGTAAAAATTATTCTCTTCACTATTATATATATCCTTTTCAACACCCACTCACAAACACATTGATTTATGCATGAAAACCCATATATGATATATGAATGCAAACCCCTCTACAAATGATACTTTAAAAATAAAAGAGTACTTCACAAAACCCCAATTCGTTTTGGAAAAATAAATATAAACATGGTTTGTTTTTTCCATTATAAAATAATTGTCACATGTGACATAGATCTTTATTCCTCTCTATGATGTCTCATGCATATCCAATTTAGGGAGAGACCTTTACAAAATGAAAATAAAATCGCATCAGATCATTAATCAAAAGATTTTTTCTTCATGAAAGAGATCCATAAGAGTAGTATTTCAAGAAAATAGAATGGAATAATAAAGTATGATTCTCATGAAAATTCTAACAGAAGAACCCTCTCTCATCCTTGGCCCCTTAATATTTATTGATGTGGTTTCATTAAATCTCCCCCTAAATTCACTACATTTGATCCAATTTTAATTCTACGATTATATACCTTTTAAAACTGTGATAAATACCATGTATAGGTTCATCATCAAGGATTCAATGATATAAACATATTTTATTATTTTGAACCCCAAATCTCTTAAAATTTTGAACTTCCCAAAAATTATGTAATGCTAAAAAAGATGGCGTCTCAACTTCAATCGACTGAATTCTCATTGTATGATGAATTATAGGTGCATGAGAATATAGTCACCTACATCATCATATTTTAAAATATTGAAATCATGTATGAATAGGGATACATGATTGACCCTCTACAACTTTGTTTTTTGATAGTATCACATTATTTGAAAAATAGCATACATAAATGATAGAGATTTAATGCATATCTTTGAGATGATCTAGAATGACCCATTCCATTAGATCGATCACTGAAGATGTCAGACATGAATAAATATTGATGAATTTAGAAATCATGTTGAGGAAGATTTTGGCTAGTTTAAAGATGAACAATAATATGAGATTATATCACTATTGCAGAAAACATTTTTAACGTCACCATTTTTTACGTCGGTTATATATAACCGACGTGAAAATATGTGATATGTGGTTTTTTACGTCGGTTATTTTATAACCAATGTAAAAAATACTGAGAGTAAATTTTTTATGTCAGTTATTTGATAACCGACGTAAAAAATGAGGCATCTAACGACTCTTTTAGGTTGGTTATTCTATAACCAACGTAAAAAGGCGGCATCTGAGGCCTTTTCGATGTCGGTTATTTGATAAACGACGTAAAAAACCAACATGAAATATTTTTTAGGTTGGTTATATAATAACCGACATAAAAAATGAACACACAAAAATTTTTACATCGGTAGTAAAAAATGTGGTTTCTGATGTGTTTTTTTAGATCGGTTATAGAATAACCAACGAAAAAACCAACACGCGGCTTTTTGACGTTAGTTATAAAATAACCGACGTAAAAAATGCGGTATCTGATACATTTATAATGTTGGTTATTATAATAAACAATGTAAAAAATGTAATAAAAATAGTTTATAACATCGTATATTAAATAACCGACGTTATAAAATATTTAAAAAATTTATCACACCCCATGGATTGTCATTTGTAATTTTTTGATCGATAGACCTATGACTCGTCTCTCCCACACAGAAAACCTAGATTCAACTCTTCAATCTTGTTTCATTAAACTTGTTTTTCCATCACCGTTTATCATTTTTAATCTCCCCGGATCTATCATGTCTACTCGCAACACTCAGTTGATCCTCCCCTGACTTTATTTCATTCGTTTTCTTCCCGGATAGTCCATATTTACGTTTTTCAAATTTTTTTATTTAAACTAGTTAAAAATATTTTATTTCAAACCCTCTTACCTCGTTTTTCCATCATTATCTTATTTATTATCACCAGATCTATTAGATCGACTCGCAATTTTCATGTAAGCCTCACCTACTTCTATTTCATTTGTTTTTGTTTCACGGATGCCCTACATTTATGGTAATATTTGTTGTAATTGACAAATAATGATCTCGTTCAACTATATGACTGCAAATTATATCTAATCCATTTTGAAGCTCCCATTCTGTGTACTAGTGTGATTTATTTTATAAGTATATATGATTTTTCATGGTGGAATGTTTGTTTTGGGTCTTTGGTTGTTTCTATTTTGGGTATCACTTTTTGTTGTTCCATAAACTATTTATGTCAATTATTTTCATGGACTATTATAAGTCTTTGTATGATATTAAAACCCGATTCATTGAAAAATAGAATATTTTAGACTAGTAGGAGATATAGTTCTTGGCTCTCATTTTTAATGATGGAATGATACCAAAACTAGTAGCTTGAGGTTAAAATTCCTAGATATTCCAAAACTAGAAGCTTGGGGTTAAAATCCTATGGTTCTGGGGGGATGTCCCGAGGGTTGGGGGATGTATAGGGGATTGAGGTCTATCCAAAGGGTTGGGTGTTGTCCAGGGTGTCCATAGAGGTGGGGGGGGGGGGGTCCAAAGTGTTGGGGGCCTATCCGGAGGGTTTGGGGGTTGTCCGGGGGGGGGGTGTTTAGAGGTTTGGGGGGTGTCCAGGGGGTGTCCAAGCGGGTGGGGGTGGGGGTGGTGTCAGGAGGGGTGGGGGTGTCCAAGGGGGTGGGGGTGCAGTCCAGAGGGGTGGGGACTGTCCAGGGGGTGGGGGTGGGGGGTGCTGTTCAGAGGGGTGGGGGGCTGTCCAAGGGGGTGGTGGTGTCCAGGGGGTGCGCAAGGAGGTAGGGGTTGTGTCCAGAGGGTTCAGGGGGCTATCTAGAGGGTTGGGGGGTGTCCATGGAGGTGGTGGGGGGGGGGGGGCAGTCCAGGGTGTGTGTGTGTGGGGGGGGGGGGTCTAAGGGGGTGGGGGATGTCCATGGTGGTGGGGGCCTGTCGAGAGGGTTTGGGGGTTGCCCGGGTGGGGGGGGGGGGCTGTCTAGAGGGTTGGGGGTGTCCAAGGGGGTAGGAGGTTGGTGGTGGTGTCCAGGAGGTGTGGGGTGTCCAGGAGGGGTGGTGGTGTCCGGGGGGGGGGGGGGCTATCAAGGGGGTGGGGGTGGTGTCTTGATGGGTATGGGGCTGTCCAAGGGGTGGCAGTGTCTAGGGGTTTCCAAGGGGGTGGGGGTGGTGTCCATATTGTTTGGGGGCTTTCCAGAGGGTTGGGGGTGTCCAGGGTGGCCATGGAGGTGGGGGGGGGGGGGGGGTCCAGCTGTGTGTGTGGGGGGGGGGGGGTTTCTAAAGGGGTGGGGGATGTCCAAGGGGGTGGGGTCCTGTTTAGAGGGTTTTGGGGTTGTCCGGGGGGGGGGGGGGGCTATCTAGAGGGTTGGGGGCTATCCAGTGGGTGTCTAAGGGGGTAGGAGGTGGTTGGTGGTGTCCAGGAGGGGTGGGGGTGTCTAGGAGGGGTGGGGGGTGTCCAAGGGGGTGGGAGGGGGGGGGGGGGGGGCTATCTAGGGGGTGGAGGTGGTGTCCTGAGGGGTGGGGGGATGTCCAAGGGTGTGGTCGTGTCCAGGGGGTGTCCAAGGGGGTGGGGGTGGTGTCCAGGGGGTGTGGGGCTGTCCATGGGGTGTGGTGTCTAGGGGGTGTCTAAGGGGGTGGGGGTGGTGTCCAGGGGTGGGGGGCTATCCATGGGGGAGGTGGTGGCCAG
The DNA here is from genome assembly GCA_963277665.1 of Viscum album. Classification (NCBI taxonomy): domain Eukaryota; kingdom Viridiplantae; phylum Streptophyta; class Magnoliopsida; order Santalales; family Viscaceae; genus Viscum; species Viscum album. The sequence goes on along the minus strand of OY728157.1, from coordinate 451,660,348 downwards.
GGGGGGTCCAATGGGGTGGGGGTATGTCCAAGGGGGTGGTGGTGTTCATGGGGTGTCCAAGGGGGTGGGGGATAAGTGTTAGTTGGGATTGACTATTTCATCATGGTTTGTGAGATTATGACATGATAATTGTATTGTTTCATGGATATTAGTGTTGCAATATGATTCAATTTTGTTATATATATTTTGATGAGTCATCAATTATGAGAAAATTATGGGTTATGGGGGAGACCATGTTGTGGTTTTCCAATATGCGTAGTTATCCTTACCCCATCGTTCCGTGATGATTGGTTTTCTCCATCTGAGTTTATATTTTAAATTTTATTTGATTCTCAGGTTTATTCCATTTTATCCAATTTTTTATCAACCATTGGAGGCCCCATGGTTTTATTTGATTCCATGGAATTGGAAACTGTTATATCGAACTATATTTTCTTTTTAAATTCATATTCAAGCATATTTTTTTATATATGCACAGATTTGTTTTATATTTCAAAATTGTTTTACATTCAAATTATGATTTTTTAGATAAAAATATATTTGTATTATTTTAAAAATATGTATAATTTTGATATTTGTAATAGGTAATAATGATTCATAGTTGGATAACAGCACATCGAATGAGAAATGAATATAAAGAAGGTGTTGATGCCTTTTTGGAATTTTATAAACGAAATGTTCCAAGTAGTGACATTTTTTTCTGTCCATGCCTGAAATATTTGAATATGAAAAAGTTGAAAAGTATTAAGATAAAAGATCATCTGATTTGTCATGGTTTTAATATGAGTTATAGCCCTTGGATTTGGCATGATGAAACTAGATAGAATGTCACTGATGATGATGATTTTCAAGATAGTGACTCCGCTGGAATTGAAGAAATGATTCGCGATATTGCAGTAGAACAAATTGAGATAGAACCAATAGTTGTGCGTCTATATGGGGGTGCTGAAAAACCATTATATCCTGGTCGTACAGATTTTATAGTTTTTTTGTGGTGTTAAGATTGATTAACCTTAATGCGAAACATGGATGTAATGACATAAGTTTTACAGAGCTGCTACAATTGATGAAAACATTCTTCCAAAAGATAATGGTCTTTCAAATTCACATTATAATGCCAAGAAAATATTATGCCTGATGGGATTGGGATATAAGAAAATATATGCCTGTCCAAATTTCTATATGATATATAGCAAAGAATATGATTTTTTGTCAGAGTGTCCTAAATGTGGGACATCCTGGTATAAGGTGAAAGAAAAATCACATACTGATGTGAAGATTACAAAGACCCCTTCAAAGGTATTTTGGAATCTTCCTATAATTCATCATTTCAAAAATTTATTTGCTAATTCACATGATGTAAAAAGGTTAAGATGGCATGCTGATGAGTGGTTCTGTCTTGGAAAAATATGTCATCCAGCTGATTGTCCACAATGGAAGAACATTGATGAGCAGTATCCTACATTTGGAAATGAAATTAGAAATCTTAGACTAGGGTTGTGAATAGATGGAATAAATCCAAACCAAACCCTCAGTAGCACACATAGTTCATCGCCTGTTTTATTGGAAATTTACAACCTCTCTCCTGAATTTTGTATGAAGCGCAAGTATGTCATGTTTAGTATAATGATTTCTGGTCCGAAGCAACCCAGCAATGACATTGATGTTTTCTTGTCACCATTGATTGATGATTTGAAACTTTTATGGGATTATGGTATTAGGGTGTATGATTCTTGTAAAATGGAATATTTTCAACTACATACAGTGCTTTTGTTCACTATAAATGACTTCCCAGCATATGGAAATTTGTCTGGATATAGTGTTAACGGGCATTAAACATATCCAATTTGTGAACAATAGACGTCATATTGTCAATTGCATCATGGGATGAAAACTGTGTACATGGGTCATCGAAATTTTTTTCTTATGGATCACTCTTATAGAAGACTAAAAAATTCATTCAATGGCTCAAGAAAATTTGATATTTCTCCAAAACCATTATCCCCAGATAAGTATTTTGAGAGGGTGAAAAACATTGATGTAACATTGGGAAAGACACATAAATCTGGTAATGATAGACATATTTGGAAGAAAAGATCAATATTTTTTGAGCTACCATATTGGAGATATTATGAAGTTAAATATAATATTGATGTCATGCACATGGAGAAGAATATCTACGATAGTTTGATTAGAACATTGTTAGATATTAATGGAAATAAAAAAGATTTTTTGAATGCAAGATTAGACTTACTATCAATGGGAACACATTCTGAGTTAGCTCCCCCTTTTAATGGAAGATGAAAATTTCTTCCCCCGGCTTGTCATACATTATCGAAGAGGGAGAAAATTAGATTTTTTCAGTGTCTTCATGATATCAAAGTTCCTCAAGGTTATTCTTCAAATGTAAAAAAATTTGTCTCATTGAAGGACTTGAAGTTGATTGGTATGAAATCTCTTGATTGTGACGTCATGATACAACAAAATCTACCAGTTTCATTGTGTGGAATATTTCCCATCCATGTCAGAAAGACTATAATGAAGTTGTGTTATTTTTTCAATTCAATTTGTAAAAAAGTCATTGATGTGAATGATTTGAAAATTTTGGAAAAGGATGAAATTTTTATACTTTTTCAGTTAGAAATGTATTTTCCTCCAACTTTTTTTGATATAATGGTGCATTTAAAGATTTATCTTGTTCAAGAAATAAAGATTTTTGGACCTATACATCTTCGTTGGATGTATCCTTTTGAAAGGTATATGAAAATATTGAAGGGGTATGTTAAGAATCCATATCGACCTGAAGCCTCCATTATTGAAAATTATATTTTTGAGGAGTTTGTAGTGTTTTGTACGCACTACTTGGCTGCGACACAACACAAAGGTTTGACTCCATCTTTCCATGAACGAGTTAATAATGAGGGAAAGGGGATTCGTGGCTTGAAAGTCGAATCGTTGTTAGCTGAACAAATGAAGAAGTTAGAATCATACATCTTGAATAACATAGATTATGCTCAACCATATATCACATTGCATATTAATGAGTTGAAACAATGTCATCCAAAGAATTAAGAAATGTGGATTTTTAATGAGCACAAAAAAACATTTTTTTCATGGTTTAAAAAGACCATGATTGGTATATCAAATGTTTCAGAGACATTAAAATAGATAGTGGGTGGTCCATGTTTAAATGTGATAACATGGTCCAGTTATGACATTAATGGCTATACATTTCATAAAAAAGGTCAGGACAATAAATGTGCAGTTTAGAATAGTGGTGTATTGGTGTTTGCAGAAGCAATGCCTTTTTCGAGTGCTAAGGACAAAAAACTAATTTCTGAATCAAGTGCATATTATGGAGTGATTGAAGACATATGGGAGGTGGATTAATTTAAAATTAAAGTTCCTGTTTTTAATTGTAAATGGTTTATCAGTAACAATAGTTTCATACATGATGAATTTAGAATGACAGATGTTAATCTGAATATATTAAAAGACACACCTAATTCTTTTATAATGGAAACACATGGAAAAAAAATTCTCTATGTAGTAGATCAATCATATATTCAGTGGGGTGTTGTTTTACAAGGAAAAAAACGATATGTTGGTGAGGATGTACTTTATGAAGATGTTGATTTATGTGAGTTCCCTACTTCCATGGAAAGATTAACATAACATAATGATAAATCATGTTGAAGACATGGTTTGTGCCATAAGGAACGATCACGACGAAGGAATTTGGGAAAAAAATATATTTGCACATTCCTAAAATTACAGGTAACATTTTTTTATTTATTGTTTACATTTATTATTTTCCTAAAATGGTAGATATTGTAAGTTTTTTCTTTATTAAAACATGTATTAAAACAAAATAAGTATAATTTTTTGTTTGTATTATTTTTGTTTAGTTTAATTTATCATGTTTACCATTACATTAATTATATATCTATTGTTTTTTTCAGTGACAATCAGTTTACCATATTTACCATGTTTACCAGGTTTACCATGTTTTAATTCTGTTTAGTTTACTTTATCATGTTTAACATTACATAAATTATATATCTATTATTTTTTTTAGTGACAATTACTTTACCATGTTTACCATGTTTACTAGGTTTACCATGTTTACCATGTTTATCATCTTGACTATCTTTACCATCTTTACCATTTTTTACCATGCTTACCATATTAACCATGTTTACTATTATGTAACTTAGTACAATTTTCTATTTTCTGATTACAGTAGTATTATAATATTTGAATTTGTATATTTTTGAACTAATGTTTGTTTTTTGGATTTGAAGGATAATGACAAATCAATCAGTTGATCAACCACATGATTCTGTAGATGAGGATATTGGTCATACCTCTAGAGAGGAACATTCACATGCTCTTCTTGATGTTCCCCAATCTTCCTCATATGCTCCCATCAATACAAAGAGTTCAATAGTTGGTAAACGTGGGTGCCCACGTTTACCAAAATTATCACTTGCCCGTATGCAGGATCAGAGGATACTCATTGAGTTTGATGAGGATGATATTCCTTGAGGTCCAAATACAAATGATTTTAAGAGTTTTGTATCCACTCAGGGTAAGAGAAAAGTAAGCATTTTGTATGATGACTGGAGAAGTGTGGACAAATAGATAATCTCTCAGTTGTGGGAGACAATTTTGGTAAGATATTTACTATTGTTTGCCTATTCTTTAAATGTTTATTGTATATATAATATGTTTAAACTCTTCTTTATCAGATGAAATTTGATATTCCTGACAATGGAGGAGTCAAGAAGAAATTCTTATTGATGGCTGCTCGGAGATGGAGGGATTTCAAATCAATCCTCACATATGATTTCATTTTCGGTCATAGTATTCATGAAAATCCATGTCGTATATATCCTTTCATAGATGAAGAAACATGGAGAAATTTTGTTGAAAGAAGAAGCAAAGAATCATTTTTTGTAAGGGCAATGTAAAATTTTATAAGCATTCTTATATAAATGATCTTATTACTGTTTTTTTAATGATTTCTTATTCTTCATTTACAGCAAACAAGGAAATCTCATCAGGATATCCAATGTAAAAATTTATACCCTCATAGTTTATCTCGGGGAGGGTATACATTATTGGAAGAACAAATGATGGCAGAAAAATTAAAAAAACTAATAGGTGAGTCTTCAAGCTCTAGAGAGGTGGCCCCTCCATCCCCTCTATCTAGACATGAAAAATGGAAGAGAGCTCAGATGGGAAAAAAGGGGAATATCTTTCAGAAGATTCAATAATCATATCTGAGATGATTGTAAGATACTTATTTTATTTATCGAAGTTAACTGTTCTCTTCATATAATTTCAATCATTATAGAAATGTTCAATTAATTAATACAGGATTCTCTTGAGGAGAAGAGCTCATATGGGGTATTTACAGCTACTGGGAGGCAAGATATTTTATCTACAACATTGGGAAAGCCCGAACATCCTGGTCGTGTACGAGGATATCTGGCAGTTATATCAGTAAGAAAAGTGTTTCCACATTCCTTAACAACTTACGTTGAGGGTGTTTATAAAAAGAAATAGAATCCTTGGAGGCTGAAGTTCATAATATTAATGCGACGATGGAGGAAAATATTAGATCATTGGTAAAGTCTATGTCTGAAAACATGAAAAAAAAAATTCAGAATGGAACCCCCACTCCTCCACCTCCCCTTGCAGACCCCATTATTTATCCTCCACCTCTGCCAGTAGCTACCACTCCCCCACCTCAGCCCGCAGACCCCATTTTTTATCCTACTCCTCCGCCGTAGCTTCCTACTTATTGTGAGTTGTATGTTGATGATCCTCAATATCATATAGTTGCATATGGGTTGGTATATTGTATATAAGATACAGTTCATCATCAACAATTAGAGGTAGATAATCAGAGGTTCATTGTACAAGATATTATAGATAGATCAAGTTGAGTACCATTACTTATAGATGAGGTGACGACAGTTGGACATAGTATCATCCATTTTTTAATTTGGCCATCTAGACATCTTCGAATTATTACTATAGAGGTACGTATATTATATATTCTATTTTATTTTTTTAGTAAAGTTGTTTTATCTTATGAAAACTAATATATTTTTCTATTTATTTTTATAAGAATATTTCAAAGGTAAAGAAATACTGTATAGACACCAACAAAGACAAATGGCTATGACATCAGATACATATTCTAGTAGTCTTGACATATTTTCATGATATTCAATATTTTTGGTGGATAATTATGAGTTTCTAATGGAAGATCATGTTTGTGGATGTGCAATAACTATGTAGATTATAAAAGTTGATATCATGGAGCTTGTTACTGGAGATAATTTGGGCATCAACATGGTGCATGTTTTTTCCATGTAAGTCTTAAAACATTTTCCCTGTGTTATATTTATTAAAAATTTATACTTATATTTGTTTTGTATTAGGTATCTTTATAACATTTGTTAGAAGAATGAGTAGACAAATTCATATGGGTTCATGGACCCGCATTCGATTTCCCCTGAAGCAAGTGCATTGGATGAGGAGAAAATAATGGTTTATATTGCTGAAAGACATGAACAGAATATAGTCACATAATGTTGGATGATGCCTTTTTGTGAGAGGTATGAAACACATCTCTATAAAAGAGTCAATATCTTTTAACATAAAAAACCACTAACCTTAAATTTTTTTATCAGTGATCATTGGATGTTAGGGGTTTTTTCCCAAGGGAGAAGACACTTTATTGGATATTCTCTATCAATGGTGATATGCGGGAAAGTTTTAAGAAAATTTTGGAAAATTAAGTTTAAATTTCTCAACAGTTTTTTATATTATAATTATTTTTAAAATTATCCCATTCATATTATTTTCTAATAGGGGATGGGTCTACTTTTGAAAAAACACAAAGAAAAGGAGTGAGAAGATCAAATATATAAATGTAAAGATAAATATCTATTTATAATTTGTACTATTTGATTTATTACATGAAAATAATATATTAAATTTAAACTCATTCAAATAGAATTTTCATGAAAAACAAGGCGTCATAGAATGCGGATATTATATGTTAAGATTTATGTATGAAATAATAACAACTGGGAAAGTTGTGAACTTTGAACTCGTAAGATTTCCTTTTAAACTTTGCCATAATATTTCATTTGATTTATTCATTTTACGTGTTAACTACTATCATTTTAATTTGTAGATATTTGATGACCCTAAACCCTATAGTGCTGAAGATGTCAAACACTTACAAGTGGAATGGTCAAATTATTTTACAGGTTTGATTGATTTTTAGTTGTTTGTAGTGTAAAATTTAATTTTGAATACTGTAATTGTAATTGTGTATTTGGTAGTCATTTAAGTTGGATTTTGTTTTTTTAAGTTGACATTGTATGTTTTAAATGTTATATATGTGAATGTTTAATTTTTCTCTACTTCTTGTTTTGGTCTACTTATGACGGTTTTTCTGGTATGGATTCTGGTCTGGGGGGGGGGGGGGGAGGGGGAGGGGTTCCAAGGGTGTGTGTGTGTGGGGGGGGGGGGGTTTAATGGGGGGGGGGGGGGAGGGGGTGTGGGAGGGTTGTTTGGTGGGGTGTGGGTATCTTGGGTGTCCATGAGAGTGGGGGGGGGGGCAGTCCAGGGGGGTGGGAGCGTTTCCCGGAGGGTGGAAGGGCTGTACAGAAAAGTGAGGGGCTATCCATGGGGTGTCCAGGGGTGTGGGGGTGTCCTGTGGGGTGAGGGGGTTTCCAAGGGTGTGGGAGGGCTGTCCAGTGGGGGGGGGGTCCAGGGTGTGCATGGGGATGGGGGGGGGGGGCAGTCGAGTGGGTGGGAGAGGAGGCACCACCATCCCTTGGGGGGCTAAACACTGCTGGAAGGTACTCATCACTCCCACATGTGAAACATTTTGAGATCTCAAGATTCGCATGTGGGAGTGATGAGTACTTATAGTGTCATGCACCTCGAGGTATGGCAGTGCCTCCTCTCCCAACACCAGCTGTCCTGGGGGTGGCGGGAGTCTAGGGGTGTGGGGGGTGTCTAGGGGGTGGTGGGCAGTCCAGGGGTGTGGGGGGGGGGGGGGGGTGTCCAGGAGGGTGGAGGGTTGTCCAGGGCGTGTTGTGGGCTGTCTAGTGGGTGGGGGCAGTCTAGGGTGTGTGTGTGGGGGGGGGGTGTTGGGGGATTTCCAGTGGGGTAAGGTGGCTGTGGTCTATTTTTGGTAACTTTTTGGTCTGTTTCGAGGGTGTGGGAGGGCTATCCAGGGGTGTGGGAGTGTTGTCCAGGGGGTGGGGGGTATACAGGAGGGTGGGGGGATGTCCATGGGTGGTAGTGATGTCTAGAGGTGTTGGGGGTGTCCAGGGGTGTGGTTGGGACAGTCCAGTGGGATGAGGGGGTTCTGGTATGTTTTTGTTAACTTTTTGGTCCTGTTTCAGGGGTTCGGGTGGGCTGTCTAGGGGTGTGGGAGTGTTGTCCAATGGGTGGGGGGTATACATGGGGGTGGGGTAATCCAGGGTTGTGGGGGCTATTCAGGGGGTGTTAGGGATGTCCAGGTGTGTTTGGGGATGTCCAGGTGGTCGGGGGGGGGGGGGGAGTCCAGGGGTGGGGGGGGGGGTATCTAAGGGTGTAGTGGGGGTTGTCCAGGGGTGTTGAGGACTTTCCAGGGGTGGGGGCATTTCAGGGTTGTGGGGGGTGTGGTGGGGGCTGTCCAATGGGGTGAAGGGGTTCTGGTCTATTATTGGTAACTTTTTGGTCTGTTTCAGGGGTGTGAGAGGGCTGTCCAGGGGTGTGTTAGTTCTGTCCAGGAAGTGGGGGGTATATAGGGGGGTGGTGGGATTTCCATGGGGTGGTGGTGATGTCTAGGGGTGTGAGGGGGGGGGGGGTCTAGGGGTGTGGTTGGGGTAGTACAGTGGGGTGAGGTGGTTCTGGTCTGTTTTTGGTAACTTTTTGGTCCTGTTTTAGGGGTGTAGGAGGGCTGTCCAGAGGTCTGGGAGTGCTGTCCAGGGGGTGGTGGGGATGTCCAGGGGTGTTTGGGGTTGTCTAGGGGGCAATCCAAGGGTGGGGGGGGGGGGGGGTCTAGGGGTGTGGTGGGGGATGTCCAGTGGGGTGAGGGGGGCTCTCTAGGGGGTGGTGGGGCTGTCTAGTGGGGTAAGTTTTAAATGTTATCGATGTAAATGCTTAATTTTTATTTGGTTCTTGTTTTGGTCTACTTCTGTTTTTATAGTACGAGTTCTTGGTTTTGTTTCTAGTTTTTTTTGGGGAGAGCATATGAATGCTTTCTATTTAAAGAAAATTGGTTTTTCATATCGGTTATTTAATAACTGACATGATAAAAACCTAGGAAAAGTAGTATCATGTTGGTTATTATATAACTGACTTGATGAACCATTTTCTATGGGTTTATCACATCGGTTATTAAATAACCGACGTGATAAATACCACCAGCACTAGTTTATCACGTCGGTTATTTAATAAGTGACATGATAAACCATTTTCCATGGGTTTATCACGTCGGTTATTAAATAACCGAGGTGATAAACACCCCTCGTACTATTTTATCATGTCGGTTATTTAATAACCAATGTGATAAAACCTCCCCCTACTTTTTCACATCGGTTATTTAATAACCAATGTGATAAACCATTTTTCAAGGGTTTGTCACGTCGGTTATTTATTAACCGATGTGATAAACACCTCCCGTACTGGTTTATCACGTCGATTATTTAATAACCGACATGATAAACCCTCCCCCTGGTTTATCAAGTAGGTTCTTTAATAACCGATGTAATAAAATCCTGGAAAATGGTTTATCACGTCGGTTATTAAAAAACCGACGTGATAAACACCGTGATGTTATGCTTTTTTACATCACTTTTTAAATAAGAGACGTAAAAAAACAATATTTATAACGTCATCTGTATTAACGTTGGCTAAAAACCGATGTAAAAAATGAATAATAACCGACATAAAAAACATTTTTTGCACTAGTGTATCACCGAGATAAAACTCATACGATTGACCATGTTCTATTTTTAACAATTTAAAGTGAAGGAACAATAGTGACATGGCTGAATATCACATTAAAGTTTCACTCATTATTGCATCAGTTAATAAGAAACGCCATTCCACTACACATTCAAGCAGGCACTAGGGTCAGCACTGGGACACACTGTCAAACAAACTCACCGACACATGGGGCGAGTCACACATTCTTTTCCTCTTGTGCAAAACTTGTGAACACCCTTCAGGTGTTATGTATCCACCATTCTCATTAAATCCAACTGTGACCTCTATAGATATAATTAACAACAATAATTATAAATAAAAGTACTTAAGTCATAGTTAGATAATGTGATATAGGAAAATAAGTAAAATAAAATAAGAAACTTACCTCCACGTGACTCCATGATTCACCATCCTACTATAACATACCTTAAAAAATGATAAATCGAATAGATGAACAAGAACAAATACTAAAATCATATATACAATCATGATCATGAAGTCCAATAGGCATACCAACAGAAACAAAAACCAAAGTAAAATCTTTAAATAAAATATCATTTTTATTCTAGTTTAAAATAAATTATTAAAATTAGTTTTTATTTATTAATAATATAAAGTAAATTTATTTCCATAATCATTTTTATAATCATTACTTTTTTTATCTATAAATAAAAATAGTCACTTATAAATCCATTTATTGGATCAAAGCTTCCTTCATTGGATAAATCATTTAAAAAATAGTTTTTTAAAAAAATTAAAAAATTATTTCCAATAAACTTTAGAATTTCATTTCAGTAAAGACAAATACTGAACAATAAGTAATGAAAAGTGTATAAATCTTGGGTATTATAAAGTAAGGTAAGATAAAAAGAAACTCATACATGAATTAATATTAAATGGGAAGCATGAGGGAGACACCCTAAGGTCACTCAAGCTAATGAAAACCAAGAAATATTTTTATTAAATAAGAAGACCCTCAATTATTAGAAGGAAACTAGTAACACATTAGCGGAAAATGTAAAATAGCATACTTCACAAGCATAACTAGTGGAAAAGGAGACCATCTCGAACTAGGCTCTCCTAGCCAATTACCTAGGGTTCCCATGGAGTTCTAATAGTGTAAAAAACAATACCTCTATATATATATAAAATTAATATTCAAGTAGAAGTGTATACAAACAACACATCCATGTTCCAATAGAGAGAACCATGAAAGTATCTATTAGAAATTAATCAATGTCTTAAACATTTATTTGGATGGTGAAAATAGGGTCTTAAAATTTATTTTAGAAATCCACTAACAAGTTTATTTGGAAACTAATTCTGACCATTAAATTTAATTCTTGAAATTTTCCTTTTATCATTATACTCACATATATTTACACACACACACACATATATATACCCATTTATATGTGTGTATCCACCAAGTATATCAAAATACATGTCCAAACACCCTTTTTTTATTCATAGAAAAATTTTAAATATTCTAGTAATACTGGACATTTATAGATTTGCTTGAAATGCAAAGTAAAACATAAGGGGCCAAATTAGAATTTACCATGGAAACCAATATAAAATTTTAAAATAATTAAAATCATTTACAAATGATATTTTAGGGTTTATTAAACATTATAGTGTTTTAGTTTAATTAATTTTTTTTACCAAGCTTCAAAATTTGAGAAATCCTCTGAATTTGAATGAAAATCAAGTAAAACATGAATTTATTTCAATTAATCCTATTTATTTTTTATATAATCATCTAACATAAAAAAAGAGAATTAAAATTCATGAAATAACATTTTTATAATTTAAAGGCCAAATACAAAGGGAAACCTACCTTAAATCGAGAAAAACACATTAATTTCTATGAACTATGCTAGAATGGGCTTCATACTGATCATAAAAGACCATAATAACCAAAAATCAACAAACGAAAACACCCACTATGGAAGAGGGATCTTCCAAGATTTTTCAACAATGAAGGAGGAGAAGAAAATGAAAGAAGAAGGGGAGGAAGGAAGATGAGTTCATACCTCAAAGATTTGAACCTAGATCATGAAGAAACAACCTAAAATCAATAAAATATAAGGAAGAACAAAGGTAAGATAAGTGCACTAGGGGATCTTGACCATGAGTCATTTAGACGGGAAATGGGTATGGGAGAGGTTTGAACTAGGGATAAAAGAGGGGAAATGTCTTAATTTAATCCCTTTGAATTCGTTGGAAACTGTACATGGGTTTCATATAGTTTATAAACTATGCACTAAACTTTCATGCTTCACTGGACACACCTAGGATTGTGCATGGCCTAGCCATGTAGTTTGGGAAACCATGTGAAAACCATTAAAAATGATTTTGTTACGTTATAGAATAATTTTTAATGGTTTTAATAACCTAGTATTTTCATACAAAAATATCACGTCTTTTTAGATGAATATTCAATACTTCTCACAAGTAGATGCCAAAGCACTATAATGTCTTAGTGTCTTTTGAGAATAGGTAAAAATATTCTTATTTAATGTATGATATTAACCATCTCCCATACAAATCTTCCTTATTTCTACTCCTCATAAATACACCCTACTTAAAACCTTTATTTATAACAAGGTAAGGGAAACAAAAGGAAAGGTGAGATTAGATGTGAAGTAAGGGTAAACATGAGACATATCATTCTATGATCATATGAATGAATAATATAAAGATATGGGTATGATAACAAGAACATAAATAAAAGAGTTCATACCCAACCTGGCGTAGATAATAAACGCGAGTTAGTATAAAAACCATTATCATTCAAAAATAATTCATTCTTAAGTTTCTGAAACCATCATAAGTAATAAACCATAAGTTGATGTGTGAAAATTGAGACACCAACATAGATATAGAAACCATTTAATTTTTCAAGGTTAACTACCAAGACAATAAAATATAGTGGTTCATATATAGGCCCTATCCTTTTAAAGATATTGTTACATGATTTTATGCATAATACAAACCAAGGATCAAATAGTTACATGTATATGAAAATCTTGGTACATGATTAGAAAAACTGATACTAAAAATTAAAAAATCCTTTATTTTCTCTCCATAGTAATATAATAACTCCCATTGATATCCTATTACAACATTGGATAACTTGGTGATTTCATGGACAAAAGAGATGATCTAAAAATCCTAGTAAGGGAATGAACATGGGAATAAAACATAGCATGTGAGTTAGAAAGGAATAAAATGATAACATAAAAGGCATGGATCATGAAAAAACATATGAAAGAATAACTTATAAAAAATGTAATCACATGATCATGTAAATATTGGAATATGGTATAAATATGTTTATTGAAATAAACATGAGTCATGGATAACTATCAAGACTATATCACATAGTGGAAAAATTACCAAAATGTATTAGCTTTATTACCTAATTTCATATAGACTAAACCATTATAAAATTAATTCTAGTGATATTTGGGTTCAACCATATTAACATGTTCATGCATATGTGTGTTATAAAAAGAATCAAACATAATGAATAAACATAAGTGTTACCCATGGAAAGAGATGTGTGCTGTAATAATGTCTTAAGGAATGACAAAATGGTGCATAAAAATAATTTCCCTAAATGAAGGGATATAAATCATGAATGGACATTAGTAAAGGAGATATAAGAATATATCATTAACAATTAACTTTAACTGAAGTGAAAACATTAAAAATAGTGGTTAGGTAACTTTATAAATGTGCCACTTAAGTGCGGTTTTAAGGTAAGGAATAAAGAGTCATTTTAGAGGAAAAAGACCTAATTGTTTGAATAAAACTAGAAATTGACTAAAATAATTATTCATGATAAATTGAATGATTTTAGAAACATATGTTTGGCATAAAATAATTTTTAGAGTGTACATGAAAATTGGTTAGAAAACGAGTTGTTCCCTTTTATTAAGTTCGATTATCGAGAGGAATTAAGAAAGGAACCTTATAAAACATATAATTTCCCATAAAATAAATATGATTTGAGATAAATAAATTTGTATGGTACATAGAAAAATAACATATGATAAGTATATTAGAATAACGAAGTGATAAATTAAGTGGTATAGAGAGATAACATAACATAAAGGAAATATAGAGATTCAAAAAGATCCTAAAAGTTATGTTTGAATGCATTTTTCAGTTTCACTTAATGTACTAGATAATAAAAATATATTCATTAATTAATATATAAAGAACCTATTATAAATGTATTTTATTTTTTAGAATTTTATTAAGTTCATTTATATCCATTTTGATAAGTTGTAATGATCAATTACATCATTTTAGGAGTGTTCGTTTTCAGTGATTCATGGTATGTTTACCTATATATAATTATGGAAGTTCTTGTAAAAGGGGATAATTATGTTAAAGATAAATTATATGGTATCAATTCACTTAAATATGTTAAAATTATACCATATGTAATTTTTTTTCTTACGTGAGTATGATTTTATTGATAAAATAAAAAAGATAAATTTTTTGTTTATTTTGGTAGCCATTTGTTCATCACATACTAGTTACATTTTATTTAATATTATATATATATATATATTATTTGAAGAACATGAAAAAAGTTATCATATATAAATAAAAATCTATTTTACCCGTATTAATGGTTTTATGACCAGCCTTAAAGGAGTTAATGGAAATCAAAAACTCATTATCTACAAAGTTGGTAAACTTCCATAATTTGGAATATAGTTTCATTTCTTTAAATAAGATGATGTGAGAAAAGTGGTGGAAAGATGATATTATATTAGAAATATAAAATTACAATATATACATGATACTTTAGTTGTTATGATTTTATGGATGAATGAGGTGAGGAGAAGGCAGAAAAAATAAATGAAATTAAAAGAGATGGCTTGAGAATGTTACCTCTTGAATATCAGCTACTTGAAAGACCCATTAAAGTTCATGGAATTGGTATTTTGATTAAAACAAAAACAATTGGATATGTGGAAGAGGTATGAGAATGTATGTGAGAAAAACATTGACAAGCTGAAAGGATTATTTGGTTTGAGGAGATGGATGGTATTTATAGGGGGAGAGGGGTGCTTCTAAATATTATATTCATTGGTTTATTACTTTGAATCAATACTATCAAAAGTGTTGGTTCTAATTACTAAATACAGTGAACAGTTCGGGATAGTTCCAACCAATGTGTTATTACATTATCTATGTCTAAAAAATTTATTTATTTGGTTTATAATGTTAAATACCATAAATTACTATATTTTACTATTCACAAACAAATCATCTATTTTTAAAAAATCCAAAAAATCACCCTTACAATTTTTCAATTTTTAGATTTAAAAAAGGGAATAAATTTTAATAAAATAATTTTCGAAATATGAGAAATTTATGTTTTAAAAAAATCATCATTTATTTGAAAATATCAAATTTGATATTATAATCAAAGATGGAAGAGAAGGAGAGGATGCCTCTATTGCCACACCCCATAGTTTAGTCTTCCCTAACTCACCCACGGAGTGTTAATCTTCACTCGTTTGATGCGTTTTGACTTGAAAATCGGATTATTTTGGCTTTAGAGGAAAATAAAAAGGACCATGAAGCTCCAAATAACCTTTCACCCTTCAAGGGTTTCTCAGGGGGATCCTTCATTCCTCTTCCAAATTGTGTGCCCCATCTAATAATTCGAAAATGGTTAACATCTCATGTTTTAGACTCTGAGGATGCAATAGTGGCTAGGATTGATCTATGAAAGCATTTATTTATCACTCGTATATCAATAATGAAATGTATGAAACCCTGACAGACTTCAGATCTCATCTCTCGGTTGGATGATATTTGGGGATTCAATGAATTCAAATTTGTGTCCCTCAGTCAAGGACTTTTTCATATCGTGTTTCATTTGGTGGAGCTCAAAGGGAGATCTCGGAGTATCGGTTCCATCAATCTCATGCCAGGTACACTTGGACCTCATCAATGGAAATTGAACTTCAATTTTCTTGATTTTAAGGATACTTGTGCCCAAGTATGGATAAAAATACACGATCTCAACTAGGTATTATGGCATGCTAAGATTTTGTTTGATATTGTATATGCTATTAAGATTCCAATTAGAATGGATCATGTAATATAATTAGAAAGTTATGGTCATTTTTCTCAGGTCCTAGTAGAGGTTGACCTTAGTACTACTTTAATAGATAAGGTGATTTTATCTACTCAACAAGATGATATTTGTCTTCTAATTGAATATGAAATCACTCTTCCTTTTTGTCTTTCTTATCAATTTATTGGGCATGAAGAACCTATATGTAGAAGAAATTTTATTTGTGACAACTATCAAATTAAAGGGCATGACCTACAACACTGTAGAAAGCCACCTAAATAATCTATGGCACAAATCATTGAGTAGAATAAGACTACTGCTATAATTGGACATGATCTCCTAAAAGACTCTGATAGAAAGATTGTTGAGTGTGCTGAAAAATATCAAAGGTCCCTTGATGAAGAACCCAATTCCAAAATGATATGTTCTGAAGAACTGATAAATACTATCTCTTCTACAAAAAAACAAGAGGGTTATCTTTTCCTGGGATGATCTTGGTAAGGATATTCATTTATATATAGCTGACAACTCTGATATGGATGGTACTAATGAAGCCTCATTCAAATAAATATTGACAAGTGGTCTCAAAGATGATAAAGATGCTAAATCAATTTATAGTCTTGATGCTTTGGAAACTGCTACTCCATAAGATGAAGACTCTTTCCAAAGATAATAACAGATTTTTTTCAACCAAAAAAGTAGAAGAGGCAATGAAAAGATGGACCTTCGTATCTCAAGGAAATATAAAGAAAGGAAATAGGTGACCGATGTTTATAATTATTCTTCAGAAAAAGAAAATCAAAAGGTACAACCCCCTGGTCAATATTTTTCCTCAAATGGAAAAACTATTTTTTGTTTAGAGTGGATAGAGAAACAACCTATATTTCTACAGTTCTGCATGCCACTAATATGGAGGTCTCCCCTTCAGAAGGTACTCCTAGAGCCCATGTTATGTCCAGTTTATTTCATGGTTTCCCAGCTAAGGTTAGTGCTGGTAATTATTAACTTATTCATGCTAAAGATGGTAGGGATACAGTTTTTTTTCATCCTCTTTAACATTTAAAAATATTATTGCATAGGGTTCTATGAATAACCATATCTTGCACTATAAACTCACTCCAACTGGACAACATGAACATATAGGTCCCTTGAAGGAATCTGTCCGAGACTCCTCTCATGAAGTGCATGCGGACCTTCCCAGTTTGGAGGGCATTAATATTGACAAAGTGACAGGATCATCGTAGCCTCCACCAAGCTGTGACACCCCTCAATCTCAAATTCAATAAGTTATGAAAAACGTGAGTACCTATAATTCATTTGAAATTATTGCATTTTCTAGTAGTGAAAAAGACAGAAAAACAATAAAATATCGGGATGGAGTTAAGTGTGCAAACATTGATGTAAATTCTGAAATCCCAGATGATGGTGGAGGTCCCTGGATGCAGGAAAAGGCTGGACAGAGGGGGAGACACTCAAGTGGTAGAGGTGCTCAGATATCTCTTAACAGTATGAACAAAAGCTCATGAATGTGTTGATTCCATTTTTATGTACATGAAGTTTTGTATTTACTCCTCTATCTTGACTTCTTTTATGACGTTCTTATTTAATAATAGGGGCCTTTACGCCTCATCTTTCTTAAAAAAATATTATAATCAATTTTTTGATCCCTTTAAATATTAATTATGGTCACATAAAATTTCCTTATAATTAGAATACAAAATAATATTATCATATGAATATATTTTATGATAATAAAATCTATTTTATATAATTATATTAATTATAAAATTGTAATCAAACATTTACATGTTATAAAAATACAAACACATAATTTATTATTTTTAAAACATTTAGTTACTTATACCATGATATAAATATATAATTATTTATTTATAAGATATATTAATATGATTTTATACATTCATAGGTGAGGTTACTATTCTATAGGCCATATCTATGTTCTTGACATTCAGATTACTATTTGAACAGTCATATTTATAATGGTCATATATGTTTTTAATTCTTAAAGATATCTCTTATTTCATTAACATTTATTTTCACATAAGGTTATATATAATTTCATATTGAAAATGAACATTTTATTATTAAAATTTTGTTTTTATTTCTACATTTTTGTTTGTGAGTTAGTTATTCTAGTGGATTAAGTAGATCTATGTTTTATATTTTTGTTATCTTATTTTCTAATTATTGTATCGCTGTAAAATTTGGAATTATTATTGGTTAATATTATGACTAATGCATCATTTTTAAATTATTTGAATAATGTTTTATATATTTATCTACGTGATATTTGATTTTTATAACATAATTATAAGAATAAAATTCTATAGATAAAATTATGTGTCATTACATTCTTCCACCCTTTTGAAATTTTGTCCTCAAAATTTTATTTTACATAATTTGGTGAAAAAATCTTAGATTATTTCTCCATCATCTATTCCTCTAGTTCCCATTTTGCCTCTTCATATTTATTGTTTCTACATTTTACCTTGACCGAGTTAGTGGTATTATTACATAAAACCTTGTCTCTATGGTCCAAAATATTCACCGACTTCTCTTCATAAGGGAGATCATTTTTTATCTATACCACCTCTGAGTACATTACATGTGAGATTTCTGGAATATAATTATTCAAGATGGATATATATAATACATCAGGTAATTGAGACATATTCGTAGGATGTTCTAGTCGATATTCCATATATTCGACCCGATCAAGAATCTCAAAGTGGTCTATATACCCATGACTTAGCTTTTATTTCTTCCAAAATATCACAACTCTCTTCCATGGAGATATGTCGAGGAAAAAATTTTCACCAACCTCAAACTATAAGTCTTGTTGATGATTATATGCATAGCTCTTCTATCCACTTGGAGAACCCCAGATATACTCTTAGATGATATTCACCTTTTTTCCAATTCCATGATCATTTCATGTGCTAACATCTTACATTCACCATATTCTTCCTAGAATGTAGGTGTTCTATATATTTTCCTATAATGGGATTCATATGGATCTATTTGTAATATTGAGTGGAAACTATTATTATAAGAAAATTCGACTCGTTGAATATGTTGATTCTATCCTCCTTTTAGGTCCATTGATTGTGCTCTCAACATGTCTTCTAGTGTCTAAATTGTCCTCTTATATTGGGCCTCAGTTTGGGGGTGAAAAGTCATGCGGATGTTCAACTCAGAATTTAGAGCATGGTGGATAATTTTATAGAACATGTAGGTAAACCCCGAATCATGATTATATGTAATTGGTAATGGTATTCCATGCATCCTCACCACTTATCTGATGTATATCCATGAAATTTGTTTGAGTATGATGTCGTCTTGAATCAATATAAAGTGAGAGGTCTTTTTTAGATGATCTATAATAACACATATAGCTTAGTTTCACCTGGATGTCTTCAAAAGTCCAATGAGAATATCCATAGCTATGTTTTCCCACTTCAATGTAGGTATGGAATATGGTTTCATCATTAAATTAAAATTTTTTCTTTCAACCTTCACTTGTTGTCACGAACAAACCTGGGTTGACCCCGAATCGGTCACCTGATCCAGTCCGTGACATGTCCCAAGGGGCGGTCCCGATCACATCAGGAAGGGAACTAGTTCCAGTCATCAAATATAAACTAATAGAAATGATATAAGACCAAAAAAACTTGGATCAAATATATAAATGAAACAAACTAAAAACACTATAAAGCTGAACAATTGAAGAATAATAAAAAACAACTGAACCAGATACAAATTACAAAAAAATGAAAGACAACAAGAGACAAGAACCCGCTACCATGATCTCAGTGTGATCCATTTGGTCATCCCCGACCACAATCCAGTGATTCTCCACAACGGGAACCTGGTCCAGGGAACCTAAAAAAATGAGACCTGTAATAGAAAAGATAGGATATGTGTGGCAACCAAAATGTTCATTAGTAATGCCAAAATAAAACACTAAATCCTAGAATCTCTATTCCCAAACCAAACCATTAACACAAGTTTGAAATAAAAATATAAAATTAGGGATTCCACATTTTAAAATAAGCAACATTTTTTACCATTAAAAAACCCACTACACACTACATACCATTTCCGAAAAAAATTTCCATTTTACAAAAAACCCCAAAACAAATGATACCAAAGATGGGATAAAGTAAAATAGGTAAACGATTAACGGTGGAAATATACTTGTACAATAGAATGTAAATAAGCAATGTAAATAATTAAGTAACCACAGGTGATCCAAAACATCACTAGAAGAACCCTGTATGTACTCGGTTCGGAACTACCTACTGGCATATGGTGAATACCAATTTCCTATAACCAATCGGCTACTCTAAACAACCCCACCAGGGGCACAACCTACCTGGAATTACAACAAATCTTGGGGTACCAACCTGTCTAATCATGGTTGGTCAGGAATGATCACTCAATCCTCTAAAATAATCCCATGAACCCATGGTGGTACTAATACTGTGTAAGTAGGATGCCCTCACACACATGACTCTCCTTGTATGCTGTTACTACACTTGACTACCCTAAACACAGACACCCTATACAATAACCTATATAGTGATATCCCTCCTATAGAGGTGCCCACTAGGTATATATATATATAATCATTTATACGCCATATCACCCAAGGTTCCAAAAAATATGTCACATCACATCAACTTTTAAAACATTTAACAAAACACATTGAGTTTGCAACCAAGCTCACACATTTTTCCAAAACTCAATCCTTTCAAAAAATTATCACAAACATAGACTTTAAGTTAAGAGTTCCAAATGATCCTTTAGCTCGACACACACTAAATATGTTTACCAAAAGCATCTCTAAACCCCCATTTTGGGAAAATAATACAGCTAGTAAAACATTCCAAACAACCTATTAAGTCAATAATTTACCAAAAACACACACCCAAAATCCAAACTGGCATTCCCCAAAAGATTAAATTTTAAACCATTTTTAGAAACCACAAAAGAACCCGACATCATTTAGGAAGCAAGAACCATCTTCAGAAAGTTACCATTCATTTTAAATCCAAACCAAAATGCACACCAAAACACTTTGCACCCATGATCCACATTTCAAACATCATTGAATAAATCAATTACTCATTTGGTAAAACATTTCAAAGGAAAAAACAAAGTCTTGAATCAATATTTCACTATCTTCGCACACAAATTATATTTTAAAATCCATTTTATAACCTAACCCTTTGATAACTACTCTCACACCATTTGAAACTTAATCCACACTATTATCACAACCAATTTCACATTTACGCCCCACAAAAACATAGTTTACACTCCTTGCAGAGTAGAATACATTAATTACATTGTCCATAAAACACTAGTATGCGACACACTATGGGGTTTCATCAAAGAACTCACTTTATATCACATGACGTGGTAAAAAAACATGTCAAAACATGTTAAAATTCTTTAAGAAGTGAGTTCACACCAAATAACATAATTACAAAAAATTATAAACCAATTAAATAGGCAGCTTGGTTTATTAAATAATATTTTTATATAGAATCACCTACACATAATTAGAGACTTCTTCCAAAACTAATTTTATCAATTATAACAAAAACACACTAAAAAAAATTAGCTACGACAATTATTGAGTTGAAAATGATAATTTAAAAATTATTTAAAACACACAAGTGTGTTGGGTTGTGAAGAAAAGGATGAATTTGGAAAATGCCTACATCAAACCAATTGTGGATGTGATAAAACCTCAACAGAAGGAGGAACAATGCTCCGAAGACCAAACACACACCCAAGACAAAAAAAATGCACAAAAAACATTCTTAGGTGTCCATATTTAGGTAAATTGAAGAAAAACCCCAATAATAAAAGAAATACTACAAACCGATGTAGAGGGGTCATCGGTAGGGGGTTTTTTCCGGGATGGATTACATTAGGAAGGGGGTTTGGCCAAAGAAGGTGTCCAGAGGAGGTGCGGTGGTCTGGTGTAGAATGAGGAGGATGGAGGTTAGAGAAAGGTGGAGCACCGGTCCAGTTGGGTGAGGTTGGGGGAACAACCCCTCACACAAGAGAAGGAGAGGGAGAGCAGGTTGGTACCTTGGGGACACGCCAGAGTGGGTTGGCCAGTGCAAGAAGGTGTGAAGAGTGGGGGTGGGGGGGGGGTGGTCATGACCTATAGGTGGGGGGTCGGGCGTGCACCACACTTAGAGGAGGGGGGGGGGGGGGGGGTGGGGAGGAACCCCTAGGGTTTCAACTCACTTAGTTTATTTAAATTAAAAAAGACATTATAATAATACTATAATAATAATAAAAAATTTAATTATATAATAATAATTATATTTAGTATAAAAAAATAATTATGAAAATAATATTATAAAAAATCATATTATGATTATTATTAATATTATTAACCTTTTTTTAAAAAATTATATTATATTTATTTTAACTTTAATTTTTTTCTTTATCATTCAATACATTTATTTATTTAATCCGAACATCGGGATGCCACACAGTTTGCATGTAGTCAAATGCATGGTTGAGAAAACTGTGTTTGAACCATGCCACCCAACAATGCCCACTTATAGGGTCAATATGTGTTCTTATTGCATAATTTTTATAAACCCCAAGCATGTTACACACCACAACTTCAACCAACCTAGGAATCCGCACGGACACCGTACAGTTATGACCAATCACGCGGGTTAATCGCGTAATGGTGATAAAGAATATGGGGTGACTATTAATTCACCAAGTCACACCTAACCAATTAGAATGAAACCAAAACCAACAAAAGGGGAGAAAACGAGGCATTTCTTCCCAAAACAAGAATTCCAATAACACATAGACTATGGAATTCGAACACACCAACTTAGGGAGGGGCTAACATGGGAAGTCCCAACCAATACAAACCAACTTCTATGGCATGCGTAAAGAAACTCTGTTGTCAAAACTAAAAACATTACACACCAAAAAAACCCCAACACTTGGGGTAACCCTGGAGAAAACACAAACCAAACGATGAACTGATACATTAGAAATCAATTCTAAAAAACTTAAATATCTCCAAAAGCGTAAAACATAAACACTCAAGCAAAAAATGATTTAAAAGGTGCACTTTTAAATATGTAAAACTAGTTAAATTATAATGGAACAAGCCCATCACACTCTTAAAATGAAACTATGAAATTAAAATAACGGTAAAATTTAACAGAATAAAAACAAGAATGAAAATGATTTAGATGTTATAATCCCAACACAGAACTCAGAACCCAAACAAAGGCTTCACACCCCCGGTAACTTATAACTGTGCGCAAGAATCACCCCATGAACCGAGTCTAGGGCTCTGATGGCTGAAGCATATTATGCCTTACATTTAGGTATTAGCATCACATGATTAAAACATCTTCTTTAGATGACACTTTGTACGATACTTCTCTAGATAACCCAGACTACCGAAAAAATGACACCTCTTTGGAGGAATGAGACATGACGTCTTTGAGGGATCAAACTGGACAAACTTGTAGAACACACGAGGATGATATGATGAAATGAGATCTGTAATCAATGAAAGAGATTTTTCAAAAATAGGTTGCTCTGGAACACACTACTTTCTAGGTGGAGGACCTTCATGAGCAACTGGATACGTTGGATTGCAAACCATTTATGCTTTGGAGACCGACTTATCTAGGAGCACATCATCCACCATAATCTTGAAATGATGATCCTTCGAAGGGAGGACACATTATTTGTTCTCTGGATGAAGACCTATGATGATGAGAGAAGTCTAAATCAAACCATGTGATGCTACCTCTGACGAAAAGGACACAAGTTCTTTGAAATGATCAACATATGGCTTCACTATCTGTCGGACTTGTTGAATACACATGAGTTATTCCCCTTTATTTGTCTTCAAATCTTCCAGTATGAACTATTAGATGAAGAAGTATTTAAAGACATCCCACTTTATCCCAACATGCATTGATGGTGGGGTGAACAACGCCCATTAATCTTGACATATACCTTTGAACTTTCCCAAAAAGGGAGTCACTTTGGTAGTTTTGTGAGTTCCTAAATACCCTGAAGATGTGCTCAACCACTTCAAATCACTCTGCTACCTCTAAAAGACACTGATAATTTTAATAGATAAGCAATATTTGAGAAGGTCCAAAAACTGGGCGTGACTTATCAGAAACCTTGGGGACCTTACTAGGTGATATTTTGTAAAAAACATAAAAAAAATACCAAACCATTATTAAGATGAAGTATCATCAATAAAACAAAATTCATCCAAAAACAATCAAATAAATATAAACAAATCTAAGAACATCACTTTTATAAGACACCCCTTTTCATTTAAATTTTCAAACCCACTTTAATGATTTCAGAACCATTTGAAAGAAATTCGTTTCCATTTCAAAACCACCTTAATTTTAAAATCATACTTACAATAACCAAAAAAACAATAAAGCACACCTTACACCAAACCACTAGAATGAGAAACTATTAGTCACGCTTAACTTGATGACATGGAAGTGAAGCCTGACCCAAGAAAGCATTGACAACTATGAGGTACTTGAACCATGAACTTGGGCACCAAATGGGTCAATACTCCATGCGATATTGTTACAAGACACTAGCTTGCCTATGTTGTCATCCCTCAATCCGAAAACAAACGAAGACATGATAAGGATTCAATCCCGGACTACCCCTAGTGACTTGAGGTTTAGAATGGGTAAGGGTTTATGATTCCCTTCCTGTATCTACCTCATAAGTCCTGAATGTCCTAATACCCATATATCAGAGACCCCAAATAACAAGATTCAGCTCTGATACCATTTTTTACACGAACCAATCTAGGTCAACCTTAAACCGGTTTCCCGAGCCGGTACATGGCATTTCCAGAGTGGCTTTCCTGATCCCCTCATGATGGAAACTAATGGTAGGAATAAAAAAGTAATGTAAAATGAATGATTTCATCCTAAATAAATCCCCAGATCAAAGATATAAATGATCAAAACTAAAAAAGAATTAAATCATAACAACTAAAACACAATAAAAAAAAACTAAAATAGATACAAAGTACAACTGAAAGGAAACAAAAATTGGAGACAAGACCCCATTACCAAGATCTATGTGTGACCCATTTTATCACCTCCAACCAAAATCCATCCCTAATCCACAACAAGAACCTAGTCCAGCGAACCAGAATAAAAACCACACCTACAGCTAAAAATATAGTATAGGCGTGAGCACTGAAATGCTTAGTAGGAATTCGAAGATAAACTACTGAATCCAAGAATCTCCCCTAAAAAAAAATCATCATAAGTTTGAAATAAAAATATATATGTAGGGTTTCTACATTATAAAATAAAAAACATGTTTTTCCATTTAATAACCCAACATATGCTACATTCCATTTTCAAAACAACTTTCCAATTTATAAAAAAACTCACTACAAATGACACTAAAGATGGGATAAAGTAAAATTGGTAAATAGTGCAAGCTGGAAATAAAATAGTACAACAGAGAGTAAAAAAGAAATAAAAGTAATTAAGTAAACATGGGTGATCGTAAACATCCATAGAATACCCCTGGACATACTCGGTTCGGAACCACCTACCGACATATAGTGAATCTCCTTTGTCTATAACGAATTGGATGCTCTAAACAACCTCACCAGTGGCACAACCCACCAGGAAAAAATGAAAATCAAGGGGGGTACCAACCCATTTAACCAGGTTTGGTTAGTAACCATCACTCGATCCTATAATATACTCCCATGAACCCATGGTGGTAGCAATACTGTGTATGTAAGAGGCCCTCACACGTGTGACTCACCTTATTTGTCGTCACTGCACTTACATACCATAATCAAGGACACACTATGCGATAAACCATACAGGAATATCCATCATATAGAGTTTCCCACTATATATATTTATATATAAACATTAATATGACATATTAACCAAGGTTCCAACCAGGCGGTCACGTCACATAAACTTTTAAACAATTTCACAAAACACATTAAGTTGCCAACTGGGCTCACACATTTTCCAAAACTCAATCCTTTCTAAAAATTTACACAAACACGACCATTAAGTTAGAAGTTTCAAACATGAAATTAGTTTGACACACTTCATATCCATTTACCAAAAAAATCTCCAAATGCCCAGTTTGGAAAAATCATAAAACAAATAAAACATGTGAACTATACCCTTAAGTTAGTAATTTACCAAAAAAACACTCCCAAAATCCAAACATGCATTTCCCAAAAGACTCAATTTTAAACCATTTTTAGAAATCACACAAAGAACCCACCATTATTTAGGAAGTGAGAACCATCTTCCCAAATATACCATTTGTTTTCAAACCAAACCCATCCGCACTTCAACACAATTTGCACCCATGATTTACTTTTCTAAAATCATTGAATAAATAATTTACTACTTTGGTAAAACATTTAAAAGGAAAAAAGGCTGGCATCATGATTTTACCAACTTCTCATGAGAATTTAATTTTAAAATACATTTTATAACCCAAACCTATGAAAAATACTATTGTACCTTTCAAATCATAACACACACCACTCGTACAACAAAATTCACTTCGAAGCCACATCAAAAAATAATTTTCAATCCTTGTATAGTTGAATAGAGTAATTACACTATTTATAATACACTATTAAGTAACACACTATAGATTTTTATCATGGAACACAGTTCATATCACATGAATCACTACAAAAATAAGTCAACATATATTGAAATTCCTTGAAAAGTGAGTTTTCACCAAAAAAATTAATTACAAAACATGCTAAACTAATTAAACAGGTAGAATGATTCAATAAATAAAATTTTCATATGGATTCACCTACACATAATCAAATAATTATTCTGAAACTATTTTTTACAATTTTAACCAAAACAAAAACACATCAAAAAATTATCCACAATACTTATTTGGATGAAAATTATAATTTAAAAATTATTTAAAACACACAAGTATAATGGGTTGTGCGGGAAAAGAACAATTCAGAAAATTCATACCTCAAACTAGGTGAGGATGTGATGGAACCTTAACAGAAGGAGGAAAAATTCCCCATGAACCAATCACACACCATAGAAAATGAGAAAAATGAATAAAACACATTTTGAGGCATTATGATTTTGGTAATTTTAAGAAAACCCCTAAAAGAAATGAAATACTACAAACTAGAGTAGGTGGTTGTGAGAGTGGGGTTTGTGCCATGATAGATCGCATCGGGAAGGGGGGTTCAGTTGAAGAAGGTTGGTGGAAGAGGTGCCATGATATGCTATAGGATGAAGAGGATATAGGTCAGAGAAAGGTAGAGTACCGGTATGGATAGGTGAGGTTGAGCGCGCAATTCCCCACACTAGAGAAGGAGAGGGAGAGAAGTTCGGGCCACCGTGGATGCACTGGAGCGGGCTAACTGGTGCAAGATGGATTGAAAAGTTGGGTGGGGGGGGGGGGGGTTCGGCCGAGACCGTTATGTGGGGAAGGGGGATTGGGTGCGCAGTGTTCTTGGAGGAGGGGCGGGGGTGACACCCCATAGGTTTCACATCATTATTATTTTTACATAAATGATGGTATAATAATAACAACACTATAATGATAATGATAATAAATTAATTATATAATAATAATAAATATTATAACAACAACAACAAGAAGAAGAATAATAATAATAATAATAATATTATTATTATTATTAATCATATTATTATTATTATTAATATGATTAATCATTTAAAAAATATATTTTCGTTAATTTAACTTACTTAATTTTATTTTATTTATAATTAAATTACTTCATATATTTAATCTAAACACGGGGTTTCTATACGGTTCAATTGCAGTCAAACATATGGTTGAAAAAACTGTGTTCAAACTGTGCCACCGGGAACTGCCCACTAATAGGGTCAAGCTGCATACTTGTTGTGAAATTTTATAAATCACACGTAAGTCATGTGCCACAACTCTGATCCACTCAAGTATCCACGCGGGCACCAAACAGTTACTTCTAACCATGTGGGCTAACCGTGCAACAGGTAAAAACCATCAAAAATTCAATGTAATAAATATAGAAATAAAAAAATAATAGATTAAATAGGTCAGGTGTAATGTCCCGAATCTAGAAGCTACTCAACGGGTACCCCAGACCCGGTTGGTCACACGACCTCAGGTGCATTTCCCCAAATGCAAGAGGTTGCAGAATAGCAGCGAGGGCCCAAGTCTGATAGTGGGGAAACTATTTCCTCATTTGTCAAAGTGTAGCGCAGCGGAATAAAATATACTAACATACAATAGCAGCGGAAGCAATAAACCACACACATTTAAAATGAACAAATGTAGTGAAAGATAACCAACAGTTGTATATATAATGATGAAACATGTCTCTAGTTCTAAGAAAACTTCCAGAACATGTTACACAATAGTAAAATAAAATAAAATAGAAAGTACAGGTACAATAGAACAAAACAGAATAGCCGACAGCATCACAAGCCTAATCTCGGTCCCATGCTCCTCTAATCCTCAGCAACAATCAAGAACCTGTATAGGGACCCTTGACCTTATCCACACCAGTAGAAATGTAATCTATTTGGGGCAGAAGACATGACCCCAAACAGGGTGTGAGAAATAAATCTCAGTAGGCACCCACCAAAGGCCCGTGCCCAACTGTGTGAAAATATGCAACTACAGTTTGAAAATGTAAATACAGTAAACCAGTAAGCACTCAAAAGTAACTATAACTACTAGGTTCTTTACCATTTTCATTTTAACCATTTAATTTAATAACATTATGTGCTCATCAGAACCAAGCCCTCAGGCCAATCATAATTTTTCCCTCAGCCTAATATTGTAAAACCACACCCTCAGGCTCGCCCTCAGGCTATATAATAACCACGCCCTCAGGCTTTCCCTCAGGCTATATAATAACCACACCCTTAGGCTTGCCCTCAGTCTATATAACAACCATGCCCTCAGGCTTTCCCTCAAGATATAGTAACCACACCCTCAGGCTTTCCCTCAGGCTATATAATAACCATGCCCTTCAGGCTATATGATAACAATGCCCTCAGGCTATATAATAACCATGCACATAGGCTTTCCCTTAGGCTAAATAATAACCACGCCCTCAGTCTTTCCATCAGGCTATAGTAACCATGCCCTCAGGATTTTCCTCAGGCTATATAATAACCACACCCTCAGGCTTTAGTAACCGGGCCAAGCCCAAAGCACAAACATGTGATTTATATAAAATTTATCTCAAGGAAAAAGTAATGCACAAAATAAACATGGCATATCCTTGGGTATCCTGGCCAAATGGCTAAACAGAGGAACGCACCCCCGGGGTGGTCCTGGATACAAGCAGCGATAAAAAAAAGTTTATTATCACATTTAATTACCTATACAATTCTTGGTATTCTAGAAATCCAAGGCCTCAGCCACACGACACCCCAACATGGGTCCGTAGCACAATGGTACAGACAAACACACACAAGTTGAAATTTAAACACCAAGCCACCTACCTCAATCTCCCCTGATCCGTATACGCGAACGAAGATCCTTGAATCGTCCAATAATGACGTAGATCTGAGGTGAAATAAATCCCAATAAAACATAAATAACATCCCCTCGGGAAGGAATTGGTATGAATGAATTAAGGAGATGAAAGGGCTTACCCTTATGGTTGCAACAAGATCAACAAAGGCAGAATCAGATTCCCAGTGCTCGATCAGGAGGTCTCCAAAGTTCCGTCCAGGTCTCCCAAGACCTCCTCCAGTTCTAAGCCTTCCCTGTGAATAGGGGAGGCTACTGACCATTTTAAGTTAAAAAACAAACTACATGGTGTGTATTTTTTTCATTTAACTGTTCCTCTGGCGGCTACCTTTCCCACCGCAGCACTGTTCATCAGTCGACATGAGTACATGGCATGGAATCCATGAGTACACGACGTGTACTATCGCTCAGCTAGCAGCTGCCTTCATCACCTTACTATTTTCCTGCCGATTGACTACACAGTCTGTAAAGACCCACTACACGGCGTGTAGTCGGTTTTTACACCCTTCATCGCCCACATGTCCACACACCCTGTGTACTCATACCACACGGCCAAACTACCCGACATGTGGAAAAGTACACGGCGTGTACCCACCAAAAAGTTATTTGTCCCCATTTTCATTATTTTCTCAAAAAGTCTTAATGAAAAGTGAAAGGAAGAAACTCATACCTCAAAAATAAGAACCGAGTTCTTACAAACTCCCCCCTTAAAGCAATTCACCCCTGAATTTCCCTTCCAAGGGTGGCGAAGATACAGCTGTGAAGAACTCTAGCCACTGAGCACGTACGTCGGTCTCCCGCTCCCAGGTTTCGTCCTTCAGTCGGCCATGCAGCCATAGCACACATACGAGGGGAACTGACTAGCCTCAGAAAACCTTCATACTCTTATCTACGATACAAATTGGATTCTACTCAAAGGTCGCATCTATCTGAAGCTCAACCTCTTCTAGCTGAAAGACATGATATGGGTCTGAATGATAATGGTTCAGCTAAGATACATGGAGGCGTCGTGCATGGACCGATACCTCTATGGAAACTACAACTGATAGGCAACTGGTCCGACTCTCTCCAGAATCTCAAACAACCCCACATTCCTCGGTGAAATTTTACCCTGTCTCTTGATTCGCCTGTGTCCCAACCTCGGTGAAACGAGAAAGAAAACATGATCCCCAACCGCGAACTCCGAGGGTCGTCTGTGGCAATCAGCATAAGATTTCTGATGAGACTGTGTGGTATCCATCCACTTCTAAATCAACTGGACCTACACAAAAGTCTCCTGCACGAGACATGGTCCCAGTAAAGTTACCTCACCTGCCTCTAACCATCACAAAGGTGATCGGCATTTCCTACCATACAAGGCCTTGTAAGGTGCCATCTCAATAGTTGCCTGAAAATTATTATTATAGGAAAACTCGACTAGGGCTATATGATTCTCCTAAGAGCCCCCAAATTCTAGGATGCATTCACACAACATGTCCTCTAGCACCTGTATCGTACGCTCTGACTGACCATTAGTCTGAGGGTGGTAAGCTGAGCTCAGAAGCACCAATGTACCAAGTGCCCTCTAAAAAACATTCCAAAAACAAGACGGGAAATGGGTGTCCCATTCTGAAATGATAGAATGAGGGACCTTATGAAGACATACGATCTCTCGGATATACAACTTACCAAGCTCATCAACTCTGAAGGTCTCCTTGATTGGAAAAAAGTGAGCTACCTTTGTGAGTCTGTCCACAACAACCCACACAACATCATTTCCTCAAGGTGACCTCAGAAACCTTGTCACGAAGTCCATCGCGACATCGTCCCATTTCAACTTTGGAATGAGTAACTTCTGTAATAGTCCTTTTGGCCTTTGATTCTCCGCCTTCACTTGCTGACAGGTGGAACATCTCGTAACAAAACTAGCTATCCCCCTCTTCATACTTAACCACCAATACTGACGTCTCAAGTCATGGTAAATTTTGGTAAATCCGGGATTTTACTGCCTGAAATGAAGCATGAAACTCCCACATCAGCTCCTCACGTATATCCCCTGGAATCGACACTCATCCATGGAAACACAATACCTCATCATCTACTATCGTCCATCTAAGAGGAAGGTCCTCACTTGCCACCGACTCCTGTAGAACTAGGCCTTCTGAATTAGATAGTTGTATCATCCTCACTCTATCCAGGAGGGTAAAAGTCAAATCCAATGGTGATAGATATGTTTTCCCCTGACTTTTGTGAACCTCAAAACGAATCTCATAGAACAAAGCCACAAGATTCCATTCACCACTGGCCTCATGAACTGCCTATATTTGAGTCTTCCTGCTCAGTGCATTAGTAGCTACATTACCCTTACCAGGTATATAGGCAAGCTAAAAATCAAAGGACTGAAGGTATTCGACCCACCTTCGCTCCCTCAGATTCATGTCATGCTGAGTAAAGATATAGTTGAATTTTGTAGTTGGTTAAAAACACAAAATGCTCTCCCAAGAGATAGTGTCTCCAATAGCGTAACACATGAACAACTGCATCCAACTCGAGGTCATGTGTCGGGTAATTCCTCTCATGTGGCCTAAACTGCTGAGAACCGTATGCAACTACTAGATCGCCCTACATCAACACAACTCCCAGCCCAATACCTAATGCATCACAGTAAACTGTATAGATCTTTCCAAACTCTGGGAGTATCATGATTGGTGTTGATGTAAACTTTCCCTTCAACTCCTCAAAGGATATCTCTCAAGCTTCTGACCAAACTAAATTCACTCACTTCTTAGTCAAACCCATCAACAGTGCTGCTAAGAGGGAGAATTACTTGATAAAATTACTGTAGTAACCAGCCAGCCCCAAGAAACTCTGTATCTCAAACACGTTCTTAGAATGCACCCAGGAAAGAACTGCTCTCACCTTCTCCAGGTCTACTGCAACTGCTGCCTCTGAGATGATATGACCCAGGAAGTGTATCTGGTCCATCCAAAAGTGGCACTTTGAGAGCTTAGAATATAGCTGATGCTCTCTCAGTGTAATCAAAACGATCTCAAGATGGGTGGCATGGTCGTGTCGAGTGTGAGAGTACACCAAGATGTCGTCCATGAAGACTACCAAAAAAGAATCCAGGTAAGGGTGGAACACACAATTCATTAGAGAAATAAAAACTACTAGCAAGTTTGTGAGTCCAAACGGCATAACCAAGTACTCGTATAGACCATATCTGCTCCGAAAAGCTATAAGTGGTATATCCGATGGTCTAATGCGTAACTGAATATATCCCGATCCCAAGTCAATCTTCAAGAACACTCGTGCACCTCAAAGTTGATAAAAAAGATCATCAATCCTCAGCAAGGGATATTGGTTCTTGATAGTCCACCGGTTCAGCTTCTGATAATCCACACAAAGTCTGAGGGTACCGTCCTCCTTCTTCGCAAAAAGGACCGGCGAACCCCAAGGAGAAGTATTGGGTCGGATAAAACCCTTTGACTGTAAGTCTTTTAACTGTCTCTTGAGCTCCTGTAACTTAGGTGTAGCCCTCCTATAAAGAGGAATGGATACCGGTTCCACTCCTAGAACTATCTCAATAGAGAAATCCACCTCTCGGACACGAGGTATACCTGAAAAGTCATCTCCGAAGACATCCCTAAAATGATCTACCACTGAAGGGAAATCCTTCTACCAAGTTCCCCTGTAATCCATATATAAACTCGCAACCTACGCTATGACTCCACCTCACCCACAATGCTCTGGTCCATCTTGACTCACCTGAACATCCCAATCAACCTTGTATAGAAACTTTCCGCCCTCTGGTGACGTGAAACACACCCAGAGATGATAGCAGTCTACAAAGGAACAAAAGGGAACCAACCAGTCCATCTCGAGAATGACATCATAGCTTGTCATATCCAAGACATAGAGTTCCATAGAAAGTGACACCCAACAACATCTAGGGTAACTCCCTACTCTTACGCACACCATCCATTCTAGTCCCCAACAGAGTGTCTAGTGTCATAACATCAGAATAATAAGAAATAAAGAGCTCAAGGCTCTCCACAACAACCACAAATATGAAACTATGTGTAGGACCAGTATCAAAAGTACTAAAGATAAGAAATAAGCTACTAGAATAGTATTTCTGATAGTAGAAGGTCTGTGATCCTACTCTTGTTGGGTATGTTGCACTACATATGCCAGTCCAGTGCCGCGACCCTACGACACAGCTTGGCTACCATGAGCTGTCCTGCCCTGCAGCCTCTGTGATCCTGGTGTCTGGCATCCATAGCCATGACCACCATCTCGGCTTTCACACCCTGACATATTCATGTTTCCTGACTGGTAAGAATCTGCTGGTCTTGCCCCCTCTCGTGGAGTCTGCACAGAACCCCTCTCACTAGCCACTGGTAGAAACACCCTGCAAAATTCGCTGGAGATGACCCATCTTGCCACAAGCTTGACACTCCATCAGGTCTCAAGTACACTGGGGTCTCTTGTGCCCCTCTTTACCACACTGGTAGCACATGATCAGGCCACCTAAAGTAATATCCTGACTAGTACCGCCATCATGAGAGAAACTAATCTATCCATTCCTCTTCACAGTAGAAATAGTACCAGAAACTAGTGTTGAACCGCTCTGGCCCACACAACTAGCCTCTCAAAGGTTCCTCTCTGTAATCAACGTTTGGTTTAAAATATAATGTATTGTAGGCAACATCAAAACAATCACTGGTGCTCAGATGTAATATAGAAGACCATACTTAAAGCGTCTGGCCCTCAAAGTCTCATCACCCACCAGAACGGGTGCAGAACGCTGAAGCTCGGTGAAACGATAAGAATAATCCATCACCGACATAGCGCCCTACTGCAGATTCATGAACTATCAAGCTCTATCCACCCTCAGTGTCTCAGGAAAGAAGAATTCATAGAAGACTACCTAAAAATAATCCCACGCCATGTCTCTGTGATGATTTGTCTGAGTGGTAACATCCCACCACCTCTTGGCGGAATCACACAACATATAAGTCATGAGTTTGACCCTTCGCCCGGGAGGTGTCTCAAGGTTCTCTAAAATAGTCTGCATAGAACCCATCCAAGACTTCGCAGCCTGTGGTCCGACATCCCTTGAAAACGTAGGTGGATGCTGCTACTGGAAGATATGTGTCGGCCCACCCATAGATGTGGCAGCTAGCGGTGCTCCATGAAAGGTCTGAATGAACCACATGAAGCCTTCACGGAACTTCACCTCCACACTTGTGTCCAGTATAATGGATGGAACCACAACTGGCTCTACTGGAGGTTCCACTGGTAGCCCATAGCCAACCATCTCTGGAGTATAATCATTGTCACTCTCCTGGAAAACAACACATGGTCGTCTTGGAGGCATGACTCTACAAGGTCAAACACACACCTTAGATTCAGGTTATCAAAGACTTAAAACAAAGGGACCGAAAATGGATCAGGAGGAATAAGGCATTCAAGATTTGAAAAAGAAGACTACACGGTGTGTAAAATTCCTACATAGTGTGTACTGGACTTTTCTTCCCCTTCCCGAGTCCTTCTACACGGCTAAGCCGCGTGGCTCCCATTGAGAAAACTACATGGTGTGTATGTAATCTACACATCATGTGTGGTGTAATTTCCAACTACACGTGTCGTTCGTGACATGACTGACTACTTGGCTAATACTATATGGCGTGTCACATCCACACACAGTGTGTACAACACCCCATTTCCCAACCACAGTGTCAGGTCCAAACGGTCTCACACCGACAAGGACTACACGACATGTCCCTCAGGTATACAATGTGTTAAAGAGGAGGTAACACCGACCCGTGTTTGTTAGTTACACGGCTGGGTCCCCTGGTCAAACTATACGGCGTGTTCCATGGTGGACACGGTGTGTATGTCTCAAGGTCTCCTCTGTCCATGTTGTTAATTAAACAGGATGACTCCAAGTCAACAATACACTACGTGTACATCTGGTACACGCCATTTTTTTCCCAAGCCTTTCCCTACCCCATGTCCCCACCCACACTATTTACGACATGGGAAGAGACTACCTGGCATGTACTCAAAAAGTTTTCATTTCTCCCTAAACAGAAGAACAAACGACATGTTTCTGAGGAACTACACGTCGTGTATCCTGGGTTTTCCAGACAGTTAGCCTATGAAACTACTTTGGTACCCAGTAAATACATAAAAACAACACCTAAGTTCCAAATTCTGATCCGTGAGGGCCCATACTCACCACAAATCAAAGTTTGGCATCTTATATATGTTATAAAAAGATAAACAGTCAATGATCCACCAAATTACGGTCATTGAGGGTCCATACTCCACAAAAACAAAAGTTTGGCATCCATTCTGTCAACAAACTCACACAAAAATACCTGATCACATAGCAGGAATTTATCAACTAGCTATCACAACATCATTCTTTTCGAGCACAACAACTATCACAACAACATGCATTGTCTAATGCACCTACATGGCATGAAAATATGCATGGCATGTGATTTCGAGCATGTGCCTAAATGATGCATGAGATTCCATACCCTCATCTCATCAGG
This sequence comes from Viscum album, assembly GCA_963277665.1. Taxonomy (NCBI): domain Eukaryota; kingdom Viridiplantae; phylum Streptophyta; class Magnoliopsida; order Santalales; family Viscaceae; genus Viscum; species Viscum album. The sequence continues at coordinate 451,624,063 of OY728157.1, read as the reverse complement.
TTGCAACTTAATAGAACCCGTGGATAAAAGATAAATAGAATAATTATAAGTGTGTCACCCAAATGTAAAAATCAAATCAACTGTAAAATTTGCAAAATCAGAATAATTGCAAACATATGAGGTAGACTGGCTTTTCCCTATACATGGGTTAGCTACTCCCGAGCACAACTTATTACCAACTACCATTTCCATCCTTTCCCTGACTGAGGCTCGAAAAAGTAAGTCAAATAATAGAAACCCCTCTGATACCAGTTTGTAACGTCCCGAAGCCGGAAGCTACTCAATAGGTACCCCGGACCCGGTTGGTCACATGAACTCAAGCGCATTTCCCCAAATTCCATAGGATGCCGACTAGAAGCGAGGGCCTAGGTCTGATAGTGGGGAAACTATTCCCTCGTTTGTCAAAGTGTAGCGAAACGGAATAAAATACACAAACATAAAACAATAAAGGAAGCAATATACTATACACATTTAAAATGAACAACTGTATTGAAAGATAACCAATATTTGTATAGATAATGATGAAACATGTCTCTAGTTCTAAGAAAACAACTAGAACATATTACACAACTCTACAATACAATACAATAGAAAGTACATGTATAGTAGAACGAAATAGAAAATCTGGCAGCATCGCGAGCCTAAGCTCGGTCCCATGCTCCTCTACTCCTCAACAACAATCAAGTACCTGTATAGTGACCCTTTCCCTTATCCACATCTGCAGAAATGTAATCTATTTGGGGATTAAGAAATGACACCAAACAGGGTGTGTGAAATAAATCCCAGTAGGCACCCACCAAAGTCCCGTGCCCAACTGTGTGAAAATATGCAACTACAATGTGCAAAAGTAAAAGCATTAAACCAGTTAGCACTCAAAATTAACTATCACTACCGGTTTCATTTCCATTTTTGTTTTAAAAATTTAATTTAATAACATTCTCTGCTCATTAGAACCAAGCCCTCAGGAAAATCAAAATCTTGCCCTCAGTCAAATATAGTAAAACCAATCCCTCAGGCTTTCCCTCAGGATATATAATAACCATGCCCTAAGGCTTCCCCACAGGATATATAATTACCACGCCCTCAGGCTTTAGCTCAGGCTATATAATAACCACGCCCTCAGGCTTTCCCTTAGGCTATAGTAACCATGCCCTTAGGCTTTCCCTCAGGCTATATAATAACCACTCCCTTAGGCTTTCCCTCAGGCTATATAATAACCACGCCCTAAGGCTTGCCCTCATGATATATAATAACCACGCCCTCAAGCCTACCCTCAAGCTATATAATAACCACGCCCTCAGGATTTCCCTCAGGATATAGTAACCACACCCTGAGGCTTTCCCTCAAGATGTATAATAACCACGCACCCAGGCTGTAGTAACCGGACCGAGCTCAAAGCACAAACATAAAATTTATCTTCAATTCCTCTCAAGGAAAAATTAATGCAAAAAATAAACAACGCATACCCTCGGGTATCATAGTGAAACAGCTAAACAGAGGAACGCACCCCTGGGGTAGTCCTGGATCCAAGAAGCGATCCCAAACAACAGTTTGTTATCACATTTAATTACTTATACCAATCTAGGTATTCTAAACAGCCAAGGCCTCTGCCACATGACACCCCAACATGGGTTTGTAGCACAATGGTACACGAAAATGTACAACAGTTGGAATTTAAACACCAAGCCACCTACCTCGATCTCCCCTGATCCGTATACATAAACAAAAATCCTTGAATCGTCCATGAACGATGTAGATATAAGGTGAAAGAAATACCATTCAAACATAAATAACATCCTCTTGGAAAAGAATTGGCAAGAACGACTTATGAAGAAGGAAGGGCTTACCTGTACGGTTCCAATGAGATCGATGGAGGAAGAATTGGACTCCTGGTGCTCGATCGGGTGGTATCCAAAGATCCGGACGTCTCTCCCAAGCCCTCCTATGGTTCTAATACTTCCATGTGAACATGAGAGGGTACTGCCCATTTTAAAAGAAAAAAACAAACTACACGGCGTGTACTATTGACTACACAGCGTGTACTTTTCTCAATTAATTGTTCCTCTAGTAGCTACCTTTTCCACCACCACACTGTTTATCAGTCGAAATGAGTACACGACGTGCAATCTATGATTACACGACATGAAATATATGAGTACATGGCGTGTACTATCACTCAGCTGGCGGCTTCCTTCATCGCCTTACTATTTTCCTGCCGACTGACAACACAACGTGTATAGACCCACTACATGGCATGTAGTTAGTTTTTACACCATTCATCGCCCACATGGCTACACACCATGTGTACTCATCCAACACAGCCCAAGTACATGACGTGTGGAAAAGTACATGGCGTGTACCCAACAAAAAGTGATTTTTCCTCATTTTCCTTATTTTCTCAAAAACACTTAAGGAAAAGAGAAAGGAAGAAACCCGTACCTCAAAAATAAAAACCGGGTTCTTACATCAGGGGGTGACACTTGCTGACATACTTGGAACTTTGATAAATATTCAACAATATACTTCTTCATATTGTCCCACCAATAGCCTTTGGGGATATTGATACATCATTATACTTCTTAGGAGAATGTAGAAGTTAAAGTTATGTGCATAATTAATAATATATTTTTTTATATCTATATCGTATGGTAAGCATAGTTGTGATCCAAATTCTACAACTCCTTCCGCATCAATTTTACACTCTAAGGATTTACTCGTTCTTATAGATTCCACGTTTTTCTAAATTTTGACAACATATATTTTAGAATCCTTTATCTTCTCCAAAATAAATTATTGAGAAACCATATATAAAAAGAATGAGGATTTAACTTTCTTTATGATTCCCATGTCCATCCATTACATTTATAAGAAGATTGGATCCTTCTCATTTTTCTTCATTTATAATGTTACATGATCCTTTCTACATAGAGCATCTTCCACTTTATTTCCTTTACCAAGAGGGTAGTGAATTGAACAATAAAAATCTTTGATGAGTTCTAACCATATTCGCTCGTACATATTATACTCTTTATATGTGAATTTTTATTTTAGGCTCTTATGATCAATATATATCTCACACATTTCCCTATAGAGAAAACACACCAATATTTTCAACATGAAGTTCATAGTTGCAAACTCCAAATATTATGAGGGATATTTTTCCTCATGGGACACTATAGTTTTAAACAATGGGGTACTACATCATCCATGACTCAAAAATTCATGTATTTCACTTATAGTGTTAAATACATTAAATTACCATATTATAATATTAAAAAAAAAATCAATTATTTTATAAGAGTCCCAAAAAATTTACCCTTGACATTTTTAGATGTGTTGATTTCAAAATTTTAATCCATTTTATGAAAATAATTATCTAAATATGAGAAATTTTATTTTTTTAAATAAAACCATATTTTATTCAAAAATTACATATTTAAATATTATAATCAATTTTTGACACTTTGAAAAAATAATTATGGTCGCATAAAAGTATAATATAATTATAACAAAATATGATATTAATTTATGAATCTATTTTATGAATATTTAATTTTCAATTTAACTGTTATAATAATTTTATATATTTAAATAAATATTTACGTTATAAAAAATACCATCACATAATGTATTATTTTTAAAACATTTATTTACTTTATACCATGATATAAATATATTAGTTTTTTATAAGATACTAAATTTTATTTTATACTTTTATTGGTGTGGTATATATTCTAATGGCCAGATTAAAATCTTTAATGGTCAAATGACTATTCCAATGTTTAGATTTATAATAGTTATATAAGTTTCTCAATTCTTATAAATAACTATTATTATATTCATATATATTTTCTCATAAGAAAAAATATACTTCCATATTCAAAATGAATATTTTATTATTGAAATTATTTTTTATATAGATTTTTTTATGAATGTGGTTTTTCTAGTGGATCAAGTAGATCTAAATTTTCCCATATTTTATCTTATTTTTAATTTATTTTCCCATAGTAATATTTTGAATACAAATTATTTTATTTACTAATTAATGTATCATTATTCATTTATAAGAATACTATTTTTATTAGTTTTTATATGTGATGTATGTATTTTATGAAATAATTACAAGATGTAAATTCCATTGATAAAATTTGGGGTCATTACATATCAGGGAAAACCACATATTTCCCATTATGGGTCAATCCCATGGGCCTATTTTCAAATGTTTATCAAGAATGTAAACTTCTTTCCCATTATTATATCATGACATATAAAGCTTTTACTAATGCATTGGAGGGATATATAGGTCCCACCCATCACATAATGAAAATCAAACAAATGTGTTCTACAAGATCATAAAACATTCATTATACCAGAACCCATGAAAAAAGGGCTTTATAAAACATTCATCACATCAAAATCTAGGAAAATAAAAGGGTTTCATAAAACATTTATCATATTATAACCTCAAAAAAGAAAATGGTTTCATCATAAAAAAACCATCCATAGAATGAAAAAATAAGGTATCATTGTATAATATCCTCATTAAATATTAAGTAATAATAAAGGATGTAATTTTAGATCAAAAATTATTTTCAAAAGAAAAATAGCATGAAAACTTTTATGGGGAAAATTATCTTTCTTTAAAAATAACATTTTTAATGTTACAAAATACTAAAATATTGTGGAAATAATTTTCATCTAAAATAAACTTGAAAAAATATAATGTAAATTTGAATTAAATAATGGTCTTGATAGTGGGAATTTCTGTTTATTCCATACATGTTAAAAAAGATCTCTTCCATAATAATAGTAAATCCAAAAATGCATTATTAGGAAATGAATTAAATTTTAATTTTAAAACTATTTTTAAAAATTCAAACATGGGTAATAATATATTTAAAAAATCCATTTTAAAATAATAAATTTTTTTGAAAACATTTTTATAAATCATGGATATGGAAGGAAAAGTGTTTTTGATTGAAGAGATAAGTAAAGTCTGTTTTTCTTTTAAACATTCTTTTGGAATCTTGATTATATACAGTGATAAAAATGAAGGGAAGCATGTATTATCAAGATATAAAAAAAGTATAAGAAAATTTATAAATTCCTTGATGAATATATCATAATATGTTATCATTTACTACATAATAATAAACAATCATGATAATCAATTAGATTGTAACATCAAACCCTTACCATGCCAGTAACTATTGAATCGTAATCCCTCTTAAATAATAACATAAAAATAAAATTTAAATATAAATAATAGAATGATATTTATGATATAAAATTTCAAATGGGTAGTATATAAAATTTATAAATAATAGGTTTATAACACAACATATATCTCAAATAAGGAAAATTGAGAAAAAATCCCTTTCATTAATTACAGAATTTTTTTGTACATGTTAAAACCTCATATATAATAAGTATAATTTTATTATAAATATATTATAGAACCATAATTAAATTTATCAAAACATATATGATTTAATTAAGACATTTTATTACCCATTTAATAAAAAATTCTTATAAAAATTATGTTTTGGGTAATAACTATTTCGCTTCATTACGTAAATTTTGGTGATATAAAATGAATTACATCATTTATGGGGACGATAACCTATACACGTGGAGAAAGGTTTTTTCCATTTTTTCAATGGATAAAAAAAGAAAGGTATATAATATATTACCATAAAAAAATTATTTTAGGTAATATATATCAAATATTTTCTTTAAAACCATCATTATTACCTTCTATGTAAAGCATGAATAAATCAAATCACTTCGCGAGATCGTAGTCCACTTTATATATAAGAGATATTATGGTATTCCCAGAGAATGAAAAGAAAGATGGTATGTGTGATATTATAATTATAGAAGTATAATAATATCATAAATATCATATATAAATATTAATTTCATAATTATAACCATCCATTAGATTTGGTGATAGAAAAAATATAACATTGGTTCACGAGGTGGTAGTTCTCCATTCAAATAATTGAAGGAAACATTTCCCATTTGATAAAAGAGGATATAGTTATATGTTATTAAATTAAAATATTAACATATAAGTATATGATATATTATAGTGTTATTATATTATCATTCTTATTTAATATTTTAAAGAGTTGAAAAAAGTGATAAAATAGAAACACTTGTTCAAGAATTTTACTTCTTCTTTGAAGAACCTCTTAATGTTTATAACTAAAGCCTTATTTGGAGGGATTCCTAATAAAAATAAGGAATATTGGAAGATTTTATGGAATTATGGAATATATTTTGGAACATATTGGAAAAAAATATTGTCTTGGATATGGTAATAATTGAGGATAGGGGTGACAATTTTTATGTGGGGGAGGGGACACAGTTGTAATTATTAAAAATAAAAAAGTGTAACAATGTTTTTCTCATGAAAAAGGCCCCAAAATGTATCATTTTTAAAACATAGATGTAATAAACTAAAAATATTTCCATAAAAAGAGAGTTATTACAGTTTATAGGTCATTTTACTTATTATCTTTTAGTTTACCCCTAGTAAACATGTTTTAACCATAACCACAATAATTAATTTTTAATGATTTTACTATTCATTTCAACCAAAAAATAAGATGAGATTATTATATAATAAAAATTATTGTTATTTAAAATATATAATCCATATTTATAAATACAATTCACTAAAGTATAAAAATTAAATTTGAAATAAACCCATAAACACGATGTAAAACTGTTTTCCATAGAGAAAAGTTTCATTAGTAGAGAGTGATTTAATATCAAAATTCAACATTATTTTTTTTAAAATGAACTAAATAGGATTAATAAATATATAATTGAAATAATGTTACTTTTATAACCCTATTAAAATAAATTTAACATATAAATACCTTAAATGGAAATGTAGTTTTTAACAAAAAACATTATTATTTTTATATTTATATAAAAATTTATCTTTTTATAAAATTAAAAAAAATTCACTGAAATATAATTTTGACATGTATATTTCAAAAATGAAGTTTATTTTTTGAAATAAATTTTTTAAATATTTTAAAAATTTATTTTATTATTTGTTTATTAAATTAATTGAAATCATTTTTTGAGAAAAATGTATTTTAAAATAATATAAAACTTTAATAAAAATTAAGTACTTATTTTTAAATATATTTTACATATCTTAGTCCTTTATAATTAGTTTTAAAAATTTGTTTATTTCTATTGACACCACAAAATTTAATTTATAGTTTATAATGATAAAGTTTTAATTATAATATTAATTGTTTATCTTGGTTTGTTAATACATTATATTATATGTAACACAAGATATCCATGAAATGAAATTTATTAAAAAAAATATTTTACAAAAAACCTAAGGTTTTACATTCTTCCCCCTTGAATTGAATTTTTCCCTTTAAAGTCAGTCACATTAGTAAAAAAATTGAGAATAATTCTAACTCATTATATTATCATGTTCCTTTGTAACTCCCTAAACTAGGTGGTTCCACCATAAAACTTTTTTTGGGCAAGTGTTCATGTTTCATAGAGCATTCTATGTATAATCAAGAATCATCACCAATATCTCTTTATAAGAAATACAGTGATATAACATTATGAAATATGAGTTCTATACATGTGAAGGTTCAGGTATATAATTCCCTAGGAAAAATATATAAAACACATCATGGGATGAAGATAGGTTCGTTGGAATCCCAAATTGAAAACCTCCTATCTCTATACGATATAGAATTTCAAAGGGATTATTTTTTCATTAATTCCAAATATTGGTTCCTTTTTCTCTGGAGAGATTTTTTCCAACACTTTACTACCAACTTCAAATTAAAAATCAAATTAATCATTGGAAACATAAATTTTCTAACAAATTTGTACTATCCATATGGGTTATTAAATTAACCCATCCTTCTCTACTATTTCTTTAGAAAAATCTAGTTTCAACAGGTTTATTTCTCCAACACCTTTCCAATAATTTTGAGTTCTATAGTAATTTTCATAAAGGTATTCATAATGATCAATCTGATATCTTGAGTGAAAGATTTTGTTGTATAAAACTCAACTTGTGGAAGGTGTGGATCCCGACCACCAATGTAATCCATATGAAAATATCTTAGCATATCCTCTAGGGTTTTAGTGGTAATCTCAAAGTAACTATATATTTTATAATGATACATAGTGTTGAAAATAAATATTGTATCAAGAGTTATTGAAGAATTAACCAAAATATCATGTTAATCCTAAGATCCTGATCATATAAAATTAAATGTGTTACTCCATATAATGTTACTAATTACTTAATGTATATCGTGGAAATATGACCTAGAAATAAATATTCTATTATATCAATGAAGTGTGCTAACTTTTTATATTTATTGAGTACTACCCATGAATGATTATTCCTTTTATATGCTTTGAGGAGTCCAAAAACAATATCCATGGTGATGTTTTTCCATTTATGTTTTGGTAAAGATAATGGTTGTAGAATACATTTAGATTTGCTTTTTATAAGTTTTAACTTTCTAAAATACCGAGAACCATAGAAAATATTCATAAATATCTGCCTTCATGTTTTTTAACTAGGAATAGTATTTTTTATAGTCCAGTGGTAGGCAATAAAACCTTATTTCCCTTCAATTGTGGGTTCCAGCCCTACGAACTTGCTTGACATGAAAAGTTGTCTCCTAACATGTGGGTTATACCTTTTACAAAACAATGTTAATATAGTTCCTAAAACATTCTTAAATTATATTAACTCATAATTACCATAACATAAAATATAATATAAACTCAAAATGTTACAAATACATTTAATCATATTCCCATAAAATGTAACGTCATTACTAAAATAATTTTCCACTAAAATATATAAAAAACCAAAGGGTTATATTACTATAAAAGTATTCCAAAAAATCCTTATTCAAGATAAACACCCATCACATAAAACCTTAAATGGTTGTTTAATAATTTGAACATATGATGAACCATAAAATAATAGACCCATGATGCTGTCCATAACTCTTAAGATAATTTAACATGGATTCATATATAATTTTGAAAGTAAATTCACCCTTTAATACTTAAAAATAATTCTACAATAAACTTAGTATCATCATTACACCGATAGAATATAAAACACAATCTCATTATTCCACAATCAATAAATATAAGGATAATAAATGAACAAAATTATATCAAACATAAACAATATTTTCATAAGGAATATTCATACAACGTAAAAATGGAATTCCTAATTAATAAGAATAGTTTACGTATTTCATAATTATCATGATTCATATTAACTAATGTTTTACATAATCATTATAATTTTAATTTGCCTTAAAATTTTATTGTGGATTAACATATGCATTATCCCTTTGATTAGGGAATTTATTTTCATAATTTCTATACACAATACATTTGAAAAACTGGAGTGTTATTGGTAATTTATGTAGATCCTTCTATCTATTCACATCATTTGATAACTTCTTCCCATGAATTAGGTAATCAATTCCTGGATTACCTCCAATTAAGGTCTTAAATTATCTAGTAGTCCACTTAAGACTATTCTATTCTTGATTCCTTCTACAGGTTATGCATGAAGAAAGAATCATATTTTTCTCTCCATGTTTCTTAGAGTTTTATTTTTAATTCCATCATTAGTTTATTATCAAACCCATGATATTTATGGGTAAATTCAATATCCATTTCCACCTTTTTAAAATAATGAATGATTTTCCTATTTCTACTGAAGTCCATTATGTCTAATAGTCTTCAAATTCTTAGTTTTATACCATAGTTGAATCAATAAACCTTAATTTTAGGTGGGATAATAATATTTTTAGGTCAAAATAAAATAAATATAACACAAGAGGGGGGGGGTGAATTTTGTCATTTGTAAAATCTCATCAGAGTCTGCTCTGTAAATCTAAATAAAATTTATACAGATATAAATTTTTTTCTTTTATATGGAATACAAGCACGAGATAAAAAGAATGAATGAACACAATAATTTTATAGTGGGTTAGAGCACAAAAATTCCATAGTCCACCCCCGAAATTCTCTCTCTATGAGCTCGGTGAATTTTACTAAAAATTTCCCATAATCACTGGATATTCAAATCCAAAATTGTGTGTAGTTAGTCGAAACATTTGAAAAAAGGATAATGATATACTTTTTGTTTTTTATTGGGAACCAATTATCCATAGAATAAAATAAAAAGCTGATACATAAACTATAATTTATTACGAGTAGATGATACTACAATATATCAAAATAGTTTGATTTGTTGATGATTTGGTTTGATATTCACAATTACAAAATATAAAATTAAAAGTAGATGGATCTCTTTCTTGAAAAATAATTGTCTTAAAGAAGGAACAACTCTGAAGAAATACTTGTTGCAGATACTCTACAATTTTAGCAGCACCAAACAAAATTAGACACAAACCTAAGTAAACGGTTGAATATGTATTTCTCCAATGTGTACCCTCTACATAAAATAATAGATTCAATCATTAATTGTAGTAACACTCTAAAATATTTTCAAAAGAATACAATAATATGAGTATATGTGGGTATATGTTATAAATAATTTTTAGTATAATATATATAGTAGCTAGATTTCTTTGGTATTCTAGATCCAAGAAAATAGCCCGATAGAACATGAATATTCAAATCTAAACTGACCATAGGATTCGTAACTTCCCTTAAAAATAAGAGTGTTTTCCTCCAATAAATACAATTAATTGAATTTCTTATAACCTAATGTAAATACTTTTTTTAATATATCAATTTGGTTATATGAAACATGGATAATATCACATCAAAAAAGATCTATTAATGAATAGTAAAATGTAGGGTTCAACAATGTAGCGTAGGGTTACATTGCATAGTGTAGGGTTCCTTTATGTAGAGTAGGATTCCTTTGCATACGATAGGGTTCTTTTTCATAGATTAGGGTTCCTTTTCATACTATAGTATTCTTTTATGTAGGATAGGGTTCCTTTGTGTAGCCTAGGGTTCCTACCAATATATGGTTCCTTAACCATACTTTCATCTGTCTATAACATAGAGAACAAAATTAATATAGGGATGAGAATCCATACATTCATCCTTCTAGAACAAGGTTAATTCCAAATGTAGGATTGATTAACCATACGTTCAATCACCAAATAGTAGGGCAATAAAAATGTTTTGAGATTCCAATATAGGGTTGGAATTCCATATGCTTTTCGTTCCTCCAAATATAGAGTTGTTGATCGATACGATTAATATCCAGTGTAGGGATGATGATGTATACATAAAATATTCAACATAGCATAGGGATGAGGATCCATACATTCATTCATAGAACATATGATTTGAACAGTGTTTCCGTAACACATTCCACAGGTTTTCATTTCATCAAAGATATAAATAATATCATTATAAATATTCCTAAAACATACTTAACACAATTTTACTAGAAAACAAACAAGGGTATTTGTGAGCATCAGAATCATAATTTATTATAGAGTATAGATGAGACAATATATTCCCAAAAAATACTGTAATTTTTCCACACAAGTATTATAAAATTTTTATATGGGTTACAACAGATTCATCATTCTCCTTATTTAACTCATTTAATTACTTCTCTATTTTTATATGAAGAATTAATGAAAATTATTTATTGAAAAACAATCTCTTAAAGTAATCACCTTTATGGATTAAGCTTAATCTTATTTCCTTGTATTGTTGATAATATTATACCATTGATCCGATTCACCTTCCAACCTATAGAAAATAAAAACTACATTTTCATGTTAAAAATAATGGCGTATAAAAAATATCTTATTATTGGTACTAATCAATTACATAGAAACTAGCTGGTTAGTAGATCCACTAAAAAGGGTGGAAGTTTACACATGATGTACTCAATATAATATTGTTCCACAATTTTCTTATTTTCAAGTTAAGAATGTTTTATATCTTGAGAATGTTTTTTTGGGCATAAAAATAAAGTTCCACTTCCCTTTCCCCAGAGATTTTGGTTACTCAGGTGGAAAATCATTGAATTTTCCATCACATATTGCATTAACAAATTTTATTCAGGTTCCAGACATTGAATGAAAACAAAACAATTAGAGTTGGATACACTAATAATTGTTGGAAAACAAATATCCCAAATGAATCAATTATAGGTTGTCTAAATTAAGAAACCATGTTTTTAAATATATGAAATATTATGTTTAACTTAGGTCTTCTATAATCACCATATATTCAAATCATTCAAGAATATTTGAAAATAAAATGTTAATTAACCAAATCATATACCTCATGAGTGTTAAACCAAGTGAGTAGTTTTCCCCATTTTCATGTTCCATTTAATGCTTGAGTAAAGTCTGTCTTGCCTTTTTCAATGTTATTACCCTTAGGTACAAATTTTATAGAACCAAATACACTTGTAGTATTCTGTATAGGATGTATTTATAGGTAAACTAGATAATATATTCCTTAATAAAAAATTAGGATGTATTCCTATAAATAGGTTAATCCCAAGGGTTTTCACTAAAGTTTGTTATCCATGTTTCCTAAGGATAAATAAACATTTCCTCTGATACAAGCTTTAATGACCTAGGCTTTTCACATATAAATATCACTTCTTTTATTATGAATATTCAATATATTTCACAAATATAATCCCAAGTACTATAATTATTTAGTGTATTTGAAGAGTAGTTACACAATATTATTATTCAATAAAGTATCATCAACATCTCCCTTAAAGATCGTACCATTTTTTACTCTTTATAAACCTACCCTGCTTAAAACCATTCATAATAACCCCGGGAAAGGAAACATAGAAAAGGGTGATATTAGATGATAAATATGGTTAAACATAGAAAATATCATTCTATGATCATATGGATGAATAGGATAATAATAAGTGTATGAAATAATGATGATAACTTGCAAAGATTATACCTAACCAGTCCTAGATCATAAACATGTGTAATGGAATAAAGCATTATCATTATAAAATAAATGATTCAAAAGAGTGTGAAAACATCATAATTCATGAAACATTCATTCATGTCATAAATTTTTGTCACCAACATAGGTAAATAAACCATTTCATTTTTCATGGTTGACTATTGAGACCATAAAAATAGTGGATCAAGCCTCACTACCTATTTCCCATTATAGATCAAGACCATTGGCTTATTTCCATTATGGATCAAACTTATAAGAATGTTTTACATTATGGATCAATACCATCATACTATTTTACATTGTGGATTAATCTCATTGACTTGTTTCCAATAATTATTTCATGAGATATAAATTTTTACCCAATGCATTGGAGGGAGATATAGGCCCCACATAAAAATAATGAAAATGATTAAAAGGTGTACTGCAAGATCATAAAAAATTCATCATATAAGAACCCATGAAAATAAATGGGATTGAAAAAATATTAATCATATAAGAATCCATGAAAATACATGGGTTTGATATAACATTACATATTAAATATACCCATGGAAGAAATGGGGGTTATAAACATGTTTATACCATAAACGTAAACCATATAGAGAAATAATATACACAATATCATTGGTTCAAATAATTAGTAAATATTAAGTAACATAAACAGAATTTAATCTCAGATATAAAATGATCTTGAATGAAAAATCAGTTGAACATTTCTTTTTGAAAATAAAATTTATTGGAAAATAACCATTTTAATTTTAGAGACTCATAAAATAATGTTTAAAAAATTTTCATTTAAAATAAAATGGAAAAATTATAGAGGATATTAAAATAAATTAATGGTCATGTTGATAGGAAATTACATTCATGTCGTACTCATTAAAATAAATAATCCTTTCACATTTCCTAGAAAATCCAATCGAGCCTTATTAAGAAAAAGACATTACGATTAATTTTAAGACACTTTGTAACAACTCAAAAATGGGTAATGATGTCATTAATGAATCATTTTTAGAATTATAAAACATTTTTTAAAACATTTTTAGAAAACATGGATATATAAGAAAAAGGGTATTCTATTGAAGATAGAAACAAAGTCGGTGTTCCTTAAACAAATTATTTTTGGAATCTAGAATGTATAAAAAGTGGAAAATAAAGGGAAAATTTTATTCTTTATAAATAACTATTTTTGAATAAAATTAATGAAGTTATAGAGGAATTGATAATTATATTTCATCATTTAAATTATAATTATAAACAATCCTCATAAAAAATGAGATTTTAACATCATACCCCTACCACTTTTGTAACTTTTGAATCATAAGAATAATTAACATATGAAAAAAAAATAAACTATAAATACAATTAATAAAATTATATTAATTATATAACATGAAAAAATGGTATTATATAAACCACATAAAAGAAGATTGGTGCATAACACAATATACATCTCAAAGAAGGTATATTGAGACAAAAGCCCTTATATTAAGTATCAACATCCTTGGTACACATTCAAACCTCTAGTTTAGTAAATATAATATTATTATATGTGTATTATAGAATCATACTCATATGTATCATACCATATATTATTTAATTATGAAATTTTATTGCACATTTATTAACAATTCCTTGCTAAAATCATGTTTTAGATAATAACTACTTCATTTTTTATGTAGATTTTTGTTTTGTTTTTTTGGTTTTTTTACATGATCATGGTTACATAATATCAATAATTTTATCCATTATATAAATAGAATATTTTTTAATTATATATTATTTAGATTAATCTATTAAAATTAGATATAGAAAATGAATCACACTATTCATGTAGATGGTTGGACGTATATAAATATGAATTTTGTTTCTATTTTCTTACCATATGAAACAAAATAAAGTAAAGAATACATTAATTTTACTTAATAATAATAAGTTTTTATATATAACAAATTTTTTATTAAACCCATAATTATTACCTTCCTTTTAAATCATGAAAAAATACCATCAATTTGCAAGGTGGTAGTCCGCGGTACACATGAGCGACGTAATCATTTTCTACAGAATGGAAAATAAGAAAGAATATGAGATATTATAATTAAATAACTATAATAATTTCATTAATATAATACATATAAAATAAATATATCATTTTCTCCATCTATGGGAAGTGGTGATGGAAGAAAGATTACATGGGTTTACGAGCTGGCAGTCCGCCGTACACACGATCAACAGTTTCATTTCCCATTTGATTTAAGAAGAGATTGGTATAGGTTGTTAAATTAACATAATATATATATATATATATATTATATTATTTTTTATTATATTATAATAGTTTTATATTATTCTAATGATGCACAAGAAGAAAAAAACACAAGTCTATCAATTTTACCTATTCTTTGGAGAGCCTCTTAAAGTTTTTAACTAAAGACGTCATAGGAGGGTTTTATAATCAAAATAATGCCTCTAGTATGAGTTTATGGAATTAAGGAATATATTTGTGTATTTAGTTCCCAAACCAAAATGTTTTCGAAGTTTTAATTGTAGAGGATATGGGGTGACATTTTATAAGTGTGGGAGGGGACACACATGGTTTTTTTCAAAGTAAAAGTATTCCCATGTTTTCCACATGAAAAAAGGTTAAAAAATGGATAATTATCAATAATTATAAGAGATAAGGTTTCAATATGGGAATTAAATGAGATTTTGAATTGTGTATAGGTCAATTTACCCCTTATCTTTTAGTTTACCCTTAGTAAACTCATTTGAACCTATACTGTAGTAGTTTTGTTTTATTTTTTTGATATTAATTTTGAAAAAAATAAATATGATATTATTATATAATATAAATCATTTTGATTCCAAATATTGAATACATTTTTCTAATTTTCATTCATAGAATTAGAATACCTTATTTCAAAATTAAACATAGAGATGACATACCTAGTTTGTGTAGTGTTTGATATATATGGAATTAGGTGGAGTAAGTGTGAAACATAAGGTAATACAAGAAATAAATAAATATTATTACTTATAAGTATTTATTTTATAGATTTATATTCACCATAGTTTTTGAAATAATTTTATAAAAATTTTCTGAAAAAAATAGTTTTATTTTACTATTTTTTCCCATTAATTACATGTTTTTAATAGATAATTTTATTAACATTAGAAACAAAATTTTCAGAAAAAGATACCATTTTCTAAATAAAAATATCAAATATAACTTAGGGTTTTTAATATTTTTTCGCAAAATATTTCATTTTTGGATAAATAGTAAAAAATATCAATTTTTGAAAAAACTATCAATCACTTTCATTAAATCACATAATTTCAATGTGAAAATAAATTTTGGGTTTAGATTTTATGTAACATATGATCCATCTAATTAAAAATAATATAAATAATTTCATAGGAATAACTATTATATATTATTTTGAAATAATTTCATTTTTATTTTTAAAAAAAATTTAGAGAAACTATTTTTTGTTATATTTCACACAATTATATTTAAAGTAATTTATACCACTTATAATAATTGAATATTAATGGATTGATGATTTTGAATTAGGAGTTAAAAAATTTATTAATTAGTTCAATTTCATTTTTTATCATTATAAATAGTAACGATGGTAAAAATGTCTCACCATAGTAAGGGAAAATTTGGTTAATTAATGTAAAAAATAATTGATAAGGCCATAAAAACATATCTTAATCCATATATTATGTTTTTAATAACTATCATCACCTGATATTTTAATTTATCTAGTTTTTGAGATAATTGACCATGGTTAAGACTTTATAATATATAATGGTTTAGAAAAATTAGATGTATGCCACCACCTCACTTATAAAAGGGAACGTACTCTCCTCACCTACTCACACCTTCAGAGCACCCTAGTTCTACTAATACATAACCAAAAACATCTTTATAGTTTCTAAACACAAATTATAAGTCACTTTCTTTTCAAAATTCAAATCCTCTAAGGATTAAGTTGTAATCTACAGGGATATAAATCAGGATAAGGTATAAGTCCTAACCGAACTATTTCATATCAATTTATTATTCTACATAAATCACATATTCTTTAAATATTATGATATTATGTAATAAATATATTAAATATAATTAAATGTTATTATGATTATAGTAAAACCATTTTCATCTAATTTTTAATTTTATGAGAAATGAAAACATCGCTTTTGAGAATGTGTGGAATACCACCTCCATGAAGTGATGTTCTTCATTTTACATGGATAGATCATACGAATGGTTTAGAAAATTAAAATAATGAATATATATGATATTTATGAAATAATTACGATTTTTTGAATATAATATATTTTTTACCCTCCTACACTTTCCATTTGTTGGAAATTGATAACGACACTCATGCATATGTGTGGAATACTGCCACTACAAAATGAGGGGATTCATTTTTCATATCCACCGTAAAAATATGGTTATAAGGATGCGAATAATGAATAAATATGAAATTTATAACATATTTATGATTATTTGAAAGTAAAATATTATTTAAGTTTTTTCCCACACATTATAAATATGAAAATTCAACCCATGTGTATGTACAGACTACCATCTCCATGAAATGACATGGTTCATTTTATAGGTTATACTTATATGGTTGTTTTTAAATGTGTAGAAAATTAATAAACATGATTATTATAACAATTTTATTATATTTTATATAGTGGAACTATAACCACTTTGACCATGGTTAATGCAACGATGTGGTTTTGATGATATAATTAAAACAACCACAAAACCTACAATGTAGGGTGAACTATCTTAGTAACTAAATATAGTATGGTAAAAAAAAGGAACACTGATAATTTAATGAACATGAAGAAGGTTATTAATCAATTATAAAACTCTCTAAAATTATTATTTAGGTTTTAGATAACCAAAAATGTTATTCAATACTTAGTTAATACATTTTTCAATAAAACCTTAGTTAAAAGTATTAATTTCAAATATTTTGTTCCATGTTTATGTTTTTAAAAATAATTAAAAAATGTGATTGTTTATAGATTAATTTATGTCAAATAAATATTTCAACTACTTTTTACTTTCTTTTTAATGGTTTGAAAATGAATATTTTAACCATTTACTGAATTTGTCATTTTGAAATATTTTTAGAGTAGGGAAAAAATGTTTTTTTATCATATATGGCTTGAAGTAATTTTTAAAGTTTAACACTAAATATTTATTACAAATATTCCTCTAAAATATTCCATGTTTATTCTCTAAGAAACAATTTCTCACAAAATTCATGGAATTTTTATGTTCAATATTTTTCTAGGGAAACATAAATGTTTTCTAATCTTTATAAAAAATAGAAATTGTTAATACTTATGTGATTGAATAACAAACTGAATGGATTTTAAGATGATAGATGAAGATATTTTTATTGTATTCTTTTTATGGGTTTTGGACATTTTATATGAATGGTGAGTGAACCTGATATAGCTCTACTCACAAGTGAGCCCGATATTGATCTGCTGACAAGTTAACTTGATATAACTCTCCAATGTATTGGGTAAAGTGATATAGTTTTCTTATTATAGGTTACTAATAATAGTAATTAAAATTATATAGTAAGGTCATTAAATTATTATGGTTATTATAAGGTTGAATATAAGGATACTATTCTAATCCACCTATATGATGTATATTTAATTGTATATAAAGTTAATATTATGATTTAAAAAGGTATAAAAATGAGATTATATTTTTAAGGAATGATTATGACCATATTTTATAATGGTTAAATTTTTATATTTCATGGAAATGTATTTATGAGTATTGACGTTTTCCACAAAACCCTTTTGATTATGATGTTTCATTTATGTTTTCATATGAACTTTAACATGAAATATATCAAGAAATTTAGTTTTTTTACTAAAAAACAATAGTGTATTCATATAAAATGTTTATTGTATGAAAGGAATATTTTATTATATATTTTCAAGTTTAAAAATGAAATAACTCAATTATATAGATTTATTTTACTCTTTCCCACATTTTCATTTGTTTTTTTACATGGTATAAGTATGAATAGAAAATTTTATAAATTCATAGTTATAGATATAACAGTTTTAATGAAAAGAGAAAGTGTGTCTTTATATGGAAGTTGTTTTGAGGAAAAAATGGATTCTGTATGGGAATAAACACTTTTATATGTAATATTTTACTTAATTATTTAAACCTATAAAGAAAAAATATTCTAATAATATAATATAGTCAAACCCTTATTATAAATCATGTAATAACAAGTTGTTTATGGTATGGGGGTGTTATAGTAGGTATTAGAAAAAAACTTTAGATACATTATGAGTTTATGGGAATTTGAAAAGACACTTTAAATATAATCTAATTCATGGTAATATTATCATGAGATATACTTTCAAGACTTCCATGTTTATTCATCTAATCCATCTATGTTTAGAATGGTTTTACAAAGAGGAAATTGGGAAGATAAGTAGGAATATATCTTGTAGATAATAACCTTCCAAATTATCAATTTTGATTTTTTTGTAACAGAGGAGTTTTATGAAGTGTTGACTCAGATGATGCAGACAATTAATATTTAAATCCCTAAAATAAAGACACAAAATTCCTTATAGAGGAATATGTCTACAATGGAGAATTTCATGAAACAACACCATATTATATTTAGTGGAGCTTTATAACTAGTGAAAAATAAATTATTGAGAAATATATTGGAGAATATATTTAAATTTATGGGTTATTTAGAAGATCATAAGGTAACCATTCTTATTTTATTTCTTTATGGTGAACCTAGTCAATAGTGGTCTCTGATTAAGAACACTAAGGGGAAAGAAGAAATTTATGCCATATAATTGCTGATATTTAAATATTTATTCCTTGGAAAGTATTTTCCTAATGTAATTTGAATGAGTATGGAAAGAAAATTCCTAGAATTTATGTAAAGGGTGGAATAATTTATTGAAACCTATTAAGATAATTTTTTCTAAAATGGTGATATATCTTTAAAATTTAATTATGGACCATTATACTAAAATATATAAATTTTAATCTGGATTAAATTCATGTTTACAATGTGTTTTGGTTATACATGATTTTGAATGTCATGAAGAAATTATGTGGTGTGTAAAGAAATTTGAGATAGAGTTTGTGTACATAGAAAACAATTAGGATAAGAACTGATCCAAGTGGTTGAAAAGGGGGAAGTATTAATCAAATAAACATCAAGGTAAGAAAATTCAATTTCCCTCTTATGGTAAGTGTTGAAAGAATCATTCTATAAAATATCTTATGATACATTGGTGGTGTTTCCAATGTGGAAATACTTGACACATGGATTATGACCAGAATGAAAAGATCAATGGAAATGGAAAAACTAGAAATTAAGAGTAGGTAACAATTTTTTATTTATAACGAGTTGGGGCATAATTCTAATTCATTTCCAAAGTTAGTTACTCAAGTTGGGAATCATCAATATAAGAAATATAATTGTGTAGAAAAGTCTTTTGTAGATACCACAATAGATGCATGACCCTTAAATTAAGTGGTTATAGGTACATTAATTAATGATTCAATTGATTATTATGTATTGTTTGATTCAGTATCCGTAAAATATTTTATTTCAAGGGAATATGCAGGAAAATAATGAAATACCATCTCAAGAAATAATGTCTGAAATTTTGTTAAAAATTACAAGGGGTACTATATATAAATAAATAATTAAAAAGATATTCATGTTATCATATTTGGAAGGGGTTTCCTTGTAGTCTTTTCTATATTTTCCATTATAGTGTTTGTTGTTATTCTGGTTATGGATTAGATTTTTTTATCATCCTAAGATAGATTTAAGAGCTAAATAAATCGATGTCATTTTTAAAAGTAATTTTCAATTCATATAAGAGAATACTCTCATAACTTTAATAACATATCAATATGATAAAAAATTAACAAAAAATGGATGTGAAAATTATCTTGCACATATTTTAGATAATAATGAACTGTTCAAATTGGTGATGTGTTGGAAGTGAATGAATATATGCATGTACTTCCCAATAAATTTTCCAATGTTATTTCTGAATAGGTGGCTGAGATTACAATTTACATAGTTTCTAATCCTATTAAAATTTATAAACCTCTTTATTTAATGGATTTAGTTGATTTATTACAACTAAAAAAGTAGTTATAAGAGTTACTTGATATGGATTTCATCCACCCTAGAACTTCTCCTTGGGGTGAACCAATTTTTTTTCCAAAAAATATGATGGTTCCCTGAGGATGTGAATTTATTATAGTATACTTAATAGAATCACTATTAACAAGATGTATTTGTTTCCTCATATCCATGTTTAGTTAACTCCAAGGTGCACAATATCTTCAATAATTAATATCATGTATGGGTATTAGCAATTGATGGTGAAGGAGAACATAGTTATAAGTATGATGTCCTCTAAAAGGGATTTTCATTATGAGTTTTCTATTATTCCATTTGGGTCAAAAAACACACCCACTATATTAAGGTATGTAATGAATATGGCGTTCCATGAGTATTTGGATATTTTTTTTGTCGTGATTATCATTAATATTCTAGTATACTCTAAAATCTATGAAAAAAATGAGAAACACCTAAATATTTTTTTGTATACATTAAAAGAAACGATGTTAGATGTAAAATTTAGTAAATTTAAATTTTGGATGAATTTTTTTATTTGTAATATTATTTTTAAAAAATGAATAAGTGTTGATCTTATTAAAACTAAATTGTAGGATGAGTGGACATGGATTAAAATGTCACTGAGATTTGATGATTTATTGAATTAGTGGGTTATTACTGATTTTTTGAGAGAATTTCTTGGTTATATTGACCACTAAATATGATAACTTGATAAAGGAGTTAAAATCATAAAGAAAAAGGACTGTGATAAATGATTTCATGAATTTAAAATAATATTTTTATTGGACCAGTGTTAGATTCTCCATTGAGAAAGTGAATTTTCTATTCATAAAGATGGTTTCTTTAAGGGACTTAGTTGTGTCCTGATATAGAATGATTAGGTTATCGCTTATGCACCTCGTAAATTTAATCCAATTGAGTAAAATTATCCTATACATGATCTTGAGATGCTATCAGTAGTTTTTAATTTAAAAATATAAACGAATCATTTTTATGATGAGAAATTTGAAATATATACTAATCATAAAATATTAAAGTATATATTCACTAAAAAAGATATAAACATGATGTATACAAGATGGATAAAATTGATTATAGATTATGATTTTACAATTAACTACCATCGAGTTAAAATAAGCAAGGTAGTTGATGCCTTGATTTAAAAATATAATTTATTATTAGCTATGTTTTTATTGGAACATGAGTCTTTCATCAAATTTTTAATGAATGTTTTCCTCAATATTTTGTTTATAAAAACATCTTCATGTTTGGATCAAATATTAGTGCAGATGTATTCTTTAGAAAGAATAAAGTAGGCCAAAAAGGATGATAATGGTTTGAAATAAAAAGTATAATTGATCAAGAAAAAAATGTTTTTGAATTTAATGTTTATAAAAATGTGTTATCTGATTTGAAAAGACATTGTGTGTGTTATGTGATTTCTACTTGAAGAAGGAATTTCTATGTGAATCTCGGAACTCTCCATTTTCCATTCATCCTCATAGTAGTGAGATGCATAGTGATATTTAGTAACATTTTTGGTGTGAAATAATGAAGAAATATATTTATGATTTTAGTCTAAATTGTTTTAATTATTAATAAGTTAAAGATGAGTGAAATTTACTTAAGGGGTTGCTTCATAATTTTCTAGTGCTTGAATGAAAGTGAGGGAATATAATCCTAGATTTTTTAGTGGGATTACCAAATACATCTCAGGATAATAATGTGAGTTAGGTTATTATTGATCATTTGAATAAATCTATATAATTAATTAAAAATTTAAACTACCTTGATTTACCCACTCTATTGTATATGATTGTGATTAAAGGTTTATATAAAAATATTAGAAATGAATAAAAAATGATATGTAATGAATTAAATTTTTGATTAGTTTTTTATCCTCAGTATGATGAAAAATTGTTGTATAAAATTTAGACATTAGGAGATATTATTTGAGATTTATAATTATATTATAATGGAACGTGGGATCATCATATATATTTAGTTTGAAGTTATGGTAAAAACATTTTTCAATCAAGCATACAGATTTAACATTTTGAGTCATTATATGAAAAGCAGTTTTGAACTCCATTATGCTGGGATGACTTTTTTTGGACTAAATTGGAAGAATAAATGGTAGATAAGGTAAATATGATTTAGTACCACATGAGGAAAACTCAGAGTAGGAATAAGAGTTATGCAGACCCTAGGTGGAAAGATATATCATTTGAGGTTGGAGAACTTATTTTTCTTAAATTATCTCCATGAAAAAGTGATATGAGTTTTGGTAGAATAGTAAATGTAAGTCTAGGGTTCATTGGTCACTATAGAATTTTATTAAATTTTGGATCACATACTTATCAGGTAGCCTTGCCTATGAGTTTATCTGAGTTTCATGATGTGTTTCATGTTTCTTATCTAGTAAAGTATGTACTTGATGCATTTCTTATTTTGAGCACTGAAGTGGTATCATTAGAGGGTAATATCTATTTTAAAAAAGAGAAGGTTTAGATATATGATTTAAAATAGAAGGTACTATGGAATAAGGTGCATTACCAGGTAATGTTTTTATGAAATAATCACATGATGGAGAAAGAAACATGGGAATATAAAAATACTAGGAGGGAAAAATACCCTCACTTGTTTATGTAATGAATAAAATTTTGAGGAAACAATTTTATAAAGGGTGTAAGAATGTGGAAACCTAGTAAATTCTAGAAATAAATCAACATTATTATTTTTATGTTTTCACCTTATGGAGTTATATTTATCATATTTTCATAAATAAGTTTATAATGTTTTCAGTCCAAAAAAGAATAGTATTATCCAAAAAACTATTTTTACCTATATTACAATCTTTTATTAAAAATATAAATTTATTTATTTGATAAATTTAAATATATATTATTAATTAATATTTTCAATCAATATAAGAAATATAACTTAAGGTATTGTTTTGGAATTTTTCTGAAAATATTAAATTTTTAAGTGAAAAATAAAAAATACAGATTTTCTTATATAAAGTGTTATTTATTTTCATTAAATATTATAATTTTAAATTATAATTATGTTTTATATTTGGTTTTACATTAATATAATACCCATTTTATTAAACATAATTATAATACTTCTATGAGAATCAATAATATATTTCATTTTGGAAGATGTTCTTTTGTGTGCCTAAAAACACAATTTTCTAAAAACTAATTTTCATTAAATTTATGCACTTTTATTTTATGTAATTTATAAAAATTATAGAAATTTAATCTCAGAAAATGGATCTAATATTTGGAATTATTAGGTTCAAATTTATTAAAGAGTTTAATTTCATTTTTCATCATTATAAATAATAACAATGGTAAAAATGTGTCACCAAGGGAAAGAGTAAATCTGGTTAATTAAGGCAAAAAAATATGTTTTAAAGACATAAAATATTCTCTAAATTTCTATTTTCTGATTATATTTCAACCATTATCACCTTATATTCATTTTTTTTTGAGGCAGTTTTCCTGTTCAATAATTATAATATTTAATGTTTTAGAAAAATTACAATTGTGCCACACTCCCCCCATATAAAAGGGAACCTTCTATTCTTCCTTAATCATGAATTTTCGTCACTCTATTTCAGTAAATAAATACCCAAAAATCTCTTCAAAATCCCTCACCACATCTTATAGGTCCTTTTATTCTCAAAATTATTATCCTAAAAGGTATAGTGTGTATTGTAAAGGGAGATATTTGAGTAGAAGGTATAAGTCATAACTGACAAATTTTAAGTTTACTTATTCTTTTACATCATTTTAATATTATTTAATAACAATTAAATATTAAAATAAGTATAATAAATATAATTAACTTTTATTATGATTATGGTGAAACCCTTTTAAATTTCGTTTTTCTTCTTATGATAAATGAAAACATCGCTCATTCGTACGTGTGGAATACCACATCCACGAAATTACATGTTTCGTTTTTCATCCCCTTATCATATTACTGTTTCAAATAATAGAACAAATATATATATATATATATATTTATTTATTTATGAAACAATTATGATTATTTATAGATAATATATTAAATACCTATTTACTCTTTTTTCTATTGGAAATTGATAACATCGGTCATGAAGAAGTGTGGAATGCCACCTACATGAAGTGATGTGATTAATTTTTCATCTCCAATAAAAAGGATGGTTAAAATGATTAAAAAATGAATAATTATAAAATTTATAAAATATTTATGAATTTTTAAATGTAAAATATTATTTACATTAAATCATGTCATTAGTTAGAAAAAAGAAAATGTTGCTAATGCGTACATACAGACTGCCATCTCATTGGAAGTACATGGTTCATTTTGCATAAAATCTTTACATGGTTAGTTTTAAAAGTGTATCTAATTGATAAATATGATAATTATAATTTTTTAAAAAAATTATATAGAAGATCCATACATACATTGATCATGACCAACACACACATATGTTTTTGATAATATAAACCGAATAACCCCAAAACATCCAGTTTGAACTTAACTATTTCAATAACATGGTGAAACATCATAATAAAGAAAATAAAAGGAATAATGATAATGTAATTAAAATTAAATAGGTTATTAATGAATTATATAACTAAAATAATTTATTATTCTTGATTTATATAATTTATGAAGCTAGACATGACTTATTGTAAAATATTTTTTTTAAAAAAATTTATCTTAAATTATTCTTTTTAAATATTTTTATTCCATGGTAATGTTATTTAATGTTTTTAAATAACTAAATTATTTATGTATACAATCGTATGTAAATTTAATTTCAACTAAATTTTACTTTATTTTTGATGGATTGAAAAAGAATATTTTATACATTTTCTTGAATGGGACATTTTTATATTTTTTTACCAATGTATAAATATTTTTTCTTTAATATAGAAAGATTGATCACCTTTTCCCACTATTATATGAATTTTTTAATTATAAATATTCCTCTATAATATTCTATGATTATTTTAAAATAAAATATTTCTCTCAATTTTTGTGGTAAATTTTCATTGGAATTTGTTTTCTATGGAAACACAAACTTGTTCTCATATTTTTAAGATAACTAAATGTGTTATTTCTTATGGGATTGAATTCAACATCAAATGGGATTTAATATTTAAATGAAATCAATATTTTTTATTCATCTTATAGTTAGTGGAAATTTTATATGAATTATTGGTGATCTTGTTATAGATTTGATGATGGGTGAGCCCAATACATCTATTCAATGCATTGGGTAAAGTTGTGATGTTTTTTTGTTATAGGTAAATTTTGAGAGATATGAGAATTATTTTATTTAGTGTTTATATTATAAGGGTAATTATAATATTTAATTTAAGGATAATTTCCCTAGGTACTTCCATAATATTATTTAAATGGTTTATAAATGACATACTTTGTTTAATAAAGTTATGAAGATGAGATTATGTTTGTAAGGAAATATTATATCCATTTTTGGAAAGGTGAAATGATTGTCTTAATAGAAATGAATTCATGTATTTTCATGTATTACAATAATCTTTTGTGGTTAGGTTTTTTTATGTTTTAATATTTAATTTTTTCTTAATTCTTTTAAAAATTTGACTTTTTGTGGAAATGTAATTTATTTTTCAGATCAAATGTTTATTGTGAAAAGGTAAACTTTTTATTGGTTCTTTAGGATTAAAAATGAATTAACGAGTTTAATTTATTTATTTTCACTTAACAAATTTTTTCTCATACTGTATTTTCAAATGATTTTTAATTGAGATTATGGATGAGTATAAATGTTAATAATGTCTGGTTTGTAGATACAAAGTTATCTTGAATGAAGGAGGTGCATATTTACAAAGAACTTGTTTGGTAAAAAAATGTATATTATGTAGAAATGTACACATTATTATTTAAGTTTTTATCAATTTCTCTAAAAATAGAAAACATAAAAATCCTAGAAGATTAATATAATAAAATTATTTTTATAAATGATGTAATTATTGGTTGTTTAAGGTTTGAGGTGTTATGGTATGGTGTGTGATTATTAGATCAATGGAAATAAAAATAAAAATAAAAACAATATGTTAATTGTGTTATGTGTGTTTGAAATAATAAAATTGAATAAGATAAAATAGTAAGTTAGTTATTGATAGAGTTTGTGAGGTGAGTGAATAAATGGTGGATGAAAATAAATAAATATAAAAAAATGGAGGGAGTAAGAGAAAGAAATAGATACATCATAAAATCGAGAGAGAGATGTGTGAGAGAAGGACCATGGGGGGGAGAGAAAATATAAGTACATGTAAGATATGGGGACATGGCTTGCTGATAAAAAATGATGAATTATTTAATTATAATAATCGGGGATGAAAGTGGTTATGGTATATAGAATCGTATACAAATATATATATATATATAATAAATCTAGGTGAAATCTATAACATGTTTCACCCTCTTCTTCATCCTACTTACTACACCGCCTCTCAGCACACTCATTTCCTCTGAATCCCACCGCTATTGGTCATGTCTTACTTAGCCATCACCTTGGTTTCTCAGTGAAATTCATATCCTATAAGATCTACTTCCCACAAAACATCTAATTGTTTCTTAATCATCTACCACATTCTCCTCCTCCATCTACAACCACTCTCATTAAATCCAATTTCTACCCCACCCTCTCATTAGTTCCCTCGCCTACTCATAGGGTTCCCGATGTTCTTTGTCTGTTACATGATCAACCTCTCACAAGTCGTGCAATGGTTTATTCATTGCTGATGTCCTCCTATGTAACTTACAGTTATCCTATATACCTCTGTAGTTAACCATTGACCACCATGAAGGATTCCCTACAACCACTTCGTGAAGCTCTTCACCATCACTACACCTACTCTTTTCTTTGAAAATATATCTTCATGTTCCTTCATAGATCATAACAATGGGTTGACATTTATCTTTAAAAGCATATTCAACCTATTTTATATGCTTCCTATATATGATATTTTTTCCTTCATAAATACTATGTAACATTTTTCTCAAATTTTATGTTTTTCATTTATCTCTGTTCATACAAAATTTCCACACTATAATATAATACAACTGATTTGACAAATCAATAGTTTTAGATCAAATAAGTTTGTTTTGACACCATTTTTGTAACAATTTATATATTTAGAGACCCTAATGATCCATATCTTCAGAAAAGGTGGGTTCTCAGCATTTTTTGGAAATTTTCTAACTTCTTCCATGATTTTGTATTTATAGTTACAAATAAAATTTTCAAACATTAAAATAATTCACCAGCTATTCTGATTCACTAATTATGGCTTGTAATTTTTTTCCTGGCCAATCATTCTTCATTTATAATTTTTACCAGGTTCGATATATATTTTCTCCACCACATCAATGCGTGCTGCAATTTAGGTGTGCATATGAGATTTTATTCAACACATAATATTCCTAGTTTTATTCATGCATATTTCCTATAATTTTAATTGATGTTTTTATAAATGTCTTTGATTATATGCATAGTGGAATTTATGTTTTCCTTTACAAGATATATTAAATGTACTAAGATCATAGTGGTTCATGGAATTATTTTCTTGAACTCCTGGATAATTAAATAAAACTATAAACAATAAAAATAAGCAACCTCCATCACTATCTAGAGAAGTTAGGTTTCAAAAAAGACTAATTAAGAAACCATTAAAAACATGTTTTGTGTTATGTATATTCTTCACTTGAAAATGTTCTATTTTTTAGCATTCAGTCGGTATATATATTTACTATATTTTTATAATTATAGTGTCAAGATATCTTGATAATTCTTCTATAACTAAATCTATAACCCCAAATGGCCAAAAATAGGGAGGGACAAGCATGCCTTTATCAACTATATCCATCAATGGTTCATTAATTTTAAAATAGCTAGTGAAATTAGATTCCATTAAATATGAAATAAAAATTTTCATAAGTTGGTAAAAATTATCATCTATTTGTTTGATAATGCATAAATAATGTGCTAATTTTCCACCATATTTGCGATATCAAACAAGAAAATACAGCAAATGGATACCATGATATAACATGGTCTTTCATATTGAAATCATTATGTACCTATACTATGATGAACCTTATGATTTTTATCTAATACTTTTATTTAACAGTTAAATATTTCTTCATTACTCTCTCTATGTTTGA
This sequence comes from Viscum album, assembly GCA_963277665.1. Taxonomy (NCBI): domain Eukaryota; kingdom Viridiplantae; phylum Streptophyta; class Magnoliopsida; order Santalales; family Viscaceae; genus Viscum; species Viscum album. The sequence goes on along the minus strand of OY728157.1, from coordinate 451,594,658 downwards.
CAATTGATTTTAATATTATTGTAGATTCAACCCTTTCCTCCTCATCACAATAATCCCAACTCATTCTAGTATACATTTTCTTCTCTACCATTTCAATATTATTTAATATTAAATTAAGTTACAATGGAAACTGTTTTATTGATACTGCTATTGGAAACTAAAATTACTTTTAAACCCTAGGTTTGCAAGAAATTACAATTGAAATACCATAGTTTACTTATATATATATATATATATATTTTATATAAAATTTAATTATATTATAAATTAAGCTACTCTAGTGCAGAACTAAGATGATGCATGTGAGTTTTAGAAAACTATCAGAGGTTCAAAAATCAATGAATCATATATTTTTGGGAACATAAGTGATATGAAATATTGTCAAAGGTCACACTGTACATTTTACAAGTATGTCAACATACACATTTTATTTTCTATAATTAAATATTCTCCTTATTTATTACTATTAAAAAATATAAATCACAAAGAAGAAAAGTAACATTGGTTACTATAGATAACACACTACAACTAAAAATTTTAGAACAGAAATGTTGGTTTAATTACTAAATCTATCTTCTTAGTAAAATAACATTGTAAACATTTTTATAATTGTTTTAATTTCCCAACAATATCATATATTATTTTATAGTTTTCTATAAGTATATTCATATAATTAATATCCTTGTAATGTTTATGAATATTGTGGTTCAAAATAATGGTCTGACAAGAGAAATAAAAAATACAACAATCGACATAAGAAATGTTTCACTTTAGGCTTCTCATTAAGAATGATTCATTTGGACTTAATTATTACATATACATGACACCTTTATACATTAGTTTTCAATTATACCTCTAATAAGTAAAAAATATTCCAAAACCACATGCACATTTCTTCATTTTAATTCACATCATTGGCAGGGAAGGATGATAGTTTTTTGAAGAATTGTGGGTCTCTAAATATAATTATATTAAGAAGACAAAAATGCGATCACATTGGTAGTTTATGTCCTCCTAATGAAAAACACGAAATTTTTCACCATTATATGTGTACGAAACATCAAATAAGGCTCACAATAAAGTAGGGTCCATAAGATGACTATTAGATTCAGTAGTAAAATATTCGGTGAAAAACTATTTTTAACTTTATATTGACATGTATTTACTATAGGATTTTATGACATAAACCATAACACTATTATTCATTATAATATTGTTGAGAAACTATAAGAAATGCTTCATGAGAAAAATCCTTTAACTCATCATTTCAAAACCACAAGGGATGTTATTGAGTGTCATGAATTTCAAATTTAAAAGTTACGACATCTTACAAGATGAGGGAGGGATGTAGTGACTTATAACCTACTTCTGAAATTTCAATTATCATTTTTAGTAACATTAACGATATTAATCATGAGAGGAATATAACTATTCAAAGAAAAAGTGGTGAATTACAATTCATAGATGAGCTTCACCCTTTTTACCTTACATTGAAATATTTATTAGTTTTCATAGTTGGACAATATGGATATGTTGAAAACAAATTCCATCGTGAAACATCCTTAAATAGAAGTAAAAAAACTATAGAAAGTAACAAAAAGAGAGTACATTTTCTGTCACTTGATATTTTGTTACAATGATGAATCATGTATACTTTATTCTACAATGTTGTTGAATCAATTTATAATATATTCTTATACATTGACTGAGTATCAAAGACTATTGTTTATTCAATTTAATCAAAAGTTCTCAAGGGTTTAACTCTACATTTGGATACAAGATGCATTCCTTATAAGTGATCATTATTTTCTTTATGTGGGAAGTGTATCATTTTAATTTCAACCTTTAATGGTGGTCCAAGGTATATGATTCCAAATTACCAAGAAGAGATGTTGTTTTGTAATTGGGAATATTATAATGATATGTTTTTAACATTTACATGGAATCTAATGTGGCCTAAAATTTCATGATTGGTTGCGATAGACAATCTTTAATGATCAGACTGTCCTCATATAATATCAAGAGTTTTTAATATTAAGGTTTAACTTCTAATGAAATATTTAAGAGAAAGATATTTCTTTGGAAAGTGTCAACCTGGAAAATATTTTTGTAGATACTATTATTCATGTTTAGAAAAATGTTTATTATTGTATCATGCCTTATGTTATTACATTAATCGTACTCTTTTCTATAATGTCATTCATACTGTGGAGTTTCAAAAATATGGTTTTCTCATGTGAACATTAAATTATTTCTTTTCTGTGAAAACAAAGTCATTACACCTTGAGAATTTAACAGATTTTTTGAGATGAAATTCCAAAAGATGTGCCTTGGAAAAACCTTATGAAGTTATCAAAAAATTTATGATCCATGTTTCTTTTGGTGATGGTAATTGTCACTCTCATCGTATGATAAATGGGAAATGTTCAATGTCAGCTTGGGGAATGGGACACTCTTTGCATATAATGTTTGCCAAAATGTTATACTCAAATAATATGTCTCACCATGACATTGTCTGGATTAAAACATAGAACATCTTAAGTAAAGATATTCTATATGCCCCATGAAAGAGGATATAAATACAAGGTACATCATTTTAGTATATCTGAAATTTTATACATAATTGTAGCAGGCTACAAGAAATGTTTTTACTATATATTTCTTATATTTTAAAAAGTATATGTTACAGGATTGCATCTAGTGAATAAATTAAATTTCATGAAAGCTACACATCATAATAATATTTGTTATAACTATAATAAAATTTTATTTCATAATAAATTTATTTCATATTGATTTATTATTCCTTATCTATAATACTTAACTATTGATATTTTGGACATTCTTGCAGCCTACTGAAAAAAACATTTTCTTATTAACATCTACCAGTTTGGTTCTTCTAGAAACTCAATACCTATCATTTTGTCAAACTAGAAAATGGTGAATACTCTAAAGATCTATTATTATACTATTTTGTAATAATATTTCACTGTTTTCTAGATTTTACACTCACTGATTATCAAATAAAAATGTATTCTTTTCTTGAAATAGACAACATTGTCTACAAAATGGTAGATTTATTCAATTTTAACCACCTATGTTAGTTTCATATTCTTTAATTGATACTACAAAAAATCATTTCATTGTAGAAGAACATAATTATTGTAAGTAAATCATTCATAATGAGTATATAAATTTAAAAATTAGGCTTACCATTAAATAGAAATAGTTGATGGGTGTCATTATGTATTACTTATCTTTTGATGTGGGGGATTTTATCTTAGATGGATATGGAGGAATGGATAAGATATTCATTTAGAGAGTACTAACATAATTTTTATGATCATAAGTTAAAAATTTTCTTTCAGTTGCTTATAGTGGAATATTATAATTACTCTTACATGGTGGGAGGATAGCCCATTCAAAATTTTGTATTCCAAAATCTATTAACGAGCAGTCAGCTTGCAGTATTCAGTAAGGGGGCGATGTTGTAGAATATATTTATTCAAAAACATTGATTATATCAGATAAATAACCAATAATTAATAATTGTTTTTGAAGATCTTGATCATACATTAAGAGATATGTTGTCATTAAAAATTTACAATGGTTTAAATTTACCATTTTGTAGTTTAACAATTTTTATGGGTGGGGATTTATAACAAATATAACCTATAATTATAGGTGGTAATGGATGTGACATTTTGTTTTTATGTATAAATTCATCATAACTATAGAAATACTGTCAAGTGTTAACTTTGAAAAAAACATATGACGACCTTCAACTTCTTGCATTGATGATTCAAATAAAGTTTTACAATTTTCTGAGCAGACAATGGATATTGGTGAAGGTTGAATTGGGGACCCTACAGATGGTGAAATCATCATTCAAATTTTATCAACATGTTCTATTACATAAATTAACAACCAAATTATGGATGTTATTGAATATACATGCTCGAATTTCAATGAAAATTATGGGGATGTTTGTTATTTGAATGGTCATGCAATATTAGAACCAACCCCATATACTATTAATGAAGTAAATAACTATATGATATCTATAAATACTTATGAAAGAAGATATTACAACAATTTTTATTTTGATTACAATGAAATTTTTGATATATATTGGCCAAAGAACATATATACAGATGACATTTTAAATGGTATAAATGTGTCCAAGATGCCTACCCAAAAAATTGATTTGAATATTAGGGTACCCATTATGTTATTAGAAATGTAGATAAATAAGTGGTTTTGTGTAATGGTACTCATATGTTCATTACACACTTGGGTGACCATGTAATTAGAGCATAAATTTTAAGTGTCTATCATTCTAGGTATCTTTCATTTATTCCATGAATAAATATGACACACATTGATGATAGTTGGCCTTTAAAATTAAAAAGAAGGAAATATCCTTTGTCTCTTTCTTATGTTTTTAATATTAAAAACATTCAAGGCCAATCAATTCCTTTTGTTGGTTTATATATTTTAAAACATGTGTTCGGTCATGGAAAACTATATGTTGATGTATCTAGGGTCAATTTACAAAAGAGTTTGACAATAGTATTTGAAGATAAAGATAACATGACATTTGATTACACACAAAACATACTAAATTTAAATATTTCTTAACCCCTCATAGAAATATTTTAAATTAGAATATAGAAATTTCAATATGGTTATCCATTACAGATATTTAGAAATTCATCATTTTCATTACTATTTACTATGTTTTATTGTACACATATTGAAAATGTAAAAAATTAAAAAATGTCATAATAAAAAAATTTATTGAATGAGATTACCCTTGAGGGTGATGAAATAATAATGATATAAGTTCATGTTTTCAATATGGGTAAAATTAATCATCCATGTACTGTAATAATGTTGCTGGTTTTTATCTCATTCTTGGCAATAAATGTGTGAGTTTACCATATAAAAATGAAACACTTTTTATTGTTTTTCATTTTTTTGTTATAATTTAAAAATATCTCATTATATTATTCTATAAAGAAGAAAAATGAAATCTATTTTTGAAAGGACTAATCAAAATTTTTAAATACATACTATAAGGGAAAATTATTCAGTGTACAATTAGTAGCCATCACATAATCTATATGTAAAAACTGGTGTTTCATGAAGGCTTGGGATATATTATACAAAATTGAAAAATAACTCCAAATAAAGAAAGTAACTTAGGGAAAAGACATGTGTACCAAATATTTTTCACATAAAACATGAATGTTCATCCATATGATACTCAACTACCACTATTCAATTTTGATTTCAATTATTTTTTAGAATGTTATTTAGAAAAGGGTTCTGGAAAACAATTAATAGATATATTTTATTACCTATTGAATTTCTAAATTCCCATGTTTATTCTGATCATATTTACTCCATGTATTTAAAGAATCCCTTTTATAAAAAAAACTCTCTCAATGTATTCTATTTAGTTTTATCATTATATGTTATATATTGTACTCTATTACCAATGAAATTATATTTTAAAATGTTCTAATGTTCTATGTAATGTTTAATTTATTATTGTATGTTTTAAAAATTATTGGACAACTAAGTTACTCCCATCAGATTAAATCTACCAGTAATTCCAACATAATGATGAAAATAGTTTTCTAGGATGATAGGTTAGATATCTTGCCTTCTTACATTACTTGACATATAAATTACAATTAAGAATATTTTTTCTTTATTTCCTTACACAGTCTTACAACTAAACTGTAGTTTATATGGTGAGTTTGTAAATGAAATTCCACATTACATTGAAAGAAATAATGACTCATCTATGGTTTTGATATTGTAACTGGTTAGGGAAATGAGATTTATTGGTTGGCTATCAATCTATATAGTAATATTTTACTCAATCTATTTACTAGTCATTTTTTATATTAGTAACTATACTATATAATTCTATTTGAAAACTTCTTTCAGATTTTTTTTCTCACAACAACCATTAATGCATAAAAATACATTTCAATGTAGAAATTCGAATAGTAAAAAAACATAAAAAATATGTGTCTTGTTCCCTTAAATAAATTGTGGATTTTTATGTTTCAAAATACATACATCAAAGAAAAATTCTCTAGAAACTATTATTTACAGGATTTCATATTCTCTATTAATTAGGTATTGGTTTATCATTCAATTAATATTTCATATTAAACCCCTAACACAGTCATATAATTCTATTATTCCTTTGTTTTATTATAATAACAGATATAATTTCTGTCGTTATAAATCTTCAAGAGATAATTAATATATCATGAAATTTTTAAATTTATTATGGAGTATTACATAATGTTAAATTATGTCATTTTCTAATATATATATTGATATATAATCATTATTTCATTTCCAATAAGGTGTTTTACTCTAGGTAAAATACCAAAAATTTAATTCACCCATAGCTGGTATTATGAATCATGCAACAATTGCACGAAGAAAGTACACACTACATATCTAAAGATTTGATACCATAATTGTGAAATTTATTCTAATATAACTACTCCAAGGATTGGATTTGTTATTTTTATTTATTACTTATTTCTACTTTTATATTTGGATAGTATTCATTTATAATATTTGTGATATAAATAATTTTCTAATGAAAATTTTAATTCAAACAAATTTAGAGTGAAATTTATGGTGAAAGATCACAAATAATTTTTTTCGGTCATTCTCTTTAGCAAGTATGTCATGCAATTTATAACCCAAACAACTGCACAATTGATATATCCTTTGATACATGTAAAGATATACAACATTTTTTATTATGTTAATAGATTTTCAATTTATTTAAAATAAAAAGATCCATTAATTTTTAAATTAGGACCATGATAAGATTGGTTTTCCTCTATAGTTAGTCATTACCAAATAAAAATGAGTTTTGTTATCAACAGATGTAACAAATTTAGACCTTCAAAAATGTCACTATTCTTCATTAAAAAACACCTATAATGTTTTTTTTCATCACTAAAATTGAAAAATACACAACTAATTTTCATCAAATATTTGAGGATATCATGGTATTGATAATTGAAAATTTCTAAATTGCATTAAAAAAATAATTTTTTCCCTCTTTACCTTTTGTATATAGGATTATCATTGTAGTGGATCTTTATTATTTAGTAGTAGAATTGAATATAAACAGGAAGTATTATTTTTGATTTCCAATTCTTTGATTTATTACAAAATAAACACCACCTCATCACAATATTCATTTAATCTATTAATTATAAGTGCATCAAAGTGGCTGATCTTTAGAACAAAGTTGCAATACTCACATTGTATTCATTAAATATACTAAATATATTTTTTTTAACCATGTATATATTTTTAATCACGATTGAATTTTATTTAAATGACATCATTTAAAGTAAAGAAAATAATTTTTTAGGGAATTTGAATATTTATATGATTAAAGAAGATAGTTCGTTTAATCTTATCAATTGGAAACTACTAACTTTCTAATTACACTTTTATGATTTCAGTTGTCACTATTATTTACTACATATTCTTCAAACTCAATTTTTTATATAGGAAAACATGTTGAAACTGGTTTATGCTGATGACGTGGTCCAACAAAATAATTCAATGTCTCATTACTCTGTGGATACAACAAGACATGTCAATAAACTTCATCCCCATACAAATAAAAACATAAACAAGAATTCTATAAAACATTATTGACATCTTGTGGTGAAATGGAATGGTAACACTAAAAAATGATTTTCTTTTTTATTTTCAAACTAAATATTTGAATTTTTATTTATAGTATAAAACACAGTAGATATTCCATATTACATAAAATTTATTTGAATTAGTTTTCACATTTATTTAGTTTCCCATAATTATTGAATATCCACTATAGACATTCCAGGTTACCCAGTTCTTTTCAATAATATTTACCACAACAAGGATTAAATCCATTGTGTGGTAAAAATACAAAAAAGGCTCCGACAAAGTTTAGTGGATGCTAGGATTTAACTAACAAAGAGTTCAAGGAAAGAGGATATCCTAAGGATGGATGTGTTTTTGTTAATAAGGATGCTCATTTTTTTGGAATATAAGCTAATATTAGATATGATTATGATAGTTACCAGTTATGTTAAAGACAAAACCTTATATTACAAAACATAACCTCATTTTTTGAATCCAATCCTTATGACCAACATATGCTTATGTTAACAAACATTCTGTTATCATTTCTTAGTTTCACACTATCTCTTGTATTTTCACATTTCAATATTCATTAATAGTCTTTCTTAATTTTAAACATTGTTATGTATGCTGAAAACTATGTTGGAAGATTTCGATGTTTAATAAAATGTGACATCAACATTGTTTCATTCTACAACATCATGTGATATTCAATTAATAAAAAAATTATAAATAGAAATAACAATATTATTTAATAGAATTATTAACATCTTTTTTATAATCATCTAAAAATATTTATAATTTTATCTTTTCTCATATTCATTATTAAATCCACTGTATATTTTGTTAATAGTAATCACATTTTATTTTTGTGTGAAAACAAACGTTTTTAATGTTATTTTAAATGTAGGATCACTCATGTAATTTAATTATACATGCTCATAATAAATTTTCATTCCTTTACATTTTTCGTTGATGTTTTTAACTATTTTAATGATGTCTCAAAAGTTTCTCCACATCTATTCCAATATTATCTACCACTTATTTGTAATTTTAATATATTAAATATTAATGTTTATTATTATATTTGGAAAGTAATATTATATTATTGAAAATAAGAGTTTCTTTATATAATCATTCCAATGAATGGTAAAAGTTATTGTTTAATATAAAAAAGGGGAGAAATGAGAGGAGTTAAAATAGAGTATTTATGTCCCATAGTACATTAGAGATATGAAAAAATATAAACCATCATCAATGAAAAATGAGAATAAAGATCATTATCTATCCACATCATTCCTTGGGAGGGCATGAGTAATAGAATTACACACCATATAAGTGTGAGAGACCATGTATTGAATGCATTCAAGATGATGAAGATAATCCATCCAGCCAGAGAAAAGATTCCCTAGGAGCAAAGATGATTTTATTTTATTATTATAACAATATATTGGGAGTCATATTCGATATAAATTTTGTTGCATCCAAATTTATTATCATATTTCACTACATGAATAACTTCTCGAGACACCACTTAATATAAAAAATAGTTACCCAGAAAGATAAAAAAACCATTGATAAACCGCTTATAGGTATAAAAGATTACTCCATAACCTGCTAGTCCAGGAGCTCCTAAGTAACCACCATCAATATTTACCTTAATCCATGAGTGTTAATGAGGATTCCATATGATGAACTTATTATAAATTGGTTTCTTGGGGATACCACTGATTTTAATAATCCTTGTCATAATAAGCCCCTTGAATAAGTAGTATATAAAACTGTTTTGTATCATATCATCTATAAGAACATCCCTTGTGATAAAATTGATGATACTAACGTTATTAGAACCCTTTCCATCAAATCTAAAATCTTTTTCGGCCTTATAAATTTATACAAAGAAGGATTCAATAATATTCAAAATAAAGTTAATCAATTGATAATTAATGTTACTACCATGGAAACCATCCATAAAAGTAATGATGTTAGTATCAATGATAAAAAATAATGGAAAATGGGGGAGAGGTGTTGATAAATGATTTTAGAAAACATGCATGAGAAGAACAGGTGATGAAAACACTCATTAAAAATGTAGAAAAGAATAAAAATAAATGAAACCTAAATTCTAGTTGTGTTAATCCAACCATCATTCTGAATGAAATTATTCTATATTTTCCATATGTGAAGATACCATGAATGTGGGATGAATTTTTTTAAAGGATATTATCCATTATGGTGTGATAAATGATGTCCCTCTATAAAACCTATAGTAATGAGTTGGGGATAGAATTACTGGCCTAACCAAGTACCAAAATTTCATATCTATAAAAAAGTAGTATAACTTATGAACCATATGTATAGAATAACCACTAAGAATACCTTTCTATTGTGTTGTATTTTCTACACAATCCTTGATGGAGATTAATTTTATTACCGTAAAAACATCCATGGAATCAGATAGTTGAGATCCAATCTATTTGATATTCCAGAAGTTCATAGAAAAGGATCTGGAAGGGTCCCAATGAATTCGATGCATAATAGAATCATAATAATTTTGTATGGTTGACCAAAATTGAGAGAAAATATAAAACTAGTTATCCCCAGGATGTTTTCAATGAGCCTTTGTCTAAGGAAAGATGTAGTGTCACTATTGGAAATCAAAATTTTATAATTAAAGAAGACAATTAGGACCAAATTAAAAACCTTAGGGTTTTGATACCATATCCACATAATTTAGGAGGTTCAAAAAATTTCTTCTATGGTTATGTGATCAAATTTAATATATCTTCACATATAGAAAAAATAATGTTCTTAATATGAGAGTCTAATCTTTTAATCAAATCCAATGAAATATATTAATATAAAAAAGTATATAAACATAGATGTAACAATTAAGATAGAAAAACATTTATACCAGCCATTGAAAGGCATATTCCTTTCCAATAACTCAATTGTGATGTGAATTTAAAATCTAACCATCTATGGAATTCTTATTTCTCTCTATGAAGAAGTGGGACACCCATTTATTTAAAAGGAAAAGTCCCTTAACTCACCCTTAAATAGTTAATGGTGAATATTTTTGTAAAGACCCCGACCCTAGTTTCACTGAGCCGGTGCCTTAATTTATTAAATTGGAATAGGTACTAGACTCGAATTACAGAATATTGAATAGTTTAGTAGCTTTATAATAAAATATACATACATAAGTTAAACATTATATCTATAAATTAAATACATCATACATACTCCTTTGGAAACACTCTTATTATTCTAGATAATCTTTTCATGTCATTCATTAAATTTATCTTGGTATCGTAGGGAAAATAAACACAAGAAAGGGGTGATCTATGATGCTCATTAAGGTTAATGATTTAGTGAAGCTAAAAATAAAGCAAAATGTAGAGTGAATAACTAAAAAAGCATTCCATTAAACAGAAACATGAGAATAATATTAATGGAATAAAAGCAAATAGTTAATACCATATGAATAATCACATGAAAATGATACTTACCCATGGATATTATACTAGTATAATAATCACATGGAATATAAGATACCAAACTCTAAATAAAGGAATTCATAATGCAGGACATCATAAACATACCATTAAGTCTTTGGGCAAGACACTATATATAATTGGGTAAGAACTTAGCACAATCCTAAACTAGATTGCCTCATGAGACCTACCAATGCACCGAGGGGCTATAAAGGGCCCCACCGGATGTTTAAGTTTCCCAATTTATTCCTGATATGAATTGGTTGAAACATAATAATCATATATATTCATATTGAAACTAACATATGAAATGTAAATAACATTCCCCAACTAGTAAACCTAATCATTAACCACTCAGAGTAACATGGTGAATGGTATCATGATATCACATCCATAGTCAAAATAATCATAAACTATTAAATAAAATATTGTATATGATATCGTAAATTATTAATCCCAATTAATCATAAGAATCAATAATTATGTTTAAATAGATGAAAATACACTTATAAAATCATCAAAGAATTTTTCAGAGAAATACTCTTTTTACTTTGTAATGAACTGTCCTTTTGGAAAAATATTTTTATGAAACAAGAAATGTACAAAGACAGTTTTTCATGATTTTATTTATTTTATAAAAAATATGTTATCTTAAAACCGATTATAGATGGTACTTGAAAATGGGTTTGAAATTGAGATATTCCCTTCAACCAGGCTTGTGTATTGGGAATGATTGAGAATGGAACCTTTGTAAAGAATCTAATTATCATAATTAAAATACAAGGTGACCTATATATATATATGATATTTGATTTTATTAAAATAAATTAGAATAATTATCTAAAAAAATTAAGAATAAAATTGGTGTATATAAAAAAAATCATAACCTAAATGAAAATGAATGTTCGGGAAGAAAACCCTCAGCTTATGTCCTAATGTGTTTTGCACTTGAACTTAAAGTCCAAGATAATAAAATTAAATCCATTAATCAATAAATTAATAAACTTATATATATTCATTTTATTTATTATAATTTTATCAAGTTCATTTATGGCCTTTTTGATGAGTTATAAGATATAATTTTATTTCTTTAGAGTGTTCGTTTCCTTGTTATTCACGATCGATATACATGTATATGAGTATATAAGTTCTTGTAAAATGGGAATAATTCTCTTTAATTTAATTTATATTATATTAATGATAATAAATACGATTAAATGGTAATATAATTTAATTAGTTATATGGTATGAGGATGAGTCAATGGATAAAACATTTCTGATAATCATTTAGATTAATTTAGTGGGGTTTTTATCATTACGAACTAATTTTATCGTATGAATTAATATTTTGTATATATACAAGTTAAAGAATACTAAAGAGGTAGTAAAAAATATATTATAGTATGGTTTAACTATAAAAATGGTTTCATTACCAGTTTTGAAGGATAAATTGAAGAGCAAAAATTCGTTGTCCATGAAGGTTGTAAATCGGCACCTCACAGACGACAATTTTATAAATAAATTAAAAGAGAGAGAAAGGTGTTTTAGGAAGGATATTGCATTAATATGATATAATTATATTATATAGATGATATTTTATTAAACATTCTCATTAGTATAGAGGAGGTGTGGAGAGAGTAATAAATGAAAATAACCTGAAAATAAATTAAAAGGTAAAGAAGGAGGATTTTACCTCTTGAACTTCTCCTTGGGAGAATCCATAAGGGGATTGGTTTTGGAGTTTTTTTAAGAAAAATATCTCATAGATTTGGGTTAGAGGTTTGGTGAGAGGATTTGGAAGAAAATCGATAAGCTTCAAGGTTTATAGGTGTGAGGAGATGTGGTGGTGAGGGGTGAAATTAGTGGTGGAGTTGGGTGATTTCTTTTTATTTTATTCATTATTTTATTTTTTTTCTCAAGAAAAGAAATAATGTCTCTTATTATGATTAAATAAAGTAAAATTTTAATCTGATTTCTAACAAAGGTTTCTTGCATCAACCATACATCACGTATGGCTCAATAAATCATGTATTTATCATTTATGATAAATTATTGTATATTACTATTAACAAAAAATTCAAGTATTTTAAAAAAATACCAAAAATTAACCTAATTTTTTTTATCAATTTATAGAATTAAAATATGATCTTCATTTTATTAAAATAATTTTCTATGTGTGAGAAATTTATTTTTTAATTAAAACCATCATTTATTCAAAAAATATAGATTTTAAATTCACAACTCTCTTTATAACACTTTCAAAAATTTACTAAGGTCTCATAAAAGTGTCATAAAATTATAAGACAAAAAAATGTCAATTTATGAATAAAGTTTACAAATTTTTTTTGGTTTTGAATCATTTTATTAATTTTAATATCATAATTTAATATTTACGACTTACAAAAATTCAAACACTTAATTTAAAAAATTCAAAATATTAATTTATTTAAAGTATGATAAAATTATATGATAATTTAATTTATAAGGTGCCAATTTTTTTTTGAAACTTTTATGGGTGATGTAACTATTCATTAGTGTAATTTACAATTCATAAAGGTCATATTCCCATTCTTATAGTCAAATTACGATTTAATTGATATAAGATCCATAATTTATATAATTACCTTTTATTTCATTATTTAAATATTTATGATGTTTTTATAATATTCTATAAGTTATTTTCTATGATTTAAAATATATAGATATTAGAAGGGAAATTTTGTTGACAGAGTTCTGGCCTATAGAAAATTTCACCCATGAAATATCAAAATTGTCACTCCACAAAAAGATTTGGTTAGTTATTCATCATAAGTTCCTTATGATCCCATATAACCTCATCAATTTTAGGATTTTTAAAATATACCTTTACTAGCGGAGTCATCCAATTCCTCAACACTCATTATTTTATTTCTAAAATCCGGATAGGATCTTCAAAGTAAGATATGTCTAGTTCCAATTGTATTTCTTTAGAAGTGTGTACACGTTTTGGGTCTGGCATGTAATTATATAATAAGGAGCGGTGGAACACATTGTGTACCTTAGGAAGGCTTGGAGGCCTTTCCAAACAATAAGACACAACTCTAAATTTCTATAAAATTTCAGAAGGTTGTATATACGTGGGGCTCAGTTTTCCTTTCCTCCCAAGTCTTATATCACCCTTAAATGAATATTCTTTCATGAAAACATGATCTCCCCCTTGAAATTTTGAATCCTTCCTTTAATTATTGGTATAGATTATTTTCCTACTTTGATCTACTTTGATGTGTGTTTTAATTGTCTATACCTTGATTTTGTTTCTTCCACAAGCTCTGGGCCTATAAGATTCCTTTCATAATCTTCATTCTAAAATGTGTGTACCACATATCATTCCATATAGTGTTTCATATTCTTCCATTTGAATAATTGAATAGAGAATATTATTTTAGGAAAGCTCTAATGAGGTAAATGTAGATCCCACATACTTTTAAAATCAAGTTATTGTGATCCCAATATGTCTTTTAATGTTTGGATTGTCCTTTCTGACAGCCTATCAGTTTGATGGTGATAAGTAGTATTCAAATGAAGCTTAGTACCCAATTATTTATGAATAATTTTCTAGATTTTTGATGTGAATCATGGATAATGATCAGACATAATTGAGAGAGGTGCTCCATGACGTTTTACAATTTTACTAACATAGAGTTATGCAAGGTGATCTCGTGGAAAATCATCCCTTATAGATAAAAAATGTGTAGATTTGATAAGTCAATAAAAAATCACCCATACCAAATCATTATTTCTTGTGTTTTTTGATATTAAAGTGAAATAATACCTAGTGATGTCATTCCATTTCTATATATGAATAGGTAGTGGTTTCATGACTCCATTAGGATGTTGTCTTTTAGCCTTTACTTTTTTGTAGATTAAACATTTTGATACATAATCAGAAAATTCCCTCTTCATGTTATCCCACTAGAAATGTTCTTTCAGATCTATATACATCTTAGTGATTCCAAGGTGTATAAAAAAATATCTCTTTGAATCATCCAATAACTCTCTTTTTCAGATTGGGTAAAGCGGTGACACCTAGCCTCCTCTCAAATTTCATAATTCTAACTTCACACATGATATTTGGAAACCTCATATCATTCATAACGTTAATTTTTATTTGAATATTCTCATCATCACACTAACAAATTTTAATTCTTTCATAAAAATATAGTTTGGAATAAAATTTAAAAAGTAATTATGTTTCACCTTACTTGATAATTCATAAATATATATTTACTAGATCTATATACACATGATCATTGTCAATCCTTATTTTTTTTAGAACTCCATGATCATTCATACCCAACGTATCAACTACCTTATTTTTCTTTCATGGGTGATAGTGTACTGAATAATCATTATCCCTAAGTATCTCAAGCCATATCCTTTGACTGATGTAATGTTATTTAAATGAGAATACATATTTTAATATCTTGTGATTTGTATATATCTCACATATTTCTTCATAGAAAGAGTGTATACATTTTTTCAGAGGATAGATTACAGCTTCTAACATGATATCATGAGTTGGAATGTTCTGTTCATGAATTTTTAACTACCTTGATTCATAGTCAGTAACTCGATCATTCTTCATAAGGACACACCTCATCACTTTTGTTGATGCATCAGTATAAATAAAAAATCCACCATTTCCTATTGGCAGAGTAAGGATCATATCATTCTATAATATCCTCATAAATTCTTTAAAAAATTCTTACCAATATTTTTCCCATATAAACTTAATCCCTTTATGATTAATCTTGGTTTATGGTTTTGTAAATTGGGAAAAGATAAAAAATAAATGCTAATAATAACATGCAAGACCAAGAAATCTATGTACCTCATTTATGTTCACTGGTGACGACCATTACTGAAATACCTTGTTCATCATAGGATAATCTAAGATTAAATAATTAGAAATAATATGGACATGAAAAGAAACTATTTGATTCCAAAAATAAAATCTATTAAACTTTCCATAAAACTCATTTATTTTTAAGAGTCTTTAGAACAATGCGAAAGGGATTTTCATGATCTTCATAGCTTTTGGGGTATACCAATATATCATTAATAATTATAAAAAAAATTCTTCAATATATTCATTGAAAAATCTTTTCATTAGAACCTTTAAAATAGATGGTGCATTAGTCTGTCCAAAAAGCACTACTGTAAACCTATAATATTCATAATTAGTTCAAAATGGTATCTTTGGAATATCTTCCTTCTTCACAAGATATTTATGATATCCATATCGATGATCAATCTTTGAAAAATATTGGGGTCCTTCAAGTTGATCAAATAAAACAATAATGTGAGTTAGAGGATACTTATCCTTTATTGTAATAGCATTGATCTCTTTGTAGTCAATGCACAGTCTCATAGATCCATATTTATTCTTAAAAAAAAGAAGAAGAACTCCCCATGGAGAAAAACTATGGAAAACAAACCCCTAACTTCTCAGATTCTCTAGTTGTTTCCTCAACACTACTAATTCCACTATGTCCATTCAATAATTAGTCTTCGATATAGTCCTTTAATGAGATATTCAATTAATATAAAGATCGGTTTCCCACTCCGAAGGATGTGCAGGTAAGTCCTCTGAAAATACATCAACATATTCTTTCACAATAGGTACATCCTTAATTTGAATATTTATTTTCTCACCCATAGATATTGCGTTCGATTACTCCCAAATAATTGAATTCGGTATAGCTACTGGGTGTGAATATATATAAGAATCATATGGAGAGGTTTCTTCTCTAAAGATAAGGGACACCACATCAATCTATTTTTTTTTAACTTCCTTCTTATTGTAATAGATTTCCACATCATAATTTGAAATAAAATTCACACCATGTATTATATCAAAATCAATCATGGGTATGATGATAGGGTTAGAAACTAAATCATTTTTATGTATGAAAAGGGGGACATATCAACACATCTTTATTTCAATGATACTTTCCTTAGGATTTTAGTCTGACAAATACATTATTAAATAAAATAAATAAATTTCTAATTTTTTTGGAAATAATAGAATATATAAAAGAATGTGATAATCCAGAATAAAATGAAACATTGGCTACGTTTGAGGAAATTATTAAAGTACTTTCTAACATATCATTAAGAACTTCATCCTCGGTAGTTATGACGGCATATGCTCGGAATTTCTCCCTTGGCGTTCTATAGGGAATTATTCCATTACGTATATGACCTTCATGTGCATAGAGTACCATATATTTAAAATTATAACATTTATCATTGGAAGATTCTTTATTTCCCTTGAAGTCACAGTCTTGGTGGCCTTTTTCTCTACACTTGTAACAAACTCCAATTCCCTTCCATAATGTACAAGGGTGTTTCTTCCCACAATTACTACAAGGAGGAAAGTTATCTCTTACCTTCTTCCCCATTTCCTTATTTAATTATCTAGAGTGTTCAGCAGCCCTATTCTTGTATTTATTTACTTTTAATCCATATAAATTAAAGAATTTTTATTCTATCTTGATATCACATGAGACAATATCTTCGTATGATGTACAATTTTAGGAGATTATTACTCTTCAGAGGAATTTTTTTAATACATCCAAAAATATGTTAATATTTTTCATTAGAATAAGTATGTAGTCCATAACATTCCTTGCTATCATTATAAAGTTGGATCCATTCCTAGAAACATTATCATCCTCTTTTTTCCTTGGATTCATGAATTTAATTTCCATATCTTCCCATTATTCAAGGGGAGAATATTTTTCTATAAAATTTTAATTAAAATATATCGATTAAATATTCATGATTTCTTTCTCCTAATTTTTGTTTAGAATTAATGACCACCATTGATCTTCATCTCTAATAGATGATAAGATTTCATGAAAACCTTTTCCCTTTCATTATGTCCCAAAATGAGAAATATCTTCTCTAAGGAATTCATCCACTACTCAGCTAAAAATGGGGTTGTAGTCCCATTGAATAATAGAATTCGTTGTCACATAAAGAGTTATAACATTACTCATCCACATTGGGGATAAATATGATCCATATGGGTAAAGTTATAGTTCATAACCTAAGTTAGCTATCCTAATATAGTTTTATGTTTCTCAACACCAGTCGCATCTCCAATACAGACATCCTTATCTTCTATAGGAGGGAAATCCCTACATGGGATACATGCATTGACATAGTTTACATTCCATCCACTATGCACTATTTATAAACAACATCACTCACATTATTAGGTCATTAATTATAAAGGATAATCTCAAACTAGAAAGACACTTAACAAAAATTGAAATTTTATGTATATAAAATAGCATAACCATAATCAAGGATTCATTGGAGAAATATTTATTTTTAAATCCTTCATGATGGTTTGTAAAGAAAATGTGACATATCTAAGAATATACCTTGGGAGTTTCAAACCAGACGCATAGTAAGGCCAGTTTTCATGTACCAGGTTACCCCGAGTTAGGCGAGAGACACCTTTTCAGAGTTAATACCCCTAGGTACATCGAGGAAATAACACATAATCAATACCTTACCATAAAAGGATGTATTTATAGGAATATCACATAATCTATACCTTACCATAATTCTTGTAAGTTCTTATATACTTATACTCAAATTATATGATAGGGTTATGTAATTAATATATGTTTTTTAAATCTAGTTTTCAAGGTTTTTACTAATATTTCTCTGATACTAGATTTAAAGTCTTCAACCCTAGTTTATCGGAGCCTATGCCTTACTTTATTTCATTGGAATAAATAAAAGATTCAAATTATAAAGGATAGAATAGTTTAGTTACTCTATACAACAAGATACATACATAAGTTCTACAATACAAATTTAGTGGAAATACATCATAGAGACTCCTTTAGAAACACTCATATTATTCTTGATTATCATTCCATGTCATTCATAAAATTTATATTGGAATTCTAGGGAAAATAAACAAAAGAAAAGGGGTGAGTTATGATGCTCATTAAGGGTAATAATTTAGTGGAATCTAAAAATAAATCATAAGAAAAGGTGAATAACTAAAAATACATTATATTAAAATATAAATGTTCTCATAATTTGGAAGGATTAAACACTTTATAAAAAATACCATATAAATAATCACATGAAAATGTTACTTACCCATGGTTATTATAGTAGTTGAATTATAACATGGAATAACTAATAATAATATCATAATGAGAGAATGCATAATGTTGGATATCATAAACATACTATTAAGGTTTCAGCTTAAACACTATACATAACAGGGTAAGATGTTAGTCCAAACCCAAACTAGTTTGTACCGTGAGACCTACAGATGCATTAAGGGGATATAACATGCCCCAAATGACACTTACTAAGTCCAATTCATACCTAATATGAAATGTGTGAAACATAATCAACATTTATATTCATATTGAAACTAATATATTAAAGGTAAATAACTTTCCCCAAGTAGTAAACAAAATCTCTAAGCATTCAGAGTAATGTGGTCAATTATATCAAGATAGAACATCCACAGTAAAAATAATCATAAACCATTCAATAATATATGGTATATGATATCATAAAATATTAATCCCAATAAAAAATAACAATAAACAAGGGTGTTGAATTATATGAAAATAATCTTATAAAATCATCAGGGAATTCATGAGAGAAGTACCATTTTTTCTTTGTAAAGAAGTGTTATTTTGGAAAAATATTTTTGTAAAAAAAAATGTACTAAGATATTTTTTTCATGAAAATAATATTTATTTCAGAAAAAAATATTTTTTCCTGAAATATATTATTTATGGTAATTGAAAATGGGTAAAATAATCACGATGTTCTCTTTAACTGGGAATGCATATTAAGAAGGATTGAGAAAAGAACTGTTGTAAAACATGTAATTCTCATAAATGAAAAATGAAATCATCTGAATACATGAGTTTCTAATATATAAAAATAGTTTATAGGAATTATATTAAAAAATGAAGAATCACATTGGTGTATAGGGGAAGAAATCATAACCCAAATGAAAATGAAGCTTCAGGAAAAAAACCCTTACCTTATGTTTGAATGTGTTTTGAACTTGACCTTAATGTCCAGGAAAAAAATTAAATACATTAATTAATTAACTAATAAACATCCATATATGTATTTTATTTATTACAATTTTATAATGTTAATTTATTTAATATATGATGAGTTATAAGATATAATTTTATTGCTCGGGAGTGTTCGATTCCTTGGTTTTCACGATCAATACACTTATATATGAGTATGGACGTTCATGTTGAATGAGTATGATAACACATAATTGAATTTATATGAAATTTATGAATATTTATAAGATTAAATGTTTTTATAATTTATTTGGTTATAGGGTATGAGGATTATTCATTATTTAAAACATTAGTTATAATCATTTAGATTATTTTGGTAGTTTTTTGATCATTATGGACATGTTTTTTATATGAATTAACATTATGTATTTATAATATTTATAGAATATTAATTAGGTTTTAATACAATTATTATAGTTTTTTGAACCACAAAAATTGTTTTATTACCATCCTTGAAGGGGAAATTGATATACGTAAAGTCATTATCATTAAAGGTTGTAAATCTGCCCCTCCTAGGAAATGATTTCTCATTTATAATAAAAGAGAGATAGAAAGTAGTTTGGGGAAGGATATTCCGTTAAAATTATATCATTCCAATATATATAGGATACTGGATTTATCACGATCATTTGGATTGAGGAGATTCGAAGAGAATAATAAAATAAAATAACATTAAAGGAAATTAAAAGGAAAAGGAAGAAGATTTTATCTCTTGAATACTCCTCCTTCAGAACCTCCATAGGAGGATTTTTTTGGACTTTTTTTAAGGGAATGAGATTCTGACAGGGGGGAGAGGCATGGGGAGCTCATTTAGAAGTAATTTGACAAGCTTCAAGTCTTTTAGGTGTGAGGAAAAGTGGTGGTGATAGGTTGTATTTATATTAGAGTAGAGGGGTGATTTCCAATTATTTTAGCTCGAGAAAAGATATAGTGTCGATTATTGTGACTAAATATAGTAATAAGTTCATGTAATTTCAATAAAAGCGTGATTAAATCAGCCAAAAATCACCTATGACTCAATAAATCATGTATTTATCATACACTATATTTACTAAACCTTGGTATAACCAGGCTTAGGTGTCACTCAACCAGACTTCCACATCACCCAATTCCAATATCGAATTACAATTATACCATCCATATTCCGGCAGAAATCCTCCTGTATCCTATACGATATCGCGGTGACCGACGCCCCCCAATTAGGTTTCCTCCACCGAACAGGTCGCTCATGCGAGACCTCCATTAGGGTTTCGATCTCCCTACTTCTTCCTCCTGTGGCTCCCCAATTACGATTTCCATCTCCGAGGTTCTTCATCCCGCAGCACGCCTACGATCGTTCTCCCAGCTTCTTCCTACCGCGAATCCCCGATTAAGGTTTCCATCACAGAGCTTCTTCCTCCCGCGGCTCCCCCGATTAAGGTTTCCATATCCGCCCTTCTCCCTGAATACCTACTCTACCGTTGGATCCTCCCCCTCCGCCTGATCCCCATCTGAATCCTACACCACAGGATGCTCCTTATCAGGCTCATCCATCTCCAGCTGCTCCGAATCTACCTGGTCCGCCTCCGGATCCGAGACCACTGTATCCAATGGTTCCCGCTAATATTCCTCTTCTCATAGCTCCACCACCCACAACAGCTCTGATTATTTCTTCATCTATCATCCTATTTTTTATGCAGATCTCATCAGTGGGTTGGTATTTTCTCATTTGTAACCTATATGTATCATATTACACCTCTTTTAGGTTTCTAATTTCACTCAATTCATATGAAAATTTTAGGCTATAATGCAATATAGTGACTCTCCACAGTTGTTTTCTCATAAATTTCTGGAATTATTTTTAGTTCTCTCTATTAATTAATACTTCCAGTTTCATATTAATTTATTTTTGTTCTCCCCTATTATGATTCACCAATTAATTCTTATACTTCTACTGTGCGATCAATATTTCTCAATTAATTCATTTAAACTAACTTGAAAAGAATTTTTTATTACCAATTGTTTTTCACAGGTTTTCTTAAATTTAGTTTCATTAGACAACTGTTCTCCAGAAGTAAGTATTTTGAACATAAAATAGAAAAAAATCATTTTTTGTAAGATTTTGTTCAATTATAACATTGCAATGTCATTGTCTTTGAATACTTATAAATTTTTAAATAAATATGCCTCTCCTTTACAAATTTTTAGGAGTGTATGTAAACTTTGAGGGGCTCAATTTGTTCAAGGTACCCTGGTTGAGCATATTTTTATGAATCGGGTTTTTAATTTTACCAAACACAGATACCGTTCACCATATTGTCATTTTTTGTTTTTATCATTTGTTTATTTCAACTTTGGTTTAATAAATATATAAAATTGATCATAACACCAATCCTTCCTTTCACAGTAGGTGAATATTGAATTATACAACGTTTAATTTGTTTTCCTTTTGGTGTTTTTCTTGGGTATATAACTCCATGTTCATGAAAATGTTTTTAGCTCATTTCTGAATAGAGACATAAATGTGATTGGTTTCATGACTTAATGGTGTTATTTGTAGTTGGGTTGTAGATTTGGGATTCTAGAGTTCTTTTCTTCCCTAAGTGTATGTTTTTCTAACTCTATAGTTGTTCCCCACATTCATATACATGTTATATAGGGTGTTTTTGGTGCTTATTATAATTTTGATTAATTAATATGGATCTACTTTACAAATTTTCAGGATTGGATATAAACTTGGATGGTCTCAATATGTTCAAGGTACTCTGTTTGAGAAAATTTGTACAAATCAGGTTTGTAATTTTACTAAACTGAAATACCATTATCCCTATTATCATTTGGTTTTATTATCATTTGCTGATTTAAAACTTGGTTTAATAAATATATGAAATGATTCCTAACAGCAATCCTGATATTCACAGAGGTGAATATGACATTATACAAAATTTATTTCATTTTCCTTTTGGGGTTCTTCCTTGAAATATAACTCCATGGTCATGAAAATGATTTGAGCTCACAGTAGGAGAATATGGAATTATACAATGTTGAATTTGGATTCCTTTTGGTGCAACATTAATAATGACTAACTATTATGGCTAAAGGATTTTATGTCTATTCAAAGGTAGGGTTGAATCCTTCTAAGACTTGTGATTGGTAAGAATTCAGAATGTTCTCGGCTGCTGGAGGACCAAGGTTTTTTTGGTTATATCTTTTGTGTATAAATTATATAATAATAATATTTAATATATCACTCTACTCAACAAGTGTGTGGTAATCCTTTATTAATAGTGACTGTATAATTGAATTAATGCATCAAACTGCTCAACTCAGATGGTTTTTTGAGTTATTATTGTCATTTTTAATGTGTTGTTGAATATAATTTCAATAATGCTCTATGCTCTATTGGATGATTCTTTCCATCTTTACATGTGTATATTTTATTATTATATTATAATGGACATGTTGGTCTATTTACTTATGTTTATCTTCATGTATATTATTTTATCCCTGTAATTTAATGTTTTTATCCAGTTCTAATTCATTTTTTCTCATTTCAATCTTTCATAACATGATATAATTTCTTATCTGTAGATACGTGACTACTTCCTATAGAGGTAATGTTTATTGAAATTAATCAAATTCATATGTGTGAGATATTCTTTTGAAGTATTCCAACATGTTTTTTAATGTCTTTGCAACATCTAGGATGTCAACCGTCCCTCCCAGAAATCATTGAAGTTATAGGTGTACTTTTAGGGACTGTTTTCTATTCCCAAGGTCACTTCTGTATGTAAGATGTCATTACTGGATAAGAGTGTTGTTTTTCTCTAATGTGGATTAAATCACAATAGATTATCAGGCTTCTGGGCTCTGAGTCAGTGGAAATGAAATGTCTACTTTTGCTAGAAGGTCCCTGAGGGATTTACAAATTTTTCTATGAACTCGATTTATTCCTGTCTTTCAAGACATCTGGAGTATTACCTCCATGATTATGTGTTACATGAATTAATTGTTTTTTATGGTTTCCTAGATAGCTTATCTTTCTTGCGTTAGATGGTGGCTTTTTCACATTATTCACTAATCTTCTTTGAGGACTTGATGCTATCCTGGACTTGCAGCCCTGTTTGTTTGATGGTAGCTATTTTTTTCCTCTTTCCTAGGATTTTTTCTCCACTGGAATTTCCTCTATTATCCAATTAACAATTTGACAGCTTTCAGGCAGTCCATCGATGTCTTCTTGATGTTTTAGTTTTGAGTAAAGCGTAAGCTTAGCATGGTCGACCAGCTCCTGTAAAACACCCCATGAACCTGTTGAAGAATGGGTAGGCTTCACATGTAATTTCCTCTATTTTTCTTCAGTTTTTTGGGTAGGAAAAAATCTGGACAGCAACCCATCAACCTGTTGAAGTCCAATTCCTACTATTCATGGAAGAATAAACAAACATCTTGGTTCGTCTGTTTTCAAATTAAGTTCTCATGATGCACTACCGTTTTCAAAATCACATGATGTACTACTTTAATTTCAAGTAAAAAACATTGCACTACTTTATAATCGAATGATTCACTACTTTCTCAAATAGGAAAACATGCACTACTTACTCATGTGGGAAAACATACACTACTTTTTCAAACATGCAATACTATCTCATTCAAAACAAAGTATAACATCCAGGTTCGTATGAATTCAATTGTATTGAATAATGTTTTTAATAACATTTTCCACTTTTGTTAATGTTTTTTTTATGTTTTCCAATTTTATATGGCCAGATTCTCTCCCTATCATTTAATTCACATGATGCACTACTATTTTTTTTATTTTCTTCAGGTTGATTAATTCTCACGATGCAGTACTATTTTTTTCATTGAAAAATGATTTCGATTATATTGGTGGGATAAATGGGCTATGTAAAATCAACCAGCCTTCAATCTTACTAGCCGTCATAGGTAGTGGATTTCCTATATTTTCACATGCTGAAAATATTAGTCGAAAAATGAGATACATTGAACATGTTGATTTCTCATTTGTTTCCATAATTTATCGCACAGGTTGTGTTGAATGAAACATGTCAATTTTTTCGAGAATAAGTGTTATATATACAATGAAGATGGTTACAAATATAAGGTACATGTATGTTTACCCCTTATACATGCATTAATGACAAAAAAATATGATTTTTTAGTATACTTTTTTTCAATGTTGTTGATTTTTTAGAATAAATGCGGTCTGTTTACATCCCTAATAAAGTCACCCATTAAAACTTATGTTGTATGGAATTCTTGAAATATATCATTTATTATAATAAATAACTCCTTGAAAAACTTCTAAAGCATGTATTAATTTCTGTTTGATTATCTAATTTTTCAATTCCAACCATTACACATCCATGGCACATGAAAGAGTTACAATTAGACTTTGTGCATTTTATATTGTATTCCTTTTGTATATGTGTTTGAATCCATTTTCATTGTTTATTTAGGCTCCATTTTCCAGTCTTGCCGATTTGAAATCACAATTATAGAAACATTGTTAACAAAATCTTCTATTGACTATTATGTGTTTGTATTCACTTTTATTACATTCAACCAGTTATTGGTGGCTATGTGAATTATATATATTCCCAATTATGGGGTTAGACAATGTATATGTGTTTTAACTGTATATATGTTTTAACTGTTATTGACATAAAACTACATTTTATATCTTGAGATGGTTATCAAGGCACATAGTGGAACATTTATGGATCTCTATGCCTTTGCATCCCCATATGGTGTAACATGGGATTCATATTTCCTATGTTCGGTGCATACTCATAGTTTAGTTGCACGGTTCAGTAAACTGTGCAGCAAAACCATGTGGCATGTTCTGCCCACCTAAAAACCTAAATTTTTATATAATTTTTAGGGACGATATGAGGGATTCATATGGGAAAGATAGGACAAGGATATGGGGAATTAATTACCAAAATAAAACAACCTTTTCAGACCAAAACTGATCGAACTCATGGGTATGAATCACCAGAACAAACATAACCCACAAATGGTGCCACTAGGAGTGTCAAAAATTCAATTCCAAGCCACACCATCCTCATAAATTTACATTATCAATGGAAAATGTGAAATACTACCCACGAATTAAAAGAGTAATGATTTAGATCAAGGACACCCGAGACACCAAATTTAAACCTAGAACACCCCGAAACCAAGAGAAAACTAAGAACTAGAAAAAGATTCCAAAAAAATAAAGGAATTGAAAATCCAGGAATGAAAAATCTCCCCACCATAAATATTTAATCCCCTGGAAAGGCACACAAATGCTAGATGAAAAAACAAAATCCAACCAATAGACCAAGTTGGAATCCCTTTCCATGTCTCACCTACCCCAAAAGGCCAAAATAGTTCCAGTTGATTAAAAAAATTAAGGGATACTCTCACAAACCAAACTTTAACCCACTTACCTGAAAATATCAAACATATTGAAACCAAATACCAAAACAAAACACCTATAACACTACTAGATGAAAATTAAAAAATATATCTGAAATTAACAACGAAATCGAACAACATTACCAAAAACTTTCATCAACAAAACCATTTGGCATGATCCAATAAAACATTTACCCAATGAAGAAATTGGTTGTTAGATAGCTTCGAACAAGACTACCTACCACTAATTAAACACCATGGAAAAATGGAGTTAATGATATAGGGAGACTTTAGTAGACCCCCACCATAAAAGGCAACTTAATTTCTTGATACAAAACCAAGACACCAATTGGGGGAGGCCTGAATGGACTCCTCATCATATGGGATAGACTAACATTAGAATTATTCCAAAAGAACATATATGATACCCATGGTGGGTCTCCCACCATAAGAAATAACCGTATTAACTGAATAACATGGGTATACATGAAAAAGTCCCCATAATCCAAATCCCCAATACATTGGGGGGGGGGGGGGGGTCGATCAACGAAACTCCAATCCAATAGAGACACTAAGCTATACACCACTCCTATGAACATTACTATCTTATGATGAGTCAAACAAAAACCAAAATTGAAAATAGCTAATATGGTTATTCTTACATGAATAACCATATTTATAGTTACACCCATAAGGGTTTGGGCACTGGGTTTGAGAAAAAACCACCTCGCACATCTCTTTCCACCACACAAAACCACTTGGAATGAAACCACCACATCCAAACTCGAATTGTCTCCACATCCCACACTAGAGATAGAGGTTGAAACAAGATTCCTTAGACTTATAATTATTTTAATTACGCACCAATGTCACCCTAGGACCTATGCCTGTAGCTCAGATGATTGAAGCATCTCATGCCTCTTAGTCAGGCACCAAAACCTCCAAACGAAACTTCTTTCTCTAGTTTCATAAGTGGCTACACCATAATCCAATAGCATAAAGAGAACACAACACATCCCACAAACCACTTACCTGTTTATGTCACCTTCCCCATAACATGGGATTAGAAGATGCACTTTTGTCACCCCTTTCACCCCAAACTATTAACAATGAAGGAATTGTCCCAAGGAAGACAGACTCATCCAGAAAAAGAACCTCTATAATTTTAGGAAGAAAACAATTTTCTACCCAAACCATAAATTTAAAAATTACTGTTACATAATCCTTCACAATCGAATGATGATATGATAGTGAAAAATTTCATCAAGAATTACCATTACATCCCAAGAGGTCTGACATAGAATAAAACCTGATATATGGGCCATACTAATCCCATTATACCGTTTAATATTAATGGAATGTATTTTAAGAGGATGAAGAAAGTCCCCAAGGCCCCCTAGGACATCATCATACCATAATAACCCAATATCGCTATCCCCTTCCTCAGCAGAATTACCCTTCACCACTTGCAAATAAGACCCATAGACCCAATGGTGTCAAAATTCACCTTTTTTGTTTGAGGAATCTCAAGAAACTGTACACTTTTAATCCCCTTTCACATTAACTCTTCCACTATGATAGGATTTACGTAATTCAATAAGCACTAGTCATAAAAACACCCCTAGGAACTTGATTATTGTGGAACCCTAGGTACGTCGTATCTCAGTGTAAATTAACGAAAAGAAATATCTTTCTTGTATATGATCCACTAGTAGAGAAATACCCATAACCTCGTGGTTCCCAACATCATCATCAATGTTTAGTTAGTGTTTTCATCATCAAATTTTATATGTGAAATAAGGAAAAAACCACTCCAGATCACTAGCATAGAAGTCCTAGTCTTCCCATCGAGATACTTGGGTTTCCCTCTTTGTGCTCAATCAAGATTCACATGTAATCAAATAAAAATTTTACATGAAAATTCCTTTTCCAATTTATACACACACCAAACTGCCCACAACATGTTACATAATACCCTTTCAATATTTAAATTTGTTTTCAACGTCATGCTGATAAAAAACAACCCACAAACATGTTTTACATGTTTCTTAAAATTTTAAAAATCATTTAAACATTTCATAAAACGTTATCAAAATGTTTGAAAACCCAAATCACCACTTTCTATTTCAAAAACCCATGTTTATAACATTCACCCATTAAAACTGTATAAAAAAAATCCTTTTCACACTTGGTGTAACTAAATAAACCATTTAAAATTATCATAAAACACTTTTAAGAAGTGTAACAAGGATTTGCACATAAAACCCATTAAAACCCCTATTTTTATGCCAAAATATATCTAATACCCAAACGAAATAGAATTTTAATCCCTAGTAACATTTTACAAGCACCTTCATTCATTAAAAAATTACCCCAAAAGAAATCAGAAGAGTTACACATGAAAAACACACAATCTCAATTAAATATGTTATTTTAAAAACAAAAGCTAAAATACCTCTACCAAAAATGATTTATAAAACACACATAATAGGTAAGAATAATGATACAAATGTTAATCAAGAAAATATAACCCATCAAATATTTCTTACATAAGGAATCACCTACCTTTGTTTTAAAAACCCCAAATCTATGGGCGAAACAACAACCCCACCACCGCTTCCCCAATATGGAATGAAAATAAACCCTAACCAAGAATATTGAACCACTAAACTTAAAAATAATCCCTATGTATGAATCCATAACTTTTATATATTTGTAAATTCAAGGATGAGGGAAGAAAACCTATAGAAAACAAACAAAACAAGAGAGGGAGTCAATTACATGAAGATCCTTGGAGTTTCCCCACCAAAACCCCTTCAAAAATGGATTCCAATTGAGGTTCGGGGAGGTCAGTAGCCTTCCATGGTTGTAAGTAATGAAATATGGGAGAAATGGGTGCATTATGGATTATCTGAGAAGGGAATACTTGGAAAATAAAAACATTTTTTTGATTACCTAGAAGCTATTCATGGTTTGGCAGCACAATTTAGAAAACCGTGCGGGAAAACCGTGTATCCTATTCTGCCAACCTAAAAACCTTATATTTTTTTAAAATTTCAATGGGGTATTGGGGGGATTTAGGAGGGAATTATAGGAAGAGGATTTATGGAAATAATTTCCAAACTAAAACACACTTTCCACACCAAAATTCATCTAACTCAAGGGTATAAACCACCACAACAAGCATACCCCATGAAAGTTTCCACTATAAGTTTCACAAATTCAATTCCAAGCCACATTATCCTCATATGTTTCTTATAAAAAAATAAAATTCCAAATACTACCCAAGACAACCAATTCAAATGATTTAGATCAAGGACACCCAAGACACAAAAATTAAACATGAAACACATAGAAATAAAGAGAAAAATAATAACCAAAAGAATATTCAAAACAAAAACATGAAATTGAAAATATAGTTGTTACATTCCTAGTGTAATTTGGTGATGAAGTTTTGTGGTGATATTGTTGCATGGGGAATTTTTTGGGTGTTTTGGTTGGAGAGTTTTTCTAGAGGAAGTGTTAATGGTATGATGAGATACTTGAGAGGGATCTTGGGTGGTGGTTGTTATGACCACATTCTTTTCTAGTTCCAGTTTTTATTCATGATGATGATAATAATTTGAGAGTTATCATATATAATTATGCATGAATTCATAATTGATTCATTTTCAAATTTAGATTGTTAGAGAGTTTTGGGGTTTATTTTGAGTGAAAACCACTGAGGTTTCAGTGGAGGTTAGAGCTACAGGAGTGCTGAAACACGAGGTTCAAATCCTCAAAGGGATTACAAAAATTAGTTGGTGATTAAAAAATTGGTTAGATGAAGAATTCAATGATTATATATGGTAATGGAGGAATTATTGAACCATATTCATGTTTTTAAATTAATTCATGATGGGTAATTAAAACTGGCCGATGTGATGTGAAATTCAGTGAATGTTTGAATTATGATAATTCCTATGGAATGCATGCCGTAAACCTCATGCATGATGTGAAAGTTGTAGGATCCATGTTTTATATATTTTTTAGATAATTTTTATTCATTTTACCAAAAAACAATTCTCTCATTTTCGAGGGAACCCATACCGATTTTGGAAACACCCCTTCTCCTCCATTGATCTAATGGTGATGATTGATTCCAATTAAAAATTCAGGGTGGTTTATCATCTCTTCCCATATATTTTTTTTTAATTTATAGATTCAGTATAGTTTTATGGTTTCTCTATGGGTTGTGAATTCGGCTGCGTTTTGATAACCCTTCATGTGGGGTAGGTAGATCCCTAGGGTTTTCAAGTAGCTGCAGCTTGCAAGAATTTCTTCTTCACCCTATGGTGCACCATGAGATAGAAAAGATTATTTTAGGTAGGTAATCCATCATTTATCACTTTAGTGTATTATTTAAGATGGGTAAAATATTTTTTATCTGTGGGGGGTGGTTTGAAATAGCCTACTCAAGATAAATTAATTTGTTAATTGAAATTTATTGGAAAAGGGGACTGAATTACATGAGTTTATAGATTTGATTTTATTATGATATTATGTTTGTATGGTATAAATAACCTACTAACAATTGTGGTTGTTTGGGGCCTTGTTTTTAATGATTAAACATGAGTTGTGGAACCATTTCTTATGGTGAGTTTTTAATCACCTTATATAAATATAAATTGTCGAACCACTTTTTTTATATAATGAAATTTATTCATTTGGAATTATCTATTGTGTGATAACACCCCTAAAATAATGTGATATTTGATAAATTACTATTTGTTATGTTGGAAAATGATATTTGATGTGTTCTATTTTGTTTGGCCTTGCTTTTGGGGTGGTGTGGTGATAGTTTATTTCGTTGTTCATTTGGGGAGGCAATTTTATGGTCTGTTTCATCATACTTTTGGGAAGTTGAGGATATGGTTTGTTTGTAAATTATTTTTGGGTGGCAAGGTGATGATTTTCTTACTATTCTTTTGCGGTAGCAAGAAGATCGATTGATGGTGATGATGATATTCTTGTAGGAAGGGTTTCATTATTATTGGTACACAAGTATTGATGGAATAATTGTTTAATAAGAATTGAAATGGTTGGATTTGGGTTTGGTTAATGTTAAGAAAATTGTCTTTCAAAAAATAATGATGGAATATGTGGTTAATTGTGGCTAATTATTAATAATGAAATGATGTGATGGATAATGGAATTGGTTGGAATTGAGAAATGTGTCCTGTGTCTTGTGTGGTGTAATGAATTTAGAGGGGGCATCAAAAGTGTGGATGTTTTGGGAAATTTAGTTACTTATTGAGAATCCATAGGTCAAGATTGTGTGTGGATATTTATATATACATTTTTATTCGTTGTGATTTCTATACGCACCCTACACGCATCAAGAAATATGTGTTGACACTCATATTTTTACATAGTGAGGTGTGTTTTTTCTAACATTTTGGTGACAAGGATGGTGGGATCACTACTTTCTATTTTCCACTCCATTGTCCAAGAGAGTATAGGTTATGATGTATGTAAGTATATTAGTGCATAAGGTATTGTCCTAGGTGTCTTCGAGTGAGAAGTGATATGACCCTGATGTGGGGTGGTAGACCATGAGTTTTTGAGTGTGATGTGATGTTATCATGATTTGGGGTGATGAGACAGGTGTCTGGAGCCATGATGTGATGTTACTATTCTATCAGGTTGTGGTATATGTTTCCATGAAGATATGGAAGATGTTGGATGTATGAAATTATAGTGAGAGAGTGGGGAATCTATGGGGAAGTAGTCTAGGTTTCCTTTTATTAATATTATTATTCTTAACTGATTACATTTTCCTTCTGTTATTTGATGAGTATTCCTTGATGAGGTTGTGATGGATATTTAACCTGTTTAAAATCTATCAGTAATGTTGTTTTCTCCCAGGGGAATTAGTATGCTTATTTCACATGTGCACAATAGACTTTGGTTTTCTTACTGAGTATACTATTATGATCACCCTATATATATAATTTTTTTTTTTAGGTTTTTGAGTGGACTACGTGGATCATTATTAATATTAACATCTTAAACTTTTGGATAGATTTTGTATCGCTGTTTCAGATTTGATTTTGGGAATTTACTTTTGGAGAGAACTATATATACCTTTTTTATTTATAAATTAATTGTGGGATGGATTTAGTTTCATTTTATATTATCTTATAGAGTTATTTGAGTATGATTCATATTATATCATGTTAATATATTATTATAGATGTTAATGACCCATATTTCATGTGATTTTTCTACCCACAATGCTAGTATCCAACCCTAGGCCTACTGGAGGTGGGACTCACGGGTCAATTATCTTTCACATAATTATAATATCATTGGTGTGAGGGGTTCGTGGTAGTTTGGTTTTAATAAGAACACAAACTTTTGAAGATGATGGTGGATTGATGGTGTTGGGTTTAAACCACCGAGATGATTCCTATATATCCCATCAATATAGGAATCAAATCCCAATGAGTTCAAAGTAATTGAAAATTACACCTAGAGGGTAATATTGAGTTCCAAACCATTTACAGATATTATTTCATGTTTTTAACCGAAATATCAATTAAAAAAACCAAAGTGTGGGGATTTCGAGTGTGTTTGGATGACTAGGTACTTAAAACCCAAATATGGAACTAAAATAAAAATTATATATTTTAATCATTATAATGGGTTCCTAAATACATTTGAGATCCTAAAAAATATTAGGATAACCTTAAAGAATATATAAAATAAAGGGGTGAGATTTAAAGTCTAGTATGTGAATAAATATGGTAATGAGGCATAGCATGTGAGTGCAGCAGTATAACATGTTATTATAACAGTTAAGGCTCTTGAATAATAAAATGAGAGCATATCATATATAATATGGTATCATAAGATCATAGAAATATGGGAATAAAAATCAACCAAAAACATGGCGTATGAATGGGTCATGGCTAACCACAAATATATAATCACATGGTGGATAGAGTCCCAGTATAGATTAGGTTCACTCCGTAACCTCAATCATAATGTCTCTTGAGGAAAGAAACCCAATGCAATAGAGAACTCCCTATGATCACACATCTTAACATTTACATGAATATGTGTTCCATATACTAAAATAAGACATCTGTCATAAACAAAAGAGTTCTCCATGGAAATAAATGAGTTTCACAATCTTTCCTAATATCAATAACCAATGATATTTCATAAAGAAGGAATTTGAGAAATAAGCATAAGCTTGTATTACCCAAATAAAGGAAGGGAGAACAAGATAGGTATATATATGTGACAAACATATATATAGAATTTATCATCAATAGAAAAAATTAAATATAGAGTGATAAAGTGAGTTAGAGAGAGAAAGGTTATAACCCAATGAATGTGGGTGGTTTGAAAAGATCCCTTACCTTAGTCCTGAATTGATTCCACACATGCACTTAATATCCTAGAAAATGAATTATATTAATTAATTAGTTAATTAATTTTCGTTTACATGTAAATTTTATTTAGTATTATTTTATTATGTTCATTTATAATAAATTCAATGATATATTATGTTTAATTTTTTTGTTTCATGAGCATTGACTTCATGGTTAAAAGTCCAGATCTGTGGTTGAAAATTATTGATTTCCTTTTAAAATGGTAATAAAACACCAGAGGTGAAATTGTATGGTACTCATTTACTTCTAAAAATTAAAATGGTCTTAAATATCCATGTGTTCTTATATTGGGATAATTATTTTAGATTTTTTTTGCATTTACAATTTGTTTGTTTAAGCAGTTTTATCGACCGTCATACACAAGTTTTGTTCTATTTAATTTTATGTACATACAAGTACTCACTTGTGCGTATTCATGGCATATTGGATTTATTATTTTTATTTTATAATAGAATGTTATTTGAAAGAGTTACTAAGAAATAATAATGTTGAATATTTTTTAATAACAAAGTATTGGTGCATACAAATGAAAAAGGAGTAGATAAATATAGACACCATTAAATTACATGAAAAAAGAAAGGATGTATAAAATACATATTACAATGATATAACAATACATCCACTAGTCATATTAAAAAGTTCCACAGAGTATATGATATAGTTTTTAAAAACATGTACCACAAGTGTTATATAGTACAAGTTAAAGAAACTAATAACTAAGAGAAAAGAAAATGACCCACGAATCATGAAATCTCCATACATTTTTCGGTTCTATGATACTATTTATATAACCAAAATACAGTTATATTAAACCTTATCACATTGAATGCATGAAATAAACCATGAATTAATATTGACTATATTTAAAATAAATCTCTTTATCAAATATACAATCTTCATTCTCATGTAAAGAGGAATAGATATAGAAAATTCTATAACTGTAAAAACCCAACATGAACATTCATTAAATTCCTCCCCATGCATTGAGCCCCTGTCCCAATTAAATCAATGCAACATCACGAGCAAACAACTGATCATTACAAATTCGAATTTTTCCACGGTTTGATGATGATGAAAGTTGTGTGATATAATATTACCTAGAAATTCAATGACTATAGGGACATAGATTCCCATGTATCCTAAACCTCTTTTGAACAATGTAGATTCTCTCATTATGGCCTGGAAGAAATTGCTACACCACTGCTAGTCTACTCTTCTTTCCATATCTTCTCCCTGTTTTGAGTGGAGTATGTTGACCTCCTAGCTGGTTGCTCCACTACTTCTTCTATGATTTTCCTTCCATCTCATCTAACTATTTTGAGTGGAATATGGGGCCCTATTATATAAATAAAACAGAAAGGGGATTAGGTATGAAATCAAAAGGAGATTTAAGTTAAGTATGGTGGTTTTAGGTGTAGTTTTTTGTATGCCATCAGTGAAAATCAATGGGGTTAGACTAGATTCCCCTGAGAGGCCTATTTGTGTAAAAATATAAATTTTACTAGGAGAAAATCTATAGATTTCAAATCACTGAATGAGATTTTATTAAAATATGGTTGTTTTATATGCTATTTTTGGAATTCCATATGTGTAGATCAGTGTAATTGGGCCAGATCCCAATCAGTGGACTGATAGGGAACTAAGAGAAAATCATCTGGGAAAAAACAATAAAAGGAATAATATTTGAATGATATTTGTATAAAATATGGTTGTTTTAGGTATAGTTTTTCATATAAAATATGGATACAATTATACATAAGAAATATTTTAAAATGCTATGTATGAGAAATTAGGAAATAATTGTACATCCAATCTAGAAAAGAGATAGTTTGGAAGAAAGTTAACATCACAAAATGTGTACAGAAAAGGCTTTATTTCAGAGAATAAGGTTGAATTTTTCTCAAACTGAATCTTCTTTTAAGAGAATAAAAATGTAATATAGAAATTTTAATAAACCTACTGTACTATAATAATAGACATAAATTTTAGTGGGTTTGCTAAAATTTAATGGTTTAAATATACTAAATAAAATAGTGAAATAACCTTAGATTTAGTAGATATTTTTCATGCGAACAATATGGAGGTGTCCAGATTCCACATGAATATGTATATAGAACATCCATAATTATCATCTCTATACATATGTTTTTTATCTCACTATTTAGCTAATTTTGGTATAATAGAAGCCTTTCTGATAGAAACCGAAAAGGTGTAAAGGAATGTATGGACAATAATTCACATTGTAACATATTAAACTAGTGATATTAAATGAGTATTTTATCAAAATGAGAAATATTTTTCCAAGGATTGTGAAACAATTAAACAAATATGATACCTCACATAGAGTAGTTTTTCAGCTGATAATTCACATTATGATATATTAAATTATTAACATGATTTTTGGTGTTTTTTATCTAACACTTTATATAAAGTCACTGTATAAAAAACACCAGTAATTATATTATATTCATATCAATAATAAAACAACATCACATTATCTAATAACAAACTACAGTTTAATTTCATTTAAAATTTTGTACACAGATATGATTAAAACTAATAAAATTAGAGGAAAATATAGTTAAAAAAATAATCAAATGGGTTATTAAAAAAAATAATAAAAACCCAATTATCTTAATGGTATATAGAAATGATAAAAACAAACAAATTTCTAACAATTATATCTTTAATAAGTACAATGTTGATTTGAAAGTGGGACCCCAGTCTAAAAAATAGGGAGGTAAATTGTGAAAACCCAAATAAAAATGAGAAGGATATAACATCAGGGAGAGGATAAATTAAAGCACCATAAAAGAGGATTTAAGATCTTTTTAAAGAAAAATACTATGAAGTATTCATGGGACTATGTTGAGAATGCCAACAATTTTTTTATAGATGACATAAAATTACTTAACATATTGTCATGGAGGTTTCCAACCTAACCACAAAATTCTAGTTGATAATCCATAATGATTCTTTTGAGGGGTACATATTTAACCTCCACAATTATATCCTAAATTTAATTAGGTAAAACCTAGATCTTTTTTATATTAGGTAAAACAATCAATTGAGGAATACAAACATCAAAAAACTGATAAAATTATTAGTTGAGGATTGATTTAAATGAGATTACAGCTGGGTGTGTGATGTCTGACACAAATAAGTACGTAGGTAGGCCATAGGTTTAGAAAATTTATACAAATATATATAGATATAATGGAATATTCAATAAATACCATGGAAAGAAAAAAAACACCAGCAAGATGTCATCATACAGTAAACAAATAAAAAAATATAGTATGCATTTACACATAAAAGCAATAATAAAACGAAGAAATTTGTAATAGTTTTATCACAATTGGGTACCAAATTCATCAAAAATAACACATTACTAATAAATAACCTGTTCTTTGATGAAAAACCATCTCCTGAAATTAATAGAAGAAACACAACACAAACCATATAAAGGAAAAAATAGCATTAAGTTTATATCAGAGAATGAATGAATCACAAAGTCTAGTATAATTGAACCTGTTCCCAGTACTATGATGAGATTATATAAAATTTATATTATAAAGAAAAATAATATTTAAAATTTTCATGTAGTCACTAACAGGGTTGTATGATACTAATTATAGTTCTTTACTTTGATGAATCGAATGTAAACCCTGCTAATAAAGAATTGTTAATAAATAAAGGCCTAGAAGATTAAGCATGTGTAATAAGATTATTTGAATATGAAAAAGCATTATGAATGTATCATTACCTTTTGACAACCTACAATGATTCTATGATGCACAAAAAGTATTGGTATTCAAGGATAATAGGATAACATACATGTTGAGGAGAGGTTTTTCTAGCAGATATTGTCGAAATACATGCACATTCATGAGGCACAGTCATTTAAATAGTATATTAATTTAACTAATCAATTTTAGATTGATGAAAATTAAAAAATCCAATTGAATGTACTGGTAAATTGGAATTTAACAGATCGTGCGTATATAATGGTGAGAAAGGTATGCGTCCTCCTCTTTCGATGATGCAATTTCTTTGTTGTTCATCTGATGTTGTAGAAGAACACTGGTTCGTATAGTATATAAGAGAATTTCATGTGCATTTATAAACATTTGTTGTAGTAAAATATTATACAAATTTATTAGAAGACTCAAAAATAGTAGACTAATTGAAAGTAAACATAATTTATTAATCAAAATCTTTTTTTCATTCTCTCATACGCAGTATTCTCTCCAACCTTGCATCTCCAGAAGCTGATGTAGATTTCCTTCTCATATTGGTTTTATTTTTGTGGAATTTTCATTGTTTTAAAAGAAACCACACTATGTATATGTGTGGGTACATTGAATACAATATATATTGGGAATGCAAATGATAACTCACAAACCATGTAATGTAAAAAAATTGTAATTTAATTGACTAATAGATAAAGAATAAAAGATATTAAAAGAAAATGTTAGGTATTGATAAAAATAAATTATATTTAGCAGTGGTTCATTATATGATATAGTGAAAGATATAGATTCCAATGTTGGTAGATATGAAATTTAAATGACCGATAACTATTTAGATGTTTCTACTAAATCAGAACCTGGGATGTGTAGTAAAAAATTAAGGTAAATTGTTTTGAATATCCTAAAACTTAAAAAAACATATTTATTTAAATAATAACAAATAAATATTGATATACCTGTTCAGTAATCATGAATGAATAGGTAGATGTAATGGTGAAGCAAACTGAAGCTTTCACAAGAGAATAAGACTGCCTCAATTCTATAACTTAGAGGCAGGTACATAGGGTTGAAGATGTAATACCTGAAAGACAACTTAATTTCTTGATACAAAACCAAGACACCAATTGGGGGAGGCCCGAATGGACTCCTCATCATATGGGCTAGACTAACATTAGAATTATTCCAAAAGAACATATATGATACCCATGGTGGGTCTCCCACCATAAGAAATAACCGTATTAACTGAATAACATGGGTATACATGAAAAAGTCCCCATAATCCCAATCCCCACTACATTGGGGGGGGGGGGGTCGATCAACGAAACTCCAATCCAACAGAGACACTAAGCTGTACACCACTCCTACGAACATTACTATCTTATGATGAGTCAAACAAAAACCAATATTGAAAATAGCCAATATGGTTATTCTTACATGAATAACCATACTTGTAGTTGCACCCATAAGGGTTTGGGCACTGGGTTTGAGAAAAAACCACCTCGCAAATCTCTTTCCACCACACAAAACCACATGGAATGAAACCACCACATCCAAACTCAAATTGTCTCCACATCCCACACTAGAGATAGAGGTTGAAACAAGATTCCTTACACTTATAATTATTTTAATTATGCACCAATGTCACCCTAGGACCTATGCCTGTAGCTCAGATGATTGAAGCATCTCATGCCTCTTAGTCAGGCACCAAAACCTCCAAAAGAAACTTCATTCTCTAGTTTCATAAGTGGCTACACCATAATCCAATAGCATAAACAGAACACAACACATCCCACAAACCACTTACCTGTTTATGTCACCTTCCCCATAACATGGGATTAGAAGATGCACTTGTGTCACCCCTTTAACCCCAAACCATTAACAATGAAGGAAATGTCCCAAGGAAGACACAATCATCCAGAAAAAGAACCTCTATAATTTTTGGAAGAAAACAATTTTCTACCAAAACCATAAATTTAAAAATTACTGTTACATAATCCTTCACAATCGAATGATGATATGATAGTGAAAAATTTCATCAAGAATTACCATTACATCCCAAGAGGTCTGACATAGAATAAAACCAGATATATGGGCTATACTAATCCCATTATATCGTTTCATCTTAATGGAATGTATTTTAAGAGGATGAAGAAAGTCCCCAAGGCCCCCTAGGACATCATCATACCCTAATAACCCAATACCGCTTTCCCCTTCCTCAGCAGAATTACCCTTCACCACTTGCAAATAAGACCCATAGACCCAATGGTGTCAAACTTCACCTTTTTTGTTTTAGGAATCTCAAGAAACTGTACACTTTTAATTCCCTTTCACATTAACTATTCCACTATGATATGATTTACGTAATTCTAAAAAGAAGAGAGATAAACTCAACCCTGAAACCTTGAAAGAGAGTTTGTATTATGATCAACTGGAGGACCTACCAACAATAATCCACCTGTGGCCACACATAAATCATGAGTTTTCTCGTTTTAGGGGCGTACCATAGCCAACAAGAGATCCCAAGGGCCTAACCAATCTATTTCTTCAGTCGAAATGCACCACAAACCATATCCGAACACATGAGGGGAACTACTGTAATGGAATCCTGAAACAATCCTAAAACAACCACTGACCAACACTTCAACCCAACATACCGGTAAAACAGCAACCAAAAATATCATTCAAAAAAGTGGGTTTCTCAAACTCAGAACATCCCACAAAAAAATGAACAAATAATATAAAACACACCAACCAAACACCTTTTTTTAAAACATCAAAATTTCCTTAAAAACCTTTTCTTTGAAGGTAAACGGGGTCGGTAGATATAACATTTACCATTGGTACCCCAAGGGCCTCAAATATGCATGTTCCCATGTCACACAAGGCACCATCCACATATCCATACCTACACTAAAAAACCCCTTCCATTAACGATCCTTCTTCCCAGGTAAACCCATGTATGTGGTCTCTCAATGAAATACCAAACTTTCAAATAAAAAATCTTCCCACTTTTCAAAACCAATACATCCAACTGACACTTCAATTTTTTCTTAAAAACTCTAGCCACATATCAAATCCCAATTAAAACCATAAAAACCATTTCATAAAATAACCAACCATTAAAATAAAAACACACATTCAATTAATAAACATTAATTTTAAGTCATCTCATCCCATTTCAAAACACTTCTAGTTTAATGAAAAACTCCACTTCATCGACACCCATTTAATTTAATTTTATCTCTTATTATTTAAAACAATGTACCAGTAATTCATAATTATTTTCAAATATTCACTAATTCGCACATCAAATCCATTTCCAATACCACAAATATCATTCAAAAAATTTCATCCCATTCCAAACACCATTCAATTGTTTTTAAATTTCTATTTGAGACACAATTTCAAAAACCACATTAATATAATTCATGGTCTCAAAATATGTTCATGAACACCATTTATCATTTCAAAATAATAATAAAAACTTATTTCAACAATTTTAGAAAAAAAAACCATTTAATCTTTAATCAAAACTCATTTTGAAAAAATTTACATTCATTAAAAGAAAGTCATTTTTAAATTTAAAACAATGTTTCCAAGATTCTTACCCAAATAAACACATGATAATGCGAGAGGAAATTTGTAACGGAAGGTGGCATGGAAATATGGTTGGTGGTCATAAACCTATAACTTCACCATAACAGAGAGTGTTCTAGGAAAATATCCCTATATCAATAAGACTTTCTAGGACCTATGAGATCACCGAGACCATTTACCCGAATCTCTTTTTATTTCTCCCAATCATCAATGAATCACAAAAAAAATGAACTCAGATAAAAGCCAAAATCTCTTGCCGACATGAAATCCATCGAGATGTGTGTTGGCCAGACACATTACTCATAATCAGAATTTCATGTCCTAATAGCCCTAGCTCTGGTCTACCCAGACACATTCCCTAAAGGACATCACATGAGAGAAAACCTCCCTTTGATACCATTTTATCATGAAACATATATGGTCTCCATTAAAATAGGAACCTGGAAAAAACAGGCACCTGAACTAGTCCTAAAAAAACACAAAGGGAAATCCCTTTTCTCACGAGCTGGCATAAGTTCTCGGGTATCATAAATTAATATTGGGAACGATTTACCTAAAATTATAAACATAATAAAACCTACAAATGCTAATAAAATGAATCTGAATTTTTTCAAAACAAATAATCCTTTAAAAAATTTATAATTGAAAAAAATAGGATTATAAAAACCTAAAAGACTACGACAAGAGAAGAAATCCAAAAAGAATAGCCCAAGAACCACCACATTGAAAGTTTGAACGCCCTCAAGCTGTCTCAACGACACCGTATCATGAAGACCACTAGAAACTCAGAGCACCGATTCTAAGAGATTTATCGAAACCTGCAAAAAAACATTACCAAGTCCACTTACACCCAATGTTTTAAATAGGGTATGCTTCTATTCCTATTAGGATTCCTCCCAAGGATATTCTATGCAATAATCATTTTATGAAAAAGACTTTAATGTTTTATAACATGGATACTAGAAAAATTTATAAAAATTAAACATTAAATGGATTTTTTTTCGAGAGTGTCATTTTAAAGAATCAAAACATTTAAATAAAAAAACCTGATACTGAATTTCCCATCCAAAACACACTGTATACCAATGGTAAGTACAATAAATTCAATAATCACTAGTCACAAAAACACCCCTAGGAACTTGATCGTTGTGGAACCCTAGGTACCTCGTATCTCAGTGTAAAAGTAACCAAAAGAAATATTTTTCTTGTATATGATCCACTAGTAGGAAAAAAACCATAACCTAGTGGTTCCCAACATCATCATCAATGTTTATTTAGTGTTTTCATCATCAAACTTTATACGTGAAATAAGGACAAAACCTTTCCAGATCACTAGAATACAAGTCCTAGTCTGCCCACCGAGATACTTGGGTTTCCCTCTTTTTGCTCAATCAGGTTTTACATGTAATCAAATAAAATTTTTACATGAAAATTCCTTTTCCAATTTATACACACAACAAAATTCCCACAACATGTTACATAATACCCTTTCAATATTTAAATTTGTTTTCAACATTATTCTTACAATAAACAACCCTCAAACATGTTTTACATGTTTCTTAAAATTTTAAAAATCATTTAAAAATTTCATAAAACGTTATCAAAATGTTTGAAAACCCAAATCACCACTTTCCATTTCAAAAA
Source organism: Viscum album (assembly GCA_963277665.1). NCBI lineage: Eukaryota > Viridiplantae > Streptophyta > Magnoliopsida > Santalales > Viscaceae > Viscum > Viscum album. Next base: position 451,551,498 of record OY728157.1, on the reverse strand, counting down.
CCCATTTTAAGAACATTCACCCATCAAAACTGTACAAAAAAAATCCTTTTCACACTTGGTGTAACTAAATAAACCATTTAAAATTATCATAAAACACTTTTAAGAAGTGTAACAAGGATTTGCACATAAAAACCATTAAAAGCCCTATTTTTACGCTAAAATATAACCAATACCCAACCAAAATAAAATTTTATTCCCTAGTAACATTTTACAAACCACATTCATTCATTAAAAAATTACCCCAAAAGATATCAGAAGAGTTACACATGAAAAACACACAATCTCAAGTAAACATGTTATTTTAAAACCAAAATCTAAACTAAATCTACCAAAAATGATTTCTAAAACACACATAATAGGTAAGAATAATGATACAAATGTTAATCAAGAAAATATAACCCATCAAATGTTTCTTACATAAGGAATCACCTACCGTTTGTTTCAAAACCCCCAAATCTATGTGCGAAACAACAACCACACCACCACTGCCCCACTATGGAATGAAAATAAATCCTAACCAAGAATATTGAACCACTAAACTCAAAAATAATCCCTATGTACGAATCCATAACTTTTATATATTTGTAAATTCAAGGATGAGGGAAGAAAACCTATGAAAAAAAACAGAACAAGAGGGGGAGTTACTTACATGAAGATCCTTGGAGTTTCCCCACTAAAACCCCTTCAAAAATGGATTCCAATTGAGGTTCTGGGATGTTATTAGGCTTCCATGGTTTTAAGTAATTAAATATGGGAGATATGGGTGTATTATGGATTATTTGAGAGGGGAATACTTGGAAAATAAAAACATTTTTTTTGATTACCTAGAATCTATTCATGGTTTGGCAGCACAATTTAGTAAACCGTGCGGAAAATCGTGTGTCCTATTCTTCCAACCTAAAAAACTTCTATTTTTTAAAAATTTCAATGGGTTATAGGGGGGATTTAGGGGGGAATGATAGGATTCTGATTTATGGGAATAATTTACAAACTAAAACAAACTTTCCACACCAAAATTCATCTAACTCGAGGGTATAAACCACCATAATAAACATACCCCACGAAAGTTTCCACTAGGAGTGTCAAAAATTCAATTCCAAGACACATTATCCTCATATACTTCTTATCAAAAAATAAAAGTCCAAATACTACCCAAGACAACCAATTCAAATGATTTAGATCAAGGACACCCAAGACACAAAACTTAAACCTGAAACACCTAGAAATAAAGATAAAACTAAGAACCAAAAGGATATTCAAAACAAAAACATGAAATCGAAAATACAGATGTTACATTCCTAGTGTAATTTGGTGATGAAGTTTTGTGGTGATATTGTTGCATGGGGAATTTTTTTGGTGTTTTTGTTGGAGAGTTTTTCTAGAGGAAGTGTTAACGGTATGATGAGATACATGAGAGGGATCTTGGGTGGTGGTTGTTATGACCACATTCTTTTCTAGTTCCGGTTTTTATTCATGATGATGATAATAATTTGAGTGTTATCATATATAATTATACATGAATTCTTAATTGATTAATTTTACAATTTTGATTGTTGGAGATTTTTGGGGTTTATTTTGAGTGAAAACCACTGAAGTTTCAGTGAAGGTTGGAGCTACAGGAGTGCTGCAACATTAGGTTCACATCCTCAAAGGGATTACAAAAATTAGTTGGTGATTAAAAAATTGGTTAGATGAAAAATTCATTGATTATATATGGTAATGGAGAAATTCTTGAACCAGATTCATGTTTTGAAAGTAATTCATGATGGGTAATTAAAACTGGCCGATGTGATGTAAAATTCAGTGAATGTTTGAATTATGATAATTCCTATGGAATGCAAGCCGCAAATCTCATTCATGATGTGAAAGTTGTAGGATACAGGTTTTAGATATTTTTTAGATAATTTTTATTCATTTTACCAAAAAACCATTCTCTCATTTTCGAGTGAACCCAAACCGATTTTGGAAACCCCCTTCTCCTCCATTGATCTATTGGTTATGATTGATTCCGATTAAAAATTCATGGTGGGTTATCATCTACTCCCATATTTTTTTTATAATATAGAGATCCAATATAGTGTTATGGTTTCTCTATGGGTTGTGAATTTGGCTGAGTTTTTATAACCCTTCTTGTGGGGTAGGTAGATCCCTAGGGTTTTCATGTAGCTGCATCTTGCAAGAATTTATTCTTCACCCTATGGTGCACCATGAGATAGAAAAGATTCTTTTAGGTAGGCAATCCATCATTTATCACTTTAGTGTATTATTTAAGATGGGTAAAATATTTTTCACTTATGGGGGGTGGTTTGAAATAGCCTACTCAAGATAAATTAATTTGTTAATGGAAATTTATTGGAAAAGGGGATTGAATTACATGAGTTTATAGATTTGATTTTATTATGATATTATGTTTGTATGGGATAAATAACATACTAATAATTGTGGTTGTTTGGGGCCTTGTTTTTAAGGATTATACATGAGTTTTGGAACCTTTTCTTATGGTATGTTTTTTAATAACCTTATATAAATATAAATTGTCGAACCATTTTTTTTAGATAACGAAATTTATTCATTTGGAATTATATATTGTGTGATTACACACCAAAAATAACGTGAAATTTGATAAAATCCTATTTGGTATATTGGAAAATGATATTTGATGTTTTCTATTTTGTTGGGCCTTGCTTTTGGGGTGGTGTGGTGATAGTTTATTTGCTTGTTAATTTGGGGAGGCAAGTTGATGGTTTGTTTCATCATACTTTTGGGCAGTTGAGGAGATGGTTTGTTTGGAAATTATTTTTGGGTGGCAAGGTGATGATTTTCATATTATTCTTTTACGGTAGCAAGAAGATGGATTGATGGTGATGATGAGCTTATTGTAGAAGTGGTTTCATTATGATTGGTACACAAGTATGGATGGAATAATTGTTTAATAAGGATTGAAATGGTTAGATTTTGGTTTGGTTAATGTGATGAAAATTGTCTTTCAAAAAATAATGGTGGACTATGAGGTTAAATGTGGCTAATGATTAATAATGAAATGATGTAAGGGATAATGGAATTGGTTGGAATTGAGAAATGTGTCTTGTGTCTTGTGTGGTGTTATGAATTCAGAGGGGGCATCAAATGTGTGGATATTGTGGGAAATTTAGTTACTTATTGAAAATCCATAGGTCAATATTGTGTGTGGATATTTATATATAAATTTTCATTCATTGTGATTTCTATACGCACCCTACACGAATCAAAAACTATGTGTTGACACTCATATTTTTACATAGTGAGGTGTGTTTTTTCTAACATTTTGGTGATAGGGATAGGGGGATCACTACTTTCTATTTCCCACTCCATTGTCCAAGAGAGTAGATATGCATAGGTTATGATGTGTGTAAGTATATTAGTGCATAAGGTGTTGTCCTAGGCGTATTCGAGTGAGAAGTGATATAACCCTGATGTGGGGTGGTAGACCATGAGTTTTTGAGTGTGATGTGATGTTATCATGATTTGGGGTGGTGAGAGAGGTGTCTGGAGCCATGATGTGATGTTACTATTCTATCAGGTTGTGGTATATGTTTCCATGAAGATATGGAAGATGTTGGATGTATGAAATTACAATGAGAGAGTGGGGAATCTGTGGGGAAGTAGTCTAGGTTGCCCTTTATTCATATTTTTATTCTTAACTGATTACATTTGCCTTATGTTATTTGATGAGTATTCCTTGGTGAGGTTGTGATGGATATTTAACCTGTTTAGGATCTATCTGTTATGTTGTTTTCTCCAAGGTGAATTAGAATGCTTCTTTCACATGTTCACAATAGACTTTGGTTTTCTTACTGAGTATACTATTATTATCACCATATATATATAAATTTTTTTAGGTTTTTGAGTGGACTACATGGATCATTATTAATTTTACCATCTTAAACTTTTGGATAGCTTTTGTATCGCTGTTTTAGATTTGATTTTGGGAATTTACTTTTGGAGACAACTATATATACCTTTTTTATTTATAAATTAATTTTGGGATGGTTTTAGTTTCATTTTATATTATCTCATAGAGTTATTTGAGTATGATTCATATTATCTATTGTTAATATATTATTATAGATGTTAATGACTCATATTTCATGTGATTTTTCTAAACACAATGCTAGTATCCAACCCTAGGCCTACTGGAGGTGGGAATCATGGGTCATTTATCATTCACTTCATCATAATATCATTGGTGTGAGGGGTTCGTGGTAGTTTGGTTTTAATGGGAACACAAACTTTTGAAGATGATGGTAGATTGATGGTGTTGGGTTTAAACCACCGAGCTGATTCCTATATATCCCATCAATATAGGAATCAAATCCCAATGAGTTAAAAGTAATTGAAAATTACACCTAGAGGGTAATATTGAGTTCTAAACCATTTACAGATATTATTTCATGTTTTTAACCGAAATATCAATTACAAAAACCAATGTATGGGGATTTCGAGTGTGTTTGGAAGACTAGGTACTTAAAACCCAAATATGGAACTAAAATAAAAATTATTTATTTTAATATTTATAATGGGTTCCTAAATACATTTGAGATCCTAAAAATTTTAGGATAACCTTAAGGAATATATAAAATAAAGGAGTGAGATTTAAAGTCTCGTATATGAATAAATATGGTAATGAGGCATACCATGTGAGTGCAACAGTATAACATGTTATTATAAAAGTTAAGGCTCTTGAATAATAAAATGGGAGCATATCATATATAATATGGTATCATAAGATCGTAGAAATATAGGAAACAAAAATCAACCAAAAACATGGCGTATGAACAGGTCCTGGCTAACAACAAATATATCATCACATGGTGGATAGAGTCCCGGTATATATTAGGTTCACTCCGCAACCCCACTCATAATGTATCTTGAGGAAAAAAACCCAATGCAATAGAGAACTCCCTATAAGTACACATCTTAACATTTACATGAATATGTGTTCCATATACTAAAATAAAACACAAGTCATAAAAAAAAGAGTTCTCCATGGAAATAAATGAGTTTCATAATCTTTCCTAATATCAATAACCAATGATAATTCATAAAGAAGGAATTTGAGAAATAAACATAAGCTTATATTACCCAAACAAAGGATGTGAGAACAAGATAGGTATATATATGTGAGAAACATATATATAGAATTTATCATCAATACAAAGAATTAAATATAGAGTGATAAAGTGAGTTAGATAGAGAGTGGTTATAACCCAATGAATGCAGGTGGTTTGAATAGATCCCTTACCTTATGCCTAAAATGATTCCACACATGCACTTAACATCCTAGAAAATGAATTATATTAATTAATTAGTTAATTAATTTTCTTTTACATGTAAATTTTATTTAGTATTATTTTATAATGTTCATTTATAATAAATTCAATGATATATTATGTTAATTTTTTTTGTTTCATGAGCATTGACTTCATGGTTAAAAGTCTAGATTTGTTGTTGAAAATTATTGATTTTCTTTTAAAATGGTAATAAAACACCAGAGGTGAAATTAAATGGTACTCATTTACTTATAAAAATTAAAATTGTCTTAAATTTCCATGCGTTCTTATATTGGCATAATTATTTTAGATTTATTTTTTCATTTATAATTTGTTTGTTTAAGCAGTTTTATCGAACGTCATACAGAAGTTTTGTTTTATTTAATTTTATGTACATACAAGTACTCTCCTTTGCGTATTCATGGCATATTGGATTTATTATTTTTATTTAATAATAGAATGTTATTTGATAGAGTTACTAATAAATAATAATGTTGAGTATTTTTTAATAACAAAGTATTGGTGCATACAAATGAAAAAGGAGTAGATAAATATAGACACCATTAAATTACATGAAAAAAGAAAGGATGTATAAAATACATATTCCCATGATCTATAAATACATCCACTAGTCCTATTAAAAAGATCGACAGAGTACATGATACAGTTTTTAAAAACATGTACCACAAGTGTTAGATAGTACAAGTAAAAGAAACAAATAACTAAGAGAAAAGAAAATGATCCACTGATCATGAAATCCCCATACATATTTTGGTTCTATGATAATGTTTATATCACTAAAATACAGTTATATTAAACCTTATCACATTGAATGCATGAAATAAACCATGCATTAATATTGACTATATTTAAAAGAAATCTCTTTATCAAAGATACAATGTTCATGCTCATGAAAGGTGGAATAGATATAGAAAATATTATAACTCTAAAAACCCAACATGAACTGTCATTAAATTCTTGCCAATGCATTGAGACCCTGCCCCAATTAAATCAATGCAACACCACGAGCAAACAACTGATCATTCCAAATGTGAATTTTTCCATGGTTTGATGATGATGACGATTATGTGATATAATATTATCTAGAAATGCGATGAATATATGGACATAGATACCCATGTATCTAAAACCTCTTTTGAACAATGGAGATTCTCTCATTATGGTTTGGAAGTAATTTCTACACCACTGCTAGTCTACTCTTCCTTCCATATCTTCTCCCTGTTTTATTAGAGTATGGGGACCCCCTAGCTGGTTACTCCACCACTTCTTCTATGCTTTTCCTTCCATATCATCTCTCTATTTTGAGTGGAATTTGGGGCCCTATTAGCTAAATAAAATAGAAAAGGGATTAGTTATGAAATCAAAATGAGATTTAAGTTATGTATGGTGGTTTTAGGTGTAGTTTTTTCTATGCCATCAGTGAAAATCAATGGGGTTAGAACAGATTCCCCTGAGAGGCCTATTTGTGTAAAAATATAAATTTTACTAGGAGAAAATCTATAGATTTCAAATCACTGAATGAGATTTTATTAAAATATGGTTGTTTTATATGCTGTTTTTGGAATTCCATATGTGTAGATCAGTGTGATTGGGCCAGATCCCAATCAGTGGACTGATAGGGAACTAAGAGAAAATCATCTAGGAAAAAACCATAAAAGGAATAATATTTGAATGTGATTTGTGTAAAATATGGTTGTTTTAGGTAAAGTTTTTCATATACAATATGGATACAATTATGCATAAGAAATATTTTAAAACACTATGTATAAGAAATTAGGAAATAATTGTACAACCAATCCAGAAAATAGATAGTTTTGAAGAAATTTTACATCACAAAATGTGTACAAAAAAGGCTTTATTTCAGAGAATAAGGTTGAATTTTTCTTAAACTGAATCTTCTTTTAAGAGAATAAAAATGTAATATAGAAATTTTAATAAACCTACTATACTATAATAATATACATAAAATATAGTGGGTTTGTTAAAATTGAATGGTTTAAATATACTAAATAAACTAGTGAAAGGAAGCTAATATTGAGTGGATATTTTGCATGCGAACAATATGGAGGTTTCCAAATTCCATGTGAATATGTTTATGGAACATCCAAAATGATCATCTCTATACATATGTTGTTTTTGTTGATCTCACTATTTAGCTAATTTTGGTATAATAGAATCCTTTCTGATAGAAACCGAAAATTTGTAAAGGAATTTATGGAAAATAATTCACATTGTGACATCTTAAAATAGTGATCTTAAAAGAGTATTTTATCACAATGAGAAATATTTTTCCAATGATTGTGAAACAATTAAACAAATATGATACCTCACATAGAGTAGTTTTTCAGCTGATACTTCACATTATGATATATTGAAATATTAACATGATTTTTGGTTTTTTTATCTAACACATTATATAAAGTCACTGTATAAAAAACACCAGTAATTATATTATATTCATATCAATAATAAACCAACATCACATTTTCTAATAACAAACTATAGTTTAATCTTATTTACAATTTTGTACATAGATATGATAAAAACTAAAAAATTAGAGGAAAATATAGTTAAAAATCATCAAATGGGTTATTAAAAAAAATAATAAAAACCGAATTATCTTCATGGTATATAGAAATGATAAAAACAAACAAATTTCTAACAATTATATCTTGAAGAAGCACAATGTTGATTTGAAAGTGGGAAACTAGTCTAAAAAATAGGGAGGTAAATTGTGAAAACCCAAATAAAAATGGGAATGATATAACAGTAGGGAGAGGATAAATTAAAGCACCATAAAAGAGGATTTAAGATATTTTTAAAGAAAAATAGTATGAAGTATTCATGGCACTATGTTGAGAATGCCAACAATTTTTTTATAGATGACATGAAATTACTTAACATATAGTCATAGAGGTTTCCAACCTAACCACAAAATTCTAGTTGATCTTCCATATTGTTTCTTTTGAGGGGTACATATTTAACCTACACAATTATTTCCTACATTTCATTAGGTAAAACCTATATCTTTTTTATATAAGGTAAAACAATCAATTGAGGAATAAAAACTTCAAAAACTGATAAAATTTTTAGTTGAGGATTGATTTAAATGAGATTACTGCTGGGTATGTGATGTTTGACACAAATAATTACGTAGGTAGGCCATAGGTTTAGAAAAGTTATACAAATAGATAGAGATATAATGGAATATTCAATAAATACCATTGAAAGAAAAAACCCCTGCAAGACGTCATGAGACAGTAAACAAATAAAAAAATATAGTATGAATTTACACATAAAAGCAATAATAAAATGAAGATATTTGTTATAGTTTTATCACAATTGGGTACCAAATTCATCAAAACTGACACAATACTAAGAAAGAACCAGTTCTTTGATGCAAAACCATCTCCTGAAATTAATAGAAGCAACACAACACAAACCATATAAAGGAAAAAATAGCTTTAAGTTTATATTAGAGAAAGAATGAATCACAAAATCCAGTATAATTGAACCTATCCCCAGTACTATGATGAGATTATATAAAATGTATATTCTAAAGAAAAACAATCTTTAAAATTTTCATGTAGTCACTGACAGGGTTGTATGATAGTAATTATAGTACTTTAGTTTGATGAATCGAATGTAAACCTTGCTAATAATGAATGGTTAATAAATAAAGGCTGAGAAGATTAAACATGTGTACTAGGAGTATTTGAATAGGAAAAATTAGTATGAATGTATCATTACCTTTTGATAACCTACAATGATTCTAAGATTCAAAAAAAGGATTGGTATTCAAGGATAATAGGTTACCATACATGTTGAGGAGAGGTTTTTCTAGCAGATATTGTTGAAATACATGCACATTCATGAGGCACTGTCATTTAAATAGTATATCAATTTAACTAATCAATTTTAGTTTGATGAAAATTAAAAAATCTAATTGAATGTACTAGTAAATTGGAATTTAACAGACCGCTCATAGATAATGGTGACAAAGGTATGCGTCCTCCTCTTTCGATGATGGAATTTCTTTGTTGTTCATCTGATGTGGTAGAAGAACACTGGTTCGTATAGTACATAAGAGAATTGCATGTACATGTATAAACATTTGTTGTAGTAAAATATTAAATAAATATATTAGAAGACTCAAAAATATTAGACTAATTTAATGTAAACATAATTTATTAATCAAAATCTTTTTTTCATTCTATCATACGTAGTATTCTCTCTAACCTTGCATCTTCAGAAGCTGATGGCGATTACATATTCATATTGGTTTTCTTTTTGTTTAATTTTCATTGTTTTAAAAGAAACCATACTATGTATATGAATGGGTACATTGAATACAATATATATTGGGAAGGAAAATGATAACTCACAAACCATGTAATGTAAACAAATTGTAATTTAATTGACTAATAGATAAAGAATAGAAGATATTAAAACAAAATGTTAGGTATTGATAAAAATAAATAACATTTAGGAGTGGTTAATTATATGATGTGGTGAAAGATATAGATTCCAATGTTGGTAGATATGAAATTTAAATGACTGATAACTATTTAGATGTTTCTACTAAATCCGAATCTGGGATGTGTAGTACAAAATTAAGGTAAATTGTTTTGAATATCCTAAAACTTAAAAAAACATATTTATTGAAATAATAACAAATAAATATTGATATACCTATTGAAATAATAACAAATGAATATTGATATAATTATTCAGTATTCATGAATGAATAGGTAGATGTAATGGTGAAGTAAACTGAAGCTTTCACAAGAGAATAAGACTGCCTCAATTCTATAACTTAGAGGCCGGTACATAGGGTTGAAGATGTTATACCTGAAATAGACAACCAATGTAGAAGCTTATGGTTGAAGGAAGTCATGTAATGGTTGCAGGATATGGGGCTAGCAACACATAAGATAAAATTTATATGTAGTTAGTGTCAAAATTAATCAGGAGCTAGATTGCCACTAGAAGATAGTGGGAAACATATGAAAGGAAGAAAATGCATTCATTTGTTGGAGGAGTAGTAGACTTCCACATCCCTAGTTGAGAAAGATCGTCTGGAGGTTTCTGGGGGAGAAAGAATCAATGGGATACAAAGGTGAGGAAGGTCACGATGAATCCTGTGAGATGAGAAGCTGCTAGTGAAACCCTGGTTTGGATGGAATAGTGGAGGTCATGTGACTTCACAATTTGGTTTGTGAATTTCGAGGGAGGATAAATGTTTTTGCTCAAGGTGGGGACCTAAGGTTTATTGGAAGTGTGATTTATTTTGGAGGAAAGAAGTTGGAAGATGAAGATCTGGCAGAGGTGAGGGATTTGGAGGTATAATAGCCATAGGTGGCATATATGGATGTCGTGAAGAAGGAGGAGAATGATCCTAAGGTGGAGAAACATGATTTGAATAAGACTCAGGCAAAATATTCGGAGGAAGAGAAGCCAAAGGTGGAGGAGCATGATTCTGATAAAAGAGAGGTGGAAAAGGCGGAGGTGGGGAAGATGGAGACTAACACGGTAGGAAGAAGATGAAAAAACGTAACCCTATGGTTGAATATGGGTCGTAGTAATGTGTTGGTGGGAGAATAAATGCAAAGTGTTATGCGGTTGTGGGAGTATAAAGGAGAGGGCTAAATGGTAATTGGACACATGGTATAAAGTGATATGGTTCTTTGAGGAGGTGACACATAAGCTTGGATAAACCCAAGATTAGTATATATAATATAAATTTGTGTTGGAAAGTGGAAAAATATATAATATACATTATTTTATCATTTTAAACCATTATAAGTGAAGTTAATCCATCCTTCTATGTAGTAGTGGAAAAAGAAAACTCATTATCCATGAAGATGATGAACCAATATAGTACGTACAATGGTTTCATTTTTTATAATAATAGGAAATGATAAAATGGGTGGATGGTGTATATTCCATTTGAAATATTAAATTAATTTATATATATTATACTGAAGATAAAATTCAATGTTTTTTGAGGTGTTCAAGGATAATTTTGAAGAAGAAATGAATTTTGAAGAGTTAAATTGAGAGTATTTCCACTTAAATGATACCACATAGAAATACTTCTTAATGTTTTTTGAATTAGTATTTCAATGATATAAAAAGAACTAGAATTTGGGTGAGAGGACAAGGAAGGTAGTTTGGAAGAAATTTTGTATGGTCTAAGTCTTGTAATGGTAAAAAGACATGTTGGTATTTATAGAAGGAGGCAAAGGGTGTTTTTAAAATTATATTCATTAGTTTATTACATTTTCTCAAGAGTATACATAATATATATTCTTGTGACTATATATTTTAAATGATTCATGTGGGTTCTTACCTCATCCATGAGTCAAAAAGTCATGTATTAAGATTATAATGATAAATACTATATTTTTTTGTATTTCACTATTCAAGAAAAGATCAATTATTTTAGAAAAATAGAAAAAATTCAACATAATTTATTCTTAGCATTTAGATTTAAAAAGTATAATCCATTTTATGGAAACAATTGCATAAAAATGAGAAATTTAATATTAAAAACCATATTCATTTGAAAAATGTCAATTTTAATACTATGTTCAATTTTTTTGACCCTTAGAAAAAATAATTAGGTTGTCATAATGTTTTATCATCATTATAATAAAACATAATTTTAATTTATAAATCATTTTTAATAAATTAAAATTTATTTGAAATCATTATATTTATTTTAATAATGTAATTAAAATATTTCTGTTTTATAAAAATACAAAATCTCAATTTTTCATTTTCAAAACATTTATTTACTTATACCATGGTATAAATATATCATATATTTTTTTATAATCTACCCAAATATTATTTCACACTTCTATAAGTTATTATACTATTCTAATTACTAGGTTACCACTCCTATCAGTTATATTACTCTTCTAACAGCCATATTACTATTCCAATGGCCATATTATAATTTCAAGGGTCAGATTACTATTTCAACATTCAAATTTGTAACGGTTATATGAGATCAATAATTTTTATATGTACCTCATATTTTATTCATTCTTCATTCAATTGTATTTCCCTCATGATTAAGTATTTTTTTTTCATTTTCAAAATTCATATTTCATTACTAATATTCATCTTTATTTCTATAGTTTAGTTCATGATTATGATTATTATAGAGAATGAATTAGGTCAAAAATTTCAAATTATTTATATATTGTTTTTTATTGTTTTTATCATTATAATATTTTAAATTTTTATGTCCTTTTTACTCTAAATATTATTTCTAATTGAAAATAATAAAATGTTTTTAATTTTGTTTATGGTTTTATGGATATTTATATAACATTATATAACTTAATATGACACCATTATATATTAAAGAGATAAATTCCATTTAAAAAATTCTTGGTCATTATATTCTCCCCCTTATGAAATTTCACAATAAAAATATAATTTTTAACACCAAGGTGAAAAAAGTGATAATTCTAGTTCTGGGACCCTATGTACTAGCTAGTTGTGGGACTAGGTACCTCATATCTTAGTGTAAAAGTAACCCTAACAAATATCTTTCTCATACACATTCCACTAGTTGAAAAATACCCATAACCATGTTCTCACCAACATCCTCATAATAGTTTAGTTAATGTTTTCATTGTCAATTTTTCTATGTGAAATAGGGACAAAACCAGTACAGATCACTAGCATACTAGTCCAAGGTTACCCACCTAGATACTTGAGTTTCCCTCTTTATGTTAAATCAAGTTTCACATTTTATCAAATAACATTTTCAGATGAATATTTCTTTTTCCAATTTGTACACACACTAAATAGCCCAAAACATGTCACATAATATTCTTTCCACATTGAAATTCGTTTTTAACATCATCCTTACACAAAACAGCCCAAAAACATATTTTCCACATTTCTTACAATTTAATAAATCATTTCAACATTACACAAAAAGTTATAAAAACGTTTGACCTCACAAATTACCACTTTACATTTCAAAACGCATTTCAACAACATACACCCAAAAAATCAGTACATATACATTCTTTTCACACTTTCTGTAACTCAATAAACGATTTTAAATTTTCATAAAACACTTTTAAGAAGTATAATTTAGTTTTTCTTATAAAAAAAATTAAAACACATATTTTAATAAAAAAATAACACCATAACCAACCAAAACATAATTATAATCCCTAGAAACATTTTATAATCCACTTTTATTCATTACAAATTGACTGAAGAAGATATCACAAGAGTTACACATGAAAAACACACAATTTCAAATTAACATGAAATTTTAAAACCAAAAGCTTAAATAACTCTAATAAAAATGATTTTTGAACCATTCATAAAAGGATATAATCTTTCTAAAAATGTTGAGAAAGAAAATCTAACTCATCAAAATATGCTTACACAAGGAATCACCTACCTTTTGTTTCAAAAACCCCAAATCATTGTGTGAATCTTTAACCGCACCACCGCCACAACTCAAGGGAAACAAAATGAACCCTTACCAATAACATTAAACCAAGAAACATAAAAATAAACCATAGGTATAAATACCAAGCTTCTATATATTTGGAACTTCAAAGAGGAGGGATGAAACCCAAAGGAAAATGAACGAAACTAGAGATAGAATCACATACTTGAAGATCCTTGGAGATTTCCCCACAAAAAAATTTTAAAAAATGGATTCAAAATGAGGTTAAGGGATCTTGTAAGTCTTCCATGGTTGTAAGCGATGAAATTGGGGATAAGGGAAACATTAGGGTTAATCATGGAATGTAAAACCTGAAAAAAACATTTTTTTTGACATGAAAGATGTGCACGGTTTGCCTGCAGGGTTTATTAAACTGTGCGATCAAACCATGCGTCCTCTTCTGCCCCCAAAAAGACCATCCATTTTGATAACATTTATAGGGGTCCTATTAGGGATTCATAGAAGAAATATTATACAAGGATATTTGGAATTAATGACCAAAATAAAACACCCTTTTCACCGCAAAACTCTTCTGACTCAAGGGTATAAACCACCCAAACAAACCAAACCCACAAATGGTGCCACTAGGGGTGTCAGAAATTCAATTCTAAGACACACCATACTCATAAATTTACTAAAACTAAATAAAAGTTTAAATAATACCCAAGACTTACAAGAGTAATGATTTAGATTAACGTCACCCGAGTCACTGAATTTAAACCTTGAACACCCATAAACTAAGAGAAAACTGAGTACCAAATAAATATTTGAAACAATGCATGGAATTGGAAATATGGGTGTGAAAATTCTCCCCACCATAAAAATTTCCACCCCCAGAAATCCACAACAATTAAAGATGCTAATTTTTTACCAATAGACCATGATGGAATCCCTTACAAAGTTTCTCTAGCCCCCATAAGGCCAAAAAAGTTCTAATTGATCAAACAAAGGAATGGATACTCTCAAAAAACAAAATTTACACCACTTACATGAAAAGATAAAACATATTCAAACCCCATACCAAAAAAAAACACCTCTAACACTACCATTCAAGGCTAAAGAAATCCACCTGGAATAAACAACAAACTCGAACAGCGTCCCTAAAGCCTTATGTCAACAAAACCATTAGGCATTCTCTAATCCCACGTTTACCCAAGGTTTCAATTGGTGCTTAGATAGCTCTGAATGAGACTACCAACCACCAAGTCAACACCATGGTCAAAATAGAGTTAATGATTTGGGGAGACCTAAGCAAACTCCCCCCCATAAGAGACAATATAATTTCTTGAGACTGAACCGAGACACCAACAGGGGGAGGCCTGAATGGATTCTATACCATAATGGATAGACTAACATTATAATTATTACAAAAGAACCTATATGAGACCCATGGTGTGTCTCCTAACCATAGTAACCAACCATATTAACTGACTAAGACATGCCAACATGAAAAAGACCCCATAAGACCCAATCCCCACGGCAGGGGGGGTCAATCAATGCAATTCCAAACCAATAGAGACACTGAGAACTACATAATTACCTTGAAAATTACCATCCTAAGATGAGTTAATCCAAAACATAGATTGAAAATATAGAATAAAGTTATTCATACATTAATAACCATACTAATAGTTTCACCCACATGGGTTTAGGTACTGGGATTGAGAAAACAAAACCACCATGCACATCCCTTTCCACAACACTAAAACACTTAGAACAAAACTACCACATCAAAACATGAACTATATCTACATCCCACACTGGAGACATAGTTTGAACCAAGATTCATTACAACCCTTAATTTCATGTCTATGAGCCATCTTCACTCTGGTACCAATGGCAGGAGCTCAAATGATTGAAGCATCTCATGTCTCATAGTCAGGCACTAAAACCCCAGAATGAAAAATCTTCCGCTTGTGTCATAAGTGGATATAACACAATCCAATAACATAAATATAACACAATACATCCACAAAACCACTTACGTATTCCTGGAACCTTCACCATAACATGGAATTATAATTTTCACTTGCATCACCCCATTCACCCCATATAATAAACAAAAAAATAAGGTATCCAAGGAAGACATGTTCATCCAGAATATAGAACCTCCAGAAATACCAAAAGAAAATAAGTTTCTACCAAAACAACAATTTTAAAATGTACGATGACCTCAACCATCAAATTTTAATGAGGATATGACCCTTCAAAATGACATCGAGCATTACCATTGTAACCCAAGAGGACTTACACAGAATGAAACCCGATACAAGGGCCATACTAATCTCACTATATCATTTCAACAATATCGAATATCTTCGAAGAGGATTAAGAAAGACCCAACATCCCCAAGGAAATATTCCTACCTTAAAAACCCCATACTGCTTTCACCTTCCTGACCGGAATTACCCTTCACCACATCCATATAAAACCTATAGACCCAATGGTGTCAAAGTTCAGCATTGAAGATTCAAGAAACTCAAGAAATAATACTATTTTCAACACCTTTTTCATCCACTCTTCAATTGTGAGAGGATCTACCTAATTTGAAAAAGAAGAGAGATAAACTCCACCTTGAATCCCAGGAAGAGAGTTTGTATTTTGACCAACTGGGGGACCTAGAAACTTCAATACACATGTGGCCACACTTAAATCATGAATTATCTATTTATGGGGGTATACCATAACCAACAAGAGATCCGAAGGACCTAACCAATCAGGCCTTTCTGTCAAAACACACCCAAAAACTAGATCCTAACACATGAGGTGATCTACGATAAAGGCATCCAAAAACACTCCTCAAAAGAAACCACTGACCAAAAATTCAACCAAACATACCAATGAAAAACAAACCCAAAGCATCATTAAAATTAGAGGGGTTCTCAAACTCAAAACATTTCATTAAAAAATCCCGAAATAACATGAAACAAACCAACCAAACACTGATTTCTAAAAACATCAGATTTTCTGTAAAAACCATTACATTGAAATTAAACGGGGTCAACAGTTATAAAATTTACCATTGGTATCCCACCAACTTCAAACATGCATATTCCCATGCCACACTTGGAACCATACTAATATCCATATTAGGACACAACCATCCATACCATTAACCATTCATATTCCCATGTAATCCTATGCATGTTGTCTCTCAAAGGAATACCAAAGGTTAATACAAAATATCTTCCATCTTTTCAAAACCAAGACATTCAACCAAAACTTCCCTTTTTTTCTCAAAACAACTAGAAACATATCAGTAACCAATTCCCATCTTACAAAACATTTCACAAAAGCACCAAACCTTTAAATAAAAACTAACTTTAAGTGATAAAAATTAATTTCAAATAATCTCAGCCCATTTAAGAACACTCATGGTTTAATGAAAAACTATATTTCATCAACACCCATTTAATTAAAACTAATCTATTATTATTAAAAAAAATGTTCGAGTAATTACTAAATATTTTAAAATATTCACTAATTACCACATAAAATCTATTTCTAACTCCAAACATAACTTCCATAACATTCCATCCCATTCAAAACACCTTTCTATTGTTTAATGATTTTTATTTGAAATAGAGTTTCAGAAACCACTTTAATATAATTTATACTATCCAAAGAGTTGTAAACAAACCATTTATCATTTCAAAGAAATTATGAAAACTTATTTAGACCATTTTAGAAAACCAAAACATATGCTTTTTTACTATAAAATCATTTCTCCAAAATTCACATTTCTTTAAATCAGGTCATTTATAATTTTAAAACAAATAATCCACGATTCAAACATAAGGAGACAGAAGATAATGAGAGAGGAAATTTGTGTTAGTGGGTGGCTTGGAAATATGGTTGGTGGCCATACAAAAATCACTTAACCATCATAGAGAGTGTTCTTGGGAAATATCTCTATCTCCACATGGCTTTCTAGGCACTACATGCTCACAGAGACCAATTACTAAACTCTGTTTTAATTTACCACAATCATCAATAAACCACAAGATACAAAGAACTCAGAAAAAATCCAACCTCCCATGGCTACATGAACCCATCAAGAGGTGTGATGGATAGCCACACTTCTGATACCCAGAATTTCAAGTCCTAATTATCCCAGACCCGGTCTACATAGTCTCTTTCCCAAATGGACATTACCTAAAAATAGAGAACCTACCTTTGATACAATTTTTTCACAAACCAGATCCCGTCTCCATCAGAACTGGCACCTGAAAAAACTGGCACTAGAACCGATCTACAACAAATCCCTAAGGTAATTCCATATTTTCACAAGTTGTCACAAGATCATGAGAATCATAAATTAAAGTTGGGAATGAATTAAATGAATTTATAAACATAAAACAATAAACCAAAACTATTAAAATGAATCTGATTTTTTCAAACCAAAAAATCCTTTAAAAAATTTATAATTGAATAACATTGGATTCTAAAAACCCCAAAGACTACTACAACATATGAAAGATAAAAAGGAACATTCTAGGAACCACCTCATGGAAAGGTGCAATTCCCTCAATCCATCTCCACATCACCGCATCACGATGGACCGTTAAAAACTCAGACCACTGAATCTAATAACTTTACCCAAACCTAAAAAAACCATTACAAAGTCTACTTACATCTAAATGTCTAAATAGGTTGTTATCCTAACCCTAGTAGGATCCCACCAAAGGATATTCCATGTAATAAACATTTTAAGAAAAAAATCATGCATGTTTTATAACAAGGATGCTAGAAACAATATAGAAACATTAAACTTTAAATGGAAACAATTTTAAAGAGGGAAAATTTAATGAATCTAAAATATTAAATAAAACAAAAATTGTACTGAATTTACCATCCAAAACACACCGTATACTAATGGTATGTAAAATAGATTCAATAATCACAAGTCACAAGAACACCCCTAGGCACTAGCTTGTTGTGGGACCCTAGTACCTCATATATCAGTGTAAAAGTAACCATAACAAACATCCTTATTATGAACGATCCAATAGTATTGAAATACCCATAAAATATTGTCCTACAAAATCATAATCTTAGTGTATTTAGGGTTTTAATCATCAAACTTTCTACATAAAATAGTGATGAAACCACTTCGGATCAACTGCAAACTAGTCCCAATCTACCCACCTAGATACCCGGGTTTCCCTCTTTGTGATCAATCAGGTTCCACATGTAATCAAATAAATTTTTCACATGAAATTTTATTTTGCAATTTATAAACACACCAAACATTCCACAATTTACATAATACTCTTTCTATATTCAATTTATTTTTAACATTCTACTCACCCAAAACATCCAACAAACATGTTTCACTTTTTTCATAGAATTTTATAAATCATTTAAACAATTCATAAAACATTCTAAAAATGTTTAACATCACAAATAACCTTGTTAGATTTAAAAAAACAATTTTATGAACATATACCCACTAAAATATTACAAAAAACATCCTTTGCAAGCTTTGTGTAACTGAATAAACCATTTACAATTTTCATAAAACACTTTCAAGAAGAATAACGAGGTTTTGCACATGAAACCCATTCAAAGACCCCATTTTAAATCCAAAATCAAACCAATAACCAAACAAAAAATAATTTTAAGACCTATAAACGTTTCATAAACCACCTTAATTCATTAAAAAATGACCCAAAAGATATCACAAGAGTTACACAAGAAGAACACACAATCTCAAGTTATCACGTAATGTTAAAACCAAATGCTTAATTTACTATACCAAAAATGATTTCCACACCAATAATAATATCCAAGAAACAAGATACAAATGTTAATTAAAAAATCTATCTCATCAAAAGTTTTTTACACATGGAATCACATACCTTTTGTTTCAAAACCCCAAATCATTGTGCAAAACTTCTACAACAACACCGCCGCACCAATATGGAAATAAAATGAACATTAACCAAGAATATTGCACTAGGAAACTAAAAACTAAACCCTAGGTAAAAATGCCTAGAATATTTACATTTTTAACATTAAATAGGATGAAATAAACCCTAAAAAAATGAAAGAAACCAGATAGGTAATCACTTATTTGAGGATCCCTGGTGTTTTTCCCACTATAACCCCATCAGAAATGGATTCAAATTGAGGTTAAGGGAGCTTGGTATACATCCATGGTTGTAATTAATTTAATTGGGGAGAAATTCGTGCAATAGGGTTAAGACTATATTGGAAAACATAGAGAAGAATAACATTGTTTTATTACCTGGAGGCCGTGCATGGTTTGGCAGCACAGTTTAGTAAACCATGCAGCCAAACGTGAATCATATTCTGCCCACCAAAAAACCATCCATTTTTATCAAATTTTAAAGGTGTTATAGGGTGGATATCAGGGGTAATTATAGGCTATAGATATGAGGAAATAATTCCCAAAATAAAACAACCTTTTCATCCCAATACTCATCTTACTCAAGGGTATAAAACACCCCAACAAATGTACCCCCAAAAGGTGCCACTAGTAGTGTCACAAATTGAATTCCAAGTAACATCATCCTAAAAAATATTCTATTTAAAAATAAAACGCCAAATAATACCCAAGAATTCCAATTCAAATGATTTAGATCAAGAAAACCTAAGACAAAAAATTTAATTTCTAAACACCTAAAAACCAAGAGAAAACTATGAACCAAAAGAATATTTGAAACAAATCCTTGAATTGAAAATATAGGTGTGAAATTCCATGTGTGAGGTGGTGATGTAGTTGTGTGATGATATTATTGCATGTAAAGTTTTTGGGTGCATTGGTTGGAAAGTTTCTCTAGAGTATGTGCTTATAGTGTTATGAGATCCTTGAGAAGTATCTTGTGAGTTTGTTGTTTGGACGAATTTCTTTTCTAGTTATAGTTTTTATTCTTGAGGATGAGAATCATTTGAGAGGTTTTAGATATAAAGTTACATACCATACAAGCCTATTAATTTTCCTATTTTTATGGTTAGAGAGTTTTGGGGTTTAATTTTAAGGAAAACCATGGAGGTTTCAGTGTAGGATGGAACTACAGGAGTGATAGAACATGAGGTTCACATCATAAAAGGGATTAATAAAATGATATAGTGATTCAAAAATTGTATAGTAGAAAAATTATAAGATTATATATGGTGTCTAGGAATTATAAAAACAATTTAATGTCATCGAATTAATTTATGATGGGTAATTAAAATAGGCCAAGGCGATGTGAATTTCAATGAAAGTTGGAATAATGAGAATTACAATGCAATGCATGTCATGAACCTCATTCATGATGTGAATTTTGAAGGATACATGTTTTAAATATTCTTTTATATATTTTTATTTATTTGTGAAAAAACATGTATCTCTCATTCTCTAGTGAACCCTAACCGATTTTGTAGGATCTACCAACCCCCCTTCTCCTGCTTTGATTTGTTGGTTCTAATTGATGCCCATTGGTAATCCATGGGGATTTCTCATATATCCCCCCATAGTTATACTTTTTTTTCTTATTCATGGATCCACTATAGTGGTATGGTTTCTCTATAGGTCGTGAATTCACCTATGTTTTGATAACCCTTGATGCTGTGTAGGTAGATCCATAGGGTTTTCAAGTAGATGTGGCTTGCAGGCTTTTCTTCATCACATTGTGGTGCACCATGAGCCGGAAAGATTTTTCAAACTAGGGAATCCCTCATTTCTCACTTTTTTGTATCATACAAGAGGGGTAAAATATTTTTCATCTATGGGGGATGGTTTGTGCTATTCTAATAAAGATAAATCATTCAGTTAATTGAAATTTATGGTAAAAGGGGACAAAATTACAAGATTTTATAGATTTGATATTGTTATTATTTTGTGTTTGTATAGGCTAAATGACCTGATAAAAATCGTTGTATTTTGGGGACTTATTTTTAATTATGAAACATTATTTATGGAAACTTTTATTTTTTTGAGTTTTTTCATGTCCTTATATAATTTGAAATTGGCTAACCACTTTTATTTGGCTAATAAAATAGTTTCTTTGGGATTTATAGATTCTGTGATAACACCCCAAAAATAATTAGAAATGTGATAAAATCCTATTTATTAATTATAAAAATGATCTTTGATGTGTTTTGTTTTTCTTGCATGTGCTTTTTGGGTGGTTTGGTGATATTTTATTTGGTTATGCATTTGGGTAGGATTTTTAATTGTTTTTTGTCATTATTTTGGGGAGGTGAATAGATAGTTTGTTTGACCATAATTTTTAGGTGGTGAGGTGATGGTTTTATTTCCATTATTTTGGGGTAGTAAGGTGATGGTTGATGATGAGATTATTGTGAGAATGGTTTCATTATGATTGATACAAAAGTAATGATAGAATAATTATTTAATAATTATTGAAATGGTTGAAGATTGGTTGGTTAATGGGGTGGAAATGTTTCATGAAAAAACAATGTTAGACTTTGTGGTTAAATGTGGCCAATTATTAATAATTAAATGATGGGATGGAAAATGGAATTGGTTGTAAATTAAAATGTGGCTTCTGTCTTGTGTGCTGTTATGAATTTAGAGGGGGTATTGAATGTGGAGATATTGTAAGATATTTAGTTCTTTACTATGAACCCATCAGTCAGGATTGCGTGTGGATATTTATATATAAATTTATATTCCTTGTGATTTCTATATGCACCCTACACACATTAAGATCAATGTGCTGACACTCGTATCTTCAGATGGTGGGGGGTCATTTTTTCTAACAATTTGATGACGAGGATGGCTGGATGACTACTTTCTTCTTCCCACTCCATTATCCATGAGAGTATATAATCATAGGTTGTGGTGGATGGAAGTATTTTAGTGCTCAAGGTGTTGGGCTAGAGGTCTTCGAGTGAGATGTGATATGACCCTGAAGTGGGGTGGTAACCTAGGTGTCTTTGAGTATGATGTGATGTTATCATGATTTGGGGTGATGACCTAGCTGTCTGCAGGAATGACTTGATGTGATTGTTCTATGGGGATGTGGTATATGTTTTTATGAAGATATATAAGATTTTGGATGTATGAAATTGTTGTGTGAGAGTGGGGAATCAGTGGGGAAGAAATGTTGGTTCTCTATTATTGATATTATTATTCTTGTCTTATTATAGTTTCCTTCAGTTATTTGGTGAGTATTTCTTTGTGAGGTTGGTATGGATATTTGACCTATTTTTGTGTTATTGTTTATGTAGTTTTCTCACAGGTTCATTAGTATGATTCTTTCACATGTGCACAATTGACACTGGTTTTCATATTATACATACTTGTATGCTCACCCTATATATAAATTAATTTTTTTTGTGTTCCTAGCGTACAACATGGATAATTCTTAAAATTACCATATTAGACCTTTGGATAGTTTTTGTGTCGCTGTTTTTGCTATGATTTTGGAAATTTACTTTTGGAGACAAATATATGTACATGATTTATTTGTAGATTAATAATTGGATGATTTTAGTTTCTTTTTATATTATGTCATTGGGTTGTTTGAGTATGATTGATATTATCCACTGTTACTATATTATTATCATGGTTAATGACTTATATCTCATGATATTTTTATACCCTCGATGCTAGTCTCTAACCCTAGGCCTACTAGAGATTGGACTCATGGGTCATTTATCTTTCACTTCATTACAATATCATTGGTGAGAGGGGTTCATGATAGTTTTTTCTTAATGGGAACATAGCATTTTAAGGATTATGGTGGATTTAGGGTGTTGGGTTTAAGGCATAGAGATGATTCCTATATATCATATGATGATAGGAATCTAATCCTAAGGAGTTCAATGTAATTGAGAATTAGACCTAGAGGGGGATTTTGAGTTCCAAACCATTTAAAAATATTATTTCATGTTTTTAACATAAATATCCTTTAAATTTAACCAAATAATTGAAACTCATTGTGTCTTTGGATGACTAGGTTCCTAAAACCATGAAATGGAACTAAAATAAAAATTATTATTTTTAATATCCATAATGGGTTCTTAAATAACATTGTGATCCTAAAAAATTATAGGATAACCATAAAGAATACATAAAATAAATGGGTGATCTATAAAGTTTAGTCTATGAATAAAAATTTCAATGTAGCATACAATGGGATTCAAACTGCATTACATTATGTTATAAAAGTGAAGGCTTAGGAATAATAAAATGAGATCATAATTTATAGAATATGGTATCATAATTTCATAAAAAAATTGGAAATTGAAATCAACCTAAATGATGAAATAAGAATGGGTCATGGATAACCTACAAGATAACATCACACGGTGGATAGATTCCTAGCACGAATTAGGATCACTCCTTAACCCCATTCATAATGTCTCATGAGGAAAAATACCCAATGCATTGGAGAACTATCTGTGATCACACATCATAACATGTACATGCATATGTGTTCGTGAAATCAAACATAAGGCACAAAAATAATCATTTTCTATTGAAATAAAGAAGTATCGTAATATTTACTAATATCAATAACCAAGGATATTTCATAAATAAGGAATTTGAGAAATAAACAAAAGGATTTTATTAACCCAAAAAAATAAGGGAGAAAAATTTAGTTATATATATGTGAGAAACATATATATAAAATTTATTATCATTAAATAACATTAAATATAGAGATATAAAGTGAGTAAAAGAGTGAAAGGTCACAACCCAATGAATGTGGGTGATTTGGAGAGATCCCTTACCTTATGCATGAATAGATTCCACACTTTCACTTAACATCCTATAAAATAATTTAGATTAATTAATTAGTTAACTATGGTCCTTTTACATATACATTTTATTTAGTATAATATTATTATGGGCATATAAAATAAATTCAATGATATGTAATATTTAATTTTTTTTGCGAGACTTCACTTCATGGTTCCAAGGTCGGATAACTTCAATGGTTTCAACTTTTTGAATAAGAGGAGATGATAAAATGGTAGGATGTTGTATATTCTATTAAAAATATTAAATTAATTTATATATATGATACTGGAGTTATTATGTCATGTTTTATGAGGGGTTCGAAGAGAATATTTAAATAGAAATGAAATTAGAAGAGGTAAATTGAGATTATTACCACTTAAATGATTCCTCCTTGAAATACTTATTAAATAACATGGAATTAGTCTTTTGATGATATCAAATGAACTATAATTTTAGGTAGTGGATATGGAAGGTAATTGGGAAGAAAATTTTCAAGGTCCAAGTCTTATAATGTTTAAGAGACATGTTGGTTTTTATAATGGGAGGAGAGGGGTGTTTTTGAACATTATATTCATTACATTATTACTTTGGCTCAAGAATATACTCAGTATATATTCTTGTGACAACATATTTTAACTAGTTCAAGTGAGTTATCACCTCATCAATGAGTCCATAATCTGTGCATTTAGATTATAATGATAAATACTGTATTATATTGTATTTCAATATTCAATAAAAGTTCAATAATTTTATAAAAATAGAAAAAATTCACAGCAAAATTTTTCCAAGAATTTAGATTTAAAAATTTAAATCCATTTTATGAAAAAAACAGTATAAATATGATAAATTTAATATTAATAAAATACCCAATCCTTTGAAAAACAACAATTTTAATACTATGATAAATTTTTTGACACTTTGAAAAATTTCTTATGATATCATAAATTTTTATCATCATTATAATTAAACATAATATTAATTTATAAATCTGTTTTATTAAAATAAAATTTATTTTAAATAATTATATTTATTTTAATAATTCAATTAGAACATTTAGGTTTCATAAGAAAACAAACATTTTATTTATCATTTTCAAATCATTTATTTACTTATACACAGGTATAAATATATCATATTTTTTATAATATACCTAAATATTATTACACACTTCTATAGGTGAGTATACAATTATAATTACTAGGTTACTACTCCTAACTGTCATATTACTATTCCTACAATGATATTACTATTTAAATGACCATATTAAAATTTCAATGGTCAAATTATAAGTTCAAACATAATATTTTTAATGGTTATTTTGTATAAATAATTTCTATATTTACTTCATACTTCATTCATTCATTATTAAATTATAAATCATCTCAGGTTTAAGTATTTTTTTCATTTTAAAAATTCATATTTCATTACTAATATTAGAATTTATTTATATAGTTTAGTTTATGAGTATGATTATTCTGGGGGATCAATCAGATCTAATTTTTCAAAATATTTATATATTATTTTATATTTTTTTTATAATATAATATATTAAATTTTTTGTTTAGTTTTTCCTATAAATGTTATTTCTAAGTCAGTATAATAAAATTTTTGTATTTTCAACTATGTTTTTCAGGTTTTTTATATAACATTTAATAACTAAATTTGACACCATTATATTTTAAAAAGGTAACTTCCATTGATAAAATTCTGGATCATTATATTCTCCCCTTAATAAATTACACAATCAAAATCTCATTTTAAAAACTAAGGTGAAAATAAGTGATAATACTTCTACTTCATGAATTCCTATGGTTCCCATTTTACCTCCTCATACTTATGGTTTCACCATAGTAATTTGATAAGGTGAGCTATCTTATTGTGTAAAGATTTATCTCTTCAGTCAAAGATCTTCATTATCCAAAAAAGTGAGATCATTTTCCAGATATACCTCATAAAAATTCAATACCTTTTCAGGATCTAGTCTATACTTCCTCAATAAGTATACATGGAATATAGAATGTACTTGATAAAGGGACGATGTGTGTTCTTGTTGATAGATCAAAACTCATATGCAATTAAGAATATCCAAGGGGATGGTGTACCTAGGACATATCTTTCACTTCTTCCAAAATATCTTGACTCTATTCCATGGATAAATTTAGAGGAACACTTTGTATCCAAACTTAATCTCATAGTCTAGTTGATAATTAAGAACAAAGAACTTTTATGAACTTTTAACATCTCAAATGAGCTACTAAATGGTCTTGACATTTTATATTTTTTCCTTGACCATTTTAGGACACAACAATTTGAGTTCACTGAAATCCTCTAAATAAACATGTATTATACATCTATTACCATAAAGGGATTTATATAAATCTATTTTGATGATTTAGTTGAAACTATTATTATAAAATAACTTTATCAGTGGTTGATTCCAATCCCATCCCCCTTAGTATTCTACTGATCATACTCTCAACATATCTAAAATTGTATAGATAGCCTTGTATTTTTGTCCATAATTGTGGGGGTGATAATCCACACTAAATTTCAATTTAGTTTTTTGATAATATTGAAGAGATTTTTAAAGCATAGATATAAATAACAAATATCAGCCAGATACAATTGATAGTGGTGTTCAATGTATCCTCACCACTTCTTTGCCGTATATCATTAGAAATTGACTAATTGAAAATTCGTCTTTAATTAAAAATAGGTGATAAGTCTTTGTAAGATGACCCACCATAGCTCATATATAATTATTTCCTCTAGCCTTATTTGGATGAGTAGTGAAAAATTCCATGGTGATGTTTTTCTATTTTCATATAGGTATGGGTAATAGTTGGATCATACTCTTAGAAATTTTCCTTTCATCCTTTACATGCTAACATACCAGGAAATTGGATGTATATTCTATGATATCATTCTTCCTATTATCCCACCAATAGTTCTATTGGAGATTTTCATATATATTTTTATTCCCTAGGTGGATGGAGAAGGATGAGCTTTCTAAATATTTCAACAAATCCTTCTTTATCTTATGATTTGATGGTACAAATAGTCATGGACCACATATTAAAAATAATTCTTCATCAATTTTTAAATCCACGTATTTATCGTTTCTTAAATCTACCACATTATTATGTATTTCCACATCATCTCTTCGATAATACTATATCTTCTCCAGAAGGGGTAGTATATCAATCATTTGATAAAGTAATGATGATGTTAATTCCTTTATAATCCACATGCATTTCATTTTCAATTATAATAAGATTGGATATTTCTCAATTCTCATAATTTATAATCGTATATGATCCTTTCTACTTAGAGAACCTATCACTTTATTTTTTTACCAGGATGGTTTTGGATTTAGAAGTCATTTTCCTCTATCATATCTAACTATCATAATTGGAAAATATTATTCTATTTATGCATGAATATATATAATAGACTCTTATTATCCATATAAGTTTCAAACTTCTCCACATAAGGATAATGTCAGCATATTTTTAACATGAATATCATTTGAGCTAAATCCTGATCAAACATTGAATAATTATTCTTATTCACTTTTAACTACCTTGAGGTGTATGCTATCACTTTTTCATTTTTCATCAATACACATCTGAATAACTTATTGGAAGAATCATTATATACCATGAAAATCTTTCTACATGAGGGAAGTGTGAGGACTAGTGTAGTGAAAATCCACCTTGTAAACTCCTTGAGGATTCCGTCAACTTCATTAGTCTAAAAAAACTTTCACCCTTCAAAGCCATCCTGGTTAGAAAGCTTTACAATCATGAGATTTTTCTCAAAAATAATTCGTAATACCTAGATAGTATAGGTAAACTATGGATTTCTATTAAGGTTAATGGTTTGGAACACTCCTCTATTTTATTATTGTTATATGGGTCTATAATATCATTTTATTTAGATAAAATGACAAATAATGTTACAACTTCCACACATAACTCACAATTACTATACTTTTCATATAACCTATCTTTTCAAAAAATAATAGGCACAATACTATGATGCTCATCATGACCCTCCATTACTTTTAAATATATGAGAACAACATCTCTATGTACTACCAAAAATTTGTTGAGATAATCTGTAAATACTCTATTCAATATGTCTATAAGGACATTTGGAACATTAGTGATTCCAAAGGGTATAACTATGAAATCATAGTGTGCATTCCTAATTCAAAAGGTAGTCTTAGGAATATCTTCCATCTTCACCTTTAATTGGTAATTTCTTAACCAAAGTTCCACTTTAGGGAAATATTATTCCCCACATATTTGATCAAACAAGTCATCAATCCATGGTTGGGATGCTTTTAATTTATCATGATTTTATTGAGTTCATGATAATCAATGCATATGCTCATTGACCCTCCTTATTTTTGAAAACGTGGAATGGGACAATGTGTGGTCAAGAACTCAGACATATAACACCCTTTTCCATATTCTCTTTTAAATGATTCCCCAGTTCTTCTAACTAAATTGTTGCCACTCATTGAGGAGTATTGAATATAGGCATATATCCATGTATAAATTTGATTTGGAAACCAACATATTGATCTGGAGGAGGACCATGATACTCTTTAAAGAATACATCAGTATAATACCTTAAAATGCCTCGTATACCAGCATGATTTTATCCTTTTTATCAATAATTGGCGCTATATATGATCGATCATAAGGTGATAATATCGACACCTGAGAATAATATTCCAAAGGAGTTCCATCCACCTCCTTAAAAATGTAGATTATTATAGGATTACTTGAGATGTATAGAGTGAACTCTCTCTACTTATAGTTGATGTTGGGTTTTTATAAGGACAACCAACCCATAACCAATATAGAATCAAACTACATTAATGTAAATAGGAAAATAGTTTCTGGGTGGTTAATTCCACAAACATTAAATAGGAAATATTTATATACATGGGAAGTAAAAATTCATCTGTATACAGTTCTCATATATAGACCAACCCCTATGTTTTTAGGTCAGGTTTGAGTAGTTTTAAGAAATATAAAATCTATTAATGAATGTTTAGAACAATAAGGATATAAGAAATTTGGAGCCCATGAATGGATAATGGGCACATATTCAACTATTTTATTTTGGTTCTAATAATTTAATATATAACAAATAAACATACAAATGAGAATAATCAAACTAAATATCATATAAAAAGGAAAACAATGAACTTAGATGGAATAAGTTATAAATGATAATTATATCCTAACATAGTAATATATAAGTTTCAACATAGGTTATCCTTGGTTACTTTACATTTGTGATTTATGACCTAAAAATCTATTAAATTTCTTCATAATGGTTCGTAAATATTTCGTGATTTCTTTAAAGCATATCCCCTAGGATTTTCAAAATAGGTGTGCATCAAGGACTTTTTTTCATGAAAGATGAGACGATCTAGTTAATACCCAATGTTACCTTTTTGGGGTTATTATCCCATGGTACAACTGTGATAGATCCACTTATACATGTAGTATATATACTAAGTTTTAATTTCATAGAAACCAACCACTCTGTACTTCACCATTATTTCCAGATATTCCCTTATACATAGATATATCCTAAGGGCTCTCATTAAAGCTTTCAATTCCAAATATCCAAAAAAATATTATACCATCCTATAATACCAACTATAGATACCCAAACCTTTTACACATATTATTAGAAGTTACTTAATATAAATTTCTATTAAATACAACCAATGGATCAAAATTCAAAGTGTCTATAGAATACTAGTTACATAAAACGACATAATGGAAGTAAAACAAAAATTCTTTATTCTATTCTCCATAGTGAGATCATAAATGCATTTAAGGTCCTAAAAATTTATATAATAACCATGAAAATACATAAAATAAATAGGTGATCTATAAATCCTAGTAAGGGAATGAACATGTAAATGAAGCATAACATCTGAGGCAAATGACATAACATTATATCATAAAAGTGAAGGATCATGAATAATTACATTAGAGCATAAAATAAAGAAAATTTTATCATTAGATCTTGGGAAAATAGGAAGGTGGTAGTAACATAAAATGTTACATAATCATTAATCAATGATAACTGCCAAGACAACATCACATAGTGGACATATTTCCATCATGTATTTGGATCACTCTTTAATCCCATTCATAATGTCCCATGAAATAAAATCATTACCCAATGCGTTAGAGAACTATTTAGGTTCACCCATCAAAACATGTACATGAATATGTGTTCTATATAAAGAAATCAAATATAATTCATTAACATAAGACTTACCCATGGAAAAAATGGGTGGCATAATATTTCTATAAATTATTAACAAAGAATATTTTATAAATAATTCATTTTATAAATGAACTTAAGGCTTGTATCACCCCAATAAGGGAAGGAAGAATAATATAGTATATATGTGAGAGAGGCATATACATAATTTATAATAATTTCAAAAAAAAATTAAATATAGATGAGGATATAATGTGATCCATTTTGGGAAAGGTTATATCCCATTTAAAAAGGGTGGTTTGGAGAGACCACAAACCTTATAACTGCATCCTTTCTGATCATGCACTTAACATCCTAGATAAATAAGATAGATTCATCAATAACATAATTCAGAACCCCAAAAATATAAATTTTACTTATTATAATTTAATAATGTTAATTTATTTTAATTTCAATCATATATAATATATAATTTTATTGTTCGGCGAGCATTCATTCTATGGTTCCAAAGTCAGATCACCTGGGGAAAATTATTGATTTCATTTACAAATGGAACTAGAACTCTGGATGTGAGATAACATTGTACTCATTTACATTTAGAAATTTAAATGATCCCAAATACCCATAAGTGTTCTAACATGGGTATTATTCCTTTAGTAAAAACATTAATTTTATATAGTTAGTTAATTTAGGTGGTTTTACGGACCATCCCAAACAGGTTTCATTTTATTTAATATTGTGGAAATATATTCAATATAAAAATCATCGGGTGTGGATTTGAGTGGAATTTAAGTGGCTTATAGAGTTATCTAATGAATATTTATGTTGCAAACTATAATTTCGCTCAAGATCTGAGATGACTTACAGTTGGTTTGGTAGATCTAGCAACACATCATGGTCTTGTTTGATCTAGAATGAGAATGATCCTTCGAAAGGACAATTACTGATGCCACAGAAGAAAAATATCTCCCCAAAAATGATTAAAATAGATATATTAACTAAATAAATAATTGAATATATTTATATGATGTTCTCAACAGATCATATCTATAATATGAATCCATATCGAAGATCCCTCCACATAAAAAATTGGAGGATGAAGGCTTCTCTCTAGATATTGATCCCAAAGACCAACGATAAAGTCTAAATATGTTTATGTTCCCTATTTTGTGGTGAATAACATATGTAAATGTGAAAACCACAGTATGTACCTGATCATAAATCATGTATCTATCATTGTTGGGGAAACTCTAATTGGACGTTTGTTCCAACCAGAAAGGGCTATTATCAAATCATACTGAGCACCCAAGATAATTTAAATTTCATATGGAAAATGAATAACCTATAAATGATTCATGGTTTCAATTTATTATATGATTGGAACATCTCTTTTAAGACATTACACATAAGAACTCTATAGAAGAAATTTAGATTATATTACATGGTGTAAACTGGGTATTCTGGCACCTAGAGATCGTAAATAAGGTTACCTCTTATATTGGTCTCCCATGAAGATCGATTAACACACACTAAATGGAAAGCTAGAACAATATGAAAGGGTTGTGTTAGTGGATAATTTGGATTCAAAATTTACAGATTTCATTAGTTTCAATTCTATGGACTACTGAATTTATTTCAAGTATGAATATGATCATAAGCCTCCTTTTTTGAATTATGTAATATAATTAGGAACTCAATTTCCAATTATATAGTGGTTCAAAAAACAGGTTCTACCACCCACTGAAAATAAAAGGGATAAAGTAAAATGTCATAGAAAAGGTAAGGGACCTACTTTGGAGAAATTTGTGACTCCTAAAAAGAACAATGAATGATGGGTGAAAAGGCATGGTGACTTAAATTCTTCAAGGGATTCTTATGGAAATTCCTCAACTGACTTGGTTGAAGGGGAAGAAAAAAACTGAAGATCAAGATATTGATGATGAAATTGTAATGTTATTAAAGGATATTTTTAGATAAACTTAGCAGGATATCTCAGTTGAAGACTCGACTATTAGTACAAAGATAACAGTTGTGGATCCTAAGGCTCTAAAAGACACTATTTTTGACAGTCTTCATCCCACATAAATTTTTAATGCCTCTGCATAAGGGGATGGAAATAAGGATACATTCCCCAATATATTCAAATATAATGAGATGTAAACTGAAAATACACTTAAAAATTGCAATGATAATGGTAGATGATTTAATTAAGGATGTCTAGATCACTTAAAGACCTAAATATATAGGACTTCAAAGGCTGATGACCGCAAAACCTCAGATGGAATTATGGAAAGTTGTATTCAAGAATATGATGAGAGTCCTCAAACTATTATCAATATCACTATTAGTGAAGTTTAAAATACAACATCTGTAAAAATTATCAACATGAAGTAGAAAATTGGTGGAAAAAAATAGACTCTCAAGTATGAATTAATCGATAGGACTATTGATTCTACCCCTTTAGATGAGCTTAAGGAAAATAGAATTCAAGAAAACATAGTAATGATATAGCCCACCTACATTTTTACTCATATGACCATTGCAATCCCTCACTCTGAAGATGATAATACAGTACCACTAACACCTTTTGAACTGAATAATATTCCAAAGGCACTATCCTCAAAAGATTCTACTTTTCATAAGAGAAAGACTCCTAATACTACAAAGGCATGTATTTCTAACATTATTTCCCTTGATTTTTCCGTGCTTAAATAGTAGGAAGACTATTATTCTTGTACTGCAAAAAGGACTTAAGCAACTAGAAAATATACAATGAGGAAGATCTTTTGGGGTAAAAATAAGGGGAAGGTACAATCTGAATTACAAGTACAAATGAATATTTTATTTTGGACCTATTAGGGTATTGAAATATTTAAAACTATTACTCTAAAAATATTTATTCAAATACACCAACCTAAACAAAATTATCACAATACACAAAATTAATTTTCTTCATGTAATTTATTGTTTGGATCATATAGGTTATACATTTCTTAGAACTATTAGAATTCATTATTTTGTTTAATCTCTTGTAATTTTTTCTCATTAATATTTAAATAATTTTACTGTTTATAGTACTAATGACCATGTTTTCACCTGTGAACTTATCTCCTCGAACTCATTTTTGTATTTATTCGACAAAGACATAAGATTTATTTGGCGGGATCTATCCAATTTAAGAAACAAAATTTAGGATCCATGGATTGTGGTTGTGGATTTTAATGATATCATTTGTCCTAGTGAAAAATGGATCCATATCACTCTACTATCTCCTGAAGACAATTTAAAGCCTCCATTGAAGGTAATAATTTAATTGAAATCAACCTTATTATGGACAAATATACTTTTTATTGAAGTAATTTTAATAGGGTAATATCTAGTAAGATTTTTAGTGATTTTTATGATGATAAAACCATAGATAAATGTGATACCATCTCCAAAATTACACATCATAATCATAATCTAGATCACCACATGATTTTGTAATATCTTGCCATTATAAGCCTTAAACATTTCCTTCATTTTAGATTAAATAATTATTGGTATCTATTTTGAAATTTTGATAGTATTATTAAAGAAATAGGGAATTATATGAACTATGAGACGGATTTATTTTTCTTGTATCATGAAATTTAATTTACTTAAACAAAAACTAAAAGGGAAGCAAATGTTCAAATCCAAACAAATCCACAAAAACATCGCTAATTGAGAATGAAATCCAATCTATATTCAATCATCCTCTACTAACTCTTATTTTTCTATCGATCCTCTACTAGAAATTGAACTTTTATCCAAACTTAATTCTCGGATTTCCATTAAGGATAATCTTTAGAAACAAATCATTGAAAATAAATGGATAAAATATGCTTGTAGGAACACAAATTTCTATAACTATCTTCAATGTGTTATGAAATATTGTAGGCATATAAAATTTCTAAAATATGGGAAAATATTAATTAATACTGACAAAGGTCTTTCTAATCATATTATCTCTTATTTTAGTAATATTTTCAATAGAGCTAATATCAGTAAATATATTCGCCATGATTTCATTCCTATCATTTTTAACAAACACGATAACACATTCATCACCAAAATCCCATTTTATCATGAGATTAAAGATACTGTTTTTAGTTTGATGTCAGATAGTTATATTGTGATTTATGATTTCACTAATGGGTTCTTCATACATTATTAGGATTTCATTCGACCTGATGATTGTTTGTTTGTGAAATAATTATTCTCTAATATCATTCTCCCACATTTTCTTAATTTTCAATTTATCTATTTTGTTCCCAATTTGGATAATTCTTCTAAAATTCAAATTTTCCGATCCATTTCTCTTATTGACACTCTCTATAAAATAATTTCTAAGATCCTTTCTAATAAACATTCTTCTATTGAAAAAAATATTTTCTCTTGGAATAAATTTGGTTTTCTCAAGTGTAAAACCATTCAAGATTGCATCCACCTTACCTTTATATGAAGTAACCTCTTAAATAAATATAATTGAGGATCCACAATTAAACATGAATTTAGAAAGGCCTTTGAAATAATTTTTTAGAGTTTTATCTACAATTTCATGAATTTATTTAATTATATTTTTATTAATAGAATTAATAATCTTTTTAACATTTCTCAAATTTCAATTATTATTAATGGTTATCCTAAGGGATTTTATAAATGTACCAAAGGTGTCAGACAGGGTGATCCCCTTTCTTTAATTATATTTTCAATTATATAACACTACTTAAGAAGACTTGTCCCTAATTTAGTGAATCAAGGTAAACTTAATCCTATCAAAGACTCATGGAATATAGAAGTTCGCACTCATCTCCTTTATGTGGATGATATCATCCATTTCATAAAAGGGAGTAATATAAATATTCGAAATCTTAAAGATGATGTATCTCATTATGAATAGATCTTTGAAAAACCCATAAGATGGGATAAATCCATTATCTTTTTATTGGAAAAAAGGTTCTATATAATTGAAAAATCAACATCATTAATGATTGGGGTCTAAAGAAGTAACTTTCCCCTTAATCTATCTTGGTGTCCACATTTTTTGGGTATTTCAAAGTGTAGTTATATTTTTAATGCTTTTGATCAAATTCAAAATCAAATTTTCTCTTGGAAAGGAACATATCAATCTATGGCAGGTATAATATTCCTTTTCAAAATCATAATCATTTCTAAAATGGTATATTATATGATGGTAAACAAACGGCCTATTGGATTTCTTGAAAAATAAATTCCTTCATCAAAAAACATTTGGAGTGGAAGAACCCTTGAATGAAAATTAGTTACTATCCCTTGGTCTAACTATTACAAAACTTTAACTAAAGGTGATCTTGGAATAAAAAATCTTAATTTATTTAATGATTTATTATAGGCTACAATTACTTCGAATCTTCTGCATAACAACTCAAATAATATTAACATCCTTAAAGATTTGTTCCTTAATATAAATAAGAATGGAAACCCTAACTATATGGACTGCTCCATCTGGACTTCCATGAAATACTATTTCTCTAATATTATGTCTCATTATATGTGGATGGTAAATAGTGATTCTTCTATGAATTTTTGGTTAGAAATCCGGACTGACACTTCTTTAATCCTTATGGTTGATCCCAAAAACATACACAAGGACACTAATTTTTCTATTAATGACTATTTTACTTCTCTAGTATTTTATATTCTTGATGAAATTAAAAAATAAATTTACAATTACTCCTTTGCTAAATTTTATGTTTTTTTTTTAAATTTGGGATCCTGCCCATAATGGAATGTTAGATTGTAAAAGTTTATACAAGAACATTTTCAATTATTTTAATAATGATTTTATTTGTATTATTTTTTTAATAGGCCTTATATTAATCCTTCATTATTCACTCTTATTTGGTTAATTTCTCACAACTAGGTTCCCATTGATGTTTGTCTTTATTCTTATAGTGTTAAAATTTTCTCTAAATGTATCCTATGAAATCATCCTAGAGTGGAAACTAACCATATTTTTATATCCAATTCTACTACTACTGTGATTTTGAAGTATATTTTTGGTCGCTTTTGTTACAGATGGATACTTTTGGGATCAATTAGGCCTCAATTATACCATTGTTCAACAGAAGATTCCTCTCAACTGATCAAACATTTATCCATGGATTTTGTTGAAAAACTCCTAAATGCGATTGGGTATGAAATAAATTTTTAAATTAATAAGAATAACTTATTAAACATGCATGTTTCATGTGTGAGTATTTATAATTCTGTTAAGGATGTTGATTCAATCAAATAGTGTTAATTCCAAAACTATATAAGCAATTTCGGCATCCTACGACACTTAAAAGTTGAAGGAATCTATAACTAGCCTCATCGTACATTCAAACTCTTTTAGAAAATACTACTCTTAGGTTAGAGAAAATTTAATGGTGATAGTGCCTCAAAGGGTAACTCGAGAACCTCAGGCTAAAGAGTAGCGTATAATGACCATAATTGGTAGCTTCTTGATTGCTTATATGGTACCTTAGGATTTTCCTTCTCTTTGGAAGTGAAGATGATGAGTGTCATCAATTCAGTTACCATTATAAAGAAATTGTTTTGGAATTGTATTTGTTTTGAATATTACTCAAACACCATCGGTATTGCTTTCTGGAATGGAGTGGTGTATATTTCATGGCTTCTTATAGCTCATTTGATTGATTTCATACACTTTCATTAATAGATCAACCAAACTATCACTCATACATTTCATAAAGTAAACAATTTTATAGAAATCGTTTCCAATAGAAGAGTAAACTATGACATCACCTGGTTTTGTTAGCATTTTTTATACATTCTTCCCATTCATGAAAAATATTGTAAACAATTACACTCTTTTTGACCTTTCTAAAGATTTTTTTATATATAAATGTGAAATGGATTTTTTCCAAGACAACACATGATAAAGAAATATATTCATTCTATATTATGAAAAATATATAAAATATATAATTGGTTCATTTTAAACCATTATAAATAAATTTATACTTTCTATGATGGTGGTAGTGGAAAACTAAAACTCATCATCCACAAAGGTGATGAGCTTACATAATTTGGAAAATGGTTTCATTTTTTTAGAATAAGTGGATATGATTAAAGGATGGATAGTGGATATTCTAGTGTAAATACGAAATTATTCTATATATATTATATTGGAGTTATTATTACATTTTGGAAGAGGTAGGTGAGGAGAATATATAAGATTTAATGAATTTAGAAGAGGTAAATTGAGATTAATACATCTTAAATACCACCTCCATGAAATTCTCTTTAAGGAACTAAAAATTGGATTCTTGTGTTATAATAACCACTGGAATTCTATAGAGAGGACTTAGAAGGGAATTAGATTGAATTTTAAAAATATTCATGGCTTAAAAGTTTTGAGGATAAGGGGTGGTGAGAGGTTGTATTTATAAGGTCAGCAAAGTAGTGTTTTTGAATATTGTATTCAGTAGTTTTTTCAGGAATATTAATAGTATTGATTCTTCTGAATATATATCTTGAATGGTTCATGTTAGTTTGAATTAATGTGTTTTTACCTCATCCATGATTAAAAATTCATATATTTAGCTTATAATGTTAAATACCATATTTCACTATTTTCCAACAATAAAAATATTTTAGAAAAATACAAAAAATTAACTAAATCCATTTTTATATTGATAGATATAAAAAATTAAATACATTTTATGAAAATAATAATCTAAATATGAGAAATATAATGTTTTGTTAAAAATCCTAATTTATTTAAAAAATTCCAATATTAATATTATGATCAATTTTTTGACCTTTTGTTAAATTACTTATGGTATGATAAAACTATCTCATCATTATAATTAAATTTATATTAATTTATAATATATTTTATTAAAATAAAATTTCTTTAAATCAGTGTCTTTATTATAAAAATCAAATTATAACATTTATATTTTACAAAAATAGAAACTCATATATTATCATTTTTAAAACATTTATTTATCTCTATGATAGTATAAACATATCATATTTTCATTTTATAAGATACCTAAAAGTTATTATACACTTCCATTGGTGAGGATACTATTTTGATAATTATTACACTATTCTTAAACATCATACTAGGATTTAAATAGTCATATTACTATTCCAATAGTCATATTACTATTCTAATGGTCAGATTACTTTTCAAATAGTCGGATTTGTAATTATCACATGTGATGTCTATATTATATAAGTGCCTAATATTTCATTCCTTACTTAACCAATCATATTTTCTCTATATGTTGAATATATTTTTGTTTTCAAAATATATATTGCATTAATAATTTTCTACTCTATTTCCACAAAGTTGTTCATGAGTATGATTATTCAGGGGGATCAAGATGATCTAAATATTCATATTTGTTATATTATTTTATAATTTTATTTCAGGTTGTAATATTTTCAATTATTATGTAGATTTTTATTCCCTAAATGTAAATTCTATGTCAATATAATAAAATTTTTCTATTTTTTAATATATGTTGTGTGTGGTTTATATAATATTTAATTACTAAATTGGATACAATTATATATTTAGAAAGGGAAATTACATTGATAAAATTATGGGTCATTATAGGGGAGACCCATATAGGATATTTTAACTGTGTTTTTGACATAATCACCACTAATATCTAAGACAATGTGAGTCATGGTGAGTGTGAGAAATAATAAATCATATAAGATTGTCATGCTGCACAATCAAATCTAGGAAGTGGCATACACATGAATTGGAATCACATTCTTGAACATTCTTCCTCATCTAGTGGTGGAAGATGGCATGGATATGGAAGGTCTGAAAGTGTGATGTTCTTCAAGAAAAGATAGTTCCTTAATCCATGAGGGATTACCATTTTTAATATTTTCTTCTCATCCGTTGGAGGATGAGGGAGAGGATATAGAGGTGTAGTCAGGAAGAAAGACACGTTTTACGCACTCTGAAATCATTGATTTTTTTTATACACCATCACAGGACTTATATATTCATTTATGGGAAAACAGAATTCAGGAATACTTCATGATTCTGTTCATATTTTAGGAAGCAAGTAGGAAATGATTTTACCAAATTGAACTATGAAGTATCCTTTACATGTGGATGAGATCCTTATTACTATAAGAATTCATGATTGTGAACATTCTGTGGACCCTAGATACTAGGGAGGTTAAATGCGGGGACATACTTTACCATAACAATTTCTGATCAAGAGGTCACACTAATTTGTCAATTTCCCCACCATATCGATTTAGTGGTCATGGGGGAGAACATGGAGATAATATTATCATAAAAGAGACCTGGGTAAAGGAGGTTGGAATCACACATGTAAAAATTAGGTGAGTTGAAATGGGTTGACCCTACTGAATCTTGGGAAAGATAATATGACTTTTCCGAAGTAGGATTTGGGATGGATGTTGAGGATTTACACAATTGGGACATGCGTGAGGGATAAAGATTTACCCAACTAAGACATGGGTAGGTTATGGGATCTTATAAAGACCTTGGGAAAATCATTTCATATTATGGGTGAGTGGATTCATCAAACACTTTTGAAAAAATGGTGCACATTTTCGGCCTTTGGGAAGAGTCCTTCTTCCTAGTGAAATCAAAATAAAAGGGTCGAAGTGGTTACTGATGTAGGTATTTTATGTTAGTGAAATTAAGGAACTCATGTTCTCTTAGATTTGATTGTTTCCTTCCAATCATAAATAATAGAAGGATACCTGAGGTTTTTAAGACTTGTGAAAGATATTTGGGTGAGAATATATTTGAACAATATCTAGGTATTTTATAATATTTAAATGTGGAGCCTCTGAGGTATATTTATAAGAAAAAGGAGGACCCTGGGTGAAGAAGGGAACCTTCACAAGTTATGCATGCAAGTTTCATGTGATAGTGATAAGCACAAAATAAACTTATGTGATATGTGTATCCATGAAATTGTTACACATAATTCCTCTTTCAGTGAAATCCCACTACAAAACATTGAACTTTTTCTGATGGGTTATTTACGATGGGTTCCCATTGAAAATAGTCAATTGTGATGGGACCCCATCACAAAAATCAATTACAGAACACATCATCACAAATAATATAATCCAGTTATGTTAAAAATCTATTCATGATTAGTGGGATAACCTATCATAAATAAAATAAAAAATAAAAACAATAAAAAATAACAATAAAATAATAATGAAAAAGATATTTTTTATTTAAAAATAATAAAAATAATAAAACAAATTGCCCGCAATATAAAACAAAAAATATATAGAGCTATAAATATATGAATTAATAAATATATTAAACAAATATTAAAATTCAAATGTTTATAAAAAATAAATAATCACTGAGGGGATGGGGTCATCTAGAAGAGGTGGTGGAGGGAACTCCACCCAAATCCATGAGTCATACATCACATGTACTCCATCATCTTGTCATGCTACTACTATTTCCATAGACTCATCTCCGCATGTTATTGCTGCTGTCAATGGAGCTCTTCATGATCCCTATTAATGATCTCTATATGATCACTCTAAGGTCATAACTCTTCCACACAATTTTTAATAGATGATGATG
The DNA here is from genome assembly GCA_963277665.1 of Viscum album. NCBI lineage: Eukaryota > Viridiplantae > Streptophyta > Magnoliopsida > Santalales > Viscaceae > Viscum > Viscum album. The sequence continues at coordinate 451,510,057 of OY728157.1, read as the reverse complement.
ACTCTCAATGATCTCCCGTCAAGCTGGAAAATGATATCATTGTACTTCCATAATATCTCTCAGGTGACAATCGAGATATTATACCAACTACTCAACCTTTCTGGAAGACATGCTGATTCTCTTGTATACATTATAATTGATCAAATGTTTCTACACTTGTGTTCTAATCCAAAAATATCCAAACTCTCTTCCTATCATTGAGAAGTTGTGGCCCCATATGAATCCTTCAATTTCAATTTAAAATTACTATAATTAAAATTATATTTTTAGTTAATTTTAAAATTGAGAAAAAATATACTGACCATAATATGACACTAGAGACTACCCACAATCTCTCCAAATAGAGGATCATTGTACATCCTCTTATAAACATCAAACATCATAATATCGGGATTTTTAACCACCTACATGTGTATAAAATAACCATTTCACTTTAAATGTTAAGTAAATTATTAAAAAAATTATTAAAATATGTCATCAATGAGTACTGAATGTACCACTACCAGCTTGATGTGTCACCTCTTGCATCCCCTGATTTAGTTGACCTAATGATGCACTCTTGTAAAAAGTTTGTCCCATTCATTATGAACATAATCCAGCACAAACATGAGGTAAGATGTAATCTAGTCAGTGGGCATAACAAGACTGATCAAAATACATGACTCATACTTTCCACAAGGTTTTCCTCATATGATTATGGAAAAACTATAAGCAGAAATCACACATACATACCTCCCTTGACTCTCATAACGAGGCCTAGGTGCAATCATTGACAAGATACCATAAACCCTAAATATAATTAATAGTATCAAGTTAATAATTAAATAAATTTTAAAATAACTATTATTTATTTACATATAATATAATGATTAAAAGTGTGATGTCAAACATCAATGGGAATATGATATCATGTCACCCATGCTTCAGAAAAATAATTCCACAATATAGCACTCCCATGTCCAATATCTATGTGTAAACTTTTGTGAAAAAAAAAACAAAAATAATAACCAAACAATTAGTATATTAATATATTAATTAAAATTAATTAAAACTAACTAAAATATGAAACTAAACATACATCTACATCTATGGATCAAACTCAAGAAAATGGATGTCACTCAAGGATAAGGTTAGAAATCCTCAATCTCACAATACCACAACCTCTTTGAGTCATCACTGAACCTCTACCAGTCAGAGGGTCATATGACGTAGCATCATTCTCATCACAAGGTAAGGAGCTTACTTCGGCATATGAAAGAGATCAGATAAATGCTCCTCATCCATATTAAACATGACAATACTGTTTTTAGAAAATAGTTGAAAAAAAGTATTATATATAGACATATATTATATATGATTACAACTACAATTTAACTATTTAAATATTCATATCTATCTTTATATTTTTATATAATGGTGTTAATATATTCATATTAGTCCTCATTATCATAAATTTCTATATGAGTTTTAGCTTCATCATCTCTTATATTTTCAAATTCTATTATTACAGCAATAAAATCACCATCACCATTGAACCACAACTATGGGGGTGTCATCATCAAAATTCTTGTCTCTTTGTGGAAGAGGTGGATTTGGAATAGTCTATTTAAATATTTCAATTTATTTCACTTTAGTAGAACCATATTCTCTTTAGATAGAATGTTTTTACAAGATTTTATTTTCATTATGCTCTACTAGTCACTTAACTCCCTTGAAGTAGCACTATAATTTTTTGTATTAATTTTTATGTACCTCGTGGGATAATAAATATGGTTCATTTAATTTAAGAAGGAATTTATATTTAAAATGAAAAATTACATGGCACAAACAAACATATAGACCTCTATTAGTATCCATCCAATTACATTTAAACATTTTTATGTAATTAAATACTATATAAGACACTTCAATTATTTCTTCCTTCATTCCATAAAAGTCAACTTCACATTCCCTAGGATCATATTCTATAAAAAACGGTTCTATTCATTGGTTTTTATCATTCCTCGTATGAATGTGTGTGAAATATAAAACCATTTACCACATATGGATTATAATATTTAACCATTTTGGATAGTGGATTACCCAATAAGAAAAATAAATTATCTATTTTATAAGCATGTTGACATAATAAAAAATTTGAAAAAAATTGTCAATGTATCAATTAATTAGTTTATTTTATATGTTAAACCATAAATATTTTACTTTACGAGTAATAAAAATAAATTTTTTGTTGTTCTTCAAGAGAAGTGGTTGTAACTTGTGAAAACTATCTCTCAATATTATTATCATATTATCTACAAGTTTAATAATATTATTTCACATAAAAATTATTGAATAAGTGATATGATCACTAAAAGAAAAAATGGTTTCATTTCTTCATAGTTTAGAAGAACATATGTATTAGCCCTTTGATGTTCATCACCTTAAAGCCATCGTTCATGAACTCCACCAAACCCATGCTCATACTGATTAATAAATGATAATTGATTGTTAATTTCTTCATCTACATTTCCACTATTATGGACCATGTAATTATGTTTTTAGGGATATTCATATTAATATTAATGATGGTGGAGGAATGACATTTCCTCCGGTAAACAAGATTCTCCAATTTACCCTTAAAACTATGATTTGTTACATTCCATTTTCAGCAATTTTTGTATCAATCTCTTTAATGAATACATCCATTAAAACTGTACTAAACCTCCCAAATTTAATTCTTGTGTAAATTATAATATCAAATATTCCATTGATTCAATGAAATCCATCGTGATGATTATTTTTCCAATTTTCATAAAATTAAAACAATATCTTATTGTAGTATATTTTGTGAATCAGAAATTTCTTCTCTATAGAAATGTCTTGAAAAAATATTAAATTATTATTAGTATAACCAAAATCATTTAATTCAACAAACCTATAAATCCAATGTGTATAATTATTAATATAATAATATTTTTGTCATTAAATTGTAATATAGTAATATGAACACTTCAGGCACATCTAGGAAAATTGGAAACAAAACCATCTAGAATCCCCAAATCATCAATCCATAGAAAAAATAATAAACCATTTTATTTAGAAAAAATATCATCCACTTTTGGATTAATTAATTTAGGTGATATTTCCTTATTGAAATAGTTCAACTTCTTGTCCCCTTCAAATTCGAGAAAGATCTAATCGTACAATTACATTATATTTGGTCTTACTTGATGTGTCCAAAAATGTATAAAATATATTATCAAAGTAGTTCTTCTCAATATTCCTGACATCAAACATGTTACTGACCAAAAAATCATATGAATATATCATATCTAAAAGTGATCCAATTTATCCAATTATATTCTTTCCCAAATCCGACTTTTTTTTGTCAACTTATAGTCTGTCCAAAGGTAATGGGAGGTTATGAAAAGACATTGGATTTTATTCTAATACCTGAGATCATTATTCGAGGTCCATATCTTTCAATTGTACCTTTTTTGAAATGATATCTATTCTTATGAAAGGATGATCATTAGAAATAAATATACAAGGATAATCAATGAAACCATGATTTCTTCCTTTGACAAGCATAATCACCTTTTTTGTGTCTCATACATTACAGATATGATTTTGGACCATGTGTACTCCAGCCAGATAAAAAGACATATAATGGGAAGATATTAATTTTTCACATCAATGTAGATTTCATTAGGAATTTTTTTTAACAACCAAATCATATGTACTGACACCATTAATGCATTAAAAATTTAACTCATAAATTAATGACTTCAAATAAAAATCGATAATAATATTGGGATATCCTGGATTTAATAATCAAAAAAAATGGACCATTCATCAACATCCAAGGAGGTAAAATTTAAATAGTTATAATGATGGTCCAATAAGAATATGGATTACTGTAAGAACCAAATGGAAATAAACAATTAGTAAAAAGACCCAATCACATGTTTTGAACTTCGAAAGAAAAAAATATTGTACTTTGTCAAAAATATTCCATGAATCACCAGTAGTATGATGATTTATGATTTTATTGTATGAAATATGGTTTTTATGCTATGGAATAAATTCCACTATGTTTTGAGTCGTAATTAAATTTTTTAATCTTGGTTTAAGTGAGAAATACCTCAACAATTTTACAGGAATCAATCAGGATTCCCTAGTTTTCCATCTATGTACATTGATTTTCCATTTGTGGGATAACAAACTAATGACTCATTTTAATTATAATATATGATGTAATAATTTTAACATGGTTGAATATAATGATAACCATGACCCAAATTATGATCTACCCTCTTTCCCTCATATAAATATTTGGCCATGAAATATCTTTTAGGTAACAGTGCTTTAAAAAAATATAATTTCGGGTCAAAATTGTTATTCAAAATTCCATTATATATTTTAATATCCATATATTTTTAAGCCTCTTTAAAAATTTTTATCTTGTATCCATGATATAATGAATCCTTTGTGGTCTTCAACAACTCAAAAAATTGGGATGGATCCATATCAGTAGTTATATCAACATCATAATGAGTTTCAGTTTTTTTTGAAAGATGGACTAGTCAGATAATTTACTATTTTTTGAAACTGTGATGGATCTGAAACCAAATAATTAGTATATTTTACATAAATATTTTTATATTTTTTATACTAATAAACAATATATTTTTGACAAAAATGAAATAATGGACCCCCAATGTTGTTAAATTTATCAATCCTCCTCAAATCACATTTCTTACATGGACACATAATTGTACCTTATAAAAAAAACTCCTTTTATTGATTCAAATAATAAAATAGATTCAACATCCTCAATATATACAGGATTTATTCCAAAACTATTTGGATTCCTCTGATGATTTACCCAATTTTTATCATGTAATAAAGACTTTTTCCCACCTCCTTGATCCATTTTCAATAAAAAATATAAAATTAAAAAAACATTATTATTAATTTGTAATATAAAAATACAATAAAAAAAGTGTATAAAGTAAAAAAAATTATAAAAAAATTATAAAATAGTTTTAAATATTTTAAATTCTATATATTTACTTCTAATTTTTACTGATTACCTACACTTTTTATGAATTACTTATGGTTTTTACTAATTAATATATTTTTTACTAATTACCGCTGATTTGTAACCACATACCATCATTGAGACATCTCATACTTATGATGCTTCCCTTTCTATCAATGCATCACATCCCAACAAACATAGTTCTAGTGAGCTAATGGAAAATTTAGAAATGGATGACAGAAAGTGTATTTTTAATGACCTCAAAATCAGAATTTATATGAATTACTAAAAAGGTGTAAAGCATAAATTTTAAAATCATCAGGTTATAAAACCAATTTATGTCAACAATGTCTAAATATCTCAGTTCACTAATTTATACCAACCATATCCAAATTTTTCAGTTCTCGTCACCTGTAAAATGACTACCTATTTCAATTTATGTTTTTAGTAATTTATACTAAATATTACTAAGAATTACCTAGTACCGCTAATTACTAGTAAATTTTAACAATTAAAGTAATTTTACATTAATATTTATAATTAAAAAAAATGTAACACCCCATGAATTTATGGTATGCCTCTTTTTAAATTTAGTTTTTCTTATAATATAAGATTCACATAACACCAAGATTCAGAAAAAACGATGTAAAATTAAGTATCATTATGTTAAAATGACCATTATAAACTAGACATTATATTGAAAGGAATGAATAGCCTTAGACAAATTATTAAATTATTACATTATATATTTATTCACTTTTTATTATTTTCACCCAAATGATTTTATAGGCATAAGACAATAATGAATCCAATTTTATTAATAAAAATACTATTGTTTTTTAAACAGAGTTTTACAGCCTGTTAATGTCACAGTTTTTTCAAAACTGAAATATAAAACTTGTATAAATTTTATTGAAGAAAATATACATCAATTCTATAAGTGTATCGTCAAAATTATTGAAGGGTGATGTTTTGGTATTTTTTGAACATATTTATTTTCTAGTGAATTGGTGAAAAATCACAATTTCTATATAACTGTCATTTTTATTATATTAATTTTCTATTTATGAAATTAATAGTAACCTCAACAATTAAATAATAAATAAAATTTATGTATCTTAATAATGTGAATATAATATTATTATATCACAGTATTTGTAAATAAATATTTTGAAGTTGCTAAATTATGTGTTAGTATTTTTATAAATTATCAATGATTGTTTATGATATTATGATAAATATAAATATTAAAAAGAAACTTTGTTTTTATAAAATAGAATCAATAATTAATATTTTATTATCTTATTATTAATTGATAATTTTATGTGACCTTAATTAAATTTTCAATGTGTTATAAAATCATTTATAATTTTAAAATAATTATTTTTTTAAGAAATGATAATTTTAATTAAAAATTTACTTTATCATATATAGATAACTATTTAAAAAAATTCATTCAGTTTTTAATTCTACATATTGAAAATTTAATAGGGTTAATTCTTTGTATTTTTCTATAATAGTAGAATTTTTTGTGAACAATCAAATACAATAATTTACGGTATAAGTAAGTAAATGAATTATTGAGTAATGGATGACGTGTAGTTGAGTTAATAACACATTTTATCAAAAAATTCATAATTTAATATATTTAGTCACATGATTCATCACAATTTTTCTAAAGATCCAAAATAATAAAATAACGAGCAGAATATTCAAAAAAACACGCATCTCCTCCATTATAAATACCACCCCTCACCACCTCTTCTCCTCACACCACCAAAGCTTTTATTCTTGTATGATTTCATCCCATTACACTTACCATGTCTCTCCCCCATGTCTAGGATACATTTTTCTCAATAAAATACCAATATGAAGTCCTGTAAGGACATTCTCAATGAGAAGAATTCAAGAGGTAAAACCCTTAATCCTTCCCATTCATTTTATTTTATTTTATTATACTTCAATAAAATTATATTTAAAAATATATATGATAACTAAAATATCTTATATATGATTGAATTTTATTTTTTCAATGTTAAATTGACTATTATTTTTTTTCTCCTCTTCAATTTATTCTAAAAATGAAAACATCATTTGTTAGGTGCTGATTCACTACCATCATTATAAATGAATTTTTTTGAATTCCTCTTTCAAGGCTGTTCTTAAAACCATTTTTATAGTTAAAATATATTTTAATATATTTATTAAACCATATTTAGTGTTTTTACTTATATATATATAAAAATATTAATTAAGAAAACAAAACTAGTTCTTGATGATAAAATAAATGTGAAAATTTTAAAATGATTATCCCTAATATTTTATATTATGGTCCATCCTCATAATAAGTAACAAAATAAATGATATAACCATTTAATATTCTATAATTTCATTAATTACATTTAATTTCATTTATGTACAACTATTTTAATTTTACATGATTTTCCATATATGTATACAAGTAAACCAATCATGAAAACATAGAAAATAAACACTCCCAAATGATAAAATTATATGTTATTACTAATCCAAATTTCTATAAAAGAACTAAAAAATTACATTAAATAAAATAAATATAGAAAATATGATGAATAAATTTATTGTGGGTTTTAATTTATTATCTTGGGAATTATGATCAATTGAAGAACACATTCAGACATAAGGTAAGGGTATTCTCATCTCACTTTTATTTATGTGAGATAATACTTATTCACCACCGTTTCTTATGTGTGGTGTATATAAAATACACATTGATTTATAAAATCATGTATCAATTTACATTGAAGGTAGTAAATGAATTTTTATTTGACATTATTTTTTTTGGTTTATATGGTTGGACTGTTTGAAAAGTGTTAAGAGGTTTCTCAACTAACTTTTATTTATGTGAGATTTCCCTTAATCACCACTTATTTCTTGAGCGTGTTGTATCAATACTTCTATATGATTTATAATATAATGAATATATTTATATTCATTATATTTAATAATTTTTTTAATTGTTATTAATTTTTGTGCCTACGATTCGATTGATTACAAAGTGGTAAGGGGTTCATCTCGAACCTCCATTTTTTCCATCAGGATACAATTTCTCTCTCTTTAACCCAATTCAATTAATCATTATATTTATATAATTCTTATAAATTTTATTTATATTTTAAAAATCATATTTATATATATATCATTTCACATTTATTTTATGTGGTAATATATGTTTTATAAGGCTCCCTTTTCAATTCACCCCTATAAGAAAACCCAATTTAAGGGAACTTTACAATTTATTACCCATTTTAAGTACACACCATAACATATTTTAAGAAAAACAATTCTAAAAATTGATCATTTTATCATTAAAATATAATTTAGTTTATTTCTGTTTTTATGCAAAATATTATACCATTGTCCTCTTTAAAAAATCTTTTATAATTTCTCTCTAACAGATATAAAGTGGCCCATTTCTAATGTTTCATAAAAACTCTTTTTACATGTTTTCACTTAAGTTGGAAATCATATATTCTTCAAACATAATTTTATTCTCCTTCCCTTTTCTTTTCTTAGATATACAAGTTTAAAATCTGATTTGATGACAAATACAAATGATTTTTTCAAAATAAGTATTATTTCTAAAGTAATGAAGTGCATTTCTCTCAATAATTTGCTAATGATTTTATTAGAGCATTTTCATATACATCTACAACCTCTATGTAGTCTTATTCTTTATCCCTTATGTTACCATATATCATATTTTATTTAATAGTTTATGATTATTTTTACTATGGATTTTCTATCTTAATACCATTCACTATATTACTCATGATAGTTATTTAATTATCATGGAAATATTGGTAAATATATACCTTTTATTAAATAAAGTTATTTTGATGATAAGACACATTATTAAATATATGAGGAATTATATATATTGGTATGACATGGTTTATGTATCAGTGAATTAAAGAAGTATGCATGGGTACTGGTTATAGATAGCCCCTTGATCCATCGATTGTCTCATGAGATGAAAAAACATGATGACAAACACATCATATTTGTTTTCAAGTAGAATCAGATAGTTTTATACCCACAGAGTAGAATCAAATGGGTTTATACCTAGAGAATTAAATTTAATTTAGGTTATTAAAGTTCATGTTATAGATACATGACATCCTATAATTAATAATTTCCTTCATTAAATAATCTGTTGTTATTATATTGAGGATTTTCACTATAAAAAAAATATTGAGGCATTTACCTTCTCAGTGTGTTGATTGAATATGTTTTCAGATTATTTACCTTGACAAAATTTATATTTTCTTGTTGACATTACTTCACTTATTATGTTTTTATATAACCCTTACTAGGCATTAGAGCTCATGTTTTATTTTTTCCCATCCCTAGGATATAAAGATGAAACCATTAAATACATGTCAAGGAAGCAGTTTGTTTACAATTTTTGTGTACTATGTTTAATTACCAATGTAATAAGGGAACCATGTATATAAATAATTTCTTTAATAAAAGTAAACTAATCAATTCTTGGTGATGTGATCTCTTGAATCTATTTCACTATAATAAAAAACACAATGTCTCTAGGCTCTTGGGGTCAGGGTTATTATTGTTGGTATCAGAGCGAGATTTGTAGAAAAATTCTAAAATATATTTAGAAAACATAAATTATGGAACATAAACCTAATATACACTTTAAGCATATTTAGAGAATAATATCCTAGAATTTTTCAAAGGTATAGATTATATGGGTGTCCTTAGAAATACATCACTTTTTGGATAATACAACTAGACATGGTTCTTGAATAGATTTTCCTAGGGTCTACAACTCTAACAAGTTGTTTTGGGACTAACTCAGTGTAAACTGGTATAACACAATGGGATTTAATACGCCCCTGGTTTGAAACTCATGAGGGATATAGTTAGGATAATTCACATTCTCTTTACAAAAAATTATGATGGATTTAAAAGTAAATATTTCTCCAAAGAAACATTGTTTATGATTATGAGATTAACTATGCATAAATATTTCAATTAATGTTAAGTATTTTACAATTTTTGGGATTATAAATTATGTTTCGTACTATTATAATCTAATCTAATATATTCCACTATTTATAATTGGAGCCTAGTAGATAAAATGGGAACCACATTAATTCACATAATATAAGGAGTAATAATGGTCATTTCATCAATGGGTTTATGTAGTATTTTGAAGGGAACTAGTCTCTCAAATGTTCTCATTATATGAGGAGATAATATCATATTAAAAAAATATGTATAGTGTGTTTTTTATGTATTATAGAATCAAATGGAAGCAATAAAAGAAGAGTATAACGAGGTAAAAGATAGATAAAGGTAAGAATGGAAATAATTATTTTCCCACATCAGATAATTGTGGATAGAAACACTAAGGAATATAATTAAGAAGAAAATGAGGTTACTTCTATTGTGGAGAGAAATCTCATCATGATTTCTATTTCATGGGTATGAAAAAGGTTTCCAATGTGAAATGATTCAACAACAAGGAGATAGAACACTATGAAAATAATTGTCTCAAGAGTCAAAGGAATGTACCGTAGAAGAGTAAAATATATCATAGTAAATCTTATGATACTACCACTTATGAAGAGTACTGATTAATATTCCTATGTTTTTTAATTCAAGAATTTTTTTGTGATATTTACATTTAAATAATTATGAGATATGTATGGATTGTAATAGAGTACTACTTATTTACTGGTTTGGAAGAATGAATGTTTTCATTAAATTTTTATGGTGTTAGGGTATTGATATATTTGGTATGTGGGATTAAGAGCTACAATATTTGGAGAAACTTATGTTAAGATGATTTTTTAAATTTAGTGACCTTCCTTTTAAATTTTTGGTCACTGAATTTGGACAGACATATTTTAGATGAGTATTAAGATTAAATACCTGTTAAATGGATCAAAATAAATGTTTTAAATTATTTTTTGTTGATACCATATGTTATCCTTATTGGTTTCATTAATCATTTAAAGGTTGAAGGAATGAAATAAGAACCATATGATTCATTAAAAGTTATATAGGCATGAGAAAATAATCTTGAACATTCATTTATAGGCATAAGGATTGATTTAAAAATAGATTGAAGCAAATCCAATGAAGTTAATTATGCTCATGACATGGAAAGTAATCATGTATAGTAATTTTCTCAAGTTATTATCTGAATATTAAAAGAATACCCCAAATCAATGAAAATGATTTTGGAACATAAATAATTTTAGTTAGATTTTATTTATGATAAATCAATTGTTTATTAACATATCACAAATTTATGGCATTATGATGGGTAACATTCAAATAACCATGTTATCAATCACTCCCCATCAGAATAATATGGTTAGATTATTCTTCCATGTCCATATTTTTACATTTCACTAATGTTATGCTATTTGAATGTAGAGTTTTTTTGTAACCTATGGATTTTAATTTATTTTTGATTAAGAGGATATTTTATCAATCATATTTCAAATGTTGGTTTCCCAAAAAAGAATTTTGATGTTTTATCCTTTTATTTTCAAATTAAAATTTAAATAGTGAGGAAGAAATTTATTGATGGAGGGGGGAAAGTAATACCCCAGGAGTTTATGGTATGTCTATTTTAAAATTTATTTTCATTGATAGTATAGGTTTCACACGACATGGAACTTAAACAAAAAATGATATATAAATTAAATATCATTATTTTAAAACAACCAATATAACCTAGACATTAAATTGGTGGTAATGAACAATATTAAAAAAATTATGAAATTTAAATATTATTTATCTAATAAAATGTTTTGATATTTATCCCAATAATATTATAAGCCTATGATAAGAATGAATCCTATTTTATGCATTAATATACTATTTTTTAAAATATAGTTTTAAATTTTTTTAATTTTCTACTTGTTATAAAAATTAAATTTGAAAATTTTATTAAATATATTAAATAAAATAAACATAATTTTTAAAATCATAATTTCAAAATTCTCTTAGGGTCATTTTTTAATTTTTCTAAAAATATTTATCTTCCGTTGAATGAGTGAAAAATAAATTTTTTTATATAACTATTATTTTTATTATATTTGTAACACCCCGACCTCAGTTACCCAGATTCAGCGCATTATTAAATAACATTGGCATGATACAAGGAATCATGTCCCGAAAGACCGACCAGTTTAGTAGCCTTGGAAGTACTATATACATTCATAAGTTTGACATTACATCATGAAATAAAAACATCGACAACATTTTTTACCCTTTTGAACACACTTATATCCTTACCCTATCCCTGTAGTTCAACCATAAAATACTTCTTCAAATCCTGGAAAAAATAAAACATAGAAAGGGGGGAGCTCAGATGCCCAGTAAGGATAACAATATAGCGGAAACATTCATAAATAATGATAAACATTTAAGGAAATGTATAAGAATAAAAAAATCATTCTAAACATAAACATTAGCATAATATATAAAAGAAAAAAAATCAAATAATGTCATTTAGTCATTCACATGGATATTCTACTAGTTAAATAATCACATGCAATATCAATATCCACTATCAAAATTATGGAATGTATAATGCCAGACTTCATAACCACATAGTCAAGGCCTTGTGCCAAGACTAAAAATATGATTTTTCAAGGCCTTGTTCCAAGACACTAGTATATCTCATGAGACCTACCGATGCATTGAGGAGACATATCGAGCTCCACCCGTCACTTACTAATTATAATGCATTCCTCATATGAAAAGGATTAAACATAACATAATCATTTGTATTAAAACTAGCATAAAAAATGTGACTACTTTATCTATAAACCATGAATGGTGTAAAAATAACACATCCATAGTCAAACATATCACATAACCTTAAATAAAATATGAATGTTTTGTAATATAATGAATCAACTTCAAACAAGCATAAAATCCATCAAAGTATGTTGACATAGATGAAATCAAAACTTTTTTAAAGAAATATCTCTTTCTATTTTGAAATCATTTAAAAGTAATATATTTATAAAATAAAATATTAATTTAGAAAATATTCTTATAATATTGTATGGGAAGCTTTGACAATGATATAATGGCAAAAAATAGCCACACCCACCATATATGTTAAAAAAAGACATTCTTACCTTAATTTTGTCAAAAAGGTCATAAAATTCCTTTTTTGGAAAATGACGAAAAGATTCCTTTAAAAATTTATATGGTAAAATCATGGTATAAATTACATTAACCCATAGTATATTAAATATTAAAAATTATTTGAAATTAGGTTTTTAATAAAAAATGGACGTGGATCATAAAGAGTTCCCAGTAGATACTTATGTAAAAACAACCTCGAATAATAAAGAGATTGTGAAATTAACCATTAACTTGTACTTTTCTATAGTAGATGGTATGTTAACCTCATGTATAATAGTTAAAACGTTGTTATTAAATTATACATGAACTATATACATAAATATGATATCATATATGAACATCTAATATTTAATTGTTAATAATATTTCAGTAGTATCATCGTTTCAGGTGTTAACTGATTGATTTTCCATTATTTTCTTAGTTATGTAATCCATGTTTTTTATGGATAAGATGTATTTGATTCAAATAAATAATGATATTATGTTCATAAAAATTATTTTTAATCATAAAATGAAAATTATTCTTGGATAATTATGATGGGGAATGAATCTCACCGCGTTCGTGGAGATGGTAATCCGTAGGTACATACGAGCGACAATATCATTATATTGATGGTGAAATAGTATGTAATTGAATGGTATATCATATATACAGAATCATCAATATGTTATATTTTTTATTTACATTTGTTATTTTCATTATTATACCCATTTAAATAATGAAGTGTTTGAATAACAAACTACACCACGACGTGGAGATTGTAAGCCGTACAAACACACATATGGTGACTTTGTCATTAATATGATGGATAGAATAATTAATATGGTAGTACCATTTTTATAATAACATAAATTTATATAGAATATACTGAATTTATTATTTTATAATGGAAACAACAAATAAAGGGGAGGTGTAAGAATAATAGAACATGAAAGAGGTGATGAAATATTTACCTCTTCTTCGTGTTCTTCCTTTTCATTTGACCAAAAGGGATCCTTAGGTTGGCTTTATGACCAATTAAATGACTCTAATATGAATAATTTTAAGATTGGAGGATATTTGGGGTGGGTTTTTCTCAGAAAGAAAGGCTTTGAAGGTGTGAAATTAAGATAAGGGGAAGTTCCCTTTTATAAGGGAGGTGAGGGTCACTTTAGGAAAAGATTGAAATATTATTTTATAATAAAATAATTTTCGGTTTGTAATGGATCCAAAATTATTTATTTAGAGTCTAAGGCTGGGGTGGGTCAACAAAATCTCAACCAATAGGTTTTAGATAGGTTTAGGTTACCATATTAAACTTATCTTTTAGATTTAACTCTTAGTTAAATAGTTTGTCATTTACAATGTCTCTTTGTATTTTTATATTATATGGTTAATAAACTTACTATAAACATCCAAGAGAACCCGAAGTGGTTAGATATTAATATATATAACCTTATCTATGTACTTTGGCTGATCCTTACATTTTTAGAAATATTATATCAATTAGTAATATAGTATTTGTTTTAAAAACACTATTATGTCAATTTTGACACTATTTAGTATTTAATTTTTTTGAAAGCCATTAAAACTTTATTACTTTGAATAAAATTAATTATACAACCATAACATGTTATATTAGCCTACAGAATTTGTGTAATTCATCCAAAGTCTCAATTTAAATTTATTTTTATATTTATAATATCAATTATTTTAATATTTTATCATTAATGTAATTACTACATCATCATTGTATCATAAATAAATTTAATTATTTAATGTCTAAAAATTAGAATTAAAATAAAATTATGTATGAAATATTTTTAACTTTCTAATTAATATTTTTAGTTGAATTTATATTGTGTGTAACCCTATATTAAAAATGGTTTAGTTATTAATCATTGAATTTAACTTTCTAAACTCTTCTTTAAATAAAACAATAATAAATGTCATAATCTAATCCAAATGGACCAAATGGGATCATATTTTATTCCTAAGGTTTTTTATGGTCTAATTAAGCTTATAAAATATAATTAGGACATGTGTTAGGGTAATTATGATATCATTTTTACACTTAATTAACAAATTTACTTTTAACCGTGGAAAATAAGAGTCAAAATTTAATATTTACAAAAAAAAAATCATCTTATAGAACCACATTTTACTTACTAATATTAACTGTGTCTCTTAGATTTTTGAAATTCAACTCACAGAAGTAGTCAAATTAAGTTTTATGAAAATTTGCAAATGCTCCTAGGAGGTGGGTAAAAGACGGTAAAAAGTTCAATAAACATTATATATATATAAGCTCATTATAAAATGAATCCAATTAATTACATTGAACTTTTATAGGTATTTTGTATCTATTTTTTCCTAAAATAAATTTAAATTAAATAAATAATTATTTAAAAAAAATTCGGTTTTAATCAATAACGCTGTGTTTTTCACTATTCATCAAAAATTGAATGTTTTCATAAAAATACCAAAAATTCACCCTAATATAATTTCGGTATTTCAAATCCAAAAATGAAGTCCATTTTTAGTGATAAAATTTAGAAATTTTCAAAAACTGTATATTACTATTCATAACGGCATGTTTGATTGGTTGCGGTGTGTTAGAATCTCGAATTTGCATGCCATGCAAGCTATTACATTATAAAAGGGAAATGTACAATGGAAGATTGGGGTGTTACATTCTCCCCTCGTTAAAATAATTTCATCCTCAAAATTTCTAGAATATTACTGCATAAAAAGATTTGGGTAGTTCTTTATCATATATCCTCGGGTTCCCATGTTGCCTATTCCATCTTATGGTTTCTCCATAAAACTATCACAAGGTGAGTCATCCGGTTTCTCAGCAATTGTTCTCTGGTATCAAGAATTTTTAAAGGCTCTTCACAATAAGACATATCAGGTTCTAGTTCAATTTCATCATAGTTGAGTACATGCGTTGGGTCCAGCATGTATTTTCTTAACAGTGATATGTGGAATACATCGCGAGCTTTGGAGAGACTGAGAGGCATTGCAAAACTATAAGCTACAACTCCAATTTGTTCTATAATTTCATAAGGATCGAGTACATGGGACTCAATTTACCCTTCTTACTGAAACGTATAACACCCTTCCATGGAGATACCTTCAAGAAAACTTTGTATCCTACTTGAAATTCTAAATCCTTCCATTGGATATCGACATAGTTCTTTTCCCAAATCTGGGCTGCTTTGATGTGGGTTTGGATAACCTTCACCTTTTCCATTGTTTCCTCAACATGTTATGGGCCTACGAGTTTTATTTCACCAACATCATCTCAAAATGTTGGTGTGCGACATCTGTTTCCATATAACACTTCATATGGTGCCATCTAAATACTTGAATAGAAGCTATTATTATGGGAAAATTCTACCAGAGGTAAATATTGATCCCACATACCTTGAAAGTCAAGTGAGAAATATCTCCACATGTCTACTAAGGTTTGAATAGTCTGTTTCTATTGTCCATCAGTTTGAGGTTAGTAGGCAGTGCTCAAACGAAGTTCAGTATCTAGGGCCTTATGAATACTCTTCCAGAATATTGATGTAAAATGAAGATCATGATAAAAAACAATCGATAGGGCTACTCCATGAAGTCTTAAAACTTGATTAATATATAGTCTTTCCATACATTCAAGTGGTAAATCTTCTCTTATAGTAAGAAAATGTGCTGACTTTGTAAGAGGATAAAAAATAAACCATATTGCATTATTACTTCTAGGAGTCTTTGGTATCCCCATGAAAAATTCCATCATAATATTATCTCATTTATAGTTATGTAGGGGAAAAGGATTCATAACTCTTCCAGGATGTTTCCTTCCATATTTTAGTTGTTGAAAAGCAATAAATATTGACACAAAATCAACAATCTCCCTTTTCAAGTTGTCCCTCAAAAAATGATTCTTCAAATCTCTATACATCTTAGAGCTACCAGGGTTTATAGAGAAATTGGAGCTATGAGCACTATCCAATAATATCCTTTTTAGATTAGGTAAATAGGGAATTCAAAGTCTTTTCCCAAATTTCAAAATCCCGTTTCATATATGAAGTCACACAATCTCCCATCATTCACAACTTTAATCTTCTTTTGAAACTCCCCATCATCAGTCTGAGAACTATTTACCCTTTCTAGTAAATATGGTTTGGAAACCATTTAAAAAGAATTGATGTTTCACCTTCCATGGTTATTCCCATATTTATCTTTACAAGATCTCAGAAAATAGTATCCCCTCAAATTATCATGTTGTTGAAAAGTCCATGATCGTTTCTACTCATAGCATCTGCCACCATATTTTCCTTCCCTGATTGGTAGTGTATAGTTTAATCATAATCCTTTTGTAGTTCAAGCGATCGCATTTTCCTCATGTTGAGTTATTTTTGTGAGAAAATATACATCAAACTCTTATGATCAGTATAAATCTCACATTTTTCACCATAGAGATTTTGGATCCATATTTTCAGAGGAAAGATTACAGCTACTAACTCAATATAATTAGTGGGATCATTTTGTTCATGAATTTTTAGCTATTGTGATACATAGACAACAACTCTATCATTATTCATAAGGACACAACCAAGTCCATTATATTAAGCATCACTATAAATAACAAACCCATCATTCCCTGATGGTAGAGTTAATATAATAGAATTTATTAATATTCTCTTCAGTTCTTCAAAACATTTTT
Source organism: Viscum album (assembly GCA_963277665.1). NCBI lineage: Eukaryota > Viridiplantae > Streptophyta > Magnoliopsida > Santalales > Viscaceae > Viscum > Viscum album. The sequence goes on along the minus strand of OY728157.1, from coordinate 451,492,160 downwards.
CACACTCTGTTGTCGAAACAATTTTAACCCCTTTCTGCGTGTTCTTGGTAAATGGGTTAGCCAACCAGGAAACATTCTGGTTGAAATGACAATAATAACCTTCTAAACCAATAAAACTTCTTACATCAATTATACTTGTCGATGCTAGCCATTCTTGGATTACCTTGGTCTTTGAAGGATCAATAGAGATTCCATCCTTAGAGATAATATGTCCAAGAAAAGAATTCTCCTGAATCCATAATTCACAGTTACTAATTTCACATATAATTCATTTCTTTTAAGAGTCCTTAGAAAAATGCGCAAGTGATTTTCATGATCTTCATAGCTTTTTTAGTATACCAATATATCATCAATAAATACCACTATAAAGTCATCAAGATATTCATTAAAAACACATTTCCTTAGATCTATAAAGACATAGGGTGAATTAGTCAATACAAAAGGCATTACTGTAAACTCATAATGCCAGTACCTAGTTCGAAATGCTATTTTTGGAATATATTCATTCTTTACACACAACCAAAGATATCTAGATCGATGGTCAGTCTTTGAAAAATATTTAACTCCATGAATTTGGTAGAATAAATCATCAATGCGAGGTAGGGGATACTAGTTCTTTATTGTTATAGCATTGATCTCTCTGTTGTCAATGCACAACCACATAGATCCATATTTATTCATAATAAAAAGAACATGGGATCCCCATGGAGAAACACTAGGGTTAATAAATATATTATTACTCAATTCCTCTAGTTGTTTCTTTAGTGACACTAATTCCACAGTGGCCATTCTATTAGGGATCTTCGATATGGGCCTTGAAGAAGAAATTAAATCAATGAAAAACTCAATTTCCTGTTCTGGAGGATGTCTAGGTAAATCCTCTAGAAATACATCTAAAAAATCTATCACAATAGGTAAATCATCTATTTGAACATTCATTTCCTGACCCATAGTTATTTCATTCTCTTCCTACCCAATAATTGAATTTAGTTGAGCTACTGGGGGTGAATCTAGATAAGAATTAGGTGGTGATGTTTCTGATCTAAAGATACAGTACTCCTTATCATTATCAAGAATTGTAACCTTCATCTTCTTATAATAAAATTTCACATCATGGTCCAAATGACAGTCCATACGAAGGATTATATCAAATTCAATCATGGGAATTAAGATGAGATCAGTAGATAAAGAACATTTATATGCCATAATGGGAACTGTTTCACAAAACATTATTGCAATGATACTTCCCTTATGAGTTTTAACTGAAAAATACCTTGTTCAATCAAATTAGAAATATCTAATTTTATTAGAAAACTGGTAAGATATGAAACAATGCGATGATCTTGTATCAAATAATGCATTGGCTAAACTTGAGGAAACCATTGAATTACCTACCACCACATCTTTTGGAGCTTCAACCACAGCAGTAGTGATCACATAAGCTTGTCATTTTCTGATGTATTTTCCCTTTGCACTTAGGAAATTCATTTTCATAATTCACCTTTTCTCTAAAACTTTAGCATTCAACATTGACAACCTCTTTCTTCCCCTTGGAATCACGAGTTTGGTGGCCTTTTTCACTACACTTTTAACAGACTCACATTCCCTTCAAGAAAGTACCAGGGTGTTTATTCCCACATTTACTGCTATATGGATATTCAAATTTTCATTTAGTCCCCTTATTTTCATTTCTAGAGTGTTCAGTAGGTCAATTCTTCTCCTTTTTTTCTTTTAAATTTGTAAGAATAGAGAATTCGTTTTCTGTCTTAATAGCACATGATACAATATCTTCATATGATAAGAAGGATTGTGAGACTAATTCCCTCCAAAGAAATGGTTTTAACCCATAAAAGAATCTATCAATATTACTCATTGGGTTATGTATATAAAATCCTGCATGCCTTTCTAACCTTATAATGTTAAACCTTGTGACATTCTCATACTGTTTTTTCCTCAGACTAATAAATTATCGTTCCATATCTGCTTGATGGTCATGATGAAATTATTTTTCTAAGAAAATCTCTTTAAACTCCCTCCATTACATGTTTGATACTTATTTATCTTCCTTTGTGTTCTGGATTAATGATCACCATTGATCTGCATCTCCCGTGAGGTGATAAAATGTCATGAAAACGTTTTCCCTTTCGCTGCTCCCCAAAGGATGAAATATTTTCTCTACAGAATTTAGACATTTCTCAGCTAATAATGGATTTTTACTTCCATTGATTGTTGTTGGTTGTTTAATCATGAAGCAGTCTAGCAATGATCATCCATGTTGTAGATTAGGGCGCTCCATACGATTAAGGTTATAATTTATAACCAGAGTGAGTTGTCCCAATATGGTGATAAGTTGATTAGCACCAGTTTCTTCACCAGCTCCACTATAATTATCCCGAGTAGAAGGTAAATCCCTAAATGTATTACATGCATTGATACAATTTCCATTCCTTCCACTACACGCCATTTCTAAACAATGGAACACACTAGATTAAGTTATGAATCAAAATACATAATTCCAAACTTTTAAAACACATATCATAAATTAAAAATCTTATGGATATAATACATAATAATAAAAATGTACTCTTTGTGGAAGTATATATTCATAAACCCTTAATAATGGTTTGTAAAGAAAATGAGAATTATCCTAAGAATATCCCCTAGTATTGTCTTAACCATGAGTACAACAAGGCCCATTGTCATGCACCAGTTCCTGTTCGAGTCTAGTTCAAAGCGTTGTTTTTGGGTTTTACCCCTAGTTTTATCCATGCCATAATAGCCTCTACCTACTCATATCCAGATATGGATGTATTTCTTGGAAAACACACAAAATCCTTATAATACCAAAATTCTAGGAAGTTCTTCTTTACAAATCCTCAAAATTCTATCTTAGGGAAATGTTATCTCATAAGATTTTTTCTAATTCTAGCTTCTAGGGTTTGTACTGTACTTCCTGTGATACCAAATATAATGCCCCAACCCCAGTTACCCAAAGTATATGCATTATTACAGAACATTTTCATGACACAAGTAATCATGTCCCAAAAGACTGATCAGTTTAGTAGCCTTAGAAGTACTAGATACATTAATAAGTTTTACTTTTAATCATGAAATAAAAACATCAATATCATTTTGTCCCATTTTTAACACACTTATATCCTTAGCCTATCCCTAAAGGTTAACCATAAAATACTTCTTCACATCTTAGGAAAAATAAACCATATAAACTGGTGATCTCAGATGCTTAGTAAGGATAACAATATAGCAGAAACATTCATAAATAAGAATAAACATTTAAGTTAATGTATAAGACTAAAAAAAGAATTTTTAACTTAAACATCCGTATAGTATGTCAAGGATAAAATCAAAAAATTCCGTTTACTTATTCACATGAATATTGTACTAGTCGAATAATCCCATGCAATATCAATAGACTCTTTTATAATGATTGAATGCATAATTCCAGACTTCATAACCACAAAGTCAAGGCCTTGTGCCAAGACTACAAATAAGATTTTTTCAAGGACTTGTTCCAAGACAATTTTTTGTCTCATAAGACCTACCAAAGAATCGAGGAGAAATATCGGGCTCCACTTGTCACTTACTAAGTCAAATGCATTCCTCATAAGAAAATGTTTAAACATAACATAAAAATTCATATTAAAACTCTTATATAAAATGTCAATACATTATCCCTAAAGCATGAATGGTGTAAAAATAACACATACACAGTCATAAATATCACATAAACTTCAATACAACATGGATGTTCTGTATCAAAATAAATCAACTTCAAACAAGATTAAAATCCATCAAAGGATGTTAACATAGATGAAATCAAAACTTTTTTTTGGAGAAATATCTCTTTTTATTTTGAAATCATTAAATAGTCATATAATTATAAAAGAAAAAATTATTTTTAAAATACTCTTATAATATTATATGAGAAGCTTCGATGATGATATAATGGCAGAAAACAGCCACACCCGTTGTGTAGGTTAAAAAATACATTCATACCTTAATTTTGTCGAAAAGGCCATAAGGTACCTTTTTTGGAAAGCGATGAAAAGATTCCTTTAAAAAAATATATAGTCAAATAAGGGTATAAATGAATTTATCCCATTGTATAGTAAATAGTAAAATGTTTTGAATTAAATTTTTACAAAAACACGAATGTGGATGATAAAGAGGTCCCAATAGATACTTCCATAAAAACAACCTCAGAAAATAAAGAGATTGTGAAATTAAACATTATCTTGTACTTTTTTTAGTCTATGGTATGTTAATTTCCTATATAATAGTTAAAAAATAGTTATTAAATTATAAAATATCTTTATACATAAATATGATATCATATATGATCCTGTAATATTTCTTTGTTAATAATATTTCCATAGTATCATCATTTTGGGTGTTAACTGATTCATTTACCTTTATATGTTTGGTTACGTAAGCCATGTTTGTTATGGATAATATGTATTTGATTAATATAAAGAATGATATTATGTTCATGAATATTATTTTTTATCATAAAATTAAAATTATTCTTGAATGATTATTATTGGGAATGAATCTTATCGCGTTCATGGAGACGGTAATCCGTACGTATGCACGAGCGACAATATCATTATAGTGTTGGTGAAATCGTATGTAATTGGATAGTATATCATATATAAAGTATCATTAACTTGTTATATTTATTATTTACATTATTTATACCCATTATTATACACATCTAAATAATATATGTTTTTGAATAACAAACTACACCACGACGTGGAAACGATAAGCTGTACGTACGCACGTATGGTGACTTTGTCATTCATATGATGGATAGAATAATGAATATAGTTGTACAATTTTTATAAAAACATAATTGTTTATAGAAGATATTAGATTTATTATTTTAGAATAGAAATAACAAAGAAAGAGGAAGTGGAAGAAGAAAATAACTTGAAAGAGGTGAAGAAATATTTATCTATTCTTCGAGTTCTTTCTTTTGATTTGATCAAAAGGGCTCCTTAAGTTGCCTTTATGTCCAAAGGAAGACCTCTAGGATTATGGGAGAAAAGTAGGGAGGATATTTTGGTAGGTATTGGATGAACCAAAAATCTTTAGAGGTGTGAAGTTAGGCGAAGTGGAAGTGTCCTTTTATAAGAGAGGTGAGGGTCACTTTAGGAAAAGCTTGAAATATTATTTTATAATAAAATAATTTTTGGTTTATAATGGCCCAAAAATTACACATTTATAAGATAATGTGGGTATGGGTTGAAAATATCTCAATCAATAGGTTTTAGAAAGGTTTAGGTTACCATATTAACCTTATCTTTTAGATTTAACTTTTAGTTAAATAGTTTGTCATTAACCATGTCTCTTTGTATTTTTATATTATATGGTTAATAAACATACTATAAACTTCCAATAGAACTCCAAGTTGTTCATTATTAATATATATTACTTTATATAAGCCCTTTGTAAGAATCTTAGTTATTTGGGAATATTATATCAATTACTAATATAGCATTTTTTTTAAAACTCAATTATATCAATTTTGATACTATTAAGTATTTCATTTTTTTAAAGCCATTAAAATTTTTCAAATCAAATAAAACTTATTTAACCAACCATTAAATGTCATATTATTTTATAAAATTATTTTAATTCATCATAAGTTTGAATTTAAATTTATTTGGATATTTATAATATCTTTTATTTTAATATTTCATTAATAAGGTAATTTGTATCATCATTTTGTCATAAATAAATTAAATTATTTAATGTCTAAAAATTATAAATAAAATACCATTATGTAGGAAATAATTTTATGTTTCTAATGAATATTTATAGTCCAATTTATATTATGTGTAACCCTATATTAAAAATGGTTTAGTTATTTAACTTTTAATTTAACTCTTTTAACAATTGTTTAAATTAAATAATAATAAATGTCCTAATCTTATCCAAGTGTACCAAAAGAGATAATATTTGATTCCTAAGGTTTTTTTATGGTCGAATTACATTTACCCAATAGAATGAAGACATCTGTTTGGGTAATTTTGATATCATTTTTACCCTTATTTACCCAATTTACTTTTAACTGTGTAAATAAAAGTCAAAAGTTACTATTCACCACAAATTATTTTATTCTTATTGAACCTAATTTTACTTACTGATATTAACTGTGCCTCTCATATTTTTAAAATTAAACTCATAGAAGGTGTAAAATTATTTTTTATGCAAATTTGCCAATTCTTCTTGGAGGTGGGTAAAAGACGGTAAAAAGTTCAATAAATATTTTATATATCTAAGCTCATTATAAAATGAATCCAACGAATTACATTGAACTTATATAGGTATTATGTATCTATTTTGACCTAAAGTAAATTTAAATAAAATAGATAATTATTTAAATAATAATTCGGGTTTAACCAATGACGTAGTGTTTTTCGATATTCTGAACCGAAAAATAAATCCATTTTGAAAGATAAAATTTATAAAATTTCTTAAATTGGGTATTACTATTCGTAATGACTAGTTTGATTTGTTGTAGTGTGTTAGAATATCGAAGTTTCACACAATGAAAACTACTGCATTATTCAAAGGGAAACGTCTCGTGGAAGCTTGGGGTGTTACAATATTAATAGTCTATTTATGATTTGAATGGTAAGATAACCTATAAAAGTATAAATAAAATTTTGGTAACTTATGAATGAGAATATAATAAAATTATTTCATAATATAAGTAATTAAATATTTTGAAAATAATAAATCAAGTGTTGGTATTTTTATAAAACGTAAATGTTTTTTACAATTTTATAAATAATAGAATGATTTAAAATGATATTAAATTTAATAAAATATTATCAAAAATTAATATTCCAATGTCTTATTATATTGTGATAGTTATATGGCACTTTAATTAATTTTTCAAGGTGCTATAAAATCAATTATAATTTTACAATCAGTATTTTTCTAATAAATGATAATTTTATTTGAAGATAAAAATTTTCATATATAGACAATTATTTAAAAAAAACAAGTTCAAATTTTGATTTCAAAAAAATTAAAAATGGTTAGGGTGAATTTTAAGGATTTTTATAAAATAAAAGAATTTTTATGAATAGTGAAATACAGTAATTTAGGATATAAGTAAAAAAATAAATTATTGGGAAGTGGAGGAGGTATGGATGAGGTAAGAACCCCTTGGTTTGAATTGAAAAGAATTAGATAATATATTGAGTCATAATAACCATCACAATTTCTTGTCTTGATCCATAATAATAAAATAATGAATAGAGTAATAAAAAACACCCATCCCCTCCACATTAAATACCACCCCTCACCACCTCTTCCTCTCACTTCACAAAATCCTTGAAGCTTATACAATTTATACCACATCTTTTTACCATGTATCTACCCCACGACCTAGACCCTTTGGTATTAATAGAATACGAAACCGAAGATTCTTAAGAAGGTTCTCAAGAGAATAATTCAAAAGGTAAACCCATAATCATTATCTTTCAAATTCTTTTATTTTATTTTATTTTATAATTTTTCCTTAAAATTATATTCCCAAACAGTTATGAAAACTCAAGAATATTATATATACTATAATATTATTATGTTAATTGAAAATCCACCATCGAGTATCTTCTCTTCTTACATTTATTCTAAAAATGAAAACATCGTCCGTGAGTTTCTATTTTACCACATTCTTGGACAATGTGTTTTTGTTTTTCAATTCAACCTTCATGGATGGTAATAACATTAACTAATAGAACGAAACTATTTCGTGATGAAAAAAATGAAAAATAATATAAATGATTATCACTAATTTTTAATCTAATGAATTATCCTCATAAAATATATCATAATGAAATATATAACCATTTAATGTTATTTAATTTAATTTACGAAATATAATTTCAATTATAGACAATTATTCTCATTTTACAAGATTTTTGATACATGTACACAGGTAAATAAATCATGAATAATAGGGAAAAAAATGCTCTTGGACGATGAAATTGTTTCTTATAAATCATAAAAAATCAATAAATGAACTGAATATAATTATATTTAATAAAATAAATATGTACAATTATATTAATTAATTAATTAATTTGGTTAATCTAATTATCATGCGCATTAAAATTATGTGTACAACAAATTCATGAGTAAAGTAAGGGTTTTCTAATATCACTTTTATTTCAATGAGATATGCATTTTTCACCACTATTTCTTGTGTGTGGTGTATGTATACTACCCATTTATGTATAGTATCATGAATATATTTATATTCAAGGTATTTAATGTATTATTTTATAATCATTAATTTATTTGGGACTTATGGTTCTACTTTTTTGAAAGTGGAATGGGATTTCTCATATCACTTTTATTTCCGTGTAAATTACATTATTATCCACTTATTTTGTGTGTGTGGCATATCTATACTACCATTTTACACATAATATCACTAATCTATTTATCTTAACGGATTTAAATGATTGTTTTTATAATTATTAATTTTTTGACATACGATTCATTTTTTATTGTTTTTTATAATCCACCTTTCAAGGGATGAGGTGTAACCCTTTCAAGGCCCGAACGATTAGAGACAATTTCATGATCCATATGTCTTTGAGGGAATAACCCATTCAAGACAACATGGAACTACTCCTCTTTAGAATATGTCATGATATCAGCACTCCAACCTCATCGGGCTGGTCGACTAGCTATCATATGCAAATCTGCATAGGACGGGTATCGATGTCAAATCCATAGCCTCTCATTCTTTCAATTTCAGTTAGCTCTACTGTAGTGAATGCATCTTCCCTGAATCCTCCTACGAAGCCTTGTCCCTTGTAGTCTGACTAGTACATCTACATTTCAAGTGGACTGAAGGCCTTGGGGTGGACCAAAGTCTTTATGGTGGCACGAAGGAATTGAGATTCAACAGGCCTGAAGGCCTTGGGTGGCCCAAATGCCTTGCAGGACCTGAAGATCAAACTGGTGGCCTAAAGGCCCAGATGGATGAATAGTTCTGGCTGCTACCGTACCGAATAGTGCGTGCTAAAGTGCATACTACAGTACTGCTACACTGCCCATAAATACATCTCCAGCTGAATTTGATATCAGGTCTCTTAGATGCACCTACCGAGTCCTCACTAACAGGGCTGAGGCTCCTTAGCTTTGGAAATACGATTCGATTGATTGCAAAGTGTTAATGGTTTCTTCCCAAACCTTCATTTTTTCCTTCGGGATACACATCCTCTATTTTTAACGAAATGAAATATTACATTATTTTTATGTAATTATTAAAAATTATTTATATATGTTCCAAAATCATATATCTATATCATTTCATCTTTCTTTGATGGGTAAATATATGTTTTATAAGGCTCTTTTTCAATTCCTTCGGATAAGAAAGTCTGAATTAAGAGAAGTTACCAATTTCTTACCCATTTTCTAGTCCACTACATAATATGATTTATGATCGAAATATTTTTCTAAAATAAATAATTTTATCATTTAAAGGGTTATTAGTTCATTTATGGATTTATAAAAATAATTATGTCCTTTTTCTCTTTAAATAATATTTTATATTTTCTCTTAGACTGTGCTGAATTTTCCAATTTTGAAATATTAATAAAAAGTATTTTTATAGGTTTTCACTAATGTTAGATATGATATATGAATCAAAAATAATTTTATTGTCCTTATATTTTATTTTCTAGGATTTAAATATTTAAAATCTAATTTTATAAAAAATAAAAATAATCTTCCAAAAGAAATTTTCATTCCAAAGTGAAAAGGGTATTTCTCTCATGTTTTTATCAATGATTTTTTTAGTGAATTATCATCTACATAGATAGCATCTATTAAATATTATTTTTGATTCCTTATTTTACAATCTACTATATTTTATTGAATATTTTATAATTATTTTTTACTGGGGATGTTGTATCTTGATAGTATTCACCATATTACTCATGATAGTGATATGAATATCTAGGAAATATTGAAAAATATGTATCTTTTATTTAATACAAATATTTTATTATTAGAAACATTATTTAATATGTGAGGAATTCTATGGAATAGTATGAAACATGTCATTGACCGATTCATGCAAGACCTATGGGTGGGGCACAGTTATAGATAGCCCCTTGATGTACCAGTAGTCTCAATAGATGAAACAAGTTAGCGATAAGCACCGAGATTTTGTTTACAACAAGAATATGATGGGTGTTTACCCATATAAATTAACTTTCTTGATGAAATCATGGTTTATGGGATATATACATGGTGCCAATAGTAAAACATTTCCTTCATTCAATAATCTTTTGTTATTATCTTGAGGATTTTCACAATTAAAAAATCAATGGATGCATTTTCATTCTCATTGTATTGATGGAATGTGTGTTTTCAAGTTATTTAACATTCTAAAATTTCTATTACCTTATTGACTTTACTTCACATATTATTGTTTCATATAACCCTTACTAATCATTTGAGCTCACCATTTTATTTTTCTTCCATCCCCAGGTTGTGTTGATGAAATCATAGAATAAGTGTCAAGGAACCAGTTTATTTCCCATTTTTATACTATGTTTAATTACAATGTACTAATGGATTAGTGAATGTATCTAGTTTCTCCAAAACTACTAATCTGATCGATCCTTGTTGATGTGATCTCTTATATCTATTCCACTATAATAAAATGTCTACCGACTCAAGGATACTAGTGTTAGGGTTATTACAACCAATATTTAACAATTATATTTATGTACTACTAATTTTAAATAATTAATTTTCTTTTTATTAATTTTAATTATTTTATTACTAATGATTACTAATTATTACAAATTTTGAATACTTTATATATTTTTTTATTAATTTCTAATAATTTATAATATTTTTTTATATTTTATATAAATTTACTATAAATTTTATCAATATATTAATTTTTATTAATTTATAATTTTTTTATTAATTTATACTAATTATTAGTAATTACTACAAATTAGTGCCAATTAAAATTATTTTATAATAAATTATTAATTTTCTTAGTAATTTCTATTTTTTTATTACTAATTTTTAGTAATTATTACAAATTATTATTAGTTAGTAGTTTTTTTTATTTCTAGTAATTTATAATAATTTATTATATTTTATATCAATTTATTTTAAATTCAATCAATTTTTTAATTTTTATTAATTTAAAAAAAATTACAAATTTATACTAATTATTATTAATTACCTATAAAGAGTACTTTTTTTATCTCATTCTAAAAATTTACAACTAACTAAATCTATTTTTATTAGTTTTTTACTAATTTTTCTAAATTATTACAAATTTCTATGAGTTCATAATTTTTTTATTAATTTCTAGTAATTTGTAATAATTTATACTATTATATATCAATTTATTGTTAAAAATATCAATTTCTGAATTAATTTTTAATAAGGTTTTACGAATTTTTATTAATTATTACTAATTACCACTAATTACTTTTGATATTTAATAGTTTATAACAATTTATTACCACTGTTTTCTAATTTTTTTGTTTATTAGTCAGTTTCACTAATTAATAAAATTTTCTTTTGGTTTATAATCTTTCTATTAACTTCATGTAATTTATAATAATATATACTATTTTATATAAATATATTGTAAATTCTATGAATTCATTATTTTTTTTATTAATTTATAAAAATGTTAACAAATTGTTACCAATTATTCTTAATTACAACAAATAATTAGAAATTTTTATTATTTTATTATTAATTTTTATAATTTGATTCTAATTTCTATTAATTAAAATTTTTATATTAATTTCTAAAAATATATAATAAATTATAAAATTTTAATTCAATTTATTGTAAAATATATTAATTTATTATGTTTTATTCATTTATAACGTTTCCAATGAATTCATACTAATTATTAATAATCAGTACGAATTTTTATTAGTTTATAACAGTTTATTTCTAATTTTTACTATTTCTTATTAGTTTATTAGTAATTTTTACTAATTATTACAAATTTATATCAGATTATAATTTTAATTTATTTCCAAAAATTTATAATAATGTATCATATTTTATGTCAATTTATTGAAAATTATATAAATTTATTATTTTTTAATAATTTATCACAATAGTTATGAATTTATTTTAATTTTAACTAATTAATACTAAGGAGAAATAATTTATATTGGTTTATTACAAATTTGTACAATTTATTACTAATTTATAATTGTTAATAATTTTTTAGAAATTTACAATAATTTACAATAATTTATACTAATTTATATCATTTTTTTAAATTTTGCAATTTATAAATTTTTTTAATTTATATCCATTTACATGAAATTATACTAATTAATACTAGTTACCACTAATTTTTACTAATTTTTATTAGTTTATAATAATTTATTACTAATTTTTAAAAATTTCTATAAATTTATTACTAATTTGTACAATTTATTACTCATTTATATTATTTAATAAATTTCTTATTCATTTATAATAATTTAAAATATTTTATAATATTCTAAATATATTTATTGTAAATTATTTTAATTTATTAATTTTAATTAACTTATAAATTTTTTTAGGAATTTATAAAAATTAATAGTATTTACCACTAATGAGTATTAATTTTTTTAGTTTATAAAAAGTTATCACTAATTTTTACTAATTTTTACTAGTTTATTACTGATTTACACAATTTATTATTAATTTCTATAACTTAATATTTATTTATTATTTTATTGTAATTTATAACAACTTATACTATTATATATCAATTTCTTGTAAATTTTATCAATTTTATAATTATTATTAATTTATAACAATATTTCACTAATTTTTACTAATTATTACAACTTACCATGAACCAGTACACATTTTTATTAGTTTGTAACAATTTATTACTAATTGTTATAAATTTTAAATAATTATTACTAATTAATATCAATTATTACTGATTAATAGTTATTTACTTTAATCAATACTATTTAGTACTATTTATTATTAATTATTTCTAATTAGTACTAACTATTTCATATTACCACTAATTATTACTAATTACCACTAATTATTACAAGAACTATTATTACTAGTAACACCTAATTATTACTAATTACTCATAATTATACCAAATTATTACTAATTAAAAATAGTTACTTAAATTAAATAAATTAATGCTAAATAAAAAAATATTTATAGAACTAATTAATGGAATATAAAACTAACTAATTCTAATTAAATCTAATTACATATAATTAATAATTATAATAATTAATATAAAATAAAATAAATAGAATAAAAAATAAAATCATTAAATAAAAAAATTAAAACTGAATCTTTAGGTGCATGCAAATTTTAGAATTTTCCCCATTGTAAAATTTAAATCTTTGAAAAGAATTAAAGAGTAGATTATGAGAGTATAGAACGAGATAGGAGTTCAGAGAAGAATGAAATGGAAAACGTTCGGGGGGGGGGTATATATTGGTTAGATCATTTGTGATGGGAGTCCTGTCACAAATAGTGCCACCAACATTAATTTAAATGACAGTTAAAAAAGTATTCGTGATATGTCCCATCGCAAATACAGTCACTGATAGTTAATTTCCATTAGGAAAAAAATCCAATCAGAGATAATAATAAATGACGGCATGTATTTACGATGGGACTGGTCATAAATACTTTCCAACCGACAAGACATTTGCGGTAGGAGTAAAATCACACCGCAAATAACAAAAAATGGCATACTATTTCCAAAAGGGGTATATATCTTTCACAGATAGTATTATCATGGTTTCACACGCATCACATGCCAAAGGTTTTCACGATGAGAATATATTCCCATCACTAATACTTTTTTTTCTAACTATTTTCAATGGTATATGCTTCTCATTGCAAATAAACTATATCAACACACTATTTTCGATGAATGTAGAACTCTCTTGCAAATAACCCATAAAAAACCATATTCCTGTATTGCCTAGTGGTTTTGAGAGAGACTTGTTAATCTCCTACATGAATTTTATATCTCAAGAGTTTTAAGTTTATTCTCATCAAAATTGTTGTCCCTATTTGAATAAGGAGTGCCGACAAATGCCCCCATCATGATTGGATACAATTAGAACACATGGGATTTAATTACGAGGGAGGGAGGGAGAGAGGTGTGGATTAACCCTAAAAAATGTGATGTTCATTAATCTAAGAATAATATGGATATAAATCATCATTTTCACTTTTACTTGGGTCAATTCATCCACATATATCTATAAAAAATTTGTACTTGGGGAAACAATTCCCCACTTTTCATTCACCTAATGATGTCTCTATTTTAATTTTCACAGGTCCAACACATGTCACATACTCACCTATAAATAACATCTTCTTCCCCATGCACCCCTCTTCAATTGAAATTTCCCACTTTCACTATGAAAGAAACTATTTTCTCGAACAAGTATTCCATTAAAAACCCAGTTACATCAACTTGTAAATTTATATTATATGAAGTGACTTCTACAAACTGGAATGTGTGGATGAATTCCATGAACTGGCCTGGGTGATGTTACCATATTGAGGAACTAAAATGAAGGGACCGAAGTGATGCACTAAAAAAAATTACCTAAGTGAGGTGCCTAAGCGATGTGACATGAGTGAGGTGCCTAGGTGAAGTGAGCTGAGGAAGGAACTCAAGTGAAGTGACATGGGTGAGGCAATCGAATGAGGTGATCTGGGGGAGAATCCTGGGAGAAGTGACATGAGCGAGGTACTTGATCCAAGGGACTTGAGAGTGATGATCTAGGGAATGTTTTCTTCATGAATTTATTTGTCTATAATAATCTTTATTTTGTTAAATTTTTATACAGAGTTAGGAAAAATCTCTAGATAGAATTTAATAACCATATATACAAGATATTCGAAACTCAGATAAATTATGTTGTTAAACATGGTGTTAATAAAATTTTATATTACTCTTTGTAGGCATTCAATTTATTGGAAAATGATTAAAAATTATGATGTACAAACTACTATAATTGTGGCAGAGATGGTTGAAATAATTGGACACAGGTACTATGACTCATATGACTATACTTTAGTGAAACTCATTAGAAATAAAAATAAGTACTACCTAGAGTATCCCATAAGTGAGACGTATCTATTATATGATTATGGTCCTCTAAGGTGCATGATCATCCCAAGGATGAACATGTACACACTGCACTCCAGGTTTACCAAACAAACAAATATTATAAAAACTAATATTCATGTCAAGGGTTTCTATAATAATTAAGGAATGATAACCACTGTATTCTGGAGGGACCACAACATGATCTCTCCTGATTTTAAAAGTCATATCTTCGAGCTAAAAATGAATTTCTTCCCATGAATTTGTCATCAATAGTTTATTATCAAATCAAAGGGATGGATTGAATACAATTTTTTTTGGGAAAAAATCTATCAAGGTTACATTGAAGCATATTTGGGTTGATAATGTTAGTTGAAAAAGAGGGATTCCTTGGCCTATTGTGGGGTTTTATATATATTGTAGACAAACAATGTTAACAATAATCCGTTACAAAGGAATAAAAGATTTTGAGGCTGTGAAAAATGATCTTATACAAGGTTGTGTTATTTTTTAGTGTTTGTAAAAATATTTGGGACAAAAAATCGGAAAAATAGAGAAAAGTGTTTTTAAAAAAGGACGTTGCATGCAAGATTTAACATGGTTTGTAATTTTTCATGCAACACATGTTTCAAGATCAGATCATCGAAATATGGAAATGACATTAAGTTTAAGAAAGATATAGAATATCCATGAAAGATGATGTTTTATTAAAGAGGCTTACACTCCCAATGTGAAATCAAAAAGGGGTTTTCTCGCTTGGAGGGGATCTTGCGTGATGTGTAAAATATTTCTCAAAGGGGCCAGAGATTCTTATATGTTAGAGGAAATCCCCCTTGTTCTAGGAGATCAAACATAGAGGAAATGGAGATCTGAATCATGTACAAATTTTGTGAAAAGGTAGTTGCATTAAAGAATTAGAGTTATGGACAAGCTAAGGAAGTTTCACATAATATTTATGCTGCACGTAAGATGGATGTTTCATGTAAGATTTATGTTGATCAAAAGAATTATGTTTCACATAAGAATAGGTTTTTCATGGAAAGCATAAAACTGTGCAAAAGGCACAACAATGGTTTTAAAAAAGATTTATTATTTCCCAATATATCTGTGGTAAAGAATTATTCATCATTGGATGAAATTAGAACTTCAATAGAGAATATATCTATAGTTGAGGATGTATCATTCATGAAAATTAAGGTACCTACAAATCCATAAACTGTCAGTATATCCCATCAAAGAGTAGTGAGTGATGGAAGAGGAAGATGATGACCCCTCACCCCAACAATGAGCTAGATAAAGAGACATAAGGAGTGACCCTTGGTAATACAATTAGAAAAAAAACATTATAAAGGAAGTGAGCCTGATAATAGAAGGTATATAACCTTTAACTTTTAAAAAATAGTGCAATTTTGATGGATTTTGTACATCAAAAAATTTTCGTTGTCTGCTACTTAGATGTAGAACAGTAAGGGGGAACCACATAAAATCCTTGTATCTGGTGCATGATTTAAAATCTGGTCATATATTGCTACTAAATTAATGGAAATGTGTGTTTTGTTTAATGATAAAAAACGATCTGAAGGGGTAATAATTTTGACATATCAATCCTTAATTTACACCCTCATAGAATATTTAACCTAATGGACCTGTCAATTAGTATCAGAGGTAAAGGTTAAAAGTCAGTGGCTATCTATTAGTATAGTAAATGGAGGTGGTCAACAAAAAACAAATTCTGATCTTTGATGGAAACAATATTCAATTATGGAATAATAATATGCACCACTACTTTGGATCATTATTAGTGGATGCCATAAAAGAAGTTATTCTTGGAATATCAACTGATATCAACATTCCCGCTTTATCAGAAGGTAAAATAAGTGAACTGGATTCTAATTATAAAGAAAATAATGATTTAGGGGGAGCCCTATCCAATACATTTTTTTACATAGGTGATGTTATGTAAAACATCACATGCTATGTGGGAAATTCTATTGAATATATATGAAGGATAGTTAATGGACACAGAGTAAAAGATGTAGCTTTTGTGGAAAAAGTATAATGATTTTAGAATAAACCCAAATTAATCTACTGATGTATTCTTTGATATAGTGAATGTAGTTGTGGAATACATGCATGGTCGTGAAGAAGTCACTGAAGATATTAATAATATGATGTGAATCTTGAGGAAACTCCCACCTCATTTTAATCTAAATGTTTTCGTATTATAAGATAAAGTTACAAAGGATCTGATATTGGATAACTTTCATAATACTCTTCTAGAATATTAAATGGGAAATGATGACAACATTGTTCTGGAAAAGGGGAAATCCAAAGAGGTGAAATTCAAGGCCACGAGGAATCTCTCCATTAAAGATGGATAGGAAGATGAAGAGAAAGAAGATGTGATGTCATTCCTTTCATCAAATCTAAAAAGTGGAAAAAATATCCTAGAAAATATTATACTTGCAGGATTTCGATGTTAAAAAGTTTGACATCTTACAATAAGGTGCCAAAATAAGTTTCAAGAATTTAAATAGGATGAAGTTTAAATTCTCATGATGAAGCCTTCATCCTATGTGGTAGGGAAGAAATGTTTTAAGATAAATTTCATAAAATATAATAATTTTGTTTCATAATAAGTTGGTTGTTCTGAAGAATTTGAGGTAAAATATTTAGAGGACTACAAGGATCATAAAGCTAATGCTATGATGGCAGTTTTCTGAAATTTTTTAATAAAATAAAATATCAATAATGAAGAAGGTTAAGTTAAAGGAATAGTTGTCCTTTATGTTATAATTGAATATTATATTGAAGAAGTAGATGTTTGGGGAGCCAAAACAAGAAATCTAACAAAGTGGTTCATGATGCTAATCATTATTTGCAACAATAGGAAGAAGGGAATTGTGTGTTGAATTAAGAAATTGAAAAACTAAAGTATTCAATCCTATAATGTTTTTATATGTTTGTCAAGTACAAGATAAAAATTAAATAATAGAAAGTAGAAATCAATAGTTTGACTAAAACTAGAAATGATAAAATTATATGTATTAAAGAACATGAAGAGGAAGTTATCAACCTATGATGAAGAGGTAAGGATCAAAAACAATTGTTGTCTCCCTGAAGGACAACGGGAAACATGATCATACAGAAAACAAGAAATATGAATGTAGAGTATAAAGTTCTAACATAATAGAAGAAATAGTCAAGTTCAATTGATAAGGCTGGTATGGGGCTTGATCGAAAATCAGAAGTAGTAATGGTTGATGTTAGAACACAAGAACCCACTTAGAGAAAGAAGATTGATTCAGGTAGGAAGAAAAATCAGAAGGCTTAGAGAACTTAGGGGACAACCAGTGGTGTTTTTTTACCACACAAAAATGTACCCTTATTGAGATATTATTATTGTTTAAATAAGGGTCACTCAAAAAATGTATGTTCCATAGTAAAGAGGTACAAAAAGATGAAAGGCCAAAGAAAGAAGTCATCCGGAGCTGAATTTTCCATATCATCATTTGATATTCATTATTTTAGGTATAGAGGATTCATATAAATGGAAAAATACTTCGCATCAACTGTACAAAGGAATTTTCTGAATTATACAGAATGTGGTAATAATGACTAGCCAAATGTATCATCAAATGATCTAAAAAATTCAAATTCGATTTTTAGATCTACTAGATGATGCTGGTCCATCATACTCCATGGAATGTAAATATTATTTGTCTCTATAGAGTATGAAGTCAAAGACATGGAGGAAAAAGAATAATATAGTTTAACAACCAGTGGTTGCATAAAATTCCTTTAAAGTATTTGATCACCATGGTATATTGATTATTGACAATAGTTTCACCTCTCATATGTTAAGAAATATAGATATGGTGACCATAATCAAGTACAATAAGGAAGGTATTGTAAGATTTGGTAATGATGAAGGAATAAAGACTATTGGATCAAGAAAAGCCAAGTTTGGGGGAAATGACAAGATACATGATGATGTATTATTTTTTTAAGGTCATAGTCACATCTTTAGTAGTGTCAGTGAACTATGTGACTCAAGAAATCTCATAAACCTATCAAAGAAATTTTGTGTCATCAAGGAAAAGTATGATTCAATTTATTAAAATGAAATTTTAAAAAAGGAAATATCTATATTGGGAATGTAAAAAAACATACGTGCTTTCTGTCCAAGGAAGACGAAAACAAGTTATGGAATAAACGTCTTGGCCACTTGAGCCAAAATGCCTTTGAAGATCTGGTGAAATATGATGCTACTCAAGACCTCCCCAGATTAACACGTTATTGTACCCATTCATGTGATTATTGTCAGTAGGGGAAGATAATTTGAAAGACATGTAAGGAAAAACGGAAAAGGTCAACAAAATTGCATGAGATGGTACATATTTATGCCTGTAGAGGAATTTCATAAATGGATGTTCATGAAAGAAGATATTTTATTCTCTCCATTAATTATTATAGATGAATGGAATGGGTTTGAATCATTACACTCAAATATGCTATATTCTATTACATAAAAACATATCGAAGGGATGCTGAGAAGATTCTTGGTCGAATAATCTGGAAGATCCAAACAGATAATGGTAATGAGTTCCCAAATGTACAAGTATAGTATTATCTCAAGAAACAAGGGATAAGGCAACATGTTTTAGTGGTATTAACTCCATACCAGAATGGATTAGTTTAGAGAACTCATATTTTCAACAACATGGCTAGAAAAATGATGATTGAAAAATACCTTCAAGAGAAATTTTGGAAAGAAGTAGTGATGAAGATGGTCTAAAAATCAAATAGTTCATTACTATTTTTGAAAGAAGATAAGACTTCATATGAGCTATGGTATGGAAATAAGCCATCATTTAAGTACATTTAAATCATCAGATGTATGTTTTTCATTCTCAACAAGGAGAAAAACATAATGTTTGAATCCCATGGAGATGAAGGGATATTTAATAGATACTCAAAGAAAAGAAAAGAATATAAATGCTTCAACAAGAGGCTTGTAATGATTTTTAAAATCCATGATGTGACCATAGTGTGGAGTGGTTATAATATTTAGCAAATACATGATCAGTATCAGGAGGATAGTGATGAAGAAACAAACAAATTAGGGGATTCTCTAGTTCTAGATGCTAATTCAGAAGAAGAATCAGATGATGTGAAGGACGATGATAATATAGTATAAGCATAGAGACCAGTGAGAAAATATGAAATTGAAAGAGAAAACTTAATTGGTGATGAGATAGTTCTATTTTCGACATGGTTGATGAATACTCCACATAAAGAATCATACTTATTAGAGGTTGATCCAATATGTTTTACATAAGTATCTAGAGAGGAGAAGTGGGTTTAACTTATGAATGAAGTGATCAACCAAATTGAAAACAATCAAACATGGGATATTATTTCGAGGCCATCATATAATAATGTCATTAGAAAAAAATGAGTCTTTCACCATAAAAAGAATGAATATGGTGTTGTGATTCAAGAAAAGCATGACTAGTGTGAAAATGTTTCTCCCAGATAGAGGGTATTGATTATGATGCAACATTTAAACTATTTAAAGGATACAGATAATTAGATCATTCTTTCCTATAGTAGTGAAAATAAATTTCAATGTTTTTCAGATGGATATCAAGTCATCATTTCTCAATGGGGTTCTGGAAGAAGATGTTTAACTTAAGTAGCAATATGGATTTCTCATTCATGATAATTAGAATAGAGTTTCTCTACTGAAGAAGGATTTTATGGTTTGAATAAAGCACAAAGAGAATAGTATTCATTGCTACATCAGTTTCTAAAAAAGCTCAGTTTTCAGTGTGGTGGGTCTAATTATACTCTACATGTCAACAATGACAGTAATCAAAGGATGATGGTGTTGGATTTGGTCAATGATGTAATATATTGTGGATCAGATGAATCAAAATGTAATCAATTTTCCAGTTTCATGAAAAATGAATTCAAAATATCAATGATTATAGAGATGACCTTTTTCCTTGGTTTACAGTGACACATAGAAGGAAGGCCACCATCATTTCCCAATCCAAATATTCCAAGGAGGTTATAAGATGATTTTGAATTGAAAATTCCAATTATATGAAAACCCCGGTAGCTACCCAGACAATACTATCGAGATGTGATGGTGAAAATATAGTTAATATCAAAGAATACATGAAAACCATTGGATGCTTAGTATATTTTTCCATCACAAGACCTGATATTTTGTCCACATTCCAAGATAAAAGGAATCAAAACAATCCCAAAGAATGAAAAACCATTATAGTGAAAATAATACTTCTATAAATCAAGGGAACTGTGGATTTTGGTATAATTTATAATGAAATATCTCACCATTAGTTATTGGTATATACAGATGTAGATTTGGCCGGTTCAAAAAATGATAGGAAATCAATTTCAGGAGGTTCTTTCTGTCTTAGTGGATTATGTATTTCTTGGCGAGAAAGAATAAATATTTAATTTCATTGAGAATTGTAAAAGATGAGTATATTGCGCCCACACACTCATGCACATAATTATTTTGGATGAAGTAACAAATTGATGATATGAGAGTTGAAGTGAAGTCTCTAATTAGAATCCATTGTGACCATTCAAGTGATATACATCTAATTAGAAATCCAGTATATCTCTCAATAATAAATCACATTCAAATAAAATATCATTGTATTAAGGGGAAGGTAGATAAGGGGCTTATAAAATTGGATTATATTCCCACAAATCAACAGGTTTCATACATTCGGACAAAGGCCTTAGCTAAAGAAGTATATGAGAGGAAATGACTGGATTTGAGAGTCTATTCAACATATCTCACTTGAAAAAGTGTGGTTGTAGGACCCCTTCCATATCCCTAAGGTATGATATGTTTTCCCTAATTTGATACTATGTGTTTTTACCCTATTTCTGACTTAAAAGGTGGGGCCTTTGGGTTTGTTGATAGAAGTGGATAAATTGTGTTATTAAAAGGGTGAAACTATCTTAGTGAAGACACATGGATAAGCAGCGATAGGTAGAGTAGTGAGATAGGGGGATTTTTAAACCCGATGATGCTAGATGTGACTGATAAAAAGATATATATCACAAAAAGTGAGGTTCGTGATGAAAGTAAAATAATGGTTTTGAAATGGAATTAAGTGTCTCATTGAAGAACTTTTAATATTATACGTGTTTCTCACATTAAGCATAACTCATGTGTGATTAGAGTATGTCTTGAGTAAATCTTTGATCTCTATTGGAATCACATGAAGCAATTGTTGGAAGAATATGGGTAAAGACATAAAGAGGTATTATTTTCTCAAATAGTTGTCAACAAAACTTATGAAGGACATTTTTGGGAAAATAATCATCAAAGTAATTGTGAAGATTTATTGGGTTAATTGTGTTTGTTGAAAAGGGGGTTTCCGGGTTCAGTTGTGGTGTTTAAGATATATTTTTTTTGACAAAATATGTTAATAAGAATCCGTAAAAAGTAATAGATGATTTGGAAGCTGTAAAAAAATAATGTATATAAGGTGGAACTATTTTCTAGTGTTTCCCAAATATTTAGGGCCTCAGAATCAGTAAAATGGAGAAACATGTTTTTTTAGAAAAGGATGTTTTTCACAATATTGAAGATGGTTTAAAATTTTTCATGGAAGGAATGTTTTAGGATCAGAACAT
Organism: Viscum album; assembly: GCA_963277665.1. Classification (NCBI taxonomy): domain Eukaryota; kingdom Viridiplantae; phylum Streptophyta; class Magnoliopsida; order Santalales; family Viscaceae; genus Viscum; species Viscum album. The sequence continues at coordinate 451,469,317 of OY728157.1, read as the reverse complement.
CGAAATATGGATGTTTTATGAAGTGCATGAAATATTTTGAATGTGTACGAAAGATGAGGTTGTTCGAAAGAGGCTTGTTCTCCCAATGCGACATTAAATTGGGCTATTCGTGCTTATAGGGGATAATGCATGACAAATCTAATCTTCCATACATGGTTCAAAAATTCTTATAAATTAGTGGTGACCCCCCATTTTAGAATCTCAACACTTAGATAAAATTAGTGCTCTGATTTATGTGAAAATTTCATGTAAAGGGAGTTGTGTGGAAGAATTGGAGTTTCGTGCAAGCTGAGGAAGTTGTGTGTAAAATTTAGGTTGTTCATAAGAAGGAAGATTAAGATAATATTTAGATTTCATATACGAATTTTTTTTGAGTAATTAATGTTTTTTCACAAAGAATAAAACTATCACACAAGGTGCAATAAGTGCTACATGAAATATTTGAAGTTGGCTAGTATATCTTCGAAAATGTGGTATTCATTAGTGGATGAAAGTGTAACTTCAATAGAGCATCTATCTACAGTTGAGGATGGAAAATTCATTATAATTAAGGGACCTAAAAGTCTATAAACTATCTACATATCCATTTCAAGAGCAGTGAGTGAAGGAAGAAGACGATAGCGATCCTTTCCATTGGAAGTGTTCTAGAGGAAGAGACATAAGGAGTGACCCTTGGGAAGGTAGATAGAAAACCCTAAACATTATAAAGATTGTGATTCTGGGAAAATTAGTGATCTAGCATAAAATTTGCAAACAAAAATGTGCTTTTAGAGGATTTGGTACATCATCCCATTTTCATTGTATTCTTCTTGGATGTATCCCAGTGAGGGTGAACCAAAAAATCGCTGAGTATCGTGCATGATTTCATTTTTTTCATATATTTCTATGTGTTAAAGAGAGATGTGTGACTTTTTTAATGGAAAAATGATCATAAGGGGAAGTGATTTTAATCAATCATACCTTGATTCACCCCCCCTCTTGGGGTATTTGACCTAGTAGCCCTAGCATATTTTTACATCAGATGGGGAGTTATACTGGAATGGATATGGCCTTTTTGGGTACCCTAGATGTGTGTTGAATTTGTAGCTGATCTAAAGGCATTTTATATTTATGAAGCCACCTGGGTTGCCTAAATGTATTTATACAATCATATAAATGTTTTCACAAAGTAGCTCAACTAATAGAGTCTACAAATTAACACTTTTCACTAGACGCTTGGATAATTCTACATATGTTTATAAGATGCCCCCATGATCCCTTGGGTGCCTATCCTTGGTGGTATGTATGATGAATTCATCCCAATGAATGCAACTTGAGATGACATCAAATTTACTCATAAATTAGACTATTAGTTTTTAGTAATACTTATGAGGGTCATAGAAAAAACCCTTCCCCATGGGGTGATATTCATCTTGAGGCGTGGATGAATTCTTTCATAAAGACCTATGGGAATAGACAGAATTTTAGGCACCCAACAGGGTGTACTACCATAAAAAAGTGAGTAATTATAGGTAAATACTAGCTAGTATTCAAGTATGGACAATATAACACATGTGGATACACAACAAACTCTTAAATACCCACCAAGAACCATTTTTTGGCTTTCTACTAATGTAGATGATTATTTAACTACTTTTGGTTCATGGGCCCAATGGAAGTGTGAGGTTAGGAATGTAATTCATGGTAGAAAATATTGAATAAGGGGAGTATGTAGGGTTATTATCCCAATCCAAAGAGAATATCCACTGATTCAGGATAAAAATTATTTGGGGAATCCCCCTTATGAATTTATGGTCATTCCAACTACTATGGTGATGGATAAGAACACATTTTAGCTAATATGCGGTGTTAAGTGAGTTGGGTATCCCTAGATATTGAATTTGAGAATTTTTACAAGACATATTTGGTATAATACCCCTAACCATGAAGTATTAGTTAACATTTTGGATATTTAATTTGTATAAAGAGTCAAATTGTTTTCCATATTGGGATCTTCCCATTTGGACAATCATTGATAATGGCCTCATGGACTATGAGCTATGGTCGTATATGATGGTCATGATAGAATGTGGGATGAAAAAAATGGTTATATGGTGAAATAATTCATGAAGACTATGATCCATACATATTTTCACAAAAATTCTGGTTCCTACAATAACCAACCATGACACCTCTCATGAATTTCTTTTCAAGGAAGCATATGATTGTGGACAAGTAGATCTGGGTGCTTATAGAATAATAAGTATCCATGGAAATAATCAAGTTGACACCACTGAATAAATCATTAAAGTTGATTCTTGGTTATTCGGACTCTTGGATCTCTTCCTAACCTCAAGGTATGCTAGCAAAGATCATTCCAATGTTGTTTCTTCTACAACTACAAACGAAGGAATACATAATAAGAGGGACACCATAGGAATGATAGTGATGAAATTCCATGATCACCTCAAAAACCAAGATCATGGGCCACTTGGTGAGCCTGAGTAGGAGGGTAAATTCATTCTAAAGATTGGTTGACGTGATCCCATCACAACTTCTTGAAGAGAATTGTACCCTAGTGGTTTAGAATTTCACTAGGGAATAAGGTCTTGAAAAATCCCATCATTGTAAGGAATGTTGGGTCTTCCTCATAGCTAGAGAATGAAACATTAAACTATGTATGGATAAAGTGACTCAATTTTGAAAAAATAAGCCTTCTTACAACATGATATGTATAGATAGTTTTTTATGTTTCCATGTGTATTTTATATCACATAGATATTATAGAACAGTCATAATTTCATTATGATATCAATCGTATTGAATTAGGAAACTATATACAAGAGTTAGAGATGTGATGGGGCCAATGGGGATCACTATTTCTCTCAGGCCTAATCAAAATAAAAATTTATAAAACTTAAATAAATTCTACTTAATTAATTAATATGAATATGGAAGAATGATAAAGATCAATCCCACACAGATAGTGAAATTAGATAATATATATATTCAAAGAAAATTGTTTTATTTGATTAATGTTAAGAAAGAGGAAATAAAGAAGTTTGATTGATATTGACTATGAGGGTGAATAGAAAAGATTTGGTTTTTTTGGAATCAATTGGAAAAAGGAATGTTAGGGTTTTGGAGATTTTGGGTTTAGATGTAATTCGATTTTATCAATTAAATTATTATTTTTTGTATTGATGTCAGATTCGTGAATAGGTGGATATTATGGTAATGGTATTACCCCCTCAATATAGAAGTCACTTGTTTCCCTTGGTCTATTAATTTATGGTTTTCAAAATGTAGTTTTCTCTGATACCATATTTAAATCTGATTACCCTATATTTGAAAATGTTCATGCCTCAATTACGGTAACTAGATGCATAATTAAAAATGTTCCATTCAGATTGAATTTAATGTCTATTAAATTAATATTAAATAGATTGTAATCTCATTAATCTATTGTGGAAAACCAAATACAAGAATAAAGAAAGAGAAATAAATTGAACCACACCTTCCCCCTTTGGTTGCATAACCCTAGCATAAGGAGGGTCTTAACCCATAATCATAGTACCGAGAGAGTAAGATGGAGGGAAATAAATAACATAATGTAAAATTAAAACTAGAGAGAAAGTGGTGGAGGACCCTGAAGTGTCACAAATTATCACACTAAACATTGTACTCTAGATTCTCTCTAGAAACAGAAGCATGGTGAAATATTTATAAAACTCCAAGGGGGTTGGGGTAAAGTTTCAATAGATTAATCCTTAATATGAACGATTACGAGTGGTGGTTCTTAATCAGATTCTAAATAGTGATTCTATTTGATGAATGGTACTCCGTAATAAAAAAAACCATCAAAGGCTCATTTTTTCGATCAGTATGAGACCTACATATCATGTGATGATTACATGACATGTAATGTATGTGGGTTTTTACATGTTCTTTTCTTTACTTCACATCATGTCTTGTGTTCATGGGCTGCAATGTTTCACACCATATAAAATTTACATGACATGAATTTTAAATTTCCTATTCCTGAACCTTTGAAATGTCCCAATTATGCATTTTTGATAGTCATTCAAAATTATTCAACTATGCTCGTCTTGTTTGTAGTATCAAGTTTCATGTTTCATGCCACAAAATACCTTTCCGTAGTATGAATATTATTTTTCTCTACATATTTTATTATTTTTATTCTTTTCTAATTATTGGTTATATCCATCCATAAATCACAAACCAAGATATTCCATATATTGGAAATAATATCAATTATATTTTTCAACATTATGTATTAAAATACCGTATATGATATTAAATAAAAAATTATCAATACACTCATTTACAGTACAAAATAGAGGGGTCCATGCAATGAAATGAGTGAATGATATGATAGATAAGGGTTCTACTATAGAGGTGGTTAATATATCCACCTATTAATGTGATGAATTTATTAGTCTTGAATATGTAAATATTTTTAAAATACTCCTCTCTCATTTTTTAATGGAGTTTTTTTACTAAGAGAGTATATTTATTTATGTTGCAGAGGGCGGAGGATGCATCTGAGAATATGGAATATCCAAAATACACCAAAGATAACATCCCTGTTGATACTGAGGGATAAAATCCTCAAAAGATTGAGGAATTATCACTAGGTTAGAGTCTTGTAGAGGAATAAGTGGTCTGAGTGTATCTTTATCTACCTTACCAAGTTCCTATTTCTGATAAGATATGAACTAGTCGACCATTATTAAAAGTAAAATGTTGAAAAAGAGTAAAAAGGATAGAAAAAATAAAGTCATTTGTGATATGTTTTCTCAACACCACATGTCCCAGATATTCCTAAGATACAATCCTAACTATACTTGTGTATTATTGAATATAATTCATATTTTCCACATAAATAATATGGAACTGATCCTTTGGTAATGGGGGAATATGTTTCAGGTGAAGCGTGAACTCTTGTTGAAGAGTTAATACATTTATTAGGATAGGTGTAGATCGATAAGACCTATCCTTCTACTATTACCTAGGGGATAATGATGATCCTAAAATTCATGATTGTGCAGAAGAAATGTGAACTATTAATGAATGAATTTATTTTCAATATTGTTGAATGACTCATCACACATATTGTATGACCTTATGGAGACCACTATTGATCCAACTTTTCTTTGAAAAATGATGCTTCGAAAATTTATTTTTCTAATGAAAATAATTAAGGTCATAATGATTCATGGGTCCTACAGAAGAATCAATTGTTGATCCTTAGGAGATGTATCTATCTCCAAAAAATTTCTCCAAGGACTGGTTCAATGATTATATTTAGAAGTGGAAGGAGGAACATTCATTATGGACTAATTATTCCATGGATCCCAATACATCACCCCCTCTTTCTCCCACGAATATCCTTCCCTTTGAATAGAAACCAACCATAATCATGGATGGTGAATCTAGTGATTAAATAGATTTGGTCCCTAATGAAAGCATCATAGATTTCCCTGCTAGAATGGGTGTGATATAACATATGTCCATATTTGATAACCTAATGGAAATGAAGTACATTTTCATTAATTTTTATAGTAAACTATTTTTAAAAGATTTTGATGATTTAAAATAGGATTTTAAGTGATTTAATTATTTATTTATAATTATTTAACATATCTATACATGGTTTTATTAATCCGGATTCTTGAATTGCACAGCTTTTTCTATGAAGAATATTTTCAATGTGATACATCAGCAGGACAATGAGAATTATAATAATCTTGAAATTAAGTAAATTCCATCTTGCTATCTCAAATGTAAAAATTCTCAATGGTCATTCAATGATGGACTTGAGAATTTTCAAGAGGATATTCATATTCAAAGGATTTCCACTACATAAGTTGATAAATTCGAGGACATCGAGAAATAATTGATCCTTAAATCTAATCAATTCATGAGAGAGTGAAAGAATCTTGTTTGATTAAATTTTCATTCAATATATGCCATTTTCAAATGATGATAATGTCTTTCTTTCATATATATATTTTCGTTGATTTTTCATCAGTGAATTGGCCAAATGAAAAAGTTTTACTCTATTTCAAAACTACTCTTCATGGATGACTTTATGAAAGTAACTCAAATCCTCTTATCAATAGAATTACTGGAGAATATCCAACATATGTTAACCTCCCACTGATACCACTTGTAGGACCATGGGGCACCCTGAGAGGGGAGGGGTGAATTAGGGTGTCATCATTTTATTCATAAAGTTATGGATCTTGTTCCCACATTGGTAGGAACTACTTAAACCTGTATGATGGATATGCTCACCAATGAAACATTCACATGCAAAGAGATAACACAACAATTTTACTTGGTTCACCACTAAGGGCAACGTCCAAGGAGAATACACCGACAAGTTACCAGTCATACCAAATTCCACTAATCTTCACTCGTTGTGGATTACAATGGTTCAGACACAGTCACTCTGTCCCAGGCTCACTGCCTTTACAAAGGTTCATGGATAGCTCACTACATCCCTCAGGCCACTCCCATTGACTCCCCCTGGATCACTACCGTTGGTGAAGTCCCACTTAGTTTATAGATGTGATGGTCTCTTCAATTGATTTACATTGAAGTCTTTGTCTCCTGTTCAGCATGAAACTTTTCTTGCATCAGGGTTTAGAGTTGATGCTTTTTTCAGTTCAAACCTTCCTCCTTAGTGCAATGACTAATACACTAGATCCTCTTGTCTTCATTTTCCTGAATCACAACCACTGATGTGATTACTCAATAAGTGAAGCTCAGCTTACTTGGCATTATCAGAATCAGTTCTCTTTGTATGCATGAGATCATGAATTTATCATTTAGATTTCCTCTTTAATCTCACTTTTCACCGAAAGTATGAGGCAATCTTTCATCTCTCATGTAGCTCCATAAAGTCGGACACGCTCCAACAACACCTGGTGATCCTTTTCATGCCCGACGCGCAAGTCTCAATACGGAGTGCAAGTCCCAATATGGCACAAAATTCTTCGGCGCGCAAGTCCAAACTCATGCGCAAGTGTCACCAAAGAACCTATGTGACACTGCCTTCTTGAAATTCAAACCTACACGACTCACTTCCTTTCTCGCCCAAATCACCTTGGGCACGCAACCAACAACCGACACACAACTTCTAAGAGCTGGCGCACAAGTCTCTTCAAACCACTAGCGCGACCACTCACCACTTGCGTGACTCCTATACCTGTGCGACGAGAGCTCTGATTTTCTCTAAGGGTTGAGCTCCTCGGAAATGAGGAGGGGTGGTCCTCTATTTATAGGCAAACTGGTCAACCTGCGCGGGGGCACACAAGTCACCACTCGATGAGCAAGTCTCGACACGCATCTCATCACCCCTAGCCTCTGTCACGCAACTCACTTGCACGACCCAACCGATAATTGCACTAACTTCTTTCATTTTCCATATTTTGAAGTTGTGTTCTTGAAAAGCGATAGGCGCACAACTTTCTGATTCTTCTAGGCACTGGCGCACAAGTCCCTTCACGGTGCTTGGTCACTTGCACGACCAACCCAACACTTGCACAACCCTCTTCCCTTTGACATTCCCCATGTTCTGATCATGAATTTCATATGGCGTGCAAGTTTCCTCTCCATCAAGTACATGGCATGCAAGTCTCTTTTCCCAAAAAAACTTTTCTCCATTTGTCGATTTTCAGGCCCAAAAATATGGCAAACACTGGGAAATGACACAACCTTGTATCTACTATTTTTGTACCGCCTCCATAACATCCATTCCTTTGTCAACGATCTTGAAAAAACATGGATCATTAACCACAACCCTTGAACTCTACATTCCACCATGGAATCTCCTTTTTCAACAAATTTGTATTTCATTTGTTTTCTTTGTCAACAAGAACAATCACCTCAAAAACACTTCTTCTCGGTGATTTGAATCCTTCAGAAACTCTTCTTATTTCATCAAAAACTCCATTACCGTGATATGTATTCTTTGAAGAGACAACATTAGCATCATCATCTTCTGAGGCAATGAGATGTGCATGGCGATCTCATAATTTCAATCTCTGCATGGCCATCTCAGAATTCCAATCCCTTGCACACTATCTTCTTCTTCAACTGTCATTATCTACTTCATGAAAAACATATGATTCAATTCTTGAAGAATTCTCTTGCATGGTTCTCATGCAATCATGAGGAATTTCATGGTATTCATCAAAAACCTAGTCTTCTTTAATCATCCTCAGATGGATTATTGTAACACCCCGAGATTTTATGAAAAATATTCTTTTTAATTTCATTAATGTCTTGTGTTATATGCTACATCAAAAGGAGCTTTCACAACACACATCTCTAACCAGACTTGAATTACACGCAATCGCGACCTTCCACGATTTCGTGTGTTGTACGCAACACCAAGTTTCGCTAAACAATGATATGCTATTAAAATATTATTAAAACTAGCCGTTATGAATAGTCATAACCACTTTTTGAAATTTTTTAAACTTTATTTTTTAAAATGGACTTCATTTTTGGATTCGGAATATCGAAATTAGCTTAGGGTGAAATTTTGGTAATTTTCGGATAACTGTCATATTTTGATGAATAGTGGAAATTACTAAATTTTAATTAAAAACAACTTTTTCAATCGAAATAATTAATAGTGATAAATTATTAATTTTAGTGGTTTTAAAGTATATTTAGAATATATTTTTACAATTTAATACAATGATGGTCATTGGATGTAATTTCACATTTAAACCAGTTATAAACAAGTGTCAATCTTTTGATAGTTATTATCTCTTTAAAACACGCCTTTTGTTTTGACGACAGGAATTAGTTTTTAAATTAATTAATGAAATTGATATGTTTTGAATTTGGTAAAATAGACATCATTTTTGAGTTCATAATATCAAATATAGCTTAGGCCTAATTTTTGGTATTTTTCTGAAAACTTTCAATTTTTGATGAATAGTGAAACCACTAAGTGGTAGTTAAAAAAACTGAATTGTTCATAAAACTTAATTTTACAGCTTCTGTGAGTGGAATTTCAAAAATCCGAGAGACAAGGTAGATGTCAGTAAATAAAATGTGGTTCAATGAGATGAAAATAATTTTTTGGTGAATAGTAACTTTTTACTTTTTTTTACCAAGGTTAAAAGTAAATAGGGTAATTAAGGGTAGAAATGATATTATTATTACCCTAACACATGTCCTAATTCTATTGGACAAGTGTAATTCGACAAAAACCAAACTTAGGAATAAAATATGACCATTTAGGCCCACATGGATTAGATTAGGACATTTATTATTTATTTATTTAAAGAAGGGTTAAAAGAGTTAAAATCAAATATTATTTACTAAAACATTTTTAATATAGGGTTATACATAAGATAAATTCGATTGTAAATATTCATTAGAAAGATAAAACTATTTCCTATATAATGGTATTTTATTTGTAATTTTTAGACATTAAATAATTTAATTTATTTATGACACAACGATGATGTAGTAATTATCTTATTAATGAAATATTGACATAATTGATGTTATAAATACCCAAATAAATATAATTTGAGACTTTTTATGAATTACACTAATTTTATAGGTTAATATGACATGTTATTATTGATTTAATTAACTTTTTTCGAACTTATCATTCTGTTATGATTTTCAAAAAAATCCATTACTAAATAGTGTCAAAATTGACACAAAATAGTTTTTAAAACAAATATTATATTATTAATTGTTATTTTATTCTTAAATATCTAAGGTTCGGCCAAATGACTTAGATAAGGTTATATATATTAATAATAAACAATTTGGGGTTCTTTTGGCTTCTTATAGTAAGTTTATTAACCTTATAGTGTAAGAAAATAAGAAGACATGGTAAAAGTTAAATTATCTAACTTAGAGTTAAATCTAAATGATAAGGTTAAAATAATAACCTAAACTTTTCTAAATCCTATTGGATGAGAGGATTGCTACCCATCCCCACTTTAGCTTAGAAATAAAACCCTTTGGAACCATTATAAACCGAATTTGACCTTAATATAAAATAATATTTTTAGTTATTCCAAAGGTACCCCTCTCCTCCCTTATAAAAGGGCACCTCCTCCCTCTCTTCCTCACACAACATTGAGCCTTAAAGCTCGGACAACCCCTGAAACATTCTCTTCTCCACTTCCCTAGAAATATCCTAGAGGTTCTGGTCTTCTTCAAAGACCCATTTTAGTGCCCTAAAAGGAGGTCTCAAAGAGGCGCTTCAAAGAAGAGGTAATTTCCGTTACCGATTCTTTCAACTTTATTTCTTCTTCCACTTCTTCTTCATAGGTTGTTTCATTATGAAATAATAACATAAGTATCACTAATATAATGATATGTTATTATAAGTATGAAACAATCCTATTTAACCATCTATCCATCCTATGGAAAACGAAATCACCGCGCGTGCGTACGTACGGAATACCGTCTCCACGCCGTGGTGAAATCTATTTTCCACCACCACCTTACATGGATGGGTATAATGGTGTAAATAATAACTATATATTATTATTTTAAAGTGATTTTGATTCTGAAATAGTATACATACACTCCAATACAGTCCCACGATCATGAGAACGATATCATCGCTCGTGCGTACGTACGGACTACCGTCTCCACGACGCGATGAGATTCATTCTCCACTTTAAACATTCATGAATAATTATAAAGTATATATAATAAGTAATCATGAAATATATGAAATAATAATGATACTGGATTTATGTGTATATATATGTATGTCATCTACTTAATTCTGTTCAACTCAAAAAGGAAACGAAAACAGCGTTCATGCGTACGTACGGCCTACCGTCTCCATGAACGGTGTATTTCATTCCATTTACTGATTTATTATATATATGTATATTATGAATATATATATATATATAAATCATGTCTTACGTTCTGGAATTAAATAATCATGATCTAAGTAATCATATGAATAATTACAAGTTAAAACACGAACAACAAATGAGACGATTTTACCCAAAACTCTACTTTAACATGAATTTACAAAAGAACGGGTAATATAAAGTCATAAGTGAACCATACATGATATAATAACAATGAATATGATTTTGTAATAAGTCAATGACATTATTTAAATCATTATAAATGAGGTTCGGACACTTACAAAGTAAATCCGACCTTAGGTAAGGGAAAATCTCACAATCTCAATTTTTATTCGAGATTGTTTATACTTTGGAATTTACTGGGATGTATTTTATCATCCAAATCCATGTTCCATCAATATTTAATATTGTTTCCATCCAACTACAATTGTTTAAATACAATTTTACCCTTTGATGAGTTTTTAGTAAAGGATATGAAAGGAATCTTTTGTCGTTTTTCGTACGAGGTACTTTTTTGACTTTTCTGACAAAAGTACGAGAAGAATGTTTTTTTAACTTATACGGCATGAATGGATTTTTAAAAAATTATTTACAAGAAGCTTCCTTTACAAGTTTTCATGTTTATTTTTAATAAACTTCATTTAGTTTATAATTGTATGACATGTTGTGAATGGAAAAGTGTTTTTGAAGAAGAAAGGATATTTTCCTCAAGAATGGAGTTCAAGTGTTTTATCAAAATTATTTTCCATATAAGAGAATAAAGGGTTCTGTTTTTATCCCTATTATTACATTGATTTGATTATGTTTTGATGGAATTATTTTTATGAATTCCTTTATCTTAAATCAATTGTTTTATGATGTCATGATGTTTAAGATTCCCATTTTTATTACATGGGTTATGCAATGATGTATGGTTTATGATTTGGTGGCACACATAAGAATGGTATCATGATGAGATGGGTGGGACCTATATCTCCCTCCAATGCATTGGGTAATGATTTTATATCTCATGAGATAGACATGGCCGGAACGGTAGGGTATATCGGTTCAGTGAAATAGGACTGAAACGAGGGTGACTCGGTTCAGAAATGGACTTTGTCCACTAAGATTGTCTTGGCAATGAGTCTTGACTAACAAGAAATGATTCTCTATGATTATGTGTGTATGCCACAATGTTTCATGTTTTATTTTATGATTAGTGGGATTTCATTTCACTACTATGATTTATCCCATGTTATGAAATTATGCTCTCTTTTGCAGGTTAAGATTTTCAAAATGTTATGTTCTTATGGATATGATGTGATTGATATTTATTTTGTTTACCCTTACTGAGAATTTGAGCTCACCCTTTTAGGTTTTCTTTTCCCTAGGATATAAAGAAAGGTTCTAGGTAAAAAAAGGGAAGATCTTTATGGGAGATGTTGAAGATCTTTCACCACGATTAGAAGATTATATTCTGAGTTTCCAAAAACACTAAACTATTACGATCCTTGTGTGTGTGTTTTTGTTATTTATTAAGTATTCCACAAAAGTAATGTAATGTCCATGTACGTCAAGCTTCGGGTCTCTACAGTTGGTATCATAGGAAAGGTTTAGTCAACCTTTGGAAACCAGGATGTGAAAACGTTAGTGAGATCCCTAGAAATATTTCTAAGGTATGTATAGGGATGCCCCTAAGGATAAGTATACGTATAGGATATAGTCCTAGAACTATGGTAATGATATTATATTAAACCAAAGATATTATATATTGAAGTTACTCCCCATTTATTATGATTTTTTCCTCTCACACTATTCTTTTTGGGTTTTAGAAAATGGCTGGAAACAAGGTGATTCACGATAATAGAGGATATGATGGACAATGGAATGATATTATTCATGAGAAACCAAATGAAATGGGATTTGGAGGTCCAAAAATCATTATTATACCAAATCAGCAATCTCATAATATGATCAATAAAGTAAAATTTGGTAAGTTTCTTGACTCGGCTAATAAGAGAAAGACGGAGTTTCATGATGATCATAGAGGAAAGAAATTCAATTTCCCTATGTAAATTATGTGGGAAGAGGCATCAAGGAGAATGTTTCAAAGGAAATGGAAGATGCTTTGGGTGTGGAAAAGAAGGACACAAAGCCAGTAAGTGCAAAAGAAAAGGTTCAGTTAATACCAGGGATGAGGATAATGGTATTGCTATGACATAAACAATGGTTAAATGTTTTAAATGTGGAATGTACGGGCATTATGCAAACCAATTCCCTAAGGGAAAGTCTCACGAAGAGAATCAGTACAACCATATGGGTAGTATTTATGTTGATGATGATGAAGAGACTACAAATGATATGTGAGATGAAAGAATTGTTGAAGCTCGGTCAATGGTTTAAGAAGGTAGTGGAATGATTACATGTTTATCAAGTGTAATGTTGTATAAAGAATCTCATGGTACTATGGAATAAAGAGACATATAAGGATTGTTACACTGTTGTCTTTCCTTGAGTTTTGAAAGTGTGTGATTAATGCTACCAGTATCCATGAAAGGTTATTCAGATATTTTTGGAATGAAGATGATATGCGCATAATGAAGGGATAAGGAGAAAATTAAATGTTTGATAGTATTCATGAGCTCATGACTGATATATGGAGAAGGTTATATCATGGATTGAGTATATATAATTTTTGGATTTTGGTATGTGGTAAGAGTTAACTTTTGACAGCATTCATGTTTTCACTAAGGTTTAATAGGTATTCATTTTTCAAGAGAATACATGATTAAGGTATTCACATGATTGGAATGTGACCAACAATATATGTGGGGGATAAATGATGGTATTCACATGCTTGGTTGAGGACATTTCAAGTAATCATTTTCTTTATACTATGAGCTTGGACCGATGTATTTTAGATAATCCTAAAGATTGGAATAGATTATGTTGGACATAAGTTAGGATAGAACTTTTTTTCGAAATTATTGATGGGATGTTATAGTAATATAGCTTTATAAGAAGGACAACCTGCAGGACGGGCGACATCCCATCGCTTCGAACAACGCTGTGGGAATCGAACCCTCAACCGAAGTGCGACTGGACTTTATCGCCTACCACTGGCCTACAGGAAGTCCTTGTTTAGTAGAAACTAGTTTTATTTTATTATGCGGTATGATATATGATGTATAGGTTCATTTTTGGAATCATATATGATAAACCTCACCAAATACGGACTTATATATATTTGATAACTATTGCTAAACTTCTGTTTGAAACAGATGGAATGACCCATCATTCTATCACATGATCTGTTAACACTTCATGAATAACAAATTCAACTTCATTTCTTTAATAGATGAAGTGGAAATTGTTCAAAGCATGAACAACAGTGAGATTGTACCAAAATCAAGTAAGTATTTCATCTAAATCAAAATTTTCAACATTAGGGAAATGATATTGAAAACAAAAAATGTTGTCCTAGTGATCTTATATCTGATGAATCAGATGGTACCCTAGATCATCACAAATTTATGGCTTTGCTATTGTTGGCTTTTTCATAGCCATGTTCTCTACCACTCTCCATCAGAACATGATGGTTAGATTTCTCTTCCATATCCATATTTTCACCTATGTCGAAACCCAGTGATTAGTTTATTTGGGTAACCGTTACGTTTCATACATTTGTGTTTAAATATTGGTTTTGGTATTCCTTTTTACGATGTGGGTTTATATTAAAGAAACTTTTGAATAGTAAACCATTTATAACCCCGACGAATTTCGAGGGTGAAATTCATTTTAAGGGGGGTAGAATGTAACACCACAAGATTTTATGAAAAATATTCTTTTTAATTTCATTAATGTCTTGTGTTATACGCTACACCAAAAGGAGCTTTCACAACACAAATATCTGACCTGGCTTTAATTACACGCAATCACGACCTTCCATGATAGCGTGTGTTGTACGCAACACCAAGTTTCGCTAAACAACGATATGCTATTAAAATATTATTAAAACTAGCCGTTATGAATAGTAATAACCACTTTTTGAAATTTTTGAAATTTTATTTTTCAAAATGGACTTCATTTTTGGATTCGGAATATCGAAATTAGCTTAGGGTGCAATTTTGGTAATTTTTGGATAACTTTTATATTTTGATGAATAGTGGAAATTACTAAATTTTAATTAAAAACAACTTTTTCAATAGAAATAATTAATAGTGATAAATTATTAATTTTAGTGGTTTTAAAGTATATTTAGATTACATTTTTACAATTTAATACAATGATGGTCATTGGATTTAATTTCACATTTAAACCAGTTATAAACAAGTGTCAATCTTTTGATAGTTATTATCTCTTAAAAACACGCCTTTTGTTTTGACGATGGGAATTAATTTTTAAATTAATTAATTCAACTGATATGTTTTTAATTTGGTAAAATATACATCATTTTTGAGTTCATAATATCAAATATATCTTAGGCCTAATTTTTGGTATTTTTTTGAAAACTTTCAATTTTTGATGAATAGTGAAACCACTAAGTGGTAGTTAAAAAAAACTGAATTGTTCAGAAAACATAATTTTACCTCTTCTTTGAGTGGAATTTCAAAAATACGAGAGACACGGTTGATGTTAGTAAGTAAAATGTTGTTCAATCTGATGAAAATAATTTTTTGGTGAATATTAACTTTTTACTTTTTTTACCACGGGTAAAAGTAAATAGGGTAATTAAGGGTAGAAATGATATTATTATTACCCTAACACACGTCCAAATTCTATTGGACAAGTTTAATTCGACCAAAAACAATCTTAGTAATAAAATATGACCATTTATCTCCACTTGGATTAGATTAGGACATTTATTATTAATTTATTTAAAGAAGGGTTAAAAGAGTTAAAATCAAAGTTTATTTACTAAATAAATTTTAATATAGGGTTATACATAAGATAAATTCTATTGTAATTATTAATTAGAAAGATAAAAAGATTTCTCACATAATTGTATTTTATTTATAAATTTTAGACATTATATAATTTAATTTATTTATGACACAACGATGATGCAGTAATTATCTTATTAATGAAATATTGAAATAATTGATGTTATAAATACCAAAATAAATATAATTTGAGACTTTTTATGAATTCAAATACTTTTATAGGTTAATATGACATGTTATCATTGATGTAATTAACTTTTTTCGAACTTATCATTCTGTTATGATTTTCACAAAAATCCATTACTAAATAGTGTCAAAATTGACATAAAATAGTTTTTAAAACAAATATTATATTATTAATTGTTATTTTATTCCTAAAAATCTAAGGTTCGGCCAAATAACTTAGATAAGGTTATATATATTAATAATAAACAATTTGGGGTTCGTTTGGCTTCTTATAGTAAGTTTATTAACCTTATAGTGTAAGAAAACAAGAAGACACAGTAAAAGTTAAATTATCTAACTTAAAGTTAAATCTAAATGATAAGGTTAAAATAATAACCTAAACTTGTCTAAATCCTATTGGATGAGAGGATTTAGACCCATAACCACTTTAGCTTCTAAATAAGACCCTTTTTAACCATTATAAACCGAATTTTCCCTTAATATAAAATAATCTTTTTAGTTATTCCAAAGGTACCCCTCTCCACCCTTATAAAAGGGCACCTCCTCCCTCTCTTCCTCACACAACTCTGAGCCTTCAATCCCAGCCAAACCCTACCAAATTCTCTTCTAAACTTCCCTAGAAACATCATAGAGGTTCTGGTCTTCTTCAAAGACCCATTTTAGTGCCCTAAAAGGAGGTCTCAAAGAGGCGCTTTAAAGAAGAGGTAATTTCCGTTACCGATTCTTTCACCTTTATTTCTTCTTCCACTTCTTCTTCTTAGGTTGTTTCATTATGAAGTAATGACATAAGTATCACTAATTTACTGATATGTTATTATAAGTATGAAACAATCCTATGTCACCATCTATCCATCCTACGGAAAACGAAATCACCGCGCGTGCGTACGTACAGAATACCGTCTCCACGCCGTGGTGAAATCTATTTTCCACCACCACCTTACTTGGATGGGTATAATGGTGTAAATAATAACTATATATTATTATTTTAAAGTGATTTTGATTCTGAAATAGTATACATACACTCCAATATAGTCCCACGATCATGAGAACGATATCATCGCTCGTGCGTACGTACAGACTACCGTCTCCACGACACGATGAGATTCATTCTCCACTTTAACAATTCATGAATAATTATAAAGTATATATAATAAGTAATCATGAAATATATGAAATAATAATGATACTGTGTTTATGTGTATATATATGTATGTCATCTACATAATTATGTTCAACTCCATAAGGAAACGAAAACAGCGTTCATGCATACGTACGGCCTACCGTCTCCATGAACGGTGTATTTCTTTCCATTTACTGATTTATTATATATATGTATATTCTGAATATATATATATATATAAATCATATTTTATGTTCTAGAATTAAGTAATCATGATCTAAGAAATCATATGAATAATTACAAGTTAAAACACGAACGACAAATGAGACGATTTTACCCAAAACGCTACTTTAACATGAATTTACAAAAGAACAGGTAATATAAAGTCATAAGTGAACCATATATGATATAATAACAATGAATATGATTATTTAATAAGTCAATGACATTATTTAAATCATTATACAGGAGGTTTGGACACTTACGAAGCAAATCAGATCTAAGGTAAGGGAAAATCTCACAATCTCAATTTTTATCCGAGATTGTTTATACTTTGGAATTTACTGGGGTGTATTTTACCATCCACATCCATATTTCCTCAATATGTAATATTGTTTCCATCCAACTACAATTGTTTAAATCCAATTTTACCCTTCGGTGAGTTTTTAGTAAAGGATATGAAAGGCATCTTTTGTCGTTTTTCGTACGAGGTACTTTTTTGACTTTTCCGACAAAAGTACGAGAAGAATGTTTTTTTAACTTATACGGCATGAATGGATTTTTAAAACATTATTTCCAAGAAGCTTCCTTTACAAGTTTTCATGTTTATTTTTAATCAACTTCTTTTAGTTTAGAATTGTATGACATGTTATGAAAGGAAAAGTGTTTTTGAAGAAGAAACGATACTTTCCTCAAGAATGGAGTTGAAGTGTTTTATCAAAATTATTTTCCATCTAAGATAATAAACAGTTCTGTTTTTATCCCTATTATTACATTGGTTTGATTATGTTGTGATGGAATTATTTTCATGAATTCCTTTATCGTAAATGAATTGTTTTATGATGTCATGATGTTTAAGATTCCCATTTTTATTACACGGGTTATGAAATGATGTATGGTTTATGATTTTGTGGCACACATAAGAATGGTATCATTAAGAGATGGGTGGGACCTATATCTCCCTCCAATGCATTGGGTAATGATTTTATATCTCATGAGATAGACATGGCTGGAACGGTAGGTTATACCGGTTCAGTGAAATAGGACTGAAATGAGGGTGACTCTGTTCAGAAATGGACTTTGTCCACTAAGATAGTCTTGGAAATGAGTCTTGACTAACAAGAAATGATTCTCTATGATTATGTGTGTATGCCAAAAAGTTTCATGTTTTAATTTATGATTATTGGGATTTCATTTCACTACTATGATTTATCCCATGCTATGAAATTATGCTCTCTTTTTCAGGTTAAGATTTCCAAAATTTTATGTTCTTATGAATATGATGTGATTGATATATATTTTTTTTACCCTTACTGAGCATTTGAGATCACCATTTTATGTTTTCTTTTCCCCAGGATATAAATAAAGGTTTTAGGTAAAAAAAGGGAAGATAATTATGGGTGATGTTGAAGATCTTTTACCACGATTAGAAGATTATATTATGAGATTCCAAAGACACTAAACTATTACGATCCTTGTGTGTGTGTTTTTGTTATGTACTAAGTATTCCGAAAAAGTAATGTAATGTCCATGTATGTCAAGCTTCGGGTCTCTACAATTATACCTCACATTCTTCATTGTTGTTAACAATGTGTCACCTTTGACACATGTTCTTTGAACTTATGATTAGTACAACAATCGTCTGTATTTCTATTCCTCCGTTTCATTAGAGTACTTCTTGATCTCCTTCATTTTGATCTTCATTGACAACTATTGACAAAAAAATAGAACCTTATACACAATGTGGTTCCAACAAGAATAATCTGGAAGTTGTCTTCAGCACATCCTCATCCCTTGATCAAATTTAATGATAACTCAATTGAAGGTCAACCATCGAGAAACACCATCCCCCTCTCAGTAGATTGAATAGGTCGCCGAGCCTTAGAAATGGATACTTATTCTTCACCATCACTTGGTTAAGAAATTGGTAATATATATACAACCTCAGACTCTAGTCTTCCTTCTTGGAAATGAAAACATGTGCTGCCTAGAGTGATAGGCTCAGTATTACAAAGCCCTTCCTCTATAAATCCTCCAATTCCAACCAAAACTCAAAAATCTCTACAGGAGCCATCTGATATGCTGGTGAGGATATCAGCGATATCCTGGAGAGTTACTCAAAGAAGAAGTTGATCTCTTAGATAGGAGGTAATCTTAGAAAATCTTCTAGAAATACGTCCTCATACTTCACCACTACTAATGGGAACCAAAATCCCACAACATCTACTAATCTACAGTTATGGATTGACAACTCATGATTGATTGGATAAACCCTCCTAAGAATGAGACACTCCCATGCTTCCTGAGTCTCCTTTTCACCAACAAAGGAAACCTTGTCCCATCACTGTAAACACACCACACGCTTCATTTAAATCAATCAATCTGGTCAAGGAAAAAGATAACCAATCCGTACCAAGAATGACATCATATGGCCTTAACACTGTCACCAAGTGGTTCTAATTTAAACTCTCACCTCCAAGGTTAGGATCACACTATTAGGAAATATGCGTGATCAATTACTCTTCTCATGTAGGTGTATCTAAGAACAAGGGTTAAGTCAATAGCACTATTTGAATGTCAAGGTTTTGAACAAGATATCTATCGAGGAAAGAATGACTAGAACCTATGTCTATATGTACTGAAAATAAGTTATAAAAGATAAAAATGGTACCACCGATCATCCCTCAACTTCCTGGGTCTTACAGATCAACTACATGTAGCATCCCCCACCCTTGTCCCCCAGCTCCCTAGGCATGGTTCAGATTTCATATGGGTGGTGGTAGAAGTATGTTAAAATGTCTTCCACCTCACGAAGCTCTCCTTACTCCTCTACCAAGTCCACCGCCTAGCGGGGCTGCCTAATCCACTCTCTACCTCTACCTGAGCTATCCATCCACCGTGTCTCAAACAGTATCTCAGCAGGTTTGACAGTCTCAAGTGATATGTCATATTCCATCGCATGAGTAGCATCGCCTCTCCCTTGGATGATTGGATCTAGCCCGGGAGCCCTATTCTATAGATCCCATTTCCAAGGACCTACTAAGATATCTCCCATAGCCCAATCCATGTGCCTGACATTAAATTTTTTCTACCGAGGTCTTTGCACCTACCTGATAGCTGCTTACTACCATCGGATGTCTCTACTTAGATAAGAAGTTCTTGACCACCAATGCTCGTTCGAGCACTCAAAATAAGTTGAAATTCATATAGGCAGGTGTAACACTCCACGTTTTTGAAAATAAATATAGAATGAATTTTTTTAATATATCCATTAAACAAAACATTGCCTCTTATATGTTTTGAATTTCATGAAATGGTCATCTAGAGTTGTGTTTAGTAAGTCATTTAGAGTCTGATAGAACAAACTTGATTTTTGGTGAATAGTAACATACCCTTATGAATAGTAATATGAATAGTAATATGACCCTTATGAATAGTAAATAATAATAATATTTTATTTTCTTAATGAAATATGATAATGGGATCTTAATTAATTTTTCAATGACACATAAAACTAATTGCACTTCAAGATTCTTATTTCTAAAAATAACCATGACGTTATTTAAAAATTAAATTAATAATATTAAGAAAATTATTTTTGAAAAATGGATTTCACTTTTGAATTCTATACGTCGAAAAATGGTAGGGGTGAATTTTTTGGATTTTTCTAAAATACATTAATTTTTCATGAATAGTAAAAATACAATTTTGAGTTTTCGGTAGTTTAATGACCACATAATAATGTAATAATTAAATATAAAATTATTTTTTTAATTGTGTATAGAAAATTATGACATGAGGTACCCCAAGTGGCTAAAACCAAGGGAAAATACCATGGGCAAGACCATGGTTTGGAAAAAACCACTAATGAGGTGTCCCTTTGAAATTATTCAAAAATTACCTCTCTTTTTCTATAAATAACCCCTAATCCATTCGTTTTCATTCATTAAAAATCCACCATCCTCGAATATCTGGTGGTTTTACCTCTCTAGGAGTCCTCCCAAGGTGTCCCTAAGTCCTCGAGGTCCCATCCTTCAAGATCTAAGAGTTATTCTACAAGGTAAGGGAATCCTTCATTCTCTTCTTTAAGTTGACACTTCTATTATGTTATCTATTTGAAATTCCTTTCTCATATGTTGAGGTTTGATTTTATTCATTATTATTACTGTGCTTTTTTTCAATATGATGAGAGACCCTTTTGTTCTAATCATTTGATTTTATGAAATTTTAAGTGACGCCGTTAGGCTGCCGAATTTTCATAAGGGATCTCTTAACCTTTCCTTTATTTTCAAGTTCATCTCTTTTATTTTTCTCTCCACACATCCTCTATCCAAATGATCATGAAATCTACAGTAACATAGATATAATATATTTATGTCATGTTAATTGAATAACCTTCATAAATATTTTTACTCCCTCCCTTTTATTTTTATAAATGAAATCAACGTCCATGAGGTTCCAATTTATAGCCTTCGTGGACAACGAAGTTTCATTCGTCAACTTCTTCTTCATTACTGGTAATGAAAAAATAATTATGGTTTAACCAGACTATAATATATTTATTATAACATTATTAATATTCAGGAACTAGAATATGTACATATAATTAAGTTATATGACAAAACTAGTTCATAATAATCCAAATACCGCCAAATAATCGAAAAGGTTCCCATCTAATGATCAAACTCATTCCATATAACCAAATGATATAAATGAACAATACCAATTATTTATGTTCATAAATAATATTTAATTCCAATCCTATAGATTTATAACCATTCCACATGAATTCCATTACTTAAGAAGAAGTGAACCGATTATGAAAATAAAGAAAATGAACACCCAAGAACAAAACAATTCAATATAATAACTTAGAAATAAGGGTATAAATGAAATAAAAATAATTAGGAAAAACTAAATAAATGTACAATAGTTTTTTAAATAATTTATTAATAAGTATAATTTCATATTCCATGAGCTTAAGTTTTAGAGAAGAACACGTTTGGAGTTAAGGTAATGGTTTTTCGCCCAAACTTCCATTTTCATTCGGGTTACTTTCATTGTCTAATTAACTCAATGAAATTCTTATGTATTGTTATGTACTCATCATATATTCTGTGTGAGTATCATATATATGTTTACAAACTAGAAACCTTCCTTATTTAATGGATAGTAACATGTTTTAAAAGGAACTTTCAAAATTGTTTCCAAAATAGAAGCCCGATTCAAGGGAATTTCTCCAATTAATATCTATTTACAAGGGCACTCTATAATCTGATTTTGGAAACCATTATATTTATAAAAATAATCATTTTATTATGAAAACACTATCTTACTTCACTTATGGTTTTATACAATGATTTTCCAAAAGAACTCTTCTTTTCAACATAAAAGAGTATTTATCCCAAAATTGCTTAATGATTTCATAAGAGTATTTTCGTCCAATGCTCTTATTGATTCTATGGTATTATTGGGTTTAATAATTAATGAAGTCATATACCATATTTTATTTAATGTTTTATGAATAAATTTAATGTGGATGATCAATCCTAAAACCATTCATCATACTATTCTGAATGGTTAGTGTTTATGATCAATAATTGGTAATGTTAGTTACATTTCATATGATAGTTTCAATATGAATGATTATGTTGTTTATGATTATCCCTGCTCATATGAGGAATTAATTGGACTTATTATGTGATGGGTGGGGCCCACTATAGCCCCTCGATGCATCGGTAGGTCTCATGAGACAAACTATGGTCTTGGCACGAGGTCTTGACAAAAATGATAATTTTATGGTCCTTGCACGAGCCTTAGAGGGTATTGTTATGATGTAAGTCATATTCACTTCCTTCATTATGATGCTAGTATCTGAATTTCATGTGGTTATTCAACTAGTAGAATACCCATGATTAAGTTTTATTATGTCAATACTTATTCAACTCATATTTCTTCCATAATTTGTTTAAGTTCTTTATTAAAGGCATTCGTTTTCAATTATTCACCATGTCCAATGTTTATATTAACTTCCGCTGTATTTGTTACACTTACTGAGCATTTGAAATCACCCCTTTCTTATGTTTCATTTCTCAAGACATGAATAAGTAATTTATGAATGACGCAAAAGCTTAATCTAGGAGATGTGATGTTTCTAGTGGAATAAAATAGTGTTTTTATTCCCTTCATGTTGTAATGATAAACTTATGTGTGTAACGTTTTTCCAATAATAATAAACTACTAGGTATTTCGGGATTTTTATTCCTTGTATGTATGCCAACGTAATCAAATAAGGCACCAGCTCTAGGAAACTGGTGTCAGGTCCTTACAGTGGGCATTAGAGGAAGTTTAGTAAAATACTTGGAAACTAGATTTAGAAAATATAGAATTAGGGAATAATCCTTAAGTTAGTCTTTGAATAAATACATAAAATAACATCCTGGTATTTTGATAAGGAATAGATAATGTGGATCTTTCAAAGAATACATCCCTGTCTGGATATGAGATGGTAGAGGTAGCTCTGGAACAGATGTATCTTGGGGTAACACCCAAAAACACCGCTTTGAGCTAGACTCGAACAGGAACTGGTGCATGAAAACGGGCCTTGCTGCACTCTTGGTTACGACACTCCTAGGGGATATTATTAGGATAATTTACATTTTCATTAAAAGCCATTATGAAGGATTGAAATGCTAAATATTCTTCAAAGAAACAATTTTTGTGAATATGGGATTAGCCATGCGTAGGATCTCAATTTTTCTGAGTATTTTTAAGTTAATATTTTAAATTCTGATTCCTAACATAATCTAGTGTATGTCATTATCTAGAGATGGAACCAAGTGGAAGGAATGGAAATCAAATGAATTCACATGTCCCCTGTAGGGATTTTCTTCCGATGCAAGATAATGATGTTGGCTCTGGTGCTGTGACTGGTGAGGAGAAACTCATAACTATACCAGGAAAACTTACTCAGGTTATGAATAATAACCTTACTCGTATGGAGCATCCATATCCACAACGTGGAGGAGACATTCTAGATCGCTTTATGTGACAACAACCTGCATCATTCAACGGGACTACAAACCTGTTTGTAGCAGAGTGGTGGATATGTTCCTTTGAGAAGATATTTCTCGTTTTTTGATGTAATGAATGTGAAAACGTTTTCATGGCAGTATATCATCTATATGGAGATGTGGATCAGTGGTGGTCATTAATCCAAAACACAAAGGAGGAGGAAGAGATAGAAGAGATGCAATGGAGTGATTTTAAGGAAATCTTCACAGAAAAATATTTCCCTTGTGAGCAGCGTGCAAATATGGAGAGACAGTTCCTGAATTTGAGGCAGAATAAAGATAAGAATGTTTCAATGTATGAAGATAGCTTTAAAAGATTATAAATACATACTATAGACTACATAAGAAATCCAAGGAGAAAAATTGATCGATTCTTTGATGGCCTAAAGCCATTCCTCCAGTGGGCACTGGTCTTCCAATGTTTTTCATCATATAAGGATATAGTTTCATGTTCAATCAATATAGAAAAAGAATTCTCTAAGTCTTATGACTTTAAGGGAAATCAAGAAAAGAAGAGGGCTGCTAAAAACCCTGGGAAAGGAAATAAGGAAACGGGGAAGAAGGGAAGAGTTGAGTTTCTACCATGTGATAATTGTGGAAAGACACACCATGGTGCATGCTTAAAAGGAAAATGTGTATGCTATAAATGTGGTCAGAAAGGCCATCTTGCTGGCGACTACAATGAAAAGAAGGAATCCAATGATGTTCAATGCTATAGTGGTTGGGAGATGGGACACTATGCTAATGATTATCGAAAACATCAAGGAAATATGAAATAAAGAAGGTCAAGGGATCAGGGACAAGCTTATGCAATCACAACTGTAGAGGTTGATATTCCTAATGATGCGGTGGTCAGTACTTTAATTATTTCCTCAATTTTAGCCAATGATTTATTTTATTTTGGATCAACACATTGTTTATTATCTTCCCAGTTTTCTAAGAAAATTAGATATTTCCAATTTGATTTAACAAGGGAGTTGTCAGTCAAAACTCCTAGGGTAAGTATCATTGCTACAATGTTCTGTGGATCAGTTCACATTAGGGCATATAAATGCTCTTTATCTGCTGATATCATCAGCATACCCATGATTGAATTTGATATAATCCTCAGTATGGATTGTCTTTCAGACCATGATGCAAAAATTTATTGTAAGAAGAAGGAGGTTACGATTTTTGATGAAGATGATAAAGAACACCTAATCTTTTGAGCAGAATTATTACCACCCGATTCTTATCTAGATCCACCCCCAGTAGCTCAACTAAATTCAATTATTAGGAGTAAGAGAATGAAATAACTGTGTGTGAGGAAAGGAATTTTCAAATAGAGGATGCATTTATTTTGAGAGAATATGTTGCTATGTTTCCAGATGATTTACCTGGACATCCTCCAAAATGAGAAATTGAGTTTTCCACTAATTTAATTCCTCGTTCAAGGCCGATATCAAAGACCCCTTATAGAATGGCCACTTTGGAATTTGTTGAACTAAATAAACAACTAGTGGAATTGAGTAATAAGAGATTTATTTGCCCTATTGTTTCTCCATGGGGATCCCCTATCCTCTTTGTTATAAAGAAATATGGATCCATGAGGCTGTGCATTGATTACAGGGAAATCAATGTTATTAAAATAAAGAATAAGTATCCTCTGCCAAGAATTGATTATTTATTTGACCAACTACATGGAGCTCAATACTTTTCAAAGATTGAACTTCGATATGGATACCATCAGTTGAGTGTGAAGAAGGAACACATTCTGAAAATAGCGTTTCGAACCAGGTATGGGCATTACAATTTTATAGTAATGCCTTTTGGATTGAATAATGCACCCTCTGTCTTCATGGATCTAATGAACAGTGTTTTCAAGGAATACCTCGATGAATTTGTACTGGAATTTATTGATGATATCTTGGTATACTCCAAAAGCTATTAAAATCATGTAAATCACTTGTACATTATCCTCAAGACTCTTAGAAGACATGAATAATATGGGAAGTTTAGCAAGTGTGAAATCTTGATTCAGGAGATTTTTTTCTTGGCCATATTGTCTCTAAGGATGGAATCCCTGTAGATCCTAAAAAGGCAAAGGAAATTCAAGATTGTCTCACGCAAACAAACATAACTGAGGTACGAAGTTTTATTAGCTTAGAAGGTTATTATCGGCATTTTGTGAAGAATATTTCCATACTGTCTAACCCGCTAACACAGCTCTCACGTAAAGGGGTTAAATTTGTTTGGACAAATGATTGTGAAGAATTCTTCAAAAACAGAAGAGAAGATTATTCAATGCTTCTATATTTATTCTACCATCGGGGAATGACAGGTTTTTCATTTATAGTGATGATTCAATGAAAGGACTTGGTTGTGTCCTAATGCAATATGATAGGGATATTTCTTATGCTTCACATCATCTAAAAATTCACGAGTGAAACTATCCTACTAATGATCTTGATTTAACTGCTATAATCTTTTCTTTGAAGATATGGAGACATTATCTCTATGGTGAAAAATTTGAGATTTATACTGATCACAAGAGTTTGAAGTATATTTTCTCACTGAAGGAACTGATAATGAGGCAAAAGAGATTTCTTGAACTACTCAAGGATTATTATTGCATGATACACTACCACCTTGGGAAGGCAAATAAGGTGGCATATTCTTTGATCAGAAATCATCACAGAGTGTTGAACAAGATGAGAGTTGAAAGAGATCCTATTTTCATGGATCTAGTATAGATGTATATGGGAATAACCATAGAATGTGAAATATCAATGATTTTTTAAATGGTTTCCAAACCATCATTACTAGAAAGGATAAAAATTATCAGGCTGATGATGAGGAGTTTCAAATGTAGATTAATGCTATGAATGATGGGAGATTGTGTGACTTCTTATATGAAGATGGAATTTTGAAATTTGGGAAGAGAATTTGTGTTCTCGATATACCTGATCTAAAAAGGGAATTGTTGGATGATTCTCATAGTTCCAATTTCTCTATACACCCTGGTAGCTCTAAGATGTATAAAGATTTGAAGGAACATTTTTGGTAGGACAACGTGAAGAGGGAGATTGCTGATTTTGTGTCAAGATGTATGGTTTGTCAACATGTGAAAGCTGGAAGGCAACAACCTAGAAGAGTATTACAACCTCTTCCCATACCTTAGTCGAAATGGGATAATATCACAATGGACTTTGTCATGGGACTACCAAAGACTCCTAGAAGGAATGATGCTATATGGGTCATTATTGATCATCTTACCATGTCAATGCAATTTATTGCTATAAGAGAAGATCTGCCACTTGAACGTCTAGAAAGACTATATAATAATGAAGTTGTGAGACTTCATGGAGTACCCCAATCGATTGTTTCTGATTGTGGCCCACGTTTTACATCAAGATTCTGGAAAAGTCTTCAGAAGGCCCTAGATACTGATCTTCATTTGAGCACTGCCTACCACCCACAAACTGATGGACAATCAGAACGAATTATTAAAACATTCGAAGACATGTTGAGGTCTTTTTATCTTGATTTTCAAGGCATATGGGATCAGTATTTACCTCTCGTAGAATTTTCCTACAACAATAGCTTCCATTCAAGTATTCAGATGGCACCCTATGAAGCATTATATGCGAGGAGATGTCTTACACCAAATTCCTGGGATGATGTTGGTGAAATAAAGCTCATGATCCCAGAACATGTTCTAGAAACAATGGAGAAGGTGAAGATTATCCAGAACCATATCAAAATAGCTCAATGTAGGCAAAATAGCATTGTTTATAACCGATGGAAGGATTTGGAATTTCATAAAGGTGATCACATTTTCTTAAAGGTATCTCCATGGAAGGGTATTATACAATTTGATAAGAAGGGAAAATTATGTCCCAGGTACATCAGACCTTTTGAAATTCTAGACCGAATTAGAGTCGCAACTTACCTTTTGTAAATGCCTCCAAGTCTCTCCAAGGTTTACAATGTGTTCCACATGTCAATGTTAAGAAAGTACATGCCATACCTAACACATGGACTCACTTATGAAGAAGTAAAACTTGAGCATGATCTATCTTATTATGAAGAGCCTATCAAGATTCTTGATACTAGAGAACAAGTATTGAGAAATAGGAAGACTCGTCTGGTGAAGGTTCTATGGAGGAACCATAAGATGGAGGAAGTAACATGGGAGCCTGAGGAGCTTATGTTAAAGGCATACTCAAATATTTTTAGGTAATATTCTTGTGAATTTTGAGGACAAAATTTTTGTAAGTAGGGGAGAATGTAAAACCCCAAGGTTTTGAAAATAAATAGAGAATTCAATTTTATAATTTATCCATTAAACTCAACTTTTCTTGTTCTATGTTTTGAATTTCAAGAAATGGTCATATAGAGTTGTGTTCAGTAAGTCATTTGGAGTCTGATAGAACATACATGATTTTTGGTGATTAGTAACAAACCATTATGAATATTAATATGAATAGTAATATGACCCTTATGAATAGAAAATAATAATAATATTTTATTTTTATAAGGAAATATGATAATGGGATCTTAATTAATTTTTCAATGTCACATAAATCTAATTGCACTTCAAGATTATTATTTTTCAAATTAACTATGACCTTATTTAAAAATGAAATTAATAATATTTATAAACTTATTTTTGAAAAATGGATTTCACTTTTTAATTCTACATTTCAAAAAATGGTAGGGGTGATTTTTTGGGATTTTTCTAAAATACATGAATTTTTCATGAATAGTAAAAATAGAGTTTTGAGTTTTCAATAGTTTAATGACATCATACTGATGTAATAATTAAATATAAAAGTGTGGTTTACTTGTGTATAGTAACATATGACATGAGGTGTCCTAAGTGGATAAAACCATGGGCAAGCCCATGGTTTGACAAAAATCACTAATGATGTGTCTCTTTGAAATTAATAAAAAATTACATCTCTTTTTCTACAAATACCCACTCATCCATTCGTTTTTATTCATTACAAATCCATTATCCTTAATGATATGGTGGTTTTACCTCTCTAGGAGTCCTCCCAAGGTGTTCCTAAGCCCTTAAGGTCCCATCCTTCAAGATCTAGGAGTTATTCTACAAGGTAAGGGAATCCTTCATTCTCTTCTTTAAGTCCACACTTCTTTTATGTTATCTATTTGAAATTCTTTTCTCATATGTAGAGGTTTGATTTTATTCATTCTTCTTACTGTCCTTTTTCTAAATATTATGAGATACCCTTTTTTTCTCATCACTTGATTTTATAAAATTTTAAGTGATGCCGTTAGGCTGCTGAATTTTCATAAGGGATCTCTTAACATTTCCTTTATTTTCAAGTTCATCTCTTTTATTTCTCCCTCCTCACCTCTTCTACCCAAATGATAATGATAACTCTGGTAACATCTACATATTGGATTTATGTCATGTTAATGAAATAACCATCATAAATATTTTTACTCCCTCCCTTTTATTTTTATAAACGAAATCAACGTCCATGAGGTACCAATTTATAGCCTTCGTGGACGATGAAGTTTCGTTCATAAATTTCTTCTTCATTACTGGTCATGAAACCATAATTATGGTTCAAATATACTATAATATATGTAATATAACATAATAAATAATCAGGAACCAGAATATTTACTTATAATTAAGTTACATGACAAAACTAGTTCATAATCATCCATATACCACCAAATAATCGAAATGGTTCTCATCTAATGATTCATACTCATTCCATATAACCAAATGATAGAAATGACCATTAAAAATTATTTATGTTCATAAATAATATATAATTCCAATCCAAGATATTTATAACCATTCCACATGAATTCCATTACTTAAGAATAATTGAACCGATTATGAAAATAAAGAAAATGAAGACCCTAGAACAACAAAATTCAATTTAATAACTTATCAATAAGGTTATAAATGAACTAAACAGAATTATGATAAACTAAATACATGTCTAATAGGTTTTTAAATAAGTTATTAATATGTATAATTTCATATTCCCGGAGCTTATGTTCGAGAGAAGAACACGTTTGGAGTTAAGGTAAGGGGTTTTCACCCGCACTTCCATTTTAATTCGGGTTACTATAATTTTCTAATTACCTCAATGAAATTATTATGTATTGTTATGTACTAATCATATATTCTATGTGAGTATCATATATATGTTTACAAACCAGAAAAATTCCTTATTTTATGTATATTTTCACCTTTTAAAAGGATCTTTCAAATTAGATTCCAAAATAGAATCCTGATTCAAGGGAATTTCATTAATTTATATCTATTTACAAGGGAAATGTATAATCTGTTTTTTGAAACCATTATATTTCAAAAAATCCTCATTTTATTATGAAAATACTATCTTACTTCACTTCTGGTTTTATACAAATATTTTCCTGAAGAACTCTTCTTTTCAAAATATAAGAGTATTTATCTCAAAACTGCATAATGATTTTATAAGAGTATTTTCGTTCAATGCTCTTATTGATTCCAAGGTATTATTGAGTTTAATAATTTATGAAGTCATATACCATATTTTATTTAATGGTTTATTAATAAAATTATTTTGGCTGATATATTATAAAACCATTCATCATATTATTCCGAATGGTTAGTGTTTATGTTAAATAATTGGTGAAAGATAGTTAATTTTCATATGATAGTTTCAATATGAATTTTTATGTTATTTATTTTGATCCCCACTCATATGAGGAATGCATTGGACTTATCATGTGATGGGTGGGGCCCTCTATAGCCCCTCAATGCATCGGTAGGTCCTATGAGACAAACTATGGTCTTGGCATGAGGCCATGAAAAAACGATTATTTTATGGTCCTAGAATGAGGCTTGGACGGTATGGTTATGATGTATATAATATGAAATTCCCTCATTATGATGCTGGTATCTGAATTTCATGTGGTTCTTCGACTAGAATAATACCCATGACTATGTTTTATTATGGAATTATTTATTCAGCTCATATTTCTGCCCTAATGTGTTAAAGTTCATTATTAAAGGCATGTGTTTTCAATTATTCACCATCTCCAATGTTTATATTAAATTCCACTGTATTGATTACTCTTATTGAGTGTTTGATATCACCCCTTTCTTATGTTTCATTTTATCTGGAAACGAAGAAGTAATTTATGAATGACGTGAAAGATTAATCTTGGAGACATGATGTTTCTAGTGGAATAAAATAGTGTTTTGATTCCCATCATGTTGTAATGATAAATTTATGTGTGTAACTTGTTTCCAATAATACTAAACTACTCAGTCATTCATGATTCGTATTCCTTGTATGTATTCCAACATAATCAAATAAGGCACCATCTCTAGGCAACTGGGGTCAGGTCTTTACAGCATGACACTAGCTTTGATGACCCATTATAAACCTCAGTCGATGGTTTGAGCTCTAAAGTACTGATCACTGACCATATCCATTGAGTACCTAGAGAGGTTGGTAAAACTTGATGAATAATCACCCATGATAAAACTGCCCTATTAAAGCTGAAGAAGCTCGAAGTCATGCACTTCTCTCTGCATTACTATAGAGAAATTGCCCTTAAAGATTATCTCAAAATATTTCCCTGAAAGAGTCACCTCGACATGAGTCTATATGGTCAAAATACCAAATAACCCTACTGAACCCTGAATAAAGCTCACTCTTGAGATCACTATCTATTCCGCTAGTGTCCTCACTAGATGGAAAACTATGGTCATCACTTCAGGCAAGTCATCAACTGCCTGAGGGTTAGGCTCACCTCGAAACCTGAGTTTCTATGCCTTTGAAACTTATGGAGGGTGCTCATCCAACACTCTACATCTACTGGTACTATTGGTACCACATGTTTCCCCACTGGTGGTGACAGTTGGTGCACCACCTCAAGGTAACGCATGGGGAAATGGCCCCAGAATCAAATCCTCCTTACTGAGGGGGTCAACCTTGTGTTTGATCTATTGAATCCTAGTATGTATTAATCACAGAGGCATCCTGTAATGAAACAAGTTGTACCATAGTAAATGAGAATATATAGATAACTTACACAGAAGAACATGGATCCCGCAACCCATTTATATATATTATGCATGTAGCTTTATTTTATTTCCCTACAACTACTGTTATCATGTAATGAGTCGGAAAAAATGTTATCACATTCCTGGTGTATGGTTATTTCGGCTTCCCAGACTAACACTAGAGTCCCTAGCCAAAAATCTGAAGTCCAAACACATAACACTATTTCCCCAAACAAAAAATCACAGAATCATTGTCCTCAATTTAGAAACAACCAACTCAGATACCAATCTTTCACAACCTTTCCTAGTGGGGCCTACACTGCGACTCTCCAAGCCAACCACCATTAGGCTAGGGGATGGTGAAAATCATGGAGTCGGCCAATCACTATCATCGGAGGTTTTTCCTAAGTACATGTACACACAAACAAATGCACACACATATATCCATGCCCAAAATTCTAAAATGTAAAAACCCATATGGAAGAAAATGAATTAAAACAAATAAACCCAACCGACATAGTAAAACATAAAGTAATGTGTGGAAAAGTAACTGGGACAGAATAAAAGCCAACTAAAAGAGAAATTTTCAAAACTAAAATGTCCGACCCATAAACAAAAAAGGTACTGGGACTGCTTCTCGATGCTGAAGGAATTCCTCGGCCAGTAAAGAAGATCACAAAGCTCGGTTGAGTCCTGGTCCACCCTGGAATTTTTAAAATGGCTACTCATCTGCAAAAGACATAACACATACAAGAAAATACTATGCAGAGGTGAGTATAAAAATACATAGTAGTGGACCCCAAAAACTACAATGTAATACATAATGTAAAGGTATAATCAAATCTTGACAATATATGTCTATAGAACATATAACAAGAGAAGCATCCAGATATACTCGGAACCCAAACCCTTAGTCTTGATGTAAGTCACAAGGACTCAAATACCGATTCTAGAGATTCAGTTCAGAGATTCCATGAAGCGCTACCCAAGAGAACACACTCCATAACAATGATATCTCTAATAAAGTACGTCCAAGATGTACCATTTTTGGGATGTTTCATGAGAGAGATAGATGTACTAATATATCTGAGTAATTTGTAGATACACTCATTCTATTAGAACTCATTCCTATGTGGGGAAATTTCATGATACAGAGAAGAAGACCACTGCTAGGGCCTTGACATATACCACAACTCATCTAGATTCACCTACTAAAAATAGGATCTATGTTCTGTATGATTGGTCTTTCCGATACCTAACTCTACCTTGGTTCAAGATTGGCTAGAGGATTTCCCTATGGGCCTCTTGAAGGGACTCTGACTCTATTGAGAATGTCCTGTTGAAGGGAACATAATCTGGTGGATGGAAGCAATACATGATCTTTAGGGGAATGAGTAAAGGGGGAACTAACCCAAATGAAACTTGTCAAGGATATGATAGATAAAGATATCAAGCCATGCATACGAAAGTAAACATTATATAGAGGTGCCTCATGTTGTGTCCCAGGACCCTAGATACTACCCACGTATGATGGCTTGTGTTGAAAATATCATGTCATATAGAAAAATTTAAACATGGTTTGTAGAAGAGTAACATGTTGGGATCTACTATCTGGGGTCCACTACATGTACGCTATCCATGTTCCAATAGAGGGATTGAACCCATGTCTTCTAAGCCATGTACCAGTACACGGGGTAACCCACGTAGCCAACCTTTCCTAGCTATGTAGTGGGGTGCATGCCATGTACTCCAATTCAACTCCCTATATCATCAGAGTCACACAAAAAGTCCCATGTAAAGACCCACATTCCATGTCATCTATTTTTGTAACTTGGATCCCTATACACCACTTATCCATCCCCACACACCATGTTCTTCGTAGAAAACACCATTTTCTTCACAATTTTCTAAAATCGCAGTTCTTCAATACTGCACTTTATGTGACCTTCAATCCTTAGATGTGGTTGTTTAAATGACATAAAACTGAATATATTAGCTCATACCATTATATCAAAGGAAATTTGGTCTGTTTCGGGTGTCCAAACAGCTATGGAAACATGTTACGAACATCCATGTGAAGAACAGTCAAAGAACAATTTCTTACAAACCATATTGATTCATCAAACTTCATTATTATCGAACCTCTGCTGGGTCATCATGATATCAGATATTGGATTTGGGATTTTTGTGTTTCAAGACAGATGTTCAAAGTTCAATTGTTCATAACCCCATGTAGAATAAGAAAAACACATGAGGTCAAAGGGGAGAATAAATTCATATAACTAATTGCTGAAAAATCCTATGACATTGTTTTTTACAGTGTTGATCCACTATCTCTATAAGGATAAAGTAAAACAAAAAAAATATGAAATTGATTCCCCAATATAAAACATGATAATAAAATCATATCATAAGAAAGAATGATCCATCGGTCAATATTTTTGTGGGGTAATCCGTGTTCATCATTTAAATCCATGAAAGGGAAAAAACAAAATCAAAAAAACAACCCCAACATTGATCATCGAAGAAGGTTGGATTTTCGGTTTTCATCAGTGGGATCTAATCATTTTGTGCAATAATCCACACATTGTTTTTTGTTGTGTTTCTTTGAGAGTTCTCCAAGGGTGTATCTTCTCTAAATATCCAAAGGATTCCAAGAATTTTTCTCAGGTTACGAGCCTACCTCCAAGATCCTAGTTCTTTAAAACCATAAAACACATCAATTCATCATTAAAATGCTAAAATAAAATAAATTATTAATTTATTTTATTTCCTTTAAAAGATTGAAAATTAACTTTTATAGTCAAGCTGTGCCGGCTAGGGTTAGACCTCTTCTAAGGTAAATTTGATTCTATAAACACAACGGTGCCCTAAGATTTCTAATCTGGGCACCCGTTTAAATGTTATTATACATTATTAGGAAAACTGCTTGCACATATTTTTTTAAAGGTTAATTTATTTCATACATTTATTTTAGGCACTTCGAGCCTCAGAATCACTATCCATCATAAATCCCAGTCTCAAATTAATTCCATATAATATTTTAAAAAATAATAACTTGAATCTCTTGAAAATTACAATATTTATCCCATCTGGCACTAATTTAAACTTCTCATTTATTCCATGCACTATGTCAGGTCTAAGAATAATGTTTAATCAACATTGGTCATAAATATTAGGGACCAAATGACCACCCATTAAATGTCTCAAATGGTTCTATGTGAAAAGATTATTGGTATTTTTTGTTATTAGAGAATTAAAAAAAAGGATCGCTATTTTACTAATTTTCTTTGATGTCCAGGATGAACCATGACAACATATAATCTAGAAGCCAGATGATTCACTCCATATGTATGTTGGTATGAGGGAATAAGTAATTGCAGATGAATAACTCATTGTCAAAAGTTTGAAACAATCCTATCAAGACACACATGATACAAATACATAACGATACAAAAACTTTTATCCTCAGAACTTTATAAAGCCACATGACGTCATCCCCATATATCCTCTCCAAAATATCTACAATACTCAACCTTTTGAATGTGATAATGTGAGGCAACTTGATCCTCTGATCTATCACTACCCATATGACATCATATCCTATCAATGCATAAGGTAATATTATCATAAAATCCATCAAGATGTCATCACACTACCACTTGGGGATATACTAGGGCTATAATAAAACACAAGGATCATGATTTTAGGCCTTGAAATACTTTAAAACTACACACAAAACCATGAAATCTACCAATTATCAATTAAACCAAGGATAACAAAATCATAACATCAAAACATTGTACATATTTAATACTATACGGTTCACCATTGAAGTTGAGATATGAATATTATAATGAAATATATCACACATCATCATCAAGAAGAACATCTTATATTGCAACAAAATCATTTTTTGAACATCCTTTGTACATATATCTATGTAATCACTTTTCCCTACATGATCGTCCATCACCTTTACCTCTGAGTCTTCCCACTAAAACTCCTCGACATCCTATATTAGTTAATACTGCATTTTCTTTTGAAATAATAAACTTAAAGAATCATCCAAACCTCTACCTCCACAAATGGCCACAAATTCTCCCATCACCCTCTATGTATCCTCATACTATTGATCGACACCCCTTTATAACTTCTCGCTTAACACATTAGCCATAAAATTCCACTTCAGTGAGGTATAATTGATCTCAAATTCATATTATTAGAGAACTCTATGTAACTTTTTTTTTCATATATTTAGATCTCATTGAGATAAATAAATATATCTCAAACTATAGTGATTAGTAAATAATAAAGAACATTTTTTTATGAGGTAATGTCACTAAAGATTCATCACAAACACATATATCAGTTGTTCCAAATCACCGGTGGAATAATTATTCTCATGGGAGAATAACATCATAGAACTATAAGAGATCACCTCCTTATCTTTTATCATGATGCATCCCAATAAAATCTATATGTATCAATGAAACCC
The DNA here is from genome assembly GCA_963277665.1 of Viscum album. Classification (NCBI taxonomy): domain Eukaryota; kingdom Viridiplantae; phylum Streptophyta; class Magnoliopsida; order Santalales; family Viscaceae; genus Viscum; species Viscum album. The sequence goes on along the minus strand of OY728157.1, from coordinate 451,432,390 downwards.
TCAAATAGTACATAGTATTCTAGAAACTGTAGCATCAGGTCACTGCTCAATATCCCCTTCATGTAATCCAAAACTAGATTACTCAGATTCTTCTTCTTGAAAGCATAGTATATCATGGTTAGAGGTGCCAAAAATGTTGAAATATATTATAAATTGGACATGAAACTATATTAATAGAAAATAAGATCAAGGTAACTGCAATCCTCATACATATTCTTGGGAACCTCCTTTGAAGCATCTACCTTGATCCTTAATGTGTACATTACCACACCCAAATGTGACAATAAATTACCATATATTTCTGCAATGTTATCTACAAAATTTAATTGAATAACACAATATAGATATGGTGGTGTTAATGGACCAATAAGATTTCTCTGACATGATCACCATGAACCTCCCTTGACTTTGAGTATACAAATATTTCATAGATGTACATAACTAAAAAAATATCCGAGATCATTATGAAACATGGAGTTCCATATTCCCATTAACAAAACTAGTTAATTTATGAAATTTAATGGAATTATAGTGAAATAAATTTTCCCTTATCGAAAAAATAGACTTCAGGATGACTTCCTCCTTCACCCCCTTCTGATGATATCTATACCAAATAACAATATAAGAAAACTATATAGCTACTATAAACTAGTAAAAAATATATTAAATATATATAAAAGGAAAAATATTATTCCTCATCACCTAATTTAGCTGTTAGTAGTCTACAAACTTCTTTATAATTTAATCTTCATGGACGGAGAATATAAATAGAGGGCCCCAAAATAATAGACCAAGCTACTTAAAATACTTCTATATCAGTTCAACTATGTAGGTCCTAAATCCAACATCTCATAGGGTTTCATATAATAAGGATCCATTGAAAATGTAGAATAACCTAGCTATAAATGTATCCAAAAATTGATATCAAATTAAAGAGGTAATGTCACAACCTCCTCATGAATGAAATCCAAAAATTATTCAACAAACCAAAGAAAATTCCCCATCCCGATGTCGATGAAAATTTTATGAAAAATCCTTCATTGGGGAAAGAATGGGCTTCACAAAACAACTTCCCATCCATAAACCATGTTTCAATGAAAAATATATACAAACCCTCCATATACAAGAACAAGCCTACATCTATAAGAAATAAATAAACATGCATACAATTCAACCAATAAATATAGAGGATAAAATTGTAAGAATGTATCTATAGAAAGAAGAGATAAAAACATGATGTATGTCACCATAAATTCACCCTAAATCCCCAACAAACATCAAATAATAATTTATATCCTTTGGCTAATGTAGTCATGATTAGGGAAATTAAAATAATCTCCATGCCCAGTCCCAATTCATGAACTATGGTGGGTGGAATGAAGGAGTGTGAGGTTCCAAAATCATACAAGGTATAAATAAGTGAAGATGAAAATATAATTGTATCGTTGATGATCTTTGAACCCTCTTGGGTCAAGACATAAAAAACATGCAATTGTAGACACCCTGACCTATTACCTCACTTCCAATGGAAACTTATACATCCATGTTAAGGTTTAGGTCCTTGAAGATGTGGAATATTAAGAGGATGACCCCTAACTACCACATCCCCTTATGATGGAGTATAGCCCAACTGCTATTACAACTAAAAATCACGAAACACTCATTATCACGACTCATCGTATTCTAGAGGGTCAAAACTCCAATAATTAAATAAATTACCTTACATACCGCTACTTCTTGATTTAGATATAGATGAAAACATGAACAAATTCTTGAAAAATTAGAAGAATATGAATGCATGATGGATGATAATTTCACCCAGTTTCATTATATAAATTTATTTTAATTTAATAAAGGTAACTCAAGTCAAACACAACCATAATGAGGAATTCAACTCTCCCTTGTCTATACCCAAAAAGTGAAATATCCTCTATTGGTCATTTGGTAAACTCAAGTTAATTATTTGAGATCCTGGGGGCCCTAAACTCATGTGTCATATACAGTAACCCTAGCCTATGTGACATGCCAAGATTAAATGACCCCATTTTCCTACCAACCCATGAAATATCCATAGTTCCAAAATCCAAAATCCATCAAATTTCTCAATCCATCTAATGATACAAATCATTCATGGCCCCCTTCCTCCAAATGATCCTATCATATGATTAAATTTAATGGAAATATATAATGAGCCACAAATCCTACCATCAATGGCCCCTAAGTTGAATACTAGAATAGGGTGTATAAAAAATATAACACAGGGATGGAATTACCCCTAACAATTAAAATTTGTATCGGTGGATAGAATCAAAACTACCATGAATCTTCATCACATAATGGAAAACCAAAACCAAAACATAATTAATTAATAATGTAAATAGATACAAAAAGTCTATAAGTAAATATGAAAGGAATTCCTAAGGAAATGACTTAGCAACAAATTTGATGTATGGGATAGTGTTATGCATGTAGGTTCCCAATGTACACATGGAAACATGAAAAAAAATTATGTGGGGTGAGAATAAAATGTATATTCAGTAAGCTCATGCCCAATATATCTCACCCACATGTGAAAAAATCAAACTAATGCAGCCATGAGAAAACAACAGAACCAAAACAAACCTAAAGATGTCAACTATCCAATCCCACACTCACCAAAGGATACTCATTGAATAACCCATAATACTATAGTCACAAAATGAAAAATATATTTATAAAGGGTACTGCACACTGCTTTCCCCATAATTTTATTCTCTCAGACCTCAACTTAATACATTCTAGTGCTCCCATCCCTTCCATTGTAACCACTCTTGATGTAACTTTGGAAACAACATCACTTTCCATCTGAAGACACATGTAAAACCACATTACATAAATAACAAGCTAAACTTGAAACCCTAGTTAAACCCATATAAATGTTGTGTAGTATTTTTATAAAAATGAACTAATCATTTACACAACATATTTCACTATCTAAGAACTTTTCTAGTATAGGTTTTATCGAATAAACACACCTTACACTATTATCAGATCTCTATAAGAATACAATAAAACAAACAGAAATACAAAACATTCACTAACTCTACTATCGAAATGAGCATCACCAGAAACTCTACTGATCATGTGAAAAATAATTTAAAGCATGGTGTTGGAATTTATTATGCCACTTAAGGGGTCTAAAACTTTTGATAATCCATTTTAAAATTTTATTTAGAAAATAATTTTCAAAATTCCCTTTTGAAAACATTATTTGAAATTTCATTCGCATTAAGAATAATATACCACTTTTTAGAAAATATTTAATTTCAAAAATTGATTTAAACATATTCCAATGTTTTTTGAGAACAATATGCAAGAATTTGAAAAAAAAACTATCCTGAGACCACTTGAAACATTGAAGGTGGTCTAGGGCCTACCCGCTTATTAAAGGATGACTTCACTCCCCAATTACCTTCCATATTTACAACGTACAAGAACCACATTTTATGAAAAAAATTAGCATGCTTTACTTATATATATATATATATTCACTAGAGTTTTTAATTTAGAAAACATGTCACTACCTTAAAATACACATTCCCACTTATAATTATTTATAAGAATATACAAACATATATATTTATATATATATATATGTATATGAACTTTCATTTCATAACACTTTCATGTTCAGTTTCAACTGAAACCCATACCATAAACCCTTGCATAAATTGTCCTTGTATTCAATCAATATTTCGTGTAATACGTTTTCCATTTTTATAAATAATTGATATTTTTAAAATAATTGTAATAATTAACAGTATTCCTCATATAAAATTTAATATAAAAAACTTTCAATGTAATCTATGTACTTATTAATTTCATAATTACACCATAGAATTTAAATTTGAACCTTGAATTTATTATAAATACAACAGATGTTGATGTTTGCATAATGCGTGGCCATGTTTATATGCTAATGTGATGTCCATAATATTAATATAAAATGATTACATGAATTGTGTTTTTTAAAAACATGGAGATAGAATTATAAGCATAACTATATCCAATCCATCCATGAGTTAATTTCAAATAAATACATGTACAAGATATTGATATTAATTTTTTCCCATATAGATGGATGATTTTTTCACCACTAAAATCATGCACTAATTGATAAATATGTCGACACACACACACACACATACATATATATATATATATATATATATATATATATATGTAACTTTACTTCCTTGGAATAATTTCAAGAAATGGGAATATAATCATATCTTTTAACTTCACATGTGGCACACAAGAATTAAAAGAAAATAAGTTATAAGAATACAATTTATCATTGCTTAATATTAATATGGGTAACTTGGGTGATATCATGGTTTATAGATTATTACCATATCTTAAATGTTAGTCCTATTTGTACATGTAATCACTAACTCCAAATGATAGTTTAAAGTTATAATTATATATTATCTTCATAAGTTAAATCATAATTAATTACTTGCTATAATATACTATTAAATATAATAGTTCCTAAATTATTTCATTTATAAAATAATTATTTTTCAGTTTCCATAATAAAATTAAACAAACCAATCCATTATGTTTAAACTCATAAATTTCAAAAACATAAAATTTTCATGAAATAAGAACATGGAATAAGAAATTATAAAGAAATAACAATTTACATTACTAAATATATATTAAAAGATATTTAAGTATAAAATTGAAAATAAAAAATATAATTAAGAATGACATAATTTGATATAAAATTTCAAATTATCATTTGAAAACAAGGTTAGATAATTTCACCATAATATAAATATTGTTTGAAATCAGTAAATAGAAAACATGAAACATGGAGTTTATTAAAATTCGAAAAAATAATAATATATCCCTTACTGAATATAAATTTTAAAATAAATCAACATTTATGATAAATAATTTTCTCACATAATTGGAAAATAAATATAGAAGAACTTCTGCGACAACATTTTTTCATTCAAACTTACACAGACAGACTGACATAATGCTTTTTCAGAATACATTTGGTCAAAGGTTTGATACCTTTATATCCAGAATTTCCACTTTGTGTATGAAAACACATATATCTTATTGAGCAAGTTATTAAGGCCAATGTTGACAATAATTGGAAATTAGGCACACCAAAGTTGACACAAGTAATTTAATAAAATAAGTAGAAGTATACTGAAAATGGATTATGTTGACTAAAGAAATATTTCATTCTATCCACATAAAAAAACAAAAAAATGGATCACATCATTGAAAAAAGTATAATTTAAAATTTCTTACACAATGACATCGAATAAAATTAGCACAAACTTTTTTTAAAACATTGACAGATTCACAAATTCATTTGGAAAATGAATTTTATATAATAGATATGTAATTGGTAATGCCAATTTAGAATATATAATGACAATACCTTTGCAAACATCTCAAAAAAAAAAAAGAAATAGAATGTGTTTACAGAGAGAAAATGAGGGGATATAATGAACCTGACCAAACGAGATGATTCGAACACCTACCACGAAGCAGATAAATAAAATCTGAAACCCAATCTGACTCAAATCTACATTAGCGATGCTCAGATCCTTGAATTCCCTCGATCACCCCCGACGACTCGACCCATCCTCCCACGAATGCATATGAATCCTTCCATATCGACCATGCTCGAACACGCCTACAGAAACCTGGAACCCTCAGAACTCCCCTGCATGAGACTTCCCGAATGATTCCTCCCCCTTGTGCGACACAAGGAACCCCCCTCAAACCTTATTATAATTTATTTTTTAATTTATTACAATGTTATTTTATTATAAAACACATACATATATAAAATTCATTTCATACATATAAACATATATATATAGAATAAAACTATATAAAACCAAATTGTAAATATTAATATTTAAAAATTTTACAATAAATAATAAATTTCATTGAATTTAAATTAAAAGTAAATTTAAAATTTTAATTAGTATATTAAATAACATAATATGAATATATTTAGTTATTAGAATTTTATAAATGTAACAGTTTTATAAAAAATAATTTAACCATATTTCATAATTTAAAAATAATAACTGTAACTTCATACACACACACACACACTCATATATATATGTAACATTTTTGAAAATCAAAACTAATAAAACCAAATTAATTATAATTCTATATTGACATAATTACCTTTAAAAATATAATAATAAATAATATCTTTGATAAAATTATATACTTTTAATAAAGAAACCCATTTTTATTTTAAAATAAATTTCAAAAATATAATTTTGAAATATAATTTTTTTATAAGTATTATGAGTAATTGAAACACATAATTTAAATAATTATTTTTCATAAAATAAAATATAAAGCACAATATTAGGGCATTACATTATCTCCCACTCAACATAATTGCATCCTTAAAATCCGTTTTGTATGACTAAAATGAATTCAGAAATTCCGTCTTAAGAATTCAGAAAATTGAGGACTGGTAAAATTATAGACTGTCATACCTAGAAGAAAACACCTAATATCCATTATTTTATAGAATTTTTATCTGATACCAACTAAAATGACCTGAACCTAAAACCCAGGTTAAACCCTTATAAATGTTGTAAATTTTCTTTTATAAAAATAAACTAAAAATTTACCCTACATATTACACAATTGAGGAACTCTACTGATCTAGGTTTTTGAATATATACACACATTGCACTTTTTTCAGAGATGTACAAGAATAAAAAAAAGGAACAAAATGAAACTGTATTCACTAACTCCATGATTGAAGTGAACGCGACCAGAAACTCTACTAATCCTATGAAACATAATTAAATTCTAGGGGTGAGAATTGATTATTCCCAATAAGGGGTTTAATAAAATTCAATAAATCCTTTGTAAATATTCTTTTGAAAATAAGTTTGAAAATTATCTTTTGAAAACATTATTTGAAATTACTTATTCCTTAAAAATACCATTCCCATTTTTAGAAAATACTTATGTTAAAAATTTTATTTAAAAAATATTCAAGTGTTTTCTGTAAATAATACGCAAGAATCATAAAACAATACACTATTATAACACCACGTGAAATGTTAAAGGCTGTCTTGGGCCTACCCATTTAGCGATGGATGGGTTCAGTCCCTAATGACCTCTATACTTACAATGTACAAGTGACATGTTTTTAGAAAACATTTAAGCTTGATATATATATATATATATATTAACTCACGTTTTTAATTTTGAAAACATGTTACTACATTAAAATACACTTTTCCACATATAATTATTTATATGAATGTTTATATATATATATTTATGTATTTATTTATATGAACATTAATTTCATAATAATTTCGAGTTTGGATTCAAGAAAATCCAATACCATCAAGCCTTACATGAACTGTCCATGTATTCAATACACCTTTTGTGAAATACATTTTACATTCTTATAAATAAATAATCTTTATAAAATATTCATAATAATTAATTATTTTTTTCACATAAAATTTAAAATATAACACTTAGAATGTAATACATGTACTTTTTAATTTTAGAATGATATTTTAGAATATAAATTAGAACCATGAATTTATTATAAATGCATTAGATGTCAATGTTATGAATAATGCATTTCCATGTTTATCTGCAGATGTGATGTCCATAATTTTAATATAACATGATGACATGAATTGAATTTTATTTAGAAACGTGGAAATAAGATTATAAACATAACTATAACCATTACATCCTTGAGTAAATTGAAAATAATGACTTGTATAAGATCTTGATATTAATTTTCGCCCACATTTTACATGATTTTTTCACTCATTTAAATCATGCACTATTTAAATAATATGTCAGTATATACAGAAACACACACACAAAAATATATATAATATTACATCCTTATAACAATTTCATGCAATGGGAATAAAACCATATCTTCTAACTTGACATGTCACACATAAAATTTAAAAGAAATTCATTTATAAGATAACGATTTCTATTTATATAATATTAATTTTGGTAATTTAGGTGATATCATGGTTTAATGATTATTACCATATCTTAAATTTTAGTCATATTTGTATACATAATCAATTACCTGAAATGACAATTTAAAATCACAATTACATATTGTCATCATAACATAAATCATAATTAATTAATTTATATAATAATATTTGAATTAATACTAGTTCATCAATTATTTCATATATAAACTAAATTATTTTTCACTTCACATATTAAAATTAAATACATCAATCTGTTATGTTAAAACTTGTGAATTTCAGAAACATAAAATTTTCATGAAATAAGAAATAAGAATACGAATTTTTTTAAATAAAATTTTTTCTTAATAAATTATAAATTCAAAGATATATAAGTTTAATATTTGAAAATTAATGATTTTAATTTTGAATGACATAATTGGATATAAACAGTTAAATTAACATTTGACAATAATGTAAAATAATTTCAGCATAAAAAAATATTGGATGAAAATTAGTAAATAGAAAACATGAGACATGAAGTCTCATAAAATTATAAATAGATAAAATTACATCCATTACAGAAAATTAATTTTAATATAAATAAACTTTGAAGACAAAAAAAATTCCTTACTTGATTGGAAAATGCATGCAGATGAACTTCTGATAAATTATTTTTATAGAGACACATACACACACAGACTAAATTTTTTTTTGACTAGATACATTTTCTCAATGGTTTGAGAACTTTATATATATAATTTCTACTTTGTGTATAGTGACACAAATAGATTTTTGAGAATGCTGAGCTGGTTGATACAAACAATAATTAGAATATAGGCACACCAAAGTGAACATAATAGTGGTAATAAAGGTAGAATAAGGATAGTTCAAATGACTTACACAATCTAAAAAAATATTTCTTTCCATCCATACCATACTACCAAAAACAAATCTCATAATTGAACAAACTATAATTTCAAATGACTAACATAGTGACATCGAATAAAATCAGCATAAGCATTGTTCAAAACAATAAAAGATTCAAAAATTCATTTTCCAAAAAAAAGTATAAGAGATATGTAATTGATAAATATGATTCGATATATATAATTAAAATAATAATAGAAAATTCAAAATCTAAATAAACAAGTAGTTATAATAGTGAGAAAAGGAAGGGATATGATGAACACGACTAAACTAGAGAATTCAAACACCCACCTCAAAGCAGATCTGGAAAATTTGAAACCATATCTGACTCTATTATAAATTCTCGATGATCAGATCCTCAAATGCCCTTTGTTACTCCATATAACTCCTCTCAACCACCAGTTGATGCAGATGACCCATGGAAGTTCAATAATGCCAAAAAATGCCTATGAAGTCCAACAATTGTAGGGGCTCCCCTACTTGAGATCTACCGAATGATGCCTCTCCCTTGCTCGACACAAGGACTCCCCCACAGACCCTCTTATCATTTCTTTTTTTAATTCATTACATTTTTATTTTATTAAAAAAACACACATATATAAAATTAATTTCATAAATATAGATGTATAAATAAGCTAAAATCTTATAAAATCAAATTTTAAATATAAATAGTTCAATAATTTTATAATCAATTATAATGTTTCATTTAATTTCTTTTAAAAATAAAGTTTAAATTTTAATTAGTATATTCGATAACATAACTTTAATATATTTCATTATTTGAATTTTATAGAAGGAATAGTTTCATAAAATATAATATAATCATATTTCAAAATTCACAATTAAAAATTGTAATTCCATATACGTACATATACGTATATTTATATAAAATATTTGAAAATGATAATTAATAAATAAAAATTAATTATAATCATATATCAATAAAATTACTATTCAAAATTCACTATTAAATAACCTTTTTGATAAATTTATATTATTTTAATAATGAAAACAATTATTAATTTATAATAAATTTGAAAGCTATAAATTTGATATATAATTGTTTATATGTATTATTATTAACAAATACACTTAATTAAATAAATTATTTTTTCATAATAAAAAATATAAAACAAAATACTAGGGCACTACAACATACCTCTCAAAGACATCAAGGAAACCAAATTATACCTTTCATGTTGTAAATCATGTCATCACATCCACACCCTCCCATAATCAGTGACCTATAGCCAATGTTGTATAGTATTGGGAACACAATGGACATCAACCATGTTTCATTGTACTACAAGTGACAACTCCCTCAATGAACCATGTAGTAATCTTATTTGTCATAATATCTTGCACAACTTATCCAAAATCTATGATAACACTTATGTTACAATGTCCATAAGAAAAGGTAGTGGGGAAGTTGGGGTAGCAAGAAAACTATCCTCACAATCATGGATGATTGGAACAAACACCTAGAACCCAAATGCTTTGGGATTTAGTGTAAAAACATGACCCAACTAGTATCTGTATAAAACTCAAATTAAAAGTATATATAGATAACACTCAATAAAATCATAAGTGTTTATAACAAGTGAACTAATTTTTCTTACAAAATCACTACATGGTCTCTCATGTTCCACCACTTTTGTTGCCACCTCTAAATGTATCCCACCACACAAGCAAGCCACACAGAAGCCACATTCCTTGTTCATTTATAAAACAACCTATTTATTATTTTTTTTACTTACAAACCATATCCATTTATCAAACCCACTCATTTTATATTTAAATCAATACCATTGATAATCAAATCTATACATTAGTGTATTTAATAAAAAAACTAATTTACACCCACGTTCTTTCCCATTTCATCATTTTATGTTTATTCCATAGCTACAAGTAAACTAGAAAAAAATAACATACCATACATCTCATTCAAATGAACTCCACTTCACAAGCACATTACAACACACCCACCAAACATCTCGTTTTAGTTTTTAGAAAGGATATAAAAAAAATACTTCTTTATTTTTATCTGTAGTATAACATATGACCAAATCCTTTTTTTAATTTTCCAAATATCCACTTTATAGTAAAGTTGGAACCAAAAAAAATCAAGATTCAAAAAAAAAAACATCCCAAAAAATGACATTCAACCTTCAAAACAACCTACCCATTATTCAACATTCAAATTTCAAAATTTGAAATCTAGAAGAACTCCTCCAGCCCCGAGCCTTACCTAAATCAAGTCCACATGATGCCATCTTCATCATAACTACAACTCATCAACATTGACAACATCATCAACAGAACCGTCACACCACACAAGTAACACCGAATCATCACAAATGTTCAAAACTCTAGCCAAAAACAGATTTTCTCCAAACCATATCCATCCAGAATCAAAAGATACTTCACTAGAATCACATGTGTTGAAAAGTGGGAGCCAACCCTACCTTCAATGAAGAACCACTGCCGGATCGAAGCACACTAGAGAAAGCCACGAAACACCATCTCAAAATCCTTACAAAACAGAATAGCATATGGAAAAATGCCGAATGCAAAAAAACCATCACCAGAACACTGGAAGACAACCCAATCACAAACCAGATCAAGATCCCACCGCCGCCATCTATAATTCTTACAGAGGCCAAGCCCAACCACCAAACGCTTTCATTCGAGGATGAATCGCCTCCCTCATGCTGCGGAAGTGGAGCTCAGCCTCTAGTTCGACACCGCGCCGCCGAGGAACCCTATCCATCGAAAGAGGCGTCGAGAAAGTATAAAGGTCAACGATGAGTGTCTCCGATAAAGGTGAGCCAGAAACCACTACCACGAGAAATGAGCCATCACCACAAACAACAGAGCATGGAGAGTGAGTCTGAGCTGGTGTGGGACAAAGGAAGGGGGCGGAGGCAGGAGGGAAAAAATGATATACAATGGAAAAAATTATTATCAGATTATAAATTAATATTTTTATTTATAGAAAGTAAGTTTTACAAAACAACCAAAATTATGTTAATTGTTTTTAAAAAACCATAAAAACACACTAATCATAACAAAAATCAAATATGTCAAAAAATAATCAAGAACAAACATACATGAAAAAGACACAATAATATATAAAAATCATTTGATTTATCCATTACCCACCAATTTCAATTAATCAAATTAATAATATTTATTTTGTCAGTATATAAAATCTACCTTATGGAATAAAAAACATGATATTCCACTATATATATATAAACAGAGAGAGAATAAGGATCTCCCAACATAATTGGAGCTTTAGAAAGAACCACTACACATGATAGAATAAAAAGGATATAAAACAAGCTCCTCCATATCAAAATGAGATATTTATAAGATCAAACAACATTAATAATTCATCCAAATATACGCAATCTATGCCTAAAATTGAGCGCCCACTACTATGATCCTCCTAAAAAAGGAGTTACTAAGAAGAATGGGAAAAATATTAGAGGGAAATCATACCTCAATCCTTAAATATTATCTAATAATCCTGGAAGTTAGCCTTTTTATAGGAATGGATTATGTGGGATATGATGTTCTAAAATTCTTCTAGAGATCAATGGGATGGTGATGGAATCAAATTAGGGGAGAGATAACCCCCATATTATATGTGATGCCTGTTGGACTCCACCATGGCATGCTGAATGTCCAAAACAACCATGGTGGATCCTATCAAAGGGATATATGGAACTCCAATGAAATTTTAAACATTTTAAATTAATTTTTAAAAAAATTATTTTATCACCAACATATAATAAATCATGATATCATTTAGGTCATGGTTTCTACTTCGTCATTTCCCACAACTGGACACCACGGATTATCAAAATACATGGGTTTTCCTCTCACTACACCCTAGGCCAATGTATGGTGAGATCCAACTCCATGATTTGGATAATATGTACATATATATGTGTTTTATATTTTTATCCCCTACACTAAGAATTTATATGATTTAAATTTTACATAGGGCGAGCTCTCTACCAATATGGCTGCAACTACGTCGACCACTAGGGTGTGGTGGTTCCTAGAATGAAAAAAACCCTATCATAGCATCTAGAACTCCTAAAAACTATTCATTATAAACAAAATGACTTAAAATGACAAATTGAAGGATGATAAGGGCCATACAATTAAATTATATCATTCAAAACTACATCCAAGAACCTCAATAGTGATCTTAGAATAATGAATGGTCAAATATTTATGTAGTGATCTCCTTTTATAGAAAAAATCCCTCCCTGGATATGTCAAAAATATTTATTTATCTATGAAATTTTTACTAAACTATGATTTCTCAATGATAGAAAAAAATACTAGAAATATCACTTCAAAAAATGGCTCAGTTTATATTATTTCTTAGGTTGATTTAATAATTGAACAATTTTTATTTCCGAGGTTTGTTTATGTTTTAAATATTATAATACCTCTAATGATTTTATGATTCATTATTTATTTATTTATTAATATTTTAGTTGTTATTTATTTACATTTTCTTTATTTATTTATATTTTATATTTATTATTATTCTACCATTTATATTCAGTGGAAAACTATTTTTTATGTTTTTCTTTAACTTTACCCAAGTCCTTGATATTTTTATTCACACTTTCTATGATCAGATATTTTTTTATTATCATTAAATAAATTTTATAATTCCACATAGGTTTATATATCAATTAATACATTAAATATCTAAACAATTATTTACCTTTATATAGTCTTGTATCACTTATATAAAGCTTCTAAATCTTACTTATACACAACTTGGTATATATGCATCAGACCATTATATGAAACTCAATAATATGATTTAGTGAATTAAACATTAGGAAAACTCAAGACATAAATTTATGAAACTAACCTATATACAATATATTGTGTCACCCTCATGAAATTTACTTAATATATTCAATATGTTTGGACAATACTATGAACAACATGTTGAACATGGTGTTAAAAAACTACACCAAAAAGAGTGTTTCGAAAGAAGAGTCATTCTATAGTTTAATGAATAATATAATTTCTAAAATATTTATAAATATTATAACCACACCATTTTAAGGGTGTTTTGAGTTAGACAAATTTATGTGAGAAATATGATGGCCAACTTGGGTGTTTTGAGAACCTGTGGTGAAGAACATCATATCTACGATTGTAAAATTGGAATGAGGGAGGATACCATAATGTGTAAGTGATTGGGGAATATCTATTTTTAAATATATTTTAAAATGGAATACCAAATTTGGATGTTATGGTTTTAATGTTGATCTCATGAAACATTGAAGTCCATACACTATTATTCAATATTTTGATAATTTGATGTACTCCATTTTCATGTGGAATGATTTCTTTGTATTATAAATTTTTAAATTATTTTTTATATCTAATGATTATATTTATAAATATTAAAATTTATTTTACTATTTTTTAATAGATAATATAATTTTAGGTACCCCTATAAAATATATAAAATGATATTGAAATTTTCAATATTACAGAATGAAAATATTATTTGATTCTTTTCGAAAATATTGAATGATTGTTTGGGATGATAATCCAAGTTGTTATATTGTTATAAATATTAAATTTTTCTTAAAACATGAGAATTAATTGTGGTGATAATTATAGGATCATTGTTATTATTATTTTGAATAAATCAAACAATTTTAGACTATTGTTGAGTGTTTTTGTTATGGATTTTATTTAAATGGATCGAGTATATGGGGACTAATGAAGAATAACTCTACCATGATAATAAGAAATATAATATAGACATGAAATTTATAATTTTCATGTGATAATCTATATAAATATTCTCAAATTTTAGATATATTTTCATGGAATAACTCAAACTATACATTCACTACTACCTTAGGGAGATGGCATGACTCACTATTCAAGGATTAATCAAGATTCAAAATACTATACTATATACGACACATTGTATGGTTCTTAGAGTCTTTTTACTTCATTATTTCCATCTTTTATCTAATAAATAAATATTTTTTATGATTTTAACATTATAAGAAATTATTTATTTTTTGGTTTGGACTCATAGATTCTAAAGTTAATATTTTGTATTGTGGATCCTAGATTGTAATGTTAGGGTATGTTTTACATTCTTCAAAAGGTACACATTGTAACTATAGTATCCCAGATATGTGACCAAATAAATTACACTACTTATAATAAAATCATTCAATATAGTATATTACGAATACCTTTTAGTATTATAGTTTCATTAAATTAGGAAAAATAATTATCTAACAAAACTGATGTCTTTTTTGACTAATGATTATTTTTACCACTATATAGATAAATAATTAATCCATAGAATGTATTACAAATATCCCCTTAATTATTTATTTTACATACCATTCTATTCATGTTAAACTGAACCCAATGAAAATGAAACCTATGAAATTGGTGAGATTAGATTCTCAATAAGGGGAAGCATTATAATTAAAAATAAAATATGATAATTGAAACAAATGAGAATATAATTATAACAGGTATATATAAGTATGTTATACAGAATAAATAATTGGTAATGATCATGAAATAATTAAAAATCCATAAATTGAATGAGTTTCAAAACATTAACAAATAAATTTGATCCATTAGTGAATTATAAAAGGTTACCATAGAAATATAGCATAAACATTTGTATGGAATATCCTATGAATAAATATTCCTAGTTGATGTACACACATCAAGCTAGGAAAAAAACTCGCCACATATAATTCACACATAGAAACTTGTGAACACATCTTCACACATCCCATTCTCATAAGAATCTTGTAAAAAAAATCTTCTCACATCTCATTAAAACTTTTTTCTGAGAACAAAGATTCTGCATCTCATTCACACGACAACATTTATAAGAATGTTTACCATATATCATTCACAGAACATTTCATCAACTAATGTGATATTAAACCTTATTCATTTCATTGGATGGTGGTATAATATCTCACATATAAAAAAACTATACATAGGTCTTCCAATTGAAAACAAATATTCATAATATCATAAAGAACCCCTGAAAAAATAATTGGTTTATTAAAATTATTGAAAACATCACATTACATGAAATTAAGAAATAATAATATATAAAAAATATTTTTTTTATTAATTAATAATATATTAATAAATAATATATTTTTATCAAAACCTCCCTTCATGAAAGATAAACCTTGTTGGTAAATAGAAGTTAAAATAAAAATGTTTTAATAGAACCTTTTAAACCTGAATTAAAAAATAACATTTAAAAAAATTATGGGAAAGAGAATAATAATGAAAACATTATTATAAATAGTTGAATATATATGATATTTAAAAATACCTAAACTTTATCAAAATAATTTGAAGTGGAAAATATTTTGATATACCTTTTTTTGAAAACCCACATCCTAAAAAGATTATTAAATTTTAATTTTAAAAGGGGTGAAGAGAAATAGAATATTCTTATTAAATAATACATATTATATTTACAAAAATTGAATTTCAAAATTCGTTCTAATGAAAATATATACATGAATCTAATATCTAGTTAGGAGATGGATGTTCATTCTTGATAACATTATACTTTTAGTTTAGTGAAAAATAATGTAGGATGATTTGAATAAAATAGATAAATTAACCCAAGAAAAATAAAAGAGAACATCATGAAATCTAATAGAATCAAGATATAAAATGATAATTGGTATTTATTTTCACTATTAAGATGAAACCATAGTGTATAAAACCAACTTTTCATAAAAAATTCAAATTTGAGATAAAGAACCCATTACAACTTGAAGATATTTTGAATAAAAACCCATTGAATGATAGATATTTAATTTTGATTTCAATTAACATGAACAAAAAGTTTTTCATGATAAAATATCTCAAATATTCTGAATATGCACCACATAAATATAATTATTTTCATAATAAAAAACATTTCTCAAATTTAAGATTTTTTGGATTAAAAGCCTTACCTTGTATTCCCTCTTACTCGACCATGTCCTACCATCCATTATAATGAGTATAACTATATTAATATCTTTTCATATAACCTTAATGTAAAAATACTACCATTTTTGTTATCATTTTATAACCATACATTGAATGTTTATTAAATGATTATAGACCATTTTAACTATCAAGTGTTATATATTTTAGTTGTTTTCATTGTAAAAAAATCATGAAGAAGGGATTGATTTCTACTAAGTTGTTTCATGTCCATAATTTTTATAACATTAAAGATATAATTATAATGTGTTTCAGTGATTACTTATTTCCTATTTTCATTAGGTGGAATACATGGACACAACTTATGAAAATGGAAATTGTGATGAACTAGTTTTCGATATGTTTGATGATCAAAAGGTGATATAAAATTAAACATTTTAAATATTAACAAATTTTTTAAAAAATAATTTCAAATCCATATTTATATATTAATATTATAAGATATTACCATTATATTTATTCCAATAATAATTTATAACATAATCGTTATAACATCATTTATATTGGCAGTAAAATTGTTCCAAATGGTATTGTGTTATAATGATTTAATGAGAAATGGGATGTATTTTGACAATGATAATTTTAAAATATACAGAATATTATAAATTTAATAAAAAAATTAATCCTCACTTATTCAATTCAATGAACCATAAATTATATACAGTGAAAAAAATATGAAAATTTATCATTTGTGGAGACGGTAGTTGTCCATAGGTATGATTATTGATCCTATTTCTCCAAGAATGGACTGAACGATGGTATATGAAAAATTAAAATTTTAGAATCTTATTTGTGACTTATAAAACGAATTTATTCATTAAATCTATCTTTTATATCATCATTTAGTGGTGGTTATAAAAAATAAACAACATCACATTATAGAGGTGGTAATATACATGTACACACAATTTAAGTATTGGACTATCTCAGTGGATGGAAGTTGGTGAATAATAATTTTTCAAATAATATAATTATGTTTTATTATAATAATGACATTTAATTCACAATTATAATCATGTGGAAGAATATTTTTAAAGTTTTAGACTAAAAGAAAAGAGTAAATGAATGTAATACTTAGGTTCGATTCTTTAGTCGTCTCATTGAAACCATTTTCAAATAAAGGCCTTCGAAAAACTAACGGTGACCAGAAGAATATTGAAGTAGGATAGTTTTATAGGAAGAAAATTTAATAGAGTTTTATGAATAAATTTTAAGTATATGTGATTATTTAAGTTGTGGGATTGTAACCTTTTTATAAGTGAAGAGAGTGGTAGTTTGGGAATTAACTGTTACACTTTCAGTAATAAAATGTTAATATTAAGAGGTAAATGTCTCCAAAATCAAAAAAATAGTGGAGGGAATGTGTGTGTGGGTTACATTACACTCATTAATGCATTTTAGGGACAACCTAGATGGGTTTTAGTCATTTTAATTTAACTTTTAAACCTTCACAATAATTCATTCTAACCTCTGGAATAAATTTTTGAATGTAGTAATTAATTTTATTAAGAAATATTTAAATTGAAATTGTTTCAAAATTTAATCATTTTTATTTTAATTTTTTTAAAAATTATAATTTTAAAATAAGCACAGTTAATCTCATAAAATTATTTTTTTTGTAAAATATATTGTTTCACCATTAAATGTAAATATAAAATGAAATTTACATTATATATGATTAAATGACGTAAATGGATTTATTATAAATGAAATATAAGTTATGAGTATTTCAAAGAAATACGAATCCTAATCTCAGCTTCAAAATTATTGATTAAAAATTGTTTAAAATATATTTTATTAATGATACATTTTTATTTAGTCCAACAAAATGTCTGACATAGTCTTTACTATGTTCAAATTATATATCGAAATTAATAATTCTATAACTTAGTGTCATATGTTTTCTCTTAATCTGATTTTTAATCTTCAACGTCATTATTATACAGTTATAAAAATTAAAAGTTTCATAAAAACTACATTTTTAGGAAAAAATTCAATCATTTTATAAAAAAACTCAAAAATCATAATAATTAAATTCTTATAGGATGAGTTAAAAAATGGGGTATATATTTTTAATATAAAATAATAAAACCCCTCGAAATTTTTTAAAATATAAAGGTTCAATGTGAAGAATAATAATTTAAAGAAAACATATTTTTATGTATAATGTGAATGTATTATTATATATTATAAGGAAATATCTTTTGGATTGATGATAAATTATTATTTTTTGAATGTTAAAATTATATATAAATTTGATATATTTTAATTTTAAAATAGGAATACTTAATTTGGGAAAAATGAAATTAAAATTAAAATTGATTTAATAATGATTTACCTTTTCAATTATATATATAATAATTACATGTTGATATCATACTAATTTCTACCTACAAAACCCAATTATAAATGCTTTATAAGATATTGGGGGAAGATTACCAGTAGTGGTAGTCACTTGTGGTGATTCACCTAGAATGGATTTTTTAGAGAGTTATAAAATCTTTATCTTTTCTTGGAAATAATTTCACTCAATCCATAACTATTAGAGTTCATCCTAAGATTTGACTTAGAAAAACCTGTTGATTTCTACCTCATTTCCATGGTTATACAAATGTACTTCTTATGGAAGAATCCTTCCACTCAATTCAAAAGTACATATTTCTCTAATCGATTTTTTAATATAGTTACCCCTTTTATACCCTTCAATTTAATTACTATGTTTAAAATAGTCATATATATATATATATGTATATATGTATATTTCAATGTATATATATTTTTAGTTTCATGGTTCATGTTTCATGACCCATCAATCATGTTATTGAAATTAATTTAAGCATATACCAAAATCATTGGGTTTTTAATAATATCCAAGAAATAAATTAAACACTCTAAATCCCAATTATTGATTATTAAGGAAGAGAGATAGGGACATTATCAATCAGGATATAAATTATAATGAGATATCTATATTAATATCTTGTGATAGATCAAGATTCTTATATTTTCCTCAGACAGAATTATAAAGTAATATTCCCATGTATGTACATGTCTTAATCGTATATTTTAATAAAAAATACATTCTAAAAATAACATGCAAATTCCTGGAATAAAACCATAGAAAAAATCATACATTATTTTAATAAGAAATTATATCATTAGTCATCAAATTGTAAAATGAAATTGTTCAAAAAATAACATACTAGCCTATATATACCATAATCCCCAATAGAGATTATCCTAAAAAATACTATGAACAAAATAAAGATCCCAAGGTTACAAATTCTATCTTATATACTTCTTCTAAAATCACAACACACTATATTAATTAAAAATTAAGCATACATTAAACCAAATAGTTTTTTATAAATCAATCACGTGTTCTCCAATTGTTTTTTCCAAAATATTACATTAAAATAAAGAATTTTCATGGTTATTGATTCCACTTAATATATGATTCCAGTACTTTAAAAAAAATTTTGGAGAAGAATATATATATATGTTTCCAATAATTTTCATATTTTTTTAGAATATAACAAAACATCATTTCTAAATTGAACTCACTAGTGAAAATTATTTAGAGAATAAAGAAATAATTACTATTCATGTATCATCATAATTGTAGAGACCCAAGCTTGACCTACATGGATATTACACTACTTTTTCAGAATACATAATACAATACAAAAAATTTCTCCCAATGACCATATTAGTTTAGTGTCTTTGGAAACTTCAATTATAATCATCTAAAACGGTGAGAGATCTTCAATATCTCCCATAAAGATCTTACCATTTTATTTTCCTTCCTAAAACCATTATTTATATCCAGGAGAAAAGAAAACAAAAAAAGGGTGTGCTCAAATTCTCAATAATGGAAAACATAGAGAACAAAAAAGAAACCATAGACGTAAGAATATAAAAACTTGAAAATTATATTTAAATATCTAGATCATGATTCATGAAATAAATCTTGGCAGTTCGTAAGGCAAAAATCATAAAAAAATTTTATCAATAAATTACACTGTTATAAAACAAGGTATTATGGAAAATAAATAAGCCCAAAATATGATTTTCATAGTAGTCAAGGAATTGCTGTCAAGACCATCATTGTGGACAAAGACTATTACTGAATCGAGTTTACTTGTCATTCCAGCCATGTATTACTGAAACAGATTTACTTTTCATTATAGCCATATATTATTGTACTAGATTTAATTTTCATTCTAGTCATGTCTATATAATGAGATATAAATATTTAACAAATGGATTGGAGGGAGATATAGGTCCCTCCCATCTCATAATGAAATTAGTTTTACATATGCCACAAAAAACATAAGTCATTCATCATAGTATAACCAATGATATAAAATGGATTTCTTAAAAATTATTCCGTCAAAATACATATATAATAAAATGGATACAAATAAATCCATCATAAAAAAATAAAATAAATTTAATAATAGGGAAATAAACATAACCCTATGTCAATTTATATGGAAAATAATATTGATAAAACCCTTGAACATAATTCCTTAAAAAATATCATTTCTTTTCAGAAATGTTTTTTCACAAATAGACACACAATATAATAATAAATTAATTTAGATTAAAATAAACACGAAATCGTGTAATGTATGCTTTGTGTAGATATGTTTTTATGAATATGAAAAAAAACTTTCATGATGTATAAGTTAAAAAACATCCACCTCGTACTTTCACCAGAAATGTTAAAAAGTACCTTGTTTGGTAAACAAGAGAAAGATTCTTTCCAAACCATGTAATAAAATTAAAAGTGGGCAAAAATGAATTTAAACCCATATAGAATAATATTAAACATTTTATGAAAACATTTTTATAAAACATGGACATGGATGATAAATATATCCCCTGTAAATGCATATGTATAAATATTCTCAGATAAAAATGATATTGCCAAATTTTCTCTTACCTTAGGTCATATTTATTACATTTGTGTCCAAAACATCTGTATAATGGGTTTAAACATATTATTAACTTGTACATGGACCTTAATAATATTTATGATATCATATATTATTTAATTATATCTTTATATTACTCGTTCATTTTTCAATTCCATCTTAAAGCAACGTTTTGTGGGAAAATGTTTTGTTTATCATATGTGTTTGGACTTGTTATTCTTGATATTATTACATAGATCACGATTTAATTACTTCCATAATGTGAAAAATGATTTTTAAATTAAATATATTCAGTATATATATAACATAGATAAATGAAATGAAATACACTGTTCATGGAGATGGTAGGTCGTACATACACATGAACACTATTTTTGTTTCCTTATTGAATTGACTGGAAGTAAGTAAATGAAATATATATATACATCAATAAAATATAATTATTATGTTTTATATTTAATTATTATTAATTATATATACTTTATAATAATGTTTGAATGGTTAACATGGAGAATGAATTTTATCACGTCTTGGAGATAGTGAGCCGTACAAACGCACGAGAGATGATATTGTTCCCATAAATGTAGAATGCTGTTGAAGTGGATGGTTTATGATATCTTAGAATTAAAATCATGTTAGAATAAACATATAAATTTATTATTTACACCGTCATAACCATTAATGTAAGGTGGTGGTGAAAAACAGATTACACCACAGCATGGAGACGGTAAGCCATATGTAGGAACATGTGTTGATTTAGATTTTAGTAGGATAGATAGAAGATAAAATAGGGTTTATTCATAATTATAATAAAATATAAGTATATGAGTTATAATTATGTTATTAGTTTATAATAACTACTGAAGAGGAAGTATTAAAATAAATAAATTTGAAAGAATCGGTAGAAGAGATTATCTCTTCCTCAACGTACCTCCATTAAATTTACTTTTAGGTCACTAGAGATGGTCTTATGAGAAGACCATAACATCTATAATGTAACTAGTGAAGTTGATTAGATAAATGTGTAGGGTTTTTTGAACATTATGGCTCAATGTTAAGTGAAAATGAGAGGGAGGAGGTTCCCTTTTATAAGAGAGGAGAGGGGAACTTTAGGAAAGTCTTAAAATATTAATTTATTATTAATTCAATTTTGATTTAAAAAGGCCCAAAAATTATTTAATTCTAAGATAAGATGATTTTTTGAATACCCATCATTAAATAATTTTTATACAAGTATTGAGTATTTTTTATCCTTACCTTTTGGGTTTAATCCTTATTTTACACTTTTTAATCTTATTGTGATATCATGTTATTTACACATTGTGGGTTAATGTAATTACTATATCATGTAAAAAGTCCCACAAAAAAGTTATTTATGACATATTTGGACTTATGTTAACCATTTTTCCAAATATTAGATTTTTAGTAATTTAATATCATCTAATAAACTATTTTATGTTTTAAATAATGAATTATGTCAAATATGGATTCTATTCATAGTTGATTTTTTTTAAAACTCATAACAACCATATTACTATGAACAAAATAAATTAACTCATCCATAATA
This sequence comes from Viscum album, assembly GCA_963277665.1. Lineage (NCBI taxonomy): Eukaryota > Viridiplantae > Streptophyta > Magnoliopsida > Santalales > Viscaceae > Viscum > Viscum album. The sequence continues at coordinate 451,408,880 of OY728157.1, read as the reverse complement.
TGTAAATTTAATCCATAATATTCTTGGATAACATCACCATGTTAAATTAAATTTATTTTAATATTTATAAATTCATTTATTTGAATCATTCATTAATGTGGTAATCAATACATCATAATTGTGTTGTAAATAAATAAATTTATCTAATGTATTAAAATTATAAATAAAATAAAACGATGTAAGAAATCTGTTTAGATTCCCAATGATTTGTATAGTCATAGAGATCATTTATATAACCCTATATTAAAATCTTTTTTGTAAAAGTTATATGTTTAGGTTATAATTATCTTTACATTAAATTAATTATTATAATATGACATTTTCACATCCAAGTGAATCGATGGGCTGCGAAAATATACCCATGTATACCAATGGGAAGAAATATTTCAACCTCTAGGATTAGAACATGTGTTAGGGTAGTGTAATATTATAATACTAATATTTTTTACCGTTATTTACCATATTTACCTTTTAACCATGGTAAATAAAATAATTACTGAAGTTACAATTCATAATGTCCAAAAAATAAAATATACCTCTTTTCATAATTTTATCCTCATTAATCCAAATATGGAATCAATTTTTCCAAATTCAAAACATAAATGTTTCATTAATTATATTTAATTTAATTCTCGTTGTTAAAACCAAAAAGTGGGTTCTTAAAAAGTTATAATTATCAAAATATTAGCATGTGTTTATGTCTAATATAAAATTTAAATTACTTCTAATGACCATAATTCGATTAAATGATATAAATACAATCCCATTACACTTTAAAACCAATTAAAATTATAATCAAACTATATAAATAAATTAGATGAAATGACCGTTTTGAATTAAAATGCAGAATTTTTCATTATTCATTAAAATTTAAATTTTATCAAAAAATACCAAACATTCTAAAAAAGTACATTTTTATGTCCTGATTCAACAGAAGAAGATTATTTTTTCAAATTTGACTTATAAAAGTGTCCAAAAGTAGATTTAAAATAGATGCTCCTTCAAAAGGTAGTAAAAATTCATTTTTTTTAAAAATACTTCTTTTATCAGAATAATTGATTTTGTTCTCATATCATGTTCCAGAAAATGCTTAATATGAGTGATAATGTTATATAAATTTAAAAATGTGGTTAATACTATTCATAATGGCTATTTTATATCCAATAATGATATTTTAATAATATATCATTGTATAGTGAAACTCGGTATCACATACAACCCAAGCTATTGAGGAAGGTCTCTCTTTCTTGTAACGCAAGCCAAGTCAGTTTTGTGTGTAGTGAAAGTTTACTTTTGTGTTTCATATAACATAATCCAAACATATTTCATTTATATATTGATTAAAATATATACTCAATGTTGCATGAAATTAATTCTATCAAAAGAACAAGAAATTGTGTGCAACCCAAGCCAAGAATAGTGTTGCATATACTAAAAGATAATACAATGTTGCACATAGCACAAGTTAATCATGGTGTATCAAACAACACAAGACATCAACGACATTAAAAATAATCTATCTTATAAAATCTCAGGGTGTTACATTCTATGGCCCATAAAATGAATTTCTCCCTCGAAATTCATCGGGGTTATAAACCATTTTCTTCTTAAAAGTTTCATTAATGGAAACCCACAACATAAAAAGGGATACAAAAACATAATTTTAAAAATAAAATTTTGAAATATAATTATTACCTTATGTAACTCATTCCATGGCTTCCACATAGGAAAATATATGTGGGAAGTGAAAACATGGATATGGAAGAGAAATCTAACCATCATATTCTGATGGACAGTGATAGAGAATAAGGTTAGGAAAAAGGATAACTACTAGATAGCCATAAATATGTGATGATTTAAGGGACCATCTAATTCATTAGGTAAAGGGGTACTAGGATAACATTTTTTGGTTTTCAATATCCTTTCCATAATGTGTAAGAATATTTCTTGAGAATAAATACTTAATTGACTTTGGTAAATTATAGTCATTTTTCATGCCTTGAAAATTTTTTACATCATATATTAGTTAAATAAATGAAGTTGAATTTGTCATTATTGAAGTGTTATAAGATTATGTGATATAATGTTATGTCAATCCATATGTCTCAACAAAAATGTTAGTACATGTAATCAAATATGCATAGGTCCACCTAGAGTGATATAATATATTAATATAACAAACATAAAATAGAAAATTACATATATTATCCATAAATGGATAAAATTACAATCCTTTAAAAAACTAATAATATAAAAATATAGAAAGAGGTTCTCTAAATATACTTAACATTTGTCTCACATATCCTATTTGTTAGTTCCTTGTTATCACATTCCAAACATGTGAATAACTTAATTATATTTTCTCTTGAAACATGATAATTACATGAATTACTATAAAATATCAGTGAAAAGACACATTCTGTCAAAATTAATGCTTTCCCCACAAAAAAACCAATATATATATATAATAAAACCATAATATCACTTTTTTCTTTTATCAGTCATGATATCATTAATAATATCAAACATCTCATTATCCTCTTATCACTCTGTTGTGTGCATAACATGTGCTTTCCAAAATCATTTCAATCAATTTTCATGGTTACCGGTACCATATAATTATTGAAAACAATAATAAACCAACACATAGTTATTTAAATATTCCATAATACTATAACTGAGATTCTATAACACTATTTTGGAATCTCATTCCATAAACCCTTAATCATTTCACCACTTAGTTGTCAAACACAACATAACCAATAGTGATCGCATGTGACTTCCATTTGTATTTTCCTTAAGAGGTTGCTAATGTTGATCATCATTAACCCTTGTATTAGGGTATTGTTTAGAATAATTCCCCATTTCCTTGCACTTGTAGCATTGAAGTGTTGGGGGTGCGTTCTCATTAGTATTTTCTCTATTCACATCATTCGAAAACTTTTTCCCATTATATTGGCACTCAGCTATTCGATGACATTATTTTACACACTTGAAACACATGATAGTCCCTTTAATAGAATCTAAACCATTCTTCTTTCCACACTTTAATAGTTAGGAAATAGTAATACTATTTTAATTATTATTTTTGAGATTTTGATCGAAATCTATCTTTTGTTTCTTATCAGAACCATGAGATGGATATGTAACAACAAATTTCACCTCTACCATGATTGAAAAACACACAATCTTCTCATAACTACAAAATTATCTTCTATCTAACTCTTTTTGAATACTTGGTTTTAAGCCACTAAATATTCGATCAATGTTACTTTTAGTTTGGATGATAAATCCAGAAACATACCTTGCAAGACATATACAATTTTCCTCGTATGCACCAATAGATTCATCATACTTTCTTTTAAGCTCATGGAACTAATTTTTCTTCATTATTTGAATAATATGAGGGAAGTACTTATTAAAAAATAATATCTTGAACTCATCCTATTCCAGGGATTCAATTTCATCTTGGTGTCTTTTATTCTTAATTAGAGTCCTCCACTGGCCTTCTTCACCTTCTAAACAGCAAGCAACTGAAATGACTTTTTCATGCTCTAAATAAAAAAGGATATAAAATATCTCTTTAATGGTATTGCTCTATTATTTAGAAACAATTTGATTAGAAGACCCACTAAAAAATTGGGTACAACCGCGAAAGCTGTACATGATGCATGGAAGAAAATTACATTAAATTGAAAGCCCAGGGACTTGAACCCGTGACCTGCCCCTCACCCCCAAACCCTTACTACCCCACCACCAACGGTGGGGAAAACCCACTAAAATAATGGGGAAGTTTTCTCATGATGGACTCAATATAATATTTTCCCCTTATCTACTCATTTGGAAGTCGAGAGTGATTCATAGATTTTTTAAGTATATAAATAATATTTTTCATTCCATCTCCCATAAAATTTGTTTGTTTAGGAGGAAAATCATTGAATTTACCAATGCATTGAACAATAACATAGTTCCTCCAGGTTTCAGCCATTTTCTAATCCAAATAATTATTGTGAGAGGAAAAAATCATACTCTGAAAACAACATAATCAAGGGGAAGTACTTCAAATATCTATCATCATAGGTTTAATCATATGTTATTCATTATTGTTACCATAATTCTAGGATTGTAACATATAATTATACTTAAACATAGGTACATACCTAGACACACCTTGAAAATATCTCTATGGATCTCACTTGTGTTTTTTCATCCTAATTTCCAATGGTAAACAAAAAATGGATTTGACACCAAATGTATAGACTAAAACTTGAAGTACATGGAAATTACGTTACTTTTAGAGAATAATAAATAAAATACACAAAAGGAACCAGAAGACCATATAATTTTAGTGTCTTTGGAAACATGAATCATAATCATATAACTTGGTGAAAGTTCCTCAACATATCCCATAATGATCTCCCCCTTTTCATTTCCTTCCTAAAACCATTTTAGAATTCCGGGAGAAAAGAAAACATTAAAAGGGTGAGCTCAAATTCTCAATAGGGGTAAACATTGAAAACATAGGACAAAACATAGATATAATATTGTAAATACAGGAACATAAAGTTTAAATATCAGGATAATGAGTCATGAAATAAATCTCCATAGTTCGTAAGGCATAGAGCATAAACGAACATTAACCGTAATATTTAATTGGAATAATACATGGGATTATAGAAATTAAATAAGCACATAATATTATTTACATAGTTTCTAAGGAATTTCTTCCATGACCATCATAGTGGGAAAATTCCATTACTGAATGGGGTTTACTTTCCCTTCAATCCATGTATTAGTGAATCAAATTTACATGTCATTCCGGCCCTGTATTACTAAACTAGATTTACTTTCCATTCTAGTCATGTCAGTCTCCTGAGATATTAATCTTCATTCAATGCATTTTAGGGAGATATAGGTCCCACCGATATCATAATGAAATAATTCTTACATGTGCCACAAAAAAACATAAATCATTCATCATACCATAACCCATGAAGTAAAATGGGTTTCCTAAACAACATTCCGACAAAGTACATATAAAATAAATGGATAAAAATAAATCCATCTTATACAAAAAAAATAAATTTAATAATAGTGATTGAAACATACCCCTATGTAATCCTAAATAAATTTTTTTGATAAAACACTTGAAAATAATTCCTAACGAAAAATATATTTTATTTTCCAAAACGTTTTCTTTTTCCAAATGCCACACAATTTAAAAATAATTGAATTTAGACTAAAATAAACATGAAATCGTGTAAATAAAGATTCATGGAAATAATGTGTTATGAATATATAAAAACACGTTCATGATGTATAATTTAAAAAAACATTCTCCTCATACTTTGGCAAGAAAAATCAAAAAGTTCCCTTTATGGTAAACAAGAGAATGATTGCTTCCAAACCATGTAGTAAATGTAAAAATGGGAAAAATTGACATTAAAAACACATAGAATAATATTAAACATTTTATTAAACATTTTTAGAAAACATTGACATGGATTAGAAATATATCCCCATTAAATACTTACATATAAACAATATCATATAAAAATGAGATTGCAAAATTATCCATTACCTTAGGTCCAATTTCTTCAGTATGTGTCTGAAACACCTTTATGGTGGGTTTAACCATATTAATAACTCGTAAAATAATCATAATAATATTTATTATGTCATATATTATTTACTTATGAAAATATATTAAATGTTCATTTGTCAATTCCATGTTAAACCAACATTTTGGGTAATAATCGTTTTATTTATTATACGTGTTTGGACTTGTGATTCTTGGTATTATTACATAGATCATGATTTACATACTTTAATATTGTAAAAAATAATTTATATATCATATATAATCATTATATATAGATAGAGAAAGAATAGATAGATAAATGAAATGGAATACACCGTTCATGGTGACGATAGGATGTATGTACACCTCAACGCTGTTTTTGTTTCCTTATTGAATTCAATGGATGTAATTAAATTAAACACACATATATATACATAAATTTACTAAAATTATAATTTCATATATTTTATGATTATTTATTATATATATTTTATAATTATTCATGAATGGTTAACATGGAGAATGAATTTCATTGCGTTGTGGAGATGGTTAGTCGTACATACGTATGGGAGATGATATCATTCCCATAAATTTTGAATGGTGTACAATTTCTCAGAATTAGTATCATGTAATAATAATCATATATAGTTATTATTTCCAACATCATACACATCCATGTTATGTGGTGGGGAAAAACAGATTACACCACGGTGTGGAGACAGTAAGTTATACGTACGCATGAGCGGTGATTTTTTTTTAGTAGGATAGATAAGAGGTGAAAAAGGGTGGTTTATTATTTATAATAACATATCATTATATTAGTGAAAATTATGTTATTACTTTATAATAACTAAATAAGTGGAAGAATAAAAAGAATGCAATTTGAATGAATCGGTAGAAGAGATTGCCTCTTCCTTGACGTGCCTCCTTTAAATTTCCTCTTATGGAACTAGAGTTAGTCTTTTGATAAGACAAGAAACTCTAGAATGTTACTAGGGATGTTTAGAAGATAAATTTTCAGTGTTTGTCCGAGCTTGATGTCTCGAAATGGAGTGATGATGAGAAGGAGGAGGTGCCCCTTTATAATAGAGAAGAGGGGCACTTTACGAATGTATTAAAATATTAATTTTTTATAATTTAAATTACTATTTAAAATGGTCTAAAACTTATTTAATTGTAAGATAATATGATTTTTGATCTAATACCCATTATACAATAATTTTTAGACAATTTTTGAATATTTTTTATCCTTACCTTTTTAGGTTAACACTTATTTTATAATTTTTAATCTTACTGTGATATCATGATATTTACACAATGTGGGTTAATGTAATTATGATATCATGTAAAAAGACCCACAAAATTTTATTTTATAAAAAATTAGGACTTATATTAACCATTTTTCTGAGTCATAAATTTTTTAACTTAATATTATCTAATAAACTATCTTTATTTTAATTTAAGAATTATGTTAATTTTTGATGAATGGTTGACACCTACTTCTTGGATTGAATCTATTACCATTTTTTATATTTTATAAAATTTCACTATTTTATAATTAAATCAAATAAATAGAAAAAATAAATTTTAAATAGTATTATTTATGAAGAAATATATATTAATCAATCACCTAGTTTTAAAAATATTTTTTTCCCAAATTATGTTGTTATGTTATCAAATAATATATATGTTTTTATGTAATAACCTCTTTCTTGGAAAGATATAATTGCTTCATTATTCTTGAAAAATAATTTTAATAATGGTAAGTTATATATTATATTTTTAGTATATATATTTTAAATATTTTTCTTATTGTTAAAATTTATGTTGATGATACTGTATTTAAATTTAGAAGTGAATTAATTTTAAAACAAATTTTTCACTCAATGGATAATGAATTGTATATGGGTCTCATGGGAGTAATAAAATTCTATTTGGGCATTCATAATTTTAAAATATATAATTTATTATTTTTTAATCAATTTAAATATGATTAATACATAGGTAAATGTTTTTGAATTAAATCAAGTAATCCTTTTAGACTCTCTATGAGAAAAAATAATAAATTGGACATAGATAAATATTTAATTATATATATTATAAACTATTTAGAGGTATTATTGGTTGTTAAGTTTATATAACTTCTTCTAGACTTGACATTATCTTTACTAATTATTTATGTTCTATATTTCAATCTGATCCAAAAATATTATCATTTAAAAGAAGTTAAAAGAATTATAAGATATGATAATAGAATTGGAAATTCGAGACTATTTTATTCTAGGCAAAAAAATTGAATTTATAAGTTAATGTAAATTATAATTTTAGAGGGTAAAAAATTTATAGAAAATGTAGTTCATGTATGTGTGATTTTTAATGTAAAAAAAATAATGTCTTCAAGTTCAAAGAAACAAAATTTAGATTTTTTATCTACTTCCTAAACTGATTACATTAATTCCTCATCATTTTCTTATTAATATTTATAGACAAAATAATCATTATCTTACATTGGTTAAAATTTATTAAAAAAATTCATATAATATATACAATATTGCACTATTTCAACCTCATTGAATCCTTTAAAAAATAAAGAACTAAACATATTTACATGATATATTATTTTATTAGATATATCATATTTAAAGGATATATTATTCTAAAATACTTTTCTAATATAAAAAAATTTCATATATATTTTCTAAACCATTAGATATTGTGATGTTTGGGAAAAAATTGATGTTTTTATTTTGGAGATTTAGTTTGAAATGTTTTTATACATTTGTTTATAAATTTTAGTTATTATTGATTTATTTATGGGGGATGTCTATTTAAAATATTCAATAATTATATTAAACATTATTTTTCTTAAAATATATTTTTAAACCTATCATAGTCTATATATACATTATTTCAATTTTCAAAACTTATTGATAAATTTCAAAAAAGGGTAGAATTTGTCACAATATTTTAATTGGTTTATGATTTTAAAAAGGGGGACATTGTTAGTTATAAGATCGAATTTGTAATTATTGTATTTTTGCGTGAAAATGATTTTTATTTCATGAATATTATAAGTACCATAAATTATTTTAAAATTCATTATTTAATAATTAATTATTTTTTTAATTATATCCTATTTATTTATTTATATATAATTTACATATATTATTTCTTATCATTATGATTATAGGTATACTATTTGTAAATTTAAATTTGTACTAATTTTTTTTACATTTATCCAATTGATAGATAATCGTATTTACCATTATGTAGCTTATATTATATTAGTATTAACATTAAATATATTGAAGAGTTCTATTTACCTTAATGTTTATAACTAAAAGTATCATATAAAAACCATTAGTTACCTTTCTACAATTTTGTGTTACCTATACATAGCATGTGAATATTTCCTTTACATAGAATGTTAAATGAACTTCAAAACATTATGTAGAATTATATATTAACATTATTGGAACCTATTCTCATTAAAACCCAAGTATTATCTTGTTAAATTAACCTATATGATAATTTTTGTTGTACCTCACACAATTCACCTAAAATGACCAATGTTTTTAGACCACACCATAGTAGACAATGCATTGAATGGGATAATACCAATATAAAACAAACAAACTATAATGTTTACATGGGAAGATTAGTCCCACTATATTTAAAGGAATATAAAAATTTCCAAAATGTTTATAAAACATTTAAACATATCATTGTATAAGGATTTTTTTTGGAGAAATGTAGAAGGGAAATATGATGCCCAACATTGGTAATTTGGGTACTTGTAGTGAATTTCAACATATATACGATTATTATAATGTCTTGGGGGAGGAAACTAAATTGTTTTAGTGGTCATGGTCACTCTATTTGTTCTATATAATTAAGAATGACATTTTTATGGGTATTATTGTGGGAATGATTGAATCATTCTAGGATGAATGTGATACACTGTTTTAAAATATATTAATACTTTTATTTTCAAATTATTGTTTACAACTAATTATTTACTATTAACTTTTATTTCAAAGTTCTTTATATAATAACATGCATATATTTGGAAGGATATTAAAATTATTAATATTATATAAGGAAAATATAATATGGGTTATCAAGAAAATCAAAATAGATTATTTTGGTATATTCGTGTTGTACAATGTTCATATGTATTTTTTTATTCAAACTTATATGATAACTGTGTTAATAATTCTAGGATATTCATTATTATTATTCATAACAAATCTATATATATATATAATATTTTTTTTAGTTTTTTGTTGGAGGTCATATTTAAAGGGATTAGGGATAAGAGTATCATAAAAAGTGTAGTAACATGGAAATAATAAATGTACTATAAATATGAACATTCAAATTATAAAGTGATCATGTCCGAATAAATTCCAATTTTTTGAATGAATTCTCATAGAATAAATTGAACTGCACAGTCGGTACTACCTTTTAGAGATGTACAAATTCATTGTTCAATGATGGGTTCAAATGTAATAAACTGTTCTTCATATGCTACCACATATGGTTCTTTAAGTAATTGGTATTTGTTTATTTCAATCATATCCCTTGTTCTTAAATGTTATTTTATGATTTTTATTTCTAATGGATTTCATTAATTTTTATTTTTGACTCCTCGATTCTACAATTTAGATTTTCAGTAAGTGTATATATAATTATAAAGTTAGATTAGGTGATACATACATTAAAATTTACTTATTTCAAAAGGTGATGACTCCCTATAATGGGACGTACCTCTTTGTCCCTTTAATTTTTGAAAATCTTGTGGTTGAAGTATTTTGGTAGGTTCTGGTTACTCATATCAAGAGTTTCCCAAATTTCCATTTCTTCAATGGTAGGTCAATAAAGGTAGGTCAAGATGGTGAGTCACAATGGTGACTCACACTCGTAGACCACTAACGGTACGATGCGACAATGAGTCGTACTGGTAGGTTGCAACCATTATTTGAAATGGTGACTCACACTGGTATGTTGTGACAGTGAGTTATAATGGTGGCTCACAATGGTAGCATAGGATTTTGGATTGCACTAGAATATTGTAGACCAGTGAGTCACTCTGGTGAGTTGAAATGGTAGCTCTCAAAGGTGACTCCCACCAGCAACTTGTAGTGGCTACTCACCTAACAATGAGTCATTTCCAACAGTTTTCCATTTCTCCAGTTTTTTCAATTTTGACTTTTTAACATCTCTTTTTTACGTTAAATGAGTTTAGTACCATATTTAAGTTGTTTTGAATCCATTTCAAGGGCCATGAATCATATCATTAAATAACTAAGATTCTAGGGGATTTTTATTGATCAAACCACGTGGTTTTATTGAGATAAATCATTATTGGAAAATTAATACCATTTCATTGGTCTTAAGTCTTAGATCTAATCCTTCTAAGATAATTAATTCCCTTCATTAATTCCTTACGCTTTCTCTTGGTACATGGAAAACATAACATTTCTTCTCTATGAATTCATGCCTTTGTGATACACTAGTTGGTTCATGTTTTTTCTTGGAATTTCATGTTGCATGCGCACCCCCTACTATAGTGCAATAAAGAAGGGTTGATCGCTAATTCTTCATATAGGTTTTCCTTCTTCTCTCATTTTTCTGTGAAATATATGGGGTGGTTGTATCAATGTTTCTTGAGAACAGAGTTGATTTCAGATTAATGAAGATAATTAAAATGACTAATATTAATCTATGGGGATTGGGGAAAGTGGTGTATTATTGAACTATTTTATTGATAGTTCGATCAATGTTGTAAATTGTATGAGCTATATGCCTACTAAAAATCATGGCCATTAGTTGTATTTTTTGTGCAATAAATATAATCTGTGTCATATGTTGTTTGATTCCTGTAGAACTGATATTATGAAAAATCTATTAACGACATACAGTTGGCTAAGAAATTGATTCCCTAGGATCAAAATATTTCTGTGATAACCCCTAAATCAAAAACTGTAAATTGAGTGAGGAATGCCTTGTTAGATATGAATATTCATTGCCTTGATTTTTGTGGTGGTGTGATGTGTGTGGGGTTGTCCTACCTTGTGATATAGTATGTTTTTGGGCATAGATGTGTGATGTGGGGTGGTTTATGTGGTATAATAGAATCTTAGGTTGATATATTGATTGATGTTGGAATGGATGGGAAGTGTTGTACTAGAGAGTTATGATCATGAATTATAGTTATATCTTTCTGGATGTGATTATGAGTTGGTGGAGGAATTTGATGAATGATTATAGTATTAGTTGGTGTGGGTGTTAAATATAGAAGTATGTGAAACTAAATTAGTTTATTTTCTCTTCACCTTCAGAGATGAATTTTTCTGTGTGGCTTATTGGGTGATGTTCTAGGTAGTTTCTTGGGTAGTAATGGCATAAATAAATGAATTTATTAACAATTTATAGTACAGTTTTGGCTAGTCTGGCCAATGAAATGGAAGTAATAAATATGATAACATGAATGTGTGTTTAACAAGGAATAGAGTTGAAGAGACATTAATTTAGTATGCTCTTCACCATCTAAAACATGTGTTTTTTTGTTGATATTTTTTTAACGGTAGCATCAAAGTTGGTTTTGTGAGTTGTTTTTTATTTGAAAACCCATAGGTGGGGATTTAGTGTATGGTATGATATATATATATATATACACTTATATTTCCTTTTTTATTTCTATACACACCCCACCCAAGTTGAGAACTATGTAATGAATACCCACATCACCATGGGGGAGGGTGTCATTCCCAAACATCCTTGGTGGGAGGATGGATGGATACCCACCCACTCTTCCCTGCACCCTCTTCAATCTTGTGGTATCATAAGAATCATTGGGCATGTAGTGGTTTGTGTGGACTTGGTGTGTGAGGGTGAGTTGTGTTTTTCTATGTGTCTGTGTTACGAGAGAAAATGTTTTTTCCAAGATGTCTTTAAGATGAGATGAGATTTTCTTTCCCTGGTGTCTTCTAAATGAGAAGTGCTGTGATTTTCCAGGTGTTTTGGGATATGACATGGATTTTGGACTCTATGTCTATGGGAATGATGTAATGTGGTATGAGGAATAGGTGTCTATAGGAATGATGTGATGTGGTATGAGGCCTAAGTGTCTATGGGTGGGATGTGATGTGGTGTGAGGAACAGGTGTGTGTGGGTGGGTTGGGATGTGGTGTGTTGGAAAGAGGTGGGAGCACAGGGATGTTTTTCATTAGGAAAGGGTATCTAAAACAGTGGAAAGAGGTGTGGGGTACCCAAATCATTGATGTGAATACTATATTACATTACATGACTTGAGTTACATAATGAGGGTGCCTTTGTGAGGTTGGGATGGAAAGTATACCATGTTAGGTTTTGTTGGGCTTTGCTATATTCTAACGAGAGCACTAGTTTTCATCTATAACATGTGCATGAGAGAATTTGGATTTCTTTTTGAGTACAGTTTTATTTTCACTTTATGTTTATTAACTGCTTTTAGGTTTCCAAGAGGATTACTTAGACCGTGATTGACCTATGTAGCTCAGACATTTGGGACAGTTGTTGAGTCATAACTTTTTTTTTATTTTTTTATTAACTTTATAGTTTTTATTGCATATGTAATAATTTTTTTGAAAATTCTTGTGAGATGGATTTGGGATTTCATATATATATATATATAAGGGTGTGTGTGTGTGTTTAATGGAGTTTTTTATAGTAAGAACCATCTTATCTCCTGATCGTTTTTCTTTAAAAAGGGAAATGCCTCCTATTTTGTGATATTTGTATACTGTTGTTGCTAGTTGTTACCCCGATGCCTACTTGAGGAAGGAATCGAGGGGGGGGGGGAACTATCTCTCTTCCTTTATTGATATCTTAAGAGGGGCATATTTGGAGGAAGGGTTCCGAATATAATGGTATCAATGGTTGTGGTTGAGAGATTTAATGATGCATAGAGTTAAGAAAAATGAGGATTTCTTGGGTTGGTATGGAAATGATGTCAGGTGACCTCGGTGTGTGACATAGGCTAGAGAATAATGACTAGGAAACCTGATTTTTTGTCCCCCTAGGATCCAATGCAAAGACTATAATCCTACTGAATAACCAAGTGAGGCTATACGGTTTGTAAGATAGGGACCCTAGGAAATGCACATGCATCATAATAACTTGACTTCTAGTTTGAATTGGGTTGTCAAATTTTAATCTAAATAGAAAATGAAATGAATTAAATGAGTTAAAATTATTCTTAAATAAAATTCCATAATACTCGGTCTTAGGAATTCATTTTTTACCATTATGCTATGAAACCCGGTTATCATTTTCATGTGTTTTGGGTTGTTGAGGCTCAGTAAGATGATCTGGTTTATCAGTGGAGGGTTAATCCAGTGGAGGGGAAAACTAGTGGCAGAGAACAAAATATGATTTCCAGCTTTAGGCCTTGGGAATTTATGAGGTAAGTGGTTCATACATGGATATAACGATTTGGATATAAAATCTTGAGATCACCTTAAATTTGATCTAGGATTCTACAGATTATTGGGTTACTTTGGTAGTGATCCATATGTAGAGAGTTTCACATAATTGGAGGATGTTGTACCTAGGGAAGAGGAAGGAGATAATATTCTAAGGGTAAATTTTGAGAAGGAGTTCTTAGTGTAATTATACTCATTGACTATGATGGCTTAGAAGAGGCAGGAGTTACTCTCCCCCTAGTAGGGGAGTATGTCAATACGTGAGCTGGGTAATAAGTTCCAGGATCACCTTAATTTTTCCACAGATATCATTCCAGAAGAGGAGTCCCATGAAATATTCCAAGTGGAGGAACTTTCCTTCTATCCAATATGTGATTACTCCCTTTACATTGTCATCATACTTAGAGGTTCAAAATAAGGGTGTTGTAATTGATTTGATTCACTTACGAGGAGGTCTACTGTAAGAGTGGAGACAATAAGGTTATTCAAGATGCAGGGTTTCTAGTAGTAGGTATGAGGCACCAGGGCCATTGATGTTTCAACCAGTGGAGAGTTGACCTCAACAGTTTCTGTTTCATCATTTTGATCCCCATGACTTTCTAGTGAACTTTTGACTGATTTGTTTCATCTATGCATTCCATGGGCATCTTCAGAACTAGTGTCCAGTTTCTTCTCAAACTCAATATGTTAGAGGTGGATAGGTTTCATTCGTGTCTCCGTGGTAGTTTCTATATACTCCATTTCAATAGTTTTGATAATAGGATCATGATCCACATAGTAGAGAAGAAGCAAGTAGAGTCCAACCTTAGTGTGTTCCCCAGCTACCTCAACCCAAGCATGTTTGTTGAGGCAGTCATCTGCAAAGGGGTAGAGAATCTGGGTATGGTCAGTTTCATGCATTGGATAGAGCAATTTTGGAAGGTCTAGATATTATTAGAGGCATGATAAGATTGTATAGTACCTGTTCTTCTTCTTGGTTTGATTTAGGAGCTTCACACTACTTTTATGCACCCAGTCTGACCCATGATCTAGGACTAGGTGTAGAAAAGATTTCCATTCCTATGGTATTGAGTACACCAGTTGGAGCCCATACCAGATTTTTTGATTTGTGTTGGGGATGTAGATTAATGATAGGTCCACATCTGTCCTACGGGGATCTCTTCTTGCTATAGGTGTAACCTTATGATGTCATTCTTTATATCGATTGGTTGTATTCCATATGTTCTATTATCGACTGATTCTAGAGGAGAGTCATTTTCTAAGATATGGATGTCCATCATGTGGCTTTCATTAGAGATTATATTTTTCAGGTGGGAAATCGGAGTCAGAAGCATATTGTTTCCTTGTTAAACAAGATTTCAGTGTAATCAGATGATGCTAAGAGAGTGGAGGTTTTCTAAGCATTGGGGAGATTCTGGATGTTTTCCCTAAAGTGGTTTTAACACTATCCCTTGACATGATGTTGAGTTCAGGATAGACCTACAACCTGGTGCTTCTCCAATTTCGATGTATCCTTATCAAATGAAACCTTATATATTACAAGAGTTGAGAATCTAGATAGACAATATGATGTCAATGGGTTTTATCTGACCTAGTGTGTCACCATGGGGTGCTCCCATGATGTTATCCATAAAAGGAATGGTAGTCTATGGTTGTGAATAGAAAAAAGATGGACGAATTAGCTGATGGTCTAGAACTATTACCCTCTTCCATGGATAGAGGACAATTTCGACCAACTAAGATAAGCACATTGTTTTTTTAAGATCGACCCGTGGTCCGTATATCAGTAGATAATGGTGAAGGAGGTCAATAACCTGAAGAACTATATTAGTTAGAGGTATTGGGACTTAGAGTTTGAAATCATTCTGTTTTGTGTTATGAACTCAACAACCATGTTCATTCAGCTCATGAACTCTATTTACATTAGTTTTTAGACCAGTTTATCATCGTATTCATCAAAAAAATATTGATCTAATCGATGATATAGGAGGGGCATGTTATGATTATCAGAACCATCCTACATGTTTTTTATGCCTCCATATCAAAAGAATGTTTTGGAAGTGCATATTCTAGAAATGAGATGTGCATTTCCATGAGCATGTTGTTTTCCCGCATGGTGTAGTAGTAGAACCATCGAAGGTTGAAGCAGTTGTTTATTTGGAAGAACCCAATAATGTGGTAGAGGTTTTCTATTTTTTTTCTTATGGGCTATTACCATATGATTGAACCTGATTTACCTCATGTAGTATCTTTGTTGATTTATCTCACTAGAAAGAACCATGCTTTTGTGTGGAGTAAGATGTGCCATCAGTGTTCAGCTATCTAAAAGAGATGTTGGCCAGGTCTCCAGTCATCTAGTTTCTAGGAGAATGGGTGATGTTTGTGGTGTTTTTTGATGAGTCCTATATATTTTTGGGATGCATCCTTTTGTAGGAATATGCGGTGATATTTTACGACTCTAGGAATTTATGTCCACATGAATGTAATTATGAAACCCAAGATCTAGTGCTAGAAACGGTCATGTTTGTGCTGATTTTTTGGTGGCATTATCTCATTGGTTATCTCATTTTGGTATTCACATATCACAAAAGAACAATGTATATATATTCCCAGTGAGATATGGACATGTAATATAGGAGGTGGATAGTGTTTCCTCATAACTATGATTTTGAGATCTATTACACCTTTGCAAGGGGAAATGTCATGTCTAATTCCATGAGAAGGAAGTCACAGTAGGAGGAAGTTCAAAAATATGTAAATGCTTGGAAGTTGATGGAGTATTTTGAATCCTTGAACACAGATGCCCAAACGGCTAGTAGTATAGGCTTTTTGTTTTAGGTTACAATGTAGTCTTCTATAATATTGATGGTGGTGGAATCTCAGTGGGGAGACACAGAGGTAGAGTAGATTCATGATCACGTTGATCAAGGTGATGCTTTAGAGGGATGTCAAGGGGATGGTATGAAATAGATGATTTTTTGTAGAAAGATATTTTTTCTAGTGGAAATGAAAGAGGGAGTCCTCCCTGAGTTTCATATCATACCCTTATCAGTACACCGAGGAGTTTTGAAGATGTACCATGTCTAGATGATCCATCTTTGGTGGCCCGAGTTGAAATTGAATGTGGAAGAGTTTTTTTTGTGAAATGATTAATGTTCCAGTTGGTGAATGATGAGAACCATGTTCCTAGTTGTTTGTTGCAGCCCATAGATTACCTAGAGTGGAAGTGGAGTGAAATTTCAATGGATTTCATCGAAGTGTTTCTCATATCTCAGGGAGGCTACGCAGCAATATGGGTGGTAGTGGATCGACTAACGATATCAGATCACTTCTTAGTTATCATGTATTTGGGTGTAATGTATTCTTTGGAAAATAGGTATATGGATGAGTTTGTACAATTATATAGAGTTCCAAGATCCATGGTCTTGGATTGGGATACATGTTTTAACTAATGAGACTAGAGGGGATGAAAAAATTATTTTGGCACTTAGTTACTCATCATCACTTCCTTTCACCTTCAGAAAGATGGAACGATAGAATAGACTATCCAAACACTAGAGGATATTTTACGAGCGTGATTTTCGGACTTCAGAAGATCATAGTTATGATATTTTCCCTTGGTGGAGTTTTCTTACAATAATAATAATCACACTTATATAAGAATGGATCCATTTGAAGCCTTGTATAGATGATAGTGTATTTCAACATAGTGAGGGAAAAAGGTTGTGGAGGTAGATATTCCTGGTCTTGAGTTAGTTCAGTGCATGATAGAAAAGGTTCACCTCGTTTAAGAGAGTTAAACGTGGTGAAAGACTGACATAAGTCATATTAAAATCACATGAGGAGTCCCTTGGTGTTTGAAATTTGGGACCATGTGTTTTTGAAGGTTATCCCACAACCTGGGTATCACAGGTTTGGCAGAGAGAGAAAGCTTTCTTCTAGGTTTGATAGACCCTTAGAGGTGTGGGGACAAGTTGGAAATGTGGAATACCAGTTAGAATTTCCACCATTTTTGGAGGGGATCTGCGACATCTTTCAAATATCTCAACTCCTTCGGTATATTCACGATGAATCCCATGTAATTTACTAGGGAAATTGAATAGATAAGATGACATGACGTACATGGAGTTGCCAGTAGATATCCAGGATCATCATAAGAAGGTTCTACGTGGAAGGAAAATTCCTTTGGTTCTTTTGTTGTGGAGGCATGGTAGAATGGAGGATAGTACTTGGGAATAAGAAGCTAGATGTGTTTCCATTACCCATTGTTTTTTTGGAGTTTTCCCCATTCTATTTTGACTTTTGATGTAATGTTTTAACCATATTTTTTTCTAAGATGAGTTTTCCATGTTCTGTAATGTTTGATAAATTCCTGACATGTGAAGAGGTAAGGAAATGAATATTAATTGAGATTCATTAAATTCAATGTGATTAAACCCACCCAGGTGAGTCAGTGCCACCTAGAGCAGATAATATGTTGACATGGTGGATTGAGCTCTCTAGTTTTCATGTTCATATAGTGTTGTTATTATACTTCTATGGTGTGGCTTGTGGTTTTTTGGGTTAGAAAATGTTATAGGAGGTATTATTGGACGATTAGTTTTCTACTTCTTCTTTTGAACCATACTGGGTGGTTTATAATTGGATATTGATGTGTTTGGTTCTTAGCAGTGTTTTATGTGTAGCAGTATCCTTGAGAGACATCTCATGGGTTGGTTATTCGGACCCATCTTTCTTATGCGATTTGTTTTGACTTTAAGTGGGTGAGAATAGTTTTAGAGGTATCTCATGTAATGGACTGTACCTATCGAGTCCATTACATTTGGAAAATCTAGTGGTTGAATTATTATGTCAGGGAAAGGTGACACATTTCATGAGTTTTCAGAAATTATAGTTTTCCAACGATATGAAACAGGTGGTAGCTCACACAGGTGAGTTGGAATGATGACACACACATGTAGGTCACTAATGGTAGGTCGGGAAGGTAAGTTGGAATAATGACTCTCAAAGATATGTCACTGATGGTAGGTCATGACTGTTAGTTGCAATGGTGACTCACACTGATAGGTCACAATGGTGAGTTTTAATGGTGACTCGCACCGATAACTGACAATAGTGACTCAGACCAGAAGCTCTATGACAAGTGAGTCACACCAGTGAGTTCTAATGTTATAACATGATGATGACTGAATCCAATGAATCCCAATGGTGAATCACCTAATGGTGGTTCATTGCCAACAGTTTTCCATTTATATAGTTTTTCCATTTTTGACATTTTGACAAATTTTTATTGATATGGAATAAGTTTAATACCATATTTAAGTGGGTTAGAATCCATTTTATGGGATATTAGTCATATAGTAAAATCATTAAGATTCCATGGGCTTTTAACTTGTCAAACCGGGTGGTTTTGTTGAGATCAAACTTTAATAGAAATTGAAAACTATTTCATAATCCTTGAGTCTCGGATTTAATCATTGTAAGATTTCCACCTTCCATTCATTCATTCCTTCTCCTTTATCTTGGTATGAGGAGCCTAGAACATTTCTTCCATTTGGAGTCATGAATTTTTCCTAGACCAATTGGTTTTTGTTTTTCTTGTAATTTCTTGCTGCATGAGCACCCCTTCATTGTAACAATAAGGAAGGGTTGAACTCTTCTTATTAATATAGGTTTTACTTATTATCTCTTTTAAATTTACATCATGTGGTGTGTGTATCATTGCTTTTGGAGAAAAAAGTTGAATTTGGATTTAGAAACATAATTAAACCGACTAAGATCAATCTTTAAGGCCTTGGGAATGTGGCATATTATCATAATATTTTATTGATATTTTGATCAATGTCATAAATTTTATGGGCTATATTAGTACTGAAAATCATGACCATTTGGGGATTTTGTTTTTGCATCGAACATATTCTTAGTTACAGGTTGTTTATTTCTAGTTGATCCACAGTTATGAAAAAATTTTTAACCACACATATTTGGATAATAAATGTTTTCCTTAGTATCAAAAATTTAATGTGATAACCCCTAAATTATCATGTGTAAATTGAGTGAGTAATTCCTTGTTAGATATGAATATTCTTTACCTGGGTTTGTCTAGTGGTGTGTAGTGTGTGGGATTGTCCTAAATTGTGTTGTAGTAGTGTTATATGCATGGCTGTGTGATGTGGGGTGGGTTTGAGTGGTGTAATGGAATTATAGGTTAATAGATTTATTGATAGGGGAATGTATGTGATGAGTTTTACAATAAGGTTGTGATCAGTTTGTGTGGTTATATGTTTCTATGTGTGGTAATGTGTTGAAGTTTTTATCTGTTGAGATGATGGATTGGGTGGAATGACATTGAAGAATGATGATGGAAGTGGTAGGCGTGGGTTTTAAAAGTAGAGGGATATGAAACTAGATTATTTTTTTTGGGTCTTCACCTTATTATATGTATTTTCTATGTGGATTGTTGTGTTTTGTTACTATTAGTTTCCTACGTAATAATGGGATGAATAAATGAATTGCTTAATAAATTATAGATTAGTTTGGGCGGGTTTAGAAAATGGGATAAAATTAATAAATATGAAAACATGAATGGGTGTTAAACATTGAATAGGTGTGTAGACACACCATTTTATCATTCTCTTCACCTTCTTAAACATGTTGTTGTCTGTTGTTGTTGTTATTTTAATGGTACCAGAAAATGCATTTTTGTGAGTTAGTTATTGGATGAAAACCCATAGGTGGGGATTAAGAATTGGGTACTATATATATATATATGTATATGTATGTATTTCTTTTATAATTTATATACACACCCCACCCTAGTAGAGAACTATGTGCGGAACACCCCCATCATCAAAGGGGAGGTTGTCCTTCCAAAAAATCATTGTGGGAGTATGGATGGCTATCCACCTGCTCTTCCTTGATACCACTTAGAGGAAGTGGTAGCCCAAGATTCTTCGGGAAGGTAGTAGTTTTTGAGGACCAAGTGTGTTCAAGAGAGTTGTGCTCCCCCAGCTGAATTTGGGATGAGATTATATGTGATTTCCTTGGTGTCTTCATTATGAGAAGATATGTGATTTACCATGTTTCTTCATGATGAGATGTTATATAATTTTTGAGGTATTTTCTAGATATGATTGGATCTGTGGCCCAGGTGTCTATAGGCCAGATGTGAGGTGGTGTGAGGGATACATGTATGTGGGCATGATGTGATGTGGCATGAGGCCTAGGTGTCTACAGGAAGGATGTGTTGTGGTGTGAGGCTTAGGAGTGTGTGGGAATGTTGTGATGTGGTGTGTTGGGAAGATGTGGGAGCATGATGATGTTTTCCATTTGGCAAGAGTAGAAAAACTAGTGGGAAGTGGTGAAGGGTAACTAAATCATTAATTTTCATTCTATATTAATTTTAATGATTTGCATTACTTTTTGAGTTTTTCTTGTTGAGGATGGGAAGGCTAGTTTACCTTGATAGGTGCCGTTGGGATCTACTATTTTCTCATGAGAGAACTAGTATGATTCTCTAACTTGTGCATGAGTGACTTCAGTTTTCCTACCGAGTAAACATGTATACTGAAACTATGTATATAAATAGCTTCTAGGTTTATTGGAGAATTTTTTAAACCATGATGGAAATTATTATCTAAGACTTTTGGTACAGTTTTTGGGTCACTACTTTAGATTTATTTTCATATTTAATTTATAGTTTATTCCATTTTGTAACAATTTTATTTTAAACATGCATTTTGGATGCATTTTGTGATTTATTTTATAAATATATATCTTGGGGTTGTTTTGGGATGAACCATCATAGATCCCAATATTGTTTCTTTAAAAAGGGAAACACATCCCATTTTGTGAGATCTATATACCCTTACTGTTGGTCGTAACCCATGGGCCCACTGGAGGCCGGACTCGGGGGGGGGGGGGGGGGGTTCATTATCTATCATCTTTCATTTCCAGTTTTATGATGAGCTTCGTTGTAGTGAGGGGGTTGTGACACTCCCCGATAAAAGTTAGTTTTTCTATCTGGGTTTTCATCCACAAGAAAATGATGGTTGTAATACAGTTACAAAACCCCTTTAAAAGATATGTATTTAGTGATTACCAAACCTATCAAGGAGTAGTGGGGTGTAAAGGAAAGATATTGGATCACTTTTATCCAATATTCAATTGAAATTTCCTTTGATCTATCTATTTTTTATTTTTTATTCTTGTTAACCTTGATAAATTATATTTAAATTTAACTAACTTGGAGGTTAATTTCGTTTTATAAATTTTAAATTCATTTATTAACCTTATAAAAACCATCAACCATATTAATTGGTAACTAAAACAATGTATGGAACCTAACCCTAGTATCATAGATATAGTGACTTACTTTATTACATTAGAATATGATACATGAAATCACATACCAAAAAACCAAATAGTTTATTAGTATTGATAGACAAGATACATATTTGAAATTAAAATTACATTATAAACTTAAAATAGAAAAATTATATTCTTTGATAATACCGTTATTCTCTTAGATCAACCCTGTATATTAGTCATAATAAAAATCATGGAATATTATGAAATAATAAAACATAAGAAAGGGGTGAGGTCTGATACTCAGTATGTGTAACCATACCATAGAATTCATGACTAATTAAGGAATTAAAAATGTATTTCAAGGTGAATAAATGAAACACATATCAATAAACATAATATTGAGAATAAGATGGTACGAATAAATGATGATCAAATAATAAAGTATAAATAATCACATTAGAATGAAACATAACCATGAATATTATACTAATTGAATAATCACATGGAATATCAAAAACATTTATTATAATAAGGTAATGCATAATTCTAGACATCTAAAACATACCTTCATGGCCATGTCCAAGAAGTATATAAAAATCTGTAGGGCGACATCCAAAATCTAGTCTAGTTTGTTTTATGATACAACTGATGTATTGAGGGGCTATAGTTGGCCCATCCCATTATTTACTATGTCCAACACATTAAAAAAGGACAAGGGTAAAACAATTTCAATATAAACAATTGTATAGAAAAACATTCACAATAAATGTGAATAGTTACCCCAATCATTAAACATAGCCATTAACTATTCTGAGAAATACGTTTAATGATATAAAAATAGAAAACTGAAAATCAAAATTATCATAAAACATATAAAATAATTATTATTATTATATAAAAAAAATATCCTTAGTGGATCATAATTAAATTAAATGGTTGATATCATTTATGAATAAAAATATCTTTTAAAACATTTTTGGGAAAAAGATACATTTTCAATTTCAAATTCACTAATAGTTCACTAAAAATTTTATAAATACATTTAATTAAAAATGATATTTTTAATATATATAATATAATTTTAAAATTTTTATTGGTCATGAAGGCTGGAAATTTCATTCATGTCGTACACATTAAAACAAATGTTCATTTCACTTTTTTAATAAAACCCAAATGAGCATTGTTTTGAGAATGACATAAAGATTTCATTCAAAAATAATTAAAAAGTTAAAAATTGGTAAAAATATATTTATAAAATATTTATAAAATAGAAAAAACATATTTGAAAACATATTTATAAAACATGGATATGGTGGATAAATATTTCTCAGTGGAGACTGAAGCAAAAACAATTTTGGATATTAAGAAGACAATGAAAAAAATCAATAAACACTTTGTAATTAGTTTAATCATATTCCCTATAAATTAAAAGAAACTGAAAATACTATTAATATATTGACATTCATGATATTATTATAAATAGGTAGTATATCAACCACCCGAACAAAACATGTTGTGAATAAGGCATGTATCCCACATAAATAAATGTGAGTAGAAAATCCCTTACCTCAAGCATTCCTTTGGATGATCCTAATTTATCCTCATGTATAATGGTTTAATGTCTGTTATTTATTAATTTTATAACCATATATTTATTTATTATATCATTTATTATCCTTTTATATCATCTTATCACCTGTTTTTTAATAATATTTCTTTATTAGTGTTGTTTTGGATGTTAACAACATCATTTTCCTTTGCATGTTCTGTCAAGTAATTCTTGTCTCTTATGAATATGATATTGTTAAATCAAATCTATAATAATATTAAGGTCATATATATCATATTTATTCATTATATGCATTCTTAATTTCATTTTTTAATATTGGACAAGGAAAGTGGAACACATTGAGTTGTGGAGACGGTAGGCTGTATGTAAACATGAGTGACAATATCATTCCCTTAATGGTGAAATGGGAAGAAACTATATGGAATATTAATTATTCCATAATCAATATATTTAAATATTTATTACATATATCAATTAATCCATCATTATATCAATCCATGTAAATTGGTTATGAAAAATCAATTACACCACGACAAGGAGACTGAATGTCGTACATACACACACGCGATGCATTCGTTTGTCATATGATGGATAAAATGTATAATATATTTGTACCATAATTATAATAAAATATCGTAATATATATTATACTAGAGATATTAATTTATAATGTAAACTCCCTCTCAATAGAAAGTATAAGAATAAATAAACATGATATAGTTGATAAAGACAATGCCTCTTCTTCAACGGACATCATTTAATCTCTTCAGAAGGGATATAGTTTTGTTATTTTGAAGAAAAAAACAATATAAATTTATGAACGATGCTAATAACATAAATATTTAGTGTTTTTGGAGATATATTGATCACTTAAGTGTGAAATAGTGGGGGTGGCGCTACCCTTTTATAATTGAATTGAGGGGCAGTTTCAAAAATTCTCAAAAAATTAAAATACAATAAGGCTATTCTAGAGAAAAATCCTTCAAATTAGACTATAAATTAATAGGGTAAGAGATTTTAGACAATATATTATCACATATAATATTATTTAACATTTTTCTTATTTTTAAATTATTTAAAAAAATATTAATTCTAAAAAGTATCATTATTATCAAATTTGATACTATTCATTTAATTTCACTTCAAATACCTCACAAAAAACGTGGCAATTAGAGTATATGTTATTAAAACATCTATAATATATCTTATAGATATATTAAATTCCTTAGAAACATTAACTAACCTCAAATATATCAAAATTATTAATTCTAATACCTATTCATTTATTTTTCTAATAATATTAACATTGTAGATGAATTTAAGGCAATTATATAATTAATAAAAAATTAAAAATAAAGTTATATATAAAAACTAATTTCATTAATATCAAAAGAGTAATTTTTTTGTTCCTATCGTGATTTTTCCTCAACGTGTAAACGTAAAATATATTAAATTCAAAGGGAGTGACATTTTGTAATTATTATTGATTTGAATAAAATATTACTCAATTTTAGGGAAAATTTTCCATTAAACAACTCCAATTAGTTATTAATGTGAAAATTTTATAATAGTATTCATCCATTATTTTCTGGAAAAGATTAGTTTATAGTTATACCATTATATTTTTTTAACCATTTTTAATAACTTTAACTCTTACTATGACAACATGGATTTTTACTCATTGATGGTTAATATATTCACTATAAAATCTCATAAAACCCATAAATAGATCATTTATAAAAATTATAAACCTATAAAACCCTATTTTTTGAATTTATTATTTTTATTAATTTTTTATCATTTAATAAAATATTATTTATTTTCAAATATAAAAAAATTGTATTTTGACACTACTCATAATTTTGAATTCTTAAAATAAAAATAAAATAATATATATTTAATAAATATATTTTAATACATCCCTAACATATCAATATAATTTATAAAATTATATTATGATATTAATTATGTGAAATTATATTTATTTAAATTTTTTAATATCATCTATTTGATATTTCGACCTATTAATCAATTAATGCATCATCATTTTTCAAGCCATTAAGGTAATTATTTATTTCCATAAAATATATAATAATTTATCACGATGATCATAAATATTTTATCTTTAAAAATACTATTTATAGACTAAAATATCCTCTATATAACCCCATATGAAAAATATTCTAGTTGTTCAAAACAAAAGTATGATAAGTTTGACTTTTCTTTGAATAAAATATTTTAAAGGTTATATTCTTCTAAAAATTTAAATTATTTGTAACATATCATTTAATTTATGATTATATATGGAAAATAATAATCAAATAATATTTGTTCATGTTTTAGGGTAATTCTCAAATACTTATAATATTATTTTTACCCTTAAATACTCAATTTACCCTTAATCGTGGTGATTAAAGTTAAAAGAATACTAATCATATTGTCCAAAAATAAAATGGAAATATTTAATAAATTTGGGCCTTATGATTAAAAATCTAGAATCAATCTTTCAAAATTTGAAAAATATAAGGTACTAAATTAATTTGAAATTAATCCTGTAGATGGTGTGTGATAGTGGGTTTTTAAAGTGAAAATGTTTAGAATTATGAAAATGTTTTAATATCCAAATTAATTATAAAAAATATTATAGTGAAATTATTTGTATTAATATATATATATATATATTATCTAATTTTACATTAAAAAATATAACTTAATATTTTAAATTATTTACATGTAAAGTCAGTTTTAAATTAAAATGCAATATTTTTCATTATTCACAAAATAATTAAAATTTTCAAACAAAATAAAAATAATTTCAATGAAGATATTTTTGAAGATAATTTATTAAAAATAATCATTATTTTATCAAATATAATTTAAATTTTTTTAAAATATAGTTTCAAATCAAATGCGCCATCAAAAGGCAAGAAATATACCATTATAAAAATTCACATTTTATACAAAAAATAGATTTATTTTTATATGTTTACTAGAATAAAAAAGAAGATGAATGTTAAACATTATATTGAAAATATAATATATAAATTTCATTATATGGTTAATTATATTCATTCCCTCCAATTTATAGGCTAGGTCACAATAATATTTCATTATTTGTTTTAGTTGGGTGTCTCGTGAAATTTAAGATAATAATGAGATTAAATTTAAAAATAGACATACCATAAAATCATGGATTGTAAAATTATCCCATATCAACAAATTTAATCTTATAAATTTAAAATTTCACTTCAAAAATAATGTTTGTTACATGAAAATTTCTCTGTAAGAGACTTACATCAGAAATAGGGTTAATAAATCACCATCTTACTAATAGGGAAAGAGAATAAAAAAATTCACCACAAAATTAGGATTTAGAATTAGAGAATATTAGTGGGAAGTAAAACCATGGAAATTGAAGAGAAATATATCTATCATGTTCTGATGTAGAGTGATAGAGTACATGATCATTATAAAGTCAACCATCATAAAAAACCGCAATGAAAATGTTATCTATTCCAAACCCTTATTTAAGAAGTATTAAAATAACATCCATATATATTTCATGATTCATAAAACTAGATCACCATTAATTAAGAAATTCTTTAATTACAATACATAAGAACATTAGTCATTCTAATTCATTCATAAACCTTTAACTACACTTCATCATCTTATTCCTTATTACCTCATTCCATTAATTTGACTTTTCTAGTCTCCTTATCATCAATATTATGACCATTATTTATATAAAATTTTTGATTCTAACCATTTACAATTACCCAAATAAAAATTCGAGGAATACTCATTGTAGTGATATACTTTTGAATTATCATTCATAAAATGTATAAATCATGATATAATTTTATCAATTTGTGAGCCCATAGGTTTAAACTAGGATATCCACGGTATTAAAAAATATATAGGATGATATCTTATACATAGAATTATCCTCAAAGTCATCCATAGGTTCATATTCCCTAATCTTGGTTTTCGTAAATCTATTTCCCGTGGTTTCAACTAAAATATTTGTAATACCAACTATAAGGACCTCCATCCCAGTAAAATGGATCCTGTGACTCAATTTATTATATTTGAATAAAAAAGGAATCACATGTCAAAGGACCAAATATTTAATTATTATTCGTCATCTATATACACATTTTATATTTTAATTTCATTTAAAATACAAAATAAATAATTTTTTTTAAAACAACATCATTATCTTGCATAACCATGAATATTTTTCATTATAAACATATTTTCATCCTATAAAAATAATAAAACATAAAAAAAGGATTATCTTAGATTAATGATATGGCATGTATAAATGATATTGAGCATAATATGGCATGGATAAATGATGATAAAATAATGAAATATAAAAAATAACTTTATAATTAAACATGAACATGGACATTCTACTAGTTGAATAATCACATGGAATACCAATAAATAATCTAATTTTTATGGAATTCAAAATTATTGGCATCTAAAACATTCTTTCAAGTAATCATCCAAGAATTATACACAAATGGGTATAGCCTCAGCTGAAATATGAACAAGTTTGTCTTAGGTGACCTACTGATGAATTGATTAGCGATTGTTGGCCCCAACCATCACTTAATATATCATATTCATTCCACACATGAATGGTGTGAAACATAATTTAAATATAGATTCATATTGAAAAACAAGAATATGAAATGTCAATACTTTCCCCAATCAACAAACATTACCCTAAACCATTCACAATAATAAATAGAATGGATAAAAAATAGTACATCCTTGTTAAAATGAATCATAAACTATCCAAATAAATAATAATTTTTATATCAATAAAAAATATTTCTAGTGTATGATAAGTACATTAAATATATGATGTCATTGATGAATAAAAATATATCTAAGAACATTCGTTGAGGAAAATAATTTTTTTTTCTTTGAAATTCAATAAAATTTTACAAAAAACATTCAAAATACATTTTGATGAAAATATTAATAAATAATAATATCCTTTAATAAACTCTTTTTCTTAAAGTACCAAAATTCTTTTTATGTTTTAAACATTAAAAAATATTCCATTAATGTTTTCAATAAAATAAAAACAGGGATTGTTTTCACAATGACATAAATATTCTTTCCAATTTTTTTAAAAATAAAAAAATTGTTAAAAATGACAATAAAAAATTAATGGTGAATTGTAAAAATTGAAAATATTTTATATTATACATAGTAATGGGACCAAACTATTCCTTAGTGGATACTTTAATAAAATAATCCCAATTGATGATGAGATTGTGATATAAACCATTACCATATTATAATTAGATGAATCGTTTTGCCTATAAAATATAATGAAACATTTAATAACATGAATAGAGGGAGAATCGTGATATTATATTAATTTGTTATTATATATATCACTAAAGAAAAATAAGTGGTGAATAAGGCATCTATCCCACATAAATAAACTGAGATGAAAATCCCTTATCATTCCATTTCATTTAGTTGAATGTTATTTAACCTGATTTATAATGGAATATTATATGTTATTAATTTATTACAAAACCATATCCATATTTATGATACCATATATGATCCTATTATATTTTCTAATCATCTATTTTTCAATAATATTTTCTTATTAATCTTGTTTAATGTGTTAACTACTTCATTTTCCGATGAAGGATTTTCATGTATGTCCAGGTTATTGAGCATAAGATATAGTTACATCATATCTCATGTGATATTTAGGTTATAGATATAATATATATTCATTTTATACATTTTTGGAATCAACTTGAATGTTGAACATGGAAAATGAATCACATTACATCGTGGAGACAATGGATCGTACGTATGCAAAATAGAATGTATCATTATCTAAATGTTAAAGGGTAAGGATATTTGGGGTATATTAATTTTTCAAGAATAAATAAAATGAAATATTTACTATATATATCCATTATTTCCATAATTATACCCATCTGAGTAAAGTATTGATGAAAAACATATTACACCACAGTGTGGAGATGGTAAGTTGTACGTACACATGTGCAGTACATTGGTTTTTTGTAGGATGGATAAAGGTTGAATAAGGTTTTAAAATAGTAATAATAATATATAATTATATATATAATACTATATTAAATAATTTATAATAGAAACAATATATTAATAGGACATAGAAGAAGAAACAAACTTGAATGAGTCGATAATGAAAATTACCACTTTTTAGAAGAATTTGATTAATATTTTCATAATGGTTTTACAGAATGATTTTTTTGTAGGAATGAACCTATATAAGTTAAGTAATAATATATAGAAGATAAACTGGTAGAGGTTATTTGAGAAATATTTCTCAGAGTTGGGAACAGAAATGAGAGAGGAGGTTCCCTTTTGTTATTCGGGTTAGAGGCACTTTCAGAAATCCACAAAATATTAAAATATAATAAGGATATTATAATAAAAATAAAATAAAGGAATCCATTGTAAACCATATATAGTATCCATTATGATTGTTTAATATTAATGTGATTTTTGAATAAATAAATACAATATTAATAAAATACAATATCATTATTGTCAAATTTTATACCATTAATTTAATTTTAATTCAAATACATAAAGATAAAGTAAAAGTTCATATATATTTAATTAGAACATATCTAAATTATAATATAGATCTATAAAATCCATTAGGAACATAAATTATCTAAAATATATCATAATTAATACTTTTAAAATTAATTATTTTATTTATATGTTATCTAAATAAATGTTGTACTAGCATTATAGAATCATTTAATGCAATTATATAATTGAGAAAAATTATAAATAAATATACATATTGAAATTATTTTCATTATGATAAAAAATATTTAGTTTCGTTTATATATTGATTTTATCTCTATGTGGACGCGTAAAATATATTAAATACAAAGACAATGGCATTTTGTAACTATATTTTATTTAAATAATATTTAATTCATTAATTTATCAACGTGTCCCTTGAAAATTGAAATTATATATTAAGGTCATAAGGGTGTAAAACTGCTAATAAAATATTTTTTGGAAATGTTTAGATTGATTTTATATCCTTATCTTTTGGTTTTAACCCTTTTTAACCCCGTTAACTCTTACCATGATAACATGGATTTTTACTCTTTTAGGGTTAATATAGTTACTAAAAAAACCCAACTACCATTAAATAGATATTTTAGGAAAAGTATAAGATTATACCATTCCATTCATTAAATTTAATTTTTTATTCAATGTTATATCATTTAGTAAAATATTATTTAATTTATAATATAATTAATGTCTATTTTGACATTATTCATTACTCTGGATTTTAAAATATTCAATCAAACAAGATACCTTGGAATAATCCATTTTAAAACATACATAATATCTAAATTAAATTCATTAAATTATTTTATAACATTAATTTTATAGAAATATATATATTTTAAAATTTTTATTGTCATATATTTGATACTTCCATTAATAAAACAATTATTACATCATCATTGTGAAGCCATTAAGGTAAATATTACATACATAAAATTAAAAAATATACTACCATGATTAATATAAATATTTATAATTTTAAAATAATATATATTGGTGAAAATATGATCTATATAATCCCATATTAATAAAATTTTAGTTGTTCAAAACAAAAGTGTGAGAAGTATGAATTTTTTGAATAAAATATTATTAAAGTTAAATTCTCATAAAAATGACCATAAATGGTAACATAATTGGTCCTTTAATTTTTATGGTTGAGAAATACTCATACAATAAAATTTTGGATTGTTTTAGGGTCAATTGATAATATTTCTAACATTATTTCCAACCATAATTACCTAATTTACCTTATCTGTGGTAATAAAAATTACAATGTTTTCTATTAATATTATCCAAAAATAAAATAGAAATATTTACTAAATTTTTAAAATAATATTAAATATATATATTCCATTTTAAAAAATTTAATACATAGATGTGTCTAAAATAAATTTAAAATTATTCTCCTAGATGGTGAATGAAATCATGCTATTAATGTGAAAATATTCAAAAGATTAAAATGTTTTCATAACCAAATTCAGTATTAAAATATTAAAATAACCTAAATAAGAGTAATAGATGTATAATTTATATAATATTACATTAATACCAAATTAAAATATAATTTAACATTATCATTTAATTAGATGAAAAGTCCGTTTTCAATTCAAATGTTCTATTTTCCACTATTTACTCAAAAATCGATATTTTTATAAAAATACTAAAAATAAACACTATGATAATTTTTAAATACCTATTTAAAAAATTAAGTCTTATTTTTCAAATATAATTTTTTTTTCAAAATTTATTTTTACAACAAGCGCACCATCAAAAGGCAGTAAAAATCCATTTAGAAAAACATATCATTCTATGAATAAAGTGGATTTAATTTTTTATGTTGTCTAGAAAACACATGGTACGATTATTAAAAATTATATTGACCATAAATTATATAAATTTCATTATGTTTATAATACTATTCATTCCCACAAATTTAGTGGATTTCTTATGATAATGTTTATTTTTTCATTTAAGATGGGTGTTCCGTACAATGTAAGCAATCGAAGTGATTATATTTTGAAAGTGACATATCATAAAACCTTGGGGTGTTACATGAAATATTATCCATTAAGATCCAAAAATTATATGGAATAATTAATATCCAAAAATCATTATATATTAAAAAATAGATTGAGGTTCTGCAAAATTTCCATGGTGAATCCCATTGTGGTGAAAATTTGTACATTCCATGCTAATTTTAAATATTAATATGGTGTAAAACATGTATCTTAAAAATGTTAAACACACTTGAGATAAATTATCATTATACCAATACAAAAATATGAATATTATGGCTATTTAAATTATCATATCTTTTGTTTTATTATCAACCATGATTGGTATATTTTAATGTGTCTGTTATCTTTACATATCTCAGGTCAACATGCTAAAATTTTGAAAATGAAAATGTCACAACCACCCACTCAAGAATATCAATGACCATTAGAAAATGTACTTCTCAATCTATAAGGATTTTATATATCAATATTTGATCACATTCATGTAGCATCTTCCCTTATTCCATCATCAATGCTTAAATGATCTTGTTTCATGTTTAATATTTTACTATGAACCACAATCACTGTTTTATTATTTTTTGAACACCATTTCCAAAGCATGTAACCAATATAAATATTAAATATGAAACTCAGACATGAAATAAAAAAATTTATCTCTCAATATTTTTAAACTCTTTAATTCACTAAAGGAAACCCCATGATCCAGTTTTAACTTTTGAAAATGATATCTTGTAATTTCAATAATCTTTTTAGCTTGGGGTTTCAGTATCATAGGGTATTATAGTACTATTTTGAGCAGTACGATATTTATACTGGGAATAAATTTGATTTTTATTTCTCTTAGAATCCATATTATGATGATTTTATGTTTTAACCATTACTATATTGAAAAATATGTCTATTACACTTCTATGTCCACATACCATGGCCTACGACTTTACTTCAGAAGACCTTCCTTGTTCAATACCACTCATATGATGTTGTAGTATTTCAAATAATCTATTAAACTATTTTCATGCACCCATATGAAGTACCAGACATAATATTGTCTTGAACCTAGATTTAGTCAATCATACCCTATTTATTTTCACCCAAATGAAACCCCATGCACATGCCTAGTTACTTTTTGGGGCATGTCCTATTGATTTAATGCGTGCACCCAACAAAATACATCAGTTCTTGAAATTACTATAGGTTATTAATTTTCCCATTTTAGACCTCAATTTTTGGGGTTTCCTATAAACATACCTAATGTAGGCACATTTTCAATCAATATCAGAAAGATGCTAGAATAAGATCACATGAGTTCACAAAGAATATGCATATGTGCCTAATCCTCCAAGAAATATAGTTCAGCTTATTTCATAATAAATAACCATGGATAAGTTGTTAAAAGGAAAATTTTCCTATCCCTTATGTGAAAAAATATGTGCAAAATACCATATCTTAATTTCTTTTAATTTGGATCCATTCTTAACCCTTAAGGTACACCATATGTAGAGCATCCTAACACAATAACTTCTTCTACATAGATGCACACCCAACTCTCAAGGCCTCATTTAGTAGAAGAATCATTGAAAATAGGTCAATTAAAATCATAACAAACCAAAAATATTTGGTCACACATTAGATCCCATTCACTTAGGTCACTTACATGTGTGTCCGTTCACCAAGGTGACTTACCTAGGTATATAGCCCAAAAAAGTTGATCAATACCATGGGTGTGAAGCACCCACACCCCCAACCGTGATCAATGACGGGATATGGTCTTGCGATTTATTCCCAATATTTTTTCCTATTGCAATAACTCCAACAAATATTTATTAGTCTCACCATGATCATTTTAGGTCTGGTCACAGAGGAATTCAATAACCATACCTACAACCACCATTGTGATTAAAATAACACTTTGTTCTAAGACAATACTATTAGTTTCAAATAATTACTTGAATTTATAAAATTATATTCGTTTCTTAAGAAAATTGAATCAATATCTTATAATGGGTACCCCAATATGTCTTGATGGAAGATAATCCTTTAATTTTGTTTAAATACCTTGAATGAGATCCTTATTCTGTTTCCAAAAAATTCATTGAGTTGAGATCCTCTACATGGTTCCCCTGTGGTTCCTTGTGTCATGATCCATCACACGGTTTATTAATTTTTTCATCAAATTAATATATCAGGTTAAACTTGAAAATAACTCTTTGAATTTCATGCATATATGTTTTCTTCCATAAAATTCAATTTATGTAGGCGCAACACTTTCAATGAACTCTCTTGCAATGATTGGTAAATTCATGTTGTTTGGTTTTAAAAATAAGTAATTAAATTATAATATTATTTCTATAATTCTGTATGGGTGATTTGAAACAATATTTTGGTATATTATGAAAAAAAAATTGTTTTGATAGGGACCAATATAATGGTTTCAATTTATTCTCTATTTTTGTAAAACACATAATCAATGGCCAAATGAAAATTTGTATTTGGTTAAATTAATTCCCATTTAGGTTATTTTTTTACTAGAATAGGTCAATTAAATTATATTCATTAATGTGCTAGTTTTCTATATATCCTTTTTATAGATATAAAATAATAGTTTGTATTTTTTTGTCTATATAAAACTTTTTTATCATGGAAATAATACATATCCTCTTATAAAATATTATTGATCATATTAATTTATGTTGTTCTAAATGATTCATTATTTGAGGACCATATATGATTAATTTATAAAATGATATGTTTCTTATATATGTGGTCTTGTTTCATCTCAATAAAACTTTTCTTACTTCCATTCTTTTAATTAGTGGCTAAAATAATGTGATTATGATTGGATTAGAAATCAATTTTTTTACAATTTTTTATATTTTTTCACATATTATGAAGTTAAATAGCATGAGTTATAATTCAATGATCCAAACATAATTTTGGTTAATCAATTTCATCAATAATGTGATATAAATTGATATTCTAGGTGTAATGTAATGATATGATTTGAAAATAAATTTTGTTTCCTAAAACATTTTGTTCCTAAATTTTTCCTCCTAAAACCTATGGTAAACTCTTTTAAAATATCATGTAAAAATATTTTGATTATAAAAATATAATTTTCTATTAAAATCTATACTATTTTAAAGAATACATAGAAAGAAAATAATGTTTTTCATTAATTAAGACTTGAGTTATATTAATGGAATATAAAAATAAAATAATTATTATGGCTAACAGAAACCTCTTTGTCATATTATGTGTTAAAATAAAAAACATTCTTTTTTTGTTTCTTAAAGAATGTGAAATCATTAAATAAAAATATTTTTTAAAATACATTTTAGAGAAAGTAAAAATAGACATAAATTTCCATTATAAAATTTATATACGCACATAAAAAACAAAAATTATATATTTTTTAGAAACATGGACCTGGAAGAAAAGGAGTTGTATGAGTGAATTTTAAATGTGGGGGTTTGAAAAATAAATCCCATTACCTTGAGTCTGACTCATTATGTGTGTTAATTATCTTCTTAACTAAAAAAATATGTTAATTTTATAATTTCTTTTAAAAAATTATCTTATTTATATTTCCATTATTTGCTTATTTATATTTCTCTTAAAATTACATAATCACTTATGTTTACATTAGATGTTTTGATGATATTCAGCTCATATGACCAAAATGGATTTATTAGGTTGGATTTGGTAACATTGGTCATTATCTTTAATCTATAGAATAATTAAAATTAAATAAATATAATTTTAATACATCAATAATAATTTTATATCCAATCATGGAAGGTGGTCATGAATTATGAATTACATTATAATCATAGAGATGGTAAGCTTTACATATGCATGAGTAACATTTTTATTTTTGTAAAATAATTATATATATAATGTATATATGATTTAAAAATTAAAAATTAAAAATAATATAATAAATAACGAATTATGTCATTAAATATTATTATATATATCTTCAATGTTATTTGGTGATGTAAAAAAATCACATCACTTCATATAGGCAGTAGTCTATACGTATACACGAACAAAATTATCATTTTTAAATGCATAGAATGGTATGAAATTAAATCATGTATTATATTTTTATAATGAGAAATATTTCATGAATATAATACATGAAAACTAATTATGTCATTATAACTTACCATGATAGGTGATGATGGAAAATGAATAAGATCAGTTTGTGGAATGATAGTTTACCATAAACATGAACGGGGGTTTCATTTTTGATTTTATGGAATAAGAGATGCATATAGGATGTTTCATTAAAATAATAACATTTAATTATATGATATATAATGTTTTTATTATATTATCATAGTTAATAATGTTTTAATGGTGGTGGATGAAGAAATAATAGAAAATGGTCAATTAAGAACTGTAACTCTTCTTCTGAAAACTTATTTACATTACACCTTAAACCATCTAAATTGGTTATTATGCCCAAAATAATACCCCTAAAATGTGAGGCAGGATTTTATATAGGGAATTTTGTAGGACGTTGATGAAACCACATGCTTTGATAGTGTGAATAAAAGAGGAAAGGGGGTTACCATTTTTAAGTGAGAATGAGTGGCATTTTTGTAAATATCCAAAACTATTAAATAATGGGATGTCACTCTCAAAACAAGTTTATCCAAAATTAAGAAAAATATAGTATAAGAAATATAAGGTTGATACAAACATCCATTATAAGAAATATAAATGTTTAAAAAAATTTATTCCTTGACGTCTAAATATTCTCACTTCTACTATTTTTGTTTTCTCTTAGGGTAATTAATTTTTTACCATTTGGGGCCGGTATAGTTACTATTAAAGGAAAATTGGCACATAATTGGACTATGGTTGATATTATAATCCATATCTAAAAAAATTATTTGATTATATGTATTTTGTACATTCCAAAAAATTTAATTAAATATTGTATACTATAAAATATCCTTAATATCTATTTTTTACACTATTTATTTATTTTGACGTTAAAGACATCCAGATAATGATGAAATTAGTATTTAAACCATAAAACACCTCTTAAATGTTATAAATACCAAAAAACTTCATGTAAAATAATAATACAATCAATTTATTTTACTTTTAAATTTTTTAAAATCATTAATTTATTTTTTCTTTTAATTAAATAATCATTGCTTCAACATTGCGTAGGTATTTAGGGGAATTGTTTAATCACTAACAATAATAAATATTTTAATACAATGAATAAAAACCACATATATTTAAAATTTAAATTTATAATTTATCATGGGTTAATTTTATACATTTAACAAAATATTATAGAAATTAATATCAAGAAGGTGACACCTTTTACTTTTCTTTACATAAATTAATGAAAAGATCAAAATAAAGACTATATGAAATAAAAATTAATATATTTGATTTTATGATGAATAAGGATGATATATATTAATATATTATTATTTATTGAAGTTTTATTGTATTTTTTAGTCATTACCATTTTATTTTTAACTATAATTTACCCATTTACTTTTACCTCGATAAAAAATGTCTTTTAAGATTAATATTCAAAATAACAAAATTTTGATAATATTATTAATTAATATTAATTATTATTATTTAATATATGGAATGTATTTTATCAAATTAGATT
The DNA here is from genome assembly GCA_963277665.1 of Viscum album. Taxonomy (NCBI): domain Eukaryota; kingdom Viridiplantae; phylum Streptophyta; class Magnoliopsida; order Santalales; family Viscaceae; genus Viscum; species Viscum album. The sequence goes on along the minus strand of OY728157.1, from coordinate 451,370,650 downwards.
CATATATCTATAAGAAATTAATATAAAATCAACCCCGCAAACATGATGAAATGCATTTTTATGAAAAATGCATTTCTCATTGAAAAATGACATTTAATAGACATTATAACTTGTAATATTAATTTTTATTATTAAAATTAATATAACTAGATATATAATCAATAAATTTAATTTAAAGAAATCCTCAATAATGGTTATTTTAATTAATTAAAATTGATAATATTTATGCACTTACAATCATTTTTCAGAAATCTATGTTTTCATGAATAAAAAAGAACATATTATAAGGTCCCAAGATTAAAAATTACAAAATTTTGAGTTAAGTACATAATTCACATTTAAGATCATTTCTGGTATAAAGTTTTAGAGAATTTGGAAATAACTATTACATAAAAACTCAAATTTACACAAAGTTGATATAACTAAAACACTATCAATTTCATCCACAATATAAAAAATTTTGCAAAGAAACATGATTTCTTTTCATGATAAAAGTATTCTTGACATTATAATTTCACTTATCCATCATAATAACCCATGGAAAACATTTCAAAAATATGGTATGAGCATAAAAAGTTCAGTATAGAATATAAAATAAGGAATAAAACTGTTAGTCCATGAATATTTTAAACCTAATAAAACATTTTAACAGAATAATAATTTTCACCAATAAAACATAAAATTTTTGAAATATGAAATCTAACCATATGATTCCTGAAAAACATTCTAGTAATAATAAATCATAAAGGTATCTTATGGCATCCATATCATACTTACATTTTAGCTTTCACAACAACACAGGGAGTAACCATCATTGTTACATTTGGAAAACACATCATAGTATATTCCGTAAATATCATAGAAGAAACCATATCATTTAAGTCAATATCATTAGCCAATTAATTATAGAGCATTAACAGGCTCACCCACCCCCATTTTTTCACAGAACCACCGGTATATGAAAACAATTCCCAAGAACTATAACATAATCATAAGATATTAAAAAACATTAATAAAAAGTAACATTTCCACATTGTATTCAAATGATATTCTTTTGAGATATTGAAAAAATCAATAATTTATCAAATACCATTTTAGATACTGAAATACATAGAAAGGAAATACAGTAATTATTTGTCATTTAAAACATTACGGCTTGTAGAGTAATCCAAATAACAATTAATGATGATGATGACGGATATGTTGCTGTCGTTGTGCACCTTAAAAGAAAAATTCTTTTTTTTATTTAGTATAAAAATTTATATAAAAATATTAATTTTGATACCCCTTTAATGAAATTGAAATTAATTGGGTTTATTATACACCATATACAATAAGGTGGGGTATATTATGAAAATATGTCTCAATGAAAGGAGATTGAGATGAAGTTATATACCTTAAGTCCAACTTGTATTGTACATTTATTATTTTTTAGAATAATAAATTTAGATAAATATAAAATTTAATGAGACACTTTTTCAAGTTTATTATTCCTTTTACATCACTTTTAAATCCAAAAATTTATTTATGGTATGAAAAATGAACAACGTTATAATCATGAAGATGGTAGGCTGTCCGTACACATGATTAACATCTTTATTTTTCATTGATCTTTATAAAAACAAGGTAAGTACTATTTTAACATCCGAAAATGATAATAAAATCAATAATATAATATTAATGCATTAAATATACTTATATATATATATCAAAAAAGTTATTTAGTGAATAAAAAATAATCACTTCACTAAGAGGAGATGCTTGTTCACATGTATGCATGAACAATGTTATTATTATTTATTTACATGGAAAGAAAGAACATATTTGATATATTATTATATGATAATTATTAATATCCCATTAATATCACATATGGGCATTAATTCCCCTATTATAAATAGTCATGAGAGATGGTTATGGAAATTGAATTATATCAGTCCTTGGAGGTGATAGTTCACACGTTGGCACAAATGATTAATTCATTTCCCATTTAATGGAAGTGGAAAGGGATTTAGGTGTTAATATTAACATAAGTAAATATTACAATATTTAGAATAATTTATTTATTATTTCATCATGGTTAAATAATATAGTATGGTAGTAGAAAAAAAATAAAATTGAGATACTTAAAGAAAACGATACATCTTCTTTGGTTGATCACCTTTGGTGAACACCTTAACACCACTAAAAAGAATTTTCTGCCTATCTATGCCCTCCAGATGGTGGGTAGGGATTCTAGGAAGTGGATTGATTAGATATTGGCCAAACTAAAAAATATTTGGAATTGTGAGAATTAGAGAATAGTGGGTACCATTTTATAAGAGAGGGAAGGGGCAACCTTGGGTATTCTTAAATTATTAAATTAATATAATTTAATTTTTTAGTTAAAAGGGGTCCAAAATGAGATACATAAAAGAAAAGATTTGTATAGTTTCATATCTTCTTATATTATATTTTTGTACATATATTGATTTTATTTTAAGCATTATCTTTTTGGTTTAACCTCGATTATTCTCTTATAATTTTAATCATGGTAGCATTATTTTAATTATTAAGAGGATTCTAATTTTACTTATATGGGTTAAATTTAAATAATTGGAAACTTAATTAACTTTTAAACCTTATTATAGTGAAATTAATATTTTAAATTAATATTAGTACTTTTAAATAATTTAATAAATTACTTGTTTTATAAAACATCAACTATTTCAATTTCTACTCTATTAATTTTATTGAATTAAAATTAAATATAAACAATGATATAAATTCACAAAAAAGAATTTAATAGTCTTATAACATGGAATATTAACCTCGAAAACTGCATATGACATATATTATTTCAATAAAATTTATTTTAATATTTATAATGTAATTTATTTGATTGCATTATTAACATGTCTATTATACCATCTTAATTGTGACATTACTAAATTTAATTATTTGTTGTATAAAAATTAAGTATATAATAGCATGATGTCAGAAATATTTTTAGATTTATAAATTCTATTTATATTCAAAGATATCACTTATATAAACCCATATTAAATTTTTTTATGAAGAAGATATATGTTTATAATATATTTTCATTTTCATTAAATTAAAAGTTATAAGTGTCATTATCACACTAAAATGGATTACAAAGGATAAACGTTCTTATCAAGGGTTGTCTTGTAAGTAAATATCTCATCCAATTTAATTAATACATGTTTTAAGGTAGTTTTTATTATAATATTATTTTTACCGATATTTACCTAATTCACCCTTTAACCATGATAAATAAAAATAATTAATAATGTTATTATTCATCATGTCCAAAATTAAAAGAGAACTATTTACATAATTTACATCTTATGATTAAAAATATAGAATCCAATTTTCCAAATTCAAAACAAATAAGTTATTGTAATTAATTTAAAATTAATTCTCATTTTCATAATTAGAAAATGAGTTTTTTAAATTTAAAAACAATCAAAATAATGACATGTTTTTATATAAAATTTCAATTTTAAATTACCTCCAAAGACCAAAATTAGATTAAATGATAACTACTTAATCCAATTAAACTTTAAATCGAATTTAAATAAAAATATAATATATAAAAATATTATATAAAATTGATGTTTTGAATTAAAATGCAGTATTTTAACTATTCATTAAAAAATAAATTTTATAAGAAAATTACCAAAATTCAACCAATGTAAATATTAATTTCTATATTCTAAATAAGAAGATTTTTTTTTGAAAATAGAACATATAAAATTTTAAAAAACTATATTTAAAAATGGTTCTCCATCGAAAGGAATTAAAACAAACTTTTAAAAAATATCAGACTATTTTAGGTTTAAAATTGGATTTATCACCATTTTAAGTCTCTTAAATTTATTGGATGAAAGTAAAACCAATTAATAAAATTTTTAATCCTATTATAGTTAGTTTTTTCTCATTCCCACCATTGAAATAACCAAAATCTAAAAACAATTTATAATAATAATAATAATAATATTGTATTATTTTTCGGTATAACTTTACCTTGTGTGCAAAGTAAAATTTTAGAGAAACTCATTTTTTGTGTCGGGTGTGATATAGTACATAGTTTTCCCTTCAAACTAAAAATCATATCTAAATCAAAATATTTAATAGATATGAAAATGTATTATTCTATAATTTCCTGGGCTGCTTCATTCCCACCTTTTGGAAATTGTGTTCTTGAAATTTTTATTGGGGTCGGTAACGAAGGTATGAATTTTAAAAATACCTTTGTTGAAATACCACATCAGAAAAAGATTCAAAAAAACATCCACTATAAAGTAAAAAAAGGGATGTAGGAAGGCCACCTGAGATAACACATATGATGATTCGATGTAGAAAAACAATGATATAGAAGGAAAACTAACCAAAATTTTATTGATGGAGAGTGATTGATAATATGATTAGGATAAAGTTAACCATTAAAAACCACAAAAATGTTATAGGTTAAACAATCATAGATTTTTTTGGTCGGAAAATTTAACAAAAAACCTTTTTATATCATTTTCATTACGTTGAGGAATTATTTTACTACTTAGAATAAGAATATAATGAAATATATTTACATGAACAGTATAGTTTTTTCATTAATAAAATTCCACCAAATCACATATTTTTATTAAAATGTTTGGTATTCAGGATGAATCCATTTATTAATCCACAAAAGATCAACTATATATTTATTATACCTATAAACATTAAAGAAATCCATAATGGTTTGTATAAGATTAAATAATTTCCCCCAAAATAATACTACTTTATAAAGAGAAGGACTAATTTTAATCTCCAAAATTCAATAGTAATATCCAATGTTTAACAAAGAAATTTCATCAAATAACATTCCTTAAAATTACTCAAAAAGATCCCACCCAATATTTAAATCCAAAATTTTGATGAATTGTATTACCTAATATTCTAAGAGAAATTTTATTATTAATCTCCAAATAATATCTACCACTCATAATGTATTATACCAAAAAATAATTAACCTAATCACATATTCTCTATGATAGTATAATCATTTCAATAAATAACCAAAAATTATATAATTCCATAATAAAAATATAGATTCTTACAAAATAAAATTCAACAATTAATCCTTAAATTAAATACCGAAGAATTATACTTACCTTAATTATATAATGTTACCAAAATAGTAAACGTCTTCCAAAAAAAATTTATCAGTTAATTCCGAAATCACTTTCCAATACTAATGATATCCATTTGATTAAAAAAAAGTTCCCAAAATCAACTTATTCCTATTTCATCAACTTGTTTTACTAAAAATATAAATTAATACTATCAAGGTACATTACATAGTCCAATGGTAGGTGATAAATCTATGTTTCACTTGGGTTATGGGTTCGATTCTTGTAGACTTGCCAGATGCGACGGCCTATCACCCATCCGGTGGGTTATCCTTTTTTCAAAAACTATATAATTCATATAAAATTACCAAAATGAGATAAAATACCAATAATAACCATAATATATTTTAATCTCAAATATTATCTCATTCCTTTCATTCTACATACTAAAAATTAATAACACATAATTAACAAAAAATAAATTTATATAAAATACTGTTAATCACCTTTAAATATTCTAACATAAATCCTCAAATGGGATTTCTAAGAAACTGAACATATGAACAACCGAATAATTATTAACTCATATAACATAACTATCTATTAATAAAAAATATTAATCCCTTAAGATGTCTCAACCATCCCTTAATACCAACTATAAGGCCCCATCTTAAACATTATATAATCATGAGTTATGTCAAGAAATAAAATTGAGGATCTTTTTAAGGTTAGAGTTTCTGAGAATTAGTCCATATCTATTACATGAAAACTAAATTTTATAAAATGTTGATACAACTAAAAAAGAATTAATTTTTCCCCAATATAAGGCATTTAAAAAACATGATTTTGATTCATTATAAAATTCTCTGTCACTTCTTCATTTCTCTCACCCATCCTTATAATCCATGAAAAGCATTACAAAAACATTGGATGAGTATAAAAACTCTGTAAGGAATATAAAATATGGAACAAAACCACTAGTCCATGAATATTTTAAACCCATGAAAACCTTTTAACAAAATAATAATTTTCCCCCATAAGAAATTAAACTTTTAACATTCCTCATGAAACAATAATATTCTTCAAAAATATAATTGAAATAATAAATAATAAATGTAACATGTGGTATCCATTTCATACTTACATAATAGCATTCATATCTATATAGGGAGAAACCTTCATGGATAAGTTTGAATTAAAAATCATAGTATATTTCCATAATCTATTAAGAGAAACCATATTATTTGACTCTATCTCAAAAACCAATTAATTAGAGAGCTATCATATGCTCACTTGCCACAAGTTTATCATGGAAACACCCATATCCACGAATAATTCAATGAACCATAACATAATCATAACACATTAACAAGAATTAAGGAAAAATAATATTTCCACATTGTAATAACAAGATATCATACCAAGATATTGAAATAATAAACCCCTTCTAAAAACCATTTTAAATAACAAAATAAATGAAAAGGGAATATGGTGTTTATTTTTATTTAAAAAAATTACATCTTGTAGAGGAATCCAAATATAAAATAATCACAACAGTAGTAGAAATGTCATTGTCGCCAAATATATTAAAAGTAACATTCCTTTTTTACTTTAGTAAAAAAATCACAGAAAAGTATTCCTTTAAAAAAATTGAATGAATTTAAAATTCATAGGGGTCTATTATAAACTATATAATATAAGGTGGTGTGTATTATCAAAATATGCCTCAATGAAATGAGATTGAGACGAAGTCCCTTACATTGAATCTGACTTCTCTCGTACGTTCATTATTTTCCTGAATAATAAACATGGGTTAATTTATAATTTCTTGAGAACCCTTTTTATGTTTATTATTCCTTGTTATATAAATTATTACCGTGTTATTAAAATTATATAACTATTTAAATTCATATTGGATGTTTTGTCAATATTCGGTACTTGAGTCAAAAATGAACGTGTCATGATGTTAATAATCCATGTAGTCATAATTCCATCATATCTAGAATAATATTCATGACATAATCATGAATTTTATACATCAATTATTCTTTTTAAATTAAATCATTGATTTATTGTGTGAAAAATAAACAACGATATAATCAATCAGAGGGTATGTCATATGTACGCCTGAGTAACTTCTTCATTTTTATTTGATCATTACAGAGAGAAGGTGAGTACTGTTTTATCATTCCAAAATGACCAAAAAATTTCTAATATCATATTAATCATTTAAATATACTTATATATATAATACTAGTGATGTAGTGAAGAAAATGAAATCACATCACTTCGGGGAGGTGATAGTTCACACGTAGGCCCCAACAACATTTTAATTTTTATATGCATGGAAAGTAAAAATATAATTAATATATTATTATCTTATAATGATTAATATTTTATGAATATAAAATCTGAACATGAATTTCACTATTATAACCTGTCATGATAGATGGTTATGGAAAAAAAATTAGACCGATTAATGGAGTTGACAGTTCACACATACACACGAATGAATAATTGAACTCAAAATTTAATGGAAGTGAAGATAGATTTATGTGATGATATTAATATAATAACATATTAGTATATATAGGATAATGTATTTTTTATTTAATCATGTTTGAAGATGATTTTAAGGTAGTAAAGAAGAAATAATATGGAAATACTTACAAAAAATGATACCTCTTCTTTAGTTGATCACCATTGAAGAACACCTTAACACCATTAGGATAGATGTTAGGCCTAAACTAAGGCTTAAATAACATGAAAAGGGATTATAATAAGAGTTTTGTCAAATGTTTGGGTGAACCAAAAGGCTATGGAAGAATGAGTGTTATAGAAGACAGAGTACATTTTTATAAGACAATGTAGGGGCACCCATAGAAAGACTTATGTTATTAAATTAATAATAATAATTATTTTTATCTAAAACGGATCCAATATGAGGCATTTCAAAGAAAAGATGAGGATAGTTTGAAACAATCTCATCCAAAAAAATTTAGAAATCTATTTATTTTATTTTAACCTTATCCTTTTGGATTAATCATAAGTATTCTATCTTAATTTTAATTGTGGTAAAAGCATTTTAATTATTAAGAGGTAATTAATTTTATTTATATGGGGTAAAGTTCAATAATTGGAATCTTAATGGACTTTTAAACCATATCATTGTCACATTTTAATTTTAAAATATTTTTCAAATTTTTATATAATTTAATGAAATATTATTTTTATCAAACAACAATTATATCACATTTTACACTATTAATTTTATTGAATTTATATAAAATAAAAAAAAGAGGGATAAATTCCGGAAAAAATTTAATATTATAATATAATGTCATATTATCCGATAGAAATAGTTTATGACATAAATTATTTCAAATAATATTTACTTCAAAATTTATAATATCATTGATTTGATTCATTCATTAATAAGCTTATTATTCTATCATCATTGTGTCATAATTAAATTTAATTATTGATATACTAAAAATTAAAAAAAAATACCATGATCTTGCAAATATGTTTATTTTTCTATGTTATTTTATTTATAAAAAGAGATAAATTATATAAAACAATACTAAAATTGTTTTAGAAAGAAGATATATGTCCATAACATATTTTCCTTTAAATTAAATGTTATAATTGTCATAACCACACTCGTGTGGCATACAAAGGCACAATTTTCATCCCAAGGGTTTCCTTGGTTGGAAATATCTCATTAAATAGGATAAGTATAAGTGTTATAGTATTTTAATTATATTACACTTTTAATTTTACCCTTATTTACCTGATTTACCCTTTAATTGTGGTAAATCAATATAATAACTAATGTTACTATTAATCATTTTATAAAATTAAAGGGTAATATTTACATTATCTAGACCATATGATTACAAATATGGGATCCATTTTTTTAAATTAAAATAAATAAGTTACAGTAATAAATATAAAATTAATGATCATTGTCAAAATAAGAAAACAAGGTTCTTAAAAGTAAAAACCATTAAAATATTGACATGTGTTTATGTAAAATTTCATTTTAAAAATACCTCAAATATAAATAATTGTATTAAATGAAAAAACCTTAATCCAATTACACTTTAAAAATAATTAAAAGGGGAATCTTACTCAATAAAAAATTAAGACCAAAAGGTTGTTTTGAATTAAAATCCAATATTTCTCACTATTCATTAAATAATGAATTTTATTAAAAAATACCAAATATAAAAAATAAGTAAATTTTAATGTCCCTATTATATATAATATGGTTATTTTGTCAAATATAACATATAAAATTTTCAAAAACTATACATAAAAAGGGTTCTCTATCAAAAGACAATAAAATAAACTTTAAAAAAATATTAATGTGTTTTAGGCTTAAAATTGGATTTAACCTCATTTTAAGACTATAAAATTTATTATATGAAAGAAAAAACAATAAATAAACATGTTTATACATATTATAGTTAGTTATTTTCATTCTCGCCAATACAAAGGCTAGTCATTAACATACATTTAAAATAATAATAATAACACTCTATTATTTTTTGGAATTTCTCAATCTTGTGTGCAATGTAAGATTTCAGAGGTACACATTGTCGCATGTAGGGTAGAATAACAAATATATTGTCCCTTTTCAACTAAATTTAATATCTAATTTATAAATATTATTAAATATTAAAATGTCATATTCTGTAATTACTTAGAAGGTTACACTAATCCCAAAATCATACAAACTACTGATTAAAATAAAATTAAATAGATTATTCTAAATCAAAATTTTCATATTTATTATACAGAAAAAATCTAAAATTTAATGGTTCTTGAAAATTACTTGATCTAATGAATGGAAATCAAAGTATTATAAAAATAAATATTTTTCACAATTCACTAAAAGATCATTCATTTCAGAATATCATCAAATTTCACTCTATTTTAATTTGGATATTATTATTTATAGATGTAATTTAATTTTATAAAATAAACATTCTAAAAAATAAAAAAAATATCTATAACATTTTTCATAGAAAATTACTAAAATGATTTTTGAAGAAAAAATATTTCTGAAGCATAAAATGAGCATTACAAAAAATTTATTAACAGATTAATATTAAGTTAAAAAATCATATATATTCCATCAATAATTTAAAACTATTATTAATCTCCATTTTAACAAATAGTTTTTAAAGTTGATATATAAATAATAATATTTGATGGTTTATAGAGTGTTGGTGTTGCTTGTCGTATATGCCATCAAACATTGTTTTGTTGTTTTCAAAATCATAGGATATTTCATTATTCCCCATTTAATAAATTACATCCTAGAAATTATAACTTTTTCTTGGTAAAAAAAAATTTGAAATAAAAAAACTTTTATTATATCCCACATCATTAAAATGATCAATAAAAATTATTCTTGATTTGGGGGAAATAGAAATTCATTGGTCATCTAGAAAAAAAATAAATAGGATTCCACAAAGCACAAAATTATTGGTAAATTAAAATATAGACACGGAGGAGAAAAATTATTTCTATATAAGGATATAGGGTTTTAAATTAATCGGTCTTAAAAAAGTTAATGATCTTGATAATTTTGATTATCATAGAACCATAAACTAAATAAGCGTGAATAAGACCACCAATTTATCAAAAATAAAGGTAATATGACTACATTTTCATTTCAATATATCTTTACAATTGTTGAGAAATTTATTTCCCATCTATATGAAGAGTAAAAAGAAATATAAATATATGAAAAGTATAATTTCATTCATTAATCAGTTTGTACCACAATTATAACTTTTTACCAAGACAATGATTATATAATTTGAATTTTATTTTCTACTTAAAGCACTAAAATCAACTTACAAGAGATCACATATTTATACAAAAGGATCCAAATATAATACTATTATCATTATACATTAACCAAAACCATAATGGTTTGAAAAATGTAATATTACTCCCATAATTGATAGATATTCATAGAAATAAATACAACAATAAAGTTTTTATATTTTACAATAACACAAAAAGTTTATCTTTATTCACTTCATTAATAGGTATCTTAATATTCATCAAAATATTTTGGAAATTTCTGTAAACCAAAATATTAAAAGGATTTTATTAGATATAATTCCAATAAATATTTGACATTTATCTTCAAATAATATCAATTTCTCATAAATCTCCATAAAAAATGAATACCCCAAGATATATCAATCACATCAATAAATTAAATTAATCCCCCTAAATACACATTAATATAATATATATTTCCAAAAGATAATTCAAACTTGATTCCTCAAATAAAATCCCATAATTCTATATTTTCATTAATCATATAAGGTTGCAAATTGTTTTTATAAATCTTCATCCAAAGTTACATTAATCACCTGATAATTAAATAATTTTTTTAATCCGATAGTTATTTCAATGATAAAACACATTTTCTAAAAATAAACATAATAGTTATCTAAAATATCATTCCAAAAAAATATCATAAACCATAACATGTCATCTTGGCCAGTGGTTGGTATTTCACCCATTTCTCCCATCACTTGTTGGTTCCAGACCATCAGCCTTTCCAGATTGTATTTTTTACTAAAACTATATCAGTATAATTCCTATAATATTCCTAAAAATATAAGGAAAATACAATAAACTATCCTTCATAATCAAATACCATATAAACCATAAGGTTATTTATACCTTTACTCTTATATCCACAAAATGAAAAGATAATTCTTCCTTAAATGAATTTTCACATGTTAAACATAAGGGTTATATATACCTCAAATATTTTTGCAAACTCAATAAATGTCTCCAAATGTACTTCCATTACATTGTAAATCAAAATAGAACCAACTATTTTAGACTTTTGATAATCCATAAATCTACCAAGACATCATAAATCTTGATTTCCAATATGTATACACCTTGATCATTCATCATTATTCATAATCAATTAGCTATGATTTTCCATCTTATTAATTAATTCTTCATTCCAAATTAATTAATTAGGTTCTAATATTTATTAATTTCAAAACACTACCCATTATGAAATCCATAAAATTCTTATAAAATGTTTAGATCCCTTTTATTCAATTGTAATTGAAATATTAATTTCAAAAAATTTGGTCTTACTAATAATTTTATTGATATTTTCCCATAGGAAATCAATTTTCATAACTAATTTACTCACAACATTTAAAACATTCAACTGATTCCTTGGAATGAATACATTACCCTTTAATGCATCAATTGAATAGATCCTTTTCCCTTATAATAATTTTACATTATTTACCCATTTACCATGTGAAAAACATCTTCTTATCACTTTATGACATTTTCCTGGGTTCTTATTATATCATTCGTAACACATATCTCATTGAATATTTTTAGCATTATTACCTTTATATCATTTATATCATGAATCTCCATTTCACTCTAATTTAATTAGTTTAGAAACTCACCTTGGGTTATGTTTTTAATAAAAACATTCGATTGGTGGTAAAGAATAATCATAATAGTGTTTAGTATAGTTCCAATTTCATTTTAGTTTCTCATTTAGAAAAAAAACACTTTCCTTCACAACCATTGGTATTTTTGTTCCTATTAGATCCATCCATTTACTAAATCCAAATAATTTGTGTGATCATATAAAAAAAATCACAATAAAACATCTTATGTGGATGATAAAAACTATGATATTATAACCCTGAAATATTTATTCATTTTTATTTATTATATAGAGCAACAATTATCTCTAATATATGATTCATTTTGGTTATAATGGACTTCTAACTTATGTTCAAATAACATCCTAACCTATAAAGATATCTAAAAACTACTCTAATATCAGACATAAATAATCATTCTTAATTACTACATATTCTATATTTTCATTCAAGAAATAACTATTTTATTTTGAGGATATTTTCACATTATAGTTTTTAAGAATTATGTTATATCTTATAAAAAATAGATTTTAAAAACTAAAAACATCCAACAAGTAACTATTTCACACAAAATATAAAATATTTAAAAAGATATATGTTCTATTTTTAGAAAAATATTATTGACCTTAAACTCGAACAATTCATTATTTAACTATTCAATAAACTAAGTAATTTTTTTTAAAAAATCTAGCATAGGCGAAATAATCTTAATGTGAGACAAAAAATTATTAAATCTATTAGACTTGTGAAAAAACATGCATACACATTTCTTAATAGCCCTAAATACTTTTATTTATTTATTTTTTGGATAATAACCCTTTTGATGGGTTGAAGGGGAACTATTACATGACCCGTTGGCCCATGAAACAAGGCCCAAACACAACTCAATACATGACCTCAAAGGCCCAAGACCTGAAAAAATTGAAATCAACCCTCCCCAACATCTATATCTGGAAGTCACCAAGCTCCCCTCCTTACATGGTAGATTGGATAGAATTGCCTCATGTAGAGATTCGCGATTCCTGGTCCTGATGGTAGTTTACATACCATCTCATTTATCCAATCCGGTTAGCTCTACTCTGGTGGTTGCTAATTTTTCTCTAAATCCTTGTTTGGTACTACTCCCATGTGGTCTATTATTCATTGGTCTTTTATGTGGCCTAAAATCCATATGTCCTGAAGGCCAATGTTGTCCCAAAGTCCCTATAGACAAAATTCCTTATGGCTCAAATACCTTTGGCGGGCTAAAGGCTCTGAGACTCATAGGCCCAAATTGGTGGTCCAAAGGCCCAAATTGGGTGAATAGTGTCTGCTGCTATAGTATATAGTAGATGCAAAATTAAATTCTATTGTACTGCGATAGTAACCCAAATATTAACCCTAACCCATATTTGTTCCTTGGTCACTTGGATACCATGAAGGAGCCTCTATCACTGGGGTAAATGCACTTTGGAAAAACATGAAAAAATTTGAAATAATTACCTTTATGAAAAAGTTATTTGATAAAATTAAATGATTCATTTCCATGTAGATATCACCATCCTTTTTTCTCAATATAAAATCATTAAAACCAATAGTGATGATATAAAACCACTTTTGGGTATCTTGAAAAGCCACATTCATAACCTGTTTTAAAACCATTTCAGAAATTATTTTCTCCTAGTAAAATAAATAATAAAAAACCACTAGTAACTCCCTCAATCTTTATTATTAATAAAATTAACATTATCTAATGCATTGAATTACTATCTATGTTCTCCCATCTTATAAGATATTATGGGCTCACTCAAAATTATCTACCCACACCCATTGTATAAGTTATTTTAGGGTCACCTCGTCCTAATTGGCCACACCAATATTAAATATGTGTTGGACTCAATTGTTTCTCAAATATAATTATAAATCACCATATCTTGAATAAATTGTTTTATTCTTTTTTAATCGATAAAAAACAATTGAAAAAAAACTTTAAAACCGTATTTAAAATACATTACAATACCAACATACCATTTTCATTTAAGAACACATTTTTAATTCCAAAATAACTTTAAAAATGGAAAGACGAGTTTTCTTAGAAAAAAACATGAATTTATATAATGTAATAAAAAAATAATGGTTATAGTGGCATGAAATTCCATTGTTCTTATATACATTAAAATATATAATTAATTTTTTATTTTATAAACATAGCCAAAACATTGCATTAAAATATTAATTTGGAAAACCGTAAAATGAAAGTCAAAAGTGACAGAAAATTTCTTTTATAAATTTTTATTCCCATATAAAAATCAATACTATGATATACTTTTAAATCATGGAAGTGAAAAAAATGAATTTGAAGGGAGACTATTAAAAGATTATTTTTAGAAGGAAGTCCCTTACCATGAGTCCTACTCATCATGTGTGTTTCTTATCATCATGAATAATATAAATATAATAAGTACTTACATTATTTTTATCTCTCTTCATGTATATTTGTTTATCTCTCTTAGTTTCATGTCAAATATAATTACTAAATCATTTAATATATCTTGGGATGGTTTGATGATATTCACCTCATATTTTCAAAATGGATTTAGTAGGTTGAATAGAGTGAATTAGGTAATTATTAAATAATCTATAGAATAATAATAATGACATTTTTATAATTTTTATATATAAATTATAGTTTAAAAAACCATGAAATATTGTTTTGATAAATAAACTAGGTTACAATAATAGAGATGGTAGACCGTACATACGCATGCACAATATTTTCATTTTTATATGTTGATGAAACGAATAAGGAAAGCATAAATTCATATTAAAATAATTAAAAACATATATTAAATACCACATTTTTTTCATTTTAATATACTTATATATATCATCATAGTGATATGGTAATTTTAAATGTATAACATCGCATTGTGGATCCGGTAGTCCAAACACATGCACAAAAAACATTATCAATTTTAATTGAATGTAATGGTAAAAAATTAAATTATATATTAATTTTTACAATTATAATAATTTCAATAATATCATATATAAACACTAACACCATCATTTTAAAAATCCTTGAGAGGTGGTGATATAAATCAAATAACAACGTTTCACAAGGTGGTAGTCCATCAAATAGACGATCAAAAGTTTTGTTTCCAACTATATGTTAGAGAATATTGATACAGGTCATGTAATTAACATTAAAATATATAATTATATTATATTTAGTGATTTTTTATATCTTCATGGTTATGTAATATTTTTAATGAGGAAGAAGAAGAAATAAAAAACACCTAGTTAAGGACTAAGACACTTCTTTAGAAAATCTATTTTAATTTACACCATAATCCTTTTAAAGTTGGAATATTTTCAAAAAATACCACTCTAATGGGTAGAGTAATTTTATAATGGGATTTGGGTAGGAATCAGATTCAATGAAAGGATCTAGAAGTGTGAATAAAATAAGATAAGAGATTCCCTATTATATGTAGGAAGGAGTGATATTTTTGCAGGTACCAAAAAGTATTCAATAACAGGAGTCTATCTCTTTTAAAGTGACTAAAAATTTGTAAAATAATGTATTTAAGAAAAGGGATGGTCAATAAAAACCATATAAAAAACATTTTTAAAACATGTTGTTTTTTATCATATATGGTCATTCACTATTAATATTTTAGTTTTCACATACTATAATTTGTTTTTTTACACATTAGGATTCGTAATGGTTACTAAAAAAGAAAAAATAGAACCTAATTGAAACATGGTTGATATTTTCATCTATATCCCAATCAAAAATCTTAATATTATATTGTAAAAATAATTTACCCTTTAATAAAATATTATTTTTCATAAAATATCATTCATACTAATTTTGACGATATTTATATAATTTGACATTTAAAACATAAATATAAGAATACAAATAGAATAAATTTCTCTCATAGGTCCAAAACATGTTATAAATATCTAATTAATTCATCGATAAAAATAATTCATTCAATTTATATTACATAATAATTCTAAAATAATTTATTTTATTTTCATTTTAACTAATTAATCACCATGTCGACGATGCATTTGAATTTAGGGAAATTATTTAATCAATAAAAATAATATATAAATTTAAATGAAAAAACTTATAATTTATATTTAAAATTAATTTTTACTAAACATTTTTTTATATACTTATTATAAAATATTATATAAATTAAAATCACAAAAGTGGCATTTTTCCATTTCATTATAGAAAGTAATATAATGGTCACAATCATGTCCATGTGACAAAAAATGTCATATATTAGATTATTTGATGAATATGGATTATATATAATCATAAACTAAAAACTAGTCTTGTTTTATGGTCGTTTTTAGTCTATATCAAATTATTTCAACCATAATTAACACATTTACTTTGACTTTCATAACAAATATTTACTACGATTACTATTAATAGTGAAATAATTAAATAGAATTTATTTCGTAATATGAATTATTATGACTCAAAAATATGAATTCTATTTTAGTAAATTTAAAACATTTAATTGATTTATTTGTTTTTAAAATTAAACCTACATGCACGATGAAATCCAGTTTTCTAAAAAATTCATTTTTCAAGGAAAATATGAGTTTACATCAACCCTATAAATGATAAATATCATTATATGTATTTTAATTAATATATATAAATATATATAATATTAATTCAATTTATATAATTCTTAATTATTTTTTACATTAATTAAATAATATTGATAAACATTTCTCACTTAAAAAGAGTTTTTGGAAAACTGTGTTTTCAAGTATAAAAATAAACTTTTACCAAAATCATGACAAGTACTAATTAAATTTAAATTAATGATATTATTAAAAATAAAATGGTAAATATGTAACTTTAATATCAAATACAATAGTTAATAGTTCTTTTAAATTATATGATTTAGTGAAGAGAAATTATAGTATTTGAAAATTTTACAATTTCATTATTAACTAAAAAATCAATCATTTCAGAAAAATACATAAAATGCATCATAATTTTATTTTTATATGGTTATTTGAAAATTTTATTTCGTTATATGAAATAATTTCTTTAAATGTTAAAGAAAATAATTATAATATTTTAATAAAAAAATAAAAATAAAAAATATTTTAGAAGAAATAATATTTTGGAAGAATAAAATGGCCTTACAAAAACAGTTTGATGAATTTATATTGAATAATAAAATAATAAATATTTTATAAATTAGTTAATCCTATTAATATGAACTGATATAATGGATAGGTTATAATGGTCATATTTAAAAACTAATATTTCATTGATTGTTTAGGACTGGTGTTGTCTGTCTTATATGCTATATAACATTGTTTCCTTTTTTCAAAATCTATAGGTATTACATTTTCCCCACCATTAATAAATAACATCCTTCCAATTTTTACTTGACCTTAATTAATTTTTTTAAAAAATTTTAGAATAACTTTCTTGAAATCCCACATGGTAAAAAGGTTTAATAAAACCATTTCTTGCTAAGAGAGAACGGAAAATACTAAGTTCATCTAGAATAATAGAGAACATTGTCCCCACGTATGATAACATTAGTGGTATGTGAATATATATACTTAGAGGATAAAAATATTCTATATATAATAAAGGTAATATATATAGATATTTGATCATAAATAAATAGAGTGTTATTGGGAATGTTTAGAAAAAAAAACCATAAACCCAAGAAGTGTGAACAAGAGCATTGATTCCATAGAAATGAATGTAATTGGATAACATTTTTATTTTAAGATATTTTTACTAGATTTTATTATTCCCATTAACATATATACAATGAAACTAATTAAATATACTTACATGAAAAGATTAATTACACCATTTAATGAATTTATTCCATAATATAATCTATTTTTCAAAACTATGTGTTTTCATGTTGAATTTTATTCTTCCTGAAGAACTAGAATAAACATATAAGGGATCACACATTTCTACATAATGATCAAAACTTATTTCTAAAATAATAACAAATTAACCAATACCATAATGGTTACATCATGTTATTATAATTCCAAAATTGAATTAACCATCATTGGAATAAATAAAATTTTAATAATCAAATATTTAACAATAACACCCAAAAATTAAGTTATATCATTTGAAAAATTACTAAACATAATATCTTAAAAATATTTCTAACTAATATTAAAACCAAAATATTAGATTTTTTATAACATAATCATCCTAGATAAATTTTAAATTTGTCTTATAATAACATAAATCACTCTCAATGTGTCACACTAAATAAAATATACACTAATCTTTTCCAAAAAATGACATGAATCACTATAAAACCAACTTAAAATCATATACACATAAAAAATATGATTCAATGAAAATTACTCTAATAAAATAATATAATTTTATATTTTTATTAATCATAAAAGGTTCCCAAAAAAATGAAGGTCTTCATCTAATGTAACATTAATTATAAAATCACCAAATAACATTTCAATCCCATGGTTTATCTTAGAAAAAACATATGTTCCCAAAATAAAATTAATTCATATCTATTACATTACTTGAAAAATATGAAATTTCACACAAACTAAGAGATCACATAGGCATGTGGAAAGCATTGAACCTTTTTCTCCCTTTGGTTGTGGGTTGAAACCTCATGGCCTTTCCATATTTTCTTTTCCAATAAAACTATATAAATAGAGTTCTTATAATGTTACAGAAAAAAGGATTAACTTTATCTAAATTAACTATAATAATCAATGATTATAAAAACTTTATAGAATATCAATAAAATTAATCTTATATCCAAAAAATGAAAATAACATTCTTCTAAAAATAACTTCATCACATGTTCAACATAAGGGACATAAATACCTAAAAAAATATAAGAACTTAAAAAATACTCCCAATGTACTTCTGTGAGAGAAAATATAAAAATGGTACTAATTCCTTTATACTTATAATCAACCATAAATATACCACAACATCATAACTCTTGATTCAACTTATATAGAAAAATTATTATTCAATGTTCTTCACAACCCATTGAACATGATTTTCCATCATATTCCTTAATACTATGATACCACAAAATATGAATTTTGTCCTATGTTTCAATAATATCAGTGTATAAGACAATATTTAATCCATAACATACATATTTCTTTAATCGTTCCCTCACCATTAACTATAATTGATTTAGTCATTGCAAGACATTTTCTCTTGATGATCCCTTTCTTGAGATTTCCCCTTTTGACATCAATTTGACTAATTCCCATATATAAACCATTTTAATATCTTTTTTAAAAAAATAGATCCTTGTTTTGTCCATATGAGAAACCCCATAGAAACAAAATCATTTTCATATTAATACATGGAACATTATCCAAATTATTAGCATTTTATTTGGGGACCCCCATCGTAAATGTAATAAAGGGTTGACTGGCACTATCCAGTTGTACCCATTGTATAATATATATTTTGATCAACTTATGGTATCTAGGTGCACCAAATATATAATATTTTTCAAGTCCACTAATTTATCATATAAAATTCTCATGTATCATAAAATGAAAGAAACATTTTATCCCTTTTCATTTAATCATAAAACCATTGAGAAAATCATATAAAACAGCATTTAAAAAAACTTTTGGATATCAAAAAATAATTTTCTTCTCATAGGCCATTTTATACCTAAATTCATAAAAATAGGAAATGAGGGTGTTTATTTAATAAAAACATATAAACATTAAAAATAATAAAAATTAAAATATCGGTTGTTGTGGGAAAAGTTATTTTAGCTGTATACATTAAAATAAAACATTCTTATTTGCTTTTCTATAAAATGCCAAAACATTCCATAACGATATACCTTTTGAAAATAAAATAATAAGAAAAAGTGATTTAAAATTATCTTTATAAATAATTTGTCTCCATGTAAAAAAATTAATAATATATTTTATAAAAATACAAGAATTTAAGAAAAAAAGTTGGAAGGGACACTTTTAAAATTGGTTTTTTATAAGAATCTCCCTTACCATGAGTCTGACCCATCACACACATTCCTTTCTTCACAAGTAATAAACTTCTGTGAATTGTTTTCTAATATGATAACCAATTCTATTTTTATTATTTAATTTATTTTACTTATTTCAATGTCATATATTTATATAATCATTTATGTTCACATTAGATGTTTTGATGATATTTAGATCAAATATCCAAAATGGATTCCATAGGTTAAATAAGGTCAAAAATTTAATTCTTTTATCTTATAATGAATAATAATAACTTAATAATTATGATTTACCTATATAAATATTATTTTTATAAACAAAAATGAAATATAGTTATGAAAAATGAACTACATTACAATCATCGAGATGGTAGGTCATACGTACCAATGTGTATCATTTTTAATTTTTCTAAAATAATAATGGAAACAGGAGAAAAATTATTTCATATTTAATGAATGAAAATAATATATTTAATATCATATTATTTTATTAAAAGTACTTATATATATCATCCATGTTATGTGGTGATGACAAACGAATCAAATCACATCGTGGAAGCAGTAGTCTACACATACGAAAAATTGATATTATTATTTTTTTGCTAATGGAAAGAAAAAAGTAAAAGAAATATTATCCTCTGAGAATGAAAAATATGCAATTAAAACCATATATTAACATCATTTACAGCATTATGACCAACTGTGAGAGGAATTGAGGGAAATAAAATGACATTGTTTCACAAGGTGGTAATATACCACACACACGATTGACGGTTTCATTTCCCATTTTATGGAAGAGGAGATTGATATAGGTTGTATAATTAAAATTATAAGAATAATCGCATATGTTATATATATATTTAATTATATCATCTTATGTAAGGAATATTTAAAGGAGGTGGAAGAATAAATAAAACAAAATGATCAATTTAAAACTATTACTCTACTTTGAAAAACCCCAATTTCTTTAAACCTTAATCCCTCTATTGTTTGTATTATGCCACTAATAATACATATATAATATGGGGAGGGATTCTAGAATGGTAATATTGTATTTAATTTAATAAAAGGATTTATATTTCCGAATAAAATAAGAGAAGAGGTTCCCTTTTATAATTGTGAAGGGTGAACAATTTTTAAAACATAGAAATCTATTCAATAAGGTGGATTCACTCACAAAAAATGTTCCCAAAAATTGAAAAATAATTTTGTTTAGGGAATATAAGGTCACGAAACACCTATGAAAAGAATCATTATTCAAACACGTTATTTTATAAAATCTATGGTCAATCAATTTTACTATTTTTGTTTTTACCTTTAGAAAATAGTTTTATATTCTTTATAGGGATAATGATAGTTACTATAAAAGACAATTGACACATATTTGGACAATGGTTGATATTTAAGCCATAAAATAATGAAATCAATGATGCTAAAATTATTGTAACATTTAAATCACATAATAAAATAACATTTAAAATAAAATATTATCAATGTCATTTTCGACACTATTTATTTAATTTGACTATAAAAACATCAATATAATGTTCTAATTTGAATATATAAATTTTAAACACCCCAAAAATGTTATTATTATCATAAAAATTTATGTAACACAACATTTATTTCAATTTTTTATCACATTTAGTAATTTTAAAATTAATTATTTTATTTTAATTAAATAAAATAACCATTGCATCAGTGATGCATAAGAATTCATGGAAAAAATTTAATAAATAAAAACAACAAATAAATTAAAATAACGAATAAAAATAGTTTCTATTTAAAATAAATCATTATAAGTAAAAATATTCTTTTATCCCAATAATAAAATATTATAGAAACTAAAAGCATGAATGTGACATTTTTTACATTTCATTATATAATTTATTACAAAAGTCCCAATAGTGGATATATGAAAAAAGAAATATATTATATTTTTTAGAATATATTGGATTAAATATCCACAAAATTAAAATTTGTCAATATTTTATGCACATTTTTTGTCCTTATCATCTTATTATCATTCCTATTTAACCAATTTAATATTACGGTGGTAAAAAATATTTACTACGTTTACTGCCTATATTGAAAATATTTGTAAATTCAACAAGTACCCTTTTGACTTTTCCATTCCATTATGTTTTTAAAATCACAAATAAATTTTCTTATGAAAAATTATCCTTCTCCATGAACTATTTTCATATGGAAAATTTTCTTTCAATATAATTCTTTATCTATTCAAATGTTTTTCATTGTCATATCTATAATTTTCTTTAACCAAGTACAACCATATTTTTGTTATGTAAAAAATGGGATCTTGGAATGAGTAAGATCTATAATGTTCTAAGACTCCAAATTCCATGAAATTCAGACTCTAAATTCTCTGAAATTTAGACTCTGAATTCTCTGTAATTCAGCCTCCAAATTCACTGAAATTAAGACTCTAAATTTTCTAAAATTAAGTCACCAAATTCTATAAAATTTAGACTATGAATACTCTGAAATTCAGATTCTAAATTATCGGAAATCTGCAATCAAAATTTGCTAAAATTCAAGTTCTTAATTTTTTTATATTCAGACTCTGAATTCTCTGATATTCAAACTCTGGATTCTGTAAAATTCAGACTCTGAATTCTTTGAAATTCAGACAATGAATTCCTCAGGATTAATTATCTGAATTGCTATGAATTTATAATCTAGATTCATCAAAATTCAGACTTCAAATTTCATATAATCTAGACTCAGGATATCAATTATTCTATAATTCTATTTTTCATATTTTTAGACTCCAGTTATTTTCCTAGATTCTAGTTAGTTATATTTGATTTTGTTAATTTACATTCATAACATATGGTTTCAATTTTATTAGATCCTAGTATCTTAAAAATGATATAATTTTTTATACATATTATTGTTTCATTAACATATTAAATTTTAATATGTTTTTCTTCCATGAAACGATGTCATAAAATCTGTTTTTAAATAACCTTTGGTTGAGAGACACATGTACAGGTCCCTCCAAAAATCAATAAAAAAATTACCATTAGGGGAGGGAGCCAACCGTTGAATTTTTTCCTATAAATAGGATTTCATTTGAATAAACTCAATAAATGTTGATCTAGATATTACATTTTGTGATACTGTGAAGTGATTTCTAGAGATAGAAACCCTAGTACATTGTGCGATCTGTGAAAATCTTGTTCAACCATGAACAACTTGTTCATCATAGTTTGTATATGATTGTTGTTGTGTACAATATAAAGATTATGGGGATAAGAAGACGTAGGTACCAACTACCATAATGTTCGAGGGTATCTAAGGATAGAAAGAAAGAGGAACTGACAACCTTAAATATTGAGGGCTATCGAGGATAAGAAGATAAAGGTGTCGTCTATGTTAATGTCAAGGGCTTTCGAGGATAGCAAGATAGACTATGATATTGTTATTGAGGGCTTAACTTGGTGTGGTTAAGACACATATTCTTGAATGTATAAATCAATTTAAATTTATCCAAGGTTTTTAGTTCCCTACTTATCGATTAAAAAGATTTCCTACATTCATACTTTCTCTTGTTACAAGTTTTACTTCCACTATATTTTTTTAAGAAATAAATTAAATGTTTTTTATAAATTATTGTAATTATAAGTACTCTGATAAAGATGATTATATATGATTTAAGGTATAAGTTTTACCTAATATAAAATTTATTTATTTTTCTTATGTTTAAATTTTTTATGTTTAATTTTCTTATAATTAGACTTAGACCCTTCCAATTATCCCATTGTTTATTAGCTATAGAGGGTTTATTAATTTACCTTGTTTAACATTCTTAAACATAGATATTCATAAGGTTAAAAATGATTTTTTTTTAAAACATAATATTCACCCAACTCTTGTAATTGAGCATTGACATCTTTATTTTGATCCTACAATTAGTATCAGAGTAGGTAACTGAAATACTTACACATTTATATATGTTTTCTTACTAAAACTTTCTTGCTTATCTATTCTTGATCAATTTTTTCTTATATTTTCTTTGTTTATAAATTTTTATAACAAATAAGTTTTGTGGAAAATAATTCTTTTCCTATAAGTTAGAATGTATGAATGTCAATTTTGTTAACATCCTAAATCCTACTAGACCAACAATATTTTATGGTAATGATTATGAATATCAGAGATATAGGATGAAGAACTTCATTATTAATACTAGTGTTGAAAATTTTGTTATGCTTATTGGTGACTACAAAATTTCTGAAAAAGAAATCAGAACCTTCACAAATTAAGAAAAACAAGAATATCAACTAATCTATAAGGTATGAAATACACTTTTATGTTCCATGAAAATTAATATCTATAGTTTGATACCTTTTTGGGAAGCTACCAATAATGTTTTGAAGAACTAGAAGTCACAAATTTTGGACCTTCTAAAGTGATTGAAACTAAAAGAGCTTTGTTAAGAGCTGAATATCATCGATTTTTTATATCCTTATAGGGAACCTATTTGTAAAGTATAAAATAGATTTACAACCCTTGTTAACAGTCTTAAATATATGGGATAAAACGTTCTTCATGATGATGTTATTCCAGAAAAGATAATTGATATTATTCCCAATGAGTGGGAGTTTAAAAGGAAAGTTGTTGATGAAAAATGGAATGTCCTTAAAATTACAGTTGATGATTTATTTCGAAATCTTATTCAATATGAATAAATAATGAAGAGAGATGTTGATTTAGATAAGAAGATGAATGGTAATGTACCTGTAGAATTTACTACTATATCTAAATCCAAGACTCCTCAAAGGGTATCTAGGTATAAATATAAGAAATCTATTTTTTTATCCAGATCAAGTGACATTGATCAGTGTAAGAAGGAGTTATCTAATATTTCTTGAAGGATGATCAAGATATTGGTAATGAAATATTTTCAGTACAAATACATTAATAAAGATTGAAATGATAAGAAATATTCTGACGTAATTTGTTATGAATTCAAAAGGTCTAGACATATTAGACCTGATTGTCCTATTCTGAAGAGAAAATAATGAAAGGATAATAATTTTTAAAGGAATGGAAATATTTAAAAAAAATCTGATGGTAATAATGTCTTAAAGTAAATTGACACTTGGAGTGCCAGTGGCGGTGTCTCTTCAGATGAATCCTCAAAATATGAATCTTCTAATATAAAGAATATTGTTCTTATAGAAATATTACCTATTGAAAATAATTTTCTTATGGATAAGGTACTCAATAATAAACATTTAACCAATATTTAAATAAATGAAAATTTTCCTAATGATGATTATGAGTCTTCAGTTAAAGAATCTTCTTCATCAAAAGAAAATACATAACCTTCATTTGAAGAAGTTTCTAGATTTGATAAATTAAATGAGAATGAGAAGTGTATGGTAAAAATGAAGTTAGATTATGTAAATTCTAAAATATCTATTTTAAAAAAATAATTATCATATCTATCAAATGATCTTGAACTAAAAACATTGTATTTAGAAAATGCTTCTAAAAACCATAAGAAAGTTAATTCTGAAAAGGATTAAAATTCTATGTATCTAGAAAATGTTATTTTAAAGAAAAATGTTACAGATAATAAATCAAATTATAAGACTAATGACATTAAGGATAAAAATTTAGTCATCATAATAAAATCCAAAATATATATCTTAAAGAAAAATTTATCAAATTTCACTTTTTGAAGGAAGGAATTTGACAAAAATTATATTCAACAAAATCTTCTTAGGAATAGTTATGGATTTATTTATACTCACTCAAAACCTGTTTTTAGTAATAACTGCTTTGTTCCCCTAAGTGATCATTTTTTTACCAAGTGTTAATATAGAGGAATTTGGGATAAAAATTTTTCTTCAAATTAAACCCAATCCTTAGGGTTTCATAGGACATGTTTTTCTAAGAAAATGTGGATACCTAAGATTTTACTTTCTTAAATTTCTAGATCCAAGAACTATTGGATTCCAAAAGTTTAACTTTTTTATTTTCAAGAAAATAAATGAAGTACCAACAACAATATAGGGTACATGGATAGTAGATGTTTCTAACTCATTAATGATGACAAAAACATCCTTTAAATATTTTCAAGATGAAAGGAGGAAAAGTAACTTTCAAAGATAATTCATAGGGAGAAATTGTTGGTATAAATATCAATTTTCTTCTTGGAAAAGATTTAATTTCAAATGTTTTATTTTTTAAAGGTCTTAACAAAAACCTCATATGAAAAATCCAATAATGTGATTAAGGTTACCTTGTGAATTTTATGAATGATAAATGCATAATACATAATACCAAGGAAGATTTTATTATCTCTGCACAAAAGAATGAGAATGTTTATACACATAACATAGAATATCTTAGGAGCTATGAACTACCTTGCCATAGTGTAATGGAAGACCAATCATGGTTATTTCATAGAAGAATGGGAAACTATAAACTTATGAACCTTTGAAAAGTATCAATTAAAAAACTTGTTAAGGATCTGTTAGATCATAGATTTGATTCTTGAAATGATTGTGATCCTTGTCTATATGGAAGGAAAAATAATTTATGCTTTAAAACAATCAGTGAAGCCACAACTTTTGATGCATTATGGCCAGTGCATAAGATTCTTTCAGTCTAACACAGACTGGATGTATTGGAGGAAAAAACTAAGAATTTGTTTTAGTTTATTATTACACTATATTTACATGGGTCTATTTTCTAGTAATCAAATTTGAATTATTATAATACTTTTAGATCCCATGTTTAAATGAGAAAATCAATCCCTTGAAAACTATTTATTTTTATCACAGGGGAGAATTTCAATATTCATATTTTGAAAATTATTATACTAAGAATGGAATTACTCATAACATTTCAACCCCAAGAACTCATAAACAAAATAGAGTTGTCTATATAAGAAATTGAATTCTTCAAGAGATAACTTCAACCATGTTGAGTGAATATTCTATTTCTAAACATTCTTGGGATGAAGCTGTTTGTACTTCTTGTTATACTATAAATTGGTTTCTTAAGAGATTCATTAGTTTCTTGGTCATGCATGAAGAAACACTCAGTAGAACTTCCTTATTCTCAAGCTGAATATATAACATCTGTAATTTGTTTTTCTCAAGTATTGTCGATAAAAGACACAGTCATATACTATGGCATTTTCTTTAACAAAACATAGATATTTTGTTATAATAAAAATTCCATTTCCCTAAGAAAAAAACTACACATAACTCTCGTGAATATCACATAGATATTAGTAATGATGTTTTTATCTATCACACACTTAAAGCAGATATCATTCTTCAATTTATTGGAACACAATATCAGCTTGATAATATATCTACAAAATCTTCACCCTCTGATAGATTTTAATACTCTAAACAAATATTAGGAATGAAAAACATAACGTAATATTCCCGATTTAATTTTTCTTGAAACCTATATCTTTGTATTAAGAAACTAATTTTCATAGGGGGAGTACATTTTTTATTTTTTTTAAATAATTTCTCTAAATTATTTTTTTTGATCCTATAATTTCTTTTATTTTATAAAATTATTTTAAAAAAATTCTTTTCCTCAATAAAATTTCTTAGAACCAAAAATATCTATTCCTTTATAAAATTTTCTGGAACTTTTTTTTCCAAGAAGAACCTTATTAATATTGGAAATTTATTCTAACGAATCTAGAAGGTATGTTTATTTACACAAATATTTATAATTTTTTGGTATTTATATCATTTTTTAATAAAACTCTATCGAATTCACTTTCCATAAACACGATTTTTCCTTAAATACTCAAAATATTAGAACATTTAAAATCCTTTTTCAGTATTGATACCGACTTTCAGATCAAATCAAGCTTATTTCAACCATTTGAATTAATCTAGAATTTGATACAATGTCGTGAAGCCTATATAAGGGCCCCTCTTATTCGTGTCGCACATCGGTTCTCGTAGTATTTTACCCCAAAGCTCTACCAACCTACTAATCATTCATTCAATTTTATATGTTTCCTTTCTTTCCACATGTCTCTTGAAATTTCATCAAAAAATCAGATGGCTTCAAACAAGGAAATAAAACATTGGAATATTTACAGAGAAATTTTGGTAGATTCAAATTTCTTAATGAAGTTTGATTCTATGAATTCGAAATTTAAAAATAATGATAGTTGAGAATGCCTTTTTTTATCCTAGCCAAAAAATCTAGATCTGTTTTATTATAATCTCCTCATTGAATTTTATGATTTAGTATGTTTTAATGAAGAACGATGAAGGTAAATGTTTACCATTAATAGATATTGTTAGACCTATTGGTTACCCTATAACATGGCTGCAAAAATTCTTGGTATTACTTATGAAGGTGAGGTAATATTTTTCTCTCTCAAGATGCCAGAAAATGAGAAAGCTTTTGAGAAGGAAAAGGCTATTGAGTGTCTTAGACTCAATAGATTTTAGTCACCCAAGATAAAACATATGACAACCAAATTTAGATTGTTAGCCTTTTGGATACAAGGATTTCCTATTCTAAGAAATGGAGATAAGAATTCCCTTAATAAGTGTGATATTTTTATGACTAACATTTTGGTTAATATATGAAATGTAAAACTTAAAATTTATATCCTTCTGAAAATAAGTAAAATCAAGAATAGAACCCTCAATTCTCATATTATCATGTATCTATCTTTTTTTTGAAGATCATGGTTCTGTATTTAGAATACTTTAAATTTATTTTCATTTCTAAATTTTAAAATTTCAAGATTATATTATTGAGTGGTGACACTATTAGAAGGATGAAAATTGGTTTCATTATCAACTCAGTAGAGTTTAATGATCTACCTGAAAGTGAGGTTCAAGCTATTAGCAAGAATGGGGATGTAGTTGAAACTTTCAAAAAAATATGAAGAAGAGGAAATAGAAAGAACTGAAACCAAAAAAAAATATCACATTCAAGAAAACCAGTCAACTCCACCATAGCCAAAAAAACAAAATACATATTCTGATGAAGTGGAAGAAAGATGGAGAGAGAAAAACAAGAAGAAGAAGGATTGGGATGCTAGTTTTTAATTAGACCCTACTGAGACCAAGGCATTAAAAATTCATGAAAAATAATAGATTAAAAAAAAGAAATGAAAATTAATAAGAAGATGTTAAAAGATATACTTGTCCATGAATTGCATAAAGATATAGAGAAGGCATCTGAACAGGTCCAGATACTAGAATCCATCCATCAAGAGTCAGTTCAAGGAGAAACAATGGGAATGAGTCATTCAATATCAGAACCCATTGTGGAAGAAGAAATAGATTAGTGGGAAGAAGAAGTAGAATAATAAGAAGAAGAGGAAATTGAAGATGTGATCAAATGGGTGGAAGAATATTAGGAGAAGGAAATTCCTTCAAAATAGTTTCCAATTAGAACTTCACAAGTAGAATCAACCAATATAATATCTCATGGGAAAGATGATGATAGACAGGTTGAGGTTAATAAACCTAGTGATAATGAAATAAATAATCATGATTTCATTCATTCTGAATATGTTAATGAATGTGTTGAGAAATATGATATTGATGATGATATGACAATCCATATTTTTAATAGAGAGCTTGAGACTTTGAGAGTTTAGAAGGTTGTTTCTATATTTGAGAATTGAAAATAGGTGGTTGTTGATTCTCCCAGAAAGGCTGTAGTTGTGAAATCTAAGAAATATATAGTTGGAACATCTATGGGGAAATATGAAGATCTAGATAAAGTTTCCTCACCATCAAAGGAATCTTCTTCCAAATCCTCAGCTTTAATGGGACAAGATTCTGTTGTTTAGTTTTTGATGTAGCTAGTGAATACAATACCCATATTTCCAAATATCGATTTGAGATATCAGTTTCTTCAGAATTAATTAAATCAAAAGTTGAATTTGATAACCATTCTCATGGAATAGTATATCAAGAATAAATCAAATTTCAAGACTTTTCACGTTAGTTATGATGCTCATAAAATATCATGCAATGAAATAACCAAATTCTCAAAGAGAATGATTGATGATATGAACATCATAAATGATTTCAAAGATTTAATATAGGATGATTTTGAAAAATCATATTAAAAGTTAAAATAACATTAAAAAACTTTTTCAGAGAAGAATAATCTCAAAAAAGTTTCCCAAATTCAAGAGGATCTAAATCTGAATGGAAAACCCAATTTATTTTCACTAAATTTGGAGAGATAAAGGGAAACCGAGAATGATTTGGAATAAAAATTCACACAACCGGAAGAGGTGGTAAATTCCGAAGGTGAATTTATTAAATCCCAAGAAGAATGAATCAATGTTATGGATAAGAAAAAATAGGATCAGGATCAGCTAATCAAGAGATTTCAAGATGACCATAAAGATATCAAGAAGATGAAGTAAACCTTGAGAAAGCTGATGATGAAGGAAAAGAAGGATGAATAAATTTTATTTAATATTTGATCATTTTTTGTATTCTACATACCATTTTTTCCTAATCATAATGAATATTTTTTGTACTTCTATTGTTTTTCCTTATATATTATTTACCTTTCAGGAATATATTTATTTTATTGCCTCCATTTTTTGGAATACCACAAAGAGGGAGAAAAAATTTATCAAAATAATATTAAGAATAGAATTCCCTATGTAAGGGGGAGACCACATAATGAATATATTCCTAAGAAAAAAGAAGTAACTTCTCCCTGAATGACAATAATATGATATTTATGTATTTAAAAATCTTAGAGGGAGTGATCAATATTCATTATGTGTTATATGTAATGGTATATAATATTTCTTATAATGTTTTAAAAAAGTGAAAACCCATATTCCATATATTCTTTTTTGAAAAGTTGTTTGTACTTTCTAAAAGGGGGGATATTGTGAAGTCAATAAGTATCTTTATGACTTTTCCATTAATTTATGTTTTTAAAATCACAAATACCTTTTCATAAGGAAAATTACCCTTCTCTAAAAACTATTTTATTGAGGAATATTTTTTTCTATATGAATTTTCTTTCTGTTCCTATATTTTTAAAAGCCTTATCTAGAATTTTTGTAAACTAAGGCTAACCATATTTTTGTTCAGAAAAAATAGGATCCTTTCCTATGTAATAAACAAAATGTTCTAAGACTCCAAATTCATTAAAATCTAGAATCAGAATTCATTGAAATTTAGACTCAGAGTTCTATGAAATTAAAACACTGAATTCTCAAAAATTTGAACTCTAAATTCTATGAAATTCAGACTCTAAATTCATTGTAATTTAGACTCCAAACTCTATGATATTTAAACTAAAAATTATATTGAATTCAAACTCCAAATTCTCTAAAATTGAGACTCTGAATTCATTAGAATTAAGACTCTGAATTCCTTTGAATTCAGACTTTGAATCCTTCACAATTCTAACTCTGAATTGTTTATATTCTAGGCTCAGGATATTCATTATTCTATAATTTGATTGGTCATAATTTTTCTACACTGATTATTTTACTATATTATTATTATTCAAATTTGTTAATGTTACTTTACTTTCCTTACATTTTTTTTCTATTTTATCAGATCCTAGTTTCTTAAATATGATATTTTTCTCCTTATATATTATTTTTACATTAACATGAATTTTTTCTGAAGTTTTCCATCTATGAAATGATATCGTAAAATCTATTTTTAATTATCTATTGGTTGAGTGAAGCATTTAAAGGTATTTAAAAAATTCATGGAAGTAGATTACCATTGGAGGAGGGAGATAACCATTGAAGTGTTTTCCTATATATAGGATCTCTTTTGAATGAAATCAATACAAATCAATTTATAGATTATACGCTCTAATGATATGAAGTGACTTCGGGAGATAGAAACTCTCATTCCTTGTGTGATATGTGAACATATTTTTCTACTGTGAACATATTTTTCATCTTAGTGTGACTCTAATTTTTGTTGTGTACAATAGAAAGATTCCAAAGATCAGAATATTGAGGTACCATATAACTTAATGTTTGAGGGATTCTGGGGATAGGATGACAGAGGTTCTAACTACCTTAAAGTTAGAAGACTTCTGGGGATAAGAAGAATGTTGTTCTGACTACCTTAATGTTCGAGGGATTGATGGGATATCGAGATAGACTCCAATATTCTTATTGATGTCTTACCTTGGGGTGGGCAAGGCTGAATTTCTTGAATGTATAAATCGAGGGACCTTTATCAAAGGTTATTGGATACCCTTCTCTTTTGGATAAAATAATTCATACTTCTTTACTTTCTCTTGTTACAAAATTTTATTTCCACTATATTTTGTTAAAGATATAAATTATAACATTCTTATACTTTCCTGTACATATACTTATTATGATAAATAATATTTTATACGTTTTAAGGTATAATCATATACCAAGATAACTTTTTTGAAGTTTCCTTATATTTAATTTGATTAAGTTTTGTTTTCTTATAATTGGACCTAGTCAGTTCCAATTAACCCTTTTTTTATTAATTTACAAGCATTTGTGAATTTATCTTTTTTAACTCTGTTAACCATATATTCTCATAAGGTTAAAACGAATGTTTTTAAACATATAATTTATCCCTCTTATAATTTAGGATATACATCTATATTTTGATCCTAAAAAATTAAGTTAATTTTTTACCTAATATTAATTATTGTGATAAAAAATATAGAATCTAATTTATCTAATTCAATTCATAGTTGTGAAAGAATTCAATTTAAAATAAAACCTGTAATATAGAAAATACATTATTCCCTGAAAAATATTTTTTTAAGGAAAATATTATTTTACAGTAACTCCATGGCAATAAAAATACATTATTTTAATTTAAATTAATATAGATAAAAATAAAATTTCTAAATTTAATTTAAAACAATCCAAATTATAGGTTAATTTAAGTAATAAAAATCGTTAAACATTATGAACCTAAAAATAGTTTTCCAAAAGCTGTGTTTTATGTATAAAAATAAACGTATACAAAAATCATAAAAATTTATGATTAAAATAAAATTAATTAGATTATTATAAAAATTGGGTCATATATAACATTGAGACCAAATCCAAAAAGTAATATTACTTTTAAATTAATTGATTTAATGAAAATAAATGGCAGTGTTTGAAAATATCTAATCATCACTCTTCAATAAAAAGTAATTAACATAAAAATATCCCAAAATGTCACCTTTAATATTTATTTATATGGTGACCTCCAAAATGATATTCATTTTATCAAATAAATTTTTAAATTTTATATAAATCAATTATAATATTTTATCACATGAAATAAAATAACAATGATTATTGAATAAAGCATATTTCTGAAGCATACAATAAATTTACCAAAAAGTGAGTGATAAATTTATATTGAGCATGACTATTATATATACTTCCTAAATAAATTAATCCTACAAATAACTTTCAATTTAATATCCATGTTTAAATATTGGTATTTAAACAATAATATTTCAATTTTTAAGCTCTATATTACGTTTCATATATATTATATAAAACATTATTATCATTTTATTTAAAACACTGATTTCATTAAAACCAGACCATGGTATAAAACATTTATCCAACCATCCTTAAATACTTTTACCACTAGTTTTATTGTGGGGAAGAAATGTCTTTTCACGGTTTTACTGATTTTTAGATGATAAATTGATCCAAAAAATGAACCCATATCAACTATCAAATTTTAACATTAAATTTTAAATAGTTTTTAGAGGAATTTAAATTAATTTTTTTCATTCATTTTATACATAAAAAATACCCAATAGTTTTTGATGAGAAGATAACTATGAGAATGAATTTAATAAGGATAAACATCCATGTTCTGAAACCACACATGCGATGAAATAGAAGAAGAAAATAAGAAAGATCCGGATACATAGAAAAGAGGGAAGGATATTCAAGATATAGAAATACCACTCCCCATAAAAAATAATTGATCCTTAATTAATTAAATTATTATTTACTTATTATGGTTATATTTATTTTTAACTTATTTATGTATTTGACATGGGCTATTTTTAAACCATGTGATGTTACTTATGACTATGATTTGTAGTATTCTAAATCTGTTTTTATTGTTTTACATATGATAATGTTGTAGTTTTTTTATCAAGTCACTTGGTTGATGGATTTCATAACCTTTTTGAGTATAGAAGCTCTGTTAATAGTTTTTGATCTTTCTATAAGTCACATATTATTATATATTAATTGAAAATAGGTACAAATTATGTGAAAAATATTGAATAAGAGAGGATCACACCACCCTTACTATAGTATAACCCTTCCTCATTACCATGAATGGGATATTAGTGCCCTAACATAGTATATAGATTTCCCTTACCACGAGATAGTCATATTCTAAAAATGTAGTATATTTCACTAATTGGGCTGAGATATTTTTAATATTTACCTACTCCCCGAAATGTACTGAAATCATGGATAGAAATGAAGTTGGCAAGTAAAAGTATGGATCCAACCAATATCGAGATATACTTTTTATATCCTTTAAATTGTATTTTAGTTTTTTGTTTTTTATTTCTTCTATGTCTAGAATGATGCTTTCTTATGAGACTGTTTTTTTATATAGGTTTGTAAATGAGTAGACATGTTGAGGAATAAAACTATTTATTAACCATTATATTACGACATGTTGGTGGATCCTTAATGAGTATGTATATACTCTAACCTTGAATGGATACTCTGATGGACATTCACCTTCACTTACTATATTTTAGGTGAAAAACTATATGTATAAATAGAATATTTTACATTGGACCGCTATGTTTTAGGGAAAGTTTTTGGATTTTTTTTCTATATTGAGTTGGAGAAAAAGTCAATGTTTGGAAGGAGAATATTCAATACATTTACATTAATATTCAGTTAGGTTGACTCAATCTAGAATAATATTACTTTTTTTGAGTGTGTTTAGGTAAATAGGGCTTGTATTTTTATTTCATTCGTAATGAGATATCTTTTTTCTTTTATACTATTATTCAATTATAGTATGTTTTTCTTCTTATATATCCTCGGAACATACAATATATGGATGATTCATGTTAGGTCCTTATAAGAGCATGGTCATCTCATAATATATTATTCATTTGGGAAAATTATTCCCTAACATAAACTTGTTAATGAAAGTGTTGTTCCACAACCCTTAGAGATAATGGAACACCCTTGGGGTTAGTGATGACCTAACATGGGAATTGTTCAAGTATCTGGATCAATGTAATTTTATAGGAACATTGATTTGATGATGTTCTAACATCATGTACCAGATATATTTACACTAGGTTTTTTATATTTTTAAAACAAAAATACAATGGATGAAAGTTTTTACTTTTTTTATTAAAGTATTAATAAATATATCAGGTCCCCAAGTTTAGGACATATATAAACACTATGAAATACCATATTTTCTATCAACCTATTATTCACATATCTATGATCTTGAAATTATATATAGTGACATATTTACATACCATTTCTTGATACATACCTCTCTCATAAATGATATAGTGAGGGTCCCTTATTTTATCGATTCCCATCAATATTTAATGGTGATTATTCAAAACACATATTCTCATCTTTTTCATTTTTTTTTGGAAAAAACACGAATTTTAATAAAATGAAAACTATTCATTTGGAGCATCGAAATATATTTATTTTTTTGGTCCTTGTTATCCTATATAGTTATTTGTGATTCATGTTTATTAGTGTGTACAAGGAAGGGAAAATAAATACATGGGACCCTATTAAAAAACATGAGTTTTTAGAAGTCAGTTAAACAAACCATGAAATCTATTTTGGATGTGTGAGATGTTATTTCATATATGGGTTTTAATTTAGGCCACATAGAAGATATTTTTTATTTTATCCATTTAAAATAATATATAGTGTAAGTAGAATGATTGTCTATGTGGATGATAAAATATAATCAAGTAGTTTGGGTCATGTAAGACCATGACTAATGATATAATAATGATTTAGTGAATAATAGATTTTTCAGAAGTGTTATTTTTTAATATGTTGTTGAATATAATGTATTTTAATATTTTATGGAAGATGTTCATGTTTGTTTAGTGATTAAATAACATCGTTATATATGAAAAAATAGTTATGCCTTGTGTGGGTAATATGAAAATACTTGAGTGGAGAGGATTGGGTGGGTGTTAAAAATGGTATAGGGGAATGTGTGTCCATGATATTATCATGCTGACTATTATTTCATTAAATATATGCATGTTAATTTTTTATAACGGATTCAAATTACTCTACTAAGGGACAACATTGTTTTTACACCACACATGATTTAGTGGGAAGACAACTTCATAGCTTGAGCTAACTATGTTTTGTTGAAACCCCTATTAATATAATTGAAAACATTGTTATTCCATAACCTAGTATTTTGATGGATTATATGATTCTAGGTTATGACTTAATAATTTTACATCTCTCCCGAAAATCAATATCATTCTATAGTACTATGACAAACATGAGAGACAAATAATGGATAAAGAATGTTGGTTTAGTGATTTTGGTAGTTTTTAGATTACATGATGAACTAAATAGTTATTTTTAATGTATTACAATACTTTTATTCCATTTCTGTCAATATCTTCCATGAAATCACAAATCCTGATGTAAAATTTTTAATTCATGTTGCTAGTTTTCTATTGAGTTTTATACATACACCTTCCACAATATTTTTGGTGTATTTAGACACCTCATTCAACATATTGTAGAAAAGAGCAATGAGGTTATGATTTGCTTTCTTCGTATATTTTTATGCGAGACTATAGAGACTAATTACAAATGCTCTATTAATTTTGTGGTGGTGATGTCTCATGTTTCACTTTTTATATATTATAATGTATATATTCACCATATTTTGAAAAAACTTATTTTAACCAAGATATATAGATACTATAACCAATATAGCATACTAAAAATTCCAATGAACATTCCCAATGTCAATGGAGTGAAAACAATTACCAATGGTATCATTCATGGATTGCTTATATTTTACTATTTATTACATAACAATGAAAAAATAACTATAAAAGGATATTCAATTTATATAAAATAAACAATTACATCTCAACAAAAAATTACAGAGTAAAATAATCAATATAATTAAATCGTATTACTCAGAAAAAAATAAACATATAGCTCTTCAGGTCATGTGGACTATCCCAAATATCCACTTCCCCCAAAATCCAAACCCATGTAATGGTCCATGATATGATAAAAGAATCATTGATCTTTACTTAATAATAGATCATGGAAATAAAATGATAAATATATACCCAAGTGTGAATGTTGGGTTTCAGATAGTAATCAGTGGGATTCAACCAAATATTTTATACAATAATTTTTTTGAATATCAATAAATGTTCCTTTTAAATAATGATGTACATGTACTTCAATTTTTATATATTTTGAAATGATGTAACAATAGATAATATTTTATAAGTTCATTAAATAGAATTTTATATAATTTATATATCTAGATTTTAAGTGGAAGAGCATATATAGGTAAATGAAAAAATCTTACATGTGAATGAATCTATAAAAACACCATAAATAATCACAATGTAGATTTTACATATTTAAATATAGTAGGGAGACCGAGGATTTTTTCACCTCACATACCAATCCCCTAAATCCTAATCATCATATCTAAATTCACATCTAACAATATGTAAGATTCAAGCGATATTGTCATCATAAAATAGTGATAATTCCATGATGGATTAGTTAGATTTTTATGATGACTACACACCATATCCAATGTCTCATCATGACTAGGTGAGTATAAGAATATTATTGTTACATCATATACTAGCATTGTTATTTTACAAGGAAAAATTATAAATACCCAATGTGTTTTTCATGATGTTTTATAAATAATTATTAGTTTCCATTTATCTATACAACTCATAAAACCATACTTCAAATATATTCATAAAAAGTTAATAAATCATAGATACTGATGAATAATTCATGTTAAATTATTATTTCATAGTCAACATGTGAATCAAGTAATAAACAAATTTAAATTATCTAAATTACACTTTACCCAAGGAATCCTTTTATAAATTTAATGACAATTTCATATAAATTTTTTTGAAATATTTACTAAGAAAATTTTGTTTTATAATTAATGAGTTTGTTACAATACGTGAGAAGATTGAAATTGGTATTATCCCCATACTAATTCAAATTTCATAAATCTAAACACACTCTTCTTAATTGAAAACATCCCCAAAATTATATATTCATCGTTTATAATTTGTTGGAAAAAAATCTATAAAAAATCATAAATTTTTTTCAACATAGCATATTATGATTATCATCAAATACCTTATGTGTGTAAAAATAAAGCGAGTAGAATTTAATATTAAGACCATTATAAAAATTGTTAATTTTTTAAATGGAGGGATAATCATGTCAATATTATTCAATCAGCAATAGAAAATTTGTAATAAAACTTTAAATGTGTAATGTGAATTTATAAAACTCATATACCCATAAATTTACTAATAAAATGGGATACAATAATATCCCTTAACTAGATTTAATTGAAATTTCATTCTTTTAACATCTATGTGTATATTTGTGTTATATGGGAAGAATGCATCCCTTTTACACATAAATCCCTATGGAATTCATCATTATTTTTTTGGCATTGAAAATTAAAATTTCCTCTATGAACCCTTGGGGGAAAATATGTGTGTGGATAAGTAAAAGATAGTGGAGAAGAATAAAATAATGGTGTAAGACTATTCGACAACTTTTCAAGAAGAATATTCCTTGAATATGCACTGAAGGTATTTGGTCCACTAGGTCAAGTACCCTAGGGGGTGAATTAGGGTATGATAGTGTTAGGTACACTAGGTCGAATAACCTAAGTGGGTGGCGGGAGGGTGGGCTGAATTAGGGTATGGAAGATTAAAATATTTTACCATTCAGAATTTTTTTGTTTTTAAACAAAAAAAGCTTCACTCTTTCTTCCATATAAATATATAAACAAAAACGAAATCTTGCACAGGGAACAATGATTTTTAATTTGTTCACCCTCACTGGGATACGTCCAAGGTGCATAGAGCCGAGAATGTTCTATTGTACCAAATTCACTAAGGATCAATGCCAATAATTATTAAAATGTTTGGGGAAGATCTTTTATGCCTAGGCTTACATCCTTTACAAAGTTTAGTGTCTAGTCACTAAATTAACAAGGGTCACTCCCTATGCCTCTTTCTCTAGATAACTGCCAATAGAGAGGGTCACCATCTTCCTATTACTTATCTTACTACTTTTGGATAGGAATCCACTAATAGTATATCAAATTTGAGGTCAAACATAGTTTATGGACATGTAGGTCCCTTCATTTGCATGAATTCCTACATCCTTAACTATTGGTAGATGTTCTATTAATGTTCCTTTTTCATATGTAGATGATGTCCAGCTTCCTAGGCACTATTAGATGTCGAGAAATAAAATCACAAACTTATTTGAATCCTTTACATACTTCCATGAGTGCTCCATGAATAACCTACTCCTTCTATGTAATATGTATATGGTTTTTTATATGGATCGCCTCCTCCCCATACTGCTTCCTATTATGTGAACCACCTCTTTCTTTCATACTACCTCATTGTTCCACAGCTGCACACTACCTCTACGTACTAGGTCTATGTACCACGAACACGAACTAGCTATGCTTCTAAAAATCACCCACTGTCTATGAACCATTCTCCATTAATTTAAAACATTCACTTCCACGTACTGAAGATCCACCTCCTTGTACAACATTCTTCTTCAGCATACGTTCTTCCTTTGTGGCCTAACACACCGCACAAAAATCATCTGTATAATTCCTTCAGTGCAAAGCACTTTTGGACTTTTCTAAATTCCCAAATAGATGTTATGTTATCTAATTATATTAAATTTATTCTATAATTATTGGTATTAGAACTCTTTATATATGATAATTTATCCACTTAATCCGCTAAATCGAGATTTTCCAAATCATTGATTCAGTATTACCTTCACCACATACTACTTCTTCCACAGCGAAGAAAAATACTTACACGTACCATTTCCATATGCATTCCATATAATTCCTTAGATCCTCAGTGGTCTATCAACTCAAAAATTGACATGAAATCCTACGTACCACACCAACTTTCATCGTGAACCATTTTTGGTTCTGTAGACCGCTTCTGCGTAGTGTTCCCACTTCTAGGAATGTGGACATGAACCATTTTCAATCAAGGTATGTGGTCCATGTTTCAAGATATGTGGTTCCCTTATTTTATTGTTTTCCTTTGTTGTTCTCCACACCATTCAATCCAATGAGTAATAACATACTTTTACAAACAAAAAATCTCGATTTTATGGCCCAATAAATCTGGAAAACACTGGGAGAATGCCCCACCATAAAAAAATTTCTTCCAAAAACCCCCACCATACTCATTCATGTCTATATCAATTTTACAACAAACACAATCACTCCAATAAACATACAGAGAGGACAAGTTAAATTATTTTTTCCTAACAATATCCCCCTATGGGCCTGTTGAAAAATCTTCTCATAACAATTCCTTTCATTTTGATACCTCGTTAATGATGTATCCTTTTTCAATTACCATTCACATCATGAGACTAAATTAGTGATACAATATTTACCCAACATAGTCTCTAATAACACATGTACCATGCTCGGCGTGAGAAAGAAGTGTATAATTAAAAGTTAATTTATGAATCACTTAATTCCTGACCCTGGCTCTTTCAACTAATCTACTTATTTCACCAAGAATCTCTTTTTTCATGATATGTAATATTTGACTGATCTCTTCGAGCATCATTGGATTTAATAATCCCTTTTCATCTCAGCTCTTTAAAATAGCTTCAACTACCCATATCTCGATGCTCCACTTAATAGATTCTCCTTGTGTCTTAAAGAAGTCATGTTCTCCCCTTTTAATAGAAACACATTCTCCCATTTTATCAATGAACCTGAAAGAAACTTCATGATTTTCTATAATAGGGTAAAGAAAAAATATTAGTACATTATGAAAAAATGAATGATACCTCTTAGAGAGGGGTTCC
Organism: Viscum album; assembly: GCA_963277665.1. Lineage (NCBI taxonomy): Eukaryota > Viridiplantae > Streptophyta > Magnoliopsida > Santalales > Viscaceae > Viscum > Viscum album. Next base: position 451,328,898 of record OY728157.1, on the reverse strand, counting down.
AAAATCTCCATTTTTCTAGTGTAGGGAGTCGACCGGACTACTAGATCCTATAGATGTCTTTGAAATAATTCATTGGGTAAATCATTCATAATAATATCTTTAACATGTTGTTCTATTAGCATGTAATCCAAAATCACAAGCCCTTGCTCAACCATCTCCATGATAACATGATATTTTATTTCATTGTGACCTTCCCTTAAGTGAATGGATTGATTTTTTATAAGATTTATAGAATTGAATTATGAAAATGAATTTCGATATGAGATTTCACTGTAACTCTGATATCCTCTTGCTGATGCTTCATCTCTATAATTCTGTGCATTCTTGAGTAGATGAAATATACTCAGCTTATATAGTGCTTAATTAAATGACATCATGTTTCATGATCAACTAAGAAATACACAATCCACCTTGATAGAGAGAACATCCATACATTAATTTCCTATTATGTGTTGAATCGTCTCAATATGTGTCCCTATATGTCGATAACATCTGATGATATTGGTCATTTTACATCTCTAACAAAACTTCAAATTACTTATGATATACTGAAGTATTCTTTTCACTACAAGCATGTGTGTTTATATGGGATTGCTTTGATATTGTGTTACTTGGCATGTGGAAAAAACAATATCAGGACTTTTTACTATTACATACAACAATCATCAAATATTTTTCTTGTATTCATCGATGCTAACTTCATTTCCATCATCATCCTTTGATAATTTCATATGGGTCGCAACCAAAGTCTTCTTCTCTTTTTACTTTTCCATTCAAAATTTGCTCGGAACCACCTTATCATATTTCAATTGAGAAATGAATGTGATATTCCTTCCTTGTGTCACCTATAATCCAAAGAAAACATCATCTCACTAATCATTGACATTTAAAACTCAGAATTCTTGAATTTAGAAAACATTCTACATTGTGCTTCATCTGATCCGCCAAAAATTATTTCCTTGGCATAAACTAGCACCATCATCCTTTGAGTATTGTTGTTATTAAAATAGAGATTGTAATCAAATCTACCATGCTGAAATCCATGATTCTTAAAATATTGATCAACTCTATATTATCATCCTCTTGGTTCTTACTTCAACACATATAGTTCTTTATTTAACTGAAAAACATTGTTCTCATCATCCTGAATGAGAAAACCATATAGTTGATTGATATAGACTTCTTATTCTAGAACACTATTTAGAAATTTCATCTTAACATCCTCATGGAAAACCTTAAACTTTCACAGCACTACTATGGGAAATAAAATTTTGATTGTCTATTGTCTCTCAATAGGTGAAAATGTTTCATCAATATCTATACCCTATATCAGAGAGTAACCTTTTTACACAATTCATTCTTTGTTTCGAATAATAACATCATGTTCATTAATTTTGATTCGAAAGACCCATTTTTTCCCTATTACATTCATTTCAGCTGGTCTCAAAACAATCTCATGTGTTTGATTCTTTTCAAATTGGTGAATCTCTTAATTCATATCATGAACCCAGTTATTATCTCCAACTCTTCATCAAAACATTTTGGTTCCACCTATGATAAGTATGATTATTTTTGTAGAGTATTCATTATCTTCCTCTGAATTGGTGTTATTTGATAAACAATTATGGTCTACCTATGAATTTCTGCTCTTATCACTCACCTATGGGTAGACACTGATTTAATCTCATCATCTGAGTCTTCTTTTGAATCAACCCATCGATCTGAAGTGTCTCCTGGCTGGATCATCTCTTCATTACTAACCCCTAAGTCTAATCAAGTATTTTATGAATATTTTATTCATTCTGTACTATAGTTTCATCATGACTTTCAACAATCTTTTCAGGCCACTTATTGAAGCATTTATATTAATTTATTTTCTTTCAGTAACTTTGAAATTTCCCTTCATCCCCCTAGGATTCAATCTTTATGTGATTATCCTTTTTGAGAATGAAACATTTACTTCTAAATACAAGAATTTTCTTCAAAAATGGCTTATTTCTATACCATAAATCATATGGGGTCTTCTCCACTTTCAGACAAAATAAAGGTCTATTTTATGTTTATACTACTATCATTATTTCTTCTTTCCAAAATTTATCTAGGAAATCATTCCCAATGACCATTGTTTTACCCATGTTGTTGAAAATATGATTTCCTCTCTCAACTAATCCATTGTACTGTGGAGTTTTTACCTCTTAAACATGATTCCTTATCTAAATTTTCTCAAGATAATCCCCCCTGGCTATTTGTGAACTCTGTTCCATTAACTGTTTGAATCGTTAAGATTTTATGACCAATAATCCATTAAAATTCCCATCAATATCTTCTAATTCAACTGATGTCTTTATATTTGTGGGTGATTATTGAAACCCATTCCATTAGGCCATAATCATCAATGTAGAAAACATAATATAGCCACCCATCAATAACCCTTGGCAAAATTGTCCCACACACATAAATATGTACCAACTCATGGAATCAAGGTTACCTTTTCTTTGTTGGATTATATGTATTTTGAATGATCTTCCCATGTTGGTAAGAATCACATATATGATTAAAATCAAATAATAATCGATGGATATTTTTATCAGCATCATATTTCACATGATCTTTCGTGAATTTTTGTCTTATTTGGAAAGTACGCTTATTCTATAACTTGTTTTCTTCATCCTCGGATAGAAATCACATATATTTTTCTCCACTCTCAAGTTAGAGATTCCCTTTTGTATGTGATTCTTTCAACACAACATCATGATAATTTGACTTGATGATACATAATTTCATGGAAAACATATGGGTTTTTTGAAGTCAAAAAATTAACCAACACTAAGAATTTTGTGACTAAGACCTTCAACAGAAAATACAAATTCTTGTCTCATGTCTTTTTCTCCAAACATGGCCTTTCCTGAACCAATAATTTTCAGGCCCTCATAATTACCAAATATTCTGATACCTTCTTTATCATACCGGTTTCCAGTCACTAGATACATATTTACCATCATATGGAATGTGAATATACTTTAATTGATCCATATCATAGTGTGATGTGATGCCTTGAACCTAATTTCTATGGCCAATGTATGCTCATCCATTTTCTTTTTGGCCCATTTCGTGGACTTCATACCTGAAATAGAATAGAAATATTGATCTTCCTTAGTATATAATGGACGAGCTTTATCTTGCAGAGCTTCAAATGTATTTTGAAATTTTCATCTCTTTTGATTATAATTATGATGGTTCTTATGAACAAAATCATTCTTCCTCAGCACATTCCTCTAAATTGTTTATGAGGAATATGTTTCTATATGTCAAGGTCCTTTAAACGTGAAAGAAATTCCATTAAATTATGACCTGGAATATTGATATATGTACGCCCACCTATGTTGGAATTTTCCCCTTTTGTACATCTTCTCTATAGAACATACATTTTGGGAGTTTCCCATATTACCACAACAATAGCTTCTTATATGATGTACATTCTAGTGTGATAATGAAGCACAACTATTTATACCTTGGGTTCTCTGAATATTTTTATTCTGATTTATAACCAAACAAATCTACAATCTGGTATTGGGTTCTTATTGTTTAACTTAAACTGTAAATTATTTTAGTTTTAGATAAAGACCAAAACATACCTTATCATTCATATTTGATTGTTTTTTTTGCTTTACTGGACAACTATTGACGAATTTCATCTTCTATGATGCATATATGATCTTCTTTACTGATGTAAAACCTAATGTCAATAGTTTCTCTTGATCAATAACTAATCATCATAGATCAAGGAATTCTTCTTCTAGTTCATCAATATGTTTTATTTGATCTTTTACAGTTTCAGTCAAACTAACGATTTATATTTTCTGGTCTTCAAAATTTGAGTTTTTATTTAACACGTTTTCTATGATTTATGGCATTGGAGACCTCATATTTTAAATTTTTACATTCATCTCAGAATTCAGTTCTTCATACTACTACATATAGATCTTGGAATTATGGAAATTATTGTTATATTTTATTGTTTTATCTCTCAAATTATCTCTCCCTTAAAGGGAAACATCTTATTCAGCCTGAAGATCAAGTCTTCTTTCAATTTATCCTTCATCATAGTCACTTTATTCTCTTTCTAAGTAATTTCTAACAACTTTCATCAAAACATCCACATTATGGTCTATGCAGTCCTCTATCTCTTCTACCACAAATTCTTTTGAACATTAAACTTCATTTTAAAGGAGATTCTTATTTTGGGAGAAATTCTTCTTTTTACTTATCTAACCTTTCACATTTTATAAATAAGTATAATGGGTAATTTCATCAATGTCATAATTTTCATTATTAATATTCTTAGGGAAATTTATTGAAAAATTCCCAATCTTTCTGCATCAAAAGCCTGAAAATAAGAGTTTTCCTTTGAACTTATCTTTTTCCCCTTTACAAATTGGAGGAGAGGATGACATGATATCATCCAAATTTTCATCCTTAGTTCTATAAAGAATATTGGTATTCTTCCTTGACATGAATTCCAATTCTTTAGAAATCCCCTTTTACACTATATTATTAACATCGTTTCTCATTTTATATGCTATAAGGGTACTGTTTAGGATATCCAATGTTAGCGGGTTCAGGTATTTGTATTCTTATATTGAAACTCTAGGATTGAACTGTGGTTGAGTACTCATCACAATATGTTTAATAATATTTATACCTCCAATTACTTCTCCAAGACCACACATGTCTTCCGTAATAACATTTACCTTATCAAAGAATGCATCAATAGTCTCATTGGGGTTCATTATGAGATTCTCATACTTGTTCCACAGAAACAACATCTTTGGTTCTCGGTCTTCTGGGTTTCCCTCATAAATGATCAAAAGAATTTTCCCACATCGCATGTGTTGTTTTATATAACATCACCTTTATATAAATTGAATTTGATAGGGATCCCCCTAAATCATTGATTCCTTTAGCATCATCATCCAATTTTCTTCTTTTAACTTATGATAAAGAACCACTATTGATGTTTTATAACATTCTAGGCATAAAAACTATGAAAAATCCATTCCTAATGATTGGATGTAGTGATGCATCTGATTCTTCAAAAGCTGAAAATTATTTCCGCCGAAGATCAAAATTCATTTGGGATTGACCACCTTCATTTCTTCTTTTGGGATAGACCCACTAACTTTCAAAAAATTCAATCTGAAACAAATTTATAGGTCCACTACGTTGAATACCCTGGGGGGGGGGGTCAATTAGGGTTGGAATATTTGAACTTCTACCCCATAAGATCTATTTTTAAAAAAAATACACTTTTTCCTTTTTACCATAATAATATATGAATGGATATAAAATCATGCACAAGACATGTTGATTTTTAGTTCATCCTCATTGTGCTACGTACAAGGAGAATTCAGTTGGTGATGTTCTATTGATCCAAATTAACTATGGTTCACTACCAATAATTATTACAAGGTTTGGGCTATATCTTCTATGCCCAACCTCACTACCATTACAAGCATTAGTGTATTTCACAACATTCTTAAGGGTCACTCTTTATGCCCCTTTCTCTATATCATTACTAGTGGAAAGGGTCACTATCTTCTTCTTACCTTATCTTAGAACTCTTGGAATAGAATCCACTGATACTGTAGAGGCATGTAGGTCAAACATAGTTTATAGACATGTAGGTCCATTCATTTGAATGAATTACTATATCATAAATTATTGGTAGATTCTATATTATAGTCCCTTTTCACCCATATATGATGTACACCTTCTCGGGTACTGTTAGATATTGGAAAATACATTCTCAATCTTATTTGAAAATTTATCAAGCTTCCTTGAGTACTTCACAAACCACATGCACCTCCCACGTACTATTTAGACGGTTTGATACATGGAATGCATCCTCTGCATACCACAACCTATTCCAAAAACCACTTCCATCCATGTACTTCCATTGTGTTCATCCTCTATGCACTACCTCCGCATACTACGTTCGCATACTATGAGCGTGTACCGACTCTTCTATTTCAAATCACCCTCTGTTTAAAAAATGTTCCACATTCACAGATATACTTTTCTTTTATACATTGAATTTCACCCTCTGCATACCATGTTCTTCTTAAAAATATGTTATTCATTTTGTCTTACAACACCCCACAAAAACCTTGAGCAAAATTCCTTCCACATGAGCCACTTTTGGACTTTGTTGAACTCTCTTAGGAAAGAGATGCTCTCGAATAATATTCGCTCTTTACACTAAATAGTGGGATTAACTCACCTTATATAGGAAAAGATATACGCTTATTCTACTAAATCACAAATTATGAAATATTTGATTCAGCACCACCTTAACCGTGTATCACTTCTGCCACCGCATACCATAAGTCTTCTTCATACAATTTCTATATGTGGTTTGTGTACTGCCTTTTCTCCTCATCATCCAATCTCCTGCACAATTGACAAGACATACCACATACCACACCACCATTCATTCATAACCATTTTCGTTTCCATGGACCTCTTCTGCATACCATTCCTACTACTTGTTATGTGTCCACAAACCATTCCCAGACATGGTATATGGTCCATGTTCTGAGGTATGTAGTTCTCTTATTTTTCTAATTTACTTTTCTATTCTTCACACCATTTAGTACTATAAATAAGACCTTACGTTTCCAAACACAAATTACCGATTTCTAGGACCAAATATTTTGAAAACATTGAAAAAACACCCCACCTTAAAAACCTATCATTAGTATACTCCACCAATAATCATTCATACTCAACTGGATTTGTCACTGTACAAATCACACAAAAACATACCAAGAGAAATAATTGATGTATTTTTTTCTAAAAGATAGATTATAATAACTTCACATTTTTGATTTGGTTTCATTGTTTAAAATAACCCTATTCTATCTTTTTCATGTATAAAAGTGTGAAATGATGTTAAAGCATGGAAAATACACATCAATTTTACTCAGTTCTTGCTCAATGGGGTATGTTGAAGGAGCATACACCAGAAATGTGCTGATACACCAAATCCCCAATATTCACATTGATGTTCTCAATGTTCAAATAGGACTCATCATCCCACAAGGTTTACAACCAATCACAATTTGAATGCTCGCTTCTCTCTCAAATAAAGTATTCTCACTGCTTCTTCAGTAGATCCACTCAGAGTTTAAAGGCATGTAGGTCCCTTCATTATCACTAATGAATGAATCCTCTACAATATTTAGATGTTCTATTGATGTACCACTTTCATTCACTAATGAATATAACTTGACCACAAAACACTAGGTAATACCTTTTAAAAAAAATTTCCAAACCACACTATATTAACAAATCTCCCATTTTCGTAAAGATAAAAATGGACTTTTGCAAAGATCCTTCCTTTTCATGAAGATCATTATTTTAAAAAATTAACATTATCCTTTTAAATTTACACTACTTTTTCAATGCTCGATCACTCCTTTGTGAATCACACATCTTTCACGAAGCTCAATGAGCCGCCACAAAGCACCTTCCCTTCACAGAGCTCAACTATCCTCTTCAAATTCCATTACATTCACAAAGCATAGAATCTTAAAAAAACTCCATCATGATTAAAGAGCCCTAATATATTAGTTGAGCCTCTCTTCTCTTCTCTCAAAGGTGGAGGATATTTATATGAGTTTCCCACCGAATCCAGAACCTTCCACACCACGTCAGTGCCACGTAATCCCATTTAACCAACCACTAAAATTTATTCAGAAATTCAATCTTGTTCATGAAGAACCATGGATATTTTCTAGATAGAAATTTTCATCGTAATCCAGGAGAGTTCCATAAAATACAATGCACCAATGTGATGCTTCTTCTCTCATGACCGCAATGTTCCCATCAAAACCGCCATGCTGTTGCAAGGATCTTCGCCTCTACCATTCATGAAGCTCGTCATAATCACAGAGATCACCATCAACAATCATTGATCCTTCTCTAAATACACCACATGATGTACATATTCATGAAACTATAATATTTTCTATATTTAAATGATATCTCCAATGAAATTCATATTTCAAATTGCAATCTAAACTCCAAATTTTGGACACCAAAAATTCATAAAACATGATAAAATAGTGCCATATTGTGTTTGTTATTTTTGTACCACCTTTAGATAATCTATTCAATTATCGTGGTTCATTGTAAATATTTATATTCAACAATAAATGATGAACATGAAAACTCTCCATGAAAACCCACCTTGTCAACAAACACAACCAACCCAAAAATGTTTCAAAACTACCTTGAGGTATTTCTTTCAAGAAGATGGGTGTTGGATAATGGGAGAAGAAAGAGCTCCCCCATGACCCCTAGGCCAAATTAATTATAATAGTGGGGGTGAGGGTGTAATTTTTTATTTAATTGGAAATATATAATTACAATTTTATTAATAATATAAAATATTATCCTGTTATTTATATAGTTTTATATGGAATATTATATTAAAAACACATTCACACACATATTAATTAAATAATAATAATAATAAATATAAATTAAAATGTCTAAAAGATAATAATAAATAAAAGTACTAGTAATAATAATAATATAATGAAAAAAAATATATTCCTTTACACATATATTTTATTAATCATAAATTTAAATTACTAGAAACATGTTTTTAAACATATTAACCATGTATAATACAAAAATAAATTATTAGAATGTTTCAAAAATCAATTATGAAGACTATTGAGATGTCAGAACATGAGAAATAATGTTTTGAGTCTAATAAATTATGGTTTCCTTACATTGTCTCTAACACCATTCACAGGACATGTGCCCCTAATTTTTTTTTTTTAAATACACTATTTTAAATTCACATATTATTTAATATAAAAATATATATATAATATAAGGAATGGGTTGGTATATTTTTTTAACTATGTGGAATCAAATTATATGTGATGAGTATGCTATTTCCAAGTTACATTTCCACTATTATGGGACCTTTGATAAGATTCTAGACATGTGATTATTGATCATTATTATTATTTAATCATTTGGAGCTATTAATTTGTATATGTTATAATGATATGAGTTCAAATCACTCCCTAAAATTATAATCTAGTATTACTAATGTTAGTCACCAATGTATGGTATTGAACGAAGTTATACTTGTGTATGAAAAACACATCAATAGTGCATTTCCAAGTTGTTAGGGGGTGTGATATGTGATTATTGGTTTTATAATTTAATGAAATGCTAGTTTTTAAGGGATGATATGCTTCAAGAATCAATAATTCACTGATTTACTCTTTGATTGGGAAGGAAATAAGGTATGTGTTACACATATCAAACATTAAAAATAGGTTATCACCTAATGTTCACGATTTTATGTATATGTAATTCATTAGAATTGCTAGTCTATTATGAACCATTAATATTTTATTTAATATGTACTACAATAAATAAATTTGGAAAAATAATTTAATATAAAATTGGTAATTTCATTCTAAATCCACATTTTTATTTATATTCATTGTCTAAATAATTATGTTTTTAATAAAATCCCTTGAAAGGTTAGTGTTTTGTATATATTTTCCATGAGTATAAGTGAAAATTAAGACATAAATGGTTTCTTCTTCTGATGTGTTTGATATATGTGGGATATATTGAAACATTTTGGGTTACCAATATAATGTATTATATGATGTGTTTAATTATGTATGCTATATCTCGATCGACTAGCATGGATGGTTATATAAAAATAATATCCCAAATTTCATTTTGGACCTAATTTATTTTTATTCATAAATATAAAATGAGGTTTGAATAATAATTTAATATTTTAGAATGATGATAGTGGGAAATATTTTGGAGGAATACTAAATGGATTAGAAAGGTATGATTTTATTGTAGTGTCTCTAAATATTTTGTTTAAAACATTACTCATGAAATTCATTCACAGTGTTGTCGAGGTAGTGAAGATAAGACTTTAAAGGGTTGATTTCATGATGGATGGATTCCATAGAAATTAAAAATAAATTATAAAACTATATTTGAATGTAATGTTTGATCATAGGGTATATTTTAGTGGATAGAGAGGATACAATAACTTTTTTCATGATTGATACACCAAATGAATGAAAGGTTAAAATAATGAGTTATATGTTTAAAGGATTAGTGTGGTATAATTGGGGAATCTGTGTTTTGGAAAATAAGAATGAGAATCATTCTTGGGATGGATTTCAAGTGCTATTATTTGATTAATTTTTATCAAAGTAATTGATGATAGAAAAAATAGTATTTTATGGATATTAAAAGGAATATCCCTTAGAGATGGACTATTTAAAATTGTTTATTGACTTAATAGTATTTAATCTTTTACAACAAAAAATGAGGGCAGAAAATACCATTTATTTGAGGTTGATTTATAAAAAATTACTCAATCGTAAGGGATATTGTAAAGACTCAGAATTTACATGCAATTTATTTAATTAAATTGAAATTTTACGGGTCCACAAAATCTGACGGCATGGGATTCTAAGGCCTGGAGTGCCTGGAATGATCTGTCCATGTTTTTGTTATGCTTATATTAACACACGTATAAAGTGTTCCTGAAAAAGTGGAATAACTAATAAATAGTAACTCAGATCCAAAATATGAGGGCACCGTTGTTCTCAGGATAACAGTTTTACCATTAGCGTGACTAAAGATTAGTCGGCACATGCCTCCTATGAGAAAACCCAAAAAAGGCATAATCGTAAATAAAATAAGTAAATAAATTATTTTAATTTTCAAATTCTTATAACTCAAATATGGTAACTCGGATTAAAAATCCAAGACCACTGCTAAACTCATGAGTGTAAGATTTCTTTATGTAGATACTAACTTTGGCCGGCGCGAGCCACAAGTGAAAGTTAGATTTGGGCCACAAATAAAATAACTGAGTGAAAATTATTTTATTATACAATTCATAACATCTAAATGGTAACTCGGATTAAAAATATGAGAGTACCGTTGGGTTATTTGGGGCGTGATTCACCGAGGTATATCCTAATCAAGACTGGCATGAGTCGAGGGCGATTGATAATAATTTTCCAAACTTTTTTTTGGTACGTTCTGTAACCGCGCGAGCAGTGTTTTGTAACATTGAAATCGGTGCTCAGAATGGAAATCTGAGGGCACCTTTGAACTCGCAGCACCGGTATTCGCTTAAGGATTATATCCCCTTGATGGATGTTGGTAGAGAATAAAAGTTATATTTTGGGTTTTCATAAAAAAAATAATAAAATAATGTGTGCTACACTTCAATTTTATATGATCCACCATTTTGGTTTGTGGTGGTTAAAACCTCCCCATGGATGTTGGAGGTGGTACCACCACACCTTAACCTTCCATGAGAGGTTAAGGTTGTGGGTCCCACACAAAGATAAACAATCATGTGAGGACTAATGCTGTGGGGACCACTTGAGGATGAAACCCCTTAAACTCTCCATTTAGTGGGGAGAAACCTATTGAGCTCCCCAGTTTATGGTGCCACCACCCTAATGGAGCCTCTTGATCTCCCCTGATTAATTTTGTGCCCACAATTATGAATTAATTTGGTAGTTCCCATTAATTTTATTCTACCAATTTGAATAATGTGCCAGCGAATTAATAAGGTATCAATTTCTAATTATTTATTTTGGTTGGAATTTCTCTCTGGTGGGAAGCCTTTAAGGAGAGGATTATTTGGAGAAGGCTCCAATGAAGAACACTCCTCCCAAGGAAGAACAAAGAACGCCAATGAAGATCCTTATTATACTTCTTATGCAGACACATACGGATGTGGAACCCCTTCCCCAACCGTCATACGAATTCGGGAGTGGAAGAGTGTGGAAGACGCGATGAACGACAACTTCATCTTCCTTCCACGACTCCATCAACGATTGACGCCCGACAATTAATGGAAGGGGTTTAATTACATGTTGATGTATTTCCTTTTCTATCTTCCTCAATGGTTGGAAAGGAATTGTTTGTGGGTGAGTTTTTGTTCATCTTATTTTCTTGATGAGCCAATTGATACCACCCTACACGTGGATGGTGCGGGCCAAACCAACATGGCCCGACCCCTTCGTCGTTCTTGTTTGTGATTTTCCTCGACATGGAAATGATTAAACAAGACACTGAAGTCGGTGATGACAAAGGTCGTACTTCCCACGTCCTACACATCCCGCGCAGTCCTCGCGACACTCTGACTAAACCGGCCCCGATCGAGCTGAGCCCCGGTCATGCCGGCCTCCGTGAGTCCCGTGCACCCAGCCCCACCGCCAGACCCTACCAGTACGAGCCGTGCCACACTGGCCTACCCGGCCGCCGGCCCGCCTGGCCGCGCACAGCCCGATGCCCTCCTGGCCTCTTTTCGGCCTCCCCAGCGCCCTCCTGGCCACCTTCTGGCCTACCCGGCGCCCTCTTGGATCCCTGTCGTACTGCCCAGCCCCCTCCCAACCGGCGGTCCACCTAGCCGCGCCCTACCCAGTGCCCTCTCAGCCGCCTTCCGGCCTGCCCGACGTCCTCTCGACCGCACCATCGGCCTACCCAGGCTGCCACCCAGCCGCCCAAAGCCTACTCGGCTGCCTCGTTTGCCTACCTAGGCTGCGCCTCGGTTCTCGGCCAAGCTGTGCCGGCCTCCCGAGCTAGTCCGCGACCTCCCTCACGGTGCCACCCTCCAAACAGGCTCGCCCTGCCGGACAGAGCCGCCCAAACCACACCCCTCGAGGCGTTGGACGAACCTAACCCAGCTGCACCCTCTGGGCCGAGACACGCCCCTCGCGGTGTCCTCCAGGCCGAACTCCCCACGAGGCCTACTGGGCTGGGCCCAGCTGGCCGGACCAAACCTATCATGCTGGACCGCCCAATGGGTCAGGTCAGACCCAATAGGTCTGACCAGGTCGACCCAAACCGGGTCGGTCCAGTCTAAGACAGGATGTGTCGGTCCGACCGTGTCGGACAGGGACCAGGCCCACTACCAGAATTAACATTCTCTAGCCATATCATTGGCACCGGACGTTCGTTTGATGAATCTTCAGCGGAGCTGGTATTCTTGGAACTGGACGGTCCCTTTGAGAACACCCCACTGGAGTTCGGGGTATATTTGAGATATGGCCAGGTTGGATCGTACACGAATCCAAACAAGTCTCAGTACTAAAATGCAAATAACTCACAGACCAGGCATCTGATAGAGGTGTCATCTATTGCGTTGAGACCCCTATGACAAGTCGGACCATTGTGATACATCCATGTGGAACATTTTGATGGTTGGAGTATCAACCTGTAGCTCATAGAGCGGAACCTCTTGGAGACGAGTGAGAAAAGTACGAAGACCTAGTAGCTGGACCAGACCTGATGAATACTTGACTAATTTGACTTGGAGTGATTCAACTATCCCATTGGAGAGCTGCTGGTAGTTGGCGGCAGACCCATGGTGGATAAGCACCTAGTAGTTGGTGGTAGATCTGCGGTACTCTATAGGAGAAGTTCCTCTGCAGGATATTAGGGGGAGTGACTAGTAGTTGGTGGTAGACCCACAGTGGGGAGTGCCTATGTGTGAGAGCGGCAGACCCACAGTACTTGACTGGAGGAGTACCGCATCCATCCAAGGTTAGTGGGAAGCGCCTGGTAGTTGCTGTCATGCCCACTGTACTCGACAGAGGAAGAGTTCTCCATCAGCTGTGGTTTCGACAATGTGAATAAAAATCCTGGTTGAGATGAGTCAGTAACATTGGAGTTTACCTCATGATTGAGAAAAATTACTTGATAACTTTGGTATATGTATGGACATACACCTAAGTGTGTTTATTTTTTGATTTCTTAATTTGTGGTTTATCCTTCATGTATTTTGTGAGACGTTGACGGTCTCGGGATCCTTACTGAGTATTGTTATACTCACCCCTGCACGGGCTATGCCTGCACCTCATTGTGTTTGTTGCAGACGACGAACAACGCTGACTGAGGCTGAGAGTAGCAAGACTGGTTGGTACTCATAGGTGGACCATACAACGATTTGGTACATTGAGGATCCAGACAGACGAGGAGTGCAGGGGAGGATATCTGTACCTACCATTTATGTAGGGTTTCTCTGTGGACAATCCAGCAGCTGTTTTACTTTTAATTCAGTTGTACTTGTACATTCCAGTTCCTTGATCTTTACATTTGGGCTTGTATTTCCAACCCCTTTTACTTTTCAGCACTCTTTTGTACACAGTTTTACTTAGTGTTTTGCTTCGATCTTGTACAATTTATGCATACTTACAATTCATAAAGTTAATGCCTTCTCAGTTTTGGGTATTTACGACTTTGGTACTAGTCACAAGCCGTTGGCCTATGGATGGTGGGCTTGGGGTAGTAACGGCATGGGTCCCAAGGATGGGTCATGAAAAATTGGTATAAGAGGAGTCAGTTCTACCACATAACTTAGGACTCTAATATTTCTTTTCTATGAAGGAATAGTGTTAAGGGTACTCAGTGTGGTTCTCAATTCAGGGAATCCAGTGTTGGTACGGTGGCCGAGATATCCATACACGAGGACCCTAACTACTAATCTCTGACTTCCTTCATGAAAACACTAATTGCGTGTGTTTTTCAAAGGTTTTCTTCATGTTAGCTCAACCAGGTCAGTTCACCAGGTATAACTTTTGATCATGTCGCATCTGTTCAGGATGCCTCCATGGAGATAGCCAGTTAGAGTTTTGGGAGAGCACACGATGATGAACCACCAAGTGATGATGCTCTAGTGCAAGGCTCTCTTACTATGTTGGCACCTTTGGGTGGCATACCAGCAACACGACCACCCATTTGGTAGTAGATTACACCAGCCACCCTAGCTGACAGTGCACGCCGACTAACTGTGTTGCACAAGTTTCAGCGGTAGAGGCCTCCAAGGTTACGAGGCGAGACAGATTCCCAGGTAGCCGAGCACTAGCTGGAGGCGATTTCTAGAGTTCTCCGCCATGGTGAGACACCCGTAGATCAGATAGTGATATTAGCTACTACACTTTTTCAGTGAGTGACCATGAGGATGGTCCACATAGTGATAAGGCCTTGGTATGTGGACCATTACCCGAGATAGTACCTCCGGGTAGTGTGTCAGCTATATCACTGCCTGTTGGTCAGTAGTTTCAACCCATGGTACTGATATAAGACACTTGTAGGCTTAGTTCCTTACACGTTTTCAGCATCAGATACCCCTCAGGTTCCGAGGTGAGCCCGACTCACAGGTGGTTGTTGAATGGCTTGAGGAGGTGGCTGAGTGTTCTCTAGAACTTCTACAACTTTGGCAGGACGACATGTCAGTAGCTGAGTATTCATCAAACCATACCGATATTTCCTAGTACAAAATGAATACGGTACGATCAGTGCTTCCAGGATCGAAATTCTGGGCGAGGTTTGTTTAAAGGACATCTGATCCAGCACAATTCCTCAACGCATTACTACTTACATTAGGATTCTAGAGATAAACTTTGTGGCTGAATGTTCTTTGGCTGAGTGGATACAACTAGTGAATATTAGTAGTTGGAAAGAAGGAAACTTGCGCCAGTCTCTGAGACGTGATCATGTAAAAATGTTTTAAGAAGAGGAATTTTTATGGATAGATAAATCTGCATGGCAGCAGACATGGAAGGAGAGCTAAGAGAGAAGAATGATGTGGTGTACATTTCTACGTGTTACAACCACCCCCTTATGTGGAACCCACCAGGCTTAGGGAGCTAGAGGGAAGGGGAAAAGAGTAGTTGCATGCGGTCAAGGATTACGAACCAAAGGCTCTGGGAATGATTTGATGTATGGTCTGTGTCTATTGCTAACTGCCGTAACAATAGACACAGGTACCACTAATTTATTCCTTACATGAATCTTGTCTAAGACATAGAGTTTCCAGTTAAACTGTTGACTTGACCCTCATGTCTAGAGATACCATTGCGTGTAGACTCGATAATCACACTTTCTCCATAGGTGTGATCTAACCCTTGAGGTGAGAGTTTCAGTTGGAACCTGTTGGTGGCATCGTTGAGGCATTACTACGTTAATTTGGGTTTAGACTTGACATCCAAACTTCACGATCAGATTGAATGTATTAGGAAAAAAGGTTGTGGTTTATCTACAAAGTTGAGATTGGGATTTCCTTGGTCAGTGAAAAAGAAAACCGAGGCCACATAGGATGGACTAATGCATAGAGGGTGTGGCCGATCACTCATGAGTCGCCCAGAATTACCTTTGTGCCAGACTTCTCTAGCGTTACAACACCACTATCAGCCTTGGTGAAGAAGGGGAAACCCTTCATATGGATGGAGAGATGCCAACAGAGCTTTCAAGAGCTGAGGTAGAGGCAGACTAATGAACCAATCCTGAGGCTTCTTGATGAAGTCGCAGGGTACACAGGTTAAAGTGACACATTAGGGAATGAAATCGAATGTGTCCTGATGCAGGAGTGAGCAGTGGTCGCATATGGTTCTCGGAAACAGAGATAGTAAGAGAAGAACTATGCTACCCATGACCTGGAGTTAGCAGTAGTGGTCTTCGCCTTGAATATGTGGTGAAAATATCAAATGGGGAAGCATTTTACCATGTTCTCAGATCACAAGAGTATAAGGTATATATTTTCTCAGAAGGACCTTAACCTGAGACATCAAAATTGGCTTGAGTTCCTCCAGGACTATGACTTCGAGATATTCAATAATCCTGATAAGGGGAAAGTTGTTGCAAATGCAATCAGTAGAAGAACTGATATATATCTTCTAGTTGAGGTGACAGAGAAGCTAGCTGCTTTACAAATGTCCATTGTGGACAGAGATGGAGCAACCTTTCTACAGTCTCTTATAGTCACTCCCCAACTTGTTCAGTGATTCAGGGAGGTGTAGTGTGGGGATGCTGACTGTGAGACTTGACGTGCTCTTATATCCATAGGACAAGAACCTGATGGATATCTTGAAGGTGGGGATCTCGTCATCCTCTTTAGAGGACGTACCATGGTACCAATTTCACTTCAGAAGGAAGTGTTGAGGGAGTTTCACACATCCCCTCTAGCGGAACATCTAGGAGTGGGGAAGATGTACTAGGACCTTCGACAACAACACTGGTGGCCAGGTATGAAGAAGGCAGTAGCAGAGTTTGTCTCTCGATGCCTCACTTGTCAGCAAGTGAAGGAAGAGCATCTAGTACCAACCGGCTTGGTTTAGCATTTAGAGGTCTCAAAGTGGAAGTGGGATGGGATATCCATGGAATTAGTGATGGGTATTCCACGTACATCCAAGGAAAATGACTCTATTTGGGAGATCGTCGACCGACTCACCAAGTCTTCCCACTTCCTACCGACCAATGATGGTACGACCTACAACAGAGAAGGTGCAAATCATCCTGGAGCAGATGAAGACTGCACAAAGCAGATAAGAGTCATATGCTGACAAGAGATAGAGACATTTGGAGTTTGAGGATAACAACCACATCTTTCTATGGGTCTCACCTCGATAAGGTCTATAGAGATTTGGCCGAGGAGGAAAGTTATCTCTGAGATTCATTGGACCTTTTTAGGTCCTCAATAGACTTGGAGATGTGTCATACCTTTTAGCTCCTCTACCACAGTTTCATCAGGTGCACGACGTCTTCCATGAATCCGAACTGAGGAGATATGTGCATGACCCTTCCCACATCATCGACCATGGAGAGCTGGACATTAACAATGTGCTGACTTTTACGGAGGTTCCAGTAGAGATTGAAGATTGATAGGAGTGGGTCCTTTTTTGACAGTAGATACCTCTAGTGTGTGTTTGCTGGCAGAACGGTGACCTCTAGGAGAGCACTTGGGAGCGGGAGGCTCAGATACATTCTTAGTATCCCAACTTGTTTCCTTAGTATCAAGTTGTGGCTTATGGGGATGTAGAGCCCTGAGGTGGGGAGAATGTAAAGACCTGGAATTTCCATGTAAATTTTTTATTTCTAAATGAGAATTTTATGGGTCCGCAAAATCTGACTGCACACGATTCTAAGGCTCGGAGTGCCCAGAATGATCCATCAAAGTTTTTGTTAAGCTTAAGTTAACGTGCGTATTATGTTTTCCTGAAAAGGTGGAATAACTCTTAAATGGTAACTCGGATCAGAAATCAGAGGGAACCATTGTGCTCAGGATGGCGAGTTTACCCTTGGCATGACTTAACATTACTCGGTGTGGGCCTCCTATGAGAAAAACCAAAAATGGCGTAGTCGTTAATAAAATAATTAATTAAATTATTTTATTTTTCGAATGCTTATAACTCATAAACGGTAACTCGGATTAAAAATCTGAGACCACTGCTGAACTCATTAATGTATGGTTTCATTATGCAGATACTAACTTTGGCCGGTGCGGGCCACCAGAGAAGGTTAGTTTTTGGACACAAATAAAATATTTAAGTGGCAATTATTTTATTGTACAATTTATAACTTCAAAACGGAAACTCAGATTGAAAATCCGAGAGTACCTTTGGGTTCTTTGGGGAGTGTTCTATCTATGCAGAGCCTAACCTCATCTAGCGCTAGTCGGGGGTGTCCGATAATAATTTTACAAACTTTTTTTTGGGTACGTTCAATAACAGTGTGTAACATCCCAAGCTTCCACAATATGCTTCTCT
This sequence comes from Viscum album, assembly GCA_963277665.1. Classification (NCBI taxonomy): domain Eukaryota; kingdom Viridiplantae; phylum Streptophyta; class Magnoliopsida; order Santalales; family Viscaceae; genus Viscum; species Viscum album. Next base: position 451,310,263 of record OY728157.1, on the reverse strand, counting down.
TTGAATAATATAGTAGCGTGTGTTGTACAATACATCAAGTTCTAACACACCAAAACTAATCAAACTAGCCATTATTAATAGTAATACCCAATTTTTGAAATTTTATAAATTTTACCTTTCAAAATGGAATTCATTTTTTGGATTCATAATTTTGAAATTAGCGTAGGGTGAAATTTTGGTATTTTTTTGAAAACATTAAATTTTTGATGAATAGTGAAAAACAATGAGTTATAGTTTAAAACTGAATTTTTATTTAAATAATTATTTATATTATTTAAATTTATTTTAGGTCAAAATAGATACATAATACATATAAAAGTTCAATGTAATTCATTGTAGTCAGTTTATAATAATTTTAGATGTATAAAAATGTTATTGAACTTTTCACCGTCTTTTACCCATCTCCTAGAAGAATTTGAAAATTTACATAAAACATAAATTTATCGCTTCTGTGAGTGGAATTTTGAATATCTGACAGAAACGGTTAATATAAAAGAGTTAAATTTGGTTTAATAAGAAAAAATAATTTTTTGTGAATAGTAACTTTTTACTTTTATTTACCACGATTAAAAGTAAATAGGGTAATTAAGGGTAAAATGATATTATTATTACCCTAACACATGTATTAATTATATTGAATAAGTATAATTCGAACAAAAAAACCTTAGGAATAAAATATGAACCTCTTTGGTCCACTTGGATTAGATTAGGACATTTATTATTATTTAATTCAAAGAAAAGTTAAAAGAGTTAAAATCAATGTTTAATAACTAAAACATTTTTAATATAGGGTTATAAAAATATAAATTCGATTGTAACTATTAATTAGAAATTTAATAAGATTTTCTAAATAATGATATTTTATTTATAAATTTTTGATATTAAATAATTTAATTTATTTATGAAACAATGGTGATGTCGCAATTAACTAATTAATAGAATATTAAACTAATTGATAATATAAATAACCAAATACATGTAATTTGAGACTTTTTATGAATTAAACTAATTTTATAGGTTAATATAACATGTTAGGATTGATTAAATGAATTAGGTTCGAATTAATAAATTTTTTATGACTTTAACAAAAGTCAATTATTAAATAGTGTCGGAATTGACATAAAGAAGTTTTTAAAAAAAATATTATATTTTTAATTGATATCATATCCCAAAAAATATAATGTTTTTCAAAAGGACTTATATAATGATATGTGTATCATTAATGAACAACTTGGGTTTCTCTTGGAAGTATATTGTAAATTTATTAACTATATAATATAAAAATACAAAGAGACATAGTAAATGTCAAACTATTTAACTAATAGTTAAATATAAATGATAATGTTAATATAATGACCCAAACCTGTATAAAATCTATTGGATGAAATAATTTCGACTCATCCACACTGTATCCTCGAAATAAGTCTCTTTTAAGCCATTAAAAATCGAATATTAATTTATTATAAAAAAATATTTTATGTTTTTCATATGGTACCCCTCACCCCTCTTATAAAAGGCACTCCCCGTTCTCTCAAATTCACACCATCAAAGCCTTTTGGTTCAGCCAAAACATGCCCAAATATCCTCTAAACTTCCCTCAATTCATCTTAAAGGCCTATATTTAGTCTGAAATCCAACTTAAGGAGCCCTTTTGATCAAATAAAAAAACAGAACCCGAAGAAGAAGTAAAAATTTCACCACCCTCTTTCATGTTCATTTCTTCTGCCACTTCATCTTTCTTTGTTATTTACATTCTAAAATAATAAATCCAGTATCTTATATATACTGTGATGTTATTATAAATATGGTACAACCATATTCAGTATTTTATCCATCCTTTGAATGACATGTCACCATACGTGCCTACGTACGACTTACCGTCTCCAAGTCCTGGTGTAATTGTTATTCAAGACATTATTATTTTGATTGGCATGACAATGATGTGTAATTTAATTAAATAATAAATATAACATTATAATGATTCTGTATATATGATATACCATCAAATTATATATGATTTTAATATCAAAATAATGATATTGTCTCTCGTGTGTATGTACGGAATACCATCTCCATGAACGTGATGAGATACATTCCCCATCATATCCATTCAAGAATATTTCTCATTTGAGGATTAAAAATAATGTTTAAGGACTTGATATCGTTTTGGATATGAATAAGATACAACCTATCCATAACAAACATGGCTTATGTAACATATAAAAGAAAGCGAGTAAGTTAACACCTGAAACAATGAGAACACTAAAATATTATTAAAAAAGAAATGTTAAAAGATCATATATGATATAATATTTATGTATATGATTCTTATATAATTTAATAACAATGATTTAACTATTATACAAGAGTTTAACCGACCCATGACTAAGGAACAATACAAGGTTTGGGTTTACTTCACAATATCTTCATTATCCGGGGTTGTTTATACGTAATTATCTACTGGGACCTCTTTATCATCCACATCCATGTTTCTTAAAAATGTATTTCAAATCATTCTTACTATTTTAAAAACTATGGGTTAATGTCATTTATAAGCTTGTTGGAGTTTTTATAAGATGTTTAAAAGGAATCTTTCCATCATTTTCCAAACAAGGTCCTTTTTAACCTTTTGGATAGAATTAATGTAAGAATGTCTTTTTTTAACTTATACGACAGGTGAGGCTATTTTCCGCCATTATAAAATCGTCTAAGCTTCCCTTACAAGCATATAAAATTATTTTAAAAGTAAATGTTTCCTTTTATAGTTATGTGACTTTTAAATTATTAAAAAAATAGATATTTCTCTCAAATAGTTTTTTTTCATCTAAGACAACATCCTTTGAGGGATTTTAAGCTTATTTGTAGTTGATTTATTATGATTCAAAACTTCCATATTTTACTGAAGGTTTTGTGATATGTTTGATTTTGGATATGTTATTTTTATGCCATTCATGGTTTATGGAGAAAGTATTAACATTTATTATTCTAGTTTTAATATGAATGTTTATGTTATGTTTAAACCTGTTCATATGAGAACGCTTTGGACATAATAAGTGACGGGTGGAGCCCTCTAGAGCCCCTTGATGCATCAGTAGGTCTCATGAGACAAACTATTGTCTTGGAAAAAGGCCTTGAGAAAATATTATTTGTAGTCTTGGAACAAGGCCTTGAATATGTGGTTATGATAGTCTGGCATTATGCAATCCATCATTATGAAAGTGGTTATTGATATTGCATGTGATTATTCGACTAGTAGAATATCCATGTGAATAAGTAAATGGAATTATTTCATTTTATTTTTTCCATATTATGTTGAAGTCATAGTTTAAAAGTATTTTGTTTTAGTTATACATTGTTATAAATGTTTATGCTTATTTATGAATGTTTCCGCTATATTGTTATCCTTACTGAGAATTTGATCTCACCCCTTTCTATGTATTATTTTTTCTAGGATGTAAAGAAATATTTTATGACTAACCTGAAGGGATTGTCTAAAGGGGATATGGGTGTGGACTATGGAGACTATGTTATTGTATTTTTTCACTTTATTATGTAATGTAATATTTATGAATGTATCTAGTGTTTCCAAATATATTAAACTAATCGGCCTTTAGAGGCTTGATATTTTGTTATCATTCCAATGTTCTGTAATAATGAACTGTCTCTAGGTAACTAGGGTTGTGTCCTTACAGTTGGTATCAGAGGAAGTTTAGTACAAAACATGGAAGCTAGGTTTAGATAAACTCTGATTAGAGCACATAGCCCTAAGATAGAATTTGAGGATTAGTATAGAAGAACTTCCTAGAATTTTGGTATTGTAGATATTTTTTGAGTTTTATGATAAATATATCCATGTATAGATACGAGCGGGTAGAGGTGGCTCTAGCACAGATGTATCTAGGGGTAAAACCTGAAAACACCGCTTTGATGTAGGCTCAAACGAGAACTGGTGCACGACAATGGGCCTTTCTGCACTCTTGGAAACGACACTCCCAGGGGATATGTTTTGGATAATTCTCATTTTCTTTACAAACCATTATGAAGGGTTTATGAGTATATATTTCTTAAAAGAAAATGTTTTTATGATTAAGTATTGAATCGATAAATTTTCCAATTTATGTTAAGTGTTTTACATGTATGGAAATTTATTTCGATTCATAAACTAATCTATTTTATGTCTTTTTTTAGAAATGGAGCATAGTGGAAGGAATGGAAACTGTATCAATGAACACACTACATATAGAGATTTCCCTCCTACTGAAGATAATTATAGTGGAGTTGGTAATACAACTGGTGCTGATCATCTTATCACTATAATGGGACAACTCACTCAAGTTATGAATAATAACTTTACCCGTATAGAGCACCCTGATCCTCAACTTGGAGGATCAATGTTAGATCTCTTCACGAGGAAACAACCACCAACATTCATCGAGAGTACAAATCCATTGGTAGATAAGCAATGGATAATTTCCCGAGAGAAATTATTTATGGATTTGGGTAGTAGTGAAAGGGAAAAAGTTTCCATGACAGTTTATCGCCTTACTAGAGATGCTGATCAGTGGTAGGCATTAATTCAAAACACAAAGGAACATTAAGAAGTATCAAATATGAAATGGAGGTAGTTCAAAGAGATTTTTGTAGAAAAATACTTTCCTCAAGACCATCGAGAAGATATAGAATAGGAATTTCTTAGTCTGAGGGAAAAGGAGGATGAGAATGTCGCAAAGTATGAAGTTAACTTTACAAGGTTAGTGTGGCATGCAGCAGATTATATACATAACCCGAGGAGTAAGATTGATCATTTCTTTGATGTGTTAAAACCATTTCTCTGTCTAGCATTAGTCTCACAATCATTCTCATCATACGAAGACATTGTCTCATATGCTATAAATAAAGGAATGGAATTCTCTACATCTTATAACAATAAAGTAAAGCAAGAGAAGAAGAGAATGGTGGAGAAAGAGACAGATAAAGGGAAAAAGGGAAAGAAGGATTTTCCATTATGTGATAATTATGGGAAAAAACACCCCAGTACTTGCCTAAAAGGAATGAGAGTTTGTTACAAACGTGGAGAAAAAGGTCACCAGGCTCATGATTGCATGGGAAGGAATGATGTTGTCATTTTTGAATGCTATAATTTTAGAGAAATGCGGAATTATAAAAATGAATTCCCTAAGCGCCAAGGAAACATACCTCAGAAAAGGCCAAGAGATAAAGGCCATTCTTATGATGTTACTACATTTGAAGTGGAATAATTAAAGTATTTGTGTTTTTGGACTCAAGGATTATATTCTAATTATAAGAATAATGTGATATATATAAGGATTGTACTGTAGAAATTGTTGTTTTAATTATGGTTTAAATATGACTAAGGTAATAATATTTTCAGTATGTGACAATAAGGTAAACTTTACTTTGTTTGGGGAATCTGATGTGATAATTGATTTTGGAGTTTAGATACCTTTTACAGAGAGTCTGGACAGAGGTTCTTTGGATAACTATAATTCTTGGAGTGGATTAAGTTGAAATTTGGATAATATTGTTTATGGTTAAAACAATTATTATGATTAATTTTTTTAGTATTATTATACTATTGTTTTAGGAAAAGGACAACCTGTAGGTCGGGCGATAACTCGTCATGTCAGACAAAGTTGTAGGAATCAAACCCACAACCATAGTGTGACAAGACTTTATTAACTTCCACTATTCTACAGGAAGTCCCTGGTAATTTGAAAATATATTTCTTCATTTTAATGGTATGTGTTAATATTTGGAACCTCATATGATTAGTTTAAATCTAATATTTTTGATTTCTATTATATTTTGATGTGAAAGATGAGTTTGTGGTAGAAATTAGTTGAAGGATGAAAATCTACTTGTAATGTATATATATATATATATATATCTTATTCTATGATGAAATTATTTATTAAACATTAGGGAAGGGATATTAAAACAAAAAATGTGTTATCCTAATACCTTATGTTTTTTTGAACTGATAATATTTTAAATCAGGGTAGATGGATGGCTTTGAGGCCCTAAATTTTACACATGTTTGTGATTGATGCCCTCAACCACTCCATATAAATATTTATGTTTTTCCTCTAATTGCGTGTGTATAATTTCCCCCAATGTTCCCTTATTCGAAACCCTAATTTTGCCGGGACATTTTCATTTCCCTTTCCATCTTATTAATACTAAATTTTATTAACCCTATTTATGAAGTGAGTTTTCCACCAAGGTTTTTTCAATTTTCATCCTTTTATTTCCGAAAAACAATTTCAAATTTTGAGGATTCAATTTATTGAAGGAGGGGAGAATGTAAAACCCCAAGCTTCTACGGTACGCTTCACTTTAAATAATACAAAAGCGTGTGTTGTACGCAACTTCGAGTTCTAACACACCACAACCAATCAAACTAGCCGTTATAAATATTAATACCCACTTTTTGAAATTTTATTCATTTTATCATTCAAAATGGACTTTATTTTGGATTCAGAATATCAAAATTATCATAGGGTGAAATTTTGGTATTTTTCTGAAAGCATTCAATTTTTGATGAATAGTGAAAACACTAAGTTATAGTTTAAAACCGAATTTTTATTTAAATAATTATATATTTTATTTAAATTCATTTTAGGTCAAAATATATACATAATACCAATATAGGTTCAATGTAATTCATTGGAGTCAGTTTATAATAATTTTAGATATATAAAAATTTTATTGAACTTTTCACCATCTTTTACCCATCTCTTAGGAGAATTTTCAAATTCACATAAAACATAATTTACCACTTATGGGATTGGAGTTTTGAAAATCCGAGATACATGGTTAATATCAAGGGGTAAATATTTTTTTCGATAAGATAAAAATAATTTTTGGGGAATCGAAATATTTTACTTTTATTTAACACGGTTAAAAGTAAATACAGTAATTAAGGGTAAAAATGTTATTATTATTACCCTAACACATGTCTTAATTCTATTGAATAAGTATAATTCGACCAAAAACAACCTTAGGAATAAAATATGAACCCTTGTGGTCCGCTTGGAATAGATTAGGACATTTATTATTATTTAATTCAAAGAAGAGTTAAAAGAGTTAAAATCAAAGTTTAAAAAATAAAACATTTTTAATATAGAGTTATACATAAGATAAATTCTATTATTAATATTAATTATAAATATAAACAAAATTTCTTACATAATGGTATTTTATTTATAATTTTTATATATTAAATAATTTAATTTATTTATGACACAATGGGGATGCAGTAATTATCTAATTAATGAAATATTAAAATAATTGATATTATCAATATCCAAGTAATTGTCTTTTAAACTTTTTATGAATTATAATAATTTAATAGGTTAATACAAAATTATAGGATTGCTTAAATGAATTTTTTTTCGAATTAATAAAGTTGTTAAGACTTAAAAAAAATAAAATATAAAATAGTGTCAAAATTGACATAAAGGAGTTTTTAAAAAAATTATTATATTATAAATTGATATAAAATCCCGAAAAATATAAGGCAGGGCCAACGGACTTATATAATGATAGGTGTATCATTAATGAACCACTTGGGGTTCTCTAAGAAGTATATAGAGTGTTTATTAACCTTGTAATATAAAAATACATAGAGACATGGTAAATGTCAAACTATTTCGCTAAGAGTTAAATATAAATTATAAGGATAATATAGTGACCCAAACCTATCTAAAATATATTGGCTGAAAGGATATTGACCGATCCCAACTATAGACAATATATAAGTCACTTTTTAGACATTATAAATGGAATATGAATTTATTATAAAATAATATTTTTAGTTTTTTCTAAGGTGCCCCTCACCCCTCTTATAAAAGGGAACTCCCCCTTCTCTCAAATTCATACCTTCAATGCATTTTTGATAATCCAAATCCTCCCCGAATATTCTCTAAACTTCCCTAAATTCATCCTAAAGGCATTCCTTTAGTCATAAAGACAACTTATGGATCCATTTTGGTCAAATCAAAATGAAGAACCTGAAGAAGAGGTAATAATTTCACCACCCTCTTTCAAGTTCGTTTCTTCTTCCACTTCTACTTTCTTTTTTATTTCCATTCTAAATTAATAACACCAGTATCTCCTATATACTGTGATTTTATTATAAATATGGTTCAACCATATTTATTATTCTATCCATCCTTTTAATGACATGTCACCATATGTGCGTACGTACGACTTACCGTCTCGACATCATGGTGTAATTGTTATTCAAAACATTATTACTTGTATGGGTATGATAATGATGTGTAATTGAATTAAATAATAAAAAAACATTATAATTATTCTTTATATATGATATAACATCCAATTATATACTATTTTAATATCAAAATATTGATATTGTCGCTCGTGCGTACGTTCGGAATACCGTCTCCATGAACGCGATGAGATTCATTCCTCATCATATCCATTCAAGACTAGTTCTCATTTGATGATTAAAAATAGTGTTTAAGGACTTGATATCATTATGGATATGAATAAGATACAATCTATCCATAACAAACATGTCTTATGTAACATATAAATAAAATCAAGAAAGTTAACACCCCAAACGACGATAATACTAAAATATTATTAATAAATAAATGTTAAAAGATCATATATGATATCATATTTATGTATATGATTCTTGTATAATTTAATAACAATTATTTAACAATTATAAAGGAGGTTTAATTACCCTCGAGCAAGGAAAAGTAGATGGTAAGGGTTTATTTCACAATCTCTTCATTATCCGAGGTTGTTTATAAGTAATTATCTACTGGGACCTCATTATCATCCACATCAATGTTTCATAAAAATATATTTCAAATCGTTCTTAATTTTTTACAGACTATGGTTTAAAGTCATTTATACCCTTGTTTGACTTTCTATAAGATGTTTATAAAGTAGTATTTCCGTAATTTTCCAAATAAGGTCCTTTTTAACCTTTTCGACAGAATTAAGGTAAGAATGTATTTTTTAACTTATATGGCGGGTGCAGCTATTTTCTGCCATTATAAAATCGTCAAAGCTTCCCATACAAGCTTATAAGAAAATTTTCAAATTAAATGTTTCCTTTTATAATTATGTGACTTTTAAATGATTTAAAAAACAGTGATATTTCTCTCAAATAGTTTTGTTTTCATCAATGTCAACACCCTTTGATGGATGTTAAGCTTATTTGAAGTTGATTTATTATGATACAAAAGTTCCATATTGTATTGATGGTTTTATGATATGTTTGACTGTGAATATGTTTTTTTTATACCATTCATGGTTTATGTAGAATGTATTGACATTTCTTATGCTAGTTTTAATGCAAATGTTTATGTTTTCATTAAACCTGTTCATATGATGAATGCATTGGACTTAATAAGTGATGGGTGGAGCCTCCTATAGCTCCTAGATGCATCGGTAGGTCTCATGAGACAAACTAGTATCTTGGAATAAGGCCTTCAAAAAAAATCTAATTTTTAGTCTTGGGACATGGCCTTGACTATGTAGGTATGATAGTCTGACATTACGCATTCCATCATAATGAAAGTGGTTATTGATATTGCATGTGATTATTCAAATAGTAGAATATCCATGTGAATATGTAAATGGAATTACTTTATTTTATTTTTTTCCATACTTTTCTGAAGTTCTAGTTTAAAAGGATTTTGGTTTAGTTATACATTTCCTTAAATGTTTATTCTTATTTATGAATGTTTGCTCTACATTGTTATCCTTACTGAGCATCTAAGCTCACACCTTTCTATGTTTTATTTTTCCCTGGATGTGAAGAAATATTTTATGACTGACTTGTAGGGATAGTCTGAAGGGGATATGAGTGTGGACTATGTAGACAATTTTATTGTAGTTTTCACTTTATAATTTAATGTAACATTTATGAATGTATCTAGTGTTTCCAAGGATAATAAACTAATATGTCTTTAGAAACATGATCTTATGTGATCATGCTAATGTTATGTAATAATGCACAGACTCTTGGTAACTGGGGTTGGGGCGTTACACCACGCGTGCGGCATCTGGAAACATTAGAACCAGTGCTTGGAATTGAAATTTGAGGGCACCGTTGAACTCGCATCGCCGATATTCTCTTAGGTAGACTTTTACCTCGACGTTAGTTGGTCGAGAATAAAAGTTAGATTTTGGTTTTTTATAAAAAAATATATTAAAATAAAGTGTGTAACACTTTAATTTTATTTTAGCCACCATTTTGGTGTGTGGTGGTTAAAACCCCCCCATGGAATTTGGAGGTGGGACCACCACACCTTAACATCCCATTAGAGGTTAAGGTGGTGGGGCGCACCCGAACAAAACCTCCAATGTCAGGATTAAAGTGGTGGGGACCACCTGAGGATGAAACCCCTTGAACTCCCCATTATGCGGGGAGAAACCTCTTGAGCTCCCCACTTAATTGTGCCACCACTGTAATGGAGCCTATTGATCTCCCCTAATTAATTTTGTGCCTACACTAATGAATTAATTAGGTGGAGCCCATTAATTTAATTTTACCATTTTAAATAATGTGACTACAAATTAATAAGATATGAATCTCTTATTATTTATTTTGGATCGCATTTCTATTTGGTGGGAATCCTTTGTGGAGAGGATTATTTGGAGAGGGCTCCAACAAAGAACAATCCTCCCAATGAAGAACCAAGAATGCCTGCGACAATCCTTCTTCTACTTTTCCCTGTACACCCACCGATGTGGAACCACTTTCTCAACCGTCATGCTAATTCACAAGTCGAAGAGTGCAGCAGACGCGAAGAATGACAACTCTGTCTTCCATCCGTGACTCTATTAACAAACGTCGCCCGATAATTAAAGGCAGGGGTTTAATTACATGTTGATGTATTTCCTTTTCTATCTTACACAATGGTCGGAAATGAATTGTTTGTGGGTGAGTTGTTTTTCATCTTCTTTTCCTGATGAGGAAGTTGATACCCCCCTAAACGCGGAGGGTGTGGGCCAAACCAACATGGCCCGACCCCTCCGTCATTCTTGTTTGAGATTATCCTCGACATGGAGATGAAGCAACGAGACAACGAAGGCAATGATGATAAAGGCCGTGATTCCCGTGACCTCCACAACTCGCACCTCCCTCAAGATGCTCCAGCCAAATCAGCCCCGGCCGCCGAGCATCTGCCCTGCCGGCTTCCGCACGTCCCGTGCACCCGACCGCATCGGCGGCCCTGGCCGGCTTGTGCTACACCACCCCAGCTTGCCCGGTAGTTGGACCGCCTAGTCGTGCCTTGCTCGGTGCCGTCCCGGCCACCTGCTGGATGACCTGACCGCTGGCACGCCTGGCAGCGCCCTGCCCGGCGCCCTCTCGGCCACCTGTCTGCTTACTCGGCGCCCTCCTGGCTGACTGTCGGCTTACCCAGCACCCTCCTGGCTGACTGCTGGCCTGCCCAGCGCCCTCCCGGCCGATGGCCGGCCTGCCCGACACCCTCATGGCCGCCTGTTGACCTGCCCAGTGCCCTCCCGGCCGCCTTCCAGCCTACCCAACGCCCTCTCGGCCACCCCGCCTGCGTTCCTGGTTGCCCCACCAGCCTTCCCAAGCCACACCCCAGTTCCCGGCCGAGCAATGTCAGCCTCCCGAGCCGTGTCGACCTCCTGAGCTGGCCCGCGGCCCCCCTCAGGACGCCGCTGACCGGAATATCTCACCCTCCTGGGCCGAGCTGCCCGAACGATTCCCCTCATGGCATTGGCCAAACAAAACCTGGCCGCACCCTCAGGGCCGAGCCGTGCCCCTTGTAGTGACCTCCGGGCCGAACTGCCCACGAGGCCCGCTGGGCAAGGCCGAGCGGGCTAGGCCAAAACTAATAGGTGGGCCTGCCCAATGGGCCAGGCCAGACTCAACAGGTCTAACTGGGTCAACCCAGACCGGGTTGGCCCATACTAAGACAAGCCGAGTTGGTCCAACTGGGTCGAACTGGACCCATGACCACTACCGGCCTTTACTTTCTTTGGCCATATCTTTGGTCTCGGACGTCCTTTTGATGATCCGTCAGCGGCGTTGGTATTATTGGAATGCGATGGTCCCTTTGAGAACACCCCACTAGAGTTCGAGGTATATTTGATATATGGTCAGGTTGGATCGTACACGAATCCAACTAGGCCTCCATGACTAAGAGACTAATAACTCACAGACCAGGCATCTGATAGACACGCCGTCTGTTGGGTTGAGACCCCTATGATGAGGCAAACCTTTTTGATACATCTAAGTGGGACTTTGTGATGGTTGGTGTATCGACTTGTTTCTCATGGAGGGGACCCTCCCAAAGTCGAGCGAGCAGAGTACAGAGACCTAGTAGTTGGATGAGTCCTGACGACTGCTTGACCAATTCGAATTGGAGTGATTCGACTAGCCCCATTGGGAGTGCCTAGTAGTTGGCAGAATAACTACAATAGAGGACCTCCTGGTAGTTGGTGGTAGACTCATGGTACTCGAAAGGAGGAGCACCTATGCAGGCTAATAGTGGGAGCGCCTGGTTGTTTGCGGTAGACCCAAAGTGGGGAGCGCCTCTGTGTGAGCATGACAGACCCATGTTACTCGAAAAGTGGAGTACCATAAAATTCCAATGTTAGTGGGATGCTCCTGGTAGTTGGCGGTAGGCCCACTGTACTTTATAGAGAAGGAGATCACCAGTAGTGGTGGTTTTGACAATGTCAATAAAAATCTTGGTTGAGTTGAGTCAGTAACTTTTGAGCTTACCTCATGATTGAGATGGATTACATGATAACTTAGGTATATGTATATTCATATACCTAAGTGTGGTTATCTATTGATTTTTTAATTAATGGTTTATCCATGTTTGATTTTGTGACACCTTGAGGGTCTCGGGGTCCCTACTGAGTTTCATTATTCTCACCCCTACACAGGCTATGCCCTCACTTCATTGTGTTGGTTATAGATGACAGACAATGCTGAATAAGGGCGAGAGTAGTAGGATTGGTTGGTACATGGAGGTGGACCTTACGATGATTCGGTACACGGAGGATCGAGATGGATGTGGAGCGCTGAGGAGGCTATCTGTACCTACCCTTTAGGTAGGGATTCCTGGTGGATGATCCAACAGCTCTTTTACATTTCTTTCAGTTGTACTTATACTTTACAGTTCCTTGTACTTCACATTTGGGCTTGTATTTTTAGCCCCTTTTACTTTTCAACACTCTTTTTTACACAGTTTTACTTAGTGCTTTTCTGACAAATTATACTCTTTTTGTGCGTGCTTATACTTTATAAAGGAAATGCCTTCCCAGTTTTAGGGATTTACACCTTTAGTGCTAGTCTCTAGCCCCTGTACTATATAAGGTGTGCTTGGGGTAGTCACGACACGAGTCCCGAGGACGGGTCATGACATATGTTGTCTAATTTTAGAACTTATATAGAGCTTGTGAATAATTCTGTCATCTCTATGATATGTGTAGTCAATGGTAATGTATTACTATTTATTAATCATATTACAATATTTTAGAGTTGATATAATGAAAAAATAATGATAATATATAATAATTATTGTAGGGTTCCAACTTATGGAAGAGATAAGCCATTTGCCTTTATTTTTATCCTTCTCGAGGATAACATTTTCATGGATGGTGTTAGTGTTGTTGAATAGGATATACTCATGATACATTCCCTAATGAGTTGAAAGAGTATTATTCCAATTTTAGTATGAAAAACTTTCATAAATTCTCAAGAATGATTAATTAAGGGGGATCAGGTTAAAGGTATTGGAGAAATAATAGTGTTACATAATTAGTCAATTAATGATCTATAAATTGGACGGAATGTTTCATTAGGTAGATCAGATCGTGATAGTAGTTAGGCATTACATGGGATAAAACTATGTCAAACAATTCCATAGCTTCTTTGATCATATTATTGGTGAGATCATGTTATAATATCGTAACACCTCTTTGTGATAGACTTGTTGCCTTCTTATGAAGATGAGGGACCATATACTGTGTTAGAGTTGGTTACCTAAAATTTAATTTATTATGTACATTGTAACTAATATTCATTTATATAGTTTAATATATATTTATTTTATTCTTATTATATATTTATCATTTTTAATTCATTTTATATGTATTGATTTCCATATAATACTTGTTGCACCTATAGGTTATAATAGTCATTGACATAATGATAACATAGGACTCTTAGAAAAATATTATAAAATTGTTTCATATGGTATAGATATAATCGTATTATAGGAAAAATTATGAGCCCAATTTATTGTGACTATTTTCATTATTTTCAATTAATAAGATGACTATGAATATGCGATGGTTATGGAGAAAGATCACAATGAATGAATAAAGTTAAATTGTGTGAGATACAAATTATGTTAACATTTTATCATTGTTATATATTCAAGATAAATTAATATGTTGGTAATTAAGAAGGTATTGATTTGAGAATGTCTGAGGATTCCCACATATTATATATGATGATTATAGATAATTAATTATATAACAATCAATGATAAGTGCTGATATATGATGAGAGAAAAATCTAAAACAGATTTATAGAGATTGAGAATGTGAAATTATCCTATAGTTGAATAAAATAACATGAAATAGTGATAATTCATATGCATATTGTCTATCAAAATGTTATATTATAAAATGATTAATAATTATTAAATGATGTATAGATGAAGGATGAGTTAAAATTCTAGTAATATTGAGCTAGTGTAGATATATTATAGCACTCAATGTTTTCTAATCATGCATTATAAGTATTTAAAAATCATATTTAAGTTCATTGGTATCATTATGATATTTTTTAAATACATTTAAGTGGATTTATGAAGTGTTTTAATGTGTTATATTGGAGGAAGATGTATTGAAATGTCGCAATTTCTAAAGAAAACATTTATGAAACCAAAAATAAGGATAAAAGAATATGTGAAGATAGTTTTTAGAATAATGATTTATGGAAGATATATATAAACTGAAAAATAATATAGAATAACTAAACATGAGGAGATTAGTGGAAGAAGAAGTTCAAAACTCTAGAACTAAAGATTCCAAAATATAGATGATTTGAAGAAACTATGAGGAGAAACTAAGAAACAAAAATTTCCATGGGAATTTACACATTATATGTAACATATTTTATATGTTAGAAAATATTTTTTTATGTTACATTATATCTCCTTTTCCATATAAAATATATAATAAATCAGATAATAATAATTAGTAATTGAAAATATCTTACGTTGGTATATTAAATATTTCATCATATGGATGGTATTTTCAAAATGATAATAGAATGTGGAAAAATAAATAATATTACATTGACCTATAATATATTTTTCATGTGAATTATATTTGATATAGAAATATTTAGAAGGAAAAATATTCCAGATACATATGATATTTTAGAAATATTTGTATTATATTTTCTGAGACTTATATATATATGTGAAAAATTGAAAATACATACATTGTTATATAAGATATTTAAGACATGAATAAGATTTTTGTTATATTTAGAACATTAAACATGAAAATAAAAAAACATACATTTTTTGTATAATATTTTAGAATATGTATGATTCTTCGGTTGAATGATCATTTTGAAAAGAACTAGAGCACTTAGTGATATATAATTTTTTTTGGATACATAATATTTTTTGGATTTGTAATATATTTTAATCTATTTTATGTGATAGATACAGTTTCTCAATTCTTAAATAAGGTATTTTTTATATAAAAGTTGATATTTATGATGATAAATGTGTGATGATGATATGATATTTTTCAGGTTAAATATCATGATCAGGTCATTAAGACCTAATTAAATTTTGATTATATGATATGATATCAAAATAATGTCTTTGAGATCTGAAATATTTATAGAACATTAAAAAATTAAACTTTTTATTAAAAATATCTTTTAATAATTTTAAATGATTAATAAGGTAACTGAAAATTATGTGATATTCTTTCCATATTCAATTTATATAATGAATATTCATTTCATTCTATGAATAAAGTAAATATGGATAAGAGAATATATAACATCAGAAAATAAGAATATATGATATCATATTTCATGTCATATTATCAATGTTAGAGGTTTGGAACTCAATATTTTATTGTAATGCTAAATATATTCCTTACTGATAAAAAAGAGAATACTAAATAATGGTAATATATTATTGGGAGAACATTACATATAAAATTTAGAGAACCCTTTGAAATTTAAAAGGGTCATTCTTGTCTATAAATGTAGAAATATCATAAAAGAGGGAGTAACATACACAAAATATTTCCCAATGACATAGAAATATTATAAAATCTAATTTAGAACATGAAATACAAAAATTAAGTAAAAAAAATAATACTACTAAATGTTAAATATTTCTGAGTTGAATTAATTGAAAGAGATTGAAAAATAAGACAATGTAAAGTATCCTACAATCTGTATTTGTTTATCATTATGAGATTGTGTCTAGAAAACAAGTTTAACATGAACTATTAAGTAGTAAAATATATGTTGGATGTCAGAGAGTTTTTCGGAGGAATAATATCTTGTTTTTGTGACATATTAACTTCTAGAGTAGAAGAAAAATCTTACTCAGAAGTTGATGATGTATGAATTATATAATAGTGAGGTGATTTTAGATTGGATGTAGTTGGTATACAAAACATTTTAAGAGATAGTGAAATTATTAGGGATGTGAATGTCAAAACATCCCTAAGAACTCTTCTAGAGTAAAATAAATTAGTGTATGTGTTTAATCAAGGATAATATGTTCTGAAAAACTTGTAATCAATTTTTTAAACTTCTGATAATCTATTTCTCAAACATGACCTGTACAAAACAAGTAATAGATTATTTCATTAGAGAGAAACCTTATAAAAATACCATAATTTGATATATTTTTATTTACTATATATCATGTGTTGTTCTATTTTGGGAATGTACAAATGTAACTATACATCACCACGAAGACATAAATTTTAATATTAAGAGGTGATATTAAAGGTGATATTTTTTTAAAAAAGGGTCACATTGATTCGCCCTTTTTAAGAGTCGTTGCATGATCCACCTATCACTTGATGTGGCATAAGAAGTAGTCCTCTTTTCCTATGATTATATATCGTTTTATATTCTATTTTTAATTAGGTATATAATATTTATATATTGAAATAATATTTATAATATCCTCATATATGGAAAATATATATCTCATTACTGTCAGTACCAGCATGGAGGTTTCATCCTAAACCATAATAAAATGAATGAACACAGATGTTGATAATTTGGGGTGGAGTAAAAATAAAAAATAGTGAACACACCAAATTTAAGGTAATAAAACTATTAGTTTATCGAGAAAATATTATAATAATAATACTCTAGAAGAATCTTGTTCAGACTATGATGTGTATGAGGAAAATGAGCCTATTAGAATAGTTTAATACCTCCATTATGATTTTATTTATTAATTAAAAAATTTCCCAATTTTTTTCCTCATACATATAAGTATTTATAAAGTTAATAATTTATGAAATAAATAGTTTTAATTTAAAGATAATGATATGGACAATGTAATGTCTAAAAGGTTTCAAAAGTGTAAATCTCTTACTGAATGCTAGGAAATCAAGAAAAAAATAATTATTTCTTTGAAAATAAATGACTTTCTCTGTTTAATAACAACCATAAAATGAATATTTTTAGAAATAATTTTTGACGAATATACTAGATGAAGAGTTCCATGAATTAAATCAATTTCACACTTTTTCAATGGACGTGAAAGATGCTCAGTTGGACACCAAATAAGAGAGGATAAAAAAACACATCCCATTATATAATTGGGAACTAAGTTTCATGAACCATTTATTATTCCAATAAAAATACCAGATTTATAATTTTTTTCAATTTAATATATTTTTATGTTATTTTGTGTTAATAGTATTACCGCATTTGGTGGAAAATTTCATAACAAAGTTGCAATTTCCATATGGTGTCTATTTTTACCTCAATATTAGTTCATTATAATGGAGCACTTAGTTTATTCAAGGTAACTACCATATCTATAACTATGAAATTATTAATGTTTCTAAGGATCCTTAATCCATATGAAAAAATCATTTAAAACCAAAAAATGTGGGAAAATGTCTTTGTAACTGAAATAAAATAAAATAAACCCAATTTATCATTTATAAACATGGAATCCCCAAAATAAAAATTAGATTTTTTATAATAAAAATATAAGCTCAAATATCTATTTAATGTTCAATAGAAGTAACATAATTTATTAATTGATTTCATGAAACATTTAATATGAAATTAAAAAATAAAATTCATAATCATAAGGGTTTCTTGGAAAAAATGAAAACTCATGAAAACATTTCCATGAAAAACAATCACTTCATATTTATTAAAAAAAATTTAAAATTTTCTCCAAATCCTAAGTCATTTTATTAACTTTTGAAATCAAATGATTTCATGTATTAAACATTTAAATAATATTATGTAGTACAATGAGATATTATCATTTCATTCACTATATTAATAAACCTTACAATGGAATCAACTAACCAGATATTTCCCATATCGATTAAGAGTACCTAACCAATCGTAAACTCTATCACTTTACAAAGTGCATTGGAGATCCATACTGGGCTCACCCATCATTATAGTTATAACATACTCAATCATCATTCCTTTAAAATTTACACGAACCATATTCTAATTAAAACTCCAAAATTATTGTATTTCCCTCATAAAATAACTTTATATATTTTATTTAACACAAGTTAATAATAACCATTGTGTTTCACGTATAAATAAAGATAAAAGTTATTATATTCCTTTGAAAAATCTTAAATAAAAAAATTAAAAGAATAATAGATAATAATATTTTCTTCAAAGAACCATGAAAACATATTTATGAATATTTTTAAAGAATATTGGTCTTAATGGTTAGAAATTTTATTCATGTTGTATATATTAGAATAATTATTTATATAACAGATTAAAAAAACAACTTGAATATAAAACATAAAATTGGAAACTTATAAATTCAATACAATGAATAACTATGATGGTGAAAAGTAATTTTAAACATCCATTTATGTATAATAATTCATTTATTGATCCATTTTATGAGACATGGATATGGATTAAATTGATTGTGAAAGAAAATATTAAAATGTTTAAATAATATTTTAAAGAAAATATCTTACCTTAATTAACATATAGCTTCATATGAAATGTAAATCATGAAATATAAAATTTTATGACATTTATAGTATCTTATTAACCATTTTTAATATTCATATAATTATTATTATTTCATTAATTTCAATTATTATAATGATTTAATTAGTAAAAAAAGGTCAATTTCACGTTGGATATTTTGTTATTATTTGATTTATAACCATAAAACAACATTACTTCATCAAACTTGTTCTAAAGGGTCATGGTTACATTACCTAATTAATACTAAATATGTTATATATATTTTATTTATACATTATATACACTCTTAAAAAAACCATGTAATACCCGACACTATATTATAGTATGTAAACACCATATCATATACGATCACATAATAGAAAGACATTATTTGTGAGTATATTTACATGTTTAATATCATAATTTCTGGGTCCTCATTTAAAAAAATAAAAACAATTTTTCGATACATCATTATTATATTAGATTAATATTAAATTTTCAGATTAATTATTTTGTAATTATTAAAATATACAATTTTTTCAAATACTCTTAATTTTATTCCACTATTAATATATAAGTATGACATAGAAATTTATAAATCAATTATCTTGAATTTTTTTATAATAATATCATAAAATCTATTATATATTTTATAGTTTACAAATATATGTTTTATATTATAGAACTCAATTACTAGTTTTATCAAAATTATTTTAATGTATTATATATTTATTATAATAAAATAAATTTTTAACCATTATAGAAATTTAATTAGAAATAATTTATTTAAAATATTTAATATATAAGGCCAAATTATTTAATATTGTACATGTATGTTTTAAGAATAAATATTATGTTACCTTTGGTAATAACTTTTTTTCACAGTAAAAGAAAAAGAGTTAAAAGAAATAATTCAAAGGGTAAATGGAATGAAACATCATAAAAACATGTCAACAAATTATATTATGAGTTGTTTCTAAAACTTATAACTTATTAAATCCATTATATATCAATTTTGGATACAATTAGAATTTTGTAATATGTGTTCCCTTTAAATTAAGTTGAAATATTTTCAAAAAATCCCTTCTCCTTACAAATTGAAGGGCCTCTCACCACCCTTTAAATACAATAATAAAAATTATTTGTCCTCTTAAAACTATTCCCATTTTACTAAAAATTTAATCCTATTTAACTATAATAATATTCTTTTTATAAGAAATATTCATATTCTATTAATTTCATCCGAATCTTCTAAGAGAAACCCAAAGTTGTTAATGCAGGTTCATTATTATCACCAAAATATTTTCCTTTTATCATTCCTTTTAAATTTTTTTCCAAATATTGAGTAATTAATTCATTATTCATAGTATAATGAATATTTTCATATATTTAAACTAAAAACTATTTACTTTTCCACTAATTTTTATGAAATATGAATCAATCATTCATGTGTTTTATAGGTTACTACATCCAGAACATATTGTGATTTATTTTCCTTCACCACCCTATAATATTTGATATAACATTGATATTTAAGGTTAAATATGATTTTTTATATCAATAATGTTATTTAATGAAACTTTTTATAACCAATTGATGAAAAGATCAATAAATTATCATCATTAGATTAATTGTTTAAAATAATCATAATAAGAGGATAATATTTTATTCAATTTGGGTTATATTTTCATATCCATTACTACTTATAGTACATAAATAAATATTTAAGTAAATATCACTAATAGGAATTTTATAATATCACTATATTTCTAGGAAAATGATATTATAGAAAAACAATCTCATAATAATTCATTAAATATTGGTTTGTTCATTTTTTGGTGGCTTTAACCATCACCATGAATAATACCATGAATTTAAATCTTTAATGACTATGTTAACATATTCAACTGTATAATATAATATAAACTTGTAAATAATTATTTTTTTGATATATTAAATCAATATTTAATTCATTAGTTAATAAAACACCTGTCGATAATCAAAAATCCCAAAAGCATGGTTTTAATCCATTTATTATTCCATGATAAAGACAAAAAAAATCAAAGATGGAATTTTAAGAACTATAAAAATTCATAAATGATCACAAAAATTCAATTAAATGAACTAAAAATTCTGATAATTTAATTAATACTATATACATACACTGATATTATAATACATGTATGGGTGATCAAATCTGTAAGCACCTGATTTGGAAAATAGGTAGAATTCAAACAGAGAAGAACAATTCATGAAGAGTATAAATCAATATTTATTTGAGTAGGGTTTAAAAAAACATTAATAAGATCGATATGCTTTGGATACATGAGGTAAAATATGTTTTTAGAATTTAGGATAATTGGTAAGGTTTTTCAGTCTCATGTTTTAATCTTTGATACACTTTTTATTTTATACACACAATATAATTTATGAGGTGTATATATACTTTAAATATGAAATATTATATTAAGGAAATCATGTATTCAAGATATATTGGGATCAATTTTAATCCCTCTCTTTTATGTGGATGTGATTTAACTTCCACCCAAGCTATATGTTGGTATCTCTATGATAATATTGATTCATTGGGACTAATGTTATATTTTACCCATAATTTATTTTTTTATGGTGAAGTAATTTCCCTAGAAACTATTTTTCCATTATAGTAATGAAATTTAAAATATTTAAAAGACTATATTCTTATTCCCCCAACATATTCTTTTGATTAAATAGATAACAAAACTTTTGAAAAACTTAATGATTTCCTTTATTGAAGAACCATCCTATGTTTTGCTAAATTAAAATTCTATATAGTTTCCATTAAAATATATCTCTGATTATATACTATAATGTGGGTTTTGATATGTCACATATTAATCTTGGGTTAATAATAAGTAAAAAGGTTGGTTAAGAATTGACTCAGTCATCACCCCGATATACAATGAGTGGGATTATGACTTCACACATAGCTAGGAACTCCTAGGGAGATGATTTGGAATATTCAAAAAATCATTATGAATCATAAATAAGGGTTTTTCATTCCATTAACAAGGTATCATATTAGTGAAAACAATTGAACCAAGTTACTACCATATATGGATAACCAACTAGATAAAACATTCAATCCCCACTATATTGTATTGATAATTTCACTTCATATTACCTTAACTACACCTCTAAGATTCTAAATTTAATATATAATATTCTCATAGACATCAACGATATTATATTGAATGAGGAAGTATTTGATTCATTTATTTCACATTATATGGATATATATGTTCTTATTTAGCAAGATTTTACTTAAGGAATGGTATATAAATTATTTTTTACACTTATGATGAATAGATTAGTCTTAATCATGTGATAGATGAGGACTAAAATTATATATCTCATAGATGTATCCCAATTTCTCATAAGACCAAACAGACTGGTTCTTTATGCATACATTTTCCCAAAGCAGGTTATTTTCTTGGCACAAGGCCTTGAGAAGATCTTTTGATGTTAGAGATTATGCATTCCATCATTATGATGATCATAATTATTGTTATCTATATTTTAATTTATTTTCCTGGATATAAAATACCATAATATTCATTTGATTATTCATTAATATTGTCGATTTATTCGTACCATATCAATTATTATTTATATATGTTATGAATTCTTCATTTATTTGACATCCTTACTAAAATTTTGAGCCCACCCTAATCTATTTTCCTTTCACTAGGAATCTTAGAGAAGAACATTGTGTAAATTTCAAGTACATGATATAGGAGATAATTATTTTTTGAATATATGGCCATGATGTGTATATTTTTTCTAATGTAATGTGTGTTTGTATCATTTCTTCCAAGACTACTAAAATATAAGATCCTTCAAGAATTATTTTATTCTTTTCCAATAATATAATATGATTTCCAGATCATTATTTTTGGGGTTTGGGATGTTAATATTTTTATTAGATAATTTTATTAGGAACCCTAGGGACTAGATTTAGATGAACTATGTTAGATATCCCAAGGACTATGAAAAAACCTCATGATTTGTTAATAACACTGTAGAAATCATAATATTAATTATATTTTACACTTATATATCATGATATAATTATGTGTATTACATTGTATAAATATAATGTTTACTATGAGGAATGTGTATTATATCAACACCCATAGTAAATGAAGGGATATTTACCGTGAATAGGTTGATGAAGATAAAGTTGAAGAGTCTCTATTATAGAACATATTATGGAAACTAGACAAGGTTATAAATAATAATGTTTCCCACATATAGAGACCTTAGAAAGAAAAACATGGTTTAAATCTGATAAATAAAATCACATGGGAAAAATATATAGCATTCAGAAAAGGTATTAATTCATAGATAGATGAACAATGAATCGTGTCCCTTGAAAAGATATTTCTCACTATGGGAAGAAGTGAAAATAAGCAATTGATCATGGAATTTTATCATCTAAAGGTAGATATGGATCAATGGTGGTAGCTAATTAAAAACACTAAAGAGGAATATGAATAAATGGTTATTAAATGCGTAAATTATATAGATATATTCTATAAAAATTACTTTCCTCATGGGAAAACAAAAAAAAATTGATATGAATTTTACAAAACTTAGAAAAATGAAGGTGGGAAGGACTACTGAGTACGAGTCTATCATTACAAGGATTTCTAGATATAATTTCTATAGAAAAGTCATATAGATTATTTGTTTGATGGTTTGGTGTTGGGCCTTAAAATTGTGATTATATCTCATACTATTTTATCACATATGAATATAGTCTGAAATGATCTTAATATAGAAAAGGATATTTCCATGATGTATGTGTTCAAGGGAAACTAAGAGAATAAGTGGCTAACTAAGAATATTGGGAGGAAAAAAGTGGAAAAGGGGAAGAAAGGAATGTTAATATTTACAACATACGATAACCTTGGGATGAGACAACATCTGTCTTATTGAAAGAGAACAATAGTTTGTTATATGTGCGGAGAAAATGGACATCAATCTCACAAATACATGGAAAAGGAAGCATCAATTTATGTTAAATAGTTTAACTATATAGAGAAGTGAAATTATATAACCCAATGCCCAAAAATGAAAATAATTTATCTTAAATTCTAAAATAATGTATGGTTAAGATTATTTGATTACCAAAAATGTTGTAAAAGATATTAATGTCATAGTAGTAAGTGCTTTCATCACTACTTCAATGTTATATAATGTCATAGTTTATTCTAGATATATAAAATCCTTTATATCTATATTAGTTTTTAAATAAATTTTTTATTTTCTTAGAAATATAATAAGGGAATTTTTCATTAAAGAACCATGTTGGAATATTATCTAATAAATATGTGTCAAGAAATTACAATTATAATATCTTCTTATACCCTATTTTGAAATTTGGTTCGTATACAAATGGTTGACATTGATATGATCCCTAGTAAGTAATGTATATTATTGTATAATGAAAAAAAATTATTTCCAAAGGATGAAGTTTATGATTTTGGATGGTTTTTTGGAATATCTTATCTTTAATGGGGAAATAACATTGAACTATTTCATAATGTACATTTTGTGAAAAAAACCATTGATTTTTTCATAAAGAATAGAATTTTCATCTACTAGACTATTTAATTGATTTCCCTATTTAACTCCTCTATGATGCAAGAATAACATTTAAAAATCCATATAGAGTGGAAATAGTGGGCTTTGTTTTGTTTAAGAAAAACTATTTGAGTTTTTTGATGAGGAATTTATACACCCTAATGTTTCTCTATGGAGATCCCATGTTTTATTAGTTCAAAATAAAGATGGATATATAATAATAAAAATTGATTATAGGGTTATTAATTCCATTTCAAATAATAATAATAATAATGGATATAAATTCATGAATTATTTAACCAACATCAAGGATACAAATAATTTTTAAATGATATATATTTCATACGTTATCACCAGTTAAGGATGATGATGGAAGATATATCAAAGATGAATGTTTAACAAGTTATATACATTAGGATCTTATGGTAATGGCTTCTATATTTATTAATGAACCATCCACCTTTATAGATCTAATGAATATTGTTTTCAATGAGTATCCTGATATATTTTTGTTGGTATTCATTGAAGATATATTGATATACTCTAAGAGATACGATGTTCATGATTTTCAAATTTAAATAATTCTTTTGACCATTAATAAAGATGAATTTTATTGGAGGGAAGAAAGGCCTAAAAGGCAACTGAATATGTGTTTTTAGTTATGGAAACCCATTTTTTGACATTTTATGGATTTTTTTCTTTTTTAATGGGATATGTTGTCAAATCTTTTGTGTGGAATGAATTTATTTCTAGGTATTACATTCATATTGATGTTATGGTTTTGAATTTTATAATTTTTCACAATATAGTTTTGATTTTAATTAAAAATATGCATATTTTCTTATATTTACTTATAAATAATTAATTGTACGAATCCATATATCAACATATTCACATTAAAATTTATTTTAAAATATATGATACAAATATTTATCATTCATTTTTTTAATGTAAAAAACAATCCATTTTATTTACCTTATAAAAATTAATACATATATATATATATATTTAATTATTTATACATATCTATTTTTTTCTTATATATAAATAAGTGTGTGTTAATAATTAAAAAAATATATATGATTATGTATATTATAATATATGTAAATAAATAAAAATTCTAAAAATGTATTTAAAACAATATCTAGACATTTTTTTATATTATACATATATATGTATATAATATTTATAGATACATATATTTATCTGTTAATAAATTGATATATATTTATATTATATTATAATTTATGTAAATGAATATAAAATATAATAGATTTAGAAATTTATTTAAAAATAATTATATGAAAATATAAACAAAAAATATATATCTATATATAAATATATAATTAAATATAAATATCTTAATATAGAGAAAAACAACATGGTGTTATAGTAAAGGCGTTTCTTCTTCAAATAGAGAGTTGCGGGGTTCGAATCCTTGTGTTATTAAGAGGTTGTGAAATTTAAAACGCAATGATAAAATGTGTTGTGGGATGAAAAAAACTGATAGGGGTGGTGGAGCTGTTTTAAAGGGGTCATGGAAGAACTGATAAGGTCGGGTTCATAATGCTCGGAAAAAATAAAATTTTCCCCCCTTAAGTAGCTTTATTTTAGTATTGATAAAGGTATCCTTTATCAGAACTAAAAAAATTTATATAATAGTGGTCATTTTACACTAATAAAAAGAATTGTCAAAAGGGTCCTTTAACAACCTATTTTGCAAGCACTGTTAAATTATGCCCTATAATAGAGGCTTTGTAGAAAAAACATTATATGAACTATTAAAAGCCCATTACTAGTGTTGTTAAAACCTAATTTTGTTGTGGTGAGAAAGATTTGATATATATATATGTATGTATATATATGTGAATCATAAGAGTTTGAAGTATATATTCTCCCAAGAAGGAGATAAAAATGAATAAAGTAATATATTTTAAATTCATGTGGACTACTCCTACTCAATACCCTATTACCCTAAGAGAGAAAAAAATATGGTTGATGCATTGAGTAGGAGAGGCCATAGAATTCTATCCATGATGGGGATTATTAAGGATCTTATATACCTAGATCTCTAAATGATGGATATGGTGATATCTATGAAATGGTAGATATCATTCCTTTCACAATTTATTTTTAGACCATCCTTACTAAAGAGATATAAATGTTATAGTGCAATGACGATAAATTAAAAATAAATATTAAAGTAGAAAATTATGGGAAGTTAACATAATTCATATATTGAGATAGTTTATTTATGTCTTTGAAGAGATCATGTTTTCTGTCCATACAAAAGTTGAAAAGGGAACAACTCGGAGAAGCACATAAATTAAATTTCTATATACACTATTGTAGTAAAAATATGCACAAGGATTTAATGGAACATTTATAGTTGGATGTTATTTTGAAAGAAATTATAGACTATTTCTCTATATAATTAATATTTTAGTGGGTAAATGTTATGGAAAAACATCCAAATGGAGTCATGTACCCTTTGGGTATAATAATATGGATGTGGGAAAATATTAAATATGAAATTTTCTTTGGACATCCAAAGACTGCAAAGAACAATGGCCATATGTGTGACATCATTATTCATCTTACAGTGTATAATAATTTATTAGAGATAAGGTAAGATCTACCCATTGAGTGACATTCCTTTGTCTATATTAATGAAATAATAGAGATTTATAGGGAACCTCTATTAATTATATATGATTGTGACCAACAATTCACTTGAAAATTTTGTAAGATTATTCAAAAGAATATAAACTCTAAGATAAAAAAAAGTACCACATGTCATCTCCCAATTTATGGGAAATATGAATGAACTATCAAATAATTTGAAAATATGTGGATATAATTTTCTCTTGACTTCCACAGTGTGGGGGAGAAATATTTACCTTTTTTGAAGTACCATACTATAATAGCTACCATTAATGAATATAGATCACAGTAAGTATAGAATAATATGAGATTATGTGTCACACTCCAACGTATTGTTAAGAATATGATGAAAGAATTTTATTTTACCAAGAGCCTATACTTGAGATACATATTATGGTACAATCAATTAAATACCAAATTTAAATAGACAAGAGAAGATAATATAGTTATGATAAAAGTTATAGGATAGAAATAGAATTTCAAGTGGGTGATCATTTATTCATTATGGTTTCAACATTGAAGGAAGTTGTAATATCTCATAAAATTATTATTTAATACCGAGGTACAAAGGCCTTTTGAAATACCAGAAATAATTGGAGCTATAGTTTATCAATTTTGTATGTCACCCAAAATTTTAAAAGCACATGAGTCCATCCATGTTTAATTAGTGAGGAAATACATGATAGATAAAATCCATATTATCACCAATGATGGTATATAATTGGATCTTTACTTTTCTTATAATGAATCTCCCATAATTACTTTTAACACAATAGAGAAAGTATTTAGAGATCAAAAAACTCGAGTGGTGAATGTTGTTTAGATAAGTAAAACACTACTAGGAAAAACCTTGGAGCCAAAATAATTTACAAGGGAGGATTATGAATTTTTTGTAAATAGCCAATATATAACCTAATATAATGGATGCAATTATTTATGGGGAGATAGAATGTAATACCCAAGACCCTAGTATAGAAGGTTAACATCATATCCAAGAAAACCACACTCTATATATCCTTTATTCATGAGTATATTTGAAATTTTTATTTAGGAATGTATATTATTTTATTATAAAAAATTAAAATTCATATTTGGACTCATCATTAAGATATTATCTAAAGATGAGTTTTTTGGATTTCTCCAATAAATCAAATTTTATGTTAATTCTGAAGTAAATCATATTTTATAATATTGTCAATTTTTTTAATCTATATTTATACATGAATGAGTGTTAAATTTATAAAACCCATATATAAAAAAATGGAATTTATAATATAAATTAACATTTTCAATTCAATTATTATAGTTTTCAAACAAATGATTGATATTATAGAACTCAAGTAATATTTTCCACCAAAATAGTTTCATTAAATTATATATTTACTATATTAAAATTATTTCTAACAATTATATAAATTTATTCATAAAAATTTAGTTTAAAATTTATATTCTTTATTTCTAAATTATCTTTAAAGGACAACTTTATTTTAAAGTACGAAGATTATGTTAACATATGTAAAAACTAGTTAGCATGATAAAAGCTAAAATGGGATTAGTAATATTTCAAGGGGTAAAGGGAATTGAGAAATGTAATAACATGTAAATAATAGATTTTATGAGAAATAGATAGAAAATATATCTTTCCCACTATATTAAATTCAAATTTTTCAGACACTTGATATGTTTAACATGTTCTCCCATTATATTAAATTGAAATATTTACAAATGGCCCCTTTGAACACTTCTAAAAGGGGTATACTACCACCACATTAATACCAATATAAATATTAATTTTCCTCTAGAAAAAATTCACTATTACCATATACAATAATGTTAAATCACTTTCATAATATTCTTGTCACAATAGAGTTTCCCCAACCATTCCTTTCCAAGAAACCCTCTTAGAGAAATCCAATGTTCTCCACGTATGTTCAATTCATCATTATCATTCAATTTAAATTTTTTTATAATATTGTATTAGTAATTAAAAATTTAAATTATAATTAATGTATTTATAATTTTTAAAAAAATACTAACCACATTTAACCATTTCATTATGAAAAATGAAAAAATCATATGTGTGTTTTGTGTACTACCACCTCTTTGATGAAACATGTTTTGTTAACATTGAACAGTATAAAATAATGGGAATAGAGATGTAAATATTAGATTAATATGATGTTTATTATACCATTAGGTTTTTTCTATAATATATTTTTGAACCTATATATGATATGATCAAAAAAATGATTAAATTTAATTCTACGATTTAAAATACACATACTAAGAGGAAATTATTTTATTCATATTGTGTAATATTTTTATATCCATTAATTATTCTTATAATTCCATCAAAATTATGATATATAAAACTACTAATAAATAAATAATTTCATTACTCTTTTGGTGTATGTATATTAAAAAAATATTCTTTATAATGATTTATTGAATCATGATAGGTTCTTATTTGAGTCAAGTTAATAACCTATTTGAAACATACAATGAATTTATATTATAAATTACTGGTAGAATTTAATTACCAGAATAATAAAATATAAAATATAATATTTTAATTTTTTATTATATATATATTATATCAATATTTAATTCAGTAATTAAAAAACCGCCATTTGACCACCTTGAATCGTTAAAACCTGATCATTTTTTATTTCATATTCAAGGATAAATACTAAAACACTAATGAAAGGAATTTGAAACACCATAAATAATTATTAATGATCTCTAAGAGTAGAATAATCGACTTATTAATGATTCAATTTGAGTGATGAATGCATAAAGACACCTCTATTACAAGATTAATATAAATGATGAAAAAATATAAACACCCAATTTTCAAAATAGGTATAACACATAAATGGAATGAATATTTATGAATAGTAAAAATTAATATTCTTATGAATAAGGTTTTGAATTAAGTGATTAATATTGATATGATCATGATATATTATGTAAAAGTACGATCAAGAATTCATGGAAAATATTAATGTAAAAACCTGATATATTACTATATATTACATTTTAAATAAATCTAATTTCCTTGATAGATTGTGGTACATTCAAACCAGAGTATAAAATAACTATTATATAGTGTAGCATTATAACCTAGTCATTAAATTTGATGTATAAATTTTAATAAACAAAATTTAAAAATATGTAAAACAGTTTTGATAAATCAAATATATTTATAAATATGTACTAAATAGTTTAAGAGTCTTTATATGCTACAAAAAAAATACCTTTTTTAAAAAAATAGTTTTTATTTATTTTAGAGAGTAATTAATTTCATTATGTTATAAAACTTTATAAATTTGATTTAATAAAATTTTATAAATTTTTTAATATACATGTAAAAATAATCTTTTTGTGAATTTTGTAGGTTTTAAAAAAAAATATTATTGATAAAAATTAACAAATATAGATATTTATTGAAATTTTTTGTTTAAATTATTTAAAATTTTATATTTCCTTTTAAAATGGCATTCAATGTAACAATAGTTACATTAAACAATTAATAGTCATATTATATGCATGAAAATTAATTTTATCTTGATTTTGGTATTTAAACATTGTATATTTAGTGAAACATTTATTTCTGGAAAATCATTCTTTTCATCAAATTTTGTGAATTTATTTTAATATTTATTTCTGAAAATTTTAGATATTTAACATGATAAAAATAATTCTATATTATTAACCATATTTTTATAATTTATTAATGGTTACACTTTAATTTTATCTAATATATAATTGTAAAAGACAACAACAATTTGTCACTGTGGGTAATTTAAAAAGGGTTTACTGAGGGAAGGAGGGGAAACCAATACATATGGGTGAAATTGACAATAATAGTTATTCAAATATTATATTTTATAATTATTTGGAAAAAGCACTATACCACTTATGAATCAGTTACCATTGGGAAGTATTTTTCCAGATAATGACTTTATTATATTTTAATCTTTTAATAAATTCCTACCATCTCATATCCCCCACATAATAAAGAACACCACTACATTATCCTAATTACAATAGACATCTGGATAAAAAACAAACCAAATTATATTCTAAACATCCCTCTTTATGAATTAGATGTTTCTGTCTTCTTAAATTGACATTCCATGGTTCCTTAAGTAATGATCTAAAGGAGGCCATCCAAAGAAGAGGTAATCATCATTCCAGGACACTTTGTATTTATTTCTTCTTCTTGACTACATAAATATTTTATATTAATTATAAAATAAAAAATTATGTATCCTAAATAAACTTAAATGTTATAATTATTATTGAACAGACAATATCCACCCTCTATTCAATAAAATGGAACTACAAATACAACTCATGCACATGTGCGGGCTACCACCTCCATATAGCGCTACAATTCATTTTTTGTAATAACATTTACTGGATGATAATTATTTAATATTTAGTTTGTTATATATTATATTTATGATATAATATTATTATGGAATTATAATATCTCATGTCGTTTCTTGACATTAAATATGCTAGAAAATGATAACGTCACTCGTGGGTACATGTGGACTACCACCTACATGATGCAATGTGATTTTTTTTGTTAACAATTTACATAAATCATAATAAGAATATATTTAATTAATATATATGATATACATTATTTTATAATTATTTTTTATGGTTTAGTTATTTTATACCAAATATTCTCTCAATTCATCAAAAAGTGAAAATAATGTTATTCCATACTTACGGCCTACCATCACTATTAATGGTTTAATTAATTTATATATAACTATAATATGTGGATGAATATATATTTATAATTAGAATATATGATATTTATATCATTATTAACACTATTTATTTTATGCGTACATGGTCAATGTAAATGTAATGGAACTACGGTACCAAAATTTTCATAAAAAGGATGCAGTTGACACTAAAAAACAATTATTTTAACATGAAATTATTAATAAATGGGTGTTGATAGATTATAATAGGGTCATATATTATATTTTCTTAAATAAAAATATTCTTATATATAATTTTTTTAAATTTTAATTTATTATATAGGAGGATAGAGACATTTCGAAGAAAGTAAAACTTGAGGTATGTTATTTCTATATTAATTTTATTTCTATGAGACACATGTTATATTCAACACATATTTATTTTATGTGGTTTATATACTACCCAAGAATTTTTAAATGATTCTTCTCATGAAAATTATATTGATTTTAATATCAATATATGGTTATCTCTCCATGATTTTTTACTCGAATGTTACCAATGTGACATGAGACTTATGCTACAATCTCATAGTTTATCAAGATTATTTATGATCAAGTTTCCAATGATGAAATTTTATTACTGATAATTAAATATACTATGAGTTTTATTATACTATTTTTATTTTCATTCAATTATATATTTTCATTTCATATTAATTTTTTAAAGTCATGAGACTAGAATAATTTTTTTAAATAAAACTAACATTATTTCTATTTCTAGTCAAAAATTATTTTTCTACCATATCCAAGATTTCATAAAATATTTTCATATTTTTATTTAAATTATTTTTTAAATTCATTTTTTACATTATTTTTTTTGAAAAATGTGTTAAGAGGAATATTCTTATAGTTTTTCGAATGGGGTACTGTAGACTTTTTGCTAAAATGATAAATGAATCATTATTTTTACATACATGGAATGAACATAATTTATCGCTTTCATGAACACTAAATTATCTAGTATACCTTTATAATATTTTAAGGATCTTTTCAAATAATATGTTTCTTTTTTATTTTTTAAAATTGTATATTTTAAATAAGTGAGTTCAATTTGAGAAGAGAATTTTCCTCATGAAATGTTGTGATCTATTAAAAGAATTTCTATCTATGATAACATCCTTCAATGTTATATAATATTTACAGGGGTTATGATCCATGGATACCAACATTATTATTTATCTTTAGATTTTATGATTACAATGATAATATATTTATTGAAACCGTTACATTTTCCAATGGTTATACTTTGATGAATTGTTGCAATTTTTATGATACCCATTTCCTTTCAATGGGTGAGGATATACGTTATATTTATAATGATCTAATGGAAAAAATAGGAATGAATTTTGATTATATAATTGGTAGAACCATAATTATATTTCCATATAATTCATTTGTTAAACAAGGATATCACTTGATAAAATAAGGATTTTAATAATGAGTGAACCTATTTCAATAATAGGATTTACCACTATGATAATATTGGGAATGAACAATGAATATAGCTATGATGGAATGGGTTGAAAAGTCAATAATAATTTTTAATCATGTAAGTGAATAATGAATAAGTATATTTTTAATATGTTTATGTGTATTCCAGAAAAATTTATCTTATGTAAATTTTATTCTCTCAAAACTCGTGTTAGTTGATTTCATGGTGATTCTTGTCATATGAATTTCCAATAACTATGACATTACTGAATGTATTGATCTGTGATATAATGGTTTCAGTTTTAAAATGTTTTGATTATGTTCTCATGTACTTAAGAAAATTTTATGTTTATGTTATCATTAGTATATCTATTTTTACCCTTACTAAGTAGTTTATCTCACCCTTTCTTTTTTTTCCATTCCCCAGGTTATGAAGAATGTTTTTCAGTATGATATACATAAGAAGGAATCTAGTTCTAAATGACATAGTGGGAGATGATGTAGATTTATTATAAAGAAGTTGTTTTTATATCCAAGAATCCAATAATGCTAAATGTATAAGATTTTGGAATGGATCATAATATTATGTATCTAATATTATTTTAATAAGATGTAATATTTATGTATGAAAATGAAGGATCATTATATATTGTATTAGAGAATAGTTTAGTTACCTTTGGGAACTAGGATGAAAAAAATGTGAGAACCCTTATTATAATCCTATGTATAGAATAATTCCCAATGTTATGGTAATGAAAAGATATTACATTCTTATAAAAACACATTTACTTATATACTACATATTTATATGATTTTCAAATTGTTTAATATTGGTTTAATAACCCTAAATAGAGATTTTTGAGTATATCATGGGTTAGTTTTATTTCATAGTCAGTGTTCCCTTATAGAGAACTTATTTTGATAGTCCCATAGAACAATCTTGCATAATTGATATTTTCATTACAAACTATTATAAAGGATTTTAATAGGTGAGGAACATAAATTACCTTGTTTTAACCTAGTGTTTCATAGACTAAAAATTTGTTTTTATTTTATAGACATTATAAAAATTATTTTTCATGATTATGTGCTTTCCCATTTTGATTATTTTTTCTCAAACTACGTTTTTTGGTTTTAGTCAATGGAATGAACCCTGAGGAATCATGTTAGCAATGTATCTTATGTAAAATTTGGTGATTTGGAGAAACTAAATTGGATCATTACTGGTGTGATGGATAATTAGATTATTCCTAATTATTTATCATTATTTATGGATGAAAAACTAATCTATAGTCAACTATAATACTCACTATAGAAGATAATACTGGAGTCCACTGATAGCTCAAGGGGTGGATATCAAGTAGGAATAAAGGATTAGTTTTCTTATTTTCATTAATGTGGAAATAGAAACCCTAGATAATAAAACAAAGGAAGGGTAATGTGTTTTATTTTTATAATATCAGGGAACATAGAATTGAATTTCTAAGAAAAAATGATGATATCAATGTGAGGATATAATTTTCATCCAAGATATCCATTATTAATTTTTTCCATAAATATGGGGAAGCTAGTAATTATTTGATTTAATTCTCTCTTCAAAAGTATAACTACTAAAATAAAAGAGGGACTATATCTTTTTGATGTATGTAATAATGGTTATTGTGAAAATCATATTAATGTTAAATTTTTTGTTTTTTGAAAATCAGTAGGATTTATTTACATAAATACAACAACAATTTCGAGTTAATAGATGTAAAATTTGATATTATAAAACAAAAAATAATAATATATTATTGAAATAATAAATATTAAATTACAAATGAATTTTTATCCATTTTATTGTCTTCATTCCTATTCAAATGGGGAATTTTTCTTAGATGGTTAGGGAGAAAATAAACATCAATGATATTCCAATTGTATAAGAGTTTGTTGAGGTTTTTTGATAGAGTTTACCAAAATTCCTCAAAATGTAGAATTTGAGTTTTTAAACTCATAACTGAATATTAACCAAATTCAAAGACCCTATATATTATTAGGCCGAATTGAGTTTTAGGAATTCATGAACCAAACCTAGAAAAACAATTACTAGGGATATTTTTATCAACTATGTATCCTTGGGGTAAACTAATTCTTAATGAATAAATAAAGATATATTTATTAGACTATACATTAATTATCAATAACATAACTAGTTATAAATATATAATAAGAATCATCATCCATGTGTTGATAATTTTTTCAATCAATTGTAATGAGGAAAATATTTTTCTAATATTGATATTTTATTTGGGTACTATCAGTTGAGGATAAAAAGTGAAGTTTTACCCAAGATATGCTTCTATATATGGTATGGAAACTAACAATTTATAGTTATATCATTTGGTTTTTCTAATTATATGACCATCATCATCAATTTAATGAGTGGAGTCCTTAGAGTTTAACTTGATCACATTGTTTTAGTATGTATAGATGAAATTTTTATATATTAAATGAACAAGGAAGAGAATGAAGATAACTTAACCATCACACAAATGAGTCATAGGAGAAATTATATAAAAAATTTACAGTGTGGGAATTTTGGTTCCAAAATGTTTCAATTTTGGGGAATATAATTTTAATAAAGGGTACATCTATATATCCATCAATGATAAATGTTTTTGACCATTGGACAAGAACAATGAATTTTACAGGGATTTATAGTTTTATTGGATTGGATAAATATTATCAACACATTGTGGAAAATATTTCATGGTTGTCCAATCCAACCACCATGATAAAATTAGAACAGTTCCAAGTTCTTCTTGTTAGATGAATTCGAGGACATATTTATGGAACTATAGAGAAGTTCAGTCATCATAATTGTGATTAAAATAACCTATAGTGAAGAATGTTTTGTGAACCATTTTGATACATTTAAGTAGTAAATTATATTAATTCTCAGACAAAATTATATAATTTTAGATTATGCCTAAAAAAAATTAAAGGTCCATGAGTAAAATTAAATAATGTGAGATATAGAGTATGATACATTATGTTTTAAATTAATGATAATGGGAAATTATTAGTATGGAGAAGGGTGTGAAATGTATAATGATTATAAAATATTAAATCATACATTAGAATAAAAGATCTATATTTGTTCAAGGGACAATTATTGGAATTTATTAAATATTATGATTACTTTATAAATTACCACCTTGGGGATGTGAAAAAATGGTGTTCAATTATTTTAGTTGAAACGATCATTTTTTCTTAACTATGATGAGGGAAAAAATATCCAATATTTCATTATATGAAAAGGATGGATTTCGAAATATAGAAGGAAGGGGAAAATCATATTTTTATCAAATGAGTATTCAAACATCTGTCTAAGTAATGATTATAGAGGAATATAAGGAATATGTAGAGTCACAAAAGAAGGTATAAATTGTTTATGATCTCAACATTTATTTTAATGTAATGATATGGTTAAAGAACCATGTATGTGAACATTATATACTAGATTTGATAGAGTTAATGGGTAATGATCAAAATATCTCATTCTATATTCATCATAGAAGTATGATCATGAATAGATATATAAAAGAGTATTTATGTTGCGAAAACATGGAGGGAGATATTATAGAGTATGTATCTCATTTCTTGGTAAGTCATTATACAAAGGCCAAGTGACTGAATTCTATGGGGATGCTAAGCCCATTACCCATAATAGAATGTAAATGGGAAAAGATCACCAAGGATTTTGTCAATTGAATCCTAATAAAATCTAACCGAAATAATTCTATATGTATTTTAGTTATTCTCCTTAAGAAGTAAAAAAATTTATTTCTATTATAGAATATTTATCTCTTGATCAACATTACATAATATATATTAAAGATGTGGTAAGGTTTGACAGAGTACCACATTATATTGTATTTGACTGATATATGTGTTGTTCGTTGATATTTTGATGAAATATTTTTCTATATCTGGATTGAAAGTTGGGTTAAAGTAAAAATTATCATCCATTGATAGATAATATTCCTGATAAAAAAATCATACACATGAGTATATTCTGAGGTACTTTTTTTTATTTTAAATGTAGTAGGTATAATTACATTCATATGGTTGAGTTTTATGTAGTAATAGATTTCACTAAATTATCTAGATAGATAATTATGAATATATATATGAAAATAGTATAGAACTCCAACATACTATAAATAATTTAGAGGAATAAAGCTATTAGTACCTGATATGGTTGATTAAATTGAATATAAAGTTGATGTCATTCATCTACAAATTAAGGCATCTAAGATACTATAAAAATGTTAATCTAATAATAATATGAAAAATATATAATTAAAATTTTATTAGATGGTATTACTATGAAATAATCTATTTAATAAGGTTGTGTTATTAAAAAATGAATTTAAGATATTTTATTATTATATATTATTTATTGTGTTGGGACAATATCTTATCACTTGGTGCATCCATTAAATGTCTCACAAGTTCAGGATGTGTTCCATGTATCTCTATTAAGGAAGAACATACATGATCATTCTGAGGTTCTAAACTCAGATATTATAACATTGGGTCACATAATTCTATATGAAGAAATACCCTTATAAGTATTGGATTTTAGAGATAAAGTCGCACATAACAAGACTACTCACATAGTAAAAGTTTTCTAGAAGAATCTAAAATTTGAAGAAGCTACATTGGAACTTGAGGATCTTGTGAAACTGAAATATCCTCAATTTTTTTATAAGAGTGAAGAAAATAAACCTAAAAATTAAATTTAATATGTGTATAATATATCACCCAAATATTTTATGACATTATTCATTTTAAATAACTTTAATTTCTTCAATAGTTTGTGATTCACATAAACTCGAGTCTAAATGAAATATAATATAGAATACCATTATAACGTAGCAATTAAATTGGTAGTATAAATAGAAATAAACACATTTTAAAAATATGTATAATTTTTCTAAATAATGAAAATATATTGATAAATAATTAATAATTTTTAGTGGAGTCTTCATATAGTTCTAAAGAATACTTCCTCCAAAAAATGGTTTATATCATTTTCTATGAAAATAATATACTTGATTTTTAAATATTTAAAAAAAATATTTGATAAAATGAACACAATTTTTTAAAACAACATGTTAATAATATTTTAGGGATAAATTTTTTATAATTTTCTAAAAATATTAAATTTTCAATGAATAGTAAGAGATACTGATTTTTTTGAAAATTTTCATTTGATTTTAAGAATTTAAAAAGTTACAATTTGTTTTAAGAAGGTTCCAAAATAAAAACCAGTTTATTTATATTATTAATAATTTAATTTTGATTATTGGTATTCTTATTATATATTTTTTTAAAAACCTATATACTTAAGAAATTATTTTCCTTGATAGGTGTATTTCCATCGCATTTTGTGAGATTATTTTAAAAGATATTTTTTTTCAAATTTACATTTTGAATTTGAAAAAATGGAAAAATTCTTGGTTTCATCGTTTTTACATTTTTTTTCATGAGGAAAATTCAATTCATAATTATAATTATTTGTAAGATAGGAAAAAAATTCACTATAGTTAAGGTTTAAATGGATCTACAGGGGCAAGTTAAACCAAGAGATAAAGGGTAGATTTATAATTTAACTTATATAAATACTATTTTAAATCCATATTTTGACATAATAATATCATACTATTAAATACTTAGAAATTAGGAAGCGTTGCTCTTGAGAATGAATTTATTATATTTTAGTCCTTTATGAAATTCAATATATGTTCTCTCCCCTAATTATAAAATGACACCATTCATTAACATTATTTTTTATACATTTATATATATATATATATATAAACTAATAAATTTCTCATATCAAAATTAGTATCCCTAAATTAGAGTTGTTGGTTTTCTTATTAGACCTTTCTAAGGGTCTTTCAGTAAGGATTTTAAGGAGGCCTACAGAAAAATAATTAATCATCATACCCGATATGTTTCAAAATATATATATTTATAAATAATTTAAATCTTTAATATTCATCCTAAAAAAATATCTTAAATCTCCCTATTATACTTAAATTGTATTATTACCTTTAAACTAGAAATATCCACCTTTTATTTTATCAAATGGGAAGTGAAAACATAGTTTGTGCATAAGTGTGGACAACCACCTCCATGTAGATATATTGATTATATTATATAATCATGTTTATTGTATTTCTATTATGATTGAATTAAAGTTTAAATATGATATTTGTAAATTATTTTCATATGGAAATATAATATCATATTTTTCTTCTCACCTTCCAACATGTTGGAAAATAATATCATTTCTCATGCATATGTTTGTACTTCCACCACTACGAAGTGATGCAATAAATCTTTTGTTCTTTATTAACATATATTGTAATAAGTATATATTTAATTAATAAATATGCTATAAATTATAAAATAATTATTATATATGTTTTAATTTTTATTTATTTTTCTTTCATTCCATCTGTTGAAAAGTGGAAACAACTTTCAAATGCATGTATAACTAACCATCTTCATGAATGGTGTAATTTAATTTTCTCTATCTACCTATTATAGATGACTATATTTATATATATAATGAATATATATAATAAGTATATAATTATTAACATTATGGATGTGATGAAACAATCATTAAATTAGTTTTACTGGAACTTCCAAAATGAAATTTTTATAAAAAATGAAACAGTTAACACCTAAAAATGATACTTTATAAAAGAAATTATACGCAAATGGTTGTGGAAACATTATAATTAGATAATATAATATATTATTAGTATTTATATGATTTTGATATAGCAATACCAATATTACATTTATTATATTGTCGGTTTTATATTTTCCAATAAATGCTGAACTTGACATATGGATTTTCGTCTCATTTTTATTTTCGTGAGACACATGTCATGTTCAAAAATTTTATCTTTTATTTGGAGTATACGGTTATAATTATTGTATTTAAAGATAATTATCAAGATAATTATTACGCATTAAATATCCATTTATGTTTATCTCTTTCACAGGTTTTTTATTTACAAGATACCAAACTGGTAAGGGATTTATGTTACAATATCATTATTTATCAAGAATATTTTTCATCATGTTTGCATTGAAAAAATGCTATTACCTAAATTTCAATAATCCCATGATTTTTTATTTAATGAAATTAATTTTTATTACATTCATTTTTATCTCTTTATAAGCTTAATAGATTGAATAAATATGATTATAGAAGACCAAATTTATTTCGGTCTTCTATCAACAATATTTTCTTCTTCTTTATACGAGTTTTATAAGAATGCTTCCCGGAATTATTTTAAAATTTAGAAATTATTTTCTAGAATCATTTTGACCAGTGATATATTTTTTACAAAATTGATTAAAATTAATCTTTTTATGATTTTCTCAAAGAATAATTCTTTAAACTTAACAAAAAATATAAAAGGAATATTTGTTTTAACATACACAACATGAGATAAATTTCAAAAATTCATGACCTATCATTTATTTGAATAAAAAATTAGATAAATATTTTTTTATTTTCAAGAAAGGAAAAATTCTATTTTATTTGAGAAAATTTATTTATTTTCAATAAGTTATTTCAAACTGAAGAAATATCTTCCTTAATAAATGATATTTTAATGTAAGTTATATCTATGATAACAACAATTAATGTTACTTATTATCTACTAGGGTTATGATCCAAGAATACCATCCTTATACATTCCTTGGTGGTTTATGAATGTGATGAAATGAAATTTATGAAACCCATTTATCTTTCTAGAGGTCAAGCGATGATGAATTATAGAATGTTTTACAAAACGTTTATCATTTCCACGGGTTCTGACATATAATTAATGTTTTGTAATATATGTGACAGACATATGAATGAATTTTAACTCCATGGTGGGTGGTTACAGAATTATGTATCCCTCTAATGCATTGATTAAATATGGATATCTCATTAGGTTATAAGACCTAGATTAGAGAGGGACCTTTGTTCAACAAGGGACACTATCCATAATGATAATCATGGAGAGTGAACCTTGACTAAGGATATAATGGATTTTGGAGTAAAAGCAATCCACGATATTAGTATTAGATTTGATATCTTTCTAATGATATGATTTTATAAGTTTATGTGTATACAAATAACTTATATCTGATGGAAATGATATGAGTCATGGATCATGTTCTTTGATTCCTTTATGATTTAGTCTTTTTGAAGAATGAAGCATTGTGACATGAATCATGATTTAGATCTATGATATTCTGGGTATGGTTTTATAATGTTATTTTCTTAATCTCATGACCTTATTACCTTATTAGGTTTAAATAATCATTATCATATCCATTTTCTACCCTTACTAGGAATTTTATATTACCCACTATAAAAGATTCTTTCTGAATGAAATAAAAATATTTCTTGAAGTATGATTTTTCAAAAAAGGTATTATTTATAAAGAACCTATTTGGAGATGATATATATATCTAATGAATTTTTTTGTATATAGGGCTTGAAATACAATAATCCAATACTGTTCTATCATGGATAATAATGCTACGTATTGAATATTGATCTAATATTTTTT
Organism: Viscum album; assembly: GCA_963277665.1. NCBI lineage: Eukaryota > Viridiplantae > Streptophyta > Magnoliopsida > Santalales > Viscaceae > Viscum > Viscum album. The sequence goes on along the minus strand of OY728157.1, from coordinate 451,267,856 downwards.
AATATTTATATATTAAATATATGGTTCATATAGGTGAGGTGTTTCCATCTCAAATTAGTCATTTTGATACATTTTTTTTTAATTGTGAACCTAATTCTCATTATGTGATGTATATATAATCCCAATTTGAGAAGTAATATCAGGAAATTAATTTATTCTTGGTATTTGGTGATAATTTTGAATCATTGTCTTTCAAAATGTGTTTATAGAATTTATACCAATTCTATAAGTGGGAATTTTGGTGTGAATCAAGGAAATAAGTTATATTAACCAAATATTTCCTTTTGTGTGGTTCATACATTGCTATGAAAGGAATTTTACTATGTTAGTCATGAAATATAAGGGATTTAATAGTCTATATTGTTAACCCTACAATATATTCATTTGATTCACGAGTTACCTAAACCATTATTAAACGTAATTTTATCTGTGGTGTAAAAATCATCCTTTGTTTTGGTAAAGTAATTGTGTGTTTAGTTGTTTAGAAAATACATCTACGTCCAGATATTAAAATTCGTATACAACTAAGAATATTTATGAAACTTCTAGAATTTTCCCTAAAATGGGGTGGTTGAAAATTAACTAAATCATCACTCTGGTGATCAATGAAGGGGGATAAGATTTTATGCCCAACTCGACACTCCCATGGGTAATGATATGGAATATTCAAGCACTATTAAGGAATAATGATGAAGCATTTTTCCTATAATTTCCTTTGTTTCTGCCCAATAAAAACTAATTAATCCAATTATTATTTTCTATGGATAATCTAACACTTCTAAAGTTCCATTTATATTATATTTCTTTTATAGGGGTATGCCATGCGACATTTTCAATACCTAATTACTTCTATGTCGATTATGTAAAAAAAATTAAACATCCACAACATTTTATTAATTTATGAAGTATTTTATTTTTATATTTATTCTTATATTGATAACATTGTTTTTATATATGAAGAGGCTCATGAGGTAATAGTGTAAAAACTGTCATTAACATTTTTTGTGAATGTCTTTGACTTAATAATGTTATGATTGGGGTCTGTAATTATACATCCCTTCAATGCAACAATGGGTCCCATGAGACAAAATATGTTGGCTTTGGATGTATATATTTTAACATAAAAAGACAGTTCCTCAAGAATTATCCTTTCTATCATGTTCTTTTGTTTGATATTATTTATTCCATAGTATTAAATCAATTATTTTTCCATGTTTTCATTTATTGTCATGGATGTAGTATTCAATCAGTTTTAATTGATTATTAAATCATGTTATTAATTTATTCCTCCCATATCACTTATTCTATGTTTATGTTATAAAATATTGTATTGTATGACACTCAATATTGATAATCTAAGCTCACCCTTATTTTTTCTTTTCCCGAGTAAACCTATATAAGTACCATGTGTAAATTTTAACGACATGATGGAATTCCCAATAAAGTTGTCTAAATATTTTCTTATTGTATCTCATGTTTTCAAATATAGTGTATATATGAATGTAGTTTTCTATGTCTACTAAATTATTGGATAATTTGGGAACATTTTTATTATTTACCAACAATTTAATATAACTACCAGCACTAGGTTATTGGATTATTAAATAATATAAGTCTTGTAATGTCTCTAAAACAAATGAACTAGTTTATATATTTGGATCATAGTTTTTATATAAGTATGGACAACATTTTCATTTCTATAATGGGTAAAAAAGAATTAAATTATATAATATTATACTTTTATTAAATCATAAATATTTTATCCATTTCATTTTATTCATTACTTCCATCTTATAACCACCCTTATAAAGTAAAGATGAAAAAACCCATCTCTTATAGAGGTGGTAGAAAAGATGTATGCATGAGTGACATTATTGTTTTCTAATGGATGGAAGTGTACGATTTTAAGTAATATATTATCTATAACGAATCATAATTAGGCCATTAATATCAAATATAATAATTTTTTACAGTATTTTATATATCTATAACATCCAATGATAAAAAATGTAACACCTCACTTCATAGAGGTGGAAGCCCACACATACACATGAGTGATGATTTAATTTCCCATAGGTTAGAAAAAGAGGCAGAAAATAGTTATACCATTATCAAAGTAATGTTATATATATATAATATAATGATTTTATTATTACATATTTTTTTGATAATATTTAAAGGAGGTAGAAGATTAAAAAACCTAAATTAGGTACACTAAAACTGATAACTTCTTCTCGAATATCCCCCTTTGGCTTACACCATAATCCATTTAGGATTGGTAACATTAGATGAAAATGAACTCTTGAAAGTGGGTAGGATTTTTGGATGGATATTTATTTATTTATAGGATGAGATAGAGTGTTCAAAAGGTGTGTGAATGATAGTATATCAGGTTACCATTATAAATAAAAGAGTGGGACACCTATAATTTTCTAAATGTTTCAAGATTATAAATGTCATAATTATATTAAAGTAGAAAAAAAACTGTGAAATTATTAAGATATGTTTAAAGGGTAAAAATACCATAATTAAATAATATTATAGATGAATGTTTTTGTACTTACCATAAAATATTTAGCTGAATTAACGTGGTATATACATGACATTGGTGACACATATTTACCATTGTTACACTCCATAATGACCAAAAATCAAATTAAACTCTTTATAAAAATAGAACTTAATAATATCAAATAATTGATCCATATTTCTTGTTTATATTTTTATATGCGGAGGAAATTACTTTTTTATAATTATGCAGAAGACATGAATTTTTTAAAAAAATGTGTTTTATCAATAAAAGAACTTATAAATATAAAATATTATTTTGATTACTATAGAATAATTTATATTAAATTTAATTACTTATATATTATTTTACAATTAAAATAAATTTAATATATAATGAAACATCTGAATTATTTTATTTAATGTAAAAAATAATTCTTTGCAAAAATCTGCTTTTTTCATTATTCACTAAAAAAATATTTTCAAAAAAATCCAAAAAATTTACCCAAATATATATTCGATATATTTATATAAAAATTAAATTCAATTTGATTAAATTAATTTTCTCAAAATTTTTAATTTACTATTTATATAAAACCATGTTGTAAATGGAAAAAGAATTTTGTTAAATAAAACATTTTCATGAGAAACTGAAAACTATTATGAAATTATTTATAAAATGTTGATGTTTATGAATCCATTAAATTAATAAATCTAAATCCTAAGATTTTTTATTTCTATAATTTCATTTATTTTCACATTCTTTACCCCTTATGAAATAGAATCCTTAATGTTTTATTTGTTACTTAAAAAATTGATGGTATTTTTTCCTTATAACTTTTCTGATTCCCTTGATGCTTCCTTAATCAAGTGGCTCATCCACAAAACCTTAACCTAGAGATTAAACTTATTTCAGAGTATCTATTCTCTATGATCCCAAATATAAACAATATATTATTGATAGAGTGGGATTTTCCTCTAATTATATCACTTTAGTTATAGGTGTAATAGATGTATCATATACAAAATTCCATAGGAGAAGACATAGAAAAATATTGTACCTGATATATAATCTAAGGTAATGTGGTAATCAACCAATCCCACTATATTTAGAATTTCATAGGCTTTAATTTATCTTGGGATTAAACCTCATGATTAGGAATACCCCCAAGTAAGTTATCATGAAATACATTCAAATAATCATTTAACATTGGAACATCACAAGTTTTAATAGTTCATCCATTTTCAATAATAAGCATAGGATAATTTTCACATCAATATGTTATCAATATATCAGATTTTTAATATGATATAAAAGGTATAAACTCATTTTTATATAAAAATTGAAACATACAATGGAAATTAAATATCAATTCATTAGCGCAACAATCTATCATAAAACAAAAAAAAAATCTATAAATAGGATAACATTAATCAATACAACAGGATATAAAACAATATTTATAGGAAACAATATTCCATAGATGATAATTCAAAAATTTCTTTAAATTGTTATTTAATTTTTATTAGAATTATTATTCCTTATCAGATACTGTAAATTCATTTCATGAGATGATACTTAAATTTTACATGAAAGGTTTCTAAAAATAAAATAATTTGTGGATCCCAAATAAAAAACATTGGCATAGTTTTAATACACATGTAATTCCCCAATCTCTACTCAATTTGAGGGTCACAAATATACCATATATTATGAAAAAAAATCATCTCCTTTATATATTTTATATTTATGATTCCCAACATGAGTAACTAACTGTTGACCTGAATTATCATAATTTCTTAATTTAATGTAATTAACACAACTTTATTCCTAATTTTCATTACCAGCCTACCATTTTTCATTTTTCTTATCTTGGTTTTCACAAGGCATGTGTCCACTATTTCTACATTTGTAAAACATCTAGATTCCATATGATATTATATATAATCCTTCATTCCCAACTTATCATAATTTGGTAATTTAGTATTCTTACCATTAGGTTTATTCGAATAATTCTTCCCCGTTTCCTATAAATTTAATAACTTACTTTCCATAATATTCATAAATTACAAAAAATAAAAACTGTATTTCTCAAAATACCACCCAGTTACCTCATAACATTTGACATCATGAACTACCAGATTACTTTGTAAAATTAGTTTCAATCCTGAATGAAATCAATAAGTTATACTATAATGGTTCATATGGGGATTTTGAGCATACCTATCCAATATAGTAATGTACGATTTTTTTGAAGCAGATTATTCCTCTTATTATTTCTTTATGTATAAGATTTTTATTCCAGTCCAATTCAAGTAATTTAGTAAAATACATCCCAAGGAAGTTATATTTTAATACCATCCATTATCTGGAATCAATGTCTTCATTTACCCTAATTTTCTTAATCAAATATCACCATTTTTTAACTTCATATTCAAAAATAAATTTAGTTGTATTTACCTTGTAATGGTACATATATCCAAAAACATAAAAAATCCTTAAATCTCTAATCTATACATCACCTTTCACTAGTTCTATGGATCTACCAAATGATGGATATTTTTATTTCATAAAATATCCGACTATTAACATGTTACTCCATGGATAATTATTCCACTATAATTCTTGGGTACCACCATTAATATATTTCATGAAATGAGTTAACAATACAACAAACATCCATTTTCCAACCATTATAGGTTGTTGATTTGAAGGAATATTTTCCTCCTGGTGCATTTCTACCTCAATTTCCCCATTTCCACAATGAGAAACAATTCTAAATTAACATGGATTATATATAGAAACATAAATAACCTGAAAATAGTTCATGATATTATAACTATAAATTAGAATCTATTTAAAGTGTCTTTTAACATTACACTAACCTCTAAAGATATCAAATCCTTTCCAATTTTACCAAATATAATTGTAACATCCCAGGTAAAAAAAGAATAATCCATTTTCATATTTATTAATATTTGCGAATTGAATATTAATTTTACATTAAAGGGGTTTCTATGTTCGATAGCGTACTCGATATGCAACAATGAGTTTCTTCAAAAACTTACGTTGCACACTAGTAATATAATAATATTATTTTAAATGGTAGTTAACACGTAGCCATTGTATTGGCGAGAATGAATATAAATAACTAATATATGATTATATATGTTTGTTAAATGTTTTTACATTTATCCAATAAAGGATAAAGTCTTAAAATACGAAAAGAATTCAATTTTAGGCATATATACTCTACTTTTCACAAAAGGTCGACTTATTGCCTTTTCATGGCGAACCTTCTTTAAATATAGTTTTGGTCACTATTATACATTATGTTGGACCAAATAAAACTATTCTTTATAATCAGGACATGAAAATTTATTTTTTGTAAATTTTTGGTATTTTTCCGATAAAGTTCAATTTTTTTAATGAATAGTGAAAAATGTTGTATTTTAATTAAAAACCTCTTTTTACTCTAATTTATTTATATGATTAGATTGTCATTTGAATTGGTTTTAAAGTGAAATTATAATATATTTTTACCATTTAATCCAATTTTTGTCATTGGAATTAATTTCACATTGAAATCGGACTTATACTAGTGTCAATCTTTTGATACTTTTTTTTCATAAAAACACGCTATTTGTTTTGAAAACAGGAATTAATTATTAAATTAATTAATGCAACTTATATGTTTTGAATTTTGTAAAATAGCCATTATTTTTGAATTCGGAATATCAAATATAGCTTAGGGTGAAGTTTTGGTATTCTTCTGAAAAACATCAATTTTTGATTAATAGTAAAACCACAAAGTGGTACTTAAAAAACTGATTTTTCATTTAAATGAACCATTACCACTTCTGTGTTTTGAATTTCAAAAATATGACATACATGGTTGTCATTAAGAAGTAAAATGTGGTTCAATGGGATTAAAATAATTTTTTTGGTGAATAGTAACATTTATGTTTACTAATCGCGATTAGAGGTAATTAGTGTAGTTTAAGGTAAAAGTAATGTTTTAATAATATGAAATGACCTAGACACATGTCATACCCTTATTGGATGTCTCATGGCCGACCAATACAATCCATGGGTCAACTTGGGGACCCCATAGAGCCACTATGGTAGGAAAATGACATTAATATATTTTTATGTAATGTTAAAATAAAAATGTCACAAACATGAGATGTTTTACTAAAATAATTTTTAAATGTGGTTATACAAGTCCTATTTTTGACTATAAATATTAATTAGAAACTTGAAAAGATTTCCTACATCATTATAGTTTTTTTATAATTTTTAGACATTAAATAAATTAAATGTTTTATGACACCATGATGATGCAACAATTACCTCATTATTCAACAATTTAAATAAAATGAAAAGATAATGAAAAATCTAATACCTACACATGTCAAAAAACTATTGGATGGGTGGATTTCGAACTTTTATCACCTTATCCTCTAAATATATAATTGTGGGACCCTTTGTATCTGAAAATAATTTTATAATAAAGTATTTTTTCTTAACTTTCCAAGAGTTCCCTCCTCTCCTCTTATAAAAGTCCCCCACATCTACCTCCTTACCCACACCTCTCAGGCATTTGGATATGCCATGCTCTGCTCTTTTTGTCTCTCCACATCCCTCTCTTACTCCTATAAGCCTCACTTTGGGCAGAGGTCTTCCCAAGGAAGCCTTTGAGCCCAAATCTAAAAGAGTTACCTGTTTTAATGGTAGTGTCTTCTCTTGTGTTCTTATGTTATATTTTTCTTCTCCGACCCCTAAACACTTTTTATTCATTTATTTTTTAACAACACCAGTATACTCAATATACTAGGATTCTGTTATAAGAAGGATTCAAGCTACACTTACACACACCTACATCTAATGGTTAAAGAACATAGTGTTTCTGTGGATGGCGAATTTCTGCCTCACGAAACGATGATTGTTCAACACCCATATAACACCTTCAAAGGTGGACATTAAGATGAAACTATATTTATATATGATATATAATATGTTTATGTTTTCCTTAAGCTTTTGTATTTTTCATTTATGGAATACCTTTATGGCTTCCATTATTTGTATACGCGATATCTTCATTTTAGGAAGTGTAGACTACCGCCCCCTCAAAGTGATTTGATTCGTTAATGCCATATGTGGAATGTATAAAGGAGGGATTTAAAGTTATTATAGATGATGTTATACTGGAATTATAATATACCTTTATATGATTATTATTTATTTCCATTAAAGTATGAGATATAAATGAAAGTAGAGTTCATGCGTACGTACGGCTTACCATCTACATGAACAGTGCATTTCATTTCTTATCCCCAAATGTAATGTACTATTATAAGTACATATATATAATGGATATATATGATGAATGTTACATCTAAATGATTAATATAATTCTGTAATTAAAATATACATATCTCTCATTTAGTTTTAATTCCATTTAATATGACATAGAAATGAAATTAGCGTTCAAGCGTACGTACGACTTACCGTCCCCATGAAAGGTGCATTTCATTTATTACCTCTAATGATTATATAATATTATAAAAACATGTATATTCTGGATATATATGATATATATGATATCCAAATCATGAATATTATTCTGGATATAATGAACCTTTGACCACACGAACAACATGTAATTGTAAGAAGTCCACTTTCGACATGAGAATCAAATATCGACAAAACAAACATTTTAACTTAAATGATTAAATAATTCTTATAACATGGAAATAATTGATATAAAAGGAATAGTAAGCTTGAAAAATGTTCTTATGCAAGTAGAAATTAACACTAGTTTATTATTCAAGAGATTAAAGAGCAATCGAGTCACGTCGGACACGAGGTAAGGGACTTCGTCTCAATCTCTTTTCATTAAGGCATGTTTCGTTTTATACACAACTTTCTTTTATACGGTGTATAAACCCCTTTGACTTTTAATTTTATACAAAAGGAATCTTTTTCTATGAAGCATTTTACTAAAGGACAAAAAGGAATGATTCATTTAACTTACGCGGTGACAAAGACCCTTTTCCACCGCCGCGAGTATTATTTGGTCTTTGGCTACCTCAACAAGCCATAATGTTTTAAAAATGAAATAAATACCATATACTCTATTATGTATTTTGGTATTGAAAATGGTTTTTATAATGGATTTGTTATGTCAATATATTTAAGTGATATATTGTGATCAAAGAGTGGAAATGTTTTCTTTCCATTATATTTGTTTTATGTCTTATGATTTTATAATGGTACTTGGACATTTGACAGGTGGTTACGTGATAAACCATATGACGGGTGATGTCGTGAATACTAGGATGGGTGGTTACGTTATAACCGCCAATGCATTGGGTATGGAAGTCGGCCGTACGACTATTCCATTAAGTGATATATGTGGAAGTCGACCGTATGGTTATTCCATTTAAGTATGTTTATGTCCCCAGTTACCTTTATATGTTATGTGATCTTTATATGGGTTTTATGGTAAACTTTTGGTTACAAAAGGGTATGTAATGATCTTTTATTCCGTAAAGAGTTTTTACTACTTCATAAAGGTGAAAATTATTACTTTGATAAAGTATACATGGTTTACATGTTGTTTTGAAAAACTAACAGTTTTCATTCGTTGTTTATCCCATACTAAGCTTTTTATGCTCACCCTAAGTTTTTTGAAATGTTTTGCACAGGACTTAATGTGGAATGGGGTCAAGGATGGGATCAAGGAAAAGTCATGCTATCTAAAACATGGAACTAGACATGTTTCTTTTTAAGAGTTTTTATTTTATGGAAAATTAGTAGAAGTGTCTACTTTGTAATCTTTTGAGATGTAATAGTTATGTCCTAATTATCTGTAACTCTAAACCTGAAAAGATCCTCAATGTGAATTATTCATTTAATTCAATATTAAGTATGTTTTAAGGGTGGGGCCTTATAGTTGGTATCAGAGGATGGGTTAGATAACTTTAGGAGTTAGAATTCTATTAAATGATTACCAAAAAATAATTTTTTGAAATGATATAGCTTTTGTAGATTACCATGTTTCTTCATCTGAGACATGTTTGTTAAGAATGTTTTTCCTAGAGGAAACAATACAACTTTTCTAGGATGGGATAGAGAGGGAATTGACCTTTCAAATCAGTATCCTGAGATGGTCAGAATCAGAACTAAACAATTTGATGCTTTGATGGCTCAGTTGAATCAGGTGAAAAATGTTGGTTGTTTTTATTGATGATATTGTGGTGTTTTATAAATGTAAAGAGAGCATGAAAGAAATTTAAGGGTTATTTTTCAAACCTTAAATGAAAATAAATTGTATGAAAAATTAAGCAAGTGTGAGTGTTGGTTGCAACAAATTTCATTCCTTGGTAAAATTGTTTCTAAATATGGCATAACTGTTGATCCTAATAAAACAAAAGTTGTTGAAGAATGGCCAAGACCCACAAATGTAACTGAGATCTGTAGTTTTCTTGGTTTAGCAGGTTACTACAGAAGGTTTGTTGAAATTATTTCATGGTTATCTAGTCCAATGACTAAGCTAACTTGGAAGGGTGTTAAGTATATCTGGACAAAAGAATGTGATGATTGTTTTCAGGAGTTGAAATAAAAATTGGTGAATGCTCCAGTTTTGGTATTTCCTTCTAGGAATGGTGAGTTTGTTATCTACAGTGATGATTCGTTGAAGGGACTTGGTTGTGTTCTTATGTAGAATGATTAGGTAATTGCATATGCTTCACGACAGTTGAGAACTCATGAGGTAAATTACCCTACACATGATTTGGAATTTTCTGCTGTTGTTTTTGCTCTAAAAATTTGGAGGCATCATTTTTATAGATTAAGGTGTGAAATATATACTGATCACAAATGTTTAAAGTATATATTCACTCAGAAAGAATTGAACATGAGACATAGTAGATGGCTTGAATTAATCAAGGATTATGATTGTACAATTCATTACCATCCAGGAAAAGAAAATAAAGTGGCTGATGCTTTGAGTTGAAAAATTAATGCTTCATTAACCATGATGCATTTGGAACAAGATCCTTTGGTTTTTGATTTTATGAACTTTGGAATTGAAGTTATTGGTAAAGGAAGTTCTTTGTTTTGTTTCAGGTATCAGTGAGATCATCCATATCAGACATAATTAAGCAAGCATAAAAGAAATATAGTGGGTTGCAGAAAAAGGTAGAACTGGTTCAGAAGGGTAAGTTTCCTGAATTCAACATTGATAATGATTGTGTTTTGAGATTTTGGGGAGATTATGTGTTCCTTGTGATTCACATTTGAAGGGTGCGTTGTCATGTGAGGCTCATAGTTCCCTGTTTTCAGTTCATCCTAGCAGTACTAAGATGTAGAGAGATCTGCGGGAGTATTACTGGTGGGATGGAATGAAAAGAGATATTGCTGATTTTACTGTGAAGTGTTTGACTTTTCAGTAGGTTAAAGCAGAGAGGCAGTTACCGAAAGGGATGCTTTAGCCTTTACCGGTGGCAGAGTTGAAATGGGAAAATGTATCCATGGACTTTGTTGTGGGATTACCGAGGAAATCTCAAGGTAATAATGCAATCTGGGTTATTGTTGATCGCTTTACTAAATCAGCTCATTTCCTTCCTATTCGAGATACATTCTCTCTATATCAACTTTCTCGATTGTATCTTAAAGAGATAGTCAGGATGCATGGAGGTCCCCTCTCCATTGTATCTGATTGTGATCCCATGTTTACTTTTAACTTTTTTAAATGCCTTCAGAAGTCATTGGATACAGAATTAAATTTTAGTACTTCTTTTCATCCACAATCAGATGGGCAGTCAGAACGAACAATTCAGACCTTGGAGGATATTGTAGAGACCCGTATCTTGACGTACATTGAATTTACATTACATTTGCGGAATACTTAGTACGTAACAAAAAACACACACACAAGGATCGTAATAGTTTAGTGTCTTTGGAAACTCGGAATATAATCTTCTAATCGTGGTGAAAGATCTTCAAAATCTCCCATAAAGATCTTCCTTTTTTTTTACCTAAAACTTTTCTTTATATCCTGGGGAAAAGAAAACATCAAAGGGTGAGCTCAAATTCTCAGTAAGGGTAAACAAAAGAAATATCAATCACATCATATACATAAGCACATAACTTTTGGAAATCTTAACCTGCAAAAGAGATCATAATTTCATAACATGGGGTAAATCATGGTAGTGAAATGTAATCACAATAATCATAACTTAAAACATGAATCTTTGTGGCATTCACACATAATCATAGAGAATCATTTCTTGTTAGTCAAGACTCATTTCCAAGACTATCTTAGTGGACAAAGTCCCTTTCTGAATCGAGTAACCCTCGTTTCAGTCCTGTTTCACTGAACCGGTATAACCTACCATTCCAGCCATGTCCATCTCATGAGATATAAAATCTTTACACAATGCATTGGAGGGAGATATAGGTCCCACCCATCTTATAATGAATCCTTTATTATGTGTGCCACAAAATCATAAATCATACATCATTGCATAACCCATGTAATACAAATGGGAATCTTAAACATCATGACATCATAAAACAATTCATACAAGATAAAGGAATTCATAAAAATAATTCAATAACAACATGATAAAATAAATGTAATAATAGGGATAAAAATAGAACCATTCATTATCTTAGATGGAATATAATTTTGATAAAATACTTGAACTCCATTCTTGAGGAAAATATCCTTTCTTCTTCAAAAACATTTTTCCTTTCATAACATGTCATACGACTTTAAAATAAAAGATGGTGATTAAAAATAAACATGAAAACTTGTAAAGTAAGCTTCTTGGAAATAATGTTTTAAAAATCCATTCATGTCGTATAAGTTAAAAAAACATTCTTCGTACTTTTGTCGGAAAAGTCAAAAAATACCTCGTACGAAAAACGACAAAAGATTCCTTTCATTTCCTTTACTAAAAACTCACCGAAGGGTAAAATTGGATTTAAATAATTTTAGGTGGATGTAAATAATATTACATATTTATGAAACATGTATGTGGATGATAAAATACACCCCAGTAAATACCAAAGTATAAACAATCTCGGATAAAAATGAGATTGTGATATTTTCCCTTACCTTTGGTCCGACATGCTTTGTAAGTTTTCGAACCTCCTGTATAATGATTTAAATCATGTTATTGACTTATTCCAGAATCATATTCCTTGTTATGATATCATATATGGTTCACTTATGACATTATATTACCCGTTCTTTTGTAAATTTCATGTTAAAGAAGCGTTTTGGGTAAAATCGTTTCATTTATCGCAGGTGTTTTGACTTGTTGTTCTTGACATTATTATTACTTATATCATGATTTACTTACTTACAGAATATAAAATATGATTTATATATCATATATATTCAGTATATATATATATATAATAGATAGATAAATGAAATGAAAAACACCGTTCATGGAGACGGTAGTCCGTACGTACGCATGAACACTGTTTTCCTTTCTTTATTATCTTGAATGGAAGTAAGTAGATGACATACATATATATATATATACATAAATACAGTAGCTTTATAATGTCATATATTTCATTATTATTTCTTATATATACTTTATAATCATTCTTAAATGGTTAACATGGAGAATGAATCTCATCGCGTCGTGGAGACGGTAGACCGTACGTACGCACGAGCGATGATATCATTTCCATAAATATTGAATTGAATTGGAGTGGATTATACAATATATCAGAATCAATATGATGTTGTAATAACTATTTATAGTTATTTTTTTACACCATTATACCAATCCATGTAAGGTGGTGGTGGAAAATAGATTACACCACGGCGTGGAGACGGTATTCCGTACGTACGCACGCGCGGTGATTTCTTTTTTCTGTAGGATGGATAGATGGTGAAATAGGGTTGTTTCATACTTATAATAACATATCCGTATATGAGTGATACTGATGTTATTACTTCATAATGAAACAACCTAAGAAGAAGAAGTGGAAGAAGAAATAAAGATGAAAGAATTGGTAACGGTAATTACCTCTTCTTTGAAGCGCCTCTTTGAGACCTCCTCTTAGGGCACTAAAATTGGTCTTTGAGGAAGACCAGAACCTCTAGGATGTTTCTAGGGAAGTTGAGAAGAGATTTTGGCAGGGGTTGGCCGAGATTGAGTGCTCAAATTGGTGTGAGGAGGAGGGGGAGGAGGTGTCCTTTTATAAGGGAGGAGAGGGGAAGCTTAGGAATATCTCAAAATATTATTTTATATTAAAGTCAAAATCGGTTTATAATGGTTCCAAAGGGTCTTATTTCGAAGCTAAAGTGGGGTTGGGTCGAAATCCTATCATCCAATAGGATTTATACAAGTTTAGGGTATTATTTTAACCTTATCAATTACATTTAACTCTAAGTTAAATAATTTATCTTTTACCGTGTCTTTTTGTTTTCTTTCACTATATGGGTAATAAACTTACTATAACATGCCAAACTAACCCCAAATTTTATATTATTAATACATATATCCTTATCTAAGTCATTTGGCCGAACCTTGGATTTTTAGGAATAAAATAACAATTAATAATATAATATTTGATTTAAAAACTATTTTGTGTCAATTTTGACACTATTTGATACATGATTTTTGTGAAAGTCATAACAAAATTATATGTTCAAACAAAGTTGATTAAATCAACACTAATATATCATAGTAACCAAAAAAAGTAGTGTAATTCATAAAAAGTCTCAAATTACATTTATTTTGGTATTTATAATATCAATTATGTCAATATTTCATTAATAAGATAATTACTGCATCATCTTTGTGTCATAAATAAATTAAATTATATGATGCCTAAAAATTACAAATAAAATACCATCATGTAGGAAATCTTTTTATCTTTATAATTAATATTTACAATTGAATTTATCTTATGTACAACCCTATATTAAATTTTTTTAGTAAATATACTTTGATTTTAACTGTTTTAACTCTTCTTTGAATTAAATAACAATAAATGTCCTAATCTAATCCAATTGGGCCAAAATGACCATATTTTATTCCTAAGCTTGTTTTTTGTCGAATTACACTTGTCCAATAGAATTATGACATGTGTTAGGGTATTACTAATATCATTTTTACCCTTAATTACCCTATTTACTTTTAACCGTGGTAAATAAAAGTAAAAAGTTACTATTCACCAAAAATTATTTTCATCTCATTGAACCACATTTTACTTACTGACATCAACCGTGTCTCTCGAATTTTTGAAATTCCATTCACATAAGCGGTAAAATTAAGATTTATGAAGAAATTAATTTTTTAACTACCACTTAGTAGTTTCACTATTCATCAAAAATTGATGTTTTTCAGAACAATGCCAAAATTTCATCCTAAGCTATATTTCATATTCCGAATTCAAAAATGAAGTCTATTTTACCAAATTCATATCATAGAAGTTTCATTAATTAATTTTATAATTAAATCCCGCTTTTAAAACAAAGAGCGTGTTTTTAAGAAATAATATCTATCAAAAGATTGACACTTGATTATGTATGGTTTAAATGTGAAATTACATCTAATGACCAACATTGTATTAAATTGTAAAAATATATTCTAAATGTACTTTGAAACCACTAAAATTAATAATTTATCACTATTAATTATTTCGATTAAAAAAGTTGTTTTTAATTATAATTTAGTAATTTTCACTATTCATCGGAATATGAAAGTTATTCGAAAAGTACCAAAATTTCACCTTAGGCTAAATATGATACTCCGAATCCAAAAATGAAGTCCATTTTGAGAGCTAAAATTTCTAAAAATTTAAAAGGTGGTTATTAGTATTCATAACGGCTATTTATAATAATATTTTAATAGCATAACGTTGTTTAGTGAAACTCAGTATTACGTACTACACACGCTATCGAGGAAGGTTGCGATTGCGTGTAATGCAAGGCAAGTCAAGGATGCATGTTGTGCAAGCTCCTTTTGGTGTAGCGTACAACACAATACATTAATAAAATTAAAAAGAATATTTTTCATAAAATCTCGTGCTGTTACATTCTACCCCCCTTAAAATGAATTTCGCCCTCAAAATTCGTCGTGGTTATAAATGGTTTACTATTCGAAAGTTTCTTTAATAGAAACGCACATCGTAAAAAGGAATACCAAAACATGGCTTTAAAAACTAAAGTATGAAATGTAACGATTACCCAAATAAACTAATCACTGGGTTTCCACATAGGTGAAAATATGGATAAGGAAGAGAAATCTAACCATCATGTTCCGATGGAGAGTGGTAGAGAACATGGCTATGGAAAAGCCAACAATCACAAATCCATAAATTTGTGACGATCTAAGGTACCATCCGATTCATCAGGTATAAGATCACTAGGACAACATTTTTGGTTTTCAAGATCATTTCCCTAAAGTTGAAAATTTGAATTAGAATAAATACTTTCTTTATTTTGGTACAATCTCACTGTTGTTCGTGCCTTTAACACTTTCCACTTCATCTCTTAAATAAATGAAGTTGAATTTGTTATTCGTGAAGTGTTAGCAGATCATGTGATAGAATGACGGGTCATTCCATCTGTCTCAAACAAAAGGTTAGCAAAAATTATATACATAAGTCGATCTATAGTGAGATTAATCATATATGTTTCCTAAAATGGACTTTATACTTCATATATCATACTGCTTAATATAATAAAACTAGTTTCTAATAAATAGGGACTTCATGTAGGCCAGTGGTAGGCGATAAAGGCCAGTCGCACTTCGGTTGTGGGTTCGATTCCCATATCCTTGTCCGACGTGATGGGCTGTCGCCCGTCCTGCAGGTTGTCCTTTTTCTAAAACTATATTACTATATCATCCCATCAATAATATCGAGAAAACATCTATCCTTAAAGAATACTAACTTATGTCCATTCCAATCCTTAGGCTTATCCATAATACTGCAGTCCACTCTCATAACATAGTGAAAATGATTACCAGAGATTTAATACCATCGTTGATCCCCGTATATCATAAGATATGTTTTGTTGGTCACATTCCAAACATTCAAAGTCCTTAATCATGTATTCTCTTGAATACCTTAGTTAAAACATGAATGCAGTTTAATGTTAACACTTTCCACATACCAAAATCCTCAAAATTCTATATACTCAAACCATGATATCACTTAGTCCTTATATCAATCATGAGCTCATGAATACTGTCAAACATTTCATTTTCTCCTTATCCCTTCATTATGCACATATCATCTACATTCCAAAAATATCTGAATAACCTTTCATGGATACTTGTATTATTAATCATACACTTTCAAAACTCAAGGAAGGACAACCGTGTAATAATCCTTAGATGTCTCTTTATTCAATAGTACGATGAGATTACTTATACAACATTACACATGATAAACATGTCATCATTCCACTACATTCTTAAACCATTGACCGAGCTTCAACAATTCTTTCATCTCACATATCATCTATAGTCTCTTCATCATCATCAACATAAATACTACCCATACGACCATACTGATTCTCTTCATGAGACTTTCCCTTAGGGCATTGGTTTGCATAATGCCCTTACATTCCACATTTAAGACATTTAACCATTGTTGATGTCATAGCAATACCATTATCTTCATCCCTGGTGTTAACTGAACCTTTTCCTTTGCACTTACTGGCTTTGTGTCCTTATTTTCCACACCCAAAGCATCTTCCAGTTCCTTTGAAACATTTTCCTTGATTCCTCTTCCCACATGATTTACATAGGGGAAATTGAACTTTCTTTCCTCTATGATCATCATGAAACTCCATCATTCTCTTATTAGCCGAGTCAGGAAACCTACCAAATTTTACTTTATTGATCATATTATGAGATTGCTGATTCAACATAATAATGATCTTTGGACTTCTAAATCCCATTTCATTTGGTTTCTCATGAAGAATATCATTCCATTGTCCATAATATCCTCCATTATCGGGAATCATCTTGTTTCCAGCCATTTTCTAAAACCCAAAATGAATAGTGTGAGAGGCAAAAATCATGCTAGGGAAAACAACATAATAAAGGGGGAGTACCTTCAATATCTAACATCTTAGGTTTAATTCTATGATCATTAGCGTAGTTCTATTACTATAACCTATACGTATACTTAACCTTAGGGACATCCCTAGACATACCTTAGAAATATCTCTAGGGATCTCACTAAAGTTTTCGCATCCTAGTTTCCAAAGGTTGACTAAACCTTTCCTCTGATAGCAACTATAGCGGTCTGGAATTACATTCAGTGGACTATAATTGATACTTATCAGGGCACTCCATGGGCGGCTACACCCCCTGGGTGGGACACACCACCATCCCCAGTGGCAGCCATTTCCTCATGAAGCCCTTGGGCGGAGAGCCATGCTTCGTCCAACGCTCACATGTGAGAGTTCCCAAGGATTGAATACATTCCTACCTCCTTTGCCTCTGATACCAACTGTAGAGACCTGTATCCTGACGTACATTGACTTTACATTACATTTGCGAAATACTTAGTACGTAACAAAAAACACACACACAAGGATCGTAATAGTTTAGTGTCTCTGGAAACTCGGAATATAATCTTCTAATCGTGGTGAAAGATCTTCAAAATCTCCCATAAAGATCTTCATTTTTTTACCTAAAACCTTTCATTATATCCTGGGGAAAAGAAAACATAAAAGGGTGTGCTCAAATGCTCAGTAAGGGTAAACAAAAGAAATATCAATCACATCATATACATAAGCACATAACTTTTGGAAATCTTAACCTGCAAAAGAGATCATAATTTCATAACATGGGGTAAATCATGGCAGTGAAATGTAATCACAATAATCATAACTTAAAACATGAAACTTTGTGGCATTCACACATAATCATAGAGAATCATTTCTTGTTAGTCAAGACTCATTTCCAAGACTATCTTAGTGGACAAAGTCCCTTTCTGAATCGAGTAACCCACGTTTCAGTCCTGTTTCACTGAACCGGTATAACCTACCATTCCAGCCATGTCCATCTCATGAGATATAAAATCTTTACCCAATGCATTGGAGGGAGATATAGGTCCCACCCATCTTATAATGAATCCTTTCTTATGTGTGCCACAAAATCATAAATCATACATCATTGCATAACCCATGTAATACAAATGAGAATCTTAAACATCATGACATCATAAAACAATTCATACAAGATAAAGGAATTCATAAAAATAATTCAATCACAACATGATCAAATAAATGTAATAATAGGGATAAAAACAGAACCCTTCATTATCTTAGATGGAAATTTTTTTTGATAAAATACTTGAACTCCATTCTTGAGGAAAATATCCTATCTTCTTCAAAAACATTTTTCTTTTCATAACATGTCATACGACTTTAAAATAAAAGAAGTTGATTAAAAATAAACTTGAAAACTTGTAAAGGAAGCTTCATGGAAATAATGTTTTAAAAATACATTCATGTCGTATAAGTTAAAAAAAAAATTCTTCGTACTTTTGTCGGAAAAGTCAAAAAATACCTTGTACGAAAAACGACAAAAGATTCCTTTCATTTCCTTTACTAAAAACTCACCGAAGGGTAAAATTGGATTTAAATAATTTTAGGTGGATGGAAATAATATTACATATTTATGAAACATGGATGTGGATGATAAAATACACCCCAGTAAATACCAAAGTATAAACAATCTCGGATAAAAATGAGATTGTGATATTTTCCCTTACCTTAGGTCCGACTTGCTTTGTAAGTGTCCAAACCTCCTGTATAATGATTTAAATCATGTTATTGACTTATTCCAGAATCATATTAATTGTTATAATATCATATATGGTTCACTTATGACATTATATTACCCGTTCTTTTGTAAATTCCATGTTAAAGAAGCGTTTTGGGTAAAATCGTTTCATTTATCGCAGGTGTTTTGACTTGTTGTTCTTGACATTATTATTACTTATATCATGATTTACTTACATAAAGAATATAAAATATGATTTATATATCATATATATTCAGTATATATATATATAATATATAGATAAATGAAATTGAAAACACCCTTCATGGAGACGGTAGTCCGTACGTACGCATGAACGCTGTTTTCCTTTACTTATTGTCTTGAATGGAAGTAAGTAGATGACATACATATATATATATATACATAAATCCAGTAGATTTATAATGTCATGTATTTAATTATTATTTCTTATATATACTTTATAATCATTCTTAAATGGTTAACAAGGAGAATGAATCTCATCGCGTCGTGGAGACGGTAGTCCGTACGTACGCACGAGCGATGATATCATTTCCATAAATATTGAATGGAATTGGAGTGGATTATACAATATATCAGAATCAATATGATGTTGTAATAACTATTTATAGTTATTTTTTTACACCATTATACCCATCCATGTAAGGTGGTGGTGGAAAATAGATTACACCACGGCATGGAGACGGTATTCCGTACGTACGCACGCGCGGTGATTTATTTTTCCGTAGGATGGATAGATGGTGAAATAGGGTTGTTTCATACTTATAATAACATATCCGTATATGAGTGATACTGATGTTATTACTTCATAATGAAACAACCTAATAATAAGAAGTGGAAGAAGAAATAAAGATGAAAGAATTGGTAACGGTAATTACCTCTTCTTTGAAGCGCCTCTTTGAGACCTCCTCTTAGGGCACTAAAATTGGTCTTTGAGGAAGACCAGAACCTCTAGGATGTTTCTAGGGAAGTGGAGAAGATATTTTGTCAGGGTTTGGCCGAGCTTGAGTGCTCAAATTGGTGTGAGGAGGAGGGGGAGGAGGCGTCCTTTTATAAGGGAGGAGAGGGGCACCTTAGGAATATCTCAAAATATTATTTTATATTAAAGTCAAAATCGGTTTATAATGGTTCCAAAGGGTCTTATTTCGAAGCTAAAGTGGGTTTGGGTCGAAATCCTATCATCCAATAGGATTTAGACAAGTTTAGGGTATTATTTTAACCTTATCAATTATATTTAACTCTAAGTTAAATAATTTAACTTTTTCCGTTTCTTTTTGTTTTCTTTCACTATATGGTTAATAAACTTACTATAACATGCAAAACGAACCCCAAATTGTAAATTATTAATACATATATCCTTATCTAAGTCATTTGGCTGAACCTTCGATTTTTAGGAATAAAATAACAATTAATAATATAATATTTTATTTAAAAACTATTTTGTGTCAATTTTGACACTATTTGATACATGATATTTGCGAAAGTCATAACAGAATTATATGTTCGAACCAAGTTGATTAAATCAACACTAATATATCATAGTAACCTAAAAAATTAGTGGAATTCATAAAAAGTCTCAAATTACAATTATTTTGGTATTTATAATATCAATTATGTCAATATTTCATTAATAAGATAATTACTGCATCATTTTTGTGTCATAAATAAATTAAATTATTTGATGTATAAAAATTACAAATAAAATACCATCATGTAGGAAATCTTTTTATCTTTCTAATTAATATTTAGAATCTAATTTATCTTATGTACAACCCTATATTAAATTTTTTTTAGTAAATATACTTTGATTTTAACTCTTTTAACTCTTCTTTGAATTAAATAATAATAAATGTCCTAATCTAATCCAAGTGGGCCTAAATGGTCATATTTTATTCACAAGCTTGTTTTTGGTCGAATTACACTTGTCCAATAGAATTAGGACATGTGTTAGGGTAATAATAATATCATTTTTACCCTTAATTACCCCATTTACTTTTAACCGTGGTAAATAAAAGTAAAAAGTTACTATTCACCAAAAATTGTTTTCATCTCATTGAACCACATTTTACTTACTGACATCAACCTTGTCTCTCGGATTTTTGAAATTCCATTCACATAAGCGGTAAAATTAAGATTTATGAAGAAATTAATTTTTTTAACTACCACTTAGTAGTTTCACTATTCATCAAAAATTGATGTTTTTCAGAACAATGCCAAAATTTCATCCTAAGCTATATTTCATATTACGAATTAAAAAATGAAGTCTATTTTACCAAATTAATATCATAGAAGTTGCATTAATTAATTTTATAATTAACTCTCGCTGTTAAAACAAAGAGCGTGTTTTTAAGAAATAATATATATCAAAAGATTGACACTTGATTATGTATGGTTTAAATGTGAAATTACATCTAATGACCAACATTGTATTAAATTGTAAAAATATATTCTAAATATACTTTAAAACCACTAAAATTAATAATTTATCACTATTAATTATTTCGATTAAAAAAGTTGTTTTTAATTATAATATAGTAATTTTCACTATTCATCAGAATATGAAAGTTATCCGAAAAGTACCAAAATTTCACCTTAGGCTAAATTTGATACTCCAAATCCAAAAATGAAGTCCATTTTGAGAGCTAAAATTTCTAAAAATTTAAATGGTGGTTATTACTATTCAAAACGGCTAGTTATAATAATATTTTAATAGCATATCGTTGTTTAGTGAAACTCAGTATTACGTACTACACACGCTATCGAGGAAGGTTGTGATTGCATGTAATGCAAGGCAAGTCAAGGATGCGTGTTGTGCAAGCTCCTTTTGGTGTAGCGTACAACACAATACATTAATAAAATTAAGTAGAATACTTTTCATAAAATCTCGGGCTGTTACAGATATGCTACGAGCTTGCTCTATGGATTATCAGGGAATTTGGGACCAACATCCTTCTTTGGTTGAATTTTCTTATAATAACAGTTTTCATTCTAGTATAAAGCTGACACTATTTGAGGCATTATATGAGAAGAGTTGTCGAACTCCAGCTTTTTGGGATGAAGTGGGTGAAAGGAAGCTAATGGGACCAGAATTGGTAGAAGATATGGCAGAAAAAGTTCAGTTGATTCAGAAACACATGAGAACAGCTCAGAGTAGATAGAAAAGTTATGTGGATAACCAGAGGAAGGATCTATCTTTCGAGGTAGGTGATCATGTTTTTCTCAAAGTTTCACCATGGAAAAGTGTGATGCGATTTGGTAAGAAAGGAAAGCTAATTCCAAGGGTCATTAGACCATATGAAATTTTGGAGAGAGTTGGATCAGTTGAATACAGAGTGGAATTACCTCCGAGGTTTTCTCAGATACATAATTTTTTTCATGTTTCGATGTTGAGAAAGTATATGCCAGATCCATCTCATGTTTTGAGCACAGAGGAAGTTCAGTTGGAAGAGAATCAATCTTTTGAAGAACAAGCATTCCATATTCTTGACCAAAGAGAGATAGTGTTTCAAAATAAGGTAATTCACCAGGTAACGGTTTTGTGGAAAAACCATATGGTTGAAGAGGCAACATGAGAATCTGAAAATGCTCAGAGGGATAAATACCCCCACTTATTTTGATAATTGAATAAAATTGCAAGGACGCAATTCCCAAAAGGGGGAAGGATTTAACATCCCAGGTATATAATGAATAATACATTTTAATATTTATTAATATTTTCAAATTAAATATTAATTTTACATTAAAGGGGTTTCTATGTTTGATAGCGTACTCGATACGCAATAATGAGTTTCTTTGAAAACTTACGTTGCACACTAGTAATATAATAATATTATTCTAAATGGTAGATAACACGTAGTCGTTGTATTGGCGGGAAGGAATAGAAATAACTAAAATATGATTATATGTGTTTTTTAAATGTTTTTACATTTATCCAATAAAGGATAAAGGCTTAAAATACGAAAAGAGTTCAATTTTAGGCATATATACTCTAATTTTCACTAAAGGTCAACTTATCGCCTTTTCATGGAGAACCTTCTGTAAAATTAGTTTTGGTCACTCTTATACATTCTATTGGACCAAATAAAACTATTCTTTATAATCGGGACATGAAAATTTACTTTGTGTAAATTTTTGGTATTTTTCCGATAAAGTTCATTTTTCTAATGAATAGTGAAAAATGATGTATTTTAATTCCAATCCTCTTTTTAATATAATGTATTTATATGATTAGATTATCTTTTGAATTGGTTTTAAAGATAAATTATAATATATTTTTACCATTTAATCCAATTTTTGTCGTCGGAAATAATTTCACTATGAAATCGGACTTAAACTAGTGTTAATCTTTTGATACTTTTTGTTTCATAAAAACACGCTATTTGTTTTGACAGCGGGAATTAATTATTAAATTAGTTAATGAAACTTATATGTTTTTCATTTTGTAAAATAAAAATCATTTTTTAATTCGGAATATCAGATATAGCTTAGGGTGAGGTTTTGGTATTTTTCTGAAAAACATCAATTTTTGATGAATAGTGAAACCACATAGTGGTACTTAAAAAAACGATTTTTCGTTTAAATGAAACTTTACCAATTCTGTGTTTTGAATTTCAAAAATCCAACATACATGGTTGTCATTAAGAAGTAAAATTTGGTTCAATGGGATTAAAATAATTTTTCGGTGAATAGTAACTTTTATGTTTATTAATCGTGATTAGAGGTAATTAGTTTAGTTTAAGGTAAAAGTAATGTTTAAATAATATGAAATGACCATGAAACATGTCCTACCCTTATTGGATGTGTCATTTCCGACCAATACAATCCATGGGTCAACTTGGGGACCCCATGGGGGCACTTTGGTAGGAAAATGACATTAATATCTTTTTATTTATAGTTAAAATAAAAATGTCACAAACATGAGTTGTTTTACTAAAATAATTTTAAAATGGGGTTATACAAGTCATATGTTTTACTATAAATATTCATTGTAAAGATAGTAATATTTCCTACATCATGATATTTATTTTATTGTTTTTAGACATTAAATAAATTATATTATTTATGACACCATGATGATGCATCGATTACCTCATTATTTAACGATTTAAATAAAATGAAATGATAATGTAAAATCTAAGACCTACACATGACAAAAACCTATTTAATGGGTGTATTTAGAACCTTTATCACCGTATCCGCTAAATAGATAATTGTGGGACCCTTTTATCTGAAAAGAATTTTATAATAAAGTATCTTTTCTTAACTTTACAAGAGAGCTCCTCCTCTCCTCCTATAAAAGGCCCCCACCTCTACCTCCTTACCCACACCTCTCAAGCCTTTGGTTCGGCCAAGATCTGCAATTTTTGTCTCTCCACATCCCCTTATTAATCCTAGAAGCCACACTTTTTGCAGAAGTCTTCCCAAGGAAGCCTTTGAGCTTAAATCTAAGAGAGTTACCCGTTTTAATGGTAGTGTCTTCTCTTGTGTTCTTATTTTCTATTTTTCTTCTCCACCCCCCTAAACTCATTTTATTCATTTATTTTGTAACAACACCAGTATATAAAATATACTAGGATTTTGTGATAAGAAGGATTCAATCTACTCTTACAAAAACCTACATCTAATGGTTAAAGAACATAGTATTTTTGTGGATGGTGAATTTCTGCCTCACGAAACGATGATTGTTCAACACTCATATAACACCTTCAAAGGTGGCCATTAAGATGACACTATATTTATATATGATATATAATATGTTTATGTTTTCCTTAAGCTTATTTATTTTTCATTTATGTCATTCCTTTATGGATTCCATTATAGGTATACGCGATATCTTTATTTTAGGAAGTGCGGACTATTTCCCCCTCAAAGTGATTTGATTCGTTAATGCCATATGTGGGACATATAAAGGATGGATTTAAAGTTATTATATATGATGATATACTGGAATTATAATATAAATTTATAACATTTTTATTTCTTTCCATTAATGTATGATATAGAAATGAAAGTAGAGTTCATGCTTACGTACGGCTTACCGTCTCTATGAACGGTGCATTTCATTTCTTATCTCCAAATGTAATGTACTATTATAAGTACATATATATAATAGATATATATGATGTATGTTATATCTAAATGATTAATATAATTCTGGAATTAAAATATATATATCTTTCATTTAGTTTTAATTCCATTAATATGACATAGAAATGAAAGTAGCGTTCATGCGTACGTACGGCTTACCGTCTCCATGAACGATGCATTTCATTTCTTACCTCTAAATGACTATGTAATATTATAAATACATGTATATGCTGGATATATATGATATATATGATATCCAAATCATGAATATCATTCTGGATATAATGAAACTTTGACCACACGAACAACATAAAATTGTAAGAAGTTCACTTTCAACTTAAGAACCAAATATTGAAAAAACAAACATTATTAACTTAAATGATTAAATAATGCTTATAACATGGAAATAATTGATATAAAAGGAAAAGTAAGCTTGAAAAAGGTTCTTAAGAAGGTATAAATTATCACTAGTTTATTATTCAAGAGATTAAAGAGCAATCGAGTCACGTCAGACACGAGGTAAGGGACTTCTTCTCAATCTCTTTTCATTAAGGAATGTTTCCTTTTATACACAACATTCTTTTATACGGTGTATAAACCCCTTTTACTTTTACTTTTATACAACATGAATCTTTTTCTTATGAAGCGTTTTACTAAACGACAAAAAGGAATGTTTCTTTTAACGTATGCGGTGACAACAACCCTTTTCCACCGCCGCGAGTATTATTTGGTCTTTGGCTTCCTCAAAAAGCCGTAATGTTTTTAAAATGAAATAAATACCATATACTTTATATGTATTTTTGTATTGAAAATGTATTTTATAATGGATTTTTTATGTCAATATATTTAAGTGATATATTGTGATCAAAGTGTGGAAATGTTTTCTTTCCATTATATTTTTTTGTCTTATGATTTTATAATGGTACTTGGACATTTTACAGGTGGTTACGTGATAAACCATATGATGGGTGGTGCCATGAATACCAGGACTGGTGGTTACATTATAACCTCCAATGCATTGGGTTTGAAAGTCAGCTGTATTGCTATTCCAATAAGTGATATGTGTGGAAGTCAACCTTATGGTTATTCCATTTAAGTATGTTTATGTCCCAAGTTACCTTTATATGTTATGTGATCCTTATATGGGTTTTATGGTAAACATTTGGTTACAAAAGCGTAATTAATGATCATTTATTCAGTGAAGTGTTTTTACAACTTCATAAAGGTGAAAAGTATTACTTTGAAAAAGTATACATGGTTTACTTGTTGTTTTGAAAAACTAAGAGTATTCATTCATTGTGTATCCCTTATTGAACTTTTTATGCTCACCCCAAGTTTTTTGAAATGTTTTTCACATGACTTAATGTGGAATAGGGTCATGGATGGGATCAAGGGAAATCCATGCTATCTAAAACATGGAACTAGACATGTTTCTTTTTAAGAGTTTTTATTTTATGGAATCTTAGTAGAAGTGTCTACTTTGTAATCTTTTGAGATGTAATAGTTATGTCCTAATTAACTAAAACTCTAAACCTGAAAATATCCTAAATGTGAATTATTTATTTAATTCAATATCAAGTAAGGTTTAAGGTAGAGGCCTTATAATAATGACCCATAAAAATTCAACCTATAAATACTTGATTTAAAAAGGGGTTACATTTTTTACCTTTTTAAGGTCATTTTGGTTTATAATGTTACTATATTATTTATAACATTATATAAAAAAGTGTAAATTTAGACAACGTCCATCTTTATAACAGAATATGTTTTTTATAAAGGCACACTTTATTCATTCATGGTAAATCCAAAATTTGGTGCTCTAACATTATTAATGTTTATTATCATATTTAAGACCTATTGAAAAAATCATTTTAAAAAATAAGATAATGAAAAATATATGTGTAAGGGATATAAAATATATTAAAAATATTTGTTCATTTTTAAATTGTTAAAATCAATAAGAATGACATCATTTTTTACAAAAAAATAGCCTCTATTGTTTATTTAAATTTTCATGAAAATAACTAAATTTATGCATAGGTTTCATGAACCATTTCTTATTAAATAATTATTTAAAAATAAAAAACATTAGTGATTATTAGAAAACCGTAAAATAGATGAATATTATTCTTTAACAAACCATTATTTTACCTTTATTAATAAATTTCATTAAGTTTCCTAAAAAATATAATCCCATTTTCATACTATTTGAAATAAAAATATTTATTTGTAACCAATTGAAATATTATCATGATATTACCTTGGGAAACTATCCTTAAATTCCCTAAAACTATGCCACTTAATATGGAATCACCATACTAGAAAATTCGAATATCAATTTGGATTATCCAATCAACAACCAACTTTGTCAGTTTACATTTTTAATTAGAGAGATATATTAATCTCAAGCATAAAAAGGGATATATCAAGAGCAACCTTAATTCATTTAAAATTTATAATAACCATATTGTGAGAAAAAACCAATAAATTATTACTTTTACTGCATAAAATATGATGAAATATTATATATAACATATCCGTTAAAGAACTTTCAAGACACACATACAAATAAATATACAAATACACTTTCCCTTTTAGGTCTCATAAATCTAAATTATAATAGAATAAGGTAAAATAATATTTTTTTAAAAAAACTATTAAAATTTACAATGGAATATTATAAATGAATTATAAAAATGATGATAGTCAATTGATTTATTGATTTATATACTAAAAATATTCCTTTCACATTTTAGACAAATTAAATAACAAGATAATAATAATAATATTCCTTTTAATAAAACAATAAGTAATTAAAAAGATAGATGAAAATTATTTTAAACAACCATTTATGTATGAGAATATAATTGATGAAACATTTTATGAAAAATTTATTTTGAAGGAAAATTTTCAGAATGAAAATTTTAAAACTATTGCAACAATATTTTAAATTAAATTCCATACCATATGTTCATTCTAGCATCCAAAATTCACGATGTATTTATTAATTAAATTATATTATCATTCTACATAATTAATAAACTTTATCATGTTCAATTCATTATTGTTATTCCTTTTATTTTATATATGAACATGTTTTATTTAGTAACTAAAATTATTAAATTCATTTGGGACAGATTGAGTTTATTCTGATTAAAATCTCAAATCAACATTATATTATTGATCATAGTTTAAGGTGTGATGGATACATACATATGTAATTATAAATATAATTTTTATGTTATATATATTCATTTACTACATGTTTGAAGCCAACCATTTAAGGCGCCTGATAAATAAACCACATCACATCATAGAGATGATAATTTGTATGTATTCATGAACTATGTATTCATTTTTCATATAGGTAGAAAATAATTAATATAGATAATATTTTAATATTGTAGAATCATAAATATTTTATACATGAAATATTTATTCAATATGTTAATCCTAATAATATACTATCTAAGGTGGGTATAAAAAACAAATCACATCGCTTTGTGGAATTGGTAGTCCACACTATTGCACAAGTGACAATACTATTTGATATCTAATTGTTGGATAAAAAAATATATTATATTTAAAAAATAATTTTTATTTCCTAAATATAATATACATTTATTTTCCATAATTTTAACATGCCATATGATATTGTGATTGAAAATGAACCACATAACTTCGTGGAGTTGGTAGTCCCCACAAACACATGAGTGATATTTTATTTCCCATAATATATAAAAGGAGTTGAATAATGATTATATAATCATCATAATAAAATTAAAATATATGGAAGATACTTATGTAATTATTTATTGATGATATAATATAATTTTAATAATATAAATGAAGAGGAAAACAAGAAATTGATTTATTTGTAATTATAATTTCCCTTTTTATATATATATTTATATTACATATTATTCTATCTAGGGTTGGTATTTTGAGAATACGTACACCACTAGGACATGGGGTGGGGGGTACTGGGGAGAGACTTATTTTGTTTTTTCTATGCCGTTGTTATAAAATGTTACAGAAGAGAGGACAGAAGGATCCATTTTATAAATGAGGGGAGTGGAACACAAATAACTATTTAAACATTTTAATACTTTAAATTTATTAATCTTGTTGAATTTTATAAAAACAATAAAATTAAACAGATAAGTAGATAAATGCTGAAATACAATCATCTAAAAGGATTTAAGGCCAAATTTTGTGGCTATATGACAAATAATTTCCAATAAATAACCTAATTTATCCTTTACCTAATTGATACTTTTTTACCGAAGTTATTTTTCATAATAATCATATTAAAAAAATTTATTACTAATTTTTTAATATTTATAAAACATATTGAATTTATTTTTCAATACTCAAATTTTATTATGCATAAAAATTACTTTTAATATAATTTCAAAAAAGTCACTGAATTTTTTTATTGAAAATTTTGTTTAAGCATTAAAATAAAAATTTATGAAAATAAAATATAATAGTAAATAAAATGTGATTATTTGGAACAATTTTAATTAAAATTTCCCTATGTTACTTTAAAACGAATTCTAAAACACAATGGGTATTTTAAATGTATTATTTAATTAAAAATAATCAAATTAAAAAAAACATAATTTTCACAATTCACATAAAGATAAAACTTCTCAGAAAAATATTAGAAATTTAACTTAATATATATTTGAAATGTTGATATAAAAATTATTTCCATTTTAAAAATTTATATTAATTAAATTTGTAAATTTAAATCTAAAATAAGGCCATTTAGTTCATGGAAACACAATTTAGTTAAAGAGAACTATTTATTATTCAACTGAAAACTTTTAAAAAATTATATATTAAATAATTATGTTTACAAATCCATATCATTAATACTTATAATTAATAATATTGACTTATATTGAAATTACCAAGGTTGTCACACTATATTTCAATAATTCTAGATAGATATGGTACGAATTGTATGATATGATTTGGTGAAATCCATTAAAGATCAAATGAAAATTATAAATCTGAAATGTGTTGGGATGAGAGTTAATTTGAGAAATAAAAAAATCAACCAAATTGAATCTTCACATAAATCATAGAAGATAGGTGATTCCTTGTAATTTTATAAAAAGTTATTTGCTTCCAAAATGACAGATGTTAATAACAATAATGGTATGATATCATATAAGTACCTATCCAGTACAAGTTTACCAAAAAGGTCACCCTCATTCTAAAAATCCCCATATGTTCCCAATCTATTTCATATGATAATCCTAGTTAATAAATAAAAATATAAAAAAATATTTATAAAAAACTGATAATAAATTTATCATAACATCAATGGAGATATTATTTTTTTAAACAAAATAATCTCGCTAGTATATTCCCAAAGGATGGAGTTAGTACACAAATAAAAAATAAAGTTACAACTGTTGTCCAAATTATAACCCAAATAATAGGAATTAGATATATTGGACATTGTTTTGTGTTTTTAGTGTATGTTTGGGTATAAAGATATTGAATTATGAATAATTCAGTAATTTATTGAGAGAAAACAAGTACTAAATTAATGGTGATGAAATATATGAGAAGGAAATACTCACAAAAGAATATGGGAGTGAATTAATCCTTCAAGAATAGATTTTTATTGTTAGAATATTTCTAGGAATCTTTTAATAGAATTTGACACTGTGATAATCAGTTATGGTACGAGTATAAAAATTATGTTCATTTTTATATGAGAAGAAACTAGCATGAATTCTAAAAAGGAACCCAGTTCAAATGATAAATTATTTATATACGGTAATATATATTATTATTAATAAAGAGATGTCAATAAAAAAGACTTTTAAGGGTGTTTAGCTAATGAGGAGGATCTTCAACCATGAGAGAAAATTTCACATCCTTTAACATTTTAAATAATAAATTAAAAAATATTATAGGAAGAAATGTTTAAAAATGAAGGAATAAAACCAATAGATAAATAAACGTTTTGGTTTGATGGATGACATACAAGAAGAAGAACATGAAAAGTTACCATATAAGATTAACACACTAATGGAAAAAACAATGTTTAATGTGAAAAAATATTAAAAAATCATATGAATTATCTAATTGGCTATATAGACATAATGAGATTTTGATAATGAAAGAAAAAAATATGTGAATTCATTTTTTGAGAATGATACTATGAAATATTCCTCACAAAACAATATAGAAAAGAATTCTACTAAATAATGCATGGATATATTTCAAACCTAGTTTGAAGAGGAAAACAAATGAAATCAACATGAAAATGAATGTGATATTCAATCAATTATGGACATATTAGATCCCCTTGTGATGAAAGATGTCAAGTGGAAGGAAACCATGCATCATAAGAATATTAGTGTTTTGAAAATAATTATAAAAAAGGTTGTGAAAAATTAAAGCTATAATGAATAACTGAAAATTAAAAATTTTATTATTCCAATACTTTGGAGGAAAAAGTGAGAATAAAAACATTACATCAAAGACATAAAGACAACCAAACCACCACAATACAAATGCTTAAGTCCAAACAACTAATTCAAGCCTATACAGAAGAACCCCAACCCCACATGAAAAACATTAAGAGCATATTCCTTTTACTCCTCACTGCTCAGTTAAGTGTCTAGTGCATGAATGCACGAGCCTAGTACTGATTGCAATTCCACACCCTCTCAAACATTCAATTATCAAAGGGACTTATAGGTTGTTAATAAAATCTTAGATCTATTTCTTTCACCACCATGTAATGTCAGATACTAATTATTTCCATATAGATGTTTGTTTAGGATTTTTGTTTTATATAATTTATGATGTTCAATATTTTGGGATAATACGATAAAAATTCTAATCAAATTATACATATAATATCTATCTACCATGTAATTATATAAATTGTATATTTTTTCTTCATTATACATCAAGTGGTATTAAAATACATACTAGGAGTACATTATACAGAATACAATCTATGATGAATAACGATGAAGTGTTTCGCATAATGGGGAGTTTACAATAATAGTGTCTTAAAGATGAAATTATTTAATTAAAATCTATAAATATGGATATTACATAAATAAATATAAGGTTAAGGTATGGTAATCACACATTATAATCCTTGTTTTGTAAGAATAAAATATAGTTTTAATGGGACAGTCTTCTAATATGAAAGATAACATGAATATGGAAAGGTTAAAACATAAATGTCATGTGTTAGATTTGATTACAATAATATTTAGTGTTGGTAATTGTATGGTAGAAACATTAAAAGCTTCCCAAGAATGGATATTTGATTTTTAACATTTGAGGATGAAAACAAAAATAGTAACTATGATTTCAAAATTATAGAATTAATTCTTGAAGGATAAAGTTGCATGATGAAATTAATAATGTTTTGGGGTTCATTAGATTATTTGACATAAATGGTATGATGGAATAATAGTTTACAATAAACGATATGGTATATTATATTCATATATGAAATAGATATGTCATTAATTTAGGTTATTATATACAAGTTTATAAATGATTATTATGTGTATAAGTGGCTGAGTGTTGAAACAAATCATATAGTATGTTCTCCAGATGTTTATATAAGATGAGGACTGGTATTTAGAAGTTGTTTTGGAAGATATTTTGTTACATGTAGTGTTTATAATATCATAGATGGTACCTATATATAAAGGACCATATTTTATTTTTTTGGTGAAGAAATATCCATATCCCCTAAAAAATTTCCTAATCGGGGATAAAATTTTATTTTTATAGTCATGATGTTTTATATTTTTTTCAAATTTTTGTTTGAAAATATCTTCCAAATTTTGAATTTTTTTGGAGGAACCCCAAATATCATTATGGGAAAAATTTATGGATCTTACATTATTTAAAAAACATCACATTCATTTGGGAGAAGTTCACATGCTTGTTGAATTTGAAACCATGTTAATGTTTTATAGTAGTCTAGCTATAAATCATATGGAAGTTATGTGTGCTTGTGGGGAAAGGTTCAATGTTCCAGAGGAATGATTTTAACTATTTTGCAATAGCTATAGGTACGTTGAATGTTTAAATATATGAAAAATACTATGAATCTTATAAGGGATGATCAATGTGAATGATAAAATTTTTCAATAAATATTGGCATAAAACCAAATTTCTAGTTATTGAATATTGGGGAGAAGGATTAGAATATACTCCCACAATGATGGGAATACCTAAGTAATGAAACATGATTAAAATTATCACATCCCGAACTTTTTTTCCAATTTTATTTTTATTTATTTATATATTTTTCTTTATATATCATACCAATGTGATTGAAATTTTTGAAATTTTTAAATTTAAAAATAGGCACGTGGTTGAAGAATTATAAGTTAAAACCATATGATAATTATATTAATACACCTAAAATACGTCAGATCCAAAAACACATGGGTGCTGCATGGTTTTTCTAATAGTACATCTTCTCTGTGTGAGGTGTTCTATAACTACCTGTAGAGTGTCCATGGGTGGCACATGATTTTTTAAACCATTCATAGTTTCCATTATTATAAAAATGAAATTAACAATATGACCCTCCTTAATTTTATCTTATTAAATACCAACCCTTCCTACATATTTTTTGTATGTCCCATAAGTGAAACCCAATTTATTTTGTCACCCATACATCTTTTCCATGGATTTAATACCTTCTTACTTGTTTTTTGGTGTGATATCTATTGTTATAATTTCTCTTCATCCATTATCTTCTATTTATATTTTCTTCATGTTTACTTTTACTTCATCATGGTTCATGCTCTATGGATAAAAAAACAAGGATAGGGTGTACGCATTTTTTAATTCATGTTATTTAGGGTTCATAAGACTTGACTTAAGGCCTATTCCGATGAAATTCATTAAAGGATATGATTTCTACTCAATTTAAGGTCAAGAGTCCCTTATTTAGGAATTTAAATTATAGACCCTTTACCTCTTGTAATTTAATCATATGATTTTACTTTTTAATGATATTGATAAATATATCAATTATTATTTTCAAATGGGAAACCATGTATTAAATTTTTTCTATTGGAATAAATTGAATTTTACTCTTGATAAGTGTTTTCTAAAATAAATAAATTTTATTCACTCTAGGTGTTTGAAAAATATACCAAATTTCAATTAATTTTGGGTTTTAATTTTTAAATTATGTATTAACATTCAAAATGAATTCTTAATTGGTTCTTACATTTTACAAGGCATTTCTACAAATACCTGAAAAAAAAATGATTTAATAAATCATTCCAGAAATTGGTTTGGAATGAAAATATAGATTTCAAAAATGTCTACTTGGTGTTTTTTGGTTATTCAAAATATATTAATGTCAATATATATAAACGTTTAAATTCACATTAGCATATTTGAATTTTTAAATTGAGAAATATATATATATATATATATATGTATATATATATATATTCTTATGTATGTGATTATCTCTATGGGCATAATAAAAAATAGAAATATAAGAAATTTAAAATTTATTATCAATTAACCATTCAAATAAAATTTGTTATGGATTTCAAAAATGAGTTACACCAACCTGGTAGTAATGTTTTACCATACGTGTAATTTTTTTATAAATATTATTTTGGTTTTTTTGTTTACCTAATGGGTTTTTAAAATTTATTCAATAATTTTGATTAGAAAAATATTTAAAGTGGAATTTTTATTTTTATAAAGGACATGGATTATCATGCATTGTTGAATGAACTATTTTTAATAAAAGGTGACACCATTTAAGTGGATAATAACATGGGAAACTGAGTATCTAAAAGTGGAATTATAGTTTTTGTATGCCTTTGAATTTTATGACACTTATTAAAGACATAGATATTGATTAAGACAATGGTTCCATGGAAGGGATTCACTATATAGTTATTCTAATGCATGTACTTTTTAATGGTTGATTGTATATGAGGATGTTGATGGAAATTAAAATGAAAATAGATGTAAAATATTCTCCTTAATTATTAACACATGCATTTGATGTTTTACCAATTAGATACTGAGTTTATATAAGTAATTAAAGAAATTAATTCCCATAGACTACCTAAAGATTTTTCCATGGTGTATATTTTCTGAAATGATTCAATTTATAGTTATTGATTATATTTTATTCAAATCATTAAATCGTGAAACTTTTTATCTTTTATGAATTGTTAAATTTAATTTTCTACATATTTTATAATTTAGTGGTTTTAATAGAAATAAAAAATTGGGTTTTTAAAATGAAACATAATGTGGATTTTAAATGGAATTTCAATTATAGATATTGAGGATGAAAAAATGTTTTGCAATAGATTTTTTTTTATTTTAAAAGAGAAATAAATGCATTTTATAAATATTTTTTCTCCGACACTTGTTTGTTTTTTATAAGAATAACCTGTTTATATTAATGTATTTTAAATTAGAAGAAGGGTGATTTTTTATCTGATGTGTTTTTTTTGGCTGTCGGTATTTTTAATTTCTGTGATGATTTGGGCTCATAACTATTTAAATATTTTTTTGTTTATGTTAGGTAATTTTTTTTGGTTTATTTTAGATTTCATTTTCGAACTGTCTATGTAGGACTTTACTACTTTCAGTTATGGTCATTGGCAGACCCACATTATATATACCAACATAATGGATAATATTAATGGCTATTTCTATAAGGGTATTTTAGGGTAATATATTGGAACTTATTTTTCATTTATTATACCTCATTATATTTATATAGTTTTTCAGCTTATTTGATTTTACATTCGAATCTAACTAATAGAATGGTCATGAAAATGAAATTAATTAATTTTTTTATCATTATTAAATATAACTGATGGATGGATCAGCTTGGTTATTGGGAAAATAGTATCAGAGAAATCAATATTTATTGGGGTGTGTATTGTAGATAGATATAAGACTATCATGACTTGAGGGGTTATTGTAAGGAGTGCCTTAGAATAAATTTCTAATTTTTGATTATAGGGGATGTTTGGTTTTGAGTTATGGATCCTATGATGGGTTTCATTTATTTGATTCATTTTTTAGGATTTTGTGTTTTGGGGAGAAAAAAAAGTGAAATGGTGGTACCCTATAAATAACCACAGTTCTCATAAATATATATCACATCATATTAGAATAATATTCAATACATAACATTGATATCTGTATAAGAATTAGTTTGGTCTAGTGAATTTGGAAACATGGAAACATAAATAACAAGTTCATAAGTGATCTACATCATATCCCTCACTGTTCTTTGTAACATGTACCATTCTTAGTCAAATCATATGTAATACTATAATCCATATCTTTGGGAATGGAAAACAATAGTGGGTGTTATCATATTCTTAATGAGGGTAAACATGGGATATATCAACTTAAAAAGAGAATAATGGTATGTGAACATGATAATAAAACTCAAAAATCATACACTACATTTCATATGTCATAAACTTGAGTCACATAATAAATATTCGTCGTTTATAAGGCATGAATCATAGTGGAATTAAACATCAATCACTATGAAAACATTACAATTTCATGATAGATGGATTTATGGCAGAAACATATGGTTATATCATGGTGAACATGTATAAATAGGAACATGTTCATTCATTAACTTAAGGATATGAAATATTGTCCTCAAATAACCTTATATACCTGAAATCTAGGTCCACACATAAAATTTGGAACACAAAATCTGGTTCCAACATAATATATTTATCTCATGAGGAATCATTCTTTATCCAATGCACTGTATATAGATATAGGTTCCACCCATACTTAATAATAATGTGGACACAATTATTGGTGATAAAATAACTACAATCATAGGTAATAAAAAAACCACCATACTTAGTTATTACATAAGAACCCTAAAATAATGTAAGCTATATATATGTTTTCCCCATTGTCCTAAAATAATAATCATATCAATAACAATTAAAATATATGGTTTTTATAAAAATTTCATCATTTCATGAGAGAATAAATCCATAGAAAAGTAACGGGTTTCATGAAAATATTTTCCTATTAAAAACAAACCATATTGAACATGAATAATAATGGTATTAATGTATTATATCTCTAATAAATCCTATGTAACCTCAATGGATTTTATTATAGATATAAAATGAATTCAAAGATCACTTTGAACATTTTTTAATAAAAAACCATTTCTAATTTAAAAATAAACATTTAAAAACTAGAATTTCACCTATCATTATATAAAAACATTTCATTTAAAATATATTTAGAAATTTATAAAAAAATATTTATAAATTTGATTATTCATGATGGTGAATAATATCATTTATAACATGTATATTAAAACAAATATTCCTTTCACATTATCAGTTAAAAGTTAACAGCTCATCAATAAAATTATTCATTTTAAAACATGTTTTAAAAGTAAAAAATGTGTAAAATTAATAAAATA
The DNA here is from genome assembly GCA_963277665.1 of Viscum album. Lineage (NCBI taxonomy): Eukaryota > Viridiplantae > Streptophyta > Magnoliopsida > Santalales > Viscaceae > Viscum > Viscum album. Next base: position 451,229,950 of record OY728157.1, on the reverse strand, counting down.
ATATTATGATAATAGTTAAAAAATTTATTTTTATCATTTTCAATAAAAATGGTCATTGAAGAGAAAAGTATTTTCGACTGAAGAGAGAAATAAAGTCACATCTCATTAAAATATATATTTTGGATTGTTGAATATATAAAAAGAATAAAATAAATATAAAAAATTTATTCTCATGAAGTAATGATTGGGAAAAAAGTTCTTTAGTTTCATGAGAAAGAGATCATAATATTTCATCACCAATGGCATAATCCTAAATAATCCAGATAAATAATGAGATTGTGTAATATAACCCTTACCACTTTAGTATATTTGAAATTGAAAGAAATATTAAATAATAACATCAATTTAAATTTTAAATATCCTAAAAATGAATATAATCCTTAATTATCATTTCTATGTGGTATTATATACACCATATAAAAGATTCAAGTTATCAATATGACATATATCATTGAGAAATAAAAGAGAGACTACAAGCCCCTTATATTACCTACTTACATTATTTTCACATGTTTGAACCTCATATATTATAAATATAGGATTTTTATACACATATTAAATAAATATTTTGATATATATTATATCTTATATGATTTAGTTAGAACCTTTTATTAGTCATTGATTAACAATTCTTTGTTAAAATCACATTCTTGGATGATAACTACCTAGTCCTTCCAGTATGTTTTGGTTTGGTTATTCCAGTCCTTATAAATTTATCTTGGTTACAATATATATCTAAATTTAAACATTATATAAATGTATTATATATTCATTATATGTATATTTACATTTATAAATAAAAATTATATATAGAAAAAATGGATGACACTGTCCATGGAGATGGTAGGTTGTACATACACATGCAAACTATTACAATTTTATAAATGGATGAAAAATTGAATAAAAATTATAAATAAATTTTATAGAGTAATTATGATGTAATATATATCTGTAATATTCAAAATAAAACATCCTTATTTCCTTTCTTTTAATGGATATGTGAAAAATGATTTACATCGCTTCGTGAGGCGGTAGTCCACCTTAATCACAAATAACGTTATTGTATTCACATGAAATGGAATGTAAGAAGGTATATGTGATATTAAAATTACAAATTATATTAATTTTATAAATATTATATATATAATTTAAATGCATTATTATATATTTTTTTGAGAGGTAGTGAAATAAATTAAATTACACCAGTTCATGAAGTGGTTGTTTGACATACACATGATCAACAGTTTCATTTACCATTTAATGAAATTAGAAATGAATATAAGATACTACATTGATATAATAACATCTAAAAAGACGATTGATACATTTTTTATTATACTATAAATATTATATCATGAGATATGTTTGTAAGAGAAGAAGTATAAAAAGAAAGGGCTTTGTGATGACAATTACCATCCCTTAGAAAACAATTATATGGATAAATTCTTAAGGACAATAATATTAAAAATTTCTGAACAAGAGAAGATATATAAAATAACATGGATGAGGAAGACTTATTTTTAGGGAGTTTTTTAGGAAATGGAATTATTGTTTTGAATAAGAGAGGGGAGGAAGTTCCATTTTATAATTGGGAAGAAGTGAAATTTTTGTAAATATCCAATAGTTCTTAATAATGAAGAGTCACTCTGAATCTGTCACGACCCCCTCCCCACAAAGTGTACCCCTCCTGGGCCGGCAATGTGAAAAGGGAGATAATGACCCCCGAGTCCCGCCTCCAGTAGGCCCCGGGTTGGCGACTAGCACCGAGGGTATAATACACACACAAATGGGAGGCATTACCCTCTAAGAGAACACATGCAGAAGAGAGAGATAGAATAGAATCCAACCAACTCCAACTCATAACTGAAATGTAAAAGAAACCCAAGTACATATATGAAATGTCATGCAAAAGTACTACAACTGAAAGGGGAAACTAAAAGTACCCAAAAGAATGTAAAACGGCAGTGACCACAAGCCCGAACAGCTCCTCCTCCAACCGCAAGCTAGTAGTAACCAGCTTGATCTCCAACCTGCTCCAAGTGACCTGAAAAACAGTTTATATGTACATAGGGTGAGTATAACAGTATACTCAGTAGGATCCTCCCCAAGACTCTCGTGCAAAAGTAAAGAAAGCATGCTAAAGCCCAGTGAACAACAAGTGAAACTAACTCGTCACCTAAACAGGCATACTATGTTCCCAACCTCACCAAGGCTACTCTCACCAAGTAATGCATACAAGAATATAGCATGTAGTAAAGAATATCAAGGGTACCCCGCTACCACTTCCCCACTGGTTTGCCGCTTTGCCCCAACGACATACGTCCTGTGCATCTCTCTCCAAAGGCTTGCCCGTATCAACATGGGTCAAGCTCCACAATCGGCACCACGTGCACCACATAGGCTTGCCCGCAGACACCTGGGCTAAGCTCCACACAATCCTCACAACCAAAAGTAACCAGGTAGTTTCCGGGAGCCACCACAGCTCGCATAACGTGTATCATACGTCGGGTATTATACCTGAAGCCATTACAGCCCATACACCGAGTAAGGATCCTCAAGCCATCACAGCCTATACACGTTACACCTATAGTAGTCCATAGGATACTATATCCATAATATATGTGTGTGAAATAACCACAAGCCATTACAGCCCTCTACACACATATATAGGTAAAACTATCCACTGTTCCTACCAGCACTAGATCTACCAAGAGAAGAGAGCGGGGCCAAAGGGGGTAGTCAGCCATTCAACCTCCCATCAGAATGTTGGGGAAAACACCCCCCAGGGCTCAGATTCCCCGGGGTGTCAGTTGCCCTTACCGACAGGGTGGAGTAGCGTATAGAAACACAAAAAGTACAGAATATATAAGTAACTCACATCCACACTATGGGCATTACCTAGTCATAGATACAACTGCAGCTAACGTCTCTCAGACTCCAGGCTGCTACTTCTAAGACTAGGTATCCTATAAGCACACAACCAATTGAAGAGCTTTATTAGATTACTCCATTCTCATTTATCAGTTCCACTGTACATTAGTTAATTCTTTAAGCATTAATTAAGATTGAACAATTCCCCATTTAACTGAAATGGCGTCACTTTCAATACAACTGCTCTTTTTTAAGATTCACATCACCTTTAAATTCCAGCATCTCCATCCCCGTGGATTTTCACCATTTAATCAAACATTCATTACAGAAATACTTTTCCACATTCCCAGGCATTCTAGAAAAACATCCTATGCTTCTAAACACAAAGGAGGCTCAACACGGTGAGTAGATATACTACCCGTCGAGTCTTTGCCGCCTATAGAAAGAGCATATACCCATTCTCCCTCGAGAGGCTAAACACGGAAAGCACATGGCATACCCCGCGCGTCTTCGCCTCCTTTGGAAGAATGGTAGCAAGACCAGCTGCCTTGAGCAGTGGGGAAAGAAAAGCAGATTAACATTCAAGAAAACCACAAGCAACCAGCAACCACATCTGTCCCATTCCATCACCCCCGGTGTCCTCCCTGACACCCATATGCATAAACTGATGCATCTCGCCACACTAGGCATCATCCGCTGCCACAACTATAAGGCCTCCATGCCTCCACATATCACAACAACCATCCAGGCTCACATCACAGCACAAGCAGCAGGAAAACAAACATCACAAAATGGGCTCTCGGCCCTTTAACAAACAAGAGGGTAACTCAGAACCCTTTTTGAAATTCCCACATAATCTGTTCTCTAAACCATATTGAATTAACAGATTTGTTATTTGAAGGTTCCAATCATGGATACCTAATCAGTAAGCTATCACAATTAAATAACCATGCTTACTTCCCTAATTTGATTATCCTCAAATTAGAACAACTACAACAACGACAACAACCAGATTAATTTACATGCCTCTTTATCTTTAGCCAATTAATCAACAATTAATTCCGGCTTTACGTTCATTATCAATTTCAATCATGAACGAACAATAAATCAAAGAAAACATAGATATCACTATATCTAGGAAAACATGAGGCAAACCGTTATCACGGTATAAAGCAACAGCATGCGATCAACCAATTCTTTTAATCCGGTTCAAGTATTTAATTAGGTCAATTTCATTGTGATCCAAAGGAATAAATCATGCTAATTCTACGATTGCACATATATAATTAGAGAAGCCATGAATCCCCTACCTCGAAGAGTTCTTGAAGTCCTTTATCCACACAGCAGGTCACGATCCTCCCCTCGCGACAACTTATGTGGAAGAATGATCGACACAGCTTGGTTGCATCCAACAGAGCGGGACTGATCCTAGGAGTAAGGGTTGATTGTGAAACTCCTACGGGAAGGATTGAAAGGTTCTAGAGCCTCTTAGTTAAGAATAAAGGTAAGGAACAAGGGAGAATGATATCTCGTCCCTTTTTAAGATTTAACGAGGTGACGGTTTAAGATCCGGTTAATTCTCCATTAAAAACGGATCGCATTAACCCACGCGGTTTGACCAAGTGAAACATTCCAAGCCTTAGGAATAATTAATATAGGATTTATGGAATTTGAATCGGCCTTAAGAGCCCTTAAAATAAGGCTTTAAATGTATTTTACGTCAAAGGAAACGTCAAAAGGGGAAAAACTGTTGGAGTCTGGAAACACTGTTCACCTACCGTTACTGTACACCTACCGATCTGTCTCACCGATCTGTCTCACCGATCTGTCTCACCGATCTGTGAAACTGATCTGTCTCACCGATCTGTGACACTGATCTGTCTCACCGATCTGTGAAACTGATCTGTCTCACCGATCTGTGAAACTGATCTGTCTCACCGATCTGTCTCACCGATCTGTCTCACCGATCTGTCTCACCGATCTGTCTCACCGATCTGTCTCACCGATCTGTCTCACCGATCTGTGACACTGATCTGTCTCACCGATCTGTGAAACTGATCTGTCTCACCGATCTGTGAAACTGATCTGTCTCACCGATCTGTGAAACTGATCTGTCTCACTGATCCGTGAAACTGATCTGTCTCACTGATCCGTGAAACTGATCTGTCTCACCGATCTGTGACACTGATCTGTCTCACCGATCCGTGAAACTGATCTGTCTCACCGATCCGTGAAACTGATCTGTCTCACCGATCCGTGAAACTGATCTGTCTCACTGATCTGTTACTGTTCATAAAACTGGAAACACTGTTCACAGAACTAGAAAATTGGCAAAGTGTTGGGGATAAGTCCCCTAGACCTCCCGGAACACCTCCAACACCAACATTTCACAAAGTAATGGACCAGAGAGGTCCGGGCCATTACATTAGATACCTCTCAAAACATTCTCGTCCTCGAGAATTAAAAACCAACCCAGAAGAAAAGAGGGGTCCGAACAACCACCCCATAAGATACCTCTCAGGGGAAAACCACCATGAGTTGTTCGAAAGCTGGAACAAAACTATGACATCCGGGAACAAACAATCCATACCCAAACAATTCATTCACAACATCACATCAAAGGTACATAAACAAAACATAAAAGGTCCAACCACAGAGAAAACATCATTACATGAAAGGAGTTAAACATTAAACAACTCTGGGTACTGAGCACGTATCTGTGACTCACGCTCCCAGGTACTCTCCTCCATGCCACCGTGTCGCCACAAGACACGAACTAAAGGAATAGAACGCCCACGCAACACCTTCTCCTTGTGGTCTTGGATCTCCACAGGTCGCTCCTCGAAGGTTGCATCATCATCAATATCGATCTCTCCCCAATCGATAACATGAGATTCATCATGAAGATAATGACGGAGCTGTGATACATGAAAAACATCATGTATCTGACTCATCCGAGGGGGAAGTGCTACTCGATATGCCACAGCTCCAACACGAGCTAACACCTCGAAAGGCCCAACAAAACGGGGAGAAAGCTTACTTCCGCGACCAAACCTTCGCTGCCCACGACGGGGAGTCACCTTCAGAAACACATGATCCCCAACATTAAACTCTAAGGGTCTCCTTCTTTGATCCGCATAAGATTTCTGACGATCTTGTGCTGTCTTCATCCTCTCACGAATCACTTGAACCATCTCCGTCGTATTCTGCACTAGTTCTGGTCCGAGAATTGCTGACTCTCCGACCCCAGTCTAGCACAACGGAGAACGGCATGGCCGGCCATACAAGGCTTCAAACGGCGCCATGCCGATGGTAGAGTGAAAACTATTATTGTAAGCGAACTCTACCAAAGGTAAGTGTTTCACCCATGAACCTCCAAAATCAAGAACACAAGAGCGCAACATGTCTTCAAGAGTTTGGATGGTTCGCTCTGTCTGACCATCCGTTTGAGGATGAAAAGCAGTGCTAAGGCATAGTTGAGAGCCAAAAGCATGCTGGAGGCCTCTCCACACCCTCGAGGTAAAACGAGGGTCTCGATCAGAAATGATCGTCTTAGGAACTCCGTGAAGCCTCACCACTTCCTCCAGATACTGCCTCGACAAAACCTCCACTGAGCTCGACTCCTTGATTGCTATGAAGTGGGCCGATTTAGTTAAACGATCCACTACCACCCATATAGCATCATGTCCTCCCGGAGCTCGAGGTAAACCTGTAACAAAGTCCATTGAGATGTCCTCCCACTTCCACTGAGGAATCTCTAAGTGCTGGAGAAGACCACCAGGAACACGGTGTTCGGCCTTCACCTTCTGGCAGACTAAACATCGAGACACACATTCTGCAACTGAACGCTTCAGCCCAGGCCACCAAAACTGACTCCTCAAGGATCGATACATCTTCGTCACACCAGGATGTACAGCTAAGGGCGAGCTATGGAACTCTCGGAGAACCGTCTCGCGCATTACCAAGGGAACAAAAAGCCTGTCATGATACAACACTCGGTGTTGTTCATCCTCTGACCAACCATCAGGGGCCTCCCCACAAACAACTCTGTCTCTCAAAACTTCCACCTCTAGATCACCCAACTGAGACTCTTCCACCTTTTGCATCAGGGATGACTGCACCGTCATCTGGAAAAGACAACCTCTTCCTCCAACTTCTCCCATATCAAGATGCAAAGCTGCTAGCTCTTCCATCCCTCTCCAGGAATCACCAGATTCACGTACAACATCATTACGTGACTTTCGGCTTAGTGCATCATTAACAACATTTCCCTTCCCAGGTGTATACGATATTTCGAAGTCGTATTCCTGCAAGAACTCCATCCACCGACGCTGCCGCAAGTTCAAATCCCGCTGAGAGAAAACATACCTCAAACTCTTATGATCGGTGAAAACCACAAAGCGCTCTCCAATGAGGTAATGTCTCCACAACTTCAGCGCAAACACCACGGCTGCCAACTCAAGATCATGGGTGGCATAGTTGCGTTCATGGGGATGCAACTGCCGAGACCCATAAGAAACAACTGACCTCTGCTGCATGAGAACACAGCCTAGCCCCAGATGTGAAGCATCACAGAAAACATCAAACTGGACTCCCTCCGTTGGAAGACAAAGGACTGGAGCACTTACCAACTTCTCCTTTAGATACTCGAAAGCTGTCTGACACTGATCAGTCCATATGAACGCTTGATCCTTCCTGGTCAAAGCTGTCAGAGGAGTCGCAACTCGGGAGAAATTAGCCACAAACCTCCTATAATAGCCTGCGAGACCAAGGAAACTTCGCACCTCTGGCACGGTCTTGGGGGCTGGCCAAGACACCACTGCTTCTATCTTCGAAGGATCCACAGCTACTCCCTGTTGGGACACAACATGTCCCAAGAAACGAACTTCTCGAGCCCAGAACTCACACTTGGACAACTTCCCAAACAACCGATGTTGGCGAAGAACTCCCAAAACAGCTCGTAGATGTTCTGCATGCTCTTCTTCAGATGTGGAGTACACAAGGATGTCGTCAATGAAAACCACAACAAACTTGTCCAAGAATTCACGGAACACAGCATTCATCAACCCCATGAAAACAGCTGGAGCATTTGTCACGCCGAATGGCATTACAACAAACTCATAATGCCCATGACGACAGCGGAAAGCTGTCTTCGGGATATCCTCATCCTTTACACGCATCTGATGATATCCTGACCGCAAGTCGATCTTTGAAAACCAACTTGCACCCTTCAGTTGATCGAATAGGTCATCAATCCACGGGAGAGGATAACGGTTCTTTATTGTCACTTTGTTTAAGCGACGATAATCGACGCACAACCGCAAACTGCCATCAGCCTTTTTCACGAACAAGACTGGTGCACCCCACGGTGACACACTTGGCCGAACAAAACCACACTGCAATAGACCATCGAGCTGAATACGTAGCTCTCGTAACACAGAAGGGGCCATCCTATACGGAGACATAGAGATGGGAGACGCTCCGGGCTGTAGCTCGATCCCAAACACGATCTTCCGTCGAGGGGGTAAGGATACAACCTCTTCTGGAAAGACATCAGGGTACTCTTCTACGACCCTAGGAAACGCCAGCTGTTGAACCTCTGAAGAACTCAGCATCATCCCAGCCATCATGGATGATAAGGATGAAACTCGTCTATGACTCATCCGAGGATCTCTCTCACCAACAAACACTACTTCCTCTCCATCTTCATCAAAGAAAACGACCTTCTTCCTGTAGCAATCCACAATAGCCTGCACCGAATACAACCAATCCATGCCGAGGATGACATCATATGGTTGTATTCGTAAACATAGGAAATCTCCCCAAGAGCGGTGCTGCCCCAACACTAGCTCACAGTCTTTACATACTTCAAACAAGCTAGCTCGACCTCCAACTGGCGTAGTCAACGCCAGGGGCACTGGAAGCCTCTCTACCTCAAGTCCCAAAGCGTGGACAAGGGTAGGGGATATAAAGGAGTGTGTCGCTCCTGAATCAAACAAGGCATACACCAAGGTAGAAAACAAGCAAAGGGTACCTCGGACGACGTCTGGCTCGCCTGGAGCTGGCAACGCTAGAGCATGAAGCTGACCACGACCACCTCCACGGCCTCTCTGACCCTGATGACGACCACCACCACGGCCGCGCTCTGCTCTCTGAGGACGGGGAGCGTCATGGGGCTGTCCTCTGCCTGCTCCATCTACCCTCTGGTGATCTAAAGCTGGTGCAACCTGCTGCTGCTGCCTCGGCTGGAACTGCCTCAACGGAGGAACCTGGAGTGGAGCGCCTGGTGCACGATGACTGCTCTGAAAAGTTGGGCACTCCCGCTGCTGATGACCACGTCCACCACAAGAAAAACAAGCGCCTGATCCCTTGGCATAGGTCTGAGAGTTGCTACCTCCGGAGAAATGAGATGGGAAGGGCCGGGACCTACCCCCAGGTGAACGGAAACTCTTCTGTCCTGAAAACCGGGAACCCCGGACCACAGCTCTGCTTCTTGAGGAATCATGACGATTCCCCTCTCGTGACGATCCGGTCCTAGCCAAAGTCCTCTCAACAACCTCTGCCCTCGCCAGCACCTCAAGATATGTCTTCAGCATAAATGGGGTGACCTGACGCTGGATCTCTGGACGCAAAGCCTCCTCGAAATGCCTCGCCCTGGCCTCATCATCTGGTAACAGGTCTGAAGCATATCGTAGAAGGTTCCTGAAACGGATTCCAAACTCCCGAACACTGGAGCTCCCCTGTCGAAGGGTAAGAAGCTCCTGGCGACTGGATGCCTTCGCAGTCGAAGAAAGAAACTCGACTCTAAACCTGTCTCGAAACTCCTCCCATGAGATCGCTGACTCCTCACGATCCCCGAGGAACAAGAACCACCACTGTCTCGCTGCTCCACGCAACATCGTCACAACCAAGGACACCCAGTGTTCCTTCCGAGCACGAATCGAACTGAATCCTATCTCGACCTCCTCCAACCAGTCTTCTGTGACTGCATCTGAAACGGAGCCCTCGTACTTCTGTAGACTCTGGCGCTGAAACTCTCGGAGTGTCTTCCTCCAAGTGTCATCTTCGTCAACCTCTACCCGGCGGCGATCTGCTGGAACAGCCTGCTGGGCACCTTCTGCGCAAACCTGACGGGGACGCCGACCTGGAGCCATACCTGTAAAATAACAATCGTTAGAGCTCCTAAGCCTGGAATATGGAAGACTCAACATTAATTAATTAATTATTTTGTTTTACTAATTTTAGGTTACCTATCCCAAGGTCTACCCATTCAAACACAGGCGCAAGGAATAATGATGCATGATCCTTTCCTAGGTCTCTACCCTGCAACCAGTATCACTTTGTTTAGTAGCCATCGTAAACTTAAAGGTCCGTGCAACAGATCATAGGGGGCCCTGAACGCCTATGTCTCTGCCGGTCTCCAGTGTTTACCCCGCTTGCTAAACATGAATGACACCGTTGCCCTACCATCCCATGCATCCTCACCTGTGCCTAACTCCAAACTCCATCCTATCCCTCGACCAGACCTCTGATACCACTCTGTCACGACCCCCTCCCCACAAAGTGTACCCCTCCTGGGCCGGCAATGTGAAAAGGGAGATAATGACCCCCGAGTCCCGCCTCCAGTAGGCCCCGGGTTGGCGACTAGCACCGAGGGTATAATACACACACAAATGGGAGGCATTACCCTCTAAGAGAACACATGCAGAAGAGAGAGATAGAATAGAATCCAACCAACTCCAACTCATAACTGAAATGTAAAAGAAACCCAAGTACATATATGAAATGTCATGCAAAAGTACTACAACTGAAAGGGGAAACTAAAAGTACCCAAAAGAATGTAAAACGGCAGCGACCACAAGCCCGAACAGCTCCTCCTCCAACCGCAAGCTAGTAGTAACCAGCTTGATCTCCAACCTGCTCCAAGTGACCTGAAAAACAGTTTATATGTACATAGGGTGAGTATAACAGTATACTCAGTAGGATCCTCCCCAAGACTCTCGTGCAAAAGTAAAGAAAGCATGCTAAAGCCCAGTGAACAACAAGTGAAACTAACTCGTCACCTAAACAGGCATACTATGTTCCCAACCTCACCAAGGCTACTCTCACCAAGTAACGCATACAAGAATATAGCATGTAGTAAAGAATATCAAGGGTACCCCACTACCACTTCCCCACTGGTTTGCCGCTTTGCCCCAACGACATACGTCCTGTGCATCTCTCTCTAAAGGCTTGCCCGTATCAACATGGGTCAAGCTCCACAATCGGCACCACGTGCACCACATAGGCTTGCCCGCAGACACCTGGGCTAAGCTCCACACAATCCTCACAACCAAAAGTAACCAGGTAGTTTCCGGGAGCCACCACAGCTCGCATAACGTGTATCATACGTCGGGTATTATACCTGAAGCCATTACAGCCCATACACCGAGTAAGGATCCTCAAGCCATCACAGCCTATACACGTTACACCTATAGTAGTCCATAGGATACTATATCCATAATATATGTGTGTGAAATAACCACAAGCCATTACAGCCCTCTACACACATATATAGGTAAAACTAACCACTGTTCCTACCAGCACTAGATCTACCAAGAGAAGAGAGCGGGGCCAAAGGGGGTAGTCAGCCATTCAACCTCCCATCAGAATGTTGGGGAAAACACCCCCCAGGGCTCAGAATCCCCGGGGTGTCAGTTGCCCTTACCGACAGGGTGGAGTAGCGTATAGAAACACAAAAAGTACAGAATATATAAGTAACTCACATCCACACTATGGGCATTACCTAGTCATAGATACAACTGCAGCTAACGTCTCTCAGACTCCAGGCTGCTACTTCTAAGACTAGGTATCCTATAAGCACACAACCAATTGAAGAGCTTTATTAGATTACTCCATTCTCATTTATCAGTTCCACTGTACATTAGTTAATTCTTTAAGCATTAATTAAGATTGAACAATTCCCCATTTAACTGAAATGGCGTCACTTTCAATACAACTGCTCTTTTTTAAGATTCACATCACCTTTAAATTCCAGCATCTCCATCCCCGTGGATTTTCACCATTTAATCAAACATTCATTACAGAAATACTTTTCCACATTCCCAGGCATTCTAGAAAAACATCCTATGCTTCTAAACACAAAGGAGGCTCAACACGGTGAGTAGATATACTACCCGTCGAGTCTTTGCCGCCTATAGAAAGAGCATATACCCATTCTCCCTCGAGAGGCTAAACACGGAAAGCACGTGGCATACCCCGCGCGTCTTCGCCTCCTTTGGAAGAATGGTAGCAAGACCAGCTGCCTTGAGCAGTGGGGAAAGAAAAGCAGATTAACATTCAAGAAAACCACAAGCAACCAGCAACCACATCTGTCCCATTCCATCACCCCGGTGTCCTCCCTGACACCCATATGCATAAACTGATGCATCTCGCCACACTAGGCATCATCCGCTGCCACAACTATAAGGCCTCCATGCCTCCACATATCACAACAACCATCCAGGCTCACATCACAACACAAGCAGCAGGAAAACAAACATCATAAAATGGGCTCTCGGCCCTTTAACAAACAAGAGGGTAACTCAGAACCCTTTTTGAAATTCCCACATAATCTGTTCTCTAAACCATATTGAATTAACAGATTTGTTATTCGAAGGTTCCAATCATGGATACCTAATCAGTAAGCTATCACAATTAAATAACCATGCTTACTTCCCTAATTTGATTATCCTCAAATTAGAACAACTACAACAACGACAACAACCAGATTAATTTACATGCCTCTTTATCTTTAGCCAATTAATCAACAATTAATTCCGGCTTTACGTTCATTATCAATTTCAATCATGAACGAACAATAAATCAAAGAAAACATAGATATCACTATATCTAGGAAAACATGAGGCAAACCGTTATCACGGTATAAAGCAACAGCATGCGATCAACCAATTCTTTTAATCCGGTTCAAGTATTTAATTAGGTCAATTTCATTGTGATCCAAAGGAATAAATCATGCTAATTCTACGATTGCACATATATAATTAGAGAAGCCATGAATCCCCTACCTCGAAGAGTTCTTGAAGTCCTTTATCCACACAGCAGGTCACGATCCTCCCCTCGCGACAACTTATGTGGAAGAATGATCGACACAGCTTGGTTGCATCCAACAGAGCGGGACTGATCCTAGGAGTAAGGGTTGATTGTGAAACTCCTACGGGAAGGATTGAAAGGTTCTAGAGCCTCTTAGTTAAGAATAAAGGTAAGGAACAAGGGAGAATGATATCTCGTCCCTTTTTAAGATTTAACGAGGTGACGGTTTAAGATCCGGTTAATTCTCCATTAAAAATGGATCGCATTAACCCACGCGGTTTGACCAAGTGAAACATTCCAAGCCTTAGGAATTATTAATATAGGATTTATGGAATTTGAATCGGCCTTAAGAGCCCTTAAAATAAGGCTTTAAATGTATTTTACGTCAAAGGAAACGTCAAAAGGGGCAAAACTGTTGGAGTCTGGAAACACTGTTCACCTACCGTTACTGTACACCTACCGATCTGTCTCACCGATCTGTCTCACCGATCTGTCTCACCGATCTGTGACACTGATCTGTCTCACCGATCTGTGACACTGATCTGTCTCACCGATCTGTGAAACTGATCTGTCTCACCGATCTGTGAAACTGATCTGTCTCACCGATCTGTCTCACCGATCTGTCTCACCGATCTGTCTCACCGATCTGTCTCACCGATCTGTCTCACCGATCTGTCTCACCGATCTGTCTCACCGATCTGTCTCACCGATCTGTCTCACCGATCTGTCTCACCGATCTATCTCACCGATCTGTCTCACCGATCTGTGAAACTGATCTGTCTCACCGATCTGTGAAACTGATCTGTCTCACCGATCTGTGAAACTGATCTGTCTCACCGATCTGTGAAACTGATCTGTCTCACTGATCCGTGAAACTGATCTGTCTCACTGATCCGTGAAACTAATCTGTCTCACCGATCTGTGACACTGATCTGTCTCACCGATCCGTGAAACTGATCTGTCTCACCGATCCGTGAAACTGATCTGTCTCACCGATCCGTGAAACTGATCTGTCTCACTGATCTGTTACTGTTCATAAAACTGGAAACACTGTTCACAGAACTAGAAAATTGGCAAAGTGTTGGGGATAAGTCCCCTAGACCTCCCGGAACACCTCCAACACCAACATTTCACAAAGTAATGGACCAGAGAGGTCCGGGCCATTACAGAATCCGTGTGCCTCTGATATTTATAAATAGCGGTGTGGAGATATTTTCTGGTCAGGGAACACCTGTAACCCAAAAAATCCACTTGTTTTAAAAAATTTATTTCTTTTCCTTTATATTTAGAAATTTTTACCATTTTAGATTTCAATATATAAGTAAAATATTTTTTTATCAACCCTGGGTATTAATACCATAGACATAAAAATTAAATTATCCTTGTTAGATAATATGGAAACAATTTTTGAAAATATTGTCTACATATTTTAAAATAAAAAATATTATTTTTTGAGGAAAATTAATTTTAACAGAGGTGCATGCAAGGCACCAAATCCCATTTTAATCATAAGGATAATAACAAAATTTTAACATCTTTATTATCTATTATTTCTTAAAATTATATTGTATTTTTTATATAATTTATGTTATTATGATTCAAAATATGGATTAATTATTTTCCATGATCAATTCAAATAAGTGGGTTGATTTAATTTATAATTAATAAAAATGGCTTGCTGAATATATAGTTATCAAATGAAATAGTTTTCATCATTATAGAATGTTTTAATCTTAAAATTTAATTTTAAATTAATTAAAACTAATTTATGTATATTATGGATATATAATCGAACAACTTTTTCTTTCACTTCGAACAAAAAAACAATATGTATCTTGTAAATTTATTAAATGAAAATAATGTTTTTAATAAATATATGTATTTTTTTTATTTGTCAAAAAATTATTATTTTTATATAATTATAAATAAACCCCTCAAAGATAATTTTGACATGTAGATTTTAAAAAATAATTTTATCATTTTTAAATTAATTTTTTAAATTTGGTAAAAATTACTTTTACTATTTTCTCACAAAAATTAATGAATTTTTTTAAGAAAATCTTATTTTCCAAACTTATAAATAATTTACTAAAAAATTAGTTTCTTTCAATGTGAAATATTTATATAAAAAAATACAGTTAATTTTTAGAATTTTGTTATTTATATTTATACCACCATGATTAATGGATAGGTAATAATCGTGACTTCTAAATAATAATATTAATAGAATATTGTGGTTCATCAAAACTCAATGTTTCATACAATAGAAGCTATTGAAAAAAATTAATTTTATTTTAAAAAATTATTTTGTAAAACTAATTAGTGTTATATTATAATTCTATAATTAAATTGTTGTCTTAAAATATGAAATTGATCATAATAACCAAGGATTTTTTATTTGAAATTTTCTCATAGAAACCCACATTATAAAAAGTTCCAAAAAAATTCCTCTTTAAAATAGGTAAAATAAATTTTAAGGTTCATCTTGGATAACACATAACTATGTTCTTAAATAGTAGAATATTTTTTGGATATAAAAATATGAAAATATTAAGAGAAAAATGAGGCCCAAATAATAATAAAAGGTAAAAGAGAACCTGACCACATGAAAGATAACCACCATAAACCATAAATATATTATAATTCGAAATAACCATAATTCATTATAAATTCAGGTAAATGTATTTTTTTATTTCAAAACCTTTATCCTAAGGATGTGAATTTTCATTTGGAGATACACTTATATGAATTAATTTAATCAGATAAGAACAATCACATCCTTTGGATGTGATTTGATAAATTTCCCTTTCATATATGAGACTAAAAATATGAAGTTGAATTTTTCATTCCTGAAGAACCATTGAATCATAAAATCTATAAAATAATGACAATAAATTCCTTATATCACTTGTAATTATCTAACAACATATTGGTTAGCACAGTTTACTCAATATACATATATCTTAGTATTGAAAAATTATAAATTATCCTCTAAAACAACATACTATTTTTTACATAAACTATTACATAAATGGTTAACCTAAAAACCACTCAAAAATTAAAAACTGTATAAATAAGGTCACTAAATTTCCCAAAAATATCTTAACATTCATCCCAAAAATATAAAAAATTATCTCAAAATGGTAACACACCAAATATGTGAATACCGTAGTTAATGATTATTCTAAATAATGGTAATAACTAAAATTAACAAAAAAGTCAATAAAAAGATAAATTATTATCATTCGTTCAATAAATCCACAGATTATTTAATATATTCTATAAAATAAAAAATATTGTAAAATCCATCAATGATAACATAAACCACATTTTCAAATGATCATAAACTAGTTCTGATATGATCAGTACTATCCAATTTAATTTATTAATATCAATCTTGTATTTATCCTAACAAAACACCATTTTGCAAACAACTATAACATATTAAGGGTTATCTTCCCTAAATCACGTATGGTTCTTAAAATTTACATTTTCATTAAATCACATTTCTAGGTCATCATTACCATTCAAAATATTATTTTAAATATTTAATCAAGAATTTTTAATGAACAATCATTATATATTTCATTTTTCATTCAACATAAATCATGTCATCCAATATATAATAACTTCAAGAATTCCACTTCATTCTTAAACCATTAACATGGATTTTTCATATTATTCATTAATCTCTCCTTCATTTTTTAAGGGACCAGATCCATGTGTATCAACCCATTGTATGTTTCTAAGGATATGGGTTCCTAGAGGAGGCTAGAAGGAAGTCTGGAGTAGTTTGGTTTCTAGAAGCTATATGTAGGGATGGATTTCATGGCCTAAAGAGTTACATGATGTGGAAGTGGGTTTCACATAAGGTAATAGACCAAGGGTTGAGAAATAAAATATAGTGAAGAGGATATACGTTTTCAATAGAAACCAAACCCTAAGAATTATTCAACAGGAAAGGGTATTACATGTTGTGTAATTCCCTAATGATGTATGATATAAAGCATTTACAACTGCATTGTTGTCAAACCCTATGGCTGTAGAGTCTATCTCTCAACTCCAGTATAGCAAGCAGTATGCTCTTCAAAATATTTGTGATTATTTCATCAACGATTGATTCATAGCCAACATCTTCAATCTATGGAGACCCATGTTGATACATGGTGTGTCTTTTCCTTCACTTCTTAATGGTTTCTCCCTGTTTTATATTGTTTCCTATCATATGTTCTACCAAGGATATGATGTTTTCTCTCCTATATTTTTAATGGGATTTCTCTTATATTTTTTGGTGTGGTTGTGCTACGCCATCCTCGAATGGATGATGTTCATTTGGGAGGGGTCATCAGATATACATTGCTCAGTTCATTTTCATGCGATGAACATCGATAAAATTTTGAGGTAGGGGATTCATTGCTTCTCAATTTAATTACATGAAATGGTATAATTATTAGGATTTATCCCTACAAATTTTAACGAAATTAATCTAATAAATATTTTAACTAGATTATATAATTGGTATCGATCACATAACAATGTTTCTTCGTTATACCATGATAACAATTTTCCTCTTGATTTTCTAGATAGTATGATATCTATTCCTTGTTGGGATTAGCATGTTTTTCTTGATAGAAATTGGTAATGAACATAAAGAGAAAAATAATTTTTAATTAATTGGATAATTGAATTAAAGAGGCATGTTTTATTAATCCATTTTTTTGTTGTAATTTAATGAAAATAAAATTTATCCAAGTGTGTATGTTTAAATAAAATTGGTTAATAAACCTGAAGCATGTTGATTATTATTGATAAAATAATTAAAGTCATGTTAAATTAATTTATTAACTAATTTGTGATATATTTTTATGGGTTTTTTCTTAGGATTCCTATAGTTGGAGGCTATGAATAATGAATAACTTTATCAGAGATGGAATAAGAACCATTTGTGTGATAAAATATAATTCCATTATATGGTATGGGTTTCCCATTTTCTTGTAAAGTCCATTTGACTAGTACTTTGGAGCCATGAGAACTCATTGTGTGTGACATTTATATGCCTTGCTTTTGGGCCAATATCCCAGTTGCTTAATTTTTATGTTTCTTTTATTGTGTTCCTATGAGGGATGGCCCTAGAGGGATGCTATGTTATGTGGGATCGTGAGGCCCTGATTATTCATGAGCCTAGGATGGATGATCTTGGATGGATGTTTTGGTATGCGGGGTGGGGAGGCACAATTTTTGAAGAAGAAGATTACACCTAAAGTGGTGAGATTCTTAGGGATATGTATGTGATTTGGGGGAGGATCCAGGAGATGATAGATTGGGTTTATGTTGGTCTTACTCATTTTTATGAAAGCAGGATTCTTGTTTGATTTAGTTTCATAGAATAATTCCATGTTTTTTACTTATATTACTTTCCCCACTACATGAGGTATATGGTTTTTGTTACTCTCCTTCCAAGAGAGGCGAAGACATGCGTGGTTTGCCACATGAATTTTGTCTTTATCTTCTCATGGTTGGATGAGTCTACCCTCCTGTTATAGGTGGCAAAGAACTGAAAGGTAGATTATCTACTCACCATGTTGAGCCCCTTGTATTTGGTATCTTTGAATTCTATCCTAGTAAACTTATATTATGGTAATCAATGTTGTTAATAAAGAATAAAATATTACCCCGTGGGGTTTGATCTTGTTTGGATGAAATGATGATGTTGTAATTTTGAAAATTCGTGGAATCAGTTTTCTTTTTCCTAGAAGGAATGGATCTTTATTATGATGAAAATGTAACATAATTAGGAAAGCGTTAATGGTTAATTAATGGTAGAAGAATTAATTAACATAAATTAAATTTGAGTGAAAAAAGGTTAAAATAATATAATACATCTCATTAAATGGTTGTATGCTTGTAGTATTTATGGTCTTGGCTATGGTAGTTGGGGGTCAGAGTGATGTTATTTGCAGTTCATACTAAGACTAGGTTTTTCCCATAGTTTTTTAGTGATCTATATTATTTCATGTAATTAATGTTTTTAGATACACTACTTCACCCTATCAATTAAGGAAATAAACACCTAGAGGAATCTTATCCCTAGGGGTGTGTTTTACGAAGAATCCTAGTGAGAGGTTGGATGGATGATTACCCGCATTGGCCCCCACTCTATTCTCATGTTAGTTACTTATGATGGTATGTACTGTGGGTAGATTTCATGAAATATATGTGTAGACGGATATGATGTATTGTGATTATTTTCAACATGTGTCATGGATATAGTTTACTATGGTCTAATATTGGCATAACTTGTATAGGTTAAAATGGATTGAGGATCCTTACTTGGTGTATGGGTTATGATGGATTGAGGTATAATAACCAATGTATGATACATAATATGCAGGCTATTGGTGGATCACAAAAACTACCCATTTACTTTTAGTTATATGGATGTAGTGGTTTGTTACACGAGGTTCAAGTTGTGGTGCTTTGTCGCGGTGTCTAAGAGCTAGCCTTTTGGAGGGAGATGCTTAGGACATGCGACGTTGGGGTAGAGTGACAAAATAGTGGGGAAACAATAGTAGGTAACCCTTGATATTATTTATTATTTTCCCATGTGTGTGATACATGGAGAGAGTTACTGGGTGAGGATAGGATCGTTGTATACATGTTTTGGTGATGAGTTAGTTTCACATGATGTTCACTGTGTTTTAGCATTCTTTCATTACCTTTTTTTATGAGAAACATCAAGGATGATCCTACTAGGTATACTAATATACCTACTCAACATACATATAAACCATTTTTTAGGTCAGTTGGAGTAGTCTGGATATCATGCTGGTTACTACTAGTGTGTGGGGTCTTATAAGAGTTTTATTTGGGATTCATGGATTCTTACAGGCTTACATTCTCTTGGTTCTTTCAATTTTCTATATTTTTATTGTATTTCATTAATGAAATTACATTTTTTTAATTGTGTTTCTTTATATTAGAGTTTTATCATGAGTTGGTTCATTTAAATCCTATATATCTCTTTTTAATGTGTTCTCTTAGAGGGTAATGCCTCCCATATTTGTGTTTATTATACCCTCTATGGTAGTCTCCAACACAGGGCCTACAAAATAAAGGAATGAGTGGTCTCTATCTCTCTTCTCTCATTTCATTAAATGTTGGGGTACACATTGTGGGGATGGTACACGATAGAGTTGTATGAAAGGTCTAGTCCCAGGATAAGATATAGTTTGGAGTTAGGCAAATGTGAGGTTGCATGTGCTAGTAGGGTAATGATGTGGGCTATGTTTAGTGGGAATTATAAGCATGGGAAACTGGCTCAGAAACTTGTATTTAGGGTCCCCTGTGATCTGATTCGTAGTCTTTTATGATTACAATGACTACTAAATGTAGTGAAACTGGTTACAGGGTAGAGACCTAGGAAATGACCATGCATCATTCTTCATTGTGACTATGTTTTAATCGGTATAATGTGGGACATGTTAACTTAAAGTGAATAAATGAAAACTATTAATTACTATTAATGTCATCTATATTCTAGGATTTGGAGATTTAATTGATTTTTTTATTTTTCTATTATGGTTCTAGGTTGACCGCCTTATTAGATATTCAAAGAAGATGTTCACCAAATTGTGCTAGATGGTAATTCCATAGTAGAGGTTGATGAAGAAGACACATGGATTAGAACACTCTATGAGTTTCATAGAGAATTTATATATAAGTATGTGGTATTTTTTTCATATATAGTTATGAAAGACTTCCTGGAAGTGTTTTATATAGTCTTCAGTTTGATTTATGCTCTGAAAGGGAACTCGATATCATTGGTTGTGATGATGTTTCATGGGGTAGTGAGGAAGCTGAGGTAATTTTTCATAGAGATCATGAAAATTTGACAGTCTCATAGGAGGATTTCTGAGACCAGTTCAATGTGAGTTTCTTTATTCAACTATAAAGTTTTCTAGTAATCATAAGATTCTAACACATTGGTTGGGGACCACTAAAGGGGAAGATTTCAGTATTTGTTTAAGAATATTCTATGATATCCTCTACAATTAATGCTTGATGAGGAGGCCTTGTCAATACATTTCAACGAGAATCTGCATCTAGAGATCTAGTGCCATGTAACCCCATATATGATAAAAATGTATCTTGATGGATGGTGAGAGAATAGGTCATCGAGATGATGTCAACAAGAACCAGGTCATCTTAAGGAAGGATTCATTTGGATTCCTCACAAAGCAGAGCTGTAGTCCGAGGAACCCAGTTATTATTACAGAAGAGTTTCCAATCAGTAGGGGTAGGTCCCAATACTCAATGTATCATTTCAGTTGGTAGGAGGCTCTCATTCCAATTATAATGGATTAGAAACATGTTTTCATTATGAAATCTGTTGTCATTAATGATGATAGTGCCCGACCATTAGGAAAAGTCAGTGTGCACGAGTTGATCCGCTTTAGGTTCCTTCATTGCGGTAGTTCCATCCAAGGTACCACTGATAGGATTCTCTAGATTGGGATCAATGGAGAGTATTTGGGTAGGCAAAGGATAGTCATGGTATTATCCCCCATTCTCATAGAGTAGAGTGTGGCCATGGAGGTGGTTGTTATCATGGTTTGAGAGTCCATGTATCATGTCACAGTCAGCTTCATGCTATAGTGTTTCCTGATCTAGGTTTGAAGTATATCATTTGATGTTCCCTTTTATTGTTTTCTACATGGATTCATGCCTTTTTTGATCCACCAATGATTCACTCCTTCATATCACCTTCCCATTTCCATCATTTTGGAATTAAGGTAGAAAGAATTCTATTTACTGTTGTGTTGACTATGTCAGTTGGAGGTTGAACCGGCTTGTATGAAGTATGTAGAAACGGTGTTCTTGTCCTAGGGTAGTGCCTCTCTTAGGGAAATTTCTTATGTTTATGGATACAACCATATAAAATCGTCCTCAGTATGGATTGGTTTTATTCAGGGAGGTCTTTTGTGGGTTGATTTAGAAGGAAGGTTGTGTTCGTCAATGCTTATGGAGAGATAAAAGTGTTTGTTGGAAAAAAAGACCCTCAAATAGGCTAGTGGAATTTTTCATCCTTTTCATCTTTGATGGTTGATAGGATGCGTTTTTCATAGGTTCAGTAGTAAGTGTTTACTAGGGTCATAGAAGAGTACCCCAATGTCCTTTTAGTAGAGGTTGTACCTTTACCCCCTAGGCGAGAGATGGATTTCAAGATTAAACTATCACAAGGTGTGTCTCATATCTCAATGTCTCCATATAGGATGAAACCGTATGTGTTCTTAGAGATTTATATATAGATCGATGTCATGTTGTATTGTGGTTTTGTTCGGTTGAGTGTGTCACTATGGGATACAAAAAAATTTCTTCATGGAAGGCAAATGATGGATTGCAATTGTGATTTG
Source organism: Viscum album (assembly GCA_963277665.1). Lineage (NCBI taxonomy): Eukaryota > Viridiplantae > Streptophyta > Magnoliopsida > Santalales > Viscaceae > Viscum > Viscum album. Next base: position 451,207,574 of record OY728157.1, on the reverse strand, counting down.
ATTATTATAGTTTTAACTAAGTGACAGTAATGAACCACTACCATGTTCCATGGATTGATGATTTATTAGGTCATCTAATAGATGCATGTTGGTTCTTAAGATCTATTTACAGTTATGATATCATCAACTTCCTCTGAATGATGATGATATTCTATAGACTATATTCATTGTCTTTACGGTCATTACGTGATTGTTGTGATTTCATTCAATTTGATGAATTATCTTGTTTTTTCGTGGGATTAATGAACACTATGTTCCTTGAGGTATAGGATTATTTCATGGTGGTTTTCATCAACGTAACCCTTGTGAAATCTATGTATGAGGAAGATCATGTAGAGAATATGTGTACCTTTTTAGGAGTTATTCTCTATGAGATGTTGTTTCAGATGTTACCAATGTGTGAGTTTTGGGATTGATAAGTATGTTTCTAGGGTAATGCTTTATTATAATATGGATTATCAAGGGATCTGTCAATGAAAAAAATTGTTCTATAGACATCCTTAAGATAGTGTTAGAGGTGCAATGTTTCCTAGGTCATGTATGATATTCCAAGAGGTTCCAAGACAATTTAACTTAGTTTGTGACTAGTTTTATAGTTTTGTCTAGAAAATATCAAATGTTCTTGTAAAATTATTAGTTCGAGCTGTATATTAAGTTTCCGACAGAGAAGTTGGTATGTTATCTAGTTAATTTTCATATAGTAGAAGGAGTTACGTTATATGTTTTCTATGATGCTTTGCATATGTGATTTAGTTGTGTCTTATGCAGTAGAGATCAATAATTTCTTAAGATTATTAGATGTTATTCCCCCCTATGTGTAACTATGGAACCCCTGATCTCGAGTTGGCGGTGGTAGTGTTTTCCATGATGTTTTGGAGACATTACGTCATGAGTGAGAATTTTGTGGTCTCTAACGATTATAAAATCATGAGTTACATTTTCTACTAATGTTACATGATTTTGAATTAGCATTAGTGGATGATGTTACTATAGTATTACGAATTTAATATTTCATATACTCCTATTAAGTGGAATTTTTTGCCGATGTGTTGAGTAGGAAGTCCCATAAGGATGTAGTTTGGGAATTATGCCATTCTTTGGGAGTGATGGAAGAACATTCAACAATGATCCTATATATGGGAGAATTCGGGGGAAGACATTGTCTTTTTTAGATGACTATATAGAAATCTCTTGTGAAGTTGGTGGAATAGTTATAGTAGGGGGATGTTGAGGTGGATCTCTAGAGTGACCAATTTGTTTGTGGTGAGGCCCCTGATGGTTTGTCTGAGGATGAAAATCACAAGGTTTTCTTTTAGGGAAGGATTTTCATGACAATGTTGATTTGGGATATGGTTCTCAGGGACTAAAATAGTTCTCCTTTAGAGGTACATCCTATCAGAAAATAGATTTACTGACAGTTGAGAGGTTAGTTCTTTAGTGATATGGGTTAAATCATGCAGTTGTTGGGTTTGGGGCACAATGTTTAGTCTTCTAGAAGGTGAAGGACGAGCATACTGTTCCCGGTGGTTTGATATAGCCATTATCTGTTCCTCAGTAAAAGTAAGAGGAGATCTCACTGTAATTTTTAATTATTTTTCTTGACAAAAGGGAGTCTATGATGCAATATTGGTTGTAGTAGATCACCTAAAAATATCATACCATATTATAGAAATCAAGGAGTCATGCACAACAGAGGTTTTTTCGAGGTAATATCTAGAGGTGGTCATGAGAATCCACAATGTCCAAATAATGATGTTTTTTGATCGAGATCCATGTTTTTATTCTATGGTATAGAGAGGTGTCTTGCATAATTGTGGATCTTTTAGCTATGACTGAGCACTACATTTCATCAGGAGTCGATTGATCAGACAAAGTGGACCATCCTGACTCTTAAATACATGTTGTGTTATTGTGTCCTCAATATTGGAGGTTTGGGAATGATGAATCCACCCTTGGTAGAGTTCTATTATAATAAATGTTTTAATTCCACTGTTAATGCTGGGCTGACCTTGCTGTTATCCATTGTATATGACTAGGGTTAGAGAGTTAGCAATTCTTGGGAAAGAACTAGTACCAAAAACAACTAATATGGTCCAGGTGACTCATGATAGGATGAAATAAGTGCAATATCATTAGAAATCCAATGTCAATCATTGGAGGAGACCACTGAAGATTGTTGTTGGGGACCATGTGTTCCTGATGGTGACTCCCCATCATGAGAAATGAGGTTTTTTTCGTGGTAATAAGGTGTCTCCCCAATTTTCTAGACCTATCAACGTTTTACCTCATGTTGGAGCCATGGAATAATGGGTAGAACCTACCCCATATATGATATATATAAATTATTTTTTTCCTGTGTCATAGCTCTTTCATTATCTTCATGGTGACTCTAACATCATTGATTATGGTGAGATCAATCTTGAAAATGATTCAACCTTAAAAGAGCATCCTTTAGAGTTAAAGGACTTCCATGAGAAGGTGTTACATGGGCATTCAATCCCCTTTGTCTGTTTATTTTAGTGGGATGATGGCATAGAGGAGAGTATTGGGAATGTGATTTGTAGATACACACTCATTACCCCGAGATTCTTGACGTTTATCCCTTCTATTGTTACACTATCTTTAATGATTTCAGAACTTTTTTGGGTTTTAGATATGGATTAATCTTGTTTGTTATTGTTTTTTCTCTATTTTGAGAGGTATATCCCTCAGGATAGTGTTCAGGTGCTGTTTGTGGTTATTTTATGGTTTTTTGTGGTTCACATAGTGTGGGGGTTGAGGTTCTATAGTGGTCATAACATTAAGTGGTATCCGAGGAGCTGGATATTTGGATGACCCCTTTGATTTTTATCCTCTAGGTTGGTTTTATATTTCTGATGATAATAATGTTTTGAAAGGTATCTAATGTAAGGGACCAGATCGATGTATATCAAAATTTTTCATGTTTCTGGGTCTTGAGGTAGCTAGAGGTGGCTCATAGGATGTCTGGAGTAGCTCGGTTGCTAGAAGCTAGATATAGGGAATGATTTCACATCATAAATATTTAGAAGTTGTGAAATTGGGATTCACAAAATGTAATATATCATCATTCAACAAGTAAAATAAAGTGACGAGGTAATTAATTTTTATGCAGAAACTGAACCCTTCAAATTACAAGATGTGAAACGGGATTACCCATAAGGTAATTCTGCATTAGTGTATGTCCTAGAACATTTCCAACCACTCAGGTCATCAATAACATTGTCTATAAAAACTATCTCATGACTTTGGGAGACCCAAGGAACACCTCTTCAATGATCTGTATATTCATTCTTCAAGGATTGATTCTGAGCTTCCATTATCTATCTGTGGTGACCTTGGATGACCTGAGGTGTGTTGTTTCTTTCATTTTATAGAGATTTATCCACGTCTGATCTCATTTTATATTATATAAACTATCTATTCTATGTCATTTTCTCTCCCTTATCTCTAATGGGTTTCCGTCAGTTCATTAGGGGGGTTTGTGTCATGACATCCTCTTATGGATTCAGTTTGTGTGGGAGGGATGATCAGAGATCCGTTTCATGGTCTATTCTCATACAAAGATTATCGATGACCATTTGAGGTATGAGAATCATTAATTTTATATTTAGTTATGTGAAGTCATATATTTATCATGATTTATCCCCTTGGATCACAATAAAATTAAAATAATAATTATTTGAACCAGATTATAGAATTGGTATTGATCTCATATCGATGTTTCTACATTGTACATTGATAATCGTTTTCCACTTGATTTTATAGATAGTGTGATATCTATTCGTTTCTTTGCTTATCATGTTTTTGTTGATTGTAATTGTTAAAGAATGTAAATCTATAATTATTGGTAATTATTTGGTTAAAGGAACTAAATATGTGTGTTTAATGAATCTGGTTGTTTTTTATAATTTGATGATAATGAAATTGATGAAAGTGTGCTAGTTTAATTGAAATGGTTAATGAACCAGAAGCATGATTATTCTTATTAATAAATCAACTAAAGGCATTTTAAATCAACTACTTAATTAATTTTTTAATAGATTGTGTTATATGGTATCATATTTTTCCAATAGTTGGAACCGATGAATAATGAATCAGTTAATTAAAGTTAGACTAAGAACCCGTTGTTTGAAAAAATATAATGCCTTTATGGGGATTGTGTTTTCTATATTCTTATAATGTCTATGTTTCATCTGCTTTGGGGTAGTGAGAGATCATTTTTTGTGAAGGATGTATGCCTTAATTTAAGGCGAAGGGTTTGATTTCATTTTTTTGTTTTTTAATGCTTGTGTTGTGAACATTGTATGGCTAAACCTATAGGGTTGTTGTCGTATGTGGGAGTGGGAGATGTGTTGTGATCCTAGGATTTATGATCCTCAAGAGATGTTGTGGTATGAGGCATGGGGAGGACATGTTGTTGAGGCAGAAGCTGGTACCTGAGGTGGTGAGATGCATCAGGATACAGATGTGGTGCCAAGAAGGACACCACAAAGGAAAAAATTGGTTGAATCTGGTATTACCCATTGTTTTGAAATCAAGATTCATATTTGAATCAGTGGCTTGGATAATGACCAATTTTTTATCTTCATTCTTTTCCCCATTGCTTTAAGAATTTGGTTTTGGTTACTCCCCTTTCAAGAGATGGGAATATGCGATGGGTATGCCATGTGATTTTCGTGTTTAGCTTCTCATCGTTGGATGATTCTACGATCCTGCTATATGTGGTGATGAATCATTGGGGAGTTTATTTAATCACTATTTTGAGACCCATGTGTTTCGTAGCCTAGAATGTTTTTCTAGAACACGTAATTTAATATAAAGTATTGTTAATAATAAATGGATAAATGTTTAACACACATGGTTGGTCTAACACCCCAAGGATTAATAAATAAATATAATATTGAATGAATGAAACAGTTAGTCTCTACAAAACACCACTTTGATCTAACCTACCGAGTAAACATAATTTTTGCAGCCCTACTATTTGAATTTAAAAAAACATACATACGCTACTTTTCTAGTTTGATATTTAGAGTCTTATAGGATCAAAATACATTTTGGTGAATAATTTTGTAACCATATGAATATTAATTTACCCTTATGAATAATAATATGATCTTTAGGAGTAGTATCTTATCCATTAAAATATAAACAAAATTTAGACACCATATAATTGAAATAAAGTATTCTAGAAATTATTAATTACGTGTTGGTACTTTTGTGAGCAATAAATATTTAATTACAATTATAAAGTAATAAATTTATTTAAAATAAAATAAATTTTCATAAAATATATTATTCAATATATTTTTTCCCTAGTATTTTTAGATAATTTAATGAGACCTCAGTTAATTTTTTAACGTATTATAAATTCTGTTATGAAATTAAAATTTTTGTTTTTCATGTAAATAATTATTTTATTTTAAAAAAATTCTATTATTTAGAAAAATATTTTGAAATAATGGAGTTAAGTTTTTAATTATACACATAGAAATATTTGTAGGGTTATTTTTTTTGGATTTATCTGAAAAATATGAATTTTTAGTGAATTGTAAAATACGTTAATTTAAGTTATAAATATATTATAAGACAAATAAACTATTCCTTGAATCGTGGATAATGTCACATTGTTTGAACTCACCTGCACTTATTACTATTTTTGGTCACAATAATTAAATATATTGGTTTTCATAGAATAAATAAGAAAATAATGTTTAAAATAATGGAAAAACCATTCTCTCCTCCACTATAAAACCCACCACACACTCCCTCTTCTATTCACTCTTATCAAGAATTTTCCCTTGTCTATATTATACTAAAAACTCTTCCAATGTTACTCCCCATATCTAGAATCCGTTGGTATCATTAAAATACCAAATCTACTCCACTAAAGAGGCTCTTAAGGAAGATAAATTCAAGAGGTTAATTCTTTTTTTCACTTCCTTTATTTTCTATCTAGTTCCATTATTTGTTATTATTTAATCACCTCCTTTCCTCAAAATATTATGATAAATCCACTAGCATACATGCACTATAATGTTTTCATATGATTGTAATAAATCATCATCATCACTCCTTTACCCTCCATTTACACTATAAATTAAAACACCATTTGAGATGTGTTAATTTATAACATTAATGGACGACGAGTTTTCAACTTCTATTACCATAAAAAAATTTGGTAATGAAACCATTTTTATGGTTTAAATAGATCATAATATATTTTATATATCCTATATAATTATATATAATAATTTTTTAGATTAGATATTAATTTTTGAAATAAAAAAACATTGTGGGGATAAAAAAACCACATAATCAATCCAAGAATTTATCATTAAAATTTTGTCTAATAATTCATCCTCACACAAAGTAACCAAATGAAATATATAATCATTTAACATTATTAATGAACATTAAAAACATATTACATAAATTATGGAACTCAATTCTCATTTTGCATTAACTTTCATACAAGTGAACCAATCATGAAAACTAATGAAATGAGCACTCTCAAAAGATGACATTGAATATATTAACCAATATATAAGACCATAAATGAACTTAATAAAACTATAATTAAACAAATACATGTCTAATAGGTTCTTAAATATGTTATTAACAAGTCTAATTTCATAATTTAGGTCGTTATGTTCAAGAGAAGTACATATTCAGATATAAGGTAAGGATTTTTTACCCGAACTACCATTTTCATTGAGGATACTCATATTATCTACTTAACTCAATGAATTTATTTTATATTATTATGTAGTAATGACAAGTTATTTTTTAATATTCAATATATATCTACCTACAAGAATCCTTATTTATTTTATTGGAAGTTTCATTTTTTAAAAGGACCTTTGAAAATAATTTCTGAAATACTAGCCCGATTCAAGGGAATTTGCCTATTTATTACCTATTTTCAAGGGCACTCTACAATATGTTTTTAATAAACTGTTATTTTTCTAGATTCAATAATTTTATTATGAATAAAATAATTGTATTGAATTCTGGTTTTATATAAATATAATTCCAAAAGAACTCGCATTTTCAAAATAAAAGAGTATTTATCTCATGAATTAATCGATGATTTTATAATAGTATGTTCACATATTTCAACACTATTATTGATTATAATGTTTCGAGGGGTTCAATTGGTTATGATATCATATAGAATATCCTATTTAATTGTTTATTATGAGATTTATAGTGGATGTACTATCATGATACCATTCACCAAATGAACTCAAATGTTTAGTGTTTATGTTTAATGTTTGGGGAAATCTATGAACATTTCATATATTAATTTCAATATGAATATATATACTATTTATGTTTATTCCCATTCATATGTGGAATTAATTGGACTTTTTACCTGATGGGTGGTGCCTACTATAGACCCTCAACATATCGATAGGTCTCATGAGAAAAACTATTGTCTTGGCATGCACCTTTGACAGAATGATTATTATGGTCTTGGCATGAGGCCTTGATGGAGTCATGATGTTAGACATTATGAATTACCCCAAAATGAATCTATTGATTGATATTCCATGTTATTATTAAAGTATTATAATATCCATGGTAATGTTTTATGGAATTATTTAATCACTTTTAATTCCTTCCACCTTATGCTAAAGTATATTTATAACGGAATGCATTTCTAGTTACTCATCATGCCTAGTGTTTATAATTATAATATCTTCCACTATATTATTTACTCTTACAGGGAATCTATGGTCACCACTTTCACATGTTTTATTTTCAGTATGTTTTGAAGAAGTATATTAGGAATTAATTTCATGTATTATTAGTTGTGATTCAAAATAAATGGATATAATGTATTTCATTTCTAGTTGTTATATTAAACTTATGTATGTATATGGTTTCCCAAAACTACTTAAATAATAATTCCTTTGAGATAAAATTTTTTTTAGTCATGATAATGTAAAAAAATAAGTCACCAACTCTAGGAAACTGGGATTATGTTCTTACAGTTGGAGATTGTTAGGATGTAATGACAAAGTTATAATTTTGAGAAGGTGTGGAATTATTTTGATTATTCATAGAGGGAATAGATATTTGTTGTGATTATAATGTAAGGTAATGTTGAAAATGTTAATGGTTAATGATTTAATTAACATAAAGTGATAATGAGGGAAAAAGGATAAAATTACATAATATAGCTATCTAAATGGTTGTGTTCTTATATAATATTTGGTCAAAGTAGTGGAAGTCAAAAGTCCGATAGATGTTAGCTATAGTTGGGTCTAATAATAGGTTATTCCCTATAGTGTGGTTCTAAAATCTATTATATCATGTATTTTTTGGGATTATATACACTACTCCACACTGTTGGATAGGGAAACTTACAACCTGGGGATTTTGATCCCTTGGCGAGTGTTTCCCCTAATGCCCCAGTGTGAGGATGGATGGCTGACTTCCCCCTTTGGCCATGCTCTCCTCTCTTGGGAGTTACTTATTCTGGTATTCATGATGTCCAGTTTTCCCCATATATTTGTGTATTGGATTATGATGGCCTATGGTTATTTCACACACATGTATCCTAGATATAGTTTCCTAATGTGTACTACACATATAACATATATAGGATATGATGGATTAAGGATAATTCATTTGTGTATGGCTTGTGATGGATTGAGGTATAATACCCAATGCATGATACACATTATTCGGGAACTAGATGATCCTAGAAATTACTTGGTTAGTTTTAGTTACATGGATGTGGTGTTGTGATGCATGGGGTTCATGTTGTGGTGCCACATCCAGATGTCTATGGGATAACCTTTTGGAGATAGATGCTCAGGACATACAACATTGGGGAAGAGAAAAAAAAGCGGGGAATCAGTAGTGAGGTAACCTTGATATTCATTGTTATACATACTTGTATGTGATACATGGTGAGAGTATCCATGGTGAGACTTGGAAAATAGTATTCATTTTTAGGTGATGAGTTAATTTCACACACATTTCACTATGGTTTAACATGATTTATTTACCTTTTGTAGGAGAGACTCTAGGTAGGATCCTATTGGGTATAGTATTATACTCACCCTATATATATAATAAATATTTTCTAGGTCAGTTGGAGAATATAGAATATAATATTGGTTAATACATGATTGGGGGTTCCAAAATAGCTTTTTGGGATTCATTTTTTGTAGTTTTCTGTACTTTTTTTTGGTACTTGTTGTTTTCCCATTCAATTGTAGTAGTTATTGTATGGTTTTTTATTTTTCTACTTGGGATTTATTTTATATTAAAGTTTGTAGAGGGGTTACATGGTTCATATCTTATCAATAACTTTTGAATGAGATCTCTTATAGGAAAATTCCTCCCATATTTTTTATTATTATACCATCGGTACTTATCACCATCTATGGGCCTATTGGTTGTGGGGCTCAGGGGTGACTAACTCTTGTCTCCCATTTCTAGTTTAGGAGGTGTACAAATTGTCGGGGGAGGTAGTGAAAAATTTCACAACTAATTTTTAATACATTCATCATTAACATAAATATAGTAACTTGTACAACCTTGTTGTTATTCTTCATGATATTTCACACTAAGAAAATGGTTTTCATTATATCCATACATTACACAAAGATACCATTAAACAATTTATTATTCCTTGGGGAAACCATTATTTTCATCCATTGTGTTACGTAAAATTTTCATTTTCCTTATCAATTAATAATTTCTTTCCATTATTCTACACATATAAAACATATTATCATCACCTTATTACATTAACCTAAGAGATACTTCCCAAATCCTGAAAATATAGAAAATTAAATCTTTATTTAACCATGTTCACCATAACCCAAGCTCTCAATCATCTATATATTTCTATTATATGGCTAGTCTAAGAGTTGGATAAGATTAATGTTTGTAATCATATATTAGGAAAAATAGTTATGAATAATTATAAAATCTTTTAATCCTGTCAGTATACCATTTTTTTCTCATCAATGCGATTTATACCACATTTAATATAGACATAGTTTCTTCCAGTTTCTTCCATTTCCTATAAAAAAAATTCATTTTTGAGTAACAATAATCATATTAGGGAACCACATAATCATGAAATATAATTTATAAGATTTCCAAATCATAAAATATTCTTTTCAATATATGACACATTTTATTTAACGTAGGTCATTCATGGTCGTCATATATTCAAATCATTAATGATGGTTTAAAAATCATTTAGTGAATTTACATAGTATATCCCTCAAGAGAGTCAAAATAGTTATGGATTAAGGTCTATTTCCATGCACTAGGTAACTATTGATGCAAAGTAAAATGTGATTTTGTTAGAGTTATTACCCCTAGGTACAATAATTCCACATTTACATCAAGTGGTAGTATCCATATAGGAATTTAATTTTGTAGAAACCACTCACTCTATCCATCACCCAAATTATCATATATCATTTTATACTTATAATTATAATTATACTAATACCAATCATTCTCAATAATGTTTTCTCATCTTATATCCAATGTTTAATTAAACATTTTCTCTAATACCATGTATTATGACCAAAATATTCCATATATATATATATGAATAAATCAAAATATATTATATGTATATTCATTATATAAAAAGATTCTCTATTCCAGAATCATTTCGGTCTTGTGCCTTTAGAAACCTGGAAACATAAACAACTAGTTTATAAGTGATATAAATAATATCTTTATTATTTCATCATAACCTGAACCCTTCTTAGATATATGAAACATAATATGTTTCTTTATAACATGGGGAATGGAAACATAAGAATTCTTAAGCTCTAATACATGGTATGGGTAAAAAAGGGATATATAAATAAGGGCATATATATCCTATATCAATAATATATCATAATGCATAGATAAACACATTCAATATCCCACTTCTATTCACTAAAAATCATTATATCTTTCCCTTTCTCTTCCCTCTCTTATCAAGAGTCCTCCCATGTTTCCATAACATATCATGTAGATCCGAACAACCATTTGGAGTTAGAATCTCAAGGTAAGGGATCCTCACCATCTCCACTTTATTGAAATTTATTTTTTATCTTTTGAATTCCATTTCAAATTCATAATTATGGGATATGTATTTCCATACCCTTATTAATTCCAATATTCTATCCATATTTTTTTATAATTCTTCTGTTCTCATCAAAACAATTTATTGGTTTTTATCTGACATAAAAATGATGCCAAAATTCCACCAGCATTTTACATGAAAAAATATTGTGTAGATAATACCCGTATCAATTTCATATCAAGGGATTTCACCTTTATAAACATATAATTAATGATAAGATAATTACATTAATTTATTACACACTATGTGATCTTAGAATTAAATGTGATGAAAAATAATTTCATTTGTATGGTCAATGTGGTACAATTAATAATGAGAATTAAATTAATGTAATGGGTGCACCTATAATTATATAGTGTTCCAATACATTTGGTCCTTTTCAGTATCAAGATACATTATGTTGGGACTGGGAGTATACCTGACTCCATTATGGGTATTTTTCCATCATTATGTCTTTTTCTTTTATCCTTAACATTTGTTTATGTAGTGTTTTATGTTGTTTCAACAGTTCCAATGTTGCATTTATAATTATCATGCTATATTATCTATCATTTTTTATAAGTATTATTCAAACTCCTTATATAACCTTTTGGTATTCCAATTTTCTTACAAGTATTACATTATTCATGTTCTTCTATTTTTAATCCCTAGTTGTGATTTTTAGCTTAACCCTTTCTAATGTATTTCCCTAGGTTATCCCATGCAATTTTTAGGATGAGAATGTTAAGGATGTTTCCAATAAAAATGATGTATTTTACATTTTATGTTGTCATGTAATATACATTTTTCCAAAAGAATATAGACTTATCAATAATATAGGTTCGTTTATGTGTAATTTTATGTAACAAATCATGAATTAATATATAAAAAATATAAGGGTTGTTATATTTGGTATCAAATAAATATTTTAGTCATTTTTTTATTAGTATTAGAAAAGTGTAGGGAAATCCTTAGAGATATGACTAAATATTGGAAAAGTTCATGAATTTGTTTTAAGTATATAGTATGTTATTTATATATTAAATAAATACCTATCTCGATAATATAAGTGGATGTGGATTTGGAACAAATGAACATAGTGGTAAAACCTGAAAACACCTTATTGAGCAAGACTTAATCAATAAGTGGTGTAAGAAAACATGCCTTTCTTCTCACCTAGATTTACAATCCTAGGGTACATGCATTGGTAAATTGATTAGATCATTATGATCCACTATTAATGGAAAAAAATACCCATAATAATGTTTGTTAGGAAATAGATAATGGATAACATAGATCGAAACATATAAATCAATAAGATAAGGATATATATGTATTTTTTTATCTATTTTATTTCATTGGATTACCATTAATGTGTTTATCTTTTTATAAATACCCATCCCTAATTTTATATATATTCTATCCAATGGCCATAAATAGGAAGAATGAGGTAACAAATTAATGCATTGAAAAATGTGACGACTACCCCAATGAGATACGAAACCCAATTTGAGAGAGAATCAAAAACATTATGATGATAATCAATTAACTAACTCGTTTTTTTAGTAGAATCATAGAAAATGAGATGCTCTAAAATATGTATAAGAAATAAAAATCTTCAACTGACAGATTTATGCAAAAACGGCCCCCAACAATCAATGGATAATCTGATCCCATAACCGGGGAACAATGGATAGACCCCTTTGAGAAGATCTTATCCATCCTTCAATTTTATGAGTAAGAGAAATTTATACTAAATATATATCATATGGGGGTGATGATGATTAGTGGTTGAAATTTATTAATAATACAACACCAAATTAAGTGATCAAAGTGGTTGGATGGAAGGAATTATAGAAATTTTTTTTCGATAAATATTTTCCTCACCCTCTTTGAATTTTAATTGAAATAGATTTACTTGACCTTAAGAAAAAATTTGATGCATTTGTCAGAGTGAATGAGGAAAAAATCACAATACTTTCCCAATAATCCCGTAGTTTTGTGGTTACCCCAAAATATCATGTTGACCACTTCTCTGGTGGGTAGAAACCTAGTCTACCAAAATCCCACATGATCTGAGACTTTAATATTTATGAGGAACATGTATGATGTTCTCTAAAAGTTGAAATAGAGATTGAAGAATCTCAGTGGTGTCATAGGGATAAGAAGTGTAAATCGTATTTTAATACTAGTGATCATATGGGTAATTTAAATGGTGCTAAGAAGTTTTAATATCCAACTTTTTAAAGGTGAAAAATGGAGTACTTAAAAAATTTCCTAAGGGGGAAGAAGAAATGATTTAGGTACAAGATAGAAGGGAAACTATATATAAATTAATGATGGGATAACCCCCACTAATTAGATGTAGAAAATAATTGCTTCATTAAAACCTCAGTGAATTTTTCATCACTTCAACTATAAGGATCCAAGGAACATTACAATTTGATTGACTAGGACACATGATTTTAGAGAAAACCAACAACCTCATAGGCATAAATGGTGAGATTTTTCATCACAATCTCTGAGGTGAGTCGTAAAAATGATGTAGTTATAGGTAGGATAATTATTCATTCATGAATAGAGGAAAAAAATTGATTTTGGTTCCACACATTCATTCATATCATGAATGTTTGGTATAACTATTCAAACACAACAATAAAGCACTTAAGTGGTGACATCAGTGAAAATATAAAATCAATAAACTATTGAATCTTGAGTATATAACTCCTCTACTCTAAAAATTTATTATATGAACTTCCAAGAAACCGTTTCCATTCTCCCTTGGCAGGAATTTTATGTAATTAGAGTTAGGGATTAACTTTCCTTTTATGGATCCAATAAATGTTTCCATGAGAAAAAAATCAATCTCTTTATCACGAATCTATACCAAATTCTAGAAAAGTTCATGTAGGGGGATGAATCTTCTTTTGCACAAAAATCTCAAACATGAACATTATTTCCCTAATAGTAATCAAATCTATCTTAAATTATTGAGTCTAAGGAAAAAATCAACAATTATGACATGTCCATTGTGAGGTGATATGATGATTTGTTTCCTGATGAATTTCCTAGTCATCCTCGAAGCTAAGAGGTTGAATTGTTAGTCAATATTCTACCTGGTCCCTACTATTATCCATGAATCTATATAGAATAACTATTTTGTTACTTTCGTAGATGAACAGACAACTATAGTAGAATCTAAATAAATGTTGTGTATCCCTAAGTGTGTCACCATGCGATGTACCTATCCACTTCACTAAGAGGAAGGATAAGTAAATGTGTCATTACATTGATTATCATGAGCTAAACCAGATGATGATGATGAACAAGAATCCTATGACATAGATTTATGACTTGTCCGATCTACTACATGGAGAACTATACTTCTACAAGGTGGATCTGTGGTCATGATAATTACATGTTAGGGTGATGAAGGATGATATCCCAAAGGCTACATTTTGTACTAGGTATAAGCACTTTGTGTTCTTAGTAATTCCATTCTGACTCACTAATTCTCTGGTAATATTTATGTAGATCATAAATATCTTTGTTGGGATCACATTAACAAATTATTGGTAGTCTTTATCAATGATAATCTAATATACTTTATAATAATGGAGGAGTATTAGGAGTATCTGGGCACTATTTTAAAGACCTTATGAATGGAGAATCATTTGTTCAAGTATAGTAAACGTGAGTTTGAGATGAATGATGTCTCACTCTTGAGAAATATTATCACACGAAATGGGATATATATATACCATTCAAAGACTAATTCCATTAAAGTATGCATAAGGCCAAGACCCATGATAGATATCAATAGTTTCCAGGGATTAGTTGTGTTATATCATTAATTTTTTAGAAACATCTGGTGATTTTCAAACACTATAACCAATATAAATCATAAGGGATTCATGTTTTCCTGTAATGATCAATGTTAAGGGATATTAACGGAGTTATAAAGTAGTATTATCACTAAAACTATACACATAGTACCCATAAGTGGTGGAATTTTCATGGTATTCAATAATTCCTCAAAGAAGGGATTAGGATGTGTGTTAATGAAGAATTAAAATGTGATAGTGGACACTTCAAGGTAGTTTAATGTCCATGAATAGAACTACCCAATGCGTGATCTAAAGTGGGTTTTAGTGATATTAACTTTGAAAATATGGTGTCATTTTATATTAGTGGAAAAGTGTGAATTATATATAAATAAAAAAGGCTCATTTTTATATTCACCTATAAATAAATTAATATGTGTCATTGATGATGGTTAGAGATGATCATGTACTAGGATTTCTCTATTCACTACCTTAATAGGAAAGAGAATAAAGTGAATACTATCATTGTTCAATAGATCCAAAAACATTTGGATTGATTAGTATTGAGTGGGATCCAATATTCTTAGACATAAAAATTATGAACATGGGAGTCATAAAGGAAAGATAGTCATAAATTATTTCCTAAATGACCACTCAACTGTCTCTTTTGGAAAAGATAATCGATTCCCAAAGAGATGATGTTCGAATTCAAAATAAAGTGGAAACTATAAGAGAAGGTAAATCCTCAGAGTATAATGTTAATAAAAGAGTTATAAGGTTTGGATAACAACTATGTGTACCATAAAATATCATGTTTAAGAAAGAAGTATTGAATGATGCACATAGTTCGACATTCTATATCATTACAGGAAGTATAAACATGCATTGAGACTTATAAGAGCACTATTGGAGGGATAATATAATAAAAGAGATTGCAGAATAAACTTCTAGATGTCATGTATGTTAGCATATGATTATGGAAGGTTATAACTCTATGTGAAAGCTGAATCAATTACCCATACCTTAATATAAATTGGAAACCATCACCATTGAATTTTTTACTAGTATTTTAACACATCTTGAAAAATATAATTCTATCTGGATTGTAGAGTATCATCCGAAAAAGACTACAAACATCATTGTGATTCAAGAGAACGTATCACTCAATCAAAATGAAAGGTTTTAAATTAGATAAGTAGTGAGGATGCATTCAGCAACACTTGTTATTACTTCTGTTCAATTTCAAATATTTAACACTATGTTCTAGAAGTGCCTTCAACATTCACTATATACATATTTGAAATTCATTACGGCTTGTCCCAAATGAACTAATGGATTATCTGAGAAGTCTATCCCAAAACATGAGGGATTGTTGGGAGACCGATAAATTGACTACAAAGAATGATGAGATCAACATCTCCACCTGGTTGAGTTATTATACAATAACAATTTATACTCAACCATCCAAATATATCCCTATGAATTCAATAATGGGTAGAATGAAATTCATTATCCTAGATATGTTGAAAACTTTGAGATCATTGATCACATCAGAGTGGTGGATTATTGACTATCACTCCCACATAACATATCTCAAGAACATGATGTATTCCATATATCTCCCTTGAGTAATTATATACCATACCCCACACATGTACTCAATCTGGAGTTATTACCATTAGAGAATAAAAATTATTATGATGAGAGGCTGGTTAGGATCTTAGATCACATAGAAAAGGTTCTAAAGAATATAAAAATTCACCTAGAAAAAGTGAAGTGGAGAAAATAGAAGTAAAAAATATGGAATGTGGGAATTGGAGGATGTGATGAAGCAAAATTACCCTAATCTATTTTAGTTTGTAAAATGAAAATTTCAAGTGAAATTTTTTTGATGGGGGAGGATTGTAACTACTCAATTAGTTATAAATAAATATCCCATTTTCATTTTACTATGTGACTTATTATATATTATGGATATAAAAAATGCACTTATTTGGTTCTTTATATTATTTAGGATTTTAAAGACCATTAATAATAATTACCATTGATAATATAGTCATTGAACAATTATCATATGATTAATATAAATATAGTTATTTAACAAAACCATTTGATAGAGATAAAGGGATTGATGGCCTAAACTAGTAATAATGTACACTATAAATCCCATTTATTGGAGCTTCTATGGGAGATAACATCACTGATATTTTCCCCTGACCAAGACCAAGCTAAGTTCCAATAACTAAAGCATGGGGGAAACTCTTATGGTAAAAGATCAATCTCATTGAAATCACGAATCAAAGCATGTACACTAAAACACCCCATGAAAGTCTCACAATTTCACACCTTACCGTTAGGTTGTTTTTGAGTGTGTTAAAGGGAAATGTATCGAAACCATAATAATTATAATATATATATATATATATATATTATTTTCAATATAATGATGTCTATATTTACTTCTTATTAGTACATTATAAAATATTTTGATTTTTATACAATAAAACAAGAATTTTATTTTAAATGCTATTCAACATCAATTTAGATGTTTATTTTAATGAATTAATGGATTTTTATAAATAAATTATATTTTAATAAAATAATATTGTTAATAAATTATTATCAAATATGAATGATCATATAATTTTTGTGATGTCAAATGTATTTTTTAAAGGGGTTTAAAAAATGTTATTGTAAAGAACCCATCATTCCTCTCTAATTGTCGATTATTATTTTAAAAGTGAAAATCAACATATTTTGATAATTCTTTAGATAAAATGAATACTAATTTTTAAATGAAAACATATAAATTATCCCATAATAAATTTCACTTAATTTTCTGCGAAAGTCATTTTTTGGAAAAAAATTAAATACCTTATAAATATATGGTTTGTATTATGACATCATAAATACCAAAAATTTGATATAATAAATACTAAAAATTGTATAAAAGGCCAAATATATGTTCTTTAGTTTGAAAATAATTCCATTTTAAGTTTATTTTTTATTATTTAATGCCTTTATAAATCCTCCAAAACCATTAATATATTAATTTTTTTTATATCATTCTTTAAGAGTATGGCTCACTTCTAGATCACCATGATTATTATTATATTAAATTTTAACCATGTACATATAAAATAATTAATATCAATACTCTTTGTCCAAAACCATAGGAAAACAAGATAACATTTTTGGTTTTTGTTATTTTATTATATGGAGTCCCAAACCCAAGTTTGAGTAATGATAAAGAATTTCCCACAAATTTTAGATATAAACCCACCAATGATCCCAATTTTCTTCACTAAAAATCCATGGATCAAATCATTACCCTTACATCACATCTCTCAGTTCCTCCCTAGCATCCCAAAAGTTCATACAAAGATCATCACAACAATTCGGAGTCAAATTATCAAGGTATGGGATCCTCACCTCCTACCATTTATTCGGGTTTTTTTTATTTTCTTATGATTTCCATTTCCAATTACTAATTTTGAAATATGTTTTTCCACATCAAGTTTACTTTAATTTTTCAATATGAATTATTATAGACCCCTTTAACTCTCATCAATCTGTTTTAATAATTTTTATCTGACGCTCTTATGCTGATAGAATTCCACAAAAAATTTCCATGACAAAAATAGGGTAATGAAAACCCATACCCATTTCCTATCACAAATTTTAACCATTATCCACTTATATATATTAATTAGATACTTAAATGTATTTATTCTACACTCCACGATCCTTGAAAAATATTTGTTGGGAAAAGATTTCATTTTTTATGATCAATGTAAAATACTTAAATAAGATAATGAAATGAAGGTGATGGTTTCACCTAGAATTATATAGCTCTATAATTAATTTGGGTAATTTTATATTGAATTATATTTCATTTTGGGAGTGGGATGAATCATAATTCCATTATGGGACCTTTTCCATCATGATTTATTATAAGTTATCCTTGGACTATGTTTGTGATGCAGTTTTCAATGTCGATGCCACATTTCCCTTATTGAATTTTTGAGTATCATGTAATATCATGTATCATTGTTCATGATTATGATTCTCACACCTTTTATGACCCATTCATATTTCTATTTTTAAAATTTCTTACATTTTACTGTTTATACCATGTTTATTCTCTTAATTATATTTATAGATCAATTGTTTCTTATGTATTTCCTTAGGTTATCGAAAACTGTTTATGGAAAATTATGTTAAGTATATTATATATATAGGTAATGTATTCCTTATTTTATGTTTTTATATATTCTAACTATTTTCTAAAGAAACTAGAATTATCATTCATATGTGTTGTATAATGAGTACTTTTAAGTAATAAATCATGAATTAATATGAAATAAAGAGATGGGTTGTTATAGAATGAAAGGAAGTTATATAATATTTCAACTCTCTAGAGTCATTATGACGTGACATATATCACATAAATTTAATAAATTAAAACTTATTACCTTCCATTTCAAGTGTATGTAATGGACGAATAACATTGCTTTGTGAGGAGGTAGTTTACTATACAAATGAGAAACACTATTGTATTCCCATAAAATTATATGAAAAAAGGTGTATGTCGTATTATAATTCAAGAAGTATAATTATATTATCCATAATATAAATTTTTGAAACCCATCATTATACCCTTTTTTGATAAGGAGTGACAGAAAATGCATTACTTCTGTTTGTAGGGTGGTATTCCACCGTACACATGATTGGTGAGTTTGTTTTCCATTTGATAGAAGATGAGTTTTATATATTCTATTACATAAAAAATATTAGTATATAGTGTGTTTTTTTATTATTTTGGAATTAATATCTCTTGAATTATGGTATTAAGTTATGAAATAAATAAAAAGTGGTTAGTGAAGACAATTACCTTCAGTTAGAAAACAACATTTAGATATCCAATTAAGGACAAAATGATTGGTCTTTTAGGAATATCAAAAACTATAGAATAGAGATAATAATTTTGGGGATACATTTTTATAGGGACTGGTTATTAGAATTTTCTTATGAGTTTTAAATAAGTGAGGATTTTGTGTTCCCTTTAATTATTGATGATAAGTGGTATTTTTTGTAAATACCTAAAACTATTTACTAATGTCCACTCTCTATAAAGATATGTGACTCCTTTATTTATTAAAAATGGAGGGTAGGTATGATATGGTCAAACCAATCCTTTAATAGTGTAAAATACACTTGTTTTAGACATGTTATTCTTTATCCATTATGTTTACCTTCTTCTAACATTATAGTATTCACCACGAAACTTAGTTTACTTATTTGTTTACCTAAGTGATTTTAATTTGAAGACAAAAATTAAATGGATTATTAGTAGGTAACATGGACCAATATATTCAAAATATTATTTCCAATTTATCAAATGAAAATTCTATATGTGAGGATGATTAATTTCATATAGGCACATTTAATGGGAAATACCCCAATTTAACTTTTCTGTAATTATTTTTTATTTTATTTATAATTCAGTATACCCAAAAATCTAGTTGAATATCTAAAATAACATTAATTCTTAGAATTTTAAATTTGGAACCCATCTTATTAAATTATATTCATATATTTGGTGTGATTTAATTTAAAATTGATCCCACATATGTCATTTAAAAGTTGGTTTCCAAAGTAATTTAGTTCTTAAGTATAAAATGTTGTAGTTAAAAAATAAAATTCAAAAAATATTATAATATATTAAATTATATTATTTACTATATAATTTATCAAATTTTTATTTTAAAATCATTTTAAAATAAAATTTAGCAATTAAACTATTTAAACAAAAAAGTTTTAAAAAATTAGAAATTTTTTACCATTCTTAAAAATAATATTTTTAGAAAATTCCCAAAAAGTAACTCAAAGATAATATTTACATAAATATTTAAAAATATAGCTCTATTTAATAAAATACATTTTATATGAGTGGATGAATTTATTTTACTATTCTTTGCCAAAATGAAGTAAAACAATTAAAAAAACATATTTTCAAAACACATAAATACTATACTAAAAATTATATATATTATTTAAATATGATATATATATAAGTATAATTTATTATTAAAATTTTTCTATTATTATTTATGATTAAATTTTTAATGGCTATGATATAATAGAAATTCTTAAATAATAATACTAACAGTATATTGGGTTCACCAAAACTCAGAATTTCTTGTAACACAACTAATTTATGAAAATAGATTTATGTGAAAAATAGGTTTTCTTAATATATTGAATTATTACTTACCTAGTGATATCTTATATCTTGGAGATCTATATGGATACCTAGTATGTGCTTTAAAATCGATTTAAGTGGTAGTTTCATGGCTCGAACATGGTCTGTAATGGTATGTAGTCTGGGTGTGAAATGAGACTCGATCCTACATTTAATAATTTATTAAACATATATTTTTTAATTTATCATTTATTATTTTTTCATGTTTCTTGTTAAATCATTTGTTTTAATTTAAAAATCAAAGTTTTATAATGGTTTTCTTTTTGTTTTAAAAGTAATTAATAGATTTTCATAAGATTTCTAAAAGATAAAATCAGACTATTCATTTTTAATAAATGGATTTTAAAATGAAAAAGGGGTTTCATAGTAATTGATGTTGCTTGTTTCTTAATTGTGAGATTTATTTTTTTACAATTTTTACTCCTAAATATAAATTTAATTGATTTTAAAATGTTTAATTTAAAAAAATAGAAAATCTAAAAAGTGGGAGAAGGTGGAGGTTGAGAACCTGATTTTTTCATAGTTTTTAAAATTATGTTTCAGTGGGTCACTTTGTTCTTTTAGAATGTCATTTTTTTAATGGTTTCAAAAAAAATTGGAATCAATATTGGTTAACAATAATTATGATTAGAGGTGTTTTAAATATGATGTGGACTATATTTTTATTGAATATAGTTTTGAATTTTTTTTTAATATGGGGTTTTTGGGTTTCTGCATGAAATAAAGGGGATTTGTGTTTTGAAAATGGGAAATGTATTTATTATGTTCTTGATTTAATATAACATGTTTTAAATTGAATGATGTGGTTTTTGAAATAGGTTATTTTTTAACCATGGTAAGTGTATTTCTGGGGATGCCATTTAGTTTTATTTTAATTATAATTTATGTCATAGTCTAAGACTATTTTCTATGTTAGATAAATTTTTCATCCCATTAATATTCAAATGAAATTGGTGAATGTCATATTTTTAGGTAAAATTCTTTTAGTTTTCTATATGTATACCCTCTTTATTATGATAATGGTCCCCCATTAGTGACTTGTTCTTACTTATTATAGAGTTATTTGAGTTTCTTTTGTTATTTTTAGTTGTGATGATCATTTTGATTCGTATTAGAATTTTCTCAAATGGTTCATGATTAGTTAACCTACATATGTTTTCCCTTGGTTACATAATATGTAATATGGATTATTTTGAGAAATGTGTATACCTCATTTATTAGTTGATATATCATTATCTTCAATGTGATTTTATCACAATTGTGATATTCTTCCTTTTTGTTGGTTATTTAAGGGGGTGCTTGGTGGAGATATTTAGTGGTTGGGATGATTATTATAATCTGTTTGTTGATTAGGGATAAAAAAGATTTACCATTCTAAAGCTAAATTCCTAGGTAATTATATCTCTATTGACCCAAGTCTAGGACCCTCTAGTTATTCTTGAGTCATATTTTCATAATGTATTTTTATTTTTGTCTTTCCATATCCTATCCAATTCATATTGGGATTCCTTATAAGAGATGATGGTTTTCCTATAACTTATAAAGAGTGCCTTCTTTTATGACCCTTTTAATTTTCTTGTAAATATTTATTCATCCTTATTAGAATCTTGGTATTCTATGTTTTTATGAGTGATTAATTTTATTGAGTATGGGTATTAGAAGAATTATAATATGATAGAAATACCACTATTGTTGATACATTTTTGTGGTATTAGTTCTCTATTAATGTGTGAGACACTATCTTTTGATGGGGAAGATTTGGTTTTTTATAGATAACTGGATTTATAATTCATTCCCAACCATTACTATCTAAAAGAAATATTATCGATATTGGGTGTTAGTTTGTACATTTGTATGTCTCCATAGAACTAGTTTATAAGAATCATTTTGGTATTCCTATCATAAAACATTCTAGTCTAGGGGTTAAGTGGTTATTGAGATTCTGATTTACGGAGTTGATGTTTCTATTTATTAGAGATACCATGTTTTTATTTTGACTCCATTGCTATTTTTTTGATCTAAGAATGGGGATATTGTGGTGTGTCTTATATCAATATTAAGTTTAACCTTCTCAGTTATTATCAATAATTTGAGTCTCTCGGTGTGCATCTCTATTCATTTCATTAGAATGATGTTTAACCACATTCTTTCTTATTTAACCATTTTATATGAATATTTGTAGGGGTAGAAAGAATTATGGTGGGGAGTGATATCGTAACCTAACCTCGATGATTCATTTTTACTATATTTATTTATTTATTATTGAATCTTATATTATATTTCATTTCAAAACAAGTCTCTTTTGAAATTTATTAATTTCAGTAGAACTTCATAGTTATTAGAAATCTTATAGAAACTATGTGAATGCATCTATAATTGGATATATTTAAAACACATGGATTGTTAATGGTCCTTCTAACCATTCATCATGCACATTACGTGTGATTCAAAAGCTCTAGTAGTTAAGGAATGGGATGGTAACTACTTAGACAAACCATGTGTACTGTCTAGTAAAACAATTTATTATGATTTCCATATTAAATTACACATTACTAGAGCCTTCCATTTTCAATATCAATTTTCTAGACAACCCATTAATGAGAAGACCAATGTTGTGAATCCAACCTCATTATCATAATTTTTTCTAAAATTTCTTCCCCATTATTATAGGTGTGACATCTATGATTTAAGATTTCTCTTCAACTATAATTCTGTATGTCTAATTTACTCATGTATTATTCTCCCTCCTCATAGTGTATGATCCTTAGATGGAACCTAACCAAAAGAAGGATTTTATTTTTTATCAATTTGATAGTATCTGAGCTTCATGAGCCTGAATTTATGGAATATTATAGAAATGTTAGTCAAAAGTGATGTGTTACACTAGATTTAAAAAGGTTTTTCTGATGTTTAGGCCATTAAATTACGAAACCATTACTATTTATTATATAAAATGATGTTTTGTGAGTTTATTTATATATATAAATATATCTAAGAATATTTTTGAAATTGAGACCATGTTTTACATGTTTACTGTTTAATGAAATAGTTTTTTTCTATTAAAAAGTGAGTTTTAAAATTATTTTACATATTTTAGGCACTTTATGTGTTTGAGAAATTTCAAAAATATACTTTAGAAATGTGTTTTGACATTTTAAATGATGATTTAATTTTAATAATCATTCATTTATTATGGAATAAATATTAATAAGAATATCAAGAAATATTATTAATGTGATGTATTAATAAATTGATCCATATAATGGGTTTGAATGAAAATGTTGTGTTTTAAAATAGAATTTTATTTTTTATTTAAGTATATACATATACATGTTTTTACACACATATATATTCAGGTAAAAGTTCCCTTTATAATATATGAAATGGAGAATTTAGAAACACATATATGTATAACTAATTTTATATAGACATAACCATAAAGGCCAACCTAAAAAATTAAATTTGATACTCTTCTTGAATTTTAAATATATTTTTAATTATATATCCAAAATGATTTACAACATCTCATTTGGAAGGATTTACTTCACTTTCGATATTTTATAAAGGGTTAGTGGTTTTGATTTCATACCCTATGGGTGTTTTAAATGGTTTCTTTTGGATTTATGGGGAAATTATTTAAAGGTGAATGTCTACTTTTGATAAATTATATGTTTTTAATATGATGTAGATATGTATGTTTTTATATCCAACTTGACAATTTTTAGTTGGGTAATCATATTTGATTTTGAAGATATAATAGTTTAAAGATATTTTCAGTATCGCTTTGGATTTCTCCACACTAAATAAACACATAGAAATTGATAAAAGTTGTGGTGTCACAGAAGGGCATTAACACAGTGCTAGGACATGACATGTACTCCTTAGTGGTAAATTAGATTCAATACCATGGAAAGACTTCAGCATTATACTAGGACACCACATGTTCTCCTTAACAACTTGTGCATGTATTGTATGTTTGACCTATTAAATCAGGAGTTATTATGAGGAACTAGAGGGCTTACTAATCTTATATGACCTTGGTATTTTTCTGAGTATGTTCTGTAAAATTTTACTTTAATGGTTATTTGAATACATTTATCAAAATAATCTATTGTATATAAATTTATATCTTTCATAAATTGTTAATGTATTTTTTATGGTTCCTTTCTAATTTAAAGAATTATAAAGAATTTTGAAAATTATGTTTCAAATATAGATGGTAATATGATTTTTAAATGGGTTTCTTATAACATAATTTTATGGCTTTGAAAATTATTCTATGTGTTTTTTATTTAAAATAAAATAAATTTGGATTTTATTAATGTTGACCTGGTAACACTATATTTGTTCATGAAAATAAAAACCAATTTTAAAGAATATGTTTTAGACTAACATTTGATTAATATTTTATTTAAATATTGTACTTAGGGTTTCGTCATTTATCATGTTTACTAAGAATTGAACTCATCCTTATCTATATGTATTTTGTTTTAGGTTATAGATATTTTATTACTACTCAAGAAGAACTGATGCTTTCATAGTAGACAATGGCTTGTAATGTCACATGAAATTATATTAGTTGTTTGGTTTTAAATTTTATTTATTTATCACACATTCCAAGAAGTACATTACTTCTTTTAGATATAGTGGTTGGTGGATACATATTATATATATCAAGACAGGGGAAAATATTCTTTTTTAGTATTATAGAGTGAGTAGTGGATTATTGGATAATATATTATATTTCATATAATCAATCAACTAATTGTTTATTTCTCTTATTATTCCAGTTTTATCTAACTTAATTTTCCTTATTATAAATCATTCATGTTAAATTTTATAATTAAATTTCACATAATTCATAACATTGATTTTATAGGAAAATTCATTCCAATTAATTAAATAATATTCCTTTTGGTACTTATCACCACCCATGGGAAATATGGAATATTCCTTGATGATGTTTTAGAAAAACTCAAGTACTCGAAGGTTGAATGAATTAAGATTTTTTTTCAATAGAACTATATTTGGGTGAAGAATCTAGGTGGATGAGTCAAATAAGGATAATAACCCAATATAGAGTAGATTGAAGGAGTTATGTTATAGAGATAAGATAACCAAAGCTGAGTAAATTATAATTAAGATAACCTATTTTGGTGAACATACCTCAATACTTATTATAATATGAGTAAAGGTTGGGTGAATGAATATGGGAAACAATACATAATAGAAAAAAACATGAGTGGATCCTTTTTTGCGAATCACACCTAAAAAATGTTTTTGTATGAATTAAGTTATGTGAATGGATATTAAAGATCTATAACAAGGTGAATCTATGGACCTGGGAAAAGAACAAACATGAAAAGGTTATGGTGTATATGAATATATATACCAAAATAGAGGAATTAATGAAATGAATATGTGTACAAACATGGGGGTAATGTTTTATATATCCAATTATGTAGAAAAACAAAAATCCATAGAGGATCCCATTACCCTGTCAATTTTAGTTTGTATATACAAATCATAAAAAAATAATATGGAGTCCTATTGCAATATCTATTTAAATATCAAGAGTGAATCAAGAAAATTATAGTAAAGGAATATTATCATATACATTGGATGTTTTGGGGCTATAATTTTGAGGTGGAAATATTCTCAACTTCTCATTGAGGAGTCGATATCATCTGGAAAAATAGAAAGAGAGTGTAACAAATGAAAGCGAAGCGGGGAACCAAATAAATAACTAAGATGAATAAAAAATATTCAAATAAATTATTTTAGATATTTAACTATTAAGATAATGAATATTAAAATAATATAATTATCATTTTATCATTGTATTGTGTATAGGAGAATAAAAATAGTTTCTCTTGGAGAGGGGTTACCAAACCCTGAATCTTATAAATTTAGTGAGATGGGATATGAGTGAAAACAACCAAATAAATTAATCCCAAATAATAGTAAATAATAATTTATTTTTGGAAAATTTTAAATTTATCTAGGTGTTCTATTTAGATACATCCTTTAGTGGTGAACCTTTTAAAATAATTTTATTCTATCCATTCCATCATTTCCTACACATCGAGTCATTTTTTGTAGATAGGGTGAGAGATAATTTTTTAATGGATGGTTAAACAATGTTATTGATAACAATATCAAATGCTCATATATAAAAAAACCAATTAGTTATGGAGAAATTTTAAATTGTACTTTACCTATATCCAAAAAATATTATGGTTTATATGTTTATAAAAAATGTTTCATATTCATTTCTATGTAATTGTTCAACAAGATCAACTTCTTTTGGATATTTTTCTCTATGGAAACAATGGTGAATCAACTATTTCATAGTTAAACTCACATTGATGGTTGGTACAAATAAATTTTCATATTCATATAGGATTATGAAATAGCGGATATTGAATACATTCTTTATTTTGCTGATCCAACTATGCATAGTGAATGAATTGGAATGGAAAATATGGAACACTTCCAAAAGGGTTATTATCCAATGAATATTATAGGAAAAATTTATAGTACAATACTACCAAAATTATATATAATTCATTGAAAATGGTGAATAAGTGTAGGTAATTAATGTTGAAGATATCCATTCAAAATAATAATTCACTATTTCTAAAAATGAGAAAATGATTAAAAATGGTGATTAATAATGATTCATGTTTAAATGAATATATAAGGAAAAAATAATATGAAGGTTCCAATGAAAATTGAATCCTAAAATAATTTTTAAAATTTAAATTTTAATGACATATCAGATTATTACATAGTTGTCAATGATAGACAAAAATATAGAGTTCTAGATTCCTCATTAGAAGATGGATAGGAAGATGGTCCATTTGATGAAAAAATAAATAGAATATTTTTATTAGTATGATGAATGTTAATATAGTAACCAAGATAGGATCCAATATTTTTGTGATAATGTGGATCAATATGAAATCAATTATAAAGTAATAAATATATTCATTGGGGATCTACCCATAGATAGTAATCAATTTTGATGTTATGAAGTTGATCTGAATTTTTCTCCATTTAAATATGTGTTCAAAAATAAAGAATCAAAGTGATATACTTAATGAAATTTCATAACAAATTACAAAACTGGATATAGAAGAAGAAATGATAGATTATATTATCCCACCCAAGAATCAACTAAATTAAATGATATTTTATATAAATGATGCTTCTTAAAGACTGAAATTAATGGATTCACAATTATAATAAAATTATGAGAACATCAAGGATATATAATTAATGATCATATCTATGATGAGAAAATAGAATCTAGATTCTCTCATTATAGTGGACTATAATTTTTATGGTAAACGAACTTAAAATCCGAAATCTATGTGATAATAGATGTTTCAAGATATATTTTGAAATAAATTCACTTAGAATAAGTTATCATCATAATTATACAATTATAGAAAAATGGGACACACCATGAGTGTGTGTTTAAAATAATATATTCTCAATGATATAAGAACAAGTTCTACATGAACATGTTGACTTATTATTTTTTACATGTGGTATTGTTTCTATAAGAGGAGTCTTATTTTATTGACACTAATTATATGGAATAGCGGTGTTGATGAAAGTAAAACCTTCTCTATTGTGAAATACTAGGAATGAGTTAAAACTAGAATTAATCCGGTGAATATTAAATTTGTTTTAAATATTTAATAAAAATTAAGTAGTTCAAAAAAAGTTGTATCAAGATCCTATAATGATAAACTTGAAAAGGAATTACAAAAAATAATACAATAATATATCAATGAGGAGAAGGGAAGGTTCACCATTTATGAGTGAAAAGAATGATTAGTTAAAGAAAGTTGAATCATGGGTGAAAAAGGATTATTGGAATCAAATGGAAATACAAGAACCATATGAATAATTACTTGGTGGTATCAAAAGTTATGCCACAAGGAAATAAGTGATTATGTGGGGAAGATCCAACTTATGGATAAAGAAGTTTAATTGATGGTAAACATTCAGTGAATTAATAAAATAAATATACACTTGGGATTAAAAACATAACCATGATTAAAACCAAACCTAATGACCCTACTCAAAAAATAGTACTAATCATGTAAAGAAAGAATACATAATCATATGTCCATATTTTCTAGAATTGGCTGAGAATCTGGAAGACACACAAGAGGATGACATAATTTTTTTTTAAAATGTGAAGAATTATAAGCCAAAAATGGAATGTTTTAAATAATGAATCTAGGGGAAAATATAAATAGTTTCATATAAAGAGGTAGTATAGTGAAGGTATATCGGAAAACTAGAAACAATGCTTTTCTCTATAATGGGCAACTGCAGTCCTCTTCTTGATGATTTGAGAGGTATCTTTATACCCATTAATTTAATAATTTCTATATGTATATTATGTTTCATCATAAGGGGAAAATGAGATGTATGGGGCTAGAATGTGTTAAAAGGAAATATGTTATTAAATAAAATGGATTCAGTGATATTAAAGATACAAAATGGGAATTATTCATAAAAATATAGACGAATTACATTTACAAACATGACCACACACCTCAAGTGGTTGTAAGATGCCACAGTGTATTACTAAATATTTTTGGAGAATAATACTGAGATAAATAAGATTGAAAAATGTAGAGCCTTATATCATTTATAATTGGTGTGAAATCCATTCAACATATCTTTAATGTTATGATGTAGAATTTAATGATTTTCTTGTGACAGTAAGATATTTCTCACATGGAATCTATCCACTTTTAGAAGACGATGTCAACTTATGTGGAGAAGAATTGAGTCTCCGGGAATAAATGATTTTATCTTATATAACTTTTTTTATAAGATTATTATTTTTAGCATACTATGATATTAAAATGAGGAAATTATTTTAACTAAAATTAATTTCCCCGTATGAGATATTAATTCTATACTTATCAATAGTTCAATAATTCATATCAATCTAATGATAATGAAATTTATGTGTATTTTGTGAAATGAGTAAAATGTTTTTAACATATTCAATGAAAGGAGAGTCCCATTGAAAGATGTATGCACATTTTATTAATGTTATATCACATTTTTATTATAAAAACTTTATTTCTTTTAGTTTAACTTATTAAAATGTGTTAATTGGATTAAATTTCATTTTTTCTAGCATATATAGAATTGAGTGAAATGTAAATCCATGAGGTTGTTCATATAAAATCCTATTTCTTATATCATGTTCCAAATCAATAGGCTTAAAGTATTTATCAATGATTCTATTTCAATGGTAAATTCAGAGAATGAAAATAATTTTGAAAAGTGAAATGAGAAATAAGAAGTGTTTTAGAGAAAGGAAAATTAAAATTTTGGATTTCCTAATGGATTATATTGATTATTTGATATATTTTTTAATTTGGATATGATAATTGATCATATATATATTTGTGGGATATTTGAAATCATGGTGTATGGATATTATTTCAAAATGTGGAGTTTATGATTAAAGAGTTACACCCATGTTATTCTGGATGCATGGGGAGATTATTTCATGTTAAATATAGAGGTAATTTTACCATTTTAATTTTCTTAACAAAGGGGATGTAGATGATTTCCAATAAAATTTAGAATTAATTCCCAAAAAAATGGATTTGAAAGATCTCCCCTAAAAAATGGAAGATGTTTCATCAAATTATTTAGAGGGAGAAAATATTTTCATCCTAACATGGTGAATGGATTTTATGGGGTATGGTCAAAAAATCCAATTGGGAGAATGTTCTAACAATAGAAGTTATGTGTTGGATTTGTGGAAAATAGATATTGTGTTATGAGATTATTTTATAGAGAGTTTTAATGGTGTGAAACCATGGAGAATTGAATGTTAAATTTTGAGGATATAGGTAAAACATACACAAATACATATTGATTTATGATGTTATTCTTGAAGGATAAAGGTGTGTAAAACAATGAATAATTCTATGATATTCCAGATATGATTTGGAACATATGTTATGTTGATCATAGAAGTCTAGTACATAAGATATGGAAGATCATATAGGTATATAAAGATTAATTTGAATGAATTTATGATGTTCAATAGAATATCTTGAATGGTACAGATATGAAGGGTATGCCGAGTCCCAAGAATTTTTTTTTAAGTATTCTAGAATTTCACTTCTTAAGAAAAATTATATTTAAAAAATTATATAGAAAATATATGGATGATAGTTTTTTATGATGTTATAGAGAAATCCATCTTTATATGATTATATATTAGCAAACTAAATATTATTTTTTAGGGTAAATGAATAAACCTGATAAGAAAAAATGGACCATGTCATGAATAATATTTTTGTGTGTATAATGGAATGCTTTTTGGTTGAATGATTACTTCCATGGTATAAACTATTTTAGGAAGAGTGAGAGTTTGTCGGAGGAGGCCCAAAGCTAATTTTAGTAGAATTAATTCATTTCATGCTTGTCTATGTGACTCTACACTAATATGGGATATGTTAGAACACTAATTGATTTGTGTGTTACTTGGAAGCTGCAAGATGGTAATGTTGAGAATCCCACACAATTCAGGATAAGTTTTTGGTTATGGAACAACCTGCATGTTTTATTCTTATTGAGGTATTTCATTCTTATCAAAGGGTTCACAAATTTGGAACTACAAAAATGACAAACAAGGGGAGAAGAGATGATTAAATAAAGAGTTTTTACTATAAATACTATCATAACCCCTCATTTAGAGTTTACACATATTGGGGAGATGGATTAGAAGATCCTATCATTGTAGAAGGATAAACTATGTGATGAAAGTTGAGTGAAGCATCTAGGATAAGTAACATTAAAAGGATATACATACTAAGTATATTTGAGAATAAGGTCTGTGGAAGGAAGTGAAAGTAATGGGAATAGAGAATATTGCACCTATGTGAACATATCTGGGTGAAATTAGCTTGGAATATGTGATCATTAATATGGGTTGAGTAAAAAATGTTTGACAAATTGTCTTATGAGATAAAATAAAATGAGTATGCACTAGGGTGAATCAAAACTAAGAATTGGAACCTAGGAAAATGAATATAAGTGAAAGGATATTGTTAAAATATACCGAGGTAAAGATTGGTCATGAGAAAATACTATACTTTAGATAATCCGTAGACATAGTGAAAGCTATATACTAGACTGAAGGGATTGAGAAACTAAAAGGAAGGTCATACATGGGTTTATGATTGATATATATAATTTAATAGAATAATATGAGTTCTATAAAATATACCATTTAATAATTTTCTTTAGTTCAAGTACATAAATATAAGAGGAATAATGTGTCTTTTATCTATAAATGGTCTATGAACAAGATTAAAACAAGAGAAATCTTGTGTACAATTATCTTCATATATAGAAGGAATTTTTCACCTATCATTGTAGGTTGATAAATTATATACCCTTAATTGTGGTGTTGATCACATCTAGCATAGAATTAGAATAGTATATTAAATATAAGTTATAAAAAGTATCAAATTATTAGTTCTGAATCAAATATATTCTCATGCTAAAGATAGAAAAAAAATTTATACTTGAAGATACCATAATGTTTATAAAATGGTTATACCTTGATAAATGTAGTTCATATTGGGGAAGAAGAGAGATTGTTCCTTGGTGAGGAGTGACTGAAGGCTTAATATTTTAAATATTGTTTTCTTGGAAAACATTTATTATTTCTAATGAATTATTTCCACTGAACTAGTGAATCATAATATATTTCCACACATCAAATCATCATTGTGAGTGTTTCATCGATGTACCCTTATTGGTGATCTATGAAAAATATTTCAGATTTGTGTATGACTTAGTTTCATATATATATAGTTATTTTTCATCGAGCTTGTGAGATATTATTTTTTCATGAAAAGTGGTAAACAATTTCTCATAACATGGGAAAAAGATCCTAAAAGGGTAAACCAATTAGTTAATGAAAAAATTTTAAATTATCCATCCTTATTCACCTCACCCATCAATATGTCTCCATTTTTTATTAAGGATTAACCTAAATTTATTATATTTTTAATGTGTTTCAAAGATGAATTCATGGTATAATTTTTTTATAATATTATTGAACAACCATTATATAGAAAAAACACCTTTTGTATCAAATTATAGATATTTTTATTTGAAAATATGATATCTAGATTTTGTAAAATTATTTTCTGCATTGACATAAAATTTTTGAACATAGTGTTTATTAGTTTTTATCATAGTACAAAAGGCAAAATTGATTCCTCAACACTCTCAAGTGAATCTATTTTTTCATAATAAAGGGGAATGAGAAGATGTGTAAGTCAAAAATGAAGTATAATTTGAGAATTCAATTCCCTAATTGTTGAATAATTATGTTAATTTTCAATAAGTTGCAGTGAAAATAATAATTTTAGAAGACATGTTGATGGTGTCTTTTATGTGGTAGTAAATATTATTGACAAAAAACTAAAAGGAGGAGTTTTAATAGACCTATTGATTGTATTAATTTTAATTGATGTCAAAAATTAGATGAATATAAAAATGTTTTGGGTGATAGAGGTAGATACCAAGAAATTATAAAGAAAAAAGGTGCAAGATTCATCTTGGAATAGTATACTTGTCATTATAAATAAAATTTTAGACTTATTGATATGTTGGTAATAAATAATTCATTGAGATGAGAATGTGTGGGGAATCACACATCATACGTGTGATGAGTTTACAGATGGTCATATAAGATACTCAATGAAAATAGAAAATGCATGATGAGAGCACTATATAAAAAATATATGGTGGTTGAGGAAGTTGAATATGTTATATAGGAATCATGTTGTCTAAAAGGGTGATTATACATCATTATATTATTATGTTTAAGGTTTTCTATATAAAATAATTAATATTAATTGGATGTTGGAATGAAGGAGGGATAATTCAATAAATGTAGTTTTAAGGTAGTATATATCCTATAAATAACCCATGTTTGAGTTTTTTAGAAATTTTTAGAGATAATTTGTAGGAATCTTTAACCAATAGTTATACTTTATAAATTCTACACATATGGAATATAAACAACAGATGAAATAAAATGTATTGATGATGTCCAATAGTAATCTTTCTAAAATAAATATACATTGAATAAAATATAAAACATTATAACTTGATGAGATTACATATAAGGATGTATAAATTATTGGAATGTAAGGAGTCTAAATGTAAGATGATTGAATAATATATAAGTTGATGTTGAGAAATAGAAAATTCCTTTGGATTTTGTACTTTATTTGTAACATATTTTCTATACATTGAAATATTATAAAATTATATATATTATATATTAGATAATAGAAAAGATATATTGAATCATATTCTCAAAAAAATCAAAAGAAAAGAGATTAAGTTTTTATGTATGATATTTTAGTATATTGAAGATTATTACAGTATATAAAATATATTTTCTAATGCATGCTAATGTATAGAAAGGGAATGAATATTACATTAG
Source organism: Viscum album (assembly GCA_963277665.1). Classification (NCBI taxonomy): domain Eukaryota; kingdom Viridiplantae; phylum Streptophyta; class Magnoliopsida; order Santalales; family Viscaceae; genus Viscum; species Viscum album. The sequence goes on along the minus strand of OY728157.1, from coordinate 451,172,835 downwards.
AAGAAAACATATTTAGAATACAACACATATAGGATGCATAAAAAATATAGAATAAAACTTGCATGATATATAAGATATTATTTATAATGAAATAATATTTTTACCAAGAATAATATATAAATTAAGACGTTGATACATAATTTATTTGGGGCAAGTTTATGTTATTTTTTTCAGTGACAAATGGGAATGAAGAAAATTGATAAACCATACATGGTACATAATATATTTGAATATATATATATAACATTTTTCCATTGAATTAAAATTTTGAAAATGACTAAATCATTGACATACAAATCTATTTTAGTGATATGTAATAGTTGTGCATTGATGATTTTTTGATTTTACTAATTATAATATTGAAAAAGTGTTATTCAATCTTTGTATCATGGGACAGTGATTAATCTACGATTTGATATTTTTTAGTGGATAATAAAATGAGAGGATCATTGAATGATATTTTATAGATGTGAAATCAAATTCTTGAAATCATTTTTCAATATTAAAAACTGGATATTTTCTATTTAGAGGTCCTTTTAACCAATTTTAAATGGGGAATAAGGGTCCTATAATTCAATGCTGAGTTTTTTCATATTAAAATTTGGGTAAAATAATCATTTTACTCAATTAATAAAATAATGTGTGATAAGTGAATGGAACAGAAAGGAGGAACTTGATTCAAGATCTTTATTCTTATCCATTACATCCAATATAGATAAGAAGTAAATATAGTATTATGAAACTATATATCTTGAATATATAATAAAGAGAGACTGATGGGGTACTGATACTTTATTCTTGAGTTATATTTTTGTATCAAATGGGGAGAACCTGATTATATATTAAAGAGAATATCCCATATATTGAAGAATAATGTGAAGAGAAGTGTAATTTTTATTATATAAATAGTGTCACATAATTATACCCCAATTTAGAAATAGTCGATTCCGAATAAAGAAGGGAATAACAGTGTAAATATGACATTACTCCTAACTGATCATGATCTATGTGTCAAATTACTTGAAGAATATTGAATAATATGATAAAATTAAGTATATATCTGTCCCTTTTCATTTATCATTTAGATATTGATTCAAGAAAATAAGGAAAACATTAATTCTTCAATATGATAAGTTAGATTCCTAGTTAAAGGCATATTTCCAAGGAAATGTTTTTATTAATGTAATGCAGTAATATTTGGATAAACATGATGATCTTGTTGGAAATTTCATTTTGTATGGATATGGAAGACTTTAGAAATCTAGTATAATTCAATTCAAACTATTTGGGAGACTATAGTTAGGAAATATAAAATAGAAGAAACCAGTAGAGATATAGTTTCTTCTAAAGTTTGTAGATGTCAACATTGACATAATGTTTTCTATACAATAATGTAAAATAGTTTATTTTTAGAGTAAAATATGATACATTCTATCCCATATAAATCACTTTGTACCCTTGTGAAAATATATTTATTAGACACAACCCAAACATAGAAAAAAGTTGATTCCTATGTTAGGCGTTAACCTTATAAAAATATTACATGATACTATATCATTTTTATTTACAATATTTTTTATGCTGGCGTGCATTTGGAAGGAATAATTAAATTCCTTTATCAAAACGATGATAAAGGTAAGAACATTAAAAGGTGAAATTTAATTTGTGAATAAATCAATAAAAATGGTCACTCTGATTGACTGCCCTCTCACCGTGATTTCATAATCCACAAGGAAATTTAATGAAAATATTGTATTAATATAATATATTAATGGATTTTATGTATTGAGATATCTACCAATGAAAATACAACTTAGTGATCTCCAAGAAGATGAGATCATTTGGATAGACCATCCAGAAAGAATTCAACATACCATAGCATTGTTTGATGTAATATTATGTGGGTGTATTAATTATTCTATAGAGTTGAAATCAGTATTAATGTATTTAATTAATTTCATACATATTTTAAATTGAATTACTTGACCAATATTACCTTAGTATAGTATCTTGATTCAGGTGTATCATGATATGTATTAAAATAATTAAATAATAAAGATAAAATTTTCCATATACAGTGATAGGAGAAAATATGTCATACCCTATGATTGAGATATAACTTCTTGAGAAAAATCCATGGTCATGGTGTGCATTCAATATTTGATATTTGAATGTTAAATGATGATATATCAAACATTAAGGTAATATGACATATTTATACATCCTTCTCAATGAGATATTAGTTTATAAAGGGATTATATTACAAAGTGAGAATTTTTATAAAGGTTATTGTTTGTTTTTTATTTATCCTTACATATCTGGCCAATATGTGTTGTTAAATATGACCCATGATATATATATTAGCTACATATCCATTAATAGGGAATCTTATAGGATTATACCCTTATTTTATTAGGAAGCTAATGATATTTAGTTGAAATTGTTTTGCAAAACTAGATATGATCTCAATAAATAGATTAATCCCAATTATGATTATGTCGATTTTAATTCCACCACATGTTATTATTTATTTCAAAAATGGGAGTTAGATTTTTATATTATATAAATATTCATATGTTCTCCGTGTAAGGACAATGTGTTATTTTTGTATACAATGTAAGAGATATTGGAATAACATAATCATTTATGTAAATATAATTACTTACTTTTATTAATTGAGAAATGAAATTTATTTAATTATTTCACATAAATATTAATATATTTAATAATTGATAAATTAAATAAATATTAGTTGAAAAAAGGTATTTAATCATCATTAGAATAATATTTAATATTAATTAATGATAAATTAAATACTTTTCAATGAATAGGTGTATTAATTTCAATTTAGAAAACGTTTATAAACCTATATATATTTTATTTTTTCCTAATAAAAAATATATTATATCATTAAATAAGGGTTTCCCTAGGTTATCCACTAAGATATATTTTTAACATAAAAAATGGATTGTTACCACTATCCCAAATCATATCATGTTATAGATAGAAAAAAAATCATCTAAGATCAATACATCAATATTTGATATAAGTTGATTCCATACAGTAGAACCCGATGAATTAAGATTGATATCATGAGATTCACAGAGTATATTTAGATGTATTTAGAGAGATTCTAGTTTAGATCCTTGAAGAGATTATTAAATTGAGTGGGTATCTTAAAATTTAACAATAACCAAAAGAGATTTTTTATAATTAGTTAATCAAAAAAATATTTATATATATATTTTCATTTGGATATAATAATCCATATTTGAATAATAATTTTAAATCTGGATGCCCTGTTCTTCTTATTCCACGGCTCTTAAATACTATATTTAGTATCACTTTGATTGTGTTTAATTTATGATCTTCATTTTAGGGTCAATTTTCTAATATATATATATATATATATCACTTTTTCTATTTTTTATTTCCTAAATAGTAAGATACTGTTTTTTCCATTCACAATGGATAAGAAAATTATATAGGGTGTCTAAATCAATGTAAAAATCTTTATCTATCATGGATAAGTGAAATAGATATATGAAATCTCAATTCCATGAAATGATCTACTACTAAATAAGGGATACAGATTGGTTCATATTTTTTTTACAACAATGCGTGAGTAAAATATATGAAATATTTATTTAATAGAAAAATATATTAATTAGTGTTGTTTATCCAGATCTATTTCTTAATTAATGACTGAAATAATTATGGGAAATCCTAATCCAATGAAAATATTATCCACAAGATAAGGGATATATGTAAAGTTAAAATACAAATTTCCAGTTGGCATATATTGGGTTCGTCAAACAAACATATACTTTATTAGAAAGTAGAACACCTTTTAAGACACTAATGAGATCAAATAGTTATAACTAGGACATTCCTATTATTTAAATTTTTTGCCCCCTAGTATGATTTGGACAACACTATTTGATACATACCATTATGGGTTGGTCTATTTGATGCAACTTATTTTATTTTTTTGCAATTGTTTTATAATATATATATTTAATATTTTTATATATGTTTGGGAAAAAATTTAAAATATTTCTTATATTATTTTTATAAAATAATTCTAATTTATGTTATAAATATTAAAGGATGTATATAAATGAATTTAAATGGACCAGTTAAAATAATTAAAAGCATTACTTAATTTTTCATTATTAAATATGATACGTGAGATAATTCTTGAAGTGATTTTAATCATAATAATATATTCATAAGTGGTGAATGATCATGAGTTTTATATATGTGTATCTATGTTTTATTAATTTATTTGTTAATTATAATTATTTCATAGAATATTATAATTATTATTAATTTTAAATTGATGATACATAAATAACACCTTCCTCATTTATGATATATAGACGTGTATTATCATTTTTATTATATACAACCTCTTGCCTATATCCCCCTTGAATTCAAGTGAGTATCAGTAAAAATAATGTTCCCACATAGATGTGATTCATATGTTATGTCAAATGAAAACCAAATGAAGAAAGATCATAGGGGAATAAATGATGTTACAATTAAAGCCATTATAGGATAAAGGGGTTACTCCCCCAAAGATAAATATTTTTTTATGATCAATCAATAAAACAATTGTTAATAATTTCTTGAGCATTTAACAATTTTATTTTTATATATACATGGTTTATAATTTATTTATGTGATTATTCATATTATAATAATTAACAATCATACATTGAAAAAAAATAAAATATATACAACATTGATTTATTTGTTATGGTTGATTATTGATATAAGAACTCACATGGAGTTTCTAACCAAAATACTTAGATAAAAATAGATATCTTATGTTAAAATAAAATACTTAAAACAAAATATTTCATCAAGTAAAGGAATTTAAATACATAAATTAGAATGAATCCATATGTTCAGTTTTAAATGACGTGATAGTTGATGGTTACTGTATTTATCATGGATTACTAATGATATTAATGGATTGACATAACAATTGGAATCATGTGTGAACATCATAATATTTTTGGTTCAATTTTAAGGCACATATTGATTAAATGTGATTATACTTTTGGTTATGGGTATATAATCAATAGGTCAATGAGTTGAAATTTAATGCAATATTAAATGAAAATAACCAGTATAAAACCTATGAGTAGTAAAATTTTGAGATTTTGGACTTTAATAAGGGTTATTTAGATCCTTTACTTTGAAAATATCCATGTGATAGGATATTGGAAGTCCATTTTTAAGTGCATTCAAAATTTGATAAAAATAGTAAGAGAAATAAATAATTAATTTATCAATTACATCATAAATTATTCATTTAGACAAAATACTAGTCAACACATTTTTTTATAGATGAATATTAGAAAGCCACTTAAATTTTTCACATTGATTTATCTTGTAAAAATTAAATTCCCTTAACTGGTGAAAATTATCATTAGTGGTGTAGGTGCATATTCAATGCACTATTGGAAGATATAAAAATCTTGTAAATTAGGACCCAAAAATGATATGTAACCTCTTCAAGGAGTGACTAAGGAGGATATTAAATCCCATATGACTTATATTAATAACATATTAGATATAAAATAAATTGTGTTCTCGTTGATGTAAAGAGAGATTCAAAAATAGTTTCTAGACTATGATGAATATACCGTGGTATCTAAACAACATGATTAATATTAAGATAAATCTAGGTATGAAAAGGATGAGATCGATAGTGAAATCATGAACATAATGTTAGAAGTATTAATAAATTATAGAATTCATATAAAAAAATGATTTTCTACACTGATAAACTAATGAAACAATGATTCAAGTTGGATGAGGAAATATCAAGATACCCATTACATTCATCATTACCACCCAACTACACATATTTTATTGTCAATTTATACCACAATAGTATTTATATGTCTCCCAAAAAGACATTTATCTATAGTTCACTAATATGATAAGTATATAAAGAATTTCAATTTGTAGTTATTATGAAAATAATTAATTAGGGAAAGGAAAAAAGTGATAAATCCAAATAAAATAAAAAGAAACTTCTAAAAACTTATTCTCATAAGAAAAATGAACAAAATAAATGAAATGAGAAGAAGGATACCTTCTTTTCAGATAGTATGAAGGAAGAATAGATAAAAAACTATAATATAATGAATAATAATAAAGGGTAAGTCTCAGGTATTTTTATCCTTGAATGAAATCTCTTATGTTCTTTTTCTTGGGAATTTAGTATAAATTTTCTTTCAAAATTTTTTATTCAAATATATGAACTAAGTATTTTTTTAATTGGTTTCAATATGCAAGGTGTATCATTGAGCTATTAATTGATTTTTTCTTAATTAAATTTCTATAAAAGAATACTATTTCATATTTCCTAGTGGATGGGTTTTTGAATTGGATTACAATTATTTTATGAATATTTTTTGGAAAACATTATTATGTGAATGATCTACAAAAATGGTTTAGGTGTATTGAACAAATCATGAAAATAATATCTTTTATATATAATCATATTAAGTAATCCTATGATATAAAGAAATGATGAATACCAAATAAAATTATTCATTAAATATCATAGTGTTTATTATTAAACATGGTCATACAACATATAAGAGTTTTAAAATTTTATATCAATAAAGGTATTCAGACTCTTATGAGTTCAAACCCATATGTATATGTCATAAAAATGTGAAAAAATTACTTTAAAAGATTTTATATATGAATGTGAATGAATTGTAATGGTTTAAGTATTTTACCACAAAATTTTATGTGATATATTTCAAGCACAAACTAAAGGATGATTCTTATAGTTATCATATTTTAATAGTAAAATCAATAAATACATATATGTATAATTGGTAAAGTAAAATACTATAGTTTTATCTGATTTGAGGAATAGAAATGTTTAGTAATGAATCAACAAGCGATGAATAAAAATTAACTTTGATTAAAGAGACATAGAGAATTTTTTAATATAAAATTCAACAATTTATTAAGGACTTAGGAATAATGACCCACATTATTCCACATCTTATTATATGTTCTGAGATAGATGTTATATCCTGAATTTATTCTTGAATACTTTATTTATTATGTATTATAAAATATGACATACACAATTAAAAATGTGTTCCAAAAAATGTAATAAAATGGATCTTATATGAGTTATAGAATGGGATGAATACTAAAATATCAGATATTCATGTATAGTTATGTGAACTGTTTTTTAAGGATAATGCTAAGAAAAAACTTTTCTAAAGAGGCACAATGTTAATCATTATAATGTTTTCCAATGAAATTAAATTATATCCCTTATATATAAGTTTTCAAAATATAGAAAAAACTACATCTCTAGAATGGATAATGATCTCAAAAATATATAGTTGAAGAAAGTTAGACTTTGATAAATTCATGTTTCAGAATATTGAAAATACAAATGTGTTATTATAGGAACAAGACTCCTGAGACCTAGAGGAATGATAATTTTCCATTTATATAAATAATTTGTAGTTTTACTAAGGATGATTAAGATCTAGAGGCAATTTAATTTTTTTGTTATCATTAAAGGTGACACATTAATCATTTATAATAATAAAGTCTTATCCTATATACAGAAAGTTTCATTAAATGTAAACATGGATGGTAATTTTAGTATCTATTAATCATGTTAGGATTCTAAATATATTTGGAAATAAAAAAATACATTATATGACTAAAAAAATTAATTGTTGATATTACTAAATTTATAATATATTAAAATTATCATGAGTTTTTTAAGATAGATGTCAAATAAATATTCATAAAGGTAAATTTCATTAAAATGTATGTATGAATTATTCATAATTTTTAGGAAATCAATAGTTTTTAATTGGGTTTTAAATTTATATAAATATACTTATATATTGGGGAATATATTTAGATCATTTAATATACATTTTTATGAGGCTATAAAATAATGTTATATTATTAGAAATGAAAAAAATTCTTATTTTTATGAAATTTTATTTGGAGTTCCATAGTTTTCCATATAATCTATATAAAGTAGATACCAGTATTATTATTATTTAATACCTAGTAAAATATATTAATGAAGGACTTAAAAAATAATCATATTATATAAGGATAAGGATCTCCAGAGAGATATATAGGAGGATTATTAAACTAAATTAATGTCTATAAAATGAATGGGTATTGAAAAATAATGATAGAATAAATTAGAAGTGAAATATTTTATATGTCAAGGGGTATAAATAATTCATGAATATTTTTTTTATATACATGATTTCAAAGATATGATAATAATAATATGAGCACAATAAATTAGATCTAAAATGTATATCATACTATATATTAAGCATGATAATATATACAAATTTACAAGAAAAACTATAATGATAAAAATTAATACAATCCTTTAAAGTGAAAAGGATATGTTATTATAATATATAGAGTATATGAAACTAATAATCACATGATATAGATAATATAGTTTCCAAATAAATTAATTTTTTATAACATTGATGTTATGCTATTCATATTGATATAATGTTTCTTAATGTATCATGTGTTTTTTAATCCTATAAATTCAATGTAACATTCAACTTGTAATACTACTAAATAATTAGTTTTAATATTTAAATCTATTTCAGATCAAGGTAAAATAACTTGTAGTTTAGTCCCCATGATAATATATGTTATAAAATAATGGGATTGGTTCTTGACAATGATATTGGATTGTACTAATATAAAATAATATACATAAGAAATATTATCTCTTGAGGGATTTTTATTAAGGATGTAAATACGTGGTAATCAGAGTAATATGAGAGGAATTTTTTTCTGCAATAATCAACTAAATCCATGACATATTAAAACATGAGAAACGCATGGGATATTATAATTATTACAATTTTTAGTTAGACCTAGTGCAATTTATAGTGTGTCAGAGGTAGTTCTTTAGAAGCTACATAATTATAAAATTTCAAATACCACATCATGCATAGTATTATATAGAGAAATTATTTTACTCTAATTTCATATTAGTATTCCCTTATTCATTATATATGTCTTAATATATATATATATATATATATAAAATAATGTTTCATCAAACAGTAATAATTATCTTTTCTAAAATGGTAAAATCAGAATACAATGAAAATATTCTTAATGTTATGTTCTATAGTTTAGATACATTACTCCGACATGTCAAAAATGCTTCATGAATTTTAGGTGATGAGTGATTAGAAGAATTGACACTTTTTTTCATGATATCATTACTTGGTGACCTCCATGAAAAAAAAGATCATGAGGTTATACTTAAATGTAATTATTCTATATGTTATATATAAAATTGAATATTTCTACACAAGGGTTTATGCATTGGTTATTATACTAGATATCATTATAAATTTACACCTTGAATTTCAACCTGTACGCATGATAAAGAATATTAAATAGATTCTATTTGTAAAGTAGGTTTTTTAGGCCCATCATGAGTGGTATATTAATAATTTAATAATTATGATAATAATTTATTCCTTATAAATATTTGTAGGTGTGAACTATAACCCATTGATTATGACTAAGATTCTTATGAAAAATATATACCCCAAGTGTTTATATGAAACATCATATATTTAAGTCAATGAATTATATATCATATATTAATGGATTATATAATTGTAATACAACCTTCTTGATGATATATTAATATATATATTTTTATAATATTAAGTAGTTAAAATTATTATGATATTTATTATTTCTATGAATTTATTAATTCTCTATAGAGACAATGATGTGTCTTTAGATACCACTATTGGCCTCTAAGTTTGATTGATTGACATTAACATAGTGACCTATATATTAGTATATAAAGGGTATCTAAAAGGTAATTAATTTTAAATAAATTTGATCTATTTGACTATAGGTTATATTTGATCAATTTATTGTTTTTTAATAATATTGATCATATTCCATTCCATGTAGTTATTTTTAGGAATAAGGAATTTTTATTTATATATTTCATATATATTCAGAATTTTTCTTAGTAAGGGGATGTGTATATTTAATTATCTTTTAGGATTGAGCATAAAAAGTGTTAATGATTCATATCCATGTAATTATATAGTATGTTTAATTATCACATTGAACTTATTTAATAAAAAAATTAAATAATTATTTATTTATTTAGTATTAAGTTAAATAAAAAGTAGTTAACATAGTAGATATTTTATTTAAATATTAAAAATAGATATTGTATTTAATAATAAATTAAATAATTATTAATGTAATTTGTATTTAGTTAGGACAAAAAAAATTATATGGGAATACTTGAAGTTTTCTTTGAAATATTCTTATATATCTTATTCCATTAATAAAGGTTTAATTAGGTCTATATACCATGATCTGTCATAACATTTAGCACTGATTTAGAGAACAATCTGAACTCTTTATAAGAATAGAAGATAAATATAGAGATTAATATGTGATCACATAGGGGACTTAGAGAAATCTTGATTGATTAAGCTATAAATATATGAATTTAAGAAGAGATGTTTAGTTTAATAGAGATCATATGGAAATCACTGAAGCAATTCAATTTTAAGTTATCAATGAAATAATGATGTAAACATTGTGTGATGATTATTTATGATGAAAATTTCATGAGTTCATTATTTATTTATGTATATGATCCTAAAATATATTTTTTATCTTGTATTACGAATCATGACATCTATATTTGAATAAAAATGTAAATATAGTTACCATTATTCAAACAATTTTTTTATATATTTTTTATATAGTAATATTCTAATTTCTAGTTACTTCTACCATGTATGGTATGGTTTTTGATTTTACTAAAACATTAAATTATATTCTCATTAAAAAGGAACATGATTTAAGAATGATTTTTGAGTGCTAATCGAGTGTTTTGACAATTAAAACTAAATTCAAAAATAGTTCAATGATTATAAGTATGTTTAATGGTTATATTGAATTAGTTATATACTATAATAATTTGATGTATATTATAATCATTTCGTTTCATAGATTAAATATGATCATCAACATGGACTAGATTAATCACATTATTACTTTTATTGTCTTATTATAGTGGTGTGTGCCCACTTTTTCTCGATCAGATGACTAATGTAAGTTAATTGGTATATGATATTTTCATATTGGTCATACATTTTTTAAATTGAGGAATATGGGAGCTATAAATTATTAGATTAATATTTATATTCTTAATGTGGTGTTGGAAAAAATAAAAAAACCGTCTAGTTTATGGACACTTCATAGATATATTTTGCATTAATTTTTTGGGAGTTCTTTTAGAGGGAGTGGTTGAGTTTCATATTAATTTGACACATTTAGAATAGATGTGTTGATATATTCTTATTATTTGTATCTAGTATATATGATGGTATTGATAGTATATCCTAATGTAATTCTGGTGAATTTTTCCACAAAAAATAACTTCATCATTGTTTTGTTAGGCCCATTTATACAATAAAATAAATCGAAGCCTGTGACTTTGTATGGATTGCTAAATATTGAACATGGGGGTAGTCAAGAGTAACTATCCACTTACATAGTTGATATATTTTTTAAATTAGTTAGGGTAACCTAATATTTCACTACGATTGATCTATGATATGGACATATACAAATTATATTACATGACATGGTTGTTCCATAGAAATGTTTTTAAAGATAATATGGATTTTATGATCTTTTGTAATGTGGTTTGGGCTGTGGAAGTCATTGACTATGACCATTCCTATAAATAATTGGATATTACATCCATATTTTAACTCATTAATTGTAATTATTAATTATATAATTTTGTTATATACTCTAGAATAGGATGACCATGGGATCTATTAGTGGATAATAATAGATACATTATGACAACATTGATTTTATGCATACCCTCATTGTTTCATTACTAGATCATAGAGGTAAAATTTAGAAGAATGTGGGTTCTAAATTTCATATATTTTAATATCCCTTAAATAGTGAAGCTATAAAGTCTTTAAAAACTAAAATCATATACTCTATATCAATATAACTTTATGACTAGTTGGATATTAACGTCTATTTTTTAAATTTTACCTGAATTGAAATGTGGAAAAAAATATTCAACTAAAACTGATTTTTTTTTATGAGATAAGTGACATGAGATAAAATTTAAGGTTATGTTGAAGAGAATAACTTTTGTACCTATCTTTTAAGGAAAACATAATTCAATAAATCACAGAAGGTATATCAAGGTTGGATCAGTTAATATATTTTATCTTTCATTATCTTAAAAAACTATACTAAATATTTGTTATTGGATAGATAAACGTCAAACCCATTTTAATATATTGTAATATAGTATTAAAAAATGAATAAATATTACAAAATAATTTATAATTTCCACCATTTAAAAAATTATTCTACATATGAATTAACATATGAAGTCTATAGACACATGACACATTGCATTTTTTTTAAACTAAAAATTACTATCATATTCACATTAATTCAATTCAATTAATTAAATCTTATTTTTCATGTATTTTTATAAAAATAAAAAATCAATAAAAATTAAAATAAGTACGAATTATCTTCTCTAATCACTTCGCACTATCAATAAATTGTTCTTTATAGTATAATTTTTATTATAATACTACAATTGTCATGATTCATGTGTTGATAAATTAATATTCAATATTTATAAATATTTTCTTCTCTTCCCACAATATTTCTTTGAGCCGTGTTAGTTATTTTACATTTCTTTCCACCACCCAAGGAACATCAATGATATTTCATCTCTTTAGATATAGTTATATTTAAATTATATATTGATATTCTAGAAGAAATAATGAAATTCGTTTCATTATAGATTAATTCCAACAATTGGAAAATAATTCTAATCCACTTCCCTTAATATCAATATTCTTTTAATAATCTCTACACCAAAACAAATTAAATTACTATAAAATATTCTATTTATCATTATTAGATATTGTATACCATGGATAAATTATATCTTTTCACAAAATAACAAGACATCAATTTTCAACACACCATTCTATTGTAGTATTATAATAATACATAATAACAATCCAACTATAATACCAAATTCAGTGCCGTTAATTGATGTTGTAATATCCTTATGGTATCCTCCAGATTAAAAAAAAAAAAGATATAAAGTAATTTTTTTTGTATAAACATCATATCATTTTGACTAGACTATTTATCTTTATATCATGTCATAAATAAAAATGTAGTAAATAACTAGTACAATGCGATACTTATCTAACTAATATATATAGAGATTCTAAAAATATATATTGTTGTGAAATATATTATATTTATATAATTTCATTATCTAAAAAAACATTTTCAAAATCATATTCAACACATCATATTTGTTCCAAAACATTATAGGAACATTTCATACATGTTTTAAATCATTATGGGAAACTGTTAGCATTTTTTAAAATGAAAAAATACAACATAACATGAACCTATGCGTTTAAGATGAACCAATTGTTAATTGAACAAAAAATTATTTATTAATTTAATTATCCTTCAAACATGTGGTGTCACAGTCATAAATAATCACATTATTTGGATTATCATGGAAATGAATAAATCATACATGTATAAAAACCTCAAAATACCCCAAAATAATTATTTTTTCAATTAAATTAAATAAAGTTAATATATAACTTAGTGATATTAACAGAATTTCAAAAAAATTAAACCATTGAACAAAAATATAACCCTTCACCTTAGAAAAAAATAACTATAACATTAACTAATTCACTCATTAGTAGTGTTCTTTAATTGTAAAATTATTTGAATGAAATAAATATTGGAATTAATAATAAATTAAAGATATTATTATAGATATACATTAAGAAAATATGACATCGATTTCTATATCAACCTCTATTCCAAACTAATACCAATATATTTACATGTTATTATTTTAAAATGAGTAAAAAAAATTCTTCCATAAATTTTTTTGGTCTTTTTAATTAAATGTATTCAATATATTTAATAGAGTAATACTTAATGAAAATTAAAACAATTAATATTATAGAAATAATATATTTAAACAAATTTTTAATACAAAAAATACAAACAAAAACACTTTGGGTTTTTGTTTTTGACATGTATAATTCAAAAAATCATACAGAAACACACACCCTTATGCTTGTTGAAATCAATAAATCTCTTTTTAAACATATCCCATGAAAATTTTTATCAAGTTTTAGGGTAAAAATATATTTTTATGGATTAATGATATTATATACCACATAATAAATGTAATATATAAGTTCTAATTCATGATATTATATATTTTATTAATAGTAATAAAATTATTTTCCTGAGGCAATTAAATAGAACTTATACCTTGACCTTTTATGATATGAGCTTAGATTCCCATCACCATCATCAATTTTTTTTAATTTCAGATTTAGTAAATAATTTTATAAACTCATATGCTCGTTTATAATTTGTATGAACATTGTCAAACTTTCTATTCACTTTTTTTTACAATTTATTATTTTAATAAGTGGGTATTTATAAAAAATTACGTATCAAGAGTAATAAAATTGTATTTTATAATTGAATGAAAATATTATTATCAAAATATATGAATTAGTGAAACTTCAACTCTAACATGGGATATTTTAATTTTATACTAAAATAAATTAACTGGTTTTATTACAACCATTAACATATATTTCAATTCCATAGTTCTTAGAGTAATGAAATTATACCTCTTTGTGTTCTTATGCATACACTCTCCTCTAAATAAAAACACTCAATCTATTGTGTAATAATTATAATAAATTTCAATAAAATAGAATTCATGTATTAATGAAAAATACCACTAATAGAACCCTGATTGAAAATTGGTTTATGTTTTTTGGAAAAAATAACATTCTATTGGAATATCGTATTACACTATTATAAAAAAACATATTTATATTAATCATTTTGACATCCCAATAAATAAAATAATCAATATTTTTTATAATTAGCGAAATCAGTTTGATCCTTTTTTAGATAGAATAGTTCATATCAATAGTGTCCTCTATTCTATACACATGCATTTATTATGGGTGATTAAATTTCCCATGGTGTTTAATAATGTGATGGAATGAATTTAAAAAATATTTTTTTATTTTAATTGGAAAAGAGATGTATTATGTTTAGTTACAATAAAATTAAAAAATACTACCGATCAAGGGGATAAAATAATCCTGATATATAGAAATATATAGATATTTTTAAATATAAAATTAAATCAGATTATTTATAATGTCATTCATTATGATAAAGAAATAATAAAATGAGATATGATGATAGGAAATATGTTCTAAACAAGGGTTACTCTTCTCATTCTCTATTCATTCGGAATCTATGTGGGACAGTTCAAACTATGTTTGATAACAGCTAGGGTATTTTTGGGCATATAGAATTATAATTATGGAAGTATAACCAACCAATGAAACCACATTAAATTTCATGATACCCCACCAACAATACAGAACTTAGAAAAAAATAGATTTTCTAGGTCTGATTAATATAGATCATATCCCTGACCTACATTTGGATATTGATAGGATATTCATCTTCTATGAGGATAAGAAACAATTTTATTCAAAAAATACACTTTAGGATCCTTTGATATTGGGTTCATTAGTCATTTGAGAGAGTCCACTATTGATCCAGTCTCGCTGGTAATATATATTTAGATGTGGGTGATACAAAAACGATGATCATTCTAGTTTGGAGTATCGATAATAGTGTCTTTATTATAAACAATGATGTAAAAAACATAGGAGTTTCTATAAAATCTATGTGATACAGTTTTAGAGAGATAATGGAATACCCCACATTATATCTCTACCTTTATAAAAATTGGGTAATGCATATTTTTTAATCTACATTCAAACACAACATATATCCATATGAACACTATCTCATTTGATATTTTTTTCTAGCTTCTCTCACAACACTATGTACATTAACATATCATTTTCATATTAATTTAATTTTATCCCATATTTTTTATTATCTTATCTTAGGATCTTATTTTTAGTTTCATGGAGTTGTTTTTAATTTTTTTTATGTTTTTGGGCCAGTATATGGTTGGGACCCTTTTAGGGGAAACTGTATAGGTTATCCGAAGAAAATACATTCCTTGTTTTGGAGTTTGGGAGGGGGGGAATTGTTTATAAAACCCGCTAGCGACCCCCTAACACCATATGTCTTGTTATAGTTGGGGTGAGCATGGATGGAACATAATTTATTAATATCATTCCACCTCTTCAATTAGCCTAGGTGTGATAAAAATAGTTGCTGCACAAGTTATCAAACATTGTGGGAAACCCATGTGATTGGAATTTAATTCTATGAAATTTATAATTATTGTCATGATACCCATATTTTTATATTTTAAACTCTTCTCAATTGAGTATAATTCCTCCCTCTCCATTTTGGTGACTGTTTAGAGGTGATTTTGACTCATACAACCACTTTTTTATTAGATCTATGTGCCAACAGATGAGTTGGAATTCATTTGGAGGGTGTAATATCATTATTTTAAAATTAATCATTCATTCTATCATAACTAATATGAGAGTGATAGATCCTAATTTCCTTGATTGATATAGATCATTCACTATTTATTTTTTGAACTAGGATTATCCCTTGATTTTTTAGAGTTATACTTTCCATATGTGTTCACTATTGGGGGGATGATGATAGTGAATTAAGGTAGGTTGTTTCATATAGTGGTATATTTCATTCAAAAACCATCATATATTTTTTTTAAAATTTAAATTTTTACCTTATTTAATAATAATTAATTGATTCTCAAGATGAATTGTTGAAATGGCATGGTATGTGTTTGAATGTGATGTATTTCATTGAAAAATAGATTTTGAATGGAAGTGTAGATTAAAAAAATGAACGTGATTTGAAATAAATTAACTAAGAATTATTTTAATTAGATGAATGTAATGGAATTTTTATGATTTTAAATGATATAATTAATAACTAAATACATGATTTTTTACGAAAAACCCATTGTTTGTTTTTTAAATAAAAGGAATGTTTTAAAAAATTAACAAATGTTTGATATATATTATAATTTAAAATGATTGAGATTTGTTGGATTGGATTATAGGCTTAGAAAATCTGTGATTTACCTTTATTCGCATATTCACCAGTGTAGTTATGTGGCATGAACACACATAAGGTACATATTTTCTCTTCATAGAAATGGATTGATGATGAAAATTCTAACTAAAATATCTTGTGGGAAAGAATATTAATCAATAGGATTATCTCTTATTACCCCATTCACTTTCTAATATATATTGTATATTCATATCTATATCTATAATTCACTGTGATGTGTGATAATCTCTTTGCTAATATTACCCTGGGTGAATTAACAACTGTTCTTTGAAAAAAAAAATTATACATTAAATTGATTGATTAAAAATGATTTACTCATGTATATTTTGATTGAAATATATATCCATGTTTGTTTTTAATATATTTATATCTACATGATTTGATAGAAATGTACTTTGAAAGATGTTTTATTATTTACATTTCTTTTTTTAGAAGATAATATTTTGATATAAATTGTGATAATATTTCCATCACAAGTTTTAGGTCAACTTTATTAAATATAGTATATTTGTTGAAGATTACTTATTAAATGATGGGTGAGATCCTACTAGTATTTTTTTCTCACACACCACCTTTTCCTTAGTTCTTTCTATATATTTTATTTTGTTATTTCTATAAAAAGCGAAAGCTCCACTTAGAGTTAGTGTAGTTTATGATTAGCTAGACCTTGGGAGTTGTTTTATACTAGTGTTTCATGCGATCTAATTACTCTATATAGTTTTTGAGTTTATTTCATGAGGTTTTATTCTAATTATAGTGATTAGAATACATTTATTTAAAATGTTTTGTTTTATACTTGTGGTTTTATCCCACTTTTTTTTGGTTTTCATAGCTAATAATTATATTTTTTTTATCTTAATTCATGAGTTTCTCATGTGGAAAAACCATTACATATTTTTTTTATTTTCATTCACTATTAGATATCTTTTTAGGATGAATAATACCATTAATACCATGTAATTATTCACTTGAGTACCATTTAGGTTAGTTAATTAGAATGGGTTATTAAAAAATGGTATCAAAGGCAGTTATACTCTTTTAGATGTTTGTATATAGTTTGGGATGTAATGGTAGGCATAAGAAAAGATATTCAAGATTTAGGGGGTTTTATATGAGTGTGTTTATAGACATCCTTCATTGTAACGATCCATATCATACCATTGAATTTTTAGAGAATGTGTCTTTGAGGTTTTTATTTGATCCTAAACACTTTTAAAATATTTCATAAGATATTTTTTTTCATAATTGACATCTTATCAATGGAGTGGAAGATATCATGTCTCTTAACTGATGTCTCTACTATTATTAATGTATTTTTTATACTACCATGACCCCATGAATACATATAAATAGAAATAATTATGGATATGGGGATGAACCATGAAAAATGAACCCACAAGTTGATCAAGACCTTATGGATGTTTTTGTTCATGTTGTCCAAGATTTAGAATATGTAGTTACACATGTTCCCATTCAAGATTAATAGGTCATACCTTTGAGGGATGATTAAGTATATCTATTCTATGAGTTATTTCACCTAATACATGTGTATTTATGGGGTAACAATGATAATTGGGTGGTATAGGATAGGTTGAATATTGTTGTGTAGCACATTGTGTTTTTAGATGTGAATGATTTCATTAAGGTTACATGTTCCACCATCAAACAGGAATTTCCTAATATAATTTAGTGGGATTCAAAATAATTTCCTAGTATTAATTTTATTTTAGAGTGGAATTATATAACGGATTATTTTATGAAAATATTCTATATGGAATTAATAGTTTTGGAAAGGTTAATATAGTCCCTTATGCACGATTAAGGTAATAAAACTATGAATCAGTACCAAAACTGTTTTCGGAGCATGTGATTTTTTTAACTTAATATGGTTTAAAATTAGAATATAAAATCATGGAGGTTTGGGATTACACATTGACTAGATATTAAATCCCATCACATCCTACTGAATCTCAGCATGAATGTAGATGTTCTGTATGGTACAATTTTCATTATATCCCATGTGGTCTATTGAACGGTCCCAATAAAGGGAATAAGAAGCAGTATGATTCTTATACTAGGAACATATGTGGTGGATATTAGTAGCATTATTTTTATTAATATTCTATATTATTTGGTATTAGAGTAGTTACACATTTATAATGTGGAGAATTTTTTTACTCAAATAAATATTTCACTAAGACACTATAGATATATATCTTTTAGACTCATGGGTCACTTGTTGCAGTTTTTCTATATTTTTATCACTCCATGTATTGGTATAGGATTTACATTACTATGTTTATATGTGGCATATTCATATTCTTTAGGAATAAATTATTTTCATCCACATGCATCATAGATTAATCTTCTTCGCACCATGGTAGAGTCTTTAATTGTTGTTGATATCGGTTTCACGATAGAGAGAGGTACCATTATTATTTCATTGAAGTTAGTATCTTTTTTATTTGATACAGGTACCTCTAATTCCTTCATAAGTACCTATTATTTAGAACTATTAATTATTCCTATGGAGCATATTCATTATATTTTGGATATTTCTAAAAATCTATAAAAGAAGAGAGAAAATGTTCATTGATTCCCCACATTCTGTATTTAGTTATTAGAAATTGATATTTTTTTTGAATATATAATCCTGGATATAAAACCTCTAGATATCATTCTTGAGATAGATTAGTTGATCACTCATAAATCATATAAAGGCTGTTATTATTAATGAACCTCTTTTCCTACCCTAATTAGGTTTTTTTATCTTTCAAGGAGAATGGTACCCATGTTATATTTTTTTCATAAACAATCTTATATATTTTTTTTGGGTGATGTACACATTTTCATTTCATCTCATGAAAGAAATATTGAGTGATGATCTTCCTCTTAGATTTGATGAGATTACCACTATGTTTTCTTGTGAATCTTCTAGTTTTACACTGATGAGAGATGTGTAGTTTACAATTGACAGGGTACCAGGTACCAAAACTATTTATATTTCCACTTATTTAATGTCATTGGATAAACTAATAGAGTTAAATAATCACTTTTAAGATTTCATATTCAAGAACTTTTTTCAATATAGTGGGTATCATTGGTATGTGTCAGTTATTTTATATAATAATATCAATATAACATTATTCATTTTTTATGATTATAAAAATATCTTTCAAATAATTGTTATGAATAATTATCCAGTCATTTAACTTTTTATTTATTTAAATAGTTTAAAGGGGTTATGTGGTAATCAATGAATGATATTCATGATGGTTATCAACATCTTAGGATCCAGGATATTGATATATATAATACAAATTTCAATAGAATATATAGTTATTATGATTAAATTCTTATTTTATTTTCTATGACCAATTTTCCTTTTGTGTTCTTGGAATTGTTGAACATGATATTCTATCAGTACCTTAGTGTTTTTTTGGAGGTGTATGTTGATGAAATATTGGCTTACTCCATGATTTTGGAGGATCATGTGTATTACTTGATATTAGTTCATGAAATCTGGAGAAACCATATTCTTTATTTTATGATTTGTAAATATAGTTTATATACATGAAATATAAATTTATTATGTCATTTTTTAAAACAATGTATTTTAGTTCATCTTGAGAAGGTGAAATATATGTTGACATAGTAGGAACCAAAAATTTTCTTTAGTATTTAAAATATATTAAACTTGGTTGGGTATTACAATAAGTTTGTTAATTATTTGTTAGTCATGTCTTCTAAAATTTAAAAAAAACTCATAAGTGAGTAGAATTAATTTGGGATTTAAAATCTACGAATTAATTTTATCAGTTAAATAATTCACTGACCTCCGAATATTTTTAATATTATAAAATTTGATAATGGAAATGTAGTCTTCTCTGATGTATCATTTTTCTATTTTGGTTGTATCTTTATATATGGTGATCACACTAGATATTATGTATGTCATCAGCTTCTTCCTCAAGAGAAAAATTATTTGATGAATGATATTGATCTTGTAGTTGTGATGCATACTCTGAAGAGTAGGTGACATTACCTTTTTCATGAAATATATCTACTACAACTATAAAATCGGGATATATATCTTCTCACAAAATTAATTGATTATTATGAGAGATAGTTTGTGGAGTTCCTAAAATCTTTCAATTTGAACATTTCATACCCTCCTTGTAAGGTTATGGTCAATTCTGATTTGTTCAGAAGAAATCTTCCAACCCAAGAGATGAAAGTATCTTCAGAGGAATGAAATATAATGGATCTCATTTCTAATATTTTGATTTAGTTGTATGGTATGGGATTGAAGTTGTTTTTTCATGTGTTCAGTTTACTTCCTCACCTCCCAAGATGTTTCTTTAGGAATAATAATTGTACGATGATTTCTAATGCATTAGGGATTATTTATATGAAGGAGATACCATCAACAAGTGGAATCTATCGATATAGGGTATCATATTCTTCTAGAACTATTATGTAATTCCTTTAAATGTGAGGAAGTTTTGGATGTGGAATTTTATAATTACTAGTTTGCAGAACATCCTATCAAAATGAATATGTATTATAATATAAGTGGCACTTGTGGTGGCTAGGTATGAGATAAAGAATTGCTAGTTTTGTTTCTTGTTATCGTGTTGTCATTATAATAATTTAGTGCATCATAAATCCATATATATTTTTAGTTCCCATCCAATAAAAACATATAAATGGGGTGAGATAAAAATTGAATTTGTTGTTAGGTTTCTATATACAACTCATGTAACAAATAGAGTATTGGTGTTGATTGACTGGTTACCCAAATAAGATTATTCTATTCTAATTAGGGATACCAAAAACATTGAAGACATGGGTAATATATTCTTGAAGGAGATTACTACATTTCATGGAGTTCTATCAAACTTAGTTTATGATAGGTACACATGGTCCCCATATCATTTTTGTAGAGGCCCCATAGTAGAAATGAGACCCCCAGTAAAGTTGAGCACAATGTATAATCCATAGAAAGATGGTTATAATAAATAATCTATAATTATCCCTTAAGACATTCTTCAATCTTGGGTCCTTATCTTTGAAGGAGCTTGGGATTAACACATAGGACTGGTTGAGTATTTCTATAAAAATAGTTACCAGTCATCCATTAATATTGGAACCCTTTGAAGATATTTACAATTTTACTTGTATATCTCCTTAATATTTGTCATAAATTAGTATAGGATCACTTTTAGATCTTGTTTGGTCTAACAGGAAACCAAATATATTCAATAGATTTTTTAAGTTATGTTATCAACACAATAAGGTATAAATAATATTTTAATCATCAATTTCAACATGTCGATTCCTTGGTTGACAGCATGGTGCTTTTGAGAGTTTCAATTTAGATGGGATACTAATGGTATATAAATTAAAGAATTATTGCACTAATATACTATCATGACCCATCCTCAGGACCCGTGTCGTGACTACCCCAAGCCCGCCTTCCATAGGCTAGGGGCTAGAGACTAGCACCAAAGGTGTAAATCCCTAAAACTTGGAAGTCATTACCTTTATAAATTTTAAACACACACAAAAGAGTATAAGATGGAAGTAAAAAAACTAAGTAAAACTGTATACCAAAAGAGTGCTGAAATGTAAAGGGGCTGGAAATACAAGCCCAACTATAAAGTACAAGTACAACTAAAAGGGACCAAAAACAACTAAAAGGTGGGAAGTAGCTCCTGGGTCGTCCACCCCGAATCCTACCTGATGGGTATGTATAGATAGCCTCTTCATCACTCCACCTCCATCCATCAACTCTGTGTACTATCATGTTGTGTGGTCCACCTCCCGGTACCGTCAAATCCTGCTACTCTCGGCCTTAGTCAGTACTGTCCATCATCTGCATCCAACATAACGATGTACGGGCATAGCCCGTGCGAGGGTGAGTATAACGATACTCAGTAGGGACCCCGAGACTCTTAAGGTCTCACAAATTTTAACAGGGATAAACCAAAATGTAAGAAACCAATAGATAACCACTCTTAGGTATATTCCCATACATATACATAAGTTATCAAGTAATCCATCTTAATCACGAGGTAAACTTAAATGGTAATGACTCAGATCAACCAGGTTTTTTAATATCAAAACCACGACTGCTGGAGAACTCCTCCACTATCAAGTACAGTGGGCCTGCCGCCAACTACCAGGAACCTCCTACTAACATTGGACTATTGAGGTACTTCTCCTATTGAGTACCGTGCATCTGCCACACTTACACAGAGGTGATCCCCACTTTGGGTCTATCACTGACTACTAGGCTCTCACCCTAATAGCCTGCATAGGTACTCCTCCTGTCAAGTACTGTGGGTCTTCCACCAAATACAAGATGCTCCTCCGCCATGGGTCTATTGCCAACTACCTGGCACTCCCCACTGTGCTAGTCGAATCACTCCGAGTTTAATCAGTCAAGCAGTCGTCAGGTCTCATCCAGCTAATAGGTCTCCGTACACTGCTCACTCATCTTCAAGAGGGTCCGCTCCACGAGCTGTATGTAGATACTCCAACTATCAGTAAGTCCCAAGTAGATGTATCTCAAAGGTGTGCCAAGTCATAGGGGTGTTAATGCAATAAAAGTCACATCAATCGGACACTCAGTCTATGATTTATAATATTTTTAGTCCCAGGGGCCTAGTTGAATTTGTGTATGATCCATGATGACTCTATCTCAACATTACCCCGAACTCTAGTTGGGTATATTCAAAGGGACCGTCGTTCTCTAAGAAAAATAGCGCCCCTGGTGGTTCGTCAAATGGTCATCTTGTGCCAAAGATCTGGCCAATGAAAGTAAAGGGGTTGGTAATGGGCATGGGCCCAGTCTGACCCGGTCGGACCAACTTGGCCCAAACCAGAGTGGGCCAACCCGGTATGGGTCAACCCGATTAGCCCTCTAGGTTTATCCCGGTCCGTTGGGCCCGAACCAATGGACTGTGGGGGCGGTTCAGCATGGAGGTCGCTACTTTGGTGGCTCAGCCTAGAGGCTGGGGCCGGTTCGGCCAACGCCACTAGGGGTTTGGCTTGGCGTCTCAGCCCAGGAGTTGGGAAGGGCAGTGGTAGGGTCTTGGGAGGCAGTGCCAGGCACGAGCATGCCAGCGGGGTTCCATGCAGGGTGCCGAGTGGCTGCGCGGGGCCCGGGCAGGCCGGAAAGGCACTGAGCAGAGCGCTGGCAAGTCGCGCGGGGCACCGGGCAAGCCGGCAGGGTGCCGGGCAGGTCATCTGGGCATCCAACAGGCCAGAAGAGTGCCGGGTAGGGCGTCAGGAGGCCGTGCGGGGTGCGGGATTGGCGCTGGGAGGCCGGGCTGGCCGGTTCAGCGCTGCTCAGGCCGGTGCAGGCTGGCGGTGTTCGGCTGGAAGCATCGATGTTCCATTAGGGCGGAGCGATTCGCGGAGGCCGTGGGTAGCGCAGCCTTTGTCGTCAACACCTACATCATCATCACCTCATCACCATGCTGAAGATACATCACAAAAGATCGGCGAACAGAGTCGGGTGATGTTAGTTTGGCCCGTACCCTCCGCGTTCAATGGTGATAGCAATTGGTTCATCAAGGAGAATAATGAAAAACATTTTCATATAAACCTTTGCATTGATTCCTTTCAAACGAAGATGAGGAATAGAAAGGTATAATACTCAAAGTAAACCCCCTACCATTTTATTATCAGTCATTGATGGTGAAGTCGCGGAATGAAGACGGAGTTGTCACTCGTCACGTCCGCCACACTCTTCCACTCCTGAATACACACGACAGTTGTGAAAGATGCTTCGCGTCATTAGGTTTCAGTGAATGATGTCTGAGGAAGAAGTCTGTGTAAGATTCTTGATGGCGTTCTTCATTGGGAGAATAGTTCTTCTTTGGGACCTTTCTACCAATGAACCTGTAATCCTCCTTTGCCAACAAATGAAAATCTCTCCCCTCCAAATAAAATATTGTCTTTTATTTAAGATTATTGAGTATAAAAATAAATATTGTGAAGATTAATTAAATGAGATGACCCATTTAATTAATGGGATGATGTTGGCATAATAACCTTTCCATATTCTCCATTAATTAATGGGAAGGTCAAGAGTCTCCCCCCCTCATTAATTAAGGGAGTTGAGAGGTTTTCCTCTCCTCCCATTAATTAGGGGGTTAAGCCTTGTGTGGTCCCCATCTCATTTATCCTCACTTGGGTTGTTGAGTTAATATGGGCCCCACCACCATAACCTCTCATGGGAGGTCAAGGTGTGGTGGACCCACCTCCAACATCCAAGAGGAGGTTTTAACCACCCAAAATTTACTTGGCGGTTCAAATAAAATAAATTATTGCACACTTTATTTTATTATTTCTTTTTTAAGAAAACCCAAACTAAAAACTACTGTTCTCGACTGACTGCTGTCAATGTGAAAGACTCCTTAATCAAATATCAGTGCTGTGAGATCAACGGTTCACTCATATTTCAATTCCGAGAATCGGTTCAAATGTTATAAAATCCAGCTCGTATGTTTACTGAACATACCCGAACAAAACATCAAAAATTGATTACAGGCACACCAGGCCTCAGAATCAAGCGCCATAAATTTATTTGGACTTGTAAAATCCCCATGTATTTAAGAAAAAATATTTCTATAGGAAATCTTGGTCTTTACATTCTCCCCTCCTCAGGAATTTATGTCCTCGTAAGCTACAACTCAAACTAAGGCAACAAATGGGGTTACTGGGAACACATATTAGCCTCCCGCTCCCATGTGCTCTCCTGGAGGTTCTAATGATGCCAGAGAATGTGCACCAGAGGTATCAACCATCCACATAGGACTCTCTCTTATCGATCCTCATTCTCCACTAGCACCTCTGTGAAAGATTCCCCATCATCGATGTCCAGATCTCCTGGTCGATGATGTGAGCAAGGACATGCATGTATTTCCTCAGCTGAGATATGCGGAAGAAGTCGTGCACCTGGTGTAACTAAGGTAGAAGAGCTAAGAGGTACGCCACCGCGCCAACTTTTCTGAGGACCTAAAAAAGTCTGATGAATCTCAAAGATAACTTTCCGCCTCGGACAAATCTCCATAGACCTCATCAAGGTGAGACCCGTAGGAAGTCGTGGTCGCTATACTTGAACTCCAGAGGCCTACATCTCTTTCCAGTATACGACTTCTGCCTGCTCTGTGCAGTCTTCATCCTCTCCTAGATGACTTGCACCTTCTCTGTGGTAGCTTGTTCCATCTCTGGTCCCACCCCTGCTGACTCCCCTAGGTCTGTCCAACACAAGGGTGATATGCAAGGTCGCCCATACAATGCCTCAAAAGGGGCCATACCTATGGTGGAATGACAGCTGTTGTTGTAGTAATACTCCACCAATGGTAAGTGATCCTCCCAGCTACGACTGATGTCGAGGACACAAGAACGCAACATTCCCCCGAGGGTCTGAATGGTCCTCTCAGTCTGGCCATCCATCTGAGGATGAAAGGAAGAGCTTATACGAAGCTGCATCCCGAAAGCTTCCTGCAACCCCTTCCATACCTGGGAAGTAAAGCGTGTGTCATGATCGGAGACAATCGTCGAAGGTATATTATAAAAACACACAATATCCTGCACATAGAGGCATCCCAAGCTCTCTATTGAACCCGGATCTCTGATCGATAGGATGTGGGCCGACTTGTTGAGTCGTTCGACGATAACCCAAATCAAGTCATAACCCCTGGTTGTACGTGGAATACCTATCATGAAGTCTATGGATATCCCATCACACTTCCACTCTGGGACCACTAAAGGCTAAACCAAGCCTGCTGGTACTTGGTGCTCCGCCTTCACTTGCTGACAAGTGAGGCATCAGGAGAAAAACTCCACTACTACCTTATTCATACCTGGACACCAGTGCTATCGTCAATGGTCCAGGTACATCTTTGACACTCATAGATGTACCGCTAGAGGAGAACTATGGAACTCCCTCAACACTTCCTTCTGAAGTGCTACTAGTACCAAGGTTTTTCCTCTAAAGAGGATGATGTGCTCCCCACTTTCAGAAAATCCATCAGGTGCTTGCCCTGTTGAAATCTACGTACATCATGTCTTACAGTCAGTGTCTCCGCACTGTGCCTCCCTGACTCATAGAAGAAGTGGGTGAGTTACTGTAAGAGACTGAAGAAAGACTGCTCTATCTCGATCCACAAAGGATATCTGTAAAGTTGCCAGCTGCTCTGTCACCTCTCCTTGCAGCTGTATACCAGTTCTCCAGTTGAGTGCATCTGCAACATTGTTCCCCTTCCCAGGAGTATAGACTATCTCGAAATCATAGTCTTAGAAGAACTCAATCCAACATCATTGTCACAGGTTCATGTCTTTCTGATAGACAATATACCTGAGACACTAGTGATTAGAGTACACGATAAAACGCTCACCCTTCAGATAGTGTCACCACATATTCACTGTGAAAACCACAACAGCTAACTCTAGTTCATGGGTAGAATAGTTCTACTCATGTTGTTTCAGCTAAAGAGAACCATAAGAGATCACAGCTCGCTCCTGCATTAGGGCACACCCGAGTCCGGTACCTGATGTGTCGCAATAGACTACATACACTGCACCTTCCCCTGGAAGCCTCAGATGGGGGAACTAGTCATCCTCTGCCTCAGCTCCTAAAATCTCTGCTAGCATCTCTTCGACCACATGAAGGTTTGCCCCTTCTTTGTCAAGGATAATAGTGGGGATTAAAATCTAGATATTTCATGTATGAACCTCTGATAGTAACAAGCCAAACCCAAGAAACTCTGCACTTCAGTCACACTCCTAGGTGGCTCCCAAGAAAGTACCACCTCAGTCTTCACAGAATCCACTGAAACTCCATCCTCCGAGATGACATTTACCAAAAAAGTGAACCTCTCAAATCCATAATTTAACTTCGAGAGAATACCATAAAGCTGGTGATATTGGAGTGTGTACAGTACTACCCACAAATGGTAGGAATGCGCCTCCTCGGTAGTGGAGTATATCATAATTTCATCGATGAAGACTACGAAAAAGTGATCTAGGTATGGTTGGAAGATCATGTTCATGATTCCCATGAACACTGCTGGAGAATTGGATACAATGAAAGTCATAACCAAGAACTCTAAGTGGCCATACTGAAAACTAAAGGTCATATTTTGCACATCCTCATCTCGAACTCTGAGCTGGTGATAGCCTGATCTGAGGTCTATCTTTGAGAACCAGCATGCCCCCTTTAGCTGATCAAAGAGGTAATCAATCCTTAAGAGTGGGTACTTGTTCTTCATTTTTACGTAATTTAGGTGATAGAAATCGACACAAAGCCTCAAGCTCCCATCTGCCTTCTTGGTGAATAGAATCAGGGCTGCTCAGAGAGAAACACTGGGCCAGATGAATCCCTTCCCCTACAAGTCCTCCAGCTGTACCCGCAGCTCACGAAGCTCAACGGGAGCCATCCGATATGCTGGAGTATATATCGGTGTCGTCCCAAGGTACATGTCAATGTAGAATTCCACCTCTCTGCAATGAGTTAGTCCTCATACATCATTAGGGAAAACATCCACATACTGGTCCACCACTAAAGGATAGCTCAGACTCTCCACATCATTTTCTCCAAGGGTAAGTCAGGCCAACTGATGAGTGATTGGCTGCACCCTCCTCCATGTAAGTCAATCCTGCACTACAAAGACTCCCTTCTCACCAGTCAAGGTGAACCTTGTCCCATCTATGCGAACACACCACACTTTTTGCCTAATACATTCGATCTGAGCATTGAATGTAGAGAACCTATCCATACCCAAGACGACGTCATAAGGCCTCAACGCTGCTATGAGGAGATCCCAGCCAAAGATCTCGCCTCATATAGTAAGCTCACACTGCTGGAACCAATGCATAATCTTCGAGTCTGCTACCGTAAGAGTTTCTAGCCATAAGGATCGAGCCAATGGATCCATCAGAATCTCTGAGCTCTGAACGAGGGTAGTGGAAATTAAAGTGTGAATGGGACATGTGTCTATAAGAACTCTAGCTAAGGTGGAGTAGACATAGATCTTACCTCGAATCATCTCTGGAGAACCATGATCATAAGACTCAGCTACCTAGAGCTAAGCTCTCCCCTGTCCACCTGCTCCCTGAGGTCAGGGTAGACCTCCTGGCGGTGGAGGCAGTAACACCTTGAATCACCTCCCACCACCTTCTGTATGACAAAATCCTCTTCCATGTCCTCCTAGTCCCTGCGGACAGCCTCAATTGAATCTCTATCTCTTCCTGTGTAGTTCATTGACCATATTTTGATCATATGAACGGTGTGTCGGACAGTCACGAGCCACGTGACCATGCCAATCTCATGAGTAACACTGCCCGATCCTTGCATCTCTGGCCATTTCTATAATCTGGGTACCCTGTAGAACTGATTCTGAGTCGTGCGGTCATCCAAAGGTAGGTCTGGTCCTCTTGGAACTCTACGACATCTATCTACTACCATCTGTAGAAGACACTGCTTCATGTCGACTAGTGGTGGGTCTCACTAATGGAGACTGCTCGGCATGGATGATCTCCACTAATATGGCTTTATCCAACACCACTGCCTATGTCGGGATGATGAGGGAGATCATCGAATCCCTGATCTCTCGCCTTAGTCCATGCTCAAAGGTTCGGGTCCTGGAGAATGGGTCTCGTACCATATATGTGGAGTAGCGCGAGAGGTCCATGAACCGTGCTGAGTACTGATCTACAATCATGCTACCCTGCTGTAGATGCACTGGATCCTGTATCCTCACCACTCATAGGGTGGCTGGGATAAACTCCGCCCAAAATAGCCTCTCAAAGATAGCCCAGAGTAGTGTCACCTCGTCATGAACCTAGAGCATCAGGCTCCACCATCTTGTTATTGCTTCCTGAAGGAGACTTGTGGCAAGGATCAACATGAAGTTGGATGGTGTCCCTACCAGTATGAAGACTCTCACCACAGCCTCCATCCAATCCTCAACCGCTTGTGGGTCCATCTCTCCCCTTAACCAACGTGGCCTCTGGTGCTGGAACTCGTGCAACGTTTTCAAGAGGTGTGCATAATCTGATTCTGGGGATGGTGGTGTTGGTGGCCCAACGAGTAGTGGTACAACTGGTGCCTCCATTAGAAGAGGGCCCTACACCGAGGCCTTGTCGCATGGTGGGCTATCTGTGCATACAACTCTCGGAACTCTTACTGGTCATCTGCGGGGAGGCATCCTGAAAGAAACAGATGCAACATGATCAAAAGATTATACCTAGTGAGCTGACCTCATTGAGCTGACATAAAGAAAACTTTTGAAAAATCACATACAATCATTTTTTTTCATGCACAGAGTCAGAAATCTGATGTCAGGGTCTTGGCGTATGGATACGTCAGCCGCCGCACCAAAAATGGACTCCCTGAACTGAAAACCACACTCGGTACCCTTAACACTATTGCTTCATAGAAAATAATGACCAGATTCCTATGTTCTGTGATTGAAATGACTCCTTTGTTACCAATTTTTAACAACCCGTCCTCCTGTCCCATGCTGTGACTACCCCAAGCTTACCATCCATAGGCCATGGGCTGGTTACTAGCATCAAAGGCATAAATCCCTAAAACTTGGAAGAAATTGTCTTTATAAATAATTAACACACACAATAGAGAATAATATGGAAGAAAAACACTATGTAAAACTGTATAGAAAAGGAGTGTTGAAAATTAAAGGGGCTAGAAATACAAGATTAACTATAAAGTACAAGTTCAACTGAAAGGGACCAAAAACAGCTAAAAGGTGTATAACAGATCCTAGGTCATCCACCATGAACCCTACTTGAAGGGTTACTATAGATAGCCTCCTCAAAACTCCACGTCCGTTCGTCCCCTCTATTTACCATCATGCCCTGTGGTCCACCTCCAGGTATCATCCAATACTACTACTCTTGGCCTCAGTCAGAGTTGTATTTCATATGCATCAAATAAAATGAGGTGCGGGCATATCCCTTGCAGAGGTGAGTATAACGATACTATGTAGGGACTCTGAGACCCTCAAGGTCTCATGAAATCCAATAAGGATAAATCACAAATTTGGAAAACAATAGATTACCACACTTAGGTAGAATCCCATATATATACCTAAGTAATAATGTAATCTGTCCCAATTATGAGGTAAACTCAAAAGTTACTGACTCAGCTCAACCTTATTTTTTATTATCGAAACAACGACTACTGGAGAACTCCTCCTATGTTGAGTAATGTGAGCTTTCCACCAACTACCAGGCGCTTCCCACTAACCCTGGACTGTTGAGGTACTCCTATTGTCGAGTACCGTGGGTCTGTTGCACTCACACAGAGGTGCTTCCCACTGTGGGTCTGCTGCAATCTACCATGTGCTCCCCTAATAGCCTGCAGAGGTACTAATCCTATCGAGTACCGCGGTTTACTGCCAACTACCAGGCTCTCCACTGAAATGGGTCTACCACTTACTTCCAGGAGCTCCCCACTGGGCTACTGAATCACTCCGAGTCGAATCGGTCAAGTAGTCATCAGGTCTCATCTAGCTACTATGTCTTCATACTCTGCATGCTAATCTCCAGGAGGGTCTACTCCATGAGCTATAGGTTGATACTACAACTATCATGAAGTCCCACGTAGAAGTATCTCAATGGTCTGCCTCATCATAGGGCTCTCAACGCATTAGAAGACACGTCAATCAGAAGCCCGACCTGTGAGTTATAAGCGTTTTAGTCCCGAGGGCCCGATTGGATTTGTGTACGATCCTTCCTAACCGTATGTCAACATTACCCTGAACTCTAGTGGGGTATAATTAAAGGGAACTTCATGTTCCATGAAAACCAGCACCACTGATGGTTTGTCAAACGGTCGTCTGGTGCCAATAATGTGGCCAAAGAAAGTAAAGGGGGCGGTAATGGGCATGGGCTCAGCCGACCCGGTCGGACCTACTTGGCCTAACCTAGACTGGGCCAAACCGGTCTAGGTCGACCAAGTCAGACCCACTGGGTCTAACACAGCCTACTGGGTGGGTCAGCGTGCTAGATTCGTCCCGGCCCGCTGGGCCCGACCCAGCAGACTGTGGGGGTGGTTCAGCCCAAAGGTCACCGCGTATGCGGCTCGGCCCATAGGTTGGGGCAGGTTCACCTAGCGCTGCAAGGGACGCAGCATGGAACCTCATCCTAAGAGGTCGGCATGGTGCTAGCAGGGTGCCGGGAGGGCGCACGGGGCACGACGGGCCGAAGGGTCGCCATGCAAGGCACTGGGAGGCCGCGTGGGGCGCGGGCAGGCCGACAGGGCATCGGGCAAGGCGCGGGTAGGCCGGTAGGGCGCCGACAGGGAACCAAGATGCTACGCAGGGCGCGGGCAGGGTGTTGAGACACCGCGCGGGGTGCGGACAGGGTGCAAGGAGGGTGGGCTGGCCAGTTCGGTGTGGCTCTGGCCGGCGTGGGCCTACGGTGTCTTGCTAGTAGCTTCAGTGCGTTGCGGGGGTGACACGATTCATAGAGGCCGTGGGTAGCGTATCATTTGTCATCTTCGCCTTCATCATCATCGCCTCATCACCATGCTGAAGAAATATCACAAAAGATCGGTGGAGGGAGTTGATCCATGTTATTTTGGCCCACACCCTCCGCGTTTATAGGTGATATCAATTGGTTCATCAAGGAGAACGATGAACATCAATTTCTTACACACCTTCGTATTGATTCCATTCAAACGAAGAGGAGTAAAAGAAAGGTATATTACTCAAAGTAAATCCCCTACCTTTTGATTATCGGTCATTGATGTCGAGGTCACAGAAAGAAGATATATTTTTCAATCCTTGCATCCACCTCACTCTTCCACTCCCGAATACGCACGATTTTTGTGGAAGACGCTTCATGTCAGTAGGTGTCCGAGAAAGAATTCCGAAGAAGAAGTCTATGGAAGAACATTTTTGATGTTCTTCGTTGGGAGAATGGTTCTTCATTGGGAGCTTTCTCCCAACGATCCTCTAATCCTCCTTTTCCAACAAATGAAAATCTATCCCCTTCGAATAAAAGATTGTCTTTTATTTTAGAATATTAGGTTTAAAAAGTCAAATTGTGGAGATTAATTAAATGAGATGTCCCATTTAATTAATGGGGTGATGTTGGCATAACAAAATTTGTGTTGGATCGATTGATTAATGGGGAGGTCAAGAGGCCCCCCCTCATTAATGAGGGGAGTTGAGAGGTTTTCCTCTCCTCCCATTAATAGGGGGTTAAGCTCGATGTGGTCCCCATATATTTTATCCGCACATGGGAGGTTGAGTTTGGGTGGGCCCCACCACCATAACCTCTCATGGAAGGTTATGGTGTGGTGGACCCACCTCCATCTTTCGAGAGGAGGTTTTAACCACTCAACACTTACTTGGTGGCTCAAATAAGATAAAGTGTTTCCCACTTCATTTTATTATATCTTTTTTAAGAACACCCAAAAAAACTTCTATTATAGACTCACAACTGTCAAAGTGAAAGTCTTCTTAGGTGAATACCAGCTCCGTCTACTCAACAGTGCTCTAAGATTTCAGTTTCGAGCACTGGTTCAAAATTTATAAAACCCTGCTTGTATGTTTACTGAACGTACCCAAAAAAAACTTCAGAAAATGATTCCGAGCACACTGTGCCTCGGAATCAAGCACCGTAATTTTTTGCAGACTCGTAAAATTCCCATGTATTTAAAAAAAAATCACGGGAAATCCAGGTCTTTTTAGATACATTGGACCATTTGAGGTTTTTGTGAGGATTTTCAATGTGGATAATCATTTGGATTTTCCACCACATATGATGTTGATCCATAATATGTTCTACATGTCACATCTTAGAAATAATATTTATGAACCATTTCATTACTTGAGATGGTAGGAACCAATGTTGAACCATATTTATACATGATTGGTAAACAAATTCAAATGGTTGATTATTTGATAACTGTCCTATAAGAAAAATATATACCATTGGTTTTTAGTATTATTGAAGAATGTTTCTTAGTCACATAATAATTGGGAGTGTGAGAAACTAATGAGAGAGTAAAATCCTCATCGGTTTTATATGGAGTCATCACAATATGGTTTTTAGAGGGATTTTTTTATCGTTGCCATATTATGGAATCCCATAACAAGATTTTATAGATATTTATTCGTTGTTTTGGATTATATTTTTTGGATCAATGTTGGGGTTGTTTGGAAATTTTTTTATGTTTATCTACATTTTTATAAATTAAACATGGTTATGGAAAACCGAATTGGCTATCCTAGGAACCAGTATGTCTTATTTTAGAGTCATATAATGGTAAAATTATTAGTTAAAACCATTTGTAATGTTAAAGGAGGGGGATAATAGTTTTCTATTGAATTTTCAAAATTTTCTCCCAAAATATGGACGACCTTCTAGTATCCCTGGTGGGAGTTAGTGTTTGGTTCATAGTTTGTCAAAACATGTCAAAAAACCATGTAATGAGATTATATTTTTCAAAAATTATAATTTATATTCCTATAATTCTCATTTCATATTCTAAACATTACTTAATCAAAAAAAAATCCGACCTTGCCTATTTTGGCAGCTCTCTAGAGGTGATTATGAATACTCCCAATATTTTTTTTTCTCGGATCGATGTGTTAGTGGATTCATTGGATTAATTTTTTTATTTTTAGTCTCTTAAATATTTAATTACTCATTACTAATATCTATCATGCACTGATAATAATTGATCCCCATGTTTTTTATGAATCTATATATTTAATTTCACGTGTATGGATCTAGGATTTTTTTTGATAATTCTACCATTTGACTCTCCTTGTGGGTCCCTTGTTGGGTGTAAATGATATTGAATTGAGGTTGGATGAATCATCATAAAATTTATTTCAATTTAAACCCTTGATTCATTATTATTTTAATTTTTTTCTAATTCATTTCTAAATCTTTTATTTTTTTCTCTTAATGAATGATTGAAGTTGCATTGTGTGTGTCTTCACATGTATGAAGTCCACTAAAAATGGATTCTCAAAAAATGACAATTTTTTAGAAAATTGATCTTGATTAGAAATTAATAAATAGATAATAATTTTTTTGAGATGAATGGAATGAAATTATGAAAATTTTAAATCGGATGATTTGAAATGAATGACAAGGGTTTTTGATAAAAAACATTAATTTTTTGGTTCTTGAAATGAATTGATTATTTTGAATTATCATCTTTAGGAAAATTGAATGATTAAATGAAATGATTCTGATTTAATGAATTAAATTATTTTCTAATAATTATTTGATATAACTTTATGAATATGGGATCTTTGTAGTTTGGTGGGAAAAAACCAGCTTGTAAAGTACTATCTCAACCATGAAATGGAATGATGAATGAAAAACCAAATAATATCACTTGAGTGCATGGACATTAATGTTTTTGATTCTCTTTAATTCCCTTTACACATCCCGTAATAGTTAGTGTATTGAAACTTGAAGATATAATTCACTATAATGTGTTAGAATCCCAGTAATAACATTTCCCAAGGTGTCATAATCATGGTTCTATAAATGAAAATTATTATATATGATGTTGATTGATTGAAAATGATTTAATCATGTTTTTTTTGATATAAATTCTTACCAAAGATTTTTTTATTAAATATATTTATATCCTCTTAAATGAATGTAATAAACTTCAAAACCTCTATAGTTGTCCATTGAAAATTTATTAAATTCATATTCGTCTGTGAATTATGAAATTAATCATATTCCATGTTTTGTGTCAAATTGATAATTATTGGGTTATTTGTAATGGATTATTTTTTAAATGTGAGGTAAGATACTACAAGGGTTTTTTCATCAAAATATTTTTTTTTTCATTTAAGAGTTTCAATTTATTTATCATAGATTTAAGAAAATATAAAGAACCATTTATTAGTGTTGTGTGTTCTTAATTAGTTGTAATTGGGGATTTATCATAGACTAGTGCATCTTGTAATCCCTTGTTGCAATGAAATTTTTAGTTTCAGTATTGATGGTATCATCTTATAAGATATGATGGCGTACCAATTTTTTGAATTGTATATATAATGTTGTATATTTATCCCTATTAGAGTTTTTTGTAATAAAAAATATTTATCATTTAATATCCAATTTTTTTCTTGATGAGAAACTCTTATAGATAAATCATCCCCTATTGTTTGTTATTGATTTGTAGGAGCTAGTTGATTGACCATAGGGTTCTAGAACACTTTTAGAGTTGTTTCAGAACTAATTCAGGTACCATTTACATGATTTTTTTGGTTTTTTTCAATACAGGTAATCTTTTGAATGTCATTGGTTCTATATTTTATTCTTCAGATGTTGGGTTATTTAGGATACATCTAACAAATCAATACATTAAGGGACTAATGTGATTGTTTCACAAAATAATTCTTACCACTTCTAATTGATTTGTGAAATGGAGGATAACCATAAGGGACACAAAATTTCACTATTCATAAATATAATAAGACATTAGGTCACAGGTGAAATAATACCCCTTCAAGAAGATTCTAAAAGGATGTGGATTTATTGGTCCCACTAAACCACAATATAAAATATAACATTAATGGACAGTATGAATTTGGAAATGTGAGAGGTGGAATACTAGTTCATGATGCTAAGGGGTCTAGAGAAATGTATTAATCTATCATTTTAAGTAACTAGAACCCTATTGTAATGGAGTAGTGAGCCTAATGTTAGGTCCATAGATTAATATTAATGTGTGATTCACATTGGACCATACATATCTCAATTAAGTGTTATTTCGAAATTTCATGATGGTAAAATACTTATTAAAATATAAAATGGAATAAAATTGAATGATTTATAGTCTTATTAATGATAGTTACCCCAAATGTTTTCCAATATGTCTTAAAGGGGATATGGAAGCTGACTCAGTAGATTCCATCAATAGGTTTGAGGAAATGTTTAATATCATCACCTTCCTAGGATCTCTGCCCCATGCTTTCAAAATATTTTCCATTGATATATAATAACGATTAACCACATTATACCCCGAAATTATTATTTATTACACTTTCAAATTTTAACTATATATTATGTTATAATAATAATATGATATGATATGGAGATATCATCAAAAATTACATATTAATATACATTAACCGATTGTGCTGCAATGAATTGGGTAAATAATTAATCTCTATAGTTGAAATTGTTATGTTACCTTTGAATAATTCATTGGTAATTATTTATTATACCTTCTTGAAATACCTTTTAAATATATTTTATGACACCTTAAGTGATATGAAATGGGTACTGTAGCAGTACTGTTCACCGTGGGGTCCTTTGGGCCAAAAAATGGGCTTTAAGCATTGTATTCAAGAAACTTGGTCTTGGTCCTTCGGGCTATGTAATGGGTCTCCCTCTACCCAGTCTAAAGGGATATTTTCTTTAAATAATAAATTGAGGCTTTGGTCCCAACCTTTTAAAAAATATCATTGAAATGAAATTTATCAAATAAATTTTTCAAAAAAAATTACTGTATAGAAATATTATTCTACATAGATAATTTCAGGAATAACTATGACATAAATAAATATTTCAGAAATTTATAAATGATAAAAATTTATAAAACCATCATAAATAATATCATCTTAATAAATAATATAATATACATATCCTTATGGATATTCCACAATTATATACATAAACACTTTACATCCAATTTAAATTTTATCTATTTTTTATTTTATGATATATGGAATTTATATAGATGAAATTGTATGAAAGACACAAATTATATATAAATTTTTATTATTTAAACCATTCACATAATTATTATATCATATATAATATTTTTTAACCTTTATTAAAATTATTTATCAAAAACTTTTTGATGTGGTGTTAATAATACCTTTCCATATAACCCCATTAATTTAAACAATAGAAATTTATTAATTAAAAAAACACACAATTTTAAAAATAAGTTTCATTATATTTGAACTATATTATTCAAATTTATAAATTGATTATAAATTTTATATTAATTTATAAATAAAAATATATTCATAGATTAATAATAGGCCAAATATTATTGTAAAAAATTTATTACCTTTTAACTGTGATTCATTAAAAGTATATAATCGATATTAATTTGAAAATAATATTCTCAAAACTAACTCTTTAGTATTAAAGGAAAAGTTCTAATAAATGTTTCAAAAAATGGTTAATCAATAAGCCATATATATTTTTAACTTAATTTATTTATTGGATAACTTTTCATTAATTCTATAAATACTAAAAAACTAAAATTCCATTATGTATAAAATCTTTATAAATAATTAAACTAAATTATGAATTTATTATCTTAATTAAAATAAATTAATTAATTTTTTTACAATGAGATATAAAAAGTTCATATTTTAATATAGATTTTTTAAATACCATTTTATTATAACTAATAATAATTTTTAATGAAGATATATATTAAATATATATATATATATAGTATAAAAACAGACATTATATATATATATCTGATATATATTTTATTTCATCTTTATTACTCAAAAACGTGGGCAATCCATAGGCTAGCCCATCCCAGCAGCCGACCATCCCTTTGATGGCTGACCAAGATAAAGGATAGGTTGACCATAGGATGATGATGGAGTGTGATTGAGTGTTGTTCTACTCATGTATAATCATAATAAGAATAACCACTACAAAGGATTATGCGAAATAATAGGGGCGTGGAGTAGGGAATCATCATGCATTGACACACAAGAATTAATTCATATCCCTACTACTCATCTATTGCAAGAATGTATTGATCTCGTAAAGAAAAAATTGGCATGGGATTCACTTGGAGAGTCATTGGTCATAACCTCATCCATGTGACACCCCATGCATATGTCACCCATGTTCTAACATGATATTGCAAGCACTCCATCAATATACATCACCTAATATGCATATTGTGCACCATTCTCAACATCTGAATACAGATATTGAGAAACTAAAATTCATGCGACTCCTTACATCTATATGATGAGACCAAATTTTCTATTCTTCTCATATAGATCACTCAGAAATCTACAAACATGAAGTTCATGTCATTAAGTTATCATTGTGCATAGTGTCAAACCCTGCTCACATCTCCATGTTTATATTCCAGGTATGAGAGACAAAAACATCTCAATGGTTATGTAAATTAAAATTAAATTAGTGTTAAACAATATCAATTACCTCACATTAACGTATTAACATGATAATATAAAAACATGGTTTTGGTTCATAGAGTAAAATTTATAATTTGACATTATTATATAAAATAAATCGGATTACGAATGAAGCAGTGACAGTGAGAATATTGTGTTATTCATTTATAGAGAATGATATATGATGAATTGCCAAAGATAATGGTTTTTATACTAATAATTTGAATATTATAAATTGATAATGATATTTAGTAGATGATGAAAACCCAAATACATGAAAAATATATCCCTGAACGAGGAATCATACATGGTAAACGTAAAACATAGAAAAATAGTGCATACTATGTTTAACAGAATACTGTAAATTTTCATCATTTTTGTGGGGATATAACATGATAATGATCTTCATTAGTATCTCAAAAATATATCTTAACAATTTGGGGGTCCACTAGTTGCTGGGTCCATGAAATTTTCATGAGGATTATTGCACACAGAAGGGGTTATATCAACTTTATTTTGTGATAAAGAATGCAATAATAAAGAAGAGCGGCTATAGAAACTCTACATATAATTTATCATTGTCTATATCAACAAAGGAACTACAGATTGATACACCCGTAAAAATTAAGACAACATGTTCTCCTTTTATATATGAGGGTGAACATTCCTCTATGAATGGGTAATTCCTCATGAATTATTGGTATCATCAAATGAAATCCTATCTTATAAATGTGTTACTCAACTTAAATGGAATTATTTTAACCAATAATTGATGTAATAAAATATATGAAAACCATTCACAGGGAAATATAATACATATGTTTCATCTATATTGTTTTTACTCATTTATTATGGGGGTATATACATCATATGCGTGTACAATTCTTACATATAATACACACATTATCTGATTATGAAATATAAATCAGTTTAATTTGATCTACATGCATCCTATGCATGTATAATATTTTCACCATAAATATACAATGTATAACATAATATATATGAACTT
Organism: Viscum album; assembly: GCA_963277665.1. Lineage (NCBI taxonomy): Eukaryota > Viridiplantae > Streptophyta > Magnoliopsida > Santalales > Viscaceae > Viscum > Viscum album. Next base: position 451,132,374 of record OY728157.1, on the reverse strand, counting down.
GATATATATATTCATTAAAATAATATATAATTAGAATTATTGTACGTATCATAAACATGTATTCAATGTACATACATCATTTTAATTTATATTTTATTGCACATCCAACATGAGGTACAACAGATTGAGTAAGTTGTACCACCTTATAACCATATGTGGTATGAGTTAAATATAATTTTCATGAATCATTAAATATTTTTTTGTATTCAAAAGTTTTGGATGTGTTGGTAGGGATCAAGGGTCTGTTTTGGGGAAACATGTAAGCTGTTAGAAAATCTGTATATTGAATGATTCCATTAGGTACATAGTTGACTGATACCAAGTACCAAATTTATAAGGATGCAGATAAACCAATCAAAGTGACCAACCAGGTGCCCAATGACCGATGAGGTACTCATTAGATGATTAGTGAGTATGTTTTGGGTTTATGATTATTTGTATTCAAAGCTTAAAATGAATTAACTTAATATTATTACATCATTTAAATGAAAACAAAAATCAATTTTTTATAGAAATATCCCCCCCCCCCCCCGTATCATTTTCTTCATTTCTTCTACTTCTAGTTCATATAATATCATTTAATATTTATTTTCAGATCTTTCTTATTACATGTAGTGCCATAAGTATGTAAAACACTCATCTTTCATCTATTATTTGGATTCATCCTTATTTTATCTACTCTTATGGGATATTAAAATATTTGGGTTGGTCGGTTCTTCGACTTCATCCTTTTCATGTCAAATCGACCAATGATATTTGATGAGCGAGACCTTTATTGTACAAGTTAATAAGACCCTTGATATTCTATGCGTTTTTACGTGCATGGAATTCTTAATATGAAATATAGGAAATTACACCTTTTTGTGTACAATTTGGAAAAAATAACTTATTTTTCATGAATATCTATTGTATTAATGGAGGATGAAAATACTGTTAGTCATCTTTGGGAGGTGTGTACTAATATCATTGACCAATAATGGTGAATATAATTATTTTTGGGGAAATTCAACCATGAATTTGTTACCTGATAGGTTCATATGTTAGAGTTTTTTATGAACAACCCTAGTGTAGTTACATGGTGTATTACTTGGTAAATTTTTGCTTATTAGTGTGCATTTCTAGTTTTAAACCATCCTATGAACCTAAACTTGTATACGTTAGTGGCATAAGAGCTATCCCTTAACATGGAATATTATTATAATTTATTTATAATAAAGTATAATAATATCATATTTTTTATGGTTTCATGGTAATTTTTTGCACCTCATATAACTAGGGTCAATAAATGTATGTCCTCTATCAATAAACTTGAGGTTTTATATTGGTGGATCATCATATACATATGATAGCCATCCCAGTGTTATAATGTTCAACTGGGGACTTGGTTCTTTGATATACTGTCTATTTAATATTAGAATTCAGTGTTGTTTTGACCACTTTTGATGTGGTACCAGTGGATTATCATTCATTTAGAGTATTATATTGGTTGTTAATCATTCAATTAAATATTTTCTCCTGATATTTCATTATTATTAAATATTTTTATGATATTTGTTTTTCAAAAATCATGATAGATATATAATTGATATATCATCCACTTGATGGTTAGTAATGGTGGTGTATCAACTACTTTGGATTAATGATGCCTCATTTATTGGTGTTGTTATATCATTCAGTAGTGTTATTTATTTATTGATGTATTATTCTCCATGACATGTTCTAAAAATGATATATCATTCACCTAGAGAATTTGATAGTTATTTATTATTCTCCCTATTTAGTATAAGAGGAGTGGTATATAATTACTCATTGATTTGTATTAAATATTTGAATTTATAAACCCATGATTTAAATGGCCGAAGACGGTACATGCACATGAGGATTAGAAAAAGCACTATGTATTATTATATTTTTATTTATTTTTTCTTTTATCCCTCTTCATATTCTGAATTTACCTTTAATAACTAGGATTTTTATGGTAACCATTGTTGGATACCAACTAATTAATACTCACAACATACATTGGAACCATGGTTCCTAAATAAACCTTATGATTTATTACTTATGTAAGGTAAATGATAATTCTACTTCATATGGACGAGCCATATGATATTGTGGGATTTTGGATATGGGTTCAGGGTAAGAATTTGGAATTTCTTATTCATATATCGGTTATTTTTGCTATTATTAGACCGAATATTATTTGATATATGATGGTAGAGCGATCATATATTTCATTAATTATATGAAATTTATAAAATTTAATTTATATATAGTATTCTGTGGTATTTATTAATAGTTTGATGATCATTATGTTGTTTGTAATATCCTCCGATCTGTAACTCACTCACGAGGCCAAAATAAATTGATTATGTGAACTCAAGTACCCCTACCCATATTCCAAAGGATGCCAACTAGTATAGGTGTTATTGATATGTATAGTGGGGAGACTATATCCCCTCAATATTTAGTTACAAAATATCATAAATAAGAAATATAAACACATAAATAAATTCCATAAATCAAAAATAATGGATACAATACAATATAATGGAAAAGAAACAATAAATACAACTATATAATTCAATAAATTATAAAGGAATAATTTAATGATGTTATGTAATTTTACTAAATGTATTACTAGAATTAAGATAAATAAAATAATAGAGGTCTCAAATAGAGAATAAAAACCCCAGGTCCCAAACCCCCATCAGTCCTATATCCAAACCCCGGCCCATCTAGCAAGAAAAAAATCAACAAAAAACTTATTTTAACTTGACTAATCTTATATCCATATAATCTCACAGGGTACCAAATGGTGGCTTTAATAGTGTGTGATTATAACTCAGTAGATGGGAACCACCATGTCGAATCATAACTACTAATAAAATAAGTTCATGAAATAATGAAATAAATAAGTGTACTACATAATTAAAATTATAATGTAATACCACATCAATATATTTTGGATTCATTCCAGAATATATATGATCAATTCAAATAATGATTCAAAAAATTACCACATAAATGTGAGATAACATATCTTTCCTCAACACATCGAAAAAATATCTCTGATTAGGTCTTACAACCATGCCACCATAACCACATAACCATGGGATATAAATTATAGAAATATCGGTCAACAAAATGATATAATAGCTTAATAAATAATTTATGGTTGATACTTATATATTATAATCACAAAACATATCAAGTCCAAGCTCGATAAATAATCATTTAATAATGTCTTAGTGCAATTCCCAATAAACATGAATTTGAGAATGTCTCAGGGATGATCCCTATATTTAATCATTTCATAATGTCTTAGTTGCATGCCAAATATATCACCATTTATACATTTAAACTAGGATGATGCCCCACATAATCATTAAAATATATAAATCACAACACATGTTATAGGAAAAAGGATATCACAATATCACGTCATTAGGATCAATGGTTAATTATGCAAATAGCCATTTATCTATCAATTACCCATTTCATTTATCATTTATTCAAAACCAAAAGCCTTCAATTTATCTAAATAATCAATCCAAACCAAGGTGAATCTATATTAATAAATCATCCCAAATCCATTTCATTCTAATTGAACTTTAATCCATACAACAATTAATTTATAATCTATATTTATCTCACCAGAATGATATCCACAACCTAGGTGAAGAGGCAATAATATCCAAATAGAATCGATTGAATAATGTCATTCATTATTTAATTTTTTCATCCCATGACATGTTGATGCAATTAAAATATGACACATACTTTCCAATTATCAAACTATAGGGTTAAGGTTTAGATTCGCTAAATTTATATTTAGAAGAATTAAATTATACCAATGACTAAAATCAACAATGAATATGGTGCTAAAAATCACAAGGAGGATCCGAGATCAAGACTGATCAAGATAAAAACCAACAACCCACCTAGTCGATAAATTATTCCAGAATGGATGGAGATTAAAGGGATATAAGGGGAAACATAATAAAACCAACATAATAGAAATTGAATGCATAAACATGAAATTCAGAATCCGAAGAGTTTCCCCAAAATCTCTTGGAAGGTTATCTAGGGTTGAGATGAAGAATATGGACGTGAGTTGGAAATAAAATCAACCACAGGACATACTTTAAAATTACTTTATAAGAAATTACATGCCATGTAATTCAGTTACAAATCATGAATTTTCTTTATAGTGATATTCCTAAAAACTCATCACCATGGAGGAATATTTAGTTCCCCTAAATAGTACATGACATGTTACTAGTTCATGATATGTGGACACATCACAATAGGAATCTTTTTGTGACATGAATATGGTGGCTTTTATACATTTGGGTATCCCATTTACATGGCAGGTAAATGTCATGTAGATAGTTTTCAACCCATTTTCCTTATAAAAACCCAAACCCATTTAAGTTTTTTTAACATTACAAGAATCCTTGTTAACACATTCTGTATTAAAACATGTACTCCACTAATTAAAATAAACTAACATCCCCATACATTAAGTCATTTTCACCCAAAAAATCTCACCGCATGTATACTCTTCATTTTTTTTATTTCCTCAGAAACCAAGTCTATTTTTACTAAATAAAATAGACATCTTTGAAAAAATAATTGTTAAATATGTGCTTAAAATCTATTTAAATAATTTAGAAGGAAAACATAGAGAGTGTCATACCTTAAAAAAGAGGATCGTTCATCCTCCCCACCATATAACAGATCATCCCTAAATGATCCAAGCATTATTTTGGGTTCTTAGATAACATGTCTATCCATTATTATTCAATATCAAAGTCCATCTCTTTGGTGCCCACTTAAAATCCCTCAAGATATAACTATAATTGCACCAAAGGAATAACTCTACTAGTGAGATACTTCTCACTATAGTCTACTATTCGTATCAGATTCTCCTCAAAAGATATACAAAAAATAATCATGATGCCTGGTATTTCTACAAAGGATCTATATTGGTGTTTTGGGGTGATTATGTTTGTTTACAATGCCAAATGACCATGAATCAATATTTTTGTTGTTTCCGAAAAAGATATTTACTGTTGCACTCTTTCCAGTGTTTGATAAATTTTTAGGGCACAAAATTTGGAGGTTATTTTTTATAAAAATAATTGGTTTCTATAAAGGATTTTTCAGAGTGTAGTTTATGAAATACGAAGTAATTTTCATGAAAAAAAATGTTGCTATGCTATACAACGATGAAAAATGTTTAATAGTAGATTTGAACATAGTAGCACAATCCGAACCAAGAAGCACGCTATATTGACCATGTAGTGAAAAACATTTAAAAGAGGATTATAGTTCATTGTAGCATCATAATTTTTGCTTTATAGGTGAATATTTATAGAGATATATTTTTTTTTAAATTAATGAATACAAAAACCACCACAAAGTATAATGTTGTCATGTGAATCACATAGTAGTTCATGATGAAGGCTCTATGACATTGATGTTTTACATTATTTATAGTAGGGGGATTTACAGATCTATTTTCCTACTTAAAGACCCGTAATCATATCATTATGTAGAGGTAACTTCATTATAATAGCTGATCACTCTATGAATAATTATGGGGTGTCTTATGTAGTTAATGAGGGAGAAATCTGCGAAGGAAAAGAGTTCGTGAAGGATGATTCCTTGAATAAAGAAGTAGTTCATGAGAATTGATTCTATAAGGGGTTTTGTGTTTCTATAGTCCACAAAGGAAAAGGGACCACATAATAGAGAATGTTTACAAGGAATCTACCATCTACATAGAAGGTAATTGTCCATATGGAAAATGTCATCCGCGATGCACTCACACTATGTAAGGCAATACAATTCATAGAGGATTCAATGTAGTTTATGAAGGAGGAATGATAGTCCATGGAGAGAGAAAGGTTGTCTATGATGTTAATAAAAGAATTTTATATTGAAATTTCTTAAAACAAATAGTACATGGAAACATGGGTCTTCAATAGAACATCTATTTGTATTTTTGGATGCATTAATTATTGACAACGTAGGGACTTACATGTCCATAAATTGTGTGTGTAATATTTCCGTAGAAGTACAAAAAGAAAGTGGAATAATGTGATCCTTTAAACCAGTATTGACCCATAAAAAGATGGTTAGAGATTATATATTGGTAAATAGGTGAGATGTTTATAAACATTTTGAAGGTAGTGAGCTTGGGGATACAAGTTATCTAGATGAAAACTTTTAATTTGATAGTGAGAGTTAGTGGATTTGGTACATCAGAAAATTTCCATTGTATGCTCCATGGATATATCCCCGGGAGGTTTAACAAGGTAAAAACGAGGTTCCTCATGTATTATTACATTTCTTTTAAAAAATTTCTATGGGAAAGAAATAGAAGATTGTTTTATTTTAAAACAAAACATGATCGAAATGGATTGTTGTTCTAATCTATCATACCCTGATTCACCCCAAATATTACGGTATTTTACCTAATTGGGATAAAATCCAAAGAACCGAAGTATTTTTCTAATCAATAAAATATAAATTAATTAAAAAAACAATAAATTTCAAGAGATGAGGAATAACTCAATTGAAATATTTTAATGAAAAACATAGAGATAAATGTTTCTTTGGAAAGATGGGATCTTAGAACATCCCCATCATATAACAGCTCATCCCTATGATTTCCTAAGAATAATTGGGGGTTCATTGAGAATGATCATGTATAGTATTCTCACATATCATATTCCCTCTCCCGTGACCCATGTTGAACCCTCAACTGTTGAAATTACACTCGCACCAAAAAATCACCCTACACTGGAGAAACTTTTCACTATGGTAAAAATTCTGTATATGATGTTCCATAAAAGAAGCATCAACACTGAGATTGATGTATACTATGTATATCATGTGAGAATTGGGTGGATATTATCTCTAGTTATGTGATAAGAGAAACATGTTTTCCAAGAAACTTGAGGGATTTGGAAGTGCTAAAATGTATGCCACTATACCGATCTATCCATTCTCCAAAACATCTCGACAAACCCAAAAGCTACCATTCCATGTATCATGATAAGACATTTACCCAACATTGAAAATACCCAAATGAAAACCTGATGACGAAACATGAACACCAGGGGCCAAATATAATGAACATTATAAGATATTATCTTACTCTACATGGTCAAAGACTTATATTCGATCAACTAAACCTAGTTAGATATTTCCTGCATGAGACATTGTGCAACAGGCACTGACTCTCCTTCCTCCAACCAAAAATTATGATAATAGATCATCCTCAAATAAATAGCCTCAACATGTTCCATCTATAGAGATTATTTGAATGTATTATCACAAGAATACTCCACGAGTTCCATATGCTCCTCCCATGAACCTTAGAAATCCAGAAAAAAAATATCATAACATATCCTATAGAATCTGATTAGTCAATTCAAATATACCATAAATCAATGGATGATTTGAACTACTCAAAATAACTAGTATTCCATGAGCCTTATAAGTACCATTTCAAAACAATGTTGTTAAATTAGGTTATATATATGTAACAATACTTCATTGAACACCATGAAAAAAACACCTCAGGAATGTAAAGACCCCCAAGATCATCAACTATGATGGTATATTTGATAGAAAAAAAGTGACATACCTTCATAAGTATATTGATGATAACCCACAAAGCATAATTAATATGGATTTTCATAGGTAGTCTTGTAACAAAATCTATTGTGGCATCATCCTAATTAATATCATGAATTTGAAAAGGATTCAAAATTACATTTGGCCTCTGATGCTCAATTTTCACTTAAAAACAAGTGAAACATCTCTCCACAAATCTGGATACATCCTTCTTTATTTATAACCACCAGTAATATTTATTTATAGAATGATACATCATTTTCAAACCTGTATGTTCTGACCATATAGAACAAGGAAACTATTTCATTATCCTCTAACACAATACCGTAGAAACCATAATCATCCATAAAATAGAAGAGGACTTACACTACTAATAATATTTGTGGATGGTGTCTCCCACCATATATGATATATCTCAAAATTAATCACTTCGGATTAGATATCTTCTCAATATTGATATTGTTCAAAAATAATAGGTATAACAGATGTTGAATTAAAAATACTAATTCGTGAGACTCTTGAACATCTTGATGCTTTTCGATAAAGATGGTGTGACCCACCACTCATTGCAAGACTCCCATACTACCTATTTCTATATATTAAGGCTCAATAAATTTTAAATGAACTTTCCCATGCCTTTTCTATAATCCAACTGAATGTTAAAGTAATTCAGATACTCGACCAAGCTCTTATGATAAAGGTTTGGGTCCCACTATGAAAAGATGTACATGAGGCTCTTCTGTTCATTGCATACCACAAACCTCTCACCAATGAGATAATGAATACATAAAATTTGGTAATTTAACATTAATTATAACTCAATATCATGATTAGTGTAATTCTTATAATGTGGTCTCAACTGTCTGATTCTATAAGGAACCACTTGATCCTCATGCATCAGAATAACTATGAGTCAAACTTCAGATTCATCAAAGTACAAATAATATGATTTACCCATTACATGTAATGTGAGGATAGTTGATGAGTTCATATTTTCCATAATCTAATGAAAATATCTCTCCCAATAATCAGATCAAACAATCTTCACTACATTCTTTGTCAGCCCCGACATTAGAGCTGTCAAATGGGATATGTCTTGTATAATGCACCGATAATAACCTTCCAAACTCCGAAAGCCCCAAATTTGGAATAAGATCTTAATATTATCCCAAGATGAAAATACTAAAACATACTATAAATATTTTTCCACTCCTACCACTAAGTTGACATAGCACAATAACCACTGTTTATCAAGTTGAAAACTATATTTGGTTATCTAGGCATTAATTTGATGCTCTCTCAATGTACTCAGGATGATGTTAAAAAATATTTCATTCTCCTCAACTATTTGAATGTATTGTAATATTTCATTGATAAAAACAAAAAAACTAATATATATTAAGATTAAATATAATATTAATTAAGGCTGTAATTATCATATGTGTATTAGTCAAACCCATTGAAATCACTACAAACTCATAAAATAAATACCTGCTCATAATAGAAGCCCATGGAATGTCAGATGTTCTCACCCTCAACTAATGATATCCAAATCTATGGTCTATAATGGATATGTTAATAGAACCTCCAATAGATATAAATTATTGTTGATGCATGGAATCTGATATCAGTTCTTGATAATCATATGGTCAATCTTAGATAATCTACACACATGTGTAATGTCCCGTCACACTTTATGGTGAAGAGAATGATATAATTCCAAGGAGATTTACTATTCCATATGAAACCTTTAGATTCTATTTATTACAAAATTTATTTCACCTCCCAAGGTTCTATTGGTTCAAGTATATAATGTGGGATAAAAATGGATTTGCTTATCGATGAAACACAATCATGAACACAATCTCTCTTATAGGTGGTAAGCTACAGAACTCAACCAAAAAAAAAATCATGAATGTGGAACAACTTTGGAAGAAAATTATCATGTTGAATTCCACCCAAAACTATACAATGATAGGTTATACGAATTTTAATACAATATAATCTTCACTAAATTAGTTTTGGATGACCAACTTGAAGACCCCACTCCACATGGTGAGAATAATTATTTTCTTCTGGAGAGAGAAAGGTAACAATCCTCCTCTAATAGTCGATATGAACCACTTATAGAACTATGAAATCCATTCCAACAATCAAATCGAACCCTATCATTTTTCGCCTGAATGGTAACAAAAATAAATGGTAACCACCAATATCTAGTGACACACAAGGCAACATTTGATATTCTCAGTCTGATCTACATAGGATGTGTCAGTGGTCAGAGAACCATGAAATTTTTCTACATCATTGCAAAAAATAGTTAAAAAATATATTATAAAAAATTATGAAATTATCCTAAATTAAAAAAAACTCAATAAAGGGTTGATGATACAAGAATCGTACCTCTGATAGTTGATAATCTCGTATCCACAATTTTCAGAGAAGTCTGTGTAATGACCCAAAATATTATAATGTAATTTCATCATAATTATAATAATGTCATATAGTATAAATGATGAAAAATCACAATGTGAACACAATATATATTTTATAAATGAATGATTAATGAAAAAGAGATATTACTTGAAATCAAAGAACCTATACCAATGGAATAGTAATTTGACCTTTGGAATAGTAACATGGCCCTTAGGAATAGAAATATGTGCAATATAAAAACTAACATAATCATTTATGTTGTCAAAAAATGTAGTTATCTTTTGAATGAATATATGATATATTAATTTCATGGAAAAAGTTAATAAATGTTTTAAAAAATGATAAATTATGTTTTTGTATTTTTGTAAGTCATAAATATATAATTATAATATTATAATAAATTTAATAAAAAAAATTATTTTAATAAATTTTATTAATGAATTATTTTTTTGTTGCCGTATGATTATAAGATAATTTTATGAGACCATAATTAAATTTTCAACATGTTAGTAAATCAATTTTTTTTAAAAATTAGTATTGTTCGAGTAAATGATGATTTTAATTAAAAATTAAAAAAATTTATTTTGAGAACTATTTCAGAAAAAAAGGATTTCATTTTTCAATCCTACTCATTGAATAATGATTACTTTGAATATTTTTGAGTTCTTAAAATACATGAATTTTTAGTGAATAGTAAAATTGTATAATTTGTGACAAAAAATAATTATCTAAATTAATGAGTCATGACTAATGTATGGATGATGTAAGCCTAAAATATTGAGACATGAATAACTAGTCAAATATATTTAGTGATAATTCACAAAATATTCATACTCTTGAGCCAAAATAATAAACTAATGAATATAATAATGAAAAAATAACCCTCTCTTCAATAATAAAACCACTCCTCGCCAGCTCTTTTCATCAAAACACTCATGATTTGATCCTTATAAATATTCTACTCACATATATTCCCAATCCCCACCCCCATGTCTAGGATCCCTTGGTATAATCAAAATACCAAAACAATTTCCCTAATGAGGTTGTCACGGAGGAGAGTTTTAAGAGGTAAAATGCTATTCCCTTTCCCTTTAAATTCTTTCCTCACCTACTCTATACAAATTTACCTCATAAATAAAGTAATTTTTATATAATATAATGATATAATGTTAAGGTAAGATCCATAATCAAACTCTCTTCTCTCTCTATTTTATTAGAAACATTAATTCATCGCCCACAATATTTCAAAATACTGACAACGTGGATGATGTGAATTTGTTTTCCTATAACAACATAAAATATGTTCATAAAAAACAATAAGTGATGGTACATACTATAAAAGATATTTTATAAATAAAATTTGTTTTTGAACTAAAATATTTATATAATACTAAATTATAATGTAAATCGAGTTTGTTGTGATCGTAAACCACCAAAATTAACTTGAATGATTATAATCAACTATTTCTCAAATGATTCATACTCATTCCATTTAACCAAATAATATCTATATATATATATATAGATATATATATATATATATATCAATTCACACCACATTAGATTCATTAATAACATATATTTTCAATTGTGTAAAATTATACCCATTTTATATAATCTTTCATACTCATATTCATGTAAACCGATCCTGAAAACCAAGGAAATGAACAATCCTGAATGGTTAAATTAAACTATATAACTCATAAAAAAGACCATAAATGAACTTAATAAAATGATAACATATAAAATTCATGTAAAAAATATTTTATTGTATAATTAATGAATTTAATTGGATTCTCCAAGATGTAAATGTGATGAAATTTTTCAGTCATAACGTAAGGGGAATTTTTGAGCCAACATCTATTTCTCTATGGTTTCAATAATTAATCCAATTATAAGTATGAATTTTTCATTAATGTTTCCTATATATTATTTCATAATCATTATATTATTTTTTTTGGATTTACTATTTACTAATCTGGTTTTCAAACGAATGAATTTTTTTCCTGATGAACTCTTCTTTAAAAAAACCAATTTTTTATTCTCATGAGATTGTTTCTTATTTACACAAAATTAAAGGTTGATATTCCATGAATGATATTATCTCCCTTTATTTTTGATCCACAGAGTTTATTATTGAGTATATTCTTTCTTAAATAAACCCACTTCATTTAATGGGATATTTTTTTCCATGATTGATATATGTTCTATGTGGCATGCTTGATTATGTAAATGTTACGATATGATGGGTGAGCCTAAAATTATATACTTCTCTAATGAATTGGTTAATGAGATATATATAATGAGATAATGTGGGGTTTTCATGGAAGTTTACCACTATTTCATGATCTTTGTTTTTTATTCATTTCCACATTCAAATCCCTTATTTAATACTCCCTCTCATGTTTATGATCCTATGCCCATGTTGTGATGATAATGATTATACCCACCCCATGGTATATTGATTAATTTTCTTAACTATCCTCTTTTTATGATTTTAGATGACCATAGTCATTGATTTATATACTCTTGTGATTACATGTCCAACTGAGAACACAACCAACACTATAAAGATATATAAGAATGAATTAAATAATTTTTTATGTCTTACTTAATAAATGTTATGTTGTGTCGTATTTTACAAATACACTAAACATTTGGATCTGTGTTATTTAATAATTTTATGTTTTTTTCATTAAAATTATATAAAAAATCAGGGTCACTATATTTGTTATCATAGAATGGTTTAGATTGTTTTGGAATTATGATTATAGAATCTTAGTGAAAACCCTATGTATGAGACAAAGTTTACATAAGCACCCAAGTAGAATTATTTTAGAAAATTTTGAACACAAGGATCCCAAAAGATATGAATTTAGACATAAATAAATAATTTAATAAAATATTTATTCATGACTTTTCAACTGATGTTTTTTCTATAAATTTTTTAGAAAATGGTGGGAAGTAGGTGAAACGTGGCAAACAACCCATGAAAGGGCCAATGTGGCGATTTACCAAATAACATCCCGAATGACTTAGAAGGTGGTGTTAAAAATATCATTGCATTTATTAACTAGATATATCTTTTTATGAACAATATTAATAATAATGTGAAGGACCCAACTTCACCTAATATAGAGGAACTGTATATAGATTGTTTTATGTGGTAATAACTGCTGACATTTTCAAATGACCCGTATTTTCTTAATTATGTTTTTAAATTTTTTTTGGAAAAAAAATTAGACCCGGTGTTGAGACACCGTCTAATAATATGGCATGTGGTGCTTGAAACAATTCATTAAAAAATTTATTTTATCAATAACACACTCTCACAACATTCCTTAATAAGTGGATTATATTTTAAATCGGTTTCCTAATGATAGATATGCGAGAATTGTTGAGCATAGAATGGTGGGTATACCCTAGGAATGAAAAATCTTTGGTCAATATGGGTCATGTAAAGAAAATGTGTCCAACAACAGAAGCATAAATAAAACAATTTTATTTTAAAATCCAAATAATCGTTGAATGGTGACTGAGATTGAAAATATGAGACCACTATTGAGTTTGTAATGTGTTGTTCTCCCTATGTGTGACTTAACTTTAGTCAATGCATGTATTCTATGGAAAAAACTTGAAAAATATGTAATCATCATTAAATAATTTAATGATAAATTATCTTATTTAAATAATGACTATTTCTATTGTAAATATAGATTTATAAAATTTCCTCAGGGCGGGCCTCTCCAACCTATGAGATTCAGACAACTGTAGGAGTTATTTTTTGATTAATGATGAATGAGCGATGTTTGGATCATTGATCATCTTGAAAACTATGTTGAAAAATATATTCAATGAAAAATACAATACTGTTATTCATTAATGATTGATCCAAACTCCTAGTAGTGAATTTTATTTGAAATTATTTCCCCCATTCTTTATTTCCATGATGAATGTGGGTCAATCCACAAACAGATTGATCAGTGGTTCACTTGTTATTGTGGGATAGGTTATTGATGCCTGATTATCATGAGATTAGTTTATCCTATTTGTTTATGCTTCTAAAGAGAAGGAATTTTTCTTGAAATGAACAATGAAAAATGTTCATTATTTGAGTGTTCTTGGTATTATTCTCTCCACGTTCAAGGCAATCATATCCATTGGATCCTCATTACAGCAGATCAACATTCCAGGAGGCTCTAAATGTGACAAGACACTTCGATTTTAGGAAATTTGAAACCGAGGATGGATTAGTGTATATAGGTACCTGAGAAATAGAGTGGTTCTTTCGTTTCATAGTTTTGAGCACCAAAGGAAGAATGGTGGATCACAAAAACCGTAGGGGAGGCAAGTGGAACTGATAGGATCAGAGGATGCGAGAGGTGAGATGACAAGGAATGGGATGAAAAGGTGGATGTGGTAAGTGACATCATGAGTAGAATAACTAGAAAATGGACCAGGTTTGACCTAGTGGGATTAGATGAGAAAATTTACCTAGTCAAACCCGTTGGGTCGGGTCGGACCCCGTAGGTCAAGGAAGTCCCTGGTCGAACCCGGGCAGCTGTACTAGGCCATGGTCGACTGATCTACCGCAAGACCATAGAAAATCACTCTTCTGTGTGGTGGAACATGTGTGTATGGGGGGTGAGGGTGGGGGTGGGGGTTGGACCGAGCAGTTGACAATGGTGGTCAGTCCATGACCAAGTGAACCACCATCTCAAATTTTCAAACGATCATCACTTTCAAACCATATATCTGTTTGAAGATATTTCTTTTGTGTTGGGACCCTTACATTGAGAAGAGATTTTAGATATATCATTATTTGGTTTCTTGGGAGTTTTTAATATGAACTCATGAATTATAGTGTCAGTTTTATGAGAAATAGCCTGCTTTGGGGAAACATTCATGTGGGTGGCTGTGACCTAGAGATTGTGTGTCTTATGGAGAATATGTATCTTATGGAGACATTGTGTCTTACAAAGACAATTTTTCTTTTTTAGAGTATGTTTCTTATTGGATTGAGTATTTATAGATGTTCATGTCATATTTTTTGTAGCCATATATCTTTGTAGAGCTGACAATACATTCCTTTGTGATATTAATTTTTTGTATTCCGTGGTGGTATTAAATATTTTTATACCTTGGGGTTATTTATGTTTGTTTATTCATTTTTTATTCCTTAGTGGTATATTTTATATGAAATACCTTCATGGTATTTCCATCATGGTATTTCTTTTGTTGTATTCCTTTGTTGTTTCGGGGTGTCTAACTGAGTATTCTTTTTCTCACAGCTACACATGAATTTCCCGCATGTGTTGTGTCTTGTGTAAATGACCAACTCTTAGATGGAGCTCTTGGAATATAAAGCGAATATGGTTCCTTTGATAATAAATAGGTCATAGTGTGTTCCAGTCCTTTTCTAATGACAATCCTAGTACCAAATACATTACATGTTAAACTTGTGGAAGTAGACACATTCTATTTGGTTGGCTTGTTTTGGATTTGTTTACATTCTTGTACTTTTATTATTGTACTACGGTTGTGGGATATAGTGTATTTAATTCATTTTTTACATAGTTTTATTACATTTAATCATTTTTGGATTGGTGATATGTGCATCTATACATGTAGTTCCGAAAATGACACCCATTTGTTGGATATTCCTACTCGGTACTAATCACCAGCCTCTGACTAGTTTTAGGCAGGCTTGTGGTAGTCATGACATCGCCCCTATTAGGATGGGTCATGATAGATTGGTACCATAGGTGATCATTTATTCTTTAGGACTATGAGTCCATGTGGTTAATTTGGGAAAACACTGTTAGGTGTTTTGAGTTCGGATTTATGGCTAGAGAATCTAGTGATGATATGATGACCAGAGTATCCATACAAAAGGTCTTTGGTAATATAATTTTCAACTCATAAAATGAATACACTAGTTGGTGTGAAAATAATGGTAAATTAATCATATAGTAATGGGTTTTTTTTCCTCTATTTCCTCATGATTCATCTCTCTAGATATACTCTATTGACCATGGTTTATCTTGTTTTATTACAGGATGCATCTATGAGGATAGCCATAATGGATTCCATTACGTGATCATGAAAATGATCTGGTTAGTGACGATTCATTATTATAGGGGTCTGTAATTGGGATAGAACCATCAGGTTGTTTACAATCTATACCACCATCTGTCAAGTAGCAGCTACTACCAGAACTTAAAGCTAGGGATGCCCATAGATTGAGTTTGTTTAATGAGCTTTAAAGGTAGTGACCTCCCATGTTCTGAGGTGAGATACCCCCCCATGCATATGTGGATTGGTTGGAGATAGTTGCCCATTTTTTCCACCTAGGTAGGACACCATCCGACCATATGAAAATCCATGCCACGAGTTTTTAGGGCTAAATAGGGTAATGGTGGAGCTTAGTGACCCATAAACAAGATTAGATAACTCAATATTTGGAAAAATCAAGAATCTCTCAATAGATGAGTTCTTTCTAGCCACGTTACAGTCAGCACGCATACAGGAGCTTATGATCTAGCAGTAGGGAAACCATATTGTGGTAGAATATTGAGTGAGTATTACAAATCATTCTCACTACTCCATGGTTATGGTATAAGAACCATTATTTAGATCTTAGAACTTTGAGATGGGGTTACATCAGGAGATAATTACATTCATGATATCCATTAGAATTTCTAGTTATAATTGGTGTACTTGAGTGATCCATACAAGTGGAGAGATTTCTAGCGGAGCAGGTACAGACAATGAGAGCTACCAGTAGGAACAAGATAGATGATACATCGGCAGTAGGAAGAC
Organism: Viscum album; assembly: GCA_963277665.1. NCBI lineage: Eukaryota > Viridiplantae > Streptophyta > Magnoliopsida > Santalales > Viscaceae > Viscum > Viscum album. The sequence continues at coordinate 451,115,463 of OY728157.1, read as the reverse complement.
AAATGATGTGGTATGACCCAATCAATTCTGGTACATCAGGAGATGATCCTAGGATATAGGATCTTCCCTCCATGACTCATAGTGAAGATCGAGTTAGAAGAGGAACAAGATGTGTTACTCGTGTAGTGGTCATGGATATCTGACATGAAATCTTTTGACCTTTCTTATGGCTGATCAAGAGATGGATGAGTGGCCACCAAGGAAGAGGCAAGATTAGGGTGGTCCATAGTGTGGAATATAAGGTAGGGGAGCCGAACGGGTGGTAGGAGGTGGTTAGAGGTTCGAGCTATTACCACCACCACCCACTGGTGGTCGATGACTAGGTTAGGGAGTTGGTGGACAAAGAAAGGACATATAAAGGTGATAAAAGTTTATAGACCGAAGGCTCTAGGGAAGATTATTAGTATGATATGTGTCTTTACAACCATAGATACAATTTTTATAGAAACTGGAGAAAATTATTTTTTCATTCCATGATCCTTATTCAAGGTTTGAAGATTCTGGATGAAACATTGACATAACTCGTATGCTTAGAGACTCTTATAGGGGAATATTTGATGATCACTCACTAGTTCCAATTTTTTTACCCTACACATGGAGGTGATATTTTTAGTTAGGATGTATTGGTAGTAGTGTTGAGGCGTTATGATATCATTCTCATTATGGACTAGTTATCTGTAGTTCATGATCATATTGACTATTTTAGGCACAAAGTGAACTGTATCCATAGTGATGCGTCCTGGAAATCTAGTTTTGGTGAATTGGAAATGTACGAAGCATGGTATGGACTCACACATTAGAGGGTGTAACTGATTACTCATCAGTTTACTAGCTTGACCAACACTGTAGTGGATGATTTGAGTCTATAGTTTCCTACTGTGGTGTCAGAGTATGAAGAAATATATCTCGAGAATGTTTCAGGATTATCTCACCATACGGAGGCAGAATTTTTCATTTAAATATGCCCTGTGAAGATTCCAATATCTATAAATACATAACGGATGGCTCCCATAGAGCTTCGTGATATGAGGTTGCAGTTAGAGGAATGGTAATGGAAGGTTTCGTGAGACCTAATGTTCCACAATGGGTAGCCCCTGTTTTGTCATCAAAGAAGGAATATGGGAGCTGGAGTTTATGTGTAGACATATGACACCTAAACATAAAGACTATGAATAATAAATATCCACTACCAAGGATCAATAACCTCTTTAAAAAGTTAAATGGGGAACAATGGTTCTCAAATAATGAACATAGAGCTGGATATAACTAAAAACAAGTATGCGATAAGGATATACAGAAGACACAGATCAGATTTCATTAAATCCACTATGATTAGTGATTCCATTTTGCATGATAAACACCTTAGTAGTGTTAATTGGACTCACAAACGTGATCATTCATACTTAATTAGGCTATTTTATGATGGTCTTATTGATGACATCTAAGTGTTATCTAGGTCTGAAGAGGATAATGTGAGACACTTGATGATGGTACATGACACACTCAGAAAAAAACATCATTATGGGAACCTACCAAACTTTCAATTCTAGATGCAGATGTCCATTTTATGGGACACATTATTTTATAGGATGGAGATGTAGTGGATCTGGTGAAGATTGAGGTAGTGATTTCTTGGGATCTACCCAAGAGTGTTAAATAGGTGAGATGTTTCTCTTGGTTGGTTGGGTACTATTAGAAGTTTATACAAGAATTTTCTAGAGGCGGAGAATTTTTTATAGCCTTGACATGAAATGGACAAAATTTAACATGGACTAAGAATTTATATGAATTTTTTCACTACTTGATGAAGGGATTAAAGAGTTATCCCATCATGAGATTACCAGAGGGTACCGAGTACGAAGTCTCCTGTGATGCATTAGGAACCGATTATGGTAGTGTCTTGATGTAAGAGAAATTGGTTATTTACTATGGTTTATGCTTGTTGATACCACATAAGTAGAAATATATGACCCATGATCTTGAGATAGTAGTGTTAGTAATAGCTAGAATATGTGGTGACACAACCTGATGGGTGAGTAGATTATTTTCTTTTCTGATGATAATTTTCTCAAGTATATCTTCTATTTTAAGGAACTAAACATGAGATAGAGGTGATGGAATGAGTTCCCCTTGAACAATGACTCTGATATATTATATAATTTATGTTTGGAGAATTTATTGTAAGATACTCTCAGTAGGAGATGCAATTATCAGTTGCTGAACATGGTAGTAGAGTAATTGGCCACATTGTAGATATCCTTTGTGGATTAGGATGGAGAATCTTACCTTTAGTCAATGGTTGTTTTCCATTCACTATTATAGGTATTAGGGGAGGCAAAGCATGGTAATTCCACCTATGTGACTTTACATGATAAGATGTTAATAAGTTATTCCCCTGATGGATATTTGAATGGTGGTGGGAACATTGTTCTTTTTAGAGGGAGAACAGTATTACTAGTTGAATTACTAGAGGATATTTTGAGGGAGTCCCATACTTTCTCATTAGTAGTACATATAGGTGTGGTAAAAATATACCAGGACATCTGATATTATTTTTGGATTCCATGGAAGAAGACAGAATTTTACAATATTTTTTATCAATTCTTCACTTGGTAGCAAGTTAGGTATGAGCACTAGGTTCCATAGGGTTTGGAAAACCCCATTGAGGAATCAGAATGGATGCGGGATGGGATATAGACGGATTTTGTGATAGTTTTACCATAAATTTCCAGAGGACACGATACCATCTAGGTGACCATTGACTAACTCACAATTTCATCCCACATCCTAGATATTCGATAGTAGAGTTTAGTAGAGAGACTGAGACTCCTCTATATGAAGGTGACAGTTCTACTCTATGGAGTTCCATCGACGATAGTATCATATCATGATGATCTCTTTACATCCTGGTTATGTAATGGATTGTTTGAGGTGTTTGGGACTTAGTTTTTCTTGATCAAAATCATTCATCTATAGATGGATGGTCAAACAGATCATACCATACCATTTTTGGAGGACTTGATACATGCATTCAAATTAGATTTTTCTATAGTTTGTATGATCACCTAACCATGGTGGAGATATCCTACCACAATAGATTCCATTCCATCATCGGTATGGAACTATTTTAGGCCTTTCATTAGACACCCTACAGTTAACCACTTTTATGGATGGACCTAGTAGAATAACCACTCAAGGGTGTGGAGTTGGTTAAGGTGACTACAGAGAAGGTATAGATCATCCCTGAGAAGATGCAGACTGAACTGAGGCATCATAAGTCTTATGCTAAAAAATGACAGAGGCCTTTGGAGTTTACAGAAGGAGACCATGTGTTCCTTCAGGTCTCACCTCAAAACGGATTATAGTGATTTTTTCATGGTATAATTCTATCTCTATGGTTCATCGGACCATTTATGATGATATGTGGAGTTAACAAGGTGGTATACCACTTGTCTCTACCTTCATAGTTAGAGTAGATACACAAAATATACTACATGTCACAATAATTGATAAATGTGCAAGACCCACAACATGTCATTGACTTGTAAGAGCATGACATTGACGATGGGTTGAATTCTGTTGAGTACCTAGAGGAGATCGAGGCTCAAAAAATTGATCCTTCATAGGTGGTAAATTCCTTTGGTACATGTTCTATGGTATCACGAGAATCCCTAGGCGATCACATGGGAGTAGGAGACTAGGATTCATGCCTTGTTCCTTCATTTTTTTAGAAGCACTTTTTTTGGATTTCAGGGATGTAAGAAACCAAGGTGGAGAGAGTGTAATGACTTGGATTTTCTTGATTTAATTTAAATTATTTATTTGGAAAAGTTATGAGACAAAGTGCGGGGACGATGTGATATTTTGAGCCCGATGTTCCCAAAACAATTTGTTGAAAAATATAATTTTATTAATACTGTGTGCACACAACTTTTCTTTAAAAAGTGTTATGTCTTTTAAATGTGTAGCCAGATCAGAAATTTGATAGCACTATTGAGCTAAGAATGGATGATTTACTATAAAAGCATCCAAACTTTCATCAGCGTGGCTCATAAAATGAAAAACTCACCAAGGTTGTACCTATAAATAAGATAATTAAATAAAATTATTTTTGTTTAAATTCCAAATAACTCATGAATTCAATCTCTGATTTGAATTCAGAGACAATATTTGAGTTCGTAATGTGGTGTTTTACCTAGACCCAACATAATGTTAGTCAGCTTGTTTCTTCTATGAAATAACCCTAAAATGACATAAATGTAATTAAATTATTTAATGATAATATATTTTATAGATGAAAGTACTATTTATCCTTTAAATTTATGGTTCTAGAATTTTCTTTGGGTTTCCCACTCAAACCCTATATATTTGTAGAACCATTGGAGGTCATTTATAGGGAATAAATATGGATTGAAGATTGGATCATGCATTATGGCACTGAAAAAGTTGGAGGATCTCATCAATTATTAGAACACATCCATTCTTCATTAATTATCAATCAGAAAAACATGTAGGGTTTGATATTTTGTGTTTTTTCCTTGTTTTTAATTTTCACAAAGAATGCAAGTCAATTCACAAATAGATTGATCCATAATTTAGTCATTTTTGTGGGATTGGTTTTTGATGAGAGATTATTGGGAGATTATTTTATCCTCATCATTTATCCCTATAATTATAATTAATCAATCAAATCACAAAAAAGTACAAGGTTCAAAATTCACACATTTTAGGTGATTTTCTCTCCCCCGTTCATGGTATTCTTCACCATTGGATTATTGTGACTGATTCTCGACTATCCAGTAGGTTCCAAATGTGATCAGACCCTTAGATTGGAGGAAAGATGAAATAATGTATAGATTTGTGTATATAGGGACCATATGATCATAAGGGTTCTTTGGCTTCATAGTTTTGAGAAACAGAGGAAGAATGATGTCCCACAGAAGCGCGGGGGTGGTGAGTAGTGCAGGTGGCAGCACATGGTGAATATATGATAGCAGCACCGTGTGGGAGGCGACGACGACAATGTGGTATGTGGAATCAGTTGCGTGCGAGCCAGTGGGATCAGAGGTCATTGGACACTCCATTACTACATGTGGTATATGGCAGTGGTCACTGCAGGTGACTGCATGAGCATACCAACATGGGCATGGTGGGTCATGTCAGGCATAGAAGGTAGGGTCAGACCCCATTGGTCGGGGTGGTCCTGGGTCTGAGTCGAGTGGTCGAGCAGAGCCACGGTCGGTGGACCGACCACATCATCGGTCCATGACCCAGTGAAACCCTTTCTATTATTTTTAGAATGCCACAATTTTCAAACTAGATGTCCATTTGACGATTTGTATATGGTGTCAGTACCCTTGGGATAGGATTGTCTTTTTGAAATATCATATGAGGGTTTTTTGGTTGTGTACATATGACCTAATGTCTTGAAGAGTGAGTTCTCCCAAAATAAACGCTCTTCGAGAAAGAATTTATGTGGATGGCTATAACCTAGAGACTGTTTGTCTTACTGAGACTATGTTTCTTATAGGGACTGCATGTCATATATAGATTTTTTTCTTTATGTATACTGTTTGACATATTGAGACTGTGTGTATTATAGAGACTATGTGTCTTATAAAGACAATGTGTCTTGATGAAATATCTTTTCTTGTTGTATTGAGTGGATTTTGATGTTCGTGATATATATTTTGTACACATATATCTATGTGGAGACGAATATACATTCCACGGTGGTAATCCTTGGTGGTATTCCATTATGGTATTTCATTGTTGTATTTCTTGGTGGTATTCCTTAATAGTATTTCCTCTATGGTATACCTTCTTGGTATAAACTTTTTGGCATTCCATGGTGGTATATTATTTTGTGGTATTTCTTTTGTTGTATTCCATTTTTGTTTTAGGGTTTCCTACTAATTATTTTTTACTAACCCCTACAATGGATTTTCCCACACTTGTCGTGTCTTCTACTGATGATCTACTATTCCACAGTGTTCTTGGTAGACCAAGACCAAGAAGTTCCATGTGGGATTAGACATGATGAGGTTTGTTCCATTCTCTTTTTCTAATGATATTCCCAGTACCTAAAACATTACAGGTTGAACTTGTGGCTATATACTCTTTTCTTTTGGTGTGCTTGTTTTGGCCCTATTTACTTTCCAGTAATTTCACTATTGTACTTTGGTTGTAGGATGTCATGGTTTTTAGGAATTTTTTAATTAGTGATTTTACATTTCATCATTTTTTTTATTTGGATATGTGTTCATGTGTTCTTGTATTTAAGAAAATTGTTCCCACTTGTGGTATATACCTACTCGATTCTAGTCACCTGCCACTGGCCTATTAGAGGCAGGCTTGGGGTAGTCACGACATGGGTCCCTCTTGGATGGTTCATGATAGGTTTAGTGGATATTCTAATCCACTTGTGAAAGTATCTTTGGAAAACTCAATAGAGATTATCATTTTTGTGCTTCAATATTCTGATATGGAGAAGGAGACTCTATCCATTTACCATTTGTTTCACATTTTCATCAAAATTTTAAAAGAAAATCATTTAGAAAATGAAAATAACGTTAATTTAATCCATTTTATATTAAATTAAAACAGAAAAAAATGAATTCGAAATATTGTTGGATAATAGTAATAACATTATTTAAAACACATTTATAAATCATATACACGGAATAAAAAATATTTTTAACAGAAAATCAAAAAAACGTTCATTTTTCTTAAATACATACTTTTAGTAACTTATGTACATAATCAGTTGAAAATGAAATAAAATCAAGAATTATAAATTAATAAATATCAGATGATAAAATTAATTATATTCTTTTCAGGTAGATTAAAAAATTTAATCATGGATAACATAGAAAACAATCCCAATAAACAATGACATCATAAAATAAAACACTTACCTAATATATAGATTATTTTAAAAATATTATAAATTCATAATAAATAAATAAATATTTTTAATAAATATATTATTGTACCATAGAATTATATATCATGCTATATATTACTTAATTATATAATATTATCACCATTTTATTATCATTTCTTTAATAAAATCACTTTTTTGGAAAATGACTGCCTAATTTTTCAAGAATGTTTTAGTTTAGTTGTTTTGGTTCTCTATAATGTGATCATTATTACCAAATATACATAATGTTAATAATGACTAAAATATCATATATATTCATTATATACATATTTATAGTCAACAATAAATATTATAGATATATAAATGAATTACATCTTTCATGAAGATGGCAGACAATACGTACGCGTGAACATTGTTTTCATTTTTTAACATCTTAGAGAAAAGAATTTAAAATAATAAAATAATTATTATATCATTATTATATCATATATATATATATATATTATCATATATATTGATTATTTTTATCCTTAATAACATACATGACAAAATTATATAAAAAATGACTCACACCGCTTCGCTGATGTGGTAGTCTGTACGTACACACGAGCAACATTTTCATTTTACAAAAGATTGAAATGTAACAAAGTAGATGTGATCTTACAATGAAATTACTATATATTTTTTTTAAAATATCTTTTATATACCTTAAATACATCATCATATAGAGGCACGATAGGTTGTTATGGATAATCAGTTACATTAGTTCACGAGGGGGTAGTACATCGTACAAACAATCACCATTTTTATTTCTAATTTGGTAGAAGAGGTGAGGGATATTGGTTATGAAATTTAAATAAAAAAATATAAATATATTTATGATACATTTTCTATTATTTAATTGTGATTCAATTATATTTGAATTTGGTTAAAGAAGAAATATAAAGAAACACAGGGGTAAAAACAATACCTCTTCTTTAGAAAATAACATTATGATTTTGGAAAATTCCATCTAATGAATGTTTATTAATAAATTTTTTTATAGGTAATGAGTATTAATTTAATAAAGTAATTTCTTCAGTTTATTTCTTATCCAAAAAGTTCTAGAAGTAATGATAGGGCATGATAGGGGTTTTCCAATTATAAGTGGGGGATTGACCCCCATGGAATTGTTTTAAAGAATAAAATTAATTAATGTATTATTCCAACCAAATGGCTCTGAAGTTAGATATTCCCAAATATTATAAGATTTTGGGTCAAAATTAGGAAATGAAATATATATATTTTTTTTAAAAATTATCATTTTAATGATTTTTAATCTTACACAATAGTAAACCCACTTTAACAACGTCATTGGTAACTAGTTTTTATTAATTTTACAATTCATTATGAACAAAAATTTAGATTGAATTATTAAATAATATTTATTATTATTATTCTAAATATGGAATTGATTTTATGAAATGAAATTTATAGAATTATAAAATTTATTTCAAAATTAAACCCATAAACGTGATGAAAAGTATTTTTCTAACAGAGTATGTTTTTTAACTACCAACATTCAAAAGAAAAATTCCAAATAATATTGATCAAAATGACACAAATAGGATTAATAATAAATTATTTAAATTAATTTTAACTATATAATAATTTTAAAATTAAATTAAAATTTCTAAATTCTTTAAATGAGATGAAATTTTTAAAAAAAATAGAGATTTAACTATTCATCATAAAATTAATCATTTTAGAATGTCCTAAAAAACTCAGTCTGCTATAATTTTTAGAGTTTAAATTTGGAAATGAAGTTCATTTTTCAAAAAAAAATTCTAAAATGTTCAAAATAAAATTATATTTATTTTTCATAAAAAAATAATAAAATCCATTCCAAGGAAAAGTTATTTCTTTGAATCATAAAAAGGCAAGAATAAAAAATATATTTACTTTTAAAGAATACTTTTTATACATTTTTAAAATATTATTATCCCTTTTCTGACTACCAATTTAACATCTAGGTTATAATGACATAAAATTATACAGTTTATTTAGACTTGAGGATTCCTGTATCACAATATATGAAAGGGATTAAAATATTAATAATAAATCCTAAAATATCATTATTTTACATTCTACCCACCTTAAAAATAATTTAACATTAAATATTATATCACTATGGTATAAAAATTAGGATATTTATTTTTCATTATTCCCTCTAGTTTAGTTCTAGCTTATTCAAAATTTTGATTCAAATAAAGATCCTTGACTAGGTGGGTAGTGTTATTCTGTATAAATTTTTCATTATAATCCATGATTTTTACTAGATGTTACTCATAGGAAGAATCATTGCCTAGTGGTAAAAGCATTATGTTTATTCCATGTTAATCATTGAGTATGTACTTTCTCTGAAGAGATACATTGAACAGATCATTAAATTGAGAGAGGTTTTTTGGGAGTGATATGTGATAATATACCATCCCAAATTGATCACAATATTAAATGGGATAATATAACTAGGGATCAGTTATAATTTATTCTCAGTGATAGTATACTTATGTCATAAGAAATTTCATAGAAACACCTTCTCACCAACTTAGAGCTCCAAAAGTTTTATCACCGTTACATATTTTTCAACTATGAGCTAAATTGATGTGCTATTTAATGGTTCCCATTATTTCAATGATTTTAAAAACCTGGAAATGTCCCAATAGATTTATGTCTCCAAATTCATCATATCCTATTATAGTTTTATATGTAACACTATATATGGCATTATAAGATGATATGAGAATTTTCTATTGAAATCTATTTTTATTAGAAAAGTCTTGTAAAAGAATTTTTTGATCCCAACGGCCATTAAATTCCATAGAACATGATCTAAATATATCCCCCAATATATTAAAAGATCCCTTAGAATGAATATCTATTTGATGTTGATAAAATATACTAAAACTCATCTTGGTATCCAAATCCTACTGAAGAGTTATTCAAAACATTGAGTTAAAAATCAGTTCCCAATTATATACAAAAGAATGGGGTAGTCCATGAAACCTTACAACTAACTCTATATTAATTATCGAAAGATGTTAAAGAGATAAATATTATTCGACAGAAATAAAGTGTGACGAATTTGTAACGAAATAATATAAAACCCAAACATAATTATTGCATTTAGATGTATTTGTTATTTCAATGAAATAATCCATTGTGATTTTTTTATTTCCATTGTAGCTTGGTTCAAATTTCTAACATGCTCTTATAATTATATCTCTCATGATAAACTTGCGGACATACAAAAAACTGAGATAAAAACTCATCAATATCTATCTTTAGGTAATCCCACATGAAATGTGCTTCCATATATATATATATATATATATTCATTCTCCATGTATGAATTATGAATGATTAACTATGAGCCTCATCCAATATCTCCTCATTTAAATTTAGTATTGATGAAAAAAATATATGACTTATAAAACATATCATATTAGAATAGTCCATGTTGAATTAATGAATCTTTCTTACTTTATCTTACATCTCTACATTTTCCTTCATTTTGTATTTAAACTTCATGTGGATAAATTGTTTAACACTCATTTGAGGAAGATAATATTTCTGCCCATCCTTCAAGATTTCAGTATATATAATTTAAAAAACAAGAAATATTTAATCTTTTTTCATAAGAAGAAAAAATTATATAACATGATCTATTTAACTCATAAAACCTACTAAATTATTTGCATTCATGGGGTGGTAATGTATTAAACAGTGATAATCCTTAAGTAGCTCTAGCCACCTTCATGGGAAAATATTCAAAACTTTTTTTTAAAATATACCTTAAAAGATTATTATTTTTATATATATAAAAACTTTAAACATAAATATAACACCATTATACCATAAATGAATAAATTATTATATCTAACACCAATGAATGTATTGCGTAATTTTGTTCATGAATAATCAATTTTCGTGAGGCATAAGATATAACTATTTTTTTATACAAGGGTACACATTCTATTACCTTATTTTATGAATCAATTTATTATAAAAACCTTTCTTCACAATAGGTTAATTTTCAAAAATGTGCGCTTAATAACATTCTATATAATTCCTTAAAATTTTCTTAACATTCATTTTTCCAAGGTAACATTGCTGTGTTTCAAGTTAAAATGGTGAGTGGGTTGGATAGCCTTGATAAAATTTCCATATCATGTCAATTATATAATGTCAAACCAAGAAAACTATAGATCTAAATAATTATTACAATTATTGTCTAATTCTCAATTTCTTCCATATTTGATGAATCAACATATATACCTTCTTTTGAGATTATCTGACCTAAAATAAATCTTTTTATAGAAAAATTCACACATTTTAAATTTTATATACAACTTATCATTACAATCATAACTACAATACTATAGTTATCTCTATATTTTCCATGATCTTTCCATATATAATAATATTTCTAATAATTCAAACCATAAAATTATCAATGTAATATATAAAGAATCTACTCATTAAATCAATGATGATAGTGGGGTAATTAGTAAGATAGAATGTAATAATGTTATATTCATAGTTTCCAGAACTTCTATAAAATCTTTCCCATGGTATATCCTCTTTCATTTCCTTCAATTGATGATATCTAGAACTAATATCATCCTTGTAAAAGTATTAAGTTGCATGTGGTTGATCACATATGTCATCAATATGAGTCATGATATAGTAATCATTGATTTTTATATTGTTAAGTTATCAATTATAAATATATATTTTAATTGTCCAATATTTATTATTAACAAATACAAAAGGTGCACCACAATGAGAAACACATTTTTGAATAAATACCATTTCATGATTCTTTTAGAGTTTATTTTTTAATTATTATAACTCAAACGTGGCTATTTTATAATGGTCTTCAGTGGTAATTATATGTTTTTACACTTAATTATCGTACACCTCATATAAAATAGTTATTACATGATATTTTCCTTTCAAAATTGGATTACGAGGTTTTCGACAATGATCATCACCATTTACCGACTGATTTGAGTACTAATTAGCATAATTCCCATACTCTAGGAATTTGAAAAAATTGGAGTTTTAGGGATATATTATATAAATAGTTATCATTACTCACATCATTATCCAACTTCATTAATTAAAATCTAGAATTAATTGGCAAGGAACATCCTTTCCTCACTAAAAACATTTTTCAGTCCCCTTTAATAAAATTTCATCTTAGTTTCCTTCTACTCTTTGATAAAATAAAAATGATCATTTTCTTATCTCTATAGTATTTATATTTTCATCTAAACTCAATATTTTTATTATTATCAAAACCATGATATATATCGGTAATTATAATCTCTATTTCTATCTTGGTATTACATAAATGTATTTTTCATAGATACTAATGTCCCTTATGCATAATTCTATTCAAAGCCTTTTTTTGATCCACTCAAGAGTTGTTCAACCTTTTCTTCTAGTAAATGAGAATACAAGAAGTGTACAATAAATTTCTTACAAAATATGACTCATAGGTACCAATAGATTCTTCATATTTCTACATTATCTCACGTAATTACTTATCTTATTATCATATAAAAATATTATGTATTTTATTATTAAAAAAGTACACTCTTATACTCATCCCACTTAATGGTGTCAATTTTCTCATGTTAACTCAAATTATTGAAAAGGGTCCACCATTTATCCACTTCCCCATCAATATTATAGACACAAAATGAATTATCCTTCTCAAAAACAAGATAATAGAAAATATATTTTTGATGGTAATAATCCTTTTCATAGTATATGGTGCATTATCGGAACCAATAATAGCATGTTTCCCCATGAAGGAATAAATATAGTTTTCATCCAATATTTATTTTTTGAATGTTCACTATAATTCAAAGCTTGATAATGTTACATTGGTATAGTAACAAGACCATTCATTCCAAATTACATAATAATTGTTTAATCGTAAGGGATATCATTTCATTATCCATCACATTCAGCTTTGGAATAGATCTTTTAGGTTATATAGGTCAACTAAAAACCATAGTGTGAGTTACAATTATAAAATCGTAAAACCATAAAATCAGGAAATAACTTAGTGCATGTCTAATTCATCACAACATATGTTTAATTTATGATCCCATATGTTTTACCTTGTTAATTAATGATCATTATCTATTTAAATCATTCATCGTGGTCTAACCATAAAATAGGATTTACTCTAATCATATCCCCTAAGAGCATCAAACCAAGTGTGAAGTATGAGAACCCTCACCATTCACTATAATGATGAAAAAATGTAACCCACAAACATTTTTTGGGGTTATTACCCATAGACGCATCAATTCTAAAACAACATCTACTTGTACCATCCAAACAAGTATATTTTTCTATGAAATCCACAATATTTTCTTTACCATTACATAGGAAGTTATCCTACACAGATGATTATACTAAGGGTAATTACTAAAGTGATATCATCTTAGTTTCAAATGGTAACAAAAACCTGATCTTATACCAAAATAAACAACCCATATTTTTCATAAAATTTCATCACATCTTAATAGATTAATATTAATCGAAGAACCTAATTATCCATGAGAGAATCTTTAAGGTATAGTGTCTTTGGAAACATGGATATATAAAAAAACTATTCTTAATTTAATTACATCATCTCCCAATGATATATCTATAACTAACACCCATTTTAAACATAACATACATAGTAACATTCTTCATAACATGTGGAAATGAAAAATAAGAAAGAGAGGGATTAGATGCCCAGTAAAGGTAAAAAAGAAGAAATCAATGGTTACATAAACATTAAATGAGTATAAGGGTATGATAAAGTGATCATATAATTAAAAAATAATTCCTATAAAATCATATATCATAATCATGATTCATTACATAATTTTTGGTAGTTCATAAAGAATGATTCATAAAGGAATAAAAATATGATTAATAAAACATTTACTTATTAGTTAGGGATCAATTCCAAGACTATCACAGTGGATTGTGCTCACTCTCCACTCCATCATAATTTTAATAGTTCACTCATAAGACAATCATAGTGGACATAGTCTCTTATCGAACCAGGTTCACTCAATATTATAATATTGTTTATATAATGAGATATCCTTATTTACCCAATGAATTTTAGATCTATTTAATTTTTTACCAAAATATCACATAATTAATATTATAAATATGTGTTCCATAATAAAAAAACATTCATCATATCATAATACATGAAAAGTAACTGGTTTTCATAAACATTTCATCATGACATAAATCATAGAAAAGAAGCAAGTTTCAACAAAAGGTTATTAATAGAAATATAAACCATAAAAAGATAATATAATCAAGGTATAATTGGTTTATATCCGCATAAATATTATTAAATTACAATTGATTTCATCTTACACGTAGAAATCTTTTATACGGACACATGGAGGATTTCTTGAGAAAAATACTATTTTTTAGTTTAAAATAACTTGTTTAAATAAAAAACCACAGATGTTAAATATAATGTTTTCCAAGATAATAACATTGAAAAAAATTTAATCATAATTTAAATTAATTTCCATAACATTAGGAAAATCCATTCATGTTGTATATGTTATCACAATAATTTATTTCACCTATTTTGTAAAAAGTCTAAAGTAATTCATTTAGAAAGATACATGAAGATTAAATTTAATATATTTTGTAAAAATTAAAATATGGGTAAAATTGAATATAAAAAACAATTGGATAATAATATATAGACTATTGAACACATTTTTAGAAATCATGGACTTGGAGAATTTATTTTTAATCGAAGGCAGACAAAATTCTATTTTCCATAAAAATAATAATTCAGTACCTTGAGTACATAAAGTGAGGAGATAGAAATTGAATAATTTATTCTCAAGATATAAATATAGTAAAATATAATACATGAAAATATTAATAGGTATATCATATAATTTTATTATATGAAACATGATCATAGATAATCCTTATAATCAATGAGAATGTAAACAAAACAACAACCTGAGGCATGAGTTTCTCCATACATGTTTAAAAATACTATATAATAAATATAAATTTATGATAAATCTTTTAAAAAACCATACTCCTTTTTACCATAAATTATATTACTTTTATATAAGCTTTTGCCACTCGTTTAAGAACAATTTTTTATTATAATCATTATTGTGGGTGATAACTACATCATTTTCCTTATATGTTTTTATTTAGAAGTTTTTTTCCTTGTGCATCGATCAGGGTTACATCATCCCCATAAGTTTAATAATGATATTAAAAATATATATGTTAATTATAAAAATATTTAGTGTGATCCATAAATGTTAGAGAGAAAAAATGTTATTACAATGTTCATGGATATGGTATGTCGTACATATGCATAAACACTAATTTTATTTTTTGATAGATGAAAAAATAAATAAATTTAAGTAGTAATTAAAATGTATATAATAAATATAATATCAAATATATCATATATATTTATTAAATATGTTCATATTACAATGCATGTGTATAAAAAAAGAATAAAGAACCACATAAACTCTTGGATGTGGTAGTGAACATGTACACATGAATGTTGATATCGTTTTCGAAGTGATTTTAAGGTTGGAAGATATATGTAATATAAAAATTACATAATTATAATTAAATAATTAATCTAAATCTGAATATATACACATTAAATCTTTTTTATATCTATCATTGACATGATGTGATGAAAAATGAATTACATTGGTTTCTGAGGTAGTTGTCAGCAGTACAAGAAATCAATGATTTTGTTTTCCATTTGACGGAATAGGAGATAAATATTGGTTATTAAATTAACATAATAAGATCATAATATGTGTAATATATAGGAATTCATATATAATTATCATTTAATATTTTTGTAATGTTTTATAAGAAGAAACAAAACAAAAAATTGTGGTTAAACATAATACTTCTTTTATAGAAATCCTATTATGTCTTATACCTAAATCCCTCCTATAATGATTTTTTGATCAAAAATAGAAACATAGTTGATTTTTATGGATATGAGGAAGGTATTAAGGTAGTTATTTTTTAAAAAAAATATCTTGATGTGTGGAGAGGATAGAAGAGGGTGTGACAATTTTTATAGAGGGGACAGAAGAAAAATAAATATTTTTAAAAATAATAAAATATATTAATGTATTATTCCAAAAAATGGATCCAAAATAATCCATAACTAAATATAATATGGTTTATGGATGAAATATGAGTATCAAGTATTATTTAGAAATGTTTTAGGTCATTTTAACCTTTATCTCTTTAGTTTAAACCCCAATTAAACTATTTTAAACCTAACCATGTTAAAATATTTTTTATATTTTTTCTATTAAATGCAACAAAAAATTATGTTAACATTAAAATAAAATATTTATTATGATGATTTAAAACATGAAATACATTTAATATTCTTTAATTCAATATTTTATAATATTTTAATTTAATTTTTAACAATCAAATGTGAAGGAAAGTCGTTTTCACAAGAAAATTTGTTCCCAAGTATAATATTTTTATATACAAATATATTTAAACAATTAATAAAATTACCAAAAATATATTAATAATAAAATAATTCATTATATTTTACATTTAAATTAATTTTACTAAAATATATAACTTTTATAATTTTTAAATGGAAATATTATTTTTAATAATTATTATTCTTTTTTATAATTCATTGAATTGAAAATTAAAAAATGTTCACTCTAAGAAATATTTTATAAGTTGATAAAAAAATTTGTCTTCAATATTTTTAGATACATTATTTAAAACTGTAAAAATCATTATTTTATTTTCGATGAAGAAAGAATAAAATCTATTTTAAAGAAAAATTACTTTTTAAGCATATATACAAATTACTAAACAATATAATTGATCAGTCTAAAAAAATTATACATATTTTTAAATTTTCATCCCTATTAATACAACCATTTAGTCATCTATGTAATAAAATTATACTATATTACAGTTTATTTAGACTCTGGAATGCATGTACTGAAAACTATCCAAGAAATCCCAAACCATTATGGCCCTATCAATAATACATTGTGTCAAAAAAAGTTACATAAGGAATAATCCAACTCTTAGAAGAATATTATAGTATACCCAAATTATGATATATTGGTGTAATTTATATCCCACTATTTGGTTCCAAAGACCATGTCTATAGAATCTCAAACCATGTTTTATAATTATGCTCAATATCTAGATCCTAAGATTATCTCTTTATAACCCCTTATATGTCAAATATATCATAGTAATATGTCTTCGTCACCAATCCACCAAATATAAGGCATCTCTATGGGCTCTCCATATATATGAACATGTCCTAGTTGTGTGAGGCAGATCAATCCAATGTATTATCAACTATAGTCAAATTTATTAAAGGATATAAATCATTGATTCAGGGTTTAATGTTACACCCAAAATCATCACACCCATTTAACATGCTCCTGCATAGGAGTCAACATGTCATTGGGTCACCCACTTTGGTCGCCTTGGTCACATAATACCCCAATCTATTATTCTATATCTTATTATCATCTCATAGGTAATCAACCATCTCTTAAATGTAATAACATCCCCTTCCGTCATTAATCTCATCCAGAAATCACTAAATCCTACTAAAGACTCACAATGGAGATGACCTCAATCCCATTTCCCTTCCATATAACCCAAGGTTTATCCAAACAACCAACCTAACAATAAGATTTACATGTCCTAAACCTCATGTAATTACATATCAATGGTACAGGGGGACCCTTTCCCCAATGTTATCTAACAATATTGAAGGTTGTAAATTATTTCAAGTGTCTTACATGGAAAATTACTAGACCATCCTACGGATGTTATCACTCATCTATATTAGAAGGAAACATGGGGAACCCATCATTAGGTTCGTTACATCTCATTAATTTTGTTCTCACCACATAGGGTCTATGTGTTATAAGGAACACATAATCATTATAAAGGAAAAAACAATTATTGGCTGAGGAAAATTGCCCATCACAGATGTGTCCAATGGGCCATTGGTATGTTATCTAATGCTAATTATTTCTTTTAATTTAAATTTCTTTTAATGTAAAAATGTTAGACACTATCTTTAGTGAGACCTCATACCACATGCCAATATAAATAAATAAATTAAATAACCATTGTGAAATTAAAAAGGGTCCCTAACCCCAATTAGAGTTATTTCAATTTTTAAGTATAAGCCAAAACTCTTTCCCATGAACATCCAAGTCCATACAAGAAATTCTCATCCTTGTGAGTCTAATAATCATTCAAAAACATACAAAATAATTAAATAAAAAATTTTATAATTGATTAAGCAATTTAATTTCTACAGGATTAAATTTATAAAACATACAATGTGAAATATTATTGATGAATCCCTAGAAAACAAAGGGTAGTCTACTCATGTTATTGACCTAAAAATATAGAATAAAAATAGCTAATTAATATAATTGATTTAATAGAAAAAATATACCTTAAATTAAAAAAACCCATTAAAAATTCACATGTCAATGAAAATTTTCAAAAATAGAATGTGATGGTGTGAATTCATCATCATAGGTTCTATTATTATAATGAATTATGAAAATACCCATCATAAATGTTTTCTTCTACCATTCTATGGAATATTTGATAATAACCCCTAAAAAAGAATCACCCAAAATAATTTAAGATGGAGTGTAAATAAGAATATAGAGATATAGGGGAAGAATATTACCAATTATTCCATAAAAATATACCTAGATACACCTATAATAGAGGGAGATCAAGAGATAAAGAAGGGGGAGCTCTAGTCACATGACCTCTGTATGCACCCATGTGACTTAAAAACTATGGGGAGCCCCGTATTAAAATTATAAAAATACTCTACGACATCAGGTCATGATTTGAACGCAGTTTTCACACTTTTATTCATTAATAAGTACCCCATTATCCCTCATACAACCCACTTTCACTACTTAAATATGAAAAAACACCCCACGAATCCCATTACGGGCATGGGAGGCACATTCCTGCTGCAAAAGGTATGTTGTAGTAGTTTTTAGTTGATCATCCCCCTCGAAACCTCTCTAATGTATAATAGAATCCTTAATATTTATACATATCATTTAAAATGTTAAAAACCCTTTTATGGATTTGATAATACTCAAAACCTCATTTTGAGTCTCACGTCTCAAAACAAACCATTCAACAAAGGAAAAACCAAAATTACTTCTAAATTTCATAACCTGGCCATATTTTGGATGTTACAATTTCCCTTACATAGATAAAATTGTCTCTAAAAATTCTCATTGTCCATTAACTAACAAATCATAACCCCATGGGTCATCAATTAATAATAATTTCTCCACATTCTACTCGTAGACACCAAATGTTAAGAAAATGCACAATATTAAATACATGGTTTGTAATTCACTAACAAATGATCCATATATCATATCCTTTAAAAAATATATTGATGGTTCTATAAGAAACCCCGATACCCTAGGACAATAATTTGTCACAAAAAACTCATAATCTACCTTATGGTGCTCCCTACCATAATCTTCATATAACTCAAGCTAATTTGGACCAAATGGGTTTCCCACTATCATAATTTCATATAGAATCATGTCTAAAGTTGTCTAATGACCCACTCCATATAGTTTCTATATCACCACATTTGAATACATATAAAAACACTTTCAAAATCAAGTACTAACTGACATATCTAATTCTATCCCAAATTAGACGAGTATCCATCTCCCATGAAATGGGCCCTCATATGATGACATTTCATTAAAATGTTGCAACCAATCCATAGAATACCCCATATTAATGAATATTATGTACCTGAACCATGGAACACTTTTTTAGTTTCTATCAGAATAATTTTCTACTCAACTAAAACCTTACCTATGTTTCACCACATGATTCACCCCATATATCATGTAATGAATCATGTTTTCCCCTAATTCTTGTCACAAAGCACTAGTTCAGCCCCTGAATGACACATATAAATTCATTCAGCATTGAATCAACTGCCAAAATTCATTCAATATTTGAAATTTGTTAACAATAACAATTTTCCCCCTAAAACCCATGAAGAAATTAGTTAACCTTCTAGGGTATGTCATGAATTGGAATTCACCCACTCAACCACGTCACGATCTTTGTTTCACCCACTAAACTATGTCATGAACCAAAACTATCCTCATTAACCACTATAAAATCATATTGAAATCAACCCGAGCCGGATACCAACAGACCAAATCCTACCAAAACCATATCTGAATAATATTTAAGGAATTTATATAGGACCTTATATAATCATATTCATCCACTAACCATCATCAAAGAGAAAACTTAATCATTAAATGACAAGTCTAAACACTCCAAAAACCATACTAATAGGGGAACGCACAACCATGTCCCATTATTACGACATTAATGCACTTAATGACTCCGCATGTCAACACTGTTCATACCTAACATCGAAAGCAAAAAATATTTTTGAATATCTCCTAACTCGCTATAAATGCCATCTTAATCACATAAAATAATTTGAATGTGAGTTTTATACCCACAAATAAAAAATGGTTCAATCCCAATGACATGGATTTACTTTTACTACTACATGAGTGAAATCTTAATAGGTTTTATTGTCAAATGTGTCCTACTCCTCTAGAGTCACACTTGCCCGACAAATAAAAACTGACTATGATGAATTCCCCAATAAACCATTCCACAACACTTGATCCATTCTAATTTCATATCTCCCCAACAAGGTGTATTTCCTATTTCATCAAAACCACTAAAATCATTGTATGATAATAAGTTATCATGGGAATCAGCCCCCATCTTTCTCACAGTCGCTTACAAATTCACAACAAAAACTATTTTGAATTTAAGAAACACAACCCAAAATTGTCTCAGGAGAACCCAATGGGTATAATATCTAGTTTCAAAATATCACATTAACCAACTCATGCTACCATGAGACATAAATAATTAAACACGTTCTTTTATACCTAACCAACTGAACATGCTCACGAGATGCCAATCTCATGAAAATGGAATAACTTCTATGCTCTTTTACAAACAAAAATATATCTCTTAGGTAATGACCTAGATTTTTATGTATTAAATTACCTTATCAAATGAATTATTTATTTATTAAGTAGTGATGTTATAGAAAACATATAATGTAATTTTGTTATTTCAGACTACTATGAGTTATATAATGTAAGATTTTAATTGTCATTTAGAATCATAACCATTGAAAATATTACCACTATATAATGACCATTAATATTAGTATATGTCTTGTTTTATGATAAAGTCATATTGAAATCGATATAAGAATAGATCGCCCCAACCTATTGGATCATACCCTATGATCCCCATTTATCAGAGATTGAAAGGGAGATTGCATCACTTGGATTTTCCCTTGACCAAGCCCAAGACGAGATTCAATAAATAATGTATGAGAGAAATTGATTATTTAAAGAGCTATTTATTATCAAGAAAACATCCCAAACCTTTCTTGTTGAACCACCCCAAGAATGATTCACCATCAGAAACCTTACCCTTAGGTTATATTATGGTGTAATAAGGGTTTATATATCTAGTAAATAACTATATGAATTTTTATATTTTATTAAAATAATGATTATATTTTTCCAATTTAATTATTAATTAATAAATGATTAGTCAATGAGTTTGATAAAAATTTTATTTTGAATCTATGAAACCCAAATTATATTTTTGGGGAATATATAATTTCAATAAAGACACTCTTTTTGATGAATTAAATATTTTTTGAAATAATGTTTTATTTAATTAAATATTTTCATTAAATAATATTTATTTAAATATAAATTAAAATATAATTTTATGAAGCCAAATGTAAATTTTATAAGGTTTTAAAGGTGTTACCCTAAAAAATTATATTTCAGTAGGTGGTATTTTTTTAATGTTTTCAATTATAAAAGTTTAATAATTAGTTTTGTAAAATAAATAATTTTTTTGAAATTTTCACTTAAAAATGTGCTAAAAATTATTTATTTTATAATTATATGAGTTAAAATAATGTTTGGCTGAAAATTAAATATAACATAGGTATATTCTATATATTAAGACATTATAAAAATTTATAAGTTATGTAATATGTTCTATATAGTCTATCCCCATAAAAATTCATCTTACCCCTTTAAAATAATTTATTCGTGAATTTATTAGATTAATTTTATATACCTTTTATGAATTCTAAAAAACCTAACTAATATTTGATAGTATTAAAACCAATTATATATTAAGATGACTCACTCCCACATCACTGAGTGTTTTATTTTAATGAGTTTATTAAATAGCGTTATAATATATTTATATCGAATCCATTTTGACAGAAACCATTAGTACAAACAATAATGTGATTTGTACTTATGTAATATTATCATATAGATTCTAAAACCTATTTTTATAAATAATAATAAATTCCTCACTCTTTGGATAAAAAAATCCACCATGCCTCCCACTAATCATAACTAAAAACCACTCCAAAATGGAATTACTCTTACCTTAACTCTCTAAATCTTTCCCAAAGTGTTCCCATTCTCTTAATAAGCTCCACTAATTATTTTATATGTTCCCTATCAAGGTAACAGATCCTATATTTATTCTCTTTATTCATGAAACTTCAATATATTATACCTTTTTATTTTTAATTGGTCCTGTTAGGATATGTTTTTATGCATAAATATTACAATCATTATGAAATAAAAGTGATGAGAGACCCATTTAACTCTCATTAAACCATTACATGGTTCATTATGCAAATTTTTATACTGTTGAAATTACTATGTGATTTTCTAGGCCAAACATATGTGTAGTAAATACCCATCCACATTTACACTTATGGTTGTTCACCAAGATTTAATTATTCAATATTGACTGAGTAATTCGAATTACGTAACCCACTGACATTAATCAAGATTTAAAAAGGGTTGAAATACATCCAAAGGCTTTGTAATCTATGTGGAAGACTTTTTTATTAACATATTATGAATGTGACTGGTAGGAACAAAATTATATAGCCTTCCAATTCAATGGGTAATGTTTTTACCTCATGTTATTCAATATATTGAATATTAGATGTTATCCAACTCACATTATTTTATTATGGCTCCATGGTTAGCCTGGAATTACTCTTATGATGTCTCGTTTTATGTTATTTCAAATTCCATTATTTCCATGATGTTATCATCTTATAAAATTCTTAAATTATCGTGTTTTATAATGATTACCTCTTTTATGCCACCTAGATATACCACATGACTTAACTGTATTTATTTAACCATGTTAAAAATTTGTTATTCGCATAATCGGTATTATAGATCACCTATTTCTTACATACATCACATTGTTATCTGATGATTTTTTAAAAAATAATTGGATATTATGGGAATATTGTGGATTTTTAAATGATTTCACTATATCCTAATTTATAGTTATTATGTTATGCATATAATTTCCCAAATACACTATACCTCTGGATCTTTAGGGAATGTATTATGTGAATATTTATTTAAAATATAATTAATTAATTTGTATTAAAATACTAGTTTCCATATATCACATGTTGAGGAAAAATCACGTTCTCACCAAAAATTGGTGTAGTTTCTAGACATCATCAGTATCCATTCATGCTTTACCACCAATCATTTTTTTAATTCATACAAATCTAAAAGGTCTAGGAACTCACCAATTCCATTCCTCTAAATCAAACCTTGATACTCAAAACTATCAGTACACTAGATGTCTTCTTTATATGAATCTGAGGAATATCTATGGATATACCATATCCCTAGTATCTCCTCATGATCATTCATCTCAAGAAAATCCACCTCCATATTCCTTATACATATAAAACTACTATTGAATAGACTTGAATGTTTCCCATATTTCGTAGCACACATGGTACATCTATATTAAAAACAATTCCTCAACCCATGAATCTCATATCTAAGGTAGTCACATACCTAGGCATACCACAAAATCTGTTTGAACTTAGGAATCTATTATTTCTCATAATACCCAACAAAATTCTATACAAATACATATCTCATAACACTAGGGTCTCATACATAACCTATAGGTTCTATCTTGTATTAGTTGCAGCTCATGAGAACCACCACTCAGTTCCTATCTCAAAATGACACACTGACATGTGCGCCCAAATACCCACTTAGGGGTATGATTTATACATATCGAAAAGAAAATGAAAATGAAAATTAACCACCTATGATAGAAATGATTCTTATTAGGAATCCATTTATGAGTGTACCCTAAATAGAATCAAAATGGAATGTAGCTCTTTATTAGGAATCCATATACACAAGTCACCCCTTCAAGGATTACATTATCATCTATTATCTCATATATTGAGTCAAAAGTCAATTTTTGACTATTCTATTCTTTTTTTGGAAATAAAAAACCATTTATTTTATTTTTAATTACTTACTATTTCATGTCTAATGTATTTTATGTATTTTTATTTAAAAAAATAAATTTTATCCTACATACATTAAGTATTTTTTACATACAAAATTAAATTTATATTTTATCATTATTATATTCATAATTAGTATGCATATAATGAATATAAAATTCATGATAATATATAATAATGAAAACCAATATGATTATCATAATGAAATTAGATATGATTTATGTCGTACATATCAAATGAAAATCGATACTCAATCGTTATGTCTAGTATTTTATGCTGAAGATATTCAAAATTATATTAAAAATGAAATCAATATTTTTTTTTAATAAAACTAACAATCTATATCATCAAAATAATTTCAATTTATTTTATTTATTTAGATAAATTTATCATAATTTAATGAATAACATTTATAGAAATGATGTCATATATTTAGTTATTTTATGAATATTGAAGATATTTAAAAGAAAATGATGTTGTACATTGAATTATTATATGCCCATTGATGTTCCATGTGTCCAGGTCCTTCCAAAACATTCAAAGAAAATATGACCATTTGGGAAAAATATGACCATTGGAAGACTTTCCTATATAATCATAGTTCATTGAAGTGCTAAATATGTTTAAATTATTAGATATAGAACATACATGTGATACTACTGTATCTCTTGTGTATTTTCAACATTCAAAATGTTTCTAAAGAGTATAAAGTCTGGACATCATGTTCCTAGTATGTTATATTACATTATAGAGAGTCTTTATTACATAAACCTTGTCAGGTTTTCTCTTTACGAAATTTATTTATGTGTACAATATTTTTCTGATTAAGGTCTTGCGAGGATATCCAAATATAGTGAAGCTGATATTTTAATCGACTACTTGCAAGGATAGTAGGATAGACTGATTATCATATTGGGGGCCTACCCTATGGTGGGTAAGATATAATTTCATAAAACTATAAATCAAGGGTCCTTTATCCGAGGTTATTGGATACCCTATTCATTGGGATAAAATAATTCAATAGTCATTTACTTATTTTGATTTAACTCATTTTTTAATTCTGCATCATTTAAAATATAAAGTGAAACATTTATATTCATCATTCTATTAGTATTCTATTTATTGTAATATCTTTTGTTATGATAATATTTTATTTCTATATAAATATGAATTCTATGACTATAATAAATTTATATTAAATAAAAAATTTGATTTATGTGATTATTATTACACCACTTACTCTAATTTTGAATATATAGGATTTTATGATAGTATCATATGTTTGGTGACATGTTACATTATAGCCATATCATAATCAACCTAATTATTTTTTCATTATTATCAAACACGTGGTTCTAGTATGATTTCCAATTAAATATGACTCAGGTTTTTTGATTCTATTTGATTAATTCATTCAAAAAATGATTCTTATAAGGTTAAAAATGAATCTTTTTTAACATAAAATTAACCCATCATATATTTATCCATCTACATATTCATTTTACTCAATCAATTAGTATCAGATCTGGATTGCACTACTAATATACATGTTCAATTTTATTTTATCATTATTTTTTCAAGTTTTCATTGTTTATTATTATAATATTTTCAATAAATATTTGTTTCATTAACATGTGTCGTGGAATATATTTTTTGTATATATTTTTATGAGATGGCACAACTAAATATTTGAGCTCGAGAAAATATTAATCTAAACAGACCACTAATCATTGATGGTAATTATTATGAATACTATAGGGATATAGTGAAGATATTTTTGATCAACAAAAGAGTTGATAACTTTATTTTTCTGAATGGTGAATATAAAACTCATGATAATTTAATTGGAAAATTTCCCAATCAGTAAAAGCTATCAAATCCACAAAATTATGTAGTAATTAATACTTTATTACTTTTTATGATTAAAAACATATTTAAATAGATTTACTCTTGTAAAGAAGCTAATATTATTTAGAGGATGTTAAAGACTACTCATTTTGGAACTTCTAAAGTTGTTGAGACCATAAGAGTTATGGTATATGCTGATTATGAATCTTTTAAATTTCATTATTGTGAACCATTTGTTAGGGTACAACACATAATATTGATAATGGTTTATATTTAAAAGTATAAGGGTGAAAAGGTATTATTGGATGAAATTATTTTTGAAATTATTATTGATTTCATGCCTAATGAATAAGAATCAAAGAGAAAAACATTTGATGAATCTAGGAAAATTAAAAATCATACATTAGATGTTTTATTAGAAAAATTTTAAATTATGTGTGTAGGATGAAAATATATGATGAGAAAAAAATAAAAAAATGGTGGAATTTCTTTTACTTCACCTTCAAATCAGATAAATGCTCAAACTCATAATAAGGTTCTTAAATAATCAAATAAAAATGTTGTTAGTAAATCAAATTCAAGTGATTTTGAATATTATGAGAATGAGTTGGTTAATATTTCCCAAAGAATAAACATGAATGTTTGAAAAATTTATTTTCAGTATCAATATAAGAAAGGTATCAAGGAAGGTAATAAGAAAAAACATTTTGATGTTACCTTTTACGAATGTAAAAGTGCCGGATACATATGTCCCAATTTTCCAAAGCACAAATGAAAAAACTGAAAGGAAAGGAATTCTGATAGAAATCATAAAAAATATTACAAGAAATAAGAGAATAATTTATTTAAGTCTAATGAATCTTAGTGTGTTAGTGGAGGACATTCTTAACATTATTCTTCAAACAATGAAAATTCCAAACAATGGAATATTTTTTCCTATGCCAGAATAATGTTTGAAAACCAATATCTTTTAGATAATATAAACACTAATAATTCATTAACAAATATTACATTAAATAAAAAAAATCATAATGAAAAAAATTATATTCTTTCTAATGAAGAAGTATCCTCAGAACAATATAATTATTTACATTCTTATGAAAAAATTTCTAGGTTTCATAAATTATATGAAAATTAATGCTGTAAAATTAGTAAGAAACATGGGAAATAAAATACTAGAATAATAATTTGGAAAAAATAAGTATTATATCATTAAAAGTATCATCCAAATTAAATATTCTAAAATTTATTCCATTTTTAAAATATTTGATAAATCTAATTATTTGAATGATAATCTCTAAAATAATTTTAAAAGTTTTTTATTAAAAGAATAATTTACAAACTAGTTTTCAGGGAATCAATTCAAAAAATAATATATATGGGGATAAGAATTTATTTATCAAACTAAAGATTGAAATTTTACACTAAATGAACTTTTATATGAATTCACTAATAGAAATGATGTTTTTGATAAAATGTATAAAAAACATAATCCACATGGTACTATTTTAGGAATAAGATATCCTCATAGAAAAACAGTTTTTAGTAACAATATAATTGTTTCTAAAAATTCCCTCAATTTTATTAAATATTAAAGTGTATGTCAATGAAAATAAAATGTCCTTTAAATAAATAAAAATCTTTAGTATTTCACAAAGGATATTTTCTAAAAAATCGGATTCCTAAAATTTTATTTACTAATGTTTGAGAACACATGAATGTTTGGGTTCTAAAAATATAATTATTTTGTTTTTAGGTAAAGAAAAGATGTACCATCAATGAAAATACTTGGTACATGGATAGTGGATATTTTTGGAATGTTATTGGTAACAAATAAATCTTTGAAAATATTATCTAAATGAATGTAGGAAGAGTCGTGTTTGGAGATAATGCTCTGGAATGATTATTCGTATATGTATCATTATTATTCTTGGTAAAGAAATAATTTCAAATGTTTTATTTGTAAATGTTCTTGAGGAAAAAAGAGATATAATTTTGAAATTTATCTAAACACAATTAGAAGATGATTATATTTTTACAAAACCATTACCTTCTAACAGATTTGAATATATTAAACAAAATCTATGAATGATCAATTTTATGTAATCATTCATAACAACATCTTGTTTAAACCATCTCCTTACATTATGTTACACCTTTAAAAATGGGTAGTGCATATGTTTTATTTTTTAAAAATGAATACATTATTCATAAAAAATTGAAATACTAATTTTTTTTGTATTCATATTTTTTATTCTCAAAATTTCCAATTTCAAAATTTTTTACTCGTGTTTTTCGTACTCAATTTTTCGTGCTCCGAATTTTCGTTGTAAATATTTTTTCATACTCAGATGTTTTTCACAATCAAATATTATTTAAAAAGAAGAGAAAACTATTCACACCAATATATATATCTTGAAACCTTGAAAGGTAAAATTATTATACCTTATTTTTTTGAATTTTATTATATTTTTTTATTTATTATTTCTTTTAATCATCATTATCAAAT
This sequence comes from Viscum album, assembly GCA_963277665.1. Classification (NCBI taxonomy): domain Eukaryota; kingdom Viridiplantae; phylum Streptophyta; class Magnoliopsida; order Santalales; family Viscaceae; genus Viscum; species Viscum album. The sequence goes on along the minus strand of OY728157.1, from coordinate 451,086,633 downwards.
TCATATTGAATTTGATAAGTGATATTATTTTTAAAGAACCTGAAAAGTTTAATGTTTTTTTATAATCAGATTATTTTTATCTAATCTGAATCATAGAATCTGAACCATATCAATTCTACAAATATATAAATTGAATGCCTACCCCTACCTCACATCACATTTCACTAATTTTTCTATGAATCCCATCCTCACATCAAGTATCTAAATCTATAATTTTACCTTCACAATTTTTTCATACTCATGTTAGAATCATTTATATATTAAACTAAATCAATGACTTCTAAAAATTTATCAAAAATTACTGACATTAGGGATTGGTAAGTTAAGAATTATTTTAACGAAAACAATGAATTTTTTTAAAATGAGTTACCAAATTTCAAGGGTTTGAATTAATCTATATTAATGATCCTAAGACTGATGATGATCATATTCATGTGGATTATATTAGTAATTTTTATATTTTCTTTAATGTTGATAAGGATTTAAATATATATTTTTCTATGTCTGGAAATGATTATAGTGTGTAAATTTAAAATGTTTCCCATTTCCTTGGAGTACAAACCAAAGGAGATAATCTTTGTCCATCTCAAAAATTACTAAAGGAAAAATGAGCATTTTGTAAGGAAAAATTTGAGAAATCACTTTATGAAGTTCATGAAGGCAAATGAAAAGTCACTCGTATCTCTTTGGTTAATCATCTTACTACCATATGGGTGAAAGGTGTTTTGATTCCAAAAATGGTTTATATGGAAACCCGTATGGTTTAAGATATCATTATTCCTAATTATTTGGTCAATATAATGAAGTTTAACAATATGGGTCATATATTTCTAACCGTTAACAACCTAAAGACCAAATCCATCAAATCTAAAAATGTAATATTTCTTGGAATCATAAGTAAGCCTCTAACTCATATTTTCAAATTCATCTATTTTGTAATTATGTTAATACAAAATAAATTGAAAATTAATCTTATTAATGTTGATATAATCAATAGGTTAAAAATTAATTTTGATAAAAAAAATAAAAAATGTTTTTGAAGTAGGATAAAATGGAACCTTCAAAAGAATTTTTTGATGGTTTCCAGAGAGTCTAAATTGAAGCATAAAAAATATTTTAGAAAGGAAAATAAAAACTACGTTTGTTTCTACAAAGAAGTAAAATAAACAAAATGATTATAATTATGATTATTTGTAAAATGGATAAAGGAAAAAGATGAAATTGCATAGGGATACTCTCAAAATAATCCTAATTCTATCGAGACCTTAGCTAAAAGTATTCATGGTGAAGGAGGTTCCAAGGAAGAAGAGAAGAAATGAAAGTTGAAAAAGATAAATTAAAATGTTCTTGACATTAATTCATTGATGAAAGGGGTTAAAAAATAATTTTATTGAATGAAACTTAATAAATATATAGATTTAGTTAGGATTATTCTTTCTGAACAAGATAACCAAAAATAAAAGAATATATTTGGTGAAAAATTAGTTCCACTGAAACACATTCATGATAAGTCATTAAAAGAAAAATAAGACAGTGATATGAGAAAACTAGATGAGTACATTGTTGAAAAAGAAGAAATAAATATTGAATAAGAGAAATTATATTATAAATAATAAGAGGATGATGAAGATGAAGAAGAGGAAGAATAGGAAGAAAAGAATAATAAGAAAGCTATTTAAAGTTAGAAATCACATTCTGATAAAATATGGCTGAGAGATTCAATAGAATCCTCTTAAAAGATTCTGTATATAGATGTTTAATACTAAAAATTAATTTTTAAAATAACCAAATAAGTTTATGTCAATCATTTTTCGGATAAAGATAAAGAGACCAAGTATGATGAAAAACACAACCAGACTTCAAGGTACATGTATGTAGAAACCAATTTTGGAGAGGTTCTAGATTTTGAGCAAGATAACGACTCAAAAAATACAGTCAGACTGAAAGTATTTCAATATTTTTTTCAAGATTTATAATGTATAGAAATGACTATTCAATTATTTTCAATGATTGTGGAAAACATATATTCGGTTTTTGAAATAAAAAAAAGATTCTGTTAAAATTTCAAATGACATATTGATCAAGATTAAATCCATATAAAATGTTTTGATGAAATTTCCCATCTACACCAAAGGAATGCAACATTTTTTTATAGTTTAATCATAATTTCAATGTAAATATAAATGATTATACAGATACAATTAATGATATAAAAAATCTTGTATATAAAATTTCAATTGCCTTTAACACGATATCCAATGACACTACCACAAGAGTATGGTTTTCATAAAATTGAAAAATCCCAGAATATATTCATTCTAGTAAACTTAGGGACATAAATAAAAAGTATAAATACATTCAATTATAGGTTTAAGGATCGTGAATTTAAAAGATTAAATAGTTTAATTGAAAAATTAAAATGTTTTTTTGAATGACTAAATCAGTGTTCAAGAAAAGATCAATTAGGCTCATAAAAAACGTTCAACATAATGAAGAGAAACATCATACTGAGGAATTGAAAATACAAAATCAAGATGAAATGTTTCTAATTATAGAAGAAAACTTTCATTCCTAGTTAGAATTGATTAATAATCAAGATAAATTATATTCAAACCAATAAGATACTTTTTAGACTCTATATGAGTTTCTTGAAAAGTTGAAGGAAGATAGAAAAGAATTTCGAAATTTCCAAATAATCATGGTAAATTTTATGAAAATTAAGAAACCCTTTTTAACTCTTATTTTATTTTTTTTGTTTCAGTAAAATATAAATGAAACACGTAGTCATCAATATTCAATTTCATTTAATGTTTTCCAATTCTTTTGGATGGATTTATTTCATTTTTAGATGATCTTGTTATTTATTATTATTATTACATATAGAATGTTTCTATAACCATTATTAATATATTTCAAGACATTTATCTATTGATTTTTGAAAATCACAAATGGGGAGAAATTTATTTCAAATGGGATAATTATATTGTTAGGGGGAGATTCTTAAAAAATTATGATGAAAAATTTAATGAAAATAATATGACCCTTAGGAAGGTTATAATCCTAAGGGGGAGTTAGTCATATTCACTATTATATTTAGACGAGTTACAAAAATTGAGGGAGATAAGTATAAATATTTTATTATGAATATAAATTTACAAAATAAGAATAATGCAATTATTTTTTCACTGTTATTTTACATCTATGTCTTGTGGTTTGTGCTTTCCAAAATGGGGGATTATTAAGTGAAATGTTTCTTTTTTTACCTTTTCTTTCAATTTATTTTCGGAATCAAAAACAATTTCTTAAATATTTAATTACTCACTCATTCATGTAAAAATAATTTTTAGAATTTTTTAATAAGGAAAAAATTAAAATTTATCATACATACAATATTAGTTTTTTACTTAAAAAAATAGAATTATATTTAAGAATTACGATATTCAAAATGATAATGCATATGATAAATATCATACACATGAAAATTTTAGTAATGAAAAAATCAAGGATTATCATAATGATTTTATATATGATTTATATCATGCACAAAATATTAAAATTGATTCACAATCCTTATTCCAAGTTATTCATAATGATATGATTTTTGTAATCAGATTAAAAATGATATCAATTTAAATCATATAGGCTCTCATAATTAATATCATCAGAATTATTTCAATATAATTTTTGAATCTAGAAAACATGATCACAATTAAAGGAAACCATTTAAATGAAAACTATATCATAGAATTCAGTTAATATACGACGATTGAATTCTTTTAAAAAAATGATGTGGTACATTCAATTATTATATGACTAATAAGTGCCAAGTGTGTTGGCCCTAGAATTTTTTTTCGGGAAATTATGGCCATTGGAAATAAAGATGTCCATTAGATGGATTTCCTATAAATACCAATTCATTTGAAGAGATCTGTACACCTAAAACATTCGATAAAAATCTCAAATGTGATTCTATTGTAGTTCACTTTGATTTTAAAATTTCTCAATTTTTTTAATGAGTATAAAGTGTGAATATCTGGTTCCTATTATTTTATATTGAATTAGATTGTCTATTTCTTAAGGGAAACCTGTAAATTTGTATCATAAAAAAATTTCTATGTGTGTCAGATCATTTCATGGTTATAGGATTATGAGGATATGAAGACACAGTGAGGCTGAAAATTGTATTGAGGTTTCATGAGGACTAAGTGACATCCAAATATTCATATTGAGGGAATCCCTAGTGTGGGTAATAAAAATGTTCTTGAATTTTTAAATCATGTTATATATATCCTAAGATATGGGATAAACTTATTTTTGATTTAAAATAATTCATTATTTATTTAATTTTTATTGTAATTCCTTTTTTAATTCCTCAACATTTAAAATAGAAAGTGAAACATTTATATTCATATTTCTATTTGTATTCTATTTTACTTAATATATTAGATTACAATAATTTTTTTACTCTATATATAAAATATATAAGACTACTATAATTTTGTATAAATCTATAAATACGCTTTCCATGATTATGATTACACCACATACTCTAATTAATAATCCATATGATTTATGATAAAATCATATGATTGGTGACTTTTGACTTAATAATCATAGATGAATCATCTGGATTATGATATATATTTTATCATACATAAGGACCCAGCCTTATTTATTTTTACATGAAAAAGTGTTTTTGTGAATTAAATGTGTTTATTAAGGATAAACAATGTTTCTTTTAAGAATAACAACAAATGTTTTTGAACATAAAATTCACCCACTCTTTTATTTATCTATCTACATATAAATTACAATCCAACTATTTATATATATATCCCTACCATGATATATTTCAAGAACCCCATACACTTATTGGTCTATTGTTTAGAATTTTATTCCATGTTATAAGTGAAATAATTATATTAGTTGTCACACCAATTTAAATAACCAAACCCATTTTCTTTTAGGAAGGAGTATAAAAAATAAATTCAATCATGATGGGGAATAACTAAAGAACCTTGTGTTTTTTGGAATTTTTAAGGTTCTTTATGCATCCCATCAACCAAGGGATTTCATATCATTCATCATCAGATTTTACACTATAGAACCATAATAACTATCATAATAGTGAAACACCACTATGTTATAGCTATGTAAACTTCCACCAACAAGCTAAATGGGAAAATGAAATATAGGTTTTTATTGACACTATAAACACATGAATGATTTCATTAATGATATCAATAAAAAACATTCATTTCAATTTCCCATGAATAACATGTATTGAAAATGGTTAATGAACACTTTCCTTTTTCTAATTGGTTTTGGGATAAAAGGAATAACATGCCTCATACCAATGAGAAAAAATCCATAATAAAAAATATCGAAATCAAAAAAATAATATTGTTTCATGATAGGTGAAAATAATAAAACTTTAACACCACAAATTGAGAACAAAAATCCCATATCCCAGATAACATGGAATTTCTATCAGAAAAGTTGTTCATGATGCACCAGTCTGAGGACTATAAAATTGTTAAGTTAAAACATATTTCCACTATCTACCATCCACCCAAATTGTAATAAAAATAAATTTTTGATAAAATCTTTTATATAAGTCACATACACCTATAAAAATATTTTTTAACATCCAACCCAAGGTCTACAACCACTAAGTGTTTTTCGAACTATGGGAGTCAGCACAAAACCTCATGAGAACCTCCATATACCCTAAAGGCTACCAATTAGTAGCATTGGTCATGGGTAGTAACGTTGAAAGAATATAACATTGTATAAGTGTTTAAAATCACTAGAAAATAAAACAAATATTTTAAAAAGTAGAAAATAATAAAATAATTATAATTAAATTAAATATACTTCAATAAATAATAAATGAATATAAAAACTCACTCTCATTTAACAACAATAACCCACTAGGCCGATCACATTTTAAAATAAATAATAAAAAAAAATATTGAATACTCTACTTTAATACATAATCATTTACCAGATATTAATTGCTAATATCAACCAGGTTATCCATTTGAATGATTTATACTCGAGCCCCTTCTCCGCCTAAACCTATAATAAGAGAAGTTTTCTCAGAAACCCAAATGTTATTGACACCTGATCAAGGTGAGATTACAATTATATAAAGAACCAACAAAATAGTCTAATAAAAAATCAATAAATGGAGTTTAAATATTTAATATTATTAGAGTAGGAACGAAATATTTGGAATCTAATAAATAAACACCATTTATCCTCTTGGTCTAACATATATCCACAATCGACCGAAATAAACATTTGCTAGTGCAAGAGTGTCTCTGAGCACATCACTCAATCATGCCATCCACGAATCAAACTTTTACCAAGGATCTAGTCCATGGGACCCAATCCTATGAGGATATCTATATGCATCCTTGGAAGTAGTGTATCCTCTCAAATCTAGGGAATGAATCCATAGTAGCCAAAAAAAGGTATTCCATCCCCAAATCCATAGAAACATGAAATATGGAACATCATCATGACACCATGGATCAAATATAAGGTATACCAAAACACACAAGTATTCCTCATTCAACTACTTGTAGGATGTATTAGGTTTCCCAAATCATTGTACATGCAACTCTAATGCATGATAGCACAAAATACACCAGTGAGCCTTATCTAATTCGTAGGACTTATCGTAGGTACAACAAAGCAAGATAATTCGATAAACAATATATTAAAACTTTTTGATACAAGGACATAGTATGTGGAATCCATAATAATATTTTATAATTAGTATCAACAATCATATCATAATAAAATCTCATTATCTTCCCATGTATCTCAAATACATTACCGTGGACAGTGTGCCCCACCAAAACCATCTCATATAACACATATAAATGTGTTGGCCAACTACTCAAACACATCCATAAATTATTTGGTAAGACTCTTTATTGGATGAAATATAATTATCATAGTCATAAAAACCTCAAGATATATATTCATATTTTAATGTGACATCCATAATCATCACTATCCACTCCAAAATATCCAAATGGGTGGTCAACATATCACCAGGTCACACACAGATGTCCCCTATGTTACATCATATCCATGAGGCCTCATATGGGATATAATATTTCTTTTTCATATAATAGTTCATTACACATATCTCAGAGTGAATCAATTCCACTGATATAAAAAAATTTCACTGAGGCCTGAATGGCCTCCTTGGAATATCACAAAAGGAGATGACCTCAAGCTTATCCCCTTTCTATGTATCTCTAGGCTAGTTTAAACACCCAAAAAACCATCATCTCAACCAAGCCTGCCCATACTGGTATCCACATATTAGTGGTGGAGGATGACTTTTTTTCTAGTCATCTCACATGTCCAAAGGTGATAATTCATTTCATGGTTCTCACATGGAAGATGCTATAGCCATCCAACTTAATGAATCTCTCACATAATCAAAGTGGTCACTAGATAATCCTATCAAAATGGAAACTATATCTTATTCATTTATATATCCCCCTTTAGGGTCTATTTTCTTTAATGAACAATTAATCATAATTCAGGCCTCAGAAATTGGTTGTCGGGGAAAAAAACTATGGAAAATGGTCTAATGTGACCCTTGGAATTGTTTCAAATTCATAAAATTTTGTTTCATTTAAACAATATATTTTTAACTAAATAGTTAAAATTTCCTCAGTTGAGATACCACATATTACATTCCAATAAAAAATAACTGTATCTACCATTGTAGAGTACAAAAGGGGATACATAACTCAATTAGATTTATTTTCCTTTAAAAACATAGACTGAAAAATATTTCTCATGAACATCCAAGTATATATGTCCATAGTATATCATTACAAGAAACAAATAAATTCCAATAAATTTATAACAATTAATTATTTCAATTTATAATAAAAAAGTTAATTGTTAATTAATATAAATTTTTTAAACTCAATATGTGATATTCACTCATGAAAATCTTTAGAAGCGAGGTGAGGTTCACTCCTTATATAAACTCAAAAAAATTATATATATTATTTAATGACCAATTTTATCCAAAATTCGAAAAACAAATACTAAATAATTCATATGATGATGTATTCTTATTGAAATAGTGTGAGACAACCTGATTATATCATCTCACATTCTCCTCTTTCTTGGCTAAAAAAATGCCTTTTGAAAATAGATACTTCCCCATGTTCTCATTTAAGGGTCTCCATTACATAAAATAAATAACAAAAAATAAGTGTTTATTGAGAGAAAACCTAAAAATAATGATTCCTAGGAAGATCCTTACCTATTATTCCATAAAAACATCACTATAATAACTAAAAAAGTGGGATATTGGGCGAGGAGATTGAATGGGGAGGGCGATCTAAAAGGCCTTCCAATGTTCCCATGAGATCTAAGATGTAAGATTTGGGAGAGGGGGGTCAAGGAACCACATTAAAATTTACAAACCAAGAAACAATGTGTCTATGTCATGAACATAGTGTTCACATTGTGATTCTTCATATTTTACCAATATGTCACTTAGGAAGACCTCTTTGATGACCTGAATTACTAAAGAAAACCATGTGAAATACTTTCATGGAATGAATGGATATTGGGAACTATACAATTATTTTTCGTACACTTTTAAGTAACTGGTGTACCAACCATTTCATAGATGTTCATTAAACATTTGGAATGCATAATAAGTAAAACATATCTAAAAAACATTAATTGATGTTGTAATTATTGAAAACCTCATTTATAATCATTATTCTCAAAATAAACAGTTCAACTATTTAAAATTTCATTTTCCTTTTATATTACACATCCCCTCTTGAAAATACATATTAAATAAATATCCATGAAGTGGGAATTGAATTTGTTCTCCATTGTTTAAATAATTTACATTATTATAAAATATGAGGGATTTATTAAAAATATTGTGACTATTTTTTTATGGTAATTAGCTTTTTTCAAAACTTTTGGGAATCATGGGTTCAGGGTTAGGATACCCTAGATGAAGAAATATTCTATTTACACTATCTATTCAAGTGAAGTATTTTGTCATCTATTATCTAGTAACCTTCTACTAGTTTCTTTTCACTAATTTATGGTATACATAATTAATCATATTAATTGTATGTTACCATTATCCTTATTGAATATATGGTATTTCTATAATTCTATTTATTTTTTATAATTTAGTGTATGATTTCCTGTTGAATTTTTGTTTATTATATTTTCATTGATTTATATCATTTTTACATTTAATGTCTTCATATTTTATTTACTGAAAATGAATTTTTTTTAGAAATCATGTTATGTATGTGGGTTTAAAACAAGTATTAATGTTTCTATAAAATATAAAAGGATTCACCTTGAGAATGGTTTGGAAGATACAATTTCTATTTAAATAAAATTAAAAAAAATTATAAGATTTTATTGGATTTTATTGGATTTCATGTTCTTATGTATGTATTTTTTTAAATATTTTGATCCAATCATGGATGTTAAATATCCATTATTTATATAATTTAGAAGTATTGTGGTTATTTGGAATGACTATAGAGCTTATTTCTCTAGAATATGTGTTTTGTTTTTGTTTTAGGTTAAGCCTTTTTTAGTACCACCCATAGAGCATTAAGGATTTAGAATTGGATGGATACTTGAAATATCATATGGAAGTGTGTTGTTTGTTTTTTTGTTTAATGGAGTTTCCTTTATCAAATAATCCTAGTAGGCCTTTAGTGCATTCACATATAGTCATTGGTGGACTGTACTATGTATATGGGTGTCTGAAAATAGGAACATGGGGGAAACTTTTCTATAGGGGGGTGTTTTGGAGGTATTTTTATGGATAATATTAAATTGTATCAATTTATTTATTTAAATTTGTCAAACTAATTATAGAATTTGTTTTTTATGCCACAAGGATGTGAAATAAAATAAGTGTTAGTAAATTTTTTATATTCCTTATTTCATTTTTTCTATGAATTATTATCCCAAATGAGTAATTATAGTATTATATCTCTTGTCGTTAGCCTCGAGGGATTGGGAATTCCCCTTCAGTATGACACAGGGCAGTTTCAAATTTTGAGGGATAGACGACTTGACCTGGTTGGTGATAGAAAAATCCATTTTATTATTGTAAAAATCTATTCAACAATACCTTGAGTATGTTTTTATAAAACAAAAAATATTTTCATTATTTCAAAACATAAATATTTGATTATTAAAACCGACTGCATTAGTTTTATAGATATATGATGTATTTTATTCTCTCTATTTAGAATTTAAATTTTTTAACCAATGACACATTATATTACTAAACTATATTAATTTTCCCATTTACAATTTTTCAATAAAAATATAGCTTAAAGCTAAAATACTTTTCTTCAACAACTAACATTACATTACAAGTGTGCTAGAAGAAATTATATCAACATTTTACTAGTCCTTCAAAAATAATTTTTAATGTTTTATTATATCATGATGAATTTTAGAATCATAATTTGAAAATTTTAATGATTTGATTTATTTTAGTTCATATTTGAAATAAATTTATTTATCAATTCACCTACTCTTCTTTATCAACATTCAATAAAATTTTCAAATATTAATATTTATCCAGAAAATTTTAAAAATTATGTTATTTAATAAAAGAAAATGTATTTATGATCTTATTAAAAATATATATTATTATAAATTTATAGGTAGTATCTTTAAATCAATAAATAATTTACATCTCTTAGGAGTAGTAACATCAATATGATCTTTATAATCGTTATCATACAAATTTTATAAAAAAAATATTTCATGTTCTTCATTAGATTTATGACCCATTATATGTTTTGTAGGATTAAGAGTTTCATTTAAATATAGTTTATTTTTCCTTAGAATACTCATCCAATATTTCACATTGTAAATTGTATGTTACAATATCTTGTTATTCTACCACAAATAACTGGTCAAAATCACTTCCAACATCAACTAATCAAGTATTTAGATGGAAATCCATCCAAGCATCATAATAATACTTTTGATTATCGTCCAATCCTACATTTTAATTGATAATTACATTTACTGTGTTCATAGTATTTTTATTCAAATTTTAATTTTCCTCACCATGATATTTTCAATGACATGGATATAATAAACAATAATAAAACTAATTTAACTAAAACATTCATAATTTCATATTACTGATTCTAGACAATTTAATTTTCAATAACATATTTATATTTTTCTTCCTCACTGTGACAATAATGAGCCTCAAATTGAACATCCTCAATAATATAATTAAAATATTTATCAATAAACATATGTTTAGGGATTTCATGTTTTTTCACTTCATATTCCACATGTATACTATTACGATCACCCTATGGCCTTGTAAGAATTTTAACTTCATCAAAAATATTAGTTCCATCATTACTTATATATTTAATCATATTTCAGGATTCATTTCATGTAAATAAAAAAAAATTCATTACTATAGAAGAAATTGAGTTTAGGTAATCTAATTTTAGATTTATTTATTTATTTAATGGAATTTTTTTCCAAAAATAACTATCAAGATCAATATATAAGGACAGTAATAAATTTAATCCATTCCATTAATGTAGTGATCGTAGAATATTATCACTTATCATGGAAAGTTAAATTTATTTCATTTAAATAATATTTACACGAGTTATATAACATTAAAAAACATTCTTAAAAATTTATATTCTTTTTCAAAATAATTGTTAGAATAATTTTTCATAACATATTATTTATAGGATCCAAAAAATTAATATTTTACCTCATTAATTTTAATTCCAAAGAGGAAAAAATATATTTACTACCATTATTTCACCATTATATCACAATGATCTATCATACATGAATGCCGCATAACATGGTACTATGGAAAATTAATAATTATATATTAATGTAAATTTATTTTTATCATTGGTTTTTTTTAGAATTTCATTGATGATTCCTAAAATACAATCATTATTTTCATTGAATAATTCCACTTCAACTACAAATAATTACTAATTTTTTAAAATAAAATATATATTCTTACTATAAAACCATGAAACTATTTTCAAACCAATATTTGACTGATTAAAAAATTCATAATCAATATATTTTTTAGAGAACATTACCCATGTATCCCAGAGGTGGTGGTTACTTTATAACATTGAGATATTATACAATTTTCATCTTGAAGGACAGAATAGTTAGGTAGTATTGGTAAACTAGACACGCATATAAAATCAACTTCACATTTAAAAACATAAAATACAAAAAGTAATACATTGGGGCTATCATTATTCCCCATTTTTTAACCTTGTACATGAGTCATAATATACTTCTTGAAAAAAATAAGTGAAAATAAAATATATTAAAGGGGTTATCACAAATGATCAGTAAGGGTAAATGTAAAACTGATGCTATGAGTAAATCTAGAATATAAAAAAGGATATTTAAACAGTTGAAACACATTCCATTTATGTAATCATATTATCTAAGGAATAAGACCATGGATATTATACTTTTTGAATAATCACCTGGAATATCAATAAATAAATATATAATATTGGGATGTATAATGTTGGACATCCAAAACATGCTATCGGTTCTTTGTTCAAATAATCTAATATCATCATGTCTTCGTTCCAAGAATATAGCATTATAAAGTCTTTTTAAAAATAATCTAATTAATGGAAAGGCTTTGGAAAAAACCCAGTTTGTTTTTCCTCTTAAATTTACTGATGCATCGAGTGGATATAGCCGGCTTCATCCATCACATAAAAAGTCTAATTCATTCTTTATAAAAAAGTATTGAATCATAAACAAAAACAAAATTTGTATTAAATTAATATCATTCAAAATGTTGATACATTATCCGTAAAAAGTTAATGGTATAAATATAGAACATATATAGTCAAATGGATCATAAAACATTAAAAAAATTAATGTTGTTGATATCAGATGAGATCAAACATAAATAAATTTAAGATTAAAAAAATCATTGACATAGATGAAAATAAAATAATAAAACTATTGAACATAATTGGGAATTTTTTTATTAAACCCAAACTAAAAACACTTTCATATAAAAATACCATATTATATTAAAAATAATTTCACTACCAAATATCCAAAAAAATGGAACTGATTTTTCCATTTACGAAAATATGTAGTCTTTTAATATAATCTAGAAATGAAATAATAGTCATTGTGGTAGGAATGTAATTTTTACCGTTTACATTAATAATATAACATTCAATTTTTTTTTGTCAAAATGTTCCGCATAATTAACATGAAATATTATTTGTTAAAACCAATGAATTTAATCTATTATACATATAAAATCACCTTTATAATCCTTTTATATTCACATAAATAAATATGTAAACTAATGTGAAAAATATTGTGATGGATAAAAAGATGTGATAATAAGATCATTAAATATTTGAGGTGTCTCATATCAATTTGAACATTTAAATTATAAGACCAATGAAAGAATTTAATTATAACCTAAAAATAAATAAAATGATGATAAATTAATTAATGACATTATATGTCAAAGGGGATATATATAAAACTCATAAAATATGGTGGGTGTATAATATCAAACTACGTCACAATGAAATTAGATTGATATGAAGTCCCTTTCCTAATGATTCCTATACTGTAACATGACCTAACCTACTTTATAATGGGATTGTGAACGATATTAAAATATGACATAAGTACAATGACCCAATATTTACATACAAAGAAATTAAAATAATTTTTCAAAATACTTTATACAGGAAAAAATAAAAACCCAAAAACCGTATTAGTTTAGTGTATTTGGAAACATTGAACATTATCATCTATCATGGTGAACAATTGTCAACATATACCATAATGATATCTCCCATTTTTTCCATACCTAAGATTCTTCTTTATAGCTTGGGGAAAAAACATAAAAATGGTGAGATCAAATGCTCTATAAGGGTAAAAATTGAGATAATAAAATAAAGTATAATAATAAGAACGTAAAAATGTTATCATAAAGTTTAAATATAATAATCACGAGTCATGAAATAAATAATAGATATTCTCATAAAGAAAAATATCCATGATAAAATACCATTAGAATAAAACATGGAATTGTGGAAATCAAATAATCATATAATATGATATACAAAGTAGCCAAGGCTTTGCTACCAAGACCATCATAGTGGACAAAGTCCATTACTGAACCAGATTTACTTGTCGTTCCAGCAATGTATTACATAACCAGATTTACTTTCCATTCCAGTCATGTCTAGGTCATGAGATATAAATCTTTACCCAATGCATTGGAGGTAGATATATGTCCCAACTATATCATAATGAAATTATTCTTACATGTTTTAAAAAACATAAATCATTAATTATATCATAACCCAAGAAATAAAATGGGTTTCTTAAAAATCATTCTAACATATCATAACCCATATTAAATATCATTCCATCCATAAATAAATAAAATCATTATATTAAGAGAGATAGAAATATAACCTTATTTAATGGGAGTAATCTTATATGGAAAATAATTTTGATAAAATACTTGATCTTAATTCCTAAGTAAAATATAATTTCTCATTTAAATATGTTTTATTTTTTTAAAATTACATTCAATTTTAAAAGAAAATAATTTAGTTGAAAATAAAATTGAAATAGTGTAGAGGAATATTCATATAAATAAGGAATCCTGAAACTGTAAATATCATTTCATTATGTATAGGTTAAAAAAATTATCATCTTATTTTTTTTACGAAAAGTCAAAAAATACCTCTTATGGTAACCCAAAGAAAGATTACTTCTATCCCATGTAGTAAAAGTCAAAAAATGGGTGTAAATGACATTAGAAATACATATAATAATAGTTAATATTTTATGAATACATTTTTAAAAATCATGTACATGGATGATAAATACATATCATGTAAATAATTACGTATAAATAATCTTGGATAAAAATTAGATTTGAAAAATATTCCCTTACCTTAGGTCTGATATGATTTTTATTTGAACATCATATATAATGATTTAAATAATGTTACTGGTTTATTCCATAATCATAATCATTTTTATTTTAACATTTACGATCATATTTTCATCTGTTAGTTAGTAACATTTCATTCTTACTCATTATTCATGTATTAACTTCTTTTTGTTCTTATGCGTGTTTTATCAAATAATTTCATATTCATATTTTTTGGTTATATTTATACCATTTACATAAGGTTATTATTATAATATATATCTTATTTATTCATTCACTTAATTTACATAATCATACATTAATGAATATTATGTGTAACGAATCACATGGTACTATGGAGATGGTAAGTCGCACATACACAAAAGCGACGACATCGATATCATAATGGTTGAATAGTATTGCATATCCTGGTCTAAAATATCACATAATAAATATCATTTTGTATTTATCATATATTTATTTATTAATTCTATCACTATACCTATCCATGTAAGGTGATGGTGAAAAATGGTTTACACCACAGCGTGGAGACGGTGAGCTATACGTACGCACACATGGTGATTTAATTATTCATAGGATGGGATGAAGATGAAATCTGGTTTTTTATAATAATAATGACCTCTCAGTATAAATTTACTAGTGGATTTATTATTATTTTTAAATAAACAACTCATGAGGTGGAAGTATAAGAATAAATAATTTTGAAAGAATCGGTAAATGACATTAAATCTTCTTCAAGATGACACCTCTAATTCTCTACATAGATCACTAGAGTTTGTCATTGTAGAAAAGAGGACATATATAATGTTTCTAGTGATATTTATAATAGAAATGGGTATTTTATGTCCCAGCATGATATATCAAAATGAAGTGAAGATATTTGGGAGAAAGTACCCTTTTATAATTAAGGCGAGTGATACTTTTGGAGACCTCAAAAATATTAATTTATAATAAATTAAAAATCAATAAAAAACCTCCAAAATGTAATATATTAAAATATATGATATTATAATATTTAAATATAACCAACTAATAAAATTTTTTGATGTTTTGATGACAATCTAAACATTATCACTTTAATTGATAATTAGTTATTCTATTTAATTTTAATTAATATAAAAACAATTCAATATTAAATGGTTGAAATATTTATATATTTGATTTCAATTATACCATAAATGAATAATTTTGAACATTTTAGATGATATCATAATTATTCTATATTTTTAAAGTTGTTTTATAATTTAAAATTTATTTTATAAAACATTAATTTAAAAAAATATCAAATGTGTCAATTTTGACACTATTGTTTTCATAGATTACTCAAAATATCAATATAATGTGTAATCTTAAAAAAATATTTTATTATATCCCTAATGGTCCGAGGAAATCTATAAAAATAATTGGAAAAATTAATTGTCCAAAATTATATTAATTTTATTATTTTTAATATCATTTATTTGATATCTTTAATATTAAACTAATCACTACATCAATATTGTGTAATTATTTAATATACTTATTTATTGAATGAAAACATGAAATAAAATACTTTGATAAATCTAAATTTTCTATATTTTATAACAATATATGTAGTCAAATTTATCTTCTGGAAAAGTCAACATTAAATGTTTAATACGTATTAATGTATGAATGTGACAATTTAACATAATTTTAAATAAAATAAAATAAATATCATACTCTCTTCTATAAGGATCTAAATGGTCAAATTCTCAATACATGGATTATTTTTGTTGAGATATAATCTATAAATATAACATGTAATTTTTAGGCCTTTTATGGTTTTAGTATTTAAAAAAATTGTTTTATATATTTACCGTATATTAATTAATTTTTACATCATCCACGTATAAGACATTTTTGTAATTATTAATTTACTAAAAAATAAACATAAATAACCATGATATAAGTAATTATTTTATATTTCCATGGAATATTTATTTTCTATGATATCACATGGTTATCCCTATATTGAAATTATTATACTTTTATGAAATGTGGGTTTAACCTTTTATCAATTTGATTGGTTTTATTAAAATGTAAGACATTTTCATTATCATGTGGTCCTAAAATGACTATGTTTCGAATAAAATATGTCAATGGTAGAATTAAATTAATTGAAAATGATTTTGGTAGGTTTTAGGATCATTTTTTCTCTTTAACTTATTATTTTCTACATTAATTTCCATATTTATCTTTAGCTGGGCTAAATAAAAATTATGGAGTTACTATTCATAATATCCAAAAAATAAAAGTAACTTTTTAACATAATTTTTACTCAATTATTACAAATATGGAATCCATTTGTAAAAATTCAAAACACATAATTCAAATAAATTATTGGAAAATTAATTCCTGTTTTCAAAAACAAAAAAGAGGTTTTTAAAATGAAAAAACATATCAAATGATTGTCATGTGTTTAAAAACAAATTAAATGTGAAAATACATCCAATAAAAAAATTGGATTAAATGATAAAAAATATTCCAAATAAACTTTAAAATAAATATAAAATATATTCTAACTATATAAATAAATTAGAAGAATTATCAGTTTTGAATTAAAATGCATTATTTTTCACTATTCATTAAAATATTAATTTTATCAGAAAAATATCAAAAATTAAAAAAAAAATTATGTTCTGATTCAAAATAAGAAGTTTATTTTTTCATATTAAATATATAAAATGTTAAATAAAGATATTTTAAATGGGTGCATCATCAAAAGGTAGCAAAAATACATTTTTTTAAATAATACATCTTGTATCCAAAAAATTGATTTCTTTTCTGAAATCATTTCTATAGTATAAATAAGATGACTCTTAATGTTATATAAAATTCTAAATGTGGTTAATACTATTCATAATGGCTAATTTATATACCATTAAATTATTTTATTTTAATAATTTATCATTGTTTTGTAAAAATCAGTATTTCGTTAAACACAATCTTTTGAGAAAGGCCACACTGGCATGAAATGAAAGCAAATACAGTGTTTTATTTAGTGAATGATTCTTTTTCTATTACAAATGTCATGATCCGTCCTAGTGGGGCCTGAGCCACAACTCCCCAATCCCACCTAAAATAGGCCTGAGGCTGCTGACGAGAACCGAGTAGGCATATTACTAACATGGGAGGCATTTCATATAAACTTGTACACACGCACACACATCTCCAAGCCCATAAAGATAAAAAATTAAAAGTTACTAAAAATGGAAAGGCATGCATGCACTAAAAACCCAACCAATAGAGTACTACAGGAAGTAATGTTTCGTAATGTAAAACTCTTGTCCAAAAGTACATGCCCACCAAAATAGAGTATGTAACAAAGTCCAACTTGTAATGAAATGTATTGAAACTCCAATCCATAGTCGTAGGAACACACCTTGGCCTGACTGATCTCACTAAGCACCATCCAGTCCTAGTCTGCCTAGAATCCTGTCAAAGGCTCGCTCATCTGCACAAGACACGACACGTGTGGGAAAATCCCGTGTAGGGGTGAGTATAACAATACCTAGTAGGACATCCCAAAACCACAAAGGAAATAAAACAAGGAAAAAATATGATAATGGAAAGATACAGTCAGCTCTACATTGTATATGTTTACAAAACATAAAACAATAATATCCAGATATACTCATACACGATTGACCATCGCGAAACCACCACTAAGTTCTAGGACAAAGATTCCACTAAGCATGTAATAAGGAGAACACACTCCTAGGTCTGAAGAGAGAGATACGAAGTACTCATTCGAGGAGAACACATTCCAAAATTACTTGAGGACATGATGCTCAGATGAGGATCACAACCAATATCTATGGGGTGATTCTAACAACTCAGTCTGAACTAATCCGTTATGCAGAGGATCGGAAGCCGAGTAAATTAGGTCACATCAATACCAAGAACTCTACATAGGGTTCTAGGAATGAATAGAGGATCCAGATCTAAGTCTCAAAGTGGGGATTCCAACAACTCTATTCAGGAAGTCCTGCTCAAGGGATTGTACTCCTGTATATAGGAAATGATACTAGGAAACCATCAGGGGAAAGACCAAGGGGCGAACCCTAAGGAAACTAGTCCAGGTCACAGAAGACCACTGACTTAATCCATGTAAAACAGTTTATACAGTGTCTAGTATGGTTACACGCTATGTTCCTTGACTCTGGCTACTTCCCATATAACGGATTGTGTCACCCGTCAATGCTGCAAAAACCTCAACTACACGACATGTAGAAGGATCACACGCTGTGTTCCCTGACTTTGGGTGCTGCCCATGTAAACGGCCCATGACTGGAATCGAAGTCATGTAGAAAAGCATATACACGGCTTGTAAGTTGATGCACATGATGTGTTCTGTCAACTGGGAAACACCCGTGTACCCTGGCCGCATGTCTGTACACAATGTCCATCTGGGTCGCCTACCCACGTACCAGTACACAGGGTATCCCGTGTATCTGGCCGGGTCTAGCAGGGGAAGGGTATACACACTGTTTCTTTGGACGTGTACTCAAATTGTGTCTATGTAATTCCAGAGTACACACCAAGTGCCCACCTGATGAACACACTCCATGTAGCCCATACTACATGCCGTGTAGTCGGGAAATTTCCAAAAACGTTGTCTTCTTACTCACGCCTCATCCGGATCTCCGTATCGCATTTCCCTTGTCTATGTTCTGTGAAACTCAATAATATGGGTCGCTCCATCCTCATGATGACAAATCCGTGGGTTTGGGACCTTGGATCGGCTCCAAATTTTTATTCTGTTCATCCGTGAATAAATCGTTCGAAGAACAATATCTTTCTATCCACTTCAATCTATCTGTGGCCACCACCGTCGCACCTCAGTGGGGTTGTTCCAATGCTAGATATTTAATTTGGGATCATTGTGTCACGCAACGGATATGAAATGATCCATCATTCATACCTCTACGAAGAACATAAAGAACGTGCATGAAGAACGCAAGAAAATCAGGGTAGAAAGGAACAACAAACCAAGAGGGATGAACATTGATCGATGTTTGTGTCAATCTTGGTTTATCATCATAAGGAGATTAAACGAAACCAAAACAACTTCAAGAATTAAATTCCAAAAATTCCGAAAAAAAGCCCAGCCTAAAATACGATCTATCCGTGGACTAATATGTTCGTGGATTAGTCCGCAGTCATTGTTGGAATCAAGAACAGTAATGAAATCACAAAGAGATCATATGCCCTACCTAGATCCGCGGTGCTCATTGGCGAAGATCCGGTTTCCATGTCATCGCCGCTGGTGAAAATTTTCAAGAACGTCGTTGCCCGCGTTGGGGGTTACCTCCAGAGCTTTCCCAGATCCTCCAGGGGTTTCAGGGTTATGAGGTCTATAACTCTAGACCCCTGCACAATCCTCTATTTAAAAAGGATAAAATATATTCACTGCAAAAAATTTCATAAAATATTTTAATAAAATATTTTATTACAATTGCGTCCAAAAACTGGATTTCACCACGGACCTGTGCTAGCCAATTTTAGGTCACTCCTACTATAAACCAGCTGCTCTGGACACAAAAGTGCCCTCTGATTTTCGATCTGATCACCCTTTTAAGATTTTTCCCACTTTTTTAGGAAAACCACATTCATGTGTTGTTTAATTATTTAATAAAATTCAGTCATTTTTTCTGGGCTCACTGGGCCTCAGAATAGCACGCCTTCTCAAAGACTGGTCTCGAAATAATTCCTATATAATATTAAAATAATACATGAAAAAATATGGGACATTACATCACACCGACCTTAGGGCTTTGTGTCCCTGAAAATCTAAAAAAAGGGCTACTAAAAACGATGTGGGTAATGCACAAGAATCTGAGCCTCTCGCTCACACGTGCTCTCCTGAAGATTCTTGTACTACCATTGGAAATGTACAAAGGGAACAGCTTGCCCACGAAGTATCTTCTCTAACCGATCCTTGATCTCCACTGGGTACTCAGCAAAGGTCACTCCATCATCGATTTCTAGCTCGCCCCAGTCGATAACGTGTGATGGATCATGCACGTACCTCTGCAGATGTGACACTTGGAAAACGTTTTGTACCCGGTCTATCTGAGGAGGTAGAGACAACCAGTACGCCACCTTGCCAACTCTACTCAAAATTAGAAAGGGGTCGACGAACCTTGGAGATAGTTTTCCGCCTCGGCCAAATCTCTATAATCCCCATCGAGGTTAGACCCGAAGGAACACATGGTCTCCCTCCTCGAACTTCAAGGGCCTATGTATCTTGTCCTCATAAGAATTCTGCCGACTCTGTGCAGTCTTCATCCACTCTTGGATGACTTGAACCTTCTCTGTAGTAGCTCGCACCATCTCTGGGCCCATGATTGCTAACTCTCCTTGGTCGATTCAGAAAAGTGGTGACTTTCAGGGTCACCCGTACAAATCCATGAATGGTGTCGTACCAATAGTGGAATAAAAACTGATGTTATAAGTAAATTCCACTAGTGGTAGGTGATCCTACCATCTATGAACGATGTCAAGTATGCAAGCTCGTAGCATGTCCTACAGAACCAGGATGGTCCGCTCTGTTTTTTCCATCAGTCTGATGATGAAATGACGTTCTCAAGCATTACTGAGTCCCAAAAGCTTCCTGCAATCCCTTCCACAACCAGGATGTGAATCGCCCATCACGATATGAGACGATCTTGGATGGAACTCCATAAAGTCAAACTATCTCTTGCTCATAGAGGTGTCCCAATATCTCTACTAAACTCTGTTCTCGTATGGATAGGAAGTGGGCCAATGTGGTGAGTCTCTCAATGATCACCCATATGGCATCATGTCCCCTGGATGTACATGGTAAACCTGTCTCGAAGTCCATGAATATCATATCCCACATCCACTCTGGCACCTCAAGGGGCTGAGTCAAACCTGCTGGAACCTAGTGCTCAGGTGTTATTTGCTGGCAAGTAAGGCATTGAGAAACAGACTTTGTCACACTCTTCTTCATTCCTGGCATCCAGAACTGATGTCGAAGGTCCCAGTACATCTTTTCCATGCTTAGATGCACCGCCAAAGGAGAAGTATGGAACTCCCTCGGAACCTCCTCCCACAACGTCATTGGTACTACTATGCGTCCTCTGAAAATAACAACGTGCTCCCCACATTTTTAATATCCATCCGCAGTATCACCTATGGATATCTGAGCATGTAGACTCTCATAGCTAGTATCCTATAGTTGTACTTCCCTTGCTCGTTGTAAGAGTGGAGGGGTAACAACCAACGACTGATGGTAAGCTCCCCCATCTCTATCCAAGAATGATAACTGTAAAGAGGCCAACTGCCTCATCACCTCATCCAGCAACTGCGAACTGGATTTCCTACATAGAGAATATTCCAAAACCTTCCCCTTCCCATGAGTATAAATGATCTCAATGTCATAATCCTAGAGGAACTCAAGCCACCGCCTCTGTCTCAAATTCAGATCCTTCTGAGAAAAGATATATCTGAGACTCTTATGATCAGAGTAGACGGTAAACCACTCACCCATCAAGTAGTGATGCCACATCTTCAATGTGAAGACTACCACTGCCAACTCAAGATCATGGTTCGTGTAGCTCTTCTCTTGTGTCCTAAACTGACATGAGCTGTAGGAAATCACCACATTCCTCTACATCAGGACACAACCATGCACGGTTCCTGATGCGCTGCAGAACTCTACGTACTCGACACCCTCTTGTGGTAGTCTCAAGATCAGGGCGCTCGTCAGACTCTGTCTCAACTGTTGAAAAGCCTACTGGCATCTCTAGGTCCACACGAAATACTGCTCCTTTCGGGTCAAAGCTGTCATGGGTGCTGAAATCTTGGAGAAATTAGAAATGAATCTACGATATTAGCCTAACAACCTAAGGAAACTCCGCACCTCCATTATGCTTCGAGGTGGCTCCCATGCTAACACTCCCTCTACCTTGGATGGGTGCACTGATACATCATCTGCTGAGATAATGTGTCCCAGGAAGTGGACCTCCTATATCCAGAAGTGACACTTCGAGAGTTTCCCATACAACTGGTGGTCTCGGAGTGTGTCCAGAACCATCCTTAGGTGCATTGTGTGCTCCTCCTCGGATGTTGAGTACATAAGGATATCATCGATGAAGACAACCACGAACCGATCTAGATAGGGATGAAAGATATGGATCATGAGTCCAATAAACACTGATGAGGCGTTTGTCATGCCGAAGGGCATCACCAAGTACTCATAGTGACTGTAGCGACATTTGAAAGTCGTCTTCAGCATATCCTCATCCTGCACCAGAAAATGGTGATAGCCTGATCATATATCGACCTTCAAGAACCATCATGCACCTCTTAACTGGTCGAAGAGGTCATCGATCCTCATTAGTGGATACCGTTTCTTCACGATCACCTGATTCAAGCACTCGTAATCCACACACATCCACAAGATCTCATCTGCCTTCTTGGAAAACAACATGGGGGCCACCTAGGGTGAAACACTACGTCTCACTAATCCCTTCCTCTGAAAGACTTCAAGCTGCACTCTCTGCTCATGAAGCTCTACTGGATCCATCAGATATGCTGATGTTGATATCTATGTTGTCTCGGGTTGCAACTCAACACAAAAATCTATATCCCGATGGGGAGGTAGTCTAGGAACATCCTTTGGTAAGACATACTCATACTCAGACACTACTTATGAAAACTTGAAACACATAACGTCTGTTGTTCCACGGGATAGACTAGCCAACTGAGGTGAAAACGGTTGTATCTTTCTACGCACGAGTCCATCATGCACTGCCTGGGTCTTCTTTTCACTAACGAAGGAGAACCTCATTACATCACTGCGGACACACCGCACCCTTCGCCTAAAATAGTCAATCTGGGCATGAACATTGGATAGCCAATCCATACCAAGAATGAAATCGTAAGGCCTCAACGCAACAACCAAGAGGTTCCAACCAAAACTCTCACCTCCAAGGGTCAGGTCACACTGTCTACAAAGGTGTGTGACCTCTAAATCTTCTCTCGTTGGTTTCTCTAAGAATAAGGGTCAAGTAAATGGATCAATTGGAATATCAAGGTCTCGAACAAGATAAGAAGCCAGAAAAGAATGAATAGAACATTTGTCTATCAGTACGACAACCAAATTATAAAAGACACAGATTGTACCTTTAATCATTCCAGGAGTACCTGGGTCATAAGACTCCAATGCCTGCAGCTGCAGCTGCCTATGTCCACTAGCTCGATGACCTAGGGGTGGACCTCTTAGGGGCGGGGTGGTGGTAAAAGGTTAAAACGACGACCACCTCCAGCTGCTCTCCCAACTCCTCTACCACGTCCACCGCCCCGCAAATCTGTCTACTCCACACGTTTCTTCTGCCTTGGTGGTCCATCCACTGCTCCCATGTTATTAGTATGGAGGGTCAGAAAATCTCGAGTGAGATGTCCCATGCCATCACAAGAGTAAAATTGCCTCTCTCGAGGCTGGTTGGATGCACCCTGCGAACCCTGTACGACAGATCCTCAGTCCTGGGATCTCCACTGAAAATGTCTCACACGCGTGGGTCCTGAATGTCAGCTCCTTGGTGCCAAGGTCTCTACTCTAGCTCGCTCACTACTGACCACTTCCAGCTGTCTCTTCTCTACCAAGAACCTCTCGACAACGAAAGCCCGCTCGATCACCCCAGCATATGTAGGAATACTCATAGGGATGATGCTAGCTCGGATGTCTCTGTGAAAGCACCGCTCAAAAGTCTGAGCTCTGACATACTGATCCCTGACCATATCCATGAAGTACCGTGAGAGTTTAGTAAACCTCGATGAATATTCAGCCACCGTCAGGGTCCCATGCTGATGGTGAAGAAGATATTGTATGCGTACTGATCTCAGGGTAACCAGTGAAAACTCCTCTCTAAAGAGATTCTAAAACTATGACCACACAAGAGTCGCCTCGTTATGTGTCTAGATAACCAAACTCCACAATCATCATTTCCAGCCCTGTAGAAGGATTTCTTTCAGGATCACCATTTGATTTGTTGGTGTCCTGACCAAACAGAAGACTCTGGTCACTACCTCAAGCAAGTCCTTTGCTGCGTGAGGGTCAGGCTCGCCTCTAACCCTGGGGGTCTCTATCTCTGAAACTCATGGAGTGCGATCAGCCTCTACTCCTCCTCTACTAGTAGAGTAGACACTAAACACTGCTCCATAGGTGGTATAATAACTAGCGCACCACCCGATGCTAAAACTGGGGGATCTGGTCCCTATATCGAAGCTTCATCACTAAGGGGGTCATCCTTGTGATCGAGCTGCTGGATCCAAGTGGGTGTGCGTCACGAAGGAATCCTGTAATGAAACAAGATGTATCTCAGTCAGTGAGTATATCTAGAGAGCTGACTCAAGAAGGAAATGGAAACCACAACCCATTCCTATATGATGCATGTACCATTATTTTCCCCTGAAACTAGTGTTCTCATGTTCCAAGTTGAAAAGAATGTTATCAGATTCCTGGTGTATGGATACGTCGGCCGCCTGCACCAACACTGGGGTCCCTGGCCTGAAATCCAAACTCGAAACACTTAACATTGTTTCCCCAATCCAACTCACAGACTCTTGGTCCTATGGTATAACCGACCACCTATGATACCTCTCTGTCACGACCCATCTCAGTGGGGCCCAAGGCACAACTCCCCAAGCCCTCCTCTAATAGGCTAGGGGCCGGTGACTAGCACTGAGTAGGCATGTCACTAACATGGTATGCATTTCCTATAAACCTGTACACACACACACACACAACTCTAAGCCCGTAAAGCTGAAAAGTAAAAGCTACTAAAAATGGAAATGCATGCATACACTAAAAATCAAACAAACAGAGTACGACAGGAAGTAAAGTACATTAATGTAAAACCCTTGGGCAAAAGTGAAAGCCGACCAAAAGAGAGACTATAACAAAGTCCAACTTATAATGAAAGGTGTCGGGACTACAATCTGTAGTCGTAATAACACACCTCGGCCTGTCTGATCTCACTGAGCACCATCCAGTCCTTGTCCTCCTAGAATCATGTCAATGTCTCGCTCGTCTGCACTAGACACGACATGTGCGGGAAAACCCCATGCATGGGTGAGTATAACAATACCCAATAGGACAACCCAAAACCACATAGGAAATACAACAAGGGAAAATAAAACAAAGGAAAGATACAATCATCTCTACACAGTATATGTTTACAGAACATACAACAAGAACATCCAAATATACTCATACACGATCGACCATTGCGAAACTACCACTAAGATCTAGCTCGAAGATTCCACTAAGCACGTAACAAGGAGAAAACACTCCTAGGTCTGAAGAGAGAGATTCAATGTACTCATTCCGGGAGAACACACTCCATAAGTACTTATGGACATGATGCTCAGATTAGGATCATAACCAATATGTATTGGGTGATTCCAACAACATAGTTTGAAGTAATCCACTAAGAATAGGATCAGTGACTGGGTAAAGTAGGTCACGTAGATACCAAGAACTCTACTTAGGGTTCCATGAATGAATAGAGGATCCAAATATATGTCTCATAGAGGGGATTCCAACAACTCTATCCAAGAAGTCCTGCTAAAAAGAACATACTCTTGTACATAGGAAATGATACATAAAACCGTCAGGGGAAAGAACAAGGGGATGAACCCCAAGGAAACTACTCCAAGTCACAATAGAATACTGGCTAAAGCCATGTAAAATTGGTTACATGACATTTAGTATGGTTACACACCATGTTCCTTGACTCTGGGTACTGCCCATGTAAACAACCCATGTCACCCGTCTAAGCTGTGTAAAACTCAACTACACGGCATGTAGAACGATCACACGCCCTGTTCCCTGACATCGGGTTTTGCCTGTGTAAATGGCATGTGTCTGGAATTGAAGTCGTGTAGGATTGAATATACATGGTGTGTAAGTCAAAGCACATGCCATGTTCTGTCAACTAGGAAACACCGGTGTACCATGGTTGCATGCCCATACATAGTGTCTGTCCGTGTCGCCTGCCCATATACCAGTACACGGGGTATCCTGTGTATCTAGCTAGGTCCGGCCGAGGAAGGTTATACATTTCATGTCCTTGTCTGTGTACCCAACCCATGTCCGTATACTTCCGGAGTACATGCCAAGTGGCCCGCCGATGAACACACGCCATGTAGCCCATACTACACGCCGTGTAGTTAGGAAATTTCCAGAAATGTTATCTTCCTCCTCTTGCATTTCCTGGATCTCAGGATCGCATTTCTCTTTTTCATTTTCATAAAAACGTAACATTATGGTCTGCCCCGTCTTCATGATGCCTAATCCGTGGGTTTCAGACCTTCGATCGACTCCAAAATCTGATTCTAGTCATCCGTGCAGAAATCTTTTGAAGAAAGATATCTTTCGATCCACTTCGATTCATCCATCACCACCACCTTCGCACCTCCGTGGGGTTTTTCTGATGCTAGATCTT
Source organism: Viscum album (assembly GCA_963277665.1). Taxonomy (NCBI): domain Eukaryota; kingdom Viridiplantae; phylum Streptophyta; class Magnoliopsida; order Santalales; family Viscaceae; genus Viscum; species Viscum album. Next base: position 451,059,099 of record OY728157.1, on the reverse strand, counting down.
CAATATGGGATCGTTGCGTCATGCAATGGATGCACAACGTTCAGTAGTTCATAGCTCCACGAAGAATTTGTAGAACGCGCATGAAGAAAGCGAGAAAATCACGGGAGAAAGGCGAAACAAATTGAGAGGGATGAACCTTGATCGATGTTTTTTTCTATCTTGGTTCATCATCATTAGGAGATTAAACGAAACCAAAACAACTTCAAGAATCAAATCCCCGAAATTCCCGTAAAAAGACCATCCCACAAATACGATCAATCAGTGGGCTAATCTCTTCGTGGATTACTCCGCGTTCATCGTAGGAATCAATAATGGGAAAGAAATCACAAAGATATCAAATACCCTACCTAGATCTACAGCACTCGTTGGTGAAGATCTGGTCATCGTGTTGTCGTCGCCGGTGAAATTTGTCAAGAATGTCGTCACCGCGTTGGGGGTTTCTTCCAGAGCTTTCCAAAAGCCTCCATGGGTTTTAGGGTTATGTGTTCTGTAGCACTAGACCCCTGTGAAAGACTTTATTTAAAAGGGATAAAAGGGATTCGATGCAAAAAAATTAATAAAATATCTTAATTAAAAATTTATTATGGTTGCACCCAAAAACTGGATTTCACCACCGACCTGTTCCAGCCGATGTTAGGTCACTCATAGGGTAAAACCGCTACTCTGGATACAAAAAATGCCCTCGGATTTCTGATCCAAGCACCCGTTCAAGAGTTATCCCACATTTCAGGAAAACCACACGCACGTGTTATTTAATTATTTAATTAAATTCAGACATTTTTTAGGGGCTCACCGGGCCTCAGAACTGCATACCGTCTGAAATCCTGGTCTCAAAATAATTCCCATATAATATTAAAATAATACATGGAAAAATATGGTACATTACAACATATATCATAATCCAACCGTTGTTATATTATAAATTGAACAAAATCTATACTCAGTGAAATGAATTCTATCAAAAGAGCATGAATTGTGTGTAACACAATCCAAGTATAGTGTGACGTATAATACAAGCTAATAAAGTGTTGCATATAACACAATCTAATCTTGGTGTAGTGTATAAAACAATCCATCAATGAAATAAAAAGGAATATATCTCTTAAAATCTTAGGGTGTTACACTATACCCCCTTTAAATGAATTTATCCCTCGTAATTCATCGGCGTTATAAATGACTTTCCTACTTGAATGTTTCATTCAAGGAATCCCACAATGTAAAAAGTAATACTGAAGCATCATTTTAAAAAATGAATGTTAGAAACATAACTGAAACCCAAAGTAACTCATCATTGGATGTCAGTACTAACAAGAATTGGTAGGAATATAAGGTAAAAGGGTTAGTCCATTGAGCCTCTATAACTGCTTTCCTCTCCCATGATTCCCCATGAACATAGCCATGCTATCACAACACTATGATTATGGGCATTGTCTTACCCTGCAACACATTCTCACTGTTATCCACAACATCAATCAAATTCTCCAAAAATGATGCATTAGCCTCAAGTTCAACATCATCACCCATTATCATGAGATAATGGTAATTTTTATAATTTTAAATCAATAAAATGTGGAAATAATCATCTGTAGTAATATAACAATAAATAATAGAAAATGGACATGCCACCGGTATGATTCTCTCTGAGAACTCAAATCGTCTAACAAACCTAGTTTCCATATTTCCAAGGATCATAATTTGATGGTGATTTTATCATGGTTACATCCAAAAGAAAACAAGATCAATGATTGTATACAAAAGGGGTCTAAAAAAATATTCAGCATGTAACGTATTCCAACTCTGTGCCATATACATATGTTTCCAAGTTAGCTAAACATGCATTAATGTCTCATTCATTAGATTCAGTCTAAAAAACTCTAACTCACAAGAATATATCAAACATAGCATTGATCTTCATAGATATCATTAATAGACTCATATGGGGACTGTTTAGTAGTCACAAGATATCTATTATTATAAGTAATCAAAACATGGATTTTTTCATTACCAAGAGCTACCAAAATCAAGGGCACAATATATCACCATGTCATCCAACATCAAGATAGTACACTATGATTTTCCATTAATCTACAGGTGGAAACACATATGCATGAAAACCTGGGTACCTAGTGCCTTCTGTATTCTTTTCAAGAGGTATAAAAAATCATTTGAATCATAGTCAGAAACAAGACTCTATGGAATCCTACTAAAACTAAATATCTCCCATATATATCTCACCCAATTGGTCCAATGTAAAAGTCTCATGAATAGGAAATAAATGGGAACTTTTTTCAACTAGTCAACAATCACCCAACTCATGTCATTGTTATGAGGGATCCCTCAAATACCTACTAAATGTCTATTGTATCATTTTCCATCTTTCATTACCAAATTTGAAATAGCTTTAATAAACCACTAGGTCATTGATTCTATTTTGTCACTTATTGACATGTATATCATCATGTCACAAAATCCCAAATGTCCATTTTCATGCATGACAACCAATTCATTCATCCTAGGTCATGGTATATATTTCTCAAATAAGGATGAACAACCCACTTTGAGGTATGAATCTCATACATCAGATCTTACTATATAAACATCATCAGAACAACGTGGATCCAAACATAGATGTACTCATCCTCATTTATATTGAAATTATTTGGCGAATCCTCACCTTCATGAATTTCCCTTAAGGACCATATCATTAGATCCTCTTACTGAATCCACTGTATCTAGATTAAAAGTGTTCAATCAACTGATAAGGATACATGGGTCTTTTTCTACTGGACCTCCTAAACATCAATATGAATCTCATCTATCAAGTTCAAGTTGTTTTTCATGATTGTCACAATACATGTAATACAAAAATATGTAATCCACAAACACAACCACAAACTGATCAACATACAAGTGAAATATTCATTCCATCTAGGAAATAAAAAAAACAATATAATTAATCAACCCAAATGGAATCATGATGAACTCATATAGTTTGTACATTCTTCTCAAAAAATTCATATTATGTCAGATGGTATAACTCTCAAATAAGGATATCCATACATGAATTCAGTCTTGGAGAATACATAAGATCATATAGATTTTTCAAAGAGAAAATCTATATTTTAAAGAGAATTCCAATTCTTCACTATTATTCAGTTCAGGTTCTAGTAAATGACATGTAAAGTAAATGTCCAATCATCACTCTTAGAAAACAAAAAAAATGACACCAGGGAGAAAGACATGGATGGATAAATCCCTTATATATAAACTCTTATAGTTGATTATTAATCACATGAGGAAATGATGGTTCCTTTCAGTATGGTTGAATAAAAGCTGGTTCATCTCCAGGATTAGGTCAATAGTGAACTCAAAATCTATTTAAGATTCCATTTTGAAGACGATTGTAGGAATCAAATTCTAAAATCAATCCACTATGATTGAAGAGACACAATTCCTCACACCCCCATTTTCAAGTGAAGGACATGAAAACTAGGTGGATATATCACCATGTTTATGATGAACTGGTACAACACACCCTACCTAGATATCTCATTCACCATGAATAACATTATTATTAACCTTAGGATACACAAAGTATAACCTCCCATAGTAAAAACTAATATGGAATCAGTATTCTACAAACAAATCCACAACCAAAATCATGTTGAAACATGACATATGATGAATTATTTGATCTAAAAGGAAATGATACTCACCATCCATGAGATAAAATCAATTGTACAAATAGATATACCTATACTATACGCCCAATGGTGTATTGATCATCATAATACCACTAACAGACACCAAATTTAAACTCTAACCACTGATAAGATGATAAAATATAAAATAATTTGAGGCTAAAATATCAAATAAATCACTAGAAATAACAGAAACTAAAAATAATATCTATGTAAGTCGATAGACCTACCTCACTATCCATAAATGTTGGTTGAACATCATGAAACTATCATATCCCCCAGCCCTATTATTTGTTATGCTTTCTCTTTGGAGTGCATCGGTATGTGAAGACACAATGGATGTTACCCCACATTCCCGATTTCTAAAGGCAGGCAACCTTCGTCGGTTAATCAGGGTAATTTTCTCCTTGATCAAAATTAGATGATGGGATGCGGGTTCCTCCTTCAAGGCATTCCATCTCAGAATTCTTTTCCTTGTATGGGTCTCCCTCATAGATTTTGATGTTGTTCATGAAACTCGTCCCCAATTCCATATCTTCCTGGATGCTTGTTAATTACACTGCTTCTATCTGGACATTTCAAGGGGTTAGGTTCAAGAAGCAACCATCGATCAAAGAAGTAGTTATGTTCGACATTGTTGGCATGTCTGGATCATGAAACTCTGATGGGTGTGGATTTCTCCCCTTCTAATAGGGCTTCTTGAGTATTAGAAATCCCAAGGCATCCTTCATCAAATTTACGGAATTATATTTAACAGGCCTTTCTCTAAGGTTATCCTCAGCTTCCCATGATTAAATATGGTGTACTACGAGTTTAACATCTAGTGGAGATAAATAAAACTGATTAGAACACTAATAGGAGTGGATAATCTTGGTACAACCACAAGAGGTATCACCTTAAGGGTTTACTATATGAGTGGATAGAATTTTCCAATGAATATAGATCTGAGGATTTATAGGCCCATATAAAGGGTACTTCAGTTTTTACCATTGGATGGTACTGACCCTTTGTAAGGATTCCTTTATACACTTCTTAGGAGACAAGGATCCAAACCACATAGATCAAAGGGGTTATGAATTGGGGAATACACAAAGAAAGACGATCCAGAAACATGTTGTGGATTATACATGGATGGTGGCCCATCGTAAGAGTGACACTATTGGATGGAAGGTTATGGATTGGGTGGGGCTTATGCCGGGTTAACAGCCAAAATTGATGGATTGATCCCACAAGGTCATCATGTCTTAGGTCGGAATCATAATGGATTATGGATGGTTAGATGTAGTGGATGAGAGTAATGGTATGTAATAAATGTAAAGATGAATGTGATATTAGTATTGGACCTCAGAGAGGATTCCAATGTATCCTAGTGGAAGAAATCAAAGTCCACATAGTTCGGTGGGGCGATGGGACACCAAAGGAGGCATCCCATAAGGATGGATGTATTGATTTGGACCCAGAGGAAGTAGAAACTCGAGGTTGGGGCTTGACCTTCACAAAACACAAATGCTAAAGGTAGAGACCAATATGTGACATGATTTATGGTCTTAAACATTAGGGAGGCTTCCAACGTATCAATAATTTATGGAATCTAAGAAGACATAGTTCAAGTTAGTGGATGGAATTAGGTTGTACACAAAAGGCATCCAGTCGACGACATGTTAGGGGTTACGCGTGGTTAGTGACCTGAATGTTGGTCTGATGCCGCTAAGGGATGAAACAAGGATTCAGGTCCCCAAAATGTGGAAAACGTGGTTTGTCGGTTCTTGGGATTGAAAATCCTGGTGGCTTCTAACATACACATTCATGGAGATGCAGATCAATTCCCACCTGGATCAAATATGTTTACTAGTGTTTGGGGTTGAACCTCAGGGAGGCATCCTACATAACCTGTCTAAGAGATAGGGATCAAAAGACATATAGTTATCATAGGATTACCAGTGTTTAGGGTTGAACCTCAGGGAGGATTCCTCTGTACCATGTTTAAGATACTAGGATCAAAACCCCCATAGTTCGAATAGGTTTACAAATTTTACTAGTTGAACATATGGGAGGCTACCTATGCACCCTATCTAGGAGAAGTGGTCAAAACCCATATAGTTTGAATAGGGTTACATGTGTTTTGCATTAAACCTCAGGGAGGCTTATTATGTACCATGTCTAAGATACCGGGATCAAAACACACGTTGTTCGAATAGGTTTACCATTGATTGGGGCTGAACCTCAGTGAGGCTTCCTACAAACCCAATCTACGGGACAGGGATCGAAAACATATAGTTCGAATAGGTTTATTAGTTTTTGGGATTGAACCACAGGGAGGATTCCTATGTACGATGTCAATGAGACATAGATCAAAACCCACATAGTTCGAATAGGTTTACTAGTGTTTGGGGTTGAACCTCATAAAGGCTTCCTACATACATGATTCAGGAGATAGAGATCAAAACCTTCATAGTTCAAATAGGTTTACCAGATATTGGGGTTGAACCTTAGGGAGGCTTCATAACTACCCTATCTAGGATACAAGGATAAAAACCCATGTAGTTCTAATATGTTTATCATTGTTTGGGGTTGAACATCATGGAGGCTTCCATCATACCATATCTAGTAGATAGGGATCAATACCCATGTAGTTCAAATAAGTTTAACCATGTTTTGGGTTGAAACACAAGGACACTGCCTATGAACCTTATCTAAGAGATAGGTATCAAAACACATTTAGTTCAAATAGGTTAAACAGTGTTTGGGGTTGAACCTCAGGGAGGCTCCCTACAAAACATGTCTAGGAGATGGGGATAAAAATCTGCGTATTTTGAGTAGGTTTACCAGTGACTGGGGTTGAATCTCAGGGAGGCTTCCTACATACATTTTTTAAGAGACTGGGATCTAAACACATGTAGTTTGAATTGGTTCTCCATTGTTTGTGGTTGAACCTTGGGGAGGCTTTCTACATAACCTGTTTAAGAGAAAAGTATAAAAACCCCCATAGTTCGAATAGTTTTACAGTTTTTGGGTATGAACCATAGGGAGAATTCTTATCTACCCTTTCTAGGATAAAGGGATCCAAACCCATGTATTTTGAATAGATTTTCAAGGGTTTGGGGATGAAACATAGGAATGCTTCCTACGTACCCTATATAGAAGATAGGTATCAAAACCCACGTAATTGGAATAGGTTTTCTGTTATTTGGGGTTGAACCTTAAATGTATTCCTATATACCCTCTCTAGGAGATAAGTATCAAAACCCTTGTAGTTTGAATAGGATTACAAATGTTTGGGGTTGAACCATAGAGAGTATTTCTATGTACCTTTTCTTAGAGGTAGGGATCAAAACCCACATAGTTAGAATAAGTTTACAAGTGTTTGTGGTTGAACCTAAGGCTAACTCCTTACATACCATGTCTAGAAGAAAGGGATGAAACCCACATAGTTTGAATATGGTTACCAGTGTTTGGGGTTGAACCTTGGTGAATCTTCCTACGTACCCTATATAGGAGACAAGGACCAAATCCCACGTAGTTTGAATATGTTTACCATGGATTGGGGTCAAACCTTAGAGAGGCTTCCTATATACCATATCTAAGAGTCATTTATCAAAACTCATGTAGTTTAAAATCATATAGTTTAACGTGATTTAGAACTAAATCGGCATACATTTTAACATAAGGAGGGATGAGGTTGAACCAATATGGGGTGGTCAGGACTGATGGATGATAATCTTGAACTTTATAGAGGATTCATACGTACCTTTTCTAGAAGGGTAAAAGATTAATTTCCTTGTTTTTTGGTGGTATGGGATGGGGCTTACACAGTAAGGAGGTCCGAAGAGGATTCAATGGTCAATTCTTACTCTAAACTCATGTGAGTTGTGATTGGTGTGGGAAAAAAGTGGTAACAAAGGCTTGAAAATCACATCAAAAATAGTGCAACTACAAGGAATGGAATGATTCTTTTGCGTGAATAGATTCCCATAGAAGAAACAAGGGATTGTGCTTAGTTACAGTCCAAGGAAGATAGAGATTAGTACTTACACTTGGATGGAGGCATGATGGAGAAAAATCCCAAATAGAGGTTGATGGTGTATCGATGGTCTTTATTCTCATGATTCCTCTAAACTTTATGCATAAAGAAGAGAGAAGGATCAAGGATGTTACCTCCCAAAATAAAGACTACGGGCTTACACTAGGATGGTTTCCTTCCTCGTGGATATATTTCATTCCATGAAAGGAGGATCTCCTTCTATGTATCAAATATGACACTATTGTGGAGACCAGTGGGCATAGAAAATGTATGAGGTGGGGCAACCTATGTATATTACATAGGGTGAGGCAATAGATTAATTTCATGTGATAAGGATGGTCGTGCTTTACAGTTTAACATCCTTCACATCAGACATTGAGGATTCACTCCCCACCCCTAGAACATACATAATTGGCATACTTTGACCCTTGGTGAAGGGAAGGAACTAGACATTAAATGTGTATATGGGGATGTGGAGTGATCCATTGAGGGGCTCACATTAGCCTGGCTATGCGAAAAATAGAAAGACATTAGTGTGACTATGTAGAGATGCTAGAGGCTAAGAAAACCAATATGAAGCACCACCCATGGGACCCTGATGTCACTTCTTATAACCCTGGAGGGTCATACAGGATAAGGATTTGTGAAGCAATAGTGTTTAAATGAAGGGACCTGATGAAGCTCTGGTGCTCCACAATGTGGAGAATCTCTACAAAGGGTTATTCTTCCTGAAGTGGAGTGGACAAGCCTAGGCATGGAGTATACATGCTTATAAAGGGTTTTATGAAAAGTAAAAGGACATTTTTGAAGTAGGACTTCCCCGAGAATAGGTTACATGCAACATGCGTGATCATGATGAAATTTACTTCACAAAGAACAATGATCCTTCCTTATTATGGTGTTCATATATATATGGAAGGTACATCACCAAGCATGTATGTTTTGAAAATACTTGAGTTGCCTTTGGGTTCTTCTTCCATTGCATTGGATTGTGGGATTTTCAAAGAGAATCCCTACTTGAATAGGGGTTGCATATGATCTAAGGTAAATGAATTTTGCAAATCTCAAATACCATGAAGAGATAGTATTTATAAATGCTTCAGAAAGTAGATGGTTCTTAGCGATTTGAGAGATGTGAAGGAGAATGGGCGGGGTATCATTTCTTTGGGTTTGGGGGAACCCTGTTATTTATAGGTGAGAGGAAGCGTGAATCTCTGACTGCATGTCGCCAAGCTTCTTGAGCATCCCCATCAGAGGTGGATTTCATCAAGATTTTCATAACCTCAGTGTCAACCATCATCCCCTTCACATCGTAGAGTCTTTTTCTATTCCCTTTGTGGCACTCGCAGAAGAATCCTTCAATTTTTAGGGAATCACAGAGGTGATCGTCCCCCTCTGCAGTGCGAGGCATTCAATAAATTTCACAGTAATCATAGAACCATATGTCTATTTTCTCTATGGAGATCATAGAGGGGCCTCATCTTTGTGCCAACATCATTGCAGAGGGGCTTCAAGATGATTTTTTATGAAGAATACTATTTTGGAATTGGAGTGATCTTTTCATATTTTTCCCATGAAAAGATTTTGGCACCAAAAAAATCCGCCCTAAGACATGAAGCTGAGCAGAAAATGAGGGTAAAATTTTGAGGTCATATCGCCAAAAAATTTAGGTTAATCATGAAGCAAGGTCACGAATAAGGGTCGCAATTTGGATAGGTAATTCATGGCTTGAGAATGTAGTGAAGCTCACCGTGAATGGGACTACTGCAAATCTCGGTGTTAACCACCTATAAATTGGGTAGCATGACATTTCTTTTTTTCCATACCAATCTCTTCATTTATTTTCTCGATATCTCGATTTGCAGAGCTCCATGTTTTCTACAACCATTCTTTTCAAATCATGCACTCTATTGTTCTAGGGAGAACATAAAGTCTTCAGGATATGTGATTATGAACTCCATGGATTGTGCTTGTGAGGTATGTGATAGAGCTCTCAATCCTGTCACTAAAATCGTGCTCTGTGATTTTTCTGTGCAATCCAAGAAATATTTTCTAGTGTTGTGGGATAGAATGGATCACCATGAACCTTCTCAGGGGTCCTTGCAGATGTTGTTCAGAGAGAATAGATGGTGGATAACCTAAGAATTGGTGAATGTGTGCAGAGCCATTCGGACCAAGTATCCATGGTGGAGCTATTTTCAAAAGCCCAGATAACTACCCTCTATGAAAAAGAATGACACTATATGGATTTTGTCTGAGGGATGATGTTCTCATTCTTGAATAAAAAAGTTATGAGCCAGCCTATTGGTTCAAGAGTACATTATGCCAGTACTAGTGGTTTAGGGTTTTTGCTTGTCATACATGGGAGGATCACAAACTCATAAATTTCAACCGCTTGTTTTTTCATGTTAACAACATTGATGAAAAAATGTTTCAACCAAAGGTACCTCCCCCCTAGTACCACACCACTCTCAATGTGTCTTTGGGGAACCCGAAGAAGGGATGTACTAATTATTGGGACTTGGGCCATGGTAGAAAATTTACGGATGATTAGGAATGGGCATACATGGTCATTGCCTCCTATGAGAAGTTTGTGACAGAGATGAGGCAAGTCGGCATGTATGAGGAATGGGCCTTCCAATTCCATATCACTAGTAAATGATTATATTTCTAGAGTTTTTGAGAAGGTGGTCATCAAGGACCAACACATCTCATCTTCACCTTGGGTTGGTCAGTATCAGCCTCTGGAACCTTTACCAGATCACGAGAATTCCTATAACGGGGGAGATGTATGGCGAGTTCCTCCCACAGAAAATACATGGGACGACCCAGAGCAGATGCTGCTACTTACAATGGCATTAATGGATTTGGTGTCGGGAAAGGAAAAGAATTTGGTGATGGATATCCAATTCATGTTGTGGTTCAGACAGTTCTCCAACATCCCTTTAGATAGGAAGTTTCGTGTGAGGTTTTTTTTAAATTCCAAAAGAGGGTACATTGCAACAATGAACACTCATACTGGATACTCATTGGTGAAATAGTGGAATAAATGGGGGTCCAATATCAGCACCGAGCAGCAACCAATGGTTAGGTTGGCTGTGTTCATCTCGGTGCTCATATATTGATGGATCATGATAGTGAGAGATACAAACATGGGATTACAGCCAAGTTTGTTAATCTTGTAATTCATGTTGGTGATGGGGGAATAGATCAATTGGAGGATTCTAATATTGTCTAAGCTATATAATGTATTGTGGAATATCAGTGAGGGGAAGAAGAAACATTGGGTATACTGATAGATCCATATTTTGTATGGATGGGTAGGGGGAATATGGGCACTGAATAATAACCAAACCCCATTTCCCCTCTTTGGTCAAACATCAGACCAGCTATTCTGAATGATGTGCGGGGTTTCTGGACAATCCTGACCCCACCGATGGTGCTGATCCGAGCCTAGAGGGAAGATGAATTCAACTTCCATATGTTACTATTGCCAATGGGTGTGTTTATTGGTGAAGACTACGAAATTGAATAGAATATTTCTTATAGTCTGGACTTTTGGGATAGATTCCTAGTGGCGCAGGTTGACGATGATCCCATCTACGAGCCATACCCCCCTCATCTCTTCGAGAGGCGGTTCCAGAGCGTGCAGAGGTTGACCCTTCTAGTCTTTTTGGGAGTGTTCCATGAAGACCATACATTTTTGATGAGGTTCATGTAGATCATGTTCACATGAGAGGATGGGAAGATGCATAATGAGATGCCTCCTCCCACAACTTTCTATTGGATAGTTAAAGAGTATTTCAAGAGTTGGGAGGCTGCACACTCAGGGGAGATGTGGAAGTTGAAGACCATCTGTTCTAGTGATGGGGTGCCTCCTAGACATTCAGGTAGGGGAAAGAAAGTGGTAGGAAGATGTCTTGGTGGATGGAATGTAGTGGTGGTGAGACCTACACTGATCGAGAGGTAGTAATAAATGGTGGACCAGGTGTTACTGTAGGAGAAAAGTCAGAAAGAAGGGAGCCAAATCAGGGGGTTCAATAGGATACCCACTTAGATTCTAAGGAAGTGGCCAAGATATATTGATATGCTTGAGGATTCAATTTTCCCAATGGAATGTGACACCTAGGATGTCAACAGACAAATACTCACTCTTTCCTTTATGTGGAACCATCTGAACTATCTCATGATGTATTTTTCGGAGATTGGTCATGTCTGGGCCAATTTTTCAGTATATCATATGGAAGGGGAGTAATAAATAGACGACTTGGAGAACTTAGTGCACTCTCAGGGTTATCTATGTTCAACGATCGATTGGTTTAAATTTCTGCTCAATCAAACAATACCTCTGCAGTTTTCTACAGCTGAATTGAGAGAGCAGTTCCCCCTATAAAAATAATCATATGAGTCCTCCTAGTGGGAAGATGCAAGTAGAGGGATCCCTTTGGAAGAAGTTAAGGTCACAAACTCAGAGATGGAGGAGTTTTTGTAGTTGTTTATGTATACCCTAAACCATTTTCTTGTGGTCTACATTCAGGTCACATAGGCTTTCTCAAATAACATTTTACCTGTGAAGGAGAGCCTCATATGTAGAACTAGATCCCACAAAATAGTAGATTCCGCTTTGGGATCTTCACATTTAATGATGGCAATTGCCACATCTAGCCAGTCTACGGCACCCAGGGTGGTTCTCCCAGGGACTTTTGATTTCACAACCATATATGGGGGGGGGACGCCTCAGGATTACGGCAGATAAAACTCAAGGGAGGGACAAATTATTTGATCTAAGCAGGTCTTCATAATAGGTTTTATAACTATTTTCCATCAAACTAGTCCAACAGACGTCTATATTTTCTCACATGCGTAGTTCATTAAATGGAGTGGGCTGCATTTGCGATGATGTCCAGGGACCTAGGTTTAATCTTTTTTAGGGGAATGTAGAAGGTAGTAGAAGTGGACTCCCATACTGATAAAATAGTAGTCATCCCGATTACAGATCGGTCCATCAGTAGGGTGGTGCCTATGATCATCATGGTAGAATCCAACGATGGGGATCAATATGATAACATGAGACCTGACCTACCTAACTAGACAATAGAGGAAGATCTTGGTAACATGTTCCCAGAATAATTCCCCATATATGAACCTACTTTCCTTGAGTACTAGGATAATATTACTCTGATGAAGAGGGTAAAAAGGTCGTTTGTTTCCAATCATGGAAGCTAATCAACGCGTTTCATTAGGGAGACCCCACTTGCACAATGGATAAGACAAATCGGGAGTAATGGTTCATTAAAAACATGAAATATGCACTGGAGTAGTGGAATCTCAACGTCCTCACATGATCATTTGTTACTATATGGAAGAAAAAATACCAGAACATGACTGTGGTATCAGTGTGGGATGGAAGTGGAGGAAGTCTCTCAACAACATGAAACATCAATAGGGTGTCCATGAGATTAAACACTTGAGGTCATAGGAGAACAAGCAATCCTCTTTTCTTGATGAACATTCGAGACTCATATCTCAAAATGAATGCCAAACCGACAGGGTCTACATAACATATGAGGTGAGATTCTCATGATATGGTTGTTACACAAGCCGATGAGGATCAATCTCAGATCAAGGATGATGAACTATGCCACATTTCCATCAGGGAGGTGTATGAGCTTAACATGAGACTGCATATCCTGGATGCCACAAGCCAGATAGTAGTAGAGTTGGGATGCACCATTAATGAATTCCACCTATCTATGGAAGGGGCCAATCCATAGACATTATATACAATGTGAACTCGTAAATGTACATTCATGATTTTATTAATTATGTTGGTTACATGAATGAGATCCATTAACTATTTTGATTAATGTATTTCCATAATATCTGTTAAATATTCAGAAATCAAACCCTAAGTTCTCATGGGTCATACCCAATGTGATATTCAATTAAGGGATGAATCGTTATTCTATTTGAACATTCAGGTGCCCACCAATTTAAAGACATTCGGGGAATGAATCACTAACCCAGGTTCCCGAGAAGAAAGGGGGAGGCCGGATTGGAGAATGATGTTCTCAAAATAGTTAAATTCAAAATTTCCCAACGTGCTCTACTGCATGAGTAGGGTAACACTAGGGGTGTGGGAATCAATTCGAAAATAGGGGAGTGGAAATTGTGTATCACGATACCAAAAATTTGGAACACTGTAGATATGGTATGACTATGAAGGATAAATTTTTACTTTGTTAAAAACATAGTATACATATTATTTTATCCTTAAATAGGGAAAACCAATGAGGGACAACCACTGACCATGCTCGAAACATGAAGTTTAACTTGAAATTTCGCCCATAATATTTCAAAAAATTATCCCAGGATAGTAGGCGAGCCATAGGCTAGGAATGCATACTATTGGGGGGGGGGGTTCTTTTTGACATGGAAGAGGACAGTGATCTGAAAAAAAAAGAGAATCAAAGCATCAAGGTTGGAGTGATGGGTTATTCAAATAGGGTCCAACACTCTTGCAATTATGCCACTATGTTGAGAATGCATTAGGTGAGTGCATCTGTCTAATCAGGGATTGTGCTCATTTCTAAAAAGGATCACTCTAGTAAGAACCTATAGTGGCCCATTTTTGTTTTAGGATAATGAGGATGTGGTTAGCCATAATGGAAATGTGTGGTGTGGTACATATCCCAATCCAAATGAGGATCATAAGATTCCACACAACACAACATGTTCTAAATGGGATTGTTTAGACCATTGACCAAAGGTGGCCTAATCGTGTGGCTGGAACTGAGGGAAAGTTCATGAGCATTCCTACATATCTTATGTAATGAGAATCAAACCATACATAGTGCTGGTGGACCTATGTAGTTTATCATTATATGGAAGGACAATGTGTGAAAAGTGGAGATCCCAAAAAAATGGTGGAGTACGTGGTACGGTCGTCATAGACCTGATGGGAAAGAGGACCTAAGAAAAACATTACATATCATGTAATCCTTGAGGAAATCTTAGGTCAAGAGATAGAAGATGTAAAAATTTGGGTTGGGCCAGAGAATAAGTGTCTGGGCATGCTTATTTATCCACTGATAATGGGAATCAAGCCACATGTAGTTCCGAGAGTGTAGTTTAAAGTCTTGTGGGACGACAAGAATGTGTGGTTAGGCTTCACTAGTACATTTCCTTACAAACCCACAAAGCCCATGTGATTCTTTCTTGATGTCAGAATCAAGGAGTAATGATGGGATTCTATTGTTATAGAGAGGAAAACATTATATTAAATGTAATTCTAGGTTAATTACATCCGAATAACACCAACCCGCCTACTTAACGCACATAGATGAATGGAAAGGTTAAACTGAGTGTGTTGGAATTACATTAAAACATATGGAAGTGTAATTAAGTGGATCTAGGAACCTAGGATTGGGATCACAGTGATGGTGGTTTGATGATGGAAGATAACTGTTGACCTTGTTAGAAATATAGCATCTATTTTGCGTTATCCTGGCATTGGGACATAAAAATGAGGGTCAACCACTGACAATGTTTGGAACATAGGACATATCAAAAAATGTTTTCTGAATCCTTCTGGGGTGTTGGCCCAAGGAAGCAGGTCAGCCGTTGTGGCATGAGACCAAGGCTTAATGGGGATCCCTTTAGACGTGGAAAAGGATAGAGATATGAATATAGGGATTTTGAAGTGTGGACACAAAATGAGGGAATTTACATGTGGAATCCAAAACGTTAGGCTCTATGCCACAACACATTTGAGTAATCCAATGAGACGTGTCTGATAGAGGGGGACACATGGTGCAGTTGTTCCAAAACCTAACGTGAACAAGGACAATAGAAGTACAAACTATACCATGTGTTCTCGGGGGAAACACTAGGTTGGGGGACCAAAGGTAGAATTTATGATGGGCATAAGACAAATTTTCTATGTGTTTCTTCATATCCCATGAGGATGGGAATCAATCCATACGTATTTCTAGAATATGTATATGTAGGGTACCAATGGAATGTGAAATACTGTCATGCAGGTCTAGATGATACCCTAAAAGAAGCGGCATTTGATGGATCATGTTTATTCATTAGTGTGGATGTGTTTTTTTATGAAACAAAAAACCTGGGACGGATAGTCCAAGTGTCAATAGGAATCAATCCATATATATGATTTGAAAAAAATTCCTGGTGTATGACCGATACTAGACGTATTTTACCCCTAAGTGAGGACACCACAATGTGTTGATGTTTTTCTTCATGCATCCTCGATGAAGATGTCATACTTTAGTGTCGTATGATAGGACTAACCAATCAATTTTAAACACATGCAGTGAAGATGAAATATTTTTATGTCATGTGGGGCCAAACTGTATAGTTTAATGTCATATGGCTTGGATTCCCATAGAATAACAAGGTTCTAAAGGTAATGCACAATGTGAGATGAAGCATACCCGACAGAAATGAGGTCATCAGTCCACACCACATCGTTCGAAACCCCATAGGGAAGGAACCTCAGCTCAAGGGGCCAAAAAAGATCAGAGGGTATGGGGATGGACCTGTAGACTATTTTTCTGGGCATACCTACCAAACCCAAGAGGATGGGAATCGATTGATACATATTTCTAAATGTTCCATGAAATTTAACATCATGGAGAAAGGATAATGGGAAATCATAGTTTAATGTTGTAGATCATGGACAGATAGAAGTTAGATTCATCCAAGAGAGCACAAACCATGACTATGTCCCTAAGCCCGCGTGGGATACTCTTGAGGTAAGAAACTAGAGCGGAGAAGATAATCACAACTTGTAGAATTCAAAAAAAGGGGAAATAGTGCAGTGCATCGTATGACACCATACCATGGATTCATCCTATTAATGTGAAAATGCGCACTATGGGATAGCAACAATAATATTGAAATTTTTCTTGTAAGTGATGGAGTGGAATGAGATGTGAATCATGACATCAATATTTAAGGCTCAATGGTGGCAGCATAATGTTGTAGGATAACTATTGATTGCATTTGAACCATTGAATATGCATCATGTGACAAAAAATGGGAACAAATAAATGATAGGTGACCACTGAACATATTTTCTATATAGGACTTCTATCAAATTGTCGTTTTAAATCCTCAGGGATGTTGGACCAGGATGTTATGAGAGCACTGGGGCGTAGCATCTGTGCCATTCAGGGGGTCATTTTCAGATGTGAATGACGTTGAAAACCCAAATAAAGATAATCATGAATAATGGAAGGGGATAAAAACATGTCCATATAGAACCCAACACTCTATGTCTCAGTAGCTAGTTCATGTAGGCATGTTGGTGAATTGACAAAGAGGGTATAGGGGTCCAATTTGAAGAAGAATACTCTAGGAGATTAGTGGAGGAAAAGTGAATGGAGAGCTCTCAAAGTAGAGGTTCATGGTGTTGTAGTTACAAACAAGACGTGAATGAGGACATAATCACCCACCACACCACATACCCCTCCCCTCAAAGAACTGAGGCAAAGGGCCCGGAATGAAGACATGGTTTTCTAAAGAACTGGTACGGGCCCTTTGATGAAATGTTTGGATGTTCCTATATATTCAATGAGGATGGGAATCAAGCCATACTATGTTATGAAGTGTCGTGTTGTTTAACATTCTAAAAAAATGATGTGGGGAATGAGAATCTTGAAAAAAATGTGTATGGTGTACATAATAACTTCACATGAATGAGTACAAAATCCAACATATGATACACCATTCATATTACAAGGAGATAAGTGGCTGAGATAAAGAATAGATAAACATGGGGTGGGCCTAAAAATGAAATGTTAAGGAATTAATATGTGTCCCATGAGGATGGAAATATGGCCGAACATAGTTCTCGAGATTGCATGTTGTTTAACATCATGTGAAAAGGATTTGGCAGATCATAGTTTATGGTCATAGTGCTCAGACCAAAATATACCCAATTTAATTTCGTGTACAAGGTTCAGAAGGGTGGAAATGGTTTATAATTGTTCCTGTCATTTGGAGAACATGGGGTGGCATTAAATATTGAGGATAATTTATGACCATGTTTATAAGACAGTATCAATCTCATTCGACCTAGAATAATAACTATCAATTGGTAATCGACCGCCGACCATATTCACACTGTGGTAAATGTGTCAATTTATTGTTCTATATCATCCAGGATGTTGAACCAAAGCAGAAGGTGATCCAAGGTGGTGTGAAACCATGCCACTAGGGGGTACAATCGGATATGAAATCTAGGAACCCAAATGGCTGAACTTTTGAAGCAAGGAAGTTCATGATCAACCTAATGTCTTCTAGTAAGGATGTTGGATGAAAGAGGGGTGTTTGAAGGGGTTGTGTGTGGTGTGGAAAAAATATCCCAACTTGAACAAAGACATAGATATCATACAACGCCGCACCTTCCTATGTAATAACATGGGAAAGGATGTCGGAATGGTCTAGGGACCTGATGTTGGGCCATATATTAGATGTCATGGTGTTTCAATGTATTCCATTAGGATGGGAATTAGGCCGAACATAGTTCTGAATGTGTTGTTATGTTTAATGTCGTTCATCAAGGATGAGGTGAGATCATAGTTATGTTCTTAGTGATCTGACCATTTTACATGTTATTTTCATATAGTATGAGGGTAGTCGTTTAACATCTTGCAGGATGGTCATAAAGTTTAACATCCTGCGGGACAAGTGTTGAGTAGTATTTCATCCTTCAGCCGGGACGAATCACACATTTTAATGTCGTGTTATCAGCCCAAAATAGTTTATGGTCACGTGGGAATGGTGATGGGTTGTTTTACACCCTTTAGCATGGACGAACCATGTAGTTTAATATCGTGTGGTAAGGGAGGAATAGTTTAAATTCATGCAGGACTAGTGCTATGTAGTTTTATATCTTTCAGCCTAGCTGGGCCATGCAGTTTAACATCATGTGTTTAGGAAAGAACATTTTAAATTCATGTGGGATTGTTCAAGAAAAATGATGCTGGAAGAATTTAGCATTGTTGGGGGGAGTAATACACTCACCATCCACGGTGACTAGAGAGTATGTACCATTTGGGTAAACCATGTGAATGATATAAGGTCCCTCCAATTTGGGTTCCAACTTCAGTGGCTTCGTACAAGGTATTATGTGAATTATTTGGGCTATTACCATGTCACCTTGTAAGAAATAGAGGAGGAAACCTTTCTTGTTGAATTATTGGGCTATCTTCTTCTGATGCCTCTCCAAATTTTTTAGGGCACAAATCCGATTCTCATGATGATCTTCCAGTTCAGCTAGATGGATTGAAACTACTTTATCTAGTGTCTGTTGATCGTAGACTGATGTGTGCAATGAAAGAAATTGAATCTCAATGGGTTGGACTGCCTCCATTCCCTAAACTTGGGAATATGGGGTCACTTGAGTGGAATTACGAGCCATCATCTGATAAGACTAGAGAAAATTAGTGAGTTTATATGGAAAGTTATTAATGTTATGACCAACCATTGTGTGAAAATTGTTGTAGAGGTTTTGGTTGATTTCCTAGATCTTCCCATTATCTTGAGCATGATAGAATGAGGTATCATTATAACAGAAACTATACTTGGCATACCACTTGTTTAGTTCATCTTCCAGAAGATGGTTCCTTTATTGATTAGTATGGCATGATGGAATCTGATTGTATATATGATAACGAAGCTCACAAACTCAAAGATAAAATGTTCTTTTAATTCCTTGAGCGGTACTTCCTCTTCCCACATGGAAAATAAAATTTGTAGAAGTCTGGATGAACCTACACTGGTGTGCTATCACAGGCGGATATAGTCTGATGACATCGAGTCCCCAAACCGTAATGTTTTAATAGTATATGATAGTGTAGGGTGTTTCTAGTGGCTGATATACAAAATTGGCCTATATTTGGTATTAATGGAACCTCTTGAAAAACTCAATATGGTCACAGATCATGGTGGAAAAAATTAACCCAATATCTAGATATGGTGAGAGTGTTTCAGCCCTGTCTGATGAGCCCCACAAAAACTAGTATGAATCTATTACATGACCTAAGAAGTCTCACCTCCTTGAATTCAGTGGTGGAGAATACCATTAGACCCATGTCTCTAAAAGATCCATTCATGACGGGGACAACTCTAGAGGGTGAAATACAATGTGTGCTTTCAGATTATATCTTCTTAGGCTTGATAATTTAATATATTAACCTCCTAGAGATACTTGATAAAGGGGGTCGAACAGTCATGAGTCATTTCCAATAATGATATAGGGGGCTTGGGGGACATGTTGTCAAGGCACCAGTTGTAAGGTGGCCTACTTACAAGATATCATTTTTGTCTGGAGTAACTGAAGAAATGACTCTCTGATGCTCCACATAGATTATAAAATAATCTTTGTTATGATCTTTAATTGATTTAGCTAGGCTGTTCAAGGCTCCATCCCAACCATTTTGTGAATGAGGGTCATGAGTAACTTCTCACATAGAAGGGAATTTGCACATCAGCTAGAGAGTAGAGTCTAACAGTGGTAAATGCTCTGGCTTCCTGATGACGTAGTCACTACTAGTCTTCTTGATGACCAGTTCAGGTCCACTTTCACATGGAATTTGGGAACTCGAATCTTGAGGGACATCTCGAGAGAAGTAATGTGAGCCTGATACTCTACCTCATTGTTGGTACAACCTTCTACCAACATGAATGATTAGGTTAAGACATCTTTTGTGGGTGTAATGAAGATGATACCCATGACCACTCATTTGAGTATGGAATTATTATGTTTTCTTATATTTGGGCTCCAGTGAGTGCCATCAATGTGAAGTTTCCCACACGGAATGTCATGATCTACTAAGATGATTTCTTTATCAGGAAAATCATGATCCTGAGGCTGCTCTTTGAAAAATGGATGGATGGAAAGGATGTCTACCAACACCCAACCCTTAATGGACTCTTGGGGAATAAACATGAGGTCAAACTGTTGAAGGATCACTGACTATCGATCTAGATGACCTGTCATCATGGGGAGGTTCAGAATTTACTTTAGAAGAACCACTTGGGACCCTATATATATCTCATGGTGCTTCAAGGAATGCCATAATTTCAGTACTAAAAATACTATCGTGAGGAATCACATCTCAATAGAGGAATATCTATCCTTTGTATTGAGGATCATGTGAATGAGATTGTAAAAACAATTATCCATTCCCTCACTGTTCTTCTGGGTTAGAAGGGAATCAGGATTTCTTTCAAAGTGGTGATATAAAGGACCAATTTTATTTTCAAGAAATGGTTAGCATCAAAACCGGTGGTTGTAAAGGGTATTTCTTTATCTCTTAAAAATAAATATTACACTTCTCTTCCCACTCATAATCGACACATATCTTCATGATCTGGGAAAATTCATACACATTCCAGCTAAAATTGTAATGAATCTGTTTATATAAGCTAAGTGTCCTTGAACGCCTCAATCTCTTGAATGTTGTGTGGAGGATAAATCTAACTAATGGACATGATCTTAGCTAGATCATTCTTGATGAATTTATATTGGACAATGAATCCAATGAACATTATAGAGGTGACCCCGAAGTCACACTTCAGGGGGTTCATCATGAGATGGTGGGATTGAAGAAAGGTTAACAGTTTCTCAATATGTTTGAGATGGTCCAAACACTGTCGATATTTAAGCAAAAAATAATCCATGAAACATTATACCATGTTCCCTAGGATCAGCCAAAATTTTTTGTGCATATAACATTGATAGGTGGCACCTACATTCATTAGACTGAAGGGAATTAACCAGAAAAAAATGGAACCTTTTGGTGCCCTGAAGGTGGTAGAATATTCATCCTCAGGGTCCATTAAAATTTTATTATATCCATAATACCCATATGTAAATGATAGATCATGGATCCCATAAGTGGCATATATCCATAGTTATTTCATTGGAAGGGGAAAATCATCTTTTGGACAGTGGCGGTTGAGATCCCAGAAGTCGATGCGACGTTTCACCTATCTGTTCTTCTTCTTAATGGGAAAATTGTTAGCTAGCCTTATGGGGTAATATACTACCTTGGAAAATATGTCTTTGTCTAGTCTATCATCCTCGGTCGTGACCAAGGCATTGTAAGAATGGTGCATCATTCTAGGAGGTTGTTTGAACCTCATTGATTTACTGGAAGACTGAGTCTGTGGATAAAGACCTAAGTATCAAGTCCTAGAATCTCTTAATAAATCCAAGAGAATACATCATGATGATGTTTCAAGAAATCCATTTTTTTCTCTTTGATAGTCATAATGATGTTGATCAATGTTGGATTGGGATATGTCTCGTCACTAAGGTTCACATGTACCAATTCATCGACTATAGTAAAGGCACCCTATTCAACAGTAGGACAAGAATTATCCAAATGAATTTCTTCATTTAGAAAGGATGTATCCTTAGTCAGAGGAGTTTATTTGGAATTGACATATCCTGAATGGACACTAGCGCGGGCCAGAGTGGCGGAGAACACCGCATCAGGGGACCCCAGACACTACTGAAACCATTGTGAGGAAACTTTCAACTCGATCTCTTCTGGCTTTCGACCCAATAGGCCATGTTGGATAATATCAGAGTAATAATGATGTGTCAGCTTGATATGGTTCCTCCCATCACGATTAACCAAGCAAGTATAACATATTTTTGATTCCATGGGGTAGACATCATGGTACCTTATGGGAGTAGGGCACTCAAGGATCACCCAAGGCTAATTTTTATAGTAATATGAGGTGATCTTCTAGAATCCCATAGACTTGGGAATGTTCTTCTCTCCCATTATAGATAAAATAAAGAATTTAACCAAGTCCATGGATGTGGCCTCTAATCGATGGATTTGGAAAATTTATCAATCGTCGATGTCTATCCACAAGTTTGTTACAACCGTAGCATGTTCAAACTCATTAGCCTAAATATGATTTTCCATGCTCTTATAGTAGTCAACATCCAGATATCAGGCATCACAAGAGGAAAAGGGAAGAGAATCACCATACAATATTCCTACTTGACCATTAAGGGATTGCTTAAGGAATTTTTCATATGAAGAAGGGATCACCACATGTCCATGGAGCCATGTCCAACCCATCAATTCATTGTAATAAGTTTCTTGTGAGACAATCATGAAGTGTTGGCAACTAGGCCTCCAAAATGAGTTTTTAGACAGATCATTCCATCTGGTGTCTACTATTTCTTATCATATCCTTGATTTTTCATTTCAGAGGGACTTAGATCAGCCTCGGACAGTCCCATATTTTTTAGTATCCAAGTCGGGATAAGGTTTATCCCCAAGCCAATGTTGACTAGATAGCGGAAAACCTCAACACGGTTGAAATTTCCAATGATGTATAGAGTGAAGATATGACCTTGTATGGGATATACATTATATTTCCAGAGAAATAGATAATTTACTAACGTTCATCATGCTCAATGGCCTCAGCATGGAAGGATTCTGCAGCTACTACCTCCTTCTAAAACAAGAGGCAGATTCGTAAATCAATAGTAAGGGATTCACGCATATTCTATGACAGTCAAAGAGCCTCTAGGATGGAGAGATTCATATGAATATAAGAAATATCCTTAATAATATCTATATTCATGCCAATCACGAACATTTGCTGATAGAAGGTCGTTCTATGGAAGGAGGAAAGACAAGCACTGGTGGTTGAACCAATGTTTGACTGGTGTTTGAAATGTGTCACAGATCACTAGTTGAAATATGTGGAGTGACTACTAGATGAGGGACAGATGACAAAGATAGATCCACAATAGAATGTGGATTATTGTAGCGTGATCATGTGGGCTCTGCCAGATCAAGGGGAAAAAACAGCGGTGGAGGTAGAATTGGTGAAACATGATGAGAAGGTTTTGCATAATGGGCTTGATATTGGGCCTTCTATCTGGTTTCAGTGTCATGAACACGATGGTCTAGAGTACTATCCAATTCATTCCAATGAATCTAATAACAATGGATTCGACAATGATGGCATCAGCAGTGGACGTTTGGAGGATCTTCCATGTGCTCCTCATCACCGAGAATCATGTAGGCGGGTACCAGCTCCACATTGTTAATAAAACTGTACCATGTATTATTACATTAAGACTCCTCCATCACTGTAAAGATTCTAGGGGAATTATTCATCTTCGGGGGAATGAAATCTTCATGAGTACTGTATGGTGATTGCATCGAGGGGGAACTTTGGTTTCCCTTCTATCGTTGTTGGTTTCCCTTCTAGGGAGACTAAGACTGAGATGTTGATTCAGAAGTAGTGGTTATTGGTAACATAGCATCTTCTGAAAAAAAAAATTGGTTAAAATGTTCACATATAATACCATGGTCATGGGATACAATCCTATGGGCCTTCTGGTTGTCATAATTTTTAGACCCACCATTATGAACCTAGTGACACTGACCTTCACTATCATTTTCGCTATCAGAATTGATGAACACACATGCCACCTATGATGGGGCTAGACCTACCATGACTATGTTTTTGTTAACATTCTCATGGATCATTTCTTTAAACATGTATCATTTCATGAGTGTGTTCCCAAGGATCTAATTATTTGGGAAGTAATTGGGGTGATCAGTGAGATCCACCTCTATGGGCCTCCTACATTCGACAATCATAGGATTCCCTGGTCCAAGGAGCTCTGGAAATAACTGAGGACCTGAACCACATTATATGATTTGGTCTGGTTCCTTCTATTTAGGAATGGGCTCTAAGAGACAGGCCTAGATGAGGGTCGGAAGGATCATGTTGAAGGGGTAGAATCTGAATAACACACCTAGGTGGTAGCGGTGCATTACACGAGGGATCCATCCAATTTTGAGGTATGCATTTCTAGGCAAGAGACTGTGCCTATGGTGGGAGGGCCTCGGTGAGGCTATTCAGGTGGTTCCACTTGTAATAAATCTAATTAAATAGGTGCCTCTATTTGTTCTACCACTATGGGCTTGACCTTAGCAGCTCTTCTCTAGGGAACTACAGGAGGAAATAGGCATGCCTGGCTGGCCTGCTACAAGGCTTCCCCTAGCCGCAAGGATATTTTAATGAAATCATGATATCCCCACTAGGTATTTCCCAGTGGCGATAGAGGGCTCCAATTTAGTTTTTAAATTCACCACTCACATTGTTAGCAGATTCTTCTAAGTTAGAGGCATATCAACAGAGTACATGTGTCCTTTCCACCTTAGAAATAGTCTTCAACACACTCTTCAAGCCTCTACATTCACTTGAATAGGACATCAATACTTATATTCTTGGTTGTGGAACTGAATTGGTGACTAATTTTCCTATGAAGATCCTCCCATCTTGATACTGACTTAATGGGTAGCTGGTTGTACTAGACAAACATAGGCCCTTTCAATGATTGTATGAACACCATAGTTTTGAGGCCTCCGACTACACTGGAGTTCCAAACATGGGTCAAAACATTGAAATATTGTCGGCCAAATGTATCAGAAGATCGCATGTCCCATTAAGGGGGTAAAAGGTATGATTTCTGAAACCCGAGGGTGATGACATGTTATCAAAACATGCAGGATACAACTTACCATCTGAAGATATTTCCATAGTTCAAGTTTCTAGAGCCTAGAGGTGGGCAATGAGCACTACCATTGATCCATTTGGATGAGGATTCTTTCCTTGACAAGGATGTCTAAATACTAATGCATTAGAAGGTTCTTCAAACATGATTATAATTCCGCCACTCCTCAAGGAGTGGTCGGTGGAATAACTTGTGGGACATTTGAGGGAACTACCTATGGAGCTGTTAGTGTAACCTGGTCTAGATCTTGAGGGTTATTGAAAAACATAGGTGGATTTGGTGATTCAAATCGCACCCTTTTGCATAAACTCTAGATTCTACCATGTCTTTATGTGCTAGATGGTCAATGTCACCTAGAGGCAACTTATTGAGGGGAGGACGTACCTGCCCTTGCTTCCCCACTTGTGGATTACCATAGTCTGGTCATTGTTCCATATCACATTCATCAAGATGGTCATCAACATTCTTTTTATGCTTCACAAGTTGATTACACAACATATCATTTTCATGGCAATCTTCCATCTTTTATTTTGATCCAGATGTGTAATAGGGTCTGACAACTCTAGAATACTATTTACCATTATTGGGGTTCTGACCATGCGATGATGACTAGGAGGGTGGAGGAATTCCCAATTAATTTATTTTCTTATGAGTAACCATACCCAAAAGATTCAAAAGGTGTGGCACTATTCTAGTAGGAAAGTTCTCTTCAAGGAACTATTTCGTGGTCTCATCCTCTTATAGGTCATCCTTGTTAACTATGACTGTACATGAAGTCATATCCTCAATATCACCGAGAATGTTAGGCTGGCTTCAGATAGAACTGAAATTAAGTGTTTTATAATTCCCCCAACCACATATCTAAACATTGGGGGAAACCACCTTGATAATTATGTGGTACACTTTATATCAGTCAATGCATCATTGTTGTAGGGCCCAATAGATACCGGGTGACTCAGGGCACTGGGCCAGATGGAGTGCAGCTATGTCGACCATGCGACATTGTTGGCCAATATCTATAATGTTTTCCTGGTTATTGGGATAAGCCAGAAATCGATGGTCAAGTCATATGTGAATTTCTGATAGGTTTTTTTGAAACCACATAACCTCTTCCCAAGTAAGAGATTCTGGTGCCATGATGCTCGGGATTGAAAATGGCTAGAAAATATCTAAGAAATTGTTTGTTACAAGGTTATCCCACATTCTCTGCGGCGTAGACTCAAGATCCATCCCTTGGTTTCCCCATTAATCAATTGGGGTAGTTGAGGAAATGGTAATGATGATGAAGAGGACTATTGATACGGTAGACTAGCCAGTGGAGAATATGGAGAGAGACCTCACAAGACAACGCATCTTGGTTTGTCCTTTGAATAATGAAACGACTGAGCTACCACGTCCTGGTAATATGGAAAATTGAAAACAACATCCCAAATAGGGGATGTGGATACTGATGATGGGTCATGCTATTTCTTGTACTTTTTAGGTCCCTAGAATAACTCTATGTAATCTCTTGTTGGGGTAGAGAATGATCATAATGAAGATATTGAAGATTTCACGACCATGCCCTGGAAAGAGGCCAAGACTTCCTCCTCCACTATGTATCATTAGAAGGATTCAGGGATATGGTGGGCATCTATTTTTATAAGGATGAGTGTTATATTAATTTTTCCTTTTCGACCCCTAACATAGAGGATGGGAATGAGGGTTCTATTAACAAATTGCATTCTGCCTTGAAATATAAAAAGCATACAGGTTTAATCGCATTCTGAAACATCTTGATATTCTTCCTTTGGCGGTGGTGACCCACCCTTCTTCCCTGGTATGTCTCTTTACGATACTTTAGATTTTTTAAATGAGGGGGACCTTCAGCAGAATAGATATTTGGGCGTACATGACATCTTCTTGGGTATGATTGGGTGTGGGGATCACCCGAAAAAATGTAAAAAGAAACATGAGGAGTGCCTCTATGTCAGATGTTTGGCGCACTGTGGGTATCTATACAAGGAGTGTTAGAGTTGGTTGGACCTCTACTGATGATGGTGGAATCATTGGTGGTTCCTACAAATGTTTTTCCCTTTTTATTGACAGTACGTGGGAGGCCTTCATACCAGTAAAACTAAACTTGTGGAAGACCATCGCAATGGATTCCACTGAAGTGAGTCAGACATCTGCTTCTATGATTATCAAGATGGGGAGGACCTTCGTCAGTTGTGGTATGAACATGGTAAATTACTCCTATATGATGGTTGACAAGGATAAGTGGATTGTGACATCGTTGAATATCAACAGGAATAACGGCTCCGTACGTCTGATCACAAGTGCGGTTGAAACCTTCATGTTGGATGTCAGTGCGGTAGGGAGGACCCTTTCCCAGACTGATAGTGGCTTAGAAATGGTGTTCATGATAAAATTTGTAGTGGGGAGAGTCATCCCTCTCATTTATGGTGACACATGGCGGACCTTCATGCTCGATGACATCATAGAAGGTCATCCCACAATGAGTACTACATGTGCCAGTGGCCAAGAGAGTCATCCCAACATGCCTGTAGGGAAATTGGCACCTCAATCTGGTTTTGGAGTATATGTTACCATGTTTAGTATAAAATATATCATTTATTGAATGTGTTAGGGATGGTAGGGGCCATAATAGCCATTGATAATTCCACCCCATGGCGTCCACCCTCCTTGGCATGCTCCCAGCATTGGCATCAAGTTATCTGGACTGGGGAATGTGGTGTAGTTGTGTAACTCATCTCCTCCTCACCATGTGGGACAGGGTGGTGGCACTAATGCGATCTAGTTGGAGCCCTCCTTGGTAGTCCCCGGGATAGGATCATAGCCGAGCTCGCCCAGACTTCCCTTACATTATTGGCATAATGGAGAGAGTCGTCATAACATTTTGGGTAGAGGATCCAAACAAGGTTATAGGATGGAGTTGAGAGAAGTAGTTCATTGCACGACCCTTGGGGTGGTGGTGGGGGCAAGGTGAAAAAACCCTTAGGTCCTATTAGTCCATATCCCGAGATGGGAAAATCCCTTATTCCTCATATAGTCAGATGAGGTCATTGATCACAATCCTCTGAATGAGATCAGATGGTGAGATGAGGGGTGGTCACCCAATAGCCATGGATGTGGAGGCCATTGTAGTTGAGCCATGCGGGACATCCACGTTGGTGTTTCTCCAGCCCCCACATATGTGGGTGGGTTGTGATTGGTTTCATAAATAAGTATTTTGGGTCCCATAATGTAGGTATATTACTCCATTATCACTAAAAGGAGGAAAGCAACGTACAATGCCCTAACACCATTTTGACTCCCATTATTGTTAATAATGTTACACACTGAAAACACCACAGACTATGAATCCCAATGTTCAACTACACTGATCTCTGGGGAGTTACATGCTAAGACCACTATTTTCATGGTAGGACAAGGCACTAGATATCTATATATGATGATATGCATATCCATTTATGCCTTGAATTCTACTAAACTCCACATTGTGGAGATGATTCACGTAGGGTTCACCATTTCTGTTTCCAATGCTTTCACTGGGGTTCGCATTTGTCTGTTATGATGCCCTAGATATTGCCCCACATTCCCCCTTTGAAAAAGCGGGAAACATACATTTCTCATTTAGGGACATTTTCTCCTTGATCAAAACGGGATGAGGGTATGCCTATTCCACTTTTTGTGGATTCCCCCTTAAAATATATCGCATCATCCTATTCTCCCTCAGATATTTAGACATTGTTCGTGAATATCTTCTCAAATGACACATCTTTACGGATGTCGGTTAATTTCAATACTTATATTAGGACTTTTTAGGGGGTCATATCAGGGCAATGACCTTCTATCGAGGGAGTATTCATGTTGGAAATCACTGGTTTTTCAGGATGCAGAAACACTAAAGCATCAGGGTTTCTTCCCCTTTTGATAGGGATTCCCGAGGACATGGAAGCTCGAGTCATCCCACATCGAATTCACGGAATTTTATAACATAGGCTTGTTTCTAAGGTTTTCTTTTGCTGCCCATGTTATCATATGGTATTCCGTGATTTTAACATCTATCAGAGATGGATTAGACTGATTAGAACACAAATAGGAGTGGATCAGATTGGTACATCCACTAGAGGGAGCACCTGAGGTTTTTAAATTATGAGTGGATCAAAACGATAAATGATGAAGGATTTCAAGACGCATGGTTCCATGTAAAGGGGATTCTAGGGTTTACCATTGGCTAGAATTGATCCTTATGATGGTTTACTAAGTACCCTTCCTAGAAGATAGAGATCAATCCCTCGTAATTCAAAGGGTTGATGAATCAGCGCATACACAAAAGATGAAGAACAAGAAACATGCTAGGGCGGATACAGGGATAGGGGATCTTCATAAAAGAAACAATCACGGTTGGATTATTATTTATTGTGTGGGGATTATCGATGGTTAGATACCCAAATAGATGTCACAATCCCACCGTTATGTGGCAGCCTGGGTAGGAATCAATATGGATGATGGATTTTTGGACGAAGTGGATGAGAGGAAAGGGATGGAACCTATGACAACCCTGCTTTTTATTACAACTTAAACATGCTTTATTACATAAAACTTCACTTGATACAATAAAGAAGATCGAGAGGTTTAGTGTCTTTGGGGATTAGGATCATTACATAAAAACTTTAAACTTGAATTACAACATCTTTATTGAAAACTTCCTTTACATGACCACTACATTCCTTCGTACTTAGCATTGCATGGGATAACCTGAGGACATGCATAAGAAAAGGGTGAGCTATAAAGCCCAGTAAGGGAGTACACAATGAATAACATGAGGAGTACAATACATGTTAGGAAATAGGCATATCAATAGAGCATAATAGAAACATGAACATAAAGGCATGATAAAGCATCATAACATGGAAATGTGGCAACAACACTTAACATTGAATTAGCATGAGCCAAGGCTCATTGCACATGGAGCATGAGTAAACCCTCATTGCACTTGAAGCACGAGTAAACCCTCGTTGCACTTGAATTAGCATGGGTCAACACTCATTGCACATGACGTATCATGATACTATACTTTACCCAATGCATTAGAGCGCTATCAGGGCGCACCCTTCTTAAACATTTCATTTCATGCATAAGTGTGCCACATGGATCATAAAACATGGATTCATAAAACATAATCATTTATTCCACGATAAAGGAATGTGGAATTCATACATGAAACTTTACAATAAATAAGTAAATGTGCATAAAGGTGAATACCCTTGATGGAGAAATGGGCATGGTATTCACTACACAATGATATTGGCTTATGAAATCGGTGTGATTTCGGCAGCGTAACGGCGTGACATAAGAATTCATAAAAAAGGCTGATGAGAGAGAAAGGGGTTCCTCATCATATTTACATGTAATGGACAGTAAGAAGGTCATATAGATACATGTCCCAACAATTGAAAAGGAATTTAGATTCATGATACAAAAGTATTGCTTGAATATAAAAGAGGAAAAAAAGGTTCCTTTCGGAATTTCGGCATAGTAACGGGTGTACATGGGAGGCATTTAATGAGAGAGAAAGGGGTATCCCATCATTCAAAAAATAAGAGGGCTGTATAGGAGAGGTGAGAAACCATACCCCAACATTCATAAATAAAATTAAAAGGGCAATACAACTTAAAGAAAATTGACAAAAATGAGAAAGGAAGAAAAACCCTTACATGGAAGTGTGCTTCCAAAGGCTAGAGAGAGGCTTGTGAGAGGCTTCATGGGAGCTTGGGGCACCTTGGGAGGATTCTAGAGAGAGTAGGGCAGAGTTTGGATGAACTTCAATGGCTTTGAGTGAAGAGGAAGTGGGAGCTTGGGTGGGTTTATATTGGAAAGGTGAGAGAATTCTTTATTATTTAGGTTTGGGACCCCTTATATTAAAATAATCCAAACCACAAACCATCCCATGGTATTTGGCCATGGTTTCTGGAAAATGAAAGAGGAAAACAATATTTTAAAAGGCCAAGGTCCGAAATTATTAAAAAAAATTAGGGTTGCTTATGTGGAGGTGAGCCACACTCCCATGGAAATTTATTTAAAAAGGCAAAGTGTTGAATAAGTCTTGAGGGCTCCATTAATGCTTTGAAAAGTGAGTCAAACAAACCCAAAACCTCATTATTTTAATGATAAAACATATATTGGCCGAACATAAGGATTATGGTATTTTATTACATCACCATTGGGTCATTATGATGTCATAAAACACATTATATATTTAAATGGTATTTAATTTTTACCCAAAAATTTGACTATCTCAGAAAATTATGAAAAATTCACCGTTTGATAATTTCGACGTCCTGATTCCAAAAATAATATTTATTTTATCTAAATAATTTTCTAAATATGTGAATTTTCACCTTTAAAATAAAAACCGACATTTATAAAAAATTCACGGGTTTTGACAGAAATGGCTTTCAAACCTTAATAAAAATTTTAATTGCATTCATAAAATTATAAGATCATTTATTTTTAATAAAAATTAATTTAATATTAATAATAATATTTTATTAAAATATTATTTAATTCAAAAATCCTTTAATTTAATAAAATATAATTCTTAATTAAATAATAACTAAAAACACCATTTGTACTTTAAAAACTAATTACAATGTATCAAAAATGAATAGAAATTATATTCATTATTATATACAAAAATAATGTACATGAACATGGTGCTACTTATTTGTTACATAACCCCTTAAAATAGCCTCATAAGACCTAAGTGTAAGGTGTACGATGGTGACAGACTCTTGGGGTTGCTCGGATAACATCGCTCGAGTGGTAATCTCTATCAACTTCCATTTTTCCCGTAGACGATCACATTCGAGCTTGACTTGATGAAGCTCAGCTTGGTCTTGGTCAAGGGCAAAGCCCAAAGACGCCACCTCCTTTCCGAGCTCAGACAAATGGGCTTCATAAGGGGCAATTCTACTAGATGAGGCCATCGCTTCCTTTGTCTGAGTAGAAAATTGGTTCGTTAAGGCCTTATATTTAAACTACCCAGATGATCACTGTTCAACGGATATAAAAGTAACGGTCACAAATCTTAACGTTAAACTAAAGAAGTTGACATCTTATAAAAACATAAAGAAACATTTAACTGGATCAAGAGGGATTTTCCATTAATGAAATTTTGGGTCATTACAACATTCCCCCCTTAAGAAATTTCTCCCTCGAAATTTTCCTTTTCCCACACTAAAACAAATGTGGGTAACTTAGCTTCATCATATCCTCCGACTCCCAAGTTGCTTCTTCAAACTTGTGGTTTCTCCACAACACCTTGACGAGGGGCATTGTCTTATTTCGTAGAACTTTTTCTCTACGATCTAAGATCTTCACTGGTTGCTCCTCATAAGAAAGATCGTCTTCTAATTGTACCACCTCGGAAGAGAGTACATGTGAAGGGTCTGGTATGTACTTCCTTAAGAGGGATACATGGAAGACATCATGCACCTTGGCCATAGTTGGTAGAAGTGCTAGTCGATAGGCCACAGCCCCAACACGATCAAGAATCTCGAATGGGCCGATGTACCTTGGACTTAACTTCCCTTTCTTTCCAAACCTCATGACCTTCTTCCACGGAGATATGCGTAAAAACACCATATCTCCGACTTTAAACTCAAGGTCTCGTCGACGATTATCTGCATAACTCTTCTATCGACTTTGGGCTGCCTTGATATGCTGCTGAATGGCTTTCACCTTCTCCACCATTTCTTCGACCATTTCTGGTCCAAGCAGCTTACGTTCACCGACCTCATCCCAACATTCCAGTGTTCTACACCTTTTCCCATACAGGGCTTCATATGGTGCCATTTGGATGCTCGAGTGGAAACTATTATTATAATAGAACTCAACTAGAGGAAGATGTTGATCCCATCCTCCTTTAAAGTCCATTGAGCACGCTCTCAACATATCCTCAAGTGTTTGGATAGTCCGCTCAGATTGGCCATCAGTTTGAGGATGATAGGCCGTACTGAAGTTCAGTTTAGTATTCAGAGCATGTTGAAGACTCTTCCAAAACTTAGAGGTAAATCTTGGATCTCGGTCAGACACAATAGATAGTGGTACTCCATGCAACCGTACCACTTCCCTGATATATATCCGTGCCAGTTGATCCAAAGAGAAATCCTCTCGAATAGCAATGAAGTGTGCAGTCTTTGTAAGACGATCCACAATAACCCAGATTGCATTGTTGCTTTTGGATGTCCATGGAAGTCCAGTGACGAAGTCCATGGTGATGTTCTCCCATTTCCATTCTGGTATGGGCAATGGTTGCATCATCCCCTTAGACTTCTGCCTCTCTGCCTTCACTTGCTGACACACCAGGCACTTTGATGTATATTCGGCGATCTCCTTCTTCATATTATCCCACCAAAAGTTTTCTTGGAGATCTCGATACATCTTTGTGCTCCCTGGGTGAATAGAGAAATTTGAACTATGTGCATCATCCAAAAGTCCCTTCTTCAGCTCCGAACTTGATGGAACACATAGTCTTTTCCCAAACCGCACAATTCCTTCTTCATTAACATTAAACTCTGAGGATTTTCCCTTTTTGATAGCTTCCACTTTTTCTTGGATTCTCACATCACCCTTTTGAGCATCCTTTAACCTTTCCAAAAGAGATGGTTGAGCAATCATTTGTGAAAGGATTGATGATGTTCCCTTCTTTATGATTCCCACGTCCATCTTCATCAAGTCTAAGAAGATTGGATCCTTCTCAATTCTCATCATTGATAGAATTGCTGGATCCTTTCTACTTAGGGCATCCGCCACCTTGTTCGCCTTCCCAGGGTGGTAATGTATTGAACAGTCATAATCCTTTATGAGCTCTATCCATCTTCTCTGGCACATATTAATCTCTTTCTGTGTGAATATATATTTAAGACTCTTGTGGTCAGTATATGTCTCACATTTCTCTCCATAGAGATAATGCCGCCAGATTTTCAAGGCAAAGATCACCGCCGCCAACTCCAGATCATGCGTTGGATAGTTTCGCTCATGGATTTTCAACTGCCTTGAGGAATAGGATATCACTTTATCATTCTGCATCAGCACACATCCTAAGCCCTTCTTCGAAGCATCACTGAATACCACAAAAAGCTCCCCACTTGTGGGTAAAGTGAGAACGGGTGCAGTGATAAGCCTCCTTTTCAACTCCTTCAAGCTTTATTCGCATTCATCACTCCAAGCAAACTTTACTCCCTTTCGAGTTAGCTTGGTAAGAGTGTTGGACAATCGTGAGAAGTTTCTCACAAATCGTCGATAATATCCAGCTAACCCCAAGAAGCTACGGATATCAGTTACCGATGTTGGCCTCGGTCATCCCTCAATTGCATCTGTTTTGGAGGGGTCCACAGATATCCCATTGCTTGTGATGATATGGCCCAAGAATGAGACCTCCTTCAACCAGAACTCACACTTGCTGTACTTGGCATAGAGCTTCTCCTTGCGCAAAGTCTCCAGTACAGTTCTTAAATGCTCCTCATGGTCCTCCTTGGTTTTGGAGTATATTAGAATATCATCTATAAAGACTACCACAAATTTATCTAGGTAATCTCTAAAGACTCTATTCATCAAGTCCATGAATATTGCTGGAGCATTGGTGAGTCCAAAAGG
Source organism: Viscum album (assembly GCA_963277665.1). NCBI lineage: Eukaryota > Viridiplantae > Streptophyta > Magnoliopsida > Santalales > Viscaceae > Viscum > Viscum album. The sequence continues at coordinate 451,024,115 of OY728157.1, read as the reverse complement.
CATTACTATGAATTCATAGTGCCCGTACCTTGTACGAAAAGCAGTCTTGGGGATATCTTCCTTCTTCACCCTTAATTGATAATATCCCGACCGCAAGTCGACCTTGGAGAAGTATTGTGCTCCACGCAGCTGATCAAACAAGTCATCAATTCTTGGGAGAGGATACTTGTTCTTTATCGTGATTTTGTTAAGTTCACGATAATCGATGCAAAGCCGCATTGACCCATCCTTCTTCTTGACGAAGAGGACTGGTGCACCCCATGGTGATGCACTTGGGCGTATAAACCCTTTATCCAGATTCTCCTGTAGTTGTTTCTTTAGTTCTTAAAGCTCAACCACAGCCATTCTATATGGAGTCTTGGATATTGGTAGTGCCCCAGGTATAAGTTCAATTGAGAACTCAACATCTCTTCTTGGAGGAAGACCAGGAAGTTCCTCGGGAAATACTTCAGCGAATTCCCTCACAATAGGCATTTCTTCAAGGGTGGTTTCTTCCTTGGACTCAATCATATGAGCCAGATATGCATGCTCATAAGGTAGTAATATCCATGCTTGAGATGATGGAGCTAAAGGAGATTCATCTTCCTCCTGACACTTGTAAAGAATCGGGGGTCGATCCTCCATATGGAGTGTGATTTCCCTCTCCCGACAATTTATGTTGGCTCTATATAAGGAAAGCCAATCCATGCCAAGAATTGCATCAAATTCCACAAAAGGGAGTATGACGAGGTTCGCCAGGAAATTCAATCCACATATTATAACAGGGGAGGACTTATACTCATGGGATGCAATGATTGCCACATTTTCCGTACTCACCGACATCTTTACTTCCAGGATTTGTGGTGGTGCAGGGATTGTTCTACTAAACTTTTGAGATATAAAAGAATGCGTAGAACCTAAATCCAAAAGTACGTTCGCTATTCTTGAATGAATAACTAGTGTACCTGTCACCACTTCGTTGTCGGGGTTCACTTCGGCAGAAGTGATGGCAAAAGCTCTTCCTTGCTGTCTTGGAGGTTGTTTATTGCCTCCGATAACCCTTGGATTAGGGCACTGATTCGCAAAATGACCCGGTTCTTTGCATTTGAAGCGTTGAACAACGCGTTGAGGTTCGAACGGAGCATTCCTCCCCTCCGTCGCAGCCGTTGGTCCTTCTTGCTGACAGTTAACAGCTAGGTGCCCTTCTCTTCCACACTTGAAGCATTTTCTTGTCCCCCTAAGGCAACTTCCAGGGTGCTTCTTTCCACGCTTTTGGCAAGTGGGGTGCTGGAATTTCTTAGCACCGTTGGATTTATCCATCAGACCACTAGCATTGAAGTCCACCTTCCGCTTCTTGTCACCATGATACCCCTGTGATTCTCCGATCTCCATTTCAACCTTGAGGGCACATTGGACAATTTCCTCATAGCTGTCGAAGTCACGGATCGCTAATGCTTTCCGCAAGCTAGGCTTCAGCCCACCAAAGAAGCGGTCAACCTTGCATTCGGGGGTAACGACAAAGCCGGAAGCGTATCGTGCAAGCCTTGTGAAGTTTGCCTCGTACGCTCCCACATATTCCTCATCTTTCTGCTTGAGGGAAAGGAAGTCCCTTTCCATCTTAAGATGGAGGGTGCGTGGAAAATATTTATCGAAAAACATCTTCCGGAATACCTTCCATTCGAAAGCCTCGATCTCCTCCTCAGGCTTCGTATTTTTGATCAATGTCCACCATTGATCAGCTTCACCCTCCATACGATAAGCCACCAGGAGAACCTTCTCTTTTTCAGAGCATTGGAGGATGGAGAATATCTTTTCAATGGAGTTGATCCATTGTTCAGCAATCGTGGGATCGGATGATCCACTAAAAGTAGGAGGCCTTTGTCTCATGAAGCTTTCAATAGAGACTTGTTCTTTCTTAGGGGGGGTTGAATGTTCCTCTTGACCAGTGTTTCTATTCAAAACTTGAGTTAGCTGAGAGAGAAGCGTGACAAAGTTCGCGATTCCCGCTCCCATTGGATTGGGCATCTCATAAGTACAATCATCACACTGATCTTCACAACGGTTGTTAGCCCGAGTTCTCCTATTACCGGCCATTGTCTGGAATAAAAGGAAAGTTAGGGGTAACCCATAAAGGGTAATCCAAAGACAAAAGTTGATGACTTATAAATAAACTTTAATCTCTTTAACTCATGAGTCTATAGGATTCAATCCAGGCTTTTCATGATCTTCCTTCTAACATATATTCTTAGGGGCATTTTTCCCTTAATAAGGGTTCATACTAAGATTGTGAATTTATCAAAACATATCCCCCGGGAGTGTCATAACCAAGAGTGCAGCAAGGCCCGTTGTCGTGCACCAGTTCCCGTTCGAGTCTAGCTCAAAGCGGTGTTTTCGGGTTTTACCCCTAGGATACATCTGTGCCAGATCCGCCTCTACCTGCTCGTATCCAGACAAGGATGTATTTGTTTGATAAACCACTTACTTAGTATTTACCAAAACATAGGGATGTTTTTATTATGCTTAGTCTTGTATCAAAGGCTTTACTAGGGTTTCCTAATCCCAAAAATAACTAAACCTATCCTCTGATACCAACTATGACAACCCTGCTTTTTATTACAACTTCAACATGCTTTATTACATAAAACTTCACTTGATACAACAAAGAAGATCGAGAGGTTTAGTGTCTTTGGGGCTTAGGATCATTACATAAAAACTTTAAACTTGAATTAAAACATCTTTATTGAAAACTTCCTTTACATGACCACTACATTCCTTCGTACTTAGCATTGCATGGGATAACCTGAGGACATGCATAAGAAAAGGGTGAGCTATAAAGCCCAGTAAGGGAGTACACAATGAATAACATGAGGAGTACAATACATGTTAGGCAATAGGCATATCAATAGAGCATAATAGAAACATGAACATAAAGGCATGATAAAGCATCATAACATGGAAATGTGGCAACAACACTTAACATTGAATTAGCATGAGCCAAGGCTCATTGCACATGGAGCATGAGTAAACCCTCATTGCACTTGAAGCATGAGTAAACCCTCGTTTCACTTGAATTATCATGATTCAACACTCATTGCACATGACGTATCATGATACTATACTTTACCCAATGCATTGGAGCGCTATCAGGGTGCACCCTTCTTAAACATTTCATTTCATGCATAAGTGTGCCACATGGATCATAAAACATGGATTCATAAAACATAATCATTTATTCCACGATAAAGGAATGTGGAATTCATACATGAAACTTTACAATCAATAAGTAAATGTGCATAAAGGTGAATACCCTTGATGGAGAAATGGGCATGGTATTTACTACACAATGATATTGGCTTAGGAAATCGATGTGATTTCGGCAGCGTAACGGCGTGACATAAGAATTCATAAAAAAGGCTGATGAGAGAGAAAGGGGTTCCTCATCATATTTACATGTAATGGACAGTAAGAAGGTCATATAGATACATGTCCCAACAATTGAAAAGGAATTTAGATTCATGATACAAAAGTATTTCTTGAATATAAAAGAGGAAAAAAAAGGTTCCTTTCGGAATTTCGGCATAGTAACGGGTGTCCATGGGAGGCATTTAATGAGAGAGAAAGGGGTCTCCCATTATTCAAAAAATAAGAGGGCTGTATAGGAGAGGTGAGAAACCATACCCCAACATTCATAAATAAAATTAAAAGGGCAATACAACTTAAAGAAAATTGACAAAAATGAGAAAGGAAGAAAAACCCTTACTTGGAAGTGTGCTTCCAAAGGCTAGAGAGAGGCTTGTGAGAGGCTTCTTGGGAGCTTGGGTCACCTTGGGAGGATTTTAGAGAGAGTAGGGCAAAGGTTGGACGAACTTAAAGGGCTTTGAGTGAGGAGGAAGTGGGAGCTTGGGTGGGTTTATATAGGAAAGGTGAGAGAATTCTTTATTATTTAGGTTTGGGACCCCTTATATTAAAATAATCCAAACCACAAACCATCCCATGGTATTTTCCCATGGTTTCTGGAAAAGGAAAGAGGAAAAAAATATTTTAAAAGGCCAAGGTCCGAACTTATTAAAAAAATTAGGGTTGCTTATGTAGAGGTGAGTCACACTCCCATGGAAATTAATTTAAAAAGGGAAAGTGTTGAATAAGTCTTGAGGGCTCCATTAATGCTTTGAAAAGTGAGTCAAACAAACCCAAAACCTCATTATTTTAATGATAAAACATATATTGGCCGAACATAAGGATTATGGTATTTTATTACATCACCATTGGGTCATTATGATGTCATAAAACACATTATATATTTAAATGGTATTTAATTTTTACCCAAAAATTTGACTATCTCAGAAAATTATGAAAAATTCACCGTTGGATAATTTCGACGTCCTGATTCCAAAAATAATATTTATTTTATCTAAATAATTTTCTAAATATGTGAATTTTCACTTTTAAAATAAAAACCGACATTTATAAAAAATTCACGGGTTTTGACAGAAATGGCTTTCAAACCTTAATAAAAATTTTAATTGCATTCATAAAATTATAAGATCATTTATATTTAATAAAAATTAATTTAATATTAATAATAATATTTTATTAAAATATTATTTAATTCAAAAATCCTTTAATTTAATAAAATATAATTCTTAATTAAATAATAACTAAAAACACCATTTGTACTTTAAAAACTAATTACAATGTATCAAAAATGACTAGAAATTATATTCATTATTATATAAAAAAATAACGTACATGAACATGGTGCTACTTATTTGTTACATAACCCCTTAAAATAGCCGCATAAGACCTAAGGGTAAGGTGTGCGATGGTGACAGACTCTTGGGGTTGCTCGGATAACATCGCTCGAGTGGTAATCTCTATCAACTTCCATTTTTCCCGTAGACGATCACGTTCGAGCTTGACTTGATGAAGCTCAGCTTGGGCTTGGTCAAGGGAAAAGCCCAAAGATGCCACCTCCTTTCCGAGCTCCGACAAATGGGCTTCATAAGGGGAAATTCTACTGGATGAGGCCATCGCTTCCTTTGTCTGAGTAGAAAATTGGTTCGTTAAAGCCTTATATTTAAACTACCCAGATGATCACTGTTCAACGGCTATAAAAGTAACGGTCACAAATCTTAACGTTAAACTAAAGAAGTTGACATCTTATAAAAACATAAAGAAACATTTAACTGGATCAAGAGGGATTTTCCATTAATGAAATTTTGGGTCGTTACAGAACCGATGTAAAGATGATGGTTATATTTTTCTTAAACCTTACAGAGGCTTCTTATGTATCGATATGATGGGAAATAAAAGTAGACCTATTTTGGTGGTGCAATGGGACAACAGAGGAGGCAACCCATGAGGATGGACGCACGGATGGGACCTAGAGGATGTAGAACCTCCAGATTCTGGCATGAACTTTCTGAAACACAATGGTTCGAGGGAGTGAGAAGGATGTGACATGAATGATGGGATTGATCCACATAAAGGATTACAACATATGCCAATGGCATTGAATCAAATTCCATGTACTTCTAAATAGCAGATGGAATTGGGGTGAATGGAAAGGATAGTGACCTAATAACATGTTGAGGGCTATGTAGGGTTAGTGACCTAAGAGTTGGTCTAATACCACGGAGGGATGGACACAAAATTCTGGTCCCATGAATGGGATACTTGAGGATTAACAGTTTTTGGAGTTTAACCTCTAGTAGGCTTCTTAGGTGCCTTTTCAAGGATACATGGATCCAGAACCAAGTAGTTCAAATAGGTCTACCATTGTTTGGGGTTGAACCTAAGAGATATTTCTTATGTACCATTTATATGAGATAGGTATCAAAACCCAAGTAGATCAAATAGGATTACCAGTGTTTGGGGTTGAACATTTGGGAGAATTTCAACATACCCTGTAAAGGAGACAAGGTTAAAAACCTACATAGTTTTGAAAGGTTTACCAGTGACTAAGTTTGAACCTTAATGAGCCATCCTATGTACCCTTCCTAGGAGATAGGAATAAAAACCAATGTAATTCGAATAGATGTTCCACTGTTGGGAGTTAAAACACAGGGAGGATTCATATGTACCTTTTCTAGGAGACACAGATCAAAATCCACAGAGTTTGAGTAGGTTTACCAGTGTTTGGGGTTGATCCTAAGGGGGGCTTCCTACGTACCCTTTCTAGAAGACATTGATAAAACCCCATGTAGTTCAAATAGGTTTACCGGTGTTTGGTTTTGAACCTCAAGGATGCTTCCAACGTTACCTATCTAGAAGATATGGATCAAAACCCTTGTAGTTCAAATAGGATTACAAGTGTCTGAGGTTGAACCTTTGGAAGGATTCCTACAAACCCTGTTTAGGATATAAGGATAAAAAACCATGTAGTTCGAATAGGTTTACCAAAGATTGGTGTTAAACCTTATGGTGGCTTCCAATCTTCCCTGTGTAGGATATAGGTATCAAAACACATGTAGTTTTAATAGATTTACCATTTTTTGGAGTTTAACCTCGTAGAGGCTTCCTTGGTACAATGTCTATGAGATTGGGAACAAAACCCACTTAGTTTGAATATTTTTACCAATGTTTGGGGATTAAAATTAGGGAGGCTTCCTATGAACCCTATTTAGGAGAAAGGGATCAAAACCCACGTAGTTTTAATAGGTTTACCGATATTTGGGGTTTAACCATATGGAGGCTTCCTATGTACATTGTCTAGGTGATAGGGATCAAAACCCACGTAGCACAAATAGGTTTACTAGTATTTTTGGGTGAACCTCAGGATGGCTTCCTACATACCCTGTCTAGGAGAAATGGATCAAACCCCTTGAATTTCAAATAGGTTTACCCCAATTTAGGATCAAACCTCTGAGAGGCTTGTAACGTAACTTTTCAAGGAGGAATGGATAGATACCCTAGTAGTTTTAATAGGTTTAACAGTTTTTAGGGTTGACCATTAGGGAGTATTACTACATACTCTTTCTAGGAGAAATGGATCAAAATCCACATTGTTTGAATAAGTTTATGGGTGTTTGGGGTTGAACCTCATGGTGGCTTCCTATGTACCCTGTCTATGAGATAGGGGTCAAATCCAACATAGTTCGAATAGGTTTACCAGTGTATGGGGTAGATCTTCATGGAGGCTTCCTACATAAACTATCTATAAAACAGGTATCAAAATCCACATATTTTGAATAGGGTTACCAATGTTTGGGGTTGAAACTTAGGGAGGCTTCATATGTACCCTATCTTGGATAAAGGCAGCAAAAATTGTATAGTTTGAATAGGATTACCCATGTTTGTGGTTGAACTTGATAGAGGATTAATACATACCCTTTCTAAGAGATAGGGATCAAAACCCATGTAGTTCGAAAGCATACGGTTTAATATCTTGTAGGGCAAGAAGGTAATAAAGCATACGGTTGAACAAGCATACGGTTCGAAATCATACGGTTTAATGTCATCTGGGATGAAGTTGAACAAACATAAAGTGGTCAGGACCGATGGATGATGGTCTTGAACCTCAAAGAGGCTTCTTAGGTACCTTTACTAGACGGGGAAAAGATTAGTTTCCACTTAGTACAGTGGTAAGGGATTGGTATTATGCACTAATGAGGCTTGAAGATGATTCCATGGACAATTCTAATTATAATACCATGTGGTTTGTGCTCGGTGTGGGAAACATGTGGTAACAAATACCTGAAAATTGATTCGTGAATGATGCACTTGCGGGGAATAGAACGGTTATTACACATGAGTAGCAGACCAAAGAGGAAATAGGGGCTTATGCATGGTTAAAGACACGCGGTTATGAAGATTATAATTTACTCCAGAATGGAGGCCCAATTGAGATAAATCACAAATGGAGAGGGACAATGTATCAATGGTCCATGTTCCCATCTCTCATCTAACCTTCACGTAATGAATAAGAGAGGAAGGGAAAGGATGCTACCTCCCACACGAAATGAGTGGTGCTTACACCAGGAAGGTTTACCTCCTTGTGAATGGGTGTCCTTCCATGAAATGAGGATCTCATTCCATGTTAGGATGATATCACTCATATGAAGAACAATGGGTGTGGAAAATGTCTGAGGCAGGGCACCCCATGAATATTTCATTGGGTGAGGCTATAATTTAAAATCATATGCTGAGGATGATTTTTCTTGATATTTTAACTTCATATATCTAAAACGTTAAATATTCACTCCCCACACCTATTAATTACATAATCGGCACACATAAAACCTTGGTGAAGGGAAGGCACAGACAATTCAATATAAAGATGAGGTTTTGGAGTGATACATTGAGGGGCTCACAAAAGCATGGCCCTGCAAAGAAGCGATAGTCATTAGTGTGCCTAAGTGTAGAAGAAAGTGGATAAGAAACACAATATTAAGCACCACACATGGACCCTAATGTAACATTGAACAAACCTAGAGTGTTGTATGGGAGAAGTGTTTGTCAATCAAATGGGGTTTATAGGAAGGGACCATGCGATGATTATGTGATCCACAAAGTGGAGAGACTTTGAGAAGGGGTATGCTTCATGAAGTGGGGTGGTCTATCCTAGGAATAGAGTATACATGGGTATAACAGGTGCTACATGATGTGCAAGGGCTTTCACGATGTAGGGATTTACAAAGAATGGGTTCCTTCTAACGTGCAGGATCACGAAGCCCAGTGATCCTTCCTTAGCATTGGGTTCACATGGGTATGGAGGGTACATCGCAGAGTGTGAGTGGTTTTTCAAGACCTGAGTTCCCTTAGGGATCTTTTTTCTTTTATGTGGCTTGTTGTCTTTGTCAAGGATTTCTATACATAAAGAGAGGTGGGATATTAGCTAAGGGAATGGTATCTTTCAATGCTCAAATACCATAAACATCTCATTTTTATCAATGCTTCACAGACATATGGTGCATCGTAATTTGAGAGTTGAGAAGTAAAAATGTATGGGTAACCATCCTTTGGGTTTGTGGGAAGCTTTGTATTCATAGGCAAGAGGCAAGATGAAGATTTGACATCATATTGTGGATCTTCATTCACATCACCATCAGATGTGGATTGTGTCAACTTCTTCATAACCATAATGTATATCGTCATCTCCTCTATGGAAAAGAGGCTTCCCTTATTCCCTCTATGTCACTCGTAGTGCTTTCATTCCATTTACAAGGAAATGAAGAGGTGATCTTCCCCCTCCGTGATGCAAATCCCTTTGTAAAATTAATTTTATAATCATAGATCATTACATCTCATTTCACTGTGGTAATCGTATATGGGACCTTGGCTTTGCACTGGCTGCGTTGCAATGGGGCTTGATGAAGGCGCTTCACGAAGCAGACTCTTTTGGAATTGGTTTTCTCGGTGCTTATTTTTACCATGCACACATTTTGGCACCAAAACCTTTGCTACATTCGAAATCTCCTGAGTTGTAATACATTACTGATATAGGTGCAGTTTCCTTGAATTTCCATGTCAACAACCTCAAAATCCATGAACAATAGTATTCCAACTTCTAGACTAGTATGGTGAAAAAGATGCCCTTATCTTTCTCTGGTTTGACCTACCCCCAACATCATTATCCATCTATAATGTGTTACTACATAACAGTAATAGACACCCCATATTTCTACAATCTCACCACTCTGATGATGGTTTGGATCACTATCTACAACAGTTATTCATCCTACTATACTGATTAAAAAGCATTAGAGTAATGTCTTGAGTAACTAATCCTTGCCAATGGTCATTATTTCTTCTCCTAATCTAGATACAATTATCATAGTGATGTTTTCTATTATTGTAATACATACAATCTTTTTACCTAATGGGAACCACCTATCCTTAACTGGATGGATCCTTTAGGTTCCCTTCATATATGAGAGACTATTTCACTACCTTAGCTATAACACCCCAATTTTTTAATAAAAGAAAATTTTCTTCAATACTTAATGTTACACATAATACCAAGCTAACATCCATTATCATAAAACTCCAGTTTTTTTATTTGAAACACTAATTTTATCTTATGTTACACACAATAATGTATTCCATCGATGCATTTTGTTACATGTATGACCATGTTTTACGAAACGAAGAAATATATTTAACATTATTATTTAAAAAGTAAATTATCTCAAAACCATAAAATTAGGTTTTACTAATTGGATTAGTTAACTAATGAAAATATATATTTCTAAATTTTTGGTAACTAAATAATTATAAATTAATATAAAAACAAATTGAATATAATGAAAATGTTTTTGTAAAAAACTATTTTTATTCCCCAATGTCATGTTATCTTATTAAATTAAATTAAATCCTTTTAGTGGATGATTATATTGTAATTTATATATTATATATTCGATAAAAAAATTTCACATCCATCTAATATATTTGAGTTACCTAACTTATGAAAAAATACACTTTTATTCTTAAAAATTTATATTTTTTTAAAGGTATTCATCCACCTTTTAATGGTGTACTTGTTTAAAAATTTAAATTTTCCATATTTTTAAATTACAATTTATGAAATAAAATTTATTTTTGAAATAAAAAAATTAAAATTCTCTTATGGATATTTTTTCATAATTTTTTCATTTATTTAGTAATTTTGTAGAAATTAATAGATTTCAATTAAAAATTAATTTTCTTTTTAATAATTTTTAATGATAAATTATTTTTTAAATTAATTTTATAGTTTAATTAGTTCAATTATAAATATATTAATCCAATTTGGGTCATTGGAATCATTTTTATATCTAATTAAGATGCATAATTTTAATAACCTTTTTAACTTTTTATCTTTGGAAACCCACTTTATTTTCATATTTGTGATATTAAAATTATGTTTAAAATTTAAAATTCCTTGAATTTAATGGATTAAAATTGATTCCATATTTGTAATAATCCTAAATTATTTTGTATAATATTTTAAAAATAATTTTTTACCAATGTGATTAGTAAATTAAATAAATATAAATTACATTGATTACATTAAAAATGATTATACATAGTGGTTAAAGATTATAATTAAGGGTAACTAAAATATAAACGTGTAAAAAATACATTTTATGGCCATATTAGGGAATTATAACTCATAAGATATATATTTTTCATTATAAGATTCTTTTTAGGATTTATAAATATGGGTTCATAAGACTTTTTCTTGAAAAATACCATGTGTATCCTTTCCACCACTTATAAAAGACCACCACCTCTCCTCTTATCTTTACACCTCGAAAACTATTTTTGGCCAATTCATAGCCAAATAAAATATCAAAATACATAATCTCATTTTATATTCAATAAATTAGACATAAATCAACAAATATAATTCCATTGGTTGAATAAAATAAGATTTACCAAAAAATAGGTAACGTTCTCCAAACATCATTTCTATTTTATTTAAACCCACACTTGTTTATATTATACCTAAAATATGTTTATATAATAAGACCAGTTTCTTAAATATAATGATATGATTTTATGTTAATGGAAGTAACTTAAAAAACACACACTTCAATCAAATGGGTTATGAAATCATCATTTCGGTGTACGTTGGACTACAACCTCACGAAACGATGTCTTTCTTTTGGTCTATTAAAAACTCCTTATTTTGGAATAATGATTGATTTTTAATATAATATTTATGATATATATAATCAAATAATACCTATACATTCATTATATTATATAATATCATTGTAAATTTCATACTGTAGGGGATACAATAATAATGTTTATGGGCATGATGAATTACCACCTTGTAAAGGGATGTGGAGTGCTTTTCAAAAACATATTACATGGATGGTAATAAGGGTAACTATACTTAATATAAATGACATTAATAAAATAATTATGACATTAAAGTCATAATTTCCACTATGTAAATATAAAATATCTTTTTTTATTATCATTTCACACACTGAAAAATTCATGACATCATTTGGGGATGTGATGAATATCACCTCGTCAAAAAGATGTGATGTTTCTTTCTTCATCACCACATCTTGAGAATAATATTTAAATATATATATTTATAAAAAAAATTATAATTAATTTATTATGTAATTATCAATAAATAATTATAAATATTAATTACATTCTTTTTGTAATGACCCCAGGAAGAATTGCAAAGTTACTCACACATACATACATCCTACCTTTTTCTTGGTCATTATGGTACATTTTTTTCATCACAATCATCCATGATTAGTTTTAAAAGAATAATTAATGTATAATTATGATAGATATTTTTGGAAAATTATGATCAATGTGTTAAAATAATTTACTTTTTGACCTAATTCATACTACCAAAGTCATTTTTTAAATACAAACCGACTATAGTAAAAACAGTCAACTTAAACTTAATTGATCATGTAATTATATATGAATTTATTTTCATTGAGAATTGTAACAATAAACGTGTAAAAGGTTATTAAGAATTTAAATAAGTAACATATGTTTAATATTTATTATCATTAATAACAATCAAGAGGAATTGGACTCAATGTAATGGTTTTCCTTGTCTCACTTATATTTATGTGAGATAAATTCCATATTCACCACATTTTTGAGGGGAATATAATAGAAATTAATACATTAGATTATAGTTATATGTTTAATAATGAATATTTATATGTCTATTTGAGCTTCACCCTTTCATGTGGTCTAGGGTTACTTTTTTAGAAAATCTGTAAGGGACTTTTTTCTAAATATTCCTTCATTTTGACTGTTGTTATGTTATAAAAATATCTTTTTTTAGGTGTATATACTTCCAATTTTACATGTTATTTCATGTATCAATTTATTTTAATGATATTATAGATTATACTTATTTATATTATTTTATGGGTATTTTGATTCCGTGTTTTGATATAGGTAAGAGTTTTTGTTATAATCTAACTGTTTATCAAGATTGTGTTTGATTAAGTCATTTATATTGATATCTAAAAATTCTTATGAATATTATTATCCATTTTTTCATGATATTTTCAATTAATTATACCACATTCAAATCTTTTGATCTTAACATTTTTGAGAAAGTGTTTTAATGAAAAAAAATTATTTCTTTCATTGGTTTGATATATGTGTTCGTTTAAAACAATGTTTTCTAAAAATGTACTAAAAAGGTTTTAATAATTTTTTTCAATTCTGAAAAAATATTTTTTAGAAAACAATTTTTAATGTATTTTAAAATATTCCTTTATAATATTTAATGTTTATTTTAAAAAAGGGATTTCATAACGATTTTTCTCTTAAATAGTGATTTAAAATTTAGAAAAGTAATTTTATTTAAAATGTTTTAGTGATAATTTAATTTTAATTAAATTTATAAATATAAATGACCATTTCTATTAAGTAATCTTGAATTGGAATATTTTTTTACAATAACATCATAATTTTTTCTTGTGTGGGAATACTATTATTTCAAAGAGACTATTATGGAACCCATTTATTTTCAAGAGTTTAACCATGATTCATGTAGTTTTTTATAGATAATATATCTTTTAAATATAATAATAATGATTCAAATAGATTCATTTGGATGTCATTTATTTTTCACTAGTTAATCAAGATTCAATGTGATTTACAAGAAACCATTTTTCCTTGAAATAATATTATTATTGATAAAAAATGATTGTTTCAATGAGTTTTATGACTAAATATATATGTATTTTATTCACATGGTTGTTCTTGGAAATTATAAATGATCGGTGTTCCAAGATAGCACGATGTGATCATGTTATTTCTTATAATATGGCCGCACCAATAAGGAGAACAAATGCATTTGGTAATGATTATGTTTCCCATATAATAATATTGGATGTTGGATGTATGGTCAATTGAATTTGTAATGGTTCATAAATAGATATTTAGGGGTTCATGGAGATAATTTAACATACACCAATACATTATATATCTTCTTTCAATGGGTTTATGTTTTGTTATTTTATCAATTATGATATCACAAGAAATAAGATTATTCATTCATATGATTTTTTTCATTATTTATTTCCTTATTATATGTTTTATTATTTGATAATCCATGTATTATTTGGGATGAATATTGATATGATATATTCAGGCACAACAATTATGATATCATAAACTTATTCAATTCATATTCACATTTAGGACATTCAACATCAAATTATTATTCTTACAATTACTCTAAATGTATCCCATTATTCTAATGTTTCCATTTAACCATGATATAAATAAACAGGTTAAATGAATTCTGTTTATACGGTACTTTATATGGCTGACGATGATGTCCTAATGTGAATGATAAAATATAGGATAATTGAGATATATTCAAATTTAAGGTCATGATGTTTTTCATATACGAGTTGTTCCATGTTATATGATCTTCTAATCCTAAAAGGGTCATTATAACTTAATTCATCCAAATTTTCATTTTTATGTTGTATGGTTTAGATACAACAATATGGGTCACCCTTATAGTCATAAAATAAAAAAAATGTAATGTTTATGAATTCATAATATCATATAGATGTGTGGATATTGGGATGTTATAGTTGTTATCAAAGGAAATTATTATAAAACATTATAGAATTTGATTTTTATTCTCGTAAGGATATTGTAAGGGTTATGTATACAATAATATTTAGTTTAGATTAAAATTTATTCTATGTTAAATGTCTACTCAACCATATTTTAATGTTATAATTTACAATATTTTTTTATTTTATTAATGAAATTTTTGGAGTCATATTTTGTTGAGTTATTTATACCCCTATGATAAATATAAATTCTCATTTAGGGTGGATTTAATTTTCATGATTAATTAAAAAATACGGCAAAATATATTTCGGGTGAAAACTCATTTAATATCAAAATGTGGTGGTGCTTAAACCCATTATTTAATGATGATAAGGGTTTCTTTCTTATAAATATCCTACAGGATGTCCTAGTAAGTATGGAATTTTTATATGTAATTGTTAATTTATTTCAGAAACATATGGTATTTCTGTTGAGGACTATTCGTTTTTATTTCATTGAAGAATATACGATCAAATCCAATAAATATTTGCGGTTTTCACCTACCTATGAAATATTAAATTTTATTAAGGATATGTATATAAGGAATGGTTTGGATTGAAATTTTATTTTTAATTTATAATATTAATGTTTTGTCTGATGGTTTACCCATTATTTAAATAATCATAAAATTTTCTAACCATTTTGGTTTTGGTTAATTTCTATTGACATATGGAATATCTTGACTAATCATTCTATGAATATATAGTATTTAAATGTTTTTTTTTCTGCCTTAGAAATTAAAAAATCATATTGAGTAGTTATTATTTGTAAAAAATATTAGATTATTGTAAAAATTGACAAAATTATGAGATTATAATAATAAATTAAGAATATTTTCATATTATTCTTGTTTAGATGAAATTATAATTATTATATTATAGGAAAATTATCACAAAATGATATAATTATCATAGAACCATATATTATGATGAATTAATGGACTTTTGGATGATGAGAGATTTATAGTTTTGAGGCCCTTAATGTTTCATTGAATATTCACATACATATTATCAATGACCTCAATCATCATCTAAAATTATTTACACTTTTCATCTAATAGCACCTATGTTATCCAATTTAGAAACCTTGATATCTGTTATTCTAGATGTAATTAATATGTCATTTTCACTCTTATTAAGATGATTATTTTTTCCCTTTTTACAATGTCGGATTACAAAAATGTTAACTTCATTTTCAATCCATGTATTTCAGAGACAAAGTTCAAATTGAATGTGCACAATATTGTAAAAGGGGAGAGGAAGTAGCAACAATAGATTTTAAAATAAGAAAATTTTAATTTATAGAATATGTTACATGAAATACTGAATTATATTTACTTACATGAATCCATGTGTTTATCATTTTTTATTGGAAAATATTAATTTTATCATGTATGACACGCAACAATGAGTTCCTTTGATAGTTTATATTACATGAAAGGGTAGGATTTAACGTACATCAATATTATTAATATTATTATTCAAAATGAAAATTATCACATAGAAATTAAATTGGATGTTTTAAATAGGATTAAATATATTTTGAAAATATATGGTTTAATTTTTTGTTTTCTAATTAATTAGAAATGAATATAAAAACCAATTCAATATAAAAGAAAAGATTTTCTAAAAATATATTTTTTTATGATCCATATGAATTGTATTTTATTAAATTAAGTAAATTTTTAATGGTTTATGATATTAAATTAGTTTTGATATTATATATTCAATAAAAAATTTATATTCATATAACCATGTTGATATAAATAAGATAAGAACAAATCCAATTTTGTGTATAAATAACTATATTCATGAAAAGGTATTTTTCTTCTTTTAAATGGAAAATAGGTCTTAAATCTAAATATTTACACTTTAAAAATGTTTATTTCACATAGTAAACTTTTTTTTAAATTACCCCATCAAAATTATATTTGGTTTAATGTTTTGTATTTCTCTGAGAAGTTTCATTTGTTGATTAATAATGAAAAAATACTAGATTTTATTTAAAAATGCCATCATTATTTAGCTTAAATATATTATTAAATTATATTATCATTACAATTATTTGAATAAAATATCTATTATTCCAATTTGGGTCATTGGAGGTATTTTTTATTGTATTTAGATGTAAAATTATATTAAAATGTTGAACATTTCTACTTTAAAAACATTTATCTTTATAATGATTACATGATTAATATTAAATTTAATTTGGACACATAAGCAATTTTAAATTGGAAAAATAGATTAAATATTTCGAATCATAATAATTTATTTGTTCAATAGTGTCAACTTAATTTTTTTCCAAAGCGATTAGTTAATGAAATTAAAATTAATTACATATATTTAGCTAAAAAAATACGTATTAGAGGTTAATAATTAAACATAATTGTCCAAATGACATTAAAACATGTCCAACACCAATTAGACATACATATTTATATCACATGCATTTTATGATCTATTTTTGTTTATTATTGTTTCATTTTTAAGATAAAAATGTGGGTTCACCTATCAATATTTTGAAAAAAACCATGTTTGTCTTTTCCCCCACATATAAAAGACCACCACTTCACCTACTCTTATCACACTTCTCAGCCAATTGGGTTTTTAACACCCCAAAATTTCATAGTGTGTTATTTCTTCAAAATAATTTAATAACTTGCACTACACGCAACACCGTGTTCAAGTGCACCATGACTTACCAAACAAGATGTTCAAAATAAGTTATGAATAGTATTAACTAAATTTTTAACTTTGTATAATCCTTATAATTTTACAATCCATATTATGAGTTTCTTAGACACAATTTAAGAACAAATTCATCTTTAATATTGCACTTTTACCAAATTTTAATTATGAAGCCTTTTTAAATCCAATATTTTATACTTTTATATATTCAATTTGACTAAATAAATTTACTTTTTAGAATGGAGAAATCAATAATTTACAATGAAACACCCCAACCTTCCACAGTACGCTTCTCTTTGAATAAAATAGTAGCGTGTGTTGTACGCAACTTCGAGTTATAACACACGCCACAACCAATCAAACTAGTTATTATTAATAGTAATACCTACTTTTTGAAATTTTATAAATTTTATCTCTCAAAATGGAATTCATTTTTGGATTCTGAATATCGAATTTAGCCTAGGGTGAAATTTTGGTACATTTCGGATAACTTTTATATTTTGATGAATAGTGAAAATTACTAAATTTTAATTAAAAACAACTTTTTTAATCAAAATAATTAATAGAGATAAATTATGAATTTGAGTGATTTTAATGTATATTTAGAATATATTTTTACCATTTAATACAATTTTGGTCATTGAACATAATTTCACAGTTAAACCATACATAAACAAGTGTCAATCTTTTGATAGTAATTATATCTTAAAAACACGCTTTTTGTTTTGACAGCGGGAATTAATTTTAAATTAATTTAAGCCACTTCTGTGTTTTGAATTTGGAAAAATGTATTCCATATTTGGAATCAGGATTTCAAAATTGTGTAAATATCTCACTTTTATTTTTAGATATTTTGAATAATTACTTCGGTAAATATTTTATTTACCATGGTTAAAGGGAAAATCCGGTAAGTAAGCGTTAAAAAATAATATTATAATAATAATAAATTACCCTAAAACGTGTCCTAACATTAATGGTAGATACATGTCCGACCATAGGAATCTTTGGGTCGATTTTGGGACCCCATGGAGCCACTTGTAAGTGATAGGGGCACTTTATTTTAATTAAGTTAAAATAAATACAAAAATGACATAAGCATATATCTTTTAGAAAAACAGTTTTTACATAGGGTTATATATGTTGTATTTTCAACTATAAATGATCATTAGAAAGATAAAAATATTTCATACATAATGGTATTTTATTTTTAATTTTTAGACATTAAATAATTTAATTTATATATGACACAATGGTGATGCAGTAATTACCTAATTAATGAAAACTTAGAATAATTGATATTATAAATACCCAAATTAATGAAATTTGAGACTTTTTATAAATAAAATTAATTTTATATGTTAATAATACATGTTAGTATTTATTTAATTAACTTTTTCCAAAGTAATAATTCTCTTATAAGTTTTAAAAAAATCAATTATTGGATAGTGTCAAAATTGGCATAAAAGAGTTTTTAAAACAAATATTATATTATTAATTAATATTAAATTCCGAAAAATCTATGTTTCGGCCAAGAGACTTATATCATGATAGGTATATCATTGATGGACCACTTAGGGGTCGCTTTTATTTATTTAGTAATTTTATTAGCCATATACTATAAAAATACAAGGAGACATTGTAAAAGTGAAACTAATTAACTAAGAGTTAATACTTAAAGATAAGGTTAATATAGTAACCCACACCAGTCTAAATCCTATTGTTTGAGTGTTTTTAGACATATCCCCACCATAAAATTTAAATAATCCACTTTGATTCCATTAGAAACCGTATATGAATTTATTATAAAATAATATTTATAGCTTTTCAAAATGTGCCCCTCACCACTCTTATAAAAGGTCACTCCCCATCTCATTAATTCACACCTTCAAATCCTTTTTGTTTGTAAAACCCCTACCCAAATACTCTATAATATTCCCTCACATAATCCAAGAGGCCTTCCTTTAGTCAGAAAGCCAACCTAAGGAGCCATTTTGATCAAATCAAAAGGAAGAACCCGAAGAAGAGGTAATGTTTTCACCACCCTCTTTCAAGTTCCTTTCTTCTTCGACTTCTTCTTTCTTTGTCATTACCACTCTAAAATAATGAATCCAGTGTCTTATATATACATTAATATTATTATAAATATGGTATAACCATATTCATTATTCTATCAATCCTTTTAATGACATGTCACCATACGTGCGTACGTACGACTTACCGTCTCCACATCGTGGTGTAATTGTTATTCAATTTATTATTATTTGGACGGGTATAATAATGATTTGTAATTCATGTAAATAATAAATATAACATGATAATAATTCTGTATATATGATATATCATCCAATTATATATTATTTTAATATCAAAATAATGATATTGTCGCTCGTGCGTACGTACGGACTACCGTCTCCACGAACGCGATGAGATTCATTCTCCATCGTATCCATTAAAGTGTAATTATAATTTGATGATTTAAAAATAATTTTTAAGGACATGATATAATTATGGATATGAATATGATACAACCTATCCATAATAAACACGGCTTATGTAACAAAAAATATAAAAGGAAACGAGTAAGCTAACACCTTAAACAACGATAATTCTAAGATATTATTAACAAAGCAATATTAAATGATCATATATGATATCATATTAATGTGTATGATTCATGTATAATTTAATAACGATTTTTAACCATTATACAGGAGTTTAACCCACCCTCAACCAAGGAAAAGTACAAGGTAAGGGTTTATTTCGCAATCTCTTCATTATCCGAGGTTGTTTATACGTAATAATCTACTGGGATCTCTTTACCATCCACATCCATGTTTCATCAAAATGTTTTTCAAAACATTATTACTAATGTAATTTATACCCTTGTTTGACTTTTTGTAAGAATTTATAAATAAATCTTACTTTCTTTTTCCAAAGAAAGTCCTTTTAACCTTTTCGACAGAATTAAGGTAAGAATGTCTTTTTTTAATTTATACGGCGGGTGCGGCTATTTTCCACCATTATAAAATCGTTGAAGCATCCATTATAATATTATAATAATATTTTCAAAGTAATTTTTTTCTTTTATAATTATGTGACTTTTAAATGATTTCAAAAAAAGTGATATTTCTCTCAAACAGTTTTGATTGCATCTATGTCAACTTCCTTTGATGGATTTTAAGGTTATTTGAATTTGACTTATTATGAAACAATAATTCCATATTGTATTGAAGGTTTTGTGATATGTTTTACTGTGGATGTGTTATTTTATACCATTCATGGTTTATGGTAAAAGTATTGACATCTCGTAAGCTAGTTTTAATAAAAATGTTTATGTTATGTTTAAACCTGTTCATATGAGGAATGCATTGGACTTAATAAGTTATGGGTGGAGCCTGATATAGCTCCTCGATGCATCGGTAGGTCTCATGAGACAAACTAGTGTCTTGGCACAAGGCCTTGGAAAAATATTATTTGTAGTCTTGACACGAGGCCTTGGCTATGAGGTTATGATAGTTTGGAATTATGCATTCCATCATTATGAAAGTGGTTATTGATATTGCATGTGATTATTCGATTAGTAGAATATCCTTGTGATTAATTAAATGGTATTATTTAATTTTATTTTTTCCATACTATGTTGAAGTTAAAGTTCAAAAGGCTTTTGTTTTAGTTATACATTACCTTAAATTTTTATGCTTATTTATGAAAGTTTCCGCTATATTGTTATCCTTACTGGGCATTTGAGCTCACCGCATTTTTATGTTTTATTTTTCTCAGGATATGAACAAGTATTTTATGAATGACCATCTGAGATAGTATTAGGGGATAAGAGTGTGGACCATGGAGACAATATTATTTTAGTTTTCATTTTATGATGTAATGTAAACTTTATTAATGTATCTAGTTATTCCTAGGCTACTAAACTAATCGGTCTTTTGAGACATGATCTTTCTTGTGATCATGCCTATGTTTTGTAATAATGCACCCACTCTGGGTAACTAGGGTCGGGGAATTACAGTTGTTATTAGAGGGAGGTTTAGTACAAACCATGGAAGATAGATTTAGATAAACTCTGATTAGAGCACATAGATTTAAGATGCAATTTGAGGATTAAAATAGAATAACTTCCTTGAATTTTGGTATTGTAGAGATTTTATGAGTTTTCTGAGCAACACATCCTTGTAAGGATATGAGCAGGTAGAGGTAGCTTTAGTACAGATGTGCCTTGGGGTAAATCCCAAAAACCCTGTTTTGAACTAGACTCAAAAGGGAACTGGTGCATGACAACAGGCCTTCCTGCACTCTAGGTTACGACACTCTTGTGGGATATACTTAGGATAATTCTCATTTTCTTTATAAACCATTATGAAGGGTTTATGAGTATATACTTCCTCAAAGGAGACATTTTTAAAATTATGGATTATATCCAAAACTATTTAATTTATGTTATGTGTTTTACATGTTTTGGATTAGGTATTGTTATTCATAAACTAATCTACTATATTCCATTGTTTAGAAATGGCGCCCAGTAGATTGAATGAGAACTCTAGCAATGCACATGATCCAATGAGAAAGAAGAATCATATCTTTCATAGTCTTAAGCCAGAATTTATAAGAGAAATAATCTCCCATGTATTATCATCATATGAAGAAATAATATCATGTGTTGATAAGAAATGAAATGAGTTTACTGAGTCCTATGGCTTTGAAGGGAAGAAATAGATGAAAAGGATGGAAGAGAGAAAGATGGATAAAGGGACGAGGTAAAAGAAGAATTTTTCCATATGTGATAACTGTGGGAAGAAACACCCTGGAACTTGCCTGAAAGGAATGGGAGTTTGTTATAAGTGTGGAGGAAAAAGGGAAAAAGTACATGACTGCAAGGGAAGGAAAATGGTTTCAAATGTACAATGCTTCATTTACAAGGAGTTTAGACACTATGCGAACCTATGTCCCTGTCATTAGACTATGCCGAAAATGAGGCTATTGTATAATAATCAAGTTATGATACTACCACAGATGAAGAGGAATGATTAGAGTTCTTATGTTGATTATGTCATTTTAGTGTTGTATCAACAATGTAATTGTTATAAAAATTATGGAGTATATAAGGATTGTACTGTAGTACTATTTTATTAAGGACTTGAGATTGTGTGGACCAAAGAAAAGTGACTCAATATCATGTTAAATTTTTGGAAAATATATGGTTAAGAGAAAGATGAACCATAATATGGTTCTGATAATGAGGTAGTGATTTTAGAATAATACATGATTGATTTAGATAAATTATATTAGATATTCTTGACTACCTTGAAACTGATTAATGATTTTTATATTCCATTATTGTTGGGGTTTTCAACATTTTTGGATTGAAGGAGTATATCCATTATTCGATAAGGAATAAGGTATTATGAATGTAATAAATAAGGTTTTAGGGTAATTCAGGATGTTGCAGATTTTTAAAAGAATACATGATGAAGGTGTTCACATGTTATTACGTGGAAAAAATGAACTTCATTGTGTTTACCTTCCTTATAAATTTTGGACTGAAGTATTTTGGATAGTTCTAGTTTGGATTATATTGTAATTCCATAAAAGGAAAACCCAGAGGTCGGGTGGCAACCCGTCGCGTCCGACAATGCCGCGAGACTTGAACCCACAACCGAAGGGCGAAAAGGGTGTATCACCTACCACTGACCCATGTGATGTCCTGGATTGAATAATGTCGTTTTTTAATGGTTCTGCTAGATGAATTTTAAAATCATTTTTTTAACCCAATACGAATAGGATAAATAGAATATTATTTTTATGTTCTTTTATCTTCTAGAGTGAAATGTGTGTTTGTGGTAGAACTTAGTTAAACAATGAGACTCTACTTGTCAAGTATATATTTTTATTTTTCTCTTATTCAATGAATAAATTAATTCATATACTTTGGTGAAGGGATCATAAAAAAAATGTGTTATCCAAACACCATATGTTTTTATGAACCGATGGTATTTTAAATCATCATAGATTAATGAATTTAACACTTGTTTGTGATTGCCGACCTCAATCACTACCTATAAATATTTACGTTTTCCTCCAATTATATGTCTCTAATTGCCACCAATGTTCTCCTAATCGATATCATAATTTGGTGGTGACCCTTTCATTTCCCTTTTCCTCATACTGAGACTAAATTTTAGTAAACCAATTTTTGATGTGGGGTTTCCCACAAAAATATTTTCTATTTTCAACCTTTTATTTTTGAAGAACAATTTCAAATTGCGATGACGCAATTTATTGAACGAGGGGAGAATTTAACACCCCAAGATTTCATAGTGTGTTATTTTTTGAAAAGAATTCAACAACTTGCACTACATGCAACACCGAGTTCAAGCACACCATGACATACCAAAAAAGATATTTAAAAGAAGTTATTAATAGTATGAAACAAAATTTGAACTTTATATAATAATTATAATTTTATAATCCATATTATGAGTTTCTTAGACATAATGTAAGAACCAATTCATTTTCAGTATTGCACTTTTACCAACTTTTAATACTGAACCCTTTTTAAATCCAATATTTTAAACTTTTATATATTCAATTTATCTAAATAAATTTACTTTTTAGAATTGGTAAATCAAAAATTTACAATGAAACACCCCATAATTCCACGCTACGCTTCTCTTTGAATAAAACAGTACGGTGTGTTGTATGCAACTTCGAGTTCTAACACACACCACAACCAATCACACTAACTGTAATGAATAGTAATACCTAATTTTTTAAATTTTTTAAATTTTATCTCTAAAAATGGACTTTAATTTTGGATACGGAATATCGAATTTAGCCTAGGGTGAAATTTTTCTACTTTTCGGATAAATTTTATATTTTGATGAATAGTGAAAATTACTAAATTTTAATTAAAAACAACTTTTTAATCAAAATAATTAATAGTGATAAATTATGAATTTGAGTGGTTTTAAAGTATATTTATAATATATTTTTACCATTTATTACAATTTTTGTCGTTGAACATAATTTCACAGTTAAACCGGACATAAAAAAGTGTCTATCTTTTGGTACTTATTATATCTTAAAAACACGCTTTTATTTTGACAGCGGGAATTAATTTTAAATTAATTTCTGCCACTTCTGTGTTTTGAATTTTGAAAAATAGATTCTATATTTTGAATCAGGATGTCCAAATTGTGTAAACATGAAACTTTTATTTTTAGATATTTTAAATAATTATTTTGGTAAATATTTTATTTACCATGGTTAAAGGGTAAATCTGATAAATAACGGTTAAAAAATAATATTATAATAATAATAAATTACCCTAAAACGTGTCCTAACATAATTGATGGATACATGACCGACCATGGGCATCTTTGTGTCGATTTTGGGACCCCATTGACCTACTTGTAAGTGATGGGGACACTTTATTTTAGTTAAGTTAAAATAAATACAAAAATGACAAAAGCATATATCTTTTTGAAAAACAATATTTACATAGAGTTATATATGTTGGATTTTCAACTATAAATATTAATTAGAAATCTAAAAATATTTCCTACATAATGGTATTTAATTTATAATTTTTAGACATTAAATAATTTAATTTATATTTGACTCAATGGTGATGTAGTAATTACCTAATTAATGAAAAATTAGAATAATTGATATTATAAATACCAAAATAACTGTAATAAGAGACTTTTCATAAATAAGAATAATTTTCTTTGTTAATATGACATGTTAGGATTGATTTAATTAACCTTTTTTGAAGTAATAAATCTGTTATATGATTTAAAAAAATCAATTATTCAATAGTGTCAAAATTGACATAAAAGAGTTTTTAAAACAAATATTATATTATTAATTAATATTAAATTCCTAAAAATCTAAAGTTCGGCCAAGAGAATTATATAATAATAGTTGTATCATTATTGGACCACTTTGGGGTCTCTTGGATGTATTAAGTAAGTTTATTAACCATATAATAAAAAAATACAAAGAGACATTGTAAAAGTGAAACTAATTAACTAAGAGTTAATACGTAAAGATAAGGTTAATATAGTAACCCAAACCTGTCTAAATCCTATTGGTTGAGTTGTTTTCGACATATACCCACCTTAACCTATAAATAATTCACTTTGGAGACATTAGAAACCTAATATGAATTTATTATAAAATAATATTTCTAGCTTTTCCAAAGGTGCCCCTCACCCCTCTTATAAAAGGGAACTCAAACTTCTCATTAATTCACACCTTCAAAGCCATTTGTTTCGGCCAAACCCTACCCAAATACTCTCTAAACATCCCTAAATTAATCCTAGGGGCCTTCCTTTTGTCATAATGCCAACCAAAGGAGCTCTTTTGATCAAATCAAAAGGAAGAACCAGAAGAAGAGGTAATGTTTTCACCACGCTCATTCAAGTTCCTTTCTTCTTCAACTTCTTCTTTCTTTGTTATTCCCATTATAAAATAATTAATCCAGTATATACTATATAAATTTATATTATTATAAATATGGTACAACCATATTCAGTATTCTATCAATCCTTTGAATGACATGTCACCATACGTGCGTACGTATGACATACCGTCTCCACGTCGTGGTGCAATTGTAATTCAATATATTATTATTTGGGTCAGTATAATAATGATTTTTAATTCATTTAAATAATAAATATAATATGATAATGATTCTGTACGTATGATATACCATCCAATTATATATTATTTTAGTATCAAAAGAATGATATTGTCGCTCGTGCGTATGTACGGACTACCGTCTCCACAAACGCGATGAGATTCATTCACCATCATATCCATTCAAGTATAATTATCATTTGATGAATTAAAAATAATTTTTAAGGACTTGATATAATTCTGGATATGAATATGATACAACCTATCCATAACAAACACGACTTATGTAACAAAAAATACAAAAGAAAATGAGTAAGTTAACACCCGAAACAACGATAATTCTAAGATATTATTAAAAAACAATTTTAAAAGATCATATATGATATCACATTAATGTATATGATTCTTATATAATTTAATAACAATTATTTCACCATTATACAGAAGGTTAACCTACCCTCAACCAAGGAAAATTACAAGTAAGGGTTTCTTTCGCAATCTCTTCATTATCCGAGGTTGTTTATACGTAATAATCTACTGGGATCTCTTTATCATCCACATCCATGTTTCATCAAAATGTTTTTCAAAAAATTATTACTATTTTACAGAATATGGGTTAAAGTCATTTATACCCTTTTTTGACTTTTTATAAGATGTTTATAAAGGAATCTTTCTGTCGTTTTCCAAACAAATTCCCTTTTAACCTTTTCGACAAAATTAAGGTAATAATGTCTTTTTTTAATTTATACGGCGGGTGCGGCTATTTTCCACCACTAAAAAATTGTTGAAGCTTCCCTTAAAAGATTATAAGAATATTTTCAAAGTAAATTTCTTCTTTTATATTTATGTGACTTTTATATGATTTGAAAAAAGTGACATTTCTCTCTAACAGTTTTGATTTCATCTATGTCAACATCCTTTGATGGATTTTAAGCTTATATGAAGTTGATTTATTATGAAACTAAACTTATATATTATATTGAAGGTTTTGTGATATGTTTGACTGTGGATATGTTATTTTATACCATTCATGGTTTATGGTGAATGTATTGACATTTCGTATGCAAGTTAAAATCTGAATGTTTATGTTATGTTTAAACCTGTTCATATGAGGAATGCATTGGACTTAATAAGTGACGGGTGGAGCCCGCTATTGCTCCTAGAGGCATCGATAGGTCTCACGAGACAAACTAGTGTGTTGTCACAAAGCCTTGGATAAATCTTATTTGTAGTCTTGGCACGATGCCTTGTCTATGTGGTTATGATAGTCTAGCATTATGCATTCCCTCATTATGAATGTGGTTATTGATATTTCATGTGATTATTCGATAAGTAGAATATCCATGTGAATAATTAAATGGAATTATTTCATTTTATATTTTCCATACTATGTTGAAGTTAAAGTTTAATAGGCTTTTGTTTTAGTTATACATTGCCTTAAATGTTTATGCTTATTTATCAAAATTTCCGCTATATTGATATCCTAACTAGGCATTTGAGATCACCTCTTTTCCATGTTTTATTTTTTCCAGGATGTGAAGAAGTAATTTATGAATGACCTGCAGGGATAGAATGAGGGGATAAGAGTGTGGACTATGGAGACTATAATGATTTAGTTTTCATTTTATGATGTAATGTAAACTTTATTAATGTATCTAGTTATTCCAAGGCTACTAAACTAATCGGTCTTTCGAGACTTGATCTTTCTTGTGATCATGCCAATGTTATGTAATAATGAACTGACTCTGAGTAACTGGGGTCGGGACATTACAGTTGGTATCAGAGGGAGGTTTCGTACAAGTCTTGGAAGCTAGATTTAGATAAACTCTGATTAGAGCACATAGATTTAAGATGGAATTTGAGGATTAGAATAGAATAACTTCCTAGAATTTTGGTATTATATAGATTTTGTGAGTTTTCCGAGCAATACATCATTATCTGGATACGAGAAGGTAGAGGTGGCTCTAGCACAGATGTGCCTAGGGGTAAAACCCGAAAACACCGCTTTGAGCTAGACTCGAAAGGGAACTGGTGCACGACAACGGACCTTGTTACTCTCTTGGTTACGACACTCCCGGGGGATACGCTTAGGATAATTGTAATTTTCATTACAAACCATTATGAAGGGTTTATGATTATATACTTCCTCAAAGTAGACATTTTTATGATTATGGATTATATCCATAAACTATTTAATTTATGTTATGTTTTTTACAAGTGTGGGATTAAGTATTGTTTTTCATAAACTAATCTAGTGTATTCCATTGTTTAGAAATGGCGCCCAGTAGAAGGAATGAGAACTCCAGCAATGCACATGATCCAAAGAGAAAGAACGATCATATCTTTCTTGGTCTTAAGAATTAATTTATAAGATAAATATTCTCCCATGTATTATCATCATATTAAGAAATAATATCATGTGTTGATAAGATATGTAAAGAGTTTACTGAGTCATATGGCTTTGAAGGGAAGCAAGAGAAGAAAAGGATGAAAGAGAGAAATATGGATAAAGAGAAGAGGTAAAAGAAGAATTTTCCCATATGTGATAATTGTGGGAAGAAACACCCTGGAACTTTCCTGAAAGGAATGGGAGTTTGTTATAAGTGTGTAGGAAAAGGGCACAAAGTATGTGACTGGAAGGGTAAGAAAATGGTTTCAAATGTACAATGCTTCATTTACAAGGAGTTTGGACACTACGCGAACCTATGTCCAAGTCATTAGACTATGCCACAAATGATGCTATTGGTTAATAATCATGTTATGATACTACCACAGATGAAGAGAGATGATTACGGTTGTTATGTTGATTATGTCATTTGAGAGTTGTATCAATAATGAAATTGTTATAATAATTATGGAGTTTATAAGAATTGTACATCAGTACTATTTCATTAAGGACTTGAGATTGTGTGGAACAATGAAAAGTGACTCAATATCATGTTCAGTTTTTGGAAAATATATGGTTGAGAGAAAGATAAACCATAATATGGGTCTGATAACGAGGTAGTGATTTTATAATAATACATGATTGATTTGGATAAATTATATTAGATATTATTGACTACTTTGAAACTGATTAATGATTTGTATATTCCATCATTGTTGGGGTTTTCAACATTTATGGATTGAAGTAGTATATCAATTATTCTATAAGGAATAAGGGATCATGAATGTAATCAATAAGGTTTTAGGGTAATTCAGGATGTTACAGTGTTTTAAAAGAATACCCGATGAAGGTGTTCACATGTTATTACGCGACAAAAAGGATCTTCATTGTGTTTACCTTCCTTATAAATTTTGGACTGAAGTATTTTGGATAGTTCTATTTTGGATTATTTTGGATTGCCATAAAAGGACAACCCGGAGGTCGGGCGGCAACCCATCACGTCCGGGAAGGCCGCGAGACTTGAACCCACAACCGAAGGGCGACAAGGGTGTATCACCTACCCCTGACCAATGTGATGTCCTAGATTGAATAATGTCATTTTTTTAATGGTTCTTCCAGATCAATTATAAATTCATTTTTTAACCATATACGAATAGGATAAATTGAATATTATTTTTAAGTTCTATTATTTTTTAGAGTGAAATATGTGTTTTCTGGTAGAACATAGTTAAAGGATGAGACTCTACCAGTCAAGTATATAATTTTATTTTTCTCTTATTAAATGAAGAAATTAATTCTTATACTTTAGTAAATGGATCTTAAAACAAAAAAATGTGTTATCCTAATACCATATGTTTTGTTGAACTGATGGTATTTTAAATCATCATAGATTGATGAATTTTAGGCCCTCAATTTTACAATTGTTTTTGATTGATAACCTCAATCACTACCTATATGTATTTACGTTTTCCTCCAATTATATGTCTCTAATTTCCACCAATGTTCTCCTAATCGAGATCATAATTTGGTGGTGACCCTTTCATTTCCCTTTTCCTCATATTGAGACTAAATTTTAGTAACACAAATTCCGATGTGGGTTTTCCCACAAAGATATTTTCTATTATAAACCTTTTATTTTTTTAGAACAATTTCAAATTGCGAGGACACAATTTATTGAGTTAGGGGAGAATGTAATATCCAAGATTTAATAGTGTGTTATTTCTTCAAAATAATTCAACTACTTGCACTACACGCAACACCAAGTTCAAGCACACCATGACTTACCAATCAAGCTGTTCAAAAGATGTTATAAATAGTATTAACTAAATTTGGAACTTTGTAAAAATTTTTAATTTTAGAATCCATATTATGAGTTTCTTAGGCAAAATGTAACAACAACTTCATTTTCAGTATTGCACTTTTACCAAGTTTTAATACTGACCCCTTTTTAAATCCATTATTTTAAAATTTTAAATATTAAATTTGACTAAATAAATATACTTTTTAGAATGGGTAAATAAAAAATTTACAATGAAACACCCCAAGCTTCCACGGTACTCTTCTCTTTGAAGAAAATAGTAACGTGTGTTGTACGCAACTTTGAGTTCTAACACACACCAGAACCAATCAAACTAGCTGTTATGAATAGTAATACCTAATTTTTGAAATTTTATAAATTTTATCTCTCAAAATGGACTTCTTTTTTGGATCTCTAATATCGAATTTAGCCTAGGGTGAAATTTTGGTACTTTTCGGATAACTTTTATATTTTGATGAATAGTGAAAATTACTACATTTTAATTAAAAACAACTTTTTAATCAAAATAATTAATAGTGATAAATTATTAATTTCCTTGGTCATAAAGTATATTTAGAATATATTTTTACCATTTAATACAATGGTTGTCATTGAACAGAATTTCACAGTTAAACCGGACATAAACAAGTGTCTATCATTTGATAGTTATTATATCTTAAAAACACGCTTTTGTTTTGATAGAGGGAATTAATTTTAAATTAATTTCTGCCACTTCTGCATTTTGAATTTGGAAAAATAGATTCCATATTGGGAATCAGGATGTCCAAATTGTGTAAATAGGTAACTTTGATTTTTAGATATTTTGAATAATTACTTCGGTAAATATTTTATTTACCCTAGTTAAAGGGTAAATCTGGTAAATAAGGGTTAAACAATAATTTTATAATTATAATAAATTACCCTAAAACGTGTAATAACCTTATTTTTGGATACATGTCCGACCATGGGAATCGTTGGGTCGATTTTGGGACCCCATGGAGCCACTTGTAAGTGATCGGGACACTTTATTTTAATTAAGATAAAATAAATACAAAAATGACATAAGCATATATCATTCAGAAAAACAATTGTTACATAGGGTTATATATGTTGGATTTTCAACTATATATATTCATTAGAAATTTAAAAATATTTCTACGTAATGGTATTTTATTTATAATTTTTAGATATTAAATAATTTAATTTATATATGACACAATGGTGATGCAGTAATTACCTAATTAATGAAAAATTAGAATAATTGATATTATAAATACACAAATAAATGTAATTTGAGACTTCATATAAATAAAAATAATTTTCTAGGTTAATATGACATGATAGGATTTATTTAATTTACTTTTTTCAAAGTAATCATTCTGTTATTATTTTTACAAAAAATAGTTATTGAATAGTTTCAAAATTGACATAAAAGAGTTTTTAAAACAAATATTATATTATTAATTGATATTAAATTTTTAAAAATATAAGGTTCGGCCAAGAAACTTTTATCATGGTAGGTGTATCATTAATGGACAACTTGGGGGTCGTTTGGATGTTTTTGTTAATTTTATTAACCATATAATATAAAAATACAAAGAGACCTTGTAAAAGTGAAACTAATTAACTAAGAGTTAATAACTTAAGATAAGGTTAATATAGTAACCCAAACCTATCTAAATCCTATTGGTTGAGTGGTTTTCGTCATATAACCACCTTAATCTTTAAATAATCCACTTTGGATCCATTATAAACCGAATATGAATTTATTATAAAATAATATTTCTAGCTATTCCAAAGGTGCCCCTCACCCCTCTTATAAAAGGACAGTCACCCTTCTCATTAATTCACAGCATAAAATTCTTTTGTTTCGTCCAAAACCTGAAAAAATACTCTGTAAACATACCTCAATTCATCCTAGAGGCCTTACTTTACTCATAAAGCCAACCTATGGAGCCCTTTTGATCAAATCAAAAGGAAGAACCCGAAGAGGAGGTAATGTTTTCACCAGGCTCTTTCAAGTTCCTTTCTTCTTCAACTTCATATTTCTTTGTTATTCACATTCTAAAATAATTAATCCAGTATCTCCTATATAAATTAATATTATTATAAATATGGTACAACCATATTCAGTATTCTATCCATCCTTTGAATGATATATCACCATATGTGCGTATGTACAACTTACCGTCTCCACATCGTGGTGTAATTGTTATTCAATATATTATTATTTTGATGGGCATAATAATGATTTGTAATTCATGTAAATAATAAATATAACATGATAATTATTCTTTATATATGATATACCATCCAATTATATATTATTTTAATATCAAAAGAATGATATTGTCGCTCGTGCGTACGTACGGACTACCGTCTCCACGATCGCAATGAGATTCATTCTCCATCGTATCCATTCAAGTATAATTATCATTTGATGATTTAAAAAAAATGTTTAAGGACATGATATCCTTATTTATATGAATAATATACAAAATATCCATAACAAACATGGATTATGTGACAAAAAATATAAAATAAAACGAGTAAGTTAACACCCGAAACAACAATAATTATAAAATATTATTAACAAAACAATGTTAAAATATAACATATGATATCATATTAATGTATATGATTCTTGTATAATTTAATAACAATTATTTCACCATTATAAAGGAGGTTAACCTACCCTCAACCTATGAAAAGTACAAGGTAAGGGTTTATTTTGCAATCTCTTCATTATCCGAGGTTGTTTATACGTAATAATTTACTGGGATCTATTTATCATCCACATCCATGTTTCATCAAAATGTTTTTCAAATCATTATTAATATTTTACAAAATATGGGTTGAAGTCATTTATACCCTTTTTTGACTTTTTATAAGAATTTGATAAAGAAATCTTTCTGTCGCTTACCAAACAAATTCCTTTTTAACGTTTTCGACAGAATTAAGTTAAGAATATATTTTTTAATTTATACGGTGGGTGCGGCTATTTTCCACCATTATTAAAACGTTGAATCTTCCCTTACAAGATTATAAGAATGTTTTCAAAGTAAAATTTTTCTTTTATAATTATGTGACTTTTAAATGATTTCAAAAAAAGTGATATTTCTCTCTAACAGTTTTGATTTCATCTATGTCAACATCCTTTGATGGATTTTAAGCTTATTTGAAGTTGATTTATTATGAAACAAAACTTCCATATTGTATTGAAGGTTTTGTGATAGGTTTTACTGTGGATGTGTTATTTTATACCATTCATGGTTTATGTTGAATGTATTGACATTTCATATGCTAGTTTAAATCTGAATGTTTATGTTATGTTTGAACCTGTTCATATGAGGAATGCATTGGACTTAATAATTGATAGGTGGAGCCCTCTATTGCTCCACGATGCATCGGTATGTCTCATGAGAAAAACTAGTGTCTTACCTCAAGGCCTTGGAAAAATATTATTTGTAGTCTTGGCACGAGGACTTGGATATGTGGTTATGATAGTCTGGCATTATGCATTCCATCATTATGAAAGTGGTTATTGATACTGCATGTGATTATTCGATTAGTAGAATATCAATGTGAATAATTAAATGGCATTATTTCATTTTCATTTTTCTATACTGTGTATAAGTCAAAGATTAGAAGGCTTTTGTTTTAGTTATACATTGCCTTAAATGATTATGCTTATTTATAAAAGTTTCCGCTATATTATTATCCTTACTGGGCATTTGAGATCACCCATTTTCTATGTTTTATTTTTCCCAGGATTTAAAGAAGTAATTTATGAATGACCTTTAGGGATAGTATGAGGGGATAAGAGTGTGGACTAGGGAGACCATATTGTTTTAGTTTTCATTTTATGATGTAACGTAAAATTTATAAATGTATCTAGTTATTACAAGGCTACTAAACTAATCGGTCTTCCAAGACTTGATCTTTATTGTGATCATGCCAATGTTATGTAATAATGAACCGACTCTGGGTAACTGGGGTTGGGGCATTACAGTTGGTATTAGAGGGAGGTTTAGTACAAACCTTGGTAGCTATATTTTGATAAACTCTGATTAGAGAACATATATTTAAGATAGAATTTGAGGATTAGAATAGAAGAACTTACTAGAATTTTTGTATTGTAGCGATTTTGTGAGCTTTCCAAGCAATACATCCCTGTCTGGATACGAGCAGGTAGAGGCGGCTCTGGCACAGATGTGCCTAGGGGTAAAACCTAAAAACACCGCTTTGAGTTAGAATAGAATGTGAACTGGTGCACGATAAGGGGCCTTGCTGCACTCTTGGTTACGACACTCCCAAGAGATACGCTTAGGATAATTCTCATTTTCCATACAAACCATTATGAAGGGTTTATGATTATATACTCCCTCAAAGGAGAAATTTTTATGATTATGGATTATATCCATAAACTATTTAATTTATGTAATGTGTTTTACAAGTTTGGGATTAGGAAATGTTATTCATAAACAAATCTAGTTTATTCCATTGTTTAGAAATGGAGCCCATTATAAGGAATGAGAACTCCAGTAATGCACATAATCCGAAGAGAAAGAAGGATCATATCTTCCATGGTCTTAAGCCAGAATTTATAAGAGAAATAATCTTCCATGTATTATCATCATATGAAGAAATAATAGCATGTGTTGATAAGATAAGTAAAGAGTTTACTGAGTCCTA
The DNA here is from genome assembly GCA_963277665.1 of Viscum album. Lineage (NCBI taxonomy): Eukaryota > Viridiplantae > Streptophyta > Magnoliopsida > Santalales > Viscaceae > Viscum > Viscum album. Next base: position 450,989,353 of record OY728157.1, on the reverse strand, counting down.
TGGCTTTGAAGGGAAGCAAGAGAAGAAAAGGATGGAAGAGAGAAAGATGGATAAATGGAAGAGGGAAAAGAAAAATTTTCCCATATGTGATAACTGTGGGAAGAAACACCCTAGAACATGCCTAAAATTAATGTGAGTTTGTAATAAGTGTGGAGGAAAAGGGCACAAAGTATGTGACTGCAAGGGTAAGAAAATGGTTTCAAATGTACAATTATTCAGTTTCAAGGAGTTTGGAAACTATGTGAACCTATGTCCAAGTCATTAGACTATTCCGCAAATGATACTATTGGATAATAATCGAGTTATGATACAACCACAGATGAAGAGGAATGATTACAGTTCTTATGTTGATTATTTCATTTGAGTTTTTTATCAACAATGTACTTGTTATAAAAATTATGGAGTATATAAGGATTGTACTGCAGTACTATTTCACTAAGGACTTGAGATTGTGTGGAATAAAGAAAAGTGACTCAATATCATGTTAAATTTTTTTAAAATATATGGTTGAGAGTAAGATAAACCATAATATGGTTCTGATACGGAGGTAGTGATTTTAGAATAATATATGATTGATTTGGATAAATTATATTAGATATTCTTGACTACCTAGAAACTGATTAATGATTTGTATATTCCATCATTGTTCGGGTTTTCAAAGTTTTCGGATTGATGGATTATATCCATTATTCTATAAAGAATAAGGGATCATGAATGTAATCAATAAGGATTTAGGGTAATTTAGGATGTTGTAGTGTTTTGAAAGAATACATGATGAAGGTGTTCAACTATTATTACGTGGAAAAAAGGATCTTCATTGTGTTTACCTTCCTTATAAATTTTGTAATGAAGTATTTTGGATAGTTATAGTTTGGATTATTTTGGATTGCCATAAAAGGACATCCCGGAGGTCGGGTGGCAACCCGTCACGTCTGGCAAGGCCACGAGACATGAACCCACAACCGAAGGGCGACAAGGGTGTATCACATACCACTGACCCATGTGATTTCCTGGATTGAATAATGTCATTTTTTAATGGTTCTTCTAGATGAATTTTAAATTCATTTTTTTAACCCTATACGAATAGGATAAATAGAATATTGTTTTTAAGCTCTATTATCTTTTAGAGTGAAATATGAGTTTTTTGTAGAACTTAGTTAAAGGATGAGACTCCACTTGTCAAGTATATATTTTTCTTTTTCTCTTATTCAATGAAGAAATTAATTCTTATACTTTAGTAAAGGGATATAAAAAGAAAAAAATGTGTTATCCTAATACCATATGTTTTGCTAAACCGATGGTATTTTAAATCATCATAGATTTATGAATTTAAGGCCCTCAATTTTACACTTTTTGTGATTGATAACCTCAATCACTACCTATAATTATTTACGTTTTCCCTCCAATTATAAGTCTCTAATTACCACCAATGTTCTCCTAATAGAGATCATAATTTGGTGGTGTCCCTTTAATTTCTCTTTTCCTCATATTGAGACTAAATTTTAGTAACACAAATTCCGATGTGGGGTTCCCACAAAGATATTTCCTAATTTAAACCTTTTATTTTTGAAGAAAAATTTTAAATTGAGAGGACAAAATTTATTAATGGAGGGGAGAATGCAACACCCCACGATTTCATAGTGTGTTATTTCTTCAAAAAAATTCAACAACTTGCACTACACGCAACACCGAGTTCAAGCGCACCATGACTTACCAACCAAGCTGTTCAAAAGATGTTATGAATAGTATTAACTAAATTTTGAACTTTTTATAATCCTTCTAATTTTATAATCCATATTTTGAGTTTCTTAGACAAAATGTAAGAACAAATTCATTTTCAGTATTGCACTTTTACCAACTTTTAATACTGAACCCTTTCGAAATCCAATATTTTAAACTTTTATATATTCAATTTGACTAAATAAATTTACTTTTTAGAATGGGGAAATAAAAAAATTTTCAATGAAACACCCCAATCTTCCACGGTACGCTTCTCTTTGAATAAAACAGTAGCGTGTGTTGTACGCAAAATTGAGTCCTAACACACACCACAACCAATCAAACTAGCTGTTATGAATTGTAATACCTACTTTTTGAAAATTTATAAATTTTATCTCTCAAAATGGACTTCTTTTTTGGATCCAGAATATCGAATTTAGCATATGGTGAAATACTGGTACTTTTTGGATAACTTTTATATTTTGATGAATAGTGAAAATTACTCAATTTTTATTAAAAACAACTCTTTAATCAAAATAATTAATAGTGATAAATTATGAATTTGAGTGGTTTTAAAGTATATTTAGAATATATTTTTATCATTTAATAAAAATTTTTTCATTGAAAATAATTTCACAGTTTAACCGGACATAAACAAGTGTCTATCTTTTGATAGTTATTTTATCTTAAAAACACGCTTTTGTTTTGACAGCGGTAATTAATTTTAAATTAATTTCTTCCAATTCTGTGTTTTGAATTTGGAAAAATGGATTCCATATTTGGAATCATAATTTCCAGATTGTGTAAATAGGTAATTTTTATTTTTAGTTATTTTGAATAATTACTTCGGTAAATATTTTATTTACCATGGTTAAAGTGTAAATATGGTAAATAAGGGTTAAACAATAATATTATAACAACAATAAATTACCCTAAAACTTGTCTTAACCATATTGGTGGATACATGTCCGACCATGAGAATCTTTGGGTCGATTTTGGGACCCCATGGATGTAGAGACCCGAAGCTTAACGTACATGGACATTACATTACTTTTGCGGAATACTTGGTACATAACAAAAACACACACACAAGGATCGTAATAGTTTAGTGTCGTTGGAAACTCGGAACATAATCTTATAATCGTGGTGAAAGATCTTCAATATCTCCCATAAAGATCTTCCCTTTTTTTACCTAAAACCTTTCTTTATATCTTGGGGAAAAGAAAACATAAAAGGGTGAGCTCAAATGCTCAGTAAGGGTAAACAAAAGAAATATCAATCACATCGTATACACAAGCACATAACTTTTGGAAATCGTACCATGAAAAATAGATCATAATTTCATATCATGGGATAAATCATGGTAGTGAAATGTAATCACAATAATCATAACATAAAACATGAAACATTGTGTCATTCACACATAATCATAGAGAATCATTTCTTGTTAGTCAAGACTCATTGCCAAGACTATCTTAGTGGACAAAGTCCCTTTCAGAATCGAGTAACCCTCATTTCAGTCCTTTTTCACTGAGCCGGTATAACCTACCATTCCAGCCATGTCTATCTCATTAGATATAATATCTTTACCTAATGCATTGGAGGGAGAAATAGGTCCCACCCATCTTATAATGAATCCTTTCTTATGTGTGCCACATAATCATAAACCATACATCATAGTGTAACCCATGTAATAAAAATGGAATTCTTAAACAACATGACATCATAAAACAATTCATATAAGATAAAGGAATTCAAAAAAATATTTCCATCACAACATAATCAAATCCCTGTAATAATAGCAATAAAAACAGAACCCTTTTATTATCTTATATGGAAAATAATTTGGATAAAATACTTGAACTGAATTCTTGAGGAAAATATCCTTTCTACTTCAAATAAACATTTTTCCTTTCATAACATGTCATACGACTTTATAATAAAAGAAGTTTATTAAAAATAAACTTGAAAAAATGTAAAGGAAGCTTCTTGGAAATAGTGTTTTAAAAATCCATTCATGTCGTATATGTTAAAAAAACATTCTTCGCACTTTTGTCGGAAAAGTCAAAAAGTACCTCGTACGACAAAATATTCCTTTCATAGATATTACTAAAAACTCACCGAAGGGTAAAAATGGATTTAAACAATTGTAGGTGGATGGAAATAATATTAAATATTGATGAAACATGGATGTGGATGATAAAATACACCCCAGTAAATACTTACGTATAAACAATCTCGGATAAAAATGAGATTGTGATATTTCCCTTACCTTAGGTCCGATTTGCTTCGTATGTGTCCGAACCTCCTCTTCTTTGAAGTGCCTCTTTGAGACCTCCTCTTAGGGCACTAAAATTGGTCTTTGAGGAAGACCAGAACCTCTAGGATGTTTCTAGGGAAGTGGAGAAGAGATTTTGGCAGGGGTTGGCCGAGCTTGAGTGCTCAAATTGGTGTGAGGAGGAGGGGGAGGAGGTGTCCTTTTATAAGGGAGGAGAGGGGCACCTTAGGAATATCTCAAAATATTATTTTATATTAAAGTCAAAATCGGTTTATAATGGTTCCAAAGGGTCTTATTTCGAAGCTAAAGTGGGTATGGGTCGAAATACTATCATCCAATATGATTTAGACAAGTTTAGGGTATTATTTTAACCTTATCAATTAGATTTAACTCTAAGTTAAATAATTTAACTTTTACCGTGTATTTTTGTTTTCTTTCACTATATGGTTAATACACTTACTATAACATGCCAAACGAACCCCAAATTGTTTATTATTAATATATATATCCTTATCTAAGTCATTTGGCCGAACCATAGATTTTTAGGAATAAAATAACATTTAATAATATAATATTTGATTTAAAAACTATTTTGTGTCAATTTTGACACTATTTGATATATGATTTTTGTGAAAGTCATAACAGAATTATCTGTTCGAACCATGTTTATTAAATCAACACTAATATATCATAGTAACCTAGAAAATTAGTGGAATTCATAAAAAGTCTCAAATTACATTCATTTGAGCATTTATATCATCAATTATGTTAATATTTCCTTAAAAGGGTAATTACTGCATCATCGTTGTGTCATAAATAAATTAATTTATTTAAAGTCTAAAAATTATAAATAAAATATCATTATGTAGGAAATCTTTTTAGCTTTCTAATGAATATTTATAGTCGAATTTATCTTATGTATAACCTCGTATTAAAAATGTTTTAGTTATTAATCTTTGATTTTAACTATTTTAACTATTCATTAAATAAAATAATATTAAATGTCATACTCTAATCCAAGTGGACCTAAATGGTCATATTATATTCATAAGGTTGTTTTTGGTCGAATTACACTTATCCAATAGAATTAGGACATGTGTTAGGGTAATAGTAATATCATATTTACCCTTAGTTACCCTATTTACTATTAACCGTGGTAAAAAAAGTAAAAAGTTACTATTCACCAAAAATTATTTTCATCTCATTGAACCACATTTTAGTCCTTGATATTAACCATGTCTGTCGGATTTTCGAAATTCCATTCACAGAAGTGGTAAAATTATGTTTTATGCAAAATTCAGTTTTTAACCTACCACTTAGTAGTTTCACTATTCATTAAAAATTGATGTTTTTCAGAACAATGCCAAAATTTCATCCTAAGCTATATTTCATTTTCCGAATTCAAAAATGAAGTCTATTTTACCAAATTCATAACATAGATTTTGCATTAATTAATTTTATAATTAAATCCCACTGTTAAAACAAATAGCGTGTTTTTAAGAAACAATATCTACCAAAAGATTGACACTTGATTATGTCTGGTTTAAATGTGAAATTACATCCAATGACCAACATCGTATTAAATTGTAAAAATATACTCTAAATATACTTTAAAACCACTCAATTTAATGATTTATCACTATTAATTATTTCGATTAAAAAAGTTGTTTTTTAATTATAATCTAGTAATTTTCACTATTCATCAGAATATGAAAGTTATCTGAAAAGTACCAAAATTTCACCCTAAGCTAATTTCGATTTTACGAATCCAGAAATTAATTCCATTTTGAAAAATAAAATATACAAAATTTCAAAAAGTGGTTATTACTATTCATAACGGCTAGTTTTAATAATATTTTAATAGCATATTGTTGTTTAATGGAACTCGTTATTGTGTACTACACACGCTATCGAGGAAGGTTGTGATTGCGTGTAATGCATGGAAAGTCAAGGATGTGTGTTGTGCAAGCTCCTTTTGGTGTAGCGTACAACACAAGACATTAATAAAATTAAAAAGAATATTTTTCATAAAATCTCAGGCTGTTACATTCTACCCCCCTTAAAATGAATTACGCCCTCGAAATTCGCCGGGTTTATAAATGGTTTATTATTCGAAAGTTTCTTTAATAGAAACCCACATCGTTAAAAGGAATATCAAAACCAATCTTTAAAAACAAAAGTATGAAACGTAACGGTTACCCAAATAAACTAGTCACTGTGTTTCCACATAGGTGAAAATATGGATATGGAAGAGAAATCTAACCATCATGTTCTGATGGAGAGTGGTAGAGAACATGGCTATGGAAAAGCCAGCAATCACAAAGCCATAAATTTGTGACGATCTAAGGTACCATCTGATTCATCAGATATAAGATCACTAGGACAACATTTTTGGTTTTCAAGATCGTTTCCCTAATGTTAAAGAATTTGAATTAGAATAAATACTTACTTTATTTTGGTACAATCTCACTGTTGTTCGTGCCTTTAACAATTTCCACTTCATCTCTTAAATAAATGAAGTTGAATTTGTTATTCGTGAAGTGTTAGCAGATCATGTGATAGAATGACGGGTCATTCCATCTGTCTCAAACAAAAGGTTAGCAAAAAAAATTATATACATAAGTCGATCTATAGTGAGATTAATCATATATGGTTCCTAAAATGGACTTATACATCATATGTCATACAACTTAATATAAAAAAACTAGTTTCTACTAAACAGGGACTTCCTGTAGGCCAGTGGTAGGCGATAAAGGCCAGTCGCACTTCGGTTGTGGGTTCGATTCCCACAGCCTTGTCCGACGCGATGGGCTGTCGCCCGTCCTGCAGGATGTCCTTTTTCTAAAACTATATTACTATAACATCCCATCAATAATATCAGAAAAAAAACTTCTATCCTTAAACAATACTAACTTATTCCAACATAATCCATTCCAATCTTTAGGCTTACCCATAATACTGTAGTCCACTCTCATAAGATAGTGAAAACAATTACCAGAGATTTAATACCATCGTTGATCCCCATAAGATATGTCTTGTTGGTCACATTCTAAACATTCAATGTCTTTAATCATGTATTCTCTTGATTACCTTAGTGAAAACATGAATGCAGTTTAAAGTTAACACTTTCCACATACCAAAATCCAAAAATTCTATATACTCAAACCATGAAATAACCTTCTCCTTATATCAGTCATGAGCTCATGAATACTATCAAACATTTAATTTTCTCCTTATCCCTTCATTATGCGCATATCATCTACATTCCAAAAATATCTGAATAACCTTTCATGTATACTGGTAACATTAATCATACACTTTCAAAACTCAAGGAAAGACAACAGTGTAACAATCCATAGATGTCTCTTTATTCCATAGTAGCATGAGATTACTTATATAAAATTACACATGATAAACATGTAATCATTCCACTACATTCTTAAACCATTGACCGAGCTTCAAAAATTCATTCATCTCACATATCATTTGTAGTCTCTTCATCATCATCCACATAAATACTACCCATATGACCATACTGATTCTCTTCATGAGTCTTTCCCTTAGGGAATTGGTTTGCATAATGCCCGTACATTCCACATTTAAAACATTTAACCATTGTTGATGTCGTAGAAATACCATTAACCTCATCCATGGTGTTAACTGAACCTTTTTCTTTGAACTTACTTGCGTTGTGTCCTTCTTTTCCACACCCAAAGCATCTTCCAGTTCCTTTAAAACATTCTCCTTGATGCCTCTTCCCACATGATTTACATAGGGGAAATTGAACTTTCTTTCCCCTATGATCATCATGAAACTCCATCTTTTTCTTATTAGCCGAGTCAGGAAACTTACCAAATTTTACTTTATTGATCATATTATGAGATTTCTGATTCGGTATAATAATGATGTTTGGACTTCCAAATCCCATTTCATTTGATTTCTTATGAAGAATATCATTCCATTGTCCATCATATTCTCCATTATCGTGAATCATCTTGTTTCCAGCCATTTTCTAAAACCCAAAAAGAATAGTGTGAGAGGAGAAAATCATAATAAAGGGGGAGTAACATAAATATCTAACATCTTTGGTTTAATCTAATATTGTTACCATAGTTCTAGGACTATATCCTATACGTATACTTATCTATAGGGGCATCCCTAGACATACCATAGAAATATCTCTAGGGATCTCACTAACGTTTTCGCATCCTAGTTTCCAAAGGTTGACTAAACCTTTCCTCTGATACCAACTGTAGAGACCCGAAGCATAACGTACATGGACATTACATTACTTTTTCGGAATACTTGGTACATAACAAAAACACACACACAAGGATCATAATAGTTTAGTGTCTTTGGAAACTCCGAACATAATCTTCTAATCGTGGTGAAAGATCTTCAATATCTCCCATAAAGATCTTCCCTTTTTTTTACCTAAAACATTTCTTTATATCCTGGGGAAAAGAAAACATAAAAGGGCGAGCTCAAATTCTTAGTAAGGGTAAACAAAAGAAATATCAATCACATCGTATACACAAGCACATAACTTTTGGAAATCTTAACATGAAAAGTATATTATAATTTCATATCATGGGATAAATCATGGCAGTGAAATGTAATCACAATAATCATAACATAAAACATGAAACTTTTCGGCATTCACACATAATCATAGAGAATCATTTCTTGTTAGTCAAGACTCATTGCCAAGACTATCTTAGTGGACAAAGTCCCTTTCTGAATCGAGTAACCCTCATTTCAGTCCTGTTTCACTGAACCGGCATAACCTACCATTCCAGCCATGTCTATCTCATGAGATATAAAATCTTTACCCAATTCATTGGAGGGAGATATAGGTCCCAACAATCTTATAATTAATCCTTTCTTATGTGTGCCACATAATCATAATCCATACATCATAGCGTAACCCACGTAATAAAAATGGAATTCTTAAACAACATGACATCATAAAACAATTCATATAAGATAAAGGAATTCATAAAAATATTTCCATCACAACATAATCAAATCCATGTTATAATAGGGATAAAAACAGAACCCTTTTATTATCTTATATGGAAAATAATTTTGATAAAATACTTGAACTCCATTCTTGAGGAAAATATCCTTTCTACTTCAAAAAAACATTTTTCCTTTCATAACATGTCATACGACTTTAAAATAAAAGAAGTTTATTAAAAATAAACTTGAAAAAAATGTAAAGGAAGATTCTTGGAAATAATGTTTTAAAAATCCATTCATGTCGTATATGTAAAAAAACATTCTTCGTACTTTTTTCGGAAAAGTCAAAATGTACCTCGTACGACAAAATATTCCTTTCATAGATATTACTAAAAACTCACCGAAGGGTAAAAATGGATATAAACAATTGTAGGTGGATGGAAATAATATTACATATTGATGAAACATGGATGTGGATGATAAAATAAACCCCAGTAAATACTTACGAATAAACAATCTCAGATAAAAATGAGATTGTGATATTTCCCTTACCTTAGGTCCGATTTGCTTCGTTTGTGTCCGAACCTCCTCTTCTTTGAAGCACCTCTTTGAGACCTCCACTTAGGGCACTAAAATTGGTCTTTGAGGAAGACCAGAACCTCTAGGATGTTGCTAGGGAAGTGGAGAAGAGTTTTTTGCAGGGTTTGGCCGAGCATGAGTGCTCAAATTGGTGTGAGGAGGAGGGGGAGGAGGTGTCCTTTTATAAGGGAGGAGAGGGGCCCCTTAGAAATATCTCAAAATATTATTTTATATTAAAGTCAAAATCGGTTTATAATGGTTCCAAAGGGTCTTATTTAGAAGCTAAAGTGGGAATGGGTCGAAATCCTATCATCCAATAGGATTTAGACATGTTTAGGGTATTATTTTAACCTTATCAATTAGATTTAACTCTAAGTTAAATAATTTAACTTTTACCGTGTCTTTTTGTTTTCTTTCACTATATGGTTAATACACTTACTATAACATGCCAAACGAACCCCAAATTGTTTATTATTAATATATATATCCTTATCTAAGTCATTTGGCCGAACCTTATATTTTTAGAATAAAATAACAATTAATAATATAATATTTGATTTAAAAACTATTTTGTGTCAATTTTGACACTATTTGATATATGATTTTTTTGAAAGTCATAACAGAATTATATGTTCGAACCAAGTTGATTAAATCAACACTAATATATCATAGTAACCTAGAAAATTAGTGGAATTCATAAAAAGTCTCAAATTACATTCATTTGAGCATTTATATCATCAATTATGTTAACATTTCCTTAAAAGGGTAATTACTGCATCATCGTTGTGTCATAAATAAATTAATTTATTTAAAGTCAAAAAATTATAAATAAAATATCATTATGTAGGAAATCTTTTTATCTTTCTAATTAATATTTATAGTTGAATTTATCTTATGTATAACCTCGTATTAAAAATGTTTTAGTTATTAAACATTGATTTTAACTATTTTAACTATTCATTAAATAAAATAATATTAAATGTCATAATATAATCCAAGTGGACCTAAATGGTCATATTATATTCATAAGGTTGTTTTTGGTCGAATTACACTTATCCAATAGAATTAGGACATGTGTTAGGGTAATAGTAATATCATATTTACCCTTAGTTATCCTATTTACTATTAACCGTGGTAAAAAAAGTAAAAAGTTACTATTCACCAAAAATTATTTTCATCTCATTGAACCACATTTTAGTCCTTGATATTAACCATGTCTGTCTGATTTTCTAAATTCCATTCATAGAAGCGGTAAAATTATGTTTTATGCAAAATTCAGTTTTTAACCTACCACTTAGTAGTTTCACTATTCATTAAAAATTGATGTTTTTCAGAACAATGCCAAAATTTCATCCTAAGCTATATTTCATATTCTGAATTCAAAAATTAAGTCTATTTTACCAAATTCATAGCATAGAAGTTTCATTAATTAATTTTATAATTAAAGCCCACTGTTAAAACAAATAGCGTGTTTTTAAGAAACAATATCTACCAAAAGATTGACACTTGATTATGTCTGGTTTAAATGTGAAATTACATCCAATGACCAAAATCGTATTAAATTGTAAAAATATATTCTAAATATACTTTAAAACCACTCAATTTAATGATTTATCACTATTAATTATTTCGATTAAAAAGTTGTTTTTTAATTATAATCTAGTAATTTTCACTATTCATCAGAATATGAAAGTTATCCGAAAAGTTCCAAAATTTCACCCTAAGCTAATTTCGATATTACGAATCCAGAAATTAATTCCATTTTGAAAAATAAAATATACAAAATTTCAAAAAGTGGTTATTACTATTCATAACGGCTAGTTTTAATAATATTTTAATAGCATATTGTTGTTTAATGAAACTCGTTATTGCGTACTACACACGCTATCGAGGAAGGTTTCGATTGCGTGTAATGCAAGGAAAGTCAAGGATGTGTGTTGTGCAAGCTCCTTTTGGTGTAGCGTACAACAAAATACATTAATAAAATTAAAAAGAATATTTTTCATAAAATCTCGTGCTGTTACAATGGAGCCCCTTGTAAGTGATAGGGACACTTTATTTTAATTAAGTTAAAATAAATACAAAAATGACATAATCATATATCCTTTGGAAAAACAATTTTTACATAGGGTTATATATGTTGAATTTTCAACTATAAATATTTTTTTATTATGATAAATATATTTCCAACATAATTTTTTTTATTTATAGTTTTTAGACATTGAATAATTTAATTAATATATGGCACGACGGTGATGCATTAATTACCTAATTAATGAAAAATTAGAGTAAATGATATTATAAATACCCAAATAAATGTAATTTAAGACTTTTTATAAATAAATATAATTTTCTAGGTTAATATGACATGTTAGGATTGATTTAATTTAATTTGTTCGAAGTAATAATTCTGTTATTATTTTTACAAAAAACAATTATTGAATAGTGTCAAATTGACAGAAAAGAGTTTTTAAAACAAATATTATATTATTAATTGATAATAAATTCCTAAAAATACAAGTATCATCCAAGAGACTTATATCATGGTAGGTGTATTATTAATATACCATTTGGGGCTCTCTTGGATGTATTTAGTAATTTTAATAACCATATATTATAAAAATACAAAGAGACATTGTAAAAGTGAAACTAATTAACTAAGAGTTAATACTTAAATATAAGGTTAATATAGTAACCAAAACCAATCCAAATCCTATTGGTTGAGTGGTTTTTGTTATATCTCCACCTTAACCTTTAAATAATCCATGGAGACATTAGAAACTGAATATGAATTTATTATAAAATAATCGTTCTAGCTTTTCCAAAGTTGCCCCACACCCCTCTTATAAAAGAGAACTCACTCTTCTCATTAATTCACACCTTCAAAGCCTTTTGGTTCGGCCAACCCCAGACCTAATACTCTCTAAACATCCATAAATTCATCCTAGAGGCATTCCTTTACTCAGAAATCCATCCTAAGGATCCCTTTTGATCAAATCCAAAGGAAGAACCCGAAGAAGAGGTAATGTTTTCAACAGGCTCTTTCAAGTTCCTTTCTTCTTCAACTTCTTCCTTCATTGTTATTCCCATTCTAAAATATTGAATCTAGTATCTCCTATATACATTAATATTATTATAAATATGGTACAACCATATTAAGTATTTTATCCATCCTGTGAATGACATGTCACCATATGTGCGTACGTACATCTTACCGTCTCCACGTCGTGGTGTAATTGTTATTCAATATATTATTATTTGGATGGGTATAATAATGATTTCTAATTCATGTAAATAATACATATAACATGATAATGATTCTATATATATGATATACCATCCAATTATATATTTTTTTAATATAAAAAGAATGATATTGTCGCTCGTGCGTATGTACAGACTACCGTCTCCACGAATGCGATGAGATTTATTCTCCATTGTATCCATTCAAGTATAATAATATTTTTTTGTTTTAAAAATAATGTTTAAGGACTTGATTTCATTCTGGATATGAATAAGATACAAACTATCAATAAAAACCATGGCTTATGTAAAAGAAATATAAAAGAAAACGAGTAAGTTAACATCCGAAACAATGATAATTCTATGATATTATTAACAAAGCAATGTTAAAATATTATATATGATATCATATTTATGTATATGATTATTTTATAATTTAATAACAATTATTTCACTATTATATAGGAGGTTAACCAACCCTCAACAAAGGAAAAGTACAAGGTAAGGGTTTATTTCGCAATCTCTTCATTATCTGAGGTTGTTTATACGTAATAATCTACTAGGATCTCTTTATCATCCACATCCATGTTTAATAAAAATGTTTTTCAAAACATTATTACTATTTTACAGAATATGGGTTAAAGTCATTTATACCCTTGTTTGACTTTTTATAAGAAGTTTATATAGAAATATTTCTGTCATTTTCCAGACAAAGTCCCTTTTAACATTATTGATAGAATTAAGGTAATGATGTCTTTTTTTAGTTGATACGGTGGGTGCGGCTATTTCCCATTGGTATAAAATCGTTGAAGCTTCCCTTAAAAGATTCTAAGAATATTTTCAAAGTAAATTTTTTCTTTTATAATTATGAGACTTTTAAATGATTTCAAAAATAGTGATATTCCTCTCAAACAGTTTTGATTTCATCTATGTCAACATCCTCTGATGGATTTTAAGCTTATTTGAAGTTGATTTATTATGAACAAAACTTCTATGATGTATTGAAGGTTTTGTAATATGTTTGACTGTGGATGTGTTATTTTATATCATTCATGGTTTATGGTGAATGTATTGAAATTTCATATGCTAGTTTTAATGTGAATGTTTATGTTATGTTTAAACCTGTTCATATGAGGAATGCATTGGACTTAATAAGTGACGGGTGGAGCCTGCTATAGCTCCTCGATGCATCGGTAGGTCTCAAGAGACAAACTAGTGTCCTTGAAGAAGTCCTTGGAAAAATCTTATTTGTAGTCTTTGCACGAGGCCTTGGCTATATGGTTATGATAGTCTGTCATTATGCATTCCATCATTATGAAAGTGGCTATTGATATTGTATGTGATTATTCGATTAGTAGAATATCGATGTGAATAATAAAATTTCATTATTTCATTTTATTTTTTCCATACTATGTTGATGTTCAAGTTTAAAAGGATTTTTTTTAGTTATACATTTCCTTAAATGTTTATCCTTATTTATGAATGTTTCCTCTATATTGTTATCCTTGCGGGGCATTTGAGCTCACCACTTTTCTATGTTTTATTTTTCCCAGGATGAAAAGAAGTAATTTATGAATGACCTTTAGGGATAGTATGAGGGGATAAGAGTGTGGACTAGGGAGACCATATTGTTTTAGTTTTCATTTTATGATGTAACATAAAATTTAAAAATGTATCTAGTTATTCCAAAGCTACTAAACTAATCGGTCATTCAAGACTTGATCTTTATTGTGATCATGCCAATATTATGTAATAATGAACTGACTCTCGGTAACTGGGGTTGGGTCATTACAGTTGGTATTAGAGGGAGGTTTAGTACAAACCTTGGTAGCTATATTTTGATAAACTCTGATTAGAGAACATAGATTTAAGATGGAATTTGAGGATTAGAATAGAATAACTTCTTAGAATTTTTGTATTGTAGAGATTTTTTGAGCATTCCAAGCAATAGATCCCTGTCTGGATACGAGTAGGTAGAGGCGGCTCTGGCACAGATGTGCCTAGGGGTAAAACCTAAAAACACCGCTTTGAGTTAGACTCGAAAGGGAACTAGTGCATGACAAGGGGCCTTGCTGCACTCTTGGTTATGACACTCCCAAGAGATACGCTTAGGATAATTCTCATTTTCCTTAAAAACCATTATGAAGGGTTTATGATTATATACTCCCTCAAAGGAGACATTTTTATTATTATGGATTATATACATAAACTATTTAATTTATGTTATGTGTTTTAAAAGTTTGGTATTAAGTATTGTTATTCCTAAACTAATCTAGTGTATTCTATTGTTTAGAAATGGCGCCCAGTAGAAGGAATGAGAACTCCAGAAATGCACATGATCAAATGATAAAGAAGGATCATATCTTTCATGGTCTTAAGCCAGAATTTATAAGATAAATAGTCTCTCATGTATTATCATTATATGAAGAAATAATATCATGTGTTTATAGGATAAGTAAAGAGTATACTGAGTCTTATGTCTTTGAAGGGAAGCAAGATAAGAAAATGATGGAAGAGAGAAAGATGGATAAAGGGAAGAGGGAAAAGATGAATTTTCCCATATGTGATAATTGTGGGAAGAAACACCCTGGAACTTGCCTGAAAGGAATGGGAGTTTGTTATAAGTGTGGAGGAAAAGGGAACAAAGTATGTGACTGCAAGGGTAAGAAAATGGTTTCAAATGTACAATTCTTCATTTTCAAGGAGTTTTGACACTATGCAAAGCTATGTCCCAGTCATCAGACTATGCTGAAAATGATGCTTTTGGATAATAATCAAGTTATGATACTACCATAGATGAAGAGGAATGATTATAGTTCTTATCTGGATTATGGAATTTGAGTGTTGTATCAAAAATGTACTTGTTATAATAATTATGGAGTATATAAGGATTGTATTGCAGTACTAATTCATTAAGGACTTGAGATTGTGTGTAACAATGAAATGTGACTCAATAGCATGTTAAATTTTTGGAAAATATATGGTTGAGAGAAAGATAAAACATAATATGGTTCTGATACCGAGGTAGTGATTTTAGAATAATACATGATTGATTTGGATAAATTATATTAGATATTCTTGACTACCTTGAAACTGATTAATGATTTGTATATTCCATCATTTTTGGGGTTTACAACATTTTTGGATTGAAGGAGTATATCCATTATCATATAAGGAATAAGGGATCATGAATGTAGTCAATAAGGTTTACGGTAATTCAGGATGTTGCAGTGTTTTAAAAGAATACATGATAAAGGTGTTCACATTCTATTACGAGGAAAAAAGGATATTCATTGTGTTTACCTTCCTTATAAATTTTGGACTGAAGTATTTTGGATAGTTCTAGTTTGGATTGTTTTGGATTTCCATAAAAGGACAACCCGGAGGTCGGGTGGCAACCCGTCGCGTCCGGCAAGGCCGTGAGACTTGAACACACAACCGAAGGGCGACAAGGGTGTATCACCTACCACTGACCCATGTGATGTCCTGGATTGAATAATGTCATTTTTTAATGGTTCTGCTAGATGAATTATAAATTCATTTTCTTAACCCTATACGAATAGGATAAATAGAATATTATTTTTAAGTTCTATTATCTTTTAGAGTGAAATATGAGTTTGTGGTAGAACTTAGTTAGATGATGAGACTCTACTTGTCAAGTATATATTTTTCTTTTTCTCTTATTCAATGAATATATTAATTCTCATACTTTAGTAAAGGGATATTAAAACAAAAAATGTGTTATCCTAATACCATATGTTTTGCTAAACCGATGGTATTTTAAACCATCATAGATTGATGAATTTAAGGTCCTAAATTTTACATTTTTTTGTGACTGATGACCTCAATCACTACCTATAAATATTTACGTTTTCCTCCAATTATATGTCTGTTATTTACACCAATGTTCTACTAATCAAGATCATAATTTTGTGGTGACCCTTTCATCTCCCTTTTCCTCATATTGAGAATAAATTTTAGTAACCCAATTTCTGATGTGGGTTTTCCCACAAAGATATTTTCTTTTTTCAACATATTATTTTTGAAGAAAAATTTCAAATTGTGAGGACTCAATTTATTGAAGGAGGGGAGAATGTAACACCCTAAGATTTCATAGTGTGTTATTTTTTCAAAATAATTCAACAACTTTCACTACACGCAACACCGAGTTCAAGCACACCATGACTTACCAAAAAACCTGTTCAAAAGAAGTTACGAATAATATTAACTAAATTTTGAACTTTTTATAATACTTATAATTTTAGAATCCATATTATGAGTTTCTTAGACATAATGTAAGAACAAATTCATTTTCAGTATTGCACTTTTACCAACATTTAATATTGAACCCTTTTTAAATCCAATATTTTAAACTTTTATATATTCAATTTGACTAAATAAATTTACTTTTTAGAATGGGCAAATAAAAAATTTACAATGAAACACCCCAAGATTCCACGTTACGCTTCTCATTGAATAAAACAGTGGCGTGTGTTGTACGCAACTTCGAGTTCTAACACACACCACAACCAATCAAACTAACTGTTATGAATAGTAATACCTACTTTTTGAAATTTTATAAATTTTATCTCTCAAAATTGAATTCATATTTGGATCCGTAAAATTGAATTTATCCTAGGGTGAGATTTTGTTACTTTTTGGATAACTTTTATATTTTGATGAATAGTGAAAATTAAAAAATTTCAATTAAAAACAACTTTTTAATCAAAATAATTAAAAGTGATAAATTATGAATTTAAGTTATTTTAAAGTATATTTAGTATATACTTTTACCATTTAATACAATGTTTGTCATTGAACATAATTTCACAGTTAAACCAGACATAGACAAGTGTCTATCTTTTGATAGTTATTATATCTTAAAAACACGCTTTTTTTTACAGCAGGAATTAATTTTAAATTAATTTCTGCCACTTCTGTGTATTGAATTTTGAAAAATGGATTCCATATTTGGAATCAGGATGTCCAAATTGTGTAAATAGGTAACTTTTAATTTTAGATATTTTGAATAATTACTTCGGTAAATATTTTATTTACCATGGTTAAAGGGTAAAATGCGATAAATAATAGTTAAAAAATAATATAATAATAATAATAAATTACCCTAAAACGTCTCCTAACCTTATTGGTGGATACATGGCTGACCATGGGCATATTTGGGTCGATTTTGGGATCTCAAAGAGCCACTTGTAATTGATAGGGACACGTTATTTTAATTAAGTTAAAATAAATACAAAAATGACATAAGCATATATCTTTTAGAAAACAGTTTTACATAGGGTTATATATGTTGGATTTTCAACTATAACTATTAATTAGAAATATTAAAATATTTCCTATATAATGGTATTTTATTTATAATTTTTAGACATTAAATAATTTAATTTATATATGACACAATTGTGATGCAGTAATTACCTAATTAATGAAAAATTAGAATAATTGATATTATAAATACCCAAATAAATGTAATTTGAGACTTTTTCTAAATAAAATATTTTTTAGGTTAATATGATATGCTAGTATTGATTTAATTTACATTGTTTGAAGTAATCATTCTGTTATTATTTTTACAAAAAACAATTATTGAATAGTGTCAAAATTGACAAAAATGAGTTTTTAAAACAAATATTATATTATTAATTGATATTAAATTCATAAAAATTTAAAGATCGACCAAGACCCTTATTTCATGGTAGGTGTATTATTAATGGATCACCTGGGGGTCTCTTGGATGTATTTAGTATGTTTATTAACCATATAATATAAAAATACAAAGAGACATTGTAAAAGTGAAACTAATTAACTAAGAGTTAATACTTAACGACAAGGTCACTATAGTAAACCAAACCTATCTAAATTATATTGGTTGAGTGTTTTTCGACATATCCCCACCTTAAACATTAAATAATCCACTTTGGATCCATTAGAAACTGAATATGAATTTATTATAAAATAATATTTCTATCTTTTCCAAATTTTCCCCTCACCCCACTAATAAATGGGCACTCCCCCTTCTCATTAATTCACACCATCAAAGACTTTTTTCTCGTCCAAACCCTGCCCAAATACTCTATAAAATTCCCTCACATAATTCTAGAGGCCTTACTTTAGTCAGAAATCCAACATATGGAGCCCTATTGATCAAATCAAAAGGAAGAACCCGAAGAAGAGGTAATGTTTTCACCACCCTCTTTCAAGTTCCTTTCTTCTTCAAAATCTTATTTAATTGTTATTCCCATTCTAAAATAATTAATCCAGTATCTAATATATACATTAATATTATTATAAATATGGTACAACCATATTAAGTACTCTATCCATCCTTTGAATGACATGTCACCATACGTGTGTGCGTACGACTTACCGTCTCCATGTCTTGTTGTAATTGTTATTGAATATACTATTATTTGGATGGGTATAATAATGATTTTTAATTCATGTAAATAATAAATATAACATGATAATTATTATGTATATATTATATACCATCAAATTATATATTATTTTAATATCAAAAGATTGATATTGTTTCTTGTGCGTACGTACGGACTACCGTCTCCACGAACGCGATAAGATTCATTCTCCATCGTATCCATTCAAGTATAATTATCATTTGATGATTTAAAAATAACTTTTAAAGACTTGATATCATTCTGGATATGAATAATATACAACCTATCCATAACAAACATGGCTTATCAAACAAAAAATATAAAATAAAACTAGTAAGTTAACACTCGAAACAAAAATAATTCTAAGATATTATTAAGAAAGAAATGTTAAAAGATCATATATGATATCATATTAATTTATATGATTCTTGTATAATTTAATAAATATTATTCCACCATTATTTAAGAGGTTAACCTACCCTCAACCAAGGAAAAGTACAAGGTAAGGGTTTATTTCACAATCTCTTCATTTTTTGAGGTTGTTTATAAATAATAATCTACTGGGATCTCTTTATCATCCACATCCTTGTTTCATCAAAAAAAATTTCAAAACATTATTACTTTTTTACAGAATATGGGTTAAAGTCATTTATACCCTTTTTTGACTTTTTATAATAAGTTTATAAAGGAATATTTTTGTCATTTTCCAAACAATGTCCTTTTTAACCTTTTCGACAGAATTAAGGTAATAATGTCTTTTTTTAATTTATGCGGAGGGTGCAGCTATTTTCCACCGTTATAAAATCGTTGAAGCTTCCCTTACAAGATTATGTGAATATTTTCAAAGTAAATTTTTTCTTTTATAATTATGTGACTTTTATATGATTACAAAAAAAGTGATATTTCTCTCTAACAGTTTTGATTTCATCTATGTCAACATCCTTTGATTTATTTTAAACATATTTGAAGTTGACTTATTATGAAACAAAACATCCATATTGTATTGAAGGTTTTTTGATATGTTTGAGTGTGGATGTGTTATTTTATACCATTCATGGTTTATGGTGAATGTATTAACATTTCTTATGCTAGTTTTAATCTTAATGTTTATGTTATATTTAAACCTGTTCATATGAGGAATGCATTGGACTTAATAAGTGACGGGTGGAGCCTGATATAGCTCCTTGATGAATCAGTAGGTCTCATGAGAAAAACTAGTGTCTTGGAACAAGGCCTTGGAAAAATATTATTTGTAGTCTTGGCACAAGGCCTTGGCTATGTGGTTATGATAGTCTGGCATTATGCATTCCATCATTATGAAAGTGGTTATTGATACTGCATGTGATTATTCGATTAGTAGAATATTCTTCTGAATAATTAAATGGATTTATTTCATTTTATTTTTTGCATACTATGTTGAAGTTAAAGTTTAAAAGGCTTTTGTTTTAGTTATACATTGCCTTAAAAGTTTATACTTATTTATGAAAGAATACTCTATATTGTTATACTTACTGGGCATTTGAGCTCACCCCTTTTCTATGTTTTATTTTTCCCATGATGTGAACAAGTAATTTATGAATGACCTGCAGGGATCGTATGAAGGTATATGGGTGTGGACTATGGAGACTATACTATTTTAGTTTTCATTTTATGACGTAATGTAAACTTTATTAATGTATATTGTTATTCCAAGGCTACTAAACTAATCGGTCTTTCGATACCTGATCTTTCTTGTGACCAGACCAATGTTATGTAATAATGCACCGACACTGAGTAACTAGGGTCGGGGCATTACAGTTGGCATCAGAGGGAGGTTTAGTACAAACCTGGGAAGCTAGATTTAGATAAACTCTGATTAGAGCACATAGATTTAAGATGGAATTTGAGGATTAGAATATAAAAACTTCCTAGAATTTTGGTATTATAGAGATTTTGTGAGTTTTTTGAGCAATACATCCCTATCTGGATATTAGTAGGTAGAGGTGGCTCTGACACAGATATGGCAAAGAGTAAAACTCGAAAACACTGCTTTGAGCTAGACTCGAAAGGGAACTGGTGCACGACAATGGGCCTTGCTGCACTCTTGGTTATGACACTCCCAGGGGACACGATTAGGATAATTCTCATTTTCATTACAAAAAATTATGAAGGGTTTATGAGTATATACTTCCTCAAAGGATACATTTTTATGATTATGGATTATATCCGTAAACTATTTAATTTATGTTATGTGTTTTACATGTTTTGGATTAGGTATTGTTATTCATAAACTAATCTAGTGTATTACATTGTTTAGAAATGGCACCCAGTAGAAGGAATGAGAATCCAACAATGCACATGATCCAAAGAAAAAGAAGGATGATATATTTCATGGTCTTAAGATAGAATTTATAATAGAAATAGTCTCCCATGTATTATCATCGTATAAATAAATAATATCATGTGTTGATTAGATAAGTAAAGAGTTTATTGAGTCCTATGGATTTGAAGGGAAGCAAGAGAAGAAAAGGATGGAAGAGAGAAAGATGCATAAAGGGAAGAGGGAAAATTAGAATTTTCCCATATGTGATAACTGTGGGAAGATACACCATGGAACTTTCCTGAAAGGAATGGGAGATTGTTATAAGTGTTGGGGAAAAGGGCACAAAGTATGTGACTGCAAGGGTAAGAAAATGGTTTTAAATGTACAATGCTTCATTTGCAAGGAGTTTAGACACTACACGAACCTATGTCCAAGTCATTAGACTATGCTGAAAATGATGCTATTGGATAATAATCACGTTATGATACTACCACATATGAAGAGGAATGATTATAGTTCTTATGTTGATTATGTCATTTGAGTGTTGTATCAACAATTTACTTATTATAATAATTATGGAGTATATAAGGATTGTACTGCAGTACTATTTCATTAAGGACTTGAGATTGTATGGAACAAAGAAAAGTGACTCAATATCATGTTAATTTTTTTGAAAATATATGATTGAGAGAAATATAAACCATAATATGGTTCTAATACTGATGTATTTATTTTAGAAAAATACATGTTTGATTTGGATAAATTATATTAGATATTCTTGACTACGTTGAAAATAATTAATGATTTGTATATTCCATCATTGTTGGGGTTTTCAAAAATTTTGGATTGAAGGAGTATATCCATTATTCTATAAGTAATAAGGGATCATGAATGTAATCAATAAGGTTTTAGGGTAATTCAGGATGTTGCAGTGTTTTAAAAGAATACCAGATGAAGGTGTTCAAATGTTATTACGTGGAAAAAAGGATCTTCATTGTGTTTACCTTCCTTATAAATTTTGGACTGAAGTATTTTGGATAGTTCTAGTTTGGATTATTTTGGATTACCATAAAAGGACAACCCAGAGGTCGGGCGGCAACCTGTCACATCCAGCAAGGCCGCGAGACATGAACCCAAAACTGATGGGAGAAAAGGGTGTATCACCTACCACTGACCCATGCGATGTCCTAGATTGAATAATGTATTTTTTTAATGGTTCTGCTAGATGAATCATAAATTCATTTTTTATCCCTATACGAATAGGATAAATAGAATATTATTTTTATGTTCTATTATCTTTTAGAGTGAAATATGAGTTTGTGGTAGAACTTAGTTAAAGGATGAGATTCTACTTGTCAAGTATATATTTTTCTTTTTCTCTTATTCAATGAAGAAATTAATTCTTATACTTTATTAAAGGGATCTTAAAACAAAAAAATGTGTTATCCTAATACCATATGTTTTATTGAACCAATGGTATTTTAAATCATCATAGATTGATGAATTTAAGGCCCTAAATTTTACACTTTTTTGTAATTGATGACCTCAATAACCACCTATAAATATTTACGTTTTTCCTCCAATTATATGTCTCTAATGTCCACCAATGTTCTCCTAATCGAGATCATAATTTGGTGGTGACCCTTTCATTTCACTTTTCCTCATATTGAGACTAAATTTTAGTTACAAAAATTACGATGTGGGTTTTCCCACAAAGATATTTTCTATTTTAAACCTTTTATTTTTGAAGAAAAATTTCAAATTGCAAGGACATAATTTATTGAAGGAGGGGAGAATGTAACACCCCACGATATCATAGTGTGTTATTTCTTCAAAATAATTCAACAACTTGCACAACACGCAACACCGAGTTCAAGTGCATCATGACTTACCAAACAAGCTGTTCAAAAGATTTTATGAATAGTATTAACTAAATTTTGAACTTTGTATAATCCTTATATTTTTAGAATCAATATTATGAGATTCTTAGACAAATTGTAAGAATAAATTCATTTTCAGTATTGCACTTTTACCAACTTTTAATATTGAACCTTTTTTAAATCCAATATTTTAAACTTTTATATATTCAATTTGACTAAATAAATTTACTTTTTAGAATGGGGAAATAAAAAATTTACAATGAAACACCCCACGCTTCCTCTATACGCTTCTTTTTGAATAAAACAGTAGTGTTTGTTGTACGCAACTTTGAGTTCTAACACACACCACAACCAATCAAACTAGCTATTATGAATAGTAATACCTACTTTTTAGAATTTTATAAATTTTATCTCTCAAAATGGACTTCTTTTTTTGGATTTGGAATATCAAATTTAGCCTAGGGTGAAATTTTGGTACATTTCGGATAACTTTTATATTTAGATGAATAGTGAAAATTACTAAATTTTAATTAAAATCAACTTTTTAATCAAAACAATTAATAGTGATAAATTAATTATTTGAGTGGTTTTAAAGAATATTTAGAATAAATTTTTACAATTTAATACAATTCTTTTCATTTAACATAATTTCATAGTTAAACCAGACATAAACAAGTGTCTATCTTTTGATAGTTATTATATCTTAAAAACACGCTTTTGTTTTGACAGCGGGAATTAATTTTAAATTAATTTCTGACACTTCTGTGTTTTGAATTTAGAGAAATAGATTCCATATTTAGAATCATGATGTCCAAATTGTGTAATTAGTTAACTTTTATTTTTAAATATTTTGAATAATTATTTCGGTAAATATTTTATTTACCATGGTTAAAGGGTAAATATGGTAAATAAGGGTTAAATAATAATATTATAATAATAATAAATTACCCTAAAACGTGTCCTAACATTATTGGTGGATACATGGCCGTCCATGGGAATCATTGGGTCGATTTTGGGACTTCATGCTTCCACTTGTAAGTGATAGGGACACTTTATTTTAATTAAGTTAAAATAAATACAAAAATGACATAAGCATATATCTTTTATAAAAACAATTTTTAGATAGGGTTATATATGTTGAATTTTCAACTATAAATATTCATTATAAATCTAAAAATATTTCCTACATAATGGTATTTTATTTATAATTTTTAGACATTAAATAATTTAATTTATATATGGCACGATGGTGATGCAGTAACTACCTAATTAATGAAAAATTAGAATAATTGATATTATATATACCCAAATAAATGTAATTTGAGAATTTTTAAAAATAAGAATAACTTTTTAGGTTAATATGACTTGTTAGGATTGATTTCATTTAATTTTTTCGAAGTAATAATTATGTTATTATTTTTACAAAACACAATTATTTAATAGTGTCAAAATTGACATAAAAGAGTTTTTAAAACAAATATTATATTATTAATTGATATTAAATTCCTAAAAATCTAAGTATCGGCCAAGTGACTTATATCATGGTAGGTATGTCATTAATCGACCTCTTGGGGGTCTATTAGATGTATTTAGTATGTTTATTAACCGTATAATATAAAAATATAAAGAGACATTGTAAAAGTGAAACTAATTAACTAAGAGTTAATACTTAATGATAAGGTTAATATAGTAATCCAAAACTATCTAAATCCTATTGGTTTAGTGGTTTTCTACATATCCCCACCTTAACTTTTAAATAATACACTTTTGTGACATTAGAAACTGAATATGAATTTATTAAAAAATAATATTTCTAGCTTTTCCAATGGTGCCCCTCACCCATCTTATAAAAGGGAACTCCCCCTTCTCATTAATTCACACATTCAAAGCCTATTGGATCGGCCAACACCTGACCAAATACTCTATAAACATCCCTCAATTCATCCTAGAGACCTTCCTTTACTTATAAAGCCATCCTATGGAGCCCTTTTGATCAAATCAAAAGGAAGAACCTGAAGAAGAGGTAATGTTTTCACCACGCTCTTTCAAGTTCCTTTATTCTTCAACATATTCTTTCTTTGTTATTAAAATTATAAAATAATGAATACAGTATCTCATATATATATTAATATTATTATAAATATGGTACAACCATATTCAGTATTCTATCCATCTTTTGAATGACGTGTCACCATATGTGCGTACGTACAGCTTAGCGTATCCACGTTGTGGTGTAATTTTTATTCAATATATTATTATTTGGATGGGTATAATAATGATTTTTAATTCATGTAAATAATAAATATAACATGATAATTATTCTGTATATATGATATACAATCCAATTATATATTATTTTAATATCAAAAGAATGATATTGTCGCTCGTGCGTACGTACGGACTACCGTCTCCACGAACGCGATTAGATTCATTTTCCATCGTATCCATTCAAGTATAATTATCATTTGATGATTTAAAAATAATTTTTAAGGAATTGATATCATTATGGATATAAATAAGATACAACCTATCCATAACAAACATGGCTTGTGTAATAATAAATATAAAAGAAAACGAGTAAGTTAACACCCGAAACAACGATAATTCTAAGATATTATTAAAAAAGCAATGTTAAAATATCATATAAGATATCATATTAATTTATATGATTATTGTATAATTTAATAACAATTATTTCACCATTGTACATGAGGGTAACCAACCCTCAACCAAGGAAAAGTACAAGGTAAGGGTTTATTTTTCAATCTCTTCATTATCCGAGGTTGTTTATACGTAATAATCTATTGGGATCTCTTTATCATCCACATCCATCTTTCATAAAAAAAATTCAAAACATTATTACTATTTTACAGAATATGGGTTAAAGTAATTTATACCCTTGTTTAGCTTTTTATAAGATGTTTATAAATAAATCTTTCTGTCATTTTAAAAACAAAGTCCTTTTTAACCTTTTTGATTGAATTAAGGTAAGAATGTCTTTTTTTAATTTATACGGCGGGTGCGGCTGTTTTCCACCATTATAAAATTGTTGAAGCTTCCCTTAAAAGATTATATGAATATTTTCAAAGTAATTTTTTTCTTTTATAATTATGATACTTTTAAATGATTTCAAAAAAGTGATATTTCCCTCAAACAATATTTATTTCATATATGTCAACATCCTTTGATGGATTTTAAGCTTATTTGATGTTGATTTATTAGGAAACAAAACTTCCATAATGTATTGAAGTTTTTGTGATATGTTTGACTATGTATGTGTTATTTTATACCATTCATGGTTTATGGTTAAAGTATTGACATTTCATATGCTAGTTTTAATATGAATGTTTATGTTATGTTTAAACCTGTTCATATGAGGAATGCATTGGACTTAATAAGTGATGGGTGGAGCCAGTTATAGCTCCCCGATGCATCGGTAGGTCTCATGAGACAAACTAATGTCTTGGCACAAGTCCTTGGAAAAATATTATTTGTAGTCTTGGCACGAGGACTTGGATATGTGGTTATGATATTCTGGCATTATGAATTCCATAATTATGAAAGTGGTTATTGATATTGCATGTGATTATTCGATTAGTAGAATATCTATGTAAATAATAAAATGGCATTATTTCATTTTATTTTTTCGTAATTTGTTGAATTTCAAGTTTAAAAGTCTTTTGTTTTATTTATACATTGCCTTAAATGTTTATGCTTATTTATGAAAGTTTCTGATATATTGTTATCCTTACTGGGCATTTGAGCTCACCCCTTTTCTATGTTTTTTTCAGGATGTGAAGAAGTAATTTATGAATGACCTGTAGGGATAGTATGAGGGGATAAGAGTGTGGACTATGGAGACTATATTATTTTAGTTTTAATTTTATTATGTAATGTAAACATTATTAATGTATCTAGTTATTCCAAGGCTACTAAACTAATCGGTCTTTCAAGACTTGATCTTTCTTGTGATCATGCCAACGTTATGTAATAAAGAACCGACTCTGGGTAACTGGGGTCGGGGCATTACAGATGGTATTAGAGGGAGGTTTAGTAAAAACCTTGGAAGCTATATTTTGGTTAAATCTGATTAGAGCACATAGATTTTAGATGAAATTTGTTGATTAGAATAAAAGAACTTCCTAGAATTTTGGTATTGTAGAGATTTTGTGTGTTTTTTGGGCAATATATCCCTATCTGGATACGAGCAGGTAGAGGCGGCTCTGGCACAGATGTGCCAAAGGGTAAAACCCAAAAACACCACTTTGAGCTAGACTCAAAAGTGAACTGGTGCATGACAAGGGGCTTTGCTGCACTCTTGGTTACAACACTCCTGGGGGATACGCTTAGGATAATTCTCATTTTCTTTACAAACCATTATGAAGGGTTTATGAGTATATACTTCCTCAAAGGAGACATTTTTATGAATATGGATTATATCCATAAACTATTTAATTTATGTTATGTGTTTTACAAGATTGGGATTCGATATTATTATTCATAAACTAATCTAGTGTATGCTATTGTTTTGAAATGGCAGCTAGTAGAAGGAATGAAAACTCCAGCAATGCACATGATCAAATCAGAATGAAGGATCATATCATTCATGGTCTTAAGCCAGAATTTATAATAGAAATAGTATCCCATGTATTATCATCATATGATGAAATAATATCAAGTGTTGATAAGATAAGTAAAGATTTTACTGGGTCTTATGGATTTGAAGGGAAGCAAGAGAAGAAAAGGATGGAAGAGAGAAAGATTGATAAAGGGAAGAGGGAAAAGAAGAATTTTCCCATATGTGATAATTGTGGGAAGAAACACCGTAGAACTTTCCAGAAAGGAATGGGAGTTTGTTATAAATGTGGAGGAAAAGGGCATAAAGTGGGTGACTGTATGGGTAAGAAAATGGTTTCAAATGTACAATGCTTCATTTGCAAGGAGTTTGGACACTACGCGAACCTATGTCCCAGTCATCACACTATGCCGCAAATGATGCTATTGGATAAGAATCGAGTTATGATACTACCACAGATGAAGATGAATGATTGTAGTTCTTATGTTTATTATGGTATTTGAGTGTTGTATCAACAATGTACTCGTTATAATAATTATGGAGTATATAAGGATTATATTGCATTACTATTTCATTAAGGACTTGAGATTGTGTGGAACAATGAAAAGTGAATCAATAGGATGTTAATTTTTTTGAAAATATATGGGTGAGAGAAATATAAGCCATAATATGGTTCTGATACCGAGGTAGTGATTTTAGAATAATACATGATTGATTTTGATAAATTATATAAGATATTCTCGACTACCTTGAAACTGATTAATGATTTGTATATTCCTTCATTTTGGGGTTTTCAACATTTTTGGATTGAAGGAGTATATCCATTATTCTATAAGGAATAAAGGATCATGAATGTAATCAATAAGGTTTACGGTAATTCAGGATGTTGCAGTGTTTTAAAAGAATACATGATGAAGGTGTTCACATGTTATTACACAGAAAAAAGGATCTTCATTGTGTTTACCTTCCTTATAAATTTTGGAATGAAGTATTTTGGATAGTTGTAGTTTGGATTATTTTGGATTTCCCTAAAAGGACAACCCGGAGGTCGGGCGGCAACCCGTCGCATCTGGCAAGGCCGCGAGACATGAACCCACAACTGATGTTCGACAAGGGTGTATCACCTACCACTGACCCATGTGATGTCCCGGATTTAATAATGTCGTTTTTTTATGGTTCTTCTAGATGAATTATAAATTAATTTTCTTAACCATATAAGAATAGGATAAATAGAATATTATTTTTAAGTTCTATTATCTTTTAGAGTGAAATATGAGTTTGTGGTAGAACTTAGTTAAAGGAGAGACTCTACTTGTCAAGTATATATTTTTCTTTTTCTCTTATTCAATGAAGAAATTAATTCTTATACTTTATTAAAGGGGTCTTAAAACAAAAAATGTTTCATCCCAATACCATATATTTTGCTGAACCGATGGTATTTTAAATCATCATAGATTGATGAATTTAATGCCCTAAGTTTTACACTTGTTTGTGATTGATGACCTCAATAACTGCCTATAAATATTTACGTTTTCCTCCATTTATATGTCTCTAATTTCCACCAATGTTCTCCTAATCGAGATCATAATTTGGTGGTGACCCTTTTATTTCCCTTTTCCTCATATTGAGAATAAATCTTAGTAACCCAATTTCTGATGTGGGGTTTCCCACAAAGATATTTTCTATTTTCAACCTTTTATTTTTGAAGAACAATTTCAAATTTTGAGTACTCAATTTATTGAAGGAGGGGAAAATGTAACACCCCATTATTTCATAGTGTGTTATTTCTTCAAAATAATTCAACAACTTTCACTAGACGCAACACCGATTTCAAGCGCACCTTGACTTTCCAAAAAACCTGTTCAAAAAAAGTTATGAATAGTGTTAACTAAATTTTGAACTCTTTATAATCCTTATAATTTTAGAATCCATATTATGAGTTTCTTAGACATAATGTAAGAACAAATTCATTTTCAGTATTTCACTTTTACCAACTTTTAATACTGAACCCTTTTTAAATCAAATATTATAAACTTTTATATATTCAATTTCACTAAATAAATTTACTTTTTAGATTGGGGAAATAAAAAATTTATAATGAAACACCCCAATCATCCACGGTACACTCCTCTTTGAATAAAATAGTGTCGTGTGTTGGACACAACTTCGAGTTCTAACACACACCACAACCAATCAAACTAACTATTATGAATAGTAATACCAAATTTTTGAAATTTTATAAATTTTATCTCTCAAAATGGACTTCATTTTTGGATATGTAATATCAAATTTAGCCTAGGGTGAAATTTTGTTACTTTTCGGATAACTTTTATATTTTCATGAACAGTGAAAATTACTAAATTTCAATTAAAAACAACTTTTTAATCAAAATAATTAATAGTGATAAATTATTAATTTGAGTGGTTTTAAAGTATATTTAGAATATAGTTTTACCATTTAATACAATGTTTTTCCTTGAACATAATTTCACAGTTGAACCAGACATAGACAAGTGTCTATCTTTTGATAGTTATTATATCTTAAAAACGCGCTTTTGTTTTGATAGCTGAAATTAATTTTAAATTAATTTCTGCTACTTCTGTGTTTTGAATTTGGAAAAATAGATTCCATATTTGGAATTAGGATTTTCAAATTGTGTAGTAGGTAACTTTTATTTTTAGATATTTGGAATAATTATTTCGGTAAATATTTTATTTACCATGGTTAAAGGGTAAATATGGTAAATAAGGGTTAAACAATAATATTATAATAATAATAAATTATCTTAAAACGTGTCCTGACCTTATTGGTGGATACATGGCCGAACATGGGAATCTTTGGGTAGATTTTGGGACCCCATGGAGCCACTTGTAAGTGATAGGGACACTTTATTTTAATTAAGTTAAAATAAATACAAAAATAAGATAAGCATATATCTTTTAGGAAATTAATTTTTACATAGGGTTATATATGTTTGATTTTCAACTATAAATATTCATTATAAAGGTAAAAATATTTACTACATAATTGTATTTTATTAATAATTTTATACATTAAATAATTTAATTTATATATGACACAATGGTGATGCAGTAATTACCTAATTAATGAAAAATTAGAATAATTGATATTATAGATACCCAAATAAATGTAATATGAGACTTTTTATAAATATAAATAATTTTTTAGGTTAATAAGACATGTTAGTATTTATTTAATTAACTTTTTTTGAATTAATAATTCTGTGATTATTTTTACAAAAAACCATTATTGAATAGTGTCAAAATTGACATAAAATAGTTTTTAAAACAAATATTATATTATTAATTGATATTAAATTCTTAAAAATCTAAGGTTCATCCAAGAGACTTATATCATGGTAGGTGTATCATTAATGGACCACTTGGGGGTCGGTTGGATGTATTTAGTAAGTTTATTAACCATATAATATAAAAATACAAAGAGACATTGTAAAAGTGAAACTAATTAACTAAGAGTTAGTACTTAACGATAAGGTTAATATAGTAACCCAAACCTGTCTAAATCCAATTGGTTTAGTGGTTTTTGAAATATCTTCCCCTTAAAATTTAAATAAACTTCTTTTGAGCCATTAGAAACTGAATATGAATTTATTATAAAACAATATTTCTATCTTTTCCAAATGTGCCCCTCACCCCACTAATAAAAGGGAACTCCACCTTCTCATCAATTCACACCTTAGTATACTTTTTGTTCGGACAACCCCTACCAAAATATGCTATAAACTTCCCTCACTTAATCCTAGAGGCCTTAATTAGTCATAATTCCATCCTAAGGAGCCCTTTTGATCAAATCAAAAAGAAGAACCCGAAGAAGAGGTAATGTTTTCACCACCCTCTTTCAAGTTCCTTTCTTCTTCAACTAATTATTTTGTTGTTTTTCCCATTCTAAAATAATGAATACATTATCTCCTATATACATTAATATTATTATAAATATTGTACAACCATATTCAGTATTCTATCCATCCTTTGAATGACATGTCACCATACATACGTACGTACGGCTTACCGTCTCCAAGTCTTGGTGTAATTGTTATTCAATATATTATTATTTGGATTGGTATAATAATGATTTTTAATTCATGTAAATAATAAATATAACATGATAATTATTATGTATATATAATATACCATCCAATTATATATTATTTTAATATCAAAAGATTGATATTGTCACTCGTGCGTACGTACGGACTACCGTCTCCACGAACGCGATGAGATTCATTCTCCATCGTATCCATTCAAGTATAATTATCATTTGATGATTTAGAAATAATTTTTAAAGACTTGATATCAATATGGATATAAATAAGATACAACCTATCCATAACAAAAATGTCTTATGAAACAAAAAATATAAAAGAAAATGAGTAAGTTAACACCCGAAACAAAATAATTCTAAGATATTATTAACAAAGAAATGTTAAAAGATCATATATGATAACATATTAATGTATATGATTCTTTTATAATTTAATAAAAATTATTTCACCATTATATAGGAGTATAACCTACCCTCAACCAAGGAAAAGTACAAGGTAAGGGTTTATTTCGCAATCTCTTCATTATCCGAGGTTGTTTATACGTAATAAACTACTGGGATCTCTTTATCATCCACATCCATGTTTCATCAAAAAAATATTCAAAACATTATTACTATTTTACAGAATATGGATTAAAGTCATTTATACCATTGTTTGACTTTTTATAATAACTTTATAAAGGAATATTTCTGTCATTTTCCAAACAAAGTCGTTTTTAACCTTTTCGACAGAATTAAGGTAAGAAAGTCTTTTTTTTAATTTATACAGCAGGTGTGACTATTTTCCACCGTTATAAAATCGTTGAGGCTTCCCTTACAAGATTATAAGAATATTTTCAAAGTAAATCTTTTCTTTTATAAAAATGTGACTTTTAAATGATTTCAAAAAAAGTGATATTTCTCTATAAAAGTTTTGATTTCATCTATGTCAACATCCTTGGATAGATTTTAAGCTTATTTGAAGTTAATTTATTATGAAACATAACTTCCATAATGTATTGAAGGTTTTGTGATATGTTTGACTGTGGATGTGTTATTTTATACCATTCATGGTTTATGGTGAAAGTATTGACATTTCGTATGCTAGTTTTAATCCGAATGTTTATGTTATATTTAAACCTGTTCATATGAGGAATGCATTGGCCTTAATAACTGACGGGTAGAGCCCGCTATAGCTCCTCGATGAATCATTAGGTCTCATGAGACAAACTAGTGTCTTGGAAAAAGGACTTGGAAAAATATTATTTGTATTCTAGGAACGAGGCCTTGGCTATGTGGTTATGATAGTCTGGCATTATGAGTTCCATCATTATGAAAGTGGTTATTGGTACTGCATGTGATTATTCGATTAGTGGAATATCCATGCGAATAATTAAATGGAATTATGTCATTTTATTTTTTCCATAATATGATTAATTTAATTTTTAAAAGGCTTTGGTTTTATTTATACATTGCCTTAAATTTTTATGCTTATTTATGAAAGATTCTTCTATATTGTTATCCATATGGGCATTTGATCTCACCCCTTTTCTATGTTTTATTTTTTCCAAGATATGAAGAAGTAAGTTATAAATGACCTGCAGGGATAGTATGATGGGATAAGAGTGCGGACTATGGAGACTATACTGTTTTAGTTTTCATTTTATGATGTAATGTAAACTTTATTAATGTATCTAGTTATTCCAAGGCTACCAAACTAATCAGTCTTTGGAGACAGGATCTTTAATGTCATCATGCCAATGTTATGTAATAATGCACCGACTCTGAGTAACTGGGGTCGGGGCATTACAGTTGGTATCAGAGGGAGGTTTATTACAAACCTTGGAAGCTATATTTAGTTAATCTCTGATTAGAGAACATAGATTTAAGATGGAATTTGAGGATTAGAATAGAATAACTTCCTAGAATTTTTGTATTGTAGAGATGTTGTGAGTTTTCTGAGCAATACATCCCTATCTGGATACGAGCAGGTAGAGTTGGCTCTAGCACAGATGTGCCTAGGGGTAAAACCTGAAAACACCGCTCTGAGCTAGACTCGAAATGGAACTGGTGCACGACAATGGGCCTTGCTGCACTCTTGGTTATGACACTCCCGGGGGATACGCTTAGGATAATTCTCATTTTCATTACAACCCATTATAAAGGGTTTATGAGTATATATTTCCTCAAAGTAGTCATTTTTATGATTATGGATTATATCTATAAACTATTTAATTTATGTTATGTGTTATACAATTTTGGGAATAGGTATTGTTATTCATAAACTAATCTAGTGTATTCCATTGTTTAGAAATGGCGCCCTATAGAATGAATGAGAACTCCAGCATTGCACGTGATCCAAAGAGAAAGAAGGATCATATATTTCATGGTCTTAAGCCAGAATTTATAAGAGAAATAGTTTCCCATGTATTATCATCATTTGAAAAAAATAATATCATGTGTTGATAAGATAAGTAAAGAGTTTATTGAGTCCTATGGCTTTGAAGGGAAGCAAGAGAAGAAAAGGATGAAAGAGAGAAAGATGTGTAAAGGGAAGAGGGAAAAGAAGAATTTTCCCATTTGTGATAACTGTGGGAAGAAACACCCTGTATCTTGCATGAAATAATGGGAGTTTGTTATAAGTGTGGAGGAAAATGGCACAAAGTACGTGACTGTAAGGGTAAGAAAATGGTTTCAAATGTACAATGATTCATTTGCAAGGAGTTTGGACACTAAAAGAACCTATTTCCATATCATTAGACTATGCCGCAAATGATGCTATTGGATAATAATCAAGTTATGATACTACCACAGATGAGGAGGAATGATTATGGTTGTTATGTTGATTATGTCATTTGAGTGTTATATCAACAATGTACTTGTTATAATAATTATGTAGTATATAAGGATTGTACTGCAGTACTTTTTCATTAAGGACTTGAGATTGTGTGGAACAAAGAAAAGTGACTCAATATCATGTTAAATTTTTTGAAAATATATGGTTGAGAGAAAGATAAACCATAATATGGTTCTGATACAGAGGTAGTGATTTTAGAATAATACATTATTGATTTGGATAATTATATTAGATATTCTTGACTACCGGGAAACTGATTAATGATTTGTATATTCCATCATTGTTGGGGTTTTCAAAGTTTTTGGATTGAAGGAGTATATCTATTATTCTATAAGGAATAATGGATCATGAATGTAATCAATAAAGTTTTAGGGTAATTCCGAATGTTGCAGTGTTTTAAAAGAATACCTGATGAAGGTGTTCACACGTTATTACGCGGAAAAAGGATCTTCATTGTGTTTACCTTCCTTATAAATTTTGGACTGAAGTATTTTGGATAGTTCTAGATTGGATTATTTTGGATTGCCAAAAAAGGAAAATCTGGAGGTCTACTACTGACCCATGTGATGTCCTAGATTGAATAATGTCATTTTTTAATGGTTCTGCTAGATGAATTATAAATTCATTTTTTAACCCTATATGAATAGGATAAATAGAATATTATTTTTTAGTTCTAGTATATATTAGAGTGAAATATGAGTTTGTGGTAGATCATAGTTAAAGGATGAGACTCTACTTGTCAAGTATATATTTGCCTTTTTCTCCTATTCAATGATGAAATTAATTCTTATACTTTAGTAAAGGGATCTTAAAACCAAAAACGTGTTATCCTTATACAATATGTTTTGCGGAACCGATGGTATTTTAAATCATCATAGATTGATGACTTTAAGGCCCTCAATTTTACATTTGTTTTTGATTGATGACCTCAATCACTACCTATAAATATTTACGTTTCCTCCAATTATATGTCTCTAATTTTCACCAATGTTCTCCTAATCGAGATCGTAATTTGGTGGTGACCCTTTCATTTCCATTTTCCTCATATTAAGACTAAATTTTAGTAACAGAAATTCTGATGTGGGTTTTCCCACAATGATATTTTCTATTTTAAACATTTTATTTTTGATGAACAATTTCAAATTAAGAGGACACAATTTATTGAAGGAGGGCAGAATGTAACACCCCAAGCTTTCATAGTGTGTTATTTCTTCAAAATAATTCAACAACATCCACTAGACGCAACATCGAGTTCAAGCGCACTATGACTTACCAAACAAGATGTTCAAAAGAAGTTCTGAATAATATTAACTAAATTTTGAACTTTGTATAATCCTTATAATTTTAGATTCCATATTATGAGTTTCTTAGAAAAAATGTAAGAACAATTTCATTTTCAGTACTGCACTTTTACCAACTTTTAATTCTGAACCCTTTTTAAATCCGATATTTTTATCTTTTATATATTCAATTTGACTAAATAAATATAACTTTTAGAATGGGGTAATTAAAAATTTACAATGAAAAACCCCAAGATTCCACGGTACGCTTCTCTTTGAATAAAATAGTAGCGTGTGTTGTACGCAACTTTGAGTTCTAACACACACCATAACCAATCAAACTAGCTGTTATGAATAGTGATACCTACTTTTTGAAGTTTAATAAATTTTATCCTTCAAAATGGACTTCTTTTTTGGATCGGGAATATCTAATTTTGCCAAGGGTGAAATTTTGGTACTTTTCAGATAACTTTTATATTTTCATGAATAGTGAAAATTACTAAATTTTAATTAAAAACAACATATAATCGAAATAATTATTAGTGATAAATTATGAATTTGAGTGGTTTTAATGTATATTTAGAATATATTTTTACCATTTAATAAAATGTTTGTCATTAAACATAATTTCACAGTTAAACCGGACATAAACAAGTGTCTATCTTTTAATAGTTATTATATCTTAAAAACACGCTTTTGTTTTGACAGCGGGAATTAATTTTAAATTAATTTCTGCCACTTCTGTGTTTTGAATTTGGAAAAATGGATTCCTTTTTTGGAATCAGGATGTCCAAATTGTGTAAATAAGTAATTTTTATTATTAGATATTTTGAATAATTATTTCGGTAAATATTTTATTTACTATGGTTAAAGGGTAAATATGGTAAATAAGGTATAAACAATAATATTATAATAATAATAAATTACCCTAAAACGTGTCCTAACCTTATTGGTGGATACATGGCCGACCATAAAAATCTTTGGGTCGATTTTGGGATTCCATGGAGCCACTTGTAAGTGATAGGGACACTTTATTTTAATTATGTTAAAATAAATATAAAAATGACATAAGCATATATCTTTTAGAAAAACAATTTTTACATAGGGTTATATATGATGGATTTTCAACTATAAATATTCATTATAAAGGTAAAAATATTTCATACAAAATTGTATTTTATTTATAATTTTTAGACCTTAAATAACTTAATTTACATATGACACGATTGTGATGCAGTAATTACCTAATTAATGAAAAATTAGAATAATTGATATTATATATACCCAAATAAATGTAATTTGAGACTTTATACAAATAAAAATAATTTTATAGGTTAATATGACATGTTATGATTGATTTAATTTACTTTTTTTGAAGTAATAATTCTGTTATTATTTTTACAAAAAACAATTATTGAATAGTGTCAAAATTGACATAAAAGAGTTTTTAAAACAAATATTATATTATTAATTTATATTAAATTCCTAATAATCTAACGTTCATCCAAGAGACTTATATCATGATAGGTGTATCATTAATGGATCACTTGGGGGTCGCTTGTGTTTATTTAGTATGTTTATTAACCATATAATATAAAAATACAAAGAGACATTGTAAAAGAGAAACTAATTATCTAAGAGTTAATACCTAAATATAAGGTTAATATAGTAACCCAAACCTGTCTAAATCCTATTGGTTGAGTGGTTTACGACATATCCTCACCATAACCTTTAAATAATCTACATTGGAGCGATTAGAAATAGAATATGAATTTATTATAGCATTAAATTTCTAGCTTTTCCAAAGGTGCCCCTCACCCCACTTATAAAAGGATACTCCCCCTTCTCATTAATTCACACCATCAAAGCCTTTTGATTAGGCCAAACCCTTCCCAAATACTCTCTAAACTTCCCTCAATTAATCATAGAGGGCTTACTTTAGTCATAAATCAAACCTAAGGAGCCCTTTTGATCAAATCAAAAGGAAGAACCCGAAGAAGAGGTAATGTTTTCACCACCCTCTTTCATGTTCCTTTCTTCTTCAACATCTTCTTTCTTTGTTATTGAAATTATAAATTAATGATTCCAGTATCTCCTATATACATTAATATTATTATAAATATGGTACAACCATATCCAGTATTCAATCCATCCTTTGAATGACATGTCTCCATACGTGCGTACGTACGACTTACCGTCTCCAAGTCTTGGAGTAATTGTTATTCTATATATAATTATTTGGATGGGTATAATAATGATTCGTAATTCATGTAAATAATAAATATGACATGATAATGATTCATTATATATGATATACTATCCAATTATATATTATTTTAATATCAAAAGAATGGTATTGTCTCTCGTGCGTACGTACGGACTACCGTCTCCACGAACGTGATGAGATTCATTCTCCATCGTATCCATTCATGTATAATTATCATTTTATGATTTAAAAATAATGTTTAAGTACTTTATATCATTCAAGATATGAATAAGATACAACCTATCCATAACAAACATGTTTTATGTAACAAAAAATTAAAAATAAAACGAGTAAGTTAACACCCGAAACAACGATAAAACTAAGATATTATTAACAAAGCAATGATAAAAGATCATATATGATATCATATTAATGTATATGATTATTTTATAATTTAATAAAAATTATTACACCATTATACAGGATGCTAACGTATCCTCAAACAAGGAAAAGTAAAAGGTAAGTGTTTATTTCGCAATCTCTTCATTATCCGAGGTTGTTTATACGTAATAATCTACTGGGATCTCTTTATCAACCACATCCATGTTTAATCAAAATGTTTTTCAAAACATGATTACTATTTTACAGAATATGAGTAAAAGTCATTTATACCATTGTTTGGCTTTTTATAAGAAGTTTATAAAGGAATCTTTCTGTCATTTTCCAAACAAAGTCCTTTTTAACCTTTTCGACAGAATTAAGGTAAGAATGTCTTTTAATAATTTATATAGTGGGTGTGGCTATTTTACACCATTATAAAATCATTGAAGCTTCCCTTAAAATATTATAAGAATATTTTCAAAGTAATTTTTTTATTTTATAATAATGTGACTTTTAAATGATTTCAAAAAACTTGATATTTCCCTCAAACAGTTTTGATTTCATCTATGTCATCATACTTTGATGGATTTTAAGCCTATTTGACGTTGATTTATTATGAAACAAACCTTTCATATTGTATTGAAGGTTTTGTGATATGTTTGACTGTGGATGTGTTATTTTATACCATTCATGGTTTATGGTGAAAGTATTGACATTTTGTATGCTAGTTTTAATCCGAATGTTATGTTATGTTTAAACCTGTTCATATGAGGAATGCATTGGACTTAATAAGTGATGGGTGGAGCCCGCTATAGCTCCTCGATGCATCAGTAGGTCTCATGAGACAAACTAGTGTCTTGTCACAAGGCCTTGGAAAAATCTTATTTGTAGCCTTGGCACGAGACCTTGGCTATGTGGTTATGATAGTCTGGAATTATGCATTCCATCATTATGAAAGTGGTTATTGATATTGAATGTGATTATTCGATTAGTATAATATCCATGCGAATAATTAAATGGAATTATTTCGTTTTATTTTTTCCATACTATGTTGAAGTTCATGTTTAAAAGTCTTATGTTTTAGTTATACATTTCATTAAATGTTTATGCTTATTTATGAATGCTTCCACTATATTGTTATCCATACTGGGCTTTTGAGCTCACCTATTTTCTATGTTTTATTTTTCCCAGGATTTGAAGAAGTAATTTATGAATGACCTGCAGGGATAGTATGAGTGGATAAGACTATGGATTATGGAACTATACTGTTTTATTTTTCATTTTATGATGTAATGTAAACATTATTAATGTATCTAGTTATTCCAAGGCTACTAAACTAATCGGTCTTTCGAGATTTGATCTTTATTATGATCATGCCAATGTTATGTAATAATTCTCAGACATTGAGTAACTGGGGTCAGGGCATTACAGTTGGTATCAGAGGGAGGTTTAGTACAAACATTGGAAGCTAGATTTAGATAAAATCTGATTAGAGCACATAGATTTAAGATGGAATTTGAGGATTAGAATAGAAGAACTTCTTATAATTTTGGTATTGTAGAGATTTTGTGAGTTTTCCAAGCAATACATCCCTGTCTGGATACGAGCAGGTAGAGTCGCCTCTGGCACAGATGTGCCTAGGGGTAAAACCCAAAAACACCACTTTGAGCTATACTCAAAATGGAACTAGTGCACGACAACGGGCCTTGATGTACTCATGGTTATGAAACTCCCGGGGGATACGCTTAGGATAATTCTCATTTTCATTACAAACCATTATGAAGGGTTTATGAGTATATACATCCTCAAAGGAGACATTTTTATGATTATGGATTATATTGATAAACTATTTAATTTATGTTATGTGTTTTACAAGTTTGTGATTGGGTATTGTCATTCATAAACTAATCTAGTGTATTCCATTGTTTAGAAATGGCGCCCAGTAGAAGGAATGAGAAATCTAGAAATGCACATGATCCAAATAGAGAGAAGGATCATATCATTCATGGTATTAAGCCAGAATTTATAAGAGAAATAGTCACCCATGTATTATCATCATATGAAGACATAATATCATGTGTTCATAAGATAAGTAAAGAGTTTACTGAGTCCTATTGCTTTGAAGGGAAGCAAGAGAAGAAAATGATGTAAGAGAGAAATATAGATAAAGGGAAGAGGGAAAAGAAGAATTTTACCATATGTGATAACTGTGGGAAGAAACACCCTGGAACTTTCCAGAAAAGAATGGGAGTTTGTTATAAGTGTGGAGGAAAAGGGCACAAAGTACGTGACTGCAAGGGTAAGAAAATGGTTTAAAATGTACAATGCTTCATTTTCATGGAGTTTGGACACTACTCGAACCTATGTCAAAGTCATTAGACTATGCCGCAAATGACGCTATTGGATAATAATCAAGTTATGATACTACCACAGATGAAGAGGAATGATTACAGTTATTATGTTGATTATGTCATTTGAGTGTTGTATCATTAATCTACATGTTACAATAATTATGGAGTATATAAGTATTGTACTGAAGTACTATTTCGTTAGGGACTTGAGATTTTGTGGAAAAAAGAAAAGTGACTCAATATCATGTTAAATTTTTGGAAAATATATGGTTGAGAGAAAGATAAACCATAATATAGTTCTGATACCGAGGTAGTGATTTTAGAATAATACATGATTGATTTAGATAAATTATATTAGATATTCTTGAATACCTTGAAACTGATTAATGATTTGTATATTCCATCATTTTTGGGGTTTTTAACATTTTATGATTGAAGGAGTATATCGATTATTCTATAAGGAATAAGGGATCATGATTGTAATCAATAAGGTTTTAGAGTAATTCAGGATGTTGCAGTGTTTTAAAAGAATACCTGATGATGGTGTTCACATGTTATTACGCGGACAAAAGGATCTTCATTGTGTTTACCTTCCTTATAAATTTTGGACTTAGGTATTTTGGATACTTCTAGTTTGGATTATTTTGGGTTGCCATTAATGGACAACCCGGAGGTCGGACGACAGCCCGTCACGTCCGGGAAGGTCGCGAGACTTGAACCCACAACCGAAGGGCGACAAGGGTGTATCACCTATCACTGACCCATGTGATGTCCTGGATTGAATAATGTCATTTTTTAATGGTTTTGCAAAATGAAATATAAATTCATTTTATTAACCCTATATGAATAGAAAAAATAGAATATTATTTTTAAGTTCTATTATCTTTTAGAGTGAAATATGATTTTGTGGTAGAACTTAGTTAAAGGATGAGACTCTACTTGTCAAGTATATATTTTTCTTTTTGTCTTATTCAATGAAAAATTAATTATTATACTTTAGTAATGGGATCCTAAAACAATAAAATGTGTTATCCTAATACCATATGTTTTGCTGAACCGATGGTATTTTAAATATTCATAGATTGATTAATTTAAGGCCCTCAATTTTACACTTGTTTTTGATTGATGACCAAAATCAATACCAATAAATATTTATGTTTTTCCACCAATTATATGTCTCTAATTCCTGCCAATTTTTTCATAATTGAGATCATAATTTGGTGGTGACAATTTCATTTCCCTTTTCCTCATATTGAGGCTAAATTTTAGGAACTCAATTTCCTATGTGGGGTTTTCCACTAATATATTTTCTATTTTAAACCTTTTATTTTTGAAGAACAATTTCAAATTGCGAGGACACAATTTTTTGAAGGAAGGGTTAATGTAACACCCCATGATTTCATAGTGTGTTATTTCTTCAAAATAATTCAACAACTTGCACTACACGCAACACCGAGTTCAAGCACACCATGACTTACCAACCAAGCTATTAAAAAGTAGTTATGAATATTATTCACTAAATTTTGAACATAGTATAATCCTTATAATTTTAGAATCCATATTATGAGTTTCTTAGACAAAATGTTAGAACAAATTAATTTTCAGTATTTCACTTTTACCAACTTTTAATATTGAACCCTTTATAAATCCAATATTATAAACTATTATATATTCAATTTGACTAAATAAATTTACTTTTTAGAATGGGGAAATAAAAACTTTACAATGAAACACATCAAGCTTCCATGGTACGCTTCTCTTTGAATAAAACAGTAGCGTGTGTTGTACGCAACTTTGAGTTCTAACACACATCACAACCAATCAAACTAG
Organism: Viscum album; assembly: GCA_963277665.1. NCBI lineage: Eukaryota > Viridiplantae > Streptophyta > Magnoliopsida > Santalales > Viscaceae > Viscum > Viscum album. The sequence continues at coordinate 450,946,431 of OY728157.1, read as the reverse complement.
CTGTTATGAATAGTAAAACCTGCTTTTTGAAATTTTTTAAATTATATCTGTCAAAATGGACTACTTTTTTGGATCCTGAATATCAAATTTATCCGAATGTGAAATTTTGGTACTTTTCGGATAACTTTTATATTTTGATGAATATTGAAGATTACAAAATTTTAATTAAAAAAAACTTTTTAATCAAAATAATTAACAGTGCTAAATTATGAATTTTAGTGGTTTTAAAGTATATTTAGATTATATTTTTACCATTTAATACAATGTTTGTCATTGAACATAATTTCACAGTTAAACCGGACATAAACAATTGTCTATCTTTTGAAAGTTATTATATCTTAAAAACACGCTTTTGTTTTGAGAGTGGGAATTAATTTTAAATTAATTTCTACCACTTCTATGTTTTGAATTTGTAAAAATGGATTCCATATTTGGAATCATGATGTCTAAATTGTGTAAATAGGTAACTTTTATTTTTAGATATTTTGAATAATTACTTCGGTAAATATTTTATTTACCATGGTTAAAGGGTAAATCTGGTAAATAAGGGTTAAACAATAATATTATAATAATAATAAATTACTCTAAAACGTTTCATAACATTATTGTGGGATACATGGACTACCATGGTCATCTTTGGGGCTATTTTGGGACCCCATGGAGCCTGTTGTAAGTGATAGGGACACTTTATTTTAATTTAGTTACAAATAAATACAAAAATGACATAAGCATATATCTTTTAAAAATACAATTTTTACATAGGGTTATATATGATGGATTATCAACTATCAATATTAATTAGAAAGATAAAAATATTTCCTACATAATGGTATTTTATTTATAAATTTTAGACATTAAATAATTTAATTTATATATGACAGAATGGTGATGCAGTAGTTACCCAATTAATGAAAAATTAGAATAATTGATAATTAAAATACCCAAATAAATGTAATTTGAGACTTTGTATAAATAAAAATTATTTTCTAGGTTAATATGTCATGTTAGGATTGATTTAAGTATCTTTTTTAGAAGTAATCATTCTATTATTATTTTTTAAAAAAACAATTATTGAATAGTGTCAAAATTGACAGAAAAGAGTTTTTAAAACAAATATTATATTATTAATTGATATTAAATTCATAAAAATATAAGGATCGGCCACGATAGTTATATCATGGTATCTGTATTATTAATGGACCACTTTTCTGTCTCTTGGATGTATTTAGTAAGTTTATAAAGCATATAATATAAAAATAAATAGAGACATTGTAAAAGTTAAACTAATTTACTAAGAGTTAATACTTAAAGATAAGGTTAATATAGTATCCCAAACCTATATAAATAATATTGGTTGAGTGCTGTTAGACATATACCCACCTTAAACTTTATATAATCCACTTTGGAGCCACTATAAACTTAACTTGAATTTATTATAAAATAATATTTCTAGCTTTTCCAAAGGTTCCCCTCACCCCTCTTATAAAAGGGCACTCCCCCATCTCATTAATTCACACCTTCAAAGCCTTTTGGTTCGGCCAAACCCTTCCCAAATACTCTATAAACATCCATCACTTCATCCTAGAGGGCTTACTTTACTCAGAAAGCCAACTTAAGGATCCCTTTTGATCAAATCAAAAGGAATAACCCGAAGAAGAGGTAATGTTTTCACCACCCTCTTTCAAGTTCCTTTCTTCTTAAACTTATACTTTATTTGTTATTATTATTTAAAATAATGAATCCAGTATCTCCTACATACATTAATATTACTATAAATATGGTACAACCATATTTATTATTCTATCCATCCTTTAAATGACATGTCACCATACGTGCGTACGTACAACTTACTGTCTCCACGTCGTGGTATAATTGTTATTCAAAATATTATTATTTGGATGGGTATAATTAGGATTTATAATTCATTTAAATAATAAATATAACATGATAATGATTCTGTATATATGATATAACATCCAATTATATATTATTTTAATGTCAAAAGAAAGATATTGTCGCTCGTTCATACGTACGGACTACAGTCTACACGAACGTGATGAGATTCATTCTCCATCGTATCAATTCAAGTATAATTATCATTTTATGATTTAAAAATAATTTATAAGGACTTTATATAATTATGGATATGAATAAGATAAAACCTATCCATAACAAACGAAGCTTACGTAACAAAAAATATAAAAGAAAACAAGTAAGTTAACACCCGAAACAATGATAATTCTAAGATATTATTAACAAGTCAATATTAAAAGATCATATACGATATCATATTAAGGTATATGATTACTGTATAATTTAATAAAAATTATTCCACCATTATACAAGAGGTTAACCTACCCACAAACAAGGAAAATTACAAGGTAAGGGTTTATTTCGCAATATCTTCATTATCTGAGGTTGTTTATACGTTATAATCTACTGGGATATCTTTATCATCCACATCCATGTTTCATCAAAAAAATTTTGGAAACATTATTACTATTTTACAGAATATGGGATAAAGACATTAATACCATTTTTGGACTTTTTATATGATGTTTATAAAGGAATCTTTTTGTCATTTTCCAAACAAATCCCTTTTTAACCTTTTTCGACAGAATTAAGGTATGAATGTCTTTTTTTAATTTATACGACGGGTGTGGCTATTTTCTACCGTTATAAAATCGTCGATGCTTCCCTTACAAGATTATAAAAATATTTTCAAAGAAACTTTTTTCTTCTATAATTATGTGACTTTTAAATGATTTCAAAAAAAGTGATATTTCTCTCAAACAGTTTTGATTTCATCTATTTTCACATCCTTTGATGGATTTTATGATTATTTGAAGTTGATTTATTATGAAACAAAACTACCATATTGTATTGAAGGTTTTGTGATATGTTTGACTGTGGATGTGTTATTTTATACCATTCATGGTTTATGGTGAAAGTATTGACATTTCGTATGCTATTTTTTATATGAATGTTTATGTTATGTTTAAACCTGTTCATATGAGGAATGCATTGAACATAATAAGTGACGAATGGAGCCTACTATAGCTCCTCGTTGCATCGGTAGGTCTCATGAGACAAACTAGTGTCTCGGAACAAGGCCTGGGAAAATTTTATTTGTAGTCTTGGCACGACGCCTCGGCTATGTGGTTATGATAGTCTGGCAATAAGAATTCTATCATTATGAAAGTGTTTGTTGATATTGCATGTTATTATTCGATTAGTAGAATATCCATGTGAATAATTAAATGGAATTATTTCATTTTATTTTTTCTATACTATTTTGAAGTTTAAGTTTAAAAGGATTTTGTTTTAGTTATACATTGCATTAAATGTTTATGCTTATTTATGAATGTTTCTGCTATATTGTTATCCTTACTGGGCATTTGAGCTCACCCCTTTTCTATGTTTTATTTTTTCCAGGATGTGAAGAAGTAATTTATGAATGACCTGCAGGGATAGTATGAGGGGATAAGAGTGTAGACTATGGAGACTATATTGTTTTAGTTTTCATTTTATGATGTAATGTAAACATTATTAATGTATCTAGTTATTCCAAGGCTACTAAACTAATCAGTCTTTCAAGACTTGATCATTCTTGTGATAATGCCAATGTTATGTAATAATGCACTGACTCTGGGTAAGTGGGGTCGAGGCATTACAGTTGGTATCAGAGGGAGGTTTAGTACAAACCCTGGAAGCTAGATTTAGATAAACTCTGATTAGGTCACATATATTTAAGATGGAATTTGAGGATTAGAATAGAAGAACTTCCTAGAATTTTGGTATTGTAGAGATTTTGTGAGTTTTGTGAGCAATACATCCATTTCTGGATATGAGCAGGTATAGGCGGCTCTGACAAAGATGTACCTAGGGGTAAAACCCGAAAACACCACTTTCAGATAGACATGAAAGGGAACTGGTGCACGATAAGGGGCCTTGCTGCACTCTTGGTTACGACACTCCTGGGGGATACACTTAAGATAATTTTCATTTTCTTTACAAACCATTATGAAGGGGTTTTGAGTATATAATTCCTTAAAGGAGACATTTTTATGATTATGGGTTATATCCATAAACAATTTAATTTATGTTATGTGTTTTAAAAGTTTGGTATTAGGTATTGTTATTCATAAACTAATCTAGTGTATTCCATTGTTTAGAAATGGCGCCCAGTAGAAGGAATGAGAACTCCAGAAATGCACATGATACAATGAGAACGAAGGATCATATCTTTCATGGTCTTAAGCCAGAATTTGAAAGAGAAATAGTCTCCCATGAATTATCATCATATTAAGAAATAATATCATGTGTTGATAAGATAAGTAAAGAGTTTACTGAGTCCTATGGCTTTGAAGGGAAGCAAGAGAAGAAAATGATGGAAGAGAGAAAGATAGATAATGGGAAGAGGGAAAAGAAGAATTTTCCCATATGTGATAACTGTGGGAAGAAGCACCCTGGAACATGCCTGAAAGGAATGGGAGTTTGTTATATGTGTGGAAGAAAAGGGAACATAGTACGTGACTGCAAGGGGAAGAAAATGGTTTCAAATGTACAATGCTTCATTTGCAAGGAGTTTGGACACTATGCTAGCCTATGTCCTAGTCATCAGACTATGCCACAAATGATGTTATTGGATAATAATCAATTTATGATACTACCACATATGAAGAGGAATTATTATAGTTCTTATGTTGATTATGGAATTTGAGTGTTGTATCAAAAATGTAATTGTTATAATAATTATGGTGTATATTAGGATTGTACTGCAGTACTATTTCATTAATGACTTGAGATTGTGTGGAACAATGAAAAGTGACTCAATAGAATGTTAAATTTTTGGAAGATATATGGTAGAGAGAAAGATAAACCGTAATATGGTTCTGATACCGAGGTAGTGATTTTAGAATAATACATGATTGATTTGGATAAATTATATTAGATATTATTGACTACCTTGGAACTGATTAATGATTTTTATATTCCATCATTGTTGGGGTTTTCAACATTTTTGGATTGAAGGAGTATATCCATTATTCTATAAGGAATAAGGGATCATGAATGTAATCAATAAGGTTTTAGGGTAATTCAGGATGATGTAGTGTTTTAAAAGAATACATGATGGAGGTGTTTACATGTTATTATGCGGCAAAAAGGATCTTCATTGTGTTTACCATCCTTATAAATTTTGGACTAAAGTATTTTGGATAGTTCTAGTATGGATTATTTTGGATTGCCATTAAAGGGCAACCCGGAGGTCGGGCAGCAACCAGTTGCATCTGGCAAAGCCGCGAGACTTGACCCCACAACCGAAGGGCGACAAGGGCGTATCACCTACCACTGACCCATGCGATGTCCTAGATTGAATAATGTCATTTTTAATGGTTTTGCTATATGAATTCTAAATTCATTTTCTAAACCTTATATGAATAGGATAAATAGAATACTATTTTTATGTTTTATTATCTTTTAGGGTTAAATATGAGTTTGTGGTAGAACTTTGATAAAGGATGAGACTCTACTTGTCAAGTATATATTTTTCTTTTTCTCTTATTCAATGAAGAAATTAATTCTTATACTTTAGTAAAGGGATCTTAAAACAAAAAAATGTGTTATCCTAATACCATATGTTTTGCTGAACCGATGGAATTTTAAATCATCATAGATTGATGAATTTAAGGCCCTCAATTTTACAGTTGTTTGTGATTGATGACCTCAATCACAAACTATAAATATTTACATTTTTTCTCCAATTATATGTCTCTAATTTCCACCAATATTCTTCTAATCGAGATCATAATTTTGTGGTGACCCTTTTATTTCCCTTTTCTTCATATTGAGACTAAATTTTAGTAACCCAATTTCTGATGTGGGTTTTCCCACAAAGATATTTTCTATTTTCAACATTTTATTTTTGAAGAACAATTTCAAATTACGAGGAAGAAATTTATTAAAGGAGGGGAGAGTGTAACACCCCAAGATTCCATAGTGTGTTATTTCTTCAAAATAATTCAACAACTTTCACTACACGCAACACCGAGTTCAAGCGCACCATGACTTACCAAAAAAGCCGTTAAAAAGAAGTTATTAATTGTATTAACTAAATTTTGAACTTTTTATAATCCTTATAATTTTATAATCCATATTATGAGTTTCTTAGACATAATGTAAGAACAAATTCATTTTCAGTATTGCGCTTTTACGAACTTTTAATACGGAACCCTTTTTAAATCCAATATTTTAAACTTTTATATATTCAATTTGAATAAATAAATTTACTTTTTAGAATGGGGAAATAAGAAATTTACAATGAAACACCCCATGTTTCCATGATACGCTTCTCTTTGAATAAAACAGTAGCGTGTGTTGTACGCAACATCGAGTTCTAACACACACCACAACCAATAAACTAGCTGTTATGAATAGTAATACCTACTTTTTTGAAATTTTATAAATTTTATCTCTCAAAATTGACTTCATTTTTGAATCCGGAATATCAAATTTAGCTTAGGGTTAAATTTTGGTACTTTTCTGATAACTATTATATTTTGACGAATAGTGAAAATTACTAAATTTCAATTAAAAACAACATTTTAATCAAAATAATTAAGAGGGATAAATTATGAATTTAAGTGGTCTTAAAGTATATCTAGAATATATTTTTACCATTTAATTCAATGTTTTTTCATTGAACATAATTTCATAGTTAAACCAGACATAAACAAGTGTCTATCTTCTGATTGTTATTATATCTTAAAAACACGCTTTTGTTTTGACAGAGAGAATTAATTTTAAATTAATTTCTGCCACTTGTGTGTATTGAATATGGAAAAATTGATTCCATATTTGGAATCAGGATTTCCAAATTGTGCACATATTTAACTTTTATTTTTCGATATTTTGAATAATTACTTCGGTAATTATTTTATTTACCATGGTTAAAGGGTAAATCCGGAAAATAATAGTTAAACAATAATATTATAATAATAATAAATTACCCTAAAACGTGTCCTAACATTATTTGTGTATACATGGCCGACCATGGTCATCTTTGGGTCGATTTTGGGACCCCGTGGATCCACTTGTAAGTGATAGGGACACTTTATTTTAATTAGGTTAAAATAAATACAAGAATGACATAAGAATATATCTTTTAGAAACATAATTTTTACATAGGGTTATATATGTTGGATTTTCAACTATAAATACTCATTGGAAAGATAAAACTATTTTCTACATTATTGTATTTTAGTTGTAATTTTTAAAAATTAAATAATTTAATTTCTATATGACACAATGGTGATGAAGTAATTACCTAATTAATGAAAAATTAGAATAATTGATAATATTAATATCCAAATAAATGTAATTTGAGACTTTTTATAAATAGAAATAATTTTCTAGGTTAATATGGAATGTTAGTATTGATTTAGTAAACTTTTTTCTAAGAAATCATTCTGTTATTATTTTTAAAAAAAACAATTATTGAATAGTGTCAAAATTAACATAAAAGAGTTTTTAAAAAAAATATTATATTATTAATTGATATTAAATTCTTAAAAATATAAGGATCGGCCAAGAGACTTATATCATGGTAGGTGTGTCATTAATGGACCACTTGGGGGTCGAATGGATGTATTTAGTAAGTTTATTAACCATATAATATAAACATACAAAGAGACATTGTAAAAGTGAAACTAATTAACTAAGAGTCAATACTTAACGATAAGATTAATATAGTAACCCAAACCTGTCTAAATCCTATTGGTTTAGTGGTTTAAGATATATACCCACATTATCCTTTAAATAATCCACTTTGGAGCCATTATAAATGGAATATTAATTTATTATAAAATAATATTTCTAGCATTTCCAAAGGTGCCCCTCACCCCTCTTATAAAATGGCACTCCCCCTTCTTATCAAATCACACCTTCAAAGCCTTTTGGATCGGCCGAACCCTGCCCAAATACTCTCTAAACATCCCTAGATTCATCCTAGAGGCCTTCATTTACTCATAATGCCTTCTTAAGGACCCCTTTTGATCAAATCAAAAGGAAGAACCCGAAGTAGAGGTAATGTTTTTACCACCCTTTTTCAAGTTCCTTTCTTCTTAAACTTCTTCTTTCTTTGTTACTCCCATTCTAAAATAATGAATCCAGTATCTCCAATATACATTTATATTATAATAAATATGGTACAACCATATTCAGTATTCTATCCATCCTTTGAATGACATGTCACCATACGTGTGTACGTATGGCTTACCGTCTCCACGTCATGGTGTAATTGTTATTCAATATATTATTATTTTGATGGGTATAATAATAATTTTTAATTCATGTAAATAATAAATATAACATGATATTGATTCTGTATATATCATATACCATCCAATTATATATTATTTTCATATCAAAACAATGATATTGTCGCTCGTGCGTACGTACGAACTACCGTCTCCACGAATGCAATGTGATTCATTCTCCATCGTATCCATTGAAGTATAATTATCATTTTATGATTTAAAATTAATGTTTAAAGACTTGATATGATTATGGATATGAATAAGATACAACCTATCCACAAAAAACACGGCTTATGTAACAAAAAATATAAAAGAAAATGTGTAAGTTAACACCCGAAACAACGATAATTCTAAGAGATTATTAACAAAGAAATGTTAAAAGATAATATATGATATCATATTAATGTATATGATTCTTGTATAATTTGATAAAAATTATTTCACCATTATAAAGGAGGTTAACCAACCCTAAACCAAGGAAAATTACAAGGTAAGGGTTTATTTCGCAATCTCTTCATTATCCGAGGATGTTTATACGTAATAATCTACTCGGATCTCTTTATCATCCACATCCATGTTTCATAAAAATGTTTTTCAAAACATTATTACTATTTTACAGAATTTGGGTTAAATTCAATTATACCCTTGTTTGAATTTTTATAAGAAGTTTATAAAGGAATATTTCTGTCATTTTCCAAACAAAGTCCTTTTTAACCTTTTCGACAGAATTAAGGTAAGAATGTCTTTTTTTAATTTATACGGTGGGTGAGGCTATTTTCCACCGTTATAAAATAGTTGAAGCTTACCTTACAAGATTATAAGAATATTTTCAAAGTAAATTTTTTCTTTTATAATTATGTGACTAATAAATGATTTCAAAAAAAGTGATATTTCTCTCAAAAAGTTTTGATTTCATCTATGTCAACATCCTTTGATGGATTTTAAGCTTATTTGAAGTTGATTTCTTATGAAACAAAACATCCATATTGTATTGAAGGTTTTGTGATATGTTTGACTATGGATGTGTTATTTTATACCATTCATGGTTTAAGGTGAAAGTATTGACATTTCGTATGCTAGTTTTAATATGAATGTTTATGTTATATTTAAACCTATTCATATGAGGAATGCATTGGACTTAAAAAGTGACGGGTGGAGCCCGCTATAGCTTCTCAATGCATCGGTAGGTCTCATGAGACAAACTAGTGTCTTGGCACAAGGCCTTGGAAAAATATTATTTGTAGTCTTGGCATGAGGCCTTGGCTATGTGGTTATGATAGTCTGGCATTATGCATTCCATTGTTATGAAAGTGGTTATTTATATTGGATGTGATAATTAGATTAGTAGAATATCCATGTGAATAATTAAATGGAATTATTACATTTTATTTTTTCCATACTAAATTGAAGTTCAAGTTTGAAAGTCTTTTGTTTTAGTTATAAATTTCCTTAAATGTTAATGCTTATTTATGAAAGTTTCCACTATATTGTTATCCTTACTGGGCATTTGAGCTCACCCCTTTTGTATGTCTTATTTTTCCCAGGATGTGAAGAAGTAATTTATGAATGACCTGCAGGGATAGTTTGAGGGGATAAGAGTGTGGACTATGGAGACTATATTGTTTTAGTTTTCATTTTGTGATGTAATGTAAACTTTATTAATGTATATATTTATTCCAAGGCTAATAAATTAATCGGTCTTTTAAGACTTGATCTTTCTTGTGATCTTGCCAATGTTATTTAATAATGCACCGACTCTGGGTAACTGGGGTCAGGGAATTACAGTTGGTATTAGATGGAGTTTTAGTACAAACCTTGGAAGCTATATTTAGATAAAATATTATTAGAGCACATAGATTTAAGATGGAATTAGAGGATTATAATAGAAGAACTTCCTAGAATTTTGGTATTGTAGAGATTCTGTGTGTTTTCTGAGCAATACATCCATGTTTGGATACGAGCAGGTAGAGGTGGCTCTGGCACAGATGTGCCTAGGGGTAAAACCCAAAAACACCGCTTTGAGCTAGACTCGAAAGGGAACTTGTGCACGACAACGTGCCTTGCTGCACTTTTGGTTACAACACCTCTGGGAGATACACTTAGGATAATTATGATTTTCTTTACAAACCATTATGATGGGTTTATGAGTATATACTTCCTCAAAGGAGACATTTTTATGATTATGGATTATATCCATAAACTATTTAATTTATGTTATGTGTTTTACAAGTTTGGGATTAGGTATTGTTATTCATAAACTAACTAGTGTATGCCATTGTTTAGAAATGGTGCCCAACAAAAGAGATGATAACTCCAGCAATGCACATCTTCCAATGAGAAAGAAGGATAATATCTTTCATGGTCTTAATCCAGAATTTATAAGAGAAATAGTCTCCCATGTATTATCATCATATGAAGATATAATATCATGTGTTGATAAGATACATAAAGAGTTTACTGAGTCCTATGGCTTTGAAGGGAAGCAAGAGAAGAAAAGGATGGAAGAGAGAAAGATGGATAATGGGAAGAGGGAAAAGAAGAATTTTCCCATATGTGATAACTGTGGGAAGAAACACCCTAGAACTTTCTTAAAAAGAATGGGAGTTTGTTATAAGTGTGGAGTAAAAGGGCACAATGTACGTGACTGCAAGGGTAAGAAAATGGTTACAAATGTACAATTATTCATTTGAAAGGAGTTTGGACACTACGCGAACCTATGTCCTAGTCATCAGACAATGCTGCAAATGATGCTATTGGATAATAACCAAGTTAGGATACTACCACATATGAAGAGGAATGATTACACTTCTTATGTTGATTATGTCATTTGAGTGTTGTATCAACAATGTACTTGTTATAATAATTATGGAGTACATACAGATTTTACTACAGTACTATTTCATTAAGGACTTGAGATTGTGTGGAACAATGAAAAGTTACTCAATAGCATGTTAAATTTTTGGGAAATATTAGGTTGAGAGTAAGATAAACGATAACATGGTTCTGATACCGACGTAGTGATTTTAGAATAATACATGATTGATTTGTATAAATTATATTAGATATTCTAGACTACCTTAAAACTGATTAATGATTTGTATATTCCATCATTGTTGGGGTTTTCAACATTTTTGGATTGATGGAGTATACCCATTATTCTATAAGGAATAATCGATCATGAATGTAGTCAATATGGTTTAGGGTAATTCAGGGTGTTGTAGTGTTTTAAAAGAATACATGATGAAGGTGTTCATGTGTTATTATGCGGAAAAAAGGATCTTCATTGTGTTTACCTTCCTTATAAATTTTGGACTGAAGTATTTTGTATAGTTCTAGTTTGGATTATTTTGGATTTCCATAAAAGGACAACTCGGAGGTCGGGCGACAACCCGTCGCGTCCGGCAAGGCCGCGAGACTTGAAACCACAACTGAAGGGCAACAAGGGTGTATCACCTACCACTGGCCCATGTGATGTCCTGGATTGAATAATTTCATTTTTTTAATTGTTCTTCTAGATTAATTATAAATTCATTTTCTTAACCCTATACGAATAGGATAAATAGAATATTATTTTTATGTTCGATTATCTTTTAGAGTGAAATATGAGTTTGTGGTAGAACTTATTTAAAGTATGAGACTCTACATTTCAGGTATATATTTTTCTTTTTCTCTTATTCAATGAAGAAATTAATTCTTATACTTTAGTGAATGTATCTTAAAACAAAAAAATGTGTTATCCTAATACCATATGTTTTGTTGAACCGATGGTATTTTAAATCATCATAGATTGATGAATTTTAGGCCCTCAATTTTACACTTGTTTGTGATTGATGACCTCAATCACTACCTATAAATATTTATGTTTTTCCTCCAATTATATGTCTCTAATTTCCACCAATGTTCTCCTAATTGAGATCATAATTTTGTGGTGACCCTTTCATTTCCCTTTTCATCATATTGAGACAAAATTTTAGTAACCCTATTTCCGATGTGGGTATTCCCACATTGATATTTTCTATTTTCAACCTTTTATTTTTGAAGAACAATTTAAAATAGTGAGGACACAATTTATTTAATGAGGGGAGAATGTAACACCCTAAGATTTCATAGTGCGTAATTTCATCAAAATAATTCAACAACTTTCACTACACGCAACACCGAGTTCAAGCGCACCATGACATACCAAACAAGCTGTTCAAAAGAAGTATGAATATTATTAACTAAATTTGGAAATTTTTATAATCCTTATAATTTTAGAATCCATATTATGAGTTTCTTAGACATAATGTAAGAACAAATTCATTTTCAGTATTGCACTTTTACCAACTTTTAATACAGAACCATTTTTAAATCCAATATTTTAAACACGTATATATTCAATATGACTAAATAAATATAATTTTTAGAATGGGGAAATAAAAAATTTACAATGAAACACCCCAAGATTCCATGGTACACTTCTCTTTGAATAAAACAGTAGTGTGTGTTGTACCCAACTTCGAGTTCTAACACACACCACAACCAATCAAACTAGCTGTTATGAATAGTAATACCTATTTTTTGAAATTTTATAAATTTTATCTCTCAAAATGGACTTCATTATTTGATCTGGAATATCGAATTTATCCTAGGGTGAAATTTTGGTAATTTTCAAATAACTTTTATATTTTGATGAATAGTAAAAATTACTAAATTTTAATTAAAAACAACTTTTTAATCAAAATAATTAATAGTTATAAATTATGAATTTGAGTGGTATTAAAGTAAATGTAGAATATATTTTTACCATTTAATAAAATTTTTGTCATTGATCATAATTTCACAGTTAAACCAGACATAAACAAGTGTCTATATTTTGATAGTTATTATATCTTAAAAACACGCTTTTGTTTTGACAGGAGGAATTAATTTTAAATTAATTTCTGCAACTTCTGTGTTTTGAATTTGGAAAAATGGATTCCTTATTTGGAATCAGGATATCCAAATTGTGTAAATATTTAACATTTATTTTTAGATATATTGAATAATTACTTCTGTAAATATTTTATTTACCATGGTTAAAGGGTAAATCCGGTAAATAAGTCTTAAAAGATAATATTATAATAATAATAAATTACCCTAAAACGTGTCCTAACCTTATTGGTGGATATATTTCCGACCATGGGCATCTTTGGGTCGATTTTGGGACACCATGGAGCGACTATTAAGTGATAGGTACACTTTATTTTAATTAAGTTAAAATAAATACAAAATTTACATTAGCATATATCTTTCAGAAAAAAAAATTTACACAGGGTTTTATATGTTAGATTTTCAACTATAAATATTCATTATAAATCTAAAAATATTTCCTACATAATGGTATTTTATTTATAATTTATAGACATTAAATAATTTAATTTATATATGACACAATGGTGATGTAGTAATTACCTAATCAATAAAAAATTAGAATAATTGATATTTTAAATACCCAAATCAATGTAATTTGAGACTTTTTATAAATAAAAATCATTTTATAGGTTAATGTGACATGTTAGGATAGATTTAATTAACTTTGTTTTAAGTAATCATTCTGTTATTATTTTTACAAAAAACATTTATTGAATAGTGTCAAAATTGACATAAAACAGTTTCTAAAACAAATGTTATATTATTAATTGATATTAAATTTCTAAAAATATAAGGATCAGCAAAGAGACTTATATTATGATATTTTTATCATTAATGGACCACCTGGGGGTCTCTTGGATGTATATAGTAATTTTATTAACTATATAATATAAAAATACAAAGAGACATTGTAAAAGTGAAACGTATTAACTAAGAGTTAATACTTAAATATAATGTTAATATAGAAACCCAAACCTGTCTAAATACTATTGGTTGAGTGGTTTTCGACCTATCCCCACCTTATCCTTTAAATAATACACTTTTGATCCATTAGAAACCAAATACGAATTTATTATAAAATAATATTTCTAGCTTTTCCAAAGTTGCGCCTCACCCCTCTTATAAAAGGGCACTCCAGTTTATCATTAATTCACACATTCAAAGCCTTTTTTTTCGGCCAAAACCTGCCCAAATACTCTCTCAGCTTCTTTAACTTCATCCTAGAGGCCTTACTTTACTCATAAAGCCAACCTAAGGATCCCTTTTGATCAAATCAAAATGAAGAACCCGAAGAACATGTAATGTTTTCACCACCCTCTTTCAAGTTACTTTATTCTTCAACATATTATTTCATTGTTATTCGCATTCTAAAATAAGGAATCTAGTATCTCCTATATATCTTTATATTATTATAAATATGGTACAACCATATTCAATATTCTATCCATCCTTTGAATGACATGTCACCATACATGCCTACGTACGGCTTACCGTTTCCACATCATGGTGTAATTATTATTCAATATATTATTATTTTGATGGGTATAATAATTATTTGTAATTCATGTAAATAAAAAATATAACATGATGATGATTCTGTATATATGATATACCATCCAATTATATATTATTTTAATATCAAAAGAATGATATTGTCGCTCGTGCGAACGTACGGACTATTGTCTCCACGAATGCGATGAAATTCATTCTCCATCTTATCCATTCAATTATAATATCATTTGATGATTTAAAAATAATTTTTAAGGACTTGATATCATTCTGTATATGAATAATATACAACCTATCCATAAAAAAAAATGGCTTATGTAATGAAACATATAAAAGAAAATGAGTAAGTTAACACCCGAAACAACAATAATTCTAAGATATTATTAACAAAGAAATGTTAAAAGATCATATATGATATCATAATAATGTATATGATTATTTTATAATTTAATAACAATTATTTCACCATTATACAGGTGGTTAACTTACCCTCAACCAATTAAAAGTACAAGGTAAGGGTTTATTTCGCAATCTCTTCATTATCCGAGGTTGTTTATACGTAATAATCTACTGGGATCTCTTTATCATCAACATCCATGTTTCATCAAAATGTTTTTCAAAACATTATTATTATTTTACAGAATATGGGTTAAATTCATTTAAACCCTTATTTTACTTTTTATAAGAATTTTATAAAGGAATCTTTCTGTTGTTTTCCAAACAAGGTCCTTTTTAACCTTTTCGACAGAATTAATGTAAGAATGTCTTTTTTTTATTTATACAATGGGTGCAGATATTTTCCACCGTTATAAAAAAGTTGAAGCTTCCATTACAAGCTTATATGAATATTTTCAAATTAAATGTTTTCTTTTATAATTATGTGACTTTTAAATGATTTCAAGAAAAGAGATATTTCTCCCAAACAGTTTTGATTTCATCTATGTCAACATCCTTTGATGGATTTTAAGCTTATTTAAAGTTGATTTATTATGAAACAAATCTTCCATATTGTATTGAAGAGTTTTTGATATTTTTGACTGTAGATGTGTTATTTTAAACCATTCATGGTTTATGGTAAAAGTATTGACATTTCATATGCTAGTTTTAATACGAATGTTTATGTTATGTTTAAACCTGTTTATATGAGGGATGAATTAGAATTAATAATGACGGTTGGAGCCTGCTATAGCTCCTCAATGCATCAATAGGTCTCATGAGACAAACTAGTGTCTTGGCACAAGGCCTTCGAAAAATCTTATTTGTATTATTGGCATGAGGCCTTGGCTATGTGGTTATGATAGTCTGGCATTATGCATTCCATCATTATGAAAGTGGTTATTGATATTTCATGTGATTATTCGATTAGTAGAATATGCATGTGAATAATTAAATGGAATTATTTCATTTTATTTTTTCTATACTATGTCGAAGTTCAAGTTTAAAAGGATTTTGTTTTAGTTATACATTGCCTTAAATGTTTATTATTATTTATGAAAGTTTCCACTATTTTGTTATCCTTACTCGGCATTTGAGCTCACCCCTTTTCTATGTTTTATTTTTTCCAGGATGTGAAGAAGTAATTTATGAATGACCTGCAGGGATAGTATGAGGGGATAAGAGTGTGGAATATGGAGACTATATTGTTGTAGTTTTCATTTTATGACGTAATGTAAACATTATTAATATATCTAGTTATTCCAAGGCTACTAAACTAATCGGTATTTCGAGACTTGATCTCTCTTGTGATCATGCCAATGTTATGTAATAATGCACCAAATCTAGGTAACTGGAGTCGGGGAGTTACAGGGTTTAGAAAATATATACCCAAATATCAATCCAACTTCCCTTCTTTCATTCTTGAATAATTAATTTTAATATAAATCCAACTAAAATTCTCTTTTAAGGTGTCCAATAGTAGTCACCCGAAGAAGATGTAATGTTCTCCAACGAGAATTTCCATTTTATTTCATTCCCCAACCCATTAAATTAATATAATACCAATATTGAATAATAAAATTAGTATCCTTAATATTAGTATGTATATAAATATTAGATTAATGAGTTAAACCTACCAAAAATTTCATAAAATGGGTTACAAAAATCATCATTCGTGTCTATGGCAGACTACAATATTGCTAAATGGTGCATTTCATTTTTCCGTTAACACCATTCATGATTCTATATAATTCTGTATAGAATAATTATATATGATATTTATTATATTGATAATATAAAAATTCCTCTATATTCATTATATCATATACATACCTTTTTACATTCCGTACCATAGGGGATACAATTATGTTGCTCATATGTATGGTTAAATACTGCCTCCTGAAGTGATGTGAAGTTATTTTCATTATAGAGATAAATACAAGGATACATTGATGGATTTTTATTTTGATCCATGGGATTTCCTCATCACTCATGTGAAGGATGATATGGGTCGTCTATCAGACCTCATGGAAGTTACCAGGTGTGTTGAATGAAACACTAAGAAGAACCTCAAGTGTTTGAAACATCATCTATCACAGAGCATGTTCTTCTTAGATATCTAGCATGATTTGGATTCCATGAACATTTAGATTGAAAAGAATTTCTATGTTTGTTTTATAGAAGATAACACCAAAAATTCATCTGTTTTTCTCAATGAATATAGGTTTTCTCTCCATTCTTGAATCCTGAATTCTAATAATAACTCTCCTTTGACGCATTATGAGTTGAGAGGTCGATAAATTCAACAATGGGGTCTATAAATGGCCATTGATATCGATTGGGATACGTATGTTCCATATTGTGATTCCATATGATGAATTGTAGAAGATTTCAAGGGGTTTCAGTTTGATTCCACTAAAACCTAGTTTCATTGTTCTCCAACAGTGGGATACCTTATCAGATTTTTTCGCAAGAAGTAGCTCCTCCTCACAAATGTAGATTAGAATCAAGGGTCTTGGTTCATTCTTATGGAATCCAGTCATACTATGGGATATTATTCATGGATAGGATCTCCGATCAAAGTTGATAATAAAATATAACAATATAAGTATGACCATTTCACATGTGTGGTTGTAGAGGTTGATTAAATTCATGAATTTATTAAAACTATATTTCTAATTACTATTAATTTTTTGCTCAAATTTTATATTAACTATGATTTTTTTCCGAGATTATCTGATTCATTTTTTTATTGGTAATTTTTCTAAATGATGTTTTATGTATCTTAAATGATATTTTTTCAAATCATTGTGAAATTTCTTTGACCAGTGTAATATGAGGGGACTTGCTAGAGGCCCTTTGGGGAACACGTATGTATTCAAGAAGAGTGAGGGTATTCTTGGAACTTCTTATTTTTCTGTGGTATTAATGAATGTAATGGATGGTGAACCTGTTCGTGAGAATGGGGTTACTTAAAAGGGGGATCACTATCAGTATATTGATTCATCCACTGGTGTCTCCAATTATGTTTTTGAAAGTTCTTATGGTGGTTTGGATGGGTTTAAAAACCCATTGGATAATGTGGCCATTGATAATGAAGGGAACGAGTTTGAGTGTAAGGATGTTATTTAAGAGGATGTCGATATGGAAATGAGTTTAGTCACTACTACTCTTAGGGGTAATGCATTGTGGATTTATGGGGATGGATTTCACATTTTGATTGCAAAAAAATTGAGGACTCCTTCTATTGTGATTTCTGATCAAAATTAAAAGGTGTCCATGATTTAGGGGGTGTACGATTTGTGCATCTATCTATGGAATCTGAGAATACAGTTTGGTCTGTTTAACTTGTTGGTCCTTATTATGGTGCTAGGAAATCTAATGCAATGCATCAGTTTTGTGGTATTGTCTCCAATGATCATGTCCAAAACAAATCATTAAGATTTCCTAGTGATAGTGATTCTTCTTAAGAGTCTCTTATGTTGTAGACTATAAAATAAAGTAAAAATTTATTCTCTATTCTTGATTCTATTAACTCACAAGATTTTTATTTTCACAATTTAGAAGGTCTACAGAATGAAGGGGAAAATAATCAGAGGCTCTCTCCTATGATGACTATAAAAAATGAGGGAGATTTTGTTTCATTAAAATGGTGGTCCTATAGGTGTAGGTTGATGTTCATTAACCTTGAAAGGAGGTTGTTTAAGACGTTCTTATAATAAAAGGTTCACTTTCCCAGGAGGCAACTCATCTGGATGCCTTGGTTGTTTAGGGTATTCCTATTTAAGAGATGGATTATTGAGATTATAGGGTTCTTCAAGGTGTAATTGTATAAGATGATGATTCTTGAGATGACATGATTGAATTTACTGGTCTTTCCATGACAGATTCACATCAAGATGAGCCTATGGAGGACTCTCTAGATGATGTTTCACATGAGAAAATGCAATGTATAATGGGGCGCCACACACATTGGTCAGTGGATCTCTTGGTCAAGGGTATACATAGGATGATTTGATCTTTGTTATATGTAATTTAGGTGGTTTTATTTTTCTTTGGTGCATTTTTGACACTTGATCATTTTAACCTCCTTCCTCTTGTACTATTACATTAATTAAAAACAGTCGGAGCCATGGATTTGGGTCTCCAAATCCATGGCTCATATTACCTAGTAATAAATGTAACTTTTGTGATAATTTATTATATAAAACAAATAAATATGATATTAGTGACTTAATTATATTTCTTTAAATATAATATTTTTTTCATCTAAATAATTCACACACTAAAAAATTTATATTTTCATTCATGGACGTGTGCACTACTTTCTCCTGAAAGCTATGGGATTCTTCTTTTTTCCTAACCACATTAGAATAATGATTTATATAATTATTTATAATTATTTAATACTTTATTAAAGATATAATTTCTAATATTAAAATATAAATTTTACTCACCTTCTTTCCATATTTATCATTAGAAAAATGGAACTGTCCCTCATGAAAATGCACGACCTACAATCTCCATGATTGTAAAGTTAGTTCATTTTTAATAAGCTCAATCCATGATTTTATGTGAACAATAATTAATATATATATATAATTACTCTATAATTATTATTATTTTCGATATATTTAAATAAAGACATCTTTTTTACCATATTCACCCCTCCTATGTAGTTTTTGACACATAATGTGATATGGTCACATATGAAAAAAAATTATTTTATTAAATAATTATATATAAAATGTTTATAATTAAAATAAACATATAAATATATTAGAAAAGTTTCTAATGAAATTAAATAATCATGTGATGTTTACTATTTAGGAATATAAAGAACAAGCCTGACTAATCAAATCAATAGTGAGGGTTTTTCTCTTCTCATGTTTATTTCTATGTGAAATATTCCATATTTAGAAATAATTTATAATGATTTTTATATATACTTCCATGAAACAATTTTATGATTCTCATTCATTAAATTTATGGGGATTTAAATATCTATTTTAGAATTTCTTTTTAAGGGGTTTATTTTTTCAATGTGATCAAATAGGTATGTTCTTTTATCTCAATATTCCTTCTTGAATACTTTTATTTATTATAAACCAATCTAATTATATGAGGTGCATGTACTTCTCCATTGACATGTTAAATAATTAGTACCCTTAAATTAATTACAATATATGTTTAATTCAATGAAATTATCTCATGGGAATTGAGATTCAAAGTTACGAAACCGGTAGGTGTATTTTATTATAACATCATCATATATCAGGGTTGTGTATGATTATATATATATATTTCGAGAAAATTATAATTCTCAAGAATAATATTTTAATATGTTAATTCATTATAAATTATAGTAATTCTACCATTTTCTCACACATTTCTACATGAAGTTTTTGAGAATGTGTTTTTAGTAAAATTTGACATGATTTATCTATTTATTTAGAAAAATGTGTTCTTTGAAAACAATGTTTCCTAAAAAAACTAAATTGTTTTATTTATTTTTTGAAGATTGATGTATATTTTTCATGAAGAAATTTTTTAAATGGATTTTTAATGTATTCATTTATAATATCACAAGGTAATTTCAAAATAATAATTTTCAAAATGTTTTAACGATCTATTAATGTTATTTTCAGTCAACAATATCATGAAAATATATTATTACATACGATCCATTGAGGATATATTTTAATAATACCCTTTTTATTCATTATAGGGATAGATTAATTTTTATTCAAGGAGATTTATATGTGTCCTTGTTCTTTTCCATGGGTCAACAATATTTTAAAGATATTGTTATGGAACACATTTCATTTACATAGGATAACTATGCTCCAATGATATTATTATAGACCTCATTTATTTTCCATAAACTATTCATATTTAAATGATATTGAAATTTATCCCATTACATATCCATGGGTATATCATGTTATAATGCAATAGTGATTGTTCTTGTACGTTTTAAAAGGAAATCACTATGTATTTTATTCATATAGTAGTTCATAGACAATCTAATGGATGGGTTCACCTAGATAGAACTAGGTCAACTCATTATCTATTATATGATTGGTGCGACCAAATAGGACCCCAATGCATTTTGAAATGATTATGTTATCCTAAAAATTATATTTCATTTTGGATATAAGGTTATTGTCGTTTGTAAGGGTTCTAAAAGGGTTTTTAAAGGTTTTGTAAGGTTTTTATGAGATGATATTCAAATATAATGATTTTTTTATCTATGATTTATATTAGATTATGATGTTTCATTTGTTCAAGATGAATATAACTCAAAATGGGATTATTGATTATTAAATCTTTTTTTCCTATGTAAATGGTATTTTCATTGTTTTATTATTAGTTGATTCAGGTATTGATGTGTAAAAATAGTAGAATTTTATTAAAATGAATTTTCATTATATCATATTACCCTTATGATGTTCTTAACCACTTTGATTACATTTATTTTTTAATTATTTTGTTTATCCATACTGAAAATTTGAGCTCACCATTATTATGTTTCAATTTATCCATGTTATAATGACAATGGTTGAATGAATTTTGTCCTAAAGGGATTTCATATGCATGATTTTGTGTTAAAATTTTAAAGAAAAATCTAGGATATATAAGAGAAATGTTCATTTAAATTCATATGAATTGTTTATATAGGTGTTGTTCCTAATTTTCCAAAATTATAAACACAAAGGGTCATATAAGATGTAAGTGATCTATTTTTCCTTCTAATATTGGAATGTTTGGATAGAAAATAATGTGTTACCCTTATCAACAAGAAATATAGTAATGGTAAGTTCATTATTTTAGCATAGGACCTTGAAACAATGCTCTTGTGTTGTTATATGAGAAAACATCTTCATCAAAATGATATTTACCTGATAATTGACCTAATAATAAGTTTCATACTCAATTTGTTTTTGTGAATCTACTTTTTCTTCGTCCATTTTTGGAACAAATTACTTCATGTTGGTAAAGTTACTATCATAGTATAGCATGGACATACTTCACTTGGTTATCTATATAAATTAAACATCCCTAGCTAGCCTGAGTGTCTATGGTTAAATGTTTTTTAGGAACTTCTCCTGATATTATATTCATAAAATGTAATCATGTTGTTGATCTGATTATAAATATCCCACTAGTGTTTCACTGATTCATTCAATATATAATCATATAATTTGACACTCTTATCACCAGGATTATCTAAATGTTCAGGGATCATCATGATAGATTCAATCCATAACTCCACTATCTCAGTTACACCCTCTCTTGTGATGTTGGGAGTGTGTTTCAACTGGAACCCCTATTTCAAATCATATGTATTCTAAATATCCCACCCAGGGTTTCATTCTATAAGCTGCATAAGTAGTGGAAATTTTTCATTGAACTACTCACCCTCCCTTCACAAGGAATAATCAGGTCCTCTATTTCCATTGTCTGAGGATCATTTTCATATATTTCTTCATGTCAGCATATCAAAAAAAATCATCATTGGGGAATATGTATAAAATTAAAAAAATATTCACAGGAAAAAAATATCATCATTAAGTCATTTTAAAATTTTGTATTGACATGAATCCATAACAATTCAACCCTCATAAATCATCCCATGGTCAAAACCGATATATTATCACTACCCACAACCATCCCTTATGATAGTCATGCCAAAAATTTGGTAAAAATATTCCATATTTCAATGATTTCATTAGAAACTCATTTTATGAATTTAAAATAACAAATTTTATCATCAATTACAATTATCTATTTACTATTAGGCACCTTTTAATATAAAATTTAAAACAATGAAAATAATATTCAATACAACAACTCTCTCATAATCTATTTAGTTGTGAGAACCTAAAATAAAGCCTATAACATAAAATCATGTGTTCCTAGAATGATAGTTGTAAATTCAACTCATATTTTATACATGTCCATGTGTAAAATCATAGGAAACAATAACATTATACAACAAGTGAATCAACCAATTTGAAAGAACATCCAATTGATGAAACAAACATAAAGAATAATAATCCTAATGTCACTGATTGGTATTTCCATAACACATAGGTTAGATACTCCAATGAATTAATTCAGATCCAAGGCTCAAATAAACCAAGTCACTTGAATAGATTTCTCGAATAGTAAGAAAACTAAAAATAAGAAAAAATCCTCTAATAACACTTTGTGTCATACTAATATAAGATCCACATACCATTATTCCATGCTAGTTCATTACGTGAACTTAGGTGCACATTCACATATGATATATGTTACTGAATAGTATTAGGGGTAATCTATGCAACATAGGGATACTATATCATCTTTTTTAGAGTATAAAAAAAATATAAATCAATAAAACAAAACCAAATGATGATATACAATATCCAAAACCAATGAAGTAAATTTATAATATCTTATCACTTTCATGTGTCTAAAAAAACCAAAATAATGACAAACATACAATTTATTTGGTCAGTATCAATATCATGTTTGGTTCCCTCATCTATTCTATATCCCGAATACAAATTCATAAATTTCGAAGTGTCCTATTACCCTTATCCTAATCTACATTCAATTAATTTATACTGGTATTGATCCAAAATCTTGATCATGGTACAAGTATAATTTAGTAGGACACCCATATGGGTTCTCAATAAATATATGGTCTAAAACAATTTGTAAAGTCTTATTATAAATAAATAATAAATGAAAAAGTAAGTACAAATCACATTTAAATATTATATGATTAACCACATATGACCCCCCATGAATAAATTGATTTCCAAACGAATAATAGATGATTAGACCCATGGTAGAGTTTGAACCATACATCATAAGAATATCGAACTTCATTATTTCATAGGTTTTCATTATCCTTTTAGTTAGAATATCATTTTTTGGTACATTGGAGCATTAGTTTAGGTACAATTTTCTTGGGAACATGTAACATTATTGTGGTGACATTATTTTTGTGGCCTAGAGAATCTTTTTGACATCAAAATGGTGTTTGGTGCATCAGTACATGTCACACAACTCACAAGTATTTGGAACATCATTCCATATCCCTTAAATTATTGTTCACATGCTTTCATTATTGTCCCAAAGCATGAGTCAGTACACCCATATGTGTTTAGAGAATTAGTCCATAACACACAACTCATTTATCAATCAATACAATTATAACATAATTCATATTCATATCCAGGATCAACAACATTAAACTTATATTCAATCATTCTCTTTATGGTGAACAATTTCAATTATCAGTCACAAAAATTGTTCATTACTATAGTCACATAGAATAACATTAATAATCAATTATTATTCCAATTATAAAACATTAATTATAATCCATTAACCCTTTATATTTGAGACAACCAACCCTTTAATTTCTATTAGCAAATTGAAAAAAGACTTAATTTTACTACAATAACACATTATTCCCTTTATCGCATTCCAAAATTATTATTTTAATGATAATGGAACACCACATGGGTTTCTATCTTATATGGCCTTATAGTATCCAATGGGTCCAATTAGATCCATGAAGTGTTTCGCAATTACATGGTAATAAATTATTATTATTATTTAAAAATTCAATTCGATATCATAAAAAACCAATGGTAATACTAAAAACTGAAAACCATAGACAATAATATGGTATAAAATAGCTATACCACCTACCACATAATCATTAATGAATGATCTCCAAACTATAACCATAGATTGGATGAGGAATATTCAAATTCATAATAGAGTATGAGATCTTTGATCAAAACAATGTACCAATATCTATGTAAACAATATTTATAAAAACATAAATATGATCCAATTTCCAATGGATTAAAATAATTCCTTTAAAAGGGGAAGTATAATGGGAGAGAGAGGGGTCCTTATGAGGAAGATATCATTTAATAAAGACAATATTGTCCTTCATTTAGATCCTCAATTAGAAAATATGAAATTCCAGAAGAATTGGAACCCCCTTTAGAAACACCCAAGTTGAAGGAAATAATATTATATTTTAATAGCATGGTTATTGAGAATAACTTGGGTTTCAATAATTTAAATGTAAAAATTGAGTGATTATAAATCATCTATTCAGGTTTTACTAGACTAGGTAAATGGTTTGAAAAATTCTGCACTATTACCCTGTTCCAGTTCCCCAACACATATGGTACACGATTTCTCTTAGGTTTGTGACTAGTTTAAAAAACACGTACCAATAAAGATAAAAAAAACAATATTCAAGGGTGAATGGTTTTAAGGGGGTGAGTCCTCATGGTTTTGTTTAATTATGTGATGCCTCCATTGTCTAAAAAACGGGATCACTATTTTCTTGAGAAATTAATATGGGTTTTCTTACCATATGACAATCGTTCTCATCCCATTGGGTTGCAAATTTCTCCAAATTAACATGAAACAATTGAAAATCAACACCTAAATAACATATAATCAATGAATTGTAAAATAAGACCTAGAATCTAGTAAGGTAAGACTCTAGAATGGTAAAAATCATACAATTTTAGTCACTAATATTATTCTATCATAATTTTTTGATGATGTTTGGATGATGTAAATGAATAAATAATAAGAAAATAGTTAGTTAATAACTATACATCTTCTTCAGACAACCCCCTTTTGTTTATAACTAATACATTCTATGGATTTTATTCTGATCAAACCAGGACCTCTAAAATGTAAGGAGGCATCTTAGGAAAGGATTTAAGATGTTTTGAGATTAGTAAGAGTCTATTAATGTGTAGATAATATAGTAGATGTTGTTTTATATTATAAGTGTGGGTGAGGACACACTTTGAATTTTTTATAATTTTAAATATATTAATTTCTTAATCTAGAAAAATGGTTCCAAAAAGATATATATATTTAAAATAAGGATATGATATAGAATGAATATATGAAAATAAAATAACATTTATATATTTTTACATATATCCTCAACCATAATTTTCTAGTTTTAAAACGTTATCTTATTTTCATTATTACCAAGACAACTGGCGTTTTGACTAATATCTCTATTCGTAATAACCATAAATTGACAAGACATTATTTACATGTTTGGAATTTATTATTAAATATATGGAGTTAATTGAATAATTTTTAATTTCAAAAGATTGAATAAATTAATTCTTAACAACAACAAAGACAAGTAGAAAAATGGTTTTGAAGAATAATGAATTCTTAATTTTAAAAATGATTTTCCACCAAAATTAGGAATAATATAAATTAGTAAGTAACTAATTATTTGATATTTAAAAATAATAATTAATTAAATTTTAAATCCACAAAAATGAACAAAATGATACTATGTAAATATGTGATTGAAAAATGTAATTTTCAATAAAATCTGTATTTTTAAGTATTCCTTGGAAAAAAAATAATTTCAGGATGATCAAAAATTGTTATATTAAGACAATTATAAGATTATAATTTAAAAAATTATACCCACATTATATTATTAAATTTCATAATATTTCTGTATTAAATAATAATATCAACAAAAAAAATTTGTAACAACCATTTTTAATGAAAATGTATTTCTAAAAACTATAATGGCCTTATTATCATTCGATTCAAAATAACCACAATTATATAACATTTAATTCAAAAAATGTAAAAAGTATTCTTGTTATTTAGTTATAATTATTTATTAACTATTATTTATTTAATATGCTAAGAAAAAAATATATTTCACACATAAATTACTTTCTTTTCAAAATTGCTTTTATCATGAAAATATTTTATATTCATTGAAATGAAATTATTTTTCAATATACATAAGGAATTTTTGTATAAATTATATATTTTAAATATGAGAATATTTCCAACATAAAATATATATAATGTCCCTAATAAATTTATTTATATTACCTAACATTATTTACTACTATATATTAATTTACAACCATTTTTATTCTTCAATATTTTTATTTATCACTTCATTATTCACTTGCATGCTTTCCAGATATGAGGAGTAAGTGGAGTGGATAAATAAGAATAACCAAATACTATAATGTGGTTTTATCCAAAATATAATTATAATGTATTAATTTGTAATGAAAATGATCAGAATGGATGGACACTTTCAATAACACATTAGCAAGGACCTAGAACATTAGGTTAGTACACTTCATTTAGAATTACATAGAGTGCCTAACTCAAATAATCGTAGTCTTTTTTTTTCAATAAATTTTTGAATTACATTAGTATATAGTGGAATTCATTTAGGATGACTATGATTTTCCACTTATCATCAAGGTAGCATCAATAATACTATATTATTATTTATACATCATTATAATATATTATTTTAATAATTTAATCATTGTTCATTTTAGTTCATTGTTACGTGTACCACAATCCAACTTTCATTATATTTATTTAAAGGTAAAAAAAATCAATATATCGTGATGTAACATTCATAGATATTAATGTGTGTCTTCTTCTACTAATGAGACAACTTAACACATGACAGAGTGATAGAGCAATTTTACTCTTAGAGTTTTCCTTTCATCTAAGGTGATTGATGTCCACTAGTGTCTATGAACTATCTACCAAATATATAAGAAAAATTCATACTTTTTAACTCATAATGTTGGGATATTGAGGGTTTTTTAGTTTTTTTATCGATCGAGATTGGATCTTTGGAAAATGATTACCCTATTTTAGTTAAATGTCACAATAACGTGGAATTTATTTAAAAACATGTGAATTTAGTGGTTCATTCTTAAGGAGGACAAAGGGTATAATGTTAGAAGTATCAGGAGTCTGAAATAGGGATGAAAGATATTTAAGGGATACATTAACCATTTGGATGACATGGTTCTCTATTCCATGGATATATTGTAGAGTGATTATAAATCATGTGTTCGTGGTTTACTGGACATGGTGAATGGTTTGAAAAATTATGAACTATTACCTTGTTCCCCTACTCATATAGTGCATTATTTCTCTTAGGTTTGTGACTAGTTTGAATAAACATTTACCAATCATGATAAAAACTATATGTACAAGGGTTCATGGTTTTGAGGGTGGGGGGAGGCCCCATGGTTTGGTCTAACTATGTGCTGCCTTGATTGGCTAGGAAAGGGGTTCACTATTTCCTAGGAAAAATAACATTATTTCTCTAACCATATGAAAATAGTTCTGAGCCCCATCAATTTCCAAATTTCACCAAATTAACATAAAAATACCGAAAATTAGGACCTAAAAAACATATGATCAAAGAATTATAAAATAATTCAAAGAAACTAGTATAATATTCCACTAGAATGGTAAAAATTATAAAATTTTAGTCACAAATATTGTTATATCCCAATTTTTGTTGATGTTTCAATGTTGTAAAAGAATAAATAATAATAAATAGTCATTTAAGAAGTATACATATTATTCTGAAAACCCCATGTTGTTTATACCTAATTCCTTCTATGGGAGTTATTATGATCAAACCAGGACATCTAAAAAGTAAGGAGGTACCTTTGGAAAGGATTTAAGAAAGTATTAGATCCTTAAGATTCTATTAATTTATATACAATAGATTATATTTTGTTTTATATTATAAGTGGGGGTGAGGACACACATTGAATTTGTTATAATATGAAAATATATTAATGTCTTAATCAATAAAAATGGTTATAGAAATAGATATATAAATTATAATATTATATAGAATAAATAAATGACAATAAAATAACATTTATATATTTTTACGTACATCCTAAACCATATTGTTTTAGTTTTAGCCTTTTTAACGTATTTTCACAATTACCAAGACAACTGAATTTTTGACTAACATTTCTATTCATAATAACCAAAAATTAATAAGACCTCATTTCCATGTTTGTAATTGATTATAAAATATATAGAGTTAATTAAATCATTTTTAATTTCAACAGGTAGATTAAATTAAATCTAAAAAACAATGAAGCCATGTAGAAAAATGGTTTTGAATAATAATGAATTTTAAATTATAAAAATGATTTTCTACTAAATTTAAGAATAATATCAATTAGTATGTAACAAATTATAATATATTTAATCAAAAATAATTAATTAAATTCTAAATCCATATAAAAAAAAATTTGGACTATTTAAATATGTTATTGAAAAAGATAATTTTCTACAATATCTTTATTTTTTTAGTATTACTTGAAAATAAATAGTTTGAGGACGATCCAAAAATGTTATTTTTAGACAATCATATGTTTATGTTTTAAAAATTTATACCCCCTTTATAAAATTAAAATTAACAATATGTATGAATTTAATAATAATATGAACATATAAAATTTACTAAGGCCGATTTTTAAAGAAAATGTATTTCTAAAAAATATAATTGCCTTATTATCATTCGATTCCAAATAACCAAAATTATATATATTTTAATTCATAAAAATTTAAAAATTAGTGTTTTTATTTAATTATAATTATTATTTTTTATTAATATAATATACTAAGACAAAAATAGATTTCACCAAAAAATTAATTTCTTTACAAAATCACTTTTATCAAGAAAATATTTTATATTCATTTCAATGAAATTATTTTTAAATATACCTATGGAATGTATGTGTAAATTATATATTTGAAATATGAAAATATTTTCAACATAAAATATATATAATGGCCCTATAAAATTATATATATTACCTTACATTCTTTAATGTAATATAGTAATTTACTCCCATTTGTCTTCTTTAACTATTATTTATTTTCGACTTTATTCTTCACTTGCAGGCTTTATAGATATGAGGAGAAAGAGGAGTGGATAAGTAAAAAGGACCAAATATTGTCATGAGGTTTCAAATAACAAAAAATTATAACAGATTCATTTTAATGAAAATGTCTAGAATGGACAGTAACTTTCAATAACTCATCAGCAAGGACCCAAAACATTAGGATAGTACACTATATTGAGAATTACACAGAGTGTCCAACTCATACAATCTCAATCTATTTTTTTAATCAATTTTTGATTTACTTTATTATGTAGTGGAATTATTTTAGGATGACTATGGATTCCCACTTCTACATAATTTAGCTTCGAAAATGCTACATTATTATATATATCACATTATAATATATTTTTTTATAAAATTTACCATTATTCATTTTAGTTCAATGTTACATGTACCACAATACAACTATAATTATATTCATTCAAAGGTAAAATACATATAAATATGTCATGGTTTAACATTCATATATTTTAATGTGTGTCTTGGTCTACTGATGAAACATCCTAAACTCATGATAGAGTGGTAAAGAAATTTTACTCCTAGAGTTTTCCTTTCATCTAATGTGATCTACGTCCACTAGTGGCTATGAACTAACATAAAAATGTATAAGAAACATTCATATACTTTTAACTCATAATTCTGTGATATTGAGGGTTTATTTTGGTTTTTTTATCGATCATGTTTGGATCATTGGAAAATTATTTCCATACTTCAGTTAAAAGTCACAATAACATTGAATTTTATTAAGAACATGTGCATTTAGTGGTTCATTATTGAAGAGTTCAAAGGGTAGAATGTTAGTGATCACATTAGTCTCAAATACGAATTAAATGCATTTAAGGAATACATCAAAAAAAATTTATGACGTGGTTCTCAATTCCCATGATATATTGTTGAGTGATTCATTACAGGATCACTCGGTTGTGAAGGGTCTCTACATGAATCTTAATGCAAGAGTGATTTTCTCTAGAACATAATAGTTTAATGAATTTTAAAATGATTCTCCCTTATTAGTGTTAATTTATATATGGAAAACCAATATGGGTGGTGGGAATGTTTTTTGTTAGAGCTTGTAATGGTTTCTTATTATGTGGGTAGTGGTAGAAAAATAGTTATTCTAAGATAAATCCTCATCATTTGAAGCTTAATTGAGTAAAAAATTACATTTTTTTGTACATATATTATATAATTTTTAGTTATTTTTTTTCAAATTTATCATATTATCAAAATATTGGCCACCATTATGGTCTTTTAGGGAACACATATGTGTTCTATAAGAGAAATCACCGCCCTTGGAAAAAATCATTTTAAGCATCTTAATTTTGATTAATGTCCAATTTTATATTTTTATATGATCATAATTTCATATTTATAGTTTCTATATGTAACATTTAATTTGAAATTTTTTTTTTATATTTACATATAGAGAATAAATATTTATTTAATAATTTAGGGGCATTATTTTTTATGGTTTTGGATTTATGAGTATAGTTTTCTATTACTTCAAAAAATTCTTAATAGATAAACCATTGATACACAGTACTGATGGATTCTAAAATTTTTGGGAAACCCACTATGGCTATCTATTTAGATTTATTAATTTTATCATTAATGTGTGTTTTTTTATTAATATAGATAAGTGTCTAATGCATTTTGTTTGTTTTAATGGAATTTCAATGATTTTGTTTTTTGTGCCTATCTATTTTTTAAAGGACCCCTTTTCTTGATTTCATTTCATTTATAACTAATTGAATATCTATAAGAATAATGGTTATTGTTGTGAGATTACTCACACTTTGTATTTTTAATTCCTTATGATTTTATTCCTTTATATATATTTTCCATTTACATAGATTTTCTAGTTAAACTAATGCATAATTTTTCATTGTTATTTATTTTTAGCATTGGTTCTTAATAAAAAATAATCATTTCTCTAACCATGTAATATCTAAAATTACATGATAGATGTGTTTTTCCTCCTTAGTATATGGTTTCCCAAACCATATGGCATACATCGATTTATTAAAACATGAAATTACTAAATTAAACTCCAAAATTAAAACCCCAATTTAAGACCACCCCTCTCCTAACATGAAATATATACCTACGGGAGCCTAGGTATATACCCTATTTACTCCTCCCTTCGATTTGGATTCCTCTCATATTAAATTTCATTTTATTCTTAAATAGATAAGGCATTATTCTACTGTTCCCTTCATACCCCCTGTCTATTTATCACTACTCATGCCTTGGTTACTAATTAGCTTACTTCTATAGATTGGGGTTTTTGTTATCTGATGATTAAATTGGGTTAATAGTTCATATTATTGTTTCTTGGCTCTTCTTTACCCTATATTTGAGGTTTAATTTTGTATCCACTTTTTTTCTATATAGGTTGTTCTGTATGTTTTATTATCATCAAAACATTATTTCTTCATATTTATAAATGTATTTTTCCAAAAAATGGCTATTTTTTATGTTTTGATTGAATTGTAAATAGATTAAAAAAATCATATAACTCATGTATTATTATTTATTCAGTGGATCTTTTGCTATGTGTTAAATTAAATTCCTAAAGGGGTTTTAAATAGAGTTTAATTTTTTTTAATTTTTTATGTTCTATTATTGTATATGATTTAATTTGGGGATAAATATTTCATGATGATCTTGGTTAGGTTATCTGGTACAATCCTTGGATTATGATATATGTCCTAAATAATGTCTTTTTATTTTATCCCCTGGCCCTTATTCTGAGTTCTGA
This sequence comes from Viscum album, assembly GCA_963277665.1. Classification (NCBI taxonomy): domain Eukaryota; kingdom Viridiplantae; phylum Streptophyta; class Magnoliopsida; order Santalales; family Viscaceae; genus Viscum; species Viscum album. Next base: position 450,913,726 of record OY728157.1, on the reverse strand, counting down.
TGTGTGTGTGTATATATATATATGAATATTTACATGAACATATACATGTATGCATATAAATATATCAATATGTGCTTAGGAAAATATATATGGGATTTCATAGGATTCATTATATATGTTTGGGATCAAATTCGTCTCTTATATTTCAAAATACATTACATAGGAGTTTGTAAATTAGTATTTATAGATTATGATCAAGATTCCTCATTGGAACATTGAGAAGTGTTTTCAAATGGAATTTAATTATAAATTTTTTCCAAAGGGATATTGAAAGGGTACTAATAGTTGTCAAATATATTGCCTTGTTGGATCATTTGGATCATTTTTCAAAATTAATACAAACCTTTATATAATATCTAATGTTTACTTGTGAATATGAAGGATTTCATTTACATGGGATATGAATTTGAAGGGTTATTATGGTGGGACATGGTTTTTTGATTAAGATGAGTTGATTACTATTTTATCATGATTTATCTTATCTCATCTCATTTATATATTGACATCATTGGGATATAAGTAATAATATTACGATATAAATGACAGATACTAATTATACATGATTAGATTAATTACAATATTTATATTAATTGATGTCATAAGGATGTCTCACTAGAGAGGCAATATTAGTGAATCTAGTTTGTTATTAACATAGGAATGTATCTATAGTCTTATAGATTGTTCCACCTCATTAATGTTTTGGTTCATATAAAATTATTTTTAGTAATTTACTATTATTATAATGAATTTACTAGTTATGATTAGTGTATATGGTTACGTCACTACTTAACTGATTTGTTGATTCATATGTAAATTTTTTTCATGCTTCTTTCATATACGTTAATTTATTACTGATGTTTTGTTTGTGGATGTTCTTGTTTTCCTATAAATGGTTTTTTGTTTTTTATTAAATAGGAATAAATTTTGTATTTTTTTGAAATGGGTTATTGATAAATTTTCATATGTTGGTTCTTTAAAACATATTTTGAGTTTGATGTATATATTGTTGAAAAATCAAAAATATAATTATATTAAAATATTGAATATAAAATTATATATATTACTAGAAATGATGATATATTTTAGAAAAATAATTTAATGGAATAACAAGTCAGAACCTATAGAGTTATTATATACTTACACCTAAATATTTTTACAAGACAATTGTCAAATTAAGTTTGTTTTACAGGTTCTGGCTTCATCCTTAATCAATTGTTGATCATTTTTGTATCATGAATAGTTGGTGACACAAAGTTCAAATAATTATCCTTTTATGATTTTTGTCATTAATTTGGATTAAATAGTTTTTTCTATGAATATAGGATTTTTTTTTCATTTTTGTGTCATTTTTTATTTTAAAATAATTTTTAGTAGAGTTTTCCATAGACCTATTTATTATTATAAGGCTCTATTTGGTTTTGTTTATATTTTTATCTATTTAAACCATTTCTTATTGTATTATTATATAAATAATTCCCATTAGATAATTTTATGTTTAATATTTCTACCACTTAATTATTCTACAAGTAGAAATCATTCTGATGAACTCAATTTTGATATTCTGGAACAAATTTTCATCCATAGGTTATATGAAATTTTCATCGATAATGTTACAGACCATCTCATTGCCTATTTTAGAGGTTATATTAGTAGGTCAATTAAACATCTGTTATTTATCATATATTATTTTAAACTATGACTTTAGAGAATACCAGAAACAATATTATTCATGTAGTGCATTAAATATTTAGAGTCATATCTTTTTCTAGATATAGTTATGTCACAAATCATATAATCATACCTATAGTGATAGACCCAATTTCCTTTAAAAAATATTCCCTATTTTCATGTTTAATTTTTTATTAAATTATATGGAATTTGTCCTTAAAAACAAAAATTCACATCACATTCCTCACAAGAGATCAATTGGGGAACATTGATTTTATTAAATCAAGAGTAAGCAGGGGCTATTAAAACAGATTAGTAAATTATACATAAAATTAACATCAAATTATAAGGAATAAACATTATAAGATAATGAATGTAAAATTACTATGAAATTATGTATTTAAATCCAATCATTATAATTTGAAAAATTATTGGATTCTCAAATAGTGTTTTTGATTTTTTTTATGTTCTTTTGGTATTTTTTCTTTATTATCACCCATAGGAAGGATGTTTGGATTCATCATGTCTAAAAAGGCTGCTTCTAAGGTGACCATATTTTATATATTCTGTTCATTATATATCCTGATTCTAAAAATAGGAATACTAAAAATCATATTATATGGAGTAGGTACTTATATGTTGAAGGTAAATATGACATTAATAGAGGCTCTAATCTATTCACTAGGAACATTAAGATTCTGGTCACTAATTTTATGAATAATTCAAATAAAAATTTCAAAAGTGATACAAATGGAAATGAAAAATATTGTGGGAATCACATTATTCCATGTATTATATGAGGATATATTTCTATAAAGTGAACAACTAAATAGAAAAAAATGATAGTTTATTAACTAAGAAACATGTGTACTAGGTTCTTTCTAGAATACAATGGCATTGTTTTCATCAGCTATAATCTACATAATTAATTTTTATGGGTTATTTACTAATATCATATAATGGATTAATAATGGGAAGATTCATATATTTTTTTATATGTGTAATTAATATTTTTAAAAAAATTATTTAATCAATTTCCACGCACATCACTAATGTTATTAGAGTTCCAATTTCATTAACTTGAGACATTTAATAGTTGATAAAAAAATTTATACGAGACTCTCATTAGGAATTGAAGTTAAATGTAGCTAAATATCATAGAGATTATGAATAAAAATTGAAAGTTAGGATTAATTTAAGGAACATTGATGATCTGTTGGGTACATGAAGGAAATTATTTATTACTAAGGGATCAATGATAAGTCACATTGGGATAAGTAAATAAATTGAAAATATGGATGAAATAATCACTCACCACTCGGTAGTCAAGAATCTATGCATAAACATATTACACAATTCCATATTCATATTATTTGTGATCATTTTACAAAGATTCAATGTTTGGGAGAAGTTAACAGATTATCTGTCAATTTTTTTAGAATATCACTTTACATACCATGGTTCCCAATTCAATACTTATTCATTTGGATAAGAAATTAATGTTTAGGGGCTATCCATGACATCGAAGATGAAGAGTATAATTCTATATTATCATGAATAAAAAAATAAATGTTACTAGAGAGATTTTTTTACCTAAAATGTTTTGAAAAATTAAATAAGGGAATTATCTATTATATAATTTATGTTAACAAAGCAAAAGATTAATTTGGGAACATTCAATGGTGAATGGATATTATAAAAAAAATTCATCATATTATATAATGACAAAAATTATACCATTATAATATAAAAATAATTATAATTGAAAGGAATCCAGTTAGTATCAAATTATCTTATTGCGAAAGTGTGAATGAGTAAATATTTTTCAATCTATTATGTGAAGGGGATTGGGTGTTCTACCCTTGTAGTATCATCACATAATATATGGTAGTTTTGGTTTTGAGTGATTCCATGTGTGACAACCATTCTACATGGTTACGTAGCATTTGATATTATCACTTGTAAGCATATCACTAGTTGAAAGAATGTTTAACATGTCGGCATTTTTTATGTCAGTTTTATATAATTGACGTGAAAAGTTGTAAAAATCGATTTATCAGGTTGTTTATTTTATAACAGATGTGATAAAGTGATAGGAATCCTTTTTTTTTTGCAGTTGTGAAATACCTGATGTCAAAAATACCAATATTTGCTTTATAACGTCGGTTATTTTATTACCTACATGATAAAGGAAATCTCATCAATTTATGACATCATTTATCAAATGAACTGGTGTGACAAATCACTATTTATCACATCGGTTATAAAATAACTGATGTGATATATTCTTTTCTACATCGTTTATTAAATAACTGATGTTATAAACAATTTTTTTCCCACGTCGGTTATAAAATAACTGACCTGATAAACCTTTTAAATAATTTATCAAGCCTCAGATTCAGTAATTCTGTTTTCTTCAATATGGAGACCTACGACTCGTCTCTCCCATAAGGATAACCAAAAAAGGATTCTTCAAAGATGTGACCTCCAGACTCATTTTTCCAACATCAATCATCATATATATTTCCAGCTGATCTATCGAGTCGACTCGCAACACTCAAGTAAGATTCACATAGATTGGTTTCAGTTTTTATTTGTTACGATACCCAAAACTAATTTTTTATGATGTTATTTAACAATATTAGTTCTTGATATCATGGTAAATTTTAATGTGTTCATTTATACTGTGCTAAATTAGTTTCTGGTAAAAGAAACCATGGAAGTGATATCATGAAACATTATTCTTTTTGTGTGTTCCACCATGTGTGTGTGCATGTATAGGGGATGTCACAGGGGTGGGGGTTATCTAAGGGGATGGGGGGTTTTCCAGGGGGTTGGGGTGTCCAGGGGGTGCCAAAGGTGGGGGGTGTCCAGGGGGCACGGGGGCTGTCCAAGGGGGTCGGTGTGTCCAAGGGGGTGTGGGTAGTGTCTAGGGGGTGTCAAGGGGGGGGGGGGTGTCCAGGGGGGCACGTGGGTTGTCCAAGGGGGTCGGGTTGTCCAAGGGGGTGGGGGTGGTGTCCAGGGGGTGAGAGGGTTGTCCAAGGGAGTAGAGGTGTCCATGGGGTGGGGTGGTGTCCAAGGGGTGAGTGGGGTGTCCAAGGGGGTTGGTATGTCCAAGGGGGTGGGGTGGTGTCCATGGGGGTGTTGGGGCCGTCCAAGGGGGTAGAGGTGTCCAGGGGTGTGGGGGTGGTGTCCAGGGGGGGTGAGTGGGCTGTCTATGGGGGTTCATGTGTCCAAGGGGGTGGGGGTGGTGTCCAGGGGGTGATGGGGTTGTCCAAGGAGGTAGGGGTGTCTAAGGGGGTGGTGGTGGTGTATAGTGGGGTGAGTTGGTTGTCCAAGGGGGAAGGGTTGGTGACCAGGGGGTGAGGGGATGTCCAAGGGGGTAGGGGTGTCCAGGGGGTGTTGTTCAGGGGGGTTGAGTGGGCTGTCCAAGGGGGTTGGGTTGTCCAAATGAGTGGGGGTGATGGGATATCCCATGTTGTAGGGGTGTCCAAGGGGTGGGGGTTTCCAAGGGGGTGAGTCGGATTTTCAAGGGGGTACGGTGTGTCCATGGTGTGGGGGTGTCCATGTGGTGGGAGGGGGGCTGTCGAGAGGGATGGGGGGTTGTCCCGGGGGGGGGGGGTGTCCAGAGGGGTGGGGGTGTCCAAGTGGTGAAAAAGGGGGTGGGGTGGTGTCTAGGGGGTGCAGGAGCTGTCCTAGGTGGGTGGGGGAAATCAAAAGGGATAGAGGTGTCAAGGGGTGTCAAATGGGGTGGGGTGGGGTCCAGCTTTTCTGCGGGGGCTTTCCAAAAAATTTGGGGTGTTCAAGGTGGTGGGGTGGTGTCTAGGGGGTGAGGGGCTGTCCAAGGGGGTAGGGCTGTTCAGGGGGTAGGGATGTTCAGGGGGTAGGGATGGTGTTTAGGGGGGATGGTGGGCTGTCCAAGAGGGTTGGTGGTGTCCAGGGGGGTGGGGGTGTCCAGGGGGGTGTTGTCCAGAGGGGTGGGGCCTGTCCAGGGGGGTTTTCCAAAGGGGTGGGGGTGTCCAGGGGGTTTCAAAGGGGGTGTAGGTGGTGTCCTGGGGGGTGCGGGTGCTGTCCAAGGGGGAGAGGGTGTCCATGGGATGGGGGATGTCAAGAGGGGTGGGGGATTTCTAGGAGTGGGGGTGTGGGGGTGGTGTCAAGGGGTGGTGTGGGGGCTGTCCAATGGGGTTGGGTTGTCCAAGGGTGTGGGGGTGTTGTTCACGGGGTGAGGGGGATACCCAAGGGGGTAGGGGTGTCCATGGGGTGGGTGGTGGTGTCCAGGTGGTGATTGGGTGGTCCGTGGGGGTAGGGGGCTATCCAAAGGGTGGGGGCTATCCAGAGGTGTGGGGGTGTTTTTTATGGGGTGAGAGTATTTCCAGGGGGGTCATGGTGTCCATTGGGTGTCCAAGGGGGTGAGGGTGGTGTCCAATAGGGCAGGGTGTTGGAAATCCCCCAAACCCTTTGACACCACTCCCCACCCCTTGGACATCACCCATCCCCATTGACATCCCCCCACCCCCTGCATAGGCCCCCACCCGCCTAGATAGACCCCACCCCTCTGGACACCCTGGACCGCCCCATACCCCCATGGACAGCCCCCTGTGGACATCCCAAAACCCCATTGGACACCCTCCTAGTATATATATCTATATACATATATATACATCCTAACAGATTCGTTGAAACCATTGGACTATTTTGAATTCAGGTAGTCTATACCAACCGTTACTATAGAATCATTGGTATAAGGCTATTACAATGACCATCATGCAATAGTGAGTGAAACCATTGGGTACCCCAACGGTTTCGGGGGTTATCCCAATGGTTTCAAATTGTTGGGATCTGTGTAATGTTTAGTAGTGAATGTGTACAAATTTTTATATTTATACTTAATATTTCTTTTTTATGGAAGGGTAAAGATGGTATCTAGTTGCACCAGGATGTATTCTTTGTGTACCTTAAGAATAAATGATCCAATATGAATTTGAAACTGTTATATCTAACTATATTTTCTTTTTAAAATGATTTTCATGTATATTTTTTAATATTCATAGATTTGTTTTATATTTCATAATTGTTCGTACATTTAAATAATGATATTTTTAATATAAATATTTTTTTCTTATCTTAACAAGATGTATAGTTTTGATATTTGTTATAGGTTAATAATGAGTTGAAGTTGGATTATGGAACAATGAATGAGTAATGAATATGAGGATGGTGTTGATGCCATTTTGGAATTTTCTAAACAAAATGGTTCAAGCAGTGACATTTTTTGTCCATGCATAAAATGTTAGAATATGGAGAATTTAAAAGGTAGAGAGATCAAAGATCATCTGATTTGTCAGGGTTTTAATCCAAGTTATATCCCTTAGATTTGTCCTTGTGAAACTGGACAGAATGTCAGATCTACTAATTATTATGAATCACAATATGGTAACTCCAAGGGAATTGAAGAAATGATTCATGATATTGCAGTAGAATAAATTGATATAGAAACGATAGTTTCATGTCTATATGGTGATGCTAAAAACCCATTGTATCCTGGTTGTACAGATTTTATGGTTATTTCAGTGGTGTTATGATTAATTAACCTGAATGCAGAACATAGATGGAGTGATAGAAGTTTTACAGAGCTACTATAATTGATGAAAGACATTCTTCCAAAATATAACAATCTTATAGATTAACATTACAAGGCCAAGAAATTACTATACCTGATGGGATTGGGATACAAGAAAATACATGCATGTCCGAATGATTGTATGATATATATAAAGGAATATGAATTTCTGTTAGAGTGTCAAAAATGTGGGAAATCACGGTATAAGTTCAAAGAAAAATCACAACCTGATATAAAGATGACAAAGATCATTTACAAGGTATTTGTGTATCTTGCACTAATTAATCATTTGAAAAATTTATTTTCTAATTCACATGATGCAAAAAGGTTAAGATGGTAGGTTGATGAGAAAATATATGATGGAAAAATATGTCATCCAAGATATTTTTCACAATATATAAAAATTTGATAGGCAGTATCCTAAATTTGGTAATGATATTAGTAATCTAAGACTAGGGTTACAAAAAAATGGAATGAATCCATACTGAACCCTCAGTAGAAATCATAATTTATGGCTTGATTTATTGGTAATTTTAAACATCACTCATAATGTTTGTATGAATTGCAAATATGGAATTTTTAGTATAATGATCTCTGGTCCAAATAAAACTGGAACTTATATTGATGTTTTCGTGTCACCATTGATTGATGATTTGAAACTATTATTGGAGAATAGTATTAGGGTGTATGATTCTTATAAAATGGATTATTTTCAATTGCATGTAGTGCTTATGTTAACTATAAATGAATTACCAGCAGATGGAAATATTTCTGGATACAATGTTAAGGGGCATAAATCATGTCCAATTTGAGAACAAAAAACTTCATATTGTCAATTGTATCATTGTAGGAAAACAATGTACTTGGGTCATCAAAATTTTTTTCCTATGGATCACTCTTATAGAAGGCAATAAAAGGAATTAAAAGGCTCACAAGAATTTGATACTGCTCTAAAAACATTATCCACTAATGTGTATTTTGGGAGGGTGGAAAACCATGATGTGACATTAGGAAAGACACAAAAATCTAGAAATGATTGACATATCTGGAAGAAAAGATCAATATTTTTTGAGCTACCATATTGGAGATACCATGAAGATAAACATAATATTGATTTCATGCATGTGGAGAAGAATATATGTAATAGTTTGATTGGAACATTATTTGATATTAAAAAAAAGACAAAAGATGGTTTTAATTCAAGCATATATTTACTATCAATAGGAATACATTTAGAGTTAGCTCCCACTTTTAATGGAAGATGAACATTTCTTCCCCTGGCTTTTCATACATTATCCAATAGGGAGAAAATTATCATTTTTCAGTGTCTAAATGATATCTTAGTGCTTCAAGATTATTCATAAAATGTAAAAAAATTTGCCCCGTTGAAGGATTTGATGTTTATAAGTATTAAATCTCCAGATTGGCACATCAGGATGCAACAACATCTACTAGTTGAATTGTGTAGAATATTTCCCATATGTGTCAGAAAGACTATAATGAAGTTGTGTAAATTTTTCAGTTAAATTTGTTATAAGGTGATTGATGTGATTACTTTGACCATTTTGGAAAAGGATGAAATTTCTATACATTTCCAATTAGAAATGTTTTTTCCTCCATCTTTTTTTGATATAATGGTGCATTTAATGATTCATCTTGTTTGAGAAATAATGATTTATGGACCTGTATATCTTCTTCGGATGTATCCTTTTGAAAGGTATATGAAAATATTGAAGGGGTGTGTCAATATTCCATATCGACTTGAAGCCTCCATTGTTGAAAAGTATATTTCTATGGAGATTATGGAGTTTTGTATGTGCTATATGGCTGTAGTGGAGCACATAGGTATGCCTCCATCTCTACATAAATGAGTTAATATTGTGGGAAAGGGGATTCATGTCTTGAAAGTCAAATCATTTTCAGCTAAACTAATGAAGAAGTTTGAATTATACATCTTGAATAACATAGATGATGCTAAACCATATATCACATTACATATTAATGAGTTGAAATAATGTCATCCAAAGAAGAAAGAAATGTGGATTTTGAATGAGCACAACAAAACAATTTTTTCAAGGATTTAAAAGACCTTTTTGGTAGATTAGATATATCAGAGATATTACGATTGATAGTGGGTGGTCCATATTTAAATGTGATAACATGGTTCGAGTATGACATTAATGGATTTACATTTTATACGAAAGCATAGGACAATAGAAGTGCAGTTCAAAATAGTGGTGTGTTGGTTTTTCCAAAAGTAATGCATTTTTTAGTTCTAAAGACAAAAAAAATTCTGCATTAAGTGCATATTATTGGGTTGTTGAAGAAATATGGGAGGTTGATTTCTTTAAAATTAATGCTCCTGTTTTTAATTGTAAATGGTTTATTGGTAACAACAGTGTCAAACACGATGAATTTGGAATGACATTTGTTAATTTTAATAGATTGTAAGACACAACTAATTATTTTATAATGGAAAAAGATGCAAAACACATTTTCTATGTAGTTGATCAAACAGATATGCAGTGGTCTGTTGTTTTAAAAGGGAAAAAACAATATGTTGGTGATGATAATCTTGATGAATATTCTAATTTAAGTGATATCCCTACATCCATGGAAATATTAGAAAAACATAATGATGAGCATGTTGAAAACATAGTTTGTACCATAATAAATGATCATGACGAAGGAATTTGGGAATATAATACATTTTTACCTTCCTATTTTTATGTGTAACATATGTTTATTTATTTTTTGAATTTATTATTTTTATAAAATGTTAGATATTGTAATTTTTTTATATATTAAAATGCGTACTAAAAAAATTAGTAGAAGTTTTTTTATTTCAATATTATTTACGGTAGTTTACCATTTTTACCATGGTTTACCATTATTTACCATAGTTTACCATTATGTAATTTATATATTTATTGATTATGTTGAATGACAATTAAACTACCATGATTACCATATTTACCATCATTAACATTTTTTTACATGCATACCATATTAACCATGTTTACTATTACATAACATAGTTCAGTTTTCCATTTTCTCTTTATATTAGTATTGTAATAATTGAATTTGTATATTTTTTAACTAATGATTATTTTTTTTATTTTAATGATAATGACCTATCAAATAGTTGATCAAACACATGATTCTAGAGATGAGCATAATGATCATAACTCTAGGGAGGAACATTCACATGCTCCTCTTGATGTTACCCAATATTCCTCATATGGTCCCATAACGACAAAGAGTTCCAGGGTTGGTAAACATGGGTGCACACGTTTACCAAAATTATCACTTTCCCATATACGGGACTAGTGGATAATCGTTGATTTTGATGAGAATTATATTCCTAGAGGTCCAAATGCAAAATATATTAAGAGTTTTGTTTCTACTCAAGGTAAGAGAAATGGAATCATTCTGTATGATGATTGGATAAATGTTGACAAAGTGATAATATCTCTATTGTGGGAGAGTATTTTGGTATGTTCTTTTGCTATTGTGTGCCTATTCTTTAAATTTTTATAGTAAAAAATGTTCTACCTCTTCTTTATTAGATGACATTTGATATTCAAGACACTTGTGAAGTCAGGAAGAAATGATTATCAATGGATGCTAGGATATGGAGGTATTTCAAATCAACCCTCAAATGTGATTTCATTTCTTTTCATAAGAGTAATGATAATACAGGTCATATATATCCTTTCATAGATGAAGACACAAAAAGATAGTTTGTTGAATGTAGATGAAAAGATTCATTTTTGGTAAGGAAAATGTAACTTTTTTTAAGAATTATTATATAAATGATCTTATTATGTTTTGTTAATGATTTTTTATTCTTAGTTTACTGAAAAAAGGCAATCTCATTAGAAGATCCAATATAAAAATGTATTCCCTCATAATTTATCATGAGGAGGGTGCACATTATTGGATGAACAAATGATGGTAGAAAAATTACAAAAACTGAGAACTAAGTCTTCATGCTCTGGAGAGGTTTCCCCTCTATCCCCTCCATCCAGACATGAAAAATGGAAGAGAGATAACATGGGGAAAAGAGGGAAATACCTTTCGAATGATTTGAGAATTATAACTAAGAGGATTTTAAGATATTTATTTTATTTATTGAAGTTAACTATATTCTTCATATAATATGAATCATTAATGAAATGCTCAATTAATTAATACATGAATTCCTTGAGGAGAAGATCTCACTGGGGGTATTTACAGCTACTCGGAGGCAAGATATTTTACCTGTAGCATAGGGAAACCCTGAACATCCTGGTCGTGTATGAGGATATCTGATAGGTGTATCGGTAAGAGAAGTGTTTCCATGTTTTCCAACATCTTCTATCGAGGGTGTTTAAAATAAATATAATCCTTGGAAACTGATTTTTATAGTATTAATTCAAAAATGGAAGAAAATATTAGATCATCGGTATAGTCTATATTTGCATAAATGAAAAGACAATTTCAGACTACAACTCCCACTCCTCCACCTCCCCCTATAGACCCCATTGTCTATCCTCCACCTCTGCCAGTAGCTCCCACTCCCCCTCCTCATCCCGTAGACCCCATTTCTTATCCTAATCCTCTACCACAACTTATTACTTAATGAGAGTTGTATGTTGATGATCCTCAACATCATACAATTGCATATGGGCTGGTATATTGTATAGGAGATACAATTGATTGTCAACAGTTAGAGGTAGAGCATCATAGGGTCACCGTACATGATATTATAGATAGATCATCTCAAGTACCTTTACCTACAGATTAGGTGATGACAGTTGGCCATTGTATCATCCATTTTTTAATTTGTCCATTCAGACTTCTGTGACTCATTACAATAGAGGTATGTATGTTATATCTTTTATTTTATTTTTTATTAAAATTGTTTTAACATTTTAAAACAAATATAATTTCTATTTCTTTTTACAGGGATACTTAAAATGTAAAGAAATATTGTATAGATAATAACAAAGGAAAATTGTTATGACATTCAATACAGATTTTAGTAGTCCTGACAGATTGTAATGATATTCAAATTATTTGGGAAATCATTATAAGTCTATAATGTAAGATCGTGTTTGTGAATGTGGAATAACTGTGGGGATTCTGATAATAGATATCATGGAGCTTGTTACTGGACATAAGTTGGGAAACAACGTGGTGTAAATTTTTTCTATGTATGTCTTAACAACTTTTCCATGTGTTATATATATTAAAAATGTATACTTAAGTCTGTTTTTTATTATGTGTCTTTATAAATTGTGTGATAAGAATAAGAGGATATATTTATATGTATTCATGGAACTGCATTTTATTTCTCCTAAAGCACATGAATTGGATGAGGAACAAAGAATGCTTTATATTACTGAATGATTTGAATAGAATATAATCACATAGTGTTGGATGATGCCTTTTTGTGAGAGGTATGAAACTTATCTCTGGCAAAGAGTTCATTATATTTTAACATAAAAATCCACTAACCTTAAATTATCTTTTATCATTGATCATTGGATGTTAGGTTTTTTCCCAAGAGAAAAACCACTTTATTGGTTATGCTCTTTCCATGGAGATGTGTGGAAATTTTTTAATAATATGTTGGAAAAGTAATTTTTAATTTATTAACAGTTTTATATATTATAAAGAATTATAAATTTATTTTATCCATATTATTTTTTAAAAGGGGATGGGTCTACATTCAAAAAAACACAAATAAATGGAGTGCCATGATCAAATTTGTAGAAGTAAAGGTAAATATACATTTATAATTTGTACTTTGTGATGTATTACATAAAAATAATATTTTAATTTACAGTTATTAAAATAGAATTATCATGAAAAACAATTCATCATTGGATTCAGATATTATATGTTATGATTTATGAATGAAATAATTACAAATGGAACACTTGTGAACATTCACATGGAATGGTTTCCTTCTTAACATTTCCATATTAATATTTCATTTTAAACTTTTCCATAATATTTCATTTGATTTATTCATTATACATGTTAACTACTATCCTTTTAATTTATTTCTATTTGATGACCCTTAACCATATAGTGCTCAAGAGGTCAAACACTTTCAAGTAAAATGGTGAAATTATTTTATAGGTTTGATTAGATTCTAGTTTTTTTGTCTAAAATATAATTCTGAATATTTTCATTATAATTGTTTATTTGGTAGTAATTTAGTTGGGATTTAGGGGTGTTTGTTTGTGGAAATTTCAAGTTATGAATGCAATATATGTGACTATTTAATTTTGTGCTACTTCTTGTCTTGGTCTAGTTTTGATGGTTTTTCTGGTATGGATTCTTGTTGGGGGGGGGTTAGGGGTGTGGGGAGGTATCTAGTGGGGTGGGGGGTTCCAAGAGTGTGGGAGGGCTTTCCAGTTAAGTGGGGGTGTCTCAAAGGGTGGGAGGCCTATCTAGGGGGTGTCCATGGGTGTGTGTGGGGGGGGGGGGGCTAGTGGGGTCAGGGGGCTTTCCAGGGGTTTGGGAGGGCTGGCTCAGGAGGTGGGGGCTGTCTGGGGTGTCCATGGGGGTGGGGAAAAGTCCATGGGGTTTCCAAGGGTGTGGGCAGGCTGTTTAGTGCGGTGGGGGTTTCTAGGGGTGTGAGAGGGCAATCCAAGTGGTGGGGAAGGGAAATCTAGTGGGGTGGGGGTGTCCAGGAGGGTGGGAGGGTTGTCCATGGGGTTTCCAAGTGTGTGTGTGTGTGGGGGGGTCTAGGGGTGTGGGAGGGAAATATAGGGGTGTGGGGAGGGATTTCCAGTGGGGTGGGTGATTTCTAGGGATGTGGGAGGGCTGTCGAGTGGGGTAGTGGGTGTACAGGGTGTCGATGAGGGTGGGGGTAGTCCAGGGGTGTCCAGGGGTGTGTGTGTTGTGCGGGGGTGGTGGTAGGGGGGTTTCTATGTGTGCGGGAGAGGTGTCCATGGGTTTGGGGGGTTTCTAGGGGTGTGGGAGTTCTGTCCAGGGATGTGGGGAGGGCAGTCCAGTGGGGTGGGGGCTTTCCAGCTGTGTGGGAGTGTTGTCTGGTGGAGTTGGGGGGGGGGGGGGTTCCAGGGTGTCCATGAGGGTGGGGGGAAGTCTAGGGGTGTCCAAGGGTGTGTGTGGGGGGGGGGGGGGTCTTGGGGTGTGTGAGGGTTGTCCAGGTGTGTGTGTGTGTATGTGTATGTGGGTGGGGGGTTAGGGTGGTGGGAGGGCTGCCCAGGGGTGTGGGGAGGGTTGTCTACTGGTGTGGGGGCATTCCAGGGGTGTGGGAAGGATGTCCAGAGTGGTAAGGGCGTGTCTATGAGGGTGGTGGTATTCCAAGGGGTGTCTAATGGTGTGTGGGGGGGGTGTCTAGGGTGTCCAGGGGGAAGGGGTGTTTAATAGGGTGGGAGGGATGTCCAAGGGCAGGGGATGTCTAGGAGGGTGGGGGTGTCCACGGTTGTGGGGAGGCTGTTTAGTGGGGTGGGAGGGTTTCCAGGGGTGTGGGAGGGTTGTCCAGGGGGTGGGGGAGGGCTTCTAGTGGGTGTCCAGGAGTGTGGGGGCCATCCAGGGGCTGTCCAGGGGTGTGGGGGGTTTCTAGGGGTGTTGTAAGGTTTTCTAGGGGTGTGGGGAGGCCTACCCAGTGGGGTGGGGATTTTCAGTGGTGTAGGAGGGTTGTCCAGTTGGGTGGAGGTGTCCATGTGGTCATTGGGGGTGGGGGCAGTCCAGGGGTGTCAAGGGGTGTGGTGGGGTTTTTAGGGGTGTGGATGGACTATCCAGGGGTGTGGGGGAGGGCTGTCTAGCTGGGTGGGGTTCTTTCTAGCGGTGTGGGAGGGTTGTCCAGTGGGGTGGGTGGGTGGGGGGTGTCTAGGGTTTCCATTAGGGTGGGGGGAAATCCAGGGGTGTCCATGGGTGTGTGTGTGGGGGGGGGGGGGTTCTAGGGGTGTGGTAGGGGAGTCCTGGGGTGTGGCGGGTGTCCAGGATGTCCATGGGGGTGGGGGTGTCCGCAAGGGTGGGTGGGTTGTCTAGGGGGTGGGGGCTGTCCAAGAGGGTGGGGGTGTCCAGGGTTCTGGGCAGGTTTTTTAGTGGGGTGGGGGATGTCTAGGGGTGTGGGCGGGCTATCCAAGTAGTGGGGGAGGGATGTCAGGTAGGTGTACAGAATGGAGGAGTCCAAAATGGTGGGGCAGTCCAGGGGTGTCCAAGGGTGTGGGGGGTTTCTAGGGGTGTGGGAGGGATGTCCAAGGGTGTGGTGAGGGATGCCCAGTGGGGCAAGGGCTCTCCAATGGTGTGGGAGGGCTGTCTAGTGGGGTGGATGGTTGTCCAGGGTGTCCATGAGGGTGGGGGGTAGTCCAGGGTGTGTCCATAGGTGGGGGTTATCTAGGGGTATGGGAGGGCTGTCTGAGGGTGTGGGGATGGTTTTCCAGTGGGTTGGGTTCTCTCCAGGGGTGTGGGAGGGCTGTCTAATGGGGTGGGGTGTCCAAGGTGTATATGAGGGTGGGGTTAGACCAGGTGGTGTCCAGGGGTGTGTGTGTGTGGGGGGGGTTCTAGGTGTGTAGGTGGGGTGTCCAGGGGTGTGGGCAGGGGGGGTGTCCAGGGTTCCCATGGAGGTGTGGGGTGTCCAAGAGGGTGGAAGGGATGTCCAGGGGTGGAGGATGATTGGGAATATGGGGGTGTCCAGGGTTGTGGGTAGGCTATTTAATGTGGTGGGGTGTCAAGGGGTGGGGGAGGGTTGTCCAATGGGTGTCCAGGGGGGGTGTCCTGGAGGATGGGGGTAGTCCAGGTGGGTTCTATGGGTGTGGGGGGTTTCTAGGGGTGTGGGAGGGATGTCTAAGGGTGTGGGGAGGTCTTCCCAGTGGGTTGGGGGATTTCTAGGTGAGTGGGAGGGATGTCCAATGGGTTGGGGGTGTCAAGGGTGTCTATGAGGGTGGGGGCGGTCCAGGGGTGTATAAGGGTGGGGTTGTTCTAGGGTTGTGGGAGGGATGTACAGGGGTGTGGGGAGGTCTTTCTAGTGGTGTGGGGGATTTCTAGAGGTTTGGATATGTCTAGTGGGGTGGGGGCTGTCTAGGAGGGTGGGGGTAGTCTAGGGGTGTGTATGTGTGTGTGTGAGTGGGGGGGGGGTTGTCAAGGTGGGGTGGGGGAAGGGGGTTTTGGTTATTTTTCTTTCATTTTAGGTATTCATCTAGCTAGGAATAATTGTGGTTGAATGGTTAAATTAAAAAAATGGTTTTTACGTCGGTTAGTTTATAACGGATGTAAAAAACTCACCGACATTAATTTTAACATTTTTGATTTCGTAACTGACGTAATAAATGGAATTCAACAGGTTTTTACATCGGTTACTTTATAACCGACAAAGTCGATATGTTATCATGTCAGTTATTATTTAATCATTGTGGAAAACCACTTGGAATACTGATTTATCACATCAGTTATTTTTATAACCAACGTGATAAATGCTTCATAGGAATGATTTCAGAAGTCATTTATATAATAAATGACATGATAATGTATATACAACTTTGTTTTTTTAATAACCGACGTAATACATCATGTCTCCGAAGAATTTTTCATGTCAGTTTTTAATAACCAGCGTGAAAAAGGATTCATAATTTTTTATATCGGTTTTAAAATAAACGATGTAAAAAAACAATATTTATAATGTCTTCTGTTATAATGTCAACCAAAAAGAGACGTAAAAACTAAAAAATAACCGACGTAAAAAACATTTTCTACAGTAGTGTATGGCCCCATTATGACTTATAAAACAAGATGTATGACAATCTATGTAGATCATAATTATACATGGGAAAACCATATTGTATTCACTATTCTAAATGTATATATGAAATCCAATTGCATCAAAAATTATTGCAGACAACAAATCAAATAAATGAATTTAACCCAGAATATAAAATTTATCTCCCCTCAAGGGTCTCAATACATAGATGTTTTTAACATTATTCCCTAATAATGTTGTGTGTGAGTAAAAAATTCCACATTTAGGTTTAAACATAATAACGATGGAGCATGTGATTAAGGAATTGTGTAGGAGTGAAGAGTTATTGAATATAGGTAGTAATTATTGATGACGACTTATAGTTAAAAATAAAGTCATTGAAATTATCATTTACCAGAGGCTACAAGTATTCTTAAGAGCGTCACTCTTTTCAGGAATGTTTACATCATATATTATAGAAGATGTTGATTCCTTGGTGTATGTCTTACTATAATATTACAATACCATTCACAATCCCATCATATAGTATATAAATTCTTATATTGTCATTATCAATCCACATGTAAATATTATTCACATGTGGCATGGGGGAAGGATAAATGAATAAAGGATTTGTTTTAAAAGTAGGGTGGATTTTGACTTTAATATTTACTCATGCACAAGTTCTCCACCCTAAGTATCTTATATAGTTCATAATAATCATCATTGAATTTTGGGAAATCAATTGTTTCATATAGTTGAGAGGATTCAAGATGTGTTTTAACAACATAGATATCATCATCAATGGTATTATAGATATTTATACATTATTTTAGCTCACACAACTCCATCACCAGTACAATAAGTAATTATGGAATATTTAAAACAATCATAAAGTTCATTATTTAGAAAATCTATGAAATGATACTAAATATCTACATTCAGTTACATAATGAGATATTTTAACAGTGTTTCTCTACAATAAAACATTTAAACTACTCTCACATTACTTGATAATAATTTAATATTATATGTCATGGATGTATATGATTAAAAATTAGATATTCAATATTTTATGTCTTTCAACTAATAAAATAAATTGAGCATAAATATAACATCATTATAAGAAATAAACACTCCACAAAAAATTATCAAAATTTTTAGGCCTTTAAATTATTATATCAAATAGTACTTCTATAATGTGAGAATATAGTTTACTAAATAATAGGTTTATATCATAACGAGGATGATTATTAATCTCAATAAATTATAGTCACCACTTTTTGTTATCAAATTATTAAATGATTAAAAGTAATAAATCTAATGTCAGGATTGGTATGGTGTTAGAAATGTATGAAAAACAATTCAATAATAAAATAAATAGAATATAATCCTCATAAAAATTAATAGTATCGACCTATTAATATTCTATTAAATGTTTTTCTCTCTATATAATTTCCTTTCTACTATGTGGCTGAATTTCATTCAGTACTAAATCTCACATGTTTCTTAATTATTATTAACCACACACAAAGAGGAAAAATCTATGGTAATCCTTTCATCAAAGTCCAATTGTAGTAATCAAACCTCATTCAATTTTCAAAAAACATGGAAATACATCTAATGTAGTATTAGTTATAAGAAAGAAACCATTGAGAATGTCCAACAATCACAAGACTATTTGATAAAAAATCTCAAATCTAACATATGTTTTAAAAAATAGATATAATGTATAATTGAACTGTATGATTATTTTAAATATTGATGTATAATAGAGTATACAGGATGGAGGAATTTTATGTATACTCTATTATACATCATGTATACTCCATCCTATATACTCTATTTGATGGAGGAATTTGACATGTACTCTATTGTTTTAAATATTTATGTATAATAGATATAATGTATAAATGAACAATATAATCATGTATGAATGTTTTAAATGTTGATGTTTCATATATTAAATATATCTATTTTATGGGTTACAATACTATATAGTAAAATGGGTATGTTGATGAAAAATTCCTCCACCCTGTATACTATGTAACATAATGTAGATCTTCAGTATCATTTCATAGATGCTATAAATAATGAACTGTTTGATTGTTTTAAATATTCCATAATTATTTATTGTACTGGTTATGGAGACTTGTAAGCTATAATAATGTATAAATATCTATAAAACCATTGATGAAGATATCTATGTTGTTAAAATGCATCTTGAATACTCTCAACTATATGAAATAATTGATTTCCCAAAATACAGGAAGAAATTATTATCAACGGATGCCAGGAGATTGAGGGATTTAAAATCAACCCTCACATCTGATTTCATTTTTTGTCATAGGAGTATTGATAATCCAGGTCATATATACCCTTTCATAGATGAATGCATATAGAGACAGTTTGTTGAAAGTAGAAGAAAAGATTCATTTTTGGAAAGAGAAATGTAAATTTTTTTAAGAATTATTATATAAATTATCTTATTATGTTTTGATAAAGATTTGTTATTCATAGTTTACAGAAAAAAGCCAATCTCATCAAAAGATCAAATCTAAAAATGTATTCCATCATAGTTTATCTTGAGGAGGGTATACATTATTGGAAGAACAAATAATTGCAGAAAAATTACAAAAACTGAGAACTAAGTCTTCATGCTCTGGAGAGGTTTCCCCTATATCCCCTCCATCCAGACATGATAAATGGAAGAGACCTCAGATCTAAAAAATGGGGCAATATCGTTCGAAGGCTTCGAGAATTATAGCTGATAGGATTTTAAGATATTTATTTTATTTATTTAAGTTAACTATATTATTCATATAATTTGAATCATTAAAAAATGATCAATTAATTAATACAGTATTTTATTGAGTAGAAGAGCTCACATAGGGTATTTACAGCAACTGGGAGGCAAGATATTTTACCTATTGCATAGGGAAACCCTGAACATCCTGGTCGTGTATGAGGATATCTGACAGGTGTATTTGTAAGAGAAGTGTTTCCATGTTCTCCTACTTCTTCCGTTGAGGGTGTTTAAAAAAATATAATCCTTGGAGGCTGATGTTTATAATATTAATACGAAAATGGAAGAAAATATTAGATCGTTGGTATAGTCTATGTTTGTAGAAATGAAAATACAATTTCAGACTACAACTCCCACTCCTCCACCTCCCCCTACAGACCCCATTATCTATCCTCCACCTCTGTCGGTAGATCCCACTCCCCCTCCTCAGCATGAAGACCCCATTTATTATCCTAATCCTCTTCCATAACTTCTATCTTATTTCGAGTTGTATGTTGCTGATCCTCAACATCATATAGTTGCATATGGGCTGGTATATTGTATAAGAGATACAATTCATCGTCAAAAGTTTGAGGTTGAGCATTATAGGGTCATTGTACATGATATTATAGATAGATCAGCTCGAGTACCATTACCTGCAGATTAGGTGACGACAGTTTCTCATTGTATCATCCATTTTTTAATTTGGCCATTCAGACTTCTACGACACATTACCATAGAGGAATGTATGTTATATCTTCTATTTTATTTTTTCATTAAAATTGTTTTACCATTTTAAAACAAATATATTTTTCTATTTCTTTTTACAGGAATACTTCAAAGTTAAATAAATACTGTATAGATAATAACAAAGGAAAATTGTTATGTCATTCGATACAGACTCTAGTAGTCCTAATAGACTATCAAGATATTCAAATTTGTTGGGAAATAATAATGAGTTTCTAATGGAAGATCATGTTTGTGGATGTGAAATAACCATGGGGATTGTGAAAATAGATATCATGGAGCTTGTTAGTGGAGATAATTTGGGCATCAATGTGGTGTAAATTTTTTCTATGTATGTCATAACAACTTTTCATTGTGTTATATATATTAAAAATGTATACTTAAGTCTATTTTTTATTATGTATCTTTATAACATGTGAGATAGGAATGAGAGGATAGATGTATATGTATTCATGGACCCTCATTTGATTTCTCCTATAACACATTAATTGGATGAGGAACAAAGAATAATTTATATTACTGAAAGATTTGAACAGCATATAATCACATAGTGTTGGATGATGCCTTTTTGTGTGAGGTATGAAACTTATCTCTGGAAAAGTGTTCATTATATTTTAACATAAAAATCAACTAACCTTAAATTATCTTTTATCCTTAATCATTGGATGTTAGGTGTTTTTTTTTCTGGGGAAAAAACACTTTATTGTTTATTCTATATCCATGGCGATGTGGGGAAAATTTTTAAGAATATACTAGAAAAGTAATTTTAAATTTCTAAATAGTTTTATATATTATAAAGAATTATAAATTTATTTTATTCTTATTATTTTTTAAAAGGGGATGGGTCTACTTTCAAAAAAACACAAAGAAAAAGAGTTCCAAGATAAAATTTGTAGATGTAAATGTAAATATACATTTATAATTTGTACTTTGTGATGTATTACATAAAAATAATATTTTTAATTTACACTCGTTCAAATAGAATTTTCATGAACAACAATGAGTCATCAGATTCAGATATTATATGTTTTGATTTATGTATGAAATAATTACAAACGGAATAGTTGTGAACTTTGACATGGAATGGTTTCCATTTTAACTTTTACATTGTAATATTTCTTTATAAACTTTTCAATAATATTTCATATAATTTATTCATTATACATGTTAACTACTATCCTTTTAATTTGTTTCTATTTGATGAGCCTTAACCCTATAGTGCTCAAGAGGTCAAACACATTCAAGTGGAATGGTGAAATTATTTTATAGGTTTGATTTGAATCTAGTTTTTTTTGTAAAATATAATTTTGAATATTTTCATTATAATTGTTTATTTGGTAGTCATTTGGGGTGGATTTAGGGGTTTTTTTGTGTACATTGAAAGTTATGAATGCTATATATGTGACTGTTTAATTTTGCACTACTTCTTGTTTTGGTCTAGTTTTGATGTTTTTTCTGGTATGGATTATTATTAGGGGGTTTAGGGGTGTGGGGAGGTGTCCAGTGGGGTGGGGGGTTCCAGGAGTGTGGGAGGGCCTTCCAGTTTAGTGGTGGAGGGGTGTCTAGGAGGGTGGGAGGCCTGTCCACGGGGTGTCGACGGGTGTGGATGTGGGGGGGGGGGGGTTCCCAGTGGGGTCAGGGGGCTTTCCAGGGGTGTGGGAGGGCTGTCTAGGGAGTTGGGGACTGTCTGGGTGTCCATGGGGGTGGGGGAAAGTCTAGGGGGTTTCCAAGGGTGTGGACACACTGTTTAGTGTGGTGGGGATTTCTAGGGGTGTGACAGGGCTATCCAAGTGGTGGGGAAGGGATAACTAGTTGGGTGGGGGTGTCCAGGAGGGTGGGAGGGTTGTACATGGGGTTTCCAAGGGTGTGGGGGGTTTCTAGGGGTGTGGGAGGGCTATACAGGGGTGTGGGGAGGAATTTCCAGTGGGGTGGGTGATTTCCAGGGATGTGGGAGGGTTGTCGAGTGGGGTGGGGGGGGGGTGTACAGGGTGTCGATGAGGTTGGGGGTAGTCCAGGGGTGTCCAGGGGTCTGTGTGGGGGGTAGGGGGTTTCTATGTGTGTGGAAGAGGTGTCCAAGGGTGTGGGGGGTTTCTAGGGGTGTGGGAGATATGTCCAGGAATGTGGGGAGGGAAATCCAGTGGGGTGGGGGCTTTCTAGCTGTGTGGGAGCGTGTCTACTTGAGTGGGGGGGGGGTCAAGGGTGTCCGTGAGGGTGGGGGCAGTCTAGGGGTGTCCAGGGGTGTGTGTGTGTGTGGGGGGGGGGGGGGTTCTAGGGGTGTGTGAGGGGTGTCCAGGTGTCTAAGTGTGTCTGTGTGTGTGTGTGTGGGGGGGGGTTAGGGGTGTGGGAGGGTTGTCCATGGGTGTGGGGAGGGCTGTCCACTGGTGTGGGGGAATTCCAAGGGTGTGGGAAGGATGTCCAGAGGGGTAAGGGGGTGTCTATGAGGGTGGGGGTAGTCCAGGGGGTGTCCGATGGTGTGTGTGTGGGGGGGGGGGTTTAGTGGTTTGGGAGGGGTGTGCGGGGGGGGGGGGGGGGTCCAGGGTGTTCATAGGGGAAGGGGTGTTTAGAAGGGTGGGAGGGCCATCTTGGGGGTGGAGGATGTCCAGGAGGGTGGGGGTGTCCATGATTGTGGGCAGGCTGTTTAGTGTAGTGGGAGGGTTTCCAGGGGTGTGGGAGGGTTGTCCAGGTGGTGGAGGAGGGCTACCCAGTGGATGTCAAGGGGTGTCCAGGAGGGTGGGGGCCATCTAGGGGGTGTCTAGGGCTGTGTGCAGATTTTAGGGATGTTGGAGGGTTGTCCAGGGGTGTGGGGAGGCCTGCCCAGTGGGGTGGGGCTTTCTAGTGGTGTTGGAGGGTTGTCTAGTGGGGTGGGGGTGTCCAGGTGGTCATTGAGGGTGGGGGCAGCCCAGGGGTGTCTAGGGGTGTGGTGGGGTTTCTAAGGTTGTGGGAGGACGTTCCATGGGTGTGGTGAAGGGTTGTCTAGTTGGGTGGGGGTCATTCTAGGTTTGTGGGAGGGTTTTCCAGTGGGGTGGGTGGGTGGGGGTGTCTAGGGTTTCCATGATGGTGGGGGTAGTCCTGTGTGTCCATGGGTGTGTGGGGAGGGGGGGGGTTCTAGGGGTGTGGGAGGGGTTTCCAGGTGTGTGGGGGTGTCCAGGATGTCCATGGGGGTGGGGGTGTCCACGAGGGTGGGATGGTTTTCTAGGGGGTGAGGGCTGTCCAGGAGGGTGGGGGTGTCCAGGGTTGTGGGCAGGATGTTTAGTGGGGTGGGGGATTTCTAGGGGTGTGGGAGGGCTATCCAAGGGGTGGGGTAGGGATGTCCAATGGGTGTACAAAAGTGGGTGTCTAAGAGTTTGGGGTAGTTTAGGGGTGTGGGGGGTTTTAGGGGTGTGGGAGGGATGTCCAGGGGTGTGGTGAGGGATTCCCAGTGGGGCATGAGCTTTCCAATGGTGTGAGAGGGTTATACAGTGGGGTGGATGGTTGTCCAGGGTGTCCATGTGGGTGGGGGGCAGTCTAGGGGGTGTCCATAGGTGGGGGGGTATCTAGGGGTATGGTACGGTTGTCCAAGGGTGTGGGGAGGGTTTTCCAATGGGTTGGGGGCTTTCCAGGGGTGTGGGAGGACTATATAATGGGATGGGGTGTCCAAGGTGTATATGAGGGTGGGGGTAGTCCAGGTTGTGTACAGGGGTGTGTGTGTGTGGGGGGGGGGGGGTGTTCTAGGGGTGTAGGACGGCTATCCAGGGGTGTGGGAAGGGGGGTTTATAGGGTGCCCATGGAGGTGTGTGGTGTCCAAGAGGGTGGGAGGGCTGTCCAGGGGGTGGGGGCTGTCTAGGAGGGTGGGGGTGTCCAGAGTTGTGCAGATTCTATTTAATGTTGTGGGGTTTCTAGGGGCGGGGAGGGTTGTCCAATGGGTGTCCAGGGGGGTTTCCCATAGGCTGGGGTATTCTAGGTAGGTTCTATGGGTGTGGGGGTTTCTAGGGGTGTGGGAGGGTTGTCTAAGTGTTTGGGGAGGGCTGCATAGTGGTTTGGGGGATTTCTAGCTGTGTGGGAGGGTTGTCCAGTTGGTTGGGGGTGTCCAGGGTGTCCATGAGGGTGGGGGCGGTCTAGGGGTGTATAAGGGTGGGGTTGTTCTAGGGGTGTGGGAGGGATGTCCAGGGGTGTGGGGAGGTTTGTCTAGTGTTGTGGGTGATTTCTAGATGTTTCGGTGTGTTTAGTGGGGTGGGGGATGTCTAGGATGGTGGGGGTAGTCTAGGGGTGTGTATATGTGTGTGTGGGGGGGGGGGGGGGGGTTCAAGATGGGGTGGGTGAATGGGGGTTTGGTATATTTTTCTTTTATTTTAGGTATTCATCTATCTAGGAATAATTGTGGTTGAATGGTTAAATTTAAAAAAAATGATTTTTACATCGTGTAGTTTATAACGGACGTAAAAAATTCACCAGCATTAATTTTAACATTTTTTATTTCATAACCGACGTAATTAGTGGAATGGAATTGGTTTTTACATTGGTTACTTTATAACTGACATAGTCGATATGTTATCATGTCAGTTATTATTTAATCGTTGGGGAAAACCACTTGGCATACTAATTTATCACATCAGTTATTTTCATAACCAACATGATAAATGCTTCAGAGGTGTGATTTAGGATGTCATTTATATAATAAATGACATGATAAAGTATATACAACTTCGGTTTTTTAATAACCTGCATAATATATCACGTCTCCGAAGCATTTTTCACGTCGGTTTTTAATAACTGACATGAAAAAGGATTCATTTTTTTATATCGGTTTTAAAATAACCGACGTAAAAAAACAATATTTATAATGTATTGTGTTATAACGTCACCCAAAAACAGACATAAAAACTTAATAATAACCGACGTAAAAAAAATTTCTGCACTAGTGTATAGCCCCATTATGAGTTATAAAACAAGATGTATGATAATCTATATAGATCATAATAATTCATGGGAAAACCATATTTTATTCACTATTCTAAATGTATATAAGAAATCCAAATACATCATAAATTATTACAGAAAACAAATAAAATAAATGAATTTATCCTAGAATATAAAATTTATCTCCCCTCAAGGGTCTCAATACATAGATGTTTTTAATATTATACCCTAATGATGTTGCGTGTGAGTAAAAAATTCCACATTTAGGTTTAAACATAATAATGATGGAGCATGTGATCAAGGAATTGTGTATGAGGGAGGAGTTATTGAATATTGTAAGTAGTTATTGATGGCAACTTATAGTTAAAATTAAAGTCATTGAAAATATCATTTACCAAAGGCTACAAGTATTCTTAAGAGCCTCACTCTTTTCAAGAAAGTTGACATCATATATTATAGAAAATGTTGATTCCTTGTGTATGTCTTACTATAATATTACAATACCATTCACAATCCCATCATATACTATATAAAATCTTGTATTAGCCTTATCAATCCACATGTAAATATTATTCACATGTGGTATGGGGGAAGGATAAACGAATAAAGGATTTGTTTAAAATGTACGGTGTATTTTGACATTAATATTTACTCATGCACAAGTTCTCTAGGCTATGTACCTTTTATCGTTTGTAATAATCATCATTGTATTTTGGGAAATCAATTGTTTCATACAGTTGAGAGTATTCAAGATGCATTTTAACAACATAGATATCATCATCAATGGTTTTATAGATATTTATACGTTATTGTAGCTCACACATCTCTATCACCAGTACAAAAATTAATTATGGAATATTTAAAATAATCATACAGTTCATTATTTAGAGCTTCTATGAAATGATACTGAAGATCTACATTCAGTTACATAATGAGATATTTTAACAGTGATTCTCTATAATAAAACATTTAAACTACACTCACATTCCTTGATAATAATTTAATATTATAAATCATGGATTTATATGATTAAATATTAGATATTCGATATTTTATTTCTTTCAACTAATAAAATAAAATGAGCATAAAGATAACATCATTATAATAATTAAACACTCCACAATAAATAATCAAAATTTTTAGGCCTTTAAATTGTCATATCAAATAGTACTTATATAATGTGAGAATATAGTTTACTGAATAATAGGTTTATATCTTAATGAGGATGATTATTAAACTGAATAAATTATAGTCACCACTTTTTGTTATCATATTTTTAAATGATTAAAATTAACAAATCTAATGTCAGGATTGGTATAGTGTTAGAAATGTATGAAAAACAATTCAATAAAAAAATGAATAGTAGATAATCCTCATGAAAATTAATAGTATCGTCCTATCAATATTCTATTAAATGTTTTTCTCTCTATCTAATTTCCTTTCTACTATGTGGATGAATTTCATTCAGTACTAAATCTCACATGTTTCTTAATTATTATTAACTACACACAAAGAGGAAAATTCTATGGTAATCCTTTCAACCCAGTCCAATTGTAGTAATTATACCTCATTCAATTGTCAGAAAACATGGAAATACATCTAATTTAGAATTAGTTATAGGAAAGACACCATTGAAAATGGCCAAGAATCACAAGACTATTTGATAAAAAATCGGAAATCTAACATATGTTTAAAAAAATAGATATAATGTATAAATGAACTGTAAATATTGATGTATAATAGAGTATACAGGATGGTGTAATTTGATGTATACTCTATTTGATTTATAATATAGTATACAGGATGGAGGAATTAATCTTGTATACTCTATTATACATCAAATCTAAAATATGTTTAAAAAATAGAAATATTGATATATATAGAATTTGATGTATAATAGAGTGTACAGGATGGATGAATTTTTCCTCAATATAGCCATTTAACTATATATTATTATAACCCATAAAATTGATATATTAAATATGTGAAACATATAGTAAATTATCAAAAGCACATTACCAGATTATTTACCATTGGATTAATATCACGAGTATTTCTTTATTAATGGGGAGTATATATTATAATAAACTAACATCGACAATATAATGGAATTTAAATTATGTAAAATTAACGTAATAAATTCAAGAGTAATGTAATTACGATATTTATGGTTTTTTTATTCTGTAGGGGGAATCATGTCTTTATAGACTTTATACACTCCCTTGATAGACAAGAAACATTCAATGTGGAAGGGAATATTTGAGTATAATATTATGAAGTTATATATTTTAGTGCTGATGGATTTATCTACAAAATAAATACCAAAACATCATTCTTATTTATATTTTTTTGAATGACATCCAATTTTTATAGGATTCTTTATATGAAGCATTCAACTATTTCTTGAAGAGTATTAATGGTGGATAAACTGAATTATAAATATCTAAAAAACATTATATTCCAACCGTATACCTTTATAAATTGTTCAAAGAATTTGTGATAATAATAATGTATTTTTTTCATTAAGAGAGAATCTATATAAAGAGTTAATTCACACATAATCCATCAATATTCATAAATAGCCTTTCAAAAAAAATTAACATTGTTTTTTTATATTATTATGAAATTTTGAAATACTATTATTTATCCATTATATTTTTTCATTTAATCATATGTGGGAAGTCTCATATTCAAATTTTCACATCAATTAAAAAAAACATATGTTTCCTTTTATTTTAATCAGGTAATTCATATATTACTCGAAAGTTATTCATAATTGGAAACATAATGTCCCAAGAAACTATTACATGACCAGTTGGAAATAAAATACTATATTTTACATTTATATAGGTTAGTGAAATTTATTTCCAAGAAATTTCTAGACTTCTACTTCCTAAAATCATAAAAAAAATTAAAATTCCAAAAATAACCATTATTTAATATAATTATGAATAAATAAATTAAAATAAGAAAAAAATATTTTCAACAAGACCCATTAATAACTAATTAAATAAAAATGTAGTAAATATATGTATTATTTAAAATTTCAATGAATACCCATAATTAATTAGATGTGAAAAATATGTTGTTTTTATTTTTTTAATTGACATCCAATTTTTCATTCAGATTTCCCACCCTCAAAACCATCAAATATAAAATAGTGTTACCTTAACATCTCGATTTATACCACCAATAAATTTAATTGTTATTCTTCCTATATTACTATATGTTACAACTAATTTTTTATTGATGTTAATCACTCTCAAAATACTTCACAAGATACTCCAAACCAAAAAATAATTTAAGATAAGCTAATTTATAGTTAATATTTTTTTATTGTGAATATAAATGTGGTAAAAAAAAATTAAAATCCTATAAAAAATCAAATAGTTGTAGCCACTACATTGAATGAAAAATTATTTAATGTTTGTTGAAAATATAATATAATCTTATGGATAATAATGATTAAAAAAATTTAAAAAATCCATAAAAATCATAAATACAAAATTCAAAATTTTATAAGACTTATTGAAATTGAATTAAGAGGTACGTATAATTGAGGTTCAATATAATTATTTTAAAACATCTATTATTACTTATTTTATGTAATGTTCTACTATAAATTTTACAACTTAATTGGTATAAGAGGTATTCTCAATAAACAACATGTAATGTAAGATATGAAATTGATACTGTAGAGACCTGAATCCTGACGTACATAGACTTTACATTACTTTTGCGGAATACTTAGTACATAACAAAACACACACACACAAGGATCGTAATAGTTTAGTGTCTTTGGAAACTCGGAATATAATATTCTAATCGTGGTGAAAGATCTTCCAAATATCCCATAAAGATCATCCTTTTTTTTACCTAAAACCTTTCTTTATATCCTGGGGAAAATAAAACATAAAAGGGTGAGCTCAAATGCTCAGTATGGGTAAACAAAATAAACATCAATCACATCATATACATAAGCACATAACTTTTGGAAATCTTAACCTGCAAAAGAGATCATAATTTCATAACATGGGGTAAATCATGGCAGTGACATGTAATCATAATAATCATAACTTAAAACATGAATCTTTTTGGCATTCACACATAATCATAGAGATTCATTTCTTGTTAGTCAAGACTCATTTCCAATACTATCTTAGTGGATAAAGTCCCTTTCTGAATCGAGTAACCCTCGTTTTAGTCCTGTTTCACTGAACCGGTATAACCTACCGTTCCAGACCTGTCTATCTCATGAGATATAAAATCTTTAACCAATGCATTGGAGGGAGATATAGGTCCCACCCATCTTATAATGAATCCTTTATTATGTGTGCCACATAATCATAAACCATACATCATAGCGTAACCCATGTAATAAAAATGGGATTCTTAAACAACATGACATCATAAAACAATTCATATAAGATAAAGGAATCCATAAAAATATTTCCATCACAACATAGTCAAATCATTGTAATAATAGGGATAAAAACAGAACCCTTTTATTATCTTATATGGAAAATAATTTTTAAAAAAATACTTGAACTTCATTCTTGAGGAAAATATCCTTTCTACTTCAAAATCATTTTTCCTTTCATAACATGTCATACGACGTTAAAATAAAAGAAGTTGATTAAAAATGAACTTGAAAACTTGTAAAGGAAGTTTCTTGGAAATAATGTTTTAAAAATCCATTCATGCCGTATAAGTTAAAAAAAACATTGTTCGTACTTTTGTCGGAAAAGTCAAAAAGTACCTCGTACAAAAAAAACGACAAAAGATTCCTTTCATATTCTTTAATAAAAACTCACCGAAGGGTAAAATTGGATTTAAACTATTGTAAGTGGATGGAAACAATATTACATATTGAGGTAACATGGATGTGGATGATAAAATACACCCCAGTTAATGCCAAAGTAAAAACAATCTCGGATAAAAATGAGATTGTGATATTTTCCTTACCTTAGGTCCGATTTGCTTCGTATGTGTCAGAACCTCCTGTATATTGATTTAAATAATGTCATTGACTTATTACAGAATCATATTCATTGTTATGATATCATATATGGTTCACTTATGACATTATATTACCCGTTCTTTTGTAAATTCCAGGTTAAAGAAGCGTTTTGGGTAAAATCGTTTCATTTATCGCAGGTGTGCTGACTTATTGTTCTTGACATTATTATTACTTATATCATGATTTACTTACATACAGAATATAAAATATGATTTATATATCATATATATTCAGTATATATATATATAATAGATAGATAAATGAAATGAAAAACACCGTTCATGGAGACGGTAGTCCGTACGTACGCTTGAACGTTGTTTTCCTTTCCTTATTGTCTTGAATGGAAGTAAGTAGATGACATACATATATATATATATACATAAATCCAGTAGATTTATAATGTCATATATTTCATTATTACTTCTTATATATACTTTATAATCATTCTTAAATGGTTAACATGGAGAATAAATCTCATCGCGTCGTAGAGACGGTAGTCCGTACGTACGCACGAGCGATGATATCATTTCCATAAATATTGAATTGAATTGGAGTGGATTATACAATATATCAGAATAAATATGATGTTGTAATAACTATTTATAGTTATTTTTTTACACCATTATACCCATCCATGTAAGGTGGTGGTGGAAAATAGATTACACCACGGCGTGGAGACGGTATTCCGTACGTACGCACGCGCGGTGATTTCTTTTTCCGTAGGATGGATAGATGGTGAAATAGGGTTGTTTCATACATATAATAACATATCAGTACATGAGTGATACTGATGTTATTACTTCATAATGAAACAACCTAAGAAGAAGAAGTGGAAGAAGAAATAAAGATGAAAGAATTGGTAACGGTAATTACCTCTTCTTTGAAGCGCCTCTTTGAGACCTCCTCTTAGGGCACTAAAATTAGTCTTTGAGGAAGACCAGAACCTCTAGGATGTTTCTAGGTAAGTGGAGAAAAGATTTTGTCAGGGGTTGGCCGAGCTTGAGTGCTCAAATTGGTGTGAGGAGGAGGGGGGAGGAGGTGTCCTTTTATAAGGGAGGAGAGGGGCACCTTAGGAATACCTCAAAATATTATTTTATATTAATGTCAAATTCGGTTTATAATGGTTACAAAGGGTCTTATTTCGAAGATAAAGTGGGTATGGGTCGAAATCCTATCATCCAATAGGATTTAGACAAGTTTAGGGTATTATTTTAACCTTATCAATTAGATTTAACTCTAAGTTAAATAATTTAACTTTTACCGTGTCTTTTTGTTTTCTTTCACTATATGGTTAATACACTTACTATAACATGCAAAACAAACCCCAAATTGTTTATTATTAATATATATATCCTTATCTAAGTCATTTGGCCGAACCTTAGATTTTTAGGAATAAAATAACAATTAATAATATAATATTGGATTTAAAAACTATTTTGTGTCAATTTTGACACTATTTGATATATGATTTTTGTGAAAGTCATAACAGAATTATATGTTCGAACCAAGTTGATTAAATCAACAGTAATATATCATAGTAACCTAAAAATCAGTGGAATTCATAAAAAGTCTCAAATTAAATTCATTTGAGCATTTATAACATCAATTATGTTAATATTTCCTTAAAAAGGGTAATTACTACATCATCGTTGTGTCATAAATAAATTAATTTATTTAAAGTCTAAAAATTATAAATAAAATATCATTATGTAGGAAATCTTTTTAGAATTCTAATTAATATTTACAATCGAATGTATCTTATGTATAACCCTATATTAAAAATGTTTTAGTAAATAAACTATTATTTTAACTCTTTTAACTCTTCTTTGAATTAAATAATAATAAATGTCCTAATCTAATCCATGTGGGCCTAAATGATAATATTTTACACTTAAGGTTGTTTTTGGTCGTGATACACTTGTAGAATAGAATTAGGACATGTGTTAGGGTAATATTAATATCATTCTTACCCTTAATTACCCTATTTACTTTTAACCGTGGTAAATAAAAGTAAAAAGTTACTATTCACCAAAAATTATTTTCATCTCATTGAACCACATTTTACTTACTGACATCAACCGTGTCTCTCGGATTTTTGAAATTCAATTCACAGAAGCGGTAAAATTACGTTTTATGAAAAATTCTGTTTTTTAACTACCACTTAGTAGTTTCACTATTCATCAAAAATTGATGTTTTTCAGAACAATGCCAAAATTTCCTCCTAAGCTATATTTCATATTCCGAATTCAAAAATGAAGTCTATTTTACCAAATTAATAACATAGAAGTTGCATTAATTAATTTTATAATTAAATCCCACTGTTAGAACAAATAGCGTTTTTTTAAGAAATAATATCTATCAAAAGATTGACACTTGATTATGTATGGTTTAAATGTGAAATTACATCTAATGACCAACATTGTATTAAATTGTAAAAATATATTCTAAATATACTTTAAAACCACTAAAATTAATAACTTATCACTATTAATTATTTCGATTAAAAAGTTGTTTTTAATTATAATTTAGTAATTTTCACTATTCATCAGAATATGAAAGTTATCCGAAAAGTACCAAAATTTCACCTTAGGCTAAATTTGATACTCCGAATCCAAAAATGAAGTCAATTTTGAGAGCTAATGTTTCTAAAAATTTAAAAGGTGGTTATTACTATTCATAATGGCTACTTATAATAATATTTTAATAGCATATCGTTGTTTAGTGAAACTCAGTATTACGTACTACACACGCTATCAAGGAAGGTTGCGATTGCGTGTAATGCAAGGCAAGTCAAGGATGCGTGTTGTGAAAGCTCCTTTTTGTGTTGCGTACAACACAAGACATTAATGAAATTAAAAATAATATTTTTCATAAAATCTCGGGCTGTTACATTCTACCCCCCTTAAAATGAATTTCGCCCTCGAAATTCATCGGGGTTATAAATGGTTTACTATTAGGAAGTTTCTTTAATAGAAACCCACATCGTAAAAAGGAATATCAAAACCAATCTTTAAAAACAAAAGTATGAAACGTAATGGTTACCCATGTAAACTAATCACTGGGTTTCCACATAGGTGAAAATAAGGATATGGAAGAGAAATCTAACCATCATGTTCTGATGGAGAGTGGTAGAGAACATGGCTATGGAAAAGCCAGCAATCACAAAGCCATAAATTTGTGACAATCTAAGGTACCATCTGATTCATCAGGTATAAGATCACTAAGACAACATTTTTGGTTTTCAAGATCATTTCCCTAAAGTTGAAAATTTGAATTAGAATAAATACTTTCTTTATTTTGGTACAATCTCACTGTTGTTCATGCCTTGAACAATTTCCACTTCATCTTTTAAATAAATGAAGTTGAATTTGTTATTCGTGAAGTGTTAGCAGATCATGTGATAGAATGACGGGTCATTCCATCTGTCTCAAACAAAAGGTTAGGAAAAATTATATACATAAGTCGATCTATAGTGAGATTAATCACATATGGTTCCTAAAATGGACTTATACTTCATATATCATACTGCTTAATATAATAAAACTACTTTCTACTAAACATGGACTTCCTGTAGGCCAGTGGTAGGCGATAAAGGCCAGTCGCACTTCGGTTGTGGGTTCGATTCCCACAGCCTTGTCCGAAGCGATGGGATGTCGCCCATCCTGCAGGTTGTCCTTTTTCTAAAACTACATTACTATAACATCCCATCAATAATATCGAAAATCTTCTATCCTTAAACAATACTCACTTATGTCCAACATAATCCATTTCAATCTTTAGGCTTATCCATAATACTGCAGTCCACTCTCATAACATAGTGAAAACAATTACCAGAGATTTAATACCATCGTTGATCCCCATATATCATAAGATATGTTTTGTTGGTCACATTCCAAACATTCAAAGTCCTTAATCATGTATTCTCTTGAATACCTTAGTGAAAACATGAATTTATTTTAAAGTTAACACTTTCCACATACCAAAATCCTCAAAATTCTATATACTCAAACCATGATATCACTTAGTCCTTATATCAATCATGAGCTCATGAATACTGTCAAACATTTCATTTTCTCCTTATCCCTTCATTATGCACATATCATCTACATTCCAAAAATATCTGAATAACCTTTCATGGATACTGGTAACATTAATCATACACTTTCAAAACTCAATGAAAGATAACAGTGTAACAATCCTTAGATGTATCTTTATTCCATAGTAACATGATATTACTTATACAACATTACACATGATAAACATATAATCATTCCACTACATTCTTAAACCATTGACCGAGCTTCAACAATTCTTTCATCTCACATAACATTTGTAGTCTCTTCATCATCATCCACATAAATACTACCCATACGACCATACTGATTCTCTTCATGAGACTTTACCTTAGGGCATTGGTTTGCATAATGCTCGTACATTCCACATTTAAAACATTTTACCATTGTTGATGTCGTAGCAATACCATTATCCTCATCCCTGGTGTTAACTGAACCTTTTCCTTTGCACTTACTGTATTTGTGTCCTTCTTTTCCACACCCAAAGCATCTTCCAGTTCCTTTGAAACATTCTCCTTGATGCCTCTTCCCACATGATTTACATAGGGGAAATTGAAGTTTCTTTCCTCTATGATCATCATGAAACTCCATCTTTCTCTTATTAGCCGAGTCAGGAAACTTACCAAATTTTACTTTATTGATCATATTATGAGATTGCTGATTCGGCATAATAATGATGTTTGGACTTCCAAATCCCATTTCATTTTGTTGCTCATGAAAAATTTCATTCCATTTTCCATCATATCCTCCATTATCGTGAATCACCTTGTTTCCAGCCATTTTCTAAAACCCAAAAGAATAGTGTGAGAGGAAAAAATCATGCTAGGGAAAACAACATAATAAAGGGGGAGTACCATCAATATCTAACATCTTAGGTTTAATTCTATGATCATTAGCGTAGTTCTATTACTATAACCTATATGTATACTTAACCTTAGGGACATCCCTAGACATACCTTAGAAATATCTCTAGGGATCTCACTAACGTTTTCGCATCCTAGTTTCCAAAGGTTGACTAAACCTTTCCTCTGATACCAACTGTAGAGACCCGAATCCTGACGTACATAGACTTTACATTACTTTTGCGGAATACATAGTACATAACAAAAAACACACACACAAGGATCGTAATAGTTTAGTGTCTTTGGAAACTCGGAATATAATCTTCTAATCGTGGTGAAAGATCTTCAAAATCTCCCATAAAGATCTTCCTTTTTTTTACCTAAAACCTTTCTTTATATCCTAGGGAAAAGAAAACATAAAAGGGTGAGCTCAAATGCTCAGTAAGGGTAAACAAAAGAAACATCAATCACATCATATACATAAGCACATAACTTTTGGAAATCTTAACCTGCAAAAGAGATCATAATTTCATAACATGGGGTAAATCATGGGAGTGAAATGTAATCACAATAATCATAACTTAAAACATGAAACTTTTTGGCATTCACACATAATCATAGAGAATCATTTCTTGTTAGTCAAGACTCATTGCCAAGACTATCTTAGTAGACAAAGTCCCTTTCTGAATCGAGTAACCCTCGTTTCAGTCCTGTTTCACTGAACCGGTATAACCTACCGTTCCAGCCCTATCTATCTCATGATATATAAAATCTTTACCCAATGCATTGGAGGGAGATATAGGTCCCACCCATCTTATAATGAATCCTTTCTTATGTGTGCCACATAATCATAAACCATACATCATAGCGTAACGCATGTAATAAAAATGGGATTCTTAAACAACATGACATCATAAAACAATTCATATAAGATAAAGGAATCCATAAAAATATTTCCATCACAACATAATCAAATCATTGTAATAATAGGGATAAAAACAGAACCCTTTTATTATCTTAGATGGAAAATAATTTTAAAAAAATACTTGAACTTCATTCTTGAGGAAAATATCCTTTCTACTTCAAAAACATTTTTCCTTTCATAACATGTCATATGACGTTAAAATAAAAGAATTTGATTAAAAATAAACTTGAAAAATTGTAAAGGAAGTTTCTTGGAAATAATGTTTTAAAAATCCATTCATGCCGTATAAGTTAAAAAAAACATTGTTCGTACTTTTGTCAGAAAAGTCAAAAAGTACCTCGTACAAAAAAAACGACAAAAGATTCATTTCATATTCTTTAATAAAAACTCACCGAAGGGTAAAATTGGATTTAAACTATTGTAATTGGATGGAAACAATATTACATATTGAGGGAACATGGATGTGGATGATAAAATACACCCCAGTAAATGCCAAAGTAAAAACAATCTCGGATAAAAATGAGATTGTGATATTTTCCTTACCTTAGGTCTGATTTGCTTCGTATGTGTCCGAACCTCCTGTATAATGATTTAAATAATGTCATTGAATTATTACAGAATCATATTCATTGTTATGATATCATATATGGTTCACTTATGACATTATATTACCCGTTCTTTTGTAAATTCCATGTTAAAGAAGCGTTTTGGGTAAAATCGTTTCATTTATCGCAGGTGTTTTGACTTGTTGTTCATGACATTATTATTACTTATATCATGATTTACTTACTTACATAATATAAAATATGATTTATATATCATATATATTCAGTATATATATATATATATATATAATAGATAGATAAATGAAATGAAAAACACCGTTCATGGAGAGGGTAGTCCGTACGTACGCATGAACGCTGTTTTCCTTTCCTTATTGTCTTGAATGGAAGTAAGTAGATGAAATACATATATATATATATATAAATAAATCCAGTAGCTTTATAATGTCATATATTTCATTATTATTTCTTATATATACTTTATAATCATTCTTAAATGGTTAACATGGAGAATGAATCTCATCGCGTCGTGGAGACGGTAGTCCGTACGTACGCACGAGTGATGATATCATTTCCATAAATATTGAATTGAATTGGAGTGGATTATAAAATATATCAGAATCAATATGATGTTGTAATAACTATTTATAGTTATTTTTTTACACCATTATAACCATCCATGTAAGGTGGTGGTGGAAAATAGATTACACCACGGCGTGGAGATGGTATTCCGTACGTACGCACGCGCGGTGATTTCTTTTTCCGTAGGATGGATAGATGGTGAAATAGGGTTGTTTCATACTTATAATAACATATCAGTATATGAGTGATACTGATGTTATTACTTCATAATGAAACAACCTAAGAAGAAGAAGTGGAAGAAGAAATAAAGATGAAAGAATTGGTAACGGTAATTACCTCTTCTTTGAAGCGCCTCTTTGAGACCTCCTCTTAGGGCACTAAAATTGGTCTTTGAGGAAGACCAGAACCTCTAGGATGTTTCTAGGGAAGTGTAGAAGAGATTTTGGAAGGGGTTGGCCGAGCTTGAGTGCTCAAATTGTTGTGAGGAGGAGGGGGAGGAGGTGTCCTTTTATAAGGGAGGAGAGGGGCACCTTAGGAATACCACAAAATATTATTTTATATTAATGTCAAAATCGGTTTATAATGGTTACAAAGGGTCTTATTTCGAAGATAAAGTGGGGATGGGTCGAAATCCTATCATCCAATAGGATTAAGAATGTTTAGGGTATTATTTTAACCTTATCAATTAGATTTAACTCTAAGTTAAATAATTTAACTTTTACCGTGTCTTTTTGTTTTCTTTCACTATATGGTTAATACACTTACTATAACATGCCAAACGAACCCCAAATTGTTTATTATTAATATATATATCCTTATCTAAGTCATTTGGCCGAACCTTAGATTTTTAGGAATAAAATAACAATTAATAATATAATATTGGATTTAAAAACTATTTTGTGTCAATTTTGACACTATCTGATATATGATTTTTGTGAAAGTCATAACAGAATTATATGTTCAAACCAAGTTGATTAAATCAACAATAATATATCATAGTAACCTAGAAAATCAGTGGAATTCAAAAAAAGTCTCAAATTACATTCATTTGAGCATTTATAACATCAATTATTTTAATATTTCCTTAAAAAGGGTAATTACTGCATCATCGTTGTGTCATAAATAACTTAATTTATTTAAAGTCTAAAAATTATAAATAAAATATCATTATGTAGGAAATCTTTTTAGCTTTCTAATGAAAATTTACAATCGAATTTATCTTATGTATAACCCTATATTAAAAATGTTTTAGTTAATAAACTTTGATTTTAACTCTTTTAACTCTTCTTTGAATTAAATAATAATAAATGTCCTAATCTAATCCAAGTGGGCCTAAATGATTATATTTTACACTTAAGGTTGTTTTTGATCGAGATACACTTGTCCAATAGAATTAGGACATGTGTTAGGGTAATATTAATATCATTCATACCCTTAATTACCCTATTTACTTTTAACCGTGGTAAATAAAAGTAAAAAGTTACTATTCACCAAAACTTATTTTCATCTCATTGAACCACATTTTACTTACTGACATCAACCGTGTCTCTCGGATTTTTGAAATTCCATTCCCAGAAGTGGTAAAATTAGGTTTTATGAAAAAATCAGTTTTTTAACTACAACTTAGTAGTTTCACTATTCATCAAAAATTAATGTTTTTCAGAACAATGCCAAAATTTCATCCTAAGCTATATTTCATATTCCGAATTCAAAAATGAAGTCTATTTTACCAAATTAATAACATAGAAGTTGCATTAATTAATATTATAATTAAATCTCGCTGTTAAAACAAATAGCATGTTTTTAAGAAATAATATCTATCAAAAGATTGACACTTGATTATGTATGGTTTAAATGTGAAATTACATCTAATGACCAACATTGTATTAAATTGTAAAAATATATTCTAAATATACTTTAAAACCACTAAAATTAATAATTTTTCACTATTAATTATTTCGATTAAAAAAGTTGTTTTTAATTATAATTTAGTAATTTTCACTATTCATTAGAATATGAAAGTTATCCGAAAAGTACCAACATTTTACCTTAGGCTAAATTTGATACTCCGAATCCAAAAATGAAGTCCATTTTGAGTTCTAAAATTTCTAAAAATTTAAAAGTTGGTTATTACTATTCATAACGGCTAGTTATAATAATATTTTAATAGCATATCGTTGTTTAGTGAAACTCAGTATTACGTACTACACACGCTATCGAGGAAGGTTGCGATTGCGTGTAATGCAAGGCAAGTCAAGGATGCGTGTTGTGCAAGCTCCTTTTTGTGTTGCGTACAACAGAAGACATTAATGAAATTAAAAATAATATTTTTCAAAAAATCTCGGGCTGTTACAGATACCCATTATGCATTGATGAATTTTATTATTAAAATAATATATATACCATGGTATGTATAGTTAAATTAAATAAGTCCTAGGATTAAAATTTCTGATATTTATATTATTTATCACTATCATTATTATGAAAATTTCCCTGTTTTAATAAATTTTTTATATATTTCATTCTTTCACGCTTTTTATATTATTTTTTATTGTTCATTATTTTTAATTTTGAGAATTTAAAAGGAGGAGATTAGTAATGGTAAGAATAATTTATTTAATGGTAATAATAATTTGCGGATACTTTTTTAAATTCATACATGATGAATTTTGTTTATACATCAATTTATTTTTAGGTTATATTTATATTTCAGCATGTTCTTGTGGATCTTGATTATAATAAAGTGATATTTTTAGATCATTATTTAAATAATATATATATATATATATTTAATTACTTTCAAATAATCAAAATACCTAATGATATTTTAATAATTTTTTCAAATTAATAAATTTAAAATATTTTATATAAGTAAAAATAAATATCAATAATTTTATAACAAATTATTAATCTACTACACATAGACAAAAAGTATGTATATTATATATTATATTTGAAATAAATTTATCCAATTCATTTTATATGTTACATAGGTTGTGAAATATAGAAATTATATAAACGAGTTCATGTTTTAACTAAAGGATAAATATTTTTATAAAAAATTATGGATGACTTTCTTGGAAGTAGATATTGAAAAAAATGTCTATCGCCTATCAAAAACATAGTCAATATAATAATTCTCTCTAATTTTCATTGTATCTCAGCTAAAAATATTATTCAAAAGTTGATGAGTATTAGTAAGGGGTTAAAAATATATTATAAAACCTATGTCAACATATATGTTGCAAGTTTGTCAACAATAAACATTACTATGATAAAATTTACATCTCTAATAATGTTAGAACAATATCATTTTCTTATAAAACATAGGGTTACAATCAAATAATTTTTTTAATTTATCACAATTGTTTCATGAAAAAGTAATTTATTTTTTATTATTCAATTATAATTAGTTTAAAAATGTTATAACCTAACAAATTATCTTATGTTCTCATTACCATTACAATAGAAAATCGTTTTTTATTCATTATTATACTATACATGTTTTTTACATGTTATATTATTTCTAATTTTATGACATTAAAATGGTAAAATATTAATTTTAGTTGTATGAGAATTATAGTCCTCTAAACCATATGATTGAAATATTATTGTTTATAGGAAGTTGGAATATATAGAAACTCTATACACGCTAAATTAGACCATCACATGTTTGAAAATTATTTCCATTACATTTTCAGAAAAATAAGATCTGTTTGAGGTATGAGAAGTTCTTATATTAAAAAAATTCAACAGTGGAATAATTATTTATTATTAAATACATTTTTTATAATTTTTTATCATTTAACTTGACTTTATTTCATAAAAACTGCATTTTAAGACATGTTTTATTAATTTCAGTCTATATTTAAAAAATGTCACAATTATTTATATCATAAAAAAAATTTATACTAAACAATTTTTTATTTTATATATCAATATAAAAAATTATAAATTCCACTCTATAATCAATGTAAAATACATTTTCTTTGTTTATAAAATTAATCTTTATATTAAGGGTATCTCTTAAAAACTATTATCTTTATTATTCAATCTTTCTTAAAGATGATATATTTTTATCTTTCCAACCTTTCACCTTCCCAAAACTAATATGTAATAGTTCACTCCAAAAAATGAAATAAGTGGGTATTATCACTTCCTACACCAAACACACAATTTAAGACCATATTTTAAGAAAAAATTTATTTTCAAACTAGCCAAACAATCCAAAATTCTATATCCACATATCCTTTTTAGTTTTACCAAATTCCTTTCCCAATTTTTCACACTATAGTTAACTGAAACACAAAATTACATTCCAATGTTAACTAATTATGGTCACCCTCTCTTTTCTACACCTGGAGATATATATTGAACCACATGACCATTCATTTAAAAAATTAATTTCTATAGGTGTAATCATTTAAATGATCATAACCATAGTAATTTACAAATTAAAACATCATTTTACTCCACATGCCTATAAAATAATCCAAAATAGTTTTTTCAAATAGTATTCTACATTATGAGGTTCATTTAAATTTGTTGTAGTATAAATTATATAAACCTGATATCCATCAAAGAATATAAAACACAATTTTTAGATTTCATGACACATAAAAACCATAAAAACCCTAATTCAAAATTTATATTACTATAATATTTACAACAATTGATTTCTCATCCAAAAACAACTGAAGGAAAATTATTATAATAATTTAAATCTAATAATATTAGTATAATTGAAAATAAATACATACCAACAATTCTATCCCTTATGTTTGTTGTGTATATTCCTTCAACTCAAACATTGGTTCTCTATATTTTTTCAAATGGTTGATATAATATAATCTTAAAATAATCTCATGTGAACTTTGCACTATATCGATTAATTTAAATATGTTATAATGTCTATCATTTTTCCTTCTCAACATCTTCTCCCAATATTTAAACAATATAATTAATTCACAATTCTATAATTTTTTACAGATATATTCTATGTTTTCCTACTATACATAACAAACACCCTTTAATTCCAATAACATATCATTTAAAAACATGAAAAACTATATCTTATTCCTGTAAATAAAACCCTTTTAGATATTTACTGCTTTATCCTTCATATTCCACCACATCATTACTTCATCAACCATTTTTATTGTATGTGTGGAGTGAAAGTTTCCATATATTAATCTTAAAATCATTTCTTATAGGAGAACATAATTTTTTAATTAAAAATTATCTTCATCCTCTAAAGAAACACAACCCACCCATTACTAAACTAGGTACCATGTTACACCACCACCATTATTTAAAACACGTCCCCATGAAAATATTTTTTTAGTGACATCCATTCAATCTGAAAAATGATTATATGAAGATGTATTTCATAATTTTTTTGAAATATCCAATTTTTGTATAATTATATATGAGGATAATATTTGTCAGGTTTTCAAGAATCATCTGTTTGATCTCATTTTATAATCCATTAAAGAAATATATAGATACATAAATATGTAACTTCACACTATCAATGGGTATTTTTATATCCACATTGTTCGTGGAAACATTAATAATTATATTTTTTTTAAATAAAAAAAATTGGGCAGAAAAAAATATGTTTTCATTATATTAGTATAGAATAGTATTATTGAAAATGTAGAAAAATAAATTTTTTAAAACGTAATATATCATTATGATGAGGAAAATGTTGCACATGTTCCCAACAATGAAAACATAACTTACATATCTTAATCCTCATCAAAAGTTTAAGAATCACTAATTATTTACCGAGAACTTGTCACAGTGATGATTATTATTTGATAGAGCATTATAATCTAATTATTTCACATAATAAGATATATATATATATATATATATTTGATTTAAATATTACACAAGATAGATTGAAATATAATCATGAATAGTAATGTGGGAAAATATTTACCCATATTGGTGAAGAACACTTAAATTTAAAAATTAAAATGATTATTTTTTCTAATAAATCTACTCATTTGGTTATGTAAATATTATTTTATAAATATGTCTATATAGAACCATGATTATGTTATGATGTCGTTTTAGGTGGGTGAAATAAAATTAAATATTTTTTATATTGAAAAAGGTATTATTTATTTCCACAAATACCACAAAAATATCGTACATAGGAATAATAGAAGTAAGACCTAGGGAAAAAATGTAAATTCATACAATTTATATATTTTTATATTGACATTAGTACTTGTTATATTAACACATATAAAATCATAGACGGGCAATCCCCAAATTATAATGATCTCTAACTTATTCACTATTTATATTTTTTATACGATGACATGATCATTCAATGTTGGTGATATTGGGAATTAGTGATGAATATTTTTGTAACAATATCAAGTGGTTATTTACACTCATATAGTTATTTTCTAATAAACAAATGTTGTTTATATGGAATTATTGGGATATAGAATGTCAAAAACATGGATTTTAATCTTAATAAAAACAGGAAAAAATATTAAGTCGGTTTATAATGGTTTTCATTTTTTATAGAATGAATAATGGGTTTTAAATGTAATAAAATATTCATTTAGAGTATTTTATATTATAATATAATGTAGAATATGATGTGTTATCAGGATTATATGTTTGATTAATATGAATGTGTAGTATGATT
Source organism: Viscum album (assembly GCA_963277665.1). NCBI lineage: Eukaryota > Viridiplantae > Streptophyta > Magnoliopsida > Santalales > Viscaceae > Viscum > Viscum album. The sequence goes on along the minus strand of OY728157.1, from coordinate 450,869,629 downwards.
TTCAGAGATTAAAGTTAGGAAGAATGGGATTCAAAGGGAGAAAATTACTATGTTGATAGAAATGGATCCATATTACTCAGTGAAACTCTCTAGTGAAGTAATTTTAATATTATTTTATATTAATCTAATATTTTTGTATTCGTTAAATTAATTTTTCAATGTATAATGGTAACGAAACAAATTATTTTTATTAATATGTATTTCCACATAATCTTTACATTTAATTAAAAGGATTATAGTTTAATAGTGCGGGTAAAAAAGAGGTCCCTCACACATTGGATGTAGACTACAGTCCTAAAAATAAGTAAATTATTGATCTCCCATGTATATGATTATTTGTCTCATATAATTATTTAAATGATAAGAGACCATTATATCCTAACAAAAAAAACTATATCCAATATTAACATTAAATAAATGGAGAATGGTAATGAAATGATCCACCACTCTCATTTAAGGTCATCATTATTTTTTGGAAATCATTATACTCAAATTTGTGTGATTACATATTTTTATGTGTATTATTTTTTATACAGCAGATAAAATAATTAATCATTATTAAATATTAGTATATTAAATAATGAACTTTAAATTATTGAATTGTAGAATAATATATTACATTGATCACTAATAATGGAGTTCCTCTCTGTTATTTTATATAGAGTATGTGTTTCTAAATAATGTTATTCAAAAAATAGAATAAATGAATATGTATGAGTTTATGAGAAATTAGAATACTTTCAATTCACTTCATGGAATTATTTTTGATAAAATCTTTAATAAAATTTTATATTGGTTATTTTCAATTTCCATGATGGAAAATGAAAACAAAGATATAAATATGGGATTCTAAAGTTATAGTGGATAAAAATTAATCAACAACGAGCACTTTTAAGGACCACAATATTCATATAGAGTATACTTTGTATAATGTTTTCTATAGAGTGTCTAATTATTTGAGTGCATGAGATGTATTAGTGAATAAATAAAGGATATATATGTTTTTTATGATAATTTCCGATACATTTTCACATCACATCAATTTAGTTTTATATTTAACAAATTAACTAGATATTGTCAATATTTTACACGATGAATCACCAAGAATTCTATTATATGATAAAATGAGTGTGTATGATGATATTCAATGGTGGAATTAAATATTGAAGAGAATTATCTTGAATCTATCTAGAATATAATTATGATTAACAAAATATATCTAAAGAAAATAAAAATAAAAATACTTTATTTCCTGAAAAATAACGTAAGTATTTAAATATATGAATGTAAATATTCCCCTAACTTATTCCAAATATGGTAAGGTAGAGAATTATTCCCCAATATAAAACCCTAATATTAGATATTTGTATTTTGACGATGAGTTTTGAAAATAACTATCCAAAGAGACCTACCATGAGAATATTAATTAAAAGTACAATAAAGTATGAAGGAATGAATTTCATATCAATGTAAAATGAGTTTAACAAAAATGATTGAGTTGTATAAGATTTGTTAATCATTGAAATATTTAATTTTGATGACTTTGTGTCTATTATGGTTTAAATAACATCATAAATAATGTGAACAGAACTAATTTAAAATTGGATGTTGATGCTTCCATTGTATATAAATATGAATTTCAACTCAACGTGACTAAAAATATGATGATAAAGATAATGGTAAATTTAAATTATATAGGATAATTTTGAAAAGGTGCAGGGGAAGGTGGATCAAAACCATTTAATGATTCATTTAAAACAATATATGAGGAACAATATCTATATTTACATCAATATAAAATTAAAATTCACATTCTATATCAAGGACGATATGAATTTTATTATAGATGGAAGATGGTATATAAATTTATTTATTTTAATTAATGTAATGGGCTCTAAAATAAATATAGATGTATAAATTTACACATTTTAAATAGATATATAATAATTTTGAGAGTCTCAAAATTATTATTTATGAAATAAGGACTCTAGAAATATGGATGAATATCATAAAAAATAATGTTTATTGGTACAAATATATTGGAAAAAAATTTATTCTACACTCAAAAATATTAAAGATCAAAACAGTCACATTGTGAAAACAACTAAAACTACTATCTAAAAATTATCACACTGTAGTTTCAATTCATACTCAACTGGTGGTAGGTGAACCATATGAAACATCAATGTTGATGTAATTGGATACATCATTAAAATTATCATTATGGATCAATCAAATATATATAAACCATTCACATTTTAATAGAGCATGTAATGACCCCTCGTGAAAATATTGACAAAAGTTAACCTATATTGTAAATGTTAGTTTTCCCATTCTATATGGAATAATAAGACAACCCTCGGGATATATGGGATGAATTTTTTGTATAAAATATACTAACGACGTACTAAAAATATTCTATAAGTTAATTTTCATTTTCTATGTTACTTATTGAAGACCACATGTTACAATTTTTGGGAATTTATTAGAAGAATATAATCACCATTATAATTTTGGAAATATATATGGTGGGATAATAGTCACTTTATGATAAAAAATGTGCAAATCTAGATGTATTACCCTTATAACATTCCCATAGCATGGTATCAGAGTTATAGTATGCATTACGAACACCATTAATGCGTATATATTGATAACCATAATGAAGTCCACAATATATTAATAGAATCATCCACTGTATATTCATTCAAGGATTAGAGGCGTATATAACTTATGATAATTATAGTATTTATCATCATTAAGGGTATCTTGAGAGATAAAAATTAGCTTCATCCTTAAATAGATACATAGGGATTCATTATAGTTAATAATTTATACTGATTTAAAAATGGTGTGAAATAATGATAGCCTGCTTAGTCATAAAGCATTCCTTATATTGAGTTATCAACAGAGACCACATACTATGACCATGTTCTTGATTGAAATTTATAGAACTTGTATCATATTACATCCACCAATTCATATCTAGCATATTTTAATCCATATGTGCTTAGGTAAATCCATACAAAAAATATCTTGTCTGTAGTTATTTTTAGGATATAATCACAAGAAGAGAGGGTTATTACCAATATATCATCCCAAAAGGACCCCATTTAGATGGGATCATGAATTTTAAAATCAACCATCATTTTTTTCAATTCCTATAAGATAAATGGGTGAATCTATGACTATTGAGAAGACCCTAGGAAAAAATAAAATTTTTCAGTATAAATACAACCCCACTAAAAAATTAATATAATATTAAATTTAAAACAATGTTGTTAACATGGGTGTTTTTCCTAAAACATTCCGAAATATAGATACTACCTCATCACACCAAAAAAAATTGATTTTAAAGGTGTAACATTAGAAAACATATATGCCTTTAGGCCATTTAAATGAGTTATGTATAAAATATGAAACATTAAGAGGATTGTTTTAGGATCCCAATGTTCATAAAATTATTTTTTATATGTTATAATCAAATGTTGTGTACAATGAGTATCATGTGAAAATAATGGATTACCATATATCCCCATGAAACCCCATAATGTGATTACTTTAGTAAATTATATATGAATAATCCATCATTGAATAAATTCCAGGCCACCTGACTAACAATCCAATGATCTGTGTAAAAGAAATCAATTAAGTAAACCCAACCCTATAATACATTCTTATTACATTATTTTAGATTAATATATACTATATATCATAGAAAATAAAATCTCATAGCTTATAAGATTTATGTATTTTGAGTTTTGGTACATAACCAATTTATTTACAAAATCTTCAGCATCAACCACTTATAATCATCACATGTGATACCCTTCTATATATATCATTAATAAAAATATTACTCATAACCTTTGTAATGGAAACATATAAATGGTTATTCCCAAACTATTTTTATTAGAAAACATATCATATATCAAATTATTATAAGAAGTTAAAATAATATGAATATTTTGATTTCATAAAAAAATAATATATCATGGAAGTAATATAACATAATCTTAAATAGTAATACATGTATTATTAATCATGGGGCATGGAATGAATATCTGGCATAATATAAGAAATATATTACAGGGTTGTTGAGAAAAAAACTCTATAATCACGATCCATAAAAACCCTAACATAGACATATTATTGAGGAAAAATATTAGGGAATAAATATAACAAAATTAAATTATTTCTTTTGTCAAGGTTCATCCACAATAACTTCATCACATTTTTAAAAAGAGTCCCATGGTGTAATGAGTTCACCTGTATTCCCTTTACACAGTAATGGGTCCAAATCACTCCATTGTAACTTTTAGGTAATATATTGAGATATATATTTATATCACCCACTTCTCAAAATATAAATATATTTATATATGTGTTCCAATATAATATCAAAACAACCATAAATTAATCATATCTTAATTTACATATGGGTAAGAAACATGTTTTAATGAAAACATCCATGAAGAATGGTTTTAACCCATCATGGGGAAGACAATGGATAAAATAATTTATGATTTTTTAACACCATATTATTGTTACATATATGTTTCATTAAATAATTTTATTATTATTTAATTATATCTTATGATAAATTTATTTTTGTTCCATAATAAACAGTAATATAGAATAGTATTATAAACATTCTAATATTATGGAGAAATTGATTATATCTAACTAAATTATGATGATTTTATTTCTAAAATAAAGTCATTGGTTATAATTTTATTGTAAATCGAAAAAATATGATTGTAAAGGATTTGTTTTTTTAAAAACAATTGTGTGTGAAACGTGTTTTTATCTTAATAAATTACCTCGATCAATATTGGTTAATTATTTTAATGAAATATATACAATATTGATTCATTTATAATAAGAAATATCGAGTAGTTATCTCAGGGTTCTGGAGAAATTTTGTGCAAAACCTATAATAATTTATTTATTTTTCCATTACATGCTTTCACATTGGGTTCACTATCATTGTTTCCTATATGAGCATTGATTGTGGAGGGTTTGGGGTTACCCAATAAATGTCATCAGGTTTTATAATATCATATTTAACAAAAAATCCCATTGTTTATAACATCCATAACATTGTACAACAATATTTTTCATGGGTGGGTGGTGATTTTGGGTTTTAGACGCAAAAAAACACCAGAACACACATTGGTGGATATGATGGAAGGTCATGATCATCTCACTATTTTTGGGAGATTATTTAATTTGGCACACTTCTTTGGATTTATTATATGTTTTTAATTTCATCGAAATTCCTATTTGGTCTAGTTACCCTAAAAAATAATAATGTATCAACCACCTATATGTCCTAAGGGGGTTCTATTAATATGTATATGTATTTTTTTGGAGGTTCCCTATCTATTTTATGTTATTTCACATAAATGAGTTGAATATTATATATTTTAATCCATATAAAGAAGAAATATAATTTTTACTACCATATATAGAAGTGATTGATATTTTAATGAGGGGATGGAACCTTTACGATGTGTGCTGCATATCATCTGTATAACATTAATTAGAACCCGCATAGATTGTTTTTAATTTTAGTTTAACAGCATTAAGAATGGAAATATATGAGGGAAGATATGTACTAGATGTAGATCTAGAGACTTATGAAGGATTCATATGTATCTATTTTATAATTTAAATCAATTCCAAATTATTTTTATCTTCCCTCAACCTATTTGTGGGTGGTGATAGATAAGTAGTTCTTATGAGTGTTATTGCCTCAGGATTTTTCAATATGTGAATTCTATTAGAACAAACACTAATGTGGTTGCCTTTTTACAGGGGAATACATATCATTTTATGGATTGGGTCTTACACATGAGGTTTTTCCAATATGGTTGTTATTATGGTCCCACTGATATTATCATTCTAAACCCCTAAGTTCATGCGAGCCATGATCAGTTTGTAAAAAAGTTATAGTAAGTTATCAGACTCAATGTATATAGATGAAAGACTTATTCATTTCATAATCCCTTATAGGGTGGTTGAAATGGAGCTTTGGGCAAAAGAAGGAATCCTAAATAACCTATTAATAGAATGACTCATAGTACTCATAGTTCATTTAGCTTTTGAATCAGTTGATGGATGAGGATAAATGGTAATCCTAAAAGATATTTTCATTTCCTGGGTTGGAGTGTGTAAAATACGAATGAAACCACACTGATGTGGATTCCCATTTGGATGTCATGAAATGGGAAAGAATAATAATTTTACTATTTATTATAGGAATCAGAGTCCTTATAGTTTAGATTATGGTATTTCCATATATCATTAATAGATTATGTTATCATGTAATAGGGTGTTTACCTGACATGCTTGATCCATCAGTGGTTTTATTCCTAACATATCCCCTTTCCCATTATACATTTCTTTAGTGTCTTATATATGTTTTTTAATTGTGTGCATGTTATCTTTTGAGATACTATCTAGAAAGGATTTCATGTCCTAGGTTGTTTTGAGTGATTGAAGTACATAGTTTATAGGCCTATCGCATGATCTGACTAACATGTTAGGAGGACAGTCTTATAACATACCTGTAAAATTCAAGGGGATTCATGTGATCTACATAGACATATCAATTGTTGTCTTCATGGATGATAATTTTCTCATGCATGGGAGTTTCAACTCCCTTTGATTCTCTGATTTGGAGGTGAAACAGAGGTTTCATGCATGATGTGGTGATACTAAGACCGAGGAGAATTTTTATATCTCCATCTTCAATGGAGTGTCTAATACTCACATTCTACAAAAGGGAAAGGTTGTGCACATCTAATCAGATCCCAATATATATTGGAGCTTATGAAAATAGTTCTGTACTCAAACATCACTCATTTATTTCTCCCAAAAGGTTCTAAAACACTCAATTTACATGAACGGTTTGAGATAATATCGTCTATTTTGGACTTTTCCTCCTATAAATGATTATAACTAGGGGTGGTTACTTCCATATGATCATCCACTTGGAGGATCCAAATGTCCATGTAGGGGGATTTGGATTAATAGCTCTATTGCCCATTATTATTCAACAATCTGAATGGGAAAATAATTTATCCCCTTAGAAGTTAGTTGAACAATGAATCAAATCTGGGTTAGGGAATATGGATTGAACTAGATTCTCTAATATCTGAAACCACTATATGAAATTTTAATATCAATAGTTATTCCAATTAATATAAATATGTAAATGGTAGTGGATATATTTTTTCACATTTTTAGGTTCTTCGTTGAGGTTGAATTTGGTTCGGATCTAGTTGACAAGGATATTCTTGTAACCAATGATTAAATAATTGAGATGAAGATCATTTATTTGAAGTCCCAATAAATTATTCCAAAATTAAAATTATATGGGTCATGATTTATAAAACTTTAGGTGCTCCAGAGACTCAATATTATATTTATTTCATGAGGACGATTAAAATAATTTACATAAGAAGACTAATAATTTACCTTCTTAGAAGAATGATGATGTGCCTTTGCTGGATATGCCTACTATTGATTTGAATATCCAAATATCTTTCCATCTTAACATGGAGGATGTTTTTGATTGGAAACTCATTATATGGGTGAGGTAATATTCTCCTATCGAGGTAGCCTCACTAGATAAAGGAATGAATGGAATACTAAGTGGTTCAGCAACTTCTAATGCCCCGGTTTCTGCAAAAACTAAATCTTTGGATGACATCTTAAATTATGATGCTAATGTGAGTAATGATGAGGGTAAAAACATTGAGAACATGTGCAATAAATGTGACATCAATGGATGTGAGACTAATTTGATGCTTGAACAGGTGACTGAGGATGATGTACAATATCAAGATAATCAACATCATTCACATGAAAGGTCTACTACTTCAGGTACCCGAAAGGGTAGGAATATACTGCAAGATGTTTATCCAGTAACCACTAAGGTTGGTCCATCTTCTATAGACCATTTTTGTGAAGGGTTGAAAAAATATTCTTCAAATTAAATTGTGGGTAAGGAGGTATTTACACTTGTATCTTACAAGAAGATAAGAGCTCATATTACTTCTCTAGTGGAGACGAACACACATAATTAACATATGTCTATTCCTTTTATAGGTCAAAAATTTATCGATGCTAAATACCTATAAGATGGTCATCTCAGAACATCTAGTGCACCTCACAAAGACCCAACAAACTAGGAAACACCTACATCGGATGTAATAGAGGAGGTATGAATTATTACGAAAATGAAAAGATACTATTCTACCAATAAATACAATATGCGACCTGCATATAGGTTTGACTTAGATAATATTTATGCTAAGACTCAATATAAAAAGATAAAATCCCTACCATCAACTAGGTGCTGACACCAAGGTTATGGATGTAGATGTGGAAGAGTGGAGTGTGATGCAATTTGTATGGAAGAATGAAATATATGAAAATGATTAAGGAGAATGTTCGGTAAACAAATCCTGGTTCCTAACATTTTTATATTGGTTATTGTATCTTTTGTTTCCTATGATTCTATCATTGCTTTCTATTTTTTTCTCTTATAAATATAGGACTTACCATTATCATTTGAAAAACAATCATGATTGGTCATGATATGTACATGATTCCTGGGAATGAAAATTTTCAGGTTATTCAATTATTATAAATTTTGAATTTTTAGATTATATTTTATATATTACTCATTTTTTCATGAATTATATTTTTCTGGTTTCTCATTTCTTATTCCACATGTTGAAATTCATTCACATAACTAGGTCGTCATGCCATAATTCATTTACATGATTATTATGATGATCATTTGAAGCACATATTTATGTCATGTATTTCATAAGTCTATTATCTAGATTTACCTCTTGGATTACCTTTGTGACTATGTGGGTTTCCTCTAATATAAGTCCTATATTTTTCAATCTTGTGTTTTGTCCAATTGTTTCATAGTGGCTGAAATTTATAGGAATCACCACCCTATTTCTACAGAATCTTATGTAGCTGTATATTGTAGATATGATATCTAGTCAGTGGAGGTTTTGTCACGTTAAATGCTTCACATGATGCATTCAAGGGTCATGTATGGCACCATATGATAAAAAGAAAATATGAAAACCCTCATTCATATCCTTATTTATTGGACACATGGTTTTTCAAATGGATTTCCCATGGTCATTGTGGGATGTTAGAGTGACTATAGAAGATCAATATAAAATGTCTAGAAGTATGAATGAGATAAATACTTCTTTCAATGTTTCTCTCATGTTATCAATGAAAATAATTTTTTCAGGCCTTTCCTGATATCATGTTGGCTTTTGTAATGAATCTTATAGGATCATGATGACTTTTTAGAGGCTCCTATCATGATAAATGGTTACCATATGAGGCATTTGACCTCTTCTAATAAAAATATATCTTTTCTTAAATTTTTGAGAGGCTTCCACCATTTAAATCTTCTATCCCTTATTTTATAAGACTTAAACCCATTTATAATTTGTTGTATGTTAGAGTGACACATGTTCAGTAGAGGATATCTGGATGTCACAAGGGAATTATCATTGATAGTCACTCTACATGTCTATGATGAATTTCATGATAAAATTTACATTTAAAAGGACATTATAATCTCAAAATTGACTTTTCAAAGAGTCTTAACAAGACCAATAAAAATTTCAATGAGGCTTTCACATGATCATGGAGACTTTTTTGGGGTTCTTTGCAAGATCAAATTTGTTTGTTTGTGATCCTTAGTGAGAACATGATGTTATGGCATAGGGCCTCCACATGATCCATGGCGATAACAGGATGTGAATAATCCATTAAAATGATAAATATCATAAACTCAACCATTATCCATAATAAAATAAATAGAATGCCTTCGGGCCATTCATACAGGTATAACCACGACCCCATGAATCCTCTACAAAAATCTATTTTTTTCCATATTTTATGAAGGCCTCCATGTGATTTCATTGTGTTTATTACTTAATGTGATGTATGACTGGGGTTTATCATGGGGAATAAATTTTATTATCATAAAATCTTGTCTCAATGCATTCATAAAAACATTAAATATTTTTAGAGTGGATTTTAGATATCAGGAATTAATCATTTAAAATGAATGCCCAATTATCATGACCATCCTATAGTCATGAGATCACATGTATTTTTTGGGGTCACATGATTTACACAACCCTTCCTCATGATCTGAAAATATTCAATATAATACTTTATTTTTCATGTGGATAATAAAATTCACATTCTTCATCTATTTAATCAACATTATAATAGTCAATTCTCACTTTTGGGTGAAAAAAATCCCCTTATGAGTGAGGTAAATAGGGGAAAGAACTTGGTTATAAGGATAGTAAATATGTACCTTAGTCCCTAAAGTTTATTTTTATTGGTGTCCCTAATGGTGTTCGGTCTTCCATGTGACCTTTGGTTTCCCAAAATTATCGTATGAATAATGGAACAAGGGAGTCTTTCATTCAACTAGTGACATGAACTACAAACCCCTTGTTATTTCTCCCATCGTGTTTCTACATCACAAGACTTCACCCCAAGACACATTTCATAACACCCAATAGTACAAACCATTTCACAAGCCCAATTCATGAAACCCTATAATATAAATACTTCACAACATGGTTTAGTGTGATCTGATCATGTAATCTTGCCCTGTGAAATCCCTCATCTCAACAAATTTCACCAACAGTGAGTGGATCAAATTATGATAATTTTCTTAATTCATACTGAATGATATTATCTTCATAGCTATCATTTTCAATTCTCAAGATCTTCCCAATCGATCATATTATTACATGATCATTTTAGTTTTTGTGTGACTATATCACGATCACATGATCCCAATACCTACAATTGTTCATGTAATCATGAGATACTCTATGGAACATGTTTTTTGTGACATTGGGTCTTGAAATTTTGAATTCTAGTATATATTATTTGACTATCATTATTTCTTGTTGAATCATAAACCAATTTTGTATAGTTTCCTCACTCATCTGACATGTAAATCTTGTTTTAATATAGAGTGTATCTACTTATCAAGAATTTTATAGTGAAGTTGGTCATAGGGATATGATTTCCATGAATCATTATTCGAAACCCTGTCATAATGTGTTATTTAACAACATTATTTTAAGGGGACTCACCCTATTCAACTATTGGGAAATTATATTTCACAAAGAATTAATATTTATGGATTCATTATACTAGATTATATTGTCATTCACTACTATAATTACTATCTTCCATCTCATTGGCTATAATCATCTCTTTTTTGTATTCAAATAATAATATGTATGGATAGTAAATTTGTTATCTCACTGATACATGGGTAATATATTATTTTAAAAAACTCCCCTTAGGATCCATATGGTTTTGATCGCAATCATTATCTAATTTCATAGAGATATTAAGTCTTATTCGTCTCATCATTGAGTAATCTCAGAAGATATTGCATCTCATTTTGGGACATGTGACCATGTAGTATTTCCTATGTTGAATGGTCATGGTATTTATTGGTTGAGAAGAGCTTCCTAGAATTCTCTGTGCAATTACATTATATTAATCCTTATTAGGTGACTGGATTTGTTATTTTTTTAAGTATTTCTGGTCAGAACATCTTAATGATTTTATTATTCTTTGGTGTCCCGACACTAAATTAATCAAAATATTTTATGGAGATTTTGGGATTATCCATTGTGGTATTTATTGAATGGGAGTAAAACCTCTTCTTGGGGATATATGTGAATAGTTTATTCCTTCTATGGATGATTATAATGACCCATCAAAAACTACAATCTTGGATAGAGATATTCTCACTATTAAGAAGGAGATTATAATGATATAGATAAACCTATGTTATTTATTTTAGTTGAAGACTATATAATCATCTTCTTATAACGTATTGGGACTCATCAAATAGTTATACACTCGCATTTATTCCCTTACTAACATGTTTTAAATAGAACATGACCTTTTTTGGTCCATACATAAGGTTGTGTATTATACATCGTTGGGTAATTGGGTGAAACCACAATTATCAAAATGATATTTCATAGTGTGGTTTTTATCCTTGTTTTTAAATAGATGGTTTTTTTCATTTGGGGGTCACAATAATGAGAATTTGTGTGGTAGCATTTAGATGATAAATTAGTTAGAAGTGGGTTAGAATTTTTATATATCCATGCCAACTCAATATTTTCAATATCATCACCATGGTAATATCAATCATGTTAAAACCCCCTACCATATTGGAATCCCCATCATGTTCTTATTGAGTTTGATAAGATATAATTTCATGTTTCAAAAATTTCATAACAATTCTATCATTTTTCATACTTCATTTCATACTTTGGTGTTTAATATTTTAGGGTTGAGGAGACCACATAAGGTCCTAATGAGGTTGTTGAGATGTAGAGACAACACTTCGGGGAAAATATAACACTGATCAGGTTAATTTTTCTAAATAGTGGCGTCTCTATAAATTATATTTCATATAAACTAGCTCTATGGGATGTGGTTCTTGTAACTTATATATAAAAACTGATTATTAGTGATTCGTACACCCTTTTTATGTTTTCTAATTCATTTGGATGTATTGAAAGGTTCTATACTCTCCCATCAGCTAACATGTGGGGAGAATGACATCTTTTACATATTCACCAATTTTTGAATATATTGGTATGTGAAGAAAGAAATGATAATATTTTTGTTCCAAAATATGATGAGCCTTTATTAAAATATTATGATAATGCCCAGACCTCAATGGAATCCTACCGAGGTGGTGTATTTAAAATATTGATCTATCATGTGGAAAAGACTAAATCTTCACCAAACCCCTTATTTGTACTAGAAATGGAGTTTATTATGGTCTTGGTGTATCAATTAAAGCAGTAATGCCATCATAGTGAGGAACATCAACATATTGGGATATGTTTTGTTGAGGAGGTTAGGTCTTCAATAGGAGTGACACAAGTTGCTTTAATTGGAAGGAGAGTACATGAGACTTCTTCAATTTCTTTTAAATTATCTCAGCCAATATATATAAAAATGGAATGACGTCATCAACCATTACTCCTTCCATTAAAAATAATAATGTGCTAACAAATGTCTACATATACCAAATGACCCCCTAGAAGAGAATACATACCCTTGTCACCCAGACTCCCTTGGAGTATTTTCATGGCCAAGAGGAATTATTTCAAAAGAACTTTCATAGCATAGGAGTTGGAGGACATAAATTTAAGCTGATATTTAATATCATGATTTATTTTCTCCAAACCCCACATAAATTGTCTAACAGTGACAGTGGACAACACATATTTGACGAAAAAATATCTAAACCAATCAATAATTGAAGATTTAGAGGTGCATGAGAAAATAAATATAAAAATTTCTATGCAACATGCATATACAGATTTCATGACCATAGAAATATAAATTTATAAATCATGAGTATTTAGAGAGAGATAAAATCTTATGGAATCCTTATCATTGTTAGAAAAAATTAATAATGGAGTTGATGATATATCATCTTTTATTGAGACATCTCTTCCTCAGGTGATACAAGATGAGATGGAAGGAGTGACACTTTATCACCTAATTGGAATGTGTTTCAAATCATTGACTAATTCAAAAAATGCAACTATTTGGATTTTATTAAGACTGGACAGTGTGACTATCTGTTTTTAACAATTTATTATATAATTTATTATATTTTTTGATAAACTCTACAATGTGGAGACTCTTCCATTTTCCTTTCATCAACAATTATATCTCATAAACATTACATGTCATTTATCATATTCATTAATTACTGATGTGAATGATATATCATTACCCATATATCATATAGGTGATCAAAAATCCGTAAAAGTTCTAAGATACCACATAAACCCAAACATATCAGTTTGTGTTCATTAATCACATAATATTTTTCCAAATAATTGATGATGAATTTATCCTAACATGAGATTCCATACTGATGTATGTTCTCTGGTTTTCTTCAGCTTGGTTTTTTTAAAAGGATAATTTGGGTGAACATATGTCCCAGTGGGATAGTTCATTAATATCTTCCTATGTTATTGAACATATCGAGCAGAGATAAATATTTATATAGGGTAATATTATTGATCGTACTAATTTTTTCCTTTCATTATTGACCAATCTATTTCCTATGTTTGATATGTGGGAATTATTAAAGGGAATGGAGTTGAAAATAAATTTGGCCTCCCTTTTACAGTTTTTCACCTGAATGTTTTTATGTCCTTTCTATTTTAGGAGTGAATATTATTACCTATACAATACAATGTGAAGGCAAAATTTTAATTGATATGAATTTTTTTCTCGATTATCTTATTTGGGTTTCAACTTGTCATGTATTTTCTTTTTTTAAATGAGTATTTCAAAGCCTAAATAATTAGAGATTTATTGTGTTTTTATTTATGGTCTTCCATCTTAGACATTATATTCTTATAGGATAGGGTATTCCATCATGGAAGTTCTACTACATTATATTATTGTATTATATCTTAGAGATTATATTACTCTAGTTTTATGATCTTGTTGGTAATAAAACAACAATAAAAGATTATTTTATTCAAGGAAGAACCTTTTATAGCTGGTAGTATATAGTCTTATAGCTTAGAATTATACTATTATAGTTTAGAATCATTAATCTTGGACATTTTTCTATTATATATTAGGGTCTTCCATCTTGGACCATCTATTTTTAGCACTATAGGATGGATAATCATGAAGGTATCAAGTACCCAAAAAACTAAAGAATGAGTGTTTATGAATGGAAGTGACTCCCTTCAATATGAAATGATATTCCAAATAATGAATGTTCATGAAGGGTAATGACACCCCATGTTATTTTATAAAAAATGAATGAGAAATGTCCATAATAGGTTGTGGAACCCCATATCTTAACTTCAATTTTAGTAGATGTATGGTGAAATATCAGGGATGAATAATCCAGATACATGGTTGGAATATTATTTGAGTAATTCATAACAAAAAAAATTGAACGATTGATTACGACATTGGGTAATTATACTAGGGATGACCAAAAACACCCTATGGTGATTAGTTATGCCATAATTTTTCTAGGTAACATTAGGTTTAAATTACATTTCATACAAATAAGAAAAACATCTAGTTAATGTGTTAGAGTCCATTATGGTTGAGCCTATTCCCCATACATTCATGGTCATGTAGTAGTGTCTCCACTCTCTTCAAAGGGCCAGGAAATATTTCTGAAGACTCAATCATTTGGAGGATACATTCAGTTTATCTATTGGTTGGAAGGATCGTTCCCTATTACATATGATTTTTATTAACATTGTGTTGTAAATCAAAATTTTCATGAATGGAGTGTTATATTCCATCTTTGATAAATGAGAAAATATATAATCATGTAATGTCAAGGATGTAAAATCTCCTTCAATATTCTAGTTTTGGGGATCATAAATCACGATCTAATAAAATCATAGTAAACTGGATGTGGAAACTGGTTTGTAATTTTTAACTATTGTTATCGGTAAAATACCATATTTCTCATGGTTGTAATAGTATATTTGGGATTTATGGGGGGAACTATCCTCTGAGACCCGAAATCCTTCACGAACAAGATCATTATCGGGTTCCAATTCTCCATAAAATCATAAAAGATCCCTTTTAGAATATGTAGTCATTATTACGATATTTCTATAGGTATGAACCATGATAAAGGGATCTCAATGTCCATTGGTTTCCAAGAGAAGGATGCTTACTAGAGGAAGAAGTTCTATCAGCTCATACATCAATGAAATAATGGTGGTTTATAAAAAACATAATTTTCCAAAAGGCTTCGAGCATCCTAATTGTTGTGTCTCCACATAGTGATCCAATTATCACTGTATGTAGATGTTGAATGTCAATAATATTACTTTTTCCTTGAATATGGGGTCTAGAAATAATATATCGGCTTTTTTAAGGGTCACAAACTGCTCAATATGAGTTTTATTGATTGTATATATACTTACTAATTATTTAACAAAATATCTAGATGAAGAGTTTAGTGAGTTTAATTTTCATTTTTTCACAGGCTTGCCATTAATATTTTCCAATTATACAATTAGTTTGTCTCTTTCAGTATTAGTTCAGTGTCATTCAATTTGGACCATATTAGCCAATTTTTTAAGGTCATGAAGCATTGAATAAAGTGCATGCAGTTTAATTTCATGATGCATGTGGCATTGGTTTGAGGCGAATGATGTACAATAGTAGAATTAAGAATCCAATAAAAAGTTTAATGAAAAATTATTTTTTAAAAGTGATTAAAAAATTGTAAATCGTGTATCAAGGTTCCTAGTTCATGAGTATTGGTAGGAGACATTCAGGTTATGGATGTCCCAAAACACCTGATGTTGTTGAGTTTTAATGTGGTGACATTAGGGATGCCATGGATTAAGAAACCTTTCATTTATGGATAATATGTATCTATTTGTTTGGGGAAATACTTGTCCAAAATCCTCCTCTAGCATTTTAAAATAGAGAGATTTATTCAATTTTCCAGGGGAAATGTATAGTTGGTTAAAACTCGAGTAACTCATGAACTAAAGTGTAATTTATGGTTTGAGGTACGAAATAGATGAAAGAAGATCCTCATACTCTAGTTGAGTAGGGTTAGTATATTATGTTTAGTAGATAAAGAAAGGTGATGGGTTACAGACTTTACACATTAATATATTAAATAAGGGATTTAATATTCATGAAATTTAAAGATATGTTATATTGATTTTTCGATGAATTCTAGAATTTTGTGTTAAGGAAAATTTTATTTATAGATTAACATTATGTGGTATGTCCATGTAAACCAATTTTAAATTGATAATGTTATCCTTTGGGATAGTTTTTAATTTTTAGGGGAATTAAGATGTAGTAAACCCATTTTATTCTTTCATAGGTTATCTAATGTGTAATCATATGTTGGATCCCATTTTGAATAAATTAGTTTCATGTTACGGAAATCTACATGTAGGTTTGAATCATGTATAGGCAGAGCGATCTTATATGAATCTACCCTATATAAATAGAGGTTTTTTCTACTTTATCATTTTGAGTTTCTAGGTTTCCCTATATATATATATATGTAAGGCCAATAATTTTTCCCTAAATATCTTCATTAAAGAGATTAATTTACCTATACATGAATCATATGTAGGGGATATGATTGGGATAAATGGAATATAAATGTCGGTTGTAAATTAGGGTATCTGAGCATCACAGCATATCCTTTACTTGTGTGAATCATTCAAAACATAGTTCTAATATAGCTATTTTAATATTTCGAGACTATATGCAGGAGGAGTGTTTTTTACCATTAATATTTTAGCTAGAACTAATATTCAATATCTAGGAATCTCTATTTATTTTTTGATGGACAGAATTAAACCACACAATGTTCTTAAATAGAAAAATCTCTAAGAAGTTATGACCCATAAGTAGTGTGTGGAAATTTTTTGGTAGTATATTATAGATAGAATTGGTATTATATATCTCTGAATCACTATATATATAATATTGTAAGGAGTAAATCCATACCCAGTTATTGATTGTATAAATCCCTATTTTGGTATGGCTCATACATATAAGTGGAATTATATACATTGGTATAACAACTAGAACTAGTTTTTTATTTCTAGGAATCACTATGTATCCTTTGATAAGAGGAGTCAAGCCACATGTAGTTCTTAAATAGAAAATAGTCGATGAATATCTGACTCATATGCATATGGATAATTTTTTTGTTCGTATTATGGACGGAGTAAGGATTTGAGATATATGAATAACTATGTATATTGTGATGTAATTAATGAGAAACATGTAGTATGTCAATTTAAAACACTCCAATTCACTCTGAAGAAAACATAGAGGGGTGGTTCATTACATTGGTTTGGTTTATTGACCCAAGATTTGTAATATTGGCATCACTACCTATCGTGTGAAGGTATGAATCAAGCCAGACATTATTCATGTATGTAGAATAATCCACAGAAGTTTGACCCATATGATGTGGGGGAGGGGGATATTTTCTTTTGGTTTTTATGTTTGACCATTGATTTGAAATATGATTATCACAATGTATCATGTAATGGAGAGAATCAATACACAAATAGTTCTTCATTGAAACACTCTCTATGCAGTTCTAGCTCATACAAAAAGGGTGAAATTTTTCCATTGGTTTCATGTATGGTCCAATGATTGTATATGAAGGCATCAATATTTATACAATGTTTTATTAAATCAATCCTCACATATTTCTTGAACGAAAAAAATATTTTCATTGGTTTAAACCATATGCAGTGGGGAAATTTTACATTAGTATTGTTGCAAGGCCTCATATTTAATATCTGAGAATATCTATGTATCTTATGTTAGAACTAATCAAGCCAGATGTAGTTCTTTAGTACAGGTGTGGTGTGATATCATACCTATGAATATTTTTCCTCTTGTAATTTACCTTTTAATGTAAAATTTTATTTCATTCATGATTCATCAACTAGGCAGTCTAATACATTATGGTAAGGATTTATGGTGTTCTGTTTATTATATCACATCCAAGTCCATTCTTAACATATTATGAACTAATATTTCATAATAATTTAAGGAATCCCTTACCATAATTATAAATTCCATTTTACATAATCCTAGTATGAGAAATGAGAAATGTAAAAGTCTTACTTCACCAAAAATGTGATTAACATGAAGAACAATGGATTTTTTCAGGAAGTGGCTCTATGGAGATATATGATGTATGCATATCTATATATATCATTGGAATGAGATTCAGGGTATACATAATTTTGTCAGAACATTATATTCAACATCATTAATTATTGTAGAAGGCTTCTCAATAAGATAAACATGGTAAAATCCCCATAAACATTATGAAGACATTAAATAAATCATCTCATAAGAGGCATACCATGTTTGTGATATTAGGATTCAGGAGCTAGTTTCCCAAGGAACCATATTCTTAGTAGAGAGTAATACTGAATTTTAGTTTTATGTGATGAATAAATTTTCATTTAGAAAAATGTCGTGTTACTAGGATTATATAGTGTCTTGTTTTTTAATTATATATAATTTGGAATATGGATGTTGTGCAATTTAAATTAATACTATTGGGACTCCTTCCATGTAGTTTAACATCTTATTGTATGGATGTATCATGTTGTTTAACAGAATGTTTCTATGATATTGGATGATTAATAGAAGTTATGGGAAGTATTATTTTTATAATTCATGTATTTGTAGTGGTTGTGATGTATTCTGTAGGATTCCGGTGAAGTGGAAGCATGTGATGGGTCATTCCCAATGTTGTATTTTAACATAATAAATTTAAAATTAGAAATATATTCACATATAAACATTTTTAATAATGATAATTGAATCATGAAAAAATGGAAAAATTAATTCAATGCTGGAACCAAGAACAGAATTATCATGTATTCTATGTAATTAATATAAATAATTAAGAATTTCCTTTTGATAAATACATATATTTTTCATGGATTTGAAAATTTATCAAAATTTAAAAAACATTTTGTAGATGGAATAAATAGTTGTTCTTCAATACTAGGATCCTCACATGTTCCAAAATTATTTGAACGTCATTGTAAGAATCTTTGGGTACTAGCATAACTCATCTAATCAATTTTGTAGTTCACCTTTGATCACAAGAAGAATCAGTTCTGAAGAATTTTCATTTATCCCACAAAAATATAGTGTTGGAGGATGAGGATGTTCGCTCTCAATTCGTGGGATTGTTCTTGTAGATGAGGTCTCTCTAGGGAATTGAGATACTTCTAAATCTTCATTATAGACAACAACTAAAATTAGTTGGATCTCTATGAAAGGTATATAGGTTGGTTTATTTGTCTCTAATGATAGAAATAAATAATTTCAAAAGTTCCCTTTATTATTTATTTAATACATTTCAAAACCCCATCAATATTATAAGAATACTATTTTTATATACATGTTCTTACCTTTTGAATTAAAATTTATTAAAATTTATATAAATAATATTTAATATATATTTTTCTCATTAGACCTTTACTATGAGTCCACCATTCCTCTACAATATTTTTGAGGACACGAATAAAGTCCATTTATTTGTTTAAAAAATATCATTATGTTACTCACTAATAATTATATAAATATTATATTAACAAAATTTAAAATAAATTTTTTTAAAATTTTCTTCTCACATAATACTCTCTTGAATAACTTGTGATAAAATATATGAAATCAAGAAATAATAATTAATAATTAAACAACATGAAGGAATAATATTTGTTAAACTTGTTAAATAATTAATAATCTTAAATACTATTTAACTAATATTTTAGAAAGAGTTATTGTGTGGCCATGTATGAATTTTTCCTTGTCGCTTTAGGTGAAGTATCCTGATGTCCAAGTTTAGCATCTCCTAACATGAAAATTAAACCATAGAGAAATAATTTGATTCTTCAATAAAATAATAACTTGTAAAGACACTGACAATGTAATATAATATCATTATCATGACATATCTAATCAGGTAGGGTGCATGTTCATAACATCAACCTATGTGGTCAATGTCTTTTTCCTTTACATTATATAAATGAAACCTTTTTATATAACACCATGTGAAGAGATTTATGTATTATATATCATTTCCCTCAAATTTTCTCAGGTATTGACATCAATTAATGAATAAAAGGGAGAAATTATTTATAACAATATTCATTAATTAAATATTTCATATTATGCACCCAAGGTATCTTACCTTTCCATAAAAAATATGTCATCATGGTTTTTTTCAATACCTAAAATTACATGACTCATAATACTCACTGATAATAATGGTAAATTTTAAGGATCAGTGCAAACCTCTGTAAGTAGTAACTTCTAATGACACATATAAATGTTTATTTCTAACTAGAGGGTATCATTACTATAATATCCTACACTTGATATTTCCAAGTGTGTAAACCATGAGAAGGTTCATCATAGTCATATGAGTCTGGACCCCCAATAGCCAATATCATATGTGTCCCTCAATTTCTGACATCTAGAGATATAATATATATTTAATAATACTATTGTCGAAATTCTCATTCCTTATCTTAGTGGAGAACTCTTATGACCATTGAGAGTGATATAAAATCTTTAGAAATTATAATACACTATTATACATATGAAAAATTGTGATGTGATAAGGTGTTGAATAAAATTTAAAACTATTAGTATAGGTAATCATTAATTACATAGATCATTATTCTAGGGAAGAAACATCATTACATTCCAACTTTTACTAAAAAAACTAATAACAACCATCAGTGTACTAGATCTCACAAGATACTAATTCTTTTACTAAAATATTCCTTTAATCAAGTAGTTTTCCATTTGGAATTTCATGGGAACATTGCTTCCTACTGCTTCACCATTGTGATAAAATTACCATAATAGGTGATAGTTTGTAAGGGTATCCTTATTCTATTGGTGTTACTATTTATCTTTTTCAAGAGCCATAGATGCATTATTATCATAAGAGAATGTGATAGTATATATACCTCTTGGTATAAAATCAGGATCCTTGTCAAATTATTATATCTGAATGGATTCCATTGCTACATTAAATACCACTATATATATTAAAACTACTATATAATCAATGAAAAATGGCAGCTCTGAACAAATATAGATCACAAACCCTCTATTTGGATGAAAAAATAACCTATTAATATCTTTACATCTTTCTAATATATTTGAAAACAAGGATCAATATAAACCGTAATGTTCATGTTCTTATATCCTCAATAAACTAGTAACATTTCATTAATTATTCTCTAGTACATGAGGATAAACATAATAGTGCACAAATTATATTCTCCTTAATCAACATTATATATGCTTACCATGCTCAATGAATTGTAATCCTTATGTCTAATACAAATCATGGAATACAATTTTGATACTATCATTGAATCATATGGGATAATAAACATTCAATATTTCCCATGTTGTGCCTAAGGTCACATTTTCATAGAATGATGTATGCCATGTGACACTAAAACATTTTTTATATATCATGAATGATATGGATCTATAGAATAAAGATTTATTCACCCATGTCTATCATGAAATATCATTTGTTTAACAGTTCATTAATAAACTATAATACTGGTATGTCATTTCTAATAATTAATATTTTTTAAACATATAATATTTTTTTAATGACTGCATTTACACTAATCTTTTTATAAAGACATGGAAAAAATTAACTCATAATGAAAAAATTTATTTTATGGCTTCATTGAATCAAATTTTCTATGACATTGATTCTTTCTTCAATCCATACATGTATCTTTGTAACAATTAAATATTTTTTAAAACACTTTGGGTAATAAATCACACAATTGTGAAAATTTAGTTCTTATTGAATGTTCACATTAATGAATTCAGTTTTGAAATCCCAAATCCAAATTTAAATATCATGTTAAGATGATATATTACATTGAATTATAAGGGACATAAAAATGAAAAACTAGTCAAAATGTTTCATCATAGTAAGTTACGTGAATATGTTTATATCCTTTATCTATTATCCTTGGATTATAGTTATTTAATTTAACATACATGTCTTGTTTTCTCTTTAATATGTTTTTTCACACTATGGGATTCACATCAACATGTGCATCGACCAAATACAAAATTTTTTATGAAACATAGAATTTTTTTAGAATTCATGAAATAATTCAATAATTCATTTTGTGTGATCTATAAAACCTCTTTTTATGTGATATTTTTATGATTTTCAACCACAAATGAGTCACCAACATTGGTGAACAGAAAAAATATCTATTTGTATCTCTTACCTCTCTTATGCTCCTACATAGTACTTGTGTTTCATAAACTACTTATTAAATAGTGAAAAATAGTATCATTTCATATAATAGAACTTATGTATCATGAGAATCAACTTCATTTATGCCAAAATTTATCTAACTATACTTTTTTAGGAAGTGTTCCCTCTCAAAAAAAATTTCTTGTATACTAAAAATAAATTTATTTTCTGAGGGTTTGTATAGGTAGTATCCCTTTGATTCCATCGAATACCATATAAAGATACACATTGTACCACATGGACCAAGTTTTTTTCATGATATGGAATTAAAAAATCATCACAAACCCATAATTTAATTAACATAATGGGTGTTTTCCATTCCATAATGCAAAGGGAATTATATTTTTCATAGTATTTGGTACTCAATTTTAATGTTTTTATTATATTTTGTGATGCATATCCTAAAATTACATTGGATGGTCTACATGAAATATCATTGACCATACCATGTGTACCGAGGAAAATTTCATCCTTTCACTACCACCATTCCACGATGGTATGTATGTTGAATGAGTTGATATAGAATAATAGGGTCCTAAAATATTTTGATAAACACATACTTAAGATATTCACCACCTTGATCTGATCTGAGATTATTTACCTTCATTCCAAGTAGATTCTCTAAATCATTCATAAAATCATTGAATTTCTCAAAAGACACATACTTATACATCATCAAGTAGACAATACCATATATACTCCTGTTTTTAGTAAAATATTTAAAGATATAATACCAACCTCTGTATTCTGTTACAAATTTTCTACACACAATTGTTTATTCTAATCCAATATGATATTTGTCCCCTTCACCATTTCCAATGAATGATGGTTTTCTAATTGTTCAATTTCAAACAGACATGACATTATTCAAGTGTTATTTTCATAGAATATTATGAATAACTATCTTAATAGAGCTTTGTCAAATGAATCTTACTTACATGTACGGGATGGTGATACCCTAGTTGGTTTTTATAAGAGTACTGTGAACAATATTCATCATCAATTTACAATTCATGGTTTTCATAATTTATTTAATAAAGGACATTATTTTAATTTTCTATAGAAGAAAATATTTTCTCATTATAAAAGTAAAAAAATTTTGTTTCTAAAAATGAAGATGGAAACATCTACATTGATGCATGAAATAAAATTCATTGAAATAGTTGGAACATAATAACAATACCTCAAAACCAAATTCATTTTCGTTAGAATTGAAAGGTTTTAGTAAAAAAATGTCCCTAAAATAAAACCTTTTCACAATTAGAAGATATAGAATCCATCTCCCCTCAAAAAAATATTCAAGAATATTTATTATTCCTATATTTTCATTCATATAGAGCACCAAAATATCTAACTGATAGTAAATGTGTAGATATTGAAATATTACACTTAATAAAGAAAGCACCTTTTGCTGGTTTTAGGATATATGGAATCATGTGATGGTTCATTCATGACATTTTTTGTCATTATTTATGATAAATATGAGATTTACATGATTGTTAATGTCATAATCATAAAAAATTTAACAACGAAAACAAACAAGTGATAGAATGATAGAACCATGCCCGAGATCATCACTTATTATTAATAATTAATTTAATCTATTAAAGAATTACCTTTATCAAATTATTTCTTCATTAGTGGATATAACAAGAGATTTATGTTTTACTATCATTGCATTGTAAGACCCAAAGATAGATTCCCTCTATAAATGATCCAAACATGATCCACATAACTTCTAATGTCACCATAGGAATCTATGGGTGCTTGAACTACCGATTATAAAGATTTCCTCATTAACATTGATTTCCATGATAATGATTTCCTAATCATTCATCCTAGTCTCTGTATACACTAGTGTAGGATTTAGAATAATATTTCTCTTCATTTCTGGGATTTTTCGTTGAGAGTGAGTTCTCTGGGGATAGATAGTATCCTATTTTAGCTGTTATTTTTTAAAACACAAAATTAAATTTCATTCTTTGATTATAATATAATTGGATTTATATATCAATATGGTTAGAAATAAATTATTATAGAAGATAAATTTATTATGTATTTTATCACTTTTAGAACCCAATTTATATATTAATAATAATATAATTTCTATTCATTTTCTTTGCATTAAAATTAAATTAAATACTTTTTATTCAAATAATAATCAATATATATTATTTCCCACTACACCTTTAAAATTTTTCTGGCAGTCCTCCATAATATTCCCCAGAACCTAACTAATATATATATATATATATTTATTTAATAAATATAACTTAATTATTAAATATTAAATAAATAAATATAATACTCACTAAATAGAAAATAAATATTTATTAAATATTCTGGTGATATAAAATTGTCTCCAATATTTGGGGATTGAATATACATGATCAAAAAAACATAAATAATTATTATAAAACATGTGTAAATAATATTTATTAATCTTATTAAATAATAAATAATAATATATTATGTAACTAATATTCTAAGTACATTTAGTGTATGACCCTCTTGGCCACTTTCTTAGTGGCAATAGTTGAAGCAACCTAAAGTCCATGGGTAGCATCTAGCAACATGCAAAGGAACAAATGAAAAAATAAATCAATGTCACAAAAACATAATACAACATAAATATTCTCATTATGTAATATAATACATTATCATGATATATCTAATCATATAGTTTTCACACTAGTACCATAGACCAATGTGCTCAATGTATCATTTTAAAATTTACAAAAATCAATCATTCCTACATAACACCATAGAAATTGATTTATTTGGGCTATATCAGTAACATGAAGGGAAATGTGAAGTAAACTTATGTTATAGAATGTAATTTTTAAATAAATTCTTACATTATTCATTATTGATATTTTAAACATGGTGCAACCAACATAACCCACTTTGCTATGAACATATGTTATAACAGTTTTCATCCTTACATCAATGTACATGACTTAGAGTACTCAATGTTAATAATAATTAGTTCTATGGATAAGTTAACATTTTTGTAGAAAAAATTAATCAATGAAACATATAAATGTTGATTTCCAACAAGTGGGTGTCATTATCATATTATTCTACACATGATAATACCATGCGAATACACCAAGTAAAGTTTTCTAAATGTCCTATGAGTCTCCACTCATGATAGCCATAATGAATTGTGTCCCTCAAATTATATCATGCAACTAATGAACACATATGTAAGAATATTTCCATAGCATTTATAGGACCTCATCATGTTAGGGAACATCGTTGATCTTTTAGTGTGAGAAATTCTCTTTAAAAATTATCACATAATATGTTATGTAGATGAAAAATAATGATGTTATATGTATTTTAATAATATTCATAAATATGAATAAATAATATCATAATGTACATAAAAGATGGTTCTATGGAACTAACTCCTTTTGAATCCCACATGGACTAGAGACAACTACTAATGACCATCCGTTTTTCTAGCACTCACATGATACTCTTGCATATAAAGATATATGATATTCGTCAAGGGTTCCACCATATTATCATATGTGGGTTATCTTCTAGATTCATCTTCACCCCTTTTATAAAAATCCCTTATGTGGTGATACTTTTATATTATATGCTCTGTATATTGGTGTGACCATGGTTTTTATAATGAGATAATGTTTCATCATTATCAAAATACAATTTTATTTGGTATTTACTTATTGGTAGAACATCATGATCCTTGGAAAATGTCTTATATTAAAAAAGTTTCCTTGGCTACATTAAAAGGTTTATAAAGCATGACTCAGCTGTAGTATTAGTGATAACTAGAAACTAAGAAATATTACATCTCACAACTACTCAATCAAGACAGAAAACATATCACGACCATGAAATTAGATCATTCTAATCTATTTAAAAACATGCATCAGTATAACTCCCTATTATCAGCTCTGTGTCTCATCCAAACTCCCATAACATACCATTAGTTCATTTTAGATACCTGATGATAGCCTTAACAATTGACCAATTTTATTCTCTTGGATATTCTTGATATCTACCTAACATGATCAATGCATATAAATCATCCTTTATAGTACATAACATATAATATTTTTTTAATCCCATAACTGAAGCATATAGGATCTTAATCATTCTCGCATTCTCATGTTATGTTTGAGGACACGTATTCTTTAAATTATTTAAACCACATGAAACTAAAACAAATCCCTTATTGTATTGTTCCATAATAAATATCATTAATATCAAGTCAATTTATGAACTTTTACCTAGTTGTAGAAGCCTCTTGGATCTATCAAGATTGGTCTTAATCCCTAGAATATAGGCATCATCACCTTAGTCCTTTATGGAGAAACATTTTTTAAACCAGTACTTAATTGACATTTATACTGGTATGTCTTTTATAATAAGTAATATATCGTAATCATATAATACTAGAATAATGAATTCATTTCCACCAAACCTCTTATAAACAGATGTATCACCTTAATTATTATTGAAACCAAATTCATTTATATAATTATATAATCATGTTTTATATGAATTATATGATTCCTTCAATCCATAAATTTATCTCTATAATTTTCAAAAACATTTGGAATCAACTGGAGTCACATGACCTTTTGGTTGTATTATATAGACACCTTTTAAAAGGTTCCCATTAATGAAATATGTTTTGGCATCCACTAGAAAAATTTCAAAGTCATAGTAATTTGATGTATAAGTATAATTATAATGGATTTATAAATGGAAACTAGTGAAAAGGTTTCATCTTAGTCAATTACTTGATTCTCGTTAAACTATTTACCCACTAGACTTTCTTTATAGGTGTTTACTTTACCTTACATATATATTTTTTCCTTGAATATCCGTTTTCACCATGCGGGATTTACATCAACTGGTGCATCGACTAGAAATAAAACATGGTTATGATACCTGGAATACATTTCAGAATTCATGTCTTCTTTACATCATGATTATTAGGATCTATCTGTTGTTTCTATATATGAGAAAGGTTCAACATTGTCATTTAATAATAAGTCATCATCTTCAATGACAAGAAAACCATATCTCTCTAGTTTTCTTACCTCTCTTATTCTCTTATGTAGTAATTTTGATCCAGGAACTACTTCTTCAAAAGGGACCTATAGATGAGTTCCTCTACCAACTCTTCTATATCATGCATATCAATATCAACAATGTAAATATTACTCCAAATTTCTCTTTTTTACATGTTGGCCCTCTATGGACATATTATTGTCCTGGCGATAATTATGTTTTTTATTAGAGATATTTTATAGGTAGTATCCCTTTATATCAATGTGATATCATATTAGGATAAATTTATTTGTCTAGGGTACTAGTTTGCTACCTGAGAAATCCTTAACGAACACCTCACAACCCATTACACATTTATATGATAACAGAGGTTTCTTTTCATTCCATAAGTCAATGGTATTTGATTTTTCCACTTTACTTGTTACAAGGTTTAATGGGTATTCTTTATTTTGTAGTTAATATCCCTATAAGGATAATGAATGATCTACAAGACTCTTAATCGATCATACCATGTCTATCAATGTATGTTTATTCCATTCCCTAACACCATTCCAATCTGTTTTTCAACGGTGAGTGAGTTGACATATAATCCCAAGATCTATTAGAAAGTAAAAAGATTAATTTTTAATATATTAACCTCCCAAATATGATCAAATCTTCTTACCTTTTTTACATGTTGATTTTATACTTCATTCATGAATTCCATGAATTACTCAAAGGATATGAACTTATACCTCATCTAGTAGACATAACCATATCTAATCAATTCACAATTAAATTTTATGATGTTCTAATAATAATTTTTATATTCTACTATAAATGATCCACACTCATCAATGTGTACCAATCCTTCAATATCTTTGACCCTTACACCCAACTCACCAATTGGCAGTTATGACATTTTTCATTTTAAACAAGAATGAAATCTATCAAGAAATTATAGAAAAGTAGTGTCTAAATAACCATCTTTAATGATCTTTATTAAACCCTCATCATTTACATGACCATGATGATGATTCCATTACTGGGGGTTATATGTTTCATGCGATCATGGTTTGCTATAAATTTCCAATACATGGTTTTCCTATTTTAAAATAAAATTACCATTATTTTAGTAGTCTATTCCATATTATATGTTGTATTTATAGAAAATATAACATATATTCTCAAACAAGAAAAAAAATATCTTGGAATAATACATCTTGGTCAATATTGGAACTTCATTACAATACTTGAAAATGAAAATCAGTCTCCTTTTCATTACATTGTTATAGTCATCTATGGTTATAGTAGCAAACCTCATACTGTTGGAATCTCATAGGAGTGCTTCACATACATAAATTTTTTTTAATTTTCATGGTTTCGATGTTAGGATATTTATGTGATAACCACAAGCTATTTATAGAACTTATTGTGATGGTGTTGAATGATCACACTCGACAACGAACTCCCTTATACCTCCTTGATTCTGGTTGAATTACATCTTTGAGAGTTCTAGCATTCCACATGAAAAACATACTTCCTCCTTTACATTTCCCTACCTCCTAACCTTCTTCATCTTTGAATAATGGTTCTCAAGATCTATTTACTAGTTATGAGTTTTGGGGAACTTTTCCTTTTTCGAAACTTTTTTATTCACCAAATAGATCATGGGATTATCACACCCTATGTTCTTATACACTTGGTAAATCAAATAAGAAGTTCTTAAATATGTTTCCCATTATTTTTCATATTATAATTAACAATTAAACTAGAGAATAAATTGGGTAGCGATGAATGTGTGAGATCTATATAAAAATAATCTGGGAATTTAATCCTGATAATTTCAATGAATTATATTTATCCAATAATCTAGAATGCATGATCTTCATCTCGTACAGTCTCTAAAAGCATGATTTTAAACAAATCATTGGAGATCTCATATTTCTATTATATCTCTTATCGATCAAGATCCCAATTGTGACACATCGTGTTATTTACATCCATGTCCCCATGTTTCATGAAATTATCATTGGTAATGGATTATAGTATAAAAAATTTACATTAACATCATCCCTAAAATGATGCTTGTTTAGAAATAACTCATCATCACGATCCCCATTTCCTTGAGTGTTATGAATTTGATCTTCCATCACATAAAAATTTTATTCATGAATATGGATAACACATAATAACCATTTTTACTCATGTATATATTTTCTTATGAGAATGTTATTGTTCTCACGTATTGATCACAATGTTGTGTTTGAATTAATTTTTATTATATTATCTATAAATAAGATGATAAGAATATTAGTTCCTAATATAATAAAATTTATATAGATTAATAAATATTATATTTATTAATCACATACAATTTTATCTAAACACATTTTCCCTTATCATTTGCTTCAAAATATCCTATTTCATTGATATTCATGGTGAAAGGATCTATATTCCCTTTTCATTACCCAATGTTTTCCTGGTCACCTAACTGGAATTGTTTTATATATGAATTCATAATTTCAACTGTATAAACAATCATTTTATTGATCTGTTGGGTGTACTTTGCCTTCCTAAAAATAATAAATTATATTTCCCCAACTCGTGCCTCACTGTGACACGAAGTCCTACATTGGCAGTTATCCCTTGATGTGAACTATGTTATGTCATTCGAAATATTAATTTTTTAATTCCAAGATAATTGAATGAACCCCAAAATTGGATGGACAAAATTTTTTTAGTATGGACCGATTTTAACAATAGTATTAGAAGGCTATACAATCATAATATACATAATTGATGAATTTTATACATTTTTTAATATAATTAAAATTATTATCTTTATTACATTCAAGAAATTTTTTTGTGGATTTACCTAAGTTATTAACCTTGGATCAAATAATATTTATACATAAACCAATTTATTTTATTATTATCTTGAATTATAGTTAATTTATTAATTAATGTGATCATGTAAAAACATAACTAATGATATTACCATGAAACATGGAAAAAATAAAATAATAAAGTGGCTTGATCATAATATTTTCTAATTTTAAAATTATCTGGAAGATGATAATATTACCATAAATATAGTGTAAAATACCATCATGATATTATGGTTTGTGTTTCAGAATTACAAATATCCACCTATATATCTTTATTGGATAGGTTTTTCCTAGAAATCATTCTTGAACCACCACCACTATCGTAGGAGTTGCAACCATTCAATATAAATTTACTCAAACACCTATGAGGGGATAAATGTTTATATTAAAGAAATAGTTTCCCTTACATCCCATACATAATATGATGAGTTATGACATACATGAAACCAGTTTAATTTAATAATAAATTATTTGAAATAAATAACATAGAAAATTCTTGGTCTATCCTCATGATCATCCACATTCGTGAAATTTATTACACACTTAATAAAATTATAATTGTTTTCTTAATCATTCATATATAATTAAACCACACATAAATAAATTAATTATCTTTTATAATTAATCAATACATTTATCAATAATATCATCCAAATTTTCTTTGAGATTCTCATCCATCATAATTTTTAATAATATAAATTCAATTTTTTGAATATAAATTTTAACATAAATGTACCATGGAGGTATAATGGAGAATAACCATTTGAATCTACCCAACATGTATTGCACTCCTATAATTTTTACTCTTATGTCATATAGAATACATTTCTTATCTCATTCTTTCTAGACATGTACAATGAACATAATGATTACATGAATCATATGATTTTTATATCATATTTTATGATTCAATGCATAAATATTAAATAATGTAATATGACTCACACATGCAATTAATATCTTAACATAACATAGAAATTAATTAAACCTTAAGATATAAATTTAAATATAAATAAGTATATATATATATTAAAACCCATCACATAGTGTGTCCAATAAACTTCAGGACCACATACAAGAGCATGTCTATATGTTTTAAATATTATAATAAATTAATTTTAATTATGCATAAGTTTTCATTAGTGCATGGAATATAGAAATGTGCTATATGGAATTTCTATTTTTATCTCCATATATAAATGGAAGATTACAAGAGTACAAGAAGTGTGAAATGAATAAAGGGTGTGTGGTATCCAATTGACATGGTAACTTTTCATTTAGGATGAGTTAACTGATACATGGCTCGTCTGTGACGGTAGGACTATACAACCTATACGTGGGATACACAGCGTTTAATCTAGATGACATTGCACAAGCTTGGCCCAGTCAACATGGAGTGTTTAATTAAATTAAATGACTTTATTCAATGTACAATGTCTAAATAAATTCTATATTAATTCATGATGTATTAAACACTAGTACATGAAGTGTACCTCCAGGTACCTATTGTGAACTCTTTTTTATCTGTCTGGGATCCATAGAACCTCCATATGTGATCTCTGTTTTTATTTAATTCGTAAAAATATAAAAAATTAATTAGATAAATGTTTAATAAATGATGAAGAAAAAGAAGATTTAGTTTTTTTAAAGAATGATTAAACATTAATTGAAACATAAATGAAAAGTGTGTAAATAAATCAATGATTTATAAATAATAACAAATATTTACTTGACATCCCTTTGATACCTCATGAAGGATCTGTGCATAATTGAAGCAGGTGATGGGTTTTGCCTAACATTTCTTATTTTCAGGATCGATGTTCAATTATTGGTTTGGATGATGATGTTTGTTGTAATCAATGGAACTGTATAAAAAATAGACACGGGAAGAACATTGGAACCATGTTATAGATCATAATATATTATATAAAATTATTTTAATAAATTAATTAATTAAACTACTTTAATTCATTCTTAATTTATGGATCTAAAAATGTATCTATGTGTTATGGTCATTTCCATGAAGGAATCAAGATCAGATTACCTAATTTGATAATCAACACATGTTCCACAAATCATTGAATGTTTCTTTTGCATATTTGGGTTCTAACTGGGATGATCGTAATATTTTCATCATTATCTTTTGATCTCCCTGGGAATTACTTATAATGTTTTCTCCTTGATATCTCAAAACTGTAGAGTGGGAGGTGGAGTAAGTTCTATACTAATTCATGGGACCATTCTTAGAGACTGAGCTCTCTAGGGCTTGAAAGGATTCTATCCTATTATAGTTGAAAACAACATAAATTTAATAGGATATCATAGAAATTAATATAATTGGGTTTATATATCACTTTGGTTAGAAACAAATAAGTTCCAATGTTCCACTTATTACCTGTTCATTCCTATGAAGAATCTTATGTCAATAATAATACTAATAATAATAATACTACTAATAATAGTAATTCCCATCACGCGATTAACATGAAAATAAAAATTATCAATAAGTTATTAAAATTATATATATATATATATATATATATATATTCTCACTAGACTACTATTCTCGGTCCACCAATCAACCCCAATATTTACGGATCACTGACTAATGGCTATATATTTATTAAATAAATTCCACTTCATTATTCCCCAACATATAAATATAAATTATATTCACTAAATAGAAAATAAATAATTATTAAATATTATGAGAAAATAATATTATCTACAATAACTAGTGACTGAATATACATTATAAAGAAAACATGAACAATTATTAAACCACATGAGGTGGTAATATTTATTCATCCTAATAAATAATAAATAATAATATATTATTTAACTGATATTCAGGATAAAAGTATTGTGTAACCCTATATCCCTCTTTCTTAGTGGAATTTGGGAAGCATCCTTATGTAAATGGCTAGTGTCTAGAAACATTACAAGAAACCCATACTGAAATAATATAATTCCACATGGACATAATACCTTATATGGATTATCACTGTATAATTTCAACCCGTTATCACAATATCTCTAAAGAAGAAGGTTTCACGTTGGAGCTATCAAACTATTTGCTCAATGACTCTTTCATTGAAATTTTGTTAATAAAAGAAGCCTATAGAATACAATGCCCAGGAATTTATTTTGGATTTATCATTTCTATCAAAGGTCATAAAATAACATCTTCTATTATATAACATAAGGTAAGTATCATTTCTAGCATTATTCCTCAAGGAAATATTATTCCAGACCCACCAAATGTATCCTACCTCACTACAATCATAATTCGTCATTGTTTTCATCAATACATGAACATACATGACTTATAAAAATCATTATTAATAATCATTATGTTTGATAATAAAAACAGATATAGACATTGAGGAACATCCAATGAAACATTTAATTGAGGATTTCCATCATGTGGTTCTCATTATCATAAGATCCTACACTGGATATTTCTAAGGGAATATAACATGAGAAGGTGACTTAATGTAATATGATTCTCCACACCTAATAACCCTTATAATTTGTTTTCCATAAATGTTAACTTATAAATATATAAAATTTATTTATGAATTTTGTTCTATCAGTTCTAGGTTCTCATCATACCAATGAACTGAAATGTTTTTTTTCAAATTTATCGTCTTATGACATTATAAAATACAATGTTATGATTAAGAAAAATCCTGATCAGACAATTAGTTTATTAATATTCAAAAATGTTAATAAATATCTACATTATATACATAGATGTTGGTTCTATGGTAGCAAATCCATCACATTTAGCTTCACCTTTCTTATGGGTGTTTTTCAAATTTGAGTTGTAATAAATTCCACACAAAAAACTTACTACCTAATTTTCATTCCCTTACATCTAGATCATCCCCTTATTGGAAGGAATTATATCATGATATTTATAGTTGTTATTAGTATTGGGACCATTCCCCATGTTCACCATTTTCATATTCACCATAAAGACCATAGCTTTACAAATACCTATCTATTTATCCACCTAGAGAATCTATGTATGATGTTCAGAAAGATCCCTCTCATTATTTATCATATTGTAATTAACAATAAAATAGGAGAACATCTTAGGGGGTGATGAACATGTGATGTGTGTGTACAACTCATTTAGGAATTTAATAACTAATATATCTAAGCATTTAAAGTATCCAATGACCTTTACTACATGTTCCTAAACTTGTTATAACTCTCCAAGCTTATTTGTAAACAATGAATTGGAGATCTCATATCTATCTTGTATCTCTTTCACTTGGTGGAGATCTAAAAGGTGAGATGTCATTTTATACACATATATTTTTTCCTTTTCTTTAAAATATCATTGGTTATAGATGATATCATAAAACACATAAAATTTGTTGACTCATTGAAATGTTTCTCATAGAGAGGTAACTCTTAATTTGTATACTCATATCTAGTTGTATAAGGAATAGGTTCTTCCACCAAATATAATATCCTATCATGGATCATAATGACACATAAGAGACTTTGACACTCTTGGAAATTAGTGTTAGTGATAATGTTATGCATATCATGTATGGATCTTAGTGATATGTTTGACATCATATTTATTATTGTTTCTAAAGATAAGACAAGACTAACTTTGGTACATTATTTGAAAAAATTAATGCAAATAAATAAATATTATATCTATTAACTTTCCAATATTTTATTGAATCCCAATATCCCTCACCAATGGATTCAGGATTTCCTATTTCTCATAAATTATTGTGGAAATGATACATATTCCCCTTCTTGTTATGAAAAATATGGGTTGTCCAATAATATGACTTGTTTTTAGGTTGGAATCCTAAATTAAAAATTTATTGGGTCACAATTACATGATATGTATTGTGGAATCCATAATCCAGACATTTTTAAATAGGATTTCATCAACTATTGACTCTCAACTACACAAAACCCTACTTTTTCAATCAACCCTTTATGGGAAAAATGTTGTGAAAACCCAAAACATCATCTTATAATTCCCCAATAATTTAAACCAAACCAACATTTGATTTAAAATAACATTAAACTATCGTTCGATATTAACTGATGTAGTGACATGTTACACATACACAAAATAAATTATTAATAGATTTAATACTTTTATTGGTAAATTATCAATTCCTAACTTTATTATATGGTTCCTAATATTAGTTATATTTACATAAGTGATTAAATATAGAGATCCCATTTTTTATACCATTACTATTACATCATATAAAAGATAAACAACATAATAGAGTTAAATATTCTGTATTATACATTTTAGTGTCTTTAAAAAATTAGGATCATAAATAAATTTTCTATAAGGAAACATAAACATTATTTAATTCCTTCTTCCCATGATTCTTAGAAGACACCACATTCTCCATTAAAAAATTAATCACCTGGGGATATACATCGATTTAATTGGTGAGTTGAAATTATGGTAAGAGTATAGATAGTAATATGAATAAACATGTTATGGGGTAATAATAATAATTATCATCATAAAATAGGCATATGATCATAATCATGAGAGGAAGCATAAAATTAATTTTTGGAATGTGGGAATGGATAAAAATAAAACATCATGACTTAGTGGTAAAATTAAAAATTATTTCAATTTATCTCATGACTCAAATCACATTACCTAATGCATTGAAGAACTATAAAATTCCAGGAACACTCATCAAATCATAACATTTACAAACCCTATATAATTTCTGACACACTTATCATATCATAACATTTCAATTATAATACATGTCACATAAATTGTATATCAATCATGGACAAAAAAATATACCCATGAAAGAAATTGGTTTTATATCATTAATAATAAACTCATGAATAAAAATTAGAGTTCCCAAAGGGAATAAAATTCGTTGTAGCAATCTTAAGACATCGAGAAATAATATCAACAGAAGTAATAGATTTTCATTTATAAATGAGAGTTCTTTTGGAAATATATTTACATTTTTCATAAAACCAGAATGTAAACATTTATATCCAAGAAAAAAAGAAATAATTATGAAAAAATGATATTTAATGTACATTAAATTAATATCAATAAAAAAATGATGTTAATGAGGGAAAACCCAAAGAAAGAGATTTGGGTTTGAGAATTCTTATTATCTTAATTCCCACTTATGTTTATCTGTTTTTCACCTCCTGAATAAATAACATATGTTTAGAAAAACACTAATACAGAAGTGAATTATAGTAAATTTTTAACAATATTATTCAATTATAATCATCGGATTATAAAACTAAAATTATCTTGATGAAATTAAGGCATTTTGATATATTATTTTCCATAAAAATTTCTTGTTTTGAAATGATGAAACTATATTTAAAATGTAATTAATAAATTAACATAATTAATTCTAGAAGCATATAATTAATTTAACTAAATATTAATATATTATATATAATTGTTACAATCCATCAATTAAGGTGGTTATAATAATTTTTCTAGAAACATATCTATTGGTTGTTAACCAACTTTTAACGGGACGATGTTGAAAGATTGGAAAAGGGAAGGGTGACATTTATATTTTTCAGAAATATGATAATTATAGTATGTTTATATAATTGTATAATGTTATATTACAATATATATAGATATATTATTTTTTATTATATATTTTTTATTGGGACGGGGAAAAATTTTAAAAGAGAAGACAAAAAAGGGGAATAGTTAATAGAGACTTACTAACTCCTCAGTGTAGATTCTCTTGTATGACAATACAACTCGCTAGTGTTTGGAGATTGATTTCTCCAGAACACCCCATTTTTTTCTAAAGGGATTGAGAGGTAGGATTTTTTAAGAGAATATTCATTAGAATGTGTGGGAGGGGTGGTATTCCAATGGGAGGAATATGGGTTATTTAATCTTGAGGAAGGAGGTATTTTTAGAATAAAATATTGAATAAAATAATATATCTAATGTATAAAATTTAATAGTAAATTTAGACATGATAAAGTATATATTAATATTATATAATGTGTTTAAGACCTTAAATATAATTTATTATTATAATTCCTTTTTTTAGTGAAAATTAAAGTGGAATGTCAAAAAAATTTAAATTTTAATGAATCACATTGGACATTTGATTTCATAAAGTAATTTTTTTATAAGAAGAGTTTTTTGTGTTTTAATTAAATATTTGTGATACTAAATATACAGTGTCCAAACCTAATGTTATATAAATGATTATTTCATCATTACATTATGAATGATGACATTTAAAATATATTAGTTATATGAAAAACTGCATTTTTACTATTTACATTAAAATTTATGTGTTTATAAAAATTACCAAACTATCACCATTGGATCATTTTTATGTAATTATT
Organism: Viscum album; assembly: GCA_963277665.1. NCBI lineage: Eukaryota > Viridiplantae > Streptophyta > Magnoliopsida > Santalales > Viscaceae > Viscum > Viscum album. The sequence goes on along the minus strand of OY728157.1, from coordinate 450,831,352 downwards.
TCAAACATGGAGTAAATTTTATTAAAATATTTTTATAATTATTAGATATTTAATTTTTTAATTAAAATAATCATTTATTATAAAAATACTGATTTTAATATTATAATATATTGTATGAAACATTAAAAAATTGGCTAAAGATTCATAAAATTATCTAATAATAATTACAAAATATTATATAATTTCATTACTAATTTTTATAAAATAATTTTTTTCTAAAATTATTATGTTAATTATGAAACTGTAAATAAATATTTATGACTTAGTAAATTTCTAATGCATAACAAACCATTTTAAAAATATTTATTTAATTATTTTGTATAAGATACCTAAATTTAATTTATTATTTTTATGGTGAGTTAACTATTATATTTTATTGTTTACTATTTGTAATGGTCAAATTAGTATTCCAATGTCCATGTGGGTATTCCATTTGAATAACATCCCTAATTTCTAGAAATACCTCTTACTTCATTTAATTTTTAATTTCAATGGTTTCATGGTGATATAAATGTGATTTAATGTGATTAATTCAATAAGATATAATTATTAGAAGGTAAATTTCATTGATAAAATTTAGGATTATTACATTATTCTACTCTTCTGAAATATATTCCTTGAAATTATGTTTTACATTCATAAGTGAGGTTATTTATCATTAATTGTCTCTTCTGGTTCCCAAGTCACTTCTTCATACTTATGATTCCCCGACAAATATTTCACAATGTGGGTTAGAATGTTGCGTAGACCCTTATCTCTTCATTCCCGAATCAATACTATCTTCTCCGCATAAGAGAGGTCAACATCCATTTGTACCACCTCTGAGTTCAATAAATGTGAGATATCTAGTATGTAATTCCTTCACCAGGATTCATGTAACACATAATGAATTTATTTCACAATTGGTGGAAATTTATGCTAATTGGACACTATTTTTGTGTGATAAAGGATCTCAAAGGGTACAGTGTACCATGAGATAAGCTTCCTTTTAATTCCAAACCTAGTGAAAAATTCCCATAGTGATTTTAGAAGGAAGACATTATATCCATGCTAAGATACAAGTCCCATAGATGGTTTTAATTACAAATCTATTATTTATATTGATCATCCTTCATAGGTTGCAAGATATCTTGAATCTTCCCTTACAATTATTTTACAATATCAATTCCATGTAGCGTACATTTTCCAAATTCATACAAATAGGATGGAGTTCTATATCTATTTCAATACATAGATCCATTTGGAGCCATATAAATAATTGATAGAAAGATATTATATTATGATAACACAACCATTGGAATGTGGGGATCACATACAACTTTTAATTTCATTGAGTATTCTCTTATCGTTTCTTTGATCATCATGATAGTCCTTTTAGATTAGACATCATTTTTGGGGTGATAGGTCATGATGAAATTCAATTCAGTAAAAAGTAATGTTGGAGACGTCTCTATAATTTAGATGTGAACCATAGATCATGGTCAAAGATAATTGAATGTGGTACCCCAAAAATCCTTAACACTCAGATAGCATATATCCTGGAAATTTTTTAGAGTGAGAAATATTTTCATATAGTTAAAAAGTTGGATTTCTTGGTGTGTTGGTAAACTATAACCCATATATCATTGTTTCCTTTGGATATAATCAGGAGACCAGTGATGAAGTCTATGGTGACATTCTCCCATTTCCAAAAGTGTATAGGTAATGGCCTCATCATCCCTTTGGACATATGTCACACTTCATTAACATTCTTCCATATTTATCACCTTCATATATACTCAATAATCTTCTTCTTCGTGTTGTCCCCCAAAAATTGTTCTTGGATATCAGGATACAAATTTTTGCTTCCAAGATTGATAGAGAAACTTGTGTTATGTGAATTACCCAACAAGTCCCTATTTTTCTTAGGCCATGAAGGCATGCACATAATAATTCCAAAATGAATCAAACCATCATCATAGATATTCAATAGTTATAGATTTCCTTCATTTATTGTATTCACATTTTTTGTATCATTAGATCATCCCTTTATTCCTCATTAATCATATCTTGGATATATAATTTGTAAATAATTTCGGAAAGGTATGATGTATTCTATGCCATTATAATATCTAAATCCATATTTTTCATGTCTATGGAGATATGGTCTTTCTCATTATACAACATGGATCGAGTAGTCGATTCATTTTTATAAAGAGCATCTACTACGTTTCTTCCTTCCTAGGATGATAGTGAAAATGAGAAATCGTGGTCTTTAATTAGATCTAACAATATCCTTTGATTCATGCTTATCTCCATTTCTATAAACATATAAAATAAACTCTTTTGATTAATATATATGTCAAACTTCTCTCTATATAGGTAGTGCTACCATATTTTTATGTAAAATCCATAGCTGCTAACTCCAGATCATGTTTCAGATAGTTCTGCTCATGGATCTTTAAATACTATGAATCAGAGGATATCAGTTTATCATTCAGTATGAGTACACAACCCATGCCATTCATTAAAGCATCATTGTATATAAAAAATCATTATAATTTTTTTTTAATGTGAGTATGTGTTCAGTTATTAGACTCTTATTTAGCTTCATGATGATTTTCTATCATTCTTAATCCCATACATTATTTATCCCAATCCTTGGTAACATAGTTATCGGGCTTCAAAATCATTTGAAATTAATCACAACACATCAATAGTGCCATTATAATCCAAGAAATCGATGGATTTCAATGACTCTAGATGGTGAGGATCATTCATTAATTAGAATTTATTTGAAGGGTCCATAAAAATTCCCCAACTTGTGATCACATGTCCCAAGAATTTGAAATTATACATCCAAAATTCACAATTTCTAAACATGGTTTACTACTTATCCTTCCTCAAAATCACAAACATTGTAGAGACCCGAAGCTTGACGTACATGGAAATTACATTACTTTAGCGGAATACTTAATACATAACAAAAACAGACGCACAAGGATCGTAATAGTTTAGTCTCTTTGGAAACTCGGAATAAAATCTTTTAATTGTGATGAAAGATCTTCAACATCTCCCAATAATTATCTTCTGTTTTTTTCTTACCTAAAACGTTTCTTTACATCCAGGGGAAAAGAAAACATAAAAGGGGTGAGCTCAAATGCTCAGAAAGGGTAAACAAATGAAGTATCAATCACATCATATACGTAAGAACATAACTTTTGGAAATCTTAACCTGCAAAAGAAATCATAATTTCATAACATGGGATAAATCATAGTAGTGAAATGTAATCCCAATAATCATATCATAAAAGATGAAACTTTGTGTCATACACACATAATCATAGAGAATCAGTTCTTGTTAGTCAAGACTCATTTCCAAGACTATCTTAGTGGACAAAGTCCATTTCTGAACCAAGGTCATTCCTTGTTTCACTCCTGCTTCACTGAACTGGTTTAAACTGTCGTTCCAGCCATGTCTGTCTCATGAGATATAAAATATTTACCCAATTAATTGGAGGGAGATATAGGTCCCACCCATCTCATAATGATACCATTATTGTGTGTGCCACAAAATCATAAACCATACATCATATCATAACACATGAAATAAAAATGGGAATCTTAAACATTGTGACACCATAAAACAATTCTTATAAGATAAAGGAATTCATAAAAATATTTCCATCACAACATAATCAAATAAATGTAATAATAGGGATAGAAACAGAACCCTTTATTATCTTAGATGGAAAATAATTTTGATAAAACACTTGAACTCCATTCTTGAGGAAAATATCTTTTCTACTTCAAAAACACTTTTACTTTCTTAACATGTCGTACAATTATAAACTAAAAGCTGTTGATTAAAAATATACTTGAAAAATTCTAAAGGAAGCTTCTTGGAAATAATTTTTTAAAAATCCATTTATTCTGTATAAGTTAAAATAAACATTTTTCATACTTTTGTCGGAAAAGTCAAAAAATACCTCGTATGAAAAAAAAATGACAAAAGATTCCGTTCATATATTTTACTAAAAACTCACCGAAGGGTAAAATTGGATATAAACTATTGTATAAGGATATAAATATTACATATAGAGGAAACATGGATGTGGATGATAAAATAAACCCCGAGTAAATACCAAAGTGTAAGCAATCTCAGATAAAAATGAGATTTGTGATATTTTCCCTTACCTTAGGTCCGACTTGCTTTGTAAGTGCCCGAAACTCCTTTATAATTATTTAAATAATGTCATTGACTTATTACAGAATCAAACTTATTGTTATGATATCATATATGGTCATATTTTTAGCTTCTTATTAGTAATACTTCATTATTACTTGTTATTCGGGTGTTTATTACTCTTTGTTCTTATGCATGTTTTGCCGAATAAATTCTTATTCTTATCTTTAGGTTATAGATAACTCATTTCCATAATGGTATTAGTGTAATATATATCATATTAATTCATTCAATTCATTTACATAATCATTATTCAATGAAGATCATGTAGAACGAGTCGCATCACATCGTGGAGACGGTATTCCGTACGTACGCATGAGCGATGATATTGTTCCCATGATCGTGGAATTGTATTAGAGTAAATGTATAATATTTCAGAATCAATATAATTTTACAATAATGATCTATAGTAATTATTTACACCATTATACCCATCCAAGTAAGGTGGTGGTGGAAAATAGATTACACCACGGCGTGGAGACGGTATTCTGTACGTACGCACGCGCAGTGATTTCATTTTCTGTAGGATGGATAGATGGTTAAATAGGGTTGTTTCATACTTATAATAAAATATAATTATATGAGTGATACTAATGTTATTAATTCATAATGAAACAACTAAAGAAGAAGAAGTTGAAGAAGAAAGAAATTGGAAAGGATCGGTAATGGATATTATCTCTTCTTTGAAGTGCTTCTGTGAGACCTCCTTTTAGGGTACTAAAATTGGTCTTTGAAGAAGACCAGGACCTCTAGGATGTCTATAGGTAAGTGTAGAGGAGAAAGTGGAAGGGGTTGGCCGAGCTTGAAGGCTGAAAGTGGTGTGATGAAGAGGGGGAAGAGGTGCCCTTTTATAAGGGAGGAGAGGGGCTCCTTTGAAAAAACTAAAAATATTATATTATTATAAGGTCATGTTCGGTTTTAAATAGCTCCAAATTGATATATTTAAAATCTAAGGTGTGGATGGGTCAAAATAATCTCATCCAATAGAATTTAGACATGTTTAGGTTCCTATTTGAACCTTATCATTTATATTTAACATTAAGTTAAATAATTTTACTTTTACTGTGTCTTATTGTGTTCTTATACTATAAGGTTAATAAACATACTATAAGCAGCCAAAAGAACCCCAAGTTGTTTATAATTAATATATATAACCATATATAAGTCATTTGGACGAACCATAGATTTTTAGGAATAAAATAACAATTAATAATATAATATTTGTTTTAAAAACTATTTTATGTCAATTTTGACACTATTTAGTAATTGATTTTTGTGAAAATCATAATAGAATGATTAGTTCGAAAAAAGTTAATAAAATCAATATAAACCTATAATATTAACCTACAAAATTAGTGGAATTCATAAAAAGTCTCAAATTACATTTATATGGGTATTTATAACATCAATTATGTCAATATTTTATTAATAAGATAATTACTGCATCATCTTTGTGTCATAAATAAATTAACATATTAATATTCTAAAAATTACAAATAAAATATCGTTTTTAGGAAATATTTTTGGCTTTCTAATGAATATTTATAGTCGAATTTATCTTCTGTATAACCCAATATTAAAAATGATTTAGTTCTTAAACTTTGATTTTTAACTATTTTAACCCTTCTTTAAATAAATTAATAATTGATGTCCTAATATAATTCAAGTGGGCCTAAATGGACATATTTTATTCCTAAGGTTGTTTTTCGTCGAATTACACTTATCCAAGACATGTTTTAGGATAATAATAATATCATTCTAACCCTTAATTACCCTGTTTACTTTTAACCGTGGTTAAAAAAAGTAAAAAGTTACTATTCACCAAAAATATTTTCATCTCATTGAAGCAAATTTTACTTACTGACATCAACCGTGTCTGTCAGATTTTTGAAATTCCAATCACAGAAGCGGTAAAATTAAGATTTATGAAAAAATTAGTTTTTTTAACTACCACTTAGTAGTTTTACTATTCATCAAAAATTGATGTTTTTCAGAAAAATACCAAAAAATAGGCCTAAGATATATTGAATGTTAAGAATTCAAAAATTTTGTCTATTTTACCAAATTCAGAACATATCATTTTCATTAATTAATTTAAAAATTAGTTCCCATCGTCAAATCAAATAGCGTGTTTTTAAGAGATAATAACTATCAAAAGATTGACACTTGTTTATAACTGGTTTAAATGTGAAATTACATCCAATGAACAACATTGTATTAAATTGTAAAAATATATTCTAAATATGCTTTTAAACCACTCAAATTAATAATTTATAACTATTAATTATTTCTATTAAAAAAGTTCTTTTTAATTAAAATTTAGTAATTTTCACTATTAATCAGAATATGAAAGTTATCCGAAAAGTACCAAAATTTCACCCTAAGCTAATTTCGATATTCCGAATACAAAAATGAAGTCCATTTTGAGAGTTAAAATTTCTATAAATTTATAAGTTGGTTATTACTATTCATAATGGATAGTTTTAATAATATTTTAATAGAATATCGTTGTTTAGTGAAACTCGGTATTGCGTACTACACACGCTATCGAGGAAGGTCGCGATTGTGTGCAAGGCAAGTCAAGGATTCATGTAGTGCAAGATCCTTTTGGTGTAATGTACAACACAAGACATTAATGACATTGAAAAAGAATATTTTTCATGAAATTTCGGGGCGTTACATTATACCCCCTTTAAAATGAATTTCGCCCTCGAAATTCGACGGGGTTATAAATGGTTTACTACTTGAAAGTTTCTTTAATATAAACCCACATTGTAAAAAGGAATAACAAAACCAATCTTTAAAAACAAAAGTATGAAACGTAACGGTTACCCAAATAAACTAATCGCTGGGTTTTCATTTATATGAAAATATGGATATGGAAGAGAAATCTAACCATCATGTTCTGATGGAGAGTGTTAGAGAACATGGCTATGGAAAATCCAGCAATCACAGAGTTATAAATTTGTGATGATCTAAGTTACCATCTAATTCATCAGATATAAGAGCACTAGGACAACATTTTTGGTTTTCAAGATCATTTCCCTAAAGTTGATGAAATTTGAATTAGAAGAAATACTTTCGTGATTTTGGAATAGTCTCACCGCTTGTCATTCTTTGGACAATTTCCACTTCATCTATTAAATAAATGAAGTTGAATTTGTCATTCATGATGTGTTAGCAGATCATGTGATTGAATGATGGGTCATTCCATCTGTCTCAAACAAATGGTTAGAAAAGTTATCAAAAAATACATAAGTCCATCTATAGTGAGATTTATCATATATAGTTCCTAAAATGGACTTATACTTCATATAGCATACTGCTTAATATAATAAAACTAGTTTCTACTAAACAGGGACTTCCTGTAGGCCAGTGGTAGGAGATAAAGGCTAGTCGCACTTCGGTTGTGGGTTCGATTTCCACAGCCTTGTCCGACCCGATGGGATGTCGCCCGTCCTGCATGTTGTCCTTTTTTCTAAAACTACATTACTATAACATCACATAAATAATATCAAAAAAAGTTCCATCCTTAAACATTAATAACTCATGGTTAACATAATCCATTCCAATCTTTAGGCTTATCTAAAATACTTCGTTCCAAGCTCATAGTATAAAGAAAACGATTACTTAAAATGTCATCATCCAAGCATGTGAATACCATAATTTATCCCCCATATATCTTGTTGGTCACATTCCAATCATGTGAATACCTTAATCATGTATTCTCTTGAAAAATGAATACCCATTAGACCTTAGTGAAAACATGAATGCTGTCAAAAGTTAACTCTTTCCACATACCAAAATCCAAAAATTCTATATACTCAAACCATGATATAACCTTCTCCTTATATCAGTCAGGAGCTCATGAATACTATCAAACATTTAATTTTCCCATTATCCCTTCATTATGTGCATATCATCTACATTCTAAAAATATCTGAATAAACTTTAATGGATACTGGTACCATTAATCATACACTTTCAAAACACAAGGAAAGACAACAGTGTAACAATCCTTAGATGTCTCCTTATTCCATAGTACCATGAGATTACTTATACAACATTACACATGATAAACATGTAATAATTCCACTACATTCTTAAACCATTGAACGAGCTTCAACAATTCTTTCATCTCACATATCATTTGTAGTCTCTTCATCATCATCAACATAAATACTACCCATACAACCATAGTGATTCTATTCATGAGACTTTCCCTTAGGGCATTGGTTTGCATAATGCCTGTACATTCCACATTTAAAACATTTAACCATTGTTGATGTCGTAGCAATACCATTATCCTCGTCCATGGTGTTAACTGAACCTTTTCCTTTGCACTTACTGGCTTTGTTTCCTTTTCCAAACCCAAAGCATCTTCTAGTTCCTTTGAAACATTTTCCTTGATGCCTCTTCCCACATGATTTACATAGGGTAAATTGAACTTTCTTTCCTCTATGATCATCATGAAACTCCATCTTTCTCTTATTAGCAGAGTCAGGAAACTTACCAAATTTTACTTTATTGATCATATTATTAGATTGATGATTCGTCATAATAATGATGTTTGGACTTCCAAATCCGATTTCATTAGGTTCCTCATGAATAATATCATTCCATTGTCCATCATATCCTCCATTATCGTGAATCATCTTGTTTCCATCCATTTTCTAAAACCCAAAAAGAATAGAGTGAGAGGAAAAAATCATAATAAAGGGGGAGTAACTTCAATATCTAACATATTTGGTTTAATATAATATCATTACCATAGTTATAGGACTATATCCTATACGTATACTTATCCTTAGGTACATCACTAGACATACCTTAGAAATATCTCTAGGGATCTCACTAACGTTTTCACATCCTAGTTTCCAAAGGTTGACTAATCCTTTCCTTTGATACCAACTGTAGAGACCCAAAGCTTGAAGTAAATGGACATTACATTACTTTGGCAGAATACTTAATACATAACAAAATAGAAACACAAGGATCGTAATAGTTTAGTGTCTTTGGAAACTCGGAATAAAATCTTTTAATCATGGTGAAAGATCTTCAACATCTCCCAATAAATATATTCCCTTTTTTTCTTACCTAAAACCATTCTTTACATCGTGGGGAAAAAAGAAAACATAAAAGGGGTGAGCTCAAATGCTCGGTAAGGGTAAACAAAATAAGTATCAATCACATCATATACGTAAGAACAAAACTTTTGGAAATATTAACCTGCAAAAGAAATCATAATTTCATAACATGGGATAAATCATAGTAGTGAAATGTAATCCCAGTAATCATAACATAAAAAGTTAAACTTTTTGGCATACACACATAATCATAGAGAATCATTTCTTGTTAGTCAAGACTCATTGCCAAGACTATCTTAGTGGACAAAGTCCATTTCTGAACCAAGGTCATTCCTCGTTTTAGTCCTGCTTCACTGAACCGATTTATACTACCATTCCAGCCATTTTTATCTCATGAGATATAAAATCTTTACCCAATTTATTGGAGGGAGATATAGGTCCCACCCATCTCATAATGATACCATTCTTATGTGTTCCACAAAATCATAAACCATACATCATATCATAACCCATGAAATAAAAATGGAAATCTGAAACATTGCGACATCATAAAACAATTCTTATAAGATAAAGGAATTCATAAAAATAATTCCATCACAACATAATCAAATCAATGTAATAATAGTTATAGAAACATAACACTTTATTATCTTAGATGGAAAATAATTTTGATAAAACACTTGAACTCCATTCTTGAGGAAAATATCCTTTCTGCTTCAAAAACACTTTTCCTTTCTTAACATGTCTTAAAATAATAAAATAAAAGAAGTTGATTAAAAATAAACTTGAAAACTTGTAATGGAATCTTCTTGGAAATAATGTTTTAAAAATCCATTTATGTCGTATAAGTTAAAAAAACATTCTTCGTACTTTTGTCGGAAAAGTCAAAAAATACCTCGTACGAAATAAACGACATAAGATTCCTTTCATATCTGTTACTAAAAACTCACCGAAGGGTAAAATAGGATATAAACTATTGTATAAGGATATAAATATTACATATAGAGGAAACATGGATGTGGATGATAAAATAAACCCCCAGTAAATACCCAAGTATAAACAATCTCAGATAAAAATGAGATTTTTGATATTTTTCTTTACCTTAGGTCCAACTTGCTTTGTAAGTGTCCGAACCTCCGGTATGATGATTTAAATAATGTTATTGACTTACTACATAATCATACCTATTGTTATGATATCATATATGGTCATATTTTTAGCTTCTTATTAGTAATACTTCATTATTACTTGTTATTCGGGTGTTTATTACTCTTTGTTCATATGCATGTTTTGCCGAATAAATTCTTATTCTTCTCTTTAGGTTATAGATAACTCATTTCCAGAATGGTATTAGTGTAATATATATCATATTCATTCATTCAATTCATTTACATAATCATTATTCAATGACGATCATGTAGAACGAGTCGCATCACATCGTGGAGACGGTATTCCGTACGTACGCACGAGCGATGATATTGTTCCCATGATCGTGGAATTGTATTAGAGTGTATGTATAATATTTCAGAATCAATATAATTTTACAATAATCAACTATAGTCATTATTTACACCATTATATCCATCCAAGTAAGGTGGTGGTGGAAAATTTATTACACCACGGCGTGGAGACGGTATTCCGTACGTACGCACGCGCGGTGATTTCATTTTCCGTAGGATGGATAGATGGTTAAATAGGGTTGTTTCATACTTATAATAACATATTAGTATATTATTGATACTTATGTTATTACTTCATAATGAAACAACTAAAGAAAAATAAGTTGAAGAAGAACGAAATTGGAAAGGATCGGTAATGGATATTACATATTCTTTGATGTGCTTCTTTGAGACCTCCTTTTAGGGTACTAAAATTGGTCTTTGAAGAAGAAAAATACCTCTAGGATGTCTCTAGGGAAGTGTAGAGGAGAAAGTGGCAGAGGTTGGCTGAGATTTAATGCTAAAATTGGTGTAAGAAAGAGGGGGAGGAGGTGTCCTTTTATAAGGGAGGAGAGGGGCTCCTTTGGAAAAACAAAAAATATTATTTTATTATAAGGTCAAGTTCGGTTTTAAACAGCTCCAAATTGATATATTTAGAAGATAAGGTGGGGATGGGTCTAAATACTCTAATATAATCGAATTTAGACAATTTTAGGTTCCTATTTTAACCTTATCATTTAGATTTAACATTAAGTTAAATAATTTTACTTTTACCATGTCTTCTTGTGTTCTTATACTATAAGGTTAATAAACTTACTATAAGCAGCCAAAAAAACCCCAAGTTGTTTATTATTAATATATATAACCTTATATAAGTAATTTGGCCGAACCATATATTTTTAGGAATAAAATAACAATTAATAATATAATATTTTTTTAAAAAACTATTTTATGTCAATTTTGAAACTATTTAGTAATTGATTTTTGTGAAAATAATAACAGAATGATTAGTTCGAATAAATTAATTAAAATCAATATTAACATATCATATGAACCTAAAAAATTAGTGGAATTCATAAAAAGTCTCAAATTACATTTATTTTTGTATTTATAACATCAATTATGTCAATATTTCATTAATAAGATAATTACTGCATCATCTTTGTTCATAAATAAAATAAATTATATAAAGTCTAAAAATTACAAATAAAATATCATTATGTAGAAAATCGTTTTATCTTTATAATGAACATTTATAGTCGAATTTATATTTTGTATAACCCTATATTAAAAATGATATAGTTATTAAAATTTAATTTTTAACTATTTTAACCCTTCTTTAAATAAATTAATAATAAATGTCATAATCTAATCCATGCGGGCCTAAATGGTCATATTTTATTCCTAAGGTTGTTTTTGGTCGAATTAAACTTATCCAATAGAATTAGGATATGTGTTAGGGTAATAATAATATCATTCTTACCCTTAATTACCCTGTTTACTTTTAACAGTGGTAAAAAAAGTAAAAAGTTACTATTCACAAAAAATTATTTTCATCTCATTGAACCACATTTTACTTACTAACATCAACCGTGTCTCTCAGATTTTTGAAATTCCAATCACAGAAGCGGTAAAATTAAGATTTATGAAATAATTTGTTTTTTTATGTACCACTTAGTAGTTTCACTATTCATCAAAACTTGACGTTTTTAAAAAAAATACCAAAAATTAGGCCTAAGCTATATTTGATATTAAGAATTCAAAAATGATGACTATTTTACCAAATTCAAAACATATCAGTTGCATTAATTAATTTAAAAATTAGTTCCCCTCGTCAAAACAAATAGCGTGTTTTTACAATATAATAACTATCAAAATATTGACACTTATTTATAACTGGTTTAAATGTGAAATTACATCCAATGACCGACATTGTATTAAATTGTAAAACTATATTCTAAATATAATTTAAAACCACTCAAATTAATAATTTATCACTATTAATTATTTATATTAAAAAGGTTCTTTTTATTTAAAATTTAGTAATTTTCACTATTCATCAGAATATGAAAGTTATCTGAAAAGTACCAAAATTTCACCCTAAGCTAATTTCGATATTCTGAATCCAAAAATGAAGTCCATTTTGAGAGCTAAAATTTCTAAAATTTTAAAAGGTGGTTATTACTATTCATAATTGATTGTTTTAATAATATTTTAATAGCATATCGTTGTTTAGTGAAACTCGGTATTGCGTACTACACACGCTATCGAGGAAGGTCGCGATTGCGTGCAAGGCAAGTCATGGATGCATGCTGTGCAAGCTCCTTTTGGTGTAACTTACAACATAAGACATTAATGAAATTGAAAAGAATATTTTTAATAAAATTTCGGCGCGTTACAAACATAATCCTAATATGTTCGTCATCTACATCCTTCCACTTAGAGTAGATGTAAATATCATCGATAAACAATACCAAAAAAATTGACTAGGTAATGTATAAAAGTCTATATTCATAAATCAAAAAATATTTTATAGGAATTAATATGACCAAATGGGTTCACAAGAAACTGATAGTACTCATAACTTATACAAAATTAAGCCTTCAGAATATCTTCCTAATTACTCATTATATGATGAAATCTAGAATGGAGATCCACCTTTGAGAAGTACGTAAATCTTCAAATATGATTGAACAATTTATCAATCCTTCAAAATGGAACTAGTTCATTATGGTGAACTTTTTTATCTCATATTAGTCGATACAAAGTCTCAATGATCCATCTACTTTCCTTACAAATAGAACTGGTTCTCCCTAAGGCTTTGCACTAGGGTTTATACAACCATTGTCCCAATTATCTTACAACTAATTATTTAACAAATGAAATTAAACTGAGTCCATCCTATAAGGACATTTTTAAATTTGAGTATCTCTGTGAATGAGTTCTGTTGATAACTCTAACTCATGATCAATGGGAATTCAGGGTTACTCATTAAGAAATATATCATTATATTCCATTACAATGATAATTTCCCCCAGGTTGATAATTTTTTTAATCCAATATATTTATGTGTTAAGCTTCTTTATAGGTAATCAATACCCACCTAGTTTGAGGATTTTCCAATGGAAATTCATGATCCTCTTTGTATTTGTAGTGGTTTTCGGTAATTTTTGTAATATGAAATAATATTTCCTTTTCATGAATGTTGATGTCTTCTATATATAAAGAGATCTAATCCAACCCCACTGTTGCAACAAATTCCACCACTGGTAGTATCATGAGATCTTATGGGAGATTATTACCACATACGCTAATAAGAGATGGTCCAACACAAGGGTTGCAATAATCACAATAGTTGGTGTTTTAATGGATATCTCTAAATTTAGGTTTTGGCCTTCCATTTGATCATTATAGAAAACATACATGATATATGGGAATTCATAGAACCAAAATCAATTAATACGTTTTCAATTATTGAGTGAATGGGAATTAATCCATTTATAACTTCATTTTTTACTCTCATTCATCATTTGTGATGGAATAGCCCTTAACAAGACCTTTCGGATTAGTTGGACGGTGGCACTGATTACCCTCTAGGAGCTAAGGTTTAGAGAAATGGCATGCTTCATGTATTTGGTCACTATAATTATTGTACCAGACCATGGGTGGTGCTCTCTGTTACTCCATTTAATCTGCTAGCTTCTTTTACATTCATGAGATTTATGGATTTCTTTCCCAAACACATATAATTTACACATTCCTTTGTGATTGTTCTAATGTACCTTATTCCCACATTTTTGACATGTGGGTGGTTCGGATTTTTCTCAACATTTTCACTAGATCTGCTAGTTTGAAACTCCACAATTCATTTCATATCACCATAGCCAGTGGACCTTAATCTAAACATCATTTAAAGATTGAAATAACATCCAAAATCTTCTTCATAAGACCCAAATTCACTATTTCTAGATCTTTCCGTGTTTTTGGTTTTAATCCACTAAAGAATATATCAATTTTTCTGTCATTTTTGATAAAAAAACCAAAGCATAACTTACAAGACTTGTGGAATTTTCATCATAGGACATAAAAATTTAACATTAATTTTACTTTACTCTATGAAATCTCTATACATATTATTGTGACGAATTTTAGGGAAATATATCTTAATAAATATTATCGTAATTTATTACCACTATATCAATTAAAATTTTCATTCATCTTGGTGTTCTTAATCAAATCCCACCACTGATCGGCCTCTTAATCTAAACTGTAAGTGGTAGGAGTATCTTATCTATATCAGAATAGTGAATGAAATAAACTATCTTCTCCATTATGTTGATCCACTATTCTTTGAATACAGGATCAAAATATTCACTAAATGTAGGTGGTCCTTGCCACATTACACTTGACAGCCAGTTGTCACATATTTGATGAAATAAAACATTCCACATTATTCAAGTTATTTATTATAACCTGAGGCATCTGGGAAAGAATCACCAACTTATTTAGAACATGACCTCCTAAGGCATTGTGGATAATGTTCAGAAAATCACTGCATTTACCCTCACATGGGTTTATGGGATGGTTTCTCCATGTTCACAAAATTATCTAAAATATAAAAGGATTGACCAAAACATAAGAAAAAAATCCTTGAATAAATAATTTAATCATTTTATAAATTAAGCCTAAATGAATCTATTGTGGGATCCCAACATTTAGAATTCACTATAAAAAATATTCTTGGGTTTTATCATGTACTTTGTCTCACTATATGGTTTTTTACTGATGTTCTCTGATCCTTATTCACAAATTAACTAAACTATGCTCTAATACTAATTATAGTGACCCAAATTTTCCTTACATTATTGTTACATCATTTTAAAAAACAAATATTAGATTTACATATTACTAATAAAATATTTTAATGTTTTTCGAAAATTAGAACCATACATAACATTTATATAATAAAACATAATTTTTTTTAATTCATACTTCCCTAGATTCTTAGTGGCCATAAAATTATTTTTCGTACATTTAATCACCTAAGTATATACATCAACAAAATGGGTGATCTAAAATTATTTTAAGAGTATAGATAAGTATATGAATTAATATAACGTGGGATGAGCATAATCATATTCAACATAACATTGTTACATGATCATAATCATTAGATGAAGCATTAAACAAAGGCATATAGTGTGGAAATGCATAAAAATAAAACAACATATCTTAGTGGTCATCTACCATGAATATCTAACTCTAAATCATGAGATACAACACAATAAACATTTAATTGGAGTGATATATAATTACAGGAACACTAATCACAAAATAACAATTACATGTGCTATATAATTTTTTACCCACCCATCACATAATAACATTTACATTATCATGCATTCCACAGAGAACATATATCAATCCTAGACATAAAATTATCTAAGTAAATAAACGGTCTTAATTTCATAATGTAAACCTTAATAAATAGAAATTAGAGTTCTCAAAGGGAATAAAATTCATGGTATCAATATTTAGTAAAGGATAAACAATATTAAGGGAATTAAATGATTTGTTTTTAGAAAGAAGAGTTCTTTGGGAATAATCATTTTATTTTTCATAAAATAATAATGGAAACATGTATATCCAAGAAAATATAAGACAATGATTAATAATTGGTATTTATTGAAAATTAATGTAATATCCATACTTAAAATGTTGTGAATGTGGTAATACCCAAATAAAGAGAGTTGGGTTCTAGAATTCATCTTACATTAGTTACTAATTAATTTCGCCACATTTGTGCCTTCTGAATAATAAACATATTTTTCTTAAAAACTAATCTAGAAGTTAATTATAGTCATTTTGTAAAAATATTTATCAATTATAATCATTTTATTATATTTTATAATTTCCATGATTGAAATTGATGTATTTTGATCTCATATTTTTCATTTCAATTTCCAATTTCATAATGATTTCTTAATTTTATTTATTTTAATTTAAGAATTATTATATTAAATTATAGAAGAGTATTACACATTTAGTTTAAAATGTGTAAATTTTGTAAAATTAATATTTTACATCGATGAAGGTAGTTATAAGTGTTTTCTTGGAAACGTCTCCATAGGTGGTTAACTGGCCATTAACCGAATGTAGTTGTAAGAGAGAGAAAATGAGGTATGACATTGATATTTTTCATAAAAATGATAATTACCATAGTCTAACACAGTTGATATATTGTTAAATAACATTATAATAAATTTTTTAGTATAAAATTTTTAATTGGATGGTGAAAATTTATAAAAGATAATAAGAAAAGAGGGAAGTGTTAATAGAGACATACTCTCTCATCAGTGTACCTGCTCTTACATAACACTATAAATCATTGTTGTTTGGAGTAAAATTTCTCTAGAAAGTCCATATGTATTCTAAAGGTATTTAAATGTATTATTTTGGATGATAATAGGCTTTGGAATATGGGGAGAGGTTTTTTCCAAAGGGAATGGATATGGGTTATTTATAAATGAGGATGTGGGTATTTTTATAATGAAATGTTCAATAAAATAATATATCAATGGTAATACATTTCACAGTAAAGAATTGAAATTATAAGTCATATATTAATATAATTTAATGAGTTTAGTATTTAAATACATTTTATAATTAAAATTTTTTAACTCTATAAAAGGAGCGTGGAAGGAATGAAAATTTATCATTTTAAAGAATCACTTTTTACATTAGGTTTTGGAAAATTATTTTTAGGTTAAGAAATTGAGTTTATTGTGTTTTAAATAACCATTTATTAAATTAAATATACCATGTATGAACCTATTGTTATAGAAAGAATTATTTCACTATTACATAATGTATGATATAATTTATGATATTGTAGTTATGTAGAAAACATTATATTTACTATTTACCAAAAAATAATATTTCAAAAAATTACACAGAAAACTCTCTCAAACAATTATTGACAAGATGATTTCAAAAATGGACTCCATTTTATAAAATAAATTTTCTCTATATGATAAATTTAATTTTCTAATGAAAATAATTCTTTATCCAAAAAATACAGATTTTAATATTATAACAGATTTAATAAGACTTTCAAAAATTAACTATCTTCCCATAATATTATTGTACAATCATAAGAAAATAGAATATTAATTTATGAAAATATATTAAATATTGAATTATTATATTAAATATAATATTTTAAATAAATATTTAAGACTTCTAGAAATACCAATACCTAATTTACTATTTTTAATATATTTATTTACTTATATTATATTTCCATTTATAAGATACACAAATATTACATGTACTTTTGAATGTGATTTTTCTATTCTACTAGATGGTTTACTATTCCTAATGGTCATATTACTATTCTAATTGACAATTGACTATTCCATTAGTTTAGGTTCCCTAATATCTTGAAATATATCTTCTCTCATTTATTTTTCATATTTTGTAGATTTTATTTTGATATCTATGCGATTTTAAGTGATTTATTCTATAAGACATAATTATAAGATTTTAATTATCGCTGATAGTTGTCTATGTCATTATATTTACTGTGTATTAGATAATATTTACACATAGGCCATTTTATTTTAGTTCTAAATTTCATTCTTATTAATTCATTAGTTCCTGTGATCACAAAAAAACATCCATTATGAAATAAACATGTTAGTTGATAGAAATAAGATAATAATGTGGTATGATCATGTAATTTTTCAAATAGTTATTTTATCTATAGGATAAATAACTAACCACTAACCTAGGAGGAAAATGACTTCAACAAATTAAGGATTATGTTATTGCTTTCCACCAAATCCACCGATGCAACTATCATAGAATGGTTTCACCGTATATATAAACGTGAATGGAATCCAATATCATGAGAGAACCAAAAATAACTTATGCCCTTACTCACACGCAATTGAGGGAAACAATGGGTTTATATGAAACAATCCATGGGCACATAAGACATTAAATAATTAGATTAGAATTGACATGAAGGAAAATCATATTATTTAAAATAAATGAAACCAAAAACATAAAATGTTATTGGTCTATGTTCATTCTATTCCATTATCATGCAATCAATTATGCATTTTATAAATTCATCATTCAATTGTAATAATTCTTATTTAAGATAACTCATTCTCAAATAAATTAATTATTTTATTTTATTTATTCAATTATTGTATCTGAATTATCATTTTAATTTCCTTCCGATTTGATCCATTATAATTTTAAAAAAATAATATAAAATTATTTAAAAATAATTTTATAATTAAACATACATTTTTGGAAACATAGTGGGTGTCCATATAAACTACCAAAAATATATTATACTCATATATTGTTTTCTCTTGCAACTTATAGTATAAATGATTTATCATATAATTTCATGAAATGTACTATAAAATTATTGATTTCATGGGTTGGATAATTTTTTTCTATGTGTTTTGCTTCAATGTATGCTTTGTAATACCGTTAATAAGACACACACAGAATACATTGATTTGATTATTACACAAAAATTTGTAAAATATTTATATATATTAAACCCTGTGACATGGAGTTTACGATAAACAAAATGACCACATACATTCCAATGCTAATAAGTTGTATATATAATAATTAATTAACAGAAATTATATTCAATTAGTTATAAGTAAACGCGATGTACAAGAAGGCTATAAGGAGTGTATTTTTTCACTATTTATCTAAAAGTCGTACCTAGGGACCCTTTTGTGTATTTTATCTTAGAAAAATTAGAGTACACATCATGTAAATGGGATTCATGGTGTGTGGTATTTGAGTTACATGGAGTCGAGTTTGTTAGTCCATATAAGATGAAATGTGGCCTATCTATGACTAATGTACTACACAATGTGAATATGGGCTATATGGAATATTCCCTAGATGATTATGCATTGGGACAATCGTATTAATTTATAGTGTATAATTAATTTCACAGTGTGTATTTAATCTTCAAGTCCTTAAATAATTTTTATGTAATAATTTTTTCATTATACATTTTTAAATGATGTGTACCTTCGGGTATATAGAATGCACTATTTTATATTCCCACCAGAATCATCAACACGTTTGAGTGAGATATTCCATTTTATTTCACACATAAACTTATTCAATTAGAATATATTTACATTAAATGAAATTGGATGAAGTAGATCTCACAATATTGATTAAAGGACTATTAAACATGATTGAAAACTAAATGATAAGTGAAAATCAATCAATGATATTTTATATAATTATAAAATACTTGTGTGACAACTCTGATGAAACATGTAGATTTTGATAATAATGGAATACTGTGATGGGTTGTGGGTAAATTTATTTTCTGTCATGATCAATGATCTATACAATATATAGACAATAAATAATGTCATGATAAAAAAATTAAATAAAATAACAATAGTAAATGGATAGAATACATAATCCAATTTCATGATAATCACATATTATTTATAAATAATTTAATTAATTAAGAATTAAATTGTAAAATTTATTTCAATGTTTATGTATTTAAAAATAAATCTAAATTATTCAATAATTTACTTGTTGTAATAAAGAGAGGATTATTTCTTGGGTGATCCATATGTGTTCCATAAATAACTTAATATCCCTATAGGAATCTTGGAGTGATAGCACAAAACATCCCATTGCGTTCATTGTTTCCTTTGACCACTACGATAATAACATTTAAATCATTCTTCTTGATCACACTATACATAAGAGTTGGAGGTAGAATAATATTTCACTCTATTCATAGGGTCTTAATTAGATAAGTGATCACTCTATGGAATTGAGAGGATTCTATGGATTCATTATGCCCAAAAAAACAAATTAACTGTCACCATTGTATAATAATATTAAATAGTTTATATATCTCTATGGTTAGAAATAAATAATTTCATAGGTTACATTTATTTTTTATTCAATAATTTTTGGGAGCCAGTGTTAATAATAATAATAATATTATTGTTTCTCAACTTGTTCTTATCATGAAAAAGAAAATTATATATTAATTAAATAATAATTATGAAATATATATTATTTCTTACCGCAACATTAAACATAGTCTTATATTCCTCCACAATATTTATCAGGCCTTGAATAATGTATTTACATATATAATAAATATCACGTCATTATTCCCCAAAAAATAAATTAATATTATATTAAGTAAAGAACATAAAAATATTAATCACATGTTCTTCTCCAATAATATTCTCTCCAATAACTAGTGATAGAATAAATTCCATCAAAAAAATATGAATAATTCATAAACCATGTTTGGAAATAATATTTATTCAAATTATTAGAAAATAAATTATAATATTTTATATTAAACTATTATTTTCCATACACATACTGTGTGATCTTCTAGTCTCCTTTATTTGTTGCATTAGGAGAAAAAATATTAATTCATTTCTTAGCATCTTGCAACACTCCAAGGCACCCATTGAGAAATAAGTTAATTCCACAATGAAATAATACCTTATATGAATGCTCACTATGTAATTTATTCCCATTATCATGATATCATATTCATGAAGGTTTCAAACTACTTCCATAAAAAATATTTCTCAAAATCTCTTTCTTTCACATTCCAAAAAATTAAACATGCATATAGATAACCTTGTAAAGGTATTCATTTGGGCTATATTATTTCCATCCAAGGTACTGAGATACGAACATCAATTAATGTAAATGAGGTATAAATCCATTCTAATGTTTTTCATTATTTTCATATCACTTGGGAGGAACCCTATATTCAATCATACAACAAACATATATTGTCACATTTTTCAAAAATATATCCTAATACTAAAATCATAATAATCTTTATTAACTATATTATCATCTAAAAATAAACAACCACACATATATATAGGAATGTCTAGTAAAACAAGTAAATGTGGATTTACTCTAGGATACACTCATTCTCAAAATACGCTACACATGATATTACTAAGGGTGTACACCATGAGTAGGTGCCTCTATGTCTGGTGATTTTTCACCCCATATAGGGTAAAACATTTTTCCATTTAATTTTTATCAATAAGAAATAGAAGATATTTTAATGTATATTATCTTATGACATTGAGGTTCTCATCATAACATGGAACTTATATGATCTTTAAGTGTTACATTTACACTTAGTACATTACCACATAACAAGTTATAGATAAAAACCATCACGTGATAAGGTGTTTTTTAATATACAAAACCATGAGTATAGGTGATCAAATGATCATAGAATTTGGTTCTTAGGAACCAACACCAACACATTCTTCATCCATTTTTTCCATTGAGTAAGCACCATTGGATGAAAATAAACGTATGATGTTAGGCCCATATGATTTGGGTTCTATCTTTTCAGGATCTTCCCTAATATAATTTGAATTATATAGGAAAATATGAATTTTCCATGAAGGAGCTAGTAGAGGTAAACTATTTCCTTTATGGATGTCGTTGTCTAATAATGATGATATTTGAGGTTTTGTAGTGAATGAAATTGTAATTCATCGATCCATTTCAACTCATCTAGACACTTTTGGGATTGAATATCTTCTGAGACATTTCTACAAAAATCTATTTGGAGAAAGTTAAACTATAATTTAGGTGAATCATTTCATTTGTTTCATACGCTAATGAATATAGAGTTTCATTTTTTTTTGCACATGTAGTGGTACAGTGGACCCATAAAATGTGAATGAGCTTGTTTATATATGACTCAATTTCCTTACTCACTATCTTCTATAGCACAATCGATAGAGTCATATTAATGGAATCTATTTTCCCATTTTACGTTGAATTATATCATTATTAATGGTTACACTAAATATTGTATTATTTATACAATTTCATCTACATGGTAGAATAGATATTAGTTTCATTTTTACTTGATATCATGTGGGTGACTTCGAATCAGATAATGATATTGGAAATTGTTATTTGGATGATATTATTCATCCTAACATCCCTTAGTAATATTTTCTCAAACCATATTGAATATAAGTTAATAGTAGTGAGCATGTAAATAAACTAATTAGTTATGGGTGTGGGGTATGACCCACAATATCCAGTCTATATATGGAAAACAACCTCAAATAATTATACGTGTTAATCAATTCTAGGGGTTGTAGATTATTTTTTCATTATAATATAATGAATTAAATCGTATTGTTAATTACAAATATTTATGTATCATAATTTCTCAATAGTAACTGAGACTCTTAATTTTATGGGATAATATGGCCTTGGATTGATATGTGTAATTGGAGCCGAAATGTACTTCTTCCCTGGTAGTAGGAATCTACCCTTTTACTGTACATCTAATGAGGATCCCCTTGAAGCATCATTTTAGAGTGAATTTTTTCAATTTTCCCATCCTAATGAGTAATATATGTCTCTCAATGCTGGGATTATTCCTTTTGTCCCGATCTAAAAAGAGGATCCCATTATGGAGGTAATTTTTTATAAAATGCATCCATACAAGTGTGGATATGGGGTATTCATTATATATGGAATTGTTTGTCTTATTGATTTCCTAAATGTCAACAATATTCTATAGCTATACCACCATGTAGTGCATGATGAAAAATATTGACACATCCTAATCGAAAATGGCTAGGATGTTGGCTTCATTAGTTATTCTATCAGAATGATCATTTTATAAATATGTTACATGATGTAATGTTGTTTCAAAAGGGAACTCTTGCATTCATACATTGACACAACAAGTGATAGTAGAATATTACTTCTTCTTAATTGAATATGAACCACTAATTAGTTTAATATCAATCTCAGACTCCCCTTTTGTCTCTAGGTATATTCAATATAGTTATAGGACAAGTTCCAAGCCTGCAATAAGGGTTTGATATTCTAATTATTTATTAGTGAAGCCTTCAGTTAGTGAGAAATATTAGGGAATAATGTTTTCCAGGGAAATATATAAAATCTATAATCCATCAAAATTGATCATTATGTTATCAATAATCATAAATTCACGACTTTGGGAGTCACATCAAAAATACATCTCCCACATCAAGGGAGTGCCATTGGTGTAGAATACATCTTCATCTAGAGATTTGGTGACCACTATTGGTCTATATAGGGACATTAGAAAGTATATTTTCCTTTTGTAACTTACCTTATTTATAGAATGTTAAAGACCAATTAATATTTTTAAATCCTTAAAATGACACTATATTTTATTTTTTGGATGTTAATAGAGATTATGGGGGGCATCTAGGGATCATTTGAGGCATAGGCCTTCAAAAATAGGAAAAACTGGCAGTGTCACAACGTTTTTCAAGCCATTATCCTAGGGATATTGAAACTGCGGATAGTTACATGTCTTAAATAGTAGTGAAATTCATTCTCTATGTATGGTTTGAAAAATAGTGCACCTAACAGTGTGAGGTTTCCTAGTGAATCACATCCTTCCGTATGTCTGGCACATGGTTTGGCCAACTATGTTACCCTTATATGTGTGTAAAAATTATATTTTCATTTAAAAAAATGTTTTAACACAATTTTTATTCTATATTTATACAACTCATGAAGGTATCCTCTTCTAATAAAATGAACACACCATCATCTCCACTCTTAGGGGTGTTTTATTACTCTATCAATAGTGATCTGTTTCCTTCACAGTTGAATAATACAGACTTCTCTTAGAAATATCTCCCTTTGACACACATTTATTTCTTTGTTTCACCATCCCCCATTGTGATATTTCTATAAGATGTTTTTTAGCCCAATGGGGGAGGGGGGTTCAAAAATATCATGTTTTCTCTTATTTTGGGAAAAATCAAGGTTTTATACGAGATGGGTGTAGTACAATGATAATGAGAGAGGAAGCCTACTCTTTTTCCATTCAATTTCATTTCATTTTTACATTTCCCTATTGTGACTCTATTAGGAACCTTCCATTGAACCTTTCTTATCGAATATTCTATTAATTGGGATGGTTTTTACTACACTTAATGGCCATTTATTATGGGGAAACACATTCTTAGGTTTTTCTCACTACTTTTGGCCATCCAATTAGGTGTGAGAAACCCAAATTACATACTTTTCGCATTTCATAAATGAGGTAATTACCTTGGTTATATGTGGCTCACTAAATATATATTTTAATTGAAAAACTGTATTAAGAAGGGTGTTGAACATTGAATTGGTTCCCATGATAATGTACAGGATTGAATATAAATACTAAGCACGTGTATGATTCCATAATCCATGACATGACTAATTTTTCATTGTGAATATTACTTTCTGTGTAATTAAATACTAATTTAAATTTCGGTAACCTTATGACTTATGAGAAATTTATTTTCCAATTTATTTAAATTCCATCCAGTATTCTATATACCACTTCCTTTCCATATGTTATAACTTGTTTCAGGTTCTCTATGCCACATCAAACAATTAGTTCATTGTTTCATGTGTAAATGAATTGAATTACATGGGTATGTTTAGACAACCATGATATCACGAGTTAATGGAATTTCTTTAATGACATTGTGGTTAGATGCATGTTGATTCCACATTCCTTTTTTTATATTTCATTGATTGTGCACATTGATTATTTCTTCTTCCCATGTTCTGTTACATGAAATATATGAAATTCCTTGGTAATATTTCTAGATTGTGTTTTTGAATAACATGTTTCAACATGAACTTGTTTAAGTCTTATACCTTATAGCTCATGCCTCATTCCATTCTCACTCTTATTAAGTGATCCTTTCCTTGATATAAAAAAAGTTCCATTATTAAATGGATTAAAATACATAGCTTCATTAAATGAAAATCATTTTACATTGAGATTACTTTTTTTTCTAGAAATCATAAATGCATTACATTAAATGTTTTCCTTGTTTGATATGGAACATGACATCGGCTATGGGGGAACATGTTTTTCATATTAAGGTCCCATGGATGTACAAATATTTCTCAATGTGTTACGACTTGACGTGCTAGTGGAAATTCTTTGGCTTATTAAATAAAGGTCTTCCCGAGCAATTGTATATGATCCAATGTGATATGGGTTCCCCGAGGAACATCCACAGACTCACCATATCGAATGATGGCTATGCATTGCCTTGGGTGATACACTGTCCCCTTGTGAGATACCTTGGGAAAAATATATAGTTATCATACCTCATAGCGATATGTGGGGTGACATAAGTCTCTCTATGTATGGGATATGTGGTATTGTCTAATATTGGATGTTCAAATAGTGATACGTGGGATTATTTTACATTGCCATAGATAGGAATGTGACTCCACAACATATTTTAATGAAATGTTTTGATTCCATTGTATTTTATATTATTGAATCATTTCAGATTCATCCTTTATGATTATAGGAGCATGATTATGCCCATTATGATCTTATAATTTACTTCCTATCATTCATATGTGATGACATGGAATTGTGACCTCAAGATAGAGAACATGCTGGTGGGTTTGTTGTTTTAGTTTCTATATAAAAATTGGAACATGTTCAATATTGTGACCTTTATAGGTATCTTATTCATACTTATGGGATAGGCTAAAGTAGGTGGTATGGGATATGTGTATTCTTAGGAAACCAGACGAAAATGAAATTGTTTATTTAATTACATCCCAATAATTTATTATATTAGGAAAAATATAATTCACATATAACATGAAATGGAAAGGCCTAGGCATCATGGGTTTCTTTCATCTGAGAATATATATCACACCCTACATGGGTACGTTTAGGTACCTAAGAATACATTATGATCACATGTATTGATAAAGGGAATCATGTTTCTTCCAATAAATGAGTTTTTTGATTTTAGGATGACGATTTAGGGGACGATAGGTGAGCCTATGCTTTAAATGGTGTGTAGTTGTTTTTGATAATCTTTAGTTTTTCATAAAATGTTGTATATGGTTGTCCACCATCCCCAACAATGGAATTTTTGAATAAATTATGTTCCTGACATCTTCATCCCTTTTTAATGATGTGTTGGTATTTAGTATCTGTCTATTTAGTTTTATTGCATGAATCATTATTTTGCTTCCAATGTTATCTTATTATTATTGTATTTGTTCAAATTGACTTATTTTATCAAAAGTCATGTTATACCTAGTACTATGAGGGGAGAATTTCCCAATGGAAACACCTAGGGTTGTTACTGAAAGATGGTAACCTCTATCATTCGGGGATATATGAATGAGGTCATGTGGCCAACTAGTCTTAGAGTTGGATTAATTGGAATATGGGCAGGGGATTCTATAGGCGGTATTATTCAGCTTTTATTTTATTTTATTTTTTTATTTTTCTATTATAAATGAGATTATGATATAGGAATTTTTATATGAACCTATTCATATACATAGTTAACCAATGTATAGGGGAAACCCAAATGTATTGGGATGGGAATTGTAGTTACCGATTTTCCTATTTATGTCAGATATGTCTTCACTGTTGGATGATGCACAATTTTGGTGATGTGATTGATATTTTCTGATTATATTGATCCTTTATTATTAGTATCTCCAAATTAAATGAGTGAGTTCTATTACAAGAATCGTTCTAGGAATCATAAGGAATGTATTTTCATGCATAGTTTCATTCCACATCTACTTATAGTGTTCATCTACCTTTATATTCGGTGATTGAACTATGCATAGTTTCTATATATTGAAATTTTTACTATCATTAACACTATGTAGTCTTTATTTAATTGTGAATATAGACCATGCTAGTAAAATTTCAGGGATATGTTTTGTATTTCTTTAATGAAATGCAACATTCAACAAAAGATGTTTTTGGGCCCTTATGGATTGGGATGGTGACACACCTAACTCATCCAGTAGATAAAATGGTAATAATATCATCAAATTTTGAATGAAATCCACGTGTTAAGAATATGGTTGCCTTATATATTAATGTGTGACTTTGCCCATAAATTTTCTAAAGTTGTAGGACAAATTCTTTGAGGACCTCTTGAGGTCCTTTCTTCGGATATAGACAATGATCTTGGAGTAGGCTATCAATTCTTTTATTGTCAGCGGCATGCCATAACTTTACATATCCATTATTCCATGATCAGGGAGGATTAGAACATACCCTACTAATTATGATTCCTTTCATTCTTATGGTATCTTTTATAAATATTTCATGATTCCTGTGTTTGGAAATTATAGAGCCAGGCCACAATGATGTAACAAGAAACATGCCAAGATAGTAGTGATGAGAATACTCTAAAGGTGGTATGAAATGATCCACCCAAGGATCCTCTTATAGTGCCTAATGTGGCCCCTCCTAATGATCTTCTACTGAATGATGATGCTTAGTTGATTGATAGTTTTCGGAGGTTTATGATAACTTTTTTAGGTTCTCCCCATCCTTATCTATCTATTTAAGTGCCTACATGGGAAATTAAATACAAGAATCCACCAACAATCATGGGGGATCAAAGTCCTCGTGCTACATAGTCATGGAGAGAATATATTATATCCACATCTGACTGTCTTGAGATGCCTCTATAGCCAACAGTTATCATTTCTACCTACATGACTTCAATCGCTACAAAGCATATATAAGATGTCATATCTTAGTTAGAGTGTTACTAACACCTGATCTGGGAGGACTTCTATAGTTCTTTATTTTATCATTTCCTTCCATATAATTTTATACTGGGCCGATCAAGGGATTTCTTGCATCTTTATTAGGCCTCCATAATATTTCTTGTGTATTCTTCTTGCTTCACTGATCTTTTGCATGTTTCTCCATATCTGATGGGTGAAAAATTGACTAATATGAGTCAATTTGGGGATGGTATTGAATACAATGTCTGCTAGTTGGATAATATTTTTCATTTGACTATCATTAAACTGATAATAAACCATTCCTTGATCACAAAGAGGAGTCATATAGAAGTTGGTCATGTGATCCAGGTCAATTCTATTCCACATCAGGGTGATGGTTTTTTATGAAGTGGAATAAACCATTTTTAGGGTGCACTTCGTGGATTTTCTTTCTAGGTGGAATGTACTGACAGTTCCATAGTCTATCACCAGTGAGGCGAGATGGGCTATAGGAATCCCTTATGCACAAGGAACCTAATGGAATGAAAAAAGCGTGTTGGGATGGGTCATTTATAGTGGTTAGTCCATTAATTTCCTTTATATTCTACTAGAATGGGATCTGTACTAGAACCGTTATTAGGTATAGGATCACTAACAACATTTTAGGATAGAATTTGGTCCTCTACTGGCAAGTCAAGACAAATTTGTCGCTGCCGTAATAAAGGTAGTTAGGATTTAGATCATCAGAAACTATATAGTTGGACTACTCTGATTAGTCATACTATATATCAGGGTCTTGGATCAATCCATATTATTATATTTCATCTATAACTATAGAATAATATTCCAAGTCCATCAATTTTTAGGGTTACTTTCCCTGTAACTTCTACTTTAGTTTCTTCCCCTTTGATATTGGTGTATAACCCACATTGAAATCTATTTCATGTGTGTAATTCCTTGGTTTTTATATCAATTACATATGTCAAAATATTTCTCTAAAAACACCATTGGTTCTATAACATATGTCATACAATAGTTTCAGGAGTTACCCCTTGAGATTGTTGGGTATCATTTCTTATTGAATTTCATCATCCTATATATGAATGGTTATGACATCATCCGCAATATGAACTAAATCAAGTTTTATCATTCCCAACTGGATTTATATCGCCATCGAGATTTCTTCACATCACTCTAGGGTATTTAGTATATACACAGGGGTGAATGGGATATCCTGGAAGATTAGGCTAGCCCCAACAAAAATGGTCTTAGCCGAGTGACAACTCAGTTAGTGAGTCTCATTATAATCGATCAAATAATGTAGCTTATGGATTTCTCTACTACTGTGGATCACAATAATGATATATTCCCTAATTATATCTCTAGATAAATTCATATGAGATATGTTGTGTTCACCCTTGAGCTAGTTCCATGTGTGACAGTAGTGTCCAGTCCTTCATAAAGGATTGCATCCACAGATCTTTAGGAACTCAAAAATAATCATGATGATCTTGATGATAAAAGTTTTATTAGACATAACATTCCTCCATGAGTTTCACCTATTCTTTTCATAAGTAAGGTTGATGTTACCCTACGATTGTGTGAGGATTATAGATTGTTGAATTAGAATAATGTGAATAACCGTTTTCCATTCCATCTTATAGGAAACCTCTTCAACTCCCTCTAGGGAATAATGATTTTCATAAAGATCTATTTAAGGATGAGATACCATCATATTTTTGTGAGACTATAATAAATTTCATGCACATCATTCAAAATTCGGTAAGGATTATATGACTATATGGTTATGCTGTTTGATATGATGAACACATCGTCTATCTTTATGGCCTTGTTGAATCATTGTTTTCACCTGTGTCATGATTATTTCGGGGTAATATTCATTGATAATATATTTGTATACTCACATAGAAGAAAATACCATGATAACCATATTGAGATCGTGATATGTACCCCGAGATTGTGCTAGCTATAATGTAATTACATTAAATTACACTTCTAGATCAGTGAGGTTCACTTCATGGGTGATGTCATATCAGAGGCAGACATTTCTATTAACCCATAGAAGGTTAGGATAGTGGTTTCCAAAAAATATCGCAAGAATGTGTTTGGAGTAAACAACATCATGGGGATTGCAGGATATTACATGCATTTTTTAAATGACTTAGCCTATATAGAATAACCTATTATGGTTCTAACTTATAAGGGGTTGAAGTTCCTATGGTTTGAATATATTGAGTATGTAACTCAAGAGTTAATAGGAAAAATCACTTCATATCTAATTATGATTTTTCCTATTTCAGGATGAAGTAATATAGGTTTTTTATGACTCATTAGGGATAATGATGGGTAGAGTTCTGTTGCAAGGTAATCTCTTCATTGTGTATGGATATCTCTATCTAAGGAATCATGACATAAATTTTTGTAGGTTGGATCTCAAACTAGAATATTTAGTTTATTATGTATTCAATTGAAGGAATTATCTATTGGGAGAGCAGTTCATTGTTTAGAAATATCATAAATGAAAAAAATTATATCTACTCACAGTGATACATGAATTTGAAGTAGTGTTTGTCAGTGGAATACATGAAATATTTTTATTTTGATCTATCTTATACCATTTGTATGTTGAATGATGTGGATGACTAATTGAGCTATAAGACATAATA
The DNA here is from genome assembly GCA_963277665.1 of Viscum album. Classification (NCBI taxonomy): domain Eukaryota; kingdom Viridiplantae; phylum Streptophyta; class Magnoliopsida; order Santalales; family Viscaceae; genus Viscum; species Viscum album. Next base: position 450,800,289 of record OY728157.1, on the reverse strand, counting down.
ACAAGCCATCCAACTATCCAGTAGTGAGTGGAAAATGATGGATATGTTATTTGAGTTTCATATGGAGGTTCCAAATAAAAACGAGCACCCAGTCTTAGTAGATCGAGAATTGAAATCACCTCTTATAGGACGAGTTCATATGTGACAGTTATCATATTCTGAAGGCCTCATTATAATTAATAGAGTCACATGAGATAAAATACCTCCATGATTAGGTTTTTTATAGTAGTGATACCTTGATCTACAGTGGGGGTTTTTTGGTGCCTTCTAATATACGAGAAGAGATGAATAAGGAATATCATGGCTCAAATTGGGAAGCTCGTCTTAGACATATCATGTTGTGTCAGTATATATAATATAGGTATCATGGCCAGTTATGAAGAAGATGATAGAAGTATTAATTACTTAGTGAATCACCTTCCAACAGGTGATGGAAGTACACCAGTGACACGCTAAGATTCTAAAACCTCTATTAATTCTTGATTGGAAAAGGAATGATTTCCCCATGGATTTCAAAATAGTCATGATGAGATATTCTTGAAGAATAAATACATTATAAGTGATCATCAATATCTTGACCAAAGACATTCACTTATTTCTGATCAAAGACTCCTACTTTGTTTATTTGTTTGGAAGACATTACATTTGAGGGGTAGTATAGCTTCATTGTGTACCCAATTCTATAGTCTTAGATCATGAATACAAGTTCACATAATGGTTCTGAAAGGTTTTGTAGAAATCATTAGGATCATAGGGCCTCATGAGTACTACATATCTTCCTCAGATAGATGGGAGATAAATTAGACAATTTGAGTGATAGTGGATATGATTTATACCTTCATTCATGATATTGGTAGTTCATGGGAGAAGAATATTCCTCTAAATGGGTTTTTCTATAATAAATTATTTCATGAGAAAATTCACATGTCTCATTATGTGTCTCTATGTGATATATTGTGATTTTCACCCCTATGTTGGCAAGAGGTCATAGATAAAGCACTATTGGGTCCTCTTCTTGATCAAAATACTTCAGAGCAAGTCTAGTTTATTCCAATGCACATGGATATAACCCAGTTAGGGAAAAATTATGATACCAATCACCACAAAAAACCTCCAGTGTTTGAGGTGGTACACCTTTTCTTTCTTCCCGTATCACCTCATTTGGGACATAAACAAATAAGGTGGTAAGGAAAATTATCTATGATAATTGTTTGGACTTATATGATAGTGTAGTTAGTTGGGATAGAATCCTATAAGTTGTTATTACCTTAGAAGTACTCTTTCATGCATGATGGTTTGATGCATCACAACTTTGACAATATCATCTAGTCCCTTCTCAATTGTTTGATCCTGATGATATTGAGTTAGAGGAGGATTCATTCATTTAGGAGAATCCAATACATATTGCTTACCATAGTTTTAAGGTTATCTGCGGTATGTTAGATGCTTTAGTTTAGGTTCTATGTCATCATGGACTTATGTAGGATGAGACCTAAGAGCAGGATGCTAATGTATTTTTTATAGTTTTCCGAAAACTTCTATGATGGTGTCGTACCACACTCGGAAGGGAAACTGAGGGTTGTGTTGTTTTAAGGAAGAGAGGTTGTAACATCCTGGATGTATACAAAGGTATAGTGAATTTATTTTTCTATTTAAATTCTTTAAAACAACCCATAGTTTTATTCCAAGGTGGTTAATAGAGGTCCTAGGGGAATTTGGGGCTCATTCTATGCCCGAAGTATTGATAATGGGAAAAAATATTGGTCGTACATTTTGTCAAACTGTTTTCCATAGGGAACATAGCCATGTGGCCAGTGGAAGGTATCAGATAGTGGGAAAATGAACATTTTTCACATGGTTAGTATAACTATGCACCAAACCATGCAAAATTCTTACGTAATGTATAACATATCATATGGTTGGAGAACAGTATGGCCAGCCATGTTTCCCAACTAGGAGACCCCAATTTTGGGGTTTAAAATTCTATTTTTTCATTAACAAAAAATACATCACGCCTATTTTTCTTCCCTCTCTCTCAAAATAGTATTTTCTCCCCATCCAGGTTCACTAACACCCCTTCTTCTCCTCTCTTGGGTTTTTTTATATTCATCAGTAGTGACTTGTTTCCTTCATCATAAAAAGTGATATAATCATCTCAGTAAGATCTCCCCTCCACACCATTATATTTATAGGTTTATTCAATCATCATGGAAATATTTCTATGTGATCTATTTTATCCCTATTTTGGATTGTGGCTATTTAATTTGTCAATTTACCTCATTTTATGTTGAATCAAGGGTTGACAATGGACGAGTGTACTATGTGGACCATGAGGTAGGTAGATAACTATTTTCCCTTAACATTCATTGTATTTTGGTATTGTACCATTGTGCGACATACCAAAACCTAATGGTGAACCTTTATTATAACATATTAAATTAACCAAGATGGTTTGAAATTCTTTTAATGACTATTATTTATAGAGAATCCCATTCCTAGTGCCTTTGCCTTCACTTTAGCCATCAGATTGGGTGTGCCAATCCCAAATGGCCTAATTTCCTATTATTTTAATTGATGTAATTAACTTTTTTAATGTCTCAACATGGTTTTATGCATTAAATTATTAAAATTAATTAGACTGATGTTGAATAATGAAATCGAACCCTTGAAAATGTCTACAATTTAGTATAATTGATTTGACAAAAGACATAACATGTTTATTTTTTCCTTGTGAATATCAGTTACGTTGTATTTAAGAACCCATACTAGTATTCGAAACCATGTGAATTTTGGTAATTAAATGTGTAATTTATTTAAATTATTACTTTTATTCCATATACAATTGCTTTCCCGTATACTCTGACTTGTGTCTTGTGGTCTATGCCATATCCTATTTTTAATGAATTTTTTTATATATTAATGGATTAATTTAGAACCCAAAGCATGGAAATTCATAATATCTTGATTAATAGAATGTCATTGATGGCCTAGGGGTTAAAAGATTATTGATGTAACATGTCTTTCTTATATTTAACTCATTATGAACATTTATTATTTCTTAGTAACTTATTTGGAAACTTGATCTATATAAAATGCATTGGTATGACAACAACCTTTTGATATTGAATTGTTTTTGTTGACAAGCACTTGTTTAAGGATTATTCCATTTATCTCATTCCTCATTCATTAGGTACAATAATTTAATGTATTTATTAATGATATATGATATGTTCCATTATTAATTGGATTAAAATTCATAGCATGGTTAATGAAAAGTACGTGGTATGGAGATTAATTTTGTTTGCATGAAATCATAAATGAATTTCTTGATATGTATTCCATTATTGACATGTTACCCAACTCAGGATAGTAAGGAACATGGTTTCTATATTAAGGACCTAGGGATAGAGTCATCGTGCTCAAGGGTTTACAACTAAACATGCCAGTGGAGATGAATTGGATTTCTAGGAATGGGCTTCCCAAGAGATTTCATTTTCCCCTAGGTGATACTGGTTTTTGAGGGGAGAAACTATGGATGGCAGTTTTGGCATGATGATTATGCCATGACTTGGGTGATATTATCCCCCAAAGTGACATACCTGGTACAGACATTGTTGCTACAATTCCTTGTAGAGATACTTAGGATTACATAAGAGTATCCTCAGATGGGTCAGTGGTATTTTCTTATATCATATGTTCCCAGTGTGATTCTTTGGATTCTGTTAGACCGCCTTGGATGGGCATGGGAATCCACCTAATGTTTCAACATAATTAATGGATTATATTATCTATATTATTGTTCCATCATATAAGATTAATCATTTAATATTATATTATCTTTGTTATGCACCAGTGACATGTCTTATTTATATGTTATCATACTTATGTGATGATATGTGATCAATACCATAGTCCAAAGCATATGATTGGGGGTATGTTTTGTCAGTATCATTATTTACATGTGAACCTGTAATATATTATGACATTCAAAGGAATATTATTAATACAACCTTCATAGGCTGAATCAGGTGCTAAGGTATGTGTGTCTGTTTATGAACCTAGCAATATTTTAGTTGTTTATTTAACTAATTTCCTAAAATTTATTATATCATGATCAATATCATTAATTTATATCATCCGATGGAAGGGCCTAGACACCTGAATGCTGACCTACTAAGATTATATATCACACCATACTCAGGCTTGATTTGTTAACTGAGTACACTTTATGATCATAGGTAAAGATAATGTTAATCATGGAACATCTGATGCATGATTTTCATTCAATTTAGGATGTATATTTAGGGGGAGAGGACCAGTCCTATGCATAGAATAACACATATAAGTACCTATAATCATTATAATGTGGTTATAATGAATTTTTTAATTTAACCCATTATTTTTCTATGTGAGGATAGAACCATGAGATTGTTCCATAGTGTCCACATATAAGAAGATTTTTTTTCTTTCAATCTAAAATATTATGGTCAGTGGGTGTAGAAAGTAATACCAAATATAATCAAATGTTTCTCCACCATCATCATAACATCAGTATATGAATCCCCTTTTCATTAAAATGGTTAAGGGGATATTTTTTCCATGTTAGATATGAAATTCCAAATGATGTGAGGAGACCTTGGACCACCTCAGTTTTATGAGATTCATAGGAGGAAATATTTCATGGATTTTACTGGTCCTTTTATGGAAATCCTCAATACCATGATGGAATACCAAAAAAGTAATGAAATTTCCAAAACCATTCAACATAAGGGAAATTTTTCATATTTATCATTGATCCATTATTCCACTACTGACTGAGGATTATTTAATGATTTGTCAGGTGATCACATCCCTATCATGATTTAAACCCCAAATCATCCTCATAATGATATTATATTCATCCCAATATGTTAGTCATGATATGATGCATGACGTGTTGTATTTTAGCACCATCCTTTTTTAATTTAATGAAAATGACATAATAAAAAAAGTATCCTTGAGGTGTTATGAAGGACATGGATTCCTCATCTTTATGGGCTATTTTTTTGGTTATATCCTCAACACCCATCAATTATGAAAATAGTTTAGAATCTAATAGTAGATCAATAAAACATTCTATGATTGAGTTTTAGAGATTTCCCGTTATGTATGTCGATTAATTTCTTTGTAATTAATAAAGACACTGATCTATAATTTATTTTTCTAACAGGGACTTTGATAGTGATCTATTTTGGGTACTGTAGCTCCCAATAAATAATTAATCAATTTTGAATCTTTCGATTCTACATTAGTATCATGAGGGCCATTCATTCTTCTGGATGCCAACATAAATCCTAGATGGTCTTTGGGTAATCCTAGGAGGTGTATATACATAATAGTATTCCACATTGGAATTACTATATATATACGAGAAGAAAAATATTGTTTTTTAGTAAAATTAAATATTAATCTATTTCTCCATGATAAGCATGGTGACACTAATCAAAGTAAGGCTAAGAGCCTTCTTATATTCCAAGACTCACCTGCTAAGTCATTTCAATGGTGGTGGAGTCAACATATTTGAATCTAGGATGGTTTCTCCACTGTTTATCATCTTCATCTTGAAACTATGAGTTCATGATGTCATTTTCAAACATTGTGGGTAATATTAAGTCATCAGATTAATTGTTGAGTTAAGAGAGGGCATGGGAAGTGAAATTGTCATTTTAAAAATCTAGAGTCATTGTAGATACACTCTGGATGTATTTTTTCATTTATGTTGTCACTAGTGAAATGATGATACTGGATATCTATGATTAAATATGTTTCCTCAATTAAATTTATAGGAAGCACATAATCAGTTTTGAGCATACCCTGGGGATTCACAAAGGCATTCCCCAAGAAATTTATTGATGAAACTGGAATATTTTCATCCACTATTTATTGATTTCCATAATTTTTTTAGAATAATTCCTCAAAAAATATAGTATCCCAAGAATCCAAGGGAGAATTTCAGCCATGTAGTATAGTGACCTTTCCATCGATTGGGAGTTTCAAACAATGATGAAATGTTGAATGAATCTCCACCCCGTTATGAATATATAGACTTACAATAATGAAATTATAGGATGTGTATCACTGTGTAACCAAGAAATTAGTTTTAGATGTTATGTTTTCAAACATATCCTTTAGGTTGATATTTCAAATACATTTTTTCTCACTCTTATCATACCCTTGAATGATTATCATTTTATGTGATAGATCTTCCACACTATATCTAAAAACTGGATGGCCTATATCATGAAATTGATAATCCCAGAACCATTTTTAATTATAATAATATATATATCAATAGTTTTTGGATTTTAAGAAACATGTAGAGGTCTGATATGTGCCTATAAATCTTCTTCATGATCATGTTATATGAATGATATGGTTACATTGAATTCAGAGTGGAATGCCTCCTCACCATAAATCTTAGTTACATTAACTTCTTTCATGAATTAATTTTTGATCTAGAATCCTATATGATTTAATCTTTGAGTTATTTTGAATGATAAATAGAATCAATTATTGATTGATTTTCTTTAACAAACTACAACTTTTTCAAAATATATTACTTTTGAGAAAAAAAATTGTGCTTTTAAAGGTGTAATTTCTCTATATTCTTTCTCTAAAGAGTTGTGCGGTCAGTGGTAAATGGCCCTATTGATTGATTTGAGTTCAATGGGGAGGATATATCCACTTTTTGGGGTTGAATATGCCTTCCCCATTATTTGGTAAAATTATACAATAACACCCCTTCAAGAAGGTCATGTAGTATAACATGAATTTGGAGAATGTTAAAGGGATCTGAGGCATCTCTGTGTTTCCGTTGGGATTTCATAGGTGGTTAAACTAGTGTCTCAACTACATATAAGTCCTATGTATGGATATGACCAAAATATGTGGTTCATCCTGACCGACACAACCCTCTACATCCTAGGATTCTTTTTCATGGACCTCTCACTCTATGGATAAGTTAGAGGATCTCATAGTCAAAGGGGAATTCATCATCAATTAGGGGATATGTTAATTTTACTAAAGTAACTGTAAAAAAAGAGATCTTCATCTAGTCATAATTAAATTCATTGTAGCCATTCCCATTCTCCACATTCCAATGTGAAGAAGACTTCAAGAGTTATAGCTTATAGTGGAGATGTATATAAATGTAGAGCTTCAATTTATTTTTGTGTTTGATAATTATTTACCCCGCTAGGAGGTGTACTCAAAGCCACTATCCTAGGAGACGAGACAATTTTTTTCTATATTGGGATCACAATGTGGAATGATAATTATTGATTATATTTTGAGTCATCCAATTACTGAATTTGTTTTTGATGAATTATATTGCTAGTCATTGTCCTCCTCTAGTTTGGAAATGATTACACAAGTCGCCTACACTGGGGAATATTATTGTATCACCTCTCCAGATTAAACCATGATTTATTTAATTTCTTTCAAGATAAAGTATTTATTGATAGTGTGTACATCCTCTTATGTGAAGGGAACTATCTGGAAAAATATATTTTGTTTATTTCATTTCTTCTTCTAGGCTATGGTATCCTATATTGGCTGTTTTCCATATTTTCTTCAAAATAAAAAATGGACTTATCATTTATGAAATAATGTGATGCATTAATCCATTCATTGAATTATGGGTGATCTGTATCAGTTTCTCTTGACTTGGTTGATTTTGTTCCTTCTACCACTCGACGGGTGGTAGCAAATGATTCTCAGCCTTTTTGTGGGTTTGAATGTGCACTACTACCATTTTAATGGAAATGGTGGTAGTCTCTATGTTACCAAGACCATATACATGTGTTTAGGACATGAGTTGATATTTAACAAAAGACCATTGAATAGAACCTTCTTGGTGTTGTTCTATTTCTTCAAACTCACATATAAGCTCTAATAATTAATTAGGAATAATGTTTTTTCGTGTTCATTACATTTATTTTTATCTTATAGTTCAAGAAATTGATTATGAAAGATAGGTATTACTATTTAATAGTTTAAACCATTTTATCTACTAATTAATTTTGATAATATATCATTTCTCTATTGTTTTTTGTTTTTATGTTCAACAATTCTCTTCTTTTTCATCACATACATATATTATTATAGTAACTGATGATGTAGGTATTCTTATCTATCAATACATCCTAATCAAATTCTACTGTACTAAATGTAAAAAATCCCTACCATATATTTTATAAAATATATTAGTTTGTTCTACAATTTCTAATCTCAATGGACTATCATCTACAAGAACAAAGACATGAATTATGTGAGATTCTATTCTGGATCTCCATCATCGTCAATGGTAGAATGGTTTGGATTTCCAAAATTTTTTTGGGGTAAATTTCCATATACTACGACAACCCTGCTTTTTATTACAACTTAAACATGCTTTATTACATAAAACTTCACTTGATCCAACAAAGATGATCGAGAGGTTTAGTGTCTTTGGGGCTTAGGATCATTACATAAAAACATTAAACTTGAAATACAACATCTTTATTGAAAACTTCCTTTACATGACCACTACATTCCTTAGTACTTAGCATTGCATGGGATAACCTGAGGACATTCATAAGAAAGGGGTGAGATATAAAGCCCAGTAAGGGAGTAAACAATGAATAACATGAGGAGTGAAATACATGTTAGGAAATAGGCATATCAATAGAGAATAATAGAAACATGAACATAAAGTCATGATAAAGCATGATGATCATAACATGGAAATGTGGCAACAACACTTAACATTGAATTAGCATGAGCCAAGGGTCATTGCACATGGAGAATGAGTAAACCCTCATTGCACTTGAAGAACGAGTAAACCCTCGTTGCACTTGAATTAGCATGATTCAACAATCATTGCACATGACGTATCATGATACTGTACTTTACCCAATGCATTGGAGCGCTATAATGGGCGCACCCTTCTTAAACATTTCATTTCATGCATAAGTGTGCCACATGGATCATAAAACATGGATTCATAAAACATAATCATTTCTTCCACGATAAAGGAAAGTGTTATTCATACATGAAAATTTATAATAAATATGTAAATGTTCATAAAGGTGAATACCCTTGATGGAGAAATGGGCATGGTATTTACTACACAAAGACATTGGCTTAGAAAATCGGTGCGATTTCGGCAGCGTAACGGCGTGACATAAGAATTCATAAAAAAAAGTTGATGAGAGAGAAAGGGGTTCTTCATCATATTTACATGTAATGGACAGTAAGGAGATCATATATATACATGTCACAACAATAGAAATGGAATTTAGATTCATGATACAAAAGTATTGCTTGAATGTAAAAGAAGAGAGAGATGTTCCTTTCGGAATAGTAACGGGTGTACATGGGAGGCATTTAATGAGAGAGAAAAGGGTTCTCCCATCATTCAAACAATAAGAGGGAAGTATGGGGGAGGTGCGAAACCATACCCCAACATTCATAATTGAAATAAAAAGGGAAATACAACTTAAAGAAAATTGAAAAAAATAAGAAAGGAAGAAAACCCCTTACTTGGAAGTGTGCTTCCAAAGGCTAGAGAGAGGCTTGTGAGAGGCTTATTGGGAGCTTGGGGCACCCTGAGAGGATTCTAGAGAGAGTAGGGCAGAGGTTGGACGAACTTCAAGGGCTTTGAATGAGGAGGAAGTCGGAGATTGGGTGGGTTTATATAGGAAATGTGAGAGAATTCTTTATTATTTAGGTTTGGGACCCCTTATATTAAAATAATCCAAACCACAAACCATCCCATGGTATTTGCCCATGGTTTCTGGAAAAGGAAAGAGGAAAACAATATTTTACAAGTCCAAGGTCCGAACTTATAAAAAAATTAGGGTTTCTTATGTGGAGGTGAGTCACACTCCTATGGAAATTAATTTAAAAAGGCAAAGTGTTGAATAAGTCTTGAGGGCTCCATTAATGCTTTGAAAAGTGAGTCAAACAAACCCAAAACCTCATTATTTTAATGATAAAACATATATTGGCCGAAAATAAGGATTATGGTATTTTATTACATCACCATTTGTTCATTATGATGTCATAAAACACATTATATATTTAAATGGTATTTAATTTTTACCCAAAAATTTGACTGTCTCAGAAAATTATGAAAAATTCACCGTTGGATAATTTAGACGTCCTGATTCCAAAAATAATATTTATTTTATCTAAATAATTTTCTAAATATGTGAATTTTCACTTTTAAAATAAAAACCGACATTTATAAAAAAAATTCACGGGTTTTGACAGAAATGGCTTTCAAACCTTAATAAAAAATTTAATTGCATTCATAAAATTATAAGATCATTTATATTTAATAAAAATTAATTTAATATTAATAATAATATTTTATTAAAATATTATTTAATTCAAAAATCCTTTAATTTATTAAAATATAATTCTTAATTAAATAATAACTAAAAACACCATTTGTACTTTAAAAACTATTTACAATGCATCAAAAATGACTAGAAATTATATTAACTATTATATACAAAAATATTTTACATGAACATGGTGCTACTTATTTGTTACATAACCCCTTAGAATAGCCGCATAAGACCTAAGGGTAAGGTGTGCAATGGTGACAGACTCTTGGGGTTGCTCGGATAACATCGCTCGAGTGGTAATCTCTATCAACTTCCATTTTTCCCCTAGACGATCGCGTTCGAGCTTGAATTGATGGATGTTGGGAAAAAATCCCTCAAGGTAACATTGCAGTATTTTTGGGTTGATTGTGTTTGTTGACAAAGCAGGTTTCCATGGATAATTGTCGAGTTCCCGAGAAGTTGTTGACATTACATGTTGAAATCGCGAAGACAAGAAGAATGGAGGTGGTGATGCTTCGCGATTACGTCAAGCTTCGCGAAAGACAGATGCTGAAGCACATCGCGGCGAAGGCACGAGCCGCGAAGGTAGGTTGACGGTGATTCATCGCGACTACGTCAAGCTCTGCGAACGGAAGATTGCCGTGGAGCTTCGCAATTTGGACCGAATTCTGGCAGAAACTTTGGAGCTTCGCGATTTGAGATGACGTGGCGTTGACTTCGCGCGGAAAGTTCAAGGGTCGGTGGAATCGCCTATAAATAGAGGCCGACCCCTTCGGGCGAAGTAGAGAGAATTTTCAGAGAAAATACTTTGCTCTGGATTTGCGAAGGTGGTTCGCGGAGCCAGTGTGCTTCGCGAAAGAGGTGCTTCGCGGTGGCTATTGTAGCTCCGCGAAACCTGCGAGCTCCGCGTTGGCTTACTTAGCTTCACGAGAGTGCTTCGCGAGGGAGCTTTGCGAGTGAGCTTCGCGAAAAGGCAGGAGCTTCGCGAAGGCTTGTTTGAGCTTCGCGAAATTCGGAGCCTCGCATTGTAGGGTGCTTTGCGAAGGTCTTTCCAAAGGTGGTTTGCCCAGTGGATAGTGGCAAAAGGGTATTCATCTACGGGTGAAAGTTGAACTTCAACAGAGCATCTACATACAGAGAAAGATGCATTCCTTAACAGAAATGAAGAGACCTACAGGTTTATAAACTGTGATTGGATTCCCTTCTGGAGCAGTGATCTTAGGAAGAGGAAAAGGTGATCCTCTCCACCGGCAGTGAGCCAGAGAGAGAGAAACAGGGAGTGACCCTTGGGAAAGCAGTGAGCTGACCCTAAACATTGTATAGGCAGTGAGCCTGGGCATAGAAGTGATCTAGCCCGAACATTGTAATCCACAACTAGTGAAGTTTAGTGGACTTGGTATGACTGACAACCTGTCGGCGTATGCTCCTTGGACGTAGCCCTTAGCGGTGAACCAAGTAAAATTGTTGTGTCCTGTGCTTGCTTTACTTTCTGTTTATATTGTGTAGCATGAAAGAGAGAGAAGAGTTTTTTGCTTAACAGCGAAACAAGATCAGAACGGGCTTTAATTTTTAATTGGTCATACCCTGATTCACCCCCCCTCTCAGGGTATTCAGCCTAGTGGACCTAACAAGTGGTATCAGAGCGAAGGTTGACAGTTGTTCTTCTCTCAAATGGAGGTAACTAATCATAGAGGTATTCCGATCTTCGACGGATGTAATTTCGAGATATGGAAGAATCGAATGCAACACTATTTCTGATCCTTGGGAATGGATGTGTTTTCTAGCAGCTATGCATGGTATCACAGCTGATATTACTAGTGGTGCTTTATCAGAAGCTGAGCACAAAGAGCTGGATGCTGATTCCAAAGCAATCAATGCCTTAGGGGGAGCCCTCTCTAATCCCATATATACAAAGGTGATGTCATGCAAAACGTCACATGCCATGTTGGAAAAGCTTTTGAATATTTATGAAGGGGATACAAAAGTGAGAGAGGCAAAGCTGCAAGTGTTGTGGAACAAGTATGAAGATCTCAGAATGAACCCGAATGAGTCTGTTGATGCATTCTTTGACAGGGAAAATGCTGTGGTAGAAGACATGCGGGGTCTTGGAGAAATTATCGAAGACATTAAAATCGTAAAGCGTATCTTGAGAAAGCTTCCACCTCGGTTTAATTCGAAAGTTTCTGTTTTGGAAGATAAAGATCCGAAAGAGATGAAATTGGATAACCTACACAGCACTCTTGTTGCATATGAAATGAGAAATGATGACAACGATGCTGTGGAAAAGGGGAAATCCAAAGAGGTGGAATTTAAGGCCATGAAGAGGCTCACTATTGAAGATTCTCAGGAGGAAGAAGAGTCAGATGAGGTGATGCCGTTCCTTTCTTCAAATCTGCAAAGAGGAAAAGGAAACTTTAAAGGGAAACTTCCACTAGCATGCTTCCGATGCGGAAAGGTTGGTCATCTTGCTGCAAGATGCCCCAAAAAGTTTCAAGAAGAAAGTGATGAAGATGAAGTTGAGATTCCCATGAAAAAATCTTCAGCCTATGTGAAAGGGAAGAAAAAGTTCAAGAGAAATTTCTTTAAGAAGAAGAATCTTCTTTCCCAAGAAATCGATAGTTCAGCTGAGTCCGAGGGTGAAGAAGTTGAATAGATAGAAAACTGTAAAGATCGTGGACAAAATGCGATGGTGGCTGTTGCCAGTAGTGCTCTAGAAAAGAAAGAAATCGAAACAGATGAAGAATAAGAAGAAGTTGAAGGAAGATTTGACATGGAAGCTGAATTAGAAGCAGCTCTTGAAGAGATAGATGTTTGGAGAGCAAAAACAAAGAAATCCAACAAGATAGTACGTGATGCCAAACTCTACATGCAACAACAAGAAGAAGAGAAGTATGAGCTTGAGAAAGAAATTGAAAATCTTAAGTTTTCCAGGCCAGAGTGCACAGAAAAGTTTGATGAGCATAAGCTCAAGATTGAAGAGAAGAAAAGGGAGATCGATTGCTTGAGTCAAAAAGTGAAAGATCACGTCAAGCGTATTGAAGAGCTTGAAGAGGAAGTTGTCGGTCTGCGGAGAAAAGTTAAAGACCAAGAAAAACCTTTGAATCCCAACACATTATTGGTAAATCAGGTCGTTACGAAGACTGAAAAGAAGAAAGAAGAGCCTAGTAGTTCAACAGGAAAGAAGCAGCAATTGAACTCAGGAGTTAAGGCTGATTCATGGCTTAATCAGAAACAAAAATTTGTGGCAGTTGAAGTTAGACCGCAAGCACCTGTCCCGAGATTGAAGGTGGATCTGAGCACAAAGTAGAATCAGAATACTCAGAGATCCAAAGGAGAAACTAGTAGTGCTGAAGTAACACGAAGGAATGCACCTTATATCAGGTTTTATTGTTGTGTAAAGATGGGACATTCACAGTACGTGTGTTCCATAGCCAAAAGATATCGAAGGGAACAAGAACAGAGATGGCAGCCAAACAGAGAACAGTTTTACAGAACAGATTTTGAAGGACATTGTTTTTGTTGCGGAGGATTTGGACACATGGCTAGGTACTGCACTTCGACCATTCAGAAAAATGTGCCAAAGCAGAATCAAAATGTTTGCAAGCAGCAGATCAATAAACCGACAAGTGAGTTAAAAGTTCAGAATAGATTTGCAGTTTTGCAAGATGAAGCTAGTCCATCATACTCTGAGAAATAACAGAAGCCTCAATCTATGCCGAGTATGAAAGAAAAAGTATGGACCAGGAAGAAGAAAATTGAGAAGGCCGAAGTTGCTGAAATTGCCCTTAAAGCATCAGATCGTTCTGGTGTTTGGATCGTTAACAGTGGTTGCACATCCCACATGACGGGTAATTAGGATCTGGTTACAGGCATAAAATATGACAAAGAAGGAGTTGTAAAATTTGGAAATGATGAAGGCCTGAAGATTGTTGGCTCAGGAAAAGCCAAGTTTGGGGGCAAAGAAATGAGACATGCTGATGTCTTGGTGGTAGAGGGTCTCAGTCATAATTTGCTTAGCGTCAGTCAACTATGCGACTCTGTGCACTCTATACTATTTACCAAGAAGATGGGTTTTGTTAAAGGAAAAGATGGAATTGTCATTCTTCAGGGAAAACGAACAAAGGGGAATCTTTACCTGGTAGGTGGGGAAGAAGATTCATGCCTTTTATCCAGAGAAGAATAAAATCAGCTGTGGCATAAGAGACTTGGTCATCTATGTCAACCATCTATGGAAGATCTGGTAAAGTGTGATGCTGCTAGAGACCTTCCCAAACTATCACGTGATCGCACTCATACGTGTGATGCTTGTCAACAAGGGAAGATCATCAGGAAGACATACAGGCCAAAGGAACAAAAAGCAACTCGAGTGCTCGAACTGGTGCATGCTGATGTATGTGGACCCATCTCACCACGAGCTATAGATGGGGAAAGGTACTATGTTCTTTTCATTGATGACTATAGCAGAATGGCCTGGGTATTCATCATTACCCATAAGAAAGAGGTGTTCAGTTGCATAAAGCAGTACAGGAGGGAATCAGAAAAGATGCTTGGGCAGAAAATTTTGAAGTTTTGTACTGATAACGGTACGGAATTTACAAACAGTCAGGTTGAAAACTATCTCGAGAAACATGGGATAAGGCATCAAGTTTCATCAGTAAGAACTCCCCAACAGAATGGAGTAGTTGAAAGGAGAAATCGGATCATCAACAACATGGACAGAACAATGCTTATCGATAAGGACCTACCGGAGAAATTTTGGAAGGAAGCAGTTTTGACATCGGTCTATGTTTCAAACAGGTCCCTGTTATGTCCGAAGCAAAGGAAGACTCCATATGAATTGTGGTTCGGAAAGAAGCCAACGTTGAAATACTTTCAAATCTTTGGAAGTAAGTGCTTCATTCTCAACAAAGAACATCATAGGAAGTTTGAGGCACGAGGAGATGAAGGGATATTCCTTGGCTATTCAGGGAAAAGCAAAGCATATAAATGCTTCAACAAGAGACTGGGAAAAATTGTTGAGAGCAATGATGTCACTATAGTCGAAAATGAACAGACTGCTCAACGACCCAGTGAACAGTTTCTGGATGAAAGTGATGATGAGGTAAGAAACACAGGGGGAGTAGAAGTGGCAGAGGCTGACTCAGAAAAAGATACTGATGATGAACAAGAAAGTGTCAAGTCTGTATCTGCAAGGAAGCCAAAGAGTCAAGCTGAAATTGATAGGCAAAATATCATTGGTGATCAGACAGCTCCAGTTCAGACTCGAAGAATGAAGTCATTACAACAGACATCGTTTTTATCTCAGGTGGAGCCAAAATGTTTTTCCGATGTAGCTGAAGATGAAAACTGGGTTCAGGCTATGAATGAAGAACTTGATCAGATTGAGAAGAACCAGACATGGGAGATTGTTTCGAGGCCAGTAGACAAGAATGTCATTGGGACCAAATGGGTGTTTCTCAAAAAGATGAATGAAGATGGAACAGTGATTCGGAATAAAGCACGTCTAGTGTGCAAGGAGTACTCCCAGATCGAGGGAATAGATGTTGATGAGACATTTGCACCAGTTGCAAGGTTGGAGACAATAAGATTATTCCTAGCCATCGCAGTGCAAAGGAAGTTCAAAGTGTTCGAGATGGATGCCAAATCTGCATTCCTGAATGGTGTTCTTGAAGAGGAGGTGTATATTGAGCAGCCGGATGGTTTTCTCATTCATGAGGATGAGAACAAAATTTGCAGGCTGAAGAAGGCTTTGTATGGGCTGAAACAAGCACCAAGGGCATGGTACTCGAGGCTTGATCAGTACTTAAAGAAGCTTGGTTTTCAGCGTGGAGGAGTTGATTACAATCTCTATTTCAGTAATGACAGTAATCAAAGGATGATGGTGTTGGTTTATGTCAATGACATAATATTTGGTGGATCAGATGAAGCTCAGTGCAGACAGTTTTCCGAATTCATGAAAAATGAGTTTGAAATGTCAATGATTGGGGAGCTAAAATTTTTCCTTGGTCTACAGGTGACACAAGGAAGGAATGGAACATTCATTTCTCAATCTAAATATGCCTAGGAGGTCCTGAAAAGGTTTGGAATGGAAAATTCCAAAGAGATTAAGACTCCGGTTGCCACCCGGATGAAATTATCGAAAGATGATGATGGAAAGGCAGTTAATATCACAGAATATAGGCAAATTTTTGGAAGTTTGTTGTACTTGACTGCAACAAGGCCTGATATTGTTTTTTCCACATGCCAAGCAGCCAGATATCAAAGCAATCCCAAGGAAAGCCACATGATTGCAGTGAAAAGAATACTTAGGTATATCCAGGGCACAGTGGATTTCAGCTTGACATATACTGACAAATCTCAGACGGAGTTATTAGGATATACTGATGCAGACTGGGCCGGTTCAGCGGATGATAGAAAATCAACGTTAGGCGGTGCATTCTATCATGGTGGATTGTGTATTTCTTGGCTAAGCAAGAAACAAGATTGCATCTCATTAAGCACCGCAGAAGCTGAGTATATTGCGGCCACTCAAGCATGCGCACAGTTATTGTGGATGAAGCAGCAGCTTGAAGATATGAGAGTTGAAGTGAAGTCTCCGATCAGAATCCAGTGCGATAACTCAAGTGCTATAAATCTCAGCAAAAATCCCATCCATCACTCTAGGACAAAGCACATTGAGATAAAGTATCATTTTATCAAGGAGAAAGTTGAGCAGGGGATCGTGAAGTTGGAGTATGTGCCTACAGAGCTACAGGTTGCAGACATTCTGACAAAGGCCTTACCCAAGGAAGCTTTTGAGAGGCATCGACTAGCTCTAGGAGTTCAGTCGATTCCCCACACTTGAAATAGTGTGGATGTGGGACCCCCCCCCTCCCCGCGGTATGATGTGTTTTTCCCTACTGCGCTGAGCTGAGTTCTCTACTATGTTGCAGACTACAAACGAGGGACCTTTGGGTTCGTTGACAAAGGGGGAGAAAAGTGCTTACCAAGTTCTTGACAAAGGGGGAGAAAAGTGTTAGTTCAAGGGGGAGACAGTGCGGAGATTTGATAAATCTTTTTTGATACGGGGAGAAGCTGACAGGTGGAGCAGCCAGAAAGGGGGAGCAATGAGAAAGGGAGGGTTTTAAATCTAACGATGCTAGAAGTGATCGATCAAATCATAGAAATCACGACAGCTGAGGATCGTGATAAAAGCAGAACAGTGGTGTTGGAATGGTGTGAGACAATGTCCAGCTATCAAGAATTGGTATCAACTTAACACTTCACCAATTGGTATCAGTGTGGCTCAACAACTGGTTTTATTTTAAGAATTGGTATCAGGGTGGAATCAACAATTGGGGTCTGACATGAAGTGATTCATTGATGAACTTTTCATACTACTCTTGTTTCTCACGCTGAGCATTGCTCATGTGGGCTTAGAGTACGTGTTAAGTGAATCCTTGAACGCTATCATAATCGCAAGAGGCGAATGGTGGTAGCAGCTGGAAGAAGACTCAGTGAGGTATCAAAGTGCAGAAAATCTTTCTGAGAAGAGTTGTGAAGAGTTGTCAACAAACCCAAAGGGGGAGATTATTGGGCAAAAATCCCTCAAGGTAACATTGCAGTATTTTTCGGTTGATTGTGTTTGTTGACAAAGCAGGTTTCCATGGATAATTGTCGAGTTCCCGAGAAGTTGTTGACATTACATGTTGACAAAGAACTATGACAAAGGAAAGGACGATCTGGAGGTGGTACAAAAAGAGCAGTACAAGGTGGCGCCGTTTCCCAGTGTTTGCCAAATTTTTGAGGTCCAAAATTTGGAAGTTTGGTGAGCATCGTGAAAAGTGGATTTCCATGAAGAGCATAATTTAATATGGCAAAGGCATGAATTTCGCGAAGCTAGGAAGCATGGTTTTGAAATCGCGAAGACAAGAAGAATGGAGGAGGTGATGCTTCGCGATTACGTCAAGCTTCACGAACGACAGATGCTGAAGCACATCGCGGCGAAGGCACGAGCCGCGAAGGTAGTTTGACGGTGATTCATCGCGACTACGTCAAGCTCCGCAAACGGAAGATTTCCGTGGAGCTTCGCGATTTGGACAGAATTCTGGCAGAAACTTTGGAGCTTCGCGATTTGAGATGACGTGGCGTTGACTTCGCGCGGAAAGTTCAAGGGTCAGTGGAATCGCCTATAAATAGAGGCCGACCCCTTCAGGCGAAGTAGAGAGAATTTTCAGAGAAAAAACTTTGCTCTCGATTTGCGAAGGTGGTTCGCGGAGCCAGTGTGGTTCGCGAAAGAGGTGCTTCGCGCCGGCTATTGTAGCTCCGCGAAACCTGCGAGCTCCGCGTTGTCTTACTTAGCTTCACGAGGGTCGTTGCTTTGCGACGACTTGAGCATCGCGAGAGTGCTTCGCGAGGGAGCTTCGCGAGTGAGCTTCGCGAAAAGGCAGGAGCTTCGCGAAGGCTTGTTTGAGCTTCGCGAAATTGGGAGCCTCGCATTGTAGGGTGCTTTTCGAAGGTCTTTCCAAAGGTGGTTTGCCCAGTGGATAGTGGCAAAAGGGTATTCATCTACGGGTGAAAGTTGAACTTCAACAGAGCATCTACATACAGAGAAAGATGCATTCCTTAACAGAAATGAAGAGACCTACAGGTCTATAAACTGTTATTGGATTCCCTTCTGGAGCAGTGAGCTTAGGAAGAGGAAAAGGTGATCCTCTCCACCGGCAGTGAGCCAGAGAGAGAGAAACAGGGAGTGACCCTTGGGAAAGCAGTGAGCTGACCCTAAACATTGTATAGGCAGTGAGCCTGGGCATAGAAGTGATCTAGCCCGAACATTGTAATCCACAGCTAGTGAAGTTTAGTGGACTTGGTACGACCGACAACCTGTCGGCGTATGCTCCTTGGACGTAGCCCTTAGCGGTGAACCAAGTAAAATTGTTGTGTCCTGTGCTTGCTTTACTTTCTGTTTATATTGTGCAGCAGGAAAGAGAGAGAAGATTGTTTTGCTTAACTGCGAAACAAGATCAGAACGGGCTTTAATTTTTAATTGGTCATACCCTGATTCACCCCCCTCTCAGGGTATTCATCCTAGTGGACCTAACAAGTGGTATCAGAGCGAAGGTTGACAGTTGTTCTTCTCTCAAATGGAGGTAACTAATCATAGAGGTATTCCAATCTTCGACGGATGTAATTTCCAGATATGGAAGAATCGAATGCAACACTATTTCCGATCCTTGGGAATGGATGTGTTTTCAGCAGCTATGCATGGTATCACAGCTGATATTACTAGTGGTGCTTTATCAGAAGCTGAGCACAAAGAGCTGGATGCTGATTCCAAAGCAATCAATGCCTTAGGGGGAGCCCTCTCTAATCCCGTATATACAAAGGTGATGTCATGCAAAATGTCACATGCCATGTGGGGAAATCTTTTGAATATTTATGAAGGGGATACAAAAGTCAGAGAGGCAAAGCTGCAATTGTTGTGGAACAAGTATGAAGATCTCAGAATGAACCCGAATGAGTCTGTTGATGCATTCTTTGACAGGGTAAATGTTGTGGTAGAAGACATGCGGGGTCTTGGAGAAATTATCGAAGACATTAAAATCGTAAAGCGCATCTTGAGAAAGCTTCCACCTCGGTTTAATTCGAATGTTTCTGTTTTGGAAGATAAAGATCCGAAAGAGCTGACATTGGATAACCTACACAGCACTCTTGTTGCATATGAAATGAGAAATGATGACAACGATGCTGTGGAAAAGGGGAAATCCAAAGAGGTGGCATTTAAGGCCATGAAGAGGCTCACTATTGAAGATTCTCAGGAGGAAGAAGAGTCAGATGAGGTGATGTCGTTCCTTTCTTCAAATCTGCAAAGAGGAAAAGGAAAGTTTAAAGGGAAACTTCCACTAGCATGCTTCCGATGCGGAAAGGTTGGTCATCTTCCTGCAAGATGCCCCAAAAAGTTTCAAGAAGAAAGCGATGAAGATGAAGTTGAGATTCCCATGAAAAAATCTTCAGCCTATGTGAAAGGGAAGAAGAAGTTCAAGAAAAATTTCTTTAAGAAGAAGAATCTTATTTCCCAAGAAATAGACAGTTCAACTGAGTTAGAGGGTAAAGAAGTTGAAGAGATAGAAAACTGCAAAGATTGTGGACAAAATGCGATGGTGGCTGTTGCCAGTAGTGCTCTAGAAAAGAAAGAAATCGAAACAGATGAAGAAGAAGAAGAAGTTGAAGGGAGAGTTGACATGGAAGCTGAATTAGAAGAAGCTCTTGAATAGATAGATGTTTGGTGAGCAAAAACAAAGAAAGCCAACAAGATAGTACATGATGCCAAACTCGACATGCAACAACAAGAAGAAGAGAAGTCTAAGCTTGAGAAAGAAATTGAAAATCTTATGTTTTCCAGGCCAGAGCGCACAGAAAAGGTTGATGAGCATAAGCTCAAGATTGAAGAGCAGAAAAGGGAGATCGATTGCTTGAGTCAAAAAGTGAACGATCACGTCAAGCGTATTGAAGAGCTTGAAGAGGAAGTTGTCGGTCTGCGGAGAAAAGTTAAAGACCAAGAAAAAGCTTTGAATCCCAACACATTCTTGGGAAATCAGGTCGTTACGAATACTGAAAAGAAGAAAGAAGAGCCTAGTAGTTCAACAGGAAAGAAGCAGCAATTGAACTCAGGAGTTAAGGCTGATTCATGGCTTAATCAGAAACAAATATTTGTGGCAGTTGAAGTTAGACTGCAAGCACCTGTCCCGAGATTGAAGGTGGATCTGAGCACAAAGCAGAATTAGAATACTCAGAGATCCAAAGGAGAAACTCGTAGTGCTAAAGTAACACAAAGGAACGCACCTTATATCAGGTGTTATTGTTGTGGAAAGATGGGACATTCACAGTACGTGTGTTCCATAGCCAAAAGATATCGAAGGGAAGAAGAACAGAGATGGCAGCCAAACAGAGAACGGTTTTACGGAACAGATTTTGAAGGACATTGTTTTTTTTTGCGGAGGATTTGGACACATGGCTAGGTACTACACTTCGACCATTCAGAAAAATGTGCCAAAGCAAGATCAAAATGTTCGCAAGCAGCAGATCAATAAACCGACAAGTGAGTTTAAAGTTCAGAATAGATTTGCAGTTTTGCAAGATGAAGCTAGTCCATCATACTCTGAGAAAGAACAGAAGCCTCAATCTATGCCGAGTATGAAAGAAAAAGTATGGACCAGGAAGAAGAAAATTGAGAAGGCCGATGTTGCTGAAATTGCCCTTAATGCATCAGATCGTTCTGGTGTTTGGATCCTTGACAGTGGTTGCACATCCCACATGATGGGTAATAAGGATCTGGTTACAGGCATAAAATATGACAAAGAAGGAGTTTTCAAATTTGGAAATGATGAAGGCCTGAAGATTGTTGGCTCAGGAAAAGCCAATTTTGGGGGCAAAGAAATGAGACATGCTGATGTCTTGGTGGTAGAGGGTCTCAGTCATAATTTTCTTAGCGTTAGTCAACTATGCGACTCTGGGCACTCTATACTATTTACCAAGAAGATGGGTTTTGTTAAAGGAAAAGATGGAATTGTCATTCTTCAGGGAAAACGAACAAAGGGGAATCTTTACCTGGTAGGTGGGGAAGAAGATTCATGCCTTTTATCCAGAGAAGAATAAAATCAGCTGTGGCATAAGAGACTTGGTCATCTATGTCAACCATCTATGGAAGATCTGGTAAAGTGTGATGCTGCTAGAGACCTTCCCAAACTATCACGTGATCGCACTCATACGTGTGATGCTTGTCAACAAGGGAAGATCATCAGGAAGACATACAGGCCAAAGGAACAAAAAGCAACTCGAGTGCTCGAACTGGTGCATGCTGATGTATGTGGACCCATCTCACCACGAGCTATAGATGGGCAAAGGTACTATGTTCTTTTCATTGATGACTATAGCAGAATGGCCTGGGTATTCATCATTACCCATAAGACAGAGGTGTTCAGTTGCATAAAGCAGTACAGAAGGGAATCAGAAAAGATGCTTGGGCAGAAAATTTTGAAGTTTCGTACTGATAACGGTACGGAATTTACAAACAGTCAGGTTGAAAACTATCTCGAGAAACATGGGATAAGGCATCAAGTTTCATCAGTAAGAACTCCCCAACATAATGGAGTGGTTGAAAGGAGAAATCGGATCATCAACAACATGGACAGAACAATGCTTATCGATAAGGACCTACCTGAGAAATTTTGGAAGGAAGCAGTTTTGACATCGGTCTATGTTTCAAATAGGTCCCTGTTATGTCCGAAGCAAGGGAAGACTCCATATGAACTGTGGTTCGGAAAGAAGCCAACGTTGAAATACTTTCGAATCTTTGGAAGTAAGTGCTTCATTCTCAACAAAGAACATCATAGGAAGTTTGAGGCAAGAGGATATGAAGGGATATTCCTTGGTTATTCAGGGAAAAGAAAATCATATAAATGCTTCAACAAGAGACTGGGAAAAATTGTTGAGAGTAATGATGTCACTATAGTCGAAAATGAACAGACTGCTCAACGACCCAGTGAACAGTTTCTGGATGAAAGTGATGATGAGGTAAGAAACACGGGGGGAGTAGAAGTGGCAGAGGCTGACTCAGAAGAAGATACTGATGATGAACAAGAAAGTGTCAAGTCTGTATCTGCAAGGAAGCCAAAGAGTCAAGCTGAAATTGATAGGCAAAATATCATTGGTGATCAGACAGCTCCAGTTCAGACTCGAAGAATGAAGTCATTACAGCAGACATCGTTTTTATCTCAGGTGGAGCCAAAATGTTTTTCCGATACAGCTGAAGATGAAAACTGGGTTCAGGCTATGAATGAAGAACTTGATCAGATTGAGAAGAACCAGACATGGGAGATTGTTTCGAGGCCAGTAGACAAGAATGTCATTGGGACCAAATGGGTGTTTCTCAACAAGATGAATTAAGATGGAACAGTGATTCGGAATAAAGCACGTCTAGTGTGCAAGGGGTACTCCCAGATCGAGGAAATAGATGTTGATGAGACATTTGCACCGGTTGCAAGGTTGGAAACAATAAGATTATTCCTAGCCATCGCAGTGCAAAGGAAGTTCAAAGTGTTCCAGATGGATGTCAAATCTGCATTCCTGAATGGTGTTCTGGAAGAGGAGGATTATATTGAGAAGCTGGATGGTTTTCTCATTCATGAGGATGAGAACAAAGTTTGCAGGCTAAAGAAGGCTTTGTATGGGCTGAAACAAGCACCAAGGGCATGGTACTCGAGGCTTGATCAGTACTTAAAGAAGCTTGGTTTTCAGCGTGGAGGAGTTGATTACAATCTCTATTTCAGTAATGACAGAAATCAAAGGATGATGGTGTTGGTTTATGTCGATGACATAATATATGGTGGATCAGATGAAGCTCAGTGCAGACAGTTTTCCGAATTCATGAAAAATGAGTTTGAAATGTCAATGATTGGGGAGCTAACATTTTTCCTTGGTCTACAGGTGACACAAGGAAGGAATGGAACATTCATTTCTCAATCTAAATATGCCAAGGAGGTCATGAAAAGGTTTGTAATGGAAAATTCCAAATAGATGAAGACTCTGGTTGCCACCCGGATGAAATTATCGAAAGATGATGATGGAAAGGCAGTTAATATCACAGAATATAGGCAAATTTTTGGAAGTTTGTTGTACTTGACTGCAACAAGGCCTGATATCGTTTTTTCCACATGCCAGGCAGCCAGATATCAAAGCAATCCCAAGGAAAGCCACATAATTGCAGTGAAAAGAATACTTAGGTATATCCAGGGCACAGTGGATTTCGGCTTGACATATACTGACAAATCTCAGACGGAGTTATTGGGATATACTGATGCAGACTGGGCCGGTTCAGCGGATGATAGAAAATCAACTTCAGGCGGTGCATTCTATCATGGTGGATTGTGTATTTCTTTTCTAAGAAAGAAACAAGATTGCATCTCATTAAGCACCGCAGAAGCTGAGTATATTGCGGCCACTCAAGCATGCGCACAGTTATTGTGGATGAAGCAGCAGCTTGAAGCTATGGGAGTTGAAGTGAAGTCTCTGATCGGAATCCAGTGCGATAACTCAAGTGCTATAAATCTCAGCAAAAATCCCATCCATCACTCTAGGACAAAGCACATTGAGATAAAGTATCATTTTATCAAGGATAAAGTTGAGCAGGGGATCGTGAAGTTGGAGTATGTGCCTACAGAGCTACAGGTTGCAGACATTCTGACAAAGGCCTTACCCAAGGAAGCTTTTGAGAGGCATCTACTAGCTCTAGGAGTTCAGTCGATTCCCCACACTTGAAATAGTGTGGATGTGGGACCCCCCCCCTCTCCCCGCGGTATGATGTGTTTTTCCCTACTGCGCTGAGCTGATTTCTCTACTATGTTGCAGAGTACAAATGAGTGACCTTGGGTTCGTTGACAAAGGGGGACAAAAGTGCTTAACAAGTGATTGACAAAGGGGGAGAAAAGTGTTAGTTCAAGGGGGAGACAGTGCGGAGATTTGATAAATCTTTTTTGATACGGGGAGAAGCTGACAGGTGGAGTAGCCAGAAAGGGGGAGCAATGAGAAAGGGAGCGTTTTAAATCTGACGATGCTAGAAGTGATCGATCAAATCATAGAAATCACGACAGCTGAGGATCGTGATAAAAGCAGAACAGTGGTGTTGGAATGGTGTGAGACGGTGTCCAGCTATCAACAATTGGTATCAACTTAACACTTCACCAATTGGTATCAGTGTGGCTCAACAACTGGTTTTATTTTAAGAATTGGTATCAGGGTGGAATCAACAATTGGGGTCTGACATGAAGTGATTCATTGATGAACTTTTCATACTACTCTTGTTTCTCACGCCGAGCATTGCTCATGTGGGCTTAGAGTACGTGTTAAGTGAATCCTTGAACGCTATCATAATCGCAAGAGGCGAATGGTGGTAGCAGCTGGAAGAAGACTCAGTGAGGTATCAAAGTGCAGAAAATCTTTCTGAGTAGAGTTGTGAAGAGTTGTCAACAAACCCAAAGGGGGAGATTGTTGGGCAAAAATCCCTCAAGGTAACATTGCAGTATTTTTGGGTTGATTGTGTTTGTTGACAAAGCAGGTTTCCATGGATAATTGTCGAGTTCCCGAGAAGTTGTTGACATTACATGTTGACAAAGAACTCTGACAAAGGAAAGGACGATCTGGAGGCGGTACAAAAAGAGCAGCACAAGGTGGCGCTGTTTCCCAGTGTTTGCCAGATTTTTGGGGTCCAAAATTTGGAAGTTTGGTGAGCATCGCGAAAAGTGGATTTCCATGAAAAGCATAATTTAATATGGCAAAGGCATGAATTTCGCGAAGCTAGGAAGCATGGTTTTGAAATCGCGAAGACAAGAAGAATGGAGGCGGTGATGCTTCGCGATTACATCAAGCTTCGCGAACGACAGATGCTGAAGCACATCGCGGCGAAGGCACGAGCCGCGAAGGTAGGTTGACGGTGATTCATCGCGACTACGTCAAGCTCCGTGAACGGAAGATTGCCGTGGAGCTTCGCGATTTGGACAGAATTCTGGCAGAAACTTTGGAGCTTCGCGATTTGAGATGACGTGGCGTTGACTTCGCGCGGAAAGTTCAAGGGTCGGTGGAATCGCCTATAAATAGAGGCCGACCCCTTCGGGCGAAGTAGAGAGAATTTTCAGAGAAAATACTTTGCTCTCGATTTGCGAAGGTGGTTCGCGGAGCCAGTGTGGTTCGCGAAAGAGGTGCTTCGCGGTGGCTATTGTAGCTCCGCGAAACCTGCGAGCTCCGCGTTGGCTTACTTAGCTTCGCGAGGGTCGTTGCTTTGCGACGTCTTGAGCATCGCGAGAGTGCTTCGCGAGGGAGCTTCGCGAGTGAGCTTCGCGAAAAGGCAGGAGCTTCGTGAAGGCTTGTTTGAGCTTCGCGAAATTGGGAGCCTCGCATTGCAGGGTGCTTTGCGAAGGTCTTTCCAAAGGTGGTTTGCCTAGTGGATAGTGGCAAAAGGGTATTCATCTACGGGTGAAAGTTGAACTTCAACAGAGCATCTACATACAGAGAAAGATTCATTCCTTAACAGAAATGAAGAGACCTACAGGTCTATAAACTGTGATTGGATTCCCTTCTGGAGCAGTGAGCTTAGGAAGAGGAAAAGGTGATCCTCTCCACCGGCAGTGAGCCAGAGAGAGAGAAACAGGGAGTGACCCTTGGGAAAGCAGTGAGCTGACCCTAAACATTGTATAGGCAGTGAGCCTGGGCATAGAAGTGATCTAGCCCAAACATTGTAATCCATAGCTAGTGAAGTTTAGTGGACTTGGTACGACCGACAACCTGTCGGTGTATGCTCCTTGGACGTAGCCCTTAGCGGTGAACCAAGTAAAATTGTTGTGTCCTGTGCTTGCTTTACTTTATGTTTATATTGTGCAGCAGGAAAGAGAGAGAAGAGTGTTTTGCTTAACAGCGAAACAAGATCAGAACGGGCTTTAATTTTTAATTGGTCATACCCTGATTCACCCCCCCCCCCCCTCTCAGGGTATTCAGCCTAGTGGACCTAACAAGTGGTATCAGAGCGAAGGTTGACAGTTGTTCTTCTCTCAAATGGAGGTAACTAATCATAGAGGTATTCCGATCTTCGACGTATGTAATTTCCAGATATGGAAGAATCGAATGCAACACTATTTCCGATCCTTGGGAATGGATGTGTTTTCAGCATCTATGCATGGTATCACAGCTGATATTACTAGTGGTGCTTTATCAGAAGCTGAGCACAAAGAGCTGGATGCTGATTCCAAAGCAATCAATGCCTTAGGGGGAGCCCTCTCTAATCCCGTATATACAAAGGTGATGTCATGCAAAATGTCACATGCCATGTGGGAAAAGCTTTTGAATATTTATGAAGGGGATACAAAAGTCAGAGAGGCAAAGCTGCAATTGTTGTGGAACAAGTATGAAGATCTCAGAATGAACCCGAATGAGTCTGTTGATGCATTCTTTGACAGGGTAAATGCTGTGGTAGAAGACATGCGGGGTCTTGGAGAAATTATCGAAGACATTAAAATCGTAAAGCGCATCTTGAGAAAGCTTCCACCTCGGTCTAATTCGAAAGTTTCTGTTTTGGAAGATAAAGATCCGAAAGAGCTGACATTGGATAACCTACACAGCACTCTTGTTGCATATGAAATGGGAAATGATTACAACGATGCTGTGGAAAAGGGGAAATCCAAAGAGGTGACATTTAAGGCCATGAAGAGGCTCACTATTGAAGATTCTCAGGAGGAAGAAGAGTCAGATGAGGTGATGTCGTTCCTTTCTTCAAATCTGCAAAGAGGAAAAGGAAAGTTTAAAGGGAAACTTCCACTAGCATGCTTCCGATGCGGAAAGGTTGGTCATCTTGCTGCAAGATGCCCCAAAAAGTTTCAAGAAGAAAGCGATGAAGATGAAGTTGAGATTCCCATGAAAAAATCTTCAGCCTATGTGAAAGGGAAGAAGAAGTTCAAGATAAATTTCTTTAAGAAGAAGAATCTTATTTCCCAAGAAATAGACAGTTCAGCTGAGTCAGAGGGTGAAGAAGTTGAAGAGATAGAAAACTGCAAAGATCGTGGACAAAATGCGATGGTGGCTGTTGCCAGTAGTTCTCTAGAAAAGAAAGAAATCGAAACAGATGAAGAAGAAGAAGAAGTTGAAGGGAGAGTTGACATGGAAGCTGAATTAGAAGAAGCTCTTGAAGAGATAGATGTTTGGCGAGAAAAAACAAAGAAAGCCAACAAGATAGTACATGATGCCAAACTCTACATGCAACAACAAGAAGAAGAGAAGTCTGAGCTTGAGAAAGAAATTGAAAATCTTATGTTTTCCAGGCCAGAGCGCACAAAAAAGGTTGATGAGAATAAGCTCAAGATTGAAGAGCAGAAAAGGGAGATCTATTGCTTGAGTCAAAAAGTGAAAGATCGCGTCAAGCGTATTGAAGAGCTTGAAGAGGAAGTTGTCGGTCTGCGGAGAAAAGTTAAAGACCAAGAAAAAGCTTTTAATCCCAACACATTCTTGGGAAATCAGGTCGTTACGATGACTGAAAAGAAGAAAGAAGAGCCTAGTAGTTCAACAGGAAAGAAGCAGCAATTGAACTCAGGAGTTAAGGCTGATTCATGGCTTAATCAGAAACAAAAATTTGTGGCAGTTGAAGTTAGACCGCAAGCACCTGTCCCGAGATTGAAGGTGGATCTGAGCACAAAGCAGAATTAGAATACTCAGAGATCCAAAGGAGAAACTCGTAGTGCTAAAGTAACACAAAGGAACGCACCTTATATCAGGTGTTATTGTTGTGGAAAGATGGGACATTCACAGTACGTGTGTTCCATAGCCAAAAGATATCGAAGGGAACAAGAATAGAGATGGAAGCCAAACAGAGAATGGTTTTACGGAACATATTTTGAAGGACATTGTTTTTTTTGCGGAGGATTTGGACACATGGCTAGGTACTACACTTCGACCATTCAGAATAATGTGCCAAAGCAAGATCAAAATGTTCGCAAGCAGCAGATCAATAAACCGACAAGTGAGTTAAAAGTTCAGAATAGATTTGCAGTTTTGCAAGACGAAACTAGTCGATCATACTCTGAGAAAGAACAGAAGCCTCAATCTATGCCGAGTATGAAAGAAAAAGTATGGACCAGGAAGAATAAAATTGAGAAGGCCGATGTTGCTGAAATTGCCCTTAATGCATCAGATCGTTCTGGTGTTTGGATCCTTGACAGTGGTTCCACATCCCACATGACGGGTAATAAGGATCTGGTTACAGGCATAAAATATGACAAAGAAGGAGTTGTCAAATTTGGAAATGATGAAGGCCTGAAGATTTTTGGCTCAGGAAAAGCCAATTTTGGGGGCAAAGAAATGAGACATGATGATGTCTTGGTGGTAGAGGGTCTCAGTCATAATTTGCTTAGCGTCAGTCAACTATGCGACTTTGGGCACTCTATACTATTTACCAAGAAGATGGGTTTTGTTAAAGGAAAAGATGGAATTGTCATTCTTCAGGGAAAACGAACAAAGGGGAATCTTTACCAGGTAGGTGGTGAAGAAGATTCATGCCTTATATCCAGAGAAGAATAAAATCAGCTGTGGCATAAGAGACTTGGTCATCTATGTCAACCATCTATGGAAGATCTGGTAAAGTGTGATGCTGCTAGAGACCTTCCCAAACTATCACGTGATCTCACTCATACGTGTGATGCTTGTCAACAAGGGAAGATCATCAGGAAGACATACAGGCCAAAGGAACAAAAAGCAAATCGAGTGCTCGAACTGGTGCATGCTGATGTATGTGGACCCATCTCACCACGAGCTATAGATGGGCAAAGGTACTATGTTCTTTTCATTGATGACTATAGCAGAATGGCCTGGGTATTCATCATTACCCATAAGACAGAGGTGTTCAGTTGCATAAAGCAGTACAGGAGGGAATCAGAAAAGATGCTTGGGCAGAAAATTTTGAAGTTTCGTACTGATAACGGTACGGAATTTACAAACAGTCAGGTTGAAAACTATCTCGAGAAACATGGGATAAGGCATCAAGTTTCATCAGTAAGAACTCCCCAACATAATGGAGTGGTTGAAAGGAGAAATCGGATCATCAACAACATGGCCAGAACAATGCTTATCGATAAGGACCTACCAGAGAAATTTTGGAAGGAAGCAGTTTTGACATCGGTCTATGTTTCAAATAGGTCCTTGTTATGTCTGAAGCAAGGGAAGACTCCATATGAACTGTGGTTCGGAAAGAAGCCAACGTTGAAATACTTTCGAATCTTTGGAAGTAAGTGCTTCATTCTCAACAAAGAACATCATAGGAAGTTTGAGGCAAGAGGAGATGAAGGGATATTCCTTGGCTATTCAGGGAAAAGAAAATCATATAAATGCTTCAACAAGAGACTGGGAAAAATTGTTGAGAGCAATGATGTCACTATAGTCGAAAATGAACAGACTGCTCAACAACCCAGTGAACAGTTTCTGGATGAAAGTGATGATGAGGTAAGAAACACAAGGGGAGTAGAAGTGGCAGAGGCTGACTCAGAAGAAGAAACTGATGATGAACAAGAAAGTGTCAAGTCTGTATCTGCAAGGAAGCCAAAGAGTCAAGCTGAAATTGATAGGCAAAATATCATTGGTGATCAGACAGCTCCAGTTCAGACTCGAAGAATGAAGTCATTACAGCAGACATCGTTTTTATCTCAGGTGGAGCCAAAATGTTTTACCAATGCAGCTGAAGATGAAAACTGGGTTCAGGCTATGAATGAAGAACTTGATCAGATTGAGAAGAACCAGACATGGGAGATTGTTTCGAGGCCAGTAGACAAGAATGTCATTGGGACCAAATGGGTGTTTCGCAACAAGATGAATGAAGATGGAACAGTGATTCAGAATAAAGCACGTCTAGTGTGCAAGGGGTACTCCCAGATCGAGGTAATAGATGTTGATGAGACATTTGCACCGATTGCAAGGTTGGAGACAATAAGATTATTCCTAGCCATCGCAGTGCAAAGTAAGTTCAAAGTGTTCCAGATGGATGTCAAATCTGCATTCCTGAATGGTGTTCTGGAAGATGAGGTTTATATTGAGCAGCCGGATGGTTTTCTCATTCATGAGGATGAGAACAAAGTTTGCAGGCAGAAGAAGGCTTTGTATGGGCTGAAACAAGCACCAAGGGCATGGTACTCGAGGCTTGATCAGTACATAAAGAAGCTTGGTTTTCAGCGTGGAGGAGTTGATTACAATCTCTATTTCAGTAATGACAGAAATCAAAGGATGATGGTGTTGGTTTATGTCGATGACATAATATTTGGTGGATCAGATGAAGCTCAGTGCAGACAGTTTTCTGAATTCATGAAAAATGAGTTTGAAATGTCAATGATTGGGGAGCTAACATTTTTCCTTGGTCTACAGGTGACACAAGGAAGGAATGGAACATTCATTTCTCAATCTAAATATGCCAAGGAGGTCCTGAAAAGGTTTGTAATGGAAAATTCCAAAGAGATGAAGACTCTGGTTGCCACCCGGATGAAATTATCGAAAGATGATGATGGAAAGGCAGTTAATATCACAGAATATAGGCAAATTTTTGGAAGTTTGTTGTACTTGACTGCAACGAGGCCTGATATTGTTTTTTCCACATGCCAAGCAGCCAGATATCAAAGCAATCCCAAGGAAAGCCACATAATTGCAGTGAAAAGAATACTTAGGTATATTCAGGGCACAGTGGATTTAGGCTTGACATATACTGACAAATCTCAGACGGAGTTATTGGGATATACTGATGCAGACTGGGCCTGTTCAGCGGATGATAGAAAATCAACGTCAGGCGGTGCATTCTATCATGGTGGATTGTGTATTTCTTGTCTAAGAAAGAAACAAGATTGCATCTCATTAAGCACCGCAGAAGCTGAGTATATTACGGCCACTCAAGCATGCGCACAGTTATTGTGGATGAAGCAGCAGCTTGAAGCTATGGGAGTTGAAGTGAAGTCTCCGATCGGAATCCAGTGCGATAACTCAAGTGCTACAAATCTCAGCAAAAATCCCATCCATCACTCTAGGACAAAGCACATTGAGATAAAGTATCATTTTATCAAGGAGAAAGTTGAGCAGGGGATTGTGAAGTTGGAGTATGTGCCTACAGAGCTACAGGTTGCAGACATTCTGACAAAGGCCTTACCCAAGGAAGCTTTTGAGAGGCATCGACTAGCTCTAGGAGTTCAGTCGATTCCCCACACTTGAAATAGTGTGGATGTGGGACCCCCCCCCCCTCTCCCCGCGGTATGATGTGTTTTTCCCTACTGCGCTGAGCTGAGTTCTCTACTATGTTGCAGAGTACAAACGAGTGACCTTGGGTTCGTTGACAATGGGGGACAAAATTGCTTAACAAGTGCTTGACAAAGGGGGAGAAAAGTGTTAGTTCAAGGGGGAGACAGTGCGGAGATTTGATAAATCTTTTTTGATACGGGGAGAAGCTGACAGGTGGAGCAGCCAGAAAGGGGGAGCAATGAGAAAGGGAGCGTTTTAAATCTGACGATGCTACAAGTGATCGATCAAATCATAGAAATCACGACAGCTGAGGATCATGATAAAAGCAGAACAGTGGTGTTGGAATGGTGTGAGACAGTGTCCAGCTATCAACAATTGGTATCAACTTAACACTTCACCAATTGGTATCAGTGTGGCTCAACAACTGGTTTTATTTTAAGAATTGGTATCAGGGTGGAATCAACAATTGGGGTCTGACATGAAGTGATTCATTGATGAACTTTTCATACTACTCTTGTTTCTCACGCTGAGCATTGCTCATGTGGTCTTAGAGTACGTGTTAAGTGAATCCTTGAATGCTATCATAATCGCAAGAGGCGAATGGTGGTAGCAGCTGGAAGAAGACTCAGTGAGGTATCAAAGTGCAGAAAATCTTTCTGAGTAGAGTTGTGAAGAGTTGTCAACAAACCCAAAGGGGGAGGTTGTTGGGCAAAAATCCCTCAAGGTAACATTCAGTATTTTTGGGTTGATTGTGTTTGTTGACAAAGCAGGTTTCCATGGATAATTGTCGAGTTCCCAAGAAGTTGTTGACATTACATGTTGACAAAGAACTCTGACAAAGGAAAGGACGATCTGGAGGCGGTACAAAAAGAGCAGCACAAGGTGGCGCTGTTTCCCAGTGTTTGCCAGATTTTTGGGGTCCAAAATTTGGAAGTTTTGTGAGCATCGCGAAAAGTGGATTTCCATGAAAAGCATAATTTAATATGGCAAAGGCATGAATTTTGCGAAGCTAGGAAGCATGGTTTTGAAATCGCGAAGACAAGAAGAATGGAGGCGGTGATGCTTCGCGATTACATCAAGCTTCGCGAACGACAGATGCTGAATCACATCGCGGCGAAGGCACGAGCCGCGAAGGTAGGTTGACGGTGATTCATCGCGACTACGTCAAGCTCCGCGAACGGAAGATTGCCGTGGAGCTTCGCGATTTGGACAGAATTCTGGCAGAAACTTTGGAGCTTCGCGATTTGAGATGACGTGGCGTTGACTTCGCGCGGAAAGTTCAAGGGTCGGTGGAATCGCCTATAAATAGAGGCCGACCCCTTCGGGCGAAGTAGAGAGAATTTTCAGAGAAAATACTTTGCTCTCGATTTGCGAAGGTGGTTCGCGGAGCCAGTGTGGTTCGCGAAAGAGGTGCTTCGCGGCAGCTATTGTAGCTCCGCGAAACCTGCGAGCTCCGCGTTGGCTTACTTAGCTTCGCGAGGGTCGTTGCTTTGCGACGTCTTGAGCATCGCGAGAGTGCTTCGCGAGGGAGCTTCGCGAGTGAGCTTCGCGAAAAGGCAGGAGCTTCGCGAAGGCTTGTTTGAGCTTCGCGAAATTGGGAGCCTCGCATTGTAGGGTGCTTTGCGAAGGTCTTTCCAAAGGTGGTTTGCCTAGTGGATAGTGGCAAAAGGGTATTCATCTACGGGTGAAAGTTGAACTTCAACAGAGCATCTACATACAGAGAAAGATTCATTCCTTAACAGAAATGAAGAGACCTACAGGTCTATAAACTGTGATTGGATTCCCTTCTGGAGCAGTGAGCTTAGGAAGAGGAAAAGGTGATCCTCTCCACCGGCAGTGAGCCAGAGAGAGAGAAACAGGGAGTGACCCTTGGGAAAGCAGTGAGCTGACCCTAAACATTGTATAGGCAGTGAGCCTGGGCATAGAAGTGATCTAGCCCAAACATTGTAATCCATAGCTAGTGAAGTTTAGTGGACTTGGTACGACCGACAACCTGTCGGTGTATGCTCCTTGGACGTAGCCCTTAGCGGTGAACCAAGTAAAATTGTTGTGTCCTGTGCTTGCTTTACTTTATGTTTATATTGTGCAGCAGGAAAGAGAGAGAAGAGTGTTTTGCTTAACAGCGAAACAAGATCAGAACGGGCTTTAATTTTTAATTCGTCATACCCTGATTCACCCCCCCTCTCAGGGTATTCAGCCTAGTGGACCTAACAAGTGGTATCAGAGCGAAGGTTGACAGTTGTTCTTCTCTCAAATGGAGGTAACTAATCATAGAGGTATTCCGATCTTCGACGTATGTAATTTCCAGATATGGAAGAATCGAATGCAACACTATTTCCGATCCTTGGGAATGGATGTGTTTTCAGCATCTATGCATGGTATCACAGCTGATATTACTAGTGGTGCTTTATCAGAAGCTGAGCACAAAGAGCTGGATGCTGATTCCAAAGCAATCAATGCCTTAGGGGGAGCCCTCTCTAATCCCGTATATACAAAGGTGATGTCATGAAAAATGTCACATGCCATGTGGGAAAAGCTTTTGAATATTTATGAAGGGGATACAAAAGTCAGAGAGGCAAAGCTGCAATTGTTGTGGAACAAGTATGAAGATCTCATAATGAACCCGAATGAGTCTCTTGATGCATTCTTTGACAGGGTAAATGCTGTGGTAGAAGACATGCGGGGTCTTGGAGAAATTATCGAAGACATTAAAATCGTAAAGCGCATCTTGAGAAAGCTTCCACCTCGGTTTAATTCGAAAGTTTCTGTTTTGGAAGATAAAGATCCGAAAGAGCTGACATTGGATAACCTACACAGCACTCTTGTTGCATATGAAATGAGAAATGATTACAACGATGCTGTGGAAAAGGGGAAATCCAAAGAGGTGACATTTAAGGCCATGAAGAGGCTCACTATTGAAGATTCTCAGGAGGAAGAAGAGTCAGATGAGGTGATGTCCTTCCTTTCTTCAAATCTGCAAAGAGGAAAAGGAAAGTTTAAAGGGAAACTTCCACTAGCATGCTTCCGATGCGGAAAGGTTGGTCATCTTGCTGCAAGATGCCCCAAAAAGTTTCAAGAAGAAAGCGATGAAGATGAAGTTGAGATTCCCATGAAAAAATCTTCAGCCTATGTGAAAGGGAAGAAGAAGTTCAAGAGAAATTTCTTTAAGAAGAAGAATCTTATTTCCCAAGAAATAGACAGTTCAGCTGAGTCAGAGGGTGAAGAAGTTGAAGAGATAGAAAACTGCAAAGATCGTGGACAAAATGCGATGGTGACTGTTGCCAGTAGTGCTATAGAAAAGAAAGAAATCGAAACAGATGAAGAAGAAGAAGAAGTTGAAGGGAGAGTTGACATGGAAGCTGAATTAGAAGAAGCTCTTGAAGAGATAGATGTTTGGCGAGCAAAAACAAAGAAAGCCAACAAGATAGTACATGATGCCAAACTCTACATGCAACAACAAGAAGAAGAGAAGTCTGAGCTTGAGAAAGAAATTGAAAATCTTATGTTTTCCAGGCCAGAGCGCACAGAAAAGGTTGATGAGCATAAGCTCAAGATTGAAGAGCAGAAAAGGGAGATCGATTGCTTGAGTCAAAAAGTGAAAGATCGCGTCAAGCGTATTGAAGAGCTTGAAGAGGAAGTTGTCGGTCTGCGGAGAAAAGTTAAAGACCAAGAAAAAGCTTTTAATCCCAACACATTCTTGGGAAATCAGGTCGTTACGAAGACTGAAAAGAAGAAAGAAGAGCCTAGTAGTTCAACAGGAAAGAAGCAGCAATTGAACTCAGGAGTTAAGGCTGATTCATGGCTTAATCAGAAACAAAAATTTGTGGCAGTTGAAGTTAGAACGCAATCACCTGTCCCGAGATTGAAGGTGGATCTGAGCACAAAGCAGAATTAGAATACTCATAGATCCAAAGGAGAAACTCGTAGTGCTAAAGTAACACAAAGGAACGCACCTTATATCAGGTGTTATTGTTGTGGAAAGATGGGACATTCACTGTACGTGTGTTCCATAGCCAAAATATATCAAAGGGAACAAGAACAGAGATGGAAGCCAAACAGAGAACGGTTTTACGGAATATATTTTGAAGGACATTGTTTTTTTTGCGGAGGATTTGGACACATGGCTAGGTACTACACTTCGACCATTCAGAAAAATGTGCCAAAGCAAGATCAAAATGTTCGCAAGCAGCAGATCAATAAACCGACAAGTGAGTTAAAAGTTCAGAATAGATTTGCAGTTTTGCAAGACGAAGCTAGTCCATCATACTCTGAGAAAGAACATAAGCCTCAATCTATGCCGAGTATGAAAGAAAAAGTATGGACCAGGAAGAAGAAAATTCAGAAGGCCGATGTTGCTGAAATTGCCCTTAATGCATCAGATCGTTCTGGTGTTTGGATCCTTGACAGTGGTTGTACATCCCACATGACGGGTAATAAGGATCTGGTTACAGGCATAAAATATGACAAAGAAGGAGTTGTCAAATTTGGAAATGATGAAGTCCTGAAGATTTTTGGCTCAGGAAAAGCCAATTTTGGGGGCAAAGAAATGAGACATGCTGATGTCGTGGTGGTAGAGGGTCTCAGTCATAATTTGCTTAGCGTCAGTCAACTATGCGACTTTGGGCACTCTATACTATTTACCAAGAAGATGGGTTTTGTTAAAGGAAAAGATGGAATTGTCATTCTTCAGGGAAAACGAACAAAGGGGAATCTTTACCTGGTAGGTGGTGAAGAAGATTCATGCCTTTTATCCAGAGAAGAATAAAATCAGCTGTGGCATAAGAGACTTGGTCATCTATGTCAACCATCTATGGAAGATCTGGTAAAGTGTGATGCTGCTAGAGACCTTCCCAAACTATCACGTGATCGCACTCATACGTGTGATGCTTGTCAACAAGGGAAGATCATCAGGAAGACATACAGGCCAAAGGAACAAAAAGCAACTCGAGTGCTCGAACTGGTGCATGCTGATGTATGTGGACCCATCTCACCACGAGCTATAGATGGGCAAAGGTACTATGTTCTTTTCATTGATGACTATAGCAGAATGTCCTGGGTATTCATCATTACCCATAAGACAGAGGTGTTCAGTTGCATAAAGCAGTACAGGAGGGAATCAGAAAAGATGCTTGGGCAGAAAATTTTGAAGTTTCGTACTGATAACTGTACGGAATTTACAAACAGTCAGGTTGAAAACTATCTCGAGAAACATGGGATAAGGCATCAAGTTTCATCAGTAAGAACTCCCCAACATAATGGAGTGGTTGAAAGGAGAAATCGGATCATCAACAACATGGCCAGAACAATGCTTATCGATAAGGACCTACCAGAGAAATTTTGGAAGGAAGCAGTTTTGACATCGGTCTATGTTTCAAATAGGTCCTTGTTATGTCCGAAGCAAGGGAAGACTCCATATGAACTGTGGTTCGGAAAGAAGCCAACGTTGAAATACTTTCGAATCTTTGGAAGTAAGTGCTTCATTCTCAACAAAGAACATCATAGGAAGTTTGAGGCAAGAGGAGATGAAGGGATATTCCTTGGCTATTCAGGGAAAAGAAAATCATATAAATGCTTCAACAAGAGACTGGGAAAAATTGTTGAGAGCAATGATGTCACTATAGTCGAAAATGAACAGACTGCTCAACGACCCAGTGAACAGTTTCTGGATGAAAGTGATGATGAGGTAAGAAACACAGGGGGAGTAGAAGTGGCAGAG
Organism: Viscum album; assembly: GCA_963277665.1. Lineage (NCBI taxonomy): Eukaryota > Viridiplantae > Streptophyta > Magnoliopsida > Santalales > Viscaceae > Viscum > Viscum album. The sequence goes on along the minus strand of OY728157.1, from coordinate 450,762,420 downwards.
GCTGACTCAGAAGAAGATACTGATGATGAACAAGAAAGTGTCAAGTCTGTATCTGCAAAGAAGCCAAAGAGTCAAGCTGAAATTGATAGGCAAAATATCATTGGTGATCAGACAGCTCCAGTTCAGACTCGAAGAATGAAGTCATTACAGCAGACATCGTTTTTATCTCAGGTGGAGCCAAAATGTTTTACCAATGCAGCTGAAAATGAAAACTGGGTTCAGGCTATGAATGAAGAACTTGATCAGATTGAGAAGAACCAGACATGGGAGATTGTTTCGAGGCCAGTAGACAAGAATGTCATTGGGACCAAATGGGTGTTTCGCAACAAGATGAATGAAGATGGAACAGTGATTCGGAATAAAGCACGTCTAGTGTGCAAGGGGTACTCCCAGATCGAGGTAATAGATGTTGATGAGAAATTTGCACCGGTTGCAAGGTTGGAGACAATAAGATTATTCCTAGCCATCGCAGTGCAAAGGAAGTTCAAAGTGTTCCAGATGGATGTCAAATCTGCATTCCTGAATGGTGTTCTGGAAGATGAGGTTTATATTGAGCAGCTGGATGGTTTTCTCATTCATGAGGATGAGAACAAAGTTTGCAGGCAGAAGAAGGCTTTGTATGGGCTGAAACAAGCACCAAGGGCATGGTACTCGAGGCTTGATCAGTACATAAAGAAGCTTGGTTTTCAGTGTGGAGGAGTTGATTACAATCTCTATTTCAGTAATGACAGAAATCAAAGGATGATGGTGTTGGTTTATGTCGATGACATAATATTTGGTGGATCAGATGAAGCTCAGTGCAGACAGTTTTCTGAATTCATGAAAAATGAGTTTGAAATGTCAATGATTGGGGAGCTAACATTTTTCCTTGGTCTACAGGTGACACAAGGAAGGAATGGAACATTCATTTCTCAATCTAAATATGCCAAGGAGGTTCTGAAAAGGTTTGTAATGGAAAATTCCAAAGAGATGACGACTCTGGTTGCCACCCGGATGAAATTATTGAAAGATGATGATGGAAAGGCAGTTAATATCACAGAATATAGGCAAATTTTTGGAAGTTTGTTGTACTTGACTGCAACAAGGCCTGATATTGTTTTTTCCACATGCCAAGCAGCCAGATATCAAAGCAATCCCAAGGAAAGCCACATAATTGCAGTGAAAAGAATACTTAGGTATATTCAGGGCACAGTGGATTTCGGCTTGACATATACTGACAAATCTCAGACGGAGTTATTGGGATATACTGATGCAGACTGGGCCTGTTCAGCGGATGATAGAAAATCAACGTCAGGCGGTGAATTCTATCATGGTGGATTGTGTATTTCTTGTCTAAGAAAGAAACAAGATTGCATCTCATTAAGCACCGCAGAAGCTGAGTATATTACGGCCACTCAAGCATGCGCACAGTTATTGTGGATGAAGCAGCAGCTTGAAGCTATGGGAGTTGAAGTGAAGTCTCCGATCGGAATCCAGTGCGATAACTCAAGTGCTATAAATCTCAGCAAAAATCCTATCCATCACTCTAGGACAAAGCACATTGAGATAAAGTATCATTTTATCAAGGAGAAAGTTGAGCAGGGGATTGTGAAGTTGGAGTATGTGCCTACAGAGCTACAGGTTGCAGACATTCTTACAAAGGCCTTACCCAAGGAAGCTTTTGAGAGGCATCGACTAGCTCTAGGAGTTCAGTCGATTCCCCACACTTGAAATAGTGTGGATGTGGGACCCCCCCCCTCTCCCCGCGGTATGATGTGTTTTTCCCTACTGCGCTGAGCTGAGTTCTCTACTATGTTGCAGAGTACAAACGAGTGACCTTGGGTTCGTTGACAAAGGGGGACAAAATTGCTTAACAAGTGCTTGACAAAGGGGGAGAAAAGTGTTAGTTCAAGGGGGAGACAGTGCGGAGATTTGATAAATCTTTTTTGATACGGGGAGAAGCTGACAGGTGGAGCAGCCAGAAAGGGGGAGCAATGAGAAAGGGAGCGTTTTAAATCTGACGATGCTAGAAGTGATCGATCAAATCATAGAAATCACGACAGCTGAGGATCATGATAAAAGCAGAACAGTGGTGTTGGAATGGTGTGAGACAGTGTCCAGCTATCAACAATTGGTATCAACTTAACACTTCACCAATTGGTATCAGTGTGGCTCAACAACTGGTTTTATTTTAAGAATTGGTATCAGGGTGGAATCAACAATTGGGGTCTGCCATGAAGTGATTCATTGATGAACTTTTCATACTACTCTTGTTTCTCACGCCGAGCATTGCTCATGTGGGCTTAGAGTACGTGTTAAGTGAATCCTTGAACGCTATCATAATCGCAAGAGGCGAATGGTGGTAGCAGCTGGAAGAAGACTCAGTGAGGTATCAAAGTGCAGAAAATCTTTCTGAGTAGAGTTGTGAAGAGTTGTCAACAAACCCAAAGGGGGAGGTTGTTGGGCAAAAATCCCTCAAGGTAACATTGCAGTATTTTTGGGTTGATTGTGTTTGTTGAAAAAGCAGGTTTCCATGGATAATTGTCGAGTTCCCGAGAAGTTGTTGACATTACATGTTGACAAAGAACTCTGACAAAGGAAAGGACGATCTGGAGGCGGTACAAAAAGAGCAGCACAAGGTGGCGCTGTTTCCCAGTGTTTGCCAGATTTTTGGGGTCCAAAATTTGGAAGTTTGGTGAGCATCGCGAAAAGTGGATTTCCATGAAAAGCATAATTTAATATGGCAAAGGCATGAATTTCGCGAAGCTAGGAAGCATGGTTTTGAAATCGCGAAGACAAGAAGAATGGAGGCGGTGATGCTTCGCGATTACATCAAGCTTCGCGAACGACAGATGCTGAAGCACATCGCGGCGAAGGCACGAGCTGCGAAGGTAGGTTGACGGTGATTCATCGCGACTACGTCAAGCTCCGCGAACGGAAGATTGCCGTGGAGCTTCGCGATTTGGACAGAATTCTGGCAGAAACTTTGGAGCTTCGCGATTTGAGATGACGTGGCGTTGACTTCGCGCGGAAAGTTCAAGGGTCGGTGGAATCGCCTATAAATAGAGGCCGACCCCTTCGGGCGAAGTAGATAGAATTTTCAGAGAAAATACTTTGTTCTCGATTTGCGAAGGTGGTTCGCGGAGCCAGTGTGGTTCGCGAAAGAGGTGCTTCGCGGCGGCTATTGTAGCTCCGCGAAACCTGCGAGCTCCGCGTTGGCTTACTTAGCTTCACGAGGGTCGTTGCTTTGCGACGTCTTGAGCATCGCGAGAGTGCTTCGCGAGGGAGCTTCGCGAGTGAGCTTCGCGAAAAGGCAGGAGCTTCGCGAAGTCTTGTTTGAGCTTCGCGAAATTGGGAGCCTCGCATTGTAGGGTGCTTTGCGAAGGTCTTTCCAAAGGTGGTTTGCCTAGTGGATAGTGGCAAAAGGGTATTCATCTACGGGTGAAAGTTGAACTTCAACAGAGCATCTACATACAGAGAAAGATTCATTCATTAACAGAAATGAAGAGACCTACAGGTCTATAAACTGTGATTGGATTCCCTTCTGGAGCAGTGAGCTTAGGAAGAGGAAAAGGTGATCCTCTCCACCGGCATTGAGCCAGAGAGAGAGAAACAGGGAGTGACCCTTGGGAAAGCAGTGAGCTGACCCTAAACATTGTATAGGCAGTGAGCCTGGGCATAGAAGTGATCTATCCCAAACATTGTAATCCACAGCTAGTGAAGTTTAGTGGACTTGGTACGACCGAAAACCTGTCGGTGTATGCTCCTTGGACGTAGCCCTTAGCAGTGAACCAAGTAAAATTGTTGTGTCCTGTGCTTGCTTTACTTTCTGTTTATATTGTGCAGCAGGAAAGAGAGAGAAGAGTGTTTTGCTTAACAGCGAAACAAGATCAGAACGGGCTTTAATTTTTAATTGGTCATACCCTGATTCACCCCCCCCCCCTCTCAGGGTATTCAGCCTAGTGGACCTAACAAGTGGTTTCAGCTTGGGCTTGGTCAAGGGCAAAGCCCAAAGACACCACCTCTTTTCCGAGCTCCGACAAATGGGCTTCGTAAGGGGCAATTATACTGGATGAGGCCATCACTTCCTTTGTCTGAGTAGAAAATTGGTTCGTTAAAGCCTTATATTTAAACTACCCAGATGATCACTGTTCAACGGCTATAAATGTAACGGTCACAAATCTTAAAGTAAAACTAAAAAAAAGTTGATATCTTATAAAAACATTTTTCATAAAGAAACATTTAACTGTATCAAGAGAGATTTTCCATTAATGAAATTTTGGGTCGTTACAACATTCCCCCCTCAAGAAATTTCGCCCTCGAAATTTTCCTTTTCCCACACTAAAACAAATGTGGGTAACTTAGCTTCATCATATCCTCCGACTCCCGTGTTGCTTCTTCAAACTTGTGGTTTCTACACAACACCTTGACGAGGGGCATTGTCTTATTTCGTAGAACTTTTTCTCTACGATCTAAGATCTTCACTGGTTGCTCCTCATAAGAAAGTTCGTCTTCTAATTGTACCACCTCGGAAGAGAGTACATGTGAAGGGTCTGGTATGTACTTCCTTAAGAGTGATACATGGAAGACATCATGCACCTTGGCCATAGTAGGTGGAAGTGCTAGTCGATAGGCCACAGCCCCAACACGATCAAGAATCTCGAATGGGCCGATGTACCTTGGACTTAACTTCCCTTTCTTTCCAAACCTCATGACCTTCTTCAATGAAGATATGCGTAAAAACACCATGTCTCCGACTTTAAACTCAAGGTCTCGTCGACGATTATCTACATAACTCTTCTGTCGACTTTGGGTTGCCTTGATATGCTGCTGAATGGTTTTCACCTTCTCCACCATTTCATCGACCATTTCTGGTCCAAGCAGCTTACGTTCACTGACCTCATCCCAACATGTTGGTGTTCTACACCTTTTCCCATACAGGGCATCATATGATGCCATTTGGATGCTAGAGTGGAAACTATTATTATAAGAGAACTCAACTAGATGAAGATGTTGATCCCATCCTCCTTTAAAGTCCATTGAGCACGCTCTCAACATATCCTCAAGTGTTTGGATAGTCCGCTCGGATTGGCCATCAGTTTGAGGATGATAGGCCGTACTGAAGTTCAGTTCAGTATTCAGAGCATGTTGAAGATTCTTCCAAAACTTAGTGGTAAATCTTGGATCTCGGTCAGACACAATAGATAGTGGTACTCCATGCAACCATACCACTTCCCTGACATATATCCGTGCCAGTTGATCCAAAGAGAAATCCTCTCGAATAGCAATGAAGTGTGCAGTCTTTGTAAGACGATCCACAATAACCCAGATTGCATTGTTGCTTTTGGATGTCCTTGGAAGTCCAGTGACGAAGTCCATGGTGATGTTCTCCCATTTCCATTCTGGTATGGGCAATGGTTGCATCATCCCCTTAGACTTCTGCCTCTCTGCCTTCACTTACTGACACACCAGGCACTTTGATGTATATTCAGCGATCTCCTTCTTCATATTATCCCACCAAAAGTTTTCTCGGAGATCTCGATACATCTTTGTGCTCCCTGGATGAATAGAGAAATTTGAACTATGTGCATCATCCAAAAGTTCCTTCTTCATCTCCGAACTTTATGGAACACATAGTCTTTTCCCAAACCGCACAATTCCTTCTTCATTAACATTAAACTCTGAGGATTTTCCCTTTTTGATAGCTTCCACTTTTTCTTGGATTCCCACATCATCCTTTTGAGTATCCTTTATCCTTTCCAAAAGAGATGGTTGAGAAATCATTTGTGAAAGGATTGATGATGTTCCCTTCTTTATGATTCCCACGTCCATCTTCAACAAGTCTAAGAAGATTGGATCCTTCTCAATTATCATCATTGATAGAATTGCTGGATCCTTTCTACTTAGGGCATCCGCCACCTTGTTCGCCTTCCCATGGTGGTAATGTATTGAACAGTCATAATCCTTGATGAGCTCTATCCATCTTCTTTGGCGCATATTAAGCTCTTTCTGTGTGAATATATATTTAAGACTCTTATGGTCAGTATATATCTCACATTTCTCTCCATAGAGATAATGCCGCCAGATTTTCAAGGCAAAGATCACCGCCGCCAACTCCAGATCATGCGTTGGATAGTTTCGCTCATGGATTTTCAACTGCCTTGAGGAATAGGATATCACTTCATCATTCTGCATCAGCACACATCCTAAGCCCTTCTTCGAAGCATCACTGAATACCACAAAAAGCTCCCCACTTGTGGGTAAAGTGATCACAGGTGCAGTGATAAGACTCCTTTTCAACTCCTTGAAGCTTTCTTCGCATTCATCACTCCAAGAAAACTTTACTCCCTTTCTAGTTAGCTTGGTAAGAGGGTTGGACTATCGTGAGAAGTTTCTCAAAAATCGTCGATAATATCCAGCTAACCCCAAGAAGCTACGGATATCAGTTACCGATGTTGGCCTCGGCCATCCCTCAATTGCATCTATTTTGGAGGGGTCCACAGATATCCCATTGCTTGTGATGATATGGCCCAAGAATGAGATCTCCTTCACCAGAACTCACACTTGCTGTACTTGGCATAGAGCTTCTCCTTGCGCAAAGTCTCCAGTACAGTTCTTAAATGCTCCTCATGGTCCTCCATGGTTTTGGAGTATATTAGAATATCATCTATAAAGACTACCAAAAATTTATCTAGGTAATCTCTAATGACTCTATTCATCAAGTCCATGAATATTTCTGGAGCATTGGTGAGTCCAAAAGGCATTACTATGAATTCATAGTGCCCGTACCTTGTACGAAAAGCAGTCTTGGGGATATCTTCCTTCTTCACCCTTACTTGATAATATCCCGACCGCAAGTCGACCTTGGAGAAGTATTGTGCTCCACGCAGCTGATCAAACAAGTCATCGATTCTTGGGAGAGGATACTTGTTCTTTATCGTGATTTTTTTAAGTTCACGATAATCGATGCAAAGCCGCATTGACCCATCCTTCTTCTTGACGAAGAGGACTGGTGCACCCCATGGTGATGCACTTGGGCGTATAAACCCTTTATCCAGATTCTCCTGTAGTTGTTTCTTCAGTTCTTCAAGCTCAACCACAACCATTCTATATGGAGTCTTGGATATTGGTAGTGCCCCAGGTATAAGTTCAATTGAGAACTCAACATCTCTTCTTGGAGGAAGACCAGGAAGTTCCTCGGGAAATACTTCAGCGAATTCCCTCACAATAGGCATTTCTTCAAGGGTGGTTTCTTCCTTGGACTTAATCATCTGAGCCAGATATGCGTGCTCATAAGGCAGTAATATCCATGCTTGAGATGATGGAGCTAAAGGAGATTCATCTTCCTCCTGACACTTGTAAAGAATCGGGGGTCGATTCTCCATATGGAGTGTGATTTCCCTCTCCCGACAATTTATGTTGGCTCTATATAAGGAAAGCCAATCCATGCCAAGAATTGCATCAAATTCCACCAAAGGGAGCATGACGAGGTTCGCCGGGAAATTCAATCCACAGATTATAACAGGGGAGGACTTATACTCATGGGATGCAATGATTGCCCCATTTGTCGTACTCACCGACGTCTTTACTTCCATGATTTGTGGTGGTGCAGGGATTGTTCTACTAAACTTTTGAGATATAAAAGAATGCGTAGAACCTGAATCAAAAAGTACGTTCGCTATTCTTGAATGAATAACTAGCGTACCTGTCACCACTTCTTTGTCGGGGTTCACTTCGGCAGAAGTGATGGAAAAAGCTCTTCCTTGCTGTCTTGGAGGTTGTTGATTGCCTCCGATAACCCTTGGATTAGGGCACTGATTCGCAAAATGACCCGGTTCTTTGCATTTGAAGCATTGAACAATGCGTTGAGGTTCGAACGGAGCGTTCCTCTCCTCTGTCGCAGCCGCGGGTCCTTCTTGCTGACAGTTAACAGCTAGGTGCCCTTCTCTTCCACACTTGAAGCATTTTCTTGTCCCCCTAAGGCAATTTACATGGTGCTTCTTTCCACACTTTTGTCAAGTGGGGTGCTGGAATTTCTTAGCACCGTTGGATTTATCCATCGGACCACCAGCATTGAAGTCCACCTTACGCTTCTGGTCCCCATGATACCCCTGTGATTCTCTGATCTCCATTTCAACCTTGAGGACACATCAGACAATTTCCTCATAGCTGTCGAAGTCACGGATCGCTAATGCTTTCCGCAAGCTAGGCTTCATCCCACCAAATAAGCGGTCAACCTTGCATTCGGGGGTAATGACAAAGCCGGAAGCGTATCGTGCAAGCCTTGTGAAGTTTGCCTCATACGCTCCCACAGATTCCTCATCTTTATGCTTGAGGGAAAGGAAGTCCCTTTCCATCTTAAGACGGAGGGTGCGTGGAAAATATTTATCGAAAAACATCTTCCGGAATACCTTCCATTCCAAAGCCTCGATCTCCTCCTCAGGATTCGTATTTTTGATCAATGTCCACCATTGATCAGCTTCACCCTCCATACGATAAGCCGCCAGGAGAACCTTCTCTTTTTCAGAGCATTGGAGGATGTAGAATATCTTTTTAATGGAGTTGATCCATTGTTCAGCAATCGTGGGATCGGATGATCCACTAAAAGTAGGAGGCCTTTGTCTCATGAAGCTTTCAATAGCGACTTGTTCTTTCTTAGGGGGGGTTGAACGTTCCTCTTGACCAGTGTTTCTATTCAAAACTTGAGTTAGCTGAGAGAGAAGCGTGACAAAGTTCACGATTCCCGCTCCCATTGGATCGGGCATCTCATAAGTACAATCATCGCATTGATCTTCACAACGGTTGTTATCCCGAGTTCTCCTATTACCGGCCATTGGCTGGAATAAAAGGAAATTTAGGGGTAACACATAAAGGGTAATCCAAAGACAAAAGTTGATGACTTATAAATAAACTTTAATCTATTTAACTCATGAGTCTATAGGATTCAATCCAGGCTTTTCATGATCTTCCTTCTAACATATATTCTTAGGGGCATTTTTTCCCTTAATAAGGGTTCATACTAAGATTGTGAATTTATCAAAACATATCCCCCGGGAGTGTTGTAACCAAGAGTGCAGCAAGGCCCGTTGTCGTGCACCAGTTCCCGTTCGAGTCTAGCTCAAAGCGGTGTTTTCGGGTTTTACCCCTAGGATACATCTGTGCCAGATCCGCCTCTACCTGCTCGTATCCAGACAGGGATGTATTTGTTTGATAAACCACTTACTTAGTATTTACCAAAACTTAGGGATGTTTTTATTATGCTTAGTCTTGTATCTAAGGCTTTACTAGGGTTTCCTAATCCCAAAAATAACTAAACCTATCCTTTGATACCAACTATGACAACCCTGCTTTTTATTACAACTTAAACATGCTTTATTACATAAAACTTCACTTGATCCAACAAAGAAGATCGAGAGGTTTAGTGTCTTTGGGGCTTAGGACCATTACATAAAAACTTTAAACTTGAAATACAACATCTTTATTGAAAACTTCCTTTACATGACAACTACATTCCTTCGTACTTAGCATTGCATGGGATAACCTGAGGACATGCATAAGAAAAGGGTGAGCTATAAAGCCCAGTAAGGGAGTAAAAAATGAATAAAATGAGGAGTGAAATACATGTTAGGCAATAGGCATATCAATAGAGCATAATATAAACATGAACATAAAGGCATGATAAAGCATGATGATCATAACATGGAAATGTGGCAACAACACTTAACATTGAATTAGCATGAGCCAAGGCTCATTGCACATAGAGCATGAGTAAACACTCATTGCACTTGAAGTACGAGTAAAACCTCGTTGAACTTGAATTAGCATGAGTCAACACTCAATGCACATGACGTATCATGATACTATACTTTACCCAATGCATTGGAGCGCTATAAAGGGCGCACCCTTCTTAAACATTTCATTTCATGCATAAGTGTGCCACATGGGTCATAAAACATGGATTCATAAAACATAATCATTTCTTCCACGATAAAGGAAAGTGGAATTAATACATGAAACTTTATAATCAATATGTAAATGTGCATAAAGTTGAATACCCTTGATGGAGAAATGGGCATGGTATTCACTACACAAAGACATTGGCTTAGAAAATCGGTGCGATTTCGGCAGCGTAACGGCGTGACATAAGAATTCATAAAAAAGTTGATGAGAGATAAAGGGGTTCCTCATCATATTTACATGTAATGGACAGTAAGGAGATCATATATATACATGTCCCAACAATAGAAATGGAATTTAGATTCATGATACAAAAGTATTGCTTGAATGTAAAAGAAGAGAGAGAAGTTCCTTTCGGAATAGTAACGGGTGTACATGGGAGGCATTTAATGAGAGAGAAAAGGGTTCTCCCATCATTCAAACAATAAGAGGGAAGTATGGGGGAGGTGCGAAACCATACCCCAACATTCATAATTGAAATAAAAAGGGAAATACAACTTAAAGAAAATTGAAAAAAAATGAGAAAGGAAGAAAACCCCTTACTTGGAAGTGTGCTTCCAAAGGCTAGAGAGAGGCTTGTGAGAGGCTTCTTGGGAGCTTGGGGCACATTGAGAGGATTATATAGAGAGTAGGTCAGAGATTGGACGAACTTCAAGGGCTTTGAGTGTGGAGGAAGTGGGAGCATGGGTGGGTTTATATAGGAAAGGTGAGAGAATTCTTTATTATTTAGGTTTGGGACCCCTTATATTAAAATAATCCAAACCACAGACCATCCCATGGTAGTTGCCCATGGTTTCTGGAAAAGGAAAGAGGAAAAACATATTTTACAAGTCCATGGTCCGAAATTATTAAAAAATTAGGGTTGCTTATGTGGAGGTGAGTCACACTCCCATGGAAATTAATTTAAAAAGGCAAAGTGTTGAATAAGTCTTGAGGGCTCCATTAATGCTTTGAAAAGTGAGTCAAACAAACCCAAAACCTCATTATTTTAATGATAAAACATATATTGGCCGAACATAAGGATTATGGTATTTTATTACATCACCATTGGGTCATTATGATGTCATAAAACACATTATATATTTAAATGGTATTTAATTTTTACCCAAAAATTTGAATGTCTCAGAAAATTATGAAAAATTCACCGTTGGATAATTTCAAAGTCCTGATTCCAAAAATAATATTTATTTTATCTAAATAATTTTCTAAATATGTGAATTTTCACTTTTAAAATAAAAACCGACATTTATAAAAAAAAATTCACGGGTTTTGACAGAAATGGCTTTCAAACCTTAATAAAAATTTTAATTGCATTCATAAAATTATAAGATCATTTATATTTAATAAAAATTAATTTAATATTAATAATAATATTTTATTAAAATATTATTTAATTCAAGAATCCTTTAATTTAATAAAATATAATTCTTAATTAAATAATAACTAAAAACACCATTTGTACTTTAAAAACTAATTACAATGCATCAAAAATGACTAGAAATTATATTCACTATTAAATACAAAAATAATGTACATGAACATGGTGCTACTTATTTGTTACATAACCGCTTAAAATAGCCGCATAAGACCTAAGGGTAAGGTGTGCGATGGTGACAGACTCTTGGGGTTGCTCGGATAACATCGCTCGAGTGGTAATCTCTATCAACTTCCATTTTTCCCGTAGACGATCGCGTTCGAGCTTGACTTGACGGAGCTCAGCTTGGGATTGGTCAAGGGCAAAGCCCAAAGACGCCACCTCTTTTCCGAGCTCTGACAAATGGGCTTCGTAAGGGGCAATTCTACTGCATGAGGCCATCACTTCCTTTGTCTGAGTAGAAAATTGGTTCGTTAAAGCCTTATATTTAAACTACCCAGATGATCACTGTTCAACGACTATAAAAGTAACGGTCACAAATCTTAAAGTAAAACTAAAAAAAAGTTGATATCTTATAAAAACATTTTTCATAAAGAAACATTTAACTGGATCAAGAGGGATTTTCCATTAATGAAATTTTGGGTCGTTACATATACCCATTGATGATATGGCTTCATTTTAGGATGTATGGGTGGGATTCTTCTTTCCATGGATTCCATTATAGATTCTAGGGATTTAATGGAATTGAGTTGTTTTAGAGGTACCATCATTTGGGATGCCTCCTAACTTTAGGGAAAAGGGGAGCATGGCGTGGTGGAATTAATTCCACGTCCCCTTAACTATAAATCATTTTTAATATATAATGACCACCCTATGGGGTAGATGATATCTCAATAATGGAGGGAATTCATGGTAAACATCAACATAATTTTTGATATAAACCGACTACTTAGGACCATATGTAGTCTAACATAAAGATATGACCCTTGTAGGTTGATTAGATGTCTCATGATATATGGTTGGAGTGATAATCAAATCTATTTGAATATGAAACATAGTTGAAATTTTTCCACATAGTAACTTCTCATTGAGTAGTATTATATTTTATATATCCTCATATTACTCTATCCATTCCTCTATTGAAGAGATATTGAAGTAATTGTTTGGTGAGTGGGATGTAGCCACCCCTTTCCATTTATCCTTAGTGGTGTTCCACCACAGTGGTGGAATTTATTTATTCAGAGATGATAGGATTTCTCTTATCTTCTAATTTAACATATGTATAGCCTTATTTTTTGCATTGAAATCCCCCTTTTGTAGTGGTATGTATGTTGCATTACATCCCGGAGTGTTTTCATCATTATACACATCATCAATTGTGTTGATGGTAAAACATTCAATGTGGTGTATCGTTAAATTTTATTTATCCCATTACTCCTAATGTAATATAAATATTCTTTAATTCCTACAATTCGCATGATTGTTAAATTAGGTTCATTCCTCAATCCCTTTTCCATATTGGATCATTTTGGATTATGACCCATACAGGTTTCAACATTCTTCACCAATTGATCAACATGTCTCAGTGTATGAAAAGTAATATTGAGGGAATTTATAATCATGAAATATTCATGGCCCCCGAATAAAATAATTATTTATTATGGAGTGAGGAACATATGGTATACAGACCATATATATTTACCATAGAATATAGTAAAGAAAGACTCCTTCCAATGTGATGAAAATGATAAAAATTACACAAGACATGCCAGTTCGGGGTGATTCTATGCCACTACTAGTACATTTTTATTATGTATTTTATGATTTTATGATTCCAATCAAGGATTTGATGCATTAAAGGAGGAAAATTGAGATATAAATTCCATAATAATTTTTGTTTTTTGGATGATCTATAATTCCTTTAGGTTTCTCCGTGATAGTCTCAAGATGTTATGATCCAGAAGATGATGATTGAGATAAAATACCCCCAACATGCATCCACCCCAAATATTTCATGGTATGATGAACATAGGGGTGGAACCAATGGTTAAATTTCCCTCATTCCAATAGTTTGGGTTTTTATATAGATGATGGAAATAGAAGAAGATATTATGATCTATTTCATTTTGTGCAAATGTTCTAATTCATGATCTAGGTGAATTGGTATCCCACGATAAAAGTCATTATATATAATAATTTATTGAGTTGGGGAATACATCGAACTCCATGTCTAAAATGAATTCCAATTCATTCAAGATGACCTACATAGAAATCTATTTAATTTCCTCTCCCTCTTATCATAATGTATTTTCATCATTGAGGTCTATGTATTTCATTATTTTGACCAACTAGATTGAGCATCAACCTATCCTCTTAATTCTACAGCATCTATAACATTATAGGATGCAATATCTAGGCGAAATTGCTATTCTAGGGACACAATGAAGTAAAATACTCCTAATTCCCCCCACCATCTGATACACACCTATAATGGGGCTCTGTAGATTAGATGAAAAAGAGATTTTATGACACTTAAAAAAACACTACATAGCTGTTTATCAAAATTTTCCATACATGGGTTTTGTTATATAAAATTGATATCATGTATAGCTACAAACAAAGTGTATTTATAACATGAATTTGATCCTCTTATCCTAGATAGTGTAGGTATCTAACCTTCAAATTCTGATGTGTTGGACACCTATTTTAGCATAGGTAGAGAATTCATTCTTTCTCTGTCTCATATTAGATGAAAAATAGATTTTATGACACCTAAAAAAACACTACCTAGCTTTTTATCATAATATTCCATACATGGGTTTTGTTATATAAAATTGATATCATGTATAGCTACAAAAAATGTTAATTTATAACATGAATTTGAGCCTCTTATCCTAGATAGTGTAGGTATCTAACCTTCATATTCTGATGTGTTGGACAGATATTTTAGCATAGGTAGAGAATGTATTCTTTATCTGTCTCATATTGGATATAAAATATAGACATGGTGAGGAGATGAAACATGGATGTGAGTTTGATTCTAGATACCTCTATACATATATCCTTGTCATATTTTTCTTCAATAGATATATATAATTCTACCTAGTCAGACCATAGAGGTTTCTCCTTTGGGTCACTTTCAGACCACAGTGAAGTGATGATGATTTTCAATGTGGAACTATATGCGGTTATCCAGAGTGTTTCGTTAACGTCTCTATATAAATGTGTCTGAGTTTTAAAGACCTCCTAATATAGAGGTTTTTTGAAAAGGGAAGGCTTTTTTTATTTGATAGGGAGATCATATGGGGGGGGAGGTATACCATATTGTATTTTTGGATTATGGTCTCTGTGATCAATATCACCACTACAATGAGGATAAATATGGAGGTAATGATCACCTTATACTTTAGTTAATGATTTGAAGGGCCCTTGAGGTGTTGAGAATATGTATTTAATATACTCAATGACCCTATAATTGATCAAATCATCGATATGTGCCTAATTTTGTAACATATATAGAATATTTTGATGAACCTTTTGGGGTTGGTATGGGATATGAGCTTGATACATGATAGTTTTCTGAATATGTTGAAAACCTTCTATTTCTATTGGGATATGATTCTAATACTGAGAATCTGGTTGAGTAATATAGTGATATTCTATATTATATCCACGAATATGAGCCTATATATGCGTGGTTTCATAAAGAATTCATCCAAACCTAGATTCAAAGTTGATATGAGCCCAGTTCAAATATGCATTCCCTTTTTGAATATGATGATGGACCATCGAAATGGAGGAATGGATATAAGACTTATCTTTTATCGACTGTGAATGATTTTACTGTAGTCATTATTTGGTAAAATATGGGATATGATCATATAATCTGTGAGATACTAGAATATGCCTAGTAGCTTCATTGGTAGGGATATGAGCCTTGTCTTTGGTGGTTTCAATATTTTTCTAAAAAACATCATTTGGAAAGGGGATATGGTCCTCGTTATATTCCATTATAGTATGACATAGGTATTTTTTTATGTAATATGAGCCAATCCCACAACATCTTCAATACTCACATGATCATCTCTTACCAAAATGGGGTTTTGTTCCTATTCAGGTTTCTTTAGAGTATGTAAACAATCATTGTTGATATGAATGTGTGCCATTAATGAGGCATATGAAAAAGCCACTTAGAGAGAATTGGATGGAACATTGGTATGATCCATATCATACTCCACTTCCATTACTATAATATGATGATAATATCTCTATATAAGAGCAATAATGTGTAATTTCTCAGGAGTAGCCACCATTTTATATTAATCAAGGTGATATGTTGAACTGTCTATTTGGTTTGTAATATATGCATTTCACCATATATATAACATTTTGAAATTTTTTGATTGAAATAATCATATATTACAAGAATTTAGTGACACATCATCATATTGTGTCAATGAATGCAGGCTTTTACATATTAGGTCATCAAAATATACTTGAAGTTATATTCAATTGATGTTGTAATTTAATAACAATCCTCCCCTCTTTCTTCCATAAATAAAAATTTATAGGATTCATGTGGGGGCTTGGATATAATCCCCCCATGCATACTATATGAATATTAATGGATACTTAATCAAATAGGGAGGGGGTAAGAAAATACATGCTGACTACTCAAAGAATATTCTAATGGAGATTTTTAGTAGAAGTAAAGATATGAGCCCACTCTTATTTATCCATATCATATAATGCCCAGTGAGACTTCTTCAGTACCTATTCATGGTTGTTTAAGGGGAAATTTTTTCAATAGGAGACTTTGGTAGGAGAATGATGGGCATTAGAGGGATGATGATGGTGACTTCTATCTACATGAGCCTCAAAAAGTGACTTTTGAACTAGGATGGATCCATAGTTTACTCTATGATTCAACATACCCATATATGGAATGTGCTAAATCTCAGACTCTATCGATAATCATTCGATGTAATTTGTTTTGGTGATAGGTTCAACGAGTTTAAAAAAAATCGATAAACAAGACAAAATTCCTAGAATTACTATTTATAGACCATTATATAAATCCTCCAAATGTTGAGATAAAACCATGTGATTGGTATTCCAAAAGCACCAAATTCAGAAAATGAGGCTGAAGGTGTGATTTGGGTGAGGTTTTTCGGTGACCTGTGGAGGTAGCAATAGTAACTAAGTTCTATAATAGTTTCTTGATGAAATCAAGATCTCAACTCAAGGGTCTGTTTTTTATAGAATTTCATATTTTCAAAAGGAAATCAAGGTTCATATTCACTGATCATTGCAACTATATAAGTATGAAACATGATCAGTCATCTATCTACAGGTGAAACAATAGTGCTTTATTATTTTTAGTTTGTCCATTTTTATATAGGATTTTACAATGATAGAAAAATAAATTAATTGGAACCCTGATTATCTATAATTTCATATCAGATGTTCTAGTTTTCATTTTCATAGGGTGTTCAAATAAAAACATCCCAACACATGGTCTACAAATTAGTTTTATTACAAGATTGATGACATCACCTCCACAATATTTCTTTCCATAGAAATATGATGGATTGTATAGTTATATCAGGGACTAGGGGACTTGATTTCCAAGGATTATAATGATTAAGTTATATTTCTATTATCTTCATTCAACCTTAGTTTACATGAATTATTTATTGTCTAAGAATTGATTGTGGGGGATCATATTTAAAAAATAATTCACTTTAGGTTTACCATATACATATTTCATATAAATTAATAATGGATCCTATATCCACAACTGAGTACAAAACAACATTCCAAAGGTAGACACCCATTTGGGGGTCCACACTCAATGATGATTATGAACATACCTTGGTTAAGATGATTTTAGGTCACCTTTATGACATAATTGGGGGGTGGAATTATTTTATATTCTCATAATCACTTATAGATTTACTATTTGTTCGGAAATCTCTTAAAATTCCTCCTACAAGATTGGTTACCCAAACATAATTGTTTGGTGTCAAATAATAGTATTTTTAAATAGGGTGTTATTAATGAAAAAATCTATATATGTCTGATTTTCTCTTCACATTACCCATAATTATGATCAATGAGTAGCATTCTATAGTTTTATGTCTTATAACTAGGATACCTAGAGTCTAATAACATATATGTTGGCGAATAAAATATTGTAAGTGGGATTGAGCCATCACGAGGTTCCACAAATATACTATTTATAATTGGAATCAAAACCAAAATAGTTAATTCATGCCATGTAAATAACTTCATGAATAACAAAAATATAAGTGGGAACATATGCTCTAGGTATTTATCTGGAGCCCTAAGAAGGTGTAATACATATCATATTTATAATAAGAATTATGGTTATCATTGTTCAATATTCCTTAAACATACTAATGGGTTGTGATAGTTAAATAGTTCTATTGAGGGTTATTTCCTCGGGATTTATCAATTTGGGAATTATTTTAAAACATACACCGAAGTGGATATGTAACATAATGGGGATTACTCGCTGAGGTTTCCTTTTTTTGGATATTTATTTATGTGGGTGATATGTTCTTTTGAAATTGTTAATCTCAAGTTAGACATGATCGGTGTGATAAACAAGGGACAATAAGATATCAGAGTCCCATTATATGGATATGGGACTTATGTATTAGAAAATTCCATATATTCTGTTTGATTAAGAGCTCATGGATTGTGATGGATTCTTACCTATCCTTTTTATTGCATGAATCAATTCCCTTTTAGTTAAATTAGATTATCAATCTATTGAGAGATGGTAAATTAATCACAAACTCATAATAGAGTTTTGTTTCTATGGGTTGGAGTGTCTAAAGTATGGAAGGACATACACCAAGTAGAATGCCCATTTGTAGATCAGTCCCTCATAAGGTCTCGTTTATATCATGTTCGTTGAATGAATCGTAGTCCCAAATACATAAGAATTAGTTATGTATTAATATGACTAATAAACCTGTTTTTCATGTTGTTATGTGTCTGCATGATATACTTAGTATGTCAAATGGTCTATGCTTGACATGTCTTGATTGTATGCCTGACATGTCCAAAGTGTTTGGCCTACATTTTGTGATTGTCTATTAAAAATGTCATTAGATTCATTATAGAAATCATAACCTATCGAACCGTGATTTTCAGGATCAAACAATACATTTCCTATTTCTATTGTTTTATCTAATGTCCATGACAAGATATGAGTCACTTAACATGGTTTACACATCCAAGGTTCTTCATATAATCAACACAGATGTATCTTGGTGTGTCATAGGCTATGGAGAACATGTAAGGATGTTGTTTCATGATCTTGAAATAAATTCTAGATAGAATCTAATGACATGGCTAATATTTCTAGAAGAATTCAAAAAACATGGTTGTGATATCTATAGGTATTTTAATAACATTTATAACATGTCCAGGTGATGTCGCATGATATATATATGCCATGTGAAGAAAATCATTCATTCTTATGAAAATCAAAATATCCATTGTCACATAAGTAATCAATATTTTTTTACACATTATTAAATATATTCCCCAATATTTTTTTAAGAATTAACAACTTTTGTTTTCAGATGATGAAGTTAACATGAAAAAATTCCTTTTCATTACCTCCCCAAAACACATGAATTCTGTCGCATGATCAGTTAGATGATCAGAAAAATCATGTATGCATTTTGGGAAATCCTCAACTTGTTCTCTGAATTTAACATTTTAATGAACATTGTGATTATTATGTTTTCAACTAGAATATGTATTCTCTTCTACTTTCCTTTGTGTATTCATCATTTTTGTCCAGAGGAGGATGAATTTATAAGATGCACCACACTAGTTTAACACCAACTTTCATTGTACGTATCTCACATATATGAGACCATTTTGGTGGAGGGAGTTTAACATTAAAAGATTCACAATATCCTGATGTGGGTATTTCAAAGCATTTTATGGTAAATAACTATCATGATAACACTATGTCATTAAAAAAATTTTAGGCCCCTAGATTTTATAAGGGATTAAATAAGACCATGTTGATATGTCATAGGGACATTACAAAATCAGAAAAACACGTATACCAATCTTCAAAATATGAAGATGTCTTTGGAAAAGGTTCTCACATCTGTAGTGGAGATATCTCTATGGGATTTCAAGATATGATGTTTCATTGTTAAAAGACACTTGTGATATCAAACTATATTATTAGATTCTATTGATGTGATAAATGGTGATCATATAAAGCAAGCAACAACTTTTAATGATAATTTTCATATATTTTATTTTTGAGAGGCTTGATCCATTTAAAAAAAATTCATTATATTAAAATACTTGTTCCCATATCCCATTGGATAGCCATTAGGGCACCATGTGATCAGTAGAGGATATAAGGACATTGAGTGAGCAGTTTCATGGATGGTCACATTTCATGTTTGTGATGCACCACATGGTCAAATTGACTCATCATGGAGCCTCTAAAATACCATGCTATCATGTCATGGTGTATTCTCACATCTAGAATTCATTTGAGGATGTATTAAAATTATCATGTATACATTTTTAGGGTCCTCTTCAAGATTAAGTTTTCTTCTCTGATATCCTTCCACGAGATTAAATCAATATTTTTATGGTCTTTCGCATTATCAATAGTGATAACACAATACACATAACACCATCACAAGAAAAACTATGTAATATAGAACTAATGAATCCTCCAAATCATTCAAAATTGTTAAAAAAAATTATGAATATCATCAAGTAGTTCTCAATAATATAATACTTTATGTGTTTCATCAATGGAAGATCTTGCCAAGAATCTTCCACATGATAATTAGCGATTACATGGATAGATTCGTAAGAACAAGATGTAATTTCAGTGGGATATTACCTAATCACAAATTCATCGTGCATAATTCGTGACCCATTTCCATGACCTTCACAAGGTCATGTGATTTCATGTCTTCATGGGGGTCATGTGATTTGTGTGATCTGAGCACATGACCTCCAATAGTAATTATAGTCCTTCTATTTTCTTTTTGAGTAGTTAATACCCATACATTGTCTATTTCTTTAATTTTAGAATTATAGATGATCACTTAGTTGGAATAATAAATTATATCATCAATCAATTGATTTAACATTAATCAATTGGTTTGTTGGCATGATATAAGAATAAATATATTTTTATGGATAAAACTATATTTTTTTTATTAAATGCATCTTTCATCACTTTTTGTGAACTTATCATGAAATTGATGTTTTTTATTCTTCTAGGTATTTAATTTTTTTTTAAAAAATCATAGTATTTCAAATAATGGGGTTAAATTTATTTAAATAATTCCATTTCATTTTAATGCATCATGACTAGTAACCGGGGTAAAATTTATCGACATTGTAAATAGTAATTTGGGTTAATCGTTGTTAAAAATAAATGATAAGGTCACAATTTTCATTTGAAATTCTTATTGTATGAATAAAATTATTACCTTATCACCTCAATATGGTATTTAAATTATTTATGGAATAATTTAACAAGGAAATATTTTGTATTACGTTTAAATCAAATAAAAACACAAAATCCCGCTCTCATACTTTTAACTACCCCTTGTGTGTTCACATAAGTAAAAAAAGTTGTGAATGAATATAGATTATAATGAATAAAATAATAAAATTATATTCATGACTTTAATTTATTCAAAAAATTTCATTTTTACAATATTAACTTATGTTCTTATGTAATGTCGACATAATATTTTTTAAATAATTGAAAAGTAAAATAAATAAATTATTAAATATTAAATGTAATAAAATATGGGTTAGTTACTATGATATATGAATTAATTAGATAAATATTAAATATACATGATAGTTTAATGGATTATTATTTAATTAAAACCTTATTTTTTTGTATTTGATATCAAATTACATGAAGAGTGTAGAAAATGAAAATTATTGTATTTTGGTACAAAATATTAATTAGTTATTCAAGAAACATTTAAATATTAACATTTGACAAGGAGGACAATATATGGTATAAAAATTCATCCCTTTTCCATATATTATCCAATTTTTTCATATATATAAAATTATACCCTCTTAAGATTGAAAAAGAGAATATTATAATTACAATTAAAATTGGGGAACTAAATGGTTAATATAATATTTTAGGTTTTCAATTCCACGTAAAAAATACAAATATTACTGTTTATTCAGATTCCTACCATAACCTACATTATATTCATATATATCTTAATTTTGATACATTTTGATTTTTAACTAATTAGTTATATTTTAATCATTTTTTAATTCCAAGTGTGTCTTTTCCTTCTCTTATAGTAGGTAACCCTTTCTTCAATTATTTAAATAACCATGACAAATCTATATCAACCAAGTAATTATCATTTATCTTTTAAACATCCTCATCCAAGTTCTATATATTCTTTTATCCCTAAAAATCAATACCTATGTTCATAAATAATGGATCATCAAGAGGTATTCTGAAGAAGAGGTAATTATTTTACCCGACCTATTTCAATTTATTTATAATTTTAGATCCACTAAATTTGTGGTATTTATGATAAAATAATAAATTAAGAATCCTAAATATACTAAGCATTTATCATGATTAGGAAATAAAAATTATCCATCCTCAATTTCATTAAATGGAATGTTACAATATTCCTCGTGCATCAATATAACTTATCATCCCGACATAGCAACCTGATACATTTTAATCACTATATTTTATCAATGGGTATGATAATATTTTTAATGTTGATATGTGAATGTTTTGAAAGGAATTTTGTTATGGATTTATAATATCATATCAACATTACTACTTTGAAATATTTTCAAAATACAATAATGTTACTAATGTGTATGTGTGGACTACCACCTCCAGATAACAATGTGATTTGTTTTTTGGATTCGTTTTAATTTGGTTATAATAAAAACGTGTTTAATTAAAATATATGAAATATATGATATAATAATTACTAATTATAAGTTTTTTTATTATTCCTCTTAATTTTATTCCACCCATTGAAATGTGAATACAATGTTCATGGGTATTTATGAACTACTTTCTCCATAAAAATTGTAATTTATTTTTATATCCTTATTTTCTGAGGATTTCTCAATATATAGGTCAAATTAATACATCTGATTTTATATTTAATGGTTATAATTATTGATATTATGTAACAATTATAATATTAAGATAACCTGAACTACCAAACAAAAATATACATAAAAATGTAGCCATTATCTGTAATAATGATTTTAATAAATAATTGTTTATAAACATGTGATAAATGATTGTAGATAAATAAAATATTGTATAATATATTATATTATGGAGCAATAATATATATATATTAAATATATATATTTTATATAGTTGTTTTAGACACATATGGAGGAACTAAAACCCAAGGAAATTGTTTATTTTACAATCTAACAATAATAAATTATTTTCTTTATGTTTAAGTCTCCATTGGGGGAATTAAAGGATATTTATATCTAAAAATATCTATATTTCATTATTCTGTGATAATATATATAAATTATATGTTTTTATTATAATTTCCTATCATTATGTACTTATGATATGTAAATAGTGTTTTTATGGAAATGGGATTTTTTTTCCGTCGGTCGGGAATCATTCTCTTATATGCCCATATTTTCCTTAAATTTTTTGCTAGATTATTTTTAATATTCTTAAATTTTCCATTAAATTTATTTTTATCCATATTTTTATATGTTAAAAAAATTGAATTGGAAAAGCTTCTTATTTTCTAACCATATTACTTTTTCACCATTATAAGAAAGTATAGAAGGAATGTATTTTAATTTATAAGACATAAAAAAAATATCCCACTATAATGGCCATTAAATGATTTGTTTAATCATCTAGATTTTTTAAAGGGTATTTTTAAAGAAAATTTATTCCAAACTATTCATTATATTTTTTAGATTTTAAATAATTTAGTACAAATTTTGAAAGGCTGTTTCACAAATAAAAGTTTACTATGATCTTTTGAATGTATTTTCCTTATTGTAAACATTCATTATTGAAAGATATTATTTAATATGTTTATATTATTATGATACCATCAACCATTTTTAATAGATAGTTTATGGTAATCTTTTATAGGGAATATACTAATATTCAATATGGTAGTCCTTCTAATATCAACATTTATATATTTTTATGACATGTTAATTTAGTTGTATTATTTATTAATATGAAAAATGAATTGGAATAATTATTTTATGGGTGTGACATGGAATAAAATATACCCTTTATACATTAATATGACTTATGATAAAAATTAGTTTTTGTACATGGCTGAGGCCTTACCCATTTACAATAATGTCTTGGCCTGGCGTGTTGATGGTATATTTAGATGTCTTGAAACAAGGCCATGATAGTAATTTTTGATGTCTAGAATTATGCATCCCATCATTATAATGTATGATTATTTTTTAAATGTGTTTCTTTGAATTGTTTTAATATTAATTGATATATTTAAAACTCAAATTATTATTTATATAGAATCATTATATAAAAAGTTATTTTTTGTATATAACTCTTTCCATATTTAGATTCTACTTTATGCATTCTCTTACAGATCATCTTTGATCACCTATTTGAAATATTTCATATCCCTAATATGGTAAGAAAAATTTTATAATTGATAGTTAGGGATATTCTATAGGAAATTAAATCAACCCCAAATAAAATACTATGTTATTTTTATTATTGGAAATTTAATGTCGGATTGAAGTATGTATCTAGTTTACCAAGTATTTATAACTATTCGTTACTTTTGTAAGTGATTGGTTTTATTTAGAACCAATATTATAAAGTTTACACTGACTCTTGGATGCTATTTTTGGATTATTTTATGGTGGTATTTATGAAATTTTATTAGAAGTTATGGGAACTATATATAAGAAAAAACTTATTAGGTAACATAACCATATCACAAACCTTGTGATTATTTAAAAATAAACATATGTTTTAATTTTTATACAAATTATAAATTAATTTTAAAAAATATTATACATATTTAATGTTTTTATATTAGATATTATGTTTCATAATGTCATTTTTTAATCTATTATGTTGAATTTTATATAAATTGCTGATTGATGAAGGAATGAACTCTATATCAATGGTTATAATTGAAGTATAGATTTTCCTCCCAGAAAACATATTGAAAATAAAGATAAAGAAACTCTTGGAGAAGCTAAAATTATAAATATATTAAGAATATGACTTATGTTAATTATGATAACTATTTTCTAATAGAGAATCATATTGATCCAAAACACATTGTAAAAATTTTACAATGATTCATCCATCAGCAATCCACATCATTCAATGGGTCTAAAAATCCATCTATAGATAAAAAATGGATAATATACCTTCAGAATATAATTCTATATTTGGGATGTAGTGAAAAAGTTATGGTTTTAATAGATTTTTATCATATCTTAGGGAATATATTTCAATTGTGGAAATTTGTTCCATACAATAAAGAAGAGTAAGAAACAATGAGTATTAAATAAAATTATTTTAAGGAACACTACATTATTATTTTTTACATTCTAACTATGATAACATATAGTATTATATCTCTTTATTTGGAGAAAAAACGAACTGAAAAATGTTATTAATACAGAATAACAATTTACAAGGACATCATTGAATGATGTGGACTATGTACATAATCAAAAGAGTATGATAGATCCTTTAATTGATAGATTAAATAGATTTCTTTTTAAGGGATCTAATAACTCGAACATTACCATCCTATGATGATATAGTATCCTATTATATTAGTATGGATAAATAATTATACAATACCTATGGCCTTGAAGGAATATAAGTGAATGGATATGATGTTATATAAAAAATGGATAAGGGGATGAATGGATAGATGAATTTTCAATCTTGTATATAACATCATGGATTTATAGAGAAGTAAATTATAATAAGTTACAATTAATAACCACTTGTATCATAATATTAATCTGATCTACATGCTATGTAATGGTTCATGAGAGTCTGAGATTAATCCAGAGAGAAGATCTCTTGAATTGGAGGAGGGAGATTTACCCACACGGTTACCAGATGGTTTGATCTAACCATGAGACTCAACTGCTCGAGTCACCCATTACACATGGGAGGTCGGATGGTTTTTCTACACCCATGTGAGTGATATTGCATTCCTATTTGGTGTTTTACTTTTATTTGAGAGATCCATTCCTCATGGAAAACACGCTATTAGTCAAACCATGCTCACAACATAAGTGAGGGGGTTTACTATGTAGTGCTTATCACACAATTTGAGAACGGATTATAAAACCCTATGACTGAACTATGCTGCCCAAAATATATGTGTTATGATATAATTTATACCCTAGGTTTTTTAACTCCTAAAAACTTATTCCTCTTTCATTGTTCTATAGTATCCTCCGTATGAATCCCCATCACATCCTCTCTTAATATTTAATGACATTCATTCATATGGACACTGTTTTGATCAACACTTGGTACATGATATTCCCCATAGTTATCCATACAATCCTCTATATTTTACACATATTTTCCAGCCCCATATCTTTTTATATTTTGGTTTCAGTACAGTTTCCCTAATTTCATTTAATATGATGATTCTATATACTTATCCGATTCTAGTTCGATTTAATGGATGATACAGGAAAATATGAGTGCTTTGAGTATAAGGTATGTGGTCTATAAATTCCCCCATAAGTTTTGTATAATTTATATTTAATGTAGTTTTGTAGTGTCCTATTCTTCCCTAGTTATTCCACCAAAAAATTTGTAAATTAATTTAAATAGGCATTTCTTATTATGATCCAAGTTGTATAAAATCAACACCATGGTTGACCTTATTGACATGAGCCAACACCATGTTTGTGCCCTCCCATAAAATCCTAAATATCCCTTTTCCTCAAATTGATAATCCACATTTTACGTGTGTTATATATACTATAATAAAAAATTTGAAATACAATTGTTAAAATGGAATATATTAGGACATGATTTAGGAAAAATCTTAGGCCACATGGTAATTTATTGAATAAAATGAATTGAAAAACATACGTTAAAATTTTATGACTCCAATTCCTTACTCAATTGTATGAATTTTCATAGCCAATACATACCTCCTATCCAATCTGAGAGTGATAATTGGATCCTAATGTGATTCCATGGATTGGAGCACCTTACTTTATGAGTTATATTTTTTTAATGACTATTAAAGTTTCCATGGGAGATACATGGTATGCATCAGATAATATCACCACAAAATTTATATTCCCCCTTATGAATTATACTGGTTCATATAGGAGAAATTGTGGATAAGATAGGTGACCAGGCTATTACAAGATGCCATGAGAGACACTCTGTCCTGTATGGTTGACACCAGGGATAGAATTGGAGGGTTTTGTTTCCATGTAATGCCAAGAGTGGTACCTAGGATTCCATTTATACATCACCATGGGTGGAATATTATGGTATTACGTTTTTATAGTTCCATTGGAGAAATAATTGGTATTCCATATCGAATTATATTGGAAGGGACCAGGGCGCCTCTTATTGTTTTCTAATAACGACTTAGATATTAATGATAAGAAATATATAGCTAATAATCTAGTGATGTGTCTGTCAAGACAAATAACATTCTTAGGGGTGTTCTACCAATTGATTCAAAATTATGATAACCAATTATTATAAATTTAAAAATACTTTCATAGTTCATCATGGATCACTGACATGTAACTATTTCTATAGTATGTAGTGTTGGTCAGGTTTCCCTATATGAACCTTGTCAGATGTATTTATTTATTCATTTCCTTATATTTATTATTATTTGTGCACAATTAAATTAATTTCACCCAACTAGATTGTTCTAAAAACAATTGGTTGGGTCCTAATAAGTATATATTAAACCATTCTTAGGGAATCCAATAACACTCATCCTCACACCATGAATAAAAGTTTATATAAGGGGAAGAAAACAAGTTTAGATTCTTGAATTATAGTTATAGATTAGAATGTATAATAAGAGGACCAAGCCTATAGTTGTGATGATAGTAGTAGCATCATGTGGTATCTTTTTATTTTCTTATCATGTGGAAGATGCATTTATCCCCCATATCCTATGTACTATTTATTTATACTACCATGAGAAAATCATCATTGTAATTTTTGTATAAATTTATTATTAATATTCAAATTAATTATTTGTCTAGATGTTATATTTTTAATTCTGATTCTAGTAATGATTTTATATAACCTATATGTAAAAATCTAACACATGATGGAATAGTCTCCACATGGACACACCCTTGGCCCTCATTTCTAGTCTAAAGCCTCTAGAATATGGGGAGGTGTTCATGAGGTCTATTGGACAACTATTTTGTGGAACCATTTGTTGGATTCCAAGGTGACACAATAAAATGCTGAAATGATTCATATTTTACCCTTTTTCATATTATATTTGGTATTAGATAGTAGAAAATGATTTATATGAATTTATAAATATGATTATTTTTGTATGTAGCTAACATGCGTATCTGGGAAACCCAAATTGCTCACGGTGAGTTATGGTTGTTCTGGTTTTTGAGTGTTAGAGTTGAATTTAGTTCACCTTTTTGGTGATAAAAATGTCCTATGATGTTATTATTGTTGATATTATTTTAATTATTAACATTATTTTTCATCAATATATAGATAATGAGTGTATCATTTCATGAATCAGAATAATATCTTGAGGAATCAGATTTTGTGAAATATGCAATACTGTATTTATAATTTTGTCTACATTTCTTGTGTTGTTTGTTCTGGTTGTCTATTTCATGATTGTTACATAATAAATTTTTCTGACATTTATTACATGGATGAAATTTTTGGATTAATAAAATATATTTCAACAATCTAAATGGTGTTTTCGAATATATATCGATTGTGACACTCGAATTTTTTTATTATTCCACATTTGATCCATGAACCACTAGTTCTGCTGGTTATCATATTAGTTGATTTTGTAGATGAATGATAATAGTTATCAATGAATATATTAATTCCATAAATCTAGAATTGTATTACATCCAATCATATCAAGATACATGACATGTTACATCCTTATACTAGATTTAGGGGATAGGTCACAATTACATGATGTAAAAATCCCAATTTTAATGAGTTTGTAAATTTATAAATTTGGAATGATGACACATTTATATATATTATGATATTTATATACACATAAATAAAAATGGAAATTAATAGTTAAAATAGTTAAAATGAAATGGTTACTGCTAAATGGGGTTTCCAATTCCCATGTAAAGGGTTTTTTCCTTTATAAAATTCTAATTGAAAATATATATAATGGGACATCTATGATATTATGTGAGGCTTATAACTGGACACAAACATTATAATGGGAAGTATTCAGTGTCATCAAAGACACTTATGATCCCCTGTATCACCTATACTAGGAATTAGGAGTAATTTGATTGATGTGAATGATTTTTTGAATGATTTGTACCTAATACTTGTTCATGTATTCCTAGTTTTTTATCTAATGTTATATATTATTTATTTGATTCACATGGAAATTTTACACATATTATTCCTTTATTTCATTGTTTCACGTGTCAAGAGGGTGGAGAAGGCCATGTTACAGAGGTGGTGGGACCTGACCTAGTTTTATTACCTTCTATAGTGCGATATGAGGCATGTCCTTTTGAAATTCAATTTTGTAGAAACGCTAAATTATGAGAAATTTTCTTTCGTTTTATAAAGTATATGTAGAGTTCTCTGCAACCATCCCCTGTTATGAAAAAATGATGCATTAATTCATGAACAAGCCTCTTCCAACCATTTTAGGAGATGGTGGTTCTTAAAATAATAAATCATAGATTGAGGACATGTTATCTATGTTTTAAAACATGGATATGTCACCAAAGAGGAGGATTGATCTCATGACCAACATGCTTTAGGATTTTACTAATCATTAGTGGGATATAATTTCCCATTGCATACATCATCAAGGCCTGGTCTGGGTGGGCTACCAAAATACCTTTAATTATTATATTTTCCCCATAAATATTGAGATGAATGGGGCCAAGAGTTTATGAACATGTAGTGGGGTTCCATTGAGGGGATGGGTTATTTAGTTTGATTCATTGAGATTCAACATTTCACTCTAAATATTATCGGTGATGAGATGATGGTTTGGAGATGTTTTATGGATGGGATCTTTTAAATCATCTGATCATAGGTTAATGTTTTCTAAATGAACCACATTTCATAGATAGTAAACCAATACATCCTCATAGAGTGGAAGTAGTGGGATGTTGGAAATGTGATATAGGACGGTTCAGCTTCGAGGTTGTGAGATGATTTATCTGGAAGTGAGAAGCGATAGTTCATGGGTGAATGTGGAGGATGCACATGTCATATGATGCACACCAACATCTATTCAGTGGTTTTCCATTTTGGCTGGAGAGGGTAGAAAAATATCCACTATATGAGTAACATGATCAATTTTATATATTTTGGTATGATGGGTCACCTATAGTGTTTGTCCCAAATATTCTATCATATTTATAGCTTCAAGGGATCTATGAAGATAATGAATATAGGTATTGTATTAGTGGATCCACTTCATGTTGTTATTGGTCAACTACAAGTCGATCTGTAGATGGTGGTTGTTTTGGATGATGTCCTCTGACATTAGATGATCAACACCAATAGACATGACCTTCATAATTTAGTCCATATGCATCTCAAGGATATTGTTCAGTCCATATCTTTGGAGATCTGTATACACCTAAGTTGAAAATTTTAGGTCATTCTATTGTATGATATAATATTTTGGTAGACTCTACATTAGTTTCCTCCCTTTGATACATGTTCATCATGATCTTTAAAAACTCCTTTAATTATGGGAAGTCTCAGCCATTCAATGGAGTACTTATATGGAATGATGATTCTTAAAACACAATTAAATGTTTGATCACATAGTATAATGAGGTTCAAGGAATTCTCCCTTGATATAGCTGGATAACAGTATTTTGGAATTTTTTTTCCTCACAATGACCTGATTCGACATCATTATTAGTTTGGAATGTGTAGTGCCTTATTTATACAATATTGATTTATATCATGAGATAGTGTCTTTCTCATCACCCATGGGTATTCCCTTTTCGACATATGTGAAAATCATATATCCAGGGGAGTTGAGATGGACCCAATAATATGGTCATGGTGACTACCAAGATGTATAGTGTATTTTTAAAAATGATGGAATGTGGTCCATATAATTACTTCATCTGGTGGTTCATTTTAATTATTCATTGCCTGATTATTTTTTTGTTTACCTCCAATGAGAGAGGTGTAGATCACTATTAATATAGTTCTAGGTGTGACTCCAGTGTCCATTCCTCCATATAGGATGGAACCTACTATGATCTAGGAAATCAAGAATAAATTTTAAGAGTTATAGATGAAGGGTTTCATATTACCCCTTACCTCACTATGGGGGTCCCCTATAATCTTTTCCATGAAGGTGTACTATTCCATCAGGTTGTGCATGGATTACCAGTGTTGGAAAAAATTTGTTGTAAGGAACTTGTATCCAGTTCCTATTATAAATGACTTCTTCAACTAGAACGATGGATTGATTATTTTCTCTAAGATACTTTTGAAGTTGGGATATAATAATTTGAATGTTATTCTATTAAAAATACCTTATAAAACATTTTATAGTAGAAAAAACTTCTATTATTACCTTGTTATTCAAGTTCATCTGACGAATGTCGGGAAAATTCTCATGGGATGGATAAATTGGGGTTTCCACCCATATATGAATTCATTTATTCTAGTCCTTTTATATGACATCTTTATTTATTATCATTTTATAGAAAAATATTCAATGAATATTTATCTCATTATCAATACACTAAGAGAGAACCATATATGTGTTAATATTAGAAAATTCCACTTTCGGATCAGTAATGATTACATATTATGGTATAACATCTCAAAGTTAGACATATCTGTTTTCCAAGATAATGAGAGCACTATGGTTTTATCGGATCACATTAATAACAACTTTTTCAGACATTTTTTCGTGGGGATAGATTGATTTTACAAGCTATCCATTGAAGAATTATCATCCATAGATGAACCTCGTCGGGGCTTGGATAAAAAGGATGTGCAATTTGTATGGTCAGAAACTTATGAGATAACCATTTAGAAGTTAAAGGTGTTACCAAATTTAGTTACAATAATGATTATGAAAATGTTGGGAAGAAGTTATATAGTTTATTGTGATGCCTCAGGAATTGGGATTTTAGAAGTTTTGATTTAGGCTAATCTAAGTGTAGATTGTTGGTTAATTCATGTATGGCCTCATGATAATAATTACAAAATTCTCATGCATTTTGAGGTTATCGAGGATAATGAGATCCTATACATACGCAAACATATATCAATTCCTTCATACACTCTAGAAGAGTTGAAGTGGGAATCTCATGCCTTTGTTTGGGTAGTTCACCATGGGCGTACTAATTTACATTAAGACATAAAATGTTATTATTAGAAGATGGGAATGAATTGGTAGATTGTAGGTTTCAACACGAGGTGTTCCACATGTAAGAAGGTGAATGTAGAGAACCAACAACTTGAAAGACTTCTACTTCCTATGTCTATTCCTCTCATGAAATTGTATAATGGTACTATGTATTTCATGAAAATATTGAAGATAAATCTATGAGAAAATGATGAGGTATTTGTGATAATTTCCCGGATAATCGTGGTTGTACACTACCTATCGATCTAAGAGACCATCATAGTTGATGTGCTTGGAAGGATTTATATTTGGTAGATTATACACCATTAAAGGGCTCACCATTATATCATATAATAATGAGACAACATGTTTACATCATAGTTATATAAGGTTCTATAGAAAGTATTGGGTTCACAAGTTTTCATGAATACAATGTATTACCCTCAAAACGATAGGGAATCTGAGTAGATGATATAGGTGATGGAGGAAATTCTCTGAGCATGCATAATTTATTTTTTAGATTCATGGAAACTGATTTACCTTTACATTTTCATATAATAATATCATTTAGGTAATGATTAGGATGACTCCATATGAGGCCCTTAACAATATGTTTTGTCTTTCCCCTTTATGCTAACTAGAGGTTGGTGGGCCATTACTACTTGGTATTTTTATCATTTATGATAATTCAGATAATATAAAACTAATTCATAGTAATATAGGAAAATGTATTATACCAATATTAACTATTGAAATTAGGAGTATGGAATTTGACATCATTTATATCTTTTATTTTCTCCCAGATTGGGTCATAGTTCAATTAGTTGTTATAGAAAGGTCTCACCCTATTACATCGGGCCCATTAACATCATTTAATGATTAATGCTCATACCCTATTGGTTTTAGTTACCTCATATTTATTTTTAAATGGAAAAAATCATCCATGTTTCCCAAAATATCCATTAAACTTTTGACCCATCCCAATCATTTGATCCTGATACATTGAGTTGGGGGTGGATACGTCTTTCGAGGAGATCTGATACACATCATTGTACAGGGAATTAAAGGTATTTTATGTTAGTATGTTTCTCATTTTTCAGTACTATGGATGGGTAGTAATGTATAATATATGAACCCATTGTTAGAGCCCGGTTTATGTGCCCAATGGATAATTATTTTCTTTGACTGATGCACCACCCACGAAAAGGAAACTCCGGGAAATGTTGTTTTATGGAGGGAAGGTTGTAATGTCCAAAATTTTAATATATGTACAAACACATATGTTACAATTAATTATTCTCATTTTATGAAATTAATGTTCTCTGAAGGCAAATGAATGATTTCATATTCTCTAGATTTTTAAGAGCCTAAAGATCATAAATTTGGGAAGATAGAATGATACAGACAATAAGTACATTGATAGTGCTAGTTGTTCACATCAACTAAGAGACTCACCCAATGCATAGGGGTGGTCACAGAGTTTTTGTACAGAAATCAATTTCCTAACACATTCCCTTGTATTGTTGTAGTGTTTTTTACAAATACATTTCACATGGGCTATACATGGTTAGTCCAACAATTCTTCAGCTATGTCAGCCCATGCTTTTCCTTTTACAGATTCCAAATGTCTAAAGGGATTGGCCTTGACATCCAATTTTCCCTTGATTTTTAATATTGTTTCAGGTTTGTCAAAAATAGTTTCTTTCTCCCTTCTATGTTTTTTAACTTCTATCCAGCCAGTATAGATGTTTTGGGTAGGTTTCTTATGATCATTACAAAAATTTTGAATAGTGTGGCCGACTATTTTGAAAAAATCACAAAAAGGGGGTATCCTTTCATACTCTAGGTTCACAGTTGTATTGTATTCATTATTAGTGAAGGTAATTGATTAAGGGAGTTTGATTTCCAATTTAACATCAATCATCACCCTAGCATATAGACCTAGGTCCCCGATCAATGTTCTTTGATCAACTTTTAAGGGTGTACCAATACAAATAGAGAGATCATTCAGAATTTTTGGGTTCCAAAAAAACTAGTTAAGTTTGTAAAACCTAACAAATACCTGATCTGAATTATTTTTATGGAGATTCGGATTAAAATTAATGTTCCACTCTGCAAGGAGAATATGTCCTGGCTTCAGGATAAGGTTTCAAATTTTCCAGACACTATCAGCATTAGATTGTGAAGAGAAGAGGATAAGGAAATAGAATTTACCAATCGTTACCAATTTCGAGTTAGAGAAATCCCAACAGTAAGTAATTATAGGTTTTAAATCAGAATAATTCCAGGGTTTATCACCTTTTAGATACACGACTCGACCCATGATAGAGAACTTACATGTGTTGAGATCTATGTTGTATCGCGACTGGATCTTCTTCAACACAAACACTGCCATCATCCATTTTTTTAATCATTGTTGACTTCTTCAATGTCGGCATTGTATTCTAAGTACCCATCTAGGATTAAAGGAAAGTGATACATTTACCCTTAATCTTTTTTCTTATGGCGGTTCATCTCTAATATGATTTGTCATTTCCTTTGAGTGATGTTCCTAGATGAGATCCGATAATTCCTGGCGAGGAGATTGCGAGGGAGGAGTGTTAATCCTCTTTTGATTTTAGCGGATTATGGTTAATGAAGGGCATTTTTGGGACGATCATCAAGAGATTTTCCTTCTGCCAAAAAATTAATTGTTTTTAATTGTTTTATCATCCCTACAAGTTCACCATATAGTCACTTATTATTTTTTATTATGATATATTATATTTACTGATAATAAGAATCTAAGATCATCTATTTATTATTTTTTTATTCAAGAGGTTATGAAGACTATTATAACACATTATATGACTAGATTAGTGTTTTTGTGTGCTGTGAATGTGGATAAATTTTCACAGTGTTGAGAAATAATTAATCAATGTATCTATTCTCTAATGAAAATAAAATTTTGGGTTCTTAAATTGTGTATATATATAATACATAACATATAAATTTAATTATAATTTCTAAAATAATTTTCATTTATTGTCACTTTATATCACATGGTACAAAAATATATCTATAAAGTATACACATTATCATTAGATCTCGTAGTGCATGTTAGGGGTGTGTCTGTTTTCATTAGAGCATAGTCTAGTTTTTTATAAGGTTATTTAAATTAAGAAGTTAATTTTTTTAATCCTAGTATAAATAAAAAAATATTATAGGATGATCAAATTTAATCACTACCTAAGTAATGGTATATAAATTAAATTAATTGGATATATGATACTAACGTAATGAATTAGTTTTATAATATTAAATAAATTTTTATTCCTTTTTGTTTAAATAATACCATAGGGATAAAAAAATTAAACCATCTCATAACCATTGAAAAAATGTCTTTTTTTTGTTATAATTTCTTTATTAACTCATAATATTTATTCAATAGAAAAACTAGTCCTTGAGATGGAATGGAAAAAGTTTGAAAAAACACTGATATGTAATTTAGAGGGTTCAATTTTAATAATTTTTTTAAAAATTTTCTCTAATGATTTTTAAACATTTTAAAATTTAATTTAACAAAAATTACATTAAAATATATAAAAATCATGTTCTATACATCAATATCATAAAATATCATGGGAATCATTCAATTATATTATGAAAAACTTTCTTCCACATCATAATCATTTGAGAAAATACCATATGGGGAATTTTAATGTACTTAAAATAGAAAAATCATACAAATCCATTATAGAATATCATTTATCTAAAATGCGGGTGTCCTTGGGGTATTATATATAAATCTATTTTTGGTATACAATTTCAAATATCAGAAACACCAACCCTTATCCAAACAAATCAATTCATGTCATAACATTTCGTTATATGTGAAACAATTTCTAAATGTTGTTTCAAAATAATATATTACCAATACGTGATTATATATAAATATATATATATATATATCGATTTACAACAATATATTTGATTTATATGTGGATAAAGGGTGAATAGAAATTTAAAAATGATTGGAGTCGGTATAACAATGCATTGACATGACTTGGTTTATCATAGAGAATTAGATTTC
The DNA here is from genome assembly GCA_963277665.1 of Viscum album. NCBI lineage: Eukaryota > Viridiplantae > Streptophyta > Magnoliopsida > Santalales > Viscaceae > Viscum > Viscum album. Next base: position 450,726,386 of record OY728157.1, on the reverse strand, counting down.
AAAAATGGGATAGGAGTTTCTATGTAAATATATTAATGAAATATATATATAATCACCTTATCTAAAATGATTTGATCATAATATTGAGAATGAAATTTATTTTTGATGAGAGAATGTAAAAATATAATTTTAGAGCTACATTCCATTTGTATCATGTGTGAAAATAATAAGGTTATCTTACACTTCATTTTAAAGTAATTTAATTGATTATATATTAATAATAAAGATAAATAAATTATATGGTATGAGAATCAATATTTTATTTTTTCCTTTGTAAAATATTTTTATATTATACACACTCAATATATTTAATTCATGATAAAATAATAAATTACTTTGAAATAAATATCCCCCATTATGATAATGATAATTAATATATAATTATGGAAAATTAATTGTCCATGTAATACACATATGAACCCTAAAGGTGATAAATATTATCTACATAAGTGATAATGGAAAATGAAATAAATTATTCGATAAACATCAATCCAACAAATAGTGAAAATTACATCATATTGAAAAACCAAAGAGTTGAAAAATTATTATGTCTTTATTTAATTTAAAAATATTTAGCTATTGTTATTATATTATAAAACCATTTTTAACTTATATTATTGAATTTAATAAATCAGTTTATTAATACAATAAAAATTGAATTTAGGATATGTATAAATAATTATTTACTATTCATTTAATAATTACAGAATGATCAAATATAAAAACTAAGTGAAGTATATCACTCTACCCTTAATTCATATTTCTCTATCCTTATAACTATTAATCACATCATTTAAAATCCATATACTAAAGACACATAGATATTTCAGGATGTATATTGCATAATAATTCAATTCCAAAACAAATACACCTCAATCATCCAACTTTATTCTTAAACCATTACTCATGATCCATCATCTTCATATTTTATATAATATGAATCATGTATTTTCGCTTCTCAACCTCAATCTTCTTATGTTAAATATTAACAATACTGGAAAAACATCACGTACCTTTCACATATCATTTATAATCTATTTATCCTCATCAGTATGAAAAATAATCATACCATCATCGTGATTCTCTTCATGATATTTCCACTTAAGAAATCAGTTTTCATAATTTCCATAATTTCCACATCTGAAACAATCACTGGTTAACTATGTTCAGTGTAGTTCTAGCTATTGACTATGATCGGAATGAAAAGTGTGAGAAATTAATATCAAATATATGAAACACAATAGTAGGTTAAATTACCTAAAATATTTTAGTCTTTGATATCATTGGTTTAACCCTAGTTTTGTCATGATTATCATAAAAATCTGTGTTCATAACCTATAATTTACTTATCCATAGGGTATCCCTAGACATATTTCTTGACATATCTCTAGGAATATCACTAATTTTGTTGCATAATTGTTTCCAAAGGTTGACTAAACCTTTACTCTGATACCAACTATTGAGACAAATTCTTGGCGTACATGGGAATTACATTTATTTTGTTGAATAATTAATACATTATACAAACCAATTCCCAAATATCATATTAGTTTAGTATCTTTGAAATCTTTGTTCAAAATCTTATAATCATTATGAAATATTGTCAATGTCTCCCATAAAGATCTTACCCTTTTATTTTCCCACCATAAACCATTATTTATATCAAAGGGAAAAGAAAGCACATAACGGGTGAGCTCAAATAATCATTAAGGGGAAACATGGAGAACATAAAACAAACCATAAAAATTTGAACATAAAAAAAGATCACAATGATTAAACCTTAAAATCGTTTGTCATGAAATAAATCTTGGGAGTACATAAGTCTTGGATTGTATGGAACGTTAATCATGATTTAATATCATTGGCATAAAACATGTAATTATAGAAAACAAATAAGCACAAAATATTATTTCCATAGTAGACAAGTCAATTCACCCAAGACCATCATAGTTTACAAAATCCATTAATAAACCGGGTTTACTTGTCATTCTAGCCATGTATTACAAAATTGAATTTACTTGTTGTTCAAGCCCTGCATTACTGAACTAGATTTACATTTCATTCCAGTAATTTCTATCTCATGATATATAAATCATTACCCAATTAATTAGAGGGAGATATAGGTCACACCCATATCATAATAAAATCATACTTACATGTTCTACAAAACCAAAATCATTCATCATATCATAACCCAAGAAAAAATGGGCTTCTTAAATATCATTTCATCATAACATATTCATATAAAATATCATTCCATAAATAATGAATTAAAATCATAATAACAAATGGATAGAAACGTAAACATATTTAATGAATTTTATCCTATATATAAAATAATTTTGGTAAAACACTAGACCATATTTCTTGAGATAAATATCCTTTTGTCTTAAAAAATGATTTCCTTTCCCAAAATGTAGTGCTATTGTAAGAGAAATGAATTTTGTCACAAGTAAACATGATATAGTGTAGAGGAAACTTCATGGAAATAATGTTTCATGAAACTATAAAAATACATTGATGTCTTAGAAATTAAAAACCATTCTCCTTGTTATTTTTTTAGGAAAGTAAAAAAATACCCTGTTTGGTAAACAAAAGAAAGATTCCATCTTTACCATTTATAAAATGTAAAAAATGAGAAATAAATGGCATTAAGCATAAACAAAATAATAGAATTTTTTTATAAAATAGTTTTAGAAAACATGCACATTGATGATAAATATATCCCATGCATATAAGTACATGTAAAAAATCTCATATAAATGTGATATTGCAACATTATCCTCTTCCTTAGGTATAATTACTTTTGTATGTGTTTGAAACTCTTTTATAGTGGGTTTAAACATATTATTCAATTGTAATAAAAAAGTTATAATATTTGTGATATCATATATGATTCAATTATGACTTTATATTCCCAGTTTATTTATCAATTTTATGTTAAATCAATGTTTGGTTAATGGACCCTGGGATATGCAGATTACTCTAAGTGACCAAGTCCTTATAGACTCAGCGCTACAACATACAAGGTCAGTGAATGATCATCCCCCTTCTTTCTTAAGTGTGAATTCTTCCAAGGAGGAGGAAACTTCTCTATCCATTCAGTTGATGTCAATGACTGATAACAAAGAAAAGGAATCTCTCAGCAATATAAGCACACATAACTATTTCGATCTACTGGCTACCAGTTCTTAGGCTAGACTATTTACTCCATGAACCCACATTGTGGCCGACCCTGCAAATGATGTTTATGGTGGATGGACTCAAGTCACGTATGGGAAGAGAGGACGACATCCCAGAGGTAAAGGTGGGAAGCTCCCCTACCATTGTATGGGTAACCATTCTAAAACTGTTTAGTGTCTTTTGATGATCTTCGGATTTTGTATCAACACTCCCTGAACTCTTTTGTTTACTTATGATTTCAATAAAGAGGTTGCGAGCCTCGACCTTCAAATAAAATGTTTGGTTAAATAATCTTTATTTTATCGTACGTGTTTTGAATTTTTATTCTTGATATTATTACATATGTCATGATTTAATTACTTCAAGAATATAAAACATGATTTATATATCATATATTATATATATATATATTATATAAATGAAATGGAATACACCGCTCATGGAGATGGTAGGCTGTACATACATATGAATGATGTTTTCGGTTGGGGTAACACTTTCTCTTTGACTAATCGCACTATTGCAATTCCTCTCAAGGGGAGAAAAACGGTTTTCCTTCCCTTTGACATTTCGTCGACATTGATCATTTTGTTTCTCTTTCATCTCATTGGGTTTTTCATCTGGGTTTGTTTTCATTGTGTCTGTAATGAGTTTCCTCTTTTCCCATTCGTGAAAAGTGGATTTGATTTTTTATATTTTGAGGGCTTTACACCATTATCTCATAAAATATGAATGTTGTTTTAGTTTCCTTATTGAATTTAATGGAAGTATGTAAATAAAATATATATATATATACATACATAAATCCAGTAGCATAATTTTGACATATATTTCAAGATTTATTATTATAAATAATTTATAATCATTTATGAGTTGTTAACATAGAGAATGATTTCCATCGCGTCGTGGAGATGGTAAGCTATACATACGCACGAGCGATGATATAATTTACATAGTTATTAAATGGTATTTAATTTGATGACTTATAATATCTCATAATTAATATCATGTTATAATAATCATTAATATTTATGATCTCAACTATTATACCCATCCATGTATGGTGTTGGTGAAAAATAGTTTACACCACAGCGTGGAGACGTTAAGCCATACGTACGCACACACAGGGATTTCATTTTTTGTATGATGGATATAAGGTGAAACATGGCTGTTTAGTTTTTACAATTACATATCTGTATATTAGGGAAACTGATGTTATTATGTTATAATGAAACAAATAATTAAGATAAAGTAGACACAGATAAATAACTAAAAGAATCGTTAGAAGTGATTACATCTTCCTCGATGTGACTCTATTAAATTTCATCTTAGGGCACTTGTGTTGGTCTTTTGATAATACAAGAACCTGTATAATGTAATTATGAAAGATGAAATGAGAATTTGGTAGGGATTTTCCCATATTGAAGGCTCAAATATTTATTGAAGAGGAAGGAGAAGAGGTTCCTTTTTATAAGAGATGAGAGGGGAAATTTAGAAAAATCTCAAAATATTAATTTATTATAAATAAAATTTCAATTAAAAATAATCCAAAATATATTTAATTCAAATATAATATGATTTTGGTTCGAATAACCATCATCAAATAATTTTTAGAAGTGTTTTCAATAATTTTTATCCATATCCTTTTGGTTTACCCCTTATTTTACCCTTTTTAATCATTCTTTGATATCGTATTATTTACACATTACGGGTTAATGTTCTTACAATATCCTATATAATGACCCCAAAAAATATATTTATGAAATATTTTGGCTTTTATTAACCATTTTTATGAATATTATGTATATAATAAATTAATACCATTTAATAAACTTTTTTATATTTTATGTTTCGAATTTTGTTAATCATGGACTCTATTCATGCATGACATTTTTTAAAAAATTATAACAACCTTATTCCATAAATAAAGACATGAAATCATCAAAAATATTTCAATTTCATCCATAAAATTTGTGGATGCATTTAATTTTTCAAATTAAATTTATTTTAATAATTATAATTTCATTTATTTGAATCATTCTTTAATGAGGTAACCACTACATCATAATGTGTCATAAATAAATATATTTATGTAATTGCTATAAAATTATAAATAAAATCCCATGATGTAGGAAATATTTTTATATTTCTAATGACTATATATATACGTATTGATAACTTATATAAAACTACATTAAAATTGATTTATTTAAAGATATATGTGTAGGTTATAAATATCTTTACATCAAATTAATTCTTATAAAATGTCATTTTCACATCCAATTGAATCTTTAGGGTCCCATAATCGCCCCAAGGATGCCCATGGTCAGGAGTATCTCATCCAATGGAATATAATATTTGTTATAGTTGTTTAATATTATTATAATATTATTTTTTGAACCTTATTTACCAGATTTACCCTTTTAACGATGCTAAATAAAATAATTACTGATGTTACTGTTAATAATTTCTAAAAATTAAAGGTAACTATTTAAAAATTATTATCCTTCTAAATCCAAATATGGAATATATTTTTCCAAATTCAAAACACATAAGCTCATTAATTAATTTAAAATTAATCCCCATTGTCAGAATAAAAAAATAATGTTTTAAGAAGTAATAAATATCCAAATATTGACATGTGTTTATGTCCAATCTAAAAGTGAAATTACATCCAATGAACAAAAATGAAATAAAAGTTAAAAATAGTATCTAATTACACTTTAAATCCAATGAAAATGATAGTCTAAGTATATAAATAAATTAAATAAAAAGGTAGAGAGTTAAAATGAAATATTTTGGACTATTAAGTATAATTTTTATTTTATTAAAAAAGCCAAAAATTAATACAAAGTATTTTTTTATGAACATTTTCCAAAGAAAAATTATATTTTGACAAATTTAACTTTTAAAAGTGTCAAAAACTTGATTTAAAATGGGTGATCCATCAAAATACTGTAAAACTACATTTTTTTAAATACTTCTTTTATCTAAAATATTGTTTTTGTCATCATATCATGTTCTATTAAATTTTTACAATGATTGATAATGTTATATAAAATAAAAAAATTATTCAATACAATTTATAACTTCTATTAATAAAATATTTTAATAATATATCGTTGTTTAGTGAAACTCGATATTACGTACAATGCAAGCTATCAAAGATGGTCTCTCTTGCGTGTAATGTAAGACAACTTAGTGTTGTGTATGCTTTAAGAATCCTTCAATGTTGAGAATAAGATAATACAAACATAGTTAATTTATAAATTGAAAAAAAAATATATACTTAGTGTTGACTGAAATGATTTCTATTAATGGAACTTGAGATTGTGTGCAACACAAGCCAGGAATAGTGTTGTGTATACAGCACACTAATACAGTGTTTCATGTTGTGTAAAATAATCTTGGTGTAGCGTAAAACAAAATTCATGAAAGACATTAAAAGAATACTTCTAATAAAATCTCAGGGTGTTACATTTAAAACACTTGAAAATCAAGCTACTCTATCTCTAGAGGTAAATGCATAGCTTATACTAACCACATACCACCTAATCTTTTAAAAACAAAAGTTATAATATAATATAATATAATGGAATGTGAATGTTTATCACTAAAGATAGTATTCAATTTTTTCCATGACAGGAATCATCTAATCCATCCTAAGGATCATATTGAATAGAAATATATCCATGAAATAGATGTACCATTTAATCATAACCTATGACAGTAATTTGACCCATGATCATCACTAGAAACATTGAACTCTTCCCCTACTGATTATTAAAACCAACTAGGTGGAATATGACATCAGCTTAGTTATGAGTTTCAGAAAATACAGACATTGAGTATAGATGAATGAAATATATGTACTATTAATAAATATAGTAATTACCATAAATGAAATAAAGGTATTATTACCTTGATTGTTTTCATGGCCACTATTAAATTCAACTAGTGCCTAACCCATATCATGCATGTACTTTATATCTTTATATTCTGGTGTTGAAATAATAATTTACGTCACAATATTATGTTTACAATGAGAAAAAAAGATACTTATGTAAAAATAAATCCATAAATTCATACCCCCATATCTTTTAATTCTTATGATAGAGACATTGTTCCCCTATGATCTATAGATCCTGAAACACTCTGATACGTAGTGAAAAATAAACCTTACATTTACAAACAACACATTCATCCTTAATTAAATGATGAACTAGGAGAGACTATATATATAGACCATGAATTCCATGATCTCCCAAACTGATAGAACACAATAAATCCCCCACTAGAAGATGCTAATTATTGAGGGAAGGGTGGATATCCAAATCTACTACTACCCTTCCATCTATATTCCAAAAACTTCTTCTTCTTTTCAGGTGCCCCAAACCAACTCTTCCTCGATACTGTAAAACATTCCGAGGAATATTGACATACTATCTTGGTTGATCTATGCCATAAATTATTGGTCAACAATCTCAAAAAGTTTATTTAAAATTAACATGAATACTTGAGATAAAAAATATTACTACATCCCCATTTTGAACTATTGATCTTTAATTTTTTCATTAGATACAACATTGGGAGCAAAGCAGACTAGATCTTCAATGTTATTAGCATGCTCCAGAATTAAATAATCTCTCTGATTGATGTATTTTAATTATTATATATAATAAAGGATTTAATTCATTGGTTAGTAATGCTTTGTAAAAATGGGCTTAAATTCCATCCATCACATCTTCTAATGTTTACCTACCAAAACCATTAACTCCAACCACCTATAAATATGGAATTACAATTTAAGTGTTTCTGACTTGAACATAACACCTTTAAGGGTATAAATAAACACACATATCAACTAATTATTATCCATTATATATTCCACATATTGTGGATGAATGAATCAATAATTGGAAGGGGCATCATGGTTAAGAAACCCCTGAGTTTGATACATTTCTGGACCCGGTTTGGCTTTATTAGCCTTAGACAGACAAGGATTGGCTCCTTGATCCATGGCACAAAAAGCCTAATGTTCTTCCTAAACTAATTTATTATCAATATGTGATAAATAAAACTCTCTAGTCTCCTCCCATGGCTATAATGGAGATCTCTATGGTGGAATGATCTGATATATGTCAAAACAAACACATGGAAGAAACTATCAATAACATAGCCATTATAGATCAAATTAAAATTATAATAACACACCCACTAAAATCACAATAAAAACATAATAAATAAAGATTAATTTCAATTATATTCACAAAAAATTGTTTTCCATTACCATTATATATCCTGTATATTACACCATAATATGTCAAATAAATTCCTAAAATCCCATTGTATCATAAGGATTTTCATGAGGTGTGTTGTCGAGACACCCCACTCATAAATATGGCCAACTTACCTAAAATTACAATCCCATCTGTAACTATAAGTTTCCCAATAAATTTACCTAATGAATTTGAAAAACGTACTATAATAAAACATTTTCACGAACTAGTCTATATTACCATCCATCTCAACTCCTAACCTGACCCATGGGACTTCACAAAGTGAGTTCTCAATCATCACAATATGGAAATGAGTGTATTGGATTAAAAAAAATACATTGAGAATGATTTCATTCAAAAGAATATGAATAAATATCTATATATAACAACATTCCAAAATTTTAAATTGAAAACATTAAGATCGTTCATTATGAGGCTATAAAAAATAAGCATATGAAAGTCCGGAGTTACATTTTCATTTAAAATAAAAAAAAATGAATAGAAACTGTTTTGGACAAAAACATTAACAACACGACTCCATCTGATATGAGTATTATCCTTTACCATTGAATCATCATCGCCCATCCCCAGAAGGTTATCAATTTGTAGGAGTATCAACAACCCCAAAATGTACAACTTCCAATAATTGAACAGGACAAAACATTGCATACTGATACCCATTGGGAATATGTACGTCACATTATCACATCCCCAATAATATCCCACTCTATGTTTCAAGAATTTCTATTATAGGATAAATAAATGATCTTGTTTTAAATTTATGCAAACAATTACATTTGAAAAGTGGATTTATCCATAAAAATGATTTAAAAGATATATAAGTAACATAATAAATATAAAAATAGAATAATCACCAGGAGAAAAAACTATGAAACTATTTTTTTGGGATTCTAGGAACATAATATATCAGTTATTGAAGATATAAATTTCAATACCTATTCTTGTGTTATTAGTGGGGACACACCAATATTCAAATTCTAATAATCCATATCTACATCATTTAGTCAGTGTTATATTATAATCTTGTGAGTGAGACATAGTCAGGAATCTATTGACTTGCACAACTATTATTTCTTCCATAACCACCTAGGTACCTTGGGATCCCATGTTTTTTGTTCCATTTCTTGACCACACCAATCTACATTCACCATATACCAACTCATCATAAGAAAAGCATATAATTTTAATAATTTTTAAAAGAGGATTATCTACATCCCAATCACTATGAAAACCAATAACATTGAAATCAACCATTAGTGTAAAAACAAAATTTAACACAAATTTTCAATTATATGAAAAATCATTTGAAAAATCATATAAAATTACATCATGGAACAACCTTCCTTTATTTTATAAATCACCACTAATCGGTTGTAAATAGTATTCCAAGGAATTAGAAGGTCCTATAGAAACAATACCACATGATTTACATAAAACCCAAGAAAAAAATTATATTAATCAAACTCTAGGTCATTACAATCCTTAAAAATAAGAGAAGCCATAAAAAAAGAGAGAATAGATCAATAGTAAAATATAGGAGACACATACTTATAGATTTGTATAAGAACCAAGGTAAAATCACATAATGATTGAATCAAAGAGGGAGGTGATAGAAATGATATGAATTCAATGTATAGGGAGTGTAGAAAGGGATGAATGTAAGTATAATAGGTTTAAAATAGTAGTGGATTATTCTTATAATTTGTTTTTTCCAAAACATGGTTGTCCATACGATTTGGATGCACGATCTCCTTGAAAATGTTCCAACCCTCCATCCACCTCAAACCCAATATTGGGAGGACTTATAGTTTGGGTAGAATTGTTTGATGAAACATTAACCTAATCATACAGTCACTCTAATTCAACCTTATTGACAACACAATATGCTTAGGACTGGTTCATAGATTCTATGAGACATTCACCAACTATGTGTCATCTTCTATAAAAAAAATACACATTTTAAAGTAAGAACACTTAGAAAATATAAATAATAATAGAAACACCAAATATAAATAAATAATACCTAAAAATATTAATAGGTGTGAGAATTATCCCAACTAAGAAACATTCCATTCTTAGAAGGTATACCAATGGTCTACTCAGAGAATATGTGATTTTACTACTCCTCCAATTAAGATATTAAATTTCACAAACCATGGAACAACACAAACTATTATAAATAAAATCTTCCTTATTATTTAATTAAGTTTATTATTATGTAATATGGTTATATAAAATACATGTACTTATTTTGATTCATAATATCCTAATGTATTTAAATGATCGTTAAGAATCATTATAATTGATATTATAGTTCTTGAATAGTTATATCATCATCATTATAAATATTTACTTTTAACAAATCTAATTGATAGAGAAAAATGAATTGGTGTCCTCAACTAGTGGGATAATACCCTATGAAGTGAATTTATTAGATCCTTTGAGGGAGATATTCTCCCTGGTATTTCTCCCGGACCAAGCCCATGTTGACATCCAATAACTTATGCATGATAAAAAAAAGATTAGTATATAATATCAATATCATTGAGATAACTAGTTAAACTATATACATCGAACCACCCCATGAATGTATCATTATCGTGAACCATACTCTTAGTGTGAAATCTCTTTTATAAAATAGATATGTTTCAAGACACTCTAAATTTGTCTATGATCATTATTTTGTAAATACTAATGAATAAATTTTCATCCAATTATTGATAGATTATAACTGATTTTCATTTTGATATAATAAAACACAAATAATATTACTAGGCAATAATAAGAAACAATTAAAGAATTTTTTTATCAATTCATGGATATTTAAAATAAATAATATTTTAATTAAATATTATTAATAAATAATTTTTATCATTTTTCAATGATCATATAATTTTTATAAAGTCAAATGAAATTTTTATAAGGGATTGAATACTAATACTATAAAAAACCATCATTCTTTAATAAAATTCCACTATTTATTTAAAAGTGAAAATTAAATAATATAGAAAATTATTATGATAAAATGAATATTATTTTTGGAATCATATTGATTAAATTTTCTAGTGAATACTTTTTTATAATTTCCACAGATTGTCAATTTTCAAGTAAAACATAATCACCATAAAAATATATTTTGTGCATTATAACATTATGGTGACTGAAAAGTGATTTATTAATAATTATAAAGGGTATCCACGTCCAAATATATATATTCCCTTAAAAATGTTAATTTATGATTATTTTATTTATTTTATAAAGCCTTTATTAATCCTTTAAAACCACTGATATATTTTAATGTTTTAATATCATTTCTTTATGAGTATCACCCTCTTCCACGTCATCAATGGTATTATTTTAATATAATAGTCCATTTAACTTATAAAATAATAAAAGCAACACATATTTTATAGAAACCATGGGAAAAAATAATGGGAATTTTTATGGTTTTGTTTATTTTATTATATGGAGATTGAAACTGGTTTTTGAGAAATAATAACACATTCCCCCGTGAAATACTATAAAAACTCACCAATTACTTAATTTCACATCATAAATAATCATTTTAAGGAATCCCTAAAACACTCTCCCCTTCATATCTTCTTCCAAATGTTCCCATAATCTCTCAAGAATATCCTCCCAAGAAATTGGAGTCACACTCTGAAGGTACATGAACCACGCCTTCTTCTTTATTCAGATTTCTCAATTATCTTATTCCTTCCATTTAAAATTATTACTTTTTGTATATGTCTTTAAATGTAACCATTATTGAACATTATATTTCAAAATGATGAGGGACCCATTTCTCTCTCATCAGTCTTTTTTTGGAATTTTTAATTGACGTTGTTATTGTGGAGAAATCTCACTATGATTTTCAATTCCAAAATAATCATCTAGTGAATACCATACCAATTTTCTATAGTGTTTGTTCACCATTATAAACTAAAAATTATTTTAATGGTTATTTAAATGTCTTTTTTCCACAATCATTTATATATGAATAAAATATTTCAATGAATGAATCCATTTTTTATGATATATGTGGAACATTTAATCCTGAGAATGAAATGAAAGTGATGAGTCCATCTAGAATTATATAGAGCTCCAATGAATTAGAAATGCTTAGTTCTCAGAAATCATATTGGGATACGTTTTAAACCTAGTTCCTTTATGTCAATTTTCCATCATGATGTATTGGTAGTTTTCCTTGACCCGTGTTTATGATGCAGTGGTTTAAGTTTTTATCACATTTCCCACGTTTTATTTATGATTATCATGCTATATCATGTCTCATTGTTCTTATTTATGATTTTATATCATTTTATTGCTCATTTATATAAACCATTGATGAAGATAAATTATTTTATTCATTTCATTCCATGTTTATTGAATTAATGGTCTTTATAGCTTTCTGTTTTCTTATGTTTGTCCCCAGGATATCCTATGTAGTTTTATGCATGAGCATGTTAAGGACGTTTTAAATAAAGATGATGTATTCCTATTTTTATTTCTTAAGTAATGTATCTATTTCTAAAATACACATGAATTCTCAATCATCTAGGTTTTATTATGTGTAATAATATTTAATAAATCATATATTTTTTTGAAATAAAGAGAAGTGTTGTTATAGTTTTTATCAAATAAAATGTTTAGTTATTTTTGATATAAGGATTAGAAAACTCTAGATAAAGGCTTAGGGGTATAACTAAGTATAATAAACCACCCATAAAATTTTTAAGGTATAGATCAAATGTTTTATCATGAAAATACATTAATTTTTATATAATATATTTGGACGTGACTTTTGTTAAAAAGTACATAGTGGTAAAACCCGAAAACACCATCTGTATATGGAATTAACTGGGAACTGGCGTGTGACAACAAGGCTTCCTGAAAAACTCATTTGAAAATCTGAAGGAATATTCCGTGGAAAACTCATAAGATCATTATGAACCATTATTAAAGGAAAATTATAATAAGAATATATGTTTGTAAATATATTATGGATAACATATATTGATTATTAGAAATTAAAAGGTTAAGGGAATATATCTATTTTATTGTTTTCTCTTTAATTTAATTGGTTTACTATTGTTCTGTTTAACCATTTAAAAATACTCATCCCTAATTTTCCTTTTATTCATGAAAATTACCATAAATAAAAATAATCAGGTAAATAATCAATGTGAACAGAAATGTGATGACTACCACAATGAGAATTGAAAACATATGGGGTTGATAATTGTGAATCTTTTCAGGATACTCTCTCATGTGACTCAGGTTCTAAATAAAATCATAGATCAAGAGGAGTTCCAAAAACTTGCTAATAAAGGGAATGGTGTAATTGCGAGATTTATGTGAGAAAGGTCACCAACATTCAATAGATCATCTAATCCCTTAGTTGTGGAAAAATGGATGATATCAACTAATAAGATCTTATCCATCCTTTATTGTTTGGAGAAAGAGGTGGTTATAATGAATTTTTATTATATAGAGGGAGAAGTTAATCTATGGTTGATATTGACTAATAATACCAAGATTGTAGAAGAGATCGATGAAATGTGGTTGTTGGGGTTCCAAAAAAAATTTGATAATTATTTTTAATTCACTCTCCAACATAAAATGGAATGTTATCTTCCTTACCTAAAGAAAAAATATAATCTTTCTATTAGGGTGTATGAGTTAAAAAATAAAATAATTTTACTATATTCCTCGGACAGTGTTGTTACCAATAACTCAAGGTTTATTACTTCCATGGTGGGATAAATCATATTCTATGAAAATCCCTATAGATCTAAGACATTGATATCTATGATTTAATTTGAAAATGTTACCTCAACATAGAAAAGGATATTGAAGAATATCAAGGGTATCGAAGGGATAAGAAGTCAACAATGGTGTTTAATTCTAGTATTTTAATGGAGAAAATTAACATTGACAAGAAATTTCTAACTCCCAATTAGTAATTATGAGTAAAGAAGCACTGGAGAATTTTCCTATATAGGGTGAATAGGTGCTTTAGGTGTGGGAAGTATGGACATCTAACTAATGATTACAATAGGAGAAACCCACTACTATATTAGAGGAGTGGAATTCTCATTTTAACCTTGAACACATTGTTTATTGATTCATCATCAAGAAACTAGGGATCATTGCAAACCAATTCACTAAGACAAGTGATTTAAGAGACAAAAATACCTTAAAGCAACAAGGATATATTTTTCAATCACAAATGCTGAGGTAAATCATGAAAACAAAGTGGTTGTATGATTTTTAAATTTTTCAAGAATAGATAATATATTTTTATTATGGTTCTACATATACCTTAATATAATGAACGTTTTTTTAAGTATTCAATCCGCACCAATATTCATGGAATTTGATGTGCTGGGGAAATTAAGAAATGGGGAAATTATTTTAGCAATAGTATTTTACTCCTCCACTATCAAAATATTTGGGTGGAACCTCCCATAGAACCATATTGAACACCATTTGGTAGAATTTGATGCAATTTTTTAAATGTATTTAATTAACATATATATCCTATATAAATTTAAATGAAAAATAAACCACTCTTTATATCAGGAATCGACACCTGAATCTTCACAAGTGCATGGAGGTGGATGAATAGTCTTTAGCACCAACATCTCTAGCATGGATATTGTTGCGTAAAAATAAATCACATATGGCTGAAATGATGGATTCTAAGGAAATAATAATCCTTTATAACATTCCCAATGTGAGGAAATATGGTGATGTAATTCCAAATGAATTTCGTTGTCTTCCCCCATGTTGATAAGTTGAAATTTCAATTGATCTCATACTCTAGGAGTTATAATTATCTAATAAATCATATAGAATTTATAATTTTGAACTTTAGTTGATGATGAAACAACTACCAGAGAATCTAGATAATGGTTTTATATGCCAAAGTGCATCACCATGGTGTGCATGAATCCACTTCATCGAGTAGAATGATTGGTCATTGTGCCTCTCTAATGATTATCATCAAATCAACAAGATCATGATAAAGAAAAATTATCATCTACCATGGATTGATGAAATGTTCGATTAGTTATGTGGATCACAATACATATCCAATGTGGATTAGTGGTTGGTATATTACCAATTTAGGGTGAAGTGGGAGGATATCCCCAAGACTTATTTTCATAAAAGGTACATCCAATATGAATTCATAGTATTGTCATTCATACTCTCTAATGATCCAAAAATATTCATGGAATTGAAAAATATAGTATTTATAAATTACATAGATAACTTTTTCATAGTATCTATATATGATATTGTAATATACTCTACAAACATGGATCAATAGGTGCATTTAAACACTTTACTAAATACCATATGAAATGGGAATCATTATTCCGAGTATAAATAATGCGAGTCCTGGTTGAAGGAAGTTTAATTTATGGGGAATATGATCACAATAAATGTGATATATATGGTACATTCAAAAGTAAATGAATCTATAGGATGAATAGGTGAAAAATATATGTCCATTATCTATACAATCCTTGTATTATCTAGGTACTATCGTCGATTTGGGAGAAATTTCAAGTGAATTTAAAACCCTCTAACCATGATAACATGGATGGGAGTCAATATATATAGGAATGAAGTGTGTGAAAGGATGTTTAAGAAGTATAATAAAAGGATTATTATTTCACATATACTTACTTTAACAAAAATTATATAATTTTACATTGTATTCAGTTATTAATAGCAGAAGGGCTTGGGTTGTGTGTGAATGTAGAATGAAAAATGCATTGCTTGTGCTTCAAGGTTGTTGATATTTCATGAACAAAACTACCCTACAACTGATCTAGAATTTTTATGGAGTTATCATATCATTGAAAATATGGATCCATATTACTTTTGGGAGAAGGGTGAAATATATGTAGTTCACAGAATTTTAAAGTAAATATTAACACCGAAAGTGGATAATATACCATAATGAATATCTTTAGTGCTCATAAATGACTATATATACTCAATTCACTACCATCATGGGAAACCAAAAAAAGATGTAGATGGTCTTTTTAGAATGTATCCATAAATTATATAATTAATTATAATTGAGAAGGATTTGATCGTTGAATATTTGAAAAATTTGGACATGGGAATCATAATTGAAGTAACATCATCATTCCTTTGACAAATGATTCTATCAAACATATCATATAGAGAGGATAAAATATGATCAAATAAATTATGTTGGAACTAAAAATATTATAGAAACTATAAGTAAATTCCAATCCTTGAATTTAATGTTAATGAATATAGTGTTGTGAGATTTGGGTCACGAATATGTGTACCATCAAATCCTAAATTAATAAAGGGGATATTGAAAAATGTATATAGATAAACCATCATTATCCATCTGTAAAGTACATATATGTATTGATAAATCCAATAACACAATTTCTAGGATGATATGAAAATGGAGATCTGGGAATATACATCAATATGTCTTTTATATCTATTTACGAATACAGGAGGGTGAAAATATAATTGGTTAATGAAACCAGTACCCATACATGAATGAATGTGGGAAAACATCACCATGGACATTGTCACTGGTTTATAAAATACATAAATAAAAAAAATTCTATATGGGTAGTGGTAGATATTCCTACAATGATTTCACACTTCATTGGGATTCAAGAGGATTTCCCAATCTTTCAAAATGTAAGGTTGTACATTAGAGATGAGGCGAGGTTTCCTGAAACTCCATTATCGATTGTATCAGGTCGATATCTACGATTTAACTCCAATTTTTAGAATTTTTTTGCGACATCCACTTAATACTGAGTTGAACAAATGAATGAATTATCACAGTAAAACTGATGGGCAATATGAAAAATCTATCAAGACCATTTAATACATTTGGATAGAATTCTCAATTGACCGAAAAGAAGGGTGGGATCATCATTTTCCTCTAGTTGAGTTTTCTTACAATAATATTTTCAACTCCATCATCCAAATTTATCTCTATGATGTCATTTATAGAAATCTGTTCATAACACATTACTAATGGGATGAGGTTTGGTCATGTAGACTTCTAGGTCCTGAAATGGTTGAGGAAATAGTGGGAATGGATAAGAACATTTAACGTCACATAAAGGATTATTAGAGTCGATAGAAGAGATAAGATGACGATAATAAATGAGAAAAAAAAATTGATGTTGGAAATATTCTATTCATACCCATATCTATGTGGAATAGTATCATGTGATTCAGGAAGAAGGGATATCATTGTGTAATACACATCAGCCCCTTTCGAACAGTTGATTTCATCGGAGCGATAGCCTATTGACTAGATCTCCCACTTAACATATCAAAATTACATGATTTATTACTTGTATCTCTCTTGATGAAGTACATTATAGACCCCTCACTTATACATAATCTAGTTGTGGTACCGTTGGAGAATGATCACTCATACAAGGAGTAGCTAGTATAGATCATAGATTATAAAGAGAAAATTCTAAGACACAATACAATAAACCAAGTCAAAGTGAGGGGGTAGACCACGTGTTTGAATAAGAGACTTGGTAAACAAAAAATGTGATGAAATATAATTACACTCATTTATCTTAGTGTGGGAAAAAATATCGAGGAAAAATATATAAAGGGGGAAGATTGTAATGACCCGAACTATTGTAAATAAAATTCCCCTTGTGATTTAATTAAATATATTTTTATATAAAATGATTATAAAAAAAACATTCACATACTATGATTTATTATATAATATCATATTTAAATGACCATTAATAATCAATACCATTGATAATAGATATGTTCAATAATGATCACATGATTAGAATAAATGCTGGGTTCAACAAATCCAATTGACAGGGATAAATGAAGTTATGGCCACAAATATTAGCATCACATCCTATGAACCCGTTTTATTAGAACATCCAAGGGAGATAACATCACTAGTATTTACCCTCGGCCAAGCCCAATCTGGTTTCCAAAAATATAAGAATGAGAGACTTTTTTATAGGATAATGTCAAGATCATTAATATCATGGACAAAACCATGTACGGCCCCCCCAATTAATGTATCATCATTCGAAACCTTACGCTTTGGGTTTTTTATGGTTTATTAAAGTGATACATATCAAAAAAAATAAATATGTGTATATACCATATTTTCTACAGAAAAATTAATATATTTTCATCTTATTATTCTTACTTTATAAATGATATTAATTTTGATAAAATAAAACAAAAATATAACTTTTTTTTAATTTTTAAATTAATTTTTTTTGAAATAATTGATTTTTAAATTAAGCTATTTTTTAACCAAATAGTTCTATTAATTTTTTATCAATTATGTATAATATTATAATTTTCATGTATTCAAAATTAATTTTTATGATGGTTTGAAAAAATATTACTTTAAAAAACATTCATTTCTCAACAAATATCAATTACTATTCTTAATGTGAAAATACTTAAACATATAAAAAGTTTATACAATTAAAATTATTTTTGTAATTAGAATATATATATTATCCAATAGTAAATTTTTTATATTTTTCTGATATAATAGATTTTTTGGTTAAATATTAAAAACCATCATAATATAACGTGTGTATTATGACATCAAAATGACCCGATTTTGATGTATTAAATACAATAAATTTCATCCAAACCAAATATATATGTTCCCTTTAAAAGAAATTTATTTTTTGTTTGTTTTATTACTTTTATTATTCCTTTATGAATCATCCTATAACATTAATATATTTTAGTGTTTTAAAATCATTTCATTAAGAGTTTGAATCACATCCACATTAAAAAGGTTGTTATTGTTATATGTTCAACCCTTTTCATTATAAAACAATGAAAACTCACCATGTTTTTAGAAGACATAGAAAACCCATGGGAAGTTTTGTGTTTTTGGTAATTTTATTATATATAGTCTTAAACATATGTCTGAATATTGTTAACAAATCTGTCACACATTTCCTATGTAACCCAACCCATGATCTCACTTCTCTTCACTCATAATCCTTTTTTTGAAAAATATTACACTTCTATCACTCCGTATAGTCATTCAAAGGTTCCATGACACTATAAAGAGGAACCTACAATGTATTTTGAGTCATACTCCAATGGTAAGTGATCCTCATCTTCTATTCATTTCCACATTTGTCTTTTATCTTATGCCTTATATTTCTAATTTTTAGGGTTAGGAAATGTCTTGTCATGTCCGTATAAATTAATAATTTATATCTAAATTAATATAGACCCATTTATCTCTTATAAAAACATTATATGAGTTTTTTATGACATAGTTAAGCTTCAAAAAATTCACAATTATATTTCATAACGTAATAATTATGTATTGAATACCATACCCATTTCCAATCAATGGTTTTCAAATTTAAACAACTATACTTCATTGACTTGTGAATTAAATTCATCTTTCCCATGCTCCTTGATTATCTATTAAAATATTGTATGAATGAATCAACATTGTATGATATATGTGAAACACTTAAACATGATATTGAAATTAATGTGATGTGTGTGCCTAGAATTATGAATAGCTTTAAATTGTTAGGTGATGTTTAGTTTCATCAAATATTGTTTTGGGATATGGATTATACCAAATTACATTATCAAAGTTTTTATATCTTGATTTCTTTTCATTTAGTCTTGACCTACGTCAATTATGTAGTTTTTTGTTGTTTCCAAATTTTCCATGCTACCATTATAATTATGATGTTACATAATGTCTCACTTTTTATGTTTTGTATTCTTAGTCATTTTATGGAAGATTGAATTTCCATTTTCTAACATATATTATTTTCTTCATTTTATTCCATTTTTAGTTCCATAATTTGATTTATAGGTCACCCCGCTTAATGTATGTCCTTGGTTTACACAGTAATGATTTAAGTATGAGCACGTTAAGGGGGTTTCGAACAAAGATTATGTATTTCATATTTTAGGTTGTTATGGTATTTTTCTAATTACTGATGAAACTAGTCACATTGATCATCCTAATTGTTCTACGTTTAATGTTTTATAATAAATCATGTATTAGTTTGAATTATTTATAAGGGATGTTATATACCATGTTCATCATTATCTTATTTACACATGACCAAAACTAATGGAATATTTTCCCCCAAAACACATTCAACTAGGAATACAAAATCTAATTTACCATCTACTTCACCGATAGATCATGATTCTACTCATGATCCACCCATCATATCATGTCTGAGATAGAATTTTGTAGCCTTTTGACATAGATAACATCATGATTTTAAAATAATTGATATATAAATTCTAAATGGAATGCCACCATTACAATTATCATGGTAACCTCAATGTTTTTAACAAACATTGGAATATGTTTTCCCAAAATCCCAAAATTATGATGACCCTATTATGGAATCGCCATTATAACGAACAATACACCCTCTTAGATATTATTGTCTTGGTATCAATGATCCAAATTGGAATTATATTGACTCTGATATACCAACAAATCAATCCCAGTCACATGAGTCTTTCCTATCATCAGATACAACATTCAAGGCCCCAAAATTGTATATTTTCCAAATTCCGTCTTGCAAAGAGGAGACCAATATGGTAAAAAATATTTTTCATTTAATGTATTTATCAAAATAGATGTTTGATGGTTTTTATGACAGTTGATTTACACTAATCTTATATTGTCGTCCCATGAAACTCCTATGTTTAACACAATGTTGTAAAGATTATCTTCCAGAATTGTGTTCTACATTACTATGTGCACATCCTTTTGAGGATTTTATGCCATTATAATCTTGAACTATGAACCTATTTCCATATTTATACCTTCTTCAATCTAGGATGTAAAAGGATTATACCAGTCAAATATGATACAATATATAAAACTATGATTCCTTACAATCTCTTATGATTACATCCATCCAATATCATCTACATTAGTATTGGGCTTTATAGGTATGATGTGATTCAACTTGTTCAAATGATCAACAACCACATAAATTATATTTCTTTACACATGAATATAGGATAACCTAACAATAATATCCATTTATTCCTTATCCCTCTTTCATGTTTGAAAATACATATTATAAACAAGTCATTAGGGCTTATTGTTATCATATGTGAATTGCTAATAGGTATAACATCCAGATACAAAGTCTCTTATATTTCATCTAACAAGAGGCCACCTAAATAGGCATCACACATCATAAAATATCATTGTGCCATAAGGATTAATATCCCACAAATATTGATGAAAATATATTAATAACAAAATATTAATATAAGATGTAATAATTGAATGTTCCTTGATGTATATAACACCCTAGTGAGGAAAAAAAATTCATTAGGAAAATCCCCAAAATATAGAAATTAGGAATATTTTTTTCATAACTCATATCTAGGATACTCTTCTGAAAAAACTCCAGAAGAGAGGGCCTAAAATATATGCTATCTATAAATATACAACCCCTGTTTACATTATCTTCTAGGTTCATTCGAGATAAATGGACCCATCAATTTCCACTAATTAATGGACTCCATTATAGCTTATGTTATAAATGTCCTTCATAATTCATCATTAACCACATCTCCCTTACCTATGGTGTAGAACATATCAATTTCGATCACATAGGGGTACTAGATCCATCATTATGTCATTTGGTTTAAATCTATTTTGGATTAAATATAGAATATTACTTTTTTGTCTAAGATAATTGTAAACATTCCCCCAAATAGACAATGACATAATCATTTTAAAGAATGCCTCACCACATAAATATTCAGTTCGTGGTTTGTGAAATTATTCTCATGTATTTGGATCAGGGGAGAGATATATGAAATAACATGGTCATCCTACAAAATCATGAAACCAAAAAATATTCTAGAAGAATGTCAATTAGCCATGTAACCCTATCCATCCTTGAGTAAGATCATTATATTGGTGATGTCCAATCAACACTGAATCTCTTCAAAATACGCATTTGATTAAAGACTCAATGTAAAATTCCTCCTTTCTAAGTGAGATTAATCATTGACAATGTATATTATGATATTTTTCTAAAAAACAACCTATAATGACCTTAAATGCTTATAAAAAAACTGATCTCTAATAAATTATTTGGATCCTCCCATGAAATAACTACATTAACCATTTATATTAAACTATAAACCCATGTTCTATGATCAAAATTCCTTGAAACGTATCTCCCTATATACAGAAACTATAGACCATCAATTGAGTATAATGATGGTGGTCTCACACTGTTCCTCAGATAATACAAAAGTATTTACTATACTCCTATTCCAATCTCAAATATACCAAAATTTCATCCATAAACACCACAAATAAAATGTTAGTGTATCAATGGAAATATTAGTTCATAAGAACCATAAAAATCATTTTCTCATATTCTAATTATGATGTTCTAACAAAATAATTCATGTGGGCATACCATCTTCCTAAAGCATTCATGGGGTCTTTTACTCCTCTCATACTGACCTGATGATACCTTTAACATAGTTCATTTTTTTAAAACCAACATTATACATTTATATAGTCAAAGAGATCCTCAATACAAGGAATAGTGTATTTATTTTTATGGTGACTATATTAAGAATCATATAGTCGATACACAAATAATGTTATCCATCGAATTTCATATTATAAAGTACTAGAGTAGAATAATGAGACAAGATCATGTAAATTAACAAATTAGATTTCAAATATCATTGATAAATCATTATCTCAATCAATATGGTTGGGGTCAATTTACATGATGGATGGGATATCAGTTCATTCCCTTACTCCAAATCATTGATGTAATCCACACCCCATTCAAGTTGTATACCAATAAAATCCTATTGAAAAACATGAGGGTAATAATCCACCAGGGAAGGTATCCCTATCCATTCCTATTATTCATCATCATGATAGGAAATAGTCGATAAGAAAGGTAATCTATATTTAAATTTGTAGGTCATGCTTATCCTAACAGTAAATCACATTAACTTTGTAAAAAAGTGCCCCTATTTGGGGATGGAAATGTCACCTGAAGCTATTAGAAGTAAATGTTGGCCTTGAAATACATCATCTAATCCATCTAGAGGATCATGTTAAAGTGGTATACATCTAGGAAAAGAAATAAAGTTTCATCTCATCCCCTAAAATTGAAATAACACAATATGGGAATTCGAAATATAGATATTTTCTATTTCTAAGAGGTGTAACCAACTTCGTGGAATACAATATAAGATCAGTCATGATTTTCAACAAATCTAAAATTTGTGTTTAAATGAATTAAAGAGAATAACATTTATTAAGTAGAATAATTACCTTGAATGACAGAATCAGAATAATACCATGTATTGTAATATGGATTGCATTAGATTCCTCTAGTGCATGATTTAAAAAATGAGGGTGATCCATCTCTGTCATTGCCTAAGATAGACTAATTACCTAAATGTATACCATAATATAACTATAACAAAAGTATTATATGGCATTTCTATTACATCCATCATAATGATACCCATAGCTGTGGGAACATATGTTGTAGCCATTATTATCTTGAGAGCTATAGAGAATACATTACTCTAATACGGGTGGGAACCCTATTAAACATTTAAAAATGTCCAATGAATCCCCAATGATTATATTTAAGGGTACATCTATGTTTGTAACTCATAATAATAATCCCTCTATGAACTTCAGTGGTTTTCATTATAATAAAAAGGAATACATACCTCTCTTAGATCGATGGCGTACATTTACCTTACCATTGGTTCAACTAATCTATGGTAAACTAGGGATGAATAACCCTATCGTTATCTTTTTATGGATCTACAATAGGTCTCCATGGATTAATAATACAACACAATTAAAAACCCCCAATGAATAAAAAATCTATATACCCACCCATGGAGAAGTAATAAACTACCTAACAAAACACCCATGAAAAATAATAAAAGAACCATAATAATTCAAAAGAAAATCAACGCACTCCACCCTACCTGAAATACCATGTGGAATTTATAGATTTTTTTTTACACCATAATAATTTTTCAAGGAAAATTATAGACATCCCATGGTATCCTACGGCCTGTCACAAGGTTTTTCTTCTAAACACCCAACAGAAAACTAAATACTAAAGAACCTAATGTTCATTCTTTTCTATATCAGCACCTTCTCATAGAATTTACCCGAATAAAGAAAGTATCATTATATAATACCACATTTTCATTAATCAAATTAGGCTTCCAAACTTCCTGATACCCAATACGTCATGTGGTCTACCCAAAATATAGTTAACAATCCCCATGATAAGGAAACTAGTGCATTGGTATCAAGGAACTCATATTGGATTGATTAATAAAAAAAGAATAATAATAAATATCCACATACAATAAGATTCAATATTTTAAACAACAAATCATAACCATCATTAATTACATCTTTTGGGAAAAAATCCATCAAGGTAACATTGTAGAATTATTGGTAATGTTGTGTTTTTTGACAATGTAGTTTTTCATAGTGAATTTTTGAGTTCCAAATATGTTGTTGACAATCCATGATGACAAAGAACCATGAAAAAGGAAGAGAAGATTTGGAGGTTGTAAAAAAGAATAGATACATGGTGGCTCTGAATTCCAGTGTCTGCCAAGTTTTTGGTGTCCAAAATTTTGGATTCAGTGAGCAATGTGAAATATGGGTTTCCTTGAATATCGCATCAAAATATATAAAAGGAATGATTTTGGCCAGATGGGATTCAGGATGTTGATTTCACAGAGACAAGAGGAATGATTATGGTGTTCTTCCTGATTAAGATGAGCCACACGAACGACAATGATGAAGGGAAATTTGAAGGATCTTTACAGTGATGGAATGGAGGAATTGATGGAATTCTCAGTTATTACGATGAGCTTTGCGATCCAAAAATTTATGTGGGGCTTCTTGATATAGAGTGAATTTCAGCATAAATTTAAGAGGATCATGATTTGAGCAGACGTGGCACTGACTATGCACGTAAGATTTGAGGGTCGGTGGGATATCCAATAAAAGGCCTCGACCACATCAAGAGAAGTAGAGAGTGTACCAATTAAAAAAAATTACCTCTCAACATGGGAAGGAGATTCACAAAGGCAGTGTACTCTGCGAAAGAAGGAGCTTCACAGAGGATAATTTAGCTCAGTGAAAAAGGTTTGTTCCATGTTGGCTTAATGTTCTTGGTGAAGGAAGTCACTATGAAACGACCTATGCTTTAAGAAGGCTTAAACATTGTGAGGGTCTGAGCTCTGCAATGTAGTGTGCTCCATGAGGTAGTGATTTCTGCAAAAGTGTGTACTTTGTGAAGAGGCAAGGACATTGTGAAGCCTAGTTTCAGCTTCATGAAATTGGGATCTTCACGAAGTAGGGTGATTTGTGAAGGTATATATATAGGGTGTTGCCTAGTGATCAGTGGTAAAGTGGTATTCCTCAGAGAATGAAATTTGGAGGTCAATTTATCATTTAAAAATAGTGGAGGATGAATTCATTAGTGATAATGAAAGAGACCTACATGTGTATAAACTGTGGGTGGATCTTCTGAATAAGTATTGGGCTCACGTTAGTTGAGAGATCAGTGAGTTCTCAAATTTTGAGTGGTTATAAACTAAGTGGGACAACGATTCTGCATCGAACATGTAAACAGTAGCGCGCTTATAGTGGATATGATACATCGGCACATCTCCAGTGTATGATCATTGGGTGTATCCCAGTGAGGGTCAACCATGAAACATTTTTGTGACTTGTTCATGTTTTAATTTTAGTTTATACTCATTACTAGGAAGGAGAGTGAAGAGAGTTTTGTCCAATGACGAAACAGTATCAAAGGGGCAGTTTTTGTAATATGTCATTCCCAGATTCACCCTCACCCCTCTAAGGGTATCTAGCCTAATGGACCAAAATATTGATATCTTATGGAACATTTGATATTAGTGTTTCTCTATAAAATATAGGTTACCAATCAAAAAGGGATTGTGATCATCTATGGGAAAAAAATTCAACTATGGAGAAATCAGATGCAACGCTACTTCTGATATTTGGGAATACATGTGTTTATAGCAGCAATGCATGGTATAATAGTTGACATTAATTGTGGTTCTTTATCCAAAGTTGAGCATAGAGAATTTGATTTTGATGCCGAAGTAATTAATGCTTTATGGGTATCCATATACAATGCTATCTGTATGAAGGTAATGTCATGAAAAACTTCACATGCTATTTAACATCACATTATGTTTTTAGGTACTTTTGATGTTTCTATGTACCTCTGTTTTGTGTTAGTGAATTGGGAGAGTCCGGAGAACTTTAAATTTTGTTTTGGCGCAAAGGGGAAGTCGTACATGGGGTGCAAGAGTTGTCTAAACTGTGCGGCCAACCCATGCGTAGTTGGTCTTGGAGGTAGTAGCTTCCACACAGGCAGCACCTAGTTTGTTTAATCGTGCATCCAAACCATGAGAGAAGGGTGGAAAAGGAAGAAGCTAATGCATGGCTAGCACACAGTTTTTCAAACCGTGAAAACTAATTGTGCGGCCACTTAAATTGAGATCCTTAAATTGTGGATCTCACTCTGTTTTTCCTCTAAGTGCCTTGTATTCCTCCTATGCGGCCCTAACTTGGTATTTGTATTCTCCAAAGGTCAGAGAAAGTTCTACCATCATTCCAGAGGTTATCTAAAGGCCTCTCTTGTCAAATTAAAGCTGCATTCTTGAGTTATGTGATCATTCATGTTCGTTTTCTTAGATCTACTGAGATCTGCTTGTCCTCTTATCTCGGTTTCATTGATTTACACCCGTCAGGGGTAGATCAAAGTGTTTTGATGAAAAAATCTATGATATTTGGCCTTGAACTTTCTAGGAGAAGAGATCTGAGGTTGGTTGTTGAAGAAGAAGCCCAGTAATTTTGAGAATTCTCTACCACTATGGTTTAGGTCAAAACCATCGAGGTAGGTGGTTCTGTCCCGACTGACCAAATTGATTATCATTTTATTTGATTGATTTATTTCAATTGATGACTTAAATTCAATTGCTCAAATTTTCATTCCATTAAATTGATAAAAACTCGATTCCAGTGAATTGGGATATTTGAAATGGGTTTTTAATGGAAATTTGGAAAACCCCAATTCAATTTAATTGGGTGTGTTTATGGAAATTTTCTCATTTAAATTGTTCAATTTAAATTGGGGATTTTATGGAAATGATTTCAATTAAATTTTTGAATTTAACTGTAAAAATAAATTGTGTTATGATGGAATTGGTTTTGAATGGATTTAAACTGGTGAAAATGGCTTAAAATGATTTGATAGAAATTTTGAGTTATTTGGATTGATTGTATTTTAAGCATTCTTAATGTAGTTCACCCTTCATGTAAGAGCTAATGCAAGCCTTGGGTAGTTAGTGAGTTATTTGGATACACACTATGCTACGACAAAATTCTAAAACATACATGTGGTGGGTCACATCCCCTACGGGTTGGTGATGAGTCTCAATTGGCCAGTGTCATAGGGACGTGTGTATACACATTTTTCTGAATTCACATAGAGAGTGTTGAAACCTAGAACTGGTTAATTCTATCGTACTATTTGTCATATGACTATGTTTCTCGCATGTTTATTTATATGTGAGATATAAATGTATGCCAATGATTTTGAATAGCCTTACATTCCTACTAAATTTATATAAAATATTTTATAAAAATGTTTTACTTAAGCCATTGTTTTCGAAATATTCGATCATTTGTAAAGCCTTTGCTTAAAATATTTATTTCCATCATTTGAAAATGTATAGAATATTTTGATAGAATATGATTTGAATTTACAAACCTGTTTATTTGAACATTGAAATATTTTATTTGGATAATATATATTTGGCATCTGTTATAGAATATTTGGTGGTATCCTACTAGGCATAGGCTCACACCCTACTTTTTCCTTTGGGTGTTTGTAGACTTTCTTCGTCCAGGATCAGGCAAAGTGAGGGGATCTCTTTGAGGTGGATCCAGTTGTTGATCTCTAGTCTTTGTGAGTTGTGTCCTTAGAGACCATGGGTCTATTTTTCCATTTTTAGTATTAGGGTTTTAGTACATTCGGCTTTTATGCCTCTTTATATTCTAGTACAATACTCATGGTGGAGTTTCTTTTGTAATGCATACTGTTTTGTTTTTTGTTGCTTCCACATTCATGTGGAAACAAATCGTTTCCACTTGTATTTTGTACGATGCCAGGTGAAATTCACCAACCTATGGGGATCAGGAACGCCCCTCGGGTTATGTTTGGGCTGACTCGGTTATTGGGTTACCATGGTACCCGGGCTGGTTCCTGAAAAATGGTATTATAGGAGGTTAAGAATCTTTCCTTGATGAAAGTAGGCATTTGAGTATTCTTGTCGGGACATAGGAGGTAGTTGTGATTGAGTGAATGGCCATCTATCACCACAATGAACCATAAGTCACAAGGGTTGCTTAGGGAAATAAGACTTGTGTATTAGTTCTAGTATTTTACCTATTTTGATTTGGATAGAGTGGAATCCAAATCTTATTATCTCATCATTTAAGAATAGTTTTTCTTGTTACTCAGTTTTGATGTTAATCTATGTATTTTTTATGCCATGTACAATCATGAAACCAAGAAGACTGGGAAATTAGATCCAAAAAGAGGTTGCTTCTGAATCTTAGTAAGTGTGTCCTATTGTGGATCTGAGTCTGGTTGAGGTGATTATTCACACTGTCCATGATCTAGGACATGCGCCACCTCCAGTTTCTATTCAGACTCCAACTGTAGATCCTCATAGTGATATTCTCTGAATTCGTTATCAAGAGTTCCTATGCCAGAAGCCAAAAGTTTTCAAAGGCTCCACTAACCCTCAACAAGGTTTGGAATGGATGAGTAGGATTGAACGTCTATTTGGGTTCTTGGAGACACCTGATGTGATGAAGGTGAAGTGTGACACCTTCATACTAGAGGGACCTAGTATGAGATGGTGGTACAAGATGGTGACAGCTGGGAAACATGAGGGTTTGGTGTGGAAATACTTTAGGGTTCTTTTCACTATCTAGTTCTATCCAAAATCAATGGTGTTGGCCAAGGCAATGGAGTTTTTCAAGCTTGACCAGGCCAACAAAAATATGACTGAGTACTCAAATATCATTTCTGATATGGTACATTTTGGTCCTCAGATTGTATCTAATGAGAAGATGAAGGCTCGACGATTTGAGTTGGGACTTCGATCAGATATTTGATCCCATGTTTTCTTACTGAACTTACCCACTTATGTTGATGTGATGGATAGGGACATTCTGGTTGAGATGGACCGGGCAGGAAAGTCAGGGTTGAAGGAGGTTCTTTTCCATCTTAGTGGCAGTGTTGGTTCCTTTAAATGAAAATGGAAGATTGACATTTATTATAGCATTTCTCGACAACAGAGTCATTCCAGACCTCTAGTAGCAACAAGAGGGGCTTTTTTGACTTTCTATCAATATCGAAAGCCAGGACATTCTAAGATGTTTTCACTGAGGCGCCGAAGAACTGTAGATCCTCTGGATTTTTAGGGTAGTTACAGAGATTATTCCATCACTTCTCTACTCCACGTAGTAGAATGAGATAATAAGCACCTCCAGAAACTACGGGGAAATAAAATACTTCACATAAAAAAGGGTTCCAGCCACAGGCATCCAGAATGAAGCTTCTTCACACAGTGGAAGAGTCGCCATAGGTAGCTGATATAGGTCCTTCAACTATGAGAGGTACCATTACTATAGGTTCATCTTTAGAGACAACACTTTTTTATACTGGTGAATCTCACTCTTATTTTTACCCAACATGTTAATATGCTTAATCAACCTATATAAAGTTTCTCTTATCCGATGGATATTACTACACCCCTTGGTATAATGATAGATAAGGGTCTCAGTTGTCCTACTTTTCTTCTTCTCTCTATTAGATGTTGATCATGCTTGGAGTTTCTTGATTCTCGGCATGAAATTTTTTGAATTCATATTTGGGATGGATTGGCTCATTTCTAATAAATCCTAGATCAATTTTTATCTTTGACAGGTCTACCTTACTACACCCACTGGTGTGCCTCTTGTTTTTCAAGGAGAATGGGACCCAATGTCAAGATGAGCCGAACCCTCATATCCAGTGTTGGATAAATTTATATCATTGTTTTCTTTTGATCTAGAGAGAGATTAAATGTGTGGTGATCTTCCTTCAGTCATCGCTGAGTTTTCCAACATGTTTCATTCTGACTTCTCTGGTTTTCCACCAGTAAGGGAGGTTGATTTATCTATTGACATAATGTGTGGTACTCAACCAGCTTCTATTCCCTCTTACCGAATGGCTCCAGCTAAACTAAAATACCTGAAGTATCAGTTAGAATATCTTCTTGAGAAAGGTTTTATATGCCCGAGTGTGTCACTTTGGGATGCACCTATTCTATTCACCAAGAAGGCTAAAAGTTTTTTCTATTATTTATTTATTATTGAAATATCAATCAAGTTTCAATAAGGAACAAATATTCGTTACCACAAATTGATGATTTGTTTGATCAATTGAAAGGAGCGAAGTGGTTTTAAAAAATTGATCTTTGATTGGGTTACCATCAGTTGAGGATAAAAGAATCTAACATTCATAAGACTACTTTTCAGAGTAGTTATGGCCATTATGAGTGCCTTGTTATTCCCATTTTACTAAAAAAATGCTCCGACAGTTTTCATGTATTTGATGAACAAGGTTTTCCATGAGTATCTAGATACTTTCATGGTATCCTTTGTGGATGACATTCTTGTCTACTCCAAGTCTGAGGAGGATAATGTGCATCATCTAAGAATAGTTCTGAGTATTCTATGGAAACAACGACTTTATGCCAATAATTCAAAGTTTGATGTCTGGATTCAGGAAGTGAAATTCTTGGGACATGTCATGTCAGAACAAAGAAATTCAGTTGATCATGAGAAGGTGAAGGTTGTTATGACTTGGGAACCACCACGAAATTTTTTCAATATTTGGAGCTTATTGGGCTTAGCAAGATATTATCACTGGTTTGTTAATGGATTCTCAAAGTCATCTTCTACAGTGATCGCTCTGACTCAAAAGGGAGTGATGTTTTCCTGGAATGAAAAATGTCAGAGTTATTTTGTTGAGCTAAATCATATTTTTTCTATTGTGCTGGTGTTAACTCTTCCTGAGGTTGGGTGATTAGCCACTAAATGAGGCTAATATTAATTGTTAATATATATAATATTCATGTTCTTTGTTATTCATAAACACCATTTTAGTGAATTTTACACTTTTAACATCATTTCACATTATGATTGTAATACCTTCTTAAAATGCACTATTATGTAGTACATTTTTGAACATCATTTAAGGTACCCAATGATTCATATGATTTTAAGGAATTTAATAATCCATAATTTAATTTTCAATTTTTGGAAACTGTATCTACTCTTAAATATGATCTTTTTTCATTCAGGGATCTGCGGAGGATTCATAAAGTATGATAGATATATTTGGAGATGAATGGAAGCAATTCTGGAGATGGAAGATTGGACGCAATCCCATTTATGAGAATGTGGGAACCACATTAAAAACATAATGAAGCCCAAATTTGGTGGCAGGATAGTAGCCATATATAGGAACAAATAATTATCTAGGATCTGGTGCTAATTTGGCCTCCATTGTGGTCATTTAGGCTGCCCAAGTTAGAGATAAAATATTTGGCCAGATTCTACGGCCCAGGAAAACATCCCACTAACCTAAACATATCTCCGAATCCACAACTCCAAATGGGAACATATTTTACAGGAGGTTAGGAGACCTCTGGGGATCCATTTTATTCTCCTATGGGACACTCTAATTCGGCCATATAAAAGGACTTCCAAGTGCGTCTATTTGGTGGATGAAAGATGGATGCCACCTCCTGTCATGGGTGAAGAAAATCAACTCTCCATCAACTTTCTACCCACCTATGGCCAATTAAAATTAATTTAGGAGACTTGTAATATTAAAGGCTTCACCCAAGTATTAAAGAATTATTATTTAATTCAATGTTAGTGAAATAGTTGAGGATCTTTGGTGCTTTGTTCAATTGTAATGTTATGCTGTGATTTTGTTGTCTCATGTTTGTCTTTCACATGTAAGTTGTTCAATTCACTTTAGTTTCCTAATAAAAGATCTTATTTTAATACTATTTTGTTTTTCTTCATATAAATTTGATACCATTGGCTCATGGTGTGAATTCATTCACACTAAACCTTGTAAAATTATTCACAAAATGGTGGAGTGATCATTTTCTTTTTATTGTTTTCTCTGCTTCTTCAATTCATCCCTCATGAGTCTACGTCACGCTTCCATTGAAACCATAGCATCAATGGATGGATAACCCACGTATGTTTTGATCCAAGGGAGTATAAAGGGCTTGTATTGGGTGTTATTTATCACCCCATTAATTTATAATCAATTCTTTAATTGAGATTTTTGCTTGATGAGTTTTAAACTCTATCATCCTTGATGAATTTAAGGCCACACACTTCAAGTGATAATACGAACATTTACCTTGAAGTGCTCAAGACTTTTATCCTTCAAGTGTGTATGTGATTAGTATTAAAGGGTGTATGAAATAAACCAGTAAGTGATGATTTTGTTTTATCTTCTTAAATGAACCCATGTAAAATATAAGAAATGGAAATCATTGAAAAGGAAATAAGTCCAATCCTCCCCATGTGATAACCTGGGATCAAGTCACACTTTTAAATTGAATTCACATAAGAATATTATATCTCATTTAATACCATCTTAAATCAACTCAATTTGGCCATATCATAGCTAAAAACAATTCATATAATGTACGTATCTGTAGGTTACTTCTTAGGTCTCTGAGGATTCGATAACCCAAGCTAAACTACAAGGGTCATTCTACCTTCATCTATTGGGTAAATTTTAGCGTGAATCAAATTTTAGAGTCATTGTTGGAGACCCAAGTAAGTCATCTAAAAACCCATTCTATCCCCCCCCCCATTTCTTCTTTTCTCATCCAAATTCTCTTATCTTGTCCCTTTCTTGTTTTTTTCTTTTGGCGCATGTCTGCCTACACCCGCGATAAATAAAACCATCTTATTCGGGTGGATAGTCCTGGGGTTCGGGAGTCAAGTACACCAAGGGAACTCTTTAAATTAGATCCTAATCTTTATAATACTCCAGAGTCAAAAATTGATCCTATTTCAATGGAAGTTATTCAATGAAACCAACTCATAAACCCGAGTGGGGACCAAAATGGAGACCCAAAGGAGGCAGCCCAAAACTTGGGGAATTCAATTGATCAAACAATGAATGACAACCTCACACCTTCCTAGACCAATGCCCACTCATGAATTAGACACAATTCCCTAGAAAATTACAACTAAATCTTTAAACCTCATGTCCTAAACCACCTTCCCACATTCCATGGAATGGATTCTAATATTCCCTACCTTCCAATTAAGGAGTTCAATAACATTGTAGAAACCATGTGTCCCCCACATCAACTACAATCAGCTAGGATGAGGCTATTTCCTTTTTATTTAAAGGAGCGAGCTAAAAATTGGCTAAACAATTTGAGACCATAATCCATAAACTCTTGGGATCAACTACAAAGATAATTATACAAAAAATACTTTCCCAGCCACAAAACAATTACACTTAAGAAGGGAATCCAAAACCTTTTTGAAAAAGAGGGAGATTCATTCTATGATACATGGGAGAGGTTAAAAGACACTATAAACATGGTTCCACACCATGGTTTTTCTATTCCTGAACAAGTGAGAATTTTCTATGAAGGTTTGGGTCCGGGGAACAAACAATTCATTGACATGATGTGTAATAAAACCTTTAAAAACAAAGCCCCAAATGAATATTACGAGTATCTAGAAATCCTTTCTGAACAAAACCAAACATGTGGAACTTCACCTTATTCTGAAAAGGCACAAAGAACTACTAGAATTCATACACTTAGAGAATAGGAAATCCTTAGGGCTAAACTCGCAGCACTCTCTAGGAAGGTTGAAGAAATGGACCTTAGGAATATCCTTGTTATCCAAACTGTAGACCTTGTTTGCACAATTTGTTATAACCATGATCATAATACAGAAAACTACCCAACCATTCCATCCATTAAGGATGTTATTTTAGGAGGACCCCCAGTGGAAGTAAATGCATTGAACTTTCAAAAGCCTCAATACGAAAACAAATTCAACCCAAGGTATAATGACGGCCTAGGCCTCTGCTGGAAAGATAACCAACAACCTAGCCAACCACAGGTACAAAATAATTACCCCCATCAGAACTACCAAACCCATAACCAGTTCCAAACCCAACCTATCCAATACCAACAGCCACTGGTCCATTTTCAACAAACCATCCCACCTCCAAAATATCCCTCGGGATAAACCAATCTTCTCAAGCACCAACCCAAACTGTTCCACAAATCCTACTAGAACAACTGTGCAAACAAATGGAAATGATTAACTCGGAAGTCTCTTCCCTTAAACAAGAACTTCAAACCATCAAAACTTGAAAGGCACCCATTCCTACTCAGGCGGTGCCACCCTCAACTTCAAGGGGAGAGTCAAGTTGTACTCAAACAACCCATGAACAACTAAATGATGTGACTATTTTATGAAGTGGGAAATCAATTGAGAAACCTGAACAACTAATTCAGAACACACCTAAAGATTCAAACATGGATGAAATTCAAATGAACCAAATGATCAAACTAAAAAAACACGATAAAATTTTCAAGGAAACAACTCTTCAACAATATACCCCAAAACCTGCACCATTTCCTCAAAACATGAGGGGGTAAACCAAGCCTAAATTGAGTGAAACATTGATTGAAATCTTCTCACAAGTCAAGTTGAAAATTCCCCTTATCCAAGCCATCCAAACCATACCTGCCTACTCAATGTACCTTAAGGAGATGTACAATTTTAAATGAAAATTTTCACATAAAAACCACGTCCTTTTGGCAGCTAATGTGATTACCACCATTCAAGGGACCATTCCTCCTAAATTAAAAGACCCGTGTTTCCCTTACATCAATATTGAACTAGGAGGGAACAAAGTTTTCAAGGCCTTGTGTGACCTTGGTGCTAGTGTCAATCTCATTCCCTATACCGTGTACTGGCAGTTAGGCCTAGAAGAACTCCAACCCACATCTATCACACTTCAACTTGCTGATCATAGCTTTAGGGTCCCAAAAGGTATTTTAAAGGACGTTTTGGTAATGGTTGAAAACTTCATCTACCATGTTGATTTCATTGTCCTTGACAACCATCCAAACTTTGGAAATAAGGAACAAACCCCAATTATCCTTGGTCATCCCTTCCTTGCAATAATCAAATCTGTTTTCCGGGTTCGAATTGGGATCATGACCATCACCTTTAGAAACATGAGCCTAGATTTGAACATATATAATGCAAGCTCACAAATAGACGATGATGAGGACCTTCATGAAGTAAACGTGATAAGAAGAATTGATAATGAATCCATAGAACATCAGGGAATATTTGATGAATGTTTAAGTTAGGATGAGATTGATTTCCCTTGTTCACATGAAGGAATTTTATCTCCTTGGATTGAATCATTTTCAAATTACTATTATGATGATGTATTAGGTCCAAAAATCAGTGAAACCTTTCATGGATCCAATTTCATAGAGACCAATAAAACTTCCTTCCCTAAATCTGATCAAACCAATCTTGTAGATGAAACTTCTACATGTGGGGAATCAATTATATCTAAAACTCCAGAAAACAACATTGAACTTGATCCAATGTCCAAATCTTCTACTGAAATTCTAAACAAACCCGATCATGAATTGAAGGAACTTTCCGCTGCACTCATGTATGCCTTCCTAGGGGACAATAAAACACATCCTATTATCATTTCTTCATCTCTTGAATCCAATCATGAAAGGATTCTTCAAGAAGTCCTTAGAAAACAAAAAAAATCCATTGGTTGGACCATGTCTGATATTCCTGGGATTAGCCCACTTATTGGGACTCATAGGATTCTTCTAGAATCTGATTCAAAGCAATGTAGTAAACATCAACGGTGACTCAATCCTAATCTCATGGAGGTAGTATGGAAGGAACTTTAGAAATTTTTAAAAGATGGTATCATATATCACATAGTTGAGAGTGAGTGGGTCATCCTAATCCAAGTGGTTCCCAAGAAGGCATGAATCACAGTGATAACCAATAAGGATAGAGAGATTCTTCCATCTAGGGTGAGTAGTTGATGGAGGGTCTACATTGATTATAGGAAGCTATACTCATTCACCAAGAAGGACCATTTCCCCTTTTCATTCATTGACCAAGTTCTTAAGAGAGTGGAAGGTCATGACTTCTACTGTTTCTAGATGGGTACTAGGGGAATAATAAAATTGAGGTCTCCCTAGAGGATCAAGGGATGACTACATTCACATGTCCATTTGGAACCTTTGATTTCAAACGCATGCCCTTCGGGTTATGCAATGCCCCTGGAACCTTCCAGCAGTGCTTAATGGGAATATTATCAGACATGGTAGGGGAGTTTCTGGAGGTCTTCATGGATGAATTCTCTATGATTGGGGATAAATTTGAGAGATGTCTGACGAATGTGGAGAGAGTCTTGTCAAGATGTGAAGAAAAGAATCTGGTCCTAAACTGGGAAAATGCCATTTCATTATTAAAGAAGGACTAGTTCTAGGCCATCTTGTCTCAGGTAGGGGGATTGAATTTGATAATGCCACCGTTGACATCATTTTCCACCTTCCATCACCCAAAACTGTCAAGGAAGTGAGGTCATTCTTAGGACATGCTGGTTTTTAAGAAGATTCATCAAGGACTTTTGTTCAATCTCATGTCCCCCTTGTTCTCTCTTAGTAAAGGATTGTCCATTTTTATGGACAAAAATCTATGAGGGTTCATTCTCAACCCTCAAATCCTATCTCACCACTCCTCCCATTATGAAATATCCAAATTGGAACCTTCCTTTCCAACTTATGTGTGATGCAAGTGACTTTGATGTAGGAGCTGTGTTAGGAAAATGTTGTGATAAAACTCCTTATGTCATTTCTTATGCAATAAAATCCTTAAATGATGCCCAAATCAACTACACCACTATGGAAAAGAAGTTACTTTCTATTCTGTTTTCCTTACATATGTTTAGGTCCAACCTCTTAGGATGACCATCTCTATGTTCACTAACCATTCTGCACTAAAATACCTTTTCCAACAACAAGATGCTAAGGCTAGACTAATTTGGTGGGTCCTTCTCTTGCAAGATTTTGACCTCACAATCAAGGATAAAAAGGGGGTTAATAATGTTGTAGTCGATCACCTCTCTAGGATGGAATTAAAAGATAAATCCAATCACCTTTCTGTGTCTAATTCATTTCTTGATGAACACCTATACTCTGTGAGTGACTGCCCTTGGTATGCTGACATAGACAATTTCTTACTTACAGGAGTCATTCAAAAATTCTTAGGGACTCAATCTCAAAAGAAAATTCCATTTTAATGTTAGACACTTCATTTTGGATGATCCATACCTCTATATGTTCTGCCCTGACCAAGTCATTAAGAGGTGTGTCCTAGAATCTGAACAAGAGTCCATCCTTAAATTCTTTCATAATGGGGCATGTGGAGGTCAAATTTCCTCTAAGAAAAAATCTTCTAAGATTCTTCAATGTGGTATTTTCTGGACCACCCTCTCAAGGGACTCTTATAAATTTTGGCAAAGCTATCCTAGGTGTCAACAAGTTGGGTCCATCACAAAAAGGAATCAAATGCCACTCACTCCCATCTTAGTGGTTGAAATATTTGACTATTGGGGAATTGATTTCATGGGTCCCTTCACAAACTCAAGGGGATATCTTTACATTCTATTATCTATCGATTATGTCTCCAAATGGGTTTAGGCCATTCCTAAAAAATACAATGATCATCAAACTGTGACTAGATTTCTCATGGAAAACATCTTCTCTAGAATTGGAATTCCTAGGGCTATCATTAGTGATCGTGGAACTCATTTTTGCAATCATCCAATATCATCACTCGTGGAAAAATATGGAATTTCTCCCAAAGTATCCACTGCTTACCACCCACAGACCAATGGTCAAGCTGAGTTATCAAATAGGGAGATTAATAATATTCTTGAAATAACTGTCAATCCTTCTATGAAAGACTGCTCCGAGAAACTCTTGGATGCTCTTTGGGCATATCATACAGCATTAAAACCCATCCAAGAAATGTCACAATATAGGTTGGTTTTTGGAAAAGCATTCCATTTACCTATTGAAATTGAGAATAATGCCTTTCGGGAAATTAAGAAAATGGATTATGACCTCTCATTGGCTGGAGCAAAAAGGAAATTAGATCTCAATAAACTAGAGGAACTAAGGATGGAGGCTTATGAAAATTCAAGATCAAAAAAGCTAGAGTTCAAGCCTACCAATGTAGGAATATCAAGGTTAAACATTTTTAACTGGGAAAACATGTGCTCTTATATAGTTGAAATCTTCATTTACACCTGAGAAAGTTATGTTCTAGATAGTCAGGTCCATTCATAGTGCATCATGCGTTCCCCCTTGGGGTAGTAGAGATTCAAGATCCCACAAGTGGTTACATTTTCAAGGTCAATGGTCAAAGGACAAAACCATTCATTGAATCATTCAATAAACAGTAAATAGAGGTTGAGTTAATTGATCCAATCTATGAACTAAGAAAAAAATTGATAGATTAAGGATCCATTTTGGGCTAACGACGTTAAACAAAGAGCAACATGGGAGGCAACCCATGGTTTTCAAGTTTCCTATCATTTTTTTGTTTTAATCAACTTTATATTTTAAATAGCATTAATTATTCATTATTATATTTAAAAAAATACTATTTTGACATATTCTTCTATTATGAGTATGGATGGGTATGAAAGGAGAACCATATTCATCTGGGTCATATGGTGTGATCCTTGAGTAATGCCATACCCAGAAATTTAAAAATAAGATAATGTATCAACAGTTTGTTTTTTTAATGTGTTTGTAGGATTAATTTAAAAATACAAAAAATAAATAATAATAATATAATAATAATAAAAAGGGACACGTCGTGGCTCGAGGGTCAATCCCCGTGACAACCGACGAAGCCACGAGGAATCGAACCTGGGACTGAAGAAAGGCTGGGGCACGCGCTTACCACTGACCTATGACTTTTTATGCTTCTTTATTCTATAATTTTTAAAAATATAATTATATTTTACTATCTTTAATATATATATATATTGTTTGTTTCTGTTTTTTTGTTTTTTTTCTTTTTCTAGTAGGGAACTCTGCAAGTGACATGGATATCAAAGTATTAAAAGGGAGCATCAATAATTTCAACATCAACCACCAGGTGACTTCATTCCATGATCCTCATTTTCAATTTCCTTTTTAAACTTTCATTATCTACCTCTACCCCCTTCTAAATTTTCTCTTATTTAACCACTGGGGACAGTGTTATTTTATTTTTGGGGGGGGGGAGATAAAATAAAAAATGATTTAATGTCAAAAAAATTGAATGATTTGAAAAAGAAATGTGTAAATGGAAGGAAAAAATCCTTTAACTTTGAACATGGTAATACACATTTCAAATATTGAAACTGAATATAAAATAATTTAGCAAGCCCTGATTCTGATTTTAATCTTTGTATAATTTCATGAGCATTGATTTTGGAAAGTGTGGCTATACAATGTGATATTTCATCGTTTATATTTTCTTCCAAATACAAAAATATCACAAGGCACATCCTTTGGATAGTGGGGTATTAGTTTGAGTTCATGGGGTCCCCCAAATAAATAGTATAGGTTTATTGATCAGTTTAGTTTTAATATGAGTATTCAATAAAAAGGAATAATAATAAATTTGCATGTTGAGCAATGAAATGACCTAATGCATGGCTTTTGGCTCTTGGGGATCGTGACTCCATTATTGTCTGGCCTAGAGATAGTAATTTTATCTTCATTTTTGGTAATTTGAACTTTTTTTTGACTGATTTAACTCGAGATGGTGCCTGATTATGTGGACTTCACTTGGTTCGCTATGGTCATTCAACCTAGGAGTCATTGGCAATGTTTCACTACAGGGTTTGACTCTTTTGATTGCAGTTTCAATTACCATGGAAAAATTGAAAAAAAAACAAAAAAAATTAATACAATAAAAAAATTGAATACTCATTTTAATATTGAAATGTAGTTCTACATAGTGCTTCCATCATTTCCCCCTTGAATAAATATGAACCCCCATGTCTATTGTGATGCACAACACATCCTCGTACTTAATTGACATTGGATGAAATATGGAAATGAATTTGAAC
Organism: Viscum album; assembly: GCA_963277665.1. NCBI lineage: Eukaryota > Viridiplantae > Streptophyta > Magnoliopsida > Santalales > Viscaceae > Viscum > Viscum album. The sequence continues at coordinate 450,685,456 of OY728157.1, read as the reverse complement.
AAAGGAATAGGATTGGGATTGTGATATTTTTATGAAAAGATCATGTATTAAAATATTTTGATGGGTTTCATGATTGTTTGGTATAAGTTTTTTTGGTGATCATTGTGTATTAAAAAGTTTTTGGAAAAGGAAATTCGAATTTCATATTGTTGAGATATATTTTTCTCGGGACTAACAAAACTCAAGTTGGGGGTGTGATTAGCCACTAAATGAGGATAATATTCATTGTTAATATATATAATATTCATGTTATTTGTTATTAAAAAACACCATTTTAGTGAATTTTACACTTTGAACATCATTTCACAATATGATTGTAATACCTCCTTAAAATGAACTATTAAGTGGTACATTTTTTAACATCATTTAAAGTATCCAATGATTCATATGATTTTAAAGAATATAATTATCCATATTTTAATTTTGTATTTTTGGAAATTTATCTACACTTAAATATGAACATTTTTCATTTAGGGATCAATGGAGGATTCATAAAGGATGATGCAGATATTTGGAGATGAATGGAAGCAATTCTAGAGAAGGCAGATCGGATGACATCCCACTGATGAGAATGTGGAACCCACATTACCAAACCAATGATGCCCAAATTTTTTTGGAGGATATAAGACATATATTGGAAGAAATAATTATTCAGAAGACAATGCTAATTCAGTTTCCATTGCGGACATCTAGGCAGGCCAGTTTAGAGATAAAATTCTGGGCCAGATTCTGCGGCCCAGAAAAACAGCCCACTAATCTAATCATAGCTCCGAATCCAAAACTCCAAATGGACCCACTTTTTTCAGTCGGATAGTATACATCCGGGGATCCATTTTATTTGTGTATTTCCCACTCTAATACGGCCATTAAATGGTCTTATAAGTGCGTCGGTTACGTTGATGAAAGATGGGTGCCACCTAGGGTCAATGGTGGAAAAATCAACACTCCCTCAACATTCCACACACCTATGGCCTAAAAAATTAATTTAGGAGACTTGAAATATTGAATACTAGAACCAAGGCTTCAAAAATGCCTATTTAAGGTAGTGGTGGTGTAGGAGTTGAGGATCTTTGGTGCATTGTTCAATTGTAATGTTATGCTGTGATTTTGTTGTCTCATGTTTGTCTTCCACATGTAAGTTGTTCAATTCACATTAGTTTCTTAATAAAAGATCTTCTTTTCCACATATTAGGTTGTTCTTCATATCAATTGGATACCTTTGGTTCAAGGTGTGAATTTATTCACACTAAACCTTGTGAAATTAGTCACACAACGGTGGAGTGATGATTTTTTTATTGTTTTTTTACTTCTTCAATTCCACCCTCATGAGTCTACTTACTGCTTACATTGAAACAATATTATCAATGGAGGGATAAACAACAAATTGGTTGATCCAAGAGAGTAGTAAGGGGGTGTATTGGATGTTATTTATCACCCCATTAATGTATAATTACTTCTTTAATTGAGATTTTTATTAAATAATTTTTAAACTCCACCATCCTTGTTGAATTTAAGGCCACACACTTCAACTGCTAATACAAAACTTTACCTTAAAGTGTTCAAAACATTGATCCTTCAGGTGTATAGGTGATTAGTATTGAAGGGTGTAGGCAATAAATCTGTAAGTGATTATTTTTTTTATCATCTTAAATGAACCCATCTCAAATACAATAAATTGAAAGCATTGAAAAAGGAAATAATTCCAATCCACCACAAGTGATAACCTAGGATCAACTCACTCTTTTAAGTTGAATTCACCTAAGAATATTATAGCTCATTTAAAACCATATTAAATCAACCCATGTTGGCCACTTCATATCCAAAAACAATTCATAGAATGTACGTGTCTTTAGGTTACTTCTTAGGTCTCTGAGGATTTGATAACCCAGGCTAAACTACAAGGGCCGTTCTACTTTCATCTCTTGGGTAAATTTGATCGTGAATCACTCGGATAGGTTATGTAGTCTTTTGTGATGCATCGGGTTCAGGTTTGGGATGTTTCCTTATGCAGAGTAATCATGTTGTTGCCAATGGGTCTCGTCATCTTAAGCCTCATAAGAGGAACTATCCAACCCATGAAATTGAACATATAGCTATAATGAACACACTTAAATCTTGGAGACATTACCTTTCTAAAGAAATTTTTGTTGTGTATTCAGACCAAAAGTGAATGAGTATTATCTTCTCTCAAAAATATTTGAATCTCTGCCAAAGGCGTTGGGTGTAGTACCTGCAGTCTTTCGACTTTGACATTGCCTATACTTTGGGGAAAGGGAATATAGTTGCTGTTATGTTAAGTAGGAATCTTCCATCATAAGCTATGAAAGAATCTTCTGAAGAGTGGAGTTTGATGGCTATTTTTTCTCTGTTGCATATTGGAGTTTAGTGGAAGGGGAGTGACATTTCTTTTGCCAATGTTCAGTTAACTTCTGCTCTCCACAAGTTAATTCTTCAGGAACAACAACTGGATGATGAATTCCATAGAATTAGGGACTTTCTTAATGGTGGGGAGACTGACACTCAGTGGTTGTTCTCTAAAGAGGGTGTTCTGTGTTATCGAAACCGTTACATTGTACTGTTAGTGGAAAGGATGGATGTGATGGGGGTTTTCGTAACTCTCAGTGGGCTGTACAACCAAAAACCACAGACATGTTCTATGACATGCAGTGATATTCTGGTGGCCTGTTATGAGACGAGACATCATTGAGTTTGTATCTTGTTGTTATACATTCCAGAAGGTGAAATCGGAGCACCAGAAACCTTCGGGTTTGCTTCAACCACTTCCAGTCCCTACATGGATGTGGGATAAAATCATTATGGACTTTGTGGTTGGGTTACCTCAAACCCAGAGGAAGAGGGAAACAATATGGGTTGTGATCGACAGACTGACCAAGTCAGCTCGCTTTATACCTATTCAAGATACAAACAAAGTTGTGGAGTTGGTAAATATCTATGGGAAAGAAGTTTTTCATTTGCACATAGTTCGATCTGCTATAGTCTATGATAGGGATCTTCGGTTTACTTCTTGATTTTGGAGGGGCCTTCAAGAGGCACTAGGATCTCAAGTCCATTTGAGCACAACCTACTATCCATAGTTAGATGGTCAGACAGAGAGCTATTCAGATCCTTGAGGATATGTTGCGCGCATGTGTTCTCAACTTTGGTGGATCTTGGGATGATCATCTGCAGCTAGTTGAGTTTTCTTAACAATAGTTATTAGTCTGCGATCAAGATGGCTCATTTTGAGGATTTTTATGGACGTCCTTGTAAATATCTTTTATGTTGGTCGGAAATTGGTGAAATTTCTTTGGTAGGACTGATTTTGGTCCAAGAGATGACAGCTAAGATCCAATTGATTTGTCAGAGAATGTTGACAGCCCAGATTCGGTACAAGTCTTAGGCTGATCGTCACCATAAAACATTATAGTTATCTGTTGGTGACCGACTATTCTTGAATGTTTCACCCTGATTAGGTCATCAACGTCTTGGGAGGTTAGGGAAGCATGCTCCTCGTTTTGTGGGACCCTTAGAGGTTTTTGTTATTGTAGGGAAAGTTTTTTACCATCTAGATTTACCACCACAACTGACGTTGATACATAACATGTTTCATGTATCTCAGCTACGAAAGTATCGCTCTGATACATCTCATGTTTTGAGCTCGAGTAATCTTGAGATTGAACTAGATTTATCTGTTACTGAACAATTAGTCAGGGTTGTTTATTCTAAATCCAAGGTACTTATAGGGATAATGATACCTCTGGTCTATGTACTTTGGCGGCACGGTTCTAATTCTCATGAGACAAGGGAAATGGAGGCATTAATGAGAGGGCAGTGGCCTCATCTTTTTGACGTGGAGGTTTCTTCATAGGCTTTCTGGCGGAAGAAAGATCTTATGGTGGGGAGCTTGTAACATCACATTTTATTTCCTGGTACTTTTGATGTTTCTAAGTACCTATATTTTAGATTAATGACTTGGGAGAGTTTGGAGAACATTAAATGTTGTTCTGGGGCAAAGGGGATGTCGCACGGGCGGCGCACGAGTTGTCTAAACCGCACGGCCAAACCATGCGCATTTGGTCTTGGAGGCAGTAGCTTCCGCATTTGTCTAAAATTATGGCCAAACCATGTGAGATGGGTGGTCGAGGAAAAAGCTAATGCACGACTAGTGCATGATTTGTCAAACCGTGCAAACTGACCTTGCGACCACAGAAATGATATCCATAAATTGTGGATCTCACTCGGTTTTTCCTCTAAGTGCCTCATTTTTTCTCTTAAGCGTCCCTAACTAGGGATTTGTCTTCTCCTAAGGTCAGATACGGTTTTCCCATCATTTTGGAGGTGATCTAAAGGCCTCTCTTGGATAGTTAAAGCTGGATTCTTCAGGTATGTGATCGTTCCTGTTCGGTTTCATAGATCTAATTAGATTTGCTTCTCCTCTTCTCTAGGTTTCATAGATCTATGACTGTTATGGGTATATATAAGTGTGTTTATGCTAAATATTATGATATTTGGTCTTGATATTTCTAGGATAAGAGATCTAAGGTAGTTTCTTGAAGAAGAAACCCAGTTTTCTTGAGTGTTCTTGACCATTGTGGTTTTGGTCAAAACCTTTGAGGTATGTTGTTCCATCTTGACTTACCAAATTTATTATCATTGTTTTTGCTTGATTTATTTCAATTATTGATTTAAATTTAATTGATCAAATTTTATTTCAATTAAATTGAAAAAAACTTGATTACAGTGAATCGAGATATTTGAAAGGGTTTTGGCATGGAAATTTAGAAGACCCCAATTCCATTGAATTGGGTGTGTTTATGAAATGTTTTTGATTTAAATTTTTCAATTTAAATGGTGGATTTTATGGAAATTATTTCAATAAAATTTTTGAATTTAATTGTGAAAATAAATTGTGTGATGATGGAATAAGTTTTGAATCGATTTCATCTTTTGAAAATGGGTTAAAATGATTTGATAGAAACCCAGTGGTTTTATCTTGTGAAAAGGCATGTTTTGAATAAAGCCTGTTTTGGTTTTAAATGGAATGAAATTGGAACTTTTGAAATTGAAGAATGGGATTGATCATATTTTATGCATTTTTAAAATATTTCAGCCATCATGTAAGATCGCATGCAAGCCTTAGGTAGTTAGTGAGTTATTTGGATACACTATACGCTACGACAACGTTCTAAAACATACATGCGGTGAGTCAAATCCTTGATGGGTTGGTGATGAGTCTCCTTTGTCCAGTGTCATAGGAACCTGTGTATTCACATTTTTCTGAGTTCACATAGAGAGTGTGGAATCCTATATCTAGTTAAAACTATCGTACCTTTTGGCAGATGACAAAGTTTCTAGCCTATTTATTTATATGTGAGATACAAATGTATGCCATTGATTTTGAACTGCCTTACATTCCTGATGAACTTATATGAACTATTTTATATAATTTTTTTTACATAAGCCATTATTTAAAAAATATTCCATCATTTTTAATGCCTTTGCTTAAAATATTTATTTCCATCATTTTAAAATGTATAGCATATTTTTTTAGAATATGATTTGAATTGCCAAACCTGTTAATTTGAAAATTGAAAGCTTTTCTATGGATAATATATATTTAGAATTTTTTACAGAATCTTTGGGGGTATCCTACTGGGTTTAGGCTCACTCCCTACTTTTTCCTTTGGGAGATTATAGACTTTCTTCTTCCAAGATTGAGTAAAGGGAAGGGATCTCTCTATGGTGGATCTAGTTGTTGATCTCTATACATTGTGAGTTGTGTCCTTAGGGACCTTGGGGATTTATTCCCATTTTTAGTACTTGAGTTGTAGTACTTTGGGAATTTTATTCCTCTTTGTATTCTGGTACAATACTCCCGGTGGAGTTTGTTTTGAAATGCATACTGTTTTGTTTTCTTTTGCTTCTGCATTCATGTGGAAAAAAATCATTCCCACCTGTATGTTGTACGATTCTAGGTGCTAGTCGCCGACCAGTGGGGATCCGGAATGCCCCTCAGGCTATGTTAGGGTCAGCTCGGTTATCGGGTTACCATGGTACTCGGGTTGGTTCGTGACATGCTATGTCCGAAAATCTATTGAAAATATATGATGGAGATTCAATGGTTGGAGAGGTAAAGCTACAGGTGTTTTGGAACAAGTATGAATATCTGATAATGAATCTGAATGAGTGTGTTTCTGAATTCTTTGATAGGTTAAATGTTGTAGTGGAATACATGAAATGCCTTGGAAAAGTTATTGAAGAAATAAACATTGTGAAGCACATCTTGAGGAAACATCCACCTATGTTAAATCAAAATGTTTCAGTTTTGGATGAAAAAGACCTAATAAAAGATGACATTGGATAACCTTCACAATAACTTTGTTGTGTATGAAATGAGAAATGATGATAACGAGGCTATAGAAAAGGAAAAATCCAATGATGTGGCATTCAAATCCATGAAGAAGATAACCATTTAATATTCTCAAGATGAAGAAGATAAAGATGAAGTTATTTCATTACTTTCCTAGAATTTTCAAAGAGGAAAATGAATTTTCAAATGGAAACGTTCGCTTTCTTGATTTCAATGTGGAAAAGCTTGTCCCCTTACTGCACGGTGCCCCAAAAAGTATCAAGAATATGAGGAGGAAGAAATATAAATTCCCAAAAAAGGCTTTAGACAATGTGAAATGTAAGAAACAATTAAAATTAAATTTCCTTGATAAAAATAATATTCTCCACAAAAATTTGGTAGTTTAGATGAGTCTATGGTTGAAAAATTTGAAGAGATGGAGAACTGCATAGATCGAGGAGAGAATGTTATGGTGGTAGTTGTCGATAGCACTCAGAAAAAAGGAAGAAACTAATGATGATGAAGAAAATGATGATGAAGGAATATTTTATATATAATCTGAGTTAGAGTATTCAATTTAATAGATAAGTGTTTGGAGAGATAAAAAATGAAATACAACAAATTTATTTGTGGTGCTAAAATCTCTACGCAGCAAAAAGAAGAAGAGATGTCTGAGTTTATGGAAGAAATTAAAAAACTCAAGTCATCATCACCAGAGGACTCAGAAACGGTTAGTGAGTGTAAAATAGATATTGAAGAATAGAACAAGGAGATAGTTGGATTGAATAAAACAATGGAAGATCAAATTAAGTTTAATGATGAACTTGAAAGTGATGTTTTCGGTCTACGACAAAATGTTAAGGACCATAAAAAACATCTGATTCACAGCATGTTATCGGTAAATAAGAACATTTAGAAGACTGAAAAGATGAAAGATGAGCCTAGTAGTTCAATATGAAAGAAAGAGTGATTGAGATCAGATGTTATGGGTGATTTGGGGCTCGATCAAAAACAAAAATCAATCATGGTTGAAGTCAGACCACAAGCACCCATTCTGATATTGAAGGTTGATTTGGGTACAAAGCAGAATCAGAGAATTCAAGGAACTGATGGAACTTATGGAAGTATAGATGTGACACACAAGAAGTTTTTTTCATTAGGTGATATTACTATGGAAGGATGGGACATTACAAGTATGTGTATCCCATATCCAAGAGATATTTAAGGGCACAAGAACAAAGGCGATGACCAAATAGAGAATGCTACTCTAGAATATATTTCGAAGGAAACTGTTTTTGGTGCGAATGATTTGGGAACATGGTTTGATATTGTACATCAAACATCTAAGGTAATGTGCCAAAGAAGAATCAAAATGCTCGCAAGTATAAGATCAATGAACAAACAAGTGAGTTGGAAATGAAAAATATATTTGTAGCTTTTCAAGTTGAAGATCATCCATTGTACTATGAGAAATATTAGAAGTCTCAATAAATACTGAGTCTGAAGGAAAAAATGTGGAACAAAAGAAAAGGTATGAGAAGGAAGTGTTGGAAGAAATTTCCTTTAAAGCATAATTTTTTTGGTGTGTGGATCCATGACATCGGTTGCACATCTCAGATGACATGTAATATGGATCTTGTTATAGGCATAAAATATGATAATGAAGGAGTTGTCAAGTTTGGAACCGATGATGTCTTAATGATTGTTGGCTTAGGAAAGGTCTGTTTTGGGGGAAAAGAGATGTGACCTACTGATGTCTTAGTATTATAAGGCCTCTGTGACAATTTGGGCAGTTCTAGTCAACTATGTGACTTAGGACAATATATATGGTTTCCTATGAAGTTGTGTATCATCAATGAAAAAGATGGGGCAGTGGTTCTTCTGGGAAGAGGAACAAAGGTATATCTCTACCTATTAAGTGGGAAGAATATATGTGCTTTCTGCCAAAAAAGGAATAAAACAAGATGTATCATAAATGACTTGGTCATATATTCCAACCATCACTAAACGATCTGCTAAAGTGTGGTGCAACAAGAGACATTATTAAGCTATCACGTAGTCTTACTCACACATGTGATGCATGCCAAAAACAAAAGCTCATCAAAAAAAATGTATAAGGAAATGGAATTGAAGCCATCACGAGTACTTGAATTTGTTCAAGCAGATGATTGCGGGCCTATCACACCAAGAGAAATTGGCAGAAAGAGGTACTACGTTATTTTCATTGATGACTATAGAAAAATGGCATGGGTATTTGTTATTTCACATAAGTCTGATGTTTTCAACTACTTAATAAATGACTAAGGGAGTGTGAATGGATTCTTGAATTGAAACTTTTTTAAGTTTTGTAATATCAATGTTACAAAATTCACAAACAGTCAGGTGGAAGACTTTCTCGAGAAACACGGGATATGGCATCAAGGTCCTTCAGTAAGAACTCCCCAACAGAATGGAGTGGTTGAAAGGGGAAACTATATCATCAACAACATAGACAGACTGATGCCTATAGGAAAAGGTATGACGGATAAATTTTGGAAGGAAGTAGTATTGATGTCAGTCTAAAATTCTAACAGGGCTCTGTTGTGTCCAAGGGAAGAAAAGACTTCGTATGATATGTGGTACGGAAAGAATCCAATAGTGAAGTTATAAGGACCCGACCTTAAAACATTACATAATAATGAATTAAATGAATAATTCACATAGAGGATCTTTTCAGGTTTAGAGTTTCAGAGAATTAAGGCATAATTATTACATCTCAAAAGAGTACAAAGTAAACACTTCTACTAAGTTTTAAAAACTCTTAAAAAGAAACATGTCTAGTTCCATGTTTTAGATAGCATGTATTTCCTAGATCCCATCCTTGACCCTATTCATCTTTAAGTCCTATGGAAAACATTTCCAAAACATGGGATGAGCATAAAAAGCCCAGTAAAGGATTCAAAAAAAAAGGAAAACTGTTAGTTTTTTCAAAACAACATGTCAACCATGAATACATTATCAAAGTAATTCTGTTCACCTTTATGAAGTAGTAAATACTCTTCCTTGAATAAAAGATCACTACTTATACTTTGTAACCACAAACCCATATAAAGAACACATAACATATAAAGGTATATTGGGACATAAACATACTTAAATGGAATAACCGTATGGTCTAATTCCACACATATCACTCAATGGAATAGCCATACGACCAACTTCCATACCCAATTCATTGGAGTTTATAACGTAACCACCCATCCTGGTATTCACGACACCACCCGTCATATGGTTTATCACGTAACCACCTGTCAAATGTCCATGTACCATTAAAAAATCATAATACATAAAATAATTATAATGGAAAGATAACATTTCCACATTTCAATCAAAATATATCACTTATATATATTTACATAACAAATCCATTATCAAAACCATTTTCAAAACCATTTAAAACATTTAATAAAGTGGTTTTTGAATCAAAGTGTCCCATACCACTTTGAAGCTTTCAACATTTTAAACCATTAATATCCAAATAAATAAATCCTTTAAACCATTTTGAAAACATTATTATTAATGAGAAGTATTTATAAGAATAAATCATTAAAACATTTAAAACGATATTTTAGTTAAAGAGTTTTTAAAAATATGAGAGACACTTGAATACAAATAATTGAGGAATAACATTTAATCAGAACATTATAATATCATGAGAAAAAAGGGATTCATGATATAATATGCCACAGGATAGTATATACACCATATATGTGTGAATTGGTGCATAACAACAATGATGTCTCAATAGAAATGTAAAATGAGATGAAATCCCTTATAAAGAAGGTATCCTTAAATTAATGATAAGTCAATCTCATAATTATGTGTGAAAAATATAAATACACCCAATATAAGTGGATAATAAGTGTAAAACAATCATAGTTCATTCACACTTATTCATAGGATGACATATTCAATAACTACAAGTTGAACCCAAAGAAAACGAAATTGGGTTAAGAAGATCCCTTGTAAAAATTCGACATCCTAACGACGTGACATTAAAATTCAGAAAATGAGTTGATGAGACAAATAGAGTATCTCATCACATGGAAATAAATTTTACATCAATAAGGATATAGAATAACATATCCAATCATAATAAGATTTAAATTAAAAGACATAAGAAAATAAGTTTTTTAAAAAGAGGCGGGTGAAAGGTTCCCTTACCGATTTGGGTAACTTTCAAAACGTACTGTAACATCCCAGGTAAATAAAGAATAATACATTTTTATATTTATTAATATTTTTGAATTAAATATTAATTTTACTTTAAAGGGGTTGCTATGTTTTATAGCGTACCCGATACGCAACAAAGTGTTTCTTTGAAATCGTATGTTGCACACTAGTAATAAAATAATATTATTTTAAATGTAACGTAACACGTAGCCATTTTACTGGCAGGAATGGATAGAAATAACTAAAATATGATTATATATGTTTTTAAATGTTTTTACATTTATCTAATAATGGATAAAGGCTTAAAATACGAAAAGAATTCATTTTTAGGCTTATATACTCTAATTTTCACGAAAGATCCACTTATCAACATTTGATGGAACACCGTCATTAAGTATTGTTTTGGTCACTCTTATACATTCTATTGGACAAAATAAAACTCTTCATTAGAATCGGGACATCAAATATTACTTTGTGTAATTTTTTGGTATTTTTCCTATAAAGATCATTTTTTAATGAATAGTGTAAATTGTTGTATTTTAATTCAAAACCTCTTTTTAAAATAATTTATTAAGATGATTAGATAATCTTTTGAATTGGTTTTTAAGTTCAATTAGAATATATTTTTACCATTTAATCCAATAGTGGTTGTTTTAATTAATTTTACTTTGAAATTGGACTTAAACTGGTGTCAATCTTTTGATACTTATTGTTTCATAAAAACACGCTATTTGTTTTGACAGCGGGAATTAATTATTAAATTAATTAACCCAACTTATATGTTTTGAATTTTGTAAAATGGACTTCATTTTTGAATTCGTAATAAAAAATATTGATTTGGGTGATGTTTTGGTTTTTTTTCTGAAAAACTTCAATTTTTTGATGAATAGTGAAACCGCAAAGTGGTGGTTACAAAATTTGATTTTTCGTTTAAATTGGACTTTACCACTTATGTGTTTTGAATCTAAAAAATCCAATTTAAATGATTTTTATTATTACGTAGAATGTGTTTCAATGGGATTAAAATAATTTTTTGGGGAATGGTAACTTTTATGTTTTATTAATCATGATTAAAGGTAATTAGTGTAATTTAAGGTAAAAATTATATTATAATAAAATGAAAATATCTTGACACCTGTCCTAACCCTATTGGATGAGTTATGGCCGACCAATAAAACCCATGGGTCGATTTTTGGTACCCCATGGAGCCACTTGGGTATGATAATGACATTTATGCCTTTTATTTAAAGTTAAAGTAAATATGACACAAACATGAGATGTTTTACTAAACCAATTTTTACCTGGGGTTATACAAGTTATATTTTTTTTCTATAAATATTCATTGGAAAGATAAAACGATTTCATATATCATAGTATTTTTTTTATAATTTTTATACCTTAAATAAATTAAATTATTTATGACACCATGATGATGCGGCGATTACCTCATTATTTCACGATTTAAATAAAATGGAATGATAATGTAAAATCTAAGACATAAACATGTCCAAAACGTATTTTATGGGTTTATTTAGAACCCTTGTCACCTTATACATGAAACACATCAATGTGGGACCATTAGAATCCGAAAACCATTTGAAAATAAAGTAACATTTCTTTACCTTCCAAGAGTGCCCCTCCTCTCCTCTTATAAAAGGCCCCACCTCTACCACCATACCCACACCTCTCAAGCCTTTTCTTCGGCCATTATCTGAGAATTTTGTCTCTCCACATCCCTGTATAACTCCTTCAAGACTCACTTTGGGCAGAAGTCTTCCCAAGGAAGCCTTTGATCTCAAACAAAAGGAGTTACCCGATATTAAGGTAATGTCTTCACTTGAGTCGTTTTGTTTTATTTTGCTTCTCCAACCCACTAAACTCTTTTTATTCATTTCTTTTGTAACAACCCCAGTATATTCAATATACTAGGATGTTTTTATAAGAATTTTTGGAGCTACACTCACACACACCTACATCTAATGGTAAAATAACATACTGTTTCCGTGGATGGCGAATTTCTGCCTCCCGAAACGATGATTGTTCAACATTTTTTTAACACCTTCAAGTTGGCCATTTAGATGAAACTATATTTATATATGATATATAATATGTTTATGATTTCCTTAAGCTTCTGTATTTTTCATTTTTGGCATACCGTTATGGTTTCCATTGTGGGTAAACATGATAATTTCATTTTAGGAAGTGCGGACTACCGCCCCCTCAAAGTGATGTGATTCGTTAATGCCATATGTGGGATGTAAAAAGGATGTAATTAAAGTTATTATATATGATGTTATACTGGAATTATAATATACCTCTATATCATTATTATTTCTTTCCATTAAATTATGAGATAGAAATGAAAGTATCGTTCATGCGTACGTACGGCTTATCGTCTCCATGAACGATGCATTTCATTTCTTATCCCCAAATGTAATGTACTATTATATGTACATATATATAATGGATATATATTATGTATTTTACATATAAATGATTAATATAATTCTGTAATTAAAATATACATACCTCTCATTTATTTTTAATTCCATTAATATGACATTGAAATGAAAGTAACATTCATGCGTACGTACGGCTTGCCATCTCCATGAACGGTGTATTTAATTTCTTTCCTCTAAATTATTATGTGATATTATAAATACATGTATATGCAAGATATATATGGAATATATGATATCCAAATCAGGAATGTCATTCTAGATATAATTAACCTTTGACCACATGAACAACATGTAATTGTAAGAAGTCCACTTTCAACTTAAAGACCAAATATCGACAAAACAAACATTATTAACTTAAATGATTACATAATGTTGATAACATGGCATTAGTGATATAAAAGGAATAATGAACTCGAAAAAGGTTTTTAAGCAAATAGATATTAACTAATGTTTTTTATTCAGGACGTTAAAGAACAATCGAGTCAAGTCGGACACGAGGTAAGGGAATTCGTCTCAATCACCTTTGATTGATGCATTTTTTGTTTTATACACAAATTTATTTTATATGGTGTATAAACCCCTTTGACTTTTACGTTTATTCAAAAGGAATCTTTTTATACGAAGCGTTTTACTAAATGACAAAAGGGAATGTTTTTGTCGTACGTATGCGGCGACAACGACTTCTCCGCCGCTGTGACCCTTATTTGAGATTCGGCTTCCTCTACAAGCCATTGCCTTTTAATGAAAAATAAATACCATGTTTTTATTTTATTTTATTTTTGTATTGAAAATGGTTTTTATAATTGATTTTTTATGTCAATATATTTAAGTGATATATTGTGATCAAAGTGTGGAAATGTTTTCCTTCCATTATATTTGTTGTATGTCTTATGATTTTATAATGGTACTTGGACATTTAATAGGTGGTTACGTGATAAACCATATGACGGGTGGTGCCGTGAATACCAGTATGGGTGGTTATGTTATAACCTCCAATGCATTGGGTATGGAAGTCGGCCGTATGGCTATTCCATTAAGTCTGTATGGAAGTTGGCAGTATGGCTATTCCATTAAGAGATATGTGTGGAAGTCGACCGTATGGTTATTCCACTTAAGTATGTTTATGTCCCAAGTTACCTTTATATGTTATGTGTTCTTTATATGGGTTTTATTGTAATACTTTGGTTATAAAAGGGTACGTAATGATATTTTATTCAGAGAAGAGTTTTTACTACTTCATGAAGGTGAAGGTATTACTTTGATAAAGTATACATGGTTTACTTGATGTTTGAAAAACTAACAGTTTTCATTCTTTGTGTATCCCTTACTGAGCTTTTTATGCTCACCCCAACTGTTTTTGAAATGTTTTTCACAGGACTTAATGTGGAATAGGGTCAAGGATGGGATCAAGGGAAAGTCATGCTATATAAAACATGGAACTAGACATGTCTCTTTTTAAGAGTTTTTTTATTCTATGGAAACTTAGTAGAAGTGTCTACTTTGTAGTATTTTGAGATATAACAGTTAATTTTAATTCTCTAAATCTCTAAACCTTGAAATATCCTCAATGTGAATTATTCATTTAATTCAATATTAAGTAATTTTTAAGTCTGGGGCCTTATAGTTGGTATCAAAGGTCGGTTTAGACAACTTTAGGAGTTAGAAAAGTGTTAAATTATAATATTATTGAAATGATATAGCATTTACGGATTACTATGTTGCTTCGCCTAAGATATTTCTATGTTCAGAATGGTTTTCCGCCGAGGAAACAAAGAATCTATGTTGGGACGACATCCGGAGGAAGACAACCTTCCAAATCAGTAACCTGAGATGGTCGGAATTGGAACTGAACAGTTTGTTGCAGTGATGGCACAGTTGACTCAGGCTATAAAATGGTGGTGGTATCCATGCACGAGATCAGCCAGATCAACCGTAGGGGAACATGTCAGTGGTGGAACATTTCATGAGGCAACATCCCCCATCATTCAGAGGTTCATATGACCCCGTGCAAGCTGAAGGGTGGATTAAATCACTGGAGAAGATTTTTGAAGTCATGGGGTGTTCAGAACATCAAAAGTTTAGTCTTTCGGTTTACCGTTTTGAAGGTGAAGCTGATCAGTGGTGGTCGATGGTAAAAAATATCATGGATAGTGATGAGATTGAGGATCTTCACTTGGACGAATTCAAAGGTATGTTTC
The DNA here is from genome assembly GCA_963277665.1 of Viscum album. Taxonomy (NCBI): domain Eukaryota; kingdom Viridiplantae; phylum Streptophyta; class Magnoliopsida; order Santalales; family Viscaceae; genus Viscum; species Viscum album. The sequence goes on along the minus strand of OY728157.1, from coordinate 450,670,235 downwards.
TTGAGAAGTATTTTCCTAAGGCTCTTCGACTTAGGATGGAAAATAAATTATTGGAATTGAGGCAAGAGGAAGACTCAGTGGCTGCCTATGAAGCAAAGTTCACTCGATTGGAAAGGTATTCTCCAAACTTCATAAGAGATCTTGATAGTAAAATAAACCATTTTTACTCAGGGTTAAATGCAAAGTATCAAAGGTCTTTAGCTTCTCGTGAGTTCAAAAGTTATGAAAAACTTGTTCGATGTGCGGAGAAGGTTGAAATGGAGTTTGCCGATGATCAGGTGTTCTATGAAAAAGAGCGGAATAAGAGGTCTAGTTGGCAGGAAAAGGGGAAGAATTAATCAAAGAAGCAAGAAGGTAAGAAAACAAAATATCCATCCTGTGAGAAGTGTGGTAAAATGGATCCTGGAGAATGTTTATCCAAGTCTGGTAAGTGCTTTTGGTGTGGTAAGTCTAGTCATATTGCTCGTAACTGAAATGAAGATGATCAAGCAGGCAATGAAAAGCCAACAGTAACATGTTTTATGTTTAATGAAATGGTTCATTATGCAAATGAGTGTCTAACGAAGAACTCAACTGGGGAAAGCAGCCAGACTACAAGCAGAAAGGGGTTGTGAAATCCTTTGCAACAACTTCAGCAGCTGTTGGGCCATCAAATGAAGTAGTATCAGGAACACTATTTGTTTGTTCAGATTATGCCAATGTGTTGTTTGATTCAGGGTCTACACATTCTTTCATTTCTGAGAAGTTTTCTAGTAAATTGGAAATTCCATCTCAAGATAAGAACCCTGAACTTATAGTAAAAACACCCTGAGGGAACGTTGAGACAAAAAAGAATTATAAGAACCTTCCTATCCTTGTGTGTGGAAAGAATCTACCAGATAATCTTATTGTTTTTCCTCGAGTAGAGTTTGATGTTATTTTGGGCATGTATTTGCTTTCTGTTTATCATGATAAGATTGACTGTAGAGCTAAAATGGTTTCTTTTCAAAAAGATCTTCAATTTGTGTACAGGAATTAACCCTTGCTTTTGATAACATATCAGGAAGTTGAGAAACTAGTAAAATAAGGAAATGAATGTTACCTTGCACATATTGTTGAAAATAAAGGAACTATTCAGATTAATGATGTGCTAGTGGTAAATGAGTATCTTGATGTTTTTCCTGATTAGTTGTCTGGTATTATTCATGATCGGGAAGTTGATTTTACTGTTGACTTAGTTCCTGATTCTAAGCCAATTTCAAAACCCCCTTATCGAATGGCTCAAGTTGAACTTTTAGAGTTAAAGAAACAATTTCAGGAGTTATTAGATAAAGGTTTCATTCGTCCTAGCACATCACCATGGGGTGATCCTGTCTTGTTTGTTAAAAATAAATATGGTCAATGAGACTTTGCGTTGATTATAGAGACTTGAATAATATTACTGTTAAGAACAAGTATCCTTTGCCTCATATCGATGATTTGTTTGATCGGCTCCAGAGAGCTCAGTATTTTTCAAATATTGACTTGAGTTTGGGGTACCATCAGTTGAAAGTAAAAGAAGCAGACGTTCCGAAGACTGTGTTCCGTACTAGATATGGCCATTATGAATTTGTAGTTATGCCTTTTGGGTTAACCAATGCACCTGCTGTATTCATGGACCTTATTAAAATAATTTTCCATTAGTTCTTGGATAAGTTTGTGGTTGTTTTCATCGATGATATTTTGGTATTTTCTAAAAGTAAAGAGGAGCATGAAAGTCATTTAGGGGTTATCTTGCAAACCTTAAAAGAAAAGAAACTATATGGAAAATTCAGAAAGTGTGAGTTTTGGTTACCACAAATTTCTTTCATGGGTCACATTGTTTCAAAAGATGGCATAACTGTTGATCCTGCTAAAACAAAAGTTTTTGAAGAATGGCTGAGACCAACAAATGTAACCGAGATCCATAGTTTCCTTGGTTTGGCAGGTTACTACCGAAGTTTTGTTGAAAATTTTTCACAGTTATCTAGTCCAATGACTAAGCTAACTCGGAAGGGTGTTAAGTTTATCTGGGCAAAAGAATGTGATGTTTGTTTTCAGGAGTTGAAAAGAAGATTGGTGAATGCTCCAGTTTTGGAACTTCTTTCCAGGAGTGGTGAGTTTGTTATATACAGTGATGCTTCGTTGAAGGGACTTGGATGTGTCCTTATGCAGAATGATCAGGTTATTGCATATGCTTCACGTCTGTTGAAAACTCATGAGGTAAGTTACCCTACACATGATTTGGAATTATCTGTTGTTGTTTTTGCTTTAAAAATTTGGAGGCATCATTTGTTTAGAGATATGTGTGAAATATATACTGATCACAAAAGATTAAAGTATATATTCACTCAGAATGAATTGAACATGAGACGGAGGAGATGGCTGGAGTTAATCAAAGATTATGATTGTACAATTCACTACCATCCGAGAAAACCCAATAAAGTTGCTGATGCTTTGAGTCGAAAAAGTAATGCTTTATTAACGATGTTGCGTTTGGAACTTGATCCTTTGGTTAAGGATTTGATGAACTTTGTCATAGAAGTTGTTGGGGCAGGATGTACTTCTGTTTTGTTTCAGGTATCAGTGAGATCATCTCTATCAGACAGAATCAAGCAAGCACAGAAGCAAGACAGTGATTTGCATAAAAAGGTAGAGCTGGTTCAGAATGGTTAGTTGCATGAATTCAACATTGATAGTGATTGTGTTTTGAGATTTGTGAAGAGATTGTGTGTGCCTTATGATTCACATTTGAAGAGACAGTTGTTATGTGAATCTCATAGTTCTCCGTTTTCAGTTCATCCTGACAGTTCTAAGATGTACAGAGATCTACAGGAGTATTACTAGTGGGATGGAATGAAAAGAGATATTTCTGATTCTTCTATGAAGTGTTTGACTTGTCAGCAGGTTAAAGTAGAGAGGCAGTTACCGAAAGGGATGCTTCAGCCTCTACCAGTGCCAGAGTGGAAATGGGAGAATATATCCATGGACTTTGTTGTGGGATTACCGAAGACATCTCGAGGTAATAATGCAATCCGGGTTATTGTTGATCGCTTGACTAAATCTGCTCATTTCCTTCCTATACAATATAATTTTTCCCTAGATCAACTTTCCCGTTTGTATCTTAAAGATATAGTCAGGTTACATGGATTTACTCTCTCCATTTTATCTGACCGTGATCCTAGGTTTACTTATAACTTTTGGAAAGGCCTTCAGAAGTCATTGGGTACTGAATTAAATTTTAGTACATCTTTTCATAACCAATCAGATGGGCAGTCAGAATAAAAAATTCAGACCTTGGAGGTTATGCTACGAGCTTGTTCGATGGATTATCAGGGATGTTCGGACCAACATATTTCTTTGGTTGAGTTTTCTTATAATAACAATTTTCATTCCAGTATATAGATGGCACCATTTAAGGCATTATATGGGAAGCAGTGTTGAACTCCATCATTTTGGGATGAAGTGGGTGGAAGGAAGATGATGGGACCATAATTGGTAGAAGAGATGGCAGAAAAAGTTCAGTTGATTCAGAAACACATGAAAATAGCTCAGAGCAGACAGAAAAGTTATGCAGATAACCGGAGGAAGGATCTATCTTTTGAGGTAGGTGATCATGTTTTTCTCAAGGTTTCTCCATGGAAAAGTGTGATGCTATTTGGTATGAAAGGAAAGCTGAGTCCAAGGTTCATTGGACCATATGAAATTCTGGTGAAAGTTGGATCAGTTGATTACCAAGTGGCTTTACCTCCGAGTTTATCTCAGGTACACAATGTTTTTCATGATTCTATGTTGAGAAAGTATATGCCAGATCCATGTCATGTGTTGTGCCCAGAGGTAGTTCAGTTGGAAGAGAATCTCTCTTATGAAGAACAACCAGTCCAGATTATTGACCGAAGAGAGCAAGTATTGAAAAATAAGGTAATTCACTTGGTAAAGGTTTGTGGAAAAACCATATGGTTAAAGAGGAAACTTGGGAATCTGAAAATTATATGAGAGATAAATACCCCCACCTATTTTGATAAGTGAATAAAATTGTGAGGACGCAATATCCAAAAGGGGGGAAGGATGTAACATCCCAGGTAAATAAAGAATAAAACATTTTCATATTTATTAATATTTTAGAATTAAATATTAATTTTACTTTAAAGGGGTTTCTATGTTCGATAGCGTACATGATATGCAACAAAGAGTTTCTTTGAAATCGTACGTTGCACACTAGTAATAAAATAATATTATTTTAAATGTAAGTTAACACGTAGCCATTGTACTGGCGGGAATGGATAGAAATAACTAAAATATGATTATATATGTTTTTTAAATGTTTTTATATTTATCTAATAAAGGATAAATGCTTAAAATACGAAAAGAATTCAATTTTAGGCTTATATACTCTAATTTTCACGAAAGATCCACTTATCAACATTTGATGGAGAAACATCATTAAATATAGTTTTGGTCACTCTTATACATTCTATTGGACCAAATAAAACTCTTCTTTAGAATTGGGACATCAAATATTAATTTGTGTAATTTTTTGGTATTTTTCCGATAAAGTTCATTTTTAATGAATAGTGTAAAATGTTGTATTTTTATTCAAAACCTCCTTTTAATCTAATTTATTAAGATGATTAGATAAAATTTTGAATTGTTTTTTAAGTGCAATTAGAATATATTTTTACCATTTAATACAATAGTGGTTGTTGGAATTAATTTTACTTTGAAATTGGACTTAAACTGGTGTCAATCTTTTGAAACTTATTGTTCCATAAAAACACGCTATTTGTTTTGATAGCGGGAATTAATTATTAAATTAATTAATGCAACTTATATGTTTTGAATTTTGTTAAATTGACTTCATTTTTGAATTCAGAATAACAAATATAGCTTAGGGAGATGTTTTGGCTTTTTTCTGAAAAACTTCAATTTTTGATGAATAGTGAAACCGCAAAATGGTGGTTACAAACTTTGATTTTTCGTTTAAATGGGACTTTACCACTTATGTGTTTTGAATATAAAAAATCCAATTTAAATTATTTTAATTATTAAGTAAAATTTGGTTCAATGGGATTAAAATAATTTTTTGGTGAATGGTAGCTTTTATGTTGTATTAATCGCGATTAAAGGTAATTAGTGTAATTTAAGGTAAAAATGATATTATAATAAAATGAAAATATCTTGACACTTGTCCTCACCCTATTGGATGAGTTATGGGCGACCAAGACAACCCATGGGTCGATTTTTGGTACCCCATGGAGACACATGGGCATGATAATGACATTTATGCCTTTTATTTAAAGTTAAATTAAAAATGACACAAACATGAGATGTTTTAATAAACCAATTTTTACATGGGGTTATACAAGTCAGAATTTTGACTATAAATAATAATTGGAAAGATAAAAGGATTTACCACATCATAGTAGTTTTTTTATAATTTTTAGACATTAAATAAATTACATTATTTATGACACCATGATGATACAGTGATTACCACATTATTTAATAATTTAAATAAAATGGAAAGATAATGTAAAATATAAGACCAACACATGTCCAAAACCTATTGTATTGGTGTATTTCGAACCCTTATCACCTTATCCTCGAAACACATCAATTTGGGACCATTAAAATCCGAAAACCATTTGAAAATAAAGTAACAATTCCTTACTTTCCAATAGTGCCCCTCCTTTCCTCTTATAAAAGGCCCCACCTCTACCACCTTACCCAAACATCTAAAGCCTTTGTTTCAGCCAATATCTGACCATTTTGTCTCTAAAAATCCCTCTCTTACTCATTGAAGCCTAACTTTGGGCAGAAGTCTTCCAAAAGAAGCTTTTGAGCTCAAACCAAAGAGAGTTACCCGATTTTAATGTCATGTCTTCACTTGAGTCATTTTGTTTTATTTTGCTTCTCCAACCCCCTAAACTATTTTTATTCATTTCATTTGTAAAAAAACCAGTATATTAAATATACTAGTATGTATTTATAAAAATATTTCTAGCTACACTCACACACACCTAAATCTAATGGTTAAAAAACATACTGTTTCTGTGGATGGCGAATTTATGCCTCCCGAAACGATGATTGTTCAACATTCTTTTAACATCGTCAAGGTGGACATTAAGATGAAACTATATTTATATATGATATATAATATTTTTATTATTTCCTTAAGCTTCTGTATTTTTCATTTTGGGCATACCTTTATGGTTTCCATTGTGGGTAAACACGATAATTTCATTTTAGGAAGTGCGGACTACCACCCCCTCAAAGTGATGTGATTTGTTAATTCCATATGTGGGACGTAAAAAGGATGGATTTAAAGTTATTATATATGATGTTATACTAGAATTATAATATACCTCTATATCATTATTATTTCTTTCCATTAAAGTATGAGATATAAATGAAAGTTGCGTTCATGCGTACGTACGACTTACAGTCTCCATGAATGGTGCATTTCATTTCTTATCCCCAAATGTAATGTACTATTATAAGTACATATATATAATGGATATATATGATGTATGTTACATATAAATGATTAATATAATTCTTGAATTAAAATATACATACCTCTAATTTAGTTTTAATTCCATTAATATGACATAGAAATGAATGTAGCGTTCATGCGTACGTACGGCTTACCGTCTCCATGAACGGTGAATTTCATTTCTTACCTCTAAATGATTATGTGATATTATAAATACATTTATATGTAAGATATATATGATAAATATGATACCCAAATTAGGAATGTCATTCTGGATATAATGAACCTTTGACCACATGAACAACATGTAATTGTAAGAAGTCCACTTTCAACTTAAGGACCAAATATCGACAAAACAAACATTATTAACTTAAATGATTACATAATGTTTATAACATGGAAATAAGTGATATAAAAGGAATAATGAATTCGAAAAAGGTTCTTATGCAAATAGAAATTAACTCAAGTTTATTATCCAGGACGTTAAAGAACGATCGAGTCATGTCGGACCCGAGGTAAGGGACTTCGTCTCAATCACCATTCATTGAGGCATTTTTCGTTTTATACATAAATTTCTTTTATAGGTTGTATAAAACCCTTTTACTTTTACGTTTATTCAAAAGGAATATTTTTATACGAAGCGTTTTTCTAAACGACAAAAGGGAATGTTTTTGTCGTATGTATGTGGCGACAACAACTTCTCTGCCGCCGTAACCATTATTTGAGATTCGACTTCCTCTACAAGCCATTACCTTTTAATGAAAAATAAATACCATGTTTTTATTTTCTTTTATTTTGGTATTGAAAATGGTTTTTATAATTGATTTTTTATGTCAATATATTTAAGTTATATATTGTGATCAAAGTGTGGAAATTTTTTCTTTCCATTATATTTGTTTTATGTCGTATGATTTTATAATGGTACATGGACATTTGACGGATGGTTACGTGATAAACAGTATGACGGGTGGTGCCGTGAATACCAGGACGGGTGGTTACGTTATAACCTCCAATGCATTGGGTATAGAAGTTGTTTGTATGGCTATTTCATTAAGTATGTATGGAAGTTGGTCGTATGGCTATTCTATTAAGATATATGTGTGGAAGTCGACCATATGTTTATTCCACTTAAGTATGTTTATGTCCCAAGTTACCTTTATATGTTATGTGTTCTTTATATGGGTTTTATGGTAATCCTTTGGTTACAAACGGGTATGTAATGATATTTTATTCAGTGAAGAGTTTTTACTACTTCATGAAGGTGAAGGTATTACTTTGATAAAGTATACATGGTTTACTTGATGTTTGAAAAACTAACAGTTTTCATTCTTTGTGTATCCCTTACTGAGCTTTTTATGCTCACCCCAAGTTTTTTTGAAATGTTTTTCAAAGGACATAATGTGGAATAGGGTCAAGGATGGGATCAAGGGAAATTCATGCTATATAAAACATGGAACTAGACATGTCTCTTTTTAAGAGTTTTTTTTATTCTATGGAAACTTAGAATAAGTTTCTACTTTTTAATCATTTGACATGTATCAGTTATGTCCCAATTCTCTAGAAACCTAAACCTGGAAAGATCCTAAATGTGAATTATTCATTTAATTCAATATTAAGTAATGTTTAAGGATGGAGCCTTATACGTACACCCCATGAAATAAGAACTGTAAAAAGTTGATTTAAATACAATTAAAATTAAGTATATTACACAAATAGTAGAATAATGGGAATTACATAAAACACTCAATGAAAATAGTGGCAAATGTTGCATAAATCTCACCAGAATAAAAGTGAGATGAAAAATCCCTTACGAAAATTCGACAACCTAACGGCGCCACATAAAACTTCAACAAATGGATTTATGAGATCAAATATGGTCTCTAATAATATGAACATAAAAATTATAGTATGAGGAATATATAATAACACCCCCAAACATAAGAAAAATTAGCTTAATAGAATTTACATAAAAGAGGGTACCTAAAAAGAAAGAGAGAGGTAGGATCCCTTACCTCAAGTCCGACTTGTCTTGTTCGTTCTGTTATATTCCTGAATAATAAACTTTGTTAAATTAATATTTGCTTAAGGAAATCCTATAAATATTATTATTTAGTTCATTTCACATATTATAATTTTATAATAATTGGTTAATAATGTGAGTTTAAATCAGACGTTTTTGTCGATGTTCGGTACATGGGTAAAAATTGAACTTGTTGGAAAGGAATTATCCATTTAGTTATGAGTACATCATATCCAGAATATTATTAATGATTTAAATATCATATATATCCATTATATATTCATTTTATACTATTACATAACATTTGGAGATATAATTAAATGAAATGTACCGTTCATGGAGACGGTAGGCCGTGCGTACGCATGAATGCTACTTTCATTTCTTTGGCACATTAATGGTATTAAAACTAGATGAGATATATATATATATATATATATATTAATTCAAGTATAATATATATTTTATATTGGTCACATATGTTCATCAATTTCATTCTTTATACATTCCATGTATCTCATGAACGAGTCAAATCACTTGAGGGGGCTGTAGTCCACACTTCTTCAAATAAAATTATCGCATTTGAACAACATGAAAAGCATAAAGGTATGTATTAAATATAAAATACAGAAGCATAGAGAGGAAATAAATATAATATATATCATAAATTAATATAGTTCCTTCATAATGGCCACCATTAAAGGTGGTAGGAGAATATAGAACAATCATCGTTTCGTGAGGCAGTAATTCACCATCCACGGAAACAGTCTGTTATTTAACCATTAGACAGAGGTGTGTATAAATATAGATCTAATACTTCTCATAAAAATATACTAGTATATTTAGGATAATGGTGTTGTTACAAAATAAAGGAATATAAAGAGTTTATGGGGTTGGAGAAGCAAAATAAAACAAAAGAACATAAGAGAGAACATTACCTTTAAATCGGGTAACTCCTCTCGGTTTGAACCAAAAGGATTTCTTGAAGAGCTTCCTGCCTAAGGTAAGGATTCTAGGATGAAGAGATGTATGTGTAGAGATAAAATGATCAAATTTTGGTCGATCCAAAGGCCTGAGATGTGTGGGTAAGGGGTAGAGGTGGGGTCCTTTTATAAGGGGGAGGAGGGGAACTCTTGGAAAGTCTTGAAAAGTTACATTATTATAAATTTATTTTCAGATATTAAAGGTCCCACAATTACATATTTCGATGATAAGGTGATAAGAGTTCAAAATAAACCCATCCAATAGCTTTTTGACTAGTTTATGTCTTAGATTTTACATTATCTTCTCATTTTATTTAAATCGTTCATTAATGAGGTAATCACTGCATCATCATGGTATCCTAAATAAATTACATTATTTAATGTCTAAAAATTATATAAAAATACTATGATGTAGGAAATATTTTTATCTTTTCAATGAATATTTATAGTCAAAAATATGACATGTATAACCCCATGTAAAAATTGTTTTCAGTAAAATAATACATGTTTGTGACATTTTTATTTTAACATTAAATAAATAGTTATTAATGTCATTTTCTTACCCAAGTGGCTCCATGGGGTCCCCAAGTTGACCCATGGTTTTTAGTGGACGTCAATGACTCATCAAATAATGGTAGGACTTGTGTCAAGGTCATTTCATATTATTATAACATTATCTTTACCTTTAATTACACTAATTACCTTTAATCGCGATTAATAAAACTTAAAAGTTACTATTCACCAAAAAATATTTTCATCCCATTGAAACACATTTTACATCTTAAATACAACCATGTTTGTCAGATTTTTAAAATTCAAATCACAGAGGTGTTAAAATTTCATTTAAACTAAAAATCAGTTTTGTAACTACCACTTAGTGGTTTCACTATTCATAAAAAAATTGATGTTTTTAAGAAAAATACCAAAAATTCACCCTAAGCTATATTTGATATTATGAATTAAAAAAATATGTCTATTTTACAAAATTTAAAACATATAAATTTCATTAATCAATTTAATAATTAATCCCCGTTGTCAAAATATATCGTGTGCTTTTAAGAAACAAAATATATCAAAAGATTGTCACTAGTTTGAGTCCAATTTCAAAGTGAAATTAATTCCAATGACCACCATTCGATTAAATGGTAAAAATATATTCTAAATTCACATTAATTCAAATTAAAAGATAATCTATCCATATAAATAAATCAAATTAAAAGGAGGATTTGAATTATAATACCACATTTTCACAAAAAATGATCTTTATCAGAAAAATAAAAAAAATTTACACAAAGTAAATTTTGGGGTCCCGATTCTAAAGAAGGATTTTATTTGGTCCAATATAAAATATAAAATTCTCAAAAAGTGGATTTAAAAAGGGTTCGCCATTAAAAGGTGGTTAATCGACCTTTTAAAGAATATTAGAATATTTACGCTTAAAATTGGATTCATTCTCATATTAATCCAATAACATTTATTGTAAAAAAGAAAAAATACTTGACAGGAATATATAATCATTGGGTTGTTAGTTCTGTTCATTCCTGCAATTACAATGGCCAAGTGTTAGCTACTATTTAAAATAATATGATTATATTATTAGTGTGTAATGTAAGATTTCAAAGAAACTCATTGTTGTGTATTGGGTACGCTATTGAACATAACATTCCCTTTAAAGTAATATTAATATTTTATTCGCAAATATTAATAAATATGAGACTGTTATATTCTTTATTTACCTAGGATGTTACATCCTTCCCCCCTTTTGGGAATTTCGTCCTCGCAATTTTAAAATTGGGCTGGAATCTTCATCAAATGCCCCACATCGGAAAAAGAGTAAGCAAAACTATCACTTTAAAAGAATGGAAGAGGAGTACAAAGGTCACCCGAGTTAACCCATACTAGGATTCCATGTAGAAAAACATGGATATGGAAGAAAAATCAAAGGTTCAAGTTCTGATGGGGAGTGATAGAAAACATGATTAGGAGAAAGTTAACCACCAGAAAATTTCAAACTTGTGATAGGTTAAACGGTATTTGATTTCCCAGTAGGAAAATTTAACATACAACATATTTGTTTTAAGTTACATTTCATTGAATAATTTATTTATGATATTAACTAAATCACAAGGAAACATACTTTAATTTCATTTAGACTTTCATCTCTTACTATATTTATTACACAAACACATTTTTTTCCTCCAAAAGATGAGTATTTAAGATGACTTGTTCACATTAAGAGTGCTATAATCAACATCTAGAGAATCACCTAATCCACCAAAGATAACAATATATTTCCCATGTCTTTAGACAAAAACAAAAACCAAAATTGTTAGTACGGGATCAGATAATACCCAAAAATGATAATACTTTATTAAAAGAAAATATATTCTTAATCTCCAAAATTTGTCCAACAAAACCCAAAGATTTAAAAAGACCATTTGAAAAACAATTTTTCCATGAAATTATTAAAAGTAAACAAAAATATTATTGAACCCCAAATATTTGAAGGATTTAATCACATAGTCGTGCAAGGTACAAATTAACATTTGTCTCCAAATAACATCAGTTTCTCTTAATGTCTCATATAGGAAAGTAATTAACCTAATCATATATCCTCCATGATAGGTCATTCATTTCCATAGATAACCCAAAATCAACATAATCTTGATTCATAAAATCATCTAACTAAAAATAATTAGTCAAACTAACCAGGGACTTCACGTAGTCTAGTGGTAGGTGATAAATACAAGTTGCACTATGGTGGTGGGTTCGATTCCCACAGCTTTGTCCGACGTGACGGGTTGTCACATGGTCTGCGTGTTGTCCTTTTTCCAAAACTATATAATTCTGAAAACATTCCCCAAAAAGAGATAAAATCTTCAAAAATAACCATAACATATTTTATCCTCAAGTTTATCTCATGCCTTTCATTTTCCATCATAACATATAGTAACTCATGATTACCGCAAAATTAAAGATCATATAAACCCTAATGATTACCTTTATAATTATTACTTAAACTTCCACATTGAGTTGGTCATCTCATACATGATGCATTAGAGATCTCACCAAGGTTCAAGTGGTTAATCATGCCTCCTGATAGTTGGTTTCGAATAACCATGAGATTTATCATTGAATCCCCCATTTCATCCAGTCTCTAAATCAGAGAATCACTACAGTTTCCTTCAAACCCATTGTCACTTTGGTGCTTGCTAGATCCATCCATTTACTAAAACAAAAAATTCCAGTGTGAGTATATCAACAAAATCATCATTTACTAATGAGGAATATAAACACTAAGATATACTTACTCATTCACATTATCCATAAACTATGACTCTTTCTGAAATTCTTTCCATTATGGTAATGTCACTTATGCTTAGAGAATACCCTAACCTCTAAAGTTATCTAAACAGACCTCTGATACCAACTATAAGGATCTGGCCTTAAAACATTACATAATCATGAATTAAATGAATAATTCACATAGATAATCTTTTGAGATTTAGAGTATCAAATAATTAGGACATAACTATTACATCCCAAAAGATTACAAAGTATATACTTCTACTATGTTTAAAAAACTCTTAAAAATAAACATGTCTAGTTCCATGTATTAGATGTCATGTATTTCTTAGATCGTATACTTGACCATATTCATCTTTAAGTCAAGTGGAAATCATTTTAAAAACATGGGATAAGAATAAAAAGTCTATTAAAATATACCCAATGAAGGGAAACTGTTAGTTTTTTCAAAACAACAAGTAAACCATGAATACAATATCAAAGTAATACTTTTCACCTTTATGAAGTAGTTAATACTGTTCTATGAATAAAAGATCACTACTTATCCTTTGTAATCATAAACCCATATAAAGAACGCATAAAATATAAAGGTAACTTGGAAAATAAGCCTACTTAAATGGAATAACCATACGGTCGACTTCCACACATATCACTAAACGGAATAGTCACACGACCGACATCCATACCCAATGCATTGGAGGTTATAATGTAACCACCTGTCCTGGTATTCACGGCACCACCTGTCATATGGTTTATCACATAACCACCCGTCAAATTTCCAAGTACTGTTACAAAGTCATAATACATAAAAAAATTTATTGGAAAGAAAACATTTCCACATTTCAATCACAATATATCACTTAGATATATTGACATAACAAATTCATTATCAAAACCATTTTCAAAACCATTTAAAACATTTAATAAAGTGGTTTTTGAATCAAATTATCCCATACCACTTTAAAGCTTTCAACATTTTAAACCATTAATATCCATATAATTAAATCCTTAAAACCATTTTGAAAACATTGATATTAATGAGAAGTATTTATAAGAATAAATCATTAAAACATTTAAAATGATATTTTAGTTAAAGAGTATTTAACAAAATGAGAGACACTTGAATACAAATAATTGAGGAATGACATTTAATCAGAACATTATAATATCATGAGAATAAAGGGATTCATGATATAATATGCCAAATGACAGTATATAAACCATATAAGAGTGAATTGGTGCCTAACAACAATGAAGTATCAATAGAAATGTCAAATGAGATGAAATCCCTTATAAAGAAGTTATCCTTAAATTAAGGATAAGTCAATCTCATAATTATGTGTGAAAAATATAAATACACCCAATATAAGTGTATATTAAGTGTAAAACAATAACTGGTCATTCACACATATTCATAGGATGACATATTCAATTACTGCAAGTTGAACACATAGAAAACGAAATTGGGTTACGAAGTTCCCTTGTAAAAATTCGACAGCCTAATGGCGTCATATTAAAATTCAGAAAATGATTTTATGAGACAAAAAGGGTATCTCATCACTTGGAAATAAATTTTACATCAATAAGGATATATAATAGCATATCGTAAAATAATAATATTTCAATGAAAAGACATAACAAAAGAAGTCTTTTAAAAAGAGGTGGGTGAAAGGTTCCCATACCGATTTGGGTAACTTTCAAAATGAACACCCCATTAAACAGGTACTATAAAACGTTGATGTAAACACACATAAAAAAATTATATTACACAAATAGTATAATAATGGGCAGTACATACACCACTCAAAGAGAATAGTGGAAAATGTAGCATAAATCTCACAAGAATAAAAGTGAGATGAAAAATCCCTTAAGATAACTCGGCAGCTTACCGGCGCCACTTAAAACGTCCAAAAATGGATTTTGGAGAACAAATAGGGTCGCTCATATAATGAACATAAAAAGTACAGTATCTGGAATATAAAATAACATCCCCAAACATAGGAAAGATGAGCATAAATTAAATGACATAAAAAAGAGTACTTAAAAAGAAAGAGAGAGGTAGGATCCCTTACCTCGAGTCCGACTTGTCTTGTTCGTTTCGTTATATTCCTGAATAATAAACTTTGGACAATTAATAATTGATTAAGTACATCCTTTAAAGATTATTATTCAGTTCATATCACATATTATAATGTTATAATAATTGGTTAATAATGTGAGTTCATATCAGACATTTTTTTCGATGTTCGGTACATGAGTAAAAATTGAAATCATTGGAAAGATGTTTTCATGTAGTTATAAGTAAATAATCACCAGAATAGTATTAATTATTTATATATCATATATATCAATTATATATTCATTTCATACTATTCCATAACATTTGGAGTTAAAAAGAAATGAAATGCACCGTTCATGGAGACGGTAGGCCGTACATACGCATGAACACTACTTTCATTTCTTTAGCACATTAATGGAATAAAAAATAGATGAGATATATATATATATATATATTATAATTTCAGTAAAATATATATGTTATATAGGTCACATAAGTTCATAAATTTCATTATTTATACATTTCATGTATTGCATGAACGTGTCACATCACTTGAGAGGGCGGTAGTCCACACTTCCTCAAATGAAATTATTGCATTTGCACAACATTCAAAGCATATAGGTATATATTAAATATAAATAAAGAATCATATAGAGGAAATAAATATAATATATATCTTAAATAAATATAGTTCCATCATAATGGACACCATGAAATGTGGTAGGAGAAGATAGAACAATCATCGTTTCCTGAGGCAGTAATTCCCCATCCAGGGAAACAATATGTTATTTAACCATTAGATGGAGGTGTGTCTATGTTTAGCTCGAATAATTATCCTAAAAACATCCTAGTATATTGAGGATACTGTTTTTGTTAAAAAATAAAGGAATAAAAAGTGTTTATGGGGTTGGAGAAGCAAAATAAAACAAAAGAACATAAGGGAGAACATTACCTTTAAATAGGGTAACCTCTCTTGGTTTTAACCAAAAGGGTTTCATGAAGAGCTTACTGCCTAAGGTAAGACTTCTAGGATGAAGAGAGGGATGTGGAGAGATAAAATGAGCAGAATTTGGTCAGGACAATGGCTTGAGAGGTGTGGGTAAGGGGGTAGAGGTGGGGGCCTTTTATAAGGGGGAGGAGGGACACTCTTGGAATGTCTTGAAAAGTTACTTTATTATAAAATGATTTTAGGATATTAAAGGTCCCACATTTATATATTTAGAAAATAAGGTGATAAGGGTTCTAAATACACCCATACAATAGTTTTTTGACAAGTGTAAGCCTTATATTTTACCTTATCTTCTCATTTTATTTAATTCAACATTAATGAGTTAATCGCTGCATCATCATGGGGTCATAAATAAATTACTTTATTTAATGTCGAATTTTTTTTAAAAAATACTATTATGTAGAAAATATATTTAGCTGTACAATGAATATTTATAATCAAAAATATGACATGTATAACCCCATGTAAAAATTGTTTTAGTAAAACAATACATGTTTGTGACATTTTTATTTTAACTTTAAATAAAAAGTTATTAATGTCATTTTCTTACCCAAATGGCTCCATGGGGTCCCCAAGTTGACCCATGGATTTTCGTGGACGTCAATGACTCATAAAATAATGGTAGGACTTGTGTCAAGGTCATTTTATATTATTATAACATTATCTTTACCTTTAATTACACTAATTACCTTTAATCGCGATTAATAAAACTTAAAAGTTACTATTCACCAAAAAATATTTTCATCCCATTGAAACACATTTTACATCTTAAATACAACCATGTTTGTCGGATTTTTAAAATTCAAATCACAGATGTGTTAAAATTTCATTTAAAATAAAAATCAGTTTTTTAACTACCACTTAGTGGTTCCACTATTCATAAAAAATTGATGTTTTTCAAAAAAATACCAAAAATTCACCCTAATCTATATTTGATATTACGAATTATAAAAAAAGATCTCTATTTTTCAAAATTTAAAACATATAACTTTCATTAATCAATTTAATAATTAATCCTCGTTGTCAAAATAAATAGTGTTCTTTTAAGAAACAAAATATATCAAAAGATTTTCAATAGTTTGAGTCCAATTTCAAAGTGAAATTAATTCCAATGACCACCATTCGATTAAATGGTAAAAATATATTCTAAATTCACATTAATCCCAATTAAAATATAATATATCCATATAAATAAATCAAATTAAAAGGATGATTTGAATTAAAATACCACATTTTCACAAAAAATGATCTTTTCAGAAAAATAACAAAAATTTACACAAAGTAAATTTTGGGGTCCCGATTCTAAAGAAGGATTTTATTTGGTCCAATATAAAATAAAAAATTCTCAAAAAGTGGATTTAAAAAGGGTTTGCCATCAAAAGGTGGTTAATCGACCTTTTAAAGATTATTAGAATATTTACGCTTAAAATTGGATTCATTCGCATATTAATCCAATAACATTTATTGTAAAAAAGTAAAAATACTTGACAAGAATATATAATCATTGGGTTGTTAGTTCTGTTCATTCCTGCAATTACAATGGCCAGGCGTTAGCTACTATTTAAAATAATATGATTATATTATTAGTGTGCAACGTAAGATTTCAAAGAAACTCATTGTTGTGTATTGGGTACGCTATTGAACATAACATTCCCATTAAAGTAATATTAATATTTTATTCACAAATATTAATAAACATGAGACTGTTATATTCTTTATTTACCTAGGATGTTACATCCTTCCCCCCTTTTGGGAATTTCGTCCTCGCAATTTTAAAATTGGGCTGGAATCTTCATCGAATGCCCCATATCGGAAAAAGAGTAAGCAAAACTATCACTTTAAAAGAAAGGAAGAGGAGTACAAAGGTCACCCGAGTTAACCCATACTAGGATTCCATGTAGGAAAACATGGATATGGAAGAAAAAACAAAGGGTCAAGTTCGGATGGGGAGTGATAGAAAACATGATTAGGAGAAAGTTAACCACCAGAAAATTTCAAACTTGTGATGGGTTAAACGGTATTTGATTTCCCAGTAGGAAAAGTTAACATACAACATATTTGTTTTATGTTACATTTCATTGGAGAATTTATTTATGATATTAACTAAATCACAAGGAAAAATACTTTCATTTCATTTCGACTTTCATCTCTTACTAGATTTCTTGCACAAACACATTTTTTCCTCCAAAAGATGAGTATTTAGGATGAATTGTTCACATTAAGAGAGCTATAATCAACATCTAGAGAATCACCTAATCCACCAAAGAGAACAATATATTTCCCATGTCTTTAGACAAAAACCAAAACCAAAATTGTTAGTACGGGATCAGATAATACCCAAAAATGATAATACTTTATAAAAAGAAAATATATTCTTAATCTCTAAAAGTTGTCCAACAAAACCCAAAGATTTACAAAGACCATTTGATAAACAATTTTTCCATGAAATTATTAAAAGTAAAAAAAAATAAGATTGAAACCAAAATATTTGAAGGATTTAATCACATAGTCGTCCAAGGTACTAATTAACATTTGTCTGCAAATAACATCAGTTTCTCTTAATGTCGCATATTGGAAAGTAATTAACCTAATCATATATCCTCCATGATAGGTCATTCATTTCCATAGATAACCCAAAATCAACATAATATTGATTCATAAAATCATCTAACTACAAATAATTAGTCAAACTAACCAGGGACTTCACGTAGTCTAGTGGTAGGTGATAAATACAGGTTGCACTATGGTGGTGGGTTCGATTCCTGCAGCTTTGTCTGACGTGACGGGTTGTCACATGGTCTGCGTGTTGTCCTTTTTCCAAAACTATATAATTCTGAAAACATTCCCCAAAAAGAGATAAAATCTTCAAAAATAACCATAACATATTTTATCCTCATGTTTATATCATGCCTTTCATTTTCCATCATAACATATAGTAACCCATGATTACCTCAAAATTAAAGATCATATAAACCCTAAAGGTTACCTTTATAATTATTACCTAAACTTCCACATTGAGTTGGTCATCTCATACATGATGCATTAGAGAAATCACCAAGGTTCAAGTGGTTAATCATGCCTCTTGATAGTTGGTTTCAAATAACCATGAGATTTATCATTGAATCCCCCATTTCATCTAGTCTCTAAATCAGAGAATCACCACAGTTTCCTTCAAACCCATTGTCACTTTGGTTCTTGCTAGATCCATCCCTTTACTAAAACAAAAAATTCCAGTGTGAGTATATCAACATAATCATCATGTACTAATGAGGAATATAAACACTAAGATATACTTACTCATTCACATTATCCAAAAACAATGACTCTCTCTGAAATTTTTTCCATTATGGTAATTTCACTTATGCTTAGAGAATACCCTAACCTCTAAAGTTATCTAAACCGACCTCTGATACCAACTATAAGGACCCAACCTTAAAACATTACATAATCATGAATTAAATGAATAATTCACATAGAGGATCTTTTCAGATTTAGAGTATCAAATAATTAGGACATAACTATTACATCTCAAAATATTACAAAGTAGACACATCTACTATGTTTAAAAAACTCTTAAAAATAAACATGTCTAGTTCCATTTTTTAGATGTCATGTATTTCCTAGATCCCATACTTGAACCTATTCATCTTTATGTCAAGTGGAAAACATTTCAAAAACATGGGATAAGAATAAAAAGTCTATTAAAGGATACCCAATGAAGGAAAACTGTTAGTTTTTTCAAAACAACAAGTAAACCATGAATACATTATCAAAGTAATACTTTTCACCTTTATGAAGTAGTAAATACTCTTCCCGGAATAAAAGATCACTACTTATCTTTTGTAATCATAAACCCATATAAATAACGCATAAAATATAAAGTTAACTTGGGGCATAAACCTACTTAAATGGAATAACCATACGGTCGACTTCCACACATATCACTAAATGGTATAGTCATACAGCCGACTTCCATACCCAATGCATTGGAGGTTATAATGTAACCACCTGTCCTGGTATTCATTGCACCACCCATCATATGGTTTATCACATAACCACCTATCGAATGTCCAAGTATTGTTACAATGTCATAATACATAAAACAAATTTAATGGAAAGAAAACATTTCCACATTTCAATCACAATATATCACTTAAATATATTGACATAAAAAATCCATTATCAAAACCATTTTCAAAACCATTTAAAACATTTAATAAAGTGGTTTTTGAATCAAATTATCCCATACCACTTTGAAGCTTTCAACATTTTAAACCATTAATATCCATATAAATAAATCCTTAAATCCATTTTGAAAACATGGATATTAATGAGAAGTATTTATAAGAATAAATCATTAAAACATTTAAAATGATATTTTAGTTAAAGAGTATTTAACAAAATGAGAGACACTCGAATACAAATAATTGAGGAATGACATTTAATCAGAACATTATAATATCATGAGAATAAAGGGATTCATGATATAATATGCCAAAGGACAGTATATAAACCATATAAGAGTGAATTGGTGCCTAACAGCAATGAAGTATCAATAGAAATGTCAAATGAGATGAAATCCCTTATAAAGAAGGTATCCTTAAATTAAGGATAAGTCAATCTCATAATTATGTGTGAAAAAAATAAATACACCCAATATAAGAGGATATTAAGTGTAAAACAATAAATGGCCATCCACACATATTCATAGGATGACATATTCAATAACTGCAAGTTGAACATATAGAAAATGAAATTGGGTTACGAAGTTCGCTTGTAAAAATTCGACAGCTTAATGGCGTCACTTTAAAATTCAGAAAATGATTTTATGAGACAAAAAGGGTATCTCATCACTTGGAAATAAATTTTACATCAATAAGGATATATAATAGAATATCCTAAAATAATAAGATTTCAATGAAAAGACATAACAAAAGAAGTCTTTTAAAAAGAGGTGGGTGAAAGGTTCCCATACCGATTTGGGTAACTTTCAAAACGTACACCCCATTAAAGAAGTACTATAAAACGTTGATTTAAATAGACATAAAAGAAAGTATATTACACAAATAGTATAATAATGGGCAGTACATACACCACTCAAAGAGACTAGTGGAAAATGTAGCATAAATCTCACAAGAATAAATGTGACATGAAAAATCCCTTATGATAACTCGGCAGCCATCTGGCACCACTTAAAACGTCCAAAAATGGATTTTTGAGAAAAAAATAGGGTCTCTCATAAAATGAACATAAAAAGTACAGTATCTAGAATAGAAAATAACATCCCCAAACATAGGAAAGATGAGCATAAATGAAATGACATAAAAAAGAGTACTTAAAAAAGAAAGAGAGAGGTAGGATCCCTTACCTGAAGTCCGACTTGTCTTGTTCGTTTCGTTATATTCCTGAATAATAAAGTTTGGTCAATTAATAATTGATTAAGGAAATACATTAAAGATTATTATTCAGTTCATATCACATATTATAATGTTAAAATAATTGGTTAATAATGTGAGTTCATATCAGACATTTTTGTCGATGTTCGGTACATGAGTAAAAATTGAAATCGTTGGAAAATATGTTTTCATGTAGTTATAAGTAAATAATCACCAGAATAGTATTAATTATTTATATATCATATATATCAATTATATATTCATTTTACACTATTCCATAACATTTGGAGTTAAAAATAAATGAAATGCACCGTTCATTGAGACGGTAGGCCGTACATATGCATGAACGCTACTTTCATTTCTTTGGCACATTAATGGAATAAAAAATGAATGAGATATATATATATATATATTATAATTCCATTAAAATATATATGTTATATAGGTCACATAAGTTCATAATTTTCATTACTTATACATTTCATGTATTGCATGAACATGTCACATCACTTGAGAGGGCGGTAGTCCACACTTCCTCAAATGAAATTATCGCATTTGGACAACATTCAAAGCATAAAGGTATATATTAAATATAAATAAAGAATCATATAGAGGAAATAAATATAATATATATCTAAAATAAATATATTTCCATCATAATGGACACCATGAAATGTGGTAGGAGAAGATAGAACAATCATCATTTCGTGAGGCAGTAATTCCCCATCCATGGAAACCGTGTGTTATTTAACCATTAGAGGGAGGTGTGTCTATGTTTAGCTCGAATAATTATCCTCAAAAAATCCTAGGATAATTTTTATACTGTTTTTTTTAGAAAATAAAGGAATAAAAAGTGTTTATGGGGTTGGAGAAGCAAAATAAAACAAAAGAACATAAGAGAGAACATTACCTTTAAATAGGGTAACTCCTCTTGGTTTGAACCAAAAGGGTTTCATGAAGAGCTTAATGCCTAAGGTAAGACTTATAGGATGAAGAGAGGGATGTGGAGAGTTAAAATGAGCATCATTTGGTCAAGACAATGGCTTGAGAGGTGTGGTTAAGAGGGTAGAGGTGGGGCCCTTTTATAAGGGGGAGGAGGGGCACTCTTGGAATGTCTTGAAAAGATACTTTATTATAAAATGATTTTAGGATATTAAAGGTCACACAATTATATATTTAGAGGATAAGGTGATAAGGGTTCTAAATCCACCCATACAATAGGTTTTTGACAAGTCTAAGCCTTATATTTTACCTTATCTTCTCATTTTATTTAATTCATCATTAATGAGTTAATCGCTGCATCATCATGGGGTCATAAATAAATTACTTTATTTAATGTCTAATTTTTTTAAAAAAATACCATTACGTAGAAAATATATTTATCTGTACAATGAATATTTATAGTCAAAAATATGACATGTATAACCCCATGTAAAAATTGTTTTAGCAAAACAATAAATGTTTGTGACATTTTTATTTTAATTTTAAATAAAAAGTTATTAATGTCATTTTCTTACCCAAGTGGCTCCATGGGGTCCCCAAGTTGACCCATGGATTTTCATGGACTTCAATGACTCATAAAATAATGGTAGGACTTGTGTCAAAATCATTTCATATTATAATAACATTATCTTTACCTTTAATTACACTAATTACCTTTAATCGTGATTAATAAAACTTAAAAGTTACTATTCACCAAAATATATTTTCATCCCATTGAAACACATTTTACATATTAAAGAAAACCATGTTTGTTGGATTTTTAAAATTCAAATCACAGAGGCGTTAAAGTTTCATTAAAACTAAAAATCGGTTTTTTAACTACCACTTAGTGGTTTCACTATTCATAAAAAATTGATGCTTTTCAGAAAAATACCAAAAATTCACCCTAAGATATATTTGATATTATGAATAAAAAAAAAGATGTCTATTTTACAAAATTTAAAACATATAACTTTCATTAATCAATTTAATAATTAATCCTCGTTCTCAGAACAAATAGTGTGCTTTTAAGAATCAAAATATATCAAAAGATTGTCACTAGTTTGAGTCCAATTTCGAAGTAAAATTAATTCCAATGACCACCATTCGATTAAATGGTAAAAATATATTCTAAATTCACATTAATCCAAATTAAAAGGTAATCTATACATATAAATAACTCAAATTAAAAGTGGGATTTGAATTAAAATACCACATTTTCACAAAAAATGATCTTCATCAGAAAAATAACAAAAATTTACACAAAGTAAATTTTGGGGTCCCGATTCTAAAGAAGGATTTTATTTGGTCCAATATAAAATATAAAATTCTCAAAAAGTGGATTTAAAAAGGTTTCCCCATCAAAAGGTGGTTAATCGACCTTTTAAAGAATATTATAATATTTACGCTTAAAATTGGATTCATTCGCATATTAATCCAATAACATTTATTGTAAAAAAGTAAAAATACTTGACAAGAATATATAATCATTGGGTTGTTAGTTCTGTTCATTCCTGCAATTACAATGGGCAGGTGTTAGCTACTATTTAAAATAATATGATTATATTATTAGTGTGCAACGTAAGATTTCAAAGAAACTCATTGATGTGTATTGGGTATGCTATTGAACATAACATTCCCTTTAAAGTAATATTAATATTTTATTCGCAAATATTAATAAATATGAGACTGTTATATTCTTTATTTACCTAGGATGTTACATCCTTCCCCCCTTTTGGGAATTTTGTCCTCCCAATTTTAAAATTGTGCTGGAATCTTCATCGAATGCCCCACATCGAAAAAAGAGTAAGCAAAACTATCACTTTAAAAGAAAGGAAGAGGAGTACAAAGGTCACCCGAGTTAACCCATACTAGGATTCCATGTAGGAAAACATGGATATGGAAGAAAAAAAAAGGGTCAAGTTCTGATGGGGAGTGATAGAAAACATGATTAGGAGAAAGTTAACCACCAGAAAATTTCAAACTTGTGATGGGTTAAACGGTATTGGATTTCCCAGTAGGAAAAGTTAACATACAAAATATTTGTTTTAAGTTACATTTCATTGAAGAATTTATTTATGATATTAACTAAATCACAAGGAAACATACTTTAATTTCATTTAGACTTTCATCTCTTACTAGATTTCTTACACAAACACATTTTTTCCTCCAAAAGATGTGTATTTAGGATTACTTGTTCACATTAAGAGTGATATAATCAACATCTAGAGAATCACATAATCCACCAAAGAGAACTATATATTTCCCATGTCTTTAGAAAAAAACCAAAACCAAAATTGTTAGTACGGGATCAGATAATACCCAAAAATGATAATACTTTATTAAAAGAAAATATATTCTTAATCTCCAAAATTTGTCCAACAAAACCCAAAGATTTACAAAGACCATTTGATATACAATTTTTCCATGAAATTATTAAAAGTAAAAAAAAATAAGATTGAAACCCAAATATTTGAAGGATTTAATCACATAGTCGTCCAAGGTACTAATTAACATTTGTCTCCAAATAACATCATTTTCTCTTAATGTCTCATATTGGAAAGTAATTAACCTAATCATATATCCTCCATGATAGGTCATTCATTTCCATAGATAACCCAAAATCAACATAATATTGATTCATAAAATCATCTAACTAAAAATAATTAGTCAAAATAACCAGGGACTTCACGTAGTCTAGTGGTAGGTGATAAATACAAGTTGCACTGTGGTGGTGGGTTCGATTCCCGCAGCTTTGTCAGACGTGGCGGGTCGTCACATGGTCTGTGTGTTGTCCTTTTTCCAAAACTATATAATTCTGAAAACATTCCCCAAAAAGAGATAAAATCTTCAAAAATAACCATAATATATTTTATCCTCAAGTATATCTCATGCCTTTCATTTTCCATCATAACATATAGTAACCCGTGATTACCTCAAAATTAAAGATCATATAAACCCTAATGGTTGCCTTTATAATTATTACATAAACTTCCACATTGTGTTGGTCATCTCATACATGATGCATTAGAGAACTCACCAAGGTTCAAGTGGTTAATCTTGCCTCCTGATAGTTGGTTTTGAATAACCATGAGATTTATCATTGAATCCCCCATTTCATTCAGTCTCTAAATTAGAGAATCACCACAGTTTCCTTTAAACCCATTGTCACTTTGGTGCTTGCAAGATCCATCCATTTACTAAAACAAAAAATTCCAGTGTGAGTATATCAACATAATCATCATGTACTAATGAGGAATATAAACAATAAGATATACTTACTCATTCACATTATCCAAAAACTATGACTCTTTCTGAAATTCTTTCCATTATGGTAATGTCACTTATGCTTAGAGAATACCCTAACCTCTAAAGTTATCTAAACCGACCTCTGATACCAACTATAAGGACCCGACCTTAAAACATTACATAATCATGAATTAAATGAATAATTCACATAGAGGATCTTTTCAGATTTAGAGTATCAAATAATTAGGACATAACTATTACATCTCAAAAGATTACAAAGTAGACACTTCTACTATGTTTAAAAAACTCCTAAAAATAAACATGTCTAGTTCCATGTTTTAGATGTCATGTATTTCCTAGATCCCATACATGACCCTATTCATCTTTAAGTCAAGTGGAAAACATTTCAAAAACATGGGATAAGAATAAAAAGTCCATTAAAGGATACCCAATGAAGGAAAACTGTTAGTTTTTTCAAAACAACAAGTAAACCATGAATTCATTATCAAAGTAATACTTTTCACCTTTATGAAGTAGTAAATACTCTTCCCTGAATAAAAGATCACTACTTATCCTCTGTAAGCATAAACCCATATAAAGAATGCATAAAATATAAAGGAAACTTGGGGCATAAACCTACTTAAATGGACTAACCATACAGTCGACTTCCACACATATAACTAAATGGAATAGTCATACGGCCGACTTCCATACCCAATGCATTGCAGGTTATAATGTAACCACCTGTCCTGGTATTCACGGCACCACCCGTCATATGGTTTATCACATAACCACCCGTCAAATGTCCAAGTACTGTTACAAAGTCATAATACAAAAAAAAATTTAATGGAAAGAAAACATTTCCACATTTCAATCACAATATATCACTTAAATATATTGACATAACAAATCCGTTATCAAAACCATTTTCAAAACCATTTAAAACATTTAATAAAGAGGCTTTCGAATCAAATTATCCCATACCACTTTGAGGATTTCAACATTTTAAACCATTAATATCCATATAAATAAATCCTTAAAACCATTTCGAAAACATGGATATTAATGAGAAGTATTTATAAGAATAAATCATTAAAACATTTAAAATGATATTTTAGTTAAATAATATTTAACAAAATGAGAGACACTTGAATACAAATAATTGAGGAATGACATTTAATCAGAACATTATAATATCATGAGAATAAAGGGATTCATGATATAATATGCCACAGGACAGTATATAAACCATATAAGAGTGAATTGGTGCCTAACAACAATGAAGTATCAATAGAAATGTCAAATGAGATGAAATCCCTTATAAAGAAGGTATCCTTAAATTAATGATAAGTAAATCTCATAATTATGTGTGAAAAATATAAATACACCCAATATAAGTGGATATTAAGTGTAAAACAATAACTGGTCATTCACACATATTCATAGGATGACATATTCAATAACTGCAAGTTGAACACATAGAAAACGAAATTGGGTTACGAAGTTCCCTTGTAAATATTCGACAGCCTAATGGCATCACTTTAAAATTCAGAAAATGATTTTATGAGAAAAAAAGGGTATCTCATCACATGGAAATAAATTTTACATCAATAAGGATATATAATAGCATATACTAAAATAATAAGATTTCAATGATAAGACATAACAAAAGAAGTCTTTTAAAAATAGGTGGGTGAAAGGTTCCCATACCGATTTGTGTAACTTTCAAAACGTACACCCCATTAAAGAAGTACTATACAACGTTGATGTAAATACACATAAAAGAAATTATATTACACAAATAGTTTAATAATGGGCAGTACATACACCACTGAAATAGAATAGTGGAAAATGTAGCATAAATCTCAAATGAATAAAAGTGAGATGAAAAATCCCTTACGATAACTCGACAGCCTACAGGCGCCACATAAAACGTCCAAAAATGGATTTTTGAGAACAAATAGGGTCTCTCATAAAATGAAAATAAAAAGTACAGTATGTGGAATATAAAATAACATCCCCAAACATAGGAAAGATGAGAATAAATGAAATGACATAAAAAAAGAGTACTTAAAAAGAAAGAGAGAGGTAGGATCCCTTACCTCAAGTCCGACTTGTCTTGTTCGTTTCGTTATATTCCTGAATAATAAACATTGGTCAATTAATAATTGATTAAGGAAATCCTTTAAAGATTATTATTCAGTTCATATCACATATTATAATGTTATAATAATTGGTTAATAACGTGAGTTCATATCAGACATTTTTGTCGATGTTCGGTACATTAGTAAAAATTGAAATCGTTGGAAAAGATGTTTTCATGTAGTTATAAGTAAATAATCACCAGAATAGTATTAATTATTTATATATCAATTATATCAATTATATATTCATTTTATACTATTCCATAACATTTGGAGTTAAAAATAAATGAAATGCACCATTCATTGAGACGGTAGGCCGTACATACGCATGAACGCAACTTTCATTTCTTTGGCACATTAATTGAATAAAAACTGGATGAGATATATATATATATATATATATATATATTATAATTCCAGTAAAATATATATGTTATATAGGTCACAAAAGTTCATAAATTTTATTATTTATACATTTCATGTATTGCATGAACGTGTCACATCACTTGAGAGGGCAGTAGTCCACACTTCCTCAAATGAAATTATCCCATTTTCACAGCATTCAAAGCATAAAGGTATATATTAAATATAAATAAAGAATCATATAGAGGAAATAAATATAATATATATCTTAAATAAATATAGTTCCATCATAATGGACACCATGAAATGTTGTAGGATAAGATAGAACAATCATCGTTTCGTGAGGCAGTAATTCCCCATCCATGGAAACAGTATGTTATTTAACCATTAGATGGAGGTGTGTCTATGTTTAGCTCGAATAATTATCCTAAAAAAGTCCTAGTATAATGATGATACTGTTTTTGTTACAAAATAAAGTAATAAAAAGTGTTTATGGGGTTGGAGAATCAAAATAAAACAAAAGAACATAACAGAGAACATTACTTTTAAATAGGGTAACATCTCTTGGTTTGAACCAAAAGGGTTTCATGAAGAGCTTACTGCCTAAGGTAAGACTTCTAGGATGAAGAGAGGGATTTGGAGAGATAAAATGAGCAGCATTTGGTCAATACAATGGCTTGATAGGTGTGGGTAAGGGGGTAGAGGTGGGGGCCTTTTATAAGGGGGGAGGGGCACTCTTGGAATGTCTTGAAAAGATACTTTATTATAAAATGATTTTAGGATATTAAAGGTCCCAAAATTATATATTTAGAGGATAATGTGATAAGGGTTCTAAATCCACCCATACAATAGGTTTTTGACAAGTTTAAGCCTTATATTTTACCTTATCTTCTCGTTTTATTTAATTCATCATTAATGAGTTAATCACTGCATCATCATGGGGTCATAAATAAATTACTTTATTTAATGTCTAAAAATTAAAAAAAATACTATTATGTAGAAAATATATTTATCTGTACAATGAATATTTATAGTCAAAAATATGTCTTGTATAATCCTATTAAAATTTTTTTTAGTAAAATAATACATGTTTGTGAAATTTTTATTTTAACTTTAAATAAAAAGTTATTAATGTCATTTTCTTACCCAAGTGGATCCATGGGGTCCCCAAGATGACACATGGATTTCATTGGTCAGAAATTACTCATCCAATAAGGGATGGACTTGTTTCAAGGTCATTTCATATTATTATAACATTATCATTACCTTAAATTACACTAATTACCTTTAATCGCGATTAAAAAAACATAAAAGTAACTATTCACAAAATATTATTTTCCTCCCATTGAACCAAATTTTACATCTTAATATAAACCATGTGTGTTAGATTTTTGAAATTCAAATCATAGAGGTGGTAAAATTTCATTTAAATGAAAATTCAGTATTTTAACTACCAGTTAGTGGTTTCACTATTCATTAAAAATTGATGTTTTTCAGAAAAATACCAAAAATTCAACATAATATATATTTGATATTCTGAACACAAAAAAGATATCTATTTTACAAAATTAAAAACATATAATATTCATTAATAAATTTAATAATTAATTCTTGTTGTCAAATCAAATAGCGTGTTTTTAAGAAACAAAATATATCAAAAGATTGACAATAGTTTAAGTCCAATTTCAAAGTGAAATTAATTCCAAAAACAACCATTGGATTAAATGGTAAATATATATTCTAAATACAATTTTTTCCCAATTAAATTAAAATCTATCCATATAAATAAATAAAATTATAAGGAGGTTTTGAATTAAAATATAACATTTTCACAAAAAATGATCTTTATCGGAAAAATAACAAAAATTTACAAAAAGTAAATTTTGATGTCCCAATTCAAAAGAAGGATTTTATTTGGTCCAATATAATTTATAAAATTGTCAAAAATTTGATTTAAATAGGGTTCTCCATCAAAAGGTGGTTAATCGTCCTTTTAAAGAATATTTGAATATTTACACTTAAAATTGGATTCATTCGCATTTTAATCCTCTAACATTTATTGTAAAAAAGTAAAAATATTTGACAAGCATATATAATCATTGGGTAGTTAGTTTTGTTTATTCCTGCCAGGCTTGGCATTAGCTACCATTTAAAATAATATTATTATATTATTAGTGTGCAACATAAGATTTCAAAGAAACTCATTGTTGTGTATTGGGTACGCTATTGAACATAGCATTACGATTAAAGTAATATTAATATTTTATTCAAAAATATTAATAAATGTGAGATTTTCATATTCTTTATTTACCTGGGATGTTACAGAAGTACTTATGAATCTTTGGAAGCAATTGTTTTATTCTCAACAAAAAAAAAACATAGTAAATTTGAGTCACAAAAAGATGAGGGGTTATTCTATGGCTACTCTAGATGAAGAAAAGCTTAAAATGTTTTAATAAGTGACTAGAAAAAGTAGTTGAGAACAATGATGTCACTGTAGTGGAGAATGAAGAGAGAATTCAATAGCACTTTGAACAATTTCTTGATGAATGTAATGAATAGGAAAGTAATTCGGGAGGACCAGAAGTGGCCAATACTGATTTAGAAGAAGATACTGATGATGAGAACCAGGATGTAAAATCCATATCAGCACAAAATCCAAGTAGTCAAGATGAAATTTATAGGCAGAATATCATTGGTGACCAGTCAGCTTCCATTCAGACAAGAAGAATGAAATCTCTATAGCAGAAATCTTTCCTCTCTCAGGTAGATCCTGAATTTTTTTATTATGTAGAAGAAAGTGAAAAATGGGTTTTTATATGAATGAAGAGCTAGATTAGATTGAGTAGAATCAAACGTGGGAGATAGTTTCGAGGTAGTAGCTAAAAATATTAGAGGGACTAAATGGGTCTATCACAACAAGATGAATGAAGATGGAATAGTGATTCGAAACAAACACGAATACTGTGTAAAGGATACTCCCAGATAGAGGGAATAGATGTTGGTGAATCATTTGGACCAGTTTCAATGATGGAGACAATTTGATTATAATGATCCATTACAGTGCAACAAAATTTCAAAGTGTTTCAGATAGAAATAAAATCATCATTTAGGAATGGGGTTCTAGAGGAAGAAGTGTATATTTAGAATCCATATATTTTTCTCATTCATTAGGATGAGAAAAAAGTTTGTGGACTAAAGAAAGAGTTTTATTGGCTAAAACAATCCCCAAGAACCTGTTACTCAAGGCTTTATCATTATTGGAAGAAAATTGGTTTCTAGCATAAGGAGTTGATTAAAAGCTCTATTTCAATGATGATAGTAATCAAGGGATGATGGTGCTAGTTTATGTCGATGACATAATATTTGTCCAATCAGATAAAGCTCAATGCAGAGAGTTTTTTGAATTCATGAAATGTTAGTTCATAATGTCAATTATTGGAGTGTTGACGATTTTATTTAGTTTACAAGTGTCGCAAGGAAGGAGCAGTATAGCAACTTCTCAATCCAATTGTGGCAAGAATGTTTTGAGGAGATTTGGAATGGACAATTACAAATAGATAAAAACACTGGTTTCTACCTCGATGAAATTTTCCAAAGATTATGATCGAAATGAAGTTAATATCACTGAATAAGGGTAGATTATTGGATGTTTACAATACCAAATAGTGATGAGACCTGATATTGTTTTTGTCACATTCCATGCAGCGCAATATCAATGAAATCCCAAGGGCGACGACATTATTAAAGTGAAAAGAATACTTTGGTATATCAAAGGAACTGTGGATTTCGGTGTGACGTATACTAACAAATCTTAGTAAGTGATTTTGGGATATATAGATTCATATTGGGCTAGATCAGTAGATGATAGGAAATAAATGTCCAGATGAGGATTCTATCATGGTGGATTGATTATTTTTTGGTTATTAATGAAGAAGGATTTCATTTTATTGAGCACCATCGAGGCTGAGTATATTGTTGCAACTCAAGCATGGACACAGTTATTGTGGACGAAGCAGCAACTTGATAATATGGAAGTTGTAGTGAAGTCTCTGTTTGGAATCCAGTTCCATTAATCAAGTGCTATAAATCATAGAAAAAATCAAGTCCATCATCCATTGACCAATAACATTGAAATAAAGTATCATTTTATGAAGTAGAAGGTTGAGCAGGGAATTGTGAAGTTGGAGTATCTACCAACAGAACTACAGGTTGCAGACATTCTGACAAAGGTATTACCCACGGAAGAATTTGTGAGGCAATGACTGGAACTATGAGTTCAGTAGAATCCCCAGACTCGAAAAAGTGTGAATGTTGGACCATCCCATCTCTCTGATGTATTTTTTATTTTCTCTAATGTGTCAATAATTGTTCTTACCATTGTTTCAGACCATAAAAGATTTACCTTTGGGTTTGTTGACGAAGTGGGATAAATAGTAACTCCAAAAAGAAGATAAACAATGGCTAAGGAAAGGAGAAAATGTCTTAATCAAAGTCCCATGGAGAATATAATAGGTGAGTAGCAAGATAGGGGAGAGTAATGAGATAGGGGGAGAGTAATAAATATGAAAATTATAGAAGTTATTGGTCAAAAAATAGATATCAATATAGTTGAGGATTGTGATAAAAGCTAAAGAGTGACATTGTAATACTGTTCGAAGGTTTCCAGTGATCATAAATTGGTATCAGTATGGTATCAAAAATTGGAGTTATCAATGAATTGAATCGTTGTGAACTTCTCATACAACTATTGTTTATCACACAGAGCATTCCTCACTTGGGATTACAGTGAGTGGTGAGAGAATCATTATTCGCTATCTAAATCATTAGAGGTGACTTGTGTTAGATGACAAAAGGAGCTTTAGAGAGGTATCAAAGTGTAGAGAATGGTTTTGAGAAGAGTTTTCAACAAACCCAAAGGGGGGTTTTTTTTGGAAAAAAATCCCTCAAGGTAACGTTACAACATTTTTGAGTTTGTTGTGTTTGTTGACAATGCAGGTTTTCATGGTGAATAGTCGAGTTCTAGATAGAGTGAATAGTGGGAATAGATGTTGATGAGACATTTACACCAGATGAAAGGCTGGAGATGATTAGATTATTCCTAGCATTTGTTGTTCATTAAAAGTTCAAAGTGTTCCTGATGGATGTAAAATCAGCATTTTTGAATGGGGTTATAGAATAAGATGTGTGTGTCGAGAAGCCATATTGTTTTCACATTCATGAGGATGCGAACAAGGTTTTTTGACTAAATATGGTGTTGTATGGGATGGTGAAATCACCAAGAGAATGATACTCAAGGATTTATCAGTATTTGAAGAAACATGGTTTCTAGCATGGGGGAGTTTATTACAATCTATATTTCAATAACAACAGTAATCAGAGGTTGATGGTGTCGGGTTATGTCAATGACATAATTTCGACAGATCAGATGAATATCAGTACAGATTGTTTCCCGAATTCATGAAAAGTGAGTTTGAAAGGTCAAATAATAGAGAGCTGAAATTTTTCCATGGTTTACAGGTGTCACACGGAAGGAATGGTACTTCAATTTCTCAATCCAAATATGATAACAATCTTCTGAGGAGATTTGGAATGGGAAATTCCAAGAAGATGAATACCTTGGTTGCTACCCAAATGAAAAGTTCCAAAGATGAGGATGAAAAGGCGGTTAATATCATAGAATACAAGCATATTATTGGATGTTTACTGTACCTATCAATGACGAGGCATGATATTAGTTTCACCACCTACCACACAACATGATATCAAAGAAATCCCAATGAAATACACAGACATGCAGTGAAACAAATACATCTGTATATTAAAGGAAATATGGATTTCATTTTTAAGTATACTAACAAAATGTAGCAAGAGCATATGGGACATACAAATGTAGACTGGGCCAGATTAACAGATGATAAGAATTCAATGTCAGGAGGTGTTTTCTATCATGGGGTTTTTTTTTATTATGTGGCTAAGTAAGAAGAAATATTTCATTTCATTGAGAACTACATAAGTTGACTATATTTCCTCCACTCAAGCAAGTACATAGTTATTGTGGATGAAGAAACAATTTGATGATATGGGAGCTGCAATGTAGTCTCCGATCGAAATCTAGTGCGATAACACATGTGATATAAAGCTAAGAAAAAATATTTTCCATCACTCATGGACCAATAACATTGAGATAATTATCATTTTATCAAGGACAATGTTGATCATGGAATCATGATGTTGGAGTATGTGCCTACAAAACCATAGGTTGCAAACATTCAGACAAAGGCCTTACCCAAGGAAGCTTTTGGGAGGCATCAACTGGATCTGGGAGTTCAGTTGACTCTACGCACATTAAATAGTGTGGATATGGGACTCACTTCTCTCATAGAGGTATTTTTTGTTTTTCTCTAATGTTCTAATCTATGTTATTTTCAATGTTGCAGACCATAAAATAGTGACATTTGGTTTCTTGAAAAAGGGGGAGAAATAGTGACTCCTAAAAGTAGAGAAACAATGGATAAGGAAGGGATAAAACGACATAGTCAAAGACAAAGGGAGAAGCTGAAAGGTAGAGCAGTGATATAGGGGGAGAGAAATGAGATAGGGGTAGAGTTATAAATATGATGATGCTAGAAGTGATCGATCAAAGAATATATATAACAAAAACTAAGAATCATGATATAATCCAAAGAGAGACATAGGAATAGTGTCAGAAGGTTTCCAGTGATCAGAAATTTTTATCAATGTGGTATCAACAATTGGGATTATCAATGAACTAATTCATTTATGATCTTCTCATAATACACTTTTTTCTCATACTACACTTTTTTCTCATACCGATCATTGCTAATGTGGGCTTAGAGTATGTGGTGGGTGAATCATTGGTCCCTATCTGATTCATAAGAGGCCACTGGTGTTAGATGATGGAAGGATCTTCAGAGAGGTATCAATGTGCAGATAATGGTTTTGAGAAGACTTTTCAACAAACCCAAAGGGGGATATTGTTATTAAAAATCCCCCTAGGTAACATTGTAGCATTTTTGGGTTGGTTGTGTTTTTTTGAAAATGCATGTTTTCATGGTGAATTTTCATGATCTAGATATGTTGTTGAAAATCCATGTTGACATAAAAACATGAAAAAGGAAGAGAAGATATGAAGGAGATAAAAAATAACATATACATGGTGGCACTAGTTCCATTGTTTCCCAAATTTTTGGTGTCCAAAATTGGGGATCTGGTGGGCATCGTGAAATATGGATTTCCTTGATTATCTCACCAAAATATGGGAAAGGAATGAGTTTCATAATGATGGACTTCTTGATGTGGATTTCATGAAGACATTAAGAATGATAATGGTGTTCTTCACAATTACAACGAGATTCAAAAATGGAAATGATGAAGGTAAATGAAAAGAAACTTGGCAGTGCTGGCATGAAAGAATTGACAGAACTCTCTGTAATTATACTGAGCTATGCGATCTGAAAATTTCTTTGGTGGTTCGTGAAATACATATAATTTATGCAGAAATTTCAAAGCAATGTTATTTGAGTTGACATGGAACTGAATATGCGTGGAATGATCAAGGGTTGGAAGAATCGCCTATAAATGGACCTCAACCCCCTTGACATAATTATAGAGTTTTCCACTTAGAAATTAATATCTCTCAACACACAGATGAGGTTCATGAAGGCAGTGTTCTTCAAGAAACAATGAGCTTAAAAATGGCTAATATAGCTTCGCAAAAGTGGTGTGTTTCACGTTGGCTTAGTGATCTTCATGAAGGAAGTCTATTTACTATTGATTGATCTCTACAATGGAATATGATTTGCAAAGTCTTGAGATTTGTGAGGTTATGAGCTATGATAAGTAGTGTGCTCCATGAGGTAGTGATCTTTGTGATGTTATGTGCATCACGAAAAGGCAGGGACTTCGCAAATCCTTGTTTGAGCTTCAAGAAATTGTGAGCTTCACAAGTTAGGGTTATTTGAGAAGGTATTTACAAAGGGTGTTGCCCAGTGATCAGAGGAAAATGGGCATTCATCGGTGGATGAAATATGGTCTTCAATAGATAATCTACAAAAAGTGGAGAATTCATTCATTAGTGATAATTAAGAGACCTACAGGTCTATAAACTATTAGTGGATATTCTTAAGAAGTAGTGAGATCACTTAAGTTGAGAGAGTAGTGGGTTGTAAAATTTAGAGTGGTTGTAAACCAGGAGGGAAAAATTAGTCCTCTTCGAACATGTAAATAGTTGCGCACTTATAGTGGATTTGGTATATCATCAAATCGCCAGTGTATGCTCTTTGGAAGTAGAACAATGAGGGTGAACAAAGTAAAATTTATGTGTCTTGTGCATGCTTTAATTATTTTTTAGACTCTACACTGGGAAAGAGAGAGAAGAGTGTTTTTTCGAATGACAAAACAAGATCAAATGGGCAGTTTTTTTAATTTTTCATACCATCATTCACACCTCACTCTCAAGGTATCTAGCCTAGTGGACCTAATAATTTTCATTAGAGGAAATAGTTTATATTAGTGATTCTCTCTCAAATGGTTGTTACCAATCAAAAATCGATTCTGATCTTTGACAAGATCAATTTTCATCTATGGAAGAATCGAATTCAACACTACTTATGACCTTTGGGAATGGATGTGTTTACAGTACCAATGCATGGTATAATATACAATATTAATATTGTTCATTTATCAGAATTTGGGAGTAAAGAATTTTATGTTGATTCCCAGGTAATTAATGCATTATGGGGATCCTTATCCAATACAATCTATACAAAGGTGATGTCATGAAAAACAATAAATTCTGTAGAGACCCGAATCCTGACGTACATAGACTTTACATTATTTTTGCGGAATACTTAGTACATAACAAAAAACACACACACAAGGATCGTAATAGTTTAGTGTCTTTGGAAACTCGGAATATAATCTTCTAATCGTGGTGAAAGATCTTCAAAATCTCCCATAAAGATCTTCCTTTTTTTTACCTAAAACCTTTCTTTATATCCTGGGGAAAAGAAAACATAAAAGGGTGAGCTCAAATGCTCAGTAAGGGTAAACAAAAGAAACATCAATCACATCATATACATAAGCACATAACTTTTGGAAATCTTAACCTGCAAAAGAGATCATAATTTCATAACATGGGGTAAATCATGGCAGTGAAATGTAATCACAATAATCATAACTTAAAACATGAAACTTTTTGGAATTCACACATAATCATAGAGAATCATTTCTTGTTAGTCAAGACTCATTGCCAAGACTATCTTAGTGGACAAAGTCCCTTTCTGAATCGAGTAACCCTCGTTTCAGTCCTGTTTCACTGAACCGGTATAACCTACCGTTCCAGCCCTGTCTATCTCATGAGATATAAAATCTTTACCCAATGCATTGTAGGGAGATATAGGTCCCACCCATCTTATAATGAATCCTTTCTTATGTGTTCCACATAATCATAAACCATACATCATAGCGTAACCCATGTAATAAAAATGGGATTCTTAAACAACATGACATCATAAAACAATTCATATAAGATAAAGGAATCCATAAAAATATTTCCATCACAAAATAATCAAATCATTGTAATAATAGGGATAAAAATAGAACTCTTTTATTATCTTAGATGGAAAATAATTTTAAAAAAATACTTGAACTTCATTCTTGAGGAAAAGACCCTTTCTACTTCAAAAACATTTTTCCTTTCATAACATGTCATACGACGTTAAAATAAAAGAAGTTGATTAAAAATAAACTTGAAAACTTGTAAAGGATGTTTCTTGGAAATAATGTTTTAAAAATCCATTCATGCCGTATAAGTTAAAAAAACATTGTTCGTACTTTTGTCAGAAAAGTCAAAAAGTACCTCGTACAAAAAAAACGACAAAAGATTCCTTTCATATTCTTTAATAAAAACTCACCGAATGGTAAAATTGGATTTAAACTATTGTAAGTGGATGTAAACAATATTACATATTGAGGGAACATGGATGTGGATGATAAAATACACCCCAGTAAATGCCAAAGTAAAAACAATCTCGGATAAAAATGAGATTGTGATATTTTCCTTACCTTAGGTCCGATTTGCTTCATATGTGTCCGAACCTACTGTATAATGATTTAAATAATGTCATTGACTTATTACAGAATCATATTCATTGTTATTATATCATATATGGTTCGCTTATGACATTATATTACCCGTTCTTTTGTAAATTCCATGTTAAATAAGCGTTTTGGGTAAAATCGTTTCATTTATCGCAGGTGTTTTGACTTGTTGTTCTTGACATTATTATTACTTATATCATGATTTACTTACTTACAGAATATAAAATATGATTTATATATCATATATATTCAGTATATATATATATATATAATAGATAGATAAATGAAATGAAAAACACCGTTCATGGAGACGGTAGTCCGTACGTACGCATGAACGATGTTTTCCTTTCCTTATTGTCTTGAATGGAAGTAAGTAGATGACATACATATATATATATATACATAAATCCAGTAGCTTTATAATGTCATATATTTCATTATTATTTCTTATATATACTTTATAATCATTCTTAAATGGTTAACATGGAGAATGAATCTCATCGCGTCGTGGAGACGGTAGTCCGTACGTACGCACGAGCGATGATATCATTTCCATAAATATTGAATTGAATTGGAATGGATTATACAATATATCAGAATCAATATGATGTTGTAATAACTATTTATAGTTATTTTTTTACACCATTATACCCATCCATGTAAGGTGGTGGTGGAAAATAGATTACACCACGGCGTGGAGACGGTATTCTGTACGTACGCACGCGCGGTGATTTTTTTCCCGTAGGATGGATAGCTGGTGAAATAGGGTTGTTTCATACTTATAATAACATATCAGTATATTAGTGATACTGATGTTATTACTTCATAATGAAACAACCTAAGAAAATAAGTGGAAGAAGAAATAAAGATGAAAGAATTGGTAACGGTAATTACCTCTTCTTTGAAGCGCCTCTTTGAGACCTCCTCTTAGGGCACTAAAATTGGTCTTTGAGGAAGACCAGAACCTCTAGGATGCTTCTAGGGAAGTGGAGAAGAGATTTTTTCAGGGTTGGCCGAGCTTGAGTTCTCAAATTGGTGTGAGGAGGAGGGGGAGGAGGTGTCCTTTTATAAGGGAGGAGAGGGGCACCTTAGGAATACCTCAAAATATTATTTTATATTAATGTCAAAATCAGTTTATAATGGTTAAAAGGGTCTTATTTCGAAGATAAAGTGGGGATGGGTCGAAATCCTATCATCCAATAGGATTTAGACAAGTTTAGGGTATTATTTTAACCTTATCAATTAGATTTAACTCTAAGTTAAATAATTTAACTTTTACCGTGTCTTTTTGTTTTCTTTCACTATATGGTTAATACACTTACTATAACATGCCAAAAGAACCCCAAATTGTTTATTATTAATATATATATCCTTGCCTAAGTCATTTGGCCGAACCTTAGATTTTTAGGAATAAAATATCAATTAATAATATAATATTGGATTTAAAAACTACTTTGTGTCAATTTTGACACTATTTGATATATGATTTTTGTGAAAGTCATAACAGAATTATATGTTCGAAACAAGTTGATTAAATCAACACTAATATATCATAGTAACCTAGAAAATCAGTGTAATTCAAAAAAAGTCTCAAATTACATTCATTTGATCATTTATAACATCAATTATGTTAATATTTCCTTAAAAAGGGTAATTACTGCATCATCGTTGTGTCATAAATAAATTAATTTATTTAAAGTCTAAAAATTATAAATAAAATATCATTATGTAGGAAATCTGTTTAGATTTCTAATGAATATTTACAATCGAATTTATCTTATGTATAACCCTATATTAAAAATGTTTTAGTAAATAAACTTTGATTTTAACTCTTTTAACTCTTCTTTGAATTAAATAATAATAAATGTCCTAATCTAATCCAAGTGGGCCTAAATGATAATATTTTACACTTAAGGTTGTTTTTGGTCGAGATACACTTGTCCAATAGAATTAGGACAAGTGTTAGGGTAATATTAATATCATTTTTACCCTTAATTACCATATTTACTTTTAACCGTGGTAAATAAAAGTAAAAAGTTACTATTCACCAAAAATTATTTTCATCTCATTGAACCACATTTTACTTACTGACATCAACCGTGTCTCTCGGATTTTTGAAATTCCATTCACAGAAGCGGTAAAATTAAGTTTTATGAAAAATTCAGTTTTTTAACTACCACTTAGTAGTTTCACTATTCATCAAAAATTGATGTTTTTCAGAACAATGCGAAAATTTAATCCTAAGCTATATTTCATATTCCGAATTAAAAAATGAAGTCTATTTTACCAAATTCATAACATAGAAGTTGAATTAATTAATTTTAT
This sequence comes from Viscum album, assembly GCA_963277665.1. Classification (NCBI taxonomy): domain Eukaryota; kingdom Viridiplantae; phylum Streptophyta; class Magnoliopsida; order Santalales; family Viscaceae; genus Viscum; species Viscum album. The sequence continues at coordinate 450,629,785 of OY728157.1, read as the reverse complement.
AATTAAATCCCGCTGTTAGAACAAATAGCGTGTTTTTAAGAAATAATATCTATCAAAAGATTGACACTTGATTATGTATGTTTTAAATGTGAAATTACATCTAATGACAAACATTGTATTAAATTGTAAAAATATATTCTAAAAATACTTTAAAACCACTAAAATTAATAATTTATCACTATTAATTATTTCGATTAAAAAAGTTGTTTTTAATTATAATTTAGTAATTTTCACTATTCATCAGAATATGAAAGTTATCTGAAAAGTACCAAAATTTCACCTTAGGATAAATTTGATACTCCGAATCCAAAAATGAAGTCCATTTTGAGAGCTAAAATTTCTAAAAATTTAAAAGGTGGTTATTACTATTCATAACGGCTAGTTATAATAATATTTTAATAGCATATCGTTGTTTAGTGAAACTCAGTATTACGTACTACACATGCTATCGAGGAAGGTTGCGATTGCATGTAATGCAAGGCAAGTCAAGGATGCGTGTTGTGCAAGCTCCTTTTTGTGTTGCGTACAACACAAGACATTAGCGAAATTAAAAAGAATATTTTTCATAAAATCTTGGGCTGTTACATTCTACCCCCCTTAAAATGAATTTCGCCCTCGAAATTCGTCGGGGTTATAAATGGTTTACTATTCGAAAGTTTCTTTAATAGAAACCCACATCGTAAAAAGGAATACCAAAGCCAATCTTTAAAAATGAAAGTATGAAACTTAACGGTTACCCAAATAAACTAATCACTGGGTTTCCGCATAGGTGAAAATATGGATGGAAGAAAAATCTAACCATCATGTTCTGATGGAGAGTGGTAGAGAACATGGCTATGGAAAAGCCAACAATCACAAATCCATAAATTTGTGACGATCTAAGGTATCATCTGATTCATCAGGTATTAGATCACTAGGACAACATTTTTGGTTTTCAAGATCATTTCCCTAAAGTTGAAAATTAGAATTAGAATAAATACTTTCTTAATTTTGGTACAATCTCACTTTTGTTCATGCCTTGAACAATTTCCACTTCATCTCTTAAATAAATGAAGTTGAATTTGTTATTCGTGAAGTGTTAGCAGATCATGTGATAGAATGACGGGTCATTCCATCTGTCTCAAACAAAAGGTTAGCAAAAATTATATACATAAGTCGATCAATAGTGATATTAATCACATATGGTTCCTAAAATGGACTTATACTTCATATATCATACTGCTTAATATAATAAAACTATTTTCTACTAAACAGGGACTTCCTGTAGGCCAGTGGTAGGCGATAAAGGCCAGTCGCACTTCGGTTGTGGGTTCGATTCCCACAGCCTTGTCTGAAGCGATGGGCTGTCGCCCATCCTACAGGTTGTCCTTTTTCTAAAACTACATTACTATAATATCTCATCAATAATATCGAAAATCTTCTATCCTTAAACAATACTAACTTATGTCCAACATAATCCATTCTAATCTTTAGGCCTATCCATAATACTGCAGTCCACTCTCATAATATAGTGAAAACGATAACAAGAGATTTAATACCATCTTTGATCCCCATATATCATAAGATATGTCTTGTTGGTCACATTCCATACATTCAAAGGCCTTAATCATGTATTCCCTTGAATACCCATTGAACCATAGTGAAAACATGAATGCAGTTAAAAGTTAACACTTTCCACATACCAAAATCCTCAAAATTCTATATCCTCAAACCATGATATCACTTAGTCCTTATATCAATCATGAGCTCGTGAATACTATCAAACATATTAGATTCTCTTTATCCCTTCATTATGCGCATATCATCTACATTACAAAAGTATCTGAATAACCTTTCATGGATACTGGTAACATTAATCATACACTTTCAAAACTCAATGAAAGATAACAGTGTAACAATCCTTAGATGTCTCTTTATTCCATAGTACCATGAGATTACTTATACAACATTACACATGATAAACATGTAATCATTCCACTACATTCTTAAACCATTGACCGAGCTTCAACAATTATTTCATCTCACATATCATTTGTAGTCTCTTCATCATCATCCACATAAATACTACCCATACGACCATACTGATTCTCTTCATGAGACTTTCCCTTAGGGCATTGGTTTGCATAATGCCCGTACATTCCACATTTAAAACATTTTACCATTGTTGATGTCGTAGCAATACCATTATCCTCATCCCTGGTGTTAACTGAACCTTTTCCTTTGCACTTACTGGCTTTGTGTCCTTCTTTTCCACACCCAAATCATCTTCCAGTTCCTTTGAAACATTCTCCTTGATGCCTCTTCCAACATGATTTACATAGGGGAAATTGAACTTTCTTTCCTCTATGATCATCATGAAACTCCATCTTTCTCTTATTAGCCGAGTCAGGAAACTTACCAAATTTTACTTTATTGATCATATTATGAGATTGCTGATTCGGCATAATAATGATGTTTCGACTTCCAAATCCCATTTCATTTTGTTGCTCATGAAAGATATCATTCCATTGTCCATCATATCCTCCATTATCGTGAATCACCTTGTTTCCAGCCATTTTCTAAAACCCAAAAGAATAGTGTGAGAGGAAAAAATCATGCTAGGGAAAACAACATAATAAAGGGGGAGTACCATCAATATCTAACATCTTAGGTTTAATTCTATGATCATTAGCGTAGTTCTATTACTATAACCTATACGTATACTTAACCTTAGGGACATCCCTAGACATACCTTAGAAATATCTCTAGGGATCTCACTAACATTTTCGCATCCTAGTTTCCAAAGGTTGACAAAACCTTTCCTCTGATACCAACTGTAGAGACCCGAATCCTGACGTACATAGACTTTACATTACTTTTGCGGAATACTTAGTACATAACAAAAAACACACACACAAGGATCGTAATAGTTTAGTGTCTTTGGAAACTCGGAATATAATCTTCTAATCGTGGTGAATGATCTTCAAAATCTCCCATAAAGATCTTCCTTTTTTTTTACCTAAAACCTTTATTTATATCCTGGGGAAAAGAAAACATAAAAGGGTGAGCTCAAATGCTCAGTAAGAGTAAACAAAAGAAACATCAATCACATCATATACATAAGCACATAACTTTTGGAAATCTTAACCTGCAAAAGAGATCATAATTTCATAACATGGGGTAAATCATGGCAGTGAAATGTAATCACAATAATCATAAATTAAAACATGAAACTTTTTGGCATTCACACATAATCATAGAGAATTATTTCTTGTTAGTCAAGACTCATTGCCAAGACTATCTTAGTGGACAAAGTCCCTTTCTGAATCGAGTAACCCTCGTTTCAGTCCTGTTTCACTGAACCGGTATAACCTACCGTTCCAGCCCTGTCTATCTCATGAGATATAAAATCTTTACCCAATGCATTGGAGGGAGATATAGGTCCCACCCATCTTATAATGAATCCTTTCTTATGTGTGCCACATAATCATAAACTATACATCATAGCGTAACCCATTTAATAAAAATGGGATTCTTAAACAACATGACATCATAAAACAATTCATATAAGATAAAGGAATACATAAAAATATTTCCATCACAACATAATAAAATCAATTTAATAATAGGGATAAAAACAGAACCCTTTTATTATCTTAGATGGAAAATAATTTTAAAAAAAATACTTGAACTTCATTCTTGAGGAAAATATCCTTTCTACTTCAAAAACATTTTTCCTTTCATAACATGTCATACGACGTTAAAATAAAAGAAGTTGATTAAAAATAAACTTGAAAACTTGTAAAGTATGTTTCTTGGAAATAATGTTTTAAAAATCCATTCATGTTGTATAAGTTAAAAAAAACATTGTTCGTACTTTTGTCGGAAAAGTCAAAAAGTACCTCGTACAAAAAAATGACAAAAGATTCCTTTCATATTCTTTAATAAAAACTCACCAAAGGGTAAAATTGGATTTAAACTATTGTAAGTGTATGGAAAAAATATTACATATTGAGGGAACATGGATGTGGATGATAAAATACACCCCAGTAAATTCTAAAGTAAAAACAATCTCGGATAAAAATGAGATTGTGATATTTTCCTTACCTTAGGTCCGATTTGCTTCGTATGTGTCCGAACCTCCTGTATAATGATTTAAATAATGTCATTGACTTATTAATGAATCATATTCATTGTTATGATATCATATATGGTTCACTTATGACATTATATTACCCGTTATTTTGTAAATTCCATGTTAAAGAAGCGTTTTGGGTAAAATCGTTTCATTTATCGCAGGTGTTTTGACTTGTTGTTCTTGACATTATTATTACTTATATCATGATTTACTTACTTAAAGAATATAAAATATGATTTATATATCATATATATTCAGTATATATATATATAATAGATAGATAAATGAAATGAAAAACACCGTTCATGGAGACGGTAGTCCGTACGTACGCATGAACGCTGTTTTCCTTTCCTTATTGTCTTGAATGGAAGTAAGTAGATGACATACATATATATATATACATAAATCCAGTAGCTTTATAATGTCATATATTTCATTATTATTTCTTATATATAATTTATAATCATTCTTAAATGGTTAACATGGAGAATGAATCTCATCGCGTCGTGGAGACGGTAGTCCGTACGTACGCACGAGCGATGATATCATTTCCATAAATATTGAATTGAATTGGAGTAGATTATAAAATATATAAGAATAAATATGATGTTGTAATAACTATTTATAGTTATTTTTTACACCATTATACCCATCCATGTAAGGTGGTGGTGGAAAATAGATTACACCACAGCATGGAGACGGTATTCTGTACGTACGCACGCGCGGTGATTTCTTTTTCCGTAGGATAGATAGATGGTGAAATAGGGTTGTTTTATACTTATAATAACATATCAGTATATTAGTTATATTGATGTTATTACTTCATAATGAAACAACTTAAGGAGAAGAAGTGGAAGAAGAAATAAAGAGGAAAGAATTGGTAACGGTAATTACCTCTTCTTTGAAGCGACTCTTTGAGACCTCCTCTTAGGGCACTAAAATTGGACTTTGAGGAAGACCAGAACCTCTAGGATGTTTCTAGGAAAGTGTAGAAGAGATTTTGGCAGGGGTTTTCCGAGCTTGAGTGCTCAAATTGGTGTGAGGAGGAGGGGGAGGAGGTGTCATTTTATAAGGGAGGAGAGGGGCACCTTAGGAATACCTCAAAATATTATTTTATATTAATGTCAAAATCGGTTTATAATGGTTACAAATGGTCTTATTTAGAAGATAAAGTGGGGATGGGTCGAAATCCTATCATCCAATAGGATTTAGACAAGTTTCGGGTATTATTTTAACCTTATCAATTAGATTTAACTCTAAGTTAAATAATTTAACTTTTACCGTGTCTTTTTGTTTTCTTTCACTATATGGTTAATAAACTTACTATAACATGCCAAACGAACCCCAAATTGTTTATTATTAATATATATATCCTTATCTAAGTCATTTGGCCGAACCGTAGATTTTTAGGAATAAAATAACAATTAATAATATAATATTGGATTTAAAAACTATTTTGTGTCAATTTTGACACTATTTGATATATGATTTTTGTGAAAGTCATAAAGGAATTATATGTTCGAACCAAGTTGATTAAATCAACACTAATATATCATAGTAACCTAGAAAATCAGTGGAATTCATAAAAAGTCTCAAATTACATTCATTTGATCATTTATAACATCAATTATGTTAATATTTCCTTAAAAAGGGTAATTACTGCATCATCGTTGTGTCATAAATAAATTAATTTATTTAAAGTTCAAAAATTATAAATAAAATATCATTATGTAGGAAATCGTTTTATATTTCTAATGAATATTTACAATCAAATTTATCTTATGTATAACCCTATATTAAAAATGTTTTAGTAAATAAACATTGATTTTAACTCTTTTAACTCTTCTTTGAATTAAATAATAATAAATGTCCTAATCTAATCCAAGTGGGCCTAAATGATAATATTTTACACTTAAGGTTGTTTTTGGTCGAGATACACCTGTCCAATAGAATTAGGACATGTGTTAGGGTAATATTAATATCATTCTTACCCTTAATTACCCTATTTACTTTTAACCGTGGTAAATAAAAGTAAAAAGTTACTATTCACCAAAAATTATTTTCATCTCATTGAACCACATTTTACTTACTGACATCAACCATGTCTCTCGTATTTTTGAAATTCCATTCACAGAAGCGGTAAAATTATGTTTTATGAAAAATTCAGTTTTTTAACTACCACTTAGTAGTTTCACTATTCATCAAAAATTGATGTTTTTCAGAACAATGCCAAAATTTCATCCTAAGCTATATTTTATATTCCGAATTCGAAAATGAAGTCTATTTTACCAAATTCATAACATAGAAGTTGCATTAATTAATTTTATAATTAAATCCCGCTGTTAGAACAAATAGCGTGTTTTTAAGAAATAATATCTATCAAAAGATGGACACTTGATTATGTATGGTTTAAATGTGAAATTACATCTAATGACCAACATTGTATTAAATTGTAAAAATATATTCTAAATATACTTTAAAACCACTAAAATTAATAATTTATCACTATTAATTATTTCGATTAAAAATGTTGTTTTTAATTATAATTTAGTAATTTTCACTATTCATCAGAATATGAAAGTTATCCGAAAAGTACCAAAATTTCACCTTATGCTAAATTTGATACTCCGAATCAAAAAATGAAGTCCATTTTGAGAGCTAAAATTTCTAAAAATTTAAAAGGTGGTTATTACTATTCATAACGGCTAGTTATAATAATATTTTAATAGCATATCGTTGTTTAGTGAAACTCAGTATTACGTACTACACACGCTATCGAGGAAGGTTGCGATTGCGTGTAATGCAAGGCAAGTCAACGATGCGTGTTGTGCAAGCTCCTTTTTGTGTTGCGTACAACACAAGACATTAGTGAAATTAAAAAGAATATTTTTCATAAAATCTTGGGCTGTTACAAATTCTATGTGGGAAAAGCTATTGAAGATATAGTAAAGAGATTCAAATGTCAGTGAGGAAAAGCCTCAAGTGTTGTTAAACAAGATTGAAGATATGAGAATGAACTCGAATGAGTCTATTTATACATTCTTTGACATGGTAAATTTTATAGTGGAAAACATGAATGGTCTTGGAAAAGTTATTGAAGACATAATTATTTTGAAGCTCATCTTGAGGAAACATGCACCTTAGTTCAGTCCAAAAGTTTTTTTTGGATGAAAAAGACCAGAAAGAGATAACATTGGATAACCTAAACAACACCCTTTTTGCCTATGAAATGAGAAATGATGATAATGATGTTGTGGAATAGGGGATATTCAAATTGGTGGCATTCGAGGACATGAAGAAGCTCACCATTGTATATTAACAAGAACAATAATAGATAAGTGGGGTGATGTCATTCCTTTCCTCATATACCCAAAGTGGAAAAGTAATGTTAAAAGGGAAACTTCTTCTTGCTTGCTATAGATGTGTAAAAGTTGGTCACCTTGCTACAAGATTCCCCCAGAAGTTTCAAGAAGATGAGGGGGATGAAATCAAAATTCCCAAGAAGAAAACTTCAGCCTATGTGAATGAAAAGAAACAAGTAAACATAAATTTCATTAAGAAAAAGAATCTTCCCTCACAAGAATGTGGTAGTTTAGATGAGTCTAAGGTTGAATATTTTAAAGAGATAGAGAACTTCACAGATCGAGGAGAGAATTATATTGTGACAGTTGTTGGTAGAACTCGGAAAAATGAAGCAACTAATGTTGTTGAAGAAGAACATGAAGAATGAGTTGATATGAAAGATGAATTATAGGCTTCTATTTAAGAGATATATGTTTAGAGAAAAAAAACACAGAAATACAACAATGTTGTTCATGATGCCATACTCTTTATGTATCAACAAGAAGAAGAGAAGTATGAGTTGATTGCAGAAATTTAAAAACTCAAGTCATCAACACCAAAGGACTCCGAAATGATTAGTGAGTATAAAATAAATATTGAAGAAAAAAAGGTAGAAAGATGGCTAGAATAACAAAATGGATGATCAAATCAAGAGTATCGATGAAATCAAAGGAGAAGTTTTCAGTCTGTGACAAAAGGTTAAGGAGCAAGAACACCTTTTTATTTCCAGCATGTTATCCGGAAAAAAGGTCATTCAGATGACTCAAAAAAGGAATATGAGACTAATATTTCAGTAGGAAAGAATAAACTTTTGAGCTCTGATGTTATGATTTATTTGAGGCTCCATCAGAAACAAAGAGTATTTAGGGTTGATGTCATACCACTAGCACCCATTCCGATATTGAAGGTTAATTTTGGTACAAAGCAGAAATAGAAAAATAATCAAACCAAAGGAACTACTGGCTGTATAGAAGTGAAATGTAGGAATATTCCCTTCATCAGGTTCTATTTCTATAGTTTGATGAGACATTAATAGTATGTGTGACCATATCCTAGAGATATCAAATGGCACAAGAAAAAAGGTTGAATCCAAATAGAGAAAGGTTCTCTAGAACATATATTAAAAGACATTATTTCTGGGGCAGAGGATTTAGGGACATGGACATATATTGTACACCAACTATACAGAGGAATTATAGAAAGTAGAATAAAAATATTAGCATGTAAGAGATCAATGAACCAACAAGTGGGTTGAAAATGAAAAATAGATTTGCAGTACTGAATGATAAATCTGGTCCATCATACACTAAGAAAGATCATATGTCTCAATCTATGCCGACTATGAATGAAAAAATAGGGACCAAGAAGAAAAGGGATGAGAAGGCAGTGGTGGCAGAAATTTACTTTAAAGCATCAGACCGTTCTGGTGTGTGGATCCATGACAACGGTTGCACATCTTGCATGATAGTAAATAAGGATATTTTTAAAGGCTCAAAATATGTCAATGAAGGCATTTTCATGTTTGGAAATGATGAAGGCTTGAAGATTATTTGCTCAGGAAAGGCTAGGTTTGGGGGTAAAGAGGCAATACGTGCTCACGTCATAGTAGTAGAAGGCCTGAATCCCAATTTTCTCATCACAAGACAACTATGTGACTCTAGACATTCTGTTATATTTATTAAGAAGATTTTTATCTTCAATGTTAGTGGTAGGTTAGTGGTTCTAAATGGTAAATGAACAAATGGAAATCTCTACCCGGTAAGTGGAGATGAAGATATGTGCTTTCTATCCAGAGTGAAAGAAAACAAGTTATGGCATAAACGACTTATTCATCAATGCCAACCATCCATGGAAGATCTGGTAAAGTCTGATGTAGTAAAAGACCTCTCTAAGTTATCACATGATTGTAGTCACGCGTGTGATGGTTTCCAACATGGGATGATCATCCGAAAAAATGTATAAGGAAAAAGAAAAGAAGTCAAAAAGATTTCTTAAAGTAGTGCATGTTGATGTTTGTGGGACTATAATATGAAGAGAAATTGATGGAAATAGGTACTAAATTTCTTTCATTTATGACTATAGCAGAATGGCATGGGGATTTGTTATTACCCATATGTCATGATGTGTTCAGTAGCTTAAAACTATACCAGAGGGAGTGTGAATGGATGCTTCAATATAAAATTCTACTATTTCATACTGACAATGGTATGGAATTCAAAAAAAGTTAGGTGGAAGGATATCTTGAGAGACACAAGATAAGGCATCATGTTTTTTTAGCAATAACTCCCCATCAAAATAGAGTCAATGAAATAAGAAACCGGATCATCAACAACATGGACATAATGATGTTCATAGAAAAGAGTCTACTAGAGAAATTTTGGAATGAAGTAGTATTGATGTCGTTCTACATTTCCAATATGTCTCTATTGTGTCCAAAGGAAAGAAATACTCCATATGATATGTGGTATGGAATAAATCCAACAGTAAAGTACTCTCAAATCATTGGAAGTATTTTCTTTATTATCAAAAAAGAAAAAATGCATGAAATTTGAGTCACATGGAGATGAGATAATATTCAATTGCTACTCCATGAAAATCAAATCATATATAAGTTTTAATAACATAATAGGAAAATTAGTTGAGAGAAATGATGTCACTGTAGTAGAGAATAAAGAGGGTATTCAACAGCACAGTGAACAATTTCAGGATGAATGTGATGAAGAGGAAAGTAACGTAGGAGGAGTAAAAGTGGTTGATGCTAATTCATAAGAATATATTGCTGATTATCATGGGGAAGTAGAATTTCTATTTGCATATAATCCGAAGAGTCTAGATAAAATTGATATGAAAAATATCATTGGTGATCTGTCATCTCCAGTTATGATAGAAGAGTGAAATCTATCTACCGACAACTTTCCAATCTCAGGTAGAGAAAAAATGTTTTGATGATGTAGTTATAGATGAAAACAAGTTTCAGGATATGAATGAAGAGCTAGATTAGATTGAGAATAATCATACATGGGAGTATTTTTCAAGGCCAATAGATAAAAATGTCATCAAGACTAAATGGGTCTATTGCTACCAAATAAATGAAAATGGAATAGTGACTAAAAACAAAGCACGGCTAGTGTGAAATGATACTCCCAAATAGAGGGAATAGATGTTGATGAGGTATTTTCACTGGATTCATGTTTGGATAAAATCAGATTATTTATAGCCATTATAGTGAAAAAGAAGTTCAAGGTGTATCAAATATATGTCAAATACAAATTCTTTAATGGGATTATGGAGGAACAAGTGTATATCGAGAAGCCATATGGTTTTATTATTCAAGAATATGAGAACATGGTTTTTCGACTGATGAAGGCGTTTTATGGACTGAAATAATCACCAAGAGAATGGTACTCCAGGCTTGATCAGTATTTGAAGAAACTTAGTTTCCAGCATGGGGTAGTTGATTAAAATCACTATTTCAACAATGACAGTAATCAAGGAATGATGGTGTAGGATTATGATGATGAAATTATATTTTTTGGATCCTATGTTTCTTAGTGAAAACTGTTTTGTGAATTCATTAAAAGTGACTTCGAAGAGTCAATCATTCGTGAGAAAATATTTTTCCATGGTTTACGTGTGTCACAATGAATGAATGGAACTTTAATTTCTCAATCCAAATATGCTAAGGATATTCTCAGTAGATTTGGAATGCGAAATTATAAGGAGATGAAGACTCTGATTTCTACAAAGATGAAAATATCCAAAGATGAGGATGGAAAGGTAGTTAATATTACAGAATATAGGAAAATTATTGGAAGCTTATTGTACCTAATAGCGATGAGATCTGATATTATTTTCTCCACATTTCAAGCAGTGCGATATCAAAGAAATCTCGAGGAAAGAGACATGATTAAAGTGAAATGAATACTTTGTTATATCAAATGAACATTGGATTTTGGTTTGAAGTATACTAAAAAATAAGATATTTTTTGATATACAGATGCAGAATTGGTCGGATCAGCAAATGATAGGAAATCAAAGTTAGAAGGATCTTTCTATCTTGGTGGTTTATGTATGTCTTGGATAATCAAGAAGAAAGGTTTAATTTTATTTAGCACAAAAGATGCTGAGTTCATTACTGCCACACAGGCATGCACACAATTATTGTGGTCGAAGCAGTAGCTTGATGATCTGGGAGTTGTACAGAAGTCTCCGATTAAAATTTAGTGCGATAACTCAAGTGCTATAAATCTCATCAAAAATCATTTTCATCACTCAAGGAAATAGAACATTGAGGTAAAGTATCATTTTATCAAGGATAATTTTTATAATAAAACCATGAAGTTAGATTATGTGGCTACATAACTACTGGTTACAGAAATTCTGTCAAAGGCCTTACCCATGTAAGATTTTTAGTTTCATCGACTAGATATGGGAGTTCAAGAGACTCCCCTCACTTGAAAAAATGTGGATGTGGGACCCTCCCCTCTCCTCGAGGTATTGTTTTTTTTTTCACTAATTTTCTAATATGTGTTCTATTTAATGTTTCATACCAAAAAGGAGTGATTATTGGGTTCATTGATAGAGGGGAAGAAATTGTGACTCCTACAAGTAAAGAAACTGTGGATAAGGAAGAGAGAAAATTTCTTAGTCAAAGTCATTGGAGGAAGTTGATAGGTGGGGGATCAAGATATGGATAGAGTAATGAGATAGGGGGAGAGTTTGAAATATGATGATGCTAGAAATGATTGATCAATGAATAGATATCATGAAAGAAAAGGATCATGATAAAAGATGAAGAGTGACATTAGAATAGTGTCAGAAGGATTCCAATGATCAGAAATTGGTATCATTTTTGTATAAACAATTGGGGTCATCAATGAAGTTATTCATTGATGAACTTCTCATACTACTCTTGTTTCTCACATCGAGCATTGATCATTCGGGATTAGAGTATGTGGTGAGTGAATCATTAGTCACTATCTAAATCAAAAGTGGCAATTGGTGTTATATGAATAAAAGAGCTTCATAGAGATATCCAACTGCAGAGAATGGTTTTATCAAGAGTTCTCAATAAACCCAAAGGAGGAGATTGTTCAGAAAAATCCATCAAATTAACATTACAACACTTTTGAGATGTTTGTGTTTGTTGACAGTGATGGTTTTGATGGTGAATTGTTGAGTCCCGGTGATTTTTTTGAAAATCAATGTTGACATAGAACCATGGAAAATAATGATAAGATCTGGAGGTGGTACAAAAGAACAAACGCAAGGTGGCCCCAGTTTCCAATTTTTTCCAAATTTTTGGGGTCCAAAATTTGGAATTTGGTGATCATCACAAAATATGTATTTCCATGATGATCTCTTAATAATATAGAAAACTCACGAGTTTCGTGAATATGGGATTCTTGATGTGGAATTCGCGAAGACTTCAGGAATGATAATTGTGTTTTTCGGGATTACAATGATCTTCGCAAATGGAAACGATGAAGGGAAATTTGAAGGATCTCTGTCGCAGTGGCATGAAGGAATTGGAAGAACACTCTATGATTATGATGAGCTCTATGATCTGAAAATTTACATTGTGCTCTATGATATAGAAAAAATTTTGGTGGAAATTTCAGCACTTCATGATTTGAGTTGATGTGGAGATGACTATGCATAGAAGGTTTGAGGGTCGGTGGAATAGCCTATAAATTGGCCTTGACCCCCTCAAGAAATGTATAGTGTTTCCAAAGAGAAACATGCATCACTCAACTCATGAATAAGGTTTGCGAAAGTAGTGTGCTTCTCAAAAGGAGCTTTTTGGTGGATAATCTAGGTCCGTGAAAGAGGAGTGTTCCGCATTGGCTCCATGATCATCATGAAGGAAGTCTCTTTGTGTTGGATTGAGCTCTGCGATGGCCTATGCTTTGGAAATTCTTTAGGATTTTGAGGGTTTAAGCTCTGTGAATAAGTGTGCTCTACTAGGAAGCTATATCTACAAAGGTGTGTGCTTCGTGAAGAGGATAGGACTTCAAAAATCCTTGTTTGGGCTTTGTAAAATTGGAAGATTCACGAAGTAGGGTGATTTGAGAAGGTATTTCCAAAGGGTGTTTCCCAGTGATCATTGTAAAAGGGGTATTCATCAGTTGATGAAATTTTGACCTCAATAGAGCATCTGTATATAGTAGAGGATGCATTCATTACTGATAATGAAGATACCTACAAGTCTATAAAATGTTGGTGGATCTTAAGAAGAAGCAGTGAGCTCATATCAGTTGAGAGAGTAGTGAGTTCTCATATAGTGAGTGGTTATAAACCATGAGGGGCAGTGAGTTCACTTTGAACTTGTAATTAGAAGTGTGCTTATAGTGGATTTGGTACATTGGCACATCACCTATGTATGTTCCTTGGACATAGCCAAATGAGGGTGAACCATGTAAAATTAATGTGTCGTGTTGATGTTTTTTTCATACTTTGAACTGGGGAGGAGAGAGAAGAGATTTTTTTCCAAAGAAAAAACAAGATCAGAGGGGTAGTTTTTTTAATCTGTCATACCCTGATTCACCCCCCCCCCCATCTCAGGGTATCTATATGAGTGTACCTAACAAAAAGGCTATAGAAAAGTGGCCTATATAGAAAACATGTTTCATTTACATTCAAAACCAAAACCAAAATGAACCAAAAGGAAATGGGACCGATAAAAAAAAATATAATACTCATAATCTCATGAAGACTATCCTCTTCCACAACACCATTAAAACTATCCCCCATAATATTAATAACTTGAATGTGTATCCACTTCCCCTATGAAAGGTGTTCAATTTTTAAAAACAGAAAAATATATGGTTTACATATTCATATTGGGTATATATATAGGGTATAGTATCACATTTCTACTGAGATATCCCCAATTTTTTCATGTATTTCGATTTTAATACAAAAAAAGGTTTTTTTAATAGGAAATTTATAATTTTTTTAAAACATGATTAAATATTATAAAAGAAGTAAAAGATTCAATATTTACTAAACATAAGTAAAACAACAACATAATAACTATGAGAAATATTTAGCATGGTTTGTGGTGTTCTAGGAGAATTATATCTCTATTATCAAAAATATAAATATCTCTTCCTATACACTATCCATTCAAGTGGATGCACCCAATTTACTATAGTTGTAATCCATGCATATTTATTTTTATTATTTCTGAATTATAAAACTAATAGTGATACTAGATCAAGGACTTTCTAGAGCTCATAGCCATATGTCCTATCCTAAATTCCAATGTTTCGAGATTTACCATGTGATTTTTTATATTATCAAACCCTACCAATATCCTTTCACCAAAAACCTACTCCTTATAAACCAATAAAATCATTTAAATAAATTATAATAAGGAATAATCCTCTTCTAAATCATTGATCATACCAATTAATTTTATTAACCCATATAAACAAAATAATTACTGAATAGTTGTAATTATATGAAATAACATTTAAATCATCAAATAATATAACAATATGAAACCACATACCTTTATTATTGAATCCACCAACATCCCATTGAAAAACCCAAGATAAGAACAGATGATATCCTATTGGAAAAGGGATAAACCAAAAACATCACACCACAAGTGAAAAAAAATTATGTAAAACAACGTTCTGTTACTACAACCACTGGAGAGAAGGAAACCTAAGAAAAAAAGGAGAATATTCATGTCTGATAAGACATAAGAGTCTTACATAATGATTCATTGAGGATCTATTCTCAACTCATCCAAATATTGAATCTAATATGTTTTTGATTGAGAGGATAATTGTTCCTATGTCTGTGAAAGTAAAATTTTGTGAAAAATGGGAGATAAAGTTATAAACATAGAGGTTTAATTTTTTGAAAAAAAATCTTGTCAAAAATGGGTTGGTCACACAGTTTCACAGCATAGTTTTCCAGATTGTGCTCCAACCCTATGGGAGCATCTATCCCACATGGTGGAGGTGAATATTTTTGGTCCAAATGGTTTCATATATTTTTTTCCTAACCATTTAAGCACTCTAGTATCATTATAAAATATGTAGGATTTTATAGGGTCTAGTGCACAGTTTCTATGAACCCTACACTGATGATGTACCACACTCTATCTCTCAATATTGTGTATCTAAAAAGACCCATTGAATCTATAATAAAAATTAAATAATTATATTAAATAATAAATATTTTAAATAAACCCTATGTGTGTGTCATTTTTTTTTCAGAATCATCAATTTTCCAGGAGTTGTGAAAAATATTGATTTTACTAAAGAACTATATTTTCTCTTAAATAGTTGCAATATATAAATTTATTTTAATTTCGTTTGAGAAGAAAAAATATTAAATTATATTGTATATGATATAATTGTTTTAATTTTTTTTTAATTTTATACTATAATTTTGAATTTATTTTTTCATACAACAAAATTAAATAAATCTGAAAAATTATATTATTTTCATATTTTCTAGGATTAATATTAAATTAAATTATTCAATTCATATGAAATTAATTTGATAAAAAAAATCAAATTTTTTGACCGCATAATGAATATTATTTTATAAGGGAAATATAATATTTTACCATTATGAATTATAAATAAAATAAATATCTATTACTATGGATAAGGTAAAGATAGATTTTTAAGGGTAATATAAAAAATAGATATTCCCTATCTCATATAATATTCAGTAATGGTCCCTTTTGGAACCATTTTTCATGAAAAATACATTAAAGTATATTGTCCTTTTAAAAAATCCCAACTTTTTCCTCCCACCGTGATTTAAAAGGAAACACCATATCCTCTTCACTCCACACATCATGAGCCTTTTGGATCAAAAATTCCCTCAAAATATCACATCTATACATCTCTCTCCTTGAACTAAAGTCCGTAGTTTGATCAGAAAACCATTATTGTAGGGATCCAAATATAGACCTAAAGTGGTTATCTGAATATTATTCATAGATATTACTTTTGTGCTTTCATTTTATATCTTCTTCTACCAGAATAAAATTATTTTAATTCATTATAGAATAATAAAAAACATATAATACATATAATAATTTTTAATTATTATAATTTCATATCCAATATTCAACTCCTCTTCTATCAAAGATGATACAAAATCATTGTTCATGCTTACGGTAGACTACTACCTCACAAATATATTTAATGTTTTCCACATCACCACCTCTCATGGATAATTATAATAATAAATTTAATATATATATATTATTCATCATATCTTTATCATAATAAAAATTAATATAATATATTTTTTCTTATCGTTCTATTCATTTAAAGATGTTAATATTGCTCATCAGAATGTGTGCACTACCACCTCCATAAAGTGATATGGTATGAGTTTCACCACAAAATAAAATAGATAGTAAATATATTTTTATTTAAATATATAAATTATTATTTATAATATAATTATTATTCTCTAAGGATATAATAATACATAACATATTTAATTCTCATCATTGTTTAATTGAATCATTACTCATGCATATTTTTAACCTAATTTCTCTTCGAATGTATCCTAGTTAATATTTCATAATCACCATAATTTATTTTTTTAAATGTTATACTTTATTTATAAAAAAGATAATTATTTCTTTCTTATTATTCTAGACATTATATAATCATAAACTATTTTACCACTTTCAACCTACAAAATTCATTTTTTACATTTGAAACAAATATCATAAAAACATACACAATTAACATAATTGATTAGGTATTTAAATGTAATAATTTAATAAATAATATTAAAGGAATAATAAACATAAAAATGGTTTTTACAGTTGCATATATTTAACATGAATTTATTAATAAGTAATATAAATAATGTACATGATTATTCAGTGTAAATGTAAGGGATCCCATCTCAATTTCAATTCATTGAGTCATATTTTAATTTCATATTCCAATTTCATTTATATAGTGTATATACAAACAATAATATTTTTATATAATTAATAATTCATATTTAATTTTATTTTATGTTTAAATGTAAATTATTGCATTAAAGTTGATTTGAATTGAATGTTTCCATATGGGAAGGGGTTTCTTAACTGAATTTACATTCATTAGGTTATATCACTTATAGATTTATTCATTTATGTAAATATTATGAGTGAAATAAGAATTTATTGTTTCATATTTTATTTAATTTTATACTATTTTTTAAAATTTTACTACACATGTATTCTTCATATACCTATTCTCATGTCAATGATATGATCTCTGTGTGGGATTTCATCTCAATTTCAACTCAATTGATAGATATTTTTTGTCAGGAAGTCAATAAACATTATGTGTTCTATATTTTAATCCACTTAGTTATATAATATGAATATATTTTTATTTTTAATTATCAATTATTTAATTTATGTTTTCCATTAAAAATTATTGTTTAATAGAAGCTATTAACTTATTTCTCTTTTGTATATGGTATATTTGTCTTCTGTGTTCATATTTTATTGATATTATTTTTTAAAGGTCCCATTTATTAATAAAATAATTTATTGAAGAAAATTTAATGTTATCAATTAATTTAAATATTTTTTTAAAGGAAAATTTAAAAAAAATAATTCAAATGAATATTTTGAATTTTTTTTGAATAAAATAAAAAATATTGTTTTCTTTTCAATGTATGAGAGAATAACAAGAATTATGGCCACCATAACCTTTTAAAAACATTTTGAATCATGTAAAAATGTTTTAATGGTTTTACAAATAAATCATTTCAGTTAAAGAAATTTTTGAATGTTTTCTACAATTTTAATTATTTCTAGAATGAAAATCATATTATTACCAAAACAATATTTCCACTAAATCGATATCTAACAATTTTCTCTCATTAATTTTTTAGAAATTAGTTCTCTAAGGAATAATTCAAATTTATTCAATACATATAAATTATATTTCTCTTTAATGTCCATATTTTTTCAATCATATATATTATTTTTTCTTAAAACACATACCATTTCTATGTAAGGCGTTTTACTTGGAATGTTATTTGATAATCTTGTGAACTATTGATATCTTTTCTTATTTACTCAATGTAAAAAATTATTGATAAGTGGTGTTGTTTGTGAATTGAATTCATCTTCCAATATATAATTAATTCATTGACAAAATTGGAATGGGTGGGGCCATATAATTGATAGCCCCTTGATGTATCGATTCTCCTGAGCTAAATATGTTGGAAAAATTAAATGGTTTTTTTGATTATACCTACCAATTGATAACAAATTCTAGGAGAAAGGTCCTACCATTATAAATTTCATGATTTAATATGATAATAATTTACATTATTGATAATTAAATTATTATTATCCATGAGATTAATACATTGATATTATTCATTGATGAAATTCATACACAATATATCGATTAAATAGAATGTGAATTCAATTATTTACCATTCCATATTGATTATCCTTTGTTGTTTCAAGATAACTTCATCTAAACATAATTCTCAATGTGAATCTGAGCTCCAAGTTTATGTTTTATTTTCCCCCAAGATATGAAAAAGGACATTATGTATAATATCAAGGTTGAAAAAATGTTCCTATGTTTTTTGTTTAATATTTCCAATATAAAATAATAATCACGTATGTATCTTGATTTCATAGGCAACTAAATTGATTGATCATTCCAAATGTGATCATTTTTATCATATAACAATTTAATAATGTAGAAAATTTATTTTGGATACTAGAGTTATTGTTTTTATTATTAATATTAGATGAAATTTAATAGAATATTTGAATATTAGATTTTTAATGAATATAGGTGCCAAGATAATTATAATATTCACTAATAGTTTTCATGTAATTTTACCAATATATTGATATTTATTTTATGGATCAATATTATTATTGATTATGAGGTAACCTGGTGTATTCCATCATTTTTGGATGGAAGATAATGTAAGGAAGGGATTGAATAACCACTTAAAATGTAGATATCTCAATACTGAGAAATCTAATATAAATTGTAATGGATCTAAACATACTATGGTCATGTTAGGGAAGATTAATATAATATTGTTCCATTATTTCTTGGTCTGTTACATTGTGAGTTTGGTCGTTGGAAGTTCTTGGAGGTGGTTCTTAGGTATTTTAGAGTATTCCGGTAGCTAAAGGCTAGGAAAAAGGGATTTAATTCCATGTAACTCTATTACATAATTTGAAACTTTGCTTTACAATTTTCCATGGAGTTTAAATGGAATGTTATATTTCGGGGTTTTACAAATAAAATAAAATTGAGAGGTAATGCATTTTTCAGTGGTAACCAAACCCTAGGTATTATAGGATGTGAAATTCAATTAAATGTTGTGTAATACCCTGTTCATGTGAATATTTAAAAATTATTTTTAGATAAAACATTATTCATTAATATTTGGTTTTCTATTACTCTTATTTTAGACATACCCTAGGTTCCATGAGGAGTCCTTCAAACCCGTCTCCTCCCTCCATGATCAACTAATCATGGTGGCTATTTCATGGCACGTAATGTTTTGGGGTTTTAAAAATAAAATAAAATTTAGAGGCAATGCGTTTTTCAGTGGAAACCAAACCCCGAGTATTATAGAATGTGAAATGGAATTACACATTGTGTAATACCATGATCATGAGAAGATTTAAACATTATTTTCATATGAACCATTATTCATTAAACTTTGGTGTTTTTATTACTCTCATTTTAGACATACCCTAGAACTCTCTTTGGTTTTTTAGTTAACAAAAGGAATAAATTATTTTTGAGTAATGAATGGAGAACCCATAGGTTAGGAACCCATAAGTTGGGCTTGATTGTTTGATATCATATAGGTATAAAATTATATCTTTCCCTTTGGATTTATATACTCACCCTACCCTTATTTTGAACTATATTCCAAACACCCCAATCGTATTGGGATAAGGTGTGCTTTCCAATCATCCCAGTGGGAGGATGGATAGATGGCCACCTACTGTTCCTTAATCCCACATCCATGTTGTGATAGCATAAGATTATTCAAAAATTTAGAGGTATGTGTGTCTTATGTGTCTACAGGCGAGTTGTTCCTTCACAGGATTTTTTGCTATGATATGGGTGGTGTTTTTTAGGTGTCTTCATGATGAGATGAGTTGTGATTTTCTAGGTTTCTTAGGGATTATATTTAATTCAGTATGTGGACCAGGTCTCTGCGAGAAGAATGTTATGTGGATTGAGGCCTAGGTGACATGACGATGTGTGTTTGTGTGTCCTATATGACTTTGGGTGGGACTTGATGTGGCTTGTGGCCCAGGTGACAGGATGTGGTTTGGTTGTGGGGACAACGTGTGTTTGGGTGGGTTATGACATGGTTCTTTTGGTTGAAGTGGAAGCACGATGATATTTACCATTAGGGAAGAGTGGATAAAGCAGTTGGACATGGTGTGGGGTACCCAAATCATTGATGTGATTTCTATATTAACTTACATGACTTGAGTTACTTCGGTATCATTCCTTTGTGATGATGGGATGGCTCGTATGCCTTGTTTCGTGTTGTTTTGTTATACTGTTTTCTCAGAGGGTAATTAGTATGTTTCTTTTCATGTAATCATGAGAGACATTGGTTATCCTACTAAGTATATCTATACACTAACTCTAAATATATAAAATTTCTTTCAAGATTCCTGGATGACTTCACAGACTATTCTAGGCCATATTATCTCGGATCTCGACAATTGTCGAGTCACTACTTTATCTCCCTTTTGATACATACATTATAGTTTTATTACAGTTGTAATTTCATTATTTCAATCATTCATGTGTGATAAATTTTGGTTTTATTTTATATATTTTTCTCAGAATTTTTTGGTATGAACCATCTATTATCTCAATCTTATTTCCCTAAAAAGGGAAATGCCTCTAACTATTGTGAGATTGTGTACCCTTAGTACTAGTCCCCACCCCATGGTGTAAAAAAGGATGGACATCAGGTCATTATCTGTATTTGAAAATTTCCAGCCCAAGAGTGATATCTTTTAAGGGAGGGGGTCATGAATGAATTTTATCAGAGGGTGATGGCTGGGAGATTGAATGGATTTTGGAGTTTGGAATAGTGAGTAATTCATAGAATGATAGGAAAAAATTGTTATATGATCTTGGTGCATGACATAGGCCTCGGAAGATTTGACATGTGATGGGATTTTAGGTCCCCCATGATCCGATGCAAGGACATTGAGCCTACTGATTTACCAAGTTAGTATACACCAGGTGCAGGGTAAAGACCCTTGGAAAGGTACATGAATCCAAAGGACCTGTGTTCTCGTATGAATTGTTCGTTTTTAGAAATTTAGAATGAAAGAAAATAAATCAATTAAAATGTGTTAACCTGAATTTCAAATAAAATTCCATACTATTCGGGATTGTGAATTCTTTTTTTTCCTTTCAGTTATGGCACTCGGCCATTGTCTATGTGTGGCTTAGGCAGTTGAGTATTAGCTATTTGATCGGTTTTATTGGAAGAGGGTTGATCTAGTGGAGGAAGATGACTAGTGACCTAGAACATTACGTTATTTCAAATGTAATGCTTTATGAATTTATGATGGCACTATTTTTGACACGAAGATAGAGAGATGCCTCAAGGAGACTGAGATCACCTTCATCCTGATCAAGGCCCCAATGTAGTACTTAGTTAAATTCATGGTTATTCAAATGTGAGTAATTGTTAGTTAGTTGTGTTCATTATACCTGGATAAGAGTAAAGAGATAATGTTCTATGGGTTTGTTTTGAGAATAATTTCTAAGAAGAATACCTTTCATCGACCACAAAAAATGAGAATAGGCATGAGTTTCTCTCCCTCCAATAGTGGATTTTGTCGGTATGAATATTGGGGATCAAGTTTAAGTATATCCTCTATTAACCACTTGATCTCTTTACATATGGGGATTCTCATTTCATATTTCCAGATAAGGAACTCTACCCTTCAATCCAGTATGTTGTTACTCCCTTTAAGTTGGAAACATATCGATAGGTCCATAAAAAAGAAGATGTGAATGAGTGGATGTAGACATGATGAGTTTTTCCACGAGAGGGATGTGAGAAGGGTTCTTTGAGAGTTTGGGTTACTAGTTGTAGGTATCAGGTTCCCGGACATTATAGGTTTCAATAGAAAGAGATTCAACCCCAGAACATTTTTTTCAACCATCCAGTCATCATGCTTTTTCTATGGGCTTGGGGACAAGGTGTTTCTTTTGTGTAATACACATACATATTCAGAATTAGTGTCCATGGAATGTTCGAGCTCATTATGAAAGAGTTGGATAGGTTTACTGTTATCCTCAACAACATTTTCCAGCCAAATAATTTTAGTAGTTGGGATACCAGGATCATGTTCCATCGAGGGGAGATGGAACATGCAGTGGTCGAACATAGGATGTCCCTCAGGGACCTTGACCTGGGAACGGTCATGGAGGCAGTGTTCACTCCACGGTAAGTGGATCTAGACATGAAATGTTGTATATATCATATAATGTAGTTCAAACCAGAACAAATAATGTTAAAGGTTTGATCTTTTTTTTTCAGTACGATTGCTTGTGATTTGTTGATTCTGGATATTCACATTCCATTATTGCAGCCACTCAAGCCCATGCATTGGAGATAAACAAAGATAGGCTTACCATTAACCTGTTGTTGAGTACACTATTCGTAGGTTAGACCAACCAATTTGTTTTGTGTCAGGGGTATAGACTAATGATGGGAATACATTAGTCTCATAGGGATCTTTTCTTGCAACAAATGCAGCCACCTAATTTCATTCTCTACCTTGATAGGTTGTATTTTGTTCATTTCATTATCAAATACTTAAAGAGTATTGTCTTGTTCTCGAATATGGGTGATCAAAGAGTGGTTTTCATTGGAGATAAAAATGATCAGGTAGGTAGTTTGTGTTTGGGGGATCCTCTTTCCTTGTTCTCTGAGATGTTAGTGGGATCAGTAGGTGCTGGGATGGTGGGTGTTCCCGAAGTTTTTATAGTCTTCCTAGATGTTTATCCTGAGCAGTTTCTAATGATACCCCCTTGATGTGATGTTATGTTCAAGATAGATCTGTAGCTCAGGGCTTCTCCAATATCGATGGATCAATATCAGATAAAACCTTCTGAGTTAAGGATGTTGAGGATTCATATAGGTCATCTGGTGAATAATGTCTTTATCTGTCCCATTATATTGTTTTGGGGTGCTCCAATGTTGTTTACAAAGAAGGTGAATAATGCATGATATTTTTCATAGTCTACTGGAGGTTGAACCCAGTGGAGGTCAAGAAACATTACCCTCTACCAAGGATATATGATCTTTTCCACTAGTTTAGTGTAAAAATATGGTTTTCTAAGATTGATCTATGGGCTGGATATCTCAATGTGAGTTTGAAAGAGGAATATATCCTAAATACTTCTTTTATGTGTAGGTCTGGGATCTTCATTTTCATAGTCAAGTAATTTTGTGTTACGAAAACACATGAATGTTCATGGGGATTATAAACTCTATTTTTTTGAGTTCCAATACCAATTTTTCATCATGTTCATCGATGAAACCTTGTGTAATCGACGTCAAAGGAAGAGAAATCAAGGAATATCATAAATGCCTTAGAGTTTCTACAATACCACCACTCTATTAAAACTTGTCCATGTTTAGGTTTTGGAAATTATAGGTGCAATTCCTTGTGCACGTGGTGTCACTGAATTGTGTGCAAGTAGACGAGTTGATTTTCATAGAAGTTGTTTCTTGGGAAGAACCTAAAATCATTTTAGAAGATCACTATTTTCTGGGTCTCAAAAGCAATTATCGGAGGTCTATACCCTATTTCTCTCAATTTGTTGCTCCATTGACATGTATGGCTAAGAAAGACCATGATTTTGGGTGTATTGAACATTTCTAGGTAATGTTCACCTATCTAAATTAGAAATTAGATCTTTCTCTAGAGATTAGATTTCTAGAGGAAGGGGTGTTGTTTGAGTTGTTTTGTGAAATTTAAAATTTGGGATAGGGATGCATCTTGATACAGTAGTGATTAGTGATCTCTTATGGATCCTTGTAGTTTCATCCCCATGAATTTAATTATTCCACCCACAATTTGGAGATAGAATAATTTCTATTTTCATTGATGTTGTGGTGGGATTACCACATTGGGGTGTTCTTTTCAGTCTTTATGGATCCTAATAAATTGGGTTATATTGTTTCCTAGTGATACTTGAACTTGTGGAAATGATGGTGGATTGAATTTATTCAGGACGATGATTTTGATATCTCTTACACCTCAATAAAATAGAATTTTGTAGATGATGCATTGAGAATAATGTCACATAAGGAGGTTGTATGGGAATATGTAGATTTTTGGTGAGCAACGAAGGATTTGGAAGCCTTGCACATAGATGTGGGAAAAAATTGTGGTAGACGAATTTAGTTCTAGATGAGTGTTTAGTATTCTCTGATGTAGCAGTCGGATGAGTCACAATGGGGAGACTTAGAGGTAGAGATGTTTCTCGATCGTGTTGTTCATGGTGATGACATCGATGGATGGTTAGAGGATGGACATAACTAGATGTTGTTCCATGGAATGATGTTTGTTTCAACAGTAGTATTCAATGGGGTCCTTGGTGAGTTTCAAAAATTACCATCGGTGGTACACCTATGAATTATTGAGGTGTACAATGGCTTGAGAAGTACAATTTGATGGATTGGTATACAACAGGTAGTGATGGAGTTTGTGGAAAGGTGCTTTGTTTTCTAGCTAGTTAATGAAGACCACCTTATTCATGGTTGGTTTTTCTAGCCCAAGGATGTCCCTTAGTGAAATGGGATAAAATCTCAATGGATTTTATCATGGGGTTAGCTAGAGATTAGGGAGGATATGGTGCTATCTGGGAAGTGGTGGATCAGTTGATGAAGTCATCCCACTTCCTAGAAATTAAATAATCTGCAATTGTGGATGCTTTGGAAAATATGTAAGTGGATGGGGTGGTGTGTATTAGTAGAGTTTTTATGTCTATTATCTGATATTGTGATGGGTTTTTTACCTCATCAGTTTTTGGGGTATTGCATCATGTTTTTGGATCCCATTTATGTGTCATCACTACCTTCCACACTTAGAGAGATGGTAAAAAAAAATAGACAATCCAAATGCTATAATATATACAATGAGCATGCATATTGGACTTTGGAGTATCTTGGGTGAAATACATACCCTTGGTAGAGTCTGGTTAAAATAATAGCTATCCCTATTCCAGTGTCATAGATTCATTTGATTATCTGTATGAATAACCATGCCATTAACCATTATGTAGGGTAAGGTTTGAGGAGATAGTTGTTCTTTGCCCCAAGGTTGTGAAGATAATGATAGAGAATGATCAGCTCATTTTTGAGAGGAAGAAAGCATATAAGGACTTATAGAAGTCGTTTGTAGAATTTATAAGGAGGCCCTTGGAGTTTGATGATGGGTAACACATGCTCTTGATGGTTTACCTTCGACATGGGCAATAGATGCATAGAAGAGGGAGTAAACTTTATCCCAGGTTAATGGACCCTTTGAGGAGTTATGGAGAGTTGGTGTGGTGGAATACCAGAAGAAGTTTCCATCATAGTTGGGGAGGATCCATAATGTCCACCATATCTTTCTAATTGTTTGGTATCTTTATGATGACTGTCATGTCCTTGGCTTAGGAGAGTTAGATATTTTGGATGACATAATGTATGTAGAGGGGTTGACGGTGTTCTAGAATTTTCGGGAGAAGGTTCTTCATGGATAGACGATTCCTTTGGTTCACATTTTGTGGAGGCATGGTTTCATGGAGGAGAGTACATGGGGGGAAAGAATCGAAGAATCATTCCTTGTACCTGGAGTTGTTTTAATATTTTCCTTTTTATATATTGTTTTGTGATGTAATTCTTGAACAATATTTTATATGAGATGAGATGGTTTCCCTTGGAAGTGTTATGTGTAGTGCGATGTGTAATAATTTTGTGACGTGCAGATATGGGAGGATTTGAAAACTAATCAAGACCCATTAATTGGATTAGATTAAAACATTGTTGGCAAGTCAGTACCTCCCAGAGTGGATAATATATTGACATGCAAGACAGAATTTCTAGATTCATATGTTTGGAAAGTGTGGTTTTTTGTGATCATCTGGTGTGTCTTTTGGTTTTTGGAGTTAGAATTTATTGGAGTAGGTGTCTTTTATATAGTAATTTACACTCCATGTTTCGAACAACACATGGTGTTTTATCGTTGAACGTTATCATGATTGAATGTATGCAATATTTCAAGTGTAGCATGATCATTAAGAGGTATCTCATGATGTTTTTTGGACCCCAATCTCTCATGGTATTGGTTTTGGATTATCTAGGGTGAGAACCATTTTTCATGTATCTAAGGTAATATTTTTATTCTTCCTAGTACATTACGTTGAAATTTTGGTTGTTGTAAAGTACTCAGAGGAGGCTATGAATGAGTTTGGAGGATTTTGGTGACTAAATGAGGGGAAAAGGGGGATTTCCTACCATGTAACTATATTAAACGATGTGAAAATATGACTCATAGTTTTGCATGGAGTATTCATGGAATGTAATATTTCATTGTTTAAAAAATATAATAAAATTGAGAGGTGACAAGTATGTCTATGAATACCGAACCAGATATATTACACGATGTGAAGGGGTATTGCATTTCTTATAATACCCTGATCATGTGTAGCTCTAAAAATTATTTCCTATCGAACTATTATTCATTATCTCATGGTTTTGTATTCCCCTCATACCTTATAAACCCTATGTTCTCTATGGATTACTTCATGTACTACTCCTCCCCCCATGATCTATCAATATCGACCACTGTTGGAAGGTGAACCGTAGTAAATATATGGTAATTATTCTCCAATTTTGCATCTGTTTACTCTTGTTCTTTCCTCAGGATTCATTGATGTAGTAAATGTTGGCTTGAGTTGGATGTTTGGGTAGCATATTGATAATCTTTTATTGTGGAATAGGTTATCCTGTATTTTTAGTGGTTCTATTTTTCTTTCAATCATTCTTCTTTTCCCTACAGTGAACCAACGAGTTGAAATTCTTTTTCAATGTTGGGTTTTGCTTCATTTCTCTTTTATTTTGTATCATGTGGAAGAGATATACTTTTTTTCCTTTGTATGATAGATGTTCTACACTAATAAAATATAAGAACCTGTTAAAATTAATTGAAAGTGGTAGAGGGATCCAATGAGTATGTTTTTCATTATTTGATTCTTTTATGTTTTAGTGAACCACACAGGACAAACACCCCCACTAAAATACATTCCTTGGTCATATGTGGTTTACCATTATATAAGATTAATGTTTCTTTTTTTCTTTTTAACACTATCAAATGAAAATATTTAAACCATGTACACTATGATAATAAAAAATACGCCAAGATTACCCAGTTTCTGTGAAAACCCCTAAATTAACATGTGGAGTTAGATAAGGAATACCTCATTAAATCATGAATTGTGTTACTATTTGGAATTTTGGTTGATTTTTGTGTGGTATAGTGTGGTTGTGTGTGCTGGAAAGATGGAATATGAAGTGGCTAGGTTGTGATGTGTGGATATACTCTAGTTTGTGATGTTGATAGTTCTTAAAGTACAAGTCTGTTTTGTGGGTTGGTTGGGGTGGAGTGGTGAATGGTCTTATAGATGATAGATCAACCTTACCATGTAATGGAATATCAGGTTAACATATGATTGATTGTGGAATAGATGAGAAGTGTAGATCATTAGGGATGTGATCGACTTATGAGGTGATGTGTTGTTATGTTGCCTATTGTGCGATGTTTTTAGTATGTTCATAGATAATGGAGGAATAAATAAATAAATAATTGGTTAATAAAATCTATAATTGTATTGGTTTGGTTTGGTTAAATGAATAAATAAATGAGTCATGATTAATGAATGGTAATGGTTAATCAAGATTCATGGAAATTGAATAGAGGTTGTGGCCTGATGTGTGCTGTTTTACATTTAGAGGTAACTTTAAAAAGTTGGTAGTGTTGTGAGATAGTATTTCATTAAGAACCCTTATCATGTTCTTGAGTGTTTGGTATCATATATGTTTATACTTGTATATTCTTATGTGATTTCTATATGAACCCAACTAGAGTTGATCACTACGTGATAAACACCCCAATCATCACGAGGGACAATCTCTGTCACAAAAATCCGGGTGGGGGGATGGATGGATAGCCACCCACTCTTCCCTGTACATAATTCTAGGAATTAATAGCACATGATTATTCAAGCCCAAGGTGGTTTTGAGGACCAGGTGTGTAAAAGAGTGTTATTCTTTCCAATGTGTCTTTTTGATGATATGGGTTGTGTTTTCCCAGGTGTCTTTTGGATTCAATGAGTTATGATTTCAAATGTGTCTTTGGAAAGTTATGTGATGTGGTATGTGACCTAGTTTTCTATCAATGGGATGTGATGTGGCTCGTTTCCCATGGAATGGTTTTTGGATTGGTTGTGTTTCTCAGGTTTCTGGGGGCGAGATGTGATGTGGATTATGGCATAGGTGATAAGATGAGCTATGGTTATGAGGCCTGGGTGTGTGCAGGTGGCTTGTGATGTGGTTATATCAGAAGAGGATGGAGCAAGAGGACATTTTTTATAAGGAAACGAAATCTAAACTAGTGGGATGTGGTGTAGGTACCCAAATCATCAGTGTGCTACCTATATTACCTTACATGACTAGAATTACTTTATGAGTGTGCCTTGGGGAGGATGGGATGACAAGTACACCTTGTTAGGTGTTGTTTGGATCTTCTATTTCACACATGGGAAATAATATTCTTCTTTTTACATGTTCATGATTGAATTTGGGTTTCCTTTTGAATATATCTACATACCTACCCTATGTATATAAAGCTACTTTCAGATATCCAATGGGACTTTGTGGAATATGTGTGACCATCCTAGATCAAATATCGAGAGTTGTTGAGTTACTACTTTAGATTTATTTTGAGGCTTACTTTGGATATTTATTTCACTTGTAATATTTTTATTTTAAACATGCATGGGGAATGAATTTTGTTTTTCTATTATATATTTTTTCTTTGAGTTTTTTGGGATGAACAAGCATATCTCTTTATCTTCTTTTCCTAAAAAGGGGAATATATATCTTTTTGTGAGATCGTGTACCATTGGTTCTAGTCTCCACCATGGGGCCTATTGGAGGTGGGACTTGGTGGGGGGGGGGGTCTTTATCTCCCTTTCATCATTTCCAGCCTAGGATGTGTATCTTTGGAGGGTGGTGGTCAAGACACATATTCCGATTGTGATGAATAACATTGGATAAATGAGGAAAACTATAATTCCACAGTGTGATTATCGTATTTTTTAGATCACTTAATTTTTTATAAGACTAAATATTTTAAAATAAATATTAATAAAATTGGTAGCTATAAAATTTATTATATCCCTTGAAAAGTAATACCAATAATTTTTATGTAATGAATTTGGGGATTTTATTTTGATGGTTTATTATTTAAAATGAGATATCAATCAATGGTTGTCCTTGATCAAAAAAATATAAGGATGTTCCATAAATATAACTCATGTAAGGTATTAATTTTAATGTCATATTCCATGATAAATAATTACCTTATATGAAATAAACATATTTCAAAAGGAAATTTATCCATCTATGATAAAAGTTATTGGATTGTGTTTTTGAGTAGGAGGAAAAAATATAAGACTAAAATATAATTATATTGAAAATATATGTAATGTAGAATGTAATATTAGTAATCTCATTGAGGAGCTTAAGACAATACTCCAACTAGTACCACTCTCAAAGAAAATTATTAAATGATTATATGGTATCATGTTCTTTTCAGATGGAGAAATAAACATATATGTCCTATATTTTTTCCTAGAATCAAGAGAATAAATGTTTGACTATGAAACGTGGAAAATAAAATAGGATAAGTAAAATATGGGTTGTATGGAACTTCCCACCTATGGTAATTTTCAAAATAAACACCCAGTTAATTTCATAATGGGAACATGAGTTTGTTTCATGTGTAGAGAAAGGGTCTATAAGGCTCTTGAATTCATGGAAATGAAATAAAACACAACTACATAACACATTGACTATAAATAGAAATGGAATTATTCAAACCATTTCCGTATGAGTCAAGTGAACTTACCATAGAAGAAACCAAAAGTATAAGTATAATATAGTTCTACTACAATTATAAATGTTTAATGATAAAATTTATCGGGTTTTTCGATTGAATAATTATAGTGTATAAGTGTCATATCAAAGATATTTTGGTTATAAGAATCATGAAATGTATCAATAATATACTAAAATAGTTTTCCTTCAGTATTTTAAATTATAGATGGAATGGTAAAAATAACCAAAAAAGTGATTTATTGGTAATGTGATATTTTTTAGTATACCTGGATAATGGATTGAAAACACATAATAAGTACCCGATGTTGTGTCAATAATGCTTAATTTTTGAAAATAAATTATTTAAATTGATGACGTAAATGGGATAGAATTGGAAACATTGAAATTAGTTGGTGAATTGATAATATAGTGAAGAAGTATATTTCCTTTTTGTATTTATATAATATGTATTATAATATATAAGGAAAAAGGATGGAGAAATGTTTTAGAAAAAGGTAATTTTTCAATGATGTTCTTTATGGTTTAGGTTATTAATATGTTTTATGATTATATATTATCATGGTTTTCACATGTTTGGTATGAAACATAATGATCTTGTTTATGTTCTTTTGGTATGACTGTTAGATAAAATATTTTTTATTTTTTTGTTTTTAATTTGGCCAGACATACTTTGGAGGAGTATTATGGATAACTATTTATGGAATAGATAAATTTGACCATTAGGGGTTATTTTTGTGGTCATGGATATTATTTTATTTTATTAGGATACTTTTGTTAACCATTTTTGTTTTGATAGATATCTAGAAAAAATAATTACCATAATATTATTTTATGGATCTTAGAATCCATTAAATATTAATTTATGTTTCTCAAGATTGAAAATTTTATCATAAATACCCATCGTTTAGTGAATGAATGAAGGGATAAAATTATAAAATCCATGTATTAATATTTCATTATATTTTTGTATATATATTTATGTGATTTCCTAAATTTAGGAAAATTACATTAAAACATAATGTTATCATCTTATGATCATTTATGATGAATTTATTCTCTTTAACACATAAAAGATATATGGTTTTTTAGTATTTAAAATTACTTATACCATGTTATATATCACTCTAAATTTTTGATTGTAAATTTTTTTACTCCATGACCTTATATCCACTTCCCATAAATGTTCACCAATTTTATATTGTAGTTTTGTGTTATTCTATATGACCTTCACATTTCCCTTTCCTTATTTTTAAGATGTAGTGTTATCAAAAAAATTTAAAATTATGGTTTTCCAAAATGAAATTTTAATATGTAAAACCATTGATTTTAAATAACAATTTAAAATTATGAGGATGAGATTTATTGAATTGGGATTATTTAATAAATTGACATTTTAAAATAACTCAATATTTTATAGCATAAATGGAAGGAACCACCAACCCGAAATAAACAATGAAATATTATTATTTAAATATTTCCATTATATCATAGCCATTGAAGTAAAGGATATTAATAAGATTAACCAAACATGATATTTATATATATATGAAGAAAATACTGAATAAAAATGAATTACTTTGTTCTTATGAAATATTTTTTTTAATAAAGTCATTTTTCAAAAAAACAAAAACATTTGAAAATTAATTTTTTTATTTTAATGATAAAATAATATAATTATTTCTTATATTTTTATGAAATTTATTTAATAAAATTAAATTTAAATTTGATATCATAATATGAAAATTATCTTCTAATGAATTTTTTCGATTTTTCTGACATTTTTTATTTATATTTGAATTGTGTAAAATATTTATATTCATCAAAAATTGTATTTCCATTTCATGAATATAAAATTTTATATATTTAAAAAATTATTTCAATAAAAATATATTAAATAATATTATAAACAATACAATGACGGTCATTTTAAATAAAACTATTTCAGAATTTTGTATAAACACAATATTATACTTTGAAAGACTTTTTCCGAAAGATCATTCATTTTCATATTTTGAGTGTACAAAGTTAAATTAAATTATGAAACATCAATTAATTTAATTTCATAAAAATTATTATTTTTTTGAACCATAATAACTAATATTACATAATATTGTAAAATTATTTTTTTAATATTTATCATCAAATATAGTAAAAATATATTATAACACATAAGGATAAAACATGTTGATAACTGGATAATATAAATTAATAAATGATAAAATTACTTAAAAATGGATAATTTATGTTTTCTAACCATATATATACCCTTTCACATATAATATTCTTATTCACCATTTTTGAATAAATATTTCAAAACTACGACAATAATATATTTTAATATTTATAATATTTTTAATTGTGACATATCCCCTACATCTAAAAGCGCACCCCAACTCATTTATAATCCACACATTAAGATATATTTTGATTTTTTAAGACCTACCCAAATAAATTTTTTCTATATCAATCCCTACAATAATTTATTTGTTTTGATCATAAATCATTACTAGGAAATGAATATGTATAATCTTAATGAATATGTATAGTGAAGAGGTATATTTTATAACCATTTATTTTAATTTTATTTATGAATCTACCTCCATGATATAGTATTCATCCACGATAAAACAATGATATCAATATCACTCATATACCGATATGTTATTATGATAATTACATAACCTGTATACCTCTCCCCTTCTATCAAATTGGAAATGAAACTTTCATTCATATGTATAACGGTTTACCGCCTGACAAATCGATAAAATTAGTTTTTGATCAATAACTCTCAAGGATAGTTATAATTATGAATTTATTGTATATATATATTTTACAATCCTTATATAATAATAATTATTTAAAATAAATATATAATATATTATCTTAACTTTCCATTCATTGTAAAATTATAGTTTCACTCGTACATATGTCTGGACGTCGACACCCACAAAGCGATGTGATTATTTTCTCAACTAAACATCACATAGATTATATATGTAATTTTAGTTATATAAATAATAGGTTATTTATTTTATAATGAAAAATCTATAATGATATAATAATTCTTCTCTCATTTCTATCATGATTGGTGATGAATAAAAATATTTCTCATGAATATGTATGGTCTACCATTTCCATGATTGCAACATAACTTATTTTTCTATACCATATTTACAAAAAAAAAATTAAATGAATAATTGATGTATAAAAATGATAATTATTTTGTTATTTTTAATATATATATGATGTATTGGTAAAAATAATTATAGTAGCCGACAAACAGATTTGATTTTGGATATGTAAACTGAATAACTTCAAAATGTCTTATGTTTACAAAGTTAATTATGTAATTAAGTTTAACATGGTAGTAAATAAAATAAGATTAATAATAAATATCAAAATGGTTCATAAGAAATTAGATTATTGAAATAAATATATATTTATTTCAATATTAATAGAATATTTAATGAGACATACCAAAGTTAAAGGACTCCATCTCAATTTATTTTCATTAAGACATAATTTAATGTTAAACAATAATTTTATTTATATGGTGTATGTACTGACTATTTTAATGTTATACATTAATTATTTCATATTTCATTATATTTTAGGTTATTATTAAAATTATATCATTCAAGGATATTTGACATGAATGTTACCAGTTTTTGCAGGGTAACTATTACAACTATACTTTAATTGGGTTATATCAGTTATCTATCGATTCTTTTATGTCAAGATTATGTTGTAAATGAACTTGGATTGTTTCATGTTGTATTATCACTAATATTGTGAGGATATAAATTCTTTATACATTATATATTCATTGAATAATTCACCTATCACATGTGGATATTTATTCATGTTTATTAATGATTCAATTTAATATACTCATTCAAGTGAAATGACTAAAATTATATTTATCCATGACATTTTTATACAAATTTTTATTTATTTATTAAATTATTTATTATGTAAAATTATATTTATCCATCACATTTTTATTTTTTCAAATGCAATATTCTAATTTTTTCAATTAATGCAGCATTTTTTTTAAAATGACTAAGGGGGGTTATTTTTTATCATTTTTGTAGGGATAAAATAAATTTCTATAATAATTTACGTTTAACACATTTTATATGATTATATTTGATCTCAATGGTTTGGAAAAAAATAGTTAATGAATGATTAATTTATAATTTATCATAAATTTTAATTATTAAACAAAATGACTTTATTGCATTATAAAGCCTATGTTTCTACTGAATCATAGTCATATCATATCACTTAATAATTTTTTAGACATTAATTTTCAATTAAAAAATTAAATTTATTCCTATCAATGGACATTTTTTTATCAGGAAATCCGAATTTTTATATGGATATTTTTGTTTCCTAATTCATATGATTTCCCTACATACAGTGTTCTACTTTTAATGTTCTTTTATTGATTAGAGAAATACTCATATTTCATATATATTATATAATACATATATTTATTGACAAGGATTATTAGTTATGAATTGAATTAATTTCTTATTATATAAGGACTATATTAGATAGAAAGTTTAAGGTGTGAATTGATTAAAGATATCCCCTAAACATATAAGTAATCTCATAGGTTTAATTGATTTTCTAAATTTAAAGGTGTGTTTAATTATATGTACCCACAAATTTAACAATCATGGAACAAGATATTAATTTATTGATGCCATTATTTCTATGATCATGACATCCAATATTAATAATTCCCATCATTGAGAATTCATTTATTATTTTCCAGGTGATTATTGTATTAATATTATCTATGGATGGATATTTTACTCAGGTTTTTGATTAAATGTCTTATGTTGTCAGGTATTCACCATTCTATATCGATTAATTCTTATTCACTAAAAATTTAAATTGATATACATAACTTATTTTGAGCATCTGAGATCACCCTTTATATTTTTCATTTCCCATGATATTAATAATGTTATTATGAATAGTATATTGGATGTGAGAATATTTTTTTCATTCTACATAATTCATATATCCAATGTATATGAGAATGAGTCATTTATATAGTATTGAAAGAATAATAAAATCCTTATTCTTTCAGGATGATATAATTTTTATCTTATACAAATGTAATAAAGTAGAAACTAGATCTGGGAAACTATAATTTGGGTTGTCAAAATAATCCTTGTGTCATGAATCATGATTTATTACACATGTTTTATTAGGTCTGTATTGTAAATATAAAATGATTATGCCCTCATAATAAAATGTTCATATTATTCTAACTTATGATCAGTAGTTGTTATCTCTTATAATTAAACTTGTGTATCTAATGATGTGAATACATTAATATATTCACAATACCCATATTATGAAGAAAAAAAATAACATTTGTTATCTCTAGAAGGGTCCTAATGTTTTTTAACTATGGAAAACTGTTCATTTTGTTGTAAAATAATTTTATTATCAAAATATTAAATAAAATTAAACATTATGATGATGTATTGTTTTAATTTTTGAGTAGTAATGTTTATATATGGAAATTATGTTAAATATATGTGAATATCGCATAGGTCATTCATATAGTATTAACATATTTGTTAAATGTTTTAATTTTTTCTACTTATTTGGGATTATGGATCATGGGACCTTTATAATCCCATCTGGAGAACATTTCCTAGAAAACATCACCAATAACCAAATATGAATCACTTATTTTGTTGTAACATCCATGTTGTAAATATGATAGATAAACATTTACATTTTACATTGCATTACCATGAAGGTGTAATATCAATCATATCATTCTAATAACATCAATGGTAATATTGTTCAATTTATTATTAACACATTACCCTAAATCACTAATTACAATACATGATTAAAATATTCCCTATAATCATGCTCAAATTTATTTGGAAAATTTATCATTTACAATCCAATATATCAGGAACGTTATAAAAAATTATTGTTAATGTATCAATATCATGCCCTAACATATTTTATAGGCTTGTGTTAATTATTTTTCTAGACTATGATTATTCTAATAATTTATTTTATTAATATAAATATGTGGAGGGATCACCTATAGTTTTTATCTTCTCCATGAATATTTTATAAAAAGTATAATTGAGATAGTTATAAAATTACATAGTATATATTAAACTGTGGTTGAGAATACATTGTTTATTTCTCAAGGTAAAACAATTGTTGATGTAATGTATCAATGTATTAAAATATATAATCCAATCATTAAACATCAAAATATTCTTTAAAAAAATACTACTGAGTGGTTTTATACCCCTTGGGATTAATATTTTAATAATTATAAAGGACATCACATATTATTATTCATTATGAAATGATTACTGTTCAATGGGTATTTTATTTTAAATTTTAACCGTTATATTTATTTACTTTTTTAATTTTTTATATATTATTTCTTGTTATATGGTTATTCATTCATATATTTTTTATTATTCATCATTATGTAACATGGATATTTCCTCAATTAAATTGTTAATTTCAGATATTAAAATCTTTTTTATATTTGTTTTTGGGGACACTATGATTTTATCCTACATTTCCCATTTAATTTCCCTAAATTACAATTCAAAGTGGTTTAAATAGATAATACTATCGTTGAATATTTCTAGTGTTTTAAAATAGAAAATGTAATTTTAGGTCATTGTTTATATATATAATAAAATACCATTTCATTTGGTTCATTTCATGATATTCATACAAAAAATTATGTTATTATTACTTCATTATCAAGATAAGAAACATATGTATATTATCTTAAAATAGAAAATATGATAAATTAATATTATTTATATATTTTAAAATAATCTTACATTAATTATTATGGTTTCGCAAATATTTGGCCAATTTTATATTCTTTTACCCGCTATTATTTTATAATTTCATGAGCTACAAAATTGATTTTCATGTTACCTAATCAATTTTAAATATATGAAAATTAATTTTTTAATTCATTTATAAAATGATAAATTACTCATTCAGACTATATAAATTTGGTATAAATCAATAGGTTAGATTCTAATAAGCATCCCAACTAAATTACTTATTATAAACCAAAATTAACAATCAAAATCATATCCAGTCATGTTCCCATTTTCAACTAATTTTCATGTAAATACTTATTATGATGTATATTGACTATTTTAATTTTATTGATTAGTTTATATTTTAAGGATAATCTATTATAAACAATATAGTTGAAGTAATATTTTTGAAATTGTTTTATTGAGTTGTGAGTTATTACAAAGATAAAATGAAAAGTGGAATAATAATGTTTCATAATAGCATAAAATTTTATCTAACATGAATGTTTACTATGAAATGTATATATATATTTTTTGACTTAGTGAATAATGTTTAGTATCACCAGTATGTGTTTTTATATGAAAGAGAGAATAATGAACAATGTTTAGGGTAAAATATTACCTAAATATGTGGATATGTATATAACTATAGTGTTAAATATAAATTTCTAATGAATCTGAGAAAATAATATATATGATTAGTCTACACTACGAATCAATATATGATAACTTGATAAATATTAAAACATGTTTTAAATTTTTTTCATATTATATACCTTTTTTCTTATTAATATCTTTTAGATGAATTTTCATTCAATAGAGAAATTGAAAAACATATTACTGAGATAAATATTTTCTATTTTGTATGATATATTTTATTATCAATAATAAAACTTTTTTCGATAAAGCTAATTGAATATTGGATATCAAAAATTATTCCATGGTAGTGTGCATAGTGAATTTAGTTTATGAAAAATATAATATTCCTAGGTGATTAAATTTAATCAAACTATAATTAAGAAATAAATAAAGAATAAGATTAGAGTTTCATAAATCATTGGATAAATGATTACTATTATCCACCATAGGCTACCATTTTATGTTGTGAATTTGATTTTTATGATATCATTTTATCTCTATATATACACGTAAATTATTCTTCTACCATTATTTATATTTGTTACGATGATCACAAGTCATTAGAGAATTATCATTTATGTCTATTACCCATATCAGTATTTTTCTAGTAGTTTCCCTGGGTTTTTTTAAAAATTTAGTTTATATATATGAAATGTAAGTATTTTTATTAATTATTATTACCATAGATATAATTTTTTTAAAAATTAAAAAAAAATATCTTTATATACAACATGTACATTCATTAAAAATGAGTAGTTGGTTATATATCTATATCAAATGGTATGGTAGAAAAATATTTTAATGAAAAATAAGTTCGTGTTGTTCCACTAGATAGAAAAAAAGAATTTTATTTTAATTGTTTTTCAAACCATTCAAAAAATATGTATATTATTATATACCAATATCTCTTTATGTTTTAGTGTGTTAAGTGTGGGGTGGGATAGGTAAATATATGTTATTATAAAAAAACCTCAATATATCATTATTATTGTCTTTCTATCGCATCCTTAGTTATACTTAAAATATAACACTCACTACCAAAATCCATGTTTGAAATGTTTTATCATTATTTCCTTAATATTAAATATATTATTCTTACATTTAGTAGTGTATCACATGTTTTTTAATATAAAAAATTCACACATATCTCTCATTGTCTTTTCTATCATTATCTATGGGAAATAATAATTAAAATTAGAGTGAAACCTATATCATGATCTATTTATTTTTTAAATTACAAAGTTATTTATTTATTATATGTATTTTTGGAA
Organism: Viscum album; assembly: GCA_963277665.1. NCBI lineage: Eukaryota > Viridiplantae > Streptophyta > Magnoliopsida > Santalales > Viscaceae > Viscum > Viscum album. The sequence continues at coordinate 450,590,354 of OY728157.1, read as the reverse complement.
TAAAAATTACCTTAGACTATAAAAATTATTTCAATTAACATATATTTATGGATGTTATAATAATGGATGATATAAATTTCTCATATAGTATGTTTATCAAACACAAGTTGAATATATAATATATTTCAAAAATATATTATGAAGGTATTTTTGAAAAACCTAACTAATGATTATGTTACTATATAATTGATTCTTGATAAGTTAAAAAAATAAGATTCATACACTTTTATTTGTAATAACTATTTAAAATAATGTATTAGTTACAATGTTTTTAATTTTTTATTATTCAATTATTAAAAAAGATTATATACACATAACTACTTATAATACTATATAAATATATAAATATATTTGCAAGTAACTCATTTTTGTATATTAAATTTTATTCTAATAGAAAAATTTATTTTGGATACACTTGATAATTAGTTATCCCTTTGATTATTCTATGAGATGTTTCCAGATTCTTCACAAATGACAATATCATAGGGATTTCCAATGGAAAATGTATGAAGTATATAACATGCATATTTTGTTATATAACTTCTCATGATGGGGAGACCAATATGAGTAAGAGATCATAGGATAAGAAAAATGAGGCTTGTGGGGTTGGTCCGGGTAATGATCCTAGAGATGGTGAATTACCACACTCTGAAGCTAAATTTTGATAGAATGGCACCCATGTGAGCTAGGTTTCTCTTAGTAATCTGCATTCCACAGAATTGACAAGGTTAATGGACTCTATTAATGTTCACTAGTGATATAAGAAAGATATAGAGGTTACTCATGATATTGTGTGTGGCATAATATATACATTAGATGTGTTAGTTAACCATCATGTGGGTCTAGGACATCCTGTTAATGAATCTAGTGTATATAAGGGAATTATAAAAGTACAAAAGTGGGGTACATAGAGTAAATGGGAATTAACTTTAGGATCTTATGAGGTTACTGATTGAGATCCTAGATAGGGGTACACATTTGTGTCTTGTGATTTATGTTATAAAATAGGGAATTAACTAAGACATCCTCTCAAGGGGAGGATCAAAATGAATCCTTTCTACATTGGCAACATTACCAGGTGACTTTTTAATCTAAAAAAGAGGATGATTATCATGATACTTGTTATTATCATATTATGGAGGAGTTAAAATAGTAATGGAAATTGAAAAAAATTATAGATAAATTTGTAGATTTGGATCATGATGATCCATCCCTGAATAAATATTACATGAATGATACTACTAAGTACAATACGAATGATTATGACAGGTTTTCAATGGTTCATATAAAATTTAATGGCCAATGATATATTATTCACACCTCAATCCCCCCATATGAACTAGGTTACTTTAACATTAACATAGGAAAATGTAACATGTCAATTATATTAGATATTTTGAATATGATTCATATTGTGAGAGAGACTATGGGGATTATAATAGTCTATATTATGATATTTGAGGTACCCCTAATGGGGGTTTTCATATTTTAATTATTGAATGATTGGATTTTATGTCTTTTCTGACCCCATAAATTTTGAAGTGTTATTATATTTATATTCTAAATTAATGGGCTTAATCCTAACATTTCTAAAAATAAAAAAAATAAAGGAATTAAAAAATAATAAAGAAGAATCCATGGAATACACATGGATGAATATTAGAAAATTGGTATGTTTGACAATGAAAGTGTATATGAGATGTATCATTAGTTCAATAAGATTATTAATACCATTACATCATGTGGATATTTGATGAATAATTATTTTCATATTGAAAGCATATTAATATCCTTTCCCATAAGGGATTATTCAATTGTAGTTGAAATTATAGAGGTAAATAATATTTTTTAATATATTGTGGATGATAAGTTTCTTTTTATTTTATAGAATGTGATATAATTAAAAAATTCAAATGTGAAAAAATTATAAAAAGAAGAGTGTATTATTTCAAATATTTATTACCTAATCTAGTTCTTCCTCAAAAAACATAGGATCATATAATAATGATGAGGGGTAATTAGAGAAGATAATCAAGAGGATTCATATGATATATAATGGATTTAAAGTGATTATGTTCAGTAATTAACATTATAATAGTAAAAGAATTGTATAATATTAAAACTATTTGTCATGTTTATAATAAACCACCCCGCATGAAGCTTATATAACATAATTAAATTCAAAGAATCATTTCCTAAAATAATTATAGTTAAATTTTATTTACATATTTTATTGAATTTATAACTATTCAATCAAATATTTAACATTGGGGAGAATAATAACAAAGGAAATATATTTTTAATTGAAATACAATTGATGTATTATTTGAAGTACACCAAACTCATATTCCAAAATTCAATGATAAAATCACATAATTATATTAATATTTTAGATACCAATAATGATGAACTCAATATATATATATATACTATATAACAAATCAACCCATAATTTAGTAATTACATCTCATAAGAAATCATAATCCCATAACTCAATTTCTTAGTGTCCTTGGATATTAGATATATAAATATCAAATTTCAAATTATGTCAAAACAAAATCCCACAATGAATCTCTATTAAATAATTCGGTGTAAAAATAGTCTTTTATATGATTCCTTAAAAAAATAGAGGGAAATAATTTGTGATCTAAAATTCTTATTAAGGAAAAAAATAACATTATGTCATCACAAAATATGTCATAAACATGTGGGGAACATGGATATAATAATATATATAATTATAAATAACATTAATTAATATGTGATGATAATAAAAAATAACAGAATAAAATAGCAACAAGAATGATCAATAATAATCCATGTGGTAGGGGTATGAAAATGTAATTGACCATAGTCATAGTCTATAGAGTACAAAATCAGAATATAACATCTAAATGTAGTATAAGTATATGAAATCATAACATTATAAACTAGTTTACACACCAATGGGTATACAATTCTGTTATTAATATGAAATAAGGACTATGAATATAATTTTTAAGATATATAAACTTGTATTAGTCAATTTATAATGATACTGACATGTAATTTGTCCCATTCATTCAGTTTTTAATATTTCTAAACACATAATTGTCTACGCAACAATATGTGAACATGAAATTTGGATCACATATCACAAAAAAATATAATGAGATAAAAATCGTTACCCAATTCATCATTGGCCTATATAAGACCACAAAATAAAAAAAAATGTAATGTATACTTACATACCACTTGAAATCAATCATACATATCATTATGAAATACCCTTGTAATGAAAATGGGTTTCCAATTGTATAACATAAAATTAAATCAACTGTAGATGGTTTGATACTAAAATAATATCTCTATAAATAAACATATCACAATAGGATTTATTTCATGACCTTGAAAATTTCTCATAAGTGATAGATCATTTGGTAATAGAGAGGAAAATGTATGAAAAATATTAAAAATTGATTTTATAACACATTTTCAACATTATCTTAAAAATATAAAATCACAAGTCACTTTTAAAAATTATATTTTAAAAAGTGAGAGGTATTATATTTATAAAATAAATATTTTTAAAAAATTCCCACTATTGGGACCTTAAAATGAAATAATTTTTTACTTTTGGAAATTTGAATTGTATGATACAAAATTGATAAGTGTGATATTAATTTCCCTTTATAATCTTTTTATCTTGTTTTTTAAAAAAATCCACCTCAATGAAAATGTTTTTTATATTCATTTTCAAACATATTATAGGGAAATATAATGAGTAGTTTTGATTATCCATATTTTTATTTTAATATAACAGTGTAAATTTTTTTGGAACAAAAAAATAAAATCATTGAGATAAAATAGACATTTGATAACTGGTAAAAAAACTTCATATTTTTATGACAAATTAAATACCTCAAAGAACAAGTACTTGATGAAAAAAGACAAATTACATACAAATTAATGAGTAATAGAATCTTAAAAAATATAATGTTGATTATTGAAAACATAGGATAATAAATATAAATAATAATGATTATTTCTAAGCAAAGGGAGTTGTGTGAACACCAACAATTATATATTTGTTAATAATTAAATTAAAAAATTATTAAATATTTAACACAAAATGGAAAATTAAAATAAATATATATATATATAATCATCATAAAAATATTCAAAAGATATGGTATATACACAATAAATAAATAGGTTCATAATAATAAATAATGCTCAGTGAAGGAAATATATGACCAAAACTATTACAATTTTCAAAATAATTTATGTAATGATAATTTAAATAAATTTGTATTTGTTGTAAATTTGGATACCTATAAATGAAATATAATTTATAATTTTGTAAAATAATATGATAAAATCAAACAACTAATGAAAAACAACGTTCAATAACAATAATTTTAATGTAACAAAAAGAAATTGAGTTAATAAAAAAACCCATACACCCATAGTAAACATATGATTAGAAAAAATTTATTTGATCACATGAAATTTAACATTAAATACTATTAAAATATAAAAAATTATTATATAAATGTAAAGGTACTAATATATACAACATATAATGAAAAATTGTTGAACAATATGAAACATATCTCAAAATGAAAAATGTGATACAAAAACCCCTACCGTGGATTCCCTCTAGGATGGATGTAACATAACAACTGTAATAATAAATATAAATACCATAATAATTTTTTATTGAACCAAATATTATATAATTAAATTTATAGTCTTCAATTATAATAATTCTTAACAAATATATAAGTCATTTTTAGAAAAAAATTTCCATCAGATGTCGATAATTTCATTGCGTTCATACATGTTGCATAATGGAGAAGTTAGTAATCATTTATTGATGAAAATTTAATCATTCCAAAAATATTAATAATATATCAATAATTTTTTAAATGATTTTAAAAGTCTAATTACCATTTTATGGAAGTCACAGTTGTGGTTTTTGAGAATGGGATCTGTGGGGATCTTGTTTCTAGTAATATGTAGATACAAACAAGTTACTTAATATTGATCATTATGTTTTTATGATTCCTTTAGAGAAGAATACTAATTCCCAAAATTATCATTTAAAATAATTTATTACTATTACTAAGGTCCTTAGTATAATTTATTAATTCTATGGTGACGATAGTGTTACATTTATCACATAGGTGGTTAAACAAACCTATCTATTAATTATTGATACTAATGAATGAAAACGAGTATAAATTAAAATTATAACATATTCATTTAATTATAAGAATTAATTTCATTAATATATCATAATTATAATTGGTAATTTGTTTTTTTAGTACTGATTATGATAATTAATGTTAAAATAAAGAATAAACATATTACCTACTTTAGTGATATTGCTTCTTCTCATGATGAATAACCTCTGAACTAAGAATAAAAGGATTATTCATGGGACAATATATTTAAAAAAATTTAATTGGGTTTTTGTATAAGTAAAATAGGAAATTATTCTTTAGTAAATTCAAGAATGTTATTATTTTGATGTGGGAGGAATTTTTCTTCACTTGTATTTAATAAAGATGGAGATGTCATTACAAAGTAATGTTATGTATGGGGTAAAGCTAGGGTCCCATGGGAGTAAAATGATTTAGTTATTACTTTTTTATGTTTCAATTTTCTTATACAAGGTAAATGTTTCAATAAATTTTACAAAATTCATTCTATTGATGATTACCCACATTCCTCCAATTAACTAATATTAATTATTTACTATATTAATTATTTTTAACTAAAAATATATGATGATCCCTTTTAACAATGTATGAAATTATGATTGTAAATTTTGTCCTTATTTAATATATTTAAATATCTATATATGATAAAATTTTACCCTAATCGAGATTATACAATAAACATACAAACCAATCTCATTGATAATTTACGGCTAAAATATTTTTAATTGTACTTTTTATTTCATATTAGTTCACTATTTTAATGAGTGTTACTATATTTTATTGCATATTTTAAAAATTACATTAGATTAACAATTTAAAAATAATAAATATAATTTTTTAAGATAAAAATACATGATTCCTAAAATGCAATTCTTGTAAAACAACTCTTTTTTCGTGACCGTGGAATTATCCTTATCCTCTACACATATTTTTTAAGTAAGAATAAAATTTCCATAATTATGTAATTTGGTCATGATAGTTGAAAATATTGAAAACATTTTTATAGGTTCAGTATCCTTAGGTGATAAAATTTAATTTCAATATAATGACACATAAAACAAATTTTTTTCAAAAACTATATTTTTGTACGTAAAATTAATTAATTCACAACAAAATCATGTTAATAACTACCTGAATATTTATAATTACTTAAATTATTTATATTTTTAATAAATTTAATTATTATTTAAAGTAGTATTGATGAATTTTATAATCTTAAATAAATACAACACTTTTTAAAAAAAATTATTTAAAAAAAATTATTTTATGTTAAATTATTATAACCCAAATAACAACAACATTATATTTTTTTTATTTTAACCATCTAAATTTATCAATCAATAAAAATTAAAATTATTCCTTTAATTTTATCATATAAATCTTTAATGATAATATATATCACATATAATAGAGTATTTCAATGAAAAATTATTTTTTTATTCCATTTAATTAATTTTGTATAATATATTTTTATATTTATTACAATAAATATAAAATTTCATAAAACCGATTTGATATATTTATATCCACAGACCATATCCCCAATGATTTTTTTCTAAGGAATATAATTCCATTGAAAATATTTTTAATTTTCATATTTTATACACATATATTGCATTACAAAAACCATTCAACTAAAAAATGACTTTATTCTCACTTTACAAATAAGACATCAAATTCCACAATTTTTTAAGGATTATATATATATTTTTCTCCAATAATGATTTTTATCCTCATTTTAGTTTAATTTATAGTAATTGTGATTATAAGGGTGAAGAAAATATATTTTATTTTCTATTTGTGGGGATTTTACTCTATTATACTTATTGTCCCATTTTAATATTTCACATATAATTGACATATAAACTATTTTATATAATATGTTCCTTCATGTACTTTTGGTAATGTTTTAAAGACTTAAGAAACTATTATTATAACTAATAATTGTTATTAATTATTTTATACTCTTGTTAAATTACTTTCGAAACAAAATATATATAATATTTTAAGATAAAGTGTTTAGGGAAAGAGTATTTTACCTAAAAACTAAAAAATTTACCATTCGTTCATATTTAAAATCATTCAAATCCTGTGAAAATTAATATAACAATACGGAAATTGAATGTATATGTAAAATAATCATATAATGACTATGTCATACTCATATATAAGTGTTAAAATCTAAAAAATTTATATATTCATAATGTATAGCATATAGAATACAAGATAAGATAATTGAAAATTGGGAAACATAGATTCCTATTTGAGATTCAAAGACCATCACATATGTATCTATTACAAACCATGGTTAGTTTTAATAAATCGCCTTGATTAAAACCAAATACAAAGACCAAAAGATCGGTATATTTGGTAACTATGTACGTATCCATTTTAAATAATGGAAAAATACAACTTTTTCCATACTTATTCTTTACACATACCACTCTCTTATGTGTATCCATTCATGGAAATTTCAGGGAATCATGGGAAACATAATAAAATGGTTATATAATACATTTAGTAAAGGGTCAAAAAAATAAAATGATAAAATATTTCACAATCAATGAAAGGTAGAATGTTTTAAGAAAGTGAAAAACTAAAGGCTTAATACATATGAAATAATAAATGAATATTTAGAAAATATTCATAATTAATGAAATAAAATTGACTGATATTTGATAAGAGTTAATAAAAATAACATGGTATCAATTTTTGAAACATGCAATAAGAGAAATGATTTTTTAGGGCCATAATTATCAGGAGGAACTAAGGAATATCGTATCATAAAAATATAAGAAATCATATCAAAGAGTCATGCATAAATTACAAGGCAACATATCATAGTGTAACAAGTCCCATAGGTGATTGGGTTTACTCCAATTCCCTTGAATAACATCTCTTGAGATATAAAACATTTCCCAATGTATTAGATAAATTTTTTGGAACTTTTATTATAACATTTACATGGAAATTTGACCCACAAAAAATTTATATTAAAATACATCAAATTCATGACATGGAAAATCCAAGGAAATTATGGAAATGATGTATACAATATTTTCACAGAAAACATAAAGGATACATGGTTTGTTCAAACATTTCCCCAGTCAATAGATGTATAGGTATCTATGTGAACAATGTTCAATAAATACAATTAAATATAGGATATTGATAGCGGAAAGGATTTGTAAAAATCATTATTCTTTTGTTAAATAAATTAATAGTCATTGAAATGGATGTGATAGATTAATTCTCTTATAGGGATATCACTTCCATCACATCGAATATATGTAGGGTCCTAAATAATGAATTAAAAATATATTTTTTCATAGTATCTATTTATAAAAAGGATAATATTAATGTAATTACTTCTCTAATATGAGTGACAAAATTAATAGTTATTGAAATGCATGAGAACTATTCAGAAGAAGACATTGAATTGAATAATAATTAAAATTTATTTTAATAGTTATACATAATAATATATTAAATAGAAAATTTTAATTAAATGGAAATAACTAAATGTATTAAAATTATATTTTAAACCTTATTAATTATTATAAAAACATTACATATAAATAAAATCTTTAAAAATAATCTTATTATAACTACATGGGAAATAAAAATAAAACATATGAATAGTGTAACCTAACTTTTTTATAAAATTATTAAAAATAGGAAATGCATCCCTTTTCAAAACCAATTTAAAAAAATCACATAATGGATGATAAAATATTATAAAATATATTAGAAATTGATACCTTAAAATAGAGATATTATGAAAAACAAAATATTAGAGGAATATATTAAAAATATTTGTTGAAAATAGTTTTTTATAAGTGATAAAAATTGCTATATTATGTTAAATTAAATATCAATTAAATGGTCGATATATTACGATTATATATTATTAAACATTAAATTAGTTTAATATTATTATTATATTTAATCAGGAAATTAATTTTAAATAATTTCAATAAAGTAAAAAGTTTTGTAAAAATAACTTCAATCAATTATTTAATATAAAACCACTGTGGGGGTGATTCTTTTCTAGTTTTATAAAAAGAATGTAAAACATCATAAATTTTAATGTTTTATAAGATAGTTATATTAATGTAAGGATATTTTTTTGGTTACTATTAAACTATAAATTGTTAATTTAATGGATTTAGTGAATAATTTCAAAAAGAAGACCTCATTTTTAAGAAACCCAAATTTTAATGAAATAATATCTTATGAACTGGGTTTGATTATACGATATTAAGAATTTAATAAAAATAAGAAATAAAATTTATTATTATAATATAAATATTAAATCATTAAATTATATTAATGATTCATGTATTTTATATAAATATAATATCACATAATAAATGAAAATATAAAACTAAGAGAAACGTAATTTCGACATATTAATAGCTATTAATTTTGTTGAGGGATGGGAGTTAATATAATGTACTAAAAAATGGGTCAATTAGGTCATAATAAAATTAATTTATATAGTTGGTAGTATATTAATTTTTGTTTCCATGGTTATTAGGATAAATTAATCACACATGAACATGCATGGTATAAGAATGGAAAAAGTTATATTTCCCTCAAATCGTCTCCTTTAAATTGTGTTGAATACCATCAAAACGTATTTTTATCCATAAAATAGGCTTATGGAAATTTGTAAAATTATTTGGCATATTTTATATATTATTTTTTATGATGAAAGATTTATAATGAATGAATAAATTGGATGTAGAAGGGTGGTATTTAAATGATGAGGAGGAGGAATGTGTGGGTGTTTTAGGGTAAACTATTTGAATAAAATACTATTTCTTCACATAGTGAAAGAACATACAAATTAATAGTAATGGTATTCTGATTCTACAGTAATTGGGTTATTATAATGTTCAAATAATTTCTTAAAAGCAAATAATATCTTTTATATCTCGTATTACCAAATACTATATTTATACAGTACTTATACGACATTTTAATATTTCTCATACATATTATAATTTTATGAAAAATACAAAATACATAACTCTAACCATTTTTAGATGATATTATTCAAAAATTAAATACAGCATATCTAATTAAAATTATATAATTTTTAAATTCATTATTTAAATAATAACATATATTACACTAAATGGTTTAGAATAAAAAATGATTTTATATGTCCCGATTGGTATCCTTTATGACTATAATTAAATATTAATTATTGTATAATTAATTTTATTACACATAAATATTTTATCTTATTAATTAATTATTATAATAAAGTATAATTTATCTTCCCATTTCATAATTTAGAATATATTTTTAATGGAATACAATTTATAATAAATGATATGAAATATACATAAATGGTCATTATATAATTCGAAAAATATATTACTAAATATTTCTAGTAATTTTGTGATAATAATACACAAAAATAAATACTAAAAGGATTATCTATATAAGGCCTCGGCCTTAAACATTACTTAATCTTGAGTTATTACAATATTACACCTTGAGGATCTTTTCAGGTTTAGAGTTTTAGAGAATTAGATCATAAAACATGCATTACATTCCATATTTAAACAAAATGGTTACATAAAAGATAGTATTCATTTTTCCCATCAATGGAAACATATTTAAAATAAAACATGGAGTCATTATCGACACTTCCTTGACATTATCATCATATCATGTACCTTTCCCTTGACCTGTGAAAAACTTTTCAAAAAACTTCAGATGAGCATAAAAAGCTCAGTAATTGTTATAAAAAATATGGAAAGGAAACATAAGTTCATATATACATAAGAATACAATCATACTTTACCCATAAAACATAAGAACATTAACATACCTCATTAAATCATGAATAAATCATAGAAATCCTAAGACATAAATGTAACTTGAGGCATTCATAACATTCTTATGTAGGGAGTAACCCACTTGGTTACGTTTGGAATACCCATCACAGTATATTACCTAAATCTCTTCAAAGAAACCTTAACATTTCACTCTTTCGCGTTACCCAATGAATTGGAGAGATATATCGGGCTTACCCGCCCTTATTTTATCACGGAATCACCCGTCTTTATAAATAATGCCCAAGAACCATAAACATAATCGTATCATATAAAACATGAATAAAGGAAACATAACATTTCCAGCATTCAATCACAAGATATCAATACAACACATTGACATAAAAACATTATGAAAACCATTTTCAATACCAAAATAAAAGAAAAGTAAAACATGGTATTTATTTTTCTTTGAAAAAAAGGTATGGCTCGTAGAGGAAGCCGAAACTCAAATAATGGTCACGGCGGCGGAGAAGTCGTTGTCGCCGCATACGTATGACAAAAACATTCCCTTTTGTCGTTTAGTAAACGCTTCATATAAAAAAAGATTCTTTTTGAATAAACGTAAAAGTCAAAGGGGTTTATTCACCGTATAAAAGAAGGTTGTGTATAAAACAAAATATGACTCAATGAAAGGAGATTGAGACGAAGTCCAATACCTCGGGTCTGACTTCACTCTGTCATTCTTTAATCTCCAGAATAAAAAACTTGAGTTAATTTCTACTTGTTTGAGAACCTTTTTCAAGTTCATTATTCCTTTTATTTCACTTATTGCCATGTCATGAACACAATGTAATTATTTTAGTTAATAACAGTCATTTTAAAGATCATTGGTACTTGAGTCAAAAATATACCCTTTATAATTGCAAGTTGTTCATGTATCCATTATATACAGAATTATAATCATGATATATATATCATATATATCCTATATATCCAGTATATACATGCATTTATATAATTACATAATCATTTAGAGGTAAGAAATCAAATGCACCGTTCATGGAGACGGTAAGCCTTACGTACGCATGAACGCTACTTTCATTTCTATTTCATATTTTATAGAATGGAATCATAATGATATAAAGGTATATTATAATTCAGTGTAATATGATATATAATATCATAACTCCATCCTTTATACGTCCCACATATGGTATTTAACGAATCAAATCACTTTGAGGGGGCGGTAGTCCGCACTTCCTTAAATGAAGATATCGTGTTTACCCATAATGAAACCATAAAGGTATGCCCAAAATAAAAAATACATAATCTTAAGGAAAACATAAACATATTATATATCATATATAAATATAGTGTCATCTTAATGGCCACCTTTGAAGGTGTTATAAGAATGTTGAACAATCATCGTTTCAGGAGGCCGAAATTCGCCATCCACGAAAACAATATGTTCTTTAACCATTAGATTTAGGTGTGTGTAAGTGATGCTCGAATAATTATTATAAAAACATCCTAGTATATTTAAGATACTAGAGTTTTTACAAAAGAAATGAATAAAAATATTTTAGGGGCTTGGAGAAGTAAAAAAAAACAAAATGACTCAAGTGAAGACATTACTGTAAAATCGGGTAACTCCCTTTGGTTTGAGCTCAAAGGCTTCCTTGGGAAGACTTATGCCCAATGTGAGGCTTCAAGGAGTAAGATAGGGAAGTGGGGAGACAAAATGGGTAGGGGTTCACCGAGCCAAAGGCTTTGTAAGTGTGGGTAAAGAGGTAGAGGTGGGGGCCTTTTATAAGAGGAGAGGAGGGGCACTCTTGGAAAGTAAAGAAATGTTACTTTATTTTAAAATGAGTTTCGGATTCAAAAGGACCCACATTGATATAATTCGAGGGTAAGGTGATAAGGGTTCGAAATCCACCCATAAAATAGGTTTTGGACATGTGTAGTTAATAGATTTTACATTATCATTTCATTTTATTTAAATCCTTTATTAATGAGGTAATCGCTGCATCATCATGATGTCATAAATAATTTAATTTATTTAAAGTCCAAAAATTATAAAAAAATACTATGATGTAGGAAATATATTTACTTTTATAATGAATATTTATAATCAAAAATATGACTTGTATGACCCTATGTAAAAATTGTTTTAGTAAAATAACTCATGTTTGTGTCATTTTTACTTTAACATTAAATAAAAAGATATTTATGTCATTTTCCTACCAAAGTGGCTCCAGGGGGTCCCCAAGATGACCCATGGATTTTCTTGGTCTTCCATGACACATCCAATAAGGGTAGGACATGTTTCAAGCTCATCTCATATTATAAAACATTATTTTTACCTTAAACTACACTAATTACCTCTAATCGTGATTAAAAACATAAAAGTTACTATTCAACAAAAAAATTATTTTAATCTCATTGAACCACATTTTACTTATTAATGACAACCATGTATGCTTGATTTTTAAAAATCAAATCACAGGAGTGGCAAAGTTTCATTTAAACGAAAAATCCTTTTCTTTAACTACCACTTAGTGGTTTCACTATTCATCAAAAATTGATGTTTTTCAGAAAAATACCAAAACATCACCCTAATCTATATTTGATATTCTGAATTAAAAAATGATGTCTATTTTACAAAATTCAAATCATATAAGTTACATTAATTAATTTAATAATTAATTCCCGTTGTCATGACAAATAGCGTGTTTTTATGAAACAATAAGTATCAGAAGATTGACACTAGTTTAAGTCCAATTTCAAAGTGAAATTGATTCCAATGACCACCATTGGATTAAATGGTAAAAATATATTTTAATTTCACTTCAAAACCAATTCAAAAGATAATCTAATCATATAAATAAATTATATTAAAAAGAGGTTTTGAATTAAAATACAACATTTTCACTATTCATTAAATAATGAACTTTATCATAAAAATACCAAAAATTCACACAATGTAAATATTTATGTCCCAATCATAAATAATAAGTTGATTTTGAGAAACATAGCTTATAAAATTGTCAAAATATATATTTAAAAATGGTTTTCCATCAAAAGGCAGTAAAATAATATTTTAAAATTTTTAGTGTATTCCATGCTTAAGATTGGATTTATTTTCATTTTAAGCCTCTAAAACACTATATAATTCATTAATAAACATAGAAAAAAATAACTATTATTCATTACTTACTTGGGATGTTACAATCTAATTATAATATTTTTTATGGATGTTATTTTACTATCAATAACAGTAATTAATACTTCGAAAATATATTTTTTCAATAAAATTATATAATACATTTTGAAAAAACACTATGAAATTAATCAACATTAAATGTAATATAAATTTTTTGATGAAGTTTGGCCTTATTGTAAATATAATATATAACCATTCAACATATGTTTCACATAAAATAATTTATCAAATTACATTCAATATGCTATAAATTTATCACATTAAAAATGTATATCTTACTAACATTACCATATGACCATAAAATCATAATCAGTAAGATGATCTGAATATTAAAATATAATATAATATATCTATAAAAAAATAAATTTATATTGAATATTGAATATATTAAATTATATTTTATAAAACCATTTTTAGAAATTAATTTACATTTTTTCTTAAATTAATATTTTGATGACAAATTTTAAGGCAAACAACATCCTTAATAAATAGGTGTATAAATGAATTTATAATTTACTTTTATAATTTATCATTGAAATTGTATAAACAATTATTTTCATTGTAAATATGTAATGTTTTATTAGGTTCCATTAAATAAGTTTTCTCCTCATAATTTTACTCATTGATAACCTATTACTAATTATTATATTTTTAAACACTTATATAAATACCTAATAAAAACATAAATATTATCTATGGTGGGGGCACATTATAAATACCTTATAAATGTGAATATTATGGTGTCATTCAATTTATAACTATCATTTTAATCTATAACTGAAGGTTATATATCTATTTCTCAATACATAAATATTCAAAATCTGAAGTCCTAAAAATATCCATTATCTAATATGATACTAACCGAGGTGACCTAGACCAACACATCTTGACCAGGTTCTGAACATACACACTTTTAATATATCCCATTTGTAGTAACAAAATCCCAATATTAATTTTTTTGTACCTTTTAGAACTAGTTTCACATTCATTTAAACTCATAGTATAATAAATAGTTCCTCTAAAAGTATTCTCGATACACACAATGTTATTAATATATTGATTGATTGAAATTCTTGGGGGTATTGGGGAGACTTAAGAAAAGGTTGAGCTCAAACTTTTTGTAACAAGTTAAACAGTTATAATTTTACAATATTTCATAATCTATGAATGAAATTATAAAAATAAAAATGAAATGATTAATGGAATAATACATAGAAATTCATAAAATAATTATCATAGAATAGTAATAATTATTTTCATAAAATGGATTGAAATGTTATGAGTGTAATTAAACACATCCTGGAATCAGTCATACAAACATGTCAAAATATAAACATGTCATCGACATATAGTAATCATTATGGCCATAGGAATTTAAAAGCCTAAAAATACAACACATCATATGTATGAGTCATGTCTCACATCCAAGAAAACACAATAACATATGAAACTCCCATTTTAGATTGGGTTTACTCCCCAATCCCTTAATTATCTTATCATGAGATGTATAACATTACCTAATGCATTTGAGCATTCTCTACATGAACCTGTATTAATATATACATGCATATATGATATCCATAAGGAAAGAAATACATAAATCAATTAATAATCATAAAATTATAAATATCATGAAATTAAATGTGTATCCAATCAACATATGTAACTATATATTTAAATGTCATTAAATGTATAAAATTATTTATAATTTATTTACACTGTATATAAAAAGGGTGTAATTTTTTAGTGAAAAAATTCCCTTATAAATTTATGTATTGGTATCTATGTGGAAATTATTAAACCAAAATAATGAATCATTGGGAGTTCTTAGTGAAATTATTTATATTAAAGGTTATGTTTATATAAGTTGGATGAATTTTCATGAAAAAGAAGTGATGGACCATTTCTTCTATAGAGATATCAATTCTGTCACATTGCGTACACATATGGACATGAATAATTAATCATATTATTATTTTGGAATAGTATAAATATATTTTAGAGAAACCATTCATGGAAATACATCATTATAAAGTGTAAAACATTGAAGTGTAGTTTACATTTTTGAAAACCATTCAAAGGAATGATTGAAAATGAGTAGGTTTTAAAAAATAATCTCTTAGGATCTCACAAATTTAATTTAAATGGAAAAATTATGCATTAATGAAAGAATTAAATGTGTTAAAATAAAATTTTAATCCAAATGAATTATTATTAAATCTTATTAAATAAACAAAATATATTAAAATTAACCAATAAAAAAATATAGTGGATAATTGAAGTGAAACCCAGAGAACATTTTCACAACTATAATTGATTTTTCATATGAACAATGAAATAAATCACAGTAGAAAATAATTAAACATTTAATAGAAATAATTTTAAATATTATTAATAAGTTTAAATAAATTAACCATTAAAATAAATATATTAAAAAATAAGATGAATCTCTTAGGGGAAGATACTAAATAAGATTCCTTGGTATCGTTGTTTTAGAAAGGTTATCACTTACTATGGTTTTTTAATTTATATTTTATAATATATATTTTACTATTATTGTATTATAATAAATACATTAATTGAATATTAATTTAATATTCACCTATGAAATTATTTTTTATAATCTCCATGAAGTGAAAAAATTTCCAAACACATTGTCATTTAATTTTATTGTGTAATTTCACCATGGGAATCCATGTTTTTCAAATTATTTTAAAATAATTGAAAACACAATAAATATTAATGTTCCTAAATATATATATATTATAATCAATATAATATTTTGTTACACAAATAAATAATACTATAGTAACCCAAAACAGTTAGAGAGGAATTTAAATAAAAATGATTTGTTTTAAAACCCAATATATTAATGTAATAAAAGACTATGAAATGGGATTGATGATAAGAAGTTGGTAATATATTAAAAATAAGATATAATTATAATTAAAATAAGAAAAATGTGGAATCGTTTCAGTATACTCACTACTCATTGATTTTATAGTAAAAAACCCCATATAGGTAATGAAAATATGTAACATTGAAAACCATATTTTTTACATAGATCAAGGAATGAAAAGGGTTCGATTATGGGTAATTAAATGACTATAAAAACATAATCCAATAAAATATAAAAAATAGAAATATAATGATTTTAGAATATGAAATTTTTATTAAAAATATGTCATTACTGATAAATCTGTAATGAAAGTGGAAGGTATGTGAATAAGAACCATAACCCTTCCCTTGAGATACCTCGTTTACTTTAAGCTTAACACCTTTATCGAGGTTTTTTGGTCAATGATAGTGTCTTAGGGACTTAAATAGATAGTTATAGAGATATAATGGTTTAACATGGAATATCAAATGAATATAATATTTGATAAATTGTGGTGTTGAAGGGTAGCATTTATAGAAGGATGAGGAGGTTGTTTTGGGAGACAATATGAAATTCAAATATTATTTCATCACATGGTGATACAAATAGTGAATCAATAGTATGGAAAATTTAATTTTAACATAAATGGAGAACTAAAATAATCAACTAAATTACATAATTTTCACAACTTTTTTGTTATATAGTATTACAAAATATGATACATATACGGTATTTTTCAATTTCAACTCAAAATTTTGGTTTCTAATAAAAATTAAAAAAATATATCCAAAAAGTTTTATTTGATTATTCTAATAATGAAATCATATTTATTAAAATAAATTGAAAATTTTAATAAATTCACCATTTAAATAAAATCATGTATTTCATTGAAAATCAATTTATGTAGAATAAAACCATGTATGTGGTCTTGAATGGTGATTTTTTTCATATTATTATATATTTTATTTTGTATATAATTATTTCTGATTATAAAAAAAATAATATCTTTATGTTATTTTTCTTATTAATTATAATTTATCTTTTAACAGTATTATTGAAAAAGAAATTTAAGTGCCACAAAAATTATATAGTATTATTAGAATTTTATATCATTGGCCATTTTTCATCTCTAAAAATGAAATTATCTAATATTTATATCCAATTTTTATAATAATATATTATAAATAATTGTAAAAAAATTCTCAAATAATAATTAAAATTCCATAATATTATTTTATTATAATACTTTCTAGATAATATTTCATGATGATATGTTTAAAACAAAATATATAAATAGAATGTGATATAAAAAATTTATAAACTAAATGAACTATAATGTAAATTAAAATTCATAATGAATTATTATATTGTTGTATTAATCCAAACAATGATCTACTAAATATGTTCCCTAATCTAAGGTTCTATTTGGTTTCATGTTTAAATCACCATAATCTAGTTGATTGTGACTAGAAGTGAGGTTTTTTATGTGGTATAGCTGGTAGAATATTTTCTCTTACCAGAGTTAGACATAATTAAAATAAATAAATTAGAAAATAAATTTAATCCAGAATAATAAACATGTATAAAAATAACATGTCTCATAAAACTTCATAATATAATTATTTTACACTAAATATATTTGAAAAAGTAAATTATAGTAAACTATTACAACAACTAAAAACATAATTCAATGGTAAATTACCCAATGAATACATCACCATGGGTAATGTAGAGCTATAGCCTTTATCCAAAATACCATGATCCAAAAAATCCAGTTAACATAAAGCATCACCTCATGAATTCATTAATCCAATAACCTATGACTAAGGGGAATATTTTTGTGTGTATAAGAGTTATGGCAGCCAGGCTAACATTTGAGAAAAACATAGAAGGGAAAAAATAACGATGTTTGATAAAAATTTATTTTTACATATAATTCATAATGGTGGAAAATATATAAATAATTATATAATAATAAACAAGGACTGTGGAAACAAATGGAAATGAATAGAGCCTCGAGTCTCTGGAAAATGACTCGAGCCAGCAAAACCTACTTCAACCATTTTATATACCATTGATCGTAGTGGGGGAATCATGAAATAATTTTATTCCAGGTCTATTGGAAAAGGAAAATGAGATCAAGTGGCATGAGGGAATCCATATTTCTCATTATGTAATTCTACCTTCTTATTTGTTAATAATATTCATTTTTCAGGTGTAAACTCAATGGGCCACCTATAAAATTTCAAAACATGGATCAACACACATGCCCGGGGATTTCCATACTAAAACAAATTGAGATAAATCCGTAGATCCCATCCAATAGAATTCAATAAGGGGTAATGTATGGTGTCCATGGCATTAATTTTTGGAATTCAAAAAATATAGGTAAAACCTCTGTCTATTTTGGAGTTTCCCATAGTATACATAATAATGTATCTATATAGAATTAATAGGATTTATTGATTAATTTTAAATTATTAGACCTTATTGAGTCAAAATGAGTCTTTATGTCTTTTTTTTCACAAGAATACCCTTTTGAAATCCATGGCTCATATTAAGTATTCTTTGATAATATTAATCATGAGGAATCCATGGTAGCCGTCACAAGAATTTTGTATAGCTATTAATTACAAATAATCAAAAAAATAACATTATTCCACAACTGAAAACTAAATAGTTTCCAGCAATAAGATAGATTACCATTAGGTTATAGTTACTTTTCCATTTAATCATTCCATTTCACTATTACTCACACCATAAAATATTATAATATTCTATATGCTTTTACACAACATATTCTGATCAAATTTCTAATTAAAAATTAGATGGAGATAAGAACTAAGGGTTTTTGGAGTCCATCATAGGAAATTTAATTCTATATTAAATCAATAGATAATAATTGAATGCACCAAAAAACCACCACTATTTCACCTATAAACACGGTATGGTGAAAACATACATCTTTAACCTTTTAAGAATGTTCTAAAAAACCAAAAAAAACATTACTACTTTCAAGGAGTTTCTATATCATCACCATGGTTTTATATCTCACAAATGGAATCCAGAACTATCCTAATCATTCAACAAAAAACCATTAAAAATATATTATACAACATAAAAGGATTTAAAATGGTCTACCAATAAGAAATATTGTTAAACTAGGTTCATGTATTTCCTATGACATTTAAAAAATAAATTAAAAAAATTTATTTTAGGCCATGTTTATATATATTTTATGACAACATTCAAGAAAAACAAGTAATATAATATCTAGAAATTATATAGAAATAAGAAACCATCTATATTATTTTAGAATAGTCCAACTATTTTGATATCAATATTTGATTCTTGGGAAAATTAGAGAAATTGGTCAAGAAAAAAAGGTACATAATTTTTTTGAATAATTCTCCTAAATAGAAGGAAAAAACATAAAAGAAAAATAATATAGAAGAAATAGGAAATACGAGTCTTAGACTAACCAATATCACTCCAATACAATATATGGAAGCTGATTCAAACAACATATGGGGAGTTATAACATTGAAGAGTTGATAGTGGAATGGGAAGGTGAGTTTGATTAGTGTTTTTTGGATGAGATATTGTAGTGGTTAAACTCATTTTAAAATCATAAGGAAAAAATTAGACTTTTGTTCTTAATAATGGGTTCATGGTTTTTCCAAAAAATTATTCAAACCCTTGATATCCTATATCATTAATACACATTATATCATGATTTATTGTATAAAATAACTCTTAGTAAATCCAAGAAGGCATTTTTTTCTTGTTTATTTTTTAAGTTAGGCATCTATTAATGTAACATTCAATATAAGTATAAAGAAATTATTGAAAATGTCGTTTACATGATTTTATATATTAATCATTCTCATAAAACTGAATAGAATAATATGGTGGCATATATAATAAAGGGATGAGTTATAAATTTCAGTGAGGGAATTAGTAATTTATTATATAATATAGTGTAGAAAATGTAATGCTAGAGACATTTCAAGGTAACATATGAGGTCTGAGAATCATAATCATGATCTATGAGGAATTATACAACTTAATGGAATAAAGGAACCAAGGGAATATGGAAACCAAAAACACATTACAAAAAATGTAAGTAAAAAATAACAACCAAGATAACATAACATTGTGTTCATGGGATAATTTACCATATAACATACATGGAATCTCACGATATTAATATTTTACACATCTCATTGGAGGGATATATAATTCTTTTTCCAATTGGTTTATTCATTTCATGTTCATCAGAAAGTTATCCACGCAACTCATATAATATAATGATGTCATTCCTAACTATTAATACCTTGATTATACAGTGTGATATGAATACAAGCCTTTAACTATTCAATGAATTATATATAAATTATAGTGAGTACCTATGAGTGGAAATAAGGATATGCATTTCTAATAAGAATGTTAATTATTAAGAAACATTAGGGTAATTTCAACATTATATTAGGGGTATATAATGATTCATGTGAGGGAATAATGAGAGTGAAATGGGTCTATAATCAAATTAAATTAAAATGAGAGGTTATTATTATGTGTAAAAATTATCACATTTTTATTAATCAGAAATTATAATGTATAATTTTAATACGTTTCATCAATAAGGAGGATGGGAATGATCACTTACATCAGTATATTAACAAATTAAGTAATGGCTGCAACTATTGTGAGGATACATGTGAAAACATTATTGTAACATAAAATTTATAGTAAATTGATAATTTTAAATAAATGAAAACCTAACCAGTTGTGATTAAAAATTCTAAATATAAAGAAGTATTGTGAATGGAATGGAAGAGAGAGAGTTATCATCTAACATAATATGACACATTTATAATATTGGGTGGATTTTCATATGATATTTGGAGAACATTTGGAAAGATATAGAGATGGAAATTTATATTAATTTAATGATATAATAATTTTTATTAAATAGGAATGGGTTGTTTGGTGGGATTATATATTAATATAGAGGATAATTCTTTATTATTTTCTAAACCTTGGTTTTGGGATGAATATGATAATGTAATCCAAACCTAATCCCAAAACATTATTTCACCATATTTTGTTAAAATTGTGACTGGTTTTCATTATTATGTTATAATTCTAGGAATTGAACTCATTAAAATAATTCCCTTGGTGATGTGAAAGTGAGTAATTTTTATAATGAAATGATTTGAAAACATTATAAATATAATATTGGTTTTGGAGGATTCATTAAGGGTTTATAAAATTATTAAAAAAACCAAAAATTGAATCATATAAAAAGATGCATACATATTTTTTATAGATATATTTTATGGAATATATTAAATAATTTTTTGGTCATTATTATGTTATAATTTAAATAATTTATTTATAATGAATTTAATTTTGACCCTAAAATTTGACAGTCTCTCATAATTATGAAAATATCATAGTTGGATATTTTTGATATTCTGCTTCCAATAGGATATTTATTTAATCCATAAAATTCTCTATGCTATATAATTTACACATTTAAATATTAAATCAGTGTTTAATGAAAAAAAATGTTTTTTTACAATTATTTTTTTCTAACTATTCAAAAAAAATTAGTTCATAAAACTATATTTTCATTTATATAGAATATAGAATATATAATAAAAATATCTTAATAAAATATATTTTATTTAAACAAATCATGAAAACATATCAAGGATCTTTTTGATTGAAACAATATATTTCATATAAATATTATGATTCATCATAGAAAAATCAAATTTTTATCAAACTTACTATTTTATCATTTTAAAAAAATATTAAAAATGTATCATTATAATCATAATTTTATGAAAAAGATGATATAAAAATTTACTTTTTAATGACTAGATACATGTACTCTTTTCACACAATAAAATTACTTATGGGTAAGGTCTGTAACGATGATATTTTCTTAGGATGAATCATCTAACATGGTTTGTTCCCTGATCTATATATGGATAAACCTCTCGTATAAATGATTTCACCAAATACTTAGTCTATTATTGTCAAAATGGTCTTTGTTAAGGTAAAATCTTATATATTCATGTATCCCTCAGAATATATGATCAATGGGCTTTATTTTCTATGATCATACGGGTCGAAGCTAAAAATTCATTCAACTATGTCAATTAGACTTTATCATTATCCTAACTATACTAATCTTAATGGTAATTTTATAATATCTATATTATAAAAAGTAATGATTCTTAAATTTCTTATAATAATAGACTATAATTATAATAAACAATAAATGTAGTGCATGTTTTCTACATAACTACATTTTTTCATATTAAATTTATACACTAAAAATGGAATTTTATTTACAAAATATTGTATTGTCACATTATTACCACATTATAAATTTGACCACAAATACATTCATTTCATATAGTAAACATTATTAGTGCATTTATGTTTAATTGCATCTTCTAGTTTCCAATCCTCTTCCTTAGTCATGATGTTTCACCCCAACACGTTGACTTAGATATTTTTTCTTGTTTCGTAGAACACTGTCTCTATGTTCTATGGTATTTATTAGATTATCCTATCCTAAAATATCATTACCCAGTTGTACCACCTCATGATTATGTATATATAAGTGGTCTGGTATGTACGTCCTCAATATAGTTACATAAATAAATCTAGTAATCTTGAAAGGTTAGGTTTGAGTTCTTGTAGATAATCTATTACTTTGATGAAATCTAGGATCTCAAAGAAACTAAAGCATCTAAAAATAATATTTTTCTTCTTTCTAACCAAAATTAATTTATTTCAAGTTGATATTTAAAATTACTAACAACCATTATCCTCCAAATACAGGTCATAAAATGATTGTTTTCATTAATTTTCTATTTAGTTGAAGTTATTATCATATGATATTAAAATAATTGATCCTTATTTTTTATAAAATTGACTAGATCAGTTCCGGTAATCCAAAATCTCTAAATCCATCCTATAATTTCACTGTCTGAAACCTATTCCTATAAATATCTTCATAGGGATCCATTTGAATGCTAAAATGGATATTTTCATTATATGAGAACTCCAATATGGGAAGTTATTCATCCCATCATCTTTGTAAGTCCATTGAACATGATCTCAGTATATCCCATAGATTTGAATTGTTATTTTAGACTAATCATCCATTTAAGATTGATATGTAGTGTGGAGGATCAATTCTATATTAAGGCTTCTCCAAAATCATGAGTTATACACATGATCTTTATTAGATATAATACATTTTTGAACTCTATGTAGTCTTTCCACTTCCATTTTGTATATCTTGGTGACTTGGTAAAGATATAAATATTATATTATAGAAATGAAATGTTTTTACTTTGTAAGGTTAGAAACTACCTCCTAGATATATTTTTTTCCTTTAAGTGTCCTGGGGAGTCTTACATAAAATATTTATGGAAATGTTTTTCCATTTTCATAATGCTATGGGAAATGGTTACATCATAACAATATATATTTATCATTTAGGCTTGGCATTTTTTTCATACCATGAATCAATATAAAATTTCCTCAATCTCAAACATCATGTTATCCCACCTAATATTTTTTATAACATATATATAAATCATAGATATTGTTAAATTTATAGAGAAGGGTGAGATATGTGAACTGTCATTAAGTTTCTTCTTCTGTTATAGTTTTTATATGACGCAAATATATTTTTCAAACCATATAACTTCATCTCTAGAAATATTGAACATAAAAAATTTTATATCACTTTTTGTATTAACTTTTCATTATTAAGAGATTCCATAATCCTCTTAGGAATGGATGTCTATAAATTTATTTCGTCATGGTAAAATTAAGATCCATTTATTATTCTTATATATATGATTTTTATGTCTAGGAATATTAAATCCCTTCAAATCGACATCTTGGAATGATTTTTTGGGAACATTTCTACATAGAGATTCTGAATATTTGTTTCTTTCATATGATGGTATTATAATAATAAAATTATTATCCTTTATAAACTCCAACCACCTTTTTCGTCACATATTGGTCTCTTTTTTTATATATACTTCATGATTTTATATTCCATATATATGTCACACTTCTCCCTAAAGAGATAAAATCGTAAAATATTCAATGTGAAGATCACAACAGCCAATTCATGATCATGTTTTTGATATTTCATCCCCTGGATCATTAATTGGATAGAGGTATAGGATATCACATTTTTTTCATGCACGAGTACATAACCCAATCCAATTTTGGATTCATTTCTATAGATCACATATCCTTCCACAAAAGTTGTTAAATTTAGCACGAGTGTAATGATTAGCCTCTTTATTAGAAATATAAAACACTATTAACATTAATCAATGTAGAAAATCTCGAATCCCTTAAATTAATAATGATAGTGGGGATTTTCAATCAAGATAAGTTTCTTATTAATCAATTATTTTACTTATATGATCTAATGATAGTATGGAGTTACATTTTATTTTTTTGGTCTTGTTGACTCATTGATTTCCTATGATTATTTAGAGATCCAGTAATATCCATATTCTAGTGATAAATTTCCCTATAAAATTACATTCCCTATGAATAATTCACATTCACTATAAATTTACTATAATTTTTATTTTTGAAATGGCTTCAATGATGTATTTAAATGTTTCATATATTTTTCATTTCTTTTTAATTATAAATGAATTTTAATGATAAATACTAACTGACTTTTTTGGATGTAAAAGTTAAATATCCTATTCATTTTTTGCATAATGATTATTGAAGAATTAGTGATCCCAATTGGAATAAGAATGAATTTTTAGTTCCCATTTCATGTAAAAAGTTAATCTTTTGGATATTCTCCTTGTTCACATTTACTTGATAACATCAACACTCAAAATTCACATTCTATAAGTATTTTAGTCCCAATCGTATATCAAATTATTAATCAATACATGGATGAGGATATTTTTTCATTAACATGATTTTGTTCATCTCATTATAGTTAATGTTGAGTTTAATGGACACATCCTTCTTTCCTAACAAAGATTATTAGTTCACCCAATGGTGAAGCACATGTGACTATAAAACCTTTTTCTAGAATATCTGGTAAATGTTTCTTTATCTGTTCAAATTAAATAAAGGATTTATATATGGATTATTGTATATTTGTAACATTCTTGGTATTTGATCTATTGAAAACTCAACCAATTTTCTATTAGGAAGACCAATAAATTCTTTGGAATACACCTTAGTGTATCCCACTAATGTAGGAATATAATAAAGGATGGTATTCACCACACTGTCTATCATTTGGGAAAGACCATCTTTCTCATATAAAATAATATCCGTACATAGGATGATGATACTAAAGAATACATATCAAACTCCTTGATCTTATATAGAATCAAAGGATGATTCACAATTCATAGGATTATTCCCTTATACAAAAAAAATCAGTCATCTGTATATAAAGTGATCAAATACATACACCAAACTATATCTAATTATATTATTGTATCAAAATTTTCACTAGGATGTCCAACCCATATATGTTTTCAGGGGATGAGTTATGTTATTGGGATATTACAATTATACCATGAACAGTATTTACAAATAAATCAACATCCATTTTTTGAGGTGGACCTTCAATAGATATACAAAATATGAACGAAATTAAATAATATATTAAACAAAAATAAAAAAATATTTTAACTATTCATGAATTAATAAATAGTTTACAAGTCACCATATAATTTTCATGATCCCCATCAGCATTTGGGATGGACTATGCTCTCCATTTCATTATAGTCCTTAGAGGTTCTTGACATCGGTGGTCATTTAATACCTATGGATTAGTGTAATGATTCACCTAGTTTCCTTGTTCATTATGTTTTAAAAATTGAAAAATATGTAGGGTTTTATTATTAAATCTATTTAATCTATCATGTTTTTGTGATTCTCTCCTCAGTAATCACTATCTACGATTCATTCCATCATATTCCTAAATCATACAGTGCTTATATTTTGAAAATTTCTAGGATTATTCTTCCAACACATTTGATAAGTGGGATTATTTAATTTATTTTATCCATTGTGATTTTTCCATGGAACCACTTGAATTAAAATAAATCCACCTCTTCTAGTCAATAGTCACAAGAGAATAATGATATTTTTTGATATATAATCTTGAATTGGGGTCATATTATGCAATTTGATAATTTTATGGATGTCTTAAACATCTATAACTATTCATAGATATAAAGTTTCCACAAAAACTAAGTGGAAAATAATAATTTCTTGTGAATGAAAATGATAGAGGCATATTATGAAAGTCATTTGATGATTTTCTCATATAACCTGATTAATTTGTAGTCATTTTTGATATGTCTATTTTAGTCCATATTCATGTAATATTTAAGAGTGTGAAGGAAATATTTTCCAAAAAAAAATTCTTGAATTCCTTCAATGCAAATCATTGTTCCGCAACACATGTTATATATTTTATAACAACTTACACTATTGAATAGATTCCCCTTCCATGAAATAAAAAACATGCATTCCCTTCAAATTACTATATCATTAAAGGATGGGAAATATATTTTTATGGTTTTGATCCATTTTTTAAGGATTTATAGATCATAATATCCACTAAATGATAGAGACCTTTTTCATATAATGGTATCAAATTCATTATGATATTTCTTATGTGGATTTTTTTATTCCACATTATTTACCTTTCCAATAAAAAAAATTTGACAGAGAATTTATTTTCATTATAATTTTGATTCATCATCTCCTTAGGTTGGTTATATAATTTGGGAAGTCATCACATAGCCCCTCACATTGGTTATTGTATCAGGTCCTCCAATTTAAAACCACTGACTATAATGAAGAGAAAAATTAAGAATATACATTTTTAAAATATTAAATACATAAATGGGATATCTCATTATTGAAATATTTTATTTTACATAATTATTTATACATTTTAGTCAATTTTACCCATGATCTATTTACTATCATAAAACCCAACATCCATTTTTTGTACATTAATAACAGCACATTGGTTGTTTGTGAATCCAACAAAACAAATGACCTGGAAGTATCAAATCAGGTGTAAATTAAGGACTACATTAATGAACTAGGTGATGATTTAGACTATCTATATGATCATATATATGGGTTATATCCTCTAGGTACCACTATGTTAGAGCCATATTTATTTGTAGTATCAAGAAAGACATGTATTTTCTTGAAAGCCACATATTCTATAATTTAGTCAAATTTGTGGTTATTTTATAATGTTTAGTTTCATCCTTATGGATTAACAAAGTGTTATAATCCTAATATAAAAATGACTTGTCTTTCTTCTGATATAATCTTTTATATACCATATCATTGATATAATTTTTTCATGATTTATTACCAAAATTCTCACTTATTACAACCAAGAAAATCATGCCACCTAGTTTCTTTTGGAAATTATTTCAATATCCAAGAAACATGTAATATAAGTACAACAAAATAATAAATTACATCCTAAAAAAGCTTCAATAATTTCATTATTCTTCTAAAACATCACTTGATAACATGATTATGTACGTAGCTAAAGTGATGAGCTATAATGACATGTATGGTAATCAAAAAATTAGAGCATAAGGTAACCCAATAAATTTTAGAGAAGTGTCATATAAATGTATCATAAGTGTTATGACAATCATAATATTGAATAATGTGGCATGATATAATAATATATCATAAATTCGCCATGGGAATGTGGAAACTACATAATACATGACCCAATAAACTTAAATTAATGCTATCGACAAAGAAAACATAACATGGTGTTCTTAATATAACCGCCAACGCACCATACATGGAATATCATGATATAGAAAGAATAAATTATAAATTATGAGGGATATATAATTCTCATCCCAACCATATAAGTCAAAACTCACACATGAATAAGTTTACCACATATATTTTTCAATATAATGAATTATTTCTTAAATTTTAATCCTAGTATAAAAGTGTTTGAGATAAATAAATGTGTATAACCAATCAATGAATTATATATACTTCTAGGTGAATAACCTATATTTGAAATGGGGATAGGTATTCACAATAAAAAAATTCTATGGAATACTCGTTGGATAATTTTACAACATGTTTAGGTTACATAATAGTCTACTATATTTAGCGACAATGTATAGAATCGTATAATTGGGTGAATATTCACTAATGTCTCTCATAAATATCATCTTGTTTGTTAATATTCAAAAATATAAATTACTTAAAACCATTCCCCAGAACATGGGGTAAGAAATCATAATAAAACAATTCCCGCATATGCATATTAAGTGTAAGAAAATAATATATCAAAGATCACATACACTTAGCATGAGAACATTGGCATGATAAAATGATCATAAAATTTGAAATCCACATCCTTTATATTAAAGATCATAATTTATAGTCACGCAATTACCCATGGAAATTCATAGTACATGAATAATAAAGAAAATCAAGGAGAAAATATAATTAGAGCATAACATTGTCTTAAAAAATTGGATTTGTTTCGTAAATATAAGAATCAAAATAGTTTTAATAGTAATAATGTATTATTTAAAATGATCAAATAGAGGAATGGGTTTACTACCCAAACTATCATTGTAGTCAATGTTCACACCTATGGCCATCATAGGAAAAAAAACTTCCAATACTAAACTGGGTTGACTCACCATTCAAATCATGTCTTCACATGAGAAATAAATAATTACCCAATGCATTAGAGCGAGATATAAGTCCCATCCATCACGTAATTAAAATCATACCTATGTGTGATGAAATAACATAAATAATTACTGGTGTCATAAACCATGAAATGAAATTGGATTCATGAAAATTTCACAACAAAATGACATGTGAAAAATATATAGTTTTCAAAATCAGTTATTCCTTGCATAAACCATGGAGAAAGAAGTGGGTTTACAAATAATTTTATAATCATATTACTCATGGAATATAAATATGTTTTACAAACATCTGTTTAATATAAACCATTAAATTAATGAATGATAATTGTATCCTTGGTTTGTATCCACAACATAGCATAAATTACATCACGAAAAGCCATATTAGATGGAGAATAATATTTAAAAGGTAAATTACATCGAATATTTCACAACGAAAGTAAATTATAGTTTAATATAACATTAACAAAAATAATATATAACAAAATATTTTGGAAATCCTTTTCACTGAAAACTATAATAAAAACCAATATTATAATCCATTATTATTTATTGAAAACATTTTTAATTAATATATAATTTCTTGTTAGAAAAAAATCATTTAAGACATAAATTTTTTTGCAAATCATTTTAATTTAAAATAAAATAAATAATATATAACTAAATATTCAATAAAAAAGGTCATGATGGTGGAATTTTTTACTTAACATATACATTAACCAAATTATTCCATTCAAATTTCTCATAAAATCCAAATGACAATTTTTTCAAATATAAAATAACGATTCCACAGATTATTTTTTAAATTCAATAATTTATAAAAATTTCAATAGAAAATAAATTTATGAGTGTTAAAAAAATTTATTTATTTTTTTTGATAACATGATTTTGGAAGAAAAACATGCTTTCAATGAAAGATAGAAATAACAAACATTTTTCATCCCACCATGATTTTGAAATATTTTGTAAATTAATAGTGGAAAATCAATTTAAAATAGATAATCTATAGAAATAATCATCCGAGAAGAAAATAAACTATTTTACTTAGTGGTCTTCATAATATTGTGTCATATGATGAATAATAATGAGATTTCATTACAAATGAAGAGATTGTAACATAAAACCCAACCACATTGGTAAATTTTATTCATAAGATCCATGAAAGAATAAAAATAAAATAATATAAATAATATCATTATAATAATTAATTTAAAAATGTTACATGTCAATGGTTCTTATATACATCACATTATGAAGATAGGTAAAAACTATTATATTTTCCACAATGAGTGATATTTTTAACAAATATCCCTTATGTATTGGGTATCTTTTGAACCATAAACCTAGTGAAAGAGAGATCCAGAAAGGATATGTAAATACACATTAATTTTATTAGGATAAATATAAATGAAATTAATATAATTCATATAATAAGGACATGGTGAATATGGTATATATCTCACTAATGTAAACTATCAGATTGAAATCCCATACATCTTTAGTAATCTATTAAATTATAATCCACAATAAGAATAACATAAAATGAAAATTTTAATAATATGAAAATGATGAGATTCATGAAATAAAATTTTAATTACCTGATATATCATCCCAAAAAATAAATGAGGGGTGAATAAATATAATAGACATAATAGAAATCTCTTACGTTATGTATCAACATCCATCATACAAAAAAAAACTTCTTGTTTAATAAATAGAATTTTATTATACTTATATTATATATCCATAAATATATATTATACAATATATTAATTACTTTGGAATATTCATTACCTATTTATTAAAATTCGTTGCTAAAATGATCTTCCATGTAACATCCCTTTTGTTTTTCCTATATGGGTTATTTTTTTGTATTACATTTTCCATAGTTATATAATATAAAAAATAATAATAGTTAAATTAATATCATATTAATGCTTCAATTATAATTTAATGGTAGCTAATTCTGGTTTTCTTGATTGATGAAGCACCATACGATCATGGAGAGAGTTTTCCATATGTACACATGAGTAATGTTATCATTTTTCAATGATAATTTTAGAAAAGGGTTCTGTAATATCATATAATTTTGAAATTAAAAAATATAAAAAATATCATATAATTACTTTATAAATACTTTTAAATATAATCTATGTGATGTGAGGATGAAAAACCAAATTGAAATCACATCATGAAGGCGCCAGTCCACTTGTAACCAAACAACATTATAATCTTCTTATGAGTTAAAAGGTATAAAATAAAATAATAAGTTATATTCTTTCATTATTTTTATAGAATATCATAATTATTTTATTTATACCATATATATTCTTTTAAATTTTCCTTTATTATCTGCCATGTATTTTGTTAGTAAAAAATGAATCATATGACTTTATCTGGCAGTAGTCACTGTACACCCGAGAGACATTCCAGTATATAAGATATAATAGAAAGTAAAAATGTATATATTATATAGTGAATAAATATTTATGAATATTTTAAAACATCCTTTATATTTTTTATATCCATCATAATACCCAACTATGAAATTTTTTAATGGAAAAAACAATTTACATCAGTTCGTGAGGTAGTAATCTACAGTACATACGAATGATCATTTTATAAAAAAATAATCTAGGTGGGGATAGTTATAGGTAACTTGACATAAAATAAAAAAACAACTTATATATAATATACATGGGTTATTTTATAAACGTGGTTTGATAATAAGTGGAGGGGTGGAAGAAGAAATAAAATAAAATTGTGCATTGATGAATGTTACTTCTTTTTATGGTAACCAAATTAGGTTTGCACAAAATACTTCCTAGGATTGATTTATAAAACAAATAAGGATTAACAGACGAGAATAGGTATGAAGGGATTTGATTTAGAATTAATTTTAAGAATTTAATGGGGGGTTTTGGGTTTATAGAGTTGAGGATACAGGTGGCCTTTTTATGCGAAGTAAATGGTATAATTTTAATGTTTTTGAAATGAAAAGGTGTACCCACTTGTTTTACATCATAAAAGTATCCAAAAAAATGATTAAAGATAAAAATAAATCAAAGTGAGAAATATGTTCATCAAATATATTTATTATAATTTATTAGTTCATTTTATACTATACTTCTTTATTATGACCCTCGATAAAAAACAATTTAACATATACCGAGGAAAATAATTTTTTTGTTACTATTATTTATTAGGGACAAATATTTACATGAAAATTTTTATAAAAACGTTATTTTGATTCTAAATATTTAATATATTTTTTAAATATCATCCATGGAATTTAATTTTTTTAAATTAGAATTAATGTTGCATACACTATGGGAAATTGAGTTTTGAATGAAAAATGTTCAAATGTTTACACTATTTTTATATCAAAATTCAATATGAAAATAGGTAAAATAAGCTAAATTTCATTAATATATATATATAATATAAAAAATTTAAATTTAAATCTAATTAAAAATATAATTAGACTATATAATTAATTTTAAAAAAATCATCAAAAATTCAATATTTAACACTATTAATAAAAAATTATATCCTATCAAAAAATTATAGAAAATTTAAGCTAAGATAAATATTAAATGGTTATGTCTAAATTTAAATATATTTATGAAATTATATTTTTTAAAATATTGAATAATTAGTTTTAATTAAATTCTATAAAAATAAGGAAAAACTATTTTTTATAAAAATATTGTATTTTGTATGAAATTAGATTTATTCTTATATCATTTATATATAATACATATGAATAATGTTAAGAATATTATTGAATATATAATACATAAATTTAATTAATATAATTCCATATAATTTATTTAATTAATTTATTGAGTTAATATGTGTTTCTATCATATAAATATTTTTTCATGATAAGATTTATTTTATTTTTGAAGGTGTTTTTTTATAATTTTATGGTTATCAAAGAATTAATTTTATATAAAAGGGTATAAAATATATTTTTTTAAAAAAATTATTCAAATTCATACCAGCTATTCAAATTTTGTATAGATAACTATCATATTAGATAATATTTTTTACATAGTATGTTACATTTCATTTAAACATGGTGTAGTAAGTATCACATGTAACACTTAATGTTTCACATAACACATGATAAACAATGTAATTTTTTGTAACTAAAAACAAATTCATGAATGTAACAAAACATATTGAAAAAATTAAATTTATTTAAAAAACATATTTCACAAAATCCTAGGGTGTTACATTCTACCCCCCATAAAATGTGTTTTCCCCAAAAAAAATCATCATATTGGTATCGAAAAATGATAACACTTATACCTAATTACGTCCTCCTATTAACACATTTCTTGCTCAATGTAGTGGTTTCATAAAAGAATTATCCAATTGAGTGGTATTACTTCAGAACAATTTCTATATCAATCATTAATTTCCACCAATTGATTTTTATAAGAAAGATCATACTCTAGTGGAATGGAATATGATCTCAATAAAAATGATTTAATGTGTATATACTTCTTTGGGGAGATACATGAAACACATCTGGAACTAGAGAGTGTTTTGGTGGAAGCACCAAGAGATAATTGATAGTCCCAATATGATCAATAATTTCAATAGGATAGATATACATATGGTGTAGTTTTCCCTTAATTATTCGAAGGATAAATTTATTAAATGACCTTATCCTTAGCTTGAAATTGTATATCACCTTAAAAATATATACATATAAATTTTTTCAATTTATATCAAATGTGTTTTTGTTTGGATTTAATATTATCATAAATTTAATTATTTAGATCACGTACCAATTTCATTGTTTATGAAACATCATTCCTATTAATTGGTGTTCAACACATCTTTTTATAATGGGATTCATATGGTACTATTTGAATAGTTGAGTAAAATTATTTTTTAGAAAACGCAATATGAGGTAGGAATTTATCCCAATCACCATTGAAAGAAATAGAAAAATATCTTAGAAACAGATAAAAAAATAAAGAATTTCTATAGGTAACAATGAATAAAAATGAATCATTCAAACAAAATGAAATGTAATTTTCGTGACTTTCATAATACACCTATATCTTTTTCTAGAATCCAAGTTAAATATTTATAGATTCTTCTCTGTACTGAGACCCATATCTATAGGAATTTATAAAATTTAGATAATGAAATATTTTTACAGATTGTTTTAAGTGTTATGAATGTGGAATTGGAGTTTGTATAGACACTATTATAACATATTTCAAGTGATAAAAATGGAGAAATAGATCCAATATTGGGGAATAATTTATATCATGAAATATGAGTAATCATGGTGAAACATTTCAGATGAATATTTTTGTGAATAAGTTTTGATAACATTTTTTTGGTTATTTGAAATCTAAAAATGTTTTGATGATACATGAAGATAGATGAAAACTATATTTTTTAGGTGAAGCCAAAACTTCTCGACACAAAAAATTGTGGTAATATTGTTATCTTCTAACAAAAATATTAATTCTTCACGTGTGGATGTCTTGGTAAGATTTACAATAAATTTTAAAAAAACTAATATAAGGGAGATAAAATTCTATAAAAATCATAAAATTCCAATATTGAATTATTGATCATTTTTTATCATGACGGATGAAATAGAGGCTCCAAATGGTGTGGTTTCGGTAAACTCATTTTCCTCTCAATGATTGAATGTACATTTTCAAAATTTGGTTCAATGAATTTTTTAAATTCTTATATATATGTAAGTAATATATAATAAATTCTGAATCCTCTAAAAAATAGTTATCAGTCATGTCTCCTAAAAATATTATCCTAGCATCAATAGTATAATGAAAAACAATTATTATCATTGGAATGTAAAATCTCATCCCAAATGAAATATTCATTGTAATGGAGAAATTTTACTCTATAATATGGATTGATTTGATATAAAATTATAAAATTATGAAAAAATGGAGGTTCAAGGAAGTGTTAGAAGTCTGTAATGGGAGACTTATGGTATTAATTAATTGATAGATTTAATAACGTAGGATTTTTCTAGAATCATATCCAATAGTAATCCATTTATAGATGATCAGTGAATATGGAGAAGGAAATTAACTTATAAATATAAAAAATGTCTCCATTATTTACAAATAGATTCAAATATTTCCAAAATATTTACTTGGACCTCACCAAAAATATCGGTACTGTTCTATATTAAACTCATTCAATGATGCAAGACAATATTAAAGACCCCATATAAAATGTAAAACAAATAATTAGAATAGTTAATGAAACAACATCAATTGGTTTCAGAGAAGTGATTTATTTGACCAGTGTGTCTCCTTGGGACATATTCACCTTATAAATAAGAACGAAGGATAATTTTTTTTTATAAATTGAATATAGTTTACTTAACTGAATCACATTGAATAAAAATTTCCCTCTCTTAAGGATTAATGATTTAATTGATGAGATTTTTGCGTCTCAATAATTAAATTAGATTGAAATCCAAACTATGAATTATCCTTTGAGGGTGAATAATGAAGATATCCAAAATAAAATATCCTGAAAAATATATGTGTTATGAGATTGTTATTAAGCACTTGAGATTAACTAATAATCGAAAATTATTTCTATATTTGATGAATAGAGTCTTTATATACTACCATGATTAATTCATATAATATTTTATTAATGATATTATAATTGATTCCAAAATTCATTAAGCGCATCAGGATCATTTAAGGGTTTTGTTGGAAACACTAAGGATGGAGATTCTAACTTGGAAATTCAAAAAATGTAAATTTTTCTTATAAAAAGCTACATTATTAGGGAACATTGTAACCAATAAATGAAAAATAAGGTGGAATAGACCTGAAAATTGTCGTATAAAAGTGGAATATTCCTATAGTAGTACCTGATTTTCACATATTCCTTAGACAATATTTATATTAAAGGAGGTTTATAAAAAACTTTTTGGGGAACTCTAATACACTAACAAAGATAACTTAGAAAATATATATGTTCATATGGAAAAATGACTATGATGAATTTTTCCTTGAACAAATGAAGATATTGGTTACCCCACTGGTTTAAACTCTACTCTATATTAGAGAAGTATTTGTTATTTATATTTATTAATCATTGAAATGGATTGGTTTCATTTTCATTAATAATGAAGATGGTGATTTTTTATGAATCTCTATATTTAAATCATAACGAGTTAAATTATATTAAGCACTAAGTAGTGTTATCTAATGGTATATTTTCTTTTAAAACATGTAGAAACTATATTTATTTGGAGATATGTGATATATACACAAAACACTAATGATTGAGTATATATTAATTAAAAATGATTCGAAAATGTGAAAAATAATATGGTTTGATCTTTTTTAATGACAATGACTGTTCAGTAAATTATTACCCAAGAAGGGAAGAAATTGTTGTTTCATTATGTATTTATGACCTTGTTCTTATGGAAATTATGAGCATTAGAAGAGATCCTTGGATCATAGACGTAGTATTGTTGGACATGAGAATAACATTGGAAGAGACATCATCAATCCTCTACATAATTATTTATTAGCCATCATTACTAGAGATGATTAAGATAGATAAAATAGAATGTCCAGTGATAAAAAAATATAGATCTAAGTTGTGAAGAATGGGATTTTTCTGGAGTTAACTATTGGCTAGGAGGCGATAATAAAATTTCATAAAAGGATTTGTGTCGCATCTATCCTAGATAAGAATACGAAGCTGATGCATGAAGATCATACCTCTAAATTATTTATATATCCTGGAAGCACTAAAATTTATAAGGACCATCAAGATCATTATTCGTTTGAATATATCATAATTGAGACTTCCTTCTATAATTAAAGGTTATCGGTGCATCAATTATTGAATACTAAGAAAAAAATTTATAAAATGTTTTTGAAAAAACTACCCATACCAATATTGATGTTGGAAAGAATCACTATGGAATTCATCATTGGTCTCTCAAGAACATCAACTAAAATCAGGACGATATTGATTATAGTGGCTTGACTAGACTTCATAACCCATTTTATCTCTATTCACTATTGTTTCTTTTGACCAACTATCCATTATATACATGAATTATTATGTAAAGTATCATGGGGATCCACATTCAATCATTTTATTCCTAGCCCAATGTTCACATCTAAATTATGGAGAAGTATTCAACATAATATGTATATTAAATTAAATTTTATTATAGAAAATCTACCCCTAAATATTTGGCCAATATGAATGTTCTATTCATACACTTGGGGACGTTCAGAGAACATGATCAAAGAAATTTAAGGTTGGATTAGATCAGCCCCACCAATTAATTGATTTTATATTAAAATATTCTCATACTTGTGTATTCAAATGGAACCCAATGAATATCTATATGGGAAGTGATGTAGAAATCATAATTTTTGGGATTAATTTGATGAAGGAAGGAAACATGGGGATGATCCTGTAAATAGAATGATATAAAGGTTTCATAATATCCAACAACATATAAAATATGACATGTTTTCTTAGAATATTTTTGCATAAGAACATCATAGGGATATGGATCTTGATTCTTTGAATAATATTTCCATTAGATACTATCATGGAAGTGTTTCATGTGATTTTTAATGAAAGAGAGGCATAGCCCAAGGTATAATAGCCCAATTTAAATTCATGATCTCAAAGGTGATGTGGAATATCTGCTAGAAAATCTTAATAATATTACTCTAGTTCAGGATATATTAAATATACCTATCTTAATAAAGTAAAAATATAATCCCTTATATATAAGAAATATAGTGGTCATACAATTCAAATGACACCACTCATTTAGGGAGCATCCAGTAGAGATAATTGACATTAAAGGCAATGTTAAATGTAACAAGACAACAAACCTTTTAAATGTTTTGTTGAGGAACAATAGGTATGATGAGGTGACATAGGAATGAGAGGAAACAATGAAACAAAATTACCCCCCAAAAATTCAAAATTGTGAATATGAGTTGAATTTTTAGGCAATGAATTTTTAGAAGGTGGAATAATGTAAAAACCAAAGATTTATAAATGATATTTTTTTCATTGAAAAACGTGTGTTATATTATATTATATTAAAAACATAAAAATATCGAGTAAAAAATAAAACCATATCTCTTTAATAATGATCATTACATTAGTCATCTGAAAAAAAATTTAAATTGAAAAAATTACGAATAGACACAAATATAAAAAATATGAATGATAAAATTGGAAAATATGGATCACCCCAATCTATTTGAATAATCTCAAACACAACCTACACACTAAAAATGGAAAAAATATAAGTAAAAATTCTATATCATTGAAAATGAAAATATAACATTGGTGTAATTGTAGAAAATAATGAGTGAATTAATGAAGTGGTGTTTATAGTGATTAATATAACCAATGGAATTGAAATATGAACATTGTTCGATATAACCAATGGTCTATTGGATTTTTGGCAACTAAAGCCCTTTGACATAATTTTTCCTATATAATTGTTTCTTGTAAGTTG
This sequence comes from Viscum album, assembly GCA_963277665.1. NCBI lineage: Eukaryota > Viridiplantae > Streptophyta > Magnoliopsida > Santalales > Viscaceae > Viscum > Viscum album. The sequence continues at coordinate 450,550,931 of OY728157.1, read as the reverse complement.
TACTAAAATATATTTATTGAGACAGAATATAGAAACAATGACCACAACTAGTAGATTCATGTCATTTAAATATCATTTAACAAAAAATCGGAGGGTGGGGGCATCATTAGTGTTCCCTTTTGACCAAGCCCAATCTGACCATCAATAAGTGAGGCTTTAATAAAAATTATTATGGGGGATTTTAATGATTGTGGATATTTTTACTTGGTTAGTGTTTTCCAAACAACCACATGAGACTATAACTACCACACACCTTAACTTTAGTGAGTAAATTAGTATATTAATGAGTAATATGTCTTGGCCTTAGTTACAAAATGTTTATTTTCATTTTTATAAATATAATGGTTTTCCATCAATCCCATTTTAAAGAATAATTCTTTTAATAACATATATGATTGTGTTATACAAATTAGGTAAATTAATTAATATTTACAAATAAAACCTAATAGTTTTTTTAAAACATATAATAATTTATAAAATATCTTTTTTCTAAAAAACAAAAATGAAATACTATTTTTAAAAAATATTATTAATAGAAATGAAAAAATTATTTTATAATATCAATGGATATTTTAATAATGGTTTGAAATTAATCCGTGTCCTAAATAATATCATTCTTCAATAAAATAAATTTTTATATTTAAATGTTTATAATCATTTATTAGAAGGAATGTTTTGATAAAAAAAATTTTTTTGAAAGAAGTAAAACAAAGATAGGTTTGAATTAATTTCTCAGATTTTTCTAAAATAATTTACTTTCTATGAATTTTAAAAAAAAAAATTCCATTTTTGATAGGTTTTAAGAATTCATAATTATTTTATAATTATTTAATAGTCATTTAACAAATAAAAAGTAAAAAATATTATTCTATTAGTAGTATGTAATTCGATATATTTTAACAAATTTCATTACCTTTAAGTGTGTTTGAAATTTAAAATAATCAAATGTTTGATTTTAAAACCAATATTTCGTGGAAATTTTTTTTCCATAACCAAAGAAGTAATAAAACTGGGTTTTGATGATAATAGTTTAAAATATCATACAGTATGACTCAATTGTTCCCAAACGTGAACATAAATTATTTGAATACAAATAATTTTCATTTTCTAAAATCAAGATTTCCCCGACCTATATTTGGAAATTGTTTTAAAATTCCTCCACTTTTTCTATAAATTCCCACAAATTCCCCCTTCCCCTTCACTCCCAATCCATACTCCAAAATTTTCTTGTCATTTATCCTCTAAACGAGTCCTCACAATGTTTCCATATATCCCATTAGTCTCATCCTAGTGATTTATGAGAAACACTTCACGTAAGGTAATTCTTATCATATTCTGTTCCATTCAAGTAATTCATTTTTTGTAAATTTTTGATAAGGTATGATAGATTATTTTATTATTATTTTGATCATTCCATTACTTCTTAAATAATGTTTCATTAGTGGTGGACATCAATTATCTCTCATTTTAACCTTTAATAATTCCATTTTCAAACCCATTATGATGCCAAATTTAATTCTCAATTTTCTTTCTTTTACATAAGTAAATGTTATATTGTGAATAGACAAACCAATTAATTATCCATGTTCATCCACATAAATGTTAATATACTATATTTATTAAGTTATTTAAATATAAAATCCCCCCCTATTCCATTTATGTGGGTTAAAAATGATTTTATAGTCATGTCCTTAATCACTTTCAAACTCAATTGTTTTTAATGAAACTAATAATTCATTCAACATTTGTTATTGGTAAATTAATTTATTACAATCAAAGTGGCTTATAGAAAATTAATACATGTGAATGGGTTTCCATGATCATTCTCTAATCCATTAAGTAAATTATTTTATATATAGATATGACATGTTGTATGACATATTGTTAAATAATCTTGGTAATTTTCAATTATGACACCTTTGTGATAATCCATTATGATATTCTAATGAAATATTATTTCTTATATTGTTCAAACATTTAATTGTTATGGATTAATTTATTTTTATTATGATATGCCTCATTATCTCTTATTCATGCAATATTGTTATTCTTCATGTTCTTGTTGATATTCTTAATGATCACATGTTAAATGTCATCCCTTCTTATTCTCATACTAGGATTAATGCTCACTTGCTTCCATTAATTTATGACACCAAGATATGATGCAGAATAAAAGTGAATTTGGATGAACCCACGAATAATCCTTACAATTGTATTAATTTAATTATGTTTTCTTATATTATGTTCCTAATGTAAATGAAATTGAACATTAAAAGATTGTATGTTTTCTTTCATCTAATGTATAGTTTTTTCAATAAAAATTATCGATTACATACACATATTGATTCATAACATGGGAACCACTTCTTATCTCATCCACCACTCAGGGACTTAGTATTTCCCTATAAAACCCCAAGTTAAAAATATTTTTTATATAACATTATATTACTAAGCTAATATGTAATCTCCAATAATGTTTTCATACTTTTACTTTGTTCTACCACAACCATTATTCAATAAATATAGATATCAATCATTAAAAATGTTTTTGGATATTAATATTTCTAATCCTTGGACCCCAGTTCCGTTATATGATGTTATAAATGTTTGTTGTAGATTGAAATAATTATTATATTTTTATAGGAATACCATTTATATATAACTGGTATCAATAGAACATTTATAATCTACATCCCACAATTTACTTAGATATTACATCCCATGAATTCAAATTTTATGATTCCCTTCAGATGTTTAGAAGAAACCACATTATTTTATTCCCACTCGAACCTTTTATATCCAAACAATTTTATTAATAACCAATATATATACTCCCATAATTTTGAAAACCATAATATATGAGTTGTACATATAGAGTTCCCCCAAAACAATTATGTTTGAGAAGCACCATATAAACTGTTATTAACACATTTAAAAATCTGGCCCTATGAATTATGTAAAACTGTAGGAAGAAATAAATTACTAAAATATATAATCTAATAATTTTTTTATGACACCCAAGGATAATATAATCTAAAAACTAAAAATAACTATCTATATATGGATTCCATATGATTATTCTATGTCATGATTGAAAAATCACTCACACGGTCTATTTCTTATCTAGGAAAGGAAAAAATACCATAACTCAATAATTATATGCCAATGTGCACCACTTGATGGGTAAACCATTAAACTATAAATGTAAAATAAATGGACAACAATTCCAATGCATAAATACTTTTATTTTCTCTTATACATGGGTTTACAACTCCAAATAATAAGCTCATTAACAAGTCCCAGTAATATCCTATTATCTAGTCTATATTTCTAAAAGTGTAATAATAATAATAAAACTAAAGGTTCTATTTGTTAACAATTTTACCCCAGTGACACTACATAGGTTCCCAGAGCTGATCTATAATAATGACTTTGGTGTGTTTCCCCATAAGCTAGAGGCTACCTACCGAAAATGATGGTCTATATGTGGTACATAAATGAATCTATAACCACATATAATATATTAACAAAATGAAAATAATATATAAAAAATCATATCTAAAGTAATAGATTGTTAATTAAAATGATATTTCACATCCCATACGATAACATAATGGTGTTATATGAAAAATAGGAAAACAAAAATGTAATAGTCAAAAAGGGATGTATCAATAAACATAAATAAAAAAAGAACAAAATAAAACATCACCCTATAATGTAACATTATCTAGCTCAGATCCTTTCTCCCAAGCATTGACCATTCTATCAACCAACAATAAGAACCAGAAGATATACCTTAAACTTGTAAACAATGACTATGAATAATCATCATGGGTACCCAAGTGTCATTGTATCCTTAAAAATTTGTTACTAAAACTCATTAGTCCACCAAAACGGGTTTTTAATAAAATAGTATTTGTATGATGAATGAATAATGGTGTGAAATATTAAATAATGAAATTGTAATAAGGATCATTTTTATAGAAAACTGAATAAATATGATCATTAGGTCTCTATAAGATAACAAACTTCAAATTTACATAAATCATCCATTAATATTAGTTTTGGTCATAGTTGGAGAACAAAATCATAATCTAAATACAAGTATCCCTTCCATAGAAATCATTATCATGTGGTTGGAGAGGGATCAATGTGGATAAAATGACAATTAACTTCAAGAATTTTTAATGACAAACCATTAGTCTAGTCTAAACCTAAGGGACATATCATGAAATTTTGAAACATAAATATATTCAAATACTATCTCAAACACACCAAATTAGAGACAAAATACAATTAAGATGAATCTGTAGATTAAATCGAATAAAATTTATGAAGGGAAACTATAATGAATCAATTAGATTAATCCGTGAAATTTTAAAAAATCATACATTACATGATTTCAAGGGAGATCAATTACATTTAATTTATAGTAATGAATCATTAAAAAATCTATTGTCTCTCTTGAGGCATTAGATTACATTTTACCTGATTTAATAGAACATTTTATTTACACCCTTGTATTCACATGTGTAACTAATTGGAATCATAGCTTCAACTATGTAATTCCACGACAATATCAATACCCAAGAATACATGGTAGTTTTATAAAATGATCTATAGACATAATTAATTCCATGAATTGAAAATATATATTTATTCCACAAAAAAATAAAATATTATAATCAACATTCCAATATAACCATTTGGATCTATTAGTATTCCAATTTATTTATCTGATTAAACGTAAATAATATAATAAAATGTTATACACATTAATTTAATTGTATTCATTTTATTCAATCAAAATTTTCTACTAAACAGTTAATAGAAATAAGGATGAAGGGGTACAAGATTAAATCCATTGAAACCATTTTCCATATAGAAACATTATGTCAAAAAACTGAATCCCCATATTAACCCAATTGGTTTTAAAAATAATTGAATGAAACAAAATCACCCTCTTAGTGCATTATGTATGGTGTACCATAAATAAAACTGCCTTTTAAAGATCGAGGAAATTCAATGTCATCATTATGGTTTCATATCTCATGAAGGGTATCCCAAACGATCTAAATATTTCTCCAAAAATGATGGGATAAATATACCTTACCACATAAAAAGGTTTACCATGGTCTAAAAATAGGAAAACACTATTTAATATGTTCAGGGTAGTTACCAAGACATCAAAAATTCTATTAAAATATTAAATTTATTTTAAGTTAAATATTAAAAATATATTTTCTGGAAAGATACACCAAACACATACAAAAGAATAATTTATCAGAAAAACATGATACCAAATACATTATATGATAAAATTACCACTATTATGATATCAATCATTAATTCACGCTTGAAAAAATATAAATTTATAATGAATAAAAAATACAAAAAATAGACGATAACACACGTAAATGGCATGATGAAACTTTAGGGTGACGAAAAATAAGAAAATATAAAATTATACTCATCGTCTCAACTATAGATTTAATATTTCATAGTCAGATATTGATTCAGACAGTATGTGGATGTTTTATATACTTGGAAGAGATGAGATGGAAGAAGGAGTTATTCTAGAGTCATTCTAGTAAAAAATGTAGAGAAAATGGGGTTTTATACTCCTTAAAATAACAAAGGAAAATAATAATTTTTCAATTTTTAAAGGATGTATGGTCTGATCCCACGGATTATCAATTCGTTGGGAAACCATGCAAACCCATATATATATAAAAAAGCTCTAACACACACAGTTATGAATAGTGTTAGATAATGAAATTTATAATCTTGGGAAATGGATCTAAAATTCACTATAGGTGTTTCTATGGTTCTCTTTCAAATTTTTTATGGTCTAAAAAAAATTTCCCCTCCTATAAATAAATAGTTTATTTGGGGTTCATGGTTATTACAAATGAAAAAAACATTGCACACCATTATACTCTTAAACAACTAAACTCTAAACCAAGATCCCTCCAATTGATCCTTGAGAATTATTTATGGTCTAATAGAAACTATTAATCCTCAAAAAATATCCAAAACACTATATTTATAGTTAACAACACTCTATACTATACTCCTAAAATACAATGAGAAAATATTCTTTTTATCGTATCAAATTTTATAACCATCTTGAATTTGAAATGGTCGCATTGGTACATGGTATTACACTTAGTCTAAAAATGATATTTAACTATTCCACATTTATTTTACATTAAATTTCATATGGAATTAGTTTCAATGTGAAATAAATTGGGACATTGAAAAAATGTATCATCCATAGTTAACCATTATATCTTAATGAAATAATTTCTAAAATGATATTAATATAAAAATAAAATTTAATATTGTTATAAAAATATTCATGTAAAAAATCAAAAATACAAAAAATTAAATCTTATAAAATTATTTTAAAAAATATAATATAAATTATCCTCGAAAAAAATTTCTCAAAAAAACTTCTAAATAAAAAAACAAGTGATAAATATATGCATACATTTATTTATCATTTAAAATAAAAATTTAAGAATGAAAATGTGTCAAAAAATATTCATTGAAAATATTTGGTGTTTAACTTAATAAATCAACAAGTTCCAAAAGGGATCAATAAAATTACTAAGGAGAAGAATTATATGAGTAGTACTATGGGAACATTTAAAAATGATAATAAATCGTATAGAAGATAATGAGTTTGTAGAAATATATAATGAATAATGGTATCACAATCAACAATTTTTTTGCAAAAAATGTTTAATTAATATATAGTAAAAATACATTAAATTATAAGTTTAGTTTTTACTATCAACAATTAATTTTTTAAGAATATAATTAAATATGTTTTTTTTAAATACATGCATCTTGAAGTATTTGGTATTTAAAGAGGACCTTATTTAAAATTTTATGATAAATAATAATGTTTCATTTAATTTTTGGGTTTAAATTGTTTCAAATCTCACATAATAAATCATCAATCCCTTCATTCCCTAAAAAATATAACGGACCAATTTTTTTGAGGGTGTACACAATTTATATCTTTTATAGTGTCATTATTTTTTTATGTGTTGATCTATCTCATCTAGTACGTTGAGATAATAGATTTTATTTTTATTATAATTAATTATATATATTTTTTATTCATTATGTATTATTTATAGATACCATGAAATTCATTTTACAATACTATTGATCAATCAGTTATTGTATGTATTCTAACTAAGTTATGGTTTAATAAAATGTAATTCAGTTTCACATATTTCAATGACTTTTTAAATACTTTATTTAATTTAGACACACCTTAAGTTTAATTAATTAGTTCATGTTTTTAATGTAAATAACTTATATCATGTAACTTCTATCATAATAATTATTTATCATTATTTTCATTACAATTTCATATATGGGGAGACAAGTTAATTTTTTATCTGCTACCCTTATTTTATTTTTCAATTATACATGGTTATACTGTTAGGAAATTTCTTTATCATATTTGATTAATTCTATAATGGGAAGAAGTGATTAAATGGGGTAGAATATTGAATTCCTCTTCTCCATTTTTGATTCATTGTATTACTAATTATAAAACACATTCATTATTTTTATATATTTTTATATAATTCTTAATTACCTTATATGAAATAATTTTTTGATTATGGATTGTTTATTATTAATATAATCAAACAATACATTATGTTTATTAATTTGTAACTAATATATATTACATATTTCATCATATATAATTTTCATAGATATAAAAGATATGAATTATTTCATTTATGACTTTTAAATATTATATATATATAATTAGGACTACTTAATATTGAATTTATCCACCTAGTTATTTCATAATTATTATCCAAATGGTTTAAAATAACATATGTTATCCTGGAATCCAATATAAAAGGTAACATCACAAAACTTATCATAGATATCAATTTTATTATATTTTAGATACCTACCCTAATTTTTTTCATTTCATACAATAGTTACATTTCTTTTATCTCTATTAAATTTGAAATATATTAACTATGTATTTTTTATTGAAAAAGCTTAATTTTTTCATTCCAATACTAAAAAATTATTCTAAAGTTTCTATAGTATTAGTGCTACAATTATATAGATTCCATGTTTCATTACATACAATTATTCCAGGATATCATATGTTGTAGATTTCTTATCACATAATTCAATGATTTTTATGAGATCTAATAGAATAATAAAAATATTATTAAGATGGATAAAATTTTTGATCAATGATTTATAGATTCAACATTCAGCTAAACAATACTACACTTCTGTGTGAAATCATTTCACATAAATAGAATATTGTAGAATATCATTAAGGATTAACACCCTATCAATTATGGTGTCATATTTTCCATACCATTCTTATAAAATTTTTATTATGATTATTTTAATTATATCTCTTATTTTCTTAACATTAAGAAAATATTTCTTAATTTTCCAAAAATGATTCATTAATGTACTTTTTTTTAGTGATTCATTGTATGAGTGTGTGAGTTACCATAAAGATAAAAATAGATGATAAATTGATATTATATAACAATATTTTGTTTCATGTTTTATGTGTGTTTAATAATAATACCACATATAAAATAGTGAAATATGAAGGAAAAACATATGATAGCTTTAAGCTAAGTTCCTAAATTAGAGATAACTACACTTGTAATATATGGTATAATGTTATATAAATAAGTATATATAGAAAAGATAGTAAAAATTCTATCTCTTGAATAATATTTGGATCAAAATTAGTATAATTTCCCTATATAATGAAAAAATATAGGACAATATTATAATGATGATTCCTTTTATTAAATTGTTACATTATTTTTTCATATTTTTTTCAATCCATTTCAAGACTGTGATATCAAAGGGTACATATAAAACCCTAGTCTTTTATTAAATGATCTATATTGAATACATGAATTATCAACCATTGAATGATGAAGAAGCACGATGAATATTAGACACCCATATTAACATCATGTGGATAAACATACAGTAGAGACCCAAGATTAACGTACATGGACATTACATTACTTTTGAGGAATAATTAATACATAATAGGAACCAACATTCAAGGACCATAATTGTTTAGTTTCTTTAGAAACTCAGAACATAATCTTCTAATCATGTTGAATGATCTTCAACATCTCCCAAAAAGATCTTCCCCTTTTGTTTTCTTACCTGAAACCGTTCTTTAAATCCTGGGGAAAAGAAAACATATAAAGGGTGAGCTCAAATGCTCAGTAAGGGTATGCATGGAGAAAATAAAATAAATCATACACATTTGAACTTAAAAAAACATGGACATAATATTTAAAAATAAAAATCTTGAGAAATAAATCTTGGCAGTACAAAAGGAATAGGTCATAAAGGAACATTAATTAAGATAAAATAGCATCAGAATAAATCATGTAATTATGTAAAACCATTGAGCACTTGAAATGATTTCCGTAGTATCCAAGGCATTGTTTCCAAGACTATCTTAGTGGACAAAGTCCCCTGCTGAATCGAGTTCACTCCTCATTCCAGTCCTGTATCACTGAACCAGATTAACTTTCCATTCCAGCCATGTCTATCTAATGAGATATAAATCTTTACCCAATGCATTGGAGGGAGATATAGGTCCCACCCATCTCATAATGAAATCATAATTACTCGTGCCACAAAATAAACATAAATCATTCATCACAACCCAAAGAATAAAACGGGTTTCATAAACATCATCCCATCATAAAATAATCCATATAAATAAAATGGTTATAATTTCATCATAAGAAAAATCACAACATATGAATAATAGAGACATTATTATTGAAACATAAACATATTTAATACTTTCATTTTAGATGGGAAATAGTTTTTACAAAACACTTGAAATGAGTTCTTGAGGAAAATATCCTTTCTTCTTCAAAATCATTTAATTTTCACAAAATTCCATGCAATTTTAAAATAAAAGGATTTTTTTGAAAATAGTCCTGAAATATTGTAGAGCAATATTGATCAAAATAGGGTGTTATAAAATTTTAAAAATCTATTCTTGCTGTATAAGTTAAAAAAACATTGTCCACGTACTTTTGTCGGAAAAGTAAAAAAGTTCCTCATATGGTAAAAAAAGAAAGATTCCTTCCATAACTTGTGGTAAAGTCAAAAATGGGTAAAAAGGGCTTTAAACATACATGAAAAAAATTTAATAAAACATTGACATGGTTGATAATAATAACCCCAGTAAATACTTACGAATAAAAAATCCCGGATAAGAACGAGATTGGAATAATTATCCCTTACCTTAGGTACGATTTCTTCCATACGTGTCCAAAACTCATGTATAGTGGGTTTAAACATATTATTAATTTTTAACAAAACCATAATAATATTTATGATATCATATATGATTCACTTATGACTTTATATTACCTGTTCTTTTGTCAATGCCATATTAAAGCAGCGTTTTCGGTAAAATCATTTCATTTATCATACGTGTTTGGACTTGTTGTTCTTGATATTATTATTACTTATATCATGATTTAATTACTTCATAAATGTAAAACAAGTTCTATATATCATATATATTCAGTATATATATATATAATAGATAGATAAATGAAATGAAACACATCGTTCATGGAGACGGTAGGTAGTACGTACGCATGAATGCGGTTTTCCTTTCCAAATTTATGTGAATCTAAGTAAGTAGATGACATATATATATATATATATATATATTATAATTATAATGTTATATATACCATTATTATTCATTATATATACTTTATAATTATTCTTGAATGGTTAACATGGAGAATGAATCACATCGAGTCGTGGAGGCGGTAATCCGTACGTACGCACGAGCGATGATTTCATTCACATAATTATTGAATAGAAATGGAGTGGATGATATAATATCTCAGAATCATTATGATGTTATAATAACCATAAATATATATTCTTTACACCATTATACCCATCTAAGTAAGGTGGTGGTGGAAAAATAGTTTACACCACGACGTGGAGACTGTATTACGTATGTACGCACTTGCGGTGATTTCGTTTTCAGTATGATGGATAGAAGGTGAAATGGGGTTTTCCATATTTATAATAACATATCAGAATATTATTGATACTGATGTTATTACATTATAAAGAAACAACTAAATAATAATAATATGAAGAAGAAAGAAACTTAAAATAATTGGTAGAAGAGATTACCTCTTTTTTGACACAAAACTTTTAAGCTTCCTCTTAAGGAACTAGAGTTGGTCATTTGAGAAGACCATAACCTCTATAATATAACTATAGAATTTGATAAGATAAATTGTTTTGGTTTTTCTGAGCATTAATGATCAAAATTTAGTGAAGAGGAGAGGGAAGGAGGTGCCCTTATATATGAGAGGAGAGGGACACTTCTGGAAACCTTAAAAATTTTAATTAATAATAAAATTAACCCCTACATTAAAACCACCAATAAAGACTCAATTCAAAGATGAGATGAGTTAGGGTTGTAATATCATCAAACAATAAAATTTAGACATTTTTTTTGTTTATTTTAAACCTTATCAACTTGATTTATCATTATTTAATCTATTTTATTTTATTTATGGTAATAAAATTATAAATTTTATATTGTTATAAATACATAATTAATTGTAGTCAATTTTATATAATTGGATAATTTATAACCTATTAGATCATATATTATTCAATATGTGGTTTTTAAATACTTTTGTGATTTTTAAATAATTTAATAATATGTTATTTTTATAAAATATCAATCGTTTCATTTTTGACATGATTCATTATTTGAATTTAAATAAAAACCAAACAAAAGATATGTTCGAAAAAATATATAATATATTCCTAACATGTCATATTCATCAAAAAAATTCATGGGGAACATTAGTTTTTTCATATATTATTTATTTTAATAGTTTTAAAACCATTTATTTGGTATATGTCTTAATAAGATAATTACTACAAAATTTTTGTATAATTATTTAATATACACATTTCTTGCATAAAAATTATAAATAAAATCCTATGATGAAGATATATATAATAAATTTCATATTAATATTTTTACTAGAATTTATCATCTTTAAATCACAACATTTAAATTGTTATATTTATTAAATTATGAAGGTGACATCTTTGACATCATTTAAAATAAAATAATATAAATGTTCTAATCGGTTTTATATGGATCCAAATGGTCCAAAAATAGACCCTTGTATTCTTATGGTATATATATACTCTACCAATAATGTTTTCTCTAGTTTATGGTTCTCTTGATAGGTATTGTTTTTTTAATAAAAACTATATTATTGATTATTCACTAAATAAATAATTTCTACATCCTTAATGTATAAGCTATTAAGGTAATTAAATATTTATTAAAAATTAAAAATAAACTACCATGATAAATAAATAAATTTTATATTTAAAATGAGTATTTATAATCCAATTTATATTCTATATAACCTTATATTAAAAATAATCTAATTATTAAAGGTTGAGTAAGAAATATTTCACATTCCTTTAAATAAAATATATAAAAGGTCTTAATCAAAATAAAGTGGGTTACATTAGATTCAATTTCGACCCAAGTATGATTTATAAAAAAAATATAATCATCCAATTATATTAAGACAAGTGTTAGGGTAATTTTATAATATTATATATACCCTTAAGTTCCTATTTTAACTTAAACTATGGTAAATAAAATTTACCGTAGTTGTTATTCATAATGCCTAAAAATAGAAATTAGCTTATTAACATAATTTGGACCTACTGATTCCAAATATGGAATCCATTTTTCCAAATTCTAAACACAAAAGTTGCTCTATTTAATTTAAAATTAATCCCGCTATTGAGAAAACGAGTTTTACAAGTTAAAATGTTGCAAAAGATTGAAATGTTTTTACTTATGAATTCAATGTAAAATTAATGCTAATGAATTAAATTATATTAAATGGTAAAAATATATTCTATTTATAATTTATAACCATTCAAAATTATAATTTTACCATATAAATTATCTCAATGAAAAAATTTGTTTTTAATTAAAATTTAGCGTATATTTACTATTCATCAAAATAAGAAACATATCAGAAAAATATCAAAAATTTAACCAAAGTAAATTTTTATATACTGATTCAAAAAAAAATTATTTTGTCAAATTTAACTTATTAACATGTTAAAAAACTAAATTTAATGTGGGTGCGCCCTCAAAAGGCGGAAAAACAGCATTTTTTGGAAAATAATTATTTTACCCAAAATAATTATTTTGTTCTCATACCATGTTCTATAAAATATGTAAGATGAATTATAATTTCATAAAATTCAAAATTTAGTAACTACTATTCATAACGATTTGTTAATAATATTATTATAACAATATATCATTGTTTAGTGAAACTCAGTATTGGGTACAACACACGCTATTGAGAAAGGTTTCTTTTGCATGCAACACATACCAAGAATAGTGTTTGCATATAATATAAGATAATATGGTGTTGTGTATAGCATAATCTAATTTTGGTGTGGTTTTCAACATAAAACATCAATGAAATTTAAAAAAATATTTTTCATAAATTCTCAGGGTGTTACATTCTACCTCTTTAAAATGAACTTCGCCCTCGAAATTCATCAGGGTTATAAATGGTTTACTACGTGAAAGTTTACTTAATATAAACCCACATTGTAAAAAGTAATACCAAAACATAAAATTAGAAACTAAATTATAAAACGTAAAAGTTACCCTAATTAATTAATCACTGGGTTTCCACATAAGAGAACATAGGTGAAAATATGGATATGGAAGAGAAATCTAACCATCAAGTTTTGATGGAGAGTGGTAGAGAACTAGCCTATGAAAAAACCAACAATCACAAAGCCATAAATTTTCTATGTTCTAAGGTACCATATGATTCATCAGATATGAGGAAAATAGGAAAACATTTTTTGTTTTTAAGATCATTTCTCTAAAGTTGAAAAAATTGGAATTAGAAGAAATACATTCTTGATTTGGTACAATCTCACCGTTGGTCATTCCATGGACAATTTTCACTTTATCTATTAATTAAATGAAGTTTAATTTGTCATTCGTGAAGTGTTATCAGATCATGTGATAGAATGATAGGTCATTCCATCTGTCTCAAACATAATGTTAGCAAAAGTTATTAAATATACATAAGTCCATCTTTAGTGAGATTAATCGTATATGGTTCCTCAAAAGGACTTATACTTCATATATCATACCACATAATAAATTAAAACTAATTAATACTAACTAGGTACTTCCTTTAGGCCATTGGTATGAGATAAAGTCATGTCGTACTTCGGTTGTGGGTTCGATTGCCCTAGCCTTGTCCGACGCGACGGTTTGTCGCTCTTCCTATGGGTTATCCTTTTTCTAAAACTATACTATTATAACATTCCAGAAATAATATCGAAAAAAAATTTATAACCTTAAATAATATAATCTTATGTCCAATCTAATCCATTTGAATCTTTAGGCTTATCCAAAATACATTTGTCCAATCTAATAGTATAAAGAAAATGATTACATGAAAGGTCACATAAAAAGCATGTGAATACCATCATTTATCCCCCATATAACATAACATATATCTTATTGATCACATTAAAAACATGTGAATACATTAATAATGAATTCTATTGAAACATGTATAACAATATAATCTTTGTGAAAACATGAATGATCCCATAATTTCTATATACTAAAACCACGATATAACTTTTTCCTTATATCAGTCATGAGATCATTAATATTATCAAAGATTTCATTATGTCCTTATCCCTTCATTATGTGAAAATCATCTACTTTCGAAAAATATCTGAATAACCTTTCATGGTTACCAGTACCATTCAACATATACCTTCAAATACTTTAGGAAAAAAATAGAGTAACAATCCTTAGATGTGTGTTTATTCCATAGTACCATTACCTATACAACAAAACTCTTGATAAACATAAATCATTCCACTACCTTCTTAATCCATTGACTGAGCTTCAACAATTCTTTCATCTCACATACCATTTGTAGTCTCTTCATTAGCATCAATATAAATAACACCCATACGAACATGATGATTTTCTTCATGAGATTTTCACTTAGGAAATTGGTCTGCATGTTGCCCGTGCATTCCACATTTAAAACATTTAATTATTGTTGATATCGTGGAAATACCATTATCCTTGTCCATGGTGTTAACTGAACCTTTTACTTTGCACTTACTAGCTTTGTGTCCTTCTTTTCCACACCAAAATCATCTTCCAGTTACTTTGAAACATTCTCTCTGATACCTCTTCCCACATGATTTACATGAGGGAAATTGAACTTTCTTTCCTCTATGATCATCATGAAGCTCCATCTTTATCTTATTAGCTGAGTTGGAAAACTTACCAAAATTGAGATTATTGATCATATTATGAGATTCCTAATTATGAATAATAACGATATGTGTACTTCTAGAACCAATTTTATTAGGTTTCTCATTAAGAATATCATTCCATCGTCCATCATATCCTCCATTATCATGAATCTTCCTATTTCTATCCATTTTCTAAAACCCAAAAAGAATATTGTGAGAGGAAAAAATCATAATCGAGGGGGATTACCTCCAATATCTAACATATTAGGTTAATTTCTAAGATCATTACTGTAATTATAGGACTATAACCTATACTTATACAAACCTTAGAAATATCTTCTAGAGATCTCACTAAATTTTTCACATTGTAGTTTCCAAATGTTAACTAAGCATTTCCTCTCATACACTATTGAGACCCAAGCATCACGTACATGGACATTACATTACTTTTTCGGAATAATTAATACATAACAAGAACCAACAGTCAAGGAACGTAATGGTTTAGTGTCTTTGGAAACTCAGAACATAATCTTTTAATCATGGTGAAGGATATTCTACATCTCCCATAAAGAACTTCCCATTTTGTTTTATTACCTAAAAACTTTTGTTAAATCCTATGGAGAAAACATATAAAGGGTGATCTCAAATGCTCATTAAGGGTAAGAGTGGAGAAAATAAAACAAATCATATACATTTGAACTTAAAATAACTTGAACATAATGTTTAAACATCACAATCTTGAGAAATAAATATTGGCAGTACATATGTCATATATCATAAAGGAACATTAATCATGATAAAATAGCATGATAATAAAACATGTAATTGTGGAAAACCATTAAGCACTTGATATTATTTCCATAGTAGCCAAGTCATTGCAGCCAAGACCATCTTAGTGGACACTGTCCCTTACTCAATCGAGTCCACTCCTCGTTCATGTCCTGTATCACTAAACTGGATTAGTTTTCCATTCTAGCCATGTCTATCTCATGAGATATAAATCTTTAACCAATTCATTGGAGGGAGATATAGGTCCCACTCATCTCATAATGAAATCATTCTTACTTGTGCCACAAAATAAACATTCATCATTCATCACAACCCAAAGAATAAAATGGGTTTCATAAACATCATCCCATCATAACATAATCCATATAAACCAAATGGATATCATTTCATCATATGAAAATTCACACCATGTAAATAATAGACACATTATACTTGAAACATAATCATATTAAATACTGTCATTTTATATGGGAAATAGTTTTGATAAAACACTTGAAATGAGTTCTTGAGGAAAATATCATTTCTTCATCAAAATCATTTTCTTTTAACAAAATTC
Organism: Viscum album; assembly: GCA_963277665.1. Classification (NCBI taxonomy): domain Eukaryota; kingdom Viridiplantae; phylum Streptophyta; class Magnoliopsida; order Santalales; family Viscaceae; genus Viscum; species Viscum album. The sequence continues at coordinate 450,534,172 of OY728157.1, read as the reverse complement.
CATGAAATTTTAAAAGAAAATGATTTTTTTGAAAACATTCATGAAATCTTGTAGAGTAATCTTCATAAAAAAAAGGCGTTATAAAATCGTAAAAATTCGGTCATGTCGTATAAGTTAAATAAACATTCTCCTCGTACTTTTGTCAGAAAAGTCAAAAAGATCCTTGTATTGTAAACAAAAGAAAGATTCCTTCCATAATATGTGGTAAAAGTCAAAAATGGGTAAAAAGTACTTTAAACATACATGAACACAGTTTTAGAAAACATATACATGGATGATAACAATAACCCCACTAAATACTTATTAATAAACAATCCTAGATAAGAATGAGATTGGAATAATTATCCCTTACCTTAGGTCCAATTTCTTCAGTACGTGTCCAAAACTATTGTATAGTGGGTTTAAACATGTTTTTAAATTTTAAAAGAACCGTAATAATATTTATGATATTATATATGATTCACTTATGAATTTATATTACCCGTTCTTTTGTCAATTCCATGTTAAAGCAGCATTTTTGGTAAAATAATTTAATTTATCATACGTGTTTGTACTTGCTGTTATTGATATTATTATTGCATATATCATGATTTATTTACTTCCAAAATGTAAAACCTGACTTATATATCATATATATTCAGTATATATATATATATAATATATAGATAAATGAAATGAAACACATCGTTCATGGAGACGGTAGGTCGTACGTACGCATGAATGTTGTTTTCATTTCCTTATTAAATTGAATCGAAGTAAGTAGATGACATATATATATACATAAAAAAAGAAGAATTGTTAAATTATATATACCATCATTATTCATTATATATACTGTATAATTATTCTTTAATGGTTTACATGGAGAATAAATCTCATCGCGTCGTGGAGACACTAATCCGTATGTACGCACGAGCGATGTATCATTCCCATAATTATAGAATCAAAATTGAATGGATGATATAATACCTCAGAAACATTATGAAGTTATAATAACCATATATAGTTATTATTTACATCATTATATCATTCCAAGTAAAGTGGTGGTGGAAAAATATATTACACCACGGCGTGGATACGGTATTCCGTACGTACGCACGCGTCGTGATTTCTTTTTCTGTAGGATGGATAGAAGGTGAAATGGGGTTGTTTCATATTTATAATAACATATCAATATATTATTGATACTGATGTTATTACTTTATAATGAAACAACTAAATAATAATATGTTGAAGAAGAAAGGAACTTGAATGAATCGGTATAAGAGATTAACTCTTTTCGACGCACCTCTTTTAAGCTTCCTCTTAAGGCCCTAGAGTTGGTCTTTTGAGAATACCAGAACATCTATAATATTACTAGAGAGGCTGATAAGAGAAATTTTAAGGGGTTTTCCGAGCATGAAGGCTCAAAATTGAGTAAAGAGGAGAGGGAAGGAGGTGCCCTTATATAGGAGAGGAGAAGGGCACTTTTGGAAACCTTAAAAATATTAATTAATAATAAAATGAACCCCCACTTAAAAACATCCAAAAATGACTCAACTAAAATATGAGATGAGATAGGGTTTTAATATCATCAACCAATAAAATTTAGACATGTTTTATGTTTATTTTAAACCTTATCAACTTGATTTATCATTATTTTATCTATTTAATTTTATTTGTGGTAATAAAATTCTAAATTTTTTAATAATTATAAATACATAATTAAATGTTGTCAGTTTTCCATAATTGGATACTTTATAACCATTTCGACTATATAATTTTTAATTTTTAGTTTTTAAATATTTTTGTGATTTTAAAATAATTTAATAAATTTTATTTTAATAAAATATCTATAGTTTCAATTTTGACACTATTCATTATTTGAATTTAATTAAAAACCACATAGAAAATATTTTCTAACCAAAATATATAATAGATTTTTAAAATGCCATATTAATCAGAAAAATTCATGGGGAACATTAATTATTTCATATATTATTTATTTTAATATTTTAATTCCATTTATTTGTTATATCTATTAATAAAATAATTACTACAATATTTTTGTATAATTATTATATATACTTATTTGTTACATAAAAATTAAAAATAAAATCTTATGATGAATATAAATATAATAACATTCATAATAATATTTTTACTCGAATTTATCATCTTTAAATAACAACATTTAAATTGTTGTATTTATTAAATTATGAAGGTGACATCTTTGACATCATTTAATATAAAATAATATAAATGTCCTAATCAGTTTTATATGGCTCAAAATGGTCCAAAAATATACCCTTGGATGATTAGGGTATATATATACTCGACCAATACTTTTTGGTCTTGATTCTTGTCACACACATTTTTCTGTCTTTGTATTGATTCGGTCCATTAAAAATCCTGATCCATTTCATGGGTATTTGGTGAGATGAATCATGAGTTTTGGAGTTTCATTTATGTATAACCACCCTAATTTGGGATCCCTATTGTTTGTTTAGTATTTTTTGATGAAAGGTGGTTACTTCATGATTTGGGCCAACCGTGAGCCCATTCCCATTTTTAAAAACCAAATTTGTTTCTTTTATAACAATTTTTTTAATCATTTTTCACCAATTCAACTTCCCAATTTTTTTATACTGATATATTGAAACTTAGTTATCCTTTTTGACCCCTTATAAATTCATAAGCAGGGTGAATTTGGGTTACTTATTTAGGTATTGGGCCAGCCCATGGGCCCATTTTCTGTTTTAAAAAAAATAATTCGTTTCATTGACATATTTTTCATTTTTTAATATTTTTCGGTGATTACGCCTCCCCCTCTAAACCAATAACCCTATCCTAACCCTCATAATCGATGTTACCTATTTGGAGCTCACATGGGTCGCGTTTTAGGGCGAATGTTCTCTGGTTTCCTCAAAACGTCATGAATTGAGAAGGTAAATTGTTTCACCCATAACTCATTCAATTAGTGCTCCTTTTGCCACAAATCATCTTTACCTAGTTCGTCCAGATCTTAGGAGTCTCTCCAAGATGTTTAAAGTCATTAATATATGGTACCAGCTTTAAACATTACTTAATCTTGAGTTATTACAAGATTACACATTGAGTATCTTTTCAGGTTTATAGTTTTAGAGAATTAGATCATGAAACTTGCATTACATACCACATTTAAACAAAGTGGTTACATAAAAGACAGTATGCATTCTTCCCATCAACGGAAACAAATTAAAAATTAAACATTGATTCTTTCTTGACACATCCTTGATACTATCATCACATCTTGTACCTTTCCCTTGACCTGTGAAAAACATTTCAAAAACTTGGGATGAGCATAAAAAGCTCAGTAAGGGTTATAAAAATATGGAAAGGAAACATGAGTTCATATATACATAAGAATGAAATCATACTTTACCCATAAAACATAGGCACTCTAACATACCTCATCAAACCATTAAGAAATCATAGAAATCATAAGACATAGAAGGTAACATGAGGCATTCATAACATTCTTATGTAGGGAGTAACCCTCTTCATTACGTTTGGAATACCCATCACAGTATATTCCCTAAATATCTTCAGAGAAACCTTAAAATTTCACTCCTTCGCATTACCCAATGCATTGGAGTGCTATATCGTGCTCACCCGCCCTTAGTTTATCACAGAACCACCCGTATTCATAATAATGCCCAAGAACCTCAACATAATCGTATCACATAAAAAATGCATAAAAGAAACATAACATTTCTACCTTTCAATCACAAGATATCAATACAACACATTGATATAAAAACATTATTAAAACCATTTTCAATACCAAAATAAAAGAAAAGTAAAACATGGTATTTGTTTTTCTTTTAAAAAGAAGGTATGGCTTGTAGAGGAAGCCGAAACTCAAATAATGGTCACGGCGGCGGAGAAGTCATTGTCGCTGCATACGTATGACAAAAACACTCCCTTTTGTTGTTTAGTAAACTCTTTGTATAAAAAATATTCCTTTTGAATAAACGTAAAATTCAAAGGAGTTTATACACCGTATAAAAGAAGGTTGAGTATAAAACAAAATATGCCTCAATGAAAGTAGATTGATATAAAGTCCCTTACAAAGACGGTATCCTTGGTTTAAGGATAAATCAATAACATAATTATGTGTGACAAATGAATATACGAAATATAAGTGGATATTAAGTGTAAAATAATCAAATTTCATTCACACATATTCAAAGTATGACATATTCAATAACTACATGTTGAGCCCCAAGAAAACGAAATTGGGTTAAGAAGTTCCCTTGACAGCCTAACGGCGTCACATCAAAATGAGTTGATGAGAGACAAAAAAATGGGTATCTAACCACTTGGACATAAAATTTACATCAATAAGGATATATGAGAACATATCCCAACATAACAATATGTAAATTAAAAGACCCAACAAAAGAAGTCTTTTAAAAAGAGGAGGGTGAAAGGTTCCCTTACCGACATGGGTATCTTTCGAAACGTACACCTCATGAAAGAAGGACAATACAACATTGATGTAAATACTCATAAAAGAAATTATATTACACAATGAGTAAAATAATGGGTAGTACATACAACACTCAAAGGAAATTGTGGCAAATGTAGCATAAATATCACGGGAATAAAAGTGAGATGAAAAATCCCTTACGAAAACTCGGCAGCCTAACAGCGCCACATAAAACTTACAAAAATGGGTTGATGAGATAAAATAGGGTATCTCATCATATTAACATAATGTTTATAGAAATCGGAATATAAAATAACATCCCCCAACATAACAAAGAGGAGCATAAAAGAAGTGACATAAAGGAGAGTACTTAAAAAGAAAGAGAGAGGATAGATCTCTTACGAAAATTCGGCAGCCTAACAGCGCCACCCAAAACTTCCAAAATGGATTGATGAGAGAGAATAGGGTCTCTCATACTATGAACATAAAAATTACAGTAATATTAATATAAAAGAACATCCCAATAACAAGAAATATGATCTTTAAAAGGAATGACATAAAAGAGTGTACTTAAAAAGAAAGAGAGGAGTAGGATCCCTTACCTCGGGTCCGACTTGACTCGATCGTTATTTAACATCCTGAATAACAAACTGGAGTTAATTTACACTTTATTAAGAACCTTTTCCTAGTTCATTATTCCTTTTAGATCACTTATTGCCATGTTATAAACATTATGTAATCATTTAAGTTAATAATTTGTGTTTTGTCGATATTTGGTTCTTAAGTCCAAAGTGGACATCTTACAATTACATGTTGTTCATGTGGTCAAATTTTCATTATATCCAGAATTATATTCATGATTTGGATACCATATATATCATGTATATCAAGAATATACATGTATTTATAATATTACATAATCATTTAGATGTAATAAATGAAATGCACCGTTCATGGAGACGGTAAGCCGTACATACGCATGAACGCTACTTTCATTTCTATTTCATATTTTTATGGAATGGAATAATAATGATATAGAGGTATATTATAATTCCAGTATAACAACATATATAATAACTTTAAATCCATCTTTATACGTCCCACATATGGCATTAACGAATCACATCACTTTGAGGGGGCGGTAGTCCGCACATCCTTAAATGATGATATCACGTTTACCCATAATGGAAACCATAAAGGTATGTCATAAATGAAAAATATAGAATATTAAGTAAAACATAAACATATTAGATATCATATATAAATATAGTGTCATATTAATGGCCACCTTTGAAGGTGTTAGAAGAATATTGAACAATCATCGTTTCGGGAGGTAGAAATTCACCATCCAGGGAAATAGTATGTTCTTTAACCATTAGATGTAGGTGTGTGAAAGTGTATCTCTAATAATTCTTATAACTACATCCTATTATATGGATGATACTGGAGTTGTTACAAAAGAAATTAATAAAAAGAGTTTAGGGGGTTGGAGAAGCAAAATAAAACAAGAGGACTCAAGTGAAGATATTACCTTAAAATCGGGTAACTCCCTTTGGTTTGAGCTCAAAGGCTTCATTGGGAAGACTTCTGCCCAATGAAAGACTTCAAGGAGTAATAGAGGGAGGTGGAGAGACAAAATGGGCAGAGGTTGGACGAGCCAAAGGCTTTGGGAGTGTGGGTAATGAGTTAGAGGTGGGGGCCTTTTATAAGAGGAGAGGAGGGGCACTCTTGGAAGGTAAAGAAAAGTCACTTTATTTTAAAATGGTATTCGGATTTAAGAGGTCCCACAATGATGTGTTTCTAGGTTAAGGTGATAAGGGTTAGAAATCCACTCATACAATAGGTTTTGTACATGTGTAGGTCTTAGATATTAAATTATCTTTCCATTTTATTTAAATCGTTAAATAATGAGGTCATCACTGCATCATCATGATGTCATAAATAATTTAATTTATTTAATGTCTAAATATTATAAAAGAATTAGTATAATGTAGGAAATCATATTATCTTTCCAATGAATATTTATAGTCAAAAATATGATTTGTATAATCCCATGTAAAAATTGTTTTAGTAAAATATTTCATGTTTGTCTCATTTTACATTAACTTTAAATAAAAAGATATTATTGTCATTTTCCAACCAAAGTGGCTTCATGGGGTCCCCAAGTTGACCCATGGGTTGTCTTGGTCTGACATGACACATACAATGAGGTTATGACATGTGTCAAGTTCATTTAATATTATTAAAACATTATTTTTACCACTAATTACCTCTAATCGCAATTTAAAACTTAAAAAGTTACTATTCACCAAAAAATTATTTTTATCTCATTGAACCACATTTTACTTCTTAATTACAACCATGTATGTCAGATTTTTGAAATTCAAAACACAAAGATGGCAAAATTTCATTTAAATGGAAAAATCAGTTTTTATATGTACCACTTAGTGGTTTCACTATTCATCAAAAATTGAAGTTTTTTGGAAAAATCCCAAAACATCACCTGAAGCTATATTTGATATTCCGAATTCAAAAATGAAGTCTATTTTATGAAATTAAAAACATATAAGTCACATTAATTATTTTAATAATTAATTCCCACAGTCAGAGCAAATAACGCGTTTTTATGAAATAATAAGTATCAAAAGATTGACACTAGTTTAAGTCTGTTTTCAAATTGAAATTAATTCCAATGACCACTATTGGATTTAATGGTAAAAATATATTCTAATTTCACTTTAAACCCAATTCAAAAGTTAATATAATCATATAAATAAATTATATTAAAAAGAGGTTTTGAATTAAAATACAACATTTTACACTATTCATTAAAAAAAGAACTTTATCAGAAAGATACCAAAAATTTACACAAAGTAAATTTTGATGTCCCAATTCTTAATAAGAGTTTTATTTGGTCCAAAAGGATGTATAAGAGTTAACAAAACTATATTTAATAATGGTTCTCCATCAAAAGGCAATAAGTGAACCTTTAGTGAAAACTAGGGCATATACGCCTAAAATTGAATTCTTTCTGTATTTTATTCATTTATCTTTTATTGGATAAATGTAAAAACATTTAAAAACATATATAATCATATTTTAGTTATTTATATCCATTCTCTCCAATACACCGGCTACATGTTAACTACCATAATATTATTTTATTTTTAGAGTGCAACGTAAGATTCCCAAGAAACTCGTTGTTGCGTGTTGGGTACGCCATCGAGCATAGCGTCCCCTTTAAAGTCATATTAATATTTTATTCACAAATATGGATAAATATTAAAAAGTCATATTCTTTATTTACCTAGGGTGTTACATCCTTCCCCCCTTTTGGAAATTACATCCTCGCAATTTTTTTTTAAATTGAGCTTGGAAACATCTTTGAAAGTCCCACATCGGAACAAGAGTCGGTAAAAAATCAATTTAAAAGAATGGGAGAGAAGTACAAATGTCACCAGAGTTAACCCATACTATGATTACAAGTATGAAAATATGGATATGGAGGAGAAAATAAAGGGTCATGTTCTGATGGAGAGTGATAGTAAACATGTCTAGGAGAAAGTTAACCATAAGAAAATCACAAACTTGTGATGGGTTAAACGGTATTCGATTCCCCAGTAGGAAAAGTTAATAGACGACATTTTTGTTTTAAGTTACTTTTTATTGAGGAATTTATTCATAAGGAAACATAATCACTTATCATGTTGACTTTCAACTTTTACTAGATTCCTTAGTCAAACTCATATTTTTTCCAAAAGACGAGTATTTAGGGAGACTTGTTCGCATTAAAAGTACTATAATCAACTTCTAGAGAATCCCCTAATCCACAAAAGAGAACTATATACTTCCCATGTCTTTATAATTTAACCAAAACCAAAACCAAAAAAGGTTAGTACAAGATTAGAAAATCCAGAAAAGGATAACCCATTAAAAAGAAAATCTATGCTTAATCTCCAAAATTTGTCCAACAAAACCCAAAGTTCAACGAGGACCATCCGATAAAAAATTTGTCCATAAAATTCTTCAAAGTAAACCAATATAAGATTGAAACCCAAATATTTGAAGGATTTAGTCACATAGTCTTCCAACTTAAATCGTAACATTTATCTCCAAACAACATCAGTTGGTCCTAAAATCTCGTATTGAAAAGTAATTAACCTAATCACATATCCTCTATGATAGGTTAATCATTTTCGTAAATAACCCAAAATCAACATACTATTAATTCATAAAATTATATAACTAAATAGAATCAGTCAAACTAACTGGGGACTTCACGTAGTCTAGTGGTAGGCGATAAATACCAGTCGCACTTTGGTTGTGGGTTCGATTCTCGCAGCTTTGTCCGACGTGACGGGTTGTCACACGGTCTGCGTGTTGTCCCTTTTCAAAAACTATATAATTTTATAACATTCCTCAAAAAGATATAAATTCATCAAAGATAATTATAACTTATTCCTCATGTTTATCTCATGCCTTCTTATTCCATTATATCATATAATAACCCATAATTACCTCAAAAGTAAGGATCATATAAACCCTAATGGTTACCTTTATAATTATTACCTAAACTTCCACATCGATTGGTCATCTCGTACATGATGCATTATAGAACATACCATGGTTTAAGTGGTTGATCATGACTCCTTTATAGTTGGTTTAGAACAACCACGAGTTTCCTCATTGAATACCCCATTTCATCCAGTCTCTTAATCAGAGAACCACCACAGTTTCCTTCAAACCAATTGTCACTTTGGTGCCTGCTAAATCCATCAATTTACTAAAACCAAAAAGGTCAGTGTGAGTATATCAACATAACCATCATGTACTAATGAGGAAGATAAACACTAAGATATACTTAATCATTCACTTTATCTAAAAACTATGACACTTTCTAAAATCCTATCCAATATGGTAATGTCACTTATGCTTAAAGAATACCCTAACCTCTAATGTTATCTAAACCAACCTTTGATACCAACTATAAGGCCCCAGCCTTAAACCTTAATTAATCTTGAGTTATTACAAGATTACACATTGAGGATCTTTTCAGGTTTAGAGTTTTAGAGAATTACATCATGAAACTTGCATTACATACCACATTTAAACAAAGTGGTTACATAAAAGAAAGTATTCATTCTTCCCATCAACAGAAACAAATTGAAAATAAAACATGGATTCTTTCTTGACACATCCTTGACACTATCATCACATCTTGTACCTTTCCCTTGTCCTGTGAAAAACATTTCAAAAACTTGGGATGAGCATAAAAAGATCAGTAAGGGTTATAAAAATATGGAAAGGAAACATGAGTTCAAATATACATAAGAATGAAATCATACTTTACCCATAAAACATAGTCACTTTAACATACCTCATCAAACCATTAATAAATCATAGAAATCATAAGACATAGAAGGTAACTTGAGGCATTCATAACATTCTTACGTAGGGAGTAACCCTCTTGGTTACGTTTGGAATACCCATCACAGTATATTCCCTAAATCTCTTCGTATAAACCTTAACATTTCACTCCTTTACATTACCCAATGCATTTGAGAGCTATATCGGGCTCACCCGCCCTTAGTTTATCACGGAACCACCCGTATTCATAATAATGCCCAAGAACCTCAACATAATCGTATCACATAAAACATGCATAAAGGAAACATAAAATTTCCAACTTTCAATCACAAGATATCAATACAACACATTGAAATAAAAACATTATGAAAACCATTTTCAATACCAAAATAAAAGATAAGTAGAACATGGTATTTATTTTTCTTTTAAAAACAAGGTATGGCTTGTAGAGGAAGATGAAACTCAAATAACGGTCACGGCGGCGGAGAAGTCGTTGTCGCCGCATACGTACGACAAAAAAATTCCCTTTTGTCATTTAGTAAACGCTTCGTATAAAAAATATTCCTTTTGAATAAACGTAAAATTAAAAGGAGTTTATACACCGTATAAAAGAAGGTTGAGTATAAAACAAAATATTCCTCAATGAATGGAGATTGATACGAAGTCCCTTACAAAGACGGTATCCTTGGTTTAATGATAAATCAATTACCTAATTATGTGTGACAAACGAATACACCAAATATAAGTGGATATTAAGTGTAAAATAATAAATGTTCATTCACACATATTCAAAGGATGACATATTCAATAACTACATGTTGAACCCAAAGAAATCGAAATTGGGTTAAGAAGTTCCCTTGACAGCCTAAAGACGTCACATCAAAATGAGTTGATGAGAGAAAAAAGAGGGGTATCTCATCACTTGGAAATAAAATTTACATCAATAAGGATATATGAGAACATATCCCAACATAACAATATGTAAATTAAAAGACCCAACAAAAGAAGTCTTTTAAAAAGTGGAGGGTGAAAGGTTCCCTTACCGACATGGGTATCTTTCGAAACGTACACCTCGTGAAAGAAGGACAATACAACATTGATGTAAATACTCATAAAAGAAATTATATTACACAATGAGTAAAATAATTGGCAGTACATACACCACTAAAAGGAAATTGTGGAAAATGTAGCATAAATATCACAGGAATAAAAGTGAGATGAAAAATCCCTTACGAAAACTCGGCAGCCTAACGGGGCCACCTAAAACTTACAAAAATGGGTTAATGAGATCAAATAGGGTATCTCATAATATTAACATAAAGTTTATAGAAAGAGGAATATAAAATAACATCCCCCAAAATAGCAAATAGGAGGTTAAAATAAGTGACATAAAGATGAGTACTTAAAAAGAAATAGAGATGATAGATCTCTTACAAAAATTCGGCAGCCTAACGGCGCCACCCAAAACTTCCAAAATGGATTGATGAGAGAGAATAGTGTCTCTCATCATATGAAAATAAAAATTACAGTAAGATTAATATAAAATAACATCCCAATAACAAGAAATATGATCTTTAAAAGGAATGACATAAAAGAGTGTACTTAAAAATAAAGTGAGGAGTAGGATCTCTTACCTCGGGTCCGACTTGACTCGATCATTCTTTAACGCCCTGAATAATAAACTTGAGTTATCTTTCACTTAATTAAGAACCTTTTCCTAGTTCATTATTCTTTTTATATCACTTATTTCCATGTTATAAACATTATGTAATCATTTAAGTTGATATTGTTTGTTTTGTTGATATTTGGTTCTAAAGTCGAAAGTGCACTACTTACAATTACATGTTGTTCGTGTGGTCAAATTTTCATTATATCCAGAATTATATTCGTGATTTGGATATCATATATATCATATATATTCAGAATATAAATGTATTTATAATATTACATAATCATTTAGAGGTACGAAATGAAATGCACCATTCATGGAGACGGTAAGCCGTACGTACGCATGAATGCAACTTTCATTTCTATTTCATATTTTTATGGAATGGAATAATAATGATATAGAGGTATATTATAATTCCAGTATATCATCATATATAATAAATTTAAATCCATCCTTTATACGTCCCACATATCGCATTAACGAATCACATCACTTTGAATGGGCGGTAGTCTGCACTTCCTTAAATGATGATATCACGTTTACACATAATGGAAACCATAAAGGTATGCCATAAATGAAAAATACAGAATATTAAGTAAAAAATAAACATATTAGATATCATATATAAATATATTGTCATCTTAATGGCCACCTTTGAAGGTGTTAGAAGAATATTGAACAATAATCGTTTCGGGATGCAGAAATTCGCCATCCACGGAAACTGTATGTTCTTTAACCATTAGATGTAGGTGTGTGAATGTGTAGCCCTAATGATTCTTATAACAACATCCTAATATATTAGTGATACTGGAGTTGTTACAAAAGAAATGAATAAAAAGATTTTAGGGGGTTGGAGAAGCGAAATAAAACAAAAGGACTCAAGTGAAGACATTACCTTAAAATCGGGTAACTCCCTTTGGTTTGAGCTCAAAGGCTTCCTTGGGAAGACTTATGCCCAATGTGAGGCTTCAAGGAGTAAGAGAGGGAAGTGGAGAGACAAAATGGGCAGAGTTTGGCCGATCCAAAGGCTTTGGGAGTGTGGGTAAGGAGGTAGAGGTGGGGGCCTTTTATAAGAGGAGAGGAGGGGCACTCTTGGAAGGTAAAGGAAAGTCACTTTATTTTAAAATGGTATTCGGATTTAAGAGGTCCCAAATTGATGTGTTTCGAGGGTAAGGTGATAAGGGTTCTAAATCCACTCATTCAATAGGTTTTGGACATGGGTAGGTCTTAGATATTACATTATCTTTCCATCTTATTTAAATCGTTAAATAATGAGGTCATCGCTGCATCATCATGATGTCATAAATAATTTAATTTATTTAATGTCTAAAAATTATAAAAAAACATTATAATGTATGAAATTGTTTTATATTTCCAATGAATATTTATACTCAAAAATATGATTTGTATAACCCCATGTAAAAATTGTTTTAGTAAAATATTTCATGTTTGTCTCATTTTTACTTTAACTATAAATAAAAAGATATTAATGTCATTTTCCAACCAAAGTGGCTTCATGGGGTCCCCAAGTTGACCCATGGGTTTTCTTGGTCGGACATGACACATCCAATGAGGTTAGGACATTTTTCAAGTTCATTTCATATTATTAAAACATTATTTTTACCTTAAACTACACTAATTACCTCTAATCGCAATTAAAAACTTAATAAGTTACTATTCACCAAAAATTATTTTTATCTCATTGAACCACATTTTACTTCTTAATGACAACCATGTATGTTGGATTTTTGAAATTCAAAACACAAATATGGCAAAATTTCATTTAAATGGAAAAAATCCATTTTTATAAGTACCACTTAGTGGTTTCACTATTCATCAAAAATTGTTGTTTTTCAGAAAAATCCCAAAACATCACCCTAAACTATATTTGATATTTTGAATTCAAAAATGAAGTCTATTTTAAAAAATTCATAACATATAAGTCACATTAATTAATTTAATAATTAATTCCCGCTATCAGACCATATAGCGCGTTTTTATGAAACAATAAGTATCAAAAGATTGACACTAGTTTAAGTCTGTTTTCAAAGTGAAATTAATTCCAATGACCACTATTGGATTTAATGGTAAAAATATATTATAATTTCACTTTAAGCCCAATTCAAAAGATAATCTAATAATATAAATAATTTAGATTAAAAAGAGTTTTTGAATTAAAATACAACATTTTACACTATTCATTAAAAAAAGAACTTTATCAGAAAGATACCAAAAATTTACACAAAGTAAATTTTGATGTCCCAATTCTTAAAAAGAGTTTTATTAGGTCTAGAAGTATTTATAATATTTAACAGAACTATATTTAATAACGGTTCTCCATCAAAAGGCGATAAGTGAACCTTTAGTGAAAACTAGGGCATATACGCCTAAAATTGAATTCTTTCCGTATTTTATGCATTTATATTTTATTGGATAAATGTAAAAAAATTTAAAAACATATATAATCATATTTTAGTTATTTCTATCCATTCCCTCCAATACAACTATTAAATGTTAACTACCATAATATTATTTTATTTTTAGAGTGCAACGTAAGATTCCCAAGAAACTCGTTGTTGCGTCTTGGGTACGCCATTGAGCATAGCATTCCCTTTAAAGTCATATTAATATTTTAGTAAAAAATATGGATAAATATGAAAATGTCATATTATTTATTTACCTGGGGTGTTACAATTAACGTCTCTCTAGGGTTGCATATCTAATGGAAGACAAAGAGTTTTCTAGTGTGAAAGGTGAGATTCTTTCTCCTTTCTCCTTCCTCTTCCCCCTCCTTTCATTATTTACTTGATTTATATTGTCCCCTAGTATTAATCGACCTATGGTTTTGTTATACCATGTTTTTTATGGGTTTTCTGTTTTTTTAGGTCTGGTCTTTATAGTTTTAGGGTATATAAACCCACGGCGGGTGATTTCGGGTGTGCGTTTCAATTATGCCAAAGATTTGAGGTAAGATATCCCTTTCACATGCCATTATCATTCAAGTTTCATCATTTTAATATTATCCTATACTGATATAAATGTTTATTATTGTTCTTAATCATTTGGATAATTTTATTGGTGCGAAAAGTGGTTGTTTAATCATTGTTTTGTGAAAGGTAGTGTTGTTTTGTCATGAAAGTGGTCAACAAGTGTTTGTTTGAATGTTCCATTATATTTTGAAAATATTTTATGAGGTTTATAATCTGGTTTAGGGTATTTTTAACATGTTACAGTATCTTGAATGAAAATATGACATTCAATTGGCGTTTTATTCCTTTTCACGTACTTAAAATAAATTGTTTTGTTTAAAAAGGGCATGACATGTGTTCGGTAAATTGCCCGGTTGGATTTTATGTGTGATGTGTGATTTAAAAGTTATTCTTCTAGATTTATAAAGGAATTTGAAGAATTATAATTGGTATTTTTCGGTCCTTAAATGTATTTACAATTTGGATTTGTTTTTACAAACAAGTGGGTTTTTGGTTTACAACATATTTTGGCCTGAGTTTCTCAAAAATGGACCGTTTCACATCTTTATGAAAATGGTTGTGTTTTGAATATGTAACTTGAGTATTATAAGAGATTTATGAATGTTTTTTGCTGCTGTAAATGGTGTTTATACAAATCCTTAATAAAATTAAAATGCATACCTTCGTCAAAGGTTAGTTGTGAGAAAATGTTTAAAGGCCCCTTTGGCATTTCCTAGAAATAAAGGAGTGTTTTACTTGTATATAACAAGTTGTGCAATTGGGATTATTTTATGGTCCATTAAATGATTTTATTAAATGTTTATCGGGCTTCCAAATAGGTTTTTTTTTGTTTTGATTTGTGTTTATAATTTAAAGAGTGTTTTTGAAAGTGTTTTAAGTGGAAAACCGCAATACACTTCATGAAATTGTTTTACCAAAATATTTAGCAGTTTTTTGATTAGTGTATGAAATGTGAAGAAAGACTATCAGTTGTTTGTGTTTTTATGGTTTTGGAATGGAATGTGGGTGTGAAATGTGTATTTTATAATATGTGTATCTTTATTGAGCACTAAAGGGAATCCCAGGTATCTAGGTGGGCGGATGTGTACAAGTATGCTAGTGATTCTGTGGGGGTTGGCCTTGGTTTCATGTAGCAAGTTTGACGATGAAAAAACTAACTAAACTATGATTATGATGATGATTGGGGACCACTAGGTTATGAGTATGTTCTCTACTAGTGGCTCGTTCACGATAACAGATATTTATTATGGTTACTTTCACCGAGATACGAGGTACCTGGGGCTCAAAACTAACTAGTGCCTATGGGTATTCCCGTGACTAGTTCTCATTGGCTATTTGTACTCACCATCGGAATACGGAGTGTTTGGTTGGTAAATTCAGTAGTATGTGTTATTTATTTGAAAGTTAAAATTCTTTAAAGTATCCCTCTTGAAAACTATTTTCATTTTGAAGTTTCACCTCTTTGAAAAAAATTGTTACTTGAATTTTTGTTTATTAAACATGCATGTTTTTGTCTGATAATTATTATAGCATGGAACCTCATTTGAAAACCATACTTTCATATCTTGAATTTAAAACTATAAATTGATATTTCTTTTATTTTTAAGGAATGTGCATTTGGAATAGAATATTGGGCTAACCTACTGAGTTTTAACACTCACGCCTATAGTCTTCTTCTTTTTTTAGCCCTTGTGCAGGTTTCATCTTCAGTTCGATCACCTTGGGCGACATTTTATCATTGTGTTAGAGAGTGACCAGAAGTGTCACATGGATTTAGTTGGTCATCGGGATTTTTTAGTTGAGTTTTTGGTTTTTTTCTACTTTTAGTTTCTTTTACAGATAATATTTAGTTTAATTTTTATATAAATACATTTTGGGATGTCCGTTTATTTAGACAGTTTGTTTAATTGTTTATATATGGGAAAAATCATTCCATTTTGTACTCTATTGATGCCCTTTGTACTTGTCTCCATCCTGGGAGGATCGGGAACTCCTCTCGGGACTTGTCGCGGGTTGGCCTGGGTGACCGGTTCAGGGTCGACTCGGGCTGGTTCGTGACAAAATGGTATCAGAGGAGGTCAGCTCTTAGCAGAACTTTCTTTTTAGAGCACCCTTGTTATTTTGGGGATTTCGAGGTAGATGGTGTAGGATTTTTGGGACTTTAGGGGTATGCGCAAGAAGAGGATCGTGAACTCTTTCTTGTTCTAGTTCTCGGGTTTTCATGGGAAGTCTGGTTTCATTAGTGTCCTTTGTTCTTGTTGATTTTTTGGGGTTGGGATATGAAAGGGGAGTCTGACTAATGTCCTCTGCGAGCTCATAGGTCCTGGAAAGCCATGTGGAGCTGGGGAATGGCCCTAATAAGTCTCTCTGTGTTGGTGTTGTGTTTGGAATATGGCCGCCAACCATATGGTCAAGTCACCCACCGACACTAGTTCCCTTTTTTTGGGTGTCTTGAACCTTTCTTGAATTCTGAATTTTTGGTTTTAAAATCCTTGTATGATAATTGTGGAAATGAGTTTTAAATTAAGAATTATATTTTTAAAAGTGAAAAATGGGGTTTTCAAAATTTAAATATAATAATAGTTTTGGAAGGATGTGTTTTTATTAAAAAATGGATGGAAGTGGAAAAGATTTATAGGGATTGGATATCCATAATCTAAACTTGTGGTTTGTTGAAATAAAATGTTTTGAAATTGTGATTCATTTTAAGGTGATTCTGGATCATTATTTTAAATGGGGTATTTTGGGATGTTAAAAAGTTTTTGAATATGATAAATTAGTTTTGGAAAGTGGTTTTGATCGGTTGGGGTTTTACTAGAAATGTTATTGGTCTCAATGGACCTCAGATTATGAAAATATACATTGTTGATTTTTTTAAAAAAAATAATGGGAAGGGGTTGTTTGGACTGGCATGGTTATTTAAAAAAATAGTTTAAAAATGAAAGGGGATAGGTTTTTAAGAAAATGGTTCTTAATTAAATGTGGTTTTATTTGTGATATATGAAAAACTTTTTTTGACTTGCTGGTTGGTGTTCCTTATGATGGTAATTTTTTTAATGATGTTGTTTTGTTTTTGACTTTGGTGTTTTCATGGGTTCTCACATGCATGGTTATATTTATATATAGAAGGATGGCCTATATGGTATGGTGGTTGGGTGCCTGGGGTGGCATGGAAATGTGCATGTGGGTGAGACCTGATGAAACACCATTGGTGAATGTGGAACCCACCAAGATAGAATAGTTTTTCAAAATTGTTTTGAGCTGAAAATTGTGGACTTTTTTTTAACATAAGGTTATATGGATTGATTTTTATATGTCTTATAAGACTTGTTTAATTGTATAGCTTCCATTTGTTCTATAATTCATACTCTTTTTCTATCCAGAGATAAGATCTTGTTGGTGTCTCGGTTTTGGAGTAATTTTTATTGGGTTTATAAAGATGTGTTTGATGTTGTGATGTGGCCATGGATAGTTCTCTGTTTGAAATATTTCCTACTGATCATCCTAAGGATTCCTTTAAAATTTTAAATCCACCTCTTTTGATGATGCCTCAACCTGTTTGATGGAATAGAGAGCTATTTGGGATCTATTAAAAGTGCTTCTAGGTCGTGATAATTCTTTTGGACAGAGTAGTGGTTTTCTATGATGTTGATGTGTTTCATCATATTCCTTGTCCATTCTACCCCTCGTTTGGAGTGAGATAGAATTTTGATATGTATCTATGAGTTCCTATTTAGATGAAGGTGTTTTGTGATCAAGTGAGGTTTTTTTGAGTGGTGTGATCCTTATCACCTGACTACGGTGCAACAAATGTTTCAAGAATCAGGGCACCAGCCATAGGCCTTAGAGAGAAGCTTTTCACACAGTCAGAAAATTGACAGAGATGTGGAGTGCTCGATTAGTATCATTACTCCTCTGTTTTGGTAAGTTAGTTTCTATTTCAATGTTTTGGTTCCTCATTTCTGTGAATTTCCCTTTGTCGAAACAAGCATGGTGGACTTAACCCCTCACACAGTGTTTATGGTTATTCCTTCATGGATGTGGGTTTTCAATCAATGTCCCTGTGTGGACCGCCTGTAAAAATAAGGTGCAGACTTGGTGTTACCTATTCATAGGTGGAGAGTTTTGGGTAGTTTCTTTGTTTCTTTTGTGATTTTAGTGGCCAAATTATTGGGTCCCCTTCCCTCCCATCCCCAAGTGGTGGGGATCCAGAACTGTGTTGAATGTGTTGTCCATGTTCTTGACCCCTCTGTTCGGGAGTGGGTGTTTTATATGTTCATGTTGTAAGCCTATTAACTTGGTATAGTTGGTTTTTGTATGAGGGTTTTATTGGTCTTGTGTGAGTGAGGCCCAATTCTAGATCATGTTGAATTCTTTCCCGTTCGTTGCTAGTTGGTTTCAAATGGTGGGGAGACCCACCATGGGTCTCCTGGATTTTCATCCTAGTAAAATTTCTTGTGATAGTTGATTCCTAATGGTGGGGAGTCCATTCTGGACTCCCCTGGAATATTTGGTTTTTGTGAGTTCTCTTTGGTTTGGGTGATATTTGGGTTCATTGAATAAAGGCCCAATAATCGGGTTATTGGCTTGGTTGTGGAGGTGGTGGCTTCATCTCTCCGTTGATTCTCCAGACGTGGTTGTGAGTTGTGTTTTGTGTGGGCAAGGGTATTAAGTTGCATTTCTGGTGATTGATATTTCCTTATCTTTAGAGGCTATATTATGTTGTTATGGAATCCTTAGGTGTTGTTTTTTTTCAGCCAGAAAGTGTTATGGCTTTTCGGGGGCGGAACGCTTTAATGGTGGGGAGAATTGTCACACACAGTTTTTTTGTCTTTGTATTGATCCAGTCCATTAAAAATCCAGATCCCTTTCATCGGTATTTGTTGAGATGAATCATGAGTTTTGAAGTTTCATTTATGTCTAACCACACTAATTTGGGATCCCCATTTTTTTTTAGTAGTTTTTGAAGAAAGGTGGTTACTCCATGATTTGGGCTAACCGTGAGCCCATTCCCAGTTTTAAAAACCAAATTTGTTTCTTTTATAACTCTTTTGTTTTTCATCCTTTTTCACCAGTTAAACTTCCCAATTGTCCTATACTAATATATTAAAACTTATTTATCCTTTTGGACCCATTATAAATTCATAAATAGGGTGAATTTGGGTTACTTATTTAGGTATTAGGCCATCCCATGGGCCCATTTCCTGTTTTAAAAAAAAATAATTCGTTTCATTGATAACTTTTTCATTTTTTTAATATTTTTCGGTGATTATACATCCCAATAAAACCCAATAACCATATCCTAACCCTCGTAATCCATTTTACCTATTTGGAGCTCATATGAGTCGCGTTTTAGGGAGAATGTTCTCTAGTTTCCTCAAAACGTCCAGAATTGAGAAGGTATATTGTTTCACCCATAACTCATTCAATTCGTTCTCCTTTTTCAACCAATATTCTTTACCTGGTTCTTCCAGATATTAGGAGTCTCTCAAATAATTGTCAATTCATTACCTTCTCTTTAAGGTTGCATATCTAATGGAAGACGGAGAGTTTTCTAGGGTGAAAGGTGAGATTCCTTCTCCTTTCTCCTTCCTCTTCCCCCTCCTTTCATTATTTCTTTGATTTATATTGTCCCCCTAGTATTGATAGACCTAGGGTTTTTTTATACCATGTTTGTTTGATGGGGTTTCTGTTTGTTTAGGTCTGTTCTTTATAGTTTTAGGGTTTATAAAACCGCGGTGGGTGATTTCTGGTGTGCTTTTCAATTACGCCAAAGATTTGAGGTAGGATATCCCTTGCACATGCCTTTATCATTAAAGTTTAGACATTTTAATATTATCCTATACTTATATAAAGGTTAATTTTTGTTCTTATGCCTTTGGATAATTTTCTTTGTGTGCAAAGTGGTTGTTTAATCATAGTTTTGTGAAAGATGGTGTTGTTTTGTCATGAAAGTGATCAATAAGTGTTTGTTTGAATGTTCCGTTATCTTTTGAAAATATTTTGTGTGGTTTATAATCTATTTTGGGATATTTTTAACATGTTACAGTATCTATAATGAAAATATGACATTCAATTGGTGTTTTATTCCTTTTCATGTACCTAAAATAAATTGTTTTTTTAAAAGGCATGACATGTGTTCGGTAAATTGCCCGGTTGGCTTTTATGTGTGATGTGTGATTTAAAAGTTATTTGTTTGGATTTATAAAGGAATTGTAAGAATTATAAATGGTATTTTTAGGTCATTATATGGATTTAAAATTGGGATTTGTTTTTACAAACAAGTGGGTTTTTGGTATACAACATATTTTGGCCCGAGTTTCTAAAAAAATGGACCGTTTCACATCTTTATGAAAATGGTTGTGTTTTGAATATGTAACCTGAGTATTATAAGAGATTTATGAATGTGGTTTGCAAATGTAAATGGTTTTTATACAGATCCTTAATAAAATTAAAATTCATACCTTCGTCAAAGGTTAGTTTTGAGAAAATGATTAAAGGCCCTTTTGGCATTTCCTAGAAATGAAGGAGTGTTTTACTTGTATATAACAAGTTGTGCAATTGGGATTGATTTATGGTCCTTTAAATGATTTTATTAAATGTTTATTGGGCTTCCAAATATGATTTGATTTGGTTTTTATGTGTGTTTATAAATGAAAGAGTGTTTTTGAAATAGTTTTATGTGAAAATCCCCAATACACTTCATGAAATTGTTTTACCAAAATATTTAGCGATATGTTGATTAGTGTATGAAATGTGATGAAAGATTATCAGTTGTTTGTGTTTTCATGGTTTTGGAATGGAATGTGGATGTGAAATGTGTATTTGATTATATGTGTAACCTGATTGAGCACCAAAGGGAATCCCGGGTATCTAGGTGGGTGGACGTGTACTAGTATGCTAGTGATTCTGTGGGGGTTGGCCTCTGTTTCACGTAGCAAGTTTGACGATGACAACACTAACTAAACTATGATGATGATGATGATTAGAAACCACTAGGTTATGGGTTTGTACCCTACTAGTGGATCATGCACGAAAACAGATATTTGTTATGGTTACTTTCAACGAGATACGAGGTACCTAGGGCTCACAACTAACTAGCGCCTAAGGGTATTCCTGTGACTAGTGCTCATCGGCTATTTGTACTCACTGTCAGCATACGGTGTGTTTGGTTGGTAAATTCTGTAGTATGTGTTATTTATTTAGAAGTTAAAATTTTTTAAAGCATCCCTCTTGAAAACTATTTTCATTTTGATGTTTCACCTATTTGAAAAAAATTGTTACTTGCATTTTTGTTTATTAAACTTGCATGTTTTTGTCTGATAATTATTATAGCCTGGAACCTCATTTAAAAACTGTACTTTCATATCTTGAATTTAAAACTATAAATTGATGTTTGTTTTATTTTAAAGGAATGTGCATTGTGAATAGAATATCAGGCTAACCTACTGAGTTTTAATACTCACGCCTATAGTCTTCTTCTTTTTTAGCCCTTGTGCAGGTTTCATCTTCAGTTCGATCACCTTGGGCGACATTTGATCATTGTGTTGGTGAGTGACCAAAAGTGTCACATGGATTTAGTTTGTCATCGGTATTTTTTAGTTGAGTTGTTGGTTTTTTTTCTACTTTTAGTTTCTAGTACAAATAATATTTAGTTTAATTTTTATATAAATTCATTTTGGGATGTCCGTTTATTTCCTCTGTTTGTTTAATTGTTTATATATGGGAGAAATCGTTCCCTTATGTACTCTATTAATTCCCTTGGTTCTTGTCACCATCCCGGGACAATCGGGAACGCCTCTCGGGACTTTTCGCGGTCTGGCCTGGGTGACCAGTTCAGGGTCGACTCAGGCTGGTTCGTGACAATTCTGGTCCTTTTGATAGGAATTGTTATTTTAATAAAAACTATATTATTGATTTTTCACTAAATAAATAATTTCTACAACATTAATGTATATGCTATTAAGGTAATTAAATATTTATTAAAAATTACAAATAAATTACCATGATAAATAACAACATTTTATCTTTCAAATGAGTATTTATAATCGAATTTATATTATGTATAACCTTATATTAAAAATAATCTAATTATTAAAGTTTGAGTGAGACATATTTCACTTTCCTTTAAATAAAATATATAAAAGGTCTTAATCAAATACAAGTGGGTTCAATTTTATTTCATTTCTACCCATGTATGATTTAGGTAAAAACATAATCATCCAATTATATTAAGACAAGTGTTAGGGTAATTTTATAATATTATATTTAACCTTAATTACCCAATTTACCTTTAACTATGGTAAATAAAATTTACTGAAGTTACTATTTATAATGCCTAAAAATAAAAAGTATCTTATTAAAATAATTTGGACCTACTGATTCTAAATAGAGAATCCATTTATTGAACTTCAAAACACAAAATTTTCAGTATTTAATTTAAAATTAATCCCACTGTTGAGAAAACAGGTTTTAAAATTTAAAATGTTGCAAAAGATTGAAATGTTTTTATTTATGAGTTCTATGTAAAATTAATTATAATTACTTACATTATATTAAATGGTAAAAATAACTTCTATTTAATATTTAGAACAATTAAATATTATAATTTTACCAGATAAATTATCTCAATCAAAAAAGTTGTTT
This sequence comes from Viscum album, assembly GCA_963277665.1. Classification (NCBI taxonomy): domain Eukaryota; kingdom Viridiplantae; phylum Streptophyta; class Magnoliopsida; order Santalales; family Viscaceae; genus Viscum; species Viscum album. The sequence continues at coordinate 450,511,047 of OY728157.1, read as the reverse complement.
TTAATTAAAATTTAGCGTATTTTTTCTATTCGTCAAAATAAGAAACTTATCAGAAAATTATCAAAAATTTATCCAAGGTAAATTTTTTAATCCTGATTCAAAGGAAAATTTTATTTTGTCAATTTGAACTTATAGACGTATCAAAAAATAAATTTAATGTGGGTGCGCCATCAAAAGGCGGAAAAACTGTATTTTTTGAAAAATATTTATTTTGCCTGAAAAATTTATTTTGTTCTCATACCATGTTCTATAAAATGTGTAAGATGAATTATAAAGTCATAAAATTTAAAAATGTAGTAACTATTATTAATCACGGCTAGTTAATAATAATTATATGCCAATATATCGTTGTTTATTGAAACTCAGTATTGCATACTACACACGCTATAGAGGAAGGTTGCTCTTGCGTACAACACAAGCCAAGAATAGTGTTTGCGTATAATATAAGATAATATGGTGCTGCTTATAGCACAAGCTAATTTTGGTGTAGTGTACAACAAAAGACATCAATGAAATTAAGATAATATTTTTCATAAAATCTCGGGTTGTTACAAATAATATAACCATTTCATGCTAATAATATTTACCATTGATAATGAAACATGATCATGTGCTAAAGAAAATGTAAATCAAGATCACCATTAATGACCAAGTTGAAAACTGGAAAATATATTACATTTATTTACACTAGAGTACTCCTTTGTGTAGAAAATAATCATTGATTCTATAATTTTTTAATTATGAGAAAGATAATGTTTTTTATAAAACAAAATATTATGCTTTAATGCAAAAAAATTGAAAAATTATACATCATTTAGATCCATAAAATATATCAATTTTATTTCACCAGTTATTTTTTATATTCATCAATTGTGTGTTTTTAATTGAAATAAATATATATTATTAGTTATAATATTTTAGTAAGAATTATATAAAAAATCACACGCACTAGGTTATTATTCCCCTATAAGGATAAAATTTCCATAAATTATACTTTTTTCATTAAAAATCCTTTATTGGTTATAGATCCACATAAAATGTGCAGTATGTAGAGACCCGAAGCTTATCGTACATGGACATTACATTACTTTTGCAGAATACTTAGTACATAACAAAAACACACACAAGGATCGTAATAGTTTAGTGTCTTTGGAAACTCGGAACGTAATCTTCTAATCGTGGTGAAATATCTTCAATATCTCCCATAAAGATATTCCTTTTTTTTTACCTAAAAACCTTTATTTACATCCTGGGGAAAAGAAAACATAAAAGGGTGAGCTCAAATGCTCAGTAAGGGTAAACAAAAGAAATATCAATCACATCATATACATAAGAACATAGCTTTTGGAAATCTTAACCTGCAAAAGAGCTCATAATATCATAACATGGGATAAATCATAGAAGTAAAAATAAGATCCCCATAATCATAACATGAAACTTGAAACTTTGTGGCATGCACACATAATCATGGAAAATCATTTCTTGTTAGTCATGACTCATTGCCAAGACTATCTTAGTGGACAAAGTCCCTTTCTGAACCGAGTTCACTCCTCGTTTCAGTCCTGTATCACTGAACCGAAATAACCTTCCGTTCCAGCCATGTCTATCTCATGAGATATAAAATCTTTACCCAATGCATTAGAGGGAGATATAGGTCCCACCCATCTTATAATGAATCCTTTCTTATGTGTGCCACATAATCATACATCATCGCATAACACATGTAACAAAAATGGGATTCTTGAAACATCATGAAATCATAAATCAATTCATATAAGATAAAGGAATTCATAAAAATAATTCCATCACAACATGATCAAATCAATGTAATAATAGGGACAAAAACATAACCCTTTATTATCTTAGATGGAAAATAATTTTGATAAAACACTTGAACTCCATTCTTGAGTAAAATATCATTTCTTCTTCAAAAACATTTTTTTTCTTTCATAACATGTCATACAACTTTAAAAATGAAGTTGATTAAAAATAAACTTGAAAACTTGTAAAGGAAGCTTCTTGGATTTAATGTTTTAAAAATCCATTCATGCCGTATAAGTTAAAAAAAACATTCTTCGTGCTTTTGTCGGAAAAGTCAAAAAGTACCTCGTACGAAAAATGACAAAAGATTCCTTTCTTATTCTTTACCAAAACTCACCGAAGGGTAAAAATGGATTTAAACAATTGTAGGTGGATGGAAATAATATTACATATTGATGAAACATGGATGTGGATGATAAAATACACCCCAACAAATACTTACGAATAAACAATCTCGGATAAAAATGAGATTGTGATATTTCCCTTACCTTAGGTCCGACTTGCTTTGTAAGTGTCCGAACCTCCTGTATAATGATTTAAATCATGTTTTATGACTTATTACAGAATCATATTCATTGTTATGATATCATATATGGTTCACTTATGACATTATATTACTCGTTCTTTTGTAAATTCCATGTTAAAGAAGCGTTTTGGGTAAAATCGTTTCATTTATTGTAGGTGTTTTGACTTGTTGTTCTTGACATCATTATTACTTATATCATGATTTACTCACTTCCAGAATATAAAATATGATTTATATATCATATATATTCAGTATATATATATATAATAGGTAGATAAATAAAATGAAAAACACCGTTCATGGAGACGGTAGTCCGTACGTACGCATGAACGCTGTTTTCCTTTCCTTATTGTCTTGAAATGGAAGTAAGTAGATGACATACATATGTATATATATACATAAATCCAGTAGCTTTATAATGTCATATATTTCATTATTATTTCTTATATATACATTATAATCATTCTTAAATGGTTAACATGGAGAATGAATCTCATCGCGTCGTGGAGACGGTAGTCCGTACGTACGCACGAGCGATGATATCATTTCTATAAATATTGAATTGAATTGGAGTGGATTATACAATATATCAGAATCAATATGATGTTGTAATAACTATGTATAGTTATTATTTACACCATTATACCCATCCATGTAAGGTGGTGGTGGAAAATAGATTACACCACGGCGTGGAGACAGTATTCCGTACGTACGCACGCGCGGTGATTTCTTTTTCCGTAGGATGGATAGATGGTGAAATAGGGTTGTTTCATACTTATAACATATCAGTATATGAGTGATACTGATGTTATTACTTCATAATGAAACAACCTATGAAGAATAAGTGGAAGAAGAAATAAAGATGAAAGAATTGGTAACGGTAATTACCTCTTCTTTGAAGTGCCTCTTTGAGACCTCCTCTTAGGGCACTAAAATTGGTCTTTGAGGAAGACCATAACCTCTAGGATGTTTCTAGGGAATTGGAGAATAGATTTTGGCAGGGGTTGTCCGAGCTTGAGTGCTCAAATTGGTGTGAGGAGGAGGGGGAGGAGGTGTCCTTTTATAAGGGAGGAGAGGGGCACCTTAAGAATATCTCAAAATATTATTTTATATTAAAGTCAAAATCGGTTTATAATGGTTCTAAAGGGTCTTATTTCGAAGATAAAGTGGGGATGGATCGAAATCCTATCAACCAATAAGATTTAGACAAGTTTAGGTTATTATTGTAACCTTATCAATTAGATTTAACTCTAAGTTAAATAATTTAACTTTTACCGTGTCTTTTTGTTTTCTTACATTATATGGTTAATAAACTTACTATAACATGCCAAACGAACCCCAAATTGTATATTATTAACACATATATACTTATCTAAGTCATTTGGCCGAACCTTATATTTTTAGGAATAAAATAACAATTAATAATATAATATTTGATTTAAAAACTATTTTGTGTCAATTTTGACACTATTTGATACATGATTTTTGTAAAAGTCATAACAGAATTATATGTTCGAACCAAGTTGATTAAAGCAACACTAATATATCATAGTAACCTAGAAAATTAGTGGAATTCATAAAAAGTCTTGAATTACATTTATTTTGGTATTTATATTATCAATTATGTCAATATTTCATTAATAAGATAATTAATGCATCATCATTGTGTCATAAATAAATTAAATTATTTGATTTCTAAAAATTACAAATAAAATACCATAATGTATGAAATCTTTTTAGCTTTCTAATGAATATTTACAATCTAATTTATCTTATGTATAACCCCATATTAAAAATGATTTACTTATTAAACTTTGATTTTAACTATTTTAACCCTTCTTTAAATAAATTAATAATAAATGTCCTAATCTAATCCAAGTGGGCCTAAATGGTCATATTTTATTCCTAAGATTGTTTTTGGTCGAATTACACTTGTCCAATAGAATTAGGACATGTGTTAGGGTAATATTAATATCATATTTACCCTTAGTTACCCTATTTACTATTAACCGCGGTAAAAAAAGTAAAAAGTCACTATTCACCAAAAAATTATTTTCATCTCATTGAACCACATTTTAGTCCTTGATATTAACCGTGTTTCTCGGATTTTTGAAATTCCATTCACAGAAGCGGTAAAATTAATTTTTATGCAAAATTCAGTTTTTAACCTACCACTTAGTGGTTTCACTATTCATCAAAAATTGAAAGTTTTCAGAAAAATACCAAAATTTCACCCTAGGCTAATTTCGGTATTCCGAATCCAAAAATGAAGTCCATTTTGAAAAATAAAATTTATAAAATTTCAAAAAGTGGTTATTACTATTCATAACGGCTAGTTTTGATAATATTTTAATAGCATATCGTTGTTTAGTGAAACTCGGTATTGCGTACTACACACGCTATCGAGGAAGGTTGCGATTGCGTGTAATGCAAGGCAAGTCAAGGATACGTGTTGTGAGAGCTCCTTTTGGTGTAGCGTACAACACAAGACATTAATAAAATTAAAAAGAATAGTTTTCATAAAATCTCGGGCTATTACATTCTACCCCCCTTAAAATGAATTTCGCCCTCGAAATTCGTCGGGGTTATAAATAGTTTACTATTCAAAAGTTTCTTTAATAGAAACCCACATCGTAAAAAGGAATACCAAAACTTGTCTTTAAAAACTAATGTATGAAATGTAACGATTACCCAAATAAACTAATCACTGGGTTTCCACATAGGTGAAAATATGGATATGGAAGAGAAATCTAACCATCATGTTCTGATGGAGAGTGGTAGAGAACATGGCTATGGAAAAGCCAGTAATTACAAATCCATAAATTTGTGACGATCTAAGGTACCATCTGATTAATCAGGTATAAGAGAACTAGGACAACATTTTTGGTTTCCAAGATCATTTCCCTAAAGTTAAAGAATTTGAATTAGAATAAATACTTACTTTATTTTGGTACAATCTCACTGTTGTTCGTGCCTTTAACAATTTCCACTTCATCTCTTAAATAAATGAAGTTGAATTTGTTATTCGTGAAGTGTTAGCAGATCATGTGATAGAATGATGGGTCTTTCCATCTGTCTCAAAAGGTTAGCAAAATTTATATACATAAGTCGATCTATAGTGGGATTAATCATATATGGTTCCTAAAATGGGCTTATACTTCATATATCATACTGCTTAATATAATAACACTAGTTTCTACTAAACAGGGACTTCATGTAGGTCAGTGGTAGGCGATAAAGTCCAGTCTCACTTCGGTTGTGGGTTCGATTCCTACAGCCTTGTCCGAAGCGATGGGCTGTCGCCCATCCTGCAGGTTGTGTTTTTTATAAAACTACGTTACTATAACATCCCATCAATAATATCGAAAATCTTTTATCCTTAAACAATACTAACTTATATCCAACATAATCCAGTCTAATCTTTAGGCTTATACATAATACTGCAGTCCACTCTCATAATATAGTGACAACGATTACCAGAGATTTAATACTGTCGTTGATCCCCACATATCATAAGATATGTCTTGTTGGTCACATTCCAAACATTCAAAGTCCTTAATCGTGTATTCTCTTGAATACCTTAGTGAAAACATGAGTGCAGTTAAAAGTTAACACTTTCCACATACCAAAATCCTCAAAATTCTATATACTCAAACCATGATATCACTTAGTCCTTATATCAATCATGAGATCATGAATACTATTAAACATTTCATTTTCTCGTCTTCATTATGCGCATATCATCTTATTTCCAAAAAATATCTCAATCACTTTGAATACCACATCAATAAATATTGCAATACTCAATGATACAACATTATTTTGGAATCCCATTACATAAACACTTAATCATTCCACCAAATCGTTGTCATATTCAACATTGCCAATAGTGATCGCATGTGATTTCCCTTTGTCCTTTGCCTTCAGTGGTTGCTCATGTTGATCATCACTAACCCTTGGATTAGGGCAATTATTAGCATAATGCCCCATTTCCTTGCACTTGAAGCATTGAAGTGTTGGTGGTGCGTTCTCTGCAGTGTTTGCTTTATTCACATCATTAGAAACCCTTTTTCCATTACTTCGACACTCAGCTGCTCGATGACCTTCTTTTCCACACTTAAAACATTTTCTAGTCCCTTTAAGACAATCTCCACCATGCTTCTTTCCACACTTTGTGCATAAGGAAACATTCATCTTCTTTTCACCATTATTCTGAGATTTCTCCTTGAACTCCATCTTTCGTTTCTTGTCAAAACCATGAGATGGATATGTAACACCAACTTCCATTTCTACCTTGATAGCACAACGCACAATTTCTTCATAGCTACTGAAGTCTCTTATAGCTAATGCCCTTCGAAGACTTGGTTTTAAGCCACTGAAAATTCGATCAACTTTACTTTCAGGTTGGATGATAATACTAGAAGCATACCTTGAAAGTCTTGTAAATTTTGCTTCATAGGTACCAACAGATTCATCGTCCCTTTGCTTCAGTTCAAGAAACTCTTTCTCCATCTTTGTTCGAAGAATACGAGGGAAGTACTTACTGAAAAACAAGTTCTTGAACTCGTCCCATTGCATGGACTCAATTTCATCTCTTGGCCTCGTATTCTTGATAAGATTCCACCATTGATCAGCTTCACCTTCCAAACGATATACTGCTAAGATGACTTTATCATGTTCAGAACATTGAAGAACTGAAAATATCTTTTCAGTAGTACTGATCCATTGTTCAGCAACAAGTGGATCAGAAGACCCACTGAAAGAAGGTGGACGCTGCCTCATGAAGGACTCAATAGAATATTGTTCCCTTCTCTGCTCATTTGGAAGTCCAGAATGATTCATAGCTTGTGTAATTATAGCAATAAGATTTTGCACTCCATCTCCCATAACATTTGTTTGTTCAGGAGGGAAATCATTGCATTGTCCATTGCATTGATCAACACGGTTCCTTCGGGTTCCAGCCATCGTCTAAAACCCAAAAAGAATAGTGTGAGAGGCAAAAATCATGCTAGGGAAAACAACATAATAAAGGGGGAGTACCTTCAATATCCAACATCTTAGGTTTAATTCTATGATCGTTAGCGTAATTCTATTACTATAACCTATATGTATACTTATACCTAGGGACATCCCTAGACATACCTTAGAAATATCTCTAGGGATCTCACTAACGTTTTCGCATCCTAGTTTCCAAAGGTTGACTAAACCTTTCCTCTGATACCAACTGTAGCGGTCTAGAATTACTTCCAGTGGACTACAATTGATACCTATCAGGGCACTCCATGGGCGGCTACACCCCCTGGGTGGGACGCACCACCATCCCCAGTGGCAGCCATTTCCTCATGAAGCCCTTGGGCGGAGAGCCATGCTTCGTCCAACGCTCACATGTGAGAGTTCAAAAGGATCGGATACATTCCTACCTCCTTTTCCTCTGATACCAACTGTAGAGACCCGAAGCTTATCGTACATGGACATTACATTACTTTTGCGGAATACTTAGTACATAACAAAAACACACACAAGGATCGTAATAGTTTAGTGTCTTTGGAAACTCGGAACGTAATCTTCTAATCGTGGTGAAAGATCTTCAATATCTCCCATAAAGATGTTCTTTTTTTTTACCTAAAAACCTTTCTTTACATCCTGGGGAAAAGAAAACATAAAAGGGTGAGCTCAAATGCTCATTAAGGGTAAACAAAAGAAATATCAATCACATCATATACATAAGAACATAGCTTTTGGAAATCTTAACCTGCAAAAGAGCTTATAATATCATAACATGGGATAAATCATAGAAGTGAAAATAAGATCCCCATAATCATAACATGAAACTTGAAACTTTGTGGCATGCACACATAATCATGGAAAATCATTTCTTATTAGTCATGACTCATTGCCAAGACTATCTTAGTGGAAAAGTCCCTTTCTGAACCGAGTTCACTCCTCGTTTCAGTCCTGTATCACTGAACTGAAATAACCTTCCGTTCCAGCCATGTCTATCTCATGAGATATAAAATCTTTACCCAATGCATTGGAGGGAGATATAGGTCCCACCCATCTTATAATGAATCCTTTCTTATGTGTGCCACATAATCATACATCATCGCATAACACATGTAACAAAAATGGGATTCTTGAAACATCATGACATCATAAATCAATTCATATAAGATAAAGGAATTCATAAAAATAATTCCATCACAACATGATAAAATCAATGTAATAATAGGGATAAAAACATAACCCTTTATTATCTTAGATGGAAAATAATTTTGATAAAACACTTGAACTCCATTCTTGAGGAAAATATCCTTTCTTCTTCAAAAACATTTTTTTTCTTTAATAACATGTCATAAAACTTTAAAATAAAAGAAGTTGATTAAAAATAAACTTGAAAACTTTTAAAGGAAGCTTCTTGGATTTAATGTTTTAAAAATCCATTCATGCCGTATAAGTTAAAAAAAACATTCTTCGTACTTTTGTCGGAAAAGTCAAAAAGTACCTCGTACGAAAAACGACAAAAGATTCCTTTCTTATTCTTTACCAAAACTCACCGAAGGGTAAAAATGGATTTAAACAATTGTAGGTGGATGGAAATAATATTACATATTAATGAAAAATGGATGTGGATGATAAAATACACCCCAGTAAATACTTACAAATAAACAATCTCGGATAAAAATGAGATTGTGATATTTCCCTTACCTTAGGTCCGACTTGCTTTGTAAGTGTCTGAACCTCCTGTATAATGATTTAAATCATGTTATTGACTTATTACAGAATCATATTCATTGTTATGATATCATATATGGTTCAATTATGACATTATATTACCCGTTCTTTTGTAAATTCCATGTTAAAGAACCGTTTTGGGTAAAATCGTTTCATTTATTGTAGGTGTTTTGACTTGTTGTTCTTGACATCATTATTACTTATATCATGATTTACTCACTTCCAGAATATAAAATATGATTTATATATCATATGTAGTCAGTATATATATATATATAATAGGTAGATAAATAAAATAAAAAACACCGTTCATGGAGACGGTAGTCCGTACGTACGCATGAACGCTGTTTTCCTTTCCTTATTGTCTTGAAATGGAAGTAAGTAGATGACATACATATGTATATATATACATAGATCAAGTAGATTTATAATGTCATATATTTCATTATTATTTCTTATATATACATTATAATCATTATTAAATGGTTAACATGGAGAATGAATCTCATCGCGTCGTGGAGACGGTAGTCCGTACGTACGCACGAGCGATGATATCATTTCTATAAATATTTAATTGAATTGGAGTGGATTATACAATATATCAGAATCAATATTATGTTTTAATAACTATGTATAGTTATTCTTTACACCATTATACCCATCCATGTAAGGTGGTGGTGGAAAATAGATTACACCACGGCGTAGAGATGGTATTCCGTACGTACGCACGCGCGGTGATTTCTTTTTCCGTAGGATGGATAGATGGTGAAATAGGGTTGTTTCATACTTATAATAACATATCAGTATATGAGTGATACTGATGTTATTACTTCATAATGAAACAACCTAAGAAGAAGAAGTGGAAGAAGAAATAAAGATGAAAGAATTGGTAACAGCAATTACCTCTTCTTTGAAGTGCCTCTTTGAGACCTCCTCTTAGGGCACTAAAATTGGTCTTTGAGGAAGACCAGAACCTCTAGGATGTTTCTAGGGAAGTGGAGAAGAGATTTTGGCAGGGTTTGGCCGAGCTTGGGTGCTCAAATTGGTGTGAGGAGGAGGGGGAGGAGGTGTCCTTTTATAAGGGAGGAGAGGGGCACCTTAGGAATATCTCAAAATATTATTTTATATTAAAGTCAAAATCGGTTTATAATGGTTCCAAAGGGTCTTATTTCGAATATAAAGTGGGGATGGATCGAAATCCTATCAACCAATAAGATTTAGACAAGTTTAGGTTATTATTTTGCCCTTATCAATTAGATTTAACTCTAAGTTAAATAATTTAACTTTTACCGTGTCTTTTTGTTTTCTTACATTATATGGTTAATAAACTTACTATAACATGCCAAACGAACCCCAAATTGTATATTATTAATACATATATCCCTATATAAGTCATTTTTCTGAACCTTAGATTTTTAGGAATAAAATAACAATTTATAATATAATATTTGATTTAAAAACTATTTTGTGTCAATTTTGACACTATTTGATACATGATTTTTTTGAAAGTCATAACAGAATTATATGTTCTAACCAAGTTGATTAAATCAACACTAATATATCATAGTAACCTAGAAAATTAGTGGAATTCATAAAAAGTCTTGAATTACATTTATTTTGGTATTTATATTATCAATTATGTCAATATTTCATTAATAAGATAATTACTGCATCATCTTTGTGTCATAAATAAATTAAATTATTTGATTTCTAAAAATTGCAAATAAAATACCATCATGTAGGAAATACTTTTATCTTTCTAATTAATATTTACAATCGAATTTATCTTATGTATAACCCCATATTAAAAATGATTTACTTATTAAACTTTGATTTTAACTATGTTAACCCTTCTTTAAATAAATTAATAATAAATGTCCTAATCTAATCCAAGTGGGCCTAAATGGTCATATTTTATTCCTAAGTTTGTTTTTGGTCGAATTAAACTTGTCCAATAGAATTAGGACATGTGTTAGGGTAATATTAATATCATATTTACTCTTAGTTACCCTATTTACTATTAACCGCGGTAAAAAAAGTAAAAAGTTACTATTCACCAAAAAAATTATTTTCATCTCATTGAACCACATTTTAGTCCTTGATATTAACCGTGTCTCTCGGATTTTCGAAATTCCATTCACAGAAGCGGTAAAATTAAGTTTTATGCAAAATTTAGTTTTTAACCTACAACTTAGTGGTTTCACTATTCATCAAAAATTGAATGTTTTCAGAAAAATACCACAATTTCACCCTAGGCTAATTTCGGTATTCTGAATCCAAAAATGAAGTCCATTTTGAAAAATAAAATTTATAAAATTTCATAAAGTGGATATTACTATTCATAATGGCTAGTTTTGATAATATTTTAATAGCATATCGTTGTTTAGTGAAACTCGGTATTGCGTACTACACACGCTATCGAGGAAGGTTGTGATTGCGTGTAATGCAAGGCAAGTCAAGGATACGTGTTGTGCGAGCTCCTTTTGGTGTAGCGTACAACACAAGACATTAATAAAATTAAAAAGAATAGTTTTCATAAAATCTCGGGCTGTTACACAGTAGTTATTTTTTAAACATGAATTCATATAGGTGGGTCCCTTACATAAAATAATAATTATATTATTATATAACCACAACTCAAAATATTTTAGAGAATTTAGTGTATTAAACCAACCTTGGTTGACTGAATATGTGACCATGATTAGTATGCATGAATTCCTTATGAACATTCTCAATCACCATTAGTGGGAAACAAGAATCAGGGTATCAAAACTTATGAAATTTTCAAATGATTTCAGCCTCAAGTGAAAAAAGACATCACTAATTTATATATTTTGTCCATTATGAATCATCTATAATTTTTATTCCTATACACATAATAAATAGTTCTAGTAATTAGAAAAATAAAATAGGGTATAACACATCAAAAATAAATAAAAAATGAAATATTTATTCTTTAATAAATACACAAAAACGTTTTAAAAAACACCACATATAAAAAATATACTAATATATCCTTGTTTATAAAGATGATATATATCATAAAGATAAAAAACAATACTAAACATAATAGAAATTTATCACCTTTATATAGACCATGGTCACTCATCACATCTCAATATGTCTCCCCTTAGACTAAACCAGATATTAGTTAAGAAAATGTTCAATGTAGGGGAACCAAAGAGAAATCATTATATTTGGTTACACCTAGTGTTTTATTTGGAGTATATGTCAAATCAATTCTGTTATGATTCCAAAAACAATTGTTCAATTCCATCAAAATGAAATTTCATTTATTCTATTTTTTAATAGAATTGTAAAATAGTTTTGAATTAATATAAATAATGAAAACAATATTATTCAAAAATTCTATTTAATTATACTAAAAAATTCTAAAGAAAATAAATATTGAACCAATAATTTTGATATAAAATGTTTACTACTATAAATAGTAGTCATTAATTTATTCCATTGCCTTATAATATAATTTCCTTCTCTAAATATTCAATATGTAAAATAAACCCATATCATTCCTTTGAACGAACACACATCAAATCCAAATTTAAAAAATAATTTATAAACATAGAAAGAACATAATAAAAGTATACGATAAATAAAATCATCATAATAAATTGAATAAAATTAAATAAACATGAAATATGAAAAAAAAAATTGTCACAAACATAAAACGACCAATTTTTTTAAATAATTGATATCATTCCCCAAAATAACATTCTATTAGGTTTTAAAATATAGGAACATAGATAAAATTTTATATTTCATAATAACACCACACATCCTGTATTTATATGAACTAGAACGATTAGTAATATTATATTTATAGGAAATAGAAACTAGAAACTGACAATACATTATCTTATTATTTAAGAATGTGACATTCAATATACAAAAATGAAAAATATAATACCAAATATGAAAATGGGGTGATTAATATAGGTTAAATAAATAGAAATAATTAAATATGTGTCAACTTTATCCTGTATAATCATCATACTATTGGCTCAATAAGGATTTCTTATGACTTTTCCATTATTTCATGTTTGGGATGATTGTTGAGTCAATAAGGTTTCCTTATGACATTACCAATCTTCATGTTTTAAAAATCACAAACACCCAAACTCAAGGAAAATTTCATTTTACCCTATGGTTTACTTTCATATGGAAAATTTTCCTTCACCATGGAAATTTATCTTTACCATGTTTTTCATTATTCATTATCCTGTATAATTGTAAAATTCAGTTTCATACCTAAAACATCATAATAATATAATACATAGATAAAGATCATTCTATTTTTAGGATCCCAATTCAAACTCGGAGTTCAATGAATTCAGTCTCCAAACTCTTATGAGTTCTAACTCTAAGTTCTCTGAATTCAGACTCCGAACTCTTCGGAGATCTAACTTTGAGTTCTCTGAATTCCGACTCTGAACTCTTTTGAATTTTGTCTCTGATTTCTCTGAATTCAAACACCAAACTCTTATGAGTTCTGACTTTGAGTTCTCGGAATTCAGACTCCGAACTCTTATGTGTTATGACTCTGAATTATCATGAATCTTGAATCTGAACATTGTATGTTCTGACTCCTAATTCTCATGAATTCTGACTTCGAACATTGTATGTTCTGACTCTGAATTCTCATGAACTCTGACTCCGAAATTTGTAAGTTCAGTTTCCAAAATATTGTGAATACAGATTCCAAATTTCCTTGAATTTTATACTCTGAAATTCAAGAGAGTTTAGGTTCAGAATTCCTTAGAAAATAGAATCATAATATCCTAATATTATAGACACCGAATATGTTTTAGGTTAGACTCTGAACTTTTATTTTCTTACATTTTGAATATTTTATTTTTGTTATGTAACCATATTTTTTCTTACACTTTTTTTGTTATAAAACGATGTTGTTCATTAAGTTACTAACTTACTCTTGTTTGAGTGACACGTGTATAGGTCCCTCTGAAATTCAAGGAAAAATATGATTGTTGGAGGAGGGAGCTGATCATTAGAGTTGTGCCTATAAATAGGAGATCATTTGAAAGAGCTCAAAAAAAGTTGATCAATCTAGATATTACATGATGTTGAAGTGATTTTATGCGAGAGAGACTTTATTTATTTGTGCATACTGAACACCTTGTTCATATTTGATTCTTGTGACTTCCAATGTTTCTGAGTATATTTGAGGGCTTCTGAGGATGGGAAGACAGAGGTTCTGACTACCTTAACGTTCGAGGACTTCCTTAGTGAGGTTGATAGAGGTGCCGACTAACTTGAAGTTGAGGGCCTGCAGGGACAGCAAGACATACTCCGATCTTCGTATCAAGGGCTTACCCTGGTGTGGGTAAGATATACTTTCTTTAAAGTATAAAACAAAGGACCTTTATCCATGTTTTTTGAATACCCTTATTTTTGGGTTAAAAGACTCATTACTTGTTACTTGTTTGTTTCATGTTTTTTGCTATATTTTTTTACTGAGGAAATTATAACAATATTATACTTCCTTATACTTGTATACTCTAATTCAGTAAGATTCTATATGCTTTATGATAGAATCGTTGTCTTAGTAAACTTTCATTAAGTTTCATTTTCCAGAACCATCTTTTCTAGAATTACTTTCTTGGAATCCTATTTCTGGAATCTAGAAAGTGTGTAGAACTAGAGGTATTATGAATTACCTTGTTTATTCTTATTAAACATAATCATATTTAAAATTTACAAAGGAGCTTTTTAAACAATACAAATCACCCATGTTGTATTTTGACCATTATTAGATACTTCATTCAGAATATATATTATTTTGATCCAACATTTGGTATTATAGAGTATATCATACTCCACATACCATCTAAAAAATTGGTATTAGTGGTTGGAAACCTCATACTCTGAACCAATTAAATAATTGGTATCAGAGCATTGGTTCAATCTGAATTAATCTCACGATTTGATTCAGAATAGAAATCTTCTTCTTATTTTTGGAATCATATTTTTGGAATCATAATGTATGGTTTCATATTTTTCATAGAGACACCCTTATTCTATATTTTCCTTACTAAAATATATTTTCCTTGTTTACAAAATTTTATTACTAACAAGTTTTTGTTTCATGTTTTCCTTTAAGATGGTAGGAATCAATGTTGGTTCCATTGAAAATCTAAATCCAATAAGACCACATTTTTTTATGGGAATGATTATGAATATTGGAGAGATCACATGAATACAATTATCAATAATGGAGTGGAAATTTTTTTATGCTTACTGAAGGATATAAAATTCATGACAAAGAAGTTATTACTTTCACAAATCAAGAAATGCATGAATATCAACTGAATTATAAGGTACGCAATACATTTCTCTGTTCAATGACTAGAAATATATATAGCCAAATTTCATCTTATGAAGTGGAAAATTGAATTTTGAGGAAATGTGATGTTACACACTTTAGAACATCAAAAGTTATTGAAACTAGAAGATCTATGCTTAGAGCTAAATATCATGTTTTTTTCATTCCTTATAGAGAACCCATATGTAAGGTGCAACAGAGATTCATGACTATCATTAATACTTTATAGTCTATGGCTGAAAAAATTTTAAATAATGAATCTGTTGTGGATAAAATCATAGAAATCATGCATAATGAATGGGAATCTAAGAGAAATGGTATTGATGAGAATAAAAAATTCACTTAGACTACACTTAATGAACATTTTGGAACTAAACTTCAACAAGATAATAGAATGAAAAGATATGCTGATAATATAATGAAGAAGAATGGTAATGGAAGTGTTTATTTTACTATAACTTCAAATCAAATGAAATCCAAGACTCTTGAGAGAGTTACTAGATCCAAATCTAAGAAGGATGTTATAAGATCCGAATATAGTTGAAGTGAATCATCAGAAAAGGAATTAGCCAATCTTTCTCAAAGGATGAACAAGATATCTGGAAAGAAGAACTTTCGTTCTATATATATGAAGAAAGAAAGGAAAGATAAGAAATATTCAGAAGTTACATGTTATGAATGAAAGAGAGATGGACATATAAGACATGATTATCATATGCTTAAAAGAAAGGAAATAAAGGAAAATAATTCTGAGAGAAATAGAAAGAAATACTAAAAATCCAAAGATATGAATGTTTTGAAAGGTAATGACACCTAGAGTGCCAGTGGTGGTGAACCTTCATATGAATCATCAGATTTCAAATCTTCTAAATAGAAGAATCTTAGTTTAATAGCCAGACTGCCTACTAACAATCATTTCTGAATGGCTAAGGTAGGAAATGCTGAATCATTGACCAATGTTTCTTTAAATTCAAATTATAGTATTGATTAATACTATGAAACTTCAGATGAATAATCCTCTTCTGATGAAGATGACACTCTACCTAACTATGAAGAGGTTTCTAGGTTTTCTAAGCTTCTTAAGAATGAAAATTATAATGTAAAAAAAATCTTGATAAGGAAAATTCTATGATTTCAATAATTATTAAAGAAATATTAGATCTTTTTAAAGATCTTGATAAGAAAACCCTTTATTTTGAAATTATTTCAAAAAATAATGAGGAAGTGAATTCTGAGAATTATAAACTTTATAAATATCTAGAAAATTTGATTTCTAAGAAATTTTTTTTCGAGCCTCACTCTAGTTCTAAAGCTAATGTTTTGGAATATAAGAACTTTGTTATTAGACTGAGGTTTGAAATTTTTTCTTGGAGTAAGTGTTTTTCAAACTTTACCTTAGGTAAAGAATATTTTGATACGATGTATTCTCAAATCTAACCTCTAAGGAATAATTCTGTTTTTGGTTATACTAGTTCTAAACCAATTTTTAGTAATAATTATTTTGTTCCTCAAAGTGCTTCATTCTGCACTAAATGTCAATGTGGTGGACACTGGGCAAAAGGTTTTTCCTTAAAAAAAACCCAGTCTTTAGGATTTCATGAAGCCTATTTTTCTAACAAAATGTGGGTGCCTAAGATTTGTCTTTTTGAAATTTCCGGATCCAAGAATGGTTGGGTTCTGAAAGTATAACTCATTTGTTTTCAAGAAAATAAAGAAAGTACCAACAACAATACTTGGTACATGGATAGTAGATGTTCCTGGTATATTACGGGTAAAAAAAATACATTGAAAAGATTTTCAAAATGAAAGAAGAAAAGTAACTTTCAGAGATAATGCTAAGGGAGAAGTTATTAGTATATGTAACATCATTATTATTGAAAAACATTGATTTAAAATGTTTTGTTTGATAAGGGTCTTAAGAACAACCACATTAGCATAAGTCAATTATGTGATGAAGGATACCTTGTCAATTTTAGGAATGACAAGTGCTTAGTACATAAATCCAAGGAAGAGTTTATTCGTTCTATCGATAGGCAATAGAATTTTTACACACTAAACATCGAAGAAATTATAATCCAAGATTTACCTTTACTCAGTGTAATGGAAGATCATTCTTGGTTATGGCATAAAAGAATAGGTCACTGTAACATTAGAAACCTATGCAAACTCTCAAAGAAAAGATTTTTTAAGGACCTACTAGATCTTGGATTTGATTCTTCAAAAGTTTGTCATCCTTGTCAATATTGAAGGAAATATAAATCAAGTTTTAAATTAGTTGGTGAAGTCTCAATTATTGATGCATTATTTTTAATGCATATGAATTTTTTTGAACCAACACAAACTAGAAGCATTGGAGGCAAATATTGTGTATTTGTCTTAGTTGATGATTACACCAGATTTACATGGGTCTGTTTTCTAGCAAAAAAATCTGAATCTCTTTTTTATTTAAAAAGTTTTAGAGCCCATGTTAAAAATGAGAAAAACCTTCCTTTGATAACTATTCATAGTGATCATGGAGGGGAATTTCAAAATTCATATTTTGAAACTTTTGGAAGTAGAAAAGACATTACTCATAATTTATTAGCACCTAAAACACCTCAAAAGAATGGTGTTATTGAAAGAAGAAATATAATTCTTCATGAGATAACAAGAAAAATGTTGACTGAGGATTCTGAAGACAAAAATTTTTGGGTAGAAGTTGTATGTACTGCTTTTTGTACTATAAATCGAGTTTTGATGAGACATTTTCTTATTAAAACTATTAATGAGTTATGGAATTATAGAATACCAATAATTTCCTACTTTAAGGTTTTTGGTTCCAAAGTATTCATTTTAAATACTGAAGATAATCTTTACAAATTCACACCAAAATCTGATGAAGTAATTTCCTTAGGTTACTCCACAACTTCTAAGGATTATAGAGTTTTCAATAAAAACCCTTGTACTATTGAAGAAACAGTACATGTTAAATTTCATGAAATTGATCCCTTTGTTTTTAAAAGACCCCAACCTACATCTTCAGATGGGTTTTCAAAAACTAATTATCAACCCACAATAGAAGATATTTCTGACAAAGAAAATGTCCAAGAAGATAATTCAGAAACATTTACCCTGGAATATTTCCTACCTTATGTTGATGAATAGGTTTTACAAAACCAAAATCAGTTGTTTCTAAAGTATCAACTCAAGGATAATATCATTGATGATGTGAATCAACATGTAAAGACTAGAATTTACTTATGAAATGAAGTATAACATCTGGCATTTCATTCCCAATTATAACAAAAAAATCACTGATGAAGCTTTAGGTGATAATGATTGGATAATAGCTATGCCAGATGAGATAAATGAATTTGAAAGGAATAATGTCTGGTCCTTGGTCGAAAGACCTAAGGAAACTTTTGTTATCGGTGTAAAATGGGTCTTCAAAAATAAGTGTGATGAAAATGGAATCATAGTAAGAAAAAAAAGCAAGATTGGTTTCTAAAGGCTATAATCAACAAGAATGAATAGACTATAAAGAAACCTATGCTCCAGGAGAAACACTTGAATATATTCGTATTTTACATGCCTTTACGACATTATTCAATTTGAAACTTTTTAAAATAGATGTGAAATGTGCTTTCATTAATGGTTTTGTACAAGGTAATTTTTTTTGAACAACCTATGGGTTTTCAAGATAAAAAACATCCTGAACATGTTTTTAAAATTACCAAATCTTTGTGTGGACTTATAATAGCCCCTCGAGCTTGGTAAGATTGGCATATATGATTTTTGCTTCAAAATAATTATGTTATGGAATATTTAGATCCCATCCTTTCTATAAATAAAGATAAGAAAAATGTTTTGATTGTTCAAATTTATGTTGATTTCATTATATTTGGTTCAACTCAATAACCTTTAACTAATTCCATTGCGAATCTATTGAAATATGATTTTGAAATGAGTATGATGAGTGAGTTAACATTTTCCCTTGGTTTTCAAATTTTTCAAAATCCAGAAAGAGTATATATATATCCCAATATAATTATATTAAAGGCATTCTTAAAAATTATGGATATGACAACAATAAATGTATTAGTACTCCCATTGGTACCTTAAACACACTAGATCTTGATGAAGCTAGGAAACCGGTAGATCAAACTTGTTTCAGAGGTATCATAGGAAGTCTGATATAATTGACAGCTAGTCATCTAGAATTAATTTTTTCAGAATACTTATGTGAAATATATCAATCCAATCCTAAGGAATCTCATTCAATGACACTGAAAATTATTTTTCGCTACTTAAAGGGAACAATGGATTTAGGACTTTTTTATACCTCTGGAAATGATTTTATTTTAAAAAGTTTTTCAGATGCTGAATTTGGTGGATGTAAAATTAATAGAAAGAGTACATCTGAAACATATAATTTCTTAGGAGATTCATTAGTTTCATGGACATGAAATAAGAAACACTCAGTAGCACTTTCCACTACTGAAGCTGAATATGTAGCTGCTAGAAGTTGTTGTGCTCATGTATTGGGGATGCAACACAAACTCACAGACAATGGTATGAGTCTTACCAAAACATGAATTTTGTTTTATAATAATAGTGACATTGTGCTATAAAAAAACCATGCACATCACTCTCGTGTAGAACATATAGATATTAGGCATCACTTTCATAGGGATCACACACAAAATGGAGGTATCATTCTTCAATTTATCGGAACACAAGATCAACATGCCGATATTTGCAAAAAATCATTACCCTCTAAAATATTTGAATACATTAAACAAAAGTTAAGAATGATAAACATAATGTAATCATCCTTGTTAACTTTCTGTTGAAACAAATTTCTTTATAGTAATAAAGTCCCTTTTATAGGGGGAGTACATTTTCTTGTTGGTTAAATTTTCTTCATAATGGGATTTTTTTTCTTTTCTCATAGTCAGTATTTAAAAATTTTATTGTAATGAAAATTTTCATTGTCAGTTTTTAAAAAATCTCGTAATGAAAATTTTTGTAGTCAGTTTTTAGAAAATTTTGGAATAAAAATTTTTAATGTTATTTTATCAAATTTTTTTGTGATAAAATTTTCTTAATGACGATTTTCGTACTCAAATTTTTTATAATGAAGATTTTTGTTCTCAAAATTTTCGTATTGAAGATTTTCATACTCAAAATTTTTCATAATGAAGTTTTCCATTTGCTAATTTATTTTCATAATAAAAAATTTTCGGAATCAAATCTTCTTCATGAAATTTTTTCCCTCAATACAAATAATCTTCCTGGAAATCTGAAAGGTACGTTTCCTTTCATAGGTTTTTGTAATTACCATTTACATGCTTGTATTTTCATTAGGTTTTAAAAAATTTCAGATTCTTTTTTCCTTAAATCCGAATGTTTTCTCAAAAACCTCAAAAGATCGGATTATATCATGTTTTCCTAGCAGCTATCATATCAACCATCAGATCTGATAAGAATGTTTTTCAAACATTGGTTTGAGTTTGGAAGATAAATCATCACTTCCAAAACCTATATAATGTAACCTCGAAGGGTTGTCCTACATTGATCTCAAGCTCTCAGGTGATGATGTTCTGACCCTCTACTTAAGTTTGTTCTGAATTTCATAGAGTCTTCTCAATTTCAAATGTCTGTAGAAGAATCCTCTCAGAAAGATATGTCAACTGTCAAACCAATTCTGGAGTGGTAGGTGTATAGAGAATGGATAGTGCATCCTAACATCTTCAAAAAATATAATTCTATTATTTCAAAGAACATTAATTTGAATGGATGGGAGAGTGTTTTCATATCGAAGCCAGGGGATCTAGATTTACTGTACCTAGATTTGCTTGTTGAGTTTTATGAATCAGCCAGTTTCTTTAAGGATGAAGGCAGAGAGATGTTTTCCTTCAAAAGCTATAGAAGAACATATTCTCTTTTATATACTAAGGTAGCCGGCTTAGTTTTTGTTCTATACGAAGGAGAAGCTGAGTTCTGTTTCCACAAGTTGTCAGATGTCAATGGAAGCTTTGTAATGGTGAAAAACATGGAGTTCCTCGATCTTACAGATGTTAAGATTCAAAAAATTTCTCACCTCTCTACAAATAATCAGATACTTGAATTATGGGTTCAAGGATATATCATTCCGAGAAAAAGTGACAAGGACACATTGAAGAAGAGTGATATGTACATCCTAGATTTTCTGGTGAACCTGAGGAAGGGTAATTTGGTTAAGCATATTTTTATTACGATCGAGAATATTACGAATGGAAATATGAAGGCTCGGATTATTATGTACCTGTCTATTCATTCAAAGTTGATTGTTCGGTGTCAAGAATCTTGTAAAATCCCTCGTAGTTCAAAACCGAAAAAATTCAAAGTCTTGCTAGTCAGTGATGATACTTTGAAGAGGATGAACATTGGATTTTCTAAACACACCAGATAATTTTATGACATACCAAAGGAGTAAGATGAAGTTGTTCCAAAAAAAAACAATAAATGTATGAGCCATCACAAAAGGTTGGAAAGAAGAGGAAGTTGAAGGAAGTAGAAGAAGAAGAGGAAATCCCAAAAGCTAAGGAAGCTAAATCCCCACCTCCCATACCTAAGAAGAAAAAATCACACCTAGATGAGGTTGTAGAAAAATAGATGGAAGATAAGAAAAACTGGAAGGAAGGAGAGACAGAGTTTGGTTTGGATCCTGTCGAAGCAAAGGATTTGAAAGAGAACATAGAAGATGAGCATGAGAAGAAAGATAAATAAAAAAACAAAATAAGAAGATGTCTGATACTAAAATTGATCAATACCTTCTGAGGGATACTTAAAAAGCATCAGAGTATATCCACATACTATAATCTTTCATGGTAGAGGCTTTACTTGAGACTCCGGGTAATAAATTTCTCACTCTGGAAAAATACCAAGAAAAAGTAGTAGAAAATGTTGTTGAAGATGTGGAAGAAGCTAAAAGTAGTGATGACACAACAGATTTGATTAATCAAGTGGAAGAATTTCATGATAAAGAATGTCCATCTGAGAAATTTTCATTTCGAACCTCTAAAGACGAATATTCAAAGCTTGCTACTCCTGGAATAGATGACATGGATGAAGATGAATTGAATAAGCTATCAGAAGAAAAAATTTATAATCATCATTTCATTCATCCTGAAGATGCTGAGGTAGGAACTGAGAAGGAGAAAATAGATGAAGATTTAATTGTTTAGCTGTCTGACAGTAAACATGAATCTTCAAATGAGGAAGCCGTTCCAAAAACTGATAAGGGGAAATATGTGGTTGTTGATACACCTACTAAAGCTATGGTATAGAAGAATACTGTTGGTGGATCTTCAAATAGGAAAGATGCTGAGCTAGAGAAAGAGGTCTCACCAAGTAAAGTATCTGATTTGGAATCATCATCACTAGGAAATAATTTTGTTGTGAAGTATTTGAAGAATCTGGTTGGCACAATTCTGATATAACTAAGCATAGACTATAGATGGCAGATGTTTCAACACACACTAGATCAGAAAGAGGATTCAATATCCATGGTGATGGAGAAATGTGTGAAGCTTGAAGTAGATTTGAAGAGTTTTTCATTAACTATGAAGCCCACAAAAGATCCTGCAAGAAGATGACCACCTGGTCTAAGGAAACTATTAAAGATATGCGGATTCTTGATCAGTGTTAAGAAAGTGTCAAGTATGATTTTTACATTGAAGATAGTAAGATCCAGGACCTCAAAATCATTTTTGAGGAAAATCTAACTCTTGAGAAAAATTCATAGATTCATGAACTGAAGGATCTGAATGTGAAATTTTTTCTGTTGTCCAAAGCTGGAAGAGGGAAAGGGATCTTGGAATTGAGATTTAAGAAAATATTGTTAAGAAAGAAGTACTTTTGAAGGCCCAGGTAGAGGATTTTAAGTCTCGAGAAGATAGAATAAAGGCTTTAGGGAAGAAAGATGAGGATCAAGATTAACTTCTTAAGAGAGAAGAATAAGATCATATGGAGCTCAAAAATCTGAATACTATAGTCAAGAAGTTGATGCGGAAAGAAAAAGAGGATAATTTTGTTGAAATTTTATTTTTTTTTGTACTTTTCTTCCTTGTACAAATTATTTTTATTCATAATGAAATTTTAGGTTACTTATCTTTCAGATGTGTTGTGCTAGTCTTTCAGGTACCATAATTTCTTTTCTATTCCCTCAAATTCTTTTTGAAAATCACAAAGGGGGAGAAAGGAAAAATAATACTAAGTAAAGAAGAAATATACAAAACTATGGGATATATTATTTAAGGGAGATTTTTTTACAAGAGTTTTTTGTTCTCAAGATAATGAAAAATCTCATTCTAGAAATCTAGAATATGATCCTTAGTGTTCCAAAGCCTAAAGGGTACTTAGTCATATTCATCTTTACCCATATGATAAGGGAGATAAGTTTTATTTTCAAAGTCTAGAAAAATATTGTATAATTCCTTATTTACATTTTTTGAAATGATGTTTGTGCTTCCCAAAATGGGCGAGATTATTGAGTCAATAAGCTTTCCTTATGAATTTTCCATTCTTTCTTGATTGGGGAGATTTTTGAGTCAATAAGTTTTCATTATGACTTTACCAATCCTCATGTTTTGAAAATCACAAACACTTTATCTCATGGAAGATTTCATTTTACAATGTGTTTTATTTCATAAGGAGAATTTTACTTCCCAATGGAAATTTTTCCTCACCATGTTTTTCATTATTCATTATCTTTTCTAAGTGTAAAATTTGGTTTCATACCTAAAACCTTAGAATCATATAATAATTAGATAAAGAGTATTTTGTTTTCATGATCTAAATTCAGACTCCGAGTTCACAGAATTCAGGTTCCGAACTCTAATGAGTTATGGCTCTGAGTTCTCTAAATTCAAACTCCAAACTCTTCTGAGTTCAGACTCCGAGTTCCCTGAATTCAGACTCCAAACTCTTCTGATTTCTATCTTTTAATTCTCATGAATTCTGACTTTGTACATTGTATGTTCTGACTCCGAATTCTCATGAATTCTAACTCCAAACATTCTATGTTCTGATTATGAATTCTCATGAAATCTGACTCTGAAATTTGAATGTTCAGATTCTGAATTCATGTGAATCGAGATTCCAAATTTCCTTGAGACTTAGAATCTATAATTCTATAGAGGTCAGGTTCTGAATTCAATTGAAAATATAATCTTAATATCCTTGTATTATTGACAACGAAAATGTTTTTGGTCAGACTCTGAACTTTTATTTTCTTACATTCCAAATATTTTATTTTGGTTATGTAACAATATTTTTGCTTACACATGTTTTCGGTTATAAAAAAATTTTTTGCGTTCAATTACCAACTAACTGTTGTTTGAGTGACACATGTACAGGTCCCTCCAAAATTCAAGGAAAAATATGATCGTTGGATGAGGGATTCGACCGTTGGAGTTATGCCTATAAATAGAAGCTAATATGAAAGATCTCAAAAAAAATTGATCAATCTAGAGAGTACATGCTATTGAAGTGATTTCTAGAGAGAGAGACTTTATTGTTTTGGGTGTACTGAACACCTTTTTCAAATTTGCTTCATGTGACTTTGAATGTTGCTGAGTACATTCGAGGGATTCCAAGGATAGGATGATAGTGGTGTCGACTACCTTAAAATTCAAGGAATTCCTTGTTGAGGAAGACAGAGGTGTCGAATACCTTGAATTTGAGGGCTTGCGGGGATATCTTGACAGACTTCTATCTTCATATTGAGGGATTACCCTAGTGTTGATAAGATAGACATCATTTAATGTATAAATCAAGGGACCTTTATCCGTGGTTGTCGGATACCCTTCTCTATGGGTTAAAAGACTCATTACTTGTTACTTGTTTGTTTAATGTATCTGCTATATTTTTTTGTTGAGGAAAGTATTACTATATTATACTTCCTTATAATTGTATAATCTAATTTATAAGATTCTATATGCTTTAAGGTAGAATCTTTATCTTTGTAAACATTCATTATGTTTCATTTTACGGAACCATCTTTTCTAGAATCACTTTCTCAGAATCATATTTCTGGAATCTAGAATGTGTGTAGAACTATAGGTATTGCGAATTAACTTGTTTAATCTTATTAAACATAAAAATCATTAAAAGTTCCAAAGGATTTTTTATAGAATACAATTCAACCCCCTCTTTTATTTTGATCGTTATTAGATACATCATTCAGTATCTATATTATTTCGATCCTACATTTGGTATTATTGAGTATATCATACTCCACATACTATCTCAACACATACCCATGAACAAAACTATATCATAAAAGCAAATAGTTAGTGATAAATATTTCATTTTATAAATTATATTGAACCTTGATGTGATTAAATTTAATGATGAAGTGTATAATTGATGTTGAATTAATAGTGTTTTTTTAAATTTCCCATTATGTTTTTTGGAAAATAATTTTTCTTAGAATTTTGACCATTAGGAAATAAAAAATTTAGTTTTTATTTTTTTAATTACATAGTGGCATTTAACTGATCATTTAGATTATTTGAAGATATTGTAAAAATAGTATTACTTTTTTGAACATAATCATATTATATATAAAAAATGTATTATGCTCTAGGTAGAAGTAATCATAGAAGGCATGCTGGAACTCATCCCAAGACATAACCTTTTTGCGTCCATCCTGTGAGATTACATCCCACCATCTCTTGGCAGATTATCGTAGCATGTATGTAGTGAGCTTCACCCTACTCTTTGTAGATGTCTCCAGATGCTCAAAGATTGAAAGCATGGCCTCTAACCATGATTTTGAATTCTGAGGTCCTCCATCCTCTAAGAAAGTAGGAGGATGATTCTGCTGAAAGACCTGCATCATATCTACCATAGAAGGGACATGAGGCAGTACTCCTCATAATTTCCACACGAACCTCATAAATTCCTCTCAGAATTGTTCCTTAGTACCTGCATTCGGGATAACGGCTAGAGCCAAGACATGCATGACTATATGATCTTCTAGAAGTTCATGATCTTCACTTCTCGGTGACTGGTCACTTCCCTAAATCATGCATACAACCAAAGGACATCATTGTGTCACAAATCTGCAAGGTCAAGCACACACCATAGATAATGATTAACAAGGAATAAAACTTATATGTGAAAGAAGGGAACATGAGAAAGAAAGCATTCTTGATTTATAAAGGGTTGATACACTACATGTACAACTCCTACACGGTGTGTTTCCTTAAGCATTCACATGGATGTGTACTCCTACCAAGCCTGGTCATGTAACACCCCATACACACAATGTGTTCTCCCAAGACACAGTGTGTACCTGAATCTTTTTCCCCAACCCATGATATTTTACATGACATAACCCGCACGGTTCTCCTAAAGCAATACTATATAGTGTGTTTATGCAAGACATGAATTATACTATAAATAACTTCCCTAAATGTTGATTACAAAGCTGATTCTAGACGGAATGTTTTTTCCAGACACAGTGTGTACTGACTACACTTCATCCACCAGTGGCATTGGTCACACAGCTGGACACATGGTCTAATCACACGATGTGTATGTCTGGTACTCAGCGTGTACAAAAAGTACATGGAGTTTAAATAAAAAAATAAATTCCTTCCCAAAAAGAAGGATAAATGACAAGTATTCGACAATACACACCGTGTATTCTGGGTTTTTCCTAACAGTAAGCATTAGAAACTACTCTGGAAGCCCAGAAAACCCTGAAATGAACGTTTATGTGCCAGATTCCGATCCATGGTGGCCCATTTTCCCTAAAAATAAAATATTGGCATCTTATACATGTCATATACAAGGAATAACAATGCAATGATTCAAAAAATTCTGATCCATGAAGGCCCATATCACCTCAAGAACCAATGTTTGGAACTCATTAAAATGAAACCTTGAACAAAACAATACCCAATAAAATAGCATGTATTATATCAAGGTATCAATCACAATAGCATGCATATCAAGAACAACATCTATAACAACAAAATGAAATCAACAATACACCCTAAATAGAATATCAATAATGCATGACATGTGATATTTAGAAAGTGTGTATATGATGCATGGGATGGAATACCCTCATCTCAACAGGTTACAACAGAAATTTAACCTCCTTAATATCAACAATAATAGCACATAACATGTTAATCACCCAACGATGAAATAAAATCAACTGTAATAATCACAAAACAATAAAAATTGCAATACATGAGATAAATCAGCTTTTCCCTATACATGGGTTAGCTACTCCTGGGAACATCTTATTACTATGTACCTATTCCTTCATATCATTGGATATAGGCTTTAATTAGTATGTCAATGAAGAAAAGAACACCTCTGATACCGATTTGTAATGTTTTGGTTCTAGGAGCCGCCCAGATGTGCCTCGTACCCGATTGGTCACGTGGCCTCAAACGTATTTCCCCAAATTCCAGAGGCTGCCGACTAGAAGTGAGGGCCTCGTGTGTGAAAGTGGGGAATCTATTCCCTCCTTAGTAGATTATGGTAGTAGAAATAAATAGATAAAAATAGTGGAAGTAGTAATGACATGAAATAAGTAAACAGTGGAAAACTGGAAGTAATAAACAACTGGTAAACACATATATATAAATGATGCATGATACATATGTCTTGGAAAGAATCCAAACAAGTCACAATGTTGGAATACAGTACTAAAACCATGTACAAATAAAACAAATATACTCTAGCAGCATCCCAATCCTCAGTATTGTCCCATGTTCTCCATCTCCACTACAATCATGTACCTGAAGTAGAAGGGCACTTGCCCTTATCTAATCCTACAACAATATAATCTGATCGGGCCCAAAAGCATGACCCAAAGAGGGTGTGAGACGAATCCTAGTAGGCAACCACCCAATGATCTGTGCCTAATAGTCAATTAATATATATTGTTGGCAATAAGAAAAATTAATTTGCAAACAAGTACTCAAAAGTACACAATCCAACAGTTTACATTGCATTAATTTTCACATATTAAGTTAGAATCTAATCAAAAACAAGTAACCCTCAGGGTAGTACTCACATACTATCATCTCTAGTTTAAAAAAACAAACACATTCAACCCTCTAAGAAGTACTCACAGTCTAACACCACTGGTTCGGCATTATCAAAGATTCTCTGAGGAAGCACTCACCGTCAAGCCCCCTGTGGTCTTTTATTGTTAAACTACAAACACTCTGAGGAAGAAGGAAATGACTAATTCCACATGTGGTCGTTCAATGTGGATCTACAGACACACTATGGGATAACTCCCAGCCATCCCCTTATAGTCTCACAATGTGAAAAGTAAAAAAGACACTCTGGGGAAGCCCTCAGTGTCCATTCCCCCGATGGTATACTACCCCAGGTTCCCACAACCCTATGTAATTCAATAATGCACAACGATGTTTAACATCCAATGTAAGCCTTAAAAACTACTTGGCTAAAAGAGTTGAAAAACTACTTGGTTAAACAACTACAAGCATAAAACAGCATTAGATAAATCACTCCATCCTAACAACACAAGGCATGAAAAAATGCAGACTAAGAGGAAAAGCTAGAACAAATGGTCAATCTCAAAACAAACATGGGAAACACATCCATACCATGGAAAAAACCCCTATTAACAATCAGCAACCTCTACTTAGGAGCACATGTTATAACAGGAATTAACAAGGCAAGAATTGCTAAACACGCAATACCCCATTCTAGGTTATTGGGAACTTTTTCACATAAAATTCAAATACTAAATATGGAAAGGTACGAAACACCTAACTTGACATTATACAATCTAGATTGATGAATCAAAGACATTGATTCGGCCTAAAACTTCGTAGATCTATAAAAACACATCTAAAATATAAACCAGAATATCTCGTGAAGGAGGACGAAACAAGATATAAATCTCTAGAAGAAGAAGAACACACTGTGGAGATTCCAACACAATCGATGGAGGTCAATTCAGAGAATGGACGACGGGTCAGGGGCTTGGATAATATTCATCATCTTTGGTCTCTCCTGGACGGGAAAATCTATGAAGTAGAGGTTTATGTAGAATAGACATGACCTGAGTCTATTTAATCAATTAAAAATAAAAGTAAATTAAATGATCATTAAAAGCACCTGGAATGTACTTTACTTAAACATCCTATGTTTTAGGCAGTCTCCAGGTCACCCCTCATGACCATGTACTCAGCCACTAAATGGCCAGTACACGGTCACCTGTGGCAACTAGGTACATGGCCTGTACTGCAATGTACACATCATGTACTTAAATTTCCAGACTCTTCTATTTTACTAAAACCAATAGAAAAACAAGATCCATACCTAAAAAAGATTGAATTATTACAAATATCATCATCATTAACAAGTTTTACCATGAATTACTAAGGATTTATCTAGACTAATTAGTTTCATAAAGCATTAGACTAATAGGATTGTAGGTTTATTATTGATCTAGAGCTTCAAAATCTAGAATTAATGGTGATGTTCAAGGTATTTTTTCATTCCAACCATTTTGTTGTTGAAGTAATCCTAATACTAAAGAGGGAAGTTATATTTCGTGGAGCAAGGAAATTACATCCCCCCCCACACACAGATATACACCAAACATGTATTAGAGATAGTGGAAGTAGTGTTTTCCTTGAATCATTTGAAACATTGTCTCATCAATGAAATATTTTGGGTCATTATAGGTAAAAGTAGTTTGAGGTATATTTTTCGTTAGTAGTACCTGAATCTATGAAAGTATATTTATATTGAGTTTCTCCAAGATCATAATTTATAGACACCCACACACCAATGAACATGAAATGTTACAGTTTAATATAATAATTAGAAGTCACATAGAGATATCATTCTAGATTTTAAATATTCATGCATGGAAATTAAGTAGTTATCAACTCATTATATTAAGGTACATGGTACTAATGTAATAGTGTGATAATTCATGATGATAGTGGAATATTACTTTTTAAATCTATAAGATGAATCTCATTGTGTAAACTCGTATATAGAAGTGATAAAGGACTATGCCAATTATGGTGATACTCTACTGGGGTTTTCTGAGGATCACCAACATCACATTTTATTTCAAGTTATCTTTTATGTACCAATGTATATGTATGATGGATTTTTCTATGAGTTTCACAACACACACTTAGTGTTTATATAGGTTTTTTGAGATATATTATACCTTGAGGCGGCATTATGATATGAATTAGTCTATGGAGAATCTTGTGGCATGATTTCTGGTTTTTTGGA
Organism: Viscum album; assembly: GCA_963277665.1. Lineage (NCBI taxonomy): Eukaryota > Viridiplantae > Streptophyta > Magnoliopsida > Santalales > Viscaceae > Viscum > Viscum album. The sequence goes on along the minus strand of OY728157.1, from coordinate 450,480,322 downwards.
TGGTGGAAGAAATGAATTGTGTCCCTAGAGGGTTGTTACACCCTTTGGAAAAACATAATTTGATGTGGTGGGAAAAATTGATTGATTTTATAACTCGGTTACCCTTGGCCCAAGGAGATAAGTTTTATTTTATATATATATAGAATTGTGAGGTTATCCCATTTTATAGAAATTAGGGAGTCCATTACCATTGGTGTTCTATAGAGGAAGTACATGGATTAAGTTGTGAGGCCCAATGGGGTGTTGAGGACCATATTCTTTGATTGAGTTCTAGAATTTCTTTCACAATCCTAGATAGAATGGTATCATTATTTTTTCTCCCAAATAAGACTTAGCACTACTTTTAAACCCCTATGGATGGATAGATTGATTAGACAATATAATAACTAAAGAATATGTCATGGTATTACATTTTGGACTTTGGTGTATGATGGTTGGATCAACTACAATTGGATAATTTTTCATACAATAATAGCTATCACTCAACCATAGTTGTGGAACCCTTTAAAGAAATTTGTGGATGGATTCTTCAATCTCAATTTTAGTATACTAATGCTATAGAGTTTGTAGAATGCGGTATATAGGTGGTGTGTGGTAGGATAGAAAATATCCCGAAGGTTTGAGAAGAGATTATGGTAGTATAGGACTAGCACAATTCATATGTCGAACATTGGTAAAGAACACTACAGATAGAGGATAAAGACCATGTGTTATTATGGTTTTCCCCCTTGATTATGGTTGGGGAGTCTTTAATTGGGGAGTAAGGTCTCCACATTTTTTCGGTTCATTCATGGCATTTTAGGGTATTAGTGAAGCGGTGTATCAGTTTCCCCTTCCACTGTGGATGGAAATGAACAATAATATTTCCTACAATTTTCAACTTCATTAAAATCACCATGATGAATCTTGAATCATTGAATATGGGGAGTCAGATATTGAGGATGGTGCAATATTTTTGGATATGTTAATTTATATCAATGATTATCAAGAGAATGTGTTTCATGATAATGTTATCCCTTTGGTTTTTCGGATATAGTGGAATAGTTGTTTGGAAGAGACTACATGAGAGTGTAAAATTTAGAAATATGATCTATTATGTGTTTTATTTGGAAACATTATTGGTTTGTTTTCTTTATTTTTATATTTAATTAATGAATTAATGATGTTTTAAGAGATCCAGTTATTTAATTTGTTGTTTTTTCTTGTTTGGTTGTTTTGGTTTGGGGTGAAACAAGATTCATAATAGGTATCTTAAGCTATGGTCATTTGGACGTCACATTCTCCTTTCATTATGTACTTGGTTTTGATTATAAATGTTGGGAATCATTTTACACTTATCTAGGGTAAGGGTATATACTTTCTTAGATCATTAATTGGTAGATATTTAGATTAAATAAATAGAATATTCTTGAGACATTATTATTTTGGTTTGTATGATAGTTTGGAATAATTTTTTCATATTACAATAAGTTTTACTAAAATGGTTTTTAAATTTTTATAGTAATTTCAATGATTTAAAATATTATTGGGAATTAAATTTTAAAATTATATTACATTTTAATCTAAATCCTAATTTTTTATTTTACTCAAAGTCTGATTAAATTTGAAGTCATTATTATTTTTTTAAAGTATATGTAGTTTGAAAATGGTCTTATAATTGTTATATGTAATTCATTTTCCCTGAAAATAGTTTTATTTTAAAATATAAAAAATTCCTCTAACCTAATGTAAATACCCCTTCTATAATGGGGGTTGATTTTTCTAAAGGCTAAATAAATATATCTTGGAATCTATAAATTTTATAATGTTACACCCATAGTTGTGTTAAGGTACCGTCAAAATCCATGGAGTCATAAAAAAGTAACACAAAATTAATATTTTTATATAAGGGTTTTTGCTTTTCTACTTAAGGGTAATCCATGATTTTTGGAGATTGTGTAAAGCTACCCAGCTTTCAATGTAAGGGTAAGATAGTTTTATCAAAACGCACATAAGGTTAACAAAATATTAATAAAGGTTTTTTTAGGGTTATCCAATTCTTACATATGATTCATCTATTAATCCGAATATTCATATAAAGATACATTGGTTTTTCTAAATTCTGTATAAGGGTGGCCATCCAGATAATTATAAAACCCCATTATCCTAACACAATTTTTATGGGTCAAGTAGGGATGGTGGGATTCTCATAAAAATATGAGTATTATCTTCTTTTTTGATATGAATGTTATTTCCCTTGTAAATTTATAGAAATAAATATTGAAATTAGTGGTATCTATTCAATTAAATGTTTTAAATGAAATCATTAAACATCATCAAATTTATGAGTCTTAAAATAATTCATTAGATGAATTAAAATGGAAAATATTTTTTTATGAATTTAATGAAAATTAAATATCCACATGAAATGTGTATAATAATGTTTTAAAATACCATATTTCTCCCATTAAGGCCATTATAACATTCTATGGTTTTATTGATCCCAAAATCCTTCACATTAAGCCATCCAAGTTATATTCAAATGATTTATGTTTCTTTATATCGTGCCAGAACTATAATTTTAGGAATGAAGAAATCTCTCCCTCTCCCACCTTTTTTGATTTGTAGATAGGTGAATTTATTTTTCTCTACGTATTGGTTTTGTGACATCTCCTTGGTTTTAATTTGGATGTGAGATTAGATCAGGTTGTTTCCCTTTGTGTAAATTACTGTTATTATCAATAATAGAAAAACAATCTTTAAATAATCTCATGATGAAATAGTATTCATTTATAAAAAATTATATAAATAAAGGGGAAGAATTATTAATAACACATGTTATGTTTATAATTTTATCATCACACTTTGTTGATAATCTCCCTAAATCTAAAATTCAATAAAAAAATTTCTCTCTTGAATTGTATAACACATTCAGTGGAAATTATGTATCATAATTCTTTCATAGATTAGTATGGAATGTTGTAAATTGATAAGGAAGAGGAAAATTTTATCCCATATAGTAATTATTATTAGTCCATAATTTTCTATAAATTTTTTACATTGAATAATTAATTTATATAGTATGACATGTTATTCGAGTAATAAAATGGAATTTACATGTATGTTTGATAATATTTAATATTAAGGATAATAACAAGTTGTGTAATGTTCATAATGTATTCCCATGACTTTTCATGAATTGAAACACTAATTTAGTTCATGTTGTATAATTATTTCATATATATTTAAAGCATTTTATTAATATCGTATTTTCAATACACAATGATAATTGCTTGGTGGTGTTTATTACTATTATTTTAAACATATAAGTCAAAGTAAAATATTTGGAGATTTTTATTTCATTTTTTGAATTATTTTTAGTCAAATATAATAATTATATAAATAATTATTAATAATATTTCATGATGTAGATAATTTTTATTGTCTTTCGATTATGGAAAATGACAGGTTAAGTTAAAAAAGTTATATTTTTTATACTTTAAATAATAAAAATTATTTATAAAATAGAAAAGTGATTTTCACATTTTTTAATAATTTATTTTTATAATAATTTCACATGATGGTGAATTTTGATAATTATTTTTGAAATTATCTAAGTCATAAAGAGTGGTAATTTCATATTTTTTACTAATTATTAATTGATTAAATAAAAATGATAACATGTTGTAGTGTTAAATGGTTTAACAAATTATGTTGACAGTTATTTTATAATTTTGGACAATAGAGAGTTGAAATGGTAACTATTTCATGTTAAGATAATATAATTTCAATCATGTATAAGTTAAATTATTTATTTGTACTTTGTGATTGAATGTGATTATTATTTCTATTTCATATTTAATGGGTACTCTTCTATCTACATGGTTTTTTTGTTTAGAATAGTTAAGTAATTATAATGGATAATCAAAGAAATGCCTAATGTTTTTATTAATTAAATTAAATATGGATGATAAGAATAAGTATTGGACATCTTAAAATATCAAATAGTTAATAAATGATTGAATCATTGTACAGTGGTTATAATTACTTATTTGTACTAATATAGTCCACTTAATGTGGATAAACTATGAATGATGAAAATTTTAAAATAATAAATATTGGAAATTTTTATTTTTTAAATAGGAATAAATTGGTGCAAATCAAGACAATTCATAATTGAGAGACACCTAAATGAATTGATATTACGCTACAAGTTTCCTTTAAAATTATGTGTGAAAACTTTTATCATAAAAATATAATTTAGAATGTTGAAACTTTATGTGAATGATTGATATCATAATATTGTTGTTGTAGTGATGATTAAATGTTATTGACACCTGATTCTATGTTTTTGTTAATGATTATAATTCCATTGGGTGATGGTCATAATGATGATGGTGGTATAGGGGGCTAGATATGACACTTATTGTGAAATGGGGTGTTAGATATTATGATATTGGAATTACATATGATGTAGGATATTATATATAATAGTATGGTAAATATGGGTAGGCAATATGAGTTTATGAAATCTCTTGTACATGAATATCTATTTCATTTTTAATTCTCACATAATGGACTTATACTGAGGTGTTATTAATTTGATCTTAGTCTTGGACATTCAGTGCATGGATGTCGTCGTGGTCCAAGGGCTTGGAAACTATTGAACCCCCAACCAGAACCGACTCAGGTGCAGGTTAACCTCAATGAGATATAGAAATCAGATAGTTAAGGTCTAGACAGGCCTGTAGAGGCATGCAGGGTTATCCTAGGGGAACGAGAACCAAGCAGGGTTCATTTCAGTCTAGATGAGGAATTGAGGTTTGAACCAGAAGGCAGTCCTCAGGAGGGTCAGCATTTGCAGTAGCCTTATCTGGTAGTTCCAGGAGTAGTGAAGGATGTGGAGGCCAGTGTCCCCTTACCACGAGTCATGGATATCCTAGATCAGTTAAGGAATGATTTTAGGATCCGCCCCTATCAGGTGATTGGAGTGGAGGCAGAGCAGGTGGAAGGAAAGAATAAAGTGTTCTCCTTGCATGTGGATGTGGTGGAGCATCCGGTCTTGGACAGAATTTTTGATAATTGTGTGGAGAATGTAGTTTGTGAGGTCCATGGATATGAGGTTCCACAAGGTCAGGAATGGGAGGACACTAATCAACAATATCAATTCGTGGATCATGGATACGAGCATCACATAGGTCTTATACCATGTGGTGAGGTTCTTAAGGGTGAATTTGGAAAGGAGGATGAACCATCTGTTAAGTCATTGCAGGGGAAGCCCTTTTTCCATGCAGCTACATGCTCTCTCCACGGTCAAGGAAGGCAGGATGAGGTTTGAGTCTTTGGACCATTAGACCCAAACATGATCATTCCAATGTCCTCCTTTTAGATGACTAGGAGTGAGGGGAATAATAAGAATGACTTGGCGGTTAAATCATGCAAGTTGGATTCTTCATGAAGGCCGAGGGATCTCAAAGAATTCTTGGGGGTTGAAGTGAAAAACCAGTTGAAGGCCAAGAAAATCACGAACAATCATTGTCACAGGAGGATTATGATTCGGGTGATGATAGTTTTAGCCAACTCATAGTATAAATCTTGGACCGGCTCCATGGTAAAGGTCCCAACATCCCAAGAAGAAAGAAGAGGAAAAAAGGAAAGCGTGACTTGGGGAAATGCATAGTGGAGCAGGGGAAAATACCCAATTGGTGTAAAGGCTACTCTCACACTCTGAAACCAATGGAAACCAGGTCATCCAAGAAATGTGGAAGTAAGGAATGAAAATGCCTTCAAGATGGGGAAAGTGGGGATTTATGCAGAGAACCAAGAGTAACAGAAGAATGGGGTGTAGAGTGTAAGAGCCTCATCTTCCACTCCAAGTAAGAGATGATTGAAAACTTCTTTCTACCAAACACCTCAAATGAAGAGATTTTAATGATTCATGAAAGATGATTGCAGACTAAGGCCACAAATGAGAAAGAACTTTGGATAGACAAGCAAGACTGAATTATAGCCCAAGGCTTCAACCAAGGAATAATCACCTTGGAGGAATTCATACAGATAATGGACAGAATGGTTTCTCACCTTGAAGAACTTATCAGGGAGGATACTGACACCCAAGTTAGTACTACGCACTGGGATTTATATAGAGAATCTGACTCAAATAACCTTTGTCTTGTGTTTAACAATTATGTGAGCTCTTTTATCACATAGTTTTCCTTATGTGTGAACTTTGGTTTCCCACTTTTCCATTAAGTGGATTAACAAAAAAAATTATAGTTGGATGGTATTAATGTGATCACTTCCCCATGGCATGATTTAATTTTATGTTATCCACTATATGTACTATGTTTATGTGGTATCATAGGACGAGTCATAGAGTACCAAGATTGTTATGAAATAATTAGGAATTAAGGAAAGAATGAGGTTGGTTCATGATATTTGATTATAATGATGACATACATGAGTATACAAACAATGAATAAATTGTGTCATTAGTAGTTAGATTATAACATTTAAATGTTAAATATGGAAATGATAATGTAATAATATTAACTAATGTAACATTAATGAATTATCTTTGATTCATGTATTCTTATTTTATATCTAAACCTTAGCGGTGCCTACCCAGTTCCCCATGTGATGATAGAGGTAGATGAGTTAAAACCTATGTAGTTTCCCTTAGTCTTGTTGTGAGCTATATGTTTTTGTATGTCATTTTTATTTTATACACACCCCAATAATGTTGTAAGGGGAATAAATTACCATAGGTTCTAGGGATGTTTTCCCCAACATCCATGTTGGACAGGATATGTATAGGTAATTACACCCTCCCCTACGCTCTGCCTTTGGTTGTCTTATAATGTATAGGTCTGAATGAGTTTGATTTATTATACATGTGTGATGTGAAATATGATGACATGGGGTTATTAGGAATTCCTATATTCATAAAATATTATGTGAAGAATTATTGTGCGTGTGTAATGTTTGGGGTTTTATAGATCTATGTATAGCTCATAATTCCTTGACTATGGTGTATTTTTTAAATAAACACGGTTACTATATCGAGGATATGGAGGTGAAGATGTGTAGCATAGGTTTCATGGTATGATATTATTTCCCATGGTTTATTGGGAAGTTTTATTTATAGAAGAGAAGTTGTATCTAGACGTGTGATGTTGTAGCATGACAGTACAAAATCAGTGGGGAAGTGTTTGTGGGGTACCCATTTGTATACATATATTATCAATATTTTCGTTATAATTTTATGTGTTATTTGGTGATATAACCCTAGTGAGGATGGTAAATTAATACTAAACTTGGTTAGGTAATCAGTTAGATTCATTTATTTTCTCTTTATGCTTTAGTATGCTTTATTCCCATTTTTATGAGAGGTTTTAGGGAGGATACCACTATGTTTAAATTGTATGAACACCCTACACACACACACACACGCAGATATATATATATATTATATTCTTTAATTTATCAAGATTTGGATAAATATTTTTGGACCTTACTAGTTCATGGATTTTTTCTGGATATGTTTGAGCATTGTTTTCAATACCGAGGATTTATTTCTTCTTATTTTTCATTTTTGTTGTATCAATTTATATATGGAATTACATATTAAATAAGTATTTATTATTTATTTATTATGAGATAGTAGTTATTGATGGTTTTTCACATATAATTGCATTCTTCTCAAGTACATTTGAGGGAAATACCAACCATGTGTTTGATTATACATCCTTGGTGTTAGCCTTTAATTCATAGACTATTGGAGGCATGTTTCTAGAATAATGTTCTATTATTCTCTATTATCGTCCCAATAGGGTTACCTTTGGAGGGAGGGTTCCATGACATAGTGGTATCAATTGTGAAATTTTGGAGATATAAGGGGTATTAGAGTTAATAACTGGTGAGGATTGATAGTTTGGTGGGAAAACCATTTCATCCTTTCTTAGTATGTGTTGTAATAAAGGTGTATAAGGTTGGATATGATATTTTGGGAACCACATTGATCTCTTGAAAATGACATTATGTTTACTGTACATTCTATGAAAGGAGACCTTTATTGAGGGGTACATTACTAGTAATGGTTCATCCATGATTCTTTTTTGGACCTGTGTTTGATCTTGGTAGATGATGAAAATTGGACAAGAATGAATTAACTAATTAATATTAATTAAAAAATTTACCCTGGGTTGGGACATTTTTTATTTTTTATTAACTGATCTAGGATGATGTACCCATCAATTTATTTTAAAATACATCCAACATGTGAGTCATTAAATATATTCACACTTATGGATGATGAAAATAATTCTCATAGGAGGACACTTAGATATTTACATTGCAAATATGTATAAAAGGATTAGGGATCGGTTTCATGTCATGGGACCAATGATTGATTAAAGAGACAGATATAGCATTTAGTTATATTCTTTATTAGGATAATATATGGGATTTATTTATTTTGATGAAGCTATTACAGTCATATAAGTATTGGTGGTCCCTCTTAAAATAAGTTTGTAAGGAGTTACTGATTTTGGGTGGGTAGTTATGAGATCAATTCTCATGTAGAGTTCTTTTATTCAACAAAAAAAATCCATTTGAACCAATTTTTTAGTACCTATGCTGTGGGATCTTTATGGTCTAATCATGATATATGGTGTCTCCTTCCATTTTCAATGTCGATCCTGAAAACCACAAATTTATATCCCATTAATGTGAATAATAAGGTGTTTATCCATTCCTCGATTATTATCCCTTTGGAATGAGTGTATGGAAACCTCATCAATCGCCTTATTAAAACCCACCTACTAAAACATTAATCCATTATAATTTTTAAAATATCATCAATTTAATTCAAACCAACACATAACTGCCTTCATAGATAGTATTTATAACAAATTCCTCAAACATAGTGTTTACATTGAAATATAGTCTTGGGAAAGTTTTCCTCTAAAGTTGTTTATATCATTATCTAACTCTCTCCTCCGGCTCAGGATGATAATATATAGTATGTGGATGAATTTAAGTCATTATAAGCATCATGTACTCTTCTATCATTCTAATTATGTTTTATATATGGTCTAAGGGAGGAGGTTATTGTATATTATCATTTTTTAAACAATATAGTCTTCAATCAGTCCTGGTGATATGGGTCCTTATTTTTGGAAATAAAATATTGTAGGACAATATTAATTTATTATCAAAATTGTATTATAATTATTTATATATATTTATTGACATAAATTCCAATATTTTTTGGTTTGTGTATGAATTTCTTTCTGATGTGGTTTTAGTTATCATTACTTATATTCTTTGAATGGATTTCTCATGTACTGGTCATGTGTGTTATGGCTTCAAGCATATGAATAGAGGTTACACATCACCCGTAATGACATATTATTTTCCAAGATTTATTTTAAAAAAATTAGTGATTAAATACTACATAAAGTGGAAATTATCTTGGTGTTTTGTATGGGGTACTTTAATTTTTATTCTTCCCATAGAACAATATATATTGATCAATTTTCTTGGGTTAGTTATGGAATGTTCTGTAGTGTTAATTTAAAACTCGTGAAGGTAATGACATGTGTCAAATCCATTATAATTTCTTCATATATTTGTTCTTATTAAATAATTTATTGTGTATAAGCATTGAAAATTATATATATCTGGATAAAGTGGATTGTCTCAAACAAGGCTTTTGTTTTTTAATCATGTCATTTTTTAAATGGAGTTCTCTACCTTTAAATTATTATGTATCGATATTAAACTTTTAATGATGTGTGTAGAGTTGTGTTAGTTGAATTAAAAGAAGTTCATGAAATCATATATATTTTTTCTATATTTATGTTATCATGGAAAATATTTGAAATGTTGTTGATATACATCATGCATGGAATATTTTACATTTCACAAAATTTTCAATCAAGTCAACTTGAAACATTTTAATATTTTTGGTTACATTAATGGGTGGATTATTCAAATTTTTAAAATCATGATGAACTATGTTTTCAAATTTATTGGCCATCTTAGTTGTCTTACAAGTAATAATTTTTTTAAAAAAAATTGGTAGAATGTTTTCCTAAATAAAAAAGTTAGTTCTATGATAAATTCAATTATTTTAAAATTATTTTTTCAAAAAATAATGCATTACATAAAACAATTAGTATTTTAATAAATACCATGATATGAAGTGGGATATAAATTTTTTCATTTAAATTATTTTTATCCAAAAGATTATTACATGGAAGAAACATAGAGAAGGGTTTTTATCATCGTGGTTTGGAATTTAACTAGTTGTGATAGAATTTATATATAATTTTTTTGTGTTTGATATGATATTTTTTTATAAATTATAAAGTTATATGATTACTATTTAAATAAATGTGAACTTAATTTTTATGTTTTTTATTATATAGTGATTTTTTAAATCATGTTTAATTGACATGAATTATTTAATGAGTTTGTAAATGTTGTATGTGTGTCCCTTGTGATTTTGTGTCCTTAATTGGGTACAAAATCAAAATATGTGTTTCGTTATCTAAACAAATTTAATTATTTATTTTTTTAGACTAAATTATATGATCTCATGTTAATATATGAGATTGACCCTCTACCTTGATTAAATGATATATTAATGGCCTTATTAATGTTTGGGAGGTGTATACCCTAAGAGATTGTCTCGATTATATTTTATAGATATTGTGTGGTTATGTGATTTGTCCCCATATATGTTGGATATGTTCCAAATGTAGATAAAACATTTAGAGGTGTCTCATGGGGTTGTTAAACTGTCCACATTATATTTCTCTCACTCTTGGTTTTATTTTACATATCAAGGAAAAGAATTTTCTGAGAGGAATATAATGTAATGGACTATAATATTCTAAAGTTTTCTTTTGTCTTTCAAAGGTGTTGAATAATTTAGAATTGTTCTTAAATCATGTTATTTTCTTAATGGTTTTAAAAATAATGAATTTAATTTTATTGTATAAGAATTTTATTAGGAAGTTAATTTTTTAATTATATTATGTTTTTAAAAAAATATTATTTTTCTGAGTTTAATCATAGAATACTGTGACCTGATGTTGTTCATCTGTTTTTAATGTATGAGTTTTTTAACATATTTTTTGTATAAAATCTTCTTCTTGCATTATATAAATACTCCCTACCCCTATAAGTAAAGGTTGGATGTTTTTACTAAAGGATCTATAAATGGAGAAAATCATTTGTGCTCTTCATAAAATTAAATTCATAATTTCATTATTGTATCATAGTCATATATTTTTGTTGTTGGTGTATGTGCATTTTAATAAAAGGATAATCTATGATTTTTTAATCTCACATAAAGGTGAAAGGTAATATACATAGTGGTTATTTGATTTTCTGAATGTCCACATAATTATAACACCTGAAAACTAAATGTTTTGTGAGGTTTATCTTATTCTCACATATGGATCATCCACAAATTAGAAATCTCATATAATGGCAGATCATGTTTTATAATTTTTTTATTAGAGTGCCCATGCACATAAAGGTAAATCATGGTTACCCTTACTGAAATTGTCTTTTTCTCATAGAGTAAGTAATGTTTTCATTTAATCCAAAATTTTACCTCTTATTTCAATCTAAAATTAATTTTCCACCTAAATTAATGTGAAAAAACATATAAATTAATGGATTTCATCTTTAAATTATTTTAAACATTATCGTTGAGACTATTAAATTTTAGGATTTGAAAATACTGCATCGGAATATTTAAAATGAATCATTTTCTAATATGAATTGAATAAGAATTTAATATCTACGTGAAACCTGTATCTGAATATTTTTAAAAAATAGTTTTCCCTTATTCAGGTCTATCATTGTTCCTCAATTTTGGGTGACCTTAATTCTATCTCTTTGATTTTTTTGAGCCATCCATAATTGATCTGATTTTATTCCCTACATCTCAGACCGACAATTTCCAGACTAAAGAAATATACCCCCTCTTCCCCTTTATCTCTCTTATTTTTAGTTGTAGTCTTGTGAATCCTTCATCTATAGGTATGTGATCTTCTAATTACCCATTTTTAATATCTATTTGTTTTTATATCATTCTTAACATTTATTTGTGTAAATGAGTTTCATTAATCATGGTCATATATTTATCAATAAAATAAGTACATGAGTAAATATTATTCAATAATCTGAAAATATGCACAGAATGATGAATTATTATTAATATTACTTATTGTGTTAATTTTTATCTAGGCTCTAGATAATTAATATTAATCAATATAAAATTTAATGAATAATTATTTTCTCTCATGTTTTTTATATCACAAGAAGTAAATAACAAGTATTGTCATTATTTCATTGACTATTATGACATGTATTTAATTTATATAACAATTAATATTATGAACTAAATTTTTAGTTGATTAAAATGTTAATCTATAACTTATAAATTTCATGAAATTTAAATTAAAATTTTAAATTGTTATATAATTTAAAAATAAAGAGGAAAATGGTATCACATGTTGTCATTTTTATTATTATTTCAAAATTTTGTATTAATATATTTAAATGGATGGGTTAATGTATATCATTGGTGGAATTATTATTTTAATAAACTCTAATTTACATGTTTCATTGATAAAATTTAATATTAAGGATAATCATATGTTATTTAATATTCATAATTTATTTACTCGATATTTCAAGAATCTAAATATCAGTACAGCTCGTATTGAAAAAATATTCCATGTAGATTGATCTTTTTTATGGAATTTATAAGTATAAAATATTAATGATTTTTTTATTTCTATTATTTTAAACAAGTAAATCGATGTTATTCTTTAGATAATTTTATCGAATTTAGTAAAATGTTTTTATTATTATATTAATATTTATTAAACATAAATAGAAATAATATATCATTTTATTTATAGTATTAATTTTCTAATTATTAATAAAAATAATTTGTTGAAATATATTATTAAAATTTTATTCAATACGTTAAATAATGGAAATTATAAAGTATATAGAAGAAAAATAATCACATGATTTGATAAGTTATTTGATAAAAATTCACATGATAAATAATAGAGAATATTTTTCTAAAAGTTATCTAATATAGAGAAATAAATAATTTCATGTTGTCTTATAATTATTATTTTATAAATTTAATACTATAACTTATTTTATTATAAAACTATTTAATAAATTTTTGTGATAATTTTTTTATAATTTTGGATGTTACAGAATTTTAATAAAAAATACAATATATTTAGTTAATTTAATATTTCATGATGTGGAGATTAAATTATTGGATGTAAATTTATATTGAATGTTTTTATTATTTCTACATTATATTTATGTGATAGTGTGTTATTTAACTGGTTTTAAATTTTTTAGAATGGTTAAATTCTTAAAATGGGTAGACAACAAAAATTATGAAGTTATTATTAATTAAATCAGTGTGGAATGGGAAGAATATTATCTGATAATATTGTAAATGATTAAAAATATAATTAATTTAGGTAGAATGTTTTGATGGTTTTACATATTTCTATCAACTAATACAGTTTTATTAATCTAGAATAACTAGTCAATATAAAACAGTTTATTCAACATGGATTTAAAATGGTTTTTGTTAAAGATGAGTTAATGGGGATGAGAAAGACCATTATTGATTTTGAGAGTCTTTAATGCCTTGACTAAATGGCCATTGTATCCTTTGAAATTATAATTAGAAAAGTAATATATATATATATATATATATATATATATGGTCAAGAATGTAGAGGCATAAAATGAATTATTAGAACCCTAATATGGTTAGTGGGGTGATGAGTAATGGGTAGGGATTTTTTAGGGTGTGGTGGTGTTGTTGATTGTGACATCACAGGATGCCCATGTGACGATGATGGTGAAAAGGGGTTTTGATTATAAATATAATGGTGGAACGAGTGCTAAATGTGAATATATAGGCATAAGCTGTAGAATGTTATATTATTAAAAATGTTTTCGGATATTGTGGTAATTGCGATGAGTTCAGAGCAAAGATTTCTCATTGATGGTTACATCTAACATAGTTCTTACTTTATGGTTAGATAGTCGAATGTAATTAATATAATCAATATTCGACTATAAGATGCATTTTGATGTTATTCAATATGAATGCATATTTTATGTGGCATCTTGGGTTTATTTATAGAGTACATGTATCATGGGATTATTCCTAAGTAAGCATCAAGTACTATACTAATTCTATATTTAATTAATTATCATTTCATAAACATATTTTATGTGGTATCATGGGTTTATTTATATCGTACCCATATGTTTATGAAATGATAATTGATTAAATATAGAATTAGTTTAGTTCTCAATGTTTACTTATGACAATAAAAAATTGGAAATTCAAGAAAAGAATAAATAGTTAAATTTAATGTTTAATGAGATGATTAAAATGTTAGTCATGGAAATGAAAATGGAATAATATTAACTAATCGATAGATATTTAATTAAAAATGATTAATTTAATCTTATTTAATATGTAGATAATAGTGGTGGAAGTCAAGTCTCATGTTTAATGATAGTAGAAAACGAGTTTATGTTTATGTACTTTCCATTGTTATAGTAGTAAACTATAATCTAATTTTTTTCATTATTTAATTCGCTCAACACACATTTAGATAGAGAAATTGATTACTATTTTTTCTTAGGGTTTCCCCCCATATACATTTTTTGAGGCTATATATGGATGACTAGCCCCTCACAACCACTCTCTATTTGGTTGTACTATTACGTACATGTATGAACAGGGTGATTTCTCATGAATTCATGTTGTGGGATATGATGGATTGAGGTTTTAGCACATTCATATACTCTATAGGTAGTATCTGATGGTTTATTATTAGTATTTTGTGTTTGAGTTAAAATATAGTGAGGAAAAATACATAATACATTGGTCGTAGTGTAATTCTGAAATAATCCTAGTCATTAAATGTATAATGTGTATGTGATGATGTACTTAATGGGGTGAATGGTATGATATGGTTTCAAGAGTTTTTGGGAAATATTATCTAAAATAGTGATTTTATCTTAAGTGATGTGAGAGAGGAAAACAATTGGGGAAGGGGTTTTAGTGTACCTATATATATATATATATATATTTGTGTGTGTGTTATTAATATTTATGTTATGCCTTTTTGTATTATTTGGTGAGTGATCCATTTTGAGGATGGGAAAAATAGTATACTCATTTGGGGGAATAGTTGGTTTCATATATTTACTCACAGGGATTTACTATACTTTTTTAAAAATATCATGAGGCGTTTTAATGAACATTCCACTAAGTATACGTGTTATTCTCAATGTACATATATTTAAACAATATTTATAATGATCAAATATTAAAATATTTATTATCCTTAAATAAATACATTTCAAATAGAATGTCTAACATCAAACCCAAAAATAAATAAAAAAATTGAAATCTTGAATGATTTTTATTAATAGAAATGACTACTGAAAAATAAAATAGAAAGTGTTAATTAAAGTAACCACATCATAAAAACCAATAATGGAAGTATAATGTGTTAAAATCTATAAGATGAAGTCTTATTTATAATTCCAATTTTTCAAACATAAAAGGTAAGTAGCTTTAAAATTGTTTTCCCTTGACCATTCCAAAGATAAAATTGAGCAACTATGGTCTGAAAAATAGAATATGAGAGAAATTTCTTTTCATATAAATTATCATATGATCCTTTAATGCAGAATCAATACTGGAAACCACATCCAAAGAATACCGGATTCTTAGTTCTAATGTAGGGATCATAAGGGGATATATTTTAAGAAGATAGTATTATATAAATATCTAATGAAATATTTTTATAGATGTATAATTACTAGAATAGTCTAGTAATAATATTTTTAATAATTAATAATCATAATTATTTTCTTTCTAATCATTTTTATGTTCTATGAATGAAAAAATATCTCTGGAATAAATACGAAATTGTATATATCTTCAAATGACTATAGAGCTTAGTGATATAGACTACACACCATGGGATTGAAAATTATTAATATCTTGGATCTAACACATGAAGAATAGACTGATGGTATGAATAAACCTTGAAAATATATATTTTAAAAAGTACCAAAATGATCACATTATAGGTGTGTCAACCATGGAATAAATCTCAATAGTACCCTGAGGCTATATAACTTATCTTGGAATAAAAACAACTATCATAGTATATTCTAAATAATTGATTAGCCACCGAAAAATTTAAATCAACCGCATGAGAAACCATGAAATTGAGAAACCATTATGAAGTGAGAACACATATTCCATAAATATTTAAAACAATTAATGTAACCACATATTTATTTTAATAATCTGACTTATGAAATCAATGTAATTATATTATCATGTGTATTTTGAAAAACTGACTGATCTTATGTAGGATTTGAATCAAAAAAAATTGATGTGGACTAACTATGTCAATTAATTATAATTTAATAAGGTATTGGATCGACCATAAGTTAAGGCGATCGAAGATATTAATTATTAAGGGATCTTATCAGAACACTGACAATAGGTAAAAACTTCCATAGAATATGAAATGACACTCTTTTAAGAGATCTACCCAATTTTTGGTATTATATTTATTAAATATAATATTGAAACTACTTTTTTAATATAATTAGATACTAATCAGAGTAATTTAATGACCTCATATTTCATGCATAAAATAACAACTTTTACAGAATTGTTTTCAATGGGTCATTTTATGGAAATTATTCAATTAGAAGAAAAATAATTCCATAGAAAATCTTTGAAAAAATAGAGACATGATTAACACATACGCATGATAATGAGATCTTTAAGAGTGTGAAAAATTCACAATACTCTGCTTCAATGGTAACCCTATCTTAACATCACAGAACATCATCATGTGTTCATATATCAATGCGTAATACAAACGTGATAGGTGAGATAAGAATAATAATCTACATAATGATAGAACTTCATTATTCATTTCACTAAAAATTCATTTCTCTCTTTTATATCCCCACATTTCTCACATTTCATGTTATGTTTATTATAATCATTAATCTCATGATCGCAATATATTATACTATATTGAAGAGTAATTCATACACTCTCATTGATGTTTAACATTTTTTATCCCATATATAAATATGGAAGAGGTTGTGTGTAGAAAATAATTATGGTGAGAAGTTTTTATTTGTAAAACCTATGCTTGGTTATTGACCTGTTTATTTATTCATAAAAAGGGTTTATAGAGGATGATTTTCAAGGGTATAGGACTAGGACTCGACCTGAGGATAACATCACGATATTTATCTCCATGATGTTCTTCTTGTTTTTTCACAATATATTTCATACTATATTAGAAATATATTGAAGAATCATTTATTCTTATAGTTATCATTTACAAGTGATATTTATATTATTTAGTGATGTTTTATTAATATCAAAAGTTTGGATAATTATAATATTATACTTGATGAGATTTTATAAACATTATGAGAGATTATTCAGAATAGATTATTTAGATATAACTATAGTATACACTAAATGGGTTTCAATTTAAACTGGGAATTTTTATTCTAAATAATTTTTAAAATAAATATTAATTGGAAACTAAATTCACCCATTTTTAGTTACACCCATCAAAAAAATTTCATATTAATGGATTTTTATTTATTTTAAGTATGATCATGTTTTTACACAAAATTTTAAAAATTTATATTATGTATAAATATTTATATTTATGGATAATAATTTATTTAATGTTACTTATAAAAATAGGAAACCATATTTTAATAGATAAAACTTTTCTCTATGAAATATAAAAATGAAAAAACATCGGTAATGTATGTGTATTGATATTTGGACTGTAATAGAGAATAAATTTTAAAAACCTAAATCTGATAGAGTAGATTGGTGTAATTCCACTACAACCACTTATTATTATAACTATAAATCAATTAATTAATTATATTGGGCATATGGACAAGAAGAATTTGGTAGAATTGTTGTAGGTTTAATTTCATGGAAAATTTTGGATAACATTTTTTGTCCCCTTAATGAACTTAAATTAATAAATAACTTTTCTTGAATTCCATTACCATAAATTATGATACATTTATGATGAAACCTTATGAATCAATTTTTAAAATTTATCCTAGGTTTAAGGAAATTTTTAGTATGATTATTTCACATTGCATGAAAATTGAAGATATGGACCATGTGATGAGAATCCAATGATTTTTACTACATAAGTGGAGGGGAACATATTATTCCAATAATAAATTCTACAATATATGTATAATACCTTTAAAATAACGGATTTCCAAACTCATGATTTACAATGAAGAATTGAATTTGAAATAATTTGATGATGAACCAAAGAGAAAATTAGTTACATTCAAAAAATCTTAGTCAATGATAAAGAAAAAAATCTATAGAATATTATTCAAATGAGGATTATTCCCATTAAAATAGTGATGAGTTGATGTATCATTTTCAATGATGTTTAATAATTTCTAGAGGAATGATAAATTCTAGATTAAATAAAATTATAGTGGGAATTATGATAGAAGATGAATTATGGTGAATAAAAATTAAATGGGAGAATTTACCTATTATGAATAAAATAATGGTATATCAATGTTCAATGTTTCAAATTAATGTAAAATAAATGGTATCTAGATATTGAAAAATGACCAAATTATGCGATGAATGAAACAAGGAATTACTCTAAGGATAGTTCCAATGACTTTGACCCAAGAAGAGAAGACGATGAATACAAATGAAAATTCTGTTTTATAAAAATCAAATACGAGGTAGTAAAAATTATTTATGAATCTTTTATTTATATTTCTAATCACTATAAAGCTGAAAATAAAAACGGAAATTTTTCCAATTATGTTTAATTTGAATAGTCCAAAATGTAGGAAGAAGCATTTAATAAACTTAGTGATAAATATTAATGATTAAAGAAAAATATGTTTCATATATTTATATTAAATCTAATCGTGCACTAGAAAAATAAGAGTATTATGATTTATAAAATGAAAATAGTGAACATAAAATTTTAAATGGGAAACAAAAATGGGTCTTGAAAGGTTTATAAATGGATGAGAACCCTTGAGTGGGATTCTTGGTAAAAAAGACTACAACCACACATACAACTGGGATTTTTTCAAGCCTAATAAGAGTGTAATTTATATAACACTATAATATTCTACAGTATTTCTCTTCTTAAATTTAATTTCTTTAATGACTTACATTGCACCAAACAATTATCTAAAAAGAATTCGATATACAATTAAAACATATTATTTTAACACGATCATTATAAACTAGCAGTTAAATTGGCAGGTTTGAATAATAATATCTATATTATGAAAAATAAGTAAGGTTTAAATTCCATACAAAATTATTAACTATTACGAAATAAACATATATTTTTTTAGTTGAAACATTTAATTCTTCAAATATATGTTATTTCTAAAGATCTATTTTTATGAGAAAAATAATATAATTAATTTTTGACACATTTAGAAAATTTATTTTATAATTTCACTTCACTTTTTAATTCATAATATCCAAATTATTATATGGATAACTTTTGAGAATTTTCAGAAAAAAGTTAATATTTTTAATTGTAAAAAACAATTTTGTATACAATACATTATCTTTTATGATATCACCATGAAATAATTTTGATATAATAATTTATTAAATTTATGTACTGAATAATGTATTATATTGTAATATTAATATTAATTATAAAATCATAACATGTAAACAGTAATTTATTTCTTGATAAATATAAATATAAATTTCTTTGTTGACACAGCGCCTATGTAGTGCTAGAAAACTGAAAATTGGTTCTGCATAGATATTAACAGAGAGATAGAAATACTTTTCATAACTTTATTGTTAACTACAATTCATTAATGTTTATTTTTAATTATATGTTTTGTTTTTGGACTTATATGAAAAAAGAATTATTATTCAAATACTTGTTCATTGCTTATAGAAGGCTAGAAAATACAAATTAACAAATTAAAGATGATTTATTGAAAGGATTTGGAGTAAGTATAAATAATGAATTAATATAAAATATTATATTGATAATTATTTATTTATTTTTATGTTATTAATTTTTTTATATTTATATATGATAAAATTGACTTTAATGCTTATATAATGCTAATGTAGTACTTGTGCGATTAGAAGAAAATTAATAAAAAGATTTTAATTTCCATATATAGAATAATTAAATGAAAATAATATTAGATTATTTATTATTTTCTGAATATATATATACCAATATCATCTATATTTCAAATTTATTACCATATTTATAAATGTGGATGATATTAGGTCCTTTATAGTATTTTATTTAAAGTAAATTTATATTATACCCACTAAGGTTTTTAATAAGTATATAATTTTTAATATATGGTTTTCCAAAATATTTTTTTAAACATATATTGTCATTTTAAATCTATAATATAAATCTTCTTCATGGAAATTTATTTTTAATTTTTAGGAAAGAAATAATTTCCTTAAATTCTTTTGAAATGCTAATATAGTATTTATTTAATTAACTAAAAAATAAAATAATTGGTTTTAAAAATATAAATGTTGTTAAAATTTGAATTTTTGATTGTGTGAAATGAAATTTTTAGATCTACATAACATATTATAGTAGTTTAAATGTATTAGATTTGAATTCCCAGTTTTTATTTACATATTTAATGCCAACTTAAATGAATATTACCAAATTTGACTATAATGATATTTTATGGAACTAATATTTTATTAAATTATTAAAAAATCAACAAAATATTAAATAATTACAAATGGGATAATATATGGTAGAAATGTTAATACCTTATTCATTTATTTTAATATTTTTTTATGTTCTCAAGTTTCCCATTACATCAATAATAAAAGGGCACATACTCCATCACTTCTTAACACCTCTTTGATCCTTAAAGATTGACCAAACCCTATCTATTTCACTTATTAACATTCTTATAAAATTTATTTACGTTCTAGTCTTCCATAAAAACCAACCCTAGGCCCCATAATAGAAGATATAAGGGAGCTCTATCGATGGACAAGTGATCATTTTTAACAACACTTTCATGTTTATTTATTCTTCTACTAACTCTTAATTTTTTTCTCTAATAATGAAATAAATACATAATAATATATATGATTATATTTTATCATGATTATGAGATATCCATATTCCACCATTTATCCATCCTATGAAAAATTAAAGCACCACACTTGAATACGTATGACATACCATCTCCACATCCACAATGTTGGGTAAAGTTTTCCATGACCCTCTTACTTGGATGAGTATAATAATAAATATATATATATATATGATAATAATTACATGATATGGATTATATAAAAATTAATATACCATTCACTTCCTTACCCTTTAACCATTAAGGGGACATTATAGTCACTCATGCAAACATACAACCTACCATCTCTACTACATGATGCGATTAAAATTACATTTTAAACTTCCAAGAATGATTATAAAAATAAATATAATGAAATAATATGAGAAATATGACCTTAATATAATAATTTTTATAATGTAAATATATTAATTGAATAAGAACCAGGACTGAGAAAATAAAACATGTTTAGAAAAATGATACAGTTAAGACCTAAAACAAGTGTAATGATGAATTAATATTAACAAAATGGTGGTATGATTAAATAAGATGATAATATATTATATTAAAATTACTAATTATTCTACAATTTAGGGGTATGTTTTGTAATAATTGGTATTAGAGCATGTTTATATGAATCTATGGGAACTGTATTTCAAAAAAACCTTCCTAACATGATAATTATAACAATCACTTATGGTATTTTAAAAAAATTACTATTAGTTATATTTTTTGGATCAATAATCATGATGATTATGATCTAACTCAATGTCTTCCATTGTTTAGTGGTGGCACATAATAGAAATAAATGAATCAATTACCTTGGGTAATGTAGGTATTTTCCCACTAAGGAATCAATAAAAGTGGGTGTAAGAGATGAGAAGATAGTTATTATATTAGGATATCTTACTTAGGATATGAAAAATAACCTTTATTGACTGGAGAAATATGATTCTACATGACATTATACACCTATGTTGAATCGTTTAATTTAGTATATGCCCTCATATTTTATTGGGGTGACTAATATAGTGGTAGGTGAGAACTTAATCAAGTCCCTTGAAAAGAATTTTCTGGAATTTTTTTGATATTAATATCTATGTTAGTTATATAGCCGTATTTCCTAAAGGGAGATGCTGATCAATGGTGGATGTTTATCTAGAATACTAGTGAAAAATATTGAATATAACACATGGAATGGATATCTTTTAAACAAATATTATTCAAAAAATAAATCCCTAATGAAAAATGAACTGAAATGAAAGGAAAATTAATTAGATTAAAGGAAAAGGAAGAAGAGAGTATTGTATTGTATAAAACTACTTTCACAATACTAGTTAGGTATGCAATAAATTACATACATGAATCTATAATCAACATCAATTATTCCTTTGAAATACCTATTCCATGTCTCTAAAGGGGATTTATTTCTCAAACATTTTCATCAAATGGTGAAATAATATTATGTTCAATAAAAACAAGGAATTAATTTTTAATATCCCATATGTTCAAGGTAAATATTGAGATTAAGAGGTCATATAGTAACCATAAAATCTATATCATCAATGAAGACGTGGGGAGTAAACTAATTCCAATTATATAAAAATTGTAGAATAAATAATCATTGAAAATTCTTGAAGGGTAGGGGATTTTTTTAGATGTGAAAAGATAAGGTTCATCGAGCTAATGAATTCCAGGGGAATAAACAAACCTATAATGATAAATGATTCAACAATATTAAAATGGGGAATTATTCTGATCAATGTCCCAAGATTATGGGTAATCTATAATAGAATAGGCTATAGGGAGATGTCTAAGCTTATGTGATAATTATACCTGAAGTATAAGTTCCCAAAGATGTGTTGGTAGGTACATTAACAATATTTTCAAATTTAACAAATTATTTATTTGTTTCCGGATCATTGCACTCTATTATATATACCCATTTTACCAATAAAAATAGACATTTCCCTTTTGTTTTAATAATGGATGTTTTAGTAAGAAATCATAAGGGATGTCTCATTATAACAAAATTGTGTCAGTAATTCCCAATTATGATATAGAAATGATCTTTATTTTCTAACTTTATCATCATATCTATGTTTTAAATTTATAAAATCCTTGGTAGGTATTGTATTTCAAAATATGATTCCATAATTTATTTAAAAAGGAATGAAGTTAGGATTTTGGGGGAACATGTCGAATTATTTATCTTTAGGGAACAAACATGATGATATAATTCATATCTGGATCCACCTATAGTAGCTATACAGAATAAAATTCTTAGATAGGTAGAGAAAAAAACATCTATATATAAATAAGGTAATCGTAAAATTGAGTATATACCTATTCTATAGGAAGCCATTGATATATATTATAAAGATATTACATGGATACCACCTAGAATGTGAAGATAATTTTTCCATTGATTTATTATTTGATGGAGGAAAAATATACAAGAATCCCTTTAGAATGGAAACTGCAAAATTATTGGAATTAAGAAAACATTTATATTTTAGTAATAATGGATTTATTCACCATTGTGTTTCTCCCTGGTGATGTCCTTTTTTTATTTTTAAGAGGCATGATGGATTCATGTGGTTTTGAATTGATTATAGAGATATCAATAATATTATAGTAAAAAAAAGTACCCTATTCATTGAATTTTTTATTTATTTGATCAACTTCATGGAGATCAATATTTTTAAAAGACTGAACTTCGTTTTGGGTATCATAAATTGTGAGTAATGAATAAAGACATTCCAAAGATATATTTTCAGATGAAGTATGATCATTATGAGATTATAATAATTCCAATTATATTTACCATTGAACCCTTTGACTTTATATATCTAATGAATAGAGTATTCAAGAAATATATTGATTATTTTTTGTGGTATTCCTTAATGATATTCTAGTGTATTTCAAATGATATGAACACCATTATATACACATATAGATCATTTTATAGACTTGTATAAGGAAAGTGTTATATGGTAAATTTAGATGTCTGAATTTTAGATTCATATATTTGTTTTCTTCGCCATTTAATCTCTTAGAATGAAATCTCAGTTCATCTTGTAATGAAATATGCAATAATAGAATATAATACTCCAATGAACAAAAATGATGTGTGTAGTTTCATTGGTTTAGTAGGTTACTATAATTGTTTCGTTCATAGATTTTCTCTATTATCAAATATATTTACCAATCTCATACATAAAGGGGTTATGATACTATAGACCAAAGAATTTAAGGATTTTTTTGGAGAATTTAAAAGAGGATTGTTCAATGCTTTTATTTTTACATTACCAATAGGAAATGATGGTTTTGTGATATACAATGATGCATTGATGAAAGGAATGGGTTTTGTTCTTATAAATAATTATATGGTTATTTAATATGCATCCAGATAGTTCATGAGTCATGAACAATTTTTTAAAACTCATGGTCTCAAGTTGGAATCCTTAATATTTTCACTAAAGATATGGAGACATTATCTACCTAGTGAAAGATAATAGATATATATGGATCATAAGAATATGAAATAAATTATTACATAGAATTAGATCAACATGAGGAAAACATGAGGGATTTTTTTACTCTAATTTCATTACTGCTTAATATACTACCACTGTGAAAAAAATTCGTTAGAACATATATTAACTAGGAAATATTAGGGAATTATAACACAAATGGTTACCAAAATAATTTCTATATGCCTTCATTTAGTATAGATGGATATGGGAATTATTAAAGAAGTGGGGAAACCAATCCATTTTCTATTGAGTGTGAATCCATATATTTTGGAAAATATAAAAGGATCTCAATCAACAAATTTGGAATTTTGAAAAAAAATTATTACTGTGAATGATAGAAAATTGGAAGTATTTTTTCATGAAAAGTTTTTCTAAAATTTGGAATGTGGTTGTAGAGACCTGAAGCATGACGTACATGGACATTAAATTACTTTAGAGGAATACTTAATACATAATAAAAACAGACACACAAGGACCGTAATAGTTTAGTGTCTTTGGAAACATAGAACGTAATCTTCTAATCGTGGTGAAAGATATTCAACATCTCCCATAAAGATCTTCCCCTTTTTTTCATACCTAAAACCTTTGTTTATATCCTGGGGAAAAGAAAACATAAAAATGGTGAGCTCAAATGCTCAGTAAGGGTAAGCATGGATGGAATAAAACAAATCATATACATTTGAGCTTAAAAACATGAACATAATGTTTAAACATCAAAATCTTGAGCAATGACATAAAACATTGAAGTACGTAAGGCATAGATCATAAAGAAACATTAAGAATGATAAAATAGCATGGGAATAAAACATGTAATTGTGGATACCATTAAGCACGTGATATGATTTCCATAGTAGCCAAGGCATTGCTGCCAATACCATCTTAGTGGACAAAGTCCCTTTCTGAATCGAGTTCACTCCTCATTCCAGTCCTGTATTACAGAACCAGTTTAACTTTCCATTCAGCCATGTCAATCTCATGAGATATAAATCATTACCCAATTAATTGGAGGGAGATATAGGTGCCACCAATCTCATAATGAAATCATTCTTACTTGTGCCACAAAATAAACATAGATCATTCATAATAACCCAACAAATAAAATGGGTTTCATAAACATCATCCCATCATCACATAATCCATATAAAAGAAATGGATATCATTTCATACTAAGAAATATGAAACCATGTAAATCATAGATACATGATACATGAAACATACAAATGTATAATAATGTCATCTTAGATGAAAATGGTTTTGATAATACACTTGAAATGAATTCTTGAGGAAAATATCATTTTTTCGTCAAAATCATTTTCTTTTCACAAAATGTCATGAAATTTTAGAAGAAAAGGTTTTTGTTTAAAATAGTCATGAAATATTTTGGAGGAAGCTTCATTAAAATAAGGATTTATAAAACCATAAAAATCCTTTCACGTCATATAAGTTAAAAATAACATTCTCCTCGTACTTTTGTTGGAAAAGTCAAAAAAGTACCTCGTAACATAAACAAAAAAAGATTCCTTAAATACCATGTAGTAAAAGTCAAAAATGGGTAAAATGAATTTAAAAATACATGAAAACACTTTTATAAAACAAGGACACATATGATATAAATAACCCCAGTAAATACTTACGAATAAACAATCTCGAATAAAAACAAGATTGGAAAAGTTATCCCTTACCTTATGTCCGATCTGCTTTGTATGTATCTGAACCTCTTGTATAATGATTTAAATAATGTCATTGACTTATTACAGAATCATATTCATGGTTATGATATTATATATGGTTCACTTATGACTTTATATTACCCGTTATTTTGTAAATTCCATGTTAAAGAGTGTTTTGGGTAAAATCATTTCATTTGACGTCCGTGTTTTGACTTGTAATTATTCATATGATTACTTAGATCATGATTACTTAATTCCAGAATACAAAACATGATTTATATATAATATATATTCATAATATACATATATATAATAGATCAATAAATGAAAGAAATACACCGATCATGGAGACAGCAGGCCATACGTACGCATGAACGTTGTTTTCGTTTCATTAATGAATTGAATGGAATTAATTAGATGACATAAATATATATATACATAAATTTAGTAGAATTATTATTTCATATATTTTATGATTACTTATTATATATACTTTATAATCATTCTTGAATG
Source organism: Viscum album (assembly GCA_963277665.1). Lineage (NCBI taxonomy): Eukaryota > Viridiplantae > Streptophyta > Magnoliopsida > Santalales > Viscaceae > Viscum > Viscum album. The sequence goes on along the minus strand of OY728157.1, from coordinate 450,453,357 downwards.
GTTATCATGGAGAGTGAATCTCATCGTGTTGTGGAGACGGTATTCTGTACGTACACACGAGCGATGATATCATTCCCATGATCGTCGAATTTTATTAAAGTGTATGTATAATATTAAAAAATCAATATCACTTTACAATAATCATATATATTCATTAATTTCACCATTATACCCATCCAAGTAAGGTGGTGGTGGAAAATAGATTACACCACGGCATGGAGACGGTATTTCGTACGTACACACACGCGATGATTTCATTTTCCCTAGGATGGATAGATGGTGAAATATGGTTGTTTCATACTTATAATAACATATAAGTATATGAGTGATACTAATGTTATTACTTCATAATGAAACAAAAAAATGAATAAGAAGTTGAAGAAGAAAGAAAATTGAAAGAATCGGTAACGGATATTACCTCTTCTTTGACACGCCTCTTTGAATCCTCCTCCTAGGGTACTAAAATTGGCCTTTTAAGAAGACCATGACCTCTAGGATGTTTCTAGGGAAGTTTATAATGGAAATGGTCAGGGTTTGGCAGAGCTTAAAGGCTCAAATTGGTGTGAGGAAGAGAGAGAGGAGGTACCCTTTTATAAGGGAGGAGAGGGGCACCTTTGGAAATCTTAAAAATATTAATTTATAATAAATATAACCCCACTTAAAAACATCCAAAAATGACTCATATTCGAATATATGATGATATAGGGTTGTAATACCATCAACCAATAAAATTTATACATGTTAGGAAATTATTTTAAACATTATCAACTTGATTTATCCTTACTTAATCAATTTAATTTCATTTGTGGTAATAACATTCTAAATTTTAAGTTATAACAAAAAATTACTTATTTGTTGTGAATTGTCCATAATTGGGTACTTTATTACATTTTATACCATATAAATTTAAATATATAATTTTTAAATATTTTTGTGATTTTAAACAATTTTATAATTTGTTATTTTTATAAAATAACAATAGTGTCAATTTTGACAGTATTCATTTATATGAATTTAAATAAAATATATACAGAAGATATGTTTGAAATAAAAGCATTAATAGATTCATAAAAGGCCATATGTATCTATAAAATTAGTGGAGCACATTAAATAGTTCATATAATATTTATTTTATTATTTTTAAAACCATTTATTTGGTTTATCTCTTAATAAAATAATTACTACAACATTTTTGTATAATTATTTAATATACTTATTTGTTTCAGAAAAATTAAAAATAAACTCATATGATACATAAAAAAATATTAACATTCACAATAATACTTTTACTCTAATTTATCATCTTAAAATCACAATATTTAAATTGTTATATTTATTAAATTATGAAGGTGACAACTTCGGCATCATTTAAAATAAAATAATATAAGTGTCATAATCACTTATATAAGACTCAAAACGGTTATATATTATTCCATTAGATGATTATGGTATATATATACACTAAAAATAAGTTTTGGTCAGGTTTTTGGGCCTTTTAATGGGTATTATTATTTCAATAAAAACTATATTACTGATTTTTCACTTAATAAATAATTTCTGCATCATTAATGTATCACCATTAATGACAATTATTTAATCCCTAAAAATTATAAATAAATTATAATGAAAGATATAATTTTATTAGCTTTCTGGAGACTATTCATTTCTGAAGTTTTATGATGTTTGTCACTAAATTAAAATTATTATACTTATATGATTTAAGAGAGTGACATATTGTCACTTTCTTTGGTTTTAATAATAATTAAATTATTTTTAAAGTCAAAAGTCCATAATATTAATCTAATCCGCCCCTTAGGTGATAAGGGTCTAATTTTAGTCATCCAATATAATTTTGGCATGTGTTAGGGTAATTTTATAATATTATCTTTACCCTTAATTACCCGATTTACCTTTAACTATGGTAAATAATATTTACCGTAGTTACTATTCATAATTCCCAAAAATAAAAAGTATCCTATTAACATAATTTGGACCCACTGATTCCAAATATAGAATAAATTTTTTCAATTTCAATACAGAGAAGTGGCGGAAATTAAATTTAAATTAATCCCATTGTCGAATGAAAACGGGTTTTTGTTTAAAACATTGCAATAGATTGAATTGATTTAACCTATGAATTCAATGTAAAATAAATGACAATGACATACATTATATTAAATGGTAAAAATATATTCTATTTATACTTTAAAACAATTCAATATTATAATTTTACCACAAAAGTTATGACGATGAAAAAAGTTGTTTTTAATGAAAATATAGCGTGTTTTTACTATTCATTAAAATATGAAAGTTATCAGAGTAATATGAAAAATTAATCCATGGTACAATTTAATATCCTGATTCCAAAGAATAATTTTATTTTTTAAAATTGAACTTATAAACATGTCAAAAACTATATTTAAAGTGGGTGCGCCATCAAAAGGCGACAAAACTTCATTTTTTGAAAAATACTTATTTTACCTGAAAAGTTTATTCTGCTCTTATACCATGTTCTAGAAAATGTGTAGGATGAATAATAATGTTATAAAATTCCAAATTTAGTTAATACTATTCATAACAGATAGTTAATAATAATATTATAATAATATACTGTTGTTTAGTAAAACCCGGTATTGCGTACAACACACGCTATCGAGGAAGGTCGCGATTGTGTGTAATTCAAACCAAGTCAGGGTTGCATGTTGTGCAATAATCCTTCGTTGTTTCGTATAATAGAATCCAACCATATTTCATTTATACATTGAATATATATTTATATAAACTCAATGTTGCGTAGAATAACTATTATCAAAATTTTTTGTAACACGATCCAAGAATAGTGTTGCGTATACTGCAAGCTAATTTGGTGTTTTGTATAGTGCAAGGTAATATTAGTGTAGCATACAACAAAAGACATTAATGAAATTAAAAGAATGTTTTTCATAAAATCTCGGGGTGTTACATTCTACCCCCCTTAAAATAAATTTTCCCTCGAAATTCGTCGGGGTTATAAATGGTTTACAACTCGAAAGATTGTTTAATAGAAACCCACATCGTAAAAATGAATACCAAAACTTGTCTTTAAAAACTAATGTATGAAATGTTACGGTTACCCAAATTAACTCATCACTGGGTTTTCACATAGGAGAACATAGCTGAAAATATGGATATGGAAGAAAAATCTAACCATCATGTTCTGATGGAGAGTAGTAGAGAACATGGCTATGAAATTGAAAACAATCACAAAGCCATAAATTTGTGATGATCTAGGGTACCATATGATTCATCATATATAAGAGCACTAGGATAACATTTTTGGTTTTCATGAGCATTTCCCTAAAGTTGAAGAATTTGAATTAGAATAAATACTTAGTTTATTTTGGTACAATATCATTGTTGTTCATGCTTTGAACAATTTCTGATTCATCTCTTAAAGAAATGAAGTTTAATTTGTTATTCGTGAAGTGTTAACAGATCATGTGATAGAATGATGTGTCATTCCATATGTTTCAAAGAAAAGGTTAGAAAATTTTATAAAATATACATAAGTCCATTTATGGTGATATTAATCAAATATGGTTCCTAAAATGGACTTATACTTCATATATCATACTTCTTAATATAATAAAAGTAGTTTCTACTAAACAGGGAATTCCTGTAGGCCAATGGTAGGCGATAAAGTCCAGTCGCACTTTGGTTGTGGTTTCGATTCCCACAGCCTTGTCTGATGCGATGGGTTGTCGCTCATCTTGTAGGTTGTCCTTTTTCTAAAACTACATTACTATAACATCCCATCAATAATATCGAAAACACTTATATCCTTAAACAATACTAACTTATGTCCAACGTAATCCATTCCAATATTTAGGCTTATCCATAATACTGCAGTCCACTCTCATATTATTGTGAAAACGATTACTAGTGATTTCATATAACAATCATGGTAATACCATCACTGATCCCCATATATCATAAGATATGTCTTGTGGGTCACATTTGAAACATTTGAGGGCCTTAATCATGAATACCCATTGAATCTTTGTGAAAACATGAGTGCTGTCAAAAGATAACTTTTTCCACATACTAAAAGCCCAAAATACATATATACTCAAACCATGATATCACTTTGTCCTTATATCAGTCATGAGCTCATGAATACTATCAAACATTTAATTTTATATTTATCCCTTTATTATGCGCATATCATCTGATTTCCAAAATATTTGAATCACTTTTCATGGTTACCGGTACCATAAAATCATTGAAACCCCCAATAGACTAATACAAAAATATTCTAATACACCATAAAAGTACCTCAACAACATTATTCCTGAATACCAATACATAAAAACTTTAATCCATCCTCTTCAATGATTTTCCTGGAATAAGTCCTTCTTTGATTTAGAAGTAACTTTTTAGGTCAGGGCATTGAGTTGGGTAATGCCCATGTTCTCCACAAATAACACATTGAACTCAATAACAGTCTGTCACTCTATGACCCTTTTCTCCATACAGATAACATATGTCCCTCCATTTGAGGTATTCCTCAAGGTTCTTCTTCCCTTCTTTATAAATCTCAATCTCCCTTTCTTTATTCTCCTCAACATGCGAACATGCACAAAAGTCTATCTTCCTCTTATTTGATGAATTTGGCATACCACTAAATTTCACCTTGTTAATAAAATATTGTGATGACTGATTCGGAATAATCACAATATCTTTCTCTATAGGCATTATGCAATTTTTTTGCTCATAGTCACCAATTTTTCCATTGGATTCAATGTTAACAGAATTCCTTCGGGTTCCCTCCATTGACTAAAACACAAAAAGAATTTTGTGAGAGGCAAAAATCATGCTAGAGAAAACAACATAGTAAAGGGGGAGTAGCGTCAATATCTAACATCATGAGTTATCTTAATTCTAGTTCTATAACCTATACTTATACTTAACCTTAGGGAAATCCCTAGACATACCTTAGAATAATCTCTAGGGATCTCACTAAAGTTCTCGCATCCTAGTTTCCAAAGGTTGACTAACCATTTCCTCTGATACCAACTGTAGAGACCCGAAGCTTGACGTACATGGAAGTAACATTACTTTAGTGTAATACTTAATACATAACAAAAACAAACACACAAGGACCTTAATAGTTTAGTGTCTTTAGAAGCTTGGAACGTAATTTTCTAATCGTGGTGAAAGATCTTCAACATATCTCATAAAGATCGTCCCCTTTTTTCATACATAATACCTTTGTTTATATCCTGGGGAAAAGAAAACATAAAATCGGTGAGCTCAAATGCTCAGTAAGGGTAATCATGAATGAAATAAAAAAAATCATATACATTTGAGCTTAAAAACACGAACATAATGTTTAAACATCAAAATATTGAGCAATGACATAAAATATTGAAGTACGTAAGGCATAGATCATAAAGAAACATTAAGAATGATAAAATAGAATGGGAATAAAACATGTAATTGTGGAAACCATTAAGCACATGATATGATTTCCATAGTAGCCAAGGCATTGCTGGCAAGACCATCTTAGTGGACAGAGTCCCTTTCTGAATCGAGTTCACTCCTCGTTCCAGTCCTGTATTACTGAACCAGTTTAACTTCCCATTCCGGCCATGCGTATCTCATGACATATAAATCTTTACCCAATGCATTGGAGGGAGATATAGGTCCCACCCATTTCATAATGAAATCATTCTTACTTGTGCCACAAAATAAACATACATCATTCATAATAACCCAATAAATAAAATGGGTTTCATAAACATCATCCCATCATCACATAATCCATATAAAAGTAATGGATATCATTTCATAATAAGAACAGTGAAACCATGTAAATCATAGAGACATGATACTTGAAAAATACACATGTATAATAATGTCATCTTAGATGAAAATGGTTTTGATAACACACTTGAATTTAATTCTTGAGGAAAATATCCTTTTTTTGTCAAAATCATTTTCTTTTCACAAAATGTCAGGATATTTTAGAAGAAAAGGTTTTTGTTGAAAATAGTCATGAAATATTTTGGAGTAAGCTTCATTAAAATAAGGCTTTATAAAACCATATAAATCTTTTCATGCCGTATAAGTTAAAAATAACATTCTCCTCGTACTTTTTTCGGAAAAGTCAATAAAGTGCCTCGTATCATAAACAAAAGAAAGATTCCTTACATACCATGTAGTAAAAGTCAAAAATAGGTAAAAATGAATTTAAAAATACATGAAAACTCTTTTATAAAACATGAACATGGATGATATAAATAACCCCAGTAAATACTTACGAATAAACAATCTCGGATAAAAATGAGATTGGAAAAGTTATCCCTTACCTTATGTCTGATATGCTTTGTATGTATCCGAACCTCCTGTATAATGATTTAAATAATGACATTGACTTATTACAGAATCATATTCATTGTTATGATATCATATATTGTTCAATTATTACTTTATATTATCCCTTCTTTTGTAAATTCCATGTTAAAGAGTGTTTTGGGTAAAATCGTTTCATTTATCATCCGTGTTTTTAATTTTAATTATTCATATGATTACTTAGATCATGATTACTTAATTCCAGAATATAAAATATGATTTATATATAATATATATTCATATTATACATATATATAATATATCGATAAATGGAAATAAATACACCGTTCATGGAGACAGTAGGTCGTACGTACGCATGAACGTTGTTTTTGATTCATTATTGAATTGAATGGAATTAAGTAGATGACATAAATAAATATATACACAAATTTAGTAGAATTATTATGTAATATATTTTATGATTACTTATTATATATACTTTATAATCATTCTTGAATGGTTATCATGGAGAGTGAATCTCATCGCGTTGTGGAGACGGTATTCCGTACGTACGCACAAGTGATGATATTATTCCCATCATCGTCAAATTGTATTAAAGTGTATGTCTAATATTACATAATCAATACCACTTTACAATAATCATATATATTTATTAATTTCACCATTATACCCATCCTAGTAATGTGGTTGTGGAAAATAGATTACACCACGGCGTGGAGACGGTATTCAGTACGTACGCACGCGCGATGATTTCATTTTCCCTAGGATGGATAGATGGTTAAATATTGTTGTTTCATACATATAATAACATATCATTATATTAGTGATACTGATGTTATTACTTAATAATGAAACATCTAAGGAAGAAGAAGTTTAAGAAGAAAGAAAATTAAAAGAATTGGTAATAGATATTACCTCTTCATTGACACACCTCTTTGAATCCTCCTCTTAGGGTACAAAAATTGGACTTTGAAGAAGCCTAGGACCTCTATGATGTTTCTAGGGAAGTTGATAATGGAAATGATCAGGCTTTTTCCGAGCTTAAAGGCTTAAATTGGTGTGAGTAAGAGAGGGACAAGGTGCCCTTTTATAAGGGAGGAGAGGGCCAGCTTTGGAAATCTTAAAAATATTAATTTATAATAAATCTAACCCCACATAAAAACATTCAAAAATGACTAATATTAGAATATAAGATGAGATATTGTTGTAATCCCATCAACTAATGAAATTTAGACATGTTAGGAAATTATTTTAAACATTATCAACTTGATTTATCCTTAATCAATTTAATTTTATTTGTGGTAATAACATTCTAAATTTTAAAATATAACAAAAAATTACTTATTTGTTGTGAATTGTACATAATTGGAAAATTTATAACATTTTAGACCAAATAAATTTAAATATATAATTTATAAATGTTTTTGTGATTTTTAAACAATTTTATAATATGTTATTTTTATAAAATAACAATAGTGTCAATTTTGACAGTATTCATTTATATGAATTTAAATAAAATATATACAGAATAAATGATTGAAATAAAAGCTTTAATATATTAAAAAAATGCCATATGTATCTATTAAATTAGTGTATCACATTAAATAGTTCATATAATATTTATTTTACTATTTTTAAAACCATTTATTTGGTTTATCTCTTAATAAATTTTATACTACAACATTTTTGTATAATTATTTAATATACTTATTTGTTTCATAAAAATTAAAATTAAAATCCTATGATGAATATTAATCTATTACCTTTCACAATAATAATTTTACTCTAATTTATCATCTTAAAATCACAATATTTAAATTGTTATATTTATTTAATTATGAAGGTGACAACTTTTGCATCATTTAAAATAAAATAATATATGTGTCATAATCAATTTTATAAGACTAAAAACGGTTATATATTAGGTACTTAGATTCGTATGGTATATATATACACTAAAAATAAGTTTTTTTCAGGTTTGTGGGCCTTTTAATGGGTATTATTATTTCAGTAAAAACTATATTACTGATTTTTCACTTAATAAATAATTTCTGCATCATTAATGTATCACCATTAATAACAATTATTTAATCCCTAAAAATTATAAATAAATTATCATGATGCGGATAATTTTATTAGATTTCTGGAGACTATTCATGTTTGAAGTTTTATGATGTTTATCACTAAATTAAAATTATTATACTTATAAGATTTAAGAGAGTGACATGTTGTCACTTTCTTTGGTTTTAATAATAATTAAATTATTTTCATAGTCAAAAGTCCATAAAATAAATCTAATACAACCATTAGGTGATATGGGTCTACTTTTAGTCATCCAATAGAATTTTGGCATGTGTTAGGTTAATTTTATAATATTATCTTTACCCTTAATTACTTGATTTATCATTAACTATGGTAAATAAAAGTTACCGTAGTTACTATTCATAATTCCCAAAAATAAAAAGTAGCCTATTAACATAATTTGGACCCACTGATTCCAAATATGGAATCCATTTTTTCAAATTCATTACACAGAAGTGGCAAAAACTGAATTAAAATTAATCCCGTTGTCGAATGAAAACGGGTTTTTGTTTAAAACATTGCAAAAGATTGAATTGATTTAACCTATGAATTCAATGTAAAATCAATGCTAATGACATACATTATATTAAATGGTAAAAATATATTATATTTATACTTTAAAACAATTAAATTCTATAATTTAACCACATAAGTTATTACGGTGAAAAAAGTTGTTTTTAATTAAAATATAGCGTGTTTTTACTATTCATTAAAATATGAAAGTTATCATAATAATATGAAAAATTTATCCAAGGTACAATTATATATCCTTATTCCAAAGAATAATTTTATTTTGAAAAATTGAACTTATAAAAATGTCAAAAACTAGATTTAAGGTGGGTGCGTCATCAAAAGGCGGCAAATCTGCATTTTTTGAAAAATACTTATTTTACCCGAAAAAATTATTTTGTTTTTATACCATGTTCTAGAAAATGTGTAAGATGAATAATAATGTTATAAAATTTAAAATTTATTTAATACTATTCATAACGGCTAGTTCATAATAATATTATAATAATATACCGTTGTTTAGTAAAACCCGGTATTGCATACAACACACGCTATCGAGGAAGCTCGCAATTGCGTGTAATGCAAGCCAAGTCAGGGTTGCGTGTTGTGCAAGAATCCTTCGTTGTTTCATATAATATAATCCAACCATATTTCATTTATACATTGAATATATATATATATATATATTCAATGTTGCATAGAATAACTATTATCAAAATTTTGTGTAACACGATCCAAGAATAGTGTTGCGTATACTGCAAGCTAATACGGTGTTGCGTATAGCGCAAGGTAATATTAGTGTAGCATACAAAACAAGACATTAATGAAATTAAATGAATATTTTTTATAAAATCTTGGGGTGTTACAGTAGTTATGTGTTCCATAAATAACTAAGTTATAAGAAGAAAAATTGGATGATTCTCTTATCTCAAATTTTTCTATACACCCTAGTAGTACCAAAATGTATAGGTATCTAAAATAATGTTTTTGGTCGGATAATATAAATTGGTAAATTTCTTACTATGTGTCAATATGCCTTTTTTTTATGTTAAGGAGGAGACGCCACATAATAGAGGAGTTAGGAAACTTATACCTATTCTTATGTGAATTTGGGATGACCTTACTATAGGATTAGTCACTAGATTACTAAAGGCACACAGAAAGAATGATGAGATATGGGTTATTGTTGATCACCTTAAAAAATAAGAACATTTTATTTATATAAGATAATATTTCACTCTTGAGTTTCAATAATATCTTTATATTAATTAATTTATAAGACTTCATAGTTCAAAACAATTAATTTTTTTAGAATGAAATCTCCATTTTTCATCAGAATTATTGAACGGTCTTCAGAAGGATTTGAATACTGAGCTTTATTTGAGTAATTATTATCACCATCAAACTGATAGATAGTCTGAAAGGTCTAATAAAAAATTTGAAGACATGTTGATATCATGATAACTTGAATTTAATGGTCTATGGGATCATTATTTACCTTTGGTAGAGTTATCCTAGAATAATAGTTTCTATTATAGTTTTAGAATGGCACCATATAACGCATTTTGTGGAAAGAGATGTCACAATCCAAATAATTGGGGTAAACTTTGTGAATAGAATATTATAATCCCAGAACATATTAAATAGACATTGAAAATTAAAAGACTATCCAACCTCATATTTAATCCACATGAAGTAGGAAAATATGTTAATAAGAGAACCAGAGAATGGATTTAGAATTTAAAGTGGAAGATTAGGCCTTTCTAAAAGTATATCCATAAAAATGTCTTATAATATTCTGTAAGAAATAGAAATAGATCACAAGGTACATTAGATAATTCTATATTTTATTAATATTTGGAGTTGTTTCTTATCTATTAGAAATGTCATAATGTCTCTACGATGTTCATGATGTGTTCCACAAATCATTGTTAAAGATGTACATGCTAGAACTAATTCATGTAATCACCTATGAAGAAATATAAATGGAACTTGAAAATTCTTACTATGAATATACTATTAATATTCATGACACTATAAAGAAAGTTTTGAGAAAAATGACGACTCAATTGGTAAATTTTCATTGGAGGAACCATAAAAAGGAAGAAGTAACATGGGAACCTGAGGATCTTATCAAGAAGAACCACCCTCTTAGGTTATGAAGGTAATATTCATGAAAATTTCAATGAATTTTTTATAGGGAATAATATAAAACTCTATGATTTTATGGTATGCATCTTCTTAAATTCAATTTCTTTTATATCTTATGTTTTACACAACACCGATCTTAAATGAACAGTGATATACTATTAAAAATTATTACTTTAACATGACCAATATAAAATTATAATTTCATTGGAAGGTGTGAATTGGAATAAAAATATTACGAAAAATATATTAGGTTATATTTAATAAAAATATTATATTTCATTTGAAATAAATATTCATTTTTTAGTGAAGTCTTTTATTTCTTAAAATATGAGTTTTCATCCAAAATCGATTTTTATGTGAAAATAAATATAATTTTTTTTTGGATTATTTGTTTTTTTTTTAAAATTGAATTCTATTGTTAAGTAAATATCTCAAAATAATTTTATTGTAAATGTTTTATAATTTTATTAACAATTTAAATTTTGGTGAATAGTAAAACATGAATTTTTTAAATAAAATAAAAATATATTTTTGATTTATTTAAGACAAAATTTTGATATAAAAATTATTAAAATAATTTAATGACTCATGTATGATATTATAATTAATATATTAAACAAAAATAATTCATTGGATGTATATTATAATTTATTTCATGAAATATATGAAAATCATTTTCACAGCCGACGTAGCACATGCACAACATTAGAAAAGTCACATATGGTTCTTTGTAGAAAGTAATTAAGAGATAAAAGATATTTTCATGATGTACTGATTAAATATAGTTCATAAAGAATTATTTGGAATAATATTTTATAATTATTTAACTATTTCAAAAAAAACTCTTTCCAAATTCTGGTGCAAAGTTTGTGTAAGGCATGAAAAGTTAAATTAACAAATTAAATATGTTTTCTCGACATGGTTTTGAGTAAATATAAATAAGGATAGAATATAAACGATAATAAAGTGACTAAATATATTATTTTATGATTTTATTTTTTTTTTATTTTTTTATTTGAAAAAATAATCATTAATTCTTATGAAATGCTAATAAAGTGCTTATGAAAAAAGAAGAAAACTTTATTTAAATATTTTAATTAAATTAATAAGAATTATTAAATAAACCAAATATCTTTATAAATCATATTGGTTGAGTATATTTCAATAATTATCATACATGGGTCTAATTTATGATATCTTGGAGCCACATTTTTTACAATTACTCCCTCATAGTATTTTATATAGAAGAAAGTCAAACTATTCACACTATAACATTTTTAATATATGATTTCTCAAAAAAAATATTGGACATTAATAGTAATTTCAAAGATATGAAATTTATTGCAACAGAGGAATTTAATTTTTTTATTTTTAATGAATAAATAATTACCTTAAAATAATGTGGAATGTTCATATCAAATTTATTTAATTTGAAGAAAAAGGAAATAAATGACTTTAAAAATAATAATTCTAATATAATTTGAATGTGTATTTCTGTGAAACAAAATTTATTCATATTTTTAATATATTTTTAATTATTTAAATCATTTTATTTTAATTACCAATTTGCATGAATGCATTTGAGGTCAAATTAAATGAATAGTATTAAATTTTTCAATAATGATATTTTCTGAAATTAATATTTTATGAAATTATTTAAAATCATAAAAATATTAAAAAATTAAAAATTGTATAATATACGGTGTAAATTGTTATCACTTATTCATTTTTAGTTCATTTTTATGACTTTTTCTCAATAATAGACGTATTATATTTTACTATTTTTTAAAATTATGAAAGTTCCTCTCACCAAAAATAAGAAAGGGAACCTCTTTCCTCACTTCTTACCAACACATTAATAATTATAGAGTAAAAAAACCCTACCCAATTATCTTCTTAACAAAATTATACAACTTATGGTGGTTATAAAATTCCTAAAATACCAACCCCATGCCCCTAAAGAGAAGATCTATAGGATCACAACAATAGAAGAGGTAATCATTTTTATCAACTATTTGATGTTTACTTCTTCTCCTACATCCTCTACATGTTTTATTTACATTATGATGTAATAAATATAGTAATATCTATATTTAATTATTTTATTATGATTATGGTACAACCATATTCTCCATTTTATCCATCCTATGAAAAACGGAAGTGGCCCGCGTGCATACGTACGACTTACCCACTCCACGATGTGGTGTAATTTCTTTTCATCACCTCCATACTTGGATGATTATAATGATAGAAATAATAGATATATATGATAATTATGAAATTATATTGATTCTTTAATGATAAATATACCATCAACATCTATACCCTTTCACTATTAAGGGAATGATATTGTCGCTCGTGCGAATATACGGCCTACTGTTTCCACGACGCGATGAAATTCATTTTCCATGTTCACCAAAAATGAATGATTATATAAATTTATATAATGAATTAATATGATACAAATTAACTTAATACCATTTTTGATATGACATAATAACATCCTATGTAAAAGAATCAGCACTAACATGAAAAAAATATTCATATAAAATGAACTGGTTAGCACCCGAAACAACTGAAATGATAAAAATATTATTAAAAAGGGGGATAAGATGATATAAGAGGATCATATATGACATAATAAATATTAATATGGTTATTATATAAATTAATAACATTATTTAATTCATTATATATTTGTTTAAATAACATTAAACTATAGGTAATCCTTGGGTAATATATTTCTTAGCTCATTTTTAATTCCTTGGGTTAATAATCTATTTCATTGATTATATCATGCTAAGTATATGTGTAAAATTAATTTTTATTTTATTATTCTATATTTTCACTTAATTTATGGGTATTTATAGTGGATACACATAGTAGATTCATTTAATTAATGATATTATCATTGAAAGGGACTTCATCTCAATTTCCACTTCATTGAGACTTACTTGGTATTTTGAACCTTATTATTTTTTAGGTGGTCAATCAATGACCCTTTAAGATCATTTTTCATTTGAAACTATATTTCGTTGAAATATATATATTATTCATATCGTGTATATGATTATATCCTAAACTATAAATAATTTCTATATACAGTGTTAACTTTTAAAATTATTTGATTAATTAGGGAAATATTGAAAAATATGTATTCTCTACATACTATAGATATTTAAGGATAAGAAATATCTTTAATGGATTAAATCGATTATTTTATATATGAAAAATTATTTGGACTTGTAGAAATGGGTGGGCCCTTTATTATAAATCCCCTCAATGCATTATAATGTCTCGTGGTACAAATCAGTTTTCCAGATTAAATGGGTTTCCATATGTAGTTTTAAACTGTCTTGTGAATGGTCTTGATAGTAGAGGTGTCATGATCGTGAGAAATGACATGAAATGATTATGAATTTCTTTCACTAAGTTCTTTGTTCTTATTGACCATGATATTTTCACATTGATATTATATCTGGTTGCATTTCATTATCATGTTATTAATTAAATGACATGTGTGTTCAATTAGTTACCTTTACATATTGATTATTCCTTATTGAATATGATTCAGTAAATATTACTTCAGTATTATAATATATATAACCCTTACTAAGTATTTAATCTCACCCTTTTATTTTCATCTCCTTCCCAAAGTTATCATGATGAACTCTTTATATAAGTTATAATGATACAGTTTAAATACCTTTTTTACTTTCTATGTTTAGTTAAAAATTAAATAAGAGAACCATGTTTGAATATTGTTTTTAGGACTACTAAATTCATTGATCATTTTAATGTGATACCATATATATATATATATATATGAAATTTTACTTACACAACTATCTCTTTTGGGCTTCCAGATTTGGGGTTATTACAATTTATAAGAATAAATATATTCCTAGAACAAGATCTTATAATTAAGTAAATAATTGATATTGTTGTTGGAATAATTAAAATTTTATTTTAAAATGTCTTTATTCAGTTTTTTGAATACCTCTTTTATAGATTTGGTTTCAAAAATATTTTTTTACTTATCTAGACCCATGAAGGAATTGGTATCTAAAATGTTTCATATTTAAATATATATATAAGAATATTTATTGAAGAGTACTATAAATAATGTATGTTATCTGGATAATATATTTTCCAAAAACCTAAATGGATACTATTGAAACATATAATGTCCTATGGTGAAAGATGGTGGACCTAACACTTTTGGTGAAAATGAAAAATGTAAATCATGGGGGAATGGTCATAACAGTAATTATAATTCAGTTTTAATTTCTAATGACATATTTATTGATAGTTTAAATTATAATATTCATAGTGAATCACAATTATATCATTATAGTTACCATGTTAAATCTAAAAAAAATTATTCAATAGTATATGATTATATTCATAAATTATTATCCACTGTATTAAGTAATGATAATGTCTATGATGTAGATTTATATTTATTATTTTCTAGAAATATTTTTTCTTATATTCCCTTTATAAATAATCATGTATATTGAATAAAAGTATATGAAATTTATTCCTTAAGTCTCTTAGGAATAAAACTATGAATATATTTGTTAAATATATTCCAAAACATGAATTAAAAAAAGATAATTCTTGTAATCTATGTCACAAAGCGAAAAAACATATGATTTATTTCAAACCAATGAAAGAATGTTCAAATTCTCAACCCCTGGAGTTTTTTGGTTTGGAAATGTTTTGATCATATATATTTTCTATAATTAATGAGAATAATTATGTATATAATCTTGTAGAAGAGTATTCTATACACACTTAGTTTTTTTGCTCACAAAACTGAAGGGTGTTCCAATTTTTAAAATCATGTATAATCTATATAAAATTATAAGGGACTTAATATTAAGACCGTAATTAGTTATCATCCTCGTCATTTTGAAAAAAAATAATTTGATTATTTTTTATAACAAAATGGTTAAAATCACACCATTTATTCTCCCATTACTCCCCTACATTATAGTTTGTTAGAAAGAATAAATATTACTCTTCAATAAATTTCTCGAACTATGCTAAATGTTCATTTTATACCTATTTATTTTTTTGGATGAATATGTTTATACAACCTAATATTTTATCAGTAGTGTTCTTATTAGATACAATTTTATGAGGACTTTAAGTGGGATGTGGAATAGAAGGTAACCAAAGTTAAATTACGTTATATTTTTTGGCTTCGAATCCCTTTTTCTAAAAAAGTAATATTTAGAAAAAAATCATCCAAATGTGATTATAGAATATTCCATGGTTATTAATCCTGTAGAATATAATATAAGGGGTCCAATAAGAGAATAAAAATTGACTATGAATCTTTACAAGTCAAAATTTTTAGACATATTTCATGTTTTTCTTATTTAAATTTTAATTAAATTCATTCATTTTTTGTTTATGAATTATGAAAAATGGATCCAATATATAGAATTTGTGGATCCACATTTATTAATTATGCCTATTGTATTTTTGTAAATTATGAATAATAACATTAGTAATTTTTTCTTACCATGGTAAGGGAAACACTTGATGAAAATTTGGCTATACCAATAAACCTATACAAACAATTTTTGAAAACCCTTGGTATGGGTCCCCATATTCTAATGGTTTATAATAACCATTAGTATAATTTTTTTTAGAAAAATCTATAAAAAGGGTTACCTAAAACTGTTGGTATAAGATGATTTAGTTAAGTCAATAAAAATGGTTTCAACAAATAGTTGTTATAGAGTTGACTGTATATAAATCTATACCAACAGTTTTATATATAACCAATGGAATAGACTTCAAACATTAAATGTTAGAAAACTATTTAAGATAACTATTGGTATAAATAAGATATATAATAGTTTTAAAAAACAATTTCTATAGTATTCTGTAAATACCTTAGCCTAACTGCATCCCCAATCAAATATCTCACTCTAATCTAGATTGAAATCTATGAGGGCCTTCCATTTTATTTTCTAGCCAGACTGATTTTTGCTCGGTTTTTGTTTTAATTCATTTGTTTTTCTAAATAAACTTACTGAGTTCCAAATCATTCATAACTTCTCCCAAGAATCATGTTCATTTTATGTTGGTATAAAACATTAAACTATATTTTTTATGGTAGTATTCTTGTTGACTGATTAAATAATGTTTAGTACCGTTAGTCATGGATTTTGGTAATTAATTTTCTATTCAGTGATTTTTTCTATTTATCCAAACTATTATTAGAGTATTCTTTGATATATGTAAAAATAATAATTGTAATGATGATGTGTTTGTTGTGGTGGAAGTATTTTAACATGTTTCATGTATATATAATGTGGGATAAGGTGGAGGTTTGTATTTTTATAAGGTTCTCTCACTCTTTGAGGTGGTCTAAGTTTATCAGATGTGTCCCATTTTTTGGGTAAATTAACCCTAATTTTAGATATGTTTTACTTATTCTATGATATTGAAATAAGGTTTTACATACATCAATTCTATGAGAGTTTCTTAATTTTAAAATTGATCAATATATTTATTTCCCTTATTTTTTACACACAGTAATACAGTCAATTTAATTTTAGTTTTTTAGTTTCCTATCTTCTTATCTTAGTCCCTATTTTGGACTCCATTAGTGATGGGTTTTGTCACTATAATTAGTAGCCATATTTTTTTTGATACGTGGAAACTAATTTCACTCAATTGTTTTTTTCTCACCCTAAATATTTTATTTTCATATTCACACTGATAAGTAAACTGTGAAAAATCGGTCTTTCAAACAATAAAACTTTTAACTTCTGGATTAATAAATTGATGAGTTTACAAGAAGTGCACTAGTGATTTAGACTAAAATAATTTCATGTAAAATTATATAATTGCGTTTTCACTTTCAAATCAATTTAATTCGTATTACATGTTGATCTTGTTTTTTGGAAAGGATCTGATCTAAATAGTGATTTTTTGATGATAATTGATGGATATGACTAACACTTTAGAAGAGGCTTGGTTATTTGAGAATAAAAAATTATATTCATAAAAACAATTTATGAAAAAAATTATATATTAGTATTAAATGGATTTTTTTATATATATAGTATTGTGTTATATATATTGTCTTCTTTTTTCTTCTATATCATATATCCTAGTGTGTTAGTTAAGGTTTTTCTAAAATCCTATTATAATTTCCTTAAATATTTTTTTGATTTATCTTCTATATTATTGCATTTATTTTATGACATAAAATATATCATTTATTTACCAAAAAGCTAAAATTTGGAAAATTGAAATTGATCAGATCGTAAGAAATTTTCAATAAATGTTGGAGAGATTTTTTGATTTTTCATTTAACAATGATTCATTTATAAGTCTTTTATAGTTACCTTGTGATAAAAGCGTTGGAATAAAATTGTTAATTCACAGAGACATTAGCTACCATATGATAAAATAATGTTTTTAGAAAATCAACAATGTCAGGTATCATAATAGGGAAAAAAGTATATCTCAAAATGTTCATGATCTGAATTAGGGGAAAATATTGGGGAATTTATCAGATGAACAGTTTCTATTTATTCCTAATAATGAGGAATAAAGGATTCCAACCCAATAATTATTCAATATAATTACACTTAATTCAGTTAATGGAAATGTTTATATTAACTAAGTGAAAAAATTGAATGATGCTTCCATGACACTAATATATTATAAATGTGGTAAGATTTAAAATATCTAATTTTTAATCTGATTGTTTCATTGTCAAACCTTGTAGGTGATTTCATATACAACCATCAATTATATTCTAAACATTTTAGAGTACTTACTTTCATATCAAATAGTTATTACATTGAAACATTATATTGAATTAAAGTTAGTTGATGAACTCATATTGTATAAAATCTAAATTTACGATTCCCAAATGATTATAGCTTATTCTGGGAGAAAAAATATAAGAATATGATTGTATAAAATGTTCCACATCCCGATGGTATCCAAATCCTTCTGAAACACCATCATTTGTTCCAAATAATTTAATGTGGCTCTTTATATTTATTCATAGTTGATTATCCACTGAAATAGTGTAATATTAATTTTTTATATTATAATATCCATGTAATTTATTAATCATAAACACTATTTTAATATCATTTTATAATTTAAACATTATTTCACATTATAATTGTAATTCATTCATAAAATGCACTATTACGTGGTATAATTTTTAACATCATTTAATGTACCCCGTGATCTTGATTTTATTTTCATATTTAATTTTATGGATTCTCATTGCATTGGAGACAATACATACTTTTTTAGTACTTGATGAATCATATTGGAAGACCACCAAAGTTTGCATTAAACAAATGACATATTGGGTGAAGTGAACTAGACATCAGGCCAATAAAACTTCTATAATGGACAATATTGAAGCCCAATAATTTTGATAATTGAACTTAATATAGAGAACATCATGGGAAAAATTTCTTCAAACTGTGACAAGAGTTAATTCTGAGTGTTAACGGGAGTTCCATGTGACCCAAGTTGGAGATAAATTTCTATGCCTGATTCTATAGCCCAAAAAATAACTCACCAATTAAATCATATCTCGAAAAACAAAAATTTATTTGGGCTTAAATTTTATAGAGATCTAAGAGATATCTGAATATTACTTTTCGTCTTCTATGGACCAGCCCAATTATTCCTTATATAAGGTCATATAGGTGCCTCTGTTTGGTGGATGCAAAATAGATGCAACTTCGGGTCAAGGGTGAAAAGTCTCATCTCCCTTACTTTACACCACCCTAGGGCTACCATACTCAAGTGTGATCCTTTATATTGTTGGTATCTCAACACAAGATGCATAAAATTCCAATTTAAGGAAGTGTTGGTTGAGGATTTTATCATCTTTGGTGCATTTTTTAATTGTAATGTTATCATGTGATTTTGTTTCCTTGAGTTTTGTCTTTCCCATATAAGTTGTTAAATCCATCTCAGTTTCCTAATAAAAGTTTTTATTCTACTATTATTATGTTTTCATTCATATCAGGTTGGTATTCTTGTAGCATGGTGTGAATTTAATCACACCCAACCCTGTGAGATTATCACACAATGGTGGAGTGATCATTATTTCATTGTTTTTTTACTTCTCCATTTCATCCTTAAGGAGTCTACTTCCTGGTTCCATTGAAACCAGAGAATAAATGGACGGATAATGCGCTTATGTGTTGATCTAATTAATTAGAATGGGTATTGGTTGAATTTCATTTATCACTCCATTAATATCTAATCACTACATTTAATTTATAATTTTGATTGGCGATCTTTAAACTCCTTCGTCCTTATTGAATTAAATCCATACACTTCAAGTTATAATATGAACCTTTACCATAGAGTTCTCAAAACATTGATCTTTTAAGTGTATAGGTGATTAGTATTAGGTATTTTAGTATTGAAACCATTATGTGATAATGTTTTTTGATCTTCATTAATTAACCCATCCCAAATATAAGAAGTTGAAATAATTAAAAACGGAATTCATCCAATACACCCTGATCAATAACCTTGGATCAACTCATTATCTTAATTTGATGTAAATTATATTTGTTAGTAATATTTTAAACCCATCTAAAATCAACCCAATTTGGACAATTCATACCCAAAAAACAATCCATTGAATTTACATGTCTGTAGGTTACTACTTAGGTCTCTGAGGATTCGACAACCCAAGCTAAACTACAAGCGACGTCTTAACCCTAAAATCATGGGTAAATTTTGGGCAAGGCCAAATTTTTTCACTGTTTCTAGGGACCCAAGTAAGTCATTTCAACACCAACTCTAGTATCCCCCATTTCTTCTATTCTCACCCCCATTCCTTTTACCTTTTCACATTACTGTTTGTGTGTGTCCTAAGAATCTCAAATCCTATTTTCAGTCTACTCAAATGGAATCGCTTAAAAATTACCCTATCATAAACCCATGTCAGAATAAAATTGGAAGTCATTATTGGGAATCCCCTAATTTAGTTAATTAATTTTATCAATCCTTGAATGATCACCCCAGACTCGGTGCGATGAAAAATCATTTAAATGATGACTATTTAAAGACTAAATTTCCATCCCTCTCAAAGATTGTTGAAGAGATCAATCTTCGAAATGTCTTTGATGTTCAACATCATAAAAATTATATTCCTAAAAAATTTATTGATCAATTGTGCAATCAAATGAAGATAATAAATTTTGAGGTTTAATATTTGATATTAGAACTAAAAAGCATTAACAATTGTGAGGAACTCATCCCTGCACCGATTCTCCCATCCATAACCCTATGTGGAGTGTTTAGTTTCCCACAGACTTCTTATAAATATATTGAAGATCCATCATTTATATATTGGGTAGTGGAATTGAATCAATAAATTTTTTAAGGGTCTTTAAATCATGAGGAAATCTATTTCATTTATTCACAAGAGAGAAATTTGGTATCATGGATTGAGTGACACTATTATAGCTCCATTGATGATTTTCTAGAGACAAAAATCACTAAAACATTGGGATAAATAATAAAATTCAAGTCCATACCCATTCCTGAGACTGATTTTTACAATTTTTTGGTTTAATATTCTACTCCAAAGGAATTAATTGTTTTGAGAAATTTGTAAAATGAAACCATGTTGGATTAAAAATCTCAACCTATGTCTAAATGTCATATCCAACCCAAGCTCAAAATTATTGTCCTTCCTTCCCCACTCATATATCCCTTCAAAGGATATAACCATGAACTTTCAGTTTTAATTCATTCTTCTATTGAGACCAAAAAAGATGGAAAGATCATTGATTTCTTATTAAAGACTACAGAGGAAACAAAATCAACCATTTATGATATTCCTTTGATTTTCCTAGTCATTTTAAAAAATAGGATTTAACATGAAAAAAATTTAAAAAAAATTAATAAATATCAATCAAGTGGATGTGGATAAATATGAAGCCATTAAAATGATGAAAATTGGTATTGGACAGGTTAGGGGGTTCATGCTGAGCTACAGACATTAAACAAAAGCGCTGCATGTGTCACGACCCACCCTCGGGGCCCGTGCCGTGACTACCCCAAGCCCGCCTTCCATAGGCCAGGGGCTGGCGACTAGCACCAAGGCGTAAAATCCCAGTAAAAAGGGAAGGCATTGCCTTAATAAAGTAAACTAGCACCTCAGAGTAACAAGCGGAAGTAAAGAAGTACACAAAACTAGAACAACTGTGCTGAAGTAAAGGGGCCGGAAATACAAGCCCAACTGTAAAGTAAAGTACAACTCGAAAGGGAAAACAGCAACTGAAAGTACAAGCGGCTCCTGGGACGTTCTCCTCGATTCCTACCTGAAGGGTAGGTACAGATGGCTCAGCTCCTGGATCGTCCACCACGAATCCTACCTGAAGGGTAGGTACAGATAGCTCCACAACTCCTCGGGTCCAACTGTCCGCTCCGAGCACGTCCCGCTCAGTAGTGCTCCTCCGGGTACCGACCTACTCCGTAAGCCTCAACCGCAGTCAGCGCTGTCCGTCGTCTGCAACCAACACAACGAAGTGCGGGCATAGCCCGTGCAGGGGTGAGTATAAGATACTCAGTAGGGACCCCGAGACCCCCCGAAGGTCTCCTGAAATCCACAATGGATAAACCACAAGAAGATACAATCACAAGTAACATCCAGTATTGATTAGGTATATGCCCATACATATACCTATGTCAGCAATTTTCGTTCGGCTCCAACACCGAGCCCAAGAACAACCCAATCCACAAGAAGAGTAAACAGTAAATCCACACAGGATAACAGTACAAGTTCACACAGTTTATAACAAGATTATGAAATCAACGGATAACTATTACCCAGGTATATGCCCATACGTATACCTAAGTTATCAAGCGACCCATCTCAATCATGAGGAAACACAAAGATCATTGACTCAGCTCAAACCAGGATTTTCATTATCGAAACCGTAACTGCTGAAGAGCTCCGTCTCTAGAGTGTACAGTGGTCCTGTCACGACTCCGAGGCCGCCGCTCACTAACCTAAGACTGCTGAAGTACTCCTCCTGTCGAGTACCGCGGGTCTGCTTCCAACTACCGGGCGCTCCGTCTGCTGAGGGTCTGCTGCCAAATACCGGGCGCTCACCCAGATAGCCTACTGAGGTACTCCTCCTGTCGAGTACCGCGGGTTTGCTGCCAACTACCAGGCGCTCCGTCCGCCGTGGGTCTGCTGCCAACTACTGGGCGCTCCGTCCACTGGGCTAGTCGACTCACTCCAAGTCGAGTCGGTCAAGCAGTCATCAGGTCTCAGTCGGCTACACGGTCTCCGTACTCCGCACGCACGTCTCCACTGTCGCGGGTTTGTCGCTACAACCAAGCGCACACGCTCCGTAGAGTATCGCGGGTCCGCCGCTACAACCAAGCGCTCCACCGCCAAGGGTCTGCTGCTGCATCCAAGCGCACCACCACTGTCAAGTACCACGGGTCCGCCGCTACACCCAAGCGCTCCACCGCCCTAGGTAAACAGAAGATTCAGCTGACTCAGGTTCGGTAGCACTGTTCCACGTAGGATCACTGAGTGCTGTAGTCGTCGTCGTCGAATCCACACAGGATCTCTGTACTGTCGTCGTCGCAGTCACAGTAGCAGTAGTAGTAGTCGTCACAGTAACAGTCGCAGCCAGCACTAGGGTTCCCGCACACAGCAAGCTCGTTCGGAGGGTCCGCTCCACGAGCCGAGAGGCTGATACATCAATTGTCACAATGACCAGAGTTGATGTATCCAAAAGTTCCGTATCGACAATAGGAACTCAACGCAACAGACGGCGCGTCGATCGGACGCCCGGTCTGAGAGTTATTGGCATTTTCGTCTCCGAGGCCCGGTTGGTTTTTAAGGAAAAACCAACCCGACCGTACTCCACCTGCGTCCAAACCTCGGGCGGAGTATGCCAAAAGATCCGTCTCACTAAGAGGAACACAACGCGACCGACAGCGCGTCAATCGGACGTTCGTAGCTCAAGATATGAGCGTTTCCGCTCCGAAGGCCCAGTTGGTTTCGTGAACGAACCAACCCGGCCGAACTCAAAGTAAACCGAAACCTTGAGTGCGATATACCGAAACGACCGTCTCGATCCAAGGATCGCGTTGCCGCTGACGGTTCGTCGATCGGAGGTCCGAGGCTCATGTTATGGGCAAAAAACCAAAACTGGTTCGAAACGGGGGGTCCGGGTCCAGGCCGACCCGGCCCGACCCCCCCCCCCCCCCCCCCGCCCCTGGGCGGCGGCGCGGAGGCCGCGGGGTGCCGCGGCGGCTCGGGGTGCCGCGAGGGGCCGCACACGGTCGGCACGCGGGGGGCAAGCCCCCGCTGGTTTGGGAAGCGGCGCGGCTTTGCCGCGCCGTTATTTTTTAAAAAGCCCCCCCCCCCCCCCCCCCACGTGGGGGGCCTGCTGGTGCGGAACCGAGGGGGCCGGTTGCCCCCTCCCTTCAAAGAACCGCCCCCCTCTTTAAGAGGGGGGTTTTTACATGCTGTCCGGGGAATTAATTCCCCGGTTTAACGGCATCCGGCCGGCCAGCTGGCCGGCCGGTTTTCTCCAACGGGATCAGAATTTCTGGTCCCCTCTTCGGCTTCCGACGCCGGTGGCCCGGCCACCGGTCTTCTCTTCCGTCGCGGCCCGGAACCGGCCGCGGTCTCCTCGTCCCGCCGCGGCCCGGAATCGGCCGCGGTGTTCGTCATCCGGCGCGGTGCGACGGCACCACGCCCCTTCGCCGTGCTTTGATATTCATTCAACGCGGCGCGACGGCGTCGCGTTCTTGTTGTTTCTTCCAAGGTGCGCGCGACGGCGTCGCGTAAGTTAAACGTACAATTATCCGCGTGGTGCGACGGCACAACGCCACCTTGCTTCCGCCCGCAAGAATAATCAACATGAACGATGGAGGGGGTTCGGCCGTGTTCGTGCGGTCCGGCCCCCCTCACGTTAAAAATAATAACGTAACTTAAAACATTCAAAAGTCTCATGCGAATTCCACGATCAAGAAATGGAATAAATTAAGAATAAAACAAAAACCCCTACCTCGAAGGAAGTTCGCGGAGCTCGTCAACGATCCGCGAAGGACGAGCATCGCGGAGATCGGACATCACGGAGGTCGGTCGTCACGGAAGAAGACGTCGTCGGCATCGCGGTAGACGGACGCGGTTTCGCCGCGAGAGGCACGTCGCGGAAAGTGCGTTGCGGCGTCGGACGAAGGTTCGCCGCGGAAAGCACATCGCGGAGAGGATGCGTTGTGGCGTCGTGGAGGAAAACCAACGCGTTGCAGTCCGACGTCGTGGAAGAAGGACGTCGCGTTCTTCGTTGAGGTTTGAAGAAGAAGAGAAAGCTCTCAAATCCTCTCATGAAAAAAAAGGGACTAACCAAAAACAATAAATTAAGCTCACTTAATTTATTAACACAACACAAACCTTTGAAATTCAAGAGTTTGAATTTCAAAACTTTAATTAAACTCACTAATTAATGACATAAGTTATAACCTAAGTTTACATCATTAATTGTGAGTTGGGGAGGGTTAGAGAATATGAAGGGGTGGGGTTCGTGTGGGCCCCACCACCCTCTTAACCTCCCAAGGGAAGTTGGGTTGTCACCCAACTTCCACCCAAAGGATAAAAACACTTAAGGAAGATAAAAATAAAAATTGAAGTTAAATTTTTATTTTAACATTCACAATTTTATTTTTACAACTTCCCACGTGTAAACGCAACTTCGGGAAAGGTCTCCTTAAGAGAATATCGGCGCTGCGAGTTCATCGGTGCCCTCGGATTTCAATTCCGAGCACCGGATCAAAAGTTAGGAATTCCCGCTCGTTCGTTCACTGAACGTACCCGAGCCAAACTTCGGAAATTAATTCCGGGCACTCCGGGCCTCGGAATCAGGTGCCGTCTGAAACCGCGCTCTTGTAAAATTCTAAAGAAATTTAAGAAAAAAAAAATTTCCCTTGAATTTTACGGGTCTTTACATTACTCCCACCTCAGGGATTTACGTCCCCGTAAAGCTTCAACTCACACTTAAGGGAAACAAGGTAGTACTTAGCACGCAACTGAGCTTTACGCTCCCATATGCTCACCTGAAGATCTCGTGCTACCCGAGAAGCACCCCAGAGGAAGCAACCGTTCACATAGAACCTGCTCCTGTCGATCCTCGATCTCTACTAGAACCTCTGTGCTTGTCGCCCTGTCATCGACGTCCAACTCCCCGGGGTCGATGACGTGTGAAGAAACATACACGTATCTCCACAGCTGAGACACGTGGTGGACATTATGCACCCGGTGCGACTGAGGTGGTACGGTCAAGCGGTAAACCTCTTCGCCTACCCTGCTGAAGATCAAAAGGGTCCATCGAACTTCGGAGATAACATGCCGCCTCGGCCACATCTCCGAAACCTCATCGGGGTGAGACCGTATAAGAACGTGTTCGTCACCCTCGAACTCAAGAGGTTTCCCTTTTTAGGTTAGAACTGAAACTCAAAACTCCTGCTGCCATAAGGGTTGGGTTGACCAACTCAAGAGTTATCGGCCACACTCTCTTATGCCTGAGTTTAACATGTGCTGCCCAGGGTTTCCTTTTTGCCGACCAAGGAAAACCCATTCCGACGTTTGCCTAATACAGTCAACCGGGGTATGATTTGTGAATCAAAACCATACCCAGATCAACGTCGTAAGGCCTCTACGCTGCCACCAAGAGATTCCAACCAATACTCTCGCCTCGAGGTCAAATCACACCGTCGGCGTAAGCGTGATTATCGAGTCTCCTCCCAAAGGTATCTCCAGACGTGAGGGTCAAGTCTACGGCTTACCCGAAACCTCTTGGTCTGGGACATGATTCGTGGAAGGGTAGAATGATTGGTTCTTATGTCTATAGATATGGCAGCTTGTAGTAGACATAATCCGTACCCCGAATCATTCTTAGAGCTCCTGGGTCACACTCCTTGACCGTAATGCAGCTACTCTCCTCCCCAGCCCTCCTGCTCCCTGAGCCTGGCGGGGACTACTAAGTCGGGTGGTCGTAACATGTCGAAATGTACACCACCACATGCTGCTCTCCAAGCTCCGCTTCCACGTCTGCTACCCTGCAGATTCATCTGTCCTTAGCACTTCCTCCTCCTGAAACATTTTTACACGCCCGAGTCTCTGAGACTGGCGCTAGTTTCCTGCCTTTCACTGCTAACGTTCACAACCACAAAGGTTCTCTCTAGAATCCTAACATAGGTAGGAATGCATAGAGGAAAAGAATTGGTTCGGATGTCCTTTAGACACACTTCGCTCAGAAGTTCGAGTCTTAAGAACTAATCACGACGCAACCAACGAGTACCAAGATTGATTGGTAAGCCACGTTGAGTGCTCTGCTTCCGACATGTCGTACTGTCGAAGCTGTATTAGCTCCAGAAAACTCACAACCACCTCCTCAAGCCAGTCCTCAGCCGCCTACGAGTCAGGCTCACCTCGAAACTTGAGGGATATCTGGTGCTAAAACATATGTAAGGCACTAAGTCTGTGAGTCTCTGCTACCGGTACCGCTGGTAGTGTCTGCTGACCAACAGGTAGTGACATAGCTGGCGCACTACCCGTAGGTACTATCCCAGGTATCGGTTCGCGTAACGAAGCCTCATTACTATAAGGACCAACCTCATGGTCATTCACTGGAAACAACAGGATCTAAGATCATCATCCGCTCTACTAGTATCAAAGCTAGGCGTAGAACTCTAGCAATTGCCTCCATCCAGTCCACTGCTGCCTGGGAAATCTATCTCGCCTCGTATCCTCAGAGGCCTCTACTGCTGGAACTCGTGCATCGCGCTCTGCTAGCGTGCATCGTCAACTAGTGGCATCTGCTGCCTAACGGGTGGTGGTGCTGCTGGTACACCACCCGAAGGTGCCAACACTGAAAAAGGGCCCTGCACTGGAGTCTCGCTGCTCGGTGGGCCATCATCGAGAACTCTCTCGTAACTCTAGCTAACTATCTGCATGGTGACATCCTGAACAGATGTGTCATGGTCAACGATTTATACCTGGTGAGCTGACCTGGTTTGAGCTGACCTAAACCTTTTGGGAAACACACATGCAATCAGTGTTTTCATGCATTAAGTCGGAAATCAGAAGTCAGGGTCCTGGTGTACGGATACGTCGGCCGCCGCACCAACACTGGACTCCCTGGACTGATAACCACACTCAATACACTAAACACTATTGCTTCACATAGCAGAAAGATCAGAGTCTGTGGTAGAACTGACCGCCTCTGATACCAATTTGTCACGACCCGCCCTTGGGGCCCGTGCCGTGACTACCCCAAGCCCGCCTTCCATAGGCCAGGGGCTGGCGACTAGCACCAAGGCGTAAAATCCCAGTAAAAAGGGAAGGCATTGCCTTTATAAAGTAAACTAGCACCTCAGAGTAACAAGCGGAAGTAAAGCAGTACACAAAACTAGAACAACTGTGCTGAAGTAAAGGGGCTGGAAATACAAGCCCAACTGTAAAGTAAAGTACAACTCGAAAGGGAAAACAGCAACTGAAAGTACAAGCGGCTCCTGGGACGTTCTCCTCGATTCCTACCTGAAGGGTAGGTACAGATGGCTCAGCTCCTGGATCGTCCACCACGAATCCTACCTGAAGGGTAGGTACAGATAGCTCCACAACTCCTCGGGTCCAACTGTCCGCTCCGAGCACGTCCCGCTAAGTAGTCCTCCTCCGGGTACCGACCTACTCCGTAAGCCTCAACCGCAGTCAGTGCTGTCCGTCGTCTGCAACCAACACAATGAAGTGCGGGCATAGCCCGTGCAGGGGTGAGTATAAGATACTCAGTAGGGACCCCGAGACCCCCCGAAGGTCTCCTGAAATCCACAAAGGATAAACCACAAGAAGATACAATCACAAGTAACATCCAATATTGATTAGGTATATGACCATACATATACCTATGTCACCAATTTCCGTTCGGCTCCAACACCGAGCCCAAGAACAACCCAATCCACAAGAAGAGTAAACAGTAAATCCACACAGGATAACAGTACAAGTTCACACAGTTTATAACAAGATTATGAAATCAACGGATAACTATTACCCAGGTATATGCCCATACATATACCTAAGTTATCAAGCGACCCATCTCAATCATGAGGAAACACAAAGATCATTGACTCAGCTCAAACCAGGATTTTTATTATCGAAACCGTAACTGCTGAAGAGCTCCGTCTCAAGAGTGTACAGTGGTCCTGTCACGACTCTGAGGCCGCCGCTCACTAACCTAAGACTGCTGAAGTACTCCTCCTGTCGAGTACTGCGGGTCTGCTGCCAACTACCGGGCGCTCCGTCCGCTGAGGGTCTGCTGCCAAATACCGGGCGCTCACCCAGATAGCCTACTGAGGTACTCCTCCTGTCGAGTACCGCGGGTTTGCTGCCAACTACCAGGCGCTCCGTCCGCCGTGGGTCTGCTGCCAACTACTGGGCGCTCCGTCCACTGGGCTAGTCGACTCACTCCAAGTCGAGTCGGTCAAGCAGTCATCAGGTCTCAGTCGGCTACACGGTCTCCGTACTCCGCACGCACGTCTCCACTGTCGCGGGTCTATCGCTACAACCAAGCGCACACGCTCCGTAGAGTATCGCGGGTCCGCCGCTACAACCAAGCGCTCCACCGCCAAGGGTCTGCTGCTGCATCCAAGCGCACCACCATTGTCAAGTACCACAGGTCCGCCGCTACACCCAAGCGCTCCACCGCCCTAGGTAAACAGAAGATTCAGCTCACTCAGGTTCGGTAGCACTGTTCCACGTAGGATCACTGAGTGCTATAGTCGTCGTCGTCAAATCCACACAGGATCTCTGTACTGTCGTCGTCGCAGTCACAGTAGCAGTAGTAGTAGTCGTCACAGTAACAGTCGCAGCCAGCACTAGGGTTCCCGCACACAGCAAGCTCGTTCAGAGGGTCCGCTCCACGAGCCGAGAGGCTGATACATCAATTGTCACAAAGACCAGAGTTGATGTATCCAAAAGTTCTGTATCGACAATAGGAACTCAACGCAACAGACGGCGCGTCGATCGGACGCCCGGTCTGAGAGTTATTGGCATTTTCGTCTCCGGGGCCCGGTTGGTTTTTAAGGAAAAACCAACCCGACCATACTCCACCTGCGTCCAAACCTCGGGCGGAGTATGCCAAAAGATCCGTCTCACTAAGAGGAACACAACGCGACTGACAGCGCGTCAATCGGACGTTCGTAGCTCAAGATATGAGTGTTTCCGCTCCGAAGGCCCGGTTGGTTTCGTGAACGAACCAACCCGGCCGAACTCAAAGTAAACCGAAACCTTGAGTGCGATATACCGAAACGACCGTCTCGATCCAAGGATCGCGTTTCCACTGACGGTTCGTCGATCGGAGGTCCGAGGCTCATGTTATGGGCCAAAAACCAAAACTGGTTCGAAACGGGGGGTCCAGGTCCGGGCCGACCCGGCCCGACCCCCCCCCCCTAGGCGGCGGCGGCGGCGGCGCGGAGGCCGCGGGGTGCCACGGCGGCTCGGGGTGCCGTGAGGGGCCGCACACGGTCGGCACGCGGGGGGCAAGCCCCCGCTGGTTTGGGAAGCGGCGCGGCTTTGCCGTGCCGTTATTTTTTAAAAAGCACCCCCCCCCCCCACGTGGGGGGCCTGCTGGTGCGGAACCGAGGGGGCCGGTTGCCCCCTCCCTTCAAAGAACCGCCCCCCTCTTTAATAGGGGGGTTTTTACATGCTGGCCGGGGAATTAATTCCCCGGTTTAACGGCATCCGGCCGGCCAGCTGGCCGGCCGGTTTTCTCCAGCGGGACCGGAATTTCCGGTCCCCTCTTCGGCTTCCGACGCCGGCGGCCCAGCCGCCGGTCTTCTCTTCCGTCGCGGCCCGGAACCGGCCGCGGTCTCCTCGTCCCGCCGCGGCCCGGAACCGGCCGCGGTGTTCGTCATCCGGCGCGGTGCGACGGCACCGCGCCCCTTCGCCGTGCTTTGATATTCATTCAACGCGGCGCGACGGCGTCACGTTCTTGTTGTTTCTTCCAAGGTGCGCGCGACGGCGTCGCGTAAGTTAAACGTACAATTATCCGCGTGGTGCGACGGCACCACGCCACCTTGCTTCCGCCCGCAAGAATAATCAACATGAACGATGGAGGGGGTTCGGCCGTGTTCGTGCGGTCCGGCCCCCCTCACGTTAAAAATAAGAACGTAACTTAAAACATTCAAAAGTCTCATGCGAATTCCACGATCAAGAAATGGAATAAATTAAGAATAAAACAACAACCCCTACCTCGAAGGAAGTTCGCGGAGCTCGTCAACGATCCGCGAAGGACGAGCATCGCGGAGATCGGACATCACGGAGGTCGGTCGTCACGGAAGAAGACGTCGTCGGCATCGCGGTAGACGGATGCGGTTTCGCCGCGAGAGGCACGTCGCGGAAAGTGCGTTGCGGCGTCGGACGAAGGTTCGCCGCGAAAAGCACGTCGCGGAGAGGATGCGTTGCGGCGTCGTGGAGGAAAACCAATGCGTTGCAGTCCGACGTCGTGGAAGAAGGACGTCGCGTTCTTCGTTGAGGTTTGAAGAAGAAGAGAAAGCTCTCAAATCCTCTCAAGAAAAAAAAGGGACTAACCAAAAACAATAAATTAAGCTCACTTAATTTATTAACACAACACAAACCTTTGAAATTCAAGAGTTTGAATTTCAAAACATTAATTAAACTCACTTATTAATGACATAAGTTATAACCTAAGTTTACATCATTAATTGTGAGTTGGGGAGGGTTAGAGAATATGAAGGGGTGGGGTTCGTGTGGGCCCCACCACCCTCTTAACCTCCCAAGGGAAGTTGGGTTGTCACCCACCTTCCACCCAAAGGATAAAAACACTTAAGGAAGATAAAAATAAAAATTGAAGTTAAATTTTTATTTTAACATTCACAATTTTATTTTTACAACTTCCCACGTGTAAACGAAACTTCGGGAAAGGTCTCCTTAAGCGAATATCGACACTGCGAGTTCATCGGTGCCCTCGGATTTCAATTCCGAGCACCGGATCAAAAGTTAGGAATTCCCGCTCGTTCGTTCACTGAACGTACCCGAGCCAAACTTCGGAAATTAATTCGGGGCACTCTGGGCCTCGGAATCATGTGCCGTCTGAAACCGCGCTCTTGTAAAATTCTAAAGAAATTTGAGAAAAAAAAATTTCCCTTGAATTTTACGGGTCTTTACAGCATGGGAGGAAACCTGTGGTTTTCATGATTCCAATCATTGTGAATCATCTTTATTTTTTAAAATAGGATTAATGAATAATTTTGATATTTAAAAACAAAATTACTTAATAAATCAACTCAAAATATTATTATACCTCAGACTATTGAATTGTTCTTGTATTATGAGTATGGATGGGTTTGAAAGGGGAACATCAAATTCATCTGTGTCACATGGTGTGATCCTTGAGTAATACCTTACACAGAAATTTAGAAAGACAATAATGTATATCAGTTTATTTTATGTCATTTTTATTTGTTTGTAGGTTAAAATAACAATAAAAAACAATAATAATATTAATAATAAATTAAAAAGAAACGAATTAGGTTATGGGGAAAATCCCATCACAACAGGAGAAGCTGTGAGGACTCGGGCTCATAACCTAAGTGAGATAGGGGTATGTTCTTACCCCTAACCTACAACTTATAATGCTTCCTTATTATATAATATTGTATACATACTAAGATTTTACATTTAATATATATATATATATATATTGTTTTCCCCTTTTTCTATTAGGGAACTATACAAGTGACATGGATATCAAAGGACTAAATTAGAGCAACAAGAACTTCAACTTAAACCACCAGGTGACTTCATTATATTCTCCTCATATTTCAAATTTATTTGCGAACTCCTCTAATCTAAATCTAACCCCTTCTAAATTTTATATTCCTTAAACACTAGGGATAATGTTATTCTACGTTGGGGGGTGAAAAGAATGAAAAAATTTATTAATTTTGTGTGCCTAAAAAATGTATGGAAGGAAATATTTATTTAACGCTGAACATTGTAATTCACATTGAACACTTTGAAATTTAATATCAAATAATTTATCATTCCCTGATTCCAATTTTAATCCTGGTATAATTTCATGGGAATATATTTTTGAATATGACGTTGTCTAATGTGATTCTTCATTGTTTATTTTTTCATCAAAATAAAAAAGTCACAATGAACACCCATTGAAAAGTGGGGTATTATATTGAGTTCAACGGTTCCCCCAAAAAAGTATCTTAGTTTTAGTGATCATTTTATTTTTAATATTAATATTCTATAAAGAATAAAAAAATAAAAAAACAATAAATTAGTGCGTACAGAAAAGAAATGACCGAATGTGTGTCTTTCAGCACATGGGGATCCTGAACCATAGTTGTCTGGCCCAATGATAGTAATGTTATCTTTATTTGTGGTAATTTGACTTTTTTTATTTAGTTAACTTGAGATGATGCCTGATTATGAGGGATTCACTTGGTTCTCATTGGTCTTTGAGCCTAAGAGTCATCGACAATGTCTCGCTACATGGGTTGAATCTTTTGAGTGAAATTTCAATTACTATGGAAATATTTCAAAAAAAATTAAATACTCATCTTAATATTGAAATTTTATTCCAACTAGCACTTCTATCATTTCCCTTTGAGTAATTATGAACCCCCCATGTCTATTGTGATACACAACACTTCATCTTTATTAATTGAAATTGGTTGAAATGTGCTGATGAATTTATACAAATGAATGGGCTTGGGCTTGGGATGTTCTTATGAAACTTTCTTGTATTAAATGATTGTAATGGGTTTCATTATTGTTTGGTATAATGGTTTTTTGTGATCATTGTGTATTAAAATGTTTTTGGAAATGGGAATTTTAATTTAATATTATTGAGATGTATTTTGTTTGAAACTATAAAAACTCAAGGGGGTGTGATTATCCACAATAAAAGGAGAATATGTATTGCTTATATTATATTATTCATGTGCATTATTTATCATAAACACCATTTTTAGAGCATTTTACACTCGGAAATATTTTCAAAATATAATTGTAATTCCATATTCAAATGCACTATTACATGGTAGATTTTTTAACATCATTTAAAGTACCGAATGATCTTGATTTTGTTTTCATATTTAATTTTAATGTTTTTCATTAAATTCTTAACAATTAATAATTTTTTAGTACTTGATGATTCACATTGTAAGACAACCAAATTTTACATTAACAAACAACATTTTGGGTGAAGTTAACTGGACATCATCTCAATAAAAATATTGTAGAGGCTAGTATAAAAGCCCAATACTTTTGAAAATTGAACTGATGTTTGTGAAAATAATGGGGAAAATTCATTAAAATAGTTACATGACATAATTCAGAGTTTTAAAGGGTGTTCTGTGCGACCCAATTTGGATATAAAATTGTGGTCCAGATTCTGCATCCCAAAAAATCATCCCACCAATATAATCATATCTCGATAACAAAAAATTCATTTGGGAGGAAAAATTATAGAGTCCTAGGAGGTATCCCGAGCCTCATTTGTTTTTTATATGGACTACTCTAATTCTTCCATATATAAGGTCATTTAGGGGCCTCTTTTCAGTGGATGCAAGCTAGCTCCAACATTGAGTCTAGGGTGGAAAAGTCTCATCTCCCTTATGTTCCACCACCCCAGACCTACCATACTCAAGTAGGAACCTTTTTAATGTTGAGATATCGACCCCAGTATATTGAAATTCCTATTTAAGTTATGGGTGGGGATGGTTTTTATCATTTTTTGTGCATTCTTTAATTGTAATGTTATGCTGTGATTTTGTTGCCTTGAGTTTTTCTTTCTCATGTAAGTTGTTCAAATCATCTTAATTTATTAGAAAAGTTCTTATTATCCTATTATTATATTATTATTAATATCACATTGATACCATTGTATAATGGTGTGAATTTATTAACACCAACCCTTATGATGTTATCACACAATGGTGTAGTGATCGTTATTTCATTGTTTTTTTACTTCTTTATTTCTTCCCTCATTAGTCTACATCCCGCTTCCATTGAAACCATAGAATCAATGGAGGGATAAACCACTTATAAGGTTATCCAAGGGAACAGAATTTTAATTTATTGGATATTATTTCTCACTCCATTAATATATAATCACTTCTTTTAATTGTGAATTTTTTTTGGCAATATTTAAAATCCTTCATCCTTGTGGAATTTAAGGCCACAAACATCAAGTACTAATATGAACCTTTACCTTGGCATTCTTAAATCATTTATACTTTAAGTTTATATGTGATTATTATTAGGGTGTGTAGAAATTAAACTAGTATGTTACGATTTTTTTTGATCTCCTTAAATGAAACCATCTCATGTATAAGAAGATGAAATAATTGAAAATGGAATTCATCCAATCCACCCAGAGAAATAACCTAAGGTCGACTCATTATCATAATTTGAATTAACATAGATATATTAGTAATATTTTAAACCCATATAAAATAAACCCATGTTGTCAACTTCATATCCAAAAACAATCCATAGAATGTACGTGTCTGTACGAAACATCTTAGGACTTTGAGGATTTGACAACCCAAGAAAAACTACAAAGACCTCTTAACCATAAAATCTTGGGTAAATTTGGGTGAGACCAACAGTCTTCATAATATTAAATGTCTAATGAAATATAAATTAATATGTGGTATAATGATACATAGACAATGAAGGATAATAAATATTTTATACATCCTGCATATAGATTAGTATGAAAGCCATTTGATTATCAATATCCTTATTTTGAAGATGACATGTGTAATGTGGGTTTGGATTTATCATGTTCTAGTTTTAATCCATTTGATCATATAATGAATTCACACAGAATGTGGCCAATTTGTATGCACATTTATATCCTTATTACATGGATGTTTATGAAAAAACCTTTAAATTTCAATTGTATACTCTTTTATAGATATTATGATCCTAAAAATGATATTGATGTATAGATACAACATTTTATAAAAGAATGGAATCACATTTCTTATGTGGGTGTGTGCACATATGATGTATGTTCAAAAGAAATATATCATATATGTGTTGAACTTATGTGAATGATAATGATTTTCTTGATTATGCAATGATGTTTGGATATACCATGAAGGGATAAAATTCATGTCCTTTTTTGAAGAATACATTATCTATAGAACATAAATATCACATTATTTACAATTTTATGGGACATCGATTATTTTTTCTAATGGATTGTTAATATATGAATAATTTACCATGTTTTTACATTACCATAGAGACTGAAAGTCCACCTCAACAATTTTTTAACCGATGTACTTAATGAATATTAATATGTAATTTTTTATTTCATAATGGTGAGATGAAATCTTGAATGAGTGGTAATATTTCCATTGAATCTTGTTACAACTGGATGATCTAAAGTACACTGGTTGAGTTTACTTATTAGTTAACCAATTTTTTGTGTTATTACATAGATGTAATTTACATTGAAAAAATATATTTTAAATGATTATTTAAATTAATTTTAATTTCAAGGGTAAGAAAAATATTAATTATGATCTCAACATGACTTGGTGGAATTTGGTATCGGATCATAATTTTATCTTGTGTGTATTAGTTAAAATAAATGAAAATTTATTTATTCATGATATGTCGTGACAACTACAAAAAAAATAAATTTCTAAAAGTACTATATACAGTCAATTTTCGTTATTTATATTCAAAAAATATATCAAAATTATTTTACATAAGAGAGTTGAATCTGAAATATTTGATGTCTCAGAATTATAAAATTTTACTATATAGTTGATTCTAAATAAAATTGTCCATATAAAATAATTTAGTGTCATGGTAATAGTTACCCAGTTGTAAAAATTTTATAGAGAACTTTGTACTATGAATTTTATTCATCTATATATAGAAAAATATTCTTTAAGTTTCACTATTAATTTTGTAGAAGTTTGATAAAATGTTTCCTTCATCATTTTTCACATGATTGTTACATCCAGATTTCCATTTTCCAATGGAAAATATTATTGAATAATAATTTATTATCATTGGATTTATCCAAGTAAAATCAATGTATACACATTGAAGTATAATGTTTGGAAATAGAATCATCCAAAATGTTCTATTGTGAAAGGCTGCTTTACTCAATAGTGGATGGATTTTTGTTCAATGTATCAATTGGATATCACTATAATTCAGAATGGTACAACGATAAATGAAGAAGAGTATTATGAGAAAATGAAACCTATTATTTCCATCACTTACCCAAATATGGGGAATTTTGGGATCATATACATTAACTACATTAATACTTGAAGAGGGTGAGATGGCGTATTGCATAGTATTTTTTAACTATGATTTGATTGATCAATACATCAAGTATGTAAATTGAACTTGTCTATGTTGTATCATCTCATGTAATTGTAAGTATCTATTAAACTACTACTATTTTCTCTTTAAGGAATATAAGTAAATTATAAAATGAAATCAGCAATCATTAACTGTGAAAATGTGAGGGACTATATATAGAAAATAATTTCATTCTTTCTTGAAATTGAAGGTATAAGTATTTCTGCAAAAAAAACTATTAAAATTAGTATTTAGTTACTTTTATTAGTCATTTATGTTTATTGTATTGAGTTTTGATGGATACTCTATCTATAAGGAGACAATATATTTGGATTTTTTTCCTAATTCTATTGTTCAGGAATAAAAATCAGTTATGATCAATTGGTAGAAACTTATTATCACTGAATAAGAAATGAACATGAGGAAACAACATGATGGTATTATAGTAACTACCATAAATAAATATTATTCTAGTACATCCAATATTATACATCAATTTGAAATTGTATCTTATTATGGAGACATTGAGAAAATAATAATTTTAGATTATTAATCTCAGGGTCAAGTCACTCTGATTAAATGAATATGGTTTCATTCAATGGTGATACATGGAATTTTCAATTATTAATATGAGTAACACTCATCCTACTAATGAGACATATATATTGACATCATTGGAAAAAAAATTATTTTTTTGTGAAATATCATTCGAGACCTAAATTTAGTGTCAATATTAACTAAATACCATAATTATTTTTGTTCGTGGTGGTGATGAAATCAACACGATCACTTACCCCATTAACCCTGATATATTTATAACTTTTTATAACTCCAATAGGTAAATTTATAGAGTTGATTTTGACCATGATATTATGGATGGAAATATATATAATCATCGATCTGTGTTCTCAATTCATTTGTTTTCTCTTGAAAGGGTTGTTCAAGATGGTACTTTTTGATTTTATATAATATTAAAGATCAATATTTTTTTCCAACATAAACTTCATGTGATTTTTCATTATATAGTGGTTGTAGTTTTCCTTTCTTTTCATTTTTTCATTTTTAATTGAATATTATTTGAACCTAACATGATAATAAAAATGAAACTATTAAATTACAATGAGAAGTGATGAATTGAAGTGAATCATATTAAACCAATTAAAATATAAAAAACATTTGAAAATAATGACCTAACTAGAAATGGAAAATTGACCAGGCCCAAAATAATGACCCAAATGACCTAACATAATAACATGGAAAAATGACCTAAACAATTGGCCGAAATGAACTAAATGACCTAACCAAAATTGAATTGCATATAATTGAAAAAATGATAAGAAAACTATATCCTACCCATGATAAACATTCTAATATGAACATGTTGATTTTTCAATGACACAACTTTTATGTTTTATAATTCTTCCCACTAAATATAATATTATTTTGTTACGTAACTATTTATCAATTATTTTGTTTTAAAATTTTTATTCCTTAATTAAAACATGAAATATATTATTTACATTCATTATTATACATTATTTATGATTTTATAAGTAAATATATATATTTTTTCAAATGTAGGAAATGAAAAATATTTTTTCCAAAAGTTTGGGGTTCAAGCCTCGTTTTTTTATTCCATCAAAACAAAATACCCCCTTTTTTCTCGGTAGGGGGAGACCCATTATATATCTTGAAGGCCAAATGGTGTGAGAGCCCTTTTGTATGGCCTAAAGGGTCCTATGCAGAATAGTACTTCTATGGTACCTGAGCTACTACAATCCCAGCTATAGTACCTCCGCTGCTACAGTTCTCGCTATAGCACCTCCACCACTATTCTTTCACCTCTTCTACAGTTTCGCCACTGTTATAGTTCTAATATAGTGCCCTACTATAGCACTATTATAGTAATCAAGAATTTTTTCCCTACTCAAAATCAATCCTAGGTGTTTTGGACCTACTGGTAGCAGTGCTCATAAAAATGATGTGAGGGGGTGGTACTATATATACTTGCACCTCATGTCACATCTGATAACACCCTATCCCTTTATCAGATATAACATCGAGGACACTTTCTAATACTATAATTTCATTAGAAAAACATAAGATATTTAGTCCTCATATACGATCATCAACATTTAATTTTAATCCTCCAAATCTTTTGTTCCCTTTTTGATGATGTATCATACTCCCTATCTATATTTTAAATTTGGACATATATATATTATAGCTTCTTATCCTACTATATAATTCACCCCAAAATATTTTCCAATATTCTACTTCAAATTATACATTGACACTTTATAATACTCATAAAAATTTATTAGGCCCCACTTCTACTATATAGTTGGATGCTCCTTCGGAACATAAAGATCTAGAAGTACCAACAGATCATCCTAGCTTAGCAATATTTATATAACCCAAGAAAAAAAATTGAAAA
Source organism: Viscum album (assembly GCA_963277665.1). Taxonomy (NCBI): domain Eukaryota; kingdom Viridiplantae; phylum Streptophyta; class Magnoliopsida; order Santalales; family Viscaceae; genus Viscum; species Viscum album. The sequence goes on along the minus strand of OY728157.1, from coordinate 450,413,395 downwards.
AAATTCATATTAATTATAATATTTATTAGTATACATTTTAATTCTTATATGAATCATCCACTAGGTGGTATGGGAATACACACATGAATGATGTGTGGAATTGGAACACACAACTGATTGATGAGTATAATGAGGAGACTGAAATGATTGTAAAAAAGTATGAGAATGTGGGAAATTTATCGTGATGATTTCTAAATACTATAACATCATTTTGGATTAGCGACTCTCTGAGAGGAACCTTTAAAATAATGTAATGGATACTTTTTATGTGAAATATGGTTATAAAAATTCATTATATTTAATGTTATATTATTAATATATTTATAAGAATTAATATCTGGTAAACATATACATTATAATTTCCCCTATGGTGAGGCTACGAGGACTACATGAATCATGGAATTAAGTGAGAAATAGAGAGCATATGAGTTTGAGTTGTATAGTGGAAGAATTGTTTTAGTTATATTGGATTTAGGGGCTATATATATCATGAATGAGTTTCGAACATCATATTATCATAAAATTATCTCTCATTATAAGATTATTGAGTTTATAATATTAATCATATTTTATGTTTTGGAATGAATATTATGATGATTTAAATTAATAATATCTATTATAATGTTGATAATTAATTTTTGATGATGCATTAGAAGGAAATTATAAAACATGGACTCTAAAAAATACCTCTACACATAAGGGAGGACTACGATCTCTGAACATGAGAGGAAGGAGGTATTATTATTATACTCTTGTTTATAATTTTTATAATTTAATTTATTAGGGAAATAAAATTTCATCAATTCTAAATTATATAGATTCATTTTTTTCATAACAATTATAATTATATAAATTTAAATTTAATAACATAATAATATATTGATGAGAAAAAATTTATTAAAGAGTTTTTTGTTGGTCTGAGTTATGAATTTTGGTTTTTATTGTGTTTATTTATTATAAGAATTAATAATTTTACATCATATATTAAACTAGTTGAATTTAGGGACTTCTACATTTTTAATGTCTTCATCATAGTCATGAATGTAATTTCTATTTAATTTCATAAATAATCCTTACCCATTTCCTTCAAACATTGTTTATTTTCAAGGACTGCATTTTAATGATATCCCTCAACTAATGCATCCTTTTACAATATCACATGTATACAATTGAATAATATAATTTTCAAATAATAATATCTGTATATACCACATGAGTTTGATTTAGTTCAAATATAATATCTCGAAAATTTTATTCTATATAGTCTTTTTCAATCCTTTATTCATTATTGGATTTTATATTGAATCATTTCAATCAAATTTCATATTAATCGAATCATCGAAAATGAAATACTTTTTATTATCAAAATTGTATATTTTATAAATGATGAATAAACAATAATATACCATTATAATAATTAAAACTAAAATTATAAAAGTTATACATAGTGTTAATAACAATTAAATTTCATAAAGAACTCTAAAATAACCAACCTTTGCTTTCTTACCTGTCTAATACAAATTAGGAGTCCTATAGAGAATAATTATAATTGGAATTCAATTTGATATATAGAAAAAACATTATCAATATTCAACAGAAAATTATTACAAAAATATATACACTATAAGATTGTTAGTTCCATTTGATGAAGTAAATTATTCATAAAATTCATATTTTTTAAATTGATTTCATGGGTCTCAAAAGAAAGAAGAATAATTAATTCCACATAATATAAAACAATATATTATGTAATTTAATACCAATATTACTTGTAAATGAAATAATCCAAAACCCTTTTTCATTCAAAACTAAATTTTAATATGTAGAAAATATATATAGATGTTCACTCCAAGAAAACATAATTATTCCCATGTAAAACATATTTAATCATCCATAATAAAAAAATAATTATTCTTTCCTATGATGTTTTAATGTATAGGTTTGTAATGTGAAATCCCAATGAACCAACTCTAATGGTCATATATTTCTCACTTTCCTTATCATGTCAAACAACCACCAATATTTCATTTACATAATTGTTATATATAAAATGATAATTTCCATGTAATGTTTAATAAATTTATCCAATATTTTTATAATTTCATTATTCTAGAGAATATGGTTGTTTAAAATACCGAGATTCATATTTTGATGAAAATTATTTGTTTACATGAAATTGAAATACTTTTTCTGATTCACAATTAACTCTAAAAGGATAATAGAATTACAAGAATCATACTGAGAATATCCTCATACTCATTAATGAAGAAAAGTAGATGGAGGAACCATAATTTAATGAAATACATAAGGAATATACTATAACCCCCTAGTATTGGCATGTACATGAAAATATATATGTAATATACTGATACTCAATAAATGAATCTCCCGACTATGTTTGACTAGTTCTTATTGTACTTACAATGACTAATGGTTTGGTTTTTCTACAATAATAAATCCTAATATTGTGTTAGACTTCCATTCAAGTTTTGAAGTACTGATTCTTCTGTGTCTACTTTATCCTCTAAAATTTTAGGTTACATATTTTCCTCATGTGACCATCATATAAATTTTTTTTCCTTGTTTAAATAAAAAAAATTGTTAACAAGTTCAATAAAGTGTACTCGTTGGTATTTTTCTTTCACACATTACATCAATAACATGCATGCACAAATCACATCATATATCATTTACTAGAAGTAGTAAATCTATGTTGAGTTGGAATTTGAAATATAAATTTCAATGAAATAATATTTTTCATCTATTTCTAAACTTATTCTTCTACATTATAATTATTATTCATTTCCGTCTTCATTCATGTGCACTACTGAATAAATGAGTTTTCTACAGTGTAGATGAGTGAATGTGTTCTACCTAATTCTAATTCATTCAAAGTAACCCATATAAACCTATAGACCTATAAATTTTTTAACATGGATGAAAATACCAAAAAATTTAAAAATACTTTCATATTTTATCCAAAATCTTCATAACTGATTCTAATCAATATCAAACACTCTATAAAAATTGAAATGAATAACATATCAAATTTAACAAAAAATATAACTTAATATTTCAAATGATTTTTTAATGGAAAAAAATTGTCTCTTCATTTTAAAAAATCACTAAACCAACTTCTATATATAATTTAACTATTCAAGAATTAACATCATGTTACAAAAATCTCATTATAAATCCAAATACTTCAGGTCATATATTAGGGTCAACAATATTACAATGAATCTAACTACTTCAAAATATTTCATTAATAATACAACTAAATTTAACCATCTATTACATTGATTACAAGAAACATGGGATTAACCATATTAAGAAAGATAATATATAGATGAATGTACCTAATAGAGAATAATATTAGGATTAGGTTCAGTAGGTTGACCAAGGGAACATTTCAATGGATAGATCTAGATTAAACTATTTCACACAATAATCTATTAAAACCCCATTAAAATTTACCAAAAAGGATACAATTATGATTCTTATTATGATCTAATTGGTACAAAGGCCTCATAGGCCTAGAATTACTACACTGGTTTGGTACTAGGTTCTTCCTCATGAAAAATGATGATGATGATGATGATAAATTGGTTCAATAATTATACAATCAAAAATATGATCATACATTTATAATTACCCATTTCCAATAGAACCTATTATATTATGGTAAAGGAATAACACTTCAGGTATTATAGCCAAAATTCACTAAGTACTAAAATTCTATTTTGGACGATGATAACCATATTAATATCAATAAAAATATAAAATATATAACTAGAAAATGTATTTTAAAATTTATTAAATTATATTTTAGTGTAAGTTTATATTAAAGTAATCCCTGAATACAACCATAGAATGTGTTATAAGAAAATAATTATCATGTAAATCATATAGTCCCAAATTAATAAAAGGAAGGCCAAAGGTATGATCATGTAAAACAATATAAAAAATGAATAAAATAAATAGAGGAAAAATTTATTGTCCAAAACCTTAGCTTAGGCTGATATATATCTCTTTTGATAACCTCTATCACACTCACCAATATAGTATTCATTTCATAAACCTACATATTAATATATACTCTATAAGCCAACAAACATTCAAGTAAATTTTATCAAAATAATAGGGTGATTTTTATTTATTATAAAAATAAACCCATCTGTATTATCAAATGGTAAAAATAAACTCTAATGAATCTCATATCACATAACTGACTAGACAATAAACAATTTATGGAACCTTAATTTACTTCTGAAAAACATTGTCTCCCCTTCTAAGAAAACTTATAAAACATAGAGAAATATGAAATACATTCAGTTCCACAACCAAAATCAACTTCAGAACTTCCACATATTCAACATTTTGACTTCTACAAATAGTTTTTTTCTAAAACCACCAAATATATAAAAAAAATTCATTATTTTAATACATCTTGAATAATTTAAATGTCAGTCCCATGTTTCTAGTTTCCATCCTCCTCCCCTTCTGATTCATCATGTCTTCTGATATCCTTATAAATCTCTATGTCATGATATCTAACAATAATTTTATCAAATAAAACACATAAAATAAATTTTTAAAAATTTATACGTTCTTTTATTTTTTTATAATATTACTATAATAAAAATTTTGATTTCATCTCCAATTTATTAAATGAAATGTATGGATTTATAGTAAATTCTACATAGCCATCATTTCTAAATAAAATGAAAAATTCCAATTTCCCATATATTTTATTTATTTATCTTCACCTTTCACATATAATTTAGTAGGGTTATATATTCATGTATTTACTCACCAAAAATTTTGGATTTATTGATTGTAGTTTTTCATAGTTATTGTTAACAAAATACATTTCTGTGAAAATTAATTAAATTGTTTTTTATATTAATTTTCAAGTAAATATTTCTTATAATAATTTAAATTTGTTGAAAAATAATATTTTATTTATTTATTGTTTTCTACATTCAATTTCATTTTTGATAATAGTTTTGAATATTGAAGGATGTGTGCCATATGAAATATGATTTTTCCTCAATAGAAAAAATAATTATAGAAGGGTGGTAAAAAAAAGACACAACATAAGATTGTAGATTTTACATTGTTAAATTCAAATATAAATATATATTTTCTAACTAAATAGTTATAGGAACCCCAAATCCACAAAACAAAATTATGTGTCTTCTTTATGACATTGTAATAATATATATGGAATCACATAATGAATTACTAAATATATTATTAATTTTATTAAACAAGATACATTCATGATTCATCCATTAAATTTTAAAACTCTAATTGAAACATAATTTTCTTTATAATATCATTATTTCCTATTGAATATCCTTCAATATAATATATTGTAAGAACCCATATCTTCTTTTCCAATCTATTTTTCCTTTTTCTGGTGTTTTTGGGAAAAAGAGGAGTTTCTAGAAATTTTTGAAATACAGGCCATGTACATTATAAGTACACATTGTGTACTAAGTTACCATGGGTAGCAGGGTACTGGCCATGTAGCAGCCATTCACACGGCCGTGTGTGGTGACCTGGAGACCACCTAATGTAGGGGTTGATAAAGGCAAGTACATGTTTTATTCCCCTAAAGTAAAAGCCATGTAATTTTTTTTCATTAAATGCACTGATGTTGCGTCTGACAGACAGAACCATCTCTTTCTAGGTCTGGATCGATTGAGAGAGACTGTACGGTCATAGAACTTCTCTGAGCCCCTGATCGATCACTCGTTCTCTAAATCGACTAATGTTAATTTTGTTGGGATACCCTCGGTAAGCTCTTCCTTATTCCATAACTTCATTTTCTGAATCCTCTTCTTTTTCAAGATATCTTCGGTTAAGAGTTTTTGTAATTTGTATACATCTACGGTGTTCATGGGAGATTCAAGGCTTGAGGTTCACGTATAACAATCCTACAACATAGAGGTAGGTGGTTTGTACCTTTCTGTTGATAGTCTTTGAGTTATATGTACAGAAGTTCATGATACCCATGAACGGGGTATTGTGTGTTTATGAGTTTAGCCCTGATAACTTCCTTCTATGCTTGTATTCTTGAATAGAGGATTAGTAAATGTGAATAGGGTTAATTTTCATGCTTTGGAAGTGTTTTTCCCGTGCATGTTTGCTTGTTTTGACCGTTTGGTGTGTCTTTTCTTGTTAGGCTGCTGTTTACTTTCCATGCCTAGTATTTTAGGATGGATTGATTCATATCTTTCTTGTTGTTATGTTGTAGATTGGTTATCCAAGTAGTTATTAAGGTTTACATTAGCTACATTTCATTGCTATGCTTTTTTGAATTACACAGGGCCGTGAGAACCTGGTGTAGTGGGCCATTGGGAGAATAGATGTAAGGGATTCTCTAGACTGTCTGTTGTTTTTTCTACAAAGCGAGACCATATTGGGAATTGACGTAAGTGCTTCCTCAGAGTGTCTTTAGTTCCTCGATGCAAGCCAGAGGGGGAATGTGACGTAAGTGCTTCCCCAGAGCACCTTTTAGTTACCGACATGAGACTATAGGGGGAATTGATGACAAGTACTTCCCCACAGAGTCTATACTAAAAATGAACCAGAGGGGTTAGACTATGTGTACTTCCTAGAGGGTTGCTTGTGTTTTCTCGGTAGGACCAGAGGGGATTAGGCTATGAGTAAATCCAAGAGGGTTACCTTTTCTTGATTATCTATTTACATGCTTTTTGGAACTGAATTATTTAAAACAGTGGAATTCTTACTGTTGAGTACTTCTTTATTTACTGCTTATTTTGTTTATTGCTTGCTATATATATTTACTGACTGTTAGACACAGATATCTTTTTGGTTTCTTACTGGGATTTATTTTCACACCCTATTTGGGCTATGCTTTTGGGCCCAAACAGATTATATTGTTGCAGGTATAGATAAGGGAAATCACCCTTCTTCCTTAGCTACTTGACTACTTTGGAGCTGGGGAGCATGGGACCAAGCATTGTCTTATGATGCTGTGGAATTGTTTACTGTTTTTCTTGTACTTTGGTTTAGTACTATATTTTAATATTGTGACGTCTTTGACTTCTTTCCTAGGCATATGTATCATGTATCATTATATTTTTTCTCCAGTTGCTTATTTCTCTCAGTCTTCCGCTGTTTAATGTTGTATGTCATTAATTACTGCTTCCACTAATGTATATATATTTTTTATGCCATGTTACTCTGAAAATGAGGGAATAGTTTCCCCACTATCTCCCCCAAGGCCCTCACTATTAGTTAGAAACCTCTGGAGTTTGGGGAAATGCACTTGAGTCCCTATGACCAACCGGGTACGGGGCGCCTCTAGGTGGCTTCTAGAACCAGGACGTTACAAAGTGTTATCATTGGAATTCTTTTATCTGGATTTACTATTAGAGCCTATATCAAGGGATAGGAAGAAATAGGTACTTGGTAATAAGTTGTGCCCTGGAGTAGCTAACATGTGTTCAAGGAAAATAAAATCTACCCTGTTATTGTAAATGTTTTGGTTTTTCAAATTTTCAGTTGATTTTATTTCACTGTTGGGTGATTCAAATGTTTTGTGCTATTATTTTTTATGTTATTGAGGTTCTATTTCTTTTAAAACCAAACAATATGAGGTTACAATACCTCATGCATCATATAAAAACTTTCTAGAAATCACATGTCATGCATTCTTTCCATGGCATTTAGGGTGCATTAGTAATTGCATGTTGTTGTGATAGATTTTGTGATAGATGTTGTGCTAGATATGCTTGTTGTTGTGATAGATGCCTTGATAGAATACCTGATTTTGATAAGTTATTGAATTGTTTATGGTTTTGTTTGATTGAATACCAAAAATTGGTTCTTGAGGTGTTATGGGCCCTCATGGATCGGAATTTGGTGAATCATTAACCTGTTATTCTTGTATAGGGTATGTATAAGATTACAAGATTTGATTCGTGGGGAGTATGGGCCCTAATGGATCATAATTTGACACGTAAAATTTCATTTAAATGTTTTTCTAGGATTCGTAGTAGTTTTAGAGGCTTACTATTAAGAAAAACACAGAATACACGCCGTGTAATGATGAATACATTCCATGTGTTCTTCTATTCGTGATGAAATTGAATTTCTTAAGTACACATCATGTACTGTATCTACACGATGTGTAGTCTCTAACTGTGTCACAGGATATGTGGGTAGAGACATGGGGTTGGGAAATCCTTGGGGGAACACGCCGTGTCTAGTTTTACATGCCATGTTGTGTAGACCATGTGTCCACCCATGTGACTAACGACACAGATGGATAAAAAATTAAGCAATACTCACCATGTCAGTCTTCAACACACCATGTAGTGTAATCCCTAAAATCTGGCTGTGTAACTGACATCACGGGTCAGTGGAAATCCTTTGGTATAGGTCGTGTCCATCTGGAACATGCTTTGTAGTGTGAGTGGTGTATTCGGCCATGTCACTAACAACACGGGTCAGTGAAGCTCATCTAGTACACACTATGTTTGGCACAAACACACCATGTACTCTTGTTCTAGGAGAACCATGTGGCTTAGCCGTGTAAGTAAAATCGTGAAGGGGAAGAGGATTAAAGTACACATTGTGTGTTAGGACAATCAGACATGTATGTGGTGTTACACGACTAGTTTTGGCAGAAATACAAACCCATGTGAAAGGCTTCAGGGAACACGTCGTGTAGGCATGATACACGCCGTGTATCCATGATTTGTAAAACATGACTGATTTCATTCTCATGTTCTTTAATTACCCTTCTAACATACAGTCCTTGATAATCTAGATCAAAGGTGTGCATTTGACCTGGCAGAGTCATGCCACCGAGATGTCCTCTCCTTGTACGCCAGTTACAAAGAAACTATCAGACACCAGACATGATAGATGAGGGACTACTTGTAGATCCTCCAGTTGTTCTATTCTAGGAACCAACCATCATTCCAGACACAGGTTTTGATGCATAGTTCTAGGATTTCTTTATAAGGTTCATGTAGACTTTTCAAGGAGTACCGTATCCTGCCCCTTTTATGGAAGAGCTGACACCGGTTTTCTAGCAGCAGCATCCTCCCACCATCATAGGGGAAAGAGGACCTTAGGCTATATTTTCATGGTTATAAGCCATTTTTTCTATCTTCGAGCATCTGAAGATGCCTCCATAGAGGAGGGTCAATCTCACCATGTACATGCTTTAGTATTATACCAAGAGATGGTGGTATGTGATCGCATAGGTGGGACGCTAGATAATTATGGCTTGGGATGAGTTTCGGTGTACCTTCTACAACTACTTCTACATGGAGACTTCTAGGGCCAATCAAGCTCAAGAGTTCATGAGTCTAGAGCAGGGTACTCTTTCTATTATGATGTATTCTTCTCACTTCATAGAGCTGCAACGCTTCACACATATTCTAAGAGGGGATGAATTATTCCTATAAAGGATGATTGAGGATGGTATGAGGCATGACATACGATCATAGGTGAACATCTTCAGGTTGACTTCCATCACTTCTATCATCAACCAAGTGCTGATCACGGAGTGCAATCTGAGGGATTTTGGAGTTGTGAGCTAGGGTGGCTCGACTTCTGGAGTTAGTATCCCTCCTACTAAAATCAAGAAGTGCCACATGGGGTCTTCACATGGTGATCCAAGGAGGTGAGACACTTATTCTGGTTTCTAGGTTTTGTGCTACAAATTTTGGAAGAGAGGGTATAAAAGGACACATTGCCCGATAAATCCATTGGAGTGTCGATCTTGCAGCAAGATGAGTCATCTTCAGCGTTTTTGTCATATATTTTCTCTAGAAGTTGCTGACATGGATTCATCTTTTACTCCTAGTTTAGGAGCAGTGCCACCTGGTTCTCACCAGTCTGGGAACTGGGGTTCTTCCGGCTGTTCTGGCCAAGGAGGAGGTCGCGACCGTGGTAGTCAGTTGCCATGTTTTCAGCAACAAAAGGGTGGATCATCTCAAAGTCGTCAAGCAGGGTCATAGGGTCGTGGTGAAGGTCAGACTTTTGTGGTGGAGTGGACACAGTAGTGTTGAGTCAATAAGGTTTTCCTTATGACTTTTCCATTCCTTCTTGTTTTGAAAATCACAAACACCTTATCTGAAGGAAAATTGCTTTCATAAGGAAATTTTCTTTCTTAAGGAAAATCGCTTTTATAAGAAAAATTATCCTTTTCATTTTTTTCATCCATATTTTTCTTAAGTATAAATTTCGGATTCATTTTCTCGGAATCATTGAAACTCTGATCTAAAGCATTCTGTTTTAGGGTTCGGATTCTGGATAAGAACTATAAAGAAGTTTCATTCCGAATTCCGGATATGAACTCTGACTAAGTTCTATTCCAGATTCAGGATACGAATTCTGAAGAAGAATTCTCATTACGAACTCTAATGAAGAATTCCCATTACGAACTCAAATGAAGAATTCTCATTATGAATTCTCATTACGAATTCTGATGAAAAATTTTCATTACGAATTCTGATGAAGAATTCTCATTACGAATTCTAATGAAAAATTCTCATTACGAATTCTAATGAAGAAATCTCATTCCGAATTCTAATTATGAATTCTGGTAATGAATTCTCATTACGAATTCTAATGAAGAATTCTCATTACGAATTCTAATGAAGAAATCTCATTCCGAATTCTAAGTATGAATTCTGGTAATGAATTCTCATTACGAATCCTGATGATGAATTCTCATTACGATTTCTGATGACGAATTCCCATTCCGAATTCTCATTCCGAAGTCTCATTCCGAATTCACCTATTAAACAGAATCTGATTATCTTTGTTTTATACACTATGAATTTATTCACTCCGAACCTTCACTCCGAAGTTTTCATTCCGAACCTTTATGTTAGAGTTTAAAACGATGTCATACATTCTGTTACACTTGTTTTGTTATAAAACGATGTCATCTGTTTTGTTATAAACTAACCGTTGACTAAGTGACACGTGTACCGATCCCTCCGATCTTTAAGGAAAATATGACCGTTGGAGAAGGAGTCGACCTTACCTATAAATAGGAGCTCATTTGAAAAATCTGTTGAAAAACGGATGGATGAACAATTTGGACTTTGTACATACATGCTGTTGAAGTGATTTCTAGCGAGAGAGACTCTTATTAACTCTCAAAGCTTCGTGCGACTCTGAATGTTGGTGATTACATTTGAGGGCTTCCGGGGATAGGAAGACAGAGGTGCCGACTACCTTAAAGTTCGAGGGCTTCCTTGCTGAGGAGGACAGAGGTGCCGACTACCTTAAAGTTCGAGGGCTTCATTGCTGAGGAGGACAGAGGTTGCCAACTACCTTGAAGTTGAGGGCTTGCAGGGATAGCAAGACAGAGACTCCGATCTCCGTATCGAGGGCTTACCCTGGTGTGGGTAAGACAGACTTGCTTGAAAGTATAAATCAAGGGACCTTTATACAAGGTTGTTGGATACCCTTCTCTTTGGGTTAAAAGACTATTATCTTGTTACTATTAGTTTTACTACTTGTTTTCATTCTGCTGCAATTTGTATTTTAAGGAAAGTATAACTTTCTTATACTTCCTTATTTACTCTAATTCATTTAGATTCTATACGCTTTAAGGTAGAATCTCATATTGTAACTTTTGTTAAGTTTCAATTTCCGGAACTATATTTCTGGAACCTACTTTCGGAATCTCATTTCCAGTTTAGTTTGGTGTTTAGAGGTGTTGTGAATTTACTTAGTTTAACTTTGTTAAACTTAGCCCTTTACTTTTCTTAAGGAAACTTTAGTTATTCATAACTAACTTTAAAGGTTCCAAAGGAATTTTTAAAGTATACAATTCACCCCCCTCTTGTATATTGAGCATCTCATATTATATTTCGATCCTACAATTGGTATCAGAGGATTAAGAACCTCTTACTCTATACCATTCTTACATTTGGTATCAGAGCATGTTACTGAAATACTTGTACTCACATATAAGTTTTTCTTGCTCACTCTTCCATTCCGAACATTGTCATTCTGATTTATCCATTCCGAACTTTTCTCATTCCGAACTTTGTGATTACGATTCTAAGCTACTAACAAGTTTGTGTGCAAAGTTATTTCTAGTATGGCAGGAATAAATGTTGGATCTATTGACAATCTGAACCCTACTAGACCACCTATCTTTGATGGTAATGACTATGAATACTGGAGAGATCGTATGAAGACATTTGTTATCAATACTGGGATAGATAACTTTGTTATGCTTACTGGTGATTATAAAATTCCTGACAAGGAAGTCAGAACCTTTACTAACCAGGAAAAACAAGAATATCAACTCAACTATAAGGTACACAATACTTTATTATGTTCAATGAACCGAAATATATATAGCCAAATTTCTTCTTGTGAAGCAGCTAACTGTATATGGAAGAAGTTAGAGGTTACACACTTTGGGACTTCTAAGGTGATTGAGACTAGAAGAGCTATGCTTAGAGCTAAATATCATGGCTTCAATTTTCCTTATGGAGAATCTATCTGTAAAGTTCAACAAAGGATTATGACTATTGTCAACAGTCTGCAGTCTATGGGAGAGAAAGGTTTAGATGATGAAGCTCTTGTGGACAAGATAATTGACATTATTCCCAATGAGTGGGAATCTAAGAGAACAATAACAGATGAGAACAGGAAGGTCACTCAAATTACTCTTGATGAATTATTTGGAACTCTTCTACAACATGAAACAAGAATGAAGAGAGATGCTGAAAACATCAAGAAGAAGAATGGAAATAGTACTGTTTCTTTTACTACAACTTCAAATCAGATGAAAGGTAAGACTCCTGAGAGAGTAACCAAATCCAAGTCTAAGAAAGTCATTTTCCAATCCGAATCCAGTGAGAGTGAAGTCTCAGAAAATGAATTAGCCAATCTTGCTCGAAGGATGAACAAGATAGCTGGACAGAGAAACTTTCAATCCAAGTATAAGAAGAAGGACAGGAAAGATAAGAAAGATGGAGAAGTAACTTGTTATGAATGCAAGAGAGCTGGACATATTAGACCAGATTTCCCTATGCTCATAAAGAAAGAAAGAAAGGAAAGGCATTCAGACAGGAACAGGAAGAAGTATTATAAAGCTAAAGCTAAGAATGTTCTGAAAGCTAATGACACCTAGAGTGCCAGTGGTGGTGACTCTTCAGATGAATCATCTGATTATGAATCTTCAGGACAGAAGAATCTTGGTCTTATAGCCAGATTACCTATTGATAATCATTGTCTTATGGCTAAGGTACGAAATGCTGAATCATTGACCAATGTTTCTTTAAATTCTAATGATAGTAAGTATTATAACTCTTCTGATGAAGAATCGTCTTCTTATGAGGAAAATACTTTACCTACTTTTGAAGAAGTCTCTAGGTTTGCTGAACTTCTTGAGATTGAGAATTCCAAACTCAACAAGAAACTTGATAAGGCAAATTCTAGGAATACTATTCTTACAAAAGAGATATCAGATCTTTCTAAAGATCTTGATAAGAAAAATGCTGATTTTGAAAATATTTCAAAAAATCATGAGGAAGTAAGTTCTGAGAAAAACAAACTTTTTAAAGAGTTAGAAAAAGTAATTTCTAATAAAAATGTTTTCGAGTCTAACTCTAGTTCAAAAACTAATTATTTTGAGGATAAAAACTTGGTTGTAAAACTCAAGTCCGAAATTTTTTCCTTAAAGAAGTGTTTATCAAACTTTACCCATGGTAAGGAAAATTTTGATAAGATGTATTCCCAAATACGACCTTTAAGAAATAAATCCGGATTTGGTTATACCCATGCAAAACCAGTTTTCAGTAACAATTATTTTGTTCCTCAAAGTGCCCCATTTTGTACCAAGTGTCAATGTGGTGGTCACTGGGCAAAGAATTGTTCCTTAAATAAAACCCAATCCTTAGGTTTTCATAAAGCTTATTTTTCTAAGAAAAGATGGGTACCTAAAATTTTATTGTCTGGAAATCTCGGATCCAAACAAGTTTGGATTCCGAAAGTCTAACTTTGTTCTTAATTTCAGGAAAATAAAGAAAGTACCAGCAGCAATATATGGTACATGGATAGTGGATGTTCCCAGCACATGACTGGTAACAAAATCTTTTTTGAAAAGATTATCAAAACGAAAGGAGGAAATGTAACATTCGGAGACAATGCTAAGGGAGAGATTGTTGGTATTGGTAATATTGTTCTTTTAGGTAAAACCTTGATTTAAAATATTCTTTTTGTTAAAGGTCTTAAGCACAACCTCATTAGCATAAGTCAGTTATGTGATGAAGGTTACCTTGTGAATTTTAGGAATGATAAGTGTTTAGTTCACAATTCCAAGGAAGAATTTATTCTCTCAGCCAACAGGTAAGAGAATGTTTACACCTTAAACTTAGAAGACCTAAGAAGCCAAGATTTACCTTTCCTAAGTGCAATGGAAGATCACTCTTGGTTATGGAATAGAATATTAGGACACTGTAATATAAGAAACCTATGTAAACTCTCTAAGAAGAAACTTGTTAAGGATCTACCGGAGCTTAGATTTGATTCTTCTAAAGTTTGTGATCCTTGTCAATATGGCAAGCAACATAAATCTAATTTTAAGTCAATCGGTGAAGTCTCAACAACCGATGCATTACAGTTAGTGCACATGGATCTTTTTGGTCCAACACAAACTGGAAGTATTGGAGGCAAATACTATGTGTTTGTTCTAGTTGATGATTACACTAGATTTACTTGGGTCTATTTTCTAGCAAAGAAATCTGAGGCTTTTTCTTATTTCAAAAGTTTTAGATCTCAAGTTAAAAATGAGAAAAACCTTCCGTTGAAAACTATTCATAGTGATCATGGAGGAGAATTTCAAAATTCTGATTTTGAAACTTTTTGTAGTAAGAAAGGTATTACTCACAATTTTTCAGCACCTAGAACTCCTCAACAGAATGGTGTTGTTGAAAGAAGAAATTGAATTCTTCAAGAGATAACAAGAACCATGTTGAGTGAATATTCTATTGCTAGACATTTCTGGACTGAAGCTGTAAGTACTGCTTGTTATACTATAAATCGAGTTTTGATTATACCTTTTCTTAATAAAACTCCTTATGAGTTATGGAATGGTAGAAAACCTAGACTTTCCTACTTCAAGGTTTTTGGTTGCAAAGTATTCATTTTTAATACTAAAGATAACTTACATAAATTCGCACCAAAATCAGATGAAGGGATTTTCTTAGGTTATTCCACAACCTCTAAGGCTTATAGTGTTTTTAATAAAAATACCTGCACTGTTGAGGAAACAGTACATGTAAAATTTGATGAGTCAGATCCTTTTGTTTTTAAACCATCTCAACTTACATCTTCGGATGTGTTTTCAAAAACTGATTGTCAACCTTTGATAGAAGAACCTTTTGATAAGGAAATTGTTCTAGAAGATACTTCTGAAACATTTACCCCAGAAGACTTTCTACCCTATGTTGATGAACAGGTTTTACAAAACCCAAATCAGGTGTCTCTTAAGAATCATCCCAGTGATAGTATCATTGGAGATGTAAATCAACCTGTAAAGACTAGAAGTTCATTAAGAAATGAAGTAGAACATCTAGCATTTCTTTCCCAATTAGAACCTAAAAGCACTGATGTAGCTTTAGGTGATGATGATTGGATCAAAGCAATGCAAGATGAACTAAATGAATTCGAAAGGAATAAAGTCTGGACCTTGGTTGAAAGACCTAAGGAAACTTCTGTTATTGGTGTAAAATGGGTTTTCAGAAATAAATGTGATGAAAATGGAGTCATTGTTAGAAATAAAGCTAGACTTGTTGCTAAAGGCTATAATCAGCAAGAAGGAATAGACTATAAAGAAACCTATGCTCCAGTAGCTAGACTTGAATCTATCCGTATTCTACTTTCTTTTGCAGCATTCTTTAATTTCAAACTTTTCCAAATGGATGTGAAATGTGCTTTTCTTAACGGTTATGTTCAAGAGGAAGTTTTTGTTGAACAACCTCCTGGATTTGAAGATACAAAACGTCCAGATCATGTTTTTAGACTTACCAAAGCTTTGTATGGCCTTAAACAAGCCCCACGAGCATGGTATGATAGACTTACTGGATTTTTTCTTCAAAATAACTATGTTAAGGGAAATTAAGATCCAACCCTTTTATAAAGAAAGATAAGAAAATTTTTTTGATTGTTCAAATTTATGTTGATGACATTATATTTGGTTCAACTCAGCAATCTTTGACTGACTCTTTTGCTAATCTAATGAAATCTGAGTTTGAAATGAGTATGATGGGTGAGTTAACATTTTTCCTTGGTTTTCAAATTTCTCAAAAACTAGAAGGAACTTACATATATCAACATAATTATATTAAAGATCTTCTTAAAAAGTATGGTTATGACAACACTAAAAGTATAAGTACTCCCATTGGTACCTCAAACTCTTTAGATCTTGACGAAGCTGAGAAACCAGTAGATCAAACATCTTTTAGAGGTATGATAGGAAGTCTACTTTACTTAACAGCTAGTCGACCAGACATAATGTTTTCAGTATGCTTATGTGAAAGATATCAATCCAATAATAAGGAATCTCACTTAAAGACAGTAAAAAGAATTTTTCGCTACCTTAAGGGAACCATGGATCTAGGATTATTTTATACTTCTAGAAATGATTTCGTTCTAAAAATCTTTTCTGATGCTGACTTTGGTGGATGTAGAATGGATAGAAAAAGTACATCCGGAACCTGTCCTTTCTTAGGAGATTCATTAGTTTCTTGGTCCTGCAAGAAGCAACATTCTGTTGCACCCTCCACTGCTGAAGCTGAATATGTAGCAGCTGGAAGTTGTTGTGCACAAGTGTTGTTGATGCAACACACACTCACAGACTATGGCTTGAGTTTTACCAAAACTCAAATTTTGTGTGATAACACAAGTGCCATTGCTCTCAGTAAGAACCCTGCACATCACTCCTGTGCAAAACACATAGATATTAGGCATCAATTTCTTAGGGATCACACACTTAAAGGAGATATTATTCTTCAGTTTATCGGAACGCAAGATCAACTTGCTGATATTTTCACAAAATCTTTGCCTTCTGATAGATTTGAATATATTAAACAGAAGTTAGGAATGATAACCGTAAGGTAATCTTTCTTAATTAACTTTCTGCTGAAAAAATCTCCTTACAGTAATAAACTCCTTTTCATAGGGGGAGTACATTTGATTGTTTATTTAACAAAGTTTTTCAAAATTTTGTTTCTAACTTTTTCGGAACGAAGATTTCCGGAATGGAACATCCGGAACTACAATTTTCCAGAATGGATATTTTCGTACAGAATACTTCTGGAAAAAAATTATTCATATTGAAAACATCCGGAATGGAAAAATTTCATACTGGTACTTTCATAACCAGATTTTCGTACCAAACCATCATTTTTTTTCTTCGTTTTCCGTACTGAGTTTTCCGTACTGAGTTTTTCGTATTTAGTTTTTCGTATTTAGTTTTTCGTATTTAGTTTTTTGTATTATGTTTTTCGTATTAAGTTTTTCGTATTCAGTTTTTCGTATTGAGTTTTACGTAGTCATTTTTATATTACCCATTACGAATAACTTTCCTAAGCTAATCCGAAAGGTATGACTTTCTTACTGAAGTTTTCGTAATCATATTTTACTTTCTGGCAGTTTCTTATATTTTGTTTTCGGATTTTAGTTTTCATAATTTTTTACTTTAATAAAAACCTCAAAAAGATCGGATTCAAGTTATCAACCGTCAGATTTGATATTAGTTCATTCTAAACCATTAGATCAACCGTGGAAGGTGAACCGTCATCCCGTTGCCTATATAAAGGGGACCTAAATTCAAGTCCCACATCGGTTTCAAGCTTTCGCGTGCTGAAGCTCTGCCCCTCTGATTTAAGGCTGTTCCGAACTTCAGTCTTCTCCGTTCCGAACTTCCCAGAGAACTTCTAATCCGAATGTCTGCAGAGTTAGCATCTCAGGAAATGTCTTCAACCAAGCCTATTTCTCAGTGGTTAGTATACTGGGAAAGGTTACTCCATCCGGATTTCTTCAACAACTATGATTCCCTTATCTCAAAGAACATCAAGTTGAATGGCTGGGAAGATGTTGCGGTATCTAAAACCGTGAATCAAGATGAGGTATATTCTGATTTGCTTGTCGAGTTTTATGAATCAGTTTCTTTCTATAAGGAAGATGATAGAGAGAAGTTTTCTTTCAAATCGTATGGCAAGACATATAAGCTTTATTACACCAAGGCTGCAAGCTTGGTAGGGTTAACTTATGAAGGGGAAGATGAGTTTATTTCTCACGTATTGCCGGACTCTAAGGGTAGTTTCAACAAAGAGAAAGCCTTAGAAACTCTCGGACTGGCTGATGATAAGGCTCCGAAAATTGCTAGTCTGTCTACAAATTTTCGGATTCTTGAATTATGGGTACAAGGACTTATCGTACCGAGAAAATGGGATAAGGACAGCCTGAAGAAAAGTGAGATCCACATATTAGATTTTCTGATAAATTTAAGGAAGTTCAACTTCATGAGGCATATTCTTATAACCATCGAGAATCTTAAGAAGGGAAATCTCAGAGCACAGATCGTAATGTACCCAGCGATTTTGTCGAAGTTGATAGTTCGGTGCCTTGAATCCTTCAAGGTAGCTTGCAGATCTAAACCAAAGGTGTGTAAAATCTTGTTGGTAAGTGATGATACTCTGAAAAGAATGGATGTAGCCTTTGACAAGAATTCTGGAATGTTTATTGATCTACCTGCTCAAGAAGGAGTCGCTCCGAAAACTGCTGTTCCGGAATCCTCTAAGCCGGTAAGGAAGAGAAAGCAAAAATAAGTACTAGTAGAAGCCGAGAATCCCAAGTCTAAGGATGTCCACTCCGCACCTCACAAACCAAAAAAGAAGAAGACCTATAGTGATGAGGTTGTTTCAAAGTGGAGAGCTGACAAAGAGAAGAGGAAAGAAGGGGATCTGCAGTTCGGACTGGACCCTGTGGAAGCTAAAGCATTGAAGGAGAAAGCTGCTGATGAGCTCGAGAAACAAGCTAAGGAAAAGAAGCTTAAGAAGAAGATGTCAGAAGCCGAGGCTGTTCAAGCGTTGTTAAAATTCAATGAAATGGTTTCAGCAACAATTCCAGTTCCGAGATCTTTCTCTGTGGAATCTCTACCTGAGACTCCAGGAAGAAATCTTGCTGCTCCGGAAGAGGTTGTTGCTACAAATACTGAGGAAGTAGAGCAAGTGGAACAAGTAGAAGAAGCTGCTGAAGGAAGTGGTGAGACAGGAGATGTGCTAAAACAAGTAGATGAGTATAAGGGAACTCCTTCGGAACACTTATCACTCCGCACTTCAGAAGCTCAATCTTCAAAGCTAGTTACTCCTGAATTGGAAGAACAGAAAGGGGAAGAAGAAGTTGCCTATCATGGAGAAGAAGAACAAATTTTACGTGATATTTCTCAGATGGAAAATGTAGAGGATACTGTTCAGAAAGTTGCTGATGAGGAAGATAATATTGTTCAAGTCTCTGATAGTGAGAAGAGATCTCCGGAACAGGTTTCAATTCCGGAAAAAGATAAGGGAATGAAAATTCTTACCGAGACTCCAAGCTCAGAAGTAAGAAAGAGGAAGGAAGCTGGTAGTTCTTCTAAGAGGAAGTTGGACCTTATTGAGGAAGAAAACTCTCCGAGCAAGATTTCAGATTCGGAGTCATCTTCGTTGGGGCATGATTTTGTTGTTCAGTCTTGGAAGAAGTTGGTGGGAACCATTCCGACCTTCTCCAGTATTGATTCACGATGCCAGATGCTCCAACATGCGTTGAATCTGAAAACAAACTTTGTATCCATGGTTATGGATAAGTGTGTTGAGATTGAAGCCCAGTTCAAAAACTTCTTTATTGGTTACGAAGCCCATAAAAGATCTTGCAAGAGGATGACAAGATGGTCTAAGAAAACTGTGGAAGAGATGAGGCTTTTCGACGAGTTTCAAGATAATGATAAGGATGCCTTTGAAACCGAGGACAAGAAGTTTAATGAACTGACTGCATCCTTTGAAGAGAAGCTGACTGATGAGAAGAACTTCCGGATCCAAGAAGTCAGGGATCTGAATGGGAAGTTGAATTCTGTTTCTCAGAATTGGAAATTTGAAAGGGATCATCACATAGATTTTGAAGAAAGGATGAAGGCTCAGGAAGAGAAAATGAAAGCTCAAGAAGAAAAGTTGAAGGCTCAGGAAGAAATAATTGAATCCCAATCCGCAGGAATAGTGGTCTTAGAGAAGCAAGCCGAAGAAGATCATAAAGACCTCAAGAAGATCAAGACTATTCTGAAGGGCCTCATGTCTAAGGAAAAAGATCCGAAATAACCCAATTCGATCTTTTTGTTGTATTTCTTTCTTTGTTGTCGAGATTTCAAATTTAATAAAAGTTTTACTTGTTGTTTCTATTGTTGTCATTACTAATCTTTCAGGTACTTTGTTATTTTTTTCCATTCCCTCCAATTCTTTTTGAAAATCACAAAGGGGGAGAAGGAAAAGATCCTTAAGAAAAAGAGGAACTCTAATAAGAGTTTATCAAAGGGGGAGAAAGGAAAAATACCCAAGAAAAAAAAACTCTAATAAGAGCTTGTTTGAGGGGGAGTTTTTCTTAAAGAAGACCTTCTTATGAAAAGTCACTCAGGAAATCTGAATACGATCCTTAGAGATTCAAAGCATAAGGAGGAGTTAGTCGTAATCATCTATATCCTTTAAACAAGGGAGATAAGCATTAATATGTTTCTTTCTTCTTAGAATTGTTTTTCGTAAGGATGTTTGTGCTTTCCAAAAAGGGGGAGATTGTTGAGTCAATAAGGTTTTCCTTATGACTTTTCCATTCCTTCTTGTTTTGAAAATCACAAACACCTTATCTTAAGGAAAATTTCTTTTATAAGGAAATTTTCTTTCTTAATGAAAATCGCTTTTATAAGAAAAATTATCCTTATAATTTTTTTCATCCATATTTTTCTTAAGTATAAAATTCGGATTCATTTTCTCAGAATCATTGAAACTCTGATCTAAAGCATTCTGTTTTAGGGTTCGGATTCTGGATAAGATCTATAAGGAAGTTTCATTCCGAATTCCGGATATGAACTCTGACTAAGTTCTATTCCAGATTCAGGATACGAATTCTGAAGAAGAATTCTCATTACGAACTCTAATGAAGAATTCCCATTACGAACTCTAATGAAGAATTCTCATTACGAATTCTCATTAAGAATTATGATGAAGAATTTTCATTACGAATTCTGATGAAGAATTCTCATTACGAATTCTATTGAAAAATTATCATTACGAATTCTAATGAAGAAATCTCATTCCGAATTCTAATTATGAATTCTGGTAATGAATTCTCATTACGAATTCTAATAAAGAATTCTTATTACGAATTCTAATGAAGAAATCTCATTCCAAATTCTATGTATGAATTCTGGTAATGAATTCTCATTATGAATCCTGATGATGAATTCTCATTACGATTTCTGATGACGAATTCCCATTCCAAATTCTCATTCCTAAGTCTCATTCCGAATTCACCTATTAAACAGAATCTGATTATCTTTGTTTTATACACTCTGAATTTATTCACTCCGAACCTTCACTCCGAAGTTTTCATTCCGAACCTTTATGTTAGAGTTTAAAACGATGTCGTACATTCTATTACACTTGTTTTGTTATAAAACGATGTCGTCTGTTTTGTTATAAACTAACCGTTGTCTAAGTGACACGTGTACAGGTCCCTCCGATCTTTAAGGAAAATATAACCGTTGGAGAAGGAGCCGACCTTACCTATAAATAGGAGCTCATTTGAAAAAGCTGTTGAAAACGGATGGATGAACAATTTGGACATTGTGCATACATGCTGTTGAAGTGATTTCTAGAGAGAGAGACTCTTATTAACTCTCAAAGCTTCGTGCGACTCCGAATTTTGGTGATTACATTCGAGGGCTTCCGGGGATAGGAAGACAGAGGTGCCGACTACCTTAAAGTTCGAGGGCTTCCTTGCTGAGGAGGACAGAGGTGCCGACTACCTTAATGTTCGAGGGCTTCCTTGCTGAGGAGGACAGAGGTTGCCAACTACCTTGAAGTTGAGGGCTTGCAGGGATAGCAAGACAGAGACTCCGATCTTCGTATCGAGGGCTTACCCTGGTGTGGGTAAGACAGACTTGCTTGAAAGTATAAATCAAGGGACCTTTATCCAAGGTTGTTGGATACCCTTCTCTTTGGGTTAAAAGACTATTATCTTGTTACTAGTAGTTTTTCTACTTGTTTTCATTCCGCTGCAATTTGAATTTTAAGGAAAGTATAACTTTCTTATACTTCCTTACTTACTCTGATTCATTTATATTCTATACGCTTTAAGGTAGAATCTCATATTGTAACTTTTGTTATGTTTCAATTTCTGGAACCATATTTCCGGAACCTACTTTCGGAATCTCATTTCCAGTTTACTTTGGTGTTTAGAGGTGTTTTGAATTTACTTAGTTTAACTTTGTTAAACTTAGCCCTTTACTTTTCTTAAGGAAACTTTAGTTATTCATAACTAACTCTAAAGGTTCCAAAGGTATTTTTAAAGTATACAATTCACCCCCCCCCCTCTTGTATATTGAGCATCTCATATTATATTTTGATCCTACAATTGGTATCAGAGGATTAAGAACCTCTTACTCTATACCATTCTTACAAGTAGGAGCAGGATCCTGGACCCTCCACAGTTCAAGTAATGATTCTAGTTGCCTTAGTTTTAGCTTCTTCCCTTTTTGATATTGGGGCTTCTCATAGCTTTTTATCTTTTTTTTTGTTGTGGAGAGCCTTGGGATTTATATCTTTTCTTATG
The DNA here is from genome assembly GCA_963277665.1 of Viscum album. NCBI lineage: Eukaryota > Viridiplantae > Streptophyta > Magnoliopsida > Santalales > Viscaceae > Viscum > Viscum album. The sequence continues at coordinate 450,390,511 of OY728157.1, read as the reverse complement.
CTGATTTCATGACATTGGACACTCCGTTTGGGACAAGAACGACTAGTGTGTGAATGTGAAATGAGTACCCTCTAGAGGTTGGTGGGTGTCACTTCTCTTGGGATCTCTATGTCTTAGAGATGACAGGCTATGAAATCATTCTCAGAATGGACTGGTTAGTTCCCTTTGAGGCTGTTTCTGATTTATATCACAGTAGGGTGAGTTTATCATCACTAGAGGGTAGATCCTTTCTTCACAAGGTTGCATGGGATGTCCAGGCGGGTATAACAGGACCATAACATCTTGGGTTGGGAGGAGTTATAGCCCAGATTTCTATTCATTATCTGGATGACCAGGCGACTTCACAAGATGGACTTTCCTCCAGCGGTGGATCATTTCAGGGACATCTTTCTATAGGAATTTTTAGGTTTTCCTTCAAAGCGTGAGGTAGAATTTTCTACTGAGCTTGTGACAAGAGTCGCACTAGTTTCCATTCCTCCTTATAGAATGGCTACACCAGAGTTACAAAAGCACAAGAATCCATTGGAGGAGTTTTAGTGAAAGAGTTTCATCCGACCGAGTATTTCTCCTTACGGTTCACCTATTCTATTTGAGAAGAAGGTAGACGATACCCTTATACCTTGTGTGGATTATCAGAAGCTGAACCAGTTGATGGTAAAGAACCAATATCCCTTTCCATGGATTGATGATCTCTTTGATTATCTTTGAGGAGCCCGAATGTTCATGAATATTGACTTGAGGTCTGGATACCATCAGTTACGCGTTAGACCATCAGATATACCTCTTACCTCATTTCGGAGAAGGTATGTTCTATACGAGTATATAGTTATGCCTTTCTGTCTCATGAATGTGCCTTCTATTTTCATGGATCTAATGAACTGAGTGTTCCATCCATACTTGTATTATTTCATTTTAGTCTTCGTGGATGATATCTTGGTGTACTATCATTCTTGACATGACCACACTACCCATCTTGAGATTTTTCCAGTATACTGAAAGTGCATTAGTTATATGTTATGCTCTCAAAATTCCACTTTTGGATTGACCAAATTCACTTCTTGTGTCATGTTATCTCAGAGACAGGAGTATCAGTTGACCCAGAGAAAGTGAGAGAAATAGTTCCTTGGGAGAAACTGAAAAACATCTTTGTGGTATGATGTTTTCTAGGGCTAGCTGGATACTACAGACGTTTCATATAGGACTTTTCAGGATTAGCAGAACCACTAATGGGTCTGGCTAATAAGGGCGCAAGGTTCTTGTGGTCAGATTCTTGTGAGTCCACATTTCAGGAGCTGAATGGGAGGTTGAATTCAGCACTGATACTAGTATTTCCTTATCTGAGTAAGAGTTATACTGTTTACTATTATGATTCAAGTATCGGGCTACGGGTTGTAATTATGCAGGGGGAAGGGTCAATGTGTACGAGTCTCAATAATTGAGGCTACATGAAAGGAATTACCCGATGCACGACCTTGAGTTAGCAGCAGTTGTTCATGCCTTACGTTGTTGGAGACATTAGCTTCTGGGAGAGCATTTTTTTAGTTTTCACCAACCACAAGAGTCTCATGTACATCTTCACACAGTGTGATCGGAATTTGAGACAGTGAAGGTGGTTTGAGTACCTTCATTCTTTTGACTTTGAGCTTGCCTACATGCCTGGGAAGGGCAATATTGTGGTTGATGCACTGAGTAGGAGGACTCAGATATAGGAATTTCAGGATTCCAGCAGTGAGTGGAAGCTTATGAATCTGCTCTCTGAGATGCATTTTGAGGTGCACGATAGACATGGGCATACTTTTCTTTATTCTATAGTTATTACCTCTACTCTCCTTGATCGAGTGTGAATAAGGTTGCTATCATATTCTAAAGTCCTAGTCCTACGTGAATGTGTGTCAGGAGAGGACCCTGTTCCTGGATAGACCAAAGGGGAGGATGAGACCTTGTGTCTCCATGGGAACATATGGTTGTCAGCTGACATACACGAGGAGTTGATGTGGGAATTTCATTCCTCAGTTTGGCCCGTTCATCCTCATGTCACCAAGATGTATCATGATCTACACCATCAGTATTGGTTTCCAGGTATGAAGATGGATATTACTGGGTTATTCATAAGGTGTTCTACATATCAACAGGTGAATGCAGAGCCTCAATGACCCCCGAGGCTTTTGCAGTAGTTACCCATTCTAAAATGGAATTGGAATGATGTCACGGTGGATTTCGTGATAGGTTTTCCGAGGTCGACTCAAGGAAATGATGTAGTTTGGGATATCATTGAAAGACTCACAAAGGTCGCTAACTTCTTACCAATCAAGGAGAGTTTTATTGTTGATGAGCATGGAAGGTTTTACATCCCTGAGATTGTACATCTACATGGGGTTCCACAATCCATTGTTTCAGACAGGGACACTCATTTTACTTCTCGAGTCTAAAAGGATTCAGAAGTCTTTGGGTACACAAGTACTTTTGAGTACAGCTTACCACCCTAAGATAGATGGCCAATCTGAGAGTACGATTCAGGTGCTTGAGCATATTCTTTGAGCATGCTTCGTAGATTTTGGAGGTACTTGGGATTAGCACATTCCTCTTGTGTAGTTTTCCTACAATAATAGTTTCTAAGCAACTATTCAGATAGTACCTTATGAGTCATTGTACGTTGGGCCATTCTGATCAGCCTTATATTAGCTGGAGGCAGGATAGGTAGCTATACTGGGAACTCGTCTTGTTCAGGAGACCAATAGTAGAGAGAGTTGATTCAAAAAAGGATGGATGCTGCCCAGTCTTGAAAAAATCTTTATATTGATCGTCAGAGATGTACTCTAGATTTTGAGGTCAGACAGAAGGTTTTCCTGCGTGTCACACCGAGGTTGGGGCATATGAGGATTAGGAGATAGTGTAAGCTTTTGATGAGGTATGTAGGTCCATTTGTGGATTTGGAGAGAGTCGGGTTGGTTTCCTATCAAGTGTAGTTACCTCAGAGGTATCAGGATATGCGTGACTTCTTCCATGTGTCTCAGCTTCAACATTACTTCTCAGACTCGTCTCATGTTCTTCAACCCAAAGAGGTAGAGTTAGAGGTGGATGCCTCGTTTGAGGAACATCCTTTCTGGATTTTTGATCAAAGTTCGAAGGTTCTCCATGGTCGGTCTGTTCCTCTGGTATGAGTGTTATGGTTGCAGAGGCGAGTATAGGATGATATTTGGGAGAGGGAGACTGATGTACGATCACAGTGGTCAGAGCTGCTTGGGGTTTCTTCTTCTATGCCACCTTTCTAGGGAAATTTGGAGATGAATTTCATTAGGGGGGAAGTTTGTAAGAACCCAGATCTTCTTTTCAGGTCTTTTTTCCTTTTTCTTGTGTTTTTTGGAAAAAAAGATGAGTTTTTTGGAAATTATTGAAGTACACGTCATCTACTTTACAAGTACACAACACGTACTTAGATACCGTGGGTAGCCAGGTGTTGGCCATGTAGCAACCATGCACACGACCATGTGTGGTGACCTAGAGACAACCTCATGCTGGGGCTCATGAAGGAAAGTACATGTCGTGTACCCCTAAAGTACACACCATGTAGTTTTTTTTCATTAAACGCACTGAGGTTGTGTCTGATAGACATAACCATATACTTATAGGTATGGTTCGACCGAGAGAGACCGTACATCCGTAGAACTTCTCCGAGCCCCCGATCGAGCACCCATTCTCTGAATCAACCATCGTCGATTGTGTAGGGATCACCTTATTAAGATCTACCTTTTCTAGAGCTTTGTTTCCTGATTCCTCCTATTTCTCATGTTATCTTCATTTGAGTGTTTTTAGTGTTTTTGTAGATCTATGGTCTTCTTGGGTGATTCAAGGCTTGAGGTTCATGTATAATGATCCTACAACCCCGATGTAGGTGGTTTGTTCCTTTCCATTGAAAGTATTTGAGTTATATGTGAAAAAGTGACAATACCCGTGAACGGGGTATTGTGTGTTTATGGGTTTAGCCTTAATAATTGCCTGATATGCTTGTATTATTTAATAGAGGTTAATTGAAGGTGAATAAGGTTAATTTCTATGCATGATAATTGTTTTTTACATGCATGTTTTCTTGTTTTAACCGTTTGGTCTATATTTTTCTTGTTAGGTTTCTCTTTACATTCCATGCCTAGTATTTTATGATGGAGGGTTTCTTATCTGTCTTGTGGTTATGTTGTAGACTGTTTAGGGAAGTAGTTATTGGCGTTTACAATTGCCGCTTTGCATTGATATTCTTGTTTGACTTACATAGGGATGTGAGAACCTATTGTAGTGGACCATAGGAAGAATAGACATAAGGGATTCTCTAGAGTGTCTGTTATTTTTGTTACAATGCGAGACCATCGAGGGAATTGACGTAAGTTCTTCCTCAGAGTGTCTGTAGTTCCTAAACATAGGCCGCAGGGGGAATGTGACATGAGTTCTTCCCCATAGCACCTTTTATTTACTGGTACGAGAAAATAAGCGGACTTTATGGAGAGTGCTTCCCCCGAGAGTCTATACTAAAGGTGAACCAGAGGGGTTAGACTGTGTGTAATTCCCAGAGAGTTTCTTGTGTTTTCTTGGTAAGACCAGAGGGGATTAGGCTGTGAGTACATCCTAGAGGGTTACCTGTTTGTGATTATCTATTTACTTGCAATGAGGAACTAAATGCTTTGAAACTGTGGAATTGTTACTGTTGAGTACTTCCTTGTTTACAGCTCATATTTTTATTGCCTTCTATATATATTCACTAACTATTAGGAACAAATCTCTTGGTGGTTGCCTACTGGGATTTAGTCTCACACCCTGTTTGGGCAATGCTTTTGGGCCTAAACAGATTATATTGTTGCAGGTATAGATAAAGTCAAGAACCCTTCTAACTTAGATACTTGACATCATTGGAGCTGGAGAGCATGAGACCAAGCTTTGGCTTGCGATGCTATGGAGATTTTTACTATTTTTTTGTACTTTGGTTTAGTACTATATTGCAATATTTTGATGTGTTTGGATGATTTCTAAGACATATGTATCATGCATAATTATATATGTGCTTCATCTACTTATTTATTTATGTCTTCCACTATTTACTATTTTATTCCATTATTTACTAATTCCGCTATTGTAAATCTGTTTGTTTCCATTGTTTTACTCAGCCAATGAGGGCATAGTTTCCCCAATATCACACCCAAGGCCCTCGCTACTAGTCGGCAGCCTCTGGCGTTCGAAGAAATGTGCTTGACACCATGTGACTAAATGGGTATGGGGTGTCTCTGGATGGCTTCCGAAACTAGGATGTTACATATATAGTCTAATTATCAGATTCATGGGAAAGGTAAAAAATAAGTTTTATCATAATTGAGTAGTAAGGGTTAAGTGAAGACGATTTTTTCTTAAATCAATAATTATAATCAATATGCACTACTACAAATACGCCCTTTATCATTACTAAAAAGTGCCTTTAACAGCGCTAGGAAAAGCTCTATTAAAGCCGGCGAAGATAAAGGGGGGGGTCCCCTTTATCATTGCTCAAAAAAAGTGCTTATAACGACCCCTTTTATCAGCGCTAAAAAAAAGCGCTGATAAAGGGGACCTATATCAGCGCTTCCTTTACCAGCATTTTTGTTTTAACACTAGTAAAGGACCCGTTTATCAGCACTTTTAAAAAAGCGTTGATAAAAATTTAAAAAAATTAAAAAAATTAAAAAAATTAAAAAAATTTAAAAAATTTAAAAAAATTAAAAACAAATTGCAAAAAATTAAAAAAAATCATGCCAATCGTGGGGGGGGAGCCTTTATAGCACTTAACCCCCCTTTTTAGCCCCTCTAGTGCCTGCATGCACCCCCTCCAACCTTTATCAACTCTAGCCACCAACATCCACCCTCATGCGCACGCCTCTTCCTCTAGTAGGTTTTGAACTCGAGACCTCCCCCCTGCGCGTCTAAGCCCTTACCACTACTCTATTTTGATTTGTTTGCTATTTCATGATATATATATATAGTTATATTTATTCGTATAGTAATATATATTTATATTAATATATATTTATATATTTATATTAATATATATATATATTTATATTAATATATATATATAGTTATATTAATATATATATAGTTTTATTAATATAAGTATATATATTTATATTAATATATATATATATATATATATATTTATACTAATATATATATATATAGTGATATTAATATATATATATATATTTATATTAATATATATCTCTATTTATACATATATATATAGTTATATTTATTCGTATAGTAATATATATTTATATTAATATATATATATATATATAGTTATATTAATATATCTATATATAGTTATATTAATATATATCTCTATTTATATATATATATTTTGTTATATTTATTCATATAGTAATATATATTTATATTAATATACATATATATATATATATAATTGTATGAATATATATATTTATAGTGATATTAATATATATATATATAGTAATGTTAATATATATGTAGTTATATTAATATACATATATATATAGCTAGATTAATATATATATAGTTATATTAATATATAGTAGTTATATAAATATTCATATATTGGTATTTTAAATAAAATTGATATTAGTTATTATTTAGATAGAGCTAATACATTTTATATGTAAATAAGATTAATTATTTATTTTAAAATTTTAATTTTTTTGTGTGAATATATAAAAAATATGTACATATAGTTATATATTGGATTATAAATAGTAGTACATTATAAAAAATGATAAAATTTCAAAGACATAATATCAATATGAATGTAATACCTTGGAATAAATTTAGTCCCCACCAAAAAATCCAATAATACCCACTCAAACGAGGCTGAAAACCCATAAAAATGTTAAAAAAATCTGGGTACCCTGATAAAAAACTCAGTTTTGGAGGCATTCTGGTCCTCTAAAAACCCTTAACCAAGGCCCCCTAGTCATACAAACTTAGAGCTCGTCACAAGCTTCGATTTGATATGTGGTAGAGCTCAAATGGAAACCTGGATCAACAGTTATGGCCGTTTGAAGTTTGAGTTACATTTTCAACTTATTTTTGATCTTTTTTTAATTTTTGTAATTTTATTAGTCTTCAAATTTTTATTAAATTACTACTACTCCATAATAATTATCAAATTATTAATTAAAAATAATTTTTTACTTTTTTAAGAAGCCATTTTCATTAAATATCTTATATATTATGTATATTAAGTGTTAATGTATGTTTATACTTATCTAAAATATATTTATAAATTATATATTATATCTATATCAATAAAAATATATTTATATATTAATATATTAATATATATTTTTTAATTTGTTTTATGAATTCGACCATTTATCAGCACTTAAAAAAATCACTGATAAAGGCCCCCCCTTTATCAGCGCTACTAAACAAGCACTGATAGAGTGGGTCCCTTTATCAAGGCTAAAAAAGCGCTGATAAAGGGGGGCCTTTATCAATGCTTTTTTTAGCGATGATAAAGGGGGGTGCAGGGAAAAACTGTTTTTGTTGTAGTGATGGAAAGGTAAATAACTGAACATATATGAAATGTAATTAGTTAATTGGGAAGGAAGTGAATCAAAATATAATACCAATACTAAAATCATATTGATAATAATCAATATGTAATAGTAAATATCTAAAAGAACATTCCATTTAATCAATGAAAATGAATAAAATAACTCGATTGATTATGATCAGTATGAAAAGGTAAATAATTGAAAATAAATTCCAACTAATCCACAATTGATAATGAAATGAATCCATAGAAAATATCATTGTGAAAATATCATGGATAATAATATAAACATTTTAAACAAATTCAATGTTTAATTTTTTGATTTCATGTCTTAGGAACATGATACCTCCACCATCAGTAACATTCAAAATAATGTTTACAACTACTAGGTATAAACTTATCTTATTTGGAAAACTAATTTCATGCTAGCTTACTCATTCATATTTTTATATTATTGATTCTTTGATAGGATATCTATAATTGTTCCCCATTAATGTGTGTAATTACAAATAATTCCTCATATATACAATAATTTATTTAATTAAATATAAACATGTCTTACCATTAATTGTTTTCATTGAATAAATAATATGGATCATCCATATTTCCCCAATTAGTCAAATTATGTTTGTAGTAGAACAAAATATGTACAAATAGGACTTTACCTAAGAAAGAAACATACCCATGATAATAATTTAGATATTTAGGGGAAATGAAATATCTAATGATCCAAGGACTATAAACAATTCAATGGACTATTGATGATTAAAAAAAGAATCAATGAAGTGAATACCATTTATTTACTTGTAAAATTTATCATAAACCATCCATAAAAAGAATAAGGATAGTATCAATCCACTATATAGCCATTTGAGTAACAATAAAGGGTTATTTTCATTGATTAATATAAATATCAAAAAATAAATAAAATAATTATTAAATGAAATATCCTTTTCATTTTGAAAATAATTTTTTCAAAAAAATATTTCAAAAAACCATTTTATAAATATTTTTCTTTGAAAATAATTTATGGAACTTATAAATAAATATTTAATAAATATTTTTGGCTATGACCACTATAAATTACTTTCATTCTGTAATGGTAAAAACATATTCATTTCACTGTTTCGGTATAAGACAAACGAGCATGGAATTGAAAATTACATATTGATTACATTAAAAATGCTAGATAAAAACTCAAAAATTTGTAAAAATGTAACTAATTAATCATATTTGAAAATGTTAAAATCATTTTCAAAAACATTTTTTCAAAACATAGGTTTTATACAAAAAATGGATATCTGACTGAAGAGATAAATGAAGTCCTATTTTTCTAAAACTATTTTCTCAACAATTATAAGTACCAAATAGTTTAAAATGGTTCTATTATTTGAAAATTTTCATTAATGAATATAAGATATGAAAATTAATGTATTAATTAATATATTATCAATTAACTTCCTTCAGTGGATATTTATGTGTAAAAATTCATGATTAATAAAATATTGTGTGATAAACCCTTAGAATGATCATAATGTTGAATTGGAAATTAATAAATGAATAGATTATGGGTACCAACCATAAATATAAATAAAAAAATTAGATACAAAATAACATAATGGAAATTAATTTCACATATAATCCTTCAATATCAAATATATAGAAGAGTAATATAACCAAATGAAAAGAAATTACAGTATTAAATGTTTTCCACTTAGTAACTCTTATGTCAAATCCCCTTGGATGTAATAATTCAAAATAAAACAAAAAATACTTTTAATTGTTAATAAATAGTTATATTATAATTCAAAGGGGATTTATATACACCATATTAAGTCAATTAGGTGCAAAACATAAAAATATTCCTGAATGAAGAAAAACTAAGATTGTATCCCTTAAAAAGATCATATCATTGATGTGAGGATATATAAGTTAGTAAATATTATTTATCAAATTTAAATCCACATAAAAAATGAAAATAAAACATAAAATAATCAATGTTCATTCACACATAAACTTATCATGACATTATCAGTGAAGTGGATGTTTAACCCAATGAATTGAAATTGAGTTATAAATATTCTTACCTCATGATTCCTTTTTGGTTGAATGAGATTTAACCTTTAGTATAGTCATTTAAAATTTATTATTAACTTATAAGAAAAATTATATTAATATATATAATATCATATATGATTCATTAATAACATATTATCACCCTTTCATTAATAATATTTCATTGTTTTCATTATTTTAAGTGTTAATTTCTTTGTTTTCTCGTGCAGATTATATCATGAAGGACCCATTTATTTAACATATTCTATAGTTATTTAATATAAATAATATTATTCATTAAATAATTATCATATTTTAAACAAATTATAAATTTAAAATCAATCATGAAAGGTGGTTACAAAAAATGGACTATGTTACAATCAAGGATATGATAGGTCGTACGTCTGGATGAGTAAACTTTCCATTTTTCAGTGATCATTATACAGAGGATTTAAGTAATGTTATATCATTATAGAATAGTGATAATATCATATAAAACATATTATTCTTTTTTATGTACTTATATGTATCATACATGTTTTGTTGTGATGAAAAAAAAATTGTAACGCTTCGTGAAGGTGATAGGCCACACGTGCACGAATGGTGTTATCATTTATTCATCTAAAAATGATTAATTATCTTATAAGATGATAAATGTGTAATTAATATCATAATAAAATCATTTATATCACATATATTAATTAAAATTATACTTATTATATTCCATGATAAGTGTTAGTTAATGACGAATCACATCGCTTCGTGAGGCCGTAGTTCATCGTATACATGAGCGATGTTATAGTATCACATAGATAATATAAATTTAAAAATATATATAAATGTAATATACATACTAAATAGGAATAATTATGGTATAAATATCATATATATTCATTATATCCATCATAATAACCATCATTGAGAGGTGGTAATTGAAGAACGAATGTCATCGGTTTGTGACGCACTAGTCCGTCGTACAATCAAATGATGATTTTGTAACCCATTTGATGGAAGTGAGGATGGTTTTATGTCATTAAATTATTATAAGAACATATTAGTATATATATTATTCTAATTATTTTATATCATCACATATTAATAGAAACTAACGGTGTGGGATGAAGAAAAAAAAATAAAAATCCATGTTCAAGAATATAACCTCTTCTTCAGGTAAACACCTTATATTTGAAAAAAAAATCATCATAGGTTAGATATATGTACAAGATATGGTATATATGGTTATATGAGATAATTATTAAAGTGATTTTGGAAGGTATTTTCTGAACCAAAATTGTGTGAATGAGTTAATAAGAGAATAGAGTGGTGGTCTTTCAAAAGTGAGGTGAGTGGCAGAGTTATAATTGTTCAAAAGATAAATTTGCACCCATTTTTTACTCATGAAAACATTAAGAAAAAATGGAGTACTATAATGAAATATAAATTATAGGGTCTAAATCCTTCTTTAATATATATATATATATATATATTATAAAAACATTAGGTCATTTTAACCCTTATCTTTTTAGTTTATCCCCCATGAAAATCTAATTTTACCTTAACCGTAGTAATTAAATTTTAATGTTTTCAGTATTAATTTGGGTCAAAAATTAATATGAAATTATTATAAAATATAAATATTTATGATTAAGAAATTTTAATCCATTTTTATAAATTCAATTTATATAATTTTAATAATTTAATTTAAAATTAATCTTACAAATGTGACGAAAAATCGGGTTTTCAAATATAAAATGTTGAAATGATTATGAAGATTTTATATCAAAATTCAACATGAAAATTCTTCATATAAACTAAATTGTATTAATTGATGTATAATTTAAGTAATTTTTCCATAAAAATAGTTGAAATATAATTTAACTTTATAAATAATTTAAATGTAAATGATGTTTTCAATTAAAATTCAACAATTTTCATTAATTTTTTAAAAATCAAAATTTTAAGAAAAATATCAATCATTCACCCAAAAATAATGTAGAAACTTTGATTTCAATAAAGAAGTATATTTTTCCAAATAGATTTCAAAAAAAATGAAATTTAATTTTAAAATACGTGTGTAAAGCATGACTAATCTATCTTTTAGAAAAATACATTTTTTCATATTAATTTTTTTAAATGATTATTTTTTATTTATAAAAAATAGATAACCATTATTTTTATAATTAAATTATTAATATTCATCTAATCTAATTTAACTGTGATTTTATAATTTTATTTGATATTAATGTTCAATTAGAGTATTAGTTGTGAATTCTATAAGATATTGAAGAGATTAAATTTAATGGAATATATTTCATGGGTTGTTTAAGATATTTTTTTTCTATGTCCCATTAGCTATCAAACAAATGTTATTATTTTAAATTATTAGTTTTTTACCTTCTCCCCAACTTAAATAAATTGTTTCCTCAAAATTAAAACGTGATCTCAGTAATAAAGGGTTTGAATTTTGGAAATACCATTCTTGAAAATATCACATCCAAATAAAGGTTAATAAAATATCATCTTAATAAGGGGGTCTGGGAAGTAAAAATTTCATATTTAATAACTCATAAATTGGATTAGAGTATAGAGTCTATTTTTATCATGTGAATATATAGGCATAGATGAAAAGGGTAAATAATAAAAGAGATTGATTGAGGCCATTGATCACATGAAAGTGAACGATTAATGAAAATTTATGGGCTCCAAAACAATAAATTTGTGATGATTTAAAATACCATATGATTAATCATATATTAATGTAATATGAGAACATTTCTATTTCAATATCCTTCTCCTAATGTTGATTAATTATTTTACTAACTACAAATATAAGGAAATAAACTTACTCAATATGTTTCTATTTAATTAGAAAAATTTCATCCTTTTGATGAGATTTTATTGATTTCAAATGCATCCATTAATTTAGAAAATGAATATCCAAAATTTAGTTTTCCTTTAATGAATCACAAGAAATATATTTTAATAGACCATAATATCCAAGAATGATTGAGAAGTCTTTCCTTATTTCTCTAACAAGTTACTGAAATAAATATGGGTAGAAGAAGATATCCAGTATTGAAAATTAATCATAAAATGGAAAGGTCATATAACTAAATCTTGGATGACTATGATCATAATTGAATCATCCAATAATATTGACATATGTTTTCAAAACATTTTCTAGTAATTATCATATTATTTTTATCCATTAATTACATGATTTGTAATACTAGAAAAAGGGGATATACCAATTGATCAAAATCATTGGTATGTGATGTGATTGCATTTGTATAACCTATCAAAATGGTTCTCCAAATGATTTGATATAATAAATAGGTATTGGACTATAAAAATAGTTTATTGTGACCTATTATTAGAGGACATCGGGGTTTACATTTTACCAATTGTTTTAGAAATCATTGAAATAACATTTCCTTATTGAAAGATATACAAATGGATTTATAAAATCACTAGTATAATTTTATACTAATAGTTTCCCAACTAGTTTGTATACACTATAATTAAATTATTATCCTCTATCATCCCCACCTTAGCCTGTAATCATCAGTAAACACATTTCACCCTCCACCATGCCCCAAAACCTAAAAACAAAAACAAAAACATATTTTTTTTAAAAAAAAAAATTGGTTAATACCCATAAATACAATAGAAAATCAAGAGGTTCTAATGTAGTGATGCCATAGAGTGTGACAGAAAACTGAATTCATGCCTTCATGGGGAAGGGGACCCAAGGTAGAGAAACATGTGACCAAAATATCATGCATTTCATTATACGTAAGGAGGTATGATACTTGGTTCCACTCACAATAACTGTATAGGACTTCCATACCATTAATGATTAGTATTATTATCATGATAATGAGATAAGAGACTGCCCAAGGAGTATAAGTGATCCCATATAAGAAATTATAAATAATTTTTGAATCTGTTTCAACTGTAGCACGATTGATATTGTTTTGTCTCCACTTAAGAGAATATGAAACATTTCCCTTGCCTCAGATTAAAGAGAGTCACCACCACCCAAAATGTAGAGAAAGAGATAATGAATGAGCAACTACAATATTTTATAACTCCCCCTCCCTGCATGGTACCATAAATACAAGAGACTTATGTATTTAGTTTTAGACCTGATCTTTGAGGGTTTTAGGGGATCCATTGGCCTTGTTGATCCCCAGAGGTTGTAATAATGGGAGAACTAGTGTTCCTCAGGAACATAAAATATGAAGAATTAGGATAATCCTTGGTCATTCGAGATAGATCAACATGAAAATTGTTAGTTCTTCAGACTTGGCCAGGATTTGACTACCCTATCCCCTCGTGATGATATTTTTTCCTGGTCTTCCATATGAAACAACTTCCCATAACTAAAATAAGGGTCCTCTGTTTCTATTCCTGACTGGAATTTCTTATTCCCTAGATCCAGATATCAAATAAGGAGCCACCTGGGGACCCTCTATGTTGTAGTCCATAGAAATTTATGAATGAATTCCATATTGAATTCACTCACTCCCCCTCAAAAAACATGTTATTATTGGATTCACCCATGGGATCATCACATAAACAAAACCCGGGTTCAAGGATAATACCTGACCATTACTCCTAATCATCCCTTAAGAGAGTGTTTTTAAGAATATGATATATGTGAAAGTTGTGTTTTTTAGTAATGTATTTACACTAGATTAACCCCCCAGTATCCTACTTGGAATTATTGAATAACAGACAATGATAATCCTTATTGGAGAAAATTCTCTATGAAGATCATGTAAACACACATATGTCTTCATTTGAAGATAACTCTATAATCTCAAATAAACCACACTGATCATCACTCAAGACTATATTGGTTATTTTCAATATCTTTATGTCTTTTCTAAAGTCATAGAAATCACGAGATATCCTGGAATGCTGAAGTGGGTACCATACCAGTTGTCATGGAAGAAGATGAACTCTCTTTTTCCCACGATCCATCAAGAGTGATCTTGGAGAACCTATAAAATTATATTTATAATAACCCATAAGGAGGATGAGTCCCATCATCCCAATCCCATTACCTTCCCATTCTTCAACACTATGATCTACCCCAACATAGACTAGCCTACTATAATATCACAGGCTATCATTTTATGTAATCCATTCATTTCACCAAGTATACTATTCACGTTGATTCAACCATCCTTAGATGTTTTCTCTATCTGAGGCCACAACTCCCAATTATATCTCCCATCTGATTGTTTTTCCCATATAAAAGAAGTTGATAAATTCTCAATTTAGGTGACCACCACATTTAGAGTTTGGATGGAAGATAATATATGCATTAGATTATATGTGAGAACACTATTAATGAGGTTGATTCTCCCTCAGAAGGACAAGAACTTGTTCTTCCAAATATTAATGCATCCAATGATCTTATAAACTACCTTATTGAAATGTTGTAAAAATGGCTTTCATTGAAAAAATAGATCCCCAAGGTGGTTCATCGAGAAGGAATCTCTATGGTTACATAGACCTATTTCCAAAAAGATTCTCTTTTATTCAGACACCCATTTGATATGAAAAAACCTCTCTCCTCCTGATTCACCACTTACCCACACAAATTTTAGTACTCATCCAAGATTTTTTTGATTCCACATATTTATTTCTAAATTTCATTCGGAAAAATAACCATGTAATTGGAATACATGATATGGGAGATACCTTATTGTTGACCGCTATAATGGTAGGGGATTATTCTCCCTTCCTAAAATTCTTTTTTATGAAGTGGTTGACAACATCTTGTATGATAATGAATCTTCTTGGGGAAAATGGAACACCTTGTCTAATACTTCACAATAATTTAAAGAAACAACAATTTTCTCCAGAAAGGAGATTGATAGCCATGGAGAAATAAAGTACCTATAAATAAGGTTAGTTTCGAATTCTATGAAGCCCATTCTACTAAGAACCTTCTGGACTAAGCTCCATCGAAGATAACACAAGAGGAATAGGACTTCCCTGAATGTAATCTTGAATTACCTCCATAATAACTCTCTTGATCTAATACAAAGAAGTGATGTAGAAATACCCATTAAATTTTATATGCCTTGGAGAACATTCTAGGTTTAGGGCTTACACGAACTTGTAAATTTCCTAATAATATTGAATAACATCATGCCTTTAGTTATCATGGTTAAAAACCATGAAACGAATTTCTTCTATGATCTTACATTTACTCTATAAATACCCATGTTATAGGATAGGGTTTTGGTCTAATAGTAAGTACTAGAATTGTTGTTAAGTGATTCCTCCCATAACATCAAGGTCCCCTATGTGGGTTCCATCCTCCAGAAGGATGACATGATAAGTAAAAATTATTTCATGTTTATACATACATTAAAATAATCTATATTTCTGTCACCCAATTTAATACATTTTATTCTAGATATTTTATATACACGTATCTCTTTCTCCAGGTTCATTTTGGTTAGTGATTTTTTCTTGAGATCAAGGTCATTGAATATTTCATCATACCATCTATTTTCTATCATCAAATTCTCCCTATTTAACTATGAATAAAATTAATTGAAGGATTGGATGTGGGAGGGGTAGGATAAGATCCCCTGGTGAAGGTAACCTCTAAAATGCCTCGGTTTTTTTTGATGACCAAACCATAGTCTTCCATGCACTATCATTATCCACATGTCTCTCACCATATGAACGAAGCCTATAATTTTTATCTATTAATCAGAAAAATAAAAATGGGTCCTTTGACCTAACCTGGAATAGTTCTCGGCTCTAATGGGAGAATGATCAAACAAAACATGAGGAAAATGGATAACCTTTGTATTTGGATAATAAGAGATTGTCTTAATATTTTATAAACACTGATTGAGGTGACTCTATCATTACTAACCCCTTTTGGTTATTACACATAGTGAGGTAGTTCCTAGTTTAACCCACGTAATAGACACCATCAACAGACATAAACGACGCATAGTCTGGGGAATATTTCCACAAATTCTACCCTCTCCTTTTTTTCTATGATCTATCCAAAATCATATTAAAATATACCCAATCAATACATGAGAGATTGATTGGGTTTAATACTTTTATCTCCCACCATAAAATATCCCTAGCGATAGAATCACATTTAGCATAAACAAATGCATTGAATAAACACTGCAAAGAAGAAGAGATCCTCATAGTAATATAATGGTCCAAGGAATCCACACATTCCACTATGAAATTATAATTCTAGAAAATCGAAATATATTTGTTTCACGGATCCCCATTCATTCATTCACTAAAATTCACTCATTGAAAAAAGTTACAAATCATGAAGGGATGATGCTTTGGCTCAATGATATCCACTACTACAAGATGGTTGATGTCACGACCTGTCCCAATGGGGCCCGCGCCGTGACTCCCCAAGCCTACCTCCAATAGTCCAGGGGCCGGTGAATAGCACTGAGTAGGCATATTACTAACATAGGAGGAATTGCCTATGTACATGTACATGCACACACATCTCTAAGCCCACAAATGCTGAAATGTAAAAACCACTAAGGAAAAAAATGCATGCATACAACTGAACCCAACCAATAAAGTACGACGAAAGGTAGAGTACTGTAAAAGTAAACTGTGCCAAAAATACAATCCCACCAAAAAGAAAACAATCAAGAGTCTGAAAACTGCAAAGTCCAACCTGTAAGCACAAAAGGAACTGGGAATGATGCTCGTAGCCATAGGAACGCCATGGACTGTAGGGAACTCAGAAAGCTCAGGCTTTTCCAGGTCCTCCCTAGACTCTGTCAAAAGGTAGCTCATCTGCACAAGACACCAGACATGCGGGCAAAGCCCGTGCAGGTGTGAGTATAACAATACTCAGTAGAGGACCCCGAAAACCACAAAGCAATACACAAAGTAAAGGTATAGTCAGTTATGCACAGTATGTGTCTACGGAACATATAGAAAAAACCATATATACTCAACACCTAGACCCGTGGTCTAGATACAAGTCACACAACGTCATACCCCGTAAGGGATTTTGTTCGAAGATTCCATGATGCACTCGTTCTGGGAGAACACACTCCACGGGTCGTATAGCTCTGATGACATCCTTCTGAGAAGTTTTGTTCGTCAGGAACCATAATGAGAGATGGCTACACTTATTATGGGAGACAAACTCCAGAGTTTAAAGGTGACAATAGATAGAAGAACTCATTACGGGAGACACACTCCTGAGTGGGAAAGATCACAATACACAGATGATGATCACTGCCAAGGCCATGGAGGATACAGTGACTCATCCGGATTCACCAGTTAGGTGATACACAAGCTAGGTAGAGGATCAACGCCCTGTAAGGATGGTCACGTCGATGCCTGACTCTACCTAGGGTCAGAAATGGATAGAGGATCTCGATCTCGGCTTCTTGGATGGATGCTTGACTCTATCACAGAAAGTCATGCCTACATGAGAGAATGATGCCTGACCTTCAGGGGAACAACAAGAAGGGGAACTAACCCAAAGGAAAGATGTCTGAGGAACGGTGAATGAAAGGACTGTGCCGTTTTCCAAAAAGTACACGGCGTGTAAAAAAAGTACATGTCGTGTTGTCTGACCCCGTGTACTGCCCATTTAAAATGGCCTGTGTAAAAGGACCTGTGTCAAAGTCTATTCATGTAGAAAAACTTAGTACACAGCGTGTAGTATGATGTACATGCCGTGTCCGAGTAACTGGGGCCGGCTCCGTGCACTCTGGCCATGTGCCCATACACGGTCACCAACCCGGGTACTCCAACTCGTGTAATCCGCACACGGGGGGACCCGCGCTGCTATCCTTGGCTGGCAGTGTGATGGAGTACGCGGTCATGTACTCCATCCTGTGTCCGCATATCCGCGAGATACATGCCGAGTCCCCGTAGCTGCTTCTTCTGAGCTGTACATGCTGTGCCGCCTCAAGTCCTGTAGCTCATCCCGTGTCCGTGTACTACCCAAAGTACATGCTGAGTTTTCGGGAAGGTCCAACATGCTGTGTGACGAGGGTCACATGCTGTGTGATTCTTCTCTGACCCCGAAACCCTAGCCGCCGCCACCAGCACTACACGACGTGTTCTTCGGAGTAGATGCCGTGTATTCTGGAAATTTTCAGAAACGACACCCTTTGCCAGTGCGCCTCTCGTGGTACTCCGATCTTCGATCCAGCCGTCTGATAACTGCAAAACTCACAGGTTCTGGTCGCCCCAACACCATGAATATGCTTCCGTCATTTTTGGGCCTCCAATCGGCTTCGAAATTGTGTTCCGATCTTCCCGCATGAAGAACGATCGAAGAACGCTCCTTCCGATCTGGTCTGATTCATTGTCTGCCATCGTCGCCAAACCTCTACAAGGTCGTTGTGGTGCCGAACCTTTGATTTTGGATCATTGCATCGTAGAATGGATGCGTAATGATCCGTTGTTCTTCACCCCGCAAAGAACGCGAAGAATATGCTATGAAAGAAGGTGGGATAAATCCAAATAAATAAATTGAGGAACGAACCTCCACCTTTGTTCATCATAGCATTGATCCTTTCCCATTAATAGGCTTAAACAGAGCAATAATCAATAACAACATAAATCATGGATCAATTCCCCATAATCTTCCCAAAGAAAACCCTCCCATAAGAATGTAAGAATCAGTGGATCAACATGTTTGTGGTTGACCTGCGTTCGTTGTTTAAATTCATATCTGGGGAAAAGAAATTGAAATAAAAACCCCTACCTTTTAATGGATTGATCATTGACGATGGTGTCGTGCTTCTGTTGTCGTCGAGATCCTTCAGCATTGTAGGTGTAGTGTTTCTCGACTTCGATACATCGGTGTTCGTCGTCTAGAGTTTTCTTCAACTGGCCATAGATTCGGAAGAGGTTCCTCTCAAATGTCGCCAACGATCAACAATTGCTTATCCCATTAAAAGGGAAACATGTTTTCATTTAATTACGCGGAAGCATTAATGACTTTGACTCGCCATTTTGAAGTTATTATGAGGTGCCATTAATTTAGGAAACATTTGCGCCATTACCACGCTGCAGCAGATGTTTCCTTAAATGAAATAAAATAAACTTGTTAATTTATTTTATTTTATTTTACATAAAATTTCTGAAATGTTACTTTTTCCCTCAGCCCGCGCCGGTCGAGGTTAGCCTAATTTTTAGGTAAAGTCATCATTTCGGACACAACGGTGCACTCGGATTTTTAATCTAGGCATCCATTTGGAAATTGCCATAGCCGCGCACAAGCACCGGCTTACTTAACTAAAAAAATTTCAAACCACCATTTCGGGTTCAATGGACCACGGAATGATGTGTCATCTTCACGCCTGGTCTCAAAATAATTCCGTATAATATTTAAAATTAATTAACAAAAAATCTGAGACATTACATTCTCCCCACCTTGGGGCTTTATGTCCTCGAAAATCCAGAAGAAAGGCTACTAAAAAAGATGAGGGTATTGGGCATGGATCTGGGCCTCCTGATCCCACCTTCTCTCCTGAAGATTCCCATGCTGCCACCAGACACACAGCAAGGGAATAGATCGCCCATGAAAGATCCTCTCCTTCCAATCCTCAATATCCACTAGGTACTCAGTAATGGTCACTCCATCCTCGATGTCCAGCTCACCCCAGTTGCTGAACTGCGATGGGTCATTCACGTACCTCCTCAGCTGCAACACGTGGAAGACATCATTAACCTGATAAAACTTTGGCGGTAGAGCAAGGCGGTACACCACCTTTCCAACTCTGCACATAATCTAGAAAAGTTCGATGAACTTTGGAGATATCTTGCCACCTCGGCCAAATCTCTACAACCCTCGTTGAGGTGAGATCCGAAGAAATACATGGTCTCCCTCTTCGAACTCCAGAGGTCTCTGTCGCCTATCAGCATAAGACTTCTACTAGCTTTGTGCAGTCTTCATCCGCTCCCGGATGTTCTACACCTTCTCTGTGGTGGCTCGCACTAACTCTGGACCCATGACTGCTGACTCTCCGGGGTCGGTCCAGCAAATCGGTGAATGGCAGGGTATCCCGTACAAGGCCTTGAACGGTGCCATACCGATGCTGGAGTGGTAGCTGTTGTTGTACACCAAATCCAACAATGGTAGGTGGTCCTACGAACTATGACCAAAGTCCAAGATACAGGTTCAAGACATGTCCTCCAGAACCTGAATGGTCCTCTCCATCTAACCATCCGTCTGGGGGTGAAACGCTGTACTCAAGCATATCTGAGTCCCAAAAGCCTCCTACAATCCCTTCTACAATCGGGATGTGAAGTATAAATCTCGATCTGAGACTATAGTCGAGGGGATTCCATGAAGCCGAACTATCTCATGCACGTAGAGGCATCCCAAGCTCTCCAATGAACTCTGCTCCCTCATGGCTAGGAAGTGGGCCGACTTGGTGTGTCGGTCAACGATCACCCAGATAGAATCATGCTCCTTGGATGTTTGTGGAATGATCATCAATAAGTCCATCGATATTCCATCCCATGTCCACTATGGGACTTCCATGGGTGAGCTAATCCCATTGGAATCTAGTGCTCAGCCTTCACCTGCTGGCATATGAGGCATCGAGAAACGAACTCTGCTACTGCCTTCTTCATGCCTGACCACCAGAAATGTCGTCGGAGATACTGGTACATCTTTGCCACTCCGGGATGTACTGCCAAAATGGATGTATGAAACTCCCTCAGGACCTCATACCGGAATGCCACTGGTACAAGAATGAGTCCTCTGAAAATAAGTATGTGCTCCCCACCTTTCAAATATCCCTTAGAAGCATGTCGTGTGGATAATTGAGCACGTAAAGCCACACAGTCGATATCCCCTAGTTGTGCCTCCCTAACTCGTTGTAAGAGTGGAGGGGTGACAACCACCGACCGTTGGTAAGCTGTATCCTCTCCATCCACGAAGGATAAATATAACGCAGCTAACTACTGTGTCGCCTCACTCAACAGTTGTGAGCTTGACCTACTGCTAAGAGCATCTTCCACCTTGTTCCCCTTTCCAGGAGTAGATATAATCTCAAAATCATAGTCCTGGAGGAACTATAGACAACGCCTCTACCTCGGATTTAGATCCTTCTGTGAGAATATGTAATTGAGGCTCTTGTGGTCAGAGTAGACAATGAACTGCTCGCCCATAAGGTAGTGTCACCACACCATCAATGTGAAGACTACCGATGCTAACTCAAGATCATGGGTCACATAGTTCTGCTCATGTGGCCTATGCTAGTGCAAACAATAAGCAATAACTACCTACCACTGCCTCAGGACGCATCCAAGCCCGGTCCCTGATGCGTCGCAGAAAACTACGTACTCGACACCTTCCTCAGGCAATCTCAAGACTAGGGCACCCGTCAAACTCTGTCTCAACTGCTCAAAAGCCTGCTGGCACTTTTCTGTCCACACAAAGGGCTTCCCCTTCCTGGTTAAGGTTGTCATTGGTGCTGATTTCCTGGAGAAATCATGAATGAATCTCCGTTAATATCCTGCCAATCCAAGGAAGCTTCGCACCTCTGTTACGCTCCGAGGTGGCTCCCATGCTAACACAGCCTCCACATTGGTTGGGTCCACAACCACTCTATCTGTTGAGATGACACGTCCCAGGAAGTGGATCTCCTGAATCTAGAACTGACACTTCGAGAGCTTCCCATAAAGCTGGTGCTCCCAAAGTATGTCCAGAACCATCCACCGGTGTCTAGCATGCTCCTCTTCTAACGTCGAGTACACAAGGATGTCATCGATGAAGACCACCACAAACCGGTCCAAGTATGACTAGAAGATCCAGTTCATCAGTCCAATGAACACTGCGGGGGCGTTCTTTATGCCGAAAGGCATCACCAAGTACTCATAGTGATCGTAGTGGCATTTGAAAGCCGTCTTCAGTATAGCCTCATCCTGCACTCGTAGCTGGTAATATCATGATCAAAGGTCAACCTTCCAGAACCACTGTGCCCCTCTTAGCGGATCGAAGAGTTCATCGATTCTTGGTAGTGGATACTTGTTATTCACCATCACCTAGTTCAGGCGTAGGTAATCCAGGCATAGTCTCAAACTCCCATCGGCCTTCTTGGAAAACAAGACTAGGGCCACCCAGGGTGAAATGATGGGTCTCACAAAACCCTTTCTCTGCAAATCCTCCAACTACACCCTCAGCTTGTGAAGCTCTACGGGTGCCATCCGATATTCTGATGAGGATATCAGTGCCATCTTGGGGTGTAAGTAGATGTAGAAATCGATTTCCCAGTGGGGAGGTAGTCCTGGAACATCTTCGGGAATGATGTCCTCATATTCCACCACCACTACTGGGAACTGAGAGCTCACAACATCTACTTCTCCGAGGGTAAAGCTAGACAACTCATGAGTGATTGGTTGCACCCTCTTATTTATGATACCATTTTGTGATGCCTAGTTTTCCTTCTATCCATCAAAGGAAAACCTCGTTCCATCACGGTGGACACATCACACTCTTTGCCTAAAACAGTCGATTTGGTCATGGACTGATGATAGCCAATCAATTCTGAGAATGACGCCGTAAGGACTCGACGCTACCACCAAGAGGTTCCAACCGAAACTCTCGCCTCCAAGGGTAAGATCACACTATCTTCAAAGGTGTGTGATCGTCGAGTCTCCTCCTATAGGTGTCTCCAAGCGTAAGGATCGTGTCAACGGTCCTACCAGAATCTCGAGGTTTTGTACAAGGCATGTGGCTATAAGGGAATGATTGGAACCTATGTCTATGAGTATGGTAGCTAAGGTAGAAAATACACAGATCGTACCTCAAATTATTTCTAGAGCCCCTGGGTCATATGCCTCAACTGCATGTAGCTATCCTTACCCCTGTCCCCTAGCACCCTCAGCCTGGTGCAGACCTCCTGGGGGTGGTGGTGGAAGTAAGTCGAAGCGTCTGCCACCACCTGCAGCTCTCCTTACTCCTCTTCCATGTCCTCCACCTGGCAAGTCTACCTGCCCTATTCTCTACCTCTGCCTCGGTGGTCTATCCACCGCTTCCCTGTCAGCAGCTTGATGGGTCGGGCAATCTCTATCGAGATGTCCCCTACAATCGTATGCGTAGCATCACTTCTCCCTATGCTGTCTGAACCCCGCCTGAGAGCCCTGGAATGTCGATCCCCTATCATGGGTCCTCCTCTGACGTTTCTCACATCGTGATCCCTACGTTTGACGTCAGCTCCCCGCTGTCGGTGTCTCCGCACCTGTCTTCTTGTTGCTGAATGTCGGCGGTTGTCTCTGCTCCACCAAGAAACTCTCGATCACCAAGGCACACTCAAGGAATCCAGCATAAGTTTATATGCAAAGAGGCATGACACTAGCTCGGATGTCATGCCCTAGACCTCGCTCAATGGTCCGATCTCTGAAGTACAGAACCCAGGCCATATCCATAAAGTACCTGGCGAGGTTGGTGAACCTCGATGAATAGTCAGCCATTGTCATTTTGTCTTGCTGGAGCTGAAGAAGCTCCTAGATGCGCACAGCTCTCAGCGTAACCTGAGAGAACTCCTCCCTGAAGATAGGCTCAAACTTTGTCCATGAAAGAGTCTCCTCATCGTGGGTCTGTGTGGTCAGACTCCACCATAGTCCCGTTGAACCCTGAAGAAGGCTCGCGCCTAGGATCACCATTTGGTCTGCTGGTGTCCTCACTAGATGGAAAACTCTGGTCACCACCTCAAGCCAGTCCTCAGCCACCTGAGGGTCAGGCTCGCCTCAAAACCTATGTGGCCTCTATCTCTAAAACTCATGGAGTGCACTGTGCCTACACTCCTCGTCGGTCGGTACCATAGGTACCACTGGCTGCTCCACAGGTGGTGGTATAGCAGGTGCACCACCTGGTGGAAACTCCTGGGGAGATGGTTCTTGTATCGAAGCCTCGTCACTGAGGGGGTCATCCTCGTGATCGTGCTGTTGATTCCTAGAGGGTATGCATCGTGGAGGAATCCCGTAAACAAACAATATGTACCATGGTCAATGAGTATATCTGGATAGCTAACATAAAGGAAATGGAAAACACAACCCATTCCTATATGATGCATGTACCTTTTAATTCCCCAAAACCAGTTTTTTCAGGAACCGAGTCGAAAACCAGGTTATCAGAGTCCTGGTGGATGGATACGTCGACCACCGTACCAACACTAGGGCCTCTGGCCTGAAAGCCGAACCTGAAACACTTAACAAATTTTCCCCAAACCAAACTCACAGACTCTTGGTCCTATTTTAGAACTGACCACCTCTGATACCACTCTGTCTCGACCCGTCTGATTAGGGCCCACGTTGTGACACCCCAAGCCCACCTACAATAAGCCAGGGGCTGGCGACTAGCACTGAGTAGGCATATTACTAACATGGGAGGCATTGCCTAAGTACCTGTACACATGTACACATCCCTAATCCCACAAATGATGAAATGTAAAAACCACTATGGAAAAAGAATGCATGCATAGAGCTAAACCCAACCAACAGAGTACAACGAAAGGTAGTGCACTGTAAAAGTAAACTGGTCCAAAAATACAATCCCACCAAAAAGCAATCAAACAAGAGTCTAAAAACTGCAATGTCTAACCTGTATGCACAAAAGGTATTGGTACTGCTTCTTGTAGCCGTAGGAACGCCTCGACCTGTTGGGAACTCAGAAATCTCGGTCATGTCCTGGTCCCCCCTGAACTTTGTCAAAAGGATTATTGTCTGCACAAGACACAAAACGTGTGAGCCAAGCACGTGCAGTGGTGAGTATAACAATACCTAGTAGAGGACCCTGAAAACCAAAAATAAATACACAAAGTAAAGGTACAGTCATCTATTCACAGTATTTTTCTACATAACATATAAAAAAACCAGATATACTCAACACCCAACCCGTGGTTTAGAGAAAATTAACACAACCGCATACCCCGTAAGGTATTTTGTTCGAAGATTCCGTG
This sequence comes from Viscum album, assembly GCA_963277665.1. Taxonomy (NCBI): domain Eukaryota; kingdom Viridiplantae; phylum Streptophyta; class Magnoliopsida; order Santalales; family Viscaceae; genus Viscum; species Viscum album. The sequence goes on along the minus strand of OY728157.1, from coordinate 450,364,942 downwards.
ATGCACTCATTCCGGGAGAACACACTCCACGAGTTGTATAGCTCTAATGACGTCTATCCGAGAAGTGCTATTCATCAGGAACTGTCACGATAGATGGCTACACTCATTACGGGAGACACACTCTTATGTGTAAAGGTTACAGTAGATAGAACCACTAATTATGGGAGACACACTTCTGAGTGGGAAAGATCACGATACACAGATGACGATCGCTCCTAGGGCCATGGCTGATACCGCGACTCATCTGGATTGACTAGTTAGGTGATAAACCATTTAAGAAGAGGATCAACTCTTGGTAAGTTTGGTCACATTGATGTCTGACTCTACCTAGGGTCAGAAATGGATAGAGGATCTTGATCTAGCCCTCTCGAATGGATGCCTGACTCTATCATAGAAAGTCCTACTGAAGGGATCATTTTCCTGCATGAGGGAATGATGCCTCACCTTCAGGGGAATAACAAGATGGGGCACTAACCCAAACAAAATATGTCTGAGGAATGGTGAATGAAAGGACCATGTCATTTTCCAAAAAGTACACGGCGTGTAAAAAAAGTACACGCTGTGTTGTCTAACCCCGGATACTGCTCGTGTACAATGGACCATGTCAAAGGTTGGTCATGTAGAAAAATTTAGTACACGGAGTGTAGTATGATGTACAAACCGTGTTTGAGTAACTTGGGTTGGCTTCATGAACTCTGGCCATGTGCCTATACACGGTCATCAACCAGTGTACTCCAACCCGTGTAATCCACACAAGGGGTGACCCGCGCTGCTATCCTCGCCTGGCCGTGTGATGGAGTACGCGGTCATGCACTCCATCCCATGTCCGCATATCCTTGAGATACACGCCGAGTCGACGTAGCCTCTTCCTCCTAGTTGTAGACATCGTGCCACCTGAATCCATGTAGCTCATCCAGTGTCTGTGTATTACCCAAAGTACACGCCGAGCTTCGAGGAAGGTCCAATACGCCGTGTGACCAGGGTCACATGCCGTGTGATTATTCTCTGACCTTGAAACCCTAGATGATGCCGCCAGCACTACACGATATGTTTCTTCATAGTACTTGTCGTGTATTTAGTAAATTTCCCAAAATGGCACCCTTCGCTAGCGCGCCTCCCGTGGTTCTCCAATCATCGATTTGGTCGTCCGATAGCCGCAAAACTCCCAGGTTCTAGTCTCCCTGAGACCATGAAGCCATTTCTTTCATTTTAGGGCCTTTGATCATGTCCAAAAGCATGTTCTGATCTTCCCGCATGAAGAACGCTCGAAGAACGCTCTTTATGATCCTGTCTGATTCGCCGTCTGCCATCATCGGAGCACCTCCACAAGGTCGTTGCACTGATGAACCTTTGATTTGGGATCGTTGCATCGCAGAATGGATGCGCAACGATCCATTGTTCATCGCCCCATGGAGAACGCGAAGAATACGCGAGGAAAGAAGGGGGGAGAAATCCAAATAAACAAATTGAGGAATGAACCTCTGCCTTCGTTCATCACAGCATTGATCCGCTCCTGTTACTAGGCTTAAACGGAGTAAGAATCAACAACAACATAAATCATGGATGAATTCCCCATAATATTCCCAATGAAAACCCTCCCGCAAGAATATACAAATCTGCATATCAACTTGTTTGTGGTTGATCCGCGTTCGTCGTTTAACTCAAATACGGGGAAAAGAAATTGAAATAACAATCCCTACCTTATGAAAGGATTGATCGTTGATGAAGGTGATGTTCTGCCGTGTTAATAGATATACTTCAACATTGTTGGCTTACCGATTCTCGACTTTGATCTGTTGTTGTTCGTTGCCGAGATTTTTCTTCAACGCGCCACAGATTTGGCAGAAGTTCCTCTCAAACGTCGCCAACGATCAACAATTGCTTAACCCATTAAAAGGGAAACATGTTGTCATTTAATTATGCGGTAGAATTAATGACGTTGAATCACCATTTTGAAGTTATTATGACATGCCATTAATTTAGGAAACAGATGCAACGTTACAGCGCAGCACCGGATGTATCCTTAAAAGAAATAAAATAAACTTGTTAATTTAATTTATTTTCTTTTACTTAAAACGTCTGAAAATTAACTTTTCCCCTCGACCCGCACTGGTCGAGGTTAGCCTTATTTTTAGGTAAAGTCGTCGTCCCAGACGCAACGGTGCGCTCAGATTTTTAATCTGGACATCCGTTTGGAAAATGCCACAGCCGCGCACAAGCGCAGACTTACTAAACTAAAAAAAAGTTCAAACCACCAGTCCAGGCTCACTGGACCTCGGAATGATGTGTCGTCTTTGCACCCAGTCTTTGAATAATTCCTTATGATATATAAAAATAATGAACGGAAAATATGAGACATTACAGTTGATGAAAACATTACTAGAGGTAAAATTAGTTTTTACCTACGATCCTAGTAAAAATTAATTCCATTTGAGAAAATAGATCATTAAAATGTGTTTCTCCTGGTTCTGGTCTAAGGAATGACACTATTTTTTAATGATGATGCATATCGGTACAAGGTACCTTTAGATCGAGTACTAGTGAACGTCTAATTTCATGGAGAGGACACTAGGACATTCCACTTAGAAGAGTAATCTCAAGATTACTAAATAAATGTGGAAGATAAATCTGAAGACAACACGATTGGAGAATGAGATAACATGGTTTTGGAGGTTCGTTACATTTCCTTCAAGACCTTGTTCCCCTACTTTAGTGAAACACATGCAACCTCAGAAGTGAGGGATTATTTGGTATTAAATAAAAACCTGAAAGGTTTTTTAGAGAGAACATATGATCTTCTGGATATATTAATATCCCATGAACCAAGAACCATTGTATGGGGACAGATCAAGACAATAGCCTCACCATTATCTGGGAAGACTCATTTATTCTTAAGGTCTATTTAAGTCTTAACAGGTGAAGACACCGAAGCCTTCTGCAACCGAAAAGGGACAAAATCCAAACAATTAATCAACTTGGCACTAGTAATATCAATCGAGATAGTATAACGATCACACTTATTTTCTTTGGGATTCATATTATTTTCAGGAGGAACACACATTCCTCCTACCATGTATTCGAAGAGATGCCTAGGGTGGGGTAAGAAAGCCCTATTCTAATGGTTGTAAGGTAGGGAAACGATCCAAGGAGACAAAATGGTGAGTAGTGTTAACCCTCTGATTATATCTAAACATTGATTGACAAAGAATCCTACATATCGCTGACATGTGTCCATGAAGGTGATAGGATGCTCAAAAAAAGTGCTATAGAAGAAAATAAAAGATTCATTCTCCAATTAAAATCACCCTCCACCCAATGATTCAAGGAGGAAGGGAGCATATGGGCTAAGTTAATCTCCATGGAAATAAAATCAACTGAATAATTCTGCAAGTCGATAGATCTCCTCTCCACAAAAATTAATACCCACAAGAAGTCACCTATGGCTTTCAGAAATGTGATGTTGGGGAAGGGTAGGGTAAATCCCAGATGATTAATCCAAACCGCTGAGGTGGAGGCATCCTGCCCAAAGTGAACATCCATCGACAACCAAACAATATAAAAGAACTATCGACCGAATGATCTAAATCCCTGAGGCCAATATTTAATTAAATATCTCCTATAAGCAAGTGAGATAAAAAAATATTTCCTATTGATAACTAAGATGACTGTAAGAGATTCTAGATCCCACAAGCAAAGAAATATCTGAAACTAGGTGAGAGATGGTTTCTCAGCTCCAAATCTAGCCACCAAGGTCCAAGATAATCTATTTTATTCTTCCATGAAGGCAGAGGATAAATCATAGAGAACTGGATGCCCCCACTTCTTGAATGGGTGATGTGGATCTCCCTAAAGATGTGATTCTTGGTGAGAGGGAAGCCCTAGATAACTTAGGGGCACAAAAGGATTACTTTGGATGAAGGAATTGTGATCAGATCTGAATCTATCTGAGTAAGATGAATAGATAGAAAAAAATATAGTAAATCAACCCCCTATGTGAACGATCTAGGGCCCAGATCCACCATATTTGGTGGCACCGATGGATACAAGATGGTTGAAATGGATCTAAAGGTCATAAGAATTTATAAATTAGGCGGGACATTTTACACATTCGTGAAATCAACAATGTTATTATTTTTTCTCCCTACACATAAATAATTCATCAAACACCTACACTGGTAAACACAACAACCCATAACACATCTATATGATATAAAAAATTCACTAAACTATTGAATGAAATAAACCAATGATAAAATATGTTTAAAATATCAAATATTTTCATTCACATTCTATTATTAGAACTCATGTGTCATAAATATCTGTACAAATGTATAAGATAAAATTTTATCTCATCACAAACAATATCATCACTATCACTATTGTCATTGTAATCATTATATTCATCATCATCATCACCCACACCATCATCCAGAACATTACCATCACCATCACCATCACCATTACCATCACCATCACTGGGAACATCATGACCCCAACCACCACTAAGACTGCCACAAAATGAACCATAAAGTTTATTCATCATCAATGTATATATATATATATATATATCACAATATATAGTGGTATCTGGTAGATTTTATGATTATATTGCTTCCATAAATTCCAAAAAATCGTCATTGGCCTTTTTATTCGATTCATTCTAATACATTACTATTTTTTGGCCCTCTTCTGTCTCTATAAAATATATTAATTCTATTTCATGGGTTATTTCCATCTTAATGTTACCACAACTCACACCTGTAGTGGGTCAATATCGGGAGGGGGAAATACTCTTAGCTAGTTAATAGAGTAATCTTCCATGGTGCTCATCTCTAATACCTAATGAAAATGATCATTTTGACCAAAGTTGTCAACTTTCTTCGCATCAAGGGTATCCAAATAACACTATTAGAAATATAAATAAACTATTTAAATTACTCGATATTTTAAAATAGGCATGCTTTTTTATATATTATGTGACACAAAACAGCAATTATAACAACCAATGAAATATATTTCCTTAAATTTTTTCTATTCAATAACATGTAGAATGTGAAACCCCAAAGTCTAAAAGAATTGTAATATAACATACCATTGTAACAAAGATGTTAATTTAAGGGGGTTGAATAGTAATTACTAAATTATGAATATTATTTTAATTTCTTTATTGGAAATAATATCAAAATAATTTAAAATAAAAAAAAATTCTTTCTCAAAAATTTTATATTTCTAAAAATAGACTTATCATGGATTTCAGAGAAGATTTAAAATTAATTTTTATATTTTTTTGAACATTTTAATAGATAAAATAAAACTAATTTTTTAAATCATTATATCAAAATTATCATAGAGTTAGGTTATATAAATTTTCAATAAATATTCGTTTTTATGAATAGTGAAAAAAATTGAAATTTAATTTAAAACTACATTCTCATTTAAAATATTCATAAATATAAATTACATATTTAATTTCATTAAATAAAATTAGTTAAATTTTATATCAAAAAATCATATTTATTTCATTGTAATAATTTTCATCTTGAATTTTGATATAAAAACATTGTAAACTTTAGAACATTTTATTTTTGAAAATATGCATTCTCATCATGTATGTGGTATAATTATAAATTAAAATTTTCAAATTTTGGGATTTGAATTTTCAAAAATAGATTCCATATTTGGAATAATAATAATATATATTTTCTAATAATTTCAAATTATTTTTTATCCAATTTTCATATTGAATAAAGATAAAATTAATTACCATGGTTACGGTAAAAAATAGATTTAGTAGGGTGGTAAACTATAAATATAATGGTTAAAATGGCCCAATTTTTTAAAAAAATATATTATATATAAATATTTATACCCTAAAATGTCTATGTATCAATAATAATATATTTTGGATTCTTTTTCCTGTGAAAAACATTAATACACCATTTTATTTTTTAAAATCACAAGTGTGCCACTCAACTCACTTATAAAAGGCCACACCCTATCCTCTCTCATTAGCACCTTGAAACACTTTCAATTTAGCCAATATATTTCTATATCACATCCAAAATTTCCTCTTACCTCGCTAGATTCCTTATTTTGGGCATAAATTCAACCTAGAATGGATTTAGGTGGAAACCTAAAGATTTTACCAAATGAATCGGTTACATTCTTCAATTAGCATTTTTATATAATTTCTTCTCCACCACAAAAAATTATTATTAAACCACATTGATATGATAACATCAGTATATGAAGTATACTATGATGTAGTTATAATAATGACATGAACTAAAATGGTATCTACATTTATGAAATGGGTTATCAAATCATCAAAAATGTGTATAATAGACTACCTCCTTGCGAACCGATGTCATTTGTTCTTCCATTACAGCCCCATACAGTTGGATATGATTATGGATTTTAATAATAAATATATATTATATATATATAACAATTATAAATATTGTTTACATATATAATATATTATATTTTCACTTTCCATTCTATAGGGTATATGATAACATTACTCGTTTGTACGACGGGCTACCGCCTCATGATGTGATATGATTTGTCTTTCAGTAATTATTTACATGGAATGTAAGAAGGATAAATAAAATGAATATATTAAATATACATGACATAATTTTTAAATTTATTAGACATTTATCATTATTGAAATATAATTTATCATTTTTATTATTACACTAAGAAATATATCATCTTTTATGTGCGTGTGGACTACAGCCTTCATGAAAAGATGTGACATTATTTTCATTACCACCCCATATGGATTATACATATAAGTATATTTATAGAAATAATATAGTATATATTATAATATAACAATTAAATGAATTTAAAATATTAATTTCATCTGTTCCATAATGATCATTAAAAAATAGAAACATTGCTCTTGTGTACATACGACCTACCATATTTATGATTCTAACATAGTCCATTTTCAATAAAAAACATTAATTATTGGTTTTATATGTATAATTTGTGTACCAAAAGGTAATTATGTCTTGATTATTAATATTCAGATGATATAAATATATTATATTCATGTGAACCGGACCATTCATGATGAAACATGATTGAGAAAACAAAGAAATTAATATCTGAAAGAAGAAAAATACTGAATGATTATTAACTAAATGGTGATAAGACATATAAAAGGATCATATTTATAGTTATAAATATTAATATGGTTATTTTAATAATTAATAACGTTTTTAAAAGAACTCTGCAATATTTTAAATTATGTTCAACTAAAAGGAAGTTTGTGGTATGTTATTTCTTAACTCAATTTATATTCATTTGGGAAACCTTTTATTAATTAATTATTTTATATAATGATTACATAATTAATGAATTATGATTATTTTATGCTCTAGTTTCATTTTTTATTTAGATTTAAAATTTATACAGAAAGTCAATTCACTGATTAACCCCCCCTAAATGATAAGTTCTTTATAAAATACCTCTTCTCAATTTCATTTTATTAATGCATAGTGTAATGTTATATTCATAATTTATATTATATAGTGTAAATAATTTACATTTCACATGCAATATCATGATTCCATAATAATTCAGGTAATTTTTAGTTTCAATTTGAATTATTTAAATTTGGGAGATTTTACATAAGTGTTTCCAAGTGGTAAGTAATTTCACAACATAATTAATTTTTATTGGGTTTAAATACATCTTTCTCATCTATGATAAACTAATATTTGGTGTGAAATTAATTTTTATTATTTTTTATTTTATTTGTGATTTTTTATGTGTGTTTATGATTCATACATAAAATTAATTCAATAATTATTTCTTAATTAAATGTTATGAACATTTAAAGGTTTTATTTCAGAATCTCATTATAATAAGGATTATTTATACTTCAATTCCCATCGAAGGAAATTATTTTATAATGTTTTAATAAAAGAATTAATTATATTCTCCTCTATTAATTGATGATATTTCTCATGTAATAGTATCATTTTTTCAATCTTCTGTACTTAAAAAGGATGATAATTTTTTTTAATGAAAATCCAATGTAATTTTTATCTTAGTTTTGAAATATATTTTCTTCTCAAAACCTATGTTTTCAAAAATATTTTGAAACATATTTTTAACATACTCAAAATGATTTATTAAATTAATTTTTAATTATTTTTTATTTTTATAATATATTTTCAATGGAATATTTATGTATCTTTTAAAAAAATTCTCATTTGGATTTAACTGAAAAGGTGAAAGAAATCTTGGATTTAATTTATACAACTTGAACTGAAGTTACATCCTCCATGAAAAATAAATTGTTTTAAAAATTACCATATATTTTTTAAATATTACTATCAAATAAATTATTTTCGAACTCTTTTTTGAAATTTCTATTTTTAAAATTGATATTTAAAATAAAAATAATATTTTCCTCAATATTTTTTAAAGATATTTTTATGGTATTTGTATTCATTAATGAAAAAATACATTTATTTTTACACCAATTGGTATAATTTTGATTGATACTATCTTTATTATTTCTATTTATGGACTATGATCATTTTGACCAAAGAAATGTTTACATTCACTTCTTTGATTTCCTTAGTTATTACATTTTCCTTGAATTATTTACTATCTTTGATAATTGGACAAGAAATTACAATAAATATAAATATTATTTTGCATTGATATGTTTGTAGCTTATAAAACAACTCATTTATAAATATTACTTTCAATATTAAACACTAGTTAATTTAATGTAGAAATAAATATAATCTATATTCTCTCTTCAATATAGATATTTAATGTTAAGTCATGTTGTTCATGGATTATATCAATTATTTGATATACGAAGAATATTTGAACAAAAATATTTGGGAAAGAATTGGTTATATATATCCGCTAGATGAATTAAAATTCTCATTAGGTGAATCGTTAAGATAGCATGAAATTAGTTGTCCAAACAATATGGGTTTGTACCCCGTAGTTTTAAATCATCTTTTGAAATGTCTTGACAATAGAGGTATCATGTGTAGTAGACATGAAATACAATTGATTTGGACTCCATGTAACTATTATTTTATTTTTCAATTAACCAAATTATTTTATTAAGATCAATAATATTTATAATTTTATCCTACATAAAAATTTTAAGCTAGTATATACACTTTTTATAAAAATGTATTCTATGCATTATGTGTACTAATTTCAAAATTGGTTTTTCTAACCACTCAAAATATTATTTTTTTAAATGATTCTCATTTTTTAAATAATCATCCTATTTTTTTAAATAGGGTTAATTTTATTTTTTTCATTAAAAATAATTACAGAGGCTAAAAATTAGTTATCGTAGAAAAAGGTAATTTGGTTAATAAATTAAAAGTATATATAAAGGCCTAAAATAACTCAAAAGGTGTCTCTAAAATGAATTTGTGGTAGTATTATAGTCCTTAAAATGTCCCAAATTACATTATTTTCCATTTTTTACCCTTTTACCTTGAATCGTGTCATGACATTGTGGTAAAGGAGTATTTTCAAAAATGTCATTTTCTTTATTTTTAAATGGATCTATCACCACCCCACATCTCCTCACACACCATGCCTATTATATTTGACAAAGAATTTACAAATTATCTCCCAAACCCTCATATAAACCTCAAAGAGGATCTTATCTTCTAATGATACCACCTCTTAAGGCCATAATTTAATTTTCAAAGGGGCATTTCCAAAGTCTATGGTAAAATTCAAAATTTATCCTTTTACATTTTTTGATTTATTTATTTTTATACCTATTATGATTATAATATACCAATGATTAAATAATTACATCAGTATTATAATTATATTAAAATTATATTATAATTTTTGGATAAACATTTTCTACCATTTGATAAATTAAAACATCACTTTGGTTACTTGCGGACTACCCCCTCCTTAAGCGACGTGATCCTTTTTTAATAAACACCTATTGTGATAAGTATAAAATTGGTATTTAATGGATTAATATGATATATATAAAATTATTAACAATTATAAATTATAAACTACTCTATTTATTTCTCCTATTTTATGGAAACAGATGTTTCGCCTGTGCATATGTGTAAACTATCACCTCCATGAAAATGCATATTCTGTTAATCGTTTTGTTATTTCTTATTTTAAAAAAATTAAAATATTATTATATAAATTGAATGAAATTAAATCATATAATTATTCTTCAATAATTATGAAATTATTCCAAAATAATTACTTTCTTAACCTTACCCGGTCCTCGATTATAGTTTGTTTTTATTGGAGATGGTTTAACCACACACATGAAAAATGCTAAAAATCTATATCATATATGACTATGGAAAATTAAATAATGGTATTATTGTACATTAAAAATAAAATAATGTTTTTATCATGATTATGTAAAGTTTATGTTAATTTTTTTCTTATTATTATTATATAAAATTTTTTTATTAAAAATTATCGAAACAAGTTCATCGCCAAATTCATTATCCCAAATTCTAAATAAAATAATAATTATATTATTTTATAAAATTATAAATCATTAAAATAAATATATTAAATTCAAAATAATTTTCTTAGAATGATGATATTTTAAATAATATATAATAATTAAAGCATTCATAACAAAACTAGTATTGAATAAAAAGTCAAAGCTAATGACATCTGATGATGAAAATACTATATAACTAACTTATATGTTTATAATAAATTAATCTAAATAAATTTTACAAAATATAATAGGTATGTATATGTTTCTCAAATATATTATTAAAATAAAATTTTTGTATATGAGTCTAGAGAGAGTGTGGATACGCATGATTAAAGGTGTGAGTGTTAAACTCAATTTCCTTTCTTTGAGACATGTTTTATTTTAAGAATGCAATTTTATTTAAATATATTATATAATGACTCTTGGATATATAAAATCATGAATTATCTTTTATTCATGGTATTTGAATTTCAATTATAAGGTATATTTTTCAAGGGGTTTTTATTAAAATGCTTCTAAATTCATAAGTTATTATCGTCTCATTTTTTGTTTCTCTGATTCATATTCCATATACAAAACTTGTTTTTTTATATATAATGCCAATTTATGTAATTTTATTATTTTATTCATTATATTAAATATATTTAAAAATCAATTTTATGTTATAAATTTTATAGGATTAAAATTTCAAATAAAATAAAATTGTAATGGATTTTTCATTACTAACCTTATTTTTTTACGTCCTAGTGATTCATATTTAAATATTAAATTATATTATGGTTTTCTTATAATCTATAACAATAATATATTTTAATTTATTAATATTTTTTCGGCACTTCAATTAATGTATTTCTTTCTTTGTAAAAGCTAATGAAATTAAGAATATTTCCCACGCTCTTCAAATAAACTCTTTTCCTTACATGCTTAGATTTTATATTCCTACCAATCGTATCGTTTATATTTAGAAACACAAATATATGTTATCACATATGGTATATATATTTCCCTTATCAAAAATTCTTAGGGAATTTTTATCTCCCTTATTAAAATGCGTGATATCAATAAAAATTAACGTTTTAAATTGTTTCCCTTCCTTAATAGTTGGTTTTATCTTCCACTCCACATTTCCATGAGATATAGTTTCTTCGTTTTCCAAGGATCTTTTATTGAAGGTTATTTTTATAATTTTTCTTTTTAAAACACATCAAATTTTTTAAAATAACTTTTTAAAGTGACCGGTAACTATTTCTTTTTATGCTCATGTTAAAAAGTTTTTCTTTAATATATTTTTAAGGCATTCCCATGGGAACACATTCTTTCATAGTTGAATCAACTGATTCCCATAAAGATTCTTTTCCACATTTTAAATTATTTTTAAAAATTAATCTATATTTGAAATGATTTTAAAATTAAAAATGGGTGTTTCAAGTTTTTAAAAAGTTATTTAGTCAATGCTCGTGAAAATGGTATTTCTTCATACTTATCATCATTCTTAATAATACTTATATTTTACTAGTGATACTTTCTTATATTATTATCCAGCTTCTCAATATGGGGGGATTATGAAATTTATTATTGAATTTTTTTTGTAACATTCATCTTTTACACTGTTTAGTTATGTGATGTTTGAAATATGAATATTTTCATGTTCTATAGGAACAAAAATGTATGGGTGATTAAAATGGATAGGTGGTGTCCTATATCTCCCTAAAATGAATTGGTTAAAGATTTATATCCAATGAGATCAAAAAGGGTATAAGTGCAGAAGCCCAATCTCAAGACGTTATAGGGGTAGTACCAAATCCTAATAGGGTAAATGGGTTGTCAACACAACCCTGAGAGGGTACATAGGTTTCTATCTTAATACTAAGAGGTTAAACGAGTAGTATCCTAAGATAAAGAGGTTAAACATGTATTTATATCATTCCCAAGAGGGTATATGTGTTGTTAGCCTAGATCCAAGAGGGTACAATGGTAGTATCCAAAATTTATGTTTATTAATTGGTAATATCTCAAGCCAAAGAGGGTATTCAAGAGATAGTCCAAGAGGGTATATGGGTTATTATCCTAATCCAACTAGGATATGAGAATATGGTAAAACTTATTGGTCCATATGGTTTTATTTTTATATGATTTAATTTATGAAGCTTTTCAATATAAAATTTTAATGTTATTCTCCAATGGCTCATGTTTGTTTTTTCTTGTTTCTATTCTCCAATTCCATTGAATATGTTTGGTTATTTAAAACTACAGGACATTCTATTAATCCTTATAGATAATTATTATTTTTTCATTTTATTTTACATAATATATATCTATTTTGATCTTATTTTCATATTTGATAATAATCTCATCCTTGATGATATATTTATGGGTTTTCACCTTACTGAGTGTTTAATCTCACCACTTCCTTATGTTTCCATTCCCTAGGTTATGAATATGTGTATAAATTTTGGGAAGCCTAGAATGGATTCTAGTGGGGTTTGGTTTTGGGAAAATGACTCAGAGTATCATAAAATAATTTTTTTAGATAGCTTATCCTAAAATACACTAATCCTTCCATTTTTGGTATTATGTCGATATTTGTGAGATTTAATGTTGAATTTATGGAGCTGGTGTAAAATAAATATACGTTTATCTTGGTTTGTACCATATCTAATGTTTCAATAATGTTTTTTAGAACCTGATCCAGGTGAATGGGTATGGGCACCTCGTTTAGTGTCATAGTAGGGTTTAAGTATTTTTTATTATTATTTTAATTATTTATACATTTTAGGATGAGAGAAAATTAGTCAAACCTCAATAGAAGATTCTATATGTGGGACAACATCGTGTAGTTTTTTAAAGTAATGATTGTGTAGTTTATAAGTAACTAAATCCCAATATGGATAGAGGAAATTTAATTCAGTTATGGTAAATATTATATGAGGGTGATAACCATAAAATGTTTTATTGAGTATCATCTCTACCTTCACTCAATGTATGACGGTTCGACCTAAGACTACACAGCAAGATAAAAATACATATTGGATAATATTCGGTAATTCAACTAATTTTTATGATCCACTATAATATATATGACTATATTTTTGTTATAGTACCTAATAAGATATTTATTATGGATAATATGGATAAAAATGAAGAGACTCCTAAGTAAAGTAATTCACATCATTTATGATTTATTCATTTTAATGTTTTAGTTTTCCTTTGACAATTAAAAAATTAAGTATTCTCATAAGTCAACATTTTTTTATCTAATGTAATAGCTAAATATTTGATAAAACAAGGTAAAAACAGGATATATATATATATATAATTAATTAATTGTAAAATATCAACCTAAACCAACAGGTCTGACCTAGAAGGTCACATAGTATACAGGATTATGATGACTAGTTGTGAGGGTGTGAGTTATAATATAATACAATATCAAATTAATCATGTAGAAACTAAGTAAATTGAATACATATCAAATAAATAAAATAGGTCCCAAAATTGAAAACATGTCCAAAATGATAAACAGTAGATAATAAATAAATAAATAGTATTGTAGGGGTCCACTGGGGTCATTCGCAACCCTCCAATTCATATATGTTCCTCTACTCAATCAAGTATCATAGGGCCATTTTTCTTAGATGAATCTGACATGAAATCTAAAAGCGCACTGAAATACTCCTATGGTGTGTCCGTGCAATATGTAGTAGGATTCCACTAATGTTTCCTTAACTTGGTATTCTCAATTATAATAGTGTTTTCCAATATAATAATAAAAAATGTGTAATAAGAATAAATATACAATCAAAACTGATCTATCATGTTCTAACCAAGCTGTCAGAACCCCCCCCCCCCCCCCCCGCACATTACCTGCCCCAAATCCAAGATGGTAAATGTGTTGTATGTTTGTAGGAACCTAGAACCATCCTGAAGGTTGTTGGTGTGTCACTTGAGATCCACATGGAATTAAGTGACAAAAATTATTGTAATCCACAAAGAATCAATAAATACGTGGAATCTATAGGGAATCAACTATATATAACCTACTCGAAATCTACATGGAATTAATTAACACTTAGAATCTGCAAGGCATCGAGTATCGACTGTATACTTGTAATACAGATAGTATCGAGTAGAGACTAGGTTACAATGCTATTATGAACCACCACCATCATTTCCACACTCTATATGCATAAAACCCAGGGAGTAATCATTCCTTGACAGTCACCTGACATATATATAATATAACAATTCTCCAAAAGTAAACATGGAAATGCATATCATGATAATAACCATTTCACACATCATTTTAAATATTGCATCATCATATATTTTACATGTGAATTATATATCATCATGGAATTTATCTCTCTCAAAAATCAAAGGGAATAAAGGTGTATATTATCGTGGTCCACACACACTCACATGTGATCACAAGTAAAAAATGAATATCAATAAGCCAACTAGATCACCATTTCATGAAAACATTTATAATGAGATCCCAATAAGTTATGTAACTCCCTATATCTAATTCATCAACATTAACAACATGAATAATCCACTCTATGTGGTTAAAACACTATATTAGAAACATCAACAGTCAATACCCTCTCCTTATAGTACTTATTATGGTTGTTTTAGATATGCCAACTCTTATAGTTCATCAAAGGCTACTAGCACAAGAGAAAATATTTTATTTTAAGAAAAATTTTATTTTTTTATGTATTGATAATTTCGATCTCTTGTGTAATTTCTAAATAATTGTTTCAAGTAAATGCTTATATTCATAATTTTTTAATCATGAATAATTATATTTTGATAATTTATTATAAATTATCATTCCAAAATTATCTTTTTATAATTTATTGTAAATTATCCTTTCATATTTATCTTTTTATAATTTCTTATAAATTATAATTTTATAATTATATATTCATAAAAATATTATTTATAAATTATCCACATATAATCTGATGTATTTATTTCTTTATAATTACTTACAATTATATTTTATTATTACATTAAATTAATAATTAAAATTTTTATATATCAGCCAATAATAATATTTCAATAATAATCCTTTTAAAATCATACAAAATTATCTTTTCATAATTTTTATAAATTATTATTTGATAATTTGGTGTAATTATATTTTTATAACAATTTTTATTTATCTTTTGGTAATGTCCAATAAATTATCATTTGATAATTTTTTTGATTTATCTATTAATAATCATGCAATTTTCATTTGGTAATTTTCTAAATTATACCTCTATAATGTAGGTTTCTCATTTTTTATAATTCAAAAAAATACTTTTAGAATTTTTGGATGAAGGAATAATAAAAAATTGAACTAATAAATAATAGAAAAAACATACCTTGTAACACCCTTATAACATTGTACATGGAAGGATGGGGGGGATTTCTCCAGGGAATCAAAAATGATTGAAGGTGACTTCCCAATCATGAAAAATGGTGTTTAAGGTTTCCTATAATAAATGTGAATGACTATAATAAATATCCAATCATTGTGGGTATATGGATCCCAAACGTTTTACTCATTCATATATTCCAAACACTTGAAAATAAAACCCCACATTAATCAGTTTTTTCGTATGAAAATTTGGGGTTCATTCATTAATTTCACAGTATTAAGACATTTGTGAATTAAAATGTCAAATATGATGTGAATTGAAGGTTTTTAGATTGATCATGTGTGACAATGGTGGCCATGAAAATTGATGATTAATCATAAATTAAAAAAAAGATTAAATAATTAAACGAAAAATTATAATATAACAAAAATATTGAAAAAATTATCCTCACATGTGATTTATCAAGAAACACTATTTTCACAAAATCTATGTCACATATAGGGTAAACCCTATGTTCCATACATAATAGTGGTTTCATATTTCTTATACGAGACATCATTCAAGAGATATTACCTAATTTTGTAAAAGAATGAACTCACATAATATAATTTATTTACCGTCCCTTGTGATCTAGACAAACACCAAATGTTCACAAATGTTATGTTATTTCTATGGTAAATCCCATGTTTCAGATTTAATGGAAGTATCAGATTTCCCATTTCAGACACTATTTTGATGATATTCTATTATTTCAGAAGCACATCTTGTGAGTGAAAATATATATGTAATATTATTATTATATCATTATTGAGGCTATAAAATTCTTGGAGTCTCACTCTTACTCAACACCTACATTTTAAAAGATTATGTAGAATGTTCTAATGTGATAACTAAGATTTCACCCCAATTCAACGCCATTAAAAATTATATTTACTTTTCTTATTGAAAAATTAAATTTTTAATTAAAAACATTAATAAATTATTATAAAGGAGGGTTTTTCTTATCATTAAAAATAGAGAATATTAAAATTATACACCTATATATAATCCCCCAAGATAGGAAGTAACTTTAGCGGTCATTCTTGAATAACTTAGGCCACTAATCTCAAGCTTTATATATGTGCTCATATGTCTCCTCCTAGATCCATATATGATGCAAGTGAATCTAGACTAGTGGGACTATTATCCCTCATTAGAACTTATTTATCTAATATATTTCCTAAATTATATTCTTTATATACAATACATCATGTTTTAACTCAACATTCTCACAATCTATAACATACCTTGGATTAGACATGTACCTCCAAAGTTGAGAAATGTGGAACGCATAATGCCTGCCTCGAAAACATGTTCAATGTTCTAGATTGTATGATACTATCCCAACCTATTCATTGACCATAAAGGGCCTGAAAATGTGGAGACAACTTTCCTTTCTTACACCATTTTGAGTGGCCTAACTGAGGAGTCACTCTATAGAAAACCAGATCCCCCATAGTGAACTTGAAATAACTCCTCCAAAATACTGCATAAGATATCTTCATGCTCTCGGTGGTTATAATTTTGTTTTGAATCTTATGCACTCTTTAGGATTCATCATGATGAAAAATGGTTCCCACAATGACTGCCTCACCGGGCTCATGCCAACAAAATGGTGATTGATGTGGTCTCCAGTAAAGAGTCTCATAAGGTTCCATATGAATCTATGTTGATTAAATAATATTATACCAAAAATAAAACAAAGTTAGATGATCATTCCTTGCTCCACCAAAGACTATAATGTAAACTAAAAGCATCTCCTCTAATATACATATCATCTACCTAGACTATCCATCTATCCGAGGATTGTACACTAAACTAAAACTCAACTAAGTACCTATGTATTTCTTCATGCCTTTCCAAAATCATGTTGTAAAATGCACATCTCAGTATAAAAAATCTTAAGGGATATCAGTTTAGTTCTATGATATCATATATGTAGAGCATTCCTAGATTTCCTACATAGTGAGTCTCTCGATTTTGTTAAAGATGGGAAATATTTTTCAGCTGATCGACAATCACTTGGATAGTAACATGACTCCTAGGGGTCCTAGGTAATCCTATCACTAAGCCCATCATGATATCTTCCCAATTCTACATGGGAAATAGAAGTGGATAAAACAACACACACACGTTTTGGTGTTCATCCTTCACCCCCTAACGAGTAAATCATTGGGATATGAAACCGACAATGACACTCTTCATCCATGGCCACCAAAACTGAGGCCAGAAGTGATGGTACATCTTCATTTATCAGTGATGTAATAAACATATAGTGGAATATTAATACCTCACCATCTCATCTGTGATGGGATCTTCGATTACTACTCCCTCATGCACCATGATCGCATTTCAATTTGCTAAAGTCCACCTGGGTTTTGGGTTAACCCATTCCAGTGTTTCCCTCATCATAGTGCACTATGGGTGTGAATATTAACATGTATTATCCTATTTTACTAGAAAATAAGTAATAAATAAAGGGTCACAATTCATATATACATGATCATTCAAATCATTCATCCTCCAATAAGACATTAAACACATCAAGTGTCACTACATCTCTAAAGTCCTCTCACTAAACATATAATTAACCTAATGCTTATGGATAAGAGAAAATGAATTGAAGGTACCCATACCTGGTGCATATTATATCCACAATTTGAACGTCTATAGACAATCAACCCATCACCTCTCTCTATTTTTTCCCTGTATGTGATGATATAGTGAAGGAAATTTTAGTAATGACTCAGATTATACATATATTATTTTTGGATATTGTATGCATTATTTTCAAGACCAGATACTTTGAAGGCAAGCGATTCTAAGTCCTAGTGTGCCTAAAATAAATTTTTGAAATATATTAAATATATTAAATATCATTATCACACATGCTTTCATAAAAGGTGGAATAACACTTAAATGGTGGTCCGGATCATAAATAATAGGGAACTATTGAGTTCAAAACACAAGATTTTCCCAAGGTGTGACATAACCATTTTTATGATAGGCCATTTGTTAAAAAATCAATGTGGGTGTAAATTAATGAAATAAATTAAATAATTTATTTATCTTTTAATCTTTTATACAATGGCCTAATTCCTTCTTTAAATATACAATTATAGAAATTTCTCAGGGTTGTATTCTCAAACACTAGATATTTGAGATAACCCATGGAGATTCTTTTATGTGACTGAACATGGATCGGTATCAGATCATAGATCGTTGCACCCAAAATAGTTCATAGACCTCATCAATGATTGAAACACAACCATTATTCATAAATGATAGATTAAAAATCATGGTATGATGTTTTTTCTTTTATGATTTCTATCCCATATATTATTCCTAGATGAACTTGGATCAATTCCAATGAATTAAGACCAAATGAACTTTGACTGAGGTTCATTCCTCACATTTTATGGTATATGTATTTCTCCCCACTTTCTTCGGTTGATCTTCATTGGTATTCCTTTGTCCAAAAATTCAATCCATACCTGGTTTATGATCATTGCATGACCATTCTTAGGAAAAATAGATCAAAACCATATGTATGACATGTGATGGTGGTTGCAGTTCAAGGATAAACAATTATGGATTCTAGATCAGGGTTAAATAAAACTAATTTTAGGGTTTTTAATTTTCACAAGCGGTGTTTAGAGATGCAGACATAAATGAGTGATTTTTTTATATGTTTGTTGGTAAAAATCCATAGAAGGATCAATAGAAAGAAAATTCAACCCTACATATTGTATTCCTGGGTGAGATTTATGGAGGAGGTGTAAAATCTGGGTAACATGTGAACCATGTGTGGGATTCTTGAAAATCTCAAGGAACACAACATGTAAAACTAGATTAGATGTCGTGTGGGGACTGTTTAATGGAGTATAGGGTTTTAAGATGAAGATAATAACCCAAGGCATGTGACCCATGTAACATGGTGTGTTTTCCTTCTTTATTGGATTATATTGTACTTCATGAAGTACACATACATGGGAAAAATTACACAACAAGATGGCATGCCTCGTACTTGAACACAAACATGGATTGGTGTACAAAGGCTGGTACATGGACACGACCACCATACACGGACAGGGAATGGATTCATGGTAAGGATTTCATGTTTCTCTAAACATAATATACTTATTGTAAAATTCTTGTTTATGGATACTTCAATGTCTTGTGGATCTCTTCCACACTGGCAAGCATGTTGATATCTGGACACACAATGTACCCCCCGATGCATGTCATGTACTCCCTTCAAGAGAGTTATTAGATCTTGGTTTCCTTAGTCTGGACCATTATAGGATAATAATTTTCCCTTGTTTTATTTGCTTTAGGGTACAGTGAATCATTACATCCACATCATATGATTGTGACCCCCTATAGTTCTATCCTTGGAAAGAGTTGTAGTGTACCTCTGTGAGACATGAGTTTTGTCCTCTATCATTATTTTTCCCTAGATGAGGTTTGTGGAATTAGTATGACCACATTGAGTTGGGATTCTATCCTCCATTTATAATGTTTTATTGATAGGGCATGTTTTATCATTGAGAAATGATCCCCTGTGTAGCTGGTTGATCTAGATTAGGTTTGGGGTGTCCTCCAATAGTTGTTGGCATGACCCCCTATCTGTGCATTGGGGTCTTACTAGACCAGTGAGCTTTCTTGGGTGGGGCCCAAGATCTATACCTCCTTATCAAGTGTCTCCAATGATATCATTGATCATGGAGTGGATTCTCCTAGAATTAGTGGTACTTTGAGAAGAATCATGTGGTTGGAAGTTGGTACTGATCTCCTAGTGGCATAGTGTCTATTCTGAGCATATATAGGCGTTTCAGAAATTCATTGATTTTTATATATTTTATTTTGATGACTATAATGAGTTAATCTTATTTACTATTTTTAGGGTGTCATAATAGGTGTTGTTATACTCACCTCAACATGTGATTTGATCATATGTGACATTTCTTATGCAGATGAAAACCATTTTTACGGTGTCCTGGGTGGAAAGAGATTTTTTGGAGTGTAGTTTGATATTTTTAAACGAATGAGTTTTATCATATGCATGGATTTGACTTATTCCATTCCCTTGGAGTAGTTTGTACACTTATGTTTTTATGTTTGGATTGTATTTTGATATTTTTTCCGCATTCATTACTTTATTATTGTACTCTTTTTTGGGATCCTAGATGTATACATGAATCGTTTCAATTGTATTAAGTTTCTGTATTGTGTGATTTTAGAGATTTGTGCATGTGTATAGGTAATTTAGGCTAATGCCTCCCATATTTGTGATGTGCCTACTTAGTGCAGGTCACTAGCCACTGGTCTATTGGAGGCAGGAATAGTAAACCATTGGTCGGACCCATTCAAGTTGGGTCATGTTAGATTGGTATCAAAGATGGTCAACTCTACCATAGGATTGGGGTCAGTGAGTTTGGTTTGGGTAGACAATTTTTAGAGTTTGGAGTTCGGATTTCCATCCAGGGAATCCAGTGTTCCTGTAGAGGCCAATGTATCTATACACCAAGATGATGATCACCTGTGTTTTAACACGAGACATGTAAAAATTGATAGAAGGGGATGATTTTTGTACTTGCATCATACAAGAATGGTTGTCTTTTCCATGTTCTTATTGATTCATCTCCCCATATATACTCTTCTAACCATTTTAAATCTTTATTTTATTTTAGGATGGCTCTACATGGATGGTCATCTAGGATTCCAATTTGTGATCATTATGATGATCTTACTACTAATGGGACATTAGTAAAGTGGGTTGTAATGTACATAGAACTTATGGGTGCTTTACCTGCTATACCACCACCTGTTGAGAAGAATCTTTATTTGGAAGTAGAAACTAAGGATTCATGCATGTTGATCACATTATACGAGTTTCATAGTCTATGACCTCCCATGTTTTTGGGTGAGCCGGACCCCTAGGTGGTGAAGAACTAGCAAGAGACACTCAATGTTTTTACCTTGTGAGTGTTCTTATAGATCAGATTTTGGTCTTCATAGTTATTCATCTTCAGATCACAACAAGGTAATGGTTGATCTTAGGGACTAAGTCACACAATGAGACATCTCTCTCAGGGTCACACTTTGAGAATCTCTTCTGGAAGGAGTTCAATCCATCCATGTTGTGATCTATATTCATAAAGGAAATTTTTTATCTGGAGTAAGGTATTTTGACTATGATGGAGTACTCATCGAGGTTTACTATTCTTAAATGTTACTCCTTATATATTGTGTGATATTATTTCTTTATATATCAGACCTTTAACCAGGTCTTGCACTATGATGTCAGGGATTTATTGATATTCCCTTGTATTCCCCACTATTTGGGGGTGCTTTAGGAATACCCAGTATTAAATGGATTTCGTTAAGAGTAGGAACATACAGTGGGAGCTAGTAGTGGGAACCCAATATATTAGAACTCAGAAGTAGGAATCTAATCGAAGTCACAGGGATCCAAGTATGTAAGATACTTCAGATAATGATCCTAGGAGACATGTTCAATGGTGTAGGGTTTTTAGGGAGGCTCGAATCATCAAAGGGAGAGGTGATGTTTCTCCTATGATGGTCAGGGACACCTGGATAAGTAAATTATAACATGTCGTACTGTTGATTGTGAGGTGATTTGGGGACTATCGAGGTAGAGATTAAAGAATTAAAAGGGTGTTTTTGAAGATTAAAAACATGGAATAGGGGGATACAAGGTAGTAGGAGGTTTCCATTGGTTCAACCTCTTATCAGTACCTCCCCTAGGTGGTCCACGTCAAGCTTAGGGGGATGGTGGATAGGGACGAGGACAATTTCAAGCTATAGAGGGTATTGACCCTGGGGATCCATGGATGATATGAGGAATAATCTCTATCTTTTCTACTTTAGATACATTATTTATAGATATATGTGTGATTCATTCATTCCTTTCCTATTGTTTGGTTCAAGTCTTAGAGATTCTGTTTTTTCCATTAACATGAACCTTGAGATTGGAGACTCAAATAGGTGGTGACTCAGTGATCAAGAACATGGGTCGAAAGTGAGATCTAATGCATGGAGGTGAGAGTTTTATATGGTATCTCTTTGTTACAATAATTAATCCTTACAATGTAATTTTAGGTATGGATTGGTTATCCACAGTTCATGCCCATATTAACAGTTTTTTGTGGAGGGCGTGGTGTGTCTACAATGATGGATTCTTTTTTACTTTTTGGGTGAAAAGTAAGCCTTAGGCAAGTAGGATGAACTTAGGCATAGTAGAGTATAGTCGATTTCTCACTAGTTGGCTAGCATGAATCTAGGATTAGTGAATGCTATGGGATATCAGTTTCCTATTGTGGTGGTGGAGTGTGAGGATATATTTGTTGAGGATATAATAGGTTTACCCCCCCCTACTGTGAGTTACAATTAATCCTTGAAGTGCATCTCAATATAGAAAAAATGTATTCACTAACATATTGGATGGATCTTGTAGTTCTTTGAGAGCTGAGGGAATTGTTAGAGGATTTTAAAGAGAAGGTCTTTGGGAGACCCAATGTCCCCTCCTGGTCATCCCTAGTATTGTTATCCAAGAAGGAGTAAAATATCTATAGTTAATGTGTGTATTATTGGCACTTCAATCAAGTGAATATTAAGAACAATTATCCACTACTGAGGATTGATGACCTATTTGTTCATTTGAGAGGGGTGTGGGGTTTCTCAATAATCATCCTCAGATTAGGCTATCACCAGCCAAGAGTACAAGACAACGATATACCGAAGATGGCATTCAGATGTCCTTATGGTCACTATGAGTACATTGTGGTGTCATTTTTTATGAAGAATACCCTAGTATCATTCATGGTACTCATCAACTGATTATTTGAAACATTAATATACTAGTTGGTGGTAGTCTTCATCAATGATATTATAGTATATTAGGTATCTGAGGAGGAGTGTGAGAGACACTTGAGGATGTCCCAGGACACACTCTGAGAGAACTAGCTTTTAAACAAGCTCTCAAAGTGTCAATTTTGTATTTGATAGGTCCACTTTATAGGAAACATCATCTTAGAGGCTGGAGTAGCCGTGAATCCAAAAAAGGTTCAGGTAGTTATTGATTGGGAACCACTAAAGATTTTTATCGGGGTGTAGAGTTTACATGGGTTGGAAAGGTAATATTAGATGTTTTTACTAAATTTTTCTACAGTTACAACACCCATGAATGTTTTGTCCTAAATGGGGAATCCTTTCAGGTGGATGGAACTGTACCATCAGTTCTTTTAGTAGTTGAGGCAGAGTTTGACATGTTCTTCCATATTGAGATTGCGAAAGGGGAGTGTCAATCATGTAGTGTTCTACGATAAATCAGGGATAGGACTAGGTTGTGTTATAATGAATAAGAATGTGATTATTTTCAATGGTTGACACCATTTGAGGCCACATTATTAGAACTACATGATCCACAATATTGTGTTTACAGTGGTGGTTTTCAAATTGAAGATGTGGTGGAACTACCTAATGGGTGAGTCATTTATCATTTACTCTAACCATAAGGGTATCCAGTATATCTTCTCACAAAAGGATCTTAACTTGAGATAGAGGATGTGGCTATAGTTCCACTAGTTCTATGAGTTTCAGACTCTCTATACTTTGGGGAAGGGGAACATGGTGGGATATTTTCTCATCTAGAGATCATGTTCTTAGTTTTTGGTCATGGAATCATAGAATTTAGCCTCATTGAAGTATTCCTTTATAGACAATGATGGTGCTTCATATCTTCAGTTGATGGTTGTTAACTCACAACATTTATAGCATTTCAAGAATTATCAATGAGGAGATACTGACTATGAGACTGTACTTACAAATATATCCACTAGACATTCTCTAGATGAAAATACATAAGATGTGGATCTTGTTGTACATTTCAAATAATAGATGATGGTACCGTTGATGTTGTGGGAGGAGGTGTTACATTAGTTTCATATGTACTATTTGGTGGTAAATTCAAGTGTTGAAAAGATGTACAATAACATCTAATGTTAGTTCAAGTGGCCAGACATGATGAAGGTATTTCAAGAGTATTCCTCTTGATTCCTCACTTGTAAGTGGGTGAAGGAAGAGCACTAATTTACAATGGGTTTCACTAAAACCCTTGAGGTCCCACAGTGGAAGTGGGATGGTATATCTAGTGACTTCATGATAGTTATACCACATACTTCTTGGGGACATGATTCCTTCTCGGTGATTTTAGACTGACTTACCATGTTCTGCCACTTTCTATCCATTCGAGAGTAGATTTCAATAGAGATATTGGAATGCCACAACAAGAAGGATATAGTCCAAATACATGGATTTCCCTTGATCATCATCTATTTCCATGATGATCGTGCCACATATTATTTATGTTTAGGATTATAGTACACCTTTGGGACTCATTTATGATTGAGAACATCATTTCACCCCAAAACGGATAGCCTGAAAGAGAAAACCATTCACATCTTGGATGATATTCTCTTGGATTTCATGTTGGTCTTTGGTCATGGCTGGGAGGATCACCTGCCCTTCGAGGAGTTTGAGTGCAACAAAATCTAATATTCCACCACTATTATGGAATCATTCAAAAATTTAAATTGGTGACCCTTTTAGTAATCACTTTGTTAGACTAATCATTGAAAGTTAGTATTCATGGGTCTGGAGTTGGTGAGAGACACTATAAAAAAATTGAAGATCATCCCAGATCATATGAGGAATGTATAGATCTGTCATATGTCCTATAAAAATAGATTAATAACACCAATTTTAGTCATGGAGGGAGACTATATGTTCCTATGGGCCTCACCTCGATATGGATTGAAGAGACTGGTCATGGTGGAATGTTATCTCCCAGATTCATTGGTCCCTTATAGATACATCATTGAGTTCGTAATGTGGGGTACCACATATCTCTACCACTATAGTTGTACTGGGTACATGACATCTTCCAAATATCCTAATTCTGGGGGTACATTCATGATGTGTTACATGTTATGAAATAATGTGAGCTAGATGTCGAGGATGGATACACCTCTGTAGAGTACCTAGTGGAGATAGAGGATCGAAAAGAGAGGATCATTCCTGGGTGTTTGATTCCCCTTGTGTGTATCTGGTGGCAGCATTGGGATCATTATGAGAGAACCTGGGAGTGGGGGACCAAAAAGTGAGCCTAGTGCCCTTATATTTTTGACTTGTTTTTTCTCTTTTTGAGTTAGAAATCCCTAAGGTGGGGAAAATGTAATGACTATGATTTTCAAGGTATTATTTTTGAATATTACATGGATTTTTTTCAAGACCTAGAATTATTGTGATATGTGATTTCAAGGCCTTGTGTTCCTGGAATAAATGATTGATTTGCATTAAATATCACGTGAGTGAAATTTTCCTAAAAAATTGTAACAACATCCAAACAAAGTCTTGGATCAAAAATATGAGGGAACCATTAAGTTCGTAATTTTGGATTTACTCTAGGCATGACATAACCATTGGTGGTGTGAGTCATTTATGAAATAGTCACCATGGGTGTAAATGAATGAAATGAATGAAATAATTAATTAATTTTGTCTGTTTTGATATAGAGACCTTATTTCTCCTTTAATTATATGGTTATAGAAACTCCTCAGGGTTGGATACTTAAACCCTAAAGATTTCAGACAATCATGGGAGATATTTTCTAGAAGAATAACAGTAAATTGGGATTGGGCCATGGATCATTGTGCTAACGGAGTTTGTGGATATCATAAATTGTGGTAATTAAACTTTTCTTAATCAATGATCAACCAAAATCTAGGATATAATGATTTTATTTATGATTTCTATTACCTATATTAATCTAGGATGAACGTTGATCAATTCCATGAATTGCATTGATAAGTGCATTGTCGATAGATGGATTTGTTTATTTGTTTATTTTTTATCCTCTTAATTTTTCCTCATCTACGACAATGAATCGAGGCCACAAAAATGTATGAGGTTCATTCCTCAAATTTAATGGTTTATGGGTTTCTCCCTAATTTTTTCTTTTGATCATAATATTTCTTACTTTTGGACAATAGTTTGAAAAATACCTGATTTTATTTATTATGTGACCATTCCTAGGAATAGTGGATAAAAACCATTGGTACGTTAGACAATAGAGGTTGTGGTTTGAGGATAGTCATTAAAGGTGGATATATTTGGGATGAATTGAACCAATTTGGTGGTTATTAATTTTCTTGAGTGGTGTGTGGATATGTTGATGACGAAGGGTGATTTTTTAATCCATTTAGTGCTCAAAATTCGGTGAAGCACTGATGGAATGGTCGGTCAACACCAGATCTAGTTTTCATGGGAGAGATTGATCGAAGAGGTGTAAAAACTAGGTTTTGTGTGAACCATCCATAAGATTCAGGAAAATATTGAGAAACACAGTGTGTAATCTATTATTACACGTTGTGTGGGGCTCATTTAGCGGCTACTAGGGTTTTAGGATGAAGATAAGGATCACATGACATGTGACCCCTATCACATGTCATGTGGACCATTAAAATTAGCTCTTCATGTACTTCAAGAATTAAAAATACATGGTAAAAAGTTCATATCTAGATGGAATGTTGTGTACATGAACATAGACACAACTTGTTGTACATGAGACGGTACACAAACATGGCCATTGTACACAAACACAACCATGAAATATGTGCAGGATGATGTCTGTCTCTACATGATGTGTACCTATTCTACATGTTGTGTATATGGATACTTTCATTTTGTGTGTATCTCTTCCTGATGGGATGGCATGTGGTTAGCTGGACACATCATGTGCCCCTAGTACACACTATGTACCCCCTTTAAGAGTGTTTTTAGCTCCTCATTTCCTTAGTTTAGACCATTCTGGGTTGAGTGTATTCCCTTTCTACATTTCCTTGAGGTTATTGTTAGCATCATATCCACATCATAAGATTATGATCACTTCTAGAGATCGAATTCTAGAGAGAGATTTAGTGTCTCTTAGTGATACTAGAGTGTGGTCCTCTATCATCCTTGTTCACTAGATAAGTTTTATAGAATCAGTGTGGCCTCTATATTTTGGGTGTTGATTATACATCTATGAGTCCATATCTTTAGGTTTAGTGGTATAAATGACATAAAATCCCCTACATAGTTGTTTGATACAAATTTGGTTCATGATCCCCTAGTGATTCTGGGTGTGAGCCCCTATCTATGCATCATGATCTTCCTAGACCAGGGAGATTTCTAGGGTGGGGCCTAGTGATATAGACCTATTCATTATTGGTCTACAATGATATCATTTCTCATGGAGTGAATTATCCCAAAATGGGAGTTACATTGTGTATATTCCTTTATCTAGTAGTTGGTTATGGTTTCCTGGTGGTGTGGTGTCTTTCCTGAGTATATCTTGGTGTTTTGTTATACATTGATTGTTGTATCTTTTATTCAGTTGACTATAATTGGATATTTATGTTTATTTTCATTGGGTGACCTATAGGGTATTTCTATACTCACCCCTACATGGGCTTTTCTTGAACATGTCTTTTCTTATGCAGGTAACGACACCTTTGATGTTTTCCTGGGACGATAGGGAGAGGGTGGAGCATAGATGAATCTTTTCATACCAAGGTGTTTTACCAAAATAATGAATTTTACTTATTAGTTTCAATTGCAGTAGGTTAGAATCTATAAATATTTTTGTTTGGGATTATATTTTGTCCCTTTTTCCACATTTTATACCTTAATGTAGTAATTTTCTGGGGAATCATAAATGTATGTATGCATTGATTATATTGTTTTACATTTCAGTATTGTGTGGGATTGGAGATGTGTGTGTGTGTGTGTGCATGCATGTGTGCACAAGTTCTCTAGGATAATGCCTCAAATTTGTGGGAAATTACTTCTTAGGACTGGTCACCAGCCTTTGGCCTATTGGATATGGGCTTTGGGAAGTCACAAGTTGGACCTTAGTTGGTGAGGTCGTGACACTTGTTGTCTGTGTAAACAAAAAAATATCCCACCAAAGAGATAGTTTCTCTAACAATTCGAAGTGTGGAACAAATTTGTGACCTCGAAGCCATGATTAGGTTATTTCCAATCATGTTTCATAGCTAACATGATCCACAATCCACTACATACTCCCATTACATCAATACTGATCTCAAAACAATCTCTAATGCATCATTGTACACTAAATAATCAATCCCCAACTCTAGGAGTGT
Source organism: Viscum album (assembly GCA_963277665.1). Classification (NCBI taxonomy): domain Eukaryota; kingdom Viridiplantae; phylum Streptophyta; class Magnoliopsida; order Santalales; family Viscaceae; genus Viscum; species Viscum album. The sequence continues at coordinate 450,335,798 of OY728157.1, read as the reverse complement.
TAATACTATAGATTTAATCAACCTTCTATTCTTCTCAATGAAATATTCTTCACGCATTTCTAACTACTAGAATGCCACTCAATTCATTTTTCAAAACTAGAATGGGTTCTGATAGTTTGGAGAAGTCGTGAATAAACATTATAGTCCCAAGAATCTCTTGATCTTGAACAATTTCCTCGGACATGTGCAGGACATAAATAAATATAATTTCATAGGGTTTTTGGATATTATTGTCTTGAACACTACATGCCCCATGAATATATAATTTCATATCCAAAATTCATACATTGATATAAATATAATGTGCTTGTGGAATATTAAGGATAATCTTGAGATGCTTAGCATTCTACTTGGGTGTCAGTGAGTAGATGAGGATGTTGTCAATGAACACCATAATGATTGAGTCTAGGTATTGGTGGATGGTATTTTTTTAATAAGATCCATAAACATTGTCAGGACATTATTTATTTTGAATATAATCACCAATTATTCATACAACCCATAACTACACTAAAATGACATCTTTTAAATGTCCTCTTTCCTAACCTATAAATGATGACATCCTAAAAGAAGATAAATCATGTATAACCATCAAGCTCCCCATAAATAAATAAAAGATAATAAATAATGGTAAAGGGGTATATATTATTTGAGATCACCTATTTTATATAATGGTAATCAATATAGAGATGAAGAATATCATCATCCTCCTTGGAGAAAAAGAAAATTGTACCCCATAGTGAAGTACTTTGCATACAAAAGCATTTCAACTGCACATCATCCAGCTGCAACTTGAGATCCATTAGCTTGGATGGTTCTATAAGATAAGAGGATATGGAAATGGGTTTCACACCAAACATGAGATCAATATTTTCTTAACTTTATGATCCTTCATAGTCCCTACTAGTTTAATGACTCCCAAAATATATTCATCCCATACCTCAACATCTTAAGGGACATCAGTTCCCTATAAGTATATTGAATGTTTGAGTTGATTTTAGGAAATATTTGACCATAGTTCTAAATTGTAATGCCTATAACGAACACTAATCAAAATACTGTCAATTGAGGAGTCCCTACTACCTAAACCATAAATATAGTGTGAGATCATTCTCAACCGTATTATTCTACACATTCATTGGTAATATAGAAACCTCCGCCCTCAAGGGAGTATTCCGTATTGCTTATAATTTTGTCACATAATATTATGTCAAGTTGATATCTTCTATAAAATTAATTCAACACTTTGAAAAATAAATAGAGTCATCAAGATAAACCCTAATTAGTCTATGGAATCACACAAGGTTCCCCTAGGAGTCTACCCTTAACCCAAGGTATACCCCTCCTAGAACTACTCCAAGTCTCCATCCCTACATGTTATTCACAATCATTATGTATATACTAACACAACATAATTCTCATTTCAACTAAAAAATTATAATAAAGATATATCACAAAAACATGTCAATACAGATATATCACATAGAGAAAAACTATCCTAAACAGATAACACAAATCAAGGCATTTAAAAAATGATCTTCTATGAAGCACAAACATAGGTATATATATGGGATGTGAGATTTTATTCATATCCATGTGCATGAACACACCGAAAATCCCAAAAATCATTATGAACATGATGTGTATCATCCAAGGTGAATATAATTAATGGTAACAATAAAACATAATTTCCATCACTTTATGGAAACTCATATGGCCAATACACAGTGATGACTAAGAACAATATTACCTACACTACCTAAATCCCCACCACCAAATATTCTATCTACCCCATACCAAATAAATTTAAAGATAATAGACCATTTAGTGAGTCCTAGTTCATTGAAACCATTTCATAACATCCCAACCTAAACCATCGTGATAGTGGTGGAAGGTACATGAACTCATTTATCCCTCCCCGTAAGCAAGAGGCAATCAACTACAAGAAAGGGTCTTATTATATCATTAGAAATACTATACCCTCTGTATCATGTAATAAGATAAATTATAAATAAGAAACATTATAATAATTTACCATATTAAACACGCATAAATGAAATAAGTGGAATACATTTCATATAAATAAAATAGTTCCCAATGTGGAAAGCATGTTCAGTGTGACATTAAGTATAAAATATATAAATAAACATAATTTTGGAGCCCTATAGAGTCTATATAGGTCCACCACTTTCTCCATGATCTACTACCCAGCCTTATACCATAAGATCCTTTTCCATTAGCTGGGCCCCAAATGAGATCTATAGAAACAAAAAAATTTCTGAGTATTGTATAAGTAATAGAATCAATAAGACACCAATAATGTCTCTCTAACTAGGTGTATTCAATTATAATAGTGTATCCCATAATAATAATAAATTCATTACAATGAAAAACATACTACAAAAACTGATTGGTCGGGTTCTAACAAAGATTCCACAAACCCCAATCTATACCTATATCAGATCCATGCTAGTAAATGTTCGGCATATCGGTAAGAACCCAAAGAAAGAATTATATTCATTGCAGTTCCACTAAGAATCCAAAATTCATTAAGTGAATAACTTTCTTGAAATCCAAATGGAATCAAGCAATACTCAAAATCCACAAGGCATCGAGTATCAAAAACATTCTCAAAATCCACAAGGTATCCAGTGTTGGTTGTATGATTTGACTGAATAAGTCATCACGGAGAGACAAAGTTACAATTTTATCTAGTACCACCATAGTTATCTCCTCACCCTATATTCATTCCCCTCAAGGAGTAATCATACCTCAATGGTCACCTATCATATATAAAATAAACAAATCCTCTATAAAGAATTTACAAGGCATAGAATGATAATAACCATAACACACGACATGAGAAATATAACATCATCATATTTTTGACATGTTAATGAAAAATTATCATGTAATATTTCTATCTCAATAATATAGCTTAATAAAGTAATATAGTGTCATTATTTACACCCACACTCACATGTGATCATAAGTCAAACATGAATATCAATATTCCAACACAATAATCATATGAGGGAAACATGTGTAATAAGATTCTAATAAGGTAAGGAACTTCCTAACACAAAGTAATTAACCTAAATGGAATGAATAAACCACACTATGTGGTTTAAAATATAGAGTCGAAATCTCACCAGTCAAGAACACCTCCTTGTGAGCCTTATTATCAATGTTTTTGACATTTCAACTCTCAAAATTCATCAAAGGATCCTAGAAACAACCAAACTATTTTATATTATGAAGAAATAAAATATTACAGGCATTGATACTTTCTCTCTCTTTGTTGATTTTGAAATTTTCATTATAGGTCAATGTATGCAATAAAAAATTTCCCCACAAGAATAGTTCAATTTTCATAGTTTCATATAAATTTTCATTTCATATTTATCTCTCAATAATATATTAGAAATAATCAATTCATAATTATCTCTCATTAATTTCTTATAAAATATCCTTTTATAATTATATTTTTATAATAAAAAATTACAAATTTCCTTAAATAATCTAATTTAATTATCGCATGATAAGTCTCTATAATTATCTTTGATTATTTCATCTAATTACACTTTGAAAATTATATAAATTATCCCTTAATAATTATTAAACAAATATTTGAAAATACTTTTTAATAATTTTTGGTAATTTTTATAAATTATTAATCAATAATTTGGTATTATTATCTTTTGATAAAACATTATATTTAATTTTTTAGAATTTCCTCTAAATTATCCTTTGATAAATTTTAATTATTTATCTTCTGTGAATTGTGCAGTTTTCATTTTTGTATTTTTCTATATTATCCAAAGGTAATTTAGGTTTATCTGTTGAGATAATTCAACTATTTATACTTTTAAAAATAGGGGAGGAAAAAATAAAGAAAATTAAAATAAAAAAATAATAATGCAAAAAAATAACTGGGTAACGCCCTTAGCGTAGTGTGTAGGAAAAAAGGAGGAGGGGTCTCCATGCCCGAAAATAAAACTAGATCAAAGGATACTACCCAATCACATGAAATGGAGTCTGAAGTCACCTGGACTCAATGAGATTAGCCATAATAAAAAGATAAACTGGTCTTCTATATGGATCCAAAACCATGTACTGATCATTCACCAATTCCAAAACCCTAAATTTAAAACCCCTCTTTAATCTATTGATTCAACTGAAAATTAGGGTAAAAGTATTTAAGTTCACCCTATTAAGTCATTGTTGGATTAAATAGTCAAATATGTGTTGAATTAATGGTATTTAGATTGATCTTTCTTGATAGTAGTGGCCAAGAGTGTTGTGGAAGAAGATTAAAAAATTAATTTAGCACTAAAAATAAAAATAATAATACAGTAAAAATATTAAAAATTTATCCTCATGTGTAATTTATCCAAACACCCAACACATAAAAACATTATATTGTTCCTTGGTAAACCCTACATATAGTCCTAATAGCAGTCCCATATTTATAATACAATACACTATTCAGGAGATATTCCCTTATTTTGGATATAAATATTCATTCATAATATAAGATATTTACCCTCACGTGTGATCTAACCAAACACCCGATGGGCACAAATGTTATGTCTCACCTAGAGTAAATATTGTGTTCCATGTTTAATAGATGTCTTGGATTCCACATCTGAAACACTATTCCTAAGATATTCTATAGTTTAAAAATAATGACCAGTCCTGATATTATATGTTTAATATTTTTATAATATCATTTTTTATGAATTATTGGCCTAGAAGTTTTGTGTTAACTTAGTGCCTAACTCTAAAACCATTCCAAGGAATATTCAAATATGATAAATATTTTTCTACCAATATATAAAGTCTTTAATAATTTTACTAATTTATTATTATTCAAAATTTATATTTTCACATAAAATAGTCATAAATTATTATCTAATATGGGGTTTATTTTAATTTAAAATTGAGTATATTATTGTGATTCTACAAATGAGAAACCATATGGAATATAATCTGGTGTTAAAAATATCTTAAACATTATTTCTCAGTTATCATGAGTTATGAAGAACAACTTGAACCTTCAATATCTTTCAAAACTACAAAACCATACAAGGATGAATTTTAATGGATGTTCTAGTTATAATGAAAAATGAGCAATGAATATTTAACTTCGTACATGTTAAGAATGTGGGATGAAACATCCAAGGGAATGTCTCCAAGGAAACAAAATTTTGTATGGATTATCCATCAAGAATATGAATATTGATCTAAGGTGAATAATTAAATCGATTAAATGCATTGGAAAAGTGTACCATATTTAAAATTTATAGATTTGGGGAATTATTAAAATTAATTCACTAATCCATGGTCTATCAAGGATTATAAACCTGTTAAAATTATTAAACCAAGAGAATAAATGAAATCATATGAAACAACTGATATTGAAGTTAAAAATGATATTTAAGTGGTTAAAGGTACACAAACCTTCCACCATAGATTTATAAATGTCTTATCAAATTCTAGTCTCACCACTCTGGTATATACTAGTTGTATTTTAAGATAATAAAATCACCACCCCGATGATTTTATATTTTATTACTAGAGAAAATAAATATTTTTATTATTATTTTATCCCAAGTTGGAGCTTATAGGAATATACCTAGTAGAAATATTATTATCCATCCTTTAGTTGAATAAAATTGTATTTTTGGAAATGTATTGATTCAATATAGTTATAGGAATAATTATTATTGGAATAGAGTAATCACATTTCATATCGACCTATGATAATATGTCATTGAAATGATGATTATGAATACCCTTTAGAATAAAATTATATAATGTGGTTCATGATACCAAAACATGTTAGACATGTGGTTCATATGGTTGAAAAACCCTATATTTGGGATAATCCTATGATAAAAAAAATATATACTTCATGAGTTATAACTAATATCTTGATTTGTATATATATTTTAGATACCCATAACTATTTTCACTAGTATGTGATAATTGAAATTATGAGGATATAATTTTTTAAGGGGGGAGAATTTAAGAACATGAGATTTTGGAATATATTTCTTCCAAATTAATATTTTTTTCAAGTGATTTCTCCACATCGAACTAAAGAGGTTTTATTTTCCCCCAATATAGCCACTCTGCATTCTTGGGTTTTGACTACATATAATGGAGTTAAAATGAGAAATCAGTGTCCCTCCAATCACCACCAGATCATTTGTGAAGGATCTATCATCCATCCAGATGTTAGGAGTACCACTTCAATGTTTTTCTCTTAGGAATTCATGGAAGAAGTAAGAATTATAATCTCCTTCCCTAATCCATATGGAACGAGACCTTTCACAGTGGTATCTCTCAGGTTCTATCCCTATCTCAATAAGTTTTTTCTTATTAAACCTTAGAGTGGTGAATAGGTCACCATAACATGCCTCTTATAGACCACTTCTATATTATAAATCTCCATCTTCAGATCATACATAATATAATGAGCATAAGTTAGGGAGTTTTCCATGTCTGTGAGATTTCTTTCATGAAACATAGTTTGTCATGGACTTTATCCCAGTGTCTTACCTAGATCGGATTACACCACATTGATCCTTCTAGATCAACCATTCCCTACCAAATTATCTTATAAACTCTCTTAAAAACTAATTATAGGTTTTTTTCTTAAAATACAATTCAATGGTTCATTAATAAAGGATAAAAAGGAGTTCTTCAGAAGAATAGGTAACCATCCAACCCGACCTATTTCAATTTATTTCTTATTCTACCTCCCATTAATTTGAGATATTAATCATAAAATAAAATATTAATTATCATAAATATAATATAATTTTATTATTATAATTATTATTGGACTATAATTATACATAATCTTTTACTTTAAACAGTAGTCAAATTATCGCTATTGCGTATGTGTGGACTACTGCCTCCATGTAGTGATACAATTAATTTCCAATCACCATATTTAATAGATTTTTATTATGATGGGTTTCAGTTTTTTATATGATATTTATGAAATAGTTATTCTCCATTAATTATAATATTATATATACCTTCAAACCTTCATATCCATTAGGAAATGATAACGTCCCTCGTGCGTATGTGTAGACTACCACTTCCATATAATAGTATGATTTGTTTTATTTCATAATTAAATTGATGGTAATAAGGATTGTTTTTAAGAATTTATATGATGTAAATTATTTAATATTCATTCAATAGAGATATGTTTTTATTTAACTTTACTTTATTCCATCTATTAAAAAAATGAAAATAGAATTCATGCCTACGTATGTCCTACCGTCTCTGTGAATAGTGTAATTCATTTTTATATCACTATATTTTATGGATTAATATATATATATTTATATAATGAATATATATTACATTTGTCTCATTATTTATATTATTTAGATGATGAAACCAAGATCAAAGTTTAATTATTGTAATAACCAAACTAAAATTCTCATTAAAATTGAAAATTTAACACCCAAAAATTGTGATTTTAATATAGAATTATTAATAAATAGGTTTTGAAATGTAATATGTGGAATTTATATGATATTATAATTATGTAAATGATTCTTTTATTGGATTATAATATATTTAGATATGTTATATAGGATGGTAATGTTCTTTCTAAAAAGTAAAATTTTAGGTGAGGGTATTATGTTATAATCCCATTATTTACCAGGATTTTTTTAGATTCCAATAATAAAATTTCATGATCTATATCTCTAAGTTCTAGTGTTTTTCATTTACTATGGTTATTTATATAGAATAAATGTTTTCTTTTAACTTTCCCAACCTTATGTAATGAATATAGTGAAAGTATTTTTTATAGAAAACCAAATTTATTATTCTTTTTAGTGGAAACCTTTTTTCTTCCATGTCCATGTTTTCGAAAAATAAATAAAGAATATTATCATACATTATTTTGATTTTTAATTAATTTTTACACATTATTTAATTGTTAAAAAATGTTTTGAAAAAATATTTCTTTTCGTTTTCTAAACAATGTACTTTTGACTTTTTATACAATATGTGAAAAAAATATTTTTTAAAAGACATAGCATGAATAGAAATATCCATTTATCATTGCATATAAAATATTTAAAGCTTAAATTATTCATTTACATGGTTTTTTTCAATGAAAATTCTCACTATAATATTTTTTAAATTTTTATATTTTAAATGAATGATTTCAAAATTAATAGTTTATTGGTTACAAGAAATGTTTCATGTGATCTTTTAAAATAAATATTCATTAAGAAGTAATACTTTGATGTTACTTATTATTTAATGTAGATATCATCCAAATATTAATCCTTAATCATTTTATGTATTGTTAATTATTATTATGAAATTATTTTATTGAAACCCATTTATTTTTCATGGGTTATGCTATGATGAAATTTTGGAATGTTTAGGAAATTCATTTCCTTCCCACATTTTATGACATGTGATGAATGATTTATAATATTGTGTCATGAAAATATATGATTAAAAATATATAATAAGTGGGGAAAATTTTAATTTTTCTCCAATGCATTTGGTAATGATTGATATCCCAAGAGATAATAAGAATTGGAAAGGGAGTTACCCCAATTTAGTAAGGGAAAGTTTCTACTATGATATTCTTGTGATTGAACATTGACTAATAAAATAATGGAATGGGGAGTGAAAAAATACACTATGATATTCTTTTTAGTTATAACTTACTAATGGAGTGATTTTTATGCATATTTTTATTCCAAATACTTATTTCTTACAAAAATATTAAGCTCCCATATGTCATGTTCTTTGATTCTATTAAGATCCATGTGTTCTGAACTACCATGATTTATACCCTAACTCATGATTATTATTTAAGATTTGAAAGGTATAGTTTTCAAATGTCATACTCATATTCACATATCCTTATTCTCATGTTATTTTTATGAGATCATTGACATCTCCCTTTTTTACCCTTACTAAGAATTAGATCACACTATTTATTATGTTTACATTCCCCATGTTATAAAGAAATGTTTTGAGTATGATATGTCTTAGAAGGGTGGTAGTTTTGAAGAACATAGTAGGATATTATGTAGATATATTATGAACATGTGTTTTATGTATCCATGTTTTTGATGATACTAGAACTATAAGATTATGGAATCGATTGTAATTTTCTGTATTAAATAATCATATAATAGGATGTGATATTTATGTTTGAAATGTATGTGACACTATAGTTGGTATCACAATAAGGTTTAGTTTCCATTGGAAACAAGGATGAAAAATATTTAGTGAAATCCTTTAGGATAATCACATGAATAAGACAGTTCCCAAACTTATGGAAAATAAAGGATTTTTGTTTTCTCATTAAAACATCCCTATCTAGATACTATAAGTGGATATGGTTTTGAAAATGATTCATCTAGGTGTATTAACATCAAAAATTGTGAATCAAGGATATCTCATCCGTTACATTGGTTCATGGTGAGTGTACCCTTACTATGTCTATGGTTTTAAACTCTCGATGTATATTCTTGGGTTAATTTTCATTTCATTTAAAATCCATTATGATGGATTTGAATACGATATTGACCATTGATTTCCTAAGTTAAATATAAGGTTTTCAAGATTGTAATTAATGGTTCTTGATTTTACATCATATAAATAATTTTTCAGGATTAATAACTTGGATTAAAAATGATTTATTCTTATGCTAACCATTATGGTTTTATATGGTTTTAAGGATAAAATTATAATGTTGAGGTAGTAAAAATTATGATAAAACATTGAAGTAACCTATTAGAGATTATTTATATAAGTTAATTTATATCAATAAAATCCTCTAGGAATATTAATTCATATCATCAATCATTATATATTGAATTAATATTGAAACCCCATATTGTTATGATGACCATATCTCAATTCAATTATTCATCTAAAATTGATTTTTTTTGGGAATGGTCTTATAAAAAATCTTGTAATACTAACTATAGTTTAATATGATGTTATTTTTGGCATGTATTTATGTTTTTTTAAATCCAACCTCAATTACATTGAATGATTTTTCATGTTTGATATTTTCATCCAAACTATGATAATATATTAACATGATAAAAAATATGAATATCCAACAAAAATCAGATAAATTATATGGGTCTTGATTCATTTTCAAAACGGGTGTTTATCTTAGATGGTTGGGGAGAAACTCAACATTGAATATATTCCAATTTTGAGGGAGTTTTTTTATTTCTTTTTATTATAGTTTTCTAGTGTTCCTCTATCTCATAAATTTTAGTTTCCAATAGAACTCATACATTGTGATAATCTTATTTCAATTTCTTCACATAGAGTATCCTTGATTGAGTTTTAGGAATAGGAGAACCACCTCTATCAGAATATTGAAAAGGTGTTCATTATCCAAGTTCATCAACTTATGTTGAAATTGTTCTTTTTTTAAGAATAAATAAGGATAAACGGGTCTATATATTGGTTATTAGAAACATAATAAGATCACTATCAAGAACAAGTATTATATACCTTGTATTGATGACTTGTTTGATCTACTGTTTGGAAATCAATATTTTTCAATGATTTTCCTTCATTCTGGATATCATTAATTAATGGTCAAGAAATAATATATACAAAATACAACATTTCGTACGAGGTAAGGAGACTAAGAATTTATACGGATTCCATTAAGTATTAATAATTTTCCTTCTATCATAATGGATAAAATAAATAGAGTCTTTATAGACTACTTGTATCAATTTTGGGTATCCTTTATAGATGATATTAATATATATTTCTAGAGTAAGTAATATCATTAAGATCACTTGGTAATTTCACTAATGACCCTACGAAAATATAATTTGTATAAAAATTTACCGAGTGTGAATTTTTTCCAAAAAAAAATTCATTTTGGGGTCATATAATCTCAAGAGAGGGTATATTTGTGGATCCATCAATGAAAGAATCTGTTCTATGTAAATCCAGACTGACCACTGTTATATATATCTATATTATTTCATAATTTTGATTGATATTTTCAATGATCTATGAATAATTTCTCATAATTGTGTAATACACTCATAATGTTAACTTGAAAGGGATCAAAGATCATATAAAAGGTTCAATATGAATAAAATTTCAAGGAAATAAAGAGAAGGATTGTCAACACACCTATTCTCACACTACCATTCCATGGAGAAGGGTTTGTGATGCATAGAAGAAGGTATATTTATGAATCTTCATGCACAAATAAAATGTTATAGCATATTACTCATGAAAATTTAATGTTTTGTTAAAGAATTACCCAACTCATGATTTTGAATTTGCTACTAAAATATTATCATTAATGATTTGGAAGAATTATCATTAAAGAGAAATGTGTGATATATATATATATATATCATATATTTTTAAATATAAATTAACTCATAAGGACCTGAATATTCCCCAAATAATTTTGTTGGAGTTGAATAATGATTATCACCGCTTAATACATTACCACCCTAGGAAATCACACAAGCTGTAAGATGCACTGAGGTAGAATGATCATTTAAGATTATTTATGATATGGATCAAAAAATATACAATATTTATTGATTTGAAAAATATGGACCATGAAAAATTGGTGGAAATGGATGAAATTTGTCTTTCTCAATGACTGCTCGACAAACTATCCAAGTGAATATAAAAATGGTTCATAAGAAATATTTAGAGTTACAAAACATTGTGACAAATATTCTAGATTTCAACCTCCATTATGATGGATTGAGAATGTTTAGGAACCATTTTTCTATCACATAAATACCAAACTTGGAGAAGTACTTATTTTGTGAAGCTCATAGTTTAACATTTTCTATTCATCTTGGTAGAAAAAAAGGATCATTAGATATTTGAATATAAAAACCCATGATTTTAATTCATTGATATTAAATCTTTTTATATTAATAATAAATACATTACACAAACACACACCTGATGACCATACTAGTTTAGTGTCTTTTGAGACCAGGTTCTTAATCTTATAATTTATTTAATGATATTCATCATATCCCATAAATATCTTCTCCTATAAAACTTTTTTAAAACATAATCTAATTAAAACATTTTTTCATAACCAGGGGAAATGCATAAGAAAGGGAGATATTAGATTCTCATGAAATATAAACAAGGAAGATACATAAACATAACATGAACATAAGTGTGTGAGAACATGAGAATAACATTTTAAAACCAAAACATTCTTATCCAAGATCATAATATTTAGTAATGGAAAATATATTAGTAGTTTATAATACATTAATCATAAGAGAATCAAAGAGAATGATCCATGAGAGAATAAAAATAGTATATGACATAAAATTTTGTCACACATATAATAATATAAAATCATTTCCATAGTAGTCAAGTCTAATAGATAGGGCTATCATAGTGGAATGGGTTCACTCCCAAACCCATAAAATTAGTCAAGGTTAACTCCCAAGACCAACATATTTGAAAAATTCCCTTATGAACTAGGTTCTCTCCATATTCAATTCCTATATATCTCTTTAGATATAAACCATTACCTAATTCATTGGAGGGAGATATAGGTCCCAACCATCACATAATAAAAATAAAAAATTTGTGCCTCATGAGATCATAAAAATTAATTGTATCATAGCCCTTGAAATGAAATGGGATTCATAAAAATTTCATCATATCATAATCTATGTAAAAGTGATATGATTTATAATAATTTCATAATTTTATAATTTCATATCCCATAGAGAATGAAGCGGATTTCATAATAATTTTACCATGGTATATCTCATGGAATAGAAACGGGTTTCATAAACATATGTTCATCATAAAACATTCATATAAATAATAATAATAATAATAGTATCCTTAGTTTATATCCCAATAAGAGAATAAGTTAGATCAATGTATGTTATTTTATATGGAGACTGATTTTGAAAAATCCCATGGATCGTTTCTTGAGGGAAATAACAATTATTTGAAAATCACTTTTTAAAAATTAAAATTACTTCACATAATTTTAAAATAATTTTATTTGAAAATAACTTTGAAAAAAAAAATTAATATAAAATAATATAATGTTCATGATGGTGAAAAATTCAATCTATTTCTTACATGTTAGAATAAATATTCCTCTCACGTTTTCAGTAAAATCCAAACATGCATTATTTTTAGAACGATATGAATATTGCTTTCAAAAACTTTAATAAATAAATAAATAAATGGGTAAAAATTTCATAAATATATAATTTTAATAATGTCAAAAAAATTTGAAATTATTTTTAAAAACATGGTTTTGGATGAAAACGGGGTTTCAACTTAAGAGAGAATTAAAGACAATTTTTCTTAAAAACAATTTCTCAATTATTTTATTTAAAAAATACTGTAAAAAAGGGTAATATCACATGAAAATATCTATAATAACCATAGGATAATAAAATTCATGGGAATTATTTATAGGTAGATCATAATATTTAAATATTTCTGACTTAATCATAAACAATCCTAATAAATAATGAAATTAAAACATAAATCCATTATAGCTGTAGTGACATTTAAAACCTAGTCCCTATGTAATAGATATCCTAAAATTAATATTTAATCCAAATAAATTTTAGTATATTTATCATCAGATACATTCCGGATCATTATAAACACCACAAAAAAGTAATAGCTGGTTAATAAGGCGTGTGTCTTAGAGAAGTAAAAAAGTGAGACATAAATCCCTTACTTTATAGTAATCAATTTAATCAAAATACCAACTAGATAATAATATAAAATTAAAATCCTAATATAAATAAAATAAGGATATTCCTGGTATAAAATTTTAAATGGTTAGTATATACACCACATAAATGAAATGTGTGGTGATTTTTTAAATGTCTCCCATATATAAGAGAGATTATAAATTCATTACCATAAGTCTCAACTTCCTTGGTAAATTTTTGAACCACCTATATAAGAAATATTAGTATATTTTATATATTATGTAACCATAATTAAATATATTATTACATATATGATTTAATTATGACCATTTTTTGCCTATTTATTATCAATTCATTATTAAAATTACATTTTCGGTGATAACTGCTTTGTTTTTTATATATGTTTTGTTTTTTTATTTTTGGTCCCCTTAATTTGATAATGGTTCTATATTATATAGAATAATAATCATGAAATAATTATATTACTTATAGGTCAATTATAATTTTATGACTAATCATGAAACCTGTTTTTTATAATTGACGATTGTTACGATCATAGACCTAGTATACCATACGTATAAATGAGTAACATTTCAATTTTTAGTGGTCATTATAGAAAGTAATTAAGTAATATTTTATCTTAATAGAATTAAAATAATAAAATAATAAAAATATTATTTTCTTTAAATATAATTATACATATAATCAATTCATTGTGGTTATGAAAAGAAAGAGTCACATCGTTTCGTTAAGGTGGTAGTCCACATGTACATGAATGCCATTATGATATTTTAGTGACTGAAAAGGTAAGAAATAAAATAATATATTATCTCTTAATAATTATAAACATGTCATTCATATCATAATAATTTTATTTATATCAAATTTATTTATTATCATCATCCTTATTGTCTTCTATGTAAATCATTAGTGAAAAATTAATCACATCACTTCGGAAGGTGGTAGTCCGTCGTACACACGAGTGACATTATTGTATCACCAATAGAATGGAAATTGAAAAAAATGTATATATGATGTTATGCATAAAAAGGTATAAAAATGTTATAAATATCATAAATATTCTTTATATCCATCAACATACCAAATCATGTGAGGTGCTAATGGAAAAAAACAAATGATATCGGTTTGTAAGGTAGTAGTCCATCGCACACACAAATAATGATTTTGTTACCCATATGCTGAAAGTGGAAATTTTTTAGGTCATTAACATAATATAAAATATATCAATATATTTTATATAGTTATGTTATTATATTATCATCTTTTAATAATATTTTAAGGAGGTTGCGAATAAATAAAATAAAAATTCTCATTGAAAACATTATAACTTTTTTGGGAATCCTCCATAGGTTTGCCCCTAAAAATCTACCAAGATTGTATTTATGTACAAAATATTTATTATATGATGATAGTAGGGAATTTGGGAATGGATTTGGGATTGAATTGGATACGAAGAAATGGTTTTACAGTGTGAATAAAAGTGGAGAGGGGGTGGCATTTGATAAGTGATGTGGGTGGGACACTTGTTATATTTAGAAAATAAAAAAATGTACACACATTTTCCTCATGAAAAAATGATTAAAATGGATTATTATTTATTTCTATACTTGATATGGTTTAAATATTTCAAGGAAATATATTTTAGGCATGTTTTTAGGAAATTTTAACCATTATCATTTTATTTTAACCTCTTGATAAACACATTTTTACCCTAACTACAGTAATTAATTTTTACTATTTTCAATATTTATTTTCATCTAAAATTAATTTTACATTATTAGATAATAATAATTATTTTATTTCAATTATATAATAAATTTTTCTAATTTAATTCACATAACTTTTATGTTTTAATTTAAAATTATTTTTGTATATGTGATGAGAGAACTGGTTCTCAAATATAAAATTTTACCAAGTTTATAAAGTTTTTACATAAAACATCAGTATTAAAATGATTTCAATAACCTAAATTATACTGATAAAAAAATTATTGAACTAATTTTAATTTAAATCTAATTTAAAAATATGATTTATCTTTATAAATAATTAAAATTAAGAAGAATCTTTCAATTAAAATTGAGTATTTTCCATTATTCATCACAATATTAAAAATTTTAGAAAATTATAAAAAAATATACCCTAATATTATTTTGATATTATAAATTAAAAAATTATATTAAATTTTTATAATTAATTTTATTAATTTTTTTAAAAATATATTTATTCAGAATAAGTGTGCATTCAGCAACAAAACTACTTTTTATCAGGATACAATTGTTAAGCATAAAATTAGATTTATTTTATTATCTCATGTTTATAAAACACATAAGACGAATGTTAAATATTTTAATGAATATATATGAAATATTTTTCATTAAAATCATTCACCAAAATTGATTTGTTTTATGTATTGAGGTAAAACACATTTGTTTTCCTAAAATTAGTTTTTCAGAAAAAGATTTCCCTTATTTTCATTTTTAATTACATAGACAATAAAGAAGTCATTTAATATTCATGGTTCAAAAATATATTTTCATAATTTAGTTAATCCTATTCATACTTAAAATTCTAAAAACTAGGTCATATGAATTATAAAATAATATTTTAATAATATATCACATCTTTTTAACACAGTATTGTGTGAAATGAAAACTAAACTCAGTGATATGTGTAATGAGACATATCAAATATATTAAATTCATTTTAAAATCAATATTTCACAAAATCTGGGGTTATTACTTTCTACCCCCTTAAATTGAATTTCACCCATAAAATTCATCTTGATAATAAGATTTTTATATTTGATAATTACTTCCAAGAAATTGGCATCATAAAAGAGGTAAATAAAACACCCTTTTAAAAAGAGAAAGGGGTGAATAAAATGCATATAGAATAAATCATACTAGGTTTCCCAATAAAAAACATGGAATAAAAGTGTAAAAAATTATAGAGAGTGATTTAGAACATTTATCATAAGAAAGTGGGTGATCCAGAGAAGGTTAACTACCCCAATACCATAAACTAAAGAGGTGAGAAAAAAGGCCATTGATATCATAAAAAAGATGATATTAAGAAAACATTTTATTAAAATATATTTTTCTAACTATTTGGGAATTCCTTACCATCTAGACTCAAAACATCTGAAAATGTACATACTTTATATTTTGTTATTTCATAGTCACAATTTCATCATTTAGTTATGCCTTGATCAATTTAAACTTCATATATTACTCTAAGATATGAATTTTATTTCATGTCTGAAGCACTAAATATAATGCCGAAAATAATGATAAGACTTTCATTCTAACTCTAGTTTAAAAATTATGAAATTGGTTATCCAATATGGATAAATCTTCATACAATTAAGTAATTCATTAATCAATGAAACCCCATCTAATGTTTATCTAAAACCATTCCATAAATGGTTTACCTTAAGATACTTCCAAAATTCAAAAAACAATTAAATAAGGTCAGTAAATTTCAATATCTAAACATTAATCCTCCAAATATCATAAACCATATTATAATTTTCATGTGAAAAATATTTGAATAACATAGTCATATATTCTTATAAAGCTTAGTAATATCCATAATTATGATAACACCTCAATGAAAACATATAACATTCCTCATTCATTTAATTAAACCATAGATTATTGACTATATTCCATATATCCAATAATGTTTTCAACTCCATAAATGAAAACATAAACCATGTTGTCAACAAATAATTTATTTGTTCTGAGGTCATCAATAAAATCCAATTTACTTAATCCATATCAATCATCTCTTATCTAAACTAAACCCTATTTTCTCAATGTTAGGAATATATTAATGGTTACCGTCTCTTATTTATGTGTTTTCCAAAAAATATTACCTTTCTATTAAATCAATTTTCTAGTTCATTAGTAATAAAAAATATATTATTTCATACCCTTAACAAAAAAACTTATACTGAGATATAACATATTTTTTAAATTATAAAAGATACCCAATTCCATCATCCAAATTCCTTCTCAAAACATTAACTAGGCTTGATTGTATTATTCCATAACTCTCATTTACTTTGATATTCCATTTTTATTATTTTAATCAATATAAATATAACAATTACACATAAAAAATTTCTTATTCTTATCATGTGATTTGACCTAAGGACATCGATTTTCATAACTCCCATAAAATTATGAAATTAAAATAATCCAAAATCCATGATAACATTGATAGAACATTATTCTCATCTATTTGATTAATTGTTCCTTTTATTTTTTATTTGATGTTACTTGATTTCTGTCTTTCATTTCGATACCAAAGCATTTTCTCATCCCTCTTAGTAATTCCATTGAGTGCTTCTTTCCACATTCTCAATATATATAAAATTGAATCTTCTTTCCCCCATGGTATTGACTACCCAAACCCTCATATAACTCTAAAATTTTCTTCTTTTGTGAGTTTATGAGTTGGTTAGGGTGAAAAAATGTAACCATGTTCTATGATAACTGATTTTGTGAAATCATATTATCAATCACTCTAGTCATCATATCATTTTGATGCTCATTGGAAAATTTTATGTCACATTCAATGTTAGTCATGTTCATTAAGGTACCCTCCATTGACTAAAACCAAAACTCATAGTGCTAGAAATACAAATCATAGTGTAAAACTATATAATCATGAAAAAGTAATTATAAGATATCTAAATCAGGGCACAATTTTTTAATTAATGAAAGCCTAGGTTTATTATAGGTCTTTCACAATCATCATCTATATAAATATTTCATGATGGTTCATTAAGAGTTTTTTAATTTCCAAAGAAAATCCCTAGGGAGTGTCAAACCAAGTGTGTAGTATGGGCCATTGTTGTGCACAAGGTGATGATCATTTCATGCTCAATGTGCCTATTTCAAAGTTGTTTCCCATATGAATCCCTATACTAGATCCACATCAACCAGTAGTATCCAGACATGGTTTCAATTTCTTAGAAACTACTCAATCTTTCCTTTACCAAAATTATAGGTCATATTAATATACTTTTTCTCATCCATATAATTATCCTTTACATATCCCTAGACATATCCATATAAAAATATTTATGGATCTCAATAATGTTTTCTCATCGTATATTCAGAATTTTAACTAAACCATTCTTCTAAAACCAACTATATAATCCTTGTATTTTCATATTTAGATATTCCAACTTTTTGTACGAATGTTCAATACATTAAATTAACACATACCTAAGGACCATAATAGTTTAGTTTTTTTCAAGACTAGGTACACAAAATTATAATTTTGTGAAGGATATTAAACATCTCTCATAAAAATATTCCCCTTTAGTACTCATCAAAAACATTCCCTAATTAAACCCTTTATTCATAACCTTAGGAACAGAAACAAAATAAAGGGTTATCACATACGCTCATTTAGGGTAAACAAGGGAGATACAAAAGAATAATGTCACAAACCAGGATGGGTCGACATCCGACCCGGTGCCCAACCCGGTCCGCGGCAAGGCCTGAAGGGCGTTCCTGATACCCACGGGCTGGCACAAGTGCTCGGGTATCAAGAGTAACCTGTGGGAATGGTTTACCCGAAATAGTATGCAAAAACACTAACAAGATAATAAAATGAAACTAGGAAATTGACAACCAACTATACCATTTAACTGAAATCAAATTTAAAGGTTTACAATTAGAGCCAACATCCCAAAATAAACGACAACAAAAGAGACCAAAACTCTAACTCAAACCTCCAAGCGACAAGAGTGGTGTACCATCTGCACGCCACAACACCAACCTGCACGAGAAGACCATCAACGACTAGAACCACCATCGCTGAGCACGACACATTACTTGGAATACACAAGAAACAAGAATCTACATACACCCAAGGGTGTATTTAGGGTGTGAGCTAAAAGCCCAGCAGGATGCCACCGAGAAAAAGTTCCATGCCATAACATCAAAAGACAATTTAAAGTGCTTATTCAAATTTATATGTTCAAAATTCGTTTGAAGAAAAGATTTAAAAATTAAAAGCCAAAGGAAAACACTAGAAACATAAAAAAAAGAACTCATTTCATAGACCCAATTTTAAAGGGGAAGAGAAAAGTTCATTATGGGCACACACACGCACACACTCTCTCACACACACACACATGCACTCACACACACATACATACCCACACCCACACCCACATACACACACATACACACACACACATGCTAACTCCCAAATGGTCCTCCATATGCCGACGGAAGGCACCATGCCATAGATGGTAGAGCACTATAGGTAAAACCCCTAAGGATCATCTAGCTCGAGTGGGACCCTAGAAACCTCGTCTCTCGGTGAAACGTGGCTTAGAAGGCCACGACCCTCAGAAAATGTGGCTTAGAAGGCCACGAACCTTAGAACACGTGGCTTAGAAGTCCACGACCCTCAGATATCATATGTTTTGTTAGTGTTGCAATCGTCAATCCAGCTAAGTGAAACAGGGACGATACCCATCTGGTTCACAAGTGCACTAGTTCTAGTCTGCCCACGTAGATACCCAGGGTTTCCCTTGTGCTCAATCAAGTTTCACATTCACATAATGTATATCGCTTTCACATATCTCGAACCAAACAAAACATTACACATACACGTCACCATTTGCATACCCAAACACCATTAAAAAAACACACACACACCAAAACCATTTTATCAAATAGTCCAGATCACTTGCGTGACTTGATAAACTATTTAAACAATTATAAGAACATTTCAAAATAGCACAATAAGAGTTTGCACATGAGACATGTCCAATTTCACATGTAAGAATACCTTTAAAACTTAATGCACACATAATTCTGTCAAAAACAACTCTCGTGCTCCACATATAATTTAATAAGTGCAATTAACAATTTATAAAACACAGAAAATTAGAAAGAAAAGGTTTTCACCAGAATGACGAACTCGATTTCATATACGAGCGTCACTTTAAAACCAAAAGTGCAGCTTATACAAACTAAAACATGTTTTCCCATTGTCCAAACAATTTTTCAATTTAATTCCAAAAGTATACAACATGGAAAACACACCCAAAGTGACTCATTTTGATTGAAAATCTACATTTAATGACACAGGCACCTCCAAGAACTTGAAAACACATTTCGCACCTACCATGCAACCCCGAAAACCGTAACAACCTTATTCTGTATCTCCAATGAAAATTAATTAACCAATTGCTCAATTAGTAAAATATCACATAAGCATACCACAAGACCTCACTTTAAGACACACAAATTTTAGATGCCAGAACCATTTGAAAATCAATTGCACATCCCAACCCTTCTAAAACATCATTCGCACCCCTAAAACATACTCAAGGTTCATAATAAAAATTAACACGTCAAAATAGTTTACATTATTTTGAAAAACTCAATTTAATAAAATTCGTACCTCAAGCGTTTTTGAAAACACAATTTTCACACCTTAAGCAACTAACTAAAACACATCTGAAAATTTCAACAACACATCGCACATGGAAAACTTTGGAATTTACATAGAAACAACTTAAATTCCTCAATATGCATATCAAAGCACGTCCAAAATGAAATTTGTATCACGCAATTTATAATTAGAACACGTTATAATTTAATTAAGGAGAAATTTAAATCATCTAAAGATGGTATGGCATGGAAACACCTTCCTTTGACGCCGAGACTCCCAAGCTTGGGTGAGAAACTCCAATCGCAACTAATTCGCATCACAACCAACTCAATTGATACCCTAAAACAGAATTCGAACAAAATAAGGATCCAAAAACAACCTGAAACACACCTCATACCTGCTGGATGAAAAGAAAGAAATAAAAAAACAAAACAAAAAAAACTCAAAGATAGAAAGAAAAGAGATAATAAATAAAATAATAATAATAATAATAATAAAATTAGATGGCTTAGCTTTGGGCTACCGCTGGAGGGAAGTTGTGCGAGCAGATCCGATGGAGGGGAGGCCGACGCCGGTGAGAGGAGGTCGCCGCTGTAACAGCCCGAGATTTTATGAAAAAAAATCTTTTTAATTTTATTAATGTCTTGTGTTGTACGCTACACCAAAAGGAGCTTGCTCAAAATGCATACTTGACTTTCCTTGCATTACACGCAATCACAACCTTCCTCGATAGCATGTGTAGTACGCAATACTGAGTTTCACGAAACAACGATATGCTATTAAAATATTATTAAAACTAGCCGTTATGATTGGTAATAACCACTTTTTAAATTTTAGAAAATTTAGCTCTCAAAATGGACTTCATTTTTGGATTCGGAGTATCGAATTTAGCCTAAGGTGAAATTTTGGTACTTTTCGGATAACTTCCATATTCTGATGAATAGTGAAAATTACTAAATTATAATTAAAAAAAACTTTTTTAATCAATATAATTAATAGTGATAAATTATTAATTTGAGTGGTTTTAAAGTATATTTAGAATATATTTTAACAATTTAATACAATGTTGGTCATTGGTTGTAATTTCACATTTAAACCAGACATAATCAAGTGTCAATCTTTTGATAGATATTGTTTCTTAAAAACACGCTATTTGTTTTAACAGCGGGATTTAATTATAAAATTAATTAATCAAACTTCTATGTTATGAATTTGGTAAAATAGACTTCATTTTTGAATTCGGAATATGAAATATAGCTTAGGATGAAATTTTGGCATTGTTCTGAAAAACATCAATTTTTGATGAATAGTGAAACTACTAAGTGGTAGTTAAAAAACTGAATTTTTCATAAAACATAATTTTACCGCTTCTGTGAATGGAATTTCAAAAATCCGAGACACACGGTTTATGTCAGTAAGTAAAATGTGGTTCAATGAGATGAAAATAATTTTTGGTGAATAGTAACTTTTTACTTTTATTTACCACGGTTAAAAGTAAATAGGGTAATTAAGGGTAAGAATGATATTAATATTACCCTAACACATGTCCTAATTCTATTGGACAAGTGTATCTCGACCAAAAACAACCTTAAGTGTAAAATATTATCATTTAGGACCACTTGGATTAGATTAGGACATTTATTATTATTTAATTCAAAGAAGAGTTAAAAGAGTTAAAATCAAAGTTTATTTACTAAAACATTTTTAATATAGGGTTGTACATAAGATAAATTCGATTGTAAATATTCATTAGAAATATAAAAATATTTCTTACATAATGGTATTTTATTTGTAATTTTTAGACAGCAAATAATTTAATTTATTTATGACACAAAGATGATGCAGTAATTATCTTATTTATGAAATATTGACATAATTGATGTTATAAACACCAAAATAAATGTAATTTGAGACTTTTAATGAATTAAACTAATTTTCTAGGTTACTATGATATATTAGTGTTGATTTAATCCACTTGGTTCGAACATATAATTCTGTTATGACTTTTACAAAAATCATATATCAAATAGTGTCAAAATTGACACAAAATAATTTTTAAATAAAATATTATATTATTAATTGTTATTTTATTACTAAAAATCTAAGGTTCGGCCAAATAACATAGATAAGGATATATATATTAATAATAAACAATTTGGGGTTCGTTTGGCATGTTATAGTAAGTTAATTAACCATATAGTGAAAGAAAACAAAAAGACACGGTAAAAGTTAAATTATTTAACTTAGAGTTAAATCTAATTGATAAGGTTAAAATAATACCCTAAACTTTTCTAAATCCTATTGGTCGATAGGATTTCGAACCATACCCACTTTAGCTTCGAAATAAGACCCTTTGGAACCATTATAAACCGATTTTGACTTTAATATAAAATAATATTTTGAGATATTCCTAAGGTGCCCCTCTCCTCCCTTATAAAAGGGCACCTCCTCCCCCTCCTCCTCACACCAATTTGAGCACTCAAGCACGGCCAACCACGACCATTTTCTCTTCTCCACTTCCCTAGAATAATCCTAGAGGTCCTGGTCTTATTCAAAGACCAATCTTAGTTCCCTAAGTGGAGGATTCAAAGAGGCGTTCCAAAGAAGAGGAGCTTCGGACACGTACAAAGCAAATCGGACCTAAGGTAAGGGAAATATCACAATCTCATTTTTATCCGAGATTGTTTATTCGTAAGTATTTACTGGGGTGTATTTTATCATCCACATCCATGTTTCATCAATATGTAATATTATTTCCATCCACCTACAATTGTTTAAATCCATTTTTACCCTTCAGTGAGTTTTTAGTAATATGTATGAAAGGAATCTTTTGTCGTTTTTCGTACGAGGTACTTTTTGACTTTTCCAACAAAAGTAGGAAGAATATTTTTTTAACTTATACGGCATGAATGGATTTTTAAAACATTATTTCCAAGAAACTTTTTTTACAAGTTTTCATATTTATTTTTAATCAACTTCTTTTATTTTAAAGTCGTATGACATGTTATGAAAGGAAAAATGTTTTTGAAGTAGAAATGATATTTTCCTCAAGAATGGAGTTCAAGTATTTTATCAAAATTATTTTCCATCTAAGATAATAAAAGGGTTCTGTTTTTATCCCTATAATTACATGGATTTGATTATGTTATGATGGAAATATTTTTTTTCTTTATCTTATATGAATTGTTTTATGATGTCATGTTGTTTAAGAATCCCATTTTTATTACATGGGTTACGCTATGATGTATGGTTTATGATTATGTGGCACACATAAGAAAGGATTAAATATAAGATGGGTGGGACCTATATCTCCCTCCAATGCATTGGGTAAAGATTTTATATCTCATGAGATAGACATGGCTGGAAGGGAAGGTTATTTCGGTTCAGTGATACAGGACTAAAACGAGGAGTGAACTCGGTTCAGAATGAGACTTTGTCCACTAAGATAGTCTTGGCAATGAGTCATGACTAACAAGAAATGATTTTCCATGATTATGTGTGCATGCCACAAAGTTTAAAGTTTCATTTTATGATTATGGGGATCTCATTTTCACTTCTATGATTTGTTCCAGGTTAAGATATTTTGATCTCTTTTGCAGGTTATGATTTTCAAAAAGATATGATATGATTTTTATTTCCTTTATTCGCCCTTGCTGAGCATTTGAGCTCACCCTTTTATGTTTTTTTCCCCAGGATATAAAGAAAGGCTTTAGGTAAAAAAAATGGAAGATCTTTATGGGAGATATTGAAGATCTTTCACCACGATTAGAAGATTACGTTCCGAGTTTCCGAAGACACTAAACTATTACGATCCTTGTGTGTGTGTTTTTGTTATGTACCAAGTATTCCGCAAAATTAATGTAATGTCCATGTACGATAAGCTTCGGGTCTCTACAGTTGGTATCAGAGGGAGGTTTAGTCAACCTTTGGAAACTAGGATGTGAGAACGTTAGTGAGATCCCTAGAGATATTTCTAAGGTATGTATAGGGATTTCCCTAAGGATAAGTATACATATAGGATATAGTCCTAGAACTACGGTAACGATCTTAGAATTTAACCTAAGATGTTAGATATTGAGGGTACTCCCCCTTTACTATGTTGTTTTCTCTAGCATGATTTTTTCCTCTCAACGAAATCTTTTTGTGTTTTAGTTAAAGGAGGGAACCAGACGGAATTCGGTTAACATTGAATCCAATGGACAAATTGGTGACTATAAGCAACAAAATTATGTAATGCCTAGAGAGAAAGATATTGTGATTATGCCGAATCAGTCATCGCGATATATGATTAACAAGGTGAAATTTAGTGGTATACCTAATTCATCAAAGAAGAGGAAGATAGACTATTATGCATGTTCGCATGTTGAGCAGCATAAAGAAAAGAAGATTGAGATTTCTAAAGAAGGGAAGAAGAACCTTGAAGAATACCTCAAATGGAGGGACCGATGTTATTTGTGTGGAGATAAGGGTCATAGAGTGACAGACTGTTATGGAGTTCAATGTATTATTTGTGGAGAACATGGGAATTACCCAACTCAATGCCGTGACCTAAAAATTTACTTCTAAATCATGGAAGGACTTATTCCAGGACAATAATTGAAGAGGATGGATTGAAGTGTTTATGTATTGGTATTCAAGAATAATGTTGTTGAGGTACTTTTATTGTTTATTATAATATTTTTGTATTATTTTGGTTTTCAATAATATTAAGGTACCGATAACCATGAAAAGTGATTCAAATATTTTGGAAAGTAGATGATATGCGCATAATGAAGGGATAAGGAGAAAATGAAATGTTTGACAGTATTCATGAGCTAATTATTGATATAAGGACTAAGTGATATCATGGTTTGAGTATATAGAATTTTGAGGATTTTGGTATGTGGAAAGTGTTAAATTTTAACTGCATTCATGTTTTCACTAAGGTATTCAAGAGAATACATGATTAAGGACTTTGAATGTTTGGAATGTGACCAACAAAACATATCTTATGATATATGGGGATCGAAGATGGTGTTAAATCTCTGGTAATCGTTTTCACTATGTTATTAGAGTGGACTGCAGTATTATGGATAAGCCTAAAGATTGGAATGGATTATGTTGGACATATGTTAGTATTGTTTAAGGATAGAAGTTTTCTCAATATTATTGATGGGATGTTATAGTAATATAGTTTTAGAAAAAGGACAACCTGCAGGACGGGCGACATCCCATCGCGTCGAACAAGGATGTGGGAATCGAACCCACAACCGAAGTGCGACTGGCCTTTATCGCCTACCACTGGCCTATAGAAAGTCCCTGTTTATTAGAAACTAGTTTTATTATATTAAGCAGTATGATATATGAAGTATAAAGTCCATTTTAGGAACCATATATGATTAATCTCACTATAGATCGACTTATGTATATAATTTTTGCTAACCTTTTGTTTGAGATAGATGGAATGACCCGTCATTCTATCACATGATCTGCTAACACTTCAAGAATTACAAATTCAACTCTATTTATTTAAGAGATGAAGTGAAAATTGTTAAAGGTACAAACAACAGTGAGATTGTACCAAAATAAAATAAGTATTTATTCTAATTCAAATTCTTTAACTTTAGGGAAACGATCTTGAAAACCAAAAATGTTGTCCTAGTGATCTTATATCTGATGAATCAGATGGTACCTTAGATCGTCACAAATTTATGGCTTTGTGATTGCTGGCTTTTCCATAGCCATGTTCTCTAACACTCTCCATCAGAACATGATGGTTAGATTTCTCTTCCATATCCATATTTTCACCTATGTGGAAACCCAGTGATTAGTTTATTTGGGTAACCGTTACGTTTCATACTTTTGTTTTTAAAGATTGGTTTTGATATTACTTTTTACGATGTGGGTTTCTATTAAAGAAACTTTCAAATAGTAAACCGTTTATAACCCCGACGAATTTCGAGGGCGAAATTCATTTTAAGGGGGGTAGAATGTAACAGCCCGAGATTTTATGAAAAATATTCTTTTTAATTTTATTAATGTCTTGTGTTGTACGCTACACCAAAAGGAGCTTGCTCAACACGCATCCTTGACTTGCCTTGCATTACACGCAATCACAACCTTCCTCGATAGCATGTGTAGTACGCAATACTGAGTTTCACGAAACAACGATATGCTTTTAAAATATTATTAAAACTAGCCGTTATGAATGGTAATAACCACTTTTTAAATTTTAGAAAATTTATCTCTCAAAATGGACTTCATTTTTGGATTCGGAGTATCGAATTTATCCTAAGGTGAAATTTTGGTACTTTTCGGATAACTTTCATATTTTGATGAATAGTGAAAATTACTAAATTATAATTAAAAACAACTTTTTTAATCAAAATAATTAATAGTGATAAATTATTAATTTTATTTGTTTTAAAGTATATTTATAATATATTTTTACAATTTAATACAATGTTGGTCATTGGTTGTAATTTCACATTTAAACCAAACATAATCAAGTGTCAATCTTTTGATAGATATTGTTTCTTAAAAACACGCTATTTGTTTTAACAGCGGGATTTAATTATAAAATTAATTAATGAAACTTCTATGTTATGAATTTGGTAAAATAGACTTCATTTTTGAATTCGGAATATGAAATATAGCTTAGGATGAAATTTTGGCATTGTTCTGAAAAACATCAATTTTTGATGAATAGTGAAACTACTAAGTGGTAGTTAAAACACTGAATTTTTCATAAAAATTAATTTTACCGCTTCTGTGAATGGAATTTCAAAAATCCGAGAGACACGGCTGATGTCAGTAAGTAAAATGTGGTTCAATGAGATGAAAATAATTTTTGGTGAATAGTAACTTTTTACTTTTATTTACCACGGTTAAATGTAAATAGGATAATTAAGGGTAAGAATGATATTAATATTACCCTAACACATGTCCTAATTCTATTGGACAAATTTATCTCGACCGAAAACAACCTTAAGTGTAAAATATTATCATTTAGGCCCACTTGGATTAGATTAGAACATTTATTATTATTTAATTCAAAGAAGAGTTAAAAGAGTTAAAATCAATGTTTATTTACTAAAACATTTTTAATATAGGGTTGAACATAATATAAATTCGATTGTAAATATTCATTAGAAAAATAAAAATATTTCCAACATAATGGTATTTTATTTGTAATTTTTAGACATCAAATAATTTAATTTATTTATGACACAAAGATGATGCAGTAATTATCTTATTTAAGAAATATTGACATAATTGATGTTATAAACACCAAAATAAATGTAATTTGAGACTTTTTATGAATTACACTAATTTTCTAGGTCACTATGATATATTATTGTTGATTTAATCAACTTGGTTCGAACATATAATTCTGTTATGACTTTCACAAAAATCATATATCAAATAGTGTCAAAATTGACACAAAATAGTTTTTAAATAAAATATTATATTATTAATTGTTATTTTATTCCTAAAAATCTAAGGTTCGGCCAAATGACTTAGATAAGGATATATATATTAATAATAAACAATTTGGGGTTCGTTTGGCATGTTATAGTAAGTGTATTAACCATATAGTGAAAGAAAACAAAAAGACACGGTAAAAGTTAAATTATTTAACTTAGAGTTAAATCTGATTGATAAGGTTAAAATAATACCCTAAACTTGTCTAAATCCTATTGGTTGATAAGATTTCGACCCATACCCACTTTAGCTTCGAAATAAGACCCTTTGGAACCATTATAAACCGATTTTGACTTTAATATAAAATAATATTTTGAGATATTCCTAAGGTGCCCCTCTCCTCCCTTATAAAAGGGAACCTCCTCCCCCTCCTCCTCACACCAATTTGATCACTCAAGCTCGGCCAACCCCTGCCATTTTCTCCTCTCCACTTACCTAGAATAATCCTAGAGGTCCTGGTCTTCTTCAAAGACCAATCTTAGTTCCCTAAGTGGAGGATTCAAGGAGGCATTCCAAAGAAGAGGAGCTTCGGACACGTACAAAGAAAATCGGACCTAAGGTAAGGGAAATATCACAATCTCATTTTTATACGAGATTGTTTATTTGTAAGTATTTACTTGGGTGTATTTTATCATCCACATCCATGTTTCATCAATATGTAATATTATTTCCATCCACCTACAATTTTTTAAATCCATTTTTACTATTCGGTGAGTTTTTAGTAATATGTATGAAAGGAATCTTTTGTCGTTTTTCGTACGAGGTACTTTTTGACTTTTCTGACAAAAGTACGAAGAATATTTTTTTAACTTATACGGCATGAATTGATTTTTAAAACATTATTTCCAAGAAACTTCCTTTACAAGTTTTCAAGTTTATTTTTAATCAACTTCTTTTATTTTAAAGTCGTATGACATGTTATGAAAGGAAAAATGTTTTTGAAGTAGAAAGGATATTTTCCTCAAGAATGGAGTTCAAGTATTTTATCAAAATTATTTTCCATATAAGATAATAAAAGGGTTCTGTTTTTATCCCTACTATTACATGGATTTGATTATGTTGTGATGGAAATATTTTTTTTCTTTATCTTATATGAATTGTTTTATGATGTCATGTTGTTTAAGAATCCCATTTTTATTACATGGGTTACGCTATGATGTAGGGTTTATGATTATGTGGCACACATAAGAAAGGATTCATTATAAGATGGGTGGGACCTATATCTCCCTCCAATGCATTGGGTAAAGATTTTATATCTCATGAGACAGACATGGCTGGAACGGAAGGTTATTTCGGTTCAGTGATACAGGACTGAAACGAGGAGTGAACTCGGTTCAGAAAGGAACTTTGTCCACTAAGATAGTCTTGGGAATGAGTCATGACTAACAAGAAATGATTTTCCATGATTATGTGTGCATGACACAAAGTTTAAAGTTTCATGTTATGATTATGGGGATCTCATTTTCACTTCTATGATTTGTTCCATGTTAAGATATTATGATCTCTTTTGCAGGTTATGATTTTCAAAAAGATATGATATGATTTTTATTTCCTTTATTTTCCCTTGCTGAGCATTTGAGCTCACCCTTTTATGTTTTCTTTTCCCCAGGATATAAAGAAAGGTTTTAGGTAAAAAAATGGAAGATCTTTATGGGAGATATTGTAGATCTTTCACCACGATTAGAAGATTACGTTCCGAGTTTCCAAAGACACTAAACTATTACAATCCTTGTGTGTGTGTTTTTGTTATGTACCAAGTATTCCGCAAAATTAATGTAATGTCCATGTATGATAAGCTTCGCGTCTCTACAGCCGCAAAGCAGCACGCCAGGAGGAGAGAGAGCATGGGCGACGCGGTGGTGGTCTGGGGTGGGAGTAGGTGGTGCGACAGCGTAATGGTGTTTGGCCAGGGGTGTGTCGCAGCGCAAGGGTGAAAGGGTTTTAGCGGGGTGCTGCACAAGAGGATGGCCGAACGGGAGAGGCAAGGGCAGCGGTCGGACGGGGTTCCAGGGGGGTCACGTTTCGAGTTAGCCGAGAGGGAGGGGGTGCGGGCGATCAGGGATGCGGGCGAGCAGAGGTGCGGGTGAGAGGGTTAGATGGGTGGGCTTGCTTCGACCGTGCCGAGAAAGGGGAGGCCGCTGGACAGGAGAACCGGGACGAAGAAGGTGGTTGGGGTTTGGCGAGAGGGAGACTGGGTGGTGTGCTGAGTTTATGTGGTGTGGGGCGTTGCCGGAGAGGAAGACATTGCGGTGGCCGGGCTGCCGGAAAGGAGGAGGTTGCGGTGTGAGATGGGGTAGGAGGGAGGCTGCAGCACAGGAGAAGAAGGAGATGGGAGGGGTTGGCGCGACGGGGAGAAAGGGAATGGGAGGTGCGGCAGACCGATCGGGAGGAAGGAGAGGAAGAGGGAGCCGGCGGCGCCCCTGCTGCGGTGCGATGCTGCAGCATGAGAGAAGGAAGAGAAAAAAACAAAAGGGGGAGGAAGCAGCGGGATGCGCCGCACAGGGAGAAGGAGAAAAAAAAGAAGAAAGGGGGGTCCGCCGAAACCCTACCCTAAACAATTAAAATAATAATAATAATAATAAACAAATAAAATAAAACTAAAACAAAAACAAAAACAAAATAAAACAACTAATAATAATAAAGATAGTAGTTATAATAATAATACTAAACTTTATATTAATAAACTGAATAAAATGAAAATAATTAAAATAACTCTCAATTAAATTACTATCAAAGATAATAATAATAATAATAATAATTTCATTAATTAAACATCAACAAGGCGTGCGGTGAACCGGTCGGGACCGCGTGGCGACCCAGGAGAGGCCACACAGCTTCGACCGTGCTGCGCCGGATGCAAACAAGGCCCAAACACAACGAACTCAAAAATCTCATGTCAGGTTTGGACCCGAACTACCCGACGTAAAGAAATTTAATAAAATAAATAAATTAGAGAAGATGGGTGTTACAATTCTGCCCACCATAAAGCTTTCCGTCCCCAGAAAGACAGAACTAGGACCAAACCCCAAAATAGAAAACCAAACTCCCTTAAGGTTCAAAGAGGATCTCCACAAACATCCAGCAAGGAGAGGCAAAAGTATCCTCCTCAGAGAATGTGACACAAAGACAACATCGAGAAACACGCAAATAGAATTTCTGGTATGTTTCACCCACCCTGAAGAGCTAGAGTGCCTCCAGTTGACTAATCAAGGAAGGGAACTCTCACCCCCAAGTAAACCAACTTAACAAGCTGAAACATCTCAAGAGAAAAATAAACGGAGACCACACCATTTGGATAGAATGAACAAACAAGATTAGACACGTCTACAGAACACTATTATCACTTATCACCAATCCATAAAAAAAGAAAAATATAAACATGGGGAGGCCCGAGGGGCTCCCCACCATTAGGAAGTCACTGACGCTCGAAACGAGTCTGGAAAACCGACACGAAGAGGATTGAGCGGACTCCCTGCCATAAAAAAGTCTAGCACTGATTCATTCTAGAGACACTCGTGTCAGACCCAATGTGAGTCTCCCCACTATTTAGAACCAACCATCACCCAAGATGAGACTAGAAAAACAACATGGGGAGGTCCAGGCGGACTCCCCACCATTCAGGAAAGGCCTACACCAATTTATTCCAAAGACCTTTGTACGAGACCCATCGTGGGTCTCGTCGCCACTAGAACTGGCAGAGGATATAAAACTTTGAAAAATTTCTGATGGTGACCAAACACCCAACCACAAAGGGCGGGGAGGGAGGGGCCCGACCACTAGGCGTCAAAACCACGGCCGACCACAACCAACATCTCTAAACTTACTGGATGAACACCATTCAGATTTGAGACTGAGTTACCCAAAAGACTCTCATAAGGACCACTAAAGCGACTGAATCCAGTGGAACGTAACCCCCAAGACTTTAAGGCACGAGACGAACAGGCCTCCACGTAGACGCAAAAACCATACGCAACCAGACCGATCATTCGGAGCGGAACAACCATAGGAACAATTTAAACTGCCTCTACTTTCAACACCAATGACAGAAATAAAGTCGGGGTCCCATACACTCCCGGGGTTCCTGACCACAGGCCAGCTTCGCTCCGAGGCCTATGGCTGGAGCCCTGATGTTTGAAGTGTCTCCTGCCTCGCAGTTAGGTATTGAGGACTCCCGAGCGGAGCTTTTCCTTCCAGTGTCACACGCAATCATACTGCACCCGAGGCAATACCAACAGACACAACACACCACGATGTATAATTACTCTCACACTGAACATTCACCAGAATGAGAGCTTAGATGGTACACGCACATCACCCATTGTTACACGGAATGAGAACATGACACCACAAATCGTCACCAAGCACGATCATTATTGTCGAGAGAAACATTGCACTGAGAAAGACTTTGAACCGCATCTTGAACAATACATGATTCCTGCGAACAACCATAGTAGCCTTATATGACTAGATCTGCCAAACTAGTATCCTAACACAGAACATTTCCTTAAATGAAACAAACCAAATACTAGAGGTCATTTAGAACGATAGACCGCACCAACAACTTAGGGTTGCTTCCACACCACCATTGACTATCAAAGGGACCTCATGCTGCAAGACGTCACCGAACATGACCCTTGCAGCTGATGTAAACACTACAACCATTCAAGACATCGATAAGCACTGATAGCTCTCAATCGCCTTCACCCTTCCCCCCTAGAATTTCATTCACCGCTTCTAGGGGAACCTTTAGACACAACGATGTCAACTTCATACCCGACGAGTCAGACAACTCAAAAAGACCAAACTCTGTTCAACTCACCTCGGATCTGTCATCCCGCTGCGAGAGGTCTTAGTTGTAGAAAGGAGAGGTGGGTTCAATTATAGAATTTAAAAAGAGAGTACTCTGATTAACTGGAGGGCCGACCATTGACGAATTGTCTGTGGCCATATTTCAATTGCATTTTAATGCTTTATGGGGGCATACACTAGTCAAGAAAGAAAACCATGGACCCAAATCAAACTAGTCCAACGGTCAAGACATACCACACAAGAAAACACCAAACATATAGGGGAAACCACTACAAGGTCTCCCCGATGTACTCTTCAAAAGAATTTATTAACCACGCGCTTGCATGTCATCTTACAAATAAGAATTCCAACTCAGGACATAAGTCATTCAGAAAGGATCTTCTGCTCAAAATGCCTCACAGCCGACATTTTCGAAACACAAGGACATGCCACACAAACACTGTTTACTAAAACACCATTTTTTTCCCTTTAACAAAACATTTTGAAAAAATAAGCAAACCCAGTGGGTTACACAAACACCAATGGTGTCCCATTAGCCCCGCACATGCATGTTCTCATGCCGCACCGACACCCATCTCATGTCCATCCATGCACTCATCTTCTCGTGCCATTAACCCTTTCTATTTCCATATACACTCATGCATGTTGTGGCCCATGAGGACACCATGGATAAAAACCAAAGCTTTCCATTTTTTTCAATACCAACAAATTTTTACATAAGAAACCAAATTTCCACGCATCCAGATCAAAGAGACGAGAAATGACGCAAGAGAAAACTTGTGTCAGCGGGTGACTGGAATGTATGGTTGGCGGCCATACACCAGTCATGCCACTGCAACAGAGGCTATTCTAGGACAGCGTCCCCGGCTCCACATGGATTTCCAGACCCTACGAGCTCACAAGGACCACTGACCTTACCCCTTTTTCATTTCCCATAGACAAGATTAACCGCAATGACCAAAAACACAGACAAACCTCAACACACTTTAGTAACCCGAGTCCCGCCACAAGGTGTGCTGGCCAGGCACATTGCTCGTAGCTAGAACGCCGAGTTCTGACAAACTTAATTTTGGTCAACTCTGACTCTATCTCAAAAGAAAATGACCCAAGAGTGCAAACCTTGCCCTCTGATACTATTTTGTCACGAACCTGGCCGGGTCGCCATCCGACCCGGTGCTCGACCCGGTCCGCGGCAAGGCCCGAAGGGCGTTCCCGATCCCCACGGGCTGGCACAAGTGCCTGGGTAACAAGAGTAACCTGTGGGAATGGTTTACCCGAAATAGTATGCACAAACACTAACAAGATAATAAAATGAAACTAGGAAATTGACAACCAACGAGACCATTGAACTGAAATTAAATTTAAAGGTTTACAATTATAGCCAACATCCCAAAATAAACGACCACAAAAGAGACCAAAACTCTAACTCAAACCTCCAAGCGACAAGAGTGGTGTAGCATTCGCACGCCACAACACGAACCTGCACGAGAAGACCATCAACGACCAGAACCACCATCGGTGAGCACGACGCATAACCTGGAAGACATAAGAAACATGAATCTACATACACCCAAGGCTGTATGTTGGGTGTGAGCTAAAAGCCCAGCAGGATGCCACTGAGAAAAAGTTCCATGCCATAACATCAAAAGACAATTTAAAGTGCTTATTCAAATTTATACATTCAAAATTGATTTGAAGAAAATATTTACAAACCAAAAGCCGAAGGAAAACACTGGAAACATAAAAAAAAGAACTCATTTCATAGACACAATTTTAAAGGTGAAGAGAAAAGTTCATTATGGGCACACACACACACACACTCACACACACACACACACACACTCACACACACATACACACCCACACACACACACACGTACACACACATACACACACACATGCTAACACCCAAATGGTCCTCCATATGCCGACGGAAGGCACCATGCCATAGATGGTAGAGCACTATAGGTAAAACCCCTAAGGATCATCTAGCTCGATTGGGACCCTAGAAACATCGTGTCTCGGCGAAACGTGGCATAGAAGGCCACGACCCTCAGAAAAAGTGGCTTAGAAGGCCACGAACCTCAGAACACGTGGCTTAGGAGGCCATGACCCTCAGATATCATATGTTTAGTTAGTGTTGCAATCGTCAATCTAGCTAAGTGAAACAGGGACGATACCCATCCGGTTCACTAGCGCACTAGTTCTAGTCTGCCCACCTAGATACCCAGGGTTTCCCTTGTGCTCAATAAAGTTTCACATTCACATAATGTATATCGCTTTCACATATCTCAAACCAAACAAAACATTACACATACACGTCACCGTTTTCATACCCAAACACCATAAAAAAACACATGCACACCAAAACCATTTTATCACATAGTCCAGATCACTTGCGTGACTTGATAAACCATTTAAACAATTAGAAGAACATTTCAAAATAGCACAATAAGAGTTTTCACATGAGACATGTCCAATTCCACATTTAGAATACCTTTAAAACATAACGAACACATAATTCTGTCAAAAACAACTCTCGTGCTCCACATAAAATTTAATAAGTGAAATTAACAATTTATAAAACACTTAAAATTAGAAAGAAAAGGTTTGAACTAGAAGGAAGAACTCGATTTCATATAAAAATGTCACTTTAAAACCAAAAGTGCAGCTTATACAAACTAAAACATGTTTTCCCATTGTTCAAACAATTTTTCAATTTAATTCCAAAAGTACGCAACAAAGCAAACACACCCAAAGTGACTCATTTTGATTGAAAATCTACATTTAATGACACAGACACCTAAAAGAACTTGAAAACACATTTCGCACCTACCATGCAACCCCGAAAACCATACCAACCTTATTCCGCATCTCAAATGAAAATTAATTAACCAATTTCTCAATTAGTAAAATATCACATATGCATAACACAAGACCTCACTTTAAGACACACAAATTTTAGATGCCAGAACCATTTGAAAATCAATTGCACATCCCAACCCTTCTAATACATCATTCGCACCCCTAAAACATACTCAAGGTTCATAATAAAAATTAACACGTCAAAATAGTTTACATTCTTTTGAAAAACTCAATTTAATAAAATTTGTACGTCAAGCGTTCTTGAAAACAAAATTTTCACACCTTAAGAAACTAACTAAAACACGTCTGAAAATTTCAACAACACATCGCACATGGAAAACTTTGGCATTTACTTAGAAACAACTTAAATTCCTCAATATGCATATCAAAGCAGGTCCAAAATGAAATTCGCATCACGCAATTTATAATTAGAACACTTTATAATTTAATTAAGGAGCAATTTAAATCATCTAAAAGTGGTATGGCATAGAACCACCTACCTTTGACGCCGAGACTCCCAAGCTTGGTTGATAAACTCCAATCACAACTAATTCGCATCACAACCAACTCAATTGATACACTAAAACCTAATTCAAACAAAATTAGGATCCAAAAACAACCTGAAACACACCTCATACCCGCTGGATGAAAAGAAATAAATAAAAAAACAAAACAACAAAACTCAAAGAAAGAAAGAAAAGAGATAATAAATAAAATAATAATAAAAATAATAAAATTAGATGGCTTAGCTTTGGGCTACCGCCAGAGGGAAGCTGTGCGAGCAGATTCGATGGAGGGGAGGCTGACGCCGGTGAGAGGAGGTCGCCGCAAAGCAGCACGCCAGGAGGAGAGGGAGCAGGGGTGACGCGGTGGTGGTCCGGGGTGGGAGCAGGTGGTGCAACAGCGTAATGGTGTTTGGCCAGGGGTGTGTCGCAGCGCAAGGGTGAAAGGGTTTTATTGGGGTAATGCGCAAGAGGATGGCCGAACGGGGGAGGCATGGGCAGCGGTCGGATGAGGTTCGAGGGGTGTCGCGTTTTGAGTTAGCCGAGAGGGAGGGGGTGCGGGCGAGCGGGGATACGGGAGAGTGGAGGTGCGGGTGAGAGGGTTAGCTGGGTGGGCTTGCTTCGACCAGGCCGAGAAAGGGGAGGCCTCCAGACAGGAGAACCGGGATGAAGAAGGTGGTTGGGGTTCGGCGAGAGGGAGATTGGGTGGCGTGATAAGGTTATGTGGTGCGGGGCGTTGCCGGAGAAGAATACGTAGAGGTGGTCGGGCTTCCGGAAAGGAGGAGGTTGTGGTGTGAGATGGGGTAGGATGGAGGTTGCAGCACAGGAGAAGAAGGAGATGGGAGGGTGTACCGCGACGGGGAGAAGGGGAATGGGAGGTGCGGCAGACCGATCGGGAGGAAGGAGAGGAAAATGGAGACGGCGGCGTCCCTACTGCGGTGCGATTCTGCAGTGTGAGAGAAGGAAGAGAAAAAAAACAATAGGGTGAGGAAGCAGCGGGATGCGCCGCACAGGGAGAAGGAGAAAAAAGAAGAAGAAAGGGGGGGTCCACC
Source organism: Viscum album (assembly GCA_963277665.1). NCBI lineage: Eukaryota > Viridiplantae > Streptophyta > Magnoliopsida > Santalales > Viscaceae > Viscum > Viscum album. Next base: position 450,297,920 of record OY728157.1, on the reverse strand, counting down.
AAAACCCTACCGTAAACAATTAAAATAATAATAATAATAATAATAATAATAATAATAAACAAATAAAATAAAACTAAACCAAAAACAAAAATAAAATAAAACAACTAATAATAATAAAGATAGTAGTTATAATAATAATACTAAACTTTACATTAATAAACTGAATAAAATGAAAATAATAAAAATAACTCTCAATTAAATTATTATCCAAGATAATAATAATAAAAATAATAATTTCATTAATTAAACATCAACAAGGCGTGCGGTGAACCGGGCGGGGCCGCGTGGCGACCCAGGAGAGGCCACGCAGCTTCGACCGCGCTGTGCCGGATGCAAACTAGGCCCAAACACAACGAACTCAAAAATCTCATGTCAGGTTTGGACCCAAACTACCTGACGCAAAGAAATTTAACAAAATAAATAAATTAGAGAAGATGGGTGTGACAAATAACATAAACATTAGTGAATGAGAACATGAGAATAAAATGTGAATATCATACCCTACATATCAAAGATAATAATCTGGAGCCATGACATATATATTTCTAGTTTATAAGACATTGTTCATCTAGGAATAAAAAAACATGATCCCTGAGAGTATAAAAATGGAATAATACATAAAATTGTGTGATACATATAAGTATATAAAATCATTTCCATAGTAGTTATTGCTTAAATCCAAGGCTATCATAGTGGGATAGGTCCACTCCCCAAACCATCATAGTTTTCAAGGTTCACTACCATGACCATCATAAGATGAAAATCCCTTACTGAACCAAGTTCACACCCCATTATAGTATATTGTATCTCATGTGATATAAATCATTACCTAATTCATTAGAAGGAGTCAAATGTCGCACCAATAACATAATGAAAATAAAAAATATGTGTTCTAATATATCATAAAAAATCATCATATCATAACCCATGAAATAAAATGGTATTTGTAAACATTCCATATTATTATAACTTGTGGAATAATGATACATATCTTAATCGTTTCATTATTTTATAATTTCATCACTCATGGAAATGAAAGCGGGTTTTATAATTTTTTTATAGTGGTATTACTCATGAAATTGAAATGGGTTTCATATACATCTTTTAATAATAACCCATTTATATAAAGAATAATAATGGTATCCTTAGTTCATATCCCTATATAAGAATATATAGCATTAATTTAGGTCATCATTTATGGACATTGATTTTGAAAGATCACTCAAAACATTCCTTGAGGAATATAACTTTTATTTTAAAAAATATTTTTAAAACATAAAATTAGTAAAACATTTTGAAAATAATTTTATTTGAATGTAAAATTTAAACAAACAAATGAATAGTAAAATTAAATAATGTTCCTGAAAGCGGAAAATGTTTTTCTTTTCATACATGTTAAACCAAATATTACTTTCATATTTCTAGTAAAATCCAAACATGCATTGTTTGGTAAGTGACATGATGAATGCATTCAAAGAAATTCTTAAAAAAGAAAAAAATGGTTAAAATTTCTTAAATAAATCATTAAATAATGTTAGAAATATTTTTTAAATCTTTTTTATAAAACATGGTTTTGGATGAAAAATGGTTTTCAACCTAAGAGAGAAAAAATGATGACATTTCTTTACAAAAAATTCAAATATTATATGTTACAAGGAGTCGAAAAAAGGCACTATCACTTAAAATTATACGTAATAACCTTATGGGAACTAGATTAATGATAAATATTGAGATTTAGCTCCTAATATTTAAACATTGGAGGCTTAATCATAAAAATCTAATTAATTATGAGATTGTAACATAAATACATTATCACTTTTGTAACATTTGAGACATAATCCCCATAAAATGGAGACCTAAAAAGTGATATTTAATGAAAACAATTTTCATTGGAATCATCAAAAAACATTCATGGTATGTATATTCACCACATAATATAAATATGTGGTGAATATGGAATGTGTATCCCAGAAGTAAAAAAGTGAGAAAGAAATACCTTACCACAATAGTATTCTTTTGAATCGAAAGCAATGATAATGCATAAAGTCAATTGAAACTTTTAATATCAAACAAATTTGGATATTAATGATATAAAATTTCAAATGGTCATTATTTAAACCACAAAAAATAAACAAGTGGTGAATTTTCATATGTCTCTCATAAATAAATTATATAATAGAAATCCATTACCTAAAATCTTGACTTCCTTCAAACACATTGGATCCTCCATTATAATAAATAAAATTTTATTATAAATATATTATAAAACCATTAATTAATACATTTTATACCATATATTAGTTACTTATTACAATTTTTATACATTTATTAATAATTATTTTTAAAAATAACATTTTCGGCAATAACCGCTTTTTTTTCACATATGTTTTATTTTGTTATTTTCTATTCTATTACTTTGATCAAGGATCCATCATCCCTAGAATAATAATAATAAAATAATTAATATATTTATACATAAACTATAATTTTAATACCAATCATGAATGATGGTTTTGGGAAATTATGTACATTATAATCATGGAGACGGTAGTCTGTATGCGATCCTGAGTAACATTTCAATTTTCAATGATAATTATAGAAATGGGGTAAGTAATTGTTCCCTTTATATAATGATAATTATATCATAAATACCATATTGTTTTATAATTATACTTATACATATCATTAATTTGTCATGGTGATGAAAAGATACTATTATATCGCTTTCTAAAGGTAGTAATCCACACATACTTGAACAATGTTATCATCTTTCAATAATTAAAAAATGTTAGAAAGAAAATAATATATAATAATTTAATAATGATATATATTTAATGAATTTAAAAATTATTTAATGTTTGATATATATGTTAATTAAAATTATCCTTGTTATCTTCCATGTAATGCGTTAGTGAAAAACGAATTGCATCACTTAATGAGGAAATAGTACATCGTACAGATGATCGATGTTATCGTATCCCTTTACCAAATGTAAATTAAAATGTTATATAATTATATAATGACTTCATAGATATAATTATGTTATAAATATCATATATATATATATATATGTTACTCCTCATCATACCCAATCGTGATAGGTGGTAATATAAAAATGAATAGTTTAGGTTTACAAGTCGGTTGTCCACCATACACAAGAATGATGATTTTGTAACCCATTTGAGGAAAGGTGATATGGTTTTATTCATGTAAATAGGGAAACAAATATCATAGTATATGTAATATAATGAGGTTATTATTTAATCATGGTTTAATAAAAATTTAAACAGGTGGACAGAGACATAAAATAAAAATGCATGTTAAATAACCTTGCCTTTTCTTCACGTATCCTCCATAGGCTTTCACCAAAATCATTCCTAGATTGGATTTATACCCCATATATGTCTTATAGGATGAGGGGATTAATGTTGGGAAGGGATTTTATTTGGTATATATAAAGACCCAAGAATAACATAATTGGATATTACTTCATTTTAGATGAATTTTTGGCACATTAAAAAGGTAAATTCAGGTGGATCGTAATAGTTTTGTTTAACACCCTGAGATTTTGTGAATTTTTTTTTGAATTAATTTAATATTTTAAATATTATTTATTTCAGAAAATTCTGAATATATCTTTTTCTTATAAAAAACACTTTGTTATCTTGCATTATATGAAACACCAAGCCGAGAATTGCGCTCCATGTAGCACTTGCATTAGCTTGAAGTAAATGCAACACTATTCATGGCTTATGTTACACACGATGTCAAGTTATTTTGATATATTTTATTACAAACATGGCCATGTTTTACCATGAAATTTTAGATTATTAAAAAATTATTACATAATATAATAATATATAACCTAGTCGTTAAGATATATTTTTTTATAATTATTAACTAATATTGGATAATATAGTGATTATTAGAAGAATTTATTTTTTACCAATATAACCTAGTGGTTATGATAGAATTTAATAATATAATTTACTAATGCATAAAAACTATATGGGTTTTTAGATGAATTTATTGTTTACCAATTAATTATAAATGAAAATATATGGTAGTTGAACATAAATGAAATATTTTTAATTTTGTCTTAATAAATTAAATAAATTAAAATAATTGAAGGATATTAATTAAATATATATGTTATATATTCAAGAAATTATAATTTAATATTTTTAATATATTTTATAGGAATGTGATAAGAACCAACCCAATGTCATGCATAAAAACCAATATTTTTCAAATGCGTAATTTTATCACCTTTTAGTGGAAAACTCATTTTAAATTCAATTTTTGACACCTTTATATATATGATTTTAAAGAATAAAATTATATTTTAAATTATAAAATAACAAATTACTTTAGTTGAAATTTTGGAATTTTTTAGATAATTTTCATATTTTGGGGAATAGTAAAAAATACTAAGTTTTAATTAAAAACTTTTCTCATAAAAATAAATTAGTGTAAAATTATTTTTTTGATGGGTTTTTTGTATAATTAGATAAAAATTTTATAATTTAATATAATTTGGGTCATTTTCATTAATTTTACATTGAATTAAGAAATAAAAATATTTCAATATTTTGCATGTTTTAACTTGAATGACTTGTCTTCTCACCCCTCATGAAAATTAATTTTAAATTAATTATTTCTTTTGAATTTTGAAAAAATTATTAAATATTTGTAATAATAGGGTACTAATTATTTAATTAGTATTTTTTTCATTTTTTTAATTATGAAAAATAACTTTAATAGTTTTTTATTAACATGGTAAAAGGTAAATTATGTAATTAAGGGTAAAAAATATTATAATTAATATAATATTACCCAAAACTTTTCCTTAATTTAAATTTACGAGTGGGTTTAGACAATAATAAAAAAAATTTCAAAAATTATAACCTTTTTAATTCCTTGGTATGATAGTAATACATTTATTAAATTTTAGTTAAAGAAAACATAATGGCGCCATAATCATATTTTTAACAACTATATGATTTTTTATATAGGGTTACACATAGGATAAATTCAACTATAAATATTCACTTTAAATATAAAATAAATTTTTTTTTAATTTTTTTAAAATGTTTTTGAAATAAATAAATACCTTAAAGGCTTATATAATGATGATGCATTAATTGTTTAATTAATGGAAGCACTAAATAAATGAGATTATTAATATTAAAAAAATATAATTTGATATATTTAATGTTATAAAGTAATTCTTAGAATTAATTTTACATATTATGGATTATTTAATATAGTTTTTTTGAATATATAATGTTTTTATGATATTTTTAAAAAGACAAATAATGAATAGTGTCAAAATTGAAACTATTGATATTTTATTAAAGAAATAATTTATTAATTTATTTAAAAATTATAAAATTTTTAAATAAGGAAAATGGGTTGATATATGGTCTAAAATATTATATATTTAATATTTATGGTCCAATTGAAACTTTATGTGTAAAAATTGCATTGTCTCAATATTTAAAACATTGTTAGCGTAGTTAAAATTAAAATAGGTTAACGAAGGATTAATAAAAAAGATAAGGTTTATAAATAGATAGAAACCTATATAATTTTTTTACTAAAAGATTATATCATTTTATCTACTAATAAATTTAAATTTGTAGGTATTTTAATTGATATTGAATTAAATATAAATTAATATTTTTTGAAATTCCTATAGAGCACCTCACCTCAATTATAAAAGGGAATATCCTCCCACACTTATTAACATTACATTGAGTCTTATAGCTCAAAAAACCCCAGAACATTTCCATTATAAACTTCCCTATCCATATTATATAGTTTATAATCTTCCCAAAAGACCAGCATTAGAGTCCTTTAGAGGAGATCTAAAGGAGTCTTCCGGAAAAAGTGTTAATCTCTCTAACTGATCACTCTCTTTTTTAACTCTACTACACATCCTCTAAATATATGATACATATAATAAAAAAACTCATTATAATAAATAAGATGAACTTTAATTATTATTATAAACATTTCATTATACAACCCCTTTCCCATTAAAAAAAATTGAAAGTATCACTCTTGGCAATGTAAGGCTTACCATCTCCACATAGTGATACAATTAATTTTCCATCACCATATTTTATGACTAATAATTATGATGGGTTTAATATTTATATATTATATTAATTATATAATTATTATTATGTAATGAAAATATCATTTCTACCTTTTTACAATTCATCTAATATTTTGGTAAAATGATAATGTCGCTCAATTATACGTATGACTTACCATCTCCACGATGTGATGTGACTCATTATTCACCTATATTTCACATGTATTTTAATAAGGATTAATTTTATGAATATATATTTTATATAAGAAATAAAAATTATACTTTAATGATAAATTATCATATACTTTCCTTTATTTTAACCAGATGAGAAAATGGAAACAACATTCATTTGTACATTTGGCCAACCGTCTCCATGAACGGTGTATTTTATTTTCTATCTAAAACTTTTTTAAATATCTATAAATAGATATATATTAATTATATAGATGATATTTATATCATTATTATCATTATTTTGGGAATTAAATCATTATATATTTAAGAGGACCAAGGATAAAAAATCAAAACATGAACGAAAAACAAAGGAGATTTTACCTGAAGTGTAACATTAATAATGAATTACAAATAGACGATAAATTTTTTGTCAAAAATAAGTCATATATGATATATATTTATATTTATATTTATATTTATATTTATATGATTTTATAGTTGATATATAATAAACATATATTTATTATACAAGAGGTTTTAACGTGTGTGAAAAGAAATCAATACTTAAGGTATGCGATTTTTTTCTCACATAAATTTTGTAAGACACATGCCTTATACACTACTTAATTATTTGAGGTTGTGAATGTACTTCCCATGATTGCATTTTATAATTCTTAACCCTAATATTATATTAATTTCATATATTTAAAGTTGTAATTCTTTCATGGGGAATAATATTGTTTTGATTATAAAGTGATGAGAATTTATTTCACAATCTATTCTATATTTAGGATTGTTTCTTTTAAGTTTATATTAGGGAATATTTATCATCCAAGTCCTAATTTTCACCAAATGTTTACATAAAACTATATTATTCTCCAATGGAAGTTTTATTTTATTTTTACTTGTTTTTTTTTCATTTTAATACACTGTTTAAAAGGAATTATTTATCATTTTCTAAACTATGTCATTTTTTACATTTGTTGAAAAAGTACCAAGGAAATGTTTTATTAACTTATACGACATTAATGGAATTTTATACCATCAGGATGACTTAATGATTTTAATATTCCCTTTCAATATCATAGGGTTATTTTCAAATAAACTATTTTCTTTTAAAATTGCATGCCTTTTTTCGCAAATAAAATGTTTTTAAATAAGAATGGATATTTTCATCAAGGAATGTTTCCAAGTGATCTCTGAAATTATTTTCCCTCTAAGATAACATTATTTTATGTTACACATGTTTTTCTAGGGATATAATTCAATTATACCTTTCTAATTCTTTCTTACAAGGTTTTATGTTAATGAAGGAATGATATTTATGAAACTCATTTCTTTCAATGGGTTATGTTATGATTGAATAATGTTTATAAAACTCATTTTTTATGGGTTCTGATACGATGAATGGGTTATGTTATTATGTAAAACATATTTATGATTTTATTATGATATGGGTGGGACCTATATCTCCAACCAATGTATTAGGTAAAAATTTATATCTCATTAGATAGACATAAAGTACCACTTCTACTAAGATGTTATTGGGAGTAATCCTTGACTACTATGATGGTTTTGGAAGTAATCCATGACCACCAAGATAGTTATGGGAGTGAACCATGACATCCAAGATGGTTATAGAAGTGAACCATGACTACCAAGATTATATGGGGAGTGAACCCATACTACAAATGTGGCCATAGAAGCTATGTCTTGACTACTATAGAAATCATTATTATATGCTTATCTGCCTGCCACAATTCTTGGTATTGTAACTATGTTGTTATATCATCAATTATGATCTTTATTTACATGTGATTCATGTATTAGTAACTACTGATCTTTTTCCCATGATTCATTTTTATGATATTTTATATGTAGGGTATGATATTTTATTTTCTTGATCACCTTCTCAGACCCTTATGGTTATCAATATTCTTACATATCTCCCTTGTTTACCCTTTCTACACATCTCACCTCATCCCTTTTTATGTTTCTTTTCCCCATGATATAAATAAATTTTTTAGATAGGAATACTAAATTTGAATATCCTTATTGGATAGGTTTAATATCATTCACCAAATTAGAATAATGTATTCCAAGTTCTAAAGGTACTAAACTAATATAGTCCTTGGGCATTTGTTTGTATATTGTATGAAATATTACGTAAAAATGATGTAATGTCAATGTAATTTAATTTTGGGTCATTATTATTGGTATAAGAGAAGAGGTTTATTAAACCTTTGGAAACTAGGTTGAGAAAACCATAGAAATAACCCAAAGGAAGTTTCTAAGTATAATTATTCAGATAAGAAAAATTTCCTATAATTTTGGTGAAGTATAGAGTGAGTGGTTTATATTCCATACATTCATGTTTGGATACTATAAGTGTATGTGGCTCTAGAATAGATATTCCTAGGAGAAATAACTCTTAAAATTTTTGGTGGGACTAACTTGAGTGTAACCTAGTACATTAACACATGCTTTCATATACACCTGGTTTGACACTCCTCAGGGATATGATTTGGAAATTCACAAAACTCCTCATAAACCATCATTAACAGTTCAAATAGAAGTTTTATACGAATAACCAAGAATAAACTTTAACATGCATATATTAAAAAAGGATTAATAATTTAGATATCCAATAATTGACATTTCATGATAATGTGGTTCCTAATTATGATAACTATTTATTAATCCATGTTGTTAGTTTTAGTCAATGGATAGAACCAGAAAGAACCATGTTAATGATGAATTCAATGGGAAATTCAAAGATTTTACTTCTAAAAAACCAAATTTTATGGTCTCTAGAATGCAAAACCTCATCGATGTACTCACATAATCTATTAATCATTATAGACTTCTAAATGACCATATTAGGGAATAAGTTTCTTTTGAGTCCTTCATAAGGAAACATCCACCTTCTTTTAGTGGGTCTTCTGATCCACTTGTTGTTTAATAATTTATTAGTACCAAAAAGATATCTTTTTTACTTTATTTCTCAGAACATAAAAATTTAATTTTGGTTATTTATCATTTGGGAGGTGAAGTCTATTATTGGTGGACAATTATTAAGAATACAAGGGAATAAAAAGAAATTGAATCAGTGAAATAGGAAGAGTTTAAGGGGACATGTTTTAGTAAGTACATCTCTTTTATTTTATTAATAAATATAGAAAAGGAGTTCCTTGAGTTTAATAAAATGTATGATAAATCCATTGGTACCTATGAGGAAATTTTATAAGACTTTTTGGGATTTCTTCTAGCATTATCATCCTACCTCAAAGTAAATATGATGGGTTCATCAATAAATTAAATTAAAATATAGTGAGCTCATTATCAATAAGAGAATTTAGTAGTTATGATGAAATTTTTTTAGTGAAATAAAGGTTAAAATGGAAGTTGGAGTAACATATCAATCTCATGGTTTTGAAAAGAAGAAGAAGATGGAGTTAAAGGGAAAATATAAAAACCATATACAAAATAAGATGTGCTTTATTTTATTATATAAGTGTGGGAAAAAAATAAAGTAAATTATCTTAAGAGGTATAATAAATATTTTATCTATGAAAATAAAGGCCGTTGGACATTTTCTTTACCTATGTGATGGGAATAAGTTAGCTAACACTGAGAATGGAGATAAAGTTTCATAGGATGTACCTCCCCCACTTTAGTGATATGAGTGTAAAGAGAGTAGGAATTATTCTAAACTGCTCCCAAACCCAAAGGGTGGTGATGATGATTGACATCAATAACATATTAATATAGGAGACAAAAGGAAATCTCTTTCAATCATTATTGGTGATGTAAATTATGATAACAAAGTTGTAGATTGATTGAGTATTTAGGTAATGGAATTCAAGAATAATTTTGTAGAAATACTTTTATCGTATTATTTAATAATGAAACCTCAAGTATTAGCCCAATAAAGTTTTTATATAGGTATTTAAGATAATATGTGGAATAGTAATTGAAATTATGAAATATGATTGAAGTAATAAGGTTATGTTTGTTGGAAAACAAATGATTAAGGGAAGTATAAACCTTAATATGTGCATAATTTTCAGATAATGATATGTTTTATACGAATAAGTAAATTGGACGGTATTGATTACCTTGGAACTAATTAAGGACTTGTTGATAAGTGGTTATTTTATCATTAATTATGTTTATAAATTTTTTTAACGAATATATCCAATATACTTTGGAATGATGAAACATCCATGTTTTCAATAAGGATGTTTGTTAATTCTGGTTATTACCATGTTTCAATAGAATACATTATTAAGGCAATCACATAGATGGATTGTGAGAATAAGTATCTAACTTATGATATATGGTAGATAAATGTTAAGATGATTTAGTGCACTTATTTCTAAAGATTTGGATTTTCATCCTTCAGAAGGATTGTATAATTATCCCTTTATGGTCATTTTTAGTTAAACTTCATATAAATTTTTGAGATTAATGGATTATCCCACCATAGATGTATATATTCATATTGTATAATTGTTCTAACATTTTTTTATGATAAAGACAGATAGAATGACCGATCATTATATTTATGGATCTCATGATCTATTAATGCTTTAGGAATGTAATATTAACCTTTTATGAAAACTAATCAAGGCACAAAAAATTTTGAGGTTTTCCTAAAATCAAATAAGTATTTATTCTCATGAAAATTCATCAAATATATGTAAAAGATCTTGAAATAAAACATGTTATCCTAGTACCATATTTTTTTAGGAGTCAAATGTCCCCTTAGATTATTGTAAATTACTGTATTTGTGATTTTAAACATTATCCTAACAATATTTTCTATCAATATCCATCAGAACATGATAGTAATATTTCTCTTAAATTTCCATAATTTCACTTTCCTACTATGATATCCTATGTGGAAACATAGTTAAGAGTTCCTTTGCCTAACTGTTTTGTTTCTGACTTTCCCTATTTAAAGAGTGTTTTTGTATTCATTTTTAGAATGTGAGTTTATATTAAAGGTACTTTATAGTATTAACCCTTTGATATCCCAAATGAAAATCAAGGGATAAATTCATTTTAAGTGGGGTTAAATTTAATACCCTGATATTTTGTGAAATATTTTTTTTCAATTTAAATAAATCCTTTCAATATTTTTCATTTCACACAATACTGAATATAACTTTTGTAATATAAAAAACACTATATTTAGATTGTGTTATATGTAACAACAAGTCGAGATTAATAATATATGCAAAAATTTTATTATCTTTTGGTATACACAACACTATTATTTTCTTGTGTTACACACAATTTCAAGTCCTTTTGATTGCTTTCATTGCACACAAGCCTCAGTTTTAAAGAATAATAGTGTATTATTAAAATATAGTTTTTTTTAATATAATAAGAGATAACCTAGTCTTTAAGATAGTATTTTTTAATATTATTAACTAACATATGAAAATATTTTGTTTATAAGATGAATTTATTATTTACCAATTACATAGAAATGAAAAATATAACCCCATTGAATATAAAAGAAATAATTTTATTTTTATTTTACCAAAGTTATTTTGTCTTACTAAATTAAATAAATTATAATTATTGAATCGTATTAATCAAATATATATGTTATATAATCTATCAAATATTATTTATATTTGTCCAATAGATTTTATAATCATTATATAAGAACCAACCCAATTTCATGCATAAAAACCTATATTTTTTAAAAGGGTAATTTTATCACCTTTCAATACCTAACCCATTTTCAATATAATTTTTGAAGCTTTTATATATTATATTAAAAAAATGAAATTTTAATTTTAAATTGTAATATAAAAATGTTATTTTGGATTAATTTATCTATTTTTATGATATGTTTCATGATTTGTTGAATGGTAAAAAATAATAATTTTTTATTGAAAATAACAGTTTTCAATAAAATAATTTATAATGATAAATTATATTTTAGACTGGTTTTAAAGTATAATTAGATCATATTTTTATCAATTAATATAATATAGTTCATTGGAATCAATTTCACATTGAATTTAGATATAAAAATGTTTCAATCTTTGGCATGTTTTAAATTTAATAACAAGTTTTCTCATCCTGTCAACGAGATTAATTTTTAATCAATTAATGCAACTTTAGAGTTATGAATTTTGAAAAATGGATTCCATATCCAGGATTAGAGGGTCAAATTATGTAAATAAATTTCTTTTTTTTTTGTCATTATGAATAATGACTTTAGTAATTTTTTTAACACGGTAAAAGGAACATCGGGTAATTAAGGGTAAACAATAATATTACAAATAATAGAAAATTACCCTAACACTTTACCTAATTTATTTTGATGAGTGGGTCTCAGCAATAATTATCATTGGGAAAAAATGATATAATTTTTATTCCACATGGATATGATTAATTAATTTACTATATTTTATTTTTAGAAAAGTTAATGATTTCATACTCATATTTTCAATAACTATATCATATTTCATACATGGTTATACAGATGATAAATTAGACAATAAATGGTAATTTTAAATATAAAATTATTTTATTTATCATGATAATTTATATTTAAAATTTATGAAATAAATAAATACCATAAAGGCATATATAATGATTATATATTAATTATTTAATTATTAAAAATACAAAATAAGTGATATAAAAATATTAAAATAAATATAATTTGATATATTTAATGTCATTCGTGAATTTTCTAGATAAAATTGACATTTAGGGATGAGTTAATATTTTTTTAGTAGATATCATGTTGTTCTTATATTTTTAAAAAACAATGAATAGTGTCAAAATTGACACTAATGATATTATATTAAAGTAATATTTTATTAACTTAATTAAAAATCATAAAAATATAAAATAAGAAGAAGGGAATGAGATATGGTCTAATATATAATAAATTTTCCATTTATATCCCAATTGACACTTTATATGTAAAAATTAGATCCTCTAAACATTGAAAACATTGTTAGTATAGCAAAAATTAAAATAGGCAAACAAAGGGTTAATTAAAATGATAAGGATTATAAATACATCAAAACATGTCTGTTTTATTTTGATTACTATAACACCCTATCCCCAAGATCCTAGAGTTAGTGCATTATTTTAATAAATTGGTATGTTTATAAGAAATTAAATCCTAAAAGACTGATTAGTTTAACATTTTTCAAAATTAGATTACATAAATGAATTTTACATTACAATTCATAACATAAAATACAACATAGATAATTATTTTCGAGAAAAATTATTCTCCTATATTAACCCTTCACATCAATCTTAAACACTTCGTGGATTCCTAGGAATATAAAACATAAGAAAGGGGCGAGCTGATATGCTTATTTAGAATAAACAATATAGTAGAAGCTATCATATATAAGAATAAATATTTAAGGCAAGGTATAAAACCAAAAACATGCCTTTAAAACATAATATTCAGTATAATATGTCTAGAATAAATCAAATAATTCCATTTAAAAATTCACATGGATATTATAATAATCAAATAATGACATGTAATATCAATAACTAATATCATAATGAGAAAATTCATAATGTCAGACAACATAACCATATCCTCAAGGACACATTCCAAGAACATCAATAACCATACTGTTAAGGTCTTGATCCAAGACACTAGTTTGTTTCGTGATACCTACTGATGAATCAAGGGACTATAGTGGCCCCTTCCCATTAGTTACTAATTCCATTTCATTCCTCCTATGAAATGGGTGAAACATAACATAAACATTCATATTAAAACAATCATAAAAAATGTTAATATTTTAATGAAATCAATGAATGGTATAAAAATAGCATCCCCATAGTCAAACATATCAAATAACCTTCAATAAAATATGGAAAATTTTATCATAATAAATCAACCTCAATCAAGCATAAAGTCCAACAATTGATGTCTATGTAGAAGAAAATGATCTAATAAATTCATTAAAGCTTTTTGAGAGAAATATCCCTATTTTAATATGAAATTATTTAAAATCAAAAAAAAAAGTATAGAATAAAACATTATTTATGAAAATAACCATGTAATATTGTAAGGTAATCATCAAAATGTTAAGTCAACATAATAGGTGGAAAATATCCACTCACACCGTATTATTTAAAAACCCTTCTTTCTTTAACTTTCCATAATGGTCCTAAAGTACCTCATTTGGAAAACAAAAGAAATATTTCTTTCGAAACATAAAATAAAAAAATTCAAAAATGGGTAAAAATCACTTCTAAACTAATTTTGATAATATTTTTGAATATATTTTAATAAATATGTACATGGATCATATAGATGACTCAGTAGATACTTACATATAAACAACCACGAATAATAATGAGATTGTAAAATTATAACATTCCATGTACTTTACCTTAGCCGAGGGTGTGCTAACGTCCTATATAATGGTTAAATAATTTTATTAAATTATACTAGTACTTTATCCATACTTATGATATCATATATTATCCTATTATATCATTTTGTTAATAATATTTCAGTATTACCATTTGTTCGGGTGAAAAATCCATCATTTTTTATGCATTTTTTGTTTTTTAATTCTTTTTTTTATGATTATGATTTATTTTTTTCATATAAAAAATTATATTAGGTTAATAATTATTATTTTTACTCATCATATAAATTTTATAATCTTTCATGATTGGTTACCATGGAAAATAAATCTCACTACGTCATGCAGATGGTAGGTCATACGTACACACGAGTGACTGCTTCATTACCTTAATAATTAAATGGTATATAATTGGATGATATATTAAATATAAAAATTAATTATGATGTTGTATTAATTATTTATATCCATAATAATCATTATTATACCCATCCAGATAAATTACTGTTGAATAACAAATTACACCACGACGTGGAGACAATAAGTTGTACGTACACACACATGGTGATTTTGTTATTCATAGGATGGATAAATGGTGGAATATTGTTGTTATATAATTATAATAACATATCATAATGTATATTATATTTTATTTATTAATTTAGTATAGATTCAATATAGTAATAAGACGAATATAAAGAAAATAAATTGAAATGAAATTGTAAAACTATTTCTTTTTCATCAAGTATCTCCTTTTGATTTACAAAAAAGGACTCATTATGATGGATTTAGTCAAAAATTAGGGAATCTAGGATTAATTAAGGGAATTTTTGAGTATTGGGTTGGTTTTTCCATGTTATATATCCCTAGAGGTTTCAATTAAAGAGGAGAATTTCCCTTTTAAAAGAGAGGTGAGATACACTTTTAGAAGATCATAAAATATTAATTTATTATAAATTAAATTTCTATTTCATATAGCTCCCAAGTGATTTATTTCGAGTATAAGATGAGTATGGGTATAAATTCCATAAACCATTAAATTTTATACTTGTTTATGTCATAAAATTACCCTAATCTTTTGGATTTAACCCTTAGTTAAATAGTTTGACTGTTACCATGTCTTCTTGTATTTTTAAACTCTATTTAATATTTTTACTATTAAATGAAAAAAACTTCAATTGTATAATTAATGACATATTTAACACTATAAAGGTTATTTTTATGAACCTTATATTTTTATTAATTTTATAACGTCTAATAAAATATTATTTATTTTGAAGCATCATTTATGTCAATTTTGAAACTATTAAATATTTTCAATTTAAAAAAAATTAAATCAACATGATAACATCATAAAAATACTTCCAATATATCTCTAACATGTCTATGTTTTTTATAAAATTAGTTTATTCCATTAATTAAGTAAAATTATATTTATTTTAATATTTTAATTATCATTTTTTGATATTTGTATTAATAAAATAATTTCAACATCATTATTGTGTCACCATTAATGATAATTATTTAATCTATAAAAATTATAAATAAATTTTTATTATTTAATTAATACTTATATATTTCTATATAGTATTTATAATAGATTTTATCTCCTGTATATCTCAATATTAAAATTATTATACTTATAAGAAATGAGAGTGTGATATTTTGTCACGTTCATTAGTTTTAATAATATCAATGTCATGTTCATAGAAAAGGGTTCATTAAATGATAAAATTTATAAACATAAGTGATAAGGGTAAAATTTAGTCACCCAATAGGACTTTTATAGGTGTTATAGTAATTCTATAGTGTTATTATTAACTTTAATTACCTGATTTACTCATATCCGTAGTAATAAAACAATTACTAAAGTTATTATTCATAATATCCAAAAAAATAAAAGTAACCTACTAACATAATATAGATACAATGATTCAAAATACGGAAACAAATTTAAAAATTTTAAAACATAAATTTTTTACTAATAAATTTGACATTAATCCTCATTGACAAAATGAGAAAACAAGTTTTCAAAATTAAAAATCATCAAAAGATCAACTTGTGTTTCTATCTAATTTTAATGTAAAAAATAATTCCAATGAACTAAATTATATTAAATGATAAAAATATAATATAATTATTCTTCAAATGAATTAAAATCACAATCTATCAATATAAATAAATTATATGAAAAAACAGTTTTGAATTTAAATGGAGTATTTTTTTTACAATTAATTAAAATATGAAAGTTATCAGAAGAACACAAAAAAAATTCCAAAATAAATTGTATTTCATTATTCCAAACAAGATGTTTATTTTTTCGTATTTAATATTTAAAAGTTTCAAATATTTGATTTAAAAATGGTTATCCATTAAAATGTGGTAAAACTGCATTTTTTTAAAAATACTTCTTTTCAGTAAAAAAATGAATTTGTTGTCATATAAAATCTAACCAACGAATTATATTAATATTAAATTTATATAAAATATGTAAAAATACAATTTTTGTTTAATACTATTCATAACTATTTCTTAAACGGCTTGTTCTAGTGCGGTCGAACTCGGTGTTGCGTGCAACACAAGCTATTGAATTATTTAAAAATAAGTGTATTCTGGAAGCTTAGGGTGTTACATTCTTCCCTACTATAATAAATTGTGTCCTCATAATTTAATAATGGGATAAAAAACTAGGGTGTGGACATTTCAAATTGTCTTTTCTAAAATCCCACATTGGAAAAGGCTTAGTGAGACCCCCATTGTAAAATAAATAAAGGGAATATTATTGTTAGAGTAGATAAAACATATAATGGTTCCATGTAGGAAAAAATAGAAATGAAATAAAAATCTAACCATGATGTTCTAATAGAGAGTGATAGAGAACATAGTTAGGGTAAAGCTAACAATCACAAAGCTATAGGTCGATGATTATCTAAGGGGATATTTCATTCATCGGAAAAGAAATTACTAGGAATCATTTTTTCATTTTGAGATCCTTTACCTAGATTTGATGAACTAATTCACAATAAAGAATAAGATCACAAGGACGCATACATACTTGACAAGTAAATTTCTATCCTTTAACTAGTTTTTACTACAAACTCATCTTTGATTCTAAATGATAAAAAAAATCAAAAAATATTCTATTTGACTTATTCGTATAGGGTTCCAAAAATGAAATAATACATCATCGTTCAATCCATTTAAATATAAAGAAATACTTTATAAAAATTGGGACATAACATATGCCTGTGGTAGGTGATGCACCCTTGTCTCCCTTCACTTGCGGGTTCAACTCTCATGGACTTACTGGATAGAACGGGTTGTCACCCAACCAACAGGCTGTCCTTTTCATAAAACTATATAATTATTAAATTCTATAAATAATCATAATAAATTTTATAACATTAAACAATATTATCAAATGTTCAACTTAATGCATTTCAACCTTTTGATATATCCAAAATAATTTTGTCCAAACTCAAAATCCAAAAAATTATAATTATGATCACATAACATAAATAAAATATTTTTTTGTCGCATACCAAACATGTGAATACCTTCATCATGTATTCTATTATAATATGGTAATACCATGAATTACCATAAAACCTTATGGAATATGTTCATACTTACTTATTACTTACATAAAACAAAAAATATTGGATATACTCCTTAAATCAAAAAATGTTGTAAACTCCAATAATGATTGAATAAAGACACCATTAATTAGTTTAAAGGTATTCACAATACAAAAAATAGGGTGATTAGATTGGGTATGCATAACCCGCTTAGAATTCATATTCTGTATAATTGGAGAGGATTATGCATAACCTCCTTTAATTATCAACTTTTGAGGGGGGTTATAAACCACTCTAAACTTATTTTCTATAAAACTTATTGGGGGATACGTGTGACTATCGGTAGTTATAAAATTTAGAGGGGGTTATGAACCTCATATAATTTCTTAAATCAAAATTAGTTTGAACCCCTATGTTTTTTTATCATTGCTTTTTTAATATCTAGAGGGAAATTATAGGGGGATTTCAACATCCTCTAATTTATGAAAATAGAGGTGCTTCAAATTCACTACTAACCAATGAGATTAGTGGGGCTTCAAAACCCATTATAATTTATAAAATTAGAAGGTATTTAAAACCCCCTTTAATGTATAGAATTAAAGGTGTTTGGAAACCCCCTCTATTGTCTTAAATTATATGGGGTTCAAATCCCCCTTTAAAGTCTTAAATTAGAGGGGGTCCAAAACCCCCTCTAATATCTTAAATTAGACGGCGTTGTGAACCCCCAATAATTAAAAAAAATCATAACATATGTATATATATGTATAATTTAATAAACAATATATATAAATGTATTGAAAAAACATTATATGAACATATTATATAAAATATTTGAATAATTGTTTTTTATTGAATTTATAAATATATATAAATATAATTTTATAATTTTATGTACATTAATATATATTTATTTTTATAAATTGTATTTCATATAATATTAATTATATATAATATAAAATCATAAATATATATTGGTGTGTGCGTGTTTCGGGTAATCGTACTCCCAAATGCATAAAATATATTCATAAATATAATTTATTTAAAAAATATATCATATAAAAACCCAAGATTGTAGTTTTATAATTCATATATTAAAAATAATAAATATATATTTAAATAATTAGTTTATTGGTTTTATATTATATATAATTAATATTATATAATATACAATTTATACAAATAAATATATATTATTTTACACAATATTATACAATTATATTTATTAAAATACATATATATTAATGCACATAATATTATAAAATTATATTTATTGAAATACATATATATTAATGTGCATAATATTAAATATATGTATTGAAATATGTTATATAAATATTTATATAAATAATATTACATATAAAATTATATAAATATTTTTTCAAATTTTATTTCATATATAATATTTGTATAACATGTATTTTATATAATATTAATTGAATATAATATAAATATTTTTATAAATTGTATTTTATATATATATTTATTTCATATATTATTATTTATATATTAATTGTATATAATACTATACAATTTATTCAAATAAATATATATAATGTACATAATAATAAATATATGTTATGAAATACATTAAATAAATATATTTTTAAAGAAATTTTTTAATATATATTAAAAAAATACTTTATATATATATATATATATTAAAAATTTGTATTTATGTATATAAATAATTTACATAAATATAAGTATAAATATATAAATATAAGTGTACATACATATAATATGTAGAATTATGAAATTTATTTAGTCAAATGTATGTGAATACACATATAAACTATATAGTTTATTTAAATTTATAAATTTAATATTATATAAATGAGAAATAATATAAATACATAAATACGTAATAACAAAATGTTCATGTTGATTTATATAAATATATATGTGTGTTATATATTAATATCTAGTTAAATATTTATTCATAAAAAATTTATATAAATTAGCTTCCTTATATACATATAGATATTTATATATGTATAATAATGTTTAAATAAGACAGAAAAATAAAGATGGAATGATGGTAGAATCATTGGAGCTCTATGAAGAAGATAATGGATTGAAACCCATGGGATACATTTTATATAAAAGGTGTGGGTGGTGTGCTAGTGACATCGGAACTGGAGGCATAGGCCTGGGTAGCACAAGAGGCCTGGGGATATAGGGGAAGTGGATGCTTGTGGGGGAGGGGTAGTTCTGGAATGGGAGGGAGTGGCTCGGTGACCTTATTGGAGAACATGTGGGAAGCCGCATAAGAGAATGAATGGGAGGGAAGTGGGGGAGATTGTGAGGTCACATAGTAGAATAAACAAGAGGGGAGGTGGGGGTGGGGTTACTTGGGAGAGAGGTATTTGTGGGGCAAAGGGTCTTAAAAATAAAAAAACCTGAAGATTACTGGTGGGTTTCATGATCACTCCCAAAGTAATCACAATTAAGGAATGTAATCACAATTAAGGGTGTTTGTGGTTGAACTTCCTCTAATAGGGAGGTGTTCTGGGAAATTTATGTGAAAATTAGAGGGGGTTTAAGCCCCTTCAAATGTAACATCCGATAAAGTCACACTAATTTTATGAGCGGTTCCTCCAAACCTCCCCAAACAATAATGGGAAGGCACATTATGTGTAGTTACTCATAACCACCGTTAATTTCATTAGAAGGGGTTATAACCCCTTCTAAATTCAAAAATAACCCCTTTATAACTCCTCATTTTTTATAGTGTCTATAATATACAATAAAATTTATCCAAATCAATTATCCCTTTATTCCCAAATCATCATCTTTGTATCAGAATCATATTAAGGGTTATATTTCCCTCAACCATATATTTTCCAAAAAAAGTTCAACTTGCCACTATGTCACTTTACTTAGTACGATACAATAAAAAATTTTAATGAAATAGTAGTGTAGTACAATACTTATATAATCCATATTTCTTATAACCATAACATTTCTAATAAAGTATTAAAATAAAATAATTCTTGAATAATAATATTAATCATTAAACATTATCTATGGAAGTATCATAACTTAATCATTATCCAATTGCCTCATATGGGGTACATACCTTTGACTATTTAGAAATTTATTTGCATAGTGTCCCATCTCCCTAAAGTTGAATCATTCTACAATGGAAAAAAAATTACCCTTGAAATCACGAAATCAGTTTCCTTCTTCCCCACACTAATAATAAACTTCCATACCCTTCAAGCATTTACCAGGGTTATTCTTTACACAATCATCACATATAGGAAAATCTTTCCTTCCCTTATTTTCTTTATTCATATTTTTCTATGTCATCCTAGTCTTCTTTCACTTCCCTTCCAATCCATAGGACTCATAGAATTTTATTACTTTACATATTAACAAATGATGGAATTTCCTCATATGATGAGAATACATGGGAGGGTATTTTCTTTCAAAATTTCCGATTAATACCATGAAAGATATGATCCTTCTTACTCTTTGGTTCATGTTCATTGGTTTATTTTTCAATCCTTACGAAATGTTCCATTTATATAATAAGGCATATAATAAATTATCTTATAAAGTTATTTAGTTTGTATTACGCTAAATATGGTATAGAATATAACAAAAATATATGCATTGTAAATCCTAGAATCATAAAATTTTGTGTCTTTGGGGCATCATTACTTTTAAATTCATTGTAACTATAGATAAATAAAATTTGAAATATCCTAATAATATCCCATAAGAGTTTCAAACCAGGTGCATAGTAAGGCCCGTTGTCATGTACCAGGTTACCTCGAGTCAGGCCTAAAACACCTTATCAGAGTTCTCACTCCTAGGTACATCTGTAATAGAACAAAATTGACTTGCAGTAACCAGACTGAGATTTATTTCCAAGAATACAAACATAATCTCTAACTTACCAAAACTCTAGAACATTCTTCTATATTAATCATAAAAGTCCAACATAAGGTTTTGTTCACTAATCTATGTTTTCTAAATCTAATTTTCAAGGTTGTTTCTAAACATCCTATGATACCAACTACAACAAAGCAACCCCATAATCACATAGAGAGTTCATTATTTTAATACCTTTTCATGATTACAAGGAATCAAATCCCCTAAGACCGATCAATTTAGATGTCTTATAAAATATATTACATTCATGAATTTTACATTATAATTCATAAAATAATAAACAACATAGATAATTATTTGATAACACCATTATTCTCTTAGCTTAACCATTTATATCAATAATAAATATTTTTTGGAATCTTAGGAAAATTAATCATAATAAATGAGTGATCGTAGATTCTTAGTAAGGGTAAACAATATAGTATAATCCATCATAAATAAGCATAAACTTTTAAGGATAGGTATAAGACTGAAACGTAAGCCTTTAAATCAAAATATTTAGCATAATATGCCATGAATAAATCAAATAATTCCATTTTAACATTCACATAGATATTCTACTAGGCGAATATTAACATAAAATATCAATAACTAATCTCATAATGAAGAAATGCATAATGTCGGACATCATAATCATCCTGTCAAGGCCTCATGATAAGACCATGAATAACCATACTATCAAGGACTTGTTCCAAGACACTAGTTTTTCTCATTCTACCTACTGATTCATCGAGGGTCTATATCAGGCCCCTCCTATAACTTCCAAAGTCTAATTCATTTCACATATGAAAAGGTTGATACATAACATAAGCTTTTATATTAAAAATAGCTAACGAAATATTAATACTTAACTATAAACCATGCATTTTATAAGAATAGAGCATCCATAATCATACATATCAAAAAACCATAAATATAATATTGATGATTGTATTAAAATAAATCAACCTAAATCAAGAATAAAATCCAAAAATGGATGTTGACATAGATGAAAATTATATAATATATTCATCAAAACTTGTTGAGAGAAATATCAATGTTTTAGTTTATAATTATTTAAAAGTATTAGAATTATGAAAGAAAATATTCTTTCTGAAAATAACCTTGTAATATTATAGGGAAGTTTAATAATGTTAAGGCATCATAATGGCAGGAAATAGACACTCAATCAGTATATATTTAAAAACATTATTTAATTAATTTTTCGTAATGGTCCAAAAGTACCTCATTTGGAAAATGACAGAATGATTCCTTTAGAAACATTTTATACAAATATTCACAAATGGTTTAAAAAAATTTAAACAAATTTCAATAATATTTTGAAATAAAATTTTAGAATCATGGACATGAATGATAAATATGTCTTATTAGATACTTACATATAAATAAACTCAGATAATAATGAGATTGTCAAATTAACCCTATCCTTGAACTTTCCTTTAGTCGTGGGTGTGTTAACCTCATGTATAATGGTTAAATCATGTTATTAAATTATACCAGGACAATATCTATATTTATGATATCATACATGATCCTATTATATGATTTTTTTAATAATAGTTCATTATTACCATTTTTTCAGGTGTTAATTGCATCATTTTCCTATGCATGTTTGGTCATATAAGTCATGTTTTTCATGAATATGATGTATTTTATTCATATACAAAATTATATTAGGTTCATAACAATAATATTTAATCTTTATATAAATTTTATAATCATTATTTAATTGTTAACATGGATAATGAATCTCTCTGTGTCGTGGAGATGGTAGGCCATACGTACACACAAGCGATGGTATCATTCCTTTAATGGTTAAATGGTATTGAATTAGATGGTATATTAAATATAAAGAATCATTAAAATGTTATATTATTTATTTATATACATTATATTCATTATTTTACCCATCTGAATAATGTAGTGTTGAATAAAAAATTACACGATGGTGTGGAGACGGTATGTCGTATGTACACATGCATGATGATTTTGTTATTTGTAGGATTATTTAATGGAGGCATACATTTTTTCCATAAATATAATAACATATAATCATGTAGATAATTCTGAATTTACTAATTTATTATGGATTTAACATTGTAATATGAAGTAGATGTCGAATATAAATTGAATTTAAATGGTAAAACAATTACCTTTTCTTTGATTATCTCCTCTTTATTTGCACAAAAGAACACCATAAGATGGATTTATGGAAAAATTATGGAATATAGAATGAAATTAACGGACGTTTTTGGGATTATTGGGTAGTATTTGGCTGATAAAAAAGGCTATAGAGGTTTGAATTAAAGATAATGAGATTTCCCCTTTTATAAGAGAGGTGAGGGGCACTCTAGGAGATCTTAAAATATTAATTTATTATAAATTCATTTTTGGTTTCAAATAGCTCCAATGTAATTTATTTCAAGGATAAGATGAATATGAATAGAAATACCCTAATCCAATGAATTGTAGAAAATTTTTGGTAATAAAAGTAACCATAACTTTTGGATTTAACTCTTAGTTAAACAGTTTAACTCTTACCATGTTTTCTTTTATTTTTACACTATAGTGTAATTATAGTTACTATAAAATGCCAAACGAACCCAAATAGTATAATTAATCAAATGTTTAAAACTATAATAGTATTTTGGTTGAACCATATATTTTTTAATTTTATAACATTTACTAAAGTATTATATGTTTTAAAGTATCATTTATGTCAATTTTGATACTATTCAATATTTTCATTTTATTGAAAATCATAGCAACATGATAAATTCGAACCAATACTTATAATTTCTCTCTAACATGTTTAAGTTAACTAATATATTATTTTATGTCATTAAAGAAGAAAAATATTATTTATTTTAATATTTAAAAAATCTTTTATTTGATATATATATTAATAAAATAATTTTTTATTAATATTGTGTCATCATTAATTTTTATTATTTAATATCTAAAAATTATGAATAAATTTATATGATTTATTTACTTTTTTTATATTTTCATATAATATTTATAATTAATATTATATCCTTTATATCTATATATTAAAATTATTATACTTATATGAAATGAGAGTGTGACATTTTGTCACATTCTTTTATTTTAATAAAATTAAGGTCATATTCATGAAAAATTGTCTATTAAATGATTAAATTTCTAAATATAGGTGATAAGGGTCTAATTTAGTCATCTAATAGTATTTTTATAGGTTTTATGAAAAAATTTATTGTTATTTTTACCTTTATTTATCAGATTTACCCTTAAATGTGGTAATAAAAAAATTACTAATGATACTATTCATAATATCCAAATAAATAAATGTAATCGATTAACCGAATTTAGAACCACTAATTCAAAATATGGAATCATTTTTTCAAAATGTAAAACACATATGTTTTATTTATTAATTTAAAATTTACCCCTATTGAAAAAAATGAGAAAACATGTTTTTCAAAATTAAAAACCTTCTAAAAATCAACATGTGTTAAAATCTTATTTTTATTTAACAATAATTAAAAATAACTAAATTATATTAAATGATAAAAACATAATCTAATTATACTTTAAAAAAAATTAAAATTTTAATATATCAATACTAATAAATTAGTTGAAAGAGTAGTTTTGAATTAAAATATAGTATTTTTTACTATTCATTAAATATGATGTTTTTGTAAAAAAACACTAAAAAAATTTCAAAACTAAAGTTTTATGTCCCGATTCCGAATAATAATTTTATTTTGATAAATTAAAAATATAAAATTATCAACTATTTTATTTATAAATGTTTCTCCGTTAAAAGGTTGTAAGCTTGTATTTTTTTAAAACCCTTCTTTTAATCAAAAAAATGAATTTTTTCTTATATATTATCTACAAAACACATGATATGAATATTAAAATTATATTGAATATATGAAATAATTTTTTTTAATATTATTCATAACCACTTCTTAAACAGCTCAACGTGGTACGTTCGAACTCGGTGTTGAGTGCAACACAAGCTATTGAATTATTTAAAAAGTAGCATACTCTAGAAGCTTGGGGTGTTACAATTACAAAATTGTCTCAAATTATATCCTAATAAATGGAATTTTGAGGTATTTATATTGAAAATTTATTATAAATTAATATTTTTTTAAAATTCCAAACATTCCCTTCAACTCAATTATAAAAGTGCACCTCCTCCTCAATTATTGAAACCACATTGAGCCTTATATAAGAAAAAAACCCTTTACTATATTCCTTATCAACTTCTTTAGACACATTATATAGGTGTTGGTATTCCCAAAATACAATCTCTAGAGTCCTTTTGATGAGATCAAAAGGAACCGTTCTGAATAAGATCCAATCACTCTGACCGATCATTCTCAATATCTACTAATCTATACCACCTCTAAATTGATGATATATATAATAAAATAATAACTTCAGAATACTAAATGTTATTAAATCTTATTATTATTCTAAACACACCATTATAACACACCTTTTCCATCAAGAAAATAATGATGGAATCAGTCATGATTACGTAGAGCTTACTGTCTCCATGTAGCGATACAATTCATTTTCCATCACCATCTATTATGATTGGTAATTATGATGGATTTAATAGTTATATATGATATTTATGATATAGTAATTATTTTTTTATTAATAATATCATTTATACCATTTTACCATTCATATAATATTTTGGATAAATACTAACATCGCTCATGTGTACGTATGGATTTCCATCTCCACAATGCGATGTGTCTCGTTATTCATATATATTTTACATGTATGGTAAAAAGGATTAATTTTATGAATATATATGTTATATATAAAATATAAATAATTTTTTAATGATAATATATCATATAATATTATTTCTTTTAACCAGATAATAAAGTGAAAACAACATTAATGTATATGTACGGCCTACCGTCGCTATGAACGATGTATTTTATTTTCCATATATAGATTTTATGAATCACTATAAATAAATTTATAATGAATAGGTATATGATATATATATCATTATTATCATTCTATAGATGATGAAATCATGATATATTTAAGAGGACCTAGGATAAAAAGTCAAAACATGAATGATAAACAAAACGGATATTACCCAATGTGTTACATTAACAATAAATCATTAATAAACGGGTAATATTAAGTCATAAATAAATCATATATATCTATATATGATTATATGGTATATCTATAATAAACATATATTTATTATATAGGAGTTTTTAATGTGTGTGAAATATATTAATAATTATGTTAAGGGATTTTTCTCTCACCTTTATTTATGTGAGACACGTGCCTTATATACTACTTTTTTCTTCTAAATATTTTATGTACTTATCATAAATGTATTTAATGAGTCTTAACCATAATATTATGGTATTTTAATATCCGTATAAATTAATTTCTTTCATGGTGAATATGATTCTATTGATTATAATGTGATGAGTATTTATTTCACAATCCCTTAAATATTTTGGATTGTTTCATTTAAGTATCTATTGGAGAGTATTTTTTCATCCACGTCCATGTTTTCAAAAAAAAACAAATTCTTTTTTCACTATTATCCAATGTATTTTTCAAGTCATTTTTACACTTTTTTTAATTTTTACTACATGGTTTGGAAGGATTCTTTTGTCGTTTTCCAAATGAGGTATTTTTTGACATTTTCATAAAAAGCGTAAAAGGAATGTTTTTTAGCTTTTACAGCATGAAAAGAATTTTCTTCCATTATAATGCATTAGTGATTTCAATATTCTATTCCAATAATATAGGTTTATTTTCAATGAAAATAGTTTTCTATAAACTAGTGTGTAATTTTAATAAAAGAAAAAAAATTTAAAGAAAAAATGATATTTTCCATATGAATTGTTTTCTAGTGATCTCTCAAAAAAAATTCCAGCTATGATAATATTATTTGATGTTACTTATGTTTTACTGGGTATATGATTTAATTTTATCATTCTTATTATTTATTTGAATGGTTTATGTTTTTGACATAATGATATTTAGGAAACCCATTTCATTCTATGGGTTATGTTATGATTGAATAATGATTATTTAACTCATTTATTTTTATTTGTTTTCATAGGATGAATGACTTATGTGCTTATGGAAAACATATATATAATTTCATTATGATGTGCTTGGGACCTATATTTCTCTACAATACACTGGGTAAATATTTATATCTCATGATATAGACATAAAAGCCCTGGTGTTGGGAGAGAACCTTGACTACTAAGATAGGTATGGGAGTGAACCATGACTACCAAAATGGTTATGGGAGTGAACCATGACTTACATGATGGCTATGGGGGTAAACCAAGATTACCAAGATGGTATGGGGATTAAACCCATACTACTAAGATGACCATGGCAGTGATGCATTGACTACTGTGGAAATCATTATTATATGTTTATGTGACTACCACAAGTATATATATTATTCATATGTTATTATTTCATGTATAATGTTATTTATTACCTTATGATTAATTTCTTATAAACTACAATCTTTATTCCATGATTCGTTTTTATGATATTTGATATGTAGGGTATGGTCTTTTATTTTCATAATCATGTTCTCATACCCTTATGGTCATCATTTTGCTAAAATATCTCTATTGTTTACCCTTAATACACATCTGATATCACCCCCTTTTATGGTTCTTTCCCAATGATATAATGAAATTTTTTAGGTTGTAATACTAAATGGGGAGATCTTTATGGGATATGTTGAAGATTTTTCACAAAATCTGAATAATTTGTTCCATGTTTCCAATGGAACTAAACTAATATAGTCTTTCAGCATTCGTTTTTTTGTTGTTTGAAATGTTCCAAAAAAATGATGTATTGTCAATGTACATTAATATTGGGCATTATATGTTGTGTCTTTGGAAACCTAGAATATAATCTTCTAAAATTGTGAAATATCATCAATTTTTTCCACCAAGATATACTCATTTATAACTTCTACTTAAAACCTTTCTTCATAACATGGGGAAAGGAAACATAAGATTGGGTGAGGTTATATGTGTAGTACGGGTAAATAAAGGAGATACATAATGAGGACATGAACATAGGTGCATAATAACATTACTATAACATTAAAATATCGTACACTACAAATCAAATATCATAAACACAAATCATGAAAAAAAATATTAGCAGTTCATTGACATGAATCATAAGGAATTAAAGGAACATGAGACATCATATTATAACATTGGAATAAGACATAGACTTGTTGTGCACACATAAAATTATAACATTGTGAACCTATGTAAATGGAAATAGTTTCACTCTATTGGTTAAAAAAATTAATATAGGCCCTTTGATAAACATATGGACATACAACCAGGTCCACACATAACATTGTTTACATGTAATCAGGTTCACACATAACATTGAGAACATTTAATTAGGTTCATGAATAAAATTCTGAACATGTAATCATGTTCATGAAAAAAAATTTCACCATGTATTCATGTTCATGAATAAAAATCTATGCCTCTGCATTGGGAAATAACTTTGAAAACATTTGAGGCTTGATTTACTTATATATACTTTCACTACAGTTTTTTATTGGTTTAAAGAAGTCAATGCATTAAGATACACCATATAAACATATGTAAATACATAAATATTCATGTTGTCTTGGTTATAAACAAGTCATATTGCATAAGAATTCTCATTCAATGTATTCTAACTTTTAATTCACATAATAAATTAATTATTCTTATAGATAATTTATCATAACAAATGTTTATATCTTTCACATAAAGTTATAAAACATTTCAAAGAATAAATAAAATAATGTTTTTAATAATATCAGATAGTAAACCAAAAAATTAAATCGAAAAACATGAATGAAATAAAAAAGAAAGGAATGTCAAATTATACATAACATAGGACCATTGCTAAATTCAATTACGACATCCTTAATATAATATAAAAATCTGCATAATTATATTTTCTCAATGATAATAAAATTATGAACATTATGATGAACATCTCTTATATATATATGACATGGAATTAATAATATTTATAATTTCAAAATCAAAACTTCGATAAATAAAAATATCACTTGGAGGGATTGATATTAGTTCATATTACAACATAAACTTTATTAAATTCATATAAACTAGTGACAAAATGGTTTTAGAATCTGACATAGATTGACCAAATAAATTAAATTTGACAAAGTAAATATAAACCCTTACATTATTAGTTCCAAATTTAATTATACACATATTTGAATATATATCTTAAGATAAAAAATTGACTAATTAAATAAAAATAAATAATACAAGAATAAAATATGATAAAAATTTTAATAACACCATAATATAAAAATATCCCTTACATAAAATATTAATTTTAAAACACACTTCCATAATAAAATGTTTCCTATATTTATGACATGTATAATAAAATAGGTATATCCTGAAATTATAATATAAATGTATATATACATGGAATGTTAAAATAATATATTTATAAATCAGTTAAAAGTATCCCCTTACTAAATTTATCAATTTTTAAAGAAATTAATGATTTTGTTTGAAGAAACCCATAAATGAGCATGGAACAAAAAAATAAATTTACAAAATAAAAATAAAAATCCATTACATAATATTTAATAACCATAGAACATAAATTATTTAAATAAAATTATCCCTTGTAGTCTTTATTGGTATAAAAATTCTTCCTTCTCCGAAGAACACAAATATTTCCCCTTATATCTAAAACTATCTCTCATCTCTCCCTAAAGTGAAAGAAAACAAAGTGGAATAAAAAACTCACTCAAATCTCATTTATATAAAAAACATGGCAATATTTTATTTCAACTTGATAAAAAAATTCAATTCAAGGATCTGTTGTAATGTAATTTGGGTCATTTGATAGAAATAGATATATATATTTTATAAGACAACATCACAAAAGAAGAAAAAAGTGATAAATGTAATCATTTGAAAATATATATCTCGTTGTTGTTAGTCTATAATCAGAATCTTATCTGTGATTTATTGTCTTCAATTTTGACATATAAAATGAGATTATGGAAATAAAATATATGATATGTCACATTAATTGGATGATTCCTCGTGATAATTCATTCAAACCACATGAATCGGAAAAAAATTGTTGACAAATGAGACAAAAATCATTTTAAATTATTTTGAAGAATCAAACAGTGAAAAATATCGACCATAGAGTGAATAAAAATAAACAGAAATGGATAAAATATAATGATTCCCAAAGAAATTTGAAGAAATTGACTAAATATGTCCTTGTTAAACTGATTAAATCAAGATTCGGATTATGAAATAAAAAACAAACACCTAATGGATCTGAAAAATCAAGATTCTATCAAAGCCTCCCAACTGTACCTCATCTGTGAATATCGGATCTAACTAGAACACTCATTAGAAGTCTCCATCTGTGGTCAATATTTTCTTTCTAAGATCAAAATCCTTCTAAAATTTTAACCACTAAAACTCACTTGGCACCACTTCGTTCGAACCCTAGATGGATCTTTAACATCATGGATGGTCGATGAACCCAATATGATACTGAACTCATGGTATGCGACTTATCTCTTGGTACCATCCTCAGTTCGTGAAGAAGAAGAGGGAACCAATAGATTGTCATTAACCTAGACCATTGCTCTACTTCCAGGTATTTTCTCGGTTGAAAAGGTTGGGGCTCACCTCGTTCGGACACTCTCACGGTCGAACAGAAACCCTCAAACCTGATTCCTCTTCATTCACGATTCTTTTATTTTTTTAATTAATCATTTTATATTTATTGTTTTATCGTTATATATATATATAATTTACTTTACTTTCAAATTAATCGATATATATATTGATAATAATAACATATTTTGTATATTAAAAAAATAAAAATAATAAATTTTATTAATAACTAAATTATAATTTTTATAATTCTCATATTATATTTTTTTAGGTATGAAATCATTATTTATTTTTTTAATAAATATTATAAAAACAGTCTTTATAATTCATAACCTTATAAATTATAATATTCTCATTAATATATCATTATTAATATCACCTTTACTTGTTTTTACTATTGCCATTATTTTCTGAATATCTCTATTTTTTTAAATATTAATTTCAAATATATATATATATGCATTTAATTTATTACTTTATTAAGATATAAAAATAAATTATTTCCTGAAATGTAAGGTAATATTTTATGTTTTGAATCAAAACATATTTTGATTAGAACCAGAATATATAACGGTTTTTATTAAATATTTTCTTAATTATTTTTTATTTATAAAAAAATTGTGAAATGAATACTTAATTGCTATTTAAATTTTCTTGGGGTGTTACAATCATTCCCCCTTAAATAAATTGCTCCCTCGTAATTCTGTCATCAGTCTTACAAAAATTCTAAATTTCCATCTTTAGGATTAATGAATTTCTAATGGGACCTAACTATCCAAATAAAATTATAAGGCGTAGATTTTGATTACATCAAAGAAAAAATTTAATTTCTAATGTTTTCTAGACTATTCCTCGAATACAAATTATAAGACCCTAAGGCCTCTATTCTAGACTAATTTCTTGAAAATTTTGTGTAATTTGTTTATAAAAGAAACTAAAAAATTACACATGACTTTAAACGAATGAGGAGATTTTACCTATCTTGGTTCTGGAGAATTATAAAAAACCTTACATTTTTCAGAGTTGATCAATAATAAAACAATTTTCTACTATGATTCTATGAACTCTAAAACCAAAAACATCAAACTCTGATTTATAATTTTAATGATTCTTGTGAAAAACATTTAAAAACAAATGGGTGAGCATTCAATAGCCCAGTAAGTGGTTAGTGAAAAAACATTTTGAAAATAACTTTACTTTTTGAAATGAATGCTTTTGGAAATAACTTTGAAAAATATTTTTGGTAAATATTTAAAATACCTTTGATAAATAATAACTACTTTGAAACATATAAATAAACCCTTTTAATGATAATTTTTCTTTGGGAAATTCTATAAATCCTTTTAAAGTAGTTATAATTTTGAAAATATAAATGCATGAGAATACATTAAAATAAACCAATGGTTCTTTAGAAAATACTAATCAAGTCTTTAAAAAAAACATTTGGTATAATTAAACATTCAAGGTTTTTTGGGCCAATATATTTAGTGAAGGACAGGTTCACTCCCCATTAACCTTCCATATTTACAAGGTTTATGTTTTTGGATTTTCTGAAAACATTTTATGTTTTCTTTAATTGTATATACTTTCATTGGAGTTTTTTTATAAGGCCCCAGCCTAAATCCTTACTTAATCTTGAGTTATTACAAGATTACACATTGAGGATCTTTTCAGGTTTAGAGTTTTAGAAAATTAGATCATAAAACTTGCATTACATTCCACATTTAAACAAAGTGGTTACATAAAAGATAGTATAGATTTTTTTTCCATCAACGGAAACATATTTAAAATGATAGCATGGATTCTTTCTCGACACATCCTTGACACTATCATCACATCATGTACCTTTCCCTTGACCTGTGAAAAACATTTCAAAAACTTGGGATGAGCATAAAAAGCTCAGTAAGGGTTATAAAAATATGGAAAGGAAACATGAGTTCATATATACATAAGAATGAAATCATACTTTACCCATAAAACATAGGCATATCAAATCATGAATAAATCATAGAAATCATAAGACATAAAAGGTAACATGAGGCATTCATAACATTATTACGTATGGAGTAACCCTCCTGGTTACGTTTGGAATACCCACCACAATATATTCCCTAAATCTCTTCTGAGAAACCATAATGTTTCACTCCTTCGCGTTACCCAATACATTGGAGAGCTATATCAGGCTCACCCGCCCTTAGTTTATCACGGAACCACTCGTCTTCATAATAACTCCAAAGAACCTCAACATAGTCATATCACATAAAACATGCATAAAGGAAACATAACATTTCCACCTTTCAATCACAAGATATCAATACAAAACATTGATATAAAAACATTATGAAAACCATTTTCAATACCAAAATAAAAGAAAAGTAAACATGGTATTTATTTTTCTTTTTAAAAAAAGGTATGACTTGTAGAGGAAGCTGAAACTCAAATAATGGTCACGACGGCGGAGAAGTCATTGTCGCCGCATACGTATGACAAAAACATTCCCCTTTGTCGTTTAGTAAATGCTTCGTATAAAAAACATTACTTTTGGATAAACGTAAAAGTCAAAGGGGTTTATACAACATATAAAAGAAGGTTTTGTATAAAACAAAGTATGCCTCAATAAAAGGAGATTGAGACGAAGTCCCATATAAAGATGGTATCCTTGGATTAAGGATAAATCAGTTACATAATTATGTGTGACAAATGAATACACGAAATATAAGTGGGTATTAAGTGTAAAACAATCAGAGGACATTCACACATAATCATAGACTGACATATTCATGGTGTACATGTTTATCCCAAAGAATCGAAATTGGGTTAAGAAGTTCCCTTGCAAAAATTAGACAGCCTAACGACATCAATTCAAAATTCGGAAAAGGAGTTGATGAGAGATAAAAAGGGTATCTCATCACTGGGACATAAAATTTACATCAATAAGGATATATAAGAACATATCCCAACATAATATTATGTGAATTAAAAGACATAACAAAATAAGTCTTTTAAAAAGAGGAAGGTGAAATGTTCCCTTACCGACATGGGTATCTTTCGAAACATACACCCCGTGAAAGAAGGACAATAAAACATTGATGTAAATACTCATAAATGAAGTAATATTACACAATGAGTAAAATAATGGTCAGTACATACACCACTCAAAGGAAATTGTGGAAAATGTAGCATAAATCTCATGGGAATAAAAGTGAGAAGAAAAATCCCATACGAAAACTCGGCAGCCTAACGGCGCCACTTAAAACTTCCAAAAATGGATTGATGAGATCAAATAGGGTATCTAATAACATTACAATAAAATTTACAGAATGAGGAATATAAAATAACATCCCCCATGATAACAAATAGGAGATTAAAAGAAGTGACATAAAGGAGAGTACTTAAAGATAAATAGAGATGTTAGATCTCTTACGAAAATTCAGCAACCTAACGGCGCCACTCAAAACATCCAAAATGGATTGATGAGAGAAAATAGGGTCTCTCATCATATGAACATAAAAATTATAGTAATATTAATATAAAACAACAACCCAAACACAAGAAATATGAGCTTAGAAGGAATGACATAAAAGAGTGTACTTAAAAAGAAAGGGAGGAGTAGGATCCCTTACCTCAAGTCCGACTTGTCTTGTTCGTTTCATTATATTACTGAATAATAAACTTTTTTCAATTTATAATTGCCTAAGGACCTCCTTTAGAGATTATTATTCAGTTCATACCACATATTATAATGTTATAATAATTGTTTAATAATTTTAGTTCATATCAGACGTTTTTGCCGATGTTTGGTACATGAGTAAAAAATGAACTTGTTTGAAAAATGATTTCCCATGTAGTTATAAGTAAATAATTTCTAAATATTAGTAATGATTAAAATATCATATATATCCAGTACATCTTCATTTTATACTATTCCATATCATTTGGAGATAAAAAATGAAAAGCATCGTTGATGGAGATGGTAGGTCGTACGTACGCATGAACACTAATTTCATTTTTTTGTCATATTAATGGAATTAAAAATAAATGATATATATATATTATAATTCCATTATAATATATATGTTATATAGGTCACATATTTTTATTAATTTCATTCTTTATACATTCCATGTATTGCATATACGAGTCAAATCAGTTGAGGGGCGGTAGTCCACACTTCCTCACATGAAATTATCGCATTTACACAACATGAAAAGAATAAAGGTATGGTTTAAATATAAAATACAGAAGGATATAGTAAACATAAATACCATATATATCATATATAAAATACAGTGACATCATAATGGCCACCTTTAAAGGTCTTAAAAGAATATTGAACAATCATCATTTCGTGAGGCAGAAAATCACCAACCACAGAAACAGTATGTTCTTTAACCATTAGACGAAAGTGTGTGTAAGTGTATCTCGAATAATTCTTATGAAAACATCCTAGTATTCTAATATACTGGATTTGTTAAAAAATAAATGAATAAAAATAGTTTAGGGGGTTGGAGAAGCAAAATAAAACAAAAGGACTCAAGTGAAGACATTACCTTAAAATCGGGTAACTCCCTTTGGTTTGAGCTCAAAGGATTCCTTGGGAAGACTTCTTTCCAAATTGAGGCTTCAAGGATTTATAGAGGGATATGGATAGACAAAATGGTCAGGGGTTGGCCAAGTCAAAGTCTTTGGAAGTGTGGGTAAGGAGGTATAGGTGGGGGCCTTTTATAAGAGGAGAGGAGGGGCACTCTTGGAAAGGTATAAAATGTAACTTTATTTTCAAATGAGTTTCGGATTTTAATGGTCCCAAATTGATGTTTTTAGAGGATAAGGTGATAAGGGTTCTAAATCATCCCATAAAATAGGTTTTGGACATGTGTAGGTCTTAGATTTTACATTATATTTCCATTTTATTTAAATCGTTAAATAATGAGGTCATCGCTGCATCATCATGATGTCAAAAATAATTTAATTTATTTAATGTCTAAAAATTATAAAAAAACTACTATTATGTAGGAAATATTTTTATATTTACAATGAATATTTATAGTCCAAAAGATCATTTATGAAGACATAATTAAAAATATTTTACTTAGGTGATACATTCTTTGTTACATTTATCATTCTTTAAAAATAAAAAGTTAAAAAGTCACTTTCTAACAAAAGTGATTTCATGGGGCCCCCAAGTTGGGCACAAGGCATCCCATTGTCGGCCATGAGACAACCCGTAGCCTTAGGAAACATTTTGTGGTCAATTTTTATTATTATGATATTATCTTATTATCTTTAACAACCCGATTACTCATTAATCAAGATAATTAAAGATAATTACCGTCGTTACTATTCATAATGTCCAAAAACAAAAGAGTCTTAATTATATAATTTTGGCCTTATGATTAAAAATATTTAATTCATTTTACCAAATTAAAAACACATAAATTGCGATAATTAATTTAAATGAACTTCCCATTGTCAAAACAAATAGCGGGTTTTTTAGAAACAATATTTATATAAAGTTTGGCACATGTTTAGGCCTAATTCCAAAGTGAAATTAACCCCAATGACCATCATTGAATTACATGGTAAAAATATATTCTAATTAAACTTTAAAAAAAAATTAAAAAGATAATATAACCATTTAATTTAATTATATTAAAAAGCAGTTATGATGTAAAATGCAGCATTTTTCACTATTCATTGAAAAATGAACGTTGTCAGAAAAATACCAAAAATTAAACCAAGGTAAATTTAAATGTCCCAATCATAAATAATATGTTTATTTTGAAAAATAGATCTTATAAAATTGTCAAAAAGTGGATTTTCAAGGGGTTCGCCATCAAAAGGCGGTTAATCGACCTTTTAATGGATATTAGAATATTTATGCTTAAAAACTGGATTCATTTGCATTTTTAATCCGCTAACATTTATTGTAAAAAGTAGAAATATTTGACAAACATATATAATCATTTTGTAGTTAGTTCTGTTCATTCCCGCCATTACAATGGCTAGGCATTAACTACCATTTAAAATAATATTATTTTATTATTAGAGTGCAACCTAAGATTCCCAAGAAACTCGTTGTTGCGTATTGGGTACGCCATCGAGCATAGAATCACCTTTAAATTAATATTAATATTTTATTCACAAATATGGATAAATATAAATATGTCATATTCTTTATTTACCTGGGGTGTTACATCCTTCCCCCCTTTTGGGAATTGTGTCCTCGCAATTTTAAAATTGGGCTTGGAAACATCCTTGAAAGTCCCACATCGGAACAAGAGTCGGTAAAACAATCACTTTAAAATAAAGAAAGATAAGTACAAAGGTCACCCTAGTTAACCCATACTAGGATTCCAAGTACGAAAATATGGACATGGAGGAAAAAACAAAGGGTCATGTTCTGATGGATACTGATAGATAACATGTTTAGAAGAAAGTTAACCACAAGAAAATCACAAACTTGTGATGGGTTAAACGGTATTCGATTCCCCAGTAGGAAAAGTTAATAGACAAAATTTTTATTTTAAGTTACTTTTTATTGAGGAATTTATTCATAAGGAAACATAATCACTTATCATGTTGACTTTCAACTTTTATTAGATTCCTTACACAAACTCATATTTTCTCCAAAAGACGAGTATTTAGGAAGAATTGTTCACATTAAGAGTACTATAATAAACTTCTAGAGAATCACCTAATCCAAAAAATAGAACTATATACTTCCCATGTCTTTAGACTTTAACCAAAACCAAAACCAAAAAGGTTAGTACATGATCAGATAATCCAGAAAAGGATAACCCTTTATAAAAATAAAATCTATTCCTAATCTCCAAAATTTGTCCAACAAAACCCAAAGTTCAATGAGGACCATTCGATATTCAATTTGTCCATAAAATTATTCAAAGTAAACCAAACTAAGATTTAAACCCAAATATTTTATGGATTTAGTCACATAGTCTTCCAAGTTAAATCGTAACATTTATCTCTAAACAACATCAGTTGCTCTTAATGTCTCATATTGAAAAGTAATTAACCTAATCACATATCCTCCATGATAGGTTAATAAATATCTATAGATAACCCAAAATCAACTTACTATTAATTTTTAAAATCATCTAACTAAAAAGAATCAGTCAAACTAACCAAGGACTTCACGTAGTCCAGTGGTAGGCGATAAATACCAGTTGCACTTTTGTTGTGGGTTCGATTCCCGCAGCTTTGTCTGAAGAGACAGGTTTTCACACAGTCTGTGTGTTGTCCTTTTTCCAAAACTATATAATTCTCAAATCATTCCCCAAAAAGAGATAAAATCATCAAAAATAACCATAACATAATTTAACCTCAATTTTATCTCATGCCTTTCACTTCCATCATAACATATAGTAACCCATAATTATCTCAAAAGTAAGGATCATATAAACCCAAATGGTTCTTTATAACTATTTCCACAAAAGAACAGATAACCATTCCTTGAATAAAATTTTCATATATTAATCATTAGGGTTACACATACTATAAAAACTCTTCTAATGTAACCCCATCATCAAAAGAGACTTAATACTCTTAAGAATTTCACCATATTTCTTAAAGCCCTTATATGTTGACATCTTACTCATTCAACATTCTTCATGATCCATTAACCATTCCTTTCCAACTTATTCTGAAATACATATTTCCTATAAACAAAATCATGAATCATATCCTAAGATTCCAAAATAGGAAAACAATAGTTATGAAATAATCTATACCTTTGATTGGTCATTTTCAGTTTCTTCATCCTCAATCGGAATGGCATTAGGTATTGGTAAACGAACATTTGTACAATCTTGGTGATCCCATTCATGAAACATCTTCATAGGACATGTTTTTGCATAATGACCATGCACACCACATTTAAAACCTTCAATTGATCCCACAGAAAGAACTTCTTTCCCTTTCCTCGAGTCAACTGGATGCTTCCTTTTTCCATCGAAGGTTCTTGCTTTATGACCTTCATTTCTACATCTATATCATATTTCTGTCCCTTTAAAACATTTTCCTAGGTGTTTCTTTCCACATTTTTGACAAATATGTCTTTGAACACACTTACCATTATGATTATTACCTGTAGTTCCGTAGGGATTTGTTTCGCGTATATATGATGCCTTAGAGAAATCACAAAGGTTTAGGTGGTCAATCATGACTCCAGATAGTTGGTTGAGGATAATCACAAGAGTTCTCATTGCATCTCCCATATCATTCAATTGGTTTCTCAAAAAACTGTTACAGTTTCCTTCACATCCACATTTACTTTGGTGCCTGCTAGATCCAGCCATTTACTAAAACCAAAAAGGTCAGTGTGAGTATATGAACAAAACCATCATGTACTAATGAGGAAGATAAACACTAAGATATACTTACTCATTCACTTTATCTAAAACTAGGTCTCTTTCTAAAATCCTAACCATTATGGTAATGTCACTTATGCTTAAAAAATACCCTAACCTCTAATGTTATCTAAACAGACCTCTGATACCAACTATAAGGCCCCAACCTAAAACCTTACTTAATCTTGAGTTATTACAAGATTACACATTGGGGATATTTTCAGGTTTAGAGTTTTAGAGAATTAGATCATAAAACTTGCATTATATTCCACATTTAACCAAAGTGGTTACATAAAAGATAGTGTTGACTTTTTTCCATCAACGGAAACGTATTTAAAAAGAAAGCATGGATTCTTTCTTGACACATCCTTGACACTATCATCACATCATGTACCTTTCCCTTGACCTATGAAAAACATTTCAAAAACATGGGATGAGCATAAAAAGCTCAGTAAAGGTTATAAAAATATGGAAAGGAAACATGAGTTCATATATACATAAGAATGAAAACATAATTTACCCATAAAACATAGTCGTATCAAATCATGAATAAATCATAGAAATCATAAGACATAAAAGGTAACTTGAGGCATTTATAACATTCTTACGTAGGGAGTAACCCTCTTGGTTACATTTGGAATACCCACCATAGTATATTCCCTAAATCTCTTTGGAGAAACCTTAACGTTTCACTCCTTCGCGTTACCCAATGCATTTGAGAGCTATATCGGGCTCACCCGCCCTTAGTTTATCACGGAACCACCCGTCTTCATAATAATGCCCAAGAACATCAACATAATCGTATCACATAAAATATGCATAAAGGAAACATAACATTTCCACCTTTCAATCACAAGATATCAATACAACACATTGATATAAAAACATTATGAAAACCATTTTCAATACCAAAATAAAAGAAAAGTAAACATGGTATTTATTTTTCATTTATAAAAAAGTTATGGCTTGTAGAGGAAGCCAAAACCCAAATAATGGTCACGGCGGCGGAGAAGTCGTTGTCGCCGCATACGTACGGCAAAAACATTCCACTTTGTCGTTTAGTAAATGCTTCGTATAAAAAACATTCCTTTTGGATAAACATAAAAGTAAAAGGGGTTTATACACCATATAAATGAAGGTTTTTTATAAAATAAAGTATGCCTCAATGAAAGGAGATTGAGACGAAGTCCCATACAAAGATGGTATCCTTGGATTAAGGATAAATCAGTTACATAATTATGTGTGACAAACGAATACACGAAATATAAGTGGGTATTAACTGTAAGAAAATCAGAGGACACTCACACATAATCATAGAACGACATATTCAAGGTGTACAAGTTTATCCCAAAGAATCGAAATTGGGTTAAGATGTTCCCTTGCAATAATTAGATAGTCTAACGGCATCACTTTAAAATTCAGAAAAAGAGTTGATGAGAGATAAAAAGGGTATCTCATCACATGGACATAAAATTTACATCAATAAGGATATAGAAGAACATATCCCAACATAATGTTTTGTGAGTTAAAAGACATAACAAAATAAGTCTTTTAAAAAGAGGAAGGTGAAAGGTTCCCTTACCGACATGGGTATCTTTCGAAACATACACCCCGTGAAAGAAGGAAAATACAACATTGATGTAAATATTAATAAATGAAATAATATTACACAATGAGTAAAATAATGGTCAGTAAATACACCACTCAAAGAAAATTGTGGCAAATGTAGCATAAATCTCACTGGAATAAAAGTGAGATGAAAAATCCCATACGAAAACTCGGCAGCTTAATGGTGCCACTTAAAATTTCAAAAAATGGATTGATGAGATCAAATAGGGTATCTCATCACATTAAAATAAAATTTACAGTAAGAGGAATATAAAATTACATCCCCCATAATAACAAAGAGGAGATTAAAAGAAGTGACATAAAGGAGAGTACGTAAAGAGAATGATAGATGTAAGATCTCTTACGAAAATTCGGCAGCCTAACGGCGCCACTCAAAACATCCAAAATGGATTGATGAGAGAGAATAAGGTCTATCATCATATGAACATAAAAATTAATGTAAGATTAATATAAAATAACATCCCAATCACAAGAAATATGATCTTAGAAGGAATGACATAAAAGAGTGTACTTAAAAAGAAAGAGAGGTGTAGGATCCCTTAACTCAAGTCTGACTTGTCTTGTTCGTTTCTTTATATTCCTGAATAATAAACTTTGTTCAATTTATAATTTCCTAAGGACCTCTTATAGATATTATTATTCAGTTAATACCAAATATTATAATGTTATAATAATTGTTTAATAATGTTAGTTCGTATCAGACGTTTTTGCCGATGTTTGGTACATGAGTAAAAAATGAACTTGTTTGAAAAATGATTGTCCATGTAGTTATAAGTAAATAATTTACAAATATTAGTAATGATTAAAATATCATATATATCCAGTACATATTCATTTTCTACTATTCAATATCATTTGGAGATAAAAAATGAAAAGCATCGTTCATGGAGACGGTAGGCCGTACGTACGCATGAACGCTACTTTCATTTTTTTGTCATATTCATGGAATTAAAAATAAATGATATATATATATATTATAATTCCAGTATTATATTTATGTTATATAGGTCACATATGTTTATTAATTTCATTCTATATACATTCCATGTATTTCATGTACGAGTCACATCACTTGAGGGGGCGGTAGTCCACACTTCCTCACATGAAATTATCGCATTTAAACAACATGAAAAGAATAAAGGTATGGTTTAAATATAAAATACAGAAGCATATAGTAAACATAAATACCATATATATCATATATAAAATATAGTGACATCATAATGTCCACCTTTAAAGGTGTTAAAATAACATTGAACAATCATCGTTTCGTGAGGCTGAAAATCGCCAACCACAGAAACAGTATGTTCTTTAACCATTAGACGAAGGTGTGTGTATGTGTAGCTCTAATTATTCTTATAAAAACATCCTAGTATATTGAAGATACTGGAGTTGTTACAAAAGAAATGAATAAAAATAGTTTAGGGGGTTGGAGAAGCAAAATAAAACAAAAGGACTCAAGTGAAGACATTACCTTAAAATCGGGTAACTCCCTTTGGTTTGAGATCAAAGTCTTTCTTCAGAAGACTTCTGCCCAAAGTGAGGCTTCAAGGAGTTAGAGAGGGACATGGAGAGACAAAATGGGTAGGGGTTGTCCGAGGAAAAGGCTTTGGAAGTGTGGGTATGTAGGTAGAGGTGGGGGCCTTTTATAAGAGGAGAGGAGGGGCACCTTTGGAAAGGTATAAAATGTAACTTTATTTTCAAATGAGTTTCAGATTTTAATGGTCCCACATTGATGTGTTTCAAGGATAAGGTGATACGGGTTCGAAATCCACCCATCCAATAGGTTTTGGACATGTGTAGGTCTTAGAGTTTATATTATCTTTCCATTTTATTTAAATCGTTAAATAATGAGGTCATCGCTGCATCATCATGATGTCATAAATAATTTAATTTATTTAATGTCTAAAAAGTATAAAAAAAATACTATGATGTAGGAAATCTTATTATCTTTCCAATTAATATTTATAGTCCAAAAGATAATTTATTTAGACAAAATTAAAAATATTTTACTTAGGTGATGCATTCTTTGTTACATTTAACATTCTTCAAAAATAAAAAGTTAAAAAGTCACATTCTCACAAAAGTGATTCCATGGGGCCCCCAAGTTTGGAACAAGGCATAACATGGTCGACCATGAGACAACCAGTAGCCTTAGGAAACATTTTGTTGTAAAGTTTTATTATTATGATATTATATTATTATCTTTAACTATCCGATTACTCATTAATCAAGATAATTAAAGATAATTACCGTCGTTACTATTCATAATGTCTAAAAACAAAAGATTCTTAATTACCTAATTTGGACCTTCTGATTCCAAATATGTAATTCATTTTACCAAATTACAATCACATAAATTGCGAAAATTAATTTAAAAAAACTTCCTGTTGTCAAAACAAATAGCGGGTTTTTTAGAAACAATATTTATGAAAAGTTTGGCACTTGTTTATGCCTAAGTCCAAAGTGAAATTAACCCCAATTACCATCATTGAATTACATGGTAAAAATATATTCTATTTAAAATTTAAAACAAATTAAAAATATAATATAAACATATAATTAAATTATATGGGAAATCAATTTTGATGTAAAATGCAGTATTTTTCACTATTCATTGAAAAATGAACATTGTCAGAAAAATACCAAAAATTAACCCATGGTAAATTTAAATGTCCCAATAATAAATAATATTTTTATTTTTTAAAAATAGAGCATATAAAATTGTCAAAAAGTGGATTTAAAAGGGGTT
Organism: Viscum album; assembly: GCA_963277665.1. Classification (NCBI taxonomy): domain Eukaryota; kingdom Viridiplantae; phylum Streptophyta; class Magnoliopsida; order Santalales; family Viscaceae; genus Viscum; species Viscum album. Next base: position 450,253,306 of record OY728157.1, on the reverse strand, counting down.
CGCCAGCAAAAGGCGGTTAATCGACCTTTTAAAGGATATTAGAATGTTTACGCTCAAAAACTGGATTCATTTGCATTTTTAATCCTCTAACATTTATTGAAAAGAGTAAAAATATTTGACAAACATATATAATCATTTTTTAGTTATTCTATTCATTCCCGCCATTACAATGGCTAGGCGTTAACTATCATTTAAAATAATATTATTTTATTATTAGAGTGAAACGTAAGATTCCCAACAAACTCATTGTTGCATTTTGGGTACGCCATCAAGCATAGCATCCCATTTAAAGTAATATTAATATTTTATTCACAAATACGGATAAATATAAAGAAGTCATATTCTTTATTTACCTGGGGTGTTAAATTTTTATTTTCAAAAACATGTCAATGCATTAAGATTCACTATATAAGCATATATAAATACTTAACCATTCATTTGATCTTGGAAATAGTTAAGGCTCATGCCATAAGACCTTGCATGAAATGTATTAAAACTTTTCATTCACTAAATACATTTATTATTCTAATATATAATTTATCATAAAAAATGTTTATATCTTGCATATAAAGTTATTCAACATTTAAATCATAAATAAATCCATGTTTATAATAATCTAAGACAATAAAACATACAATTTAAATTGAAAAACATGAATGAAATAGAAAATCAAGGAATGTAAAATTATGCATAACACATGACCATTGATAAATGAAAATGTTACGTCCTTAATATTTTTAATTATCTTTGCGCAATGACAATAAAATTATAAACATTCTGATGAACATCTATTATATATATATATGACATAGAATCTATAATATTTATTACTTTAAAAAAAATTGATAAATGAAAATATCACTTGGCATGATTGAAAATAATTAAGATTAAAACATAAACTCTATTAAATACATATACATTAGTGAAACAATGGTTTTAGAATCTAACAAAGATTGACAAAATAAATTAAATTAGACAGAGTAAATATACAGCCTTATGTTATTATTTCCAAATGTAATTGTAATAATTTATTTATATATATTTTAAGATCAAAAATAGTCTAATTAAATAAAAATAAACAATTCAGAAATTAAATATGAAAAATAACTAAATAACATGAAAATAAAAAATATCTCATACATAAAATATTGATTTTTAAACACACATAAATAATAAAATGTTTCTTGAATTTATGACAAGTATAATAAAAACTATATATCAAGAAATTATAATATAATTTTATTTATGCTAGTAATGTTAAAATAATATATATACAAATCAAATAAAAGTATACCCTTACTAAATTTTTCAATGTTATAAAAAACATTTTGATTTTGTATTGAATAAACCCTTAAATAAAATTGGACGAAACAAATAAATTGACCAAATAAAAATAAAAAATGCTTACATTAGATTATATAAACATTGAAAATATATTATTTAAATATAATGATCACTTATTGTCTTTATTGAATGAATAGATCTTCCATTATCTGTAGAACCGAAATATTTTCTCATTCATTTAACATTAACTCCCATCTCTCCCTCAAGTGAAATAAAATCAAGTGGAATGGAAAACGTCACTTAACTATCATTTATACACACAACATGGTAATATTTTCTTTAAAATTTCTAAAAAAATTAATTCTATGTTCTGTTGTAATGTAAGTTGGTTCGTTTGATAGAAATAAATATATTAATTTTATAAGACAACATCACTATATAAGAAAAAGTGATAATTTTTATTGTATGAAAATATATATCTAGTTGTTTTTAGTCTATAATCATAATATTATCCACTATTTATGATCATCTATTTTGAATTCTAAAATGAGAGTATGGAAATAAAATATATGAGATTTCAATTTAATTGGAAGATTACTCATGAAAATTCGTTGTAACCATATGAATTGGAATAAATTCGTGGAAAAATGAGACAACAATAGTTTTCAATTATTTTAAAAAATCTAACAGTAAAAAAATCAACTATATAGTGAATAAAATTCAATATAAATGGATAGTAGATAATGATTCAGGAAGAACGGTGAATAAATTGACCATCTATGACTCTGTTAAAACGATTTCATTGAGACATGGATTCTGAAAAAAATTAAAATAAACAACTACTAGATCCCAAAAATCAAGTCTATATCAATGTCGCAAATTCGTACCTCATCTGCCAAGCTCAGGCCTAACTAAAATCTCTCATTAGTGTTATCCATCCGTGGTTGAATTTTTCTTTATGAGACCCAAATCCTTCCATGATTGGAGCCACTAAAACACACATGGAACCTCTTCGTCTGAACCCTAGATGGAGCTCAGACATCAAGGATGGTCAATAAAGCCTAATTCGATGTTGAACTCAAGGTCTGTGACTTCTCTCTCAGTCTTGGCCTCAGTTTTCGAAGAAGAAGACAAACCCTATAGATTATCCTTGACCTGGACCATCTTTCGACATCCATGGATTTTTTCAGTCGAAGAAGCAGCACCTCACCTCATTTGGACAACCACACACTCGAATAGAAACTTTAAAACTGATTCCTTTTCATTCATGATTCTTTTAAATTTTTTTATTATTCATTTTATATTTATTGTTTTATCATTATATATATAATTTGTTTTATTTTAAAATTATTCTATATATATATTAATAAAAATAATATATTTTATATGTTAAAATAATAATAATAATACATTTTCTTAATAATTAATTATAATTTTTTTAATTTTCATATTCTATTTTTTTGGTTTAAAATCTTAATTTATTTATTTAATAAATATTATAAAATAAATATTTATAATTCATAACATTATAATTTATAATAGTTATAAAAATATATCATTATTAATATCACCTTTACTTATTTTTACTATTATCAATATTTTTCGAAAATCTCTTTTTTTGATTAAAAAAATAATTATTTCTTATATATATATAAATATAGTTAAAGTATTAGTTTATTAAGATATAAAATAATTTATTTCATGAAATGTAAATTAATATTCTATGTTATGAATCAAAATATATTTTTATTAGAACAAAAATTTATAATGATTTTTTATTAAATTTTTTATTAATTAGTTTTAATTTTTAAAATATGTTTAATAAATACTTAATTACTATTTAAATTTTTTCAAGGTATTACAGGTATCATAAAAAATCATCATATCTTAACCTATTGAAAATATATGGGTTTCGAAATCATTTCATCCTAGAATAACTCATGAAATGAATTGGGTTTCATAATTGTTTTATCATGTTATAACCTGTATAATAAAAATGGGTTTCATAAATAACTTCTCATCTTAAACATAAACCGTTCAAATAATAACTTAGAATGGTTTCCCTGGATCATACCCCCAGAATATCATAAACTATATAAAATGATGTCATCTTGGATTGAAAATAATTTTTAAATATCCTTTAAAAACATTTCTTGAGAAAAACATACTTTCCATTTTGAAAATTTATTTTCTTAAAATCATACATTTTAAAAACACAATTCATTGAAAACAACCATGAAAACAAATAAAGGATGATTTGAAAACCATTTTAAAAACTTTTAAAAATATAAAACATTTTATAAATAATTTACATTGAGAATACTGTTGGAATCACCTGTTTTGATAATCCCAAATCATGCTTAAACATTGATTATGATGTATTAAACCTTTGCATTAATCTTATTATTCTATGCTTAAATGTATTTTATTATAAACAGTTCATATTCTTACTCTCATAACCTTACTGTAACAGCTTACAGTAGTATTTACATAAGTTTGGTATTGTTATCCAACAGTCAGAGTTTTATTTTCAAAGTCACAGATACAGTTAACTGTCACTACAAGGTTACAGTCGAAGTTCACAGTTACAAGGTTACAGTCGAAGACTAATACAAGCTTACAGTTGCGAATCTACTGCTATCTATTGTCAAAGCTCACAGACGAAGGTCACAGCTATAAGACTTCTGCTTGAAGTTCACAGTTACAAGGTTACAGTCGAAGACTAATACAAGCTTACAGTTACGAGTCTACTGCTATCTCTTGTCAAAGCTCACAGACGAAGGTTACAGTTACAAGACTTCTGCCCAAAGTTTTCTCTGCTCAAGTTCACAGTCGAACAAGCCTACAGTCATAAGTCTACAGTCAAGGTTACAGTTAGACAGCTTCTGTCTACTAAGTCTACAGATGATCGAAGTCTACAGTTGACAAAGGCTACAGCTCTACAAATTTGATGTTACAAGTCTACAGTTAGAAAGGCTACAGTTACATGGAGTAAAAGCTACCATTGCAAGCCTACAGACAGCAAGCCTTCTGTTTGAAATCAGCAGTCAGAAGGAAGTCCACAGTTGGAAGTCCACAGTTGGAAGTCCACAGTTGGAAGTCCACAGTTGGAAGACCAGAGTTGAAGTCCATAGTGACATACATTCTCGACTCACTGTTTTAACTTCTTTATTTCCTATATTTAATTTATTTAATTTATCTAACGGTCATATCATACATTTTGATGATTTGTCAAATACCTGATAAAGGTTGTCGGATGTCAGGAACTCGTACCTCGTACCTGCTGAAAAGAAATCTTTTCTGTCCCCTGTCGGGAGATAAATACGAGAAGACTACGCTGCCCAAAAACACACAACGAATACATAGAGCATGCGAACCAGTGAAGGGCGTCGTGCACCAGAAACACAAGAAAAACTAAAACGAGCTCCATCAAGAACACAGAGAAGTGTTATGTGCATACACGAAGAACTCTGAAGAACATCATCTACTACATTCTCACTACCTGTGAACCTGGAGCATACGACACTCTGTTTCTAGAACAGAAACGAGAAGAGGACTCAAACTCACTTCTGATCGAATACAAAGGAGTCAAGAGCTACACTGAGATCACCAGAACTACTTCTAAACTCTACATCTCTTGTTCTGTGATTTATTCTACCTTTTGAGCAGTGTGTGTTATCTGCTATATTAAACACACACACTGACTCCTGTACTTTCACTGGAGGATCTGTAAATCCTCAGCAAACCCTTTTACACCCCTTTTCCCACAGTGGATAGTGGTAGAGGTCTTGTGACCTGGACAGCTTGCTGCTGTTGTCTGTTTTCCCACGTATAACTGTGGCAGAGGTTGTCAAACCTGGGCAGTTTGTGAAAACTGTTGTAAGGCCCGATACAGGCTGTGTATCAATCCTTTTTATCAAATTGCTTGGTGGCAGGTGATCACCAAGTGGAAGAGGACTAAGTCTCGGCTTGAGACTGAACCTCTTGGTTAATTCACTGTGTTTGTAGTTATACTCTATATCCATACTATACATATTTAATTTCATATTCCGCTGCTACTACTTTGAAATACAATCTATCTTCAAAGCTACTTTGATAATTAAATTAGCAAGTGTTTATATTTGTTATAAATCAGTAAGTTAGTTTCAAAGGTTAATTTAATCATAAGATTAAGTTAACTGAGAATTAATCAATCTTTGAGAAATTAATTGAACCTTCATAATCTATATAAATTCACTACAGTTTAATTTGTTTTTGAAATTGGGGGATTTTAATAGAAATTGTTTTTAACAGAAATTTTAATTGGAACTCAATTCACCCCCCCTCTTGAGTGTCCACTCCGACCAACATTTGGTATCAGAGGTTGTGTTTAGCCCTGTTATACTTGCTCAAAGTTTTTTTTAACTCTCTGTTTTTAAACTGTGATTATAGTTTTATCTAAAAGATCTTAAATTTCTGTTAGTTCTAAATTTTATCTCTTTAAAATATTTTCTAGAATTTCCTTATGGATAATAGACTAGAAGGTGCTGCTACTAACAGGCCACCCTTCTTTAATGGTGTGAATTATGCCCAATGGAAGCTCAAAATGAAAATTCATTTGGAAAGTATGGGTTTTGATATTTGGACTGCTATAGAGTCTCAATACAAGATTCCAGAAACTGAAAGAATAACTTGTGATGAACCTACTAAGGTAGCTTACAATAATAATTGTAAGGCTGTGAATGCTCTCTACTGTGCTCTAGGAGATGAGGAGTTCAATAGAATTTCTGCATGTAAAACTGCTTTTGAAATCTGGGACACCTTAGCTGTTTCTCATGAAGGAACAACTAATGTCAAGGAAATGCGGTTAAACACTTATACTATCAAATATGATAACTTTAAGATGAAAGCTGATGAACTATTTCTGATATGTATCTCAGGTTTAATGAGATAGTCAACACAATGAGCTCACTCGGAAAGATTGTTCCAGCAAAGGAGCAAATCATGAGACTGTTGAGATGTCTGCCTGACAGATGGAGAGGCACATCCGTTTCAATTAGAGAATCCTGTGATATTGGAACTTTGCCTGTCAAGGAGCTAATTGGTAAGCTGATGATGTACGAAGAAGAGCTAAAGGTGAATAAAGAGGAAGATGAGGAACCAAAACGAAAATCTGTAGCTTTTAAGTCTACTGCATCAAAGAGCAAAGACAAGGAGAAAGTGCATATACCAACTGAAAGCTCATCTAGTGAAGACTTAGATTCTGACAGTGATGCCGAGATGGCACAAATAGCAAGGAGATTCAAGAAGTTCTATAGGAAGAAGAAGTTCTTCAGAAGACCAAACTACAAAGGTAAGTATGATAGACAAGGTAAGTGGAAGAAAGATTGGAAGAAAACTGATAAAGAAGAAGACATAGTTTGCTATGAATGTAAAAGGAAAGGACACATCAAAGCTGACTGTCCTAAGTTAAAATTCAAGAAGAGATATGAGTACAAGGACAAGAATTATAAGAAAGCTATGAAGGCCACCTGGAGTGCTTCAGAAGACAGCACAAGTGAATCAGAGTCCAGTGATTCTGAAAGAAATCGTGCTAATATGTGTTTCATGACAAACACATCTGAGGTAACCCTAGACACTCCCACTCTAAACTCTTATTATTCTGAAGGTGAAGCAGAATCTGGTTCTGATTCTGAAAATATGTCTAAAGATGAATTGACTGAATACTGTAATATGCTGGAAGAAACGTGTAATGAACTAAAGGATAAATATAAGTCTTTAAAGAAACAGCATGCTCTTACTGCAAGTGTCAAGTCTGCACTTGATGTAGAAAAAGAGAAAAATGTTCAATTATTAAAGGAGAATACAGAACTGAAACTATCTAATGAACAACTTAGAAAGGACTTAGAAACATTCACAAATGGAAAAGATACTCTAACCCAACTGCTAGGAAAGCAAGTTGCACCTAAGTATGCTACTGGATTGGGATACCAACCTGGACAAAGACAGCTTACTAAAACCCGATTTATTTCCAAGTCTGGAAAAAATCCTGCTAGTTCTAGTTTTGGAAATTCATATGCCTCAACTGGTTATTTAAATAGTTGTCGATCAAGTAAAGTATATCTCTCTAAATCTGTTGCATCTATTAATTGTATGGGACCCATAAAACAAATCTGGGTACCTAAATCCTTGATTGCTAACATATCTGGACCCAAGAAAATCTGGGTACCAAAGTCATTTCTTGTCTAATCTGTTTTGTAGGAAATCTGTTTGAAAAGCAATTACAAGAAGGTATGGTACTTAGACAGTGGATGTTCAAGACACATGTCTGGGGACTATTCCTGCTTCAAAAGCTTAATAAAGGTTGATGGAGGATATGTCACTTTTGGTGATAACTCAAAAGGAAAAATCATCGGCCTAGGCCAGATTGGTAACACTGACTCAGTATTAATTTCCAAAGTTTTATTTGTTGATGGACTTAAGTACAACCTACTTAGCATTTCTCAATTATGTGATGATGGCTTTAATGTCAAGTTTGAAAACAATTCTTGTAATGTTTATAATTCCAAAAATGCTTTAATATTTTCTGCCTCAAGAAATGAAAATGTTTATGCTGTTGACTTAAACACTTTAGCTAAACATGATGTTACTTGCTTAAATGCTTTTCATAAAGAGTCTTGGCTGTGGCATAGGAGATTAGGACGCTGCAACATTCACTCACTTAGAAAACTCTCTAAGAAACACCTAGTTAGAGACCTACCTAAGCTTGAATTCCCAAATGACAAAGTGTGTAATCCCTGTCAAAAGGGAAAACAACACAAAGTTTCTTTTAAACCAAAGAAAGAAGTTTCAACTTCTCAACCACTTGAACTGGTTCACATGGATTTGTTTGGACCATCAAGAATTTCAAGTCTAAATGGGAAGCACTATGTCTATGTTCTTGTAGATGACTTTTCTAGATATACTTGGGTATACTTTCTAGCTCACAAAAGTGAAGCCTGCTCTTCCTTTGTTAAATACTCTAAGTCTGTAGAAAATCTTAGTGGACTTAAGATTAAGACCCTAAGAAGTGATCATGGCCGTGAGTTTGAGAATCAAGAATTTGAATCTTACTGCTCACTCAATGGCTATTCTCATAACTTTTCTGCCCCTAGGACACCCCAACAGAATGGTGTAGTGGAAAGAAGAAACAGAACCCTGCAAGAAATTGCTAGAACTATGCTTAATGAATATGACCTGCCTGTTTACTTTTGGGCTGAAGCTGTAAATACAGCCTGCTATGTTATTAATAGAGTCTTGATTAGACCGATTCTTAAGAAAACCCCTTATGAGTTGTGGAATAATAGGAAGCCTAAGGTTAATTACTTTAGAGTTTTTGGTTGCAAAGTCTTTATTCTGAATACTAAAGATAACCTTGATAAATTTGCTCCAAAAAGTGATGAAGGAATTTTCCTGGGTTACTCTATGTCTAGTAAAGCCTATAGAGTGTTCAATAAGAAAACCAAATGTGTGGAAGAATCTGTTCACATCAAGTTTGATGAGACTGATCCACATGAGTCTAAAACTTCTCTTGAAGATGTTGAAGAAGACTTATCTGTTCTGGACCTAAATGACAAATCTAAAGAACCTGCAATAAAAACATCCAGTTCTGGACTTTTTCCAGAATCTTCCTCTGTGGAACCCGAACCTATAGATGAACCTGAAATCTCTAGTCCAACCTTTACCAAATCAACTAGGATTCTAAAGAATCATCCTTTAGATGCTGTTGTTGGTAATCTTGATAGAGGAACACAAACTAGAGCTTCTCTAAGAAATCAGGTTGAACATCAAGCTTTTCTTTCACAGCTTGAACCCAAAAATGTCAATGATGCTATCAGTGATGAATTCTGGGTAATGGCTATGCAAGAAGAACTAAATCAGTTTGAAAGAAACAAAGTTTGGGAATTAGTGGAAAGACCTAAAGACACTCTTACCATAGGCACAAAATGGGTGTTTAGAAACAAAGTTGATGAGTTTGGTAACATAATCAGAAAGAAAGCTAGGCTAGTCGCACAAGGGTATAGTCAGGAAGAAGGAATAGACTATGAGGAAACCTTTGCACCCGTGGGTAGACTAGAGGCCATTAGGATATTACTTGCTTATGCTGCTCATCTGAATTTCAAACTATATCAAATGGATGTTAAAAGTGCTTTTCTAAATGGATATATAATTGAGGATGTATTTGTGGAACAACCTCCTGGTTTTACAAATCCCCATTTTTCTAATCATGTTTTTAAACTATCTAAAGCTTTATATGGTTTAAAGCAAGCTCCAAGAGCTTGGTATGATAGGCTCAGCTCTTTTCTTATTTCAAAAGGATTTACTAAAGGGATAGCTGATCCTACTCTTTTTATTAAATGGATTTCTAAAGATGTTTTAATAGTTCAAATTTATGTGGATGATATTATCTTTGGATCTTCTAAAAATTCTTTATGTGTTGATTTTTCAAAAATAATGCAAAATGAGTTTGAAATGAGTTTAATGGGAGAACTCAAATTTTTCCTTGGATTTCAGATCTTTCAAAATAAAAATGGTATTATTTTGAACCAAAGTAAATATATTAAAGATCTTCTAAAACGTTTTTCTTTGGATGGCACCAAAGGCAGTGACACACCTATGAGCACCACTTGCAAGTTGGATAGTGATGAAACTGGTGAACCAGTGGATCAAACCAATTACAGAGGTATGATAGGTAGTCTACTGTACCTTACTGCCAGTAGACCTGACATCATGTTCAGTGTATGCATGTGTGCTCGGTTTCAAGCCAATCCAAAAGAGTCTCATTTGACTGCTGTTAAAAGGATTTTCAAATATCTAAAACATACTCCCAATTTGGGATTATTTTATCCAAAAGGACAATCATTTGATTTATTAAGTTATTCTGATGCTGATTTTGCTGGCTGCAAGTTAGATAGAAAGAGAACCTCTGGAACATGTCACATTTTAGGCAAGTCACTAGTATCTTGGTGTAGTAAGAAGCAGAATTCTGTTGCATTATCTACTGCCGAAGCTGAGTATATAGCTGCTGGTAGCTGTTGTGCACAAATCTTGTGGATGAAACACACTTTGCTAGACTATGGATATCAATTCAAACATGTCTCTATAAGGTGTGACAATACAAGTGCTATTAACATTTCTAAAAATCCAGTATCTCATGCTAGGACAAAACATATTGATGTGAGACATCACTTTCTGAGGGATCATTATCAAAAAGGTGATATCACTCTTGAGTTCATTGGCACTGAACATCAGTTAGCTGATATTTTTACAAAGCCTTTGAATTCTGAGAGATTAAGTTACATCAAACATGAGTTAGGTATGATTAATTATAGCACAGTTGAAACCTCACAGTTGAAACCTCACAGTTGAAACCTCACAGTTAAACCTCACAGTTAGACCTCACAGTTAGACCTCACAGTTGAGACCTCACAGTTAGACCTCACCGGTATACCTCACTGTTACATCTCTCTGTAGGCTGTTTCGCTGTTTAATCTTATTTTATTTTTGCGGGAATTCGAACCGTTTCTTTTCTTTATACTTTTATTTCTAAATCCCTAAATGATAAAATTGAGAACATCGAACATATCTCAATCCACTCATCTCGACCCTTGCTCTCTCAAGTCCTAAACCCTAAACCTTCAACCGAACCTCGAAACCTCATTCAATTCCAATGGCCAGAACAAAGCGACCCCCGATTGTCAACGAAGATGCACCAATGCCAAAGAGGACTCAAGTCGAATCCAGTGGCACCGGGAACGCCTCGATAAGACCGGTTAATCCACATCTGACTAAGAGAGAAATAGTTGCTGAGAAGGAGCTAAGTGAAGAATGGATTGTATCGAGCAGATCATTAGTGCTGGCAGTGCTTAATGATCAAGGATGTACCGAATGCTTCGCAAACAATAATGGACCATACTACCCGAAGCTGGTGAAGGAGTTCTATGAATATCTACAGTTCGAGGAAGAGGATGATCTGCATAGACTGGTATCCAGAGTAAACGGCAATGAAGTCAGTTTTTCATCCGTTGAATGGGCTGCATGTTTAAGAGTTCCTCATGAGGGTATTTACAACTACTATTCTGGAGCGGCTCCTCCAAACAGTAGAATCTTTGATCATGAGACGGCTCTGGAAGAATTGACAGGCAATGGCACTGTAAGGAAGATTGTCGCTACTGAAATGAATGGAGAGGACAGGCTTCTGTTTAAATTTATCCAGCATGTGCTGAGTCCTAGAAGAGGAGATTTTGCAACTTTGAAGCATCAGGATATTTACTTAATGTACTTATTAAAACATGGAAGGAAGGTCAACCTTTGTAGGTTGCTGATGGCTCAGATGGAGGACATGATAAAGGCAAGCTCAAAATCATGTGCCTTGTTTCATGCTAAACTCATTTCGGTTATGTTGAAAGTGAAAGGTGCAGCTGGAAGTCAGGAAGAGTTGATAGTGGCAAAGAACAGTGTATGTATCTCGAAAGTAATCTGCAAATTCATGAAGATCAGTTGGAATCCCTGGAAGAAATCATGGGTGAATGATGAGGAGAGAATCTATGAGACTTTTAGCCCTTCTACTCATCCCTCTAGACCGAGAGATAGGAGAGATCCAGGCTTAAAGCCTGATGAGCCTGAACCTGTATACTCAGATGATGAACAGACTGCAGTAGTTGGTAACTCTGCAAGAGAGAACACTCCAATTGATGAAGGGAGTGATCCTGATACTACTCACAGTCCTGTCAGGACAGTAACGTTTGGAGCAGCAAGCCCTCCAAAAGAACTACCTAGTAGAGAACCTGTTCTAAGAGACAGTGAAACTGAGACTACAGAAGAAGAAGAAGAATCTCAATATTTTGTCAAGGACACCTCTGATGAGGGTGATACAGTCGAAGCAGAAGAGGCTGGAGCTTTAAATGAAAATCAAGAAACTGTTGGAGAAGAACTTAGTATGAGCCCTCTGATAGGGTATACAGACAAGTCAGTGTCTGATCAGGAAGTAGGAGTGGTCTCTACTACTGTTGTCATGGAAGTGGTTGATGACCCAACAGAGAAGGAGGCTAACCTCACTGCTGAACCTACAGAGGAAGCAAGTATGGAACCTGCTAAAGCTACAGAAGAGAACCTAGAGTTACCCAGAGTTGAGCAGATAGTAGAAAGTGCTCAGGAAAGACCTCCAAGTGAGGGGGAGCGTATTGGTTCAGTCTCTGTACTGTATGATATAGAAGGATGGACCTCAGATATAGGATACATGGTGTTAGGACTCAACTATGAAGACTCTGATGAGGAAAACCAACCACCAAGAAATCCAGTCATCCTACCTAACAGCTCTCCAGTGTTAGAAACTGACAATTTGGCAACCAAGGAGGACCTTGAATCCTTAAAGGTTGAAATGAAGGAGGCTATAAGACAATCCATGGAAGAGTTGAAAACCAGTCTTTTTGATGAGCTGAAAAATGTAGAACAATCCTTAGAACTATCTCTAGGATGTGTTGTGGGAAGTCCAATAAAAGAAGTGATGGATGAAATGAAAGTGTGCCACACCCAAATTGAAAGCTGGACTGAAGCTGTTGTTGCCCTCAGACAATCAGTTGCTTCTTTAACTGCCCTGAGCAGTTCTCAAACTCAAGTGGCCGCTGAGATTCGGTACATCAAAGAGGTGATCAAACAATTTGTGGAAGTGTTTGAGCGTTTCAAGAATTCAGTCAAAGAACACTTCAGCAATCAGGATGCTGTCATTCAGAAAGTGATTGGAAATCTGACTCAGTCTTTCAAGGAGACAGTGGCATTCTCAGTCAAGTCCCTTCCTTCATCTAGCTCTCCTGTGGACCTTGAGCAGTTTAGAAGCCTTCTCAGAGAAGAGCTTACTCAGGCCCGTGCAAATGACACATCAGACCTACAGATTCTTGCTACTACAAGAGAAGTCAGTGGTTTTGTTCGTGAGCACCTGCAGGCTGCTACTGCTTCTCAGGAGGCCATCAAAAGCAAAGTGGATTATTACTTTGATCGGATTTTCACCAAGCATCAGTTGACCAACCACTTCAAGCTCATGCTAGAAACTATGAAGCTGCCTCCTGTAACTCAAGCCTTCAAAGAACAAGTTAGCAAGCTACGAGAGTTGACCCCGGCTTTGGATAAATTCTTGGAAAACAAAGATGACTTCTTATCTGCCATGGACAGAGGAGGAAACATTATCATGGATTTCAGGAATCTGCTCCTACCTTTTCTTCATGTGGATTGCACACCTGTCATAGTTCCTCCTGCCCTACCTGTCTCCAACCCCAGTGGTTCTTCCATAATGTCTCCTGCTGAAGCCCTCAGAAGCCTTAGACCACTGATTCCTCGGCAAGCTACTCACTACCGGCCTTCAGGAGCCTCTGTTGCTGCCCCTCCAGACATTCCTGCTGCCATTCCTCAGCCTGTTGATCCTTCACCTCCTGCTCCATCTTCTTCCTCCAAAGGAAAAGATCCCTTACCTCCAGATGAAGAGGATTGAGTCTGTTTATATTTTTTTTTGATAGGGATCATGTATTCACATTTTGGGTCATGTATTGTACTCCTTATTAATACAATGTTTCTTTTCTCTCATTCTGTCTTTCTTTTTGTTAATCACAAAGGGGGAGAAATAAAGAGAAATAGATAGGGGGAGAAATGGGGAGAAATAGGAAACTCAAAGGGAGAAATGAACCTATACAAAGAGGAGAAATCCTTGCGGATTATACCTAATTTTTGTGCTCATTTTGCTAATACTGTGTTTTGCACACTTCTCTCTGATACTTCTATATTTCATACTGACATAATTTGTGATTATCAAAAAGGGGGAGATTGTTGGAATCACCTGTTTTGATAATCCCAAATCATGCTTAAACATTGATTATGATGTATTAAACCTTTGCATTAATCTTATTATTCTATGCTTAAATGTATTTTATTCTAAACAGTTCATATTCTTACTCTCATAACCTTACTGTAACAGCTTACAGTAGTATTTACATAAGTTTGGTATTGTTAGCCAACAGTCAGAGTTTTATTTTCAAAGTCACAGATACAGTTAACTGTCACTACAAGGTTACAGTCGAAGTTCACAGTTACAAGGTTACAGTCGAAGACTAATACAAGCTTACAGTTGCGAATCTACTGCTATCTATTGTCAAAGCTCACAGACGAAGGTCACAGCTACAAGACTTCTGCTCGAAGTTCACAGTTACAAGGTTACAGTCGAAGACTAATACAAGCTTACAGTTACGAGTCTACTGCTATCTCTTGTCAAAGCTCACAGACGAAGGTTACAGTTACAAGACTTCTGCCCAAAGTTTTCTCTGCTCAAGTTCACAGTCGAACAAGCCTACAGTCATAAGTCTACAGTCAAGGTTACAGTTAGACAGCTTCTGTCTACTAAGTCTACAGATGATCGAAGTCTACAGTTGAAAAAGGCTACAGCTCTACAAATTTGATGTTACAAGTCTACAGTTAGAAAGGCTACAGTTACATGGAGTAAAAGCTACCATTGCAAGCCTATAGACAGCAAGCCTTCTGTTTGAAATCAGCAGTCAGAAGGAAGTCCACAGTTGGAAGTCCACAGTTGGAAGTCCACAGTTGGAAGTCCACAGTTGGAAGACCAGAGTTGAAGTCCATAGTGACATACATTCTCGACTCACTGTTTTAACTTCTTTATTTCCTATATTTAATTTATTTAATTTATCTAACGGTCATATCATACATTTTGATGATTTGTCAAATACCTGATAAAGGTTGTCGGATGTCAGGAACTCGTACCTCGTACCTGCTGAAAAGAAATCTTTTCTGTCCCCTGTCGGGAGATAAATACGAGAAGACTACGCTGCCCAAAAACACACAACGAATACATAGAGCATGCGAACCAGTGAAGGGCGTCGTGCACCAGAAACACAAGAAAAACAAAAACGAGCTCCATCAAGAACACAGAGAAGTGTTATGTGCATACACGAAGAACTCTGAAGAACATCATCTACTACATTCTCACTACCTGTGAACCTGGAGCATACGACACTCTGTTTCTAGAACAGAAACGAGAAGAGGACTCAAACTCACTTCTGATCGAATACAAAGGAGTCAAGAGCTACACTGAGATCACCAGAACTACTTCTAAACTCTACATCTCTTGTTCTGTGATTTATTCTACCTTTTGAGCAGTGTGTGTTATCTGCTATATTAAACACACACACTGACTCCTGTACTTTCACTGGAGGATCTGTAAATCCTCAGCAAACCCTTTTACACCCCTTTTCCCACTGTGGATAGTGGTAGAGGTCTTGTGACCTGGACAGCTTGCTGCTGTTGTCTGTTTTCCCACGTATAACTGTGGCAGAGGTTGTCAAACCTGGGCAGTTTGTGAAAACTGTTGTAAGGCCCGATACAGGCTGTGTATCAATCCTTTTTATCAAATTGCTTGGTGGCAGGTGATCACCAAGTGGAAGAGGACTAAGTCTCGGCTTGAGACTGAACCTCTTGGTTAATTCACTGTGTTTGTAGTTATACTCTATATCCATACTATACATATTTAATTTCATATTCCGCTGCTACTACTTTGAAATACAATCTATCTTCAAAGCTACTTTGATAATTAAATTAGCAAGTGTTTATATTTGTTATAAATCAGTAAGTTAGTTTCAAAGGTTAATTTAATCATAAGATTAAGTTAACTGAGAATTAATCAATCTTTGAGAAATTAATTTAACCTTCATAATCTATATAAATTCACTACAGTTTAATTTGTTTTTGAAATTGGGGGATTTTAATAGAAATTGTTTTTAACAGAAATTTTAATTGGAACTCAATTCACCCCCCCTCTTGAGTGTCCACTCCGACCAACAAATACGATTAAAAATTGAATTTTAAAATATTTTTGAAAACATTTTTATAATACAGGGTTTTGGGGTAAAATAAATTTCCGAGCAATGAGAGAAATAATGTTTTATTTTCATAAAAAATTATATTAAGTGCCAAAGAGAAAAAAATATGGTACCATTACATTAATATATATAATTAATAACCATAGGATAATAAAATTAGTTATAGTTCTTGAGATATTGCTCATAATATTTAATAAATGGAAGTATAATAATAAAGAATCTCATTAAACTATGAGATCGTAACAATAAATTGTTACCACTTTGGTAACATTGAATCATGATCTCCATGAAACAATAACATTAAATGAATCATAAAATATCCTGAAAATTAGGATATTTATGATAAAACATTTTTAACGATATTATATTCACATTTTATAAGAATATTGCTGCAAAATATAACATGTGTCTCAAAAAAGGAAAATTGAGACAAAATTACATTACAGATTTGGTAACTTTTGAACCGTAACCCACATGAAATATATATCATTAAAATGATATGTAAATAGCCATAAATAAAATTATAATAATAATATAATATATTCATAGTTATTATATACACTCCACAAAATAAATTAGTGGTGAATAAGGCATAAGTCTCATTGAAATTAAAGTGTGACTAGAAATCCCCTTACAATAAGTTTCGAGTCCCGCCATACTTGTTCAAACATATATTATAATAAATATATGTTTATTATTAATATAATAAATAACCACATTCATATATATAATACAGTATATTATTTTATTATATATTTATATTACCCATTTGTTAACAATTCCTTATTAATTTTATGTTTTGGGGAATAACTGATTTTTTCGTATATGTTCTGACTTCTAATTTTCACCCTCTAAATTAGATTGTGAATACCTTATTTTAAGAATTTAAACCATGATATAAATGTCATATATATTCATTATATATTTATTTATATTTATTCCTAAAAGTAAAAGGATTAAAATAAAATACATCATTCATGGAGATGGTAGGTCATATGTATGCATGAACATTGTATCCATTTTCTAGTTGTATTTAATGAAATAAAATTAAATGAGAAATATATATATTATAATTTATATTTAATTTTTAAATAATATATATCATATATTTTTAATAAACTCAATCTTTATACATTCCAATTAATGTGTGAATGAATCACATAACTTTGAGGAGGCGGTAGTCCACACGTACATAAACGATGTCATCGTATTCTCCAAAAATGAAAATCATGAAGGTATGTCTTATATAATATTTGTATGTGATTAAATAAATAATATATATTTTATATATCATTTATAAATTCTAAACTCCTCAGTATTTCTAACCATAAGATGTGGTAATGGATGAACGAACGACATCGGTTCGCAAGGTGGTAGTCTTCCATACACATAAATGATGATTGTGTATCCAATTTGATGGAAGGGTGTGAATTTTAAGAACATAACCTTAATATAATTAAATTTTTGTATTTTTAAGATACTAATATTATTATATAATTACGATATAAAAAGAATTTAATGGGTGTAGAAATATATAAAACAAAAGTGCTCGTTGAAGAACGTTACCTCATCTTCAGGTAACTCCTTTTAGTTTGCACCAAAGAACATCCTTGGATTTCTTTATAACCAAAAATAGATTTATATTATGATATGACATATATTTGGAGTTTATTTTTTATGTTTTTTATGAGAAAAAAGGCTTTATAGGTGTGAAAAAGGGAGGTGGTTGGGTGCCCTTTTATAGTGGACGAGGAGTGGCATTGTTGTAAATACCAAAAGGTAAACCCTATTTATAGGTATCCCTTACGTCATGGGATTCAAATATTAAAAATTGCTCAAAAAAATCGATATGATAGAAATATATCTAGTAACTTGGTTTTGGGGAAGATTAAAGTTAATTTTTTCCCTTAACTTTAATGTTAAACCACTTAGTAAACTCATTTTTATCTTATTCTCTATAATAAATTGTAAATACTTTCTCAAATATTTTTTGGTCAAATAATTTTATAAAGTCAATATATATTATAAATTTTTATTATTAAAAATATTTAAACTATTTTCCAAAATTTTAATCAAATAATAGGAAGAATATATTTTAAAATTAATTCAGCAAACATGACGCAACATCAGATTTTTAAAGGGAAAACGTTCAAAAGCATGAAATGTTCTTATATCAAATTTCAATTTGAAATTGATTCTAATGGCCTAAATAGAATTTATTTATTTATAATTGAACTTATTATACTTTAAACCCAATTTAAAATATAAATTAAATATATACATAAATTAGGGGAAAATGCTGTTTCAATTCAAATTTAGTGTTTTTCCTTATTCTTCAAAAATGAAAGTAATAATAATAATTCCAAAAAATCTCCCAAAGTAATTTTTTGTGTTCATATTACCAAAATTAATTTTATTTTTCAAAATAATAATTAAAAAAGTGTAAAAAAATATTTTTAAATTAATTTTTTGATAAAAAGCAGGCAAAATTTATTATAGAAAAACACAACTTTTATGCCTAAAATTTGATTTGTTCTTCTTTTATTCCTATAAAACATAATGGTTAAATGTCAAAACATTTGGTTGAATTTTTAATATAAAAATTTAATTAATATCTCTCGTTAATAGTGACTAATTTAATTTATACAGATAAATTTACTTTGTGACCACAAAAATAGGTTTTTTTATAAAAATACATCCTTTATATTAAATTTGTTTTTATTTTAATTTCAAATTATTTGATAAATAATGAATTAATTTTATAAAGAAGTGAAAATCATATTTTTATTATTTATTTAATATTTTTCTCATATACCATTCCAATGGTTAGCTGATAACTACTATAATATTTTAATAATATTATTGACAGTACATTGTAATTCGGTAAAAATAGGTCTTCTGTGTAATGATAGATATCGAAGTAACATGGTATTATGTGTAACACAAGCCAAAAATAGTATTACATGTATAGTTATCTAAACTCAATGTTTCTAGTATCATAATATTATCTTGGAATTTTTATAATGTAGGATTTACTTATTACAACGTGCAACAGAAGCCAACCAAAAAATTTATTTTATTCAAAAAAAATAGAAGTTTTACCTTATAACCTTGTTAAAATGAATTTCTCCCTCAAAATTCATTTGTGTCATCAATGGTTTAATACATGAAATATTATTTCATAGAAACCCATATCACAAAATTGAATACAAAAACTTCCTTTAAAAATGGAAAGTTGGAAACATAACTGGTACCCATGGTAACTCAAAAATAGGTTTCCACATAGGAGAACATAGATGGGAGGTGAATATATGGACATAGAAGAAAAGTGTAAATAATTATAGTGAGCTATTGAGGTCATTGATCCTAAAAAAGTTATTCATCAATATAAATCCATGTGGCTCAAAACTATAAACTGTTGGATCTAAAATACCATCAATTCATCATAAATAAAGGTACTAGGATAAAAAATATTTTTAAAGATCATTTTTTCAAAGATGAATAATTTTCAGGAGAATATAAACTTTCTCGATTTCATTCCCTTTCATAAGAACAATCTCACCCTATGGTTGTGAATTTATCAATTTCAACTTAATCTATTACTCTAAGGAATAAAGGTGATTTTTTAATCCCTGAATCACTCATGGATCATGAGACCCATAGATAGATTGATAAGTAATTTCACTTATCTTTGGGTATTATCAAAACAAAATTTTAATAAAATGTTATCCAATTTTCATAAATCATAATATGGTTAAATAAAACATTCATCTCTAAAATATCTTTAAAATTTCAAAATAAATCATTTCATAAATGGTTAAATAATTTATGAAAATATTTTTAACATTGATCCCCCATGTAAATATTGATTGAAACATACAAAACATATGAATAATTTCATCATTTATTCTCTTGAAACATGGTAATATTGTAAATTACCCAAAAACTGTACATGATTCTTCCTTAGTTATATAGAACACATTTTATTTTATATATTCCTTGAATCCAAAAATGTTGTAAACTCCATCCATGATAACATTAACCACTTTGACACAAAATCCTTTATCAGTTTTGAGGTTATTAATACTACCCAATTTTATCCAAGAAACACAACATTTTCTAAATATTGGGATCATATTAAGGTTTACCTTCCCTTCATAATGTGTTTTTGTTTTTGAAATTATAACCTTACAATTAATTCACTTTTCTAGGTCATCATTACCATTCATAATATTCTTTAAAATCGTTAATCAACAACTTATACTGAATAATACATATATATTTCAAAACTGTGATAATAGAATCATTGAATTCCAATACATAATAACTTCATTCATCCCACTTTCTTCTCAAACAATTAAATAATATTAATTTTCTTATTATTTATCTATTTTATCCTTTCACATGTGATTTTTAGTCTCTTCGTCATCAGTAATATAACCATTACTCATACCTCATTGATGATTCCCATTACATTATTTCCCTTTTGGACATCAATTTTCATAATTCCCATTCTTTCAATATCTAAATAACTCGACAGTCGATGATATCTTAGGGTTTCCATTATTCTCATTTTCTACTTTTCATTTTTTACTTGCAGTTACATTATTTTTTTCCTTCCGTTCCACAATTAAAATTACTCCATGTTCCTCTAAGATATCCATTAGGAGATTTCATACCTCATTCTTGGCACAAAAGATATAGAATATTCTTTACTCCATAGTGTCCATTAGCAAAAAACTTATTGAACTCTTTCATTTCACTCTTTAGTGAGTCTAAAATTTGGTTAAGGTAAACTTTGTTAATCATGTTCTGTGAAAAAATATTAGGTATAATCAAAATGTCCCTTAATTTAGTAACCATCCCATTTGAGTACTCATAAAAAATTGTTTTTCATATTCAACATTAACCCAGTTCCTTCTAATTCCCACAATTGAGTAAAACATGAAATAATAGTGTGAGAAACACATATCATAGAGGAAAACCACATAATCATGAAACATTACTCATATGAGGTCTAAATTATGACACTTCCTTTAATTGATGACACCTTAGGTTCATTCTAGGTCATTCATAGTCATATAATATTTAAATCCTTCAAGATGGTTCATGAAGAGTTTTTGAATTTCCAAAGTATATCCCCTGGTACTTCAAATTAAGTGTATAGCAAGGCTCGTTGTCATAAACTAGTTATAGATTGATTCTAGCTCAATAAGATGGTTCATGAAGTGTTTTTTAATTTACAAAACATATCACCTGGTACTTCAAATGAGGTGTGTAGCAAGGCCCATTTTTATGCACCAGTTCTGGATTGATTCTAGCTTAATAATATGTTTTTTTGCATACTACCTGTATGTATATTTGTTCTATATACACATCCACTTGAAGTATCTAGATAGGAATTTAATTTCATAGAAACCACTCTCTCAGTACATTACCAAAAATTATAGGACATTTTCCTAATCATTAACTCATCCTTATACTTATCCATAGAGACATCCCTTTACATATCCATAGAAATATCCCTATGGATCTTAAATTTTTCTTATCCTAGTTTCAAAAGGTTAACTAACCCTTTCATTTTATTTGAACTATTGAAACTCAGGATTAACAAACATGTATATTACATTATATTAGATGAATATTCAGAAAATAAAAAAATTAAATACTTAAAGACCGTGATATTTTAGTGTTTTTGGAAACCTGGAACACAATCATATAACTTTGTGAAATAACATCAATGTTTTCGATAAAGATCTTATTATTTAGTACTCCAACATAAAAAATTTCTTCATAACCATGGGAAAGGAAACATAAGAAAGGGAGATCTCATCTGCTTGTTGATGTTAAATTAAGGAGATATGTAAGCATAACATGGACATAAGGGTATGAGAACATGATCGTATCATTATAATATCATTCCCATCATATAAAATATCATAAACATAAATCATGTAATAAAGAGTGGTATTTCATAACACATGAATCAAAGTGAAATAAAATAAAATGATTCATGAGATCATAAAATTTTAATATGATATAGACTTGTAGAATACACAACAAATTATAACATTTTGAACATGTGTAAATAGGAATTGGTTCACTCTTTCGGTTAAGGACCTGATGTTAGGACCTCACACAAACATGTGTACACAAAACCAAGTCTGCGTATAAAATTTTGAAAATGTAATCATGTTCACACATAACAATGTAAATGTGTACTAAGTTTTATAAATAACATTTTTTACATTTAATATGGTTCATTCATAACATTTTTATTGTGTAATCAGGATGACGCATAGGTAGTCATACCTCTTGGGTGGGACACACGGAAATCCTGAGTTGAAGACCTTTCCTTATAGTGGGTTAGGTTACACCATCTTCTTATAGTGGATCAATCCAATAGACTTGTTTCCCACCATTATCTCACGAGTTATAAATCACTACCAAATGCATTGGAAAGACATATAGGTCTCATCCGTCACATAATGAAATCATTCATATTTGTGCCACCATATGATAAAAATTCATTATATCATCAGCCATGAAATGATATGGGTATCATAATCATTTAATCATATCATAACCCATGGAAAAAATATAGGTTTCTTAATAATTTCATCATAGAATAGTCCATGATAGGTAAATGGGTTTCATAAGTGTTTAATTCACATATAACCCGTAGAAGAGAAATAGGTTTCATAAACAACATTCCATATTAAACATAAAACATTGAAATAAAGACTAAGAATGGTGTCCTTGAATAATACCCCTAGTAAATCATAAAAATTTCAAATAATTTCATCTTATATTTAAACTAATTTTGAATTTTACTTTAAATAATTTTATTTTGTAAAATTTTCATTCCTCTTTGAAAAACACTTTTTAAAATAGAAACCATTTTGAAAATCATTTTCTTTGAAAACTTCCTTGAAAATATATAAAATAAGATTTGAAAACTATTTACAACCCTTTAAAAACATATAATTTTTTTAAAATATTTTACTATAAAAAGGAGAAAAAACTACTTTTTGAAAAATATTGTTTTTAAGTATAAAATTTGATTTATTCTTACCTATTGTATAGAAAACACAAAAGTTTAACGTTAAATATTTTATTGAATATATAATATATACATTTCATTAATATTATTCACCAAAAGTGCTTTGTTTAATTTATTGAGGTAAAATTTTCTTATTGCATACAAATATTTTTTTCATAAAAAGATATCTTTTATTTTAATTTTTAATTGAAAGGTCACAAAATAATACATTTTATATACATATGTAAACCAAATATTTTAATAATTTAGTTAATCCTATTTAAACTCTCCATTAAAATGGTTAGGTAATATCTATCATATAATATTATTTTAATAATATGTTAATTTTTTTAACTCAGTATTGTGTGTAATGCAAGATAAACATAGTGTTATATGAAATTAAAAATATCAAAAAGAATACATTCATTTGAAAAATTTATATTCCATAAAATCATGGGGTAATAAATTGAAACTATATTTTTGGTGGTACAACATGAAGAGATATATTTCAGATTACTTATCTTTTTTCTTTGTAAGTTAACAAGTTAAGGATGTGATAAAGAAGTCTCAAGGGATGTTACAACTATTACCCATACTAGAATGTAAATGAGAAAACATCACCAGATATTTTCTTCATCAGACTCCCATAATTATTTAAAGACCATAGATCTATTTTGGTTTTAGTTGATAAAATTATGAACTCAACGCACTCAATTTTTATCATAAAATAATTCTCTCTTGATTAGTTTTTTCAGAATATACATTATAGAAGTCATAAAGATGCGTAGAGGACCACAATCAATTGCATCTAATCAGGATATGAGTATTAGCTAAATGTTCTTTTGAAGTCTCTAGTAGTATCTTTATATAGAGTCTAGTTTTATTAATTATTATCATAATATGCCATGATTTTAGAAGGAATGGCTATGTTCAATATCGTACAAGATGTGCAATACTGATCTTAAATGAGTAAAGAAATATTATTATTTAAATATAGCCATTTTAAAATATATATTAAATTGGAGAGTATGTATACAATTAAATTATTTGTGAAATAAATATAAATCACTAACTCAAAATAAACTTATTGAAAAGTTCTTAAAAAATAATCATATAATTTTTAATTTTTTTTATTATTCAAAATAAAATACATTTTCTTCATAAATGAATTTTATTTCTTTTTATGAGTGAATATTGTAAGGTCTTTTTAGAATTTAAATAATATTTATCTGAAGATCTTTATTTATTTTTCTAATTAATATTGTTTAAATTATCTTAAGATTATTTTTTTATAATTTTCTGAAAGTATTGATTTTTCAATGACTAGTGAAAATTTATTAATTCTTTGGAAGCTCTATTTTTATTTAATATGATTTAAAAATTAAAATAAAATTTTTATTAGTATCAATATTTTATTAGTTCCATTTTATTTTAAATAATTCAATTATAGGTTTTTTAAAAAGATTTTATACTTGAATTTTGGAGAAAACATTTTATATTTTAAAGTGGGTATTTTTTTAAAAATTGTTCTTTATCACATTTTTTGGGATAAATTTTAAATTCAATTATATAAATTATTTGTTTTTGAATTTTAAATAAATTATTCCATATTTTGAGTCATTAAGTGAATATTTATTAAATAGGTCCCTTTGTTTTTTGGTTAAAATAAATAGTATCCTTCGTTATTTTTGTTACCATAGTTATAAGTAAATAAGACAATTGAAGTTGAAAATAAAATGATAAGGATTATAAAATATCCCCAAATAATGCCAAAATTTTATTTTATGGTTTAATTATGTCCATAATAATCAAATATTCATTTATATAATATTTTCTATGCATTATATTATGACTTCTATATTATTTTATTTTAGGAAAAGTCGAACATGTCACACACTTATTTTAAATAACTACAATGTTTTTAATATGGGGTTATCTAGAGGATGTGTCCAAATATAAATATTAATTTAAAATGTAAATTGTTTATATTCATCAAGTTAATTTATTTTTTATTTTATTGAAGATATAATTGCATTAAATTCCTACACAACGTCGGTGTAGTAATTAGTTAATTAATAGAAAAATAAAATATAAAATATAAAAATTATAAAAATTATTATAAATTATGATATATAATTTTTAACTCTAATTTTATTGATGAACACGAAATATTTAAGATAAAAAAATATTTTCTTCAAATTCTAAGTGTTATCTACATATTTTTAAAATCAAAATAATGAATAGTTATAAAAATTGACATTATTAATATTTTATAACATATAATATTATAATAAAATTTATAAAATTTCCAACAATATTATATTTTTAAAAGTAATTAATGTCAATTGTTGTTTTTTTTGTCATTTTTCTATTTAATGTAACTATATTAACCCTCAGAGACTAAAAAGCCTTGTTGTCATGATAAGTATAAATGTTTTAACAATGGGTTAAAACCAACTGATAAGTTTAAATATTTGACCCAATCTAAACTAAAAATTAATGGATTAGAGGATTTATATCTAGAATCATCTTACATTTGAAATAAACCATTTCAAACCATTTATAACAGAGAATTAATATTTATTAATATAATATTTTTTTAAAATTCCTAGAGTGCCCCTCCCCTCTCTTATAAAAGGGGACCTCCTCTTCCAAGTCTATCACACTTCAAAAATCCATTTCATTCACCAAATCCCTACCTAAATAAATTCTAATAATCTATCCACTAATTATATAAGTCTTTTTTTATAACATCATCCTTAGTGGTCTTAAGGTGGTAATACAAGGAGGTTTTCCAAAGAAGAATAAGATGAAGGACGTATGTGACGAATCAAACCCAAGATAAGGGATTTTCATCTCAATTTTATTTATATAGGACACAATACATATACACTAAAAATTTATTTTTTGTGATTCATATATTTCCCATTTGATATATTATATCAGGAATCTCTTGGTCTTCATGTTATTTAGTGGTTCATTTAAAGTTGTTTCTTTTATTGGGTTTATGATTAAAATGATACCAATGTGGTAAGGGTTTATTTCACAATCTCATAATTATTAAATATTACTTATTTTTAAGTCCCAATTGGAGAATATTTCTCTTCCATGACTATTTTTTATAAAAAAATCATTTTTTTACTATTCTCTTAAAAAAATTTAAATTCATTTTTAATCATGTATTACTTTTCACAAAAAGGTTTGGAATGATACTTTCTGTCATTTTCCAAATAGGTTACTTTGTGAATTTTCTAAAAAAATATTTAAGGAAATGTTTTTTATCATTTATTTAATAATAATATATCCCGAAATCATGATTACCCAATGATTTTAATCTTACAATAGATGTTTTTATGTTTATTTTCAAAAAAATAATATAATTGACAAGTGCATGGCATTTTCAAAAGAGACATGATTTTTAAATGGAAAAGCAATTTTCCTAAATAATTATTCTAATATACCTTTAAAAAAAATTATGATCTTTGAAAAAATCCTTTGATTATACTTAATATTTACTAGGGATATCATCCCCAGATACCATCCTTATTCATTTCATGGAAGAATATTATTTAAAATGAAAAAATAGATGTTTATAAAATC
Source organism: Viscum album (assembly GCA_963277665.1). Classification (NCBI taxonomy): domain Eukaryota; kingdom Viridiplantae; phylum Streptophyta; class Magnoliopsida; order Santalales; family Viscaceae; genus Viscum; species Viscum album. The sequence continues at coordinate 450,226,483 of OY728157.1, read as the reverse complement.
CATTTCTTTTATGAATTATGATATGATGAGTGATTTATGATCTTATGGAACACATAGAAACAATTTTCATTATGTTATGGGTGGGACCTGTATCTTCCTTAAATTCATTTAGTAAATTGTTGTATCTCATGAGATAGTTATGGTAATCATGTCGATGTGCATGATTCATTATGAAAAATAGGTCGATGTAATTGATCTGTTATGGGAAAAAATGATATGGTTGATTTGTTGTGGGAAATAATTATATGTACTTTATTCATTATAGACAACAAGTTAATGCCCTTGATCTATTATGGGAAACAATTTGATGTACTTAATTTGTTATGAGAAAGAAGTCAATAAGATTTATCTTCTATGGTAAAAAGGTGTTGATGCCTAATATGATGATCTTTGTAGTTATCCTTTACTTATTAAATGGTTTCTATACTTATGTTGGTGCCTCACTTAAAAATTTATGTCATGAAGTTATGATTCATGTTTTATTTATGATTATTTATCATTCTTATGATTCATGTATTTTGGAATGATAAATTATTATGTCATTACTAATGTTTATGCTCTTTTTCATATTAGGTATAAACTTTTTAGGTCTTTTTCATGATCTTATACCCGTATAATTATCTTATTGTTTTATTTTATTATCAATTAATATCACCCATTATTTCCCTTACTAAGTATCTAATATCAACATTTCTTATATTTTCTTTTTTCCATGTTACGAATAATGATGCTAAAAAAATTATATATAAAGGTTTCATATGTGAGTAATTATATGGGGGATATAAAATAATTAATATGTAATAAGAAAATTTGGGTATAGTGGGAGGTGATATTGATCTTTATAAACCAGTTTTTTTAACCCAAATAGTTTAATTTTTTCTTAATTCTATAAAAATATAAACCCAAAAGGTTATTAGGTATTTAAGTTAACCAATATTTTATTTTTATTTTTATTCTTTTATATATATAAAATTGGTTAGATTTTTCAGTGTGACAGTCAGAAATGCAATGATTGTTTTTTTGTACTGCACCAGGAAGTGTTGGATTTTGGATATTATATTTGGTATCATATTTGAGTTTAGAAAACTTTGTAGAATAGGTTGTTTTATGAGAATTTATCTTAATATTTATGGATACCATCATGTGTATATATGTTTTAGGTTTACCATAATTTAAGATTCTTAGACCCCCCCCCCCTTTAGGTCTTATGTGATTTAATTTTAAGAAGGATAATGATATTTAGTGAAAGGTATATGTAACACTTAGGTTTAACATTAATTATTATTTTAGGTTGGATTCGTTTACTTTTTTTACTTATGTTTAAAATTTATTTATAAACATTAGGGTTTATATGATCTTTTATTTTTAGGTAAGTATGGGTAATCAAATTTTTGGGATTTAAAATGAAAGGTATGAGATAAACATTGAGGTTAACATTTTTATTTAATGCCAACTATATTAAGGTTATTTTTTAGGATCTTTACCAAATTTATGTTAATTTTATAAGTATTTTACTTTTATAAAAATGATAATCCATAGGTTATTTAATGACCTGTCAAATCCGGCATGGCTATAAGGCTTGAACCAACAACCAAATGAAAATAAGGGTTAATCACCTACCACTAGACTATATGAGTTCCTAGTTAATATGACATTTTTTATTTATTTAAATATATAGAAGATACAATTTGTGTTCATATTTGTAACATATGTTTTATCATGTAGATAACCATGGGATTGGAAATTGATTTGGTGATAACTGATTAATGTTATTTTGGAAGACATTCACTATTTTGGGATCCCTATATGATGAAGGTGAACCGAATATTATGGATTTTGTTAAGGAATAATGGATGAATTCTATTTTATAGGGATATAGGATTTTTTTGGATTTATGGTGATTCAAGTTATACCTTAATATGGTTAGCATATCTCATAGAGTTTATCTTTAGGGAATTTACATTTTGGGAGACAAATGCTAAATTTATATTGGAAGATGATGTAATCAATATAATTATAATTTTTTTGTTTCAATATTAGTATGAAAGGTTTTTATTTTTTTTTATTTTATCTATTTATGGAATGGTATATGTTGAAAATTTTGTATTACTTTTTAATTTTGGAGATTAATGTTGTTCTCCTCTTGTAGAGGTTTATTATTTTTGGGAATCATCTTATCATTTAATATACTTTTTTTTTAATTCTTAAGGAAATAAGGAAAATATTTTAATTCTTTGTTGTATTATGAGAACCATAATAATTTGATTTTAGTGCTTCATACATGAAAAAGTCATCTCAATACTCATCATTTTTAGAAAAAGATAAGATTGTGGTGGAAATTTATTAAAGTATGAAACAATACTTTTCATGTAATTATATTTCCTCATTTTCTTATACTAGGCATTAAATTAATTAATTAACTCTAGTAAATGCATCTTAGGATTAAAATATTGTCTTATAACCTTTAGTTCTAAGGAATTGATGGTATTTACAATGTATGTGGTTTACAATTTTGGGATTGTTAACATTCTAAAGATCATTAAATTTCATTTGATAAATAATACTTGGTTATGAATTTTCTTACATATCTATATCATCACTAATTACTATTTTTATCCTATTTATAATCTTGTTATGGGTTATTACATACGACCCTCATTCAACCCTTTCCTTTTTTTCAACATAATGATTTATTAACCATTTTAATGAGGTTGGTTTCCATAAAATAATTTCATAATATTTAACCATTTATATCTAAGAATAAGATAAAATTGTGGGGAAAAAATTTATTAAATATAGACAATGTAATATCATAATTTTTTAAAAGTAATAACTATGTTTTATGTAGTACAATATGTGCAACACTAAGCTTAAACATACAATAAAATTTTATTATTTAAATTTGACTGTTATAACCTAAACATTAAATTAGTGAGTATGAATAGGATTAAATAATTTTTTTTAAAAAAATAAAGGTTCAAATAAATATAAATTTATTTAAAATTTTATAGAAACTAATCACACAATTTCAAGTAATTTTGTTTTATTCTTCAATATAAAATACATTTTTTAAAAAAAATTAGTTATAATCCCTCATATGAGTATGAATTTTCACTAATTTTTAAAATATTTAGAAATTTTATTTTAAAATTTTTAAAAAAATTATTAATAATATCAAAATTATATTGATAATAATTTAGGATAATTTTTTGGAAATATTGATTTTTTAGTGAATCGTATTAAATATTGATTTTTATTGAAACTTGTATTTTTATTTTAAAGTATTTTAAAAATAAAATTTATAATTTGAATTAGTATTAAAATTAATTAGTTCCATTCTATTTAAAATAATTCAATTATTGTATTTGAAATGTATTTTATACTATTATTTACATTAAAATAGTTTCTATTTTAAAAACTGCATTTTTTTAAAAACATATTTTTATTTGAATTTTTTCACCTTAATTTTAACTTAAAATCATACAATAATGTATATTGAATTTTTGGAAGTGGATTCTATATTTTAAATTGGTATTTCAAAATTTAAAAAATGGGTCCGTTTTATTTTTGGTCAATTGAATAGTAACCTTACTAATTTTCATAACCATAGTGAGGGGTAAATTAGTTAATTAAGTTTAAAAATAAAATGATAAGGATTATTAAATGACCACAAAACATGAATTTATTTTATTAGATGAATAAATTTCATCCATATTAATCCATTATTTTTTATATTTTATTTTATGTCCTTGAGATTATAAAATTTATAATTTTTTATTTTAGGAAAATTCAAACATGACACACTCTTATTTTTAATTATTATAAATTTTTTTAAAAGTAGTAATCCAAAGAATATGTTATATTATAAATATAATTTTTAAATATAAAATATTTATATTCATCATCCTAATTTATTTTTAATTTTAATTAAATAAATTGATAACCAAAATACTTTCACAACACAGGTGTAAAAATTATTTAACTAATGGAAAAATAAAATAAATGATATTAAAAATATTAAAATTAATATAAATTGAGATAATTAATGTGATACAAGAATTTTATAGATTAACATGACATGTTATGGATATAATAATATATTTTTAATAATTCTGTGCATTATCATTATATTATTAAAGTCAACATAATGAATTATTCTAAAAATTGACATTACTGATATTTTAAAATAAATAATATTTTAATAAATGATATAAAATTACTACAAATATTATATAAAACCACTTATTTTGTATATGGTTGATAATGTCAACCATGGAAAATTTTTGGGCCTTTTTGTATTTTTAAAAACTATATTGACACTCAAAGAGTAAAAATCCATGTCGTCACTATATTTTTTAAAATGGTTAATGAGGTGTTGAAACTAAATGATAAGGGTAGATATATAACCTAAACATTTACAAAAATTTATTGGATGAAATTTATTTGACCCATAATATTCTTATATTTTTAATAAATTTGTTTTTATCCATTTTTAATTGAATATTACTTTTTATTAATTTAACATTTGATAAATTCCATGAGTGTCCCACCTCTCTCTTATAAAAGAGGACCTCTTCTTCTCAATCCTTCACACTTAAATCTCAATTTTGTTCGACCAATCACTACCCAAATACCTTCTTATATTCCATACCCTAATTATATAGGTCTTGAGTTTGGCATAAAGATAAACATATTTGTCGTAAGGTGGTAACCATAAGAGGTCGTTGAAAGAATAGGTGGATAAAGAATGCAGGTGATGGGTTGGAATCAAGGTAATATATGTTTGTCTCATATATATTTATATCATACACATGCCTTATACACTAATTATTTCTTTTTTGTGGTTTATATCCAATTTTTTATGTATTATATCATTTATCTCTTGTTTTTTATGGTATTTAATGTTTTATATATAGTTATTTATTTCATGGGGAATATAATTCAAAAGTTACGAAAGTGGTAAGGGTTTATTTCACTATCTCATAAATATTAAATATTGAATTTTTTATATCTCTTCTAGAAATTGTTTCACTTCCATCTAAATATTTTCTAAATACTATTTTCAAAAAGGTTGTATTATTCTTGTAAATTTTTTTAAATAATTTTTACCCATGTTTTAATTTTTCCAAAATGGTTTGAAATGAATCGTTTTTTTTTGTTTTTCAAATGAGGTACCTTGTGAATTTTTGAAAAAAGTATGGAATGAATTTTTTTATAATATATATAATGATCATATTTTCTCACTATCATAATAACTCAATGATTTGAATACTATTATAAAAATTTACAAGTTTATTTTTAAAGAAAATTTTTTCATTTATAAGTGTGTATCATTGTAAGAAAAGAAGTGATTTTATAAGGGAAAATTCATTTTCTTAAAGAGTTATTCCAAGTGGTATTTTATAGTCATTTTTCTTATAAGATGATGTAATTTAATGATAATTAATATTTATTAGGGATATGATTCAATGATATCATCCTTATTATTTTTTTGGATGATTTATGGTTATAATTAAAAAATGAAATGTTTATGAAACCCATTTTTTCATGTGTTTGAATATGATGAATGATATATGATATTGTGGAACACATATTAATTATTATCATTATTACATAGGTGGGACCTATATCTCCCTACAATACGTTAGTTAAAGTATTATATCTCATGAGGTATTTGTGGGAAACTAATCAAAGTGATTGATGTATTATGGGAAAAAAATCAATGTTCATGATATGATATGGGTAAAAATTCAACATTAGTGATCCATTATGGGAAACAGTCTGATGTTCTTGACCTGTTGTTTGAAACAAGTAGATGTGCGTGATATTTTATGGGAAACAAGTTTATGTTCTTGATTTGTTATGTGAAACAAGTCAATGTTTCGAATCCACTATGGGAAATGGGTGTTGATGACCGATCTAATGATCGTGGTATTTATCCTTGACTTTTGAAATGGTTTTTATACTTATGATAGATCCACACACAAACATTTATGACATGAAAATATGATTCATGATTGAGTTATGATTATTTATCATTTTTATTATTCATGTATTTACAAATGCTAATGTTTTATAACATTAATCATTTTTATGATATTCATAAGATTGGGTATGAATATTTTAATTTATTATCATGATATAATACCCTTATAAGAATCTCATAATTTCATATTATTATTTATTGATGTCTTCCATTATTACCCTTACCAAGTATTTGATCTCACCGTTTCTTATATTTCATTTTCCCAAGATAGTAAGAATGATGCTAAATTTTTTTATGTTAATAAAGGATTCATATTTGAGTAATTATATGTGAGATTTAGAAGGCTTAACAAGGAATATGAAAAACTTGGTATAATGGGAGAAGATATTGATCTTTATAAACTATTTTTTAATAAACCCAAGTTATTAAGTGTTTTTCCTAATTCTCTAAAACAATAAACATAAAAGTTCCTTGGGTATGTTAGTTATCTAATATTTTCTTTTTACATTTTGAGTTTTTTATAGAAAAAAATAGGTCACATTTTTTAGTATCGAAGAAAAAAAATGTAATGTTTTTATTTTAGCACAAGATCCATGAATCCAGGTTTCAAATTGTAACACTTATCAACCTTGGACAGATAGTCAATATAAGGTAAGTATTAAAACGTAAAATATATGCATATATATTGTTTTATGGGTTTAAAAGGATGTTGGGATCAAATCCTTCCTCTAGTCATGTTTTCTTATAACAATAGCTTTTACACGAGTATTCATATAGATCGTTATAATGACCTCTATGGAAATAATGATAGAACTCCAATATGATAAGATGAATATAGAGAACCAAAAATATTGGGACCTAATATAGGAGAGAAAATGGAAGATAATATTAGAGGCATTAAATGTAAAATCATGGAATCTCACAATTGAAAGAAAAATTAAGCTGATAATCAAATGTGAAACCTAACATTTGATGTTTATGAGAAGGTATTCTGATAAATTTCACCATGGAATAAGATTTTAATATTTCCAAATAATATAATTCTTATTCTTAAGTACATTGTCCCCATTTAGATTCTTGATTAAGTAGGTATGGATGTTTATTGGTTGGCGCTTCCACTAAACCACTCTCTAGTTCATGATGTGTTTTATGCATCTCCCTTAAGGAATTATTTATATGATACTTCATATATATCAAACTCATAGGTTATAATTTTAGATAATTATATATCCTATGAAATAAAAACTTGTATAAATCTTGTATCAGGGAGATAAAATGATTCTGAATAAGAATACACACACGGTTAAATTTCCATGGGGTAATTAAGAATTTGAATTAGCTACATGAAAACCTCAGGATGTGATGAAAAAATATTGTCCTATTTTTTATAAAAGTGATATCATTTTGTGGGTGAAATTAAAGTTAAGGGGTTAGAATATGGAACCTTGATATTTTAGGGTATATTATTTAAAAATAAATTTTATTTCATCGATAGGTTATGATTCACACAACCCTCAGTCTAAATAAACTGTAATATAATATTATAGTATAACCCAATAGTTAAATTCGTTTTTTGAATAGGAAAAATTAAAATTTTAATATCATTTTTAAAATTTACAGATAAATTAAATATTTTTAAAAATAATTACAAAATAATTAGTAAATTATTTTTATTCTTAAAAAATACAAATTTTTCAAAAAGTATTTTTTTTGTGATTTTTGTCACCAAATAATAATATTAATTTCCTAAAAATTTAGAAAATTTATTCAAAAAAAATAATTTTTTTTATATTCATTTTTCAAAATTATCTTATAATAAAATTTTAATATTTTTTTAAAAAAATATTTCATTTTCTATGAATGGTGAAAAATTGTGATTTTTTTGGAAAACATCATTCTCATTTCAAGATTATACAAAGTTTAATTTTGTATTAAAATGGTTTTAAAATAATAATTAGTATAATTATATTATTAATAATCCAATTTAATTCATTTTAATTAATTTAATGGTGATTTTTATATAAAAACTCTGCATACTTAAGAAAACATTTTTTCTTGAAAACTATTTTTCACTTGGTTTTGTGAGTTATTTTAAAAGTATTTTATAAAGAAAATTTATATTTAATTTGATAAAATTAATTCTGTATTTGTAACAATAATTTAAAAAATTACTAATTAGTCCATTTTAATTTTTTCCAAATGAATTTTAAAAAGAGAAAAAAAAATTAATGTGGTTAAGGTTACAATGGTTTTAGTAGGGGTTAAATTAATATATAAGAGTAAATTTTCCAATTAAGCTTTAATAAATCCTATATCATTGAAATATTTATACCTATTCATATCCCACCCTATAATATATATCCATTACAATAGTTTTTCCGGGGAATTAATTTATTATATTATAATATTTTAAAAAATCTCATGTGTGTTAACTCCTAAACTTATAAATGGACACCCCTCCTTTATATTCATTACAACACATTTATCTTCTTATTTTAACAAAACCCTAATAATTTATCCTATAAAAAATCTTTTTCATGAATTATAAGTCTTTTTCTTCTTAAAAGTTTGTTCAAAGGGTCCTTCATAAAGTATCTAAAGGAGGTCTACTAAATAAAAGGTAATCATCCTACCCAAACCCTTTAATTTTATTTCTACTGATACCTCCTATAAATATATGGAATTAATAAAAAAATACAATATGATTCCTAAATATAATTAAAATTTATTATAATTAAATAAATATCATTATACTCCCTCTTTTCAATCAAATGGTAAGTGAAAGTATCACTTATACTCCACTTAGTGACACAATTCATTTTCCAACACCTTCATTAATAGATTGATATTACGATGAGTTTAACATTTATATATTATATTTTATTAAATAATTATTCTCTTATAATTATAATATCATATCTACCTTTTAAAAATCTAATATGTTGGAAAATGATAATATTTCTCATGTGTGGGTGTGGATTACAACCTCCATTTCATTTCCATCCATTGAAATGTGAAAACATTATCCCTAAATATGTATAGCCTTCCATCTCCATGAACGATGTAATTAAATTTTATATCTATATATATTTTATGGATGACTATAAGTATATATATAATTAATTTATATAATATTTATATCATTATTAACGTTATGGATATGTTGGAAACAATATCAATATACGAATACCTAAACTACCAAACAAGAATTATAATGAAAAATCAAATAGTTAACACCACGAAATAAAAAATATAATATTGATTTATTAATAAATAGGTGTTAAAATATTATAATTTGATCATATATGAAATTATAATTATATACATGGTTATATTATATTATTATAATAAATTTAAATATCTTATAAAATCGGTTCAATCTCTCTTAATGCTAGTCCAACTCGTGGTATAGGTTTATGTTACAAACCCATTGTTTACTAGGAATTTTTAAAATTATAATTTTAATGATTAAATTTAATTAAATATATCTAAATAAAGTCATTATTTTTCTTATTCTATGGTTATTTCTTAATAATACATGTTATCTTTTTATTTTCGTCACTTTATGTATTGAATAGACTGAAACAACTTTATTAAGGAAAAATAACATTATTTCTCACTTCAGTCAAAAACAGTTTTTCTTCCATATCTATTTTTTATAAAAAAAATTCAAGAATGAATTTATATTATTATAGGATTGTTTAATTCATTTTTACCCATTACTGTTTTTTTTTTAATTTAAAATTAATCTTCGTATAAATTTATGAATTATATACATTTTACTTTTTACTAAAAATATAAAAGGAATGCTTGTTTTTATATACACTAAATGAATAGAATTTAAATCCTTCATGAATACTAAAATGTTTAAAGATTACCTTATATGTTTCCATGTTTCATTTAAAAAAATCCTATAATATTTTTTAAATTGATATATTTTAAATAAGTGGTTTCAAAATAAAATGATTATTTTCCTCAAGAAATATTCCAAGTGATCTTTTAAAGAAATTTTTCATAAAATATAACATTATTTGATGTTAATTATTATTTAATTTGGATATTACCAAAATATAAAATCCATTCTCATTATCTATATGGTTTATTATTATTATTATAAAAATATGTATACGAAACCCATTTAATTTTCATAGTTTATGATATGATGAAATGTTGATATATTTATAGAACATGTTTCAATTCCACAGGTTATGATATATTTTGATTAATTTATGATCTTATGGAAGAAATATATATTATTGTTTAGTATTTGAAAGGTGTTTTTATAATTATATATCTTTCTAATTAATTTGGTAAAGATTGATATCTCATGACATAAAAAGGACAGGAATTGGCTATATTGACCCACTCTTTTCTTACATTACTATTAGACCATTATAAAGATAAACATAATAGTATAATACTAAGAGGATCCAGAGTTTTAGTGTCTTGGGAAAACTATGACCAAACATAACATTTACAACATCTAACATAAACATTAATTTAATTCATTCTTCTCCAGCTTCTTATTGTCCCCTGAAAACTCCATAGTACACATAATCACCTTCAGATATACATCAAAAAGGTGTGATCTGAAATACCATTAAGAGGATAGATAAGAATAATATAGCAATAGGTGAGAATAATAATAAAATCTTCTTCAAAATCCTGAGAGGAATCGTTAGAAAATGGCATGGAATGTGTCAATGCATAAAAAATGAAAACATCATGTATTTGGTGTTGACTATCAAAAATAGTTGTGAAAAAATCTAGAATCATGTTCCCACATCATTTCACTTTAACTCATGATATTCATCACATTACCCAATTCATTGTAGAACAATATAATTTAGGGCACACCTATCACATTCCAACATTCATATTGTGTTATATAATTCTTGGTGCACCTATCACATTCAAACATTTACTTTATCATACTTGACACATTAAAAATATGTCAAACATGAACATAAAAAAATACATGGAATGAAATGGGTTTCACATAAAAACACATACATTCATAAAAATTTGGTTCCCAAAATAAATATGGAATATCATTCTATACATATAACAATTAGACTTGAGTGAAGAGTGAAACAATCTTCAAGGGATAAAAAGGGTGTGATTATTTGAAAGAAGAGTTCCTTTCGAAAAAATTGGGTTTTTAATAAAATAAATTATAAAACATTAATATCCCATAATGTGTAATATAGTGATGAATAAATTATTTCTATGGTATATCCTTATTTAAAATGGGTTGAACTGGGAAAACCCATAGAAAGATAGTTGGGTTTGAATGTTTCCCCTTACCTTGTATCCGAATGCTTTCTTCATTTTAATGTCATGTATAAATACATTATATTCATTAATTAGATATTCCAGAACATTTTATACATTAATATGGTTCATTATTTTTTCATTAAGTACTTTTATAGGCTTTTGGATGAGTTATAGTGTTCAAATTCATTGTTCATGAGGGTTCTTTTCCTTAGTTTTCATGAACGGTATGAATGGAAGTTCACGTAGAACATGGATAAACATCGATAAATGATATTAAAAGTTAATTATTATGATACAAAACACGAAATTATCTTATAAATAATTTTTTTATGTACCATGAGAATGAATCATTCGAAAATAATTTAATGATTATTGTTTGGGTTAATTCAGGTGGTTTTTTGACCACCACGAACTTGTTTTGTTTAATCATTTAGTAATATGTACATAATTTAGTTGAAGAATATTCAAAAGGATATAATACATTTAACATAATCTTTTTCAGCCATAAAAATGGTTTTTTACCAGATCTGGAGGCGGTAGAGGAAAATGAAAACATGCCGTTCTTGAAAGTGATAAATTAACACCTCATGAACAATGTTTTCCTTTCTAAAATGAAAAAGAAGAAGAGAATGGGTTTTGATGATATATTATCCCATTAATATCAATAAAATTACAGTATATTTAAGATAATAGAGTTATCATACCTTGTTTATGAGTATAGGTGGGAAGTGATTAAGAAAAGAACTTGAAATTGAAAGGAAGCTAAAGGAAAAGAGAGAGAGGAATTACCTCGTGAATATTCTTTAAGGCACTTTGTATTGGTATTTTGATGAGAAGATAAAATCTTGGATGTGTGGTAGGTCCAAGGAATTATGTTTTGGAATATTTTAGACAATTATTGAAGCTTGAGAGGTGTGAGGAAATGATTGTGTGAGGGGTGGTATTTATAGTGGAGGGGATATGGGTTTTCTCAATATTATATTCATTGATTTATTATTTCACCACAGGACAACTAATAGTGATGATTCTATGAAAAAGAATAGTAATAAGTGCTTGTGAGTTCAAAACAATCGGTCTTACATCAGCATAACATCATACATGACACTATAATTAATGTATTTATATTATTTTTAAAATTATAGCATTTCACTATTTATAAAAAATCATGTAATTCAGAAAAATCCCAAAATTTCAACCTAACAATTTTTTGATGTGTATAATCAAAAAATGAACTCCATTTTTTAATAATAATTTTCTAGATATGATTAATTTAGTTTCTAATTAAAAAAATAAATTACTTGAAAAATACAAATTTTTAAAATTAAAACTGATTTCATAATGCTTTCAAAAATTACATAAGTTCTTATAAAATTATCTTAAAACAAGAAGACATAGAATTATTAATTTATGAAAAAAAATTAGGGAAATACATTTTCTTTTAAATTAATTAATTTATTATAATTATTTATTTAAGACATACAAAAATAATAATACTTTTACTATGATGATGTTATAACTTATAGGATGCCTAAATTTTATATAATCATTCATGGGTGTGTTTACTATTATTTTAGATGATTTACTATTCATAAGGGTCATATTACTATTTATAAGGGTAGGTTACTATTTATAAGGGTAGGTTACTATTCACCACAATTATATTTGTCCTATCAGACTCAAAACATCTTACAGATCGCAACTTTGTTTGTCTGATTTTTGAAATTCAGAACTTAGAAGTGGAAAAATTATGTTTAATGATCACATAATATTTAGTATCATGATATTTTATTATTCTTTCTAATGTAATTATAATACAAGTAATAATCATAAGAAGTTAATTCCATTGATAAAACTTTAGGTCATTACATTCTCCCCCCTTATGAAATTTCACCCACGAAATTTTATTTTACACTAATAGGTGAGGGTACATCTCCATCATGGCTTCTTCTGGTTCCCAAATAGCTTATTCAAATTTATGGGTCCTCTACAAAACTTTAACAAGATGGGTTGTCTTTTTTTCATAGGACATTATCTCTCCTATACAAAATATTATTTGGATTCTCCCTATAAAAGATATCACCTTCTATCTGTACTACCTATGAGTTCAGTACATTTGAGGTATCTGGTATGTACTTCCTCAAGAGTGATACGTGAAACACATCATGAACTAGAGCTATATTTTATGGAAGTGAAAGCCGATAGGCCATGGCTTCTATGTGATCAAGGATCTCAAATGGGCCAATGTACCTTAGGTTTAGATTCCCTTTTGTTCCAAACTGTATGGATCTCTTACATGGTGGTATTTAAAGGAAGAATTTATCTACAATGTCAAACTCCAAGTCCCTTCAATGGTTGTCAGTATAGCTCTTTTGCTGACACTAAGAAAACATGATATATTTCTAGATGACATGAATTTTCTCTGTCATATCTTGCATAAGATCAGTTCCAAGTATCTTTATTTCTCCAACTTCATCCTAACAGGTAAGAGTTCTACATCACTTTTCATACAACGCTTCATATGGATCCTTCTAAATACTCGAATGGAATATGTTGTTGTATGAGAACTCAAATAATGGGAGATTCTGAACCCATCTTCCTTTGAACTCTAAAGATCAGGATCTTAACATATCTTCAATCGTCTGAATAGTTCTTTCAGATTATCCATCAGTTTGCTGGTGATAGGTCATGCTAAAATTTAATTTAGTACTCAAATCTTGGTGAAGACTCCTATATAATTTAGATGTAAACCTTAGATCATAGTTAGAGACAATTGAGAGTGCAACACTATGTAGTATCACCATTTCCTTCACATATATCTTTTCAAGTTGTTCAAATAAGAGATCATCCCGAATTGAAATAAAATGGGAAGTCTTGGTGAGTCGGTCAACCACAACCCATATCACATTATTTAACTTGGACGTATTTGGGAGACCTCTGACAAAGTCCGCAGTGACATTCTCTCATTTCCACGTGGGTATAGGTAATGGTTGCATCATCCCTTTTTATTTTCACTCTTCTTTGATGTGTTAAAAAACCAAGAACATTGAGATATATTCCAAAATATCCTTCTTTATATTATCCCACCAGAAGTGTTCTTAGAGATCTTGGTATATCTTGGTGCTACTAGGATGGATAGAAAATGTTGAGCTATGTTCACTCTCCAATAGATCCTTCTTTATCCCAGGTGATGAAGGCACATAAAGTCATGTTCCAAACCAAATCACACCATCATTGTCAATATAAAAAAATTGCAGCTTCCAATTCATTACTGCATTCACCTTTTTTTTACACCAGATAATCCCTTTAAGCCTCATTAATATTCTCTTGGATTGATGGTTGCAAAATCATTTGGGAATGTTAGGATTTATCACATTCAATTTTGATTTCAAAATCCATCAAAGGAATATCCATGAAGATAGGGTCTTTCTAAATTCGTAACATGGATAGAGTAGTAGGTGATTTTCTGCTTAGTGCTTTATCTACATTATTTGCCTTTCCAGGATGGTAGTGAATAGAGAAATCGTATTCCTTGTTAAGCTCTAACCATCTCCTTTAACGCATGTTGATATACTTTTTGTGTGAATATATACATTATTCTCTTTTGGTCATTATATATGTCACACTTCTCACCATAAATTTAGTGCCACCAAATTTTCAAGGAAAAAACACAGCTTTTTGCTCTAGATCATGAGTCTAGTAGTTCTTCTTATGGATCTTCAACTGTCGTGAGGCATAGGATATCACATTATCATTTTTTATTATTTCACATCCCAATCCATACTTTAAAGCATCATTTTATATCACAAGACATTATATACTTTTTGGTAATATGATTATAGGTGTTGTTATCAACCTTCTCTTTAGATCCTTGAAGCTTTCCTCACATTCTTCAATCCATGCATACTTTCCCCCTTTCGTTATTAACTTAGTTATCAGGTTTTAAAATCCTAAGAAATTACATACAAAATTTTGGTATACCCATCTAATCTAAGAAAACTATTGTTTTTTATGACACTAGAGGGTCTGGGCCATTCCTCCCTTGCCTTTGTTTTAGAAGGGTCCACAAAAATTCCTTTACCTCAAATGTCCCAAGAATATGACTTGCCTCATCCAAAATCCACACTTTCTAAACAGGGCATACAACTTATCATTTCTCAATGTCTCCAACACATGTCTTAGATTTTTTTCATGTTCCTCCTTGATTATAGAGTAGATGTGAATATCATTGATAAATGCTTCCAAAAAATATTCAAGGTAATGTCTAAAGACACTATTCATCAAATACATGAAAATTATAGGGGAATTATTAAGTCATAGGATAATCACCAAAAATATATAGTTCACATACCTTGTATAGAAAGTAGTCTAGAGAACATCTTCCTTCTTCACCTTCAGCTGATGATATCCAGAATGAAGATCCACCTTCGAGAAGTATTGATATCTATTTATCTTATCGAAGAAGTCATCTATCCTTGGAATAGGATACTTATTCTTTATGTTGATCTTGTTGAGTTCCCGATAATCAATATATAGCCGCATTGATCCATCCTTCTTCTTCACAAAGATCACTAGAGCACCCCAAGGTGATGCATTAGGGTGTATGAACCCTTTTTCAAAATTCCATTGTAGCTACTTATTTAACACCTTCAGTTTGACAGGATCCATCCTATAAGAATACTATGCGATAAGAGTAGCTCCTGGTATGAGTTCTACTGAGAACTCTACCTTGAGATCTGGGGGAAATCTGGGTAAATCATCAAGAAATACTTCACAATTTTCCCTTATGATGGGTATTCTCTCAAGGTCACTTCCCTTTAACTCAACCAGTTTGGTGAGGTATGTTTTTTAATATAGTATCAACACCCACACCGTTGAAGGAATTTTTTAACGGAGATTCTTGATCATCCTTTACTTTTTAGACGATCATGGGATAGTTCAGAATATGGAAATATATTTCCTTTTCCTGGTAGTTGATATGCGCTATATATAACGAGATCCAATCCATTCCCATTATGGCATCTAATTCCAGTAAGGAAAATATTACTAGATTTTTGGAATAATCATCCCTTATACACCAATTGGAGAAGATCTATACAATTGGGATGCAATGATTTCACCACTTGGTATTTTTATAGATATATCTACCTCACAGTTTTGGGGCTTTGGTTCTATAGTTCTAGAAAACTATCAAGATATAGAGTAATGCATAGAACTAGAATCAAATAAGACTTTTACATTATTGATTGAATAGTAATTGTACCTTATAAAACATTCTTATCTTGAAACACTTTCATAGTAGTGATGTAATAATCCTTACCTTGTTCATTTGGATTTGGAGGATGATGACACTGATTACCTTTGAGGACTTGAGGTTTAGTGCACTATCTTGCATAGTTCCCTTTCTCCATACAGTTGTAGCATTGAACAATGGGTGGGGTTTCCCTTTCTTCCAATATGTTCTCCTCTATTCTCATGTCTTTTTGAAACTCTTGAGCATTGTGGCCTTCTTTCCCACACATGATGCATTTCCCCATCCCTTTATGGAATTTCCCATGATGCAACTTACTACATTTTTCACATGTAGGTCATTGAGTTTTTTCCCTCCTTTGTCATTAAATCCTTCATCTTGAAAATCCATCTTTCTTTTATTATCACCATATCCATTGGAACATTCTATAAACTCCATATCCACTTTGAGGGAACACCGGAAAACTTATTCATAACTCCCAAATTTTGGAATTTCAAGATCCTATGAAGGGTGTGGTTTTAATCCACTAAAGAATCTATTAATTTTTTATCGTTGTTGATAACAAACCTAGAAGAATACCTTGAAATCCTTGTGAAATTTTCTTCATAGGTTATGACAGATTCTACTTCATTTTTCTTGAGATCAAAGAATTATCTAACCATATTTGTATAAAGATTTTATGGGAAATACTTGTTAAGAAACATGATCTTAAAGTTTTCCCATTACATCTCTTTAATTTTTTCCCTTCGCTTGGTGTTCTTAATCAATGTGCACCATTGGTTGTCCTCTCCATATGTACGATAAATAGACATTGTTACCTTATTCCTCTCAGATCACTAAAGCAAAAAAAAGATCTTCTCTATGGATTTGACCCACTGTTCGACAACTAGTGGATCTGAAGATCCACTAAATGTCGGTGGTTGTTGCAGCATACAACACTCGACATTCATCTGCTCCCTCTTAGGTGAAAGAGGATGTTTCCCATTATTCTGGTTATTGTTCATAACCTAAGATGTTTGGGTAAGCATCGACATGAATTTTTGAACTCCACCTCCTAAGCATTTGGGATGTCATTTGGGAAATCTTTGCATTGGCCATCACATAGGTTGTTGGCTTGCTTTCTCCTGGTTCCCACCATTTTATAAAATAGAAAAGGTTAGAACAAAACATAAGCAATAAGTCGTGAATAAATAAACAATTTATTTGTAAAATTTTCACTAAAATCATAACTTATGGGAACCATATGTAAAGTTTATTGTGTGCCTATTTGTACTTAGTCTCATACAAGAGGTTTTCTCTAGGGGTCAATAATCCTAATTATAAAATTAACTAGACAATTCCTCTAATAACAACTATATAAACCCATCCTTTTCTTACATTACTATTACATCATTATAAAGATAAACATAATATTATTACACCATGAGGATAAAGAGTTTTAGTGTCTTGGGAAAACTAGGACCAAACATAACATTTACAACATCTAAGATAAATATTTATTTAACTCATTCTTCTCGGTCTTCTTATTGTCCCTTGAAAACTCTTCAGTACGCGTAATCACCTGAGGATATACATAAAAAAGGGGTGTTTGTAACATCCCAGGTAAGTAAAGAATAAACAATTTTCATATTTATTAATATTTACGAATTAAATATTAATTTTAATTAAAAGGGGTTTCTACGTTCGATAGCGTACTCGGTACGCAACGATGAGTTTCTTTGAAAACTTACGTTGCACACAAGTAATAAAAATATATTATTTTAAATGTTAGTTAACGAGTAGCCATTGTACTGGTGGGAATGGATGGAAATAACTAAAATATTATTATATATATTTTTAAATGTTTTTACATTTACCTAATAAAAGATAAAGGCTTAAAATACGGAAAGAGTTTAATTTTAGGCATTTATACCCTAATTTTCATGAAAGGTCCACTTATCACCTTTTGACGGAGAACCATCATTAAATATAGTTTTGATCGATCTTATAAATTATATTGGACCAAATATAACTCTTCTTTAGAATTGGGACATCAAAATTTACTTTGTGTAAATTTTTGGTACCTTTCTGATAAAGTTCATTTTTTTAATGAATAGTGTAAAATATTGTATTTTAATTCAAAACCTCTTTTTAATCTAATTTATTTATATGATTAGATTATATTTTGAATTGGTTTTAAAGTGAAATTAGAAAATATTTTTACCATTTAATCCAATGGTGGTCATTGGAATCAATTTCACTTTGAAATTGGACTCAAACTAGTGTCAATCTTTTGATACTTATTGTTTCATTAAAACACGCTATTTGCTCTGACAGCGGGAATTAATTATTAAATTAATTAATGTGACTTATATGTTTTGAATTTTGTAAAATAGACTTCATTTTTGAATTCGGAATATCAAATATAGCTTAGGGTGATTTTTTGGTAATTTTCTGAAAAACTTCAATTTTTTATGAATAGTGAAACCACTAAGTGGTACTTATAAAAACTGATTTTCCGTTTAAATAAAATTTTGCCATCATTGTGTTTTGAATTTCAAAAATCCGACATACATGGTTGTCATTAATAATTAAAAGGTGGTTCAATGAGATTAAAATAATTTTTTGGTGAATAGTAACTTATTAAGTTCTTAATCGCGATTAGTGGTAATTAGTGTAGTTTAAGGTATAAATAATGCTTTAATAATATGAAACGGACTTGACACATGTCCTAACATCATTGGATGTGTAATGGCCGACCAAGACAAGCCATGGGTCAACTTGGGGACCCCATGGAGGCACTTTGGTTGGGAAATGACATAAATAACTTTTTATTTAATGTAAAAGTAAAAATGACACAAACATAATATGTTTTACGAAAACAATTTTTACATGGGGTTATAAAGATCAGATTTTTGATTATAAATAGTAATTGGAAAGATAAAACGATTTAATACATCATAGTATTTTTTCTATAATTTTTAGACATTAAATAAATTAAATTATTTATTACATAATAATGATGCAGCGATGATATCATTATTTGATGATTTAAATAAAATGGAAAGATAATGTAAAATCTATGAACTACACATGTAAAAAACCAATTGCATGATTTTATTTAGAACCCTTATCACCTTATACAAGAATTATATCAATGTGGGACCTTTTAAAACCGAAACACATTTTCAAATAAAGTAATATTTCATTACTTTCCAAAAGTGCCCCTCCTCTCCTCTTATAAAAGGCCCCCACCTCTACCTCATTTCACACACTTCTCAAGCCTTTGGCTCGGCCAACCCCTGCCCATTTACTCTCTCCACATCCCTCTCCTCATCCTAGAGGATTCCCTTTGGGCAGAATCCTTTCAAAGGAAGCCTTTAGGCTCAAATCAAAAGGAGTTACACTTTTAAAGGTAATTCATTCTCTCTTGTTCATTTGTTTTATTTTGCTTCTCCAACCCTCTAAACTCTTTTTATTTACTTCTTTTGTAACAAAACCAGTATATTCAATATACTAGGATGTTTTTATAAGATTTATTCGAGCTACACTGTCACACAACTACATCAAATGGTTATTGAACATACGGTTTCCGTGGATGGCGAAATTCTGCCTCCTGAAACAATGATTGTTCAATACTCATTTAACACCTTCAAAGGTGTCCATTATGATGTCACTATTTTTATATATGATATATAATATGTGTATTTTTTTCTTTAAGCTTCTTTATATTTCATTTGGGCATACCTTTATGGTTTCCATTATGCGTAAACACGATATCTTCATTTAAGGAAGTGCGGACTACCGCCCCCTCAAAGTGATGTGATTCGTTAATGCCATATGTGGGACGTGTAAAGGATGGATTTAAAGTTATTATATATGATGTTATACTAGAATTATAATATACCTCTATATCATTATTATTTCTTTCCATTAAAGTATGAGATAGAAATGAAAGTAGCGTTCATGCGTACGTACGGCTTACCGTCTCCATGAACGGTGCATTTCATTTCTTATCCCCAAATGTAATGTACTATTAAAAGTACATGTATATAATGGATATATATAATTAATGATATATCTAAATAATGAATATAATTCTGGAATTAAAATATACATACCTCTCATTTAGTTTTAATTCCATTAATATGACAAAGAAATGAAAGTAGCGTTCATGCGTATGTACGGCTTACCGTCTCCATGAACGGTGGATTTCATTTCTTACCTCTAAATGATTATGTAATATTATAAATACATGTATATGCTGGATATATATGATACATATTATATCCAAATCGGGAATTTCATTCTGGATATAAAGAACCTTTGACCACACGAACAACATGTAATTGTAAGAAGTCCACTTTCGACTTAAGAACCAAATATTGAGAAAACAAACATTATTAACTTAAATGGTTACATAATGTTTATAACATAGAAATAAGTGATATAAAATGAATAATGAACTTTAAAAAGGTTCTTAATCAAGTATAAATTAACTCAAGCTTATTATTCAGGACGTTAAAGAACGATCGAGTCAAGTCGGACCCGAGGTAAGGGACTTCGTCTCAATCTCCTTTCATTGAGGCATATTTCGTTTTATACACAACTTTTTGTATACGGTGTGTAAACCACTTTGACTTTTACTTTTATACAAAAGGAATCTTTTTCTACGAAGCGTTTTACAAAACGACAAAAAATAATGTTTCTTTTAACGTACGCGGCGACAACGACCTTTTCCGCCGCCGCGAGTATTATTTGGTCTTTGGATTTCTCAACAAGCCGTAATGTTTTTAGAATAAAATAAATACCATATACTCTTTTATGTATTTTGTTATTGAAAATGGTTTTGAAAAAAGGATTCTATTATGTCAATATATTTATGATATATTGTGATTGAAATGTGGAAATGTTATCATTCTTTTATATTGGTTTTATGTTTTATGATTTTATACTGGTACTTGGACATTTTAACGGGTGGTTACGTTATAAACCATATGACGGGTGGTGCCGTGAATACCAGGACGGGTGGTTACGTTATAACCTCCAATGCATTGGGTATGGAAGTCGGTCGTATGGCTATTCCATTAATTATGTATGGAAATTGTCCGTATGTCTATTCCATTAAGTGATATGTGTGGAAGTCGACCGTATGGTTATTCTACTTAAGTATGTTTATGTCCCAAGTTACATTTATATATGTTATGAGTTCTTTTTATGGATTTTATGGTAATCCTTTGGTTACAAAAAAGTAATTAATGATACTTTATTCAGTGAAGAGTTTTTACTACTTCATGAAGGTGAAGGTATTACTTTGATAGAGTATATATGGTTTATTTGATGTTTGAAAAACTAACAGTTTTCATTCTTTCTGTATCCCTTACTGAGCTTTTTATGCTCATCCCATGTTTTTTTGAAATTTTTTTCACAGGTCAAGGGAAAGGTACATGATATGATGATAGTGTCAAGGAAGTGTCAAGAAAGAATCCATGTTTATTTTAAATATGTTTCCATTGATGGGAACGAAGAATACTATCTTTATGTAACCACTTTGTTTATATGAGGAATGTAATGCATGTTTTATGATCTAATTCTCTAAAACTCTAAACCTGAAAATATCCTCAACGTGTAATCTTGTGATAACTCAAGATTAAGTAAGGTTTAAGGCTGGGGCCTTATAGTTCGTATCAGAGGTCGGTTTAGATAACTTTAAGAGTTATAATTCTATTAAATGATTATCCAAAATTTTTTTTTTTTGAAATGATATAGCATTTGAAGATTACCATGATGCTTCATCTAAGACATGTTTGTTCAGAATGGTTTTCCGTAGAGGAAACAGGGAAGCAGTGCTAGGAAGGCATACAGAAGGAAATAACCTTCCGAATCAGCGTCCAGAAATGGTCGGAATTGGAACTGAACAGTTTGTTGCAGTAATGGCATAGTTGACTCAAGCGATAAATGGCGGTGGTATCCATGCACGAGATCATCCAGATCAACTGCAGAGGAACATGTCAGTGGTGGAACATTTCATGAGGCAACATCCACCATCATTCAGAGGATCATCTGACCGTGTGCTAGCTAAAGGGTGGATTAAAGCACTAGAAAAGATTATTGATGTCATGGGGTGTTCAGACAATCAAAAGGTTAGTCTTGCTATTTACCGTTTGGAGGGTGAAGCAGATCAGTGGTGGTCTATGGTTAAAAATATCAGGGACGCTAATGAGATTGATGCTCTTGACTGGGATGAATTCAAAGGTATGTTTCTTGAGAAGTATTTTTCTATGGCTGTTCGACTTAGGATGGAAAAGCAATTCTTGGAATTGAGGCAAGAGGAAGACTCAGTGGTTGCCTATGACGAAAGGTTCACTCAATTGGCAAGGTATGCTCCAAATTTTATCCGAGACCTTGATAGTAAAATCAATCGTTTTTACTCAGGATTAAAGCCAAAATATCGAAGGGCGTTAGCTTCTCGGGAATTTAAAAGTTATGAAAAGCTTGTTCGATGTGCTGAGAAGGTGGAAATGCAGTTTGCCGATGACCAAGTGTTCTATAACAACCAGCAGAAGAAGAGACCGAGGTGACAGGAGAAAGGTAAGAATTCTTCAAAAAAGTCTGATGGTAAGAGAACTAAGTTTCCAGTTTGTGATAAATTTGGTAAAAGGCATGCTGGGGAATGTCTTCTGAATTCTGTAAAGTGCTACCGATGTGGTAAGATGGGACATAAGGCCGTGATTGCACTGAAAAGGATCAAGGTGAAGGTAAGAACAAATTTGATTTACAGTTAGTGAAATGTTTTAAGTGCAATGAGATGGGTCACTATACAAATGAGTGTCCGACAAAGAGCGTGAGTGATGAGAAGCAGTTAGACTACAAGCAGAAAGGGGTGGTGAAATCCTTTGCAGCTACTTCAGCAGATGTCGGGCCATCAAATGAAGTTGTATCAGCTCCAGGGAGATCAGTTTTTTTCAAATATTGACCTGAGATCGGGGTACCATCAGCTGAAGGTAAAGGAAGTAGACGTTCCGAAGACCGCGTTCCGTACGAGATATGGCCATTATGAATTTGTAGTAATGCCTTTTGGGCTAACCAATGCACCTGCTGTATTCATGGACTTAATGAATAGAATTTTCCATGAGTTCTTGGGTAAGTTTGTCGTGGTTTTCATTGATGATATTTTGGTGTTTTCTAAAAGTAAAGAGGAGCATGAAAGACATTTAAGGGTTATCTTTCAAACCTTAAAAGAAAAGACATTGTATGGGAAATTCAGAAAGTGTGAGTTTTGGTTGCAACAAATTTCTTTCCTTGGTCACATTGTTTCTAAAGATGGAATAACTGTTGATACTGCAAAAACAAAAGTTGTGGGAGAATAGCCAAGACCCACAAGTGTAACCGAGATTCGTAGCTTCCATGGTTTGGCGGGCTATTACCAAAGGTTTGTTATAAATTTTTCACGGTTATCTAGTCCAATGACTAAGATAACTCGAAAGGGTGTTAAGTTTATCTGGACAAAAGAATGTGATGATTGTTTTCAGGAATTGAAAAGAATATTGGTGAATGCCCCAGTTTCGGCACTACCTTCCAGGAATGGTGAGTTTGTTATATACAGTGATGATTCATTGAAAGGACTTGGTTGCGTCCTAATGCAGAATGATCAGGTAATTGCTTATGCTTCAAGACAGTTGAAAACTCATGAGGTAAATTACCCTACACATGATTTGGAATTAGCTGCTGTTGTTTTTTCTTTAAAAATTTGGAGGCATCATTTGTATGGAGTAAAGTGTGAAATATATACCAATCACAAAAGTTTAAAGTATATATTCACTCAGAAAGAATTGAACATGAGACAAAGGAGATGGATATAACTAATCAAGGATTATGATTATTCAATTCATTACCATCCGGGAAAAGAAAATAAAGTGACTGATGCTTTGAGTCGAAAAAGTAATTCTTCATTATCAATGCTGCGTTTGGAACGTGATCCTTTGGTTAAGGATTTGATGAACATTGGCATAGAAGTTGATGGTGCAGGAAGTCCTTCTGTTTTGTTTCAGGTATCAGTGAGACCTTCTCTATCAGATAGAATTAAGCAAGCACAGAAGCAAGACAGTGAGTTGCAGAAAAAGGTAGAGCTGGTTCAGAAAGGTAAGTTGCCTGAATTCAACATTGATAATGATTGCGTTTTGAGATTTTGGAAGAGATTGTGTGTGCCTTGTGATTCACAGTTGAAGAATGAGTTGTTATGTGAGGCTCATAGTTCCCTGTTTTCAGTTCATCCTGGCAGTACTAAGATGTACAGAGATCTGCGGGAGTATTACTGGTGGGATGGAATGAAAAGAGACATTGCTGATTTTACTGTGAAGTGTTTGACATGTCAACAGGTTAAAGCAGAGCGGCAGTTACCGAAAGGGATGCTTCAACCTTTACCAGTGCCAGAGTGGAAATTGGAGAATATATCCATGGACTTTGTTGTTGGATTACCGAAAACACCTCGAGTTAATAATGCAATCTGGGTTATTGTTGATCGCTTGACCAAATCTGCTCATTTCATTGCTATACGAGATACTTTCTCTCTTGATCAACTTTCCCGTTTGTATCTTAAAGAGATAGTCAGGTTACATGGAGTTCCTCTCTCCATTGTATCGGATCTTGATCCCAGGTTTACTTCTAACTTTTGGAAAGGCCTTCAGAAGTCGTTGGGTACTGAATTAAATTTTAGTACAGCTTTTCATCCTCAATCAGATAGGCAGTCAGAACCAACAATTCAAACATTGGAGGATATGCTACGAGCTTGTTCGATGGATTATCAGGGAAGTTGGGACCAACATATTTCTTTGGTTGAATTTTCATATAATAATAGTTTTCATTCCAGTATACAGATGACACCATTTCAGGAATTATATGGGAAGCGGTGTCGAACTCCTGCTTTCCGGGATGAAGTAGGTGAATGGAAGTTGATGGGACCAGAATTGGTAGAAGATATGGAAAAAAAGTTCAGCTGATTCAAAAACACTTGAGAACAGCTCAGAGTAGGCAGAAGAGTTATGTGGATAACCGGAGGAAGGATCTATCTTTCGAGGTAGGTGATCATGTTTTTCTCAATGTATCACCATGGAAAAGTGTGATGAGACTTGGTAAGAAAGGAAAGTTTAGTCCAAGGTTTATTGGACCATATGAAATTCTGGAGAGAGTTGGATCAGTTGCATACCGGGTGGCTTTACCTCCGATTTTATCTCTGGTACACAATTTTTTTCACTTTTTGATGTTGAGAAAGTATATGCCAGATCCATCTCATGTTTTGAGTCCAGAGGTAGTTCAGCTGGAAGAGAACCTATCTTATAAGGAACAACCGGTCCAGATTCTTGACAACAGGGAGCAGGTGTTACGGAATAAGGTGATTCATCAGGTAAAGGTTTTGTGGAAAACCCAAGTGATTGAAGAGGCAACATGGGAATCTGAAAATGCTATGAGGGATAAATACCCCCACTTATTTTGATAAGTGAATAAAATTGCGAGGACGCAATTCCCAAAAGGGGGGAAGGATGTAACATCCCAGGTAAATAAAGAATAAAGAATTTTAATATTTATTAATATTTACGAATTAAATATTAATTTTAATTAAAAGGGGTTTCTACGTTCGATAGCGTACTCGGTACGCAACGATGAGTTTCTTTGAAAACGTACGTTGTACACAAGTAATAAAATAATATTATTTGAAATGTTAGTTAACGAGTAGCTGTTGTACTGGTGGGAATGGATAGAAATAACTAAAATATGATTATATATGTTTTTAAATGTTTTTACATTTACCCAATAAAACATAAAGGCTTAAAATAAGGAAAGATTTCAATTTTAGGCATTTATACCCTAATTTTCACGGAAGGTCCACTTATCACCTTTTGACGGAGAACCGTCATTAAATATAGTTTTTATCGATCTTATAAATTCTATTGTACCAAATATAACTCTTCTTTAGAATCGGGACATCAAAATTTACTTTGTGTAAATTTTTGGTACCTTTCTGATAAAGTTCATTTTTTAATGAATAGTGTAAAATGTTGTATTTTAATTCAAAACCTCTTTTTAATCTAATTTATTTATATGATTAGATTATATTTTGAATTGGTTTTAAAGTGAAATTAGAAAATATTTTTACCATTTAATCCAATGGTGCTCATTGGAATCCATTTCACTTTGAAATTGGACTCAAACTAGTGTCAATCTTTTGATACTTATTGTTTCATAAAAACACGCTATTTGCTCTGACAGCGGGAATTAATTATTAAATTAATTAATGTGACTTATATGTTTTGAATTTTGTAAAATAGACTTCATTTTTGAATTCGGAATATCAAATATATCTTAGGGTGAATTTTTGGTAATTTTCTGAAAAACTTCAATTTTTGATGAATAGTGAAACCACTAAGTGGTACTTATAAAAACTGATTTTCCGTTTAAATGAAATTTTGTCATCATTGTGTTTTGAATTTCAAAAATCCGACATACATGGTTGTCATTAAGAAGTAAAATGTGGTTCAATGAGATTAAAATAATTTCTTGGTCAATAGTAACTTATTAAGTTCTTAATCGCGATTAGTGGTAATTAGTGTAGTTTAAGGTATAAATAATGCTTTAATAATATGAAACGGACTTGAAACATGTCCTAACCCCATTGTATGTGTAATGGCCGACCAATACAAGCCATGGGTCAACTTGGATACCCCATGGAGACACTTTGGTTGGGAAATGACATAAATAACTTTTTATTTAATGTAAAAGTAAAAATGACACAAACATAATATGTTTTACGAAAACAATTTTTATATGGGTTTATGAAGATCAGATTTTTGATTATAAATATTCATTTGAAATATAAAAATGTTTCCTAAATCATAGTATTTTTTCTATAATTTTTAGACATTAAATAAATTAAATTATTTATGACATAATAATGATGCAGTGATGACATCATTATTTGACGATTTAAATAAAATGGAAAGATAATGTAAAATCTATGAACTAAACATGTCCAAAACAAATTGGATGAGTTTATTTCGAACCCTTATCACCTTATCCACGAATTATATCAATGTGGGACCTTTTAAAACCGAAACACATTTTCAAATAAAGTAATATTTCTTTACTTTCCAAAAGTGCCCCTCCTCTCCTCTTATAAAAGGCCCCCACCTCTACCTCATTTCACACACTCCTCAAGCCTTTGGATCGGCCAAACCCTGCCCATTTACTCTTTCCACATCCCTCTCCTCATCCTAGAGGATTCCCTTTGGGCATAATCCTTTCAAAAGAATCCTTTAGGCTCAAATCAAAAGGAGTTACACTTTTAAAGGTAATTCATTCTCTCTTGTTCATTTGTTTTATTTTGCTTCTCCAACCCTCTAAACTCTTTTTATTTACTTATTTTGTAACAAACCCAATATCTTCAATATACTAGGATGTTGTTATAAGATTTATTCGAGCTACACTCTCACACAACTACATAAAATGGTTAAATAACATAAGGTTTCCGTGGATGGCGAAATTCTGCCTCCCGAAACGATGATTGTTCAATACTCATTTAACACCTTCAAAGGTGTCCATTATGATGTCACTATTTTTATATATGATATATAATATGTTTATTGTTTTTTTTAAGCTTCTGTATTTTTCATTTTGGGCATACCTTTATGGTTTCCATTATGGGTAAACACGATATCTTCATTTAAGGAAGTGCGGACTACCGCCCCCTCAAAGTGATGTGATTCGTTAATGCCATATGTGGGACGTGTAAAGGATGGATTTAAAGTTATTATATATGATGTTATACTGGAATTATAATATACCTCTATATCATTATTATTTCTTTCCATTAAAGTATGATATAGAAATGAAAGTAGCGTTCATGCGTACGTACGACTTACCGTCTCCATGAACAGTGCATTTCATTTCTTATCCCCAAATGTAATGTACTATTAAAAGTACATGTATATAATGGATATATATAATTAATGATGTATCTAAATGATGAACATAATTCTGTAATTAAGATATACATAACTCTCATTTAGTTTTAATTCCATTAATATGACAAAGAAATGAAAGTAGCGTTCATGCGTACGTACGGCTTACCGTCTCCATGAACGGTGCATTTCATTTATTACCTCTAAATGATTATGTAATATTATAAATACATGTATATTCTGGATATATATGATACATATTATATCCAAATCGGGAATTTCATTCTGGATATAAAGAACCTTTGACCACATGAACAACATGTAATTGTAAGAAGTCCACTTTCGACTTAAGAACCAAATATTGAGAAAACAAACATTATTAACTTAAATGGTTACATAATGTTTATAAGATAGAAATAAGTGATATAAAAGGAATAATGAACTTTAAAAAGGTTCTTAATCAAGTATAAATTAACTTAAGCTTATTATTCAGGACGTTAAAGAACGATCGAGTCAAGTCGGACCTGAGGTAAGGGACTTCGTCTCAATCTCCTTTCATTGAGGCATATTTCGTTTTATACACAACTTTCTTTTATACGGTGTATAAACCCCTTTGACTTTTACTTTTATACAAAAGGAATCTTTTTCTACTAAGAGTTTTACAAAACGACAAAAAGGAATGTTTCTTTTAACGTACGCGGCGACAACGACCTTTTCCGCCGCCGCGAGTATTATTTGGTCTTTGGATTTCTCAACAAGCCGTAATGTTTTTAGAATAAAATAAATACCATATACTCTTTTTTGTATTTTGGTATTTAAAATGGTTTTGAAAAAAGGATTCTATTATGTCAATAAATTTATGATATATTGTGATTTAAATGTGGAAATGTTATCATTCCTTTATATTGGTTTTATGTTTTATGATTTTATACTGGTACTTGGACATTTTAACGGGTGGTTACGTTATAAACCATATGACGGTTGGTGTCGTGAATACCAGGACGGGTGGTTATGTTATAACCTCCAATGCATTGGGTATGGAAGTCATACGTATGGCTATTCCCTTAAATATGTATGGAAATTGTCCATATGGCTATTCCATTAAGTGATATGTGTGGAAGTCGACCGTATGGTTATTCCACTTAAGTATGTTTATGTCCCAAGTTACCTTTATATATGTTATCTGTTCTTTTTATGGATTTTATGGAAATCCTTTGGTTATAAAAAGGTAAGTAATGATACTTTATTCAGTGAAGAGTTTTTACTACTTCATGAGGGTGAAGGTATTACTTTGATAGAGTATATATGGTTTATTTGATGTTTGAAAAACTAACTGTTTTCATTCTTTCTGTATCCCTCACTGAGCTTTTTATGCTCATCCCAAGTTTTTTTGAAATGTTTTTCACAGGTCAAGGGAAAGGTACATGATATTATGGTAATGTCAAGGAAGTGTCAAGAAATAATCCATGTTTATTTTAAATATGTTTCCATAGATGGGAATGAATAATATTATCTTTATGTAACCACTTTGTTTACATGTGGAATGTAATGCATGTTTTATGATCTAATTCTCTAAAACTCTAAACCTGAAAAGATCCTCAACGTGTAATCTTGTGATAACTCAAGATTAAGTAAGGTTTAAGGCTGAGGCCTTATAGTGATCTAAAATCCTAGTAAGAGGATAGATAATAATAATATAGGATGGGGTGATCATAATAATAAAATAATTATCAAAACCATTAGAGTAATCATTAGATAAAGGAATAGAATGTGGCAATGCATAAAAAATGAAAACATTGTGTCTTATTGGTTAAATATCACACATAGTTGTGAACAAATATAGTTACATGTTCACACATCATTTAACTTTAACTCATGAGATTCATCCATTTACCCAATCCATTGGAGTGCCGTATAATTCAGAGCACACTTTTCTTATCCAAACATTCATATTGGGCTATATTTTAACACCCCAAACTTCCACGGTATGCTTCTCTTTAAATAATATAGTAGCTTGTGTTGTACGCAACTTCAAGTTTTAACACACACCACGACCAATGAAACTAGAAGTTATGAATAGTAATACCCACTTTTTGAAATTTTATAAATTTTATCTTTCAAAATGGAATTCATTCTTGGATTCAGAATATCGAAATTAGATTAAGGTGAATTTTTTGTATTTTTCTGAAAACATTCAATTTTTGATGAATAGTGAAAACCACTGAGTTATAGTTTAAAACCGAATGTTTATTTAAATAATAATTTATTTTATTCAAATTTATTTTAGGTCAAAATAGATACATCAAACCTATATAATTTCAATTTAATTCATTGGAGTCAGTTCATAATAATTTTTTATATATAAATATTTTATTGAACAAATCACCGTCTTTTACCCACCTTCTAGGAAAATTTGCAAATTCACATAAAACATAATTTTACCACTTATGTGAGTGGAATTTCCAAAATCTGAGAGACACTATTAATATCAATTAGTAAAATGTGGTGTAATAAGATAAAAATAATTTTTGGGGAATAATTACTTTTTACTTTTATTTACCACGGTTAAAAGTAAATAGGGTAATCAAGGGTAAAAATGATATTATTATTACCCTAACACATGTCTTAATTATATTTTATAAGTATAATTCGACCAAAAACAACCTAAGTAATAAAATATTAACCTCTTTTCTCCACTTAGATTATATTAGGACATTTATTATTATTTAATTCCAAGAAGAGTTAAAATAGTTAAAATCAAAGTTTAATAACTAAAAGAGTTTTAATATAGGGTTATACAAAAAATAAATTAGATTATAAATATTCATTAGAAAGATAAATATATTTCCTACATATTGGTATTTTATTTATAATTTTTGTACATTAAATAATTTAATTTATTTATGACACAATGGTGATGAAGTAATTACCTAATTAATAAAATATTAATATAATTGATATTATAAATATCCAAATAAATATAATTTGAGACTTTTTATGAAGTACACTAATTTTATAGGTTCATATGATATATTAGGGTTTGTTAGATGAATTTTTTTTAATTAATAATGCTGTTATGAATTTATCAAAAACAAAATACCAAATAGTGTCAAAATTGACATAAAAGAGTTTTTAAAGTGACTATTATATTATTAATTGATATTCTGTTCCTAAAAATCAATGGTTCTTCCAAAGGACTTATATAATAATATTTGTATTATTAATTAACCACATGGGGTACTATTAGTGTATATATTATGTTTATTAACCATATAATATAAAAATACAAAGAGACATGGTAAATGTCAAACTATTTAACTAAAAGTTAAATCTAAAAAATAAAGTTAATATAGTGACTCAAACATATCTAAATATTATTGGTTGAATTTATTTATACTCATATATACCTTATAATTTAATTAATTTCTTTTGGATCCATTATAAACTGAAAATTATTTTATTCTAAAATTATATTTCTAGATTTTCCTAAGCTGCCCCTCACCCCTCTTATAAAAGGGAACTCCCCCTTCTCTCTAATTCGCATCTTGAAATCCATTTGGCTCAGAGAAAATCTACCAAAATACCATATAAACTTCCATAACTTCACCCTAGAGGAATTACCTTAGTTAGAAAGCCAACTTAAGGATCCATTTTGATCAAATCAAAAGGAAGAACCCGAAGAAGAGGTAAATATTTCACCACCATCTTTCAAGTTCTTTCCTTCTTCCACTTCTTCTTTATTTGTTATTTCCATTCTAAATTAATAACTAATGTATCTTCTATATACTTTGATGTTATTATAAATATATTACATACATATTCATTATTCTATCCATCATTTTAATGACATGTCATCATACGTGCGTACGTACGGATTACCGTCTCCACGTTGTGGTGTAATTGTTAATCAATACATTATTATTTGGATGGGTATAATAATGATTTTAAATTCATGTATATAATAAATATAACATGGTAATTATTATTTATATATGATATACCTTCTAATTATATATTATTTTAATATCAAAATAATGATATTGTCAATTTTTTGTACGTATGGATTACTGTCTCCACGAACGCGATGAGATTCATTCCCCATCATATCCATTAAAGACTAATTTTCATTAGATAGTTAAAAATAATTTTTAAATACATGATATCATTCTTAATATAAATATGATACATTACATTCATAACAAATATGACTCACATAACAATTAATATAAAGGAAAAAAATCTGTTAACACCTGAAACAACGATAATACTAAGATATTATTAACAAAACAATGTTAAAAGATCATATATGATATCATATTAATGTATATGATTCTTGTATAATTTAATAACAATTATTTCACCATTATAAAGTTGTTTAACCTACCCTCAACCAAGGAAAATTACAATTTAAGGGTTTATTTCACAATCTCTTCATTATCTGAGGTTGTTTATACGTAATTATCTACTGGGACCTCTTTATCATCAACATCCATGTTTCTTAAAAATGTATTTCAAAACATTATTAATTTTATATAGACTATGGGTTAAATTCATTTATACCCTTGTTTGAATTTTTATAATATGTTTATAATGGAATCTTTCTGTCATTTTCCAAACAAGCTCCTTATTAATCTGTTTTACAGAATTAAGGTAAGAATGCCTTTTTTTAATTTATACAGCGGGTGTGGCTATTTTCCCCCATTATAAAATCATCGAAGCTTCCCTTAAAATCTTATAAGAATATTTTCAAAGTTTATGTTTTATTTTATAATTATGTGACTTTTTAATTATTTAAAAAAAAGAGATATTTCTCTCAAGTAGTTTTTATTTTATCTATGTCAACATCCTTTGATGGATTTTATGATTATTTGAAGTTGATTTATTATGATACAAAACTACCACATTGTATTGAAGGTTTTGTGATATGTTTGACTGTGGATGTGTTATTTTTATACCATTCAGGTTTTATGGATAAAGTATTGACATTTCGTATGCTTGTTTTAAAACAAATTTTTATGTTATGTTTGAACCTGTTCATATGAGGAATGAATTAGACTTAGTAAGTGATGGGTGGAGCCCTCTATAGCTCCTTGATGCATCGGTAGGTCTCATGAGACAAAATAGTGTCTTGTCACAAGGCCTTGAAAAAATATTATTAGTACTCTTGTCACAAGGCCTTGACTATGTGGTTATGATAGTCTGGCATTATGCATTCCATCATTATGAAAGTGGTTATTGATATTTCATTTGATTATTATACTAGTAGAATATCCATGTGAATAAGTAAATGGAATTATTTCATTTTATTTTTTCCATATTATTCTTAAGTTCATGTTTAAAAGGCTTTTTTAGTTATACATGGCCTTAAATGTTTATGCTTGTTTATGAATGTTTTTGCTACATTTTCATCCTTAATGAGAATCTGAGCTCACCCCTTTCTATGTTTTATTTCTCCTAGGATATGAAGAATTATTTTATGACTGACCTTTAGGGATATTCTGAGGGGATATGAGTGTGGAATATGGAGACTATGTTGTTGTAGTTTTTCACTTTATGATGTAATGTAAGGCTTATGAATGTATCTAGTGTTTCCAAGGATACTAAACTAATTTGTCCTTTGAGACATGATCTTTTGTGATCATGCCAATGTTATGTAATAATTCACCGACTCTAGGTAGATGGGTTTATGGCATTACAGTTGACATCAGAGGATGTTTAATACCTACCTTTGAAGCTAGATTTAGATAAACTCTGATTAGAGCACATAAACCTAAGATGGACGTTGAGAATTAGTATAGAAGAACTTCCTATAATTTTGGTATTGTAGAGATTTTGTGAGTTTTATGAGCATTACATCCCTTTCTGGATACGAGCAGGTAGAGGCAGCTCCGGCAGAGATGTACCTAGGGGTAAAACCCAAAAACAGTGGTTTTATCTAGACTCGAACAGGGACTGGTGCACGACAATGGGCCTTGCTACACACTTGGTTACGACACTCCCGGGGGACATTCTTAGGATAGTTCTCATTTTATTTGAAAATCATTATGAAGGGTTTAGGGGTATATACTGCCTCAAAGAAAACAGTTTTATTATTATAGAATATGTCCATAAACAATTCAATTTACTTTAAGTGTTTTACATGTTTGGATTTATATATTGTGATCCATAAACTAATATAGTGTATTCCATTGTTAAGAAATGGAACCTAGTGGAAGGAATGGAAACGGTATCAATGCACGTACTCCATGTAGGGATTTCCCTCCAGCTCAAGATAATTATAGTGGAGCTGGTGATACAACTGGTACTGATCAGCTTATCACTATACTGGGACAACTCACTCAGGTTATGAATAATAACCTTACCTGTATGGAGCACCCTGATCCGCAGCGTGGAGGATCAAAGTAAGATCACTTCATGAGGCAACATCCACCAACATTTAATAGGGGTACAATTCCACTAGTAGATGAGCAATGGATAAATTCCTTAGAGAATATATTCAATTCCTTGGGGAGTAGTGAAAGGGAAAAAGTTATCCTAGCAGTTTACCGCCTCAGTAGAGATGTTGATAAATGGTGGTAATTGATTCAAAACAAAAAGAAAGATAATGAAGTATAAAATATGGAATATAGGGCGTTTAAAGAGATTTTCTTAGAAAAATAATTTCCTTGGGGCCATCGAGCAGATATGGAAAAGAAATTTCTAAGTATGAGGCAAAAGGAGGAAAAGAATGTTTCAAAGTATGAGTCTAACTTTACAAGGTTAGCAAGGCATGTTGTAGATTATATACATAACCCATGAATTAAGATTGATCGTTTCTTTGATGGGTTAAAACCATTTCTCCATCGAGCATTAGTCTCATAATCCTTCTTGTCATAAACGATATTGTCTCATGTGCTATCAAGATAGAAAAATAATTCTCTAAGTCTTATGAATTTAAATCAAAGGAAGATAAGAAGAGATCTGCTGATCACTTTAGAAATGGAAATAAGGGGAATAAGGGAAAATTTGAATATCCATCCTATAGTAAATGTGGGATGAAACACCCTGATACTTGTTTGAATGGAATGGGAGTCTATTACAAGTGTGGTGAAAAAGGCCACCAAGCTCGTGATTGCTGGGGAAGGAAAGAAGCTACCAATGTTCAATGCTACAATTGCTTGAAGATGGGACATTATGCAAATGAATTTTCTAAGCATTAGAGGAAATTACCTCAAAAAATGACAAGTGATCGAGGCCAAGATTATGCTATCACTAATGCTGAGGTAGAAGCTCCGAAAGACGTGGTGGTAGGTAATTTAATGGTTGCCTCAAGTTTAGAAAATTATTTATTTGATTCTGGATCATCGCATTGTTCCATATCATACCAGTTTTCTATAAAATTTATATATTTAAAATTTGATTTAACAAAAGATGTTTTAGTCAAAACTCCTAAGGGAAGTATCATTGCTACAAAGTTCTGTGAATTAGTTCCCATTAGGGAATATAAACGTTGTTTATCTACTAATCTCATCAGCATACCCAGATTGAATTTGATATAATCCTCGATATGGATTGGCTTTCAGACCATGATGCAAAAATTTATTGTATGAAGAAGGAGGTTACTATTTTTGATGATGATGATAAAGAATAACTTATCTTTAAAGCTGAATAGTCACCACCTAATTCTTATCTTGATACACCCCCAGTAGCTCAACTAAATTCAATTATTGGGGGGGAAGAGAATAAAATGACTTTTTGTGGGGAAAGGAATGTTCAAATATAGGATGTTCCTATTGTGAGAGAATATTTTGATGGGTTTCCAGAATATTTACCCAGACGTCCTCTAGAATGAGAAATTGAGTTTTCCATTGATTTAATTCCTGGTTCGAGGCCCATATCAAAGACCTCTTATAGAATTGCCACTGTGGAATTAGTGGAACTAAAGATAAAAATAGAGGAATTGATTAATAAGGTATTTATTCACCCTTATGTCTCTCCATGGGGATCCCATGTCATTTTTGTTAAGAATAAAGATGGAATTATGAGGTTGTGCATTGACTACCGAGAGATCAATGTTGTTACAATAAAGAAGAAGTATCCCTTACCTTGCATTGATGATTTATTCGACCAAATTCGTGGAGATCAATATTTTTCGAAGATTGACCTTCGATTTGGATATCATCAATTGTGTGTAAAGAAGGAATTCATTCTGAAAACAACATTTTAAACCAGGTGCGGGCATTATGAGTTTAAAGTAATTCCATTTGGGCAGACTAATGTACTCTCTGTTTTCATGGATCTAATGAACAGAGTTTTCAAGGAATATCTTGATGAATTTGTAGTGGTATTTATTGATGATATCTTGGTATACTCCAAAAACTATGAATATCATGAAAATCAGATTCACATTATCTTGAAGACTCTGAGAAGACATGAATTATATGGGAAGTTTAGAAAGTGTGAATTCTGGCTTCAAGATATTTCATTTCTTGACCATATTGTCCCTAAGGATGGAATCTCTGTTGATTTTTCTAAGAAAATATCAATCCAAGAATGGCCAGCACCAACTAGTATAACTGAGGTACACAGTTTTATTGGTTTAGTAGGTTATTATCGATTTTTCATCCAGAATTTTGCCTGGTTGGATAACCCATTAACAAAGCTCACACAAAAAGGGGTTATATTTGTTTGAAAAAAAAGAATGTGAAGAATGCTTTGAAGAATTGCAGAGAATATTATGTAATGCTTTTATATTGACTCTACCATTAGGGAATGATGGGTTTGTTATTTATAGTGATGCTTCCAAGAAAGGGATTGGTTGTGTCCTTAAGCAGAATGATCGGGTTATTGCCTATTCATCACAACAGCTAAAAATTCATGAGCAAAACTATCCTACTCATGATATTGAGTTAGCTACGTTAATATTTGCTTTCAAGATATGGAGACATTATCTCTATGGGGAAAAATGTGAGATTTATACATATCACAAGAGTTTGAAGTATATTTTTTCATAGAAAGAACTCAACATGAGGCAAAGGCGATAGCTTGAACTACTCAAGGATTATGATTGCACAATACACTTTCACCTAGGGAGGGAAAATAAGTTTGCAGATAATTTGAGCAGAAAGGATCCTGGAGTTTTGAACAAGATGAGAGTTGAAAGGGATCCTATTTTCATGGATCTAGTAAAGATTGATATGGGAATAACCATGGAGGGTGAAATATCAATGATTTTTCAAATGGTTTCCAAAATATCTTTACTAGAAAAGATAAATAGTTCGCAGACCGATGATGAAGAGTTTCAACAGAATATTAAAGTTGTGAATGATGGGAGATTGAGTGACTTTGTGTATGAAGATGGAATTTTGAAATATGGGAAGAGACTTTGTGTTCCCAATATACCTGATCTAAAAATGGAATTATTGAACGATGCTCATAGTTTTAATTTCTCTATACACCCTGGGAGCACCAAGATATACAGAGATTTGAAGGAACATTTTTTGTGGGACAACATAAAGAGGGAGATTGTTGCTTTTGTGTCAAGATGTATGGTTTGTCAACAAGTGAAATCCGGAAGGCAACAGGATGGAGGAGTCATGCAACATCTTCCCATACCTATGTGGAAAATGGATAATATCACGATTGAATTTGTCATGGGACTACCAAAGACTCCTATAAGGAATGATGCAATATTGTTCATTGTTGATTGTCTTACCAAGTTAGCACATTTTCTTACTATAAGATAAGATTTACCACTTGAACATCTAGCAAGACTGTATATTAATGAAGTTGTGAGACTTCATGGAGTACCCCTATCGATTGTTTCTGCTTGTGATCCATGTTTTACATCAATATTTTGGAAAAGTCTTCAGAAATCCTTGGATACTAAGCTTTGTTTGAGCAGTAATTACCCCACACAAACTGATGGACAATAAAAATGGACAATTCAAACCTTATAAGACATTTTGATATCATTCTCACTTTACTTTCAAGGAAAGTGGGATCAATATTTACCTCTTTTAGAATTTTCTTATAAAAATAGCTTCCATTCATGTATTCGGATGACACTACATGCAGCGTTATATGTAAAGTGATGTCGTACACCAACCTGTTGGGATGATGTTGGTGAAAGAAAACTCATAAGCCCAGAACTGGTGGAGGAAATGATGGAAAAGGTGAAGGTAATACAAAACCACATCAAAGCAGCTCAAAGTAGGCAGAAGAGATATGCTGATAACGGAAGTATGGATTTGTAATTTCAGGTAAAAGATCTTGTTTTATTAAAGGTATCTCCATGGAAGGGTGTTATAAGTTTCAGTGAGAAGAGAAAATTGTGTCCTAGGTACATCAGACCTTTCGAAATTCTAGAACGAATTGGGGCTGTAGTTTGCTGTTTGGCAATGCTGCGAAATCTCTCCAAAGTTCACAATGTGTTCCACGTATCACTGTTGAGAAAATACATGCCTGACCAAACACATGTACTCACCTATGAGGAATTATAATTAGAACTCAATCTGTCTTATTGCGACTATCCGGTTAGGATTCTTGATACAAGAGAATAAGTGCTATGAAACTGGATGACTTGTCTAGTAAAAGTTCCATGGAGAAACCATAAGATTGAAGAGATAACGTGGGAACCCGAGGAACATATGATAAAGAACCACCCGAGTCTTTTTATGCAGTAATATTTTAGAAATTTTGAGGAATAAATTATTTGAAGGAGATGAGAATGTAACACCCCGAGCTTCCACAGTATGCTTCTCTTTGAATAATACAGTAGTGTGTGTTGTACGCAACTTCGAGTTCTAACACACACCACAACCAATCAAACAAGCCGTTATGAATAGTAATACCCACTTTTTAAAATTTTATAAATTTTATCATTCAAAATAGACTTCATTTTTGGATTCTGAATATCGAAATTAGCTTAGGGTGAATTTTTGGAATTTTTCTGAAAACATTCAATTTTTGATAAATAGTGAAAAACACTGAGTTATAGTTTAAAACCGAATTTTTATTTAATTAATTATTTATTTTATTTGAAATTATTTTAGGTCAAAATAGATACATAATACCTATATAAGTTCAATTTAATGAATTGGATTCAGTTTATAATAATTTTAGATATATACAAAATTTATTGAACTTTTCACCGTCTTTTACCCACCTCCAAGGAAAATTTTAAAATTCACATAAAACTTAATTTTACCTTTTCTATGAGTGGAATTTAAAAAATACAAGAGAAACGGTTAATATCAAGGAGTAAAATGTGGTTCAATAAGATAAAAATAATTTGTGGTGGATTGTAACTTTTTACTTTTATTTACCACAGTTAAAAGTAAATAGGGTAATAAAGGGTAAAAATGATATTATTATTACCCAAACAAGTGTCCTAATTCTATTGTATAAGTATAATTCCACCAAAATAACCTTATGAATAAAATATGAACCTCTTTGCTCCACATGGATTATATTAGGACATTTATTATTATTTAATTCAAAGAAGAGTTAAAAGAGTTTAAATCAATGTTTAATAACTAAAACATTTTTAATATAGGGTTATAGATAAGATAAATTTGATTATAAATATTAATTATAAATAGAAAAATATTTCCTAAATAATTGTATTTTATTTATAAATTTAATACATTAAATAATTTAATTTATTTATGACACAATGGTGATGCAGTAATTACCTAATTAATAAAATATTAAAATAATTGATATTATAAATATCCAAATAAATGTAATTTAAAACTTTTTACGAATTAAAATATTTTTATAGGTTAATATGATATATTAGGGTTGGTTATATGAATTTTTTTCTAAGTAATAATTCTGTTATAAATTTAGAAAAAACAAAATACCAAATAGTGTCAAAATTGACATAAAAGAGTTTTCAAAACAAATATTGTATTATAAATTGATATTCTATTAATAAAAATCTAAGGTTTGGCCAAAGTACTAATATAATGATTGTTTTATAATTGATGAACATATTGGGGTTTGCTTAGAAGTATATATTAGCTTTATTAACCATATAATATAAAAATACAAAGAGACATGGTAAATGTCCAACTATTTAACCAAGAGTTAAATCTAAAAGATA
Organism: Viscum album; assembly: GCA_963277665.1. Classification (NCBI taxonomy): domain Eukaryota; kingdom Viridiplantae; phylum Streptophyta; class Magnoliopsida; order Santalales; family Viscaceae; genus Viscum; species Viscum album. Next base: position 450,185,951 of record OY728157.1, on the reverse strand, counting down.
AAGTTAATATAGTGACCCAGACCTGTATAAAACCAATTGGTTGATTGTTTTTCGACCCATACCGACCTTATACTTTAAATAATTTCTTTTGGAACCATTATAAACCGAAATGTATTTTATTATAAAATAATATTTCTATCTTTTCCTTAGATGCCCCTCACCCCTCTTATAGAAGGGAGTTCCCCCTTCTCTCTAATTCACATCTTCAATGCCATTTGGCTTGGTAAAAATCTGACCAAATACCTTCTAAACTTCCCTCACTTAACCCTTGAGGCCTTACTTTATTCAGAAATCCAACTTAAGGATCCATTTTGATGAAATCAAAAGGAAGAACCTGAAGAAGAGGTAAATATTTCACCACCCTCTTTCAAGTTCTTTTCTTCTTCCACTTCTTCATTCTTTGTTATTTCCATTATAACATAATAACTCCAGTATATTATATATAATTTGATGTTATTATAAATATGGTATATCCATATTCATTATTCTATCCATCCTTTTAATGACATGTCACCATACGTGCGTATGTATGGATTACCGTCTCCACATCGTGGTGTAATTATTATTCAATACATTATTATTTGGATGTTTATAATAATGATGTGTAATTAATGTATATAATAAATATAACATGATAATTATTCTGTATATATGATATAATATCCAATTATATATTATTTTAATATCAAATTAATGATATTGTCGCTCGTGCATACGTACGGATTACTATCTCCACGAACGCGATGAGATTCATTCCCCATCGTATCCATTCAAGAATAATTTTCATTAGATGATTAAAAATAATGTTTAAAGTCTTGATATCATTATCGATATTAATATTATACATCCCATCCATAACAAATATGACTCACATAACAAAGAATATAAATGAAAACAAATCAGTTAAAACCCAAAACGACATTAATACTAAGATATTATTAACAAAACAATGTTAAAAGACCACATATGATATCATATTAATGTATATGATTATTTTATAATTTAATAAAAATTAATTCACCATTATACAAGAGGTTAACCTACCCTCTAACAAGTAAAAGTGCAAGGTAAGGGTTTATTTCACAATCTCATCATTATCTAAGGTTTTTTATACGCAATTACCGACTGGGACTTCTTTCTCATCCACATCCATGTTTCTTAAAAATGTATTTCAAAACATTCTTACTATTTTATAGACTATTGGTTAAAGTCATTTATACCCTTGTTTTAATTTTTATAAGATGTTTATAAAGGAATATTTCTGTCGTTTTCCAAACAAGGTCCTCTTTAACCTTTTGAACATAATTAAGGTTTGAATGTCTTTTTTTAACATATATGGAGGGTGTGGAAATTTTTCGCCATTATAAAATCATCAAAGATTACCTTAAAATATTATAAGAGTATTTTCAAATTAAATGTTTTAATTTATAATTATGTAAATTTTAAATGATTTAAAAAAGATATATTTCTCTCAAATAGTTTTGATTTCATCTTTGTCAACATCCTTTAATGGATTTTAAGCATATTTGATTTTTATTTATTATGATACAGAACATCCATATTGTATTGAATGTTTTGTGGTTTTTTTGACTGTGGATGTGTTATTTTTATACCATTCATGGTTTATGGATAAAGTATTGACATTTTTTATGCTATTTTTAAAATGAATGCTTATGTTATGTTTAAACCTGTTCATATGAGGAATGCATTGGACTTAGTAAGTGACTGGTGGAGCCAACTATAACTCCTCAATGCATCGGTAAGTATCATGAGACAAAATATTGTCTTGGCACAAGGCCTTGAAAAAATCTTATTTGTAGTCTAGCCACAAGGCCTTGACTATGTGGTTATGATAATCTGGTATTATGCATTCCAACATTATGAAAGTTGTTATTGATATTGCATATGATTATTCGACTAGTAGAATATCCATGTGGATTAGAAAATAACGTTATTTCATTTTATTTTTTCCATACTATGCTGAAGTTCAGGTTTAAAAGTATTTTGTTTTAGTTATACATTGCCTTTAATGTTTATGCTTATTTATGAAAGTTTCCACTATATTGTTATCCTTGCTGAGCATCTAAGCTCACCCATTTCTATGTTTTATTTTTCCTACGATGTGAAGAAGTTTTTTATGACAGACCTATAGGGATAGTTTGAGGGGATATGAGTATGGACTATGGAGACTATGTTGTTGTAGTTTTTCACTTTATGATTAAATGTAAGACTTATGAATGTATCTAGTGTTTCCAAGGCTACTAAAATAATTTGTCCTTCGAGACATGATATTTTGTGATCAAGACAATGTTATGTAATAATGCACCGACATTGGATAACTGGGGTTGGGACGTTACATATATTATTTCGGGCACACCCCTCACATTCAAACTTTTATATTATCATGCATGTACCATTGAAAATTTGTCAAAATATAACATTAAAAAAATAACCCATGGAAATAACTGCGATTCACATCATAAAACAAACATTCATAAAAATTTGGTTCCCAAAATAAACAGGGAATATCATTTATAACATATAACTATTAACCTTGAGTGAAGAGTGAAACAATCTTCGAGGATTAAAAAAGGTGGTGTTCATTTGAAAGAAGAGTTATTTTATGGAAAAAAATTGGGTTTTTAATAAAATTAATTTTAGAAAATTTATGCCCCCAAAAAAGTATTTTATTTATGAATAAATTATTTCTAAGTCTTATCCATACTGAAAATGGGTTGGAAAGGGAATACCCAAAGAAATAGAGTTAGGTTTTAGAGTTTCCCCTTACCTTGTATCCAAACACTTTATTTACTTTAATGTCTTGTATAATGATATTGTATTAATAAATTCGAAATTATGGAACCTTTTATACATGAATATGGTTCATTATGGTTTTAATAAGTTCTTTTATTGGCCTTTGGATGAGTAATATAGTCTAAATTCATTGTTCGGGAGAGTTCTTTTTCATATTTTTCATGAATGGTCGTGTAAATCATGGATAAACATACAGAAATGATATTAAATGTTATTAATGATGTTATGGAACTTTAAATGATCTTATAAATAATTATCTTACATAACATGATAATTAATCATTAGAAAATATTTTAAGGATGATCATTTTGGGTTAATTCGGGTTATTTTTCGACCATAATGAACATGTTTTGTTTAATAATTTAATAATATGTTCATAAGTAAGTTGTAGAAAATTAAATAGGATATAATACATATAAAATAATATGGTTCATCCATAAAAATGGTTTCATGACCATATTTTAATTTATTAATGAAAAATGAAAACATGTCGTTCTAGAAGGTGATAAATTAATACCTCACGAACAACGTTTTCCTTTCAAAAAAAAGAGGAGAAGGGGGTTTGATGATATATTATCCCATTATTATCATAAAATTAAATTATATATGATATAATATATTTACCATACCATGTGGATGAAGATATATTGGGAGATTTTATGAAAAGAACATGAAATTGAAAGGAAATTAAAGGAAAAGAGAGAGAGGAATTACTTCTTGAATCCTCTTTAAGGTACCTTGGATTAGTCTTTTGATGAGACCAGAATCTCTTGGACGTGGATTAGGGGATAGGTAAGATGTTTGGGAAGATTTTAGAGAAGTATTAAAGCTTAAGAGTTGTAAGGAAATTAGGGTGTGACGGGTGGTATTTACAGTGGTGGGGAGAGGGTTTTTTTAATATTATATTCATTAATTTATTACTTCTCCAAAAGACAAGTAATAGTGATGAATCCATGATAAATGATATAAATAAGTTCATGTGAGTTGTATCCAATTATTTTTACATCAATATAACATCATACATGACTTCATAATTAAATTATTTAGCTTATTTTGTAAATTAATGCACTTCACTATTCATCAAAAATTATAGTATTGCAGAAAAATCCCTAAAATTCACCCTAACAATTTTTTATGTTTAGGATCCAAAAAATGAACTCCATTGTTGAAAAATAATTTTCTAAATATGATTAATTTATTTTTTAATAAAAATGATAATTTACTTCAAAAATTCAGATTTTAAAATTAAAAGTGATTTCATAATGCTTTCAAAAATTACTTAAGTTCTTATAAAATTATCCTAAAACCAGAATACATAGAATTTTTAACTTATGAAAACATTTTAGGGAGATAAAATTTCTTTTAAATTAATTAATTAATTATAATTAATTATTTATGACTTACAAAAAATACCAATACTTTTATTATGGTCATATTATCACTTATAAGTTATATAAATTTTATTTAATCAGTAATCGGTGTGGTTACTATTATTTTGGATGATTTGATATTCATAAGGGTCATATTACTATTCATAATCATAGGTTACTATTCATAAGGGTAGGTTACTATTCACTAAAAATTATGTTTGTCATATCGGTCACAAAATATCATTCTGATCACAATTGTGTATGTCAGATTTCCAAAATTCAAAATATAGAAGTGGTAAAATTATTTTTAATGATCACATAGTATTTTGTATCATGATATTTCATTGTTCTTCCTAATGTGATTATACTATAAGACATAATTATAATAAGGTAATCCCATTGATAAAACATTAGGTCGTTAAATTGGGTGTGACCCTAGTTTAGTAGGGGTTTATCCACTATTATTGTTTTGTGACTAAACCTTGATGAAGAATGTGATGGATTGGGGATTGAACCCATTCCTCTATGATATTGTATCTAGGGTGACTTGACAAAGGGAATGATACTTCATACTTACGTGTAATCCAAAATCTTATATCTTATACTGATGTTATACTCTCTTCAATTATGTTATTTGATTCCTTTATGATTCATGTCTTATAAAATTACATGACTTAATACATGAATAAATATTAGCATATATGATATGATGGTTGTGGATTTAAAATTTTAGGATTCTGTTATCTTTCCCTTATAATCGTGTAATGTTTATGTGATCATTGATATTTCACATGTTTACCCTTACAGAGTATCAGAGCTCATTATATCTTTTGTTTCCTTTCTTTAGGTTATGAATAAAGGTTTTCAGTTTGATATCTATAATAATGGTGCTAGATATAAATAATATTGTGGTAACTGATATTGAAATCTTATGAAAAAGTTGTCTATGTATCCATGTTTCCAAATACACTAGACCTATATGATTCTATCATGGATTATTACTTTATATTTTGAATATGTATCTAATATGATGTAATATTTATATATGAAAATTATGGGTAGCTATAAAGCATAACCTCCACACTTGAGGGTAATCCATTATCCACTATATTTTCCAAATTATAATCTTTTTTAAAAAGTTTTATTTCTATATTGATTTATTTCATCTCTTACTATGCTCACTTCTAAATTTAATCATCTAAAAAATCCTCTCCTTCATAGGATAATAACTAATGGGTGTTCTCGGGTTCATTTATCTCTTCATAGTTCTATGGTTTATAAATTAAATAATCTAAACCTAAAATTTATGAATAAAAAAACAAACATAAAAAAAGTAATAAAAATTAAAAATTTAATAGGGGAAATGAAAATGCTTCCATAATATATTAAATCATTAATTACTCCAAATTTAACTCTTCCCTAACAAAAACACAATAAGAAATGACATGTTTGAGTGAATCATTATCTCTAAAAGGAAATTCAAATAAAAATAATATTTTTTAAAAATAGGAATAATTTTTTTTTAAATATTAATTCAATTCCACATATAAAATTAATAATTGTATTAGTGAATTTTAATTATTTAACAAATATTTGATACTAATCAAAATTATATCCAAATAAATTTTTGTCATGATATTTATTCTCTATCCATTCAAATCAGTTTATTCTTTGATCAAGATTATTAATCCATTCAAAAAATAGGTGATCGAAAACCACATTAAAACATAGATAATCCCAATCTATTAAATGAACGTGAATAAATAGATATCATCAAGTTAATATATTTACGTGTGATTCTTATATATATTCAAAATCATCATGATTATAATAATTCAAAAAATATAGAATGAATGATAAATATATAAACATTATAAAATTGTAATTAAAATAAATCAATCAATCATAAACTATGTCCCTGGATAAATAGAAATATCTTTTCTTGTTTTTGATGTTATATATGAAATAATAATAATATATCTTACCAACCCAAAAGAGCCATTTTCTTTCTTTACAATTCTTAACATGGTTTAAATTATTATAAAATAATGCTTTATTGTTCCTCCAAAAAATAATTCAATAAGTCTCATAAAATTTCATAGAATCGCTCCTAAAATAGTTTCCTCCCTTATGTAATATATTTTTAATGAATTTATAGAATTTGTTTCTTGAATAATCCATATTGTGGTGAGGGTCAAAATAGATATAATTATTATATCTTGAGATATCTCTTATCGTTACAAGAATAACAACATATATTTTTTATTTATCTATACCATTTTGATCATTTTTTAACTTTGAAAATAAAAAATGTATCCATTTTATATCAAAATAGGGATTTAAAATTAGAACATAATATAATTTTTATCTTGTTTTCTCTTCCATGTTTTACCAATCTATAAAAATAAGGAATGAGAATAAAAAATGTCCATTTATCCTTTAATACAGTATATTAATCTTCACTATAAAATACCCATGGTTTTGGGTGTTCTCTTCTCTTATTTATTACTTTATCTCTAAACAAGTATTTCCTTAATTAAAAAACCAATTTTATGAGTGTTTTTTCTATTTCATCTCTAAATCACTCCAATGATCATTTTAATATATAGAAAGTCTTTTTTTCATTTCCAACCATAAATTTTCTATAAATTTACACTAAGATAATATGATTTCAGTAGTTATCTTATATAAAGCATAAAAAAATATAATTTAAATAGAAATAAAATATTAAAATATTTATAACAAAAATTTAAAATGAATTTATTCATTATTTATCATTATTTGAAACTCTGTTTTCGGAATATTTAAAACATTAAATGATTTTTTTAAAGGGGTATGGGGTTTATGGACTTAATTTATCAACTAATTATGAGTTCTGAATTTTATGGAAATAGTATTGGAGGTAAGTCCTTGATGGATAATACATGTGAAATTTGGATCACTATGTTATGATGGGTTTCTACACTAATATACAGACTATAATGTTATTAATTTATTCCACATGAAGTTGGAAAGTAATGTATTTAATTGGAACTAAGTGAAACTACAATAAATATATTTATCAGAGGTAAAAAATCATGTAGGAAGAAACTAAAATATAAGGATAGCTGCATCACCTGGAAAAAATAAACGTGATGATACCATACTATCTAGGAATAAGTTACATACATGAGGAAGCATTAAATATTTATCATAATTAAAATCTTACACAATGAAGAAAATTCACTGAAATACTATTCCATGAGGACCGTGAAACTAAAATCCCATGCCTATAGGGGCTAACAACCAACCAAATCACCAAGTCTTGTCAATTGAAAAATATTTTTTAAAAAATAAGTTTATATGTTAATTCAATTTGAACATTAATATATGTATTGATTTATTGAAATTTATACTTTTCATATAATGTTAATAATTAAAATAAATTTATGGGGAAACTTGAAAATGATCACCCGCATACACTTATTAAATAACCCAACATTGTGACCTGAATCCTAAGGCATTAGAGTGAAAAATCACTTCAAGCTTGCTCCATTAATCCTTAAATACTGAAAACTAGATTGGATGGGTAAACTTAATCTTTTGTAACTAGTTTTTGATCAAAATATATAAAATAAATGGATACAAATTCATTTGGATAAAAAAAATTTATTAAAAATTATTAGGAATAGAATGGAAAAAATACTAGTTTTAAAAATCTAAATACAAGATAAACATCATTGTCCTAATAAAGACATGTGGAAATAAAGAAATATGATTCAATCCCTAGATAGAAACTTTTCCTATAATATTGTTTGTTTTGATTAAAAAATTTCCACAATTATAAAACCCAGACATTCCTTGTATCATAGAAAATCATTTATATATGTTTTAGGATTTAAATATTAATAATCTAAGTATACATTTAATAATATTTCTAAATTATCTTATAAATAAAATACCAAAGTATATAATAATAAATTAAAAAAAGTTTTATTCAATAACATTTATTTACCAAAAAAAATTTCAAATAAAATATATAAAAACCGTTAACATCCATATTCAATTGTGAAATGCCTGGATCGGTTGTGATCACTGAGAGGGGAGGGGTGAATCAGTGATAACTTTTTCTTTTTATGAATTGTTCCCTTTTGATTTAACAATTCAACCTCTGCAGCTGGTTAAAGCCTAGATCTACTCTTTTAGTGGTGCAGTAATAATGAGAGCACAGAACACAGAGATTTACAAGGTTCGGTACAAAGACCTACTCCTTGCCGTGTTGGTTACACCCCCCAACACGGATTCTTCACTATGCCAAAAGATGATTACACAGTAATTGGTTATACCCCCCAATTACAAGTTGGTTAAACCCCCCAACTCCACAACATCATCTTCATCATGGCTCCACTTCACTTCTTCAAAGGTGTTGATCAAAACTTCAAGTAGCTTCAACAGTCTTCAAAAGATCCCGTTGGTCTTGCTCACCAAAAACCAATCACTTAGAATGATCAGTTCTTTTGCATTCACACACTTAGGTGTGTACTCCTCTTCTTCTTATGTGTTGTCACTCTTTTTCACTTGTGCACATATGCACAACTCATTTTGAATGTACTCAAATGGGTACAAGCCGAACCTCGGCCTCTTCCTTTCTTTGCACAGTCACAAGCCTCGGGCTCTTCACTTCACACACACTCAAGGTGTGTTCTTCTTCACTTGTGCACACAAGGGATAAGCCTTGGCCTTTTCTTCACATCTCACACACACAAGATATGGTATGGCCTCGGGTCTTCTTTGGTGCACACCCACTGCCCACAAAAGAAGCGCGCTAGGTGCAAGCCGCGCAAGTCCAATGAAATACAAAGTGGCGCGCAAGGTCTTTGCAAGGGGCAGCCGCGTAAGCCTTGGTGCAAAGCACCTCAACCGCGGGCGCGCAAATCTTCTTCTTGTCACGCAGATGAGTTGCGCGCAAGGGACTCCTTCGGGACCTCGGGTGATCCCGAGAACTTCAGCCGCGCAAGAGGTATTTGCGCGGAGGCTTCAAAACTTCGCGAGGCAGAGAGATGCGCTCACGGGACAGCAAATATCCAAAGGATCAGCAGCAAATCCAGAGGTCTCGGCCTCTCTTTATATAGGCAGAGGAATCCTCAAAACATCCGCGGGATATAAAAATCGATCCACCGAGATTTCCGGTTCTTTGAAAACTTCAAACGTGGGCCGAGAATCTCGTTCTTTCTCTCTGCAAAACGCGGACTTCTTCTCCTTCTCCTTTATCTACGTGCATGCATTTTAAAACGCATGCAAGCCTCTGTTTAATCCAAACACATGCAAAGCATAATCCTCATGGCCTCGGCAACGTTGTTTGCCTCGGCCGAATCTCCAATTCTTCTTCTCATCGCATGCATGGTCATTTTTTGGCATGAATGTGTTCAGTAGGTCCAGACGATTCCAATGGACGTCTCGGTTTCGAAAATGGTGGCCGGATGCTCGAAAACGAGTGCTCGGGAGGCCTCTGGTTCAGCGGCATCGCGGGAGATGCCTCGGCCGAGCTCGAGGTTGAGGACGAAGCTGGGAGCCGTCGGATCTCCATTTAAATGACCGCGGACGGCTCAGATAATAACATCGCCGCGGAGATGGATCGTACGGTGGAGATCTCGCGCGAGATCAAACATGCGGCCAGGATTAGATCCCGGGATAAAAATCCCGTCCCACATCGAATCGGCCAGCGTTTTTCTCGCGGCTTATCAAATAAGCGCTGGGGGAAAGCGCTCAGTTGAACTTCCCCCCTCCCGGTGCCGCCCCGCACCGGGTTCTCTCTGCGGGCGCGCTCTGCGCCCACTCTGCCTCCTGCGGGCTTGCTTCAAGCGCCCACTATGCTCCCTGCGCTCCTCCGGGCGTGCCCCTGGCGCCCTTGCGGTGTCCTTGGGTGCGCCCTGCCGCCCTGGCTCGCCCCACGGGGTTCCCCCGGGCGTGGTGCCCTAGTGCCCCATGCCTTGGGGTTGAACCCCCCAAGGTGCCTCGGCTGGCCTAATTTTTTGGCAAAGGATAGACTAAAAAAACTGTAGAAAAACCAGTTTCTCCTCCATATAAAATATGCCAATTGCCACATGCCTATCTCCTCTTCTTCTAAGCCATTCTTTCCATTTCTTCTTCATCCTTCTTCCTTTCAATCATGTATTCTAGACTTATGAGACATTTGTAAAAGGTTCTTCATCAGCCGAATCACTTGATTCTTCAATGTGCTTCATTGATCTAATCAGAGATCAATTGGATCAACTTCAAATTCACATGCACTAAGTGATAGTGTATGGACTTCATTAATGCACATCATCCACTTAGTAGTTGTGGATGGAACTCCTTTCAACTCCTCATGCATTGTGAAGACAATGCATGGTCTTCAATCAATGTTGTGACTTTGTATCCAATTGATACAAGTTCTATGAACTTAAAGATCAGCTCAGCAATCGTCAGATGTTATGCTTCTGAAATCATCAATCTTCAAGATGTACTTCATCAGATGGCACACCATGACAAGTTATTGACAACAAATGCAATTACTTCACTTGGGCACAACAATCTCCCCCTTTGTATTTGGTTGTCAATACTCCGAAAGCACACTGATAGAATGTCGTGTGCCTTGTGCCTGATAATCTCTCCCCCTTATTGGCCAACAAATGCAAAGGGATGAATGAAAGCCATACTCATCGTATAGAGCTTGTGGAACCTGCACATCTTCAACCACCAATGCTCCCCCTCAGGGGATGCACTCATCTCCTTCAATTCCCTGCATGTAAGTACAAGAATATAAAAAAAATTTAGGGAATAAGGAGGGACCTTCTTCTTCCTCAAGTGAGAGTAGAAGGCTGAACATGAAGTTTCAGCCTCAATTCAACAAATCTTTCTGTAGGCATAGCTTTGGTGAAAATGTCTGCCACCTGATCTTGAGTAGGAATGTAGTCTAGCTTGATGTCTCCATTGGCGACCCTTTCTTTGATGAAATGATATTTTATATCAATGTGCTTGGATCTGGAGTGTTGGATAGGATTCTTAGACAACCCAATTGCACTTTGATTATCACATAAGATCCTCAATGGTTTTTCAGCTTTAATCCTCAAATCTGCTAGCTGCACCTGCATCCAAATCATTTGAGTACATGCATGTGTAGCAGCCACATACTCTGCTTCAGCTGTGCTCAATGTTACAGAATTTTGTTTCTTGCTGTACCAGCTAACACATCCTTCTCCCAGAAAGAAGGTTCCACCAGATGTGGATCTTCTATCAGTGCAATCACCAGCCCAATCAGCATCTGTGAATCCCAACAACTGTATGTTTGCACTGTGTTTGTATAAGAGTCCATAGTTGAGGGTTCCTTTAACATATCTCAGGATTCTTTTGGCTGCAGTTAAATGAGATTCTTTTGGGTCACTTTGGAATCTGGCACACAAAGTCACTGCATATGCTATATCTGGCCTTGAAGCCGTGAGATAAAGTAGACTGCCAATAATTCTTCTGAACTCTTTCTGATCAACATTGTTGCCTTCTTCATCCTTACATAGCTTGGTTCCGACAGAAATGGGTGTGGAGACTTCCTTTGAACTTTCCATTCCAAACCTTTTCACTAAGTCCCTTGCGTACTTTTCTTGTGAAAGAAATATGGAGTTTTGTCTTTGTTCCACCTGAAATCCTAGAAAATATGTCATTTGACCAAGCATCGACATTTCAAAAGTTCTTTTCATCTGCTCAGCAAATTCTTCACATAGTCCTTCCTTGTTACCAGCAAAAATGATATCATCCACATAGATAATGACTATGAGGGTACCATTGGCCATTTCTCTGACATAGAGGTTACTGTCAACTGTTCCTTTGACAAATTTCATGTCTTTAAGACAACCATCCAATTTTGAGTACCAGGCTCTAGGGGCCTGCTTCAATCCATACAAGGCTTTTCTCAATCTGCACACCATACTGCCATCTTTGTCTAGCAAAAATCCCTCTGGTTGTTCAATATACACCTCTTCTTCAAGATCTCCATTTAGAAATGCAGATTTCACATCCATCTGATAGACCTTGTACTGCTTGTGTGCTGCAACTGCTAAGAACATTCTGATAGTTTCCAGTCTTGCAACTGGTGCAAAAGTTTCCTCAAAGTCGATTCCTTCCATTTGTGAATATCCTTTGCATACAAGTCTGGCCTTGTTTCTGAAACTTCTCCCTTTTCATTGAGTTTGTTTCTAAACACCCACTTTGTCCCAATAACATTTTTATTTTTGGGCCTTGGCACAAGATCCCAGGTGGAATTCTTTTCAATTTGATTGAGTTCCTCATGCATAGCTTGTATCCATTCCTCATGTACAACTGCTTCAGCCACCGTGTGGGGTTCAACTTGAGAAACCAGTGCAGTCTGATCTTCCAATCTCAATCTTCTTCTAGTTCTTACTGAGGACTGTAGGTCTCCAAGGACATTTTCTGTGTCAACGTGCTTCATCAATTTGTTGTATCTTCTTCTTCCATTTTCATTACCTTCATCTTCATCACTGGTATATTCAGAGTTGATCTCACCAGCAGTTGGTGTTGGCTCAGGTAATTCTGCATTCTTCTGTTCCAAGGCTGTGTCATTCTTTGAGTCATCATCATCCACAGTGTATGGTTTGGTGTTGTTTTCAATTATTATGACATCGCTGCAGTCAATCATTTTATTCAACCTCTTATTCCAGCATCTGTAGCCTTTTCCATTAGGTAGGTAACCCATAAAGATTCCTTCCTCAGCTTTTTCGTCAAACTTTCCCAGATTGATGTTTTTAATCTTGATGATGCAGGGACTGCCAAAGACTTTGAAATATTTCACAGTTGGTTTTCTGTTAAACCACATTTCATAGGCTGTCGTTTGTGTTTCTGGTCTCAGGAGACATCTGTTCTGTATGTGTATAGCAGTGCATACTGCTTCCCTCCAGAAAAACTTAGAGATATCATGCTCAGCTAACATAGTCCTCCCCATTTCAACTATGCTTCGATTCTTTCGTTCAGCCACTCCATTCTGTTGTGGAGTATATGGTGTACTATATTGATGTTTGATTCCATGCTTGACCAGATAGCTTTCAAAGACATCACCGGTATATTCCTTTCCGTTGTCTGATCTTACTTTCTTGATGCAGAGCTCTAGTTCCTTCTCAGCCTGCCTTCTGAAAGTTTTGAACATCGTGATTGCCTCTGACTTGTGTTTCATGAACATGACATTGGTCATCCGAGTGTAATCATCAATGAAGGTTATAAAATAGAAATCTCCTCTTGTAGACTTCTGTCTCATCGGTCCACATATGTCTGTATGGATGAGTTCAAGAGGCCTAGTAGTCATGATATCAACTCCTTTGTGTGACCTATGGGTCAGTTTTCCCATCTGACATGTGTCGCAGACTTCATCTCTTTCTCTCTTTAATTTGGGTAGATCTCGTACAACATTGTACTTCAGAAGTTTACTCATACTCCTTTGGCCAAGATGGCCAAGTCTTCTATGCCAGAGGTTGTTTTCATCTTTAGAGCTGAGAAAACAAGAATTGATGGGATCACCAATTTGAAATAGATTTCCAGTGGTTCTTCTTCCTTGAGTGATGATTTTTCCATCCTTTGAGCTCTTGATGATGCATGAGTCCTTCTGGAACAACACCTCATGTCCATCATCACATAATTGACTTACACTGAGTAGGTTGTGCTTTAATCCTTCAACAAACAACACATCATTGGATTTAAGATTTGTTGTTGCAATCATAGCCTTTCCAACTCCCTTGATTTTCAGAGAACGATCATTTCCAAACACCACGGTTCCTCCCTCATGACTTTCAATGTTGCTTAGAATTTTTGTATCACCAGTCATGTGGGATGAGCATCCACTATCAAGAATCCATGACTTGGTTTTACTGCTGGCTTTTAGAGCCACTTCAGCAAAGCATGTGATTTCATCATTGGTTTCTTGAATGCCTTTCCCTTTCATGTCTTTGACTTTTTGTTTAGGAAGAGTTGTCAGACATTTATCAGCTCTATGACCTTGTTGGTCACATCTTCCACAAGCTTCACTCAGGCAGTCAAATGTGTTCTGAGTTGGTGGTTTTGATGCTTTCTGCAAAACACTCGGGGTTTCAGGATGTCTCCCCCTTGACTCATGCCTCATGTTTGGACGAGACATGTTATACCAGCATGCATAGGCCTTATGTCCAAACACACCACAACACCAGCAGTAGCCTCTGAACCTTGACCTTCTTGGTTGATAAGAGTCATGTTGTAATTTTCTGTCCAAGATTTGAGAAGTCCTTCCTGAGGATTTCCTTTCTTCCATTGAAGATGATTTTACATAGGTTGGTTCATGCCATGTTTGTCTCAATTTTATCTTAGAGCCTGCATTGTTAGAAATAACAGATGTATTTAGAGATTTACTTGGCGGTAAATTGACCTTCCTCTGAGCACCAGCATGAGATGATTCTGCCTTGACCTCAACAGCCTTGTTGAAGTCTTCTCTCATCTTTGTCAAGCTATTCTGTGCTTCAATCCACTTGGAATGTGTCAGAGATTGCTCTTCTTCTTTGAGGTGAAGTTTCTCCTCAAGATCTTTTGCTATCTTGTCAAGCTCATCTACCTTCAGTTTGTGTCTCTTGATTTCATCAATGTACATTGTTTCTTTCTTCATACATTCTTCCAACTCCTCAGTCATCCTTTTGGTTTCCTTTTGTAACAATCTCTTCTCTTTCTTGAGTCCAGTGTTCTGTTCAAGGCAAGCCACTAATTCATCTTTCAATCTGTATTCAAGCTCTGTTCGTTCACTTTCATCATCTTCACTGCTGCAGGTATCAAACCCTTTTTCTACATGAGCCATAAAATTCGTTTCTTCTTCTGATTGACTGGCTGAAGTAGAGTCTGATTCTTCCTCTTTGCTTACATAGCTTCTTCTTTCACCTGGAACGAACCTTTTCTTTCTTACACCTGATTTGTTTCCTTCTCTTGGGTATCTACTCCATTTCTTCTTTTGTGACTTTTCATCTTCAACTTCTGGAGCACTATATCTCTTCTTGGGGCAGTTTACAGCAAAGTGTCCGATGTTATTGCAATTGAAACATCTCGATGGTGATTTCCCTTTTCCCTTGAATTTAGCTTTTCCAAACCTTTTAGAAAAAAGAGAAATAATCGTGTTGAGATCTTCATCCTTTTCTTCATTGTCAGTATCACTTGATTCTAGGACTTCGTCATCTTTTATCTTGAGTTGTCTCATGGCCTCAAAAGCCATCTCATCCTTGATCTTCTTCTTGAATACTGGGATCTTCCTCATTTCATATGCAATGAGAATGTTGTGTAGTTCATCAAGAGAGAGATCATCTCTGTCTTCTAATGCTGAGACTTTGGGGTCAAACCTGTCAGGAAAATTTCTCATAAGCTTTTTAACAATAGTGGAGTCCTCCAACTTTTCTCCAAAGCCCCGAATGTTACTGACAATTTCATTGACTCTTGTGAAATAATCATCAATATTTTCTTCTTCTCCCATCTTGACATCTTCAAACTTGCTTCTCCAAATCTGTAATTTGGCTTCCTTGACTTTCATGTTGCCTTCATAACTACTTTCCAATTTGTCCCAAATTTCTTTAGCATTCTTGAGTCCCATGACTTTTGTGTATACCTTTTCTGAGAGTGACATAAGAATGGCATTTTGAGCTTTACCATCAACTTCCATATTTATTTTCTCTTCGAGTGTCATAGCAGCTTCATTAGCAAGAGGAGGGAATCCAAATAAGGCTGCATTTCTAACTTCAAGGCCGAGAGATAGAAGGTAGGGTAACATCCGATTCTTCCAGCTGTGGTAATTCTTTCCATCGAATGTAGGAACACCCCTACTATTAACAGAATTCAAATTGTCCATCTTCTCAGAAGTAGATCCTTACAGAGGCAACCTGCCTCTGATACCACTTGAAATGCCTGGATCGGTTGTGATCACTGAGAGGGGAGGGGTGAATCAGTGATAACTTTTTCTTTTTATGAATTGTTCCCTTTTGATTTAACAATTAAACCTCTGCAGCTGGTTAAAGCCTAGATCTACTCTTTTAGTGGTGCAGTAATAATGAGAGCACAGAACACAGAGATTTACAAGGTTCGGTACAAAGACCTACTCCTTGCCGTGTTGGTTACACCCCCCAACACGGATTCTTCACTATGCCAAAAGATGATTACACAGTAATTGGTTATACCCCCCAATTACAAGTTGGTTAAACCCCCCAACTCCACAACATCATCTTCATCATGGCTCCACTTCACTTCTTCAAAGGTGTTGATCAAAACTTCAAGTAGCTTCAACAGTCTTCAAAAGATCCCGTTGGTCTTGCTCACCAAAAACCAATCACTTAGAATGATCAGTTCTTTTGCATTCACACACTTAGGTGTGTACTCCTCTTCTTCTTATGTGTTGTCACTCTTTTTCACTTGTGCACATATGCACAACTCATTTTGAATGTACTCAAATGGGTACAAGCCGAACCTCGGCCTCTTCCTTTCTTTGCACAGTCACAAGCCTCGGGCTCTTCACTTCACACACACTCAAGGTGTGTTCTTCTTCACTTGTGCACACAAGGGATAAGCCTTGGCCTTTTCTTCACATCTCACACACACAAGATATGGTATGGCCTCGGGTCTTCTTTGGTGCACACCCACTGCCCACAAAAGAAGCGCGCTAGGTGCAAGCCGCGCAAGTCCAATGAAATACAAAGTGGCGCGCAAGGTCTTTGCAAGGGGCAGCCGCGTAAGCCTTGGTGCAAAGCACCTCAACCGCGGGCGCGCAAATCTTCTTCTTGTCACGCAGATGAGTTGCGCGCAAGGGACTCCTTCGGGACCTCGGGTGATCCCGAGAACTTCAGCCGCGCAAGAGGTATTTGCGCGGAGGCTTCAAAACTTCGCGAGGCAGAGAGATGCGCTCACGGGACAGCAAATATCCAAAGGATCAGCAGCAAATCCAGAGGTCTCGGCCTCTCTTTATATAGGCAGAGGAATCCTCAAAACATCCGCGGGATATAAAAATCGATCCACCGAGATTTCCGGTTCTTTGAAAACTTCAAACGTGGGCCGAGAATCTCGTTCTTTCTCTCTGCAAAACGCGGACTTCTTCTCCTTCTCCTTTATCTACGTGCATGCATTTTAAAACGCATGCAAGCCTCTGTTTAATCCAAACACATGCAAAGCATAATCCTCATGGCCTCGGCAACGTTGTTTGCCTCGGCCGAATCTCCAATTCTTCTTCTCATCGCATGCATGGTCATTTTTTGGCATGAATGTGTTCAGTAGGTCCAGACGATTCCAATGGACGTCTCGGTTTCGAAAACGGTGGCCGGATGCTCAAAAACGAGTGCTCGGGAGGCCTCTGGTTCAGCGGCGTCGCGGGAGATGCCTCGGCCGAGCTCGAGGTTGAGGACGAAGCTGGGAGCCGTCGGATCTCCATTTAAATGACCGCGGACGGCTCAGATAATAACATCGCCGCGGAGATGGATCGTACGGTGGAGATCTCGCGCGAGATCAAACATGCGGCCAGGATTAGATCCCGGGATAAAAATCCCGTCCCACATCGAATCGGCCAGCGTTTTTCTCGCGGCTTATCAAATAAGCGCTGGGGGAAAGCGCTCAGTTGAACTTCCCCCCTCCCGGTGCCGCCCCGCACCGGGTTCTCTCTGCGGGCGCGCTCTGCGCCCACTCTGCCTCCTGCGGGCTTGCTTCAAGCGCCCACTATGCTCCCTGCGCTCCTCCGGGCGTGCCCCTGGCGCCCTTGCGGTGTCCTTGGGTGCGCCCTGCCGCCCTGGCTCGCCCCACGGGGTTCCCCCGGGCGTGGTGCCCTAGTGCCCCATGCCTTGGGGTTGAACCCCCCAAGGTGCCTCGGCTGGCCTAATTTTTTGGCAAAGGATAGAATAAAAAAACTGTAGAAAAACCAGTTTCTCCTCCATATAAAATATGCCAATTGCCACATGCCTATCTCCTCTTCTTCTAAGCCATTCTTTCCATTTCTTCTTCATCCTTCTTCCTTTCAATCATGTATTCTAGACTTATGAGACATTTGTAGAAGGTTCTTCATCAGCCGAATCACTTGATTCTTCAATGTGCTTCATTGATCTAATCAGAGATCAATTGGATCAACTTCAAATTCACATGCACTAAGTGATAGTGCATGGACTTCATTAATGCACATCATCCACTTAGTAGTTGTGGATGGAACTCCTTTCAACTCCTCATGCATTGTGAAGACAATGCATGGTCTTCAATCAATGTTGTGACTTTGTATCCAATTGATACAAGTTCTATGAACTTAAAGATCAGCTCAGCAATCGTCAGATGTTATGCTTCTGAAATCATCAATCTTCAAGATGTACTTCATCAGATGGCACACCATGACAAGTTATTGACAACAAATGCAATTACTTCACTTGGGCACAACAAATTGAATAATAAATTTTCTAAAAAACACAATAATAAATATTATTTTAAAAAAAATTATGAAACAAATTTTTTCTACAAAAAAATAACTAATTGAAAAATTCTTGTTTTCCAAAAAATATAGAAACTCATTTTTCACAAAAATCAAATGGAATTAAATTATTTATTAAATTCTACTTGAAATTTATTTTTCCATAAAAATTCATCATTGTTGATACATTGTAGAGCATAATATAATCAAATCAATTCAATGTTAACAATTAACTACCTTGAAATGAGTCACCACTTTCACAGCCAAAATTTAGTCTTCATTTTCGTAGTTCATTTTTGGTAGACCAATACATCACCTATTTGTAATTAACCAAAAACACCCACTTTAAAATGATAAGTAGTGAGGTTTTTCATTTTTACCTTATTCAACATAATCATTCATTATAATAACTCATAATATAAAAGTCCTTGATTTTTCAAATATGAATCTTAGATGATTCCTAATGTGCTCACAAAAAATTCATTTACCATACACACATACACTCCATTTGTGAATTAAAAAATCATATAAGTTCATTTATAAAAATTCTTCCCTTTCAAATGGACTTTTTAAAAAAACTATTTTTTCCAAAAAAAATTATTTAAAATCTATTCATGAATACTGAAAAAAAATAATATAATAAAAAAATTCATTATATAATCATTCAAAAATGAATTGAAGAATTATATAATCTCATATAAATTTTTAAATCCACATACATAAAAATTCTCTCTCAAATTATTTAAATATTATTAAATTTATGATAATTTCATTGTAAACAACCCAATTATATCATTAAAATCCTCCATAAATCAAAATTTTAAACCTAAATAACATATTTTCACATTTATAGGAATCTTTTATGTTATTTTTAAACATTTCATGTCTCATTGCCTATTTTTATCAGAATAATAATTTCTATATAGAAGAATACATGACCACTACGGAGTGGTATGACCCCTATAAAACATGGAACAACCCCATGTAACATAATAGTTTTAAGGTATATTAGAAGAAGCGTCATAGGATGAAATTATATACTGTCACATCCATGTCCATCATTTAAGTTACCTTTTTCTCTTATATTATTGTCCTAACTTTCCATCCTATGTTTCCCCTAGGCTATCCTTGAATTTGAATATTTTTAGACAATTTTTTAGTGGACATAAGGGGGCACATGGTTTGGGCCCACAGTTTTCTAAACAGTACAAGAAAATCCCACGGCCTTGTATATGTCATTAAATATGTTGTTAACTTTTATTTTTTTTCCTCCCGATATTTATCCAAACTCACCCATTTCTTCCCCCATTCGACCCTAGCAACCATTTCAGCCTCTCAAGCACCTCAAACCCTCCTTGGAACTCCATTTTAAAGCGGGTTTTGGTGGGGAAACTTCAAAAATACTCAAGTAGGTGAGTTTCTACCATAGTTCTTTCTTTTTGAAAGGGGTTTCTTCCCTAATTATTGATGTTCCTTATGATTAGAATGTAGTGTTTTGAACCTAGGGTGTGGTCCTATATTTTGTGTTCTATTCTTTTGGTTTTTGGCTTGATCTATGTCCCTTGTTGTGCGGTGGTGGTGTGGTTGAATTTTCGCAAAACTATTTAAGAGTTTTAACACGTATGGTAATAAATTTCATGTTTAATCAACTCTAGATGAGTTATATTTTCTAAATTTTTATTTTTTTCACACTTCTCTTTCATTATCCTTGATGTGAAATCTGGTTTTGGTGACGTTTCTTAAGAAAAGGATTTTTAGCTGCCAATTGTGTGTTAAATTGAGTGTTTTACACGTTTATTTTATGTTATTACAATTGGGGTTGTTTTATAACTCATGTCATGGGATTATAGATATGTTATGG
Organism: Viscum album; assembly: GCA_963277665.1. Taxonomy (NCBI): domain Eukaryota; kingdom Viridiplantae; phylum Streptophyta; class Magnoliopsida; order Santalales; family Viscaceae; genus Viscum; species Viscum album. The sequence continues at coordinate 450,165,454 of OY728157.1, read as the reverse complement.
GTTCTGAAAATTCTATTTTTGTGAATACGGTTATGCACTTGGTGTTTAATTTGGTGTTTTTAAATGGATTTTGTGTGCAAAACAGTGTTAAATTATGTGGCGTTATTTTATTAAAATTCCTAACATTTTATTGAGTGTTGTAAGTGGTGAAATGAATATGTAGATAATGTTTTGAATTTATTTTGACTATAACTTGTGTTTTTATTTGATAATGGCTTTTGTTATCATGAGAAAATGGTTTGAACATAAATGGGGGAGCTTCGGTATCTAGGAGGGCAGATATGTACTTATATGCTAGTGATCCGGAGCGGTTTTATCCATGTTTCACTAAGAAAAATGGATAAAAACAACACTAAAGACCTAAATTGATGATGATTTGGGACCAATAGGTTATGGGTATGTTCCCAACTAGTGTATCGTGCATGAGAATGGATTTTTCTATTGTTATGTTACACCGATATGTGAGGTACATGGGGCCCAAGACTAACTAGTGCCTAGGGGTGTTCCTGAGATTAGTGATCATTGAACATTCTGTAATTATCATTGTAATATGGAATTTTTCTTTCTAAAATACATTATCTTACATGTTTTACTTAAATTTTCTCCCTCATGGAAAATTCCCTTTGAAAACTTCTTATATTCAAAAGTTTTGTTCTTTAGAAATTATTTCCACCACTTCATGTTTATCAAAAATGAAATTATTTTTATCTTTTATTGTTTAATATATAAAAAATATAGGTGGAATCATATTTGGATTAGGCTCAAACCATACTTAAACCCATTGGGTGTAAGTAGACTTGATCATGTTTGACACAGGTAAAGGAAAGGACTTGGGTGATGGCGGTCCAGGTTGTTTGTCCCCATCCTTAGTGCGGTGTTGTAGAGACGGCTTGTGGGTGATGACCCTTTGTCTTGTGGAGTCCTTGGGGAGGTTTTGATTCTACATTTATGTGTCTTTGTACCTCTTGTATTATGTTTGGACCTATATATTCATTTCAAGATTTTGTTTAAATATTTTTTGGTATGAATTTTCAAATTCGGTTTAAAGATTTGTTTCGATGTTTTATGCTTCCATATTCAGGTAAATTGTTCCCAAACAAAAATATATGATACTTGGGCACTTGTTTCAGCCTGTGGGGATAGGTAATACCCTTTAGGTCTTGTCATGGGCTAGGTTTGGTGCCGGTTTTTATGGTAAAGAGATTCGATTTGTGATGAAATGGTATTAGAGGAGGCCATTGTTTTTGGGTTATATTATTATTTTGGGATGAGTCGGGCTAGACTGTATCTAGGACTATCACGACTTGGATTTTTGTTCATGAGTAAGGTTCCTGGCCCACACCTCTCTTGTAAAACCTTGATTCACCATAGGATATTGGAATTTTTTGTTTAACTTTACTTCCACGTGAGACGTGTGGGTTGCAGACTACACATAGACATCATAAGTGGGTTAAGTAGTGGTTTATTTTATTGTTGTAATTTTTTTATCTTTATTACAGTTGATGATATTTATTGAATTTTTCATAACTATTGTACAGATTTTTTCTCTTGTGACTAATGGATTTTTATAGCAACATACCTCCTCAGAAATATCCCATAGACCCACGGGAGGGATCTAGAGAGAGTTTTCCCCCAATGCTTGATCAGAGGCTAGTAGAAGTTGTGGTTCAGGATGTCCAATATCTAGTACATTGATCGGATAATATTCCATCCCCCATTAGAGAAGATGAGACATGTCCAAAGAAGGATAAGGCTGAGGAGTTCTTGAAAAATATGCCTCCTACTTTCCATGGTAGTATAGAACCCCAGGAAGCAGAGGAATGGCTCAAAAAGATTGAGCACATGTTCGAGTTCCTTGACACACCTGAGGACGTCAGGGTGAAGTGTGACTATTTTCTATTAGAGGATCCCAGACACAGGTGGTGGGAATTGGTACTTCAAACTGGGAAGAATGGGGAGATGTGATGGGGATATTTCAAGGTCGTCTTCAATAAACAATACTTCCCTAAAGTCTTGGCATATGCTAGATCCAGATAGTTCAAAGTTCTTGTTCAGGGGGATATTTTGTGATGAATTAATCCAACTGTTGTGTTGAGTTGGATCGGTATGCTCTTGAAATCATCTATAATGAGAAAGGGAAGGCCTAGAGGTTTGAGAAACCCTTACGGCCAAAGATATACTCCCTTGTATTCTTGTTTAAGAAAAGGACCTATGTTGAGGTGGTTTATTGGGTGTGTATAGTGGATATTTACTGAAAAGGGAGGGCTGGTTTCTTTGGGACAGTATCACTAGTGGGCAGTGACTGATCTTCAGAGAAGAAAACAATGTGATAAGAGTAGGGGAATAATGGAGGTGGTACCTCAAGTCACTCTTCTAGGGAGTTTTCATCTATGGATTCTAATGCGAGATCTGTTGTATTCCACTAGTATGGGAGGTCGGGGCACATCCGAACAGCATTCCCATTTACTCTGAAGCCCTGTTATCAATGTAGAGGTGTTGTTCACTTGTAGCGCTTTTGAGGGTTGGCACATCCACTTCAGAGTGGGGCATTATCAGAGGCTTCAAGAGGAGTGTCAAGTCAGTTATAGCCATTAAGGATGAGGGGATATTTATTTGGTGGTCATGGTGGTAGGTATGGGTCATCCTCTAGGTAGATCTAGTTTAGGGCACATCCACAGACTAGCGTTCATCCTCAGGTAGAGACTAGACATCTCTATGAGGTGGATCATGCACCAGCCTGATCAGAGGTGGGACGGTCGACAGTTTGTGGTACGATTTGGATTTCATATTCTATAAATACTTCTCTTTTTAATATTGGTGCCTCTATTTCATTTATTTCTTCTCGTTATGCGAAAATTCTAAATTTTCCAACTGAGTTATTGTCTTTTGCAATGGAGTTGGTGATACAGTTGGGAAATAAGGTGCAGGGTCTCAGGTACCTATCGTGTGTGCTTTCTATGTCAGGGGTTGAGACGGAGTGGGAACTCTTGGTCTTGGATATAGATATATTTGAAATAATACTTGGAATGTATTGGATAGTAATCTTCTAGGTGAAAATCAATTTCTATAGGTGGTGGGTCAGTTTCACGGCACCTGATGGGAGTCGTCAGGTTTTTTTTGTGGAATGGGATCCTCAGTCGAGTCATGCAAGACGACCAATCCCAGAGATGGGAGTTATCTGTTCTTGTGATATAGTACAATGTTCATGCTATTCTAGGTGGACTACCTCATGTAGTTGAAGAGTATCTAGAGTTATTTTTATATGGTTTTCAGGTTTTCCCCCAGAGTGAGATGTGGAGTTCTCGATTGATCTGACACCGGGAACACATCCGATATATCTTCCCTCATATCTCATGGACCCCACCAAGCTAAGGGAATTAAAGATACAGCTAGAAGGCATATAATCAAAATGATTCATTCACCTGAGCATCTCTCCTTGGGGTACTCTTGTGTTGTTTGCAAAAAATGTGACCTGATCCCTTCAGTTTTGCATTGACTATATGAACCTGAATAAGGTGACAATCATGAAAAATATCCTTTGACTTGAATAAATTAATTGTTCTATTAGTTGAAGGAGCAAGGTGGTTTTATAAAATAGACTTGTGTTCGGGCTATCATCAAATTAGTGCGAAAGAGGCAGATATCTTAAATATATCCTTCCGAAGCAGGAATGACAACTTCGAGTAATTGGTCATGCCCTTTGGATTGACCAATGCTATAGTGGTCTTTATATCACTCCTAAATAGGGTGTTTTATCAGTATCTCGATTATTTTTTCATGTTATTTGTGGATGAAATCCAAGTTTATTTAGGATCTGAGGAGGAAAATGAGAATCACTTGTGGATCATTTTGGGCACCTTTCTAGAGAATTACCTTTATGAAAAGTTATCCAAATGAACATTTTGAATCAGAGAAGTGAAATTTTTGGGGCATGTGATCTCAGAGAAAGGGGTTTCTATGGTCCCTAAGAATATCAGTGTAGTTATTTCATGGGTGCGTCCAAAGAAAATGTTTGAGATTAGAGTTTCTTTAGCCTGGATGGTTGTTATAGGTAGTTTATTCGGGATTTCTCTCGGCTTACTTCACTAATGACCGCACTCACCCAGAAAGTGGTGAAGTTTGTATGGGGCCTAGAATATCAATATTTCATTGAGGATCTAAAGATGAATTTGACTACAACCCCCATTCTGATTTTTTCAGAGGCTATAAAGGGGTATGTTGTGTATTGTGATGCTTTATGTATAGGTATTGGGTGCGTCCTTATGCAAGATGATCGCGTGGTGGTGTATAGCTCTCCCTAACTCTGAACACACAAAAATAATTACCCAACCCATTACTTGGAGTTAGAATCTATGTTGCACGCTTTGAATACCTATCATCACTACCTCTTTGGGGAGAAGTTTTTGGTCTACTCTGGTCAGAAAATCTTGGCATATATCTTCTCGCAGAAGGACCTCAACATGAGGCAGTTTTGTCCGATTGATTCTTTTTAGGGATCCGAATTGGACATTATCTATACCCTAGGAAAGGGTGATGTGGTGTTCAATGCCTTAAGAAAGAGATTCCCCGTTTAGACTTTGAGGAAGTCTAGTGATGAGTGGACTTTGATGGAACTCTTTTCTCAGTTTCATGTGGAGACCAAGGAAAAAAATTGGGGTACGTTCTTGGAGATCTTTCATCTGACTCCTCTAGTGGAGCCAATTCAGCCGGAACAACCATGTGATGATCTTTTTCAGTGTTCAGTTTCCTCATGGATGGGATATGTCTTCTAATTGGACGTCATCTCCTGAGGGGATAATGTGTTTCAAGGGCCATTCGGTAGTGTCTTTATCTCTACGGAAGATGGTGATGCATGATATCCACCATTTTCAGTGGGTTGTCCATCTAGGGTTCCACCAATATTTATTATGATGTCCATCGATAATTCTAGTGGCCTGGTCTGAGACAATACATTGTATACTTCATGTTGAGATGCTACAAATGCCAGAAGGTGAAAGCAAAGAATCAATGGCCCTCTAGTTTACTCCATCCCTTTACCCATTCCCACCTAGGATTGGGACAAGGTCACACTGGAATTCATTGTTGTTGTACCTCATACACATTGCGGTAAAAATTCCATTTGGGTTGTGATTGATCATCTAACCAAATAATCCCACTTCATTCTAATCAGATATAAAGATGAAGTGGATGACTTGGGCCTTTTATATCTTCAAGAGGTGGTAAGACTCCATGGTGTTATTTTTGTAGTGGTATCAGATATAGACCCATGTTTCACTTCTTGGTTGTGGGAAGGCTTTCATAAGGCCTTGGGTTCTCTAGTTAAAATGATCACAGCATACCATCCTCAAAACGGATAGTCAGACAAAGTGGTAGAATCATATTTTGGAGGAAATTCTCTCTGCATATGTTCTAGACATTGGAGGTTCCTGAGATAGACATTTGGGATTGGAATAGATTACTTATAATAACAGTTACGAATCTTTAATTTAAATGGATCCTTTTGAGGCACTCTATGGTCTACCTTGTTGGTCCCCCCAGTGTTGGGTTGGGGTAAGAGAGACCTCACTATTGGGGTTAAGTCCGGTGCATGAGACGTTTCAGAAGGTCAAGTTGATCAGGTAGTGATTATTGACAACTTAGAGTCTCCATAAATCATAAGATGACAAGATGAATCAAGACCTAGAGTTTTTTGTTGGTGATAGGGTATTCTTGAAAGTATCCCCTCGTTTGTGCCATCGTTGATTGGGAAATCAAGGAAAGCTAACGCCCTAGTCTTTCAAAACTTATAAGGTAACTGATTATATTGGAAAGGTGGAATATACGTTGGTCTTACCATCTCCATTGAAATCCATCCATGATGTCTTACATGTCTCCCAGTTTAAGAAATACAACTCGGATCTATCCTATATACCGAATAGGGAGGAGTTGGATATAAAGACTGGTTTAAATATTGTTGAGCGGCCGGTGTGAATAATGGACTTCCAAGAAAAAGGTGATTTGGAGAAAATAAATTACACATGTCTGGGATCATTGGAAGAATGAGAGTTATACACATGAGACCTATAAGTGGAATTCATGGGTCGAGGAGGAGTACTCATTCATTCTTTCTGATCAAGATTCAATTTGAATTATTGGGATGGAATGTTTTCATCGTGGGGAGAATTATCACACCCATGTCCTTCATTTGAGGTAAATTTTTCTATTATATTACTGGCTTAACATTCCCATATGTTTCCCTTAGTCCCCCATTGAATTTCAATAATTTTAGACACTTTTTGAGTGGACAAAAGGGGGCACACGGTTTGGGCACATGGTTTTCTAAACCGTGCAAGCAAATCCAGTGCCCCTATCCATGTCATTAAAAATGTTGTTATTTTACATTTTTTCCTCCAAATATTTATCCAAGCTCACCCCTTTCTTCCACCATTTGACCCTATCAACCATGGTATCCTCCCAAGAACCTCAAACCCTCCATGGAACTCCATTTTTGAAGGGGATTTGGTTGAGAATCATCAAACTTCCTCAAGTAAGTCAGTTTCTTCCTTAGTTCCTTCCTTTTTCATGGGGTTTCTTCTCTTATTAATGATGTTCCTTATGTCCATAAATTAGGTTTATGAACCTAGGGTTTGATCCTATATTTCTTAATCTATTATCATGGATTTAGGCTTGATCTATATCCCTTGTGGTATGGTGGTGGTCCAGTTGAATTTTCACACAACGATTTTAGGGTTTTCACACTTATGGTAGGTGATTCCATGTGTAATAAATGATAGATAATTTATCTTTTCTAAATTTACATTTTAGAACACTTCTCCTTTATTATCCTTGCTATGATGTCTGGATTTGGTGACGTTCGTTAAGCAAATGGTTTTTAGCTACCAATTTTGAGTTAAATTGGGTGATTTACATGTCAATTTTATGTTATGCAAATTGGAGTTTTTTTATAATTCATGTAATGGGTTTATAGAAATTTTTTGGGTGCTAAAAATTATTTTTTGGTGAATATGGGTATGCACGTGCTGTTCAATGTGGTGTTTTTGTGGGATTTTTTTGCAAAACAATGTCATATTTTGTGAAGTAGTTTTATTGGAATTATAAAGTTTATATTGAGTGGTGTATGTGGTGAAAAGCAAGTGTAGATAATATATTTAATTTATTGTGAACATAACTGATGTTTTTGTGTGATAATTTTTTTTTTCTATCATGGGATAATGGTTTGAGAACAATGGGGGAATCCCAGGTATCTAGGAGAGTGGTTATGTACTTGTATGCTAGGGATCCGGAGCGGGTTTATCCCTGTTTCACAGAGAAAAATGGATACAAACAACACTAAAAAAACTATATTGATGATAATTTGGTCCCACTAGGTTATGGGTATGTTCCTTACTAGTTTTTAGTTTATAAGAATAGATTTTTCCATGATTACATTACACTGAGGTACGGGGTATATGGGGCCCTAGACTAACTTGTGCCTAGGGGTATTCCTAAGATTAGTTCCCATTGACACTTTTTTAATTATCTTTGGAATATGGTGGTTTTAACTGGAAAATACATTATCTTATAGGTTTTACTTAAATGTGATCACTCATGGAAAATTCCCTTTGAAAACTGCTTACATTCAAAAGTTTCATTCGTTAGAAATTATTTCCACCACTTCTTGTTTATCAAAAATGGTCTTATTTTTATCTTGTATTGTTTACTCTATGAAATATCTTGGTTTCATCCTATTGTTATTAGGCTCACACCCAACTTACACCCTGTGGGTGTAAGTATACATGATCATGTTTTACACTGGTAAAGGCAAGGCCTTTGGTGATGGTGGTCCGGGTTGTTAGTCCTTATCTTTGGTGCTGTGTTGTGGAGATGGATCATGGGTGATGACCCCCTATCCTGTGGAGTCGATGGGGATGTTTTCTGATACATTTATGTGACTTTAGACCTATTTTATTATGTTTTTACCTATTTATTTAGTTCTGGATTTTTTTTATGTTTTGTTTGGTATGAATTTTCAGATTCGGTTTATCGATTGGTTTTGATGTTTTATGATTCCGTATTCGGGTAAATCATTCCCAAACCAAAATATATGATACTCAGGAACATGTTCCAGTACATGGAGATAGGGAATGCCCTTCGGGCCTTGTCCCGGGCTGGGTTTGGTGCCAGTTTTGATGGTGACCAGATTTTGTTCGTGACATATATAGTGTCTTAGAATCTATTTTCTTTTGTAAAATGTCATTAAAAATATCATAAAACACCATCTTGACACCTTAAACATGAAAAATCATAAATAATAATTTAAAATGAATTTAAATGTGTTAAAAAATAAAATATTTTTTTCTAGGTTGTATTTATAGAGAAAAATATTTCCAAAAAAACTCGCGAAATAACATCAAATTTAAATAATGTAGTTCTGTGGAGTGTGGATGAAATATATAAGATTTAAATTTATATTAATATAGTGGAAATATCTACGACTTAAAATGGTTGTTAATAATATTTAAAGATATTATTGGATGAATTTTCCCAAAATACATGAAGATGGTTGCATGATTTATTGAAGTAAAACTTGGATATTTTATCTTGTGTTTTAGGTAAACATATAAACTTATATTTAAGGTAATGGATAGGATAATGAAAAATTATAGAGAATATGTTGATAGAAAGGTAGAAAGATAAATAGATAGGGATAAAATTCTCTTAGTTTATTCATATTATAAATTTATGATGATAATTATGTTGATGAAGATGGAGAAAATTTAGACACCAATTATAGTGTAAACATTGTTTTTGGTTTATATTGTTCAAAATTTTTACTTATAGGATATGATAGTTTGTATTTATTAATGGGTTATTTTTTTCAATCTTTTGAGGGTTTTAAATGTATAGGGATAGTATATATTCTCTTAACTATAATAAAAATAAATAGGTTTTTGTGCATTTTTAAAGCGTGGAACATCACTAAGTGTATTCTCAATATATATATCTCATTTATAATGAACCAATTAAAATCATGTGTGTCTCTTTCTAATACCTAAATTTTATTAACTAAGATAGAGTGAGGTAGAATTCAATTTCAACAATTTATGAAATTAGATCATTATAATGGGTAATTTTAATTAGAATACCCTAATTCACCACACCCCATCAAGGTATCATACTTTACATGTGAAAAAAGGTATCAGTGAGGAAAGTTTATTTTGATGGTTTTTTATATTTGGAATACATATAAAACGTTTTAAATAAAATATACATTATAATATTCATTAGAGATAACTTTTAGCTATGAATGAAATAAATAAAATGTTATTTTTGATTATTATGTTTTCATGTATACACGACTATCTTGTATATAATTACGGTCAATATAAATCATGAAGATTTATCCAAGAGATAACTAAATTAATTTGATAAAGATGGTGATGTAATAAATTCATTTGAGGTAATCTTTTTCAAAATAATATACACAAATTTCATTCATTTAAAACAATAAATTCTATATGGTATATTTTATCAATATCTATAAAGTATACTCCCAGCAATGGGATGAAAAAATAAAATTTATATCAAACAAGTTTTAGTATTTAGGGATATACCCAATTGAATGAATAGATTCATTATTATATCAGGTTAATGTGGTGGAAGATGTTATACATGAACTTTGAAAAACCCTTGATTATATAAAAATTTTAAGTGTATCTTGAGAAGGTTTCCACATCTCTTCTATTTAATGTTTTTATGATTAGAAAAAAGGGTTAAAATAATGTTGTATTCATTAGTCTTCATATAATTTTTATTTTATATGAGATAAGGACTAACAAGGATCATATAGTGGAAAAGGTGTACACTCAAGAAATGTAATTCAAGGTTATAAATAATTCATCAATTAATTTTGATCCTAAGGAAAAACTTATTGAAAAAGGGGTTTCATTCCATTACTTAAAGTTGATGAGTTAAAATGGATGTTTAAAGAAAAACTTCCACTTTATTTTTTTCAATCTATAAAGCTTATGATCCTTAATAAAAATTACTCTAATAGTTTTTTTGATAATGAGGAAGATGATACACCTAAAAAATAAATCTATAAAGGTTGTGAATGAGAAATTGAGTACTGAGAAAAATATCTTTAAGAAGTAAATATTTATTTCAAATAAATAAATAGATTTAAATAAATTAAATTGAATAAATTTATGATTGAATGACCTTAATATGTATGTTTTATGGGTTTTAATCAAAAAACAAAAAGGATAAAATAAATTTTTAAGATTATAAATTCAAGCATGTTTTAGAACATAAAGTTAATTTAGAGGATTTACATAATGAAATATATATTTGGAGATATAAAATAATAAAATCAAATGGTGTGTTAAGTGATTCCGAAATCTATGTATTTAATAAGAAATAATAAAACTATAATTTGAAGGATGGTATTAAAATTGTTAAATTTTAAAAGTTAAAAAATTCAAAAAAAATTGATAATAAGATAAATATAGAATAAAGTTCCTAGATTATTATTTTTGACCCACATGATGAAATATATGGTCAAAATGATCAAATATTTTGAAGGATAATCCATTGAAATGAGTAAAAACATGGATGATTATGCTAGATGTATAGAAACTATAATGACATTAGAATGTTATCTCACACCTGTTGTGTATGTGGCTATGTGAAATCATGAATATATAACAAAATGGTAGATGATATACTATAGTAATAAATATAATTACATGATGGAAAAATTGGTATATTGTCTATCATTTATAAAATTCAACAATTTTGGATTCTAATATGCATGATATTAATTCTAAGAGGAAAATTTATTAAGGAGATAGAAAAAATACCATCAAATCAGAAATTAAAACATACAATAATACACAAAAAAATCCATATATAATTATTTTTCAAGGATGGTTCATACACAAAATTTGTGTTTCATAAGAAAAATTCACTTTATGGTTCTAGAGGATTAGATACAAATAAAATAATAATAATATATTTAGTTATTTTTAATGGATATAATTTTTTAAAGGGTATCGACCCAAATCCATTTACTACTCATTAATGATGGAAATTAATATGATAAGAATCAAGGTGGTATAGGATATAAGCTTAATGAGTTATCGATGATGATGAAAATTAAAAAATATATTTATAACTTACAAGATTAGGAGGACCCATCATATATATAGTAGAAACATTTAATTCAACCACAAATTTATGTAAATCTATAGTATTGAGTCAATGTGAAAAGGTTTTAGAAGGTTATAGTATATGAGATTTATTATAAAGTAACAGATTGAGACTTTGAGTGAATTATTGGAAATGGATGCACATCCACCAATATTAGAAATAAGTATCTAATCATTAGAAAAAAATATGATGTGAAATAAGTCATATTATTCATTAACGATGATTAGTTTTATATAATTATCTCTAATAATGTCAAAATTACTGTACGATAAACGAAAATATGTAATTGTTTTTTATTATGGGACTTGGTCACAATTTACAATGCACAAACCATATTTTTGGGTCAGGTCATGAAATAAATTTCACTAAGCAATCTTGTACTGTTAAGGTTAAAGATTATTCAATTATTATCAAGGAAAATAACATAAATGAGAATCTATACCTTATTATTAGAGAAGAATATATTTTTTTCTATCTATGTAATATAAAAACAAGTTGTGGAACAAATGACTTGGACACTTGATCCAAATTTCCTTGGATGAATTTTTACACCCTAAAGTAGAATTTCATATCCCCAATATTAAATGTGATTATTCTCATACATAGATTTTTTTTGTCAAATACTAGGATGATGGTCGTCATATATGTGGATGAAGTAATATTTAGGGGATTTAATGAATCTCCATGTGAATATTTTATTGAATTCATGTGGATATTGTTCTAAATATCAATGATTTTTGAGTTGACATTTTTACTGGGTTTTTAGGAAACTCAATGAAGTAATGGAAATTTTATTTTTTACATAAAAATGTACCAAATATGTGGTTAAAATATTAGAAAAGGAGGATAATTTTTTTAAACATTAGTTTCTACCATGATGATGTTTTCAAGAGATACAAATAGAAAAGAGGCCGATGTGGTAGAGTATAGGAAAATCACCATACGCCTATTATACTTAATATCATAAAGACCTAATATTTTGTTTTTTTTTCATTATGTTAGCTATCAATGTTATATTAAAGAAACTCACATGATAATAGTCAATAGGTTACTTTATTATGTCAATGTAATGATTGATTTATGGTAATTTTATAGTGAAATATCATTGTAAGAGTTAGGAGAATGTATAGATGTGTCTTGGGATAGTTCAATAGATGATATAAATCCCAAAATGGGTGGTGAATATTATATTATAGATTTACATATTTTATAGATTAGAAAAAAGTAACATGATATCTCATTTAGTAATTTGGAAACTATCAACATAGAGACTACAAAATCTTTCATAAAAATTTTATGGATAAAGTAATAGCTTGAAGATATTAGTGTTAAAGTAAATTATTCCAAATTCAATGAAGTATGATAAATAAAGTGTCATTAATCATAATAAACCTTGTTAATAATTTTATAATGATGTATATTGAGATAAAATGTCACTTAATAAAAGAGAAAGTTTTTAAATGTTTTATAAAAATTTATCATGATTCTACTCATTGTCAAAAAAAATATTTTTTCACTTTTCAAGGAAGGATTTTTGAGTCATGAGTTTGATCTTGGAGTTTAACCTTATATATTAAATTTAATGGTTTTAATAATAAACTATTAGTTCCCTAAGGTTATTTTCATTCCATATTTTTTATTTTATATGTTATATTCAATAACTATTTCATATCAAGGAATATTTTCCATTATTCTTCAAATTAATAAGGTTATGTATATTCATTTTAAACTTCAAAAAAATGATATTTTTATTCATTTATATAGGGTTTAGTTAATAATAATCTTAAATGGGGGTAATAATCTCTCAAATTGTTAAAAAAATAGTTTCATTTTAGAATGATTAAGTTAGAGTTATTAAATGAATAATAAAATGGATTTTACTAAATCTAGATTCTCAATATTTATAGAAAGTGCTGTTAAAATGTTGTTTACTTTAATATAATGGTATGTGGTGTCTAGAGTATTATTTTAGTGATGAGTGTAGAAAAATACTTAATTAATGGAGTGTTTCATTGAATAATTTTTTCAATTAACTATTATTTCTTGAACCTAGATGGAATCATGTGAGCTTTGAGTGATCGTTAAGTCAATCATTGATTGCATTATTAGGACTATATTTATTGTAGATTAAATATGGTGTGTGACGAGTTTTTATGAAGTATTTAAGTTTTTATGTGTTTTCAACAATCCTAAGGTGTCAATTGTTAGAAAAAATTCATGTTTTTATGTTGGGGCATTTTTTTGAAAATAATCATCCAAAAGACACAATAATTAACTAGTATTTGACTCTATAGAGTTTTGTGGAGTGTGAATGATGTTGTAAATGTTTTTCTATAAATATAAATAATCATGGAATAATTCTTGGTTAACATGACAAAATAAATGTTTTTTGGGTTTGGATAGTCTTGGTTTATGATTCCTCTTTGTTTATTGAAGATCATGTTGAAATGATTTTTAGACTAAATTCTAGATAAACTTGGATTTTTGGATTACATTGTAATATATCAGTGTCACATCATGATTTCTATATAATACAATATTTAAAATATGTGTTGGAAAATGTTGATTGTTTTCAATATCTTATAAAATAATTTTAGTCATTTCCATATGAGATAAAAAATTGTGTCAAAATTCTTAGGTCATAGAATTTTTGTGTTGCTATTAGGATTTGGGATTATAACATGAATGGCATGGTCATTTCATAATATTAATATTATATATATTCTTAAATTATTTAATATTACATGAATTATATAGTATATAGAAATATGTTTATTATTTCATAATGGGGTGTGTTGTACTATGATGGTGTCAAGTCAGACACATTTCATGATTTGAATAAATACATTTTTAGATAAAGGATATAAGATTTAAATAAGTGATTGTGACTTTGAATTGAATTCATAATTGAATTAATATTCCTAAAATAATTTTTTTTGTTCAAGATATTTAATGAATTATAACATAGTTATTTTTACATTTGTTTTAAGGAAACACATTATATAATATAGAATTGAATAGAAAAGAAAATAGAAAATCATAGAGAATATTTTTTCAGAAAATATAATTATTAAAAGAGTGAGAGAATTTCATGAGTTCAACCATTATTTAAAATAATTTATATCATAAAGATGATGAATAATAATCAAATTTATAAATTTATTATATTTTTTTGGTTCTTAGAGATAAAAGTGTTCGCATGAAGGATTAGTTTTAAGGATCTAGCCTTAAACTATATAAAATATATGATTTTGAGTTAAGAATTTATATTATTATAATTCAGGATATTTGTGGATTAATGTTTTATATAATTATTCTATCAACCTTACATTAATTAATATTACATCACAAAGTATAAATTTACACTAAGCATCAATTATTCTTACAAAACAAAACTTTTATGATATAGAAAGTTTTATTTTTGACCCATATATTTAAACTTTTCATAATGAATTCATACTTGTCCCTAATAATAATTAAACATATATTAAAATAATTTAAAACATTGTATGAGAATAAAAATATGAGTAAGGTAGATGAAAATAAATAAAGGAATATGTTAGTTCATGAATAATTACATAATATTATTCTTTGTAAAAATTTTACATTGGGATAAAAATAAAAATTTTCTTACCTAAGAAATAAACTTTTTTCCCAAATATTTGCAAAAAAAAATCATAAGAAAACATAAATGGAAAATAAAACACATAAATTTCACTTTTAAATCATAAAAAACTTATGAAAAATTTTCAAAAACAAAATTATACATTTCACTCTTACAAAGTAGCATATACTTTCCTTTAAACATAACTTGTGAGTAATAAAAAGGGGGAATAACCAAAAGAACATGGTATCATAACATTATTGAAACATGAGAAATATGGTAGAAAAAATATGACATACCTATAAGTTGAGGATAACTTACATGATAATATAACATGGTGGATAGAGTCCCATAATGGATTAGTTTTACTCTCCAATCCCTTACATAATGTCTCATTAAAGAAAAACTTCACCTAATGCATTGATGTGATATCCCGGTTCACCAAAAATAAAATGTACATGATTATGTATCCCATAAATTGAAATCAATCATTATTTGTAAACATAATCATTACCCATATAAATAAATTGGTTTCTTAATCCTTCCAGATATCATGATGAAAATATATTTATAAAATAATTCATTTGAGAAATGAACATAATGCAGGTATTAACCCATAAAATGAAGAAATAATATATATATATATATATATATATATCCATAAAAAGATGAACAATGGTGGTTCGTAGAGATCACTAACACCCATAAGTAAAATATTTCCAGATATCAAAATATTAATTCTATTTAAAAATATTTTTAAAAATACTTAAAATAAATGGAAAAAGGAAGTTATTTATAGAAGAAAATATGGAAGATTATTGAGGAATCCAAAAATAAAATAATGGTTATGACGGTGGTAAAACCCATTGTTGTTTTATATGTTAAAATAGAACATTATTTTTTGTCTTTTATAAAGGAAGTCAAAACGTTCCATATATAATTTGTAAAAAGAATCATTTTGATGAAATTTGAAAAAAACAGATACCTAAAATTTCCATTATAATTAATTTAAATCCTTATAAATACATTAATAAAATAATTTCCATAATATATAAATGGAATATAATGATTTAGAAAATAAATCTTTAAAACATTTCAAACGAGTTTTTTTAAAGGAAAGTGTCACTTACCTTAAGTTACACTCATCACTTATGTCCTTTATCATCCTGAATAATAAAATGATTTTAATTGTTTACATTTTTAATTACATATTTTTTTTATTATTCCTTTTATTTTATCTATTACCATATTGTATTCAATTACTTAATCATTTAAGATTATATCAAATGTTTTGATGATATTCTGCTTATATGTCTAAAAAGTCATTTGTAGGATGATTATGGTCAATGAGGTAATTATTCAATTATATTCAATACAATAATAATCACATAATTATAATTTTCTAAATAAATTACACTTCTAAAACAAACCATTAAATATGGTTAGGAAAAATGAACTATGTAAAAATCATGGAGATGGTTGGTCATACCTACAGATGGCTAACATTTCAATTTTTCAAATATCATGATGAAAAGAAGGTGAGTATTATTTTTAACATTATATAATGATTATTGTATCATAAATATCATATAATTCATTAAATATACTTATATATCTCATCAATGTGATTTGGCTATGAAAAACAATCACATCGCTTTATGGAGGTGGTAATCCCCATGTACACACGAACTGTGTTATCATTTTATAATGGATTGAAAGTAAGAGTATAAAAAATATATTATCAATAAAAAATTATTATTTCATATATATCATATATATAAAAATTAAATCCATCATTACCACCCTTATTCATAGGCATTTATGGAAAACGGTTTATATCAGTTCACGAGGCGGTTGTCCTTCATTCTCACGAACATCTGTTTCAATTACCATTTAATGGAATAAGATATGGATATAGGTTATGAAATTAACATAAAAAATATCAGTATATTTGAGATAATTTTATATCACTTCATCATGTTATAATAATAATTTATGTAGTTATAAGATGAAATGAAACAAAAACATTTGGTTAAAGACTAAACCCTATCTCCAGAAAACTTCCTTTTCTTTACACCTTAAACCATAAAATGATGGTATAATTACCAAAAAAATTACTCTTGAAATATGTTTGGGATGTTAATAAGGTATTTGGGATAGATAATTATGAACTAAAAGTCTTTTTAAGTGTTAATAAAAGAGGATAAGAGGTTTTATTATATAATGATTGGAGGGGAATTTTTGGAATCTTCATGAGTACTAAAACAAAATAAATTAAATTTCAAGCTCAAATGGATCCAAATTAAAAAAATAAGAATATAATATTATTATTATTATAAATAATCTCATTTTATAAAAATTTACTACTTTTTTTAACCTTATGTTTTTTAAACCCTATGTTAACCCTTTTGACAATTACTATGATAACAAAGTGTTTTACCTTTTATGGTTAAATATAGTTACTATAAAAGGTAAATTTGCCTATAAATAGACCATGTTTGTTATTTTCAACAATATTATAATCACAAGGACGAAGGTGTTATTTTTAGTAATTTAAAATCATTTAATAAAATATTTTTATTATAAAATATCATTTATATCGTTTTGGGGAATAAATGAATTGTTATAATATAATATGTGTATAAATCATGTAAAATGGTTCCAAAATGACATGTATTTGAATATAACGAATATATAATATTAATATATTCATAAAACAAAATTTTATAGGTTTTTATATCATTTTAAGTCTTATCTTTCGTATTAACCCATTGATTATCCAATTTTAACCTTAACTGTGGTAATGAATTTTTCAATATTAAAGGGTTTTAATTTTACTTATATAGTGAAAATTGGATTAAAATGTCCAAGGAATGAAATTATCAAAAAATTGTCATCCTAATTTTCATTTTAAAATATTTTTATGACTTTTAAATAATTTAATGAATTATATATTAACATAATATTTCATTAATATCATTTTTACACTATTATTTTAATTGTACTTTGAATTTTTTTAAAGAAATGTAAGTTCAATGTAATCCTTCAAAAAATCACCAAAATGTAATATTTATCTAAAAAATCGTAGAAAACAATATTTAATTCCAATTATATTATTTTTAAAAAATTTATAATCATTTATTTTATTTTTTATTAATTAAATAAATATTGTGTTGGCAATGCGTAAGCATTTAAGGTAATTATTTCTTTAATTGAAATTATAAATAAATTAAAATGATAAAAAATCATTTATATCTCAAATTACCATTTCTAAAAAATATTCTCTTTATCGGTATGTAAAAAAATATAGATAATAATAAAATAGAATTCAGTTTTTTAATTTTCCTTAAATAAAATAATGTATAGATAAAAATCAATAAAATAAGGAACCAAGTTGATGATGGAACTAGAGATGTTATTTTCTAAAATTGGTGTTGGGTTTTTTGTTAGTTTTCAATACACATTGATTTGATCAAGGAGTTTTTAAGACAAGTGATCTTACAGTACATGATAATAACAGTTTTGAAGGTGGCATTGTTTCCCAGTGTTTTCCATATTTTTGTGCTCAAAATCTAAAGGAATATTCTAGCATCTTGAAGGGTTGTTTTATGTAATCAAATATTCATAAATTCGGTAAAGGAAAGTTTTTCCTGAGAACTACATTTTTCAAAGGTGTGTTTATCATGTTCATTATGAGTTGATGTTGTAGTCTATGACTATCATAATTAGGGGATCACAAGTGTGTGATATTTTAATAGGGATCTTCACAACAACAACAAATCTCAAGGGAGATTCATGAATGGAGGAGCACTGAGAAGATGTTTTTAAAAGATCTAAAAAATGAACTTTAGGTGTTGGAGCATCACAAATGGATGAGCCTACAAATATAAGTTTATCCCCACTCCATTTAACATCAAAATAATTAGAGAAAAGTCAAAATTTCTCTGATTTCTTGAAGGCTAGGGAGATTTGTGAATCTAGAATTTGGTTTGAGATTAAGTATCTTGAAAAGACAAATGTATTCTATATTTTGTCTAATGATTCTCTGTAATGGGTGCATTGATATGCTATGATATTTTTTGATGACTGAGTGTGCTTCGTGAAGTTAGTTTGCTTTGTGAAGGTTGTCAACTTCACAAAGGAGTTTCACAAAAGGATGTTTTAAACATCAAATTTTTATTTAACAGTGCTTTCAAAGTGTATCATCTTAGGCCTAGGATTAATTAAGAGTCTTGTTATATTTAGGGAAAATGAAATGAATTCTATTCCACTAAAGAGACCTTTAAGTCGATAAACTGAGTAAGACTTCACCCAAGCCATCTAGCTAGGGGAGTTGATGAATATGTTCTGAGGGATGTAGTGTGTTATCTATAAAATCATGTAAATGAAGTGTGATAGGAACGTGCTAACTATATTAAAACTTTTTTATTCCTTAACTAGTGTAGATTATTTTATTTATGTACAACCAACACACATTCGGTGTATAACCCTTAGAAAATTTGTTAGTGGTGAACCAAGTAGAACTGTTATGGTGTCTCTCTACATGTGATTGTTTATTACTGTATAATTCCATCAGATTGGTTTAACAAGTTCCTGCTAATATGATAACATGATATTTCAATTTAAAGTAAACTTTTGACACCCAGATGCACCCCTATAGTTGATATATGTTTTATAATTGGATGGAAATGGATGATCTAAAATCATAAAATATAATAAAGTATAGTTTTGTGGTCATTATTTTGTCCTTATAATAAAATTTTTAACCATAATTACATGATTTACCTTCACAGTGGACATAATTATTTACTATGGTTACTCATCATAATTACCAAAAATAAAAGGGATCTATTTTCCAAATTTTGATATATTTATTAAAAATATCAATTAATTTTTTTCAAAATTCAATTTCTTTATAGATGATAAATTAATTTAATATAAAAACCACAACATGTAATGAAGAACTATTTTTTAGAGAAAGAAAACATGCCTTTTATTTATAAAAATATATTTATACCAAATTCAAATATAAAATTCATTAAAAAGACTACAATTTTATTTTGTAACCAAATTTAACTAATTATATTTTAAAACTAATTTAAAATATAATTTTACTTGATCAATAATTTAAAAGAAAATAAATTTTTCAATAAAAATAAGTATTTTCCACTATTTACTAGAAATCAACATTTTTAGAAATGAAAATAAACTGTAATCCAATTTTCACATGATTATTTTAAAAAGTTTCACAATTTTATCAAATAATATTTCAAAAAATTATAGAAATTAATTATAATACTCACTCAAAAAATAAAGAAAACCCATTTTTGAAAAAAATTATTTTTGAAGAATAAAATGATGTTAGTATAATGGATATTTATTAATTATATTCACCTTGTTTACCATGAGATATTCAACTCATAAGTCCAATATAACATTGGATTTATAATAAAATTTAATGGTGCATTATAAATAGAAACACTTGATATAATAATTGCCTTATAATTACGGTCTTTTAGTTGGGTCCTTAACACAATTAATTTTTTGGTTAGATATGATAAGAAGGTATTGAAATAATATTTCTTATTGAAACTAGGTAAATGGAAAATTCCACACCCCTTTATGGAAATATTGTAAAAAAATATTGTAGAAAACCATCACCATATTGATCCACCTTGAATAGAAGTGAATTTTGGTCATTTCATTCCATTAAACCAATTACTAACCCCAATAATTGAAAATATATTGGCCCGATATCACATGTCAATATACTATCTCTAATAATATGAATATCCAAATCCCCCTTAAAAGTATTAATAGTCCCATCTAGAACTGTAAAAAGAATATTTGAACTATAAAAATTTATTTGATCCATGATTCTACTCATCCAATCCCTATCTGTGATCAATTAATATTTTCCCATCTAAGCATCTAATAATTCCTATGAGATTTACATTTTACCAATCATGGTCAATGGGAATAGACACGTAAACCCTTGATCAATATTTTCTCTTAGTAAAGTGTCAATTTTAATTGTTTGTTTCATCAAATACACTCACAATCCCAATTAATAAATCAATAATGAAAATATAAATGTATTTAATTACTTAGTATCAATCAATGTAGAAGTAATCATAGAATTATTCAAAGTGGTACCTCACACCATGGATGGTCTCATACTTTTATTTAACTCTTCCAAAACCTATTAAGCTGCAATGACCAATTATGGAATATTTTGAGGAACTAACATATCCTACTAATAAGGTCCCTCCAATCTACCATAATTTTTTAAAATATTCCAATATTATCTATTAAATTGTATCCTCAATCCTTCACTTTATTGGTTTCTCTATCAAATTTCATCTACGAAAATATCCTATAAAAATATATTAAATTACCCGCCTTCCCACTCTGGATACATAGAATATGTGGGTCCCTATACTTGTACCAAATATATCTCACTCCACCACACTACAAAAACATCATTGGAATATTACCTTGATACAATTATAATACAAAATCCATATATTTTTCTAAATATTCGTTTTTCATTTACTCCTGGTCACTATATAAACTTATTCTTTTACCCTCTTTAGGATGATAATATCCCATGCCACATATTTTAATTTTTACCACCTCTACCGTATATTCCTTAAAAAACATATTTAGGAAATTTTGTAGCTTGATAAATATAATCCATAACTATATCTCTAGTCATAGCTGTGTCTTAAGCCTTTTATCCTTGAGATGCTCATTCATTAAAAATTCTAGTGTAATTCTATAGAATCATTGGAAACTTTTATGCATATTCCATCATTTAAATATTACCCTAATCAAACACAAAGAATTATATATAATTTTCTATCTTTTATTCATCTATGAAATATTCATCCTGAAATGTTATATAAAAACTGCTCCAATCAAGATCCTAATATATTCTAGTTTCTATTACCATCTCCCGCCATTTTTGGGATAATCATTCCCTAATATAAGAAAAACACTTCACATTTAATATAATAAGTTTCTATAAAAACAATAATATATATTAAATATTCTCTAATCATTCTTTTACCATATTTGTTTCAATATCACCTCAAAATGATGAAAGAATCTACTTCTTAAGATCTGATACTAAGTATGTTTCACTCAAACTATATTTATTAGCTTCCCTATTCAGTGCACCAAAGGTCTGCCAAATTATTCTTACTAATTGAGTATCTATAGGGTAATCATCCACCACTTCTCATCCAAATAAGGTAGGATGTATCCTAGATAAAGTGATTATATAACACAAAGAATAATTCAATCAAAACCACATAGCATCAAAATTGATCATCATCATAAAAAATAATATTTTATACTATTTCTAGGTGTCCCCTTTTCCTTTTTATTTGGATTACACCATTTTATTATACTTTATCACAATCTTTTAATAATTTTTTCATAGCACTATTTGTAAATTAATTTTAAAAATATAAAACAATAAAGTTATTGAAAATCGTTTTTCATGTAAGAAATTTTTTCTTAAAACCTTGGATATTGGATAAAACCTATTATCATGCCTACCAGGATGCTTAAAATTGTTTCCATTTTGAGCTAATATAGAATATCATGGAACATGTGAAAGAACCCAAATAATTAATCATTGTGATTTTATTTACCAAGTCATATGATTAACTCGATGTTCTCTATAAATATATTGGATATACCTTTCTAATGGGTATATTTTTTGTTCAAACCATTCTATTTTTCATTCCTATATAACATAAAAATAATCAATATAAAAAATATATCTCTGATACTATTTTTTAA
This sequence comes from Viscum album, assembly GCA_963277665.1. NCBI lineage: Eukaryota > Viridiplantae > Streptophyta > Magnoliopsida > Santalales > Viscaceae > Viscum > Viscum album. Next base: position 450,142,848 of record OY728157.1, on the reverse strand, counting down.
CACTCTAACTTAGGGACCCAAATCTAGAGGCTCAAATAAAAATTTCACAAGGCCTTGAATGATGTCCCTTAATCTCCAATTCCTAGTGATAATTTAAAATATTTGAGAATGAATTTCTGTAAAAAAATAAACTAAGAGGATAAAAATTCATATAGATTAAAAATCAGATTTATTTAAAATCATTAAATTAATAGCGCAAAATAATGGTAGTCTTAACAAAGAAACCTTAAGAGAAAATTAAAATTTTTAACAATTGACCATGGATATAAAGAAATATGAATCAATACCAAATCAAAAAATTCTCTTTCCAAATCTACAATATGGATATATGGATCTTCACTAATGATATATGAAATATTATATTTCCTTTTATCATATCCATTCATAAATATACATTTATTTATTACTATTGAAATAAACAAATACTTTTTTATTATGGAATCAGTAAGAATTCCATAATGACTCCAATAAAAATTATTTCTTATGTAATACAAAGAATAAAATACTAATAAAAATGATAAATTAAAAAATACATAAAAAACATTAATTTACTAGAAATTATTTCCAAATACAAAGCTTCAAAACATGAATTTCATTTTTTAAATTGATGAAAAAATCTATAAAAACTGTAAACTAGGTTATTGTTTACCAAACAACGTAAAAACCCCATATTTTTTCTAAAAACATTCAATTTTAAAAATCACATTATTTTCCCAAAAATTCAGACAGAACTATTCATTCCTATAAATCCAATGGAAATACATTTTCCTCTAACATAAGATAATAAACTATGCTTCTTTAAGATAAACCCATGTCATGGAATTATAGGGCATGATATAAACAAGTCAATATAAATAATTCTAGATAGTACCAAGATATGAGTAATCACTCACTCAGATGATAGAAAATCACCTTTATATATGGCAGTTATGATTCTCAAAGGGGGGAGTCCTTGTGGAGTGATCTGGATGGGTTTGATCCAGGATAACACCCTTGGTTTTTGAGTGGTGATTTTAATGTGGGGGTAGATCAAGTGGAAAGGAAGGGGAGAGGGGATTTCCAAAGGCGGGCTAGTAGGTCCTTCGGTTAGTTTATGGTAGGGAAAGGTATGTTGGACTTAGGGTACTTAGGGGATCCATTCACTTGGTGTAGGAATCGTAGGGGAAATGGTCGCTATTGGGGTAGCCTTGACCAATGTTTGGCCAATGTTCATGCGGTGTCTATGTTCTCGGAGGTGAGGGTTTTTCACTTGACCCATAGCCTCTCTGACCACTCCCCCCTCTTGTTGACTCTGAAAAGGGGTGGGGCACAGCAGCTGGGTTTTCGATATATGAGACACTGGGCTGATGTCCCGACCTATTTTCAAGTAGTGAGAGAAAGCTGGGAGGGTCCGATTCAGGGGTGTTTGTGGGTTTCATTTCATGGAATGTTGAGGAGACTGAAGCAGGCTATGAAGTCCTGGGCCAGGGTTATACTTCCCTTGGACCAGGAGTTGGATGAGATCAAGAGGGACGTTGGGCATCTTGAGTCAAGCATTGAGGGGGTATGGGATGATGATATCTATGGGGAGCTCTCAGAAAAGAATAAATCTCTGGAGTCTTTTCTTTTATCATCAGAAATCAGGGAAAGAGAAGGATCAAGGATAAAATGGCTAAACGGGGGTTATAAGAACATGGCTTTCTTTCATGCATGCATTAGGGGTAGTCGGCGGATCGTCAAATCAAATCTGGCACTTGAGGATGGATCCTTTTTTGATGACAGGGGTGTGGTGAAGAGTATGGCTTTCTCGTATTTCATGGACCTTCTGTTGGGCCCAAATCCGAACATTCCCCAAGGGTACCCTGTGGGGGGTGAGGATTTCTGGGAGAGAATTCCTCTACTTGTCTCTCCTCAAGATAATGTGGTGATGGGGAGCATCCCGTAGGAGGAGGAGATCAAAGTGGTTATGAAAATCCTTAATCATGAGAGTGTTGTAGGCCCAGATGGCATCTCAGGATAATTTTATAGCCACTCATGGGAAGTGGTGAAGGGGGATATCATCTATGCTATCCAGAACTTTTTCAGAGGGGGAAGTCTCCTGAGGATTACCACAGCCACGACTCTCATCTTGATTCCAAAGATCAAGGACCCAATATCTCTTCTCCATTATAGTCCTGTGAGTATGTGCAATTTTACCTACAAAATTATAGCATGTTTAATCAACAGGGGGTTGGCCAGGCACCTAGAAAGGTGGGTATCAAAGGAACAACATTGGTTTGTGCAGGATCGCTCCATCCAGGGGGCCATAGCAACGGCCCAAGAGATGTTAAGGGACCTCTCTGTCAAGTATCAGGGTTCCAATGTGTCATTCAAGATTGACATGAACAACGCATATGATAGGATCACATGGGGTTTCATCAATAGGGTTCTGTAGAAGATAGGCTTCTCCAGCAGGTCTTGTGACATCATGTTTAGGTGCTTCAGCTCGGTTAGGATGGCAGTGACTTTTATGGGTCGGACCCATGGATTCATCAAGACGGTCAGAGGTCTTAGGCAAGGGTATCCATTATCTTCAAGCATCTTCATTCTCATGCAGGACACTTTATGTAGGTTGATTGATAGTGGACTCAGACAAGGGGATGTCCTCCCTTTCTGAAGGAGGCTGGGGATTCCTCCCATTTCTCATTTGATGTTTTCAGATGATACCCTTATTTTTATCAATGCGAGGAAAAGTTCCATGCATGGCATGTCCAAGATCCTAGAGGATTACTTTCACTGGAGTGGCAAACATATCAACAAATAAAAGAGAGGCTTCTATGTGGTAGACTCATGTAATCCGAGCAGGGTGGAGGTTTTGGGGGGAATATTGGGGATGTGTCAGAGCTTGTTTCCAATGAAGTATCTTGGTACACCAGTTTCCCCAGGCCGAATGTGAATCAGAGATTTTGATAGTGTGGTGAGAAAGATTACGGGTCGTATACTTAATTGGAAGAACCACTTATTATCCTTTGGTGGTCGGATTACCCTCGTGAATAGTGTTCTGTCAGCCATTCTCGTGCATGCTCATTCGGCTACTAATGTGGAAAAGGGAGTCATGAGAGGTATAGATAAACTCCTGGCCCGGTTCATTTGGAATGCATCGTCGGAGGGGAAGCAACATTGGGTGTCGTGGGGAAAGATGGCTCGTCCTATTGCAGAGGGAGGGATCAACTTTAAATGTCTTGAGAGTACTATCAATTACATGCCTGAAAAGATGGCTTGGGAGGTGATCCAAGAGCATACTCTATGGGGTAAGATGATGGCTCTTCGGGTTGGGGCCAATGTCCAGACTTCTTCGGGGAGGGAGTCTCCACTTTGGTCCTCAGTGTTCAGAAAGCATCTGAGCCTTATTAATTCATTGAAGTGGATAATTGGGGAGGTAAAAGTCATGTTCTAGAAACAAAATTGGGCTGGGTGTGTCCTTGGCTACTTGGGCTGCCTGGCCCCCATGATTTCATTCAGGGAAGCCTGTCAATACCCCCAGATCTTTAGAGAAATCCTGGATACAAATCAGCGGGAGCTCTAAGACTCTATCACCTTGATTTCATAAGAGGATTGATGTGTTTTTACTCCCCCATGTTCTGGCCGGTTTAACACAAAATATTTCTATAGTCTCAGCTTTATCTAGGGGAAGCAGGGGTAGCAAGGGGGCTGTTTTGGCCAGGTATGGTGCAAGATGATTCCGACCAAATTAAATTTTCTAACGTGGAAAATTCAGCATCCGGCCCTTCCAACTGATGAAAACATCAAAAGGCTCAGAATTAGAATGGCTTCTGGATGCCACTATTGTGAGAATAAAAGGGAGGAGGCCATCAAGCATATTTTCTTCGAGGGGTAGTGGGCCAGGTAGGTTTCGGATTTCTTCAGGTACTGGATGGGCTTTTCTTCGTCGACGGCTAGCATATGGGATTTTCTAGGGGGTTGGTTTCATGGGGCGGAAGGGGCAGTGAAGGAGGGCTCGGAGTGCGCCTGTATTTTCAGTGCGGGCTACTGTTCGTTGTGGAATTCATGTAACTGGTCTCAGTTTGAGGGTGTACGTGCCACGAGAAGCATGATTATTCCCATTGCGAGATGAAGCATGCCCGACCTGTGCGGGAGCGAGGGGTGCTGGGCGGGCACACAGTCAAGGCATGGGTTGTACGCTCTGCAAGTTAATGTTCAGTAGGGGGTTCTTAGTAGGTGTAAGCTTTGGACCTGCAGGAGGGACCTCGGCAGGTGAATGATTCTTTCCAGCAGGTTTCCTCTGTCCAGTTAGCAGGTCCTCGGCAGGGACAGGTCCGTTTTCAGTAGGTGGGACCTCGGCAGGGACAAGCCCATGTTCAGCATGGGGGGGTTCTCACTAGGTGCAAGCTTCGGACCAGCTGGAGGTCCATCGGCAGCTGCTCCAGCAGGATCCCTCTATTCAGCAGGTGGGTCCTCAGCATGGATAAGATTGTGTCCCTCAGAAGGGGATGGCTCCTATCCACCAGGTGGTCTCTCGGCGGCAGTGTGGGATGAATGTGATGCACACGTCTGTCCAGCACGCGTATGTCCAGCACATGGGAACTTGGTAGAGGGGCGGGCTGGTTTTGTTCTAGGCGGCTTCAGGCAAGCAGGAGGGTACTCGGCGGCAGGGCTCCTGGGTGCGGTGGCAGCCTCCTGGCGTTGGCCTCATGCTGAATATGTATGGGTCATGTGTGATGGGTGTCACGCGCAGTGGAGGTGTGGTCCGTGACAATTAGGGTCGCGTGTTTGTTGCTTTTACAGTGCACTATGGTGTTGGTAACCCCCTTCTAGCTGAGGCGAAGGCCGTTCTTTCGGGCATTTCATTATGCAGGCAATGGGAGCTCCACATCTCACATGTGGAGTCAAACTCAATGTTAATCTGTGAGGCATTGCGTGGAAAGGGTACTGTACCTTGGCCCATTGTTTACATCATCTGGAAGTGCAGAGCTCTCCTAGACATCAATACTTAGATCACCCATACATAGAGGGATGGGAATAAGGTTCCTGACCACTTGGCTTCCATGGAGACCCCAGGTATTCCATTTCAAAGTATTTCCCATTTTTCTCAACTTAAACCTGAGGGGGTGAACCTGATCTGGGGGGATGCCTATTAGAGTTGGTGGACTAGAACCAACTACATTGTACTTTATTCATTAATAAATACCTTATCACATCTTGTTTGTTCTTCTGCATGAAAATTCATGTGATAATGTCCTATGGACAACTATTGTATTAAAGGGTCATAGCGGATCCCTACTATGATGAGAACCCGGAAGTGCCATAACACTGTTCTTGAATATATGTTCTACGGTTGGATAATGTTATTTGAGGGACACAAATAATACACGCCATTAGTGATGAGGACTCATAAAACTTTGAGGAACCTTCTCATGGTGTGCATCCTTGGAAATATCCCAGAGGATATTATGAGAATGAGACCTACAAATAGGAAATCCATATTTCATAGTGTCATTGGATGTTCAAATCAGCGAATGTGTGTATTGTTCATTAGACTTTAAGATTATTATTAATGGGTATTACAACTCAAGCACTTAGATGTATTGACAAAAATGTGATGACACACTATTCTCGATGAGGTAGGATACGTTGGGTGCGTCACGAGTAATACTTCACTAATAGATAATACGAGAAAGGATTTGTCCCATCTATTCCATAATGGAAGTAGATATCTCAGGCCCTTTGATGGAATTGATATAGCCTAAATAAAGCCATGGCCATGGTAAGGTATGGGCGAGTTCATTTCAGGGAAGTGAAAGAAAGAATAATTGAGCACATGGGTTGATGGCACTAGCATGCAACCCGCTTGATTGGAGATATTGAGACAAAGGAATTATATTACACAGTAAGCGTTCGTAGGAGGTTACATGTCATCGTGGCATTAACATCTTTCTCTATGAGTTCCTTGGCATGTTGCTAGATGCTAACCATGGAAATTAGCAGGCTCTGCCTAATGCCAATAAAAAAAGGCCTAGAGGATCACACACTAATTATGTCTATGTATGTTAGTTAAATAATAATTTAATACGTTAAATAAATATTATTCCTGACTATAGTTTAATAATTATTTAAGGATGCCTGATCGCATTTATTTTGACAGTAGTTATTTGAGAGAATATATTGTGTGCGAAATAAAATATTTATTAGTGAGTAATGCAATTACCATTATTTAAGAAATAAATAGCCATTACTCAAGGTCTAATAAATATGGTGGGAAAAAATGGAAAATATAAGTACACGCCGTGTATATTAAATATTCACGCAGTGTAGTTTTATAGAAAACAAGTACACTCTGTGTATAAAATATTACATGCCGTGTAGTTTTCCAGTTGGGATTTTGAGGATATAATATTGTTTTACTAAATGATATTAATTATAATCAGCGTGGGCGCATGTCAAGGAATTAATAATTTGACATGGTGTTTCAATAAGAGTTAATGAAATAAATAAACTGTGTAACGTGTTTATTTGTTGTGATGAATCTATTAACCTCAAACCCGATTATAAATGTCCTCACAACCCCAACACTTTTCGAGAGAGCCATTTTGTTGTGCACAACATATTTGGAAATACTCTCAAGACAATAGAGAATTCTCTTTCCACCAATAACGCCCTCAAGTTACGAGAGCGAGATCCTCCACCGGATCAAGGTGGTTGAAGGCAGACATCGCAAGCGAAGGCTCTTTCAAGCTTTCACCAGGAGATCCCTTCGGCGATGTCCAGATATACGTGGCACACGTGTGGATCATCGATAGAGGAATCCTACACTTTGATTCTATGACGCAATGATGGATCATAGGATTGTGACCGGAGACATCAATGAAGGAAGAATTTAACCAAGGTAATTCTTGTAAATTAATTAAATTAATTATAACCAACATTTGATGTTCCTATCTATATGATTCCAGGATTCCCTCTTATGTTTCTTGTTCTTATTTATATTCTAAAGATTCGGTGTTTTAAATCGTGGTGAATCTCTAATTGAACATTGCTTAATGTTAAAATTAAATTTGGGAAATCCCACCAATGCGCTTCCGCTGTGCCCGGAACCTACAAGTGGTATCAGAGCGTTCATATAGTATATTATAATTATTTAGTTTTTCATTGGTGATTTATTCATTTAATAATTTAGTTATTTCAATTCATGTTTAATCATTCTAGAAATCTGAATCTCGAGATCTGTTTCTCCTCCCTCATTTCTCGTTCACCACATAGAAATGAATTTTTCTTTTAATTTTGATTAAAATTAAATAGAGGAACTCATCTGGAGGAGCCAAACTTTTCTGGCTGTACAACACCAGAATACACGACATGTATTTTGAAGTACACTTCGTGGATTCTAGGTTCAATGCATTGACTAATCCTCCAAATCAGACCGAGTGTTGGATACATTCTAAGAATTTAAGATGCCATGTGTTGACCAGAAACAGGTGGCACACGGTTTTCGGATCACATGTCGTGTGGTCCAATGAACACGATGTGTAGTCTCTTCGGGTTAGGATTGGGCCGTGTACCCCATACATAGTTTTCATGGATAGAAACAGTGTAATGCGGAAACTACATAGCTTGTGACCCACTGTACACGCCGTGTACTCTGAAAATTTCTGAAGTACATTAACACGCCATGTCCCCGGGCTTGTACTTAGGATAGACGGTGAATAAAAGTACACGCCGTGTAGTCGGAACTACACACTGTGTACCCACCCAAATTACACAGATTTATTAAAATTTATTAATATATTATAAAAACCCTTGAGACGTGTACCATGGTGCAGGCGTAAAGCTAAGTCACAACACATGATAGGTGTTTTATAAATATATGTTTAATTTAATAACTGTTTAATAAATGGGAATTCACCAGGTTTCCTCCAAGGTACAAGTTATGTACTAGGATAATTTTAAATGAATTAATTTTTTTAAAATTATGATGGATGAGAATCTCATGGAAAATGAGAAAAAGGATTTAAGATAAAAGGATTGGTTTATTAAAGATAATTAATTAATTCGAGCGTGATTTATCTTAAACAAGAACAATTAAAGAAATGAATTCTAGTTTTATTTATTAATAAATATCATTGAATTTATGGATGATCATGAGCTAGACCGAGACCTTTTTATGTGAATGGTTTCTTTTAATTTATTTATTTAAATTAAATTTTTTGGCATGTGAGCCATCTCCTCAATAATATGTAGGGCTTGCGCGTCCAAGGATTATTTTTTGTAAAAACCCCTTTTACCCCTCACCTACATGTGAGATAAATGAATATTTCATGGATGGAGCTCCCAAGCTAGTGAAGGCGGCTCAAGTGAGGAGCCATGGTGAAACCAATCCAAGGAGATACAAAGGTGGATAGGTGGAAAGCTGTAAACACGAACCTGAAAGGTTCAAGGTGTTTCTCTCCTAGGTCTTGGGTTAGCTTATCAACCACTAGATAAACTAACCAATAAAAAATCTCATGATCATACCATTTATTTTATTTCTGTCAGTGGGATGGTTTATTTATTTTGGGTGTGTTTTCACGATCACATAATTAATGAAGTAAACGATCATGCAAGATGAAATTAAAATAAAACCATCTTATATGTGAATATTATCTGTAATATGGTTAATCACTTAAGTAAATCCCACATAATATTAACAAGCATGTGATAAAAGATAATAAAATGGCAATTTACATATAAGGATGAAATCCCTCAAAAGAAATATTAAGTCGGTATAGCCTTCCATAATCTTGGTTAGAATCAAACCGTATTTTAAAGTGCTTGACCAACCATAGTTGGGCTGATTTCAATTATCGGGGAATTCTAATTCAAGGTTTTGGGTTGACTTGACTTGGTTCGCATCAAGGGTTGACTGCCACATTAGGAATTGGTGCGACCAAGAGGCAAAGGTTGAGGAAATCTAAAATAAAGGGATATCAGGATTGGGGAGTCCACTCAATGGATCAAGGAGCTGTGAGTTAATGCAGTTGGAATTTGGAATGCCTACCTAAAACCCTTCAAGTTGCGTGACCAACCATAGTTGTGGTAATGAGAAGGGAAATATGGATCCTTTCCACTAGAATATTCAGGAAAAAGAATATTCCGAAATCAATGGTGAGGGATATTGGATTTTGATAAAATAGTGGGAGACTAATAAGTATTAATTTCTTTATTTGTCTTAGTTTTGTAATAAAGTACTAAACCTTTGCTCATCTTAATTTGTAGAAATAGCAAGAAAATGACTTCAAACATATCATTGCAAACCATACTCGAGAAAGAAAACCTTCTCACCAGTACCAATTTCCAAAAGTAGTAGAGGTGTTTACGCGTTATCCATCGCCACGAGAAGAAATTGTATGTGCTGGAAGAGCATGTTCCAGTTACGCCTAGATCAGAACTTCTACCCTTAAATCACCAGGTAGATAAGGACATGGGGCGTGACAAACTGGCAGTCCTTATGGTGAATAAGAAAAAGAAAGGATAAGGTAAAGGGGACAAAGACTTATAAACAGCCTGAGGCCTCGAGCACCGTCCCTCCAAGAAGGGGAAGATCCAGAGGCAGGGCAAGGAACGGGAGGCAATGTGATTTACATGTGTCAAGCAAGGCCACTAGAAGAGGAACTTCACACAGAAGCATCAGGATGATAATGGTACGTTTGTTATCGATTGTAATCTTTCTATTTCTACACATTGGGTATTAGATACAGCTTGTGAGGCTCACATCTATATTCAAATGTAAGATCCATGTAGATTTAGAAAGATTCCCAGAGGAGAGTTGGATCTTTGACCTGCCAATGGCGCAAGGCTAGCTGCGTTGGCTATTGGCGACTAGCTTCTCTCATTGCCAACTAGGATGATCTTGGTTTTACATAATTGTTATTGTGTGCCTAGTGTTACCAAAAACAAAATTTATGTATCTTTTTTGGATATGGATGGATTTATTTTCATGTTTAGAAATAAGGGTTGTCTCTTTTATAAGAACAATTTATGATATGGTATGGAAAATTTGAATAATGGATTATATGTATTAAATTATAAAAACCAAGTGTTGGCAATTGATAATGAAACAAACTCACATGACACATACATCACCCAGTTGTGGCATCACCGCCTTGGTCATATAAATGAGAAGCGCTTGACAAAGCTCTGTCAAGATGGCTATTTAGACACAACTGAGCTAAAACCACTTTATAGATGTCACGCTTGTTTAAAAGGTAAAATGGCCATGCCACCTTTTTTGGATAGGGTGAAAGGGCCACAGAGCTTCTAGGATTAGTACACAGAGATGTATGTGGACCATTTCCAGTAGAATCTAGAGGTGGATATTCTTACTTCATTACTTTTACTGATTATTTGAGTAGATATGGCTATGTCTACTTAATGAGGTATAGGTCAGCGTCCTTAGAAAAATTTAAGGAATTCAAGAGTGAAGTAGAGAATCATCTTGGTAAGAAGATAATGAGTCTTTGATCGGATCGATGTGGAGAATATCTGAACCCAGAGTTCATCGATCTTCTACGGGAGTCCGGGATTCTATCTCAGCTCACTCCTCCTTATACACCATAGTGGAATGGTGTTAGTGAACGAAGGAACCGCGCCTTATTGGACATGGTGAGGTCGATGATGAGTCATGCAGATCTTCCATTATCCTTTTGGGGATATGCATTACAAACTGCAGCATACACATTAAACTGAGTACAAACTAAGGCAGCAAATAGAATTCCCTCGGAGTTATGGATTGGAAAGAAACCCATTTTGTCGCATACACGTGTATGGGGATGCAAGACATTTGTTAAGTCCTTCTCAGGCAACAAAATAGAACCCCGGTGTATGAAGTGTATCTTTCTATTATATAACAAGGAAAAGAAAAGATATTACCTATATAACCCTCAAGACAAGAAAGTGATTGTTGCTAGACAAGCCATCTTTATTGAAAGGGATCACATCCTCAAGAAGGATAGTGGGAGAAAGATTAACTTCGATGAAGTTGAGGCTCAAGATACACAAGATTTGGTACATGAAAAGGATCCACATGACCCCGTGGAAGAGGTTCTATAAACACAAGTACTGCGTAGGATCTCAAGAGAGGTATGGGAACCAGAGAGATTTGGTTTCCTAGTCACCGAGGATGGTGAATCATTATTGTTGGAAAATGATGAACCTCTCTCATACAAGGAAGCATTAGAAAGCTCAGAACCTACAAGATGGATATAAGCTATGAATTCTGAGATGGATTCCACGTATCAGAACCAAGTTTGGGTTCTGGTCGATGAGCTAGTTGATGTAAAGCATGTTGGATGCAAATGGGTATTCAAGAGAAAGATGGACATGGAAGGTCAAGTTAGCACCTATAAAGCAAGGCTAGTGTCTAAAGGAATCAAACAGCGTCAAGGAATTGACTGTGATGAAACCTTCTCACCAGTTTCCATGTTTAAATCCATAAGAACCATACTTTCCATAGCATCTTACCATGACTACGAGATTTGGAAGATGGATGTCAAAATAGCATTCCTTAATGGGAACCTTTAGGAAGATGACTATATGACCCAACCAGAAGGGTTTGTGACACCAGGTGAAGCCAAATGGGTTTGAAAGTTCCAGAAATCCATTTATGGATTGAAGCAATCATCCAGGTCATGGAACATTTGATTTTATGAAGCCATAAAGAAATTTGGTTTCATTAAGAATGAATGTGATCCATGTGTTTATAGGCGGTTTAATGGGAATGCGGTAGTTATCCTAGTAGTATATGTTGATGACATATTTATTATTGGAAATGACGTATTAGCCTTACAGTCAGTTAAGGAATGGTTGAACAAGTTCTTCTCCATGAAAGATTTAGGTGAAGCAACCTACATTCTAGGGATCCATATCATTCATGATAGATCCAAGAGGCTACATGGACTAAGTCATGGTACATACATTGACCAGATACTAAAGAGCTGTAGTATGGAACAATCCAAGAGGGGATTGGTTCCAGTGTCACATGGCTTATATCATTCTACGAAAATGTGTCCCCAGACACAACAAGAGAAAGATAGAATGAGTAAGATCCCATGCGCTTCGGCTATAGGATCCATCATGTATTCCATGTTATGTACCAGGCTTGATGTTGCCTATGCACTGAGCATGGTAGGCAGATATCAAGCAGATCTAGGAGAACAACATTGCACTACTGTTAAGATTATCCTTACGTATCTGATAATAACTAAGGATATGTTCCTGGTGTATAGAGTAGATGAGGAGCTTGTCATCAGAGGGTATGGGGATGCTGGTTTTCAAACAGATCAGAATGAACTGAAGTCGCAATCTGGATATGTTTTCTATCTCAATGGACGAGCTTTGAGCTGGAAGAGTTCAAAGAATCCAGTTGTCGCTGATTCTATAGTGGAGTCCGAATATATAGCGGCTTCTGATGCAAGCAAGGAAGTCGTCTGGATTTGGAACATTGTCTAGGAGCTTGATGTGGTGCCTTGCAGTAATGATCCCATTACACTGTATTGTGATAATACTACAGCAGTGGATCTTGCAAAAGAACCATGGTCCCATCAACATACAAAGCACATACTCCGGAAGTATCACCACTTGAGGGATTTCTATCAAAGGGGTGAAGTTGCATTGAGCAGAGTTTCCAAGGAAGAGAACGTGGCAGACCCCATGACTAAAGGCATATCTCAGCAAAAGCATGAATATCATGTGAGAGATAGTGGGTTAAAGTTTGTTAGCAATTGGCTCTATTCCAAATGGGAGTATGTTGGAGTTAGTGGCCTAGAACCAACTACTTTGTACTTTATTTATTAATAAAAGCCTTATCACATCTTGTTTGTTCTTCTGCATGACAATGCATGTGATAATGTCCTAAGGACAGCTGTTGCATTAAAGGGTCATAGCGGATCCCTGCTATGATGAGAACCCAGATGTTCCATAACATTGTTCTTGAATATATTTTCTATGGCCGGACGATGTTATTTGAGGGACACAAATAATATAGTCCATTAGGGGTGAGGACTCATAAAACATTGAGACATCTTCTCATTGTGTGAACCCTTGGTAATATCCAAGAGGATATTATGAGAATGAGACCCACTAGTAGGAAATCCACATTTCAAAGTGTCATTGGATGTTCCTATCTACGGACGTGTGTATTGGTCCTTAGACTTTATGATTATTATGAATGGGTATTACAACTCACACACTTAGATGTATTGACAAAAACTGTGATGACACACTGTTCGCAGCGAGGTAGGATACGTTGGGTGCGTCATGAGTAATACTGCATTAATAGATAATGAGAGAAAGGATTTGTCCCTTTTATTCCATAACAAAAGTAGATATCTTAGGCCCTTTGATGGAATTGATATAGCCTAAATAAATCCATGGCCATGGTAAGGTATGGGTGAGTTCAGTTTTGGGAATTCAAAGAAACAATAATTGAGCACATGGGTTGATGGCACTAGCATGAAACCCGCTTGATTGGAGATATTGAGACAAAGGGATTATATTACATGGTAAGCATTCGTAGGTGGTGACATGTCATTACGGCGTTAAATTCTTTCCCTATGGGTTCCTTGGAGTGTTGTTAGATGCTAACCTTGGACTTTAGACAGGCTCCGCCTAAATCCACTAAGGAAGAGGCCTATAGGGCCACACACTATGTGTGTCCATGTATCTCAGTTGAATATTAGTTTAACAATTTAAATAAATATTATTCCCGACTGTGGTTTAATAATTATTTAAGGATGCCTGATCGCATTTATTTTGACACTATTTATTTGAGAGATTATGTTGTGTGTGAAATAATATATTTATTAGCGAGTAATGTAGTTACATTTATTTAAAAAATAAATATCCATTACACATGGTCTAATAAATATGGTGGAGAAAAATGGAAAATAAAAGTACACGCCGAGTAGTTTTATGGAAAACAAGTACACATCGTGTATTAATTATTACACACTGTGTAGTTTTCCAGTCAGGATTTTGAGGATATAATATTGTTTTATGATATTAATTATAATCAGTGTGGGTGAATGTCAAGGAATTAATAATTCTACATGGGGATTAAATAAGAGTTAATGAAATAAATAAAATTTGTAACATGTTTATTTATTGTAATAAATCTATTAAACTCAAACCTAATTATAAATATCCTCACAACCCCAACAATTTTCCAGAGAGCCATTTTGTTGTGCACAATGTATTTGGAAATACTCTCAGGCCAAGAGAGAATTCCCTTTCCACCAATAACGCCCTCATGTTATGAGAGCGAGATCCTCCACCGGATCAAGGTGGTTGAAGGCGGACATTGCAAGTGAAGGCTCTTCCATGATAGCACCCGGAGATCCCTTCGGCGACGTCCAGAGATACGTGGCACACGTGTGGATCACCGCTAGGGGAATCCTACACATGGATTCTACGATGCAACGATGGATCATAGGATCATGACTGGAGACATCAATGAAGGAATAATTCCACCAAGGTAATTCTTGTAAATTAATTAAATTAATTATTACCAACATATGATGATCCTATCTATATGGTTCCGGGATTCCCTCTTATGTTTTTCATTCTTCGTTCTATTTTGAAGATTCGGCATTTTAAATTGTGATGGATCTCATATTGAATGTTGCTTAAAGTTAAAATTAATGTTGGGAAATCCCACCAATGCGCTTCCGTTGTGCCTGGAACCTACAATACCCTCGGTCTCCATTATTTCCAGCCTCCATTAGCTTTTTCATTTCTATTTTTGTGTTGTCTGGTGTTGTTCTATGTTTCTTCAAATAAAAAGGTAATGTTGATGATCTAAGTATTATGAAGGAAATATTTCATTCCTCTTATTTTGAAGATTGGAAATCACGGTGAACCCCCAATACAGATTATTAAAATTATCTATAAATAAAAAAATTTAACACAAATAATATAATACTCTTATTATATAAATTTTTCATAGTCTATATTGATTTGGATTGGTCAATGTCATTTTCATTATAGCATATTCCATTTTGGAAGAGATACATTCAACTATATATATATATATTTATTTATATATATATATAAACTCAAGTTAGTGGAATAGGATGTATGAAACAAGGAAGAAACACAAAAATAATGGACTAGTTTTAAGGTATATAAGATGATATCAGGGTATGAAATTCCAAAAAATTCACAAAACCCTTGTATTTTTTTGGTATATAACATTCAAATGACATAAAAATCTATTTTAACACATAAAACAATAGAAGGTTAAAAATAAGAATTTATAAGTCATTGGAATGTCACTAAACGTTATAGGTAATTTAAATACAATATATTCAATGAAATATTCAATTTAATTTAATGATCTATCTAATCTTTAACTTTTGATCTGATGGGTTATGAGATACATCTATATTCCCAATTGTGACTTCAAAAGGCACAAAACCCACCCCCAAGATTTACTGGGAGAGGAATCAATAATATAAAATAAAAAACTAAATTATATATATACTTCACTGTACATGATAAATAAACTATAATAATGAGTTTAATTATGCTCACTCAAAATAAACCATTAATTACATACATCTAAATTTATCCCCTTGACATTAGAATCATTGAACCCTTTAAAAGGACCCATTATTATTTAAAGGTTTTCTTGCACCACAATTAAAAAGGGAATAAAGAGAATATATTTGGATATAAATTAGGCTCATAAATAAAATGAATCGATTTTAATATACCACGTTCAATAAAATCCATTTATAGAACATTATAATTGAATAAAGGAGCCTATAAGATTATAACATTTCATTCATACGTTATGAAACAACCAACATTTATCTTGAAATGTTATAACTCTTACAACATCAAAATAAATAATTAAGTTACTTGTTAAAACTCCCTTTGAAATTAATTTAATATGTGCATCATTACATGATGTTTCGTAGTTTTAATTAAAAATGACAATGATTATCGGATAGTTGTCCAAATGATGTCTCATGGAATTTATAATGGACACACTTATGTGATATCATGGGCCATTAGAAAGTAAAAATCATATCATGGTAACCATCACAACATCATGGTTTTTATAGTGAATATTTTTAATAATATTTTACATGAAAAAGGTCATTAAATACATTAGACAAAACATAACAACTCTTTTTAAATTCATCAAAACTCATTTCAATACGATTTTCATTTAAAATTTCTCAATGTTTGTATAAACACATTATAGCAAAATTAATCTTTATTTCATGGCCTACTATGTGACCTTATGGTCATTTTTAGTTACGAAAACAATTATGAATTCTCTAATCCATAATTTTTATCAAATAAAATCCTCTAAAAAATCCATTACTACTAAAGCTACATAGGGATCTAGAATGATCTTGAACAAACACACTAATATCATCATTTGAAGATGAC
Source organism: Viscum album (assembly GCA_963277665.1). NCBI lineage: Eukaryota > Viridiplantae > Streptophyta > Magnoliopsida > Santalales > Viscaceae > Viscum > Viscum album. The sequence goes on along the minus strand of OY728157.1, from coordinate 450,126,438 downwards.
CAACACAAGATATATCTCTATATATCATATGACATATTATATATTCCCTTTATCCCAAATATTTATTGACCAAAATACATTAAACATGTCAATATAGTATAATCTATCTCATATGTACATAATTCTCTTAAATAGATAAAACATATTCAATAAATACATCGCAATCCATTAAAATAAAAATAGTAGTGTGTAACACCTGTCACACAACTAATCATAGACCTGAATTTTATTAGTATAATTCAATCAAGGTACTATATGAAATTCTTTTCATATCATAGGAAAAATCCCATCATGGTTAAACTCGATTGATAACGTGATCAATTATATACCCAACCACCTCTGATTAAGCGAACCTCGTGGTTATTGTATAAAAGTTATCAAATTATGAATGGTCATGTCATATGTATATTATCAGACTAAGGTAATGGGGATACATATGAAGTATACACTCCAAAGTATATCACTTACTATGTGACACTCAATTTGATATAGTATTATGGGTCAGTATAGATGATAACTCTCCAATTATTATCTCAAGAGTATACTTTATGTCATATAAAATATTCCACTCATTCTAATATTAACATATCATCATATCCTGTAATACTCTATAATGATTAGTAATTAGGGACAACTCAAATTCATAATTTTATGAGATTTTATTATTCAAATTTTCATGAAATTAATACAATATACATAAATGATGATACATTAATATTTCCATTATTATAAAACTATGATACATACACATTGAAAAAAAAACATTACATAAAGAAACTCATGTATCTAATTCAAAGGGACTCTATATAACCATTAAGTTTATGATTTTTTAATACATTTGTAAATATATATACTAAATTCTATTATTTATCCTTCCAATTGCTCTTTATATCACCCATATCAGTGATTTCATGAATTATATAGTGTTTTTGAAGGATGAATTTAGTCATTTGGTAACACTGTGGTTACTTAGATAGAGTAATAGATCAATTTTATTAATATTAAATCTCAGTTTATCCCAAAATAAAGAAACCACACCATATTTAGTAACTAAATTCTTTATCCAAACATCTTCCTTCAGATAATTTTATGTATAAATATACTCTCTCTCTATAATTTATTTATCTACTTTGGGTTATTTGGAACTACCTAAACTTATATATCTATCGTTAAGGAAAAATAAGAAACCATATTGTGATCACATATCATTATTATTGGTTTCTAAACTAGAATTACTGTAACCTAATATAATGAAATCTTTCTCTTCTTTAAATACCAAGAACATATCCTCAGTACTTCTCATGTATTTAAGGATATCATTTAAATAAATTCAATGGTTTTCACTATGATTGGATTAGTGTCTACTTATTATGCTTAAATAATAAGATATATCAGGTTGAGTACATAACCTATAATACATGATAGATCATATAGAAATTTCATTAGGAATGTTTCTCATTTCTCCGTTACAAATATTTATAAGGACAATGAGTATTTATAAGCCTTATACCATGAAATACTACTAAAGAACCATTCTTGTAGTTTTTTTGTTCCATCTATTTGAAAATAATTAATACCTTGAAAGGATGAAAGAAAATTCCCAAGGAACGTGCCATGCTTTTTACTAGGACCCCAAAATTTAACTAGGGGTCATTTACCCAAGTCTTGTGGACTGCTCCCTAGTGCAATCTGTATGCATAGCCTATGTTCCTATCACACAATACAGAAGTCAAATTGTCCACCCATCCTTCATTCCAATCCCACATTCACCTTGGATCCCATATCTTAATCTAAGTACATTATTTTGGATCCTCATTTTCAACTTTTAGGAAGATAAAGAGACACCCTAGAGCTCTGTTCACCCTAGTCTTCAGCCCTAGTCTCCAACTCCCATCAAGTAGTCTAAAAGCTTAAATCAAGGTAAATTGACCACAAATAAAGGTAATTTTATTTTCGGGAGGTTTAATATGATAAAAAAATTCATATAAACTACAACCCCATAATTCCCTAATACTAAAGGAAGGAACATATATCTGGAGATACACCATAGCATCACTAACCCAAAGGCATCTATGGAGACCCTTGACCACTAGGGAAAATCATTTACCATTTTCTATCACTAGGTAGAACCCTTGTCCATAGTATCACTAGGTAAATACCTTCACCCTAGTATAAATACGGAAATTCATTGATTTAATCCCCACTTGGGAGATCCCTTGGATAAACCATTTTCCCATCCCAGACTACGATGAGTCCTTCTTTCTCCTAGACCACACTATGTTGAATCCATATCCAGGTCCACCACTAGGTCAAACCACTATCCTACACCCCCTCAAAATTCTACAATGATCACTTTAATATCAATGGTAGAGAAATATTTCATGTAAGTCTCCTACGTAGTTACCTAATTATCAAGTAATACATTGAATCTAACAGATTCACAAGTCTTGGGAATGAACACTAGTGTGATCCCCTATGATCATGCATTCCCTTGATAGAAGTCATATATCTATAAATACACTCTAACCAATAGAACCCCCGTGTTTTTCATGATCATGTACTCCCCTAATAACATGGTTTCTTATTAGGTTGATAAGAGTGATATTTTCCATTGCTCGAGTTTCTCAACTTGGAAAACACAAGTCCAAGCTCGAATTGGATCTGGTTCTTGGAGGATTCCTAATTCCAATCAATAATCTAATAATTCCATGGTCTAACTCAATATATTTAATCCCTAACTAAGTTATCATAGTTGATTTTTTCACCTTGAGTCAATAATGATTTAGATATACCCATATATATATAATACATTTTTGGTCTAAACACCACTATTGTTCTCATATTTCCTGATATGTTCCTCAGGACTCCTAAGGTTTAAGACCTAGACATATCATTTCTTATGTATTCACTAACAAAAAAAATAACAAAAACGGAAACCCTAATTTTTAAGCCTCATTCAGTCCTCTTTTTCACTCCTTGCATGACATAGATTCTCTTGTCATATGACTTTAAATTGTATTAAAATTTAATTACCTCATGATGTTAAAATATATGGTAAGGTCCTATAAAATTAAATTTTACTATGTTACTTAAACTAAATAGGATTTTATTAATTTTTTATCATGATATGTTGGAAACCATCCTACTATTCAAACCCAAAATCATAACTACCTATTTCCTTCCTTGTCGGGCCATATTCCCCCAGAGCATGGGCATCCCTGTTCATTGGTCTATATTACCTTTAATCCCCATATAAACATTAAATAAGTCTATATTCCCTATAAATCCATCTTTATGTGTCCACATTCCTTATCAAATTACCTACATCATTCCTCAGCATGCTATATTCCCCATGGGGAAGAACATTCTTCAATTAGGGCCATATTCCCTTAGCACCTATCATAATTGGGATATATTTTTATATAGGTTAACCATAAAAGTAAAATAATGTGTAAATAAAATATAAATAATTATTAGGTACCTCTCAACTAGAATTCCACTCTTACTAACATTAAATCACTTGGATTTGGTCGTATATGTATGATCTTAAAAGCTATAATGGCCTTTTTTACATGACCATAAAAGGTTGGATGTGTCCAATTAAGTGGAACCGAACTATAAGGATTCGGATTTCATTCATATTGATATATAGAAATCACCTCTATGGTCTTGATCCCAACATAAAAATAACCACCGTCCAACTAAAAAACCTCATATTCAAAACCTTCCCAACTTTGTGTCTTTAAACCATAGTAAAATTAATTACAAAATTGAAATATGGAGAGAGTGTATCATCTTGGAATTCAAAAACCTAGTGATGGTAGTTATAATACATTATTTGTGTAATGTACAAGAGTTATTAAAGGATAAAACAATTTATTAGTCTTGGAAGACTATATATATAAATACATTACAATTGAAAACAATGTATACAACATGAGAATATTTTAAAGATATTATTATACCTTCTATCATATCCGTTAAAATTACACATATCCCTCCTCTAGATTTACTAGGGAATGTAAAACAAATAATGTTGAGTTTAGATGCTTGTAAAGGATTATAATACAATATAAATTACATAACATAAACATAGAATAAGTGATATGGAAATAATAAATGAACAACATGAGGCCATAATCAAATGAAACTAATGTAATTCTATATAGCTGAAAATAAATAATTAAACATGGATAATAATAATCACTAACCTAATACTAATGGAATGGCTACTATCAGACATCAAAAACATGTTTTCCAGACCGTATTTTAAGAAACATTAATTATTCACAATAGAACCTTCAATAAATTATACACTTATGGGAAAATATGTATAGAATACCCCCAACCTATTTTGTCTCATAGAACCTTTTGATGCATCACGGTACTATATAATACCATACCCCACTCGTCACTTGTTTGAGTCAAATGTATTCACCATAAGATTCATCACGACTTTTGATACCATTACTTGGGGATCTTATTACTAAATAAAACATAGATATCCATATTTTGAGATATACAGACATAAAATACATCCCTATTTAATAGAATAATGTCTATTTCTAGAAGAACATACCTTAATCCATCTTGAAGCTTTGGTGCATCATCAAATAATAATGAGTACCCTTAATAAATAAATACAGTGGAAAGCATACATAAAATGTTTTAGGCTATCAATAATAGATAGTAATTGGATTCAACATATTTCATTGGTAGGAGACCAAGGAATTGGTAAGGAAAATCCTTCAACATGGTTCTTTAAGAGCTTGTGAATATTCCAAATCATATCCCCTGTGGGTGTCATGCCATGTGTGTAGTTTTATCATAACTAATCGTTCATCAGGTTGATGATTGATTCAATTATAACCCATCTTTTTTTATCTGATTACCCCTTATGTGCATATGTTCCAAAGATGCATCCAATTTTGAGTATCCAGGCAAAGATTTATCTCTTATGAAATTACACACACATTTATATTACCAATACTTACGATGACTTTTCTACCATGGAAAATGTAACTATTTAATAATAAGAATATAAGATATGGATGAAAATTTATAATCATAAACCCCTTAAATTTTTTTAGTAACATGTAAAATATATTCCATGGAAATGTATGCACCATCCAAAATAAAATAAGTGGTGATTGCAACATGAGTCCAACAGATTAAAAATTATGATAGAAATCCCACATATGGATTGGGTCAAAATTCAATCATAACCTATTGAAAAATAAGGAATAAAAATAATATTTAAACACCATTAAAAAATCATTTAATGACATAAAATCTCAAATAGGTATTATATACACAATATAAATGAAATTTTTTGTACATTACAAAACATTTCTCAAAGAGAGGAATTTGAGATAAAAATCCCTTACTACATGAATTGACTTCTAAAAACATAATTTAACCTAATATATAATAAACATATAAATATTAATAACATAAATCATAACACTAATCATATCCATTTTCATTCATACTCTACATAAATGGTCATTCTCTACATGAATTCTTCTTCTTTTCCACGTTGGGTGTTATAGTTTTGATCGTTTTTACTAGTTCCATAATAGTGGTGATATTATTCATTATTATTCCAAATTTATTTGTTAATATTTCATTATAATTATTTTTTTGGGATTATTTACAATAAAGTATGATGTTTTAAATTCCTTTCACTGATTTTTTAAACCTTTTCCCTAAAGACAAAGTCAAAAATAAGAAAGTTTTGATGATTTTTTATGAGCAGAGGATGTATCTGTAATTGATGAACTATATATTGGTATAATATCTCTAGAACCAAAAAAATAATTATTTACACATTATTATCATATTATACCATTAATTAAATTACTATTTTCATACTTGGTATAAATTCATTATATTGTTCAATTGGGTGGTTAAACCATTCCAAACATATATACCCAGATTTAATGAATGATTAAGAGGTGGTTCTGTTATAATATAGTTTTCCCAAAAGAATAATCATATTAGTTACTATTTATTAGTGACACATATCCAAATTATATTTTATTATAAAAATAAATACTGGATAACAAAAAATTACACAATTTTAAAAAAATTTATTATCCCCTATGTAAGATTATTTTAAATGATTAAATTAACAATGATAATATGTTAAACATATGATTAGTAGGTTTTATTTTTTTCATAAAAACCTTAATTATGTTATAAAAATAATATTTATCTTTTAATATCATCCTTATATTCTTCCTTTTAAAATGATCAAGGAAACCAAAACACCTTACATCGTGGAGGTGGTAGTCTACATGACACACAAACAATAGTTTTTTTTAATGGATTGGATATATGATTAAATAATGGTAATATAATTAACATTGTAACATTTAAGTAAATAAATGAAAATAATATAATTATATAATTGTGGATATAGTAATCTTTAAATAATATAATTAAGAATTAAAATCTATGTAGTTGATAATACTAACATCAAGGACTTGAATTTTACTTGGACGTCTCTTTAGAAATGATTGACTTATGCTAAGTAATGGTGGAAATATGATATAGAGTGGGAGAGTGTTATAAGTATAGAAATATTTCATATTTTCAAGGAGAAATTTGATTGACAGAATAGTCTTTATGTTATGAAGATGTTACCCTTTTATTTGTGAAGTAGAGGGTAGTTTTTTGGAGTATTTATTTCACTTTTAATAATGTATGGTTACTATTTTATTTTAAAAGAACATTAAATTAAAAAAATGATATGAAAAATTTTTTATGTCCAAATCTCCACAAGAAATATTTTATGATACAAATTTTACTATTTTATGGATTTTTGTTTTATCTTTTAGTCTTTTACTCTTACTCACATTCACATTCGTAAATAATTTCTAAAATCAATAATTATTATAAATGAACAATGATTAAGATTAACCATTTTACCTAATATAATATATTTAATTTAAAATTTTAATATAATTTTATCAAATATTACTTCTAAAGGTGTGAAAATATAATTTTTAAATTAGTACACATAATCATGTGAAAACAGTTTTTAGAGAAATAACTTTTTAAATGGCATAACTATTTATAAGATAAAATTATATTTGATAATGATTATATTTAAAAAAAATTAATTATTATAAAAAAATTAATTATATACATCTTTTAGGGAAATCAAAAACCTAATCTCCCATGAATTTTTTTTGATTTGATGAAAATACCAAAAACAGATTTTATATCAACAAAAAAAAATTATTATTTAGAAAAATGTATTCCATAATTTCTCTATGTTCAAATAATATTTTAGAATTTATAATTTTATTCCCTAAAATTATATTTCTTTTTCAAATGGTTTTATAAACTACCCGGTTGTTCTTAAATAATATTGTAAGGTCCTATAAATTACAAGTTTATTGAAAAACGTAATTTTAGACTAAAAACCTATCTTTTTAGAAAATTATCAAAAATTCATAATAAGATTATTTTGATTTTATGGATTAAGAAATGAAATTATTTTGTTCAATTTAAAAATATAAATTTTAACTTTCAAATAAAAGCTATTTAAAGGTTACATTTGTGAAATAGTTTCATGATGTGGCATTCCCCTACTATAGTAGTGTCTCAAGTATTACATTCACCCCCCGTAAATAATTTCATTCTAAAATTCTGGTTATATATCAAATATTAAACAAATGTGGATAAAACTTACTTATATCTTCTTCGTTCTCCCTTTTTTCCTCTTCTAATTTTTTATATCTCAAAAGGAATTTCAACAAATGAGTTTTCTAATTCATCAATACTTACTCTCTTATGTAAAGAATATGGATAGGATTTCCATTGATAGAAAATTAAATCTCTATATTTATTCCATCATATGTGAGAACGTGTTTTGAACTTAGAATGTATTTCCTCAATAAAAAACATGGAAAGTTTTGTGTACTTTCGAAAGGTTAATTGACATAGCCAATCAGTAGGCTACGACACCAATTCATTACAATATTTAAAAATGACCATTATTCCCAAGGATTAACATCCATTTTTACTAAATATTACTACTCCCTTCCACGATGAAATCTTCATGAATACATGATCCCCAAATTAAAATTCCAATACCTTCCTTTAATTATAAGTATAATGATTTTTTTCTTCTTTGGGATTCTTTAATGTGATGCTGAATAGTTTGTACTTTAATAGAAATATCCTTCATGAACTCTAGGATAAATAACGTTCCTTCTCAAACTTATTTCCAACAGTTTGTAGTATGAAACCTCTTACCATTAAATTCTTCATAGAGTGCCATCTAGATTCTTGAATGGAAACTATTATTATATAAAAATTACTCCAATGGTAGATACTAATCCCAGATACTATTTAAGTCAATAGAACATGATCTCCGCATATATATGAATGTCAAAATGGTTCTTTAAGACTAAACATCAGTATGGGGATAAAAGGAGGTGATTAAATTTATCTCAGTTTTGAGGACCCTTTGAAGAATTTTCCATAATTACAATGTGAACTGAGGAATTTGAAATGGAATAACCAAACCTCTTATCCTGAATTCCTTAAACTTACTTTATCCTTAGGTATCAAAAATATAACTCTTATTCAGAGTGAGTAACATAAGAGAGGGGGGTGAATTGAGTTCTCAATTAAAATTTTTCTTTATAAAAAATTAAAACATAAAATTCAAAAAATTAATAAAAAAAGCTCGTAATTTAAAACAATAGAAATATAAAAGTTTGATCTTTCAAATAATTTATCAAACTAATATTAATTCAATATTAAAATAATCTTTGAAATAACTTTATCTTTTGAAAATAAGTTACTTAATCAAACACTTTATATAAACAAAATTTTACACTATCTATTAATGTAGAGTTTTGTTATATATTTTAAGAACAAATATATTTTTCACTTTTAAATATATAAAAATAAAACTAAATAAAAATATTTTGGAATTAAACAATGGGATTGGTCTTAACAAATAATCAATCCCTTTAACATAGAAATCACATGTTACCAAAAATTTTATTAAACAATAAACTTTATCAATAACTTGGATTGGGTTTTAAAGTCAATAGAACATGGGTATATCTAATATTAAATCCCCTTCCATATATATACATGGGAAAAATGTGTTCAATGTCACACATGACCTCTTATATAGTTATCTATCGGAATAAAATGATAAAAATTCAGATAGTGTGTCAATCACACACCATGTTAGTATAGAAGCTAGTGTGTATAGATTAACATAGAAATGAAACAAATTACATGAAAGATAAAGCATAAATAGAAAGATAAAATTAGTAGATATAGAATAAAAGTAAGGCTTATTGATCTAAAAATATTCATAAGTTCAAAGGTCCTTAAATATGTCTTAGAAAGTATCTCAAATAGGTTTCTTAAAATGTGTAGGAACGCATTGCGTTTTTGATTTCTGAAAATTATTTTTATTTTAACTCTATAGAAATCCTAAATCCTTCCACCCACATGTCACTTGATTGAAATATTGAATTCTATGTTCACTATGCATGTTTCACTACTATCGGCTATCTCATTTCCAAGACATTTTCAAGTATGAAAAACATCATAAGAATATATAACTCTCTAGGAAAAAATATCTATTGAAGAATAAAAATAAATAAAATTTAGGATCCTTGTAATGGGTACTAAAAAAGGAAGGTATGAATTTTTTTCAATGCATCCATGGAGGAGTTTAAAAATAATGATTCTTCAATCCACTAGAATCTTTAATGCATTAAATTATAAAAACTAGTTGTTGGAGAAATTAAATTTGATTTAAGAAACTGAATAGAAATGGTTGCACTTTTGAGGTAGATAATCACTAGTGGTAGATCTAAAATAATGGTAGATACTCACTAATGTTATATCAATTCTGGTAATAGATTAACTCTAGAGATAGATGATCTCTTTTGGTAGGTGATCTCTTGTATTATATCAACATTTGTTGTAGATCAACTCTATAAGTACATGTTCGGAAGTCAGATCCCACTTGTGGATGAACAGCCTTGTGGTATATTATCTCTAATGGTATATAATTCAGCGATATATTCTCCAATGGTAGATATAGTTCATTGGTATATTCTTTTAAACTAGTGGTATTTGTTCTCAATGGTAGATCCATTATAAGTAGTGTCTAATGCTAGATGTATTTCACTAGTATATGTTTCTCACTAATGGAAGATGTTCTCAATATTATATCCATTTGCAATAGAGTCATCCTTTAGATATAGCTCTGTGGTAGATCTATTTGATCTAATGGTATATCAATACTTCACCATTTTTATTTTAAGAATTTAACTTGATAATGATTTAATTTCATAAAATACTGAACTTGTTAGAAATAAAAAAAATCAAGATTTTTGAGCATTAAAATAAATATATTAAAATAATCTCCCCCTTTTATGATCATAAATTATGTCATTTATAACCATGTTTATAAAGATAAATATAAAAAAAAATATAGATTAATTTGAAGAATATTATCCTCAACATTTCAAGGTATAAATATAATTATTACCATCATAAATTACATTACAAAAATACTCCTTCTTTCTAGATTATGAAAAATATAAGGAATTGAAATAAAATACAAGCTATGAAATAAGGATAAATCATAAATAGTTTTCCTTAGATATTTAAGTCAAGTATTGTAGTCCAAAAATTAATATAGGGGTAAATAAAAATCCCCATAAAAAACTAATTTGAATCAAAACCACTCTCATTCAGATGACATCATGGGTCTATATGGACTTTGAGTTTGACTAAAACTGGAGTCCCTTATGTGGAAGTCTAGGTTTTCGAGGTAGTATTAGGAAGTTCATGAATGAAAACCAGCCTAGGATATCAAAATACTTTCACCAGAGTCATTCCAAAAGGATAAAAAGGTGGAGGGTTTGGTGAATAAGAAGGTGTATATGTGAGAATAAATATAGTTATTGATTCATTTTCCACCACTATAATCCCATATTCACAAAAAATGATTCATCAAGTTAATAAAATTTGTAATGATGCTTCCACCGCACTACATTGGCTTAAAATTGTCTATATTATCTTCCTTAATAATTTTCAATATAGTGTATAAAACATTGAGATGAGTCACCTATTCCTTGAAGTCCTTGTTCAAAGGAGGTATCGTTATATTTTAAAAAAGAAACTTTAAATGATAATTGAGTGCATTCGTGGTTTAAAATCATGAAATGTAATACATAATGGATTTAATTATTGTATCTCTATCACTCTTATCTTCAGTCAGGCACTACCTAACTAGTTTATTGATATACTCAAAATGTTTATTTATTTATTCAAGATATTCATGATGAGATGTAGGAAGATAACCCATGATAACATTCAAATCTTCTCTTAAAATGGCTTAGATCATCTCAACATCAACTAAATTAGTATGAGGGGGAGTAGTGTAAGTAGAATCACCTATTGTAGGTAAGTACTCCAACCTCTCGAGGATAGATGTCGGGATAGCATCAAATATTCCTCACATATTTTCCAAGATGGAATAATCTTTACCCATATCAATGTCCAACCACTTGTTCTCAGTATCTGGTTCATTCATCTTCATGATCATTTTAGGTTGGATATGAGAGATCACCAAATCAAAAATAAATCTAGTATCATCATAACTGATCTGGAACTCTTAAAGAGGTGTGGATCTAAAAATTCCACTGATATCTAAAATCATACTCACCCTAAAATCATCCATACAATCCTGATAATCATTTTGATAATATAGTGTCACGGAAGGTAGAGGAGATGGAATCTTATTTGGGATATGTACAGTAGCATCCTTATTTCCAGATCCAACAGTAAGAACATCAAAGAAAAAAACATCAAACATTCTCTCCTCATCTATCTATTCCACCAAATATCCCTTAGGATATTTTACATCAATAGGTCTATAAACTCCAACATTCATACAAGTACTTACATGGTCATCATTATCACAATCACTTTCACCATTAGAATTGGGGTAGGAGAAGCCCAACTACTTGGAACTAGGAGATGGATCCCCCAAGGATGGTGCTTCATCCTCAGTTATGGATGAAACAACTGGTTAATCCCCATGATCAAATTTTCAACTAGAAGACCATGGGGATTCCTCGACCTCAATAGGTGATCTTGGATAAACTCAATCTTAGGTATCATCATCAATCTGAACCTCATAATCTTTCACATCATCGCCTTTCTTGTGCAAATCAGAAGTTCAAGAATAGTGATGTGACTTTTCTTCCTCACTAGCATCACCATTACCTTCATGATCTGTAGAGTCTTGATATCCATGACCATTAGAATTTTTAGATCCATCATATTCATCAAAAACAACAACTACTTATTTTTATCTCTTAGAAGAACTCTCAACTTGTTCTTCACCCTAGACTTTAATTTCTTCTTATTATCCTTAACCAATTTGTAACTCCTAGACCCTAGTTACCCAGAGTCGGTGCATTATTACATAACATTGGCATGATCACAAAATATCATGTCACGAAAGACCGGTTAGTTTAGTAGCCTTAGAAACACTAGACACATTCATAAGTATTATATTTCAGGATAAAGTGAAAAACTACAACTACATAGTTTCCATAGTCTACACTCATAACCCTCAGACTATCCCTATAGGTTAGTCATAAAATAATTCTTCACATACTGGGAAAAATAAAACATAGAAGGGGGTGAACTCAGATGCTCAGTAAGGATAACAATATAGTGGAAGCCTTTATAAATAAACATAAACATTTTAGGCAATGTATAACAAAAACAAAAGCCTTTAAAACGTGAACTTCATAATAATACGGAAAAAATAAAATTAAATAATTCCATTTACTTATTCACATGGATATTCTACTAGTCGAACAATCACATGCAATATCAATAACCACTTTCATAATGATGGAATTCATAATGTCAGACTATCATAACCATGTAGCCAAGGCCTCGTGCCAATACTACAAATAAGATTTTGTCAGGGCCTTATGCCAAGACACTAGTTTGTCTCATGAGACCTACCAATTCATCGAGAAGCTGTAGCGCGCTCCACCCATCACTTACTAAGTCCAATGCATTCCTCATATGAACAGATTTTAACATAACATAAACATTCATATTAAAAATAGCATACAAAATGTAAATAATTTCTCCATAAACCATGAATGGTATAAAAATAACACATCCACAGTCAAACATATCAAAAAACCTTCAACACAATATGGATGTTTTGTATCATAATAAATCAACTTCAAATAAGCTTAAAATCCATCAAAGGACGTTGACATAGATGAAATCAAAACTATTTGAGAGAAATATCTCTTTTTTTGAAATCATTTAAAAGTCACATAATTATAAAATAATACATTTACTTTGAAAATATTTTTATAATAATTTAAGGGAATAATCAAAGATTTTACAATGGTGTAAAATAGTCGCACCCTCCGTATATGTTAAAAAAAGACATTGTTACCTTAATTTTGTTGAAAAGTTTAAAAAGGACCTTATTTGGAAAATGATGTAAATATTCCTTTATAAATTTCTTATAAAAAGTCAAACAAGGGTATAAATTACTTTAACCCATATTATGTAAAATATTAATAATGTTTTGAAATACATTTTTCAGAAACATGGATGTGGATGATAAAGAGGTCCCAGTAGATAATTATGTATAAACAACCTCAGATAAGGAGGAGATTGTGAATTAAACCCTTACCTTATACTTTTCCTTGGTTGAGGGTAGGTTAACCTCTTATATAATGGTGAAATAATTGTTATTAAATTATACAATATTCATATATATTAATATGATATCATATATGATCTTTTAACATTGCTTTGTTAATAATATCTTAGTATTATCATCATTTCGGGTGTTAACTTACTCATTTTATTTTATATGTTTTGTTACATAATCCATGTTGTTTATGGATAAGTTGTATATTATTCATATCCAGAATGATATCAAGTCCTTAAACATTATTTTTAATCATCAAATGAGAATTATACTTGAATGGATACGATGGGGAATGAATCTCATCACGTTCGTGGAGATGGTAGTCCGTACGTATGCATGAGAGAAATTATCACTCTTTAGATATTAAAATAATATATAATTTGATAGTATATAATATATAAAGAATAATTATCATGTTATATTTATTATTTAAATGAGTTACACATCATTATTATACCCATCCAGATAATAATTTATTGAATAACAATTACACCACGACGTGGAGACGGTAAGCCGTACGTACGCACGTATGGTGACATGTCATTAAAAGGATGGATAAAATAGTGAATATGGTTGTACCATATTTATAATAACATCACATTATATATAATATACTATAGTAATTATTTTATAATGGGAATAACAAAGAAAGAAGATGTTGAAGAAGAAAGGAACGTGAAAGAGGGTGGTGAAATCATTACCTCTTCTTCGGGTTTTTCCTTTTGATTTGATGAAAAGGACTCATTAGGTTGGCTTTCTGACTAATGGAAGGAATCTAGGATTAAGGGAGTATATTTTAAAGGGTATTTGGGTAGAGTTTGGCTGAGCCCAAATGCTTTGGAGTTATGAATTTGAGAGAAGGGGGAGTGCCCCATTATAAGAAGGGTGAGGGGCACCTTAGGAAATGCTAGAAATATTATTTTATAATAAATTCATATTCGGTTCATAATGGCTCAAAAGTGGATTATTTAAATGTTAATGTGTGGATAGGTCGAAAAACATTCAACCCATAGGTTTTAGACAGGTTTGGGTCACTATATTAACCTTATACTTTAGTTTTAACTCTTAGTTAATTAGTTTGACATTTACCGTGTCTCTTTGTATTTTTATATTATATAGTTAACAAACATAGTATATACTTACAAGAGACCCACAAGTGGTACATTAATTAAACAACTTTAATTATATATGTCTTTTGGCTAATCCTTAGATTTTTAGGAATAGAATATCAATTAATAATATAATATTTGTTTTAAAAACTATTTTATGTCAATTTTGACACTATTTGGTATTTGTTTTTTGTGAAAATCATAACAGCATGATTACTTCCAAAAAACATAATTAAATGAATACTAACATGTCATATTAACCTATATAAATATTTTAATTTATAAAAACTCTCAAATTACATTTATATTGATATTTATAATATTAATTATTTTAATATTTCATTAATTAGATAATTACTGCGTCACTATTGTGTCATAAATAAATTAAATTATATAATGCCTATAAATTATAAATAAATTATTATTATGTAGGAAATATTTTTATGTTTTTAATTAATATTTATAATCGAATTTATCTTATGTATAACCCTATATTAAAAAAAATTAGTTATTAAACTTTAATTTTAACCCTTTTAACTCTTCTTTGAATTAAATAATAATAAATGTCCTAATCTAATCCAAGTGGACCTAAATTATAATATTTTATTCCTAAGGTTGTGTTTGGTCGAGATACACTTGTTCAATAGAATTAATAAATGTGTTAGGATAATATTAATATCATTTTTACCCTTAATTACCCTATTTACTTTTAACCGTGATAATAAAAGTAAAAAGTTACTATTCACTAAAAATTATTTTCATCTCATTGAACCAAATTTTACTCCTTGATATTAACTATGTCTCTTGGATTTTCTAAATTCCACTCACAGAAGCGGTAAAATTATGTTTTATGTGAATTTCCAAATTCTCCTAGGAGGTGGGTAAAAGATGGTGAAAAGTTCAATAAAATTTTTATATATCTGAAATTATTCTAAACTTACTCCATTGAATTAAATTGAACTTATATAGGTATTTTTTATATATTTTTACATTAATTAAATTTAAATAAAATAAATAATTATTTAAATAAAAATTTATTTTTAAACTATTACTCAGTGTTTTTTTCTCTATTCATCAAAAATTAAATGTTTTTAGAAAAATACTTATAATTCACCCTAAGCTAATTCTAATATTCCTAATCCAAAAATGAAGTCCATTTTGAAAGATAAAATTTATCAAATTTCAAAATGTGGGTATTTCTGTTCATAACGGTTAGTTTGATTGGTTGTGGTGTGTGTTAGAACTCGAAGTTGCGTACAACACACGCTACTGTATTATTCAAAGAGAAGCATACTATGGAAGCTTGGGATGTTACATTCTCCCCTCCTTCAAATAATTTCATCATCAAAATTTTTAGAATACCACCGCATGACAAGAATTGGGTAGTTCTTCATCATAAGTTCCTCTGGTTCACACGTTGCCTCTTTCATCTTATGGTTTCTCCATAGAACATTTACCAGACGAGTCGTCCGGTTTCTCAGCACTTTTTCTCTGGTATCAAGAATCCTGATGGGCTCTTTGCAATAAGACAGATCATGTTCCAGTTCTAATTCCTCATAGGAGAGTACATTCTTGGTTCAGGCATGTATTTTCTTAACAGTGATACGTGGAACACATCGTGAACTTTGGAGAGACATGGTGGCATTGCCAAATGGTCAGCTGTAGCCCCAATTTTTTCTAGAATTTCCAAAGGTCCAATGTACCTGGGACTCAATTTACCCTTCTTACCGAAACATATAACTCCCTTCCATGGTCTTTCAAGAAAACATGATCTCTTACCAGAAATTCCAAATCCTTGTTTCTTTTATCGGCACAGCTCTTCTGCCTACTTTGAGCTACTTTGATGGGGTTTTGGATTACCTTCACCTTTTCCATTGTTTCCTCCACCAGTTCTGAGCCTACGAGTTTTCTTTTCCCAAAGTCATCCCAATAGGATTGTGTGCATAAAATCTTTCAGTATAAAGATTCATATGGTGCCATCCAAATACTTGAATGGAAGCTATTGTTATAGTAAAATTATTCCAGAGGTAAATATTAATCCTGCATACCCTAAAAGTCAAGTGGGCATGATCTCAACATGTCTTCTAAGGTTTGAATAGTCTGTTCGGATTGTCCATCTATTTAAGGGAGGTAGGAAATGCTCAAACAAAGTTCAGTATCCAGGGATTTCTGAATAATTTTTCAAAATCTTAAAGTAAAATGAGGATCATGATCAGAAACAATTGATAGGGGTACTCCATGAAATCTTACAAATTCATTAATATATAGTCTATCTTGGCGTTCCAGTGGTAGATCTTCTCTTATAGCATGAAAATGTGTTGACTTGGTAAGACCATCAACAATGACCCATATTGCATCGTTCCTTCTAGGAGTCTTTGGTAGTCCCATGACAAAGTCCATTGTGATATTATCTCATTTCCACTCAGGTATGGGAAGAGGTTGCAATACTCCACCAAGCTGTTTCCTTCCAGCTTTCACTTGTTTAAAAACCATACATCTTGACACAAAATCATCAATCTCCCTCTTCATGTTGTCCCACAAAAAATGTTCCTTCAAATCTCTATACATTTTGGTGCTCCCAGGGTGTATAGAAAAATTGGAACTATGAGTATCATCCAACCATCCTCTTTTTAGATCAGGTATATTGGGAACACAAAGTCTCATCCCAAACATCAAAATTCAATCTTCATACAAAAATTCACTCAATCTTTCATCATTCATATCTTTAATCTTCTTTTGAAATTCTTCATCATCGGTCTAAGAACTCTTAATCCTTTAAAGTAAGGATGGTTTGGAAAACATTTGAAAAATCATTAATGTTTCACCTTACATGGTGATTCCCATATCCATCTTTACTATATCCATGTATATATGATCCTTTTCAACTCTCATCTTGTTCAAAACTCCATGATACTTTCTACTCAAAGCATATGCCACCTTATTTTCCTTCCTCAGGTGGTAGTGTATCGTGAAATCATAATCCTTGAGTAATTCAAGCCATATCCTTTGTCTCATGTTGAGTTATTTTTGTGAGAAAATATACTTCAAACTCTTGTGATTAGTATAAATATCACATTTCTCACCATATAGATAGTGTCTCCAAATCTTCAAAGCAAATATTACAGCAGCTAACTCAATATCATGAGTAGGAGAGTTTTTCTCCTGAATTTTCAGCTGTCATGATTCATAGGCAATAACTCTATCATTTTGCATAAGGACACAACCAAGTCCTTTCTTTGATGCATCACAATAAATAACAAACCCATCATTCCCTGATGGTAGTGTCAATATAGGTTAATTGACTAATCTTCTCTTGTGTTCATCAAAACATTCTTCACACTCTTTTTTCCAAACAAATTTAACCCTTTTACGTGTGAGATTTTTTAATGGGTTAGCCAACTAAGCAAAATTCTGGACGAAATGTCGATAATAACCTTCTAAACCAATAAAACTGTGTACCTCAGATATACTCGTCGGTGCAGGCCATTCTTGGATTGCTCATGTCTTAGCAGGAACAATAGAGATTCCATCGTTAGAGAAAATATTACCATGAAAAGAGATCTCCTAAGACAAAATTCATACTTGCTAAACTTCCCATATAATTCATGTCTTCTAAGAGTCTTCAAGATACTACACAAGTGATTTTCATGGTCTTCATAGGTTTTGGAGTATACCATGATATCGTCAATAAATACCACTACAAAATCATTGGTGTGTTCCTTGAAAACTCTATTAATTAGATCCCTGAATACAGAGGGTGCATTAGTCAATCCAAAATGCATTACTGTAAACTCGTAATGCCCGTACCTAGTTCAAAATTTTGTCTTCATAATGTCTTCGTTCTTCACACACAATTGATGGTATCCAGATCAAAGGTCAATCTTTGAAAAGTATTGAGATTCATGCAATTGGTCAAATAAATCATTAATGTGAGGTAGGGGATACTTGTTCATTATTCTTATAGCATTGATTTCCCTATAGTCGAAACATAACCTCATAGATCCATCTTTCTTCATAACAAAAAGGACAGGGGCTCCCCATGGAGAAACACTAGGGAGAATAAATCCTTTATTACTCAATTCCTCTAGTTGTTTCTTTAGTTCATCTAATTCCACAGTGGCCATTCTATAAGGGGTCCTCGATATAGGCCTTGAACCAGGAATAAAATCAATGGAAATCTCTACTTCTCATTTTTGAGTATGTACAGGTAAATATTCTGGAAACACATCTACGTATTTTTTCACAATAGGTACATCCTCTATTTGAACATTCTTTTCTTCACCCATGATCATTTCATTCTCTTCCTCCCCAATAATTGAATTTATTTGAGCTACTGGGGGTGGATCTAGATAAAAACTAGGTGGTGTCGATTCTGCTCTAAAGATAAGGTGTTCCTTATCATCATCATCAAAAATCATAACCTCCTTATTCTTACAATAAATCTTCACATCATGATCTGAAACCCAATCCATACCGAGTTTTATATTAAACTCAATCATGGGTATGACAATGAGATCAACAGATAAGGAACATTTATATGCTCTAATGAGAACTAATTCACAGAACTTTGTTACAATGATACTTCCCTTAAGAGTTTTAATTGAAAACTCCCTTGTTAAATCAAATTTAAAATATCTAATTTTATTAGCAAACTAGGAAGATATGAAACAATGCGATGATCCGAAATCAAATAAAGCATTGGCTAAACTTGAGGAAACCATTAAATTACCTGCTACCACGTAGTTCGGAGCTTCTACCTTAGCAGTATAGCATATGCTTGGCTTTGATCCCTTGGCCTTTTCTATGGTAAGTTCCCCTGACACTTAGGATATTCATTTTCATAATGTCCCATCTCCCGACAGTTGTAGCATTGAACCTCGGTATCTTCTTTCTTCCCCTTGCAATCACGATCTTGGTGTCCTTTTTCACCACACTTGTAACAGACTCCCATTCGTTTGAAGAAAGTACCAGGGTGTTTCTTCCCACATTTACTAGAGGATGGATATTCAACCTTTTCCTTCATCCCCTTATTTCCTTTCCTATAGTGATCAGCAGATCTATTATTCTCTTGCTTTCCGTTAAATTCGTAAGACTTAGAGAATTATTTTTCTGTGTTGATAACACATGAGACAATATCTTCGTACGATGAGAAGGATTTTGACACTAATGCTCAATGAAGAAATGGTTTTAACCCATAAAAGAAATGATAAATCATACTTCTTGGGTTACATATATAATCTCTATCATACCTTTCTAACATTGTAAAGTTAGCCTCATACTTTGCAACATTCTCATCATCCTTTTGACTTAGACAAAGAAATTGCTTTTCCATATCTGCTCGATGGTCATGAGGAAAGTATTTTTTAATGAAAATCTCTTTGAACTCTCTCCATTCCATATTTTATACTTCATCATCTTCCTTCATTTTTTGAATCAATGACCACCATTGATCAGCATCTTCCGTGAGGCGGTAAAGTACCATGATAACTTTTTCCCTTTCACTACTCTCCAAAGCCTGAAATATTTTCTCTAGGGAACGTATCCATTGCTCAGCTACTAATTGATTTGTACTCCCATTGAATGTTTTTGTTTGTTGCCTCATGAAGTAATCTAACATTAATCCTCCATGTTGTGGATCAGGGAGCTCCATACGGGTAAGGTTATTATTCATAACCTGAGTGAGTTGTCCCAATATAGTGATAAGCTGATCAGCACTAGTTGTATCACCAGCTCCACTATAATTATCTTGAGAAGGAGGTAAATCCCTACATAGAGTGCGTGCATTGATACGGTTTCCATTCCTTCCACTAGGCGCCATTTCTAAACAATGTCATAAACTAGATTTGTTTATGAATCAAAATACATATTCCATACTTGTAAAACACTTAACATAAATTGAACTATTTATAGATATAATCCATAATCATAAAAAATGTTCTCTTTGAGGAAGTATATACTCATAAACCCTTCATAATGGTTTGTGAAGAAAATTAGAATTATCCTAAGCATATCCCCCGAGAGTGTCGTAACCAAGAGTGCAGCAAGGCCCATTTTCGTGCACCAGTTCCCATTCGAGTCTACCTCAAAGCGGTGTTTTCGAGTTTTACCCCAAGGTACATTTGTTCCAGAGCTGCCTCTACCTAATCATATCCACATAGGGTTGTATTTCTTGGAAAACTCACAAAATCTCTATAATACCAAAATTATAGGAAGTTCATATACACTAATCCTCAAAGTCCATATTAGGTATATGTGCTATAATCAGAGTTTATCTTAATCTATCTCCCATGGTTTGTACTAAACGTCCTCTGATACCAACTGTAATGCCCTGACCCTAGTTACCCAGAGTTGGTGATTATTACATAACATTTTCATGATCAAAAAAGATCAAGTATCTAAAGACCGATTAGTATAGTATCCTTGGAAACACTAGATATATTCATAAGTCTTACATTTCATGATAACGTGAAAAACTACAATAACATAGTATCCATAGTACACACTCATAACCCCTCAGACTATCCCTATAGGTTAGTCATAAAATACTTTTTCACACCCTTGGAAAAATAAAATATAGAAAGGGGTGATCTCAGTTTCTCAGTAAGGATAACAATATAGCAGAAGCTTTCATAAATAAGCATAAACATTTGAGGAAATGTATAACTAAGACAAAAGCCTGTAAAACTTGAACTTCAACATAATATAGAAAAAATAAAATGGAATAATGCCATTTACTTATTCACATTGATATTCTACTAGTCGAATAATCACATGCAATATCATTAGCCACTTTCATAATGATGGAATGTATAATTCCAGACTTTCATAACCACATAGCCAAGGCCTCGTGTGAAGACTAAAAATAAGATTTTGTCAAGGTCTTATGCCAAGACACTAGTTTGTCCCATGAGACCTACCGATTCATCGAGGAGCTGTAGCGGGCTCCACCCGTCACTTACTAAGTCCAATGCATTCCTCATATGAATAGGTTTAAACATAACATAAATATTCATATCAAAACTAGCATACGAAATGTAAATAATTTCTCCATGAACCATGAATGGTATAAAAATAACACATCCACAGTAAAACATATCACAAAACCTTCAATACAATATGAATGTTTTGTTTTATAACAAATCAACTTCAAGTAAGATTAAAATCCATCAAAGGATGTTGACATAGATGAAATCAAAACTATTTGAGAGAAATATCACTTTTTTTAAATAATTTAAAAGTCAAATAATAATAAAATAAAAAATTTACTTTGAAAATATTCATATAAGCTTTTAAGGGATGCTTCAAATATTTTACAATGGTGGAAAATAGCTACGCACACCGTTTAAGTTAAAAAAAGACATTGTTACCTTAATTTTGCCGAAAAGGTAAAAAAGGACCTTGTTTGGAAAATGATGTAAATATTCCTTTATAAACTTCTTATAAAAATAAAAAAAAGGGTATAAATGAATTTAACCCATATTCTGTAAAATATTAAGAATCTTTTGAAATATATTTTTAAGAAACATGTATGTGGATTATAAAGAGGTCCCAGTAGATAATTACATATAAACAACCTTGGATAATAAAGAGATTGTGCAATAAACCCTTACCTTGTACTTTTCCTTGGTTGAGGTTAGGATAAACTCATTTATAATTGTGAAATAGTTGTTATTAAATTATATAAGAATCATATAAATTAATATGATATAATATATGATCTTTTAACATTTCTTTGTCAATAATATCTTTGTATTATCATCATTTCGGGTGTTAACTGACTCATTTTATTTTATATATTTTGTTACATAAGCCTTGTTTGTTATGGATAGGTTGTATCTTATTCATATCCATAACGATATCAAGTCCTTAAACATTATTTTTAATCGTCAAATGAGAATTATACTTGAATGGATACGATGGGAATGAATCGCATCGCGTTCATGGAGACGGTAGTTCATACATATGAACGAGTGAAAATATCACTCTTTTGATATTAAAATAATATATAATTGGATATTATATCATATATACCAAATAATTATCATGTTATATTTATTATTTACATGAATTTTACATCATTATGATACACATCAAAATAATAATTTATTGAATAACAATTACACCATGACGTGGAGACGGTAAGCCGTACGTACGCACGTATGGTGAGATGTCATTCAAAGGATGGATAGAATAATGAATACGCTTGTACCATATTTATAATAACATCACAGTATCTAGAAGATACTGGAGTTATTATTTTAGAATGGTAATAACAAATAAATAAGATGTTGAAGAAGAAAGGAACTTGAAAGATGGTGGTGAAAACATTACCTCTTCTTCGGGTTCTTCCTTTTTTTATCAAATGGGCTCCTTAGGTTGGCTTTCTGACTAAAGGAAGGCCTCTAGGATTAAGGGAGGATATTTTATAGGGTATTTGGGCAGTGTTTGGCTGATACTAAAGGCTTTGAAGGTATGAATTTGAGAGAAGGTGGAGTTCCCTTTTATAAGACGGGTGAGGCGCACCTTAGGAAAAGCTAGAAATATTATTTTCTAATAAATTAATATTCGATTTTTAATAGCTCCAATCAGAATTATTTAAATTATAAGGTGTGTATGGGTCAAAAACCACTCAACCAAAAGGTTTTAGATAGTTTTTTGTCACTTTATTAAACTTATCTTTTAGTTTTAACTCTTAGTTTATTAGTTTGACATTTACCATGTCACTTTGTATTTTTATATTATATAGTTATTAAACATACTATATACTTCCAAGAAACCCCCAAATGGGCCATTAATGATACATATATCAATATATAAGTCCTTTGGCCGAATCATATATTTTTTAGAATATAATATCAATTAATAATATAATATTTGTTTTAAAAAATCTTTTTTGTCAATTTTGACACTATTTGGTATTTGATTTTTATGAAAATAATAACAGCATGATTACTTCAAAAAAATATAATTAAATCAATACTGCCATGTCCTTTTAACCTATAAAATTATTTTAATTCATAAAAAGTCTCAAATTACATTTATTTGGATATTTATAATATCAATTATTGTAATATTTCATTAATTAGGTAATTACTACATCACCATTGTGTCATAAATAAATTAAATGTTTTAATGTCTAAAAAATATAAATAAAATATCATTATGTAAGAAATATTTTGAGATATCTAATGAATATTTATAATCTATTTTATCTTATGTATAACCCTATATTAAAAAAAATTAGTTATTAAACTTTGATTTTAACTCTTTTAACTCTTCTTTGAATTAAATAATAATAAATGTCCTAATCTAATCCAAGTGGACCTAAATGATAATATTAAATTCCTAAGGTTGTTTTTGGTCAAGATACACTTGTCCAATAGAATTAGGAAATGTGTTAGGGTAATATTAATATCATTTTTACCCTTAATTACCCTATTTACTTTTAACCGTGGTAAATAAAAGTAAAAAGTTACTATTCACAAAAAATTATTTTCATCTCATTGAACCACATTTTACTCCTTGATATTAACCATGTCTCATGAATTTTCAAAATTCCACTCACAGAAGTGGTAAAATTATGTTTTATGTGAGTTTCCAAATTATCCTAGGAGGTGGGTAAAAGAGGGTGAAAAGTTCAATAAAGTTTTTATATATCTAAAATTATTCTAAACTAAATCCAATGAATTACATTGAACATAAATGGGTATTATGTATATATTTTTACCTGAATTAAATATAAATAAAATAAATAATTATTTAAATAAAAATTTGGTTTTAATGTATAACTCAGTGTTTTTCACTATTCATCAAAAATTGATTGTTTTTAAGAAAATTACCAAAAATTAACCCTAAAATAATTTCAATATTGTGAATCCAAAAATGAAGTCCATTTTGAAAGATAAAATTTATAAAATTTTATAATTTGGGTATTACTATTCATAATGGCTTGTTTGATTGGTTGTGGTGTGTGTTAGAACTCGAAGTTGCGTACAACACACGCTACTGTATTATCCAAAGAGAAGCGTACCGTGGAGGCATGGGGTGTTACAAAGTGGTATTTCTTTAGTAGATATATAAATAGATGGATTGAAAGATCCATAAGAAATATAGGGGATCTTTACCACATTACGGTCACCTCTTTCCTCAACTAATGTATCTATTTCCACTTCTTATCAAAGTGATGTTTTTTCTTGTTCATTGTCCTCATTGGAGGAATAGAAATAAAATTCATTTGGATCCAATCCCGGATCAACTATATCCATAGGTTTAGAGGGATGATTCATATGATTAAAATTATCATAAATCATGTCATTTCATACACCCATTTCTTCATCCAGGGGTTCCAATTTGTCTTCACCCTTTTTCATGTAAACTGAATCAAACCAAAACCACCACAACTAATAACATATTCTTCTTAATCTACATCGACTAACCCCATTTCATCCAAAAAAACAAAAATGGTCTTAGGATAAATCCAGGATCTAGATCACAATGAGGTATTTTTCATCTTCATCATGTGTACCATCAGATATCCGCAAAAATTTATCACATACCTTATTTTCATAAGGAATAATATAAATAAACCCACATAACTCAAGGTGCTAAATTCCCCTTTCCTGGGAAAAATCCTATATTGTGTGAACATAAAAAAGATTCTACACTCCCCATAATTGTTTACAACAACTAGTATTCACACTAAACTATTTCTTGTAAACACTAATAGGAAATTATCGTAAATGAAGAAATTAATATCACTTGGAATGAAACCTCATAAATCATTAAAAAATCTTCTATGAGGTACATTAAAGAATTTTTCCCATTTATTTGGCAAAAACAGTACTAATTTCCCATATATCATAATTCTAATAAAATATTTCTTTTTACTGAAGTCATTCTCATCGTACTGATAAAACTAGTGAAATAGCCTAGGAAATAATGGATGATCATTTATTAAACACCATTCCATCCATACTTTGTCCTAAATCACTTTATGTACTGATGATTTCCCTAAATCCAATAGTTCAACATCTATCTCTTTTCTAGCAATGAAAACTCTAGTCAAAAGATGGGGGTTCATTGTTTTGACATCAATAGTATGGATAGATTCACCATGATACTTCTTTATTGAACAATATGCTTCATGATATGAAATAGAATCATTCTAAAATATCACAATTTTACTAATTCCAAGAAAGATGGATGAGGGAAAGGATGTTTGAATGTTGGGAGAGAAAGGAAGATGAAAGGTTCAACGGATGGCACAAACTAGAGGGTTCTTAAAATATGATTTAATTAAATTTTATCATTTAGGAATCTAGAATTGGAAAATATATAAAAAATATAAATAAAGAATCTAACTAAAATATAATATTATAAAAAAAACTCTAGGTAAAAAAAAGATACACTTGAACTATAGATCACAAATTGTAGATCATTAACCATCGATAACCAATGATAGATCTTCCAAAGGTGGATCACAAATGGTATATCTTCGAATGGGGGATCTCTAAATGGTATCTCTATAATGGTTGCTCTATAATGGTAGATGTCCAATGGTATATCTTCCAATGGTGGATCACCAAGGGGGGATCTTTCGAGGTGGATCACCCAATGTTATATCACTCAATAGTAGATCAACCAATAATGGATTACTCTAAAAGGTAGCTCAAAAGATAATGAACTAACCAATGTTTATCAATATAAGTTCATGGTTGATATAGATTAAACTCTTATAATTCAATTTCTTTGTAAAAATTTCACCAAACTGATGTTCAGTTCTAATGAATTCTAGGGTTATATAACATTTTTTGAATATAATCTCTCAAATAGAGTTGTATTATATCGATATTTTTTTCCTAAGGTGATATATAGAATTCATAGATATACTTTTCACACTTTTTTTATCACCATTTATAGGTGTATGTTGTAATTTATATCAATAGTCTAGTAGAGTGTGTTTCATCCTCAAAATCTGAGTAAGGAAACATCCTAAAATAATATTTTTTTCCTTAGATTAGATTGTAAAATATAATTTTACTTTATACAACACTATGAAACAAGTGAATTTCCCAAAAAGTGAAATATTCCTGTTGATCTTTTTATATCTAACATACAACAACAAAAATCTACATTTGAATAACTCACTAAATCAAACTCTTATCCCCTTGGATAGAACCATCCGAAATAAGTTTTATACATGTGGTATTTAAAAAATTTCATTACATCATGTAAATGAGATTCTTTAGGATTTTTTTGAAAATTGGAAAACATACATACACGAAACATAATATATAGTTAGCTAGCAGTTAAATATATCAAACATATAATCATACCTCAATCATTGGTTTGATCCACTGATTTCCCAGTCTCATCAAGATGTATCTTATAGGTTGTACTAATGGGAGTATCAATATTACTTGTGTTATCCATACCAGAAAATTTTAAAAGGTATTTCATGTACTTACATTGAGTTAAAAAAATTCCATATTTATTTTGAAAATTTTAAAAACCAAGAAAGACTTTATGTTTATCTCTTAAACTCGTTTCAAATTCGCATTACATAATTTTTGAGAAAAAAGTGCATAATGAATTTTTAGAAGATCCAAAAATATATCATCAACATAAATTTAGATAACAAAAGAAATATTTTTAAATTATTTTTAAAAATAAATTTGGGTCATCTGTGAATTTTAAAAAACCTTTCGAAATCAAAAATAATCTAATCATATCATACCATGCTCTAGAACGTATTTTAACCCATATAAAACATTTTTTATTTGAAAACATGATTTCTAAATTAAGTATTTTTAAATCCATGGGGGTTTTCAAGAAAAAAATCCTCAATTATATAACTATTTATAAATTAATTATTAACATTTGTATGATACACTTTAAAATTAAAATTTTCCACATATGAAATTAGTATTCTAATTAATAAAGACAAGATATTGGTGAAAAGATTTTCTTATAGTTAATTCGTTCTTCTTGACTATATCTATCTGTAACCAATCTATCTTTATTTTTAACTATGGTTCCTAACTCATCAACTTTATTTATAAATACCCATTTTTTATGAATGATCAGAATGTATTTAGGTCTTTCCATTAGTTACGAAATGTTATTTATTTCAAGTTGAATGAGTTCTTCTCAAATTTTTATTACCTATAATTCATCATTAATGTCATCATTAATGTTCTTAGGTTCATAGTGTGATTAGAAATCTTGATGTTCAACCTGATTTGTAAGATAATGTATAGTTTTTCCCTCTATATAGACCTCTAACAAAAACATCTAAGGGAAGATATCTATGAGTCCTAACTATTTTAGGAAAAGAAAGGCTAGATATATCATCTTCTTCTATAGGATCAGGTTTATGAATTTTATCAGAACTGAAATATTATTATTATTGTTTCACAAAACTATATGATGGTTTTCGTTTATATTCGTATTAGAAAGATAAACTTCATGTTTTTCTAAAGGGGTCTTTGATTCATTTGAATCTATATCATCAAATTTTACATATACATATTCCTACAAAATATCTTTCATTTAATTATATTCCTTATAAGACTTACTAGTTGTGTAATATTTAATTAAAATTACATTATAAATCTAGTATTAAATTTTTTGAACATTATACTTTAAATTGAGATTAATTAATTTTCAAGAAAAAAAATATAAATTAATTAACCTCTTATTTTCTTCATTTCTATAATTCATAAAGTGAATTTTTAAGCGAGTTCTAACTAAATCATTATAAATTATGTAACAATTTCCATTCACAACATCTTACCAAAAGTAAATTAGTATATAATACTTATGTATGATGATGAGGGAAATTTTATAAAGTTTTATATTTCTCGTTTCTACAACACATTTTGGCTATGGGGTCCAAGTAGAATTTTTCTTTTTAATTTTATCCTTTCTATGAGAAAAAGGATTCAAAATCATTATTTTTAAATTTATTTCCATGATCACATATTAATGTCTTAATTTTAAATTGGATAATATTTTATATAGATTTATCATACTTAGTGTATAGGAACAAGAATCACTTTGGTGTACTAGAAAGAATACCAAATTAAATCTAGAATATTTTTCTACTGTAACATAAAAAAGTTCTTCTAATTTAATATAGAAACACTAGATGGTATAAAAATTCTATGTGAACTAACTCTAGTGGTTGAGAAGTTAAAACATCTCTCTTTGGTTTAAAAGAGATTTTGTGTTGTTTACATTTTTGACATGGGTTTCAGAGTTTTTCATTAGGTAATTCTAGTTTTGTAAGATCGTTAACTAACCAATTAGTAATTATATTTGTATGTGAATATATGGTTCAATGTTTAAGTCTCTTATACTGAATTCAAGATAATTTATGAAACGTACTTATATAGGAAATGTTTTAAAATAACAATGATTCCAAATTAACATTATATACGTTATCATTTCCTAAAGTAGTGAAAACTATATCATTTTTAGAATAAAAATATTTATAGGATTTACCTTAAAATATATCATTGAAAACAACATCACATAGTTTTGAGATTCAAAGCATATTATACTTTAATCTATCCACAATAAAAACTTTTGAAATTAAAAGAGTATTAGAGTTATCTATTTAACCATTTCCAATTATTTTCCCATTGGAATTGTTACAAAAATTTAAATGCCCACTATAATCCATGATTAGGTTTTTTCAAACATGAGTAGTTCTTATTCATTTCTCTAGATTATCCATTGTACAGACATAATAATTTCTTTATAGGTATTTTCAAGCAGGATTCCTAGAAAATAGATATTAAAAAAAGTGAATTTGGTACCCAAATTTTCTAGGTTTTAGATATGTTATTAATAAGGGATTTTGAAATCCATATTTGATTAATAGGTTTCATATAGTAATATCAAAAAAATTGGAAATAAATACTTTTTTAGGTCCAAATGAATAAAAAAGTAATAGAATTAGTAAAAATGGAGCTAGGAATAAATTTATTTTTAATAATCCTTCTTTTACCAAGTTGATATCCTATTATCATAATATATTTTGGTGTAGTTTCCAGTCTAAGAGACTGGGTAAAGGTATTTCATTGATTTTAAAATCAATAAAAATCCTTTTTAAATTTCTCATTGGTTAATTTTATCTTGATTTTTTCTTTTAGAAATTTATAATTTTGTCCCTTTCTATACTAGTATCTTTTTAATGTGAGTATACAATGCATTCTACTTCTTAAAAATTTTATATTTATCTTTATATTTAATGAATTCATCCCCCATCATATTAAATTATTCAATAATATCTTCATTCTAAATGTTTTATTCATGGTTTTTATCTCTATAAGTATTAGAATTATGAATAAAAGCTGTATAAAAAATATATTACATAACTAAGATGTGTTTTTTATAAAACACATAATGGCTCTATCATGTTTATCTTCATTTCATGACTATAATTTACTTGAAATATCTTCACAATAACTCTATGTTTCTTTAATGGATTTTTCATATCTATTATCTTTAATATTATCTTTTTTATTATATTTTAACTTATGGAAGTTCTCTTTGACAAGATCATTTATTTAGTATTCTTCTTTATTTACTTTTTTATTATTTTGATAATGCACCTTTCAAGGGGTGTGGTGGAACCCTTACAAGGGCCAAATACTTAGAGACAATTACATGTCCCATATGTCATAGAGTGAATCAGCCAGACAAGACAACTTAGAACTTCTCCTCCCCAGCATATGTCATGATATCATCACTCCACCTATGCAAGGCTGGTCGGCTAGCTGTCCTATGAAAAGCTGAATTGGCCTAGTACCATTGGCAAATCCATACCTTCTCATTCTTTCAATTCAAGTTAGCTCTACTCTAGTTAATATGCATGCCCTGAATCCTCATCTAATGTATTGTCCCTTGTGGTCTGACTGGTACATCTGCATTTATGTGGCATGAATTTATTATGGTGTCCTTGGTTATATCATCCTTTTTCCACTCTATTCTCCAATTACATATATTGTCATAATTTACTTTTTCTGTTTTGTTTTTGGAAGAATTGATTCAACTATTAATATTTCGTGAATCTTTTAGCTAAGTGAGCTATTTATTCATCACTATTAGAAGTTGACTCTCATTCTCATGAGTTTTCTTCATTAATCCTTCCTTTTTTGAGTTATAAGCCTTGAATGATAAGTCCTTTCTATTTATTTCATCCTCTTCTTCTCTATTTCCTTTGAGTTTCAATTCATACATAGTGAACTTTCCTATCATATCATTAATAGGAAACTTACATATATCACATGAATCATGAATTGACTCTGATGTTCCTCCCCATCTATCAGGAAATCATCTTAAATGTTGTATCACTTAGTCATTTTTAGAAATTGGATTCGCAAGTGACTTCATTGTGTTCACAATTTCATCGAACCATAGATAGATATAAAAACATTATTCATAAGGTTTACTATCAAATTTATCATATTTAATATTACATGTATTAGAATTCATTTTTTACATTTGAATTTCCCTCCTAAGAAACAACCAAAGTATCATAAATTTTAATTGTAGTGGTACAGGAAGAAACTCTATTAAATTATTCATATCCAAAATAATATTATAATAAATTCTTATATTTAAAGTTATTGAAATAATTTTATTTATAACGATTACTCGATTCATCTCTATCAATTTTTAATAATTCATATTTATCCTCAATTATACTCCAAATCTCAAAACCCATGATTTCAATCTGAATTCGCATCTTAATCTCCCATTGAGCATAATATTTACCATCAAAATAAGAAGTTGATTAGAGGAATATCCTTTTTATCTATTATTATCCATAATGAATTAAATTTATAAATAATAGAAATGTAATATCCTTAAAATACAACTAAATCATAGTTAAAAAGATATTTGAAAGGCCTCCCACATTAAATGTTGGTCTACATGGGTAACTCAATAAAGGGTTGAATTGATTTCTCAATTAAAATTTCTCTTTAAAAAAATTAAAACTAAAAACCACAAAATTAATAAAAATACTCTATTAATAAAAATAATATAAAAATATAAGTTTTAACATTTAAATAATTTCTCAATGAGATATTAATTTTAGTTAAAATAATCTTTGAAACCAATTTAACGTTTGAAACTAAATTTTTTAATTAAACACTTTATATAAATACAAATTAAGACTAATTATCAACATAAAATTTTGTTATGGATTTTAAGAATAGATATTGTTTTATATTTGAAATTTAGAATCACAAAACTAATTAAACACACAGTTAAATTAAACAAGGGGTTCAGTCTCAGGCTTAGACATAATCTCATCCACTTAAAAATCACATAATTCCAAGAAGTTCATTAAAAAATAAACTTGATCCACAACCAATATCATGGTTTACAATAAAAAAACATATGGCTATCCAGGCTCAACTAATCTTCCAAAGTTATATATGGGAATAAAAAGGTACTAGATCATGCAGGACCTCTTCAAAAATTATTCGTTGGAATAAAAATGATAAAAATTGATAGTGTGTCAAGAAAACTCCTTTTTGGTAAAAGAGATTGTGTGTATAGATAAACAGATTAATGAAACACACATATCAAAATATAAATCATATAAATTAATATAAAATGACAATATATTGGAAAAAAGTTATTTTTCATGATCCAAATAGAATCAGATGTTTAGAGGTCCTCAAATTTGTCTTGGAAAGGAACTCAAATATGTTTACCATAATGTGTAGGAAAACATAGTGTTTTGGATGTATGAAATGTATCTACGTTTTCACTATATAGAAATCTATAATCCTTCCACACACAGGTCTCTTGATTAGCATATTATAGTATGCCTTCACTATGCATGTATCACTACTATTGGATATACCATTTCCCACACACCGGAATGCATGAGAAAGATCTTAGGAATATATAACTCTCAAGTAAAATTTTCCATTGAATAATAATAATAAATAAATTTTTGGATCCTCATACTAGGAACTATATTAGGAAGTTCTGACATTGACATTAATGCCACCTTGGTGTGGTTTAAGAATACTGATTCTTGAATCCATAGGTGTCTTGAAATCATTAAATTCCATAAACTGGGAATTGGAGGAATATAATTTGAATTCAGAAAATGAATATAAATGGTAGAAAATTGGAGGTAAAACCTCAATGGTGTTAGAACTTGTCTAACGGTATATAATAACTGATGATAGATCAACACTAGTAATAGATAAACAATGGAATTAGATGAGCTCTTGTGATTGATGATCTCTAGTGGAAGATCAACTCTAGATATATATGTGATGAAATTAGATATTACTAGAGTAATAATGTTCCAATATTAGATTATATTTTATAGTATACTAGTTATCAGTAGATTCTCCAATAGTAGATATAGTGCACCCATATATTCTATTGAAATAACCATTGATGTTCTCAAAAATGGATCCATCAATGGTATAGTCAAACTATAGATGTAGTACACTGATATATTCTATTAAAATAATAGTAGATATTCTCAATGGTAGATACATCAGATGTAGAGTTTTATGTTATATGTATTCTAGTTTTATATCTATTTGAACTAGTATTAGATCATTATTTTTCCATGTTTGTTTCACAAATTCATCTAGAAAATTAATTACTATTATAAAACATTAAACTCGTTATAATTATAATATTCATGTTTTGTGAGCATTAAAATAAGGAGTTTCTAACAAACATATATCATAATAACTTAATTATTAACCTTACTAAAATCTATATTCATCCATACTCTTCAAAATTGGTAATCTCCAATATTAATTCTTCTAATTTTTTACATTTTCTATTTCTTTAATCATTTGTAGTAGTTTCATAATAGTGGTGTTTTTATCCATTCTTCATCAACATAAAATTATTATAATGTAAATAAATATATTGTTATGGACTATTTACAATAATTTATGGTGTTTTAGATTCCTTTAATGAGTGTTTTTAACCATTTCATTGAAAATTAAGTCAATAATAATCAGGTTTTGATGATTTTTGATAGAAATAGGGTGTCTTCTTAATTGATGAATTAGATATTAATATAATATATCAATAACTAAAAAAATAATTATTTAAATTTTTTTATCATATTATAACATTAATTATGTTCTCATAGTCAATCATGTTATAAATCCACATTATTTTTCATGTGGGTGGTTATACCAACAAAAACATGAACATACCCAGGTTTAATAAATGACTAAGCAATGGTTTTGTTGTAATATAATTATACCAAAAGCATAATGGTAATATATATAATTTATTATTTATATATATCAGAGTTATAATCAAGTTTAAAAATAATTAATTGTTAATAAAAAATTACATAATTTTAATAAAATATTATCTTCTTTGTACGCTTATTTAAAATGGTTAAATTAATGATGATCGTTTGTTAATCATATGGATAGTATAATTTTAAATTTTTATACCAGAACCTTAATTATTCCATAAACATAATATCTATTCTCTAATATCATCCTTATATCAAAACTTTGAAAGAGTTTAAGGAAAACAAAAATCATTACATCATGGAGGCGGTGTTCCTCACAAAACACAAACAACAGTTGTTTTCTTAATGGATGGAATATATAAATAAATAATGGTAGTAAAATTAATATATTAACATTTTAGTATATATTTTATAATAATATCAATATATTAAGTTGATATATCAAATTTTAAGGAATATAATTATGAATTAAAAGATACAATGTTGATAATACTCGTGTCGAATACATGAATTTTCCTTGAAAGACTCCATTGAAATGAAGACCTTATAAAAATAATTGATGGTAGAATATTTTTTAATTGGGATAGGTTTTTAGGGAGATTAAAATAGAATATTTTAATATATAATTTTAATTAGAGGTGAGTCTTGAAGTGGTGAATATGTTACCATTTTATATGTGAAGGGGAGGGTAGTTTTGGGCGTAACCCTTATATTTTAACTATTGTAATGTTACTATTAAAGTGTAAAAGGAAATAAAAAAAAGAGGATCAAAAAATGGTTTGCGGCCTAAAATCACAAGAATTAATCCTTATTGTAACATCTTAGTGTTCTTTATGGTTTTTTGTTTTAAATTTTACCCAAATATAATTTTACCTTGGTTATTTATTTTTAAACTTACTAATTAATTTTAATGAAAATGATTAAGGTTGAAAATTTTAGCTAATTTGATACTTATAATTTCATATTTTAATATCATTTAATGAAATATTAATTCAAAGTTTTTGTTTTTTAAAAAAATTTAATACACTTAATCACGTAAAAATAAAAAATTGAAATTTTTAAGATTTAAATCTATATATAAGATAAAATTATATTGGATAATGATTTTAAGGAAATTAATTGAATTATTATAAAAAAATGAATCATATGATTCATCCAACGTAATCCAAAACCATATGTCCCTTGAAAATACATGATTCTATGGAAAAACTAAAAACGGTTTTTATATTAATGTAACATTTTAATTAGTTTTAAAAAAGTTATCCATAGGTTATATATGTTCAAAGAATATTGTAAAATGTATAGTTTATTAATAAAATTTATATATGATTTCAAAAAACAATTTAAAAAACTTGTGGTCATTCTTATATTATGGTAAAGTCAAAAAAATTACACGTTTAATCAAACTAAAATTTTAGACAAAAAAACTAAATTTTCAAAAAATGTTCAAAAATTCATTCTACAATAATTATGATGTGATGAATTCCAAAAGGGAGTTATTTTTGTAAATTTTAAATTTTAAATTTCAAATATTAAATTATGTCTTGAATGAAGGCTCTTTAAAGGGTGTATTTGTGCAATAGTTTTAGGACATATCATTTAACTTATATAGTAGTGTCTTTGGTATTATTGATATTTTGATAAATATAGAAGTATACATCAACACATTATTTATATTGATTCACTAGCATGGGGTAAATAGTTCTGAACATGTATTTGTTAAGGCTTCATGAATATGCCTTAAATTTATAAAATTTCCACAAAGTGGGAAATAATTCCCCTCAATAGGGTATGATGAACCAAACTTCTCATCCTCTCAACCAATGAAAACCCAAGTATCATTTCTGAATTCTTAGTTACCAATAGAATAAGGAACTGAAGTCTGCATTGACTAAATAAAACCTAATAATTATTATTTATTGGAGAAAATATGGTAAACTAGATGTGATACCTTTAACTATTAATGTGTTCGATAGAACATGTCCATATTTGTGATACTACACCGAAGGGTTTTTTGTTTTTGTATTTTATTCCTTTAAGAATTAGAAAAACTTCATAGAACTTCATACAATCTAAAGAAATAGAAACATAATCCAACATAAATTTCTATACTTTTACCATTTCATTAACCATATCTCCAATAGCTAAGAGAACATTATCACCAACACAAAATATCAAGATATAAGTGAATAAGTCACTAGTTAGGGAGTAATACCTCAATGATATGGTCTCAACTTTATAAGGAGCCTGTAAAAGCCTTTGGGTACTAAAATTTCACACTTCAACTTATCAGATAAAGGTTGCAATGATTCAAATGGTGTTAATCACCATTTCTGATTTCATAATGTGTCTTTCTTCATAGTTTGAAAACTCAATCCATAATTACCTAAAGAAGGTAGATGAGATCATAAACAACTTTTTGATTGTTTAGAAGATTCCTAGGAGGGATCCCCCAACAGATCAGTACCAATATTGGTGCCATGTCTCCTAAACTAATTAAAATTCTTTTTAGATGTCTATGATGAAGACTAAGGACCCTTACATTCATCCAAGGGTGCCTATGAATGCTCATCAAGAATAATGGAAGAGAATGATATGGTCTCATATTCCTAACCTTTCTGAGTAAGTTTGGAAGAAATCATGATGAAACAAGAAGAGTGGGAATATATTCCCACTCATATTCAGTAATCCTACCAATACAATTTAGAAACATTTCAGAACACTAGTTGGTATATTCCACTGAATGTTCTGGAGTGGGAACATAATCACAATACTCTCCAAGAAGATGATTTTATGCATGTGGTAGAAAGGATGAAAGAATAGGGGTAAGAACATATTATTTATCAAACCATTTAGGATTGTCGATACATTCCATTATCTATCATGGAGAGTCTCACACTTCTACCTCCACCATCAAATAATTACATCAATAGACTTTGGTGGCTACTACCTATGAGTCAGAAAACATCTTCACTCCCATTCTATAGGATTGTTGACATATTCAGGAAGAAGATGAAGATCATGATCGAGCTCATATTCCACTATATATAGATGTTTATTGGTATCTATCGGCAACTACATAGGGATAATCAAATATTCCTACTCCCTAGATAATAGCATGGGAGAAATCACATAATCCTACTTCCAACTAGGAGAACAATAGGCATATTCCGATAGAAACACTGTTATTCCCTCATATACCAACATCAATTTAGGATGTATTACATTACATTTTGTTAGAGGACAAAAATTAGGCACACATTTTCTATCCCCTTAAACTTGAGGAAAATGACAATGTATCCTTGCGAAAATCGAATGGTAGTCACACATTCTCACCCAGACTAAAGGGTACCTTTTGAATGTTCTACAAAAAATGAATGGTACATATTACTATCTAACCACAGTGAACTTATTAGATAGATCTAACAATGACACTAGATCCAATCCAGAAGACTGCTACCCCAAAAATTTGTTATTCCTCCCAAATAATAGAATTTTATAGGAGATCACTAGAATGGTTGATAAAGGTATAATAGTATACTCATTTACAAAAATTTAACAGCATTGATGTTCTAGAAACCCTACATCACCTATCAATGGTGGCCCAAGAGTTTCCAAATCATCACCTGAGTGTGAGAGTAGATCAAACCATGGAGGCCTTAACCAAGATATTCTTATTAGTAGTTATAGAGGTCCTACCAAGAGTATATTCCATAAAGTTCCTACCCATGAAAAACGTATTATTGATCATTGGAACTCTTCCCATAATTCCAACTACAAAATTCATTCTCTCTATGATAAGGTCAACGGTCAGGGAGGTTATTCCATTACTATCACATTGACTAGTAATAGTAAAGACCCTCCCTATGGATTCCAAAATCATATACATAGAATTACTCTCCATGTAATTAATTTAAACGTTTCTACCTATAATGAAAATTCATCATGACATAATGGTCCTCCCCTTATTAAATCCACTTTGAGGATTACCTCATAATAAGTGGACCTCTAAGGAACAATGTCAATTATACCCACAATCTCGACACCCACCTGTGTTATTCCATCCTCATTAACAGATAGTCTGGGTTGATAGTCATTTCTAATGAATCCATATCCCACATATATTATGTCCTGATCAATGGGGATCTAGGAATAATCCCCCCTCTCAGTAAAGTGTTTCGAAAAAACTGTTGTGGTAAGATTAGGAGGAATATGTTTCTCTTATAGATGATGAGTACCACAAAAATATGTGGAAATAAATAGCCTAATATAATACCTGGATAATGTTCTGGACCATTTCCACACCCTAATATAATATCTTCAAGGTGTTAAAAGAGGAGTGTATGTTCTTATTAGGCTAATATTCATGATAAAATCCCTGTCAATTAAAAGACAAAAAATTTCACTGTTAAGGGTATGTCAACCATATCAAGGTGAAAAGTAATGTCTATCACCAAATTGAATTTTATTTTTTATTGGTAGATCATAATTTGATATCAAGGATGAAATGAAAGAACATATAGAACTCTTTTCACCATTGTTGAAGGTAAATCAATAAATAATTATTCACTCCACATCTGGTGTACACATCAAGGGATATGTTGAGTATGTATCTTTAATTTTACTCCATTTTATAGATAGAAAAATACCCCAAGGAATAAATATTTCAATTTTGTTACTATTGGATAATTCTCAAACTTGTATTCTTCTTATACCAATTTTTCTATCCTATAAAATTTTACGACCTCTAAAGCATAAAAGAAGAATGACCATAGGGAAAATTCCATTGATATACTCCTTCACTAAAATTTAAAAAATGACACAAGATCATATCAATTAATAAAGGTGAATTTCTAGACTATTGGAAAATAATTTATGGTGAGTATATCACATTTCAAATGTGCAATATACCTATTCCATGTCTGAGTTAAACCACACATAATTAGAATGGTCAAACTGGTAGTATCTATGTTAGTCATCCAAGAATAACCCTTTCCAGTAAGGTTGGTGGAATTTTTACCAACACCGCCCTTGGGATCATCAAATCCTTCATGGTACTAAGATTTTTGGGTTGAAAAAACAAGTCAATCCTAGGTCTCTAGGATGGGAGGATTTTTAACCCTTCATCCATCTCTATTAATGAAGTCAATTTTTTCATACAGGGTGGTGAACACCAATAGCCAATACCCCCACCATTAATGATACTACACAACATACCCCTATTATTTAAGGCACACTCGGTAAGGATGGTTAGATATTACCTAAAAATCACTATCCATAGATCACTCCTAGGATAAATCTAATAATCTAGGATTAAATCCTATATATATCAAAAGACTAAGAGGCCTACTAAGAGAGGGGATTCAAAAGAGGATCTTAATTTTTCTCTCAATGAGGGGAACAAGGGATGAATACCCATCCTATTACTTTGATGGTGATAAAGATTTGAATCTTATTTACACATATGAATTGATGAATTTTTTTAGTGTTAACATGGTAGATGATACAGTCTGATATAAAAATGTTGAGGAATCTAATATAGAATAATTTTATATAATCTTGTATCATGCTAAAACACATGAAGAAGTTTTGTGATCCTGAAATGAGAGGCTGAAAAATAACCTAGAAACTCAGAATATTAAAATATCACCCACTCAATGTAGTTTATCTTGAATTAAAAAGGAATTTCATGGCTATATTCCACTCACCACCTCAGGAGTTTGAAATTCTATTTCATGAATAGAAACTAAAACAATATAAAATAGTGATAGAGGATCTCAAATAACAATATTCCAAATTATTCATGGATTATATTCCCACTAAGTACAACTTCCAATAAGAGGATAATGTTTCTCCTCCCATGAATACCAATAAATATGTGGGGGTTACCTATCCCATAAGAGCATATTCTAGACATCATGTGGGAATTTAGTTAACAAAAATGATCTATTTAAACATAGTGATTGAGGATGACCAGAAGATTCATCCATTATGATATCACCTTACTTTATTTTCAAAAATTAACCCTAGTCCATCTTGAACATGGTGTCGACAAATGTAATACATAGAGAAAATACATATGGATTCACCCACAACATGCATTTGGACTTCAAATTAGAAACCATTATCTTCAAATGTCATAAATTCTAATAAGTCTCTTACCGCCCAAATGAAACACATAAAAGGGCAGTGTTCCCTAGTGTAGGCCAAAATGAATCCAGATATTAAATGTATGGATTCCACTCCTTTATCCAAATTTGGGAATTCCACCTTCCCAACATTTTATGGTACATAATATCTGGAAAACACTTGAAAATTTTGATATTCCTATGTGGCCCTTTGATAGGAACACTTGATTAACCATAGTAAAACTCGATTGTTTTGGGTAAACCCTGGAGGAGTTAGCCTTCATCTAGTGTAGAAATTTTCTAACCGGATACATTACATCTCAAAATAACTAAAATTTCATTTATTATACTAATTAATCTCATTATTAAGGAAGAGAATGATCATTGATTACTCGAACTGCATTTACTGTGAAAATTAAAGAGTCTCATATTTCATTCCAAGATAGAAGGAAATAGTATACCCTCTAAATATAAAACTCCCACTGAAGAAACTAAAAAATATTTTCATAGAGAGTGTTTGAGAAGGGTTTTAGATTTCATTAATCCCTTTAATGTACTTAGGAAATTTTTTGGAGTTTCTAGTCAGAGCAAAACACCTAGAGAACATCATTTGGAAAACAAAATCTAAATATTTTTCTATACTTGATTCTATGAAAAATGTCAATTAAAGTGGAAAGTTACATTATCACTCTTAAAATAGTATTTATAATAACCGAGGAAACCAAAGAAACTAAATATAACTTACTTCCTCCCATAAAGGAATCACAGTAATAACACTAGCCTTGTATATTTCCACAGAAATAGAAAGGCCACCTGTAATAGGAGTAATAAAGAAATAAAACCTTATCTTTTTGAAATGAAGGTTTTTATTTACCTAATTATAGCCATGAAAAATATTTTTCTCAAACTTCGTGATGCCAGGAAACCCAATAATGTTTTCCTTATTGACCACCTCAACTTTTATTTTTTAATTCTAGATGTTAGCCCGAAACTTTAATATTTCTTCATTATTAAGGAA
The DNA here is from genome assembly GCA_963277665.1 of Viscum album. NCBI lineage: Eukaryota > Viridiplantae > Streptophyta > Magnoliopsida > Santalales > Viscaceae > Viscum > Viscum album. The sequence goes on along the minus strand of OY728157.1, from coordinate 450,085,154 downwards.
ATTTTCTAAAAACTTGTTGATTTAAGACAAGTGATGTTAGGAAAACTCCCAGTATAGGTTTCCTATGTTTCTACCACCCCATCAACTAGAACCCTAATCAGATAAAGAATCAAATTTTTGATATGTTAGTAGTTTTAAACTATGATATCCCTTATCTAATGAAGAAGAAGTATATAAATCAATATTACCCACCCATAATAAGGGAGGATATGAAAGAGACCACAAAATAAAAGGACTCCAGGGAAGAATTTGTTGATTTAAACATCAAAATTATGGCTATATCTTCTATAAATCCATAAAGACATATAAATCTAAAATCATGGTGATTAAAAAAGACAAGTAGGAACATATAGGCACCCCTAAATCATCCAAGAGTTATTCAAATACAATTTTCATAGTAGATCGGATAGTAGGCATTCAACCACATGATCAATATAGGAAGTGGGAAATCTAGCTTTACCAAACCCATAAACAGAAAACATGCCCTCCAGTTCCATCTAAAAAAATAATGACCAACACCAAACACCAAGACCTCAAATCCTCAGGTCAAGGAAAAACCCCTTGTTGGGAAGCATCATCCTATGGTGTAAAAGTATGATATCTTGAAGAAGTTTATTGTCATATCAAAAAAACCCTCAATCCTAAATACACATCAAATATTAAAAGATATCACACAAATACTTGTTGCGGAATTTGGGAGCCGCCTTGAATTTGAGGTAATATTTTATGTGGTTGAGGTGTATGGTGTCGAGACTAACTCAGTGGAATGACATGTCGTCTTCTCATTCAATGAGTAAGATTGAGAGATAATCATAGAAGAACACATCAGACCATTGTATATTTTATGAAATCTTAACAATGTCAATTTTATTTATAAATTAATTGGCAATGGTTCTAGGATAAATCATATCCTAATCTGAAATATCTATTTCTTGGGTTATAGAGATAATGGTCTATCATCCTTAATGTTGACCATTCAAGAGTTTGAAAAAAATGATCAATACCCTCTTGTAAGGATCAAGCTCAAAGCCCAATTTGGGGATCTTGTATTTGAACATGAATTCATATTGGTTTATCAGTACATGGAATATGATGTTCTATTTGGAAGATGGTGGTTCTAGATGCATATGGTGGTGCCTTCATAATACCATCAATTCCTAAAGTAACCTATAAATGAAATGGTTAGAATAACATGGGGTGAAAATTTCCCATTTGTGTCTATTGAATATGATTAGATCAATTCATGTTTCTTTATGAGAGAAGGAACACAGATGGTGGTATGTGATGTCATGTACTTTTTTAACTCCTAATAGCCTGTGGACAACTCTTTAAATCCCCTAGATCATAAAAATCAAGGATTTCATATTTACCATTAACCTAGATGAGGAAATAAACCCAAAATCATGGATACACTAGGTTTCGAAGACATCTCTTTCCCCTATTTATATAGTCATATTTGTGTCATCCAAGAAAAACATGTTTGAAATTGATCATGGTTTATATAGGGATAATGACACCATAGATGAAAATTATCCAAATGATGATTTCTTTGTCTCAACGTCAGTGGATCTTGAAGATATCCCAATATCTTCTCCCAGATTTCTAGATGTTAGAACCACTTTTTCCATTTACGATAGCAAGGAGGTAAAAGGATATCCATGAATCCTCTGAGGTTGATTCCCTTGTACCATTACAATCGAGATCTAGAAACACCTACTCATGATTCAAAATCGTATAAAATGTCTCTATATCATCTTCTAGATCCAAAAATTCCCATTCAAACTTTACGTATAATAATTAAATAATTGAGGAAGATAAAAAATATCATCTTAAGGATGCCCCTCCCACATTTAAGATAGGTGTCTCTACCATAATTTAATAACTCTAGTATATAAATTTTGGTATATAGGAGGATTTGTGGCCCCAGTTTATGAGTGTAGTCATTGACACTAAGGATAAAGATTATGTTTCCTTCTTAAAATGATATCAGGATATGCTCTCATATAACTAAACTAAATTTATAGTTCAAAATCCAATGGTGAAAACCAATAACATAGACTTTCTAGATAACCACCCTCAATAAAATAAATCAAAATAAGAAGGACTACAACTCTGGATTCTAAATTAGAATTGATTAATTAAAAACATATCTAATCCAATTTCATTTAAGAAGTTTTGTAACATAATCATTTTGAAAACTTCATCCCTATCAAGAAGAAAAATATATAGATCTAAGTTTTTATAAACTTTAGGGACCTCAAAATACATTTCCTAGAAGTTGAATTCCTAGTACCAATCACGGAGTTATTAATTTACATCACAAATAGCTTTTCATACCTCTATTTCAAATATGGGTAATCTTGTTACAAACAGATATAAATGGCCACAGATAATAAAAGATCCTGTATTTTCTTGGATCCAAAATGGTATTACTACTATCAAGTAATTCCTTTTTAATTAATAATGTTTTTTATATATCAATATTTTTAACACAATATTTTCAAACCCTTCTTGGTGAAAACCATGAAATGTTTCAAAGATGACCTAGTAGTAAATATTTGGAAGTTTTGTAGTCATTTTTTTCAATATTTAGGTAGTATTAAGCATTATTTTAAAAAAAATGTAAAAAAGCCCCTAAATTGTAATTTTGAAGTAACATTAAGAAATTTTCTTATCTTCTAGTTATGCCATCATGATATCAAAGTCAACTATAAAAATTTTAAGAAAATTATCAATATTACCTCACCATGAAACAAAAAATAATTGAGTGAAATATAGGGAAATATTCCCTAAATTAGTTTCATTATTTTAAATATCACTGGTACATTACCGCCTTTTTCTAGAATACTGAAAAATGGGGTTTCTAATGAATTGGATGACGACTGCCTGAGATCCTTCAAAAAACGCAAACAATACCCCTCAACCCACCAGTTCTAATGACACTCAATGAATAAAAGTCATGAATCCTCTATCTTGAATCTCTGTAGCATTCACAAGGTAAACTTCTTCCTCAAAAGAAAAACATAGGATATTAAAAGAGACTATGTTATCTTATCCCAATGATGTTGGATAGTGAGAATTGATATAAAATTGAGATAAACTTTTTACATTGGTATTTGTGTTGAAAATGTTAAGGAACTATCTCCAACATCATGATATCCATTTTTATCCCATTTTTACCTAATCAACTATATCTTTAACCACCCAATAATAACTATATTTCTATCATAAATGGTAGTAATATTTTAAAAAATTTGTTATCTGGTTCATAACTTAAAAAAAGTCAATCAGATGTAATTAGTAGACTCTATTATCGAACAATAAACTCTTAAAAACATACCATTATATATAGATCTCCTTAATGAGGAAATATTATCCCTATATGATACATCTCAAGAATAGGAGATTTATTTTTATAGTGCTTCATGAATCTTGATAGGTATGACAATGAAAAACCCAAAATATATATAGTTTGAATGGGAAATCCTGTTCATTTACACATGCAATGAATTTTTTCTCTATATGTTTCATCCATTATAAAGATGCATAGGAAATGAGGTATATTATTATTCTATCATTGATGGCGTAAAATAACCCCTTTATATACAAATTCCCCCCCTCAAAATTAAAGGTTATTCAAATTTGATAATCAAGAATATAAATGACTAATATTCTATCAAGAAATAATAGTTAATCCCACTTCTGGATTATGTCTAATAGAAGATGGCGGAGTTACCCTCTAACCCAACACTAGCCCGTATAATAATTTTGAAGAATGTGTGTGTCCATTCCCAAGATAATGTAGTTACTGCCCTATAAAACCCAAAATAGTATTTTATTTTCATCCATATTGTGCATCATTGGATAGCCATTCATTAAATAAATTTCAAGGAAATCAATGAATTCTATGCTACCCGTAACTAGGATGAGATTGTATTCTCCTCATTGAATATTCCTAGTGAATGCATGTCTCAAATTATGGATTAACTCTGGGATTGATTGATCAAATAGGGATAAGAACAGTCATTATGAAATGAACTTCAACCTCCTCGGTGACCCCTAATCCCAAAAATATTTCCAAAAATAAGTTTTTGAAGTAATTTTATTCAAATACATCGATGGAAGGGGAACACTCACTATAATTAAGGTAGTTCACACTATCTTTTATGGTGATCAATATTTAGGAACAAATACCTCTCATTAAATAAAATGACTTGGTTATTTATGGACATTAATTGCCCAAGATTTCATAGAGTTCGCTAGAAGGTTCCATTATTTCCATGTACATTCCAATTTAATCTATAAACCCTTAGAGTAATTTAAAATAAACAAATAATCCAAGAATTTTATATTTTGTGTAATTTATGACAAAAGGACATACCCACACATATAGATAGGAATTTCCTGTCTATTATTAATATCAATGAATTATTATCGAAATGGTAAGAGGCTATATTTCTGAAATAAGTTGGAACTAATGTTTACATCATAAAATGGTTTGTCTCTATTAATTTATAATGGTTAAATTAGTACTGTCCCTCAAAATTCAAATGATATTATGAAATAAGTCTTCAAATATTGAACTAAAATGGGAGGACATTATGTTATAGACAATGTCTATTATAATGAATCTTATTCCCTGATCCTGATAGATAGTGAGTGAATCACAACACCTAAAAATGAAATATTTCTCGAAAATTAATTTTTATTATTTCAAATGGGATTATTACATCCTTGTTATATAAAGTTAAATTTATAACATTTTTTCCACATCTCATAATGTAAAATTGAACTACTATATCGTAAATAAAATACGTTATATCACATAGTCATGGTTCTCATTGAATGATACAAAATTGTATGAAATGTTTGTCCAAGATTCATAACCTTAAAATCCATTCCCCCATAAGTTCATTCAATAAAACTTTAAACTTCTTATATTTGATCCTCACATGTCTAACAACCTAAAATGTTATAAATAAAATTCCCCTTTTGATTTATTCAAATATCACATCATGAAATATTATTATAGAAAACACATGCAATTTTTTTATTTTTTTATACCCAATTGTATTTGAAATATTGCTATGTGTCATTACCATCGATAATATAGTCATTGAATAATGATCACATTATTAGTATAAATAGAGAGTTTTAACAATTTCAATTCACACAGAAAAATGAAGTGATGGACTTAACCAATAGGATCATACCCTATGAATCCCATTTATCAGAGCTTCCAAGTGAGATAGTTTTTCTTGTATTTTCAATTAACCAAGCCCAAGATGAGGTCCAATAACTTAAGCATGAGAAAAACTATTTATAGGATCAATTCAAGATCATCAAGACCCTGGTCCAAACCATGGTTATCGAACCACCCCATGAAAATCCCCATGAGTGCACCTTACACTTAGGAAATTTTTTAGTGTATTAAAGGGATACGTATCAAAACTTTAGAAATATGAATATGTTATTATTTTTATATAATAATGAATATATTTTCGTCCTCTTATTGTTAATTTGAAAATGATTTTTATTTTGATACGATAAAGCAAAATTTTTATTTTTAGTTATTATTCAAATTCAATTAATGAGTTAATAAATTAATTTATTTTTGATATAAATAATATTTTAATTAATATTTATCAAATATAAATGATCATATAATTTTTGTGAAGTAAAATGTAATTTTTTATAGTGGTTTAAAAACTATTTTTATCAAAAAAAATAGTATTCCTTAATAACATAAAATATATATTTAAATGTTAAAATTAAAATATTTATAAACTTATTTATATTAAATTCATATTATTTTTGGAATCATAATGTCGCAATTATCTAATGGTGAATTATTTATAATTTTTTGAGACAATCGAATTTTTCTGTAAAAAATAAATATTGGATAAATATACCTTGTGTTTTATAACATCATAATGACCCAAAAGTGATGTAATAATTACAATAAATTGGATCCGTGATAAAATATATGTTTTACCTTTAAAATAATTTTATTTTTTAAAATCCATTATGAATCCTCCAAGACATATAATATATTTTAAGGTTTTAAAATCAATTCTTCAAGAGTGTGACTCACCTCCATATAAGAAGGGGGATTATTTTAATAATTTAGGGACTTAGAATTATAAAATAATGATAACCACTACCATTTTGAATAAACCATGGGAAAAACCATGGTATAGTTTTTAGTTTTGGATATTTTATTATGTAGATCCCAAAACCTAAATAATAAACAAACCCCCCTCTTTTACTATATAAACCCACCCAAGGTCATATTTCTCTTCACTAAAACTCTTTGTACCATTACCATACTCTTCCCTCAAATCTCTAGAATCCTAAAAAGGCATCACAAATCTATCATTAATCCCCTACCTATATTTTGAAGTCACACACTCAAGTAAGGTATCCTCACCTTACTCTCCTCCTTTCAAATTCAAGCACCTCCTTTGAGATTAGTTCTTTTAATTTAAATTGGTTATATTTTAATTAATTTATAATAATTCCCCTACTATAAAATTTATGTTATTTAAATGATTTATCTTTTATCCTTCCTCATTTGTACCCTTACCTAAGCCCTTACTATCCCGAAATTCTAAAAGGATCCTCACCTTATATTCTTTATTCAAATATCTTTATGAACTTATGCAATCTATTTCCACTTTCAAAAGTTGGGAAATGTATTTTTATGTCCCTATTACTGCCCATTTTATTTCCAAATTATGAGATTATATTTTCTCTCACATTAACCATTTTTATGAATTTTTATGTAACGTTGTTATGCTTCCGATATTTCACCATGATTTCCCATTACAAAACGACTATGTAGTGAACACCATACACATTTTTCTATAAAATGTACTCAATTTTATGCACATATACATATTTATTTGGGACTTACATTTATATATTTTACATTCCTTGATTTTGGAATAAATTACAATGATGAATGAATCTATGTTGTATGATCTATGTGACACACTTAAGCATGAGAATGAAATTAATATAATGGGTACACCCAGATAGAACTTCAATGAATTGGGTAATGATTAGTATCATGATACATCACATTGGTATAGGGATTGAACCTGGTTCTTTTATAGTACTTTTTCCAACATTATGTCTTGGTGGTTTTATTATTGACCTATGTTTATGATTTCAGTGTTTAAAGATGTTTCCAAATTTACCATGTTATGATTATCATGTTGTATCCTGATTTATTATTAATGTTCCTTTTATTCCTAATTTATATGCCTATTGTTTAAAATGCATCACTTATTCTATGTTTGTTGCCTTATTGGTATTTATAGCTCACCCCTTTCTTATGTATGTCCCTAGGATATCTAATTCAGTTTTATGTTCGGTGGTGTATTTTGAGCATGTTAGAATATTTTCAATAAAGATGTTATATTCCCTATTTTTTGTTGTTATGTAACGTACACAATTTCAAAAGACACAAGACTTCTCAATAATTCATGTTGTTTTAAATTTAGTCTTATATAATAAATCAAGTATTAATATGAAATAAATATTAGGTTTGTTATAGTTGGAATCAAATTATTTTTTATTCATTTTTTAGATTAATAATAGAAAACTCTAGAGAAATACATAGGGATAAAACTAAGAATAAGAAAACATTCATAAATTTTGGTAAGTATAGAGTAATTAGTTTATTAGGAAAATAGATCTATTTCTAGATACTACAAGTTGGCATGGTTCTAGCATAAATGTACCTAGGTATAACAACTCCAAAAAGGTGTCCTAGGCCTAACTTAGGGTAACCTCGTACACAAAAACAGTCTTTATTGTGCATGTAGTTTGACACACCTATGGTATGTGATTTAGTAAATTCATATTATCATTATGAACCATTATTAAGGGAATAAAATAATTCCCATTATAATATATGTTAGAAAATATATCATGGATAACATATATTAGATCCTAGAGATTCATATGTTAAGGAAATAAATTTAATTTGTAAGTTGTCCCTTTAATGTCATTGGATTTACCTTTATGTGTTTAACAGTTTAAAAAAAATCACCCCCAATTTTTCCTTCATTCTAGATAATGTATGGAAATAAGAGGAATCATGTAAGTAATCGATGAGATGGGTAATGTGATGAATTTTCCAACAAAATTTCAAACTCGATAGGAGTATGAATTGTGAACTTTATAATGATCCTACCTTAGATGACATTTGTTCTAAATAGAGAACTAGATCAAGAGGAGAACCCAACCCGCCCTAAGAGAGAACAAGCTACAATAAATAGGTTCATGTGAAAAGGGCCTTCTACTTTCAATGGATCATATGATCCCTTAATCGTTGAAGAATGGATCAAATAAATTGAGAATATCTTATACATCCTATAATGTTTTGGTAAAGAGAAGGTTCTATGTGTTGTTTATCATATGGGGTATAAGATAATCAATTGTGGTACTTGACCAAGAATAAAAATCATGCGGAATATATCAAAGTGATGGAGTGGAAGGAATTCCAAAAAACGTTATTCAGTAAATATTTTCATCATAATTTTCAACTTCAAATGGAATGGGATTTCCTTCCACTAAACCAAAAAGATAAAGAATATATCAGGGAGTATAAGGAAAAATTCACAATACTTGCTTGATTTGTCTCTATCTTTATCATTACCCCCAAATTCATGGTTGAACACTTATTTGGTGGGATAAAACCTAGTCAATGAAAAGACCTAGTGATCCATGACTTTGATAAGTATGAAGAAATTATCTTATGTTCCCTCAAATTTGAAATGTAGATCAACCTATATCATGGGTTTCATGATGATAAGAAGAGTAATGTGTAATTTAATTCTTGTGGTCCAATAGATAAGTCTAACATTGCTTATAAATTTCAACATCCTACTTGTTAAAGGTGCAGGAAGAAGTACACCAGAAATTTCTTAAGGGGAATGAAGAAATGATTTAACTATAGAAAGGAAGGACACCTTGATAGAAATTTCCAATAGGATAAACCTAAAAATGTGATGGAGGAAAGGAATTCTCCAGTCAATTTCAGTTAATTGTTCATTGATTCAACTACAAGTAACTATGGTGCTTTATAAACCAATTCCCTAAACCAAGGATTTTCGGAGACAACCAATAACCTCCAAGGAATCAAGGGTGATCTTTTTTTATTACAAACATTGAGGTGGATCCAAAAAATGTTGTGGTGATAGGTACTCTAGTTATTCATTCAAGAATAGTGAATTTTCTTTTTGATTCTAGTTCTATGCATTATTCCATATCACGAAAGTTTATTATAACTATTCAAACACCAGCACAAATCATAGAAGTAGATCTATTGGTGAAAACATAAAATGGGAAATTAATGCATCCTTAAAATATGAATCCTCCCCAATCAATTCTTGTGTTTTAAACATCCCATATAACCTTTTCAGAATTCCTTTAGTGAAATTTTATGCAATTATAAGCATGGATTGTATTTCCCTATATAGATCTAACATAAGTTTCCACAAGATTTAAATCACTCTTCATATTGAGAATCATCCTCAAATTCTAAACAAGTTCAGGGAGGAGGACAGATCTTATGTAGTACCACCATCTTAAGAATTGATATTATTTCCCTATTATAATGTGCATTTAGATAAAATTAGTGATACTAAGGGAAAAACCATCCTTTAAGACTTTCCTATTGAGAGGGAATATTTTGATGTGTTTCCTAAAGAATTGTCCAGTCTTCCTCCTAGCCTAGAGGATTAATTTTCAATCGAGCATAAACATTGGGTGTTTCACTTTTCTAATACTCCAAACAGAATGGATATTTTGGAAATTTAGGATTAGGAGAAAAAAAAAACTATAGGAGAATTCAGATAAATGGTTCATATTCCCAAGTGCTTCATCATGGGGTGCACCAATCCTCTTCAATAAGAATAATGGGTTAATGCAACATTGTATTGATTATCATAAGCTCAAAAAGATCAAGATAAAGAAAAAGTACCCTATTCCTTGGATTGATTACTTTTTTTATCAACTACGTGGAGCACAATACTTCTACAAGGGGGATATTAAATCACGATATTATCATGTAAGGATGAAGAAGGAAGATATCCCCAAGACCACATTTCATACAAGGTACAGGCATTATGAGATCACAGTTATTCCATTCGGACTAACTAATGCTCCATCAATATTCATGGACTTGATGGGTAGAGTCTTTAGAGATTACCTTCAAAAAAATTGGTATTATTTATTGATGATATTATAATATATTATAAAATAATGGATTATCATGAGGATCATCTGAGCAGAATGATAATGACCCTAAAAAAGCAGAAACTTTATTCCAAGTATATAAAATGTGATTTCTGGTTGAATGATGTCTTTTTTTCTGGAATATCATCATAAGAAATGGTATATCTATGGACACTTTAAAGACCATAGAAATTGAAGGATGGTTGAGGCCAACATCTAAGATAGATATCTATAGTTTCCTTAGGTTATAGGGTATTATCACTAATTTGTGAAAACTTTATCATGATTATCAAACCCTCTTACCAAGATAACTGATAAGGGAGTCAATTTTACATAGAATGATGCATGTGAATATATTTTTGGGTATTTAAAATGAGGCTCATCATAGTGCATGTGCTCACACTACTCATAAGTGGAGAACTCTTCATAGTATTCAGCGATGCTATGAAGAAGGTATTGGGTTTTGTGTTAACAAATAATGAAAAATCCATATCCTATTCTTCAAGGAAATTGAAAGATCGTAATAAAAACTATCCCACACATGATATAGAGTTGGGATTTATGATATTGGCATGGAAAATCTGGCAGGATTGTCTCAATGTAGAGAAGTTTAAAATATACACAGATCACAAAAGCCTCAAGTATATATTCAAAATAAAATATATGAATATTCTCTAATAAAGATATTTGGATTTTATTAAGGACAATTAATTCTCAATCCACTACAATAATGGTAAAGAAAAGAATGTTTTTTATTATCTAAGAATAAAGTATCCTACATATTTATCAATGATGAGAACTGAGAAGGATCAAATCTTCTTAGAGATACGAAGGATGGACATGAGAACCATAAAGGGAAGAACATTATCTATGCTTTCACAAATTATTTCTCAAAAATTATTTTTGAAATGTTAAAGGATGCTCAAAAAAATTAAGTGTAAATTTAGAAGAAGTTGGAAGACACTTGAAAGGGTAAGTCCTATGAGTTTAAAATTGACGAAGAATGAATTTTCAGATTTGGATCAAGACAATAAGTTCTATAAAATCCCGATTTAAGGAAGGAATTTTTCCATGTTACACAGATTTCAATGATCTCCATTCACCAAAGACGAAAAAATTTGTATCAAAATCTCCTTGAGATCTATTGGTGGAAAAATATGAAGAAGTATAACACTAAATATACATCAATGTTTCTGGAATGAGATCAAGTGAAGGATGAAAGTCAGGAGTCTAAATGAATTATGCAACCATTACCCATACCAACATAGAAATGGGAGAACATCGCATTAGACACTGCCATCATACTTCTAAAAAAACATAGTGGATACAATTAAATATGGTTTGTTGTGTATCATCTTAAAAATATAGCTCAATTTATCACAATTTGAGAGGAATTCTCATTAGATCAACTTGCATGGATATACATCATAGAAGTGGTTAGGCGGCATGGATTACAACTATCAATTGTTTCTGATTTAGGTATGAGATTCACTTTCATGTTCTATAAAATTATAGAACATGATCTAAACACTGAGATGAACTTTAGTATGTCTTATCATCCTCAAAAAAATGGAAAATATGAGAGAAATATTCAAAAATTGGATGAAATGTTGTAATCGTGTTCTATGGACTTTAATGGTGGTTGGGACTGATATCCTCTTTTCTTTGAGTTCTCATACAAAAAAACCAGTCAATTATCCAAGTGTCTACCAATGAATTCCATTATGGAAAGATGTGTTGAAAACCTACATGCTGAGATAAATCTGAGAACAAAAACTAATAGGTCATTAAATGGTCAAGGAAATGGTTGGAATAGTTAAGACCATTTAGCATCACATCAACGATGCTCAGAGTCGACCAAACAGCTATCTTGACAATCATCGATGAGACCAAGAGTTTGATGTTGGGGATATAATATTCCTACACATATCTCAATGGAATAAATTTATGAGATTTGGAAGAAGGGAAATCTTAGTCCATGATACATCATCCCCTTTGAGATCCTTGATCACATCGGAGCGGTGAACTATTGAATATAACTCAGACCAATCATATCACAAGTACATGATGTATTCCATGTATCCCTCTTGAGTAAGTTCATACCAGAACCCTACCATATACCAAATCAAGATTTTGTACTAATGGAGAATGACCTTTCTTATGAGGCACATCCGATGAAGATCTTTTATCGTAGAGAAAAAGTTCTACAAAATAAGAAAATGCACCTTGTCAATGTTCTGCGGAGAAACAAAAAGTTTGAAGAAGATAAATGGTATCCAAATAAGGTGATGAAGAATAGTTACCCTAATCTATTTTAGTGTGGGGAATGGAAATTTAGAGGGTAAAATTTCAAAATGGGGGAACATTGTAACGACATGACCTATTATAAATTAAATCCACCTTTTTGATGTATTTAAATATCTCTTCATTAAATATGGTTACAGAAAACAAATGTACTTATTTTATTTTATTATACCCAATTGGATTTAAATTACTTATATTTATTATTACCATTCATAATATATCTATTTAATAGTGCTCGCATGATTAGTATAAATATAGGGTTTTGAAAAATCCAATTAACACAAACAGAAGAAGTGATGGCCCAAACTAGTAGTATCGTGCCCTTTAAATCCTATTTATTTTGGTTTATGAGGGATGAATAATTTTTGGATTTCATTGTGAACTAATCCCATGCTGACATCCAACAACTTAAGCATAATTGAAAAAGTTTATAGGAGACGTTCAAGATCATCGTGATCACAGCCCAAACCATGTTCATCGAACTACCCCACGAAAGTCCCACAATCATACACCATTTTTTTAGTTCATTTTATGATGTTTTAAAGGGATATGTATCATGTCCCCCTAAATATGAATATTTTTTATAAATATTTGATAATTAATGTATTTTCATCCAATTATTTTTAATCTGTAAATGATTTTTAATATGATATGATAATGTACAAATTTTATTTGTAGTTAATATTCAAACTTGATTAATGAATTTATGAATTAATTTATTTTTTAAATAAATATTATTTTATTTAACATTTATCAAATATAAATTTTCATTTAATTTTTTTGAAGTCAAATGTAATTTTTTATGAGGGTTTAAAAATTGTTTTGGCCAAAAAACACAACCTTTCTTAATAATTGTAGATTTTATTTTAAAAGTGAAAATTCAAATATTAATAAAATTATTTAGATAAAATGAATATTATTTTTGGAATCAAAATGTCAAAATTATCCAATGGTTAAGTTTTTATAATTTTCTAAGACATCAGAATTGTTGGTTAAAAATTAAATATCATGTGAATATACAATGTGTTTTATGACATCATAATGACTTAAAAGTGATGTAATAATTACAATAAATTAGATACACGATAAAATATTTGTTTTCCATTTAAAAAATTTTGATTTTTATTTTATACGATTTTTTTATATCCACTGTTAATCTTCCAATAATAATAATATATTTTAGGGTTTTAAAATCCTTTCTTTAAAAGTGCAACTCACCTCCACCTAAGAAAGGGGATTATTTTAATAAATTCATCCCTTTTATTTATAAAATAATTTTAAACACTCCCATTTGAATAATCCTTAGGGGAAAACCCATGGGATGGTTTGGGGTTTTTGGATATTTTATTATTAAGAGTCCAAAACCTAAATAATAATGATATCCCCCTCTTTTCATATATAAACCCTACCATTATCATATTTATCTTCACTAAACATTCTTTTATAATGACCATACTCCTCTCTCAACTCTCTAGTGTCCTCTGAAGGTTCTCCCAATCTCACAAGAAGCCCCTCCAAAGCTTTTGATGTCACACACTCAAGTAAGGGATCCTCATATTCATCTCCTCCTTTAAAATTCAAGAACCTTATTTGAAATTAGTACTTTTAATTTCAATTGGTTATATTTTAATTTATTTATAATCATTAATTTAATATAAATTTTATGTTATTTTAATGAGGTATATTTTATCATCCCTAATTTTCACCCTTACCAAATCCCTTACTGTACCGAAATTTCTAAAAGGATCCTCACCTTCTCCTCTCTATTCATGCCTACTTATGAACATATACAATATATTTAACTTTCTTAAAGTTGGTAAATGTGTTTCCATGTATCTATTACTTCCCATTTTATTTGAAAAGGATAAGAGACCCCTTTCTTTCTCATCAACCATTTTTATGAATTTTTAAGTAACATCATTATGCTACTGACATTTCCCTATGATTTTCCATGCCAAAAATATTGGGTAGTGAATACCATACCCATTTTTCAACCAACAGTTTTAAATTTTATGAGCATATACTTTATGATTTTGGAATTACATGTATATATTCTGAATTCTTTGATCATGGAGTAAATTATTATGATTAATTAATTTATGTTGTATGGTCTATGTGGAACACTTAAGCATGAGAATGAGATGAATATGATGGGATATGCTCAGATAACACTCCAATCACTTGGGTAATTTTTAGTATCATGATACCTCACATTGGTATATGGATTGAACCAGATTCTTTTAAGGGTATTTTTTCACCATTATGTCTTGATGGGTTTATCCTTGACCTATGTTTATAATTTTAGTGTTATAAGTTGTTTCTATATTTCCCATGTTATTATTATCACGTTATATCATGTCTTATTATTCATGTCACTTTTATTCTTCATTGATATGCCTATTTTCTAACACATATCACTTATGCCATGTTTGTTGGCTTACTGGGATTTATACATCACTCCTTTTTTATGTATGTCCCCAGGTCTTCCCATGTAGTTTTAAGTTAGAATTTTTATTTTGATCATGTTAGAATTTATATTTTGATCATGATAGAAAACTTTTCAATAAGGATGTTGTATTCCTTTTTTTATGTTGTTATGTAATATAACTGATTCCCAAAGATACAAGACATATCAATCATTCATATTTTATTAATTTTAGTCTTATGTAATAAATCAAGTACTAATATGAAATAAATAGTAGGGTTTTTATAGTTGGTATCAAAGGAAAAGTTTAGTTATTTTTGGGATTAGGAATAGAAGGCATTAGAAAAGGCCTTAGGGATAAAACTAGGTATAATAAAACATACCTAAATTTTTGTTATCATAGAGTAATTGGTTTATCGAAAAAATATATCCTTTTCGGGATATAACAAGTGGATGTGGTTCTTGAACAGATGTACCTAGGGGTTAGAACTATGACATGGTGTCTCGGGCCTGACTCAGGGTAACATGGTATATAAAAACGGGCCTTACAATGCACCTGGTTTGACACTCCTAGGGTATAATCTTTGTTAAATTCATTATATCATTATGAACAATTATTAAGTGAAAACAAAATTCCCATAAGAAAATATGTTAGGAAATATATCATGGATAACATAGATTGAATCCTATTGATTCATAAGTTAAAAAGTAAATGTAATTTATAATTTGTCCCTCTAATTTCATGGGACTTCCCTTTATGTGTCAAATTGTATAAAAATAATCATCCATAATTTTACCATTATTCTAGCCAGTGGCTAGAAATAGGAGGAATCGGGTAAGCAATTGATGCAACGTGCAATGTGATGACTTCCCCAATTAGATTCCCAACCCAATGGGTAAAATAATCTTTAACTTTATGATGATACTCAATTAGATAACATAGGTTATGAATAGAAAAATATATTTAGAGTAGTTACCAATTCCCCCTAAGGGAGAAAAGGATGCAATTAAGGGATTTTTGTGACAAAGGCCTCCTACTTTCAATGGATCATATTATCCCTTAATCATGGAACAATGGATAAACTCCTTTCAGAAGATCTTCTCCGTCATTTAATGTTCATAGAAATATAAGGTTTTACTGGATTTTTATTTTATAGGGGGGAAATTTGATCAATGGTGATACTTGACCAAGAATATAAATCTTGAGTAAGAGATCAAAGCGATGTAGTTGAAGTAATTTAAAAAAAATCACTAAATATTTTCCTCATACTCATTTAATTAAAATGGAAAGTGATTTCCTTGAACTCAAGAAAAAAATACAATAAATCTATTACATTGTATGGGGAATAATTCACAAGACATGCATGATATGCCTTTGGCTTTATCATTACCCCCGAATGCAAGGTTGATCTCTTGTTTGGTGGGGTAAAACCTTGTCTATAAAAACCCATGGTGATCCATGGCTTTGAAAAGTTTTAGGAAATTATATGATGTGCCCACAAAGTTGAAATGGAGATCAAATAATCTCAAGGGTATCACGATGATAAGAAGCTTCAAGTTGAATTAATTTTTAGTAGTTAGATAAATAATTTGAACGATGCTAATAGATTTCAACATCCCTCCTATTAAAGGTGAGGGAAGAAGAACCTTATAAATTCTCTAAGGGGAATGAATAAATGATTTAGTTCTAGAAAGTATGGACACCTTGCTAGAAATTTCTGATAATAGAAACCAGTTAATGTGATAGAGGAAAATAATGCTCTATTCAACTCTCAGTGCATTGTTCATTGCTTCCACTACAATGAACCAAGGATCTTTTCAAACCAATTCCATAAAACAAGGGTTAAAGAGACAAACAAAAACATCCAAGGCCACAAGGGTGAGATTGTTTCATCGTAATCACTAAGGTGGATCCCACCAATGAAGTGTTGATATGCATGCTAGTTACTCATTCTATAATAGTGGATATAATTTTTTATTCTAGTTCTACGCTTTCCTCAATATCATGAATGTTTACTATAACAATTCAAACACCACCACAAATCATAGAAGTAGATATATTTGTAAAAATTGAAAATGTGGCAATTATTGCATCCCAACTATATGACTCCTCCCGTATCAAAGCTTGTGTGCTGAAATTCCCAACTAACCTTTTCATAATGCCTTTGCTATAATTTGAAGAAATTTTGAGCATGGATTGACATTCCGTATATTGATCCAACATAAGTTTCCATGATAAGGAAATCACTCTCCATATTGAGAATCATCCTCCAATTCTGTACAAGTAAAGGGAAAATGAAGATTATTATTTAGTTCCATCATCTCAAGTATAGATATTATTTCCCTATGAGAAAGTGTATCTGGCTAAAATTATTGAGTATAAAGAAAGATCCCTCCTTGAGTACATTCCTATTATGAGAAAATATGTTGATGTGTTTCCCAATTAATTTTTTCATCTTCCTCCTAGCCGAGATGTTTACTTTTCAATAGAGCTTAAACCTGGTATGTTTCCATTTTCTAAGACTCTGTATAGAAAGAATATTATACAACTTTAGAATTTGAAGAAAAAAATATAGAAAAATATAGATAAAGGGTTCATATGCCCAAGTTCTTCATCAATGGTTTCAGTAATCCTCTTCATCATGAAGGATGGGTCGATGCGCTATTGCATTGATTATTATGAGATAAATAAGATCCTGATAAATAAAAAGTATTTTATGCCTTAGATTGTTGACTTGTTTGATCAGCTACGTAGAGAACAATACTTCTCCAAGGTGGATCATCAATTGGGATATTATCAATTAAGTTTGAATATTGAATATATCCCCAAGAACACCTTCGTACAAGGTATGGGCACTATGAGATCATAGTGATTCCATTATAACTCACTAATGCTCCATAAATATTTACAGACATGATGAGTACAGTATTTAGAAATTACCTTGAAATTTATTTGGTAGTATTTATAGATGATATTATAATATACTACAAAATAAAATATTTTCATGAGGATCATCTAAGCACTGTTCTAAAGACCCAAAAAAATGAGAAGCTTTATTCCACGTATAGAAAATGTGAGTTCTACTTGAAGTAAGTACCTTTCTTGTGGTATATGATCCCATGAAATGGTATATATATATGTACACTTCAAAGACTAATGCAATGGAAGGATTTTTTAAGAAAAAATCTATGATAGATATCTATAGTTTCCTTAGGTTACCGAGTATTATCACTGGTTTGTGAGAAATTTATCACTATTTAAAAACCCTCTTACCAAGATAACTTGAAAGGGAGTCAATTTCTTTAGAATGATGAATGTGAAGAAAGATTCATGTAGTTAAAAATGAGTCTCATCCCTATGAATATTATCACAGTAACCATAAGTGGAGAACATTTCATAGTATTTAGCAATGCTTTGAAGAAGGGATTATTCTATGTGTTATTGCAAAATGAAAAATTCATAGCCAATTCTTCAAAGAATTTTAGAGTTCCTGATAATAAATATCCCACACATGATCTGGATTTGGGATCTATGAACGTTTCATTGAAAATATTTCATCATTATCTCAATGTGGAGAAGTGTGAGATATATACGGGTCAAAAAATCCTCAATCATTTATTCAAAAAGAAATAGATGAATATTCTCCAATGAATATGGTTAGAGCTGATCAAGGACTATTACTTCTCAATCCACTACAATCCAGGTAATGAAAATAAAGTGTTATATTATTTAAGAAGAAAGGATCCTACATCTTTATCAATGATGAGAATTGAGATGGATCCAAACTTCTTAGAGCTACGAAGGATGGACATGGTAACCATAATGGGAGAAACATCATCAATGATTTCCCGAATTATTTCTCAACCATATTTTTGGAATGGTTAAAGGATTCCCAGAACAATTATGTTGAAATTCAGAAGAAGGTGGAATCCATACAAAAGAGGAATTCGTCCGAGTTTAAAATTGATGAAGAAGCCATTGTTATATTTGGGTCAGGACAATGTGTTCCATCAAATCATGAGATAAGGAAGGAACTGTTGGATGATGCACATAGTTCAACTTTCTCCATTCACCCATTATGCACAAAGTTGTGTCAAGATCTCCATGATCACTATTGGTTGGAAAATATGTAGAATGGGATCACTGAATATACATCAATGTTCCTAGTATGCCAAAAAGTGATGTCTGAAAGTTAGAATCCTAAAGAGATGATGCCAACATTACCCATACGAACATGGAAACAAGATAGAATCACATTGGACTCTATCACCAGATATCCAAAGACATCCAAGGGAAACAATTATATATGGATTGTTATGGATCATCTTGAAAATATGTCTTAATTTATAAAATTCCAAGATGACTTCTCATTATATAAAATTCAAGGGATATACATCAAAGAAGTGGTGAGGCGGCGTAGAGTACCACTATAAATTTTATCTGATTGAGATTTGATATTCACCTCCATGTTTTGGAAAATTTCACAACAAGATCTAAAACTGAGTTGGAAATATTTATATCAAATCATCTAAAAAAATTGTCCAATCTAAGAGGAATATTCATACATTTGAATACATGTTTTGATCATGTTCTGTGGACTTCAAATGTGGTTGGCACCAATTACTTTCTTTCTTCGAGTTCTCATACAATAATAGTTTCTAATCAAGAATACAAATGGCTCCCCATAAATCCCTTTCTGGAAAGAGGTGATGAACACCTGCATACTGGTATAATGTTGGGGAACAAAAACTACTAGGTCCTGAAATGGTCATGGAAAAGGTGGAAAAGGTTATGACCATTAAACAACACATCATGGATGCTCAGAGTCTACAGAAGAACAATCCTAACAATCATCGATGAGACTTAGAGTTTGATGTTAGGTATATTTTATTCCTCCACATATCTCAATGGAATAAATTAGTGATATTTGGAATAAGGGAAAGCTTGGTCAATGATACATTGTCCCCTTTGAGATCATTGATCACATCGAAGTTGTGGCCTATCTAATGGCACTCCCTATGAACCTATCTCAACTGAAATATTTATTCCATGTATCCCTCTTGAGGAAGTTCATACCAGACCCCTCCCATGTACTCAATCCAGAGGTGGTTCCTTTGGATAATGACCTTTCTTATGAGCTTCATCTAGTGAGGATCTTAAGTCGTAGAAAAAATGTTCTTCAAAATAAGAAAATTCACCTTCAAAAAATGCTTTGGAGAAACGAAATGTTTGAAGAAGAAACGTGGGAACAAAAGGAGGTGATGAAGTAGAGTTACCCTAATATTTTTTAGTCTGGGAGATGAAAATTTATATGGTCAAATTTATAAAGGGGGGAAAATTGTAACGAATTGAACTGTTATAAATAAAATCCACCTTTTTTATTTATTTAAACATATCATCATGAAATATGGTTATATAAAAAACATTTACTTATTTAATTTTACTTTACCCAACTAGATTTAAATTACATATAAGTATCCTTCTTGTTGATAATATATATATTTAACATTTATCACATGATTAGTAAATATATTGGGATTTAAAAAATCTAATGGACATAGACAAAGTAAGTGATGGACCCAACTAGTAGGATCCTATGCTATGAATCCCATTTATTAGAGCTTCTAGGGGAGATATAATTTCTAAAATTTTCCCTTGAACAAGTACAATATGATATCCAATAGATTAATCATGATTGAAAACATTTATAGGATAAGTTCAAGCTCATCGATATCATAGCCCAAACCAAGTTCATCGAACCGACCTATGAAATTCCAGCCATCACACACCTTACTCTTAGTTCATTTTCAGATGTATTGATGGGATATGTATCATGTCCCCATAAAAATAAATATGTTTATTATATATATAATAATTAATTTATATTCATCATATTTGTTTTTAGTTTGTATATGATTTTTATTTTTATATGATAAAGCACAAATTATATATGTAGTTAATATTCAAATTCTATTAATGAATTAATGAATTAAATCATTTTTGAAATAAGAAATATTTTATACAATTTCTATCAAATATAAATGATCGTATAATTTTTATGAATTCAAATGTATTTTTTTATAAGGGGTTGAATATTGTTTTCGTTAAAAAAACACAGCATTTCTTAATAAATGTCAATTTTATTTTAAAATTGAAAAGTAACATATCTAGAAAACTATTTAGGTAAAATGAATATTTTTTTTGAAATCATAATTCTAAAACTATCCAATAAATAATTTTTCATAATTTTCTGGGATAGCTTAATTTTCATGTAAAAATAAATATCTTATAAATATACTTTCTGTTTTATGATATCATAATGAACCAAAAGTGATGTAATAATTATTACAAATTGGATACATGATAAAATATATTATTTCCATTCCAATTAATTTGATTCTTTTTAACTTATTTATTTTTTTAATTCCATTATGGATCCTCTGAAACTTATAAGTTATTTTATGGTTTTAAAATATTTTAATTAAAAGTGTGTCTCACCTCCATATAATCAAGGGAATTATTTTAATATTTTCATCCCTTCTACTTATAAAATAATGATAACAACTCCCATTTGGATTAATCCAAGGGAAAAAATCATTGTATGTTTGGTGGTTTTTTATATTTTAGTATGTAGAGTCCAAAACCTAAATAATTAAGAAATCCCTATCTTTTAATATATAAACCCACCAAAGATCATATTTATCTTCACTAAAACCCCTTGTAGCATGAACATAATCATTCCTAAACTCTATATATTCCTCCAAAAGGGCTCCCAATCTCTCAAGAATCCCCTCTAAATCTTTTGAAGTCACACACTCAAGTAAGGGACCCTCACTGTCCAGTCCTCCTTTCAAATTCAAGCACCTTCTTTGAAATTTTTAATTTTAATTTCAATTAGTTATATTTTACATTATTTATAATCATTACCTTACTATAAAATTTATATTATTTGAATGAGTTATATTTTATCCTCCATCATTTTTACCCTTACCTAATCCCTTACTATGCCTAAATTTTGTAAAGGATCCTCACATTTTCCTCTTTATTCAACTCTCTTTATGAACAAATGAAATATATTTCCATTTCTTAAAGTGGTTAAATGAATTTCCATGTCACTATTACTTCAAATTTGATGTCCAAATGATGAGATTCCATTTTCTTTCTCATCAACTATTCTTATGAATTTTAATGTGACGTCGTTATGCTACAGACACTTCCCTGTGATTTTCTATGCCAAAACGATTGTGTAGTGAATATCATAATCATTTTTCTATCTAGGGAATTCAATTTTATGCATATATACTTGTTTATTTGGGAATTAAATTTATATATTCTAAATTCCATGATCATTGAGTAAATTATAATGATGAATGATATATGTTTTATTATCTATATGGCACACGTAAGCATGAGAATGGAATGAATATGACGGGTATGCCTAAATAGCGCTCCAATGAATTGGGTAATGTTTAGTATGATGATACCTTACATTGTGAAAGGGACTGAACCTGATTCTTTTATGGGAATTTTTCCACCCTTATGTCGTGGTGGGTTTATCCTTGACCTATGTTAATGATTTTTTTGTTATAATATGTATCCTCATTTATCATGTTATGATTATAATGTTATATCATTCCTTATTAAACATTATCCTTTTATTACTCATTGATATGCCTATTGTATAACATGTATCACTTATAAAATATTTATTCCCTTTCTGGGATTTATAGCCCACCCCTTTCTTATGTATGTCCCCAAGTTTTTCTATGCAATTTTATGTTTTGAAGGAGTATTTTGATCATGTTAGTGTTGTTTTCAATAAAGATGTCGTATTCCCTATTTTATGTTGTTATGTAATATACCTAATTCCAAAAGACACTATATATATCGATCATTCATGTTGTATTATGTGTTGTCTTATGAAATAAGTCAAGTATTAATATGAAATAAATAGAATGGTTTTTATAGTTGGTATCAAAGGAAAGGTTTAGTTATCTTTGGGATTACGAATATAAGTCATTAGAAAAGTCCTTGGGGATAAAACTAAGTATAAGAAAACATCCCTAAATTTTGGTTAGCATAGAGTATGTGGTTTATCAAGAAAATAAAATCCAGTCTTGATACTAGAGGTGGAAATAGTTCTAGAACATATGTTCCTAGGGGTTACAACTACAACATGGTGTCTCGGGACAGACTCAGTGTAACATGGTACATGAAAACAGGCCTTTCTATGTACCTGGTTTGACACTCCTAGGGTATATTCTTTTTTAAATTCATGATATCATTATGAACCATTATTTAGAGAACAAAAAAAATCACATAAGAGAATATGTTATGAAATATATCTTGGATTACATAGATTGAATCCTAGAGATTAGTAAGTAAAGGAAATAAATGTAATTTATATATTTACCCTTTAATGTCATGGAATTTACCTTTTTGTACTAAATTGTCTAAAAATACTCATCCCTAATTTTTCCATTATTCTAGCCGATGGCAAGAAATAAGAGGAATCAGGTAAGAAATCAATGCAATGGGCAATGTGATGACTCCCCCAATGAGATGCCTAACCCAATGGGTGCAGGAATCATGGAAATTATGATTATAATCTCTTAGCTAATTTAGGTTCTGAATAGAAACTTGGATATAGAGGTGTTCCAAAACCCCCCATAATCATGAAAAGCTACAATCGAGAGCATCATGTGATAAACGACTCCTAAATTAAAAGGATTGTATTGTCCCTTAATCACTGACGAATGGATAAACTCTACTAAGAAGATACTATCCATCTATCAGTGTTCTGACCAAGAGAAGGTTTTATTAGTTGATTATTGTATGGGGGGGAATCTAATAAGTGGTGATCCTTGAGCAATAATAGAAATTTGGCGGAAGAGATCAAAGTGAAGGAGTGGAAATAATTATGATAAAAATTGATAAATATTTTTCTCGTACTCTTAGAATTAAAATGGATAGGTATTTACTTTCACTCAAGAAAAAAGATGAAGAATCTATCAAGGAATATGAGGAATGATTCACATGACTGCACGATATGACTCTATATTTTTTCCCCGGAATTCACGGTTGACCAGTTTTTGGGTGGGATAAAACCTAGTCTATGAAAATCCCTAGTAATCTATGAATTTGATAGCTATGAGTAAATTATTTGATGTTCCATAAAATTCAAAATGGTGATTGTAGAATCTCAAATGTATCACGGGGTTATGAAGCCTAGAGTGGAATTTAATTCTGGTGCTCCAATGGAGAAATCGAACAGTGCCAATAAATTTCAACATCCCACTTGTCAAAGGTGGGGGAAGAAGCACCCTAGAAATTGCCCAAGGGGACCAAAGAAATGATTTTTGTGTGTAAAGAAAAGACACCTAGCTAGAAATTTCCAATAGTAGAACCCCACTAATTCGACAGTGGAATGGAATTCTCTAGTCAACCCTCAGTGCATTTTTCATTTCAGAAACTTCAAGTAACCATTGAAATTTACAAAACAATTCCCAAAGCCAGGGATTTTAGAAGACAACCAATTACTTCCAAGGCTACTAGGGTGTGGTTTTTTCATCACAACCACTGAGGTGGATCTAGATAATGAAGTGGTGATAGGTACACTAGTAATTCATTCAAGAATAGAGAACGAACTTTTTTATTCTCATTCTACGCATTCCTCTATATCATGAATGTTTATTATAAATATTCAAACACCACCAAAAATCATTGAATTAGATATGATGGTGAAAATGGAAAATAGGTAAAATATTGCATCCAATGTATATAAATAATCCCCTATCAATGTTTTTGTGATTAACTTCCTAGGAAACCTAGTAATACTACCTTTGGTGGAATTTGATGCAATATTGAGATTGGATTGTAATTCCCTATTTATATCCATCATAAATTTCTATGAGAAGGGAATCACTCTCTATATTGAGAATCATCCTCCAATTCTGTACAAGTTCATGGAGGAGGATGAATCTTCTTTTGTACCATCATCTTAATCATGGATGTTATTTCCTTATTAGAAAGTGTATCCTGCTAAAATATTTAATATAAAGAAACAATCATCCTCAAATACATCCCTATTGTGAGGGAATATGCTGATGTGTTTCTCGAGAAATTTTCAGATCTTCCTCCTAGCCAAGAGGTTGAATTTTCAATTGAGATTTTACTTGTGGAGTTACCATTTTTTGAGACTCATTATAGAATGGATATTTTGGAACATTAAGAGCTAAAGAAACCACTATATTAGATTCTGGATAAAGGTTTCATATGCCCAATTACTTCACCATGGGGTGAACCATTCTTCTACATCTAGAAGAAGGATGGGTCAATGCGTCGTTTCTTTAATTAATGAAAGATCAACAAGATCATGATAAAGAACATGTATTCCCTATATTTGATTGATGAATTGTTTGATAAAATAAATGGAGAATAATACTTCTCCATGGTGGATATTCGATCAAGATATTATCAAATAAGGGTGAAGAAGGAATATGTCCCCAAGACCTCTTTTCATAAAATGTATGGGCACTATGAGTTCATAGTGATTCATTTTGGACTCACTAATGCTCCATAATTCTTGATATACTTGATTAGTATAGTATTAATAGATTACCTTGACAAATATTTGGTAGTATTTAATGAATATATTCAAATATACAGTAAAATCAAGGATGTGTGTGAGGAGTATCTGAGCACTATGCTAAAGACCCTATGAATTGATAAGTATTATTTAAAGTATATTAAATATGATTTATAGTTGAAGTAAGTCTCTATCTTGGGGGATAACTTCACAAGAAATGTGATATCTATCGACCCTTCAAAGATGGAATAAATTGAAGTATGGTTGCATCCATAATCTATGAATGATATCTACAGTTTCGTTGTGTTAGTGGGTATTATCGCTGGTTTTTTAGAAATTTATCTTGATTGTCAAAACCTATTACCAAGATAACTCAAAAGGGAGTCAATTTTTCTTATAATGATGAATGTTAAGAGAGCATAATGGAGTTAAAAAGGAGGTGAATCGCTATTCTTGTGTTTAAATGACCTAGAAGTTGATAAATCTTCATAGTATTCAGTGATTCTTCGATGAAGGTATTGACATGTTTGTTAATGAATAATGAAAATGTTCTAGACTATGCTTTATGAAAGATGAAATACCATGATAAAAATTATTAAACACACGATTTAGAGTGTAAGGTTATGTTTTTTTCATTGAAAACATCATGGAATTATCTATATGTGGGGATGTGTGAGATATATACAGATCAAAAAAGCCTCAAGTATATATTCACATAAAAAGTGTTGAATGGGCACCAATGAAGATGGTTAGAGATGATCAAGGACTATCACTGGACAATCCACTACCATCCTCGTAATGAAAATTATTTTTCTATTATCTATATAGAAATAATCCTAAGTTTATATCAATGATGAGAATTAAGAAGAATAAAAACATATTAGACCTTCTAAGTATGAATGTGGAAATCATATAGGAAGGAAAATCATAAGTTAATTAAAAAATTATTTCTCAACTGTATGTTTTAGAAAGGTTAAAGGATGCTTAAAGGAATTATCTGGAAATTCAGAAGGTGGAATACGTGATAAATGGGAAGTCCTCATATTTTAAAATTGATGAAAAGGGAAATTTTTAGATTTGGGTCAAGACAACATGTTTTATAAAATCCTATGTTAAGGAAGGAATTGTTGGATGATGCATACAGTTAACCTTTATCCATTCACCCAAGAATCAAAAATATGCATCAATATATCCATGAGAACTATTTGTGGGACAATATGTATAAATATATTGATGAATATACATCAAAGTGGATGGTATGATAGCAAGTGAAGGCTGAAAGGCCAAAATATAAAGGTATAAGGCAATCATTTCCTATACCAACATGGAAATGTGAGGTCATCACCATTGATTTTTCATCAAACTTCTGGAGACATCCAGGGGAAAAAATGCTATATGGGTTTTTTTTAGATATTTATACAAATAAATCTCACTTCATCACAATTCGAGAGTACTTATCATTTGATCAACTTGCAATGATGTACATTAGAGAAGTGTTGAGGCTGAAAGGAGTACCAGTATTGATTGTATCTGATTGATATCTAAGATTCACCTCCAAGTTTTGAAAAAGTATAAAACATGATCTAAACATTGATATGAACTTCAGTACCTCATATCATCCTCTAAATGATGGATTGTCTGAGAGAACTATTCAGACACTAGAAAACATGTTACGATCATGTTTTATGGACCTCCAAGATTGTTGGGACCAATATCTTCCTTTGGTGGAGTTCTAATAAAATAATAGTTTCCAATAAATCATCCAAATATCTCCCT
Source organism: Viscum album (assembly GCA_963277665.1). Classification (NCBI taxonomy): domain Eukaryota; kingdom Viridiplantae; phylum Streptophyta; class Magnoliopsida; order Santalales; family Viscaceae; genus Viscum; species Viscum album. Next base: position 450,057,812 of record OY728157.1, on the reverse strand, counting down.
ATGAATCCCTTTATATAAATAGGTACAGAAAATCGACATGTTGGGATGAATTTAGGGATCGAAAACAACTATATCCTGAAATGGTTGAGGAAATGGTGCAAATGGTTAAGACAATTAATCAACACATCTAGGCTTCTCAGAGATGAAAGAAGAACTTTTTTGACAATCATCGACTAGAAATTGATTTTTATTTTAGAGATATGGTATACCTATATACATATCCATATAATAAAGTGATATAATTTGGGAATAAGGGAATTATTAATCCAATATACATCCTCAACTTTGAGATCTTTGACTGCATCGAAGTAGTGGCCTATCGAATAACACTCCCCCTGAACCTATCTTAAGGCCATGATGTATTCAATGTATCCCTATTGATTAAGTAAATCCCAAACCCCTTACATATACTCAATCCATAGGTGTTTCATTGGAGAATTACCTTTCTTATGAGGATCAGTTGGTGAAGATCTTTCATCGTAGAGATAAATTTTTATGAACAAAAAGACAATGCACCTTGTCAAAGTGTTGTGGAGAAACCAAAAGTTTGAAGAAGAAACATGGGAACTGAATGAGGTGATCAAGAAAAGTTACCATAATATTTTTTAGATGGGGAAATGAAAATATCAAAGGATAAATTTCTTCAGGGGGGAGATAATAACAACCGAAATGTGATAAATAAAATTTCCCTTTATGATTTAATTAAATATCTCATCGTGAAATATACTTATATAAAACACATGAAATTATTATATTTAATTATAAAAAATTGGATTTAAATTACATTTATGTATCATTACTATTAATAATATAGTGGTTGAACAGTGATCCCATGATTAGTATAAATATAGGGTTTTAACAAATCCAATTGACATAGAAAAACGATGTGATAGCCCCAACTAGTAGGATGGTAGCCTATGATGCACATTTATTTGAGCTTCTAAGGGAGGTATAATTTCTAGGATTTGACCTTGACCAATCACAAGAAAAGATCCAACAACATAAGCATGATCCAAACTGTTTAAAGGAGAAGTTCAGGCTCTTTAAGATCACGACCCAAACCATGTTCAATGAACCTCCCCATTAAAGTACCACCATCGTACACCTTACTCTTAGGTAATTTTTTTGGTGTATAAAATGGATATGTATTAATATCAAATTAATATTAATATTAAATTTTTTATATAATAATGAAATATTTTCAACCTATTATTTTTACTTTGTAAATAATTTTAATTTTAATACGATAAGAAGAAAATAGTATTTTTAGTTAATATTAAAATTTAATTAATGAATTTTGAATTAATTTATTTTAGAAATAAACAGTATTTTAAATAATGTTTTTAAAATATTAATGATCATTTAATTTTTATAAAGTCAAATGTAATTTTCTATAATCGTTTCAAATCTGTTTTTGTCAAAAAAACACGGTAATTCTTAATAAATGTAGATTGAATTTTAGAAGTTAAAATTCACATATTTAGAAAAATATTTATATAAAATGAATATTAGTTTTGGAATCATAATTTTAAAAAATCCAATGGTTAATTTTTCATAAGTATCTGAGACAGCAAAATATTTAGGTAAAAAATAATTATCATATAAATATACTTTGTGTTTTATGGCACAATAATGTCCCAAAATTGATGTAATAATTACTATAAATTGGATCCATGATAAAATATATGTTTTCAATTTAAAATAATTTTATTTTAAGTTTATTTTTTTTTGTAAGTTCATTATGAATCCTCCAAAACATATAATGTATTTTAAGGATTTAAAATCCTTTCTTTAAGAGTGTGACTCGCTTCCACATAAGAAAGGGGATTATTTTAATAAATTCTACTGTTTTACATATAGAATAATGATAAAAACTTCCATTTTATATATTACATTTGAAAACCCCATGGTATGGTCTGTGGTTTTGGATATTTCATTTTGTAGAGTCCAAAACCTAAATAATAAAGAAATCCCCCTATTTTTCTATATAAACCCACAAAAAATCATATTCATATTCACTAAAACTCCTTGGATCATGACCATACTCTTCCATAAACTCTATAGAGTCCTCCAAAGGTGCTCCCAATCACTCAAGAATCATCTCCCATGCTTTTGAAGTCGCACACTCAAGAGAGAGATCCTCACCTTCCTCTCCTCCTTTTAAATTCAAGCACCTTCTTTGAAATTAGTTATTTTAATTTCAATTGGTTATAGTGTAATTTATTTATAATCATTCCCTTAATATCAAATTTTTGTTATTTCAATGATTTATCTTTTATCTTCACTTATTCGTACCCTTACCTAATCCCTAACTATGCTGAAATCCCATGATGTATCCTCACCTTCTCTTCTTTATTCGAGTATCTTTATTAACATATGCAATCTATTTCCATTTCCTAAAGTTGGGAAATGTCTTTACATGTCCCTATTACTATCCATTTTATTTAAAAAAATGATGAGATTCCCCTTTCTCTCTCATCAACCATTTTTATGATTTTTTAAGTAACGTAAGTATGCTAATGATGTTTCATTGTGATTTTCCATTCCAAAAAGTTTATTTAGTGAATACAATACCCATTTTTTATTAAGGATATTCACTTAACGAACATATAATTTCTGATTGTCGAATTACATTTTTATATTTCACATTCCATGATCTTGGAAGAAGTTATGATGATGAATTAATCTCTGTTGTATAATACATGTGGCACACTTAAGCATGAGAATGAAATGAATATGATGGGTACGCCCAGATGGCACTCCAATGGATTGGGTAATGTTTAGTATTATGACACTTCACCTTGGGAAATGGAGTGAACCTGATTCTTTTATAAATCTTTGTCCACCATTATTTCTTGCTGGGTTTATCATTGACCTATGTTTACGATTTTAGTGTTTTGTGTTGTTGAAACATTTCTCATTTTATGATTATCATTATATATCATGCCTTATTATTCTCTATGAGAGGAGGGGGTTGGTCAAGTAAGGCATAGGATTAGTTATCTTAGGTTTCAATGCATACTATAGACGAGGTAATTATTTTAGAGCTAAGGTTAGGGTGATTCTCAACGGTCTCTAGTTGTGTAATTTAAATAACATTCATCTTAAAGAAGATGGAACTAACTATAATGTTCTGGTATAAGGACCCGTCCATTACATTACTTAATCTGGAATTAAGTTAATAATTCACATTGAGGATATTTTCAGGTTTATAGTTTTTGAGAATGATCCATAACTATTACATTACATCTCTATTGTTACAAAGTAGACAATTATCCTCAGTATCCATTTTTATCATAAAATAAAAACCCTTAAAAGAAAACAATAATTCATTTCTTGATGAAAATATTTTTGAATTATTCCCTTCTCTTACCCTTCCATATATCGTATGAAAAACATTCAAAAACATGGGATGATAATAAAAAGCTTAGTAAGCGTTATAAAATAATGAATGAAAACAATAGTCCATTAATACATAATGATAAATGAAATCATACTTTTCAATGTTTAACATACCACACAAAATCATAAGATTTATGAATAACACAGGGAAATCATAAATCATAAAGGTAACTTGTGGAATCCATAACATACTTATGATGTAGATTTCATAGCTATGTAGGAAGATTCATTGGAATACCCATCACGGTATATTCCCCAAATCACTTAGGAGAAAAGTTAACATTTACCTAAATCATGTTAACCAATGCATTGGAGATTTATCTCTCTCTCACCTGCCCTAGGTTTATCACGGAACCACCCGTATACGTAACCAATGCTCAAGGACTATAACATATCCATAACACATAAAACAACCATAAAGGAAAGATAAAATTTCCAAATTGCAATCACAATAAATCATTTCAATATATTGACATAATCAATCCATTATCAAAACCATTTTCAATACCACAATATTTAAAAATAGTATATGGTATTTATTTTTCTTTTAAAAACACTACGACTTGTTAAAGAATCCAAATATCAAATAATACTCGTGGTGGAAGAAAGGTCATTGTCAACACATACGTTAAAAAGAAACATTCTCATTAACGTTTAGTAAAATGATACTTAGAAAAATATTCCATTTGAATCAAATTATAATTCAAATTGTTTTAAACATCGTATAAAACCAAGTCGTGTATAAATCAAAATATGTCTCAATGAAAGGAGATTAAAACGAAGTACCTTACCTCATGTCTAACTTGACTCGTTCATTCGTTAATCTATTGAATAATAAAATAAAGCTACTATCTACTTTCTTAAAAACATTTTTCAGGTTTATTATTCCATTTATATTACTTATTACCATGATATAAACATTACATAATAATTTCAGTTAATAACGATTGTTTTGTTGATATTTGGTACTAGAGTCAAAAATGAACTTCTTATAATTACAAGTTTTCCATTTGGTCAAAATTAAATTATCTCCAGAATTATATTCCTAGCTTATATATCATATATATCATTTATATCTATTATTTATATGTATTTATAATAGTACATAACATTTTGATATAAGAAGTGAAATGCACCGTTCATCTAGATGGTAAGTCGTATGTACGCATGAACGCTACTTTAATTTATATTTAGTATTTAATTGAATGAAAACATAATGATAAATAGGTATATTATAATTCCAGTATAATATCATATATAATTTCAGTAACTCCATCCTTTATATGTTCCATGTATTTCATGAAGGTTTCATATCACTTTGAGGGGGCGGTAGTCCGCACTTTCTCAAATGAAATTATTGTATTTACCCATTATGAAAACCATAAAGGTATGATGTATATGAAAAATAAATAATAATATAAAAAATAAAAATATAATATATATCACATATAAATACAATTCTATCTTAATGTCCACCATAAGGGGCGGTAGGAGATAATTGAACAATCATCGTTTCGTGAGGCAGTAGTTTGCCATCCACACAAACAATATGTTTATATCTAATAGATAGAGGTGTGTGGAATTTTAGTTATAATAATTCTCATAAAAACATACATGTATAATTATTATTCTTATTTTATTATAAAATATTGTAATAAAGATATTTTAGACGGTTATATAATGAAATGAAAAGAAAAGAAAATAAGAGAAGATGTTACCTTTAAAATGGGTAACTCCCTTTGGTTTGAAAGAAAAGGCTTTATTGAAGTGCCTTCTACCTAAGATAAGGCTCCATGGTGTAAGAGAGGGATTTTGGGAGCTTATTTGGGTAGATTTTGGATGAACCAAGGGGGCTTGGGTGGTGTGAGTTAGGGTTAAAGTTGATGGCTTTTTATAAGGGGATGGAGGGGTTCATTAGGAAAGTTTGAAAATATTAATTTATTATAAACTAATTTCTATTTACAAACGTCCCCAACTAATTTAATTCAATGATAATGTGGTTATGTTTCTAAATCCTCTCATACAACGCGTTTTAGAAAAATTTACGGTATTAAATTAACCTTGTATTTCAGCTTTAACCTTTAGTTAACTAATTTAACTTTTACTATGTCCTCTTGTATATTTACACTATATAGTTAATATATTTACTATAAAAAAACAAAAAACCAAAAACTGGATCCTTAATGACATTAGTAACATAATATAAGTCATTTTTTGGAATATTATATTTTTAAGTCTGTTTTATCATTTAATAAAATATTGATTGATTTCAAAACTCATTTGTTTCAATTTATAAACTATTCCTATCAATAATTTTAAAAAATATATATAACAACTTGATTCATTCAAAAAAACTTCAGTAATTCAAATTTAACAATTTATAAAAATCTATAAAATTCTTGTATTTCATACAAAGTTTCAAAATAAATTTATTTTGATATTTATAGTCTCATTTATTTAAAACATTCATTAATGAGGTAATCATTACATCATCATTGTGTCATAAATAAATTTATTTATATGATGTCTAAAATTATAAATAAAATACCATGATGTAGGAAATCGTTTTATATTTCTAATGACTTTTTATATTAAATAATATCACTTATATTACCCATTATAAAAAAATTTACTAAGAGATGTGTGTTTATATTATATTTTCCCTAACGTTAAATTAATTTTTATAAAGTGTCATTTTTCACTTACAAGTTGCTGAATGGGGTCCCAAAACTGATCCAATGTTGCCCATGGTCGGAAATGCATCATCCAATAGGATTATAACACATTTTAGGGTAATTTTATATTATTATAATATTATTATTTTTACCCTTATTTACCATATTTACCCATTAACCATGGTAAATATAAGATATACTGAAGTTACTATTCATAATGTCTAAAAACAAAAGTTACCTATTTAAACAATTCGGACCTCCTGATTCCAAATATGGAATCCATTTTTCTAAATTCAAAAGACATGAGTTTTAGAAATTAATTTAAAATTAATTCTTGTTGTCAAAACCAAAAAGCGTGTTTTTATGAAATAATAACTGTAAAAAGATTGACACTTGTTTATGATCAATTTCAATGTTAAATTACATCCAATGACCAAAATTGGATTAAATCTTAAAAATATAAACTAATTACACTTTAAAACTAATTAAAAATAAAATAAAATCATATTAATAAATTATATTAAAAGGCATTTTTGTATTAAAATGCAGTATTTTTACTATTTATTAAAAAATTAACATTATCAAAAAAATACCAAAATTTTACCCAATGTAAATTTTTATGTCCATATTATAGAGAATTATTTTTTCAAATAGAACATATAAAAGTGACCAAAACTATATTTAAAAAGGGTTCTCCATAAAAAGGTGGTAAATCGACCTTTTAAATAATATTATAATATTTAGGCTTATAATTGGATTCATTCACCTTTTAAGCCTCTAAATTTTATCAAATAAATGTAAAAACATTTAACAAACATGTATAATCATATTTTATTTAAATCTATTTATTACCACCAATACAATGAATAGGCATTAACTACCATTTAAAATAATGTTATATTATTATTTTTCAGTATGACTTAGCCTTGGGTGCAATATGAGATTTCGAAGAAAACCATTTTGCATGTTAGGTACTCCATCAAACATAGAATACCCTTAAATTAATATTAATATTTAATTCAAAAATATTAATAAATATGAAATTATTGTATTCTTTATTTACCTGGGATGTTACATCTAGTTGGTAAGATACATGGAATGAAGCATACACCATGGGGGTTGTCTTATATGATTAAGAACGGGAGGATCATTTGGGATCATGGAATAAGATTTGGGAACATATGGAGAGAAGGAAACTTTGTGGGCAATGCTTTATCCACCAAAGTAGGTCCCGATGATTCTTTTCAATTATTTTTTCGTATAGGATTGTTCCAAAAGGATTCTAACATCATTTTTGGGGTGATTCTCGGGTCCTCCATTATTTTTTCCTCCATGACTTGTATCCCCCTTCCTTTTTATAATAAAAAGTATAACTTTCAGTCAATCATGCCTTATTATTCATGTTCATGTTATTCTTCATTGATATGCCTATTTTTTAAAAGTATCACTTATGCCATGTTTATTCTATTTCTAGGATTAATATTTCATCCTTTTCTTATATATGTCCCCAGTTTGTCCCACTAAATTTTAAGTTAGAAAGAGTATTTAAAGCATGTTAGTGAAGTTCTCAATAAAGATATTGTATTCTCTATTTGATGTTGTTATGTAATGAACCTAATTCCCAAATACACTATACTTCTCAACAATCCAGGTTGTATTAAGTGTAGTCTTATGTAATAAATCAAGTATTAATATGAAATATATATAAAGTTACTTATAGTTGGTATTAAACAAAAAGATTAGTAATTTTAGGGATTATGAATAGAAAACACTATAAAAAACCGTAGAGATAAAAATATGTATAATAAAACGTCCCTAAATTTTGGTACGCATAGAGTAAGTGGTTTATCAAGAAAATACATCTATATCTAGATACTATAGGTGTACTTGGTTTTAGCATATATGTACCTAGGGGTAACAACTCTGACAAGGTGTCCCGAGCCTTACTCTGGATAACTTGGTAAATGACAACGGGACTTACTGTGCACCTGGTTTGACAAATCCAAGGGGATATTCTTTGGTAAATACATATTTTTATTATGAACCCTTATTAAGGGAATAAAAATTCACATAAGAATATATGTTAGGAAATAGATCATGAATAGCATAGATTGAAGCCCAGATATTCATAAGTTAAGGAAATAAATTTAATTTATAATTTGTCCCTTTAATGACATTAGATTACCCTTTATGTGTTTAATAGTTTAAAAATTATCATCTCTAATTTTCCCTTTATTATAGAAAATGCCTTAAATAGGAGGAATTATGTAAGCAATCGATGTGACAGGCAATGTGATGAATTTCCCAATGAGATGACCAACCTGATGGGAGAAGGAATAATGAACATTATGATGATACTCTCTTAGAAGACTCTGGTTCTGAATAGAAACTTAGATCGAGAGGTGTTCACAAACCCCCTATGAGAGATAGAGACACAATTTAGATCTTCATGCAACAAAGGCCTCCTACATTCAAGGGGTCATATGATCCCCAAATCATGGAATAATATGTCAACTCCATTGATAAGATATTTTCCATCCTCTAATGAGGTAAGAAAGGGAAGGTTTTATTGGATGTTTATCATATGGAGGGAGAATCTGATTAGTGGTGGTATATAACCAATAATAAAAAGCATGAGTAAGATATCAAAGCGATGGAGATTAAGGGATTATGAAAATAAAGAAATAAATATTTTCCTTGTATTCTTTGAAATAAAATGGAAAGGAATTTCCTTTACTTAAGAAAAAAGAAGATGAATCTATCAGGGTGTATGAGAAAAACATTACAAGACATGTACGATATGACTCTGTCTTTTTCGTTACCCATGAATTCATTGTTGACCACTTATTTGGTGGGAAAAATCCTAGTCTATGAAAATCCCTGGTGATCTATGACTTTGATAGCTATGAGGAAATTATCTAATATACCCTCAATGTTTAAATGGTTTGCAGTTAATCTAAAGGGTATCATGGGGATAAGAATCATAATGTGTAATATAATTCTAGTGATCTGATGGATAAATCAAACAGTTCCAAAAAAATTCAACATCCCACTTTCTAAAGGTGTGGGAAGAATCACCTCGGAAATTGTCTAAGGGGAAAAAAGAAATGCTTTTGGTGTGGGAAGTAGGGACACCTTGTTAGCAATTTTTGATTGGAGAAACCGGCTAATGCAATAGAGGAAATTAATTCTATAGTCCACCCTTAGTGCATTGTTTTTTTCCTCAACTATAAGGAGTAAGTGAACTTTATAGAACATTTCCATATGATAAGGGCTTCCAGAGACAACCAATAAACTCCAAGGCTGTAAGGATGATCTTTTACTATAATAACCACAAAGGTGGATCCCGACAACAAAGTTTTGATGGGTACGCTAGTTACTCATTAAATAATAGAAAATGTTATTTTTTATTCGGGTTCTACACCTTCCTCCAGATCATGAAATTTTAGTATAATTATTTAAACACCACCAAAAATTATGGAAGTACATCTATTGGTGAAAATGGAACATGGGTAAATTATGTCACCCCAAGTATATAACTCCTCCTTTGTCAAAGTTTGTGTGTTAAATTTCCTAGAAAACGTTTTCATTCTGAATTTTTTAGAATTTGATGAAACTATGAGCATGAATTGGCTTTCTCTATATAGATCCAACATAAATTTCAATGAGAAGGAAAAAACTCTCTATATTGTGAATCATCCTCCAATTCTGCATGAGTGAATAGAGGAGGGTAAATATTCTTTAGTACCATCATCTCAAGAATATATATTATTTCCCTATGATAAAGTGTATCTAGATCAAATTATTGAGTCTAATGAATTAACCATCCTTCAGGACATGCCTATTTGAGGGAAAATACTGATGTTTTTTCTGAGGATTTTCTCAGTCTTCCTCCAAGATAAGAGGTTGAATTTTCAATTTAGCATATACCAAGGGCATTACCATTATCTAAGACTCCATATAAATGAGAATTTTTGAGCATGAGGTTCTAAAGAAACAACAAAGGAGAATCTAGATAAATGGTTCATATGCCCATGTGCTTCACCATATGGTGCACCAATTCTCTTTTTCAAGAAGAATTATAGTTCAATGAGCCTTTGTGTTGATTATCATGAGATCAAAAAGATCCCGATAAATAAAAAGTATCCTCTATCCTGTATTGATGAATTGTTTCATAAACTATGTAGAGCACAATTATTCTCTAAACTTGCTCTCCAATCGGGATATTATCATGTAAGGGTGAAGAATTAAGATATACTGAAGACTGATTTTTTACAAGGTATGGACACTATGAGTTCATAGTGATGCCATTCAGACTCACTAATGCTCCAAAAATATTCATGGAAAATATTACTAGAGTATTTAAAGATTACCTTGAAAACTTTTGGTAATATTTATATATTATATTCTAATATACTCCAAAAGAAAAGAGGATCATGTGAAGCATCTAAGAACATTTATAAAGACCCTATGATAGGAGAATATTTATTCCAATTGCAAAAAAAAGTGAGTTCTGGATGAAGTAATTCTCTTTATTGGGGCATATCATTACAATCAATGAGATATCTATAGACCCATAAAAGATGGAAGCAATTTATGTATGGGTAACGCCAACATCTATGATAGATATCCGTAGTTTCCCTGGGTTAACAGGTATTATTGCTAATTTTTGACAAATTTATCATGATTTTCAAACCCTTTTACTAAGATAACATGAATGGGATTCACATTTTCTTAGGATGATAAATTTGAATAGATCTTAATAGAGTAAAAAAGGAGGCTCATCATTGTGCATGTGATCACACAACCCATTAGTGTATAACTCTTCATAGTATTCAGTGATGCTTAAAATAAGGGATTGGGATGTTTTTTAATGTATAATTAAAAAGTAATAGCTTATGCTTCAAGTAAAGTTTAATGTTCATGATAAAAACTATCCCACACATGATCTGGAGTTGACATATGTGAAATTTTCATTGAAAAACTATCAATATTATCTCTATGTGGAGAAGTGTGAGATATATATGGATCAAAAAAGTGTCATGTATATATTCAGAATGAAATTTCTGAATATTCACCAATGAATATGGTTAGATTTGATCAAGGACTATGACGGCTGAATCCATGACCATCCCTGTAAAGAAAAAAAAATTGTTCGTGCTCTAAGTTGAAATGATCCTACATCTTTATCAATGATGACTATTGTGATAGATCCAATCTTCTTATACCTAAAATCGATGGAAATGGGAATCATAAAGGATGAAACATCGTCAATCCTTTCACAAATTATATCTCAACTATCTCTTTTTGAATGGTTAATGGATTCTCAAAGAAATGATGTGGAAATTTTGAAGAAGGTTTAATCCATGAGAAAGGGAAAGTCCTCATAGGTTAAGATTGATGAAGAAGGAATTTTTAGATTTGGGTCAAGACTATGTGTTCTATAAAATCATGATTTAAGGAAGGAACTATTGGATGATGAACATAGTTTAACTTTTTCCATTCACCCTAGAAGAACCAAGATGCATCAATATCTCTATGAGCACTACTAGTGGGGAAATATGATGAAGGAGATCATTGAATATACATCAAAGTGCCTAGTATACTAGCAAGTGAAGGTTGAAAGGAATCATTATAATGGGATGATGGAATTATTACACATACGAACATGGAAATGGGATAACATCACCATGGATGTATTCACCATACTTCTAAATATATCTCGGGAAAACATTTATTTGTTTTTTTATCTACTTACAAGGATATCTCACTTTATCACAATTTGAGAAGAATTATAATTGGATCAACTTAAATGGATACAAATCAAGGAATTGGTGAGGTTTCATGGAGTACCATTATTGATTGTATCTGATAGAGATCTGATATTCACATCCATGTTCTGAAAAGGTATAAAAAATACTCTAAACACCGAGCTAAACATCAGTATGTCTTATTATACTCTAACTGATGACCACTATTAGAGAAATATTTAGACACTATAAGACATGTTTTGATCATGTTCCATGGACTTACAAGATGGATCAGACCAATATCTTCCATTATTATAGTTCTCATACAATAATATTTTCTACTCAAACATAGAAATAGCTCCCTATGAATCCCTTTATGGAAAGGGGTGCAGAACACTAGAATGTTGGTATGTAGTTGGGGAATGAAAATTTATACATCCTAAAATGGTTGAGGAAATGGAGTAAAAGGTTAATACCATTAGCATCACATCATGGAAACATATAGTCCAAAGAAGAGCTATACTAACATTCATCGGCACGACCTAAGGTTTGATGTTGGAGATATGGTATTCCTCTACATATCTCCATAGAATAAAGTGATTAGATTTGGGAATATGGTAAAGTGTTTTCTAAGATACATTGGCACCTTTGAGATTATTGATTGCATCAGAGCGGTGGCCTGTTGAATAACACTCCCACCAAACCAATCTCAAGTACATGATGTATTACATGTATCCCTCTTGAAATAGTGCATAACAAATCCCTCACATCTACTCAATCTATAGGTGGTACCATTTGAGAATAACCTTTCTTATGAGGAGTATCTAGTGAAGATCTTATATCATATAGAAAAATTTCTAAAAAATAAGACAATTCACCTTGTCAAAGTGCTATGTAGAAACCAAAATTTTTAAGAAGAAACATGTGAACCAAAGGAGGTGATGAAGAAAAGTTACGCTAATCTGTTTTAGTGTGAGAAATGAAAATTTTAAGTGTGAAATTTCATAAGGGGGAATATTGTAATGACCTGAACTATTATAAATAAAATTATCCATTTTGATTTATTTGAATATATCATCATGAAATAGGGTTATAAAAAACACAAGTACTTATTTTATTTTATTATAACCAATTCAATGTAAATGGATATTAAGTATCATTACCATTGATAATATATTTTTTGAATAGTGAACACAAGATTAGTATAAAAACGAAGTATTAACAAATCCAACTGACACAGACAAAGGAAGTGATTGCCCCAACTAGTAGGATCATGCCCTATGAAGCCCATTTATTGGACCTTTTGAGGGAGATAGAATTTTTGGTTTTTTCCCTTGAACAAGCCCAAACTAAGATCCAACAACTTATGTACTGTCGAAATCATTTATGGGATTTGTTCAAGCTCATTGAGATCAAATCCCAAAACATATTCGCTGAACAACCCAAATAATGTCCACTCATCGCACATCTTACTCTTAGATCATTCTCCTGTGTACTAAAAGGATATGTATCAATACCCTTGAAATATGAATATGTATTTTTTTAAAGAATAATGAATATATTTTCATCTTGTTATTTTTACTTTGTAAATGATTTTTTATTTTGATATGATAAAGAACAAATTGTTTTTTATTTAATATTAAATTCCAATTAATGAATTTATGAATTAATGTATTTTTTAAATAAATAATATTTGAAATAAATTTTATCAAATATAAATGATCATATAATTCCTATAAAGTCAAATGTAGTATTTTATAAGGGTTTGAAAACTTTTATTCTCTAAAAACACTATATTTCTTAATAAATGTGGATTTTATTTTTAATGTGAAAATTAACATATTTAGAAAAATATTTAGATTAAATAAATATTATTTTTCGAATCAATATTTAAAAACATATAAATGGAAAAAATTTTATATTTTTTCTAAGATAGTCACATTTTCAGGTAAAATATAAATATCGTATAAATATAATTTGTGTTTTATGACATCATAATGACACAAAAGTGATGATATAATTACTATAAATGGGATCCATGCCCGAATATGTGTTTCATTTTAAAATTATGTGCTTTTCAGTTTATTTAATTTGTTTTTTAAAGACATTATAAATCCTCCTAAACATATAATATATTTTTAGGTTTTAAAATCAATTATTTAAGAGTGTGACTGACCTCCACATAATAAAGGAAATTATTTTAATATATTATTCCATTTTAATTATAAAATATCGAGAAATTATCCCATTTATAATATAGTATGGTTAGAAAACCATGGTATGGTTTTTGGTTTTGGATATTTTATTATGTAGAGTCCAAAACGTAAATAAAAAATAAATCCCCCAATTTTCCTATATAAACTCACTCAAGATACCATTTCTATTTAATAAAACACTTTATAGAATGACTATACTCTATCTTAGAATCTTTAATGTTCTCCCAAGGTTCACCCAGGCACTCAATAATCCCCTCCCAAGATTTTGAAGTCACACATTCATGTAAAGGATCCTCACCTTCCTCTCACCCTTTCAAATTCAAGAACCTTCATTGAAATTTGTTCTTTTAATTTAATGTTTTTATATTTTAATTTATTTATAGTCATTCCCCTACTATTATATTTTTGTTATTTTAATGAGTGATCATTTATCCTCCCTCATTTGACCCCTTACATTAGACATTACTATGCCAAAATTCCTTAAACAATCCTCACCTTTTCTTCTTTATTCAAGTATCCTTATGAACTTATGAAATCTATTTCCATTTAATACAATTGTTACATGCCTTTAAATGTCCGTATTACTAGCCATTTTATTTCCAAATTATGATAAACCCATTTTTATCTCAACAAACATTTTTATTAATATTTAGGTAACGTCGTTATGCTGCAGATATTTCATCATGATTTTCAATGCCAAAAAACAATGTAGTGAGTACCATATCCATTTTTATATCTATGGTTTTCACATTTATACACATATAATTATTGATTGGGGAAATACATGTGTTTATTCCACTTTTCCTGATCGTGTAATGAATTACAATGATAAATGAATCCACGTTGTAGGATCTATGTGGAACACATAAGAATGAGAATGGAATTAATATGATGGGTGCACCCAGATAGTTCTCCAATTCATTGGGTATTGTTTAGTATCAAGATACTCCACATTGAGATAGATAGTGAATCTGATTCCTTTAGGGTAATTTTTCTACCATGGCGTCTTTGTGGTTTTATCCTTGACCTATGTTTGTGATTTTAGTGTTTTAAGTTGTTTCCACATTTTCCATGTTATGATTACCATGCTATATAATGCCTTGAAATTCATATTCCTTTTATTACTCATTGATATTCCTACTGTCTAACATGAATCACTTATTAAATTTTTATTCTCTTACTGGGATTTATAGCATACCCATTTTTTATGTATGTCCCCAGGATATCCCATGTAGGTTTAAGTTCGACAGTGTATTTTGATTATATTATAGAAGTTTTCAATAAATATGTTGTATTCCTTATTTTATGTTGTTATGTAATGTACTTAATTCCAAAATACACTAATCATATCAATCATTAAGGCAGTATTAAGTGTATTATTATATAATAAATCATGTTTTAATGTGAAATATAGATAATGTTTGTTATGACATGATAGTTAAACTTTATGATATTTGAGCCTTTATTAGATAATATTAAATTAGATAATATACAGTCCAACCTGTATAACCTCAAACAGCCTAGAGAGGTCCTCTTTGTGATACCCACCTTTCTTACACATTTTCTAGATCTATGGAGGATTCTCCAATATATGGTCTTTTATCCATCATACTATATTGTTATAAAATTCCTTCATGTTTCTATAATACATTCCTAGTATTCATTGTGGTCCATCCCAAAATAAATAGTGTGCTAAAAAAATATATTTTAAAATTCCCCATCATACTCTATTCGATTATAAAGTTTAGGTTTACCCCCACCTACGGTGGGTACCCTGATAACCCATAATTTAAATGAATTAACCTATTTCTATTTCTCATGAACTAGATCTTTGTAAAGCCCTTTTCAATTGGTCATTTCCACATGACCATAAACTACATGTCACTTATTTCCTCGCCATATGATATTAAACTACATGGTTAACACTTGACCTTGGTAGGTTCTCCTTTTCATTGTGAATATTGTTATAATAACCTTTTTTTATCACACTGAGCAAGACTCATGTGAGATTAATGGTTTTGGTTGATTTTCATGATAAGAATAATTGATGTGCCAAATTGTTGAGATTAGGGAGGTAATTCCATCCTTATCATGTGATGTTAGACTACACAATATTTGGTCATTATTATAGAACATTAATCTACATAAAGTATAATACTCTATATATCCCCACTCCCTTAAATGAGATCTAAATTCATGTAAGAATTTCTTGTCACACGGATCCCCATTCATGTAAATGTTTCCAACTCACAAAAACTAAATGTGGATTGATTATTATTACTATATCATATATAGTAACCCCTAGAAGTCCTTTTTTAGGCCTTCAAAGGAATTTTAAAAATAAAAATGTCTCATTAAACCTTAGTGTTTGGGAATCCCCGTCCACATTGAGTTTTCCCAATGGACCAATAATAAGGTCAAGCCTGTTTTCCGCCCCAATATTTGAGTTTGATCTATAGAGAAGAAGCTTGATCAGAATTATGTATGGATTGATTCCTATACCTTAAAGATATATAGTGACACCTATATCACTTTTCCTGGGACCAACCATAGATATTGACTAAATATCTATTCCATTATGAAATTCATACCCTTTAATCCATATCTTGTATCCACTAAATGGGTCCACCATTAAGATAGGGTCATATTATTTAACTCATGAGACATATTTTCATAGAACTATATACCATAATTATTTTCCTTTGATCGTAAATTGTAAAACATGTGGTTCATCATACATTACCATAAACTACTAATAGGTTCCATCCATTCATGTCTTAATCTCCTCACAAGATAATCAAATCCATGTAATAACTTCACCAGTATATGGATACCTATCCATTATAACATTATGATATGAAAATTCCCCATCCTTCACATGATCAAGATATTTGTATGATCCCCAATAATAGATTCATCCATGAACCTATACTAAGAATGTGTTCTCCCATATGAAAGTGCATTCTTATCCTTGAAACTCCATTTTCTTCGATAACACTACAACTGTGGTTGCACTCAACCATCTTGGTGTCATAGTTAACCTACTCTATTATGAGAATAATGCCCCCAAACATTAATAACTATATGTGTATTTATTTTTATTCATGTAGGATATGTAGATATTATAGGATCTTATATCCTAATTATAACACGAAATTAATCTTTCACTAGTTGTTCCTAGGTTTTGAGACCATTCCTCTTGAAAATTATGTTTTCATGTCTTTTTATCACACTAGGGTGCCCACATATTTCATCCATATCCCATGTATTCAATCCATATCAGCTTAAAGGCTTCTTTGTAAGAACTATATATGGATTTATTATTACTACTTCAAGATATGAAATGATGTTTGGATTAGTTATATTGGGCCCCACCAAAAATCCAAATAAAAACCCCCCACTTTATCATAATATATGGACCCCTTTATGAAAATTTGTGTTTTTAATCAAAGGTTCAGCACTAAGTTGAAGCCATCTCATTTAGTGTCTAGTTTGGATATGTGTAAATACCCCAATTTAAGGACCTTTTCACATTATATTAATCTAGAAAACATACAAATCTATATCGAATGAATTAAAACTAAATGAAATATGGTCCATATAGAAAGTGATTTAATTTTATTAGAGTATCCCATCATATGTGACCCATTCTCTATGTGATATTCAAATCTATGTAATGTTACTAGGAATATGGGTGATGTATATAAATTTATGATAGGATTTAATGATCCGTTACTAAGGCAATACATATACCATATCCTAGGTATAATACCTTGTGATTCATTTGGTTCCAATACTATAAAAAAATAAAAAAATGCACTCTCCATGTATATTAGCTTAATCTATGTTGGGACTACATTCAAAAAAACTATGTGTTGCTTGATTCTATTTATTACAGGATACATAGTGATTTCTAGACCATATATTCTAGAATAATCCCATTATAATCATTCATATTCACCTTTTTCTATTTAATCATAATATCCTATACAAGAAAAACTATGGACTAGAATTCCATCACTACTTTTCTTGAACATCCCTTTTTCAATAAATAATACTTCACACCTCAAGTGACTCATATTTTTAGAAACAATTCATGACTATTCAAAACAACTGTATCTGGTTCCAAGAGAAACTTTTTTATCTATTCATACATGACCTGAATATAGAACTACATACATGCCCCCAGTATGGATATCTAACCAAAATCATGTATTCATCATGAGTAGAGATTACTCTATTATCTATACTCCCTTGTAGTATCATGGTGAAACCCTCCATTCAAATGTTCTTTGTGGACATCCCTTTCATACATGTCCCATATAACCAATCCTGGTAAAAAAATCTCAAATCATAAATTAAAGTTTCATTATTCCCTATTAAAAATGAGTAAGGATTATATTGGACCTCAATACCCATTCTCATTTCCATTTTTTACCCCATGGGTCTAATAAATATGACCGTAAATTGTCTGTACATGACCATATGTCAATTTATATTAGAAATGTTCCTATAATTCATAACAAATCAACATCTTCCTCACCTTCTAGGTCAAATGGTCCACTTTTTAGTAAAATATTATTACCACAAACTTCAGTACCATTTACATCAAATATTTTTAACCTAAAAATATTTAGACTATGGCCCAAACACTATTACCCTAAACTTTTTGTTCCATTTCTTGAGGCCTTATTTATTTATGTCATTAGAATATCCATTCAAATCATTTTAGTTTCACCCATCTTTATTTATATATCACCTCAATTTTAGTCAACATTTTTTGCCCTTAAGCATTATCTACATTGATATAACTTATAATACCGAAAATGTTTCATGGAAAAAGATGAAATATCTCACTATACATAAAACCCATAGAGGGTTCTTCGGAAAAAATTCATGTTATCACTTGTTGGACATATACTCTTCCAGATCAAAGAAATATTGTGCATCTTTTTAAAATTGAATAGGCATAAAACTACTCAATATGAAAACCCAAGAAGGGAATCATAAGCATATTCCAAACTTTTTCGTACTAAGCCTCCCCCATACAATTCTTACCAAAAAGTTAATTCTATTAAATAAAAATACACAAATCTAGGGGTTTTTCATATATCCCCTAAAATTTTAATCTATTCATTATATATCCCTCGAACTAACAAAAATTTATAGAATCCATCCATTCCCCCTCGTATATCGATCTTAAGGATCTATATGTTGTGAGTGAGGATGTAACTTCATGGTACTCAAGACCTCTTGAACATTAGTATCCCCATTTCAAAATTCTCCATTTTTGATCCTCATCACATTGAGTCAGCTCCCATAAATATCTTAATTGAAAAACTATAGGTTTATTGTGATAGTTTTTAGTCATATACACATCCTTTCCCATAAAAAATTATCCATATTCGAATGGACAAACAATAGTGTTATGGTAATGGTACTTGTACCTATATTATCTATGAGCTATTCCCAAGAGAAAATATTTTCAATGTAAGTGTTTGGGAAAAATTATTGAATTTATATATTTCAAATTAAATGTTTATGTGGATTTATGTTATCCTAATATTTCTATTGGATGGTTTTTTAAGTTAGTAAGAAGTGATATTCAGATAGGATAGAGGTCAACAGATGGGTAGCTATTGGAAATAGAAACCTATTTTTATTCATTTTTAAAAATATTGGTAGAGAAGCATAGACAAGTTGGATTATCTCTTTGTAATATTGATATATGAAAAAATACCCTCCATATACACCAAAGACACATTAGTGTTTTTTTGTGTCATCAATACTATGTTGAATCTCAACAACAGCATCAGTATCCATTGTTTTGTTATCCCTGGAAAGCTCATGATATCCTCATATACTTATCATGGATTAGTGATTGAAATCAGGTTCTCCTACCATCATCATACATAATGAGAACAAATAAAAAATATATATTACAGGATTTATTCATCTAGAATTTATAGATTATTCAACACTTGATGACATGTATAAATTAATCATTTGAGGTCTATACAATTTCTAATTTTGGCCTCAAACTAGGGATATATTTCCATAATCTATTTTGATAACTCTTGTATCTTTCACATAGTGTAATTAATATTAGTAATACCTTATTATAATAGTGATTTATCCCTAATAACATGTGATCCATATCCCTTCAACTCTATGGTCAGGGTGGATACCTTATCTAAAAGATGTGATTCCTCAGTAATGTGGAAAGAAAACTCCTGGGTAATTTTACCCATGAGTTATATTTAATGGATTGAACTATTTATTTTGTGAATATTTTTTTCTTAAATTTATATTCATTCCTAGATATCCATGATTTGGAGAATAATTAAGTAAAACCCACAGTAGTCCAATCCACCTATGTAGAGGCCTATAAATAGTTGATGGAGGTGGTTAACTTTTCTCCTCATCTTATTAATCAGAGTTTTATTTATTAAGGAATATATGTTTTTCCATTCCATTTAATTCATAATTCAATTCATGATAGTATTATTGGTGTTATAAGATTCTTAATCCTCGGGGATATGAATTTACTCTAGTATGTATCCAAACATTTATAAATTATATATTATCGGTGCATATGTGATTAGAATGGGATTTACAATCTCTTGATCAAGAGAAACATTACCTAATGAATCATGTATAATAAAGGTTTTATGTACATTAGATTTTAAATGTACCTCAACATATATTTTGTGAGTACCTTTACATAGAGAGAAAAATATCATAGTACCATGACCATGAGTGGGGACCTTTCATTCATTGGCTCAACATCCCAGATCAATAATGTAATCATCCCACATTACTTCCTCTTAGTCTTACTTAGTATATTGAAATGTTATTATATGTATTTGAATAGTGGGACCTCTAAAATCCATTCCATGGTAGAATTAAACCCATGATAAATCATACACCATGGATAAACCAATTTTTACCATGCCCAGTAGTATAATTATAAGGGAATTGTGACTAGTCCTCATCAATATTGGATAGAATTTGGTCATGTCCATTGGGTTTTTATCACCACACAACACATATAAAGAATATCTATTCACCTTATAAACATATAAAACATATTCCTAGACTTAGACTGCATATAGGGTTTAAAAATTGATACCCTTCCAACTATTTTTGCAATAACTTCGTCCTTTAGTGTGATCTCATATAAATAAACTATAGATGAATCATTAATTCCAACCACTATCAAGATAATGGGATATTTTTAGAAAGTAAAGGAAAACTAATAATGGTCTACCAAAAGGTGATCTAAATCCTTATAATCAATTTTTATACGATGCCTTCCCATGATATCTATCAATGCAGGCCTAAAAGGAAATCAAGATCCAAGATTTTATACCTCAAGTAATAATAGCCATGGTGCACTACTATCCAGTCATGTAAGAGTTGGATTTGGTTGCAGGAACTGTAAGGGGATTAACCTCATTCAACATAAACCATAACTTAGTAAAGTATCTCTAAGTATAACATAATAATATTCACCAGTAAACCATAATCAAGTTGAGAATGCATTATGAGAGTGTTTTCCCTAACACCTATACATGAATATCATACTTGTAACATCCACCTACTAAGGAACATGTATAAGAGTCTTATTGATTGAAGATAAAATATAATATATATCCTGATATAGTAGCCACAATTAATGTATTTACTATCATCTAGGATATACGAATAGTTATTTAGAGACTATATAGCATGCTAGGTAGGTAAGGAACTTAAAATATTTTCCTAATGACTTGATCTATGAGTATCAAAAACATATTGATCCATGTACTGAAGGGGATAGTTATGGATATGATAAAATCCTTCATCAATTCTCCCTAAACTAGTATTAGAATCCCCATTACTATAATAGGTTTTTTCCTGACATCACCCCAAATGTGACGGGAAGGGAGAAAATAATCATTAAAATCCCCCAGGAAGGTTATTTCCCTGAACTTATAAATATATCAAGGACTAAAATTGAACTATACATGTGACAGATAAAAGGTTTTTCTATATATTATACAAGCTAAAAATTAAACATTTAGTTAGGTTGTAAAATATTTCTATCCTAATATTCAAGGTTTTTTAAAGGGATGGATCCCCAGGGCTTCCTCCCGTGAGATTTTCATGTTGTTGAAAGGTAAATATCTCACACTATAATAAATGATAAAAGTGTATTTTGATCACCCTTTATAAGTTAATATGTATTCCTTCCTATTACCCACAATCTATGTGTGATAAATATCCACTTGTGGTATGATATGGTTTGTTAAAGCTATTTAATCATAAATAATGGACTAGAGGGAAGGATAAAGTCACCAACAATAGTTGTGTACTATAATAAAAACTTTTTCTACCTCAACTGGTCTATTGTGGTAAAGTTTTCATAAGGAAATACCACTAAACATTATCTTGGATTCATCTAATAGATAATTATTAGTCCAAAAGAATTTATGATAGGATAACACCACTAACCACAATTTATGAAAAACAATTTCCCCTCCTCTCAAAACACCTTGTTCATAAGAGATGTCATCATTATGTTTTATTTCAGTTCGAGGAGTGTTCTAACACACCCAGTGGACTAGTACCTCATGGATATCACTAACCATTCCATGCTTAGAATGTTACATGTGATTGATGTAATTAAATTATTCATAATTTTATTATCTACTACCATTACAGATTTTCATGGAAATTTTCATAATTGGTTTGAAATGAACATGTTTTAATATTAAATATAATTTGTGGTTATTTTTTAAAAAAATCCAGATTCAAGTATGTTTACTATTTTAATCATAACTCTCACTGTACCTATCAAAATCGTGTAATCCCGGTTTTTTAGGGTTCCCTATTCATAATACTACATGTAATTACATTGGAGATTTGGAAAATTAATCTATTTTAAGGTCCCTATATACCACACAAGAAGACCCACTGAATCTGTGATGAAAACTAGATCGTCCATGATGATTTAATTTTTGGGATTAATATAGTATCCTAAATTTGATGAAACTTGTTATCATGTTATAAGATATCCAACTAAATATTGTATAAAAATTTTAATTCCTAAATAAATCAAAAAGTGACCCAATTTATGTATGAAAGTCCAACCCACAATTCTATATGGGATTTGAATACATCCCACTATTCTTGACATTCCTCCCAATTGAATAAACCAATCAATAAAAAATATTGGAGGAATAAATTAT
Organism: Viscum album; assembly: GCA_963277665.1. Taxonomy (NCBI): domain Eukaryota; kingdom Viridiplantae; phylum Streptophyta; class Magnoliopsida; order Santalales; family Viscaceae; genus Viscum; species Viscum album. Next base: position 450,034,536 of record OY728157.1, on the reverse strand, counting down.
ATATGTATATTCCCAAATTTTTAGAATAAATGTTTTGGATATGAGGTCATATTCATATCCATAAATTCATTCACATTTAGAAAAGTTAATAATTCAATAAAAAGTTGGAAAACATCACATGGTTTGGAAAAATAGCCAAAATTTTGGACAAAAAATTCCAATAGACTCCAAATTTTGAGGTAGAAATTTATACATATGTATATAAAAATGTTAAGAATAAGATACCTCAATATTATACTTTAGAAATCTTCATATTTTTTATCTAACTTTATTGGAATATTTGGAATGCAAACAGTCAACCACCATGAGTTATAAATAAACTTCCATCTTCTCCTTAAAAATATTGGCATTCTAGAGCTTTAGAGGATTTTTTGGCATGACTGTAGCCTTTAAAAATGAATGGGAGGACCTTCCAAATTCAATTTTCTACTTTATATACCATTCCTCCATGCTTTCTTTTCACATAATTCATGTATTTTCAATTGTAGTCATGAATTTATTTTTTCATTTCAATTGAATATTAATTCGTGTTTCTTCATCATCATATATAATCTGCATACACACTATGTTGTTTAATATTAATTTACTAATAATTTTTTAAATAAAGTTTAAAATAATTAACTACTTTAACTTTCTCATTCAATAAAAAGTATACTTTAATTGTCTTTACTATTCGTGACTGTGTGTTTGGCACACTACTCTTTTCTTTTCTTATTAATTTTATTCTTCTTTTTACTCATCAACATAAACATATTTATCAAGATTATTAACCACCCAAGTGGATGAGTAAATATCTCATCAGTGGTGAGTCATAATTTTAGGATGCTAAGTGATTTATAGCTTTCGCTTTTTTAACATTCTTTAAATTAATATTGTGTATGTAAAACAAAATACCTTATGGATTAATTACATTTTTTGTTTGGCATGTTGATTCCATGGATTATTGTAACAAAAAATGCACATGGGTTCATGAAATATTTAACCTTCCATTAATGAATGATGAAACTAATCTGAAACCCATTCCTTCACACCTTAAATATGTATTCCTTTTCCATGATCACTCTTATCCCATCATTAAATCTATAATACTTTTTGAAACCGTGGATTCCAAAATTGTTCAGGTGTTATAAAAAAACAAAAAGGCCTTAAGTTTGACCTTATATGATATAACAGACCTCAACCCTACCCTCATCATGTATCAAATCCATCTAGAAGATTCATCCAAAATAATCAGAAAACATCAAAGAAGACTCAATCCCCTTATACTTGATGTAGTTAATGAAGTGAATACTAAGCTTATTTATGCTGGTATTATCTACCCAATTTTCAATAGTGAATGGGTTATTCAGATTCAAGTGGAACCTAATAATGTTGGGATAACTTTTTTCACAAATTAACATGGAGAGGAGGTCACAAATCGAGTGAAAAAAATGGCGTGTTTGCATTGATTATCAAAAATTGAATGTTAAAAAACAAAAAAGAACATTGCACTTTTTATTTCCTTGATAAAATGGTAGAATAATTAGATTCAAAGTCACATTATATCTATCTTGATGGATACACCTGAAACTTCCAAACCCCAATTGCACCTCAAGACCAAGAAAATACTACCTTCACATCCCCTTTGGCACTTACGCATGTAAGAGATTGTATTTTGTCCTTTGCATTGATTATAAAACCCTCTAGAGGTGTATGACGAGTATCTTTATGAAATTAATTTATAATTTAATAGAGGTATTCATTGATTAATTTATTATTTATGGTTATTCATTTGAATCTTGGTTTCATTATCACTATCTAGTCCTTCAAAAGTGTGTCAAATGTAACCTTGTTCTGAATTTCGAAAAAATTCACTTCATGGTTACTAATAAGATTTTTCTAGAGAACATAATTTTACAATGGGGTATTCAAGCTGATACTTATAAAATTTAAATGATTCAATTACTTTTGGAACCTACATTTGTTCGATACATTCATTCAATCTTTGATCATACTAGTTTCTATTGGAGATTCATCCAAAACTTCGGGGAAGTTTCCCCCCCACTCACTCATATACTCAAAAATTATGTTATATTTCATTTCATTGAGTATTAAATGTAAATACCAAGAAATTTCAAGGAAATTGTTTTTTCCGTAATTTCTTAAGAATTTTACGAGTCCGCAATTTCTAACGGCGCCTGATTCCGAGGCCCGGTGTGCCCAGAATCAATTTCTAAAGTTTTTTTCAGGTACGTTCAGTAAATGTACATGTGGTTTTTCTATATTTTGAACCAGTTATCGGAATTAAAATCTAAGGGCACCGATGAACTCGCAGCGCTGATATTCGCCTAAAGGGACCTTTACCGTAGTTGCGTTTGTTCAGGAGAAGAAGTTAATTTTTGGGAACTTTATTAAACTAAATAAAATTTATGTGTTACATAGTTTTACTTAGGGTGGTGGTTATATCCTCCAAAAGAAAGTTGGAGGTGGGGCCCACACCCCACATAACGTCTCTTAGGAGGATATAACTAAGGGTGGGGCCCACACGACCCTAACCCCTCCACTTCCCCTTAAACTCCCCATTAAATCCCCTTAATTAATTTGACACCACCCCTCATTAATTGTGACTCTCCACCACCTTCACTCTCCCATAACTTTTTCCAACACCTTTTAATTAATTAATTAAACTCCACAATTAATTAATTTAAGTGTTTTAATTTTGAAACCTATAAGACATCCTTTTATATAGGTGGTGTGTATTTATTTTTAGTTTGGTTGGACATTTTATTTTTGTGGGAAGGCTTGAGATAATTCACCAAATCTGACAGATAATGCGAGGGACATCTCCAACAACGCTTCCTCTTCGGATGCACCCTGATGTCAATGGAATCAACATCCATCTTCCGCGATGCCCGACTTCCACGACACCATCTTCTGGGGCTCGTCGACGTGCAATTTACCTTTAATCGAGGTAGGGGTTATGATCAATTTTGATTGAATAAAATTGTTCCTCGTTCTTTGTTGATTAGATTGGAATGTCTTCGACCATTTTCTTTTGCCTAACACGGAGGGCACGGGCTGAACGAACATGGCCCGACGACCCTCCGTTAGTTCTTGAATATTTTGGTGGTGGCGATCGGAGGAGGCGGTGGCGACCAGAGGTGGTGGCGTCTGGAGGTGGTGGTCGCGCATCAACCGTGTGGAGGAAACTGCAGCCCGCGGTGCGGGCCGCTTAGGAGAAGCAAACCGGCCGGCCGTAGTCGGCCGGGCTGGAGGATAGTGGCACCTTCTAGGCGCCGCGCTGCGTGAAGACTGTCGCCTACTTTTCCGGCTGCTTTGCAGGGCAAACCGGCGGGCCGCCTTCCGATCGGCCATAAGATCATGGCCCCTCTTGGCGTCACGCTTCGGAGGAACCGTGACCCGTGCTGGGCGGGGCACTTTCGCAGAAAAACCAACCGTCCACCTTCTGACCAGGCAGAAGAAACCGCAGTGCCAAGTGGCACCGTGTGGAGGAGACACTGGCCCGCATAGCAGGCCGCTTGTGCTGGATATGACCAGCCAGCTTCGACTGGCCGGGCAGGAGAGGCGGTGCCGCTCGGCACCGCCATTTCCGGAAACCGGGGGGCCGCCTCCCCCTCCCCCCACCCCCTGCTCTGCTCGGCCAGCATGCCGAGCTGTGGCTAGCTGCCCTTGAATGTACTGGGCCACGACCACTATGTTGGGCTAACCCCCCCATCCAGGTCAGACCCACTGAGCTAGGATGTGCTAACTCACCAGCCCACTGGGCTTAACGGGCCTGGCCCATTTTGCTTAAACCCGAATAATTTCCAGACCACGCGTCCGATCGATGCGCCATCTGCGGAACTTTGACCCATGTGATGAGGAAGTTATTTTTTGATAATATAAGTGATTTTTGGAAAACATTGGAAAACGGCCAGGTTTGGAACGAGCGTAACTCCAATCGGGCCCCTAGAACGGAAAAGCCTATTAATCTCAGATCGGGCGTCTGATTGATGCACCGTCTATCACGTTGGATTCCTTTTGATGAGACTAAACTATGGAATACATCAACTAAGGACTTAACAAAAGTTGATGTATCAAATCCTTTGCTCGAGGAGCGAACCCTCTCGAAATTGAGCGTAATGTGTGCGGGAACCCTAGATCTGGCTACGACTGCGACGTCTACCGTACCGGAATACACTATGGGTTCGACGACGATGACTACCGTACTGGAATCCTCCGTGGGTTTGACGAATATGAAAACCATACTGTAATCCTCCGTGTGTTCAACAGAGGCTACTACTATACTAGGATCCTCCATGGGTTCGATAGCGATGACTAATGTTCTTGTATCCTCCATGGGTCCGGCAGTTTGACATCTGTATTTGTATCTTGTGTGGGTTCGACATAGTAGCTATTCTTGTTTCCTATGTGGGTCTGATATCTTAGCTGATCTTGTATCCTGTGTGGGTCCGATAGCTTAGATAAATCACTGACTACATCTGATCATCTCTATCATTATACGAAAGATGTATACCTATGTGAGTTGAGTCTTGACTTTCAATCATTATTATCGATGTTATTGACTTGTATTACTATGTGGACTGGGTTGTGCTTGTGATCGAGAGTTGGAGCCGAACTGATATTGATAACTTAGGTATATGTATAGGCATATACCTATGTAGGGTTGGTTGATAATTCTTGTTTTTATCTTACTTATGTGGTTTATCCTTCGTGGATTTCGGGAGACCTTCGGGGATCTTGGGGTCCCTACTGAGTATCGTTATAATCACCCCTACATGGGTTATTCCAGCACCTTGTTGTGTTGGATACAGACGACGTACAATGCTGACGGAGGCCAAGAGCACCATGACTGGATGGTACCTGGAGGTGGACCACTCGGTGGGATGGTACACTGAGCTGACCGATAGACGTGGAGTGCTGAGGTGGACATATGTAGCTACCCTTCAGGTAGGATACTCGACGGATGATCTAGGAGCCGCCCTTTTCCCTTTTAGTTGTTGTCCCTTTTTTTAGTTGTACTTGCTTTCTGTTGGACCTGTACTTTACTATTGGGATTTTCTTTCCAGTCCCTTTACTTTCAGCACACTATTTTGTATTCAGTTTTACTTAGTGTTTACTTCCTTTTGCGTACTCTGCTATGGTTGTTTACTTTTATAAAGGAAATTGCTTCCTAGCTTAGGGAATAACACCTTTGGTGCTAGTCGTCAGCCCCTGTCCTATGGAAGGTGGGCTTGGTGTAGTCACGGCACGGGCCCTGAGAACGGGTCATGGAAAATTGGTATTAGAGTGTTTCGGTTCTACCACAGAATTTAGAATCTGATTCTTATCTGTGAAGCAATAGTGTTAAGAGTATTGACTGTGATTTTCAGTCCAGAGAGTCCAATATTGGGGCAGCGGCTAACATATCTGTACACCAGGACCATGACCTCTGATTTTTGACTTACTGCATGAAAACACTGACTATGTGTGTGTTTCCTTTGAAAATTTTTCTTTCTGATTACTTTGTGTCAGCTCACCAGGTATACAGTTTGAATGTGGCGCACTTGTTTCTTTTCAGGATGGCCCCATGAATGTAGCCATCTAGGGTTCTGAGTTACGTATGAGATGGTATCCCATTGAGTGACGAGGCCTCCGTGTGGGGCCTCATCACAGTGGAGGCACAAGTAGTACCACTACCCACTGAGCCACCCATACCACCAACTCCAGCAGTAGAGAGTTCACGCTGCCTAAGTGTGTTGCATGAGTTCTAGTGATAGAGGCCGCTTAGGTTCTGCGGAGAGATGGACCCACATGTAGATGAGGATTGGATGGAGGCTGTCGTGAGAGTTTTCAGATTGGTAGGGACACCAGCCGACATTATGGTGATCCTTTCCACGAGTCTCCTACATGCGGTAGTAGGAAGATGGTGGAGCTGATGCTCTCGGTGCATGATGAGGCATCATTACTTTGGATAGACATCAAGAGTCTCTTCCGCTCTGAGATTGTTCCGGCCACCCTTTGTGTGGTGCAGATTTAGGAGTTACATCATCTACAACAAGGCAGCATGATAGTAGCTCAGTACTCAACAAGTTTCCCCGACCTCTCACGCTACTCCACGGATATGGTCTGGGACCCGTTCTTCAGGTCCCGAACCTTTGATCAGGGACTCAGGCACGAGATCAGGGATTCGACGATTCTCCTCAGCATCCTGCCGCAAGAGGGGGTGCTGGAGCGAGCCCTTCTAATGGAGATTTTTCTCGTTGAGTGGTCACCTGCGGCGAGACACACCACAGGGAGACAAGCAGCGGAGTCTTCTGCATCCGGCAGTAGAAAGATGTCATAGAGGTCCAAGAGGACTAGGCCATCAGGTGGGAGATCTCAAGATACAGGTTTGGTTGTGCGGGGCACACAAAACAGATCCATCCTTATGAGGAGCAGGCAGTGATATGCATGTAGAGGGTAGGGCCACATGGATCGTGATTGCCTGACCCTCCATGCAGACGAGCAACAGATAGTAGAGGGACCTCCCAGGAAATGGTAGAGGTTTTACCGTGGTGGTCTTCTGGGAGCAGGCAGAGGTGGAAGAGGAGCTGGCCGAGCAGCAGGTGGTGGATGACTTTTTGAGGCTCTACCACTACCACCACCAGGAGGTCCACCCTAACCATAGAAAGCTGGTAGACAGAGGCAGGCTTAATTCCAGGTGGTCGAGGCCTACGACCACGGTGCACCTAAGATGATTCGAGGTATTATCTGTGTCTAGTCCACCCTTGCTACTGTACTTTTAGACACATGTGCGAGTTATTATTTTATTTCCTTTGCCCTTGTTCGGAGCTCAGAGATTCCGATAGAGCCATTGGCTCAATCCTTACGGCTAGAGACTCCTATGGGAGTAGACTCGATGATTACGCACTGGTTCCGGCAGTGTGAGCTTACTCTAGGAAGTGATATCTTCAGTTGGGATCTTCTTGTAGCGGCGTCGAGGCCTTATGATGTCATCTTGGGTATGGACCGGTTATCCAGGGTTCATGCTCAGATTGACTGTATTAGGTGCAAGGTGTGGTGTGTCCACATGTATAGGACCATGTTCACCTTCACCGGTGAGAAATGAGCCTTTCCAATGCAGGATGGGCTTACGCGGAGGAGGGGGAAGCCGATCACACATCAGTTGGATAGTCTCATCCTCAGAGTGGTTGATGTGCAGATTCTGAGTTTTCCTATTTTGGTGGATCAGTACGCGGATGTTTTCCTAACAACGTTCCAGGAATACCTCCTCACAGAGAGGTGGAATTCTACATCGACTTGTACCCTAGGACAGCACCGATATCTACTCCACCATATCGGATGGCTACCACCGAGCTTTGTGAGATGCGGGTATAGCTGGAGGACTTGTAGGAGGAGGGATTTATCCGAACCAGTGTTTCACCCTGGGCATCTCTGATTTTATTCTCCAAGAAGGTGGGTGGGAGCTTGAGATTGTGTGTCGACTACCGTTGCCAGAATCAGGTGACTGTGAGGAATAAGTACCTGCTCCCAAGGATTGATGACCTCTTTGATTAGCTCAAGGGATCATGATGGTTCTCAAAGATAGACCTCAGGTCAGGCTATCACCAGCTCAGAGTTCGAGATGAGGATATGTAGAAGAAGACCTTCAGATGTCGGTATGGCCACTACGAGTTCTTGGTTATGCCCTTTGGTGTAACCAACGCAACAGCAGTGTTCATGAGTCTCATGAATAGGATCTTCCAGGCTTACCTCGATCGATTTTTCGTAGTCTTCATTGAAGACATTCTTATTTACTCGACTACTGAGGAGGAGCACGCCTACCATTTTTGGGTAGTACTGGACACACCCTGAGAGCACCAGATTTATGGTAAGCTCTCAAAGTTCCAGTTCTGGATTCGAGAGGTACACTTCTTGGGACATGTCATATCAGAGGCTAGAGTTGCAGTGGACCTAGTGAAGATCGAGGCAGTACTTTATTGGGAGCCACCTAGTAGTGTTACAGAGGTATAGAGTTTCCTGGGTCTAGCTGGGTACTATTAAATATTTGTGCCAGACTTCTACAGCGTTGCAGCACCGCTTTCATCATTGACGGAGAAGGGGAAAACCTTCGTGTGGTCAGAGAGATTCGAGCAGAGCTTTCAGAAGCGGAGGCAGAGATTGACCAGTGCGTCCATCTTGAGGCTATTGGGGGAGGGCGTAGGGTACGTAGTTTACTGTGACACATCAGGGACCAGACTCGGGAGTGTCCTGATGTAGGAGTGAGAAGTGATCCCTTATGGTTTACGGTAGTTGAGACAGAACGAAAAGAACTATGCTACCCATGACCTGGAGTTAGTAGCAGTGGTCTTCTCTTTGAATATGTGGTGGCACTATCTTATAGGTGAGCATTTTATAGTCTACTCTGACCACCAGAGTCTCAGGTACATATTCTTGTAGAAGGATCTGAACCTGAGACAGTGGCGATGGCACGAGTTCCTCCAAGACTATGACTTCGAGATAGTCTATACTCTAGGTAAGGGTAATGTTGTAGAAGATGCTCTCAGTAGGATATCGGGCATTCAACTGCTAGGAGAGGTGACAGAGTAGCAGGCCACGTTGCAGATATCCTTTTTGGATTGAGATGGAGCAGCCTTTCTGTAGTCTCTTACAGTCACTCCTCCACTCCTTCATCGAGTCAAGGAGGCACAACAAGGAGACATTGATTGTGAGACAGGACATGCTCATATATCCTCAGGGCAGGCACCAAATGGGATTTCTGAAGGTGGGGAGCATGTCATCCTTTTCAGAGGACGTATCATGGTACTAGTTGCATTACAGGAGGAGGTGTTGAGGGAGTTCCACAATTCCCCTCTATTGGTACATCCAGGAGTGGCGAAGATATATCAAGACCTCAGACAACAGCATTGGTGGCTGAGTATAAAGAAAGAAGTAGCAGAGTTTTTCTCTCGATGCCTCATTTTTCAGCAAGTGAAGGTAGAGCACCAAGTTCTAGCAGGCTTGGTTCAACCCTTAGAGGTTCCAGAGTGTAAGTGGGATGGTATATCCATAGATTTCGTGATGGGGCTTCCACGTACATCCAGAGGGCACGAATCTATCTGCATGATTGTCGACCGACTCACCAAGTCGGCCCACTTCTTACCAATCAGAAAAAAGGACTCAGTAGAGAGCTTGGGACGCCTCTACATTTAAGAGATCGTACGGCTTCAAGGCATGCCATCGACTATTTTCTCCGATCGAGATGCTCATTTCACTTCTCGACTATGGACGGGTTTACAGGAGGCTTTTGGCACACAACTTTTCTCGAGCACCGCCTTCCATCCTCGGACAGATGGTCAGACTAAAATGACTATTCAGACTCTTGAGGACATGCATCGTGCATGTTTCCTATACTTTGGTCGTAGTTGGGAGGATCACTTACCCTTGGTGGAGTTTTCTTACAACAACAGATACCACTCCACCATCGGTATGTCACCTTATGAGGCATTATACATCCAACCTTGCAGATCACCTCTACACTGGACTGACCCAGGGGAGTCAGCACTTGTAGGACCAGAGATCGTGCAGTCTACAATGGAGAAGGTGTAGATCATCCAGGAGCGGATGAAGACTACACAGAGCAGACATAAGTTCTATGTTGACAGGATACATAGACCACTAGAGTTCGAGTATGGCGACCACGTCTTCCTACAGGTCTCACGTCGACGAGGTCTATGGAGATTTGTCCTGGGTGTCTAGTTATCTCTGTATTTCATCGGACCTTTCCATGTCCTCAGTAGAGTAGGCGAGGTGGCTTACTGCCTGGCACTTCTACCTCAGTTGCACCGGGTGCACGACATCTTTCACGTATCTCAACTGATGAGATATGTGCACGGCCCGTCACACATCATCGACCATAGGGAGATAGACAACGATGACAGGGAGACATTCATGGAGGTCTCAGTGGATATTGATGATCAACAGAATCAGGTCCTACATGGACGTTTGATTCCTCTAGTGCCATTTGCTGGCAGCATGGGAACCTCTAAGAGAGCACTTGGAAGTGGGAGGCTTAGATTCGTGCTCAATACGCTCATTTGTTTCCCTAGTGTGTGTTGTAGATTTACGGGGATGTAAAGACCTAAGGTGGGGGTAATTTAAATACCCAGAAATTTCATGAAATTTTTCTTCTTAAATTCTTTGGAATTTTACAAGTCCGCAGTTTCTGACAGCGCCTGATTCTGAGGCCCGGTGTGCCCAGAATCAATTTCTGATGTTTTTTTCGGGTATGTTCAATAAATATATGTGCGGGTTTTTCTATCTTTTGAACCAGTGCTCGGAATTGAAATCTTACGGCACCGATTAACTCGTAGTGCCAGTATTCACTTAAGGGGACCTTTACCGTAGTTTCATTTGGTCGAGAGGAGAAGTTAATTTTTGGGAATTTTATTAAACTAAATAAAATTTATGTGTTACATAGTTTTATTTAGGGTGGTGCTTATTTCCTCCAAAAGGAAGTTGGAGGTGGCACCCACACCCCACATAACCTCTCTTAGGAGGATATAACTAAGTGTGGGTCCCACACGAGCCTAACCCCTCAACTTCCCCTTAAACTCCCCATTAACTCCCCTTAATTAATTTGACACCTACCATGTTTAATTACGACTCTCCACCTCTTTCACTCTCCCATAAATTTTTCCAACACCTTTTAATTAATTAATTAAACTCTACAATTAATTAATTTAAGTGTTTGAATTTTGAAAAGAATAAGCCATCCTTTTATATAGGTGGTGTGTTTTTATTTTTAGTTTGGTTGGACGTTTTATTTTGGTGGGAAGGGTTGGGATAATTCACCATCTCCGATGGAGAATGTGAGGGACTTATCCAATGATGCTTCCTCTTCGGACACACCACAACGTCAATGGAATCGACGTCCGTCTTCCACGACACCCGACTTCCATGACACCGTCTTCCACGGCTTGTCGATGTGAAATGTACCTTGTATCGAGGTAGGGGTTATGATAAATTTTGTTTTAATAAAATTGTTCATCATTCTTCATTGATTACCTTGGAATGTGTTTGGCCATTTTTTTTGCCTAACACAGAGGGCATGGGCCGAACAAACATGGCCTGATGACCCTTCGTTGGTTCTTGAATATTTTGGCGGCGGGGATCGAAGGAGGCGGTGACTGAAGTTGGTGGCGACTAGAGGTGGCAGTGTCCCGAGGTGGTAGCCGAGCACCGGCCGCGTGGAGGAAACGGTGGCCCACGGTGCGGGCCACTTGGGCGATGAAAACCAGTTGGTCGTAGCTGACCGGGCTGGAGTATTGCGGCACCTCCTTGGTGCCGCGCTGCAAGAAGACCATGACCCACTTTGCAGGCTGCTTTGCGGGCTGCATTACAGGGTGAACAGGTCGGATGCCTACTGGATAGCCAAGGTATCACGACACCTCTTAGCATCGTGCTGCAGGGGAACCGCGACCTGTGCTGGGCGGGTAGCTTCGGTGGGCAAACCGGCCAGCCACCTGTCAGCCGGGAAAAAGCAACTGCGGTGCCAAACAGTGCAGTGTAGAGAAGATAGTGGCCTGCAAAGCGGGCCGCTCACACCGAAGAAGACCATCCGTCTTTGGCTGGCTGTGTAAGAAAGGTAGCACTGCTCAATGCCGCTGTTTCAAGAAACTGGGGGTGTCCCCCCCCCCCCCCCCCCCCCCGCTCTGCTCGGCCAGCTAGCTGAGCCGCGGGCGGGACCACCCCTGTGCGGGCTGGGCCACAACCACTGGGCTGCGCCATGCCTCATAGGGCCGGGCTGACCTCCCCCAGCTGGGTCGGACCCACCGAGCCAGGATGGGCCGACCTGCCAGCCCACTGGGCATTACGATTCGGTCCCGTTTTTCTTAAACATGAATAATTTCTAGACCGCATGTCCGATCGACACGCTGTCTGCAGCACTGAGACCCATGTGATGAGGTGGTCCTTTTGCGATACTCTAAGTGAGTTTTGGACAACTTTGGAAAGTTTCTGGGTTTGGAATGAGAGTAATTCCAACTGGATCCCTAGAACAGAAAAACCAATAACTCTCCGACCGGGCATCTGATTGACACGATGTATGTCGTGTTGGGTTCTTTTGGTGAGACGGAACTTTGGGATACATCAACTCAAGACTTATTTATAGTTGATGTATCGACCCCTTTGCTCGAGGAGCGGACCCTCCCGAAATCAAGCGTGCTGTGTGCGGGAACCCTAGAGCTGGTTGCGACTATGACATCTATCATACTGGAATCCTCTGTGGGTTCGACGACGATGACTACTGTACTGGAATCCTCCATGGGTTTGATGACGAAGACTATCGTACTAGAATACTCCATGGGTTCAACAATTATGACTACTGTACTGGGATCCTGTGTGGGTTCGATTGCGATTACTACTGTTCTTTTATCCTTGTGGGTCCAACAGTTTGACCTCTGTACTTGTATCCTGTGTGGGTCTGACAGAGTAGCTAGTCTTGTATCCTGTGTGGGTCCGACAGCTTAGCAGGTCTTGAATCCTATGTGGTTCTGATAGCTTAGATGATTCAATGGCTACATCTGATCATCTCTATCACTATACAAAAGATGTATACCTGTGTGAGTTGAGTCTTGACATTCAATCATTATTATCGATGTGATTGATTTGTTTTCCTATGTGGACTGGGTTGTGCTTGGGCTCGAGAGTTGGATCCGAACTGAGATTGATAACTTAGGTATATGTATGGTCATATACCTAAGTATGGTTGGTTGATACATCGTGTTTGTATCTTACTTATGTGATTTATCATTCATGGATTCTAGGAGACCTTCAGGGGTCTTGGGTCCCTACTAAGTATCATTATACTCACCCCTACACGGGTTATGCCCAAACCTCATTTTGTTGTACGTAGACGACGTACAACGCTGATGGAGGCTGAGAGAACCACGACTGGATGGTAGCTGGAGGTGGACCACTCAGCGGGAAGGTACACAGAGCGGACCAATAGACGTGGAGTGCTGAGGTGGACATATGTACCTACCCATCAGGTAGGATACTCTTCGGACGATCCAGGAGCTTCCCTTTTCCCTTTCAGCAATTGTCCCTTTTTTTCAGTTGTACTTGCTTTCCGCTGTACTTGTACTTTACTATTGGGCTTGTATTTCTGGCCCCTTTACATTCAGTACACTCTTTTTTATTCATATTTACTTAGTTTTTACTTCATGTTTACTACTTTGTTGTGGTTGTTTACATTTATAAAGGCAATGCCTTCCCAGCTTAGGGAATTACACCTTTAGTGCTAGTTGTCAGCCCCTGGCCTATAGAAGGCGGGCTTGGGGTATTCATGGAATGGGCCTTGAGGACAGGTCAAGACATTAAAAGAGAGCCTTAATTGAACTAAAAGTTATTATAACATATTCCCCAATAATCCAACCCCTATATTGGTCATTACCCTTTAAATTTGTGTGTGATGATTTTTATAGATACATTGGGGCCGTTCTTGGTCAACAAAGATGAAAAATTCCTCATGTCATATATTATGCATAAAAAACTGGAGGAAACTCAATCACAATACAATTTTACTAAAAAGAAACTTATAAATATAGTTTTTGACTTGGTAAATTTTTTTCCTATCTCTTATGTGCCAAAATCATCATCTTGACAGACCATTCAGCTTCAAATTTCTTACTCAAAAAAAGATATTCCCAACCAAGGCTACAATGATGGATCCGAATTATTTAATATTTGTACCATGAGATCAAAGATAAACATGGAAAATAAAATTCGGTTGATGATCACTTTAGTATAATGTCCATTTACTCCCATTTTGAAATCATTGATCCCAAATTTCCCACTGAACACCTCTCATATCCCACTCCAAAGTTACCATGGTTTTCCCCAACAGAAAATTATCTACTTTCTAGAGTTTTTATTGAATATTTTTCAAAAAAATGTTATAATGAAAAGTGATTAAAAATAATATTTTTGTGAAGATAATAAACTTTGGAAAATTGGGGATGACAGTTTAATTAGGAGATGTGATGATGAAGATGAACATTCCTTCATCTTATAATTCTTCCACTCAATTCCTGGTAGTGGCCACTTTAGACAACAAAGGACCTCTCTAAAGGTCATTGACTCTATATTCTTCTAGAATTTACTCCTCAAGGACTCACATGAGTTCTATCAATCATATCCCACATTCCAAAATATTAGAATAATTTCTAAAAGAAGAAAAATTCCTCAAAACCCCTTATTATTTTATGAGATATTTTGTGAGATATTTTATGTTTTTTGGATCAATTTCATGGGACCATTACCCATTCTAAATAATACTTATACATTATTCTTATAGTCATTATTATTTCTAGGTGGTTTATGTCAAACACTCTAGGAAGGATGATGTAAAAACTTTTAGTGAGTTCCACAAAACCCACATCTTCCATCAATTTGGAACATCACGTAGTTGATAAGTGACTTAGAAACCCATTTCTTTAATCTAACCATGGATAAAATTTTAACAAATAATGGGTTTATACATAGGGCATCAACTACATATCACCACCAAAAAATGGAATGTCTGAACGTTATAATAGCGAAGTCAAAATAGTTTTTGATTGAATTGGTAAGTACACAAGAAAAGGAAGACCTAAATTACTTGGTGTAGTGATTTTGGCCTGTTGAAATTCCTATAAAACACCCATAAATATTTCTTCATTTTGGATAGTTTTTTGTAACGAATATAATTTAAAATTTTAAATCCAATATAAGAAATTTTTATTTGTGAAAACATGTAATTTTTATTATGAAAAATATAGTGAAGAAATATTTTTTCAGTTGAATGAACTCGAGGATCTTCTACTTGATTCTTATGAGAATTATAATCTATAGAAAGAAAATGATAAAGTACTCCATGATAAAAAATATATTTAGAAAGGTATTCCAGGAAGGTGAAAACTTAATTCTCTTCAATTATCAATTTTTACTTCACCCAGATAATTATAATTCTCATTGGAAAGGGCCTTTAATTACTATTAATGTTTACCCATTTTTGGAAGAGAAAGTCCAATACCCTTCTTCCAAAAGGACATTCATGATTAATGGGAATCTATAAAGGAATCACCCTAAAAGGACACACATCCAAAGAACCATACAAAAATCTATAGGATCCCCAACTACTATAGTAGGCACACCACTAGATAGAGATGATGACCCACCAAATCCAAACCATGGGGCACCTTTTTCCCTTTAACTCCTTCTCCCTCTCTTATTCCTCCACCATTATACCTCTACCTCTCCCTCTTTCTCTATTTCTTATTATTACTCTATCATTATCACCTATTTTATTTTACAACTATCATTATAAAACCCTCTTTTCCTCCATCTCCATTTTGTGGTTGTGTATTAAAAAAACTAAAAAAATAGAAAAGAATTCATAATTATTATTATGTCAAGACCAATAAATTTTGAATGCTAGATTTTTTCTTTCGAAAATGATACTTCCATAACCTTGAAGAATAATTTTATCTTTCATACCAAGGTTACTTATGTCCATATTTTTAAATTTTGTATTTTTCACCCCTAATTTTGATCCTTGATTTTATGGACCTTCGACCTAAATTTCGTACTTTAGCATACATTAATATAATAAAAGAATATTTGGAACCACATGAGAATAACAATTTAAAAATATCCTCTAATTATAGTTACATTGATCTCATTTTTAAATTCCCATAAATCCAATGAAAACGTGTTTTTGATAGCTAAATTACAAGCCCATAACTTTATCCCACTCGTAATTTATATGGGTTTTCATTCTATAATTTATTAAAATTTATGTTTGGAGGAATGGATTTCATTACTGGTATTCTTTCCTTTATTTTAAAAATGTCATAATATGATTCAGGGAAATAATATATTTCAACGTGTGGGAGAGGATTAATTCAGATAATTTAGGGAATGGGTTCATGTTTATATAATTCTATACATATTATAGAAAAGTGTTCAATAAAATTGAGAAATTTGAAGAAAGAAATAAAAAAAATGGAAAAAAAAAGAATGATTTGTGTCTTAGGAAGGTAAAAAATCACTCTTTATTGACCTCTGATATTATTATAACTATTAAAATTAGTTTAGGGAGGAGATTAAATAAGGGTTGGGAGATGAGTGTGAGAATTATTCCAAGTTCAACTTCTGAAAAAAGAAAAAAAAAGAAACTTGAAAAAAGAACACTTAAATCATATTTTCTTATGTTGTTGGGAGAAGTTTTATGTTTTGTAAATATCTCATCATTTCATATCATTCAAATTTTATCCCTATTTTTTATTCCCTCACACATTCATTCCCTCTTCAATATGTTTTTCCATTTCCTTCCACATATCATTTCACAAAAAAGTATGCATTTATTTTTCCATATTAGTATTTTACCCCTATTTTCCTCTCTTCTGGACATTATATTCCAACCATACCATAGCCACTAAAAACCCCCTAAATTTTTTTGATTTTTATTTTACAATTTTTAATAGGAAATAGAAACTAATATATCTTACAAAATATAATATTTTTACTTTTGGTTAGTGAATGAGTGAACTTCTTTAAACAAATTTTTATCTTCTTGAGAGGAGTGAGCCCAAGGTTCCCACATTTTTCATTTATAAATTTGAACATTAAAATTAATTGTTATTGGAACATTAATTATTTAATAAATTTTTGGGGGAATTATTTTTTGGTTAGTGAACTATTATATACCCCTAATATTAGATAAAATAAAATTGCAATATTTGATGGTGGGTGAAAATGATTTAGTTGTGTTTTTATATTTGATGTACATGAGGATATAAATAAGACAATGTGTGGGGGATTTGATGTTATTCACATGTTAATAGTTTATTTTCTACTCCCCTTACTTATTTTCAAGGAAATTTTCATAATTGTTTTTAAATTAACATCTTTTGATATTAAATATAATTTATGAGCATTGTTCAAAATAATCTAGATTCAGGTTTGTTTAATATTTTAAAAATAAATATCACCCTACTAATCTAAATTTTCTTATTCTTATTTTATAGTGTTCCTTATTTATAATAATGAAAACCATTAAATTGTATATTTTTATATTTAGGCCATTTTAAGGGCCATATTGACCACACAGGAAGACCCACTGAATACATGATTAAAACTATCCCAACAATGATTATTGAATATTTGGGCTTACTATAGAAAAAAATCATGAAACTCCATATTGTGTTCTAAAATATCCAATTACACATTGGATAAAAATAATTATGTCCCAAATCATTACAAAAGATTCCCAATTCATGAATTATATCACATCCCATAATTCTGCATGGGATTTTAAAACATCCCACCATTCTTGACATTACTCCAAATAAAATCAAAAAATTGAACTAAAATTTTGTGGAGAGAAATTAAAGATGTAGGAGTTTAAATATTGATAATAAATGGTTCCTATATGAGGTAATATTCATAGCAATAAATTCATTCACATTTAGGCCAGGGAAAATTAAACACAATACTGGATAGTAGAACATGGTTTGGGAAAATAAACATAACATTAGCTCCAAAAGTCCAATGGATACCAAATTTATAGGGTGAACTTTAAACATTTGTATCTAAAAGATTTAAGAAGAATATATTTTGATATTATTCTTTATAAATTGTCATATTGTCAATCCAACCTGAGGGACATATTTTTAATTCAAACAGTCCACCACCTTGGGACATAAGTACACTCCCCTCTTCACCTTGCAAGAGGTTGTCATTTTTGAGATTAGATGTATAGGTTTTCATGACCATAGCCGTTGAAAAGTCCTAGGAGGAACTTCCAAACTCAATTTTCTACTTCATATAAAACTCCTCCATGCTTTCCTTTCATTCACTTCAAGTGTTTTCAATTGTAATTGTGTAAGATAGTTTTCATTGGAATTAAATATTAGTACATTTTTCATCATCAAATATAATTCTAATCCACCCTATTTTGTGTAATATTAATTAAATTAAAAAATTTAAATAACGTTGAAAATTATTACCTTCTTTTTCTTTCTCATTCAATTAGAATTTTGTGTTTAATTTTCTACACATTTTGTGTGTGTTTTTAGAACACTACTCTTTTCTTTCCTAATTCATTTCATTCTTATTTTAACTCATCAACATAAACATATTTAGTTATATTATTAACCACACAAATGGATTATAAACTATTTCTTTGGGTTAATTCATAATTTGGGGATGTAACGTGATTGAGATATTTTTCTTATTTAACTTTCTTTGAATTAATATTGTGTATTTTAAACAAACAATCGTGTAGATTAATGACATGTTTTTTTTTAATTTAGATTCCATGAATTATTCGAACCAAAAAAATTACATGGGTTAATGTAATATTTAAGCTTGCATCGATGACATTCGATTACGATTACAACCCTATTTAATCCCTAAATTAAAGAAAAACAGTTGGGAGTTCCGATTGAAATCACCTTGTGAAGTGGATGTTAATTTAATGAGTTTTTTGGAAAAGTTCAAGTATATCACAAGATTAACTCCTTAATAATAAAATCATCCAAATAATTATTAAATTGATATAAAATATTCATAAATAAATCATTTCATCTAATATCTTCCAACAACCCCCCCCCCCCAAATCAAAATACAATCAATTAAAAACAATCATATCTAAAAATGTACCACTGCTGGGGATTCGTCCTAACTGTAATTATACACATTATTAGAGTACTGGACCTTTTAATAGTCAATAGGGGCCAATCATCCATTAATTAAAGATACCATAGATCATATTACCTCACCCTTTATTTAAACTGGGTACTTATCTTTTAAATGAGACAAAACACTTTTAACTTTAAGTAAATAACATACCAATTTTGACCATTTATTTCAGACTCATTCCGTGCCCCCCAAATAACTCAACAACCAGATACCATGGCCAATCTTCTACCTTTGGTCTCCACAATCACCATAATATTCTTGTGAAACCAAATATTGATGAATTTTTCAATGGTTTCCCTGCATGTCTCTAATATTATACACCACATAAGTGTTTTCCAAATGAAACTCACCCAATCCCCATAAAAGAATATATGGGAGGTAGTTTCCCCATCGAGAGAAACATCACTTCTGTAATTGGAGGAAAGGTTAATCCCTTTCTTTTAGACCTCATGGTCAATAGAGATAGAAAGTTTATACAGAGATAATATAAATAATTTATATTTATTAGGGATGCACACACACCCAATCAACCCCACCTAGATATATTCAACCAATTTTTCATGTAAATTATTTTTAAAATATAAAACATTAAAATCTTCCAAGCCAGATGATGTGTATACATGATGATACATGCCTTTAAAATATTTTATTTCATTAAATAAGGACCCTTGATCATTATTTAGGATCATATGAATAAACCTTGGATGATGGATCACCTCATGAAAATAAATATATAGTACCAGGAACCTAAGTAAGAAGAGGATACACTCTAACTAGTTTTCCATCCTAATGTTAAACTCACTGTGCTCTATAATCCATCATGAATAATTATTTATAAAGAGAATATATCCTTGAATATATCTCAATATTAGAGATTTTATACCATTTACCAAAATGGGCATAGGTTCCTTATTCCCATATTTACATTACATGAACCTATACCAAAATATTCTGACTTTAATGACATACCAAGAAAGTTTAACCTATAATCAAAAAATATTCTCTAAAATGTTTCTCAAGTTGATTTCACCCTATCCAATAGACTTATTGAGACAGTTAAATCTAGACCAGTATTGTTACCTCTCCCAGTGATAATCCCAGATGAATCCATTCATGATATTTTCAATGTTTGAGATAGTAGATTTGGTAAAATTGGGCACCAGTAGTATATACATTGGGATATAAGACAACACATTATTCTACCTATGAATGAAAGAAACATAATTTTAAGATTATTAATTTGAGATGAGGTGTAGTTAAATAGGTATTCATAGTGATAAATGAAAATTCTATACAAGAAAAAAGTGCTTAATTAGTTGAAAGTTTCTTCAAGATTCATAGGGTTTTGTTTTATGGAAATATTTTTTGAACATAGTTTTGAGAATGGTGATTATTAGATTTATATTTTTAGAAGAATCGAATATATGTTTCAACAGTATTCTTTTAGAGTGATTTGAGAAGAATATTTTTACCATATATAATGTCACGACCTGACCCAAGTAGGGGCTCGATCCGCAACTACCCCAAGACCTCCTCCATAGGCCAGGGGTATTAAAAAGCACCTCGGTAATAACTAACTTAGGGAGGAATTCACCAAATTACATGTACACACACACACATATCTAATTAAATG
This sequence comes from Viscum album, assembly GCA_963277665.1. Taxonomy (NCBI): domain Eukaryota; kingdom Viridiplantae; phylum Streptophyta; class Magnoliopsida; order Santalales; family Viscaceae; genus Viscum; species Viscum album. The sequence goes on along the minus strand of OY728157.1, from coordinate 450,014,195 downwards.
AAAAAGTGAAGAGGGAAAGAGTAAAATATGAAACACTTTTATAAAGTAAATCAAACATGAATGAACCTCTAGACATTAAAAAATTATAGTAGTGTATACTGAAAAGTAAAGTATTAAAACCCAACTGGAAATATGTTCCAACTTGAAAAATATGTAAATGTAAAATATCTTCTAGATTCTATCTCTTGAATCCCAAGAAATGACCACTATATGCGGTCCAAGAACACAGTATCCATAGGCTCCTCTATAGTCATGATCGACTTATCCATCATCTTCATAAGACATGACACAAGCATGAAAAACCCATGCAAGGGTGATTATATTCATACCCAGTAGGACACACTGAAAATATGAAGGGGGAAGTAAGAGTTAAAATTAGGAAGACAGGGATACTAGATGCGAGGTAAAATCAAATAGAATGACTCAACCCAACAAAGATTTTGAAATTAATCTCATCCAGACAAAAGGGGATAGACATGGTGAATATATGAACTACTCATCAAGCCTTTTTCACCTATATAAGTAGATTAGACTCATCCAACCATGAGAATATAAACATAAAAAGCACATTTAATACCTTGTGGGTATTTTCTGCTCCTAGAAAGAGTGTATCCAAATCCAAGGTGTGATTATATAAGAAGGAGATATATATTCTCAGTCAAAGAATCCAAAATGACAGATTATGGGGATTTCCATCTTACAAATCATCCCAAGAATAACAGTATCCAATAGTTTCAAAAGTCAATTCATGATGCCTAGAATCTCCCTCATCTATCTATAAGGTAAACAAACAATTTAATCCACATATCATCACTATTTCACATAGTGGAGGGGGTTCTAACTCAATTTTGAGGAATCACACCCTATTATGTCAGGGGTTTCACTATTGATGGTTAAGGATCCATGCCCATACTAGTTGGAGGGATCCACTCTAGGTCATCGAGGAACCATTCCCTAATACCATAAGAGGATTACACTCAGAAGGTCGAGGACCAATGCTCATCCGAGATGGAGGGATCCACTCTATGTCATCAAGGAACCATGTCCTGATACCACAGGAGGGTTCCACTCAAAATGTCATGGACCCATGACCAGCTCAACTGGAGGGTTCCATTATATGTCATCGAGAACCCATGACCTTATCCTCATGAGGGTGCCACTCAAAAGGACAAGGGCACATTCCCAACCCGTCTAGAGGGTACCACTTTATGTCATCGAGAACCCGTGCCCTTCCCAAAAATAGGGTTCCACTTAGATGGTCCTGGTTGATCCTACTTGATCACTTTTATCATTAAGCATTGCCTATGTAAGCATCGTGCTTAGAAATTTTCACATCATATTTCCAAATCTACAATCGAGGGAACCGTCACGTTCTAAAAGGAAAAAACACTCAGGATAGGATATTCCTGGGAAAAATTTGTGTTCAGAATTAAGAGATATGGATGATTGGAGTTCCCTAAAAAGAGATAGAGGGGTATATAACAGGTGAAGGGACCCACATGACATGTGGTCTCTCTCCACCTCTTAGTCGTATCACTGGCCAGTACATGGTTACCTATCCATGTAGTAGTACACACCATATAGGTTGACTATATGTCATGTCCAAGCTATCTAGGACTCGATCTGTATTTTTTGGTAGTGTTCATGTACTGGACCTTGTGTTTGTGTACTTTCATCTCATGTTTGTGTACTTCGGTACACAACATGTGGATTAACATGGTGTGTCACCTGTGTGATCAAGCCATTTTTTTGTACTCCTTCATGGAGTCATCACTTGTGTGATCCATCAAACGGGATGTCCAACTGGGGAAGGGATATACAGCGTGTGATAGAAGAATAAAATTTTCGTCATCCTTGACATTTCTAAAAACTTATCTACCACCGTTGAAGGGGATACATGTCCTTTGTTCATACCACTACATGAAGTGTAGTTTGGTTTTTTTTTTCAGAAATACATGATCTAGTCCTCATTCTTGCATCTGTCCAAAATGCAACATAATTGATTCTATCTATAGAAAAAAATAGTGTATCTACCTTGAAATCATGGTTCTGGTCCGGTGCCCATAAAAAAGTGGCCTCCAGTTCTTGTTGGTGTGTTCTTGTTCATTATTAACACACTCAATCTTTCAACAATTAAAGATACATCCCCAAATCATCAAATTGACCATCCATAAATTGTGTAGATCCCAGATATCTGCTCGTTCGTTTAATATATTATGAATCTGGGGGTTTTATCGGGATCTATACCACCTGGATATTCTAAAATCAGGACTGTGCATTCTAATTGGTGATGAAAGCGAAGGAAAAAAAGGGGTAAAAGCACCATAAAAAGGTTTAAAACACTATTAGCCAATAATTTTTGTCCAATGATCAAGAATGGTAATATAGAGGTAAAAAAATCAATAACCAATTAAAAACTAATGCATTTGATCAGGATTAATAAAAAATTGGCACAGACCCAGAAACAAGGGTGGATTTTTTCAACAATTTAATTAAAAGGGAATAAAAAACCAATTTATGAGTCCTGCTTATTTTATGTATTATTCATTTACAAAGAATCTGTTCTCCAATGATCGAGATAATTTGTTATGTTTGTTTCATTGTAATATTCTCTGATTTGGATTTTTTTCATTGTCTGAGAAGATTCTGTAATAGTGGAGGGAATCAGAGATCTAGATTTCAGCCAGGGTTTATGTGGAAGACCCTATAGAAACCATCCTAGTGATAATATTTTAGTGTTATCTGTTGCACTAAAATGATTTAATTAATTCCTTTAATAATTAATCAATATACATAATATACCACCAATGAGTGAGGAGTTATAACACCCCATGTTGACCCATTTTATGTCGTGCCTAGGGTAAAAACGTGTTATTGACACAATTGTGGTCTTTGATTTCTAATTGGAGCTACTATTTAAGATTTATCTTGTTTTCTTTATGAAGAATCATGCGTGTAATATAAAATATATCTAATATTTTTATAAAATTAGTTTTAGGAACATCAGACCTCAGAATCAGATGTCATATTAGTGCCAATCTATGAATATATATATATATATCTCTGTGTGTGTGTGTGTGTTTAAAATTATTTCTAGGAAAAAACTAGGACTATATATCCTTCAATCCTTCACGATTTTCATCCCCAAAAAGAAAAAATATAAAAAAAAACTTGGGATACTAATCCCACACTTCACTCTCCCACTCTCAAAAGCTCTCCTACAGAACCCTAAGTTGCGACAACACACGGACCAAGGTAATGGTCCATCCATAGAGTGTCCACTTTTTTTGATCCTTGATCACCACCAAGTTCTCCACAAATTTGGATCCATACTTGATTTTTAGCTCACTATATTCAATGAATATCATAGGGTCATGCACATATCACCTTATTTATGACACATGGAAGATGACGTGCACCCACTTCACCTGTGTGGGTAGGCCGATGTGGTAGGAAACCTCACCAACCCTATGCACAATCTCAAATAGTCTGATAAACCTTTGGTATAGATTACCTCCCCAACCAAACCTTTGAAATCCTCATCATGGGGATAACCTTAGGAAAATTTGATCTCCCTGATAGAAATCCAATGGCCTATGACAACAATCTACGTAATATTTTTATATGCTCTGGGCCAACCTCATCCGTTGATGGATGTCCTAGACTTTCTTGGTTGTCACATGCACTATCTATGGGCCCACAATATATGTCACTCCAATCCCTATCCATCACATGTTTTACCTATAGGGTATCTCGTACAAAGCCCCAAAAATGTTTTATACTGATGGTAAAGTGGTAGGTGTTGCTGTATGCAAACTCAACCAAGGGAAGTTTATCCTCCTAGCTTCGGCCAAAGTCTAACATGCAAGACCTCAGTATCTCCCCCGACACTCGGATAGTGTTCTCAGTCTTTCAATCAATCTCGGGGAGAAAGTATGTACTCATCCTTATCTAGGTCCTAACATCCTCTTACAGGCCTCTCCACAATTATGTCATAAACTACACATCACAATTGTAAAAAATTATTGAGGGTACCCCATGATGGAAAATGATCTTTCGAACGTTAAAATTCCCCAAACTCTCTATTTAACTATACTCTATGATAACAAGGAAGTGTCCCAACCTTGTGAGTCAGCCAACTATCAACCCGATGGAATAATGGATCTTCACTATATGTGGAGGCCCTGTGAAAAAGTTCTTAGATATGCCATCTCATTTACACTCTGAGATCTCAAGGGGCTACAACATACCATACAAAACATGATGCACAAATTTCAACTACTAACAGGTGAGGCACCGAGAGTCGAACTTAGATAGTCTTCGTCTCATACTGAAACACAGAAACTGCCACTGAAGGACTATATACATCTTCCCGTCACAGAGATGTACATCTTAGGGTCAAGTGTCAAAATCTTGCATCACCTCATCCCACATCATAACTGGAACTACTATTCACCCATGGAATAAGATGACATGATTCCATCCTTTCGAATATTCATCTAGTCAGTCACCCATAGATATCTAATTATGTAATACCTCACAGTCAATGTCTCCCAGTTGGGACTCTCACACACGCCCATGAAGTGAAGGAGTCAACACAATCAACTGTAGAAAATTTGTACCCTCTTACTCTACTAGGGTCAATTGAAAGGAAGATAACTTATCTAAAGAAACCTACATTAAGATATCATAGGAAGTATTACTAAGGTAATCTTCTATAATTGTTCCCTTCCCTGAAGTATAGAATTCCTTGAATTCATAGTACTGCAGGAACACACACCAGCATCACTGTCACGGGTACAGGTCTCTCTGCGTGAAGAGAAACTTAAGAATCTGGTGGTCTTATTAAACCACAAAGAACTCTCTCAGAAGTTACTGCCTCCACATACTCAAGGATAGGATTGCTGCTTCCAACTCTATGTCATTATTTTCATAGTTCTAGTGGTGGTTTCTCAACTTCCACAACCCATATGTGATAATTTTCTGCCGTTGCATCAACATGAAACCTAGCCCATCTCATAAGTCATTGCAATACACTATGAACAATTCTATTTTCTCTGGTAGTCCCAACAATGGAGAACTCATCTGCTTGATCCTAAACTCTTCATATTCCCTCTAGCAATACTCAGACCTAGTAAACATATTCCCTTTCCATGTCAGGGAATTCAAAAACACTTCAATTATATAGAAATATTCTAAAAACCTCTTATAGTACCACAACAATACAATAAATCCTCTCACCTTTGATAAATTCTTGGGTGGATTCTAAGAAATCATTTTTTCGATCTTTTATAGTCCACTTCCAAACCATTCTTAGAAAGGACATTCCCTAGAAAGTGAACCTCATGAATCCAAAACTTGCACTTGAAGAGTTTCCCATAATTATGGTGCTCTCAAAGAAAACCAAAACAATACATAAGTTCTCCACAAGCTCCTTCTCTGATGTAGAGTAGACGAGTATGTCATTGATGAATACAACAAAAAATAAGTCCATGTATGGCTAGAAAACATAGTTCATCATATCCATAAATATGGCGGGGGAATTAATCGTCCCAAAGGGTATCACGAGTAACTCATAGTATCTATAGTGACATTGGAAGGCCCACATTAGAATATCTGCCTTTTGAACCCTCAACTGGTGGTATCCAGACCTAATATCGTTCTTTGAGAACCATCTCACACCTCAAAACTGGTCAAAGTGTACATCAATACTTGGAAAGGGGTACTTGTTCTTTATCATGGCTTGGTTTAGGCGATGATAATCCATGTAAATCTTCAAACTCCCATACAAATTTTTCATGAACAACACCGGATCTCCCTAGAAGAACACAGTGGGTCTAATTAAACCCTTCTCTCAAAGGTCCTCCAACTATGACAGCAACACTATGAGCTAATTAGTGGCCATATGATATTCCAATAAAAGATATCAGAATGGATTTTGGATAAAATTAAAGGGAAAAAATACATCTCCCACCATGAAGGTAGTACCAAAATACCCAAAAGAAAGATATCTATAAAATCCTCCATAATTTAAAGAATCTAGATTCTTGAAGAGTTTTCTACACTAAGGGAAATACTTGCTAACTGATGAGTGATGGGTTGTAACCTCCTGCTCAAACAACTCATGTTCCCTAGCATGATGTCTCTCTCATAAGAAAAGGATAATATCATCCCATCAATGTGAAGGAATCTGACTTATCTATGGTGAAAATAAATCCGGTGTCAGACCATGAGAAGCCAATTCATGTAAAAGATGATGTCATAAGGTTAAATTACTAAGATAAAAATGTCCCATGTGAATCTCTCTCCACCAAGTCATATCTCTCAATGGTAAAATATGAAAGATTAAGAAGAACTATTCCCTATTGGAACCTCAAGAAAAAGATACTATGATATAACCTCAACTAGGTGATCCAGATCTTTCTCTAGGAGTACGGGGATAACAGAATTACTAGGACCTATATTTACTAATAATAAAAGAACGACTAGAAAACACACAGATCATACCTCTTATCATCCAATTCTTGTAGTTGTTTGTGGCCCCAGACACAAACTCTTTAACCCTGACATGGGCCACATGGTGGTGGTTGTGGAAGGATCTCATAGTGGCATCCACCACCCACATCTCCTCCTACCCCACTTCCCACTCTACTTCCCTAGGAACATCCCTTTCCTCACTTAGGAGATCCCTCATTATGGAACTGCATTTACTATGTCGGTATATCAGCTATCTACCTATGATGATCATTATGTCAGGTTGGGTAGTCTTGTGACAAGTGATGTCACCCATAACAAGTGAATAACCTCTCCTCTATAGGCTAATCTATACTTTTTTGATACCTCTAACCACGTCATTGAATATAATCATTGGAGGATCTCTTACATCGAGACCATGGCTCCTAGATTCTGCTAACTGCCACAGATGACTCAACTATACAGTTCCCACTACTAGCTCTAGATTTTCGGAGTCCCACTGATAGAAATATTTCTACCACTAATGCCCGCTCTAGCAGCCTAGCATAGGTGGTGATACACAAGGGTATAATGTTGGCACATTTCTCTCTACAGAGTCCCTGCTCAAACATTCATGATTTGAAGTAATCATCTGAGGTCTTTTCAAGAGAGTAACCCATAAGGTTTATGAACCTCACTATGTACTCTTCCACCATCATCCCTCCCTCATGTAGCTCCATGATCTCCCAAATCCAGACTAAGCACAAGCATGAGGGGTAGTACTCCTCATGAAATTGATGATGGAATTTGTTCCACAAGAGTGTGGAATAATTATGAATCTTTGTAAGAAGGATCCACCAGTGATCATCTGATCTATAAAAAAGGATAGGTTCTAGCATATCCACATGATCTATTAGGGTCTGAACAAGCCTAAAGATAAGAACCATTGATTCTAGAAAATCATCTATTGGATAAAGATCAGGCATTCTGCATAACCTTTGTGTTATCTGATGCTATAATATTTGGATCATGCTATGCTTGGGTGCATTCCCATCTTGATCTGTGGGAATGATCTTCTACTTGACATTGGGAGGTGTTGATACCTACCCACCTGGAGGATGGTAATTGTAGTATGGTCCATAAACTGGGGCCTCATCATTCATCATGTCATCTTTATAAACCGAAGCTAGTACTCCGGCTCACTGGAGTCATAGAGGAATCTTCAAAGTTATCTTCGAGTACTATGGTAAGAGGAGCATATATATATATATCAACAAAAATTGGTAGCTGGCTCAAGAAGGAAAATCAAAGACTATATCCTGTTTGATCCATGTACCATTAACCCATGCAATAAATGTATCTACCTGAAAAGTTGACATGCAGGTAGCCAAGGTCCTGGTGAATGGATACCATGGTCTCTAATCCATCACTAGATTCTCTAGCCTGAGAACCTCACTCGAGACACGTTGATGTTGTTTCCCAAAACCAAACCAATCCTCTAAAATGGATATGTCTAAAAAACATCCCAATGAATGAATTTACTCTAATACCAATCTTTCATGACCCAACCCAAGCTGGGGCTTGAACCACAACTACCCCAAGCCTGCCTTTATAGTCCAGGGGGTGTTGACAAGCATAGAATACTAAAATAACTCACGAAGGCCTTTTCTTAAGTACCTGTATGCACACACACAACCATCTCAATTCAATAATTCATAGGTAAATAGTAAAAATGAAAAAATACTATAAAGTAAACCAAGTATGAATAAACCTATAGATAGTACAAAAGTATTGTAGTGTAAGCTAAAAAGTAATGGGGAAAAAATAAATTCCCAACTAGAAATATGTCCCAACCTAACAAAACTGGAAAATTAAAACAATTGAGAGAGTCCAACTTTGGAATCCCAATCTACGACCACCATACGCAGTCTAAGAAACCATTATCAGTAAGCTCCTATATAGTCACGGTTTACCTTTCCATAGTATTCATAAGACATGACACATGTGGGAATATCCCATGTAAGTGTTTGTATATACATACCTAGTAGGACACCCCAAAAAGCTTAAGGGGATCAATAAGAGATATAATTCAGAATATAAAGATAGTATATGCAAGGTAAGGTCAAAGAGAACTGCTCAACCAAACCAAGAGTGTGAAATTAATATTGTCCAAACACAAGGGGATAGACATGGTGAGTATATGAAATACTCATTGAGCCATCTCCACCTATATAAGGATAGTAGACTAATCTAACAATGAGAATCTAAACATGAAAACCATGTGGCATATCGTACACGTCTTCTCCTCTCCTAGAAAGAGAGTATTTAAATACAAGGTGTGGATAAAGATGAAGGATATATATATATATGTGTGATCAGTTAAAGAGCCCAAATGAGAGATTAATGGGATCTTCATCTCATGGCTCAGCCTAAGAAGAAGAGTATCCAATTGTTCCAAAAGTCCATCAATGATGCCCATATTCTCACTCGTCTTCCCAGATGGTAAATGTTTAAGTCAAAACATGTCGCATCACTATGTCACATAGTCAATGGGCTTCTAACTCTAAGTGGGGGACCCTCCCCCTAATACGTCATGGGGGTTCTTCTCTTGAAGGTTGAGGTCTCATGCCTAGCCCTTCTGGAGGCTGCAACTCTAGGTTATCGAGGACCCATGGCCTAATAGCACTAGAGGTTGCCACTCGAATGGTCAAGGACCCATGCCCAGCTTGGATAGAGGGTTCCATTATAGGTCATCATGGACCCATGACCTGATACCATAGGAGGGTTTCACTCTTATATTTGAGGACCCATGCCTAGCCCGGATGGAGGGTTCTAATCAATGACATCGAGGACCCATTCCCTACCCCACAAGAGGGTTCCACTCAAAAGGTTGCGGACCCATTCCCAACCCAACTAGAGGGTGCCACTATATGTCATCAAAGACCCATGCCCTGTCCCGTAGGAGGGTACCACTTGGAAGGTCCCTGGTAATCATGTATGATCACTGTCTTCATCAATAATTACCTAAGTAATCACCATGCTCATAAATTTTCACATCATGTCTTTAAAGCTGAAACTAAGGGCACCATTAAATGATATGGAAAAAACACTTGGTATAGGATTTTCATAGTCCAAAATATGATTTCAAATTAAGGAGATATTGATGAATGAAGTTTCCTAAAAAGTTTTCAATGGGTACATGGCATGTGAGGTGACCCACAGAGTGTACGGTCCCACTCCAATGCTCGGCCATGTACCTAGAAAATACATGACTCCTTATCCATAGAGAAGTACATGTTGTGAAGGTTGACTACACTACATCTTCAAGATAACTAAGACTCGGGCAATGTCATGCTAGTCGTGTCTATTTACCAGAGCCCATGTATGAGTACTTTTATTTGGTGTTTTTGTACATCAGTACACGGCGTGTGTCTTTACACGGGGTGTCACACATTTTATCAAGTTGGGTTTGTGTAATCCTACACAGATTCCCCACCTATGGGACCCATCACATAGGTTTTCAAATCCAGTAAGGGACACAACATGTGAGGGAGGACTACACTTCATGTCATCCTTAATGTTTATAAAACCCTATTCATCACTGTTGAGAGTTCAACATGTCATGTGTTCATGCCACTACTTGGTGTGTAGTCGGGTTTTTTCCTAAAATCCCAGATCTGATCCTCACACACAAATTTGTCCAAACTTCTTTATATCAACTGAAATCTATGGCCGAAAATGGTGGATCTACCTATAATTCATGGTTCTGAGCCACTACTCATTGGAAAATGACCTCTGGTGCTTGTCAAGGTTTCTCCATTCATTCTGTACACACTCAATCTTTCCACCATTGAAGATCTAGCCTCAAATCATCAAATAGATCATCCTTAAACCATGATAATCCTAGATTTGTTCTCATCCATTCAATCTGATATGAATCTGTGGGTCTAATCAGGCTTGGTACCACCCGAAATTTTTTGAATCGGGACCATGGGGTCCAACCAATGATGAAAATTAAGAAACAACGGTTAAAATTATCACAAAAAGGTTTAAAACATAGTTAGACAATTGTTCTTGGCCAATTATCAAGACCATTGATACCAGGGTTAGAAAACAATTCAATAAGTAATTAAAAACGGGTACATAGGCTCATGCTATAATGACCCATGCTTGACGTGTGTGGATATTACATCATTTTTTATGAACATTTCATAAATTACACAAACACACGCAAAGATACCATATTAGTTTAGTGAATTTGGAAACTTAGAAAACAAACTTATAATCTAGTGAAATATCTTCAATATTTCCCACAATGAACTTCCCCTTTAGTACTCCTACCTAAAACCTTTCTTTATAACCTGGGGAAAATAAAACATAAGAAAAGGGTCAGCTCAAATGATTAGTAAGGATAATCAAGGGAGATATGAATCATAACATAAACATAAGGGTATAAGAATATAAACATAACATTTGAAAATTATACCATTCATATCAAAGATCATAATCTTGAGTCATAGAATAAATCCTAGAAATTCATAAGACATGCATCATAATAGAAAAATGATGGCATAGAACATGGAAAAATGGAAAACACGTAAGAATAGAAAATCATTTCCATATTAGTAAAGGATCATTTCAAAGACCATCATAGTAGAAAAAATTATTTACTAAACTTATTTCCCTCCTCATTCCATTCATGTGTTACTGAACCGTGTTTACATTCCGTTCCAGGCCAATATTATAGAACTATGATCATTTCCTATTCCAGTCATGTATTTCTGAACCGAGATCATTTCTTGTTCCAGTCCTATCAATCTCATGATATATAAATCATTACCTAATTAATTATATTTATATATAGTCCCCACACATAAAATAATGAAAACAATACATATGAGTTATATAAGAACATAAATCATTCATCACATCAGACACCATGAAAATAAATGGGTTTCATAAACATCATTAAATCATAACATAACCCATGGAAAGAAATGGGTTCCATAAATATCATTACATCATAAACATAAAACAACTATAATAATAATAATAGGGATATAATCCTTGAAAAATATTCCCATTAAAACATAAGAAACATTTTGGATATCACTTGAAAATAATTATTGAGGAAAATAACCTTTCATCTTTGAAAGGGTTTTCTTTTGTTAAAATATTGTGCAATTTTAAAATTAAAAATTTTATTTGAAAATAACCTTGTAATATTGTAAGGTAATATTCATGGTATGAAGGCGTTATGAAAGCTTAAAAATAAGTCCATTCTATGTATGTTAAAAAACATTATTCTTGTACTTTTTCCAAAAAAGTCAAAAAATACCTCATTATGAAAATGACAAAAAGATTCCTTCTAAAGTATTTAGTAAAAAATTACACATAGGTAAAAATGAATTAAATAATTGTATAAAAACATTAAAAATAATTTTAAAAAAAATTTTAAGAATCACTGACATGGAATATAAATATACCCTAGTAAATACGTTTGTTTAAACAATCTTGAATAATAATGCAATTTTGAAAAAATCCCTTACCTTTGATATGATTTCCTTTCTACATTTATAACACTCTTGTATAATGGAATAATGAATGTCATTAAATTATTCTAGAATAGTATTCATATTTCTAATATTGGATATGATCATGTTATCACCCGTTTGGTAATAATATTTCATTATTAATCATCTCTCGAGTGATAACTACTTTATTTTATTATACATGTTCTGTCATATAAGTCTCATTTATTCTGAATAGGATATAGTTCCATAATTTACATAATTAAATTAAGGTAATTAATATAATATTTATTCGTTATTTATTTTAATATAGTCATTCTTTAATAGTGATCATGGGGAATGAATCACATCATGTCGTGGAGACGGTAGGTTGTACGTACGCACGAGAGACAATTTCATTCCCTTAATGGGGAAATGTTATGGATGTGGATGGTATATTTATATTTATATAAAAAATATCTTGACAAAATATTTAGAAATATTTTTTATTTCCATCATTGTACCATCCAAGTAAAGTGGTGATGAAAAACAGATTACACCACGGTGTGGAGATGGTAGGTCAGGTGTATTCATGTGTAGTGATCTAATTTGTTTATTATAATAATAATATATATTTATTATTTCTATCATTATACCATCCATGTAAGTTGGTGATGAAAAAACATATTACACCACGGTGTGGAGACGGTAGGTCGTATGTATGCACGTGTTGTTATTTCATTTTTCACAGGATGGATAAAAGGTGGAATATGGTTGTTACGTAATCATAATAACATATCAACATATATTTGATGTTATATTTAATACTTTATAATGGAAAAAACATATGAATATTAAGTATATGAAGAAATAATCTTGAAAGAGTCATTGAAGTAGATTACATCTTCTTCAGCGAGCTCCCTCTAGATCTCCTTTTAGGGACACTAGAGTTGGTCTTTTGAGAAGAACAGTACCTCTAGAATGTTACTAAAAAGGTTAAAAAGGTATATGGGAAGGTTTTTTTCAGTATTTAAGTCTCAATGTGTTGTGAAGAAATGAGGTAGGAGATTCCCTTTTATAATTTAGGAGGGGGCACTGTTAGAAATTTAAAAAATATTAATTTATAAAAAATTCTATTTCAGTCCAAATACCACCAAAAGGTCATGGATTCAAATATAATATGAGATAATGTTTTAATATAATAAACCAATAGATTTCTTACAAATTTTGTTATTTTTTAAACCTTATCATTTTGATTAACCTTTAGTTAATTAATTTTTATTTTAACTAAGGTAAAAAAATTCAATATTAAAAGGCTATAATTGTTACTTATGTGACATTAATTAGACCATAAATGAAAATTTTAGAACATTTTTAACAATATCATATTTTTTTGTTATTTTAAAAAAATATGATTTTTAAATAATTTAATAAAAAATTATTTTCATGAAATATCAAAAGTTTCCATTTTGACACTATTTATTTCCATGATTTTTAAAAAATATTAAGATAACTAGTTAAATTTGAACCAAATATTTTATTATATTTCTAAGAGGTCCTAGGAATTTGTAAAATTTATTTATCACATTAATTATCTCAAATTTAGTTTATTTTAATATTTTTAATAATATTTCTTTGATATTTCGATTAATAAAATAATTGCTACATTAGTTTTGTGTAATTATTTAATTTACTTTTTTTCACTAAAAATTGAAAATAAAATACCATGACAAATGATAATATTCTATATTTATGGAAAATATTTATTTTACATATTTATCTATTGTATAAACCAATATTAAAAATCACGTATTTTTTAAAACATAAATGTGATGTCTTTAAATTTTTATTAAATAAAATATTATAAATATCATAATTTCTCCAAGTGGTTCAAAATATAAAAATATATATATAATAATAAATTTATTAATTTAGAAATTGGCATTGATATTAGTTCATAACACTCGTTTTTTCACATGTGGACACATAAGAGATATTAAAGACAAGGAAAATGACATTTTGTGTCTTTCTTTGATTTAGATAATATGTAAGTCATTTTCATGGAAAAGTTTCCATTAAATGACTTAATTTATATCCTTATGTGTTAAGGGTATAATTTCATTCAACCAATATAATTTTGTCATTTTTAGGGTCATATTATAGTCTATAATTTTATTTTTAATCTAAATTAACTAATTTACCCTTCAGTGTGGAAAAATAATTTACCATAGTTACTATTCATATTGGCCAAAAAATTAAATGGGAAATACTTAATAAATTTGAACCTTATGAACCCAAATTTTACATACATTTTTCAAAATTTAAAACATAGAATTTCTAGTAATTAATTAAAAATTAATCTCATTGACGGAACGTCAAAACGAGTTTTAAAGGTAAAAATGTTCAAAATATTGAAATAAAAAATTCAATGTGAAATTAATTGAAATGACGTACACTAGATTAATGGTAAACATTGGATATAATTATACTTTAAATAAAATTAAAAATATAGTTTAACAATATAAATTATTTAAATGATAAATTTGTTTACAGTTAGAATGCAATATTTCCTTACTATTCATAAAAACAAAAAACTTATCATAAAAATAAAAAAATAAACCAAAGTAAATTATTATATTATTATTTAAAATAATAAGTTCATTTTTTCATGTAAAAACTATAAAAGTGTCAAAAATTATATTTAAAATTGGTTCTCTATTAAATGGTGGTAAAATTACCCTTTTGGAAAATATAGGTTTGTATGCCTAAAATTTGGTTTGTTCTTGTCTTATGCCTATAAAATCTAATGGATAAATTTCAAAAATATTTTATTTAATATATAACATATGTATTTCTATAATATCATTCAATAATTTTAATTAATTTAATTTATTAAGACAAAACGACTTTGGGAGCATAAAAATAAAAAAAAATCGGTTATAATAAATTGTTATATATAACTTCATTTATAATTAATTGGTAACTAATGAATTTATCTTATAAAACATAAATTTTCATAATTTGTTTGATTTTATTAATAAATTATAATTTAATGGATAGTTTATATCTTATTGTATTAAATAATAATATTTTAATAATGCACTATTGTTCTATAAAATTCGGTATTGCATTTAACGAAAGCTATCAAAATAACTGAGTGTTAGGGGAAACACAATCCAATTATAGTGTTTTTTATACCACAAGATAATCTTGTGTTTCATGTAGAAAAAAATTCTTGGTGTATTTTACAACACAAAACATCCAATAAATCAAATTATTAAAAAAATAAATCTCATAAAAATATCGAGGTGTTACATTCTACCCTAGTTAAAATGAATTTCACCTAGAAATTAATCTAGGTTATTAATGGATTAATAACTGAAAGTTACACTCATAGAAACTGACATCAAAAAATTAATACTAGAACTTCATTTAAAAAATGAAATTTAGAAACTTAATGGTTACCCAAAGTAACTCATTATCGGGTTTCCACGTAGTAGAATATAGGTGGAAAGTGAAAACATGGACATGGAAGAGAAATATAACTATCATTTTATAGTGGAGAATGATTGGGAATATGGTTAGGATAATGTTAACAATCAAAAATCCATGAATCTATAATGATCTAAGGCTCCATTTGATTCATTAGAAAATAAAGTACTAATATAACATTTTTTGTTTCAATATCCTTTCTCTAGATTTGAAGATTTTTTTATGAGAATAAATACTTACGTGATTAAGAATAATCTCTTCCTTTCATTGTTCCCTGATCAATTTCCAATTAATATCTTATTCCAATAAATGAAGGTTAATTTTTCATTCCTAAAGTATTAAAAGATCATGATATCCATACATATGTAGATAAGTCATTCCATCTATCTTCAGTTATCATCACAAAAAGATGGTTTGCATGGGTTATCCAATATTCAAAAATACTCATATATAAAGATAATACTTTATTATCTAAAAAATAATCTAAAGATTAACTTAAACATTCCATTAATGGTTAACCATTCAAAACATAAAAAATTTGAAAAATAATAACATTATAAATAAGGTCAGTAAATTTCTCAAAATCAGTTCAACATCGATCACTTATATATCATAAATTAGCTCTAAATTTTCACATTCCAAACATGTGAAACCTATTATAATGTATTCTTTGAAAACCTGGTAATAACCTATATTACTATAAAACCATAATGAATGTATGAATGCTTTAAAAAATTTACTCTTTCCAAAATTTCATCAAATCAGTCCCAATATCATTATTGTTATCAAACATCTCTTTATTTCATTATCCCAACATTATGCACATATTATGGGTTTTCCTTCTCTAAATCACCTTACGACCACAATCACCATTCATGGATACTAATACCATTCAACATATTCTTTAAAATACATAAGGAAAAGTAGTAGAAATATCCTTAGATGTTTCATTAATCCATAATATGATAACTTTTTTCTTCAATTCTAATACAGAGACATGCAACAATTCATATATATTATTGAACCATTAACAAAGATTCATCTTTTTATTCCTTAACACTTCTTTCATTTTATATGGAATTCATAGTCTCTTCATCATCAGTAATATTACAATTACTCATATGACATTTCAGATTCAATTCATGATATTTCCCCTTAGGGTATCAATTTCCATAATCCCTATAATTTCCACATTTAAAACAATTAACTGCCATTAATTCCTAAGAAATACCATTTTCCTTCTCTTAATAACCTTACGACCTCAATCACCATTCATGGTTACTAATACCATTCAACATATACTTTGAAATACATAAGGAAATAAATAGTATAAAAATCCTTAGATGTTTCATTAATCTATAATATCATAAAAATTTTCTTCAATTCTAATACATATCCATGCAATCATTTATATATCTTATTGAACTGTTAACCAAGATTCATCTTTTTATTCCTTAACACTTCTTTCATCTCATATGGCATTCATGGTCTCTTCATCATCAGTAATATTACAATTACTCATATCACCTTTCAAATTCAATTAATGAGATTTCCCCCTAGGGTATCAATTTTTATAATTCCTATACATTCCACATTTGAAACATAACTATCATTAATTCCTTAGAAATACCATTGTCCTTATCCATTATGATAACTAAACCTTTTCATTTGTAATTAATTGCTTTATGTCCTTCTTTTCCATACCCAAACCATCATCAGGTTCCTTTAAAACATTCTCCTTTATTCCTCTTCCCATGTGATTTACATGAGAAAAATTGAACATTATTTACATTGTGGTCACCATGAAAGTCCATATTTCTCTTATTATGTTGTTCTAGAAACTCACTAAAGTTGACATTATTGATCATATTATGATATTGATGATTATGAATAATTATAGTAATTCTCCTTCCAACTTCCATTTCATTTGGTTTCTCATAAGGAAGATCATTTCATTGTCCATTATATTCTACAATAAGATGAATCCTCCAGGTTCCACCCATTATCTAAATCAAAAAAAGAATAGTTTTAGTGTAAAAAATCAAACAATGAAAACAACATATTCAAGGGGAAGTACTTTCAATCTCAAACATCTTAGGTTTTATCCTAGGTTATCCATGATCATTACAAAAAATCTAGTATTTTAACCTATACTTAGACTTACCCTTAGGTACATCCCTAGACACATCCTTATAAATATATTTAGGGATATCACTAAATTTTTCTCATCTCAGCTTCCAAATGTTGACTAAACCTTCACTTTGATACCAACTATAACAACCCAACCTTGAAGTGCATGTATATTAGAGAATTTCTATGTAAGATTTCATATATTACATAAACACACAACCGAAGACCATAATAGTATAGTGCCTTTGGAATCATATAACACAAACTTCTGATCTGGTGAAATATCATCAATGTTTCCCAAAAATACCTTCCCCTTTAGTACTCCTTCCTAAAACCTTTCTTTATAACCTAGGGATGAAATAATAAGAAAATGGTGATATCAAATTATCAGTAAAGATAATAAAGGGAGATATAAATCAAAACATAAACATAAGGTTATAAAAATATGAACCTAACATTTTGAAATTATATAATTCATATCAAATATCATTATCTTGAGTTATATAATAAATCATATAAATTCATAAGAAGTGAATCATAAAAGAAAACATTGGCATCGAACATGAAATTATGGAAAACACAAAATCATATAAAATAATTTTCAGAATAGTAAAGGCTCATTTCCAAGACCATCATTGTGGAAAAATTCATTTACTGAACTAAGTTCACTCCTCAATCTTGCCTTATGTCACTGAATCAGGTTTACTTCCCATTCCATCCCTGTATTACTGATCCAAGTTAATTTCTAATTCTATTATTGTATTAAGGAACTAAGATCATTTCCATATCCCATGAAATACTAATATTTACCCAGTAAATTGGAGTGACCTATAGGTATCATTTATCATAGAATTAAAACTATACATACGTGTGGAACAAGAACATAAATCATTCATCATATCTGAAGCCATGAAAAAAATGGCTTTCATAAACATCATTCAATCATAAAATAACCCATGATATTAAATGGGTTTTATAAATATCATTCCATAATTAACATTAAAAATATATTAATAATAGGGAAATAATCCTTGAAAAATATTCTCATTAAAACATAAGTAACATTTGGGATATCACTTGAAAATAATTCTTGAGGAAAATAACCTTTCTTCTATAAAAACGTTTTATTTTATTGAAATGTCATAAAATTTAAAATAAAACATTTTCTTTGAAAATAAAATTCTAATATTGTAAGGTAAGGTTCAAGGTATGATGGTTTCATGACTGAATAAAAATCCATTATTTCCATTTAAGTTAAAAAACATTTTTCTCATACTTTTACCAGAAAATTAAAAAACTACCTCATTATGAAAATGACAAAAATATTTCTTTCAAACCATGTAGTAGAAATTTACACATGGTTAAAAATGAATTTAATAATTGTATAATAATAGTAAAAATACTTTTAAAAATATTTTTAAGAAACATTGATTTTGAATATAAATATACCCCAGTAAATACTTACGTATAATCAATCTTGAATAATAATGAGATTGTGAAATTCACCCTTACATTTGGAATGATTAACTTCATACACATCTAAAAATAGTATATGATTTGTTGAAGAATGTTATTGAATTATTATATACCCATTTTTATATTTATTATACCATATATTATCATATTATCACTCATTTGATAATAATATTTCATTATTATTAGTCTCTCAGGAGCTAACTACATTATTTTCTTAGGCATGTTTTGTCGTATAAGTCACAATTATTGTACATAGGGTATAGTTACACCATTTTTAGAATGATATTGGAATAATGTATGTCTTATTTACTCATTTTTCACATTTATGTAATCATTATTTAAAGGTGATCATGGAGAATTAAGACAACGAGCCCGTACCCAAGTGGTAAGGGCTCTTTCTTGGCATCCAAGATACCCAGGTTCAAAACCAGTTGTAGGTGAATTTTCGGGTACTGTAGCAGGCTGTAGCAGTACTGTAGCAGTTACTGTTCGGTACTATAGCAGCCGGAACTATTCACTATATTTGGGCCTTTGGGCTACTGGTTTGGGCCTACGGGTCTCGAGAGCCTTCAGGTCATCAAAGGAGATAGGGCCACAGGGCCTTCGGGTCATGTAGACCATGGAGTAGCCCAGTTCACACAATAACAGGCCCCATAGGAGGATCAGAGCAACAAGAGTAGCAGCCACCAGATGTAGAGCTAACCGGATTGGATGAATGAGAAGGTATGGCAGCTGCCATCGGGACCAGGCACCGTGCATCTTTGTACAGGGCAATGCTAGCCGATCAGCAATGCAAGGTGGGGGAGCTAAGGTGATCAATGATGCACGATGCTTGGGAGGGGTAGTTCTGTGGGCTGGGCCTACGGGTTATGTAATGGGCATGGTGTGCCTCTGGGCCTTCGGGTCATGTATTGCGGGTCATGTCGGGCCTTGTGCCTTGGGCCTACGGGTCATGTATGGGTTCCCCTTCAACCCTTAAAACATGGATTATATATAATAAAATAAAAAAGAAGGCCTTCGGTCCATTCGGATGGAGAATTAATCACATCACTTTCTTGAGAGGGTAGGTTATACATACACACGAGTGATGATATCATTACCTTCATGGTGAAATGGTATAGAAGTGGGTGGTATATGTATATTTATAGAATAAATACCATTTTATAATATTCATTTGTATTTATTATTTCCATCATTATAACATCCATGTAAAGTGGTGATGAAAAACATTTTACACCACAGCATAGAGACAGTAGATCATACGCACGAAAGAGTGGTGGATTTGTTTTTTATAGATAAAAGGTAGAATATGGTTGTACATAATCATAATAACATCTAATAATATATTTGATACTATATTTATTACTTTATAATGGCAAAAACACATGATGATGAATTAAAAGAAGAAATAATCTTAAAAGAGCCGGTGAAGGAGATTGCTTCTTCTTAAGCGAGCTCCCTCTAGATCTCCTCTTAGGGACTCTATTGTTGGTATTTTTAGAAAACATGTACCTATAAAATTCTACTATGTAATTTTATAATGTAAATATATAGGTTATGGATGATCTTTAAGTATCAATGTGTTGTGAATAAATGAGGGAGGAGGTTCCCTTTTATAATTAAGGTAGGGGCTCCTTTGGAATTTCTAAAAAATATTATATTATAATAAATTAAATTTTATTCCAAATGACACAAATGTCTATTTATCGAATGATAAGATAAAATAATGTTTTAATATAATAAACTAATATATTCATGACATGTTTTGGGATTTTTTAAAACCTTATCATTTTGATTAACCCTTAGTTAATCAATTTAAATTTTAACTAAGGTAACGAATTATTCAATATTAAAATGTTGTAATTTTTACTTATGTGATTTCAATTAGTAAATAAATGAATAATTTAGAACATTTTAAACCATATCATAATTATTATTTAGTTTTTAAAATTTTTTATAGTTTTTAGATAATTTGATAAAACATTATTTTGATTAAATATCTATTGTGTCATTTTGATACTATTTAATTCCGAGATTTTTAAAAATATCAAGATAACAAGTTAACATCAAAACAAATATTTTATTATACCTCTAAAAGGTCATAGTAATCTAGAAAATTCTTTTATCACATTTATTATCTCAAATTAAATTTATTTTAATATTTTTATTATTATTTATTTGATATTTACATTAATAAAATAATTACTACATTTGTATTTTGTAATTATTTAATATACATATTTGTTCACTAAAAATTAAAAATAAAATACCATGATGAAGATAAATCTTCTATATTTCAGAAAAATATTTTTATTAGAATTTATCTACTGTATAACACAATATAAAAAATTATATATTATTTAAAACAAGAATGTGACATCATTAAAGTTTTATTAAATAAAATATTATAAATATCATAATTTCATCCAAGTGGCTCAAAACGTAAAAAAAATTATATCATAATATATTTATTTATCTAAAAGTGTAAGTTGATATTCATTCATAACATTCATTTGTCCCCATGGGGACACATAAGATATATTAAAGACAAAGAAAATGACATTTTTGTCTTTATTTGATTTAAATATTATATATTTCATTTTCATAGAAAAAGTGTCCATTAAATTAATTAATTTAGATCCTTAAGTATTAATAGTATAATTTCATTAGTCCAATAAATTTTATGAATTTTTTAGGGTCATTTTATAGTCTTTATAATTTTAATTTTAACCTAAATTAACTAATTTACTTTTTACCACAGTAACAAAATTTACCATGATTACTATTCATATTTACAAAGAATAAAAGATACATCATTACTAAATTTGGACCTTATTAATCCTAATTTGACATCAATTTTTTCAAAATTAAAATCCCATAAGTTATTTTAATTAATTTAAAATTAATAGCATTGACTGAACAAGATAATAGGTTTAAAGAGTGAAAATGTTCAAAAGATTGAAATAAAAATTCAATGTGAAATTAATTATAATGACCAAAATTATATTAAATGATAAAAATTGCATCTAATTATAATTTTAATCTAATTAAAAAAATTATTACTATAATCTATTTTATAAAAAATTATTTTTAATTAAAATGCAATATTTTATTACTATTCATCAAAAACATGAAACTTATCCGAAAAATAAAATAATATTCAACCAATATAATTTTTATATTCAAATTTAAAAGAATAAGTTCATTTTTTCATATAAAAACAATAAAAGTTTCAAAATTGGATTTAAAATGTGTTCACCATTAAAAGGATGTAAAATCGCCCATTTGGAAAATATAGGTTTTATGCATAAAATTTGGTTTGTTCTTATCTTATTCCCCTAAAATCTATTGGATAAATATCAAAAATATTTTATTGAATATATAAAATATATATTTCATTAATATCATTCACTAATTGTAATTAATTTAATTTATTACGATAGAATGACTTGGGGAGCATAAAAAATTCCATTATAATCAATTGGTATATATATTTTCATTCAAATTAATTTGTAACCAATGAATTAATCTTATAAACCATATATTTTCCTACATTTCTTAATACTATTCATAACTGTTGATTTAATGGATATTTTATATCTTATTATGTTAAATAATAATATTTTATTAATGTAATATTGTTTGGTAAAATTCGATATTGTGTATAATTCAAGCTATCAAAATAACTCGGCATTGAGTGTAACATAAGCCAATCATAGTGTTGTGTGTACCATAAGCTAAGCTGGTGTTTCATGTATTACAAGATTATCTTGGTGTAGTGTACAATAAAAAAATCAAAGAAATCAAATTATTAAAAAAAATATCTAATAAGAATATTGGGGTGTTACACATGCTCAATCCAGAATTGGAGGAGACCCAAAAACAAGGGTGGATATCCGGAAAAATGTAATAAAAAGGATGTAAAACACCAATTTACAATCCATACCTCAATTATGGATTTTTCTTTGATGAAGAACACATCTTCCAACGATCGATATAAGTAGTTTTGTTTGTTGTCTTCTCTGATATGCTCTAATTCGAAGATCCGTCATCGCCTAAGGATATTAACCAATAGAGGAGGGAGGAAGATATTTTGATTTCTCCCAAGGATTATGTGGATAACCCTATATAAATCAGGTTTTAAATATTCTATGAGAGTTATCAGTTTCTCTAAAATGATTTAATTAATTCATTTAAAAATTAATTAATCCACTTAACGTACCGCCCAAGAGCGAGGAGCCCGAACACCCCACGCCAACCCATTTTATGTTTCGTCTAGGGTGAAAACTATATTCTCGACTCAACTGTGGTCTTTTATTTCTGATCTGAGCAACCATTTAATAGTTATCCTATTTTCTTTAATAATTTTTATGTGTATAGTATTAAAAATATTTAATATGTTTATAAAATTAATTTCAGGCACACAGGGTCTCAGAATCGTACGTCATCTTAGGGCCCAGTTCTGTAAATATGTAAAAAAAATATTTCAGTGTCTTATAAGTCAAAAAATAGGACTCTAAATATTAATTCCATCAGAAAGAGGTCTGTGGATGTAGTTTCAAAAGACTGATGGTATTTTATGGAAATGATTCAATGATCATATAAAGATCATCAGACAAAGATCATATCAAATAATGTTCAAATGTTGCCTTTTATATGGGTATCCTTTCACATTGGAATGGATACCCTTATGTGGGTAGTTGAAACATTATACTACTATCTCACATGTGTTTTTCCTTGATTTCTAACAAATTATAGTTTCAAAGGAAGGTACAACTATTTATTAGAAATTTCCCAAGTCAATGGATTGTTGAAAAAGAATACCAATGGTTAGAGAAAACTTCTTGACCATAAAAATACATATATAAATATTTAGTGGCCCAGCTCTATAACTATGACTAAAAATTTTATAAAAATTTTATGTTTCTTATATAATTTTTTTGAAATTTAAAAAGGTGGTAAAATGTGTGATAGTCTGTAATCATTTTGATCATATAAAATGAAAAGGTTTTTTGTGTTCTCCCAAAGATGTAAATGTTTTTTTGAACTCTGTTAAATCTAGTCTATCTATTTTTGTTTTATTGTTTTTTTGTAATTTTTATCATTGAGCTTCTGTGTGGTGATTCGGTTGGTTTCACTCTTCCTAGTTCCAAATCACATAACTCAGAAGGTGGTGATTTTTTAATGGACACTCTATTAGATAAATTTTTTTAAACTATTCCATTGTGTAGGATTAGGTGTTCATATTAACAACTTCGTCTGATGAGAATTATCTTTCTAGGTATTTCAATCGGATAAAATAGACATAGGTTGATTCTCGAGGTAGTTATTATTTCCTCCCAAGAAGTTATATAAAATTGAATCAATGGTTCATTTCTACTTCATGCACTATATTCGGCTGATTTCTCCCCATAGCATGAATGTTATTAGATTTTAATTGTTGTACTATTATCAGTAAAATAACATTAAAATATGGAAAATTTCATATTGATAAGTTTGATGGAATGAACCTTTCCTTTTTGAGAATATAACTCAAAGATCTTTTAATAAATAATGAACTCGATGCTCCTTAGTGTGGAAAATATCTTGAAGCAAATGACAAAGAGTAATGGATGAAGTCGGATTAGAAGGATTTACCCTTAATAAGGATAACTCATGCATGAAATTTTTTATTCAATATTAGATAGAGTAAAAATACTACAATGGATATAAAATCATTGTATGAAATGTATGAGAATATAATAGATCTTAAAAAATTTCACATTGAATAGATTGTTCAGCTTGAGGTTATCGTATAGAAAGCCTATTTTTGATCATGTTAATGCTTAAATATAATCCAAGTGATGTGTGAATATATGAACATAAAATTTTTCAGATGATGATTAAGATTATATTATTCATTATTCACTTCTTGGGAGTTGGGATTCCCTATTAATAATAGTGATTAACTCTAGTGGGATGGTAGATATTTTTCTAGAAGATATTCAGAACAAAATGTTAAATGAAGAGTTGAGGAAAAATAATTTTCATAATTCATCCATAAATGATCTCAATGGTATAGTACAAGGATGATTAGATAATACTACAAACCATTAGAAGAATAAATCATCATAAGATAAGTTCTAGAGAAGAAGTCTATGTAAGTTAATAGATTTTGGTCCAACATGATGAATTTATTGGAAAATGGTATATATCGAGAATGATTTCTAGAATCAGATAGAGGAATAAAATTTTGGATAGAAAGACTTACTCAGTTCAACATATGGAGAGTCCAACTTGAAACTGAGTAAGATCATTCTAGAATATTCATGGGTTATTTAATTGGGGACAACAATTTATTAAACTAGCGAGGGAGGTTTTATAGTTCATTATATACTAAGAAGATTAGGAATATTTCATCTAGTGGATGATGAAGCTATAAATATAGTAGGGAAAGGTGATGTGAATATTTGAATGAAAATATAAAGTTTCTTGAAACTAAATGAATTTTAAAACATTCCATACCTTTGAAGTAACCTCATATCAGTGAGATAACTTGATGATCCAGGTATCAAAATGAATTTTTTCAATTTTATTTGGAAGATCAATAAAATTTCCATGGTTATTTCTTGTGGAGTAAGTAATAGTACTGTGTATCTTACCTAATGAAGTGATTAACTTACATATATTGGAGTAACTTTATAAAATGGTCTCGTAAAGTGTTATTATAGGTTTGATCACCCTAGTGATAAAAATATCAATGTTCTAGAAGTGATGGTTATACATAAACTAAATAACATTTACTTTGAAAGTTGTTAAAGTTTTATATTAAGAAAATAAGAGAGATTACATCAACTTGGTTGGAATAAAATCAAGGAACCAAAATTTAGAACATATTCATTCTAATGTTTGGGGACCATATCCTGTATTCTCATATGTAGTTTACTTTCTTAGATGATCTTACTTGAAAGGTGTGGATATACATCCTAAAGAATAAATCAGATGTGATGGAGGATTTTATTCAATGGAAAGTTATGTATCAGAAAGAGTTTAAAAGTAAGTTAAAATATCCCTAGAAAAACAACGGTGGGGAATAAACCATACACATATTTCATAACTTATGTAAGAATAAGGGAATTGGGCATGAGAAAAAGTTTCTAGGGACTCCACAAAAAATGAAATAGCAGAGAGGATGAAGCGAACACTGATAGAGAAATATCAAAGTATGAGCCTACAATCAAGAATGTCTAAGGTAATTTGGGAAGAAGCATTGAATACAACATCTTACCTTGAAAATAGTTGTTAGGATTCAGCTGTGGTACAATAACTTCCAGTAGAATTTTAGTTTGATAAGATACTGGCGGTCAACCATCTCATGATATTTGGAAGTGTCACTTATGTACATATTTATGCTAAAGATAGAGATAAGTTAGAGGTAAAATAAAATTTTTGTTTTGTTGTTGGATATTTAAATGATAAAATTGGTTATCACCAATGTGGTGATGAAAATAAACAAGTCATATGGATCTAAGATATTGTTTTCAGTGAAACAATTCTGTTAAAATATCAAAACCTACTAGAGAGGGATGTTGTGGGATGCTTAACATCATTTTTTTTAATTACCAGATGGAAGTTACCAAAAAAAGTTTTATAGAAAGTTAGTGAGATACATCAGAGGCTATAAATCTATTTGTAAGTATACCAGATAGATGTAGATTGGGAAGACCATTGTTAAATAGTAAAATTTCAAATAGATATGTACTAGGAAGAGAATGATCAGACATACCTTTAAGAGATTGAATACTTTAATATAGTGATGTTCTAATGGATGAACCTAATGTTATATTGAGGATATCCACTCATATCCGGAAATATGTTCAATGTTTTGGGTATGATATAAACTTTTTTACTTCTAATGGATGTAGGGTAACCAAACATTCCGCAAGAAGCATCCACTCTCCAAGACTCTAAATAATGGGAGTCATCCATTAAAGATAAAATTAATTCCTTAGATATCAATAAAATTTTCTAGTTGGATGAGCTACTAGATAAAAAATGAATTTTTAAAACAAATGGATTTTTCATTTGAAAGGTGAATCTAGTGGAATTAAAGTATATAAAACGGGGTTGGGGTGAAATTTTTTCAAAGAAAAGTTGGAATTGACTTTTTTAATGTTTTCTCACCAGTGTTGAAGAAAAATAAAATTCAAATAGTTCTTAGTATTGTTAAATATTTTGATTTATATTTGGAGTGTGTTTATGTAAAAAATATATTTTCCTCAGGGAGATTTGGGGGAAGAAACTTTCATGGTTCATCCTAAGGGATTTGAGGTTCATCAGAAGAAGTATTTTGTTTATTGGTTGAAACTAATTCATTTGGATTGAATAGAAATCCAATATAGTGTAATAGGTAGATAGAATATTTCATGGTTGAAGAATGTTTCATTCTATGTAAGTCTTATAACTATTTTTTCATGAATCAATGAGAAGATACAAAAAATCTCATACTGTTTTTTTGTGGATGATAAGTCGATTTTTTCCATGGTTCCAAAGGATTGAGGAACATAAGAGAAATATTTGAAGAATATTTTAGGTGAATAATCATGGGTAAGATAAGAATATATTGGGGTCAGAATTTAGAGTGGTAGAAAATTTAGCTCATTGGTTTTTTCTAATAAAGAATACATTAGGAAAGTAATCAAATGCTTTAGAATAAATCATTATAAACTGGTCCTACCACCCCCTAGACATTTCAAACATTCCATAACTCAAGTACCATAAATGAATAGATAGTTTCATGATATATAGAGTGTTCCTTATGCTTTACATGTATTAAGATTAATGTACGCAATAGTTTATACTCAATCTGATATTTCTTTTCAAGTAGGATTTGTTATCTCTTTCATGTACAATCTAAAACGAAAACATTGGGAAACTATAAAAATGATATTACAATACATGAAAGGGTTGGATGATGTAGAGTTATTATTTAGTGATGATGATTAGTAGAAAGGTTTTAAATATGTGGATTTTAATAAATGCAAAGATTCATGGAAAAGTATTATAGGTTTTGTATTTACTTTTGGTGGAACAGTATTAAGTTGGATATATCATTTTTAATTAGTCATTACTTTGTCTACAATATAATCAAATTATGTTTATACTACTAAAGAACGAAATGGGTGATATAGCTGATGTGCTTAATGGATGACCTCAAAAAGGTATAAAATAGTGGAATGTTATTATATTATAGAAAGAGTTTCATCCATCATTCCCCCAACCCAGTATTTCATGCAAGAAAAAAACACACTGACAAGAAATATCATTTCATATGAAGTATGTTGGTAGATAAAATTTGGATCATCATAATATTATTCAGAAGAAAAATCATGAGTTTTTATTATAAATGTGACAGTTCAAGAATGAGTGAGGAAACATAATACCTTTTTGTGAATTGGATAATTGGATATAATGGGGTAAACTACATACATTAAATAGAGGAATAGTATAGGTGAATGAAATAATATGTTAACAGAAAATCTAGAATCGATTTCAATTATAAGATTGTTGGGTTTGTAGAACATTTTTTCAAGATTCATCAAAAAGAGTTTTCTAGAAAAATATTTCTAGAGAGTATTTTTGGAAATATATGATCAAGTGAATATTATTAGACATACCAAATAGATCTTTCCTTCTCTGGTGTTTTAGGGTTTTCGGTCAGAAGTTTGTTACCGAATAGAACTACCATTAGACAATGGTCAGTGGATACAGTGTCATCGAATAGAGAGTTTTATATGGAATGGATTCAATGTTCTGATGGAAATAATTAGACATAGATCATCTCAAATGATTTTCAAAGGTTACCTTTTACAAGGGTATCCTTTCTTAGTGTTAAGGTTACCCTTATGTGGGTAATGGAGACTTTATTCTACCATTTTTCTATATATTTTTTGTTGCATGACGACTGATGATTGATGAATTTAATGGATGGTAAAACTAGGTATCAGTAGTATCTTTAGAAAATGGATGGTTGAATATAAATATTGAATGTTAGAACAAAATTTTTAACCGGATGAAGACTTATATAAAGGTTTGGTAGCCCAAATCACCTATTATAACTGAAAAATGTGTGAATAATTTATGTTTCTAATAAATATTTGGTATTACTAAAGAGGAGATAATGTTAGTGAGAGTTTTTAATCTCTTGTATCTCTAGAAATAAAAATGTTTTTGTGTTCCTTCATATATTAAGTGCTTCATCTAAACCACATTAAATCATTTTTTTTATTTTTAAATGTTTTTTTTATGATGTTCTTGGGTTTGTTTCACTCTTCCTACTCTCAAATAACATAACATGGTGTGTTCTTATTATCGAATGAACTATAAATCTAATATAAAGTTATGAAGCTATTTTTCAATATAGCATGAAGTGTCCAGATGAACATCTTTATCTATCGAAAATTGTCTCAATAGTTCCATCCATTGGAAAGAATGGATGGAGGTTTCTTATCAAGTGTGTTTTTGTTTCCTACCATAAAAAAGATTCTCTTAAGTAATCTGTTAGAAAATTTCTACTACCCATGCCCATATTTTCAATTCTTCTAATACACCTCTGAGTTATAAAATTGGAAATATAAGTGGTTTTTTATCTATATTGGTACATTTCCTTATCTATTTTTTGAACTCTGTCAAAATATTTTTATAGATTTTAATTGATCTATTTTTTCATTAATGAAGAAAATTATATCATCTACAAAAAATAGATTTGAAACAACTAGGATTCCATACATACCCTTAAAAGGTATTCCACTCTCATGAATATCACATTATTTATATTTATATTGAGATCATCTCTCACAATGATGAAAAGGTTTGGTGAATGAAATAATTCTTTCATAAGAACTCACATTGACTTGAAAAACCTAGACATATTCCCCTGTGAGAGATGTAAAACATTATAGATGAGTAGAAATGGAATAGAATATCTCATAGCCATTCCGGTAATCCAAATAATTTCATGATATTCAATATATAATTCCACTATAATTTTTCATATGCTTTTTCCATGTCTATTTTTACAATAAAATTTGAGGCTACTATTTTTATAGAAATCACAAAAACAATTTATTATGCCAACCAATGGATGATTAGTTCATGGATGATATCATGATGTAGATGAAATAAAAACTATGAATTCACAATACTAAAAATTTTTATATTTGTGATGGTCTATTTGTGACAGGGTTCAGTTGGAAATAGAGTTTTTTGCGACGGGTCGTCGTAAATATTTTTCCTGAGGTTTTTTAAAAACCATATTGCAACGGCCCATCATAAATACTATTTACGATAGGGAGGGCTAGTCACAAATAGATTAAAAAATTTGAATAAAATAACATTAATTATAAAAAAACAATATTATAAAATAAGAAAAATAATATTAACAAAAATAATATTATTAATAATATAATAATAATAATAATAATAAAATATTAATATTAATTAAATAATAATATTGATATAAGTAAAATAATAAAATAATAAAATAATTTTATTAATAATTAAATTAATATAATAATAATAATAAAATACGTTTAATAACATAATAATATTATTATTAATAATAATGAAATAATAATATTAATATTAGAAAAATAAAAAAAATAAAAATAATCAAAACCTCAATATTCACAAAAATGTAAACAAAATATTAAAACCAAATAATAGAAAATATTAAAAATTAAGAAATAATAATAAATTAATGAAATAATAAAAAATGAAATATTCATAGTAATATAAAAAATGCACTATATAAAAATTTAAATAGTTAATATTACAAAGAAAATTAACATTCAAATGGTTTATAAAAAAATACATTGCTTAGGTGTGGGTCTTCTAGAGGAGATGGTTGAGGGAACTTTATCCCAAAACCATGAGCTAGATATTTCATGTACTCCATTTTCATATGGTATTATTGCTTCCATTGATGCATCTCCTCCTCCTACTATTGTTTTTGTCATTGGATCTCTTCTTGTGTCTACTGCTGCCATTCATACATACCCTCTGATTCCCTTTTCATACTCTCTATAAGCTCACCTTGAGATCATAGTTGTCATTGATGCTATGCATCAGATGATGATTACTCTCTGCGAACTCCTCTCGAGCTAGACGCTGACATCATAGTGGTACAATAATAACTCCCAACTATCAATAGAGGGATGATACCAACAAATCAGCCATTATCAAAGGAATATTGGGTCACATGTATACATCACGCCTTATCAAATTAGCGGGTGTTGGTCTGACCATCATTCTTGCCCAGACTCTTAGTCTATGTCTGATATTTCACAGCCTCAAATGATTCATTCAGTTTCTTTTTAAAATTAAAAAAGATAAAATATTATTTGTAGTTAATTTTAAAATTCAAAAATAAATTATACTGACCACAATATGATGCTGGTGATTATATCTAATCTCTCCAGTGACGGAATTTCTATACATCTTCCTATAAATTTCAAAACATGTAATATCAGGTTGTTCTACTACCTATATGAATATAAAATAAACAATTTATATTAAAAGTTATAAAAATTATTTAAAAAAAGTACTTATCATATGTTTCCTATGCGTACTGAATGTACGACTACCGACTCGATGTGTCACCTCCTATCTCCCCCTTAGTTTTTCGACCTTTGGATGATCTCATCTAAAAACAACCACTCATCTAGGGTAAACACAATCCTTCCCAAATCTGAGATGAAATGTAATCAGGTCGGTGGGAATGAAAAGACACATTAAACTCTTTCACTCCTACTTTAATCATTTCTTTCCTTTTCAAATTGTGTAAAAACTAATGACAATGTTCACACATAAAGACCTCCCATTCCTTCCAAATATCACCATGAATGCTCTCATCGATGGGATACCATAAAACCTACTAAAAATTTATAATATAATCTTAATAATTAATTAAATTTCAAAATAAATATTATTTATTTATGTACCGGATAATGATTAAACATGCGATGATGAACATCAATGAGAATCTAATCCCATGTGACCTATATGATAGAAAAATAATTGTGCGATATAGCCCTCCCCAGTCCAATAGTTATATTCGAAAACCTGTGAAAAAAAATAAAAAATAATCAAACAATTTGTATATTCATAAATTAATTAATGTTAACTAAAATATATAAGTAAACATACCTCTACATATATGGTTCAATTCCAAGATGTGGACATTGCATGAGGGTAGGTTTAGGAATCAACAATCATAACAAATCACACCCCCTCTGAGTACTCCCTAACCCACCAGCAGTCTAAGGATCATATGATCCAATATCCTACTCGTCTAAAGGTAGACCAGCCTCCTGTAATTGAAGAAACAGATCCTCATCCAACTAAAACATGAAATGATTACTATTAGAAAATAGTTAAAAGAACTATTATATATATATATATTATGATTTTAATCAACATTTAACTATGTCAATGTTCATCATCATCATCATATTCATA
Organism: Viscum album; assembly: GCA_963277665.1. Classification (NCBI taxonomy): domain Eukaryota; kingdom Viridiplantae; phylum Streptophyta; class Magnoliopsida; order Santalales; family Viscaceae; genus Viscum; species Viscum album. The sequence goes on along the minus strand of OY728157.1, from coordinate 449,981,637 downwards.
TCTGAAGATATCAATTTCTTAATATTTCACCTTAGCATCATCAATTTCTATATGAGTTTCAATTTCATCATCTCTTATCATTTCAAATTAATTTGTAACATCATTAACATCATCATCTTCATAGACCATTAACTATGTGGTTTTATCATCGATATTCATTTCTATTCAGAAAAAAGATGGACTTGGAGTAGTCTCTTGAAAAAATTAAATTCCTTTCACATCTGTAGAACCACGTTCACATTGAGTGAAATTATTTTCCTAATAATTAATTTTGATTATGCTCCACCAATCAACCAACTCTCTTTAAGTGGCACAATAATTTTCATAATAAATTTTATGTGCCTAATAAGCCAATAAATATGGTTCATTTACCGCAAGAAAAATTTTATATTTAACATCAATGATTTCATGGGTTGGAAGAACATATAAGACTCTCTCATTATCCAACCAATGACACATAAACCCCATTATGTAATTCTATCCTAGATAACACCATTCAATAATTTCTTTAAACATGACATAAAATTAAACTTCAATATCTTTACGATGAGATACTCTCAATAAAACACCACTTTTTTTTATTACCCATATTCACGTGTATGAAATTGAAAACCATTCTACACATATGAATTATAATATTTTACTATTTTGGATGGTTGGTTACTCAATACAGACAATCGATTATCAATTTTATCATTATGTTGAGATACCTAAAAAATTGTAAAAAAATTATCAATATAACAAGTAAAAATTTTATTTTTTATGTTAAACCATGAAAAATTTTTGTTTCTAGTTTTTGAAACCATTATGAAAAATTATTTGGTCGAAGTTCTTGAAAATCAGCTGCTTTAATTTGTGGAAGTTGTTTCTTGATATGATTATCATATAACTTGAAAATAAAATAAGATTTATTTATTGTAACAAATATTATATAAAAAATAATAGAAGCACTCATAATAAAAATGGTTCCATTTCTTTAGAGTTAACAAGAACATATGCATGAGATTCATGTTATTCATTATCTAAAATCTCTTGTTTATGAACTCCACCGAAGCCCAGTTCAGGATGATTAAAAACTGATAATTGATTGTCCATTTCATCATTAACATTTCCCTAATTATGGACCATGTGGTTTCATTTTGAGGTATATTCATAATGAAAATAATGATAGAATAAAAGATATATTTCCTCTTGAAAATATGTTTATGAAATTGAGCCTTCAACCAATGCTTTGTTATGTACTTTTTTCATCAATTTCGGCATGCATCTCTCAAATGGGTACATCCATCAGAACTATTTTGGACCTATATATTTTTCTTCATGTGTAAAATGTAATATAAAATGTTCCATTATGTTAAATAAAGTTGGACATAGGATTTTTTACATTTTATATAAAATTAAAACAACATACTCTTGCAGTTTTTTTTGGGCATTGTAGTATGTTGTCGCAGCACAAATGACTCAGAAAAAATATTATAATTCTACTATCGCATCCCAAACCATAGAATTTAACATACCTCTTAATGTAATTGGCATAATTCTTTCTATTATAACATGAAAGTCATGACTTTTTAATTCGGTAATATAACCATTTTTTATACATCTACCCAAATTGGAATCATAACCATCTGGAAGTATCAACACTACAATCCACTGAAAAAATAATAATCAATTTTCTTTGGATAGTGTATAATCTTATTTTGGTTTCATTAACTTCCGTGATATGAAAATTTCCAACAATTCAAGTTCTGGTCCCCTATAAATTTGGGCAAGATCTAATCATGCCTTTATATTATCGTTTGTATTATCTAGTGTATCCAAAAATTTATGAAATAAATTATCAAAATAGTTCTCAATATTCAGGACATCCAACATGTGATGGACCCAAAAATCCGACCAATTTTGTAGATCAAAAAAAATTCTCCATTTTATCCAATTGTGTTCTTTCCCAAAGACATCAATTTTATGTTGGTTTATTTTTTGTCCAAATGTGATGGGATGTAATGAAGAGACAATTGATTTTAACTCTGTACCCGATATCATTATTGGAGGTCTATCTCTTTCCATTATATCTTTTCTGAAATTAAATTTGTCTCTATGAAAAGGATGATTTGTTGGATGTAATCTATGATGACAGTCAAAAAACATTTTTTTTAATTATTGAGAATAAGCACTTTGTTATCTCTCATACAGTACATACATGATTTTGGACCATGTTTACTCCAGCTAGATAATATTCCATATGTTGGGAAGTCACTATTTTTTCACACCAATGCAGATTTCTATAGGGAATTGTTCTTCACAGCAACATCATATGTACTGACACCATTACTGACTGACTGAAAATTAATTTTTTATTTAGACAGACCCCTTTTAAGGACTGAGGGGAAATCTGCATGACATCAATGACTTAGAACAACAAACATGCACCCAGACCAATGGATCAAATCAAAAATCAATCCAATTCGAGTTTGTAAGGAAAATCCGCACGCCAGCATCAAAAAATTTACTATCAGATTCCACATTCACATTGATTCATGGCTATCTAGCACGTGCAAGGATGCACGGGCATGGTATGATGACAATTGACATACCCTCTCAAACTTCTAATTTCAGATAGTGATGATTAGGAGATAGATCCATACTCTGTACTACTTCTAGAGCAGTCCCTTGAAGGTGAACTGGGTGAAGTGTCCAATAAACCACAGGTTGTAGTGCCACAGAGAAAACTCAAAAAATCCATACCACCAAAACATAACCTTCGCATAGAAACACAAATCAGTTCCTCCATCACCAAGACAAATCAGAAAAAAAACAATTTCTACTTACTCCACCTCCATCCTCTATTTCACAATATCAAACATCAGCAAAGAAGAAAGCAAACAAGATACCATCATCCATTAGCTAGATTTCAAATCCAATAGTAGCCTGATCAAATCATTTTCTTCCCTTCATGATGTTCTTCCCTCACTGAAAAAAAACCTTGTCATTGAAACCAAATCCAAAAAACCCTACTTCCATCCATGAGAGCTCCACCGACATCCCATATTTTGAACCTAAAGAGGAAGGCATACATAGGATTGTGAAGTCGAACCACCGTCACCCACGACAGAATGGCCAAACGCCGCACTATGGTAGTGTGACCGATGAAGAGACCTGAGCCAAGATGACCCAGAAATGCCACTCTAGGCATGGATCTAGTCAGATCTGGACCATAGTACTAACACCACTACTCCATAATAAATTTAACTCATTAATCAATGGTTTCAAATAAACATCAATATTATTTTTCGAATGACTTGGAATTAATAAGATCAAAAATATATATCGTTCATTCATCAACATCAAAGGAGGTAAATTGTACAGAGTTATAAAGATAGGCCAACATGAATTCAGACTAACCTAAGAACCAAATAGATAGAAAATGTTAGTATACAGTCATATTCACATGTTTTGGGCTTCTAAAGCAAAAGACAGATGCACTTGGTCCAAATGTTTCCATGAATCATCATCATATTTATGATTTAAACTTTTACCAATTGAAATTTTTTTGTGCCCTGACAACAATGTCGTTTTTTTATGAGACATAAATAAACACTACAATCTTAGTGTAAGTGGGAAATATATCAACTATTTTATAAGAATCAATCCAGACTCTTCTTGTTGAGCCTCTTTATACCTCGATTTTCCATATGTGGAACAACTATCCAATGACTAATTTTCACCGTAATATACGATAAAATCATTTGAACATGCATGAATTTTTTATAACCATGACCCAAATTAAAAACCAGCCTATTTCTGTCATAGAAATTTATAGGAAACACATTTACTTCAGGGAACTGTGTTTTATCTAAATAGAATATCTGATCAAAACCGCAGTTTTACATTCCATTATATGGTTTAATATCCATAAATTTTATAACCACTTCAAATTTTCTTATCTTGCAACCAGGATATAAGGTATCCTCAGCGAACCTCAACAAATAATAAAATTGAGATGGTTCCAACTCAAGAGTTAAATCAATATCAACCTATGTTTTAGTTTTTTCAAAAGATGGACCTACCACATCTTGTACTAAATTTTGAAACTGTGATGGATTTGGAACCAAATTAATTTTATCTTCTCTGGAACTTCTTTCACCAGGTTGATAACAAAAAACATAATTTGGTTGAAAACAAAAACGCAATAGATGATCCCCAACATTTTCAATTGTTTCAAATGTCCTTACATCACATTTTCTATAAGGAAACTTAATTATCCCTACTGAAACAAATTTTTTTATGATGTAAATGATAAAAGCTTCAACACCCTCAAAATATACAGAATTTAAACCGGGACCATTTGGATTCCTGCACTAATTTATCCAATTATGATAATCTAATAATGACATTTTTCAACATCCTTGTTCCATATTTCTCTAAAAAATAAAAAATAAGTACTTTTTTTGAATAATTTTATATAATAAAAACACTATCCAAAAAAGAGAACAAAATTAAATTAACTTTTCTAGCAATTTATAATAATTTCTCCTATTTCATAGTTTTTTATAGTATTTGTTTTAAAATTTACCCTAATCTTAACTAATTTATAATAATTTATATTATTTAACACTAATTATTTGTAATTGTAGCTAATTTATACTAATTATGGGCATCAAAATTTCTAGAAAATTGGTGGTAACTCTTTTGATTGATGGCTAATCTCCTTACAACTTTCTCCCATGGAAATCACTATGAAAAATGTACTCTAACATATGGATATCCATTTTTTGTATGCACGAGAATGGAGAGAAGCGCAATGATGCCTCCCTACTCTATATTCTCATGCATATGAAAATGGATATTTGTACGTTGAAGCCAATTTTTTATAGTGATTTTAGTGGGATAAATTTTTAAGTAGATTAGGTGTCGGACAAGAGTTTCCACCAATCCATTGGAAATTGTGGTTTTTTATTACTAATTATTAATCTGTTGTAAATTTTTCCAATTTATTCTAATTATTCTAATTATTACTAATTATTCTAATTAATGCTAATTATTCTAATTATTTATAATTGTGCTAATTATTACTAAGTATTCCTTATTATTTCTATTTATTCCTAATTATGAAATTTTTTTACTAATTATTGATAATTTTACTATTTATTACTATTTACATTTAATTAAAGAGATTTATAACTAATTATTGCTAATTATTAGTAATTATTACTAATTACTCCTAATTATTACTAATTATTACTATTTATTCCTAAATATTCCTAAATATTCCTAATTATTACAATTTATTTCTAATTATTACATTTAATACTAATTATTACAAATTATTGCAAATTATTACAATTTATTACTACTTATCAAAATTTATTACTAATTGTTACACTTTATAATAAATTATTACAATTTTTTATTAATTACGGATAATTTTTACTAATTATTAAAATTTATTAATTATTATTGCTAATTATTACAATTTTGTTCCTATTAGTGATATTTATTCATAATTGTTGCTTATTATTCCTAATTATTCCTAATTATTACTAATTATTTATAATTATTACATATTATTGCTAATTATTACTAATTATTGCTAATTATTATTAATTATTACAATTTATTACTAATTATTACTAATTATTACAATTTATTATTAATAATTACAAATTATTAAAATTTATTAAGAAATATTACAATTTATTACTAATTATTAATTATTATTACTAATTATAAAAATTTATTACTAATTACCAATAATTATTACACATTATTACAATTTATTAATAATTATTTCCATTTGTAACTTGTTATTGATAATTATTACATATTATTAAAATTTATTGCAAATTATTTAACTTTATTACTAATTATTATAATTTATTACTAATTGCTACTAAATAAAACTAATTATTAAAATTTATTATGAATTATTACAATTTATTGCTAATTATTTCAATTTATTACTAATTATTAAAATTTATTACAAATTATTACAATTTATTACTAGTTATTAAAATTTACTACTAATTATTAAAATTTATTACTAATTATTACAATTCATTACTAATTATTGCAATTTATTTCTAACTATTTCAATTTAATAAAAATTGTTACTATTTGTTACTATTTGTTACAATTTATTAATAATTATTACAATTTATTACTAACTATTACAATTTATTACTAATTATTATAATTTATTACCAATTATGAGAATTCATTACTAATTATTACAATTTATTACTAATTATTACAATTTATTACAATTTATTATAATTAATGAAAATTTATTACAATTTATTACAATTTATTAATATTTGTTACAATTTATGAATAATTATTACAATTTATTACTAATTGTTATAACTTATTACAAATTATTACATTTCATTACTAATTATAACAATTTATTACTAATGATTTTAATTTATTACAATTTATTAGTAATTATTACAATTTATTTCAAATTATTACTAATTATTACTAATTACAAATTATTATAATTTTTTACTAATTAATAATTATTAAAATTAATTACTAACTACAAATTATTTCAAATTACTGATTATTACAATTTATTACTAATTACTTGTTATTATAATTTATTAGTAATTATTACTAGTTATTACAATTTATTAGCAATTATTTATAATTTTTACTAATTATTTCTAATTATTTCTATTTTTTACCAATTTATTTCTAATTATTAATTTTTATTACTAATTATTACTAATTATTAAAATTTAATACAATTTATTAATAAGTATTACTAATTATTACTAATATTTATTAATTATTACTAATTATTTCTAATCATTACTAATTATTACTAATTATTAAAATTTAATACTATTTATTACTATTTATTACAAATTATTAAAATGTATTACAAATTATTACTAATTATAACTAAATATTAAAATTTGTTACTAATTATTACAATTTATTACTAATTACTAATAATTATTACATATTCCTGCTAATTATTACTAATTATTACTAATTTCTACTAGTTAAGGCTAATTATTTCTAATTATCACTAATTATTACTATTTACTAATATTTATAAATATTTATTCCAATTTATTACTAATTATCGCTAAATAATACTAATTATGGCTAATTATAACTACTTATTAATAATTTTTCTAATTATTACTAAATACTACTAATTAATAATAATTAATATATTAACTATGAATTAATACTAACCACGCATAATTATTTGTAAAAATAAATAATGATAAATAAAACTATCTAATTCTAATTTAATTAAATTGCTGTCAATTAACAGTAATTATAAATAACATAAAAAAATAAATTAACTAAAAAATAAAAGAAATAGATAAATACCTTAAAAATCAATCTTTCAGAGGATATAAGTCACGAATATTGCCCCGATTTAGAATTTTAACTTTGAAAATTTTAGAGACAGAAAATGTATGTAGAGAGGGAGAAGTGTAGAGAAAGGAGTGGAAAGGGAAAAACTAATGGGGGTATATATAGGTTATATTATTTACAATAGTACTATTTGCGACGGGATTCCCATTGCAAATGCTAACCCCCACATTAATTATGGGTGGTTGTTAAAAAGGTATTTCTGATGGGTCTCATTGCAAATACCAGCCTGCCGAAATACTATTTGCAACGAGAGATAAATCCCACCACAAATACTAAAAAATGTTGTTGGGTATTTGCGAGGGGCTTATATACCCATCACAAAAACCCTTCCCGCGGTTTGGCACGCAACTCACGCAAAACCTATTTCAGCAGGACCCTTCCCCCATTGCAAAAACACCATTGAAGGCTCCATACATTTCTCTAACTCTTCATGGAGGATCGCTTGATGGTTGAATGTGACTTAAGATCATCACTCATTGACTCTCATGTATGGACTAAATAGTATGACACCTCACTAATGGATTCTTGGATGATATTCTCATTGAGGGAAATGTTTTCTTTGATGATACCTTGAGTTAACAAAATATGAATAGTGGAGAGATGTTTTTCAGGTAATGGAGTGTCAATCAGAAGACCGAATCCATATAGATAAATTCTATTCAATAGTGGATAGTTGATAAAGGCCAATTTGAGGAGGTTTTCTGGGGATTGACTGCATAGAGGGATTATGTTCAAGAGATTGGGATCAAAATCCATTATATTTTCTCTGATCTAGGCAGTATAATCAATATATGAATCCATGACTATGGCATGATCCATGGTTTCCTATAAAAAGATTAAATGAATCATTAATAAGACAAATCATGAATCTGAAAGAAGGGCCTAAGGTAATGATTAGTGAAGTCTAGATCCACCTAATAAAAAAGGAAATGTATAAATAAGTTCACCCAGGTGTCTCTCCCCTGTTCATTAACCTATTCCTTTACTAAACCACATCATTTAGCATCATTGACAAGAAAATTAACCCAGAACATTCACCCAAGTCAGTTCACCCAAGTAGATGTTATGAACAAAGCCTACATTCCAAGAATTATTATACTTATGGAAGGGTGAAGCAGAAGGGAAATACATTAGCCTTTGGAAGTGTGAATCACGAGGATGCATAGAGCTTTTAGATACTCAGTCACATAAATACAAGGATACAAAAAAGTGTAGGACTATAATTTATATGTGTATCATGGTTATTCTCCAATGTATTAGTGTAAAGTAGCTAGTGTTATGTCCTTAGTGTGAACATGAAGAGCACACCACCACCGTTCCCAAGTACACATTGAGAACCAAAATTCACCTTTTAAAACCATATTCATATAGGTGCCATTGTGACCTCAGAATTAGATCCCCCTTATCATAATCAGTTCTAATTATGTTGGGGATTTTTTGTAATATTTTTTATCAAGTGTTGAATACATTGAAAGGATGAAGTCAAATCTCTATAGAAAGTACCATGATTTCTCCTAAGACCCCTAAATCTTCTCTAACCTACTTCACCAATGGTAATTTTTCTAGGTATTTTATCCTACTCCATAATTCAATCATCATGCCCATCATGCATCGCACAAGTCAACTTGAATGCATATACTTTTCTCAAAACACAAATTTTTCTAGGTCTTGCATTTGTCTATAAATATGACTCTTAGGATCCTCATTCACAAATATTGTGAACTCGAAAAGACACCCTATAGATCTATTCTTTCTAGTATTAGGCCCTAATATTTGAATCACTTTTGGTGGCCTAAAATATTTTAAAAAAGGTAAATTAACAAAAAGTGAGATTAATTGTGTTTCACTAAAGTTTAATTCATTAAAACCCTTTTTGGGAAACCACCTCTCTCTATTTTTTCAATAAAAAGATGAAGGACCCATACCAAGCAACACAAAAGAGTGATGCTCACTGAAAGGAATCCATGAAATCCCTTGACCATTAGACAAAATCCACACCCATGTTCTATCACTAGAGTGACTACTTCCCCCTAGTGTTACTAGGGTCATAACATTACTCATTGATCACTAGGGATATCCCTTTACCCATTCCTCACAAGGTAAAGTAATTATTTTTCTTAGTGTATGCTAGGGAAAAGTCTTTCTTAGTTTCTTCACTTAGGAAAATTTATTTCCTCCACCCCCACACTATGGTACCATGAACACCCCAATTACATTGTTAGATCACCCTTTAACCCAAGTATCCTAGATGATTACCCAATTATCAAGGTCTCCAAAGAAACCACTATATCGACATGGTTAGGACATTCACACCAACATGCACACCATTTATCATGTATCCCATATATATAATTAATACCCAAAGAACTCCTCCCTAACAGATTGGGTCATCATGGTAGTTAATATCATGTGATACAATGATAATATGTGTTCTTATATAGCGGATACTAATGTATTTTCCCTAGTTCAGGCAATTCAACTTGGTTAACCCATTCCTGAGATCAATCATCCTAGGTTATTAGTCGATACTTGATTACAATCAATGGGAAATGAGAACCATGGGACTCTTTAATAGGTGTATTCCCCAACCATGTTCTCATTGATGATTTCTTTACCTCAAATCATAATAGATCCACACTACTGGAAATAAAAGTTATACCAATGGTTCTAAACCGTTGGTATAGGCTGGAAAACCGTTGGTAAAGCCTATACCAATGGTTTTCCAAACCATAGGGCAGTAAGCCGTGAGGAAATCCCTATACCAATAGTTTGATCTGAACTGTTGGTATAGGCCACTATATGTATGGATTTACCAACAGTTTTAGGCTAACCGTTGGTTTATGTTTGTATAGAATTTTTACCAACGATTTCATTGAAATCGTTGGTATATATTGAATATTAAACACTAAACCAACGCTTTTAAAACCGCTGGGATAGTTTTTAATTTTTTCTCAAAGTATACCAATGGTTTAAAACTGTTGGTATTGGGTATTTATAGAACTATTGCACAACAGCCTCTCCAGTATACACCGACATAAAAAATAGCACAAAAAACACATACAAACATACTTAAAATAGCATAAAAACACCTACAATAGCACAAAAAACACATAAAATCATCAAAATCTTCCAACCATGTCATGTACTACAATTCCCTATTTCAATCTTCATATGAAAACAATCTTCCAGTGGAGTTGAATAACAGTTTCAATAACTCAAAAATTATTGACACCCATTTCAATCTTCATATGACAACCACTCTTCCAGTAGTAATTCACCTCAACCCTGCACAACCCCCCCAACCAGCACACCCCCCCACCTCTCCATCAAATTCTAATAGGCAGAATAGTCTGAGAAATACTTATTAGTGTTGAGTAAGTGTTTGAAATTGTCTCAAATCTCATTTTTTCTGATCCTAGATTTGGGTATGTAGTGATTTGTGTTGAATTTTTCATTGAACTTGTCTTTTTTATAATATATGGTGAAAATGTATTTTCTTAGGAGTCTCATCACTTATGACCCCATTAGTGAAACTACCCAACTCATGAAAAGGATTTTGAGACTATCATTGATGAGTGTAAATTTCAGAGACACAACCTATTTTATTAGAGACATGTAATATATAAAAACTGAATGTCATAGTAATATAATTAATTTCTAATGTGAAATAAATCGTTTTCAGATGTGTTGGATAAAATATATGTATATGTTGAAATTTGAAATGGAATATGTTCTTTGTAAAGGAAATTTTAGTTTTGATGCACTAAGACGGAATTGGAAGGATGTAGGGGTGTTAATGTCAGATATTGGATGAATGGTAATGGCTTTGTTGGTAGACTCTATAGTGGTAATAACATAATATACTTGGGTATTTTTTTTATACGCATAGTGATCATGTCCAAATTGGTTGAATAATTGGATGTTGAACATGTGTCTTATCCAGAGTGTGTCGTGATGAATATGAGGTTGACAAAAAACAATCCCCTTATAGGATGGGTTATAGTCATACATGGTGTACTACTAGTTAATGTAAGGGAGACACTTCTTTATTCCAGGATAAAAATAATTGATGAGACCCTCTCATGCTTAATAGTGCGAATAAAAGTGACGACACATAATATCCTCAAAAAAGGTGGATCCAACTAAATCATGTCCCAAATACCCTCTTTAAACCAACCATCCTACCATAGGACTTTCACAAGTGGCAGCATATTCCCTCGCTACACTTTCTTGATGTTGTGAAATAAAACCCCTCAATTTTTGAAATTGTTGGGTTTTTTAGGATAATAATACGATCTTTTGACAATGAAAGAACACCCAAATATGATCTATCCTCAAACAAAAGCAACATTTATAGAAAATGAAAAACGTCAGAAAATGGATTTTACATAGGAGTGGGATTCTTCTTCCTGAATCTAAAGAGAATCTTTGATGATGCATGCTATGAAACTAAATTTGAAAACAGGGTATAGAAATTGACCCATGGTTCTACGGTCATTACAAAAGGAGTAAAGTATGGAACTCTTTACTTGATTTAAAATTCAGGTAGAATTGAAATAATTAGAAGCTCAACTTTTGATGGTCTTGAAGAATGGAACTGTAAGTTTATTGACCTTAGTGAGAATAATATTAATTTTCTTAAGGCTATGAACACTAAATGGTACATGTATGGTGTGATCTACTGATTAGAGTAGGATTCCACCACATCGTGCCACGGATTGAGGTGGGGTTGACTTGTACATGTAAAAAATGACCAATGTATCATTTTTCTAAAATATCAACAGAATCCAAATACGTTTGGTTAGCTTTCTGTATGTCAGTTGTTGTTTTCACTTAAAATGTTGTTCATTTTAAAAAAAATTGAGACAATTAGAGTGATACCGGCCACACCGTGCCTCGGATGGAGCTGAGGTCGACTCGTACACATCACAAATGAGACATGTATCATTTTCCTAAAGTATTAATATAATCTAAAAGAGTTTGGTTAGTTTTTTGTATGGAAGTTGTTGTTTTCACTTTAAATCATGTCCATTTCAATTAAAAGATAGACCCTTTGAGTGATACCGGCCACACCATGCCCCAAATTGATGCGGGGTTGACTCATACACGTCTCAAATGACTCATGAATTTTTATCATAAAGTATCAATAGAATATGAATGTGTTTGGTCGGTTTTCGTTATGCCAGTTGTTGTTTTCAATTAAAATGTTTTCCATCTCAATTAATGGTGAGACACTTTGAGTGGTGTCGGCCACAACATGCCTTGTATTGAGGCAGGGTTGACTTGTACATGTCACATACGACCCATTGATAATTGTTCTAAAGCATCAACACAATTTGAATACATTTGTTCAGTTTTTTGTATGCCAGTTGTTTTTACTTAAATGATGTCCATTTTAAACAAAAGAGAGATTGTTAGTTTGATACTAGACACACCGCACCTTGTATTGAGGTGGGGTTGACTCTTACATGTCACATATGACCCATGGATCTTTTTCTTAAAGTTTCAACAAAATATGAATTTGTTTGGTCTATTTTCTGTATGTCAGTTGTTGTTTTCACTTCAAATGATGTCCATTTTTTAAAAAAAAAGACACTTTGGGTGGTGTTAGCTACACCACTCCTCGGATTGAGGCAGGGTTGACTCTTACATGTCACATATGACCCATGGATTGTTGTCCTAAATTTTTAACAGAATATGAATGCATTTGGTAAGTTTTTCGTATGTCAATTGTTGTTTTCATTTAAAATGATGTTCATTTTAAACAAAAGAGAGACACTTCGAGTTGTGTTGGCCACACCAAACTTTGTATTGAGGTGACTCGTAAATGTCACAAATGACCCATGGATCATTTTACTAAAGTTTCAATAAAATCCAAATGTGTTTGGTTGGTTTTCTATTTGTCAGTTGTGGTTTTCACTTACAATGATGTCCATTTTAAACAAAAGAGACACATTTTGAGTGGTGTCAGCTAAACCGTGTCTCTAATCTAAGAGGGTTTGACTTTTAAACATCACAAATGACCCATGGATCATTGTACTAAATTATCAACACAATCCGAATGCGATTGGTTGGTTTTTTGTATTCCAATTGTTCTTTTCACGTAAAATCATGTGCATTTCAAATAAAAGTGAGACAGTTTGGGTGGTTTTGGCCACACCGTCCCTTAGATTGAGTCAAGATTGACTCATAAACATCGCATTTGACCCATGGATAATATTCCTAAATTTTCAAAAAATTATGAATGCCTTTGGTTAGTTTTCTGTATGTTAGTTGTTTTATCCACTTCAAATGATGTCCTTTTGAAACAGAAGAGAGACACTTTTAGTGGTGTCGGCCACACCGCACCTCGTATTGAGTCAGGGTTGACTCGTACACGTCAAAGATGACCCATGTATCATTTTACTAAAGTATCAATAGAATCTGATTGTTTTTTTTTCAGTTTTTTGTATGTTAGTTGTTGTATTCACTTAAAATGATGTCTTTTTGAAACAAAAGAGAGACACTTTGAGTGGTGTCGGCCACACCGCACCTCGGTTTGAGGTGGGGTTAAATCGTACACATCACAAATGACCCATGGATTTTTTTCCTAAAGTATCAACATAATCCTAATGTGTTTGGTCGGTTTTCCATATGTCATTTGTTTTTACTTAAAAGAGTATCCATTCTAAACAAATAAAAGACACTTTGAGTGTTACCGGCGACAACATGCCTCGAATTGAGGTGGGGTTGACTTTTAAATGTCAGAAATGACCCATGGAACCTTTTCCTAAAGTATCAATAGAATCTGAATGTGTTTGGTTGGTTTTCCATATGCCATTTGTTGTTTTCACTTAAAATGATGTCCATTTCAAAGAAAAGTGAGACACTTTTAGTGGTGTCGGACACACTGCACCTCGGATTGAGGCGAGGTTGACTCATACACATAAAAAATGACCCATTGATTGTTTTGTTGAATTATCAACACAATCCTAATGAGTTTGGTCAGTTTTCTGTATGCCATTTATTATTTTCACTTAAAATGTTGTCCATTTCAAATAAAAGTGAGACACTGTGAGTGGTATCGGCCACATTGTGCCATAGATTGAGCCAGGGATGACATTTACATGTCAAAAATGATCCATGTATCATTTTTTTGATGTATACACACAATAAGAATGCATTTGGTCATTTTTCCGTATGCTAGTTGTTGTTTTCACTTAAAATGTTGTCCATTTCAAATAAAAGTGAGACAATTCGAGTGATATTGGCCACACTGTACCCTGTATTGAGGAGGGGTTGACTCGTACACATCACAAATGACTCATGGATCTTTTTCTTAAAGTCTCAATAGAATCCGATTACGTTTGGTTGGATTTTCGTATGCCAGTTGTTGTTTTCACTTAAAATGTTGCCCATTTCAAATAAAAGTGAAACACTTTGAGTGGTATCGGCCACATCGTGCTTCAGATTATGGCAGGGTTGACTCGTACACATCACAAACGACTCATAGATTTTTTTTCTAAAGTATCAACACAATACAAATCCTTTTCATCAGTTTTCTATATGTCAATTGTAGTTTTCATTTAAAATGTTGTCCATTTCAAAAAAAAGTGAGACACTGTGAGTGGTACCGGCCAAACCGTGCATTGGTTTGAGGCAAGGTTGACTCGTACACATCACATGGGAATTTTTAGTTCCTTCATGTGTGGATTAAAGATCTGGGTGAGTTTAATCCTCTCCTTTCTCCAAATTTTTAATTAGGGTCTTCACTCTTCTCTCATCTTCTTATGAAGCTCTAAAACCCTCTTTTCCGTTGGGATTTAGGGTGAATCTTGAAGAGAGCTTAGATTGGGATCTGGGTTCCAGGGATGAGGGTTGGGGGGCTGTCTGGGGGGCTATCTGGGGTCTAGAAAGAAGGGTGGATAATGTATCTAAATCTCTATCTAGGTATCATACATCAAATTTCGACAGGACTGTGAACCGCTGCAGGGTGTCATCTTGGAGTAGGGCCAAATCATGGCATTACCTCGGCGTGACCACAGAGTGACCATGGTGTGACTGCGGCGTGACCACTGCGTGACCATGGCGTTACTGCGGCGCGATCTCAGCGTTACCGTGGTGTGACCGCGGCGTGACCACGGTGTGTTGGCCTGGTCCAGCGACATCTGTGGGGCAGCATCTTCTGGCCAAGAGCGAAGGGGGCGGGAGGAGGCAGAACAACATTCATGTTATCACCTCCCTCCCCATTAACTATCAGTGGGTAATGTATCTAAACCTCTATATAGGTATCATAGATCAAATTTCAACAGGACATCGAACCGCCGCAGGGTGTCATCTAGGAGTAGGTCCAAATCACGGCATTACCATGTAGTGACCATGGAGTGACCGCGGCGTGACCGTGGCGTGACGACTGCATGTTGGTCTGGTCTAACGACATCCATGGGGCATCATCTTCCGTCCAATATTCCAAATAAATACTATGTAGTTGTCCATCACATTATAGAAACTGATCTTATGTTATAAAAAACAGACTCTTGATTCATGATTGTGATATGATAAAGTTATATTTTTTATATTTTTTGTTTTTAAAAGTGGTACTAGGTAGTTGAAACTACTGATTGAGAGTCAAATTTTGCAGGGGTATTACTTATCAATGGTATATGCATTTCTTGGAACTCTAGTAATAAAACTTCAGTCACCTTGAAAATAATAGAATTTGAGTATGTTTTATCATCTTAGGATGCAACACAAATCTTATGGTAGAATTCATATATGTAAAAAATTAGATGTGCATCGAGGCTAGGAAAACACCCCAAATAGTGTTAAGATGAAGTTATGGTGGGAAGAACCATAATCCTGATAGGTTTTAAAAAATGATACCATCAGTGTTTTTAGATATATAGGCTCGGGTAAACACCATAAGGGGTGGCGAAGAGGCCAGGAAAACACCCGAAATGGGTTTCGCCTTAAGATAAGGTCACAAAAGACATGATAAAACAAATCTACTATTTAATATGTTATAAAAAGGGATCATTGGATGGTTTTAGTGAGTGGCACAATGACACAACGTCTAAAGGGAAATGAAATGACGGAAAAGAATCATACACTCTAAACTATCACTGTGAGTTTTCACGGACAGGCATCCTTAGTTGGAGGGGTTTTATTATAAAAACATGACATTATTTATTAAATGAAACAATTATATTAAAGAACACTTATTCAAGATATTCAATTCAATATAATTAAGTAGAATTTAGAAAGAAGCTAAATTCAATTTAAAGCATTCTTAAATTAAAGAGGCTATGAGAGGGACTCTACCTCAAGGTGGAACCAAGCCATCCACTTAGGCTCTTCGATCTTTCTAACTAAAATTTTCTACTCCTCCACTAGGTATAAACACCTTCAAACACATTCAAGGATACCTATCCCTTATGCACACACCTGCATGGCCATGAGAATGTGCAAGGGGATCCTTGCACATATATTTATATGCATATATCAGTCTCCACTCACCTATGTATGCATTTATATATACATACATGGGCACACCTAGCCCCATACATTCATAATCATTTCCATGGGTGACTACACATGTAACGGGGGAACCCACATACATATACTTACTTACCTATGCACATGCAGGTAAGTTGCCATTAAATTGGCGACTCAAAATCAATGAGCAGGGATCAACTCACTAAAATAAAATATTAAATACCTTAAAACATATGAGGGACACTACATAACCAGTGAGATAACAACCAATGGCATGAAAGAATTCCCTAGATTGGCAGCAGGGAACCAAATCTACCAGAACCAACACGAAACTATCCAACGCCCTACTGAAAACATAATATGGAGTAAAAAACACTAAATCCCCAAATACATGAGGTGAGAGGTAAGTATTAACCATAGAATATTACCTCAAATCAAAGCAAGTGGACTGAATCAATCTGAACTTTTTTTGGAACCCTTCGCAAAATATAACTACCCGATGTCCATAGAAAGTAGTCAAAGATCTAAGTGACCAATGCGATAAATAAAATAAAATAAAAACTAAACTAAAACGTATATGTCTCTTGTGACTATACCTATCACCGCCCAATATATAAGTACCACTGTGCCCCATGGGTCAAATCATGTTCCTACAAGAAAAGGGGAAACAGGTCAATTTTTCAAAATGATAATATCAAATAGTAAATTCTTATTAATTAACAATTATTGTTCCTATTAATGGTATATAATTAATTTGGCCTGAGTTTCAACTTAATTTGGTTTTGTTCGATATAAGGGATGAGGTCTAATAATTATTGGTTTTTATGTTTACACTTGAGATATTTATTTAAAAATGATGCATGTATTTGGCATTATTATTTATGGTTTTAGTTCTTAGCCAGTTTCCATGGGGCCTGTCCACATTAATAATTCTTGGAATGTAGGGTTCAGTTGACATTTATGCACTTTAATGAGATTTATGTCACTAACGATGATGATTTATATCATGTAAAATATTCCTAACAGGATTGGGACTTGTAGTGATAGGTGTGGAAATTGTACATCTAGCGTTTGATGAGGAAATACTTATGAGGATGGATTGGAATGTTGGTAGGTTCTTACAATGGGATGGTCCCTCTGAGTATATAAAATGTATTGTGAAAGATTTTACTCCATTTAATGATTCAAGAGTTTAACTAAAGAGATGAAGGATGAGATGCTAGTGTGGGTATTAGGTATTGTCGGATAGATTGACATTATAATTCCAAGAGGCTTGGTGCGATTTTTCTTAGGATGGAACCTGGTTAGTGGGTATAGGTTATAATTCATGATTTTTATGAGGTTCTTGACCATATTATTGAGAATATAATGTAGATGGGTGTGACATGGTGTGCTTTGGTGACTAGGACAATCATAAGGTGAACAATCCTCTTTGTCTAGTTAGATGATGATATGGGCATCATGGCATGGGATAATCCTCGAGAGATGAGTCTAGACTATGTGACTGAGAGGATATACTAGGATAGGTTTG
Source organism: Viscum album (assembly GCA_963277665.1). Classification (NCBI taxonomy): domain Eukaryota; kingdom Viridiplantae; phylum Streptophyta; class Magnoliopsida; order Santalales; family Viscaceae; genus Viscum; species Viscum album. Next base: position 449,963,234 of record OY728157.1, on the reverse strand, counting down.
ATAGTATTTGGTGAGTGGCCAACCCATGCGAGGATGATACGATGTATGGAGACACTTAGAGACACTTGGGGTTATTTATGTTATCCCATGGAGACACTTGGGGTTATTTCATGACTCCAACATACTCCAGAAATGTTCCCACACAATGTTCTAGAAAAACAATTCCATCTCATGGAAGACCCCAAGGCTCCTCTATCTTCCAATGTTTCCTCACACTCACACCTCAGGGTATTACAGTATACAAGTGATCAACGTCATCTAGTTAGGATAGCATCACTACCGTCCATCCGTAAAAAGAAGTAAAATACCCAAGTGGCCAATTCAACAAAGAAACTAAAATAAAAACTAAACAAAAACATACTTGTATCCTGTGGCTATACATGTCACTGCCCAATATATAAGAACCACACTGACCTATCGGTCAAATCATGTTCTTGAAAGCAAGGGGGAAACAGCTCTATTTAATAATCTCTTCATTTTTCATTATGTTATTTATATAGCATGTTGTTTGAAACACCATACTAGTACACTTAGCCATTGAATATTCACCTATGCTACATTATTTGAGTTGAAGATTGTGAACATAACCCTCTTCACTATGGAAAGAACCTCAGAGGGACTACAATCAATTTTTAGTAGATGATCCTACTCTTGAACATGGTTGGGCACCATTACATGAACCAGATGGTCTACTTGGTCATGAGGGTGTAAACCATTTCATTATACTATACTAATAATAAAGGTGTTGGTATCTTTTCTACCAATAATGTTAATTTATCAATGCTCGAGTGCCAACCGACTTCATTTCCAAAGTTAATGGCCCCTTAACTATCGGTAGATGTCAAGGGGTGTCTCCCATAGGTGTCTTGTGGTGTGTAGTGTTTATCTATGATTTCTGTGGTGCTTCTATATTGTGGGAAATGTGTATTTCATTGTTAGTTTAATAAATACATTAGTCAATTGGAAAATACACCCATATTCAATAGAGATATACCCACTTTTGATAGAGAATTCCATCCAAATAACCAACTCGGGAATCTGAGACAAAAATTTTACTTTACCAATTCCAATTACATTATATATGTGGCACCAACTTATGTTTTATAAACCAATAAAAATAGAAAATAAAAATAATAGATGAAAAAAATTAAAACTATGGTAGTACTTACAGATTTGGAGTGTAGAACTATTTTTTTTATTTAAGATGGATTTATCGGGTGGAAGCAGTTTCCCGGCCTGGGTAAAGAGAAAGCCCTCTGGTTTAGTCCAAATCAAAACAGAGAAGAAAAAATACTTATTAATAACATTAAAAATAATTCAAGACTTATATATTTGATTTCAATTGAAGATGATGGAAGGATTTTCTCATCCTGGGTAACCAGAGAGCTTCGACAGATCTTTATTTTTAGGGCTACAGTCACGTGGATAGAGGAGAATTGGGGTTGCTATATTTTTGGGGAAATCATTCCCAATGGTTTTTAAAAACCATTGGTAAATGTATTCTATACCAATTGTTTTTAAAAAACGTTGGTATAGGTTGTTGTAATGGGAATTTAACCAACGGTTTCATTAAAACCATTGGGAAAAAGGAGGTACTTCCCAACAGTTTGGGAAAAACCATTGGGAAAGGCTGGTAATAATGAGAGTTTATCAATGGTGTTTTCAAACCGTTGGGGTATTCCACCTGTGCCAACGGTTTATTCAAATAATTGGCATCATAGTTTTGGTATATCTATAAATTCTAGTAGTGCCAGGAACACCCATGTTTGAGAAGCACACATTTATGTGTAATCCCTACTTATGTCCTCTAAATTTATAAGTGGCAGTATGGGCCTCCTTAGTTTTGATCCCCAACCGTATATTCTCCTTTATAGTCACAAAAATATGGGTTTAACCAAAAGTTAAGACCCAATTTGTAAGCCTCATTCAATCCTCTTTTTTCACTCCTTTTACTAAACATACATCCTGGTCTGTTGACATTAAACTGTATGAAAATATCCTTACCACATGCCATTAAAATACGTGTTCTGGTCATGTCACATGAATTTAAACTATGAAACTTAAACTATGTGGGGTCTTATTTATTTTTTATTAGGATATATGAGACACATACTTAAGTCTAAAACCCAACATCATAATAACCTACATCCTACACCACCTTTCCCTATTCACCATTGACCAAAACATCCATGCTCATTTGACCATATTCTATATGATACCTTTGTTCACATTCACTAGGTCTGTATTCCCTACGAATCCATATTTATGGGGACATATTCCTCATGAAATTACTTACATCATTTCTCACTAATCTATATCCACCATGATTTAGGGCTTCCTATCACTATGGTCATATTCCCTGGGTACTCATCCCCATTGGGTCATATTCCATTTGATTTTAACTAGAAAGGTCCCTTCATTTATAAGTCCAACACCCACCACTGATTGGAAAATCTAGACTATTATTCCTCTCCTCCTAAATATAAACTATATAGAATTATTCATGTTAACATGACCTTAAGAGGAACAATGATGTTCTTCCTCACGTGGATTTAGAAGTTACGATGTGTTCCATTAAGTGGTATCCAACTATGAGGGTTTTTATTCCCTTAACAAGGATACATAGGAAGCCCCTTTATGGTCCCAATCTTAACATAACAACACCCAAATTCCCCCTGGATGATGTAAAATTACAATTTTCCCAACAGCTTTTATTGAAATAATACTATTAGTAATTAATAAATTGAAATATGGATAGTGTCTGATACATATATATATATAATAACATTAATGCAAGATTTTTATTGATTCTCTAGAAAGTCTTAACCATCCGTAAACTGGGATTTGGTGAGGATTCATGAATACATTTTATGTCTATAATATATTCCTAGAGTAGGAAATAATTCCACTTAAAAAGGTGTGATGATCTTGAACTCCAATCCTCTCAAACAATTTGCATCCCATGTTTTTCTAGTAAATTTCCAATGACCACCTACCTTTGGAAATAAAGTATGCACCAATTAAAAACATAACACAATCATGATTATGCATCATGAATAGTGTTATTCATGATAAACCACTTTAGAACTTTACTAATATATGTGTTATAACTTGGTTTATGTAAACTCAATGAATAATGTTTATAGTTAATTATACATAATATGTATTCCACTTAATCCATGTCATTAAATGAGTGTTATGTATTATATTCAAAACCCCATAAATACCATATAAATACCACTATTTATATTTTATACACACTAATCATTCATGTTATTGTTGTAATAAAAATCATTGATTTCATCATAAAACTATATATTCCAACTTTGAGAATCATGTTTCAATCTATTAATGGAATATTGTAACATTTATACCTTAGGAAAATCATTTAGAACTTCAAACCCATTAGGATATATCATCAAGACCTTTGATTAAATTACCATTCTGGAAAGTGGTTTTGGCATCCATTTTAAATTAATAATAATCATAATGAGATGTTATATTAATAAATATAAAAATTGAATTTATCATTGTAATAGTGAAAATGTCATTTTGTAGTCAACACCGTGAATTTTTTATAACACTTTACAATGACTTGATATTTATAGGTAGAAAATCTATCATCCATATTAATTTTTTAGTGTAAAACACAATTTTACCCTATGGGTCTCACTCCTTCAAGTGTATCCACCAAGATCAAAACTTGGTTAGTGTACATGGATTCCATATCATATCTCATAGCTTCTAACCATTTCTCATAATCAAAAAACACAGTGTCCTCTTAGTAGGTAGTGGGTTCACCATCTATGAAAATTACTTCATCATAAATTTCTATAATATATTTATATGTCTTAGACTCTTAATGAATACTAATATCCCTTCAAGTTTCATGTGTCAATTAATTCAGTTCCTTCTCTATAAAATTTTTTCAAACTAGTTTACTTTCTATCATATGATCAATCATTTATTATTTTTTTTAACATTTAAAAGTTAAACTATTACAACACTAGCTCCTTGATTGATATGTTCATTCTAAATGAAAATAACATTTGAAGAAAAAATTAGTTTTTTTCTAAAGGATTATAGAAATAATACCCCATAGTTTCATTGAGATATATAAAAATAAATATTTTTTAGATTTCAGGTTAAATTTATCTGATAAAAAATATTTTTTATATTAATTATAACCCAAAATCGTTATAATTGGAAAATTAGAATTCCATTGATCCATATCTCATTTGGTTTCCTTATGACTACATTACATGGAATGAATTTAAGAATAAATATAGTCGTTTCTAGGTAATATCCACAAAAGTATATAAAAATCTCACACTGACTCATAATTGATTAAACCATGTCTAATAAGGTATAATTTCTCCTATTAAATAGACAATTCCACTATGTTGTTCTGGGAAAAGTAAGCTATGAGAAATTTCCATAATTTCTCTGATGATCCATAAATTCATGTCTTAAGTAATCACCACCTAGATTTGATCATAGTTACTTAATACTCTTTACTTATTAACTATACACTTCCATTTTAAAAACATGAAATTTTAAATGATTTCAAATTCATCTCTCAAAAGAAACAAAAACCCAGACTGAATGAAATCATTAGTAAAGGATACGAAGCACCTATACCCACCAAATTTCTTATCTACTCATAGGTCCATACACATAACTATGCATTTGTTATAATAGTCCACTATATCTTTTAGCATTTCTGAAAAAGTATATTTGTTCATTTTGCCTAATTAACAAGATTCATATTTTTTAAATGATTTATAATCAAATTGTACTAAAAATACACATCTACAAAGTATTTTTATACATTTCTCATTTATATATCTAAGATGAAAATTCCAAATATAAGTATTGTTATAATAAACTACATTGAATATATTATAATTAATTTTATAGATATTATTATCCATGTATAAAATTTATAAACCATTCACTATACATCTAAATACATTAAATATTTTATTCATATATGTAGAATAATTTTTTTCTGGAATTTAAAAAAACCCATCATTTCAAAAAAATATTGTAATAACATTTATATTAATGTATAAAACATAATAAATATTTTCAAATTTTAAAACAAATATACTAGGTTGAATTAAATTATATGTTCCAACTTTTATGGTGGAAAACCTTGTCCCATTTTCAACATGTAGAGTTACTTCTTCTTTCACTAATTATCTTCTATGTATGATTATGTGTTTATGTACCAATATTTGTAACATGCACCCATTATACAATACCCATGTGTCAAAATTAATTAATTTGTTTCTATAACATTCACATCATTATTATCCAAATGTTACCCCTTGAGAAAAATGAATAGACATAAATAAAAATATATTAAACTATATGTAAAACCTATAATAGATCTCAAAATGATGTTCATGATGCATTTCATTATCTATAACTAAATATATATTTCGGTAATTATCATGTTTTATATCATTTAAATAAATATTTATATTTCATTTACTCCCACTAAAAATTATGTCTTTATAAATCAAATCCATTTGATGGTTTAAGACCCATATTTCACTAAATAGTGAGTTTCTTTGATGTTTCTCCCAATATTTTTATATTTGGATAGGTTATCATTCCAATCATATCGCATCTGAATCATATATTCTTAAGTGGAGAACTATTTTCTCAATTAATCATTTATATTATCCTAATTATATTACTCTAGGAATCTGACACTATTAGGGTCACATTGATAAGTTTAACCCAAATATTATAATTGAATATGGGTAAAGAATCCCATTTGGGTCACCCATAACTAATATTATTTACATAAGATAATCCATGGGAACTCCACTTTGGCATGAACTACCTATTAGATGACTGAGGTCTTAATATGTGTTCCCTTTTGAAGTAATATCATATTTAGTATTTCAAGGGTTTTCTTAGTCTCTCCATTTCCATGTGAATATCATATATGTCATAAATAACTATTGCATCCCATGAAAATTTTTCATCTCATGCATTCCCTATATAGATGCATTACTCTAATGATTTAGTTTTTGAATCTTATTCCTTTAAACAAACTAATACTTTCTAAAAAATAATGTATAACACATTATAAAACTCGGGATTTTTGTTACAAACCCAATGAAAAAATCCAATTATATTTATATATCTATATAAATCATATGCATAAGGTATATGAAACTTTTTAATTTAAAGTTTTATATCATAAAAAACCAAAATACCCATAATATAAAAAATAATATAATAGGTAACCAAACCCAAATTTTCTTAAATAGTACCTAATCCTAAAATCTTGTGACAATCCTAGCCTAAAATAATACTATCCTTGGATCAATACCCATGAGATACCTAAATTAAAATATAACTCTAACACTTGATTTATATAAATCATAAATAATGATAATTATTAACATCATATCTAAAATAAAAAAGTCCTTACAATGGTTGAATAAAAACTAAATATTTTATACTATACCCAGTATATAACTCTAATATACATAGTATTATAATTAAATAAGGTAATTTTAAAAAAATGAACTTAAACTTAAAATATTTTTAATATAAAACATTTATAAACACGAATAACGATTTCATAAATAAATGAAAATTTTAAATATTTATTATGAGTTATAATAACATTAAATAGTTATAAATTCTATAAAAACCAGTTTTGATAAGATTTATTCACTGTTATTTAGTTTATAGGCTGTATAAATGATGGTTTTTCAGAAGAAAAAAAATTAAAAAAAATTAAAACCATAAGTGCGTTCCATGATATGGTTTCTCTACACAAGAAATTTTTTATAGAGAATATCTTAAAGGTCCTATCCTAAACCATAATATAAAAAAATAGAACAATTTTAAATATCATTTCACATATGTAATAATTATAAGGCCTATAAAAAAATAACTGTAGATAATCTAATAATCAAACTATACATTTTTATTGACCAACCAAAATAAAAAACATAGTCACCAAATATGAATATAGTATTATCTGAAGAGGACTAAATCATTATCACAAATTATAGGATTTATATGGAATTAATAGAAAATCCTACACAATCAAAATACCTTCCAATATGGGGATAATAAGGTAGGAAATTAACCATAGATATCAAAACTGAATGAAGAAAATGGAATAGACATAACTAGTGTAATGAAACTTCAAAAAATCAAACCTTACCCATAATTGAGGCTAGGAAACCAAAAAAATCTCAAACACCCACTAAGAACCACCTCAATACCAATATCATCCACATTAATTTAGGGTTACATTAAATTTTAGTAACAATGTCATATTCTTCAATACCATTGAAAAAATTGACAATCTTGTGATCCAAATAATGACCCATCCCACGATGTCAATAAGTATAATGAGTTAACCAATATATAAGGAAAAACACACCACATACCCCCAAGTGAAAATATTTACTTCAAACAAATTTAGAGTAAATAAATAAATGTTATGAACATAGAAACAAGTATAAAAGAAATATTCTATAAATTAAATAGAATGTTCTTACTCCTTAGAAGATTAGTCAGAACACAATTATTTGAAACCCACTTCCAAGAGAATAGACTAATTTTAAATTCATATAGGTCCTAACTATATCATATTCTAAAATATTTCTTCTCCTTGTAAGATAAATGATGCAACTGAACCAAAATAAACCCTCTCAAAGATTATTTAATCAATTGGTGACCTAACCATCAACCCATTAAGGCCTTGACCTGAAAAAATATACATAAATGGAGGGGCATAATAATAGCTGTATATCAAAACAATATATATGAATATATTCATTGAATTAGATATAAACAGTATAAATACCCATATATTAATCATCGAATGACTTCTTGATATAGCTATAACAATCCATACATGTATGTTCCCCTATCCATATCATCTCTAAAACTTACTGCACTAGTAAGTAAATGAGAAAAACTCCTACTATGAAGAATCATTAAAGAGGAGTGAAGAAGTTAATGTAGACTCAAGGAAGTAGCCTCACCCAAACAATTAAAATATAGAACCTATGATATGGATTCAATATATCCCAAACTATAAAATGTGAAGCACCCAAAAAATGATTTTGGAGAAGACACCAGGAATCCAAATAAAAAAGGTAGAAATCATCCCTAGAACTGAAATGAACTCAAACAAATAGTTGAAGACAAAAAAAGAATAGTAAAATAATAAAACCTAATAAAAATAAGAACACATTATTGGAAGTCTAATAATTTTTTGGGTGATTCTTCATCTCTTGCTACAAATGTGCATGAATAGAGAAGAAGTCACAACATCATAGAAATTATTCAAAAACCAACATTTTCTTTAGTAGTCCATGATTTTTCTTATATTCCTATCACATAATAAACCATGACTAGTTGATATTTACCAGAATATGGGATTTCCTTATAAAAACCACATTTCAAATACAAAAACTTTTATGGTAAAGAAAACATAAAGTAATAATATCAATAAATGATGCTCTATTTTACAATAAAAACACAATAAGTTTTTTAAAATCATATTATTTATACAAAAAAATTATAAATCATGATGTGTTTTTATAAAACATGTTTTTTAAGAAAAAAATTATAAACCATAATATGGTTTTATAACATTATTTATGATTTTATATAAAAATACAAATAGTTTTTCATTTTTATAAATTTCATCTTATTGATTATTTGACAGTATAGTATTTGGTATCACTAAATGGTGTTGTGGGGTATCAATATGGCCAATTTTACTAGAAGAAATAATTAAACCCACGCACAATATATTTAATAATTTCAATCAAGAAGTTGAAATGAAAATACAAAACACATAAATATTTCATTTTTTATTATGAATCCACTATAATAATGAGTTTGATTGAGTTTTCTCAATATTAACCATTGTGTTCCGACTTTTAAAAGTATCCACCTACCACTCAATCCCTAAAAGATTTTATAGAGAACCTTCTCTTTTAAAGGTTTTCAAGAAAATTATCTACAAAGGTAAATGAATATGTTATATTTATAGGGAGATTCAACTAAAAAGTAATGAAATCATGATTCATCTAAATAGGTTAAAAACTATATTTATTATATTCTTTTATTGAATTAAGGGTCCTATTAAATTCTAATATTTCATGAAACATGAAATGGATAACCTTTTCCTTTAAATTTAGTAACTCTTACAACATCAACCTCATTAATTTAGGGACTTGTTAAAAATAATTTATATATTAACTTAATCTACAAATCATTATATGATGTGTCACAAACTGAATTAAACATGATCATCATATTAGGATTTTTATATAAATGATATCACATATCATTTATAATGAACACCACGATGTGGTATCAATAACTATCAAAAGACACAAATTGTGGTGTGATGACACTCTCCACGTCATAGTTTAAGATTTAGTGTATATTTCTAATATGATCACCTTCCATCTAACTTTGCAACCAAAAATTTACAATCACTAATGAAAAATATGGAGAGTGATTAAAGAGAAGAATTTGTTAGTTAACCCTTTTATTTAAAGGCCACTCCAACTCATTGACTCATCATAGAATACTAAAATTCAATTAGAAAATATACTACCAATTAATTCGTCTAATTTCATTATTTACTATAATTATCACCCATGTTAGCAACCTTCTCTATAATTCATGTATAAAAATTCATCCAAATTAATATCTCTCTTTCTATCTAATGCAACTCCTGTTCAATTATTTATTTAAATCATAGTTTCCCTCAAAATAAAATTTATGATGAACCACCACCATAATTATATGTTGTACCAATCTATCTATCCAACTCTTTCTATATTCCCCTAATTTTGACAACAGAGACCATAATTACATTCTATTCATTATTTTCCCCTTAAAATCATAATTAAATTATATAGTTTAATTTACTAAGTTACATTATTATCTAAACTCATTACATCCACATGAAAATAAAGTTAATATATCATAATTAAAAAATAAAAATTAATTACATATCAATTTCAATCACACATTAATTAATAACTAAATTCATTATCCATGTCATTATATAATCTAAAAAACATAGGTGATACATATTAAATGGGTTCTTATATATATAATTCATTTTTTATGGTGATTATATTTTTCTTGTCGAATATAGGAACTCTAATTATATTTTCAATGTAGATACACATTAGAAAATATATGAATATGTATTTCGGGTTGTGTTTATTGACAAAGGAGGATTGAAATATTTTAGAAATACTTAAAATATCATTTTGAAATTATATTTTATAATTTAATGGTGTTTAATGAAACACAAATTGGTTATATCCAAAGAATAAAAAACACATTATAAAGGATTATTGGATTCATCATGATTTCTTTTATACGGTGATAGATATTAAAGACTTAAGAACAACATCATAGTTATTTATGGATATTTTTGATTATTTTATGGATGGATTTCTTTGAATGATAAAGTAAATATTTCACTATTACCCATACAGATTATTCCATGATTTCTCATGAAAAATTGAAATTTGGTGAATGGATACAGATCTATAGATTGTGGTTGGAATTTCATGCTATAGTGAAACATCATGATTTTTTATGAATAATTCTTCCACAAAAATGGTATAGAGATATGTGTTATGTTGAAGGTGCTCATGTATATAATAAAGGTCATAAAATTTGAGAATAAAATGAATTACATCTTAAGGTTTCATAACCAATCCCAAATATAACACCACCTAGGCTGGTATTGAATTCATTAGTGGCCCTTGAAGTCTACCTCCAATTAGACAAAGGTTGGATACTAGTTTTGAGGGTATAAATCACATAATATTGGAGTAATTATATTCATTAATACAAATAGATAAATAAAACCTCTAAAAAATTACAACATCACACAAGATATAAACATGAATTATTATTCATAATATATATTTATGAATGTAATTTAGTACAAAAAAAACATATCTATGTGCCAACAATGAAATGACTCTTTCAACAAAAATACAGAACACCATTACATGAACAAGTAAGGTCCAAATCAATCATCAACTCTATCCTAAAAATCTATAAATTATAGAATATAGAAGTAGAGGGAAACATAAAATTATACTCAATGGGTACCTTTCTAGAAAAACTAATACCAATGAGGATGAATCATACTACATATCTAGTAATAAAATAAGAAAAACAACTCATGTCCCAACCCAGGTAAACTATTAACCCACATCACCAATTTTAACTCAAAAATAGTCACACTTGGATGGATGGAAACCATAATCGACTATCTGAAAAATGGTACTCTCCCAATGAATAGATCTAGAAGGTAATATATATAGCATCAGATAGTGAACATTACCCTACATCATGATTTGAATGAGAAGAAACCCCTCTGCAAGCATAGATTTTATGGGATCCAACTTAGATGGATAGAAGAAGGAGAGATTCATGCCATTATGGATGAAGTCCATGTGAGCACTTGTGGTGCCCATCAATCTAGGACTAGGCTCTCCCATCAGATCATGAGGTTAAGATATTTCTAGAAAACCATGATACAGGACTATGTGAAATTCACCAATAAATTTCATGCATGCCAAATCCATGTGAACTTCATCCATCAACCCCAAAAATTGAAAAATATAGCTAAATATTCCTAGTCGTTTGTCATTTGGGGGATGGATGTCATGAGTATATATCCCCCATCCACAGCTAAGTAGTTCAAGTATGTCCTTACTACTACAGACTTCTTTTCCATATGGGTGGAGGTAATACCCCTAAATGAATTCAGGATGAATAATAACATCTACTTTATAAATTCCCATATCCTCACCAGGTTCAGGGTCCCTCACACTATATTTATAGACAATGGAAGCAATTTCTATTCCACCGAGTTGAATAATTTTTACCAGGAGTACAATATCAAGTCTAATCACCCATATCACTTTCATGCAATAGAAAATATATAAATAGTAGTCTTTAATAAGAATCTATAAAATTTACTCCAAAAGATTATGAACAAAGATAAGAAGTATTGGCCATAAAAACTCCTCCATGATTTATCGGTCTATTGTGCTACCAGACTTACTACTATAAACTAAATTCCATACTCATAGGTGTACGAGACCGAGGTAGTATTACCCATAGAGGTACAAGTTCCCTCGCTTTGAGTATCCATCTATAAGAAACTCTCAGATGATAAGAAAACAAAAAAAGTTTCTAGATGAATTTGAACGACTTGATGAGAATAGGTTGCACGCACTACAAAACCTTGAGGTACATCAGAATCAAATTTAAGGAGCCTTCAAAAAATGAGTCTACCTCTGCTCATTCCTCCCTGGGGAACTGTTGTTTTTCCTTAGAACCACAAAGATACTAGGTCAAACAACCCCAGAACTGAACCCCAAATTGGAGGGACCATACATCATACATAAGGTCTACCATAATAGGGCTTATTAATTGGCCATAATATATGGGGAGTGTGTCACACCTCACACCAATGCAAGATTTCTCAAGAAATACTTTGCATTGATTTTAGTACAATAGTGTCCACATTGGTGTGATTCCTATCACTCATCCAAATCACATGATGTTAAACTGTAAAAAATTCATCCTAACCACACTGTGTTAATCTGTGTAGATTTCAACCTTACCACATGACATTAAACTGTACAGAATTAATCCTAACCACCAGACGGTAAACTATATGTAATTCACCAGAACCACACGACATTAAACTGTACAGAATTATTCCTTACCACAAGACATTATACTACATGGACAATGTCCTTACTGCATGATGTAAAATTGCACGGATCTGTAATTTCCATATTTATTCATGTTAGTTCACTTATGTATTTTATTCATGATGTAAACCTTCATGGTTATTCTAGAACTATGTATGGCTTGATTATCATTTCCAATGAGATACAAAGGGACACCTTTATCTTATATCTTGCTTCATCCACTATATGATAAAAACTCCCCTTGTTGTACCCTCAACTATATCTGTATTTTAGGAAAACCCATTACATTTCTTTGTTTCTCACACTGAGCATAGCACACATGGGTTTAGGAATTGCAGCAGGGAATTACACTCACAATAAATTAATAATTGTATACAACATGTACATTACGATCCTAAATGCTATACCTTAAAAGGTATACCATGAGTCCTCACCCCATTAATTTAAACTGAACTGCCAATGTCCTTGCCTTGTGACATTAAATTGAATGGTTCTTCATAACTACATGTGGTTTGATTCTCATTCTCATGAGAAATCTAGTGATGCCAAGACTTCTACCCTTGGCCCCAACTGTAATATTCCCCTAAATTCAGGTCAATTCACCTCTTTACTCACTACATGAAATTAAACTCCATGGCATTTCAAGAACAACATATTGTCTGATTCTCATCCTCCTGAGATACGTAGTGATGCCCAGACATCCATCCTTGTTCCCAACCACAAAATTTCCATTTATTCATGTCATTTCACCCTCGTCCTCACGAAATGACATTAAATAGTATGGAACATCAAGATCTACATCTAGCTTGATTCCTATCATAATAAGATACAAAGTGACACCTGGATCTCCAATAATAAAGGCCAACTGTTATGGTCAATGGAAATAATACCCACCTCTATGTATGGTTAATAACTACATGGAGTATTTACCATTCAATAATTATGTGTGACTTGCTTCCTTCCCTCACAGGGTATGTAGTGATGCCTGAATTTCCAAATTTGAGCCCAGTCTCAACAAAAAAATATAAAAATTATCCCCTCCTTGCGTATGGGACAGACCTATCTAGGAAACACCATTTAAAACTACATGAGGATGGATTCTCATCCACATAAGATACATAGTGACATCCAGGTCTCCACCCTTGAACCCAACTGTAAAATTTCCGCACTTTTATATTGGTTATCACATCCTTACCATATTAATTTAAAATGAAATAAATTAAGTCCTCACCACATGAAGATATACTAAATAGAAGTGTCTCCTTAGTACATGAAGTTAAAATACACAGAAGTATGTCCTTACCACATGATGTTAAACTTCATGGAAGTATATACTTACCGTATGAAATTTAATTTCACAAAAGTATATCCTTACCATATAACATCAAATATCATGGGAGTACCTTACTGTATGAAATTAAACTACATGTAAGTACGTCTTTACTGCATGACAATAAACTACACAAAAAAATTTCTTTACCAAATAACATTAAACCACACAGTGGAAATCACATCCCCACTACATGATGTTAAACTGTATAGGCCATTTCCCATTTTCCATCCCCTATCATGGAACTACAAGATCCTTACCGTAGTCAAAAAGAGTATAGGGTTCTTCTACCATCTATTAAACTCACCTCAATCCATGTACCACACCTCATTCCTTGAACACCTCAAGTTTTTAAAAACCTTCCATGGAACTTGGAAAAGATATCTGGATTTAAGGGACCATTTTCATGACTATTCATGAATGCCTATGGATTCTTCATATTCATCTATGGTCATCAAAAAAATCTATCACTCTGTAAAAAGAAAATTCCAATCCTTGTGAGCCTGACATCACTGTGGTAAAATTAGAAACCTCATGTTGATTTGAACCTATCCCCATGTAACTATCCTATGTCATTACTCCTGAGCATATGAACTCGATATATGATTTACAACATTCCCATCTCCTATTTAGAAGGATGTGTGAGTACGTTTTGCCCTGGTCATCCTAACTAGGCTCTTGTGTATCATCCTCTATACCAAGTCCATGTGCATCATGACCATAAATTGCATGCACATTAGTCAAAGCCACATGACCTTAAACTCTATCCTATAATAATATAAATAGAAAGACATTAAACTTCTAGAAAAAGAGACCTAAAATCTTTTACGTTGAAAACCCATAAAGGTATTCTTGAGAAAAATCCAAGTCTTATCTCTCTCAACACTTCATATTTTGAGTTTAGGAAAACATTTGGGCATAAATAAATAATTCGTAAAGGTAATAGGGTCTACATTGTATCCATATTAAAATCTAATCTATAATCATTGGACCCCCTAGTCTAGGAAAAAGCTATAAAAATAGTTTTTCATGTCTGCTCACCACAAGAATATGTTCATTGGGTAGTGTGAAAACTTTTAGGGTACTCAAAACCTCCTTGTATTTTACACTTTCCACATATCACACTTCATGAGTTGGTGTATTTTGGATCACCATAACCATTCATGGACCTTGGAAAGGATATCTGACTTCAAGGTCCCTTTGAATGACTATTCAGACATTCTTATGGATCTTTCATATGCATTTATGACCGTCAACCAAATGTGTCACTATAAAAAAGGACATTCCAACCCTCATGAGACCTTACATCATCACATAATCACTCAACAACTCAGTGTGTTTGAACATGTCACTATATGAATATCCCATATCATTATCCTAACATCAGTGCTCTGGGTGATGATTTAAAATCCTTTTTCCACACTATCCAAGTGGATTCAATATACTCAATTTTACCTCACCGGGTTTTGTACCCTTTCCCAAGGATGGGCTGTGACACTTCAGTCCTTATCCTTTAGTGGCCCACACCTCATGATTTGAAACCATAGGGAACAGGGCTCAAGCTTTATGATTTAAGATCTAATTTCACTAGGGTACTATAACCCTTCCTAGATATCCTTACCACCATACCCACAATTCATTATATAGAAATTTAAGACTTCAAAATCCTTTCATAACCCTTATAATGGGATGTATATCATCTTTTGCACGACATGCTACCGACGCATAAGGGAATTAACCCTCCAACTAAATGAATATTTTCTTTTCCAACAATAATATTCAATCCTTAGGATCCTTAGAAACACCATGGAAAGACTTGGAATTTCAGAATGTCACATGACATACCCGAAATGTATGCACCATCTCCTATTCATGGACTCAAAATTTTAGGTTATGATTTACATCACCCACACTCTAACTATACAGGGGCACCTACCTTCCCTAATATTTTAGCTTCAGCCCTATTTACTCCATAAATATTCCATAGACCTTGGAAAAGATATTCATCTTCAAGGACCATTTACTTGAAAATGCATGCATGGCTATGGCTCTTGTATATGCACCTATGGATATCAATAGAATGTGTCACTCGGAAAAAAGTGTTTTTTGATCCTCATGAGCCTCAGCAACACCATGGAAGAAACCAACACCTCAGAGTGTTTTAGTCTATTCCTAGCTTGTCTGCACTATATCCCATGACCATATAGAATTTTCGAGCTAAAATACCTAAAACTATAGCAGTAGAAGGTCCAAGATAAAAGACCTTAAACTAAAGAAATATTAGGTCTGAGCTAAATGACCTTAAACTACAACAATATCAAGTACGAACTAAAAGACCATAAAATAATAAAAATATTATCTCAAATATAAAAGGCATTAAACTATAGAAATATCAAGTCCAAGCTAAAATACCTTAATCTAAAACAATATCAGGTTAGAGATTAAAGACCTTAAACTATTGGAATAGACGTTTCGAGCTAAAAGACCTTAAACTACAGAAATATTAGGTCTGAGCTAAAATACCTTAAACTAAAACAATAGAAGGTCCAATATAAAAGATATTAAACTAAATCAATATTTGGTTTGAGCTTAAATACCTTAAACTACAGAAATATTAGGTCTGAGTTAAGAGACCTTGAACTAAAGTGATTGATGGTCCAATCTAAAATACCCTAAACTAAAAGAAATATTAGGTTCGAGATAAAATACCTTAAACTAAATAAACTTTAGGTCTTAAAAGGCCTTAAACTAAAGAAACATTAGTTCCCAGTTAAATACCATAAAACATCTTGACAGTAATCTAGTCTACAAGAGCATGTAAGGCTAATCATGTGGATTTAGAAAAATAAAGCTATGATCACCAAGCTTATCACCTTCGGTGAAATAAATATCACTCTCCCTCTCGGATATTTATCCTACCTAGAAAATCATTATTGAAATTTAGGAGATCTTAAGATAACCAAAAAATTGATACATCAATAAAGAATCTCATGTTGGTAGGGATTCATGAGCACTTCTTGAGAGGAATCTTTAATGATTTTAAATATTCAGTTTTAGAAATTCATTTTCGCTTAATATTATACAAAGGATAGGCATCATTGGCGATTCTCATAATATCATATCAATAAAAATAATCATGCACCACATGAATGAATGAAAATTGGAAGACATCACATAAAGTTCAGCCGATCCATTCACTAATTGAAATCTAAAGGAGGAATCCATCATCATTCAAATATATAGAAAAGTGTCCTATATTTACCATATAATAAGATTCTTTTCATTATGAACAAATAGAATTCTAAGAGGAATTTTTTTATGCTCATAATTAGGTGTTAAACACTTTACTATGGAAGGAAACATGTTATACAAACTAGGTGGTCGGCATATGGAATTGGACATTGTCTTTTTCAACCTTACGGAAAATGAACTTCATCTCTCCTTTTGTGCTTGGGTTTGATGTCACACACCAGTAGGACCTCAAGAAGATGCGCTTCCTCACACAACATCACCTCCTACAAAGACACCCATTTAAGACAATGTCATATTAAAACCCCACACTCAATCATATAAAGAATAGTGGGGATATTCTTATATCACTGCAAGGCATGGACCGCAGCAGAGGTTTTTTTATACGCTTTCGGAAGAAAAAAAATTAAGACATCATAGGATTTTTTTAAAAAAAATACACTTTAAAGGTAGAATTGTTGATTCCACCTATATGTTTATGTGAGAAAAAAAATCGATGATGCCACCTTTTCCCTAAATCAATAAATTTATTTCTACTTAAATTTTTTTATATTTAAAATTTTAATGTTTTATTATTATTTTTTTATGGCTATGTACATATATATATAACAAAATGTTTCAATATAATTTATCTTTTATTCAAGTATGTGAATTTTCTAACCGATAAAATATAAACTCTAAGACCGATATGAATGAAATTTTAAACATTGATTAAACATTTAAGAAGTATTTGAAAATAAAAAAAATTATTAAAAAATGATGATGCAAAAATAATAAGATTTCCAATCCACCTACATGAAACATAAAAATCTTTCAAGTATGTGCCTTTTCTAGCCTATAAAATATAAAAAATAAAAAACTTATGAATAAAATTTTAATAATTTATGAAACATATAACTAATAGTCAAAAATAAAAATAATTTCTTAAAAAATGTTGATGAAAAATAATTTATAAGCTTTCTATTCCACCTACTTGAAACATAAAAATGTATCAAGTACGTGATTTTCTTTCCTATATAATATAAAATATAAGACATATATTAATGAAATTTTAAACATTGGTTAAACATATAATATGTTGTTGAAATTAAAAATAACTTCTTAAATATGTTGATGATAAATAATTTATAAGAATTCTAATCCACCTAAATGAAACTTAAAAATGTTTCGAGTATGTGCCTTAGGTATCCTATAAAATATAAACTATAAGACTGATATGAATGAAATTTTAAAAATTTATTAAACATATAACCAATAGTAGAAAATAAATACAATGTCTTAAAAAATGTTTATGAAAAAATAATTTATAAACCTTCTAATCCACCTACTTGAAACATAAAAACATTTCAAGTACGTGATTTTTCTAGCCTATATAATATAAAATCTAAGACGAATATGAATAAAATTTTAAAAATTGGTTAAACATATAATAAGTAGTTGAAAATAAAAATAATTTCTTAAATAATGTTGATGAAAAATTATTTATAATCTTTATAATACACCTACTTGAAACTTAAAAATGCTCCAAGTATGTGCCTTTTCTAGCCTATAAAATATAAAATATAAGACCGATATGAATGAAATTATAAACATTGATTAAATATATAACTATTAGTAGAAAATAAAAATAAATTCTTTTAAAATATTAATGAAAAAAAATTATAATATTTCTAATCCACCTACTTGAAACATAAAAATTATTCAAGTATGTGAGTTTTTTATCCTATATAATATAAACTATAAGACCGATATGAATTATTTTTTTTAAATTTGGTTAATGATATAATAATAGTTGAAAATAAAAAAAAATTCTTAAAAAATGATGATGAAAAATACTTTATAAGATTTCTAATCCACCTACTTGAACCTTAAAAATGTTTCAAGTATGTGCCTTTTCTAGCCTATATAATATAAACTATAATACCTATATGAATGAAATTATAAGAGTTGATTAAAAATATAACAAGTAGTCGAAAATAAAAAAAAATTATTAAAAAATGTTGATGAAAAATAATTTATAATATTTCTAATACACTTACTTGAAACTTAAAAATGTTTCAAGTAGGTGACTTTTCTAGCCTATATAATATAAGATATAAGACCGATATGAATGAAATTTTAAAAATTGGATAAACATAAAATAAGTAGTTGAAAATAAAAATAATTTATTAAAATAATTGATGAAAAATAATTTATAATCTTTCTAATCCACCGACTTGAAAATTAAAAATATTTCAAGTACGTGACATTGCTAGCCTATATAATATAAACTATAAGACTAATATGAATGAAATTTTAAAAATTAATTAAACATATAATAAGTAGTTGAGTTTTTAATTTTTTTTATATGGTTCAACATTTTATATTTTAGGTGGCTTAGTATCCTCCTTGACATTCATTCTTTTTTCTATCACTTCTGAGTTACTTTTCTTACATTTCTTTTATTATAATTTATTTATTTTATTTATAAAACAAATTATTTTAAACAACTTTTTAGATGTTTAGGATATCTTTTAAATTTTAATTACATTGTTTTTATACTGTATATTTTATAATCTTTTAAATTTATATACTTGAAATTTAATAATTATTTTGATGTTTCAAGTAGTCGACTTTGAAAGTTGTCAAATATAAATTGTTCCTAAAATATAAATGAAAACTGAAATACTGGATAAACATATATGAAAGACTAATATTAATAATATTATTTTCATTTCAGTAGACATTAAATGTATAAATTAACATGTACAATCAATTTCTATGTCTACAGTGAGGATATTATGTCCCACATGGTGGTCTATGAAAAGGACATCTGCGTCGAGTGCGCAGTGGAGTCTGATGGCCTGGAGAGGGCTGATCCTTGGGCACTGGAATGTTTACCATCACATCCTTTATCTGTGTGTCTGTGGGAGGAGTTTTCAACTACATCTTGTACTACCCTATGGATCATTATCCCCCTAGGGTGGTAGAAGGACCTTCTATAATCATAGTGGGGAACCAAGCCTGTAATGGAGCTATACCCGAAGAATGTGATGAATCTTGACCCCAAGGCTATGATGGATCTAAACCCTAAGGCTATGATAGATCAAGACCATAGGGCTATGATGTATCTGGACCCCAATATGGAGCGAACTTCGAATATCCTATTAAGAAATATGGATCTCATGCCACCTGAGTCACATCCTAAATTAGCTGATCCTGGACTACTAGAGGGTCGGCCTCTACCCGTGGAATGGGTGAGGCCCCATGTGCAGCACGACACTGTCTATGTCATTGAGGTCATGAATCCCTGGTACCAGCATCAGCTGAAAGATGTTCAACTAGGTTAGGAACCTCCTCTCTCCGGGATGGATGCTCAAAGATGCTCTTGGAAATCACATGAAAAGTTTACGTTGCCTCCATCGTTGTAGCATGGATGACTACCCGGCTAAAGACCCCCTCATCTTCATCACTCAGGAAAAAATCTTCTCTATGTGACTTCCATATAAATATATTCAAATTTAATTATAAAATAGTTCAATAAACAAACTGATGAAAATTTATTGACTTATCATCCTCTCCATCTCACTATCGTGTTAGGTAAGATACAGTATAAACTTCAGTTTATACCATGGCTCATACTCAACCTTCTCTGAAAGAAAGAATCAATTCGTAGATACACCTTAAATAAAAAACTCTACATGTCTATGCCAATAGTCGATAAAACGAGCATATACTTGGGGAAATTCCTCATCCTACCTCCCTGTCAGCTTCATCCCATGAAGCTCCTCTATTTGTCTCGATGACAATGGAATCTACTGAGCATAGAAAAATCATCACATGACTCTATCAGACTACTTCCACTCAATAATAGGGAAGTGAATGTGGGGCACTACAACCATAGCATCCTCAAGCCCAACAATTTAGTATACTGACAACTGGTCCATAATACTCTAGTTTGGAAACCATGAAATCTAAAATGATATGTGACTTTGTCAAAAATATCCTAACTAAAAACCGAAATTGATGTTATTATTAATTTTCTTTTAAAAATGATATATTTTATATACATACTTGATCAAGTAAAAGATAGTCCAACTTGACACGATATATGCCACAATAGTGCCTCAGAACCGTGTCGAAATTTTTTCGCCGACACCACCTGCAAAATACATCATCAATAGTGAAAAATAATAAGAAATAAATGTCAATAACTCTTAGTATCATCAAAAACCAATAGAAATGACTGATCATACCCGTGTCCAAGTAGAGCATCATGCAACACCTCCATCTCAATCAGTGAACCAGTAAGCTCAACATGGAATGTGGGGATGCACTCTCATGCCCACATCTGAATAAGGATGATACATCCCATGAGACATTTGTGGTCCATGCAGTATAGCCTTCATAATACTCTGTATGTGTATTCCAAGAAGGTTTATCCCCTATTGTACATCTCATACTGATAAAAGTTCTCTAGTAGGGGTAGATACATCATGTTCATGTGCATCCCCAAGTGATCAGTACACATTGTCCCACCAATGAGTTGTAATATACATGTGCATGCATAACGCATGACAGTCTACTCATTAGCATCATCAGGTAAATGTCGAATCTGCACCTCCAACCAAGGCATAGATATGGGTGTTCCATTTGTAGCCCTATGGTCAGACAAAATGTCAACGACTAACAAGTTTTGAGAAAGTTCTATCCAAGATTCACAAGTGCGTCCAATAACGGTTCTCCCCTAGATAGGAAGATCGAGAATCACGGCCACATCCTGGAGGGTGATGTTCATCTCTCCCTCAAGCAGGTGGAATGTGTCTGTATCTGGTCTCCGCATCTCAATGAGGGAAGCAATCAGGTAATGGTATACACATTTGAAATCTGATATGGCAAGTCCATAGAAGCTAGCACGGCGCACGTATGGTCTAATGTCATGTGGAGGCTCTCTGTGATGAAAACGGTGTGCTCGACGAACCCTAATCGATCGATCTTCACCACCCTCTAACATGACATAGGAAATATGGGTATGTTACTGAGTGAGTAGTATTTTATCATCCATCTGCATATAAACAAATGAACTTTGTTGTAAGTGTAAAATGTAAATATAACATTATGGTCAGCATAATGTTATGACTTGTAGAATGAAAGAGATTCCATGTTTATTCACATTTTTTTATGAATTCATTTTTACCAAAAAAAATATAATTCTCCAAGTCTTTTTGTTTTGAATGAAATAATGATAACGAGAGAAAAGAAGAGAAAAAATAGTTAATTGAAAAAACAACATTTAAGTATTTCCCTGCGTATGATAATTGTGGAAGTAAAAACCTTGATACATGCTTTATGGGAATATATCCAATAAGAATTGAAGACACTAATGTAAAGAATATGTTGTTGATACTTTTGAGGTGGAATGATTTCTATTCTAGTGTATTTTGATCCAAGAAATATATTGTGAAATAAATTTATTAATGAAATTATCTTTTTAAGAATAATGTACTGTATAAGGTTTGTATTGTAATACAATTTCATAATGGATTTGAGAGAATATGATGAATGGAACGAATGGCCAAGAAATGTGATTTAGTAAAAAAAATAAACTCTTTTAAAACACATTATTTGGAGAATATGACCCTAAATATGTGCCTAATTTTGAGAAAATTGAAAAATGATATATCCCTTGTTTACCCTTACTGAGCATCTAATTTAACCCTTTCTTATATTTTCTTTCCTCATGTTATGAAGTATGATATTTCTTAGAAGGGTGGTAGATATGGAGAATTTTTTTTGAGACTAAGTTTATCCTTTATAAACTAGTTATTTATGTGTCAATGTTTCAAAAGTTACTCGACCGATATGATTATTTTATAGATTATTCTATTATTTAATGAACATTATTTTACTTAGAATTTATATCTTTGTATGAAAATTATTGTTTTTATATGATCAATCTTTAGTAAACCATAGGATACTAGGATGTGATAACATATATGACAACCCTGGGAATAATTACAAGTATAGGAAAGCATCATCTTGTATTGATAACAACTATGAATGGCCAAGGATAAACACAATGTTTCATTGAAGAAGGTTTTATGATTTATAAATCCAATGAATGATTTTACATGATTATGTTCTCTCCCACTATGATCATTTTTTCACACAATTATTTATTGTTTTATTCATTTAGTTGAACCCAAAGGAAACATTTTAATGTTGAATACGATAGAAAATTCATTGATTCTCTCCCTGAGCAATGGAATGTTATAGGATATCGAACGAAAAATCATGTTTCTATGCTAACACAATTTTTCAAGCTATGAATAACATTTCTCTTCAAATGAGAAAATGAATGACCAGAATTCTATTTGGTCAAGGTTTTTGGATTTTTTTTAAAGTTTTAGGGTTTAGGATTATCAATTTAGGGTTAGGGTTTAGGTTTTAAGGTTTAGGGTTTATAATTTTGATATTGAGTTTTTAAAATGATGTTTTTAGGATAGATGTTCTACTTTTGAGTTTTGGGCTTTAGAAAACTGAGAAAAAAAGAAGAGATAACAACATATAATTTGAAATATGAGAATTTCACATTGAAGATAATACATCATTGTTGCTGGGAGTGGGAACTCAACCCAACAATGTTAGGGAATTGTTTCCATTTATAAAATTCTTTATGACATATGGTACATCTCGGACTTTACCCATATTTATGTGGATATTCCATCGCATTACACATTCTACTGGCCTTCAGTATCCCACAAGGACACAATTGATTAATGTCAGGTATCACTATCGATTTGCTTTCGGGCATTTGGAAATAACAAAACTCCCTAATAGGCATCCATGTTGCAACATACAGTTTAGAAATGGTGTCCATCTGGTACATTGGATCCACATATGATTCCCATGATATGTTCATAGTGGCACATGTTGTGATGGAATGTGTTCATGGAAACTGTAAGGCCTAAAAGTTTCCACATTTGCATTGCCTCATTTCTAGTAACACCACCATTTTTTCATTGATGTGATTTTTGATGGGGTCTGAATGATCTTGATCTTAAAATCAAGAGTCTTCTCATCAAAAAAAGTAGACATGATAACCAGAAGCTTCTTTAATATTATTTTCAATCTATTGTTGAAAGTTTCATCCATACCTTATCTCTTTCTATATTCTGTTTGATGCTAGTTGTGGTATATCAATAACGTAATTCACACATTGATATAATGTCTCTTGAACTAGGGCAGTTATAGGTAGCTTTTTAATCCCTTTGAAGACACCATTGATGCACTCCACAATGTTTGTGGTCATGTGTTTGTACCTCTTCCCCCCGACATATGCCAATGTCCATTTTTCTTTTGGAATCTACATCATATAATCATAAACATTTTGATTAGCCTAGCATATTTGTTCAAAACATTCTCTAAATCATCGTTGATCTGAATCATATGCTACACAAAATAGATGATATTTTAAGTAATTTTATTTTATCTTTAAGTTGAAATAGTAAAAAATAACAAATAAAATGCATACCAAGCCTTGTGATTGCCTTCTTAATTGGTTAGTCATGGAATTTTTTATGAACATTGCTAACAATGTGTCTAATGCAGAACAGATGATATGAATTTGGGTATCTCTATGTATCAAGATCCGCATTGATTACTTCATTAATTGCACGATGGAGATCAGATATCAAACAAACACCCCAAATGTTGGTGAAATGGTTACTGATACATTCCTGAAACCAACTCCATGATTCATAGCTTTATTTCTCTATAGTGGAAAGGGCAAGAGGAATAGGTGAACGATTTCCATATTGGGTTGCCAAAATCAGAAATATACCCTTGTATTTCCCATATAGATATGTCCCATCAATCCGAATGGACTATTTGCTAAAACAAAATGTGGAGATACAGGGGAGGAATGCCCAGAACAACAGATTAAATTGAACACAAGATGGATCAAGTCGGTTATTGTGAGACACATTTTTGTTTGTATCAAGATGGAAGAAAACATGGTTTTGATGCCTCAGTATGGCTATCAATTGCAGCAACACTTGATATGAGTCATCCCAACCACCATAGACCTTCACAATTTCCTTCTACTTCACTATACATGCCTTATTATAGGAAATATTATAACCAAATTTCTTTTGTATCCTCTCTTGCACAAGGGCTATCAAAACATATTTTCATGTCCTAGTCATCTCAACAACAATATATGACACAAATTCTGCATCCAATGAGGTATGATCTTGTATCGGTCTTGGCTGAATGCAATTATTAGTTTCTCCAATCCTTGAGATTCTCTATCCTCTAAATACAATGTTAGGAATCACCCTAAAGTGAAATATACAATCATCCTCAAACATCTCACACAGTATGACATATTTACTATGACATGATTCGTGAACTATATAGTTGATGTGCCTCTCAATGTTAAATCTCTTTAGTGTGATTTTTAATGCATCTTTACTTATAAAATTACTTCTAACATATAAGTTTTGTCCAACTCTCTAAACATATATGGTAAAACTCCAGGGAACTCAGTTGCTGGTGTGAAAACATTATTTTCAAATTCAGGCACACGAGTCATTGCTTCTGACCAATATACAAGGAGGGGTGGATGATTTATTGTACGTTGAGGTTGATGTAAAACTAATTTATTTCTCAAAACCTCCTCCATAACTTCCTATGGTCCCTCCTCATCAGCATTGTTGTCACCATCTGATCCATCATTATGAAACTCCTCATCAAAGATCGGATTGACATGTATATCTTAGCAATCATCTAGGGTTTCATCTTCTGCATCATTTGGAATAGGTTCAATTTCATGGGACGGATCATCTTCAATCACTATTTTTAAGTCTACATCTTCATAAAACTTGACGTTATTGTTGTACAGTAGAAACATCAACATATAATTTCATCATGGTACCATCTGACCGTTGAGAAAATAATTTAATTTCTTGGACCCATTGCGCATCAGCAACCAATGAATAGGCAAGATGCCACAATGTTTCATGGATTTGCAAATGTCTATAGCTCATAGACTTGATCTCTTGATCGAGTCCTAGATTTAAGGAACCACAAATTCTCTCTTGAAGGTCACTTATGGTTACACAACCAGTTGTACTAACCACTGTTATTTATTGTGTACTGTAAGAAGCTCCTTTCTTAGTTTGAATAAACTCCCCATAGAAATACACACAGGAAAACATGAATCTCTACGTCAAAAATGTTTCTTTCATAAAAATTATGATAGTGTAACAAATATTAACAATGATGTCTAACCATATAATTTTTATTAAAATGAAATTTTAGTACCCCTTTTTATACCCTAAAATATGCTAATCATTATATGGATTCATGTATTAATCCTAATTTATTTATTAATTACTCAATAATTAATCATTTCTAATAATAAATATTATTTATAAACAATATAATATTTACGATACTAACATTTAACAAAATTTCTTCTCCATTTCATTTTATATAATCATAATTGTCATTTTATCAACTAATTTTCTTAGTACAGTTTTTAACTAATCAATCATTCTTTAATCCCTAGTTAATCATTATTAAGTTATTCTTTAATTATTTATTCTTTAATCATTAATCATATTATATTTATTATTTATTTAAAATTAAATAATCATATGTATTCATTTTTAATCCTAAGTTATCATTAATTAATCTACAATTAATCATTTCTAAAAATAAGTATTATTTCTAAACTATATATAATTAATTAAACTACTTAGTACATAACATCTTTAATTACTAATAATAACTTTCATTCATTAATGTTTTTTCCTTATTTCATTCTATAACATAATTATTATCACTTTATCATTGATAAATATAATGATTTGATTTTTCTTTTCTTAGATATTTTAGTAGTTATATGAATCATATTAAGAATATCCCTCAAAAGTGTCAAACGAAGAGTGCATCAAGGCCTGTTGTCATGTACCAGGATACCCCAGGTTAAGCAAAAAACTCCTTGTATGAGTTTTCACTCCTAGGTACATCTGTGTTAGAGCCACATCCACTTGTTTGTATCCAGACTAGGATTTGATTTCTTAGATAACCACATAATCTCTATGATACCAAAATTTCAAAATACATAATCCTAAGTTAATCTTAAGTTAATATATACTTAATCTACACTTAATCATTAATAATATTTATAATTATTCCAAAATATGTATAAATAATTACACAACCTAATAAACAAAATATTTAGAACTAAGTAAACTACTTAAAAATAAAATATTTAAAACATAAAACAATTCAATTAATTAAATATTAAAAATTAAATAAAATAAAAAAATGCATCTAAATGATGCTTAGAAATAAACCACCTTATTATAGACCAGAGACTCCACAGCGTAGAAAATGGTTTTTTTAGAGAGAGAATGAGTGGATTTATGAGAGATGAGGGAAAAATAAAGTGAGGAGAATGCAGGGGGGAGCTTCCCTTTTATAGAGAGCTAAGGATAAGGCGGCATCCCCCCCCCACCACCGGTTTTTCCATGTCATTGATCCAGGCCAAAGGAGGCATGAGGGATGGAATATGGCATCACTGATTCTGCCTTTGTGGAATATTTTTTAAAATAAATTTAAACTATTCCATTTTAAAAAATCATTAAACGTAAAAAAATAGGTTTAGGAAAAAAACAGTCATTGTAGTATGAGATATCATAGGTGATGCTAGAAGTTTCCAAATGTGAACATTACTGTATGAAATTTTTCGAATCATGCAAGGATTCTATATGGACATGTGAAACCAAGAATATGGTCTGTAGATGAGATCAGAGTGAAACGCACGTAGTCCATAGATAGCATACTCACGCATAATCCTATAGCATGTGAGGAAGAGGGGTTCCAAGATCACCTGGCCTAGTGCATATACGACCTACAATATGTGTTGTAGAAGGGCACATTGCCCATTTCTTTGGGATCATGGAAGAAAATTGAGGCCAGTCTAACTATGGATAAGAGACTACGACCAAACTGGTGAATCAAAATGTGGTGACCATAAAAAACTGGGCATATAGCCAAGAACTCACGTGATTCCACCACCATGATTAGGAGCCACTTAAAATAAGAAAGTTCATGTATATCATGTTCATGAAAAAAAAATTCAATGAACACATGAGATTTCGAAGGTAGAAATATGAATATAAGAAGCCTCTAAATAGACATGTGATGCCGCAAAGATTGATCATGGATATGATCAGAGTGTAATGCATATCGATCTCAACGATCATCTTGGATGGTTCGATCATGTATAAGACTACATCATATAGATAAGAGAAGCACCATGCATGAAAAATCTCTGTAGTGAAATAATAGATCTCTTGATGTAATTTGAGTATATATAGTGTGTATTGTGGGGAGGTTCTACACCCAACCTTCATGTGTGTATTCCAAATGAAACATAGCATGTGATGAAGGAAAATACGGGAGGTCACCACCTGTGGTGGCCACTCCCAATATGGGGAGAAATTTTTTAGAGGATGAAGTCTTTGAAGGTGGAAATAAAATACGATGGTTGCAAGAGATGTCTTCTTTAGTGGGAAGTCAATGTGGACGAGCAGTTGGTGGTGGGAGAAACTTTATGGGAAGATGAGCTACCCAAACCAACCATTGACATTGTTGGTTTTGTTTCTTCTATATATTGGGATTAAATATCATGATTTGTAAATGGGTGTAAAGATAAATCATGTGGTGTATCTATGTGATTGAGTGATCCTCTAATGAGAACAGAGAGAATAAACCACCCATGTTTCTCCTGTGGATGTAGTCTTTAAATCCAAACCACATTAAAATGTGTGTTCTTGATTCTCTCCATTATTGTGTGATTTTTGGTGCCACACGCCTTCATTACGACCCCAACAAGTGGTATTAGAGGGATTTGGAGCGAGTAGAGTCGAGAGGACATGGCGACAACGATATTTCCAGTGACCCTAAAATTGAAAATGGTCATAAAATTTTTCCGAGTCCAGATTCATGAAAAGAACGACGATTTGATTCCAACGGTGTAAGTGGAATTTAAAACAGAGCTGAAATGGAGAAGATAAGCTCGGTCAAAGTTTGGTCAACAACACAAGTGAATAGTAGACCAGTGCTAGATAAACCAGTATAGTTCACACCGCTGGTGAAAATTCCGGCGGGTTTCTGGCATGTGCTCTGGCGTGCCATGCTAGCGCCACGTCATCACCACGTCAGCCAGCAATCTGAACCGTTGAACTTGTTTTGGTGATATCTCGGCTAATTGGTGTTTTATTTGGATGATCCAAGAGTTGATTCCCACTATTTTAACCATTCTAAATTCATATTTGGAGTTATTTATTCCAAAATTTTATTTCATTAGGTGGTTTCAGAAGGGTGTCACATCGACGGTGTTGATTGCATTTTTCGACAATGATGATGGCTGGTGGTAGAGCACTGCCATAGTTTGAGATTGAGAAGTTTGATGGTCAAAACTGTTTCAGCTTGTTGCAAAGAACAGTGAAGGAAATTCTTGTGTAGTAGGGCATGATCAGACAATTGATTAGAGAAAATCCCAAGGAAACCAGTAAAGATGATTGGGAAGAGATCAATATATGGTTCATCACCACAATTCAAATGTGTTTGGAGAATGAGTTAAAATACTTGGTGTAGGACAAGACCTCACTGAAGGAGATCTGGAAGAAGTTGTAATAGTTATATAAGGCTAATTTGATCACCAAAAAATTATTCTTGAAGAAGAAATTGTACCATTTGTGGATGGATTAGAGAAAAAAATGTGTTGGATCACACCAACGAATTCAACAAAATCTTGACGCAATTATTGGGGCTCAGTGTGAAGGTTGGAGAGGAAGACAAAGCACATTTTCTTTTGTCATAAATACCATGTTCATTTGATAGAATTTGGATTGCATTTCTTGTGGGGAAAGAAAACATTGAAGCTGGATAAGGTGATGGCATTTCTTCAAGATTCAGAGGCATTCTGAAGACCCATGACACATTCGGGTGATAAAATCATGGTGATGTGAGATGATCAACGTGGGAGGAGCTGATATTGGAAGTCAAGAGGTAATGAATGGAAGTCAAAATCTAGGGGGCATGATCTTAGAGAAATCACATGTTTCTGGTACGAGAAAAAGGGTCACTATAAAAGTGGTCGTGGAGAGCGCAAAAGAAACATTGCTGGGAAAGGGAAAGTTGAATAGAATGATGCAAATATCATAGAATTATCGGCAGATGATGAAATATGTATGACAATGGGAAGCTTGTACTCAGATGAGAGAGTTCAATAGGGATAATTTTAGTGTCATTACTACAAAAGATATAGGCATAGGAAGCAAGAATGTAAATTTTTAAGAAGGAATAATGAGTGGGCTCAAAATATAAAAGAATATGGTTGGGTTTTGGATTTGGGGTGCTCGACACACATTTATATGATTAGAGGTACATTTCATACCTTTCCATAGGTGAGAGATTCAGTGAGACTTGGTTATGGGTCAACATGCGAGGTTCAAGGAGTCGGGATTGTGAAATTGAAGACAGTTGACCGAGTAGTTCATAAATTGGATGATGTGAAATTCATTCCTAGGATGAGACAAAACATGTTATCATGAAGTAGGATTGATGCGAAAGGGTTCAAGGTATCCATAATAGGTGGAGTGTTGGAAGTCACTCATGGGGATGCAAAAATGATAACTGGGAAGGATTCTCAAGGGTTGTATCATTTGATGGGGATCACAGTCATCCTGAGATCAATTGTAGACATAGGAAGTTCCACATCATCTAGCATGAAGAAGTGTGTTCGATTTTCTGATGAAGTTTTAAACACCTGCAAGGAGACTATCGGTCTTGTTTCTACACTAAATTGGTCATGAGGGTGAGATTTGTGGGGGTCACTCTTAATATGGGGTGGAATGTTTTAGCAGATGAAGTCTTTGAAGGATGCAATCAAACCTGGCGGATGCAGGAGAGGTCTTCTTTGGTGGGCAGTCAAGACGGATGAGTAGCCAGTGGTGGGAGAAACATCATGGGTAGATGATCTACCCCAACCAACCATTGATGTTGTTGGTTTTTGTTCCTCTATATAATGTAATTAAATCTAAGGATTTTTAAATCGGTGTAGAGAGAAATCGTGTGCTGTATTTTTGTGGTTGAGTGATCCTCTGATGAGAACAGAGAGAATAAATTGCCCCTATTTCTCCCATGGATGTAAGCTTCAAAGCCAAACCACGTTAAAATTTATGTTCTTCCGTTTTCTCCATTGTTGTGTGATTTTTGGTGTCAAAAACCTTCATTGTGACCCCAACACCACCATTCTAAGGGTACACCATGAAGATGATGAAGATATATAGAGCATGAATGAAATTCCATGTATGGATCATGTGCGACTATGGGGAGCCTCCATGAGGTTATGTGATTACATAAATACAATTTCACATCGCATGAATAATACTGAAATATTTATTTACTTGGAGGTATACCATGAAATGGATTTATTTCAAGATCTTAGGTTGGGTAAGTCTGTTTGATGAATGATGGAGCATGTTTAGTAGACATGCGACATTTCTTGACTGAGAAAAGGTAGTGAAAAAACCACACTATATAAACCTAAGGGAGATCACATGTTGGGGAAGGCTGCTACCAATCAGTAGAAGGGAGCAGTTGTTTCCTTGAAAAACAGATCCTCACAAACCCCATATGGGTTGTGCGGTGTAGGTCATGCGAGAAAAATTATTTCATTCATGGAAATAGGAATATGTGAATGGAAATCAAATGATCATTAACGTAAAAATATAAGGTGCATATAAACATCCTCACAAAGGTTGTGGTAGTGTGTGACCCCTCTTGCGAGAATGTATTTTATTCATTTGAAGGTCTGAAGCAAGATATCCCTCGTCAAAGGTAGTATCACTAAATATCCCATCTTAAAAAGGGTTTTAATACCATGTGGACTTCATACTAGACCAAATATAAGGCTAAGATATTGCCTAAATCATAAAGTGAACGTGGCAGGGATCACATATCATGATATCGCCTCTACCTATAAAAATATTAAATAAATTCATACTCGATTATGTGATTAATTGTGCAAAAAAACATTGTATTTGGCTATGATCAAGTCCTAAATAATTTATTTGATCTATCACAGATGACGAGAATGAAATAACTTTCAAGACTCGATGCACCATGTATATCCAATAACGGTCCATGTTGCACACAAGAAATATTCATATTCGCACAAGAAGCTCCATGTAAGAGCTTAATATCACCATTTGATGAATATAAATATTCCATGTGAATGCGATAGACTCTATCACTTGTGCCCCTTTATAGGATCACATGCGGATTTGGATGTGTGAAAACCTTATGCAAATATTTGATCCCACAGCACATTCAAATGGTTTAGGTTATGAGACAACCCTATGATGAATGGAACCACTTATCATGCACCATTTGGCATGCCACCTTGACATGAAAACACCCTTGGTCATGCAATGAAATCATACAACCATGGACAACCAACATATCAAAGGTGAATCAAAGAGAATGTTCTTGAAAATGTCTACACATCATCACAAGGTCTATCAATGAACATAAGGTATATCAAACTCAAGAGAGAAATTTTCCTAGAAAACATATCCATGTCATATCAAGATACAACACAGATCATGAAACATTCCATAGGCAAACAAGATGACCGACCAAGACAAGTTGTGCACAACTTCACAAGATCCTATATTGATCATGCGACTCACTCATAAAAAAATAGTGGGTGAAGTCCTCAAAACTCTTTATAATATAATGAGGAATGATATCCAAATTGAGATACCACCATTAGTTATAAATCTCATGTTCCATATCATCATTATAAAGGATAAATTTCCTTGATGATATCTAAGAAAACATGCAAGACTCGAGAACATTTGTAAAATAAAACAAAAGAGATCAAGGGGAGGATCCAACAGGTACTCATAGTTGCTAAAAGACATCTGAAGCACCCCTGGTGACCCTCAAGACACCACGAGACCCCGATGACATGTATTCCTCATCTCAAGAAAGGCCTTTGTCCTGTCAACCTCACTGAATGGAAGACCTTGGGTATGGCCAGGAAACTTCATGCTCCCCCCTCAGCACATTAAGGACTAATAGATAGATTTGTCCACAAAAAGCTCGCACATCCTCATATAACCATTCACTACTGAAAACACACCTATATTAGTGTTGAAATTTATCATCACTCAAAAAAACCACTGATACAGTCCACATTTATTAGTGCTAAAATAAGTATTGATAAAGGAATCCCTTTATCAGCACTAAAAAATCACTAATAAAATGCACCCTTTATCCGCACTTCTTGTTTAGCACTGATTAAAAGTAACCTTCATCGGCACTTCATTTTAGTGATGATAAAGGAAACTTGTATGAGCACTTTGTTTATGGTGATGATAAAAGGTATCCTTTATTAGCGCTTCTTTATCGGTGATAAAACTTTCCATTCATCGACACTGTTTTAGAAATGATAAAGGTCCAGAATAAAATGAAAAATTAAAAAAAATAAAAAAAATTGAGTAAATTAAGAAAAATATGAAACATTTTATAAATTAAATAATTATTGATAAAAATGAATAAATTTCAAATACATATATATATTATAAATATTAATAAATATAATATATTAAATATATATATATAATGAATAAGTATAATATATATATAATGTTAATTAAAGACATATTAATGTCTTATTAATTTTTAATGTTGTTTGATTTTCAATTTAATATATATTTAATGTTGTGTGTTGCATTCATTTCACACACACACAAACACACACACACATATATATATATATGTTAATTCATTTGTATACAAAAATGCACACACAAATATATTATGCAATATATAGAAACATATACTCCTAATATTTATATAATTTATTCAAATTTTAGTATATTATATAATGTAATTATAACATGATACATTTAATATATTTTATGTTTTTAGTTGGTCAATTTTATTTATTTGTTTTAATATACTACAGTTAGGGTATTCATTTTTAATGTTTTTAATTTTTAATTTTATTTTTGAATTTGATCATTTTTTATTATTTATTTATATTTATTTATTTATATTTATTTATTTACTATGTTTTAGTATTTTCAATTTGTATTCATCCAATTAAATATATATATATACCCATAGTTTTTTAATAAATTATATTTAATTAATAAAACTTATCTATTTTTTCAATATTTTTAAAGTGTCCTCATTTTGAATTATTCAATTTCAATCATTTTAAAAATGCATGAATTTAAGATTATATATCCATTAATAATGCTAGTAATATGTTTGTAAATAAATATTTAGAAATAAATATATCTATAAATGTATATTTACTATATTAATAATTATTATAAATAAATAATTATAATATATAAATTATTATTGTTTTTAAATTACTTTTTATATAATTATAAAAAATAATTATATATATTTAAATATGTATAAAATTATTATAAATTTATTTAAATATTTATAATTACAAAATCTTAAACAAAGCTTATGTAGCACTGATAAAGATCAATCCTTATCAACACTAATAAGTTGATGTTAAAACACATATTTATCTGCGCTAAAATGTTATCGTTGATAAATATGTCTTTTAATAGTGCTTCATTAGTGCGGATAAAGATTGATATTTATTAGTTCTAAAAGAGAACTAATAAATACTTGTTTCATCAGTGCTTATAAATTTAATGCTGATTAAAGGGATCTATATCATCACTTTTTGGAAAGCACTTTTAAAAGTGTCACCATTCTATTTAAAAATACCCCTGAACATGACTCAGTCACCCTCAATTCTCAAGATCTCATGGAACTCATCTGATACTGGTGAGACTCCTCTACGTTCCCTCAGATTAATCAAGGCTAGAATACATTGTATGTTATTTCCTACTTTTCCTGTATCATTTTTTGATGTTTTGGCTTTCTCATTTTGTGTTTTTGCAATGTTCTTAAACATGAATAACTCTACATATATTATCGTCCCTAAGGAAAGACAATGTGTGTGGTTTTATTTATTCTTCTCCTTTCATTTGTATTTGAGTGTCCAACCCATTTGTCCCTAAAGACACACATAGATGTTTTACTCTACTCTCAACATAAAAAAGTAGACCTATCATCCCGCCACCGTTTTCTCTTCCTTTGAATACTATAGGGTTAAAAAATCTAAGTAGTTTCTCAAATTTCACTCATATTATATACAATATTATATATTCCAATGGCTTAATTATGAGGGTTTTTAAGGATTAGGGGATACCAAGTTGTGGACCTAATTTATTGGTGATGTACATATATGGACCAAGGTAAGTGTAAAAAACATTAAATAGTGTTTTGTAGATTTTGGTTATTTATATAAATTGTTGAACCTTGAAATGGGTTATTTAGATTTATTATATTGATGGATAATTTTTTATTTAATTAAAAAATATTGAATTAATTAGTCACATTCCAAATATTGTTTTAGTGACGCTTGTTGTGAGAGTTTTTTTAATTAATTCAATATTATTATTAAACTTTAACTATTCATAGAATATGATTAAATTTTCATCATAGAATATGATTGAGTTGCATTGATACCTCTCTCCAATATTATATTTTTCAACCAATAACTTCATTATCAGTCGTAAAGTAGGATGTTCTTAGAAATAATTATAGATCTACTTCAAGTTATGTGGTATAATTTTCAATTACAGGAAGTATCTATGGTTCCTCTCTAAGATTTCATCATAATATATCATACTAATAAATTTAGGATTACATTGAATATATCCATTTCATTTATAAGAGTAAAAAAATCTTGATCAATACTGATCATAAGTTGAAAATTTCACCCTTTAAAGGGATGAATGTTATTGGAGGGATATTATTGTGAATTAAAAAAATATCCAAAATTGGAAGGTGAGGAATCCTTGAGTATACATATGTGAGGTCTAATGTAGGTGGGGTGAGATACATTTCTACAAGACCATTAGAGTGTAGGTTTTACAATTCCTATTCATTTGATGATACATTTTGAGTGATTCCATTAGTGTAGGTTCCTAGGATACATTAATCATTATAAGCTTGATTGTCTTCCATATCTTGATGATGGATTGGAATCCCTCTTTCAAACTAGATTTCCTCCCATCATTGTGGTTCCAATGTTCATTGATGACATACCTCATGAATAGTGACGGCATGAAGGCTAGTTTAAAAGATGGAATGAGTAGTCTCAAATCCATCATCAAGAGATGGAAGAAAATCAAGCGTCTAAGGATGGACTAATGATGTTCCTTTTGTGTAGGGTTTTTGTTACTTCCTCCAACATGGATCAAATTTTGAATTTTATTTTCGGTCTCAAACTTTTTCTACCTAAAATGTTGTAGTATAATAGTAGTGAGGGGTCAAGTCCATAGGGAGACTGCTGTTTTTTTTTCTTTAAGGGAATCATGTTTTTAAATCCATAAGGGATTCCTTTATAGAGCCATATGTTTGGTAATTATAAGAAATGTTCTAATTTGGGATGTCTTTATTTAATAAATTAGGGATCCGGATGGAGTGAGTGTCTGGTTTTATGATGTCTTTTAAGTCTAACCTTGGAAAGATCCTTTGTCTTATACTACAAAGAAAACATAGTTCACCAGTTGAATTTGGTCTTAGTCCCCTAGCCTTACCTAGGAAGTAGCTATTCCATGATCAAGAGATAACAACAGCCTAAGGGAATTATGTTTGTCTTTTTAAGTAGAAAGATTCCTGAAATAATAGTCATATCTCATTATAATTCAACTAGGATAGGGTCATTTTCTTGATTGTCTTGTGGTCATAGACACTCACACAAATGAGTTAGTCCTTGAATTTATATCCTAATTACTAATTTAGTTGGACTTTCCAAGTTCATGTTTAATATTATGTGTTAATTTTAATGACACGTCACTCTATCCCTACCCCTAAAAGATTTTCCTACTCATAACAGGGTGGAATTCTATTGAATAAAAAAGATATAGCATGGCTAATTGATTGAAAAACATTAATGAAATCAAAATCATGCAACATATGTGGAAATGATAATTGAAATAACACACAAGAAGTATTTCACAATTATAAATAGAACATAATTGGAAAAGGGAAGGAAAATTGAATCTAATTAGAAATTTAATGCATTGAAGAATGGAAGCTCCACGACAGTTTGACTATTTAAAGTACACAAGAATGTGAAGAAATTGGGAGCTTTAGTAACAAATGGAAAGAGAGATCATATGGAATTGAAAGGGAGAAAATAAATTCTTCCAAAAGTGTCTCCAAAGCTCTGCCACTGCTCTGTTTATATAGGAGATTTTGTTCATAATGTGTATTTTTGGTTCATGATGTGTACCCTTTATCCATGATAACTTCCTGTGGATCACCAGTGTGGCACTCAGTTCTCGTGCATTAAGATTTTTGACTAGGTATATGACATGTAACTGTTATTCACGATGTGTAACCCACATTTATTCTTCCTATGCGTGGATTCTCCATAGATTTCCCATTTTTTAATTTGATTGGGCATCAGATCATGTACGACCAATTCCCAACATGTAGTAGATTTTCCATGTTATCCATGTGGTTTGTTCAATACATACTTCATGATTTGAAGTTAGGCTATGAGCTTTGGGTACACAATGTGTATGAGGCAATCACATCGTGTAATCTATCAGATTTTTACCTTTTTTCCTTATTTGTCTTGAAAACCAGTAAATCCTTTATTTCTACAAAGTCAAACACATACCACATGCATTATCTCATATTTTAATGAAAATAAATGAATAAAGGACAAAAAAAATCTATATATGAATTGTGATTATCAAATATAACCAGACATAAAATGTTTCATGTCCTCCAGATATAATGTTTCTACACAGATTTCATAAAGGATAAAAAGTTTATAAAGTGATAAAGATCCATTCTGTCCATAAAATTCAATTAGGTGTAAGTAGAGAAAGGTTCAAGTTCCAGAATCAATCTTGTAGAGAAAGTAAGTCATGCCTCCTAGTCCAGATTTCTAAATTAAATATCTTCTTCTAATTACAATCTTATAACCATTTACTATGTTATGTGACCAATTGTAATTTACCTCACTATTTCTATCATCAATTAGGGTGACAATAAAATAGATTTGTGCTCATACGTAGAGTACCTGTTCATATCTATATGCTTACACTGGTTCAACCATCTCCTCTGTGTAAAGACAAGTAAAATAAATTAATCTTGAGGTCTTAACAAATTGGGTTCTGATGACTCTGTGGTTGTTGGTAGGTATGAGAGATATGAAAAATTAGTCTCAAGAAGGAGTTTAAGATATTCAGTACAATGAAAAAAGTTTCAGAACAAGTGTGATGTTGTTCCTTACTCTAGCCGATCAAATTGGAACTCCATCAGCTCGGGTTGGATCCATATGTATAGCAAGAAGGTAAATGAAAAATAATATTTTTCATTTCCCATTTCTTTCTTTTTATTTTTCTTTTATATTTTATTTTTCAAATGTTAGGCCTAGGATAGATCTCATAGCCATCACCAAACCACATATGATCCTTTGTTGGATTCATCGGTCTGGAAAATAGTGATTTTTAATATTCCTAGTAAGAAACCCATGAAAATTTGTTTCTTTCTTTTTGTTTGGTGTTTTTCCCAAAGGAATGGAATTTGAATGTATGTCCAAATGGTATACGGATCACAACCTCTGTGTCAGGTGAGCACCTCACATGTCTCTATATGCGGAATCATATCATGTTGTTTGAATGCCTCCCCACACTTGTTCAAAGGTGGTCTTTAAGAATTGTAAAAGGAGTAGGTTAGGAAGGATAATAGGTTTTGAACAGCTTCATTCAATTAGTTCATTCATGGATACTATGGGATGAATGAGGGATAAATGTCAGGTGGGAATCAGGACAATGGGTATCAAAGAGTGCCTCAATAATTTTAATTTTATACTTATTCAGTCATCACTTTGATAAGATCTTAGTGAAAGGTATAGTGAGTCTACATGCCTCAAGTATCTCTCAATAAATCTGATCAGATAAAAAAAATACAATCATAGGTTGAGAGTCCTCACGGGTGATGGAATTGAAAACCAAACTGGAAATTACAAAGGGCATACATCTTAAGTAGTGAGTTAATTTATCATAATTTTAGTGTTTTGAATTTGTATAATCATTTGAACTCATTGGTAATTCTAGAAATTCCTAGGTAGGAATGAATCATAGTCCTTAACACTTTTCACTTAAATATTTCATTAATTACAAGGACATAAATATTTTTAGGTTTAAATCATGCTTATCTTTTTTAAAAATGTATCCTAGATTAATGAGAACAGCCATCATTTGATGTGTATCATAATTGAAACATGAGAATCCTCTCCACACTTAGAGTGAGATAGTTCCCCCACTATCAGTGAAGTATATATGGAAGTGGTTTCAATTGAATATGAAATAAT
The DNA here is from genome assembly GCA_963277665.1 of Viscum album. Taxonomy (NCBI): domain Eukaryota; kingdom Viridiplantae; phylum Streptophyta; class Magnoliopsida; order Santalales; family Viscaceae; genus Viscum; species Viscum album. The sequence continues at coordinate 449,923,381 of OY728157.1, read as the reverse complement.
TATAAATTAGATTTTTTTGACAGAATTTAAATAAAAGGGAATTGAGAGCTCCCTAGAGTAAGTGGTATGCCATGGGTATTATTGAAGTTATCTGATCTTGAAAATGTACCTACAAATTGTTAGATAAAGAATGTTCTGCATGGGATAGAAAACATTGGATCACATGTAAATATACTATGAATAATAGAATAAAAAAATGATAGAAAAGAGACTGATTTTATTCAATATGTGGAAGATATAGATAAGATCTCCATGAAATACATAAAACAAAAAATAAAATTAAAAGGTCGTGGTAATGAAGAATAAATAAAATAGGAGATTAGCAAAGGTGGATAGTGACTAGTCTCGTGGGTTACACTAGCTCAATGACTATGTTTCTTCTTAAAGCTGATAGGGTTTGTGTCCTCTAGTTCACGTGGTCATTTGGGTGGGTTGATCACCTCTGTTTCCATTGTGTGAGCATGGAGAAGATTTGGTAAGAAAGGAATCAAGGGCTGCAGCGGTTGCTGGTGAGTTATGAGGTTCCTGAGTACCCTGTGTTCTAAGACTAGTGGCAGAATGTTACTGTCATGGATGATTGAGGATTCAGAGGAGATTAACATGATACAAAGAGGAAAAAAATAAATAAAAACTAAACAAGACATGATGTGAAAATGAAATGCCATGTATATAAGATGGTCTATAGAGCATACAAAAAGTAAAAACCTAATGAAAATATTGAAAACTATCCCAAAACATGAAACTTGAACCAAAAAGAAAATCCCAAAAGATAAACAAAAGTAATATCAGGGGTCCTCTATGAAGATATCCTTTAGTGGAATTCTAGTGTGAGGTGTCTCGACCATCTGGCCCATCGGAGTAGTGGCAGCAACAGTCGAAGATGGGGTGGTAGGTGTAGTGGATGGTGTGGGAATAGAAGCAGGGAGATGGGCTAGAGTGGGTGGAGGGTAAGTACAGATCTGTACGTGGGTCTTGAATCTAGTATTGGAATCAATGAAAGGTATACCTAGCGGTGTAGGCTCAATGGAGACCCCCTTTCCCCACCGAGTCTATTTTGCCTGAAACTGTTGTTAGGATACAGGATTCATGAGATCAAAGGGGAGGTCCAACTGGGTGGATGGGGGTGGGGGATGGTGGATTATGAAGGGCCAGTCGTGGTGGGTGAGGGTGATGGGGTAAAGGAGGATGGCTCAATGAATAGGAGATGCAGATGGGTATTGATCTGAAGAATATTCACCTAAAACTCTCAATAAGTCCCCATAATTTTGTGTGCATATGATGGGTGGTCAGTGGGGTGGTAGCTGGGATGGATGATGTTCTGGGTGGAGGTGGTTTGGTTAAGGTAGGTGGATGCAGAGGTGGGGCTACTACTGCTGGTATGTCTTCCTACTTAGGGGGTACGGGTGCCTGTACACTTAGCACCCAAAAGTATTGATCATCCCCCTTTACTAGCATCCTCATATTATGAATGAGCAAAAGTTCGATCAATTTTATTGGTCCAATATAGGTGAGGGGTAGAGATGCCTCGAAGACGCCGAGAGAGCAGGCCAACTGAGTGATAAAAGAACCTCCCATGAGTGTGTCACAATTTCTATGAGTCAGTACTCGGAAGTAGGAGGTAAAATGGGTGGTCATATTGATTGGAAGACCACCCATGACAGCTTCCAAAATCATGAAATCCATCTTTTAGACACTACCATGCATCTCACCTCATGCAAAACAACCATGTTCCATGGCATTATGTAAAATGCATAAAGGCATCCCCTGGATATGATTCGACTTCTTGAGTTGAGGATCATGAAATGACTGGGGGTCACGGGCTATTAATGGACACAACTTCATAGATATTTCATGAGGCAGCTGGAGCTGAAGCATTGGGTAAACGCTAGAAGTAAAAAACTCCTTAGTATAAATGATGAGCTCGACTCCAAAAATAGCAAGATATAGCTCATGTGGGCGGTCGCCATGGAGAAATCGGAGAGTGACCATGCTCATTCCTAAGGTGGAGAAAAATTAAAAAAACAACTCTCAGAATGTCTCCTCATTAACGTTAATAATGGTGTCGATGTGAAGATTATCAAGGAGGTTATCCACGACATCAGAAATGTTCAGCTGGTCAAGTGTGTGTAGGTTTAAAGTCATGTTTTTCTGCATGGGATTCACCTCTAGCTTTATAATATTATCCCAATTCACCAGATTGGAGAATCATAGGATGGGGTGCAGGTGCAGGTCATCATTGTTGGATGTTGTCATGGTATCGGACTGTGCCTGAGGAGCTCATGTTGTGTGTGTGGTGGCTGGTGTAGGTGTTTTGTCTATGGTGGACTGTGGACACTTTTAAGTGGGATGTTCCTCGGTTGTTTATGATGAGGTGGTGGGTGTTGAATAGGATGTAGATGGTTGAGGGCATTTCATCGGTGCCATGGAAGCAAGAGGGGGTGTGATGGGTAGAAAGGGGAGAGAGGGGGGAGTGCGTGTTAGGGTAGAAGGGTAGGGGAATTGGGTGGTAAAAGGGTTTGCGAGAGAAGGAGGATGTGACAGGGGTTGAACAGAGGGGAAGGATGGGGGTTCATGGGGTGCGGATAGGTGCAACAGGAAAGAGGTGGGGAGAAATATTAGGGTTGGGGTTTTAGTGGTGTGGGTTGTGACTATTCGGGTCGTGACCTATGGTGTGTTTTTTTAAACAAACATCCCATGTACACAACGTGTATAGAGTGGTCACGTTGTGTATGGGGAAGAAATCTTTAATTTAAGGGTGAAAGAAAGTCACGTCGTGTACCTGTGTTACACGACGTGTTCAGTTCTGTGTTTGGCCCATTGTAATGATCAAACTTTATTTATGAGATTTTGGATGATGATCTTAATCTAACCTAACTAGAACATTCTTAACCTAGGTGGCCTCTTTATCATTGCTTCCTTTAACATCGGGAGCTTCACTCCCTTGATGGTTCAGTGTAACTTGAGGTTGTGGATACAACCTTCATGGAATGGTTCATGAAATATTTTTATTCATTTTCTATTGACTTTTAACAGATGTTCTCCATCGCGTTGAATTTCAATTGTGCCGGAAGGAAAAACATGGATGACAATAAAAGGACCAGCCCATCGTGACATCAATTTTTGTAGGAATAGTATCATTCATGAAAATTATAGAAAAACCTTATTTCATATAATGAAATTACGTCATGAAATTTTGTGGTTGTGCCACTTTTCAATTTTTTCCATGTAAATCCTTGGGTTTTCATACACATATCTCCTAATTTCCCCCAATTCTATCAATTGTAATAATTATTCCTCTCCAACCTTTTCTAGATTGAGACTCTTTTTCTTAATGATCTATAATGTATGGTATTCCAATTACACTATAAGGTGACATGTTTTTTCATTAAACACTCTAAATGGAGTGGTTCCAATGGGTGTTTTATATGTAGTTCGATACGCCCATAATGCATCATCTAGTTTTAGGATACAAGAACTTCTGCTTGTGTTGATAGTTTTTTTTAAATTTTCTTCACCTCCCTATTTGAATATTTATCTTTCCCACTTATTTTTAGGTGGTAGAGAGTTCTTGTGTTGTAGTTAACTCCATATCATTCAAGAAGTTTTTGCACTAGATGGTTTACAAATTGTGTTCCGTGATCACTACTGAGTAACCAAAGAAATCAAAAATGTGTGAATACAATATTTTGATGAAAATTCATGAATACCTTTGATGTTTCATGTGTTGTGCCTTTATATTCAACCCACTTTGAAACATAATCGACTGGAACTAGAATGTAATTATTACTATGTGATGAAGGAAATAGACCCATGAAGTCAATACCCCAGATGTAAAAAACTTCAAATTTCATAATGGGTTTTGTGGAATCTCATTTCTTTTACTGATGTTCCCTATTCTTTGGAACCTATTTCATTGATGGAAGAATCACCTAGCATCATGGTTAAATGATGGCTAGAAAAATACACTTTGTAGGATACTTTACACTATGCTCTCTATTCCTTGATGGACTCCATTTGGTGATGTGTGCCACATTTGGATCACATGTTGTATCTCTTCCTCTGGGATGCAGTGTCGTAATAGGTGATCGACACAATGAATAAATAGCAATGGTTCATCACAAAATTAGTGTTTGGTATTAGACAAAAACATATTGTTTTGATGTTATTAAAGGTCATGATGAAGGTATCTTGTGGTAAGATAGTTAAAAATGTCGAAAAAACAAGTCTGGGTTCTGACACTAAACAATATATTATTAGGAAAGTCTACTTCAATATTAGTCTCGTTGTATTCTTTAATGATTGTCAAGGGTATCCGTGAAAGGTGTTCATCAATGACATTTTCTATTCCCTTAGTGTCTTTGATCATTATGTCAAATTCTTGCAGCAAGAGAATCCAGCAGAGCAATCTTGGTTTTGTGTCCTTTTTACTCATCACGTATTGAAGGGAAACATGATTTGTATGGACAATGAATTTGGATAAAATGAGGTATGAACAGAACCTTTTGAAGGCATAAACTAAGTCTAGGATATCCTTCTCCAAATTCATATAATTGATATGGGCTTTATTCAATGTGTGGTTGTCATAATAGATTGGGCAGAAGATGGTTCCTACACGTTTTCCAAGTACATCTCCTACATCAAGGTTGCTGAAATCACACATAAGCTCAATTTGTTTTCCCAATTTGGTGCAATGATAACTGGTGACGCAATTAGACTATTTTTTACTATTTAAAAAGACTGTCATAATTCTGCAATGAATTCAAAAGAGGTTTCCATTGACAGAAAGTGCATCAATGGATGTACAACTTTATAAAAATCTTTTACAACACGTCTTTAGAATCTAGAATTCCCAAGGAAACTTCTGATCCATTTTATGGTTGATGGTTCTGGAAGATCTTTGATGACCATAATTTTAACAAGATCAACTTCAATACCTTCTTTATAGATTTTTTGTCCTAGAACTATTCCTCCTTTCACAATGAAATGACATTTTTTCTAATTCATTACTAAGAATTTATCCCCACAGTTTTGTATAACTAGTTCTAGATTTCTTAGACAGAAGTCAAATGATCTCCCATAGACAAGAAAATCATCCATGAATATTTCAAAAAATTCTTCCTCCATATCATGAAATATGTGTGTCATGAATCATTGAAATGTTGTTGGTGCATTGAACATAGTAATGACATGTTCTTATACATGAATGTTCCGAAGGGGCATGTGAATGTGGTTTTGGGCCAGTCAATGTGGTCTACTAAAATTTGATTGAATCATGAATAGCCATCTAAGAAATAGTAGAAATATTATCCTGCTATCCTTTCAATCATTTGATCCATAAAAGGTAATGTAAAATGATCTTTCCTTATTTTTGTATTCAAACATCTGTAATCCATGAAAACTCCCCATCCAGTGATGGTTCCTGTTGAAATGAGTTCATTGTCCTATGTTCTTCCTACTATGAGTCCTCCCTTTTAGGGAATGACTTGAAGGGGGATCACCCATTCACTATCTAAAATTGGGAAGATTATTCCATCATTTATAATTTTTAACACTTCTTTCTTAATGGTCTCGTTTATTGGTGGAATGAATCACCTCTGAGGTTGTCTTTTTGGTTTTGTATTCTCCTCATGAAAAATTCATTAGGTTAATTCTGAAGGATTGATTCACTTAATATATTTTACTCCCCAGGCAATTGATTGCCTGTGACATTTTAATACATCAACGAATTGTTTTTTCTGGTGCCTGACATAGCTTGGAATTGATAATTTTGGGTAATGAGAATGAATCCTCTAAGTATGAGTACTTCAATGTACTCGGTAAGGGTTTCAAGTCCATCTTGGGTGGCTGAGAAATGGATGGGATAAATGGTGGTATGATGTCTCTAGTAAGTGGTTCAATAAAGTTGAATTCCTTGAAGTCATAGGCTTCCTCCTTGTCTGATCATGAATTATCGCTATCTTCCTCAATATCCAAGTACTTCCCTTCTTGCTAGGTGAAAGAGATGGTGTGATTTTCAACCGAGTCATCTAGTTGTTGTGTAGATTTTATCATATTAAACACCACTTTTACTTCACTAACTATGAATATGACATGTGCTTGATTAACATCAATCAAGTTATTCCCTATTTCTTGGAAGGGTCTTCCGATAATGATCAGGACATCTCCATCCTCTTCCAAGACTAAAACAATAAATTCTGTTGGGAAAATGAATTTTCCAACTTTTACCAAATCATCTTCAAGAATACCACACGGGTATTTCACTGAAGGATTAGAAAATATTAAAGATAATCTTATTGTCGTGATCTGTTGGAGTCTGAGTTTGTGGAAGACACTCATTGTCATTAGATTTATACTAGCTCTAAGATCATGGAGTGATTTTCCAAATTTACACTCTCCTATGGCACAATTTATTGAAAAGCTTCCAGGATCTCTGATACTAGTTGGGATCTTTTCATTTACAATCATAGAGTATTATTAATTTAATGAGATGATTCTATGGTCTTTTATCTTTCATTTCTTTTAAAGAAAATCATTGAAAATTTTTTCATAAATCGGCATTTGAGTGATTGCATCATCAAAAGGAATGTTGATATGCAACTACTTAAACATTTCGAAGAACTTTTTGTATTGGGCCTCCAACCTACCTTACCTTTCTCTCTCTAAAAAGGAAATAGGTGGATTTTATGGATTAAAAAATATCCCAAATTTGAAGGTGAGTAATAATTGAGTAGACAGCAGTGATGTCAAATGTAAGTGAGGTGAGATTCATTTCTAGAAGACCATTAGAGTGGATGTATCCCAATTCCACTTCAATTGAAGAGACTTTTTGAGTGATTACATTAGTATAGGTTCATATGTTACTTTAATCTTGAGATCCATGATTCTATTTTATATCTTGATGATGAATTGGACTCCCTCTTTCAAACTATATTTCCTCCCATCATTGTGGTTTTAATATTCATTGATGACATAACTCATGAATAGTAATGGCAAGAAGGCTAGTTTGAAATATGGAATGAGTAGTCCCAAATCCATAATCATGATATGGAAGACAATCAATCATCTGAAGATGGATTAATGATGTTTTTTTTGAGAAGGGGTGTCATTACTTCCTCTATCATGGATCAAATTTCGGATTTTTATGTTTGGTCCCAAAGGTTTTCTTACTACAAAGGTGTAGTATAGTTGTAGTGAGGGGCCAGGTCCACAAGGAGACTGCCATTTTTTATTCTATGAGGGAATCTAGTTTTTAGACCCATAAGGGAGTCCTTTCTAGAGTCTTACTTTTTGGGATTCTAAGCTAATTTCTAATTTGTGATGTCTTAATATAACAAATGAGGGATTGGGATCGAGTGAGTGTCTGGTTGAATAATGTCTTTTAAGTTTAACCTTGAAAAGATCCTTTGTCTTAGTTTGCGAAGAAAACATGGTTCACTAGTTGAATTTGGTCTTAGTCCCATAGATCTACCTAGGATGTAGCTATTCCATGATCAGGAGATATCAATAGCCTATGTGAATTGTGTTTGACTTCCTAAGCAGAAAGATTCCTAAACTAATAGTCATATGTCATTTCACTTCAACTAGGATACAGTCATTTGCTTGATTGTCTCATGGTCATATACATTCACACAAATGAGTTATGCCTTGTATTTATATCCTAATTACCAATTTAGTTTTACTTTATGAGTTCATATTTATTATTTTATATTAATTTTACAGACACATCACTCAATCCCTACCCCTAAAATATTTAACTACTCATATGAGGGGAGAATTCAGTTGAATAACAAAGAGATAACATAACTGATGGATTGATAAACATCGATGAAACCAAAATTGTGAAATAAATGAGGAAATGATAATTGAAATAACATCCAAGAAGAAATTCACATTTATAACTAGAACAAACTTTGAAAAAGGAAGGAATATTGAATCAAATATAAACTTGAATGCATTAAAGAATGTGATCTCTAGGGCTCTTAGATTATTGAAAGTACACAAAAATGTGAAGAAATTAGGAGTTGGATAGAAAAAGGGCAGGAGAGTTTGTAAGAAATCTAAATGGAGGAAAAAATTCATCCAGAAGTGTCTCCAAAGATCTACCGCTTCTCTGTTTATATAGGCAACTTCGGTCATGACGTATACCAATGATACATGATGTGTACAATTGATCTGTGTCAACTTCCTGTATATCTACAGTGTGGCACACATTTCTCACTCATTAAGAGGTTTTACTAGGTACACGACGTGTACCCCACATTTATTCTTCCTATGTACATATTCTCCACGGATTTCCCATTTTTTGCTTTGACTGTGCATCACGTCATGTATGATCAATTCCTGGCATGGAGTGGCTTGTCCCTGCTAGTTGTTTGGTTTGGTTATGACTTCCTTTACGACTTGAAGTTATGTTGTGATATTTGGGTACACGACATTTATGAGTTTGTTACATCATGTAATCTATCATCTTTTCAACTTTTGGCCTACTTTCTCTTGAAAAATAGTAAATTATGTATTCCTGCACAATCAGACACATAAAACATGAATTATCGCATATTTTAATGAAATTCAATGAATTAAGGACAACAATATCTATATATGAATTGTTCTTATCAATTAAAAAAAGTCAATGAAGGGTAGTTTAATGTATTATTGAAGTATTATATCTATGTTCAAGAGAGTAACAATTTTCTTGCAAGATGGATGAAATTGTGGACTTTTATGCATGGAGTGTATTGAATTGTTGTTATGCAAGAGAAGTTAAATGTTTGACTACTCATGCAGACAATGTCTTTTGAACATGATGATGTTTCCAACACTAATCAAGAACAAAATGTTGATGATGAAATTGTAAAATTATCAGGGGATCAACAATATGTTGATGAAAAAATAGAAAAAAACAAGAATGATGTAGCATCATAGTTTTCAAAAAAAAAATTAAATAAATAAGTTCGTTTATAAAATTTGAGGTTAGTTGGAATCAACACGGCCAACCTATTGACCACAGCAAGTCAAAATTCATTATTTATCTTAGGGTCACAGCGAGGAAGAATGTGTTGAATAATATTAACTCATGGATCAGCGTCCAACCTGTAATGAAGGAAATCATTTGGAACGATATAATGGTAATGTTACAATAAAATTTCTCTATTTTATTGAAATATTATATAATGAGATATTTATTTAGTTTTCATTATTCCTTTTAGACTTTCGTTATTTCAGAGGATTTCCATAAAAAAAATTCTTAATTGCCACTAGATAATCCCATAAAGGATTCCGGACTCTTCTAAAGAAGTTACATCTTAGGTATACTAAGGGGAAAATAAATCCCCACCCACCACTTTGTTATGAACACATTATAAAGCAAGAAAAATGGACTTATTTCAGCAATCATCGCAATGATAAATCATTTCAGGTGCATTGCGGATGAAAATAAATTATTTGAAGTTATTTATTTTATCCAACATGATTAAAAATTGTTAATTTATGAAATAGAAAAAGAGTTCTAAAAATAAAGATTGTGTATCAAAATAAGCATACCCCTATCAAAAAGGAAAGATCGGGTATGCTTTATTAGAGAATAAATTTGTATGTATTTTAAATAAAAAATAAAAGTTTAATTATGTTATATGAAAAAACATATTTTCCTTTGTTTATATCCATATTTATGAATCAAAATCTGAATCCACTTTCATTTGACATCATGTTCTATGGAAGGAGGATCAGGTAAATATATATGTAATATTAGTTCATTAAAACACAAAAGTAGTATGGGAAGCATTTTTAAGTATTAAATAATTGTAAATGATTTTTATTTATAAAAATATTACATAAAATAAATATGTTCATATTTTTTTATATGGTTTATACATAAGAATCGGCAACGGATGTACTAGAAGAAAAGCGACTTTCAGTAGCTTTGAAGTGGCCTAAACAATATGGTTGTGTTAGAGGATTAGGTTTTAGAGTCTCTCCTCAAAAATATTTCAAGAAAATAAAACCACATAAAGATATATATAATATAATGAGATGAATGTAGACACAAATAGACTCAGTTTTAGATATTATTTTGTGTTCTGGTTTGGTAGACAGTGTATAAGAAAAAATCAAAATTAACTGGTGGTAGATAAAAGATCCACACATGTTCCAAATGATCCCACTAGCATTGAGTCTAGTCATTCCCCCAAACCATACCAGGGGTAATAAATTTTTTAATTAAAATTTTCCTCAATGTGAATCAAACAACTTACTATAACATTATTTTACTAAAATTCTAAAGGGTGTAGTTGTATGTGATTTTTATCTTTCAACACCCATGTACTGCCATGTTGCAAGGGATACAATGTATAATATCTTGGGAGATCAGCTACACAATCAAACCCTCCCAAAATATCACCTAAGAGTGGGGATTGAGTTAGCTTATTAGCTGACTGCTGAGTCGCTTATTCCACTTGATGATCCAGATATTGCAGTGGACCAAGTTGTTATTAGAGCTTTCGTAGCATGGCTATATCATCTTATAAAGATACATGAGGTGTGTATTTAACAAAACTTTTCATATTAAAAACATGTAATTGTTGATGACAAAAGGTCTGAATTTAGGTATGATATTACAGATGGATAAAGCAGCAAAGAAAAGAAAGGTTGAATCAAGAAAATCTATTGAATCTTTCAAGAAAAAAAATTGAATTTCTTAGAGTACCTTCTCTCTACAAGTTCTAGAACAACATTTATTAACATTATAACTTCATGAAGAGACCAAATTTAAAAATAAAACTATATTTTACCATCAATATTAAGAAGAAATATTTGGAGTTTCTATTATGGATGGAATTAGTCATGAGACTCTAAATAATATTTCCAAGTATGAATGGTTGGGCATCATAGTTGTGAATACACACATAAGGTATATTTTCATAACACATCTGTATAAATAGTCAGATAAATATGTTTATTAATGTTAATAACTATTCATATTTTGTATATAAATTTATATTACAACAATATAAAAGAAATATTTACTAAAGAAAATTTTGGATTCATTAATCCTAGTATCATTTCAATAGCAGAAAATTACATTGGATAAGGAAAAATTAGCTATGAAAACATACAATTTACTCCAAGTGTTTAACAAAAATGTATATGATGATAGAGGATTTTTTATTCCAATAATGTAAGGGTAAACCTCTATGATATAATCACATAAAATATATTTTTAACTTTTTCATTACTTAATTGTTTTTTAGGAGGCACAATATATTAATAGTAGTCAACATAGACACCCCGAATATTAATTTTTTTGGATTCAATCCATGGACTTCCAACAAAACGATCACACATGATGTTTATTGTGAATATGTAATACACAAAAATCAATATTTTATTAATAAAATTAAAATTATATGTTCAGCCAGTTTTTTAACGAGAATTTAGTTATGATTGTGTGGTCTCTAAATATAGACTAAATCTTGGCATGAGGCCTACATCTGAAAAGCTAAAGCTTGTAGACTACTACAAATGGAAACAAATTAAGGTATATATATAAATATTTAACTTTCAAAAAATTTACAAACAATTTACTTATTTTGGTAAATGTTTATGTAGTGTACAAAATAGGATAATTAAATTGATTGTGGATATTATGTATGTAAATTTTTGGGAGAAATCATACAACATGAAAAAACCAACAAACTCCTATAGGTAATTTCCAAAGGTAAATAAAATTTCATTAACTATATTTCATAATCATTTTTTTCTTTATATTTTCTCAGTACTATCAAGATTGTCTAACAAAAGAGTTATTCAATAGAAGAAATCAATTTTTTAGAGATGAGTGGGAAACGTACTTTTTTTCAGAATGTATTTCAAAAAAAATTAGGTTATTACATGTTATATTTTTCATCTAGAATTATTTATGACAATTGAAAAAAATTTAGGGTGTGAGGACTTAGTGTCAGAATACGTATATATTATTCTTCATCGCATTCTTAATGAAAATATTAATGGAGAAAATCAATTTGTTTAGAACCATAGACCTGAAAAAAATAAAATTGTTGGGAAAATGTGGAGACAAAGGTAGAGGCTGAAGCAAAGGAATAGGAAGAGTTAGAAGTGAAGGTAAAAGCAAAGTCGGTGTGAGAGAGTAATGTGGAGGAGGAGGCAGAGGTGAAGACCGAGGTGGTTGAGGATAAAAAATGCTAGCTTGAAAATAATAAAATTGTTAGAAAATTAAGTAGAATAAGTATCATACCATGATTGTGTTTGAGAACAATTTTTTAAAAGTCCACAAAACACTTTCCACATAGGATAAGAGCCATTGTGTGTCTTTTTTGTTTAAAGTGTCATTTTAGTAAAAAAAACACTCGTGGTGTACTCAAAACCGAGAAAACACATTCAGATTGTTTTTTTTACTTTATGAAAATGATCAATATGACATTTTTTATGTGTAGGTATCATCCTCACCACAATCTGATGCACGGTGTGACCTTTATGACTCCAAGTGCATCTTGTTTATTCCAAAGTGATATTCACTTTAATAAAAATACAATTTACATACTCAAAACTAATAAAACACATTATTATTGTTTTGATACAGTAGTAAAATGATCCAAGAGTCATTTGGGATGTGTATCATTTAGACTCACCTCAATCCGATGTATGGTGTGACTAGTATGATTCCCAGTGTGTCACTTATTATTCAAAACTGACATTAATGTTAATAAAAAATTTGAAATACTCAAAACTGAGCAAATTCTTTCATATTATTTTGGTACTTTATGAAAAAGATTCATCTATCATTTGTGATGTGTATGGATTAGCTGCAACTCAATCTGATGCACAGTGTGACCAGTATGACTCCAAGTGAGTCTTTCTTATTCAAAAGTTCCATTCATTTTAATAAAAAACTGACGTACTCAAAACCAAGAAAATGCATTTTTATTGTTTTTATACTTTAGTAAAATGATCCCTGAGTCATTTTGGATGTGTAGCATTTAGCCTCTCCTCAATCCAATGCACGGTGTGACCAGTATAACACCAATTGCATCTTTTTTATTCAAAACTAACATTAATGTTAATAAAAAAACAACTAACAAACTCCAAACTGAGAAAAAGGATTCATATTGTTTGGATACTTTAGGAAAAATAACCATATGTCATCTATGACATGTAGGGATCATCCACACCTTAATATGATACACGGTGTGACCGGTATGAGTCCAAGTTCATATTTTTTTATTCAAAATTGACATTCATTTTAAAAAAAAATTGACATACTCAAAACCAATAAAAAACATTCTATTTTTTATATAATTTGGGAAAATGATACATGAGTCTTTTGGGATGTGTATCATTTAGCGGCACCTCAATCCGATGCACAGTGTGACCGGTATGACTCCAAGTGCATCTTTTTTATTCAAAACTAACATTAATGTTAATATAAAATAACTAACAATAATAAAAACCAAGTAAACACGTTAATATTGTTTTTTTAATTAATTAAAATTATTCATACATCATTTGTGACATGTAGGGATCATCCTCATCTCGATCTGACACTTGGTGGGACCGGTATGACTCCAAATGCGTCTTTTTAATTCAAAAGTGACATTCATTTTAATCAAAAAAAATTACATTCTCAAAACTGAGAAAACTCATTTACATTGTTTTAATACATTAAGAAAACAATCCATGAGCCATTTGGGATGGGTAACATTCAGTCGCACCTCAATCTGATGCACGGTGTGACTGGTATGACTCCAAGTGCATCTTTTGTAATCAAAACTAATTTTAATGTTAATCAAAAAAACATCTAACATACACAAAACCAAGAAAACATATTCCTATTTTTTTGTACTTTAGGAAAATTATCCATACATCATTTTTTAAATGTAAGGAACAACCTCACCTTAATCGGATGCACGGTGTAACTGGTATGAGTCCAAGTATGTCTTCTTTATTCAAAAGTGACATAATTTTAATCAAAACAATTACTAACATACTAGAAACTGAGAAAAATAATTCTAATTGCATTGATACTTTAGGAAAACAATACATGAGTCATTTGGGATGTGTATCATTTAGTTGCACCTAAATTTGATGCATGGTGTTACCGGTATGACGCCAAGTGCGCCTTTTTTATTTGAAACTGACATTAAGGTTAATAAAAAACAATAGACATCCTCAAAACTGAGAAAACACAATCATATTGTTTTTATAATTTAGGAAATGGTCCATACATCATTTGGACATGTAAGGATCATGAGGATCTTTTAGGGTGTGTCATCATTCCAGGTGGGATGTTCATCCTAAAATTCAAAAAATGTATAAAGTGTTGAAAGAACAGTTTTGGTGCGTGGGTATGAAAAGAAGTGAGGCTGAGTTTGTTTCGAGATGCTTGACTTGTCAGCAGGTCAAGGCAGAGCACTAGAGGCCAGTAGAAATGTTGCAGTCTTTACCAATCCCTGTTTGGAAGTGGGAGTAGATACTGATGGATTTTGTCACAGGTCTCCCAAGAACGGTCAGAAAGCACGATGCCATTTGGGTGATAGTGGATCAGCTAACGAAGTTGGACCATTTCATCCCGATTCGTGAATCTCATACGATGGATGATCGGTCCAAAATCTATATCCAGTAGGTGGTAAATAGGCATGGTGTTACAGTTTTGATTTTATCAGATAGAGATCTGAGGTTTACATCTCGTTTCTATAAATCATTAAAGCAAGCCCTTGGAACTAAGTTGACCATGAGTATGGCGTATCACCCTAAGATGGATGGTCAATCAGAGAGGACGATACAAACTCTGGAGGATATGTTGTGGGCTTTTGTTACGGATTTTGGTGGCTCATGGTAGGATCACTTGTCATTGGTTGAGTTCTTGTACAACAACAGTTCTTAGGCATCCTTACAGATGGCTCTGTTTGAAGCATTGTATGGGTGGCAATGTCGTTCTCCACTATGTTGGGTGGAAACGGGTGAGTCCACCATGGTTGGACCAAGCCTTGTCTAGGAGACTATGGAGAACATCAAGTTGATCAGAAAGAGAATGGAGATGGCTTAGAGTCATCAAAAATCATATGCAAATCATCGTCGACGACCGTTGTCGTTCCAGGTGAGTGATCATGTTTTCTGGAGGATCTCTCCTAGGTAGGAACATCGTCGTTTGGGAAGTAGGGGAAGTTATCTATAATGTATATTGGACCTTTTCAGGTTCTTGAGGAAGTTGGTTAGGTGTCTTATCATTTGGCTTTTCCACCTAGGTTCAGTGCGGTGCACAATGTGTTTCATGTGTCGCAGTTGAAAAAGTATCAGCCGGATCGTGACCATGTGATTCAATGGGATCATGTTGAGCTAGAAGTGGATGCTTCATTGGTGCACGTGCCAATGCAGGTTGTGGATAGGCAAGCTAAAGTCTTGCATGGTAAAATAATCGATTTAGTTCGTGTTTTGTGGCAGCATGGTCAGATTCAGGAGGAGACTTGGGAGCGGGAAAAAGAGATGGTCGAGTAGTGGCCTGAGCTCTTTCGGCAAAGGGCGGGTTCACTAATTTCCGAGGATGGAAAGTACAATGGTGGGGAGAATTTAGTACCCCCATTTTGAGGAATGTGGCTTTTGTTTATGAATTTTTATGTGTTTAAAGTGCATGGGTTGAGTTGGGAAGAGGTTGGGAGAGTTTGGAATGGTTTTGGATGTGTTTGGAGGATTTTAAAGGGGTGAACAATTTGAGCACGGTTAGTGGAAACCAAGCGGAATATCTAGGAAACCGTTCAAGGGAGAGAGTAGGCTTCGCACGGCCTATGCATGGTTTTCCAAACCATGCGAGGAAACCATGTGGACCCTTGCTCTCGAGGCAGTATCATGCACACGGTTAGCGCACAGTTTGCCACACCATGTGGGTTAACCCTTCAGCCACTTAAAAATATGGTTATAGGTTCTAGGCTCCCTCAGGATTAACCTATTTCACTCTAATATTCCTCCCACTCGAGCCTCACTTGGTATTTTGGGTTCTTAGTGGTTGGAGGGGCTCTCCCACTCGGTTTGTAAGCATTTTGAAGAGGTTTCTTGGTGGATTGAAGGTGGTTTCTCCCGGGTAAGTCTATCCTCTTGGTTTCCTTCTGTTCTCCTCTATATCTACATCCCTATCTTTCTTAGTATTCTAGATCTACACTTTTTGTGTGTAGATCTAGTGTTGTGGTTGCCTTGGATGATGTTTTTAAGGCTTGTGAATGTTATGTAATGGGATCTAGAGAGGTTTCGGTGGTGTGTTCGCTGGTGTTGAGGTGTGGTTGCTTGTGAGTCAATTATTCGAGAACCTTAAAGGTAGGTGGCTTCTCTCTCAACTCCACTTGGTTAAAACTAGTGGTTCTCTGTAACAATTTATTGTTGTGATGAAAATTAATACATATTTGTTGTATAAAATTGGTTGGAAATCCATTTGGAAATTTTTTGGGAAAAATGGTGTTTTGTGGTGAAATGCTATTATTGTGGATTTTAAAATAGAGATTTTAAAATGGGTTGTTGATATTGGTTTGTGAAAATGATTTATGGAAATGGTTTTCAATAAATATTTTGTTTTATTGAAATTTTTTTTGGCATGGAAAATGGTTTTCAATAAATGGATGATTTATTGAAGTGGAATGGTATGCGATTGAATTGGTTTATTGTATGTTGTGACATTGGTGAGTTTGTGCTTGGTTTGGCTTGATTGAAATGTTGTATGGAAGTGGTTGGGAAGTCTCAATATAAACGTTGATGGAGTTAGGCTGGGATTCCCACTGTTATGAGTTGGGTGGGAAGTCCCACTGTTGCCGTTTTGGGTTGTCAGGTAGTGGGAGGGAAGTCCTTCTAGCTGAAGAAGGGGTGAACCAGTTGGGCAGGAAGTCCCACTGTTATGGTTGCTTTGTTATGTTTTTTTTGTATAGATAGATTTTGTTCAGGAAATGTGAGATGGTTGAATTGGATTCCTTGCATGGAATTGTTGAAATGGATTGTGGCATGTTTGGTTGGTTTTTCCCTTTGGGTTGTTGGTTTGGTATGAGCGCTTGGTAAGGGTGTGTTGACTTATGGTAATGGATGCACTTGTGATTATTTTATATGAACTATTTTATATAAATGTGCTAACATCTTTATCCTAGTGGCGTGTGTAGGGAAGTCATTTGGGGAAAACCTACTGAGTAGTTATACTCATCCCCTACTTTGGCACTTTGGGGTCTTTGCAGACGCCGTGTACCGGGATATAGGTAAAGATAAGGAATCTCATTACTAGTGGTTCGTGATGGTGCTTATGATGTGTTGGTGGAGCTTGGAGCTCGGATCTTGGCATAGAGATGTGGTGGTGTCATGGCTTGTGGTGTTTTTTTGTTTAGCCTTCTGCATAGTACTCTGATTTTTGTGTTGGATTATTTTGTTTTTGGGTTGTATTGTAGAACAAATTGGTTTTCTTTTGGGAATAAATGCTTGAATATTTTATTAACATGCATCATATAGTGGTTGTAGTGATGGTTTTATTAGTTTTTTCTTAAGGGAAAATCATTCCCCAATTTGTTCTCGATGCCCTCGGCATTTATTGCCAGCCTTTGGTGCCTTGGGAACATTGTTTAAGGCCAAGTAATCCCCCATCGCCTCCTCAAGACAATGAGGTATGGGTGGGGTGTTACAAGTGGTATCAGTTTGTTTGGTCCTTTGGAGTTGATTCTAGGATTTTCTGTTGACATTCATTGTGGGGAATTCCTTTAGTCGGGATGGTAGCAAGGCATAGGAATGTCAGAACCTGGAATGTATAGCATAAAAGGATGTAGCTAGCCCTTTTATACTGAACTTCATGTTACCAGGTAGTTGGGTACATTAGTGTTTTGGAGACACTTATAGGCATTGGATACCTCATTGTCATGGGTGTAGCCAATGATATGAGCATGGCATGCATAGTATAAATGACATCCCTCTAGGATGCATATTTCATTAGTCATAATGATTTATGCGCTGAATTAAGAAATTTTTTTCCAAATGTGTGAAATTTTAATGTAAATAAACTTGGAATTTTGAAAATGGTTTAGTTTTCAAAAAAATGGTGAAACATGGAAAATGTGGAAAAGTGGAAAGCCCCATTGTGATAGTGTTGTGTAATGCGATTTGAAATGGAAATTATTGATGTATACGGAAGTGAGACTCATGGTTGTTTGTTTTCTATTTATAGAAATGGAACCTGGTAGACATCATCGACACCAATCAGAGGAAACTATCGAAAATGTGGTTCCACCTGAGCTCCAGGTGAACCAATAGTTGTCCCAAAGCATTGTTCAGGCTTTTCAAACATTTCAATCAGGACTGCAACTAGATACACCTGTTACGATATCTATCACGATTGGAAATCCAAGTAATGGAAGCACGGTTGTCCTCGCAAGAGGCTGTGTGAACCCCAACACTAATAGAAAGAACAATACAGAAACCTTTTCTCAACGACTTAAAGTACATCAAAATCGGACCACTAGATTGTTAAAACTTCCTTTGAGACCCATGTGTAAGCCGAGATTCTTTCAGTGTGGTTCTGTAGGCCACCTGAAACAGGATTGTAAGGCACAACCTCGAGAATGTCATTACTGCAAGCGGGATGGGGCATCTTTAGCAGTATTGACGTAATTCTACAAGGTCGGGTGTTCGTGACACTCCTCAACAAGGGAAGTTTTAGCTAGATAATAAAGAGCAGAGCATGGAAAGCACATATATGTTTGGAGTTGAGTAAGTTGTAGTGGATGATCAAATAGGACCATCCACGGTGCAAGGTACGGTTCTTTTAAATATCATGTTGGTGAAAGCTTTGTTTGATATGGCTGATTCCCATTCTTTTCTTGCTTCTAGTGCTGTTATTTTACTTGGTTTAATTTTGGATATAATTCCTTCATTTTTGAAACATCAAACTCTTCTGGGTCAAAGGGAGTATCGAGCCTTCTTTTGTAGATCATGTTGTATCATTGTGGGAAAGGATGAGCTAATGTGGAATTTCTTAGTGCCTGAGATGGATGGGTATGATGTAATCCTGGGAATGGATTGGATGGTGGCGTTTAAGCCCCACATCGACTGTAATGCACATAAACTAGATTTTACAACACACAATGGCCTTATACATCTTTTTAGTGGATAGAGGCTTGAAAGGCACGGTGCAATGGGTTTGTTGCCACCAGCAGTGGGTATGTTATCATATTGATTGGCGGTGTTGTTTTTGGAATCAGTAGAGGGTGTTGAGCAGAGTGTTCTTACGGCAGTGGTGGATCAGTTCATGGATGTTTTTCTTGAAGAATTCTCTAGGTTACCTCTCATAAGAGAAGTGGAGTTTACGATTGATCTCCTTCCAGGGACCAGTCCTATCTCACTTCTGTCTTACCGGATGGCACCTACTAAATTGTGGGAACTAAAACTCTAGTTGGAAGACTAGAGAACAAAGGGTTTATATGGCCTAGAATGTCTCTGTGGGAAGAACCAGTGTTGTTTGTGAAAAAGGTGGATGGAACTTTGAGGCTCTGTGTTGATTATCGTAGACACAACCAAGTCACGATAAGGAACAGAAATCCACTTCCACAAATTGATGATTTCTTCAACCAGTTGAGGGGAGCCCAATGGTTCTCCAAGATCGAACTGAGGCCTGGATATCATCAATTGTAGGTGAGGAAGGATGATATTTCTAAAACGGATTTCAAAAGTAGATATGACCATTATGAATATGTGGTTATACCCTTTGGTCTAACGAATGCACCCGTGGTGTTCATGGCATTAATGAATGGGGTATTTCATATATATCTGGATTCATCTGTGGTGTTGTTTGTAGATGATATTCGGGTGTATTCAAAGACAAGGGTGGAGCATGAGCAGCACTTGGAGACAGTGCTAGGGATCTTGAGGGATCATCGGTTGTATGCCAAATTATCAAAGTGTGACTTTGGGATACAGGAAGTTTGTTTTCATGGCCATGTGATATCTAAAAGAGGTGTTTTGGTAGATTTAGAAAATATAGAGGTTGTTATCTCATGGAAACCACCAAAGAATGTGTTTGAGATATGGTGTTTTCTTGGTCTAGCTAGGTATTATCTGCATTTTGTTCGTGATTTTCCATAGTTGGATTCATCGATGACAGCTTTGAAAAGGAAGAATGTTCCATTCCAGTGGAATGAGTAGTGTCAGAAGTGTTTCGAAGAGCTGAAGGATATCCTTACATTAGCACTGATCTTGGTTTTTCCAAAACTAGGAAAAGTGTATGTGGTGTATTTTGATGCATTGGGATCAGGGTTGGGGTGCGTTCTTATGCAAGGGAATCATGTGGTTGCGTATGGATCGTGGCAGTTGTGGGTTCCTGAGAAGAACTTCCCAACTCATGATTTTGAGTTGGCAGCTGTGGTCCACGCTTGGAAAGTAGAGCTTCATTATATCTTCAGTAATAAATTCACGGTATATACAGATCATAAGATCTTGAAGCACATTTTCTCACAAAGTGATTTGAACTTGAGGCAAAGCAGATTGATGAAATATTTCCAGATGTTTGATTTTGACTTGATGTACACATCGGGTAAGGGAAATTCAGTGGCAGATGCATTAAGTAGAAAATCATATGCTCAGGTGGTGAAACAGGCATCAGAACAGTGGTAGTTGATGTCGGTTATAGCTGACATGTGGTTGGAATATGAGGACCAGGGTGAAGGAGAGGTATTTTTCTGGTTTTGTTGATTCCTGACTTGGTTGGCCTTGTTAAAGAGGTGTAGATATCTGATTCTAAGTGTGCGACCATGGGGTCAAGACTCAATGGTCAGGAGACTATTGAGGGTTGGAAACTGAATGGAGATTCAGTTTTGTGTTTTTGAAATCAGATGGTTGTACCAATTGCTTGTCAGGAGGATATTCTCAGGGGGTATCATCATTCCAGGTGGTCTGTTCATCCTGGAATTCCAAAAATGTATAAATCATTGAAAGTGCAGTTTTTGTGGGAAGTTATGAAAAGAATTGTGGATGAGTTTTTTTCTAGATTCTTGACTTGTCAGTAGGTTAAGGCAGAGCACCAGAGGCCAGCAGGAATGTTTCAGTCTTTACCAATACATATTTGGAAGTGGGATCGGATAATGATAGATTTTGTCAAAGGTCTCCCAAGAACGTTCAGAAAGCATGATGCCATTTGGGTGATAGTGGATCGGCTAATGAAGTCATCCCATTTCATCCCGATTCGTAAATCTCATATAGTGGAGGATCGGTCCAAAATCTATATCTAGGAGGTGGTAAAGAGTCACAGTGTTCCAGTTTCGATTGTATCAGATAGAGATCCAAGGTTTACATCTCATTTCTGGAAATCCTTACAGCAATCCCTTGGTACTAATTTGACCATGACTACGGCGTATCACCCTCAGATGGATGGTCAATTAGAGAGGACGATACAAACACTGGAGGATATGTTGTGGGCTTGTGTCATGAATTTTGGTGGCTTGTGGGAGGAGCACATGCCGTTGGTTATGTTCTTGTAAAATAACAGTTATCAGGCATCCATACAGATGGCTCCGTTTAAAGCATTGTATGGGCGGCCATGTCGTTCTCCACTATGTTGGGTGGAAATGGGTGAGTCCTACATGGTTGGACCGAGCCTTGTTCAGGAGACTACGGAGAAGATCAAGTTGATCCAAAAAGAGAATGGAGATGGCTCAGAGTCGTCAGAAATCGTATGCAGATCATCGTCGATGGCCATTATCATTCAAGGTGAGTGATCATGTTTTCTTGAGGATCTCTCCTAGGTTGGGACATTGTCGATTTGGGAAGCAGGGGATGTTATCTCCAAGGTATATTGGACATTTTGAGACTCTTGAGATGGTTGGTGAGGTGTCTTATCATTTGGATTTTCCACCTAGGTTCAGTGCAGTGGACAATGTGTTTCATGTGTCGCAGTTGAAAAAGTGTCAGCCGGATCGTGACCATGTGATTTTATGGGATCATGTTGAGCTAGAACTGGATGCATCGTTGGTGCACGTGCTAGTGCAGGTTGTGTATAGGCAAGAGAAATTCTTACGTGGTAAAAGAATTGGTTCAGTTCATTTTTAGTGGCAACATGGTCAGATTCAAGAGGAGGTTTGGGATTGGGAGAAAGAGATGGTCGAGGAGTGGCTCGAGCTCTTTCGGCAAAGGGTGGGTTCACTACCTTCTGAGGAAAGATATTCCAATGGTGGGGAGAATGTAGTACCATTTTTTTGAGTTATTTGGCCTTTTTATGAATTTTTTTTGTTTAAAGTGCATGGGTTGAGTAGGGAAGAGGTTGGGAGAGTTTTAAATGGTTTTGGATGTGTTTGGAGGCTTTTAAAGGGGTGTACAGTTTGAGCACGATTAGTGGAAACCATGCGGATTCTCCAAGAAATCGTTCAATGGAGAAAGTAGGCATTGCACAGCCTGTGAAAGATTTGCCAAACTGTGTGAGGAAATCATACGGACCCTTGCTCTGGAGGTTGTATCATGCGCACGGTTAGCCCACGGTTTGCCAAACCGTGCGGGTTAACTATGCGACAACTTAGAAATAGGGTTATAAGTTCTGGGATCCCTCGAGATTAACCTATTTCCCTCTAATATTCCTCCCACTTGAGCCTCACTTGGTATTTTGGGTTCTCAGGGGTTGGAGGGGCTCTCCCACTCGGCTTGGAAGCATTTTGAAGAGGATTCTTGGCATATTGAAGGTGGTTTCTCCCGGGTAAGTCTCTCCTCTTGGTTTCCTTGTCTTTTCCTCTAGATCTACATCACTATATTTCTTGGTTTTCTAGATCTACACTTTTTTTATGTAGATCTAGGGTTGTGGTTTCCTTGGATTATGTGTTTAAGGATTTTTAATGTTAGGGAAATGTATCTAGAGAGGTTTCGGTGGTGCGTTCACCGGTGTTGAGGTACAATTGCTTGTGAGTCGATTCCTTGAGAACCCTAAAGGTAGGTGGCTTCTCTCTCAATTCCACTTGGTTAGAATTAGAGGTTCTTTGTTACACTTTATTATTGTGCTGAAAATTAATTGTGATTTGTTATGTGAAATTGGTTGAAAATTCATTTGGGATTTTTTTTGTAAAAATGGGGTTTTGTGGTGAAATGCTATTATTGTGGGTTTTAAAAAAGATATTTTAAAATGGGTTGTTGAAATTGGTTTGTGAAAATGATTTATGGAAATGGATTTCAATAAAGATTTTGTTTTATTGAAATTGTGTTTGGCATGGAAAATGGTTTTTAATAAATGGATGATTTCTTGAAGTGGAATGGTATGAGATGGAATTGGTTGACTGTATGTTGTTGTGACCTTGGTGAGTTTATGCTTGGTTTTTCCTGATTGAAATGTAGTCTGGAAGTGGACGGGAAGTCTTAAAATAAAAGTTGATCGAGTTGGATGGGAATTCCCACTATTATTAGTTGGGTGGGAAGTCCCACCATTACCGTTTTGGGTTGTCAGGTAGTGGGCGGGAAGTCCTACTAGCTAAAGAAGGGGTGAACGAGTTGGGCAGGAAGTCCCACTGTTATGGTTTCATTGTTATGTTTTTTTTGCAAAGATGTATTTTTTTGAGGAAATGTGAGATGGTTGAATTGGATTCCTTGCGTGGCATGGTTGAAATGGCTTGTGCCATGTTTTGTTGGCTTTTCCCTTGGGTTGTTGGTTTGGTATGAGGGCTTGGTAAGGGTGTGTTGACTTATGGTGATGGATGCACTATTGATTATTTTATATGAACTATTTTATATAAATGTTCTAACAGATTTATCCTTGTGGTGTGTGTAGGGAACTCATTTGGGGAAAACCTACTGAGTACTTGTACTCACCCCCTGCTTTGGCACTTTGGTGTCTTTACAGATGTCATGTACCAGGATACAGTTAAAGGTAAGGAATCTCATTACCAGTGGTTCATGGTGCTGCTTGTGATGTGTTGGTGGATCTTGGAGCATGGATCATGGCGTGGAGCTATGGTGGTGTCATGGCTCGTGGTGTTTTGTTGTTTAGCCTTCCACATAGTACTCTGATTTTTTTGTGGGATTATTTTGGTTTTGGGTTGTATTGTAGAAAAACATGGTTGTCTTTTGGGAATACATGCTTGAATGTTTTATTAACATGCATCATATAGTGATTGTAGTGATGGTTTGATTGGTTTTGTCTTAACTGAAAATTGTTCCCCAATTTGTTCTCTAATCCCTCTACATTTATTGCCAGCCTTTGTTTGAACGCCCTGACCCTAGTTACCTAGAGTCGGTGCATTATTACATAACATTGGCATGATCACGAGAAAGATCAAGTCTCGAAAGACCAATTAGTTTAGTAGCCTTGGAATAACTAGATACATCCATAAATTTTTACATTACATCATAAAAAACATCTTGTCTTCATATCCCCTCATACTATCCCTGCAGGTCATTCATAAATTACTTCTTCATAATCCTAGGAAAAATAAAATATTGAAAGGGGTGAGCTCAGATGATCAGTAAGGATAACATTATAGAAGAAGCTTTCATAAATAAGCATACACACTTAAGGCAGTTTATAACTAAAACAAAATCCTTTTAAACGTGAACTTCAGCATAAAATGGAAAAGATAAAATAAAATAATGCCATTTACTTACTCACATGGATATTATACTAGTCGAACAATCCCATGCATTATCAATAACCACTTTCATAATGATGGAATGCATAATTCCAGACTATCATAACCACATAGCCAAGGCCTCGTGCCAAGACTACAAATAATATTTTTCCAAGGCCTTGTGCCAAGACACTAGTTTGTCTCATGAGACCTATCGATGCATCGAGGAGCTATAGCGGGCTCCACCCATCACTTATTAAGTCCAATGCATTCCTCATTTGAACAGTTTTAAACATAACATAAACATTCATATTAAAACTAGCATACGAAATGTCAATACTTTATCCAGAAACCATGAATGGTATAAAAATAGCACATCCACAGTCAAACATAACTCATTAGATACAATATAGAAGATTGTATTGTATCATATTAACCACAATCAAGAATAATTAAGGATATTGACATAGTTGAAAATAATCATCAAAACTATTTGAGAGAAATATCCCCCTTTTTCTTGAAATCATTTAAAAGTCACACTATTTGTCAAGAAGCCATTTAAAAATAGATTTTTGAATCAAAGTGTCCCAAACCACTTTGAAACTTTTAAAAGGAGATTTAATTTTAAAACTTTAATGTCCATATAAATAAATCCTTAAAAACATTTTTAAAACATGGACATTAATGAGAAATATTTAAATGAATAAGTCTTTAAAACATTTAAAAATGGTATTTTAGTTAGAGATTCTAACCAAAAGAGAGACACTTGAATACAAATAATTGAGGTAATAAAAACTTTGTAATATCATGAGAATAAAGGGATTCATGATATACTATGTCAAAGTACATTATATACACCATATAAAAGTGATTTGGTGTATAACAACAATGAAGTCTCAACGGAATGTAAATTGAGATGAAATTTCTCATAAAGGCTGTATCCTTAGATTAAGGATAAATCAACGACTAGTTATGTGTGACAAATATAAATACACTAAATATGATTGGATATTCAGTGTAAAACAATCAAGGTACATTCACACATATTCTAGTAAAAACAACACCAATGAATTGGATGTTTATCTCAACAAATCGAGATTGAGTAAAAATTACTCTGATCAAGTTCATACCGATGACTTGAGAATTTATCAAAGGAGTGATTATGTGTATAAAAAGTATATCCACATAAAGGGGAGTGGAAATAATGACATAATAAAATGAATATTGATTCCATATATAATCTTGGAGTAAAATAATCAATGAAGTATGTGTAAAGCCGAATGAGTGGAAATTGAAATTTCAAATTCTTTTATTGATTTGGTACATACAAAACATACACCCATGAAAGAAGGATCATACAATGATGATGTAAATACCCATAAATTAAAGTATATTACACAATGAATATGATCATGGCCAGTACACATACACCACATGCAATAATTAAGTGGTGATCAATGGAATTCTCACGGAATTAAAAGTGAGATAAGAAACCCCTTACCACGTTAATCAACTGAGTCGTATGGACAAAAGTTAATAACCACCAAATTATTTCCAGAATAAAATGAATATAAAGATAATCATGATAATATATATCAAATGGCAGTACACAATACACCACTTTCAATAATTTAGTGGCGAACAATGGAAATCTCACGGAATTGAAAGTGAGATAAGAAAATCCCTTACTTTGTACTTTTTCCTTGGTCGACGGTAGGTTTACCTCCTGTATAATGGTGAAATAATTGTTATTGAATTATACAAGAATTATTTACTTTAATATGATATCATATATGATCTTTTAACATTGATTTGTTAATAATATCTTAGAATTATCGTCATTTCGGGTGTTAACGGGTTCATTTTACTTTATATTATTTATTATGTGAGCCATATTTATTAATGAGATTTATATTATTAATATCCAGAATGATATAAAGTCCTTATATACTATTTTTAAATCATCAAATTATAATTATACTTGAATGGATATGATGGAGAATGAATCTCATCGCGTTCGTGGAGACGGTAGTCCGTACATACGCAGGAGCGACAATATCATTCTTTTGATATTAAAATAATATATAATTGGATGTTATATCATATATACAGAATCATTATCATGTTATATTTATTATTTACATGAGTTACATATCATTATTATACCAATCCAAATAATAATATATTGAATAACAATTACACCACGACGTGGAGACGGTAAGCCGTACGTACGCACGTATGGTGACATGTTATTCAAAGGATGGATAGAATACTGAATATGGTTGTACCATATTTATAATAACATCACAGTATATATATGATACTGGAGTTATTATTTTATAATGGTAATAACAAAGAAAGAGGATGTGGAAGAAGAAAGGAACTTGAAAAGGGGTGGTGAAAACATTACCTCTTCTTCGGGTTCTTCCTTTTGATTTGATCAAAAGGGATCCATAGGTTGGCTTTCTGATCAAACTAAGGCCCTTAGGTTGTAGTGAGGGAATTTGAGATTGTATTTGGGTAGGGGTTGGCCGAACCAAAGGGCTTTTAAGGTGTGAAGAAATGAGAAGGAGGAGTGCGCTTTTATAAGAGGGGTGAGGGGCACCTTTGGAAAATCTAGAAATATTAATTTATAATAAATTCATATTCGGTTTATAATGGCTCCAAAGTTTATTATTTAAATGTTAAGGTGGGGAGGGGTCGAAAACAACTCAACCAATAGAATTTATACAGGTTTGGGTCATTATATTAACCTTATCTTTAAGTATTAACTCTTAGTTAATTAGTTTCACTTTTACAATGTCTCTTTGTATTTTTATATTATATGGTTAATAAACTTACTATATACATCCAAGAGACCCCCAAGTGATCCATTAATGATGAACATATCATGATATAAGACTCTTGGTGGAACCTTAGATTTTTAGAAATTTAATATCAATATAATATTTGTTTTAAGAACTCTTTTATGTCAATTTTGACACAATTCAATAGTTGATTTTTGTGAAACTCATAACAGATTGATTACTTCAAACAAAGTCAATTAAATCAATCCTAATATGTCATATTATCCTATAAAATTATTTTAATTCCTTAAAAGTTTCATATTATATTTATTTGGGAATTTATAATATCAATTATTGTAAGTTTTCACTATTAAAGTAATTAATTCATCATCATTGTGTCATAAATAAATTAAATTATTTAATGTCTAAAAATTATAAATAAAATATCATTATGTAGGAAATCTTTTTATCTTTCTAATGAATATTTATAATCTAAAATACAACATATATAACTTTCTGTAACAATTGTTTTTTTAAAAGATATATGCTTGTGTCATTTTTGTATTTATTTTAACTTAATTAAAATAAAGTGTCATTATCACTTACAAGTGGATCCATGGGGTCCCAAAATAGACCCAAAGATGCCCATGGTCGACCATGTATCAACCAATAGGGTTAAGACACGTTTTAGGGTAATTTAGTATTATTATAATATTATTTATTAACCCTTGTTTACCGGATTTACCCTTTAACCATGGTAAATAAAATATTTACCGGAGTAATTATCCAAAATGTTTAAAAATAAAAGTTACCTATTTACACAATTTGAACATCATGATTCCAAATATGGAATCCATTTTTTCAAATTCAAAACACAGAAGTGGCAGAAATTAATTTAAAATTAATTCCCGTTGTTAAAACAAAAAGCGTGTTTTTTATAGATAATAACTATCAAAAGATTGTCACTTGTTTATGTCTGGTTTAAATGTAAAATTTTGTTCAATGACACACATTGTATTATATGGTAAAAATATATTCTAAATATACTTTAAAACCACTCAAATTCATAATTTATCACTATTAATTATTTTGATTAAAAAAGTTGTTTTTAATTAAAATTTAGTAATTTTCACTATTCATCAAAATATGAAAGTTATCCGAAAAGTACCAAAATATCACCCTAGTCTAATTTCGATATTCCGAATCCAAAAATAAAGTCCATTTTGAGAGATAGAATTTATAAAATTTCAAAAAGTAGGTGTTACTATTCATAACAGCTAGTTTGATTGGTTATGGTGTGTTAAAATCTCGAAGTTGCGTACAATGCACGCCATTGCATTATTCGAAAGGATACATACCAAGGAAGCTTGGGGAGTTACATTCTCCCCTCCTTCAATAAATTGTGTCCTTGCAATTTTTTAAAATTTTTCTTGGGAATATAATGGAAAGTCCCACATCGAAAAAAGAGTCAATAAAACTATCACTTTAAAAGAAAGAAAGAGAGGTATAAGGGTCATCCAAGATAACCCATACTAGGATTCCATGTAGGAAAACATGGATATTGATGATAAACTAAGTGTCAAGTTATGATGGAGAGGGATAGAAATCATGATCAGGAGAAATTTAACAATAAGAAAACCACAAACTTGTGTTGGGAAAAACGACCATTAGTCTCCTAGTAGGAAAGTAAACAGACAACATTTTTTTAAGTTACATTACATAAGGACGAGGAATTAATTTATGATATTGACTAAGAACATTATGAGATATAATTACATTTCAAGTAGAGTTTCATTCTTTAATAAATTTCCACCACTAACTCAATTTTTTTTTAAACGATGAGTATTCAAGAAGACTTGGTCACACTGGAAGAGCTAGAATAAACTTCTATAGAATCACATGATCCATGCAGGATAAACTATATATTTACATTGTCTTTGAAGATTAATCAAAACCAAAATGGTTAGTGAATGATCTAATGATCCCCCAAAAGGATATTCCTTGAGATAAATGTGCACTAATCTTAATTTCTAAATTTGAACCAATAATACCCCAAAGTAAAATAAATACCATTCAATAATCAATTGTCCTTAAAATCCTTCAATATAATCCAAACTAATATTGAAACCCAAAACATAGAATAATTTGATTATGTAGTCTCCCATGTTAAATTGTATCTCCAAATGAGATCAAATACTCTTAAAGTCACATACTTAAAAGTAATTAACATCATCACATATTCTCTGTTATAGGTTAATCATTTCCATAAATAACCCAAATCACTATAAATCCACAATAAAACCGTAGATAAAAATCCACCATTACTCTACAAATGAAACCCCATTGTATTCTATTTTCCTTGGGCATATAGTGTTCCCAACAAAGCGAACATCTTCCAAAATAACATTTATCACTTAATCACCAAATCATTTTTCTATACCAAGGGTATTCATTTGATAAGACATAAGAACCCAAATCAACTTATTATTGATCAATAAAATCATTTAACTAGAAAAATAGTCACACTAACTAGGGACTTCACGTAGTCCAGTGGTAGGCGATAAATCCCAATCGCACTTTGGTTGTGGGTTCGATTCCCACAGCTTTGTCCGATGCGACGGGTTGTCACACAGTCTACGTGTTGTCCTTTTTCAAAAACTATATTTTATAATATTACCAAAATGAGATAAATTCCTCAAAATACCATAACATAATTTAACCACAAATCTTATCTCATACCTTTCATTTTCATCCCAAATTATAATAACTTATAATTTCCTCAAACCCAATGATCATATAAGACCAAATGGTTATTTATAACTATATCCGCAACAGAAATGATAATTCTTCCTCAAATATCATTTTCACATAATAAATTTCAGGTTTACACATACAAGAGAAAATTATTCCAAAGTAATCCCATCAATAAAGAGCACTAACACTTTTAAACATTTCACCATCCATTTATTTCCACATAGGTTCTTCATCATATGTTCCTCGGGTTCCCACATTGCCTCTTCCATCTTATGATTTCTACATATATCTTTTACCAGACAAGTCATCCGGTTTCTCAACACTTGATCTTTGGTATGAAGAATTCTGATAGGCTCTCCACAATAAGATAGATCGGGTTCCAGTTATAATTCTTCATAGGTGAGTACATGTGTTGGGTCAGGCATGTATTTTGTCACTAGAGATATGTGGATCACAACATGAACTCTGGAGGGACTAGGCGGGTTTTCCTTTTGGTAGAATGCATTCATGTGTCACAATGGTACCTCATGAATTTTTCCAAATCATTTACTTCCTTTACCCAAAAACTCCTCATCCATTTTGGATTATATCTATGTAAGCATCGATGCATCATAAAAAAATAGGTATTTCTTATATATAATTTAGAGACATCGTCTTTAACATGTTTTTTTAGAAAAATTCTCACTGATTCATCTTCAAATATTTCAAAATAAGGTTTTGGTAAATCAGTTTTCATATATCCCAAAAGACAAAAATATATAATTTGATACATATAGGCTGCTCGAAGGTCTCCCTCTTCTGCAGCATCTAGAAAATCATTTAGTGCATCGTAATTTTGAGAAAAAGTGAATAATTTGAAAAGACCCTGATGGTACTTCCCACACTTAGCGTGGTAAGAAAGTTGAGAGCGCAACATTATCCCATAGTCGGTACTTGATCTTTGAACGAATCGTGCAATGCTAGAGGTATTGGATGTCTCATAAAGTTGTTTTCATGTAACTTGGACATTTGAAAAAGTTTCAAAATCGTCTGGGCATGACTTCTGGATAATAATTGTAAGTAGTTCTTCAGGAAGAGAGAGAAGAGTTGTTCGTGATCTTTCTCCCTCCATGTTTCAACTAACAAAAGAAAATACAATTAGGGTTTTTGAATACTTATCTAATAATAATGTAAAAAAAATAGACATAATAGGATAATCTTGTAATTGAACAATATATCCTAACTAGGGGTACCCTATGTTAAAATCTAGGTTATCCACTATCTATTTGCCGACATATATTCTTAGGGGCATTTTTTTTGTATTCCCTTAATAATGGTTTATACTAATCTTGTGAATTTACCAAAGCATATCCCCTGGGAGTGTCGTAACCAAGAGTGTAGCAAGGCCCGTTGTCGTGCACCAGTTCCCGTTCGAGTCTAGCTCAAAGCGGTGTTTTTGGGTTTTACCCCTAGGTACATCTGTGCCAGAGCCACCTCTACCTGCTCGTATCCAGACAGGGATGTATTTCTTGGAAAACTCACAAAATCATTACACTACCAAAATTCTAGGAATTTCTTCTATACTAATCCTCAAAGTTCATCTCAGGTCTATGTGCTCTAATCAGAGTTTATCTAAATCTAGCTTCCAAGGTTTGTACTAAACTTCCTCTGATACCAACTGTAACGCCCCGACCCTAGTTACTTAGAGTCGGTGCATTATTACATAACATTGGCATGATCACGAGAAAGATCAAGTCTCGAAAGACCGATTAGTTTAGTAGCCTTGGAATAACTAGATACATCCATAAATTTTTACATTACATCATAAAAAAACATCTTGTCTTCATATCCCCTCATACTATCCCTGCAGGTCATTCATAAATTACTTCTTCATAATCCTGGGAAAAATAAAACATTGAAAGGGGTGAGCTCAGATTCTCAGTAAGGATAACATTATAGCAGAAGCTTTCATAAATAAGCATACACACTTAAGGCAGTTTATAACTAAAACAAAATCCTTTTAAACTAGAACTTCAGCATAAAATGGAAAAGATAAAATAAAATAATGCCATTTACTTACTCACATGGATATTCTACTAGTCGAACAATCCCATACATTATCAATAACCACTTTCATAATGATGGAATGCATAATTCCAGACTATCATAACCACATAGCCAAGGCCTCGTGCCAAGACTACAAATAATATTTTGCCAAGGCCTTGTGCCAAGACACTAGTTTGCCTCATGAGACCTACCGATGCATCGAGGAGCTATAGCGGGCTCCACCTGTCACTTATTAAGTCCAATGCATTCCTCATATGAACAGTTTTAATCATAACATAAACATTCATATTAAAACTAGCATACGAAATGTCAATACTTTATTCAGAAACCATGAATGGTATAAAAATAGCACATCCATAGTCAAACATAACTCATTCGATACAATATGGAAGATTGTATTGTATCATATTAACCACAATCAATAATAATTAAGGATATTGACATAGTTGAAAATAATCATCAAAACTATTTGAGAGGAATATCCCCCTTTTTCTTGAAATCATTTAAAAGTCACACTATTTGTCAAGAAGCCATTTAAAAATAGATTTTTGAATCAAAGTGTCCCATACCACTTTGAAACTTTTAAAAGGAGATTTAATTTTAAAACTTTAATGTCCATATAAATAAATCCTTAAAAACATTTTTAAAACATGGACATTAATGAGAAAGATTTAAATGAATAAGTCTTTAAAACATTTAAAAATGGTATTTTAGTTAGAGATTCTAACCAAAAGAGAGACACTTGAATACAAATAATTGAGGTAATAAAAACTTTGTAATATCATGAGAATAAAGGTATTCATGATATACTATGTCAAAGTACATTATATACACCATATAAAAGTGATTTGGTGTATAACAACAAAGAAGTCTCAATGGAATGTAAATTGAGATGAAATTTCTCATAAAGGATGTATCCTTAGATTAAGGATAAATCAACGACATAGTTATGTGTGACAAATATAAATACACTAAATATGATTGGATATTCAGTGTAAAACAATCAAGGTACATTCACACATATTCTAGTAAAAACAACACCAATGAATTGGATGTTTATCTCAACAAATCGAGATTGAGTAAAAATTACTCTTATCAAGTTCATACCGATGACTTGAGAATTTATCAATGGAGTGATTATGTGTATAAAAATTATATCCACATAAAGGGGAGTGGAAATAATGACATAATAAAATGAATATTGATTCCACACATAATCTTGGAGTAAAATAATCAATGAAGTATGTGTAAAGCCGAATGAGTGGAAATTGAAATTTCAAATTCTTTTATTGATTTGGTAACATAAAAAACGTACACCCATGAAAGAAGGATCATACAATGATGATGTAAATACCCATAAATTAAATTATATTACACAATGAATATGATCATGGCCAGTACACATACACCACATGCAATAATTAAGTGGTGATCAATGGAATTCTCACAGAATTAAAAGTGAGATAAGAAACCCCTTACCACGTTAATCAACTGAGTTGTATGGACAAAAGTTAATAACCACCAAATGATTTTCAGAATAAAATGAATATAAAGAGAATCATGATAATATATATCAAATGGAAGTACAAAATACACCACTTTCAATAATTTAGCGGCGAACAATGGAAATCTCACGGAATTGAAAGTGAGATAATAAAATCCCTTACTTTGTACTTTTTCCTTGGTTGACGGTAGGTTTACCTCCTGTATAATGGTGAAATAATTGTTATTGAATTATACAAGAATCATTTACTTTAATATGATATCATATATGATCTTTTAACATTGATTTGTTAATAATATCTTAGAATTATCGTCATTTCAGGTGTTAACGGGTTCATTTTACTTTATATTCTTTGTTATGTGAGCCATATTTATTAATGAGATGTATATTATTAATATCCATAATGATATCAAGTCCTTCGATACTATTTTTAAATCATCAAATTATAATTATACTTGAATGGATATGATGGAGAATGAATCTCATCGCGTTCGTGGAGACGGTAGTCCGTACATACGCACGAGCGACAATATCATTCTTTTGATATTAAAATAATATATAATTGGAAGTTATATCATATATACAGAATCAATATCATGTTATATTTATTATTTACATGAGTTACATATCATTATTATACCCATCCAAATAATAATATATTGAATAACAATTACACCACGACGTGGAGACGGTAAGTCGTACGTACGCACGTATGGTGACATGTTATTCAAAGGATGGATAGAATACTGAATATGGTTGTACCATATTTATAATAACATCACAGTATACATATGATACTAGAGTTATTATTTTATAATGGTAATAACAAAGAAAGAGGATGTGGAAGAAGAAAGGAACTTGAAAAGGGGTGGTGAAAACATTACCTCTTCTTCGGGTTCTTCCTTTTGATTTGATCAAAAGGGATCCATAGGTTGGCTTTCTGATCAAACTAAGTCCTTTAGGTTGTAGTGATGGAAGTTGAGATAGTATTTGGGCTGGGTTTGGCCGAACCAAAGGGCTTTTAAGGTGTGAAGAAATGAGAAGGAGGAGTGCCCTTTTATAAGAGGGGTGAGGGGCACCTTTGGAAAAGCTAGAAATATTAATTTATAATAAATTCATATTCGGTTTATAATGGCTCCAAAGTTTATTATTTAAATGTTAAGGTGGGGATGGGTCTAAAACAACTCAACCAATAGAATTTAGACAGGTTTGGGTCATTATATTAACATTATCTTTAAGTATTAACTCTTAGTTAATTAGTTTCACTTTTACAATGTCTCTTTGTATTTTTATATTATATGGTTAATAAACTTACTATATACATCCAAGAGACCCCCAAGTGGTCCATTAATGATGGACATATCATGATATAAGTATCTTGGCCGAACCTTAGATTTTTAGAAATTTAATATCAATATAATATTTGTTTTAAGAACTCTTTTATGTCAATTTTGACACTATTCAATAGTTGATTTTTGTGAAACCCATAACAGATTGATTACTTCGAAAAAAGTGAATTAAATCAATCCTAATATGTCATATTATCCTAGAAAATTATTTTAATTCCTTAAAAGTTTCATATTATATTTATTTGGGTATTTATAATATCAATTATTGTAATTTTTCACTATTAAAGTAATTAATTCATCATCATTGTGTCATAAATAAATTAAATTATTTAATGTCTAAAAATTATAAATAAAATATCATTATGTAGGAAATATTTTTATTTTTATAATGAATATTTATAATCTAAAATACAACATATATAACCCTCTGTAACAATTGTTTTTTTTAAAAGATATATGCTTGTGTCATTTTTGTATTTATTTTAACTTAATTAAAATAAAGTGTCATTATCACTTACAAGTGGATCCATGGGGTCCAAAAATCGACCCAAAGATTCCCATGGTCGACCATGTATCAACCAATAGGGTTAAGACACGTTTTAGGGTAATTTAGTATTATTATAATATTATTTTTTAACCCTTGTTTACCGGATTTACCCTTTAACCATGGTAAATAAAATATTTACCGGAGTAATTATCCAAAATGTTTAAAAATAAAAGTTACCTATTTACACAATTTGAACATCCTGATTCCAAATATGGAATCCATTTTTCAAAATTCAAAACACAGAAGTGGCAGAAATTAATTTAAAATTAATTCCCGTTGTTAAAACAAAAAGCTTGTTTTTTAGAGATAATAACTATCAAAAGATTGTCACTTGTTTATGTCTGGTTTAAATGTAAAATTTTGTTCAATGACCCACATTGTATTATATGGTAAAAATATATTCTAAATATACTTTAAAACCACTCAAATTCATAATTTATCACTATTAATTATTTTGATTAAAAAAGTTGTTTTTAATTAAAATTTAGTAATTTTCACTATTCATCAAAATATGAAAGTTATCCGAAAAGTACCAAAACTTCACCCTAGGATAATTTCGATATTTCGAATCCAAAAATGAAGTCCATTTTGAGAGATAGAATTTATAAAATTTCAAAAAGTAGGTGTTACTATTCATAACAGCTAGTTTGATTGGTTATGGTGTGTTAAAATCTCGAAGTTGCGTACAATGCACGCCATTGCATTATTCGAAAGGATACATACCAAGGAAGCTTGGGGTGTTACATTTAGAGCCTTGGGAACTTCACTTAAATCCAATTATTCCATCACCTCCTCCTCAAGACAATACGGTAGTGGAGGGGTGTTACAAGTGGAATTAGTTTGTTCAGTCTTTTGGAGTTGATTCTTGGATTTGGTGTTGACATTCGTTATGGTGCATTCCATGTGTCGGGATGGTATCAAGGCGTAGGAATGTCGAAACATTGAATGCATAGCATATAAGGACATAGCTAACCCTTTTATGTTGAACTTCAAGTTACTAGGTAATTTGGTACATAAGTGTTTTGGAGACACTTATAGGTATTGGATACCTCATTGCTGTGGGTGTAGCCAATGAGATGAGCATGGCATGCATAGTAGAAATTACATCCCTCTAGGATGCATATTTCATTGGGCATAATTATTTATTCACTGAATTGAGAAATGGTTTTTCAAATGTGTGAAATTTTAATCTAAATAAAAATAGAATTTTGAAAATGGTTTAGTTTTCAAAAAAATGGTAAAACATGGAAAATGTGGAAAAGTGGAAAGCCTCATTGTGATAGGGTTGTGTAATGCGATTTGAAATGGGAATTCTTGATGTCTACGGAAGTGAGACTCTTGGTTGTTTGTTTTTTGTTTATAGAAATGGAATCGGGTCGACATCAACGAGACCAATCGGAGGAAGCTACCAAAAATGTGGTTCCACCTGAGCCCTAGGCGAACCAGTAGTTGGCCCAAAGCATTGTTCAGGATTTTAAAATAGTTTAGTCAGGACTGCAACTAAATACACCTGTTACAATATCTATCACGGTCGGAAATCCGTGTAATGGAAGCACGGTTGTCCTCACAAGAGGAGGTGTGAACCCCAACACTGAGAGAAAGAATAATACAGAAAACATTTCTCAATGACTTAAAGTACATCAAAATTGGACCACTATATTGTTAAAACTTCCTTTGAGACCCAAGTGTAAGCTAGGATGCTTTCAGTGTGGTTCTGTAGGCCACCTGAAACCGGATTGTAAGGCACAAATTCAAGAATGTCATAACTGCAAGCAGATGGGGCATTATCAATGGTATTGTCAAAATGCTCCGAGGTTGGGGGTTCGTGACACTCCTCAACAAGGGAAGTTTCAGCTAGATAATAAAGAGAAGGGCATGGAAAGCACACATATGTTTGGAGCTGAGCAAGTTGTATTGGATGATCAAACAGGACCATCAATGGTGCAAGGTAAAGTTCTTCTAAATTCCATGTTGTTGCATGTTTTGTTTCATACAGTTGCTTCCCATTCTTTTCTTGCTTCTTGTGCTGTTATTTTACTGGGTTTAATTCTGGTTATGATGCCTTCATTTTTGAAATTCCAAACTCTTCTGGGTCAAATGGGGTGTTGAGACTTCTTGTGTAGAGCATTTTGTATCATTATGGGAAAGGTTGATCTAATGTGAAATTTTTAGTTCTTGAGATGGATGGGTATGATGTAATCCTGGGAATGGATTGGCTAGTGGTGTTTAAGACCCAAATCGACTGTAATCCATGGAAAATGGATTTTATGAAACAATATGGAGTTAGACATCTTTTTAGAGGTGAGTGGCTTGAAAGGAAGGGTGCAATGGGTTTGTTCACACCAGCAGTGGGTACGTTATCGTATCAGTTGGCGGTGTTGTTGTTGGAATCAGTAGAGGGTGTTGAGGAGAGTGTTCTTCCAGCAGTGGTAGATCAGTTCATGGATGTTTTGGCTAAAAAATTATCTGGGTTACCTCTCATAAGAGAAGTGGAGTTTACAACTGATCTCCTTCCAGGCCCCAGTATTATCTCACTTCTATCTTACCGGATGTCACCTACTAAATTGTGAGAATTGGAAGTCCAATTGTAAGAGTATAGAAAAAAGGGTTTATCCAGCCTAGCATGTCTTTGTGGGTAGTGCCAGTGTTGTTTGTGAAAAAGGAGGATGGAACATTAAGGCTATATGTTGATTATCGTAGACTCAACCAAGTTACGATAAAGAACAGATATCCACTTCCACAAATTGATGATTTCTTCGACAAGTTGAGGGGAGCCCAGTAGTTCTCCAAGATCGACCTATGTTCAGGATATCATCAATTGTGGCTGAGGAAGGATGATATTTCTAAAACACCTTTCATAAATATATATGGACATTATGAATATGTTGTTATACCCTTTGGTCTAACGGATGTGCCTGTGGTGTTCATGGAATTGATGAATCAGGTATTTTAGAGATATTTGGATTCATTTGTGGTGGTGTTTTTAGATGATATTCTTGTGTATTCAAAGACAATGGTGGAGCATGAGCAGCACTTGGAGACAGTTGTAGGGATCTTGAGGGATCGTCGGTTGTATTGAAAATTGTCAAAGTGTGACTTTTGGATACAGGATGTTCATTTTCATGGCCATGTGATTTCTGAGATGGGTTTTTCCATAGATCCGGAAAATATAAGGGTTGTTATCTCGTGGCAACCGCCAAAGAATGTGTTTGAGATACGGAGTTTTCTTGGTCTAGATGGGTATTATCGGCGTTTTGTTCGTTATTTTTCACAGTTGGCTTCACTGATGATAGCTTTGACATGGAAGAATGTTCCATTCTAGTGGAATGATCAGTGCCAGTAGTGTTCCAAAGAGCTGAAGGATCACCTTACATTATCACCAATCTTGGTTTTTCCAGAACCAGGAAAAGGGTACGTGGTGTATTCTGATGCATTGGGATCAGGGTTGGGGTGTGTTCTCATGAAAGGGAATCATGTGGTGGCGTATGGATCCCAGCAGTTGAGGGTGCATGAGAAGAACTACCCAACTTTTGATTTGGAGTTGGCAGTAGTGGTCCACACTTGGAATGTAGAGCGTCATTATCTCTTTGGTGAGAAATTCATGGTATAAACAGATCGTAAGAGCATGAATCACATTTTATCACAAAGTGATTTGAACTTGAGGCAAAGAAGATGGATGAAATATTTCCAGATGTTTGATTTTGACTTGATGTACACATCAGGTAAGGGAAATTTAGTGGCAGATGCATTAAGTAGAAAATAATATGCTTAGGTGGTGAAACATGCATCAGTCCAATGGCAGTTGATGTCAGTTATAGCTGACATGTGGTTGCAATATGAGGACCAGGGTGATAGAGCGGTCTTCTTTCTGATTTTGTTTATTCCTGACTTGGTTGGCCTGGTTAAAGAGGTATAGATATCAGATTCTGAGTGTGTGACCATGGGGTCGAGACTCAATGGTAGGGAGACCATTAAGGGTTGGAAACTGAATAGAGATTCAGTTTTGTGTTTTTAGAATTAGATGGTTGTACCGGTTTCTTGTCAAGAAGATCTTCTCAAGGTGTATCATCATTCCAGGTGGGTTTTTCATCCTGGAATTCAGAAAATGTATAAAGTGTTGAAAGCACGGTTTTGGTGGGCAGGTATGAAAAGAAGTGTGGCTGAGTTTGTTTCGAGATGCTTGACTTGTCAGTAGGTCAAGGCAGAGCACCAGAGGCCAGCAGGAATGTTTCCATCTTTACAAATCCCTATTTTGAAGTAGGAGTAGATACCGATGTATTTTGTCACAGGTCTCCCACGAACAGTCAGAAAGGACGATGCCATTTGGGTGATAGTGGATCGGCTAACGAAGTCGGCCAATTTCATCCCGATTCGTGAATCTCATACAGTGGAGGATTGGTCCAAAATCTATATTTGGGATGTGGTAAAGAGGTATGGTGTTCTAGTTTCGATTATATCAGATAGATATCCAAGGTTTACATATCATTTCTGGAAATCCTTACAGCGATCCCTTGGAACTAAGTTGACCATGAGTACGACATATCACCCTCAAATGGATGGTCAATCCAAGAGGATGATACAAACTATGGAGTATATGTTATGCGATTTTGTTATGGATTTTGGTAGCTCTTGGGAGGAGAACTTGTAATTGGTTGAGTTCGCGTACAATAATACTTATCATGCATCCATACAGATGGCTCTGTTTGAAGCATTTTATGGGGATCCATGTCATTCTCCACTATGATGGGTGGAAATGGGTGAGTCCTCCATGGTTGGACAAAGCCTTGTCCAGGAGACTACGGAGAAGATCAAGTTGATCAGGAAGAGAATGGAGACGGCTCAGAGTCATCAAAAATTGTATGTGGATCATCGTAAATGACTGATGTCGTTCCAAGTGAGTGATCATGTTTTCTTGAGGATATCTCCTAGGTTGGGACATCATCGGTTTGGGAATTAGGGGAAGTTATCTCCAAGGTATATTGGACCTTTTGAGATTCTTGAGTATGTTGGTGAGGTGTGTTATCATTTGTATTTTCCACCTAGGTTCAGTGTGGTGCACAATGTGTTTCATGTGTCGCATTTGAAAAAGTATCAGCCAGATCGTGACCATGTGATTCAATGGGATCATGTTGAGCTAGAACCGGATGCTTCATTGGTGCACGTGCTAGTGCAGGTTGTGGATAGTCAAGAGAAAGTCTTTCGTGGTAAAATCATTGGTTTAGTTTGTGTTTTGTGGAAACATGTTTAGATTCAAGAGGAGACTTGGGAGCAGGAGAAAGAGATGGTCGAGCAGTGGCCCGAGCTCTTTCGGCAAAGGGCGGGTTCACTACTTTTCGAGGATGGAAAGTCCAATGGTGGGGAGAATGTAGTACCCCCATTTTGAGGTATGTGGCATTTGTTTATGAATTTTTATGTGTTTAAAGTGCATGGGTTGAGTTTGGAAGAGGTTGGGAGAGTTTGGAATGGTTTCGGATGTGTTTGGAGGCTTTTAAAGGGGTGCACGGTTTGAGCACGGTTAGTGGAAACCGTGCAGATTCTCCAAGAAACCGTGCAAGGGAGACTGTAGGCTTCACACAGCCTGTGCATAGTTTTCCAAACTGTGTGAGGAAACTATGCAGACCCTTGTTCTAGAGGTAGTAGCATGCGCATGGTTAGCGCACGGTTTTCCAAAACTTACGGGTTAACCGTGCGGCCACTTAAAAATAGGGTTATAAGTTCCAGGCTCCCTCGGGATTAACCTATTTCACTCCAATCTTCCTCCCACTCGAGCCTAACTTGTGATTTTGGGTTCTTAGGGGTTGGAGGGGCCCTCCCACTCAGTTTGGAAGCGTTTTTAAGAGGTTTCTTGGAGGATTGAAGGTGGTTTCTTCGGGGTAAGTCTCTCCTCTTGGTTTCCTTGTGTTTTCTTCTAGATCTACATCCCTATCTTTCTTGGTTTTCTATATCTACACATTTTTTGTGTAGATATATGGTTTTGGTTGCCTTGGATGATGTTTTTAATGCTTGTGAATGTTCGGGAAAGGGATCTAGAGAGGTTTTGGTGGTGTGTTCGCCGGCGTTGAGGTGCGGTTGCTTGTGGGTCGATTCCTCAATAACCCTAAATGTAGGTGGCTTCTCTCTCAAATCCACTTGGTTATAACTAGTGGTTCTTTATTAAAATTTATTTTTATGCAGAAAATTAATTGTGATTTGTTATGCGAAATTGGTTGGAAATCCATTTGGGATTTTTTTTTGAAAAATGGGGTTTTTTGTGGTGAAATGCTATTGTTGTGGATTTTAAAATAGAGATTTTAAAATGGGTTGTTGAGATTGGTTTGTGAAAATGATTAATGGAGATTTATTTCAATAAAGATGTTATTTTATTGAACTTTTTCTTGTCACGGAAAATGTTTTTCAATAAATGGACGATTTATTGAAGTGGAATGGTATGCGATGGAATTGGTTGATTTCATGTTATTGTGACCTTGGTGAGTTTATGCTTGATTTGGCTAGATTGAAATGTTGTGTGGAAGTTGGCGGGAAGTCACAATATAAAAGGTGATTGAGTTGGGTGGGAACTCCCACTATTATGAGTTGGGTGGGAAGTCCCACCGTTACTGTTTTGGGTTGTCAAGTAGTGGGCAGGAAGTCCTACTAGCTGAAGAAGGGGTGACCGAGTTGGGTGGGAAGTCCCACTATTATGGTTTCTTTGTTTTTTTTGCATAGATGGATTTTTTTAGGAAATGTGAGATGGTTGAATTGGCTTCCTTGCGTGGCATGGTTGAAATGGCTTGTGGCAGGTTTGGTTGGCTTTTCCCTTGAGTTGTTGGGTTGGTATGAGGGCTTGGTAAGGGTGTGTTGACTTATGGTAATGAATGCACATGTGATTCTTTTATATGAATTATTTTATATAAATGTGCTAACAGTTTT
The DNA here is from genome assembly GCA_963277665.1 of Viscum album. NCBI lineage: Eukaryota > Viridiplantae > Streptophyta > Magnoliopsida > Santalales > Viscaceae > Viscum > Viscum album. The sequence continues at coordinate 449,880,932 of OY728157.1, read as the reverse complement.
ATCCTTGTGACGTGTGTAGGGAATTCATTACTGGAAAACCTACTGGGTAGTTGTACTCACCCCCTGGTTTGGAACTTTGGTGTCTTTGCAGATGTCATGTACTGGGATACAGGTAAATGTAAGGCATCCCATTACTAGTGGTTCGTGGTGGTGCTTGTGATGTGTTGGTGGATCTTGGAGCTTGGATCTTGGCGTGGAGCTGTGGTGGTGTCATGGCTCATGGTGTTTTTTTGTTTAGCCTTCCTCATAGTACCCTGATTTTTGTGTTGGATTATTTTGGTTTTGGGTTGTATTGTAGAACAACTTGGTTGTGTTTTGGGAATACATGCTGGAATGTTTTATTAACATGCATCATATAGTGGTTGTAGTGATGGTTTTATTGGTTTTATATTAAGGGAAAATTGTTACCCAATTTGTTCTTCATGCCCTCGGTATTTATTGCCAGCCTTTGGCGCCTTGGGAACATCGCTTATGGCCAAGTAATCTCTCACCACCTCCTCAAGCCAATGAGGTAGGGGTGGGGTGTTACAACTATAACTTCTGTGTTTTGGATTTTGAAAAATAGATTCCATTTTTTTAATTAGGAGGTCCAAATGGTGTAAATATGTACCTTTTATTTTTATACATTATTAATAGTAACTTCAGTAATTATTTTATTTAACATGGTTAAAGGGTAAATCTGGTAAATAAGTGTAAAAAATATATTATAATAATATTAAAGTACCCTAACACATGTACTAATCCTATTGGATGATATATTTCCAACCATAGGCATCATTGGGTTTTTATTTGGACCCCATGGATTCACTTGGATGTGAAAATGACATTTTATAAGAATTAATTTAAAGTAAAGATAATTATAACCTAAACATATATATTTTAGTAAATTGACTTTAATATGAGGTTATATAACATATCTCTATAAATATAATAGTCATTAAAAATATAAAAATATTTACTACATCATTTTATTTTATTTATAATTTTTAGACTTTAGATAAATATATTTATGTATGACATAATTATGATGTAGTGGTTTCCTCATTAATGAATGATTCAAATAAATAAATTTATAAATATTAAAATAAAGTTAATTTGAATATTTTGATGCCATCCATGAATTTTATTGACGGAAATGACATATTAGGGATACATTAGTGCCTTTTTTGTAATAAGGATGTTATGAAATTTTAAAAAAATAAGTATGAATAGTGTCCAAAATTAACACAATTCATAACTTAAAACATAAAATAGTTTATTAAATGATATTAAATTCCTAAAAATCTAATATTTGGTAAAATGGTTAATATAAGTCCAAATAGGTCATAAATAAATTTTTTTGGGTCTTTTCACATGATATTGTAAATACATTAACCCACGATGTGTAAATAACATGATATCTTGGTAAGATTAAAAAGGGTAAAATAAGGGTAAAACCAAAAATCTAAGGATAAAAAAATATTCAAAACTTGTCAAACAATTTTGGTATTATGGGTATTCCAACCCACATCATCATATATTATAATTAAATATTTTTTGGACCATTTTAATTCAAAATTTAATTTATAATAAATTAATATTTTGGAACTTTCCTAAAGTACGCCTCTCCTCTCTTATAAAAGGGAACATCCTCCCTCTCATATTCACTCCATTTTGAGACTTAAAAATTGTCCAAAACCTTCCCATTTACCTTTTAAACTTTCCAAGTTACCTTCCAGAGGTTTTGGTTTTCTCAAAAGACTAACTCTTGTGCCCTAATAGGAAACTTAAAGGAGTCACATCGAGTAAGAGGTAATCTCTTCGACCGATTCTTTAAAAATTACTTCTTCTTCCACTTCCTATTATTTAGTTGTTCCATTATAAATAAATAAGATAAGAATCACTAATTTAATGATGTGTTATTATAATTATGAAAAAAAACTATTTCACCTTCTATCCATCCAATGAAAAATGAAATCACTGCCTGTGCATACGTACGGATTACCGTCTCCATGTCGTGGTGTAAATTGTTTTTCACCACCACCTTACTTGGATGGGTATAATGTTGGAAATAATAACTATATATGATTATTACAAAATTATACTAATTATTATATATTATACATAATCCACTTCAATACCATTCAACAATTATGGGAATGATATCATCGATCATGCGTACATACGACTTACCGTATCCACGACGCGATGAGATTTCTTCTCCAAGTTAACCATTCAAGAATGATTATAAAGTATATATAATAAATAATCATGAAAGATATGACATAATAATTCTACAGGATTGTATATATATATATATATGTATATATATATCATTTACTTACTTCCATCCAATTAAATAAGGAAACGAAAACAATGTTCATGCGTACATACGACCTACCGTCTCCATGAACGGTGTATTCCATTTCATTTTTCTATCTATTATATATATATATATATATATATATACTGAATATATAAGATATATATAAATCACGTTTTACATTCTTTAAGAAAGTAAATCATGGTCTAATTAATCATATAAAGAATAATAATTCCAAATACATACGATAAATGAAATGATTATTACCCAAAACGTTGCTTTAACATGGAATTGACAAATGAACAGGTAATATAAAGTCGTAAGTGAATCATACATGATATAATAAATATTATTATTGTTCTATTACAAGTTAATAATATGTTTAAACCCACTATACAGGAGTTTCAGACACATATGTAAGAAATCAGACCTAAGGTAAGGGGTAATGTTGCAATCACATTTTTATCTGAGATTGTTTATACGTAAGTATATACTGGGGATATATTTATCATCAATGTCCATGTTTTCTAAAAATAATTTTATAAAATTTTTAATATTATTCTATATATTTTTAATAAAAAAAATTCCATTATTGACTTTAAATACATGGTATAGAAGGAATATTTTTTTACCATACAAGGTACTTTTTTAATTTTCTAGAAAAAGTACAAGGAAAATGTTTTTTAACTTATACAGCATGAATGGATTTTTACATTTTCAGGATGTATTTTTCCACAAATCTTACTCTACATTATTTGAAGTTTATTTCAACTAAAATCTTTTCTTTTAAAATTACATGGAATTTTGAGAAAAGAAAACATTTTTCAAGAACAAAGGATATTTTCCTCAAGAACTAAGATCAAGTGTTTTATCAAAATTGTTTTCCACTTAAGATTACATAGGTTTATGTTTTTATCCCTGTTATTACTATGACTTTATTGTGTTTATGATGGATTTTTATTTTGTAAATCCATTTGTTTTATATCAATTATGATGGAATGATGTTTAAGAAACCCACTTGATTTCATGGGTTATGGAATCGTGAATGTTTCTATTTTTTTGTGGCACACATAAGAATGGTATCATTTTTAGATGGGTGGGACCTATATCTCCCTCCAATACATTGGGTAAAGATTTATATCTCTTGAAATATACAATACTGGAATGGCAGGTAAATTTGGTTTAGTAATACATGGTTGGAATGTCAAGTAAACCCGATTTTGTAATAGACTTTTTCCACTATGGTGGTCTTGGAAAAAATATGTTGGGTACTATAGAAATCATTTTATGTTATTAATGGTTTACCATAATTCCATGTTTTATTCCAATATATTTTATCATTATTAATGTTCCTTTATGATCCACTCCTTACGTACTGCCAAGCTTAATGTCATTGCTCAATATTTTAATGTTTATACTTTATTTTCATGTTTTTTACCTTAAAATGTTTATGGTTTGTGTTATGTTATCCATGTTTAACCTTACTAAGAATTTGAGCTTACCCTTTTTATGATTTCTTTTCCCCAGGATATAAATAAAAGTTTTTGGTAGGAAAACAAAAGGGTAATATCTTTGTGAGAGATGTTGAAGATCTTTCACTAAGTTAAATGATTATTTTATGAGTTTCCAAAGACACTAAACTAATACGGTCTATGGGTGTCTGTTTTTGTTATGTATTAAGTATTCTATAGAAGAAATGTAATGTCAATGTACGTCAAGCTTGGGTATCTATAGTTGGTATCAGAGCGATGGCGTAGTTAACCCTTGGAAACTAGGATGCGAAAACTTTAGTGTGATCCCTAGATATATTACTAAGGTATGTCTAGGGATGTCCCTAAGGTTAAGTATATGTATAGGTTATAGTCCTTGAATTATGATAATGATCATGAATAACCTAGGATTAAACCTAATATGTTAGATATTGAAAGTAATCCCCCTTGATTATATTGTTTTCCTAGTATGATTTTTACCTCTGACACTATTCTTTTTGGGTTTTTGAAAGTAGATGGAAATAGAAGGATTGATATTAATGGAGAATATGATGGAAAATGGAATGATATTATTCATGAGAAACCAAATGAATCGTGATTTTGAAGGAGAAACATCATTATTATGCCTAATCAACAATCTCATTATATGATTAATAATATCAACTTTAGTGAGTTTCCTGAAGCATCTAATAAGAGAAAAGATAGAGTTTCATGGTGATCATAAAGGAAATAATGTTCAATTTTACTCTTGTAAATCATGTGGGGAGAGGCATTAAGGAGAATGTTTCAAAGAAACTGGAAGATGTTTTGGGTGTGGAAAAGAAGGACACAAAGTCAGTAATTTCAAAGGAAATGTTTTCGTTAACACAGCGGACAAGGATAATGGTATTACTAAGACATCAACAATGGTTAAATGTATTAAAGTGGAATGTATTGGTATTATGAAAACGGATTCCCTAAGGGAAAATCTCATAAAGAGAATAAACATGGTTGTATGAGTAGTATTTATGTTGTTGATGATGAAGAGACTACAAATGATATATGAGATGAAACAAGTGTTGAGGAATAAATCGATGAAGCTCAGTAAATGGTTTAAGAAGGAAGTGGAAGGATTTCATGTTTATCAAGAGTAATGTTGTATATGTAATTTAGTGGTACTATGGAATAAAGAAACATTTAAGTATTGTTACATTATTATTTTCCTTAAGTATTTGAAAGTATATGTTAAATGCTACAGGTAACCATGAAAGGTTATTCAAATATTTTTGAAAGGAACATGATATGTGCATAATGAAGAGATAAAAAGACAATGTGATGTTTGATAGTATTAATGAGCTCATGACTGATATAAGAATAAATTGATATCATGGTTTTAGTATATATAATTTTTTGGGATGTTGGAATGTGGAAAAAGTTATCTTTTGACAACATTTATGTTTCCACTAAGGTTATATGTTAATTCATGTTTCAAGAGAATACATGATTCAGGTATTCAAATATTTGGAACATGACCAATAAGATATATCTTATGATATACAGGGGATAAATGATGGTATTCACATGCTTGTTATAAATCCTTCCTGGTAATTTATTTCTATGTTCTTTGAGATTGGACAGAAGTATTTTGAATAAGCCTAAAGGATGGAATTGATTAAGTTGAACATCTGATAGTATTGTTTAAGGATATAAATTTATTTTCTATTATTTATGGAATGTTATAATAGTATAGTTTTAGAAAAAGGACAACCCGAGGGATGGGCGATAACCCATCGCATCGGACAAGTCCGCAAGAATCGAACCCACAACCGAAGTGCAATAGGACTTTATCGCCTACCATTTTCCTACAGGAAGTCCCTGTTTAGTAGAAATTAGTTTTATTTTATTAAGCGTTATGATAGATGAAGTATAAGTCCATTTTTGGAACCATATACGATTAATCTTGTCATATATGGACTTATGTATATTTAATAACTTGTGCTAACCTTTTTGTTATAGAGACATATGGAACGACATATCATTCTATCGCATGATCTTCTAAAACTTAAATATTGAAAATTTTGACTTCATTTATTTAACTAAGAGATGAAGTGGAAATTGTTTGAGGCACGAACAACGGTGAGATTGTACCAAAATCAAGTAAGTATTTTTTTCTCATGAAAAATTCTTCAAATTTAGGGAAAGGATCTTGAAAACCAAAAATGTTATCCCAGTAGCTTATCATCCGATTAATTAGATGGTACCTTAAATCATCTCATATTTATGGATTTATAGTGGTTAACTTTCTCCTAACCTTATTCTCTATCACTATCCATCAGAACATTATGGTTATATTTCTCTTCCATATCCATGTTTACACTTCCCACCTATGATCTCTTATATGGTAACCCAGTGATGAGTTAATTTTGGTAACCATTATGTTTCTAACTTTCCTTTTCAAAATGAAGTTTTACTATTCCTTTTTACGATGTGGGTTTTCATGAAAGAAACATTTTATTAGAAAACCATTTATAACCATGATGAATTTTGAGGGAGAAATTCATTTTTAGGGGGTAGAATGTAACACCCCAAGATTTTATGAGATAGATTCATTTTAATTTCTCTGATGTCTTGTGTTGTATGCTGCACCATGATTAGCTTGGTTGTACACAATACCATATTAGCTTGCAGTATACACAACACTATTTATGGTTTTTGTTTCGCACAGTTTCAAGTTCCTTTTAAAGAATTCATTTCACACAATAATGAGTATAAATTTTTTCCAATTCATAAATGAACTATGTTTGGATTATGTTATACAAAACACCAAAGAAATATTTCACGACATGCAAGATTGACTTGGCTTTCATTACATGCAAGAGTGACCTTCTTCTATAGCTTGAATTGTACGCAATAATACGTTTCACTAAACAGTGATATATTATTAAAATATTATATAACTAGCATTTATGAATAGTATGAACCACATTTTTAATTTTATGTAACATTGGATGTCACGAACCCCTCCCCACAAGGTGTACCCCTCCTGGGTCGGCAATGTGAGAAGGGAGATAATGACCCCTGAGTCCCGCCTCCAGTAGGCCCCAGGATGGCGACTAGAATCGATGGTATATTAAACACACAAATGAGAGGCATTGCCTTCTAAAAGAACACATGCGAAAGAGAGATATGAGATAGACACTAACCAACTCCAACTCAGACAACAATATAAAAGAACTTCCAAGTACACATATGTAATGTCATGAAAAACCACTATAACTGAAAGGGGAAGAACTGCAAATACCCAAAGGAAAGTAAAAAAGAGAAGAAACCATGAAGCCCAAACAGCTCCTTCAACCCCAAGCTAGTAGAAACTAGCCTGATCTACAACCTACTCCAAGTGACCAGAAAAATAGTTTATATATACATAGGGTGATTATAACAGTATACTCAGTAGTATCCTCCCCAAAGACTCTTGTGAAAAAGTAAATAAAGTTGCTAAAGCACAGTGAACAACAAGTGAAACTAACTGGTCACATAAATAGTTATACTAAGTTCCCAGCCTCATCATGGATACTCTCACCAAGTATCACATACAAGAGTATATAATATAATAAAGAATATCAAGGGTACCCTACTAATACTTTCCCATTGGTTTGCCGCTTTTCCCCAACATCGCACGTCCTAAGCATCTCTCTCCAAAAAGGCATTCCCACAGACACCTGGGCGAATCACCACAACATGCACCTTGTGAAACAAAACCACCATTTCCACGTAAGAAAAGTAACTCGGTAGTTTCTAGAAGCCACCACAGCCCGCATAATGTGTATCATACGTCGGGTATTAATCATCAAGCCATTGTAGCTCATACACCGAGTTAGGATCCTCAATCCATCATAGCCTATACACGTTAAACCTATTGTAGTTCCTAGGAAACTATATCCATAATATATGTGTGTGAATAACCACAATACATTAAAACCCTCTACACACATATATGGGGAAACTAAATGTTCTTCCTACTAGAACAAGTAACTACCAAGATAAGAGAGCCGAGCCAAATAGGGAAATCTGCCATCCATCCTTCCACCCGAATGTTGGGGAAAACACCCCCCAGGGCTCATAATCCCCATGGTACTAGTTTCCCTAACTGACGTAGTGGAGTAGCATATAGAAACACAAAAAGTAAAGAATATACTATATCACACAACCACACTATGGTCATAACCTATTCTTGGACATAACTGCAGCAAACATCACTCAGACTCCTGACTTCCACTTCTAAGAGTAGGTATCCTATAAGCACACAACCTTTTAAAGAGCTTAATTACATTACTTCATTCGGTTTTTTCAGTTTCACTTTATGTTAATTAATTATTTAAACATTAATTAACCATTAAAAATTCCAAATTAAATTTCATTAGCATCGCACCCAAAGTCCACTATCCCTTTAAATTGTAAGCTTAGAATTGCATCCCAGCATGCTCCAATGCCTTGGGTTAGCATAATTTATTCAATATTTTATTAGAAACATTATTACTTTCCCATATTCCAAAGCATTCTAGAAAAAATTTCAAATCTACTAAACATAAGGGGGCTAAACTCAATGAGTATATGAACTACCCATCAAGTGTTTTCCACCTATAGAAAGAGCATAGACCCATTCTTCCTCGAGAAGCTAAACATAGAAAGCACATGGCATGACCCATGTGTCTTCTCCCCTTTTTGGAAGAAGAGTAAGCAAGTCTAGCTACCTTGAGTAGTGGGGAAAGTAAATAATATAAACATCTAACAAGATTCATCAAGTATCCAAACATTCATATCCAACCCATTCCATCATCTCTAGTGTCCTCCCTGACACCCACATGAATAAACCGATGCATCTCACCACTCTATGTGTCAACTACTACCACAACCAATAGGCCCCCATTCCCCCACATATCACAACAACTATCCAGGCTCACATCACAACACAATAAGTAGGAAAAAAACATCATATCAATTGGGATCTTGGCCCTTAAACAAGAAAGAGGTTAACTCAGAACCCTACAAGGAATTATCTTTTATCAAACAACCAGTTTTTTAATCCTTCTTGGATTAACCGATTTATTATTCATTGGTTCCAACTTCCAGAAACTGAAACAGTAAGCTATCACAAATTGATTAAACATCCTTACTACATCAATTTGATTAACATAAAATTATAGCAACAACAATTGGATTCATTCACATGCCTCTTTATATTTATCTAAACAATTATCAATTAATTCTACCATTAAGTTCATTAGTAATTTCCATCAAGAATGAAACTCTAAACAAAGAAACCATAGATATAACACTATCTTTCAAATCCAGAGGCAATAAAATATGATCAGTATCAATTTATTTATCCAGTTAAAATATTTATTATGCCAATTCCATTGTGATCTAGTGGGATAAAACATGCTAACTCTAAAGTTGCACGTAAAAGAAAAGAGATCAATGAATCCCCTACCTCAAATGGTTCGTGACGTTTTTATACAAAAATGATCCACACAACAGGTTACGATCTCCTTCCACCATCAATTGTATCCACCCGAGGATGCAGAGACACCACCACATCGGTCAACACCCAAGAAAATCCCTTTAAGAAAATGGAGATAGCCTTCCATAAAAGGGAAAGGAGAAACAGAAGGAGATAAACCCAAAAAAATGATGATAGATCATACCTTATATCAAAGATTTATTGATACTACTCGGTTGAATCAAAAACAGAGGGGAACCAATCTAAAGAGAAAGTTTTGATCACACAACTCCTACAAGAAGGAATGGGAGGTTCGAGAATCTCACACCTAAGAACAAGGAGGAATAACTAGGGAGGAAGATATCTCATCTCTTTAAAATATTTAACAGAGCAACGGTTTAAGATACGCTGGATTTTCCATTAAAATAGGATCGCATTAAACCACAAGGTTTGACAATGTAAAAACATCCCGAGCCTTATAGAAAATTAATATAGGAGTAATGACCTTTGAATCAGTCTTAGATTACAGAAAACGAGGCTTTAAATGCATTTTACATTAAAGGAAACATCCAAGAGGTGAAACTATAGAAAGATGGAAACACTGCTCATGAACACAAAAATTGGAAAAGGAAAGAGGTTATTGTTAGAACCTCACTGTTCAGGAAACACTGTTCATGAACATGAAATTTGGCAAAAGAAAGAGGCTACCGTTGGAATCTCACTGTTTTGGAAACACTATTCATGAACACAAATTTTGGAAAAGGAAATAAAGGCTACTATTGAATCACACCATTATGTAAACAATGTTCATGAACTCAAAATTTGGCAAAGGAAATAGTGGCTACCGTTGGACCTCACCATTCTGGAATCACTGTTCACGAACTCAAAATTTGGAAAAGGAAATAGAGGCTACTAATGGACCTCATTGTTTTGGAACACTGATCATGAACTCAAAATTTGGAAAAAGAAATAGAGGCTACCGTTGAACCTCACCGTTCTGGAAACACTGTTCACATAAGGTTACCGTTGCACTATTCACATAAGGCTACTGATAACACTCTTCACATAAGGCTACCAATGAAAATGTTCAAATAAGGTTACCATTGCACTGTTCACATTAGGCTACCGATGACACTTTTCACATAAGGGTGCCTTTTCACTGCTCACATAAGGCTACCTATGACACAAGTCACATAATGTTACCCTTGAACTGTTCACATAAGGCTACCAATCACACTGTTCACATATGGATACTGTTTCACTATTTATATAAGGCTACTGATGACACTGTTCACATAAGGTAACCGTTGCATGGTTCACATAAGGCTACCAATGACACTTTTCACATAAGGTTTCCATTGCACTATTCACATAAGGCTACCGATGAATTGCTCAAATAAGGATACCATTACACTGTTCACATAAGGCTACTAATGACATTTTTCACATAAGGCTACCGTTGCATTGTTCACAGAACTGGAAACACTATTCACAGAGCTAGAAATTTGGCAATGTTTTAGGTATAAGTCATCTTGACCTCCTAGAACACCTCAGACACCAGAGTTTCACAATGGAATGGACTTGAGAGGTCAGGGAAATTACATCAGATACCTCTCAAAACATTTTTTTCCAAAATAATCAAAAACCAACCTAAAATGGAATAGAAAAGAAGTATAAACAACCACCCATCGAGTTACCTATCAAAAGAGATCAAGCCATAAGAAGCAACCAAAGAAAGCAATCTCATAAGCACGAAAGGTCTACAACCACAAAAGGGACAAAGTGACATGAAAAGAGTTAAACATCAAACAACTCTGAGTACTGAGCATGTATATGTGACTAACATTCCCAGGTACTATCCTCTATGCCACCATGTCACCACAAAACATGAACCAAGGGGATAGAATGCCCACACAACACCTTCGCATTGCAGTCTTGGATCTCCATGGGTAGCTCCTCGAAGGCCACATCATCATCAACATTGATCTCTCCCCAATTGATGACATTAGATTCATCATGAAGATAACAATGGAGCTGTGACACATGAAAAACATTGTGTATCTGGATCATCTACGGGGGAAGTGCTACTCAATACGCGACAGCTGCAACAAGGGATAACACCTCAAAAGGCCCAACCAACTAGGGAGAAATATTACTCCCTTGACCAAACCTTCACTTCCCATGATGGGGAGTCACCTTCAGAAATACGTGATCCCCAACATCAAACTCTAAGGGTCTCCTCCTTTGACCTTTATATGATTTCTGAAAATACTATTCTATCTTCATCCTCTCACAAATCAATTTAACCATCTCTACTGTATTCTGCACTAGTTCCGGTCCGAGAATTGCTGACTCTCCAACCCCAGTCCAGCACAATGGAGATTGGAAAGGCCGGCCATACAAGGTTTCAAACAGCACCATACCTATGGTGCAGTGAAAACTATTGTTGTAAGCAAACTCAACCAAGGGTAAGTGCCTCATCCAAGAACCTCCAAAATCTAGGACACAAGAGCGTAACATGTCTTCAAGATTCTGGATGGTTCGCTCTATCTAACCATCTAATTTCAGATGAAAATTAGTGCTAAGGCATAGCTAAGAACCAAAAGCATGTTGGAGACACCTCCACACCCTGGAGGTAAAATGAAGATCTTGATTAGAAATGATCGTCCTTGGGACTCCATGAAATCTCACCACATCCTCTAGATACTTCCTCGACAAAACATCCACTGATCTTGACTCCTTGATTGCTATGAAGTGGACTGATTTTGTTAAATGATCTACTACCACCCAAATAGCATCATGTCCTCCCTGAGATCGAGGTAAACTAGTAACAAAGTCCATTGAGATGTCCTCCCACTTACACCAAGGAACATCTAACGGCTGGAGCTAACCACCAAGAACACGGTGTTCAGACTACACCTTTTAGAAGACCAAACATCGAGACACAAACTCCACAACCGCACGCTTCAGCCTAGGCCACCAAAACAGGCTCCTCAAGGCTCGGTACATCCATATCACACTAGGATGCACCGCTAAAGGAAAAATATGGAAATATCATAGAACTATCTCGCACATCATCAAAGGAACAAATATCCTTCTATGATACAACACTCAGCATGGTTCATCCTCAGACCAACCATCAGAGGCCTCGCCAAAAACAAATCGGTCTCTCCATACCTCCACCTCAAGATCCCACAACTGGGACTCTTCTGTCTGGTGATCCAGAGATGACTGCACCAGCATCTAAAAAATATAACCTCTTCCCCCAAATTCTCCCATATTAAGATGTAATGTTGATCGTTCTTCCATTATTCTTTAGGAGTCACCAGATTCACACAATGCATCACTACGTGACTTCCGAATCAGCACATCAGCTACAATATTCCCCTTTCTAGGTGTATACGATATTTCAATGTCGTATTCCTATAAGAACTCTATCCACTAACACTATCATATGTTCAAGTAACATTGTGAGAAAACATATCTCAAACTCTTATGATCAGAGAAGACCACAAAGTGCTCACCAATGAGGTAATGTCTCCACAACTTTAGAGAAAACACCACGACTGCCAACTCAAGATCATGGGTGGAATAGTTATGTTCATGGGCACGCACCTGTCGAGACCCATAACAAACAACAGATATCTTATAAACCATAACATAGTTGAACCCCATATGTGAATCATCGCAAAAAACATCAAACTGAACTCCCCCTACTATAAGGCAAAGAACTAGAGAACTTACTAACTTCTCTTTTAGATACTTGAAACCTATATAACACTGATCAGTCCATATGAACACCTAATCCTTCTTGGTCAAAGCTGTCCTAGGAGTCGCAACTCAAGAGAAATAGGCTACGAACCTCTTGTAGTAGCCTGTGAGACCAAGGAAACTATGCACCTCTAACACTATCTTGGGGGCTACCCAAGACACAACTGCTTCTATCTTCGATGGATGTAATGCCCTTACCCTAGTTACCCAAAGTCAGTGCATTATTACATAACATTGGCATGATCTCAAGAGATCAAGTCTCGAAAGGCCGATTAGTTTAGTACCCTTAGAAGTACAATATACATACATAAATTTTACATTACATCATGAAATAAATAAAAACAATATTGTTCCTCCTTTGAACACACTCATATCTATTGGCCTATACTAGCAGGTAAAACATAATATACTTATCTGAATCTTGGGAAAAGAAAACATAAGAAAGGGGTGAGCTCAGATGCTCATTATGGATAACAATAAAGAAGAAACTATCATAAATAATCATAAACATTTAAGGTAATGTATAATACTAAAACACAAGCCTTTTAAACATAAAATTTAGACTAATATGGAAAAGATAAATCAAATAATTCCATTTACTTATTCACATTGATACTCTACTAGTAGAATAATCACATGCAATATCAATAGCCAATTTCATAATGATGGAATGCATAATTCCATACATCATAACCAGATAGTCAAGGCATCGTTCCAACAATACAAATAAGATTTTGTCAAGGCCTTGTTCCATGAAACTTGTTTGTCTCTTGAGACCTACTGATGCATCGGGGAGCTATAGCGGGCTCCACCCATTTTAACACCCCCAAATGATAAAGGGTTAAATGACTAAATGATATGACTCATGTCAAAAAGGTGCACCTTCCTTTTCGGGAGCCTGTCTGATTAGAACTCCACAGTTAAGCATGCTTGGTTTGGAGTAGTGATTAGGATGGGTGACCTTCTGTGAAGTTTCTTAGGGTGGGGGTGAGTGAGGACAAAGCACATTGGAAAGGAAAAGTGCTGGCCTGTGGTGAATTTCGTTAGTATGATGACCCGTTTGGGCATGTGGGTGGACCCTAGGGTGGGCCCCATGTGTCTGCGGGGCAGCTGGCGGTACCTAGTAGGCTAGGACCCGATGACCATGTTAAGGCTGGGTGTATGTTCTATCATCGGGACCCAGTTGTCACATTTGGTATTAGAGGTGGTACACAGCCTTAAGTGTGGTGCACTGCCTGTGTTGAGATGTAGGGCCCACAACGAGGACATTGTGCTCTAAAGGGGGGTGATTGTAACACCCCCAACCTTATGTACGGTGCACTGCCTGGGTTGAGATGTAGTGCTCACAACGAGGAAGTTGTGCTCTAAAGGGGGGGGGGGGGTGATTGTAACACCCCTAAATGATAAAGGGTTAAATGACTAAATGATATTACTCATGTCAACAAGGTGCACCTTATTTTTTAGGAGCCTGTCTGATTAGAACTCCACAGTTAAGCCTGCTTGGCTTGGAGTAGTGATTGGGATGGGTGACCTTCTGGGATGTTTCTCAGGGTGTGTGTGAGTGAGGACAAAGCACACTATAAAGGACAAGTATTGTCCTGTGGGGAATTTCATTAGTAAGATGACACGTTTGGGCACATGGGTGGACCCTTGGGTGGGCCCCAAATGTCTGCGAGGCAACTGGTGGTACCTGGTAGGTGAGGACCCGATGGCCATGATAATGCGGGGTGTCTGTGTGTCTTCAGGACCCACTTATCACACCCATCACTTACTAAGTCCAATTCATTCCTCATATGAAAAGTTTGAAACATAATCTAAACATTCGTATTAAAACTAGCATATCAAATGTCAATATTTTAACCAAAACCCATGAATAGCATAAAAATATCACATCCACAATCAAACATAACTCATTCAATACAATATGAATGATTTTATTATAATTAAATAACCTCAATCATGAATAATAAAGGATATTTAAATAGATGAAAATAACCATCAAAACTATCTGAGATATATATCCCCCTTTTTTTGAAAATATATAAAAGTCTCGCTATTTATCAAGAAGCTGTTTAAAATAGATTTTTAAATCAAAGTGTCCCATAAAACTTTGAATCTTTTAAAAGTAATTTTAATTTTAAAAAATTAATGTCCATATAAATAAATCCTTAAAACCATTTTTAAACCATTTACTTTAATGAGAACGATTTAGAAGAATAAATAATTAAAACATTTAAAATGATATTTTAGTTAGAGTTCCTAACCAAATGAGAGACATTTGAATTAAAATAATTGAGGTAGTCAATACATTATAATATCATGAGGATAAAGGGATTCAAGGTATACTATGTCAAAGTATAGTATATACCTGATATAATACTGAATTAGCGCATAACGACAAAGAAGTCTCAATGGAATGTAAGTTGAGATGACATCCCTTATAAAGACCATATCCTTAGGTTAAGAATAAATCAATGAAATAATTATGTGTGAAAAAAATATAAATACACTAAATATTATTGGATATTCAGTGTAAATCAATTAGTGTACATTCACACATATTCTTGTAAAAACAACACCAATGACAAGGATGTTTAACTCAATGAATAGAAATTGAGTTAAAATTACTCTTATCAAGTTCATATCGATGACTTGAGAATTTATAAATTGAGTGATTATGTGTATAAAAAGTATATCCACACAAAGGGAACTGGAAGTTACTACATAAGTAAATAAATAGTGATTTCACACAAAATCTTGGAGTAAAATAATCAATGAAGTTTGTGTCAAACCGAATGAGTGGAAATTGAAATTTGAAATTCCCTTACCGATTTGGTAACATAAAAAACATACACCCCATTAATAAGTATCATAAAATGATTATGTAAATACCTATAAATTAAAGTAAATTACACAAAAAATACAATCATGGGTAGTACATACACCACACAAAATGTGATAGTGGCAAATATAGCATGAATCTCATAGGAATAAATGTGAGATTAAAACAACTTACCTTGTATTTTTCTTAGTATAGGGTAGGTTAACCTCCTGTATAATGGTGAAATCATTGTTATTAAATTATAAAATAACCAAATACATAAATAGGATATCATATATGATCTTTTAATATTATTTTGTTAATGATATTTCAATAGTATCACTGTTTTGGTTGTTAACCGATTCATTTTCCTTTATATGTTTTATTACGTAAGTCATGATGGTTATGTATAGGATGTATTTGATTCATATACATAATGATATTATTTTCTTAAAAATTATTTTTAAATCATAAAATGAAAATTATTCTGGAATGGTTACGATGGGGAATGGATCAAATCGCGTTTGTGGATACGGTAATCCGTACCAACGCACGAGCAACAATATCATTCAATTGATTGTAAAATAGTATGTAATTGGATGGTATATCATATATAAAGAATCATTAAATTGTTTTCTTTATTATTTACATCAATTGTACCCATTATAACACCCATCCAAATAATGAAGTGTTGAATAACAAACTACACTATGACGTGGAGACGGTAAGTCGTACGTACGCACATATGGAGAATTTGTCATTCATAGGATGGATAGAATAATAAATATGGTTGTACCATATTTATAATAACATAACAGTATGTATAAGTTAATTTAGTTATTATTTTGGTATGGAAAGAAAAAAGAAATAGTAAGTGGAAGAAGAAAAGAACTTTGAAAGAGGTGGGGAAATTATTACCTCTTCTTCGGGTGCTTCCTTTTGATTTGATCAAAAGGGATCCATAGGTTGGATTTATAATCAAATTAAGGCCTCTAGGTTTAATTAAGGGTATTTGGGACGTTATTTGAGCAAGGTTTTGCTGAGACAAATGGCTTTGGAGGTGTGAAAGTAAGAGAAGGGGAAATACCCTTTTATAAGAGTGGTGAGGGTCACTTTAGGAAATGTTTGAAATATTATTTTGTTATGTAATAATTTTCGGTTTATAATGGATTAAAATCTATTTATTTAGAGGATAAGGTGAATATGGGTCGAAATCCCTTCAACCAATAGGTTTTAGACAAGTTTAGGTCACCATATTAGCATTATCTTTTTTATTTAACTCTTAGTAAATTAGTAAAACTTTTACCATGTCTTCTTGTATTCTTACACTATATGGTTAATAAACTTATTATAAACTACCAATAGAACATAAAGTGATTTATTAATGATAAATATATCATTATCTAATTTATTTGGCTGAGCCTTATATTTTTAGGAATATTATATCATTTAATAATATAATATTTGTTTTAAAAACTCATTTATGTCAATTTTGAAATTTTTTAGTATTTGGTTTTTTGGAAAGTCATAACAGCATGATTACTTCGAATAAAATTCATAGAATCAACCCTCAAATGTCATATTAATCTAGAAAATTCGTGTAATGCATAAAAATTATCAATTTATATTAATTTTAAGATTTATAATATCAATAATTTTAATCATTAATTAATAAGGTAATTATTGCATCGTCATTGTGTCATAAATAAATTTAATTATCTAATGTCAAAAAATTATAAATAAAATACCATGATGTAGGAAATATTTTTAGATTTCTAATGAATATTTATAGTAGATTTATCTTTTGTATAACCCTATATTAAAAATTTTTTAGTTATGAAAATTTGAATTTAACACTTTTAACTATTCTTTAAATAAAATAATAATAAGTGTCCTAACCTAATCCAAGTGGACCAAAAAGGATCATAGTTTATTCCTAAAATTAATTTTATTCGGAACACACTTATCCAATAGAATTAGGGCATATTTTAGGGTATTTATAATATCATTTTTACCTTTAATTACCCTATTTACTTTTAACCGTTGTAAATAAAAGTCAAATGTTACTATTCACCAAAAAACTATTTTCCTCTTATTGAACCATATTTTAATTATTGATGTCAATATTTTCCCTCTATTTTTTAAAAAATAAATTCATAGAAGTGGTAAAATTATGTTTTATGCAAATTTTCTAACGTGCCTAGAAGGTGGGGAAAAAACGTTAAAAATTCAATAAAATTTTATACATCTAATTTTATTATAAAACAACTCCAATGAATTAAATTGAAAAAAATATAGGTATTATGTATATATTTTGACTTAAAGTTAATTTAAATGAAATAAAAAAATTAAATAAAAAATTAGTTTTTAAATAATAACGTTGTGTTTTTCATTATTCATCAAAATTTAAAAGTTTCAAAAAAATACCAAAAATTCATCTTAATATAATGTTGATATTCTGAATCCAAAAATGATTTTTTTAAAAATATTCAAAACATAGAAGTTTAGTTAATTAAATTAAAATCAATTCACGTTGTCAAAACCAGAAAGCGTGTTTTCGAGAAGTAAAAACTATCAAACGATTGATTTGTGTTTATGTCCAATTTAAAAGTAAAATTACTTCCAATGACCAAAATTGGATTAAATGATAAAAATATAATATAATTATACTTAAAAACCATTCAAATGTATAATTTAACACTATAAATTATTTCGATTAAAAAAGTTGTTTTCAATTAAGATTTAGTATCTTTCACTATTCATCAAAATATGAAAGTTATCAGAAAAAGATTAAATATTTATCCAAACTAAATTTTTATGTCCTTCTTCTAATGAAGAATTTAATTTCATCAAATTGAATATATTAAACTGTCAAATATTGGATTATAAAGATTTTTCCATTAAAAGGTGGAAAAATGCATTTTTGAAAAATAATTCTTTTATCTGAAAAATTGAATTTGTACTTATATTATGTCTAAGAAACAAAAGAGTTGAATGTTAAAATTATATGGGATATATATAAAATTATAAATGTGGTTATTACTATTCCTAACAGCTTTTTAAACATCATAGTTTGATAGGTCGTGGTGTGCTTGAACTCGGTGTTGCGTACATTGCATGCTATCATATTATTCAAAGAGAAGCTTATCATGGAATCATGGGGTATTACAATGGATCCACAACTACTCCCTATTGGGACACAAAATTACCCAAGAAACGGACTTCTTGAGCCCAAAACTCACACGTTGACAACTTCCCAAACAGCTGATGTTGATGAAGAACTCTCAAAACGGCGTGTAGATGCTCTGCATGCTCCTCCTCATATGTGGAGTACACAAGGATATCATTGATTAAAACCACTATGAACTTTTCCAGTAACTCACAGAACACAGCATAAATCAATCCCATGAACACAGCTGGAACATTTTTCACACATAACGACATTACAATGAACTCATAATCCCCATGATGACAACGAAAGGCAGTCTTTGGGATATCCTCATCCTTCACACGCATCTGATTATATCCTGACTGAAATATTATCTTTGAGAACCAAGATTATCCCTTCAGTTGATCGAATAAATCATCAATTCATGTAAGATGATAGCGGTTCTTCACTATCACATTGTTTAAGCAATGATAATCAACACAAAACTACAAACTGTTGTCAGCCTTCTTCACGAACAAAACTGGTGCACCCCACGATGACACACTCGGTCAAACAAAACTGCACTATAACAAACCATCAATCTGTACACATATCTCTTGTAACTCAGAAGGGGACATCTTATATGGATACATAGAGATAGGATATGCTCCTGGTTGTAGCGTGATCCCAAACATAATCTCTCGTCGAGGGGTTAAGGCTACAACCTCTTCTGGAAAGACATCAGGGTATTCTTATACAACCCTAAGAAACTCCAACTACTGAACCTATAAAGATCATAGCATTAGCTCATACATTAGGGATGATAAGGATGGAACACACCTCTGAGCCATCTTAGGGCCCCACTCACCAACGAACGCCACCGGCTCTCCATCCGCATTGAAGAACGCAACCTACCTCCTGAAGCAATCCACGATAGCCTTCACTGAATATAGAAAATCCATGCCAAGGATGAAATCATATGGTTTCATTCATAAAAATAGGAAATCTCCCCAAAAGAGGTGTTTCCCCAACACTAGCTCACAGTCTCTACATACATCAAATAGGTCAGCTTGGCCTCCAACTGGCGTTATCAATGCCAAGGGCGCTGGAAGCCTCTCTACCTCAAGTCCAAAACCATGGACAAGGGTTGGTGATATGAAGGATTGTGTTGCCCCTAAATCAAACAAGGCATAAACCAAGGTAGAAAATATGAAAAGGGTACCTCAAATGATGTATGGCTCTCTTGGAGCTAGAAACGCTAAAGCACGAAGCTGACCATGGCCTCCTCCATGGCCTTTCTGACCCTAATAAAGACCAACACCATTGCTACACTCTACTCTCTGAGGACACGGAGCGTCACAGGGATGCCCTATGTCTGCCCCATCTACCCTCTGCTAATCTAAAGCTGGTACAACCTGCTGCTGCTACCTCGGTTGGAACTACCTCAATGGAGAAACCTGGAGTTGGACACCTGGTGCACGATGACTGCTCTGAAAGGTTGGGATCTATTTCTATTGATGACCATGACCACCACAAGAAATACACGCACTTGATACCTTGGCCTAGGCCTGAGAGCCTCTACCCCCGGAGAAATGAGATGCTGAGGGCTGGGACCTACCCCCGGCTGAATGGAAACTCTTATTCCCTGAAAACTAGGAACTGCAAACCACAGCTCTTCTTTGTGAGGAATAATGATGAGTCCCCTATCGTAATGATCCAATTCTAGCCAATGTCCTCTCGAAGACCTCTGTCATCTCCAACACCGCAAGATATGTCTTTAGAACAAGTGGGGTGACCTAGCACTAGATATCTATATGCAAATCCTCCTCGAAATGCCTCCCCCGGGACTCCTCATCTAGAAACTGGTCTGAAGCATATCATAAAAGGTTCATGAAATAGATTCCAAGCTCTCACACACTGGAACACCTCTGTAGAAGGGTAAAAATCTCCTCGCGATTGGATTCCTTCATAGTCTAAGAAAGAAACTCGACTCTAAACATGTCTTGGAACTACTCCCATGAAATCGTTGACTTCTCATGATCTATGAGGAACAAGAACCACCACTGCCTCACTGCTCTACGCAGCATCGTCACAACCAAGGACACCCATTGCTCCTTCCTAGCATAGATCGAACTGAAGCCTATCTTGAAATCCTCCAACTAGTCTTATATGACTGCATCTGAAACAAAGTCCATGTACTTCTATAGAATCTGGTGCTAGAACTCTCTGAGTGTCCTCCTCCAATTTTCTTCGTTGTCAACCTCTACCCTGTGACGATCTGCTAGCACAGTCTGCTAAACATCTTTTGCACAAACCTGACGAGGACATCGACCTAGGGCCATACCTAAAAAATAACAAATAGTTAGATCTCCTAAACATAGAATATGGAAGAACCAACATTGATTAATTAATTTGTTTCTTTTATTAAGTTTAGGTTACCCTATCCCAAGGTCTACCCATTCATACAAAGGCACTAGGAAGAATGATGCATGATCATTTCCTAGGTCTCTACCCTGCAACTAGTATCACCTCGTTTAGTATCTATTTTAAACATAAAATTCCATACATCAAATCTTAGGGGTATGTAAATGCCTATGTCTACGCCGGTCTCCAGTTTTTACATCACGTTCTAAACTTGACTAACATTGTTTCCCTACCAGCCCATGCAACCACACCTCTGCCTAACTCCAAATTCCATCCTATCCCGCAACCATACCTTTGATACCACTCTCTCATGACCCCATCCCCAAAATGTGTACCCCTCCTTGGCCGGTAATGTGAGAAGGGAGATAATGACCCATGAGTATCGCCTATAGTAGGCCTCAGGATGGTGACTATCACCGAGGGTATATTAAACACAAAAATGGGAGGCATTTCCCTCCAAGAGAACACATGAAAAAGAGAGAGATAAGATAGACACCAGCCAACTATAACTTAGACAACAATATAGAATAAATCCCAAGTTCACATATGTAATGTCATGAAAAGAAACTATAACTGAAAGGGAAAAAAATTAAAATACCCAAAGGAAATTAAAAAACAACAGAAACCACAAAGCCCAAACAACTCCTGTAACCCCAAGATAGTAGAAACCAGCCTTATCTCCAACCTTCTCCAAGTGACCTAAAAAATAGTCTATATATACATAGGTTGAGTATAACAGTATACTCCGTAGGATCCTCCCCAGATCCTATAGTACAAAAGTAATGAAAGCATGCTAAAGCACAGTGAACAACAAGTGAAACTAACTAATCACCAAAATAGGTATACTAAGTTCCCAGCCTCACCATGGATACTCTCACCAAGTATCACATACAAGAGTATATAATATAACAAAGAATATTAAGGGTACCCCACTACTACTTCCCCACTGGTTTCCTATTTTTTCCCAACATCACACATCCTAAGAATCTCTCTCTAAAAAGTATTTCCCACAGACACCTGGGAGAAGCACCACAACATGAACCTTTTGAAAAAACACCACGACATCCATGTAAGCAAAGTAACCCATTAGTTTCTGGGAGCCACCACACCCTGTATAACGTGTATCATATGCTGGGTATTAAACCTCAAGACATTATAGCTCATAAACTATGTAAGGATCCTGACTCCATCATAGCCTATACACGTTACACCTATAATAGTCAATTTGAAACTGTATCCAGAATATATGTGTGTGAATAACCACAAGCCAATAAATCCCTCTACACACATATATGGGGAAACTAACTATTGTGCCTACCATCACAAGTAACTACCAAGAGAATAGAAAAGGGCCAAAGGGGGTATTCATCCATCCATCCTCCCACCGGAATGTTAGGGAAAACACCCCCCAGGGCTTAGAATCCATGGGGTGTTAGTTTCCCTAACTGACAGGGTGGAGTAGCGTATAGAAACACAAAAAGTATAGAATATACTATATCTCACAACCACACTATGGGAATTACCTAGTCTTAGACAAACTATATCTAATGTCTCCCGGACTCCTGGCTGCCACTTCTAAGATTAGGTATCCTATAAGCACACAACAATTTAAAGAGCTTAATTACATTAATTCATTTCCTTTTTATCAGTTTCACTTTATATTAATTAATTCTTTAATCATTAATTAACCATTAACAATTCTAAATTAAATTTCATTATCATCACACGCAAAGTCCACTGTCCCTTTAAATCTTAACCTCAACACTGTGTCCCAGCAAGCTCCAACCCCTTGGGATAACATCATTTACTCAATCATTTATTAAAAAATTATTACATTCCCATATTCCCATGCATTGTAGAAAAATATTATAAGCTACTAAACACAAGGGGGCTCAACTCAGTGAGTAGATGAACTACCCGCCACGTCTTTTCCATTTATAGAAAGAGAATAGACCCATCCTCCATCAAAAAGATAAACACAAAAAGCATGTGGCATACCCCGTGTGTCTTCACCCCTTTTTGGAAGGAGAGTAATCAAGTCAAACTGCCTTGAGAAGTGGAGAAATTGAATAGTATAAACATACAAAAAGATTCATAGAGTATCCAAACATTCATATCCATCCCATTCCATCATCTCTGGTGTCCTCCCTGACACCCACAGTCATAAACAGATGCATCTCACCACTCTAGTCATCAACTTCTGCCACAACCAATAGGCCTCCATGCCCCCACATATCACAATAGCCATCCAGTCTCACATCACAACACAAGAATAAGGAAAACAAACATCATATCAATTGGAATCTTGGCCTTTAAACAAGAAAGAGGGTAACTCAGAACACTACAAGGAATTCTCTTTTATCAAACAACTAGTTCCTTAATCCATCTTGAATTAATCGATTTTTATTGGTAGGTTCCAACTTTGGGAAACCTAAATAGTAAGCTATCACAAATTTATTAAACATGATTACTGTATCAATTTGATTAACATCAAATTACATCAACAACAATCAGATTCATTCGTATTCCTCTTTATCTTTAGCCAAAAAATTATCAATTAATTCCATCTTTGCGTTAATTACCAATTTCTATCAAGAACTAAAAGGTAAACAAATAAATCATATATATCACACTGCCAAGCAAATTAAGAGGAAATAACATTAGATTTGTATCAATTTATTTATCTGGTTCAAATATTTATTATACCAATTCCATTATGACCCAGTGGAATAAAACATTCTAAAACTACAATTGCACTTAAAAGAAAAGAGAAGAAACAAATCCCCAACCTCAAATGGTTCTTGATGTTCTTTATACGAGAACGAGCCACACAATGGGTTACAATCTCCACCCATTGTGACAACTGTATCCACCTGAGGATAAAGTGACACCACCACACCAGTCATCACCCAAGAAAGGTCCATTAGGAACATGGAGATAGCATTCCATAAAATGGAAAGGAGAAATAGAAGTAGGTGAACCTAAAAGAATAACAATAGATCATACCTTATATTGAAGATTGATCGATACTACTTGGTTGCCTCAAAAACAAAGGGGAACCAATCCATGGAGGAAATTTTGATTGTAAAACTCCTACGAGAAGGAATGGGAGGATCAAACATCTCACACCCGAGAATAAGGAGGAAGAGCTAGGGAGAAAGATA
The DNA here is from genome assembly GCA_963277665.1 of Viscum album. Classification (NCBI taxonomy): domain Eukaryota; kingdom Viridiplantae; phylum Streptophyta; class Magnoliopsida; order Santalales; family Viscaceae; genus Viscum; species Viscum album. Next base: position 449,856,333 of record OY728157.1, on the reverse strand, counting down.
ACTCATCCCTTTAAAAGATTTAACAGAGCAATGGTTTAAGATACGTTGGATTTTACATTAAAAGTGGATCGCATTAAACCATGCAGTTTAATGAAGTAAAAACCTCCCGAGCCTTAGGGGAAATCAATATAGGAGCTATGGCCTTTCAATCGGCCTTATATTCAATAAAATGAGGCTTTAAATGCATTTTACATCAAAGGAAATGTCTAAGAGGCAAAATTGTTGGAAGCTGGGAACACTGTTCATGAACACAAAATTTGGCAAAGGAAAGAGGCTACTGTTGGAACCTCACCATTCTAGAAATACTGTTCCAGAACTCAAAATTTGGCAAAGGAAATAGAGGCTACCATTGGACCTCACCGTTCTAGAAACACTATTCACGAACTCAAAATTTGGAAAAGGAAATAGAGGCTACCATTGGACCTCACCATTCTGAAAACATTGTTCATGAACTCAAATTTGGAAAAGGAAATAGAGGCTACCGTTGAACCTCACCGTTCTAGAAACACTATTCACATAAGGTTACCATTGCACAATTCACATAAGCCTACCGATGACACTGTTCACATAAGGCTACCGAAGACCCTGTTCACATAAGGTTACCATTGTAATGTTCAGATAAGGCTACCGATGACACTGTTCACAAAAGGTTACCGTTGCACTGTTCACATAAGGCTACCTATGACACTGTTCGCATAAGGTTAGCTTTGCACTGTTCACATAAGGATACCGATGACACTTTTCACATAAGGTTACCATAGCACTGTTCACATAAGGCTATTATTCACATATGGTAAGCATTGAACTGTTCACATAAGGTTACCATTGCACTGTTCACATAAGGCTACCAATGACACTGTTCACATAAGGTTACCATTGCACTGTTCACATAAGTCTACCGATGACACTGCTCACATAAGGTTACTATTGCACTGTTCACATAAGGCTACCGATGAAACTGCTCACATAAGGCTACCATTGCATTGTTCATAGAAATGGAAACACTGTTCACAGAACTAGAAATTTGGAAAAGTGTTGGGGATTAGTCACCTTGACCCCCCGGAACACCTCAGACACCAGATTTTCATGAAGGAATGAACCAGAGAGGTCTGGGTCATTACATTTTCATTCATCCTACACATTTTCTAAAACACAATATGAGAAAAAAAAATTATTTTTTTCAGATAAAAGAAGTATTTCTCAAAATATAAAGTTTTACCACCTTTTGATGGCGCACACATTTTAAATGTAGGTTTTAAAACATATATAAGTTTAATTTGAAAAAATACACTTATTATTTAGAAGTGTTATATGAAATTTTTCTTTGGATTACTTTTGGATATTTTTCTGATAACTTCGATATTTTGATGAATAGTGAAAATACGCTAAATTTTAGTTGAAAAAACAATTTTCATCGAAAGATATTATATGGTTAAAATATATTATTGAATGGTTTTAAACTATAAATATAATATAATTTTATATTTTAACACAGTGTAATTCATTTCCATTAATTTTACATTTTATTCATATATAAAAAATTTCAGTCCTTTGCAATGTTTTAAACAAAAAGCCGTTTTTTCGATAGTGGAATCAATTTTAAATTAATTACTACAACGTATATGTTTTGAATTTGTAAAAATGGATTCAATACTTAGAATCATAAGTTCCAAATTTTTTAAATGGTAACCTTTTATTTTTAGATATTATGAATATTTATTTCACTAATTATTTTATTTACCATGGTTAAAGGGTAAATATGGTAAATAAGTGTAAAAAAAATATATTATAATAATATTAAACTACCCTAAAACATGTCCTAATCCTATTTGGTGATATATTTCTAACCCTGGATATCCTTGGGTAGATTTTGGGTCCCCATGGATTCACTTGGATGTGAAAATGACATTTTATAAGTATTAATTTAAAGTAAAGATAATTATAAACGAAACATATATCTTTTACTAAATCAATTTTAATATGGGGTTATATAATATATAGTTATCTATATATATATTCATTATAAAGATAAAAATATTTCTTACATCATGTTATTTAATTTATAATTTTTAGACATTAAAAAAATATATTTATGTATGACACAATTATGATGTAGTGATTTCCTCATTAATGAAAGATTCAAATAAATGAATTTTTAAATATTAAATTAAATTTAATATGAATATTTTTATTCCATACAAGAATTTTATAGATGAAATTGACATATTCAGGATATATTAATTCGTTTTTTTGAAGGAAAAAGGTTGTTATGAAGTTTTAAAAAATAAGTATGAATAGTGTCCAAAATTGACATAATTCATAACTTAAAACATAAAATAGTTTATTATATGATATTAAATTAATAAAAATATAAGATTAGTCCAAATGGTTAATATAAGAGAAAATATGTCATAAATAACTTATTTGGATCTTTTTACATTATATAGTAATTACATTAACCCAAAATGTGTAAATAACATGATATCACAGTATGATTAAAAATGGTAAAATAAGGGTAAAACCAAAAAGATAAAGATAAAAAAATATTCAAAACTTGTCAAAATATAATTTTATTAAGAGTATTAGAACTAAAATCATCTTAATTTATAATTTAATAAGTATTGGAATATTTTAAATTGAAATTAAATTTATAATAAATTAATATTTTGGAACGTTTTCAAAGTGACCCTTTCCTCTCTTATTAAATAGAACCTCCTCTCTCTCATCTTCACTGCATTTTGGGCCTTCAATATCGATCCAAACCTACCCATTTCACTTTTAAACTTCCTTAGTAACATTCTTGAGGTGGTGTTATTCTCAAAAGACCAAATCTAGTGCCCTAAGAAGAAATTTAAAGGAGGCACGCCGAGGAAGAGGTAATCTCTTCTACCTATTCTTTCAAATTTATTTCTTCTTCTACTTTCTCTTATTTTGTTGTTTAATTATAAATTAATAACATTATTATCACTAATATACTAATATGTTATTATAATTATGAAACAGACCTATTTCATCTTCTATCCATCCTATGAAAAACAAAATCCCCGTGTGTGCGTACGTACGAATTACCGTCTCCACACTGTGGTGTAATCTGTTTTTCACCACCACCTTACTTAGATGGGTATAATAGTGTAAATAATAAATATATATTATTTTCATAACATTATACTAATTATGATATATTATACACCATCCACTTCAATACCATTCAACAATTATGGGAACATATCATCGCTCGTGCGTGCGTACGACTTACCGTCTCCATGATGTGATGAGATTTCTTATCCATGTTAACCATTCAAAAATGATTATAAAGTATATATAATAAATAATAATTAAATATATGACATAATAATTCTATTGGAATTATATATGTATATATATATTTCATTTACTTACATCCATCCAATTTAATAAGGAAACGAAAACAATGGTCATGCGTACATACAGCATACCATCTCCATGAATGGTGTACTCCATTTCATTTATCTATATTATATATATATAATGAATATATAAGATATATATAAATCATTTTTTACATTCTGTAAGTATGTAAATCATGATCTAAGTAATCATATAAAGAATAACAAGTCCAAACACGTATGATAAATGAAACAATTGTTACCCAAAACATTGCTTCAACATAGAATTGACAAATGAACGGGTAATATATAGTCGTAAGTGAATCATATATGATATCATAAATATTATTATGGTTTGGTTACAAGTTAATAATATGTTTAAACCCACTATAAATTATTTTCAGACACATATGGAAGAAATCTGACCTAAGGTAATGGATAATTTTTCAATCTCATTTTTATCCGTGACTGTTTACATGTAAGTATAAACTAGGGATATATTTATTATCCATGTCTATGTTTTTTTAAAAAAAATCATAAAATTTTTACTATTATTCTATGTATGTTTAAATTCATTTTTACCCATTATCTACTTTTACTATATGGTATAGAAGGAATATTTTTTTACCATACGAGGTACTTTTTGACTTTTTTGGAAAAAGTATGAGGAGAATGTATTTTTTTAACTTATATAGAATGAATGGATTTTTACATTTTCCTGATTCCATATTTCCACTGAGATTCCTATAAATTATGTCATGTTTATTTTCAACTAAATTCTTTTCATTTAAAATTGCACGGAAATTTGAGAAAAGAAAACGTTTTTGAAGAAGAAAGTATATTTTCCTCAAGAACTAAGCTCAAGTGTTTTATCAAAATTATTTTCCATATAAGATAACATAGGTTTATGTTTCTATCCCTATTATTACTAAGATTTTATTGTGTTTATGATGTAATTTTATTTTGGAATTCCATCTATTTTATATCAATTATGATGGAATGATATTTAAGAAACCCATTTGATTTCATGGGTTATGCTATGGTGAATGTTTCTATGTTTTTGTGAAACACATAATAATGGTTTCATTTTGATATGGTAGGGACCTAGATATCCCTAAAATTCATTGGGTAATTATTTATATCTAATGATATATAAATTACTGGAATAGCAGGTAAATCTGGTTCAGTAATACATGGCTGGAAAGGAAAGTAAACCTGGTTCAGTAATGGACTTTGTCCACTATGATGGTCTTGGAAACAATTCCTTGGATAATATAGAAATAATATTATGTGATTAATGGTTTTCCGCAATTCCATGTTTTATTAAAATGCTATTTTATCAGGATTAATGTTCCTTTATGATCCATGTTTTATGTACTTCCAAGATTTATGTCATTGCTCAAGATTTTGATGTTTAAACTTTATGTTCATGTTTTTACATTCAAATATTTATGGTTTGTTTTATGATCAACATGTTTACCCCTATTGAGAATTTGAGCTCACCCTTTTTATGTTTTCTTTTCACTAGGATATAAAGTAAGGTTTTAGGTAGTAAAACAAAAGGGGAAGATCTTTATGGGAGATGTTGAAGATCTTTCACCAAGTTAGAAGATTTTTTTTCCGAGTTTCCCAATACACTAAACTAATCTGGTATTTGGGTGTTTGTTTGTTCCATGTATAAAGTATTCTGTAAAATAAATGTAATGTACATTTATGTCAAGATTGGGTCTCTGCAGAATAGTTGGAGAAATCATACTCTATACATAAGGTACTTCGCATGATCATCCATAGATCACATGAAGTGCTACTGGTGAGGTGTGCGAATAACATACCGCATGTCTTCTAGATCACGTGAGAATAAAAATATGATAATACTAAAGAATCCTAAGTAGTTTACAAAACAATTTCCGGAACCAAGACTAAAGGTGGAAGACTTAAATCAAAGCATGTTCACTAACCCATGTTCTCTTTACATGAGACTCCCAAGGACACACAATAACATCGGGACATGATGCCCAGATCTCGCGAAGCTCCTTAAGCATGCTACCTAAGTCATGAAAATCCCTTTGGACATATCATGGAATGTTAAAATGACCCCATTGGGTGTTTCACCATAGTCTCATGAAATTCCACTTGGACTTTTCACCCAAGCCCCACGATGTCCTCCATATGCATCACCTGACTCATATAATGGTGCCTTCTCACATAAGCAAAGTCTCATGAAATCACTTGGGAATAAAAATGGGATCACACGATATCCTCTAGACTTACTATCAAAGACTCATGATTCCATCTAGGGATGACATCCAAGATATGAAATATCCTCTGTGCATGTCAACCAAGTCTCGCGAGAGAATATGGGAATATCAATTGTAACACCCCTGGTAAATAAAGAATATGACATTTTTATATTTATCCATATTTGTGAATAAAATATTAATATTACTTTAAATTGGATGCTATGCTCGATGGCATACCCAATACGCAACAACGAGTTTCTTGGGAATCTTACGTTGCACTCTAATAATAAAATAATATTATTTTAAATAGTAGTTAATGCCTAGCCGTTGTAATGGCGGGAATGAACAGAACTAACTACAAAATGATTATATATGTTTGTCAAATATTTTTACTCTTTACAATAAATGATAGAGGATTAAAAATGCGAATGAATCCAATTTTAAGCGTAGACAGTCTAATATTCTTTAAAAGGTCGATTAACCGCCTTTTGACGGAGAACCCCTTTTAAATCCACTTTATGACAATTTTATGTGTTATATTTGACAAAATTAAATTCTTCTTTATAATCGGGACATCAAAATTTACTTTGTGTAAAAATTTGGTATTTTTCCGAAAAAGTTCAATTTTTAATGAATAGTGAAAAATGTTGTATTTTAATTCAAAACCTCTTTTTAATCTAATTTATTTATATGATTAGATTATATTTTTAATTGGTATTAAAGTTTAAATAGAATATATTTTTACTATTTAATCCAATGGTGGTCATTGTAATTAATATCACTTTAAGATTGGACATAAACGAGTGTCAATCTTTTGGAAGATATTGTTTCATAAAAAACACGCTATTTGTTTTAACAGCGGGATTTAATTATAAAATTAATTAACGAAACTTCTATGATATTAATATGGTAAAATAGACATCATTTTTGAATTCGGAATATCAAATATAGCTTAGGGTGAATTTTTGGTATTTTTCTGAAAAACATCAATTTTTGATGAATAGTGAAACCACAATGTGGTGGTTACAAAATTTGATTTTTCGTTTAAATGGGACTTTACCACTTTTGTGATTTGAATTTAAAAAATCCAATTTAAATGATTTTAATTGTTAAGTAAAATTTGGTTCAATGGGATGAAAATAATTTTTGATGAAAAGTAACTTTTAAGTTTTATTAATCGCAATTAAAGGTAATTGGTGTGATTTAAGGTAAAAATGATATTATAATAAAATGAAAATATCTTTACACTTGTACTAACCCTATTGGATGAGTTATGGACGAACAAGACAACCCATGTGTTGATTTTTGGTACCCCATGGAGCCACTTGGGTTTGATAATGACATTTATGCCTTTTATTTAAAGTTAAAATAAAAATGTCACAAACATAATTTTTTTACTAAAACAATTTTTACATGTGGTTATACAAGTCATAATTTTGACTATAAATAGTCATTGTAAAGATACATATATTTCCTACATCATAGTATTTTTTTTATAATTTTTAAACATTAATTTAATTAAATTCTTTATGAAATCATGATGATGCAGCGATGACCTCATTATTTAACGATTTAAATATAATGGAAATATAATGCAAAATATAGGACCTACACATGTCCAAAACCTATTTGATGTGTGTATTTCGAACCCTTATCACCTTATCCTCGAAAAACATTAATGTGGGACCATTAAATTCCGAAAACCATTTGAAAATAAAGTAACATTTTATACTTTTCCAAGAGTGTCCCTCCTCTCCTCTTATAAAAGGCCCCCACCTCTACCACCTTACCCACACCTCTCAAACCTTTGGTTCGGCAAATCTCTGATAATTTTGTCTCTCCACATCCCTCTCCTAATCCTAGAAGCCTTAACATAGGCAGGAAGATCTTCAAGAAACCCTTTTGGTTTAAACCAATGAGAGTTACCCTATTATAAGGTAACGTCTTCACTTGTGCTCTTTTGTTTTATTTTGCTTCTCCAACCCCCTAAACTCTTTTTATTAAATTATTTTGTAACAAATCCAGTATCTTAAATATACTAGGATGTTGTTATAAAAATTATTCTAGCTACACTTACACACACATTCATCTAATGGTTAAAGAACATACTGTTTCTGTGGATGGCGAATTTCTGCCTCACGAAACGATGATTGTTCAACACTCATATAACACCTTCAAAGGTGGCCATTAAGATGTCACTATGTTTATATATGATATATAATATTTATATGTTTTACTTAATATTATGTATTTTTCATTTTTGGCATACCTTTATGGTTTCCATTATGGGTATACACGATATCATCATTTTAGGAAGTGCGGACTACCGACCCCTCAAAGTGATTTGATTCGTTAATGCCATATGTGGGATGTATAAAGGATGGATTTAAAGTTATTATATATGATTTTATACCGGAATTATAATATACCTTTATATCATTATTATTTTCTTTCCATTAAAGTATGATATAGAAATGAAAGTAGCGTTCATGCGTACGTACGGCTTACCGTCTCCATGAACAGTGCATTTCATTTCTTATCTCCAAATGTTATGTACTATTATAAGTACATATATATAATGGATATATATGTAATATATTACATCTAAATGATGAATATAATTCTGGAATTATAATATATATCTCTCTCATTTTGTTTTAATTCCATTAGTATGACAAAAAATGAATGTAGCGTTCATGCGTACGTACGGCCTACCGTCTCCATGAACGATGCTTTTAATTTTTTATCTCCAAATGCTATCAAATGTTATTAAATGAATATATAATGTATATATATGATATTTAGAACATAAATTATATTTTTGAGATGATGTACCAATAACTACATGGAAAATTCTTTTCCAACAAGTTCAATTTTTATTCATGTACTGAACATCGACAAAAACGTCTGATATGAACTCACTTTATTAACCAATTATTATAACATTATAATATTTGATATGAAATGAATAATAATATTTAAATGAGGTCCTTAATCAATTATAAATTGACCAAATTTTATTATTCAGGAGATTAAAGAACGATCGAGTCATGTCGGACACGAGGTAAGGGATCCTACTCCTATCTTTCTTTTTAAGTACGCTCTTTTATGTCATTCCTTTTAAAGATCATATTTCTTGTTATTGGGATGTTATTTTATATTTCTATTACTGTAATTTTTATTTTTATATGATGAGAGACCTTATTCTCTCTCATCAATCCATTTTGTAAGTTTTGAGCGGTGTCGTTAGGCTGCCGAATTTTCGTAAGAGATCTAACCTCTCTCTTTCTTTTTAAGTACTCTCCTTTATGTCACTTCTTTTAAGCTCCTCTTTGTTATGTTGGAGGATGTTATTTTATATTCCTCTTTATAAAAACTTTATGTTAATATGATTAGATACCCTACTTGATCTCATCAATCCATTTTTGTAAGTTTTATGTGGCGCTGTTAGGCTGCCGAGTTTTCGTAAGGGATTTTTCATCTCACTTTTATTACCATGAGATTTATGCTACATTTGCCACAATTTTCTTTGAGTGGTGTATGTTCTTCCCATTATTTTACTGATTGTGTAATATACTTTCATTTATGAGTATTTACATCAATTTTTTATTGTCCTTCTTTCACGGGGGGTATGTTTCGAAAGATACCCATGTCGGTAAGGGAACCTTTCACCCTCCTCTTTTTAAAAGACTTATTTTGTTATGTCTTTTAATTCACATACTATTATGTTGGGATATGTTCTTCTATATCATTATTTATTTAAATTTTATTTCCACGTGATGAGATACCCTTTTTATCTCTCATCAACTGATTTTCTGAATTTTGTAGTGACGCCATTAGGCTGTCAAATTTTTGCAAGGGAACTTCTTAACCCAAATTTGATTCTTTGGGATAAACATATACTCCTTGAATATGTCGTTCTATGAATATGTGTAAATAACCTCTGATTTTTTTTTATTTAATATCCACTTATATTTGGTGTATTCGTTTGTAACACATAATTATGTAATTGATTTATCCTTAAATCAGGGATACCGTCTTTACAAGGGACTTCATCTCAATCTCCTTTCATTGAGGCATATTTTGTTTTATACACAACTATCTTTTATACGGTGTATAAACCCCTTTGACTTTTACTTTTATACAAAAGGAATCTTTTTCTATGAAGCATTTTACTAAACGACAAAAAGGAATGTTTCTTTTAATGTAGGCGGTGACAATGACCTTTTCCGCTGCCGCGAGTATTATTTGGTCTTTGGCTTCCTCAAAAAGCCGTAATTTTTTTAAAATAAAATAAATACCATATACTCTTTTATGTATTTTGGTATTGAAAATGGTTTTGATAAAGGATTATATTATGCCAATATATTTAAATGATATATTGTGATTGAAATGTGGAAATGTTATCATTCCATTATATTGGTTTTATGTTTTATGATTTTATATTGGTACTTGGACATTTGATGGGTGGTTACGTGATAAACTATATGACGGGTGGTACCGTGAATACCGGGATGGGTGGTTACGTTATAACCTCCAATGCATTGGTTATGGAAGTCAGCCGTATGGATATTCCATTAAGTATGTATGGAAGTTGGCCGAATGGCTATTCCATTAAGTGATATTTGTGGAAGTCAACCTTATGGTTATTCCACTTAAGTATGTTTATGTCCCAAGTTACCTTTATATGTTTTGTGATCTTTATATGGGTTTTATGGTAATCTTTTGGTTACAGAAGGGTAAGTAATGAACTTTTATACAGTGAATAGTTTTTACTACTTTGAAAAGGTGAAAAGTATTACTTTGATAAAGTATACATGGTTTACTTGTTGTTTTGAAAAACTAACAGTTTTCATTCTTTGTGTATCCCTTACTGAGCTTTTTATACTCATCACAAGTTTTTGAAATGTTTTTCACAGGACTTAACGTGGAATAGGGTCAAGGATGGGATCAAGGGAAAGTCATGCAACTTAAAACATGGAACTGGACATGTTTCTTTTTAAGAGTTTTTATTTTATGGAAACTTAGTAAAAGTTTCTACTTTTTAATCTTTTGAGATGTAATAGTTATGTCCTAATTATCTAAAACTCTAAACCTGAAAAGATCCTCAATGTGAATTATTCATTTAATTCAATATTATGTAAGGTTTAAGGCCAAGGCCTTATAGTTGGTATCAGAGGTCGGTTTAGATAACTTTATAGGTTGGGGTATTCTCTAAGCATAAGTGACAGTACCATAATGGTTAGGATTTCAGAAGAAGTCCAAGTTTTAGATAAAGTGAATGAGTAAGTATATCTAAGTTTTTACCTTCCTCATTAGTACATGATGGTTTTTTTGATATACTCACACTGACATTTTTTTTGTTTTTAGTGAATTGATGGATCTGGAAGGCACCAAAGAGACAATAGGTTTGAAGGAAACTGTGGTGGTTCTTTGATTAAGATACTTGATAAAATGGGGGATTCAATGAGGAAACTTGTGGTTGTTCTAAACCAACTATCTAGGAGTCATGATCAACCACTTGAACCTTGGTATGTTCTGTAATGCATCATGTACGAGATGACCAATCGATGTGGAATTTTAGGTAGTAATTATAAAGGTAACCATTAGAGTTTATATAATCCTTACTTTTGAGGTAATTATGGGTTATTATATGTTATGATGGAAAATGAAAGTCATGAGATAAACTTGAGGTTACAATATATTATGATTATTTTTGAATATTGTATCTCATTTTGGGGAATGTTTTAAGAATTTTATAGTTTTGGAAAAATGACAACACGCAGACCGTGTGACAACCCGTCATGTCAGACAAAGCTGCGGGAATCGAACCCACAACCAAAGTGCGACTGGTATTTATAGCCTACCACTGGACTACGTGAAGTCCCTGGTTAGTTTGAATAATTATTTTTAGTTAGATGATTTTAGGAATCAAGAGTAAGTGTATTTTGGGTTATCTATGGAAATGATTAACCTATCATGGAAGATATGTGATTAGGTTAATTACTTTTCAATATGAGAATTTATGAGCAACTGATGTTATTTGGAGATAAAAGTTAATTTGTACCTTGGAAGATTATGTGAATAAATCCATAAAATATTTGGGTTTCAATCTTGGTTTGGTTTAGTTTGATGAATTTTATAGACAATTTTTTATCGAATGGTCCTCGTTGAACTTTTGGTTTTGTTGGACAAATTTTGGAGATTAAGAATATATTTTCTTTTTATAAAGGGGTATCCTTTTCTGGATTATCTGATCTTGTAATAACCTTTTTGGTTTTGGATTTGGTTAAAGTCTAATGACATGGGAAGTATATAATTCTCTTTTGTGGATTAGGTGATTCTCTAGAAGTTGATTATAGTACTCTTAATGTGAACAAGTCTTCCTAAATTCTCGTCTTTTGGAGAAAATATGAGTTTGTGTAAGGAATCTAATAAAAGTTGAAAGTCAACATGATAAGTGATTATGTTTCCTTATGAATAAATTCCTCAATAAAAAGTAACTTAAAACCAAAAATGTTGTCTATTAACTTTTGCTACTGGGAAATCGAATACCATTTAACCCATCACAAGTTTGTGATTTTCTTATGGTTAACTTTCTCCTAAACATGTTTTCTATCACTCCACATCAGAACATGACCCTATTTTTTATCCTCCATGTCCATGTTTTCCTACATGGAATCCTAGTATGGGTTAAATTAGGTGACCTCTGTACTTATCTTTCTTTATTTTAAAGTGATTGTTTTACCGACTCTTGTTCTGATGTGAGACTTTCAAGGATGTTTCCAAGCTCAATTTTAAAATTGCGAGGACGCAATTCCCAAAAGGGGGGAAGGATGTAATAACCTAGGTAAATAAAGAATATGAAATTTTTATATTTATCCATATTTGTGAATAAAATATTAATATAACTTTAAAGGGTATGATATGCTCGATGGCGTACCCAATACGCAACAACGAGTTTCTTGGGAATCTTACGTTGCACTCTAATAATAAAATAATATTATTTCAAATGGTAGTTAATGCCTAGCCGTTGTAAAGGTGGGAATGAACAGAACTATCTAAAAAAATGATTATATATTTTTTTCAAATATTTTTACTCTTTACATTAAATGATAGAGGATTAAAAATGTGAATGAATCCAATTTTAAGCGTAGACAGTCTAATATTCTTTAAAAGGTCGATTAACCGCCTTTTGATGGCGAACCTCTTTTAAATCCACTTTTTGACAATTTTATGTGTTATATTTGACAAAATAAAATTCTTCTTTATAATCGGGACATCAAAATTTACTTTGTGTAAATTTTTGGTATTTTTCCGAAAAAGTTCAATTTTTAATGAATAGTGAAAAATGTTGTATTTTAATTCAAAACCTCCTTTTAATATAATTTATTTATATGAATAGATTATATTTTTAATTTGTTTTAAAGTGTAAATATAATATATTTTTACCATTTAATCCAATTGTTGTCATTTTAATTAATATCACTTTATGATTGGACATAAACGAGTGTCAATCTTGTGAAAGATATTGTTTCATAAAAAACACACTATTTGTTTTAACAGCGAGATTTAATTATAAAATTAATTAATGAAACTTCTATGTTATGAATTTGTTAAAATAGACCTCATATTTGAATTCAGAATATCAAAGATAGCTTAGGGTGAATTTTTGGTATTTTTCTGAAAAACATCAATTTTTGACGAATATTGAAACCACAATGTGGTGGTTACAAAATTTGATTTTTCGTTTAAATGGGACTTTACCACTTCTGTGATTTGAATTTAAAAAATCCAATTTAAATGATTTTAATTGTTAAGTAATATGTGGTTCAATGGGATGAAAATAATTTTTGATGAAAAGTAACTTTTAAGTTGTATTAATCGCGATAAAAGGTAATTAGTGTGATTTAAGGTAAAAATGATATTATAATAAAATGAAAATATCTTGACACTTGTACTAACCCTATTTTATGAGTTATGGCCGACCAAGACAACCCATAAGTCGGTTTTGGGTACCCCATGGAGCCACTTGGGTTTTATAATGACATTTATGCCTTTTATTTAAAGTTAAAATAAAAATGTCACAAACATGATTTGTTTTACTAGAACAATTTTTACATGTGGTTATACAAGTCATAATTTTGACTATAAATAGTAATTAGAAAGCTAAAATGATTTCATACATCATAGTATTTCTTTTATAATTTTTAGACATTAAATAAATTAAATTATTTATGACATCATGATGATGCAGCGATGACCTCATTATTTAACGATTTAAATAAAATGGAAATATAATGAAAAATCTAGGACCTACACATGTCAAAAACCTATTGTATGGGTGGATTTCGAAAACTTATCACCTTATCCTCGAAACACATCAATGTGGGACCATTAAAATCCGAAAACAATTTGAAAATAAAGTAACATTATATACTTTTCCAAGAGTGCCCCTCCTCTCCTCTTATAAAAGGCCCCCACCTCTACCACCTTACTCACACCTCTCAAACCATTGGTTCGGCCAAGATAAAATAATTTTGTCATTACAAATCCCTCTCCACATACTATAATCCTTAACTTACGCAGGAAGCTCTTCAAGAAACCCTTTTGGTTCAAACCAACGGGAGTTAACCTATCATAAGGTAACGTCTTCACTTGTGCTCTTTTGTTTTATTTTTCTTCTCCAACCCCATAAACTCTCTTTATTCATTTATTATGTAACAAATCTAGTATATTAAACATACTAGGATGTTTTTAAAATAAGTATTAGAGCTACACTTACACACACCTTCATCTAATGGTTAAATAACATACTGTTTCTGTGGATGGCGAATTTCTGCCTCACAAAACGATGATTGTTCAACACTCATATAACACCGTCAAAGGTGGCCATTAAGATTTCACTATGTTTATATATGATATATAATATTTGTATTTTTTACTTAAGCTTATGTATTTTTCATTTGTGTCATACATTTATGGCTTCCATTATGGGTATACGCGATATCTTCATTTTAGGAAGTGCGGACTACCGCCCCCTCAAAGTGATTTCATTCGTTAATGCCATATGTGGGACGTATAAAGGATGGATTTAAAGTTATTATATATTATGTTATACTGGATGTATAATATACCTTTATATCATTATTATTTTCATTCCATTAATGTATGAGATAGAAATAAAAGTAGTGTTCATGCGTACGTACGACTTACCGTCTCCATGAACAGTGCATTTCATTTCTTATCTCCAAATGTTATGTACTATTATAAGTACATATATATAATGGATATATATGTAATATATTAAATCTAAATGATGGATATAATTATGGAATTATAATATATATATCTCTCATTTTGTTTTAATTCCATTAATATGACAAAAAATGAAAGTAGCGTTCATGCATACGTACGGCCTACCGTCTCCATGAACGGTGATTTTAATTTATTATGTCCAAATGCTATGGAATGGTATGAAATGAATATATAATGGATATATATGATATTTAGAACATCAATTCTATTCTGGAGATGATGTACCTATAATTATATGGAAAATTATTTTCCAACATGTTCAATTTTTATTCATGTACTGAACATCGACAAAAACTTCTGATATGAACTCACTTTATTAACCAATTATTATAACATTATAATATGTGATATGAAATGAATAATAATATTTAAAGGATGTCCTTAATCAATTATAAATTGACCAAATTTTATTATTCAGGAGATTAAAGAACAATCGAGTCATGTCGGACATGAGGTAAGGGATCCTACTCCTCTCTTTCTTTTTAAGTAATCTCTTTTATGTCATTCCTTTTAAAGATCATCTTTCTTGTTATTGGGATGTTATTTTATATTAATATTACTGTAATTTTTATTTTCATATGATGAGAGACCCTATTCTCTCTCATCAATCCATTTTGGAAGTTTTGAGCGGCGCCGTTAGGCTGCCAAATTTTCGTAAGAGATCTAACCTCTATCTTGCTTTTGAAGTACTCTCCTTTATGTCACTTATTTTAAGCTCCTATTTGTTATTTTGGGGGATGTTATTTTATATTCCTCTTTCTATAAAATTTATGTTAATATGATGAGATACCCTTTTTGATCTCATCAATCCATTTTTGTATGTTTTATGTGGCGTCGTTAGGTTGTCGAGTTTTCGTAAAGGATTTTTCATCTCACTTTTATTCCCATGAGATTTATGCTACATTTGCCACAATTTCCTTTGAGTGGTGTATTTACTACCCATTATTTTACACATTGTGTAATATACTTTCATTTATGAGTATTTACATCAATGTTGTATTGTCCTTCTTTCACGGGGTGTATGTTTTGAAAGATACCCATGTCGGTAAGGGAACCTTTCACCCTCCTCTTTTTAAAAGACTTATTTTGTTATGTCTTTTAATTCACATACTATTATGTTGGGATATGTTCTTCTATATCCTTAATGATTTAAATTTTATTTCCATGTGATGAGATACCATTTTTATCTCTCATCAACTCATTTTCTGAATTTTGTAGTGACGCCATTAGGCTGTCAAATTTTTGCAAGGGAACTTCTTAACCCAAATTTGATTCTTTGGGATAAACTTATACTCCTTGAATATGTCGTTCTATGAATATGTGTGAATAACCTCTGATTGTTTTTCACTTAATATCAACTTATATTTGGTGTATTCGTTTGTCTCACAAAATTATATAATTGATTTATCCTTAAACCAAGGATACCGTCTTTGTAAGGGACTTCGTCTCAATCTCCTCTCATTGAGGCATATTTCATTTTATACACAACTATCTTTTATATGGTGTATAAACCCCTTTGACTTAAACTTTTATACAAAAGGAATCTTTTTCTATGAAGAGTTTTACTAAATGAAAAAAAGGAATGTTTCTTTTAACGTATGCGGTGACAACGACCTTTTCCGCCGCCGCAAGTTTTATTTGGTATTTGGCTTCCTCAACAAGCCGTAATGTTTTTAAAATAAAATAAATACCATATACTCTTTTATGTATTTTGGTATTGAAAATGGTTTTGATAAAGGATTCTTTTATGTCAATATATTTAAATGATATATTGTGATTGAAATGTGGAAATGTTATCGTTCCTTTATATTGGTTTTATGTTTTATGATTTTATATTGGTACTTGGACATTTGACGGGTGGTTACATGATAAACCATATGACGGGTGGTGCCGTGAATACCAGGACGGGTGGTTACGTTATAACCTCCAATGCATTGGGTATGGAAGTCGGCCGTATGGCTATTCCATTAAGTATGTACGAAAGTTGGCCGAATGGCTATTCCATTAAGTGATATGTGTGTAAGTTGACCTTATGGTTATTCCACTTAAGTATGTTTATGTCCCAAGTTACCTTTATATGTTATGTGATCTTTATATGGGTTTTATGGTAATCTTTTGGTTACAGAAGGGTAAGTAATGAACTTTTATTCAGTGAAGAGTCTTTACTACTTCGAAAAGTTGAAAATTATTACTTTGATAAAGTATATATGGTTTACTTGTTGTTTTGAAAAACTAACAGTTTTCATTATTTGTGTATCCCTTACTCAGATTTTTATGCTCATCCCAAGATTTTGAAATGTTTTTCACAGAACTTAACGTGGAATAGGGTCAAGGATGGGATCAAGGGAAAGTCATGCAACCTAAAACATGTAACTGGACATGTTTCTTTTTAAAAGTTTTTATTTTATGGAAACTTAGTAAAAGTTTCTACTTTGTAATCTTTTAAGATGTAATAGTTATGTCTTAATTCTCTTAAACTCTAAACCTAAAAATATCCCCAATGTAAATTATTCATTTAATTCAATATTAAGTGAGTTTTAAGGCCAGGGCCTTATATCAATGGACTCTCACGACATCTTCTGGGCATATCGTCCAAGACTTTTGACGTCCTCCGGACATATTAGCCAGGACTTGTGTTGCCCTTCAGGGATGTCATCAAAGACATGAGAAACATTCTAGACATTTTAGAAATGATATGTGATAGTTTCTAGAGGAAACCATCTGAATCTTACGATATCCCCCAGACAGGTCTACTGGGTCATACGACAGGCCTCAAACAATTGGGTTCAGGTCGTTAGGGAATCCCAAGATTCGATAGCCTCATCCATCCTTAGTGTGTCATCCCTGAATATAAGGAAAACCTTAGATTGTAATCCCTATTTAATGAAACTATAACTAATCTTATTCCTTCTAAATTTAGGATACGTAGCCCACCTCTTCAAGGTTCGAGCTCCATATTGATCATCCAAGGAAATACTAGTATCCAAGACCCTATCTAGAGCAATAAAGATGATCAATTTTTAACCCTAGTTTCTCACAAAGACTATGGATCACATGGTATTAGGGAGTTTCACTAATCATTTAATCTACAATATACACTATGAGGTTGTAAGGGAAGACTTGGAATATGATCCCCAACTACCGACATCATATAGTATGTCCCCGATCAATAAGGCATCCATCTCGATGTAAGACCCTAGCATTATTGAAACCTCAAAGATGGCCATAATGTCACTAAGTGTGATCATCCACCCTATCCTATTTACAGGTTAAGGGATAACTAAACTAGGATGAATCTGATTCCTTCTATAACAAGGATATGTAGGACGCCTTCTCAAGGCATGATCTCTATACCAAACACCCCAAGGACTATCTCAGTATATAAGTACCATATCTACACACCATGAGACTGATAATCTATTCCCCCTTGTTTCTCACACATAGCATAGATCACATGGTATTAGGGTGATATAATGGACACCTCATTATCCATAATGAATTTTTACTAA
This sequence comes from Viscum album, assembly GCA_963277665.1. Lineage (NCBI taxonomy): Eukaryota > Viridiplantae > Streptophyta > Magnoliopsida > Santalales > Viscaceae > Viscum > Viscum album. The sequence goes on along the minus strand of OY728157.1, from coordinate 449,837,901 downwards.
CCAGGGTGATCCCAGTATGTAATCCTCGATGAGTGGAATGTTAAAAATACCCCTCATATAAGGGAATATACCTTGGGGATAGTCCAAAGGGTGTTATTTAACTATAATGACTCTGATTTTTCCATAACCAGGATATGTAGGACGTCTCCCTGAGACCCGAGTTCAAATATTTTGTGTCTCGGTACCCGCACTCTCCTCATGATGCTAAACTGTATAGGTTCAATGACCTATGTGGGTTTTGATTCCTAAAATAACGAAGATATGAAAGATACCTCATTATGGATCAATCCCCTCCTTAGAATATTAACCAGATCCTCTCATGGCAGCACATTTTGATGTATTTGGTCATAAAACTTCATAACATAAAGATGGTATGCACTTTTATAAAAATGGATAAAGAACCTTTGATATATACAGATGGATTCACTAATGAGACCCCACCCCCCTCTATTCATCAATGAGACTCCCTTTATTTTTTTAATGAGAAAATAAACCAAGGAATAGTTTTTTCAAGGTAACTGATATCGTATCAAGATTAGGAATGGATTCACAATCATATGTTAAATCTATAATAGAGTCCCAGAGAAGGTAAAAATTCCCCCAAAAATGGTGCGATGAGCCTGACCTCCCATCCTCTCAACCAATGAGAGTCCTCAAGAGTTGTTGTTCCTAAAAACCCAGATGACCATCGGCCTTTGGAAGGAAGGTATATACCCAGCTATAAATAAGGGAACCATTTAATGTTTCTAAGAAAAGTGAAAATGGTAGCCCAATGATCAAAACCCATTTCACGCCTCGAAAACCCGATGAAACAAATGTGTATAAAATTCATTGATCATAAAACAACAAAAATGTTCTTTAAAACTAACTACACAACAAAATTAATCCATCTTCATCAATGTTAACCAAGGATCTTTTCATAATGAGGATTTCTACTTCAAGAATATTTATTGATGAAAAGCTAGAATTTTTCTTTTATTTTATATGATGACTCTATTATTATCACTTCTCCATTCACACTATTATTCACATCTATTCATGTTATACCTTGAATCATCAACACACTTTAACTATTTCATTGAATTTTTATTTTTTTTAATCCAATAGTCATATCATATTCTAACTTCCTCAACATTAATTATATCCATTAGATCATAAACAACAGTGTATTCACATTTGATTTGATTAATATGAAGGAAATATATCTTAAATCCCATACAAATATGATTTATTATGGTTATATCTTATTGTAAGGTCTGAAATATTATAAGGCATGAAATTGATATTTCATGACACTCCCTTACCCAATTGTATTATAAGATTGTGGGGTATCATATAGAGTATTATAAATATAATCTTAATGTATGATATACACTAACATCCTATAATATTGGAATCTTAATGATAATATTTATCATTTGATTCTTTCATGTTAAGATAGCATTTATTATACATTAATATAATGAAACTATTGGGAGTTTGATATATTCATGAAGCAGTTACATGAACTTGCCCAGTGAAATTTACTCATGTGTTATAACACATGAGAAAATAAATTTTCCCTCAAGAATCATACTTAAAAGATTTATAAAGGGTCATTAAACATGATATGTAAAGTGTGAAGGCCTTCTCAATATTTAGCTGAAACCCCCCTACTATAGTTTTCTTATCCTACCTCCTTTACACCATAATGCACTAGCATTCCATGGATGGTAGAGGATCATATTCAATCACTGAGTGATTCAATAAAAATAATGGATACCACCTGATGAGGTATGTATTTTGGATGCATCTACTATGATACTCATCAATAATGTATAAATACAAGTGCATTTCTATATATGGTGAAAGGTACATAAATAATTCATTTACAATATTCATGTTTTCATTTATCTATAAATGTTTGATATTGTTTTTGGGTCTCCAAATTACTTATACCATGACTAATAAGTGTTTTCAGATTCTTTGAACTCCAAAAGTGGTATTAAAACCTTATCATGCCTTTTGGTTTGTGAAATCATGCTGAAAAATAATGTTTTTGATGTCGTATTCCATGTCATATCCCCTATCATTAAATATGATTGGATTTTTTATTATTTTTGGTTGGATCATAGATTATGAAATGGGATATCATAGATATAAAATTAGTATAAATCCATTTGAATTTTTATTAGTCATATAATACAATATCGGTATTTAGTATTCAACAATAGTTTTTCATCATGGTTAAAAAACGGAGCATTGAATCAAATTTACGATATTGATTCATATAATAAAATATGAAATGATACATAAAAATATTTTATTCTTTCCTTTACATATCATATCATTGAAGAATATAGGGCTTTCAGTCATACAATATGATTGATAGTTCTTAGAAAATTTAAGCATTTCAACCCAATCTATCATGTTCACTAATTCCCCCATGGATCGTTAAATACATTTTTTATGAAAAAACTTTTCTTAAAATTTTATTATTTATTGAATTATTTATTTTAAAAAGTATAAATTATTTTATTATAAATTATTTATAATTAGTTAATTAATTAAATGTTTTTGAAACGTTTTTTAATAAATAGCCCATAGTATTAAGTTTTAATAGAAAAATATATTTTACCAATTTATATGCCATGCCTTATGAGTTAAAAATATAGTGTATATATATATATAAAACATAAGGTTATGTGTTTATAAATTAAAAAATAAATCTAAATATAAAAGATGTTATATATAATTATGAACTGTGTATAAATATTTATTTGAATTATTGAAATTAAAATAACTCATTTGAATTACGTTTAAAAAAAATATTATTTTTGATTTTTGATTTGAATAAGTTTTAAATAATATTATTTATTTTTTATTTTGATTATATAATTTTTTTACATAAATGAAATTGAAATATAAAATGTTTATATTTCATTTAATGTCATATATTTAAAGTGAAATGTTATATAATTAAAAATATGCATGATTTCATATTATGAAATTAATTTAAAGTGTTTATATTCATGAATATGGAATGTCCATAATAAATTAATAAAATTATAAAGGGTTTATTATTATATTTTATTTATGAGTTATTCATAATCATTTATCTCATTTTTAAATATATGAATTTATTATTTATTTAAATTAATTCCCATATTTTTATTCAATTATATATTATTTATATTACGAATAGATGTATGATTTAATTTAAATTGTTAAACTACTTCAAAAGATTATCATGCATGAATTTAAGGAGTCACATGCCAGTTATGACAATGGATTTAGTTTTTATATACTTTTAATTCAGTTTATAATTAAATTTATTAGCTCGAATTTAGTTACTGACTATACTCTATAAAAATTAGGTATTAGAGTTATGATGAATTAGAACCCCTCTTGATTAAATAATCCTAAGGTAAAGGGGAATTAGAAAAAAAAATCCCCATGCCCAAGAGGCTTATGTTTATTCTAGAAAGGTGGGAGTTGGATATTTTTTATCCAAGATTAATCATGTAGAAATTATAAATTTTATAAAATTCTAATCCTTTATAATAAAGGTTCGGGTATTATTAGAAACAATCCTTCATGTTGACTATTCAGATATTTTGGGTTGTGTTTGTTGACAAAATCATGTTCAAAATGTTCCATAGTTGAGAAGTAGATGATTTTTTCATGAAGGAATGTATTTAGAGTAGTTTAGAATTTGTTTGAGAATATTTTTTAGAGGTTTTTAGTATAAGTGAAACACATTTTTATATGGATTAGTTTTTTCCAATAAAATGAAAAATTATCATCATTAAGAAGTAAGTATTTCTTTGAGAATATCTAAGATCTATTTTTTCATCTAAGGATTATATGAACATATTCCCTCTATGAGAGAACTTATTTAACTAAGTATAATTTATAGTAAGGAAGCAGCATGAACTAGTGTTTGTGTTATCATGTTTTATGAAAACATCATTTATATACAAAATATCTTTTTCTAACCATGTGTAAATTTTCCATAAGTATTATGGTAAAATGGAAATCATCATTTGGATAAAATAATTGTTTCATGACACACCATACATGGTATAAACAAAGTTGGACTAGTATTGAGTTCTAAAATTATGAGAGAATAATGTGTTTTCAAACTGATTGGATCTAAACCATAGAGACTTTGAGTTTATTCTAACTATTGAACACAAGTAGTGCACTTTTAGATTCTGGTACATTGAAACTTCACCATTGTATGCTCCTTGGATTATCCTATTGTGGGTGATCTAAGTAAAAGTTTCTTTTAACCATTTTTAATTACTTTATCATGTCATATATACTATAAATAAGAGAGGTTTTCCTTCAAAATATGGAACAAGATCATTTTAAAGGGTTATTTTAAGAAATAAACATACTTGGATTCACCCCACCCCACCCCATGTAAAGACCCTAACCCCAGTAGCCCAGAGATGGTGGTTACTTTATTAAATTTTCAAATTATACAAGGAATTACATCCTAAAGTATTGAAAAGTTTACTAGTTTTAGGAAATAGATACATACTTGAAACGTATATTACAATTAAAAATATAAAATACAATATAATAAATCCTTTAAGAACACCACTATTCTCTTAGATTATCCTTGCATGCCAAACATAATATAAATCTTGGTATTCTAAGAAATATAAAACATAATAAAGGGGTGAGGTTAGATATTCAGTAAAGGTAAGTATACAATGGAATCTATCTTTAATAAATAAGCAAAAAATATAAAGGCAAGGTGAATAACTGAAACAGAATCCATTTAAACATAATGTTGAGAATAATATGGAATAAATAAACGATAATAAAATAATTCCATATAAATAATAAAATGGATATTAAAATAATATAATAATCCCATAGAATATCAATAAGCAACCTCATAATGAGGGAATGCATAATTTTGGTCATCATAAACATACGGTCAGGGCTTTGGCGAAGACATCATACCAAAATGGATCAGGCCTCGTCCAATACCCAAACTTGTTTGTATCATGAGACCTTCCGATGCATATAGGGGAAATAAAAGAACCCATCCCCTAATCACTTACTAATTCTAATGCATTCCTCATATTAAATGGGTAAAACATAATCAACATACACATTCTTATTGTAAAACTAACATATGAAATGTGATTAGATTAACTATAAACCATGAATTGTATCAAAAAAGAACATCTATAGTCAAACCGATCGTAAACCATTCAATAAAATATTATATATGGTATCATAATATGTCAACCTCAATTAATAATAATATCCAATAAAGGATGTTTAAATGGATGAAATTGCTCTAATAAAATCATTAAAAAATTCCAGATAAGAATACCTCTTTTTAATTTGAAATTATTTATTAAAAAAGATAAAAATTTATAAAAGAAGAAATTTTATTTGAAAAAGAACTTTATAAATATGTAAAATAATATTCAAAACAATATGGTGTCATGAATTCAGAATAATATTCCAATGCTTCAAAATTTAATAAATCATTTCTTCGGAATTTTTTTCAAAAAAATCATAAAGTACCTCATTTGAAAAATGAAAAAAATGATTTGATTCAAACCATTTTATAAAAAGTAAAACATGGATAAAAATATGATAATAATTAAAATTTAAATTGTAAAAACCTTTTTGAAAGTATTTTTATAAATCAAGGAAACTGAATAAAATATGTTCCCAAGTTGAGACTAAAACATAAACAATTTCGATCAACGATGAGATTGTGAATTAAACCCTTACCTTTGGTTTGATTTCTTCTATACATGTACAAAACTCCTCTATAGTTTTTTTAACAAATTATTAACTTATAAAATAATCATAATAATATTTAAAATATCATATTTGATCCTCTTATAACTTTTTACTTTTCATTTACTAATAATATTTTATTTCTTTCACTGTTTTGGGGTTTAATTGCCATGTTTTCCCATGATTTTTTTGTCTTGAAAGTACCATTTTTATTGCATATGATAGATATCCATAATCTTCAAAATTATATTAAGGTCGTAAATATAATATTTATCAATTATATAAATTCTTAGAATAATTTTTGAAAGGTTAACATGGAAAATGAATAACATCACGTCATGGAGATGGTGGGTTGTACATACGCATGAACGACAATATCATTCCCTTAACGGTGAAAGGGTAAGAAATTTTATGGTATATTGATTTTTTAAGAATAAATTTCATTTCATATTTAATATATATATCAATTATTTTCATCATTATACTCATCCAAGTAATGTGGTGATGAAAAATAGATTACACCATGATGTGAAGACGACAAGTCGTACCTACACACATGTAGTGATTTAGTTTTTTATAGGATGGATGGAGGGTGGAATATGTTTGAAACATAGTCATAATAAAATAAAATTATATATATGGTACTTTATTTATTACTTTTTAATGAAAAAAAACACGAGGAGGAAGTAGAAGAATAAATGAACTTGAATGAGTTGGTAAAAACGATTACCTCTTCTTTGGTGGAATTATGTTATATCTCTTCTTAAGGGATATAGGGATTATCTTTTCACGAGACCAAGTTCTCTAAATATTTTTTAAGGATGTTGGGAATAAAATTTTTATGGTTTTTTTCAAGATATGAGGATCAAAATGGTGTGATGAATTGAGGGATGAGGTGCACTTTTATAATTGAGGTGAGGGGATCTTTTAGAAAATCTTAAAATATTAAATTAATATAAATTAATTTTTAATAAAAATGGATCCAAAGTGATTTATTTAGAATCTTAGATTATTTTGGGTATAAATAATCTCAACTAATAAATTTTTGAGAATTTTAGGTCATATTCTTACCCTTATCTTTTGGCTTTAACCATTATTTAATCCCTTTGACACTTACCATGACAACAGAGAGTTTTATTATTTGAGGGTCAATATTGTTACTATAAAATGAAAAAATAACCATAAAAGAATCATGGATAAAATTTTTAACCTTATCAACATCATTTTACAAATTTTTTATTTTCATAAATTTTATATCAATTAGTAAAATATTATTTATTTTAATCTAACATTAATGACAATTTTGACACCATTCATTACTTTGACTTTTAATAAAATAAATAAAAATATATATCTTAGAACCAACACTTTATAAATCTCACTAATATTTCAAAGAAATCTATAAAATATGTGGATTACATTAATTATCTCAAATTATATTTATTTTAATATTTTTATAATCATTTATTTCATATTTCTAGTAATTAAACAATTACTGCATCATTATTGTGAAAGCCTTTAAGGTAATTATTTACATCTTAAAAATTAAAAATAAATTATCATGATGAAAATAAAAAAATTAAATTTAAAATAACTATTTTTAGATGTATACATTTCTTGAAAAATGACATATTAAAAATGTAATTCTTAATAAAAACATGAGTATGACATATTTGACTTTTCATAAACTAAAATACTATAAAATGATTAAATTCATCCAAGTGGCTCTAATAGGATATAAAATTATCCCAAGAATGATTTTTCTTGTAAATAAATCATAGAATAAAATTAGGACAAGTGTTGGGTTAATTTTTTAATATTTGTAATATTATTTTTACTCTTAATTACTTGGTTTACCCTTAACTATGGTAATAAAAATCACTAAATTTATTATTTATATTATCAAAAAATAAAGTAGGAATATTTAATAAATGTGGAATTTATGATTACAAATATTGAGTTCATTTTTCAAAATTCAAAATACATTATTGGCTAAAATTAATTTAAAATTATTCTCATTGATGGGGTGAAAAAATGGGTTATTAAAGTGAAAATGTTCAAAAGATTGAAATGTTTTTATATCCACAATCTATGTAAAATTGATTCCAATAACAAAAAATGAATTAAATGGTATAAAAGTGATCTAATTGTACTTTAAAATAAATAAAAATATATTTTAACACTATAAATTATTTAGATGAAAATATAGTTTAAATTAAAATACAATATTTTCACTATTCATCAGAACATTAAAATTATTAGAAAAATAAAAAAAATCAACCAAATTAAATTTTGATATTCTTATTTTAGAAATGGTGTTTATTTTTTTAAATATAATTTTTAAGTGTCAAAATTTTGTTTTAAAATAAGTGCACCATTAAAAGGAGACAAAATTGTCATTAGAAAAATATATCTTTTTATGTGTAACATTAGATTTATTATTATCTTATGCCTATCAAATATATTGTATGAATGTAAAAAAAATTAATATATATAAATTTTATTATTTTTTTAATACTATTCATTCTAACCAATTTAATGGCCAGGTTATAATAATATTTTATTTTGTGGTTAAGTTGAGTGTTGTGTTCAATGTACGCTATCAAAGAAACTGAATTTATTTAAGAAGATATTCACTTTAAAATCATGGGGTGTTATATTCTTACCTAATTTGAAAAAATTAATCTTCAAAATTTTCAGGATTATTATCTTATAACCAGATTAGAGTGTTTCTTCTTCATTACATCTAGGGGTCCCCATGTTGCTACTTCCATTTTATGGTTTCTCTGAAGAACCTCTACCAGTCAAGTCATCTGATTCATAAACACTTTATCTCTAATGTCAAGAATATTAATATTCTATTTATAGTAAGATATATCATGTTCCAGTTCTATTTATTTATAGGTGAGTACATGAGTTGGGTCTGGCATATTATTCATTAGCAATGATATCCAGAACACATCCTGGACTTTGGAAATACTCAGTGGCATTACTAATCGGTAAGATACGGCTCTAATTCCTTCTAGAATTTTGAAGAGTCTCATTTACCTAGGGCTAAATTTACTTTTCTTACCAAACCTTATGACACCCTTCCATAAGGATACTTTAATAAATACATGATCTCCTACTTTAAATTCAAAATTATTTATTTGGTTTTCAGCGTAACTCTTTTGCCTACATTAAACTACTTTAATATGAGCCTAAATAGTATTTACCTTTTTCATTTTCTCTTAAACATTTTCTAGGAATATAAGTTTCCTTTCACCAACTTTATCCCAAAAATTTGTAGTACAACATCTCTTTCCATATAATGCTTCATACAACACCATTTTTATACTTGAATGGAAATTATTATTGTATGAGAACTCTACCAAAGGAAAATAATGATCCCACATACCTAGAAAGTAAAGTGAGAATTATATTAACATGTATTATAATGTTTTAATTGTCCTTTTATATTTCTCATTAGTTTGAGGATTGTATGTAGTGCTCAAATGGATCTCAGTATCTAGAGACTTCTGAAGACTTTTCCATAATTTTGATATAAAATAGGGATCTCAATCAGACACAATCAATACAGGTGTATCATGAAGTCTTACAACATCATTAATATAGACTATTATTGTGTCATCCCTCCTTTTTATTACATAACATTTCATTACATTTTTCAACAGAGGATCTTTAATGTCTTATGTATTAAAAATTAGGAACATAAAACATGAAAATAACATAAAACATTCTCTTAATCCACTTGTAAGGCTTCATCATATGTTCATCCTATGTACAATTATTTAATCACATATCCTAGAGACATAAATCAAAGGAAAGGGTGAGCAGAAGTCCCAGTAGGGGTAAACAAGGAATCAGTTTACTTGTGATATCAATAAGAACTTGAATAAAAACATAAAGACATGAGAAATGGATTTATAGGCATATCATAATGAAAAGAACACGAAAAGTACTTGAATATGTGGCTAAAACATTTCATTTATACATTCATGAACATATCACCAAGTTCCATCCCCAAGGTGTCATAAAAATTACCAACGTTATTCACCAAGGTATCATAAAAATTACCAAGGTTATTCACCAAGGTATCGTGAAACTTGTCATCTCTAGAGATTAATTCATTACCCAATGCATTGGAGTGCTATCAGGGAAAACCCTTAATATGTATTTACTTACATGTGATCCACATATATCATAATCAAAAATTTCATAAATAAACCATAGAGAATAAAAGAAATGGGTTTCATTTCAAACTCGTGATGTTTTAAAAGTTATTAAAAATAAGATAATTATATCATTTATAACCCATGGAAAGGGAGTAAGGGTTATATGTAGTCAATTACAGAATCTAATAAATCATCTTTATAAATTTATGAACACCAAAAGAAATGAAATAGGTCTGGATATTCACATAAATAAAACAAAAGAATTTATAAAGTGAAAGAGATAGAAACTTTGAGGCGAAATTTCTGCAGCATAACGACTATATAACATGGTTTTAGAAAACATTGGAAAGAGAGGGTACAAGAGTAACCCACTAAAAAATAACTTATAATACATTATAAATATATAAAAACATGGAGAGAAGAACATGGTATGGAAATTTTAATTACATACAACATGAAAAGGATACATGAAGGAAAAGAGAAGACATGATTCCTTTTGCGAGAAATTCGGCAGCATAATGGTGTCACTTAAAAATTCAGAAAACAAATTTACGAGAGAATAAATGATATCTCATAATTTGGCCATAAAATGGAAATTAATAATAAGATAAAAGAACATAACCTCAAAATAAAGAGGTGGAAAATATAAGACACAACATAAAGGAATTCATGACTTAAAATAGGAGGGTGAAAGAATCCCTTACCTTGAAGAGTAACATCTAAATCTTGAATTTTGGGACCTTGGGAGGATTAAGGGAACCTTGGAAGGACTCCTTCAGAGGTAAGGAGACCATAACTTCATTTATGAGGATTTTAGAATGGAAATAATGAGAGAATGTCTTGGTATTTATAGGGGAAGTGAGGGGACAAGGCATTAATGGCCAAAGGACACCTCATTGGTGGTATTGGCCAAATCATGGGCTTTCCCATGGTATTGGCCACTTGGGACGACTAATAATTTATCTTACTATTCATAAGTCAACTAGAATTTTTACATAATTATTACATTCTTAATGTTGTCATTAAACACCCGAAACTCTAAACTGAAAATTCATTATTCACCGAAAATTCAACTTTCTCAGAAATATCCCAAAAAAATTACCTTAACATAATATCGATGCTCTGAATTCAAAAATGAACTCCATTTTATAAAAATAATTTTCTAAATATTTTTAATTTAATTGTTTTAATTAAAAAAACACTATTCACCTGAAAAAACACATACTTGACTCATAATTTCTGAAACAGTTATTTACCTTTTTTATTGAATTACATTACTTAATAAAGGTTCCTGAGTTTTATTAATACTTTATTTAAGTGATATTACTAATCCATTTGGTCACATTACTAATCCTAAGTGTAAAATCACTATTCATAAATTACTATTCACCAAAAATTAAGTTGATCTTATTAGACTATAAATTTATTACTGAACACATTTGTAGAAGACCATTTTTTGAAAATATCTACACGTCATTAATTATTTAAGGTTTAAATAAATATTTTAAAATATCATTTTTTCAGAATTCATCCATAAGATACATCCTATTTTTATCCGGACATCTAAAAATTCACAAACTTCACCATAGGAAGAGATAACAATTTTATTTATCTCAAGGGATTACACAAAGTAGCTACGGTCTCGATACATAGCCCCTTATAACACCAGCATATGACCTAAGTGCAATGTGTGCTAAGGTGAGATAATATGAGGGAGTCTCGGCCAACATTGTCCGAGTAGTGATTTCTATAAGCTTGAACTTCTCTCAAAGGCGATTCTGTTCCAGCTTCACATGGTGAAGTTCCGCTTGGGTTTGGTCCAGAGCAAAACCTAGTGGTCCTACCTCCTTCCCACGTTCCGTCAGATGGGCTTCGATCAGCCCAAGACTATTGGATGAGGCCATCGTATCTTCTTTCAATATTAATTAACCTAGGTCACTTGTTTTTTATAAAAAAATGCATCATTAAGAGTTTGGTTTTCAATGGTCATATAACAGTCGAAAACCAACAATCTCATTTTATTTATACTCATTTAATTAATTGAAATAGTTTCGTTGAGTATAAAATAAAATAACACACAAACAAAGGAAACATAACTTATTAGAAGTTCTGCTTGTTACAATTATTAGGTGTTCAAGAGTTAAATCTTATATTATAGAAATAAAATATGCTAATTTAGTAAGGCATCCAACAATAACTGATATCGTAACATTCCTTCTTAGAGTATTTGGTAATCCAATGAAAATTCCATCATAATTTCATCACATTTCCACATAGGTTTAATAAGATGAAACAAGAATCCTCTATGATGTTGTATCTCAGCCTTTACATGTTGAAAAAACCAAACATCTTGACACATAGTCATCAATTCCCCACCTTATATTATTCCACAAAAAATGTTCTTTAAAATATTTATACATATTAGTGATAACATGGTGTATAGAGAAGTTTTAGCTGTGAGAATCATCCAATAATTAACTTTTTATTTTGTGTATAGGGGGAACAAAAAATTTCTTTCTAAATTTAAGAATACCATCATCATATATAAATTCTTCCAATTCTCCACCGTTAAAAAGGTTATTTTCTTTTTGAAATTTTCATCAATAGAATGAGAACATTTTATATTTTCCAATAAATATGGTTTGGAAACCATTTTATAGTGGATTGATATTTCCCCATCATTAATAATTCCCATATCCATCATTACTAGATCCATGAGCATGGGATCCCAATCAATCCTCATTTTGTTCAGAACTCCTTGATCTTTCTAGCTTAATGCATTTGCTACCTTATTTTCCTTCTCTAGGTGGTATTTTTATTGAAAAATCATAATCCATGAGTAGTTCAAGACTTCCCCTTTTCTTCTTGTAGATTTATTTCTATGAGAATATATATTTTAAACACTTTTGATCTATATATATCACACATCATTCACCATAGATATAGTGTCTCCAAATCATCAAAGAAAATATTATAGCTACTAACACAAAATCATGATTTGTATATTTTTTCATTAGTTTTTAACTACCTTGATGCATATTAAATATCTCTATAATTCTTTACAAGGACACAACCAATTCCATTCCTTGATGCATCACTATAAATCACAAATCCACCATTTACTAAATGAAAATTCAAGATATGATCATTGACCAATATTTTCTTTAATTCTTCCAAACATTGTTCACATTCTTTTATCAATGTGAACTTAACCCCTTTACATATGATATTGGTTAATGGGTTATCCAACTGGGAAAAATCTTGAACAAAACAAAAATAGTAACCTACTAAACCAATGAAAACATGTACCTTAGTTGTTCTCATTGGTGTAAGTTATTCTTATATTTTCATTGTCTTTACAGGATCAATAGAGATTATATCCTATGAGAAAATATAGATAAGAAAATAAATTTCTTAAATCTGTAATTCACACTTGTTAAATTTACCATATAAATCTTTCCATTTGAGAGTCTCAAGAATAATCTACAAGTTAATCTCATGGTCTTCACAGATTTTAGAATGCATGAGAATATCATCAATGAATACCACAAAAAATAATCAAGATATTATTTGAATGTTATATTCATTAGATCAATAAAAATAGAGGGTGCATTATTCAATCCAAATGGAATTAATATATCCTCATAATGTTCATAGCTTGTCCAAAAAGTTTTCTTCATCACGTATTCCTTATTTAATCGTAATTGATGATGTCCATAACGAAGATAAATCTTGGAAAAAAATTATCTCCATGAAGTTGATTGAATAAATCATCAATTTAAGGTAGAGTATACTTGTTCTTTATTGTAATAGCATTTATTTACCAATAATAAATAAATATCCTCATGGATCCATATTTCTTCTGAAAAAATTGAATAGGGGCCCCCATGGAGAAAAACTAGGGAAAATAAATCCATTTTACCCAACTCCTCTAGTTGTTTCTTCATATCCACTAACTCCACAATAGTCATTCTATAGGGATTCATTGATATTGGTGTTTCATAAAGGATTAAATCAATGGAAAACTCAACTTCACACTCTGTGGGTGTCTAGGTAATTCCACAGTAAATACATCAATGTATTCATTTGCAATAGGTACATCCTCAATTTTAAGATTAACTTCGTCATCCCTAGATGTTTTTTTGTCTTCCTTACCAATAATTTCATTCAGTATAGCTACTGGAGGTGGATATAGATAGGAATTATATGGTGAATTTTATACTCTAAAGATAAGGAATTATTTATCTTCCTCGAAAATCATAATTTCCTTCTTCTTGGAATAAGTTTTCTCATCGTATTTTGAAATCCATTCCAAACTAAGGATTATATAAAATTCAACCATAAGTATGATGATAAGATTATAGAATAAATAATTTTTTATGTTTCATAATAGGGATTTACCAACATATTTTTTTTAATGAGATCTCCATTAGGAGTTTTGGCTGATAACTCACTTAATAAATCAGAAGAAAAATGTCTAATTTTTTTAGAAGACTGGTAAGATATAAAATAATGTGATTATCCATAATCAAATAAATCATTAACTATATTTTAGGATATGGTTAAATTACCTTCCACTATATCATTAGGAACTTTAACTATAAGGCCACAGCCTTAAACCTTACTTAATCTTGAGTTATTACAAGATTACACATTGAGGATCTTTTCGGGTTTAGAGTTTTAGAAAATTAGATCATAAAACTTGCATTACATTCCACATATAAACAAAGTGGTTACATAAAGATAGTATTATTTTTTCCCCATCAATGGAAACATATTTAAAATAAAACATAGATTCATTCTTGACACTTCCTTGACACTATCATCATATCATGTACCTTTCCCTTGACCTATGAAAACATTTCAAAAAAACTTGGGATGAGCATAAAAAGCTCAGTATGGGTTATAAAAATATGGAAACGAAACATAAGTACATGTATACATAATAATGAAATCATACTTTACCCATAAAACATAAGCACTTTAACATACCTCATAAAATCATGAATAAATCATAGAAATCATAAGACATAAAGGTAACTTGAGGCATTCATAACATTCTTACGTAGGGAGTAACCCTCTTGGTTACGTTTGGAATACCCACCACAGTATATTCCCTAAATCTCTTCGGAGAAACCTTAACGTTTCACTCCTTCATGTTACCCAATGCATTGGAGAGCTATATCAGGCTCACCCACCCTTAGTTTATCACAGAACCACCCGTCTTCATAATAATGCCCAAGAACCTCAACATAATCATATCACATAAAACATGCATAAAGGAAACATAACATTCCCACCTTTCAATCACAAGATATCAATACAACAAATTGATATAAAAACATTATTAAAACCATTTTCAATACCAAAATAAAAGAAAATGAAAACATGGTATTTATTTTTCTTTTAAAAAGAAGGTATGGCTTGTAGAGGAAGCCGAAACTCAAATAATGGTCACGGCGGCGGAGAAGTCGTTGTCTCCGCATACGTACGACAAAAACATTCCTTTTTTTCGTTTAGTAAATGCTTCATATAAAAAAGATTCCTTTTGAATAAACGTAAAATTCAAAGGGGTTTATACACCATATAAAAGAAGGTTGTGTGTAAAACAAAATATGCCTCAATGAAAGGAGATTGAGACGAAGTCCCATACCTCGGGTCCGACTTGACTCGATCGTTATTTAATGTCCTGAATAATAAACATGAGTTAATTTCTACTTGCTTAAGAACCTTTTTTAAGTTTATTATTCCTTTTATATCACTTATTTCCATGTCATGAACACTATGTAATTATTTAAGTTAATAACGGTCATTTTAACGATCATTGGTACTTGAGTCAAAAATAAACCCTTTATAATTACAAGTTGTTCATGTATCCATTATATCCAGAATTATAATCATGATGTATATATCATATATATCCAGTATATACATTCATTTATAATATTACATAATCATTTAGAGGTAATAAATGAAATGCACCATTAATGGAGACGGTAAGCCGTACGTACGCATGAATGCTACTTTCATTTGTATTTCGAATTTTATAGAATGGAATCATAATGATATAAAGGTATATTATAATTCTAGTATAATATCATATATAATATCATAGTTCCATCCTTTATACGTCCCACATGTGGTATTTAACGAATCAAATCACTTTGAGGGGGTGGTAGTCCGCACTTCCTTAAATGAAGATATCGCGTTTACCCAAAATGGAAACCATAAAGGTATTCCCAAAATGAAAAATACAGAAGCTTAAGGAAAAAATAAACATATTATATATCATATATAAATATAGGGACATCTTAATGGCCACCTCTGAAGGTGTTAAAAGAATGTTGAACAATCATCATTTCGGGAGGCATAAATTCACCATCCACGGAAACAGTATGTCCTTTAACCATTAGATGTATATGTGTGTAAGTGTAGCTCGAATCCTTCTTATAAAAACATCCTTGTATATTGAAGATACTGGATTTGTTAAAAAAGAAATGAATAAAAAGAGTTTAGGGGGTTGGAGAAGCAAAATAAAACAAAAGGACTCAAGTGAAGACATTACCTTAAAATCGGGTAACTCACTTTGGTTTGAGCTCAAAGGATTCCTTGGGAAGACATCTTCCCAAAGTGAGGCTTCAAGGAGTAATAGAGGGAAGTGGAGAGACAAAATGAGCAGGGTCTGGCCTAGCCAAAGGCTTTGGAAGTGTGGGTAAGGAGGTAGAGTTGGGGGACTTTTATAAGAGGAGAGGAGGGGCACTCTTAGAAAGTAAAGAAATGTTACTTTATTTTCAAATGGGTTTCGGATTTTAAAGGTCCCACATTGATATAATTCGAGGATAAGGTGAAAATGGTTATAAATATACCCACCCAATAGGTTTTGGACATATGTAGGTCTTATATTTTACATTATCTTTCCATTTTATTTAATTCCTTTATTAATGAGGTAATCGCTGCATCATCATGATGCCATTAATAATTTAATAAATTTAATGTCTAAAAATTATAAAACAAATATCATCATGTAGGAAATATTTTTAGATTTATAATGAATATTTATAGTCCAAAATATCATTTATGTGGACAAAATTAAAAATATTTTACTTAGGTGATACATTCTTTGTCACATTTAACATTCTTTTAAAAATAAAAAGATAAAAAGTCACTTTCTCACAAAATTGATTCCATGGGGCCCCCTAGTTTGGCACTAGGCATACCATGGTCTGCAATGAGTCAACCAGTATCCTTAGGACACATGTTGTGGTCTTTTTGTATTATTATGATATCATTTTATTATCTATAACTACCTAATTACTCATTAATCAAGATAATTAGAGATAATTACCATCGTTACTATTCATAATGTACAAAAATAAAAGAGTCTTAATTACATAATTTGGACCTTCTGATTCCAAATATGTAATCCATTTTACCAAATTCCAAACACATAAATTGCAATAATTGATTTAAAAATAATTCCCGTTGTCAAAACAAATAGCGGGTTTTTTTGAAACAATATCTATGAAAAGTTTGGCATTAGTTTATGACCAATTACAAAGTGAAATTAATCCTAATGACCACCATTAGATTAAATGGTAAAAATATATTCAGATTACACTTTAAGACCAATTAAAAAGATAATCTAACCATATAATTAAATTAAATGAAAAAGCAGTTTTGATGTAAAATGCAGTATTTTTCACTATTCATTAAAAAAATGAACATTGACAAAAAAATACCAAAAATTTATCCAATGTAAATTTCAATGTCCCAATAATAATTAATATGTTTATTTTGAAAACTATGGATTATAAAATTGTCAAAATTTTGATTTAAAAATGGGGTTTCCATTAAGAGGCAGTAAGACAATCTTTTAAGAATATTAGTGTATTCCATGCATAAGATTGTATTTATTTTCATTTTAAGCCTCTAAAACACTATCTTAATCATTAATAGACATAGATAAAAATATTTATTATTCATTACTTACTTGGGATGTTATATCCTTCCCCCCTTTAGAAAATTGTGTCCCCACAATTTATTTACTTATCAAATAAATGGGGGTACTTATCCCTCATTGCATTTTTAGATTCCCATGTTGCCTCTTCCATCATGTGGTTTTTCCACAAAACCTTTACCTGATTAATCACCTTATTCCATAACACTTGCTCCCTGTGGTCAAGAATCTGGATCGGTTATTCCTCATAAGATAGGTTCTCTTCCAGCTGAACTACCTCTGGACTCAAAACATGACATGGATCTGGCATGTACTTTCTCAGCATCGAAACATGAAAAACATTGTGTACCTGAGATAAACTCGGAGGTAAAGCCACCCGGTATGCAACTGATCCAACTCTCTCCAGAATTTTATATGATCCAATGAACCTTGGACTCAGATTTCCTTTCTTACCAAATCGCATCACACTTTTCCATGGTGAGACTTTGAGAAAAACATGATCACCTACCTCAAAAGTTAGATCCTTCCTCCTGTTGTCTTCATAACTCTTCTGCCTACTCTGAGCTATTCTCATGTGTTTCTGTATCAGCTAAACTTTTTCTGCCAACTCTTCTACCAATTCTGGTCCCATCAACTTCCTTTCACCCACTTCATCCAAGAAAGCTGGAGTTCAACATCGCTTCCCATATAATGCCTGAAATGGTGCCATCTGTATACTAGAATGAAAACTGTTATTATATGAAAATTCAACCAAAAAAAGATGTTGGTCCCAACATCCCTGATAATCAATCGAACAAGCTCATATCATATCCTCCAAGGTCTGAATTGTTCGTTTCGACTGCCCATCTGATTGAGGATGAAATGCTGTACTAAAATTCAATTCAGTACCCAACGACTTCTGAAGTCCTTTCCAAAAGTTAGAAGTGAACCTGGGATCACTATCAGATACAATGGAGAGCGGAACTCCATGTAACCTGACTATCTCTTTAAGATACAAACGGGAAAGTTGATCAAGGGAAAAAGTATCTCGTATAGCAAGGAAATGAGCAGATTTAGTCAAGCGATCAACAATAACCCAGATTGCATTATTACCTCAAGATGTCTTTGGTAATCCCACAACAAAGTCCATGGATATATTCTCCCATTTCTACTATGGCACTGGTAAAGGTTGAAGCATCCCTTTCAGTAACTATCGCTCTGCTTTAACCTGATGAAAATTTGAACACTTCATACTAAAATCAGCAATATCTCTTTTCATTCCATCACACCAGTAATACTCCCGCAGATCTCCGTACATCTTAGTACTGCCATGATTAACTGAAAACGGAGAACTATGAGCTTCACATAACAACACTCTCTTCAACTGTGAATCACAAGGCACACACAATCTCTTCCCAAATCTCAAAACACAATCACTATCAATGTTGAATTCATGCAACTTACCTTTCTGAACCAACTCTACCTTATTCTGCAACTCACTGTCTTGCTTCTGTGCTTGCTTGATTCTATCTGATAGAGATGATCTCACTGATACCTGAAACAAAACAGAAGAAATTCCTACACCAACAACTTCTATGCCAAAGTTCATCAAATCCTTAACCAAAGGATCACGTTCCAAACGCAACATTGTTAATGAAGCATTACTTTTTCGACTCAAAGCATCAGCCAATTTATTTGATTTTTCCAGATGGTAATGAATTGTACAATCATAATCCTTGATTAATTCTAGCCATCTCCTCTGTCTCATGTTTAACACTTTTTGAGTGAATATATACTTTAAACTTTTTTGATCAGTATATATTTCACACTTTACTCCATAAAAATGATGCCTCCAAATTTTAAAAGAGAAAATAACAGCAGCTAATTCCAAATCATGTGTAGGGTAATTTACCTCATGAGTTTTCAACTGTCGAGAAGAATAAGCAATTACCTGATCATTCTGCATTAGGACACAACCAATTCCTTTCAATGAAGCATCACTGTATATAACAAACTCACCATTCCTGGAAGGTAGTGCCAAAACTGGAGCATTCACCAATCTTCTTTTCAGTTCCTGAAAACAATCATCACATTCTTTTGTCCAGATAAACTTAACACCCTTCCGAGTTAGCTTAGTCATTGGACTAGATAACCGTGAAAAATTTCTAACAAACCTTCGATAATAACCTGCCAAACCCAGAAAACTACGAATCTCTGTTACATTTGTGGGTCTTGGCCATTCTTCAACAACATTTGTTTTTGTAGGATCAATGGTTATCCCATCTTTAGAAACAATGTGACCAAGGAAATAAATTTGTTGCAACCAAAACTCACATTTGCTTAATTTTCCATACAGTTTCTTTTCTTTTAAGGTTTGCAAGATAACCCTTAAATGTCTTTCATGCTCCTCTTTAATTTAAGAAAACACCAAAATATCATCAATGAAAACCAACACAAAATTATCCAAGAACTCATGAAAAATTCTATTCATTAAGTCCATGAATACAGCATGTGCATTGGTTATCCCAGAAGGCATTGCTACAAATTCATAATGGGCATATCTTGTACGGAACGCGGTCTTCGGAACATCTGCTTCCTTTACCTTCAGATGATGGTACCCCGATCTCAAATCAATCTTTGAAAAAAACTGAGCTCCCTGGATCTGATCAAACAAATCATCGATATGAGGAAAAGGATATTTGTTCTTAACAGTGATATTATTAAAGGCTATATAATCAATTCAATGTCTCATTGAACCATCTTTCTTTCTAACAAATAAAACAGGAGCACCCCATGGTGATGTGCTAGGTCGAATGAAACCTTTCTCTAATAAATCTTGCAATTGCTCCTTCAAATCTAAAAGTTCAATTTGAGCCATTCAATAAGGGGGTTTTGAAATTGGCTTAGCATCAGGAACTAAGTCAATAGTAAACTCGACTTCCCGATCTGGTATTATTCAAGGAAACTCATTAGGAAAAACATCATGATACTCGTTTACCACTGGCACATCATTAATCTGAACAGTTCCTTTATTTTCAATGATGTGTGCAAGGTAACATTCATTTCCATCTTTTACAAGTTTCTTAGCCTCTTGATAAGTTATCAACAGTAAGGGTTCATTCTTGTACACAAACTTAAAGTCCTTCTGAAAAGAAACTTCTTTAGCTCTACAGTCAATCTTAGCATAGTAAATAGAGATCCAATCCATACCCAGGATAACATCAAACTCTACTAGAGGTAGAACAATAAGGTTTGCAAGTAGGTTCTTTCCACATATAAGGATAGGAAGATTATTATAAATTCTTTTTGCCTCAACATTTCCCCCAGGTGTTTTTACCACAAGTTCAGGAGTCATTTCATGAGATGGTATTCCCATTTTACTAGAAAAGGTTCCAGAGATGAAAGAATGTGTAGACCCCGAATAAAACAACACACTGGCATAATCTGAAAAAACAAACAAAGTACATGATACAACTTCATTTGATGGCCCGACATCTGCTGAAGTAGTTGCAAAGGATTTCACAACCCCTTTATACATGTAGTATAATTGCTTCTCATCACTCAAGCTCTTTGTCGGACACTCGTTTTCATAGTGACCCATCTCATTGCACTTAAAACATTTCACTAACTGTAAATCAAATTTGGTCTTACCTTCACCTTGATATTTTTCAGTGCAATCACGAGCCTTATGTCCCATCTTACCACATCGATAGCACTTTCTAGAATTCAGAAGACATTCCCTAGCATGCCTTTTTCCACATTTATCACAAACAGGAAACTTATTTTTCTTACCATCAGACTTTTTTGAAGAATTCTTACCTTTCTCCTTCCACCTCGTTCTCTTCTTCTGTTGGTTTTTATAGAACACTTGATCATCAGCAAACTCCATTTCCACCTTCTCAGCACATCGAAGAATCTTTTCATAACTTTTAAACTCACGAGAAGCTAATGCCCTTCGATATTTAGGCTTTAATCCTGAGTAAAAACGATTGATTTTACTATCAAGGTCTCGGATAAATTTGGAGCATACCTTGCCAAGCGTGTGAACCTTTCCTCATAGGTAGCCACTGAGTCTTACTCTTGCCTCAATTACAAGAATTGCTTTTCCATCCTAAGTCGAACAGCCTTAGGAAAATACTTCTCAAGAAACATAGCTTTGAATTCATCCCAGTCAAGAGCATCAATCTCATCGGCGTCCCTGATATTTTTAACCATAGACCACCACTGATCTGCCTCACCCTCCAAACGGTAAATAGCAAGACTAACCTTTTGATTCTCTGAACACCCCATGACATCGAAAATCTTCTCCAGTGCTTTAATCCACCCGTCAGCTAGCACAGGGTCAGATGATCCTCTGAATGATAGGGGATGTTGCCTCATGAAATGTTCAACCACTGACATGTTCCTATGCGGTTGATCTGGCTGGTCTCGTGCATAAATACCACCACCATTTATCGCTTGAGTCAACTGTGCCATTACTGCAACAAACTATTCAGTTCCAATTCTGACCATCTCAGGATGCTGATTCGGAAGGTTATTTTCTTCTCTATGCCTTCCTAGCACTGCTTCCATGTTTCCTCTGTGGAAAACCATTCTAAACAAACATGTCTTAGATGAAGCAACATGGTAATCTTCAAATACTCTATCACTTCAATTTGACCATAAAAAAATATTTTTGGATAATCATTTAATAGAATTCTAACTCCTAAAGTCATCTAAACCGACCTTTGATACCAACTATAAGGCCCCAACCTTAAACCATACTTAATCTTGAGTTATTACAAGATTATACATTGAGGATCTTTTCGGGTTTAGAGTTTTAGAGAATTAGATCATAAAACTTGCATTACATTCCACATATAAACAAAGTGGTTACATAAAGATAGTATTCTTTTTTTTCATCAATGGAAACATATTTAAAATAAAACATGGATTCATTCTTGACACTTCCTTGACACTATCATCATATCATGTACCTTTCCCTTGACCTATGAAAACATTTCAAAAAAACAAGGGATGAGCATAAAAATCTCAGTATGGGTTATAAAAATATTGAAAGGAAACCTAAGTGCATGTATACATAAGAATTAAATCATACTTTACCCATAAAACATAAGCACTTTAACATACCTCATAAAATCATGAATAAATCATAGAAATCATAAGACATAAAGGTAACTTGAGGCATTCATAACATTCTTACGTAGGGAGTAACCCTCTTGGTTACGTTTGGAATACCCACCACAGTATATTCCCTAAATCTCTTCGGAGAAACCTTAACGTTTCACTCCTTCACGTTACCCAATGCATTGGAGAGCTATATCGGGCTCACCCACCCTTAGTTTATCACGGAACCACCCATCTTCATAATAATTCCCAAGAACCTCAACATAATCGTATCACATAAAACATGCCTAAAGGAAACATAACATTCCCACCTTTCAATCACAAGATATAAATAGAACACATTGATATAAAAAAATTATGAAAACCATTTTCAATACCAGGATAAAAGAAAAGTAAAACATGGTATTTATTTTTCTTTTAAAAAGAAGGTATGGCTTGTAGAGGAAGCCGAAACTCAAATAATGGTCACGACGGCGGAGAAGTCGTTGTCGCCGCATACGTACGACAAAAACATTCCTTTTTTTCGTTTAGTAAATGCTTCGTAAAAAATTATTCCTTTTGAATAAACATATAAGTCAAAGGGGTTTATACACCATATAAAAGAATGATATGTATAAAAAAAATATGCCTCAATGAAAGGAGATTGAGATAAAGTCCCATACCTCGGGTCCGACGTGACTCGATCGTTCTTTAATGTCCTAAATATTAAACATGAGTTAATTTCTACTTGCTTAAGAACCTTTTTTTATGTTCATTATTCCTTTTATATCGCTTATTTTCATGTCATGAACACTATGTAATTATTTAAGTTAATGACGGTCGTTTTAACGATCATTGGTACTTGAGCCAAAAATAAACCCTTTATAATTACAAGTTGTTCATGTATCCATTATATCCAGAATTATAATCATGATGTATATATCATATATATCCAGTATATACATGAATTTATAATATTACATAATCATTTATAGGTAAGAAATGAAATGCACCGTCCATGGAGATGGTAAGCCGTACGTACGCATGAACGCTACTTTCATTTGTATTTTGTATTTTATAGAATGAAATCATAATGATATAAATGTATATTATAATTCCAGTATAATATCATATATAATATCATAGTTTCATCCTTTATACTTCCCATATATGGTATTTAACGAATCAAATCACTTTGAGGGGGCGGTAGTCCGCACTTCCTTAAATGAAGATATTGTGTTTACCCATAATGGAAACCATAAAGGTATGCCCAAAATGAAAAATAGAGAATCTTAAGGAAAACATAAACATATTATATATCATATATAAATATAGTGACATCTTAATGGACACCTTTTAAGGTGTTAAAATAATGTTGAACAATCATCGTTTCGGGAGGCATAAATTCACCATCCACGGAAACAGTATGTCCTTTAACCATTAGATGTAGGTGTGTGTAAGTGTAGCTAGAATCCTTTTTATAAAAACATCCTAGTATATTGAAGATACTGGAGTTGTTACAAAAGAAATGAATAAAAAGAGTTTTGGGGGTAGGAGAAGCAAAATAAAACAAAAGGACTCAAGTGAAGACATTACATTAAAATCGGGTAACTCCCTTTGGTTTGAGCTCAAAGGCTTCCTTGGGAATACTTCTGCCCAAATTGAGGCTTTAAGGAGTAATAGAGGGTATTGGAGAGACACAATGAGTAGGGGTTGGCCGAGACAAAGGCTTTGGAAGTGTGGGTATGGAGGTAGAGGTGGGGGCCTTTTATAAGAGGAGAGGAGGGGCACTCTTGGAATGTAAAGAAATGTTACATTATTTTCAAATGGGTTTCGGATTTTAAAGGTCCCACATTGATATAATTCGAGGATAAGGTGATAAGGGTTCGAAATATACCCACCCAATAGGTTTTGGACATGTGTAGGTCTTATATGTTACATTATCTTTCCATTTTATTTAAATCCTTTATTAATGAGGTAATCGCTGCATCATCATGATTCCATAAATAATTTAATAAATTTAATGTCTAAAAATTATAAAAAAATATCATGATGTAGGAAATATTTTTAGCTTTATAATGAATATATATAGTTCAAAAGATCATTTATTTGGACAAAATTAAAAATATTTTACTTAGGTGATACATTCTTTGTCACATTTAACATTCTTTAAAAAATAAAAAGATAAAGTCACTTTCTCACAAAATTGAATCCATGGGGCCCCCAAGTTTGGCACAAGGAATCCCATGGTCATCCATGAGACAACCAGTAGCCTTAAGACACAGGTTGTGGTCTTTTTTTATTATTATGATATCATTTTATTATCTTTAACTACCTGGTTACTCATTAATCAAGATAATTAGAGATAATTACCATCGTTACTATTCATAATGTTCAAAAATAGAAGAGTCTTAATTACATAATTTTGACATTATGATTCCAAATATGTAATCCATTTTACCAAATTCCAAACACATAAATTGCAATAATTTATTTAAAAATAATTCTCGTTGTCAAAACAAATAGCGGGTTTTTTTGAAACAATATCTATGAAAACTTTGGCATTTGTTTATGACCAATTACAAAGTGAAATTAATCCTAATGACCACCATTGGATTAAATGGTAAAAATATATTCATATTACACTTTAATACCAGTTAAAAAGATAACCTAACCATATAATTAAATTAAATGAAAAAGCAGTTTTGATGTAAAATGCAGTATTTTTCACTATTCATTAAAAAATGAACATTTACAGAAAAATTCCAAAAATTTATCCAATGTAAGTTTCAATGTCCCAATCATAATTAATATGTTTATTTTGACAAATATCTTTTATAAAATTGTCAAAAGTTTTATTGAAAAAAGGGTTTTCCATCAAAAGGCAGTAAGACAATCTTTTAAGAATATAAGTGTATTCCATGCATAAGATTGTGATTATTTTCATTTTAAGCCTCTAAAACACAATCTTAATCATTAATAGACATAGATAAAAATATTTATTATTCATCACTTACTTGGGATGTTACATTAACTTCAGCTGTTGTGATCATATAAGCTTATCCTTTCTCTCTTGGTCTTTTCTGGGGAAATCTTTCTTGCTGATTAGGATAATAATTTGCAAAGTGTCTCATCTCCTTGTAGTTAAAAATTTAACATTACTAAATTAATTTTTGGCCTTTCATTCAAAGGCTTCGTGGTTTTTTTCTCCACCCTCATAACAATCTTCTATTCCCAATATGAATTTTCCATGATATTTATTTCCACATTTAATGTAGGATGAAAATTTAACTCTTCCCTTCATCCCCTTTTCCTTATTTCATTTTACAAAGTACTTAAAATCCATCTTATTATCATTATTCCCATTGAATACATAAGGCTTGAAAAATTATTTCTCTCTCTTTATGAAACAAGATATTATATCCTCATATGATGCGAATGATTGGGATACTAGTGTCCTTTGAAGAAATAGCTTAATCCTATAAAATAATCAATCAATATTTCTATATGTATTATGTATTTAATCCGAAACATAATTTTATAACCTTATAAAATTGGATTTATATTTAGCAAAATTATCATCCATATTTTTCAATAGATTTAATAATTTTCTCTTCATATCTACTCTTTTTTCGTGAAAGAAATATTTTGACTTGAAAAGTTCATTAAAATCCTTTTATTCCTTTTTTTATTTAATCCTCCTCCTTTGGGTTTTGAATTAATGGCCACCATTAATGTTCATCTCTTGTGGGATGATAAGTTTTCAAGATAACCATATCCCTTTCATTACTTTCCAAAGTGAGAGATGTCTTCTCTAAGGAACTTTTCCATTGCTCATCTAAAAATGGATTTTTAGTCCCATTGAATGATGGAGATTGTTATCTCATGAAATGGTCTAACATTTTTCCTCCATGTTTTGGATCAAGATTCAAAATACAGGTAAATTTATTTTTTATAACCTGATTCAATTGTCCCAGTATAGATATAATTTGTTCAAAACATGTTGTAGCTTTAGCTAGACCATCATTATCTTACAAAGGAGGGAAATCCCTACATGGATTACATGAATTGATACAATTTCCATTCCTTCCACTAAGAACCATTTCTAAACAATGACATACACTAGATTATTTTATGAATCATAATGGATAACATTGAACTAGTAAAACAATTAACATAAATTGAAAATTTATGTAAAAATAATCTCAAAATAATAGGCTTAATTTCTTTGGGAATATTCAACATCAATTATAGGGATACATATCTCTAATATATATATATATATATATATATATATATTTCAAATATAGTTTTTAAATGTTCTAATAAAATAATTCTGATTCCAACTTTGAATACCTCGACCCTAGTAGCCCAGAATCAATGGTTACTTTATTACATTGTCATATTGTACAAGGAATCACATGTCGATGAAGCTAATAGTTTAGTAGTTTCACAAAACTAGATACATACTTGAAACATACTTTGAAATTGAAAATATAAAATACTACATAATTATTCCTTTAAGAGAACCGTTATTCACATTGCTTATCCATTCATGTCAATCATAATATACATCATGGCATCATGGAAAAAAATATAATAAATGGGTGAGCATAGATGCTTAGTAAGGGTAAGCTTACAATGGAAGCTATCATGAATAATTAAGAATAAACATTAAGTCATGGTTAATTACTAAAATACAATACATTTAAACATAATCTTGAGTATAATGTGGAAATAATATATAATAAACAAATAATTCCATATAAAAATCCCATGGATATTCTAATAATTGAATAATCACATCGAATATTAATAACTAATCTCATAATGATGGAATTCAAAATTTCAGGTATCATAAACATGTCGTTAAGGATTCGACCAAGACACCATACATAAATGGGTAAGGCCTCAGCCAATACCCAAACTAGTTTGTCTCATGAGACCTACCAATTAATTGAGGGGATATAGTGGTCCCTTCCCATAACTTACTAATTTTAATGGATTCCTCATATGAATTCGATGAAACATAAAAAACATAAACATTAATATTGAAAAACTAGCTTATAAAATGTGAATACTTTAACCATAAATAATGAATGTAATCAAAATAGCACATCCACAATCAAACTGATCATAAACCATTCAATAAAATATAGTATATATTATAATAAGAGATAAACCTCAATTAAGAAAAATATCCAGCAATGTATGTCTACATAGATAAAAATACTCTAATAAAGTAATTAAAAATTTATTAAGATAAAAAACCCTTTTTTAAATCATTTATTTAAAAATTCAAAAAATTATAAAAGAAAATTTTTTCTTTGAAAATATAATTGTAAACATGTAAAGGAAGCATAAAAAATAAGGTTTCCTGACATCCAGAAAATGCACTTATGCCAAATAAGTTAAGAAAAAATTCTTCTTCATTTTTGTCAAAAAATTCATAAAGTACCTCATTTAGAAAATGACAAAAATATTTATTTCAAACCATTTTATAAACATTATAACATGGGTAAAAAGACTTGATTTTTTTTAGATAATTATACATACCTATTTTAAAATATTTTTAGAAAACCTAGAAGTGAACGAAAATATATTCCCTAATTGATAGTTAAACAGAAAAAATCTCAGTTAATGATGAGATTGTGAATTAAACCTTCACCTTAGGTCCTATTTCTTACATATATATTTGAAACTCTTGAAGAATGGTTTTAAACACATTATTAACTTATAAAATAATCATAATAATATTTATTATATCATATATTATCCCCTTACAACTTTTTACCATTCTTTTATTAGTAATATTTTATTCATTTTACTATTTCGGTTGTTAATTACCATGTTTTCCCTTGCTTGTTTGTCTTGAAAGTCCAAGTTCTCTTAGATCTTATATAGATCAATAATCTATATAATGATATTTAGGTTGTAAATTATATATTGATTTTTTATGTAAATTATTAAAATCATTATTTAATGGATAACATGGAAAATGAACCACATCACGTCATGGAGATGGTAGGTCATACATACACACGAGCGACAAGATCATTCCCTTAATGGTAAAAGGGTAAGGAAGTGTATGGTATATTAATTTTTATAAAATAAATATAATGTTGTATTTAATATATATATCCATTATTTCTATCATTATACTCATCCAAGTAAAGTGCTGATGAAAAACACATTACACCACAACATGGAGACGGTAAGCCATGCATACACATGCTTGGTGCTTTAGTTTTTCATAGGATGGATGAAAAGTGGAATATGGTTATCTCATAATAATAATAACATATCATAATATATATTATACTTTATTTATTACTTTATAATGGAAACAAAACATGAATAGGATGTATAAAATGAAATGAACTTGAATGAGTTGGTAAAAATGATTACCACTTCTTTGGGGGACTTCTTTTAGATCTCTTTATAAAGGATATAGGGTTGTATTTTTGGGAGAAAAATATATCCATAACTTTTATAAGTGTTTTCTAAGAGAAATGGGTAGGTTTTAGTTAATATATAAGGCTAAAAGTGGTGTAAATATGTGAGGCAGGAGGTTCCCTTTTAAAATTGAGGTGAAGGGCACTTTTGAAAACTCTCAAAATATTAAATTAATATAAATTAATTTTCAATTGAAAATGGGTCCAAAGATATTTATTTAGAACATAAGATTAGTTTGTTTCTAAATAATCTCAAAAAAATAATTTTTAGATAATTTTAGGTCATATTCTTACCCTTACCTTTGGCTTTAACCCTTATTTAATCTATTTAACTCTTACCGTGAAATTATGGATTTTTACTCTTTGAGGGTCAATATTGTTACAATAAATTGAATAATTAACCATAATTGAATTAGGTATAACATTTTTAAACTTATATTAATCATTTTTTAAAAAAAAAATTATATTTTAAAAAATTTAGATCATTTAATAAAATATTATTTATTTTAATATAACATTAATGACTATTTTGAAACTATTCATTATTTTGACTTTAAAAAAATAATATTTCTTAAAATAATCACTTTAAACATATCTAATTAAATAAAATTTATCAATTAAATTTTTCTATGACATTATTTATCAAAAATTGTATTTATTTTTATATTTTTATAATCATTTATTTGATATTCCCATTAATTAAACAACTACTGCATCATTATTGTGTAAGCCTTTAAGGTAAATATTTATTTATTAAAAATTAAAAACAAATTATCATTATTAACATAAATTTTTTATCATTAAAATGAATATTTTTAGTCTAATATATGTTATCAACAACCATATATTAAAATTTTAATACCTATTAAAAACATGAGTGTAGAATATTTTATTTTTCGTCAAATAAAATACTATAAAAGGATTAAACTCATCCATGTATCTCCAAGAGGCCATACAATTGGGAAAAGTATGGTTTTTTTATAATTTATGTCATATAATAAAATTATGAAATGTTTTGTGCTAATTTTATTATATTTATAATATTTTTTTATCCTTAATTTCCTAATTTTCCCTTAACTTTTGTAATAAAAATTACTAAAATTAATATTCATATTGTCCAAAAATAAAAGAGGACTATTTAAAAAAATTTACTTTCTAATTAAAAATATGGAATCCATTTTTCATAATTCAAAACACATAATTGGATAAATTAATTTAAAATTACTCTCATTAATGCGCTGAGAAAAGATGTAATTAAAGTCAAAACATTCCAAATTTTGAAAATCAATTATATCCAAATTCAATGGAAACTTTATTCCAATGACATGAAACGGAATAAATGATATAAAAATTATCTAATTAATATTTGATACTAATAAAAAATATTTTAACCCTATAAATTATTTAGACAAAAAAATTGTTTTCAATTAAAAAAAGGTATTTTTCACTATTCATCAGAATATGAAACTTATAGGAAAAAATACAAAAAATTAAACCAAAGTGTATTTTGATATTAAAATTTTATAAATGATGTTTATTTTTTCAGAAATAATTTTTAAAAGTGTCCAAATTTAGTTTTGAATCAAGTGCGCCATTAAAAGGCGACAAAACTACTTTTAGAAACATATAGATTTTTATATATAACATTGGGTTTATTGTTATGTTATTCCAATAAAATATATTGGACGAATATAATATATATATATATATATATATATTTCATTATTTTTATAATAACATTAATTCCCTCTAATTTAACAGCTAGCTTCTAATAATATTTTATTGTACAGTTAAGCTGGTTGTTGCGTAAAACATAAGCTATTAAAGAAACTAAATTTATCTAAGAAGATACTTATCAAAAAATGTTGGGGTGTTATACCCCCACCCCCACCCCTCAAGTTATTTTCCATTCCTAAGGGAAACAAGTGGTATTATAGTTATAGGTTCAGCTCTGTAGAAATCAACTCTAAGTGGAATTCATGGAAGTATTAAATAACAAAGAAATTCTCATATTAGATGGAAATAACTTTCAATGTTACAAGAAACAAATACAATAATATTGTTGATCCTTTGGAATGGATGTTTAAAAATATTTTATTTATGTTATTTCAGTCAGTTTGAATAATGGATCCTTATCATAGATAGATCACAAATAGTTGGATGTCGATGCTAAGGGGATTAATGTGTTAGGGGGTATTTGTAAAACACAAATGTATAAAGGTGGTGTCATATAAATCTTTATATTCAATATTGTCAAACATTCTTAATAACATTAAAGACAACTCAAAAGTGTGAGAAGACAAATTTTAGGTTTTATGTAACAAGTATGAGGACTTGGGGATGCACCTAAAGGAATATGTAGGTGGATTCTTTAGTCAAGTAAATGTGATTTTAGAGAATATACATTGACTTGGATAATCCTTTGATGAATTTATAATTATCAATTACATATTGAGAAAATTTACACCATTATTTAATACAAATAGTTTTTTTCTTAAAGATAAATATTCAATGGATTTAGTGTTGAGTAGTCTTCATAGTGCACTTGTTGTTTATAAGATAAGAAATAATGATAACAAGGTTTCTAAAAAAATATGTCTTAAAAATTTTAATTCAATAAATTTAAGAAGATTAACATGTATAATGATCATGAATATGAATAGGTTGATGAATTTATGTTATTCCTTTCTTTAAATATGAAATGTGGAAAAGGAGAGTTCAAAGGTACACTTCTACTTGTATTATTTTTATGTGGAACAGTTGGGAACCTAGTACAAATATATCCAAAGATGTTTTCAGGTGATGATGAAGATGATTAATTTTTCACAAAGAAACCGTTAAATAATGTGAAAAACAGGAGAAATACTAAGCACCACTTCATCATGAAGAAGAACCTATACTCACAAGAGGATAATAGATCATAAGAAATAGAACTGGAAGAGGTTGAGTAATTCGGTGACCTCAAAGATGACCCCCTCATGTCTATTATAGAAAAGATACAAAAAAGGGAAGGAGGTAATTTTTATGAAGTAGATTTATAATGGATATTTGATCTCCAATTATATTTAGGGTCTACAATTAATGAGATAGGTTTTTAGAGAGCTAAAAATAAGATAGCCAATTATTTTTTATTATTATGAAATGCTCTATAAGTATCAATAGAAAGAAAATAAGTCTAAGTAAAATATGGAAAATGAAAACCTAAAATATAAAAATATAGAAAAATCAGAGATTGTTATTGAGTAAAAACTCAGGATTAGAGAGTATACCTGTATTATCAATGTTTTGAAAAAAACATTGAAAGATCAAGTTAAACATATCTAAGATATTTGGGGAGAATCCATGAGTCAAAAATGAAAAATAGATTATCATAAGAGACACATGACACTTAAAGTGTTATTTGAAAATTAAATTGAATATACTATAGAAAAGGTGAATAAGACACATAAAAATGAATTATTTTTCTTAGTACTATTCAAAAAAACTAGTTTTGGTTTAGGCTATGCCACAAGTGCCCTATCCAAGGATGAAGGTTCATTTGGGTGTGATTAAAAATCAAAACACTCAAAGAACCCACAAGAATACCAGTGTTGTATCAAATACTGATAAGAGTACACAATGAATCATTTATTATTATTATGTGGAGATGGGATATTCTAAAAATATATTCTCTATGGACAAGAGATATTGGTGGGAATAAGATAAACAATGTAAACCAAGAAAAGGTCAATATTCAATATTTTATTTTTCATGGATAATGATTCTAGTTTGGTGGATATAAACATATGGATTGGTTATTCTAACTGAAAATGTGGAGGAATATGTATTTAGAGACCCAAATTAGTCATATAAAATAGTTCAAGGAATAATTAAATGGGATGAAAATAAAAATTGGTTTAAATATTTGTAAGATAAACTTATTATATCATACATAGAGGTATATCAAGCATTTAAATCCACACTAGGTGTGAAGTAAAAACATTAATAAAAAATAAAATATATTAGAAGGTAGTGGTTATAGATATTTACTTGAAATAATTAGATCATACTAGTTTATATATTCTTAATAGAATATATAATTCCTATATGATAGGAAATAATAATCTAGTCACATACATCAAGTATCAAAAATAAAATTTCATTATATTTTTCAATGATGAAGGATTAAATATTATTTGATCAGTTAAATTCAAATTGGGGGTAATTATAAAAGACGTGAGTATGTCTTGGTTGATGAAGGTATTTTTCACAACATGTGAAGTTCCAATCGCTTTTGTGACTTAGGAAATTTAGCGAATTTTACTAAGAATATTTATATCATCAACAGGAATTATGGTACAGTTTTGTTGAAAGGGAAGCACATAAACAAGAACCTCTACCTCGTCAGTAAATAAGAACATATGTGTTTTTGATGTAAGGATAACAAAATAGATTATGGTATAAAATTATTATACACAGGATCCAAAATTTATTAAAAGATATAGTTAAGAATTAGAGAGCTTGTGACATCCCTAAAATTTCATGTGGTTCTACACACGCAAGATATGTTTCTCAAAAAGGTGATATTATTTAAAATATATACATGGCTAAAAAATAAAAAATCAAGAAGGTTTTTCAAATTGATAAATATTGATGTGTGTGGAATGATATCAAAAAGAGAAATTAATAGGAAGATATATTATGTCTTATTCATTAATGATTACAGTAGAATGGAATGGTTGATGGTCTATAACAAAAAGTCCTAGGTGATTGGTTGTATTACTCAGAATGGGAAGAAGGATAAAAAATATTCTTTGGAAGATGATTATTAAATTTTAACCCAATAATAATAGTAAGTTCACCAACAGGTTAGTGGAGGACTATATAGATAACCATGGGTTAGGGAAACATGAATCAATATTTATAAATCCCCAAGAAAATGGTGTAGTTTAGAGGAGAAAATAATCATTAAAAACATGACCAAAATGATTATTGTTGAGAAATACCAACTAGAGAAGTTTTTTAAAGAAGAAATATTGAAATAGGTTGATATTTGTAATATATATTTTTTTTGGAGAGAAAAGGTCTCTATATAATATTTGGTACTAGAAGAAACCAATGTTGAAATAATTTAGAATCCTCAGAAGCAAATTATTTATTCTCAATAAGGAGAAACAAAACAATTTTGAGTATCATTGATATGAATGGATTTTACTTGGATAATTATCTAATATAAAAGGATAAAAGTTTTTAAAATAATGTATTATAAATTTTTTTGAAAGATAAGACATCAATATGGTTGAAATTAAGATTATTATTCATCAAAATATTACAGATATTCTAAAATATATCAATGAAGAGTTGATAATCTCAAGGGGTCACAATGGGTTGATGTTGATTCTGAAAAAGATACCAATGATAATAAGAAGTAATTTAGACTATAATATATATTGAAACTAAAAAATAGGGTTGGAATTGATGATTATAATATCATCAGTGACCATAAAATGCCAGTTCAAATGAGGCGAATGATGCCCCTATAGAAAGAAACTCTCTTGTCATAGGTAGAGAAAACATGTTTTAAAAAAGATACTAAAGATCATAATTTGGTCGAAGAGATTAATTAAGAGCATGAAAAATTGACAATAATCATACATTGGAGACTATTTTACAATCAGAAGACAAGAATCTCATCAAGATCAAATGGGTTTTCCATGAAAAAAATAAATTAAGACAACATGTTAATTCAGAATAAGGAAAGAATTGTGTGCAAGGTATACTCCTCGGTTTAAGGTATCATTGTAGATTAAATATTTTCTCCCATTGATAGGTTAAAAAATTATGTTATTCTTGCCCATAGTTGAGAAAAGAAGATTCAAGGTACTCTAGATAGATTTTCAATTAGTATTTTTAAATGGATTACTTGATTAAGAGGTGTACATCGATATGTATGATGGTTTTTTTATTCATTAATATAAGAAATGTTTTTACCAAATTACGAATGTGATTTATGGGATAAAGTAAGAACCAATATCATGGTATTATAAACTTGATAAATAATTAATTAATCTCAATTTCTAGTATGTAGTAGTTGATCATAATATCTATATCAAAAATGAGAGTGATCAATGGATGAAAGTTCTCATATATGAGGATGGAATATTGTTTAGTGAATTGAAAAAATCATAGTGCAATAAGTTTACATAATTTATATGGTGTTAGTTTGAAATTTCAATAATTGCAGAATTGACATTTTTAATAATTTTACAAGTGATACAACAAAAGAAGGAAACATTCATATCAAAGTCTAAATAATATATGGAGGTTCTAAAAATAAATGAAATGGAGGATTTCAAGGCAATGACAACAACTATCTTGAACCAACCTAGGTCACCCATAATGGGGGAATCGAGCCAGTCCACAATAATGCTCATGGCATGTTATTGATTACCTCAAGCTAGTGCCAAATGTCAAGATATCAAAAGACTAAAAATGGGAATGATTTCACCCTCAATATATAAATAAACACATATTACCAGAGTAACATGGTAAGAATAATAAAATTTACTCATAAAACCAATCCATAAAATAAATTATATAATAAAAGATAATCGACATTGCATGAACATAATAAGAAAAATAAATAAAATCCTTGCTAGAGGGAAGATCAAAACAGCCCAAAGAAAAACACCAACACCAAAATTAAATTACAAAACCAATAGATACTGCGTGACCAGCATCCATACTCCACATCCCGAACCATCCATCACTGAATAACCCGAACCCCAAAAATCTAAATGAAACTATGTCACTTGAATGGAAACTTAATAGTTTCAAACATTGAATCATATATATAGGGTTTTAGTGAAAATGATCCTAGTAGTATTTAACCATTGATTTTTTGTTATTCCTTTTAAATAAAATTTCATCCATGATAGGTTGAAATACATTGAGAAAATATATTTTTCAGATGTGATTACATAAATTAAAATCAATAGTGCATCCATAATCATTTTAAAAACTTCAATTTTCTTTTTATTTAAATATAAAAAATCATTTAGAAAAAAATCACTATCCTATGAAACCTTTGTTAAAATACCGATTAAAAATCCAATCTTAAAGATATTTTTAAAATATAATTTTCAAAACACACTTTAAAGCTATTATAAAAATAAATCAATATTCAAGTACAATAGATTAATCAACAAGGCACCATATTCCCAATGAGATAAAAAATAATCAAGCATCAACTCGTTCATCGTTCCACAAAATCTAATAGAACTAGGGAACACATGAAATAGAATTCCCCTATGAAATTTATAATGAATTTTGGTCGACACACTAGGTATTTATGGTGAGTTGGTTCCCTAGGAAAAACTATTTTATGTACTTTGATTATTTTTACATAAATACAGTTTCATATGTACATGTGTTTTTCATAGCATTATAGTATTGGTACTTCTTTATCCACTATTTGTATGGTAACTTCCTTAGATTATATATTTTATCAAAAGGTTATAAAAACTATAATCTATAACTAGGGACTAGAAATAGCATGAAATTAATATTAAACATAATCCATATGGTAAACATATATCATTATAAAAGGATGCAGATGTATTTTGACTATCAAGTGTTAGGGGATCATAAGCATTGAAACTTAATCTCATGTGTTGATAACTTAGTGATCTCAAGTAAATTAGATCATGATGATAGAATATCCAAATTTAAAACCATATATTTTAGGTTTCATTGGTTTTTCTTATCTAATCCCATGTGTATTTTTCTCTTAACTTGAGACCATTGTCGATGTGTTCCAATTGATCATAGACTTTGATGAAACATGAAACCCATGGAATTGATGTTGTGGTGAGGTATATTTTTTTGGGTGTGTCATTCGTGATATGGAATTACTTGAATGATCAAGATTGAATTTTTTTACCTACAAGTATAGGAAGAGATATCTCCAAACAAGATGATCAATATTGTTGTACCTTCAAAAAATCCATAGTGATGGTGGAAGAAGATAATTCTATCAAAAAAGGTGGTAAAAATAATAAATTAAGTAGTTAACGATGGTGATAAAAGTTATGAATCTTTATTTATAAGATATCATATGTAAAATAGATTATATTACATGATATGTGTCCATATGAGATGTTGTCATTGTTATGACTCTACCTTATCTCCATAGGGAAATCGATGGGTTGTTAGACTTAGCACATAGTTTGTTAATAGTTGTCATTGTTAACGAGATAAGGTCCTAGAGGGTCACACACTTACTATTTTCAAAATATTGGCCTATTCATATGAATAGTATTTTCAGGCATGGTGGGCCCCACCATGGTGTCTGAGTAATGTCCAAGTTTGAATGATTTCCATGAAATAAATAAATTCATATTATTAATGTAACATCTTGTGCCTTCTTGGCTCATTTATTTGCCAATTTTGGCTATTGGGGGTGTTCTAGAGTTGGCTTGAGGAGGTTTTGGGAGTCTTCAATGGAGGATGGAGGTACAACTGAGCTATTGTAGTAAATACATGCCATGTATTGTATACACGATGTGTAATCGTTGTTCCTGACCTTTATAGATGGAAGGTTCATGGCTTGTAAATCAGATAAGGGTTATCTAATGCGATGAGTACACATCATGTAAGTGGGATTCATGATGTGAAATAAATAAATGTTGTGGCATTTTAATTTTTAGTTAAAGCTGTAATTTTCAGAAAAACCATGGTTGACCTGGACTGTCGTTGAAATTGGTCAATGTTTAAAATTTATATTTTTACTAACTACTGTATATGTGAAAAGTAGGGTCGAACCCACAAAGAATGATATTTTTACCACTATTATTCTAAAAACATTCAAAGGACCCCATTGTTGTCAGCAGTGGAGTAGATTCCCTACTTTTTTTCTATTTATATTTTTTAATTCTTTTGTGATTTTATAATGCAGTAAAGTAACACTAATTTTTATGTTTTTGATCTAGAATAAGATGAAATAATAAACAAATTGAGAGTAGTGAAGAACAAATATATAGAACTCTGATAAAAGAACTATAAAAGTAAAACGCCCAAGGAAAAATATCTATTCTACTGGTTTTAAAAGTATTTCAATTCACTTAAAAGTTATTTAATAATACTACATTAAAGAGAATGACTTACTTCCCTCGCCAGTATTGATCTCGTCAATCAATATTGAATACATTGAAATGATTAAGTGGAAAGTAATAATTAAAATATAACCAGAATAACTTCAATTTCTCCCCATACTATGAGATTTAGCCAGAAAACATGTTCATTATTATAACAGTAATTGAAAACATTCTCAATCAGAGTATAATAATTCAAACACAAGGGAATAAGAACTCCATGAAATATGATCTGCTTCTATGCTCCTTCAACTCCCAAGATGTCCACCAAACCTTACTACTCTAATGAGAGAGAAGCTCTCGAATCTCTAATTGTGCTCTGTTGGAATCTATTCTCCGAATGCCCCCCCCCCCCCAAATCTGATGCTTGCTCTATTTTGAGTACCCACTATCTTCTGCTGCTCGTCACCGCCACTCTTCACCGACTTATATTTGTCTTTTACTATTGTACTGCACACATTTGTTTTTTTTGTGAACCACATGTCACACTAGATTCTCCCTTGTAACTAACTCAGGATGAGTTAGTTGAATGCACCTGGACGTTTTTAAGGCCTTGGTGTGAACCTACAAAATATAGAACAACAAAAAAAAGTTAAAACTGTTAAAACATGATAATAAAATAATTGATAATAATAGATAAATCATTTAACACTTATTAGGTGGATATTTTATTTATTAAATCTAAAACTTAAATTGTTAGTTATTAAATATTATTATTAAGTAATTGAGTAATTAACTTATTTAATTTAATATATTGATTAAAGTGAAATTTAGTTGTGAATAAAGATAACTTTTATTTCATTAATGAATTAAATTATGTTACTTTATTTAAATTTATAAGTTGTTAAAATTTAAGCTCTAAACATTTTATTAAATAGTTAAGTTTATATTTATGGTTTATTGTTATTATTAATTTTTAAGTCAATATTAATTTACTTATTAAAAAGTTACATAATGTTAATTTATAAAAATTTATATCGATAGTATTTATTTACTTTTATATTATTTATAAAATTATTCACTTAAAATTGTTGTGATAAGACATAAGTTTATTAAAAAATTATATATTTAATTGAGTTAATTATTATATTTATTAATTTATTAAATTTATAGTTTTAAACTAGATTATAAAAATAAAAATTAAGCATCATAACTAATTATGTAATAAAATATTTTATAAATTAGATTGAATTTAATTATTAAATTTTATTTATTAATTTTATTATTATAATTAAAATTATTTCATTATTTATAAATTTAAATTATTATAATTATTAAAAATATAAATTTATTTATTAGATTATTTTAATTTAATAGTTAGAATTAATATTTTAGTTTTAAACATTTTTGTAATTAATTTGTATATTTTATAATTTAATTAGCTATTATTGTTAATTATTTATTTATTTTATTAATAATATTTTAATCTATTATAATAAAATTAGGACCCCCCCCCCCCCCCCCCGCCATTCGGCGCAGGAGGGGGTCAATTTTATCTTCTTCTTAAAGATCTTTGGCTCTGGTGCGCTAATGGGAAAGGGCTAGTTCGTTTTCTTCAAGGGAGCGGTGGCAGGGTCTCCAGCGGCTCGGCCCTCTTCTTCTAGGCTGTTGTGTTTCATTAACTGACATTGGTTCTCCTCTAAACAAAAATCAGCGGTGACCTCTGAATTCACCAGGTGGCCTGGTGGTGTGACCCGTAGCTGTAGAATAATCTTCAATAGTGAAGGTCTCTTCAGCCCAGCCTCAAAGCAGTGACGAACCACTTCAGGTTGAATCGGCGTGGAACGGCGGGTCTTGGCGTGAGGGCGATGCGTTCCACAGATGGATGCAGAGTCTTGTTCGGATTTAGCTAAACAGCGGTGGGACTCCTCCAAGTACAGATGTTGAATGTTTTGATTGTTTAATAGAAAATTTGTTTTTTTAGATATGAGTTGTGGTTGAATTGTAGTGTGATTCTCTTGCTGCGATGGTTGATTGAGAGGAGAAGCAGTTCTGTAAGACACAAAGATGTATGTGAGTTGAAGAAGAAGTAGGAGCAGCGAAACTGGTGGTGAAGCAGGGTTTTAGGAATGTTAGTGGTGCTGTGTAAGACGGTTACATCGGTGAGTCGCGACATCGGTGAGTCGTGACATCGGTGCAAGGTGACAAACTGTTAGAAAAAGAAAATAAATCAAGACACTGAGAGAAGAAAAATATAGATGAGTCACCGAAGCCGATGCGAAAGAGAGACCGATGTAGTTTCAAAGTGATCAGTGATTCGACTCACTTATAGTTAAAAAAACATCGGTGTGTCACAACATCGGTGACAAAACCTTAAAACATAAGTGGTACCAAAGGTTAGGAGTTTATCGATGAGTTGACTCACCGATAGAACAAATTGATAAAATGAATAAAATGTTAATTAATGAAAACAAAAGAAAAGTTAACTAATCTGTTAAAGACTAAATAATTAACTTAATTAAGAACTACCTAAATAATTAAAAAACCTAAAAAGTGACTAAATTATCAACTAAGAATATAAATATTAATAGTAGTTAATTAAATTTTTTTATAAATGCAAAAAACTAACAAAGAATTAACTGAAAACATGAAATTAAAATAATTAAAATTAACTAAAGATTTTAAAAATCTAAGTTAATCAATTAAATGACAAAATGAAAACATAAAATTAAAACAAATTATTTTATTAAAAATTAACTTAATTTTTTTACTTATATAATAAACATAATAATTAAACAAGTTAATAAATAAAGTTAATCTATTTTAATAAATATAATTTAAAGTGTACAGTTTTAAATTAAAAACTAAATTAGATTAATGAAAATAAAAATGAACAATTGGTTAAATAATAAACAATTATAATAATTAAAATGGTAACCATATTAAGATTATTAAACTAAAATGTAAGCTATATAATTAGAATAATTAGAATGACTAAATTAGCTTTTAAAAGACTAAAAAACATATTTAATTATAAAAAACAATTAATTAATAAATTTATTGATAAAAATATAACAGTGATATTATTTATTAAAAAGTATTAAAATAATTAATTAAATTGTTAAAAATTAAATAAAAGATGAGGCAAAACTATGTAAAAATAGATCCACCTCAAATTCCCCCACACTTAACCATTGTTTGTCCTCAAAAAATCTCATGCTTTGTTATATTTTAAAAATAGATAGAAGTTTTTATGATTCAGCACAATCTTTAACATGCCCAGCACCTTTAAAACAAAGGAGTGAAAATTGGTTTAGGCTTTTTGGAAGAATATCATCAAATCATGTCTTGCCTAGAACAAATACTCAAATGGTAATCAAGATAGCAAAGATCATCCATCAAAGAAGGTTCCATGCCTCATATGTGAATCTACTTAACAACTCATCTCAATCTGGGCTTAATTCCAAAGTCCAAGAGTGACAAGAGGTAAAGTATCAGTGGAATCAAAAACTTAACAGAGGAAAATTGTACTTTGACTCATCACCTAGGTTCCAAATATAAATAATTTTTTTGAATAACCTTATTGATACAACATAAATGACTCCCATATAAACCAATTGACCCTTCTTTATACAGAATTCATCATTCCCCTCACCTTAATGAACTCGTTTTTGACCCTAGACACTTTATATTATTTTTCCCAAGACATGTATCATATGTTAAGAACTGTGTAATGCACTTATTCAAGGTGTACATAGGGCTTATAGTAAACAAAAATGCACCCATCATCTAGGGTCTCAGAGACTCAGCATCGAATCCCAGATGCCCAAACTACTCCAGTTTTAAAAGATTTTTTTATGAAAACTATTTACATTGTCTCATTAAGGTGATTAGTTTAATAATTAAAAGAAAAATGAGTCCCCTAGTAAAAACTTAAAACTTCCAGTTCTAAGTGTTATGATCATAACTCCACTAATAGTTTACCCATATCACTCTCGAAAATAGTCCTAAACAAATATCTCAGAAAACCACTAAGTAGATTCACTCATCAATCATCCAACCTCATTAATTTTAGATTCATATTAGTTATTAACTACCAATAAAGCATAATCGAAAGTCAAGAACCATTTGAGAAACAGTGTAAAGCCTAAAATTGTGAATGAATTTTGTAAAACAAACCATTTTTAACAAAATAATTGAAGTTTCAGTGGGAATTGACGAACCCTTCATTAAACAAAGTTTAGTACAGTCAAAAATTGACCCCCTCCCCCACACTTAAAACCCAACATTGTCCCAAAAGTTGACTTCTAAACATGGAGAAGAACAATTAAACATTAAAGGTTCAAAATAGATTTTGTATTTCATTAGATTTAAGGACATGTATAAAGGGTCCCTTTAAAGTTCAAAAATATTTTTCTCCACAAAGATTAAATTACAGGAGGTTCACAAGAAAGTACATGCATTAACACTAAATCCAGTGACACGAATTTCCATGAAAATTCAAATAGTTTCATGAATCTAGTAAGTGAAAAGTGGATAGAGTGTAAGCATGCTCAAAACTATGATTTAGTTAGATGTTCAATACAGCAGACAGAGTTCATACTAAACTCCCCAAAGATACAAGCATATTCAATAAAACACAAACACCATCAAGAAAGTATCGCCCCACACCTAAGTTCATGCAGTAGATGATTTTAATAATAATGAAATTTAGTTTTTTTATAATGAGGCACATGAAGATTTTTTATTTTCATCTTAGTGACATACAACATACTTTTCTAATACAAGTATAATTTTCACAGTAGTAGAAAAAAATTATAAAGTAACAGTCCCTGACTCAACAATAGTAATAACTGTGACTTAGCAGTGATTTATATTAAAGTGAATAGGAGAGGAAAAATGAATACAGGAGTTAAGACACTTCCCTAAATAGGTTTTTCATTAACACTTAGCTTGGGAATTACACTCCCTTAATGACATAACACCAGCATCTTATAACTCTGAAATAGAACATCAAAACCAGGAGCAATAAGTAACAAAAATTTCACAAAAAACAGAGCACAGAAGTAGCACATTTTTCAAGGTTAAAAACAAACAATGTAAAGACAAAAATAACCATGGGTTTCCTCCCATGCATTGATAAATTTTAAATTCTTCAACCAGACTTTATTTAAGATGGGTTTTCAAGCACTGTGAAGGCATCCAAGCCCTTTAGTTGTCCCTCAAAATAAAGTTTCACAATCTTCTCATTAACTAAAATGGCTTTGTTTTCTTCACCTATAATTTCAACAGCTCCATTATTTAGCACTCTCGCTATAGTAAATGGTCTAGAACACTTGGACTTAAGCTTTCCAGGAAAGAGTTTGATTCCAGATTTAAACAGGAGGACCTTCTTTCCATGTTTGAATTCTTTGGTTTGAATGATAGAATCATGAAATATTTTAGTCCCCTATTTATAAATACTTGAATTATCATTACTCTCTCTCATAATCTCATCTGGTTCACTCAGCTCATGTAATATCCTCTCACTAGAACTCTTAAAATAAAAGTTCAGAGCTTACTAATGTTGCAACATCACAGGTAAATGACAGAATTTCCCAAACAAAGGCTTGTAAGGATACATACCTACTGGGGTCTTGAAATAAGTTCTATATGCCCATAAATCTTCATCCAATTTAAGAGACTAGTCTTTACTAGAGGTTGAAACTTTTTATCAATTATCTATTTCAGTTCTCTATTATAAATTTCTACTTTTCCACTAGACATTGGATGATAAGGAGTACTAGTTTTATGAACACAACCATATTTTTCAGTCAAATATTTAAATTTTTAGTTCTTAAAGTGTGTTCCATTATCAGGGATAAAGGATTTTGGGACTCCAAATCTAGAAAAGATGTTCTTTTTGACAAATTTCATTACAGAGTTGGCTTGATTTTTGGGAAGTGCCACTTGCTCAACCCATTTTGACACATAATCAATAGAAACAAGTATATACTCATTCCTATGTGAAAATGGAAATGAAAACATGAAATCTAAACCCCAGGAATCAAAATTTTCAACTTCTAAAATCCCTTTTTTGGGTAAATTTTACTTCCTACCAACATTTTCTAGCCTTTGACACTTGTCACAGCCAACTAAAAAGATCTTAGCTTCCTTAAAAAGAGTGTTCCAATAAAAACTGGATTTTAGGAATTTTTGAGGAGTTATTTCACCACCATGGTGACCTATTCAAGGTGATGAGTGACAGCTCTCTAAGACTAGCATCATCTCTTCCTCAAAAA
This sequence comes from Viscum album, assembly GCA_963277665.1. Lineage (NCBI taxonomy): Eukaryota > Viridiplantae > Streptophyta > Magnoliopsida > Santalales > Viscaceae > Viscum > Viscum album. Next base: position 449,793,120 of record OY728157.1, on the reverse strand, counting down.
CTCACCTCTTAAGAATTCCATCAGCACATCTCTTAAACAACATTGGACAATCCCAAATATTGTATTTAAGCTCTGAATTTAATTTCTTCCTTTGGTTATTGAATAGATTTCTAGGAAGACTCTTACTACCAGGAAGTTGGAAAAATATGTATACTATGCATATTTCTTAACAGAAATAGTGGGAAGCTTTTCATCAGGGATGGAAGAGTTTATCTCCCTAGGATCTACATATTGTGTAAGAGGAATCCTAGAAAGATGTCTAGTAACTAAATTTTCATCTCCCTACTTATCCCTAATATCTAAATCAATATCTTATAGCAATAAAATCCATATAATCAGTCTAGGTTTTGTTTCTTTATTATACATAATGTACTTTAAGACTAAATGATTAGTGAAAATGACAACTTTACAGTCTAACAAATACTGTCTAAACTACTCTAGAGTAAAAACAATAGCTAGAAATTTTTTTTCAGTAGTGGTGTAATTATTTTAGGCTTCATTTAGAAGTCTACTAGAATAATACACCATACGAAATGTCTTATCTCTCATCTGTCCAAAGACAACACCTATAACCATGTCACTAGCATCACACATTAGTTCAAAAGGTAGTTTCCAATCTGGTGCAATGATGATGGGTGATGTAGTGAGTTTTTATTTTAATAGATTTAATTATTTCAAGCAATTTTCATCAAAGTTGAAAGGTTCATCCTTGAACTGCAAAGAACACTAGGGCTTAGTGATTATAGAAAATTATTTTATAAATCTTCGATAGAAACCAGAATTCCCTAGAAAACATCTAACTCTTTTTACATTTTCATGAGGTGGGTGTTTTTTAATGACTTCTACTTTAGCATTATCAACTTCAACACCGCTCTTGGACACCTTATCACCAAGCACAATACCTTTTCTGACCATGAATTGACACTTATCCCAATTAAGCACAATGTTGGTTTCAATTCATCTTTCCAGAACTAACTCAAGATTTCCTAGACAAGAATCAAAAGTATTACCCACAATGGAGAAAGCATCCATGAAAACCTCAATAATTCTTTCAATCATATCTAAAAATATATATCCATCATGCATATTTAAAAAGTGGATGGGGCTCCACACAACCCAAAGGGAACCTGCCTGTAAGCAAACATCCCAAAGGGCCATGTGAAAGTGGTCTTATCCTAATCCTCTAGAGTAACAGGAATCTGGTTGTAACCAGAATACCCTTCCAGAAAATAGAAAAATTCATTTCCAGCATGCCTCTTAAGAATTTGGTCCAGGAATGGAATTGGAAAATTTTCCTTCCTAGTGGTTTCATTAAGCTTCCTATAATCGATACAGAGTCTCCATTTTTGGGCTTTCCTAACTTGGATTTCTTCATTTTTTTCATTTTTTACTACGTTGAAACCACCCTTCTTGGAGAAAACCTGGTCTGGGTTGACCCAATCATTTTCAGAAATGAGATATATGATTCTAGTTTCCAACAAATTAATCACTTACTCTCTCAAAACATATTTCATGTTTGGATTCAATCTTCTTTGACACGCTACCCTAGGCTTATGGTTGGGCTACATAGGTATTTTATGCATACAGAATGTGGGATTAATACCCTTATTATCAGCTATGATCCAGACTATGGCATATTTAAACTTTTTCAAAACACATAACAAATTTTTTTCTTGTTTTTCATTCAACTCAGTAGAAATTATGATAGGAAAAGTGGAATTCTCACCCAAAAATGAATATTTCAAAAGAGCATGGATTGGTTTAAGTTCAAGAGTCGGTGGTTCTACACTAGAAGGAAGACTATTAATCTTGGGAGGTCCAATGTCTTCAACATAACTCTTGTAAGGAGTATTAAATTACGAAATATTTTCAATTTCATTCTTAGATTCATAAATAATAGTGTTATTGTCCAAAGTGGGAAACCTACTATCCAAATTTTCTAGATCTAAATTTTATAGGTTTACTAAAGCAGAATCATCAAGTGATCTTAAAAGTTATCCCTTAATATCATAAAAGTGTTTAGAAAGGTTATTGTTAATAGAAACACCCTCAAATTAGCTCAAAAATCTCTTATGTTTAGAAATAGTGGACTCCTCTACAGCAAAAACTAGACAGTTGTCCAGTTCTGCAAAATTTTCTAGATTCAGCATTTGAGGATAATTTTCAACTACTAAGACAGAAACAATAGGATTTCTTCTAAAAGATGAATTTCTTCAACATAGGATTGTTTTTTAGATTCTTAAATGTATTAAAGTTGATTTTTATAAGAACTTTCAGCTTGAAGGAACTCAATTTCTAAACAATTTTCAGAATATGTTAGTCTCTTAATGTTCTTAAACACATTAAATTCTTCTTGTTGTTCTCCAATTTTGAATATAAGATGATCCTTTGACACATCAATAATAGAACCACATATGGCCAAGAAGGGCCTACCCAAGATAATGGGCACCTCTTGATCACACTCTATGTGTAATACTAAAAAGTCTACAGGCAAAAACAGCTTCCCTACCCCAACTGGTAAATCATCTACCCTACCCATAGGATGAGTGAAAGATCTATCAGATAATTGCAGTATGAATGTGGTGGGTTGAAGGTCACCCAACCTCAACTGTCAAAATAGTGAGTAAGGGAGTAGATTAATGCTAGCACCTATGTCACACAAACAATTGAGCTGATTAGAATTTCCTAAGGTGCAAGGAATGACAAAGCTACATAGGTCTTTCAATTTAGGTGGGATTTTCTTTTTGAATACAGCACTGCACTCTTTAGTGAGGCTGTAGGTAGAAACTTGTTCCAAGGTATTTTTGTTTGAAACAATTTTATTAAGGTATTTCAAATAAGATGGAATTTGAATTAAGGATTCAATTAAAGGAATATTTACTTGAAGTTTTGACAAGAGACCAATGAATTGAAGAAGTTCACCCCTGGTGTTACTTTGAGGTTTCAGCTTCTCAGGGAAGGGTATGGGTGGGGAAATGTTTTTCAGAAAACTGGGTACATACCTCACCTCTTACATAACCTCTTCCATAAGCTTTTCTTTTCCTTTATTCTTTGGATTTTTAAATGAATTTATAGCTTGTTATTTACGTGAAAAATTATGATTATCTTCATTTTCTACAGCTTTCTATGAATTTGCAGCATGTCTATAGAGCATATTTTATGTTCCAAAATCAAGAATATTTTCATTTTGGGCATTTTCATGGTCTTTTTAGAAATAATTTGTGTACTAATCCCACTTCTAGTTACTACCACCATGGAATTATTTATAGGGTTAAGTTTAGTTTTTATCGAAAATATACCTATTTTCCTAGATGAAAAATCTCTAACATGTTGGAAAAGTTGTGTTTCCATATTTTGCATTCCCACATAATTTTTCATTTTATCTTACTCATATTTATTTTGATGTTTTTAGTTGATTCATGTATCTTTCGTCTTTAGAATTAATTTTGTTCAAGATTAGATCAATCTTAGAAGACATTTGGTTATCATTGGTTCCTTGTGCATTTGAAGAATCACCCCTTTGTTGATTTTGAAGGTGTGGTCTATGTTGGTTAAAGTAATTAGGCGTAGTTGACTGTTTAATTAGGCCTTGATCTTTCCATGATCAATTTGGATGGATCCTATAGCCTTGATTATAATTGTTTGAAAATGGATCTTCTTTAGGAGGCATTCTAGGACCATAGTTAACAAAATTTGAGTTTTCTTGTTTTTGGGAAGACATATCAAAGTTAGGGAAAAAGTTTTTAGTATGCCCAAACATACCACACTGTACACACTGTTACTTTAAAGATTGATTGGTGTTTTGATAGCCAAGTTGGTTAACAGTTTGTTTAGAGTTCTGGATCATTAGATATTGATGTTGGTTGGTGGTTTTAGTAAGTTGAAATTGAGTTTCATTCATTGAACCAGTGATTGGGTATCTCTTCAATCTTTTCATTTTTGAATTGTTATGTTGTAAATTCTAGGAAATATTATTAAAAAAATTTCTCAACTCTTAATCTATCTTGTCAGTGTAATTACCCCTAGTAGCTTTATCAACTAGATTATTTATAGAGGATGAAATACCTTCATATAAGGTATCCCTGAGCAGATGGGATGGGAGTTGATGATGAGGACACTACCAAAGCAGGTCCCTGAATCTCTCCCAAGATTCATGAGACGATTCTACATCCCCTTGATAAAAACTAGTGATATTTTTTATAACTTCACCCTTCAGTCTTTGGGGATAAAGTTTCATTATGAATAAATTGTACACTTGATCCCAGTTTCAAAAAATGTTCTCATCTAGGCTTAAAAACAAATTCCTAGCATTTGATTTAAGGAAAAGGGAATGAATATCATTATTAACTCATTATCTATGAGTCCTAGAAGAGGTAGCTACTGTACAGTATTATATAAGTATCTAATAAAAGCAAGAGAGTCCTTATTAGGGAGCCCATTAAATACAGGCAACAGTGAAATGTGTGATTGTTTCACCTCATAGTTTCTGTTTCTAGGAGATAGTCTAATGGATAATGTATTGATTGAAACTTGAGGAAGTTGGAAATCCCTCATCCTAGGTCTTTCAACTTCATCTAAGAGTTCTAGTTGATAATTTTGAAATTCATTAGGTGGAGGAACTCTCTCATCTAGGTTCTCCATTTCTATTTTGTTTTTATTTTTTCTAAGAGTAGTTAAATGTTTGTCTATTTCAAGGTTCAGGGGCTCTAGACTACCAGAAAAGGTTCTTTTTCTCATTCAAGTGTACAAAAATATAGTATTTAGTATAAAAGAAAATAATAAAAATTCAACAAGAAATTATTTTTTATAGTTTCCAAATTTTACAGTTTTTTTAGTTTTTTTATATATGTGATTTTTTTAGTTTTATTTTTTTAAAAGAATGGCTCGTGCCTTCCTCGGAAACTACGCAAAAAAATGACCTGGACTCTTGTTGAAGTTGGTCAAGGTTTAAAATTTATATTCCTACTAACTACTGTATATGTGGAAAGTAGGGTTGAACCCACAGAAAAGGCAATTTTTACCACTATTCTTCTAAAAACATTAAAAATACACCACTGTTGTTAGAAGTGGAGTAGATTTCTGAATTTTTTACAATTTATATTTTTTAATTCTTTTGTGATTTTAAAATAAAGTAAAGTAACACTACTTTTTATGTTTTTGATTTAGACTAAGATGAAACAGTAAACAAATTGAGAGTTGTGAACAACACAAAATATAGAACGCTGATAAAAGAACATTCAAAGTAAAACGCCGGGGGAAAAATCTCCATTGTACTAGTTTTAAAAGTATTTCAATTGACTTAAAATTTATTACAGAGTAACACCTTAAATAGAATTACTTTCTTCCCTCTCCAAGAGTTAAGTCACACAGGCTGATCGATTTCAGAGTTCACCATTCCAAAATAAATCCACTGTGAAATGTTTGATTTGAAAATGACAATAGGACAAACTCGTCGTAAGTACAAAACTATTAAGAATTTAATTTTTTCTGAAAGGTGTATCCACGATCAATATCACTGATTGATTGTGATGTTTTGATATTAATTTTGAGTGATATAAAGAAATTGAATGAATTCAGTATTGATCTTGCTGATCAATACTGAATACATTAAAGTGATTAAGTGAAATGGAAGAATTAAAATATAACTAGTAGAACTTCAATTTCTCCCTGAAATAGGAGATTTATCTAGAAAACATGTTCATTATTATAACAGTAATCGAAACATTCTAAAGCAAATTATAAGAATTCAAACACAAGGGAAGAATAACTCCCCGAAAGATGCTCTACTCCTATGCTCCTTCAACTCCAATGATGTCCACCAGACCTTACTTCTCTAATGAGAGAGAAGCTCTTGAATCTACAGTGGTTCTCTACTAGAATCTCATCTTTGAATGTTCCCTCCCCCCAAATCTGATGCTTTCTCTGTTTTAAGTACCCAAAGTCTTTTGCTGCTCGTCACCACCACTCTTCACAGACTTAAATTTTTCTTTTACTGTTGCACCGTACACGTGTGTTTTTTTGTAAAACACACATCAAACTAGATTCTCCCTTGTAACTAACTTTCGATGAGTTAGTTGAATGCACCTAGACATTTTTAAGGGCTTTATGTGAACCTAAAAAATAATGAACAAAAAAACAATGTTAAAACTATAAAAACATTGTAATAAAACAATTGATAATATAAGATAAATCTATTAATATTTATTAGCTGGATATTTTATTTATTAATTATAAAAATTAAATTTTTAATTATTAAATATTATTATTAAGTAATTAAGTAATTATCTTATTTAATTTAATATATTTATTAAAGTTAAATTTACTTGTGAACATAGATAATTATTAGTTCATTAATGAATTAAATTAAGCTGCTTTATTTAAATTTATAAGTTGTTAAAATTTATGCTCTAAACATTATATTAAATATTTTGGTTGATATTTATGATTAATTATTATTATTAATTATTAATTTAATATTAAATTACTTATTAAAAAGTTACTTATTGTTAATTAATAAAAATTTAAGTCGATAGTATTTATTTACTTTTATATTATTTATAAAATTATTCACTTGAAATTATTATGATAAAACATAAGTTTATTAAAAAGTTATTAATTTAATTAACTTAATTATTATATTTATTAATTTATTAAATTTATAGTTTTAAACTAGATTATAAAAATAATAATTAAACATCATAAGTAATTAAGTAATAAAATATTTTATAAATTAGATTGAATTTAATTATTAAAATTAATTTATTAATTTTTTTATTATAATTAAAATTATTTTATTATTTAAAATTTAAAATTATAATAGTTATTAATAATATAAATTTATTTATTAGTTTATTTTAATTTAATTGTTAAAATTAATATTTTTGTTTTAAATATTTTTTTAATTAATTAATATATTTTATAATTAAATTAGTTTTTATTGTTAATTATTTATTTAAATTATTAATAATATATTAATTTATTATTATTTTTTATAAAATTAGGTCCCCCCCCCCCAATTCGGTGCAGCTAGGGGGTTAGTTTCATCTTCTTCTCAAAGATGCTTGCCTCCAGCCAATAAGGGGAAAGTGCTGGTTTGTTTTCTTTAGGGGAGCAGTGGCAGGGTCTCTAGTGGCTCAACCCTCTTTTTCTAGGTGACTGCATTTCATGAATTGGCAGTGTTCCTCCTCTAAAAAAACAAGCAGCAGCCTCCGACTTCACCTGGTGGCCTGGTGGCGTGACCCGTAGCTGCGGAATGATTTTTAACAGTGAAGGTCTCTTCAACCTAGTCTCACAGCAGTGACGAACCACTTTAAGTTCAATCAGCGTGTAATGGAGGGTCTTGGTGTGATGGCTAAGCGTTCCATGGACGGTTGTAGAGTCTTTTTCATCTTTAGCTACATAGCAGTGGGACTCCTCTTTGTACAAACGGTGAAGGGTTTCATTGCTGAAGAGAAATTTTGTTTTTTATATATGAGTTGTGGTTTAATTATAGTTTAATTCCCTTGTAGAGATGGTTTATTGAGAGAAAAAGCAGTTCTGTTGGACAAAACGATGTCTGTGAGTTGAAGTAGAAGTAAGAGCGGTGAAACTGGTGGTGAAGCAGGGGTTCATGCATGTTTGTGGTGCTGTGTAAGATGGTGAAGGTGATGGTTGAACTTGTCTGATTATACAATAAAAACATATATTTTAATTACATTTTAATGGTATTAAATGTTCATTTTTGATATTATGGGCCTGAGGTAGTGCATTTTCATTATTAACATCCATTCTCATCATTTGTGCACATCATGCCTAATATATACCAATTTAGGCCCAATGAGTCATCTGATTCTAAGGAATGTGATTATAAATATTTTAATTTTATATTTTTGGAACTATTTTTACACTTAAATTTGAACATTTTTCATTCAGGGATCAATGGATGATTCATAAACGATGATAGAGATATTTGGAGATGAATGGAAGCAATTCTAAGAGAAGGCAGATTCAAAACTAGACCACTTATGAGACTATGGGGCCCAACATACAGGCCCAATGAATCCCAAATTTTGTGGGCTGCTATAAGACATGTATAGGAACAAATAACCCTTCATGATCCAATGCTAATTTGGCTTTATGGTGGTCATTAAGGCGGCCCAAGTTATAGATACAATTCTGGGCCAGATTCTACGGTCCAGAAAAACATGCAACTAATTTGATCATATCTCGGAATACACAACTCCAAATGGGAAAAACATTTACAGGCGGTTATAAGACATCCGGTGTTCCATTTTCTTCTTCTATGTCCCACTCTTATTCGGCCATATTAAAGGTCATCCAAACGCGTCTGTTCGGTGGATGAAAGCTAGCTGCCACCTCGGGTCAAATGTGGAAAAGTCCAAATTCCACAAGCTTTCCACCACCTATGGCCTACCAAAATTAATGGAGATGCTTTGTACTATTGGAGGCTCGACCCAAGGGCTCAAAAATTCATATTTAAGGTAGTGGTGTTGGAGGATTTATCAATCTTTGGTGCTTGGTTTCATTGTAGTGTTATGCTGCCGCTTTATGTTTGTAATCACAGTTCTTTCTCATGTAAGTTGTTTAATTCACCTTAGTTTCTTAATAAATGTTCTTTTTTTACTCTTATTCTGTTCTTCTACTTATCACTTTGATACCGTTGGTTCAAGGTGTGAATTTATTCAAACCATACTTTGTGAAATTTATCACACAACGGAGGAGTGATCTTTTTCTGTTGTTGTTTTTACTTCTTCAATTCCACCTTTGTAAGTCTACTTCCCGCTTCCATTGAAACCATAGAATTAATGGAGGGATAACCCACTTATGGTTTGATCCAAGGGAGTAGCAAGGGGATGGATTTGATGTTATTTATCACCCCATTAATGTATAATCACTTCTTAAATTGAGATTTTTATTTGATGGTTTTTAAACTCCATCGTCCTTGTTGAATTTAAGGCCACACACTTCATGTGCTCATACGAACCTTTACCTTGAAGTGCTCAAAACTTTGATCCTTCAAGGGTATAGGTGATTATTATTAAAGGGTGTAGGTATTGAACCAGTAAGTGATGATGTTGTTTTATCTTCTTAAATGAACCCATCTCAAATATAAGAAATTGAAATCTTTGAAAAGGAAATACGTCCAATCCACCCTGAGTGATAACCTAGGATCAACTCATTCTTTTAAATTGAATTCACTTAAATCTGTTAGATATCCTCTAAAATCATATAAAATCTATCTAATTTGGACACTTCATAGCCGAAAAAAGTCCATAGAATGTGCGTGTTTATAGGTTACTTCTTAGGTCTCTGTGGATTCGACAACCCAAGCTAGACTACAAGGACCATTCTACCTTCATCTCTTGGGTAAATTTGAGTGAGAATAAAATTTTGGCACCGTTTCCAGGGACCTAAGTATGTTATCTTGGACACTATCATTTTTTTCATCCCTCTTCTCTGTTCTCACCCCCTCACTCCTATGGAAATCAATTTTGAACACTCCCAAACATGGGAAACCTATCCCTACTTTGATCACCAAACCCCATGTGTGACGTACAATGACCATATTAATTTATACTTGTGGGATCATCAACAACCTAATGAACCAAAATGTTTTTACTCCTATTATCCACAAAACAATCCAACATATAATGAGTTTCAATCCCCACAATGCCAATCTGAACACCATCCTATGCAATTCCAACAACATAGTTATCCTCCTGGAATAGACCATTTGTCTCAACCCCTTATCCATCCTGATCCACATCCATTACTTGAAAACTATGTTAATAAATGAAGATAATGAATTTTGAGGTTTCATCATTGAGGTTAGAACTAAAAAGCATTAAAAATTGTGAGGAACTCATCCCTACACAAACTGTCCCTTCCATAACCTTATGTGAAGTGTCTAGTTTCCCACAAACCTCTCATGAATTTATTGAAGAACCAACCTTTGGATTTGGGATAGATGAAGAAGATCAAGGAATTGTTGAAGGGTTTTTGAATCAGGAGGAAGTTGACTTTTTGGATTCAAAAGTGGATAATTTGACATCATGGATTGAGTCTCCTAAATATAACTCCATTGATAAATTTCCAAAAACACCTACCATTGAACCATTGAGAGAAATCACAAATATTGAGTCCATACCCATTCCTAAAATTGATCTTTCAAATTTCATGGTTGAATATTCTATTCAAAAGGAACCAATTCTATTGAGAAATTTTGAAAATGAAACTGAGTTCAATTCAAAGTCCCAACCTATGTTTGAAAGTTTTAGCCTACCTGAACTTGAACAAAAGGACTTTCCATCCACCCTCAAGTCTCCATTCATTGGGGATAGCCAAAAACTTCCATTTTTCACCATTTATTATCCTGAAACCACTAAAGATGTGATTATTCATAATGTCTTAGAAAATACTACAAAAGAAATTGAATCCATCATTTATGATATTCCTTGGATTTACCTTATCATTTTAGAACAGAGGTTTGTGAATGAAACAAATTCTAAACATAGAATCAATCTCAACCTAGTAGAATTGGCGAAACATGTGGTTCTTAAAATGTTGAAAGTTGGTATTGGATAAGTTTTGGGGTTCATGTTGAGCTAACGACATTAAACAAAGCGCTGCATGGGAGGCAACCCATGGTTTTCAAGTTTCCAATAATTTTGTTGTTGCAATAAACTTTATATTTTAAATAGTATTAATGAATCATTTTGTTATTTAAAAATAAAAAAAATTATTTTTGACCTGTTCTTCTATTATGAGTATGGATGGGTATGAAAGGAGAGCACCATATTCATCTGTGTCACGTGGTGTGATCCTTGAGTAATACCATACCAAGAAATTTAAAAAGAAGACAATATATCATCAGTTTATTTTGTTGTATTTTTATTATTTTATAGGTTAAGATAAAAATAACCAAAATAATAAAAATAAGATAATAATTAAAAAATGGGACACTCCATAGGTCGTGGGGAAAACCCTGTCACAACCGGTGAAGCCGCGGGGACTCGAACCCGGGACCGAAGGGAGACAAGGGCGCGCGCTTACCACTGACCTACAGATCAATATTCTTACTTATTCTATAATTTTTATATATATACTTATATTTTAATTATATATATATTTTTTTTTTGTTTCCCTTTTTCCACTAGGGAACTTTTCAAGCGACATGGATATCAAAGGACTAAATTCGAGTGACAAGAACTTCAAACTTCAACCATCAGGTGACTTCATTCCATGATCCTCATATTTAAATTTCCTTATTGAACTCCCCTTTTATTCCTCTACCCCATTCTAAATTTTATTTTTATGAAACTAGGGACAGTTTCATTCTAAGTTTGGGGGTGTGGAAACAAAATGTTTGATTAAAAAAAACCATGTTAAAATAAAAAAGAAGTAAAATTCATTTATCATTCATATAGTAACATCTTTGCTCACATTAAAACTACATATCAAATAACTCTTACTTCCTTGACTCTTAATTTAATTAATGATTAATTTTAAAATCATTGATTTTGGATGTTTTCTTGTCCAATGAAAATTTTCATCATTTTTATTTTCATCCATTATATCAAAATGCCAGAATGCACGTCCTCTAGACTGTGGGGTGCTAATTTAAAATTTTGGGGTCCCATAATAAATAGTATAGGCTGGTTTTATTTTTATGAATAATATGAGTATTCAAAAAGTAAAAATAAAAAAAGTAAAAATAAATAAAAATAAATAAATGTTTTTTGCGTGTAGAGAAATGGATTGATAAAATGTGAGGCTTTCGGCACTTGGGGATCATGACTCCAGAGTTTTCTAGACCTGAGTTTTTCAATCTATCTCTATTTATGGTAATATGACTTTTTTTAATTAAGTTAACTCGAGATGATGCCCGAGTATGTGGGCGTCACTTGGTGCCCTAAGGCCTTTGAGTTTAGGAGTCATCAGAAAAGTCTTGCTACATTGGTTAATTTGATTAACTGCAATCTCAATTACTATAGCAATATTGCAAAAAAAATCCAAAAAAACTAGGAATGAAGAATACTCATATTTGGATTAAATGTGATTCCACCTAGCGTTTCCATGATTTCCCCCTTGAATGAAAATGAACCCCCATATCTATTGTGATACAAAACACATCATTACACCTAATTGAGTTGGATGAAGTATGATGATGGATTTGATCAAAGGGATAGGCTTGGGATTGGGATATGATTTTAAATTCATCTTGTTTTAAATTATCTTGATAGGTTATAAAAATATATTTGTGTGCAGTTTACATTGTGAGCACTGTTTGTTATAATGTCTTTGAAGAAAGGAATTCAAATAAAATCATTGAATTATTTTCTCGAGACTAGAAAATATCAAGTTTGGGGGGGGGGGGTGATTATCCAATAAAAACATATATTTTAATTACATTTTAATGGTATTAAATGTTCATTTTTGATCTTATGGGCCTGAGTTAGTGCATTTTCATTATGAACATCCATTCTCATCATTTGTGCACATCATGCCTAATATACACCAATTTAGGCCCAACGAGTGATCTGATTCTAAGGAATTTAATTATAAATATTTTAATTTGATATTTTTGGAACTATATATAAAATTAAATTTGAACATTTTTCATTCAGGGATCAATGGATGATTTAGAAACGATGATGGAGATATTTGGAGATGAATGGAAGCAATTCTAAGAGAAGGCATATTGGAAACCATCCCACTTATGAGACTGTGGGGCCCAACATATAGGCCCAAAGAATTCCAAATTTTGCGGGATACTAGAAGAAATGTATAGGAACAGATCACTCTTCATGATCTAATGCTAATTAGGCTTTTATGGTGGACATTAAGGCGTCCCAAATTAGAGATACAATTCTGGGCCAGATTCTGCGGCCCAGAAAAACATCCCGATAATTTGATCATATCTTGGAATACACAACTCCAAATGGGCCCACATTTTACAGGAGGTTAGAAGACATCCAGAGCTCCATTTGCGTCTTCTATCTACCACTCTGATTCTGCCCTCTAGAAGGTCATCCAAATGCGCCTGTTCATTGGATGAAAGTTGGTTGCCACCTCGGGTCAAATGTGGAAAAGTCCAAATTCCACAAGCTTTCCACCACCTATGGCCTACCAAAATAAATTGAAATGATTTTTACTGTTGGAGGATCGACCCAAGGGCTCCAAAATTCCTATTTAAGGCAGTGGTGTTGGAGGATTTAGTAATCTTTGGTGCTTGGTTTCATTGTAGTGTTATGCTGCCGCTTTGTGTTTGTAATCGCATTTCTTTCTCATGTAAGTTGTTTAATTCACCTTAGTTTCTTAATAAAAGTTCTTTGTTTAATCTTATTCTGTTCTTCTAATTATCACTTTGATACCGTTGGTTCAAGGTGTGAATTTATTCACACCATACTTTGTGAAATTTATCACACAACGGAGGAGTGATCTTTTTTTGTTGTTGTTTTTACTTCTTCAATTCCGCCTTTGTAAGTCTACTTCCCGCTTCCATTGAAACCATAGAATAAATGGAGGTATAACCCACTTATGGGTTGATCCAAGGTAGTAGAAAGGGGATGTGTTGGATGTTATTTATCACCCCATTAATGTATAATCACTTCTTAAATTGAGATTTTTATTTGATTATTTTTGAACTCCATCGTCCTTGTTGAATTTAAGGCCACACACTTCATGTGCTAATAAGAACCTTTACCTTGAAGTTCTCAAAACGTTGATCCTTCAAGTGTATAGGTGATTATTATTAAAGGGTGTAGGAATTGAACCAGTAAGTGATGATGTTGTTTTATCTTCTTAAATGAACCCATATCAAATATAAGAAATTGAAATCTTTGAAAAGGAAATATGTCCAATCCACCCCGAGCGATAACCTAGGATCAACTCATTATTTTAAATTGAATTCACTTAAATCTATTAGATATCCTCTAAATGCATCTAAAATAAATCCAATTTGGAAACTTCATAGCCTAAAATAGTCCATAGAGTGTGTGTGTCTATAGGTTACTTCTTAGGTCTCTGTGGATTCGACAACCCAAGTTAGACTACAAGGACCATTCTACATTCATCTCTCGGGTAAATTTGAGCGAGAATCAGTGTCGGGGTCATGAGCTGAAACATGGAAAGGGTGTTGTCACTGAGAATGATGAGGAAGTTCATTATTGAGTCGTGTGGATAATGCATCGATTAGTCAAAAGTAGGGGAGAAATGGTGAATGGAATGGGTGGATAAAATAAGTGAATTAACGGTGAGTGCATGAAACAGGTCGGTGTTTGAAATGAAAATGAAATGAATATTTGTGTGTGTGTGACACACCGGTGGAAGAAAATAGTGAGACACTGATAGTTAAAATTAAATGATTCATTGATAGTTAAATCAAAGTAAAAATAAAATGTATTGGTGAGTCCGTGAGACTGATGGGTGTTTTTCATCGGTGATTCAGTGAATCACCAATAGAAGGATGAAAGCATGGGATAAGTATTGGTGTGTGCTTCACACACTGATGGAATAAAAAAAGTACTCACTAACAGTTAATAAAAATTAGTCACCATTAGTTAAAATAAAATAAATAACAATTCACCGATGTGAGCATGAAACCAATGAAAAAAAGAAACCGATCGGTGAATCGAGAGAAAAAGGATTGGTGTATCGCGGCATCGGTGAGTTGCAAAATCGGTGCAAGGTGAGATACCGTTAGAAGTAGAAAAGAAATGAAGACACCGATAGAAGAAAAACAAAGACGAGTGACCAAAGACTATGTGAAAGAGAGACCGATGTTGTTTCAAAGTGATCAGTGAGTCGACTCACCAATGGTTAAAAAAACATCAGTGTGTCGTGGCATCAGTGCCAGAACATTAAACCATCGGTGGAACCGAGGGTTAGAAGGTTATTGGTGACTTGACTCACCGACAGAACAAATTCTAACAATAAAAAATTAATATTAAACAGATAATAAAATTAATAAAATGTTAATTAATTAAAAAAGGATAATTTAATTAAACTATTAAAGACTAAATAATTAACTTAATTAAAAACTGACTAAATAATTAAACAACCAAAAAAAGTGAGTAAATTATTAACTAAGAATATAAATATTAATATTAATTAATTAAAATTCTAAATAAATGCAAAAAAATTCAAATAATTGACCATGAACATGAAATTAAAATAATTTAAATTAATTAAAGATTTTAAAAAACTATGTTAATCAATTAAATTAAAAAATGAAAACTTAAAATTAATAACACATTATTTCATTAAACTTTAACTTAAATTTTAACTTCTCTATAAACAGAATAATTAAAAGAGTTAATAAATAAAGTTAATCTATTTTAACAAATCTAATTTAAAGGGTAAAGTTTAAAATTAAAAAACTAAATTAGGTTAATGCAAATAAAAATGAATAATTATTTAAATAATTAACATTTAAAATTATTTAAATGTTAACCTGGTTAATATTATTAAACTAAAAAGTAAGTTAATATAATTAGAATAATTAGAATGACCAAATTAGCTATTGAAATACTAAAAATAATATTTAAATATAAAAAATTATTAATTAATAAATTTAATGATAAAAATACAAAAGTGCTATTATTTATTAAAAATTGTTAAAATAAATAATTAAATTGTTCAAAATTAAATAAAATATATGGAAAAAATATTTAAAAATAGAACCACATCAATGGTCTACATGCTCATTAAATATTACACAACATGAAACTTTTGTGATTCTAGGTTGTAAGACCTTCTATCAGCTAAAATTTCATTCATTCGACCACTCCCTCTCTCTCTCTCTTACTTTGGTATAGCCCTAGGTTCCTTGGGTGGATCTTCTATCACCCTTCCTCCTACTTCAATCCATTGGTTCCAGTTATTATTAGTTGACGATAAGCTGTGAGTGAATTTCTCTTTTAACCGTGATTTTCTTTAATTATTCTTTTATGGATTCCTTATGGAGATTTTTTTTGTTTGGGTGTGAGTTAGGTTGTTTTTTTAAGACCTTTTGATTAAGTGTCAGTTTATACATGGTTTTTCATGGTGTAGTTGTGTTTTTTTTGTCATTTCTTCTTCACGCTTTAATGTACAGTGAATTTTCAAATCTCTTTGGGGTAGGGAACCCTTATTTCTCATTATTTTATATCATCTTTGAGGTTTTTTCTCATTAATAGGTTATGGTTTTTTTGGCATAATAAAAGATAAATCATTGGTTAAATTTGAAATGGAATGGTAAAGGGGCTTGATCTGCATGTTTTTATAGCTTTGTCATTATTTTTATATTTTGGATTGTATGGTCTTGATGCCTAGCTAAAAATTTTGGTCATTGGGGGCTTTTTTGGACCGGATGATATGTGTTGTAACTGCTAAATTTTTTGTGATTTTTTGATAACACCCTAAAAATTGAAATTGGATAACCACTTATATTTTTTTAATGAAATGGTTTCCCCATGATTATGTCTTATGTGAAAGATCTCCTAAAATAAAGGGAAATATCATAATATACCATTTGTTAAATCTATATATTAATATTTTTATTGATATGTCTGTGGCTGAGTTGTGGGGTGGTGATGTGTGGTTAAGGAGTGTGGGACTGAGGGTTCCATGGATGAGATTTTAGGGAAGTGATTTTGTGGTTGTTTATCCATTCTTTTGGGGTGTATAGTCGGTGGTTGTTCGGCCATTCTTTTGGTGCGTCAAGGTGGGGGTTGTTTGGCTGTGTTTTTGGGGTGGTGAAGTGGTTGTTGTTTAGTTGTGCTTTTTGGTGGTGAGGTGATGGTTCGATGATAATGATGTGCTTCTGGTGATGTGTGGTTGATTCATTCTAGATTCCTATATATTGATGGAATAAATAATTATTTTTTAATACTGATTGAAATAGTTTGGGTTTGGTTAACATAATTGGATGGAAATGGATGATGAATAAAAAAATAAAGGGTTCTGTGGTAAAATGTGTATGATGCTTAATAATGAAATGGTTGGAGTGGATAATGGATAGGTCGGTGGTGTGATGTGGATTGTGGATTGTGTGGTGTTATACATTTAGAGATGGTAGCAAAAGTGGGGATGCTATGAGTTGGTTAGAGTTTTATTATGAACACATAGGTTGGGATTGTATCACCAGTGTAGAAAAAGTTTTTAACGATGGTTAAATTTTATTTTTTTACTTTGGAGTTTGGAAGAAATTATTATAGGAGATGTTATAAACATTGTTTTTTACGTTAGTTATTTTAAAACTGACATAAAAATCACAAATATGAAGCATTTTTCACATCGGTTGATAAAAAACTGACATGGAAAACGCCTGGGAGTCGTGGTTTATTACATCGGTTATTTAATAATCGATGTGGTATATACTCTTTCACGTCGGTTATTATATAATCGATGTCATAAATCACTCCTCCTAAGCCTTTATCACGTCAGTTATTTTCATAACAGATGTGATAAACCTGTCTGTCAAGCAGTTTCCCATGTCGGTTAAATAATAACTGACGTGAAAACATATCTACTAGGTCGGTTATTTTATAACCGATGTAAAAAATTATTCATTTCCATTTATTATGTAGGTTATGAAATAATCGATGTAAAACCATTTCTCATTCATTTATTACATCAGTTTTTAAATAACTGACATTAAAACTAATCTCAATGCATTTTTTACATTGGTTATAAAATAACCGACGTAAACAACAATTGTTTTTTTAATAAAACCGATCAACCACTATTATTCCCTACCAAAATACCTGAAAGAGATCAAAAACATTCCAAAATCAGACCAAAACTCGATCAAAAACATACCAGAACCCCCCCCCCCCACTGGACAGCCCCCACCACACCCCTAGACACCCCACCCCACTAGACAACCCCAGAACAAAAACATACCAAAACCAGACCAGAACGCTACCCCACCCCACTAGACATCCCCCACCACACCCCTGGACACCCCCACCCCCTGGATAGCCCCCACACCCCTGGAAAACCCCCCACCCTCATGGACACCCCCCATGCCCTGGATAACACTTCCACACCCCTGGACAACCCTCTCGCACCCATAAAACCCCCCACCCTCTTGGACACCCCCACCCCCTGGGCAACACACCCACACCCTAGAAAGCCCTCCCACACCCCTAGACCCCCCCCCCCCCCCCATTAGACACCCCCACACACCCCTGGACATCCCCCCACTTTTTTGGACATCCCTCCCACCCTCCTGGACACCCTCCCACCACCACCCTAGTGGACAGCCCCCACCACACCCCTAGCCACCCCACCCCCCACCCCACTGGACAGCCCCCAACACACCCCTGGACACCCCCCACACCCCTGGACAACCCCTCACCCCTGGAAAGCACCCCTACACCCCTAGACAATCCCCCACCCTTTTGGACACCCCCACCCCCTAGACAGCACTCCCACACCCCTAGACAGCCTTCTCACACCCCTAAGAACCCCCCCACCTCCTGAACACCCCCACCCCCTGGACAGAACTCCCACATCCCTAGATAGCCCTCCCACAACCGTAACCCCCCCCCCCCCCTCCACTGGACACCCCCCACACCCTTGGACACCTCCTGGACATCCCCCCACTCGCCTAGACATCCCTCATATCCTCTTGGACACCCTCCCACTCCACCCCACTGAATAGCCCCCACCCCACCCCTGGACACCCCCACCCCACTGGGCACCTCCAGAACAAAACAGACCAAAACCCAACCAAAAATAGACCAGAACCCCCCCCCCCCTGGATAGCCCCCACCACACCCCTAGACACCCCCACACCCTTGGACTGCCCCTCCACCCCCTGGACATCCCCCACACCCCGGGACAACCCCCACCCTCTTGGACACACCCAACCCCCTGAACATCACTCCCACACCCCTGGACAACCCTCCCATGCCACTAGAACCCCCACCCTCATGGACATCCCCACCCCCTAGAAATCACACTCACACCCCAGGACAGCCCTCCCACACCCCTAGAACCCCTCCCCCCACCCCACTGGACACCCCCACACCCCTATACACCCCTTGGTCATCCCCCCCCCCCCCCACTCACCTGGACAACCCTCCCACCCTCATGGACACCCTCCCACCCCCTGGACTACCCACAACCCCATGGACACCCCCCCCCACACCCCACTAGGCAGCCCTCCCACACACCACTGGAAACCCCCCTCTCCCCATAGGACACGCCCACCCTCATGGACACCATGGACCCCCCCCCCACACACACCCCTGGATAGCCCTTCCACACCCCTGGACAGCCTTCCCACCTGCTGGACACCCCCCTCCCCCCCACAACATCCCTCCACTCACTTGGACAGCCCTACCACCCTCCTGGACACCCTCCCACCCCCTGGACTGCCCCCCATGGACTTCCTAGACACCCCACCCCACTGGAAACCCCCCCCCACACCCCCATGGAAACCTCTATCACCTCACAAGACAACCCTTCACACCCCTAGACACCCCTAGACAGCCCCCATTCCCTTGGACAGCCCTCCCATCCTCTTTTAAATACTCTAACCCTCCTGGACACCCTCCCACACACCAATGAACCCCCCCCCCCCCCCACCACACCCCTGGACAGCCCCCACCACACTGGACACCCCCAGACCAAAAAAAAACAAACCAAAACCAGACCAGAACCCCCCAACAGACTAAAACCCCACCAAAACCAGGCTAGAACCCCCCCCCCCAATGGATAGCCCCTACCACACCCCTGGACACCCCCACCCCACTGGACACCCCCAGACAAAAAACAGACCAAAACCAGACTAGAACCCCACAACCCACTGGACACCCCCCCCCCACACCCCAGGACACGCCACACCCCTAGACCACCCCCACCACTTGGACAGCCCCACACAACCCTAGACACCCCCCCCCCCTCTTGGACCCCCCCCCCCCCCATGGACAACGCTCACACACCCCTAGACATTCCTCCCACACCCCTAGAACCCCTCCACCCTCCTGGACAACCCCACCACCTGGACTGCACTCCCACACCATGTACAGCCCTCCCACACCGCTATAACCCCTCCCCCACCCCACTAAACACCCCCCCCCCCTCTACACACACCCCTGACCCCCCCCCCCCCCCCCACTCGACTGGACATCCCTCCCACCCTCCCGGACACACTCCCTCCCCCACCCCGCTGGATAGCCGCCACCACACCCCTGGACACCCCCACCCCACTGGACACCCCCATACGAAAAACGGACCAAAACCCAACCAAAACCAGACCACCCCCCACCCAATTGGATAGCCCCCACCACACCCCTAGACACCCCCACACCCCTATACTACCCCCCACCCCCTTGACAGCCCCCCACACCCCTGGAAAACCCCCCACCCACCTGGACACCCCCACCCCCTGGAAAACACTCCCACACCCCTGGATAGCCCTCCCACACCCCGAAACCCCCCCCCCCCCACCCTCCTAGACACCCCACCCCCTGGAAAGCACTCCCATACACCTGGATAGCCCTCCCACACCCTTAGAACCCCCCACCCCACTGGACAGCCCCCACACCCCTGGACATCCCTCCACTCGCTTGGACATCCCTCCCACCCTCCTGGACACCCTCCCACCCCCACCCCACTAGACAGCCCCCACTACACCCCTGGACAACCCCCCACCCCATTGGACACCCCCAGACTAAAAATAGACCAAAACCCAACCAAAACCATACCAGAACCCCCCCCCCCCCCACCACCACCACACCCCTACACACCCCCACACCCTTGGACTACCCCCCCCCCCCACCCTGTGGAAAACCCCCCACACCCCTGGACAACCCCCACCCTCCTAGACACCCCCACCACCTGTAAAACACTCCCACACCCATGGACAGCCCCCTCACCCCACAAAACACCCCCACACCCCTGGACACCCCCTAGACAACCCCCCACTCCCCTGGACAACCCTCCCACCCTCTTAAAAATGCTCCCACCCCCTGGACTGCCCCCCCCCCATCCTTATGGACACCCTGGACACCCCCAGCCCACTGGGCAGCCCTCCCACACCCCTGACCCCCCCCCCCCACAAGACACCCCCACACCCATGGTCACCCCTTGGAAAACCCCCCACTCCCATAGACAACCATCCCAACCTCCTAGAAACGATCCCACCCCATGGACTTCCCCCCCCCCCACTCTAATGGATACCGAGAACACCCACCCACCCCATCGGACAGCCCTCCCACACCCCTAGATACCCCCACCCCACTAGACACCCCCCACACACCCTTGGAACCCCTCCCCCCAGACAATAATCCATACCAAAAAAAACCATCATAAGTAGACAAAAATAATAAGTTGAGTAGAATTAAACATTCACATATATAAAATTCAAAACAGACAATGTTAACATAAAAAAACTAAATCCAACCTAAATGACTACCAAATACACAATTATAATGACAATATTCAAAATTACATTTTACACTACAAACAACTAAAATTCAATCAAACCAATAAAATAATTTGACCATTCCACTTATAAGTGTTTGACGTATTGAGCACTATAGGTTTGAGGGTCATCAAATAGCTACAAATTAAAAGGATAGTAGTTAACGTGTATACTGGATAAATCAAATGAAATTTTATTACAAAGTTTAAAATAAAATCTCACCAGGTCAAAGTTCACAACTGTTCCAATTGTAATTATTTCATACATAAATCTTAACATATACTCTCTGCATTCGATGATGCCTTGTTGTTCATGAAAATTCTGTTTGAATGAGCATAAATTCAAAATATTATTTTTGTGTAATAAATCAAAAATTACAAATTATAAATTGATATTTACCTTTACATTTACATATTTGATCTTTTCACTCCTTTTCTTTGTGTTTTTTAAAAAGTAGACCCATCCCCTATTACAAAATAATATGAATGGGATAAATTTAAAATTCATTATAATATATAAAACTATTGAGAAATTAAAACTTAATTTTCCAAAATTTTCTTAAAACTTTCCTGCACATCGCCATGGACAGAGAATATCCAATAATGTGTTTTCTCTCATGGGAAAAAAACACCTAACATCCAATGATCACTGATAAAAGTAAATTTAAGGTTAGTGGTTTTTTATGTTAAAAGATAATGAACTCTTTGTCAGAGATGTGTTTCATACCTCTCACAAAAAGGCATTATCCAACATTGTGTGACTATATTCTATTCAAATCTTTTAGAAATATAATTCATTCATTGTTCCTCATCTAACGCACATGCTTCAGGGGTAATCAAATGTGGGTCTATGAATCCATATACATATGTCCTCTCATTCTTCTCACAAATGTTATAAAGATACCTATTACAAAATAGATATAAGTATACATTTTTAATAAAGATAACGTAGGGAAAAGGTGTTAAGACTTACATAGAAAAACTTTTCACCACGTTGTTGCCCAAATTATCTCTAGTAACAAGCTCCATGATATCGGTTTTCACAATCCCCAAAGTTATTTCATGTCTAAAAACATGATCTTCCATTGGAAACTCATAATGATCCGCCAAAAAATTTGAATATCTTGACAATCTTTCAAGACTACTACAATCTATATCTGATGTCATAGCCATTTTTCTTTGTTATTGTCTATACAATATTTCTTTACCTTTGAAGTATTATTGTAAAAATAAATAGAAAAATATATTAGTTTTCATATGAAAAAACAACTTTAATAAAAAAATATAAGATATAACATACATACCTATATGGTAATGAGTCGCAGAAGTCTGGATGGACAAATTAAAAAATGGCTATTACTATGTCCAATTCTCATCACCTCATATGTAGGTAATGGTACTCAAGTGTATCTATCTATAATATCCTGTATAGTGACCCTATGATTCTCTACCTCTAATTATTGATGATGAAATATATCTCCTTTACAATATACCAGCCCATATGCAATTATATGATGTTAAGGATCATCAACAGACAACTCACAATAAGTAGGAAGCTACGGAGAAGGAGTAGGATAAAAATGGGGTCCTCAGGATAAGGTGGGGAAGTGGGAGCTATTGGAGTAGGTGGAGGATAAATAATGGGGTCTGTAGGGGGAGGTGGAGGAGTGGGAGCTATAGTCTGAAATTTTATTTGCATGTCTGCAAACATAGAATGTACCGACGCTCTAATATTTTCCCCCATCGTCGCATTAATATTATGAACATAATATTCCAAGGATTCTATTTTTTTTATAAGCACCCTCAACAGAAGAAGTTGAAGAACGTGGAAACACTTTTCTTACAGATACTCCTATCGGATATCCTTGTACACGACCAGGATGTTCATGCTTTCCCAATGTTGCAGATAAAATATCTTGCCTACCAGTTGCTGTAAATTCCCCATGTGAGCTCTGATCCTCAAGGGTATCTTGTATTATTTAATTGAAAATTTCTGTAATGATTTAAATTATATTATGAATATAGTTAACTTAAATAAATAAAATAGATATCTAACAATCCTCTCAACTACGATTCTCGAATCTTTTGAAAGATATTTCTCTTTTTTTCCTATCCGAGATCTCTTCCATTTTTCATGTTTAGATGGAGGGGATGGAGGGGCCACCTTTCTAGGGCTTTAAGACTCAGCTCTTAGTTTTTGTAATTTTTCCACCATCATTTGTTCTTCCAATAATGTATACCCTCCTCGAGATAAACTATGGGGGTATACATTTTTTGATTGGATATCCTGATGATATTTCCTTTTTTGTTGTAAATTAAGAATAATAAATCATTAACAAAACATTAATAAGATCATTTATATAAGAAAGATTTTAAAATTTTACATTGCCCTTAGCAAAAATGAATCTTGACATCAACTTTCAACAAACTCTCTCCATGTGTCTTCATCTATGAAAGGATATATATGACATGGATTGTCATGACTCCTATGACCAAAAATGAAATCAGATGAGATGTTTGATTTGATATCCCTCCATCTCCTGGAATCCATCAATAAGCTTTTCTTCCTGACTCCTCCAGTGTCAGGAATATCAAATGTCATCTGATAAAGAATAGGTTAAACATATTATATATACTAGAAACATTTAAATAATAGGCAATAAATAGAAAAATATCTTACCAAAAATCGTCTCCCACAACTGAGAGATTATCTCTTTGTCCACACTTCTCTAGTCATCATACAAAATGCTTACTTTTCTCTTACCCTGAGTTGATACAAAACTCTTAAAATCTTTTGCATTTGGACCTCTAGGAATATCATCCTCATCAAACTCAACAAGTATCCTCTGATCCTGTGTATGGGAAAGTGATAATTTTGGTAAACATGTGCACCCACATTTACCAACTCTTTAACTCTTTTTCGTAATGGGAGCACATGAGGAATATTGGAGAACATCAAGAGGAGAATGTGAATGTTCCTCTCCATATTTATGACCAATATGCTCATCTCTAGAATCATGTGGTTGATCAACTGATTGATCTATCATTATCCTTCAAATCAAAAAAAACATTAGTTCAAAAATATAAAAATTCAAATAATACAATACTAATGTAAACAAAAAAATAGAAAATTGTACTAAGTTACATAATAGTTGACATGGTTAATATGTTAAGCATGTTAAACAATGGTAAAGATAGTAAACATGGTAAACATGGTAAACATGGTAAACCTGGTAAACATGGTAAACATGGTAAAGTAATTTTCATTGAATAAAAATAATAGATATATAATTTATGTAATGGTAAACATGATAAAGTTAACTAAAAAAAATCAAAACAAACAAAAACTTATAATTATTTGTTTTAATACGTGCTTTAATAAAGAAAAAACTTACAATATCTAACATTTTATGAAAATAGTAAATGTAAACAAGAAAAAAACAAATGTTACCTATAATTTTAGGAATTTACAAATGGATTTTTTTCCCAAATTATTTCATCGTGATCGTTTCTTATGGAACAAACCATGTCTTCAACACGCTCATCATTATGTTCGGTTAATATTTCCATGGAATTCGAGATCTCACATAAATCATCATCTTCATCAAGTTGATCCTCACCAACATATTGTTTTTCCCTTGTAAAAGAATAACACACTTTATATCTTATTGATCTAATACATAGAAAATTTGTTTTTCATGTGTTTCCATTATAAAAGAATTAGATGTGTCTTCCAATCTATTCAGATTAACAACTGTCATTCCAAATTCATCATGTCTGACACTATTGTCACTGATAAACCATTTACAGTTAAAAATAGGAACTTTATTTTAATGTAATCAACCTCCCATATTTCTTCAATCACTCCATAATATGCACTTGATTCATAAATTGGATTTTTTTCTTTAGCACTCAAAAAATTCATTACTTCTGTAAACACCAATAAACCACTATTCTGAACTGCACTTCTATTGTCCGGAGCTTTCGTATGAAATGTATAGCCATTAATTTCATAACCGAACCATGTTATCCCATTTAAACATGGACCACCCACGTCCAATTTTAATGTATCTGATACATCTGATCTACCAAGCAAGGTCTTTTTAAACAATGAAAAAAATGTTTTATTGTGCTAATTCAAAATACACATTTTTTTTCTTGGGATGACATTGTTTCAACTCATTAATATGAAATGTGATATATGGTTGAGCATAAGCTATGTTATTCAAGATGTATAATTCTAACTTCTTCATCCGTTCAGCTGACAAAGATTTGACTTTCAAGCCACAAATCCCCTTTCCCACATTATTAACTTGTTCATGGTGAGATGGAGGCAAACTTATGTGTTGTGCCACAGCCAAGTAGCTCATACAAAACTATGCAACCTCCTCAGAAATATATTTTTCAATATTGGAGACTTCAGGTCGATATGTATTCTTAACATACCCCTTCAATATTTTCACATACCTTTCAAAAGCATACATCCAACGAAGATATACAGGCCCACAAAGCTTCATTTCTCGAACCAGATGAATCATTAAATTCACCATTATATCAAAAAAAGATGGAGTAAAATATATTTCCAATTGAAAAAGTATACAAATTGAATCCTTTTCCAAAATTTTCAAATCAATCACATCAATCACCTTATTACAAATTTAATTGAAAAAATAACCCAACTTTATTATAGTCTTTCTCACACAAATGTTCAATATTCCATGCAATGATACTGGTAGAAGTTGTTGCATCATGATGTGAAAATCATGAGATTTCATACCTATCAACTTCAAGTACTTCAATGAGACAAATTTTTTTACATTTGAAAAATATCCTTGAGGCACTTTGATGTCATGAAGACACTAAAAAAAGATAATTTTCTCCCGGTTGGATAATTTATGAAAAACCAGGGGAAGAAATGTTCATCTTCCATTAGGAGTGGGAGCTAACTCCAAACATATTCCCATTGATAGTAAGTATAATCTTTCATTCAACCCATATTTTGTATTTCCTTTAATATCTAACAATGTTCCAATCAAACTATCACAAATATTCTTCTCTATGTGCATGACATCAATATTATGTTTAACTTCATGATATCTCTAATATGGTAGCTTGAAAAATATTGACATTTTCTTCCAAATATGTCTATCATTACCAGATTTCTGTGGCTTTCCCAATGACACATCATGGTTTTCTACCCTCTCAAAATATAGATCAGGGGATAAAGGTTTTGGAGAAATATCAAATTCTTGTGAGCCATTGAATGATTTTTTAGTCTTCTATAAGAGTGATCCATAGGTAAAACATTTTGATGAACCATGTACACTATTTTCCTCTCATGATGCAATTCCTAATATGAAGTCTATTGTTCACAAATTGGACATGCTTTATGCCCTTTAACACTGTAGGAAGAAAAATTTCCATATGCTGGGAATTCATTTATACTGAACATAAGCACTTCATGCTGTTGAAATTAATCCATTTTATAAGAATCATAAACCATAATACCATCCTCCCATAAAAGTTTCAAATCATCAATCAATGGTGATAAGAAAACATCAATATCATTGCTGGGATGCGTCGGACCAAATATAATTATACTCAACATGACATATTTGCGCTTCATAGAAACTTTAAGAGAGAGGTTGTAAACTACCAATAAAATAGTCCATGAACTATGTGTGTTATTTAGGGTTTGGTATGGATTCATTCCATATGTGCACAACCCTAGTATGATATTTATAATTTCATTTCCAAATGTAGGATACCTCTCATCAATTTTCTTCCATTGTGGACAATCATCTGGATGACGTATTTTTCCATCACATATTTGCTCATCAACATTCCATCTTAACCTTTTTTCATCATGTGAATTAGAAAATAAATGTTTCAAATGATGAATTATATAAAGATACCAAAATACCTTAGAAGGTATCTTTGTAATCTATACATCAGCCTGTAATTTTTCTTTCACCTTATACCATGATGTCCCACATTTAGAAAACTCTGACAGAAATTCATATTTCTTCCTATATATCATACAGTCATTCAGATAGGCATGTATTTTATTATATCCAAATCTCATCGGGCATAATATTTTCTTGGCCTTATAATGTGAATCTGGAAGATCTTTATCTTTTGGAAGAATTTATTTCATCAATTGTAGCATCTCTCTAAAACTTATGTCACTCTATCCATGTTTCTCCTTTAGGTTAATCAATATTAACACCGCTGACAAAACCATAAAATCTGTACAACCATGATACAATGGTTTTTCAGCATCATTATATAGACACACAACTGTCGGTTATATCTCAATTTTTTCTACTACAATATCGCAAATCATTTCTTCAATTCCATCAGAGTTACCATCTTATGAATCATCATCATCAGTAGATCTAAAATTCTGTCCAGTTTCACCATACCAAATCCAAGGTTTATAACTCAGAATAAAACCATGACAAATCAGTTGATCTTTTATCTCTCTATTTTTCAACTTCTTCATATTCAAACATTTCTGGAATGGATAGATAAAAATGTAACTACTTGGAAGATTTCATTTAGAAAATTCCAAAAAGGCATCAACACCTTCCTCTTATTCATTACTCATTCAATGTGCTATAATCCAACTTCGACTCATTATTACCTATAACAAATATCAAAATTATACATATTTTTAAGATAATACAAATATATGTTTATATGAAAAATATCATAATTTGAATGTAAAACAATTTTGAAATATAAAACAAATCTATGCGTATTTAAAAAAAATATGCTTGAAAATGATTTTAAAAAGAAAATATAGTTAGATATAACAGTTTTAAATTCATCTCAGATCTTTTCTTCTTAAGGTTCATGAATAATACATCCTCATGCAACTGGATACCAAATTCACCCTTCCGTAATAAAGAAATATAAAGTATAAATATTAATATATGTATACATTCACTACTGAAAATTACTCAGATCCCAATTATTTTAAACCTCTGGACAACCCCCCCCCCCCCCGGATAGCCCCCCACCCCTTGGACACCACCCCACCCCCTTGGACACCACCCCACCCCCTTGGACACCCCCTGGAAACTACCACCCCCTTGGACCCCCCCCCCCTAGACACCACCCCTACCCCCTTGGTCACCCCATAGACACCACCACCCCCTTGGACAACCCCCACCCCTCTAGACAGCCCCCACCCCCGTGATAGCCCCCACCCCTCTAGACATCCCCCTACCTTGTTGGACACCCTAACCCCTCCTAGACACCACCCCCACCCTCACCCCTACCCCCTTGGACACCACCCTGGATACCCAACCCTCTGTAAAGCCCCCCTGGACAGCCCTCCAAACCCTCTGGATAGGCCCTCACCCCCTTGGAAACCCCCACTCCCTTGGACAGCCCCCACCCCCTTCAACACCCCCACCCCCTTGTAACCCCAACCTCCATGGACACCTTGGACACCCCCAACCCTCTGAACAGCCCCCAGGCCTCTGGACAGCCCCCACCCCACTATACAGCCCCCACCCCTCTAGACAACCCCCACCCCTAGACACCCCTACCCCCTTGGACAGCCCACTCACCTCTCTGGACACCACCCCCACCCCTTGGAAACTCCTATCCCCTTGGACATCCCCTTCACCCCCATGGACCCCCACCCCACCCCTTGGACACCCCCAACCCCCTTGGACAACCCCCGCACCCCCTGGACACCACCCCCACCCCCTGCACCGCCTTGGACACCCCAACCCCCTTGGACAGCCCCCACACCCCCTGGACACCACCCCCACCCCCTTTGACACCCCATGGACACCCTCACCCCCCTAGACATCCCCCACCACCCCTGGACACCACCCACACTCTTAGACATCCCCCACCCCCTTGGACACCCCCTTGTATGCGCACACACACAAACAAACAAAAATCATAAACTTACATGATAACACTTCCATGGTTTCATTCATTAGAAATGAATTTATCATTGTATAAATGAACACTATGAAACTTTCCATGATAGCCAGAACAAAGAATGAAAAATAAAATCTCAAAAAATTAGATTAGGGCATCGTGAAAAATAATAACTGAAACCCAGCTGTGTGAGGCTTACTTGAGTGTTGAGAGTCGACCTGATAGATCTAGTGACAATAAATATGATGAATGATTTTGGAAAAAAGAGTTTAGAGGGCACGACTTTGAAGAACCCTTTATAGGTTTTCTATGTGGGAGAGAGGAGTCACAGGTCACCCGATCGAAGAAAACAAAATGACTGAATACAGGGGGTGATAAATCTTTTTAAATCATTATATCATCAGTTATTTAATAACCGACATGATAAACTATTTTTTTATGTTCATAACGTTGGATATTAAATAACCGATGTAGAAAATTATTTATCAGGCCCGTTTTTTTATAACAGATGTGATAAAGCATCGATCTTTCCTTTATCACGTCAGTTATTTTATAACCGACGTCATAAAGTGTGTCAGATTCGATTCTCACATCGGTTATAAAATAACCAACGTCAAAAATATAATCCTTGTATTTTTTACATCAGTTATTTTATACCTGATGTAAAAAATGGATCATTATCAATATATCACATCGATTATAAAATAAACGACCTGATATATCAATTTTTAAAGCTTTTCACATCAGTCATATAGAACCAACATGAAAAATGCCGATGTTTTAAATGTTTTTTCCACTGGTGTATGTTTCTATAAGTATATACTTTTATATTACTTGTGATTTATATATGCACCCCACCCATTTCAAGAACTATTTGATGACACCTGTATAGTCATGCATGGGATGTATTTCCCAACATCCTGGTGAAGGGGATGGATGGATGACTACCTACTCTTTCCCACATTCTTTTCTAGGTGAGTTATGTATTGCATAGGGTGTGATGGTCGAAGGTCTATTATTGCATTAGATAGTGGCTTTGATAGCTTATATTTCTTCGGGCGATATGTGATGTGGTCATACTTGTGGTGTGGAAATCCCATGTGTCTTTGGGTGAGATGTGATAGCCCATGTGTTGTTAAGAGATATCTGATATGAACATGCTTGTGGTTCAGCTGATGGTTGGGGTCGTGCATTGTTGGATGAGAGAACAAGGTTGATTTCCTTCATGTTCATGATACCCTATTACTTTGGTTAGGATAGTGGTTTTAATGTGATATCCCATGTGTCTACGAGAAAGATGTTATGTGATGGTTCTTGTGGGGCAGTGGCCTAGATGACTGTAGGTGTGATGTGATGTGACCGATCTTGTGGGGCAGTGGTATATGTGATTCGAAGGAGATGGGAGTGTGAGTACATATGATATTGGGGTGTGAGAGTGGAAAATTAGTGGGAAAGTTGTGCGAGGTTCCCTTTATTGGTATGCTTATTATTATATTACTATATATGGCTTGAGTTATTTGATGAGCATGCCTTGGTGAGGTTGGTATGAATAGTTGACTTAATTAGGTCCTTCTTGGTTTTGTTGTTTACTCACATGTGCATTGGTAATCTTTTTTTACATGAGCATGAGAGTATTTAGTTTTCCTACCGAGTATACTTGTATGATCACCCTAAATATAATAACTATTTCTAGGTTTCTAGAAGGTTTATGTGGATTGTGTTGAACATTACGATCTTGGATCATTGGATAGTTGTTGTGTTTCTACTTTATCTTTACTTTTAGGTTTTTTTACATTGGATACTTTTATCTGTATCATTATTTTTTATACATGCATTGTGGGCTGGTTTTGGTTTCTTTTCATATTATATCATGGGGTTTTTTTGGATGACTCATCTTATCTACCAATCCTACATTATTATAGATGGTAATGTCTCCCATTTAATGATATTTGTGTACCCTTGGTGCTAGTCACCAACCCAGGGCCTACTAGAGGTGGGACTCGGGGGATCATTATCTCTCCCCCCTCACTGTAGTATCTTTGGAGGGAGGGGGTCATGACAGAGTGGTATCAAAGGTGATGGATGAGATATATGATCGATTTTATAATTAGGTAGAGTGGTTATTTCATGGGTTGGTAAAGAAATAATGCCACTTGGCCTTGGTTCATGACATAGGCTTGGGAGACCGACTAGGAAATGGGATTTTAGGGGGGGAATGATCTAGTCCATAGACTATGAACTTACTAAACATTCAAGTGAGGTGGAACTTCTTGTGAGGTAGGGACCTAAGAGAGGTACATACATCATGAGGACTTTTGTTCCTATTTGAATTGGGTTTTTTTATGGTTAAAATGAATGAAGTGAATTAAAATGATTCTTAATAAAATTCCGTATTACCAAGTCTTAGGGAATATTTTTTTCCTCTTTCAGTTATGGCTCTTGTTCTCATATATATGTGGATTAGAAAATTGAGGTTCAATAAGATAATCTGACTGATCATTAAAGGGTTGGTTTCAAAATTGAGGATGAGTATTGGCTAAGGGAATTGTGTTCTTTCTAGTGGCAGGATTTGAGTAAGTATGAGGGTCTTGTTTCAGATGTGGATACAGAGTGTTTACTGGAGGATATCGTGATCATTTTTAGTTTTATCTAGGCCCTGATGGAGTATTTGGGACCTTTAGTAATTAGTTAGATGTAGGGATCAATGAATCAGTGGCGGATGTTGTATTAGGGTGAGAAAAATGAGGTAGATGTTTTGTGGGTTGAATTTTAGAAATATTTCTGAGAAGAGTTACTTATGTCGACCATGATAGCAGTAAAGAGGTGGGAGATTATTTCTCTTCACTAGAGTAGTATATTAGTGAAGTATTTGGGAATCAAGTTCCATGATCTTCTGCATTTTTTTCAAGGCCTTTTCTCAAATGAGGAGTATTGTGTGATACGTCTTGAGGAGGAACTCTTTCCTTTTATCTAGTATGAATTTACTATTTTTACATTGCTAACATATCTAGAGGCTTAGAATAAGGTGGGGGTTATTTAGTAGATGCACTCATGAGTAGGTTTGCAGTGAGAGGGGAACTAGTTGGATTCCTCAAAGATTGGATTTCTTAGTGGTAGGTCGCAAGCACCATGACCTTCGAGGTTTTGACCAGTGAGGATTTAACCATAGTAGTTTCACTTCCAACCTTCTGATTATAGTGTTTTACATGATCTTTATGAGGTATTTTAAGAATTTTATTTTAGTTTTGGGGTTCATTTCCATCACTAGAACCAGTTCCCAATGGTTCCTTGAAATCATTTTGGTGGAGGTGAACCAGTTTACCTCACGGATTAGAAGTAGTTTCTAGTCCTATTGTTTCAACAGTAGGGGAAATATGATTACTATCCATTAAAGAGATATAATGTGGGTTGAGGATAGCACCAATATGTTCTTTATGTTCAGGGACCTCAACCCAATCATGCTCTTGGAGGTCTTCATCAGTAGAGAGGTAGACGAGAAGGGTGTGTCTAGTTGCATGCAGTGGAGGATGCAGTTCCAAAGGTGCAAGAGATCATCAAAGACACGATTGGTTTTTTAGTAACCTTGTTTGTGCCATGTTTGATTCAAGAGGTTCAAACTCCTTTTTCCCACATTCTATGTTCTATTATCTAGGACTATAAATAGAGAGGCTTCTCATTCAAAGGTTGATGATTACACCAATCTGAGGCTAGACCATCTTGTTTGATGTGTTCTAGGGGTGTAGACTAAGGATGAGGCCACATCAGTCTCGTGAGGATCTTTTCTTGCTATAGATGCATCCATATGATTTTATTATCAGTATAAATTGTTTTTATTCCATGCATTCTATTATCTAATTCTTCCAAAGGAGAGTTTTTTTCTCAAATATGGATGGAAAATGTGTCGTTTTCATTAGAGAATGAGGTGGTTAAGTGGGAATTCATCATGTAGATCCACTAATTTCTTTTTTAGTTGAGTTGTCTATGAAATTAGTAGATTCTTTGATGGTTGGGATTCCTAGGGTAATTATGGATTTTCTGGATGTTATCCCTGAGAAGGTTCTGATGCTACCCCCTTGATGTGATGTTGAGTTTGGGATAGACTTGAAACCTGGTGCTTCTACGATTTTGATGGATCCTTATCGGATGAAAACTTTTGAGTTATAATATTTTATGATTTATATTTTTTATCTGATGTTGAAATTTTTATGCAACAAATTATTTCATAGTGGGGTGCTCTAGTGTTGCTTTCCAAGAAGTATGAAATTATTCTGAGGTTGTGTATAGACTCCCGGTGGTTGAATCATATGATTATCAAGAAACATTACCCTTTTCTAAGGATAGATGATATTTTTGACCAGTTAAGAGGGGTGAGTTAGTTCTATAAGATAGATTTGCGATATGGATATTACCAGTTGAGGTTGAAGGAGGGATATAACCTGAAGTCTACCTTATGATGTAGATATGGGAACATTAATGTTAAATTCATGTCATGGAATGTTACGAACACACCATATGTGTTCATGGGGATTATAAAATCTATGTTCCATGAGTTCCTAGACTTGTTCATCATCATATTCATCAATGATATCTTGATCTACTCAAATTCAAATGGGGAGAATTCTAATCATCAAAGAGCCTTATTTCATGTTCTTTAATGCAACAATCCCTATGGAAAATTTCTCAAGTGTTATTTTTGGACATAAGGGGTTCATTTTTTCAAGCATGTGGTGTTTTAGTAGGGTTTGGTAGTATACCCTTTAATGTTTGAGTTAGTTGTTACTTATGTTGAACCCAGGAACATAGAATGGCTTTACAGCTTCCTTAGTCTCACGGGATATTATTAAAGGTTTATTCCTGATTCTTCTTTATTTTCCACCCCATTTATAGTATTTACCAAGAAGAAAAAGGATATTATATAGATTTTTCATGTTGTGTAGTGTTCAGTTACCTAAATGGGAAGTTTTTCAGTACACTAGTGCTTTAGTTTCCTGAGTAATAGGTGATGTTTTAGGTGTTTGGTGATGATTAACATCTGGGTTTAGGATTCATGTTGATGTATTAGATGGGAGTTATATCTTATGGGTCTAATTAGTTCTTTCCCCATGAGAATATTAATGACACCAATGATCTGGAGTTAGCATCGGTTGTGTTTTCACTAAATTTGTGGTTGCATTACCTCATTGGAGAGTGCTTTATGGTTTTCGTTGATCACAAGATCTTGTGGTATATTTTTTCTCAGGGTGATCTAAATTTATAGCAGCGAAGGTGGATGGATTTTCAATATGATTATGATTTTTATATCTCCTACACCTTATAAAATGGAAATTTTGGTTCTAACACGTGGAGAAGGAATTCAAGGAAGGATGTTTTTCATGACTTTGGGGATTCCTGAAGAGCTATGGAGGAGTTGGAAGCCTTGAACTTAGTTATTGGGGTGGATTATAGTATAGGTTGTTTTTTTTATATGATGGTGTATTCTTCTCTTATATAGATGGTGGAGGAGTCTTGGTGGTGGGAATCAAAGGAATAGGTGATGTGTGATCATGTTGGCCATGGTGATGCTCCAGAGGGTTGTTTAGATAATGGTCAGAACTGAAAGTTGTTTCATGTGAGGTTGTTTATTTTGGTAGTGATTCATAAGAGAGTTCTTTGTGAGTTTAATTTCTCTCATTTGGTGGTACAAACAGAATTTTACAATATTTACTATCATTTTAGGATGTTGTTTTGGTGGCCCAAGATGAAAAAGGTGGGGGATGATTTCATGGAGAGGTATTTGGTTTTCCATTTGGTAAATACTGAGCATCATGTCCCTGAGAGTTTTTTATATCCTTGGGATGTTCCTGAGTGGAAATGGTATAACATCTCGATGTTTTTTTTCATAGGTTTACCCCAAGATCAGAGAGGTTGTGATTTTATCTCAGTGATCATGGATCAGTTGAAGAAATTAGCCCACATCTTAGTGATAAAGGAGTCTGGTGCAGTGGATTCTAGGTATGTGAATGAGGTGGTGCGATTTCATGGATTTTTGAAGTCCATTTTATTAGATAAGGATGAAATTTTAACCTTATTATTCTAGAGTGGATTACAAAATGCTTTTTGTAATCATTTATTCCTCAGCACTGCTCTCCATCCTCATATAGATAAGAAGATGGAGTAGACCCCGTTTGAGTATTTGTACGGTTGACCATGTGATTCTCTGTTATGCAAAATGGAGGTTGGGGAGGTAGCAGTTCTTGGTCCTAATGTGGTTCAGAGCAGGATAGAGAGGATTAATCGTTTTCATGAGAGGATGAAAGTAATGTATAATTGTAATAAGTCTTATGTTGATCGTAGTAGGAGGCCCCTGGAGTTTGTGGTTAGAGACCATGTTTCCTTGAAGGTTTTCCCTCGACATGGGAAGTGGCGGTTTATTAGTGGGAGTAAGCGTTCACCTAGGTTTTTTGTCCCTTTAAGGTGTTGGGGAGAGTTGGTGAGGTGGTGTATCACTTGAAAATGCCATAATAGTTGGATAAGATCTATGATGTCTTCCTCACCCCTGATATTTGTTTATATCTTCTTGAAGACTCTTATGTCATTGACTATGGAGATTTGGATATCGAGGATGATGTGACATTCTTGGAGTGGCGAGTAGAGATCCAGGATCATCAGGACAAAGTTCTATGAGTATAAACCATTCTTTTGGTTTGTGTGTTGTGGAGACATGGTGTCCTAGAGGAGAGTACTTGGGAGTGAGAAACGCAGATGCATTCCTAGTATCTAGATATATTTTTAGATTTTCATTCATCTATTTTTCATGTGATGTGATGTTTTGATCCATCTATTTTGTGAGATTTGTTATTTTCCTTGATGTATGTTTTGTGATAAAATTCTGAAATATAAAAAGGATAATACCAGATTCATAATCAAGATGTATTATACTACAATGGGATTAAACCCACGTGGGTGATTCAGTGCTGCCCAGAGTGGATGGTATCATAACATGGAGGATGGAATTCCCTTATTCGAATGTTTGGGGCAGTGTGTTTTTTTGTTACAATGGTTAATGGTTTGGGTTATATGGAGGTTGAGATAGTTTTTTGGTGGTGTGGTTGTGTGAGAGGTTGCAGTTTGTGGTGGTCTGGTGATGAGGTTTTACAAGATGTTTTGTGGCCGTTTGGTTTGGCATGTTTTTCTAGTTATATTGTTGAGGTGTGATGATATCCTTGAGAGGTATCTCATGGGGTGGTAGTTTGAAAAACCTTCCTTTTAAGCTTGTATTTTGATTCTCGAGGGAAATATTCATTTGATAGGTATTTGATGTAATGGATGATGAATTCTTGGCCCATTAAATTTCTATTTTTGGGTGTTGAAGGTGTTATATAGGTGATTGGAGGAGGTTCTAAGCCTTTTGGTGGAGGATGGAGGTGCAGAAGAGCTTCTACAAGAAACAGACGCCATGTATTGTCTACATGACATGTAAGGGTTGTTCACAACTTGTATAGACAATAGTTTAAAGTCTTTTAAATTTGTATAATGGGTATCACATGATATGATTACACTTTTCTTATGTGGGATTTACAGTGGGTAAGAAATAAATGATATGGAATTTTAATTTTCTGTGAAATATAGAATTTTTATAAATGACATGGTTTATATAACATGTAAATATTACTTGACATGAACCCAGAGGTATTCTAGTATTGGAGTCCTTTTCTTGGACAAACATTCATTCATTCGGCTGCTCATACACACATTTGGGTAGATCCTTAGTCACATATTCTAGTCCCCTTCCTCATACTTTGATCTGTTGGTTTCAATGGTTGTTGGTTGATAATCCACAGTTAGTGCTTTCCCTTTTCCTCATGGTTTTGATTTTTTTGTATCTTATTGATTCACTATGAAAATGTTGTTTTTTTGTGGTGTGATTTGAGATGACTTTTTATGATCCTTTTATGTGATGTTTTTTGATCTGTGGTTTCTCATGGTATAGTTGTAGTTTTGGGGAATTTCTCCTTCACCCTGCAGTGCACAAAAATCCGTAAAATCTCTTTGAGGTATGGAATCCCTCATTTCACTTTATTTTGTAGCATGTAGGTGGAGGTTTCTCTTGTTTATCTATAGGTTATGGTTTTTATGGTGTAATCAAATGTAAATAATTGGTCAAAATAAATTGAATAGTAAAGGGGATAGATTCTGATGTTTTCATAGCTTAGTTATTATTTTTATATTATAGATTGTATGGGCTTGATGGCCCCACTAAAAATTGTGGTTTTTTAGGGCTTTGTTTTCGCTAGATGATATGTTTTTTGACTGCTTCATTTTTTCATTTTTTTATATCACCCTAAAAATAGAAACCCTCTGACCACTTATATTTGGCTAATTAAATGGTTTCTGTAGGATTATGTCTTTTGTGATAATACCACAAAAATAGAGTTTCATATGATAAAATATAATATGTTATATTTATAAAATGATCTTTGATGTGCTATGTGTGTGGTCATGTTGTGGGGAAGTGATGTGTGGTTGATTTGTGGTTGGGGAATATGGGGTGATGGCTTGATGGTTTTTCTTTTGAGGTAGCGAGGTGGTGTTTTTTTGTAGTGCTTTTGGGGAGGTGAGGTGGTGGTTGTTTGGCCATGCATTTGGGGTAGTGATATGGTGGTTGTTTATTCATGATTTTGGGGAAGCAAGGTGGTAGTTGTTTCGACGTGCATTTGGGGCGGTGAGATAGTGTTTTTTTCATGCTTTTAGGTCAGTGAGGCAATGGTTCAATGAGAATGATGAGCTACTTGCAATGCGTGGTTTCTTTGTTCTGGATGCCCAATTAGTGATGGAATACACACTTTTTTTAATAATGATTGAAATTAATGGGGTTTAGTTTGGTTAATAGGATGAAAACGGATAACGAATAAATAAATTATGGGATATTTGGTAAGATGTGGATGATGATTAATAGTGAAATGAATGGGTTTGGTAAGGGAATTGGTTAGTGGTGTGATGTGGCATGTGGATTGTGTGGTGTTATACATTTTTAGGGGGTAGTGAAAGTGGAGATTTTGTGAGTTGGATAGTGTTTTATTGTGAACATATAGGTTAGCATTGTGT
Source organism: Viscum album (assembly GCA_963277665.1). Lineage (NCBI taxonomy): Eukaryota > Viridiplantae > Streptophyta > Magnoliopsida > Santalales > Viscaceae > Viscum > Viscum album. The sequence continues at coordinate 449,754,714 of OY728157.1, read as the reverse complement.
TGGATATATTTATATACTTTTATATTCATTTTGATTTATAAATGTTCTCTCTCTTGTTGAGAACTATGTGTCGACACCCTCACAGTCATGTGGGGTATGTTTTTTCCAACATTCTGGTGATGAGTTTAAATGATTAGATACTAACTCATTATCACTCTCTCTTCCAAGTGAGGTAGGTATTACACAAGTTGTGGTGGACAAAGGTCTACTCATGCATTTGATAGTGGTTATGATGAACCATGTGTCTTTAGGTGAGATGTGATGTGGTTGTGCCTATAGGGAATCGATCCTAGGTGTATTCAAGAGAGATTTTATAGCACATGTGTTTTTGGGAAATATGTGATATGAACATGCTTGTGGGGTGGCTTATGGTGGGGGCCATTCATAGTAGGAGGTGGGAACAAGGTTAATGTTCTTCAATTTCATGATACCCTACTACTCTGGTTATGGTAGTGGTTATGATGTGATAGCTTAAGTGTCTATGGGTAAGATGTTATGTGACTATTCTTGTGGTGTGGTGGCCTAGGTTACTACATGTGTGATGTGATGTGACCATGCTTTTGGGGTGGTGGTATGTGTGATTTAAAGGATATGGGAGCACTAGGACATACAACATTGGGGTTTGAGAGAGTAAAATCAGTTGGAAAGTGGTATAGGGTACCCTTTAGCAGTATGGTTCATATTATGTTACTATATTTGGATTGAGTTATTTGGTGAGCATTATTTAGTGAGGTTGGGATAGATAGTCAACTTGTTCAGAAAATATTTAGTTCTTATGTTTTCTCAAGGGTGTGTTAGTATAAATCTTTCACATGATCATGAGAGAGGTTTTCCTAATGATTAAACTTGTATCCTTACCCTATGTATATAAATTGTTTTCAGGTTTCTAGGTGGATTACATGGACCATGCTAGACATTACGAGATTAAATCTTTTGATAATTGTTGTGTCACTTTTTTAGCTTAACTTTTGGGTATTTTTTTACTTTGGAGACATTATATGTATCAGTTTTATTTATACATGAATTGTGGGATGGTTTGAGTTTATTTTTATATTATTTCATAGTGTTTTTTGTGGATGATTCATCTTATCTTCTGGTCCTACATTATTGTAGATGGAAATTCATCCCATTTTATGAGATTTTTATGCACTCAGTACTAGTCTCCAACCTAAGGCCTACAAAATGTGGGACCTAGGGGGTCATTCACATTCTACCCTCATTGCGGTATATTTGGAAAGAGGGGGTTGGGATAATTAAGGTTTATAATGATTTGTATATAATTTATTTATTAATAGTATTAACCAGCTATTTAGTGAATACATGGGAAAATATATTATGAACGAATATTATTTTAATATTTAAGGCATAATTAATATTTTTGGGCTGAACAAGTAAAGTAAAAGGCTTTTATTTTATCATGTAATATATTTATTATATTATGATTAAGTGATAAAAATATTAATATAATTTATGACATAGTTAATAGGAAATAATATGTTGTTTATTGATTTTTTAGTAGATAATATATATACGGAGGACAAAGTGTAAGTTTTTTATTTTTTACGTCGATATTTAAGATGAAGAAAAATCAGATTTTCTAAATTATTCATCCAATCAAATTTGAGGGATCCTATCTCATCACTCTTGTAATATACTAAACATTTTTAAATGGAATTATATTATGAATTAATAAATTTCTTGTTAAGTAATTTAGTTATTTAAAAAATATTTACTACTTTGGTTATTTTGGACTGTTATAAAATTGAGAATGTCATATTTAAAAGACCGTTAAGAATCATAACCATTGATAATATAGTCTTTGTATATTAATCATTATAATTTTTATATATTAAGGGTTATGATAAATTATAATTAACATAGATTGAATAATTTATGTATTTCACTATTAGGATCATAACCTATGAATCCCATTTATCAACCCCTCTGAGGGAGACAATGTCACTAGTCTTTTCCATTTACCCATCTCAAGATGATATTAATTAATTGAATCTCAATTGAAACTATTTACTAGATAGGTTCAAGATTATCATGATCACAACAGAAACCATGTTCATTGAACCACCCTAAGAAAGAACCACTTTCGCACACCTTTCCCTTAGGGTGTAGACAGGTGTTCACATGATTAAGAAGTGTGTGATACATACATGGGAATCAATAAACAATGAATGATATTTATATTAGGGTGAATAAACTTTACTAGAAATGTGGATGAGTATACAAAATACAAATGTTTTGTCAAGGAGGTCATGAGATAATTTCAATAGCATAATGAGTGTACATAAATATTCATTAAATGGTTTAATGATAGTGAACTGTGGCATATAATTACTTATACATCAAAATAATAGTAAAGGTATGTTTAAAAAATTATTCCAACATGAAAAATTAGAAATTAAAAGGAATAATACAAATAAATTATTTGAATAAGTATGTGGAGGAAGAGAATCCCTTACCTTGAGAGGGTGCTTTTAAAAGATTAGGAGTATCTTATTAAGAGAATTGGAAAACAATTATATAGATTTATAGAGATATAGGGATAATAAATTAATTCTGAATGGGTTTTGAGTGAAGAGGGGTGAGAGGTTTGGTGGGTATTTATAGAAAAAGAGAGGGGAATTATTTATTAATTTCAAAACGTAGGTCTTGGAATCTATATAATAAAATAATAAAAACTAAAAACCTTATAATGGGTATCTACCATGGTTTCTTCAAAATAAGATTGGTTTTGAATATTATATATGTCTAAGAGCCTAAAATATTAAAACAATGCCATTAGTTATGTGGAAGTGAGTATGTTGATAAAGAATTGATTTTAAAACCTAAAAATACAATAAATATTTTTTTTGGGGGGGGGGGGTTAATTAAAGGTTTACAGATTTAATAAAATAATTTTTAAAATACATTATTTTAAAGTAGAAATCTATTTTTTATCTTGGATTCCATTTGTAGTAATTATTACACCACTTTTGGTCTATTATGATGTCATAATAGATATATTTTATTTATATCATATTTTATTTTTACAAAAAAAATACATTATCATTAAATTATGACAAATTTACCATTTTATAATTTTAACATGTTGATTTAAAAAATAATATTTATTTTATATAATTATTCTCTAAATATTAAAATTTACACTTTTAATTAAAAACATTATTTACTAGAAAATACTTTTTTTTACGAAAATAATTTCTTTTTTATTGTTATAAAAAATACATTGGAATTCATTAAATTATATTATAATTTATATATAAATAAATATTATTTAATAAGAATACTTTATAGAAATAAAATTTATTCAATAAAATATTGAATTTATTAAAAAGAGTGTGTGAATTGAAACTATATATTTCCCAAAAATACAATTTTGATTTCTTCATATCATAATATAATTTTTATCAAACTCATTATGTATTCACTAATAAAGAAATAAAAAGATATAAATATAATAATTATTCAATTAAAAATAAAATATAAAAAATTTTATTACCAAGGACTAGATACATAAACCATTATTTGATGAAATATATTCTTATATTGTAAGATCTATGTGGCACAAAAATTTTGTGCATAATATGAATTTGATGGGTGGACCTGGAATTATATAGCCCTCCAATGAATTGGGTAATATTTATATCTCATGAGATACCATGAATAGTTCATTGGAGTTTATCTTAAGTACACTCTATTATAATTTATCATAGGGTAGTCTTGACTTATGCTTACGATTTAATATTTTATGTTGTTTCCACATTTTTTTCTTCCTTGATGTTATCAACTTATATCATGATTTGATGTTCATGTTTATGATTCTCAACCTTTTATATCACATTTATATAATTCTTTTATCACATGTATTACTTTCATAATTTTATTCTTTGATTATTCCCTTACTAGAATTTATAGTTCTCCCCTTTCTTATATATGTCCCCAGGTTATCCCATGGAGTTTATAATATCAATCAAATTTAAGTGAATGTTATGGTGTTTTCAATAATAAATTTTTATCCATGTTTCAAGTTAATGTGTTATGTATCGAATTTCTCAAATACATTAGGCCTCTCAATCATCTGTGATTGTATTATGTTTATCTTTATGTAATAAATAATTAATTAAAGTTTATTAAAGAAATGGGTTGTCATGATTGGTATCAGAGCTAAAGTCTCGTAATTTTTTGTGATTATGATTAGGAAACCTTAGTTAAAGCCTTTATGAAAATAAGAAACATAGGGAAACATCCCTAATTTTTGGTAATTATAGATTAAGTTATTTCTAAGAAGAAAAATCACTATTTTGATACAATAAAGAAATGTGGATGTAAAATAGTTGTAACTCATGGAATTAACCCCCAAAGGGAACATTGGGTATTGAAATGATCATCACCTAGTGCATGAAAATTATGCCTTGATGCACACCTAGTTTGAAACTCTCGAGGGATATTATTTGGAAAATTCAAAAGCTCTTTATGAACCATTATGAAGGGAACAAAAGTGCCCATAAAATTTTTTGATAGGAAATAGACTATAGATAACATGGATTGAAACCTATAAATTCATGGGTTAAGGAATTTATTTCATTTATTATTTATCAATTTTACTCTCATAAGTGTACCTTTTATGTGTGTAATGGTTTAAAAATTCTCATCCGTAATTTTTCCCTTTATTTTAGTCAATGGCTAGAAATATGAGGAAATGAGACAACAAACCTTTTTGTGAAAAATGTAATGACTTCCCATGTGATAGTCCCAACCTGATGGGCACAGGATTCAAGATCTTCATGAAAATACTTACTCAATTAACTAAATTTTTTAATATAAACATCAATTATAGGACAATCCTACATCCCCAAAAGAAATATTAAGTTGAAATTGAGACCTTTAGATGCCAAATACCTTTGAATTTCAATTGATATTTTGATCCATTAATCAGAAAACAATGGATCAACTCCATTGAAAAGATATCCTATATCCATAAATTATATGATCAAGACAAGTCCATGATATATTTTTATGGTATAGTGGGAAAATATTATAAATAGTGGATGTTGATCAAAAATATGATGGTTTAGGGGGAGATTAAAGAAAAGGAATGTAAAGAATTACAAAAAATGTTTTTCAATAAATATTTTACACACACTATCTAACACAAAATGTAGTGGGATTTCATTATCATTAATAAAAAGGATTAAAAATGCATTGGGTAATATTAAGAATACTTCAAAAGACTTGAATGATATGTCTTTGTCTTTGTTATTTACCACAAATGTAAATTTTACCCCTTATTTAGTGCACTAAATCCAAATATATAGAAAGCTTTGTAGATTTGAGACTTTTATAGCTATGAGGAAATTTACCAATGTTCCCTCAAAGTCCAAATAGATATTATTTAATATCAACGGTCTCGTGGTTAAATATATGGAATGTGGGTATTGTATTTCAATTCAGCTGGAGTGATAGAGAAATATCACAGGGGTAAGGATTTCTAATATCTCAATTTTCAAAAGTGAGTGAAGAAGTATCCCTGAAATTTCTTTAAGGGGATAAAGAAATGATTTATGTGTTGGAACGAATGAAACCCAGCTAGATAATACTGAAGGGATAAACCCAAAAATTTGATAGAATAAAGGAATTATCCATTCAACCCTTATCCTTCTTTCCAATTTTTCAACTAAAAGGAATAAATACACTATGTGAATCATTTTACAAAGCAATGGTCTATCAATAATAACCAATGACAACAACCTTCAAGGCCTAGAGATAAAAGGAGATATTATGAGATCAAAATTATGAGGTGGATCTTGAAAATGATGTGGTGATAGGTATTCTAGTTATTCATTAAAGGATAGAAACTATACTATCATATTTTGGTTCTATGAATTCCTTTATAACATGCAAGTTTGGTAGAACTATTCAAACACCGCATAAAAAATGGAAGTTGATCTATTGGTCATAACCTAAAATGGTAAAATTATTGCAACCCATGAATAGAACTTCTCCCTTATCCATATTTGTGGGTTCAAATTCCTATAAAACATTTTGATACTCACTTTATAAGAATTAAATGAAATTCTGGGATGGATTGGATTTCCTTGTATAGATCCAACATAAATTTCTGAGATAATTAAATAACCCTCTATATTGAAAATCACCCTATGATTCTATAAAAGTGTAAGGAGGAGGATGATTCTCTTTTAGAATAATCATATCAAGTGTAGATATTATTTCCCTATGATTAATTATTTCTGCATAAAATTACTAAGACTAAGGAAAATATCACCCTTGATGATATTCCCATTATGAGGGGGAAACATGAATTTATTTTCCAAAAAAATTATGGTCTTATTACTAGTAAATATTTTGATTTCATGTGTGAACTTATACCTAAATCTTTCCAAATATACATGAATCCGTATTCAATGGCCATTTTTGAACTTGATGAGTTGAATAGGGAACTATGGGTGAATTCGAATAAAGGGTTTATACACCCAAGTGCTTCACCATGGGGTACACCATTACTTTTTGTCAAGAATAAGGATGGTTAAATTCACCTATGAATTTACTATCATGATATTAAAAAGATCATTATAAACAATTGTTTGATCAACTATTTAGAGTTTAGTATTTCTATAAGGTGGATCTTTATTCTGGATATTATCAAGTAAATATGAATATAGAGGATGTACCCAAGTATACTTTTCATACAAGTTATGTGAATTATGAGTTAATAGTGATTCCATTTGGACTCACTAATGATTCATCTATAGTCATGGACTTTACGAATAGATACATTAGGGATTACCTCAATAAAATTTTGGTATCATTTATAGATGATATTCTTATATACCACAAAAGAAAGTAGGGGAATGAGGAGTATTTGAATGATGTACGGAAGACCCTGAGAAAGGAATAATTATATGAGAAGTACAATAAATTTGGGTTTTTTATGGATCAAGTAAATTACTATGGAATGTTATTATCATCAAAAAGATATATATGGATTATTTTAAAATATTGTAAATTGAAGGATGGACCATAACAACATATATGATAGAGATACATAATTTCCTTGAACTAGTTGTGTACTATCATCAATTTGTGAGAAACTTCTCACTATTTTCAATCCCCCAAACCAAGCTAACTTGGGAGGGATTGTGGTTGGTTTGGACTGATGATTGATAGGATAGATTTAAATAGTTAAATAAGAGGCTAATCATTACACCTATCCTAAAATTTCCCACCAATTGGGTAATATTTTTTTTCAACATTGATATGTCAAAAAAGGCTTGGGTTGTGTACTCATGAGAGATGAAAAACTGAAAACCAATAAATCCCACTAATTAAATATCCATGGGTAGAAATACCCATTATATGATCAAGAATTGTCTATAGTGACATTTTCATTGATGATTTATAGACATTATATCTATGATGATAAGTGTGATATATATATGTGGATCATAAAATCCTAAAGTGTTTATCCACACAAAAGGATCTCAATATGTACCAATGAAGTTTGTTAGACCTTATCGAGGATTCTAATTTTTCAAATATTTACCATCTTAGGAATGTAAACAAAGTGGTACATAGTATGAGTAGAAAGGATTCGACAACCCTATCCATGATGAGGATTAAAAGGGATCTGATACAATTGAACATGCAATAGATTGACATGGTAATCATAAAAGGGAATCCATCCTACCTTTCTAAAATAAATGATCAACCATACAATCCTTATATGATCATGGAATCCCAAAAAGATGATAAGGAGATACAACAAAAGATAGTGAATTTTTTGGAGTTCAAGTTTGCTAAAGATGAATTCATAAGGTTTATAACCCTGATATGTGTCCCATAAAAAATAGATTTCAAGAGGGATCTTATGGATGATTCATATATCTTATCATTCTCTATTCATCCAAGAATCACTAATATGTATATAGATATGAATTATTATCTTTTAAATGGATATGGATATTACAGAATTTTTATCTCAGTTACTGGTACGATAACAAGTTAAGGATGAATAATAGAAGTGTAAGGGTATGATGAAACTTTTTCCTATACTAGTATGGAAATGGGAAAACATAACCATGTATTTTATCATAGGACTCCCTAGGATATATAAAGGGAATAATGGAATCTTGGTGATAGTTTAATGCATTAAAAGGGTAGATCATTTCATTATTATTAAGGAATATTTCTCTCTTGACCAACTCGCTAAGAGATATTTAAGTTATTTGGTATGATTTTATTGAGAACAAAATTATATTGTATCTGATCGAGTCTAATGTTTACCTTGAGGTTCTAGAGAAGCCTTCAATAAGCATTGGATATAGAGAAATGGTTCATCACTACTTATTACCATCATATGTGCATTTGGATTAAAATAACTATTAAAAATTTAGAGGATATTATGATATCATGTTCAATGGATTCACAAGGATGTCAGGATTACAACATTCCCCTAGTGGAGTTCTCATATAACAATAGTTTATATTCTATAATTCAAATGTAACCTTACAAAGCTTTGTATTGGAAGAAGTTTCTAACTCCAACATTCTATAATGAAGTTGGAGAGAAGAAGGTTATATGACCTGATTTTATCCAATAGATGACAAATAAGATTCCAACCATTCAACATCATATGAAATTTTTACAAAGTTGAGACAAAATTTATAGATCCCATCATCAACAAGACCTAGATTTTGAGGTCTTGGAAAATTTATTTCTCCATATACTACTGTATATTAAATTCATGATATGTGGGGGGAATGGAAATATTATTCTAAGATAAATCGTCCCATTTGAGATTTCTTATTTAATTGGAGATATGACCTATTTATTAGCACATCCACATAACTTATCACAAGTAAATTATATTATCCACATATCTCTATTTAAGAATCACATATTATACACCATATATGTACTAAATCTAGAGGTTTTGCCTTAGATAATTACCTTTAATACGTGGAGAATCCAGTGAAGATATCATATCATCGAGAAAAAGTTATACAAAATAAGAAAAATTACCTGGTCAATGTGTTGTGGCAAAGCCAAAAGTATGAGGAGGCAACATGGGAACCGGAAGAGGTGATGAAAAAAAGTAACATCACCTATTCTAGTGTAAAAAATGAAATTTTTAGGGAGAAATTTTTGAAGGGGGGATAATTTAATGACCCAAACATTTATAAATAAAATTCCCTTTTTAATGGATAAATTAATTATTATGTAATGTAGTTATAGAAAACACATGAACTACTTTTTTTATTTTAGACCGTTACAAAATAGAGCATGTGAGATTTAAGATACCATTAAGAATCATAACCATTGATAATATAGTTATTATACAGTGATCATTAAGAATAATATATATTAAAGGTTGTGATAAAGTCTAATTGACACAGAATGATGAGTCAATAGCATTGTCCAATAGACTCATTCCCTATTAATACTATTTTTCAAATATTATAAGGGATAAAGAATCACTAGGATTTTCCCTTGACTATTCCCAATTCAATATTCAATAACTAATACTTTAGTGAAACCATTTATGGGATAATTTCAAGCTTATTGTGATCATGGTCCAAACCATGTTCCCCAAAACACCCTAAAAAAGAACCACCATCGCACACCTTATGTAAAGACCCCAACCCCAGTATCAATGAGTCTATGGTTAATTTATTAAATTAGTGATGGATATAAGATATCACATCCCAAAAGACCAAATATTTTAGTATTCATTGTAAAATGGGTACATACTTGAGTCTTTCATTATATTTGAAAACATAAATGACAACATAGTGAAAGTAAATATTAATTATCCTTAAACTCTTTCAAATATTCCTTCTTCATATCCTTGGAAACGCAAAAAAATAAGGGTGATCTCAAATTTTTAGTAAGGGTTACCTACTATAAAAGATATAATTAATCAAAAAATAATAATAAATATGGAAAGTTAAATAACAAAACAAACAACCCATTTAATCAATAACTTGACTATTATGATTAGATAACAAATAATCAATATGGTCATGTAAATAACTAAAAATTCATTCTATTTAATCAATAACTTAATCACAAAATGCATCCATGGATAATACAAATTCAATTGCCTCATGGATAATAATAACTAAATTCTTAATTAAGGAAAATCTTGATATTTGATGTTATGATCATAGACATCATGATATTTATACCATCAATAACTTTCACCAAGATAGTTAAAAACTCTAGGTGGGTATGCACCAAAAACTCATTTAATTATAGATTATTGATTTTTCTACTACTGAAGCATGAAGGGACTATATAATTTTGGGCCCCACCTTTCACTGCATGTCCAAACAATTATTCATATATTGAAGGATTATTTAATTCATAAATAATATTTCATATCAATCAGTGTATGTATTGAGTAAAGAATATGAATTATAAATAATTCCATATTCAAAAAAAAATAAGTTTCATAGTAAATAACCATACATATAAATGATATATGGTTTAACCAATAAGAATATCCATGATAAAAAATATGGATTTTTAAGGGTAATTTAATTACCAATGATCACAAGAAAGTGAATGTTTCAAGGGAAATTTAATGACTACAAATTTAATCACAAAAGTGAAAGCCAATACCTTCCCAAGTAAAAATTATCATAAACCATCTATATAAATAATAAGTATGTCAGAATTAAAATATATACCTAGTAAATTATTAGTTAAATAAGGGGTTGTTTTAGTTTATGAATAGAAATTCCATAAAATATCATTAAAATAATTCTTGATGAAAATACCTTTTTTGATTTTAAAATATATTTTAAAACTAAAAATTTATAGAATATTAGGAAAAAATATTTCTTTGAAAAGAAAAACATAAACCTGTAAAGGAAGCTTCAATGTAATGAGTGGTCATAGTGGTTGAAAATTTTCATTCATGCTTAGTACATTAAAAAAATATTCCATTCACATTTTTGTAAGAAAGTTAAAAAAGCACCATGTTTGGAAAAAAATATTCCTTTTAAAACATTTTTTAAAAATCAAATAATGGGTATAAACTAATTTAAATATCATAATATAATATTAAAAACATTCTTGAAAACATTTTTATATTATATAGATTTTGAATAAAAAGTAAATCTGATCGAAGAGAGTAATAAAGTTGGATTTTATTAAAATAATTTTCTCAATAATTTTATACACCAAATAGAGGGAAATGGTACTATTACTTGAAAATTTCTTGAATAACCATATGAGAATAAAATTAAATAACTTTACAATATAATGATGAAATAATTTCCTTCATTGGAAATTCAAGCATAAACAATCTCGATTAAAATGAGATTATGAAATAAACCCTTACAAAGATCAAAATATTGAAGTAATAATTAATCAAAGAAGTGATTATGTATTTCAAATGTAAATACACATGAAACAAGTTAAAAACAAAAAATAATAAAATTTAATTGCATATATAATCTTAGAATATTAAATACAATGAAGAATTAATATAATATAATGAAAAGAAATTAAGTTATAAAATTCTTTACCACTTGTTAACATTCATGTCAAATACCCTTGGATTAAATAATTAAAATTGAGACTTAAAATTCTATGAAATATGAATTATTCATGATATTACATGTAAAATAGCCTGTATATGCACCATATAAAATAAATAAGGTGTATAACATTACAATATACCTCAATGAAAGGAAATTGAGTAGAAGTACCTTACCTAGCGTTTCCCTTTAGTTGAACAAGAATTAAACTCAAGTAAAATTGTTTTAATTTTTTTTATTTATACCGGAACCATATTCATATTTATAATATCATATATGATCTTATTATAAAATCTTATCACCCATTTGTTAATAATATGTCATTATTAGCATTATTTTTTATGTTAACTACTTTGTTTTATCATGCATGTTTTGTCACATAACATATGGTTATTATGAATCGGATATATATCATTAATATTCAAAATTAAATTATTGTTATAAATATCATATTTATTCATTGGGTATATTTTTAAAAACATTCTTGAAATTTGGACATGTAAAATGAATCACATCATTTCTTGGAGACAGTAGACCATGCGTACACATGAGCAATGATATCATTCACTTAATGGGTGAAAGAATAAATAGGTTGATGATATATTAAAATTATATAATTAATATCATGTCATATTTATCATATATATTCATTATTTATATTATTATGACTATCCATGTAAATTAGTGATGGATAAAATTACAAAGGTTTGTGAGGTAGTAGTCTGACATACACACAAGTGATGGCTTTTTCGATTTGAAGGAGAGGGGATTGGATAAATATTATTCCACAAAAATAATAACATATTAGTATATAATATATATTATTTTTATTATATTGAAATTTTTAAGACGTAATTTAAATCTTAAAGAGATGAAGTAAAATGAAAGAGCTTAGTGAAGACAATTACCTGCGCTTATAAGAGCATACTTTGGATATATTATTAAGGACTCTTAGATTGGTCTTTAAGGAACAAAATATGATCCATAATGTGTCTAATGTTTTTTGGGAGAGTTTTTTTTGTTTTGTTTTATCCAAATGGCTTAAGATTTAAGAAGAAGTAATGGGAGGGGTTTTCTTTTATAAGTAAAGAGGAGTGGCATTTTTATAAGTACCCAAATCTATTCAATAATTGGTTGTCACTCTCATACCAAGTTCCTAAAAAATTGATAAATAATTTACTATTTGTAGATTAAGTTTTATACACTTCTCCAACACAATTAAAATGAATATTTTCTAAACTTGTTACTTCTTATCCTTTATGTTTACTTACTTTTAATATTTTACTTTTCACTAGGGTCATTGGTTTTTAACCTAGGTAATTTTACCTTTAATAATATAATAAAATTATACTTATTAGAAATAATTAAATAATTTTATGAAATTAAATTCTTTGAATAGGAAGAATTTATTTAAAAAATTAACTAGTAAATTGTGTAGAAAACCATTTTTCAAAAAATGCATTTTTCAAGCATAAGATGATATTACATTCACTATATTAATATTTATCATGATTATATATATTTAAATTTAAATATATAAAGATATATTATATATAAATTTCATTTAAAAATTCTCTTATTAGTGTTTATATTAATTAATTAGAATGGAGAAACATTATGAATTTTTAAACAGCTTTTAGAAAAGTGTCTTTTTAAGCCTAAAAAAAGTATGCCATAATTTGATTTAAAGATGATAAAATGAAATTAATTATTTGAAATGTTACTAAATAATACTCATGTTACTTTTAAATCAAATTAAAATCATAACGGGTCTTTTAAATTACTTAATTAATTGAAAATAAATGATAGTTTTACAAAAAAGAAATATTTTTCACTATTCACAAAAAAATCACACTTCTTAAAAAATACCAAAATTTCACCATACTATAATTCAGATATTATGATTTAAAAAATAATATTATTTTTATAAAATAAAATTTCTAAAAGTGGTATAAATTAATTATAATTCCCAAACATAAAATGAAAAATAAAACCATTTTTTATTAAAATGAATTTTGAAGCATAAAATGACTTTACTAAAAATTTGAATGATTATTTTCTAAGAATTTTAAAAAAAATTAGGATATATATATATATATCATAATTTGGTTAATTATATTCATATCCTCTAATCCAGTTACTAGGTTATAACAGTCATTTTTTAATAATATATTTCATGGGTAGTTAAGGCCGGTGTTGCATGATGTATATGTTATCAAACAAAATGTTCTTTTAAAATATCAAGGTGTTACATTCTCTACACCTTCACTAAATTTCATCATACTAATTTAAAATTATTCTATAAAATCTGGGGATTTATATTTGAAAAATCCTTTTTTTGAAATCCCTTAATGTAAGATGGATAAATAAAACTTCCTCTTAAAAGAGTAAAACGGATATATGAAGGTCATATGGAATAAAAAATAACTTGGTTTCCAAGTAATATAAGATTATTAGGATGTTAAAATATAGACATGGAATAAAATCATAAATAATTATAGAGAGTGATAGAGATCATTGATCAAAAGAAAGTGAAGGATCAAGATAAATTCAATGACCATAAAAAAAAATCTATGTTGAAGGTAATATGATAACATTTTTGTTTCAAGATCCTTTCCCTAATGTTGATGGATTATTTTATTATCAAGATATAGAATACAAAAAAAATATACATACTTTATGTTTTTCAATTTTTATAAGTATAGTTTAATCCTTTGGTTCTAATTTGATCATTTTATAATTCATTTCTTACTCTATGAAATGAATATCCATAATGATTTTTTATGCCTAATGCAAAAAAATAATTTTTAACTGGTCATAAGATCCATAAAAGTTTGAAAAGTCCTTCTGTATGTCTCTAAATATTTACCAAAACCAAAATTGGTAGCATGATTCATCTAAAACAATATATTAATATATAAACCTCAACACTAACACCCAAATTTAAACCTAATATTTATCCATAAAATCATTTAAGTAAGAAAAAATATCATATTAACTAGACATCACATGGGTCAGTGGTAGGTGTTACACCCTTATCACACTGTTGTAGTTGTTACATGCCCCATGTCCTTGTCGTATGTGATGAGTTTTCACCTTGGATGTGGTTTGTACTTTTTACAAAACTATATTAAAATAATTTATAAAATGCTCCCAAATCTTAATTAATTATAATGACCAAAACATAAAATATAAGATAAATCTCAAAGGTTACCAATACCTTTAATCTTATGTCCAAAAAATGTAAAGGCATTTTACTTTAAATAAAATTTTCACTAAAATATATTCTATACCAATGGGTTTTATTTCTTTAAATGTATCCCAAACTACCCTTAATCTTGATAAACTCTTCATCACATAAAACCTCAAAAAATAGATGTTTACCAAATTGAAATTATGATCAAACTTAAACTCTTAAAACCATGATGATATCTATAATTCTTGAGTTAATCTTGGATGAATACATATATTATTCCTAAAAAATTATAACAATACTTAGATGTTTTATGATTTTTATGACCAAAATAACACTAATAAAAATACATCTACATTATAATTATTGAATATTAATACATAAATAATTCAAAACATTTACATAAATATAGGTTTTTACTTGGTCTAGGAGTTAACCTTTAAAAGAGGCCATGGATCTGGATAATTCCCAGGTAATCCATATTAAAGATAATGAACTATAAATGGATCTGTGGAATGAAATTTATTTCTATCCATTGAACTCATCATTTTTCCTTAGAATTTCTTTGCTTTAAAATCTTTTTTCCAAAAAAAAATAATACATTTTCCTATTCCTTTGATACATTCTCTTGGGTTTATCTTTCCTCATTTATGACATAAAGGAAATAAAGCCTTCTTTCCTCTGTGGTCACCACCACTCGTTCTCTTAGCGGACATCAACCTTCTCTTATTTAGAAATATTGAGAGTTTGTTAACGTGTAGGATGCTAATCATATATCATGATAACTGATTAGGAATAATCATGATATCTTTTACTTTTGTCATCATTCCATTTAGATTCTCATAATCACCACATTCAACATCATATTCAATGTTAACATGTTTCCTTCTTATTCCATCCGTTGACTAAAACCATAAAACATAGTGTAGGAAACTATAATCATAGTGGGAACACCATATAATCATTTATAGTATATCTAAATTATGATACCTAGTTTTCAATATAATATAACTTAGGTGTAGCCTAGGTAATTCATTATCATCATCTATTGAAATCCATATAATGGTTCATAAAGAAAATGTAATTTATCCTAATAATATCCCCATAGAGATTCAAATATGTGTGTAGTAAAGCCTATTTTTTTGTAGTAGGGTTTGATTGAGTCAAATAAAAATGCACACTTTTTGGATCTATTACCCCAAGGTATAACTATTCGAGAATAATTTTCACTTAAAGTATCCATATATGGATGTATTTCTATGAAAAACCACATAATCTATTCCTTACCAAAACTATAATAAATTATTCTATTTTTATCCTCAAAGTCTATCATAGGGTTATGTTCACTAATCTATGTTTTCCTAAATCTATTTCCCAAGGATTCTAATAATCTTTCTCTAATTAAAAATGTAAATACCCCAACTATAGTATCCAATATTCAGTGGTTACATTACTATATTGGTTTAAGATACAAGCTATCACATATTAAATGACCAAATAGTTTAGTAGTATTGGTAAGCTAAGTACATTATTGAGTCTCACATTACATTTGAAGACATAAATTACAATATAGTAAAAGTATAAATTCATAATTTTTGAACTCTTTTAAATATTCCTTATTCATATCTTGGGAAGAAAAACAAATGAGGGTGAGATAAAATACTCAGTAAGGGTTACGTATAGTGGAAGGTATCATAAATAAATAAGGCATATAAATATAACAAGTTAAATAACTTACCACATATTCCATTTAATCAATAAAATGACTATCGTAATTATATAATTAATAATCAATATGGAAAGGTAAATAAATAAAAGAACATGTCATTTAATTAATAAATTGAGAACAAAATGCATCCATGGATAATATTTATTCAATAATCTCAACGATAATGATAACTGAATTCTTAATGAAGGGAATTCTTAATATGGGATTTCATGATCTCAGAAATCATGGAATATATATCATCAACACATTGTTCTAAAATTATTTAAAACTATGGGTAGGTATACACCAAAAACCTATTTAATGTTATCTTACTAATTTCTCTCATGATAATACTTATGCATCAAGAGGATATATAATTCTGGGCCCCACACATCACAACATGTCTAAATCATTCCACATATATCGAATTATCGATTTAATTGATGAACAATTTTCCTTATCAATAAATGTCTGTATTGAGTAAAGAATAAATATTATCAATAATTCCCCAGTCAAAAAATAACTTTCATAGTAAACTACTATAATTAGAAATTATATACAGTTTAAGAAATAACAATATCAATGATAAAGGATATATATTTAAGGGAAATCTAACTTATAATGATCATAATAAAGTGAATGCTTAAAGAGAAAGTTAATGACTAAAAAATTAATCAATAAAGTGAATTTCAATAATTTCCTTGGTCAAACTAATCATAAACTATTCATATAAAAAATAAGGATGATACCATTACAACATATCAACAATAAATTATAATTGAAAATATGTTTTTTGTTTTTGATGAATATAAATACCCTAAAAAGGCCATTAAAAATATTCTTAAGGAAAATAAACTTTTTACATTGAAAATCACTTTTAAAAACTAAATAATTATAAAATGTTAGTAAAACATTTTATTTTTAAATAACTTTGTAAAATATTAATGTATTCTTCAAATAAATTAGTTGTCATGATGGTGGAAAGTTCTATTAATTCTGAGTACATTAAAACAAATATTTCTTTCACATGTGTATAAGAAAATTCAAAAAGTACCTTATTTGAAAAATGATAGGAATATTACTTTTAAAAAATTGAAAAAAACCAATCATGGGTAAAAATGAGTTTAAATAATAAAATAATAATTTTAAAACCCTTTATGAAAACATTTATATAAAATGTGTTTTTGGAAGACAAATTATTTCTAACCGAAGAGAATAATAAAGTCTTATTTTCTTAAAAAAAAATTATCAATCATTTTAAGTACCCAAGAGAGGAAAGTGGTATTATTACATGAAAATTTCATGATTTACCATATTATAATAAAATTAAATCATTTTATTATAAAATGATCAAATAATTTATTTCAATGTTAATTCATGAATAAACAATCTTGATTAAAATGAGATTGTAAGATAAACCCTAACAAAGATCATAAAATTGAAGTGAAAATTAATCAAATAATTGATTATGTACATCAAATATAAATATACATAAAACAAGTTGAAATAAAATATAAAATAATAAAATTTCATTACATACATAATCTTACAATATCCAATATAATGAAGAAGTAATATAACCCAATGAAAAGAAATTGAGTTATGAAATTCCTTACCACTTGGTAACTTTCATGTAAAATCCTATTGGGTGAAATAATTCAAATGGAAACATAAAATATGAATTTCTCGTGGTATTAAATTTAAAAGGTAAATTATATACACCATATAAAATAAATTACATGCATAATATTACAATATGCTTCAATGAAAGGAAATTGAGACGAAGTCCCTTAGCTAACATTTCCCTTGAGTTGAACATGATTTAACCTCAAATATAAAGGTTTTAAACATGTTATTGATTTATAAAATAACCATATTCATATTTAAAATATCACATATGTTCTTATTATAACATCTTGTCACCCATTTGTTAATAATATCTCATTATAACCATTGTTTTAGATGTTATGTGCTTCATTTTCTCATGCATGTTTTTTCATATAATTTCATGTTATTATGCATGGGATATAGATCCATAATATCCATAATTATATTAATGCTATTAATATCATATTTATTTACTGGATACATTTACAAAACCATTATTTTAAGTTATAAATTGAAAATTAATCACACCGCTTCATGGAGATGGTAGGTAGTACGTACTCTTGAGTGATGATAGCATTACCTTAATGGGTGAAAGGGTAAAGAAGTCAACGATATGTTAATTTTAAATAATTAAAATCATGTAATATGTATCATATATATTAATTACTTTCATAATTATAACTATCCATAGTATTTAGTGTTGGAAAAAAATTACATCAGTTCGTGAGGTGATAGTCCGTCGTACACACGAGCGATGGATTTGTATCCCATTTCATGGAGAAGGAGATAGATAAATATTGTGAAATAAACATAAAAATAATAAGTATATGTGATATAATAGTGTTATTATATTTTAATTTTTATGGCATAATTGAATATGAAAAAATAACAAGTAAAAAAGAAATATCTTAGTGAATAAAATTACATTATCTTTGAATAACCTCCTTTAAATATCTTATTAAGGACCCTAGGGTTGATATTTTAAAGAAAAAAATAATATCTAAAATTTTAATAAGGATATTTGGTATTTTTTTAGGGTTTGGTTAAGTAAAATGGCTTGATATGTGTGAAGAAGTGATGGGGGTGAGTTCCCTTTTATAATTGAGAATGATTGTCAATTTTCTAAATACCCAAAAATATTCAATAATGGAAAGTCACTCTCACCCAAAGTGCCTAAAAAATTTATGAATAATTAATTTTATGGAATTTAAGTTTTATTATCACCTCTATGAAAAAAACATGTTTTCCCTTATCCTATAAGTTTACTTACTTTTACCATTATATTTTTAACCACGGTGATTAGTTTTTTAATCCAGGGTAATTTATCCCTTAAGACTAGAATAAAATGAAAAAAAATCATATATTTTTACCCAACTATTATTAATATTAAATCTAACTTATAAATTAAAAATTTAATGTGTGTGGAAAAATATTTTTTACACAAGCACTAGTAATGCACAAAACACCGTTTTAACCTTAATCTTGATAAATAAATTTTACTACCTTCACTAATCATTATAATAAAAAAATTAAGTTTAACTTATTATATAATATGAATTATTATGATTAAAAAATTTTAATCCATTTTATTAAATTAAATTCACATAAGTGGTAGAATTTAATTAAAAATAAACCCATAAATCTTGTCAAAAAATTGTTTTTCAAGAAATGCATATTTCTAGCATAAGCTGAACTTACATTAACTATATTACTACTAATAATTACTATATTGATATAAATTCATTATTTAGATATGTAATATATAAATTTAATTTAAATATTTCTTTATTAGTATTTATTTTAATTAATTAAAATAGAGGGACATTATGAATTTAAAAGTTGTTTTCAGTAAACAAAATTGTGTTTTTATGCATAAAAATAATTTTATACCAAAATAGAGTATAAAGATGATGAAAATGTAATAAAATATTTTTAATATAAATAAGTAATAATTTTTTACTTTTCAATATAATTCAATTCATAATGGTTCTTTTTAATTACTTAATTTACTGAAAATAAATGATAGTTTTACCGAAAGTGGTATTTTTCACTATTCACTGAAAAATCACTCTTTTCAGAAAAATAGAAAAATTTCTCCCTAACATAGTTATTATATGTAGATTAAAAAAATGATATTGTTTTTATAAAATAATATTTCTAATATTTTTAATAAATTAATTATAATTCCCAAACATAAAATGATAAATTAAACCATTTTTAAAGGAGATGTATTTTAAAGCATAAAATGAATTTAATAAAAAATTTACTGATTATTTAATAAAAATTTATCAATAAATTTATATTTATTAATATATATATATATATCACAATCATTTTAATCATATTCATACCCTCCAATTCATTGGCTAGGTTATAATGGCCATATTTGAAGAATATATTTTGTGGGTCATTTAAGCTTGGTGTTGTTACTCACTTACTCTATTGAAGACAATGTTATTATTTTAAAATCTCAGAGTGATAAACATTACCCTAAGGCTATATACTTGTGTACTAAGATATTTTTCATCTAGGACCTCATAATATGATTTTTTATATATTAATTTTAACGAAATAGTGACTTTATTAATTCATTTTTATTATTACCATATAAATGATTATATAATGAGTTTGATAAAAATTAGACTATGATATAAAGAAATAAAAATTATATTTTTGGAAAATATGTAGTTTCAATTAAAACATTCTTTTTTTATAAATTTAATAATTTTTTATATAAATATTATTTTGATCAAATATTCTTATTAAATGATATTTATTTATATAGAAATAGAAATATAATATCATAAAGTCTAATGC
Organism: Viscum album; assembly: GCA_963277665.1. Taxonomy (NCBI): domain Eukaryota; kingdom Viridiplantae; phylum Streptophyta; class Magnoliopsida; order Santalales; family Viscaceae; genus Viscum; species Viscum album. Next base: position 449,733,809 of record OY728157.1, on the reverse strand, counting down.
AATTTTTATAGGGGAAATAAAAATGTTTGTATCATAAAAGAACATAATTTTAAGTAAATAATGTTTTTATTTTAATATGTAAATTCTAATATTTATTTTAGATAGTTATTTTTATAAAATAAATGTTATTTTTGAAATTAGCAGATCTAAATTATCCAATGGAGAATTTTTCATAATTTTATGAGCCAGCCGAATATTTCTGTAAAAAATAAACACAGTAAAATATATGGAATCTATTATGACATTGTAACATCCCAAAATTATATAATAACTACTATAAAGGGTATCCAAAACCAAAAATATATTTCCCATTTAAAATAATGTGTTTTTAATTTTTTTGATTATTTTTATAAACTTTTAATGAATCCTACAAAACCTATATTATATTTTAAGGTTTTTAAATCAATCCTTTATAAATGTGACTTGCTTTCGAATCACCAATGGTATTATATTATTATATTAGGTTCTTATCCTTGTAAAATATTGAAAATCACTCTTATTTAGTAGAAACCATGTGAAAAAATATGGTATGTTTTCTGGTTTTTATAATTTTATTATATAGAGCCCAAAACCATTGGGCGCAGGTACTGTAGCAGTATTGTAGCGTACTGTAGCAGAGGCGTACTGTAGCAACAGCGAGCACTGTAGCGGCGGTAGGGCATTGTAGTGGCGGCAGAGTACTGTAGTGGTGGCGGGTACTGTGCAGTACTGTAGTAGTGCAGGTACTGTAGTAGTACTATTCACAGAATGGGATTCGGGCCAAAAAAATGGGTCTACGGGCCATGTAATGGGCTAAATGCCCACTAGGCCTTCGAGCTATGTAATGGGTCTCCCTCTACCCAGTTAAAAGAGGTCTTTTCTTTCCTTTAATAATAAATGAGGCTTCGGCCCCAACCTTTTAAAAAAAATATATAGAGCCCAAAACCAATGTTTAGAAATTAATAAAGAATTCACCTCTATTTTCTATAAATACCCAATCAACCTCCCACTAATATTCACTCAAAGCACATTGGTCATAAACTTACTATCCCTTTATCTTTATAAATCCTTCCAAAGGTGCTCTCAAGCTCTTAAAAATCCCCCCTCCCTTTGTTTTTTATAAGCATCCTCTCAAGGTAAGGGATTCTCTTCTTCATCTACTTTATCCAAGTACTTTCTTGGTATTGTGCAATTAAATTTCCATTTTTTAATATTTTTATATGTTTTTAAACATAAATTTACTATCTTTATGATTCCTAGTTTATGATACACCACCTTTCACCCTCATTAAACCCTCTTATAAACTTTTATGTACACCCATTATATAGAAAACTTATCGCATGATTTTCTAGGCCAAATATTTCTATTGTGTATACCCATCCCCATTTCCACTAAAGGGTATTCACCAATATATAAACATCCTTCATTGATTTTAGACTCCCATTTTCATAACCCAAATCCCTTAATAAAGGGATTAAAAGTGATTAAATACATTCTTTTGTTTTATGATATATATGGAACACAAATTCATGTTCATTATATGAATGTGATGGGTGGGCCTAAAATTATATAGTCGTCCAATGAATTGGGTAATGGTTTTAACTTATGAGATACCATGTATTGTTCATGGGATATTATCCTAATCATAATATGTTATTATGTCTTGGTGGTTATCCTTAACATATGCTTATAATTTCATGTTTTATGTTGTTTCTATATTCCTATTTTTCCTTGATATTATCATCTTATATCATAATTTGATGTCCATGTTTTTGAGTATCACCCTTTTATACCACCTTAATAGGCCTATTAACTCACATGTATAACACACCAAGATTTTATAGTACCAATCTTATTAAGTAATTACAATTTATTTAATAGCTTATGTTCCATGTAACACCAAGCTTAAACGAACCATGATATAATTTTAAATGTTATTATTTTAACATGACCCTTGGAATAGTAATGTGACTCTTAGGAATAGAATTATAGACTATAGAATAATGACCTCACATAGGAAAGTATAATTAAATTTAGGTATCTCATAAACTAAAATATGATATATTTATATCATGTAATAAGTAAAGAAATGTTTTAAAAATGATAAATTAAGTGTTGGAATTTTTGTGACATGTAAATGTTTATTTAAAATTTTTAATTAATAAAAGTATTTAAAAAAATTAATTGCATAAAATGTTTTCATAAATTAATATTTTTTAGTATTATAATTATAAGATATTTTTATGAGACCATATTTAATTTTTCAAAGTGTCGTAAAATCAGTTATAATATTAAAATCAGTATTTTTCGAATAAATCCTGATTTTAATTAAAATTAAAAAATTTAACATTTATAAAATTATTTTGATAAAATTTAATCTATTTTTGAAATATACACATCAAAAAAATTTAGGTTTAAGTTTTGGGGTTTTTATTAAATTATTGAATTTTTGTGAATAGTGAAATATGTAAATTTACGGTATTTAACATTACAAGTTAAGTACATAAATTGTTTAGTAATTATAGATGTAATCACCCATTAGTTTGAACTCACATGCACTAGATTCTTTACTTATTCACAAAAATCAATAGTATTGATTGTCTTGATCCAAAAAAATAAACTAATTAATAAAATAATCAAAAAACACTTGTCGCCTCCCCTATAAATATCACCCCTTCTCCTCACAAATTATAAGCCTTTAATATTATATAAATTCTTCTTAATTGACTTCTCAAGACTCATACCAATGTCAAATCCATATTGGTATTAACAAATGACCAATTTCAAGTTTCTTAAGGAGGTTCCCAATGAGACAATATTCAAGAGGTTAAATCCTCCTTTCTCTTTTAATTTCTTTTATTTTCTTATCATCTACACACCTACCCTTATCCAAAGAGGAATAATAACTCCAATATCAAATATATACTGTAATTTTATTATTTTAATGGAATATCCATTATCAAATCTCCCATATTCCCCTTTTACCTTAAAAATGAAAACATCGTCCATGATGTGCCGATTCACCACCTTCGTGGTCGATGAGTTTTCATTTTCCATGACTACCTTTATGGTAGGTAATAAAACCATTATAATTGATAAATAATATTATAATATAAAAATTAGAACTTTTTTTTATTTTCTAGAACTTATATATATATAGTAACATAATATTAAATAAGAAAAAAAACTAGTTCATGATGGTCGAAAAACTACCAAAATAAACTAAACGTCTTTCACTAAAATTTTATCAAATGAATAATCCTCATAAAAGAAAAAAAATGAAATATGGGACCAATTAAAATCCTATAATTATATTAATACAATTTGGTTCCACTTTTACAATTTTTCTTCCATTTTACAGGAACTCTCATAATTATACACAACGGAGTCGACCATGAAACCATAGAATAATTACTCCTAGAACAACTAAAATAAACATTATAACTCATAGAAATGGAAAAAAATGTACTTAATAAAATTATAATAAATAAAATAAAGGTTTAATAGGTTCTAATTTAAGTAATTAATAAATTCAATTTTATTATTTAAGACATTAAGTACAAGTTCATAACACTTTCATACATAAGGTAAGGGGTTTCTAATATCACTTTTATTTTTTGTAAAATATGCCTTATTCACCACTTATTTCTTGTGTGTGGTGTATGTGTACTACCATTTGATATATAATATCATGAATATATTTATCTTCATTTTATTTAATGTTTCATTTTATTTTCATTAATTTTATGGGGTATACGGTTTGACTGATTACAAAGTGGTAAGGGTTTTCTCATCTCACTTTCACTTCAATGAGATATATTCCTTATTCAACCCTTATTTCTTGTGTTTGGTGTACATATTTACCTTTAATATGTCATATCATTAATATATTTATCTTCATGGTATTAAATTTTTTGTTTTATGAATAATAATTTTATAGGGTATACAATTCAACAGATTACGAAGTTGTATTTAATTTCTTAACTCAATTTCCATTCATTAGGTTAAACTTCTATTTCATTGAATATAACACGATAAGTTTATGTGTAAAATGAATTTTGATTTTCTTATGTTGTTATCCACTTTTTTATTTGGATTTATAGTGACCACACATGGTCTATTCATTTGACTAATGATATGATGCTGGTGAGGGTCTTCATCTAAATTTTCACTTCATTGAGACATATTTGGTATTGTGCACCTAATAATTTTTATGTGGTGTGTATATTACCCCTTTGAGATAAATTTTCATTTTAAGTATATTTATCTAAAATATATATATTACTTATATCATAGATATAAGTATTTCCTAAACTGTATTCCACTTTTACATATGGTTTCTACATTGAAAGTTATTTGATTAATTGGGAAAATATTGATAAATCTGTATCCTCTGCTCAATATGGATATTTTGATCAAGAATACTGTTCATGAATAAAATATATGCATGAATAATCCTTTTTAATTTAGTGATAGGTGGGTCCTGACATTATATAACTCCTTGATGCATTGACAGGTCTCAAGAGATAAAACAGTTGGCAAAAAACTGTTCAAATTTGTTTCTGAGAATAATCGGATGGGTTTCTACCCACAAACATAAACCATCTAGTAAAAGGTATTGAATATAGTGGTATCATGTACCAGATACATGACCTCCAAAAATTAATCATTTCCATCATTCAGTATTCATTTATTACAATCAATGATATATTCACTATGACAAGATCTATGCATGCATAATATTATCTAGTTATTTATTAAATAGCATGTGTGTTTAGTTATTTACCTTTCTATATTGATTATGCCTTGTTTTCTATGATTCAATTATTATTGATTATTGTTTCTGTTGTTTGTAACCCTTACTGATCATTATAGCTCACCCTTTTATTTGTTTTCCTTCCCCATGTTATGTATATGAAATCTTAGAATAAGTGTAAAGGAACAATTATTTACCTTAGTTATGTTCTATGTTTAATTACCAATGTAATAAGGGAACCATGTATGTATCTAATTATTCAAGACTATTAAACTGATAGATCCTTGGTGATGTGATCTCTTGTATCTATGTCATTGTAATAAAATAACCACTAACTCAGCGATATTGTGTTAGGTGTTGTTATAGTTGGTATCAGAGTATGTTTAGTAGAAACCATAGGAACAATATGTTAAATAAACAATTGAATTGTAATAATTCCTTATAGTGTTTTTTTGGCCCAATAATCATGATGCTGGTAATATAACTAAGTGTGTGCCATTATTTAGTGATGTTTCCTATTGTAATAAAGGGAATAAATCCCCGCAGATAATGTAGGTTTTTCCCCATAGATAAATTCAACATAGTTGGTTTTGGAGATGAGACGATCATGAGCATATTAGGACATATTACTAAGGTTATGATGAATAACCATATTACACCTATTTTGGATCATTTTATGTGTCATAATCCCTCATATTTTAAGGGGACTACTAATCCAGTGGTAGATAGGAAATATATCAAGTCCCTTTAAATTATATTTCTATAATTATGATGCAATGAAAGTGAAAAAGTAATACATGTAGTATATTTTCTAAGGGAGATGATAATAAATGGTGGTTATTGATCTAGAATACTAAGGAATAAGATTTAGAATTTCATATCTATAAATTAGAAACTTCATTATCTAATTCTTATCTAGATCCAATCTAGTACATCTACTAAATTAAATTCTTAGGGAGGAATGAAAAACAACATCTAGGAAAGAGGAATGTAATATTAAAATTGAGTATGAGGAAAGTAATCTTTAAAATGTGGATGTGGAATAAAATCATAAATAATTATAGAGACTAATAGAGATCATTGATCATAAAAAAATGAAGGATCTAGAGGAATTAAACAACCACAAAACCTTAAATCTATGATGTAGGTAATAGGATAACATTTTTGTTTCAAGATGATTTCCCTAAAGTTGATGAATTATTTTAATATCAAGATAGAGAACATCAAAAAATATACATAATTGATATATTTCAATTTGTATAAGCATAATTTCATCCTTTGATTCTTCTTCAATAAATTTATAATTCATTTCTTACATCATGAAATGAATATCCATGATGATTTTTTTTCCTAATGAGAAAAAAATAACAGATCATAAAATCCATGAAAAGTGTGACAAGTCCATCTGTATGTCTCTAAATATTTACCAAAACCAAAATGATCATCATGAATCATCCAAAAAAATACATTAATATATAAACCTCAATAGTAACACCAAAATTTCAAATTAATATTTATCCATAATATATTTTAAGTAAAAAATATATCATTTTAACCAAACATCACATAGGACAGTGTTAGGTGTTACACCCTCATCACCCTTTGGTTGTGGTTTCAAGCCCCCCAACCTTGTCAGATGGGATGAGTTGTCAACTAGAATGTGGGTTCTCCTTTTTCTAAAACTATATTAATATAATTTATAAAATTTTCCCATATTTTAATGACCTATAATTACCATAATATCAAAGATAAGATAAACCTTAAAGGTTACCAATACCTTTAATATTATGTCTACAAAATGTAAATCCATTATTCCTTAAATAACTTTTTCACTAAAAAATATACTAAACTTATGGGTTGTATTTCTTTAAATGTTTACCAAAATACCCTTAATATTGATAAACTCTACATCACATAAATCCTCAAAAAATATTTTTTAAAAAAATTTAATTTATGATCAACCTTAAACTCATAAACCCATGATGGTATCCATAATTCTTTATCTGATATTGGATGAATAAATATATTCTTCCAAAAAATTAAAACAATCCTTATATTTTTCATGATTCCTATAACCAAATTACCATTGATAAAAATCCATCTACATTATAATTATTGAATCCCAATACATAAATAATTCATCACTTTTATGTCAATATAGGTCATTCCTTGGTATAGTAGTTAGCCTTTAAAATAGGGCATTGAATTGGATATTTCCCAAGTTACCCATTTTCAAGACATTAAACTACAAATGGATCTCTAGGATGAAATTTATTTCTCTCTGTTGAACTCCAGACTTTTCCTTAGAATTTATTTTCTCTATGCCATTTTTTACAAACATAAATCATTTTCTTATTCCTTTTAGACATTTTCTAGGGTGTATCTTTCATCATTTATGACATGAAAAAAAGTCATTAATTCTTTCCTATATGGTCACCACCACTCAAGCTCTTAGAGGTATCTATACTTCTCTTATTTGGTGAGTTTTACAGTTGGTTAATGTGTAGATTATTTATAATATATCATGATAAATGATTAAGCATAATCATGATATCATTCACTCCAGTTTCCATTATATTTGGATGCTTATCATCAACACATTGAACATCATATTTAAGGTTAACATGTTTCCTTTAGGTTTTAGACATTGTATAAAACCAAAAATAATAGTGTAAGCAAGTATAATCATAGTGGGAATACCATATAAACATTTAATGTTTGTATAAATCATGAAACCTAATTTTCAATATAATAAGCCTCAGGCTTAACCTAGTTCATTCATTATCATCATATATTCAAATCCTTCATGATGGTTCATAATGAAAATATGAATTATCCTAAGAATATACCCCTAAAGAGTCAAACCTGATTCACAGTAAGGCCCGTTGTTGTGTACAAGGTGTTGATTGAGTCAAATACAAATGTGTCATTTTCAGAGTTATTACCCCAAGGTACAACTATTCTAGAATAAAGTTTTATTATATTATCCATACAGGGATGTATTTAAAGAAAAAACCACCTAATATATTACTTACGATAACTATAGTACATTATTTTATACTTATCCTCAAATTATACTATAGGTTTATGTTCCCTAATATATGTTTTCTTAAAACTATTTACCAAGGTTTAAACTAAACTTTCTTTGATTCCAACTATAAATACCCTAAATATGGTATCCAAGAGTCTGTGGTTATGTTACTATATTGGTACTAGATACAGGTGATCACATCCCAAATGGCTAAATAGTTTATTGGTCTTGGTAAACTAGGTACATAATTAAGTCTCACATTACATTTGAAAATTTAAATTACAACATCGTGAAAGTAGATATTCAGAATCCTTGAACTCATTCAAACAATCCTTCTTCATACCCTGGGGAAGAGATGCAAAATAAGGGTGAGCTCAAATAATCATTAAGGGTTACATATAGTGTAAGTTATCATTAATCAATAATTAATAATCAATATAGAAAAGTAAATAACTGAACACACATTCTATTTAATCAATAATATGTCAATCATGATTAGATAAGTCATAATAACTATGGAAAGGTAAATAACTAAAACACGTGTCATTTAATCAATAACTTGAGAAAAATATTCTTCACCTTTCACTACTCTTCACTCAAAACAAATTTTTCTTGAATTTCTTATCCCTACCTATTTATAAATCCCTCTAAATTTTCTCTCAAACACATAAAAATTTCTTCTCATGTTTTTATAACCGCCTTTTCAAGGTAAGGGATTCTCTTCCCCCTCCTATTTATTCAAGTACTCTCATTGTATTATTCCTTTAAATTTATAATTGTTCATGTCTTAATATATTTTTATACATCCATTTACTATCCTTGTGATTAATAATTAATGATACACAACCTTTAACTCCAATTAAACCCTCCTATGAACCTTTATGTATACTCATTATTCAGATGAAATTATCCCACAATTTTCCATGCCAAACCTTTCTATGTTTTATACTCATCCCCATTTCCATTCAAGGGTATTCACATATATGTATAGATTCTTTATTGATTTGGGACACCCATTTTTGTAACCCAATCTTCTTAATCAAGGGATTAAAAGTAATTAAAGTCATTCTTTTGTTTTATGATCTATGTGGCACACAAATTCATGTACATGTTATGAATGTGATGGGTGGGCTTAGAATTATATAGATCTCCAATGAATTGGGTAGTGGTTTATATCATGAGATACCATGTATGGTTCATGTGAGATTATCCTAAGAACACTATGTTATGATGTCTCAGTGGTTAGCCTTAACATATTCTTATAATGACAGGTTTTATGTTGTTTCTACATTCCTATATTGCCTTGATGTTTTAATCTTATATCATGCTTCGATGTCCATTTTTTTGATTTTATACCTTTTATGTCACCTAAATATTCCTCTTATCTCGCATGTATAAAACCCCAAGATTTTATGGTATGTATCTTCTTAAATAAATTAAATTTATTTTAAAGAATACATTGTTGCATCACCGAGCTTAAACAAACTCTAATATACTATTAAATAATATTATTTTAACATGTTCATTGGAATAGTAATGTGACTATTAGGAATAGTAATCTAGACATTAGAATAATAACCTCACCTATAAAAGTATAAATAAAATTTAAGTTTCTCAAAATTGAAAATATAATATATTTATATCATGGAATAAGTAAATAAATGTTTTAAAATTGATAGATTAAGTGTTGGTATTTTTATGAAACATTAATGCTTATTTAAAATTTTTTAATTAATATAATAATTTAAAATAAAATTAATTTTCATAAAATAAATCCATAAATAGATATTTATTTGTATTATAATTATAATATAATTTTATGATACCATAATTAATTTTTTAAAGTGTTGTAAAATTCGTTATAATATTAAAATAATTATTTTTTGAATAATAATGATTTTAATTAGAAATTAAATTTATCATATTAAGAATATTATTCTCATAAAATAGATTCCATTTTTAAAATCTACACATCAAACAAAATTAGGGTTAATTTTGGGTATATTTATGAAATAGTTGAAATTTTTTGAATAGTGAAATATGTTAATTTATGGTATTTAATATTATAAGTTAAATACATGAATTTTTGATTCATTATTGAAACACCTCGAGATTTTGTGAAATATATTTTTTCAAATTAATTTACCTTTTTATATTTTCCATTTCCCATTTCAGGAGAAATAGTTATATATATGTATATATATATATATATTAAAACACTAAGTCAATCATTACATTCACACTAAACATCGACTCGGTTTACGTTACAGGTAACCATGACTTGGAGTTTGTTACACACAACACTGACATGGCGTACATTACACGAAACACTAATGTCTCTACAAAAAATCATTTTAAAGTTATAATTATTTAAATGAGATAATTATAACTGAGTCGTTAAACATAGTAATATGATTAGTAATAACTACTTTTAAAATATTTTTTGTTATTCTTTTATATGAATAAAACATATTGATAATGAATGATGTGATTTTTGGTAAAGTCATTTTATGTTTAAAAATACCATTTTCTAGAATGAACCACTTTTAATAATAAAATTAATTTTAGACACATTTAAAAATTGAATTTTATAAAATAAATTTCATTTTTATAATTTAACATATCAAAATTAGTTTAGGGTGAATTTTTGGGATTCCTCTGAGGAACTTCATTTTTTGATGAATAGTTAAAAAAATATTGCTTTTAAATTAAAAACTGCCTTTTCATTTAAATAATTATTTATGTTAAATTATATTTTAAATTTATTTTAAGGTATAATTAGGTCAACAATGCATATATTAATACAATTTAGGTCATTATAATCAATTTCAATTTGAAATTGAATTTAAAAACCTAATAAACTTTTGAACTTCATTCTACATTAAAGACAAGTAATTTCACCCTGTCAGCGGGATTAGCATTAAACTTAATTTTTTTCCTTCTGTGAATTATGTTTTAAAAATAGAACATACACAATTTTAATCTGTATAATATTTATAGTCTAATAATATCAGCTTAATTGTTGACCAAAAATATTAGTAAAAGTGATTAAAATTAATCACAACGATTAAGGTCAAATTAAGCTTAATTAAGGAATAACTGTTGATATTTGAGGCACAAATGATCTATAAAATTTTCCAATACCCATTGGATGGACATATTTCGGAAATAAAGCTTCAATTATTGATTTAGGATGTATTTTTATTACTTTTGTTAGGAAATAACATGTGTACACCTAACTTGTTTTAAAAAATTCCAAGTGAGTCCTTTTCCTTCCCCATAAAAAGAAACCACCTATCCCTTTTATTCACACCTATAAAACTTATTAGGTTCTGGAAAGATCTGCCAAATACACATCCTAAAATCCCTCCCTTCCTCATATAATCTTTCCTTTGGGCATAAGGAAATCCATGGAAGCCTTTTGGTACAAACCAAAAGGAGTTACTCGATTAAGAGGTAACGTCTTCTCTCATGTCATTTCTTTTATTTTCTTTCACCACCCCCTAAAATGTATTTTTTCCATTATTGTATAAAAGCACCTGTATCCTAAATATACTAGTATTTTTATTCTATGGTTTCATCCTACACTTACACACACCTCTATCTATTGGATAATAAATATATTGTTTATGTGTACGGCGAACTACCACCACACTAAACAATGATTGTTCAATTTTCCTTACTACCTCTCAAGGTGGACATAATTATGGAAAATATGTTTATATATGTTATATATTATATTTATTATTTATTTAATCATTTTTATTCATTTTTACAACACATATTTTTTACTTTCCATTTGGGGTTAATACGATAATTTCGTTTGAGGAAGTGTGGACTACCGCCCCTTCAAAGCGATATGATATATTCATACAGTACATGGATTGTATTAAGAGTGTTTTTAGTGAATATATAATACATATATTAAATAATAAATATGATTTAATTACTATATATATATATTCATATTTTTCTTTTAATTTATTTCTTTCAAAATGACAATTAAATGGAAATAGCGTTCATGCGTCTGTATTTTTTACCTTATATATTAATGGTGTATTCCTTTTAATACTTATATATTATATATATTATTATAAAAAAAAATTATATAATTCATATTTATATTATGTTTTAAATTCATTAAATAATGTTATAATTTATAAATACTGATGATATAACAAATTAAGACACATGTAAAGAATAAAGCAAATATTACCTAAAGTGAAACCATAACATAAATTTTTTAATAAGAGGTTGATATAAGATAATAATAAAACAATATATAGTATTATATATTATAAAATGGTTCTTTAATATCTTTATAATAAATTTATATTTATTATACATGTGTTTTGAACAAGTACGACGAGAGTCAAGACACAAGGTAAGGGGATTTCTTCTCACTTTTTATTTCCATGATATTCATGCTTTATTCACCACCCATTCCTTTTATGTGGTGTGTATAATGTCCATGGATGTAATCAATGATTCATATACTTAAATTTATGGGTAAATACATATCCATTAAATTATATTTATTTCATGGGGTTTAAATTTCAAAAGTTACTAAGTCGGTAAAATAGTTTTGTCTCAATTTGTATTCTTTGAGATTCATGTTTTGATATGCATCTAAATTCTTTTTGAGGTGCATATGCTTCCATTTTACATTATATATAATGAATATCTATATTTTAATGATATTCTAAGCTTTATTTAATTTCCTTTCATACATGGATAACATGATCTCAAGTTATCAAGTGATAAGAGTTTATTAAAATAGTCTCATCGCTATTCAAGATTGTTTATATTTATGCTTATTTTAATGAAAAATTACCACCCATCTATCAATAAATTCACGAATTTTCATCCCCTATAATTATTAATTATATAATCATGTATTTGTACCATATTTATACTCGTTGGTGCATAATATGGTTAGTAATGTGTTTTTAAGAAATCTAGACTTTACCCTCTCTTCAGTTGAAAAACCATGTTCTCTAAAAGGGGTTTCCAAGTATATTCTACTAATATACTATGGTCATTAAAATAAAATTTTACCCTTTTTTTATTTCACCAAAGTTTTCAAAGGAATATTATTATCACTTTCCTAATGAGGCATTTTTCTAACCTTTTTAGCATGAAAAAGGAAATTTTCTTTTTTCCTCGTACGACATGTATGGATTTATCCTCCATCAATCCTTTGAAGCTTTATTTTCATGTTTAAAGGTTAATTTTTAAGAAAATGTTTTTAAAATATATTTTTAAAGAAATGTTTTTTAAAATTTATTCAAGATTCTTTTAATAGTTTTCGAGGAAAATTATTTTTAATATTTTTCAAACTCCTTTTATAAGTTTTCAAGGAAAATTATTTTCAAAGTGTTTTCAAGATTCATTTATATGTTTTCAAGTAAATGAGTTTAAAAATAATTTAAAGCCACATTTTTAAGTTTGAAAATTATTTTAAAAGAAAAGTTTTTCCAAAAATTTCCAATCTCTCTTTATAGGTTTTCAAAGAAAAAGGTTTTTTAAAGGTTTTCAAATATTCCTTTATAATAATTATAATTTATTTTAAAGAAAATGGTTTTCAAAAGGTTTTATGTTTTAAATAGCATTTTAAAATAAGAAATTTTACTTACCTCAATAAATTTTTTCAAAATATCCTTCCAAGTTATTTTCCATCTAAGATGAAATTATTTTATATTACTCAATCCATTCTAGTAAATTTTCCAAAGGTTTCATTCATATTATTTCGTCAATGGTTAATTTTTTAATGGAATGAATCTTATGATACCCAATTCTATTCCATGTGTTTCATTATTTTTGAAACCTAATTATTTTCAAAGGTTATTATTTCATGAAGTGATTATGAAAACTATCACTTTTCATAGGTTATCATGTGATGAAATTTCAATGATACCCATTTCATTTCATGGGTTAATATTTGATATTTATAAAAACTATATCTTTTTATGGGTCATGATATGATGAAAGATTTATTATCTTGTGAAACATGTATGAATGATTTAATTATGTAATGGGTGGGATCTATATCTACCTCCAATTCATTGGGTAACAATGGATGGCACATGAGTATAAATGTTATACATGAACCTGATTACATGTTCACAATGTATACATAGACCTTTTTTCATGTCCATAAGTTTATGAGTAAACCTAATTACATGTTCACAATGTTATACATTAACATAGTTACATGTCTATAAGTTTTTGTTTGAACCTAATTAAATGTTCATAATGTTATGAGTGAACCTTATTTCGTGTTCACAATGTTATGAATTGACCTGGTTTCATGTCTATAAGTTTTTGTGTGAACCTGATTACATGTTCACAAAGTAAGTAATGAACCATATTTCATGTCCATAAGGTTATGTGTGAACCTGATTACATGTTCACAATGTTATGAATGGAACTAGTTTCATGTCTATAATTTGATGTAGGGACCTGATTTCATGACATTAACATAATGAGTGAACCTATTTCTACTTATGCATGTTCACAATGTTATAAACCAAGTTGAATGCTACAAGTTCCATTTCTTGTTCTTATGTTATGATTTCATGACTTATGACCATAATTATCTTATGGTACATGTCTAATGAACTACCAATATTTATTATGATCTCTCATATATAGAGTATGATCTTCGAATTTTATGCCCATGTCCAATACCCTTTTTTCCTTGTTATGATTACACATTTCCTTTATTTACCCTAACAGAGCATCTGAGCTCACCCCTTTATTATGTTTCCTTTCTCCATGTTATCAAGAAAGGTTTTAGGTAGAAGTCTTAAAGTTGGATATATTTATGGGAGTAAATGAAGGTATTTCTCTAGGATAGAATATTTTGTTTCCATGTTTCCAAATACACAAAACTATTATAGTCCTCAGGCATGTATTTTTTTGTAATGTACTGAATAGTTGTCTAACATGATGTAATATCCATGTATGATAAACTAGGTTTTCTATAATTATTTATGTAATCATGAATTATTTTGAAATCTCACACACTATTTACTATACTTATTTACTAAAAAGAAACACTATTTATATTCTTGTGCTAAAAATAATAAACAAATGAATAAAATAATGAAAAACACCACTCTCTATCACTATAAATACCACCCCTCACCACCCCTTCTCATAACACATTCTATGTCTTGAAGACTATATATATTCTTCCCAATTACCTTCCCAATACTATTCCCCATGTCCAAGAACTATTGGTCTTACCAAAATACCAAATCCATGCTTCTTAAGGAGGTTCCCAAGGAGACAATATTCAAGAGGGAAAATGATCCTTCTTTCTCTTTTAATTTATTTTATTTTCTTATCCTATTCTAAAATACCCTTATACAAGAGGAATGATAACTTCGGTATCATATATATACTATAATTTTATTTTATTTTAATGTAATATTCATTATCAAATCTATCATCTTCCCCTTTTATCTTAAAAATGAAAAAATTGTCTGTGATGTGTCGATTCCCTGCCTTTATAGATGACGAGTTTTCATTTTCTGTTAACACCTTCACGTCTGGTCATAAAACCAATATTATGGATAAATAATAATATAAAATTTAAATTATAACTTTTTTATATTCTGTAAATCATATATATATATATATACACACATAATATTAAATAATAAAACAAAACTAGTTTATGATGATTGAAAACCTTCCAAAACAAACTAAATGTTTATCATTAAAATTTTATCAAATGAATAATCCTCATAATAGAAAAAAATGATATATGGGACCATTTAAAATAATGGAAATATATTAATACCATTTCATTTCACTTATATATTTTTTCTTATATTTTACAAGAACTCTCATAATAATACACAAAGGAACTGACCATAAAACCATGAAACGAACGCTCCCAGAACAACAAATTTAAACATTATAACGCATAGAAATGGCCATAAATAAACTTAATAAAATAATAATTAATAAGATATATGTTTAATATGTTATTAATAAAGTAATTTATGAGTCTAATTTTATTATACATGACATTAAGTAAAAGTTCATAATGCTTTCGGACATAAGGTCAAAGGTTTATCATCTAACTTTTATTTATGTGAGATAAGCCTTATTCACCACTTATTTCTTGTTTGGGGTGTATTTATACTGAAATTTTATATATAATATCATGAATCTATTTATATTAATGGTATTCAATTTTTCATTTTATGGTCATTAATTTTATGGGGTATACAGTTCAACTAATAACAAAGTGGTAAGGGTTTTCTCGTCTCACTTTTACTTCTACGAGATATATTCCTTATTCAACCCTTATTTTTTGTGTGTGGTGTAGATAATTACCTTTAACATATCATATCATGAATCTATTTATCTTCTTATTATTCAATGTTTCATTTTATTAATATTAATTTTAGGGTGCATTTGATTCAACTGGATACAAAGAGGTAAGGGGTTTCTTAACTCAGATTTCATTTATTAGATTAAACTTCCATTTCATTGATTATGTCAGTATAAGGTTATTTTTATAATTAATTTTTACTATATTATGTTATATTTCCACTTTTTTATGTGGATTTACAGTGACCGCATATAATCTATTCATTTTTTTAATGATATGATTCTTATAAGGGCCATTGTCTCTAATTTCACTTCATTGAGAATTACTTGGTATTGTGAACCTAATCATTTTTATGTGGTGTATCTATTATCCCTTTGAGATCAGTTTTTATTTGAATTATATTTATCTTAAATATCCATATTATTTACATCATGTATGTAAATATTTCCTAAACCTTATAACATTTTTATATGTATTGTATACTTAGAATATTATTTGATTAACTAGGGAAATATTGATAAATATGTATCCTCTACTCAATTTAGATATTTTGATAAATAATAGTGTTCTTGAATTAAATATATGTGTAAATAATTATTTATACTTGTGGTGAAATATGTTCCCTGTTATTATATATCCCCTCGATGCATTAACAGGTCTCAGAGACAAAATAGTTAGTGA
Organism: Viscum album; assembly: GCA_963277665.1. NCBI lineage: Eukaryota > Viridiplantae > Streptophyta > Magnoliopsida > Santalales > Viscaceae > Viscum > Viscum album. Next base: position 449,717,012 of record OY728157.1, on the reverse strand, counting down.
CAAAACCCTTCGTTTGTTCCAAAGAATAATTAGACAGGTTTATTCCCACAGACATAAACCATCTTATGAAAATTCTTGATGGTAGTTGTATCATTTTCCGGATCCATGACATCAAATAATTATTAATTTCCTTCATTTAGAATTCATTTATTGTTATCCGTGATATTTTCACTATGAAAAAATCTATGTATGCATAACATTATCTAGTTATTTATTAAATGACATATGTGTTCAGTTATTTACCTTTCCATATTGATTATGACTTATTATTTATGATTCACTTATTATTGATTCATGTCACTATTGTATGTAATCATTACTGAGAATTTTATTTCACCATTTTATTGGTTTTCCTTCCCTAGGTTATAAAGATGAAATATTTGAATAAGTGTCAAGGAAGAAGTTTATTTTTCCTTATTTGTGTTGTATGTTTAATTGCCAATGTAATAAGGGAACGATGTATGTATCTAGTTCTTAAATACTACAAAACTGATCAATCCTTGGTGATATGATCTCTTTAATCTATTCCATTGTAATAAAATAACCATTGACTCTAGTATACTAGGTTCGACGTTGTTACAGTTGGTATCAAAGTAGGTTTAGTGAAAACCTTGGGAACTAGATGTTAAATAAACATGAGAATTATAATAATTCCTTATAATGAATTTATGAATCAATACTCATGATTATTATGAGCTATCTAATTGTGTTCCATAATTTAGTGATGACACCTAACGGAAGAAAGGGAATCAACACCCATGGATAAATCAGGGATTTACCCACTTAGCAATTCAACATAGTTAGTGTTGGAGATGAGCATGTCATGACCATATTAGGTCATCTAACTCAGGTTATGATGAATAACTATAATACACCAATGTTTGATCATTTCATGTAATATAATCCGTTATATTTTAGTAGTACTACTAATCAATTTGTAGTTGATCAATGGATAAATTCCCTTGAAAGTATATTTATAACATTAGGATGCAATGAAATTGAAAAGGTAGTACTGGAAATATATTGTCTTAAGGGATATATTGATCAATGGTGGTCGTTGATCCAGAATAATAAAGAGGAAGATGTATAATTACTTATCTTTAGAGAAGAGACTTTTTCATCTTATTCTTATCTAGATCCAACCCATGATATATACTGAATTAATTTCTTGGGGAGGAAGATAAAACAACCTCTAGGGATGGGGAAAGTAATCTCAAAATTGAATATGTACCAATTGTATAGGAATTAATTGATGTATTTTCTAAGGAATTTCCTAGACACCCCCCAGATCGTGAAGTTTATTATACTATTGATTTAATCTCTGATGTAATACCAATATCAAAGACTCCTTATAGAATGGAAAATATGGAATTAGTAGAGCTGAATAAAAAACTAGAGGAGTTGGGTAATAAGGGATTTATTATCCCTAGTGTTTCTCCATGGGGAGACCCTATTCTAAATTTCAATAAGAAAGATGGATCCATGATTTATTTCATTGACTATAGCGAAATAAATGTTATTTTAATAAAGAACAGGCATCTGCTATCTCACATTGATGATTTATTTGATCAAATTCATGAATCTCAATATTTTTTGAAGATTGAACTTCATTTTGTGTATTATAAATTATGAGTAAAAATGAAGATATTCCGAATATAGATTTTCAAACAAGTTTTTGACATTATGAGTTTATAGTAATTCCATTTGGATTAACAAATGTACCCTTAGTTTTCAGGGATCTAATGAAAAGAGTATTCATGCAATATCTTGATGATTTTGTTTTATTATTCATTGATGATATTCTAGTGTATTATAAAATCTATGAATACTATGAGAATAAATTGTGGATCATTCTTGAGAATCTTGTAAGGAAATTGTTATATGGTAATTAAAGAAAATGTGAATTATGGATTCATGAAATTTCTTTTCTTGGCCATATTGTCTCTAAAGATGGAATCACAATTGACCATGTAAAGACAATGGTGATCCAAGAATGTCATATTCCAATGAAAATAACCAAGTTATGTAGTTTCATTGGTTTAGTAGGATACCATAGTATTTTTGTTCAAAAAAATCCCAATTGACTAACCCATTAACAAAGATCACACATAAAGAGGGTAATTTTTTATGGAAAAACAGAATGTGCAGGATGTTTTGAAGAATTTAACAGATGATTAATCAATGCTCCAATTTTGAATTTACCATCAGGAAATGATGGTTTTATGATATACAGTGATGCATTGAATAAAATACAAGTATCTTTCCTTATAAAAAATGAAGAATTTATTTCATATTCATCTAGGAAGTTGAAGATTCATGAACAAAATTATTCAACATGTGATCTTGAGTTAGCAGTCATAATATTTTATCTGAATATATGGAGACACTATATTTATATTGAAATATATGATATATATATATATATATATTTAGAGTTTTAAATTCATCTTTACATAGAAATAACTAAGCATTAGGCAAATACGATGGCTCGAGTTACTCAAATATTATGATATCTCAAAACACTATCACCTAGGAAAAGAAAATAAGATAGCATATGCATTAAGAAAGAAAGATCATGGACTTATGACCCAAATAAGGATAAAGATAGATAATATATTCATGGATTTAGTAAATATGGATATGGTAATTATTAAAGAAGAGGAAACATCACTCCTTTTTCAAATGATTGTGAAACCATATTTTTTGGAAAATAAAAAAAGCTCTTAATCTATTTATGAGGATTTTCAGAAGAAAATTAAATCCATTAAGAATGGAATATTGGTAGACTTCATGTTTGAGGATGGAATTCTAAAATTTGGAAGGAATTTATGTTTTTCATCAACATATATTCTAAAAAGGGAACTATTAGATGATTCTCATAGCTCAAATTTTTCAATACACCCCTACAGTACTAATATGTTTAGTTATCTGAAAGAAACTTTTTGGTAGGATAATATGAAGCAGGAAAATGTGGACTATGTGTCAAGATGTCGAGTTTTTTAAAAAATGAAGACTGAGAGATAGAATCCTAGATGATTCATGTAACCTTTAATTATTCATATGCAGAAGTGTAATGACATTACTTTAGACTTCCTCACTAGATTTCCAAATAACCCCAGTAAGAATGATATGATATGAGTTATTTTTTATCACCTTATAGAATTGGCACATTTTCATACTATAGGAGAAGATTTACCTCTTTAGTGACTAGAAAGACTCTATATTAATGAATTTGTAAGACTTAATGGTTAAAATCTATTAATTGTGATGGATCTAGATCCTCATTTTACATCAAAATTCTGGAAGAGTCTTCAAAAGTCCTTGGATACTGAGATTTATTTAAGTAATAAATATCACCCTCAAACCGATGGAAAGTGTGAAAGGATTATTCAAACATTAGAAGACATTTTGAGATCATTCTCACATGAATTACAAGGTATTTGGGATCATTATTTACCTTTGGTATAGTTTTACTACAATAATATTTTCATTATAGTATTCAAATGTCTCCATATGAAGTAATATATGGAAATAGACTTCATACTCCAACTTGTTGGGATAAAGTTAGTGGGAGGAAAATTATAGGCCCATAAATTATTGAAGAGATAAAAAAGGGTAAAGACTATTTAGGATCATATTAAAGAAACTCAAAGTAGGAAAAAGAGTTATGATGACAATCAGAGAAAGGATTTTTACTTTCAAGTGGGAGATCATGTCTTTATGAAACTATATCCATTGAAGGGTTTCATAAGGTTCTATAAGAAATGGAAATCGATCCCTAGGTAAATCAGACCATTCAATATTTTGGAAATAATTGGATTTGTAGCTTACCTATTAGCAGTTCCACCAAGCCTCTCAAAAGATCATGATGTGTTCCACTTATCATTGTTAAAGAAGTACATGCCAGACCCAACGCATGTACTCATATGTGAAGAAATATAATTAGAACCTGATTTTTCTTACTATAAAGAGTCTATCAAGATTCTTGACACTAGAGAAAATTTATTGAGAAATCAGATGACTCAACTGGTAAATGTTATTTGGAGAAACCATAAAATGGAAGAATCAACTTGGGAACCTAAGGATGTTATGAAGAAGAACCACCCTCATCTATTTAGAAGGAAATATTCATGAAAATTTTAGAGGAAGTAATTTTCAAAGGATAGAAGAATATAACACACCAATATTTTACGGTATATATCTTCTTAAATAAATTCAATTTATTCAATAGATTTTCACCCAACACCAAGCTTAAAGAAACAATGATATACTATTAAATATTATTAATTTAACATGACCATTGGAATATCAATGTGACTATTAGGAATAATAATCCTTCTGTTAAAATAATAACCTAACCTATTAAATGATAAATAAAATTTAGGTATCTCATAAATGAAAATATGATATATTTATATCATGAAATAAGTAAATAAATTTTTTAAAACTGGTAAATTAAGTGTTGGTATTTTTATGAAATGTAAATGTTTATTTATAACATATTAATTAATATATTGATTTAAAAGAAAATTTATTTTCAAAAAAATATTAATAAATTAATATTTTATTGTATTATAATTATAATATAATTTTATGTGACCATAATTAATTTTTCAAAGTGTCATAAAATCGGTTATAATATTAAAATTGATATTTTTCAAATAAATAATGATTTTAATTAGAAATTCAATATCTCATATTTAGAAAATTATTTTCATAATATGTAGTCTATTTTTTAAATCTACACTTTGAAAAAATGGGTGGGGTTATTTTTTTTAATTTTTCTAAAATAGTTTATTTTTGTGAATAGTGAAATACAGTAATTTACAGTATGTAACATTATAAGTTAAACACATGAATTTTTGAGAAATTTTCAATGTAATAACCCAATATTTCAAACTAATGTGCATTAGTTAGTGTAATTATTACCAAAAATCAACACTATTGATATTCTTGATCCAAAATAATAAACTAATGAATACAATAATCAAAGAACACCCCTCTCCTCCCCTATAAATATCACCCATCACCACCCCTTCTCATCACACCTTATAAGCCTATAATCTTATCTAAATTATGACCATTTTTCTTTTCAATCCTCTTACCCACATCCAAGACCTATTTGTCTTACCAAAAGACCAAATCCATGTGTCTTAATGAGGTTCTCAAGGAGACAATATTCTATTGGTAAAATCCTCTTTCTTTGTCTTTTAATTTCTTTTCTTTTCCTATCCTATCCTCACATCCCATTATCCAAAGAGTCATGATAATTCTAATATATTATTTATACTATAATTTTATTTTTTTTTATGGAAAACCCGTCATCAAATCTCATATCTTCCCCTTTTACCATAAAAATGAAAACATTGTCTTTGATGTGCCGATTCACCGCCTTTGTGGGCGATGAGTTTTTTTATCCATTACCCCCATAAAATATGGTCATTAAATCATTACTGTGGATCAATAAGATTATAATATTTAATTTATAACTTTTTATGTCCTTTAACTATTATATATTCATAATATTAAATTATAAAATAATACTAGTTCATGATGATCGAAAAACCACCAAAATAAATTAATTTCTTATCATCAACATTTTATAAAATGGATCATACTAATACCATAAAACAAAATGATATATAGGAACATTTAAAATCATGGAATTATATTAAAACCATTTTATTCCACTTCTAAATTTTTTCTTCCATTTTATAAGAACTCCCATAATTATACACAAAGGAACTGGCCATAAAACCATGAAACAAATGCTCCCAGAACAACGAAATTAAACATTAAAACTCATTAAACAGTCATAAATGAACTTAATAAAATTATAATAAATCAAATATATGTTTAATATGTTCTTAATTTAGTAATAAATTCATCTAATTTTATTATCCAGGACATTAAGTACAAGTTCATAATGCTTTCGAACATAAGGAAAGGGGTTTCTCATCTCACTTTTATTTATATGATATATGCCTTATTCACCACTTATTTCTTATGTGTGGTTTATTTATAATAAAATTTGATATATTATATATTTAATCTATTTATATTAATTTTATTAAAATTTTCATTTAAAAATCATTAATTTTATGAGGAATACAATTCGACTGATTACAAAGTGTAAGGGTTTTCTCGTCTAACTTTTACATCTATGAGATATAATCTTTATTGAACCCTTATTTATTGTGTGTGGTGTACATATTTCCCTTTAATATATCATATTATGAATCTATTTTTATTCTTTATATTCAATGTTTCATGTGATGAATATTAATTTTATGGGTCATAGGATTCAACTGATTACAAAGTGGTAAAGGATTTATTAACTCAAAATTCATTCACTGGGTTAAACTTCTATTTCATTGATTATGTCATGATAAGGTTATGTTTAAAATTAATTTTTATTATATTATGTTTTATTTTCACTTTTTTTTTGGATTTATAGTGAACACACATAATCTATTATTTTTATTGATGATATGATCTTTATAAAAGTCTTCATCGCAATTTTCACTTCATTGAGACTTGGTATTGTACACCAAATCAATTTTATGTGGTGAATCTACTACCCCTTTAAGATCATTTTTATTTTAATTACCTTTATCTTAAATATAAATTTTATTTATATCATGGATATGAGTATTTCTTAAACCACATACCATTTTTACATACAGTTTCTACTTTGAATGTTATTTGATTAATCAGGGAAATATTGATAAATTTGTATCCTCTACTCAATACAGATATCTTGATAAAGAATATCATTCAAGGATTAAATCTATTTTTGAATAATTCTTTGGAGTTTCAATTGAAGGTGGTTCCCAGTGTTATATATCTCCTTTATACATTGATGGGTCTCATGAGACAAAACATTTGAAATCAAACTCTTCGCATTTGAAATTTTAATTTTATTACACATTTATATTGAATGTGGAGTGATTGTGATCAGTGAATGGACAATTTATTTTAGGATTATATTTATATAATTTAATTACTACAATTTTCAGTGATGATTGTTTAAAAAATAGTAAATGATGATATGTTCATCATCACTATGCCACATTATATGTATAAGGTCTTGCATGTCCACAAGATTTATTCTACATTTTTTTAATAAAGTTTCCTCAACCAAAAAAATCCAAGGAATTTATTGATGAAAATAAATATTATAAAAGTATGAAACATCGAAATTTATTACAATATATTTAATAATAAATCATCAGATCAGTCATAAGAGAATCCAACCAAGTGTGTTCCATATTAAATCTTTTGTAATCAAGCCCATCTTCCACCATGTTTTCCTCCCAGAATACATGTGTGATAATGAAATTGAGACTCATTAGAAAATTCATACATTCCATCCACAAAACCATGAGTCTCCATGATAGAAATGATGTATCATTTCTTATATCATGCATGAATGTTGAAGAAATAATTTTTAACCATCGATTATTCCAACCTTTCATTTTTGAAAAAGGCACAACATTAATGATTATGTGAATCTCTACTTCAAGTAAATAAGTCACACCACATGATCCATTAAAACATCCCAAAAATTTTCATTATGATCATGAATGACTGCACCACACCCCAAGGGGCCCATATTCCCTTTCTATGCGCCATACAAGTTTATTTTAATCCAATTAGGTAGAGGAGGATTCCAAAAGACCCCAATTGTTCCTACTTATGGTTTGTAATTTCCAGATATTCTTTATTTTCATCATATCATGAAATCACTAACACTATTATTGAAAAAACCCTTTTTCACCCTACTCTATTGAGACTCATGTAGTTACCCTTAGGATCTCGGTTGATCCATTTTCTACTCAATAGATCAAAAATTCGTTGATACTCATGATCAGCTATTTTATTTAATTATTTATACATAGTTTTTTATTATTATTTTGAATGTGTTATATTTTTTTATCACATAGAATAATAAAAGAGAATTCCTATATAAAATTGTATAACATGCGTTAAACTTTTTTCTATTAAACATGGTTAATATTTGAGTGATATAAAATATAACTACCATGTTAAATAGAAAATTATTACATTCACCAAGATATAATAAAATTACCCAAAGATATATATTAATTCCCAACACCTTCTACTGCTTAAATTTGGAAAAAACCTAGTGTATGATGTGATCATCATACAAACATGAAGATGTATCCTACTATTGTGTAATTCTTATGAGAGAGATGCATCAACTTCTCTAAAGTTGGAAGAAAATAAATATCTATAGCTATCATGTTCCAAATTTTGAGGCAAACTGTTGAGTAAATCAAGGTTATGATTTCTAGAAAATAGGACTTCACATAACAGTTCAAAGAGCCACAAGTTAATGTGGTTTTTTTGCTAAAAGACCCCCTTGAAACTCTCTGAGTATTGTTTTATCTATATCATAGACTATGAGTGTAGGATTCAATGATCATTTCCACTATAATACTCAAGTGACTGGGAATTACGAATCAATTAGTGAGGGATACTATGATTCAATAAAATAATGGGGAAATTTAATGAATAGGTAAATAGGTAATGTCTATCAAAAATAAAAATAAATTAATAATCAGAAAAATTTATCTGGTGTTGATAAATTATAAAATTCCACCATCATTTCAATACCACTGTGATCAATATTGTATAAAAAATAGCCTGACTAGAAATAAAATTCATGTGGGGTATAGGCGCTTGAATATTGTACTACATCAATACATAAATCTATATTTGATGGAATATAAACATCCTATTGATCCCTCTATGAGATAAAGTAAGGTAGATAAATACATGTTTAAGAATCATTTAGATTCTGCATTATATGTACAATGAATCATGTTGTCATCTAAGTCTAGTTAATTGAAAAAAAAACTAATTTGGAAGAAGATGACTATAAACTATTGTCTCATATTCAATAGATTTATCAAGAGAGAGAACTGAAAGAAATATATCATATATCCAATGCACTTTATCGGTTCAGGCTAGTAGAAAAGAGTCAGTAAGGCCCTCATGTACTCAACATGATTGGGTACATTAAGAGATTCGATACCTTAGGTACAATAAAAACTAAGAAATAGAAATTGATATCATTATTTCCACATTACCACCAAGATTATATAATTTTATTATTAATTATAACATGAATAACATGAAAAATTCTCTCCCATATCTATTATCTTCAGTTAACCAAACTGTTAAGGATTTAAAGAATACTGACTCTTCAGTCCTTATGGTGAACAAAAGAATGAAGGGAAAGGATAAGGGGTTTATGAATAATTTATTCCAAATAAATTGATTCATTTCCCATCAAAAATAAAAAGATATAGAGGGAGGGAAATGAGAAGGAGGTTTCATTCTTTTCTTATTGTAATAAGTTCCACTTGAAGAATTATTGCACTAGTGGGAAGAGGAAGCAAAGTAATTCTTCCACCTCAAGTATATTTTTCATTGAAGGAAATTTATCTTTATCTACAGTTTGGGTATTGGATATAGATTGTGTCTCACACATTTTTATTCATATATATAAACCAAGTAGATTTTTGAATAATGAAAATGGAAAGGTGGATCCATGGAACATAAATAGTGCAATACCAGTTTCCCTAGCGATGTGATAGTATCAACTAAATTTGTGTAGCTGTTTATTTCCTGTATTAAAAACAAGTTACTATATACCATAAGTTACCAGAAACATAATATCAGTGTCTATTTTAGACACTATTGGGTTTTATTTCAAGTTTGATAATAAATTTTTTCTCTTCTATTAGGATAACATGTGCTATGGGATGGAGCATCTTAATAGTGGATTGTATATACATGAACTTGAAAACCTTATATTGGTAATAAATGACAAAAACAATGTCAATTAATCTTATAATACCCTCCTATGTCACTTCAGGATTGGTTATGTAAATGATAAGTGTTTACAAAAGTTACATCAAGAAGGGTCTTTACACACTACTGAGTTAAAACCCTTGAATGTATGTCATGATTGGATGTATGTGGTCCATTTTAGATAGAGTCAAAGGTTGGGTTTTCATAATTCATTATATTTAACAATGAATATAATATATAATTTTATATATACTTAATAAGGTATAATTATGATTCCTTTCATAAGTTTAAGGAATACCATCATAAAATACAAAACCATATTGGTAAGAAGATTAAGGCACTCTGCTTAGAATGAGGTAGAGTGAATCTAAACCAAGAATTCATTGATCACTTGAAGGAGCGTGGGATAGTCTCACAACACACTCCTCTTTATACACCTCAGCACAATGGTGTAAGTGAAAGGAGTAATTTTACCCAGATTGACATGGTATGGTCGATGATGAGTCATACAACTCTACCATTATCCTTTTGGGGATATTCACTATAGACAGTGGCTTATACACTAAAATGACTACCATATAATGTAGTACATGAGATTTCATATGAGTTATCATATAGGAGGAAACCCACTGTATCTCATATACATATATTTATATGAAAGTATCTTTTCAAAACTATAACTAATGACAAACTATAATTCCAAAGTATGAATTTAAAATTTATAGGTTATCCTAAGGAAACTAAAGCATATTACCTATATAACCCTTCAAGAAGAAAATTAATTATGGTAATACATGCCATATTTCTAGAATGGAAACACATTTCAATTGGAAATAGTTGAAACTTCAATGAAGTTGATACTCCAGATGCACAATATTTGGTACCAGAACAATTTATATAAGTGACATTGTAACACCCTGACCCCAGTTTCTCAGAGCTGATGAATTATTTTAATACATTGGAATGATTACAAGGAATAAAATCCTGATGGACCAAGTCATTTAGTAGTTTTGGTAAATGTGATACATACATAGGTTCAACATTACAACTTGAAAAGAAATACAACATAGAATTTTTTATTGGAAACATCTAAAACTCTAATTTTATCCCTATAGGTCCTTCACAATTAAGTTCATCATGTCCTGAGGAAATGAAACATAAGAAACAGGTCATCTCAGATTCTCGGGAAGGGTAATCAATATAGTATAAGAAATTATAAACATAAACATTAGGCATGTTGAATAACTAAAAGCATGTGACTTTAAAAATAAGTTTGAACATAATATGGAAGGAATATGAGTTGGGTAAATATTTCCATAATAAAACATAACCATGGTTATTTTGTAAGTCGAATAACCCCATGGACTATGAATTTATATCTTCATAAGAAGGGAAATTCATATGTCAGACATTGTAAAACATACTGGCAAGGCCTCGGCCAAGATTCCTAAAAATGATTAAGGCCTCGGCCATAACCATATATTAAATTGGGCAAGGCCTCGGCCAAGTCCATGTAAATTTGTCTCATGAGATGTACTGATGCATCAAGGGGCTATAGCAGGACCCACCCATCACATAACCAGTCTATTGCATTCCTCATATGAATGTGGATAAATTTAAACAACATATACATTTATATTGAAACTAATATATGAAATGTAAATAACTTTCCCCGAACATTAAGCATAAACACTAACCATTCAGAGTAAATTGGTGAATGGTTTAAAGATCACACATCCTGAGTCAAACTAATAATAAAACATTCAATAAAAATGGTGGATGATATCATAGAAGATAAACCTTAATTATGTAAAATATTCAAAAATGTTTGTTGACATAAATGTAGATTCTTTTAAATGAGACCACTGAAAAATCCTTGAGTGAAATAATCCTTAAACATTACGAAGTGTAACATACTACCCTGAAACATTCAAATCATAATCCATAAGAATATCATGAGAATAAGGAGAGTATTTATATGATATACCAAATGGAAGTACGTACACCACAAGAAAGAAATAAGTGTTTAACAAGGCATATATCTCATAAAAGATAATGTGAGATGAGAAAAATACTTTTTAGTTTTGAAGGAAGGGTTATTTTGGAAAATCATTTATATTTTCCAAGAAATCAGATTGTAAGAATGAATATCCAATAAAATAAAATACTAGGACATTGAAATTATATTTTAGGCATATATGATGTCCCACTGAAGTGAAATCATGTAAAAAAAAATTTAAGATTTTTTATAAATAAAACATTTTAGAGAATTTGAAGGAAAGTATTTAAGAGAATTTTAATGCAGAAAGGAACATTTGTTCTCTTAAATCCAGAAATGATCCAAGATAATTTTTCATGATAAAATGAGAGTTTTTATAAAAATAATGGTGGATTAAAATAGATTATGTGTACACATGAAAATGGGTAAGAATTTGAAAATATCCCTTGAATCGGGTTTGTTTCACGGATGGAAAAATACACTATACCAATGGTTTGGAACCGTTGTTATAGGCCTCCAAACCGTTGCTATAGCCTATACCAATGGTTTAGAGAACCGTTGCCAAGTAAGACATAGGTATAGGTCTATACCAATGGTTTTGAAAAAATCTTTGGTATAGACATATACCAACGGTTTTAAAAACCTTTGGTATAAGTAATATTAAAATCTATACCAATGGTTCCACAAAACCGTTGGTATATGTAATTTAAAAAATAATCATCTGGTTGGTTTTGATCCCAACACCTCTTGTTAGTGATTGAATGACCTAACCACTAACCTAACTTACTTTTTTGAACATAATTTCATAACTATATATATGTTTTATCATAAGTATTTTAAATTTTGATTTATTTAATGTCATCCGTAAGAAGATTCCATTAAAAATATATGTACCTATACCAACGGTTCAAAAAATGTTGGTATATACCTATACCAATGGTTTTGAGAATCGTTGGTATAGGTTCTTTGATTTTGGGACCTATACCAATGCTTTTGGACAAACCATTGGTATAGGACCTTATAAGTGACCTATACCAACAGTTTTGTCCAAACCATTGGTATAGGCCTAAATTAGTGAACTATACCAACGGTTTGCCCAAAACCATTGGTATAGATCATATTTTCAGTAGTGTTTATCGGGATAAAATTTTTGAATGATCCTTTTAAAACATGTAAATCCCCATAAAATAAAGAAGGATTATGGATGGTAAATACATATAGGGTATTAAAACATAATTTATTTGGATTAAATAAGAATAAATAATAATTTAATTTATTTAAGTAGAGAATAAGAGTAACCCGAATGAAAATGGAGGTTTGGGTAGAAATCCTTTACCACATTGTAATAAATCAATTAACATTCCCCAAATTTAATAATATAAAAATGATAAATTGAATACAAAGAAAATAAATATATTCATGTTATGTTACATCAATGTATAATATACATACACCACACACAAGTATTAGTAGTGAATATGGAAAATCTCACAAAAATGGAAGTGAGATGAAGAAACCCTTACCTTAAGTCCGAATGTGTTCCACTCTTGATATTAGGGTCATGGAATATGAACTTAGACTTATTAATAACATAATTAAGAACCTATTAAATATGTGTTCAGTTTATCGTGATTTTCTTAAGCCCATTATTTCCTTATTGATTAGTTATAAGATTGAATTTCATCGTTCTAGAGTGTTCATTTTCTTGATTTTTATAATCAGTTCACTTGTTTTTATGTAATGGATTTCATGTGGAATGGATGTAAATCTACAAAATTAAATTTAAAATTTATTTATGAACATACATAGGTGTTAATGGTAATTTATATCATTTTTTTACATAGAATGATGATGAATCATTAATGAAATATTAATGAGATTCACTTGGATTATTTTAGCGGTATTTTGATTATTAGAAACTAGTTTTGTAATATGACTTAATAATATATACTTATATTGGTTCATAAATATTAATTAGGTTATGATACCTATATTATAGTCTATTTTAACCATAAAAATGGTTTCATGACCAGTAATTATGGTGAAATTGAAGAACTAGACTTCATTATCCACGAAGGTTATAAATTGGAACCTCATGGACATTGATTTCGAAAACAAAAGGGAAAGAGTAATAATATTGATGATGGTTCTTCAATTAACATGATATAATTCCAACATATAGATGATACTGGAGTAATAATGTTCATTTGTACAAAGGAGTTGTGGAGAGGATAACAAAAGAAGATAAATTGAAATGAAACTAAATGAAAAAGAAGGGTGATTTACCTCTTGAAATAACCTCCTTGAGAACCTCATTAAGGGTAGGGGTTTGGTATTTTGGAAAGAAAAAGATCTTATTTGATGTGAGGAGTCACTAGGAAAGGGTATTTGGGAAGAAATTTTAGGATCTTCAAGGCTTTTAGGAGTGAAGAGAAGAGGGAGTGAGGGGGGTTATAGTGGAGGAGAGGAGTAAATTTTAAATATTTTATTCATTATTTTATTAATTCCCTCAACACAACCAATAGTGTTGTTTCATGTGACCCTTAATAGAGATAAGTTCGTGTGAGTTTAAACCAAGTGGCCTTACATCACTTATGATGTCATAAATATTGTATTTAACTGATAATTTGTATATATGGTATTTTACTGTATTTCACTATTCATCAAAAATTCATGTTTTTCAAAAAAATACCAAAACTTCAACCAAACCATTATTTTACATATAGAATTAAAAAATTAAATCCAATTTATAAAAAATAATTTTCTAAATATTTTAAATTTAATTTTTAAATAAATTCAAAATTTATTCAAAAAAAAGAGCATTAAAACTATGACTCATTTTATAACACCTTGAAATATCAATAAAGGTCCCATAAAATTATCTTACAACCAAAAGACAATAAAATATCAATTTATAATTAAATTTTATGAAAATACATATCCATTTTAAATTATTAAATTAATCATAAAATTATAATTAAAATATTTATGACATACAAAAAATACCAATACTTATACTATGATTATTTTTCCACTTATAGAATGTTTAAATTGTATTCATTCATTCATGGGTGAAGTTTCTTTTTTTTTGTCCAATTTACTATTCATTACTATTCACAAGGGTATGTTACTATTCATAAGGGTATGTTACTATTCACAAAAAAAAATTAGTTTGTCTTCTTAGACTC
This sequence comes from Viscum album, assembly GCA_963277665.1. Classification (NCBI taxonomy): domain Eukaryota; kingdom Viridiplantae; phylum Streptophyta; class Magnoliopsida; order Santalales; family Viscaceae; genus Viscum; species Viscum album. The sequence continues at coordinate 449,701,982 of OY728157.1, read as the reverse complement.
TAAATATCTTACTGAATATAACCGTGTATGTTAGTTTTTTGAAATTCAAATCGTAGAGGTGAAAAAATTATGTTTATTGGATAGGTTATAAAAAAGTGGTGTTTTTTAGAAATTTAGTGTTTCATGCATTCACTTTTAAATCTATTTGTAAATTCTTAGGGTGTTACATTATGTTATCCTTACAAAAATTTCATCCTTGAAATTTAAAATTGAACTTAGAAAGTTAATGGTTAATACTTAAAAATTCCCTTGTGGGAAGCCCACATCAAGAATATGGTTAAAATATCCAATTAATAAGAGGAATGAGAAATGAATTAGTTACTACAAAACAATGCATTCTAATTGGAAAACATTGTCATGTAAGAATAATCAAACCATCATGTAGTGACATTAAACTCTAAAACCATATATAATGATCAACTAAAACCATTTCATAAATGGTTAAAAATTCCAAAATATAATGAATCAACAAATTATAATAAAGTTTTTTAAATTTCCTTGATGAACATATCATTGACCATTAATCAAAAAAAAGAATCTCTAAAATTTACATTCCAATCATGTGAATAACATCAACATGTATCCTCTTGAAATATGGTAATTACATGAATTATCATAAAAAACTATAATGTAAACTTGCATTCTTCCATATTCCTTAAGTAAGATACATGTTATTGGATATATTAATTAAATCCTAAAGTGATATAAACTCCATCAATGATAGCATAGACCACTTCTCGACAAATCAATAATCAGTTATAAGGTAGTCAATACTTATCCAAATTAATCATTTCTTCATCATTATCTCAACATCATATATATATTAAGTTTTGTCTTTCCCTTAATCATATTTTTTTACTAAAAAGTTTAATTTTCCACTGAATCAATTTTCTTTTGTACCATTCATCATACAACCTCAAATCCTTAATGAAAGAGATCTAAATTACAGTCCTTATATATCTCATAATTCATACAACCAGAACATTGCTTAAAAAATATTCAAATGGCGTGATTCTTGACTATGAATATTAATCATTCTACTCCATTTGTGGTAGCATCATAACTTGATCATTATCCAAAATCATCATTTGGTGTATATTCCTTGGATTCTTGGGACATTTGTTTGCATAGTGTCCCATATTATGGTAGTTGACGCATTGAATATAGGAAAATTCTTTCCTTGTCTTGCAATTATGAGCATGGTGGACCTTTTCTCCACACATGAAGCATACTCCTTTTCCTCTATATCATATACCAAGGTGTTTCCTTCCAAAATTGTCACACGTGGGAAAATAAATCTTTCCCTTCTTACCTTATTCCATGTTTTTCATTATCATCCTCTTCTCCTTTTTCTTCTCTTCAAATCTATAGGACTCAGAGAAGTCTTTACTTACCTTGTCAACACATGATACTATTTCCTCATATGATGAGTATACTTAGGAGAAAATATTCCTTTTAAATGAAGGTTTAAAACCATCAGAGATATGATCCTTCTTACTCTTCACATCTCTTGCATTGGTGAAGTTCTCATTCCTTGTACTAGGATCCATTTCTAATCAATTACATATTCTATATTAGCTCATAAAATTAGGAACTCTCTATATCTCTAAACATGGTATAACACCCATCATAAATCCTAGAACCATATACTTTGGTTACATTGGAGGAATAAATAATCCATAATTTTTTGTAATAATATTTTGAATTTACCATAGAATATCCCATGGGAGTATCAAACGAAGAGTTTAGAAAGGCCCATTGTCGTGCCAGTTCCCATTCGAGTCTTCCTCAAAGTGGTGTTTTCAGGTTTTACCCCTAGATACATCTGTGCCAGAGTCATCTCCACTTGTTTGTATCCAGACGGGGATTTATTTTCTTGATAAACCACATAATATATTCCTTACCAAAATTCTAGTACTTCCTTATATTCTTATCCCGAAATTCTATCTTAGGGTTTTTTTCACTAAAATAATTTTTCAATATCTATTTTATATGTTTTCTAATAAACTTCCTTTAATTCCAACTGTAATGCCTTGATCCCAGTTTCCCAGAGCTGGTGCATTATTTTAAAACATTGGCATGATTAAAAGGAATCAAAACTCAAAGGACCGAGTAGTTTAGTAGTTTTGGTAAACCATATACATACATAGGTTCAACATTACAAGTTGAAAATAAATACAACATATAATATTTTTTTGGGAACATGCACAACTCTAAATTTATCCCTGCAGGTCATTCATAAAAAAGTTATTCATGTCCTGAGAAAATGAATCATAAGAAAGGGATGAGCTCAGATTCTTAGTAAGGGTAATCAATATAGCAGAAGATATCATAAACATAAACATTAGGCATGGTGAAAAACTAAAAACATGTTTCTTTAAAAATAAAATTTAATATAATATGGTATTAATATGAGATATGTAAATATTTCCATAATAAAACATAATCATGGGTATTATACTAGTTGAATAACCCCACAGACTATGAATTTATATCTTAATAACGATAAAAATTCATATGTCGGCCATTCTAAAACATAATGTCAAGGCCTCATCCAAGACATCTAAAAATGATTAAGGCCTTGACCAAAACTATATATCAAATTGGGCAAGGCCTTGGCCAAGTCCACGTCTATTTGTCTCATGAGATGTACCGATGCATCGAGGGGTTGTATCAGGCCCCACCCACCACATAATAAGTCCAATGAATTCCTCATATGAATGAGATTAACGTAAACAACATATATATTCATATTGAAACTAATATATGAAATGTAAATAACTTTTCCTGAACATTAAGCATAAACACTAACCATTCGGAGTAAATTTGTGAATGGTTTTTAGATAGAACATCCATAGTCAAACTAATAATAAACCATTAACTAAAACATGGTGGATGATATCATAGGATATAAACCTCAATGAAGTAAAATATTCCACAATTTTTTTCGACATAGATGAAGATGCTTTTAAATGAGACTACTGAAAAATCTTTGAGGGAAATAATCCTTAAACATTACAAAGTGTCCCATACCACCTTGAAAAATTCAAATCATAATACCTTAGAATATCATGAGAATAAGGAGAGTCTTGATATGATATACCAAAGGGTATTATATATACCAAAAGATAGAAATAAGTAGTGAACAAGGTATATATCTCATAAAACTTAATGTGAGATGAGAAAAATACTTTTTTACTTTGAAGGAAGAATTATTTTGGAAAATCATTTATATTTTCCATTAAATAATATTTTAAGAATTAATATCTAATAAAATAATAGGACATTGGAATTTTATTTCAGTAATAAATTATGTCCCACTGAAGTAAAATCATGTAAAAAGAGTTCTTAAGATTCTTAGAAATAAAACATTTTAGAGAATTTTAAGGAAAGTATTAAAGAGAAATTTAATGTAGAAAGGCATGTTTTTTCTCTTAAATCTAGAAATTATCCAAGATAATTTTTAATGATAAAATTATTATTTTTTAAATACTGGTAGCTTAAAATATATTCTGTTGTACACTTGAAAACAGGTAAGAATTTTAAAATATCCCTTGAATTGGGTTTGTTTATCAGGATAAAATTTTTGAATGATTCCTTTAAAACATGTAAATAAGCATAAAATAAAGAAGGATTATGGATGGAAAATATATATATGAAATTAAAACAGAATTTATGTGGAGTAAATAAGAATAAATAATAATTTAATTGAGGTAAGTAGATAATAAGAGTAATCTGACTGAAAATGGAGTTTTGGGTGGAAATCCCTTACCGCATTTTAATCAATCGATTTGTATGCCCCAAAATTAATAATATTCAAATGATACATCACTAGTGCAGAAAATGTTTTTAACATCACCATTTTTGACGTCGGTTATATATAACCGACGTGAAAATCTGTGATATGTGGTTTTTTAGGTCGGTTATTTTATAACCAACGTAAAAAATACTGAGAATAAATTTTTTACATCAGTTATTTTAAAAACTGATGTAAAAAATGTGGAATCTAACGAATTTTTTACGTCGGTTATTCTATAATCGACATAAAAAGGCGGCATCTGAGGCCTTTTTGACATCAGTTATTTGATAACCTTCGTAGAAACCATACCTTCATAATTTTTTACGTCGGTTATATTATAACCAACGTAAAAAACCAACACACAAAAGTTTTTAAATCAGTTATTAAATAACCGACGTAAAAACCATGGTTTCTGATGTGTTTTTTACGTCGGTTATAGAATAACCGATGTAAAAAACCAATATGCATCTTTTTTTATGTCGGTTGTTTTATAACCGGTATAAAAAATGCGGTATCTAATACATTTATAATGTCCGTTATTATAATAATCGACATTATAAATGTAATAAAAATAGTTTATATTGTTGGTTATTAAATAACCGATATTATAAAACATTTAAAAAAATTATCACACCCCGGGGATTGTCATTTCTGATTTTTTGATCGACAGACCTATGACTCGTCTCTCTTGCACGGAAAACCTAGAATCGAATATTTGATCTCATTTTGTTAAACTCGTTTCTCCATCATCGTTTATCATCTTTACTCTCCTCGGATCTATCATCTCCACTCACAACACTCAGGTGAGCCTCCCACGACTTTATTTCGTTCGTTTTTTTTGCCCAGATAGTCTATATTTACGTTTTGTGATTTTTTTGTTTAAACTATGTAATATTATTTGATTTCAAACCCACTTAACTAATTTTTCCATCATCATATTATTTATTATCACCAGATCTATTAGATCGACTCGCAATATTCAAGTTAGCCTCACCTACTTCTATTTCGTTTGTTTTTGTTTCGCAGATGACTTACATTTATGGTAATATTTGTTGTCATTGAAAACTAATGATCACATTCACCTATATTACTAAAAATTATATCTAAAACATTTTGATACACCCATTCCGTGTACTGGTGTAATTTTTTTTATAGGTATATATGGGTTTTCATGGTGGAATGTTTGTTTTCGATCCTTGGTTGTTTCTATTTTGGGTATCACTTTTTGTTGTTCCATAAAATATTTACGTCGCTTATTTTCGTGGACTATTATAAGTCTTCATATGCTATTAAAACCCGATTTATTGAACAGTAAATCATTTTAGACTAGTAGGAGATATAGTTCATGGTTCTCATTTTGAATAATGTCATGATACCAAAACTAGTAGCTTGAGGTTAAAATCCCTAGATATGCCAAAACTAGTAGCTTTAGGTTAAAATCCCAAGATTCTGGGGGGCTGTCTTGAGGGCTGGGGGCTATCCAGGGGGTTGGGGGTTGTCCATAGGGTTAGTGGCTGTCCAGGGTGTCTATTGAGGTGGGGGGGTAGTCCAGAGGTGCGGGGGGGGGGGGGGTCCAAGGGGTGGGGGTGTTGAAGGGGTGGAGGATTGTCCAGAGGGTTTGGGGGGTTGTCCGGGGGGTGGGTTTGTTCAGAGGGTTGGGGGTGTCCAAGGGGGTAGTGGTGGGGGTGGTGTCCAGGAGGGGTGGGGGTTTCCAAGGGGGTGGGGGTGTTGTCTAGAGAGGTGGGTGATATTCAGGGGTGGGTGGATTTATAGAGGGGTTGGGGGCTATCCAAGGGGGTGGTGGTGTCCAGGGGTGTCCAAGGGGATGGGGTGGTGTCCAGAGGGTTTGGGGGGTTGTCCAAAGGGTTTGGGGTGTCCAGGGTGTCCATGGAGGTGGGGGGGCATTCCAGGGGTGTGTGTGAGGGGGGTCCAAGGGGGTGGGGGATTTCCAAGGGGGCGGGGGCCTGTTCAGAGGGTTTGGGGGTTATCCAGGGCGGGGGTCTATCCAAAGGGTTGGGGGTGTCCAGGGGGGTTTCCAAGGGGGTAGGAGGTGGGTGGTAGTGTTCAGGAGGGGTGGGGGTGTCCAAGGGGGTGGGGGGCTATCCAGGCGGTGGGGGTGGTGTCCTGAGGGGTGGGGGCTGTCCAAGGGGGTGGGGTGGTGTCCAGAGGGTTCGGGGGGATGTCTAGATGGTTGGGGGTGTCCAGGGTGTCCATGGAGGTGGGGGCAGTCTAGGGGTGTGGGGGGTTCAAGGGGGTGGGGGTGTTTAAGGGGGTGGGGGCTGTCCAAGGGGGTGTGTCCCTATCCAGAGGGTTTGGGGGTTGTCTGGGGGGCTATCTAGAGGGTTGGGAGGTGTCCAGGGGGTTATCCAAGGGGGTAGGTGGTGGGTGGTGGTGTCCAGGAGGGGTGGGGGTGTCCAGGAGGGGTGGGGGTGTCTAGTGGGGGTTGTCCACGGGGTGGGGGTGGGGGGTTGTCCAAGGGTGTGGTGGTGTCCAGGGGGGGTGTGCAAGGGGGTGTGGGTGGTGTCCAGGGGGGGCTTTCCTTGGGGGGGTGGTGTCTAGGGGGTGTCTAAGGGGGTGGAGGTGGTGTCCAGGGGTGGGGGGTTGTCCAAGGGGGTGGTGGTGTCCAGGGGGTGTCCAAGGGGGTGGGGGATAAGTGTATGTTGGGATTCACCATTGCATTGTGGTTTGTGAGATTATGACATGATGATTGTATTGTTTCATGCATATTAGTGTTGCAATATTATTCCATTGTGCCGTGATGATTGGCTTTACATTGTGATTTTCTCCATTCGAGTTTTTATTTTAAATTTGATTTGACTCTCATGTTTACTCTATTTTCTCCAATTTTCTATCAACCATTGGAGGCCCCATGGTTTTCTTTGATTACATGGAATTTAAAACTGTTATATCTAGCTATATTTTCTTTGTAAAATCATATTCAGTCATATTTTTTAAAATACGCTTAGATTTGTTTTATATTTCAAAATTTTTTACATTCAAATTATGATTTTTTTCATATAAACATATATTTGTATTATCTTAAAAAGATGTATAATTTTGATATTTGTTATAGGTAATAATGAGTCGAAGTTGGATTATGGAACATCGAATGAGAAATGAATATGAGGAAGGTGTTGATGCCTTTTTTGAATTTTCTAAACGAAATGTTCCAAGTAGTGACATTTTTTTCTGTCCATACCTAAAATGTTTGAATATGAAGAATTTGAAAAGTATAGAGATAAAAGATCATCTGATTTGTCATGGTTTTAATCCGAGTTACAACCCTTGGATTAGTCATGGTGAAACTAGACGGAATGTCACTGATGATGATGATTTGCAAGATGGTGACTCTGATGGAATTGAAGAAATGATTCGTGATATTGCAGCAGAACAAGTTGAGATATAACCGATAGTTGTGCATCTATATGGTGATGCTGAAAAACCATTATATCCTGCTTGTACAGATTTTACGGTTTTTTCGGCACTGTTAAGATTGATTAACCTGAAGTCGAAACATGGATGGAGTGACAGATGTTTTACAGAGCTTCTACAATTGATTAAAGACATTCTTCAAAAAGATAATGATCTTCCAGATTCACATTATAAGGCCAATAAAATATTATGCCCAATGGGATTGGGATACAAGAAAATACATGCATGTCTGAATGAATGCATGATATATATAAAGGAATATGAATTTCTGTTAGAGTGTCCTAAATGTGGGATATCACGGTATAAGGTGAAATAAAAATCCTAGGCTGATTTAGAGATTACAAAGATCCCTTCAAAGTAATTTTGGTATCTTCCTATAATTCATCATTTCAAACATTTATTTGATAATTTACATGATTCAAAAAGGTTAATATGACATGTTGATGAGCAGTTATGTGATGGAAAAATATGTCATCCAGTTGATTGTCCACAATGGAAGAAAATTTATGAGCAGTATCCTACATTTGGAAATGAAATTAGAAATCTCATACTAGGGTTGTGCACATATGGAATGAATCCATATCAGACCCTCAGTAGCACACACAGTTCATGGCCTGTTTTATTGGTAATTTACAACCTCTCTCCTGAAGTTTGTATGAAGTGCTAATATGTCAAGTTGAGTATAATGATATCTGGTCCGAAGCAACCCGACAATGATATTTATGTTTTCTTGTCACCGTTGATTGATGATTTGAAACTTTTATGGGAGGATGTTATTATGGTTTATGATTCTTATAAAATGGAATATTTTCAACTACATGCAGTGATTTTTTTTCAACATAAATGACTTCCCAGCATATGGAAATTTGTATGGATACAGTGTTAAAGGGCATAAATCATGTCCAATTTATGAACAACAGATTTCATATTGTCAATTGCATCATGGGAGGAAAATAGTGTACATGGGTCATCGAAAGTTTTTGTCTATGGATCACTCTTATAGAAGACTAAAAAAATAATTCAATGGCACACAAGAATTTGATATTTCTCCAAAAATTTTATCCCCTGATCTGTATTTTGAGAGGGTAAAAAACCTTGATGTGACATTGGGAAAGACAAAGAAATCTGGTAATGATAGACATATTGGGAAGAAAAAGTTAATATTTTTTGAGCAACTATATTGAAGATATCATGAAGTTAAACATAATATTGATATCATGCATGTGGAGAAGAATATATGTGATAGTTTGATTGGAACATTGTTAGATATTAAAGGAAAGACAAAAGATGGGTTGAATGAAAGATTAGACTTAATATAAATTGGAATACGTTTGGAGTTATCTACCACTCCTAATGGAAGACGAACATTTCTTCCCCCGGCTTGTCATACATTATCGAAGAGGGATAAAATTAGATTTTTTCAATGTCTTCATGATATCAATGTTCCTCAAGGTTATTCTTCAAATGTAAAAAATATTGTCTCATTGAAGGACTTGAAGTTGATTGGTATGATATCTCATGATTTTCACATCATGATGAAACAACTTATACCAGTTGCATTGTGTGGAATATTGCATATTCATCTCAGAAAGACTATAATAAAGTTGTGTTATTTTTTTAATTCAATTTGTAATAAGGTGATTGATGTGAATGCTTTGAACATTTTGGAAAAGGATGAAATTTTTATACTTTTTCAATTGGAAATGTATTTTCCGCCAACTTTTTTTGATATAATGGTGCATTTAATGATTCATCTGGTTCGAGAAATAATGATTTGTGGACCTGTATATCTTCGTTGGATGTATCCTTTTGAAAGGTATATGAAAATATTGAAGGGGTATGTTAAGAATCCATTTCGACCTGAAGCCTCCATTATTGAAAAGTATATTTCTGAGGTTGTAGAGTTTTGTACGAGCTACTTGGCTGTGGAGAAACACGTAGGTTTGCCTCCATCTTGCCATGAATGAGTTAATAATTATGGAAAGAGGATTTTTGGATTGAATTTCAAATCGTTATCAGCTGAACAGATGAAGAAGTTAGAATCATACATCTTGAATAACATAGATGATACTCAACCATATATCACATTGCATATTAATGAGTTCAAACAATGTCATCCAAAGAATAAAGAAATGTGGATTTTGAATGAGCACAACAAAACATTTTTGTCATGGTTTAAAAAGACCTTTCTTGGTATATCAGATGTATCAGAGACATTAAAATGGATAGTGGGTGGTCCATGTTTAAATGTGATAACATGGTTCAGTTATGACATTAATGGCTATACATTTCATACGAAAGCTCAGGACAACAGAAGTACAGTTCAGAATAGTGGTGTATTGGTGTTTATAGAAGCAATTCATTTTTCGAGTGTGAAGGATAAAAACCCAATTTCTGCATTAAGTGCATATTATGGAGTGATTGAAGACATATGGGATGTGGATTACTTTAAAATTAAAGCTCTTTTTTTAACTGTAAATGGTTTATCAGTAACAACAGTATCAGACACGATGAATTTTGAATGACAGTTGTTAATCTGAATAGATTGGAAGACATAGGTGATTCTTTTATAATGTAAACACATGAAAAACAAATTTTCTATGCATTAGATTAATCAGATATGCAGTGGGCTGTTTTTTTACAAGAAAAAAACAATATGTTGGTGTGGATTAACTTGATGAAGATAATGATTTATGTAAGATCCCAACTTCCATGGAAATATTAATAGAACATAATGATGAGCATTTTGAAGACATGGTTTGTTCCATAAGGAATGATCACGATGAATAAATTTGGGAAAACAATCCATTTGTACATTCCTAAAATTACAGGTAACATTTGTTTATTTCTTGTTTACATTTATTATTTTCATAAAATGGAAGATATTTTAAGTTTTTTCTTTATTTAAACATGTATTAAAACAAAATAAGTATAAGTTTCTATTTGTTTAGTTTACTTTATCATGTTTACCATTACATTTATTATATATCTATTGTTTTTGTTCAGTGACAATTAGTTTACCATGTTTACCATGTTTACCAGGTTTACGATGTTTTAATTTTGTTTAGTTTACTTTATCATGTTTACCATTACATAAATTATATATCTATTATTTTTTCAGTGACAATTACTTTACCATGTTTACCAGGTTTACCAAGTTTACCATGTTTACCATCTTGACTATCTTTACCATCTTTACCATTGTTTAACATGATTACCATATTAACCATGTTTACTATTATATAACTTAGTACAATTTTCTATTTTCTGATTATAGTAGTATTAAAATATTTTAATTTGTATATTTGTGAACTAATGTTTGTTTTTTGATTTGAAGGATAATGACAGATCAATCAGTTGATCAACCACATGATTCTGGAGATGAGCATATTGGTCATACCTCTAGGGAGGAACATTCACATGCTCCTCTTAATGTTTCCCAATATTCCTCTTGTGCTCACATTACTACAAAGACTTCAATTGTTGGTAAATGTGGGTGAACACGTTTACCAAAATTATCACTTTCCCGTATGCAGGATCAGAGGATAGTTGTTGAGTTTTATGAGGATGATATTCCTAGAGGTCCAAATGCAAAACATTTTAAGAGTTTTTTATCCACTCAGGGTAAGAGAAAATTAGAAATTTTTTATGATGACTGGAGAAGTGTGTAAAAAGCATAATCTCTCAGTTGTGGGAGATGATTTTGGTAAGATCTTTTTCTATTGTTTGCCTATTTTTTAATTTTTTATAGTATATATAATATGTTTAATGTCTTCTTTATCAGATGAAATTTGATATTCCTAACACTGGAGGAGTCAGGAAGAAATGTTTATCGATGGTTTCCAGGAGATGGAGGGATTTCAAATTAACCCTCACATATGATTTCATTTTTGGTCATAGGAGTCATGACAATCCATGTCGTATATATCCTTTCATAGATAAAGAAACATGGAGACCATTTGTTGAAAGTAAAAGAAAATAATCATTTTTGTTAAGGGAAATGTAAACTTTTATAAGATTTCTTATATAAATGATCTTATTATTGTTTTGTTAATGATTTATTATTCTTAATTTATAGAAAACAAGGAAATATCATCAGCAGATCCAATCTAAAAATGTATACCCTCGTAGTTTATCTCGGGGAGGGTATACATTATTGGACGAACAAATGATGGTGGAAAAATTACAAAAAACTAACAGCTGAGTCTTCAAGCTCTGGAGAGGTGGCCCTTCCATCCCCTCCATCTAGACTTGAAAAATGGAAGAGAGCTCGATTGGAAAAAAGGGAAATATCTTTCAGAAGATTCGAGAATCGTAGCTGAGAGGATTGTAAGATATATATTTTATTTATTTCACTTAACTATTTTATTCATATAATTTAAATCATTGCAAAAATGTTCAACTAATTAATACAGGATTCTCTTGAGGAGTAGAGATCACAGGGGGTATTTACAGCTGCTAGGAGGCAAGATATTTTATCTGCAGCATTGGGAAATCCTGAACATCCTGGTCGTGTATGAGGATATCCGGCAGGTGTATCAGTAAGAAAAGTGTTTCCACGTTACTCAACTACTTATGTTGAGTGTGTTTATAAAACAAATAGAATCCTTGGAGGCTGAAGTTCAAAATATTAATTTGAAAATGAAGGAAAGATTAGAGCATTGGTACAATCTATGTTTGCAGACATGCAAAGAAAATTTTAGACTGCAACTCCCACTCCTCCACCTCCCCTTGTAGACCCCATTATTTATCCTCAACCTCTACCAGTAGCTCCCACTCCCCCACCTCAGCCCTGTGGACCCCATTTTTTATCCTACTTTTCTGCCGCAGCTTCCTACTTATTGCGAGTTGTATGTTGATGATCCTCAACATAATATAGTTTCATATGGGTTGGTATATTGTATAGTAGATTCAATTCATAATCAATAATTAGAGGTAGAGAATCTTAGGGTTACTCTATAAGATATTATAGATAGATTAGCTCGAGTACCATTACCTACAGATGAGGTGACGACAGTTGGACATTGTATCGGCCATTTTTTAATTTGGACATCCATACTTATTCGACTCATTACCATAGAGGTATGTATGTTATATATTCTATTTTATTTTTTTATTAAAGTTGTTTTATCATTTGAAAACTAATATATTTTTCTATTTATTTTTTCTGAAATACTTTAAAGGTAAACAAATACTGAATAAACAACAACAAAGACAAATGGATATGACATCAGATACAGATTTTAGTAGTCCTTGACATATTATCAAGATATTCAAATTTATTGGCAGATCATTATGAGTTTCTAATGTAAGATCATGTTTGTGGAAGTGCAATAAATGTGTGGAATATGAAAGATGATATCATGGAGCTTGTTACTGGAGATAAGTTGGGCATCAACGTGGTGCAGATTTTTTCCATGTAAGTCTAAACACCTTTTACCTATGTTATATTTATTAAAAATGTATACTTATGTCTGTTTTATATTAGGTATATTTATAACATTTGTGAGAATAATGAGAAAACATATGTATATGGGTTCATGGACCCGCATTTGATTTCCCCTAAAGCATGTTCATTGGTTGAGGAATAAAGAATGGTTTATATTGCTGAAAGACTTGAACAGAATATAGTCACACAATGTTGGATGATGCCTTTTTGGGAGAGGTATGAAACACATCTCTCTCAAAGAGTTCATTATATTTTAACATAAAAACCCACTAACCTTAATTTTTTTTATCAGTGATCATTAGATGTTAGGGGTTTTTTCCCAAGGGATAAGGCACTTTATTGGATATGCTCTGTCCATGGTGATGTACGGGAAAGTTTTAAGAAAATGTTGGAAAAGCAAGTTTAGATTTCTCAATATTTTTCTATATTATAATGAATTTTAAATTTATCCCATTTGTATTATTTTCTAACAGGGGATGGGTCTACTTTCAAAAAAACACAAAGAAAATGAGTGCGAAGATCAAATATGTAAATGTAAAGGTAAATATCATTTATAATTTGTACTATTTGATTTATTACATACAAATAATATATTGAATTTACACTCATTCAAACAGAATTTTCATGAACAACAAGGTTTCATTGAATGCGGATATTATATGTTAAGATTTTTGTATGAAATAAAAACAACTGGGAAAGTTGTGAACTTTGACCTGGTAAGATTTCATTTTAAACTTTTCCATAATATTTCATTTTATTTATTCATTATAAACATTAACTACTATCCTTTTAATTTTAAGCTATTTGATGACCCTCAACCCTATAGTGTTGAAGATATCAAACACTTACAAGTGGAATAGTCAAATTATTTTACAGGTTTGATTGATTTTTAGTTGTTTGTAGTGTAAAATTTAATTTTGAATATTGTCATTGTAATTGTGTATTTGGTAATTGTCTAGGTTGGATTTAGTTTTTTTAAGTTGACATTGTATGTTTTGAATGTTATATATGTGAATGTTTAATTTTTCTCTACTTATTGTTTTGGTCTACTTATGATGGTTTTCCTGGTATGGATTCTAGTATTGGGGGGAGGGGTTCCAAGGGTGTGGGGGTGTTTAATGGGGTGGGTGGGGGGTATTCAGGGGTGTGGGAGGGATTTCTGGTGGGGTGGGGGGTATCCTGTGTGTCCATAATAGCGGGTGGGGGGCAGTCCAGGGGGTGGGAGCATTTTCAGGAGGGTAGAAGGGTTGTCCAGCGGAATAGGGGGTTGTCCATGGGGTGTCTAGGGGTGTGGGGGTGTCCTGTGGGGTGAGTGGGGTTTCCAGGGGTGTGGGGGGTCTATCCAGTGGGGTGGGGGGGGGGTCCAGGGTGTCCATAGGGATGGGGGGGCAGTCCAGGGGGGTGGGAGAGGAGGCGTTGCCATCCCTCGGGGGGCCGAATGCTGCTGGAAGGTACTCATCACACCCATAAGTGACAAATTTTGAGATCTCAAGCTTCACATGTGGGAGTGATTAGTACCATCCAGTGGAATTCCCCCCGAGGGATGGCAGTGCCTCTTCTCCCAACACCAGCTGTACAGGGGCTGTCTAGGGGGTGGGGGGTAGTCCAGGGGTGTGGGGGTTTCCAGGGAGTGGTGGGGTATTCCAGGGGTGTGGGGGTGTCCAGGAGGGTGGGGGGTTGTCCAAGGGTGTTGGGGGCTGTCCAGGGGGTGGGGGAGTCCTAGTGTGTGGTGGGGCTGTCTAGTGGGGTGAGGGGGTTCTGGTCTATTTTTGGTAACTTTTTGGTCTGTTTTAGGGGTGTGGGAGGGTTGTCGAGGGGTGTGGGGGTGCTTTCCAGGGGTGAGGGTATACAGGAGGGTGGGGGATGTCTAGGGGGTGGTGGTGATGTCAATAGGTGTGTGGGGGTGTCTAGGGGTGTGGTGGGGGCAGTCTAGTGGGGTGAGGGGGTTCTGGTATGTTTTTAGTAACATTTTTGTCCTGTTTCAGGGGTGTGGGAGGGTTTTCCAGGGGTGTGGGAGTGTTTTCTAGGGGGTGGGGGTATACATGATGGTGGGGGGGTTGTCCAGGGGTGTGGGGGTTGTCCAAGAGGTGGTGGGGATGTCCCAGGATGTTTGGGGCTGTCCAGGGGGTCGGGGGGCAGTCCAGGGGTGTGGGGGTGTCCAGGGGTGTCTGTGTGGGGGGGGGGGGGATTATCCATGGGTGTTGGGGGCAGTCCAGGGGTTTGGGGGTGTGGTGGGGGCTGTCCAGTGGGGTGAGGGGGGTCTGGTCTATTTTTGGTAACTTTTTGGTCGGTTTCCGGTGTGTGGGAGGGTTGTCCAGGGGTGTGGGAGTGTTGTCCAGGTGGTGGGGGATGTCAAAGGGTGGTGGTGATGTCCAGGGGTGTGGGGGTGTCCAGGGGTGTGGTGGGGGAAGTCCATTGGGGTGAGGGGGTTTTGGTCTGTTGTTGGTAACTTTTTGGTCCTATTTAAGTGGTGTGGGAGGGTTGTCCAGGGGTGTGGGAGTGTTGTCCAGGGGGTGGGGGGTATACATGAGAGTGTGGGGTTGTCCAAGGGTGTGGGGCTGTCTAGGGGTGGTGGGGATGTCCAGGGGTGTTTGGGGCAGTCTAGGGGTTCGGGGGACAGTCCAGAGGTGTGGGGGTGTCCAGGGGTGTGGTGGGGGCTATCCAGTGGGGTGAGGGGGCTGTCCAGGGGTTGGTGGGGGGGGGGGGGGTTGTTCAGTGGGGTAAGTTTTAAAAGTTATCAATGTAAATTCTTAATTTTCCTTTGGTTCTTGTTTTGGTCTACTTCTGTTTTTCTGGTACAAAATCTTGGTTTGGTTTCTGGTTGTTTCTAGGGAGAGTATAGGACTGCTATCTATTTAAAAAAAATTGGTTTTTCACATCATTTATTAAATAACGTACGTGATAAACACCCCCCTCACTAGTTTATCACGTTGGTTATTTAATAACTAACATGTTAAATCCTCCCCCCCCCCCATTTTATCACGTCGGTTATTAAATAACTGACGTGATAAACAACCCATGCATTGGTTTATCAGGTCGGTTATTTAATAACTAACGTGATAAGCACCCCCCCCCCCCTGTACTGGTTTATCACGTCCCTTATTTAATAACAGACGTGATAAACCCTCCCCATCCTGATTTTTTCATGTCAGTTATTAAATAACTGACATGATAAAATCTTGGCAAATGGTTTATCACGTCCGTTATTAAATAATCGCCATGATAAACACCATGATGTTATGTTTTTTTACATCGGTTTTTAAATAACTGATGTAAAAAACAATATTTATAACATCTTCTATATTAATGTTGGCTAAAAACCGACGTAAAAAATGAAAAATAACCGACATAAAAAATGTTTTTTTCACTAGTTCATTGAATACCATGAAAATAAAGATATTAATTATATGTTACATAAATGGGTAGTATACACACACCTCACACAAGTATTAGTAGTGAATACCGAAAATCTCACAAAAATGGAAGTGAGATGAAGAAACCTTTAACATAAGTCTGAATGTGTTACAGTCTTGAACTTAGGATCCTAGAATATGAAATTATACTTATTAATAAATTAATTCAAACCATATTAAATATTAATTTAGTTTATCATGATTTTATTAAGCCCATTATGTCGTTTTTTGATTAGTTATAAGATTGAATTTCATCATTCTGAAGTGTTCATTTTCTTGATTTTCATAATTGGTTCACTTGTTTTTATGTAATGGAGTTCATTTGGAATGGATGTAAATCTACAGAATTAAATTTACACATTATTTATGAACATAAATAGGTGTTAATGGCTATTTATATCATTTGGTTACATGGAATTTGGATGAATCATTAGATGAAATATTAATGACACCAACTTAGATTATTTTAGCAGTATTTTGATTATTAGGAACTTGTTTAGTCATATAATTTCATAATATGTACGTATACTGGTTCCTGAATATTAACTAGGTTATAATACATATATTATAGTTTCTTTAATGATAAAAATGTTTTCATGACCAATAATTAAGGATAAATTGAAGAACAAGACTTTGTCATCCATGAAGGTTATAAATTGGAACCTCATGGATATTGATTTTGAAAATAAAAGAGAGAGAGTAAGAATATTGATGATGGATCTTCCATTAACATGATATAAATCCATTATATTTATGATACTGGAGTTATCATGGTAATTTAGATAGAGTAGGTTGGGAGAAGATAACAAAAGAATATAAATTAAAATGAAACTAAATGAAAAAGAAGGGTGCTTTACCTCTTGAAATAACCTCCTTGACAACCTCATTAAGGGAAGGGGTTTTGGTCTTTTGGAAAGACCAAAAGATTATTGGACGTGGGGAGTGACTAGGTAATGGTATTTGGGAAGAAAATTGAGTAGATTTAAGTCTTAGAGGAGTGAATATATGAGGGAGTGAGGGAGGTTATAGTGGAGGAGAAAAGTAAATTTTGAATATTTTATTCATTATTTTATTAATTCCCTCAAGAAAACTAATAGGGTTGTTTCATGTGAACCCTAATAGTAATAAGTGCATGTTAGTTTGAACAAAGTGGCCTTACATCACTGATGATGTCATAAATATTATATTTAACTTATAATTTGTATATGCGGTATTTTACCGTATTTCACTATTCATAAAAAATTCATGTTTTTTAGAAAAATACCAAAAAATAACCCTAAATAGTATTTGACCTGTAGATTTAAAAAAAGAAATCCATTTTTTGAAAATAATTTTCTACTTACTTTTAATTTAATTTTAAATTAAAATAATAATTTATTTGAAAAAAACAATATTAAAACTATAACTCAATTTATAACATCTTGAAAGATTAATCAAGGTCCCATAAAATTATCTTACAACCATAAGACAATAAAATAACAATTTCTGATTGAATTATATGAAAATACATATCCATTCTAAATTATTAAATTAATCATTAAATTTTAAATAAAATATTTATCACATACAAAAAATACCAACACTTATACTATGATTTTTTCTTCACTTTTAAGATGTCTAAATTGTATTTATACATTCATGGGTAAATTTTCTATTTTTTAAATTTACTATTCATTACTATTCATAAGGGTATGTTACTATTCATAAGGGTCTGTTACTATTCACCAAATATTAAGTTTGTCTTGTTAGACTCTAAATATCTTACTGAACACAACCATGTATGTCAGTTTTTCAAAATTCAAATCACAGAGGTGGAAAAATTGTGTTTATTGGCTAGGTTATAATAAAGTGGTGTTTTGTAGAGAATTAGTGTTTCAAGCATTAAATTTTAAATCTATTTTTAATTTCTTGGTGTGTTACCTAAAGTGGGAGATAAAGATGTTCGTGAGGAAAAAGTATTTCATAGGTCTATAAAAGATGTTAGAGAACTAGAGAGATATGGCTTTCTTTTCACTAAGTCAAGTGAAACATTACTCTTTGAGGATAATTTATGTAACCTTTAATTATTTTTCTTTTCCCTATCAATTTTATTTTTTTATTTTTTTTTAGGTTAAATTATTCTTTAAATTATTTAATTATAGTTTTGTAGTAATTTTATATTAAAAGTGCAAATTATTTTTAATTATGTTAGTTTTGTTTTATATTATGCTAAAATTATTCTTTGATATTACTTTGAATTTATTTATTTATGTTATATCTGAATTTTCTTTTTAATTTTAATAATTATTTTAAATGTTTAATTTATGTGTTTTTTGAAATAAATATTTTTCATTTCTTATGATCTTATTTTTAATCAATTAATTAATTAATAGAAAATTAAATTAATTTTTAATCAGATGTTTCAAATTATTTAATTAATTATAATTTTAATTTTCTATTTAATATTTTTTTATTTTTATTAATTATTTTATTTTATGAATTAATTATTTTTTCAATTATTTTGAACATTTCAAATTTAATTGTTTTTAAGATTTTAATTTATCATTTTTTTTATAATTCTTAATTCATAATGTGTGTTTTATTTATGAGGTCATAATTAGTTTTAAAAATATTATTTTTAAATGATTTAATTTTTAGAATAAAAATAATTTAACTTTTTATGTTTTATATTTACAGCATTGTGGAACATTTTACAAAGATCCAATGGTGCTGAGATCCATGAATGGAATTGGATGTACCAGGTTTTCAAACCAAGTTTGAACCCTATATTTCTTGTTAATGATGAAATCCATTTGGGGTTTCCTAAGGCCAAAGCTCTATCAGGATTAATCCAAACATGTTAAAATAAAAATCGGTCTCGAAGATGAATAAGTTTAGTTACGCGAGTCTCCTTTGAGACTGGTTTGAAGTTATTGATGAATACAGATAAAGTGGATGAAGTTGTATCATTGATATGGTAAGGATATCCAAGCTCATTCCTAGAGATGAGTTGAACTCTAATGTCATTGAAACCTCCTGATTCTATGGAGGTTGAAGAAGAAATCACTGAGTCACTATCAAAGCTGAAGGTTGAAGATGAATCTGTGTTCAGAGATTACTTTGGTTGAATCAGGAAAACCCCACGCTCGATTTGGATTAATCATATTTTCAATATATGTTTGAACCCTATATTTCTTATCAATGATGAAATACATTTGAAATTTTCTGAGGATTAGGATCTCTCGGGTTGAGTCTAATATTTTAAAAATATAAATTAGTCTTGAAGATGAATAAGTTTAGTTACTTGAGTGTTGGGGTTTATTCCGCACATGGGTGTTTCCAATTTTGAGATAATATAGTATTTTAATATGAGATATCTTTTATTATATCACACAGATAAGATTGCATGTGTATCTCATGGGGAGATATATCTTTTGTATCTATTTTGATAAGATAAGTGTTTGGATCTTAACATGGAAGATATATGGTGATTTGGAGATTTATGATATAACATTTTATATCTTATATGTTTTTGAAAATGGAAACAATGAATTCTTTTAAAAGTGGAAGTGACTGGTGTCAAACAAAGAGGGATATGCTCAATATGTAGTCTACCGAGAGCAAGAAGGGGGATATCACACCGGCGGTATCATGTGTGTCACATCATTGTTAAACATGTGTGAAGTAGAAGTGGTGTGATCAATGATCAGGTCCATGTATCGAGAGTATTCTTGATTTCAATGATCAATTGGTGTAACTTGATTGAATATCAGTGGAACGTCCTGATAGTGAGATCATGAGAGAGATATCCTTCGAGTATCACAAGATGGTGTGAGGTTGGCGCATGTTCAGATGAAGATCTCTGAGGGAGTGACATTTCTTCAACAGAAGGTTGATTTATTCTCATATATGCATCTTTCAATACATGACATTGGTGAGATGATTATCCTAGAAGTGGTAGAGGCGTATCGGGTGTGGTTTTCACACAGGTTTTCTATGCTCTATCATTTATAATTCAAGTTCAGTAATTACTTGGATTCTTTTTATTCTCTAATTCATAGTGGATATTTGGTAATTTCCCTATAGTTTTTTAATGCTCTACATCAGATGGTTTTTTCAGGATAAAAATCATGCATGTAGGTATATTTATTCAGCTGAATATCGCTTCTATATTTAATTGCGTTCCTCACAAATTTCTCTGCATGCATTTTTATCCCGATGTCGAGATTCTCCCCCAACAAGTGGTATCAGAGGAGGTTATCTGTGTTTTCTTACTGATTAAATATGGGGAATTCATTTCATGATATTTCTACCCACATTGAACTATTTAATGAGAAAATGATTTTACACTTTGGCAGAAAAGAGTTAAAAATATTTTTTCCTATAAGAAGACAATGAAGGAATTGAATAAAAAATAATAGAATCCAGATATGATGAGTGATGGTGATTGGTAGGATATGAAAGAGTTGGATACAAGCATGATTCATATGTATTTGGGTGATAATACACTGTGGTAATTGATAAATATGATAGATCTGGAGGAGATCTAGGTGATGCTTGAAAGAAGGTATAAATAAAAAAACCTCATAAATCATTTATATCTGAAAAAATGGTTGTATCGTTTACGAATTCTAGGTAATGGATATTTAGATAACCATCTAGATTAGTTCACCAAACTTCTAATGTATCTGTTTTCAATGGCAGTCAAGATCGATGATAAGGGTAATGAAATACCTATTTGGTTGGAAGAATAAGACTAGTCTTTTCTTCTTCTGGGTTCATTACTTAACTCATATGATAATCTCATCACGACATTGCTTTTTGGGAAAGACACAATGAAGTTGGATGTTTTGATTTCATTGTTGTTGATGAACAAGACTCGACAAAAGGCCAATGATGGTGAATCTTCAGGTAATAGTGGTACTCTGGCTATGGAAGATGGATGTGGTAATTAGAGAGTTCAATCAAAGACAAGAATAAAGGTCAAGTTATTATTTTTCAACAAAGACGGTCATGCTCATAGATTCTAATATGAACTGAAAAAGGTTACGGATGAAAATAAGGTGTATAACACTAATTCTAAGGATATCATCGTATGTTTTATTCAAGGTGAAGGTGATTTAATTTCAGTTGGAATTGATTGTCATAGGTCAGATTCGTACACCGAATGGGTGGTTGATTCAGTAGCATCGTACTATATTACACCAAAGAGGGATTTATTTTCATCATACGAAGAAGTTTAATTTGGTATTTTAAAATGGGAAACATAGATTCTACTAATGTCATCGGTGTTACTGATTTTTATATCACTATGAATGCAGGTTGTACGCTGACGTTGAGGGATGTGTAGCATGTTCTAGGTATAAACCATAATTTTTTATCTTCTTGAACTCTTGATAATGATGGATTCATGAGTGTGTTTGGTAGTGGAATATGGACCTTGTCTAGAGAATCGATGGTTTATGCATGAGGCATAATGGATGACATGCTTTACCAAATGAATATAATGGCATGTATTAATGTGATGAATGCAGTTGTGTAGAGGAATTCATCAAATTTGTGGCACATAAAATCATCATGAATGAGCTGAAGACCATTGAATATGATGAAGAGGGTTTGTAAGTCTAATTATGTTAGGTTAGGTGTTTTAGGTCTTACACCTAATTTTTTTTCTTCATAATGTGCAAGTGGTGAAGAAAGAATAGAAAATTGAAGATCTAGGTTATGCACTGGCTACTCGGGATTTTGAGTAGGGGGAGTAATTTTTCTGGTAGGTGAACCATATTATGTGGAGATCAATATTTTGAGGGAACCAGGTACTGTTGATTCTAGTATTAGTAGTGTAAACACAGATATGATGATGACTTTGGGGTTTGGGATTCTTTTTCAGGGGGTTCATCCTGGTTTCTGTGAGTGCTGCAAAAGGGCATCATCATTTTTCTACATTAGATTATGGTTGGTGTGATACCAACAAGTTTTTTGTCCAATTGATTATGGTGGATGGTATCTCCATTGAGAGGCTGAAGGGGGAGATTTTTGGGGTTCAGCTTTCACATGGGTGTTTCCAAGTTTGAGATAAGATAGTTTTTGAATATGAGATATCTTTTATTATATCACATAGATAAGGATGCATGTGTATCTCATATAGAGATATTTATTTTATATCTATTTTGATGAGATAAGTGTTTGACTATTAATAGGGTAGATATATAGTGATTTGTAGATTTAAGGTATAATATTTCATATCTTATCTATATTTGAAAAATGAAATAGTGAGTGCTTTAAAAGGGGAAGTGACTGGTGGTGAACAAATAAGAAGATTCTCAATATGTAGTCCACCGAGAGAAATAAGGGGGATACCATGCTGGTGGTATCATGTGCGCATCGGCATTAAATAGGTACGCAGCAGCAGTAGTGTGATCAATGATCAGGGTCATGTGTCGAGAGTCTTATTGATTGTAGTGATCAAGTGATGTGCCCTAATTAAATATCAGTGTTACGTCATTATATAAAGATCAAGTGATAGAAATTCTTCAGGTGTTGCAAGATGGTGTGAGTCTAGAGTATGTTCGGATGAAGATCTTTTAGGTAGTGAAGTTTCATCGATAGAAGGGTGACATTTTTTCATAGATGGGTCTTTTGATACATGGATTTGGTGAGATTTTTATCATAGAGATGGAAGATTCATATCACATGTGGTGTTCACACAGTTTTTCTATGGTCTATAATTTTTAATTCAAGTTCATGAATTACTTGGATTATTTATATTCTCTAATTCACAGTGGATATTTTGGAATTTCTTCATGGTTTTTTAATGCTCTTCATCAAAGGGTTTTTTCACATTAAAAACCTACATTCTGGTCTATTTATTCTGCTTAATATCACTTCTATATTTCAATTGGATTCTCACAAATTGGTTTGCAAGTGTTTTTATCCTGAGGTTGGGATTATGCCCCAAAAGTGAGTCACCTTAGAGACTGGTTCAAAGTCGTTGATGAAGATTGATGAAGTTGATAAACCTGTATTTATTGTTCTATTTAAGAGATATAATATCATGCCTATAGATTAGTCAAAATATGATGTTGTTGAAACCTCTGAAGTCTATGAAGGATGAACAAAAAAACACCAATTCATTATCAAAGATGAAGGTTTAAGACAAAACTTTGTTTGGAGATGATTTTGGTTGAATCAGGAAAACCTCGTGCTTGATTTGGATGAACAAGAGCTCAATAAAGAAGATGATCTTGGGTTTCAATCATGCTGATAAATATGAATATTTATTTTCTGATTTTGATTGGAGTTGAATGTTATTAAAACTAAGTTGATTCTTCTGCCTGTTATGTGATTTTTGTGGTATTTTTTGTTGAATATGAAGGCAAGGATCCATCAAGATTTTTTTAATGAGTTTAGATGAACTAAGTTCTAGAATTATTACATGATTTATATTAAAAGATATTTCAAATATTCCATGGAACATTTTTATGAGGATATATTGACAAATGTTGATCGATGGAGTTTTTATGGCTATTTTTTTATGTTTGTAGGATCTAGATTTGAAATCTTTAGAATATATGAAACTGAATTGGTGATGTTATGAATTGATAGTTTAACCAAGAATGGATTGAAACTGGTTGAGCCTTGTGGATAATCTCAATAAACCAAAACTTTATGGAAGATAAGATGGTATTCTATACCTGATCCTTGACAAAGCTACATCATCTGTGGGGTTCTATTCAAAGAATAATGGGATCATGGTTCTACAGCTCGATGTCTTTGAGGAATATATTTGGTTGGATATTTTAGTGTGTGCATGATTTCATAATTAATGTGCTGAAATTAATCTGATTGATTTGGTCGTTTGATCTAATAGGACACGGATTCTTTGAGTCTGGAAATTTGTTTTCTATGAAATTTAATGAGATCTATAGTTTTAGCAATCGAGTGCTTGTTAACGTTGAATATTTATTTGAAGAGTTTTGTAAAAATGACATAATAGTGACTGAAGGTCATAAAATTAATTTTTCTATTTGAAAATCACCAAATTAACACTACTACAAATATGGCTTTTATCAGTGCTAAAAATGGACATTAACAGCGCTAAAAAAGCACTGATAATGCCGGTGAAGATAAAGGGGGGGTCCCCTTTATCAGCACTCCAAAAGCGCTGATAAAGACCCCTTTTATCAGTGCTGATAAAAGGGTCTTTTATCAGTGCTTTCTTTTTAGCGCTGGTAAAAGACCCCTTTTATCAGCACTTTTTTTTAGCACAGATAAAAATATAAAAAATAAAAAAATACTACCAATATCGTGGGGGGGCTTTTTACAGTGCTTGAGCCCCTCTTTATCAGCGCTTTCTCTCACATCCAGCGCCCGCCCGCACTGCCTACACCCTTTATCAGTGCTCGCCCTTTAAATCACCCTTGCGCGTGCGTCCTTTCCTCCACCAGGATTTGATCTCGAGACCTCCCCCATGCACACCTAAAGCATTTGCCACTACCCTATATTGATTTGTTCTCTTATTCATGATATATCTATTTATTTATATATATATTTCATTATATTTATTCATATAGTAATATATATTTATATTAATATATATAGTTATATTAATATATATATATATAGTTATATTAATATATATATAGTTATATTAATATATAGTAGTTATATAAATATTCATATAATGGTATTTTAAATAAAATGGATATTAGTTATTATTTAGATAAAGCATGTATAATTTATATGTAAATATTTTTAATTATTTATTTAAAAAATTAACTTTTTAGGTGTGAATATATAAAAAATATGTACATATAGTTATATATTTGATTATAAAAAACAGTGAATTATAAAAAACGATAAAATTTCAAAGGAATAATATCAATATTAATGTAATACCTTGGAATAAATTCAGTCCCCACTAAAAAAATCCAATAATACCCCCTTAAACGAGGCTGAAAATCCACAAAATATTAAAAAAATCTGGGTAACCCGACTAAAAACTCAGTTTTGGAGGCCTTCTGGGCTTGTTGTGGCCTCAAAAAACGCTTTCCCACAATACCCCTCGGTCACAGCGATGTAGAGCTCGTCGCAGGCTTCGATTTGATATATGGTGGAGCTTAAACGGACACCCAGATCAAAAGTTATGGCCGTTTGAAGTTTGAGTTGCGTTTTCAACATATTTTGGATCTTTTTTTAATTTTTTTATTTTTTTATTATTCAAATTGTTATTAAATGACTATTACTCCATAATAATTTTCAAATTATTAATTAAAAATATTTTTTTAATTTTTTAAGAATCCATTTTCACTAAATATCATATATATTAAGTATATTAAGTGTAAATGTACATTTATACTTATCTAAAATATATTTAAAAATTATATATTATATTTATATCAATATAACTATATAAATATATTTATATATTTATATATTTTTTTAATTTTTTTTTGAATTCAACCCTTTATCAGCACTTTTAAAAAAAAGTGCTGATAAAGGCCCCCCCCCCTTTATCAGCGCTACTAAACAAGTGCTGATAAAGGGGGTCCCTTTATCAGCACTGATAAGAGGGGGATTTATCAGCGCTAAAAAAGCGCTGATAAAGGGGTACTTTTATCAGTTCTTTTTTTAGCGCTGATAAATCCCCCCCCCCTTTTATCAGCGCTTTTTCGTTAGTGCTGATAAAGGGGTGGCGCTGGCCTTGCCCAGTTTTGTGGTACTGTAAGTAGATAAAATTTAAGTTGTTGGACCAAAAGTTTATAAATGAAACATCTAAGGACTTTTTTTAAAGGACTGTTATTTCTACATAGACCACCATGTCACACCCCAAACATTTTTATTATTACTATTTTTATTACTTATTCATTTTTGTTTTGTTCAATGAATTTTGGGTGGATCCCACCTAAGAAATTTAAATGTTTGGAATTTAGTATAGGGTGCATGGTTAGTCTAGCCATGTGCCAATCATGTGAGGGACCTGCAATTCTTGGTAGATACGTTTTTAATGGTTGGAGAATGGTTATCATAACTGTGAAAACAAACCATGTGTGTGTGTTTGGGTGTGTCCAATGAGAGCGCACATTCAATGCATGGTTTAGTCTCCCCATCCATGCACCACTCCTCGCATATCTCCCTCCATTCTTGGCTGATTCTCTCCCCATTTCTTGATGAAATTACCCCAAGTTAGCTTCACCTCTTATCCTCTTTCTTCTTCTTTCCTTTTTTATTGGTTATATTTCTCTTTTATGTTGTGTGTGTGACCTCTGTGAACCCTAACCCAGATAGGGGGTCTATTTTGGGTGATTCATGGTTCCTAGGGTTCGACAGAACCAAGTTGAGGCCCATTATAACTGCGATTGTTGAATGCAGCGTGTTATCCATTGAATATGGATAGGGTTTCATCCTATTTCCTTTAGAACCTAATTTTTAATTAAATATTTTATAAATTTTGGGTTTCTCAAATTTTTCAAGATTGCCTTGGATCTTCTTGAGGTAGATTTGGGTTGTCGATAGTGAATTTGACACCATTTAAGGTAGGTTACTCTATGTATGAGACTTTAATTTGAAAACTATTATTTTATAGTTTTTTTATTGGGTGTTTTCATTATTTTACAACATAAGTATATTATATATATATATTTGATTATTTGAATTCATTTTTCCATTATCTTCCATGTTTTCCTCTCAACTTTGAAATGTTTATTTTTATTAAAATATGTTTTTAATCTTGTTCCAAAGTGTTAAATATTCAATTTTCTCAAATTTTTTCAAAATGATTTCTTTCTGGTTAATGGATAATTTACAAAGGTGTTTTTGTCCTTCAACCAGTTTTATAACAAGTCTTGATGGAATATATGGTTTCCTGAGGATCTTTCAAATGATTCCCAAATCCCTTAAATTATTAAATGTGACATATACTTATAAACATACATACATACATATATTTATACATACATACATACATATAGGTTCCCTATTTGTATATCTTCACTCATGGTGATGAGAACATGTATGTTAGGATGAGGGGTATCTATCTATCTATCTATCTATCTATATATATATATATCATGGTGTATATAAATTTAAGTGTGAAGTGTGGTTTTCGAACTTCAAACCCATGGGAAAAAGTTGTTTTCAAATAAACGTTGTCTATAATTTAAATGATGAGGCATAGTTGGCACCTTGAAATGTTTTAAGGAAATGAAAACACCTCTTAAATAATTCCCCTTGTATTGGAAACATGGTGTGTTATAAATGTGGGATATGTAATGTATTACTAGTAAATGGGCTTGTGAATTTTTCTATATTTTGGAGAGGGAAAAGGGAATACACTTAAAGGGGAATTTATTGGTGAGAAAGTGAATCATTTATTTTTAAGCAAAATGTGTGATATTTATGGATATGATAACTTGATAAACCTCACATCCATTTGAACATCATGGGAAGCTTTGGGTAGTTAGTATAGAGCTTTAGGTACATATGTTGCACTATTTTAGTATCACGCACTAACTTGTGGCCCTAAGATAGACTCACTCAGCTTATAGGACAAGCCCCTCGATAGAACCAGTGAGGGTGATTTCAGGTGTTAAGGTGAGTTGATTATGGATATCCAGTATCGGTAGAGATTGATTATATGAATGTATATGGCTCTATTCTAGACCATCCTGACTACTCTTGAGATCCCATGACACATGTTTTATGGACGTACTAATTTCCTCTATTTTTGACTCTTTTATGAAATGTTTTTTTACTATTATGTTTTCTTAATGAAAATTATTCATTCATTTTATATCCCTTATTTAAAATGGTTTATCAGGAATCCTTCATTATTTAGAAAAAAATTGGAAATAAAAATGGAAAATGGTTTTAGATAAACATTAGTTTTCTACTTTTTTAAATGGACATAAAACCCTACGCTTATATATTTATATTTAAAACTACCATGGAATGGTATCCACATTAAAGTTAAGGCATAGGATGTAATTATATTTTGGAATACCTACTAAGAATCTTTATTCTC
Organism: Viscum album; assembly: GCA_963277665.1. Classification (NCBI taxonomy): domain Eukaryota; kingdom Viridiplantae; phylum Streptophyta; class Magnoliopsida; order Santalales; family Viscaceae; genus Viscum; species Viscum album. The sequence goes on along the minus strand of OY728157.1, from coordinate 449,673,888 downwards.
ACACATATACCTTTATCGTTTTTTAGTTTCTGGTTGATCTTGGCTTGTGTCTCTCTTAGAGAGAGTATGGTTTTGTTGTTAGTGGTGACCTATGGGGTCATATGGAGGTATGTCTAGTTTTATTTCTTTTTAGAAGATAGTTTTTATTCCATTTTTTACTTTTAATTATTTCACTACTTCTTCTTGGGATAAATCATTGCCAATTAAATTATGATTGATGCTTGAAAATATTTTTCATCTCTTGAGGATGAGGTATTCCTCTTGGGTCTTATTGTGTTCCAACTCAAGTAATCGGTTTGGGGTCGATTTGGGGTGGTTCATGACTGCTGACGCCTACCAAATAAGGATTGTAAGAATCACATAAGAATAAATACCTAGATATGGATATTATTATTTTTCTTGCAAAATCAAAGAAGAAGAGGATGGTCGAAGAATCGTGAAGCCTCTAAAAGAATCACAATCATGTGACCATTTCAAGGTCACGTGAATTCCCCATGCATGGAACATCACTTGTGGCTAGTGTCGCGGAACCCTCTTCAACAAAACTTCCTACTCTTTGGAATTCCCCCCAGATAATCAAATGAGCGCCCCCATCCCGCATGGTTTTTCATTGGAAAGTGCCTAAAAACCATCCAAAATCCTTCAAGAATAAATAGGGATGAAATTATAAATTATGATACCCATAGTTTTCATGAATCTGATGTTCTAGTTCATCATTAATAATATTAAAATCCCTTGGTGATATCTAATAAATCCCGCAGGACCTCCAAGCCTTAACCACATAAAATGAAGGAGATAAAAGAGAGGAGGAGAGAGAGGTTCGTGGTCACTAAAAGACATGAGACACATGCCCCTGGTGACCCACAAAGAACCATAGGACCTCAATTTCATGTATTCATCAGTGTATAAGATCCTTCTAGCTTGTCAGCCTCACCACATGGAAGTCATCAGAAGTCACCAAACTACTCTATGATGCTCTAAAGATAGACAAATCAACATATTCAATACATTATTACACTCTCTCCATATAACCCATATTGGTTAGCTGATATTCCATCAAAATATCAATTAAAAATAATGGTCACTACTCGTTCCAACTCACATGATCCCTGAGCTTTGTAAAATAAAACAAATGGGATAAAAAGGAAAGAGTTGATAGGGGATCACGGTCACTTAAGGACATGCGATGTGCACCCCTAATGACCTACAAGGTAGCATGAGTCCTTGATGACATGCCCTCTTTTCTCATGAAATCCCTTTGTATTTTCATCCTTCCTATGTGAAGATCCCCAAACAACTCCTCGATGCTTAAGGAAAAATGGATAGATTCGTCCATGGAATGTCCATGCACCCCCCATGTGACCCATATTGGTCACGTGATGAATCTCCAAAAATGAGAACAAATACCCTCGACAAGACATGAAATCTCACATGAATCCCAACCTTTGTTACATAAAAAAAATGGGATTAAAATGGAGGATGTGAGAGGTACTCGTGGTCGCTAAAAGGCATGCGACACACCCAGTGTACCCACAGTGTAATCCCGTGATACACCAGGACAAGTCTCCCAAGGTCCCATGAGTGCCTTCCCACACGAATTTGTACAGAGACCTGGTTTTTTACTTTGAATACATTGAAATATTTATAAATAATTTTCTAGATCTAGAAACAGAGACGGAATTCGATTCCAAGTCTCGATTTACTCGAAACTAAATCTATAAAAATATTAAATATATAATATATTGTGCACGTGAAATGAACTAAAAAAAATTGGGATAAATATTAAAAGGGTGATCAGATTAGAAATATGAGACCATGGTTGGGTCTGGAACACGGTTTTTTTAATATGTGCAACATAAAATGAGACAGAATGGGACATTTAGACCCCTCACTCATTGGTGGTGCATTTAAGTGGCTATATAATTTATTTATTTATTTATTTAAATGCTAGATTAATTAAGTGAGGATCTTTAAATATCTCACTATAGAGATTTTCTAGTGTTTGTATAACCCTGAGATCTACCAATAGTTCTTCCCTTCTTCTCCTCTCTATTGTTGAATAAATAACAAGTGATGAAGAATGAATAACCTTTAATTTAGGGTGGATCAATGTGCAGCGAATGCAACGGATCCTCCCAAACCCATTGGCAAGTGTGTTCTCTACCAACGATCAATCTAAGTATAGGTAGGAATCATCTTTGGTGTTTTTTGCCCTGGATTAAATTTTTGATCATGTTGAATATTGACTCTTCAATATGTTCCCCCTTTTCGTGATCCCACTGTAAAAAACATACTTTTTATTAATTTTTCATTGAACCAGAATTCATGTTTTTGATCGGTTGGCCATGAATTCTTGGGCAATGATCCAAACCCTTGCTTATGGTTCTTTTCTTTCTCAAATATTTTGGTTCTACACCAATAGAACCCTCCAGTTCCCAGCTCGATAATTTTCAGGTGACCCAAACTTGATTGGGCACCTAGATTCAGGATGGATTTTCCAAATGGTGACAGAATCGCAATCAACAATTAGATCTAGAAATGGTATTACATAAGGATAAAGAATCCATAGGCTTCACAACAATCCAGTGAGGATTGAAGCCATGATGGCATTAAGAAGATCAATCCAAACCCTCATTTCCCAATGAGATTTATTAGATATAGCATCCCGTCTTTTTATAACATAACTTTTCATTCCATTACATGGAACTGAGGATCTTTAAGGTTTAGTGTCTTGGAAACAAGGAACATAAAACATGAAACAAAAAAAACATTCTTCTTAAACACTTGAAAGGCTTCTCCTCATATTCACCCTAGGCTCATTACTGCATCTCATAACCTGGGGACATACATCAAAAGGAAGGGTGAGCATAAGGCCCAGCAAGGGAAACAAGTGAAACATTTTACATATGAACTTGAGATACATCAATAAAGTCATGAAAATAACTTTAATGCATGAAAATGAAATCATGAGGCATATCATAATAAAAATAAAACCTTTTCATAACATGAAGATGTGGCTGCAACATTTAATATTGACAATCGTTTCGTTTCACCAAGGTCCGTCCCCAAGGTGTCGTTAAAAATTACCAAGGTTATTCACCAAGGCGTCGTTAAAATGGTCATCTCTAGAGATTAAGTCTTTACCCAATGCATTGGAGCGCTATCAGGGCGCACCCTTAAATTTTCCTTTATTATCATGTGATCCACATATATCATCATCAAACATTTCATAAATAACCCATATAGCATAAAATAAATGGGTTTCATTTCATAATCATAACGTTTTAAAAACTGCTTTAAAGACATGATCTTTACGTCACTTTAAAACCCACAGAAAAGGGAAGGTGGGTCTCATGTATGTAAATCCCAGAATTTAAAATAGAACATTTTGGTATATATGTGAATACCCCTTTAGAATAAAGAGCTTTGAGTATTCACTTAATAAAATAAAAGGACTTTAGAAAAAGAGATAGACATTTTGAGACAGAAATTCTGCAGCATAACGGCAATGTTCCGAGGTTTTAGAAGACATTAAAAGAGAGGTTAAATGGGTCAAACATTCATAAATGACCCATAAAATAGTACATGGACATAATAAGAAGGATAAATGATCATGGTAATGAGATTTCAAGGACATACCATTTGAAATGAAAAACATGGAAGGAAGAAAAAAAAAATTAGATTTCTCTTATGAAAGTTCGGCAGCCTAACGGCGTTACTTAAACATCAACAAAAATGATTTGAAAAGATAAAATAGGATCTCTCATCATGTGAACATAAGAGTTCAGTATGATAGATATAGAGATAATTCCCCAACATTACAAAAAGGAACTTGAAAGAATCGACATGAAAGTAGAACTTCAAAACGAGAAGGGTGAAGAACCACTTAAAAATTCGGCATCCTAACGGCGCCACTTAAAACATAAAAATACTGAATTGAAGAGATCAAATGGGGTCTCTCATCATATGAACATAAGAGTCCAGTATGATATATATAGAGATCATACCCCAATATAACAAAAAGTAACTTGAAATGATTGACATGAAAGTAGAACTTCAAAACGAGAAGGGTGAAGAACCACTAAAAAAATTTGGTAGCCTAACGGCGCCACTTAAAACATCAAAATACTGAATTGAAGAGATCAAATGGGGTCTCTCATCATATGAACATAAGAGTCCAGTATGATATATATAGAGATCATACCCCAATATAACAAAAAGGAACTTGAAATAATTGACATGAAAGTAGAACTTCAAAACGAGAAGGGTGAAGAACCACTTAAAAATTCGGCAGCCTAACGGCGCCACTTAAAACATCAAAATACTGAATTGAAGAGATCAAATGGGGTTTATCATCATATGAACATAAGAGTCCAGTATGATATATATAGAGATCATACCCCAATATAACAAAAAGGAACTTTAAATAATTGACATGAAAGTAGAACTTCAAAACGAGAAGGGTGAAGAACCACTTAAAAATTCGGCAGCCTAACGGCGCCACTTAAAACATCAAAATACTGAATTGAAGAGATAAAATGGGGTTTATCATCATATGAACATAAGAGTCCAGTATGATATATATAGAGATCATACCCCAATATAACAAAAAGGAACTTTAAATAATTGACATGAAAGTAGAACTTCAAAACGAGAAGGGTGAAGAACCACTTAAAAATTCGGCAGCCTAACGGCGCCACTTAAAACATCAAAATACTGAATTGAAGAGATCAAATGGGGTCTCTCATCATATGAACATAATATTACAGTATGATATATATAGAGATCATACCCCAATATAACAAAAAGGAACATTAAAGACTTGAATGAAAATAGAATTTGAAAACGAGGAAGGTGAAAGAATCCCTTAAAAATTCGGCAGCCTAACGACGCCACTTAAACATTCTTAAAACGAATTGATGAGAGTAAGGGGGGTCTCTCATCATATGAACATGAAATAGGCAGTAGGATGAATATAAAATAACATCCTCCAACATAAGAACATGGAGTATAAAAGAAAAGACATAAAAGAGATTACTTGAAAAGAAAGAGAGAGGTCGGATCCCTTACCTTAAAATGTAACTCTTAAACCTCAAAGGGTGGGACCTTGAGGGCTTGGGGGCACCTTGGGAGGACTCCTTGGGAGGTAATGAGACCAGAAATTCGTTGGGAATTAGTGGGGAGTCGAATTGATGAGAGGAGGGCTTGGTATTTATAGGGAAAGTGAGGGGACAAGGCATTAATGGCCAAGGGACACCTCACATGTGCTTTTCTCAAACCCATGTGCTCTCCCTTGTCATTTATCATGGAGTTAGGCCACATGGGGCCCCCAAAACAATAATTCATCACCCTTGGCCGGCCAACCCTCAAAAGATCTCATGACATCATCATGACACCATTATGATGTCATTAAACATACCGAAACCCTAAAACTGTATTTTTACTATTCATTGAAAATTCAACTTTCTCAGAAAAATCCCAAAATTTAACATTAACCAAATATCAGTGCTCTGATTTCAAAAATGAAATCCATTTTATAAAAATAATTTTCTAAATATTTTTAATTTAATTTTTAAATAAAAACACTATTCATCGAAAATTCATTTTTTTCAGAAAAAAACCCCAAAAATTACCATAACATAATATCGATGCTCTGAGTTCAAAAATAACGTCATTTTGATAAAAATAATTTTCTAATTATTTTTAATTAAATTTTTAATTAAAAAACACTATTCACCTGAAAAAACTAATACTTGAATAATAATTAATGAAACCGTTATTTAACTGTTTTATTGAATCATATTACTTAATCAAGGTGCCTATATTATTTTAAAACTTTCTTTAAGTGAGATTACTAATCCATTTGGTCATATTACTAATCCTAATCATAAAATTACTATTCATAATTTACTATTCATCAAAAATCAAGTTGATCTTATTAGACTCTAAATTTAGTACTGAACATAATTGCAGAAGACCATTTTTTGAAAATCATTACACATTTTTAATTATTTAGGGTTTACATAAACATATTTAAAATATCCTTTTTCTAAAATTCATCAAAAATATGCATACTATATTTATCCGGTCATTTAAAAATTCATAAACTTCATCATAAGAAGAAATCCCAATTTTTATTTAAAACAAGGATTACACAAGGTAGTTATGGTCTCGTTACATAACCCCTTATAATACCAGCATAGGACCTAAGAGTAAGGTGTGCTAGGGTGATAGAAGCTTGGGGCGGCTCAGTCAACATTGCCCGAGTAGTAATTTCTATCAGTTTGAACTTCTCACGAAGACGATTTCGTTCCAGCTTCACATGATGAAGTTCGGCTTGGATTTGATCCAGAGCAAAGCCCAGTGGTGCTACCTCCTTCCCAAGCTCTGTTAGATGGGCTTCGATCGGTCCAAGACTACTAGGTGAGGCCATCAAATCTTCTTTCTATAATAATTAACCAAGATTACTTATATTTAGAGACAATAATCAAAACATTTTGTTCACAGCGGTCATGTTGACCGATGGTTATATAATAGTCAAAACCCACTGATCTCATTTTAATTATAATCATGTTTATCAAATAAAACATTTTTGTTGAGTATAACAATAACACATAAAATTAGGAAACAAAATTTATTTAAAAATTTCGGGTCGTTACAATCTTCCCCCCTTAAGAAATTGCGTCCTCGCAATTTTAAAACTGGGTTTTGAAATTTCATTGAAAGTCCCACATCGAAAAAGGAGTCAGTAAAACTATTACTTTAAAATAAAGAAAGGGAAGTACAATGGTCACCCGAGTTAACCCACACTAGGGTTCCATGTAGAAAAACATGGACATGGAGGAAAAAAACAAAGGGTCAAGTTCTGAGGGAGAGTGATAGAGAACATGATTAGGAGAAAGTTAACCATGAGAAAATCCCAAACTTATGATGTGTGTAAACGGTCTTTGATTACCTAGTAGGAAACGTAAACCAACAACATTTTTGTTTTACGTTTCTTTTCATAATTTTGAGGATTTCATTTACTACATAGAATAAAAACATAATAAAATATACCTAACATCAAGTAGATTTTCATCCTTTAACAAGTCCCTACCAACACTAATCTTTTCTCCAAATGATGAGAATTAAAAAACACTTGGTCTTATAAAAGCACAAGAATCATCTTCTATAGAATCACATAATCTACAAAAGATTAACTATCTATTTCTTCTATCTTTAAAAATTATCCCAAAAACAGAAAGGTTAAGGTAAAACAACTCTTCAAAAAGAAAGAATCCCATAGGAATGGAAACTACTTTTAAATCATCAAAGTTCCATGGTACTACCCAAAGTTCATCATAGACCATTCCATAAATAACGGTCCTTAAAATTTTTCAAAACAAACCAAACTAAGATTGAAACCCAAATACAATAAGGATTTGATAACATAGTCTTCCAAAACAACTTCATTGTTCATCTCCAGACAACATCAACCACTCCTAACATCTTATAAAAAGTAGCTAACCTAAACATATTTTACCCAAGATAGGTTAGTCATTCCCATAAGTAACCTAAATTACTATAAGTTCACCTTAAATACATCGATTCTTCAAAATATATGTCAACCTTACTCCTCAATGAAAATACCGTAGTAATCTATTTACCTCGATCAAATATGGTTCCCAAAATAATGAACATCTTACAAAATAATAATCATATTTTAATCCCCTAATCATCCCTGTCATATTAATACGAAAATCGTCGCATTTCCTATCACATTGGTTGTCGGAACATGTTCTTCCATTTCCCACCATTAACTAAGAAGAGAAAGCATAATTAGGGGCTTAAGTACTTAGCTAATAATCATGAAAAGGAACTGAAAGCATATAAGGATAACTTGTATATGAAAGGTATACCCTAAGTTGTGATCTCCTAGGTTCCCATCTAGGTTATGAATGATCATATATTATTATGTGAACCTTTATTTTATTTTATCTTTGTTCCTTTAACAATGGTTCATACAAAGCTTATGAATTTACCAAAGCATATCCCCCGGGAGTGTCGTAACCAAGAGTGCAGCAAGGCCCGTTGTCGTGTACCAGTTCCCGTTCGAGTCTAGCTCAAAGCGGTGTTTTCGAGTTTTACCCCTATGTACATCTGTGCCAGAGCCACCTCTACCTGCTCGTATCCAGACAGGGATGTATTTGCTTGGCAACCCCTTACTCAATACTCACCAAAATACCAGGAAGATTTCCTATATTAAACTTTTCTATAGGGTTCCTCCTAGAGTTTTCATATCCTAATTTCCACAAATAACTAAACCATCCTTTGATACCAACTATAGCATCCCGTCTTTTTATAACATAACTTTTCATTCCATTACATGGAACTGAGGATCTTTAAGGTTTAGTGTCTTGGAAACAAGGAACATAAAACATGAAACAAAAAAAACATTCTTCTTAAACACTTGAAAGGCTTCTCCTCATATTCACCCTAGGCTCATTACTGCATCTCATAACCTGGGGACATACATCAAAAGGAAGGGTGAGCATAAGGCCCAGCAAGGGAAACAAGTGAAACATTTTACATATGAACTTGAGATACATCAATAAAGTCATGAAAAGAGATTTAATGCATGAAAATGAAATCATGAGGCATATCATAATAAAAATAAAACTTTTTCATAACATGAAGATGTGGCTGAAACATTTAATATTGACAATTGTTTTGTTTCACCAAGGTCCGTCCCCAAGGTGTCGTTAAAAATTACCAAGGTTATTCACCAAGGCGTCGTTAAAATGGTCATCTCTAGAGATTAAGTCTTTACCCAATGCATTGGAGCGCTATCAGGGCGCACCCTTAAATTTGCCTTTATTATCATGTGAGCCACATATATCATCATCAAACATTTCATAAATAACCCATATAGCATAAAATAAATGGGTTTCATTTCATAATCATAACGTTTTAAAAACTGCTTTAAAGACATGATCTTTACGTCACTTTAAAACCCACAGAAAAGGGAAGGTGGGTCTCATGTATGTAAATACCAGAATTTAAAATAGAACATTTTGGTATATATGTGAATACCCCTTTAGAAGAAAGAGCTTTGAGTATTCACTTAATAAAATAAAAGGACTTTAGAAAAAGAGATAGACATTTTGAGACAGAAATTCTGCAGCATAACGGCAATGTTCCGAGGTTTTAGAAGACATTAAAAGAGAGGTAAAATGGGTCAAACATTCATAAATGACCCATAAAATAGTACATGGACAGAATAATAAGGATAAATGATCATGGTAATGAGATTTCAAGGACATACCATTTGAAATGAAAAACATGTAAGGAAGAAAAAAAATTAGATTTCTCTTATGAAAGTTCGGCAGCCTAACGGCGTTACTCAAACATCAACAAAAATGATTTGAAAAGATCAAATAGGATCTCTCATCATGTGAACATAAGAGTTCAGTATGATAGATATAGAGATAATTCCCCAACATAACAAAAAGGAACTTGAAAGAATTGACATGAAAGTAGAACTTCAAAACGAGAAGGGTGAAGAACCACTTAAAAATTCGGCAGCCTAACGGCGCCACTTAAAACATCAAAATACTGAATTGAAGAGATCAAATGGGGTATCTCATCATATGAACATAAGAGTCCAGTATGATATATAGATCATACCCCAATATAACAAAAAGGAACTTGAAATGATTGACATGAAAGTAGAACTTCAAAACGAGAAGGGTGAAGAACCACTAAAAAAATTCGGCAGCCTAACGGCGCCACTTAAAACATCAAAATACTGAATTGAAGAGATCAAATGGGGTCTCTCATCATATGAACATAAGAGTCCAGTATGATATATATAGATATAATACCCCAATATAACAAAAAGGAACTTGAAATAATTGACATGAAAGTAGAACTTCAAAACGAGAAGGGTGAAGAACCACTTAAAAATTCGGCAGCCTAACGGCGCCACTTAAAACATCAAAATACTGAATTGAAGAGATCAAATGGGGTTTATCATCATATGAAAATAAGAGTCCAGTATGATATATATAGAGATCATACCCCAATATAACAAAAAGTAACTTTAAATAATTGACATGAAAGTAGAACTTCAAAACGAGAAGGGTGAAGAACCACTTAAAAATTCGGCAGCCTAACGGCGCCACTTAAAACATCAAAATACTGAATTGAAGAGATCAAATGGGGTTTATCATCATATGAACATAAGAGTCCAGTATGATATATATAGAGATCATACCCCAATATAACAAAAAGGAACTTTAAATAATTGACATGAAAGTAGAACTTCAAAACGAGAAGGGTGAAGAACCACTTAAAAATTCGGCAGCCTAACGGCGCCACTTAAAACATCCAAATACTGAATTGAAGAGATCAAATGGGGTCTCTCATCATATGAACATAATATTACAGTATGATATATATAGAGATCATACCCCAATATAACAAAAAGGAACATTAAAGACTTGAATGAAAATAGGACTTGAAAACGAGGAAGGTGAAAGAATCCCTTAAAAATTCGGCAGCCTAACGGCGACACTTAAACATTCTTAAAACGAATTGATGAGAGCAAGGGGGGGTCTCTCATCATATGAACATGAAATAGGCAGTAGGATGAATATAAAATAACATCCTCCAACATAAGAACATGGAGTATAAAAGAAAATACATAAAAGAGATTACTTGAAAAGAAAGAGAGAGGTCGGATCCCTTACCTTAAAATGTAACTCTTAAACCTCAAAGGGTGGGACCTTGAGGGCTTGGGGGCACCTTGGGAGGACTCCTTGGGAGGTAATGAGACCATAAATTCGTTGGGAATGAGTGGGGAGTCGAATGGATGAGAGGAGGGCTTGGTATTTATAGGGAAAGTGAGGGGACAAGGCATTAATGGCCAAGGGACACCTCACATGTGCTTTTCTCAAACCCATGTGCTCTCCCTTGTCATTTATCATGGAGTTAGGCCACATGGGGCCCCCAAAACAATAATTCATCACCCTTGGCCGGCAAACCCTCAAAAGATCTCATGACATCATCATGACACCATTATGATGTCATTAAACATACCGAAACCCTAAAACTGTATTTTTACTATTCATTGAAAATTCAACTTTCTCAGAAAAATCCCAAAATTTAACATTAACCAAATATCAGTGCTCTGATTTCAAAAATGAAATCCATTTTATAAAAATAATTTTCTAAATATTTTTAATTTAATTTTTAAATAAAAACACTATTCATCGAAAATTCATTTTTTTTCAGAAAAAAACCCCAAAAATTACCATAACATAATATCGATGCTCTGAGTTCAAAAATAACGTAAATTTGATAAAAATAATTTTCTAATTATTTTTAATTAAATTTTTAATTAAAAAACACTATTCACCTGAAAAAACTAATACTTGAATAATAATTAATGAAACCGTTATTTAACTATTTTATTGAATCACATTACTTAATCAAGGTGCCTAGATTATTTTAAAACTTTCTTTAAGTGAGATTACTAATCCATTTGGTCATATTACTAATCCTAATCATAAAATTACTATTCATAATTTACTATTCATCAAAAATCAAGTTGATCTTATTAGACTCTAAATTTAGTACTGAACATAATTGCAGAAGACCATTTTTTGAAAATCATTACACATTTTTAATTATTTAGGTTTTACATAAACATATTTAAAATATCCTTTTTCTAAAATTCATCAAAAATATGCATACTATATTTATACGGTCATTTCAAAATTCATAAACTTCATCATAAGAAGAAATCCCAATTTTTATTTAAAACAAGGATTACACAAGGTAGTTATGGTCTCGTTACATAACCCCTTATAATACCAGCATAGGACCTAAGAGTAAGGTGTGCTAGGGTGATAGAAGCTTGGGGCGGCTCAGTCAACATTGCCCGAGTAGTAATTTCTATCAGTTTGAACTTCTCACGAAGGCGATTTCGTTCCAGCTTCACATGATGATGTTCGGCTTGGATTTGATCCAGAGCAAAGCCCAGTGGTGCTACCTCCTTCCCAAGCTCTGTTAGATGGGCTTCGATCGGTCCAAGACTACTAGGTGAGGCCATCAAATCTTCTTTCTATAATAATTAACCAAGATTACTTATATTTAGAGACAATAATCAAAACATTTTGTTCACAGCGGTCATGTTGACCGATGGTTATATAATAGTCAAAACCCACTGATCTCATTTTAATTATAATCATGTTTATCAAATAAAACATTTTTGTTGAGTATAACAATAACACATAAAATTAGGAAACAAAATTTATTTAAAAATTTCGGGTCGTTACAATCTTCCCCCCTTAAGAAATTGCGTCCTCGCAATTTTAAAACTGGGTTTTGAAATTTCATTGAAAGTCCCACATCGAAAAAGGAGTCAGTAAAACTATTACTTTAAAATAAAGAAAGGGAAGTACAATGGTCACCCGAGTTAACCCACACTAGGGTTCCATGTAGAAAAACATGGACATGGAGGAAAAAAAACAAAGGGTCAAGTTCTGAGGGAGAGTGATAGAGAACATGATTAGGAGAAAGTTAACCATGAGAAAATCCCAAACTTATGATGTGTGTAAACGGTCTTTGATTACCTAGTAGGAAACGTAAACCAACAACATTTTTGTTTTACGTTTCTTTTCATAATTTTGAGGATTTCATTTACTACATTGAACAAAAACATAATAAAATATACCTAACTTCAAGTAGATTTTCATCCTTTAACAAGTCCCTACCAACACTAATCTTTTCTCCAAATGATGAGAATTCAAAAACACTTGGTCTCATAAAAGCACAAGAATCATCTTCTATAGAATCACATAATATACAAAAGATTAACTATCTATTTCTTCTATCTTTAAACATTATCCCAAAAACAGAAAGGTTAAGGTAAAACAACTCTTCAAAAAGAAAGAATCCCATAGGAATGGAAACTACTTTTAAATCATCAAAGTTCCATGGTACTACCCAAAGTTCATCATAGACCATTCCATAAATAACGGTCCTTAAAATTTTTCAAAACAAACCAAACTAAGATTGAAACCCAAATACAATAAGGATTTGATAACATAGTCTTCCAAAACAACTTCATTGTTCATCTCCAGACAACATCAACCACTCCTAACATCTTATAAAAAGTAGCTAACCTAAACATATTTTACCCAAGATAGGTTAGTAATTCCCATAAGTAACCTAAATTACTATAAGTTCACCTTAAATACATCGATTCTTCAAAATATATGTCAACCTTACTCCTCAATGAAAATACCGTAGTAATCTATTTACCTCGATCAAATATGGTTCCCAAAATAATGAACATCTTACAAAATAATAATCATATTTTAATCCCCTAATCATCCCTGTCATATTAATACGAAAATCGTCGCATTTCCTATCACATTGGTTGTCGGAACATGTTCTTCCATTTCCCACCATTAACTAAGAAGAGAAAGCATAATTAGGGGCTTAAGTACTTAGCTAATAATCATGAAAAGGAACTGAAAGCATATAAGGATAACTTGTATATGAAAGGTATACCCTAAGTTGTGATCTCCTAGGTTCCCATCTAGGTTATGAATGATCATATATTATTATGTGAACCTTTATTTTATTTTATCTTTGTTCCTTTAACAATGGTTCATACCAAGCTTATGAATTTACCAAAGCATATCCCCCGGGAGTGTCGTAACCAAGAGTGCAGCAAGGCCCGTTGTCGTGTACCAGTTCCCGTTCGAGTCTAGCTCAAAGCGGTGTTTTCGGGTTTTACCCCTATGTACATCTGTGCCAGAGCCACCTCTACCTGCTCGTATCCAGACAGGGATGTATTTTCTTGGCAACCCTTTACTCAATACTCACCAAAATACCAGGAAGATTTCCTATATTAAACTTTTCTATAGGGTTCCTCCTAGAGTTTTCATATCCTAATTTCCACAAATAACTAAACCATCCTTTGATACCAACTATAGCATCCCGTCTTTTTATAACATAACTTTTCATTCCATTACATGGAACTGAGGATCTTTAAGGTTTAGTGTCTTGGAAACAAGGAACATAAAACATGAAACAAAAAAAATATTCTTCTTAAACACTTGAAAGGCTTCTCCTCATATTCACCCTAGGCTCATTACTGCATCTCATAACCTGGGGACATACATCAAAAGGAAGGGTGAGCATAAGGCCCAGCAAGGGAAACAAGTGAAACATTTTACATATGAACTTGAGATACATCAATAAAGTCATGAAAAGAACTTTAATGCATGAAAATGAAATCATGAGGCATATCATAATAAAAATAAAACTTTTTCATAACATGAAGATGTGGCTGCAACATTTAATATTGACAATTGTTTTGTTTCACCAAGGTCTGTCCCCAAGGTGTCGTTAAAAATTACCAAGGTTATTCACCAAGGCGTCGTTAAAATGGTCATCTCTAGAGATTAAGTCTTTACCCAATGCATTGGAGCGCTATCAGGGCGCACCCTTAAATTTGCCTTTATTATCATGTGAGCCACATATATCATCATCAAACATTTCATAAATAACCCATATAGCATAAAATAAATGGGTTTCATTTCATAATCATAACGTTTTAAAAACTGCTTTAAAGACATGATCTTTACGTCACTTTAAAACCCACAGAAAAGGGAAGGTGGGTCTCATGTATGTAAATCCCATAATTTAAAATAGAACATTTTGGTATAAATGTGAATACCCCTTTAGAAGAACGAGCTTTGAGTATTCACTTAATAAAATAAAAGGACTTTAGAAAAAGAGATAGACATTTTGAGACAGAAATTCTGCAGCATAACGGCAATGTTCCGAGGTTTTAGAAGACATTAAAAGAGAGGTAAAATGGGTCAAACATTCATAAATGACCCATAAAATAGTACATGGACAGAATAAGAAGGATAAATGATCATGGTAATGAGATTTCAAGGACATACCATTTGAAATGAAAAACATGGAAGGAAGAAAAAAAATTAGATTTCTCTTATGAAAGTTCGGCAGCCTAACAGCGTTACTGAAACATCAACAAAAATGATTTGAAAAGATCAAATAGGATCTCTCATCATGTGAACATAAGAGTTCAGTATGATAGATATAGAGATAATTCCCCAACATAACAAAAAGGAACTTGAAAGAATTGACATGAAAGTAGAACTTCAAAACGAGAAGGGTGAAGAACCACTTAAAAATTCGGCAGCCTAACGGCGCCACTTAAAACATCAAAATACTGAATTGAAGAGATCAAATGGGGTATCTCATCATATGAACATAAGAGTCCAGTATGATATATAGATCATACCCCAATATAACAAAAAGGAACTTGAAATGATTGACATGAAAGTAGAACTTCAAAACGAGAAGGGTGAAGAACCACTAAAAAAATTCGGCAGCCTAACGGCGCCACTTAAAACATCAAAATACTGAATTGAAGAGATCAAATGGGGTCTCTCATCATATGAACATAAGAGTCCAGTATGATATATATAGAGATAATACCCCAATATAACAAAAAGGAACTTGAAATAATTGACATGAAAGTAGAACTTCAAAACGAGAAGGGTGAAGAACCACTTAAAAATTCGGCAGCCTAACGGCGCCACTTAAAACATCAAAAACTGAATTGAAGAGATCAAATGGGGTTTATCATCATATGAAAATAAGAGTCCATTATGATATATATAGAGATCATACCCCAATATAACAAAAAGGAACTTGAAATAATTGACATGAAAGTAGAACTTCAAAACGAGAAGGGTGAAGAACCACTTAAAAATTCGGCAGCCTAACGGCGCCACTTAAAACATCAAAATACTGAATTGAAGAGATCAAATGGGGTTTATCATCATATGAAAATAAGAGTCCAGTATGATATATATAGAGATCATACCCCAATATAACAAAAAGGAACTTTAAATAATTGACATGAAAGTAGAACTTCAAAACGAGAAGGGTGAAGAACCACTTAAAAATTCGGCAGCCTAACAGCGCCACTTAAAACATCAAAATACTGAATTGAAGAGATCAAATGGGGTCTCTCATCATATGAACATAAGAGTCCAGTATGATATATATAGAGATCATACCCCAATATAACAAAAAGGAACATTAAATACTTGAATGAAAATAGAACTTGAAAACGAGGAAGGTGAAAGAATCCCTTAAAAATTCGGCAGCCTAACGGCGACACTTAAACATTCTTAAAACGAATTGATGAGAGCAAGGGGGGGTCTCTCATCATATGAACATGAAATAGGCAGTAGGATGAATATAAAATAACATCCTCCAACATAATAACATGGAGTATAAAAGAAAAGACATAAAAGAGATTACTTGAAAAGAAAGAGAGAGGTCAGATCCCTTACCTTAAAATGTAACTCTTAAACCTCAAAGGGTGGGACCTTGAGGGCTTGGGGGCACCTTGGGAGGACTCCTTGGGAGGTAATGAGACCATAAATTCGTTGGGAATGAGTGGGGAGTCGAATGAATGAGAGGAGGGCTTGGTATTTATAGGGAAAGTGAGGGGACAAGGCATTAATGGCCAAGGGACACCTCACATGTGCTTTTCTCAAACCCATGTGCTCTCCCTTGTCATTTATCATGGAGTTAGGCCACATGGGGCCCCCAAAACAATAATTCATCACCCTTGTCCGGCCAACCCTCAAAAGATCTCATGACATCATCATGACACCATTATGATGTCATTAAACATACCGAAACCCTTAAACTGTATTTTTACTATTCATTGAAAATTCAACTTTCTCAGAAAAATCCCAAAATTTAACATTAACCAAATATCAGTGCTCTGATTTCAAAAATGAAATCCATTTTATAAAAATAATTTTCTAAATATTTTTAATTTAATTTTTAAATAAAAACACTATTCATCGAAAATTCATTTTTTTCAGAAAAAAACCCCAAAAATTACCATAACATAATATCGATGCTCTGAGTTCAAAAATAACGTCAATTTGATAAAAATAATTTTCTAATTATTTTTAATTAAATTTTTAATTAAAAAACACTATTCACCTGAAAAAACTAATACTTGAATAATAATTAATGAAACCGTTATTTAACTATTTTATTGAATCACATTACTTAATCAAGGTGCCTAGATTATTTTAAAACTTTCTTTAAGTGAGATTACTAATCCATTTGGTCATATTACTAATCCTAATCATAAAATTACTATTCATAATTTACTATTCATCAAAAATCAAGTTGATCTTATTAGACTCTAAATTTAGTACTGAACATAATTGCAGAAGACCATTTTTTGAAAATCATTACACATTTTTAATTATTTAGGGTTTACATAAACATATTTAAAATATCCTTTTTCTAAAATTCATAAAAAATATGCATACTATATTTATCCGGTCATTTCAAAATTCATAAACTTCATCATAAGAAGAAATCCCAATTTTTATTTAAAACAAGGATTACACAAGGTAGTTATGGTCTCGTTACATAACCCCTTATAATACCAGCATAGGACCTAAGAGTAAGGTGTGCTAGGGTGATAGAAGCTTGGGGCGGCTCAGTCAACATTGCCCGAGTAGTAATTTCTATCAGTTTGAACTTCTCACGAAGGCGATTTCGTTCCAGCTTCACATGATGAAGTTCGGCTTGGATTTGATCCAGAGCAAAGCCCAGTGGTGCTACCTCCTTCCCAAGCTCTGTTAGATGGGCTTCGATCGGTCCAAGACTACTAGGTGAGGCCATCAAATCTTCTTTCTATAATAATTAACCAAGATTACTTATATTTAGAGACAATAATCAAAACATTTTGTTCACAGCGGTCATGTTGACCGATGGTTATATAATAGTCAAAACCCACTGATCTCATTTTAATTATAATCATGTTTATCAAATAAAACATTTTTGTTGAGTATAACAATAACACATAAAATTAGGAAACAAAATTTATTTAAAAATTTCAGGTCGTTACATTAGAGATGAATGAAGATGAAATCCCAGTGATCTTCAACAAGATTATGAGTTTTCATATCATATTTAGGTGTCCATGTCCACGATTAGAGTAGATTTGGAAGCGGCAGCCAAAATTTGGAGAAACCTTAGGGTTTATTTAAAAAACCGACTACACATCATGTACCATAAAGAACATACGGTTTGTATCCTCCATAATTGGTGGAAATAGATTTTCACGTTAGTTAAAGATTACACGAGGTGTACCCCCCCCCCCCCCCCACGCCATGGATCCCCCTTCCCAGGTGAACTAGTTGTGTGAAGGATCACACAACAAACAGACACAGCCTGGTCCTTGGATAGGTGGGAAATGTCATGTAGTACAACTACATGGAATGTAATGCTAAACGGATGTGAACCATGTACCGGATAGAACAAAAGGCTAGTCAGTGGATAAGGATCACACATCATGTGGTCCCCTTACATGCCATGTTCTTCTTGGGCACTTCTGAGCGATCTTTAAACCCTCATATCTTCTTCATTTGGACTCGGAATTTGGCCCAAGAGATGCCTATCCTGAGTATTTTTTCATGTAGAATGTGATTGTTACATTGAATGATTATTTTGAGATCTGAAATGAATTTTATAGGTTAGAACACACAAACACAACACATGATGATGGCAGCGATCGGACGGGCTTAATATAGCAGTTCTGGGATGACCCTCCAACTAGGGTGGGTAGTATAGTCCCTAATGATTCTGGTATGATACTCAAACTAGGCTAGGTAGTGTAGTCCCTGATGATTCCAAGTTAACCTCTATTAGGATCCGTTTATTGTAGTTCCTCCACATTCCAGGATGACTCTCCAATTGGGATTGGCAGTGTAGTCCCTGATGACCATCCAAGCATGGCCCTCTAGTTGGGTTGGGCATCGGCATCCCCCAGATGACTCACTAGACTTACCCTCTAATAGATTCTAGGAAGTGGTGTTCCCTAGTGACTATCTTGAGTGGTTCCCTCTAGTAGTACTAGGCAATGTAATTCCTCGGTGACTACCAAAGAAGACCCTCGACTATGTGGAATAGTGGTGAGTTGTGGTTTGACTTACCTTCAGACTCATGAGGAAGAGGGGTGCTTTCCCCCACTGAGATTTGTTCTTATGATGCTATCTAAAACCATGTGGGTGAGTCAGTGTCGTCCAAATAATATAGTATGTAGGTGTGGTGATTTTATCCCCTTTGACTTGTGCCTCCTAGGAAGACGTATGAGGTGTAGGGAATCACAGAAGGTTTTACTTGAAACTATTGGCTACTCACTTTCTTG
Source organism: Viscum album (assembly GCA_963277665.1). Classification (NCBI taxonomy): domain Eukaryota; kingdom Viridiplantae; phylum Streptophyta; class Magnoliopsida; order Santalales; family Viscaceae; genus Viscum; species Viscum album. Next base: position 449,654,606 of record OY728157.1, on the reverse strand, counting down.
GGATGAGTTGTGAGGTAGAGATCTCCTTACTATTTCATTTTGGTTTCTTTCACTGAGCATATATATATATATCATGTTTTAGCACCCAATCCTTTGGTTTTCGATACTCTTCTTCTAGGAGAGGTGAAGACTTTCGGGGTATACCACGTGCTTTTTGTCTCTAGATTCTCATAGTTGGATGGGTCTACTCTCCCACTATAGCTAAAAAAGACTCTATAGAGAGTTCATCTCTTCACTATTTCTATATCCTTGTGTTTTTATGAGTCTAATTTCACTCTCTTTTTGGGTTGATCTGTACTATTTCCTTTAACATTTATCATACATTGTTCTCTCTACTACTTTCCTCTTCATTGTATCTCTTACTAGTCCCCCTTCACCTTTTTGGGGCGTTCTACTGGGTATGTATATACTCAACACTACATGGGATTTTACCTACATGTGTCATGTCTTTTGTAGATGACGGATAGTTTGATCGTGATCTTAGAGAAGCTTAGGGATATAAGAGAAGGGATCTCTCGGTTATTACTTTTTTTTAGTTTCCTTTAGGTTGAGATAGGTTTCTGGTTTGGGTGTGAGTTTTTACCCATTACTTTTTTGTTGAAACTACTTTACTCTTATACCATATAGAGGTTCATGCATGTTCATTTTACTTTATATCAGTTTGAACTTTTTCTACTTTTCATCTACACTTTTTCATTGAGTTGTTTGTGTGTGTATGTAAAGGTTATTAGGAAAATGCCTCCATGTGTTTTTTGTATCTTCAGTGCCAATCTCTAACCCCTAGCCTATGGTGGCAGGCTTGGGGTAGTTGCGGATCAAGCCTTGGTTTGGGTTGGGTTATGACAGGGTGGTATTAGAGGTGGTTCAACCCTTGGGATGTTGTAAAGACATTTCCCTAAAAATGTCTTGGTTGGGTTTAGTTAAATTGTGTCAAAGTGTCTCGAGAGAGGATCTCAAGCTAGGGAGCACAATGATGGTGTGGGTAGCTGATGTATCCATTCATCAGGATCCTGATTACACACTTATCGACCTAGCACCCTGAAAAATCTATTACTAGGAACAATGGTACATTCATAATATAGAATTGAGTTTTTGACTATCCTTATAGAGTCATCTCCCTGTTTTATTTACACACACACACAAATATATATATATATATATATATATATTCTCATCTAACAGTGGTACTCCCTGATAATTTTCAGGATGCCTCTATGATGACAGCCAGCCAGAATAACAGCTCTGGTTTGTGATGACGACCCCATGAATGACGATTCCTCAATTCAAGGTCCATCTTGAGATTCCCTTCCTACCGGGGGGTAGATAGAGGCACCCCCACCCATTGAGAAGAAAATATACCCAGCAGAGTAGGCTGAGGATGGGTGCAGGATGAGCGCCCTCTGTGAGTTCCAGCATCAAAGAACACTGAGGATCTGCGGTGAGCTAGATCCTTAGGAAGAAAAATATTGTATGGATTCAGTGATTATTTTATTCAATCTTGTTCAAACACTGATAGATTAGATGGTGTCTTTGGAAGCCAGTCCTTTCGATGAAGTAGTTGGGCACTGGTGGAGCTTAGTTACTCAGATGAACGACGAGTCGACACTATCATCGGATGACTTCTAGCAGTTGTTTCATGAGAAGTACTACCCCTTTGCTTATGCTCTGTTCGGATTCAAGAGCTTCTGGAGCATCAATAGAGAGGGATGATAGTGGTAGCGTATGAGATGAGTTTCACAGACCTTAAGAACTACTCCATTGACATGATTAGAGATGGATACTTATTATAACATTTTCTCAAGTAGGGAATCTGCGTAGAGATCTGGTCCATCATACTACCCTTGTTCATCCCCACCTATGTCGGGGTGCTAAAGTGGGAAATTTCTATAGATATATTATTTATAGAGGTATGTAATATAGTTAAAGGTAGAGGTAGGCACGATAGAGCTGATACATCTGTAGTAGCAGGTAGATTCCAGAGATCTCAGAGTAAGAGACCCTTTCATGAGGAGACCTAGGGACATGGTCATGCCATACAAGGTAAGCATAGAGAACTGGGGAATCCTGGAGAGGGTTCATGACACACTTGTGTTGGTAGATGACACATGATATGGGACATCCTAACTAGGTGAGCTGAGCATCCTAGACAGTTAGTGGATGGACCACCAAAGTAGAGATAGTGTAGTGATCTGGGATCTCCCTAGTGAGGATAGGGAGGTAGAGCTGGCAGAGGATTAGGAGGAGCTTTAGGTGGGGGATGACGATATGAGTTTCTTCCACCACCACCACTAGGAGGTCCACATCAGGCTTAGGGAGTTGTCGTCTGGGGCCATCGGTAGCTCTTGGCTTTGGACACCTATGATCTTACAACACACAATATGATTCAAGGCATGATTTGTGTTTACTCTACTCTTTCCTCAGTATTAGTAGACATAGGTGCGAGCCTTTTTTTATCTCTAGACTCTTGGTGAGGGAGCTAAAGATCCCAGTAGAGATGATAGCACAATAGCTATGTCTTATGGTCCCTATAGGGAATTTTACCTCCGTATCTTTCATTTGTAGGTAGTGTGATCTATCTCTTGGAAGAGAAAGGTTCACGTAGTACCTAATGGTCATCATGATGGAACCCTATTAAATTATCATGGGAATGCATTGAATTTCCATAGTCCAGTCCTATATTGATTGTCAATGCAGACAAGTCAGATGTATATGCACTGATGGGGTGAGGTTCTCCTTTTTTTGGTGAGAGAGGCCTTGTAGCGGGCGAACATGTGCTATGAGCAATGGATTACAACCTATTACCCATCAGCTAATGAGTATGACCTTTTGTGAAGAAAACTCTTCAGGAATCTCGATTCCTTCATTTATGGAGGATTATATGGATGTATTTTCTGAAAACATTCTGGGACGACCCCTGAGGAAAGAGTTGGAGTTTTCCATAGATTGGAAACTGGAGACTGGTCTAATATCTTCTGCGGCATATCGAATGACACCCATTGAGCTCCAGAAGCTAAGGTTATAGTTAGAGGACATTTTTGTGAAATGTTTCATCATACTTAGTGTGTCCCCTTGGGTAGCTCTAATTCTGTTTGTGAAGAAGCCAGACGAGAGCCTATGGATTTACGTGGATTATCTTCACCAGAATCAGGTCATGATTAAGAACAAGTACCCCTTATCGAGGATTGAAGACCTCTTTGATCATCTAAAAGGAATGAAATGGTTCTCCAAGATCTATCTCAGGTCTATATATCACCATTTTTATCTTTGTGAGGCTGATATTTAAAATTTGGATTTTCTATGACTCTATAGACACTATGAGTTCCTAGTGATTCCTTTCAATGTGAAAAATACCCCCACCATTTTCATGGATTTTATGAACCGGATCATACATATTTAATTGGACTAGTTTATCTTTGTATTCATCGAGGACATACTATTCTACTCTACGATAGAGGAGGATCATGTTAAGCACTTGAGGATGGTCCTTAATTTACTTTTGGGAGCACCGGATTTATGGAAAGCTCTCAAAATGCCAGTTCTGGATATAGGAGGTTCACATTCTAGGGCATGTCATTTCTAAAAAAGATCTTTTCATGGATCTATAAAAGATTTAAGAAGTTATTTTTTTGGGATCCACCCAATAATTTGTCATAGGTGCTGATCTTTCTTGGCTTGGTGGGTTACTACTAGGAATTTGTGGCATACATCTCTAGAATTGTATCCCATTTAACCACTCAAACATGGAAGGTACAACTATTTACATGTTCTGATTATTATGATAATTCCTTCAAGGAGTTGAGGTAGAGGCTGAGGAGCACCCCAGTTTTGAGACTACTAGAGGAAGGAGTTGAGTTCGTGGTGTATTGATATGCTTTAAGAGCTAGGATTGGTTGTGTGTTGATGAAAAGATAGGCGGTCATAACATATGGGTCAACATAGTTAAGGCCCCATGAGTAGAATTATGCAACTCATGATATAGAGCTTGCAGCGGTAGTATTTTCCTTGAGGATGTGGAGGCACTATGTTCTAAGAGAGTGCTTTGTGGTTTACTCAGACCACCAGAGTCTCAGGTATATCTTCACTCAAATAGACCTGCACCTAAGGCAAAAATGCTGGTTAGAGTTCCTATAAGACTAAAAATTCAATATAGTATACACTCTAGGGAAGGGAAACGTTGTAGCAGATTCCCTTAATAGAAATTCCCAGGATCACCTGGTGCAGGAAGATTTGGAATAGTTGGATTTCCTGCATATGACCTTAGTGGAGTAGGAGGGTACGTTTTTCTTATAGTTAATGGTGTTGAATCCTTTGCTCCATGAGTGTGTGAAAGAGTCCCAACTGGGGGACATTGACTATGAAGTTCTTCATGATCATATATCTACAGGTGATGCCCCATATGGATATTCTAAAGGAGGACATCACGAGATCTTATTCTAGGGTTGATTAGTGGTTCTAGTTTCATTGTGAGAAGAGGTGATGCAGGAGTTCCACAATTATCCCTTACCTATACATCTCGTAATGGGGAATATGTATATAGAAATTTAGTGGTAGTTTTGGGGGTCCATCATGAGAGTAAGCTTAGATGAGTTAATATTATGAGGACTTATCTATCAGTAGGTTATGTTTGTGCATCAAGTTTTGGTAGGTTTGTTGTGGCCTCTTGATTTTCTAGAGGGGCAATGTCACGACATATATATAGATTTTATCATGGGTCTTATTCACACAAAAAGGTCCATAAATCCAAATGGGTGATAGTAGACTGACTCCCTAAGTTGCCACACTTACTTTACATCAAGGAATAGATTTTGGTGGAGAGTTTGTGGAAACTATATATACAAGAGACCATCTTCCTTCATGGGGTACCCTCAACGATTGTCTCTGATCATGACATGTGGTTTATGTCACGATTATGGAGAGGCATAAAAGAGGAATTTGGGACCTAGATATGGATGAGTACAACATTTTATCCCTATAACGATGGGCATAACAAGAACATTATCCATGTGATAGATGATATGTTGAGGGCATGCGTGTTGGATTTCGGTTGGAGATGGGAGGATCACCTGCCTTAGTGGAGTTTTCATACAACAACAACCACCAATACACAATCATCAAGGCACCTTTATAGGCCTTTTATGTGATACCCTACAGGTTACCCTTATGTTGGAAGGAGATTATAGAGTCCTCTCTTATGGGCCCAGAGTTAGAGCAGGTAATTATAGGGAAAGTGAAAATCATCCATGAACAGATGAAGATGGACCAGAGTAGACAAAATTCCTATGAAGATCTCCTTCATAAGCCCTTAGAGTTTGGTAAGGGATATCGTTTCTTCTTTAAAATCTCCCCATGACATGGGATATGGAGGTTCGTCCAGAGAAGCAAGATATCCCCAAGGTTCATCAGGCTATTCTAGATCGTGTAGAGTGTTCTCATGGTTGTTATTGCCTCTCCTTACCCCCACATCTAGAGAGGGTGCATGACATTTTCCATGTGTCATAGATGAGGAGATATGTGCATGACCCCACACACACCATTGACTGGGGAGAGCTGGAAATCGAGGATGGAACCACCTTCACAGAGCACTCAGTGGAGATTGAGGACCGACATGAGCAGACCTTATAAGGATAAGCCATCCCTTTGGTTCGATTGTTGTGGAAGCACGGAAACAAACAAAAGAGTACCTGGGAGCAGGAGATCCTGATGCGACCTCAGTATCCTGAGTTTTTTTGCTTAGTTTATATTTTCAAGGAAGAAAATCTTAAAGGGTGAAGTGATGTAGAGGCCCAGTTTTTCCTTGTATGACTTTGAAATATTTCTAAATATTTTTATAGAGTTGGTGCTGAGATGGAATGCAATTATGTGGCCTGATGTGCCTGGGATTAAATCTATAAAAATATTAAATATATTTTCTATTAATCTCATGTGGATAATTAAATAAATTGGGATAAATCTTAAACAGGTGATTAGATCAAAAATCCAAGACCATGTTTGGGTCCGAAACATGGTTTTTTTTCTAGGCACGATATAAAATGAGTCCTCGCGGGATGTTCTGAACCCTCACTCATTGGCAATGCATTTAAGGGATTAAATAATTTATTTATTTATTTAATTAAATGAAAAATTAATTTTGTGCGGATCGTTAAATATCTCATTGTAGATATTTTCTAGTGTTTTGATAACCTTGAGCTCTGCCAACAGTTCCTCTCTTATTTTCCTCTCTATTGGATAATGAATAATGAGTGACAAAGAATTATGAATATCTAATTTAGAGAAGATCGGATCACATTGAATGAAGCAACTCCTCCTGAACCCATTGGGAAGCGCATTTTTCACCAATAATCGATCCAAGAAGAGGTAGGAATTTTCATTGGTGTTTTATGGCCTAGATTAAATGTTTGATCATGTTGAATATTGATTCTTCAATCTAGGCCCCCTTTTCATGATCCCACTGCTAAAAACATATTGTTTACTAATTTTTCATCTGGCCCAAATGCCTTTTCTTGATTAGTTGGCCAAGAATTCTTGGGCAATGATCCAAACCCTTTCACATGGATATTTTCTCCCTAAAATATTCACGTTCTTCACTGGAGGAACCCTCTGGTTCCCAGCTCGACAATTGATGGGTGACCCAAACTCGATCGGGTGCTTGGATTTGGGACATATTCTCCAAATGGTAATGGAATCACAATCATGGATTAGATCCAGAAATGGAACGATTCAAGGATGAAGAATCCATATGCTTCATGATAATCCAATGCGGATCGAATCCGCGATAATGTTCGGAAGATACATCTAAAACCTCATTTTCAAATGAGTTCAATTAATGATGAAAGATGATAAAATATTATGATATTTAGAAAGAAATTAAGTTTTTAGAGTATATTTAGGAATCTTTTTCCACAGTTGGAATGGATTTGGGAGTGGCGGCTGAAAATTGGAGAAACCATAAGGTTTCTGAAAAAAACCCAATTACACACCGTGAACTATGAAGAACACAGGACATGTAGCCTCCATCAGCGGTGGAGCTGGGGTTTCATGGTAGTTAAGGAGGAAATGAAATGTAAACACCCCCCCCCCCCCCGTGACACGTTTTCTATCCCCCTTCCTATGTGAAAAAATTTTTTGAAGGATCACACGGCCAACATACATGGCCCAATCCCCATATAGGTGGGACACACTGTGTAGTACACCTACATGGAATATACCCTACACTTCATGTAACCCTACACATACATGACCATTTTACAAGACATAATACATGACCAGGTAGTGGCGAAGGACTACACACCATGTGGGCCCCTTACACATCATTTTATTCTTGGGATCTTCCAATCAATCTTTAAAACCTCATATATCATTTTTTTAATTGGATTTTGGTCTGTGAGATGCCTATCCTGGGTGATTTTTGGCATAGAATTGTATGGTTCCCTCAGAAGAATATTATGACATAACACATGAATGTTCTGAGTTGGCATGCACAGAGATGACACCTGATGATGACAGTGATCAGACAAGCTTACCAGAGTAGTTACGGGCTGACCCTTCAGCTGGGCTGGGTATTGTAGTCCCTAACGATTCTAGGATGACCCTGCAATTGGGTTGGTAATTGTATTCCACAATGATTATGAGTTACCCTCTAGTAGGATCTGGGTAGTGGATTTCCTTGACATTCTGAGATAACCATCCATTTCAGTTGGGCATTGTAGTCCCTGATGACCTTCCAGGCATGACCCTCCAGTGGGGTTAGGTAGCGGCGTCCCTCTGACGACTCACTAGACTTACCCTCTAGTAGTGTATGGGTAGTGGTGTTCCCCAGTAACAGTCTCGAGAGGTACCCTCTAGTAGGAATGGGTACTGGCATTTCTTGATGACTACCAGAGAAGACCCTTGACTGTACGACATAGTGGCGAGGCATGGTTCAACTTACCTTTGGACTCATGAGGAAGACGAGAACATTCCCCACTAAGATAAATTCTTGTGACTACACCTAAAAACATTCAAGTGAGTCATCACCATCCAAAGAGGATAGTATTTAGGTGTGGAGATTTGAGACCCATTGACTTATGCCTCTTGGGAAAAAGTATGAGGTGATGGGCATCATAAATGGTTTTACCTAGAACTGTTGGCTACTCACTTTATTGGGATGATCTATGAGATAGATATCCCCTTACTCTCTCATTTTGGATTCATTTACTGGTAATATATATATATATATATCCTATAATAGTAACCACTCCTTGGGTTTTGGTTACTCTCTTTCCAGGAGGGGTGAATACGCACGGGGTATGTCGCATGCTTTCTGTGTCTATCCTCTCATGTTTTTATGGGTATAATCACCTAATATATGTATCTAAGACTCAAAGGGGAGTTCATATCATCACCATTTCTAGATCCTTTTGTTTGGATGAGTTTACTTTCACTCTCTTTGGGGTTTATCTATACTCTTTCTGTTCACTTTTACAATACCTTATTCTCTCTACAGATTTTCTATTCAGTGTATCTCTTACTTATATGTTGAGAAAAAAAATACCTCAAGGATTCCTCTTATTATTTTTTGGGTGTAAATGTGTTTTTTTGAAAAAACCAGATTACCACAGATGATTATTGATGGTGTTTTCTGAAGCAGATGTTTAAGGTGGCGGAGTTTCCCAGTTTTTGCCAAATTTTTGGGCCTCAAAATCAGGAGTTCTATTTTGTAAAATGAAGTATTTTAGAAAATTTGAGAACTATTTTAAGGCCATAAAATATGGTATGTAGACCACGTAGCATGGTACATGGACAACATATGGGAAATTGTTTGCAGAATGAAAATTAGTTTTCTCTAGACTTGCAGTTCACGGATGGCTAGAGGTTCACAAGATGGATTGTTGTTGGAGGAAATGAGGCAATGATTTTTAGAGACATGAAGGATGTTTTTTTAAATGGAGGTAGTGATTTTGGTTTCCTTGATGGAAGAGTGGTGATATGTGGACTGCATAGGGAAGAACAGTTTATGGGAGAAGCAGTACGCGGTGAAGGTTGTACCACAATAAAGATTTGGGTAAATATCATATTAGCAGATTATGTGGATCAATTTTCCTATATAAGGAGCATTAATACCATCATTAAATATTGAAATGTTCATAAGAAAACATCTTTTCTCTGGTAATTTAGTGAGGTCCTAAAGTGGATCACGAGAGTTCATTCCACAAAAGGTGAAGGAGTTCGCTTGGAGAATTTTTTGAAAGGAGAAGTGCTATGCATAAGGATTAGTCCTTTGAAGAAGGAATTCCAAAAAATCATAGTCAGTTTGTAGTGGAGGTACATGGAGTTGATATGTGTTGGTGTAAGAGGAGGTAGTTCATGGAAGAGGTAGTCTGTGAATCATATGTGCTATACAGTTCGCAAAAGAAATAAGTGGTTTGTGAAGGGACTTAAACAGTTCATGAAAGTAGTTTCTGCTAACCAAAATTATGTGGAAAAGTGGTTTTAATCTATGGGTGAAAAGGGTATTTAGTAGATCATATACCTATAGTTAAGGATGTGTCATTTTATGCAAATTAATGGACCTACAAGTCCATAAACTGTGATTGGATCCATTCCAAGAGTAGTGACTAAAGGAATAGGTAGACGGTAATCCTTTCCACCAACAGTGAGCCATAGAAAAATACATATAAAGTGACCCTTGGGAATGTAGTGAGAAGACCCTAAATTTTGTAAAGGTAGTGAGCCTAGGCATATAAGTGATCTATCCCAAAACTTGTAATTGGTAGTGAGCTTTAGTGGGTTTGGTATATAATCACATCATTGTTGTATGTTCTTTAGATATAGTTTAGTGAGGGTGAACCAAGTAAAATCGCTATGTCTTTTGAATGATTTTATTTCTATTTATATATTAGTATAGGAGAAAGAGAAAAGTTTGTTTTCTTAATGATGAAATAAGATCTGAAGGGGTGGTAGTTTTAATCTTTCACACCTTGATTCACCCCCCAGGGTATTTGACCTAGTATACCTAACATACTCCCCCTTCACCATTTTGGGGAATTCTACTGGGTATGTATATACTCACCCATGCATGGGATTTTCCCAACACATGTTGTGCCTTTTGCAGATGACGGATAGGTCGATCATGATCTTAGAAAATCTTAGGGATAAATGCTGCATGGACCAAATATGGTGGTCAGAGTTGGGATATATGATAGAGACTCTCTCAGTAATTACTTTTTATCATTTTCCATTAGGATGGGGTAGGTTTCTGGTTTAGGAGTGTGTTTTTTCCCTTTACTTTTTAGTTAACACTACCATACTCTTATACCATCTAGAGGTCCATGCATGTTCATTGTACTTTATATTAGTTTGTAGTTTTTCAAATTTTCCTCTGCACTTTTCCATTGGGTAGGATGCATGTGTGTTTACAGGTTCTTAGGAAAAGGTCTCCCCAAGTTTTTTGTGCCTCCAGTTCTTGTCTCCAACCCCTAATTTATGTATGTGGGCTTTGTGTAGTTGTAGCTTGAGCCTTGTCTTGGATCGAGTTGTGACAATTTGAATCCTGTGAATGCCCTCAGACATGTCATCATAACAACATAGTGATCCTTCGACACAATCGCATGATCAAATGAGTATTCAATGATTGGAATTAATACAATAAAGAACATGTTGAAGAATGAGACTTGCGATTTCTAAAATCAGGTGACACGCTTGAAGTAGTCCATAGTAGAGACTTGCGAAACTGCGTTGCACCAGGGCCCTTTGCCAACTCCAACCTGGACTTCCACTAGTTACGACGCCCAAACTGGCAAGAATCAGGGGTGGTGATGTATATAAATTCCCCACCCCTACACAATGAAAGGGTTAAATTTTTTTAGTACCACTACATGGGTTGTATTTTCAATTGACCAGATGCACATGCTCTATAGGATTCATCTCTCGACTTCTTTAGACTTCTCAGGGAAACTGATCACGCGATCAGCCATCTTTCCATCAGGTAATATACCAGAGAGTAGCCAGAGTAGTCATGAAATAAACATAAAGTGATTTTTGTGTTCACTCATAGATCACATGAATGAATTTATAAATGAAATGAGAAGAACAAACCACATGTCCTCAAAATCACCCGAGGCTCAAAGAAACTAATATTCTTGTTTCTCCTCATGCGATGCGCATGTGTCATCTAAAGACATGCAATAGCACTAGGGAACATTGCCTAGATTTTGCGATACCACTTTGGCATTCATTTGGGACACACGAAGTCCTAAAAACATGTCAGGTCACATCATAAAGTGCCCCTGTGGGTGCCACTTTGATCTTGTGAACCCTCTGTGTCTGTCACCTAGGACTTGTGACATACTCTAGACACATCACCTGACTAATATAATGGAGCTTTATCATGTAATATGAGTCTCAAAAAAGCATTTAGGCGTGCAACTAATCCCCCGAGACACTCTTTTCTCACATCAGATAAGACTCGTGATTCCCTCCAGGTATGTCATCCAGGTATCATGGTGTCTCCCAGAGGTGTCAGCCGAGATACACAACACCTCTTGGATTGTGCCACACTTTCTCTCATGACACCATCCATAAGTGTCTACCCAGGTCATGTGATAAACCCAAGGACAAGAAAACTGGGACTTGAGACATCTTCTAGGAAAGAATACTAGATCATCACGGCATACCAAGATTTTACAATGATGTTTGTCCTCATCATGTAAGACCCGATCAATAGGGAAACCTCAGTGTGTAAGTCCTGAAATAAAGGTAACTATGACAACTCTAATTCTTTCCCTATTTAGGATGCGTAGTACACCTCCCTTTGAGGCCCAACCTATATATTGATCTTCCATGGAAAGACCATCACATGAGTCCCTTATCCAAAGTATGGACATTGATTACTTGTTATCCCTTGTTTCTCACAAACGAGCATGAATCATGTGGGATTAGGGAGCTGCAATGGTCATGTCATCTTCCCTATAGAACCCCTAAAATCGTATAGGGAAACCTCGGTGTGTAATAACCAATATAAAATGAACTATGATAACTCTAATTCCTTCCATAACCAGGATATGTAGGATGCCTCTCTAAGGCCTAAGCTCTATACCAAACACACCATGGAGGTTCCAATATACAAATCCTATACCCTTACTCCATGAGGCTAATCATTTTCTCCCCCTAGTTTCTCACCCCAAGTATGGATCACGTGGGATTAGGGGGATGCAATGAACACCTCACTAGAATCATAAATATCCATCATCGAGAGAAACCTCAGTGTGTAAGACCCAACATAAAACGAACTATAAAGACGCATATTCCTTCCATACTTAGGATACGTAGGCTACCTCTATCTGAGGTTCAAGCTCCATAATGATCATTCAGGGATATCCCAGCATCTAAGTCCTTTACTCAAAGAAATATAATTCATTACTTTATATCTCTTTTTTCTCACACCGAGCATGGATCACATGATCTTAGGGGGTTGTAGTAATCATGGAATCGGTATTGTTAGGTTCACTAGGACAAATACCCTGAGAGGCAGGTGAATCAGGGTATGACAGATTAAAAGATTTTCCCTTTTGGATCTTGTTCATTATAAGAAAAAACTCAATTCTATCTTCCCCTTATAGCAATATAGGACCAGATATGAAATCATGCACATGAAAAAACAATTTTTATTTGGTTCACCCACACTGGACTATGTCTAAGGAGTATACAATAGAGATGTTCCAATATACCAAATTCACTAAGGCTCGTAACCAATAATGAGTACAATGTTCGGGCTAGATCTTCTATTCACAATATCACCACCTTTACAAAGTTTAGGGCCTTCTCACTATATTCCCAAGGGTCACTTCTTATGACTCTTTCTCTGGATCACTTACTGTGGAAAGGTTCATTGTCTTCCTCTTTGAATGCTCACTGCTCTTGCAAAAGAAGCCACCCACATTTTATAGACTTGTAGGTCAATATCATTTTATGGACTGGTATGTCCCTTCATTTGCATGAATTACTACATCATAAACTATAGGTAGATGCTCTGTTGAAGTTCCTTTTTTCACCCATAGATTAAGTCCACCTTCCTGAGTACTACTAGTTACTAGAAAATATGTTTGAAAATTGATTTTAAGCTTTCACAAGCTTCCTTGGGAAAATCGTGGACCACCTGCTCTCCCATGTATTGAGTGATGGGTTTGGTATACGGAAAACCTCCTTCACATACCGCTTCTGCTTCCGTGAACCTCCCTTCATTAGCCAACTGCCTCCACCTTTGCTACCACATACCACCTCTATGTACTGATCTTGCGAACCACCTCTGTGAAACCCCTCCTATCCATGAACTATTCTTTGTTCGCAGACTGCCTCTACGAATCACACTATGTCCACAAACTGTTCTTTATTTGTGGGATTCCTTTGCTAACGAGCCATGTATTGTGCCTTATTCCTCCACGTACCATGTCTTATATGGGGTACATCTCTCCAAAAAAACCTTCGATGGAATTTCTTCCACGCGAACCACTTCTGCTTTTTCATAATTCTCCCTCATGAACTTCCTTCGGACTTTGCAGAAATCCCAGACCAAAATTATGTTCTCTAATGATATTCAGCCTCAACAATAATCTATGGGATTAGCAATTCATATATAGGTAAAGATACCTACAAGAACTACTAATCTAATATTTACCAAATCTTCAATCCATCCTTCACTGCATACCGATCTTTCTGCCACTACAAACCACAAGCCACCCGTGAACCGTTTTTCTTATCCAATATGCATGTTTTATGTGTTCTTACATAGTTGATATCCACCACTGATGTTAAGCCATCTGTGTACCGCACCACCTTCCTCCACAAACTATTTTCTATTTCTTGAACCACTCTAGTGTATTTTTCCCTTCGCTTTGTATACTATTCCCGGAACATGTTACACGGTCCATGAATTGTGGTACGCAGTTCTCATCCTTTGCCAATTTTTTCAACATTCTTTATATTGTTCACTCCTATGAATAAATCCTCCATTTTCCAACATCAAACTCACAATTTTGAGGCCCAAAAATTTGGAAAACACTGGAAAACTATGTCACCTTAAAAACATGAATTTGAAAAACACCAACCATTCTCATTTGCTATCATATGGATTTTTCAACAAACAAAATAACACCCAAAACATACCAAGGGGACACCTTGAGGGATTTTTCCAAAAAATATCCCCCTTTGGTTTTGTTTAAAACTCTTCTCATAACAATTTTTCACTTTTTTATACCTCATTAAAACTCTTTACAACTTCAGTCACCATTCACTTTATGCAATTAAGATAATGATCACGGATTTACTCAACACATACTCTAAGCCCACATGAGCCATTCTTGGTGTGAAAAAAAAGAGTATAATGAAAAGTTAATCAATGAATCACTTCATTTCTAATCACCAACTGCTGATACAATACTGATACACTGATACCAATGAACTGATTTCATCACAAACCTCAGTCGTCATGATATCTAATCATTGATCGATAACTTCTAACATAATCATATTTAATGCTCCCCATATATTATATCTCCTAAAAATAGCTTTATCTCAGCTTCAACTCCCCCTATCTCACTGCTCCACTTAACAGATTCTCCCCATGCCTTTTCTCCCCCTGAATAGTCACACTTTCTCCCCCTTTGTCAACAAACCCGAAGGGCATGTCAAGGTTTTCTGAAATAGGGTAAAGAAAACATATCAGTACATTAGAGAAAATTACACCATACCTCAAGTAGAGGGGGACCCACATCCACAATTTTTAAAGTGTGGGAATTCGACTGGACTCCTAGAGTCATTCAATGCCTTTCAAATGCTTTTTTCGGTAAGGCCTTTGTTAGAATGTCTACAACCTGTTGTTCTGTAAGAATATACTTCAACATCACACGCCCTTTCTATACCTTCTCATTGATAAAATGATATTTTATTTCAAATTTATTTGTTATTGAGTTATGGACTATATTTTTTCTATGAGGCACTTGAATTATCACAATGGATTCTGATCGGAGATTTCACCCCAATTTCCATATCTTCAAGTCATTGCTTCATCCACAATAGCTATATGCAGGCTTGAGTACCCAAAATGTATTCAACTTTTTTGTTGCTCAATGAAATGCTATCTTGTTTCTTTTTTAACCAAGAAATACACAACCCTCTAGGATAAAAGCCACCTCCTGATGTTGATTTCTTATCATCTACTAAACCATCCCAATCCACATCTGTATATCACAATAACTCTAGCTAAGATTTTTTATTAGACATTATACCAAAATTCTTTATGCCCATGATATAACAAATAATTATTTTTATTGTATTCATGTAGCTCTACTTGTTATTTCCTTGATTCCTCGCTTCTTGGCATGTGGAAAATGAAATATCAGGCCTTGTCACTGTCAGGTACAATAGAATTACAATGATTTTCCTATATTCTGTGATATTAATTATCTTTCTTTCATCATCTCATGATAGTTTCAACCGGTTAGCAATTGTAGTCTTCATATCTTTAGAATTATCCATTTAAAACCTTCTCAAAAACTCCTTGGAATATTTAGATTGAGAAATAAGATAGGTTCCCACAGACTGGTGGATGCCTACCCGCCTCATGAGCCTACTCACCCCATGGTGCTCGCTCACCGCTACTGACATGTTCTCAGTGACACAAGGAAAAATGTCATCTCATCAATTATCAGAATTTCAAACTCTCTTTTCATGAATTCAGAAAAATATCTACATTGTGATTTATCTAATCCACCAAAAATTATGTCATCAACATAAACCAGCACCATCATCCTTTGAATGTTTCCATTGTTTAAATATATATTGTAATCAACTCCACCACACTGAAAACTGAAAGTTTTTAGAAACTAATAAAACCATTAATATCATCCTCTTATTTCTTTCTTCAAACCATATAATTCCTTATTCAACCAACAAACCATGTTCTCATCTTCATGGATGATAAAAACTTCTGGTTTATCAATGTAAACTTATTCTTCTAGAACTCCATTCAGAAATTCTAACTTGACATCCATCTAGAAAACCTTTATCTTTATTTGCACTACTATGGAAAGGAATAATATGATTGTCTCCATCCTTGCAATAGGTGAGAATGTTTCATCAGCATATATACCCTCTATATGGGAGTACCCTTTTCAATCAAGTCATTCTTTATTTTTAATCACAATGCCATATTCATTCATTTTGTTGTGAGAAAACCCATTTTGTCTTTATGACATTCTTGTCTATTGTTCTTGAAACAATCTCCCATGTTTGATTCTTTTCAATTTGTTCAGGATCTTTATTCATGGCTTGAACCCAGTTCTCATCTTCTGTTGCTTCAGCAAAACATTTAGGTTCCACCTATGATAAGTATGATGATTATTGTAGAGTCTTCATCCTCTTTGTATGTACTGGTGTTGTCTGATCATAAATAATGTTTTTCCTGTAAAATTTATCTCTTCTTACTAGTATTTGGATAGACACTGATTTATTTTCATCACCTGAGTCTTCTTCTAAATCATCCTCTATAGCTAGAGAATCTCCCAATCTTTTCATCTCTTCGTCACTATCCTGCTGATTCTGATCAAGTATTTTCTGAATATTCTATTCATTTTCTACCATAGTCACATCATGACTTTCAACTATCTTTCCCATCCACTTATTAAAGCATTTATATGCTTTTATCTTCTGTAAGTATCCAATAAATATCCCTTCATCCCCACGGTATTCAAATTTCTTATGTTTCTCTTTATTGAGAAAGAAACATTTACTTCTGAATATTTGAAATTACTTCAATAATGGATTGTTTCCACACCATAACTTGTATGGAGTCTTTTCCACTTTTGGACAAAGTAAATCTCTTTTTGAAGTGTATACTACTATCATTACTGCTTCTTTCCAAAATTTCCCCAGAAGGTCTTTATCAATGAGCATTGTTCTAGCCATGTTGTTTATAATCTGATTTCTTCTCTCAACTACTCCATTATACAGTGGAGTTATTACTGCTAAAAATTTATGTCTTATCCCATGTTTCTTGAGATAATCCTTCACTTTCCTATTTGTGAACTCTATTCCATTATCTATTTGAATCGTCTAGATTATCTAACCAAGAATTTTTTCATATTCTTGTTCATATCTTGTAATGAAATTGAACACTTCATATTTGTGGGTGATTATTAAAACTCATACCATTCTATTATAATCATCGATGAAGAGGTCATAATATCTCATTCCATCAATAGACCTTGGAGAAATTGGCCTGGACACATCAATATGCCCCAACTCAAGCAATTTTATTGAATTTTTCTAATTTGGTTTATATATATTTTGAATGATCTTACCTTATTTAAAGGTATCACATGTTTGAGTACAATCACGTGATAATCTAGCGAGATTTCAAGTAGCATCATATTTCACCCGATCATTCAAAGACGTTTGGCTTATGTGGCCAAAATGCTTATTCCACAACTTGTTTTCTTCATCCATGGTCAGAAAGTGCATATCTTTTTCTCCACTCATGAGGTAGATATTCCCTTTCATATGCTTTCCTTGAAACCCAAAAGCACCATCCTTTACTTTGATGATACATAATTTCTTGGAAAAACTTATGGCACGCCCTAGGTCACATAATTTAATAACACTAAGAAAGTTGTGACTAAGCCCCTCAACAACCAAGACATCTTCTTGTCTCATGTCTTTTCCTTCAAACTTGGATTTTCCTGATCCGATAATTTTAAGGCCCTCATCATTACCAAATCTTACAATACCTTCTTTATCGTACCGGATTCCGGTCACTAGATCCTTATTTCCCATCATATGGGAATTGACTCAATTGTTAATTAACCATATCCCTCTGTGATCTGATGGCATGAATGAAATTTATGAAACCACAACATGCTCGTCCCTTTTCTTCTTGTCCCAAGTCTTTGAATTCATATCCGACATGGAATGATAATCTTGATCTTCCTCAGTATACGATAGACTAGCTTCAATTTGTAGAGATGAAAATCAATTTTGAATTTTCAACTCTTTTGATGATACATTTGATGGCTTCTTATAGACAAATGCAATCTAGCTTGGTGCATTCCTCTGCATTATTGATTAGCAATATCGTACCATATTTCTGGGACCTTTACACCTAAAAAAATAACCATCAAATGATGACCTAGAATTTTGAGCTCTATATGATCACCTATATTGGTCTTGTTCCCTTTGGTACCTCTTTGAAATTGAACATACATTCTGAGAGTTTCCCATCTTACCATAGAAATAGCATCTTATATGAGGTAAATTTCTGTGTGGTAATGATGCACCACTAATTGAGCCTTGGGATCTCTAAATCTTTTGATTCTTCTTCATACCCAATTAAATATTTAATCTTGGAGTGGATGCTTATGGTCTAACTTGAACCATAACTTATTTCTATTTTAGATCAAGCCCCATACCAGCCTTATCATTCCGAATTGATTGTTGCTTCTGTTCTGATGGAATAATCTACTCAATATCATCTTATATGTTTCTTGTATGATCTTCCTTCCTGATGTCAAAATAAGAGTTAGTATTTTTTCCGGATCTTAAATTTCTCATCACAGACTGACGAATTCCTCTTCTATTTATTCGATACGTTTGATTTCATATTTTCCAGTTTTAGTCAATCTTTCAATTTCTATTTTCTGTTCTTTAATTTTGAGTTTTTACTCAACTACCATTTTTGAGATTTCTAGCATTGAAGACCTCATCTTTTCAATTTCTACATTCAGATCATAATTATCTTCTACCTACTACTCCATAAATAGTTTGGAATCACAAAAAACTTTGTTAGATTTCTTTTTTTATCTCAAAATATCTACCTCTTCAAGGGAAGATTCTAATTCAACATGAAGATTAACTCTTCCTTCAATTTCTTCTTATTCATTTTCACTTTCCCCTCTTGTTAATGAATTTCTGACAACTGCCACCAAAGCGTCTATTTTTTGATCCTTGCAGTCATCCAACTCTTCAGCCTCAGATTCTTCTATAGTTTAAAATTATTTCTATCAAACATCAGAATTCCTTTATGATTGACCACCTCAATTTCTTTTTCTTGAGAGATAACCACTAACTTTCAACTTTTTTCTCTGATACTAATAGTTAGTTCCACTAGGTTGAATACCTTGATAGGGGGTGAATCAGGGTATGAAATATTAAATCTCTCTCCCTTTTGGATCTTGTTTCATTGTTAGACAAAACTCAATTCTCTCTTCCCCCCATAGAAATATATGACCAGATATGAAATTATGCATAGGAAATAGAAATTTTTATGTGGTTCACCATCACTGGGATATGTACAAGGAGCATACAATGGTGATGCGATGATGTACCAAATTCACTAAGGTTCATATCCAATAATGAGTACAATGTTCAGGGTAGATCTTCAATTCCCAGGCTCACTCCCTTTACAAAATTTAGGGTCTTCTCACTACATTCCCATGGGTCACTCCTTGTGCCTCTTTATCTGGATCACTACCAGTGTAAAGGGTCACCATATTACTCTTCCTACGCTCACTACTCTTGGAAAGGAATCCATGCACAGTTTATAGACTTATAGTTCAATCATAGTTTATGAACATGTAGGTCTCTTAATTTTCATGAATTCCTACATCCTAAACTATAGGTAGATGCTCTATTGAAGTTCCTTTTTCACTAGTAGATGAATTCAACCTTCTTGAGTACTTATAAGTAGTGTAAAATACGTTCAAAAACAGATTTGAATCTTTCACAAGCTTCCTTGTGAAAATCGCTAACCACATGCTCTCCCATGTACTAAGTATTGGGTTTGGTATGCATAACACCTCCCTCGCATTCCATTTCCACTTCTAGGAACCTACCTTTGTTAGCCAACTGCATCTTCCTTCTCTAACGCATATCACCTCTGTGTAACGATCCTACAAACCTCCTCTGTGAAACCCCTCTTATCCACAAACTGTTCTTTGTTCACAGATTGCCTCTGTGAATCACCCTATATCTATGAACTATTATTTTTTCGTGGACTGCCTTCACTAACCAGCCGCATACTATGTCTTATTCCTCCACATACCATGTCTTTTTCGGGTTACAGATCTTTACAAAAACCTTCGATGGAATATCTTCCATGCCAACCACTTCTGCTTTCATGGAATTCTCCCTCTCAAACTGCCTTTAGACTTTGACAAAATCCCAGAACAAAAATATGTTCTCTAATGACATTTGGTCTCAATAGTAATTAGTGGGATTATAGATTATTATATAGGCAAATATACCCACAAAAACACTAATCTATTATTTAAATAATCTTTAATCCAGCCTTCACCACATACTGATCCTTCTGCCGCCACGAACCGCAAGCCACTCAGGAACTATTTTTCCTATCCGGTCTATGTACTATCTTAGTTCCTACAAGGTTGATCTCCTCCACTGACATCAAGCCATCAACATACCTCACTACCTTCCTCCACAAACCATTTTCAGTTTTGTGAACCGCTCCAATGTACTGTTCCCACTGCTCTGCAAACCATTCTCGGAACATGGTATGCGGTCTATGAATTTTGGTATACAGTTCTCATCCTTTGACAATTTTCTTCAAAGTTCTTCATATCAGTCACTTTGATAAATAAATCCTTCCTTTTCCAACATCAAACTATAGATTTCGAGGCCCAAAAATTTGGAAAACATTGGGTAATAACGCCATCATAAAAACTTGTCTTCAGAAAACATCAACCATTCTCATTTGTGATCATCTGGATTTGTCAACAAACACAATCACACCCAAAACATACCAAGGGTACACCTTGAGGGATTTTTTACCAACAATCCATGGGTTTCTATAATGACACAGGTGACCCCAATATATATGTCCAAAAAGAATGAACTATGAAATATCGGATTCATGCTATATTCAGGATACATAGGATGTCCCTCCAGGACACAAGCTTTAAGGTGACCTAGATCACCCATATAACTCCTTCCTTATTACGTAAAACATCACGGGTTAAACAAACTATGTGGGTTTTGATTCATGTAATAACTAGGATACAGGGGATTCCTTATAATGGATCAATCCTATCCTTATAATGTTAATTTCCTCCTCATATGGGAGTATATTTCGAAGAACTTTTTTATATGGCTTCAGCATATAAGAAACCTCATATTACTAGAGAGTGATGAAAAACCTCAGATACATATAGATGGACTCACTAAATAAGTCTCAGTCTCTTCAAAAATATAAAATAAATTAACCCATAATCATTTGTTAGGGTAATTATTCTCGTATTGGGGTAAGGAAGAGATTCAAGAGCATATATTGAATCTATAAGAGAGCCCTAGAGTATGAAATAATTCATCTCAAAAGGGTTCACTAAGCCTGAAACCCCATCCTATTGACTAATGTGAGTCCCTAAGAGTCACTGGGCCTAAAAAACCATACGACCGCTGGCCTTTGGGAAGTATTTTTGTACCTTGCTACAAGTGGGGGAACCATTGGGAGTTTTAGGTAAAAGTGGCAATGGTAACATGACATGGGAAACCCATTCCATGACACATTTCCTGATGAAATAATGACAAAATCGAATTAGATACCATGTTCTAGAATTCACTTTATTATTTAGGATTTAATGGTGGATAGATATATGACTATTGGGGGTCTAAAGGTATATGTGGGAGAATATAGCTATCTCTTTCTTATTTGGAGCCCCGAATCCATGATAATTTAGGCTTTGAGTCTTGTGTTTTGTGAGTTGTTTAATTATTTAGTGGTTTAAGGATGAAAAAGGGGAGTAAAGTTATGTTATTTAGTGATCTCTTAGGTCCTAAAAGACATTTAGATATCTATTACATGGTTTATTATGAATCTTGGTGTTAGTGGTGCAGTTCTTCCATGGTCCACCAAGCCATGCAGCCAGGTTGTTGACTAACAGTAGTCCCCTCTTGAAATTGTGCATTAGAAATTTTTTTTGTTTTGTTTTGTTTTGATTATGGTATGTTGTGTTTTTTCGGAAAAGTTTGTGTTTTAATTATTCAAATCTTGATTTAAAAATTGTTTTATTTTTGTTTTAAAAGTAATAAATGTGTTTTTTAATTTAACTAAAAAATTTGTTTTCTGGATTTCTAATGAATAGTTTTCCTAAATACATGGTGATTCACTTTAAAATGGTTGAAATTTTATTTAAAACTAAGAAAGTGGGTTTTTAGTAAGTTTTAAAGTGTCTTTATGAATTTATGTGGGTGTTTTAAAATGTAAACATTTTTTTAAGAGTAAATGGCATACTTTAAAACTGAAAATGGGGTTTCTAAAATATTTTGTAATGATGAAAATGTTTTGGATTTTGATAGAAATTTTAATGAAGGATTTATTGAATTTTAAATTGATTTCCAAGAAATATTTTAATATATTAAAAGATGAATTTTATGTCTTAAAATTAGAGGGGTGTAGTGTTTTGAAAATTCTTTTTTTTAAATGAACATAAATTTTTTGAAATGATCTTTGAAATTATGTTTTGTGGTTTGTTCTGGGGTCTAAAACTTTTACAAGGATTTTAATCAGGAAAAAACTCCTGGTTTTGAGGGGATTTTGAAAGGTATTTTGAATCTTAATTTTGGGTTTTCCTGAATTTTGATGTTTCTTATTTTAAAATTCATGTTTTAATTTCAATTGGACTTCCCCCAATAATGTTTTGATTGGTTTTATGATGTTCATGTCTTAGGTTGTTCTCAAGTGGTGTCTCTATTTCTAGGGAGTGTAACCTTTTAGTTTGAAGCCTTTACCAGACTCCAAGTGGAGAATTAAAGTCTAATCCTCCTTGTGAATTGATCTTTTATTAGGATCCATCGGTTGGTTTTTCTCTTTGGAGTTTCCTTTAGTCTCTTAGTAAGAGGTTGATTGAATTGGAGATAAATTTAAGTTTGAGGGGATTCTATCTTGGCTAGGTGATCCTGTTATGAGGCATTGAGGAGTGTATGTCTTGTGTGTATTCATGGATTATTGGGATGGGTGTTTCCCCCAATGTAGGTTGTATCCTAAATGGTGATTTTATTATTCATATAGATTCATCGTGGTTTATGTGTTTCAAATATGATGTCCAAGTTACTTCCTCTTCCTCTATTTTTTCTATAGATAGCATTGACTATTCTTGTTTGGGGACTTTTTTTAGGTAATTTTGGATGTGCCTTATGCTCACTCACCAGGTTTCTCTTGGTTTTCTTTGTTTTAGGAAATGTTAGTTCTGAGTTTTTAGAGACTTATATGTTTGGATTCATGGAAATTTTGGGTGTTTCCTTGATTGAGAGCCTCAAATAATTTCTTTTAATTCTATTATTCTCTAAGATGAAGTGTTTTACCTTGAGGTGGCCTCTCATTCCTTCGAATTTTGCGTTAATATATCCCTTGTGGTAGGGATACCTTGTATAATTCTTGATCATCATGGTTTTCCTAAAAGGTTTTTTGGTCTTGTCTTTGGGTTTTAAGTATAATCCAAAAAATTAGGGGTTCATTCCTTTAGGGATTTTTCTCAATCATAGTGGCTGTTGAGAATTGGGTATATCTAAGGAAAATTGTTTTAGAGTAGTTATAATAAGGTGGGTAGACCACCATGTTATGTTTAACCTTGTTTCCTTGGATGATTCAATTTATGGTATCTCATGCATTCTTGTTTGTGTAAGGGAGTGTTTAATTATTTAGTACAGAGGTTCATCGAGAGATGAGTTGAGCTTGGTAGTTCATCATGTTTTGTTTTGGTTAGTTTCATAAGTATTGTATCGAATTATTCTTAGTGTTCCATGGTTTTATAGAATTAGGTTTTAATTGAGGAGGTCTAATCTTGTTTGTTCATATGTCTTCTGAATCTGTTGAGGATTTCTAGGTGAATAAAGAATAATGGTGGGGAGAATTTCCACACCACATACATTTTTATTATTAATATTTTAATTCAATTTTTATTTTTGGTATGGCTGATTATTTTCTAGTGGATCCCACCTAAAAATTTTAATTTTAAAGAATTTAGTACATGGCTCATGGTTAGCATGCATGGTTAGTCCAACTATGTGGAAACCGTTCAAGGGAACTACAATTCCTAGAAGAGTTTTTTCATGGTTGGCACGTGGTTAACTTAACTGTGAAAACCGTCCATGTATGCATCTGATTTTTCCTAGTGAATGAACATGGTCGATGCATGGTTTGGTTATATTGTAAGGAAACTGTGCATGACTCTTAGTTTAGAAAAAAAAATGTTTTGGTTATTATTTTATTATTATTATTATTATTATTACTTTTTGGTTT
Organism: Viscum album; assembly: GCA_963277665.1. Classification (NCBI taxonomy): domain Eukaryota; kingdom Viridiplantae; phylum Streptophyta; class Magnoliopsida; order Santalales; family Viscaceae; genus Viscum; species Viscum album. The sequence continues at coordinate 449,630,326 of OY728157.1, read as the reverse complement.
TCCCATTGGTTTTTCTTTAATTTTCTCCCTTATGTCACACCAACCCCCACCCCTTCCTCTTACGTTTCATGCACTGGACAGGAGATCTACCCAGCCACGCACCACTCCCCCCCCTTCTCCCTCTATTCGCGACTGATTCTCTCCCCATTTATTGGTGTGGTCACCTTAGGTTAGCTTCACCTCTTATCCTCTTCATTATACTTTCATTTTTTGGATTATTTTATCTCTTGTGTAGTGTGTGCAACCTCAGAAAACCCTAACCCAAATAGGGTGTTTTTGGGTGATTCTTGGATCATATGGTTCATGAGGACCGATTTGAGGCACATTCTTACTATGGTTGTTGAAGGAGACATGTTATCCATCGAATATGGGTAGGGTTTTGTCTAATTTTCTTTGTACCCATATTCTTAATTAGGGATTTTGTGACTTTTTGGTTTATAACATTTTTCTAGAGTACCTTAGTTCCTCTTGAGGTAAATTTGGGATGTCGTTGGTAAAGGAGACACCATTTGAGGTAGGTTACCCAATGTCTGAGCCTTTAATTTGAAAACTATTATTTATTCGTATTTTTTGTGGGAGTTTTAAAAATTTTATGAAGTAATTATATTATATAAAATGGTTGTGATGCATGGAATTTGGTTTTCCCTTATTTTACATGTTTTCCTATAATATTTGACATGTGTGACTTTAAGTATGTTTTCAAGCTTGTTACAATGTTTTAAACTTTATAAATAATCAAATGTGATCCAAAGGATCTCTAACATGTGAATTGGAAATTCCCAAAGGAGTTTTGGTCATTCAACTGGTTTTCTTATAAGGATTGATACAATGTTTGGTTTTATAGGAATCTTTCAAAGGATTCCTAAATTCCTTAAATTGTTATATTTGACTTACACACACACACACACATATATATATATATATATAAATATATATATATTGGTTCCCTATTTTTATAGCTTCACTCATGGATATGGGAACATGTACATCGGAATCAAGGGTATATATATATATATATATAAATATATCAAGGTGTATATGTGTTTAAGTTTTAAGTGTGGTATTGGAACTTGAAATCATTGGGAAAAAGTGGTTTTCAAAACAAATGGTGTTTCCTTTTTAAATGATGAGGCCCAGTTGGCACCTTGAAATGTTTTAAGGAAATGAAAACACCTATTAAGGCATCAAACTTATATTGGAAATTTAGTGTGTGATAAATATGTGATATATAATTTATTCTTAGTAAAGGGTCTTGTGAATTGTTTTTTATTTTGGAAATGGAAAAGGAATTTATCATAAAATGGAGTTTGGAGATGAGAAAGTGAATTGTTTGTTTTTCTAAAAAATGTATGATATATATGTATATGATATCTTCATAAAAGACAACTCTATTTTGAATTAATGGGAAGACTTGGTTAGTTAGGAGGGAGCTCTAGGTATACATGAAAATTAGGTTTATTATCACTCTCTAACTAATTGCCCCGAGATAGACTCACTCTGCTTATGGGATATGGCCCTTGACCAAACCAGTGAGGGTTATATTGGGTGCTAGGGTGATTTGATTATGAATTTTTGGTACCAGTAGATATTGATTATGTCAATGTATATGGATTATTTCTAGACCATCTTGACTACTCTTGAGATCCCATGAAACATGTTTTACATATTCACTACTTTCCTCTATTTTGTAGAAATTTTATGAATTGGTTTTCCACTATTATTTTTTCTTAATAAAATGATTCCTTCATCACATGAACAATCCTAAAAATGGTTTATTGTAAATTATTAATTATTTATAAACTATTCAGAAATAAAAAAGGTTAAATGGTTTTAGAAAAACGTCATCTTGTTACTTATTTTAAAATGAAATGAATACCATGTGTTTATACATTTATATCTCAAACTATCATGAAATGGTTTCCTATTCAAAGTTAAGTCTTAGGACATAGATTCTATTTTTGAATAACTACTAAGAATTTTGGTGTTTCCACCTATATCTCTATCATTTTTTAGTTTCAATCTAATCTTGGTTGAGAGAGTTTGGTTAATTTGTTGGTGGTGACCTACGTGGTCATGTAGAGGTATGTATAGTTTTATTTATTTTACACCTCTATTGTTTATTATATTATATTATTTTTAATTATTTATCTACTACTTCTCTGGATAAAAAATTCCCAATTGAGTTATTCTTGATTCCTAACACTAGTTTCTATCCCAAGAAGACTGGGAACGTTTTTAGGTCCTTATGATGGGTCAGCTTGGGTGGACTGGTTCAAGGTCAGCCCAGGTTGGTTCGTGACATACCATTATTTAATGGGAAAATTTTGGATATGGGATAACATGGAATATAGATCTATGATCAGAAAAATTTTGGTAGCATGAGTAGGAGATTCATCGGATGGGATAAGCAGAGTAGAAGCAAAGAGATACTAACTTCAACTTGAAAAATGGAATTTTATTCCCAATTTCTTTTTATTATATTATTTATTAATTTATTTTGATTTTGTTTCAATCAATAAAAACATTAACTTAACTTAATTATGTGGAGAAATTATATTTTTTGGTTTATATTTTTATCTTTGTTTGTGTGATCTATTCAAATATAAATCATTTTCTTGATTTTTATAATTAAATGAGTTTTGTATGTGATGAACTATAAAATCATCTAGTTTTTGGTAAAACATATATAATGAAAATTTAACTGAATGTTTTTTAACATTGATTTCAATTATTAATTCACAAATGAGGAAATAAATTATCTGGAAAATTGATTTTCTCTGGATAATATTTTTTCTTTTTTATACTCTTAACATAGTTAGTTCTTAAAAAAATAACATTAAATTGCACATATTAATTTTGTATACACCATTTACCTTTTTAATCATCTTTTTCATTCTTTTTTTATTAGTTTAAGTCATTTCATAAAGCCTTAGGTCATCTCACTAGCCTTCCTTGTGGTTTGACCCTACTCACAAAGGTACTAAAGTGTAAGAAAATATAAATTGTAATTTGACTGGTGGATCAATGATAACACCACGATCAATAATGAACCTTTAACATATAGGAAATTTATAGATTGAAATGATGTTACTAGATGATAAGAATATATTCATTATGAAATATAGTATATGTACCAAAATCAATTTTGGATTTTAAATGAAACTGTAGTTGATGTAAAACTCATTAGGTGAAAATGGGTATTCAAGAAAAATATAGATATGGATGGTAAAGTAAATACCTATAAAGCATGAATTGTTTTAAAGGTTTTTAAGAAATTTCAAGGCATAGACTCTGATGAATCCTTCTAATCAGTTTCAATGATAATATATATCAAAATATTATGATAAAAACCATTCTTCCATGATTAATAATTTTGGAAAATTGATTCCAAATTTGATTTTCTAAATGGGGTGTTGGTTAAAGATGTCTATATGACTAAACCTGAAGGGTTTATTAGGTCAAAGTTCTCTAGTAAAGTATGCAATATTTAAAGATCCATTTTTTGGTTGAATCAGGAATCAATTTCATGGAATATTCATTTTGAGAAGACCATAAGATAATTTGGTTTCATCAAGGTTAAAAGAGATATATGTTTCTATATTAAGGTTACTAGAAATGAAATTATTTTCATAGTATTATATGTTAATTCCGTATTAATTATGGATAGATAAGGTCTTGTATTATAGTCTGTTAAGACTTGGTTAAATTAATGCTTCTCCAAGAAAAACTTCAGTTAAGTAGCTTATATGTGATCTATCAAGATAGATCTTAGAGGCTTACTGGGATAATTCATAGTGCATATATTTACAAATTACTCAAAATATACAACTTGGAAGAATCAAAGAATGGATTGTTTCCAATGTCTCGTGGTATCAATATTTCTAAGAAAATGTATTTGTAAACACATAAGAACATTGAAAGGATAAGTAGAATACATTATCATTTGGAATTAGGGTCTATCATGTGTGGAATACTATATAATAATTTTTATGTTTACTTTAATTTACACATGGAGAGAAGATATCAAGATAATCCATGGGAGTTGCATTTGGTAGCTGTCAAAAATACCATGATATACTTGAGTCATGCAAAGGATATGTTCATGGTGTATGGAGGAGATGATGAATTAGTAGTGAGGGGATAAACTGATGCTAGTTCCAAATAAATTATAATGATATGAAATCATAATTAGGCTATGTATGTTTCCTGAATAGTGGTACAGTAAGCTGGTGAAGCTTGAAAAAACCCTTCATCACCAATTTTGTAGAAGAATTCAAGTATATAGTTTCTTTTGATTCCGCTATGGAGGCAGTCTGGATACAAAAATTTGTCTTAGATATTAGTTTTTTCCCTATAAGTGTATAACTTTTTATAGTTTAATGTAATAATATAGTAGTAATTGTTCTTTCCAAGGATCTCATGTCACATCAAAGGAAAAATCCTATACTTTATAAGATTCATCTCTTGAGGGATTTTTCTTAGAGAGGTAAAATCACAATTATCAAAGTATCCACATACGATAATGTGGAGGACCCCATGGCTAAATATATATCTCAATATAATCATGATTTTCTTGTGAGATCTAGTTGGTTCAGAGTTATTAGTTATTGGATATAGTGCAAGTGGGAGTGTTGTGAGTGGGTGTTCTAGACCCAACTCCTATATATAATTTTATTACCATTACATGTATACAGTTTTATATATAAATATGTTTCTCTTTCTATTATAGTGTTTACACTACTGTGTCCACTATTTTTATGGTAATTTTCTTAGATTGCATGCCACATCAAAAGGATATAGTAGTTTCCAGGCTATAATGAGAACATCTAGATACCATGACAGTAATCTTAAACATATGTTATATGGTATATATACATTATGATAATTGGAATTATATGGTGTTTGAATATCAAGTAATGGGGTCTCATAATAATTGAGACATCTTATCATGAAGTTTTCTCATGGGTATCTTGAGTTGATGAGATCATGAGGACAGACCTTCCAATAGAAACACTACATGTTTCAGGTATGATTTACTGTTTTTATTTAGGAGAATCTATATTGGTCTCTTGAATTGAGATCATTATCATTGTATACTATTTGATCACATACTTTTATGAAAGAAAAAATTCATGGTACTGATGTTTTGGTGAGGTATATTGTGTTTGGTGTGTTATTGGTGGCATCATATTGGTTAAATGATCATGATAGGATTTATTGCTTCCAAGAAGAGGAATAGATATTTGGGGGCTATATGACCATGATGGTAGTATCTTCATTAAGTACATGTCCATGTTAAAAGAAAGTAATCCCATCTAGAAAAGTCATAAAAATAATAAATAAATTTGGTAATAATGGTGACACAAGTTATTAATCCTACTTATGATATATCGTATGAAAAAGAGATTATATTACATGACATGTGTTTGTAGGAGTGATTAAATTTTATATAAATATACCTTATCTCCTTAGGGGCCTTGATGGGTTTTTTGACTCCACTTTTAGTCTGTGATTAGTACTCACTATTATCAAGATTAGGTCCTATAGGGTTTGACACATCGCATATTCAAAATTCAATCTTATTCTTATGAATATGAGTTTATGACATAGTGGTCCCCACTACGAGGTCCGAGTAATGTTCAAGTTTTAATGATATATATGAAATAAATAAATTCATATTATTAAATTTTATAATAATTGGTATATAATTTATTTATTAAGTATTAATGAGTTATTAAGTGAATACAAAGAAAAATATTTTACAAATGAATATTATTTTAATATTCAAGGTTTTTTTAGTTTTATTTTTTGAGGAATGAGTTAAGTAAAACACTCATATTTTATAATGAAATATATTTATTATATTATGAGTAAGTGATAAAAATATTAATTGAATTTATGACATAATTAATAAGTAATATTATTTTTTATGGATTATTTAGTAAGTAATATATAGTTGGGGGCCATAGTTCGATTTCTGTATCTTTTAATTAGATATTTAATCCAGAGAAAAATAAAATCTACTACACTATTTATCCAATATAATTTGATAGATATTATCTCATCACTCTCATATACTAGTGAGAGAAGTGAGCCATTCTAAGAACATATCCATGTTTTAATTTTCTGATTGAGGTAATGGCATAGTGGTGATCTTCAAGAGTCTAAAGGTTCATCAGTAATCCATGTTAGCACCTAGAATGTGAATTTTGATAATTTGAAAGTCTCTTAATGTACATTTTCATGGTTTAGGGGGTTTTTAAGTTAATTCCTTCAAGAAACAATCACTGATGATGATTGTAATACACTTGTATCTTCAAATCAAATTTGGTAGTGGTTTAAATTAATTTTAGTTCTTAAATAATTACATGCAGGATCATCGGGTTGTTTAATGATCTTCATGTAATCAATGATGATGTTACGACATCAAACCAGTGATAAAAATTTTTAAACCCTTGTATATTTTCTTATGTGAAACACCCTCTACCAATAGTCTGAAGGTAAGATGATCCTTGATCTTATGAAAACATAGGACCAACTACTAGTATACGTTGTATCCAAAAATCATAGGCCACCTGATTAGCATGCACCCAGACTCATCAGGGGAACTTCCCACTATCCATAACACATAACTATGGGAAACTAGTAGTGTGAGACTATCTAGTATTGAAAATATTTATACCTCTCACTCATAATCGATCAAATAGGATCCAAAAACAAATTAATAGGGGAGGATGAACTCTTCCCATGTGTGCCTCAGCATGGTGAATAAGAGGGTGGAAAGGGGTAAACGGGTTTAAGGGTCAATCGCATTAAAATTATAAAATCATAAAAATTAAAAACATAGGTAGATAGGGTTTTAGTGTGGAATTAGACACCATGGAACATCACTACTCTTGGAGGCCCTACTACAGAATGTCCTAGGGACCGTGATGCAACTAGGCTGAAAAAGATAGAGAGGGTTAGGACCCTTTCCCCATCCCATTGTGAAATAGTCTAATTGATGGGTTTCGTTCACTTTTAATATGATCATAGGAAGTAGAAAACAACTTAAAAATATGATGATATATCTTAAAGATATCAAACACGTAAATTATTTAAAAAATATAGATTAATAGAGTTCTTAATAAACACGGTTGAACCATCCATATTCCTTAATCTCAATAGAATATTTGTAGAACATTATGTGTAGTGAAAAAAATAACCCTATCTATTAATTGATACACCAGCCATGTAAATTCCCAGATCTTGGTATCATTTCCCCTTGTGAGTTTTGTTTGGAGGTACTCGGAGGATATTTCAAAGGTTTGGAGGAAAAATGAATATTTTTGGTGGAGCCACTACCAAATATGGAATGACTATGAAGTGGATGTGTGTGTTTCACCGTAGTACATGTGGATGCAATGTGGTGATTTATGGATACACTGTAGGGGGTCTCATAGAGTATTTTGGGGCTACTGCTTAATTAGGGGTAGTTATTCCAAGTGTATTGGGATACAACATAGTCACATTCATGGTAGAGGAGGTCTTTATGCGTGGTGCTTATAGTTGTGTCGTAACCCCTAGATCCACTTTAATAGGATATGTCCATAGAACCCAAAACAACTTTGGACCAAGGGCGTCTATAGTGTGGTCCCTCAGACTACACCATAGAAAAATCTATGTTGAGAAGTCCTACAGTGTGGTCTATGGGTCTTAGTCATGGTTTTCAATTTTTTTTTGGTATATAAATACCCTAAACCAAACATATTTAAAACTTGTCTCTCTTGAACCCTAGGAGACCAAGAGTGGTTTTTAATTTTTTTTCAAATCCATTTTTATAGGGATTAATCCATGTCTTTCCAAGTTTTATTTATGGTAATACAAGGTAAGATATACCTCTTTTTTATAGTTGTTTCTATCATTTCGATCTATTTTCCTCCTATTTCTTATTTCCATGTTTCATCATTTGATATCTTCTACTCTGATAGAGTTTTTATTGTCTTTTTCTAGTGTTTTAATGGAACGAAATCCTTGGGAGATCATAGTTCTTGTGTGAGATTTCATCATATATTTTTTATATTGGTTTATTCTCATATGAAGAACGTTGACTCTTTTGAGGTATCATATTCATTTATTCTATTTTATTTATGTGAAATCATAAACTAATCACTATTTATCCCTTTTCATGTTAGTGAAACTAACCTAATAATGATTTAACAAGATTAAAGATTAAATTAATTAGCAATCGTATGTTGATATTTTATACCAAGGAAAAGGTTTGCCTCTTGATTTTATAGATATTGTGTTATCTATTCTATTCTTGTATATCATGTTGTGATATTATGGTTTATCATGTTGTTGATGAAAATAGTAAAGAACATAAATCCAAATTTAATTCATTAATTTTCGTAATAATTAATGAGGCATGTTTTTTATCTTGTGTGTCTTGTAATTTTATGATCATAAAATTGATCCAATGCACATATTTAATTTAATAAAACTTCCATGTGTTGATGGAATTGATAAGAATGTGAATCATGTAAATTATTATTGATAAAATGAAATTTCATGTTATATTATAATAGTTCTTCCCTCAGTTTTTTGAACTTGTTTAATTATATAGAGTATGTTTAAATGTTTTTATAGATTATTATAGTGGATTCCTTAGGATTCCCATAGTTAGAACCTGTGAATAATTAATTGTTTAATTAAATATGGATTAAAAACTGGTTGTTTGTAAATATTAATCATTAGGTTCGAGAGTTCCTATTTTCTTATAAAGGTTGAATTCCTTATGTTGGGAGCTATGAGAGATCATTTCTATGTGAAGGATGAATGAATTACTTTAGGTCCAAGTTTCCCTATTGATTATTAAAGTTTTATTACTAACTGTTGATATTATTTGGATTTCATATTTTCCATCAGATTTTTTATGAGCTTGATATGGCTGATCTTGGGAGGGTTGATTAGATATAAGGTTGGTGGATAGATGATGTTGCAGTATTTGACACCTGTGATGGAGAGATGCATTGGGATATGCATGTGGGTGTTGGGGGTGACATTAGAGATGATGGAACGTGTTGAAAATGGGCTTACCCTTTGATATGATAACGTTGTATGCTTTCTTGATATGAACCTGTTTAATGGATTTGTTATTTTTTATCTTCATTCCTTTCCCCACTACCCGAGGCAACTGGATATACTTGGTTTCATTTATCTTGTGGGTAGATTATGTGGTTTTCCAAGAGTTCCTAGAAATATGGAATGGTTAATAATTTTTAACAAATGTTTAACCTATGGGTTAGGTTGTTGATGGAATAAAAAAGAGATGATCTTGAGATAAACTATGGACTCAGTATGGAATATTCCTGGAGGGAATCGACTTCACTCTAATGATGTAATCTAATTTGTAATAATATTGACAGTTAATTAATGGATAATGAATTAATAAATTAATATAAATGATAAAAATGATTGAAGTAGTTTAACGTATCTATTTAAATGGGTTTCCTCTTATAGGATATCTAGTCCCTAACTATGGAAATCAGGTGTTCAAGAGATGTTAGATATAGTTGATCTTAGTACTAGGTTATACCCATAGTGTTATTGTGAGCTATATTATATCTTTTATATTCTTTAATTCCATATTCTACCCCACCCATGTTTTTTTGAGAGAATGACACCTAGTGACATATGAGAGGGTTTTTTCTCTAACACCTCAGTGGTCATATGGATGGATGACTACCCCCTCCATACATGCTCTCTTGTCTTGGTAGTTTATGTGCTAGTAAGCACGGAGGGTAGTTTTTCTATATAAGTATATAGAGGTATGTTCTGGATTTTGGTTATTTCACACAAATTTTTCTCTGGATATAGTATCCAAAAGATTATTATAGGTATGATGTATATAGGTTGTGATGGATTAAGTTTCCTTACCCGATGTATGGGATGTGATGGATTGAGGTATAGTACTCTATGTATGATACACATATTACAAGATGTGGTGAATCGCAGAAACTAATCAGTTACTATATGGAGATGTGATATGGGATGATGTGATGTTGTGATGCACGAGATGCATGTTGTGATAATTATCCTAGGTGTATATAGGATAGAATAATTTAGAGAGATATGGCTTAGGATGTGTGATGTTGTGGTAGAGTGGAAAAATAGCAGAGAAATAGTAGTGGGGTAGCCTTCATGTTTTATTTTTATAATACATGATCCCTTGTATGTGATACATAGTGATAGATAGCCACAGTGAGGTTGGGAAATTTGTATATATATGTGTGGTAGATTTAGTTTCACTTGTTGTTCATAGATCATTAGTATTATTTCTTTATCTTTTTCATATGAGGCTCTAGAGAGGATCCTACTGAGTATACTATTATTCTCACCACATGTGTATATAAAGTATTTTTAGGTTAGTAGATATCGGATGGAGATCGGGTTGGATATTACTAGCTCGTATTTTTGAAATATGAGTTTGAGATTCATGGTTACTATCGAGTTTACCTTTACAATATTTGTAGTTTTCCTTTTATTGTTTTAGTACTATATGACATTGCAAGTATACACTTGGGATTATTTAATATATCTGAGTATTTTTTTATTGTTGAATATATTTTATCTCTCTCAGATTCATGTTCTCTTAGAGGGTAATACCTTCTATTGTGTGTTTATTATATCCTCTGGTCACCAACCCTGATCCTACTGAAGGTAGGAATTGGAAAATCACCATCTCCCTTCTCTCATTATTGTCTTGGGAGAGGAAATATTTGGGGGATGGGGTCATGATAGAGTGATATTAAAGTTTCATGTTGAGGAATAAGATATAGTTTGAAGGTAGGCATAGGTGATATTTCATGGGTTGATAGGGAAATAGTGACATCTAAGTATAATGAGCAATATAAACATAAGAGACTGGCTTAGGCATGCGTATTTAGGTCCCCCTATGATATGATGCACGAAACTTTATGTTTACTGAGTCTACTAAATGAAGTGATGCTAGTTGTGGTTTAGAGACTATGAAAGGAACATACATATTTTTTCTTTGTTCTTGTGTTTGAAATAGGTAGACCATAGGGTAGGATAAAACTTTAAATAATATATAAAAAAAATAAAAAAAAAATAATGTTAAATAGTCTATATTCCAGGTTTTGGATCCTAACCATTTTTTTCTTTCAGGTATGGATCTCGATCAATTTTATCATGAGGTTAACACTAAATATGTTCAACAAGAAGTGCCAGAAAATCACCACAGAGTAGAGGTTGATGATGAAAACACTTGGAGGAGGAAACTATGATATTTTTAGTTCCAAAGTCTAAAAAATTATATGGGATCTGTTTCAGATTCAGTTACATAATACATATTGGATGTGGTTGAGAAATCTTTTAGTTTCATCTATTATTTGAAGGGGCACTGAGTTTCATTGGCTATAATGATGTTGTGAGGAGATGAAAGGTAGTGGTGGATCTTATTCATAAGGTATCATGAGGAGTCGGAAGTCTTGTGGGAAAATTTCTAGGAACAGTTCCATGAAAAGTTTCTTTCTTTGACAGTGAAGGCATAAAGTTTCTAGGAACTACTTACCCTTTAACAGGGGAGTTCCAATGTATGGGAGTTTGGGATCTATTTTAGGCCCCTTTTTCAATATTCTTCAGACCTGTTTCAATATGAGGAGGATAGAGTAAGGCTTTTTGAGGATGCTTTGTGTCCAGATATCCAATTCTAGATCACCCCATTTATATTTTCAATATACCTCTATGCGATAGTGAGAGAGGATGCTAGAATGAGTCAGATCATCACAAGATTGGAGTCATCAAGATTTCTCAAGAAGAATATTTATGGTTCTAGGTTCCTATTTTCCTATAAAAAATATTTTTCGGTCAATTGGGAGTAATCCTCGGTCATCATCATCTCATTTCTTCTAGGGTAGAGGCTCTCAGAACTTTTACAAGGGATAAAATTTAGGTTTTTCCTATGGAGGAAAATTTCATCAATAGTGAGAGTGCCCAATATTTACAAGAATTTAGTGTTCACCATGTTCTCCACTTTTGGTTTCTCTATCGTGATAGTTTTAGCTGAGGTAGTAGTAGAAGGGTGTTCCATTTCAGGACCAATAGAGAGGAGATGGGGTGAGCATAGGACAACCCCAATATGCTTCTTATCCTCAGAGAGCAGTGAGTGGCCATTGAGGTGGTTGGAAGTATGTTCATATAATCCATGGAGTATGTCATGTTCATATTCATGCTCCAATGTTTCCAATTTTCGGAGAGCCATATGCCATTTGAGGTACCCTTTTCTTGTTTTCTATGTGGTTTCATGCTTTCTTTGATTCAAAAAATATGAACTCCTTTATACCATCTTCCCTTGTCTATGTTTTTGGACTTGAGGTAGAGAGGCTTCTAGTTCCCATGAATTTTACTATGATAGTTGGATTTGGATCTAACTTTTATTAATTTTTTAGAGACTATGATCTAGTACATGGGTATCACCTCTCGTGGGGAGACTTCATATTCTTACAGATAAAACCATATAATATAATCCTTAGAATAGATTTTTTGTATTCAATGCATACTATCATATATTGATTCATGTGTTAGGTTGTGTCCTATGATCAATGTAGAGATCCAATGGTGATCATTGGTGAGGGAGACCAATATATGGGTCAAATGAATATTCTTTACTTAACACACTTAATTGTAAAGATGATACTAAGTTCCTCAAAGGTTTATCTGATGGTGTTTCCTAGGGATGTAAATGAGTTTCATGATGTATTTAATGGGGATGTTTTAATACTACCCCCTCGATGGGAGATCAAGTTCCGTATAGAGCTATAGCAATGAATATCTCATATCTCATTGTATCCATATAAAATGGAACTTTTTGATTTGATAGATCTATAAGTACAAATCGATGATCAGTTGCATTGGGTTTTTATTCTGCTAGGTTTGTCACCTTGGGGTGCACCAATTTTTTTTGCAAAGAAGGGTGATGGCAGTTCTAAGTTTTTTATCCATTATCATCACTTGAACCAGGTTATAGTGAAGAACCTCTATCCTCTTTCATGGATTAGTGATTTATTGTCTTAGTTGAAGGGATAAAGTTTGTTCTCAAAGATCAATATGCGGTCTGAATACCATCAGATGCAATTAAAGGATGAAGATATTTTGAAAACCGATTTTTTTTGTCATCATGGGGATTATGAGTTCATTGTGATTTCATTTAGTGTGATGAATTATCTAATTGTGTTCATGGGGTTGATGAATTAAGTGTTCCAAGATCTTATAGATATGTTAATTGTGGTTTTTATTAATGAAATCCTTATGTACTCCACATATTAGGAGGATAATTTAGAGCATCTTTGTGTAGTTTTGGGAATTCCTCATTGTCATCATTTTTCAAGAATTTGTTGAAGTGTAATTTCTGAGTTCATCAAGTTTGTTTCTTGGGTAACGTGATATCTGAGTAAGGATTGGTTTTGGATCATTCAATGATAGATTTATTTGTTTATTGATAATTCCCTAATACTATCACAAAGGTGAGAAGTGTCCTTGGTCTTTAAGGATCTTACAAGAGGTTCAATATCAATTTATATTGATTTGTGAACCATCTAACACCCTTGACCAAAAAGGATTGGGCATTTTTGTAGACTGACCAGTGTATATCATCTTTTTATTACCTGAAGGAGATGTTGGTTAGTACTCCAGTCCTTTATTTTTTAGTAGAGAGAGTTTAGTTTGAGGTTTTATGTGATGAATCACATCTTAGTTTGGGTTGTTTTATTATGTAATAGATATAAGTTGTTTATTATGGTTATAAGAATTTACATACCCATGAGCATAACTATTCCACCCATGATCTTTATTTTTTGGTAGTTGTGATTTTCTTGATGTTTTTGTGACATTACTTCATCAGTGAGCATTTTGTGGTTTTCACTGATCATAAGAGTCCAAGTTATGTATTCTCCCAATGTGACATAAAATTGTTGTAGAGAAGGTTGATTTAATTCTTATAGGACTATATATTTGAGATTTCATATACACCATGTAAGTGAATTTATATAGATGATGCACTGATAATGAAGTCATCTAGTGATTTCGGGCATAAATTTAGAGATTATTGGGGAGTGAAGAAAGATATTTTAGTGATTCATCTAGATATGGGAGAGGATAGAGGCATATATTATATTTTAAAAATGATGGTGCAACCATATTTGGTACAATAGGGAGGATTCCTAGCTAGGGGATTCTAAGGTGGAGTTTTGGAGGGACTGAGTTATTTTTGGTGATGCCTCTAATGGTTGGTTGGAGGATGAAAAACACTGAATTTTATTCCATGGGAGGATATTTATGCCTTTTGTGGTGTATGATATGGCTCTTCGAGAGTTCCATATCCCAAACATGGTGGTACAACTTATCATGAAAAAATGTAGTATGTTTTGTGGGTTTGGTTTTGGTGGCTTGGGTCAAATCATGTAGTTTTACAGTTTGTGTCTTGATGTTTGGTCTTCCATAAGGTAAAGGTCAAGCATTGTGTTCCCAGTGGTTTTCTCCAGCCATTAGATGCTTCCTAGTGAAAGTGGGTGGACATATTGATGGACTTAATTACTAGTTTACCTTGAACTTAGGTAATATATGATTCTATAAGGGTGATAGTTGATCATTTGAAATAATCAAACCACTTAATAGTTATCAAGGAGACAAGATCAGTGGAGGTTTTATTGAGGCAGTTCCAGGAGGAGGTGTCTAGACTCCACAAATTCTACCGGATGATCATATCTGATCAAGATCCCCATTTCACCTCCAGGGAATGGAGAGGTCTCTATTATGATTTTGGATCACAGTTATTACATAAAATTAATTTTCATCCATAGAAGGCTGATCAGTCAAAGTGAACCATCTAGAATCTTGAGTATATGTTGTTCTCCAATGTTCTGTATTTTGGAGGTTTTTGGATGAGGAACCTTCCTTCTTTTGAGTTTTCATAAAACAATATTTTTCACTCCACCATTGGTTTGATGCCATTTGAAGAATGGTACAGTTGGCCTTTCCATTCTCTTTTTCACTAGAATATGGTTGGATAGGCATATATTCTTAAGCTAAAACTGCTACAAAATATATTAGAGATAGTTAAAGAAATTTTTGAGAGGATGAAATCAGTTTAGGATCATCATAAATCCTATGTATATCATAGGAAGAGACATATAGAGTTCAGAATTTGATATCATGTGTTCTGGAAGGTGTATCCTTGTTGTGGGAAGTGGTATTTTGGACATGGAAGTAATCCTTATCCCCATTTTGTAAGACCTTTTGAGGTGTTGGATCATGTTGGACTCATGGCATATCATATAGAATTAATCCCAATGATGAACCAAATACATGAAGTTTTTCACATGTTGCAACACCTTTATTATCTTCATAATGTCTCTCTCATCATTTATTGGGGTGATATTGATTTTGAAAATGATGTGACCTTTAAGGAGTGACTTGTGGGGATCTAAGAATAGCAGGATAAGGTGTTTCATGGACATGTTATTCCCTTGGTTCATGTCTTATGGAGGCATTGTGGTATATAGAAGAGTATGCGGTAAATTGATTCATAAATATGTGCTCACTTCCCTAATAAATTTATTATTTAACTCTTCTCTTGTTGTAACTCTAGTTTTTGTTTTTGAACTTTTTCTAGTTATGAGATGGTTTCCTCTTATTGTTTGTTGTGGGATTTCTTTCATTTGATAGGTATCTCCCTAGATAGTGTTTTAGGACATGGTTGTTTAAGTCTCATGGTTATGAACTTATTTCCTATAAGATATGTGGTTGAGATCCTATGTTGGAAAGATCCTTGAAAGGTATCTAATGAGGTGGTTGTTTGGATGACCACTTTTTGTTTCGTTTTCTCTTCAGGTTGGTTTTAAATTATTGGGGAAGATAATGTTTTTAGAGGTATTTGATGTAAGGTCCGAGATCCCAATTGTGCTTCCCTTTGTGTTTTGTGGGTGTCAGAGGCACCCAGAAGAGTTTCCAAGTCATTTGGAGGGAAAATGAGAAGT
The DNA here is from genome assembly GCA_963277665.1 of Viscum album. Taxonomy (NCBI): domain Eukaryota; kingdom Viridiplantae; phylum Streptophyta; class Magnoliopsida; order Santalales; family Viscaceae; genus Viscum; species Viscum album. The sequence continues at coordinate 449,614,289 of OY728157.1, read as the reverse complement.
TTTGGGAGAGCCACTACCAAATATGGTAGGGATGAAGCAAGTTGGTGTGTTATTCACTATAGTGCAGATGGCTGAGGCAAGGTGGAATTATGTTTTGTAATAGTAGATCTCATGGATGGTTTTATAGCTACTACCTAGTTGGGGGTATCTATACCATAGGCAGTGGGCTACTACGCAATCCATTTCTTGGTAGAGGGGGTCCTATGGCATGGTGCTTATTGTTGCACCATAACCCCCAGATACACATTAATAGGATCTTTCCATGGAACCAAAAACCACCTTTGATCAAGTGTATCTATAATATAGTCCCTTATGATATTCCATAGAGTACTATGTGGTAGTAGCAGTATTACGGTGTGGTCTATGGGGATGTGTCATGGTCTTCAGTTTTTCAATGTGTCTATAAATACCCTGAGACCCATGAACCCTACTTATTTCCCACTTATGTACCTCAAACCCCATGAAACCCAGATTTATTTTTGAAGTTTTTTTAATCACTTTGGACAGGGATTAATCCCCACATTCCTGAGTTCAATATTTGATGATCCAAGGTATGATCTACCTCCTTTTTCTAATGGTTTCTCTTCAATTAATATTGTTTCATTCAATTTCTTATTTCTATGATTTTTAATTTTATATTCACTACTATAATAGAGTTTTTATTATCATTTTCTAATGTTTTTGTGCCAAAACATCCCTGGGAGATTTTATTTCATGCAGGATAGGTGATCGGAGATCCCCAATGTTGGTCTGTTCTTTGCAAAGAATGTGGACACTTTTGAGGCAGGGGATTCATTTCTTATTTTTTATTTATTTGAAATTAATAATTGATCATGGTTAATCCCTTTTTAGTAATTGAAATTAACCTAATAATTATTTAACCAAAAAAATATTAATTTGGTTAGCGGTCGCATGTCGATGTTTTATACCATGGTAACAATTTACCTCTTGATTTTCAAGATATTTTTCTATTTATTCTATGCTTGTATTGAATGATGTGGTGATATAGTTTATCATGTTGTTTATGTAATTGGTAAATAATGTAAAGCACATGAGCCTCACCTCAGTTGGTGAGGACTCTTAGGTGCATCCATGTGACTCGGGATTAAATCCAAGCAGAGACACAATTTCTGGGGGTCTGTAGCAGTACTATAGCAGGCACTGTAGCGGGACTGTGTTGTACTGTAGTAGGTACTATAGCGGGAACTATAGCACGCACTATTTGGCATTGTAGCAGTCAGGAATTTTCCACCGTTTGGGCCTTCAGGCTATAGATTTGGTCCCTGATTCCTTTAAGTCCTTTGGATCACCCAAGACTTCAGTCCAGTAAGGCCTTCAAGCCACCTCAAGGCCTCCGGGTCACCTTAAGTGCAGATGAAAACCATAAAATGAACAAGGAACAAGCTTTATAGGAGGATGAGCAAAGAGATTTCACCACAACCGAAACTACACAGATTTCAAGAATGTAAGGGTATGGAACCTACCATTAGGACAAGCCTGTGCATGCATAGGATAGCCTAGCCGAAATACCATGCGAAGGTGGAGAGTTCATTTCATGATGAAGAGCCACCTCAAGGATTTTGGGTCACCTTAACTGCATATGCAAACTGGACAACCTATAAGAAAAAAGCTCTATAGGAGGATGAGCAAAGAGATTTCACCACAGCAAAAGCTACATGGATTACAAGAATGAGAGGGTATGGCACCTTCCATCAGGACAAGCCTGTTCATGCACGGGATAGCCTAGCCAAACAGCCATGTCAAGGTGGAGAGCTGATTTCACGATGAAGATGCTGGGGAGGATCAGTTCCAAGTAGTTAGTTTGGGTTGTATGTGATGTCTGAAGCCTACAGAAAATGAATTTTTCTAAGGCCTACGGTCCATGTAATACTTATGCCTATGGGCCTTTTAAGGGTTCCACCTCACCCTTTGAAAGGTGGATTATCAAAAATCAATAAACAATGAAGGCCTTCGAGCCATTGGATGGATGGTAAAGAATATAAATATGATATTAAATTATTGATTAGATTAATAATTAAATATTCATATTTTTAATTTGGTGTTTCTTGTAATTTGAGGGTCATTAAATTGATGCAATGCACATGTTAAACTGAATATGGTATTCCATGTGTTAACATAATTGATAAGAATTTAAATCATCTAAATGATTGTCTATAAAATAAAAAGTTATTTTAAATAATAATTGTTCTTCTCTTGATTTTTAGAACTTGTTCTATAATGAGAGAATGTTTAAATATTTGGATATCTTATTATAGCTAACACTTTAGGTTTCCTGTAGTTGGAGCCTATGAATAATGAATAGGTTAATTAAATATTAAATAAAAACTATTTGTTAGTAAATATAAATCATTGGTTATGAGAGTTCCCATTTTCTAATAAATTATGAATGATTTATGTTGATATCCATGATATATCATTGGTATGTGAAGGTTAAATTCCTTTTTTAATGGCTAAGTTTCTATGTTGATAATGATTGTTTTCTTACTACCTTCTTAATGTGCTCTCGATGTGAGATTTTTTATGTGATGTGTTATAAGCTTGGTATAGATGTTCTTAGGATGGATAATGAGATATGGGGTGGGTAACCTAGATGATGTGGTTGCAGTTGATGCCTGTGATGGAGAGTTTCATTGGTATATGCATGTGGGTGTCAAGGATGACAATGGAGATTATATAATGGGTTGAAGAAGGTGTTATCCATTGATGTGATAAATCTATATACTTACTTGATATGAATTTATTTAATAGTATGATGGCTAGGTTTCTTATTTTATATATATTCCTTTCTCCACTGCTTGAGGTAGCTTAATGTACATGGTTTCATTTCTCTTGGTGGTAGCTTAGGATGGTTTTTTAGAGTGCCTAAAAATATGGAATGGTTAATAATTTTTAATAAATATTTAACCCATGGGGTTGGTGGTTCTTATTATTTAAAAGAGTTAATCCTTAGAAACTGTGGACTCGGTTTGGAATATACCTAGAGGTCATGGAATTAAATATGGTGATTAATGTAATGTCAGTAGGTATAATGTTGATGGTTAACTAATGGATAATTAATTAATTAATAAATTAAAATGATAAAAAAGGTAAGAATTGGTTTAATGTAGTTCTTTAAATGGTTGTGTGATTATATGATATTTATCCCCTAGCAATGGAAGTCAGGTGTCTGAGAGACATTAGCTGTAGTTAATCTTAGGACAGGGTTATTCCTATATTTTTCTTGTGATATATATTATATCTTGTATATTCTACAATTTCATATGCTACCTGACCCATGTTGATTAGGGAGACTAACACCCAGTGAACTCTAGGAGGGTGTTTTACCAAACATCCAGATGGGAGGATGGATGGATGACTACCCCCTCTAGTACAACTCTCTTCTCTATTTAGATCATGTACTGGTATGCATATAGGTTATTTTCCCTATATATATCTATGTAGAGGGTTATGATGGCTTGTGGTTATTTCACACACATATATCTCCAGATATAGTATCCAAAGGATTATTATAGCTATGATGTGTATAGGTGGTGATGGATTGAGGTGCCTTACTTAGTGTATGAGATGTGATGGTTTGAGGTACAATACCTGATTTATATTACACATCATATAGGTTGTGGTGGATCTAGGAAACTACTCAGTTTCTATATATATATATATGTGATATAGGATGATGTGATGATGTGATGCATGAAATGCGTGTTGTGATACTTACCCCAAGTGTCTGTGGGATGGAATACTTTTGGATACATATTTCTCAAGAAATGAAACATTGGGTTAGAGTGAAAAACTAGTGGGGAAGTTGTAGCAAGGTTACATTGATGTTTTACTATTATAATACATGATCCCTTGTATGTGATACTTGGTGAGATATATTCATGGTGATGAAAAGAACTTATTATACCTATTTTGGAGATATTTGGTTTCAATTTTTTTCCATTCGGATTTAGTATACTTTCTTTATCTTTTACATAAGAGGATCTAAGGAGGATTCTACTGAGTATAATATTATTTTCACCCCATGTATATATAAATTATGTTTAGGTCAGAAGTAGTAGGTAGTAGATTGGGTTGGATATTACTAGATTGTGGTTTTGTAGGAGATTTTTGGGCTTCATGGTTACTGCTGAGTTTACATTTTTTGTACTTGTAGCTTTCCTTTTGTTTTTTTCTGTTTTTTATGATATTCTATGTATGCACTTGGGATAATTTTATATAAATGAGTAGTTTTTGATTGGTTTATCTTTGTTTCCTATCTCTTCAACAAGTTATCTTAGATCGTAATTCCTCCCATTGTGTGTTTATTATACCCACATTGTTAGTCACCAACCCGGGGACTACTGGAGGTGTAAAGACGTGGATTTTTTCAGGTATTTTTTTTAATTATATGGAATTATTATGAGTCTGCAAAAATTAACAGCATATGATTCTGAGGCTTGGTGTGTCTAGAATGAATTTCTGAACTTTTTTTAAGGTATGTTCATTAAACACGCGAGTGGCATTTTCTAACTTTTGAACTAGTGCTTGGATTAAAAATCTAAGTGCACCGTTGAATCAGCAATACCAGGATTCACTTAAGGGAGGCTTCACTTTGACTATAGAAGGAATGGAGAAAAACATAATTTTTGGGAATTTTTAAAATAATAAACAAAATAACTTTGTTATTTTGTTTCCATTCTTTTTCCTCCAATGAACGAGCGGTAACGTGGGACCAACGATGTGTCAAGACAATACATGGATTGACCTTTCAATCCTAAGTAACATCACCATTGTGGAATTAAGAAGGTTCCTAATTAATGATCCCCCATTAATTCCATGAATGTTTCTCACCCTCTCCCTCTCCTATTTATATGGAGCTTGGGGATAGGTATCAGCACTGCTTCACCAAGCAACGAAGTGCTGATAATGTACCATGATGCCAAACCCTTGGTGCATGGAGCTGGTTCTGATGAGCGGTGACAAGAGACACTGAAACCCCAAACTGAATATCGATGATCAAGTGACCTCATTGGATGATAGTTGTGAGGGATGGAGAACACCAACCCACTTCCTCAATAGCGGGTGTTTCTCTATCATTCTTGAGGTAGGGTTTAATCTTGACTTGTTTTTTAAGAGTTTTTTGAATCTTTCCTACCCTCTTGCTATCAGCCTAACGCGGAGAGAGAAGGCCAAACGAACAAGGCCCGGTCCCTCTGCCCATTTTGTTGAAAGTTGGTGTGTTCTCCGCTGGATTTTCTTTTGGGTTGGATGATCCCCGAGGCGACAAGTGATGGCGGAGTCTGGCACCGGCTAGCCACGGAGGAGGTGTGGCATGTCGTCGCGTACCGCCGATGAGCAAGGGGCCATGGCGGATCAAGGCAGAGGCCGACACACTAGTTGTCCACTAGGAAAGAGGTGGCACACCCACACCACTGGAGGAACCAGCTGCAGCGGTCGAAAGAGGCGGCCGGTACACCGGCCGGCCGCGAAAGTGGAGGGTCACGCGACCAGTGCGTCGCTGGAGGATCCGTGGTGGGGGGACTTGCAGCGGGTACCGTAGTGACCTGGTAGTTCCCTTAGGCATTTCCATTCTGCCTACCAGACCAGGGGCCACTCCCCTTCCATGCTAGCTTGGGCGGACCGTGCTGCGAGTCAGGTCGTGCTCCATCGAGTCGGGCCACGCCTCATGCAACAGGGCCCCCTACCCAACGGGTCACGCGCCCAGTGTGTCGTGCACCCTTTTGGGTCAGGCCCAGCCCTGCTAGGTCAGACTGCGACCAGTTTGGGTCGGAATAGACTGGGTATGGACCGGGTCAGACCGAACCCAGGCCCAACCAGACCTAGAAACACTTAAAGGGTCATATCTTTAGAATTGGACATCTGTTTGATGAACCGTCTACAGCGCTAGGATCCTTGGATATATAAAATTCTTTTGGTATACTACACATGAGTTTTTGGAATAGTTGGAGTACATCTGAGTTGGATCGAACCCGAATCCAACTGGGTCCTCGGAACTTGAACGCTTATAACTCACAGACTAAGCATCTGATTGATGCACCGTCTATCACGTTGAAACCCTTAAGACATGGATGTACTTTGAGTTACTCATTTATGGAGATTAGTGATGGTCGAGTTATGACTGATATCTTGAGGGGAATATTATACAGAACTCGAGCACACCGGGTGCGAGGAATCTTTTGGCAGGCTGTAATGTGAAGAAAGAACATTGATCTTGTGTGGGTCAATATTTATTGATCCTATGTGTGTCAGCATCTATCAGATCCTATGTGGGTCAGCACTTAGTGATCTTGTGTGGGTTAGTTCATACCAATCCTGTGTGGGTCAAATCATGTGTGGGTCAGTAGGGGTTATTACCTATCGATCCTGTGTGGGTTAGCAGCAGTGCCTCTTAACAAAATAATATAATCTAGCTTAAGACTAATCATCTATACATAAGTTATACCTGATTGTGAGCTGAGTCTTTTACCTTCGTGGTGATATATTTTTAGTGTTACCTATGTGGTACTTCTACCTTCTTGGTGTTTTCTTCAGGGTGTTACATGTGTGGTACTTCTACCTTCGTGGTGTTGTCTTCGTGGTGTTACCTGTGTGGTACTTCTATCTTCGTGGTGTTACCTGTTTGGTACTTCTACCTTCATGGTGATACCTTTGTGGTATTCTTCCCTCATGTATGAGATGATTATATCTTGATAACTTAGGTATATGTATGTCTATATACCTAAGTAGAGTTGATGTCTATTGCTTCATGCTTTGATATTGAGGTCTTTCTTTGTGGTATTTCCTTTTTGGAACTATGGGAGACCGACAGGGGTCTCGAGTCCCTACTGAGTATCGTTATACTCACTCCTACACGGGCTATGCATGCACCTTGTTATGTCTTGTACAGATGACATACAACATTGATCAAGGCTGAGAGAGTCAGGACTAGACAGTACTCAGTGGTGGACTATTTGGTATGACGTGACGCAGGGACTACTAATCATGAGTTGTACCTACCCTTCAAGTAGGATCCTCGGTGGACAATCCAAAATTTGTTTTTCAATTTTCAGTTGTGATTTTACTTTTTAGTTGTACTTGTACATTTTAGTTGGGCTTGTATTCCAGACCCTTTACTTTTAGAACACTTTTACTAAAGTAGTTTACTTCACGGTTTCTTCTAGTTTTGTTCTTGGACTATGTGTTTGTACGGGTTAAAAGGAAATTACTTCCCATTTTAGGGATACACATTTTCAGTGCTAGTCGCCAGCCCCTAGCCTATAGAACGCAGGCATCAGGTATTCATGGCATAATCCCCAAGGGATGGGTCATGACAAAGTGGTATTAGAGGATTCGGTTCTACCAAAGAACTAGGACTCTAATCTTTTCTTTGTGGAAATAGTGTTAAGTGTTATGAGTGTGGTTTTCAGTTTGGGGAATCCAGTGTTGGTGTGGCATCCAACATATCCATACACTAGGACCCAAACTTTTGATTTCCAACTTCGTGCATGAAAACACTGATTTTATGTCTTTTACAAGGTTTTTATTATGATCTCTTCGAGTCATCTCACCTGCTATAACTTATTGATTGTGGAACACCTGTCTTATTTTAGGATTCCGCCACATAGATAGCCAGCCAAGATTACTGAGAGAGTACGCGATGATGCCCCACCGAGCATTGAGGTCTCGGTCTAGGGACCTATTACAGAGTTTGAACCTTCAGGTGGTGTACCAACAGTACCACTACCAGTTAGTTAGTCGTTTCCACTAGCCCCACCAGTAGAGGATGCACACTGACTGAGCGCATTGCATGAGTTTCAGTAGTAGAGGCCTCTGAGGTTCCCAGTATAGATGGACTTGTAGGCAGCTAAGGACTGGCTGGAGGCTATAGTCAGAGTTTTCCATCTGGTTGGGACACCAGCTGACCATATGGTGATCCTAGAAGCCAGTATTTTTCAGGAAGTAGCAAGGAGATGGTGGATCTTGATGGTCTAGATACACGATGAGGTGACCCTCATATGGGTAGACTTCGAGATACGTTTCAGGGTAGATTTCATCCCAGCAACCTTACGCACTGTGCGTATACAGGATCTGTTTCACTTACAGCAAGGTCGCATGACTGTGGACTAGTTGTAATGCCCTTACCCCAGTTACCCAAAGTCGGTGCATTATAACGTAACATTGGCATGATCACAAAAGATCATGTTTCAAAAGACCTTTTAGTTTATTAGCCTTTGAAACACTAGATACATTCATAAATGTTACATTACATCATAAAGTGAAAAACTACAATAACATGGTCTCCATAGTCCACGCTCATATCCCCTTCAGATTATCCCTACAGGTCAGTCATAAAATATTTCTTCATATCCTGGGAAAAATAAAACATAGAAAGGGGTGATCTCAGATGCTCAGTAAGGATAACAATATAGCAGAAACTTTCATAAATAAATATAAACATTTAAGGCAATGTATAACTAAAACAAAAGCCTTTTAAACTTGAACTTCAGCATAATATGGAAAAATAAAATGAAATAATACCATTTACTTATTCACATGGATATTCTACTTGTTGAATAATCACATGAAATATCAATAACCACTTTCATAATGATGGAATTCATACTTATAGACTATCATTACCACGTATCCAAGGCCTCAATCCAATACTACAAATAAGATTTTGTCAAGGCCTCGTGCCAAGAAACTAGTTTGTCTCATGAGACCTACCGATGCATCGAGGATCTATAGCAGGCTCCACCCATCACTTATTAAGTCCAATTCATTCCTTATATAAAAATGTTTAAACATATCATAAACCATAACATAATCGTATCACATAAAACATGCATAAAGGAAACATAACATTTCCACATTTCAATCACAGGATATCAATACAACACATTGATATAATAAAAACATTATCAAAACCATTTTCAATTCCAAAATAAAAGAAAATTAAAACATGGTATTTATTTTTCATTTAAAAAAAGTAATGGCTTGTAGAGGAAGCCAAAACTCAAATAATGGTCACAGCGGTGAAGAAGTTGTTGTCGCCGCTTACATAAGACAAAACATTCCTTTTGTCATTTAGTAAAAATGATTCATATAAATAGATTCTTTTTGAATAAAAGTAAAATTAAAAGGGTTTTATACACCATATAAAGGAAAGTTGTGTATAAAACAAAATATGCCTCAATGAAAGGAGATTGAGATGAAGTCCCTTACCTCGTGTCCGACTTGGCTCGATCGTTCTTTAACCTCTTGAATAATAAACTATAGTTAATTTATACTTTCTTAAGAAACTTTTTCATGTTCATTACTCCTTTTATATCACTTATTACCATGTTATTAACATTATGTAATTATTTAAGTTAACAACAGTCGTTTTGTTGATCTTTGGTACTTGAGTCAAAAATAAACTTCTTATAATTACAAGTTGTTCATGTGGTAAAATATCCATTATATACAGAATTATATTCATGATATAGATATCATATATATCATATATTTCTAGTATATATATGCATTTATAATACTACATAACATTTAGAGGTAAGAAATGAAATGCACCGTTCATGGAGACGGTAAGTCGTACGTACGCATGAACGCTACTTTCATTTCTATTTCATATTTAATGGAACGAAATCATAATTATATAAAGGTATATTATAATTCCAGTATAATATCATATATAATATCATTTACTCCATCCTTTATACATCCCACATATGGCATTAACGATTCAAATCACTTTGAGGGGGTGGTAGTCCGCACTTCCTAAAATGAAGATATCGCGTTTACCCATAATGGAAACCATAAAGGAATGCCATAAATTAAAAATAAAGAATAATAATGAAAATATAAACATAATATATATCACATATAAATATATTTACATCTTAATGGCCACCATTAGAGGTGTTAAAAGAAGATTGAACAATCATCGTTTCGTGAGGCAGTAATTCGCCACCCACAAAAACAGTATGTTTTTAACTATTAGACGAAGGTGTGTGTAATTGTAAATCAAATCCTTCTCATAAAAACATCCTAGTATATTGAAGATACTTTTTCTGTTACAAAATAAAGGAATAAAGAGAGTTACGGGGTTGGAGAAGCAAAATAAAACAAAATAACATAAGAGAAGACATTGCCTTAAAATCGGGTAACTCTTTTTGATTTGAGCCAAAGGCTTCCTTGGAAAGACTTCTACCCAAGGTGAGGCTTCTAGGAGTAAGATAGGGAAGTTGAGAGAGTATTTGGGAAGAGTTTTTCCGAGCCAAATAGCTTTGATGTGTGAATAAGGTGGTAGTGTTGGGGGACTTTTATAAGAGGAGAGGAGGGGTACTCTTGGAAAGTCGGGAAATGTTACATTATTATATAATGAGTTTCAGATTTTAAAGGTCCCAAAATTATATATTTCTACGATAATGTGATAAGGGTTCTAAATATACTCATACAATAGGTTTTTGACAATTGTAAGTATTAGAGTTTACATTATCTTTTCATTTTATTTAAATCGTTAATTAATGAGGTAATCGCTGCATCATCATGGTGTCATAAATAAATTTATTTATTTAATGCCTAAAAATTAGAAAAAAATTACCGTGATGTAGGAAATATTTTTAGATTTCCAATGGATATTTATAGTCGAAAAGATAACTCATATAACCCCTTGTAAAAAAAATTAGTAAAAAAATACATGTTTGTGACATTTTTATTTTTACTTTAAATAAAAGTTATTAATGTCATTATCTTACACAAGTGGCTCCATGGGGTCCCAAAAATCATCTCATGGTTTGTATTGGTCGGCCATGACTCCTCCAATAATATTAGTACATGTGTCAGTATATTTTTATATTCTTATAATATCATTTTTACCTTAAATTACTCTAATTACCTCTAATCACGGTTAATAAAACTCAAAAGTTACTATTCACCAAAAATTATTTTCATCCCATTAAACCACATTTTACTTCCTAATTATAACCATGTTTGTCTGATTTTTGAAATTAAATTCACAGAAGCGGTAAAATTTCATTTAAACGAAAAATCAGTTTTTTAACTACCACTTAGTGGTTTCACTATTCATCAAAAAATTGAAGTTTTTCAGAAAAATACCAAAAATTAACCCTAAGATATATTTGATATTCCAAATTCAAAGATGGTATATATTTTACCAAATTCAAAACATATAATTTTCATTAATTAATTTTATAATTAATTCCCCTTGTCAAAACAAATAGCATGTTTTTAAGAAAGAATATCAATCAAAAGATTGACAATTGTTTATGTCTAATTTCAAAGTGAAATTAATTCTAATGACCACCATTGAATAAAATGGTAAAAGTATATTCTAATTATACTCTAAAACCACTCGATATTATAATTTATCACTATAAATTATTTTGATTGAAAATGTTGTTTTTAAGTATTTTTCACTATTCATCGAAAATTGGATGTTCTCAGAAAAAAATGAAAAATTCAACTTAGGATAATTTCGATATTCTGAATCCAAAAATGAAGTACAATTTGAAAAATAAAATTTATAAAATTTCAAAAAGTGGATATTACTATTCATAACGGCTACTTTGATTGGTCGCGGTGTGTTAGAATCTCGAACTTGTGTACAATGCAAGCTATTTCATTATTGAAAGAGAATCGTACCATGGAAGCTTGGGGTGTTACATTCTCCCCTCCTTCAATAAATTTCATCCTCGCAATTTTAAAATGTTCTTCGAAAATAAAATGTTGAAAATAGAAAATACCTTTGTGGAAAACCCACATCGGAAATAAGGTTAATAAAATTTAGCCTTAATAAGAGGGAAATGTAAATGAAAATGTCACCACCAAATTATGATCTTGATTAGGAGAAAATTGGTGGTAATTAGAGACAAATAATTGGAGTGAAAATGTAAGTATTTGTAGGGATTGATTGAGGTCATTAATCGCAAACAAGTGTAAAATTGAGGGCCTCAAAGCCTTTAATCTATGGTGATTTAAAATATCATCAGTTCAATAAAACATAAGTTATTAGGATAACACATTTTTTTAATATCCTTTTCCTTAAGTTTAAGAATTAATTTATTCATAGAATAAGAGAGAGGTATATATATATATATACTTGACAAGTAGAGTTTCAACCTTCAACTAATTTCTACCACAAACTCATCTTTCACTCAAAAGGATAATAGAACTCAAAAATATTATATTTATCCTAATTGTACAAGGTTCAAAATATTAACACATACAATTTAAATTAGGAAAACCATTTTTTAATAAACAAGGGCTTCCTATAGGCTAGTGGTAGGTAATAAATGCTTGTCGCACTATGGTTGTGGGTTCGATTCCTGTAACTTTATCCGACGCGACGGGTTATCCCCCAACTTGTAGGGTTTTCCTTTTCCTAAAACTATAGTATTATAATATTCCAAAAATAATCTTCAGAAATTTTTTAACCTTAAAAAATATTATCCAAAGTTCAACTTAATCCATTACAACATTTATAGTTATCCAAAATACCTCTGTCCAGACATTCTCTAAAAGGTCTCTAAATTCTAAAATCAATTCATCAGATTCCCCAAACAAAGTAAAGTTTCTCTTATTGTCAAGTACTAAAAATATGATTATCTTCATCATATTAAAACCTCAATGAAAACAACAAGTACTAAAGTACAATCCTTATATATATCACATTATTCTTATAACCAGAATATAATCCTTGAGTCCAAAAGCACCAATACATTAATTATTCCACTTCAACTGTAGTAATAACAAAAGATTGGTCTTGATCCATTGTCCTTTTCTAAGGTAACTTTCTCTAACTCTTAGGAAATTCATTTTCATAATACCCCATTTCTCTACAATTAGAGCATTCAACATTGATAGCCTCTTTTTTTCCCTTTCAATCACGAGCCTGGTGACCTTTTTCTCTACATTTATAACAAACTCCCATTCCTTTTAGGCAAGTACCAGGGTGATTCTTCCCATAATTATCACATAATAGAAAATCCTTCTTTTCCTTTTTCCTTTTATCTGTCTCTTGTTCCACCGTTCTCTTCTTCTCTTGCTTTACTTTATTGTCATAAGATTTAGAGAATCCCTTTTCTGTCTTGATAGAACACTAGACTATATCTTCGTATGTTGAGAAAGATTGTGATACTAAATCTCGATGGATAAATGGGTTTAACCCATAAAATAAACGATCAATTACTTCTTGGGTTACGTTTATAATCTGTAGCATGCCTCACTAACCTTGTAAAGTTAGACTCATACTTTGCGACGTTCTCATCCTCCTTTTTCCTCAGACTCAGAAATTGCCTTTCCATATCTTCTCTATGGTCACAAGGAAAGTATTTTTCTAAGAAAAGCTCTTTGAACTCCCTCCATTCCATATTTGATACTTCATCATCTAATTTCATATTTTGAATCAATGATCACCATTGATCAGCATCTCTAGTGAGGCGGTAAAATGCCATGATAACTTTATACCTTTCATTACTCCCCAAGGCATGGAATATTTTCTCTAGGGAACTTATCCATTGCTCAGATACTAATGTATTTGTACTCCAATTGAATGTTGGTGGTTGCTCCCTCATGAAGAGATCTAATATTGATCCTCCACGCTGTGGATTAGGGTTCCCTATATGAGTAAGGTTATTATTCATAACCTGAGTGAGTTGTCCCAGTATGGTGATAAGCTGATCAGCACTAGTTGTATCACCAGCTCCACTATAATTATCTTGAGAAGGAGGGAAATCCCTACATGGAGTGCGTGCATTGATACGATTTCCATTCCTTCCAATAGGTGCCATTTCTAAATAATGTCATAAACTAGATTAGTTTATGAATCGAAATACATAATAACAAACTTGAAAAACACTTAACATAAATTGAAATATTTATGGATATAATCCATAATCATAAAAAAATATTTGAGGAAGTATATACTCATAAACCCTTCATAATGGTTTGTAAAGAAAATTAGAATTATCCTAAGCATATCCACCGGGAGTGTCGTAACCAAGAGTGCAGCAAGGCCCGTTGTTGTGCACCAATTCCCATTCGAGTCTAGCTCAAAGCGGTGTTTTCAGGTTTTACCCCTAGGTACATTTGTACCAGAGCCGCCTCTACCTGCTCATATCCAGACAGGGATGTATTTCTCGGAAAACTCACAAAATCTCTACAATACCAAAATTCTAGGAAGTTATTCTATACTAATCCTCAAAGTTTATCTTAGGGTTATGTGCTCTAATCAGAGTTTATCTAAATCTAGCTTCCAAGGTTAGTACTAAACTTCCTCTGATACCAACTGTAATGTCCCGACCGCAGTTACCCAGAGTCGGTGCATTATTACGTAACATTGGCATGATCACAAAATATCAAGTCTCTAATGACCGATTAGTTTAGTAGCCTTGTAAACACTAGATACATTCATAAATGTTACATTACATCATAAAGTGAAAAACTACAATAACATGGTCTCCATAATCCACACTCATATCCCCTTCAGACTATCCCGGGAGGTTAGTCATAAAATATTTTCTTCACATCCTGGGAAAAATAAAACATAGAAAGGGGTGAGCTCAGATGCCCAGTAAGGATAATAATATAGCAGGAACTTTCATAAATAAACATAAGCATTTAAGGCAATGTATAACTAAAACAAAAGCCTTTTAAACTTGAAGTTCCGCATAATATGGCAAAATAAAATTAAATAATGCCATTTAATTATTCACATGGATATTCTACTAGTCGAATAATCACATGCAATATCAATAACCACTTTCATAATGATGGAATGCATAATGCCAGACTATCATAACCACGTAGCCAAGGACTCGTGCCAAGACTACAAATAAAATTTTGTCAAGGCCCCGTGCCAAGACACTAGTTTGTCTCATGAGACCCACCGATGCATCGAGGAGCTATAGTGGGCTCCACCCGTCACTTATTAAGTTCAATTCATTCCTTATATGAAAAATTTTAAACATATCATAAGCCATAACATAATCCTATCACATAAAACATGCATAAATGAAACATAACATTTCCACATTTCAATCACAATATATCAATACAACACATTGATAAAATAAAAACATTATCAAAACCATTTTCAATACCATAATAAAATAAAAGTAAAACATGGTATTTATTTTTCATTTAAAAAAAAGTTATGTCTTGTATAGGAAGCCAAAACTCAAATAATGGTCATGGCGGCAGAGAAGTCGTTGTCGCCGCTTATATAAGACAAAACATTCCTTTTTTCATTTAGTAAAAATGCTTCGTATAAAAATATTCCTTTTGAATAAAAGTAAAAGTCAAAGCGGTTTATACATTGTATAAAGGAAAGTTGTGTATAAAACAAAATATGCATCAATGAAATGAGATTGAGACGAAGTCCCTTACCTCGTGTCCGACTTGTCTCGATCGTTCTTTAACCTCTGGAATAATAAACTATAATTAATTTTTACTTTCTTAATAACTTTTTTCAAGTTCATTATTCCTTTTATATCACTTATTACCATGTTATGAACATTTTGTAATTATTTAAGTTAATAACAGTCATTTTGTCAATCTTTGGTAATTGAGTCAAAAATGAACTTCTTATAATTACAATTTGTTCATGTGGTAAAATATCCATTATATCAAGAATTATATTCATGATTTAGATATCATATATATCATATATATCTAATATATATATGCATTTATAATATTACATAACAGTTAGAGGTAAGAAATGAAATGCACCGTTCATGGAGACGGTAAGCCTTACGTACGCATAAATGCTACTTTCATTTTTATTTTGTATTTAATGGAATGAAATCATAATAATATAAAGGTATATTATAATTCCAGTATAATATCATATATAATATAATTTACTCCATCCTTTATGCGTCCCACATATGGCATTAACAATTCAAATCACTTTTAGGGGGCGATAGTCCGCACTTTCTAAAATAAAGATATCGCATTTACCCATAATGGAAACCATAAAGGTACGCCATAAATGAAAAATACATAATAATAATAAAAACATAAACATAATATATATCATATATAAATAGGGTGACATCTTAATTTCCACCGTGAGAGGTGTTAAAAGAAGATTGAACAATCATCGTTTCGTGAGGCAGTAATTCGTCACCCATAAGAACAGTAAGTTCTTTAACCATTAGACAAAGGTGTGTGTAAGTGTAAATCAAATACTTCTCATAAAAAAATCCTATAATATTTAAGATACTGGTTTTGTTACAAAATAAAGGAATAAAAAGATTTTAAGGGGTCGGAGAAGAAAAATAAAACAAAAGAACATAAGAGAAGACATTACATTAAAATCGGGTAACTTTTTTTGATTTGAGCCAAAAGCTTCCTTGGAAAGAATTCATCCCAAAGTGAGGGTTATAGGAATAAGATAAGGAAGTTGAGAGAGTATTTGGGTAGATTTTTTCCTATAAAATGGATTTAGAGGTGTGAATAAGGTGGTACAGGTGGGGGCCTTTTATAAGTGGAGAGGAGGGGCACTCTTGGAAAGTCATGAAATGTTACATTATTATATAATGAGTTTCATATTTTAAAGGTCCCACAATTATATATTTCAAGGATAAGTTGATAAGGGTTCTAAATCTACTCATACAATAGTTTTTTGTCAAGTGTAAGTCTTATATTTTACATTATCTTTTCATTTTATTTAAACCGTTAATTAATGAGGTAATCATTGAATCATCATGGTGTCATAAATAAATTTATTTATTTAATGCCTAAAAATTATAAAAAAATTTCCATGATGTAGGAAATATTTTTATTTTTCCAATGGATATTAATAGTAGAAAATATAACTTGTATAACCCCTTGTAAATATTGTTTTAGTAAAATAATACATGTTTGTGACATTTTTATTTTTTCTTTAAATAAAAGGTATTAATGTCATTATCTTACACAAGTGGCTCCATGGGGTCCCAAAAATCGTCCCATGTTTTTTCTTGGTCGGCCATGACTCATCCAATAAGATTAGGACACGTGTTAATATATTTTTATATTCTCATAATATCATTTTTACCTTAAATTTCCCTAATTACCTCTAATCGCGGTTAATAAAACTCAAAAGTTACTATTCACAAAAAAATATTTTCATCCCATTGAACCACATTTATTTCCTAATTATAACCATGTATGTCGTATTTTTTAAATTAAATTCACAGAAGCAGTAAAATTTTATTTAAACGAAAAATCAGTTTTTTAACTACCACTTATTGGTTTCACTATTCATCAAAAATTGATGTTTTTCATAAAAATACCAAAAAGTCACCCTTATATATATTTGATATTCCAAATTCAAAGATTATGCCTATTTTAAAAAATTCAAAACATATAAGTTTCATTAATTAATTTTATAATTAATTCTCGTTGTCAAAACAAATAGCGTGTTTTTAAGAAAAAATATTAATCAAAATATTGACAATTGTTTATGTCCAATTTCAAAGTGAAATTAATTCTAATGACCACCATTGGATAAAATGGTAAAATTATATTCTAATTATACTCTAAACCCACTCGATATTATAATTTATCACTATAAATTATTTTGATTAAAAATGTTGTTTTTAAGTATTTTTCACTATTCATCGAAAATTGGATGTTCTCAGAAAAAAACAAAAAATTCAACTTAGGATAATTTCGATATTCTGAATCCAAAAATGAAGTCCAATTTGAATTATAAAATTTAAAAAATTTCAAAAAGTGGGTATTACTATTCATAATGGCTACTTTGATTGGTCGCGGTGTGTTAGAATCTCGAACTTGTGTACAATTCAAGCAATTGCATTATTGAAAGAGAATCATACCGTGGAAGATTGGGGTGTTACACCAGTACTCAGCATGGTTCACTGATCTCTATCGCTACTCCACCGACATGGTACGTGACCCTTTCTTCATGGACCAGTCCTTTGAGCAGGGTCTTCGACGGGATATCAGAGCATCGATGATATCACTCAACATTCCGACGTGGGTTGGGGTGCTAGAGCGAGCACTTTTTGTGGAGAGATTCCTAGCTGTGCTGGCACCGATAGAGTGATCCACCATCGAACGTCACTTAGAAGAGTCGTCTGTAGTAAGTAGTAGACGGATGACGTAGGGACCTAAGAGGTCCAGACCTTCTGGTGGATGACCTTAGGATATAGGGTCAGTGGTGTGGGGATCATGGGATAGAGGAGGGCAGATTAAGAGCAGGCAGTGCTACTCGTGCGGTGGGCAGGGTCCCATGGCTCGTGACTGCCCAACCTGTCGTACAGATGGCCAGCAGACGATCGAGGGACCACCGAGGAAGAGGTAGAGATTTGATCAGGTATGTCTGCATATAGCAGGCGGATATGGAAGAGGATATGTTCGCGAATTCGGTGGTGGACGACGATTCAAGGTTCTACCGCCACCACCTTCAGGTGGTCCACCCCAACCACAGGGAGTAGGTGAACAAGGATGACCTCAGCTCTAGGCAGCTGAGGCCTATGACCAGGACACTCTGGATATGATTAGAGGTATAATCTATGTCTACTTTGCCTTACCTTCAGTACTTATAGAAACAGGTGTCAGTCACTCTTTTATTGCCACAACCATCGTTCAGATCTCGGATATTCTAGTGGAGTCGTTGGCTCGATCCTTACAGCAAGAGACTCTTATGGTAGGGGATTTGATGATTACACACTGGTAACAGTAGTGTGATCTTACTCTAAGAGGCTAGATCTTCAATTGGGATCTTTTAGTAGCGGCATCGAGGCCTTATGGCGTCATCTTGGGTATGGACTAGTTCTCCACAGTCCATGCCCAAATTGATTGTATTAGGCGTAAAGTGCAGCGTGTCCGCGGGGATGGGACCAGGTTTTCCTTCACCGACGAGAAGAGAACCTTTTCAGTACAATATGGACTTACCCAGAGGAGGGTGCAACCAATCACACACTAATTGGCTAGCCTTACCCTCAGAGCAGTAGATGTTGAGAGTCTGAGATATCCTGTAGTGGTGGACCAGTATGTCGATGCCTCTCCCGATGATGTTCTAGGAATACCTCCATGTAGAGAGGTAGAATTTTACATAGACCTGTACCCTGGGATGACACTGATATCTACACCATCATATCGTATGTCTCCCACATAGGTTCATGAGTTACAGGTACAGTTGGTGGACTTGCAGAGAAAGGGGTTTATAAGGCCCAGTGTTTCTCCCTAGGCAGCCCTGATTCTGTTTTCCAAGAAGGAAAATGGGAGTTTGAGACTCTATGTGGACTACCAGTGCTTGAACTAGGGGACCGTGAAAAACACGTATCCACTTCTGAGGATTGATGATCTTTTCGATCATCTGAAGGGAGCTTGTTGGTTTTCGAAGATAGACCTCAGATCAGGCTATCATCAGCTTAGGGTATGAGATGAGGATGTGCATAAGAAGGCATTTAGATATCGGTATGGCCACTATGAGTTCTTGGTTATGCCATTCGGCATGAACAATTCCCCAAAAATGTTTATGGGACTCATGAACAAGATCTTCCAGCCATACCTCGATCACATTATGGTGGTCTTTATAGATGAAATCTTTATATACTCAGTGATGGAGGAGGAGCATGCCTGTCATCTACATATAGTTCTAGATACACTCTGAGAGCATAATCTTTATGGTAAGATCTCAAAGTTCTAGTTATGGATACAAGAGGTCCATGATCTGGGACATGTTATTTTAGAGGCTATAGTTGCAGTGGATCCAACAAAGATAGAGGTTGTCCTTGCTTGGGATCCACCCAGGAGTGTGAACAAGCTGCAGAGTTTCCTAGGGTTGGATGGATACTACCGGAGATTTGTGTCTGACTTTTCCAAAGTTTTGGAACCCTTGTTAGCATTGATGATGAAGGGACAGCCCTTTGTATAGACAAAGAGATGCCAGCAGAGTTTTCAGGAGCTGAGTTAGAGACTAACGAGTGGCCCCATCATGAGGCTACCAGAAGATGGTGTTGGGTATATGGTCTACTACGATGCATCAGAGACCAGACATGGGTGTGTCTTGATGCGGGAGTGAGCAGGGATTGCATACGGCTCATGAAAACTGAGGAAGCCTAAGCAGAACTATGCTACCCATGACCTGGAGTTAGCAGTAGTGGTATTTGCCCCGAAGATGTGGTGACATTACTTGATGGGCGAACATTTTACAGTCTACTCTGATCACAAGATTCTCAGGTATATCTCATCATAGAAGGAATTGAACCTGAGATAGTATTGGTGGATGGAGTTCCTCCAGTACTATGACTTTGAGATATTCTATACTCCTGGGAAGGGGAATGTGGCTGCAGATGCACTCAGCAAGAGGTCTGGTCTACAGTTGCTGAGTGAGGTGACACAATATCTTACCACGTTGTAGATATCCTTCATGGATAGAGATGAAGCATCTTACCTCCAGTCTATGATAGTCACTCCCCCACTCCTTCAGCAAGTCAGGGAAGCATAGCTTGGGTACATTGACTGTGAGGCTCAACGTGCTCAGATATCCTCAGGATAGGAACCTGAACGATTTTCTGAAGGTGGGGAGCATGTCATCCTCTTCAGAGGACGTACCATGGTACTGGTGTCACTATGGGAGGAGGTGTTGAGGTAGTTCCATACATCCTCTCTGGCAGTGCATCCTAGTGTGGTGAAGATGTACCAGGACCTCCGGTGTCAGCACTGGTGGCCAGGGATGAAGAAAGTTGTGGTAGAGTTTGTTTCATGATGCCTCACCTGTTAGCAAGTGAAGGTCGAGAATTAGGTTCAAACAGGATTAGCGCATCCACTAGAGGTTCCAGAGTGTTAGTGGGATGGTATCTTCATGGACTTTGTGACAGGGCTTCCACATACGTCCAGGGGACATGATTCCATCTGCATGATCGTTGACCGACTCACCAAGTCGTCCCACTTCCTACCTATCTGAGAACAAGTATCAGTAGAGGGATTGGGATGCCTCTACATATAGGAGATTGTGAGAATTCATGGGGTGCCATCGACAATCATCTCTAATTGTGATGCATGTTTTAATTATGGTTGTGGAAGGTATTTCATGAGGAATTTGGGACTTAGTTACGTTTGAGCACTGCCTTTCATCCTCAGAAGGATGGTCAAACGGAGAGGACCATTCAAACGTTGGAGTACATGCTTTGTGCATGCGTCCTAGATTTTGGCCGTAGTTGGAAGGATCAATTTTCCTTGGAGGAGTTTGTATACAGAAACAGTTATCACTCCACCATCGGTATGACACCATTCGAGACCCTATACGGTCGACCTTGCAGATCACCACTTTGCTAGACTGACCCAGGGGAGTCAGCACTTAGGGGTCCAGAGTTGGTACAGGCTACCACTAAAAAGGTGCAGATCATCTAGGAGTGGATGAAGACTACACAGAGCATACGTAAGTCTTATGCTGATAGGAGGCAGAGACCTTTGGAGTTCGAGTAGGGAGACCATGTCTTCTTATGTGTGTCACCTCGATGAGGTTTACAAATATTTGGCTGAGGCGACAAGTTATCACCGAGGTTTATCAGAACATTTCTGATACTTCGGAGGATAGGAGAGGTGGAATACCACTTTTCACTTCTACTACAGCTAGAGAGGGTGCATGACATCTTCCACATATTCCAGCTGAGAAGATACGTGCATGACCCATCTCACATCATCGACCACAGAGAGCTGGACTTTGATGATGGAGTGACATTTACGGAGGTTCCGGTAGAGATTTAGGATCGACAAGAGAGAGTCCTTTGTGGGCGGTCGATACCTCTGGTGCGCGTTCACCGACAGCATGGGAACCTTTAAGATATCACATGGGAGTAGGAGGCTCAGATTAGGGCTCAGTACCCCCATTTGTTTTCTTAGTCCATGTTGGGGCTTTCAAGGACGAAAATCCCTAAGGTGGGGATAATGTAAAGGCCCAGATTTTTTCATGTAATTTTTTAATTATATGGAATTATTATGAGACTTATAAAATTGATGGTGCATGATTTTGTGGAACGGTGTGCCCGGATTAAATTTTTGAACTTTTTTTAAGGTATGTTTAGTAAAGGCGCAAGAAGCGTTTTCTAACATTTGAACTGGTGCTCGGATTAAAAATCTGAGGGCACCGTTGAATCCAAAATGCTAGGATTCGCTTAAGATGGGATTCACTTCGACTGCATTAGGTCTAGATAAAACATTAATTTTTGCGAAATTTTAAAAGAATAAACAAAATAAATTTGTTATTTTGTTTCCTTTATTTTTCCTCCAACGGAAAAGAGACAACGTGGGACCAGTGACCTATCAAGCCAATAAATGTCTTGACCTTTCAATCCTAAGTAATAGCACCATTGTGGAATTAAGAAAGTTCATAATTAACGATCCCCCATTAATTCTATGAATGTTTCTCACCGTCCCCCTCTCTTATTTATATGGAGCTTGGGGATAGGTATCAGCACTGCTTCACCAAGCAATGAAGTGCTGATAAAGTGTTGCAACACCAAACCCTTGGAGGATGGATTCAGTTCCAAAGAGCAGTGATGAGTGACACCAAAACCCCAAACCGAAGATCAATGATCAACCAACGTTGTTGGAGTCTATTTACGGTGGACAGAAAACACTGACCCACTTCCTAAATCATGGGAGTTTCTCCATCGTTCTTGAGGTAGGTTTTAATCTTGACTTGTTTTTCAATAGTTATTTGAATCCTTCCTACCCTCTTCCTATCAACCTAACGCAGAGGGAGCGGGTCAAACAAACAAGGCTCGATCCCTCTGTCCTTTGGGTTGAAATTCGGTGCCTTATTCGCTATCTTTGACTTCGGGTCAGACAAGCCCCGAGGTGAAAAGTGATGGTGGAAGCCAACACCGACCAGCCGCGGAGGAGGTGCGGTGTGCCGCCACTGAGCAAGGGGCTACAGTGGATAAAGGCTACGGCCGGCACACCGGTCATCCACGAGGAAGGACACAGCGCACTCGCACCGCCAGAGGAACCGATAGTGTTTTGTCATCCGGGGTGGTCAGAAGAGGCAGCTGGCAGACCGGCCAGCTGTAGAAGCGGAGGGAGGCGTGACTTGGGCACCGCCGAAGGAGTCGCGGCTCCGACGCCACGGTATCAGGACCTACAGCGGGTCCCATGGTGACCTGAAAATGCCATTATTCACTACCATTCTTCCTACTTAATGGGGGCCGCTCCCCTTCCATGCCAGCTCGGGCGGACCACACTACGATCCGGGCCGCGCTCCATCGGGTCGGGCTGTGCCCAGTGGGTCGTGCACCTAGCGGGTTGTGCCCCCTTGACGGTCGGGCCGGACCATAGTCCAGCGGGCTGAGCCCACCATGGCCCTATCCCACTGGGTTGGGTCGACCCAAACCGGGTCAGATCGGCCCTAGACCGGGTCGGGCCGGGTCGGACCGAACTCGGGCCCAACTGGACCCTGAAACACCTAGAGGGCCATATATTGAGAACCAAAATTCCATTTGACGAACCATATATGGAACTAGGATCCTCAGATTATGGAGGTCCTTCTGGTCAACTCCATTTGAGTTTTGGGAATAGTTGAAGTACGGCCGGGTTGGATCGAATCCGAATGCAACCGGGTCCTCAGAACTAAAACGCTTATAACTCACAGTCCGAGTGTCTGATTGACTTTCCATCTATCGCGTTGGAACCCTTACGACATGATGGTCCTTTGGGTTAATACTTTGGGGAGAATAGTGGTAGTTGATGTATGACTGATATCTCTAGGGGTAGATTCTACGGAACCCGAGCGCACCGAGTGCGAGGAATCCTGTGCAGACTGTAACATGAAGGAATAACATTGATCCTGTGTGGGTCAGAAACTATTGATCCTATGTGGGTCAGCATATATCAGATCTTGTGTGGGTCAATGCTCAGCGATCCAATGTGGGTCAACGCATACTGATCATGTGTTGGTCAGATCCTGTGTGGGTCAGCGGGGGTCATTACCTATCGATCCTGTGTGGGTCAGCAGTAGAACCTCTTAATAGAATAAGATGATATAGCTTACGACTAATCATTTGTACTTCTGTAGTTAAGTTATACCTGATTGTGAGCTGATTCGTTTACCTTCGTGGTGATATCTTTGTGGTGTTACCGATGTGGTACTTCTACCTTCGTGGTGTTGTCTTCATAGTGTTACCTGTGTGGTACTTCTACCTTCATGGTGTTTCTTCGTGGTATTACCTGTGTGGTACTTCTATCTTTGTGGTGTTACCAATATGGTACTTATACCTTTATGGTTTTACCTTTGTGGTATTCTTCCCTCATGTGTGAGATGAGTATGTCTTGATAACTTAGGTATATGTATGGGGATATACCTAAGTAGAGTTGATGTCTATTGCTTGGTTCTTTGAGATTGAGGTCTTGCTTTTTGGTATTTCCTTTGTGGAACTCTAGGAGACCTACGGGGGTCTTGGGGTCCCTACTAAGTATCATTATAATCACACCTTCATGGGCTACACATGAACCTTGTTGTGTCTTGTGCAGACGATGGACAGAATTGATCGAGGCTGAGGGAGACAGGACTGGACGGTACTCAGAGGTGGACTATTTGGCATGGCGTGACGCAGGGACTACTAATTGTGATTTTTACCTACCCTTCAGGTAGGATCTTCAGTGCATGGTACAGAAGTTGTTTTTCACTTTTTAGTTGTGTTTGTACTTCTCATTTGTACTTGTACTATTCAGTTGGGCTTGTATTCCGGCCCCTTTACTTTCAGCACACTTTTACTATAGCAGTTTACTTCATGGTTGCTTCAAGTTGTGTTCTTGGACTGTGTTTCTGTACAGGTTAAAAGGCAATGCCTTCCCATTTTAGGGATATGCTTTTTCTATGCTAGTTTCCAGCCCCTAGCCTATGGATGGTGGGATTGGGGTAGTCACGACACAGGCCTCAAGGGACAGGTCGTGATAGGAGGCATAACTTAGATAGTCAATATATCCCTTCTCTCATTGTTATCCCATGAGGGGTACTATTTGGGGGGATGGAAAAGATGAAGGATCCATGATCACATAGATATAATACTTGAACATACAAAAGGGAACTAGAGCCCTCCCAAGAGAGACAAATTTAAAGGAGCTCATGATAAAGAGAGTATTAAATAAAAAAAACATTATATGAAAAGGATGATTATATCACCACCTGAACACAATCTCTACACACACACCAATAGTGGGGAACTCTTCTCTTTATATAAGAAAATCCCATTTTCTCCTCCTTCATAACGAATCTCATGTGTTACAATTGTTGAGTTTAGTTCATTTACCATGTTTCACTGAAAAAATGAAAATATTTTATGAAACAACCTTTGGTTTGAAACTAATGAAACTATTTAGGAGAGAAATAATCATTTATTATCATAAAATAGTTCAAATATTCATCTCATGCATATTTGATATAATATATATATATATCATATATATATTATACATTCATTATATGCATGATAATATACATAAATCATATGAATGTATTAAATGAACACTATATATATAAACATCATATTATATATATATATATCATGAACCATATTAATGAGTACATGGTTATTAAGCATGTACATTTTAGTGCACATCCAACAATCTCCCACTTGAACTAAAATCTCATAAGTAATTTATGAAAAACTTCACAAATATTTGTGAATCCATCTGAACTCTTTTGGATATGGTTTTATCAAACTCTCTTCATTTTGAAAAAATATTTTATCTAAAATTTTATCCTTGTACAAGGTCCTAACTATCTTACCTTATAAACTTTGTTAGCATTGAAGACAAATATTAATCACTTATTTCATATATATAAGAAAATAACAGCCTCTAGCAAAGCATCAGTGCTACTCAAGTAACTAAGGTGTCCAGTGTAATCGCCATAAAACATACTCATGTCTCTATATGAATATGTCCACCATAAGATGTATCATAAAAAATATATTTACACTTATATAAACCATTTTTACATGACATTAAGTGACCACTAGAAATGGAACACATCAATCTAGTATAGCCACTAACCTTTTCTTAATCCTCCAAAAAAGACTGACCAAGTCGATGAATACTTCACATTTTCATTCATCTCACTTACGAGTACATCACATGACCCACATATAAATTTATGAACACGCCATATGTGACTCAACTAAGCATGGACTTAAATTTCCTTGGTCTAATTCAATCAACATCCATCTCTATTTTCTTTTCATACAAGTTGAAAAATTATACGTTTTTTGTTCTCCAACCAATAATAGGATCATCAACATACCCAACCACCCGCATATTAACAATGTTATTTTAAAAATTATATAAGTTGGGTATTGAAATTTTAATGTTATCAATTTAGGTATCTCACCAACATTAGGTAAGAAGGGATGATAATAAGCATACACCCATAAGTATATTGATGATTGTATGAAATTATATGAGATATACTTTGGCGGGTTAGTCCAAGTAATAATTCTCTACTTGTTAACTCATGAATCTATTATTATTATCTCATATGAAACACTTTGTAATAAATATAATATTTTATTCGTGATAACCTTATCATATCATTATAACCCATGATACCACTTAATGATCATCAGTTTGGGATGACTCAAAGTCATACTTTAGGGGGAAAATTATCATTACACTTCATGAAATGTATATCTATATATACATATATGCATCAAATGTAAAAAAAATAAAAAAAAGTAGAGATTTAGTTTTTTATATTATGATAAATTTTATATTATTAAACCCTTTTAAGTATATTCAAAAAAACCAACATAAGTACTGGTTAATCATATCATATATAATAAACTACCAGATTTGTCTTATGTATGTTTCACTTTCAGGGGTTTTGTTAACTAATTACATCATATTTAATTACAATCACATATCTATGTGACCATATAATAAAACTCTCCCACTAACTATTTACTGAGTAACATCTATGAAGAAATAAAGTTTGAATAATGGTGATATTTAGGAATCATATTCCAAATATTCAACTCTTTGAACATATTCAAACTCCTTACCTTCACAACATCAAATTTTATGATGTGAATTTATATTGTAGACTCGTAATTCTTTATAAGTATATCATCGTCTTCCTTGGAACCCTTTCCATAAAAATTTTCCCTTAAATTAATGTGACTACTTAAATTATTTTTTACTAGTACATTAAAAACTCTTTTAGTGTAAATTAACATGAACTTTGTTATGGTAACTAATGTAACTATTTATATTTATTTTTTCCTCAATATCCTAAACTCTTTTATTATATAAAGTGAAATTATATTTTTAAATTTTGTTGGTAATGGTAACTAAATGTAGCACTTTACATTTCTATTTACCATAACACATACTAAACTCTTTTTGGACATTAAGTGAAAAATCCGTTCAATACTAATCCTTTTTAGAATAGTGAAATTATTTTATCATGGTAACTAAATTCAATTACTTACATTTTCCTTTACAATCACATATCTTAAAATATTTCAAGATATTATGTGAAAAATTCATTCGTATTCAACTGGTATAATCCTTTATTTTGTAACTTTGAACTTCTCAAAGTCTAATCATACTCACACTAACCACTTAGTCACTAAATTATTTTTCAGAATTTCTTACTAAGATATGAAACCTGCTTTCTGTTTAAGAAATCAAATTTATTTCATTTTAGTATGAAAATTTTACAAATAAACTATTTTTCTATATCATAAACCATGTGTATTAAAAAAACCATCCCATCC
Source organism: Viscum album (assembly GCA_963277665.1). Taxonomy (NCBI): domain Eukaryota; kingdom Viridiplantae; phylum Streptophyta; class Magnoliopsida; order Santalales; family Viscaceae; genus Viscum; species Viscum album. The sequence continues at coordinate 449,586,534 of OY728157.1, read as the reverse complement.
TATTAAAAAATAATTGTTTACATGTTCTTATTAAGGGAAAAATGAGATAATACACATGTTATAAAAATTTCATCCAAGCTTGAAGGATATAAGTTATCAATATAAAAATTTCCTTACTTCATTATTTCAAGATCCATTTTTCAATTCATTTCTCTTTCGGGACATCTATATAATTATAACGCTTTTAAATCATACGGTCAATATCATGTATCCCTTAGAACAATAGAATTGAATTTTATAACTAATAAATTTTTTAGGAAACCATTAGTCTTACTAAGTTACTAACCTACTCAATCATATTGAATATCATTTTTCATAGCCAACCATATTTTATATATGAGACTAAAATTAATTAAATTATTTAATTACCCAATCATATTGAGTATATGTATAGGGACTAAGATTCCTTCAGTCATTTTTCATTTAAAGATTTTTAAAACATTTAGTGAATCATTATATGCTTCTATAAGCATATGGGTTCAATTTTGTAACAATTCCAACACTTGGTAACTCAATAAGGAACTATTCTTACATGTAGAATTTTCCTTAAGAACTTTTCTTAAATTACCAATATTTCTTAAGAATTTTTATTAAGTTACTAGTCTTAGGAGTAGCTTACATTAAGCTTCTCCTTATAAGGATTAATATGAATTCTTAGTATGATGATGATGAAGTTATTATTCTATAAAAAAAGATTTTTATTGGATACATATCATGTTTTATAATAAGGACAGTTACTAAATGGTCTCCCATTAAAATGGTGAACCCTTTATAAAAAATATCATATCTATTAGTGGGACATGATATATATTTCACCATGACTTACACCAGTTTATTCACATAAATATTCCATGATTATTTAGGCATGGAATCATCCAAATAACAATAGTTATTACTCTTTGATAGTTGAGTGGATATCACTTTATCCAATTCATCATATGGATAATCTCAACTTCATTCCTTTGGTATCCTAACCATTAGGGTTTCCCTATTAGTGTAACCTAAATAAAACACCAAGAATAAGTTAATAAAGGATAGTTAATGGATAATCTGGATAATATTAACCTATCCAACAAAATAAGATAGAGTTAATTATAGATTTCTTTCCTTGTACAATATAATCTAGGGGTACTCATACTGAGCTCAAAAATACCCAATTGAATGATCAAGGTCTTAAAAAGTGATGATTTAGAGTAAATGTAACACTTAATATTTTAAGGGGATTTAATCTCACCATTTTACCTCATGTTTATTCCCTTTTTGTATATATGCTTATATTGTTTTAGTTTTTTTGAATTCAATTCATGATATATCTTTAATCTAATAGGATAAAACTATTCCCAATAATTATTCTTAATCTCAAAACATAAAATATAAAATCAAGTCAGAGTAGGTCAAAACTAAATTTTAGAGTCATGCCAATAATGTAATGCTAGGATTTAACTCCAACAAGAAGTTAGTTAGAAATAAATCATACACAATATTCATATTTCTTAAATAATTTACAAAACATGAATATAAAATGAATTTAATAAATAAATAAACATTTTATTTATTTTCAAAAACATGAGATTATTGTTCATAAACAATTCATAAAAAAATAACTATAAACACTTTATAAATTAGTTAAACATTATGGATATTATGTAAGCATTAATTAAAACATTTTATTTTAATTTTTATATGAAATCTTCCATTTTATGTATTATATGGAATTTATATGATATTAAATGAATTATAAACATTTTAAGATTAATTTATATTATGTAAACCTTTTACATAATCTAAATACCATATACATTTTTTAAATTATTTAAACCTTTGATAAAAAAATTTTTATGTGGTCTAAATAATATGAAAATACATCCCCTTTAATTTGAACACTTCAAATTTAATTAATTATGAACATTTCATAATTATATATATATAAATTATATTTTGACCTTGTTTTTTAATTTATAAACATGTTATAAAATGCATCTTATTATTTCTAATAAATTCCTTTATTTTGAGATCACACCACATGACATATAATTATGGTAAAAATTATTTTCATATGAACCATTAATATTTTTGGAAAAAATCATAAAAATTTAATTAATTAATTATAAAAAAAATATTATTAATTAATTTATAAATTATTTATAAATTAAAATATTCCCAAAATTCCTTTTAACATGATTCCTAAAAAAATTATAAACCATTAAAATCATTTAAAAATTTTAAAACCCATTTTTAAATCTTTTATATTTACCCTTACACGGAATCCATATTATGTGTTAGGGTATAATCTCACTACCCTTATGTAGACTATCTATGTAAGGGTAGAAGCACATGAACTTTACACAAATCACACTACATAAGGGTGAATATATTTTACCTTTATGTGAAGTCATTAATATAAAATAATGTTTTAGATTATATTTATGTAAACTACTTCATGTAAAGGTAATCACCACACTACTATTATATGAATTCTTCATGTAAGGTTAAGTCCCATATTACCTTGAAGTAAACCCTTAATGTAAAGGTAATTCTTCATTTAACTTTATGTGAATCCCTTATGTAATGTGAAATCTCATATTAACTTTACATAGCTCATATAAACGTCAGAGGCATTACAACATATTTATAAAATGTTGCACCAAGTTATTATTGGAAAAAATATATAAAACATATTTAAAACATGAAGAAACATTCCCTAATATCACTAATGTATTTATTTAACTCATCATATGATTATAGGAAGTGGAAAACAATCTAAACATAGGAGAACTTAACTTTAATATATCAAACATGTAAATTATCTAAAAAATAGAGACACATAGATTACCTGATAAACACCAAATGCATTATCTATATTCCTTGATCTTGAGAGAATATTTGAGTAATATCATAAGGAGAAATGAAAAAACACCCTACCTATGAGGTGATAAACATTGTGAAAGATCCATGATCCTATTATAAGGATACCCAAATTTATGAAGGGGTGATATCACCTTCTTAGGAGAGACAAATAGAACCCGAGGAGAAGAGTGTTTTTTATAGAAAACTTTGCATGAAACCTATGATCATATCATCACCTGACCATAATCAGAACACCCCACTAATATAAGACAACTCATCTCTTTATATAGGTGAATCCAATTTCTCCTCCTTTATAACACATTTCATGCATTACTTTTATTGGGTTTAATTCATTAAACTTGTTTCAATGAATACATGAAAATATTTTATGAACTAACCTTTGGTTTGAAACTGATAAAACTATTTTGGAGAGAGATAACCATAGAATCACATACTACTATTCAAATATGCATCTCATGCATATTTAATAATATATATATAGTACATTATGTGTATTCATGATAATATACATGTATCATATACATGTATTAAATATGTACATTATATATAAAAATCATATGATATATATATATACTTGATGCATAATATGCAAGCATACATGCATCGTATGCATGTACATTTTAGTACACATCCAACACCAAGAGCCACAAGGCATGGGTTCTAACCATGGAAATGGGATTAGCCCAATAATTAATCACATTTATGGTATAGCCCTAGGATTACACCATGTAAAACCCTAATCAAGTATACTTGAGGGTCTTGGTGCTATCTACAACAGTGTGTCTTACTTGGGTTGTAGTGTGTCCTTGTTCTATAGTACCTACAGCCCCCTAAAACCTTATAAAATGATCAAGAAATACCTAAAAATAGTCAAAATACCTAAATACCTCAAAAATTAAATAATTAATCACAATAGTAACATGAGGGTGGTACAATTATCCGCACCATGCCACTTTCTTCCCCCCATAAATTCCTCGATGCAATTAGAATGAATGAGGAGGGAAAACCACCGTAACACATTATCTTAAGAGGTGTACGAGTGGGGGCCAATGAAAAAAGGTTATGAGGAAAGAGGACACTGAACATAAATAACCTATCAAATCTGATGGAATAAATACAAAAAACATTTAATGTCTCCAAGCACAACATAACCATGATCACCTAATATGGGACCTAAAAGTGACATAATGAGCATAGACACCCCCTCTAATTTGAGTTCAACTAAAAAGGTAAAATGGGAGTAATACACACCAATAGACAAGGTATCATCCACAAGAACAGAGCTCCAAGAATCATCTAAGAAACCACATAGTTCCAACAACCACAAGCAATCACCATGGAACTGATTCTAGACACCCAAATGAAAAACAAACCAAAAAAGAAAACTCCACATAAAAAATTGAGAACTATCACTAAACTCAATGGTGATATATACCATTGGTTCTAAGAAGGACTCAAAAAGAACCAACATTTATTGTGAAACAATTTCATTATACTCAAATAGGGATATGAGAACTCAAATCCAGAATATCATCTCACAATGAAAACAACAATTAAAAACCAATAATTTCAAGTGCCTAAGAACCCAAAGTCAACCATCATCCTAATCACCAAATAGTTCACCCAAATAATCACTACCTTTAATAGACAAATAATACAACATCACACAACTATAACATAACCACACATCCTAATAAAATACAAGCAAAATTATGTGTCACACACAAATCCATAAATCATCGCGTTTTAAATAAAGAACAACCCATAAGTCCTCAATATGATCCAAGGTAAAATTCCCATAACCAAAACATTATCCAAAAATTAAATTACTCCTTATACTTATCCTTATTTTAAACCAACTTAAAAAATTATGAAGGTGGTCCAAACAACCACACTATCAATAATATCTTGAATATTTTATATTATAATATTTTTAATGCCCAAGCTCTCTACACTTGGAAACATATGATATGCTTCCTCTTCATCTTTTGAGAAGGATGACACCCGATGACGACCTTCATTTCTAGGATAAGGGGGTCTTCTACCTCCCAATCCTCATCTGGTAGAGCATCTTTACTCACTTCAATTGGGACACATTGACTACCCTCCACTAATAGGGGTATTTGATCACTTCCTCAAAAGATTTCATCCCAATATTAAACACTACCACTCCAAGATCAAAACAAAGACCCATTAAGAAGATATGAGTTTTTTGAGTGTCATTATTGACCATATTGGAATAAAATTATACTAAACATGAAAAGTTATTGACATACTCCTTCATTAACTACTCACCCTACCAATGGGACATGACTATGATGGCCTTAACCAAATTCACATCCTAGAGATAAAACCATTGAATAAACAATTTCTTGAAGAATTACCAGAGAAAGCCCTCAATTAGTTGTGAAGGAACCATAGCCTCCACCAAACTTATAAAAAAACCCTGGTCGACCTAACCCATCACCTTATATGGACCATCACATGGCTCGAAGAACATTCCTGATCCCCATAGGCCTACAACAAGCACTGGGTATAACCAACTATCTATTAGGAATGGTTTCACCACTATTAAACTATATGACCCATCCATGAAAAGGGATTGGTGTACCACTATCATCAAAGTTAATGATATAAAAAGAAACATCCATATAATACTAGAAAAGTAGGCTATACCAACAGTTTATAACCATTGGTATAGGCTGGAGAACCGTTGGTATAGGGTATACCAACGGTTTTCCAAACCTTTGGCCAGTTAGCCGTGAGGAAATACCTATACCAACGGTTTCATTTAAACCGTTGGTATAGGTGTTTGAGAATTCTGGGAAACTCTTTACCAACGGTTCAGAACCATTGGTATAAGTTTTTCCAGAATTCTGGAAAAAGCTTTACCAACGGTTCATAACCTTTGGTATAAGTTTTTCCAGAATTTAGGAAAAGGCTTTACCAACGGTTCAGAACCATTGGTAAAGCTTTTCCTAGAGCTGCAACACAGCAGCCCCCAGAAGCCCCCAGAAGCCCTCCAGAAGACCTACCATACACCTGCATAAAAAAACAGTGCACAACAGCCCTCCAGTATACCCTCCACTATACAACTGCATAAAAAATATCACAAAAGCCACATACAGACTTAAAACAGTATAAAAAACACCTAAAATAGCCCAAAAAACACATATGACAACAATCATCCAGTGGTAATTCACCTCACCCATAAAATTCTAATAGGCAGAATAGTTTGATAAATATCTATTAGAGTTGAATAAGACATTCAAATTGACTCAAATTCCATTTTTTTTGTGATACTAGGTTTGGGTATGTAATGATTTGTGATGAATTTTGCATTTAACTTGTATTGTTTATAATATATGGTGAAAAGATATTTTCTTAGGAGTCTCGTCACTTATGACCCCATGAATGAAACTACCCAACTCATGAAAAAGAGTTTGCGACTATCGTTGATGAGTGTAAATTTCAGTTGTATTCACTTAAAATGATTTCCTTTTGAAATAAAAGAGAGACTTTGAGTGGTGTCTTCCACACCGCACCTCATATTGAGGCGGAGTTGACTCGTACACGTCACAAATGACCCATGGATACATGTCCTAAAGTATCAATAGTATCCGAATGCCTTTGGTCTATTTTCCGTTTGTCAGTTGTTGTTTTAACTTAAACTGTTGTCCATTTCAAAGAAAAGTGACACACTTTGAGTGGTGCCGGCCACACCACACCTCGGATTGAGGCTGGGTTGACTCGTACACGTCACAAATGACCCATGGATCATTTCCCTAATGTTTCAATATAATCCGAAAGCGTTTGGTCGGTTTTCCGTATGTCGTTTTTTTTACTTAAAAGCGCATCCATTTTAAACAAAAGAAAGACACTTTGAGTGGTCCCAGCCACACCGGCCCTCAGATTGAGGAATGGTTGACTTGTACACGTCACATATGACCCATGGATCATTCTCCTAACGTTTCAACAGAATTCGAATGCGTTGGGTCGGTTTTCCGTATGCCAGTTGTTGTTTTCACTTAAAATCATGTTCATTTCAAATAAAAGTTAGACACTTTGAGTGGTGTCAGCCACACCGCGCCTCAGATTGAGGCGGGGTTGACTCGTACACGTCACAAATGACCTATGGATACATGTCCTAAAGTATCAACAGTATCCGACTGCGTTTGGTCAGTTTTCCGTATGTGGTTTTTTTACTTAAAAGCGCATCCATTTTAAACAAAAGAAAGACACTTTGAGTGGTCCCGGCCACACCGGCCTTCCGATTGAGGAGAGGTTGACTCATACACGTCACATATGACCCATGGATATATTTACTAAAGTATCAATAGTATCTGAATACCCTTGGTCCATTTTCTGTATGCCAGTTGTTTTAACTTAAACTGTTGTCCATTTCAAAGAAAAGTGAAAAACTTTGAGTGGTCTCGGCCACACCGGCCCTCGTATTGAGAAGGGATTGACTCATACATGTCACATATGACTCATGGATCATTTTCTTAAAGTTTCAACAGAATCCGAATGTGTTTGTTCGGTTTTTCGTATGACAGTTGTTATTTTCACTTAAAATCATGTCCATTTCAAATAAAAGTTAGACACTTTGAGTGGTGTCGGCCACACCGCACCTCGGATTGAGGTGGGGTTGACTCGTACACGTCACAAATGACCCATAAATCATTTTACTAAAGTTTTAGAAGAATCCGAAAGTTTTTGGTCGATTTTCCGTATGTTGTTTTTTTACTTAAAAGCACATCCATTTTAAACAATAGAAAGACACTTTGAGTGGTACCGGCCACACCGGCCCTCAGACTGAGGCGGGGTTGACTCGTACAAATCACATATGACCTATGGATCGTTTTCCTACAGTTTAAACAGAATCCAAATGCGTTTGGTTGGTTTTCCGTTTGTCAGTTGCTGTTTTAACTTAAACTGTTGTCCATTTCAAAGAAAAGTTAGACACTTTGTGTGGTACCGGACACACTGCGCCTCGGATTGAGGCGGGGTTGACTCGTACATGTCACATATGACCCATGGATCATTTTACTACAGTTTCAACAGAATCCGAATGCGTTTGGTTGGTTTTCCGTATGTCAGTTGTTATTTTAACTTAAATTGTTGTCCATTTCAAAGAAAAGTTAGACACTTTGAGTGGTGTCGGCCACACCGTGCCTCATATTGAGGCGGGGTTGACTCATAAACATTACAAATGACCCATGGATACATGTCCTAAAGTATCAACAATATCCGAGTGTGTTTGGTCAGTTTTCCTTATGTGGTTTTTTTACTTAAAAGTGCATCCATTTTAAACAAAAGAAAGACAATTTGAGTGGTACCGGCCACACCGGCCCTCGGATTGAGGCAGGGTTGACTCGTACATGTCACATATGACCCATGGATCGTTGTCCTACAGTTTTAACAGAATCCGAATGTGTTTGGTCGGTTTTCCGTATGTCAGTTGTTGTTTTAACTTAAACTGTTGTCCATTTCAAAGAAAAGTTAGACACTTTGAGTGGTGCCGACCACACCGCACCTCGGATTGAGGCGGGGTTGAATCGTACATGTCACAAATGACCCATGGATACATTTCCTAAAGTATTAATAGTATCCGAATGCGTTTGGTCCCTTTTTTATATGTGGTTTTTTTTACTTAAAAGTGCATCCATTTTAAACAAAAGAAAGACACTTTGAGTGGTACCGGCCACACCGGCCCTCGGATTGAGGCGGGGTTGACTCGTACACGTCACATATGACCCATGGATAGTTGTACTATAGTTTAAACATAATCCGAATGAATTTGGTCTGTTTTCCGTATGCCAGTTGTTGTTTTCACTTAAAATCATGTCCATTTCAAATAAAAGTTAGACACTTTGAGTGGTGTCGGCCACACCGCATCTCAGATTGAGGCGGGGTTGACTCGAACACGTCACATATGACCCATGGATACATGTCCTAAAGTATCAACGATATCCGAATGCATTTGGTCCATTTTCTGTATGTGGTTTTTTTTTACTTAAAATCGCATCCATTTTAAACAAAAGAAAGACACTTTGAGTTGTACCGGCCACACCGGCCCTCGGATTGAGGCGGGGTTGACTCGTACACGTCAAATATGACCCATGGATTGTTGTACTATAGTTTAAACAGAATCCGAATGCGTTTGGTCTGTTTTCCGTATGCCAGTTGTTGTTTTCACTTAAAATCCTGTCCATTTCAAATAAAAGTTAGACACTTTGAGTGGTGGCGGCCACACCGCACCTCGGATTGAGGCGGGGTTGACTCATACACGTCACATATGACCCATGGATACATTTACTAAAGTATCAATATTATCTGAATGCCTTTGGTCGGTTTTTCGTATTCCAGTTGTTGTTTTCACTTAAAATCCTGTCCATTTCAAATAAAAGTTAGACACCTTGAGTGGTGTTGGCCACACCGCACCTCGGATTGAGGCGGGGTTGACTCGTACACATCACATATGACCCATGGATACATTTCCTAAAGTATCAACAATATCCGAATGCATTTGGTCCATTTTCCGTATGTGTTTTTTTTACTTAAAAGTGCATCCATTTTAAACAAAAGAAATACACTTTGAGTGGTACCGGCCACACCGGCCCTCGGATTGAGGCGGGGTTGACTCGTACACATCACATATGACCCATGGATCGTTTTCCTATAGTTTAAATTGAATCTGAATGCGTTTGGTCTGTTTTCCATATGCTAGTTGTTGTTTTCAATTAAAATCCTGTCCATTTCAAATAAAAGTTAGACACTTTGAGTGGTGCCGGCCACACCACACCTCAGATTGAGGCAATTTTGACTCGTACACGTCACATATGACCCATGGATACATGTCCTAAAGTACCAATAGTATTCGAATGCGTTTGGTCCATTTTCGGTATGTGATTTTTTTTACTTAAAAGTGCATCCATTTTAAAAAAAGAAAGACATATTGAGTGGTACTGGCCACACTGCACCTCGGATTGAGGCGGGGTTGACTCATACACGTCACATATGACCCATGGATCGTTTTTCTATAGTTTCATCAGAATCTGAATGCGTTTGGCCAGTTTTCCGTATGTCAGTTGTTATTTTAACTTAAATTGTTGTCCATTTCAAAGAGAATTTAGACACTTTGAGTGGTGCCGGCCACACCGTGCCTCGGATTGAGGCGAGGTTGACTCATACATGTCACAAATGACCCATGGATACATGTCCTAAAGTATCAATAGTATCTGAGTGCCTTTGGTCAGTTTTCCTTATGTGGTTTTTTTACTTAAAAGCGCATCCATTTTAAACAAAAGAAAGACACTTTGAGTGTTACCGGCCACACCGGCCCTCGGATTGAGGCGTGGTTGACTCTTACACATCAAATATGACCCATGTATTGTTGTACTACAGTTTCAATAGAATCTGAATGCGTTTGGTCGGTTTTCCGTATGTCAGTTGTTGTTTTAACTTAAACTGTTGTCCATTTCAAAGAAAAGTTAGACACTTTGAGTGGTGTCGCCCACACCGCGCCTCGGATTGAGGCGGGGTTGACTCGTACACATCACAAATGACCCATGGATACAGTTCCTAAAGTATCAACAATATCCGAATGTGTTTGGTCCCTTTTTCGTATGTGGTTTTTTTACTTAAAAGCGCATCCATTTTAAACAAAAGAAAGAGACTTTGAGTGGTACCGGCCACACCGGACCTCTGATTGAGGCGGGGTTGACTCGTACACGTCACATATGACCCATGGATCGTTTTCCTATAGTTTAAATAGAATCTGAATGCATTTGGTCTTTTTTCTGTATGCCAGTTGTTGTTTTCACTTAAAATCCTGTCCATTTCAAATAAAAGTTAGACACTTTGAGTGGTGCTGGCCACACCGCACCTCGGATTGAGGCATGGTTGACTTGTACACATCACATATGACCCATGGATACATGTCCTAAAGTATCAACAATATCCGAATGCGTTTGGTCCATTTTCCGTATGTGGTTTTTTTTATTTAAAATCACATCCATTTTAAACAAAAGAAAGACACTTTGAGTGGTACCGGCCACACTGTCCCTTATATTGAGGCAGCGTTGACTCGTACATGTCACATATGACCCATGGATCGTTTTCCTATAGTTTAAACAGAATCCAAATGCATTTGGTCTGTTTTCCATATGCCATTTGTTGTTTTCACTTAAAATCCTGTCTATTTAAAATAAAAGTTAGACACTTTGAGTGGTGTCGGCCACACCGCACCTCGGATTGAGGCGGGGTTAACTCGTACACGTCACATATGACCCATGGATACATGTCCTAAAGTATCAATAGTATCCGAATGTGTTTGGTCCATTTTCCTTATGTGGTTTTTTTTACTTAAAAGCACATCCATTTTAAACAAAAGAAAGACACTTTGAGTGGTACCGGCCACACCGGCCCTCGGATTGATGTGGGGATGACTCGTACACGTCACATATGACCCATGGATCGTTGTCATATAGTTTAAACAGAATCCAAATGTGTTTGGTCTGTTTTCCGTATGCCAGTTGTTGTTTTCACTTAAAATTATGTCCATTTCAAATAAAAGTTAGACACTTTGAGTGGTGTCAGCCACTACTTCAAAGCACCTTTTCCATATCATTTTCCACATGCATAAACATGAAATACATGGATAACTAAGAAAGCTAAGTAAAAAAATAGAAAAATGAGTATCATAGTACCAAGGAATACTAAAGGTCTAGGTAGTAGACTAATCATACAATAAGAATCAAGTGCAAAAAACAGAATCCGAATGCAATGTCCCTATGAAGTAGAGGAAAACCCCAAAGTGTAAAACCATGTTCAAAAATAAAGAGTTATACAGAATTCAAAAATGTAATGGATCAATCTGCCTCTGATCACCATCACCGTCACCACTATCATCATCAGCCTCATCCTCGCCGCCATATCTATCCTCGTCGTCGTCCTCATCATCGTCCCCATGCTCATTGTCGGCCTCATCCTCGTCCTCGGCATCATCCTCGCCCTTGGCCCCATCCTCGCCCTCGGCCCCATCCTCGCCCTCGTCCACATCCTCATCCTCGCCCTCTTCCTATTTAGCATCCTCGTCATCACCAGGAACATCATCATCTCGATCCCCACTAGAGCTGCTGCCTGGTACATTGGATGATTCACCCATCGACGACATAAATGTCTGACAAGACGCACTAGCCTCTGGTGGAAGTGATGAAGATAATGCTTTCATCAGTTTCATAAATTCTATGTCTATTGTTTGAACTTGTACTTCCAACTCTGTGACCCTTTTATCATACTGTCTTGCATGCTCCTTGACCTGTTCCAACTCAGTGGTACTAGAATGGATACCTGGATATGACCAATACCTCGTCGGGACTATATTCTTACCTGGTTGGCAGCGTACTCGACCAGAGTGCTCATCTCCCAAAACCTGATATAAATGATCGTGTGGCCCAAAATTGTCAGGATCCTGGGCATCAAGAGCCTCTAAAGCAGCCTGTAAAAAATATTAATAGATTATTAAATTTCAAATTAGATATTAAACTTTGAAATAAACAAATTAAAACTTACAATCTTCTCTTGGGTCGGTTCATTTACCGCAGTTCCATCTTTTTTTCTTCTACTCGAGCAAAACAATTTTGCTCGAGGGATACGTCCTTAAATATTCATTTTGTGCTTCTGTAATGACATTGAAACAATATAAAGTGAAAGTATAATCATATATTCATTATTCAATAAATCACATAATTTAAGTAGGATCCACTAAAAAGGGAAAGTCCAAAAGAAAAATAATAAACAACTATATTGTACCTGCTGCCTCTCATGATCTTCCATAGTTGTGCGCCCCAAAGTGTGGAGGTATTGCTTTGAATCAATGTTTTTTTTTTGTTTTTTTCAGAAGATTCCTAAATAATCATTAATAATTAATAAGATTATATTAATGAAAAATATGAAAACTCTCATTTAAATAACTCAAATGAGATTAATACCTTAAATTTGGCAGTCGCCTAATGGGTAATCATTTGGAAATATTGCTCTATCGGGCAGTCATCCACGATAGGTAATGTCTCTAACTCCGTGCCCACTCTATCACACCAGCCAACATACAGCTCATGCTTATAAGCTCTCCAAAGCTCTCCTAACTCTTTTAAACGCACTGGTCGTGTACCTTCGCCATCAGGGAAGTTAAACCGAAGCTGAAACCAAATTGATTAGTTCATTTAAATACAAAAATATACTACATTAAATCTAATAGATTTTTTACCCATATTTGTGCCCACGCATTATCCTTGACTTCGGGTGGCAGATGTCTCCAAGAGAGAGGGCTGGCCGGAATGATATCGGAGTATTTGGCTAGCATCGCCAAAAAAACCTGACATTGCTGCCCAGATTTCTCAATCATTTTTCCATCAACATTGTATTCAACCATCAATTGTGTCTGGTGGTTCCATACCGCATGCAAGCGAGTATGCCCCCTCCCTCGCCTCCTATCTATAGATGAATCTGTTATTAAAGAATAATAATATCAATACAAGTTATAATAAAAATAAATTTTGGTATAAAAATTTGATAGAGTTATATAAATATACCTGTGGTAGTTGGATCAATGGGTGCAGAAGCTGAAGGAATATCCTGTACAGGTGGAGTGTCCCTCAGTGTATGCTCCTCATCCACATATTGTGTCACAGCAGGAGTCGAAGAAGGTGGAATATAATAGCCCGGAGATAATGAACCAGAAGCAAAAGATGATGGCATAGACGTCTGGCCAACTGGTAGTGTAAACATCGGAGGTCTAAATATCTCATATGTCCCTGAAGACACGCCAGGATCAAAATAGGGCATAGAAGATACGTCTGTGGTAGTGGGTCGTCTAACTCTCTCCCCACGAGCCCTCGTACCACCGGCCTCAGTACCGGGACCACTAGATGATCGTCCATCTCTGACACCACCCCCCCCCCCTCCTACCACCAACCTCTCTACTGGGAGAAATATCAGACTCCTCATCAGATATCTGTCGTCTAGGGGGTGGATCCTGAAAAAACGTTTGACAGAAAAGTAAACACATGATATTATAAGTTATTGAAATATTTATATTTGAAATAAAATACTCACAACAGGGATGAGTGGAGGAACACCCATCTGTACCATGCGACGATTATTATATGTCATCTTTTTACGTTGCCTCTCTTCAATGGGTGTCATTTCTTGCAATGAAAACAAATATAGAAGTAATTAGAAATAGATAACTAATGTGTAACCCAAAAAACAAAATATAGAAAAACCATTATGATAAAAAGAACATAATGAAACAGAAGATTTATGGTGTTATGAAGGTATGTACTAGGATACACACTCTGAATGATGTAGGTGAAACATGTAGGTGAGAACATGACTGTATGATTCTATATATTTCCCACCACAACTTCGGGTTCACAATCAACTCTGACAATTGAGCTGTTGGGGTCATCATAAGTAATAAACAGATTGCTTCCAATTGCAGTAGGGATAGTGTCAACTTCATCATCACCATCATCAAAAACATGTCTTGGATTTACTTCAATAATTACACCGAATTTAGGATGACGATGATCTTTGACATAAAAAAATTGTTTCACCATTGATACCAATACATATGGTTCATCGGTGGAAAGAGTGCGAGTCATGTCAATAACTCGAAATCCACAATCATCAATAAAGGTGCCTTGCCTCGTCATTGAATCAAACCATTGAAATTTCATCATCGTGACTCGACCATGCGAGTAATAATACAAAATTATTATTTTATCCACGACACCATAATAAGCATCATTTTCAGAACGAGGTCTAGTGTCCGATGAACTGGAATAACAGTCTGTTGTGGCAGTTATCATAACACCATTATGTTGTGTTCTCATGTTTCTTGCTCGTTCAGTGATAATAAATTTGTATCCATTGATCACAAGTGATTTACAAGCACGAACCATGGTATTAGGACCAAAAGCCAAAGCTCTTATTTCCTCAGAAACAGAGTCTGTAGGTAAACTCGATACCTGAAATATAAACAAATAGTAAACTTAATTAAATATTATTTTTATTTAGTTATTACAGAAATATTTTTACCTTCAATTTCAACCAAGCAGAAAACCCTTTTCTATGAAAAGTATCCTTCTTTCACAAAGATAAAGAATGATGCTTTCTATATATCAATTATTTATGTTCCCTGTAGATAAAAATAATAATATTTTAACAAATATTTAAAATTACAATAGATAAGATAAGAGATACATGTACAATTAACTTACTTTATATACTCATCGAACAAATCACAATTGAACAACACTGTGCGATGTGCCATCTCTCGCTCTTCAATGCTTAATGTTGTCAATGTATATGATCCCGGAATTCCTCCTGTCTGAGGAAGTGATGGAAAACTGGGTTCAATTTTCCCATACTGTTCTTCTACATTTCTCATTGGTCTGTTTATTCTCGTAGTATGATCAGACAAATACATTGAGCAGAAATCCATACATTCTTGAGCCAAGTAACCATTCACAATAGAACCTTCGGTATTATTCCTGTTCCGAACATATTATTTCAATGTGAACATGTTTCTTTCAGTTGGATACATCCAACGGAAAGCAAAAGGTCATCCAAGAAGTATTTCGGTCGGAAGATGGACAGTCAGATGCAACATGCATGTAAAAAATGATGGAGGGAATATTTTTCTCTAACTCACACAAAATTAATGGTGTCTCTGCCAATAGTTTTTTCATGAGGGATTTGGACAACCTCTTAGCACAAAGATCTCTAAACAAATAGCAAAACCGAATAACTGAGACTCTAACATTATTGGACAAGAGATGACGGATTTCTATTGGAATCAACTCATGCAAAAGGACGTGATAATCATGAGTCTTCAAAGATTTCAACTTCAACTCTTTTCTATTGACCCGTTTTGATATATTTCTTGAATAACCATCAGGAACTTTAATAGTCTCTAGCACTTCCAGAAATTGATTTTTTTCAACAGCAGTCATCACATAAGAAGCACATGGAACTTGCCATTTATTTTCACTGATACAGACAGGATGCAATTCTGGTCTGATCCCCCAATATACCAAGTCGCGCCGAGATCGTAAATCATCTTTTGTCTTCCCCTTGACATTTAGAAGAATCGAAAGCAACATTTCACATATATTCTTTTCAATGTTCATTACGTCTAAGAAATGATGTAACAAGTTGGTTGACCAATATGACAACTCAAAGAATATACTCCTCTTCTTACAATTGTAATAGGTATCATTGGAAACATTTTTTCTCTTTTTAGATTTCATTACACTCTTCCCAAATGAATAACTGAAATCTTTCAATTCATTAAGTTCATCAGTTCCAGACATACGCTGAGGTGGATCGTCATTCTCCATGGTATTGTCAAATCTTCGACGATTGTTTCTATATGGATGGTTCATTGGAAAGAATCGTCGATGTCCCATAAAACTAAAACTACGACGATATTTCAGTCTTCTCGATTGAGTAGTCTTCATACAAACAGGACATGACAATTTTCCTTTTTTTCTCCATCCAGACATCATTGCATAAGCAGGAAAATCATCGATAGTCCACATAAGTGCATCACGCATCTGAAATATGTCTTTCGAACATGCATCGTATGTGGGCACACCCACATCCCAAAGAAGTTTCAACTCTTTTATTAAAGTTTTCATGTATACATCTATATCATTGTCGGGATCAGAAGGGCCAGATATCAGTATACTCAATAAAGTGTAAGGCTTTTTCATACACAACCAAGGGGGAAGGTTATAAATGTGTATGAAAACCGGACATGTGTTGTGCGAAGTAAGCATATGACCAAATGGATTAAAACTGTCACATGAAAGACCCAGTCTCACATTACACACGTCGGCTGAAAATTCAAGATATCAAGCATAAAATCTCTGCCATGCAAATCCATCTGCAGGGTGAACCAACTCTTCATTATTCTTTTTTCTCTCGGTATCATGCCATCGCATTTTTACGGATATTTCATCAGACAAGAAAAGGTTCTGTAATCTAGGGATCAATGGAAAGTGTCACATTACTTATTGTGGCACACGAGATGGTGTTCCATCATCTTTTGGCTTCCATCGGGAGGTTCCGCATTTTATACAATCATTTCTTTCAGCAGTTTCCTCCCAAAATAAGATGAAATCATTCGGGCAAGCATGAATTTTTTTTTGAGAATCCAAGTTCATCAACCAACTTCCATGACATATAGTGGTTTGAGGGAATATCTGCATCATCTGGAAGTAAGTCCTTTAAGAAGGTAAGAATGAAATCATTTGCAGTATTTGAAATCCCATACATAGTTTTCCCATGAAACAATCGGATTAAAAATTCCAACTTTTTCATTTTATCACATTGCTGATATACTGGAGTCGTCGTAGCATCGTTCAATTTTTTCACCCTATCAACATCATCATTTTCATTGGACGCATCATGTATGCTTGTATCGAAATCTTGTTGGTTGGACATTCTTTCCTTCTCATGATGTCGAATAAATGGAAACCGATCATATATCAAACTCTCCAATTCAGTCCTATCATTTGGATCATCAACATTTTGAGATTCCATTTTCTCTCCATTGTGATACCACACATAATAGTTTGTTTGGAAACCATATTTGGTTATATGATAGTTAACTGCTTCACGGCCCAACCAAGGTCTTCCAACACAATTAAAACATGGGAAGTGTATGCGACCACTATCTGAAGCCTTGTCAAATGAAAAATCTAGAAAGCTTTTCAAATTATTTTGAAAATCGGTTGAAATCCGATCAGTTTCGTACATACAACTTCTATCCATTCTGTAAAAAAATCACAATAAGTCATTTAAAAGTAATTCAATAATATTAAAGTTTAATCAAAAAAATATTTATGTAAATGACAATTGTTTACTCTATATAAAAGCATAAATGACACATTACTCTTTATGAGAATCATATTAAGAAATACAACAAAATGCAGTGTATATAAGAAAATAAGATAAAAAATTTCTAATGCCTATATTCAAGGATTGACCAGTAAGATATTGGAAGTGGATCAAGGAATACATAATCCTTAAGGGTCTTGTTGGGAGTATATGAGTTTTATACTTTAACTTCTTCAAGTAGATCAGGATGAGGAGTAGGATGAGGATCATGGGAGTGGCAGGACTGTCCAAGGGAGGTGTGGCGTGTCCAGGGGGTGCGGGGTGTCTAGGGGGTGGTGGGGCCGTTCGGGGGGTCGGAGGTGTCCAGGGGGTGGGGGGATTTCTAGGGGGATCGGGGTGTCCAGGTGGGCGGGAATTCCGTGGGGGTGGTTAGGTTGTCCAAGGGGGTTGGGGTGTATAGGTATATTTATATGAAAAGAATACCCCCACAATAATCATGCAGCCCTGTCATTAGTCTAAACCCCTAGAACACATAAAAGAATCTAGTATGGACATTTACTAAAATATTTAACACCATACGAATGAAAATACACTCTAAATATAGTTTTAGAGGATATAATGGTGTGTGTGAAAAAAATGATATTAAATCAATTTAAATGAATTTGGAAAAAATGAGGGTTTATAATACACTAAGAGTACCTCAAACAATCCAAAACCACTATAGCACCACATATTCAACTTCATGAAACAAGACTTGGAAATATTACCTACGTCTTTACTGATGACCACCTAATTGGAACACTCTATTTATGGTTCTTGAACACAAGGAACAAACAATGTTTGGTCTCTACCAACTCAATCACCCGCTTGTAGATCATAATCTTGTTTCCCCTTATACTAAAATGGTATCACTAGAAGATACTACTAATACCGGACCTAAACCATTCATTCTCCATAAAACAATGATCAAAGAACCATCAGAGGTATCTCTCATGTAACCACAACCATTTTTATCTATGATGTAACGAAATTCACAAGAATGACTTTTATTCAATAATCTTTTGGTATATAATGTGCATCAAAAATGGTTCAATTATATAGTTCATCACATTCCAATTTATTAATCACTGAAACGCATGGCCTATTGTCGCCTATCGACCGGTCAAAATTTTGGTGCTCTGCTAATGTGTATAGCAGCACTCGGGTCGAATCCTCGGCGATGATACTTTGTAATAGTCATTTTTTTTAGTTGATTGTATTTTTATTAGGGGGGTTTGTTTGCAGAGCTTAATTGAAATGATTTATGGATGATGTTTGATTTACCAAATTGATAAAGATTGGGGTGAGTTCATCATTGGGGAGTTAAGCATGTGATATCCTTGAGCCTTACTTTGTATTGCATTAAATTAACACCCATGTCATTAGTTGACATTGATTGGAATTACTAAGTGTGAAGGCTTTTAATCCAAGCCTCAACTTAACTTAGGGTTCTAATATCAATCAAAACTTATTTATGGTAGTGTATTTATGGTTCCAATAATCCATGGAAACCACTCGTTAAACAAAACATATCATTAATCCATGACATATTAAGTTTAACATACACAATATTAATTTAAAGAATACTCATCGAGCCAAACTCTCAATCACTTAACATCACCAAATTATAAGTCACCCCAATGAGAGATTTACTCAGCCATTTGGATGTTTAATATTCTGGTTAAAATAATTATGATGATAAATTAATAATATAAGGAAAAGAAAGGGATTAGAAAAGAGTGGTAGGTTGACACACACACACGAACGACGATGATAATTAAAAACAGATTTTTGATTGAATGAGGAAGCAAAAGAAAGGAAGGGGATTCAACTGAATTTAAACTATTTTAGGAACATAAATATTAAACTATATAAGTTGGATGAGAATAAGAGATATTGAAGAATTAACTTTCATTAAAACAGAATTATAAAGAAAGATAATTACAAGATTACAAAAATGAAGAACACAAAAGTAAGTGAAAACAAAGAGTGGAGGAAAGGTCTCTCAAGTGAAAACTTGAGTATGGCAGGTCCTCCCAAGACTTTGGAAAATCTTTGGTCGTGCCAATATGATCTACTCTCTTCTGAAATTCCAACCCCTCTCAAGGAGATAAGGGGAGAGTATTTATAGACCAAGGAGTGGACTATTTGCATTCCCAATATGTCCCTCCAATTGAATCGCCAATTTGGCTATTCAGAAAGCCTAATATTCAAATATCTCCTTATTCAAAGTTATAGAAAATAATGTTGGCCGACTAATCTCAAAATTTGGAGTCATTTGGACTTAAGGATCAAAAGTTATGGCCGGTTTATTAAACAAAGTTAAACTGTCCATTTCAATCCAGTCTTTTTGAAGTCCATAATGTGAAAGGGTTTTTGAATATGAAGATGCCTTCAAATCCGAATGGTTTCTTCAACAAAGTCTGCCGCCTATATCTCCTATTTCACACTGAAAAATCTAAGCTCTATTTGATGCTTACATCATGAGAGATGTCATGAATACTATACTGATTTTAATTCTCGGCCAGAATGGTGGGCTGGACTTCAAAGCTTTATTTGGGCCCCTTGTACTTGGATTTGGGCCTTAAATTTTTATCCAAGATGACATGTAGTGTCCCCAGAATTATGGTGGAGAGTTAATGTTTTTGGACTTCTGTATTGAGCCCAGTAAATCAATCTTCAAGGCTGGTCCAGTTTGTTCACAGATTCTTTGGTCTTGTATGTGAGGACCATATGACCCTTCAAATGGCAGAATTGGATCATGGTTCCTTCTAATGAAATGTTTTATATTGAAAGGAGAATCCTAAAAAACAATAACCACACAATTTGGATCAGTATAGTGATAGTTATTATTAAAACATTAAACTGACTCAATTGGACTACTTCTAAAAATGCTCTAATATTATACTTAATATTAAAACATTAATATTTCACACAAATTATTCACATTTCATATAAAATAAGTAAAGGTGGAATATAATAAGTCATGAAAATATTAATAACATCAACTCCCCCACACTTAGTTTTGTGCATGTCTTCATGTGCAACAAATATAAAAACATGACAAAATCATTTTTACTCACCAACAGATATTAAAATTTTGTTTTCTCCAATCAGAGGAGGTTTAGAATATTTCACTAATCCATTTTGAATTCCACCACAAGTTGTTACAGAAACAATGTTCCAAAACTAATTCATTTTTTCATGCTCAAATTTAGAAATGGAAAATGTGGACACTCAAAACTCACACCTCTCAAGATGATAAAATTCATTTGTGGAGGTTCACTCTTTCACCAACAAAAAGTGAAAATCTTAGAGTTTGAAAAGATCTCTCAGCTTACAATCCCTATCCAAGGTGAACAAGAATCAAGAGGTCTTTTTAATGGGATTTTTCTGTGTCTATGGGACGGTAGGAATATAATGTCCAAGAGAGAGAATAAGAGGGTTAAAATACCAACATAGAAAAACAATGCACATTTTTTTGAAATAAAACATGGAAGGAAATGAAAACACATATTTACAAGGGAATGATTGTGTGAAGAAAGACACAATAGAGGAAGAAAATATGAAGGGGATGAGAAGATGAAATATTTACAAACCACCAAACTTCTCCCAATGATATAAGAATATAATGCAAGTGTTCTTTTTTTCCTTTTTTTTCTTTGTTTTTTTGAAAGTTGACCTTGAGACAGATCTCACAATCATATACCAACCCATGTTTGACCTCCTCATGAAACTAATTGTAATAGTTATAACAAGATCAAAGGTTGAGGAAGAGTGATTTTTGACCTACCCAAGACACAACCCATTTGTTTCATTTTTTTTTTTTGATTTTTTTTTTTTGAATTTTTTTTTTGAACACTTTTCAATTTTTTTTGAACACTTTTCAATATCATTTGTACAATACATGACCAAATCCCACTGAATTAAAACCTCCCCCCACACTAAAATTGATTCTTGTCCTCAAGCATATGATAACACACCAGAAAGTAAGGAAATGATACCCAAAAATGAAATCCATTCCCCCCCACACTTAAATTTCAAAAACTTATGCAATGAAAATCCATGTTGATATTGGGTGGGATAAGGTATTGGTATTATAATGTGGCTATCAAAGAAAAGGTTTTCATAGGCTCGAAGGAGATTTCAAAAGGAGGATTAATGTAAGGGAAATGGGAGGCTATTTGGCTATTGTGATTTTCATGTGGTTCAGAAAATGCCTCTATCATATTAATGCACACTAGGGTAGGAAATTTAGCTTGAAGGTCTAAAAACTCAAGACTCACAAATGGGGGTGAAAACACACATTTTGAAAAGATGTCCATAGGTGGCCTTGGCATGAAAGCAAATGTTTGTTCTCACGGTTGGGGAAAATAATTTTCCAAATAAAAAATTGAGCATTCAAAATTTGTTAATTATGACACAAAATTCTTTATCCAAATTCATAATGAAAATACAAAAATTTTGAGATGAAAACATGTCTGTTAACTCCCCAAAATGGTTGGACAAAATTTCAAAACTCGATGGTGAGTAAGCATGACTCTTTTTTTGTAATTTTTTTTAAGTAATTATGTTTTTTTTTAGTTTTTAAGGTTTTTTTTAAAAAAACACACCCATACAAGAAAGAGAAAAAGAAAGGGTTTGATGAATACAGTGGTAAAAAAATGAAAGAGAGAGGAAGAAGAAGAAAGAGGTAGAGAGAGGAAGAGATAGAGAGAGAGTTAAACGGAAAGAGGTGCCCCCTGGTTTGGATTTTGTGGGTTTCCATCTCCATCTAGTGGTGGGTCAGCTAGAGAATTTTGGGATTCGGTGGAAGTCGAGGTGGTTCCAGGACAGTGGGAAGTTACCTAAAAAATAAAATTCATTATTCATCTAATGAAAATCTAAAAATAAAGTGAAATTTCATAAAAGTAAAAGAAAAAATGGGTTGCCTCCCAAGAAGCGCTGCATTTATTTGTCTACAGCTGGACAATTGCAGTGGACTACCCATAGTCTGGCGGTGGCCATCGTATTTTCTCAACTCCAGTGTGCTTCCAGAAAAAAAAATTCTTTGGGAGGCCTGATGATTCATTGGATAATTTCTTCCCATCCTTGTTGGTGTGCTTGCAATTCAATGGGGTTAGAAAGAGAATATTTCTATCCTCACTTTGGTCTTCAACCTGAGGAATGATTTTATCCAAAAAGTGATGGTTTTCTATTCTTGGAAATTCAGGAATATGGATCAATTTTGATGGTTCATTTATGTAAGGATCAGATAACACAGAACTACAGTATGAGATCCCAATTGTTTTTGACTCATTTATTTCATCACTTACCGATGTAAAGTAATGAGGATCAGTGGAGTCATAAGACTGAATAAAATTTTCAATATCCTTTATTTTAATGTCGTTCACCAAAGAATGGTCAATTTCAACCTCACCAGGGATCAATTTATTAATTAGGGTACAAATATCACAAACATCACTACCATCAGGACAATATAAACACATTGGTTCAAGGTTCACTTCACATATAATAGAATTTTCAGAATCATGGATAGGAAAGGATAAATGTGGGATAATCTGATCTGAATCAAAAAATGAGAATTCTAGTTCATTTTCCTCATTACCATCCATGTTGGAGAATTGGAGGTCAGAGGTGAGATGATATTCCAAAGAGTTTTCAAGATCCTTTAGATCAATGGAGTTTTCATTTGTAATGTCAACATCAATTTCACCATTAATCACTTGGTTAATGAGGATGCAATATTCACAAACTCCTCTATTAGTAGAACAGGAAGAACATGATGGATTAGGATTCAACACACTCTCAGAGGGAGTTTCAGAAACATGGATAGATAATATAGTGTGATCCTCAGATGGGTATCGCATGGCTTGGAAAATGTTGAAATTGACCAGTTGGTCTCCAAATTCCATGGATAAGATGACAGCATGGACATCAATTTTGGTTTTAGATGTCATAAGGAATGGTCTTCCTAGAATTAAGGGAGATAGAGAAGAGTTCATCTCACCTTCCATGTCAAGGACATAGAAGTCATTAGGGAAGATAAGATCATTGACTTGGACAAGGACATCCTCAATTATTCCCTCAGGACTGGTTGTGCTTCGATTGTCTAACTGAATGACAACACCCGTTGGGTGCAAGTGACCTAGACCAAGGTTAGAGAATATGGATTTGGGCATGACATTAATTGAGGCTCCTAGGTCTATGAGTTCATCATCAAAGTTGGAACTTCAAATTTGGCATGGGACTGTAAAGGTCCCTGGATCTTTGCACTTAATGGGTATGGAATGCTGGGTGGAAACATTTTCAAAGGTCCTAAGTTTCCTCTTGTGGGTGCACAATTCCTTAAGAAACATGTCATACTTAGGAATTTGTTTTATAGAATCTAAGAGGGGAATGTTGACTTCAACACGTCTAAACATGTCGAGAATTTCAGGATATGGTTCAAAGGACTTCCTTGGTTTAGAAACGGCTTGAGGAAAAGGAATTGGATTCCTAAGTGGAATGGAAGTAGGTGATGGAATGGATTCAGATTCCTTTTCAATTTTCTTTTTCTTTTCATTTTCTAGGTCAACATTCAAAGGAGGGTTTGAGGATTTATCTTGAGGCATAGCAAGTTTCTTTCCTGATCTAAGTGCAATTGCACTTACATTACCCTTGGGGTTGGGTAATGGTTGAGCTGGGAGTTGGGAAGAATTTGATTATTGTTGCTTGCTCAGGTGGGATGCAAGTTGACCTATTTGAGTTTTAATGTTTTTAAGGCTAGAACGGGTGAAGGAGGTAAGATCCTCCACTGCACTTTCCCATGGTTTCTTGGAAGAAGAGGCTTGTCCTGGATTGGGATTACCTTGATTTTGGTTCTTGGGAAAGCGATTGTATTGAGTTGGGAATTGGGAAGGCTCATTCGGATAGTGGAATCCAGGAGGAGGATTGTTCCTTTGAGGTTGAGGAGAAAAAGGATAAGGTTGATGGAAGTTACCACCACCTTGACCATATTGGAACTGGTTTGGGTTTTGAGGAGGGAATTGAGGGGGATGAGATATGGGATTACCATACCTAAGGCCTTGGTTATAGGAAGAAGAGAAAGGCTCGTAGTGAGGTTGGTTGAAGTTTCTAACAAACTGACCTGATAGTTGAGGATTGGGGTTCCGCTGAGAATATGCTGCATTGAGCTCCATTGGTCCAGATGAATCAGATTGATCCTCTTGAAGTTGTAGACATGTGTCTGTTGGATGAGCTGAAGAGTTGCAGATTCCACAGTTTTTGATAGGTCCAGGAAACATTGATTGTAGAGAAGATGAGGTTGGGGATTTGGTAGCCACCGCTAGTTGACGCACAAGACCTATAAGTTCACTCATCCACTCAGTCATCTTGTTAGGCTCTATGGATTGATTATCTTGGGCCTGTTTGACTTGAGCATGTGCTCGAGTATGGAATTGTTGTGTGTTTTCAGCCATGTTACTTATGAGATCTCTTGCAGCTGGAAGAGTTTTATCAACCAGAGCACCACCACTTGCGGCATCAATGAGATTTCTCTCCATAGCCAATAACCCCTCATAGAAGTATTGGATAAAGAGTTGGTCAGGGATTTGATGATGTGGGCAGGTTTCCATAAGCTTTTTGAACCTCTCCCAGTACTCATGGAGTGATTCACTTGGGAATTGACGTATACCACTTATTTCCTTTCGGATGGAAGTGGTACGAGAAGCAGGAAAGAATTTTTCTAGAAAGAGACGCTTCATGTCATTCCATGTAGTTATGGAACCAGGAGGGAGGTAGTAGAGCCATGACTTGGCAAAGTCAGCTAGGGAGAAAGGGAATGCTCGGAGTTTGATTTTTTCTTCAGAAACCCCTTGAGGCTTCATGGTAGAGCATACTACTTGGAACTCTTTAAGGTGAAGATGTGGATCCTCACCGGCTAGCCTGTGAAAATAAGGGAGAAGATGAATCAAACCCGATTTGAGTTCGAAGTCAGCTTCAATGTTTGGATATTGAATACCAAGAGGTTGGTAATTCATATCAAGGGCAGCGAGTTCTTTCAATGTTTTTTCCCTAGGATTGGCCATATCGAGTTCAATTGGTAGGGTAATGATTGGTTCTTGGGTGATTTGGTTTTCCCTAATTGTCCTCCTAAGTCGACGAAGAGTTCTATCAATTTTAGGGTCAAACAAATCTAAGGGATTGTTTGGGAGGCTGTGGGGCATTCAAAGAGATTTAGAAAGGATGAGTAAGGCGAGTTTTTCTTTGTATTTTTTCAGTTTATGATGTTTAAGAGGAAGACGGGTTTTCTTTGTGTTTTTTTTTCAATTTTTTTTAAAAATTTTGTTTTTTTTGGTTTTTTTTACAATAACCAGAAACTAATGACTAATTAAAGCAACATCCCTAGAAACGGCGCCATTTAAAACGCATGGCTGATTTTCGCCTATCGATCGGTCAAAATTCAGGTGCTCTTCTAATGTGTATAGCAGCACTCGGGTCGAATCCTCGGCGATGATACTTTGTAATAGTCGTTTGTTTTTAGTTGATTGTATTTTGATTAGGGGGGTTTGTTTGCAGAGCTTAATTGAAATGATTTATGTATGATGTTTGATTTACCAAATTGATAAATATTGGGGTGAGTTCATCATTGGGGAGTTAAGCATGTGATATCCTTGAGCCTTACTTTGTATTGCATTAAATTAACACCCATGTCATAAGTTGACGTTGATTAGAATTCCTAAGTGTGAAGGCTTTTAATCCAAGTCTTAACTTAACTTAGGGTTCTAATATCAATCAAAACTTATTTATGGTAGTGTATTTATGGTTCCAATAATCCATGTAAACCACTCGTTAAACAAAACATATCATTAATCCATGACATATTAAGTTTAACATACAAAATATTAATTTAAAGAATACTCATCGAGAAAAACTCTCAATCACTTAACATCACCAAATTATAACTCACCCCAATGAGAGATTTACTCAGCCATTTGGATGTTTAATATTCTGGTTAAAATAATTATGATGATAAATTAAGAATATAAGAAAAACAAATGGATTAGAAAAGAGTGGTAGGTTGACACACACACACGAACGATGATGATAATTAAAAACGGATTTTCGATTGAATGAGGAAGCAAAAGAAGGGAAGGGTATTCAACTGAATTTAAAATATTTTTGGAACATAAATATTCAACTACATAAGGTGGATGAGAATAAGAGATATTGAAGAAGTAACTTGCATTAAAACAGAATTACAAAGAAAGAGAATTACAAGATTACAAAAATGAAGAAGACAAAAGTAAGTGAAAACAAAGAGAGGAGGAAAGGTCTCTCAAGTGAAAACTTGAGTATGGCAGGTCCTCCCAAGCCTTTGGAAAAGCTTTGGTCGTGCCAATATGATCTACTCTTTTCTGAAATGCCAACCCCTCTCAAGGAGAGAAGGGGAGAGTATTTATAGCCCAAGGAGTGGACTGTTTGCATTCCCAATCGGTCCATCCACTTGTATCGCCAATTTGGCTATTCAGAAAGCCGAATCTTCGAATATCTCCTTATTAAAAGTTCTATAAAATAATGTTGTCCGACTACTCTCAAAATTTGGAGTCATTTGGACTTAAGGATCAAAAGTTATGGCCGGTTTATTAAACAAAGTTAAACTGTCCATTTCAATCCAGTCTTTTTGAAGTCCATAATGTGAAAGGGTTTTTGAATATGAAGATGCCTTCAAATACGAATGGTTTCTTCAAAAAAGTCTGCCGCCTATATCTCCTATTTCACACTGAAAATCTCAGCTCTATTTGATGCTTACATCATGAGATATGTCATGAATACTATACTGATTTTAATTCTCGGCCAGAATGGTGGGCTTGACTTCAAAGCTTTATTTGGGCCCTTTGTACTTGGATTTGGGCCTTGGAATTTTTATCCAAGATGACATGTAGTGTCCCCCAAATTATGGTTGAGAGTTAATGTTTTTGGACTTCTGTATTGACCCCAGTAAATCAATCTTCAAGGCTGGTCCAGTTTGTTCATAGATTCTTTGGTCTTGTTTGTGAGGACCATATGACCCTTCAAATGGCAGAATTGGATGATGGTTCCTCCTAATGAAATGTTTTATATTGAAATTAGAATCCTACAAAACAAGAACCACACAATGTGGATCAGTATAGTGACAGTTATTATTAAAACATCAAACTGACTCAATTGGACTACTTCTAAAAATGCTCAAAAATTATACTTAATATTAAAACAATAATATTTCGCACAAATTATGCACATTTCATATAAAATAAGTAAAGGGGGAATATAATAAGTCATGAAAATATTAATAACATAAATCAAACATACATGATAAAAATTGATCATTGACTTTCATTTAATTACAACCATCATATTTCATTTAATTCTTAACAAGCATAGAAGCATGGAAATTGGAATCTAATAACTTTAATTAGTCCCCAAAACTTTTTAATAAATTTAACATGAAAAATAAAACACTTTGAAATCTAAATAATCACTATGAAGTAAAATGATCTTGGAATTCTATTGCACAAGTAAAAACACTCAATGATGGAATATATGAAAAGAATATTAATATAAATTATTAAAACAAGATAATAAAGTAACAATGAATGTTAAAAATAAACATGTGATTGAATTTTATAACATATAATAAAAATTTCTTGGTAAGGAAACCTGAAAGGCACGTCAACAAATTAGACAAATGTCTAATGCAATCTATATGGGCTGGAATATTCATGGAATGTAAATAAAGAACGGAAACATAAATTGGGCTGGAACAGAAATTCGGCTGGAATATGAGAATAGAAATTGGTATCATCCCACATAAAAATCGAAACTAAAAACTAAGAAAATACCTCAGCCTTGGATGGGATGGAGGAAGAGAACCCGAATAACCTCCAAAATCGCCTCCAAAATCGCCCAAGCGCTCCCGTTTAGGGATCTGGATTGCGAATGTGGGAGAGGATCGGCTACTGGCAATTTGGGGGAAAGTTTTCCCAACGGTTTTTAAAAACCGTTGGTATATAACTCCATCCCAAACCTATACCAACGGTTCAATGAGAACCGTTGGTAAAAGGTCACCGAAATCCCACTTTTCCCAACAGTTCTCATTGAACCGTTGGTAAAAACACCCCTATACCAACGGTTGTGATGAACCGTTGGTAAAAGCTTCCAAAAAACCATCTATACCAACGGTTATCAGAAACTATTAGTATAGATGGATATTCCCAAAGGTTTAGTAAACCGTTGGGATATAAGTGTTGGAAAAACTCTGTTTTCTAGTAGTGATAGTATTAAAAGAATACTAAGAAGATACTATAAGCAACAATAATACCTCATAAACAAAACATGACACAAAAGCTATATACATACATCCTAGTGAGTAAAAAATATCAAAATGACTCCCCATGACCCAAACCTATGAGACTACATGTCCTCCATCAACCAACAGATGGTGATAATCAAGAATATCCACCCCAGTACATGGTCCCATTTCCTTTATCCATGTCATACATAATAAAGTCTACAAACACCCAAAGACCTGAGAAAGGTGTAAGGAATGAATACCCATAAGATACCACTATAAATATATAAAAGGATTTTATCCATGTAAACCAATATACTAGTTTGAAAAAAAAAATCAAAACTAATCCTCTTTGAAAACATACTATTTTTAAATAAACCTTTGAAATCCATTTGGTTCCCCATTTTGGTCAAAATCAGTTTTCCAAAATAATCTTCAACATGGATCAGAATTGCCAAAAAAACAAGGGGAAGAATAATATCATTACCAATCAACCATATAAATGGTAATGGTCATAAAAACATCATCACATAAAAATGGGACCAATAAAATGCATAAAGTATATAAAAAATATATCATGAGTAATGTGAATCTTGGGCTCTAACCATCATTCATATCATGAGTGTGTATAACAATTTTTATAGCTAGATAAAAAAATAGAATCTCTTATGGTCTTCCCCGAGACCAAATCTAATAGATATCATGGTCTCTTGATAACCAATATAGAAGATCTCATGATATTCTTACCCAAATTCTCTCATGATCCCTTAGAAACAAAAATTGAAGCTCAAATGGCATTCCCTTTGAAGCCTCAAATGGTCCCTTGAACAAACCCCTTTGTCACACCCTGGTTAACCCATGTGTTACTCCATTCCAACACAATCACAATCAAGTGCCCATATTAAACACATCATATCACAATCCATCCCATAAAAAACATTCTCGTTTTTTCAAAACACATTTCCAAAGGTAAAATCATTTTTAAAACCACTTTAGAAACTCTTTTAAAGCCACAAAACATGTTTCATACATTTTAACAAACACGTGGTGTACAAAAAAGACACCCATTTGGAAAAACTTCTTTAAGAATCCAATTTCCAAAACACGCCATGAATCACATAAAACATGGTATAAATATCCATAATGAATCATTTAAATGTAAATTTGAATAACAAAAACCAATGGTGATTAGAGATTTAAAGGTAATCCATGGTGAATTCCCTTTAATAGAGACACCCACCTCATATTTTGTCCCAACCTCATCGGCCTCAATAATAACTACCCAAAAGAGGAAGATTAATCCCTTATTCACCTAATTCATAATAATAAAAACCATTTCCCACAACACATACCCTAGATTCGGCCAAAACCCCCACCAGGGTTTCACATCTCTATAATGGAGGAGAAAAAATCCAGAAAATGGGAAATGTGTAAGAAACAAAGAAGAAATTGTCTTACATCAAGATAAAACACCAAGATTCCAAGAGTAAATCATTACAAAAAGTGAGAGAAGCTCTAAATCCACAAAAGAGAGGATAAATACATTAGGGAAGGAAAATGAGGGCTCAACACTTAAGAAATAGATATGATAATAATGATAAAACACCACTTTTTAAGTAACATGGTTTGGCTGCATGGATAGGAAAACCATGCACTAACCATGAGGGTACCATTGTCCACCCAAAAAATGGTTCACATGGTTACCCCAAGGTATCATAAGGTTTTAAAAACTATGATCAAAATATAAAAAACTTTAATATCACCCTCTAGAGTTCCCTTTCATGTTTATTCACATAGTTAGACAATTCATGTTCAAATTGTGTGTTATGATATGTCCTCCAAAAATCCCCTATTTTTAACCCTCAATACCCAGGAACTCCACAAATGGATAAAAAAATAAATAAAAATAAAAATTAGACATACCAGTGACCCGATAAGTGTCACAAACTCCCCACCATGCCACTTTATTCCCCTAGAAAGTCCTCAGGATTCACTATAAGATAATAGGTGATGCCAATTCTTCCTCACCAATGATTCTTGCACCCACATATCATGGATATTACTTCCATCCTATAAAATCACACATACCAACACGATCGATTTATCATGGAGAATATTTTCCTGATAATCCAATATATGAACACGCTTCTACACCACAGTGTCATTAGGATCAAACTCAAAATCTTCCCACTCTAACACATGAGATGGGTCTTGATGGTATCTCTTCTACTGGGATATGTGAAACACATCATGGATTGAGTTCAGTCATGGTGGCAACTCTAGTTGATCGGAAAAATTCCCCAGATGCTCTATAACATAGAATGATCTAACATAATGTGGCTCCAAAATTCCCTTATTTCATAAGTAATGTAGTTACAACTGAATGGATACCTAAAGAAACACCTGATCACCAACCTAGAACTCCAACAAGTGAATAAAATGGTTATAATATGACTTCTAGAGACTCTAAACTATATCTTACATTTTCTAAATCAAATGAATAATTGCTATCATCTCATATATGAGGCTCAGTCTAACCAAGGAACACTCACCCACCTCATTCCAACACGATGGGGATTGTCATGGCCACCCTTACAGTTCCATAAATAGGGACCTGCTAATAAATTCCTGATAACTATTATTATAACAAAACTCATCCAACAGAAAGTGTGTTTCCTACAAACTTATGAAATCAATCACATGTGATCACTACATATCCTCAAGATTCTTTATGGTCTACTTAGTTTGACCATACTACTATGTGTGATACACAATTCTCAATTTTAGATGGGTTCCCATGTAAAGACCTGTAAAATTCAAGGGAAATTTTTTCTTAATTTTATTTGGAATTTTACAAGAACGCAGTTTCTGACGGCACTTGATTCCGAGGCCCGGAGTGCCCGGAATCAATTTCCAAAGTTTGGCTCAGGTACGTTCAGTGAACGAACGAGCGGGATTTCCTATCTTTTGAACCGGTGCTCGGAATTGAAATCTGATAGCACCGATGAACTCGCAACGCCGGTAATCGCTTAAGGGGACCTTTACCATAGTTGCATTTGAGCAGGAGAAGAAGTTAATTAATGGGGTTTAATTAAAAAGTAAATAAAAATTGTTGGATCAATTTTATTTCATATCAAGGTGGTTAATTTCTCCCATGGGAAGTTGGTGGTGGGGCCCACATCCACCCAACTTCCCATGTGTGGATAATTGAAAGGGTGGGGCCCACACGAACACCCCACCTTTTCAAATCCCTTAACGCCCTAACCCCTCTTAAACCATCACCTTCCTAACTCCCCATTAACTCACTTTCATTATTTTTTAACAACTTGTTATAATTAATAAGGTGAGTTATTTAATTTCAAACTCTTGAAATTCAAATGGTTAGGTTGTGTTAATAAATTAAGACTTGGTCTTATTTTATTATTGTTCGAGTTTTTTCCACCTTGAGAGGATTGGGAAGCGTGAAGTCTTATTCTTCTTCAACCTCGACGAAGAACGCGAAGAACACCATTCTTCAACGAAGAACACCTCCGCTGAAGAACGCGACGTCTTCTTCCAACAACGTTTCCTCGTTGGACGCACCTCGACGACAACGGAATAGAAGTTCATTTTCCGCGAAGCCCGACTTCCGCGACGGTCTCCTTCCACGGCTCATTGACATACACCGTTCTTGAAACCGAGGTAGGGGTTTATCTTATTTATTTATTTTTCCGTTCTTGAAATCTAGATAGTCGTTCTTCGTGGTTAAAACGACTAAATGATAACAATTAACGAGAGGGGGCCGGACTGCACAAACACGGCCGAACCCCCTTCTTATTTCTTGTTTGATTCTTTGTGGATGGAACGGAATGGCGTGGTGTCGTCGCACCACGCGGGAATCACACGGCAAGTTTTACGCGCCGCCGTCGTACCACGCTGTGGAGTTGAACGAGGACGCGACGCCGTCGCGCCGCGTCAAAGAGAACCGAAGACACCACGGCCGGAGCGGGGCCGCGGTGGAAGGGCGTGGTGCCATCGCACCGTGATGGATGAACCAAGTCGCGGCCGGTTCCGGGCCGTGGCGGAGCAGGGTGACCGGCGGAAGGTTCTGGGCCGCCGGTGTCGGCGAAGAAGGGGACTGGCCGTTGCCGGTCCCGTGGAGGCCGGAACCGGCCGGCCAGGGCGGGCCAGCCGGATCGGTGTGCAACCAGGGGTTCAAACCCCCAGCTAGCTTGCCAAAACGGCCCCCCTTAATTGCGGGGGGTCGCGATTACACAGGGGGGGAGCCCCCCCCCCCCCCTTGCCGAAACGGCTCGGCCTTTGGCCGAGCCGCACAGCGCGCTGGGCGCGCTGTGCCCAGGCGGTCCGCCAGGCTGGGCCACGCCCGAGCTGGGCCAACCCGGAATGGGGTGGGTCGACCAGGTTCGGGCGGACCGGGGGGTCTCGGGCCGGGCCCGAAACCACCATTTTCGGACCGTTTGGGTTCAATTGCCCATAACTCGTGCTACGGAACTCCGATCAACACACCTTCATCGGAGACACGATCCTTGGAATGAGACGGTCGTTTCGACATATCGCACTCAAGGTTTCGAAATACTTTGAGTTCGGCCGGGTTGGTTCGTACACGAAACCAACCGGGCCCTCGGAGCAGAAACGCTCATATCTTGAGCTACGGACGTACGATTGACGTGCCGTCAACTTTGTTGAGTTCCTCTTAGTGAGACGGATCTTTTGGATTACTTCGCCCGAGGTTTGGACGCAGGAGGAGTACGGTCGGGTTGGTTTTGCCTTAAAAACCAACCGGGCCCCTGGAACGAAAAAACCAATGACTCTCAGACCGGGCGTCCGATTGACGCGCCGTCTACGACGTTGAGTTCCTGTTGACGTTACGGAACTTTTCGATACATCAACTCTAGACTATGTGTCAGTTGATGTATCAGCCTCTCGGCTCGTGGAGCGGACCCTCCAGAACGAGCTTGCTATGTGCGGGAACCCTAGAGCTGGCTGCGACTACTACTGTGACGACGACGACTGTGCAGAGATCCTCAGTGGATTCGACGACGACGACTACAGCACTCAGCGATCCTATGTGGATCAGTGCTACCGATCCTGTGTGGGTCTGATCCTGTGTGGGTCAGCGCTCAGCGGTTCTGTGTGAGCCAGCCCCTACAGATCCTGTGTGGGTCTTTGCGGGGGTTAGTTTCCTACCGATCATGTGTGCGTCTTTGCAGGGGTTAGTACCTTTAGATCCTTTGTGGGTCCGACGACTTAGATGGATCAGTGATCATCTCTATCGTCTTACGAAGAAGTATACCTGTGTGAGCTGAATCTTGTTTTCTTTCCTGTGTGGATTGTGTAGTGTTATACTGTGTGGATTACGTTTTTCTTTCCTGTGTGGAATACGTATACTTTTCTGTGTGGACTGGGTTGTACTTGGGCTTGGAGGTTGGAGCATATTGGAATTGATGACTTAGGTATATGTATGGGCATATACCTAAGCAGTGTCAGTTGTTACTTCGTGATTGTATCTTTCATTTGTGGTTTGTCCTTTGTGGATTTTGGGAGACCTTCGGGGGTCTCGGGGTCCCTACTGAGTAGCTTATACTCACCCCTACACGGGCTATGCTCGCACTACGTTGTGTTGGTTGTAGACGACGGACAGCGTTGATCATGGTTGAGGCTTGCAGAGCAGGATGGTACCTGGAGGTGGACCACTGGGCAGGACGTACTCAGAGCGGACGGTGGGACCCGAGGAGCAGTGGAGCTATCTGTACCCACCCTTCAGGTGGGATTTCCAGTGGACAGCTCGGCGTAGCGGCTTTTACTTTTCAGTTGTTGTTTTCCCTTTCGAGTTTTACTTTACAGATGGGCTTGTATTTCCGGCCCCCTTTACTTTTCTGCACTTACTGTTGTACCAGCATTTTACTTAGTGTTTACTTCTTCCGCTTGCTTACTTTGTGGTGCTTGTTTACTTTGCAAAGGAAATGTCTTCCCTTTTTACCGGGATTTACGCCTTGGTGCTAGTCGCCAGCCCCTGGCCTATGGAAGGCGGGCTTGGGGTTGTCACGGCACGGGCCCCGAGGATGGGCCGTGACAAATTGGTATAAGAGGAGTTCGGTTCTACCGCAGACTTTGATCTTTCTTCTATGTGAAGCAATAGTGTTAAGCGTATTGGGTGTGGTTATCAGTCCAGGGAGTCCAGTGTTGGTGCGGCGACCGACGTATCCGTACACTAGGACCCTGACTTCTGATTTCCGACTTAATGCACGAATACATTGATTGTGTGTGTGTTTCAAGTTTTCTTTGTGATTACTTTATATCAGCTCACTAGGTATACTATTCTGACCGTGGTTCACCTGTTTCCTTTTCAAGATGTCCCCACGACGGCAGCTAGCTAGGGTTCCGAGAGTCGAGCGTGACGACATCCCACCGAGCGACGAGGCCTCGGTGCAGGGCCCTTTGTCAGCAGTGGCACCGGCGGTATCTCTACTCACCGAGCCACCGATGCTTCCAGCACTAGCCGCTGACGATGCACGTCGCCTCAGTGCACTGCATGAGTTCCAGCGCCAGCGACCACCCAGGTTCTGTGGGGAGACGGACCCCCAGGCAGCCGAGGACTGGCTGGAGGCAGTGGTACGTGTGTTTCCGTTAGTGAGGACACCAGCAGACCTCATGGTGATTCTCGCAGCGAGCCTACTGCACGCAGCAGCGGGCCGATGGTGGAGCTTGATGCTCCAGGTGCACGATGAGGCATCTCTTCTTTGGATGGACTTTGAGAGACTCTTCCGCTCAGAGTTCGTCCCAGCCACCCTCCGTGCGATGCGCGTTCAGGAGATTCTTCAGCTGCGGCAGGGCAGCATGACGGTCGCCCAGTACTCAACAAGATTTACCGATCTCTCACGCTACTCGACCGACATGGTACGGGACCCATTCTTCCAAGCCCGGACCTTTGAGCAGGGATTGAGACACGAGATCAGGGCATCACTGATCTCCCTCAGCATTTTGACTCAGACAGGAGTACTGGAGCGGGCCCTTTTGATCGAGGGTTTTCTTGCTGAGTCTACACCAGCACCGAGGCCCACCGCAGGGCGGCACGTAGCAGAGTCTTCTGCAGCAGGCAGTCGACGGATGACTCATGGGTCCAGGCAGACCAGACCCTCAGGCAGACGACCTCAGGACACTGGCTCAGCAGTGCGGGGCACACAGCACGAAGCCAGTCTTTCGAGAGGCAGGCAGTGCTACTCATGCGGCGGGCAGGGCCACATGGCTCGTGATTTCCCGACCCGCCGTGCTGAGGAGCAGCAGACGGTTGAGGGACCACCGAGGCAAAGGTAGAGGGTCAACCGTGGAGGTCCACAGGGAGGAGGCGGACGAGGCAGGGGAGCTGGCCGAGCAGCAGGTGGTGGGCGACGCTTTGAGGCTTTACCACCACCACCACCAGGAGGTCCACCCCGACCACAGGGAGCTGGTGGGCAGAGACAGGCACAGCTCCAGGCAGTAGAGGCCTACGACCACGGCGCACCCGATATGATTCGAGGTACTATCTGTGTCTATTCCACCCTTGCTGCAGTACTTATAGACACAGGAGCGAGTCACTCTTTCATAGTCGCTGCCCTTGTTCGGAGCTCGGAGATTCCGACAGAGTCGTTGGCTCAATTCTTACGGCTAGAGACTCCTACGGGAGCAGACTCGATGATTACGCACTGGTGCTGGAAGTGTGAGCTTACTGTAGGAGGTGATAGCTTCGACTGGTATCTTCTTGTAGCGGCATCGAGGCCTTACGACGTCATCTTGGGCATGGATTGGTTATCTATGGTTCATGCACAGATTGACTGTTTTAGGCGCAAGGTGTGATGTGTACGCACTGACGGGAGCAGGTTCACCTTCACCGGTGAGAAGGGAGCCTTTGTAGCACAGGATGGACTTCCGCGGAGGATAGGACAACCCATCACTCATCAGTTGGCTAGCCTCATCCTAGGAGCAGTTGACATGCGGAGTCCTAGTTTTCTTGTAGTGGTGGATAAGTTTGCGGATGTTTTTCTCGACGATGTTCCAGGGTTACCTCCTCGCAGAGAGGTAGACTTTTATATTTACATGTACCCCGGGACAGCCCCGATATCGACCCCAGCGTATCGGATGGCCCCCGCTGAGCTTTGAGAGCTACGGGTACAGTTGGAGGACTTGCAGGGCAAGGGGTTCATCCGACCCAGTGTTTCACCCTAGGCTTCCCCGATATTGTTCGCCAAGAAGGCGGACGGGAGTTTGCGACTGTGTGTTGACTATCATCGCCTGAACCAGGTGACAGTGAGGAACAAGTATCCGCTACCGAGAATTGATGACATCTTTGATCAGCTCAAGGGAGCATGGTGGTTCTCAAAGATAGACCTCAGGTCAGGTTATCACTATCTCAGAGTTCGAGACGAGGACGTGCAGAAGACGGACTTCAGATGTCGTTATGGCCACTATGAGTTCTTGGTTATTCCCTTCGGCGTAACCAATGCTCCAGCAGTGTTCATGTCCCTCATGAACAGGATCTTTCAGCCATACCTCGATCGATTTGTCGTGGTCTTCATCGACGACATTTTGATCTACTCGACGACTGAGGAGGAGCACGCCTACCACTTGCGGGTTGTGCTAGACAAACTCCGAGAGCACCAGCTTTATGGTAAGCTCTCGAAGTGTTAGTTCTGGATACTTGAGGTCCACTTCTTGGGACAGGTCATCTCTGAGGCAGGAGTTGCAGTGGATCCTGCAAAGATCGAGGCAATGTTAGCTTGGGAGCCACCCAGGAGCGTGACGGAGGTGCGGAGTTTCTTGGGACTATCTGGATACTACCGGAGATTTGTGCCAGACTTCTCCAGGGTTGCAACACCACTCTCATCTTTGATGAAGAAGGGGAAACCCTTCGTGTGGTCAGACAGATGTCAGCAGAGCTTCCAGAAGCTGAGACAGAGATTGACCAGCGCACCTATCTTGAGGTTTCCTGAGGAGGGAGTAGGGTACATAGTCTATTGCGATGCACCAGGGACCTGACTCGGTTGTGTCCTGATGTAGGAGCGGGTAGTGATCGCCTATGGATCACGTCAGTTGAGGACACATGATTAGAACTACGCTACCCATGACCTGGAGTTAGCATCAGTGGTCTTCACTCTGAAGACATGGAGACACTATCTGATGGGCGAGCGCTTTACAGTCTTTTCTGACCATCAAAGTCTCAGATACATATTCTCTCAGAAGGATCTGAATCTGAGACAGTGATGGTGGCTCGAGTTCCTCCAGGACTATGACTTTGAGATAGTCTATACTCCTAGGAAGGGGAACGTGGTAGTCGATGCTCTTAGTAGGAGGACGGGCATTCAGCTACTTGAGGAGGCGACAGAGCAGCTAGCCTCTTTGCAGATATCCTTTGTGGATAGAGATGGAGAACCCTTCCTTCAGTCTCTCACAGTAACTCCTCCACTAGTGCAGCGGGTTAGAGAGGCACAGTGAGGGGACGCTGACTGTGAGACGCGGCATGCACAGATATCCTCAGGACAGGCACCTGATGGTTTCTCCTTTGGAGCAGAGCACGACATACTTTTCAGAGGACGTACCTTGGTACCAATTGCTTTACGGGAGGAGGTGCTGAGAGAGTTTCACACTTCTCCCTTGGAGGTACATCCCGGAGTGGAGAAGATGTACCCGGATCTCAGACGACAGCACTGGTGGCCGAGCATGAAGAAGGTTGTGGCAGAGTTCGTTTCTCGTTGCCTCACCTGCCAGCAGGTGAAGGCTGAGCACCAGGTACCAGCAGGCTTGGTTTAGCCCTTGGAGGTTCCAGAGTGGAAGTGGGATGGAATTTCTATGGACTTCGTGACTGGACTTCCACGCACTTCCAGAGGTCACGACTCCATTTGGGTGATTTTCGACCGACTCACCAAGTCGGCTCACTTCTTACCCATCAGAGAGAAGTGCTCAGTGGAGAGCTTGGGATGAATTTACGTTCAAGAGATTGTGCGGCTTCACGGTGTCCCATCATCTATCGTCTCCGATCGAGATGCTCGCTTTACTTCCCGGCTTGGGAAGGGTTTGCAGGAGGCGTTCAGGACGCATCTACGTCTGAGCACAGCCTTTCACCCTCAGACGGATGGTCAGACGGAGAGGACCATTAAGACTCTTGAGGACATGCTCCGCGCATGTGTCCTTGACTTTGGTCTTAGCTGGGAGGACCACCTACCCTTGGTGGAGTTTGCGTACAACAACAGCTACCACTCCACCATCGGGATGGCACCATACGAGGTGTTGTACGGCCAACCTTGCAGATCTCCTTTGTGCTGGACAGACCCTGGGGAGTCAGCACTTGTTGGACCAGAGATGGTCCGGGCCATGACAGAGAAGGTCCAGGTCATCCAGGAGTAGATGAGGAAAGCTCAGAGCCGGCAGAAGTCTTACGCTGACAGGAGGTGGAGGCCACTAGAGTTCGAGGATGGCGACCACGTCTTCTTGCGTGTCTCACCTCGATGTGGATTACGGAGATTTGGCCGAGGCGGCAAGTTATCTCCGCGCTTCATCGGACCATTCCAGGTCCTCAGTAGGATTGGCAAGGTGGCTTATCATATGGCTCTACCACCTCAGTTGCACTGGGTGCACGACGTCTTCCACGTATCTTAGCTGAGGAGATACGTGCACGATCCGACGCACATCATTGACCATGGGGAACTTGACGTTGACTATGGGGTGACTTTTACGGAGGTCCCGGTGGAGATCGAGGATCGACAAGAGCGGGTCCTACGTGGATGGTCGATTCCTCTAGTGCGCATCAGATGGCAGCACGAGAATCTCTAGGAGATCACTTGGGAGCGAGAGGCTCAGATGCGTGCTCAGTACCCTCATTTGTTTCCCTAGTTTTGATGTATCTTTACGGGGATGTAAATCCCTGAGGTGGGAGTAATGTAAAGACTCGTAAAATTCAAGGGAAATTTTTTCTTAATTTTCTTTGGAATTTTACAAGAACGCAGTTTCTAACGGCACTTGATTCCGAGGCCCGGAGTGCCCTGAATCAATTTCCGAAGTTTGTCTCGGGTACGTTCAGTGAACGATCGAGCAGGATTTCATATCTTTTGAACCGGTGCTCGGAATTGAAATCTGATGGCACCGATGAACTCGCAACGCTGGTAATCGCTTAAGGGGACCTTTACCATAGTTGCGTTTGAGCGGGAGAAGAAGTTAATTAATGGGGTTTAATTAAAAAGTAAATAAAAATTGTTGGATCAATTTTATTTCATATCAAGGTGGTTAATTTATCCCATGGGAAGTTGGTGGTGGGGCCCACATCCACCCAACTTCCCATGTCTGGATAATTGAAAGGGTGTGGCCCACACGAACCCCCCACCTTTTCAAATCCCTTAACGCCCTAACCCCTCTTAACCCCTCACCTTCCTAACTCCCCATTAACTCACTTTCATTAATTTTTTAACAACCTGTTATAATTAATAAGGTGAGTTATTTAATTTCAAACTCTTGAAATTCAAATGGTTAGGTTGTGTTAATAAATTAAGACTTGGTCTTATTTTATTATTGTTAGAGTTTTTTCCACCTTGAGAGGATTGGGAAGCGTGAAGTCTTCTTCTTCTTCAACCTCGACGAAGAACGCGAAGAACACAGTTCTTCAATGAAGAACACCTCCGCTGAAGAACGCGACTTCTTCTTCCAACGACGTTTCCTCGTCGGACGCACCTTGACGAAAACAGAATAGACGTTCGTTTTCCACGACGCCCGACTTCCGCGACGCTCGTCTTCCGCGGCTCGTTGACGTACACCGTTCTTGAAACCGAGGTAGGGGTTTATTTTATTTATTTATTTTTCCGTTCTTGAAATCTAGATAGTCGTTCTTAATGGGTAAAACGACTAAATGATAACGATTAACGAGAGGGGTCCGGACCGTACAAACACGGCCGAACCCCCTCCTTATTTCTTGTTTGATTCTTTGTGGATGGAACGGAATGGCGTGGTGCAGTCGCACCACACGGGAATCACATGGCAAGTTTTACGCGCCGTCGTCATGCCACTCCATGGAGTTGAACGAGGACACGACACCGTCGCACCACGTCAAATAGAACCGAAGACACCGCGGTCGGATCGGGGCTGCGGTGGAAGGGCGCGGTGCCGTCGCACCGCACCGGACGAACCAAGCCGCGGCCGGTTCCGGGCCGCGGCGGAGCAGGGTGACCGGCGGCCGGTTCCGGGCCTCCGGTGTCAGCGAAGAAGGGGAACGGCCGTCGCCGATCCCGTGGAGGCCGGAACCGGCTGGCCAGGTCGGGCCGGCCGGACCGGTGTGAAATCGGGGGTTCAAACCCCCGGCCTGCTGGCCAAAACGGCCCCCCTTAATTGCGGGGGGGTCGCGGTTACAAAGGGGGGGAGGCGCCCCCCCCCCCCCCCCTTGCCGAAATGGCTCGGCCTTCGGCCGCGCCAGGCCGGGCCAACCCGGATCGGGGCGGGTCGACCCGGTTCAGGCCGACCGGGGGGTCTCGGACCAGGTCCGTCCGAGCCCAAAACCCCCATTTTTGGACCGTTTGGGTTCAATTGCCCATAACTCGTGCTACGGAACTCCGATCGACGCGCCGTCAGCAGAGACACGATCCTTGGAAAGAGACGGTCGTTTCAAAATATCACACTCAAGGTTTTAGAATACTTTGAGTTCGGCCGGGTTGGTTCGTACACGAAACCAACCGGGCCCTCGGAGCGGAAACGCTCATATCTTGAGCTACGGACGTCCGATTAACGTATCGTCGACATTGTTGAGTTCCTCTTAGTGAGATGGATCTTTTGGATTACTCCGCCTGAGATTTGGACGTAGGAGGAGTACGGTCGGGTTGGTTTTTCCTTAAAAACCAACCGGGCCCCTGGAACGAAAAAGCCAATAACTCTCAGACCGGGCGTCCGATTGACGCGCCGTCTGCGACGTTGAGTTCTTGTTGACGTTACGGAACTTTTGGATACATCAACTCTGTACTGTGTGTCAGTTGATGTATCATCCTCTCGGCTCGTGGAGCGGACCCTCCCGAAAGAGCTTGCTATGTGCGGGAACCCTAGAGATGGTTGCGACTGCTACTGTGACGACGACGGTGCAGAGATCCTCAGTGGATTCGACGACGATGACTACAACACTCAGCGATACTATGTGGATCAGTGCTACCGATCCTGTGTGGGTTCGATCTTGTGTGGGTCAGTGCTCATCGGTTCTGTGTGAGCCAGACCCTACAGATCCTGTGTGGGTCCGATCCTGTGTGGGTCGTTGCGGGGGTTAGTTTCTTACCGATCCTGTGTGGGTCTTTGCGGGGGTTAGTACCTTTTGATCCTTTGTGGGTCCGACGACATAGATGGATCAGTGATCATATCTATCGTCTTACGAAGAAGTATACCTATTTGAGCTAAATCATGTTTGCTTTCCTGTGTGGATTGTGTAGTGTTATCCTGTGTGGATTACGTTTTTCTTTCCTATGTGGAATACGTATACTTTCTTGTGTGGACTGGGTTGTACTTGGGCTCAGAGGTTGGAGCATATTGGAATTGATGACTTAGGTATATGTATGGGCATATACCTAAGCAGTGTCGGTTGTTACTTCGTGATTGTATCTTTCCTTTGTGGTTTATCCTTTGTGGATTTTGGGAGACCTTCGGGGGTCTCGGGGTCCCTACTGAGTAGCTTATACTCACCCCTGTACGGGATATGCCCGCACTACGTTGTGTTGGTTGCAGACGACGGACAGCGTTGATCGTGGTTGAGGCTTGCAGAGCAGGACTGTACCTGGAGGTGGACCACTGGGCGGGACGTACTCGGATCGGACGGCGGGACCCGAGGAGCAGTGGATCTATCTGTACCCACCCTTCAGTGGGATTTCCAGTGGACAGCTCGGCGTAGAGGCTTTTACTTTTCAGTTTCTGTTTTCCCTTTCGAGTTGTACTTTACAGATGGGCTTGTATTTCCGGCCCCCTTTACTTTTCTGCACTTACTGTTGTACCATCTTTTTACTTAGTGTTTACTTCTTCCGCTTGCTTACTCTATGGTGCTTGTTTACTTTACAAAGGAAATGCCTTCCCTTTTTACCAGGATTTACGCCTTGGTGCTAGTCGCCAGCCCCTGGCCTATGGAAGTCGGGCTTGGGGTAGTCACCGCACGGGCCCCGAGGACAGGTCGTGACATCCCAAATCCTTCTAGAGTTCCTCATAGAACCAATAAGTAAAATGGTAACCATAGTCTGACACTATCACCAAGGGAACTCCTTTATTATTAACATCCTATAAAAATATAGTTATTTGAGGTCTTCTACCTTTATTGACTACCTGATGGGAAAAATTATAATGATTCAGTCAAATAGTATACAATCAACCATATGGAATCTTTCCCACTTGGATTATAAGGTATCCCAATCACAAAATTCATAATTATTTTATCATAATTTCATACTGTAATAGAAAGTGGATATAATTACCTAGCTAGTATCAAATGTT
Source organism: Viscum album (assembly GCA_963277665.1). Lineage (NCBI taxonomy): Eukaryota > Viridiplantae > Streptophyta > Magnoliopsida > Santalales > Viscaceae > Viscum > Viscum album. The sequence continues at coordinate 449,542,934 of OY728157.1, read as the reverse complement.
CATCTTTGATCTTCTGGAAGGTCAAGCACCTAGACACAAAACATGCTCTAATCCCAAGCCACCAATACTAGCTGCTCTGGGTATAAAACTTCTTGGTTTTCCTAGGGTGAATGGCCCAACTTGAATTATTCACCTCATGAATCACCCCATAATTTAGGATTAAAGAAACTATAAACCACTTCTGAAAGATATTGGAACTATTGGGAGATCGAGACCAATTACCCAAGGTCTCCCCGCCATTTAAGACACTGCTAACCTTCTAGAAGTCAAGGTTGGATACATGTTCACTCATAAGACAATCAATTAGAGAGGTGTAAACTAAACAATATTCAGGAACACCTACTCCCCATCCTCCTTTACATCCAAATTTAGGTCAGTAAACAAAAACATCAGAACCCACTCATCTATTTATTTTTGAATGACCTGTATAAGAAGCTTTCTAATCAAAGCATCAGCGACAACATTTCCCTTCACAGTCAAATATAAAATCTCAAAATCAAATTAATGGAGATACTAAACCCAATATATCTATCTAAGGTTATATTCCCTCTAGTTTAAAATTTACTTCAGGATTTTAGGACCTGAATACAATGTAAAACACTCAATAAAGTGGTGTTTTCTCCACAACTTCAATGCATGAATAACAGCTGTAAATTCCTAGTAATGGGTGGGATAATTCTAATCATGTTGGCATAGTTTTTGCAAGATATATTCCACCACATGGTCATCATACATTAACACACATCCCAACCCCACATTATAATAATCACACAAAACGTCATAAGATCTACCATTATAAAGAAGAATCAATATAGTTGTGGATGTCAAATGGGTCTTCAGCTACTGAAAATCATTATAGCACTTCTCTCATCCCTCTCAAAATTCACCCCTTTCCTAGTCAAATCCATCTGAGGAGAATCTAGTTAGAATAAGTCCTAAATGAAATGTATATAATATCCAACCAAGCCCAAAAATCTATAGATATCAAACACATTTTTGGGATGATTCCAAGATATTATTTCTAAAATATTATTTGTATCCATTGAAAATCCTACTTCAGAAATCACATAGCCTAAAAACATCACTTCCTGAACCCAAAAATGGAACCTAGAAAACTTGGAATGCATAATTTTCTCTCTCAAAACCCCCAAAACAACCCCTATATGGTCAGTATGATCCACCTTCATCATGGAATACACTAATATGTTATAAAAAACATGACAATAAAGGATTCCAAAAATCCATGAAATGTCTTGTTCAACAATTCCATAAAGACCACAAGATAATTGGTAAGACCAAATGGCATAACTAGATACTCAAAATATCGATACCAAATTCGAAATGTGATATTTGGAACAACCACTTCCCATACCCTCAACCAATGGTACCCTGATCTCAGATCAATAATTGAAATCCAATAATACCCTCTTAGCTGATCAAAGAGATCATCAATTCATTGAAATGGGTTATTCTTCACAACACCTAGTTAAGAATATGATTGTCTATGAAAAGTCAAAGGCTCTTTTCTACCTTCTTTGAATATAATAGTGATTAATTCTATGATTAAATGCTAGGATAGATAAATACCATTTCTTCAAGAACCTCTAACTGGACCTTCAACTCTTTCAATTCATTCAGAGCCATTTGATAAGATAGTAAGGAAATTATTCTCACACCAAGGCATGGATAGATAGTAAAATTGATCTCCCACTGGAGCAGAAATCCTAAAAAATCCTATCGAAACATATTTAGGTACTTTTACATAATCACTAGAAGTTCACATACTAAACACTTCTCAACAACATCAAGAAAAAACCTAGACAGCTGGAATGAGATCAAACCCAACTCTGAATCAACCAATCTTGCACTCCCTAAATGTAGATTTCACTCTCCTTGAAATATGTGAGTGCTCCCATCATGAGTGAGGAATTAGACCCTATGGTGATAAAATTTGAATAGTTCCTTGAATACGATCAACCCATACATACTGATAATAAGATCAAAAACATATAGGTCAAATACAATAAAGTCCCAAATGATTTCCACCCCAGTTACCACAACACAACACTGAAGGAACTTGAAATATTGCTCTTTCTTTCTACCCAATGGGGTTAGAAAATCCATAACACAAAAAATCAAATTAGATCAAATACCCTAATAATTAATCAATTTCAATTAAATAAATGAACATGATATCCCTATTTCAAACAAAATTAATTCCATGGAAGAATCAATAAAACACCATACCTCTAACAGTGGTCATCCAAAAGTCTAAGAACTTTGGTAAAACCTCTATTAGATATAGATTTCCTAGATCAAACTCACCTTAACTCTTATTATGTTGATGATAATATCCCTTACCATGAGGGTGAGATCCTACACTCTTAAAAGCCTCTAACTACACCTAAGAACCATTTTATAGTGTGTATCCCACACTGATCCCACACAAATCAAACTGACAGAAGTATTAAAGATGAACTAGATGTCTAAACTAGTGGAATGGCCTCAGAGTCTCTGATCAAATGATCCTGGTGTGTCCGGACTTCCAAAACTAATAACAGACAAATAGTCTATGACCCATATAAGAAAAAGGATCTGATCTCGATAACCTCTAGACACTCTTTCCACTACCTTGATAAGATTCATTCAACTTTTAATTATTCCCTTATAATGAACTCTAGATTTTTCCTACTGAAGGTACACCAATGAGACCTATCTTTCTATTCAAATATGCCTCTTCCATAGTTGCCTTGTCAACCACCTCTAAATAGAATGGTAGAAAAATAATAATGATCCTATATCTGATATTTGGAATCAAGTCCATCTAAAAACACTAAGCCTTGAGGTAATCATTCGTGTTGAGATCTGAAGAGAAATGATCCAACTCGATAAATTTAGCGGCAAACTCCATCACCAAAAATCCCCTTTCTCCAACTTCAACAACTCATAGGGATTCACTATTGTCGTGGTCTCTAAGTAGAGATTCCAATTTGACACCACCATGAAAGTGGTCTACATGATATCCTTATTCCTCTTTGAGAGTACCATGAAATCCCGCCACTTCTTACCCAGTTCTTCTATCATTTACATGGTAAATCCCACTTTAGAGGTCTTGGGGGTATTTAGGGACTCAAATATCTACTCAAAATGATCTAAACACTCCTCAGGATCACTGTGTCCCTTATCACCATAGACAAATAGTGTATTTTGACTCATAAACTCTTGATCATGGTCCACCATCTTTATATTCTCCCAACCACCCACATGACCCGTTGATTGGATCATACGAATCACAAACTCCACCAAATATTGATTAAGAGGTGGGTTAACTTATAAGGTGTTCTCTGAATCACCCTCTTTAAACCAAGATGATATCCTTATAAGATTCATTTTCTCTAAGACAAAAAAACCTTCATCAAACATAATTCAACCTCAAACAAATCAAATGATCCAAAATAAACCCTCATTTGAGGCACTAATAAGCAACACTAGCATCAAAATCAACCCCACAATCAGGCTTAAAACAAAACTACAACTACAGAACACCCATAGAAACTAAAGGATTGAAAAAATTAAGATATTTATAGTCACTCCGCCATTATTACCTCTTGATTAAAAATGGATATAACTCCATTATACCACTACTTCCGAAAAATCAACCTGCTCTAATACCATTTTGTAATGAAACAACCAGGTTCAAACCAACCTGTCACCCGAGATGGACCATCACATGACCTGAAGCATGATTGTGATAACCCTAGTATGGTGAAAATAACCAAGAATAACCAAATATCTCTTCATAATGGTTTCACCACTGGTAAACCAGCATGACCCTTCCATGAAAAGATATGGTCATACCACTATCATCAGGGTCAATTGTGTAAAAAACATCTAGAGTATGAAAATAAAAATAAGTAGGTACCATAACCAAAAATAATACATCATAACAAAATATTCTAAAAAGGATATATACATGCATCCCAATGGATATAAAATACCAAAACAATTTCTTATGATCCAACCCGGTGAGACCATGTATCCTCCATCAACCAATGGATAGTGGTAATCAAGAAGAGACACCATGGTACATGGTGACTTTAACTTTTCCTGTATCCTACAAAATGAAGTCTATAAACATATAAAACACCAATTAGGGTGTGAGGTATTAATCTCAGTATTATTCCACTATTAATATATTAAGGATTTTACCCATGAAAACTAATAAACTAGTTTGAAAACACTTTCAAAACTAAATAACTTTTAAAATATAACATTTTCAAATAAACCTTTAAAATCCATTTAGTTACCAATTTAGATCAAAAATAATTTTCCAAAATAATTTCAAACATGGATCAAAATACCCAAAAAAATAAGGTAAATAATAATATCATCATCAATAAACCATACAAATAGGAATGGGAATAAAACATATCATTGCATCAAAATGGGACTAGTAAAACGAATAAAGAATATAAACCAATACTACATGACTAATGTACACCTATGGATCTAATAATCAATCCTATCATGAGTGATTATAACAAGTATGATATTCGGCTAGGTAAATAGAAGCTCTCTTGGTCTTCCCTTATCCAAACTCTAATAAATCTCACAGACTCTCAGCAACCAACATGGAAGATCGCATGGTCTTCCTAACTAAATGCTCTAACTGTCCCTTGGAAACCAAAATGGAATAATTCATGGTATTCCCTCCAAAATATGACATGTTCCCTTTAACAAACCCCTCACTCACACCCTAGTTGACCCATGTTCCACTCCATTCCAAAACATTAACAATCAAGTTACCATATCTAAAAATCCATATCACAAGACATTCTATAATCAAACATGTACATTTTATCAAAATACATTTCCCAAGGTAAAATAATTTCTAAAACCACTTTATAAAAATTTTTAAATCCACAAAACCTCTTTAATCCGTTTTTATATACATATGGTATGAAAACAAGCCACACCCATTTGGAAATCCTTCTCTAAGAACCCAATTGCCAAAAAAACACAATGAATCACATGAAACATGGAATACACATCAAACTTAAACCATTTCAATGGAAATTTGAATAACACAAACAAAATTTCATAATAGATTTAAAGTTAATCCATGGAAAACACCCTTAAATAGAGACACCTACATCAGATTCAGTCCCAACCATGTTGCCTTAGATGGTGACCAGAAGAAAGAGGAAGACCAAAGCCTTAGGCACCTAAGACATAAGAAAAAAATAAATTTTCCCATAAATTACTCCATATTAGTCATACAACCATACTAGGGTTTCATATCTCTATAAATGAGGAGAATAAATAAAGAATAGGTGAAAATAAGGAAGAAACTAATAAGAAATGGGCTTACCTTAAGTCAAAACACCAGTATTCCAAGACGAAATCACCACCAAGTAGGGGGAGAAGCTCTATGGAAAAGGAGGAGAGGATTAACACATTGGGGAAAGTAAATTAGTGCTAAATACTCAAGAACTTGATAGGGTAATAATGAAAAAAAACTACTTTTTATGTAACCCAGACAGACCACATAGTTTGGCCTCATGGTTAGGAAAATCATGCACCAACTGTACAGGTGACATTATCCACCCAAAATGGGCCTCATGGTTATTATTTCATATCACCAGGTTATCCACATGGTTATATAAACTATGTGATAACCATGTACCCTACTCTATCCTTATAAAAATAGAAATTTTCAACCACCAATAATTTAGAACTCTAAGAATTGATCCAAAGACAAATAAGACTCAAAATTAGACATACCAATGACCCATAGGGTGTCAAAAAACTCATCTATATATTTAAAAGTGATAAATAGTTTCCATGGACCTTAAATATTAAGGATTTTTGAGAGAATTTATGAAAACCTAAATTATTTTTATCCACTATATTACCTTAAGATAATATTGAACATTATGGAAAGAATATATAGGAATATTTAGAGAAACTTTGGTAGGGTCCAAATCCACAAGAAATATTGGATCCACCACTCAATCTTGAGTCAAGGTAGAGTTTGAAAAATAATAAACCAATCCTAAAAAATTATATAATTTATCCTAAATATTATAAAAATGAATGTAATTTCCACTTTTCTTTTAAGACTCTCAGGGATGCATATTTTAAACACTCAAATCATGAACCTTAATTAGTCCATGTTCCATAAATCAAATCACATAGTTCCAGTATAAGTCAAATTAAATATAAAAGAAAAATAATCAAGGAAAATTCATATTAAATTTCATTTTTCATAAAACTCACAAAACCCTTGAAATTAAAACTTTCTTTAACCATTTAATTTTAGTTAAATTTCTAAGATGGCCTCATTTTCAAAACACTTTTCCTACTCCTTTAAAAAACTAAAAACTATTAAAACATCTTATGGATATAAAAATCATTTTACAACTACAATAAAATGAGTTTCAAAAATAAACCATCACATAAAAGCAATTTTTCCATTCAGAAACCATGTTTATGAAAACATAAAAACCATTTTTTAAAATTGTGTCTAAATTTAAAAGTGTAAACACTATCTAAAAACCACACACAATAACATAAATTTTGGACTTAAAAATCCCTAAATTACTATCACACAAATGGTAGACAACATTAAGATCATTTTGGAAATCAAGGGATGAAATAACAAAACAAATTGACTAGAAATAGCACTGTGCATTTTTTTCCATGAAGGAAAAAAACTATGTGTTAACCATACAATAAATTCTGAAATGTATCTAGGACCATCTTTATGGTCTTATCATAGTTTAATAGACTATATAGGATAACCATGTATTGGAAACCCTTTGGTGAGTATTGTATTTGTTGAAAAGATATGTGTACTCATTCTAATGTGTTTTGTCAACAAGATGGGGATATTGTTGAAAATCCCCATGTGTTCATTGGATTTTTTGATGTGGTGGTTGAGGTTTTGTTTGGATTTTTTGAAAAATAGAGCTTGATCTCTATATAATTTGGATTTTTTAACAAAGATATATGTATTTTGAAGTGGTGTATGGATATTTTCATGGAGGAATAATGATTATATATTTGAAGAAAACCATGTGACAATCCTTTGAGATGTTCTTGGGATAATCCATGAAACCCATAATCCATGTAAAAGATATCTATAAGTATCTAGGTTAAAATATAGAGTAGAAGATAATTTTTTTAAATATACCTAAGTACCCATGTATAGTATTTCTCACATAATAACATTCAGTAGGGGAAAGATATACAAATTTTTCTATGTGTAGTGTTCACATAATAAAAGTTGATCATGAAAGAGAATTAGACATAGTATTAAACCATGTATGAAAATATAGCCATGTAAGGGAATTTTTCTACATTATAGTTTCAAGTATGAAAATATCATATATAGAAATATATGGTTATGTGAACAAATTCACATAATTGAATTTAGAAATAATGGAAATTTGGACCATATAAAAAAATTATGCTATGTGATGAGCTATGTAGGTGAATCAGACCACATACCTGAATTTTTCTTGATTTATGGGAATTATATAGTGGAGTAGGGTTTTTTTTATATGTTATATTGGAGACACAATACATCAATAAAATTACATCAAGTGATGCAGGATCTAATCTAAAGTATTCAAAACATCATGGAACATTAAATAGAAGACATGATCTAAACAAAGAATGAAGTTGAAGTTGTGGGTGAGATTCAGTTACTAAATGAGATATTATTCATATTTTAAGGAGTTTTTATCACCTTAAATGAAGAAGATACATTCATGAATAATCCTTCCTTAGTGAAGCTTACAGATATTATTTTATTCATTTTATATGGATTTTTTGACGACTATATGTGGAGGGACATCACGGATATGTAAAATATGGAGGTTGTCCAAGAAACATGCCAGTGAAATAGGAAGTGTTGTCGTAGAGGTTAAAATGGAAAAATGAATTGTATTTATTTTTAATATACATTTATTATATCCCATTTAAATATAAAAAGATAATGGTAATTATCATATGGCACTGTACAAAAGTCTTCTTGCGTTTCAATTTATGGAAAATGGAAAAGAACTTCATGCTGAAATCATTTAAAGAAAAACTGAGAAATCAAAAAGGATGTCTTGAGTGTATTTATACATGATATTGGTATCCAAATAATAGGTACTCTAATAAGAATATTATAGATTTAAAATATCAATGACACAACCTTTAGAAGAGGCTCTATGAGTATGAATAGTGAGATATGAAGGTAGAGGAGGAGTTCTATATTATTGTGTATTTGAAGAGAATATTTCTACATATCAAAAAAGAAGAGAACTAGGAATATTTTTGAATATCTATATTTTATTAATAAAAAGAATATTTTTGATGTTTATAAATTTTAAGAAGAAGAGTTTCTACAATACATAAAGCTAAATGTAGTGAACCAACTAGGGTAAGCAAGACAAGCCATTAGAACCATCTCGTCATGTAATATAGGAAAAATAGGATAATAGAAAACAATATTTAATATAAGAAAAAAATACATAAAAATAGCGTAAAAAGTTGAAAGTGATGAAATACCACAAAGATAAATAATCCAAGGCAAAATTGGAAAAATTAGAAAGTATATCAAGTCCCCAGATGACCAATCATCACCTTCAAACCAACCCAAATCAATAGTAGGAGAAACAAGAGAAGACAATATACTACAAAATGATCTCCCATCTACCTAAATCCTAAAATAAAGTATCTAAAAATTCCCAAAGACACAAGTAGGGTGTGAGAAAAATCTCGGTAGTACTCCACCACAGTTTCTATATAAGGTATAATATCAAGAATGAAACAATTCTAGATTTTAAAATAAAATAGTTTTAAAAATCATTTTCATAAACTAAATCTAGATATAAATCATTTTCCCTTTAGTTTTCATAAAATCTATTAATATTCTCAAACCAAAAATATTAAAATTTGAAGAAATAAAATAGAAAAGAATATTCATTCATCCATAGGTACATATATCCATGAAATAACCTATCATGTGAAGCTTTGTTATACAACCTCATATAAAAACTTGTGAGCTAAAAATACATGATAAAAATAATAATGTGATACATAACCATAAATGTAAAATTAAAAAACACCTCATATTTGGATTTATCCTATGGGATAATGCATACTGAACACTCAGAATCCTAAACATGCACACATCCAGCAGATATCGATTCCTGCTAATCAATATCACAAAAGGTTACCTCCATGTGGTGCAACACACACTAAGGCTACCCATGTCTTTTTATGAATTCACCCAATGTTCCCAATGTGTAATTTTATAAATAAATTTTCAAAACCATGGTCACAATTTTATAAACCACTTTCAAATCCAGTTCAATCTACTTCATATTTTGAAAACCCGCATTTAAATCAAGAAAATCTGTTTTCAAAGAAAAGACACTTTTTGAAAATATTTTCCATTACAAGAAATCATTTTAAACCACTTATCACTATAGATAAAAAAGAATATACCAAAGGAATTTATCAATAATGACATGAAATTCATCAAATTAACCCATTCTATAGAGACACCAACCTCAACATAGTAGAAACCTAGCTGCCTACAACAATAGTGACCAGAAACCAATAGAACGACCTTTGAAAGACAAGGCATTCCAAGAAACTGAAAAGGATAGATATAAAACACTATCCAGTCAAAAAATCATATCCAAAACCATAGTTTCAACCAAAGAAAAAGAAAAACCAAAAGTATTACATACCTTGAGATAAGATACCCATCCACAATGGTGATCAATCACCAATGTAATTGATCCAAAAGGGAATGAGTCACCCAAAATTTCCTAGGAAGAGCCTCTAGATTTAGAAAAAGGAATCACGCAATGAATGAAATAAGAAACCACTCGTGCAACACCCAAAAAAATTTACAATGATTACATGGTGTTTAACCCCATTACATTTTGTGTAATCCATGAAGCTCATATACACTAAAAACCACATAATATTTTTGTTAAAAACTAGATATTTTACATTACACAATGTGAACCACTTACATAACATGTAAACCTCTAAAATTGTGTATCCATTTCATGGATTATTCTGGGAATCAATTACACAACATGTAATCCAATTATACGGCATGTAATTTAATATTGAAGAATAAACACTGTAGGTTTATGTTGAAAAATCTAAAAAATATATGAATTCACCATTAATGGTATCCTTCCAATTCCTTTTCATCATTACTCAACCAATGAATAAATAAAACCAGAAACAAAGGTTAAAACAAACCTAGCAGAAAGAAGACATTGTGTTACAATATCCCCACTATAAACACTTTATACCGCCAAAAATCCCACAAGATCGTAGATCCACAAAAAGAGAAGGTCATTGCTACCTCATCAATGACTCCCACTCCCACATCTCATGGATATCATGTCTGCACTACCATGGTACCTAGACTAGGGGGATCATTTTACCACACAATACCTTATCCTGGGGATCCATAATCTGAACTGGCTGCTCAACCAAAGTGGCATTGGGATCAATATTGACATCCTACCATCTAATCACATGGGAAGGATCTTGTATATACCTAACTAACTAGGAAACATGAAACATTTCATAGATATAAGTCAATCCAAATGAAAATTCCAACCAATAGGTCACCCTCCCTACTTGTCTAATTATCTTAAAGGGCCCCACAAACATTAGTGCCAATATACCCTTCTTATCCAACTGATGATATCCCAAGAATGTTGAAAATATGAGAAATACCCAATCACCAACTTAAAACACGAATGACTGATGAAAAAGGTCTACATAAAATTTCTGATGACTCTATTCTATGATCAATCTACTTCAGATCAACTACACCATCTCCGTCATCTCATCAATAACACTCAACCCAAATAAAGACCACTCTCCTAAATCTTCCTATCACAAGGGAGGTCTATATGGTCACCCATGAAAAGCCTCTAAGGGAGCTATATTTATCGAATCCTGGTAACTATTTTTATAGGAAAATTCAACCAAAGAAATATGATTTTACCAAAATCCTTTGAAATCAAGAACATAATCCCAGACCATATCCTTAAGAACCTGGATATCCCTCTCTATCTTCTCTTTTTTATGTGGATGGTAATATATGATTAATTCAATCTGGTAACCCATAACCTCCTATAAACCATTCCAAAACCTAGATGTAAACCTTAGATCCCTATCAGAACATACTATAGAAGGAACCCCATGAGGTCTCACAATCTCTCATACATACAAGTACCCAATTAGTTTCTCTTTCACCATCTCTCATATAAGTAGTAAATTTGTTGATTTCATGAATCAATAAATTATTAACCAAATCTCATCCTTCCCACTAGGGATCCATAGAAAACCAATGATCAAATCCATGGAAATATCATCCCACTTTCGTACTGAAATTGGTAAGGGGTGAAACAACCTGGAAGGTATCTAGTGTTCTACCTTAAATCTATAAATAATAACACACCATGATACAAAAAATTCAATCGACTATCTCATCCCCTGCCACCAATACTGACGTCTCAAGTTTGGAAACATATTGGTATCCTCAGGGTGCACAAAGCAACAAGAGTGGTGTCTAATGTCCAATAACCCCTGCCTCTAGGAAAACAAAACAACCAACCAGCTATAGAAGCACAATGATCCACTGGGAGACTGAGACCACTCAAACAATGTCTCCCCACCATAAAATATTTCACTAAAACTCTTGCACTCTATGTCTGTCACTTGCTCGAGTTGAAATTTCTCATCAAAGTATGATCCAACTTTCATTTAATTCAAGTGAACCTTTCTACCAACTTCTTCTAATTACAATCTCATATCAACAAAAAAACTCGTCAAAGACCACTCCTCCATTGATTCCTTTATATATTATGTCGGTAATTTTCTTCTCAACACATCGTTAACCACATTACCTTTCCCAGGGGTATAATAAATATCAAAATAAAAAATTTAGAGATACTCTACCTAGTGTATTTGTCACAAATTCATATTTCCTTGAGGAAAAATATATTTTAGGATATTATTATTAGAATATACCATATACTACTTCATAAAGAGATAGTGATTCCATGTTTTGAGTGCATGAATAACTGTTACCAAACCTGTACCAGAAGCATTTTAGAAAACATATTAACCCGGTCTTGGATTTGGAAGAATAAAAAATGGTTATGAAGTCAAAATCACCTTTAGATCCTCAAAATATCACTAATAACTGTTATTCCATTCAAACTTTACACCCTTATAGGGTAAAGCTCTCATCAAATATGTGATCTTGGAGAAGTACTGAACAAACCATCTATAGTAACCATCCAAGCCAAAGAAACTCTAGATCTCAAACACATTTATAAGATTCTCCTAGGACATAACTACTTGTACCTTTATAGGATCTACTATGATTCCCCTTTTTAGTTATCACATGCCATAGAAACTTCACTTCCCAGATCCAAAACTCACATTTGGAAATCTTACCACACAGACGATGTTCTTTCAAGGTTTGAAGAATGATATACAAATGGCCCATGTTATCCTACTATGACTTAGAGTAAAACAAAATATCATCCATGAACACACAAAAAAAGATTCTAAGAACCAATGAAATATATGTTTCATAAAATCCATAAACACCATAGGAGAATTAGTGAGACTGAATGGCATAACCAGAAACTTAAAAAACCCATATCAATACCTAAAAATTGTCTTAGGTATATCCTCTTCTCAGAATATCAAATAGTGGTTCTGTAAACATAGGTCAATCTTAAAAAACCAATAATACCCTCTAATCTGATCAAAGGTATCATAAATATTTGAAAAGGGATAATTGTTCTTAACAGTCAGTCGATTCAAATTTTAATAATCAATACAAAGTATGAGTATATTATATAAATTCTTAGAAAATAGGACATGAGAATCCCATGGTGACACCATAGAATGAATAAATCCTTTACTCTCTGGCTCCTTAAGATGGACCTTAAGTTCCACCAACTGAATAGGTACCATATGGTAAGACAATATAAAAATGGTCATCATGCCAGGGAACAAGTATATAGTAAACTTGACCTCTCTCTGTGGTGGTAAAATGGAGAAAAATATAGTAAATACCTCAGGGTATTGTCACACAACTGCAAGAAGTTTACCACCCAAAAAACATCATTTATATCAAGAAACATCTCTGAAGACTAGCACAAGATTACCCTATCCTAAGGAACAACAATACCCACCCTTCCCGATTTAGAGTCCCACTCACCTTAGAAAACATGAGTGACCCCATTGGAATATAATAACTGAACTCTAAGGTGATAAAAACATATATGGGAATTAACATTGATAATCCAATCCATGCTAATAATGAAGTTGAAGATGTTAAGATCAATCACTTAGAAGTCCCACACCACCTCGTAGTGGGCTATCATCACTCGACATGCAGGACATCTAAAACTTTATTTGGACTACTTTCCCAAAGGCATGGAAAGATCCAAAAATAATAAAATAATTTAAGAATAAAAAACCAACACATCAACTAAATTTGAAGATATTAAAGAATGAGTAACACATGTATCAAACAAAGCTAGCACCATAGAACATTGAGATAAACACTGTAGCTCTAATAGTAGTTATCTTTACTTTATATTCCTTTGGAATATACTTAACTACATAAATTCATCCAGTCTTAGCCACATGAAAATCCCCCTTTGTTAGAGTATTAGACACACCACCCTTAGAATCATAAATATAAACCAATGAACCCATAGTGAATATGGATATAATAATACTACCTTGATAAATCCTTTCACAGAAATGTTTTAGCTGGCTAGATTTTATACAAAGATGAAAAGTCCTAGGAGCCTCCACATATTTTTTTCATGGTATGACCACACCAACAACACTGGTAGCAGACAAATTTTTTCCCTTATAGAAGCCCTTAAAACTGATCCTGAGGAAAAATGTCCACTCTTACCCTTCCTTTTATGGCCATAAGGTACACCCTGACTAAGCATTGAACCAACTAAAGCGCCACCCAAACCTGTCTTTTTATCTATGCCTTACTTGGATAAATTCACCTTGTAAACTGCCTCCATAAAGTTCATAAGTCACATGAGTATAAACATTGACCGGATATCAGACATCATTCTTAAATTAAACCTTATACCCTTCATATACTCATTAGTGACAAGATCTGGTGCTAGATGAAACAACTCTGGAAAATGGGTAGAATACTTCAGAAGAGTATCCTCCCCCTACTCCAAGTTTAGTAACTCCTAAGTCTTCAGCACACAAAATGTATGAAGATAAAACTTATGGTTAAAAGTTTCTTTAAGGAATCCCAGGTAAGATCCTCATGAAACTTATATTTCTTAATAGAGTAACACTATTTCCTTCTCATCCCCTCAAGAAAATATGTGAAAAAACCCACTGATGTTATTAATATTAACATGACTTATTATATACTCCCTTTACTGATTTTACATTAAATGTGCATAATGTGTGTGAAATATTAATATTTTAATACTAAGTATAATTTTTGAGCATTTTTAGAAGTAGTCCAATTGAGTTAGTTTACTATTTTATTTATAAATATAAAAATATTGATCCAAATTGTCTGGTTATTATTTTTTAGGATTCCCAAGTAAATATACAACATTTCATTAGAAGGGATAATGGGCCAATTCTGACATTTTAAGGACCATATGGACCACAGAAGAAGGCCTACATAATCTGTGAAGAAACTGGACCAGCCATGAAGATTTAATTACTGGGCTCAATCACGATGTCCAAATTCCTTTATTCTCCTACAAAGATCGGGGGATAATGGAAGGAGTATTGGATAAAAATTTAAAGGCCCAACTCTATAGAAAAGGGTCCCAACTAATGCTTTGAAGTCTAGCCCACCATTCTGGAAGGGAATTAATATTTGTACAGTGTTGATGACATGTCTCCTGATCTAGACATCATTTTGAGATGAGATTTTGCAGTGTGAAAGAGGAGATATAGGCGGCCGACTTTGTTGAATACATCATTCCATTTTGAGGGAATATTCCTATTCAAAAATACTGGATTGAAATGGACAGATTAAAATAGTTTAATCAACCGGCCATAACTTTGGCTACATAGGTCCAAATTACTCCAAATTTTGAGAGAGGTCGGCCAACTTTATTATCTACAACTTTGAAGGAGATATCTCTAGATTCAGCTGTCTGAATAGACAAATTGGTGACGAATGTTATCTTTATGACTTATTATATACTCCCTTTACTAATTTTATAAGAAATGTTCATAATGTGTGTGAAATATTAATATTTTAATACAAAGTATAATTTCTGAGCATTTCTAGTAGTCCAATTGATTCAGTTTACAATTTTATTTATAACTATCACAATACTGATCCAAATTATGTGGTTCTTGTTTTGTATGATTTCCATTTCAATATAAAACATATCATTGGAAGGGATCATGGGACAATTCTTCCATTTTAAGGTTCATATAGACCACATAAGAAGGCCTACATAATCTGTAAAGAAACTGAACATCCATGAAGATTTAATTGCTGGGCTCAATCACAAAGTCCAAATTCCTTTATTCTCTGATAAATTTTGGGGCATAATGAAAGGAGTATTGGATAAAAATTTAAAGGCCCAACTATAAAGACAAGGGTCCCAACTAATGCTTTGAATTCCAGCCCACCATTCTGGCCGGGAATTAAAATCAGTACAGTGTTGATGACATGGCTCTTGATCTGGACATCATTTTGAGCTGCAATTTTTCAGTGTGAAATAGGAGATATAGGTGACCAACATTGTTGAAGATATCATTAGGTTTTGAGGGCATCTTCCTATTCAAAAACTTTTTCACATTTTGGACGTCAAAAAGACTGGATTGAAATGGAAATATTAAAATTGTTTAATCAACCGGACATAACTTTGGCTAAATAGGTCCAAATGACTCCAACTTTTGAGATAGGTCAACCAACTTTATTATATACAACTTTGAAGAAGGAGATATCTCTAGATTCGGCTGTTTGAATAGCCAACTTGGCAATGCATGTGGAAGGACAGATTGAGAATGAAAACAGTTCACTTCCTTGGGATATAAATGAGTTGGCATTTCTGAAGATAAGAGAACATATTGGCATGACAAAAGCCTTTC
This sequence comes from Viscum album, assembly GCA_963277665.1. Classification (NCBI taxonomy): domain Eukaryota; kingdom Viridiplantae; phylum Streptophyta; class Magnoliopsida; order Santalales; family Viscaceae; genus Viscum; species Viscum album. Next base: position 449,526,761 of record OY728157.1, on the reverse strand, counting down.
CAAGGGCTTGGGAGGACCTACCATACTCAATTTTTCACTTGAGATACCCTTTCTCCTATCTTTGTTTCCTTTCACTTTTGTGTTGTTCTTCGTTTGTAAACTTGTAAGTTTGTGTTTTGTAATTCTATTTTAATGAAAATTTGTTCTTCAATATCTCTTATTATCATCTAACTTCTGTAGTTTAATATTAATGTTCTTAAAATAGTTTAAATTCAGTTGAATCCCCTTCCCTTATTTTTCTTCCTCATTCAATCAAAAGTCCATTTTTAATTATCATCATTGTTCGTGTGTGTGTGTTTGACGCACCACTCTTTTCTTATCCCATATTTTTTTTCTCTTCTTAAATTATAATCATAATCATTATAACTAGATTATTAAACACCCAAATAGCTGAGTAAATCTCTCATTGGGGTGAGTTATAATTTAGGAATGTTAAGTGATTGAGAGTTTTTTCTCGATTAATATTCTTTGAATTAACATTGTGTATGTTGAACTAAACATGTCATGCATTAATGACTTGTTTTGTTTAACATGTGGTTTCCATGGATTATTGGAACCATAAATACACAACCATCAATAAGCTCTGATTGATATTAGAACCTTATGATAAGTTAAGTCTTGGATTAAATCCTTAACACTTAGTAATTCTAATCAATGTCATCTTATGACATGGGTGTTAATTTAATGCAATATGAAGCAAAGATCAATGATATCATAAAATTAACTACCTAATGATGAACTCACCCCAATATTTATCAATTTGTTAAACCAGTTATAGTCAATAAATCATTTCAATTAAGCTCTGAAAAAACCCCCCTAATTAAAACACAATCAACTAAAAACAAATGACTATTACAAAGTATCATCGCCAAGGATTCAACCCATGTGCTACTATATACATTGGTAGAGCACCGGAACTTTGACAAGTTTATAGGAGAAAATCAGCCGGTCATTTGAAAAAAAAATGAAAAAAAACACAAAGAAAACCACGTGTTCTCATAAAAATCATAAAAGGAAAACAAACAAAGAAAAACCCATCTTCCTTTTTCTTCCAACGTCATTCTGAATTCCCCATAGACTTCCAAACAATCCCTCGGATTTGTTTGACCCTGAAATTTAGTGAACTCTTCTCCAACTTAGGAGGAACTTAAGAGATAATCAACTATTTCAAGAAGAATTCCTTGTATAACCAGTTGAATTGGATATGGCTAATCTTAGGGAACAAATAATTAAAGAACTTGCTACCCCTGATATGAATTACCAACCTCTTGGTATTCAATATCTAAACATAAAGGATGACTTTGAACTCAAATCGGGTATGATTCATCTTCTTCATCATTTCCACGGGCTAGCCGGTGAGGATCCACATCTCCACCTTAAATTGTTTCAAGTAGTGTGCTCTACCATGAAGCCTCAAGGGGTTTCTAAGGAAGAAATCAAACTCTGAGAATTCCCTTTCTCCCTAGCTGACACCTCCAAGTCATGGCTTTACTACCTCCCTCCTGGTTCCATAACCACATGGAATGACATGAAGTTACTTTTCTTAGAGAAATTCTTTCCTGCTTCTCGTACTACTTCTATCCAAAAGGAAATAAGTGGTATCTGTCAGTTCCCAAGTGAATCACTCCATGAGTATTTGTAGAGGTTCAAAAAGCTTGTTGCAACCTGCCCACATCACCAAATTCATGACCAACTCTTGATATAATACTTCTATGAGAGGTTATTGTCTATGGAGTGAACCCTCGTTGATACCGCAAGTGGTGGTGCTCTTGTTGATAAAACTCCTGCAGCTGCAAGAGATCTCATAAGTAACATGGCTGTAATCACACAACAATTCCATACTCGAGAACATGATCAAGCCAAAGAAGCCCAAGATAATCAATTAATTGAGCCGAAGAAGATGACTGAGTGGATGAGTGAACATACAAGTCTTGTGTGACAACTATCTGTGGCATCCAAATCCCCAACCTCATCTTCTCTGTAATCAATGTTTCCTGGACCTATCAAAAACTGTGAAATCTACAACTCTCCATCTCATCCAACTGACACATGTCCACAACTTCAAGAGGATCAATCTGATTCATCTGGGCCAATGAAGATCAATACAGCATATGCCCAGCAGAACACCAACCCTAAACTATCAGTTCAGTTTGTTAGAAACTTAAACCAACCCCACTATGAGCCCTTTCTCTTCAACCTATAACCCTAACTTGAGATATGGGAATCCCATTTCTCATCCCCCTCAATTCCCTTCTCAAAACCAAAACCAGTGTCTATATGGTCAAGGTGTTGGTAACATCCAACAACCTTATCCTTTTATTCTTCAACCTCAAAGGAACAATCCTCCTCCTGGATTCCACTATCCCAGTGAGCCTTCGCAATTCCCAAACCAATACAATCTCTTTCCCAAGAACCAATATCAAGGTAATCCCAATCTGGGACAAGCCTCTTCTTCCAAGAAACCATGGGAAAGTGCAGTGGATGATCTTGCCTCCTTCACCCGTTCCATCTTTAAAAACATTGAAACCCAAATTGGTCAACTTGAATCCCACCTTAGTCAGTAGCAACCATCCAATTCTTCCTAGCTCCTAGATCAACCATTGTCCAACCCCAAGGGTAATGTAAGTGAAATTGCACTTAGATTGGGAAAGCAAATTATTATGCCTCAAGATAAGTCCTCCAACCCTCCTCTGAATTTTAACCTAGAAAATGAAAATAAAAAATAAAAATGAAAAGGAATCTGAATCCATTCCCTCACCTCCTTCCATTCCAATTTGGAATCCAATTCCTTTTCCTCAAGATGTTTCTAAGCCAATGAAGTCCTTTGAACCTGATCCTGAAATGCACGACATGTTTAGACGTATTGAAGTCCACATTCCTCTCTTAGATGCCATCAAAAAAATTCATAATTATGCCATGTTTCTTAAGGAATTGTGCACCCACAAGAGGCAACTTAGGACATTTAAAAATGTTTCCACCCAAAAATCTATTCCCATAAAGTGAAAATATCCAGGGACCTTTATGGTTCCATGAAAAATTAAAAGTTCAAACTTTGATGATGCACTCATAAACCTAGGAGCCTCAATTAATGTCATGCCCAAATCCATATTCTCCAACCTTGGTCTAGGTCCCTTAAATCCAATAGGTGTTGTCATTCAATTGGACAATCAAAGCACAACCAGTCCTGAGGGAATAATTGAGGATGTCCTTGTTCAAGTCAATGATCTTATCTTCCCTGCTGATTTCAATTTCCTTGACATGGAAGGTGAGACGAACTCTTCTCGATCTACCCTAATTCTAAGAAGACCATTCCTCATGACTATGAGAACCAAGATTGATGTTCATTCTGACATCTTATCCATATAATTCGGTGACCAAATAGTCAAGTTCAAAATTTTCCAAGCCATGCGATACCCATCTGAGGATCACTCTGTATTCTCAATCCATGCTTCTGAGGACACTTCTAAGAGTCAATTGAACCCCAATCCACCTTGTTCTTCATGTACTATTGACAAGGGATCTTGTGAAATCTGCCCCATGATTAACCAAGTCATAAATGGTGAAGTTGATTTGGACCTCTCATTCATAGACTCCATCAATCTAGAGGAACTTGAAAACTCTCTTGAATCCCACATCAACTCTGATCTCTACTGCTTCACCTTGGAAAATATTAAGAAAAATGAATCTGACACAACTGAAGTCCCTTCCTCCATTCCTGAGTTGTTTAACCCAAAAATGAAAGATGATACTGATCTAAAACCTCTTCCAGAACACCTGAAATATGCATTCCTTTTTCGCGATCACTCATATCTTGTCATTATATCATCTTCACTTACTGAAATCGAAGAGTCCAAACTTGTTCATGTGTTAGAGGAAAACAAAAAGGCCTTAGGTTGGACCCTAGATGACATACCAGGAATCAACCCTGCCCTTTTCATGCATCACATCCATCTTGAGGAATCATCAAAACCAATTATACAACCACAAAGAATATTCAATCCACTCATCCTTGAGGTAGTTAGGGAAGAGATCACCAAGCTTATTCAAGATGGTATTATCTACCCAATTTCTAATAGTGAATGGGTTAGTCCAATTCAATTTGTACCTATGAAGGGTGGGATAACTGTTGTCACTAATGAACATGGAGAGGTAGTCACAACTTGAGTGAAAAACAAATGGTGTGTGTGCATCGACTATAGGAAATTGAATGTCAAAACAAGAAAAGATCACTACCCTCTTCCATTCCTTGATCAAATTCTGGAATGATTAGCCGGAAAGTCACACTATTGCTTTCTTGATGGATACACTGGCTACTTACAAATCTCAATCCCACCTCAGGACCAAGAAAAGACTACTTTCACATGCCCCTTTGGAACATATGCATATAGAAGAATGCCTTTTGGCCTTTTCAATGCTCCTATAACATTCCAGAGGTGTATGATGAGTATCTTTTCCAAATTCATTGAACACTGCATGGAAGTCTTCATGGATGACTTCACCATTTATGGTGAGTCATTTGAATCTTATTTGAATTCAATCTCTCTAGTCCTCCAAAATTGTGTCAAGTGTAACCATCTGTTAAATTTTGAAAAAATTAACCTGATGGTTGAAAATGGGATTGTTCTATGGAACATAGTTTCAAAAGATGTCATTGAAGTTGATCCTGCCAAAATTGAAGTAATCCAATCACTTCCTGAACCCAACTCTATTTAGGACATCCGTTCATTCCTCGGTCATGCTGGTTTCTATCGGCGATTCATCCATAACTTCAGTAAAATTTCCCTCCCACTCACTCGGTTTATCCAAAATGATGTCACTTTAGATTTTGATGAGATTTTCAAGAGAGCCTTTATTAAACTCAAAACTGCTATAACATCTGACCCGATAATCCAAACCCCAAATTGGTCCTTACCCTTTGAATTAATGTGTGATGATTATGATAGAGTCGTTGGGGCTGTTCTTGTTCAAAGAAGAGAAAATATTCCTCATGTCATATATTATGCCTTCAATCTCACTAAACTGTCACTGAAAAAGAACTTTTAGTAGTTGTTTTTGCCTTAGATAAATTTCGGCCCTATCTCTTAGGTGCCAAAATCATCATCTTTACAGTCCATTCTACTATAAAGTTCTTAATCAAGAAAAGTGATTCCAAACCAAGGATAATAAGATGGATCCTAATGCTCTAAGAGTTTGACCTTGAAATCAAAGATATACCAGGAATAGAAAACCCTGTGGCTGATCACTTGAGTAGAATTTCTAATTCTTCTCATTATGAAATCATCGATCCTAAATTCCCCACTGAGCACCCTTCATATATCACTCCAAAGTTACCATGGTATGCCCCAATTGTAAATTACTTGGTTTCTGGTGTTTTTCCTGAAATGTTTTCAAAAGAACAGAAAATGAAGTTGAAAAGTGATTCAAAACACTATTTTTGGGAAGAAAATAAACTTTGGAAAACTAGGGAATACATGGTAATTAGAAGATGTGTTGATAAAGATGAACATTTCTCTATCTTTGAATTCTGCCACTCAATGCCTGATGTTGGCCACTTTGGACCACAAAAGAACTCCCAAAAGGTCCTAGACTCTGGATTCTTATGGACCTCACTCTTCAAGGACTCACATGATTTCTGTCAATCATGTCCCGCTTGCCAAAAGTTTTGCACAATTTCCAAGAGAAATGAAATTCCCCAAAAGCCTTTAATTTTCTGCGAGATCTTCGATGTTTGGGGCATCGATTTCATGGGACCATTTCTCCCTCCCAATGGATTCTCATACATCCTTCTTGCGGTTGATTATGTTTCTAGGTGGGTCGAGGCTAAACCCACTAGAAAGGATGATTAACATACTATTAGTGAGTTCCTAATGACACACATCATCCACAGATTTGGCATGCCTCGTGCCTTGATAAGTGACTTAGGAACCCATTTCTGTAATAGAACCATAGAATCTCTTTTGAAAAAGAATGTGGTTGTACATAAAACTTCAACTGCATATCACCCCCAAAAAATGGCATGGATGAACTTTCTAATAGAGAAGTGAAAAGAGTGCTTGAGAGAATTGTAAAACCCACCAGAAAAGACTGGCCTGAAAGACTTGGTGAAGCACTATGGGCTTATAAAACTACCTATAAAACACCCATTGGTATGTCTCCTTTTAGTCTAGTTTTTGGTAAATCATGTCATTTACTAGTTGAAATACAACATAAGTCATTTTGGGCAGTGAAAACTTGTAATTTTGATCTTGAAAAATTTGGTGAAGAAATACTGTTGCAATTGGCTGAACTAGAGGAGCTTCGACTTGATTCTTATGAGAATTATATTCTTTAAAAAGAAAAATCCAAGTCACTACATGATAAACAAATCCTTAGAAATGTGTTTCATGAAGGTGAAAAGGTAATGCTCTTCAATTCTCGATTTCATCTTCACTCAGGTAAGATTAATTCTTGTTGGGAAGGTCCTTTTGTTATTACTAATTTTTACCCATTTGGTGCAGTGAAATTCCAAGACCCCTCTTCCAAAAGGACATTCATGGTTAATATACATCAGTTAAAGCATCACCATGAAAGGACACATATCCCAGTAACCACCTCAACCTCCATCAGATCCCCAACTTCTGCAGTTGACCCACCACTAGATGGAGATGGAAACCCACCAAATCCAAACCAGGGGGCACCTCTTTCCCTTTAACTCTCTCTCTCTCTCTCTATTTATTATTATTCCTCCCTCATTCTCATTTTATTATCACCTTCCTCATCAAAATTTTTTTATTTACTATTTCTGTTTTGGGTGGGTTTGTCTTTATAAAAAAACTAAAAAAACTAAAAAACAAAAAAACAAAAATAAATAATTTAAGAAACAATATGAAAAATCAAGAGTAATGCTTACTCACCCTACGATTTTCAAATTTTGTCTAACCATTTTGGGGAGTAAAAATACATGTTTTCATCTAAAAAAAATTATATTTTCATCATAACTTTGGACAAAGAATTTTGTGTCAAACCCAACAAATTTTTAATGCTCAATTTTTTATTTGGAAAATGATTTTCCCCAACTGTGAGAATAAACATTAGCTTTCATTCCAAGGATACCTATGAACATATTTTCAAAATGTGTGTTTTCACCCCCATTTGTGTGTCTTGAGTTTGTGGACCTTTGACCTGAATCTTCTACCTTAGTGTGCATTAATATGATAGAGGCATTTTTCTGAACCACATGAGAATTATAATATCTAAATAGCCTCCCATTAAGCATACATAAATCATCCTATTGTAATCCTCTTCAAGCCTATGAAAAACTTTTCCTTGATATCCACGTTACAATCCCAATACCTTTTTCCACCAATATCAACATAGATTTTCATCGCATAATTTTTTGAAATTTAAGTGTGGGGGGAATGGATTTCATTGTTTGGGTACCCTATTATTTATTTTCAATGAGTTATCATCTGCTTGAGGGAAAGCATCCATTTCAGTGTGGGGGAGAGGTTGTCATTAAGTGTGTTTTGGATAAATTTAATGTACTTCCATTTATATAATTTTGTAAATGTTATTGAAAAGTGCTCAAAAAATTCAAAATTGAAGAAAAATAATCAAAAAAATGAAAAAATGGGTTGTGTCTTGGGTAGGTCAAAAATCACTCTTCCTCAACTTTTGGTCTTGTTATAACTGTTACAATTAGTGTCATGGGGAGATCAAACATGGGTTGGGATATGAGTGTGAGATTTGTTTCAAGGTCAACTTTAGAAAAAACAAAGAAAAAAAGGAAAAGAAAAAAAAGAACACATGCATTATATTATTATTAGGAGAAGTTTTGTGTTTTGTAAATATCTCATCTTCTCATCCACTACAAATTTTATTCCTCTATTTTGTCTTTCTTTACACATATGTGTTTTCATTTCCTTCCATGTTTTATTTCAAAAAAATGTGCATTTCTTTTTATATTTTGGTGTTTTAACCCACTTTTTCTCTCTCTTGGACATTATATTCCTACCGTCCCATAGCCACAGAGAAACCCTTTAAAAAGACCTCTTGATTCTTGTTAACTTTGGATAGGTATTGTAAGTTGAGAGATCTTTCAAACTCTAAGACTTTTACTTTTGGTTGGTGAAAGAGTGAACCTCCACAAATGAATTTTATCATCTTGAGAGGTGTGAGTTTTGAGTGTCCACATTTTCCATTTCTAAATTTGAGCAGGAAAAAATGAATTAGTTTTGGAAAATAGTTTATGTAACAACTTGTGGTGGAATTCAAAATGGATTAGTGAAATAGTCTAAACCTCCCCTGATTGGAGAAAACAAAAAACTTAATATTTTTTGGTGAGTGAAAATGATTTTGTCATGTTTTTATATTTGTTGCACATGATGACATGAAAAAAATAAGTGTGGGAGAGTTGATTTTATAAATATTTTCAGGACTAATTATATACTCTATTTACTAATTTTATATGAAATGTTCATAATGTGTGTGAAATATTAATATTTTAACACTAAGTATAATTTTTGAGCATTTTTTAGAAGTATTCCAATTGATTCAGTTTAATATTTTATTTATAACTCTCAACCTACTGATCAAAATTTTGTGGTTCTAGTTTTTTATGATTTTTAATTTAATATACAACATTTCATTAGAAGGGATCATGGGCAAATTCTGCCATTTTAAAGCCCGTATGGACCACACAAAAAGGCCTACATAATCTGTGAAGAAACTGGACCAGCCATGAAGATTTAATTGTTGGGCTCAATCACGAAGTAAAAATTTCTTTATTATCCTAAAAATTTTGGGGTATAATAAAATTATTGTAGGATAAAAATTTCACGGGCCAACTCTAAATACAAGGGGCCCAACTAATGCTTCGAAGTCCAGCTGACCATTCCGGCCAGTAATTAAAATCAGTACAGTGTTGATGACATGGATCCTGATATAGACATCATTTTGAGCTGAGATTTTTCAGTGTGAAATAAGATATATAGGAGGCCAACTTTTTTGAAGACATAATTCGGTTTTGAGGGCATCTTCTTATTCAAAAACCCTTTCCAATTTTGAACTTCAAAAAGACCTGATTGAAATGGACAGATTAAAATTGTTTAATCAACCGGCCATAATTTTGGATATATAGGTCCAAATGACTCCATATTTTGAGATATGTAGGACAAATTTATTATCTAAAACTTTTAAGAATGATATATCTTTATATTAGGCTGTATAAATAGTCAAATTGGCGATGAAAGTGGAGATACAGATTGGGAATGAAAATAGTCCACCTCCTTGGGCTATAAATGCATCCCCCTCCTCTCCTTCAAAGGGGTTGGCATTTCAGAAGAGAGAAGCACATATTGGCACGACCAAAGCATTTAAAAGGTCTTGGGATAACCTTCCATACTCAATTTTTCACTTGAGATACCTTTCCTCCTCTCTTTGTTTCCTTTTACTTTTGTGTTGTTCTTCGTTTGTAAACTTGTAAGTTTGTATTTTATAATTCTGTTTTAATGAAAATTTATTCTTTAATATCTATTATTCTCATCCACCTTCTGTAGTTTAATATTAATTTTCTTAAAATAGTTTAAATTATGTTGAATCCCCTTACCTTATTTTGCTTTTTCATTCAATCAAAAATCCATTTTTAATTATCATCATTGTTCGTGTGTGTGTGTTCAACGCACCACTCTTTTCTTATCCCTTATTTTTTTCTCTTCTTAAATTATAATAATAATAATTATAACCAGATAATTAAACACTCAAATGGATGAGTAAATATCTCATTGGGGTGAGTTATAATTTAGGTATGTTAAGTGATTGAGAGTTTTTTCTCGATGAATATTCTTTGAATTAACATTGTGTATGTTGAACTAAACATGTCATGGATTAATGACTTGTTTTGTTTAACATGTGGTTTCCATAGATTATTGGATCCATAAATACACCACCATCAATAAGATCTGATTGAGATTAGAACCTTAAGTTAAGTTAAGTCTTGGATTAAAGCCTTAACACTTAGTAATTCTAATCAACTTCATCTTGTGACATGGGTGTTAATTTAATGCAATATAAAGCAATGCTCAATGATATCACAAGCTTAACTACCTAATGGTGAACTCACCCCAATATTTATCAATTTTTTAAATAAATTATTTTCAATAAATCATTTAAATTAATCTATGAAAATAAACCCCCTAATCGAAATACAATCAACTAAAAACAAATGACTTTACAAATTATCATCACCGAGGATTCGACCCGAGTGCTGCTATACACATTAGCAGAGCACCGGAACATTGACCGGTCGATAGGCGACACTCGGTCGTGATTTTTAAATGGATCATTTACATGGAGTATATAATTATTCATGATTTATTATATACTCCCTTTACTTATTTTATATGAAATGTTCATAATGTGTGTGAAATATTAATATTTTAGTACTAAGTATAATTTTTGAGTATTTTTAGAAGTAGTCCAATTGATTCAGTTTACTATTTTATTTATAACTATCACAATAATGATCCAAACTGTGTGGTTTTTGTTTTTTTGTATTCCCATGTCAATATAAAACATTTCATTATAAGGGATCATGGTCCAATTCTTTCATTTTAAGGCCCATATGGACCACACAAGAAGACCAACATAATCTGTGAAGAAACAGGATCAGCCATGAAGATTTAATTGCTGGGCTCAATCACAAAGTCCAAATTTTTTTATTCTCCTCAAAAGTTTGGGGGATAATTAAAGGATTGTTGGATAAAAATTTCAAGGCCCAAGTCTAAAGACAAGTGTCCCAAATAATGCTTTTAAATCTATCCCACCATTCTAGACGGGAATTAAAATCAGTACAGTGTTGATAACATGGATCCTGATATAGACATCATTTTCAGATTATATTTAGTAGTGTGAAAGAGGAGATATAGTCGGATGACTTTGTTAAATACATCATTCATTTTTGAAGGTATGTTCCTATTCAAAAACCCTTTCACATTTTGGACTTCAAAAATCTAGATTGAAATGGACAGATTAAAATTGTTTAATCAACCGGCCATATCTTTAGCTACATAGGTCCAAATGACTCCAAATTTTTAGATAGGTAGGAAAACGTTATTATATACAAATTTGATGAAGGATTTATATCTATATTCGGCTGTATTAATATCCAACATGGCGATGCAAGTGGAGGGACAAACTACAAATAAAAACAGTCAACTTCCTTGGGCTATAAATGCATCCCCCTCCTCTCCTTCAAAGGGGTTGACATTTTAGAAGAGAGGAGAACATATTGGCACGAACAAAGCCTTTCCAAGGGCTTGTTAGTACATTCAATACTCAAGTTTTTATATTATATACCCTTCCTCCTCTCTTTGTTTCCTTTCACTTTTGTGTTGTTCTTTGTTTTTAAACTTTTAAGTTTGTGTTTTATAATTCTGTTTTAATGAAAATTTATTCTTCAATATCTCTTATTATCATCCAACTTATGTAGTTTAATATTAATTTTCTCAAAATAGATAAATTCAGTTGAATCCCCTTCCTTTCTCTTGCTTCCTCATTCAGTCGAAAATCCGTTTTTAATTATCATCATTGTTCGTGTGTGTGTGTTTGACGCACCACTCTTTTCTTATCCCTTATTTTTTTTCTCTTATTAAATTATAATCATAATCATTATAACCAGATTGTTAAAAACCAAAATGTATGAGTAAATATCTCATTTGGGTGAGTTATAATTTATGTATGTTAATTTATTGAGAGTTTTTTCTCGATGAATATTCTTTGAATTAACATTGTGTATGTTGAACTAAACATGTCAGGGATTAATGACTTGTTTTGTTTAACATGTGGTTTCCATGGATTATTGGAACCATAAATACACCACCATCAATAAACTCTGATTGATATTAGAACTTTAAGTTATGTTAAGGCTTGGATTAAAGCCTTAAAACTTAGTAATTCAAATCAACGTCATCTTGTGACATGGGTGTTAATTTAATGCAATATAAAGTAAAGATCAAGGATATCACAAGCTTAACTACCTAATGATGAACTCACCCAAATATTTATCAATTTGTTAAATCAATTATAGTCAATCAATAATTTAAATTAATCTCTACAAACAAACCCCCCTAATCAAAATACAATCAACTAAAAACAAACGACTATTACAAAGTATCATCGCCCAGCATTTGACCCGAGTGATGCTATACAAATTAGTAGAGCACCGGAACTTTCACCAGTCGATAGGAAAAAATCGACCGTGCATTTCAAATGGATTCATTTATGGGGAGTATATAATAATTCATGACTTATTATATACTCCATTTACTTATTTTATATGAAATGTGAATAATGTGTGTGAAATATTAATATTTTAATACTAAGTATAATTTTTGAGTATTTTTAGTAGTCCAATAGAGTCAGTTTACTATTTTATTTATAACGACCACTATACTGATCTAAATTGTGTTTTTCCTATTTTTTAGGATTCCCAAGTCAATATAAAACATTTTATTAGAAGGGATCATGGGCCAATTCGGCCATTTTAAGGCCCATATGGACCACACAAGAAGGCCTACATAATTTGTGAAGAAATTGGACTAGCCATGAAGATTTAATTGATGGGATCAATAAAGAAGTAAAAATTCATTTATTCTCCTAAAAAGTTTGGGGGATAATGAAAGGAGTATTGGATAAAAATTTCAAGACCCAACTTTAAATACAAGGTTCCAAACTAATGATTTGAAGTCCAGACTACCATTCTGGTCGGGAATTAAAATCAGTACAGGGTTGATAATATGGCTCTTGATATAGGAATTATTTCGAGCTCATATTTTGAAGTGTGAAATAGGAGATATATTTGGACGACTTTGTTGAAGACATCATTCGGTTTTGATGGCATCTTCCTTTTCAAAAAACCTTTCACATTTTGGACTTCAAAAAGATTGGGTTGAAATGGACAGATTAAAATTATTTAATCAACCGGCCATATTTTGGATACATAGGTCCAAATGACTCCAAATTTTGATAGAGGTCGGAAAACATTATTATCTACAAAATTGAAGAAGGAGATATCTCTATATTAGGCTATCTGAATATCCAACTTGGTGATGCAATTGGAGGGATAGATTGGGAATGAAAACAGTCCACTTCCTTGGGATATAAATGCATCTCCCTCCTATCCTTCAAATGGGTTGGAATTTCAGAAGATAGGAGCACATATTGGCACGACCAAAGCCATTAAAAGGGCTTGGGAGGACCTTCCATACTCAAGTTTTCACTTGAGATACCCTTCCTCCTCTCTTTGTTTCCTTTCACTTTTGTGTTGTTCTTCGTTTGTATACTTGTAAGTTTGTGTTTTGTAATTCTGTTTTAATGAAAATTTCTTATTCAATATATCTTATTATCATCCACCTTCGGTAGTTTAATATTAATTTTCTTAAAATAGTTTAGATTAAATTGAATTCCCTTCCCTTCTTCTGCTTCCTCATTCAATCAAAAATCCGTTTTTAATTATCATCATTGTTTGTGTGTGTGTGTGTTCGACGCACCACTCTTTTCTTATCCCTTCTTTTTTTTCTCTTCTTAAATTATAATCATAATTATTATAACCAGATTATTAAACACCCAAATGTATAAGTAAATCTCTCATTTGGGTGAGTTATAATTTAGGTATGTTAAGTGATTGAGAGTTTTTGCTTGATAAATATTCTTTGAATTAACATTGTGTATGTTGAACTAAACATGTCATGGATTAATGACTTTTTTTATTTAACATGTGGTTTCCATGGATTATTGGAACCATAAATACACCAAAATCAATAATATATTATTGATATTAGAACCTTAAGTTAATTTAAGGATTGGATTAAAGCCTTAATACTTAGTAATTCTAATCAACGTCATCTTGGGACATGGGTGTTAATTTAATGCAATATAAAGCAAAGCTCAGGGATATCACAAGCTTAACTAACTAATGATGAACTAACCCAAATCTTTATCAATTTGTTGAATCAATTATGGTCAATCGATCATTTCAATTAAGATATACAAACAAACCCCCTAATCAAAATACAATCAACTAAAAACAAATGACTATTACAAAGTATCATAAAAAAGGATTCGGCCCGAGTGCTGCTATACACATTAGTAGAGCACCGGAACTTTGACCATTCGATAGGTGACAATCGGCCGTGCATTTCAAATGGCGTCATTTCTGGGGATGGTACTTTAATTAGTCATTAGTTTCTGGTTATTGTAATAAAAAACCAAAAAAACAAAATTTTAAAAAAAATTGAAAAAAAAACACAAAGAAAAACATGTCTTCTCATAAAAATCATAAACAGAAAACAAAGAAAGAAAACCCATCTTCATTTTTCTTCAAACATCATTCTGAATGACCCGTAGCCTTCCAAACAATCCCTTGGATTTTTTTGACCCTAAAATTGAGCAAACTCTTCTCCAAATTAGGAGGAAATTAAGAGATAATCAACTCATTAAAGAACCAGTCCTTGTCCAACCAATTGAATTAGATATGGATAATATTAGGGAAAAACTCTTAAAGAACTTGCTGACCCTGATATGAATTACCAACCTCTTGTTATTCAATATCCATACATAGAGTCTGACTTTGAACTCAAATCAGGTTTGATTCATCTTCTCCCTCATTTCCATGGGCTAGCCGGTGATGATCCACATCTCCACCTTAAAGAGTTTCAAGTAGTGTGCTCTACCATGAAGGTTCAAGGTGTTTCTGAGGAACAAATCAAACTCTGAGCATTCCCTTTCTCCCTAGCTGACACTGCGAAGTCATGGATTTACTACCTCCCTCCTAGTTCCATAACCACATGGAATGACATGAAGTGACTTTTCTTAGAAAAATTATTTCCTGCTTCTCGTAATGCTTCTTTTTAAAATTAAATAAGTGGTATCTGTCAGTTCCCAAGTGAATCACTCCATGAGTACTAGGAGAGGTTCAAAAATATTTTTGCAACCTACCCACATCACCAAATTCCTAACCAACTCTTGATCCAATACTTCTATGAGGGGCTATTGGCTGTGGATATAACTCTCATTGATGCCGCAAGTGGTGGTGCTCTTGTTGATAAAACTCCTGCAGCTGCAAGAGATCTCATAAGTAACATGGATTCAAACACACAACAATTCCATACTCAAGCACAAGGTCAAGTCAAATAGGCCCAAGATATTCAATCAATTGATCCTAACAAGATGACCAAGTGGATGAGTGAACTTACAGGTCTTGTGTGACAACTAGTTGTGCCATCCAAATCCCCAACCCCGTCTTCTCTAAAATCAATGTTTCTTAGACCAATCAAAAACTGTGGAATCTACAACTCTCCATATCATCCAACTGACACATGTCCACAACTTTAAGAGGATCAATATGATTCATCTAGACTAATGGAGCTCAATGCAGCATATGCTTAGTGGAACACCAACCCTCAACTATCAGGTCAGTTTGTTAGAAACTTCAACCAACCCCACTCTAAGCCCTTCTTTTCTCCCTATAACCCTAACTTGAGATATGATAATCCCATTTCTCATCCCCCTCAATTACCTCCTCAAAACAAAAACTAGTTTCCATACGGTCAAGGTGTTGGTAACTTCCAACAACCTTATCTTTTTATTCCTCAACCTCAAATAAACAATCCTCCTCTTGTATTCCACTATCCTAGTGAGCCTTCCTAATTCCCAAACCTATACAATTGCTTTCCCAAGAACCAATATCAAGGCAATCCCAATCTGGGATAAGCCTCTTCTTCCAAGCAACCTTGGGAAAGTGCAGTGGAATATCTTTCCTCCTTCACCAATTCCAGCCTTAAGAACATTGAAACCCAAATTGGTCAACTTGCATCCCACCTTAGCCAGAAAAAACCATCCAATTCTTCCCAACTCCCATCTCAACCATTGCCCAACCCCAAGGGTAATGTAAGTGCAATTGCACTTAGATCGGGAAAGCAAATTGTTATGTCTCAAGATAAGTCCTCCAACACTCCTCTGAATTTTAACCTAGAAAATGAAAAGAAAAATAAACTTGAAAAGGTATCTAAATCCAATCCCTCGCCTCCTTCCATTCCACTTAGGAATCCAATTCCTTTTCCTCAAGTAGTTTATAATCCAAATAAGTCCTTTGAACCCGATCCTGAAATGCTCAACATGTTTAGACGTGTTGAAGTCAACATTCCTCTCTTAGATTCCATAAAAAAAATTCCTAAGTATGCCAAGTTTCTTAAGGAATTGTGCACCCACAAGAGGCAACTTAGGACCTTCGAAAATGTTTCCACCCAGCTGTCTATTCCCCTAAAGTGAAAAGATCCAGGGACCTTTACAGTTCCATGCCAAATTGGAAGTTCCAACTTTGATGATTCACTCATAGACCTAGGAGTATCAATTAATATTATGTCCAAATACATATTCTCTAACCTTGTTCTAGGTCCCTTACATCCAAAAAGTGTTGTAATTCAATTGGCCAATCGAAGCACAGCCAGTCCTGAGGGAATAATTGAGGATGTCCTTGTCCGAGTCAATGATCTTATCTTCCCTACTGATTTCTATGTCCTTGACATAGAAGGTGAGACGAACTCTTCTAGATCTCCCCTAATTCTAGGAAGACCATTCCTCATGACTACAAGAACCAACATTTATGTCCATTCCGACATCTTATCCATGGAATTCGGTGAAAAAATGGTCAAGTTCAACATTTTCCAAGCCATGCGATACCCATCTGAGGATCACTCTGCATTCTCAATCCATGCTTCTGAGGACACTTCTAAGAGTCCATAGAACCCCAATACACCATGTTCTTCATGTTCTAATGACAAAGGATCTTGTGAAATCTGCACCATGATTAACCAAGTCATAAATGGTGAAGTTGATGTGGACCTCTCATTCATAGAATCCATCAATCTAATGGAACTTGAAAACTCTCTTGAATACCACATCAACTCTGATCTCTACTACTCCACCTTGGACAATATTAAGGAAAATGAATCTGAAGCAATTGAAGTCCTTGCATCCATTCCTGAGATGTTTAACCCACAAATTAAATATGGGAAAGATCTAAAACATCTTCGTGAACACCTAAAATATGCATTCCTTTTCCATGATCACTCATATCCTGTCATTATCTCATCTTCACTTACTGAAACCGAAGATTCCAAACTTGTTTAGGTGTTAGAGGAAAACAAAAAGACCCTAGGTTGGACCCTAGATGACATAAAAGGAATAAACCCTGCTCTTTGCATGCATCACATCCATCTTGAGGAATCATCCAAACCAATTAGACAACCACAAAGAAGACTCAATCCACTCATCCTTGAGGTAGTTAGGGAAGAGATCACCAAGCTTCTTCAAGATGGTATTATCTACCCAATTTCTGATAGTGAATGGGTTAGTCTAATTCAAGTTGTACCTAAGAAGGGTGGGATAACTATTGTCACAAATGAACATGGAGAGGTAGTCACAACTTGAGTGAAAAAGAAATGGCATGTGTGCATCGACTATAGGAAATTGAATGTCGAAACAAGAAAAGATCACTACCCTCTTCCATTCCTTGATCAAATGATGGAACAATTAGCCGAAAGTCACACTATTTCTTTCTTGACAGATACACCGGCTACTTCCAAATCCTAATCGCACCTCAGGACCAAGAAAAGACTACTTTCACATGACCCTTTAGAACATATGCATATAGAAGAATTCATTTTGGCCTTTGTAATGCTCCTACAACATTCCATAGGTGTATGATGAGTATCTTTTCTAAATTAATTGAACAGTGCAAGGAAGTCTTCATGGATGACTTCACCATTTATGGTGAGTTATTTGAATCTTGTTTTAATTCACTCTCTCTAGTCCTCCAAAAGTGTGTCAAGTGTAAACTTGTGTTAAATTTTGAAAAATTTCACTTCATGGTTACAAATGGCATTGTTCTAGGGCACATAGTTTCAAAAGATGGTATTCAAGTTGATCCTTCCAAAATTGAAGTGATCCAATCACATCCTGAACCCAAATCTATTTAGGACATCCGTTTATTCCTCGGTCATGCTAGTTTCTATCAGCGATTCATCCATAACTTTAGTAAAATTTCCCTCCCACTCACTCGATTACTTAAAAATGATGTCACTTTCCATTTTGATGAGGTTTTCAAGAGATCCTCTATTGATCTCAAAACTGCTCTAACATCTGCCCCGATAATGCAACCCCCAAATTGGTCCTTTCCCTTTGAGTTGATGTGTGATGCTTCTAATAGATCCATTGGGGATGTTCTTGGTCAAAGAAGAGAAAATATTCCTCATGTCATATATTATGCCTCAAAAACATTAAATGAAACTCAATCTCATTACACTGTCACTGAAAAAGAACTTTTAGCAGTTGTTTTTTCCTTAGTTAAATTTTGGCCCTATCTCTTAGGTGCCAAAATCATCATCTTCACATACCATTCTGATATAAAGTTATTACCCAAGAAAAGTGATTCCAAGCCAAGGCTAATAAGATTGATCCTAATGCTCTAATAATTTGACCTTGAAATAAAAGATAGACCAGGTAAAGAAAACCATGTGGATGATCACTTGAGTAGAATTTGTAATTCTTCTCATTCTGAAATCATTGATTGAGAATTTCTAACTGAGTTCCTTTAATCACTCACTCCAAAAATACCATGGTATGCCCCAATTGTAAATTACATGGTTTCTGGTGTCTTTCCTAAAAAAATTCAAAAGAACAATAAATTAAGTTGAATGGTGATTCAAAAGACTATTTTTGGGAAGAAAATAAACTTTGGAAAACTGGGCCTGACATGGTAATAAGGATATGTGTCGATGAAGATGAACATTCCTCTATTTTATAATTCTGTCACTCAATGCCTGGTGGTGGCCACTTTCGACCACAAAGGACCTCCTGAAAGGTCCTAGACTCTGTATTCTTCTGTCCTTCACTCTTTAAGGACTCACATGAGTTCTGTCAATCATGTCCCACTTGCCAAAATTTTGGCATAATTTCCAAGAGAAATTAAATGCCCCAAAATCCTTTAATTTTCTGCGATATCTTCAATGTTTGAGGAATCTATTTCATGGGACCATTTACCCCTTCCAATGGATTCTCATACATCCTTCTTGCAGTTGATTATGTTTCTAGGTGGGTCGAGGCCAAACCCACTATAAAGGATGATTCACATAATATTAGTGAGTTCCTAAAGACACACATCTTCCATAGATTTGGCATGCCTTGTTCCTTGATAAGTAACTTAGGAACCCATTTCTGTAATAGAACCATGGAATCTATTTTGAAAAAGAATGGGTTTTTACATAAAACTTCAACTGCATGTCACCCCCAAAAAAATGGCATGGCTGAACTTTCTAATAGAAAAGTGAAAAGAGTGCTTGAGAGAATTGTAAAACCCACCAGAAAAGACTGTCCTGAAAGACTTGGTGAATCACTTTAGGCTTATCGAACTGCCTATAAAACACACATTGGGATGTATCCTTTTAGGATAGTTTTTGTTAAATCATATCATTTTCCAGTTGAAATCCAACATAAGTCATTTTGGGTAGTGAAAACTTGTAATTTTGATCTTGAAAAATCCGGTGAAGAAAGATTATTGCAATTGGCTAAACTGGAGGAGCTTCGACTTGATTCCTATGAGAATTCTACTCTCTACAAAGAAAAATACAAGGCACTCCATGATAAACACATCCTGAGAAAGGTATTTCATGAAGGTGAAAATATAATGCTCTTCAATTCTCGATTTCACCTTCACCCGGGTAAGCTTATTTCTCATTGGTAGGGTCCTTTTTTATTACTAATGTTTACCCATTTGGTGCAGTGCAAGTCCCAGACCCCTCTTCCAAAAGGACATTCATGGTTAATGGACATCGGTTACAGAATCACCATGAAAGGACACACATCCCAAGAACCACATCAACTTCCATTGGATCCCCAACTTCTGCAGTTGACCCACCACTGGATGGAGATGGCAACCCACCAAATCCAAACTAGGGGGCACCTCTTTCCCTTTAACTCTCTCTCTATCTATCTATCTCTTTCTTCTTCTTCCTCCCTCATTCTCATTTTTTTACCACCTTCCTCATCAAATTTTTTTTTATTTACTATTTCTCTTTTGTGTGGGTGTGTCTTTATAAAAAAACTAAAAAAAACTAAAAAACAAAAAAAACAAAAAAATAATAATTTAAGAAAAAATATGAAAAATCAAGAGTAATGCTTACTCACCCTCCAATTTTCAAATTTTGTATAACCATTTTAGGAAGTCAAAAGACATTTTTTCATCTCAATTTTTTTTATTTTCATCAGGACTTTGGATAAATAATTTTGTGTCAAAACCAAAAAAAATTTAATTCTAAATTTTTGATTTGGAAAATGATTTTCCCTAACCGTGAGAACAAACATTAGCTTTCATGCCAAGGATACCTATGGCCATATTTTCAAAATGTGTGTTTTCACCCCCATTTGTGAGTCTTGAGTTTGTGTACCTTCGAGCTGAATCTCCTACTTTAGTGTGCATTAATATGATAGAGTCATTTTTCTAAACCACATGAGAATTATAATAGCCAAATAGCCTCCCATTAACCATACATTAATCCTCCTTTTGAAAGCCCCTCCGAGCCTATGAAAACCTTTTCCTTGATATCCACATTACAAGCACAATACTGTTTCCCACCAATATCAACATGGATTTTCATTGCAAAATTTTTTAAAATTTATGTGTGGGGGGAATGGATTTCACTGTTTGGGTACCCTATTATTTATTTTCAACAAGTTATCATCTGCTTGAGGGAAAGCATCCATTTCAGTGTGGGGTAGAGTTTGTCATTCAGTGTGTTTTGGGGAATGTAATGTACTTCCATTTATGTAATTTTGTAAATGTTATTTACAAGTGTTCAAAAAAATAAAAAATGATGAAAAAAATCAAAAAAAATGAAAAAATGGGTTGTGTCTTGGTTAGGTCAAAAGTCACTCTTCCTCAACCTTTAATTTTGTTATAACTTTTACAATTAGTATTTTGAGGAGATCAAACATGGGTTGGGATATGATTGTGAGATCTATTTCAATGTCAACTTTTAAAAAAACAAAGAAAAAAAGGAAAATAAAAAAAAGAACACTTGCATTATATTCTTATTGGGAGAAGTTTTGTGTTTTATAAATATCTCATCTTCTCATCCCCTTTAAATTTTTGTTCTCTATTTTTTCTTTATTAACAAAATTATTCTTTTGTAAATATGTGTTTTCATTTCCTTCTATGTTTTATTTTAAAAAAAATGTGCATTGCTTTTTCTATGTTGGTGTTTTAACCCTCTTTTTCTCTCTCTTGGACATTATATTCCTACCATCCCATAGCCATAGAGAAAACCCTTAAAAACACATCTTTATTATTGTACACTTTGGATAGGTATTGGAAGCTGAGAGATCTTTCAAAATCTAAGATTTTCACTTTTGGTTGGTGGAAGAGTGAACCTCCACAAATGAATTTTATCATCTTGAGATGTGTGAGCTTTGAGTGTCCACATTTTCAATTTCTAAATTTGAGAATGAAAAAAATTAATTAGTTTTGGAACATTGTTTCTGTAACAACTTGTGGTGGAATTCAAAATGGATGAGTAAAATAGTCTAAACCTCCCTTGATTGGAGAAAACAAAATTTTAATATTTGTTGGTGAGTGAAAATGATTTTTTTTCATGTTTTTATATTTATTGCACATGAGTACATGCACAAAACTAAGTATGGTGGAGTTGATGTTATTAATATTTTCATGAATTATTATATACTCCCTTTGCTTATTTTATATGAAATGTTCATTATGTGTGTGAAATATTTATATTTTAATACTAAGTATAATTTTTGAGCATTTTTAGAAGTAGTCCAATTGAGGCAGTTTACTATTTTATTTATACCTATCACAATACTAATCCAAATTTTTTGGTTCTTGTTTTTTAGGATTCCCAAGTCAATATAAAACATTTCATTAGAAGGTATCATGGGACAATTCTGCTATTTTGATGCCCATATGGACCACACAAGAAGGCCTACATAATCTGTGAAGAAACAGGACCATCCATGAATATTTAATTTCTGGGCTCAATCACGAAGTCCAAATTCCTTTATTCTCCTAAAAAGTTTGGGTGATAAAGAAAGGAGTTTTGGATAAAAATATCAAGGCCCAAATCTAAAAAAGGGGGACCAACTAATGCTTTTAAGTCCATCCCACCATTCTGTCCGGTAATTAAAATCAGTACAGTGTTGATGACATTGCTCCTGATATAGACATCATTTGGAGATGAGATTTTGCAGTGTTAAATAGTAGATATATATGGCCTAATTTTTTGAATACATAATTCTGTTTTGAGGGTATCTTCCTATTCCAAAACCATTTCACATTTTGTAATTCAAAAAGACTGGATTGAAATGGACAGATTAAAATTGTTTAATAAACCGGACATAACTTTGGCTAAATAGGTCCAAATGACTCCAAATTTTGAGACAGGTCGTCCAAGTTTATTATATAAAACTTTTAAGAAGGATATATCTCTAGATTCGTCTGTCTGAATAGCCAACTTGGAGATGCAATTGGAGAAACAGATTGTGAATGAAAACAGTCCACTTCCTTGGGCTATAAATGCATCCCCCTCCTATCCTTCAAAGGGGTTGGAATTTCAGAAGATAGGAGCACATATTAGCATGAAAAAAGACTTTACAAGGTCTTGGTATGACCTTCCATACTCAAGTTTTCACTTGATATACCCTTCCTCCTCTCTTTGTTTCCTTTCACTTTTGTGTTGTTCTTCGTTTGTAAACTTGTAAGTTTGTGTTTTGTAATTATTTTTTAATGAAAATTTATTCTTCAATATCTCTTATTCTCATCCACCTTCTGTAGTTTAATATTAATGTTCTTAAAATAGTTTAAATTTAGTTGAATAACCTTCCCTTATTTTGCTTCCTCGTTTTATCGAAAATCTACTTTTAATTATCATCATTGTTCATGTCTGTGTGTTCGACGCACCACTCTTTTCTTATCCCTTATTTCTTTTCTCTTATTAAATTATAATCATAATCATTATAACCAGATTATTAAACACCCAAATAGATGAGTAAATCTCTCATTGGGGTGAGTTATAATTTAGGTATGTTAAGTGATTGAGAGTTTTTTCTCGATGAATATTCTTTGAATTAACATTGTGTATGTTGAACTAAACATGTCATGGATTAATGACTTGTTTTTCTTTACATGTGGTTTCCATGGATTATTGGAACCATAAATACACCACTATCAATAATCTCGGATTGATATTAGAACCTTAAGTTAATCTAAGGCTTGGATTAAAGCCTTAACACTTAGTAATTCTAATCAACGTCATCTTGTGACATGGGTGTTAATTTAATGAAATATAAAGCAAAGATCAAGGATATCACAAGCTTAACTACCTAATGATGAACTCAACCCAATATTTATCAATTTGTTAAATCAATTATATTCAATCAATAATTTCAATTAAGCTCTACAAACAAACCCCCCTAATCAAAATACAATCAACTAAAAACAAACGATTGTTACAAAGTATCATCGTTGAGGATTCGACCCGAGTGCTGCTATACACATTAGCAGTGCATAGGAACTTTGACCAGTCGATAGGCGACAATTGGCCGTGTATTTCACCCACCTTATAGAATTTAAGAGTCTTCAATAAGTTGAAGATGCTCTCTATCCATTCAATCCACATCTTAGATTCCTAGGGTCCTTTGTCACCATGAAATATGAATGGATGCTTCCTAGTAAATTCAAATCCATGATCCACCATGAATCCTAGGTTCCCAACACCCACTTTACCTAGAGTATAAATAGTATTTATAATATCTTCTACAAAATTAGGGTCCACTGGAGGGTTTTCCTATGAAACCTATCTTATAACAACCCCAAACCCCGTAGCCTAGATTTGGTGGTTATTGTATAAAAATAACGTAGATAAAAGAGATCAAATCACTAAGTATCAACCAGGTTAGTATTTTTGAAGAACTAGGTACATAAATTCTTCCCTTATTACATTGATAATTAAACCTAGAACATAACAAGGGAAAAGAAATTTCTTCCTTGACACTTATTCAAATATTTCATCTTTGTAACATAGGGAAGTAAAAAAAATAAAAGGGTGAGCTCAAATTCTAACTAAGGGTTACATATAGTAGAAGCATGAATCAATAATAAGTGAATGAAAATAAATGAGGCATAATAAAAATGTCAAGTTGAATAACTAAACACACATTCCTTTTTATCAATAACTAGATAATGTTATGCATCCATAGATTTTTTATATATTGAAAATCTCATGGGTAGTAATAAATGAATACTAAATGAAGGAAATTATTAATTATTAAATGTCATGTATCTGGAACATGAACCAATACCTTCAAGACCTTTCACATGATGGTTTAAGTCTATGGGTAGAAAGTCGTTGATTATACTTGGAAACAAACACGAAGGGTTTTTCACCAACTAATTTGACTCATGAGACCTGTCTATTCATCAGGGGATATCTAATTTCAATCCCCACCCATCACTATAAGTCCAAATCATTATTAATACATAGATTTAATTCATGAACAATATTCCTTATTAAAATATTTGTATTGACTATAGGATATGGATTTATCAATATTTCCCCAATTAATCAAATAACTTTAAAAGTAAGCACCATATGAAAAACTAGTATAAGGGTTAAGAAATAATCATATACATGATATAAATAATATGTATATTTAAGATAAATATAATTCAAATGAAAAATGATCTCAAGGGGTATTAGATATACCACATAAAAATGATTTGGTGCACAATACCAAGTAAGTCTCAATGAAGTGAATATTAAGATAAAGACCCTTATAAGGATCATATCATTAATAAAATTAATAGATTATGCATTTTTACTATAAATACACATAAAAAATGTGGAAATAAAATATAATATAATAAAAAATCATTTTAAACATAACATTAGCATGATATAATCAATGAAATAGATGTTTATCCCACTGAATGAAAATTGAATTAAGAAATCCCTTACCACTTATAATCACTTGAACTTTATGACCCATAAAATTAATGAATAACATGAAGATAAATATATTCATGATATAATATATTAAAGGGAATTATGTACACCACACATAAGAAATAAGGGTTGAATAAGGAATATATCTCACATAAGTAAAAGAGAAACGAGAAACCCCTTACCTTATGTCTGAAAGCGTTCTACACATGTACTTAATGTCATATATAATCAAATAATATTATTAATTAATTAATTAATAACCTATTAGACATATATTCTATTTATTTTAATTTTATTAAGTTCATTTATTTCCATTTTGATGAGTTAAAATGTTTAATTTCTTTGTTCGTGGAGTGTTCTTTTCAAGGTTTTATGGTCGGTTCCCTTGTGTATAATTATGGGATTTCTTATAAAATGGAAGAAAAAATTGATAATTGAAATTATTTAGTATTAATTAACATTCATAATTTTAAATAGAGTCATATATAATTTGTTTATATGGTATGAAGATGAATCATTATATAAAACATTGATGAAATTTTTTTAATTTATTTCATCACTTTTTACGACCATCAAAAACTTGTGCATTTTATTTTATATTATGTTTATATTTTTGTTATATAACATGATATAACTTATAATATTTATATTAAAATATTATTTAACCATATTAATGGTTTTATGACTAGTATTGAAGGTGTAAATATAAAATGAAAACTAATCTTCCACAAAAATGGTGAATCGACATGTCACAGGCGATGTTTTCTTTTTTAGAATAAAAAGAGGATAGAGGAGATTTGATTATGGATATTCCATTAAAAAATTAAATTATAGTATATATATGATACTAGAGTTATCATTCCACTTTTTATAAGGGGAGGTTATGATAGAATACGAAAATAAAATAAAATAAAAGAGAAAGAAGGAGGATTTTACCCCTTGAATATTGTCTCCTTGGAAACCTCCTTAAGACGTTTGGATTAGGTATTTTGGTAATAATATAGGGTCTTGGAATTGGGGAAGAGTCTTGGTAAGAATTGGGTATAATTTAGACAATATTTAAGGCTTAAAATGTTTAAGGAGAAAGGGTGGTATTTATAGGGGGAGAGGGATATTTTTTTATTCTATTCATTAGTTTATTATTTTGGCTCAAGACTATCAATAGTTTTGATTCTTGTGACTATGTACAATATCTAGTGAATGTGAATTCTGAATAATGGGTTATTACATCACGAATGACCCAAAAATTGATGTACTTATCTTAAAATGTTAAATACTATAAATTAATATATTTCACTATTCATAAAAAAGTAAACTATTTAAGAAAAAAAATAAACCTAACCATTTTTAGATGTGTATTTTTCAAAAATGGACTCTATATTATGAAAATAATTTTATAATTATAATAAATTTACTTTTTAATTAAAATCACCATTTATTCAAAAAATACCGATTTTAAAATTATAACTGATTTTATGACGGTTTGAAAAATTAATTATGGTCCCATTAAATTATATTATAATTATAATAAAAAAATATTAATTCATGAATCAATTTTATGAAAATAAATTTTCATTTAAATCATTATAATATTTATATAATTTTAAATAAATATTAACGTTTCACAAAAATTCCAACATCTAATTTATAATTTTAACACATTTATTTACTTATCCTATGATATAAATATATCATATTTTCTATCACAACTCATCCCCCGGGGCCTGTGCCATGACTACCCCAAATCCACCTTCCATAGGACAGGGGTTGGCGACTAGCACCAGAAATGTGTATCCCTAAAACAGAAGGGCATTGCCTATAAACCTGTACAAAAACACAGCCCAATAACACAACAAGATGCAACCACGAAGTAAAACTACAGTACTAAATGTGTGTATTGAAAGTAAAGGGTCGGAATTCAAGCCCAACTGAAAGATTCAACTACAATATAAAATAGTAAACAGCTCCTGGAATCATCCACCAAGGTTCCTACCTAAAAGGTTGGTACAGCTCACCTTCATAGCTCTCCACGTCAACCATCATCATCGTCCACTGTCAGGTCCCAGCTCCTAGAGTCCCTGTCAAGGTTGCCCATTGTCTTCACAAGACACTACAAGGTGCAGGTGAAGCCTGTGAAAGGTTGAGTATAACAATACCCATTAGGGACCCCGAGACCCCTCGAATGTCTCTTAGAATTCTACAAAGGAAAACCAAAAAACATGATCTCAATAACAAAGGACAAAGAAAAAGACTCAACTAAAACATAGTATACAACTCAGAGTTCAAGAATAAAGATGATTAGTCTAAAGCTATATCATTTTATTCCATTACAATGTTTTCACAACTTAACCACGAATTATTTTTTCTATTTTCGATCCATATAGGGTCGTATATCGCTGATCCACGATAGGCCGCTCTCAGGCTGGTCCTCATAAGGTCGCGCATTGCTGATCCACACACGGTCACTAGAATGTTGATCTACACAGGGTCATTATGATGTTGATCCACATAGGGTCGCTAGATGTTGATCCACATAGGGTCCCTATGATGTTGATCCAAACAGGGTCGCTAGATGATGATCCACATAGGGTCACTATGATTCTTATCCACACAGTTTCACTATGATGTCGATCCACATAGGGTCTCTATGATGTTGATTTACACAGGGTCACTAGATACTGATTCACACAGGGTCGCTACTCAGATGACAGCCAACCACAAGATTCCACGCACCCGGTGCGCTTGAGTTCCATAGTATCTGCTCCTCTGGATATCATTTTTGGATCATTTTATATGAATATCCATGAAACATTAACCCAAAGTACCGCCATATCGTATGGGTTCCAACGCAATAGATGATGCATCAACTGGATGCCTGGTCTGTGAGTTATTGGCATTTTAGTGTTGGGGGGCTGGTAGGATTTGGGTATGATCTAACCTGAACATAATCCAAATATTTCCAAAACATAGTTGGAGTATCTCAAAAGGACCATCTCGCTCCAAGGATCCCAATGATGCATATGGTTTATCAAACAGACATCTGGTTCGCAAGATATGACACTTTAAGAGAAATTGGTCCCAAATGGGTCAGGGTCCGGTCTGACCTGGCCCAACCTGGTCCGGCCCGAACCAGCCTGGAATGAACTGTTTGGGGTAGGTTGTGGCAGGCTCAGCCTGTTGGTTCACAGACCAGCCCAGTGCGCTGGCACGGATCACCAGACGGGTGCCACCCAGTTCCCCGAACGGCTCAAAGATTTGTCTGGCTCTTCAATCAGCGGTTCCATGTGGTGCTGCAATGGGGTCCATGGGACCCATGGGGTGTGGGTCTCCCTCTTCTATGGATTTGATGTCTGGACCCCTTTAATCCAGCGCGTGATGGCGCACCGCCATGCCAACTCAGCCGGCCGAGTGTCAGCCGCCCCTTCGGGCATGCCGCCGCGCCAAGCGACACCACCCTCTTCCGCAGCCGGCGTGCACTGGCTACTACCTTCACCGTCAGTGCCGGTTGTTGGTTTATTGTTTTGGGTTCCGCACCATTAATTCTTCCTTGGGCCATCGGGTGAGATCTTGTGGTCTATTTTCCCTTTCGCTCATGCCTACGGGCCTCCCGGGATGTCATTGTCGCTACGCAGCTCTCGGTTTCAAGGTTCTATCGAGTTGCAAATTCATCCCACAAATATAATGGCATGAACGAAGCGACGGAGGGTCTGGGCCTTGTTCATTTGTCCCGCACCCTCTACATTAGCATCATAACAAGAGGATAACAATTTATTCATATTCAACTCGTAGAATTAAACCATGAAAAATCCCCTACCTCAAGATTCATTGGAGACATCACCGTGGTGGGAGAAGATTCCGCTTTTGATAAGGTCACCAGTGTTCTTTGATCCCAGTTCATTTCTACTCAAGACTCCATCCTTCATTGGTGGAAGGTGTTGTGATACTTTACCATAGGTTCCTCACAGTCGTTCCAAAAGCCCACACATGAGCTTCAATTAAATATATGGAATAATCAACTGAGTTGCACAACATTAATTGTGTTCATTTATGAACCGCATTTAATGTTTTAATGGCATGGTTACCAAAACCAAGAGTCAATCCATTAAATGGATTGACATCTTAGTGGTCCTGCCATTCCAATCAATCACTGGAGATAAAATAAAATAACATTTTTATGTTATTTTATTATTCTTTTAAAAGTCAAAAAAAAACTATCTTTTTCTACTAACCCACTACGGTCAAAGTGAAGCCTCCTTTAAGTGAGTCTTTCTACTGCGCATTCAATGGTATCTTCATATTTCAATTCCGAGAATTTGTTCAAAAGATAGAAAATACTACCCACATGTTTACTGAACTTACCTTAAAAAGGTCCAAAATTCACTTCTGGGCATGTCGGGCCTCAGAATCAAGTGCCATCAATTTTCATAGACACGTAATATTCCCAAATAATTTAAAAAATATATATATGGAATTTTTGGGTCTTTACATTATCCCACCTTAGGTGTTTTCATACATGTAAGCTACAATAAAACTAGGGAAACAAATGGGATATTGAGCACGTATCTGAGCCTCCCACCCTCATGTTATCTCCTAGAGAGTCCCATGCTGCCAATGAACTCACACTAAAGGAATAGACCTTCCAAAAAGGACTCGCTCCTATCAATAATTTATCTCCACTAGAAACTCTACAAACATCACCCCATCGTCGATTTCCAGCTCACCCCAGTCGATAATGTGCGATGGATCATGCACGTATCTCCTCGACTGCGACACATGGAAAACATTATGCACCCGATGCATCTGTGGGGGAAGAGATAGATGGTACACCACCTCACCTACTCTGTTGGGGATCTAGAAGGTTTCTATGAACCTTAAAGATAGCTTTCCTCCCCGACCAAACCCATGTAATCCTCAATGGGGTGAGACACATAGGAGGACATGGTCTCCTTCCTTGAACTCCAAGGGTCTCCGTCTCTAGTTGACATAAAACATCTGCCTACTCTGTATAGTCTTCATCCACTCCTGGATGATTGGAACCTTCTCTGTGGGAACCTGTACGAACTCTAGACCCATAGGTGTTGACTCCCCTAGGTTTTTTCCATCATAGTGGTGACCTACAAGGTCACCCATATAGGGCATCAAATGGATACATTCTGATGGTGGAGTGATAACTATTGTTGTAAGAGAACTCCACCAGTGATAGGTGGTCCTCCTAACTGCATAAAAAATCAAGGAAACAAGCATGAATCATGTCCTAGAGTGTCAGAATGGTTCTCTCCATCTAACCATCTATTTGAGGATGAAAGGTGGTCCTCAAATGCAGATAAGTTTTGAAATCCTCTTATAATTCATTCCTTAATCCGTATTTAAAATGAGGGTCATGATCGGAGATGATCATAGATGGAACCTCGTGAATCCATACAATCTCATGTATGTAGAGACATCTCAAGCTCTCTATTTATCCCTAATCTCATATGGGTAGGAAGTGGGCTGACATGGTGAGTCGGTCAACGATCACCCTGATGGAATCGTAACCCCTGGACGTATGTGGTAGCCCTATCACAATGTCCATTGATATGCCATCCCACTTCCACTCTGGTACCTCAAGTGGCTGAGCTTATCTTTCTAGTACCTAATGCTCATCCTTCACTTACTGACAAGTGAGGCATCGAGATACGAACTATGCCACTACTTTATTCATTCAAGTCCACCAGTACTGGTTTTGGAAGTCCTAGTACATCTTTTACACACCATGATATATCACCAAGGGGGTGTGTGTATCTCCCTCAACACCTCCTCTCGAAGCATCACTGATACCATTGTGAGTCCTCTGAAGAGAACGACATGCTCCCCACCTTCATAAAATACATCAGAAGACCGTCCTGAGGATATCTGAGCACATCAGGCCTCATAGTCTATGTTCCCAAGTTGTGCCTCCCTGACTCACTGAGGGAGTGGGGGAGTAACTGTTATAGATAGGAGATAAGATGCTCCATCTCTATCCACAAAGGATATTTTCAACACAGCAAGCTGCTCTGTCTCCTCACTCATCAACTGTATACCATACCTCCTACTGAGTGTGTCTGCTACTATGTTCCCCTTCCCAGGAGTATAGACTATATTTAAGTCATAGTCCTAGAGGAACTCTATCCATCTCTATTAAATCATGTTCAGGTATTTCTGTGAGAAGATATACCTGAGACTCTTGTGATTAGAGTAAATAGTAAACCATTAACCCATCAAGTTGTGCTGCCACATCTTCAGTGAAAATACCACTGCTTCTAACTCCAGGTCATGGGTATCATAGTTTTGCTCATGATGTCTTAACTTCTATGAGACATAGGAGATCACTGCTCACTCTTATAATAAGACACAACCTAGTCTGGTCCCTGATGTGTCGTAGTACACTACTTACCCAACACCCTCTTCTAGTAGCCTCAAGATGGGTGCACTAGTCAATCTCTGCCTCAGCTCCTAAAAACTCCGCTGGCACTTCTTCATCCACAAGAAAAGCTTCCCCTTCTTCATCAAAGCTGAAAACGGTTCCACTACCCTATATAAGTCATGTTAAAACCTCTGGTAGTACCCAACCAATCCTAGGAAACTCTGCACCTCGGCCACACTCATGGGTGGCTCCCAAGCAAGCACTACCTCTATCTTTGCCGGATCTACTACCACTCCATCCTTCAAGATAAGTTTCCCTAGGAAGTGGACTTCTCATATCTAGAACTGGAACTTAGAGAGATTACCATAAAGATAGTGCTCTCGGAGTGTATCCAAAAATATCTGTAGGTGTGTGGCATGCCCCTCCTCTAACGCCGAGTATATCAAGATGTCTTCAATGAAGACCACTACGAAGCGATCGAGGTATGGCTAGAAGATCTTATTCATGAGGCCCATGAACACTGTTGGAGCATTGGTTATGCCAAAGGGAATCACCAAGAACTCATAATTTCCATACCAACACCTGAAGGACATCTTCAGTACGTACTCATCTCGTACCCTGAGCTGGTGATAGCCTGATCTAAGGTCTATCTTTGAAAACCATTGAACTCCCTTTAGCTAGTCGAAGAGGTCATCAATCCTTGGGAGTGGATACTTGTTCTTCACGGTCACCTAGTTCAGGTGCTGGTAATCCAAACAAAGCCTCAGACTCCCATCTTCCTTCTTGGCGAACAAAAATGGGGATGCCCATGGAGAAACACAGGGCCTTATAAACCCCTTCCCCTATAAGTCCTCCAACTGTACTCGCAACTCATGAAGCTCCTTAGGAGCCATCCGATATGCTGGTGTAGATATCATTTTCATCCCGGGATACATATCGATGTAGAATTATACCTCTCAATGAGGAGGTAGTCACAAAACATCATCCGGAAAGACATCATTATATTGGTCCACCACTATAGGATTACTCAGACTCCTCAAGACAACATCTCTGAGGGTAAAGATAGCCAACTGATGAGTGATCGACTGTACCCTCCTCTGAGTAAGTCTATCATGTGCTGCAAAGTTTCCCTTCTCATCGGTGAAGGAAAACCTGGTCCCATCCTCATGGACACACCACACTTTGCACCTAAAATAGTCGATCTGAGAATGGACTGTGGATAGCCAGTCCATACCCAAAATGACGTCGTAAGGCCTAGACGCAGCTACTAGGAGATCCCATCAAAAGATCATTCCTCCTAGAGTGAGCTCACACTATTTTAACTAGTGTGTAATCATAGAATCTTCTCCTATAGGTGTCTCTAATAATAAGGATTGAGCCAACACCTCTGTCAGAATCTCTAAGCTCTAAACGTGTGTCGTTGAAATAAAAGATTGACTGGAACCTGTGTCTATAAGTATTGTAGCTATGGTGGAATAGACCCAAACCATACCATTAATCATCTTAGGAGTGGCGTGGTCATAGGAATCTACCGCCTGTAGTTGTGCCCGCCTTTTTCCACCTGCTCCCTCTGGTTGAGGTGGACCACCTAGGGGTGGTGGTGGTAGAACCTCAAACAGTTGCCCACCTCCTGTTGCATGACCTTCTCCTCTGCCATGTATGACTCCCTACAGACCCCCTCACTCGAACCTTGGCCACTACCCCAGTGGTCCCTTGATATTCTAATGATCGTCAGTATAGTGGTTCGGGCAATCACGATCCATATGGCCCTGCCTGATGCACGTGAAGCACATTATCCTTCCGAGCTAACCCCCTCTACCTCGCGAGTTTTGCACCTCTGACCCTGCATCCTGGGGTCATCTAGTGGAGGGTCTGGCCTTCTTATACCTCTACGTCATCTGCCTATTACCTGCTGCAGATGACTCGGCTTCCTGTCATCTGGTGGTGGCTCTCACTGTTGATGCCTCCTCAACTAAGAATCTCTCCACCAATAGTGCTCACTCAAGCACTCTATCCTGCGTCGGGATATTTGGAGATATCATCAATGCTCTAATATCCCATTGGAGACCCTGCTCAAAGGTCTGAGCCCTGAAGAAAGGGTCTTATACCATGTTGGTGGAGTAGCACAGGAGGTTAGTAAATCTCACCGAGTGCTGGTCCACTAATAGGTTGCTCTACTATAAGTGCAGCATCTACTGGTTATGCACTGAGCATAAAGTCACTAGTGCAAACTCCACCCTAAAGAGGATCTCAAAGTCTAACCAGGAGAGTGTCGCCTCCTCATGGGTCTAGAGTGTCAGACTCCACCATCTTTCTATTGTTCCCTGGAAAAGTCTAGTATCTAGGATCACCATCTACTCTTCTGGTTTCCCAACTAGTTGTAAAACTCTAGCCATAGACTCCAGCCACTCCTTAGATATATAGGGATATTTATCACCTTGAAACCTTGGAGTTATTTTCTGTTAAAACTCATGAAATTCGATCAGTCGATGTGCATCATCCACTAGTGGGGCTGGTGGAAAATGATGCCCAATGGGTGGTGCTGCTGCTGGTACCCCACCCAAAGGTTCAACACAGTAATAGGACCTCGCACTAAAGCCTTGTCACTCAGTGGGCTGTCATCATGAACTCTCTTAGGAATCCTAGCTGAATTTCTACATGGTGTCATCCTGAAAAGAAACAGGTGCACCACGGTCAAAAAAATTTACCTGGTGAGAGAAATCAAAAGAGATCAAAAGTAAAACATTTCCAAAACACACAAAATCAGTTTTTTTGTGCACCAAGTCAGAAATCAGAATTCAGGGTCCTGGTGTATGGATACGTCGGCCACTTCACCAACACTACACTCCCCGAACTGAAAAACACACCCCAAACACTTAACACTATTGATCCATTGGAAATATCAAAGTCCTAGTTCTTCAGTAAAACTGACTCCTCTGAACCACCTTATCACGACCGTCCCCTGGGGGCCGTGCCGTGACTACCCCAAGCCCGCCTTCTATAGGCCAGGGGTTGGAGATTATCATCGGAAAGGTGAATCCCTAAAATGGGAAGGCATTTCCTTTAAACTTGTACAAACACATAGGCCAAGAACACAACAATATGGAACCACAAAGTAAAAATGTAGTAGTAAAAGTGTGTACTAAAATTAAAGGTCAGGAATATAAGCCCATATAAAAGATACAACTACAACATAAAATGGTAAACAGATCCTGGAATCATCGACTAAGGTTCCTACCTGAAGGGTAGGTATAGCTCGCCTCCATAGCTCTCCACATAAACCATCACCACTTTCCCCCATCAGGTCCTAGCTCCCTGAGTCCTAGTCAAGGCTGCCCATCATCTGCACAAGACACAACAAGGTTCAGGTGAAGCCTAATCAGGGGTGAGTTTAACAATACCCAGTAAGGACCCCGAGACCCCCCGAAGGTCTCTCATAATTCCACAAAGTAAAACCACAAAACATGATCTCAATCACAAAGCACAAAGAAAAAGACTCAACTAAAACTAGGTATATAGTTCAGAGTTCCGAAATAAAGATTATTAGTCTCAAGCTATATCATTTTATTCTGTTAGGAAGTTTCCATAACTTAACCACGAAGTAGTTGTTCTATTGTCGATCCACACAGGCTCGTATATCACTGATCCACGATGGTCCACTCTCAGACTGGTCCTCATCGGGTCATGCATTGCTGATCCACATAGGGTCACTAGAATTCTGATCCACACAGGTTCTCTATGATTTTGATCCACACAGAGTCGCTAGATGCTGATCCACACTGGGTATCTATGATGTTGATCTACACAGGGTCACTAGATGTTGATCCACATAGGGTTTCTATGATTTTTATCCACATAGGGTCACTATGATGTTGATC
This sequence comes from Viscum album, assembly GCA_963277665.1. Lineage (NCBI taxonomy): Eukaryota > Viridiplantae > Streptophyta > Magnoliopsida > Santalales > Viscaceae > Viscum > Viscum album. The sequence goes on along the minus strand of OY728157.1, from coordinate 449,491,449 downwards.
CACATAGGGTCGTTATGATACTGATCCACACAGGGTTTCTAGATGTTGATAGATACAGGGTCACTACTCAGATGTCATCCAGCCACAGGATTTCCCGCACCCGGTGCGCTTGAGTTCCATAGTATCTTCTCCTCTGGATATTGGCAATCCCTCAACTTCTATGAATATTCACGAAGTAGTAACCCAAAAACCACCATATCATAAGGGTTCCAATACAATAGATGGTGCATCAATCGGATGCTCGGTCTGTAAGTTATTGACATTTTAGTGCTGAGGGCTCGGTTGGATTTGGGTATGATCCAACCCGGACCTACTCCAAATTTCTCCAAAACTGAAGTGGAGTATATCAAAAGTACCATATCGCTCCAAGGATCCTAGTGCCATAGACGGTTCATCAAATAGGCGTCTGGTTCATAAGATACGAATCTTTAAGAAAAATTGGGCCTGAATGGATCCAGGTCCGGTCCGACCTGGGACAACCCGGCCTGGGGCCAACCCGAACCGATTCGGGTCGACCTGACCTATTCTGGGTCTGACCCGACACGGTTGGCTGGGCCGCAGTGGGATCGGACCACTGGGCTGCCGACCAGCCCGACCAACCTGGCGACGCGGCCCGGTGCACTTGCGCGGCTCACCAACCAGGTGGACACCCAGCTCCCTAAATGGCTCAAAGAGTTGTTTGGTTCTTCAATTAGCAGCACCACGTCACGCTACCACAAGGTCCACGAGACTCATGGAGCACTGGTCCACCTCTTCCATGGCTTTGATGTCATGGACTCTTCAATGCGGCGCGCGACGGCGCGCCGCCTCACCAACGCAACCGACCGAGTTTCGGCCACCCCTTCGGGTCCACCGTAGCGCCAAGTGGCGCTGCCCTATTCCACTCCCTTCTCCGCTGACACTGGTCGCTAGTGTCATGCCGGAAGATCTTCCGTGGGCCACTGGGTGAGATCTTGTGGTCTGTTTTCCCATCCGCTCGTGCCTACTATCCTCCCAAGATGTCGTTGTCACTACGCGGCTCCCAGATTCAAGGTTCTGCCAAGTTGAAAATTCATCCCCCCAAATAGCACGACTAGAATGAAGCAGTAGAGGTTTTGGGCCCTATTAATTTGGCCTGCACCCTCTGCATTAGTATCATAACAAGAGGGTAACTATTTATTCATATTCAACTCAAAGAATTAAACCATAACAAATCTCCCCACCTCAAGATTCATTAGATACGTCATGGTGGTGGGAGAAGATTCCACGTTTGATGAGGTCATCGGTGTTCGTCAATCCCGGTTCGTTGCCGCCCAATCCTCCTTCCTCCATCGGTGGAAGGTGTCGTGGTACTTCATAAAAGGATCCTCACATCCGTTCTAAAACCCTACTCCCGAACTTCAATTAAATAGATGGAAGAATCAACTGAGTTGCACAAAATTAATACAGTTCATTTATGAACCACTTTTCATGTTTCAACATCGTGGTTACAAAAACCAAGAGTCAAGCCATTAAATGGCTGGACAAATCAGTGGTCCCACCACGCTGCTCAACCGCTGGAGAGAAAATGAAATAAAATTTTCATATTATATTTTTATTCTTTTAAAATTCCGAAAAAACTATATTTTTCTCCTGACCCACTGCAGTCGAAGTGAAGTCTTACTTAAGTGAGTCTTAGTGCTATGATTTCAACGGTGTCCTCAGATTTCAATTCTGATCACCGGTTCAAAAGATAGAAAATTCCACCCACGCATTTACTGAACGTACCTTAAAAAAGTTCAAAATTCAGTTTCGGGAACACCGGGACTCGGAATCAAGCATCGTCAATTTTTTGCAGACTCGTAACATTCCCAAATAATTTAAAAAAATTATATGGAATTTTAGAGTCTTTACATTTTCATTTATGAGAAACATAAATTTTATTTGTACTTTCATAGGTGAGGTTATTATTCTAATATCCACATTACTATTCCTGGGGTTCACATCAATATTCCAACAGTCATGTAAATATTTAATAGTATATCATGGTTTTCTTAAGATCAGTGTTTCATGTCACATAATCTATCGAATAAATTGAATTTATTTAAGAAGATGCATACTACAAAATCTTGGGGTGTTATATCCTTCCCTCCAAAAATTTCATCATCAAATTTTTCATGAATATTTCCTTCTAAACAGATTAGGGGGGTTCTTATTCATAACATCATTAGGTTCCCACATTACTTATTCTATTTTATGTTTCCTCCAAATAAATTTTACTAGTCGAGTCATCCAATTTCTCAATACTTTCTCTATAGCGTAAATAATATTGATAAGCTCTTTGAAGTAAAATGAACTAGGTTCTGGTTCTATTTTTTCATAGGTGAGTACATGTGTTTGGTTTACCATATACTTATTTAACAATTATATGTGGAACACATCATGAACATTGGAGAGACTTGGTGGAATTGTTAATTGTTAATCAATAGATACAATTCATTCTAGAATTTCAAATAGTCATATGTAATTGGGGATTTTTTCCCTTTCTTACCAAAACTTATGACACCCTTCCATAGAGATACTTTCAGAAAGACATGATCTCCCACATGAAATTCCAAATCCTTTCACTGGTTTTTAGAATAACTTTTTTCCCTAATTTTAGATACTTTAAGATGATTATTAATAGTCTTTACCTTTTTTGTTGTGTCTTTAATAATTTATGGGCCAATAAGTTTCCTCTCATCAACTTAATCCCAACAAGTTGGATTATGGAATAGTTTACCATGTATTGCTTTATATGGAACCTACTAAATACTAGAATGTAAACTATTATTATAATAAAACTCTAAAAAAGGTAAATATTGATCTCACATAACTTGAAAGTCAGGTGATCATGATTTCAACATGGTTTACAATGTTTGAATAGTCCTTTCAGACTGTCTGTTGGTTTGAGGGTGATATGTAGTACTCAAATTAATCTCAGTATCCAAATCCTTATAAAGACTCTTCTATAATTTTGATGTAAAACAAGAATATCAATTAGAAACAATTGTTATAAGTTCACCATGAAGTCATCAAAATTCATTAGTATAGATTCGTACAAGGAACTTGAGAGTTAAATCTTATCTTATAGTAATAAAATCTGTCAATTTCTTAAGGCCATCAACAAAAACCCATATCATATAATTATTTTTGGGGGTATTTGTTAGTATAGTGACAAAGTATATAGTAATTTCATCCCACTTCTACATAAGAATAAGTAGTGGTTTCCTAAATCCTCTAGGATTTTGTCTCTTAGGCTTCGCATATTGATAAACTGGACATCTTGAAACATAGTTGGTAGTTTCCCACATCATATTATCCCACAAAAAAAGTTCATTTATATCTCTATATATCTTGGTACTACCAGTGTGTATAGAGAAATTTGGGCGATGAGCATCATCTAATAGTTACCTTTTTATCTCAGGTATTTATGGATCACATAACCTCTTTCCAAATTTCATAATTCCATCCTCATACACAAATTCTTCAAATCTTTCCTCCTTAACAACTTTAATTTTCTTTTGAAAATTCTCATCATCATATTGAGAGATTCTTATCATTTCCAATAAATATTGTTTTAGGGACGTTTAAAAAAGTAGTGATGTTTCCCCTTCCTTAAAGATTCTCATATCCATCGTTACTAACTTCATGAACATAGGAACTTTCTCAATTCTCATTTGAATTATAATTCTGTGATATTTCCTTATTAATGCATCTAATACCTTATTTTCTTTTCCTAGGTGGTAGAGTATATAGAAATTATAATATTTTAGTAACTTAATCCATCTTCTTTGCCTCATGTTAAGTTCTTTATGTGTAAATATGTATTTCAAACTTTTTGGATGCATATATATCTCACATCTGTCAGTATAGAGATAGTGTCTCCATATATTCAAACAAAATATTACAGTTTCTAACTCAAGATCATGATTTGGAAAAAAATCATGAATATTCAATTACCTTGATGAATATACAACAACTTTATCATTTTTCATAAGGAAACAACTCAATTCATTCTTTGATGCATCATAGTATATCACAAACCCATCATTTCTTGATGGTAGAGTCAAAATAACAGAATTGGATAATATTTTCTTCAATTATTCAAAACATCCTTCATATTATTTGGTCCATACGAACTTAACCCCTTTATGTGTGGGCATGGTTAGCATGTTATCCAATCAGGAAAAATTCTAAATAAAACATTGATAGTTACCTGCTAAAACAATGAAATTTCATACCTCAGTTATGATAGTTTTTATAAGTCATTCTTGGACTACCTTTTTCTTTATAATATCAACTAATATTCCATCCTTAGAGAAAATATGACCCAAAATAATTCCCTAAAACTAAAATTCATACTTAATAAATTTACTATATAACTCTTTCCTTTTGAGAGTCTCAATAATTATTCACAAGTGATTCCCATGATCTTCATATGTTTTAGAATATACCATAATATCATCAATGAATACCACAATAAAATTTTCAAAATATTACTTAAATATTTTTTTCATAAAATCCATAAAAACAAAGGGTGCATTAGTTAATCGAAATGGAGTTACATTAAACTCATAATTTCTATACCATTTCTGAAATATTGTATTCAGAAAATCTTCCTTATTTACTAGAAAATTATGATACCCAGAACAAAGTTCAATATTAGAAAAATATTAAGATCTTTGAAGTTGGTCAAATAAATAATCAATGTTACTAATCATATATTTTTCCTTTATTATAATTTTATTTATTTTTCTATAGTCAATGCACAACCTCATGGATCCATCTTTCTTCTTAACAAAGAGAACATGGTCTCCCCAAGGAGAAACAATAGTGTGAAAAAATCCCTTATCAGTCAACTCCTCTAGTTCATTCTTCATCCACTAATTCTATAGTGTCCATTATATATGAATTATTTGATATTAGTCTTTAATAAGTGATTAAATCAATGAAAACTCAACTTCATTCTATAAGGGGTGTGCAGGTAATTCATCATGAAATACATCAATGTATTCTTATATAATTGGTACATCCTAGAATTGAAGATTACTTTCCTCATCACTAGATGTTGTTTTCTATTCCTCCCTAAGAATTTTATTTAGTATAGCTACTAGGGATGGATCTAGATAAAAATTATTTGACGATGTTTCTACTCTAAATATAATGAATTTCACACCTTCCTCCCAAATCACAATTTTATTCTTCTTGCAATAAAATTTTCATTGTATTTTGAAATCTAGTACATACCAAGGATTATATCAAAGTAGAATATAGGTATAATGATAAGGTCTATAAATAAAGCACATGTATGTGTCATAATAGGTAATTCCCAACACATTTTTGTTGCAATGAGACTTCTCTTATGAGTTTTTTCTAACAAACCCCTTATTAAATAAAAAGGGAAGTGTATTATTTTCTTAGAAGAATTGGATAGATTAAAAGATTTCAATGATCCAGAATCAAATAAAGCATTGGATAATTTTTTAGATATTATTAATATACCTGCCACCACATCATTGGGTACTTCTACATCAGCTGTGGTGACCACATAAGCTTCGTCATCTCCCCTTGGACTCTTCTATAGTAGATTCCCCTGATGCTAGTGACATTGATTTGAATAATTCACCATTACTTTATAGTTGAAGCATTTAACTTAATTTATTTGTTTCTTCCCCTTACATTCATTAGCTCAATGACCTTTTACTCCACACTTATAATAAACTTCCATGCATTTCAAGAACTTCCTAGGATGATTCTTTACACAATTTTCGCATAATAGGAATTGCTTCAATACCCTATTCTTTTTTATGCTATACCTTTTTCATGGTTATCAGAATAACTCTTATTATATTGATTTCCCTTTAATATATAGGATCTAGAAAAATCATTATTCGTTTTTATGGCACTTAATTTTATTTCATCATATGATGAATTTTTTTTAAAATCTAGTGACCTTCGGAGACTTGGCTTGAGACCTTAAAAGAAATAATGGATCTTGTTTTCAAAATCATGTATGTAACCTATAGAATACCTAGATAGTATTGTGAAGGTAGACTCATACTCTAAAACACTCCCTTATTCCTTTTTCTTTATGTTATGGAATTTTCTCTTTATTTGTGTTCTTTTCTCACAAGGGAAACATTTTTTAAAGAATATTTATTTAAACATTCTCTATTTAATGTATCATATTTCATATTACTCATTAGTATTATGGATCAATGACCAACATTCACCAATATCTCCCTTGATTCAATATACCACTAGTACTACCTTTTCCCTTTCATTACATTCCAATGCTAGAAATATCTTTTCAAGGGACTTGATCCATTGGTCAGCAACCACTAGTTTAGTTTTCCCACTAAAAGATGGTGTATTATACCACATGATACAATCCAACATAGGTGTGGTATGGTTATCCATCATAACCTGAGTAATATATACTAATATAGTCATGATTTCCTTTTCTCCAACACTAACTATATTGACTTACTCAGTGGGTAAATCCCTACATTTTTCTATGGGTATTGATTCCCTTTCTCCCATTAGGTTCTGTCACTAAATAATGGCTCACACCAAGTTAATTCATAATAATTAAGAGTATTGAGTAAAAAATTCACTACAAGGAATTATTATAATTATCATGTTTATTTAAAATCTATTTCCCAATTTTTCTACTAAACTTGCTCTGATACGAAATATAACAATCTCGACCCCAGTATCCTAGAGTCGGTGGTTATTTTTTTACAATTTCAAAGACACAAGAGATCACATCACCAATGATAAACCAGTTTAGTAGTATTTATGAATTAGATACATACATGGTTACCTTATTAGATTGGTAATTAAACATAGAATATAACAAAGGAAAATAAACTTATTCCTTGACACTTGTTAAAATATTTCATCTTCATAACCCAGGGAATAAAAGAAATAAAAGGGTGAGCTCAAATTATTAGTAAGGGTTACATATAATGGAAACATGAATCAATAATATTGAAGTGTAATAAATAAGGAATAATCAATATGGTAATGTAAATAACTTAACACGCGTTCCATTTAATCAATAACTATATAATATTATTCATCCACAATTTTTTTCACAGTGAAAATATCATGGATAGTAATAAATGAATATTGGATGATGAAAATTCTTAATTATTATACATCATGTATATGGAAAATGAACCCCTAATGTCAATACCTTTCACAAGATTGTTTAAATCAATGGGTAAAAACTCATCTGATTCTTCTTGGAAACAAATGCAAAAGGTTTTTCACCAACTGATTTGTCTCTTATGACATGTTGATGCATTGAGAGGATGTATAATGTTAGGCTCCACCCATCACTGAAATTTTAAAGCATTATTAATACATAGATTTACTTCAAGAACAATATTCCTTACCAAAATATCTGTATTGAGTAGAGGATATGGATTTATCGACATTTCCCCAGTTAATCAAATAACATTCAAAATAAACATTGTATGAAAAATTTGTATACAGATTAAGAAATAATCACATACATGATATAAATAATATAGATAATTAATATAAATATAGTTCAAAATAAAAATTATCTCAAAGGGTTAGTAGATACACCACATAAAAATGATTAGGTGCACAACACCAAGTAAGTCTCAATGAAGTGAATATTGAGACGAGACCCTTACAAGGATCATATCATCAATAAAATGAATATATTATGTTTTTTCACTATAAATACACATAAAAAGTGAAAAAAACATAAGATAATAAAAATTATTTTTATACATAACCTTACTATGTCATAATCAATGAAATAGAATTTTAACCCAATAAATGAAAATTGAGTTAAGAAATCGCTTACCACTTATAATCAATCAAATTGTATGCCCTATAAAAGTAATGAATACAATAAATATTAATAGATTCATGATATTATTTATTAAAGTGAATTATTTATTCCACACACAAGAAATAATGGTTCAACAAGGAATATATCTCACAAAAGTAAAAGTGAGACGAGAAACCCCTTACCTTGTGTCTGAAAGGGTTATTCACTTATAATTAATGTCCCATATAATCAAATTATATTAATTAATTACTTAATTAAAAACCTACTAAACATATGTTTTATTGATTATAGTTTTATTAAGTTTATTTATGGACATTTTTATGAGTTAAAATGTTTAATTTTTGTTGTTATAGGGGCGTTTGTTTCATGGTTTTATGGTCAATTCCCTTGTGTATAGTTATAAGAGTTCTTTTAAAATGGAAGAAAAAATACATAAGTAAAATTATTTAGTATTAGTTAACATAAAAAAGTTTAAATGGTTACATATATTATTTTTTGTATGGTATGAGTATGTTCATTAGATAAAATGTTGATGAAAATGTTTTAATTTATTTTGGAGGTTTTTACGACCATCATGAACTTATGTCATTTTATTTGATATTATATTTATATATTTGTTGTAAAACATGACTCAATTTATATAAATATATTAGAATATTATTTATCTGTAATAATTATTTTATTACCATACTTGAATGAGGTAATGGAATATGAAAACTCATCATCCATGAAGACGGTGAATCAACACGTCATAGACAATGTTTTCATTTTTAAAATAAATGAAAGAGAGAAGAGATTTTATGATGGATATTAAATTAAAATAATAAAATTATAGTATATATATATGATACTAGAGTTATCATGGAACTATGGATAAGGGTAGGTGAGGAGAGAATAGTAAAATAAAATAAAATAAAAAGAGAAAGAAGGAGGAATTTACCTCTTGAATATTGTCTCCATGGGAACCACCTTAAGAAACTTGAATTTGGTTTTTTGGTAAGACCAGAAGGTATTGGACATAAGGAAGAGGATTTGGAAGGTAATTGGGTAGAATTCAGACAACATTCAAGGATTATAAGGTGTGAGGAGAAGGGGTGGTGAGGGATGGTATTTATAGGAGATGAGAGGGGTGTTTTTGATTATTTTATTCATTAGTTTAATATTTTGGATCAAGACTATCAATATTATTGATTCTTGATACTAAGTATAGTAAATAGTTAATTTTATTTTTAAATAATGGGTGATTAAAACATTAATTACACAGAAATCCTTGTATTTTAATTAAAATTCTAAAAATCGTAAATTATCATATTTCACTATTCATAAAAATTCAACTATTTCAGAAAAATACCAAAACATCACCCTAACCATTTTTCAAAAATTTAGATTTAAAAAATGGACTGAATTTTAAGAAAATAATTTTCTAAATATGAATATTTAATTTCAAATAAAAAACATCATTTATTTGTGAAATGCTGATTTTAATATTATAACTAGTTTTATGACACTTTGAAAAATTAATTATAGTCTCATAAAATTATATTATAATTATAATATAAAAATATATTAATTAATGAATATATTTTATTAAAATAAATTTTATTTTAAATCATTATATTAATTATAAAATTGTAAATAAACATTTATTTTTCATAGAAATACCAACAATTAATTTATCATTTTTAAAACATTTATTTACTTATTCTATGATATAAATTTATCATACTTTAGTATATGAGATACCTAAATTTTATTTATAATTTAATAGTTTATTATGTTATTCTAATGACCGCATTTCTATTCCTAATGGTCACATTACTATTCCAATGGTCATGTAAATATTTAATAGTATATCATAGTTCATTTAACTTCAGAGCTACATGAAACATAAGCTATCTAATAAATTGAATTTATTTAAGAAGAAACATACTGTAAAATCTTGGGGTGTTATATGTATTAAATATTCCCCTCTCATATTTGGAAGAGCTCTTCTCAGAGAAATTGTCTAAAAAAAGAAAATAAAACCAATCGATCACAAGAAAATTTCAAAATCATAGGACCAACATTAGGTATTGATAACAAAGTTTTAAAATATTAATAATTTAAAGAAACCATGAAAAACCTTACTTAAAAAGAAACATTTCTACTTAAATAAAATACCCATGCATTTTAGCCATCTTTGAGACAAATAAAAAGAATATTGAAATTGATGCATTTGTTAAGAATTCGTTAAATGAATCTTTAAAATAAGATATGATTCGAGTGAATGTTCATTTAATGTTATTTAAATATATATGGATGTTACTGGATGATTAATTTGGAAAAGAACATAAGCCAGCTAAAATTTTCCTTATGTTAAAAGAAAATAGGAAGAAAGAAAAGAGGAATTATACTCATCAGATGATCTCTTCAACTGAGATAATATCTTATAATCATTTTGTTACATATATTTCTAATTATGGTTTAGATAAGTAAAATATACTAAAAATTTCAGACTCTCACTTAGAGATGAAATGGATTTGTGGATCTAATAAAGAGGAAATTATATCAATTTTTTATCCAGGAAGTGTTCATGTATCCACCAAGAATTGATAGAACAATTATAAATTATATAGTAAGTAGACATTACCTTCATGGAATATTAGGCCTTGAAAAATAAATGGTTAAAAGGATAATATATGGGCTTGAACTTTTACATCAAGAAGATAAGTGAAAAGATAAAAAAAAAGTTAGAGTGGTTTTCTTGAAGAGATGTTCCAAGAAATCAGGAAGAAAATGGACATAGAAACCAAGAAAAAAAGAAAACATAATTTCCTTTAAGAATCAAATTGAAGAGATAATTCAGTCCAATATATACTTTGGGGATATATTAAAGAGTATTTATTCCAAAATAATGGAAAAGGATGTGAAAATCGGGGAATTTTAGAAGAGGATGAACACCTAAAATGAGAAGATGAATATTTCCCAACAGAATTCTAAACATATCTAGTTAAAGGAAATATAGATCTAAAATCTAGGCATAAAAAAAAGATAATTTCATATTTGAAATTTATAAGTAAATGAAATCTATAATCTGATAATAAAATGAGGGTTCTTGAAAAATCTAGAAGAAATCAGGACCAGAAGAAGGTAGTAATAAAGTGCTACATCTGGAGTAAATTTGGGCACATTATGATTATATGTATTGAAGAGAAAATCCCAAAAGTGTGTTGAAATTTGTTTCCTTAACATAATAATTAAGTTAACTCCAAATTAGGTATGATTTCTATGTAATTTATTTATATATTATAATTTCAATCATTTGGAAAGACATTGTAGTTGGAATAATTTGTGGAAGGTAAAAGATGTCATTAGAAGACACTCCACTCCGATGGAATATACAAAAATTTGTTATAAAAAATACAATTGTGATAGAAAAATTGTTCAAGTATTTTTAGAAAATAAATATATCTCAAATGGGGTGCATTAAGAACCTAATTCAATCTACTCATAGCATCCCTCCTGGTAAATGAGAAAACGATTATGTAGGAAGGAGAAAGAAGATACTCTAACTATGAGGAAGGTGGAATAACTAGAAAATAATAATCAATAAATAAATAATAAATTAAAGATATATATCATGGACATAAAGTAATATATATTGTAGGCATGTCAAATTCATCATAAAATAACCACTAAAAGTCAAGAGAAGAAGATTGGTGGAAGCATTCTCTAACATAAAAATATAAATGATGGTGAAAGTAGTGGAAAGGCATAAAAGGTTGAAAAAATGATCAAGTGGGATTTCTCTCACAATTTATAAGAATAATATTCTAATGAAGTTTAATATAACCATGGTTAATTATCTAGAATAAAAATAAGTGGATGATATTATAGAGTTCCTCTCCAAAAAATTGAAAATGAGAGGAGGAAATGTGGGGAGGAATGGGTTTTTCCAACATGACCAGCACTACACATCTATTTGAGTAGAGTTAACGTACCATTATACACATGCATTAAATGTTTTCTAAATATATTTGAGGTGATTCAGTCCTATATGTAAGATATTATACATGAGATTTCTTTTCAAAAAAAACACATCTTTTGGGGATAAAAGTATGATCCATTCAAATCTGAAAATTGAATACAATAAGGGAAGGCATGGAGTATTTCAATACCACACTTGGTATCAAGACTAAACAAAGAATTCAAGGATGAAAATGATTTATATAGAAGTGTATAGTAATAAGTTTTCACTCATCATATTTACTTAGAAGTTTTCAAATAGAATAGAGTGTGAAATGTATATTTTAAAATCTTCTCGTTGTATACATTATTTTAGCTGATAAAGAAGATTTAAATAAAGATAAAAGAGGTGTAAAAATTATATTTTAGATTATATATGATATAAATCAGAATATTAGTAAATTATAGTAGTATTGGGTCCTTAAATAAGTGGTATAAATCCACTAAATTGAAGACGACATACCTTAATATTGTTGCAACAACATTATTGTTTTTAATTATTATTGATGTTTTTGTTCCTAACATTTGGTATCAATTGCATATTGTGTATGGGATACCCATTGATACTGACCTTTAGATATTTTCCCCAGTAATTAAAATCCAAAAATATAGTAACAATAATTGGTGTAAGAAGATAAAGACTCAGGGGTTGATGATGATCTATTTAAGGTTGTTCAGCCTTATTAGAGAATTTTAAAGCCTATGAAGAGCTAGAAAGCATGGAATTTTGGTGGAATCACTTTTAAAATTTTAAAAAGTAGTATCATTTTATTATCTAAGTGTTATAACTCATATACAATGTTATTAAAACATATTCACTAACTATTTGGTTTGAATTTGTTATGGATATCACAAGTAGGTTTTGGGAAAGTGAAAGTTCAAAGCTACTATAATTTTAATTAATTCTTAAGTGACATGGAAAACATTGGTATTTTCCATAGAAACTCTTGTTTTTCTACACTGATCCTGATCTTATTAATATTCGATAATTTTTTTATAGCCTATGTTCTAAGAGGTAAATTCACCCAAAAATTTTCTTGGGCAAGTGAGCTATGTAAGAAAAGGAAATTCTAGAATTGATAAGTGAAACAAAAAGTTATAAAAACAAAATAAAAAATTTGTGAAATAATTCAAAGGATGAAGTGTATCAATAAATAGTGATATTGAAAGAGTATATGAAGTTTCCCTATACTTGATAATGTAAATTGATTCCCACAAGGAACCCCTATTGGACAAAGGGTGATTTGATCTATATTAATGTTTCTTCCCAAGCATTAAGTGGGAGAAAATCATGAGTAATCCTATATATTGAAAAAGGGAAAGAGAAATATATCTCAATCTGAAGCTTGAAAAGGAAATCCTTACTCAAAGGGTGATTTTGAATTAAAAATATAGAAACCCTTAATAAATGGGAAGATGAATAGATCACGCCGTAATGGGCATAAAATAAAAGATAAAATCTTCTTATAGTTGTCACATTTTTATTTCATTAAAAAAATGGAGATGATGTATATTGGAGAGTCTGTTCATCAAAATCCAAATAGGGATATTGTTGGAAACCCTTTGGAAAGTGTTGGATTTTCTAAAAATATGTGTGGAATCATAAAAAGTTTTTTTGTTGACAATATGGAGAGATTTTTTGGACTCCACCATGTGTTTGATGGGTTTTTTATAAGGTCGTCAATGTGCTATTTATATTTTTTTAAAGATGGAGTTTTATTTATATATATGTTGTCTTTGTTGGAAAAGATATGTGGAGGCTGAAGTGGTGCATGGAGATTTTTATAGATGAACAATGATTATATATTTGAATAAAACCTTGATATAGAAATTGGAGAAGTTAATGGTATGATTCATAAAGGCCATAATATATGGGAAATAGATCAAGAAAAATATCATTTTAAATCAATAGAAGTATTAAATTTTTTGAAAATCATCCTAACTACCCACATATGGGATTTATCACACAAGAAATATTGTTAGGGGTGATGTATGTGAACTCATTTACATTAAGTGTTAAAATAAGTAAAGGTGATGATGTAAGTGAATTTTGTGTTGGAGTGAACCACTTATACAAATATAGCCATGTACGAGAATTGGATATGTGATGGAATCACGTTTGCAAATCCAAAACATACGTGAATATGGATACTTTGATAAGATCATGTATTTAAATCCAACAACCAATGTTATTTGGTCCATATAAGTAAATACAAGTATGTGATAGACTATATTGGTGAATCTATTCATGTAAGTTAATTTGATCTGATGTATAGGAATTTTATAGCAATATAGGGGATTTTATTAATATTTTTTAGAGATATTGGACATATATAAAATTAATTCAATCAATAAATGATTTTTTTAAAATTGTTAATAACATCATGGAACTTTAAATTAGATCCATGATCCAAGATAATAATAAATATGAAGTTGTGAGTGAGATGCAATGAGTAAATGAGATATTATTCATGCTGCAAGGAGTGTTTCTTTTGAAAAATATTGAAGATCCGACCATGAAGAATCCTGAAAAAATGAAGCTCAAGGATATTATTTTATTCACTAAAGCTACCATTTTTTAAATCTTCATGTGTAGGGATATCATTAAAAATGAATATATGTAGGTTGTCCATGCAACACACCAACGAACAAGGAAGTGGTGCCTTAGAGGTTGTACAACCCAAATGAATTGTGTGTATTTCTAATACACATTTTTATATCACGTAGAGATCTTGAATGTTATACAAAAATTTGATTTATATTATGGTGTTTAATAAAAGTCTTATAGGGTTTCCATTTGTTTAAAATGGAAAATTACTTCACGCTAACATCTTTTGAAACATAACTGAAAAAGGAAAAAAGGAGATCTCCAGGGAATTTCTACTTGATATTGGTATCCAGATAAGGGGTACTCTAAAAATAATAGGAGACAACTAAAATATAAATGAAACATTCATGGTAAGAGGATATATTATTATTTTTTGAAATATCTAAAGTAATAAGAGTATTTTATTATGTTGTTTTTTGGAGAAAATATACCTACATGTTCAAGAAAGAATAAAACTAGGAACCTTCTTAAAGATCTGGATTCTAAAAATAAGAAATTTATTTTTACTATGTATGAAATCGAAGAAGAATATTTTTTGCAATATAAAAAGTTGAATAATTCAATCCAGATTCATTCTGGAAAGAAGGAGAAGAATCTGTGAAGAGGGGGTTCATAGTAAGTCTGTTAAAGAGTAACTAAGAGGATATTAACATAGCATAAAAATAAATTAGACGATGTAATAAAAGAAAGTGGTTCTATAAAAGAGACCTATAAGTCTATAAAATTTGTGAGAGTCCTGCCCTAAAAGAGTTTTCAAAGGAGGAGGATGAATACAATGTGCCTTTTGAGGTAGTGATCCTTAGCTGATAGTGAACTGATTGAGAACCTATAAAGGAAGTGATCATTAGGTTGTAGTGAGCTAAACCAAGACTTATATGGTTAGTGATCCTATGTTGGGATTGATAATATTTGAGAAACCACAAAAATTAGAAATCCTATTGGTTAATTAGTGGATTGACACAATGTAAATAGCATGCTCCTTGGGGTATCTTATTATGGGTGAACCAAGTAAAAATCTTTGTGTCCCTACATACATCATATATCTACATTAGTACATTAATTGGTGAGGTTGAGGTTAAAGAGACCAATTAAACACTATTCCTACACATGAGGGAATAATATCCAAAATGGAAAATCAGTAAGGATAATAAAAAAAATTTAATTGGACACACCCTTATTCACCCCCCCCCCCCTCTTAGGGTGCCTAAAGGGGACCTAACACCATGAAACTTGGGTCCTTTATAAACTTTCACCTCTAAAACTCAATTTGACCCCCCAAATCACTAATGTTCTTATAGAGGATCAAAACACCATCATCGAATATCAAAATCCATCAGTAAAGATCAAAACATAACTCAAAATCAAGTCTCAATTCCCAACCACCTATGGTTAATTATGGTTTAGTGAAAAAGAGAGATGGATAGGAACTTTTCATACCCTACACCAAAGTCCCGACAATAATACTGGTCCCCTTTCTACCAAAACACACCCAAAATAACAATAAGGAAATATATTATAATTTTTTCAAGAACCAACTCAAGTCCCCCCTGAACCAAGCACCTGAGTTGATCCACTGCAAGGCCCGAGGCGTGTTACCGATTACCCCAGGAGGGAGATGAGTTCTATAGAATCAAAAAAGCCTAAATGGTAATAATTTGACCATAAATATATAAATAAATACAACCAATCAAAGTAACATAGTAGGAAGAATAAAATTAACTCATAAAACCAATTCATAATATAAATAGAATGATAAAAGAAATCTAGTATTTCATAAATGCTACAGTTTAAATATGTAAAATCGAGGTTAATGGCTAGAATAAACAATCCCATAAAAATGAAACCAAAACCAAAACTAAAATACAAAACCAACTACTACAATGTAACCCATGGGAAAACTCTACATCCCAAACCATACTTCACTAAACAACCCAAACACCCAAAACCTAAAGGACACCAATACACCTAAAAGAAAACATAAAAATTACATATATCATATGGTGTATTCAAGGTTTGAGGGAAACTAATACCAATAAGATACCACCAAGTATTTTTTTAGAATTCCTTTCAAATGAAATTTCATCTATTATGATTTGAAATATAATTAGAAAATATATTTTTCATACATAGTTACATAAATTAAAACCAAAAACACATCTTTAATCATTTTAAAAACATCATTTTCCATTTTATTTAAATGAAAACAATCACTTAGAAAACATTTCCTCAGCTTATGCCTCCTTTTTTATAATCCCCATTTGAAATCTACTATTAAAGGTGTTTTAGAAATACAAATTTCAAAACAAACATGAAATTAATTTAATAAAACAAACCAATATACAAGGATAACATATTAATGAACAAGGCACTATATCCCCAATGATATAGAAATAAGAAAGCATCAACTAGGTTAAGGTTCCACAGAGGCCAATCAAACTAGGGAACAAAAGGAACAAAATTACCCTATAAAATTCATCTATTATCATGGGTGACATACTAGGTCCTAAGTTATGGTGATACCAGAACATACCAAAACATGGGATTAACTTATAACATATACTACATCCAAACAACACAAGACACCCAACTATTTTACACCTGGCCTCATTATGGTCCCCCTTTTATCCCTAACACATAACTAGAGGAACACTAATAGCATGTGACTATCTAATATCACACTTATCTAGACTTATCACTCACTATCTATTATTCCCAAGAATGAAACAATATAAGGTGAGAAATAAACTGAATCATTAAATTATTTAACATTTAAAATAACTCACACCTCACCTTCAAATCCCTTATAAGAAACAACCCCATCCATTTCATCCATATCACAATAGTAAAAAAATCCCTCTTGGTGTCACAATCTATATCAATCACATCAAAGAATGAAACTTAATAGGGTCTCACACACCCATGCGATTTTTAGAAATCAATTAAAGATCCAAAAGGTCCTAGCTAAAATATCAACTTGATATACCAGGACACTTTATTCCCACTGAAAAAAACATTTTAGAATCATTATTTAAATGTAAATTTTCAAAACCACATTCACGCCATTTAAAACATACACCCATTCCTTTCAAAACTAATTAAAAAGCAACACACTATCATCCATTCCAAGAAAATTAATAAAACCAATACTTAAACCACTTCTAGAATTTAATATGATAAAATCCATTTTTAAAACATAAAAATTCATTTTAAAAAAATCATTGAAACCTTTCTACAAATAATTGTAACTAATTAAAATTTTAAAAAGTCAAAAGCCATTAAAAACTTCATTATTAAAAGTTATATATCCTTCCATAAACATTTATAAACTCCATTTTAACTATAAAATGTAGGTATAATTTAATGAACAATGCATTTGAAAATCTCAAGAATCAATTATTATTCCAAATAAAGGAAAAAACAAAAACACTTTCCACAAACAAATGGAGATTGATAAAAACTTCATCACCTTCACTGGGGATGCTCAAACTTGAAAGAAGTTGGTCATGGAAATTAATATGCACAAAAATACCCAAGATTAAACCACCCAGAAACCTAAATAAAACCCCCATAGTTTTTAAGGCATATAGAAGAAGAGAAATCCAAAATAAATGGGTGAAGGGGAATAATAGAATGGAAACCAAGAAAATAGAGTGATTTAAATTGGGATGTTAGTTGGAATCAATGAGAGAGGATCCAAAAACTAAATTTGGAGGGGAGTAACCCCTCCCACATACATCTCATCTCTGTCAAAAAGGAGGAAAAAAGTGGGTTTAAGGGTTTAAGGGTCTAAATGGGTAAAATTAGAAAAGGGTAAAAATTAAAAAATTGGGAGATAGAGTTGTGGAATGGTCCTGAGCACCATGGAGTGACATTTATCATAAAGGGAATATTGTGGTGTATCCTAGGTACCATAGTGCATCTGTCCTGAAAAATGAAGAGGAGGCTTGGCCCCTCACCCTAACTTTCTATGGAATTGCCTAAGGACCACAATATAGGGGTGCCAACCATGGAAGTCATCATATCCCACTACCTAAGTACCTCTAAGGTATAACCATAGTCTTGCACCATGGATTTCCTTAATCAGATAGACGTGATGGCCCCAATTCCAACCACTATGGTGTGGCCTCTCTAGGCTATGGCATGTAATGTTTCTATAGTACCTAAAGTTCCCTTGAAGCTCTCTAAATTCCAATAAAAACCCAGAACTCTCGAAAGCTTCAAATAATTCAAAAATTAAATAATTAACCACAATACTTTTGAAGGTGTTATATCACTAGTTATTGAATAGATAATGTTTTTAATGGATAGAGATGGTATAGAAGTAAACATCATAGAGTATAGGATAATCATCATAATGTTACTGTACTTAATAATTACAGGACCTAACATTATGTTTTCCGCTTTTCAAATTACAAGGCACCTGAGTAATACCAAGGAATGTAACTTGATAGTGGTAAAGAACATATTGTGTTATATCAAAAGTGTGATGGATTTAGATTTTATTTATAGGGAAACATCTCAATATAAGTTATTGGGATAAACATACGCAGATTGGGATAGTTGATAAAAAGATAGAAATTCAACATTAGGTAGTTCATTCTATCTTATAGGATTTTTAATTTTTTGTCTTAGCAAGAAACAATATTGTATTTCCATAAGAACTAGAGAAATTGAATATATTTAGGCCACTAAAGCTTGAATAAAACTATTATATATTAAGTAATATCTTGAAGATATAATAATTGAAGTGAATACTCCTATTAGAATCAACTTTGATAATTTTAGTGCAAAAAACCTTTTAAAAAATATTATCCACCACTCAAGGATAAAGTAAATTTAAATCATTTATCACTTCATAAAGGAGAAACTTTATAATGAGTTATTGAAATTAGAGTATTTTAATACTCAACTTCACATTGTATATATCATGAAAAAGACCTTAACTAAGTATCTATTTGAGAAGAATCAACTAGATCTCAGGCTTAAGTTGATCCCCACACTTAAATAGTGTGGATGTGGAACCTCCACTCTCTAAGGTAAGGATTTCCCTCATGTGTTAAATTTTTTTCTTCCTCTTATAAACTAAAAAGTTGTATACTTTAGGTTTGTTAAAAAATGGTGGAGATAGTTAAAAAATGGGGAATATATTTCTTAAACCTTTTTAAGGGATGGGTATATTTAGAGAGTTGATAGAAGATTTTGAATTAGGGGAAGAGATGATGAAGGGGGAGTAAAATCCTTGGGGATTATGGTCTATAAAACATCAAGTGGTGATCAAGATGAATAAATTGCTTCATCGATAAACTTTTCATGTTTTTCTTATTTCTCACACCAAGCTTGACTCCTGTATGATTAGATTACATGTTAAGAAATACTTTAGTCATTATCTAATGTTATAGAGAGAGAAATTTTTTTGAATCAATAAGTGAGAAATATTTTTAATAGAATTATAAATAGGTTTGAAGATTTTTCACAAAACCCAAAGGGGGGTTGTTAGAAAAAATCCATTAGGTTGACTCTTTAGAGATTTTGGGATGTGTTTGTTGAAAAAAAAACATATTAAAAAGGTTCTATAGTGGATAATACTATAATTTATTTAGAAATAAAATTATTTAGAGGATTTTGGAGTTTGTTTGAAAATATTTTATATATATATTAGGAAAATTAAGGATTTTCTCACTAGTGATGTGAAATATCACAAAAATAAGGCATGCTTATAGAATGGATTTATGTAAAGTCGACGAAATTCACTAATAAAGGATTTTTTTTTCTAACCACATAGTGTAAGAACCTAGTTTTTCACTCAAGTATGGATCCTTTAAATTTTTTTCTAATAAACTTTTATGGACCTGATATGGATTCCCTATGATTTAGTGAAGGTTTTGGTGGGTGTACAGGGCTTTTTCAGAGCCCAGAACCTGGCTTTTGGGGGGGAAATGGATCGTCACATGGTTAGTTTAAACCATGCAAGGAAGTTCACACAGTTTTTTTTAAACCGTGATAGGTTGTATAGTGCGTGGGAATAGGTTGTACGGTTTGATCCAACTGTTCAAGTTGGGTCACACAGTCATGTGAGAATGTCTACAATTTTAAAAAAGTTGTTTCACATGGTTGGTACATAGTTTCCCTAACCGTGTATCCAAATTGTGCAGCTGCCTCTTTCCTACAGTAGACCATGTAGGTTTAGAACATGGTTTTGAAAATCGTAAGGGAAAACCATGTGAAGTGTAATTTTTTGGTGAAAAGTTGATTTTTACCTTAAGTGAAATGTTAAATGAATCCTCTACTTCCTCTATCATTTCTATTAGAAATCCCACCCAAAATTACCACTTTTGAAACCTAAATCTTGGATCGAGTAGGATTGGAGATCTACCATCCATATAGAGTCTGAATGAAGCAATGTTCCTCTCCTTGGATCTACACTAGTATGTTCTCAATTCCTTTTTAAACAAACATTTTTCTTCCTTATATCAATGATTTTATTTGTATTCGGGCTCATATTCCCCAATTTCTGGTCATTTATTCATTATTCAAATATACTCTAATCTAGGATGAACTAAAGGATGATACTGGACGTGCAGAGTCATATGAGATTAAGGCAGGTGGTCTATAACTCTTTTATCAATTTCCATCATTTTGAAAATTATCGTGTCATCACACTGATTTTATCGGATATCATTTGTTGAATTAATATGTATTTATTATAGCCATTAAAACCATATTTAATGAATCTTTCCATATATGTAATTAATTTTTGGTGGTTAGGCCCACAGCTTCAACCACCCCGTGTAGGGTGATGTGCCATATTTGAGTTTTTAGAGATTTGACACCTTTGATTCACCATTCGGGTGATATTGTGCTTGACCATGACTATGGTAATCACCCTCCTATTGAATGACTATTAAATTGATCAATGGATAGTACTATGATCTATTTCCACTTGACTTTACTAAGTTAAGTGATTTAATCTTGATAAATTAGTCTTAATTCAAATTGGAAAGTATGTTGTATATATATGACTTGGCCTTGATAAATGTAATTGAAGTGTGTTGGTTGCATATCGTAGCACCCCTATCCACTAACGATAGAAGGTAGAAGAATGAACCAAGTTAGATGATAATGGATTAAATTAATTAATGAGATAGTTTCATGACTCTTAGACTTGTCACACAAATGAAAGGAAAGTCTTGAACCCAATGAACTTAATTAATTGAATATGATTTTAATGGATTAAACAAATGGTTTCATGTCTTGAGATGCCTTTTCACTTGTATGGGAAGCATGGAATTGACCTTTGATTTATTAAATGGATTAGGTTTTAAATGAAATAATTAACTTAATTAATTATATGTAAAGTGCCTATTTATACATATGTACCTTGACATACTTATAGGAAGGGATGAACTTGGGATATCTTTTGGATTCCCAAGGGAATTCCTTGAGCACTCAAGGACGACATTCAGATTCAAGGATGTTGGTTGCCTTGGTTGAGACCCACCTTGGAACCCAATCATCTTCTATCAGTGTATGCCCAATATGACACTATAGGATCCCTAATTTTCTATTATAGGATTTTTTTTATACACTCCTTCAATCCATCAAGCTTTCCATGAACATGTGGTGCCTCAGTTATATCCTTGGTCCTAGCCATTGCATATCCCATTTTACCTTGGAAATACTCCTTGGACACGGTAAGATTACAATTTTGTGGAATTCCTTGGTTGATGATCCTTGTATTACACTCTTACCCTTATCTAAGTTTTAGTTATTACTTATTTGGTGACCCTTTATGTCTAGGTTTCCTTGTTTATTACCTTAGAACCCTTTTTATATTATAATCATCATGGTTTCCTTGTCATGTCTTATAACCACCACTAATACTATCGTGAGGTGATGTAAGTTTTGTATATGAATCACATGACCTATTTATATAAACTATATATTGATTAATTAATTAACTGCATGTATTCTCAAACACCAGCTGAGGGATGAAGTAGGTACTTGGGTATTTACATTTACTATACTTCTTTACTTTTTATAAATGCATGCTTTCACACTTTCAGTTTATATTACGCAGAAAGGATGTTATTGATTTTTTTGATAGTGGCATACTAAAAATTATCTAACACACTATCCATGAACCTTTGGTACCTAGGAATACTATATGTATGTAAGTTTTGATAAAGAGAATCGTAAGGCTTCGGAAAATTGATTTCTTGTTGTCTTAGGATGGAGATATTTGAAGATGATCGAGATGGATATTGGGATACTTGGGATAGTTTTTTATTAATTTTTTATAATTTTGTATATCATTCTTGTTTATTATTGTTTATCCCTATTTTCTATCTTGTAGATACATTTCATGATATCATCATATTTTATATACATATCAGTTGTATGGTTGGTTATTATTCTTGTATGCTTCTTCTATGCTGTTAACTATTACACTACTCCCACTATTTACATATCTCTTGTTATATTATACTAATCCACTATGATAAAATCTAGTAATAAGGTAATAGTCTCCTCACGGACACACCCTAGGCCCTTGCTGCTAGTCAGAAGCATCTGGAATTCAGGGAGATATGCTTGAGTCTATGTGGGACACTGAGCTTGAGGCACCTTCAATGGAATCTGGGTCCAGGATGTCACAAAGTGGTATAATAGCATCATTTTCTAGGTGGTTTGACCGCTCAGATTGTTATTATCTTCGTGAAAAATTGGGTTTTATATCATGTTGAATTCCCTTGAGTGGTAGATCATTTTAGGGACGTCATTCCCAAAAACGTTTTTGTCTTACCTCATATGAGAGAGGTAGAGTTTATGATCAATCTTGTTCTAGGAGTAGATCTAGTGTCCATTCCTCCATATAATATGGAATATACTGATCTCCAATAGATCAAGTGGTAGTTAGAGGACTTAGAAGACAAAGGTTTTATTTTTCCTAACACTTCATCTTGGGGTTCACCCATTCTTTTCTCCTAGAAGGTAGATGATACCCTTCATCTATGAATAGATTACCAATGGTCTAACCAGCTTACAATCAAGAACTGATATCCACTACCTCGTATTGATGATCTCTTTGACCAGCTCTGATGAGCTAAGGTATTTTCTAATATTTACCTGAGATCAGGCTATCATCAGGTGAGATTCAGGCCATCATACATACCTTATAAAACATTCTATATCAGTTATGGTTTATATCAGTACCTTGTTATATCATTTGGTCTCATGAATTCACCCACCATCTTCATGGATCTAATGAATAGGGTGTTCCACCCCTATCTGGATTCCTTTGTCGTAGTATTTTTAGATGACATCGTCGTGTACTGTGACACTCATATCAACCATGATAAGCATCTTTAGATCATTTTAAGTACATTTATAGAGAATCATCTTTATTACAATATTTTTAAGTGCCACTTCTACATTGAAAAGTTTCACTTCTTATGTCATTTTATTTTATAATTAAGAGTATCTATTGGCCTAGATAAGGTTAGTGTTGTGGTTTCCTAGGATTAACCCAAAAAAATGTTTGATATACAGAGTTTCTTGGGGATGGATAGATATTGTAGGCGTTTTATATAGAAATTATCACACCTTTATTCACCTCTTACTGTTCTTAACAATAATGGTTTTAATTTCCTATGATCATAAGAGTGTGAGAAATCCTTTCAAAATATGAAAGGGAGGCTTGTGTTGACACTTATTATAACTCTACTAGAACCTGGAAAAGTTTATACCATATTCTATGATTCATCAGGCATTAGACTAGGATAAGTTCTAATTATGAAGGACTGAGTCATTGCATATGGATCTTGGAAGTTGAAGCCTCATGAGAGAAACCACCCAAAGCACAACCTTGACCTAACAATAGTTGGGAATGCCTTATGTTGCTGGAGACACTATTTGTTGGGTGAGTTATTTGTAGTGTATACAGACCAAAAGATCCTAAAATATATCTTTACACAATGTTAATTGAATCTCAAATAGTGAATATGGTTGAATATCTATAGTACTTTTATTTTGAGCTTGCCTATACACCTAAAAAAGGCAATGCCATTGTTGATATGCTACGCTAGAAAATCAGGTGCATTCTGTACCAGAAGTTAGTGATGAATGGAAATTTGTGGCCCTCTTCTCTAAGATACATCTAGAGTTTCATGACATCCAAAAGCAGTCCTATATCTTAGCTTTGAAACTTACCTCTTCCCTTCTTGAGAAGGTTAAGAGAAGATAATTTTCAGATCCTGAGGGCTTGGTTCTCTATAAGAGAAAAACAGGAGATGACCCGCCTTCAGATTGATCTATGGATAGAGACATAATCTTATGTATACATGGACGTGTTTGGGTTCTAATAGACATGAGAGAGTATTTTTTGTGTGTGTTCCTCGCTTCTCAGTGGGATGTTCATCCAGGCATCTCCAAGATGTATCAAGACATGTGTTGCCAGTATTGGTGGCCTGAGATGAAACATAAGAGAGCATACTTTATTACTAGGTGTTTCACTTGTCATAAGGTAAAGGTGGATCATAAGAGACCTGAAATATTTATACAATATCTTATAATCCCATAATGTAAATGGGAATATATTTATATTTATTTCGTAGTTGGCTTACCTGGGTTGCCGAGATGTAGTGACACTATATGGGTAGTAATTGAACTACTGACAAAGTTTTCCAACTTCATTCCTATCTAGGAAACTTTCTTTGTTCATGATATAGGAAGACTGTATGTTTGTGAGATTATAAATCTACATGGGGTCCCTTATACTATCATTTCATAAAGGTATTCTTGTTTCACATCATTAATCTGGAAGGTCTTATAGGAGGCTATGGGTACACAGGTGATTCTGAGCACATCCTTTCACCCTCAGACCAATGGACAGTCGGAACGAATGATAAAAGTTTTGGAGGACATGATTCAAGAATGTATCCTTGATTTTGTATATTCTTTATAGAATCATATTCCTCTCATTGAGTTCGCATATAATAATATCTTCCAGGTGACAATTCAGATGGATAATTTTGAGGCCTTGTATGGTAGGCTATTTCATTCACCCCAAGGCTAGATAGAGGTTGGTGAGGCAACCCTAATAGTTCCTCATCTCATGAAGGAGACTTTGGATAAGGTTCATATGATCAAAAATCATATGTATACTTCTTAGTATTGATAGAAATCTTATGTTGATCGCCACCCAAAACCTCTGGAGTTCAAGGTTTGGGATCAGGTTTTCCTATGGGTATTGCCCAGGCTAGAGAATAGATGGATATAGAGGAAAGTGAAGCATTCGGCTCATTATGTAGAGCCATTTGAGATACTAGAGAGATTCTGGTCAATAGCCTATCAGTTTCTATTAACCTAGAGGTACCATGTCATGCATGAAGTCTTCCATGTTTCATAGCTTCACTGTTACCATGCTGACCTATCTCATACTTTTGATTCCAAGTTGATCTTAATGCTGATGCTACCTTTGAGGAGTATCCTATACGCACCGTTGACGGGAGAAAGAAGGCTCTATGAGTCTGGTCTGTACCTTTGGTATGGGTGTTATGAAAGCAAGACCATGTGAAGGATGAGACTTAGGAGAGGGTGGCCGATGTACATGCTTAGTGGCTAGATTATTTCTTAGATAGTGTTTTTTCACCTAGGGAAGGTGAACTTATGGATGAGTTCCTTTAAAGGGGGGAGACTGTAAGAACCCAGTTTTTCATTCAGGTATGGATCCTATAAATTTTGTTCTAATTTAATTTTATGAACCTAATATGGATTCCCTAGGAGTTGGTGGAGGTCTCAAGGGTGTCTGTGCTTGTTCAAAGCCCAAAACTCAGCTTTTCGGGGGGAAATTTCCTATCACATGGTCAGTTTAAACTATTCAAGGTAGGCCGCATGGTTTTTTTAAATTGTGAAAGGCTAGATAGGGGGTTAGAATAGGGTTCTCATTTTGATCTAACCATGCGAGTTTGGACACATGGCTATGTGATAATATCTTCAATTTTAACCAAGATGTTTCACATGGTTAGCATACGGTTTCCCTAACCCTGTAGCTTAACCGTGTGAGTTCCTTTTCCTATAGTAGATCATGCATGGTTGGTTCATGGTTTGGAAAACCTTGTGTCCAAACCATGCGAAGATTAATTTTTTTTCTGAAAAGTTGATTTTTACCTTAAGTGAAATGTTAAATAAATCCCATTCGTCGTCCTTTATTACAAGTGGATAGCCCACCCAAAATTCCCTCTTTTGAAGCCTAAAGCGTGTACTTACTAAGATTGGGGGACTACCATCCATATGGAGTCTGATCAAATTTTCATTTATCTCATTAGAACTGCACTAGTATGTTTTTAATTCCTTTTTAAACATATGTTGTTCTTCCTTCTATCAATGATGCTATTTAGATTCAAACTCATATACACCAATTTCAAGGCATTGATCTATTATTCAGATCTACTTCAATCTAGTAAAAACTTAAGGATGGTACTAGACTAGTAGAGTTATATGAGATTAAAGTATGTGGTCTATAACTCTTTTCTCAATTTCGGTCATTTTAAAAATTGTTGTGTTGTCATGCCGATTTCATCAGGCATCATTTGTTGTATTAATATGTCTTGCTTATAGTCATTAAAACCATATTCAATGACCCTTTCCATATATGTAATTCTTTGTACATGGTTACATCCAAACTTCAACCACCACATGTAGGGTGATGTTCCGTATTTTATTTTTTAGTGTTTTGAAACCTTTGAGCTACCATTCGGTTGAGCTTGAGCTTAACCACACTAATGGTAAGACTCCTCATATTTAATGACTATTGAATTTATCAATGGTTAGTACTATGATCCATTTCCACTTGACTAGCCTAATGTATGTTCTCTAATCTTGATATATTAATCTTAATTGGAATTGGAAAGTATATAGTATATATATGACTTGGCCTTGATAAATGTAATTGAAATGTGTTGGTTGCATGTCATAGAACCCCTTTCCACTCACGATGGAATGTAGCATAATGAACCAATTTAGATGAGAAAGGCTTAAATTAATTAATGAGATGGTTGCATGCCTCTTATTCTTGTCACACTAATGAGAGGAAAGTCTTGAACCCAATGACCTTAATTAGTTGAATAGGATTTAAATGGATTAAAAAAATGGTTTCATGCCTTGAGATGCCTTGTCACTTGTATGGGAGGCATAAAATGAACCTTTGATTTATTAAATGGATTAAGTGTTAAATGGAATAATTAAATTAATGAATAAGATGTAAGGTTCCTATTTATACATATGGACCATGACATACTTATAAGAAGGGATTGACTTGGGTTAGCTTTTGGATTCCTAAGTTAATACCTTGAGCACTCAAGGATGTCATTCTGATTCAAGGATTCTAGTTGCCTTGGTTGTGACCCACCTTGGAACCCAATCCCCATCTATCAATGGATGCCCTGTATGACACCATGGGATCCCTCCTTTACTATTACAAGATGCCTTGGATACACTCCTTGGATCCAACATGGTTTCTATAGACACAAAGTGTGTTGGTTATATCCTTGTTCCCAACCATTGCTTATCTCATTCTACCTTGGATATAATCCTTGGACTCAGTTAGATTACACTATTGTGGAATGCCTTAGATGTTGATCCTTGTATTACACTCTTAACATTATTCAGGTTATAGTTATTACTAAGTAGGAGACTCCTAAGGTCTAGGCTTCCTTAGTTATTACCTTGGAACTCTTTTTATATTATAATCATCATGGTTGCCTTGTCACGTCTTGGAACCATTAATACTACTATCATGAGATGATGCTAGTGATGGATATGCCTCATGTGACCTATTTATATAAACTTGAAATTGATTAATTAATGAACCAACTATATGTTTAGACACCGGTTGAGGGATGAAGTGGGTACTTGTGTATTTACATTTATTTTATTATTTTACTCTTCATAAATGCATGCTTTCACACTTTCAGTTTATATTACATGGAATTGATGTAATATATTCCATTGGTGGTGGCCTATTGAGATTTATCTCGAACCCTATCTAGACACTTTTGTTACCTGGGAAGACTATATATATACAGGTGTTGACTAATAGAATCATAAGGCTTCAGACACTTGATTTCTTGTTGTCTTAGGATAGATCTAGTAGAATATAAATGAGCTATATCTTGCGATTCTTGGGATAGTTTTTTATTATTATTTTCTAATTTTGTATAGCATGCATGTCTTCTATTGTGTATCCCAATTTTCTAACTTATAGATACATTTCATTACATCATCGTATTTTATATCTATATCAGTTGTATGGTTGGTTATTATTCATGTCTACTTTGGTTGTTCTATTCACTATTACACTACTTACTCTATTTAATTATCACATATAATATTATACTGATCCACTGTGATACACTCTAGTAATGATGGAATATTCTCCCCATGGACACACCCTAGGCCCTCACTACTAGTCTGCAGCCTCTGAAATTTGGGGATGTGTTCTTGATGTCATGTGGCCCACCGGGCTCGGGGTACCTTCAGTGGCATCTAGGTCCAGGATGTCACACATAGGTTTGCATGATAGAATAGTTTTTACTTAAAAATATGGTACTGATAATCATTAATATGTAAGGAAGACTTAGATGAGATAGGAACATTTTCTTCACATAAGTCTTACTCAAATGTATTCCTTATGTGAGAGAATTTATGTGAACAATTATTTCACATAGTAAGGACATTACACAAAATAATTTTTGTATGAATGTGTTTTATGTGAAAATTATTTGTGAACAAAAGGTGTGTTGTGAACCATAATAAAATTTCCCATAATTTATATTGTAATGTGGAAGTAATCATTTGGATGAAATAAGAGTTTCATGAAACACCAGTCATGGTGTAAAAAAATTGATCAAATATATTTAAGGAACCCTTTAAAGGAATTATGAGTGCACTTCAGTTAAGAGGGTAGGGAGTTCTTAAATCTTGAGAGAACAGTGATTTCTCAAAGTGATTGGTTGTAAACAAGGGGGATAGTGATTCCATCCCAAACATTATAATTATGTAGTGAGCTTATTTATTTTGGTGCATCGATTCATAATCATTCTATGATCCTTATTATCCCATTATAGATGAACTGAGTAAAAATTTCTTCTATCTATCTTTACTTTCATTGTAGATTTATATATGTCATGAGAGAGAGAGAAGTTCCTACTAAAAATGGAACAATATCATTGATGAGGTTCATTTGAAGGAATCAACATTCCTTGATTCAACCCACCCTCGGGGGGGGGGGGATTTACCTTTCTTGGGGACAACATGTACATTATACATGATATAAATTTGAATATGTGTAAATATATATTTGGATTCTACTTTTGGTTGAGTAACGCAAACTATGAAGTTGTGTTAAGATTTATGCATCAATATGGTTTGAACATATTGATTTGGGGGAATTAATAAGATTCCAAATGAAATCACTAGAATAATACATACATAAATGGAATAACATGAGATAGGATAGTGATAATTAAATACCCTTTAAAATACAAAGTGTTAGATTCCTTCTAAAGTACCACATATAAAGACCTGAATCATTAAACTAGGTGGGTTCTGACCAAGCAAGGTGATCATGAATTATCTTGTGTCAGGAATAGTGGAGATGGATAATTTTATGAGTTGGGTAACCAAATAATACTACTTTATTTGGATTACACTTATCTGGGAAACTCTAAGAGTTAAGATAAAAGAGGAATATAGTTAATTTTATCCATATATTGGATTGGAAAAAGAGTTTTATGCTAAAGTTTCCACGAGTTGTATAAATTATGATTAGGATTATTCCATAATTAAATAGCTAAGTGGTTAGAGGAATGATAAAGTGGAATCATTAGATAGGGAAATATAGATATTTTCCCACTAATGGATATGATGAATTTAAAAGTGGTCATAATTTTAGTGAAATAAAATTTAATAAAAGTCATTATTAAATTTCAGTAAAACATTATATTTATTTGATAAAATATTTTGTTATATATAAATGACATTTCCATTATCAAAAATGACATTGAAATTAATCTTATAAAAGATATTCTTAATCTAATAAACTTCTAAAACTGAAAACATAATTAAATTTCTTATGTTAAAGAAATTCCATGCATTAGAGAAACCCCTTCCTGAGTAACCAAGTGCCAAAGTTTTTCAACAGCTGAATCAAGATTACTAGGATAAGAATAAAATTATTTGGTTGAGGTTTCAAAGGAATTAGATAATATATGGCCAAAGGAACCTAATTATTCTCACATATATTCAATATGACATGATATATCAATCACATAGTGAGACTAGGGATTTCCTTAAGGATAATTTGGGTTAAGGAACTCATTATATTCTCATTTATGGAAATTTTATGAAAATTTTAATGACTTTAATAAAATATTTCCCTAATTTTTGAAATTATTTAAAATAAATTTAAATATCCATATGAATTTTTTAATGGTACCAGGGAATGAAGTGGAAGCCTATAGTCCAGGGATTTAAAAAATTTCATCACAGGAGTGATAAAACTTGTCGTCTTTAGTGATCCGAGCCTCAGCACTATATCAAGATCTTACATGTATTATTCAAAGAATAGAAAATAAAATAGAATGAGTGACTCATTCAAATTGAATCACGCTTGTCTATTGCTCGTCGGTGGTGATTGTTGCTTGAAGAATTTTAGGTTGAACCCATCTATATCATTTTCACATGCATCAAGAATCATTACGCACATCATTTGTCAAATTCCAGGTGATAGTGTGGAGATATAATGATCTCTTGGATGTCACGGTGATCACCATGATCACATGCCCTTAATCTGTGAAGGCATTCTAGGAACATTCTCTTTGATGGATTGTTTCTCTCTCTAGGAATTGGGGTTGAGAGAATCTCTAAATTAATGACTAATGAATAATACATAGAATGATATTCTCCTAGAATTATATACTGGATGACTAAAATACCATATTAGGGTTCCCCACCCATGTATATTAAACATCCACTAAATAAGTAATAAATAAATAATTATGATGGAATAACTATATTATAAATACTATATATATTTTATCACATACTTGTAAAATATATTAAATATATTACATGATAAACCTAAGTCATTAACATGGTTCATAATTCCTGATAATATTATAAGAACATTGACTTTTAAAATACTATTCATTTGTATAATATTATTCCTTATTTTTAGTTAAACAATTGTAAATAATTTTAATAAATAAATTCAAACCAATTATTATATACTCTAATAATAATGAATTTATTTATTTATTAATGGTCGATAAAACATGGTAAACTCTTATACCCCATGGTGGTTCCCACCATAATCTATATTCTTATTCACCAGAATGTGGTAGATTCTTGAATATGCTATTGTGTATGGCCCTCTAGGACCTTATTTTGATAGTAGTGAATAGTATTCATAGAATAATAACAGAGTCTAGAAACTCATCAAGGCCCCTAAATAGACAGGTAATAGTCATTGAAATGAAAACCATCTTACGAACATGCACTATGTAATATAATCTCTTTGGAATATGATATCTTATAAAGCAGGGAGCACACTTGTGTCACTTTCCTCTACTAATTTATTATTTTTTTGATTTAACTAGATATACTTACCTTAAAATTCCATGACCATGGATTTATGAAGGTACTGGCATCCTGATCAACTGAGATCAAGATAGCACTTCCTCAAATCAGAAGTGACAAATTCGATCTTGACCATTCAACCAATGTCATACCACTAATGATGCACCAAACACCATCTACCTCACTACAAATTCATTGTCATGGTTTTTTCCATGCATCAAAGTACATGATCAAATGGAACACGTTGATAATGATATCATTTCAAGAGACCAATACACATGTCAATAGATTGGAATATCTAAGGACACTTAAAAACATGTGGTGTTCCTATTGGAGGGTATGTCGTCATGATCACAGCTACTATAGATCGCCATGTTTGAACTTCATGAGAAGAAGACTCAACGATTATGATCCCCCAACACCTGATATTCAGACATCGTCTGTTTTTAGATAGTATTATGTATTTAGATCATAATTCATATGTTTAAGATTCATTCCATAGTATCTCTAGGAAAACATTGCAGCATGAGAACTTATATAACCATTTTATATGAAAAATAGTCTATGTAAAATGCTATTTAAATAGTGGAAACAGATATATCTACACTATAATGGTAAGTGTATATCATGCATAACTCACTACACACATGGTATGGTAATAAAAAGTATTGATAAAGTTGGGTACAGGGAACCCACTTTTATACCACTTCAACTTACACTTGATCCAACTTTCTAACTATCATTATTAGCTCTCACATGATTAGTATCATGATTCTAATGAGCCATGGATTTATTTATAAGTTCTTCCATGTCTCCACTACATTGTTATTCTCCAATGTGTCACCACACCTCCTTGAGTAATACTCCTAAAGAGATGTAATCCCCAAGTTTATTCCCATTTTTTCACTATAAAAACTTTACATCTTAACTAGTAAGGGTAACATAATTTATTCCATGGTAATACTTTACTTACTATGTGTAGTTTCAAGGAATAGAAAAAATCATTTCAAATTTTATACTGCTTCTTAGCCACCTCATAAGTTTCAACACACTCGGTATTTTTAGACATGGATACCAACAGATTTTATGATCTTTTCTTGCTCATTACCTTATTATGAATGTGATATTAGATCACATTGACCTAATTAATACTATATTTTTTCCATTGTAACTATTATACCTTCCATTTTGTATACTAGGTACACATATTTTGTACTTTCCAAAGTACATTTAGATAGTTCTGACTACTTCCCTTAGAGTTCTTTTAGTTATAACTTATATTTTTCTACTTTAAAGAATATGTTGGAAATATCATATATTCTACATATCATGGAATATGTGATTAATCCATCACATAAGAATACATAATTAAACTCACTGCATTAATCACCTTTTATGCCCATGCATGTCTTCTTGAAGATATTTATTCCATGTGACTTTGGTAACAATTCTCTCTTGAATAGTTCCAACTTGTATTTTTCAATACATTTTCATTATATATAATATAGACTTGTTCTAAGAAACCATTATATTTACCATAGTATATCTCATTCCCAAGAACATTGTCTTGTACTTTAATTCAATCTTTGGATATTTACTTTCATCCTATTCTTAATTAACTATAATACTAATTGTTTTTTTCTTCTGTTAAGAAACATATTTCACTTAGAAAATGATAGTGCTCTCACTAACCTCTTGTATAAATATGGAAAAGATTCATTACAAATGAATATTTTATGATCTTATTCATTACTTCAATCCTAAACTAGATTTCAGTAACTTCCACCCCTTATTAGAATTATGTGATGTCACCATCCATTTTTGGTTGTGTCATATAGATGCCTTCCATAATTAGTGGTCTGGAAACACAATTCATAATTTATTTATCATAGAGAGTAGATATGTAAAGTTAAATTATGATGGAAATATGCATAATGACTTAGTATTACCAATCAATCCTTATTGGCACCACTCTGGTACCATCCATGTATAGTTTTTCATGAATACCCACCACAGTATTCAAAATTATAATCCCTTTCAATTTGATGCATGGAATCCATTATGAAATTTTAATTGATCTTTTAAATTTTATCTAATTTCAATATTCTACCTACTTGTAGGAATTATTATTATCAATTAATAATATATCACCATCTTTAGTGAATATAAAACCATCACTATGGGTTTATACTTACTACATAGTATGTGTCTCTAGAACATTCATCTTCCACACCACTTGTGGAACTCAAACCTGGGCCGAGTACTTGTGCATCTCCAACATTCACTAAACCTGAGTCAATATTTCCCCCACTATCTCAAATAAATATGTGAACTATTTTATATAAATATATTCTATAACATAACTATATATTTTCTATCATAGATATTTATGTAATATCCTTAGAAAAGTTTTGGATGATTACTATAAATGCACATTGTGTTTTTTCTTGATGAAATTCTGTTTATATAATCAGAAAACTCTTTGAATCTAAATAAATTTTCTTATAACAATGGATTTATATCATAATAAAACTCATATGATATCCATTTTCATTATAGTTGGAATATGTTTATGGGATAATGCCTTTATTTGAAAATCATGTATCAAAAAATGGCAGTATCTAAATACATGAGTTTTATAATTGATGCTTCTTTTACTTGTATGATCAAAATAAAATATATAGATTCTAAATTACAATAGGGGGTGAATTTTATGTTTAAAAACATTCATATTTAACCTTAAAAAACAATTATATGTTTAACAAAGTTGAACAAATTAAATTCACAAACACTCTTTGATTATTAACTATGAAACAAACTAGCTTAGGGTTTAGAAATATGGATACAAAAAAGAAGCTTAAGAAAAAATTTCTTAGAGAAATATTCTACCTTAAAGAATATATAATATTAATTGTTAGAGTAATAAAAATTAAAATAAATTAAAAGAAAGTTATACTTTCTTTCTTAATCAAAATACAGTGTAAATAAAACTTAAAACAAGAACAAGTAACAAGTAGGAATTATTTTAACCCAAAGAGTAGGGTATCCAACAACCTTGGATAAAGGTACCTTGGTTTATACTTTCAATAAATTATTTCTTACCCACACCATGTTAAGCTCTAAATAAGAATATTATAATCTATCTTTCAATCCTTGAAAGCCCTCAAACTTTAAGGTATTCAGCACTTCTTTCATCCTATCCCCGGAAGCCCTCAATTGTACTCAGCAATAGTTAGAATCGCATTAAGCAAGATGAACAAGATGTTCACAGTTGAACAAGGTGTTCATAAAATGTACAAGGAACAAGTGTCTTTATCTCTCTAGAAATAACTTCACATAATGTGATCTCTAGGATCATCATTCGATAGATAGATATCGAGCTCGATCAAAAGAGCTCATATTTATATAAAAAACCTTCAATGGTCGGCTCCCTCATCCAATGGTCATATTTTTTCTTGAATCTTAGAGGGACCAATACACATTTCACTAAACCAATGGTTATTTAGAAACAAATTGTATGAAGTCTTTTTATAGTTACAAAATCATGTGTAAGGAAAATGAAGTAGATTAACTAAATCTGAATATCCAAAATCTAGGGAAAATAAAATTTAGAGTTTAAACAAATAAATAATCTGATTCTAGATGCATGGATATTCAGATTATTTTTTTTAAAGAATTAGGAATCTGAATTATATAGATTCTAGGGTCTGAATTCTGATAAATTCGGATTCTGAATTCTGAGGAATTTGTAGTCTAAATTCTAAGGAATTCAAAGTCTTAATTCTAAGGAAATTGTATTTTAAATTTTATATAATTCTGAGTCTTCATTTTAGAGAATTTGGAGTCTTAATTTTAGATAATTCTAAGTCTGAATTTCAAAGAATTTGGAGTCTAAATTTCAAAGAATTCAGAGTTTTAATTTCATAGAATTAACAGTCTAAATTTCAAAGAATTTGGATTCTAAAAACAGAAAGACTCAATATCCAAGAAACTATAAGATTTTGAGGATTTTGATAAGTATATGAATTTTAGACTTAGTAAAATAGTTATACTTGGTTATGAGAATACTTTTAATAAGGAATTGGAAAACAATGTAAGGATAAAAATTTTCTTAGAGAAATAAAATCTTCCTTAAGAAAATAACTCTTTAGAGAAAGATAATTTTCATTAAGAAAGTGTTTTTATTATTTTTTAAAAATAGAGGAATGGAAAAGTCATAAGGATACATTATTGACTCAAAAATCTCCCCCTTTTTGGAAAGCACAAACATCCTTTTGAAAAAGAATATAAGGAATAAGGATTTTTCCTTTTTGAACTTTAAAATAAAAACTTATCTCCCTTTACTTATGAAATATGATGAATATGACTAAATCCCCTCTTAGGTTTTGAAATCCCTAAGGATTGTATTATTTTATTTCTTAGAGAAGTTACTTTTTCTTGTATAAGAAATTATTCTTTAAGTATAATCCCCCTTAATTAAACTCCCCTTAAATTAGGGAATTCATTTATTTTTATATAATATTATTTTGATCATTATTTTCTCCCCCTTTGTGATTTTCAAAATAGAATAGAGAGAATCAAAAAAATAGTACTTGAAAGATTAGAACTATACAAAACAAAACAAATTAAGGATAAAAAAATTCATTATGATAGGTAAAATTATTATAGGTTAAAAAAATAGAACAAAAGATTATAATTTCATGAAAATCAATCATCCTTATTTTACATCAGAATGATCTTACTCAAGATAGACTTTAACTTATATAGCTCTTTATGATCATCCTCAAACCTCATGAGAAACTGTTCCTGATTATAATTCTTCTTTTCTAGAGCCTTGATTTTTTTATCTTAAAACTTTAGGATTTCTTCCTGATACTTCACTACTTGTTCTTGCTGATTAAATTTTTCTTGAAACTCTTCCCTGAGTTCCATTTCTCTTTAAATTTAAAGCAACTGAATTTAACTTCCCATTCAGATCTTTATCCTCTTTCTTCCAGTCTAC
The DNA here is from genome assembly GCA_963277665.1 of Viscum album. NCBI lineage: Eukaryota > Viridiplantae > Streptophyta > Magnoliopsida > Santalales > Viscaceae > Viscum > Viscum album. Next base: position 449,454,366 of record OY728157.1, on the reverse strand, counting down.
TTTCTCAAGATTCATCTTTTCTGAAAAACTGGTTGAAAGGTTTTTTATTCTATTATCTATCTTATATAAATAATATTTAACTAAATATTGGAATTCATAAAATATTATCATGTATTTAATCATTATTTTAGAACATTTTTTAGTTTCCTTACATGATATTCTATGAGCATCACAACCAATATAAAAAGTTTTGAAATATGCCTCAAGCTTGATGAATGTTTCCATTAACATGTTTATCGAATCTGACTTATGATTTATAGGGTGTTGAAGAAACTGGAATCTTGAATAAATATTAGGAATAAAAGGTATTGTGTTTACTAACTTCTTCAAAGACTAAACAACGAAATCCTGATCCATCGAAGATGATAATTCTGAATCTGATTTCCTGGGAGGAGAGGATTCTTTGTCTATCTCTTTATATTTCCTCTTATATGATCCACCAATATCCTTCTTAGACATAATAATCACATACTTCCTAGTTTTATCATTAACCACCTGTTTTCCTTTATCAACTTTGGAAATAAACTTTTCATCCCTAGGAGACTCATGCACACTATCAGAGAGTTGGACTATCTTATCTTCATCAACCTATTCTTTCTCATCATCTTCCATAACATCATTAGGTTGGATGAAATCATGGTTGATACTCTCTTTATAAAAAGTTTAATCAACCTCTTCCTATCCATCATCCTCATTCCCTTGAGAATCATTTTTGGTTGACTCAACCTGGGAAGTTTGGATTGAAATCTTGTCAAAAGGACTTTCCTTCTAATGATATTATTATTATTTCTTTATCACATAATCACTTTCATCTTATTATTCCTCTTTTTCTTCTTCTACTTCTTCTTATTGAACTATCTCTTCTACCACAACAGGTTCCAGAATTGGAATTTTCTTTCCTAGGGTTTCTATTGGAACTGTTTCTTAGAGTAAGGATTCTGGTACCTGAATTTGTTTAGATGCCTTTTTTGTATCTTTGAGTAAGGCTTAGACAATTTTAGATTCTAAAATTTTCTTTTTCAACTTCTTATATATTTATATCCTTTAAATCTCTTAAGAATCTTGAATTTTCAAGGCCTTTTCCTTATAAGGATCTAGCCTAAATATTGGATCTCCTTATTTCTTGTTCTTCTTATATTCCCTCCACTTCATCACCACTTCATCCGGTAATGTCTTTTTCTTTTTTAGATTTAGTGGTGCTGATTGGATTTTTGGAACTGTAGATTTTCTTTGGTTTCCAATTCCTTATCTTTTATTTTCTTCTGATATTTCTTGAAACTTTTTCCTACTTCCCCAGTCTTAACTAAAGCTTGGCATTCACTTTCAGGAAGATCATAAAATTCTTTTGATTTGGTGTTGAATCCGACTTTCATCCCCCTAAAAGTATCATAACTTACCCACATGATCTTGAATGTTCTTGGTTTAGAGCTCCATGGAATTTTGAAGGACTATAATCAAAGCACTATGATCTTCAATAAGATTGTAAAATACATGATAATATGAGACATTAGAGTTCCATTCTTAATGTCGGTAATTGTTAGGAGGATGTACTTCACAAGATTTACCTTTATCAGGTTAATCTAAAAGTCCAATATAATGATATCACTTTTCCTTAAAGAGTATATGTCACCCTTTCTCAGAATAAGGAAACCCTGTACCCACAAAACTAACATCCGAAAATTTGTTGAAATGTGGCTGATCTTAGGTGAATTTACTCCTTTGAGTCCAAGGAACTCAATTGCCTTTTCCTTATCAAAACTTCCTGACAGATCTAGAAACTTGTGAGAGAAGAAAATAGCCTCACCTTTATATGTAATTCAAAGAATATTTTCTTCCATATTAAAAGACAAAGAATAGGTTTTCCCATATCTCTTGAACAAAAAATTCTCCCTTCCACCTTCCTAAAAAACTGATTTTATCATAGAATTATATAAGTAATTTAGGATAAACCAAATACTGACCCTTTTCCTTGACATTGAAAAAACTCTCCCATCCATTAAGCTTGATATTTTTCATAATCAACGAATCATACTTAGCAAAGAATTTTGGTTCAACCAAACTTTCCTTGTAGATTTTCCAATCCTTGATTTCCTTCTTTGAAGACATTTGTTTCTATGGGGAAGCTTCCAGTGACATCTGGAGTGTAAGAAAACATGGAAAACTAAATGTCCTATTTGAAGAGGAGTAGGTCTTTGGTGCATGAAGTCTTGAAAACTGACGTGGGACGCAAATTATGGAGGCCTTTATAAAGGATTCGATGCGACGGTTTGAATTTCCAATTTGATCCAACGATTTTAATAAGCATAATATGATCTGACAGTTGAGGTGAACTAAAAATAATTATTTGGTAGGTTCCAGTCTTTTGAGGTTTTAAGAAAAATAAATTTTAATGAAATTTAATCTAATAGAGTTTTCTTAAAACAAAATAAAAATACCAACAAGTAAAAAATTCATTTATGAAAATTTCACGTAAGGAAACATACCTTTCAAACTGCTTAGAAAGAATTGTCAGATATGAAAAGATTCTTCTTCAATTCTGGAAATTTTTGTTAATGAAAGGAAATTTTTGATTTTAGAAATTTTTGTTAATGAAATGAATTTTTCGATTCCAGAAATTTGAGTTCCGAAAAAAAAATTAGAAAGAAAACAAAATTGGGTATGAAAAAAAAATTGATTAAAAAAATTTTGGTTAAACAATAAATGTACTCCCCCTATGAAAAGGATTTTCTTAATGTAAGGAGATAGGTTTCAAAAAAAAGTTAATATGGAATATTACCTTATTTTTATCATTATTAACTTTGTTTTAATGTATTAAAATCTATCAGAGGGTAAATATTATTTAAAAATTTCAGTAAGTTGATCTTGTGTTCTGATAAATTGTAAAATAATGTCTCCTTTAAGTGTGTGATCCCTAAGAAAGTAATACCTAATATCTATGTGTTTTTCATGAGAGTGATGTGCAAAGTTTTTTCTTAGAGAAATGGTACTTGTATTATCACACAATATCTTTGTTTTGGTAAAACTCATGTCATAGTCTTTGAGTGTGTGTTGCATCCATAACACTTGATCACAACAAGAACTTATCTCTCCCAACTTCATTAAAAAAATTATGGATTCATAGAACTCAATAAGAAACTCCGGATAAACCAGATCCTATCCTTTCAGTTTTTATATGCATAGGATTTCCCAGCCATTCAACTTGATATAATTTGAAATTAGAGAATCAAACATTATAAAGAACTTATGATCAACTAACATTTCTATATATATTTTCCTTTCATAAATTTCCTTGGTTGAAGAGATTTTCTTCTGTAGGGATGCTTCCAAATACATTTGAAGTTGAGATGATTAGAAATAAAGAATAGCACTTAAGTAGCAAGGCAGATCTTCGACAATCTAGGCTTGAAAACTCAATGTGGGACAACCATTAGGGGGGGTCTTTATATAGATGTTGAGGTGATAGTTCATATTCCATGATTGATCCAACAGTTGAAACTAGATCAATATGATATGAAAGTTGGGATAAATGTCGAAGAAGGATTTTGGAACATTTTTATATTTTGAGGTTTTTAAGATAAAACTTTAGAGTTAAGGAAATTGAATCCGAAATATTTTCTTAAAACAATAAGAAAATACCAACAAGTAAAATATGATTACAAAAATTTAAGTAAAGAAACATACCTTCCGAATTTTTAAGAAAATTATCAGTAATGAGGAAAATTATTCTTGAATAACTTTAGATTATGGAAAATTTTAATAAAGAAATGAAAATTTTTTGAAATTGAGAAATTTTAGATTATGAGAATTTTGATTAAGAAAAAATTAAGTACAAAAAAAAATTGACTACAAAAAATTTCACTACGAAAAATTTTAACTACGAAAAATTTTAACTACGAAAAATTTTAACTACAAGAAATTTTAACTACAAAAAATTTTAACTACGAAAAAATTTTAACTAAGAAAAATTTTAACTAATTAAAATTTTAACTATGAAATATTTTAACTACCAAGAAAATGTGCACCACTTTTGAAAAAGAGTTGCGTAATGTAAGAAGATAGGTTTCAACAAAAAGTTAATATGGAAGATTACCTTACAGTTATCATTCCTAACTTTTGTTTAATGTATTCAAATCTATTAGATGGTAAATATTTTGTGAAAATATCATCATGTTGTTCTTGTGTTCCAATAAATTGTAGAATGATATCTCCTTTTTGTGTGTGATCCCTAAGAAAGTGATGCCTAATATCTATGAGTTTTGCACGAGAGTGATGTGAAGGGTTTTTTCTTGGGTAAATGGCACTAGTGTTATCACACAATATATGTGTTCTGGTAAAACTCATTTCATAGTCTGTGAGTGTGTGTTACATTCACAATATTTGAGCACAACAACTTCCAACTGCTACATATTTAGCTTCAGTAGTGGAAAGTGATACTGAGTGTTTCTTTTTGCATGACCAAGAAACTAATGAATCTCTTAATAAATGATGATTTCCAGATGTACTTTTCCTATCCATTCTAAATCCACAAAATTCAGCATCTGAAAAACTTTTTAAAAAAACCCATTTCCATAAGTATAAAAGAGTCATAAATCCATGGTTCCCTTTAAATAGCAAAAAATTATTTTTACTGATTTTAAATGAGATTCCTTAGGATTAGATTGATATATTTTACATAAGAATAATGAAAACATTATATCTAAATGACTAGATGTCAAGTATAGTAAACTTCCTATCATACTTCTAAATGATTTTTGATCTACTAGTTTCCCAGCTTCATCAAGATCAAGAGAATTTGATGTACTGGTTGGAGTACTTATACTTTTAGTGTTTTCATATCCATACTTTTTAAGAAGATATTTAATATACTTATGTTTAGATATATATGTTCCTTCTGGTTTTTGAGAAATTTGAAAACCTATGAAAAATGTTAACTCAATCATCATACTCATTTCAAACTCAGATTTCATAACATTCTCAAACGAATAATTTAAAGAATACTGAGTTGATCCGAATATTATGTCATCAACATAAATTTAAAAAATCAAAAAAAATATTATCTTTCTTTATTAAAATAGTTATATCAACAGTCTCTTTAAAATAATTATTTTTTAACAAAAATTATGTAAGTTTATCATACCAGGATCTAGGGGCTTCTTTAAGTCAATAAAAAGATTTGATAAGTTTGAAAACATGTTCAAGATGTTTTGTGTTTTCAAATCTAGGAGTTTTTTCTACATAAACTTCCTCTTGAACATATCTATTAAGGAAATCACACTTTATATCCATTTGAAAAAATTTGAAATTAAAAAATGTTTTAAAGGAAAGTAAAATATGAATAGATTCAAGTATAGATATTGAAGCATAAGTTTCTTCATAGTCTATTCCTTCTTTTTTATTATAGACTTTAGTAACTAATTTAGTTTTATTTCTTACTATGATTCCATTTTCATCACATTTATTTCAGAAGACACATTTTAAACCAATTACAGAATTTTCCTTAGGTCTTTCAACCAAGGTCCAGACTTTATTCCTTTAAAATTCATTTATCTCATCTTTCATGGATTTAATCCAATCATCATCACCTAAAGCTTTATCAGTGATTTTTTGTTCTAATTAGCAAAGAAATTCTAGATGTTATAATTCATTTCTTAAGGAACTTCTATTCCTTACAGGTTGATTTACATTACGAATGATACTATCACTGGGATGATTCTTAAGAAACAACTGATTTGGGTTTTGTAAAACTTATTCATCAACATATGGTAGAAAATATTCTAGGGTAAATGCTTCAGAAATATTTTCTTGAACATTTTCTTTATTAGAAGAATCTTCTACCAAAAGTTGATAATCAATTTTTGAAAACACATCTGAGGATGTAGGTTGGGGTTGTTTAAAAACAAAAGGATTAGTTTCATCAAATTTAACATGCACTATTTCTTCAATAGTACAAGTATTTTTGTTAAAAACTCTATAAGACTTAGAAGTAGTGGAGTAGCCTAGGAAAATTCCTTCATCATATTTGGGTGAAAATTTATTTAATTTATATTTAGTATTAAAAATAAAAACATTTCATCTAAATACTTTGAAGAATGAAATTCCAGGTTTTCGACCATTCCACAATTCTTAAGGTGTTTTGTTAAGAAAATGTCTAATTAAAACTCGATTTATAGTATAACAATAAGTACTAACAACTTCAGCCCAAAAATGATTAATAATAGAATATTCACTCATCATGGTTCTAGTTATCTCTTGAAGAAATATATTTCTTCTTTCATTAACACCATTCTATTGAGTATTTCTTGGATTTTTGAAGTTATGAGTAATTCCTTTCTTACTACAACAAGTTTTAAAATAGGAATTTTGAAATTCTCCTCCATGATCACTATAAATAGTTATCAATGGAATATTTTTATCAATTTTAACTTTGGATCTAAATTTTTTTAAATAATAAAAAGCTTCATATTTATTTTCTAGAAAATTTACCCATGTAAATCTTGTATAATCATCAACTAAAACAAATATAAAGTATTGTCTTCCAATAATTTCAGTTTGTGTTGGTCCAAAAAGATCCATATGCACTAATTGTAATGCATCAGAAGTTGAGACTTAATTGATTGATTTAAAACTTGATTTATGTTTCTTTCCATATTGACAAGGATCACAAACTTTTGAAGAATCAAATATAAGATCCATTATATCCTTCAAAAGTATTTTTTTTTGAGAGTTTTCATAGGTTCCTAAGGTTACAGTGTCCTAACCTTCTATTCAATAACCAAGATTGATCTTCCATTTCACTAATTCAAGGTAGGTATTGGCTCTTTAGGTCTTCTATGTTTAGTGTATAAACATTCTCATGCCTATGGGAAGAGAGAATAAACTATTCCTTATAATTTTGTACTAAGCATTTATAATTCCTAAAATTCACAAGGTAACCTTCATCACATAATTGACTAATACTAATGAGGTTTTTCTTAAGACCTTTAACAAATAAAACATTTAAAATAAAAGTTTTTTCAAGAAGAACAATGTTACCTATACCAACAATTTCTCCATGAGAATTATCTCTGAAAGTTACTTTTCCTCCTTTAGTCTTGATAATATTTTTAAAGAAGTTTTTTTACCATTCATATACTGAGAATATCCACTATCCATATACCATGTATTATTGTTGGTACTTTCTTTATTTTCTTGAAAATCAAAGAGTTAGTTTTTTGAAATCCAAACGTTCTTAGATTTGGAAATTTGAGAAAGTAAATTATTAGAAATCTGTATTTTATTAGAAAAATAAGCTTTATGAAAACATAAAATTGGGTTTTATTTAAAGAAAATATTTTTTCCCAATGTCCACCACATTGACATTTAGTAAAAAGGGGATCACTTTGGGGAAAAAATAATTATTAATAAAATCTGGTTTTGAATGAGTATAACCAAATCTAGAACTATTCCTAAGAGGATGAAATTTTGAATACATTTTATCAAATTCTTTACTTCCTGAAGTAAAATTTTATAAAATTTTCTTTAAAGATAAAATTTCGGATTTTATTCTAATGACTAAATTCTTATCCTCAAAGTCATTATTTTTAGAACATGATTTATTCTCTTAAATATATTTCTTAGAAGTAACATTTTAAAGATCCTTAGAAATTTTATCCATTCTTAGAACTAACTTTCATAAGGTTTTTAGAAACACATTCAAAATAAAAAGTTTTTTGATAAAGATCCTTATAATGATCTGATACTTCATTATTTAAAATAGAAATTCTAGAATTTTCTTTATCTAACATATTTTTTATCTTAAAATTTTCATTATCAAGTAGTTTACAAAATCTAAAAACTTCTTCTAATGAAGGTAATGTATTATCTTCTAATGAGTAAGATTCATCATCCAAAGATTTATAATATTCTTTATTTGGAAAATTAGTATTTAAAGAAATATTGGTTAAGGATTCAGTATTATGTACCTTATCCATATGACAATGATTTTTAATAGGTACTTTGGCTATAAGACCAATATTATTCTAACCAGAATATTTATAATCTAAAGATTCATCTAAATAATCACCACCACTGGAACTCCAGGTGTCATTTTCTTTCAAGAATATCTTATCCTTAGACTTTTAATAATTCTTTTTGTTTTTCTAAGAATGATTTTCCTTCCTGTATTTTCTCTTAAGCATAGGAAAATATGGTCTAATATGTCCAGCCCTTTTACATTCATAATAGGTCACTTCAGAATCTTTCTTGACTTTTCTATCATTATTTTTATATATGTACTGAAAATATGTATTTCCCACAATCTTGTTCATCCTTCGATCAAGATTGGATAATTCATTCTCTGAATGATCACTGTCACTTGATTCAAATATAACAATAGATTTATTATCTTTAGATACAGTTACCCTTTCTGGAGTCTTTACTTTAGATGTAGTAGTGAAAGCTACACTTCCATTACCATTCTTCTTTTTATTGAAATCAACATCTCTCTTTATTCTGGTTTCATGCAGAAGAAGAGTTCCAAATAACTCATCAATAGTAATGTTAGATACTTTTCTCGTCTCATAAATAGTTATCCTTTTTTATTCCCACTCATTGGGCATAGTGTCCATTATTTTATCTACCAGAACATCGAAATCAAGACCTTTCTCTCCCATAGATTGAAGACTATTGACAATGGTCATAAATCATTGTTTTACATTACAAACAGGTTCTCCATAAGGAAATAATAATCCATGATATTCTTCTCTTAACATATCTCTTATAGTTTTTATCACTTTAGAATTACCAAAATGTGTAACTTTAATTTTCTTCCAGATGCAGTTGGCAGCTTCACAAGAAAATATTTGACTATATATGTTCCTGGTCATAGAACACAACAAAGTATGGTTTACCTTTTAATTTAGTTGATATTCTTGTTTCTTATGGTTGGTGAACGTTCTAACTTCTTTTTCTATAATTTTGTAATCTCTATTAAGCATGAAAAAGTTGTCTACTCCAGTGTTAATGACAAAAGTCTTCATCCTATCTCTCTAGTATTCATAATCATTACCATCAAATATTAGTGGGTTTTTAGGGTTTAATTATTCAATAGAACTAACATGTATACCTACCATTATATAAGAAAATACTTTTCAATAATATTTAATAATAGAAGAAATTTATAAATAAAGGTAAAAATCTATAACAAAAACTTTAACAAGAAAAGCTAAAAAAGAAGAATTTAGAACAAGGAAAACTTGAGCAAGAAAACTTATATGTGAGTATAAGTATTTCAAAGACCTCCACTAATACCAATTGTTGGATTGGAATAAAATATATAGATGATCAATTACAAGAGGGAGGTGAACTATAGGTTTAAAAACCTTCACTTTTATCCTTCAAAAGTAATTCTATGTTTAACAAAGTTGAACAAGGTAAATTCAAAAACCCTATTTGGTTTTTAACTATATGAAAAACTTACTTAGGGTCCAGAAAGATGGATCCGGAAAAGAAGCTTAAGAAAAAAATTCTTAGAGAAAGATTCTACCTTAAAGCGTATAGAATCTTTATTGTCAGAGACAGTAAAAGTACAAGAAATTATAAAAAAAGTTATACTTTCTTTCTTAATCAAAATAAAGAGAAAATAAAATTAGAAACAATAAAAATTAACAAGTATGAAATATTTTAACCCAAAGAGTAGGGTATCTGATATACTTGGATAATGGTCTCTTGGTTTATACTTTCAAGAAATTCTATCTTACCCACACCAGGGTATGCCCTCAATAGGAATATCGAAATCTGTCTTACTACCCTCGCAATCCCTCAATATTTAAGGTAGTAATCACCTTTGTCTTCCTATCCCTAGAAGCCCTTGATTTTACTCAGAAACAATCAGAATTTCCTGAAGCAAGATGAATAAGATGTACACTTTAGAGAAAGGTGTTCATAAAATGCACAAGTCATGAGAGTTTTTCTCTCTCTAAAAATTACTTCATAGCATGTAATCTCTGGGATCATCAGTCGATAGATGGATATCGAGCTCATTCAAATGAGCTTCTATTTATTGGAAAAACTTCAATGGTCGTCTCCCTCCTCCAATGGTCATATTTTTTTCTTGAATCTCAAAAGGACCTGTACACATGTCACTCAACCAATGGTTAGTTAGAAAAAAATTATATGACATCGTTTTATAGTTACAAAATCATGTGTAAGGAAAATTAAGTAGCTTAAATAAATGTGAATATCCTGAATCTAGTGAAAAATAGAATTCAGAGTCTAAACATATAAACAATCAGATTCTAGAAGCATGGATATTCAGATTCTATTTTTCAAAGAATCTAGAATCTAAATTCAATAGATTCTTGAGCTTGAATTTTGATGAATTCAAAGTATGACTTATGAGGAATTTGGGGTCTGAATTCTGATGAATTTGGATTCTGAAATCTGAGGAATTTGGAGTCTGAATTCTTAGGAATTCCGAGTCTGAATTTCATAGAATTTGGAATCTGAATTTCATAGAATTTGGAGTCTAATTTTCAGAGAATTCAGAGTCTGGATTTTATAGAATTTGGAGTCTGTATTTTAGAGAATTCAGAGTCTGAATTTTAGAGAATTCGGCGTCTAAATTTAATAGAACTCTGAATCTAAATTTCAGAGAATTTGGAGTCTGAAAACAGAAAAACTCAATATCCAAGAAACTTTAAGATTTCGAGGATTTTGATAAGGTTCCTAATTTTAGACATAGTAAAATAGTTAGACTTTGTTATGAGAATACTTTTAATAAGGTATTTAAAAGTAAGGTAAGGATAAATTTTTTCTTAAAGAAATAAAATCTTCCTTAAGAAAATGTGTTTTTGATTTTCAAAACATAGTGGAATGGAAAATTCATAAGGAAACCTTATTGACTAAACATTACTTACATTATGTATTTGATGTGTCTACAAGAAATCTTCATTTAGGAATTTCTCCAGGATACATTTTATTGATCAATGTTAACATGAAATACTCTTCATCGATCCTCCTTATTGTAATAATAGCTTTGATTTCGATAAGGTAATGTGAACTTAGGAATTACTATATGCTACATTATAATGATCGATGATTGCTCAGTTGAGATATTCTTATGCATGCGGGCCTATGAAAATACATACATTACATTCACATTTCTTAAACACTTAAATGAATCTTATGAAGTATAATTACCACTAGAATATCATTGGAATAGTTCATGCTCTCTTGCTGAAATAATTCTAAAATCTTTGTGGATTACCATTATTTATAAGGGTTTCTTTGTCCGGAAATAAGAAAATAAGTGTGTTGATAGTACCTAAGGTCTTTAAAAAAAATATTCTAAAATCATACTCTGTATATCCTTGATAACAATTTAGTTTTTATTGAAAAATTATTATCATGCCACAACTGGGTATATAAGTCTTACATTTTTATTCATCGCGTATTGTGAACAATTCTAGAATTAAAGAATTATTTTTTGTGTATTAAACACCAAAAACAACATTCATTCCTAAACTAGAATAATGTCTCCTTGTTTTCAAAGTACATGTGAGATAAATGTTTTCATAATACTTAATAAAAGTTTATCTAGAATCTTTAACTTTGATATTAGAAGTTATTTGCTTCTCATCATTAACTTTAGAACCACCCTTTCTCAGCTTCTTGGAGAACACACCTTACTTCTATTAACATTTATTTACTTTATTGGTGACTATATTTAATTACAAATATGTAATAGGTATATTGTATTTAATACCCAAAATTATAATAGAAAAATTACTTTCAATTGATGAATATACCTAAAGAAGAAATGTGTATTTGCTTCTTCAATTTAGTTAATTGTATTTAAGCTCCCATATATTTATTTCATGATATTCAAAGAAAATAACTTACTATTAAATACCTATTTCTTTTAAGATGTTATGAATTTTCCTTTTACATCATGATATCATTTTAATTTTCCCTATCTTTTAAATTGTTCACAATAATAACTAAAGATTAATATTTATATAATGTTATTATTGATTAGAGAACTTTACCTAAAAGGTAACAAAGAATTTTCTCCATACTTTTTTATTTGTAAGATTAAAATAAACTAGAGTAAATGGTTGAAAATGATATGATAAAGGGATTCGTTGAAAGATCATGATTTATCTTTCAATTTACACATATCTAGTGTAATCACCATCCATTAATATCAGCACTTAACTTTCTCCTCATGACCTTTTTGGAGATGAAACTACATGTAATATTATCCGCTGGATGATGTAGTATCCACAACTAACATTGAATGTTAATGATAGAATTATTAAATATCCATAATATTTGTAATAAATTAGTCTCCATTATGTATTTTTTAACAACCTCGCTTCCTCAGGTGGCTTAACATATATTGGGGACACCCATATATTGAGTTTTCGATGTCGTAATACTATGCACAAGTTCCTATACTACTATTTGGGAACTATTTCTAGTTTATACATTTTATTTTTCCAATACTATTGCAATTTACTTGTGGTATTGCTTGTCATTTTTCTCTAAAAATTAGATTAGTACTTTTATCATGATTATCAATTGGAAATTACTAAATATTTAAATCATTATATGTCTCCCACTATTTTATTGAATTCTAGAAACCCTCTGTACTAGAATTAGAATAGTATGTAGTTTGAGTATTCTAGAGAAAAGGATTACTGAACCTCTCCTTATAGTCTACAAACTATGAATACACCACTACTTAGAGAGTTCATGGTAGGTGTTTGACTAATCAACCACATTAAATCATGGCTCCTTGATCTGTTGAGTGAAGTATCATATTCTAAAATCATAAAAATTATTTACTCAATTCTTGTGTCTAAAGTTTCAACAATATATCTATGAATACTCATTGACTAACAATGTCAGTTAATATAACTCATCATTCTCATAAGAATTCTCTAGTAGTAAGAGGCACCCTCAACTATAGATAACTAGAACCACAAACACCCGGATGTGTTCAAATTAAAACTACGGAAAACATTTGACACTTCATATTTCTTTGAGGGTTTTAAATTTTTTGATGAATTTAATCCATTTATATTAATCTATTCATTCTATGTTGTCATTCTCACAACTGAATATTAATAGAAAAAAATCCATCACTTCTTTATGCATTTTATGGTTTATTATTTTATGTGTTTATCACTATCATGAAAATGCATAAAATAGTAAACAAATGCATGAAGGAAATAAAAATACCTAATTTTTATTGAACATCAAATATTGGTTCATCTATTTAAAATTTGGAGAAGCAATGACCTAGGGGAATCATACTTGAGTCGTGGCTTGACACATGAACTCATCCTCAGTCCAGAGTGTGCACTTCTCATCTAGATTTATCCTTGACTTGGTGTGGTCCACATTGTACATCATCTTTGTCATATTACAAATGAACTCACATGCAGGTGTGGGGGTCTCAAGAAGCAAAATGTATATACAAAAATATTGATGGATGTGCATGCCCTTATATATATTTAAATGAAAAATAGGATGTGAATATTGGAATAAAAACTAAATACTTATTACAAACATACCACACATGTAATAAGTAATTAAATAAAATAAACCAAACATACACAGGGTCAGTCAGTGCTCAGGACCAGTCAGCATGATAAAATTAAATTGTAGTAAATTTAAAGTAATAGAGATTTTAAATAAATTAAATGAATAATTTAAATTCAAATAATTTATTCATTCCCAATATTAATTTAATTTTAATACAAAAAATTAAACTAATTAATTATTTTAATTTTAATTTCAATAAATAAAATAATTAATTTAATACATTAATTTAATTAATCTTTCCCAGAATATTAAAATATTAAAATTTTAAACCAAAAAAATATTTAATTAATTTAATATGATACTAAAATTAAATTAATTTTTAATTGTATAAAAATTTCTCAGGCCTTGAGACGCCATCTAGGCCCATTATAGGCTGGGTCGTAACCACAATGGTCTGTTTTGGGTTAGTCACACCTTGGGTAGGGATGTTCTTCACCAAGAAGGCCCGCCTAGACATATCCCATGTTGGGCTAACCTACCCTGACCCACTGTATGACGGATCGGGTACAGCAGAACCTAATGTGGTTGTGGAAGGGTGTTACCTCTCCATTAGAGTTCTACATAGGGGGATCATACCAATAATAGGGTGAGGTGATAGCATGGTCCAAACTCGGGAAACATGACAGGTGGTGGCCAGATTCAGTCATTAAGACTGTGGTCGGCCAGGGTGGTGAGGGAGAATGAAATGATGATCGAGCTCGAAAGGATTTGAGTAGGGGTTGGTATGAGCGGTGTGAGGTGTTGTGGGTTCAGATATTATTGGTGGTGGAAACCATGTGCAGTGTAAACCCATGGAGAGGTGGTGGAAGCTAGAGCTTGGTGCACTGGAGGACCAACGAGGTAGCTGGTCTAGGTGGGGATCCAATGGTGGGAATCTACTAGGAAGCGTGGAGTGCATCACACCATGGGTATTGTTCAATGAATGAGAGGAAAGTTTCACTAGGGCAGTGATCTCATTCATATAAAGACAAAATCTGGGAGGAGGCACGTTGCGGCATCTAGTCGGGGAGGCATTGTAAGGGAGTTGGTTGGCCCCTTAGTCTCGTCGTAGGTAGAGGAGGAGGCCCATGGGAGTCTTGGACTTTTCTAGGCAGGGGTGGCTGTCTCAATAAGGATGGAATATAGAGGGGTCCCATATAGTGAAATATTCCAAAGGATGATTAATTTTTTTATTTAGTTTTCTGAGAAACATTTGAACACCACCTAAATTAAAATGTGTGTTTACGTAGCCTATAAATAAGCTTTAGAAATAAGAGATCCATTTTTTTCTATTTTATGGAAACAAATTGACCCAATAACCCACTAAAAGTCATTCACACCCCCTGAAAAAACATTTAATTTTCTAAAATAAAAAATTGATTCCCAAAGGGTGTGGAAATGTGGTTATTGATCAGATAAATAGAAAAAATCACTAGATTCCATCTGGTTCTAGTCAGAATAATTTAATCTTATTAATTTTCTTACCTCACTTTAATTTTAATACACTAAAATTTACCACTTTAGATCCATAAAAATTTTCAAATGGTTGTAACATGGACATTTGATATTTGATTGATGTGTGGTGTATTCCGTTGGGATCTATTCCAAACTGTCTATATTAATTTAAAGAAAATTCATTTTCCTTAGATCAAAAAATCCACAGGATTCCTATGATACCAATTGATGGAATTTGTGTATGTAGTGGAAGTCAGTGGAATGTGGATTTAAAAAATGTCATTGCTGGAGTGATGAAACTTCTCATCTCTTATGATCTAAGACTCGATATAGTATGATGATCTCATGTGGAATATTCAAACCATAAAAAATAAAATATAATGAGTAACACATTCAATTTGAAATGCGATCATCTATTACTTTTCTTTGGAAACCATTACTCAAAGGATCAAAGGCTTAACCCCTCTAGATCATTCATAAATGCTTTGAGAATACAATCACACATTGTTCATCGGATTATGGGTTCTTACACAGAGCTCTGATGATCTCTTTTATGTCACGATGATCTCTTCGATGTCACGATGATCACCATGATCCTATTCCTTTGATCTGTGAAAGTTTTATTAGATTATTTTCTTGGTTATAACATTTCTCGGTCTAGAAATTAAAAGGAGAGAGAAGCTCTCAATTTCTAACTGATGAATAGTACATGGAATGAGATTCTCCTTGACTTATATAGTTTATGCCTCAAATACCTGATTAGGTTTCCTCAACCTATGTATATTAAGTTTACACTAAATAAGTAATAAATAAATAGTTATGAAAAACTAACTACCATAAAAAATTATTTTTATTTTATCATATACTTGTAATATATAAAAAATATTTTACGTGATAAACCCAGGTCGTTAACATGACTCATAACTACTGCTCATATTAAATAAACATGGAATATTAAAATAATATTCGATCGTATAATATTATTCCTTGTATTTAGTTAAACACATGTAAATAATTTTAATAAATAAATTCAACCCAATTATTCTATACTTTAATAATAATGAATTTATTTATTTATCGGTGATAAATAAAACTTGGACAACTCTCAGACCCCGTGGTGGGGATCATCATGTTCTATATGCCTATTCACTAGAATATGATGGATTCTTGAATACACTATTGTGTGTGAATTTCTAGAACCTTATCTCAATATCAGTTAATAGTATTCATAGATTAATAGTAGAGTCTATAAACCCATCAAGGTCCCTAAATAGACAAGGAATAGGTATAGCAACAACAACCATCCTACGAACAAACACGATGTAATATAGTCTCTTTGTCATATGATATCTCATAAAATAGAATGCACATTTGTGTCATATTCCATTATTTCTTTATTATATTTTGATCTAACTAGATGGATTTAAATTCAAATACCATGGACATTGATTTATAAAGGTATTACCATCCTGATCAACTAGGCCTGGGATATGAATTCCTCAACTCAGAAGTGAAAAATTCTATCTTGACCATTCAACCAATGCCATACCTCCAATGAAGCACTCAAAATAGGCTATCTCTCCATAAATTAATTTTCATGGTTTTTTCCATGCATTAAATTATGTGATCAAATGGAACATATTTAAAATAATCTCAATTTTGGAGACCAATACACATTTTTGTAGATAGGAAGATCCAATGACACTCAAAACATGTTGTGTTTTTATTGGTGGGTCTAACCTTATGATATCACCTACTAGAGATAACTATGTACTAACTTCATGATAATAAGTATCAATTTTTATGATCCCCTAACACCTAATATTCATGAATCATCTATGTCCAGTCATTATGATGTATCTAGACTATATGGAATATGTTTAAGATTAATGTCATGGTATCTTGAGGTTCTCATTATAGTCTGGGGATTGTTATAACCTTTTTATATGACAAATAATATATGGAAATTAACATTTAAATAGTGGATGTAGAAATATATACACTCTAATGGTGAGTGTAAATCATGCATAAATCACTACACACATGGTATGGTAATAAAAATTACTTATAAATTTGGGTCTAGGGAACACAATTTTTCAACATTTTTAATATTATTGTTGTATTTATTATCAATGTTCCTGTGAGAAATAAAATCAATGTATGGTAAATATTGAGTGATATAGAAGAACCCAATGAATTGAATGTATACCAGTATTATTTAGTGGAAAAGGAGGTGAAACAGAAGCTTCTTGGAATAGAAATATTATTCATGGAGTTATTAAAGAGAAAGATTCATAGTAGAAAATATTATATCTAATGATTGGTGAGATAATATTCATGTACATGATAAGTTCTTATTATATGGATAAAAAATATCCTAAATATTTTTTGAATATGGAGTAGGCTATCTAGGGAAAATAGGTTGAATATATTTTGTTAAAAAATTAAAAAATCTATATTGAAATATAAATATATCATCCAAAGGATATTGAGATTCAAGGCTACAATAATTAGTAATGAATGTTTATTAGATTATTTTTTGATCTGATTTGGAGTAACATATTGAAATCAGGACCATAACTAATAGAATTTTTGTGTAGTGACTTGGTTTTTGACCTATAAATATTTGTAATATTTCAAAGAATAATTTTGAAGCTAGGCGCTAAGTCGACATAGGATTCCAGGGCATGGAGATCCTCACTGCGGAGAAATTAAAAATATTATATATATTTTATCACTTGTGTACACTTTATTTGGAAATATGTAATAACTCTTGAGCAGAGCCTCAAATCAGAAATCTTATCTTGTGTTTGAGTTTATAACATGGTATTTACCCTAGAAAAAACATAAAATTTATCAGCATCGGGTGTTGGGTCTAAGGTGATTCATAAGAGGAATGTGAAAAAGGAGGTTTATTAATTTAATAAAAATTAAATCAATTAACCCCCCCCCCCTCTCCTTTTAGTGCATAAAACAGATAGGATATAATCCCCTTACCCTTTGTATTTATGGATGATCTAAGGTAGGTATGAGTATAATAGGTGTCACAGATCTTCTATCTTGACGGTGATCACTCCCAAATGATGGTGCAGTGACTTCAGTGTGTGGATATTACCCCAAAGCTTCATCATTTCTCCATGAGGTAGGTATATTTTCAATTTATTTATTGATCCCATTTTTATGCATTGTTTTAATGTTTTAGATCCCTTATAAAACTTCTAGGGATCCCATGAGGTTCGATTTGGAATTTTCTGGGGAAAACCCAGTGATTCGAGTGGCTTGTAGGGAAATCCCGTTCGAAATTCCCAATCAAAGGGTGTGTAGTTCAGAAAAACATACTACGTGTTCTTCCCTTTTGAGAACGATGGATTTTGGAGAATACATGTTGTGTACTGGGGTTACATTCTGTGGGATTTCCATGAAAAACTACATGGTTGTGTGGAGATACATACCCATAGTACATGAGTATGGGGTGACTGACATGGGCATAGGAAGATGACATGACCAAGAGGCCATTTATCTAAGACATTCCATGTACCCTATGGTACATGTCATGTGTGATACATGGTTGGTCGGGCTATGTGGTTAAGTACACTACCAGGTCCTGGGGAGGCGAGACATGTTGTGTGCACCTTATACATGTTGTGTAATCCCACATGGTCAGCCAATCCGTGCATCATAGGACATGGATATGTGTTCATGCAGGTTCACATTCCATATAGTTCCCCAAACACGCCGTGTATACTTATTGGTGGAGCATAATCTAGTATATTTCCTTCTTCAGGGATCATATTTAAGCCTATGAGTATCCCATCCTAGGTAGTTTTCTACATAGAATGTGATGGTGGCCACAGTATGGGCCTTGGATATAATAGGTGAAGAAATGTTGTGGGTCACTTATGTTAGTGATATTTGGACCAACAGTGGTTGAGTGGGTCCCTTGGTTTATCCCTATGAGGGTACAGTATGGAATTATGTACTCAGTATAGGATTTTGATCCCCTTGATAAGATGCACTTGGATAGAGTTTTTGCATCCCTATGAGGAGGCTGAGGTGGGATCATTTATCATATCTTTTTTCCAATATCGTTTTCTTAGAATCATTGTGACCACCACTACATGGGCAGTGATCCCCTATTTAGCAGTACATCCTAGTAGGTTTTTTGGAATCATCAGTTATATGATCCCCTATTTAGCGGATAATATCAGTGGGTTTTTCGAATCATTTGGTATCTGATCCCCTACCCAGTCGATGGTTTTAGTAGGTTTTTTGGTATCATCAAGATTATAATCCCTTACTTCATGAGTTGTTCCAAGTTGGGTTTTTAGAATTGTCATGACCAACACTACAAAGGTGATGATCACCTATCTAAGCTATATGATCTATAGGGTGTCATGTTAGGTTTGTGGTGTCCCCTAGCAATCCTGTGAGTGATCCCATTTCTGATATAGATCATTGAGTTATCAAATTGGGCATTTGGTGTAACCTAGTGGTCCTCGGGGTGAGCCACTATCTGAGGAGTTGTGGTCTTCAGTGTTCCAGACCAGGTTCATAGTGTCCCCCAGTGGTTCTTAGAGTGACCCCCTTTCTGAGTAGTGAGAATTTTTATAGTTCTAGGAGATTTTTTAGAATCCCTTGTCAAGGATGGGTGAGATCCCCCATTTTAGTATCGAGATCCTCTAGGTTCCAATGTAACTTTCCTTTTGGCGAGATCTGATGAGCATGTTCTCTCATATATATGCCAACTAGGATGTTGTGGATGTTCCATCTGCTTTGTGATACTTGATGGTGTGGTATCTCTTGGATGTTTCATCGGGGATAGTAAAGTTGTTCCCTATGGAGTGTATCTCTTGGAATAGTTCTAACTGGGTCAGAAGAGATCATGGAGTATGTTCTCCTAGTTGAGAATTACCTTTTGATCCTTGAGGATAATCATATAGCTGGTTGTGAGGTCAGAGATTCATGAGACTTGGAGTATGAAATGAGTATATCCGGTTGATTTTGGGTTTTCCTTCCAATATTGTAACATATCTTTGATGACACACCATGTGGATAGATATAACTAGTCTTATATAGCCAAGGATGGATGGGATAGAGTTTCTCTCTTGTTTGGGTTCCCTCTAGCTGGTTCAAGCATACTACTGTATTTCAATTGATACCTTTTCTTTTGAGTATTTTGGTAGCCTAATGATTATTATTATAATCACCCATGCATGGGATTATTCCATATATGTTGTGTGTCTTCTACAGATGACAGGCCTTTCGATGGAGTCCCAAGAGGACCCAGAGGAGGTGGAGCATAGTGAGATAGATCAAACAAGGTGTTTACCAAATCTTGGACAATGAGATTTCCTATAGTTTCATTGACATTGATTCCCTTCATATGAGGTGGTTGGATGGTTTTATAGTTTTTGGTGTCCATGTATTTTTACCTTTTTGTACTCCTGTTGTACTCTAGTTGTGGGATATATGTATGCATGCATTAATTTTTTATCTTATATGATATCTCTGTACTGTTTTATGGAGGTGTATATGGGTGCGTGTGTATAGGTATCTTAGGATAAGGTCTCCCATGTGTGTGATATACCTAATCAACATTTTATACCATCCCTTGGCCTATGGAGGTGGTCTTGGGGAGTCGTGCATCGGGCCTTTTGGGGCAGGTCATGAAAAAGTGGTATCAGAGTGGGTTCCACATTGGTAATTTACTGTCGTGATCTTGGTTTGGGTTCCATAGAGAAAGTTTTAAATCATTTCAAGTATAGATTTCAGGCCAGTGAATCTAGTTTTAGCATTGTGGTTGACGTATATATTCAAAAGAACTCTGATAACCTTTTTATTGACTCAAAACATTATGGAACTGTTCAAGCATAAATTTTGGTACATGTATCATATAGGACTAGGTTTTGGGTTCCTTGTCCTTCTTGAGTTAGCTCCCCAGATATAATCTTTGACCATGTGCATCTTGATTTAATTTCAAGATTCCTTTGAAATTATATTTGGACAGGGTTATACAATAGTATTTTAGTGATGATCCTCTTAGATATGAGGCTTCGGTGCATAGATCTAGTTTAGAGGAAAGAATTCTAGTTGTTCTGTACTACTACAAATTTAGGCTATAGCCACATTTTATAACTATCACTATAGGTAATAGACATGATTTTGTGGACTTTGGCTCTTATTGGAAGGACAATAGGGTCACAGTTATATCCACGGTTTCAAACTGTGTCTACAGATATTGGAACATCAGTTTATAGCCATGGTTTGAACTGTGGCTATATACTTATATCCATGGTTTAGAACTATGTATATAGCATACATAAAATATAAAAAAAAATTACAGAAACACAGTAGGCCCCTCTATCAGTTTTATCCCCCTTCCCAAGTTTTCCCTCCCCATTGCTAGTTCCACCCCTACTAATCCCCACCACCACCTTCCAATTCCACCCTCCCCCCCCCCACCTCTGCCAGTCTCCCCCTACCAGTTCCCCCTACCAAGTTCTCAACCCTGCCAGACCCCTCTACCACTTTTTCCTCCCCCCTGCTAGTTTTCCATCCCCCTTCCAGTCCCCCCTGCCAGGCCCCCCTTAAAGTTCCACCCCCTACCAGTCCCCCTTCTAGTCTTCCCTCCCCCCACTAGTCCCACCCCCTCCCTCGCCAATTTCACCCCTTCCACCCCCACCCCTTCTAGGCCCCACCCCACCCCCTTCTAGTCCCCCCCCCACACCCTTTTCATTCCCCCCTGGCCCCACCCCATCCATTCTCCCCCTTCCAGTTCCCCCCTTCCAGGTCCCCACCCCCTCCAGTCCCCCACCACCCCTTCCAGCCCCCACCACCACCTCTTCTAGTCCCCCCCCCCCACCCCCACACACACACCTCCCCCACCAGTCCCCACTACCAGTTTTCCCTCCAACTCTGTACACCCCCCCGCTATTTTTCCCTCTAGAACCCCTACCAATCCCCCCTATCTATTTTCCCTCTAGTTTTTCACACTCCCCACTACCGGTATTCCCCCCCCCCCACCTCTGCCAGTCTCCCCCTACCAGTTCCCCACCCCTTCCAGACCCTTGTACCAGTGTTTCCTCCCCCCTTCTAGTTTTTCAGCCCCCTGCCAGTCCCCCATTCCAGTTCCACCACCTACCAGTTCCCCCCTACCAGGTCCCCACACATGCCAGACCCTTGTACCAGTTTTTCTACCATCCCTCAAGTTTGGATAGAGTCTCAACAACTATTATCCTATGGAAATATATATAAGTTGGACACATTAGTTTCCTATCGAATATAATATAAACGGAAAATATATTCTCAAAAATAACACTTAACATTTTATTGAACAAAAAGATAATTTGAATCAATTGTTTTCCGGATTTATAATCAAAAAATTCACCCTCCAAGGTGATAGTTGTCTAATAAACAATATATATGTCACTTTCAACTCATTTAAGGCTATGGGATTATAAACTAACCCAAATGAGTCTTCATAATTATAGAATCTAAAATGTATATGTGACTGTGTATGCATCCAACATACCTTTTTATCCCCCATGTCAAGATCCAAGTCACCATATTCCTACAATATAAAGAAACAATAAACACCAATAATAAATCAAATAAATTATGAAATAAATTATGAAAAATAAATAAATAAAACTATTCATGAGTGAAAGATAATGTCAGAACTGAAATAAACTCAATAATTTGAGGTCAAGATAATATTGAGAAGAAAAAATAGATGACAAAGTAAAGATCCAAAAATAAAAATCTTCAAATGAAAGAATAAATTGAGATAGGAAAGTAAAGCTACATATGGTAAAAAGAAAGAATTTTATGGAAAAAATAATGGGTGATAAAACAATAAAAAATCATGTTTGGTAAGATGTTTGGGGAGAAGAAGAAGGAGAATCATATATATTATAAGTTTCATAGTTTAAAAAAATAGATATTTTCTATAATTTGGATGGAATGTCTGTTACTTCATCAATGAATTTTTTTATTCAATTAAGAACTGTAACTGAAGTATGATTTTACCTGTCACAATAAGGTTCTCCTGTAAAAATGGAAAAAGGAAAATGGAGAAAATATAAAAATAAACCAATAGAAATTTAGTCATTAATCAATTTCAAGAAACTCAATTTGATATTAAAATACAAAAAAATATTTAAAAACCTCATAGTAATACAACAAACTATCACAAAAAAAATAAAAAATTCCAAAATGCATATAGTCATGTCATGATTTGGTTCTGAAATGTGAATATGCTTGAGTTGGTCCTTCATAACATGAATATCATGCTACAATGGTTTGGAAATGAAATTTTGAGTTCTTTTTGTTTGGTGTGGGAGAGAAGGTTATGTTGTGAGGGAATAAAATTGTGTTGGGAAGACATTGATCACACCACAATTTGCTAACGCTACATGAAAAATCAGTTATTATGGGTAAAAGTTAGTTGTATCATGGAGAGATGATTGCACTGGCTCGTGGTCACGTTGTGGTGGAGTTAGATGTGAAAACTCAATGCCCCTTGGGATTTTAGGTTTGAGAGGTCACGTCGCAAGGGATATTGATCACACTACAATGCCCTTAGGAGTCGAGTAGTTGGGAGGTAACCATTTTTTATAAATTATCATATCACACCATGATGTACCTTGTTGGATGAACACTCAATGATATGGTTTCAAGAATAAGGGTATTTAATTTGGCACAAAAAGCACTAGAAATGATATCAAAATTGTGACTATGTTGTACAACATTGATGATCATATGACTTATAATGTCATATGAAATTGTTGTGCATAAGCCTTTCCTAAAAGTATTCAAATATCTAAAATATTACATTGTTTGACTATGTGATGAAATATGATATCACAAAAATATATAAAATATATGAAATTCATGCAATGTTAAATATTAGAAATATAAATTAGAATATAATTAGGAATGTTAATTCAATGAATGTAAATACAAAGAAGAATTATACGCTACTTAGTATGGTAAATAAGGAGGACCTCACTACACAAATGAAAGGATCTAGAAATGACACCATGAAAGTTTCTAAATTTATCACAGTGCAAAGGATCTTGAAAAGGGAGACAATGTGTTATTCTACAATCAGATTGGATGAAAAGATAATTTGTAGGGATATTATTCTAAAAAAACATTTGAATGGGAAATGACTACTCAAGGAGTGTCAACCTAATTTTATAGAAGTAGGAATATGAATTAAAAACAACAACACTATAACATTAGAAAAAAAGAGACCATTATTCTTACTCAACAACAACAACAACAAAAACCGGCTTAAATTATTTTAAATGGATTCACCTACATTGATAAACCATCTTAATATTGTCTTAGTAATCTTTTCATTAATCAGTGTCACTCTAATTTTCTTTCATATGCATTCATTTCAAACCTTATACACTATTATTCTTTACTCATCCCATTAAATTTCATTTAATTTTATTATATTCTCTATAATAGATAATTATATGAACAAAAAAGGTAGTAAATCTAAATAGCCACTCCAACCAATAAAATTACAATTAGATATACCTCAAGAGGAAGGGTATCCACAATTGGTTCACACACTTCTAGAGTCAGTCCTATTGGAACAAATATAGTATTTCCCTAGGAAGATGAAACAATCATTCATGAATATATTCATATCAAGAAAATATATGTTCAAATGCAAAGTGTATCACAATAGAGGGATATAGGTCTTACCGTACTTTACTTTGTCCTAGTTTTCTTCAATTTCATTTCCACTGCATTCCCAAAAACTAATGTTGTACCCATTGTATATAATTTGTAACACAAAAATTCATTATCACAATTTCACACATATATATGGGAAAAGTGAATAATAGAACACTATTTTTAGTACTCAAATATTGAGTTTTAAAATATCCAATCAGTCTATAATAGTAGTGAACAAACTACTACATAAATTAAACTCAAGTAAAAAAATATGTTATTTCATTACAGAGTAAATAATAATGGTTAAATAGTATTGATTAAATAAAATTGGTAGTAGTTAAATTATATATAATATCAACTATAATTCAAACTATGAAAGTGCACTTGAAAGATTAATAAATAAGTTATTGTATTGTTATTGAACTTTGGAGTTCCATGTGCTAAGATGTATGTGCATAAAACATCAAAAGGAACTATTAAAAAGGAGAAAATTAAACAGCTTCTCTATGTATCCAAATTTTCTTTCCCACTATGTTGTTTTACACAAATCTGATAAATCCATACCAATTTATACAGAACTTGAAAAAAACATGAAGGTTAAAGCATTAAAATTTCAAACATAAGAAGAGTTTAAAAAAATTAACATGAAAATCAAGGCATGCTTATGCTTAGAACATATATTTTCCCATGAAGCACATGCATTGGAAACTCTCATAGATAATTTAGGGAACATAACTTTGACAACTTCAATATAATTAATATGAAAGAAAAACCAATGTTGAAGTGACTTGGTAGGATATTTAGGCATGTGGAAATTTATCAGACCATTACTGATCATAGTGTGTTAAATAAAATATACATAGGAAGAAATGGCAAGGACTATAAATGGACACACAAATTTTATGTTAGTTATGTAGAAAATAAAATTCAAATTCAAATAAATACCAAAAATATTTATAAAAACACCAAAAGTCACCCCCCCTCCATGAAGACCTTGTTCGCATCATAGAGAAATAATTTACCATTAAGAAAGGCAACACGCATCACTTATTAAACTTGTAGTAATATGCATGTACATCCCTATAGAATTTTATAATGAAACCAAGACAGAACACATAGAAATCCATAATAGAAATACTTTCAAATCAACTAAACATAAATACATATGTCATTCAGTGAGGTATAGAATAGGAAATTATCAAGTTTTCTGACAAACCAGGCATTTATGACATTGATTACGATCTTTCAGTTTTTCACAAAAAAGACTTAAGTCACATGTAACATTAAATAAGTCTTCATCATAATAATGAAATTCAAGGAAAATAATTTTTTCAACAATTCCTAACTTCTAATCTACAAGGTGAGGTGAAATAATAAAAAAGGTATTAAGTTCATGTGGTCAATAAATAATACATGGACTATAGACCAGAATCATTATAATAAAATAGGAAACACCTTTAAGAGCTGAGTCATATGGTCAAAGTAGAAAAATTAAATACATAGAAAAATATAATAGTTAAATTATTTCCAGAAATAATCATTTATTTAAAGGTGGAATGAGTAGGAAATCAAGTACAACATCAACAAAATCACACTTTGCTTAAAACCATCATCAATCCATTTTTAAAATCACCAATATTTTTAAAGGAAAAAAACACATGAAAAAATATTAGTTAGGCTTTTAAAGATATGGACCCAGGACATATGCAAAAAAAATCAATAAGTCACATAATAATGGTAGCCCAATTTACTAGGGCTTGGATTGGGTTTCAGGATGTGGCATATGGTACAAGTTTCCAGCACCACCCTAGGCTTAGTTGGTTGGAGGATGGGGGAAAGGATAGCTGTAGTTTGCAGAGGCCTATAACCTAAAGGCTTAGAGGTTTATTAGAGGTACTCTCTACATCCTTTATACTTTATACAGTATTATTATTATACACTATTAGGAGTTATTATTTTCTTGCTGCTTCTTTCTCGGGTTTGGTCCAATGTGACATGGGGCATCGGTAGAACCATGTGTTGGTGTTGTTAGGCATAGCTTCAGATTCATGAGGAAAATGGATGATTCCTGTATTGAGATTAATTATTGTGATAATATTAAAACCACGTGGGTGTTTCAATACCACCTAAAGTGGATAGTTTCAAGGTTTTGTGGAAGAGTTCCTTTAACTTGTGTGTTTGGGACAGGGTTGTGTGTTAAAGGTTTGTGTGTAGGGCCTAGTAAGACCCAATGTTTAACCTTGGGAAGCCATGTGTTGTTTTTTGGTAACCTCGTGTTCTCATCATTATTTTGGTATGCAAGATGCTTGAAGAGGAAATCATGATGTTCATCCAGGGGTGGATGAGGACTATCGAGTTTCATCGGTATCTACATCTGGTTAGCATGGTGGTGTACCTTCAAACCCTAAGACTACAGATAGAACATGGTGCTTGGTGTTTTAAACTATCATAGCCAAGAATACATGTGAATTATTTTCTTCATGATTTTTACCTAGTTTGAACAGGACTTTGGGTGTGGTTTGTCCTTTTTTGTTTAAGACGAGTGTGTTCTTGTAAGTAGTGTGAGAACCCTTGGTG
This sequence comes from Viscum album, assembly GCA_963277665.1. Taxonomy (NCBI): domain Eukaryota; kingdom Viridiplantae; phylum Streptophyta; class Magnoliopsida; order Santalales; family Viscaceae; genus Viscum; species Viscum album. Next base: position 449,427,069 of record OY728157.1, on the reverse strand, counting down.
AGCTCGCTGGGGTGGGTGTCCTAGTTGGGATCTCAGTTTTAATCCTTTTTAGTATTTTTCTTTTCAAGTATGAAAATCCATAAGGTGGGAATGATTTAGTGACTTGGGTTTTTACCTATAAGAATTTTTAATATTTATAATACTAGTTATAAAGTTAGGCACTGAGTCAACACAAGATTTTGGGGTCTGGAGAGCCTCAGTGTGGTGATATTAAAAACATTAAATACATTTTATCATGTTTGTGTAGTTTCTTTAGAAACATGGAATAAATTATGATTAGAGTCTTGGATCAGAAATAGAAGGTTTTTGTTGAGTTTAGAATATGTATTTTACCCTAGGCATGATATAAAATTTTTCAGTGCTAGGTGTCAAGTCGGAGGCAAGTCATAAGGAGGATGTTAAAAATGGATTAATTGATTTAATAAAAATTAAATAAATTAACACCCCACCCATTTTTGAATGCATCATAGAATATATGAGTCCCTCTCCCTTTGGATAAATGGATGGAATGAGGGGTATCCAAGGATAAAAGGTATCGTCGATCTCTTATATTGATGGTGATCACTCCTAGATCATGGTGCTGTGGGTTTAGAGAATAGATTTAAACTTGAATCTTTGGTGTTTTTCCATGTGGTTGGTGGAATTTATTTTTTAGATTTGATCCCCCTTTGGTGAATTTTTTATGGTTTTAGAGACCTTAGACAACTTCTTGATACCCTGTGCGGGTCAATATTGAGTTTTTGGGGGAAATCGAGGTGATTTGAGCGGATTGTAGAGAATTACCATTTGGAATTCCTGATCACACGATGTGTAGTTCAGTGGAACACATCGGGGATGTTTAATTTTGGGGACTACACATTGTGTACTGGCATTACACCCTGTGTAGTCGTCCTAGGTCATGTGGCCATGGGACATGGATAGGCTAGTTGTGTCAAACGATATGGCCATGTGGAAGTACATAGCCAGAGTACATGAGAAATGGGTACCAAACATAGGAATGGGCATATGACATGGAAAATATTTCATTTAGTTGAGACATGATATATACCATGGGGTACACACCATGTGTGAGACACAATTGGTTGGGTCGTGTGGGGAAGGTCATGTCTAGGTCCCAGGGAGTCAAGACACACCGTGTACAACCTGTACACACTATGTAATCCCACATGGTAATCCAATATGTGCATCATATGACATGGATAGGTGTTCAAGTAGGGTCACATGTCATGTGGATCCCCATACACATCATGTAGTCTTATTGGAGGAGCTTCTACCCAGTAGGACTTTTTCTTTGGAGCTAGGATTCAGTCCTACGAGTAGACCATCCTCATTAGTTTTCCACATAGAATATGATGGTGTCCATAGTCTGGGCCTTATAAATGTGAGGCGAAGCGTTGTTCTGGGTAGCTTCTATTAGCAAAATTTTGAATAAAAGAGGTTGATTGAGTCCCTTGGTCTATCCATATGAGGGTACAGTGTGTAATTAAATCCTCAGTATAGGATTATGATCTCCTTAATAGGACGAGTTTGGATATAGTTGTTGAATCCATCCTAGGAGTCCAAGATGGGATCCCCTATCGTATTGTTTTCCCAAGATCAGTTTCTTGGAATCATTGTGGCCAAAAATTCATGAGAAATGATCCCTGATATAGAAGGATAGAACAATAGGTTTTATGGAACCTTTTGTTATATGATCCCCTATATAGTGGGCAGTATTATTATGGTTTTTGGAATTTTTTGTTATACGATCCCCTACATAGTGGAAAATTTCAGTAGGTTTTGTGGTATCATTAGGAGTATGATCCCCTACTTCATGAGTTGTGTCAAGTGGGGTTTGTGGAATCGTGATTAACAACACTACATGGGTAATGATTCCATATATTGGAGATATGATCTATGGGGTTTCAAATTAGGATTATGGTGTCCCCTAGTGGTTCTGGGAATGATCCCCTTTCTGAGAGAGATATTTGAGTTACAAAATTGGGATTTTGGTGTCCCCTAGTAGTCCTATGAGTGATCCCATATATGAGAAGTTGTGTTCTTCAGTGTTCCAAACTAGGTTATTAGTATACCCCAATGGTTTTAGGAGTGATCCCCTTTTTGATTAGTGAGACTTTCCATGGTTATAATAGGGTTGGTATCATCCCCCATCAGGGATGGGTGAGATCCACTATCTAAGTATCGTGACCCGTTGGGATCCAACATGACTTTATTTGTGAAAAGATCCGACAAGTGTTTTCTCTTGATTTATTCCACATGAGATGGTAGGGATGTTTTATATGCTTTGTGATACCTGATGAAGTGGTATCTCTTGGACATTCCATTGGGGGTGGTAAAGTTGTGCTTGATGTAGTGTATCTCTTAGACGAGTGAAAACTAGATTGGAAAATCTCATGGAGTGTGTTATCCTAGTTGAGTGTTACCTTTTGATCATTGAGGAGAATCTTGTGGCTGGATTTGAGGTTGGGACCTCATGAGACTTGGAGTCTGATACAAGTACATAGGGGTGAATCTTGATTTTCCTTATGATTTTGTCACATATCTTGGCTGATACACCATGTGGATAAAGATAACTAGTCATATATATCTAAGGATGGACAAGATGGATTTTATCTCTCATTTGGTTTCCCTCTGGTTGGGTCAAGAAGACTATAACCTTTCAGTTTCTCCATCTTCTTTTGGGTGTCTAGGGAACTGACTAAGTATTGTTATACTCACCCTCGTACGGGCTTTTCCCGCACATGTTATCTCTTGTGAAAACAATAGGCCTTTCTATGGAGTCCTGGGAGGACCTAGAGAAGGCAGATCATTGTGAGATTGACCAACTGGGGTTTTACAAAGCTTGGCTGAGGATCTTTCCAGTAGTTTCATTAAAAATTATCCCCTCTATCTGAGTAGGTTGGATGCTTTTACAGTTTTTGGTGGGTGTTTATTTTTTCCTTTTTTTACTTATATTATACTATAGTTATGGTATAAATGTATTCATGCATTACTTTTTTAGTTTATATTATATCACTTACCTATTCCATGAATGTTTATGATTGTGTGTGTGTGAATAGGTACCTTGGGCTCAGTCCTCCCATGTGTGTGATATGCCTACTCAGCATAGGACACTAGCCCCAAGCCCATGGAGGTGGGATTGGGGAGTCACAACTCGGGCCCTATTAGGATAGGTCATGACACATTGAAAGAGTGACCGGATGACTTCATAAGAGTCATTTATGAGTTAGTAGAAGTCATTTTGTGTAACACCCCAAGCTTCCATGGTACTCTTCTCTTTGAATAATACAATAGTGTGTGTTGTACGCAACTTCGAGTTCTAACACACAACACAACCAATCAAACTAGTCGTTATGAATAGTAATACCCACTTTTTGAAATTTTATAAATTTTATCTTTCAAAATGGACTTCATTTTTGGATTTGGAATATCAAAATTATCCTAGGGTGAATTTTTGGTATTTTTCTAAAAACATTCAATTTTTGAGGAATAGTGAAAAAACACTGAGTTATAGTTTAAAACCAAATTTTTATTTAAATAATTATTTATTTTATTTAAATTTAATTAAGGTCAAAATAGATACATAATACCTATATAATTTCAATGTAATTCATTGGAGTTAGTTTAGAATAATTTTAGATATATAAAAATTTTATTGAACTTTTCACCGTCTTTTACCCACCTCCTAGGAGAATTTAAAAATTCACATGAAACTTAATTTTACCTCTTCTGTGAGTGGAATTTTGAAAATTCGAGAGAAATGGTTAATATCAAGGAGTAAAATTTCATTCAATAAGATAAAAATAATTTTTGGTGAATAGTAACTTTTTACTTTTATTTACAACGGTTAAAAGTAAATATGGTAATTAAGGGTAAAAATGATATTAATATTACCCTAACACATGTCCTAATTCTATTGGCTAAGTATAATTCGACTAAAAAAACCTTAGAAATAAAATATGAACCTATTTGGTCATCTTGGATTAGATTAGGACATTTATTATTATTTAATTCAAAGAAGAATTAAAAGAGTTAAAATCAAAGTTTAATAAGTAAAAAAAATTAATATGCGGTTATACATAAGATAAATTAGATTATAAATATTCATTAGAAATATAAAAATATTTCATACATAATGGTATTTTATTTTTATTTTTTAGACATTAAATAATTTAATTTATTTATGAAACAATGGTGATGGAGTAATTACCTAATTAGTGAAATATTAAAATAATTGATATTATAAATATCCAAATAAATGTAATTTTAGACTTTTTATGAATTAAAATAATTTCATAGGTTAATATGACATATTATTATTGGTTATCTGAATTTTATTCTAATTAATAATGCTGTTATAAATTTATCAAAAACCAAATACCCAATAGTGTCAAAATTGACATAAAAGAGTTTTTTAAAACAAGTATTATATTATTAATTGATATTATAATCCTAAAAAATCTAAGATTCGGCCAAAGTACTTATATCATGATATTTGTATCATTAATGTACTACTTGGGGGTCTCTTTGAATTATATAGTAATTTTATTAACTATATAATATAAAAATACAAAGAGACATGGTAAATGTCAAACTATTTAACTAAGAGTTAAATCTAAAAGATAAGGTTACTATAGTGACCCAAACTTGTCTAAAATCTATTGGTTGAGTGGTTTTAGACCCATTCCCACCTTATACTTTGAATAATACACTTTGGATCCGTTAGAAACCGAATATTAATTTATTATAAATTAATACTTTACGTTTTCCCTAAAGAGCCCCTCCTCCCCCTTATAAAAGGACACCACTTCTAACCAATTCTTCATACCTTAAAAGACTTTTGGTTCAGCCAAAGTCTGCCTAAATACCCTCTAAAATATCCTTAATTAATCCTATAGTCCGTCATTTAGTCAGAAGTCCAACCTAAGTAGCCCTTTTGATCAAATCAAAAGAAAGAACTCGAAGAAGAGGTAATGTTCTCACCACCCTCTTTCAAGTTCCTTTCTTCTTCCACTTCTTCTTTCTTTTTTATTTCCATTATAAACTAATAACTCCAGTATCTTCTATATAATTTGATGTTATTATAAATATGGTATAATTATATTCAGTATTCTATCCATCCTTTTAATGACATGTCACCATATGTGTGTGTGTACGGCTTACCGTCTCCACGTCGTGGTGTAATTGTTATTCAATACATTATTATTTGGATGGGTATAATAGTGATGTGTAATTAATTTAAATAATAAATATAACATGATAATGATTCTGTATATATGATATACCATCCAATTATATATTATTTTAATATCAAAAGAAAGATATTGTCGCTCGTGCGTACGTACGGATTACCGTCTCCATGAACACGATGCGATTCATTCCCCATCGTATCCATTCAAGAATAAATTTTATTTGATGATTAAAAATAATGTATAATGACTTGATGTCATTTTGGATATGAATAATATACAACCTATCCACAAAAAACATGGCTCATGTAACAAAACATATTAAAGAAAATGAGTAAGTGAACACCTGAAACGACGATAATACTAAGATATTATTAAAAAAGCAATGTTAAAAGATCATATATGATATCATAATTATGTATATGGTTCTTGTATAATTTAATAAAAATGTTTTAACTATTATACAGGACGTTAACATACCATCGACTAAGTAAAATTACAAGGTAAGGGTTTATTTCACAATCTCTTCATTATCCGAGGTTGTTTATACGTAATTATCTATTGGGACCTCTTTATCATCCACATCCATGTTTCTTAAAAATGTATTTCAAAACATTCTTACTATTTTACAGAATATGGGTTAAAGTCATTTATACCTTTTTTTGACTTATTATATGAAGTTTATAAAGGAATCTTTACGTTATTTTCCAAACAAGGCCCTTTTTAACCTTTTTGACAAAATTAAGGTAAGAATGTCTTTTTTTAACTTATACGGCGGGTGCGGCTATTTTCCACCATTGTAAAATCTTCGAAGCTTCCCTTACAAGCTTATAAGAATATTTTCAAAGTAGTTTTTTAATTTTATAATTATGTGACTTTTAAATGATTTCAAAAAAAGTGATATTTCTCTCAAATAGTTTTGATTTCATCTATGTCAACATCCTTTGATGGATTTTAAGCTTATTTGAAGTTGATTTATTATGATACAAAATTTCCATATTGTATTGAAGGTTTTGTGATATTTTTGACTATGGATGTGTTATTTTTATAGCATTCATGGTTTATGAAGAAATTATTTACATTTCGTATGCTAGTTTTAATATGAATATTTATGTTATGTTTAAAACTGTTCATATGAGGAATGAATTGGACTTAGTAAGTGATGGGTGGAGCCTGCTATAGCTCCTAGATGAATTGGTAGATCTCATGAGACAAACTAGTGTCTTGGCACAAGGACTTGACAAAATCTTATTTGTAGTCTTGTCATGAGGCCTTGGCTACATGGTTATGATAGTCTGGCATTATGCATTCCATCATTATGAAAGTGGTTATTGATATTGAATGTGATTATTAGACTAGTAGAATATCCATGTGAATAAGTAAATGGAATTATTTAATTTTATTTCTACAATATTATGTTGAAGTTCAGTTTTAAAAGGCTTTTGTTTTAGTTATACATTGCCTTAAATGTTTATGCTTATTTATTAAAGTTTCCACTATATTGTTATCCTTACTGAGGATTTGAGATCACCCCTTTCTATGTTTTATTTTTTCCAGGATGTGAAGAAGTATTTTATGAATGACCTGTAGGGATAGTATAAGGGGATATGAGCGTGGAGACAAGATGTTGTTATAGTTTTCACTTTATGATGTAATGTAAACTTTATGAATGTATCTAGTTATTCCAAGGCTACTAAACTAATCGGTCTTTTGATATTTGATCTTTTGTGATCATGACAATGATACGTAATAATGAACCGACTCTGGGTAACTGGGGTCAGGGAATTACAGTTGGTATCAGAGGAAGTTTAGTACAAACCTTGGAAGCTAGATTTAGATAAACTCTGATTAGAGCACATAGACCTAAGATGGACTTTGAGGATTAGTATAGAAGAACTTCCTATAATTTTGGTATTGTAGAGATTTTGTGAGTTTTACAAGAAATACATCCCTATCTGGATACGAGCAGGTAGAGGCGGCTCTGGCACAGATGTACCTAAGGGTAAAATCTGAAAAAACCGCTTTGAGCTGGACTCGAACGGGAACTGGTGCACGACAACGGGCCTTGCTGCACTCTTGGTTACGACACTCCCGGGGGATATGCTTAGGATAATTCTCATTTTATTTACAAAACATTATGAATGGTTTATGATTATATACATCCTCAAAGAAAACATTTTTTTTATGATTATGGATTATATACATAGACTGTTTAATTTATGTTAAGTGTTTTACAAGTATGGAATTATGTATTTTGATTCATAAACTAATCTAGTTTATGCCATTTTTTATAAATGGCACCTAGTGTAAGGAATGGAAACCATATCAATGCATGCACTCCATATAGGTATTTCCCTCCTGCTCAAGATAATTATAGTGGAGATGATGATACAACTGGTGCTGATCAGCTTATCACTATACTGGGACAACTCACTCAGGTTATGAATAATAACCTTACCTGTATGGAGAACCCTGATCCGCAGCGTGGAGGATTAATGTTAGATTGCTTCATGAGGTAACAACCACCAAAATTTAATGGGAGTACAAATCCATTGGTAGCCGAGCAATGGATAAGTTCCCTAGAAAAAATATTTCAGGCTTTGGGGAGTAGTGAAAGGTAAAAAGTTATCATGGCAGTTTATCGTCTCACTGGAGATGCTGATCAATGGTCGTCATTGATTCAAAACACAAAGGAAGATGATGAATTATCAAATATGGAATTGAGGTAGTTCAAAGATATTTTCTTAGAAAAATACTTTCCTCGTGACCATCGAGCAGATATGGAAATGCAATTTCTCAGTCTGAGGAAAAATGAGGATGAGAATGTCGCAAAGTATGAGGCTAACTTTACAAGGTTATCAAGTTATGTTGGAGATTATATATGTAACCCAAGAAGTAATATTGATTGTTTATTTTATGGGTTAAAACTGTTTCTCCGTTGATCATTAGTCTCACAATCTTTCTCGTCGTACGAAGATATTGTCTCATGTGCTATCAAGACAGAAAATGAATTCTCTAAGTCTTAAAACTTTAAGGCAAAGCAAGAGAAGAATAGATCTACTGATCAGTCTAGGAATAGAAATAAGGGGAAGAAGGGAAAATTTGAATATCCATCTTGTAGTAAATGTTGGATGAAACACCCCAGTACTTACTTGAAAGGAATGGGAGTCTATTACAAGTGTGGTGAAAAATGCCAACAAGCTCGTGATTGCAAGGGGAAGAAAGAAGCTACTGAGGTTCAATGCTACAACTGCAGGGAGATGGGAGATTATGAAAATTAAATTCCTAAGAATCAGGGGAAATTACCTCAAAAAAGACCAAGGGATCAAGTTCATGATTATGTTATCACTATTTCTGAGGTAGAAGCTCCAAAAGACATGGTGGCAGGTAATTTAATGGTTTCCTCAAGTTTAGACAATGCTTTATTTGATTCTGGATCATTGAATTGTTTTATATCTTCCTAGTTTGCTAAGAAAATTAGATTTTTCCAATTTGATTTAATGAGGGAGTTATTAGTCAAAACCCCTAAAGGAAGTATCACTGTTATAAAGTTCTGTGAATCAGTCCCCATTAGAGCATATAAATGTTCTTTATCTGCTGATCTCATCGTCATACCCATGATTGAATTTGATATAATCCTCAGTATGGATTTTTTTTCGGACCATGATGAGAATATTTATTGTAATAAGAAGGAGGTTACTATTTTTTATGATGATGATAAGGAACACCTTATCTTTAGAGAAGAATCAACGCCACCTAATTCTTATCTAGATCCACCCCCAGTAGCTCAACTAAATTCAATTATTGTGGAGTAAGAGAATGAAATGATTGTGGGTGAGGAAATGAATGTTCAAATAGAGGATGTACCTATTGTGAAAAAATATATTAGATGTGTTTCCGGAAGATTTACCTGGACATCCTCCAGAATGAGAAGTTGAGTTTTCTGTTGATTTAATTCCTGGTTAAAGGCCTATATCGAATACCCCTTATAGAATGTCCACTATAGAATTATTTGAACTGAAGAAACAACTAGAGTAATTGAGTAATAAGGGATTTATTCACCCTAGTATTTCTCCATGGGGATACCATGTCCCTTTTATTAAGAAGAAAGATGAATCTATGAGGTTATGTATCGACTACAGGGAAATCAATGCTATAACAATAAAGAACAAGTATCCCCTACTACGCATTGATGATTTATTTGACTAACTGAATGGAGATCAATACTTTTCAAAGATTGACCTTCGATTTGGATACCATCAGTTGTGTTTGAAGAATGAATACATTCCAAAGACAACATTTCAAACCAGGTACGGGCATTACGAGTTTACAGTAATGCCTTTTGGATTGAATAATGCACCCTCTGTATTCATGGATCTAATGAATAGAGTTTTCAAGGAATATCTTGATGATTTTGTGGTGGAATTTATTGATGATATCTTGGTATACTCCAAAATCTATGAGTATCATGAAAATCACTTTGCGCATTATCCTAAAGACTTTGAGAAGACATGAATTATATAGGAAGTTTAGCAAGTGTGATTTTTGGCTTCAAGAGATTTCTTTTCTTGTCCATATTGTCTCTAAGTATGGAATATCTATTTATCCTTATAAGACCAAGGCAATCCAGGAATGGCCAGCCTCGATGAGTATAACTGAGGTATGCAGTTTTATTGGTTTAGCAGGTTATTATCGACGTTTCGTCCAGAATTTCGCCCGATTGGCTAACCCATTAACAAAGCTCACATGTAAAGGGGTTAAATTTGTTTGGAAAAAAGAGTGTGAAGAATGTTTTGAAGAACTTAATATAATATTAGTCAATTATCATATATTGACTCTACCATCGGAGAATGATGGGTTTTTTATTTATAGTGATACTTCAAAGAAAGGACTTGGTTGTGTCCTTATGCAGAATGATAGGGTTATTGCATATGCATCACGACAACTGAAAATTCAGGAGAAAAACTATCCTACTCAGGATATTAAGTTATCTTCTATAATATTTACTTTGAAGATATGGAGACATTATCTCTATGGTAAAAAATGTGAGATTTATACTGATCACAAGAGTTTGAAGTATATTTTCTCACAAAAATAACTCAAAATGAGACAAAGGAGGTGGCTTGAGTTACTCAAGGATTATGATTGCATGATACACTTCCACCCATAGAAGGTAAATAAGGTGGAATATGCTTTGATTAGAAAGTATCATGGAGTTTTGAACAAGATGAGAGTTGAAAGGGATCCTATTTTCATGGATCTAGTAAAGATGGATATGGGAATCACCATGGAAGGTGAAACATAGATACTTTTTCAAATGGTTGCCAAACCATCTTTACTAGAAAGGATAAAGAGTTCTTATACTGATGATGAAGAGTTTCAAAAGAAGATTAAAGTTTTGAATGATGGGAGATTGAGTGACTTTGTGTATGAAGATGGAATTTTGAAATTTGGGAAGAGACTTTGTGTTCCCAATATACCTGATCTAAAAAGAGAGTTGTTGGACGATACTCATAGTTCCAATTTCTCTATACACCCTAGGAGCACCAAAATGTATAGATATTTGAAGGAAAATTTTTTGTGGGACAACATGAAGAGAGAGATTTCTGATTTTGTGTCAAGATGTATGGTTTGTCAAAAAGTGAAAGATGGAAGGCAATAGCCTGGAGGAGTCATGAAACCTCTTTCCATACCTGAGTGGAAATGGGATAATATCACGATGAACTTTGTCATGGGACTACCAAACACTCCTAGAAGGAACGATGAAATATGTGTCATTGTTGATCGTCTTACCAAGTCAGCACATTTTCTTGCTATAAGGGAGGATTCACCACTTGAATGTCTAGCAAGAATATATATTAATGAAGTTGTGAGACTTTATAGAGTACCCATATCGATTGTTTCTGACCGTGATCCATGTTTTACATCAAGATTCTGGAGAAGTCTTCAGAAGGCCTTGGATACTGAACTTCGTTTGAGCACTGCTTACCACCCTCAAACAGATGGACAATCATAACGAACTATTAAAACCTTAGAAGACATGTTGAGATCTTACTCACTTGACTTCTAGGGTATGTGGGATCAATATTTACCTATGGTAAAATTTTCCTATAATAATAGCTTCCATTCAAGTATTCAGATGGCACCATATGAAGCGTTATACGGAAAGAGATGTTGCACACCAACCTGTTGGGATGACGTTGGTGAAAGAAAACTTGTAGGCCCAGAACTGGTGGAGGAAACGATAGAAAAGGTGAAGGTAATCCAAAACCACATCAAAGAAGCTCAAAGTAGGCAGAAGATCTATGCCGATAACCGAAGGAAGGATTTGGAATTTCAGGTAGGAGATCATGTTTTATTGAAGGTATCTCCATGGAAGGGTGTTATACGTTTCGGTAATAAGGGAAAATTGAGTCCCAGGTACATCGTATAATTTGGAATTCTAGAACTAATTGGGTCTGTATCATACCGTTTGGAAATGCCGCCAAATCTCTCCAAAGTTCATGATGTGTTCCACGTATCACTGTTGAGAAATTACATGCCTGACCCAACGCATGTACTCACTTACGAGGAATTAGAACTGGAACATGATCTATCTTATTGTGAAGAGCCTGTCAGGATTCTTGATACAAGAGAACAAGTGCTGAGAAACTGGACGACTCGTCTGGTAAAAGTTCTATGGATAAATGATAAGATGGAAGAGGCAACGTGGGAACCAGAGGAACTTATGATGAAGAATCACCCGAGTCTTTTCATGTCGTAGTATTCTAGAAATTTCAAGGACAAAATTATTTGGAGGGTATAATGTAACACCCCATGCTTCCATGGTATGCTTCTCTTTGAATAATACAGTAGCGTGTGTTGTACGCAACTTTGAGTTCTAACACACACCACAACCAATCAAACTAGCCGTTATGAATAGTAATACCCACTTTTTGGAATTTGATAAATTTTATCTTTCAAAATGGACTTTATTTTTGGATTTGGAATATCGAAATTAGCCTAGGGTTAATTTTTTGTATTTTTCTGAAAACATTCAATTTTTTATGAATAGTGAAAAAAACACGGAGTTATAGTTTAAAACCGAATTTTTATTTAAATAATTATTTATTTTATTTAAATTTAATTAAGGTCAAAATAGATACATAATACCTATATAAGTTCAATTTAATTCATTGGATTTAGTTTAGAATAATTTTAGATATATAAAAATTTTATTGAACTTTTCACTGTCTTTTACCCACCTCCTTGGAGAATTTAAAAATTCACATAAAACTTAATTTTACTGCTTCTGTGAGTGGAATTTCAAAAATCCGAGAGACACAGTTAATATCAAGGAGTGAAATTTGGTTCAATAAGATAAAAATAATTTTTTGTGAATAGTAACTTTTTACTTTTATTTACCACGGTTAAAAGTAAATAGGGCAATTAAGGGTAAAAATGATATTAATATCACCCTAACACATGTCCTAATTCTATTGGAGAAGTATAATTAGACCAAAAACAACGTTAGGAATAAAATATGAACCTCTTTGGTCCACTTGGTTTAGATTAGGACATTTATTATTATTTAATTCAAAGAAGAGTTAAAAGAGTTAAAATCAAAGTTTAATAAATAAAAAAAATTAATATGGGGTCATACATAAGATAAATTCAATTATAAATATTAATTAGAAATATAAAAATATTTCCTACATAATGGTATTTTATTGATAATTTTTAGAAATTAAATAATTTAATTTATTTATGACACAATGGTGATGCAGTAATTACCAAATTAGTGAAATATTAAAATAATTGATATTATAAATATCCAAATAAATATAATTTGAGACTTTTTATGAATTAAAATAATTTTCTAGGTTAATATGACATATTATTTTTGGTTATATAAACTTTATTCAAATTAATAATGTTTTTACGAATTTATCAAAAACAAAATACCCAATAGAGACAAAATTGGCATAAAAGAGTTTTTTAAAACAAATATTATATTATTAATTGATATTATATTCCTAAAAAATCTAAATATTCGCCAAAGTACTTATATTATGATCGGTGTATCGTTAATGGACCACTTGAGGGTCTCTTGGAAGTATATAGTAAGTTTATTAACTATATAATATAAAAATAAAAACAGACATGGTAAATGTCAAACTATTTAACTAAGAGTTAAATCTAAAAGATAAGGTTACTATAGTGACCCAAACCTATCTAAAATATATTGGTTGAGTGTTTTCTGAACCATCCCCACCTTATACTTTGAATAATCTACTTTTAATCCATTAGAAACCAAATATGAATTTATTATAAATTAATACTTTAAGTTTTTCCTAAAGAGCCCCTCCTCCCCCTTATAAAAGGACCCCACTTCTAACCAATTATTCATACCTTCAAAGCCTTTTGGTTCGGCCAAACTCTGCCCAAATACCCTCTCAACTATCCTGAATTAATCCTAGAGGCCTTTATTTAGTCATAAAGCCAACCTAAGTATCCCTTTTGATCAAATCAAAAGAAAGAACCCGAAGAAGAGGTAATGTTTTCACCACCCTCTTTCAAGTTCCTTTTTTCTTCCACTTCTTCTTTCTTTGTTATTTCCATTCTAAAATAATAACTCCAATATCTTCTATATACTATGATGTTATTATATATATGGTATAACCATATTCAGTATTTTATCCATCCTTTGAATGACATGTCACCATACATGCGTACGTACAGCCTACTGTCTCCACGTCGTGGTGTAATTGTTATTCAATACATTATTATTTGGATGGGTATAATAATGATGTTTAATTCATGTAAATAATAAATATAACATGATAATTAATCTTTATATATGATATACCATCCAATTATATATTATTTTAATATCAAAAGAATGAATTGTCGCTGATGCGTATGTACGGATTATCGTCTCCACGAACACGATGAGATTCATTCCCCATCGTATCCATTCAAGAATAAATTTTATTTGATGATTAAAAATAATGTTTAAGGACTTGATATAATTCTGGATATGAATAATATACAACCTATCCACAACAAACACGGCTTATGTAACAAAACATATTAAATAAATCGAGTAAGTTAACACCCGAAACGACGATAATACTAAGATATTATTAAAAAAAGAAATGTTAAAATATCATATATGATATCATAATTATGTATATGGTTCTTCTATAATTTAATAAAAATGTTTTAACAATTATAAATGATTTTAACATACCATCAACTAAGGAAAAGTACAAGGTAAGGGTTTATTTCACAATCTCTTTATTATCTGAGGTTGTTTATACATAATTATCTACTGGGACCTCTTTATCATCCACATCCATGTTTCTTAAAAATGTATTTCAAAACATTATAAATATTTTATAGAATATGGGTTAAAGTCATTTATACCTTTTTTTGACTTTTTATATGAAGTTTATAAAGTAATCTTTATGTTATTTTCCAAACAAGGTCCTTTTTAACCTTTTCGAAAAAATTAAGGTAAGAATGTCTTTTTTTTTAACTTATACGACAGGTGTGGGTATTTTAAACCATTGTAAAATATTCTAAGCTTCCCTTACAAGATTATAAGAATATTCTCAAATTAAATTGTTTATTTTATAATTATGTGACTTTTAAATGATTTCAAAAAAAGAGATATTTCTCTCAAATAATTTTGATTTCATCTATGTCAACATCCTTTGATGGATTTTAAGCTTATTTGAAGTTGATTTATTATGGTACAAAACTTAAATATTGTATTGAAGGTTTTGTGATATGTTTGATTGTGGATGTATTATTTTTATACCATTCATGGTTTATAGAGAAATTATTTACATTTCATATGCTAGTTTTAATACAAATGTTTATGTTATGTTTAAACCTGTTCATGTGAGGAATGCATTGGACTAAGTAAGTGACGGGTGGAGACCACTATAGCTCCTAGATGCATCAGTAGGTCTCATGAGACAAACTAGTGTCTTGGCACGAGGCCTTGACAAAATCTTATTTGTAGTCTTGCCACGAGGCCTTGGCTACGTGGTTATGATAGTCTGGCATTATGCATTCCATCATTATGAAACTGGTTATTGATATTACATGTGATTATTTGACTAGTAGAATATCCATGTGAATAAGTAAATGGAATTATTTCATTTTATTTACACCATATTATGCTGAAGTTCAAGTTTAAAAGGCTTTTTTTTTATACATTGCCTTAAATGTTTATGTTTATTTATGAAAGTTTCTACTATATTGTTATCCTTACTGGGCATTTGAGCTCACCCCTTTCTATGTTTTATTTTTCCCAGGATGTGAAGAAGTATTTTATGAATGACCTGCAGGGATAGTATAAGGGGATATGAGTTTGGAGACAAGATGTTGTTGTAGTTTTCACTTTATGATGTAATGTAAACTTTATGAATGTATCTAGTTATTCCAAGGCTACTAAACTAATCGGTATTTCGAGATTTGATCTTTTTTTATCATGCCAATGATACATAATAATTCACCGACTCTGGGTAACTGGGGTCAGGGCGTTACATTTTGACTCTAGAAAGAAAATTAAAAAATGCATGGAAAGTTTATAAGATTCGTGTAGGAGTTCATAAGATTCATTTTGACTCTAGAAGAAAAATTGTAAAAGGAAAGGAATTAACACAAGGATGATATAGAACTCCATAATGGTTATTTTAATTTTTTAAGGATTATTAGGAATTATATAATTCATATTTAAATAATTTTTAAGGATGGGTATGAATTTTGTATAGATGAGTTCGTATTTCAAAAGGTTGATTTCCAGACTTCATAAGGATGTGTCTAACATTTGTATGGATAATTTATCCTTATGAAATGATTTTTTTATGAAATTTAACAAATTAAAGGATACTCATTTAATGTTCATAAGTTAAAACCTTTTATTCATAAGTTTAACACAAAACTTTGTAATTTTTTCATAATTAATGATGAAATCAGAAATAATGGATTTTCAAATGTTAATTTTGTAAATTTAATCAGATGATATTGTGATCTGTTCTTCATGGAAATAAGCATCAAAATATCTCAAAGAGGATTTTGATTTATGTTTTTTGAGATTTATGAACTATTTGATATAGGTTATGGAATCTAATATATGTAAACACCATGAGAATAAGTTCTATATCATGGTGTTTCATGAAACCACACACACATGGAGAAATATTTGAAAATGAAAAGAATTTTTTACAGTCTTGAATATGGAAATATATTTTTTCTCTTAGTGAATCAAAAAAATATTATTGATTGGTATTTGATGAGATTTAAATGGAATTATAACTAGAAATCATATATTAGTTTGAATGAGATGATAACCTATCACCGAGAATTGGGTAATTTTCATATTAAAATTATAGAAATAATATTCATGAGATAATGTAAATATAAAATTAGAGAAAAGAATAAGTGGCTATAAATTTAGAATTGATATTGTATTCTATGTGAGAATTATTTATGTGAATAGAAGAGAGAACCAAATACTAAGTGAAAGAAGGAGATGATTGGTGTATTGAAGGAGATAGGTTGATTGAATCCAAGAGTGAAACCTATGCATTGAAGAAGGAGAAGAGTGGCCCAATGATATTTCTATATCATTGAATACTAATAAGAGAGAGAGAGAGACTAACTATTGATCCTACTTATTATATTTTTTTGATAAACTTAAAGATTGAAGCACCACTATGATTGAAGATCACAGTCATATTGAAGTAAGAAAGTCTAAAATTCCTTAATAAGATTGGGATATCTGGACTTTATGAGACCAAGGATAAATTTATACTTCATAAGAAGACGGAATGAGTCAAATTTCAGTTCAGTAGGTAGTGTATGATCTTTGAATAACTTGTGGTTACAGTATAAATAACACCATATCATTCACTTGTACTAATGATCGGGTGATTCAATAATAATTTATGGGAGGCTAAGAACCCAGCACGGTATACATTATAGATTCTAGGGTGATTCCTTACAATTTGTAACTACTTTCATTTATAGTTGAAAATCTATTATTGGGGTGAATAAATGATCACAACAAGAAGTAGTCTTTCCATGAAGGAGTCAAACCTTGTAAAAATCTTTATGTGTTTTTCTATTCTTTAACCTAAATTTATATGAGAAAGGGATAGATAATATTAGTTGATGGGATCACAATTTAACGGGTCATAGAGGTTGATTAAAAAAAATTAGAAAAAAGGTATATCATTTGTAATAAACCTCCAGTTCTCATTGGTTTGAGAGTACAACGTGTCATTACTAGGCCTTAAACATATCCCCAGGATTCTAAAGGCTAGAAATAAATATCATAGGGTTTCAAAGAAAGTGGGGGAAAATTTACCCTTTAATGTAAAAAAATAACAACACGACAACCATCCAAAAATATCTCACTATATGATGCAAGAAATGAACTAAGACATTTCAAATCATTCTCTTTAAAACAACCAACCAAGGTATGCTGCAGTAGAAGAGAAACCAACATCAAAGTAAATAGTGGAAGGAAGAAAAATAAACTCCAAGACAACACCCAAACTCCAAGCTCCACAATATCTATGCTCCAACATCACCAAGTAGTCCAAAGTATCACGCAGTGGTGCTAAAGTAGTGTCATACATTACCTTTTCCCAAGTCCTGAAAGGTAGAATCTGCAAAAGAACCAAATTTACAAAGAATCGGTGAGTATATAACTCAATAGGTTTTCCCCAATGACTTCCCTACTCACACCACTTGGATAGAAGTGTTAGAGACATTTTTTCAAATAAAATTGGGGTCATGCCCCTTGAATTGAGTAAAAAAACTCTTAAAATGGGAAAGAGGAACCCATTACCAGAATGGAAAAGGCCAAATTGCACAAGTCAAAACAATACTACAAGCCCAAAAAAGGAAACATCCATGAAGGTACAAGAAAATCTCATCGCCCCCTTCGCAAGACAACGTACCAATGAGATCAGTCAAAAAAGTGTGTCACCCCCTCTGTCAAGAAGTTGCATCGTACTGGCGATACAGTGAGGCAGAGAACCTCTCCAACCAACATGAAAATGTTGAGGAGATCCAGATGAAAGGTGCCATCACACCTTTATCTCTTTCGAGCCACCCACCTGACAAAGAAAGAGAAGAATCTCCACAGTGTCAACCTGATGCAACGTAGGCAATGACTGAAACCCACTGATCAATGTCTAAGCAAAGTACCAATCTGTCCATCACAAGATGACGCATTGCAGATGATGGGTGTCAACACACCCATCACTCAAACAAGGCCTCCCACCCAACAGTACCAACATAGCACCATCCAAATGCAATGAGAGAATCAAGTATCCGCCAGGAGCTCCACTTTAAGAGAACATGCAGCATCATTGAGAGAAAAACAGAAAAGGATGGATTCCATAGAATCACATCTGAGAAATGAAATAGCAGAACACCAAAAGAAAAGAAACAGTACACAAAATGCATAAACATCACCACCTCCACATCAAAAATCCCAAGCAGTCCAACACTGCCACACCAGACATCCCCTCAACATGCAGATCTGAGGCGGCCCAAAAGCTCAAGTCCCTCATGTCCTCAACCAGATTGGCTAAATTTTCTTCCCCTGGAAAATTCTCCACAACAAAACGAAGAGGCTGAACCTTAACCCGCACGAGATCCTCACCAGAGAAAGTTGAAATCACGAGTCAAGCAGCATGCCTTCCACCTGAAGAAGGACCACAGCCACCATCGACCCGCTGAATAATTTATAATGAAATATAAATTAGTTCCAAAAACCATTTACAACCAAGTGAAAACAAAACTAAATGAAACCAATTTTTAGCAAGTTATTTTTCTAGAAAATAACTAATCAAGTCTTCAGAACCAATTCTTATCATAATTTTTTCATACCCATTCCATAGTCCACAACACACCCACACATGCATGCTTCTTTCGACAGCTCCATACTCATGAGAAGTCTCTTGTCCAATTACCTTGTATCCCAATGACACATGCCCCAATATAGGGTCACTCACCTTATACCCCAATGGTACATGTCCCTTATTCAAGGTCACATAAAAAATGAAATCACACAAAGCCCAATGTATGCCCAAACCATTCCAAATAACTATTTCAATCCATTTCAATAAAACTGTTCTTTTATTGAAAACCAAAGAACAACCCAATTTCAAAACAACCATTTAATTTAAATAAAACATCCCCTCTTTATTGAAAACATATAATCAAATAAATGATCCAAATTTCCAAAAAATCCCCAATTTAAAATCCATATTTTAAAACCAAGAACAAAATCACTTTCTTCAAAACACCCAATTTTCCAGATTTCTACAATTTACCAAACCATCACAAAATAAGGTTTCCAAAAATTCATAACCATCTAATTAATGACCAATTAATCCCAAGGAAATAAATTTTAAATCATGAAAATCAGTTCTACTAAGTGGATACAAGATAGAATCCCCCTACCTCAAAGGTTTTGATGAAACTTGGCAATAGATGAAGAACGCTTAAGAAAACTGGGACGATTCTTCATGGAACCTCCTTAAATCTCTTCTTCCAGAAATATCAACACCAAATGTCAACTTATTTGATATAAAAACTAATAGATATACCCATAACGAGTGTAGATATATGAAACCAAGAAGAGAGGAGAAGTAGATCTAAGTAGATCTAAGAAATTGATGAAGAACAATGAAGAACGATCACATAACTCAAGAATTCAGCTTCGAATCACCAAGGGAAGCCTTCCGATTACCACCGGACAGATGGGAGAACCCTCTTAGACCTTTAGAGAAGAAAAATCCCAAGTTATAGATGATTTGGGTAAAAAACTATTGAGTTATGGAAAAACTAGTGAGATCATATTTTTAAGGATCTAGATTTGACTTCGCGCACCGTTTGGCCACACGATTAGGAAAACTGTGTGCTAACCGTGTGGTAGCTACTACTCACACGGACTCCCCTTGAACTATCTCCCCAAATCATGATCCAACTGTGATAGAGCTACTACCTCATAAAGAACACTACGCATGATTTCTCCTAGGAATTCCGCACGGTTTGGACAAACCGTGTGCCTCCCAAGTGACCTTCATTTAGCCCCAAAAACACTTCCAAAGTTCTCCAAACTCTCCCAACCTCCACCCTTACACATTATAACGATAAAATTATCAAGTAAGAGTTACATACCAAAAAAAACATGGTACTACATTCTCCCCACCATTGGTATTTCCATCCTTAGAAAGTATAGAACATTCGCTGCCCTGAAATAGTTCTAGCCACTACTCTTTCATTTCCTTCTCATGTTCCCAAGTCTCTTCCTAAATCTAACCATGCTTCCATAAAACCCATACAAGACTGATACTTTTTCAATTCAAGACATTCTATTTCCTATCCAAAATTTGTACTCGGATATGTATCAATGAAGCATCTGAATCAAGGTCAACGTGATCCCATCTATTCACATAGACAGGATCAGGATGATAATTTTTCAACTAAGATACATGGAACACATTATACACCAAACCAAATCATAGTTGTAATGCCAACTTATATTCCACATCTCTGACCTATTCTAGTATCTCAAAAGGGGCAACGTATCTTGGAGATAACTTTCCCTACTTCCTGAAATGATGATGTCCAAGTCATGGAGAGATCCTCAAGAAAACATGATCACTTGCAGAAAATAACAATGGCCTTCAATGATGATACGCATAAGATTTCTGATGAATCTGAGCCATCTCAATCCACTTTCTAATTAACTGAATCTTCTCCATTGTTTCTTGGACAAGGCTCGGCCCAACTAGTAAAATGTTTCCTATTTCTACACATCATAGTGGATAATGATATAGACATCCATAAAATGCTTCAAATGGGTCCATAAGTATCGAGGCCTGATAGATATTATTATATGAGAACTCCACTAAGGGTAAGTGCTCCTCCCATGAGCCACTAAAATCCATTACACAAGCCCATATCATTTCTTCCAACATTTTTATCATCCATTCGGATTTCCCATCCATCTGAGGATGATATTACATGCTCATATTCAACTGAGTATCAAGGGATTTCTGTAAAGATTTCCAAAAATGATATGTGAACCTCAGATCTTTGCCTAAGCTAATTTAAACTGGTATGACATGTATCTTTACCACTTCTTGGATATAAATTTTGGATAGATCCTCCACCATATGAGTTTCATGGATAGGAATGAAATGGATCGACTTAGTAAGTTGATCCACTATCACCCATATGGCATCATGTTTCCAACCCATTCTTGGAAGACTTGTAAAAAAATCCATTGCTATCTGCTCCCATTTACACACTAGGATAGGTAAATACTGCAACATACCTACGGGTCTCTGATGCTCTTCTTTAGCCTACTGACAAGTTAAAAATCATGTGATGAACTTGGACACCTTTCTTTTCATGCCTGTAATGCCCTAACCCCTCTAGACCGGAGCCGGTGCATTACTAAGTACATTGGCATGGTTAGAAAGAAAAAAAATACTGAAGGAACAATTATTTTATTAGTATTGAAGAAACTATATACATATATTTAACTCAAATTACATTGTAAAATGTTAAAAAATATGATACATAACAAAAACTAAAGACTGCATCCACAAGAACTCAATAAATGATCTCCTCTTTATCACCTATTGAAGGTAAACAATAAACGGGGTGAGCTAAAATGATCAGTAAGGGTTACAAATGGCAGAATAATGAATCAATAATAACTAAATTGTAAACAATTTGACATAATCAACATGGAATGGTGAATAAATGAAAAACTCACACCATTAATAAACTGAGAATGAAACTGCATCCATAGATTATTTCATAGTGAAAACCTCATGGATAGTAATAACTGATAATGAATAAAGAGAATTATTATTAATTGGATGTCATTTATATGGAACATGATACCATAATACTGTAAAAATGGTTTAGTTCTGTGGGTAGAAACCTGTCTGATTTTTTGGAAACAAACTCAAAGGGTTTGTCTCTAAACTGATTGTCTCGTGAGACCTACCAATGCATCAAGGTGTTGTAGCGGGACCCACCCACCTATACATCCAAAGAATTATTTATACATAGATTCAACACAAGATCAATATGACTTTACATTATCTGTATATAATAGAGGATAAAGATTCATAAATAATTTCACAGTCAAAACAACATTCAAAATAAATACCGTATGTAAGATGGTATACGCCTTAGACAATAATAATATCCATGATATGAAAATATGTACATTCACATTGAATATAATTTCAATTGATAAGTGATATAAAATGGTCAGTAGGTATACTACATAAGAAAGAGTAGGTGCACAATACTAAGCACATCACAACGAAGAGAAAATTGAGACAAAGCCTGTTACCACATTGTATTCAATTGAGGCGTATGACCAAAAGTTAATTAGCACCAAAATAATCAAAAAATACCATGAATATAAAGATAATAATGATAAAATATATCAAATGGAAGTACACCTATACCACATATAATAAATAAGAGGTGAACAATGGAAATCCCGCAGAATTGAAAGTGAGATGAGAAAACTCCTTACAAACATTTCAGCATGGTAACGAGTGTTCTTACGAGGGCTTAATGAGAGGTAAATGGGTATACCATTATTTATATGTAATAATGGTAGTATGGGTGAGGTGAGAAAACATACCCCATCATTAGGTATTAAAAATAAAAGGGCACAACATAGGTAAGATGCTTGAATAAAAGGGAGAGAGAGGATCCCTTACCTTATGCTTGATGGTGTTCTTGATTGTTCTTAACGACATGAATAATAAAATTTAGATTTATTAATTAATAATTCCAAAACATCATAATAATTTAATTGATATGGTATAACATTATTCAGTTCATTAATGGTTTTTTTGATGGGTTTAATATATTCAATTTTATTGTTTTTGAAGCATTTTCTTCCTTGGTTTTCATGATCCGTTTACTTGTATTCTTGAATGGATGTTCATTTGAAATGTGGTTAAACATATAGAATTGTTAATATATAGTATTATTAACATTAAAGAGATATAAATTATCTTATAATGATTCTGTTTTATATAATTGAGTATGAATCATTAGTTAAAAGTTATTGATAAACGCATGGATTTAGCTCGGCAGTTTTGTGCACAAGAAACTTGTTTTGTATTATTATTCCATATTATGAGTGTGTAAGGATTACAGAACATTAAATAATATAAAATACATATATTATGATATATTTAAACCATTTAAAAAGGTTTCATGACCAGTATTAAAGATAGTAATGCAAATTAAAAACTTGTCTTCCATGAGTGTGATAAATTAACACATCTCAGATTGTGTTTGCATTTATTGTATAAAAGGAAATAAAGAAAAGAGATTATGATGAAATATTCCATTAGCATAATAAAAACCAAGTAAATTTATGGTAATGGAATAATCAAGGCATTTTTATGAGGTTAGTTGATAAGAGAGAACAAAATAATGGAACTTGAAAAATGAGTTGAAAGAAAAAGGAAGAGAGGTTCACCTCTTGAGTACTCCTCCTTGAGAAACTCCTTAAAGCCTTTGTTTTTGGCATTTTGGTGAGGCTAGAAGGTCTTGGACGTGGGGGTGAGGTTAGGGAGCTATTTGAGCCGAATTTAGGCAAGGCTTGAAGCTTGAGTGGTGTGGGAGGAAGAGGGGGTGAGGGATGGTTTATATAGTGGAGGGGTGAGGAGTTTTCTTAATATTATAATCATTAATTTATTATTTCCTCTCAAGACAAGAAATAGCGAGTATTACATGACCAATAATAGTAATATATGAATGTGAGTTAGAGATTTGGGTTCTTAAATCACTCATGATTCTAGGAATAGTTAATTTAAATTATAATGTATTTATACGGTAAATTAATGTATTTTACTATTCACTAAAAATTCAAGTATTTCAAAAAAATCCCCAAAATTCACCCTAACCATTTTTTGACATTTAGAATCCAAAAATAAATTCCATTTTTCAAAAATAATTTTCTAAATATGATTAATTAAATATTTAATTAAATAATTATTTAATAAAAATATATAAGCACTTAAAATATTCATCTTTTTTAAAAGGTGCCTAAATTTATCTATACATTCATGGGTACGGATTCCATTCATAAGAGTAATATTAATATTCATAAGGTTAAGTTATTTCTCATAAGGGTAGATTAATATTAATAAGGGTAGGTTACTATTCACTAAAAATAGAGTTAATTCTATCAAACTCTAAATATCATCTTGAACACAACCATGTTTGTCAGATTTCTAAAATTCAAATCACAGAGTTGGAAAATTTAAGTTTAATGGTAGGTTAGGGATATCTCCTATAAGTAACCATTATTTCCATAGAGGCTAAGTGATTCATGAAATATAGGATATTTAATTAATATAGTGTATTTAAGAGAAACATATCATACAGTGTTTGGGGTTCTACATTATTCCATCCTTCAGAAATTTATTCCTCAAAATTTTATGTATAAACCCACCAAAAATATGTGGGTGGTTCTTCTTCATAACATCCTCAGGTTCTCATGTTTCTTCCTCTACATTCTGGTTCCTCCAAAGAACCGTTACTAGACGAGTTATCTGATTTCTCAATACCTTCTCCCTTATGTCAAGAATCACGATAGGCTTTTCACAGTATGACAAATCAGGTTCTAGTTCTATTTATTCATATGTGAGTATATGCACCGGGAATGGCATGTATTTCTTCAATAATGACACATGGAACACATCATGAACTTTTTAGACACTGGGATACATTACTAAATGGTAAGCTAAAACTCTGATTCTTTCCAAAATTTCAAATGGTCTGATGTACTTGGGGCTCAATTTTTCTTTCTTACCGAACCTTAAGACACCATTCTATGGAGATACTTTTATAAATACATGAAATCCCACTAGGAATACAAAATCCTTTCTTTGGTTGTCAGCATAACTCTTCTACCTACTTTGGGATGCTTTAATATGGTCTTGTATTGTCTTCACCTTTTCCATGGTCTCTTCAATAAGTTCCAAGACTATAAGTTTCCTCTCACCAACTTTGTCCCAACAAGTTGGAGTTTGACATCTCTTTCCATATAACGCTTTATATGGAGCCATTTTAATACTATAATGGAAACTATTGTTGTATGAAAATTACACCAAAGGAAAGTATTGATCCCACATACCTTGGAAGTCAAGATATCATGATCTCAGCATGTCTTCCATAGTTTGAATATTCCTTTCAGACTGTCCATCATTTTAGGGGTGATAAGCAGTACTCATACGAATCTCAGTATTCAAATCCTTCTAGATACTTTTCTAGAATTTTGATGTAAACTAGGGATCTTGATTGGAAACAATTGACAAAGGTGCACCATGAAGTTTTACAACTTCATTAACATAAAGTCTTTCCAGACACTCAAGTGGTAAATCCTCCCTTATTTCAAGAAAATGTGTAGATTTTGTGAGACGATCAACAATTACCTATATTGCATCATTCCTTCTAGGTGTCCTTGGTAGTCCGGTGAAAAAATCCATTGTAATGTTATCCCACTTCCACATAGGAATAGGTAGAGGTTGCATCACTCCTTTGGGACGTTGTCTCTCTGCCTTCACTTGTTGACAAACAAGACACCTTGACACATAGATAACAATTTCCTACTTCATATTATCCCACCAAAAATATTCCTTCAGATCTCTATACATCTTGGTGATACCCGAGTGTATAGAGAAATTTTAGCTATAAGCATCATCTAATAGTTCCCTTTTTAGCTCAGGTACTGATGGAACACATAACCTCTTCCAAAATTTCAGAACTCCTTCTTCATACATGAAGGCTTCTAATCTCCCATCCTTGACAACATTAATTTTCTTCTACAGATTCTCATCATCAGATTGAGAGATTTTTATATTCTCTAATAAATATGATTTATCAATCATTTGAAAGAGAAAATATGGTTCTCCTTCCTTAACAATTCCAATATCCATCTTTAGTATATCCAAAAATATAAGATCTCTCTCAACCCTCATTTGAGTCAGAAGTCTATGATCTTTCCTGCTTAATGCATCTTCCACCTTATTCACCTTTCCTGGGTGGTAGTGTATTGAAAATCGTAATCTTTGAGTAACTTGAGCCATATCCTTTTCCTCAAGTTGAGTTATTTATGTGTGAAAATGTATTTCAAACTCTTATGATTTGTGTATAGATCACATTTTTCACCGTAAAGATAATGTCTCCATATTTTCAGTGATAAGATTACAGCTACTAACTCAAGATCATGAGTTGGATAATTTTTCTCATGAGTATTCAACTTTCTTGATGCATAAGCAATAACTTTATCATTTTTCATAAGGACACAACCCATTCCATTCTTTGATGCATTGCTGTATATTACAAATCTATCACTTCCAGATGGAAGAGTCAAAATTGGATCATTGACCAATCTTCTTTTCAAATCATAAAATCATTCTATAAATTATTTTGTCCACACAAACTTAACTCCTTTACATGTGATCTTGGTTACCGGGTTAGCCGGTCGGGAAAAATTCCGAACAAAATGTCGATAATAACCTGTTAATCCAATAAAACTACATACCTCAGTTATGTTTGTTGGAATGGACCATTCTTGGATTGCCTTTGTCTTTTAAGGATCAACTAGGATTCCATACTTAGAGACAATATGTCCTAGAAAAGGAACTAATTGAATCTAGAATTCTCACTTGTTAAACGTCCCATATAATTCATTTCTTCTAAGAGTTTTTAGAATAATCTACAAGTGATTATCAGGGTCTTCATAGCTTTCTGAGTATACCAGGATATCATCGATGAATACCACAACAAAGTTATCAAGATATTCCTTGAAAACTCTATTCATTAAATCCATGAAAATAGAGGGTGAATTTTTCAGTCCAAAAGGTATCATTGTAAACTCATAATGCCCATACTTGGTACTAAATATTGTCTTGGGAATATCTTCCTTCCTCACACACAACTCATGATATCTAGATCGAAGGTTGATCTTCGAAAATTATTGAGCTCCATGAAGTTGATTAAATAAATCATCAATCTGGGGTAGAGGATACTTATTCTTTATTGTAATAGCATTTATTTCCCTATAATCAATGCATAGCCTCATGAATCCATCTTTCTTCTTGAAAAAGAGGAAAATGGCTCCCCATGGAGAAACACTAGGTTGAATAAATCCATTTTCACTCAATTTTTCTAGTTGTTTCTTTAGCTCTACTAATTCCATAGTGGTCATTCTATAGGGAGTCTTTGATATTGGTCTTACACCAGGAATTAAATCAATAGATAACTCAACCTCCCGCTCTGGAGGATGTCCAGGTAAATCTTCTAGAAATACATTAATGTATTCTTTCACTACATTCACATATTTAATTTTAAGATCTCTTTCCTCTCCCATAGATATTGGTTTATCTTCCTCTCCAAGTATTGCATTTAGTAGAGCTACTAGGGGTGAATCTAGATAAGAATCAGGTGGTGAGGTACCCACTCTAAAGATAAGAGATTCTATACCATTTTCAAAAATTGTAACTTCCTATTTCTTGTAACAAATATTTTCATCATAGTTTGACAGCCAATTCATACCAAGAATTATATCAAAGTCAGTAATTGTTATGACAATAAGATTAGAAACTAAAGCACATTTATGTGTCATGAGGGGGAGTAGTTGGCATGACTTTGTTGCAATGATGCATCCCCTAAGAGTTTTGACTGATAACTCCTTTATTAAATAAAATTAGACATGTCAAATTTTCTTGTCCAACTGGGAAGATATAAATGAATTCGATGATCTAGAATCAAATAAAGTGTTGGCTAAGATTGAGGAAACAATTAATGTACCTACCACCACATCATTAGGAACTTCAACTTCCGTAGTTGTAATCTCATAAGCTCTCCCTTTCTCTCTTGGCATCTTCTGAGGTATGTTTCCTTGGATCTTAGGACACTCATTTGTATAGTGTCCCCTCTCTCTACAATTTTAGCTTTGAACATCATAAAATTGTTTCTTCCCCTTGAATTCATGAGATAGATGACCCTTTTATCCACACTTATAGAAAACTCCCATGCCTTTCAAGCATTTATCGATATTATTCTTTACAAAGTTCTCACATAATATGAATTTCTTCATTACCTTGTTCTTATTTGGTGCTTCACATTTCCCTTGGTTATCAGAGTACCTATTCTTATCTTTATTTCCCTTGAACAAATTTGATCTATAAAATTCTTTCTCTATTTTGACGGCACTTGATACAATTTCATCATATGATGGAAATGTTTGAGAATCCAGTTCCCTTCAAAGACTTGGCTTAAGACCTTCAAATAAATGATCAATATTGTCTGCCATGTCATGTACGTAATCTATGGAATACCTGGCTAGCCTTGTGAAGGTATCTTCATACTCTACAACACTGTCTTCTTCCATTTTCTTTATTCCAAGGAATTTCCTCTTCATTTCGGTTCGTTTCTCACAAGGGAAATATTTTTCAAATAATATTTCCTTAAAAGTACTCCATTCCATATCTTATATTTCTTCTTCCTTTGTGGTATTCTGAATCAAGGACCACCATTGATCATTGTATCCCTTGAGATAATATACTGCTTGTACTACCTTTTCATTTTCACTGCATCTTAACACCATGAATATATTTTCAAGGGATTTGATCCATTACTCAGCAACAAATGGATTAGTAGTCCCGTTGAAATATGGGGGCTTTTGTTGCATGAAATGATCCAACACATGTGTGGAATGGTTATTTGTTACAACCTGAGTATGTTGTCCCAATATGTTCATGATCTGATCTGCTCCAATATTGACTGTGTTGACTTGCACAGTGGGGAGATCCCTACCTTTCCCATGAGTATTGATTCCCCTTATTCCTTTAGAATCCATTTCTAAATAATGGCACACACTATATTAGGGTATGAATCATAATGTATAATCTTAACTTAACAAAATACTTAGCATAAATTGAGATCTTATGCATGGCTAATCCCATAATCCGAAAAATGGTTTTTTTGAGGAATAATTTACATTTAAATATTTCATAATGGATTGTAAAGAAAATATGAATTATCATAAGCATATCCCCTGGGATTATCATAACCAAGAGTGCAGTAAGGCCCGTTTCCGTGTTCCAGGAAACCCCAGGTCAAGCCCGAAACTCCTTGTCGGGGCTTTCACTCCTAGGTACATCTGTGCCATAGCCACCTCTATCTGCTTGTATCTAGATAGGGATGTATTTTCTATAAGGATTCACATAATCTATTCCTTACCAAAATACCAGAATATTCATGTACGTTTATCCACAAATACTACCTTAGGTCTTTGTTCCCTACTATACATTTCCTACTCTAGTTTCTAAGTTTTCTATTAAACTTCCTTTGATTCCAACTGTAACGCCCCGACCCCTCTAGACCGAAGTCAATGCATTAAAAAGTACATTATCATGGTTATAAGGAATGAAAATCTTGAAGGAATGATCAATTTAGTAGTCTTTAAGAAACTAGATGCATAGATTTAACTCAAATCACATTGGAAAAGGTTAAAAATACGATACATAACAAAAAGTAAAGACAACATCCACAAGAACTCAATAAATAATATCCTCTTAATCACCTATTGAAGGTAAAAAAATAAAAGGGGTGAGTTCAAATGCTCATTAAAGGTTAAAAATGGTGGAAACATGAATCAATAATAACTAAATTTTAAACAATTTTACATAATCAACATGGCATGGTGAATAAATGAAAAAATCACACCATTAATAAACTAAGAATAAAACTACATCCATAGATTTTTTCATAGTGAAAACCTCATGGATAGTAATAACTGATAATGAATAAAGAGAATTATTATTAATTGGATGTCATGTATCTGGCACATGATACCATAATACCATAAAAACGGTTTAGTTCTATGGGTAGAAACCCATCTGATTTTTTGGAAACAAACTTGAAGGGTTTTTCGCCAAACTGATTGTATCATGAGACCTATCGATGCATCGAGGGGCTTTAATGGGACACACCCACCTCTACATCCAAATAATTCTTTATACATAGATTCAACACAAGAGCAATATGACTTTACATTATTTTTATAGAATAGAGGATACAGATTCATAAATAATTCCACAGTCAAAACAACATTCAAAATAAATACCATATATAAGATGGTATATGGATCAGACAATAAGAATATACATGATATGAGAATATGGAAATTTAAATGGAATATAATTTCAATTTAAAAGTGATTTCAATTGGGCAGTAGGTACAGTACATAAGAAATAGTAGGTGCACAATACTAAGCAAGTCACAACGAAGTGAAAATTGAGACAAAGCTCATTACCACGTTGTATTCAATTTAGTCGTATGACCAAAAGATAATTAGATCCAAAATAATCATAGAATACTATGAATATAAATAGAATAATTATAGAATATATCAAATGGAATTACACCTATACCACATATAATAAATAAGAGGTGAACAATGGAAATCCCATTGAATTGAAAGTGAGATGAGAAAACCCCTTACAAACATTTCAACATGGTAACGAGTGATCTTGCGAGGGATTAATGAGAGGTAAAGGGGTATCCCATTATTTATATTTCATAAGGGAAGTATGGGGGAGGTGCGAAAACATACCCCATCATTAGGTATTAAAAATAAAATGGCACAACATAGGGAAGATGCTTGAATAAAAGGGAGAGAGAGGATCCCTTACCTTATGCTAGAAGGTGCTCTTGATTGTTCTTAACGAACTGAATAATCAAATTTAGCTTCATTAGTTAATAATTACATAACCTCATCATCATCTATTTGATATTTTATAACCTTATTAGGTTCATTAATGGTATTTTTTAGGGTTTTAAGATATTCAATTTTATTTTTTTGGAAGCATTTTCTTCCTTGGTTTTCATGATCCGTTTACTTGTATTCATGAATGGATGTTCATTTAAAATGTGGTTAAACATATAGAATTGTTAATATATAGTATTAGTGACATTAATGATATATAAATGATATTATAATGATTTTGGGTTATATACTTGAGGATGAATCCTTAGTTAAAAGTTATTGATAAACGTTTGGATTTAGCTCGACGGTTTTGTGCACAACAAACTTGTTTTGTTTTATTATTTCATATTATGAGTGTGTAAGGGTTCCAGAACATTAAAAAAGATAAAATAAATATATTATGATCTGGTTCAACCATTGAAAAAGGTTTCATGACCAGTATTAAATATAGTAATGAAAATTAAAAACTCATATTCTTTGAGTGTGATAAATTAGAAAATCTAGGACGGTGTTTGCATTTATTGTATAAAAGGAAAAGAAGAAAAGAGATTATGATGAAATATTCCATTAGAATAATGAAAAACCATTACATGGATGTTACTGGAATTATCATGTCATTTGGATGAGGTGAGGTGAGAAGAGAGAACAAAATAATTGAACTTGTAAAAAGAATTGAAAGAAAAAGGAAGAGAGGTTCACCTCTTGAGTACTCCTCCTTGAGAAACTCCTTAAAGCCTTTGTTTTTTGCCTTTTGGTGAGACCAGAAGGTCTAGGACGTGAAGGATGAGGTTAGGTAGCTATTTGATCAGAATTTAGGCATGTATTGAAGATTGAGTGGTGTGGGAGGAAGAGGGGGTGAGGGGTGGTTTATATAGTGGAGGGGAGATCAGTTTTCTTAGTATTATAATCATTGATTTATTATTTCATCTCAAGACAAGAAATAGTGAGTATTCCATGACCAAGAATAGTAATATATGCATGTGAGTTATCGATTTGGGTGCTTACATCACTCATGATTCTAGGAATAGTTAATTTAAATTATAATGTATTTATACGGTAAATTAATGTATTTTACTATTCACAAAAAAATCATGTATTTCAGAAAAATCCCAAAAATTCATCCAAACCATTTTTCGACATGTAGAATCCAAAAATGAAGTCCATTTTTCAAAAATAATTTTCTAAATATTATTAAATAAATATTTAATTAAATTATTATTTAATAGAAATATATAAACACTTAAAATATTAATCTTTTTTTAAAGGTGCCTAAATTTATTTATATATTCATGGGTATGGATACCATTCATAAGATTCATATTAATATTCATAAGGGCAAGTTACTATTCATAAGGTTAGGTTACTATTAATAAGTGTAGGTTACTATTCACTAAAAATTAAGTAAATTCTATGAAACTCTAAATATCATCCTGAACACAACTGTGTACGTTAGATTTTTAAAATTCAAATCACAGAGCTGGAAAATTTAAGTTTAATGGCTAGGTTATGGTTATCTTTTATAAGTAACCATGTTTTGTTCCATAGAGGCTCAATGATTCATGAAATATAGTCTATCTAATGAATACAGTGTATTTAATAGAAACATACCATAAAATGTTTAGAGTGCTACATTATTCCCTCCTTTGGAAATTCCATCCTTGAAATTTTATGTATAAAGACCAAAAAAAAGATGTGGGTGGTTCTTCTTCATAACATCCTCAGGTTCCCATGTTGCTTCCTCCATATTCTGGTTCCTTTAAAGAACCTTTACTAGATGAGTTGTCTGATTTCTCAATACCTTCTCCCTTGTGTTAATAATCCCGATAGGCTTTTCATAGAATGAAAAATCATGTTCCAGTTCTATTTCTTCATAGGTGAGTACATGCGTTGAGTCTGACATGTATTTCTTCAATAATGACACATAGAACACATCATGAACTTTGGAGAGACTTGGACACATTTATAAACGGTAAGATACAACTATGATTCTTTCCAAAATTTCAAATGGTCTGATGTACCTGGGGCTCAATTTCCTTTTCTTACTGAACCTTAAGACACCCTTCCATGGAGATACTTTCAAAAAGACATGATCTCCCACTTGGAATTCCAAATATTTTCTCCGGTTGTCAGCATAACTCTTCTACCTACTTTGGGATGCTTTAATATGGTCTTCAGTTGTCTTCACCTTTTCCATGGTCTCTTCAATAAGTTCTAGGCCTATAAGTTTCCTCTCACCAACTTCTTCCCAAAAAGTTGGAGTTTGACATCTCGTTCCATATAATGCTTCATATGGAGCCATTTGAATACTATAATGGAAACTATTCTTGTAGTAAAATTCTGCCAAAGGAAAGTATTGATCCCATATACCTTGAAAGTCAAGAGATCGTGATCTCAGCAAGTCTTCCAGAGTTTGAATAATCCTTTCAGACTTTCTATCATTTTGGGGGTGATAAGCAGTATTCATACGAAGCTTAGTATTCAAAGACTTCTAGAGACGTTTCTAGAATTTTGATGTAAACTGGGGATCTCGATCGGACACAATATATATAGGTTCACCATGAAGTCTTAAAAATTCATTAATATAAAGTCTTGACAGGTGCTCAAGTGGTAAATCCTCCCTTATTTCAAGGAAATGTGCAGATTTTATGAGACGATCAATAATTACCCATATTGCATCATTCCTTCTAGGTGTCCTCAGTAGTCCAGTGAAAAAATCCATTTTAATGTTATCCCACTTTCACATAGGAATAGGTAGAGTTTGCATCACTCCTTTGAGACGTTGTCTCTCTGTCTTAACTTGTTGACAAACTATACACCATGACATGTAGTCAGCAATTTCCCACTTCATATTATCCCACCAAAAATATTCTTTCATATCTCTATACATTTTGGTGCTAATCGAGTGTATAGAGAAATTTGAGCTTTGAGCATCATATAATAGTTCCCTTTTTAGCTCAGGTACTGATGGAACACATAACTTCTTCTGAAATTTCATAACTCCTTCTTCATACACTAAGTCTTCCAATCTCCCATCCTTGAAAGTATTAATTTTCTTCTGTAAATTCTCATCATCAGATTGAGTGCTTTTTATCTTATCTAATAAATATGGTTTAACAATCATTTTAAAGATAAAATATGTTTCCCCTTCCTTAAAAATTCCCATATCCATATTTAGTAGATCCAAAAATATAGGATAACCCTAATTTGAGATAGAAGTCCATGATCTTTCCTGCTTAATGCATCTGCCACCTTATTCTCCTTTCCTAGGTGGTAGTGTATTTAACAATCATAATCTTTGAGTAACTCGAGCCATCTCCTTTGCCTCATGTTGAGTTCTTTCTGTGTGAAAATGTATTTCAAACTCTTATGATTTGTGTATATCTCACATTTTCACCGTAAAGATATTGTCTCCTTATTTTTAGAGCAAAGATTATGGCTGCTAACTCAAGATCATGATTTAGATAATTTTTCTCCTGATTCTTCAACTATCTTGATGTATAAGAAATAACTTTATCATTTTTCATAAGGACACAACCCGGTCCATTCTTTGATGCATCACTGTATATTACAAATCCATCACTTCCAGAAGGAAGAGTCAAAATTGGAGCATTGGCCAATCTTCTTTTCAAATTCTCAAAGCATTCTACACATTCTTTTTTCCACACAAACATAACTCTTTTTTGTGTGATCTTGGTTAGCGTATTAGCCAGTCGGGCAAAATTCTGAACGAAACTCCAATAATAACCTACTAATCCAATAAAACTAAATACCTTGGTTTTGTTTGTTCGTGTGGTCCATTCTTGGATTGCCTTTGTCTTTGCAGGATCAACTAGGATTCCATTCTTAGAGACAATATGGCCTAGAAAAAAAACTAATTGAATCCAGAATTCACACTTGCTAAACTTCCCATATAATTCATTTCTTCTAAGAGTTTTCAGAATAATTCGCAAGTGATTATCATGGTCTTCATATATTTTTGAGTATACCAGGATATCATTGATGAATAAAACAACAAAGTTATCAAGATATTCCTTGAAAACTCTATTCATTAAATCCATGAAAATAGAGGATGCATTTGTTAGTCCAAAAGGCATCATTGTAAACTCGTAATTCCCATACCTTGTTCAAAATGTTGTCTTTGGAATTTCTTCCTTCCTCACACGTAGCTGATGATATCCAGATTGAAGGTCGATTTTCGAAAAGTATTGAGCTTCATGAAGTTGATTAAATAAATCATCAATCCAGGGAAGAGGATACTTATTCTTTATCATAATAGCATTGATTTTCTTATAATCAATTCATAGCATCATAGATCCATCTTTCTTCTTGACAAAAAGGAAAGGGTCTCCCCATAGAGAAACACTAGGTCGAATAAATCCATTTTCACTCAATTACTCTAGTTATTTCTTTAGCTATAATAACTCCATGGTGGTCATTCTATAGGGAGTCTTTGATATTGATATTGCACTAGGAATTAAATCAATAGATAACTCAACCTCTTTCTCTGGAGGATGTCCTGGAAAATCTTCTAGAAATACATCAATATATTCTTTCACTATATGAACATCTTTAATTTTAAGATCACTTTCCTATCCCATAGATATTGGTTTATCTTCCTCTCCAAGTATTTCATTTAGTAGAGCTATTGGGGGTGAATCTAGATAAGAATCAGGTGGTGAGGTATCCACTCTAAAGATAAGAGATTCTACACCATTTTCAAAAAATTTAACTTCCTTTATCTTGAAATAAATATTCATAGCATATTTTGACAACCAATTCATACTGAGAATTATATCAAAGTCAGTCATTGGTATGATGATAAGATTAGAAACTAAATCATGTTTATGTGTCATGGGGGGGACTAGTTGGCATGACTTTGTTGCAATGATGCATCCTCTGTGAGTTTTGACTGATAAATCCTTTATCAAATCAAATTGAACATGTCTAATTTTCTTGGAAAACTGGGAAGATATAAATGAATGTGACAATTCAGAATCAAATAAAGTGTTGGATAAGATTGAGGAAACAATTAAAATACCTTCCACCACATCATTAGGAACTTCAACTTCCACGGTTGTAATCACATAAGCTCTCACTTGCTCTCTTGGATTCCTCTGAGGCATGTTTCTTTGGTGCTTAGGACACTCATTTTCATAGTTTCCCCTATCTCTACAATTGTAGAATTGAACATCATAAAATCATTTCTTCCCCTTCCATTCATGAGATAGATAACCCTTTTCTCCACACTTATAGCAGACTCCCATGCCTTTCAAGCATTTCTTGAGGTGATTCTTTCCACAGTTCTCTCATAGTGGGAATTTCATCATTCCCTTGTTCTTCTTTGGTGCTTCACCTTTTCCTTGGTTACCAGAGTACCTCTTCTTATCATGGTTTCCCTTGAAACATTTTGATCTAGAAAATTCCTTCCCTATTTTGATGGAACTTGATACAATTTCATCATATGATGAAAATGTTTGAGAAGGCAATGCCCTTCGAAGATTTGGATTAATACCTTAAAAGAAATGATCAATCTTGTCTACCGAGTCACGTACATAATCTACGGCATACCTAGCTAGCCTTGTGAAGGTAGCCTCATACGCTGCAACACTGTCTTCTTCCATTTTCATTAAGCCAAGGAATTTCCTCTTTATTTCAGTTTGTTTCTCATGAGGGAAATATATTTCAAAGAATATTTCCTTAAAAGTCCTCCATTCCATATATTCTATTTCTTTTTCCTCTATGGTATTCTGAATCAAGGACCACCATTGATCAGTGTTGCCATTGAGACAATATACTACCAATAATTTCTTTTTATTTTCATTAAATCTTAATTACATTAATATCTTTTCAAGGGACTTGATCCATTGCTCAGTAAAAACTACATTAGTATTCCCACAGAAAGATGGGGGATTCTGCCGCATGAAACGATCCAACACAGGTATGGAATGTTTATTTGTTACAACCTGAGTAAGTTTTCCCAATATGGTCCTGATATGATCTGTTCCAATATTGACTGTGTTGACTTGCTCAGTGGAGAGATCCCTACCTTGCCCATGAGTATTGATTCCCCTTATTCTGTTAGAAGCCATTTCTAAATAATGGCACACACTAGATTAGGGTATGAATCATAATGTATAATCTTAACTTAACAAAATACTTATCATAAATTGAGATCCTACGCATGGCTAATCCCATAATCAGAAAAAAGGTTTCTTTGAGGAATAATTTACATTTAAATCCTTCATAATGGATTGTAAAGAAAATATGAATTATCCTAAGAATATCCCCCAGGAGTGCCGTAACCAAGAGTGTAGTAAGGCCCATTATCGTGTACTGGGATACCCTGGGTCAAGCCCGAAACTCCTTGTCGGAGCTTTCACTCCTAGGTACATCTGTGCCAGAGCCACCTCTACCTGCTCATATCTAGAAAAGGATGTATTTTCTAGAAATATTCACATAATCTATTCCTTACCAAAATACCAGGATATTCTTGTACGTTTATCCTCAAATACTACCTTAGGTATTTATTCCCTAATATACATTTCCTAATCTAGTTTCCAAGTTTTCTACTAAACTTCCTTTGAAACCAACTATAACACCCCAACCCCTCTAGACCGGAGCCAGTGCATTACTAAGTACATTGGAATGGTTAGAAGGAATGAAAATCCTGAAGGAACGATTAGTTTAGTATTATTCAAGAAAATAGATACACATATGTAATTCAAATTACATTGGAAAATGTTACAAAATACGATACATAACAAAAACTAAAGACCACATCAATAAGAACTCAATAAATGATCTCCTCCTCGTATCCTATTAATGGTAAAAACTAAAATGGGTGAGCTAAAATTCTCATTAAGGGTTAAAAATGGCAGAATCATGAATCAATAATAACTGAATTGTAAACAATTTGAAATAATCAACATGGTATGGTGAATAAATGAAAAACTCACTCCATTACTAAACTGAGAATGAAACTACATCAATAGATTTTGTCATAGTGAAAACCTCATGGATTGTAATAAATAATAATGAATAAAGATAATGGTTATTAATTGGATGTCATGTATCTAAAACATGATACCATAATACGGTAAAAACAATTTAGTTCTGTGGGTAGAAACATGTATAATTTTTTGAAAAACAAACTTGAAGGGTTTGTCGCCAAATTTTTTGTCTCATGAGACCTATCGATGCATCAAGGGGCTATAATGGGCTCCAACCACCTCTAAATCAAAATAATTCTTTATACATATATTAAACACAATATCAATATGAATTTACATTATCTGTATAGAATAGAGGATACAGATTCATAAATAATTCCACATTCAAAACAACATTCAAAATAAATATCGTATGTAAAATGGTATAAGGCTTAGAAAATAACAATATCCATGATATGATAATATGGAAATTTAAATGGAATAAAATTTTAATTGAAAATTGATCAAAAATTGGAATTAGGTACACTACATAAGAAATATTAGGTTCATAATACTAAGCAAGTCACAACAAAGTGAAAATTGAGACAAAGCTCATTACCACATTGTATTCAATTGAGACGTATGACCAAAATTTAATTAGAACCAAAATAATCACAGAATACCATGAATATAAATAGAAACATGATAACATATATCAAATGTAAGTACACATATACCACATATAATAAATAAGAGGTGAACAATGGAAATCCAACAGAATTGAAAGTGAGATGAGAAAACCCCTTACAAACATTTCAGCATGGTAATGAGTGATCTTACGATGGATTAATGAGAGGTAAATAGGTATCCTATTATTTATATGTCATAATAGAAGTATGGGGGAGGTGAGAAAACACACCCCATTATTATATATTAAAAATAAAAGGGCTCAACATAGGTAAGATTCTTGAATAAAAGGGAGAGAGAGGATCCCTTACCTTATGCTTGAAGGTGTTCTTGATTGTTCTTAACGATGTGAATAATCAAATTTAGCTTCATTAATTAATAATTAAAAAACATAATAATCATTTAATTGATATTTTATAAACTTATTAGGTTCATTAATGGTATTTTTTATGGGTTTAAGATATTAAATTTTAGTGTTTTGGAAGCATTTTCTTCCTTGGTTTTCATGATCGGTTTACTTATATTCATGAATGGATGTTCATTTGAAATGTGGTTAAATATATAGAATTGTGAATATATAGTATTACTAACATTAAAGAGATATAAATTATCTTATAATGATTCTAGGTTATATACTTGAGTATGAATCATTAGTTAAAATTTATTGATAAACGCTTGGATTTAGCTCGGCGGTTTTGTGCACAATAAACTTGTTTTGTATTATTCTTCCATATTATGAATGTGTAAGGATTACAGAACATTAAACAAGATAAAATACATATATTATGATCTATTTCAACCATTTAAAAAGGTTTCATGACCAGTATTAAATATAGTAATTCAAATTGAAAACTTGTATTCCTTGAGTGTGATAAATTAACACATCTCGAACGGGGTTTGCATTTGTTGTATAAAAGGAAAGGAAGAAAAGATATTATGATGAAATAATCCATTAGCATAATAAAAACCCAGTACATGTATGGTACTAGAATTATCAAGGAATTTGGATGAGGTGAGGTGAGAAGAGAGAACAAAATAATGGAACTTGTAAAAATAATTGAAAGAAAAAGGAAGAGAGGTTCACCTCTTGAGTACTCCTCCTTGAGAAACTCCTTAAAGCCTTTGTTTTTTACCTTTTGGTGAGACCAGAAGGTCTTGGAAGTGGGGGAGTAGGTTAGGGAGCTATTTTGAGCATCATTTAGGCAAGGCTTGAAGCTTTAGTGGTGTTGGAGGAAGAGGGGGTGAGGGTGGTTTATATAGTGGAGGGGAGAAGAGTTTTCTTAATATTATAATCATTAGATTATTATTTCATCTCAAGACAAGAAATAGTGAGTATTACATGACCAATAATAGTTATATATTCATGTGAGTTCGAGATTTGGGTGTTTAAATCACTCATGATTCTAGGAATAGTTAATTTAAATTATAATGTATTTATACGGTAAATTAATGTATTTTACTATTCACAAAAAAATCAAGTATTTTTGAAAAATCACAAAAATTCACCCTAACCATTTTTTGATGTGTAGAATCCAAAAATGAAGTTCATTTTTCAAAAATAATTTTTTAAATATGATTAATTAAATATTTAATTAAATCATTATTTATTAGAATTATATAAAACTTAAAATATTCATCTTTTTTAAAGGTGCCTAAATTTATTTATACATTCATGGGTATGAATAACATTCATAAGAGTCATATTACTATTCATAAGGGTAATTTACTATTCATAATGGGTGGTTACTATTAATAAGGTTAGGTTATTATTCACCAAAAATAGAGTTAATTCTATCAAACTCTAAATATCATCCTAAACACAACCGTGTATGTCATATTTATAAAATTCAAATCACAGAGCTGGAAAATTTAAGTTTAATGGATAGGTTATGTATATCTTCTATAAGAAACCATTTTTTGTTCCATAGAGGCTCATTGATTCATGAAATATAGGCTATCTAATGAATACAATGTATTTAAGATAAACATATCATAAAATTTTTGGGGTGCTACAATGTCGCTCCAACAAAGCTATGCCTGCAATTCCTTAAACATCTTTTGTGTGCCTGGATGTATAGTCTATCTCTAATGGTGGTAAGCATAAAATATTTGTTCTTGAAAATCCATAGGTACCACCATTTGATCTCTAAAACACAAAATTGAACTCCCATCAAGTTTCCATCCCTCAATGGTCTCCCCACCATTGAGTTTTGAACTCATAACCATACATTCCACATCAGATTTTTATACCTATTTGACCATATTTAACAAATCAAGAACAATCGTATCTGAAAAGAAAACGGCCACATCACCTTGGTCTTCACATTCCACATGCATGTCGGCTAGGACCGATATCAACTACCATTCATCTGAAGCTTCTTTCACCAACTGGGCATTTGGATTTCAACTCAATGCATCCACCACTAAATTCTATTTTCCTATTGTATACATCAAGTCAAAGTCAAATATCTAGAGATACTCCATCCATCTCATTTTCCACAGGTTCAAATCTTGCTGTGAGAAAATGTGTTTCAAGCTTTTGTGGTCCGCAGACACA
Organism: Viscum album; assembly: GCA_963277665.1. Classification (NCBI taxonomy): domain Eukaryota; kingdom Viridiplantae; phylum Streptophyta; class Magnoliopsida; order Santalales; family Viscaceae; genus Viscum; species Viscum album. The sequence continues at coordinate 449,385,858 of OY728157.1, read as the reverse complement.
GTAAATTTATCACCAAAGAGATAATGTCTCCATGTTTTAAAATCATGGATGACTACATATAACTCTAAATCATGTGTTGGGTAATTCTTATCATGCACCCTCAAATACCTTGAATCATAAGACACAACATGGTATCCTTGAATGAGAACACAACCCAACCTTAATCCTGAAGCATCACAGTACACCACATACCCCTGTCCTAATTTTGGAAAAATCAAGATAGGTGCTGACATAAGATGAACTTTCAGTTCTTGGAAAGACTTCTAGAATTCCTCTATCCATTGGAATGGATCATTATTCTTTGTTAGAGATATCATTGGAGAAGGTAGTCATGATAATTCATGAATAAATCTTCGATTGTAACTAGCTAGACCAAGAAACATTCGTATCTCAAAGACATTATTTGATGGTTTCCACGAGATAACAGCTTCTATCTTTTCAGGATCATAGAAACTCCTTTCTTAGAAATAACATGGTCAATAAAACATACTTAATGTATCCAAAAAATCACACTTTGATAATTTTTCATACAAACGATGATCTCTCAGGATTTTTAACACAGTTTCCAGGTTCTCCTCATGGTCATCCCTTATCTTTGAATACACCAAGATGTCATCCACAAACACCACAAAAAAAGAGTCCAGATATCACTAAAATATCCAACCCATAAAATCCATGAAGACCACTAGTTAATTCATTAGACCAAAAGTCATGAATACATATTCATAGTGGTCATATCTACTTCTGAAATCTATCTTTGGTATATCTTCATTTTGAACTCTCAATTGGTGATATCCTTATTGCAAGTAAATTTTAGAGAACCACTGAGATACACTTAATTGATCAAATAGATCATTAATGCATGGAAGTGGGTACCTATTCTTTATCATAACTTGGTTAATAATATGATAATCAACACACATTCAAATAGTTCCATCTTCTTTCTTCGCAAAAAAAAAACTAATGCCACCCATGGAGACGTACTTGGCTGAATGAAACCATTGCTTTTTAGCTCCTCTAAATGAAATTTCAATTCCCTTAACTCTGTTGGTTCCATCCTATAATACATAATGGAAATAGGACTGGTACTCAGAAGAAGATCAATCGTAAACTCCACTTCCCTTAGAGGTGGTAACTCTGAGAAGTTTTTGGGAAAGACATCTGAAAATTGATCCAAAATATCTAGGAAACTATTTTACTAGATCTATTACACTGATGCCAAACTCAATGCATCCAATTGATAATATATTGTTCCCACCATCGATGCCAACAAGATCTTTTCAGCTTTCTTTCCCATCCTCTCTCCTCTGAAGAGATGTTTGATGTCATCCTCAGTCATGAAACTAACTGTTATCCTATAATAGTCGGTGTGAGCCTTGAATGGTGTAAACCAATCCATACCTAGGATTACATCATAGACATACATGTCTAACACTGATAATTCCCATTTCTTCTCATCTCCATAAACATTTATAGTACATTCTCTACACACAAAGGCTTGACATTCTCTTTCCCCAAGAGGAGTTTTTAGTTTTAAAACAGCAGGCATCATTTCCAACTTTAAACAAAGCAAAGAAATAGCACAAGAAGAAATGAATGAATGTGATGAACCAGTATCTAAGAGAACTTGCACAAGGTTAGAATTCAAAATAATCGTACCTCTCACCATATATAGTCTAGCCTGGTCATCAACAATCATCTTCTCAGCTCTATAATATTGCTTCATCGCTACAATATTCTTCATGTTTCCTTGGTGATATTTCCCTGGTTGAAGAGTCATGGTATTTCTAGAATCACCATTGATAGATCTACTCTACTAACAAGACTGATTCTGTTGTCCTCACCCTATTGAAGTATATGATGCTTGTGATTTCTGAAAAGTGTCTCAATCACCTGACCATGAAGTACTGCGATAATAGAACTAAAGACACCCCAACTATTTCTAGATATGAAATTATCTAGGTTGTGTCATACACTCTCTCTTTATATGGTCAAATAAATCACATTGAAAGGAACATTATTTTATCTTATGTTGTGGAGGAAGGTTCACTTATCCAGCCATCTGATTTGGATTTCCACTTCTACCTTGGAAATGGGTGTCACTTTTTTGCTTACTCCAAGCATTTAAGTTCCCACCATTCCCTATAGGTATCATCATACCTCCTCCCATATATACTAACATATCACGTTCTTCTATAGTCACTCTGTTCACCGTCTCTGTATAATCAGTAATACAGAGCACCACAATCTTTGATCGAATCTCTTTCCTTATCCCTGATTTGAAGATTCGTTCCTTTAAATATGCACTTGTTGCAAAATCTGGGTCAAAACACACTAAATTCCTAAATTTATTCTCATATTACATGATAGAGAGATTATACTTCTTCAGGATAAAAAATTCCATCATTTTTTGGATCTTGAATGTATGAGGATAGAATTGTTTATTGAACAATTCCTCAAAATCCTCCCATGTAAGGCCTTCATCCAATTTAGCCTACATCGCTAAATCCCACCACTGGCATGCATGATCCTCGAGCATATACATGGCTAGCTTGAATTTTAGATATGATGGTGTGCTGATGAAATCGAAGATATGATTCATTCTACTTAGCCACAGCTTTGCTTTTTTGGGTTCAGCGTCACCCCGAAAGTTAGGTGGTTTCTGCATCATGAACTGGATGTTATAATCCACATGCCTTGGCGTATTCCTTCAGTTCCTCATATCCATAAATTGAAAATATTGTACAATACTCTGAACTAGCTCTTTGTTCAACCATGGTTCAGGTGAAACCACATTCTCCACTACTTCTTCGGGTTGGTTTCGACGATGCCTGCTGGGTGCCATTTTCTAAACCAACAACAAACTCCATCAATCTCATTATCTAGTAATTTATGGATTAGACTTTAAAATTATATCACATCAACTATCACAACATTTTTTTCCAAAACAAAAATTTTTCCATTTCCACCATTTTTGAAAAAAAAATCTTATTCCTATTTTTGGAAATCAAACCATTTTTAAAATATATCAAAAATTATTTTTCAAAGTCTTTCATTTGAAAATAGTTTCATACTTTTTCCAAAATCAACACTTTATACACAACATGACTCATTACTCAAAATGTTGTATGCACTCCTAGTGGGAAGTCATTCCTATAAAATGCATGTCATGTTCATCTCATTGGCTAAACCCATGACAATGAGGTTTTAAAATTCTAGAAGTGTCTCCAAACACTTATTTACCCAACTACATGGTAACTTGAAGTTCAGCATAAATGGGTTAGCTATATCTTTTTATGCTATGCATTTCAAGTCCCGACAATCCTACTCCTTTCTAAGATTCCATCCCAAAGAATAGACAAGAATGAATTTCAACTCCAAGACCAAGAACACTAATGACGACATGTTAGGCAAGGACTGAAAAAGATGATAACCTTTTTAATACAAAGGAAGGACCAGACTGATACTATCTGTAATGACCTGTAAATTCTCATTGTCTTGAGAGTACAATGAGTCATTACTAGGACTTAAACAACATCCCCAAGATGCCAAAGGCAGGAAATAAATTCCAAAGGGTTTAAAAGCAAGTGGGGGATGATTTAACCTTTAATTTCTAAAAACAATAACCCAACAGGCATCCACAAACAGCTCACTATATGATTCAAGAAATGAACTAAGACATTTCAAATCATTCTCTTTAAAACAACCAACCAAGGTATGCAACAGCATAATACAAACCAAAATCAAAGTAAACCGTGGAAGGATGAAAAAAAAATCCAATACAAAACTCAAACTCCAAGATCCACAAACTCCATACTCCAACATCACCAAGTAGTCCAAATTATCTTGTTGTGGTGTTAAAGTAGTGTGATACATTACATTTTCCCAAGTCCCGGAAGGTAGAATCTAAAAAAGATCCAATGTTACAAAGCAGGTGTGAGTATATAACTCAATTGGTCTTCCCCAATTACTTCCCTACTCACACCACTAGGATAGAATAGTTAACAACATTTATGTAAAATAGTTTATATAAATAATCTATCAAAATAGTTTATAAAGAAATATAAACCAGTTCCAAAAACCATTTACAACCAAGTGAAAACAAAACTAAATGAAACCAATTTCCAGCAATCTATTTTTCTAGAAAATTATTAATCAATTATTAATAACCAATTCTTATCACCATTTTTGCATACCCATTCCATAGTTCACAACACACCCACACATGCATGCTTCGTTCGAGAGTTCCATACTCATGATAAGTCTCTCATCTAATTACCTTGTGTCCTAATGACACATGCTTTCGATATAGGGTCACGCACCTTTTACCCCAATGGTACACATTTCTTATTTGGGGGAATTTCAAAAATGAACTCACACAAAACCCAATGTATTCCAAAACCATTCCAAATAACCATTTCAACCCATTTCAATAAAATTGTACTTATATTGAAAACCAAAGAACAAACCAATTTCAAAACAATCATTTCATTTCAATAAAATATCCCCTTTTCATTGAAAATATCTAATAAAATTCATGTTCCAAAATTATAGAAAATCCCCAATTTAAAATCTATATTTTAAAACCAATAACAAAAGCACTTTATTCAAAACACCCAATTTTCTAGATTTCTACAATTTACCAAACAATCACAGAAGAAGGTTTCCAAAAATTCATAACCATCCAATTCACAATAAATTTATCATAGGGAAATCAATTTTAAATAATTCCCATCAGTTATACTAAGTGGATTCGAGATAGAATCCCCCTACCTTAAAGGTTTTAATGAAACTTGGCAATGGATGAAGAACACTTAAGAAAACCGGGTTTATTCTTCACAGAATCTCCTAATATCTTTTCTCCTAGAAATATCAAGACAAAATCTAAACTTATTTTTCATAAACACTCATAGATATACCCATAACGGGTGTATATATAAGAAACCAAGAACAGAGGAGAATTATATTTAAGTAGATCTAAGAAACCGATCAAAAAAAATGAAAAACGATCACATACCCCAAGAATACGACTTCAAATCACTCAGGGAAGCCTTTGGATTTACAATGGACATATGGGAGAAACCTCTTAGAACCTTGGAGAAGAACAATACCTAGTTATAGCTGATTTGGGTCAAAAAAAAGTGAGTTATGGAAAAAACGAGTGAGATCTTATTTTTAAGGATCTATATTTGACCCTGCGCACGGTTTGGCCGCATGGTTAGGAAAACTGTGCACTAATCATGTGGTAGCTACTGATTGCACGACCTACCCTTGAACGGTCTCCCCAAATCATGATCCAACTATGCTAGATATATTAACTCATGAATAACACTATGCATGGTTATTTCTAGGAATGTTGCATAGTTTGGACAAACTGTGTGTCGCCCATGTGACCTTCATTTAGCCCCAAAACACTTCCAAAGTTCTCCAAAATCTCCCAACCTACACCCTTATAATTTATAACCCTAAAAGTATCAAGGGTTACATACTAGAAACTAGGGGTACTACATTCTCCCCACCATTGGTCTTTCCTTCCTCATAAATTAGAAAACATTCGCTTCCCTGAAAGAGTTTTGGTCACTGCTATTTCATTTCCTTCTCACATTTCAAAGTCTCTTCCTGAATCTGACCATGCTTCCATAAAACCCATACCAGACCAATGATTTTTCCATGAAAGAATTTCTCTTTCCTATCCATAATCCATATCAGCATATTTATCAACGAAGCATCCGAATCTAGGCCAATGTGATCCCATATGATCACATGGTTAGGATCAAACTGACACTTTTTCAACTAAGATACATGGAACAAATTATGTACCAAAGTAAATCATTATTGTAATGCCAACCAATATTCCACCTCTCTGAACCATTATGGTATCTTGAAAGGGACAATGTATCTAGGATGTTACTTTCCCTGCTTCCCAAAACGATGATGTCCAAGTCTTGGAGAGATCCTCAAGAACACATGATCAGTCGCGGAAAACGACAATGGCCTTCAACGATGATCTGCATAAGATTTCTAACAACTCTATGACATGTCCATCCTCTTTATGATTAACTGAATCATCTTTGTTATTTCATGGACAAGGCTCATCCCAAATAGTGAATTTTCACCTGTTTCCACCCAGCATAGTGGAGAACAACATGGATTCCCATACAATGCTTCAAATAAATCCATAAGTATCAAGGCCTGATAGCAGTTATTATATGAGAAATCCACTAAGGGTAAGTGCTCCTCCCATGAGCCACCAAAACCCATTACACAAGCCTACAACATGTCTTCCAACATTTTTATCATCCATTTGGATTTACCATCTATCTGAGGATGATATGTCAAGATCATATTCAACTGAGTGTCAAGGGATTTCTATAAGGATTTCCAGTAATGAGACATGAACCTCAGATCTCTATCCGAGATGATTGAAACTGGTATGCCATGTATCTTTACCAATTCTTGGATATAAATTATTGATAGATCCTCTACTATATGAGTTTAAAGAATAGGAATGAAATGGGCCGACTTGGTAAGATGATCCACTATCACCCATATGGAATCGTATTTATGAACTATTCTTGGAAGACCTATAACAAAATCCATCACTATCTACTCTCATTTCCACACTAGGATAGGTAAAGACTACAACATAATTGCAGGTATATAATAGTCTGCTTAACATTCTAACAAGTTAAGCATCATGAGATGAACTCAGCCACCTTTCTTTTCATGTCACTCCACCAAAACTACACCTTCAATTCCTTATACATCTTTTGTGTTCCTAGATGTATATCCCATCTTATATGGTGGTAAGCATGAAGTATTTGTTCCTAAAAATCCATAGTTACAGCCATAAAATCTCTAAAACAAAAAACTAAACTCCCATCAAGTTTCCAACCCTCAATGATCTCCCCACCATTGAGTTTTTAACTCCTAACCAGACATTATGCATCAGATATTTGTACCTATTTGACCATATTTACCAAATCAGGAACAATTATAGATAAAAATAAAACTGCAACATCACCTCTGTCTTTATATTCCACATGCATGTTGGCTAGGACCGACATCAACTTCCATTCATCTGAAGCTTCTTTCGCCAACTGAGCATATGGATATCTACTCAATGAATCCTCCATTGAATTCCATTTTCATTATGTATACATCAAGTCAAAGTCAAAAATCTGGAGATCCATCTCCTTTTCTGCAGGTCCAAATCTCACTATGAGAAAATGTGTTCCACACTTTTTTGGTCCATGAACACATTAAATTTCTCACCAAAGAGATAATGTCTCCATGTTTTCAATGTATAGAAGACTGCAGCTAACTCCAAATCATGTGTTGGGTAATATTCCTCATGTACACTCAACGCCCTTGAACCATAATCCATGACATGGTCTCCTTGAATGAGAACAGAACCCAACCCTGATCCAGAAGCATCACAGTACACCACATACCCCTATCCTGATTTTGGAAAAATCAAGCTAGGTGACGATGTAAGACAAACTTTCAGTTCCAAGAAATACTTCTAGCATTCCTTTATCCATTGGAATGGAGCGTTCTTCTTTGTCAGATCTATCATTTGAGAAGATATTTGTGAGAATTCATGAGCAAATCTTCAGTAGTAACTAGATAGACTGAGAATACTTTGTATCTCTAAGGCATTCTTCGATGGTTTCCATGAGATAACAGCTTCTATATTTTTAGGATCAACAAAAATGCCTTTCTCATAAATGACCTATCCAGGAAAACACACTTCCTATATCCAAATATCACACTTTGATAATTTGGAATACAAACGTTGATCTCTCAGGATTTGTAACATTGCTTCAAGGTTCTCCTCAGGGTCATCCATTGTCTTTTAATACACTAAGATGTAATCCACAAACACCACAAAAAAAGTCTAGATATCACTGAAATATCTAATTCATCAAAGCCATGAAAACCACTAGTGCATTTTTTAGACCAAAAGGAATGACTACATAATCATAGTGGCCATATATGATTTTGAAAGCTATCTTTGGAATATCTTACTTCCAAACTCGCAATTGGTTATATCCTGATTGAAAGTCAATTTTAGAGAACCACTAAGCCCTCCTTAATTGATCGTACAGATCATCAATGTGTGGAAGTGGGTACCTTTTCTTTATCATACCTTGGTTAAGCTTATGATAATAAACACATAGGAAAATATTTCCATATGCTTTCTTCACAAACAAAACTGGTGTTTCCCTAGTAGACATACTTGGCCGAATGAAACCCTTTCTTTCTAGCTCCTCCAACTACACTTTAAATTACCTTAACTCTATTGGTGTCATCCTATAAGATGGAAGGGAAATATGACTGGTCCTCAGAAATCAACCAATCATAAACTCTAATTCCCTTAGAGGTGGTAACCCTGATATGTTTTTGGAAAATACATTTGTAAATTGATCCACAATAGATAGAAAATTGTTTTCCTCAATCTCTTCCATTGATGCCAAATTCAATGCTACCAACTGATAAGATATCATTCCCATCGTCAGTGCCAACATGCTCTTTTCATCTTTCTTTACCATCCTCTCTCCTCTGAAGAGATGTTTGATGTTGTCCTCAGTCATGAAACTAACTGTTCTCCTATAACAGTCAATGTGATCCTTGAAATTTTTCAACCAATCCATACCCATGATTACATCATAGACATCCATGTCCAACACCAAGAAGTCCCATTTCATCTTATCTCCATCAACAGTTATTGTACATTCCCTACACACAAATTCTTGACATTCTCTTTCCTTGAGAGGAGTTTGTAGTTTTAAAACAGCAGGAATCATTTCCAACTTTAAACAAATAAAATCAACAGTATGATAAGAAATGAAATAATGAAATGCACCAGTATTGAATAGCACTTTCACAAGGGTAGAATTCAAAATAATCATACCTCTCACCGTAGATGGTACATCCTGATCATCAACCATCATATTCTCAGCTCAATATAATTTCTTCATCACTTCACTATTCTTCTTATTTTCTTGCTGAGATTTACCTAGTAGAGAAGTCATGGTATTTCTAGAATCACCATGGCTAGCTCTACTCTACTGACCAGACTGATTCTATTATCCTCACCCTATTTAAGCATACAATGCTTCTGATACCTGAGAAGTGTCTCGAGCACCTGACTATGGAGCACTAGGACAATAGCGATGAAGATGACCCATCTATTTACAGTTTTAAATGATCTAGGTTGTTTCATACACTATCTCTTTATGTGGTCAAATGAACCACATTGAAATCAACCGACTTTGCTCTTGGGTCATGGAGGAAGGTTTACTGATCTAGTAATCTAATTCTGATTTCCAATTCCACCTTGAAAATAGGTGTCCCTTTTCCACTTCATCCCAGCATTTGAGTTCCCAAAATTCCTTATAGGTATCATTATACCTCCTCCCATATATCCTGAGATATCACATTCATCCACAGTCGCTCTGTTCACCATCTCCGTATAATTAGTAATATAGAGCACCAGAATCTTCTATCGAATCTCCTACCTTATCCCTGATTCAAATATGCGTGCTTTTAAAGATGCACTTGCCACAACTTATGGTGAAAATCACACTAAATTCATGAATTTAGCCACATATTCCATGATAGAGATATTATCCTTCTTTAGGATAAATAAGTCTATATTTTTCTGGATTTTGAACATATTATGATATAATTGTTTGTTAAACAATTCTTCAAAATCCTCCCATGTAAGGCCATCATCCAATTTATCCTGCACTACTAAATCCCACCACTGTCATGCAAGATCCTTGAGAATATATGTGGCTATCTTGACTTTGAGATCTGATGGTGTGTCGATGAAATCAAAGATACAATTCATCCAACTCAGCCACACTTCTACCTTTTCAGGTTCATCATCACCACAAAAGTTATGCGGATTTTTCTTCCTGATCTAGATGTTATGATCCACATGCCTCAGCTCATTCCTATGATTCCTCTTATCCACATTTTGAAAATCATGGACAATACTCTGAACTAGCTCTTGGTTAAATCGTGTTTCAGGTGCAACCACATTTTCTGATGCTTCTTTGTGTTGGTTTTGACGACGCCTACCAGGTTCTATTTTCTAAACCAACAACAAACTCCATCAATCTCATTCTCTAGAAATTGATGGCTCAACATTTCAAATTATATCACATAAACTTTCACAACATTGTTTTCCAAAAACAACCTTTTTCCATTTCCACTATTTTTGAAAAAAAAAATCATATTCTTGTTTTTGAAAATCAAACCATTTTCAAAATATATCAACCATTCTTTTTCAGAGTCTTTCATTTGAAAATAGTTTCATACTTTTTCAAAAATCAATACTTTATACACAACATGAATCATTACTCAAAATGGTGTATGCACTCCTAGTGGTAAGTCATTCCTCTATAATGCATGTGATGTACATCTCATTGGATAAACCCATGATAATGAGGTTTAAAAATTCTAGAAGTGTCTCTAAACACTTATGTATGCAACTCTATAGTAACTTGAATTTTAGCATAAACAGGTTAGCTACGTCCTTTTATGCTATACACTTCAAGTCCCAAAAATCCTACTCCTTACTAATATTTCAACCTAAAGAATAGAAAAGAAGGAATTTCAACTCCAAGAACAAGAACATTGATGACTAATTGTTAGTCAAGGACCAAACAAGCTGATAACATTTGTACCACAAAGGAAGGACCAGACTGATACCATTTGTAATGACCTTCCAATTATCATTGGATTGAGAGTACAGTGATTCATTACTGGGCCTTAAGTTACATCCCCAAGAGGCCAATGGCTGGAAATAAATGCCGAAGGGTTTCAAATAAAATGGGGGATGATTTACCCTTTAATGTCTAAAAATAGAAAAGCAATAACCATCCAAAAACAGCTCACTATATGATGCAAGAAATGAACTAAGACATTTCAAATAGTTCTCTTTAAAAAAACTAACTTGGGTATGCTACAGAATAAGACAAACCAACATCAATATAAATAGTGGAAGGACAACAAATAAACTCTAAGACAACACCCAAACTCAAATATCCATAATCTCCATGCCCTAACATCACCAAGTAGTCCAAAGTATCATGTTGTGGTGCTAAAGTGGTATGATACTTTAACTTTTCCAAATTCTCAGAAGGTATCATCTGCAAAATACCCAATGTGAAAAAGTAGGGATGAGTATATAAATCAGTAGGTTTTTTCCAATGACTTCCGTAATCATTCCATTAGGATAGTAGAGTTAGCAATATTTACATAAAATAGTTTATATAAACAATCTCTCAAACCAGTTTATAACAAAATATAAACCAATTCCAAAAATCATTTACAACCAACTGAAAACAAAACTAAATGATACCAATTTCTAGAAAGTTATTTTTCTAGAAAATAACTAATAAATTCTTAAAAATCGATTCTTATCATCATTTTGGCATACCCATTCCATAGTTCACAACACACCCACACATGCATGCTTCGTTCAACAGTTCCATACTCATGAGCAGTCTTTCATCCAATTACCTAGTGTCCCAATGACACACACCCGTGATCTAGGGCCACACACCTTGTACCCCAATGGTACACATCCCTTATTTAGGGTAACATCGAAAATGAACTCACACAAAACCCAATTTATTCCAAAACCATTCCAAATAACCATTTCAAACCATTTCAATAAAATTGTACTTTTATTGAAAACCAAAGAAAAAACAAATTTCAAAACAACCATTTCATTCCAATAAAAAATCTATTTTTATTGAAAACGTCTCATCAAATCCATGTGCAAAAAGTCTAGAAAATACACGATTTAAAATCCATATTTTAAAACCAAGAACAAAAGCACTTTATTCAAAACACCCAATTTTTGAGATTTCTACAATTTACCAAACCATCACAAAAGAAGGTTTCAAAAAATTCATAACCAACCAGTTCATGATAAATTTATCACAAGGAAATAAATTTGAAATCATGACCATCAGTTCTACTAAGTGTAGGTGAGAGAGAACCCCCTACCTCAAAGGTTTTGTTGAAACCTGGCAATGGATGAAGAAAACTTAAGAAAACCAGGTTGATTCTTCATGGAACCTACTTATATCTATTCTCCTAGAAAGATATAGACCAAAATGTCAACTTATTTGGCATCCACACTCATATATATACCCATAATGAGTTTAGATATAATAAACCAAGAATATAGGAGAATTAGATCTATGTAGATCTAAGAAACCAATCAAGAACGTTGAAGAACAACCGCATACCACAAGAATACAGCTTCAAATCACCAAGGGAAGCCTTCATATTTCAACCATACAGATGGGAGAACCCTATTAGACCTTTAAAAAGGGAAAATCCTCAGTTAGAGCTGATTTTGGTCAAAAACAAGTGAGTTATGGAAAAAACGAGTGAGATCCTATTTTTAAGGATCTAGATTTGACTTTGCACATGGTTTGGCCGCACGGTTAGAAAAATTGTGTGCTAATTGTGCAGTAGCTACTTCCTGCACGGCCCCCCCTTGAATGGTCTCCCCAAATCATACTCCAAAAGTGCTTAATCAACTACCTCGTGAAGAACACTATGCATGATTTATCTTAGGAATGCCGCACAGTTTGAACAAACCGTGTGTCGCCCGTGTGACCTTCATTTAGCCCCAAAAAAACATCCAAAGATCTCCAAACTCTCCCAACATCACCCTTACACTTTATAACTATAAAAGTGTCAAGTAAGGGTTACATACCAGAAACTAGGAGTAATACATCATTGATTCACCCTCCCACCTTTTAGTGATACAACCAGACCTAAGAACTTAAATTGGTATTAAATATAACAATATTCATTTTTGAAAGATTTAAACTTAACAGAATATTAAAGATGTAAAATCTAAATTCAGTAAATAAATGAGGTATCCCTGTCTTTTATTGAAAGAAAATTTATGGATGAAAAAATGGGATGTTTCCCTATCTCTTATCTCAAGGACAAGAGGTTAGTAATGTAGTAATTTTTGTTTTTACCCCACTTGGAAGAGATGATCCCATTATATGTGATAACAAGATAAATATGAAAGTTGATGGGGGAAACTAGTAATTTTATTTCATCATACTTATCTAATAAAGAATATACCAAATTATTGTTACTCGATATAGCTAAGTATAAGTGGATAAAATTGAAAATATTTATGATAGGAATGTGAATCTCAAAAAAAATGAACTAAATATTTGGAGATCTAAGTTTTAATATATTTCAATGAATCATGATGAGACTATAGATAAATACTTTATGTAGATCCCCATGATGGATTGACCACTCAGAGGGGAGGGGTGAATCAATGGTTTATTTTTATGAATTCCTTTTCCTTTAAATTCAACCTCTAAAACTTGTTACAACTCTTGATCCATGGAATATTATCTCTTAATCTCACCTCTTGTGAAGTTGTAATATAGAGAGAGATCAATACAAAAAAATTAAAATGTTTGTAAAAATCATAATCTTTGTTATCGATCACATATTCTTCACTATTAAACAATTTATTACACTACTAACAACACCATGTGAGAGACTTATCTTAATTTTAGCTCTAACTAAAATACTTCTACTACATATCTAACTGATAGAATCATTTTTCTTTTAAATCTAACTAAAATAATTTCTACTCCAGCTCTAACCAAGAAGCTCATTCTACTACTGGAACCAACCAAAATACTTCACCTAATCTCATAAACAATTAGGAGACTTCACCTTTCTTTAAGTCATTATCCACTATAAGATGATCTATTGATCTTTCTCCATAAGTTCACCGAATCTGATTTTCTCTTGTACCTATTCAAGAATCTTCAACACCCTCAAATCAAGTCTGTCGATCTTGCTCAAATATTTTGATCACCTGTAACAGACCAATTTCCTTAATTCAACTATGATCAGTCTTTTATTTATTCCATATTAATTATGAATTCCCTACCTTACTTGTTTATATACAATAAATGAACATAAATTCTTAACTATTATTTTAATCAAGAAGAAACTTGCACAATCACAGTTTTTTCTCATCTTGAATTTTCAACACAATCTCAAAAAGTTTCACTTCATGCATGAATTTCATGGATGTATCATCCAAGACTATAAAACATATATAGAATATTATTCTATTATTATTTTATGTTCTTTTATCAATTTTGTTTTTGGTTTTATTCAAGTGTTTATGTAGTCAAACATGCATGTATACCTGCACATCCTTCCACATTCACTTATTCCTTCAATATTTCTTTACGTATATACACATTTAATACTTTTATTATTCTTGTAACTCGCTATATCAAGAGTTATTTCATGGACTTATCAAATCAAAACATTCACACAAGTTCTTGAGAATGTTCTATCTTTACCCTATTCGTGTAAGAGTTAGTCAAGCGCACAGGTTCATAAACAGTTTATGCAAGATGTGTATTGCGCTATCCCGATTTTCTTTGTGGAACAAGATCTTTACAAAGAAAATTTTGTGTTTTTTCAAACATATAATTCCCATGGGATGTTATTCTCATTCATGTAAGAGTATCATGAGAGGATTTCTCTCTTCATGAACCGGAAGGCTTCATGGTGGATCTATTTTTTCAAAAACAAGAGTACTTATCAATATATGTAGCATCACACATTATATTGGTTATACTTTATTTATAGGAAAGCCTCGTTTCCCAACACCACCTTAGGTCTGATAATTATGCCACATTAAGAATCTAATTTTTATTCTGTGTCATGTATCTCTATAAACACCTAAATACCATATGTTTCTAAACTCATCTTACATAAATATCCATTTCATATTTTGTTAGGTGTGTTCGAGTTTTATTATCACGGTGAAGTGATAACCTATATGAGATGAGGATCACATATATATTTAAATCTTGAGCTCCTCCATTTTTTCAAATGGACTTTATAACTTCATTTGAATTCGTTTGAAGCTATATTTTTTATTTATCTACATGCATTCAAGGAAGAGACTTCATGAATTGAGGTTCAATGTCTTGTCACCTCATAAACTCAACCTCAGAATAACCATAGAAACCATGGCTTTGATCGATGATGGTCGGACCATTTAATCTTTCATGTGGAACCCTTAAAGTGTTGATAGAGGTAAAGGATGGTGAGGGATCAATCGAACAGTCTAGTTTAAAGATATCCAACTTTTCTTCAAATGTCTATATCTTTAAAGGAATGAGGAACAGTATGAATCACCTCCCATGTCCCATATCAGACATTCCTTTAGTATAGTGGTGCTTAAAAAATAATCTTGTATCAATGATATTATGTTTAAAGGAAGAAGGGGATCAGCACCCACAAAACAACTCATACACACCACTACACCATTATTCCACCTCGCATTGTGAAACCATCACCTCCATATGTTCTTTTTAGGAAGTCTTACAGGTGCTATGTGGCTACCCACACTCCTCTTCCACTATGAAGGGTCCTTGGGCCGACTTTCCCATGGGGTTGACCCACAGGTCTTCCAAGTGTGGTTGATGGGATGGTCCTTGTGGGCTTGTAATGGTTGGTTAATTTTTTATATAAGGACCATTAATCTAATAAAAATAATTTCTAAAAACATATAGAATTATAACTAATCTCAAATTCCTTATTCATCATGAAATTATATAAGAATAATTTTTATGGAATTCATAATGTAATACTCCTCATGAAAAATATAGGAATATATTTTTTTCATGACTAACTTCAACTCTTCTTCTACTATTCCATAGAATTAATATTTTCATGTCCTTTAATTGTTGTATTCATTTTTAATTTCTTCAAAAATAATTTTGTAAATGTCTTTGACAATGAAGATAAATTCAATCAATCATCACAATTAACATGTAGAATTTCTTAAGCATGACATAAAATTCCATTAAATGAATCCATATCGATTCTCTAAGCATCAAAACTTATCACCAACAACTCACCAAACACATATTGACATATCATTGGAAAAAAATCAACATTAGGCCCGAAAATATCTCCCTTTGAATTTTTTTTAATATCTCTTATCATATTTAAAATCTGATATGTGTGCTTAAAGATTTCTCCCCCTTATTGGAAATAAAATGCAAATGATAAGTGGGGTATTTTAAAAAACATTTTCTCCTCCCTTTTAAGTTTATATCTAGAACACTTTAGAGATATAGATTGTACCACATGGGTTTCTTAGTAAAGATACTTTAGTTAATCAACTCTATGTATATGTGGGCTAACCCAGTGTTGAAAACAGGAGGGATACAACCACGGTTGTCTATGATGGTATATAAACTACCATTCATGTGAAATCATGCTTAGAAATTATTAATTACCATTTAAGGGGTTGAAAGGGACCATATTTATCAATAAAATGATAAATCTTGCACAAAATTCAATAGATACGTCATAAAGTTCAGGTGTAAAAGATATAGATCCATCTTGTCTCATTTTATCATCATCTAAACACTTCCCATTAATTGATATGATTAATATAATTAAGAATTAGGGATAAAAATGTGATTGTATTACCCCATATTCCAATTTTATAAATATGTTCAAAAGTTACACATTCAAAAATGTAGTGAAGTTTTAATAGTTTTAACTAATCAATTATCCCCCTCAAGGGATGCATCTATATCCTTAAATTCCCTGAAGGTTTTTATAAAATAATATATATATATAGGGGAATAAGAAGGGACAATTTTTTCATCAAGAGTAACATTAAGGATGATAACCTCTTCTCAACCTGGGTCATTCTTTTCTCCCAATCTCAGTCAACTTTTCATCAACTTTGTGTGGAATAACTTTTTCCAACTCACTTTTTATTTTTAATTTCTTTCCTTTATATTTAGAAAGTTCTTCATATTTGTAATGACTTGAACTATTTGGGCCTTCTTGGATGGTTGAAGGTCGATACACCACAACCCCAAGCTCACCTTTAATAGGCTAGGGGCTGGAGGCAAGCACTAATAATGAATAACTAAAATGGGAGGCCTTTTACTAAATTATCTATACACATACACCTAGATGTATCTATGAAAAAGTGTATAGGAATAATAAAAATGTTACGAAATCTAGAGTATAACTATGTATGAAATAAACTATAGGGAATACATTAGATTAGGAAAAATTAAGCCAAAGTGAAAAGGGTAAAAATACATGCCCAACCCAAAATAAAGTCTCAACCTGACAAAAACTAGAATAAAGGAAAACATAGAGATTCCTACTCCTGATCTCCAAATCCCAACCATCGTACACATTCAATGCACCCTAGTATCGTTAATATCCACCAAATTCACTGTTGATCTATCTGTAATCTATATAAGACCTGACACATGTGGGAAAATCCCATATAGGGGTGAGTATATACATACCCATTTAAAATCCCTAAAAACCAAAAATGGGGAAATAGAAAGAAACGGTAAAGGTCATATCAACCCATAAAAAGAGTGAAATGAACCCCATCATAGATATATTCTCATAAAGAAATCTAGATGAGAGAGTAAGGGGATATCCATCGCTATATACTATCCTAGAATGATGAGTCTTCCCTGAGTACATATGGTCATTATCATATACTATTAGGTCATGTCGGTTTATAGATGGTCTTTCCTGAGTACATATGGTCATTATCATGTACTATGGGTCATGCATGTTAACATGTTCATGTACATATTCATGTACCTAGTTGTGCCTAGGTAACGATCCATTACCGTGTTCCTCTAGGTGTGATCGTGTACTCCTAGAGTACATGGCATTTCATTCAACATCGGGCCTTATGCGTGTGAAATTCGCACACAGATTGGCCACCTTGAGTGGGGTCATGTGGTATGTGGTCCCAACCACTTGTAATGTTATCCTTATCTTCTCTAAAACTATAGCCACCGTAGTTGGGGGACTACATAGTGTGTGTTCCAGGAATACACACCATATAGTCGAGTTTCCCATAGAAACTCTGGGAAGATTCACATGTCACCATAAAACCATAATTGTCATTATTTATACCATGAATCATGTTGAGGGTATTAGATCTAGATTCATCTATGACCAATCCATTGTTGGTGGTCAGATTCCTTCCACCCAAGCCCTCCATCGCTTCACCAATATCCACCATAATTATCTCATTACTACTCAGGATCCTGAATCCATTATGGATTCACCTGCAACCCACAACTTTTATTGATCCATTAGAAAATCATAAATCCATTCATAGTTCATAAAACCACAATGAACCTGGAGGTTCAATTGTTCTTGAACCATCCCCTACAATGTCAAACTGCAACCCCTTGGGCCAACAACAAATAATGAAAATAATAGATGGGAAAAGTACATAAGCAAAGTGAATCCATCATTGGTCAAGTGTTCTTGGCCAATGGTCATAAAATCATGATATCAGGGTGATAGTAGGTAAAATTTATTAATTATATCATATCAATATGACAAATAAATTGTTGGGATCATGCGAAGTACAATAAATAACAAATCAAGAAAAGAAGATAATAATTCATACTCAATCTTTTAATCAAAAGGGAGAAAACCAAAACTGATGAGTCCTACCTCAATTTATAATTGATCATTGGTGAATAAAATGTTCACTGAGGATGAAAAACACCCATAGTGTTCACTTCCTCTTTATACACCTTGATCCAATCATTATTCGTTCTTAGATCTGATCTTCAAATGAATAATTTCAAAACCTCCTCTCAAACCCTTATAGGGTAATGCAGCTAACCCTGGAGAATTTATATAGTTTTTTATTTATAGAGATTTTTATTTAGGTCATTTAAAATAAATAAATTATTTATTTATTTATTTTAATTAAACACACCCACCAATAGTTTCTTTCCTTAAAACGTCTTATTCCTACCAACCTTAGGTCACACCTATGGTAAACCATGATTTACATAATCAACCAGATATCCCATCCGAGTTCCTAAACAATGGGAAAATCTATTTCTACTAAAATTATGAGTTCAATTTCAATAAAATATATTAATATTTTTAATATATTAATTTTGGGGCCCCAAGACACTCAAAAACCATTCCTACTCTGAGGATAAATCCGGATATATGCATTGAAATATTCAAAGGACTAAATACATTAAACGAGAGGCATTACATTCTCCCCTCTTTTAAGGATTTTCTCCTAAAAAGCACCAGATACACAAAATGATGGGGGTACTATGTCTATATCTGACTCTCTTGTGCTCAATAGCTCTCCTACACATTCTCATGCTACCAAAGCACACAAACCAAAGAAATGGTCCATTCCCAAAATATCCTCTCCTACCAACCCTAGATCGCCAATGGTTACTCTACAATGTTATCTCTGCCCTCAATGTACAACTCACCCCTATCAATAATGTGCATAGGGTTGTGCATGTATCTCCTCATATGTGACACATGGAAGATGTCATGGACCCAATCCAACTATGGGGGGTAAGTCTAGGTGGTAGGCACCATCACCAACCCTATATGGGATCTCTAATGACTATATTAACCTCGTGGGTAGCTTGTATCCCTGGTAAAACCTCCACAATCCTCATCATGGGGAGAATAGGAGGAATACATGGTATCTATGCTCAAAATACAAGGTCCTACAACATCAATCTGCAAAAGATTTATGTCTTCTACAAGCTATCTTCATGGGCTCACGGATCACTTGAACCTTCTTCGTCATTGCCTACACCATCTCTGGCCCAACTAGAGATATCTCTCCAATATTAGTGCAGTATAAGGCTGACCTGAAAGGTCCCCCATATAGGTCCTCTAAAGGTTCCATGGCGATAGTAGAGTGATAGTTGTTATTATAAGAAAACTATACCAATGGAAAGTGATCTTTCCAACTCTATATAAATTCCAACACATAGTTCTTTAGCATATCTTCCAAGACCTGGATAGTCTGATCAGTCTTCCTAGGGGTAAAATTCCATACTCATCCTCAACTGGGTCCTAAATGTCTACTGTAGCCCTCTCTACAACCATGATGTGAACCAAGCATCATAGTTAGAGATAATTAGTGAGGGTACTCCAGGAAGCCGTATGATATCCCGCACATACAACTACCCTATATTCTCTACCAAAATCTACTCCATAATAGAAAGGAAGTGTTAAAACTTGGTAAGTCTATCAACAATCACTCATATGGAATCATGGCCATTCACTATCCTTAGAATACTAGTCATGAAGTCCATATATATGTTTTCTCATTTCCACTCTGGGATATAAAAAGGTTGTGTCAAACCTACCAAAACCCATTTCTTATCCTTCACCTGCTGATATGTGATTCACTGAGAGATAGACTTAGTGATACTACACCTCTTCTCATCCCACTAAAACTACCACTGAAGTTCCGTGTATATCTTTTCAAAATAAAGATGTGCAAACAAGGGAGAAGTGTGAAACTCACTCATCACCTCCTCATAAAATATGATCGGAACCATCGTCCATCCCTGGAAAAGGATGACATTTCCCCTCCTTCATAAAATCTTTTTGGTGAATCCTTTGAGGATATATGGTCATGTACAACCTCATAATCGATGTCTCCCAACTGAGCCTCTCTCACATGCTGAAGAAGAGGATAAGTCACCTCCATCAACTGAAGAAAAATTGCACACCTCTCTTCCACTAGGGTTAGCTGCAAAGACTCCAACTACTCAGACACCTCCTCCACCAAGTGAGAATGGGACTTGTTGTTAAGGTTATAAACCACCATGTTTACCTACCTAGAAGTATATAATATCTTGAATTCATATTCTAGTAGTAACTACAACCAATGCCTTTTTTTGGGTTAATATATATCATTGTGAAGAGATACCTGAGACTCTGATGGTTTGAGTATACAACAAAGCACTCTCCCATAAGATAGTGCATCCACACCTTCATAGAAAAGAATACCAATATCAACTCTAGGTCATGAGTAGTGCATTTATGCTCATGGGTTCTCAACTTTTTTGACCCATATGTGATCATTACCTAACACTACATCACCACACACCTGAACCTAGCTCCAAAGGTATTTAAAAATACTATGTACACCATGCCCTCCTCCGATAGTCTCAACTCAGGATCATTGTACAAGTTTAGCCTCAACTACTCAAAGGCTCCCTAACACTCCTCAGTCCAAATAAAAGGCATCCCATTTCACGTCAAGGTAGTCAAAGGGGATACTACTCTGGAAAATCCATACACAAACTTTCTATAGGACCCCACCAAGATAAGAAAATTTCACACCTATGGCATGGACTTGGTTGGATCCCAAGAAATAATTGCATCAATATTCTAGGGTTCCATAACTAAACTATGCTCAAAAATAAAATTCCACAAAAATTAAACCTCATGAGTCTAGAACTAGCACTTCAAGATCTTACCATAAAACTGGTTCCCCTAGAGTAATTCTAGTTCCATCCTAAAATTATCTTTATACTCATCCTTTAACATAGATTAAATGAGTATTTCATCACTAAATACAACCAAAAATCAGTCCAAATATGACTAGATGACCCGATTAATAATATCCATAAACATATAAGGGGTATTATTTACACCAAAATTCATCATTAAGAACTCATAGCGTTCATAATGATGTTGAAATGTTGACTTTAGAATATTATCCTCACAAACTCTCAATTGGTGGTATCAGGACTTGAGATTGATCTTTGAGAACTAACTCACACCAAAAAACTATCTAAATAGGTCTTAAAACCTCAAAAGGGATACTTATTCTTTTTTCATTACCTGGTTTATGCGATTATAATCAACACAAAGCCTCAAGATCCCATCTACCTCTTTATCAAACAAAACTAGATATTCCCAGAGGGACACATTGGTTCTGATAAACCCCTTCTCTTGAAGGTCATCTAATTACACCCTAAGCTCCTAGAGCTTATTAGGGGCCATATGATATTCCGCAGGAGATATCATTGTTCTCTCGGGGTGTAATTTGATACAAAATTTTATATCCTATATCAAAGGTAGTCCTAAGAAATACTTAGGGAAGATGTACATAAAGTACTCCACTATTAAAGGAACCCATATGACTAATGAACCCACTTTAATAAAGTCCAAACCCATCAACTGATGGTTTATGGGTTGCAACTTTATTATGATAAGGCCCACTCTCTCTTCCATGATATCTCTATCATCCAAAAAGTATAATATCATCCCATATATATAAATTCATTTAAATAGCCTATGACAATAGTCAATTTTGGGTCTAGCCAAGTACAACTAGACCATATCCAAGATGACATCATAAGGTTTCATCATGATAACCATGAGGTCCCCTAAGAAACTCTTTCCACTGAGCTTCAGCTTGTACCACCCACATATGAGTGATATCAAATAATCAAACCTGGTCAAAACCTCTAGATAAATCTATTGTGATAATGTCTCAATGAGGATATCTAACTCTCCCACAAGCGATACAGAAATGAAGGGGTGACTTGCACCTATGTCTACAAGTACTGAGGAAAGTGTATAAAGGACACATATCATACCTTGTATCATCTTGTAAGATACCAAGTCATAATCCTCCATAGCATATAGCTTCGCATAGCCCCGATCACCAGCTCTTTGAGCCTTGCATGGGACACCAGGTGGTGGTGGTGGTACTAGGTCATAACATTGACCTCTACCAGAATCTCATCTACCTGGAGACCCAAATGCTACTCCAACAGCACTGCCTCTCTGCTGGCTGCCCTAGCTATGGTAGTCCATATACTTCATGTCTACCCTCCTCGGCACATTGATTTGGGTAATAGAATTCATGTGACTACACCCATTGCATGAATTCCACCACACATTACTGAATTGATCATGTACTTTTCATGTTCCATGAGCCATATATCCAGGTGCTTGAGTTCATCCTTGAGATGGTCTCATATGATGAGACCCTACTGACTTGTTCCTGCTAGCTATTATAGATGGTTCAGATTCATGGCACCCACTTCTAGGTCTAGCTACCTTTTGTTCCTCATATTAGACACACTCAGCCACCAGAGCCCACTCTAGCACTCTAGCATAGATGGGAATTTATAAGGGGACCACACTAGCATAGATGTCTTTTTAGAGACCCAAATAAAACTTTTTCACTAAGAAGTAACCATCTCTCACCATATTGATGGAGTATCATGTAAGGTTGGTGAACCTCATGGAATACTCAGAAACCATTATACTACCCTATTTCATCTTAATAAGCTCCTATATCTAAACCAAATATAAGCACAAGGGGTAATTCTCCTCATGAAATAGCCACTGGAAATTTGAACATCATAGCATCATATCATCATGAGTCTACAAGAAAAAAAATCAAACAATATTATGTTGATCCATGGAAAAGACTAGCTTTCAGCACATCCATATGATTAGTCAAGGTCTGAAGGTACCTGATGAACCAGATCACCGACTCAAGTCAATCCTTTTTTGTTTGGGGATCTAACTCACTATGGAACCTCAGCAGTCTCTAATGATAGAACTCATAGAGTGAACTAATCTTGCATGAATCATTATCCTGAAACACTAGTTCTAACTTCTACTCAACATGTTGGGGTGATTCTTCCTACCCACATGGAGGAAACACCTCATGAGATGGCCCCTGAACTGAGGCCTCTTCATTCATTGGATATTTTTCATGATCCCAAATTAGTAACTTGTCTGGGTATCTTCACGGAGGCATCATAAAAGTGTTCAAAACATAACATGGTTAGATGAACATATATATATAGGGGGACCTGACTCAATAAGGATGGTAAAATGACTCAATCCTATATGATGCATGTACCATTTTTCTCTATAACCAATGTCTCAGTATGCCAAGTTGGCAAGTAGGTAGTTAGAGTCCTAATATATGGATACTCAAACTACCACACAAACACTGGGTTCCCTATCCTAAAAGTGAAACTTGAGAAACTTTGATACCATTACTCTAAGTTATCAACCAATCCCCACTATGGGTTCATCTCTACACCAACCCAAGGTTGAACCATCTATGATACCAATATTTAACAACATGACCCACTAAGGCCCACCCAGGTAGTGGAATTTCAAGACTCCATATCCCTAATATTGACTCAAATAGTCCATGGGCTAGAGATAAGCACTGATAAGGAATAACTAAAATGGGATACCTTTACCGAAATTACCCATACAAACACACCCAACCATATCTATGAAAAAGTTCATAGGAATAATAAAAAATATACAACATCTAGAGTATAACCATTAATAAAATAAACTCAAGGGAATAAATTAGATTATGACAAGGTAATACAAAGAGAAAATGGAAAAACTACATGCTTGACTAGAAATGAAGTCCCAACCTGAAAAAAGCTAGAATAAAGGAAAAATGAGAGAGATTAGATATTGATCTCCAAGTATTGAACAATGTATGTGGTTTATTCACCCAGTATCCCTAAGATCCACCAAATTCACTGTCAATATGTCTATCTTCTATATAATAAAATATACATGTGGAAAAATCCCATGAAGGGGTGAGTATATACATACCCAGTAGAATTCCCTAAAAACCACAAAGGAATTAATATAAATATACATAAAAGGTAAAATAAACTCATAATAAGAGGGAAATGCAATCCATAATAGATATATGATCATAAAGATACCCAGATGAGAGAGAAATTGGAACTCGATATCCATATCCTGGCCCAAGATGATGAGTCTGCCTGCAGCTCCAAAGGTCCATCATTGATACCCAACATCTTGTGTGTCTTCCCGAGAAAACCATGTGGTATACCCGCACATCGCCACTACTTCATTGCCTAAGGGAGGAAAATCTCTAATATATGACCCATGCCTTAGTAAAATTATGGGGTTCCACTCAACATATAGAGGACCCGAACCATGGTTTGTCAGGGGGGTTCACTCAATAGATAGAGGACCCACACCCTAGAATGATATGGGGTACCACTCAATGAAAAAAGGACCCAAACCCTAGAATTATATTCTGGTAACACTTGGTAGATAGATAGATAGATAAAGGACTCACATCCTAATGCCATAGATGGGTACAACCCAATAGGTTGAGGACCCACACCTCACCACTGTGTTGAATAGTCAAGGTGCACAATCTATGGTATAAGAACTACACCCTAGTACATTAGGGTGTACCACTTAACCACTGTAAGGATTATGGGGGACCTAAACCCTTGTTCAATAAGGGGAGGGGGGTTTTCCAACCCTGACCTCAATTTGATGATCCTACCTATCACTATTACTAATCCTACATCTCCTAAAGAATAATCATGCTCTAAAAACCTCACATCATATCCCAAAATCCACAATAAAATATAACATTGTGTTGTATGAAAAACACTACTCAGGATAGTCTACTCACAGACCCAAATCCAATTCTAGAAGAAGGAGATATGCAAGGTGAAAGTTCCCAATAAAAGTACATGACGTGCACCTGGGGTCACATGGTGTGTGACCTCACCTAGCCTCTTGGTAATGTCCTCATCCACACACAGCTTTGCTAGACATGTGGTACTAAAAGATGTGTAATGGTACTACACGATATGTCTCATCCACCTAGGTCCTAGTGTTGTGCTCCTAGTAGTTCTCGTGTATAACTAGTCATGATCGTGTACATATGGTCTTGACCATGTACTATGGGTCATGCCTATGTACCTAGTCATGTACCTAGCCGTGCTCAGGTACTGAGTCATTCCTGTGTATAGTTGGTCATGATTATGTATATATGTTTGTTCCCATGTACTATAGGTCGTGATTGTATACCTAGCCATGCCTGGGTACTGAGCCATGCATGTGTTCCTCTAGGCATGCTCATGTACTCCTGCAGTACATGTTATGTCATGAAACATGGGGCCCTAGGAGTGTGCATCTGGAACAGGGCTTGGCCACCTAGGGTGCACTACTACAAAACAATGTTAATCTAGTTCTAGGTATTTAAAAATTCTAGCTAAAATAATTATTAAATACCCCCTTTATCAGTTCTAGAAAAAGAGATGTTAAAGGGGGCCCTTTATTAGTGCTTATAAAAAATGATGATAATGGCCCCCCTTTATCAGCACTATAACAACCCCACTCTTTATTTCACATTAATACAGGTTTTATCACATAGAATTAAACTTAATTAAACCCAAAATATAAATAAGTCTATTTTCTTTTTGAATTAGGTACATTACGTAGAAACTTATAACATGGGATACAAATAATTATTGAACACTTTCTTTACATGATCATATTATTCCAATGAACTTAAAACTGCATGGGATAAACTAGGGAAAAACATAATAAAGGGATGAGATATAAAGTCCAGTAAGGGAATAAAAAAGTAATAACATGAAGAAGATGATACATGTTAGACGATAGGCATATCAATGGGTCATAAAAAATTATTAATCAAAAACATGAATAATGACACATGATATAGCATGGTAATAATAAAGACGACATGGGAAATGTGGCAACAACTTAAAACATTACATCATAAACTTATGTCAAGGATAAATCTTCTAAGACCTCATGGTAGAAAAAATCTCATAAAGGAATCTGGTTTACTCCCTCTTCCAACATGACGTATCATGATACTAAACATTACCAAATGCATTGGAGTGCTATTTGGGTGCACCCATCATATTCATTTTTTTCTCATGCTTAAGTGTGCCACATAGATAATACAACATGAGTTCATTCATCATAATAATTTAATCCATGATTAAGGAGCGTGTAATAAATATAATTAAGTCCCCAATAAATAAGTATATGTTCATAAATTTGAATACCCTAGATAGAAAAATGGGTATGGTATTCACTACACAATTGTTTTGGCATGGAAAATTGTGGTGAAATTTCAATATCATAATGAAATTTCATAAAAATGATTGATGAGAGAGAAATGGGTCTATCATAGTTTAAAAATAAAATGGGAAATAATAGGGACATGTTAGGACATTTACCAATATTAGTAAATGGAAATAAAATTCATAAGTTTATAGAGAAACTTGAATAACGAAGAGAAGGTCGGGATCCCTAATGAAATTTCGGTATAGTAACGACTTAGGTAAGGGTCCAAATTAGGGAGGATACATGATCCATCATTTAAATAACATAAAATGGATAGTAAGGTAATTATTATGAATAAATGAAAATATAACCATTTAAAATTACAAGAACTAATGTAAAATAAGTTTCTTGAATTTGAAAGGATGAGAGGAAGGTCCCTTACAAAATTTTAGCATGGTAATGGGAGTCTGTAAAGGTTCATAAGAGGGGTAAATGAGAGTAAAAGTGGATATAATCATTTATAAATCAAATTTATAGTAATGGGGATATGTAAAAACATATCCTGACATGTAAAATTGAAATTAAAAGACATAACATAAAATGAGTGCTTGATAAAAGAGCAGAGTGGAAGATCCATTACTTGAATGTGTGACACCAAAGGATTGAAAAAGACTTTATAAGAGCTTGGGGGAACCTTGGGAGGACTCTAGAGATTTTAGGTCAGAGTATGTACATGATACAAGGAGTTTTAGTTAATATAAATAAGAGTTTGAGTGGGTTAATAAAGGAAATGAGGGGGATTTCTTTATTATTTAGGTTTTGGACTTTAAAAAATAAAATATCAAAAAATGAAAACCATAACATGGTTTTTTACCATGGATTATAAAAAATGGGAGTGGTTTAAATTATTTTATCAGTACAAGGGACTAACTTATTAAAATATTACCATTGGTGATGTTGTAAGATCCTGAATTTCTCTGTAAGGTATGTTTTACTTACTTTTCAGTTTAATCCCCTTATTTTAGTTAATTAAGTGTTTTACCAAGTCCTTAAGAAGTATCAGGGTTGTTATAGGGGTTAGGGAGTCAAAAGAGGAAGAAAGGGGAGGTCTGGGCATGTTTCATGGTTTGCACACGGTTAGTGTAAACCGTACAGAATTCCCAGGAAACCGTGTGAAAAGGGGTGTTTTCAGACAGGAGCTTCCACACGATTTGCATAGAGTTTGGAAACCTGTATGGGTAAACCATGTGAGGGGGATATTTAGGGATAGAAGAATCCACATTGTTTTCACATAGTTTGGCAAACTATGCGGGTAAATTGTGCTGCCTAGAAACCTTTAAAATTTTACAAAAATGCCATTGCGGGATTTTTATACCCAACTCAGTATTTCTCCCCCTTCTTCCTCCTTCAACCATAGATACAAGACAAGATTCCAATATATTTTGAGAGGTCGATCTCCTTTTTTCCTAAGCTGTTTGGAGCTCCATCATTTTTTAATTGAAGATCTGGGTAAGTTTAATCTCCCTCTTTCTTTTCTTTTTGGTTTAGGGTTTATATTTATTTCCCCTCTCCATCTAAAGCTCTCAAACCCTACTTCTTTAGTGAGTTTTATGTTAATGCTTCAAGTGTTGGTTGAATTGATATCTAAGGCTTCAGTTTGGAGTGTGTTCTCAAGTGAATTCAAGGTAGGTGGTCTACAAATTATATCCCTTGAGTTTTTTTGTAGATTTTTGCATGTAGGGTTTTTTTTATTCTTGCCCTATTTTGAAGAGTTCTCGGTTACTTTGACATGATATGATGTGGTGGTGTCTAAATTGTTATTTAAACCCATCTTTATCCCCATGGGATGCATGGAGGATGACTTGACTAATTTAGGGCCACCCGAGGGGTGTTCTGATATTTCCCCGGACATAGAGTTAGCTAAGTAAGTGTAGGCTGTTGTGCAAGAACATAGAGCCCTCAATGAATATGTTAATATTATTAAAGGAAATTAAATTGGTTTCTAGTAATACACATAGTTTGGGTAATTACCTAAGAGATTGTTTGGTTGGAACGAAAAAAGGTTAAATGGATAAATGGGAAAATTCAAGGCATTAGCTTTATACTTGAATATGCTTAGTGAGATAGGCATGGAAAATGGGAATGGGGATAAAGGGGTTAAGTAATATGAATAATGAAAGTGTTAATGGATTGAGGAAAATTTTAATTTACCATTTATTAATATTATTATGATGATTGTAAATGATGTTGGCTATGTTGTTGTGATATAGTGTTTTGTGGTGAATTATAAATAAACATGTGCACATGACATGGTAGAGTGTGGCATTGACCTGAGATTCTACACCCACGGGTTGAGTTGGATAGTGGTCCTAGCACCTCCCCTAAATTCATGGGTTAGAGAAAAGGATAGAGTTTTATTCCCCTAATGATTGCATTCCACTCAGACTAAGGCTTTGAGTTGAGGATATTGGGAACTATTATATTGTGATTCCTCATGATATAGGGCTTGATTATACTTCCATATGCTTGAGAACACTGAATATTCCTAATCCATTGAATACATAAAAAGGGGAGATTGAAAAATGAAATTCATGAGTAGTGAACCGGAATTTATTGGTAGTATAAATAAAATGAACATAGTTTAGAATGACCTATTGAACTGTTTACCTTTATTTTTCTGTTGCTATCATTTTCATGCAGTATCTACCTTGCTGGATATTTCGTAGACACCGTTGGTGGTGGCCTACTAATTTATACTCACACCCTCCTCGGGCCGCCATTGGGTACCCGAGCAGACTTCATACTTGTAGGACAGAACAAGGGCAAGGGCCCTATGCTAGGGAGATGAGTTGGACATGGGGCATGTTTGGGTGAGGTTCCAGAATTGGAGTCCAGGACATTTTGGGGATTCTAAAATTTTCTTTATTTTGGGTTTTGTTTACTTGACACTGTAGAATGGCATGGAATATTTATTTTTGTTTATGATTGCACCCAGTTTTGGGATTTGGTTATTTATGCATGTTATTGATTTTTCTCTTATGTTTCCCCAATTTCAATTATTATATTTTGTGTCTTACTCTAGTATTGAGGGTATATTCTCCTCACATGACCTATTTAACCCTCACTACTAGTTGGAAACCTCTAGCGTATGAGGAGGTGTGCTTGAGTTCATGTAACTACCCAGCTCGGAGCACCGACTTAGTGGCTCTTGGGTCGAGGACGTTACAAAGTGGTATCAGATGATTTATTTTCTCTTTATTACTATTTAGGGATGGTATATAAGATATTATGAATGTGTTAGGCCTTTTTAATGAGATTTTTCTTGGGAGTAGCTAACCCATGTATGGGGAGAACCCCAAGTCACCCTAGGAGGGGATTGTTGTTCTTATTCTGTGTTGTTACATTTGATGATATTTCACCATTGGTTGATGCACTTTTTGTGTGTTTTGACAATTTTGTGATATTTATCTCATGTCTAGAAAGGTACGAGGGTTGTGAATTCATGCATAATTCTAGGCACATATGTAGGAAAGTGACATGCATCATGATAGGCACACACACAAGATGGGTGTGTGGGATGTAAAGGTTAGGATTCTTATGTTCTCTTAAAAGTAATGAATTATTCCTAATAAGATGGTATGAATGAGTAAAAAGGGGGAAGTGAAAATGTCAAGTAATAATTAAAAAATGGTTCTTTATAAAGAACTAAAAGTGGAGTAATTTTTTGTAAGGGTAAATTGGAATATGAAAATGGTTCGAATGGGAGTAAAAGATAAGGCTTGTGACCATGATAATTAGATATTGTGTTGACCATATACTTAGGGAGATGGCTGAGGGTAGTGACTCGGTCATGAGTAGGCTCTTTTGGGTAGTGTATGAAAACTATTTTGGTTATTACAAGTGAATATCCTATCTATATCTCTTCCTTCTCAAAAAATATTTATGGTTTCGTTCTAAATCTCGTGTTTGGCATTGTAGAGAAATGTCACCACGAAGACGTGCGTCAGTTGGGTGACATGAGGATGTTCCCAATAATTCTCTTCCAATAGTAGAGAAGGATAACATGATGGTCCGAAGAGATAGTGAAGAGTAGTTCTATGAGAACCTTGCTCGTTTTATGCAGATGATGGAACAAGAACCAGGGCAGGTTGCGCCGAGCATGTTTGAGCTGACCAGGGAGTTTTAGTTGCAGCACCCTCCGAACTTTACCAAAGAGGGTAGGCCAGAAGCATTAGAGTTATTTATAGAGTCCATAAAAAATATTCTAGACCATCTAGAGACTCCTCTGGATAAGCGAGTCAAGTTAGCAGCCAATATGCTGAGGGGGGAAACAAAAAGTTGGTGGGACATTATGGTTCAGACAGAGCAGGCTGAGGGGATGATGTGGAAAGATTTTTAGAAGAAGTTTCTTGATCACTTCTATCTAGAAACCTTGATGCAGGAGAAGGTCATGGATTTTAGGAGGTTTACTTAGGGGGGAAATGTCGGTGACGGACTATGCTAGTCGTTTCACCAAATTGAGATGCTTTGTTCCGATGTTGATTGGAGATGAGGAAGCTGTGGCAAAATGCTTCCAGGATGGGATGAGACATGAGATCAAATCTTAGGTGAATATATTCCATATAAAAATGTTTGATGAAATCATGGATCAATCCCTTGTCTTAGAAGCGAACCGAAAGGGAGATGCAGGTAGTGAACTTGTGGAACCATCTGGGCGAGTAAGTGGTGCAGCTTCTATTAGTAGGAAGTGCCACTTTGGATCCTTTAAATAGGGTGGAAGCTTCTAGAGTAGTCATAAGAGGTGGTCATCTTCTTAGGGTGGTGACCAGGTCTTCTATTTTTAGTGTGGAAGGACAGGGCACAAGCGTGACCAGCATACCCGCCCACTAGTTGAGTGCTGAGTGTGTGGAAGGATAGGCCACGTGTAGAGATTTTGTAGGAACCCGCAGTGGTTGGGGAATGATGGAGTTCAGAGGAAAATACTGAGTGTAGGAAGGGGGCGGTTACCCTATATTAGGCAGGTAGTTGGATCTCCATGGGTCGTACTGGTAGGGGCGGTGGACATGGAACTTTGGGGTGAGATCACCCTTACCAAAAGAGCAGTGTAGTGCAGAGTACTCAAGCTGGGGACTAGGGTAAAGGGGTAGGTCATCTCCATGCATTTCAGGCTACACCTGAGGGTGGTGAGGCAGGACTGTCTACTATTCAAGGTATGATTATTGTAGCTTCCACATTATCTAGTGCTTTATTCAATACAGGTTCTATGCATTCCTTTATTTCTTCTCAGTTTGTAGTTGTATTGGGTTTAACCATAGAGACTGCATGTGGGGTAATGTCGCTTGATACTCCACTAGGGGTGTGAGTCAAGGACATCAAGCAATGTAAGGTTTGTGCTCTAGAGTTTGGAGGGTATCGTTTCCTGTGGGATTTGTTTGTACTAGATATGTCAGGATTTGACCTAACCTTGGGAATGGATTGGTTGGTGTTATATCAAGACCATATCGACTATTACCGACATCGGGTAACAGTCACATCTCTCGATGGGATCACTCATTTCCTTTGTGGTGAGTGGGATACTCAAGCGGGCCACACAATTCCACTATGCCATCAGATGGGGGAGCTCACAGCCCAAGTGGCATGCCTTATGATATATGATGGGGAGAAAGGACATCAAGTCTTCCCTTTTGTTGTGGACTAGTTTCAAGACATGTTCCCTAAAGACTTATCAAGGTTTATACCTGAGAGAGATGTTGATTTTACGATAAAATTGTTGCATGTAGTGGAGCCAGTTTCCATTCCACCTTACCAATAACTAAAGGTTTAGTTAGAGGAATTGGAGTGTAAGGGGTTTGTACATCCTAGTACATCACCTTGTGGATATCCTAGTATGTTTTCTAAGAAGTCTGATAGATCAATGAGGTTTTATGCCAATTATAGGAAGTTAAACCAGATGAGAGTTAACAACTAATACCATATTCCTAGAATTGATGACCTTTTTTATCATCTCAGAGGTGCCTCCGTGTTTTCTAAGATCAATTTGAGATCGGGGTACCATTAGTTGAGGGTGAGACCTTCTAACATACCTCGGATTACTTTCCAGAGTAGGTACAGGTTGTATCAAATCCTGGTAATGTCATTTGGTTTAGACAATGCACTAGTTGTGTTCATGGCCTTGATGAAACCGATATTCCACCCATATCAATATCAGTTTGTAGTTGTATTCGTTGATGACATCTTGGTGTACTCCAGAACTCATGACGATCACGCCAAACATCTTGACATCATTTTGAGTATACTAAGAGAGCATATGATTTACACTAAGATATAGAAATGTTAGTTTTGGATTGATGAGGTGTACTTTTTAGGACATATCATTTATGAGTCAAGCATATCGGTGGATCCAGAAAAGGTGAAGGCTGTGGTGTCTTGGGAATAGCCTAAGAACATCTCTGATACTCAGAGTTTTATGGGTTTGGCCAGTTATTACCGAAGGTTTATTAGGGATTTCTCTCATTTGGCAGTGCTTCTCATAGGCCTATCCAAGAAGGGGGTTAAGTTCGATTGGTCATATTCTTGTGAGAATTCTTTTCAGGAACTGAAGAAGCAGTCAACTGTCACACTGATTTTGATCTGACCCTAACAAGGTAAGAGGTACACCTTGTTTTGTGATGTATTTGGTGTTGGACTTGACGCAGTGTTGATGTAGGATGATCTGGTTGTAGATTACAGATCAAAGTAGTTTAGGCCACATGAAATAAATTATCCTACACATGACCTGGAGCTAGCTGTTGTGGTCCATGCCTTAAAGTGTTGGAGGTATTATTTGTTGGGAGAACCCTTTACGGTGTTTACTGACCATAAAAGTCTCAAATACATCTTCTCTCAGTGGGATCTGAAACTTAGATAGAGACAGTGGGTTGATTACCTACAATATTTTGAATTTTAATTGGTTTACACATCAGGGAAAGGGAATAGTGTTGCTGATTCTCTCAGCAGGAAGACTTAGAATCAATTAGTTTGAAAATCCAGTTCAGAGTGGGTGTTGATGGACTTGTTAACGAAGATGCATTTGGGGGTATAGGAATGGCATGAGAATATGACCCTTTCATCTATAGTAGATGAGTCCATGCTTTTGATTCGAGTTAAAGAGATTCATTTGGTAGATCTAGAGTGTTTTTATATGAAGGAAAGTCTTAAAGGTGGGGAGTCACCTTCTGGTTGGACCTTCGGCACTGATGGAGTCACTTATGTTCATGGTCGTGTTGTGGTTCTAGCAGATGTACAGGAATATTTGATGCACGAATTCCATGCATTAAAGTGTGCAGTGCATATGAGATTGACTAAGATGTACCACAATCTACGTAGGCAGTTTTGGTGGCTGGTAATGAAGAAGGAACCCGTGATTTTTGTGGCGTGATACCTTACTGTTCAGCAGGTGAGGGCTGAACATCATCACCCAGGCGGGTTGTTGTAGTCATTTCCTATTCCAGAGTGAAAGTGGAGTGACTTCACAATGGAATTCATAGAGGGTCTTCTGAGGATGCCTTAGAAGAATGATTCCATTTGGGTGGTGGTAGATCGGCTGACCAAAGTGGCTCATTTCTTACTGATTCAGGAGACCTATACAGTCGAACAGTTAGGGGAGTTGTATGTTCGGGAAATAGTATGGTTTCATGGAATGCTGAGAACCATAGTTTCATATCGTGATCCACGTTTGAACTCACACTTTTGGAAGGGACTACAGAAGGCACTTGGTACCTAGGTTTTTCTGAGTACGACTGACTACCCACAGATTGATGGGCAGTTGTAGCGTACAATTCAGGTATTAGAAGACATGTTGATATAATGTGTTTTGGATTTCGGTGGTTCCTAGGAAAAGCAATTGTCGCTTGTTGAGTTTTCTTATAACAATAGTTTTCAGGATACAGTTCAGATGGAGCCTTTTGAGGCACTTTATGGGAGATCATGTAGATCATCATTGTATTGGTTGGAGGCCGGAGAGTCTGAGCTGTTAGGGATGAGTCTTGTGCAATAGATTTCAGAGAAGGTTCGTTTTATTCAAAAACATATGGAAAAAACTTAGATTAGATAGAATTCATATGCAGATAAATGTCATAGACCTCTTGAGTTCATGGTGGGTTATAGTGAGTTTCTTTGGGTGTCTCCAATGTTGGGTCATCGTCGAATTCAGAAACCAGGAAAGTTGGTTCTTAGATATATGGGTCCATTTGAGATTGTGGAGAGGATTGGACCGGTGGATTACCGATTGTCTCTTCTACAGTGGTATAGTGGAATGCATGATATTTTCCACATTTTACAACTCTGAAAATATCACCCAGATCCATCTCATGTGATAAATGTTGAGGATGTCGACCTTGAGACTGATGTGTCCTTTGGAGAGCACTCAGTTAGTATTGCGGATCATAGTGAGAAAGTTTTGTGGGGTAATTTTGTGCCCCTGGTTCGTGTTCTATGGAAACATGAAAACATTTAGAAGTAAATTTGGGAGCGAGAATAGGATATACGGGCCCAGTGGCCCAATCTCTTTTCTTTGGGAACTCAATGATGCTTGAGAGAGCGGCTTGAGGATGATCCGTTATAAGGTGGGGAGGTAGTAAGATCCTGTTTTTATCCATAAGGTATGTTTTTCTTACCTTTCAGTTTAATCCCTTTATTTTAGTTAATTAAGTGTTTTCCCAAGTCCTTAAGAAGGCTTGGGGGTGTTGAGGGGGTTTGGGACTCAAAAGAGGAAGAGAAATGGGAATCTGGGCATGCTTCACGGTTTGTGCATGGTTAGTGAAAATCGTGTATAATTCCCAGGAAACCATGTGAAAAGGGGGTTTTCATATATTAGTCTCTTCACGGTTTTCACATAGTTTGGAAAACCATGTGAGTAAACTATGAGACATAGCTATTTTGCGATAGAATCATCTACACAGTTTGCGCACAGTTTGGCAAACCGTGTGGGTAAACTGTGCGGCCCATAAACCTTTAAAAATTACAAAAATTCCATTGTGGGATTTTTATACCCAACTCGGTATTTTTTCCCATCTTCCTCCTTTAACCCTAGTGATGAGAGAAGATTCCAAGATCTTTTAAGAGGTCTATCTAGTTTATTCCTAATCTTTTTGGAGCACCGTCAGTTTCGGATTCAAGATCTGGGTAAGTCTAATCTCCCTCTTTCTTTTCTTGTTGGTTTAGGGTTTCTATTTCTTTTTCCACTCCATCTGAATCTCTCAAACCCTTGTTCTTTGATGATTTTTATGGTAAATCCTCAAGGGTTGGTTGAATCGAGATCTAAGGCTTCATTTGGGAGTGTGTTCACCAACGGATTCAAGGTAGGTGGTCTACAACTTATATCCCTTGGGTTTTTTATAGATTTGTGCATGTAGGGTTTTTTATTCTTTTTCTATTTTGAAGATTTCTTGGTGTATTTGACATGATTTGATGTAGTGGTGTCTAAATGGTAAATTAAACCCCACTTTATCCCCATGGGATGCATGGAGGATGACTCGACAAATTTAGGGCCACCCGAGGGGCGTGCCGATATTTTCCTGGACTTAGAGTTAGCAAAGTAAGTGTAGGCCATTGTGCAAGAACATAGAGCCCTGGATGAATATGTTAATATGATTAAAGTAAATGAAATTTATGTCTATTAATACACCTAGGTTGGGTAATTACCTAAGAGGTTATTTGGTTGGAATGAAAAATGGTTAAATGGATAAATGGGAAAATGCTATGGATTAGATTTATACTCGAATATGCTTAGTAAGATAGTCATGGAAAATGAAAATGGGGATAAATGGGTTAAGTAATATGAATAATGAAAGTGTTAATGGATTGAGGAGAAATGTAATTTACCATTTATTGAGATTAATGTGATGATTTTAAATGATATTGGATATATTGTTGTGATATGGTGTTTTTTGGTGAATGATAAATAAGCATGTGCACATGACTCGGTGGAGTGGGGTATTGACCTAAGGTTCTACGCCCACGGGTTGAGTTAGACTAAGGTTATAGGTCCTCTCCTAAATTCATGGGTTAAATAAGGGGACAGGATTTTATTCCCCTAACGGTTTCATTCCACCCGAACTGAGGCTTCAAGGTGAGGATATTGGGAATTATTATATTGTGATGCCTAGTGAGAAAGGGCTTGATTGTATTTTCATATGATTGAGAACATTGAATATGCCTAATTCATTAAACACATGAAAAGGGGAGATTGAATAATAAAATTTCTGAGTAGTGAACCTGAATTCATTGGTAGTATAAATAAAATGAACATAGTTTAGAATGACCTATTGAACTTTTTACCTTTATTTTTCCATTATTATAATTTACATGCAATATATACCTTGCTGTATATTTTATAGACATCATTGGTGGTGGCCTACTGAGTTATACTCACATCCTTCTCAGGCCGCCATTAGGTACTCGAGAAAACTTCATGCTTGTAGGTCAGGAAAAGGTAAAGGGCCCTATGATAGGAATATTAGTTGGACATGGGACATGTTTAGGTGAGGTTATAGACTTAGAGTCCATACCATTTTGGGGATTCTACAATTTTCTTTCTTTTTGGTTTTGTTTACTTGACATTATATCATGGAATGGAATATTTATTGTTGTTTATGATTGTACCCAATTTTGGGATTTCATTATTTATGCATGTTATGGATTGTTCTCTTATGTTTTCATTATTTCAATTATTATCTGTTGTGGCTTACTCTGGTATTGAGGGTATAATCTCCCCATGTAACCTATTGGACCCTCACTGCTAGTCGGAAACCTCTAGCCTATCAGGAGGCATGCTTGAGGTCATGTAACTACCCATCTCGGACCACCGGATTAGTGGCTCTCAGGTTGGGGACATTACAGACGTGGAGGTGAGTCACACTCTTAAAGAAATGATTTTAAAGCCTTAAAATGTATCATAAGTTTTGGAGGATTCACAAAGGATTTATAAAATAAATAAAATAAACTTAAAATCACATTATTTTAAAGGAAGAAAATATATTTGGTCGTATATCCCTCTTATATTACTTATTTCATCACATTTAGGTAATTATGAAGTCATAAAACACAAAATATATTTATACGGTATTTAATTTTTACACGAAAAATCGACAGCCTCAGAAAATTAGGAAAAATTAACCATTAGATAATTTCAATGTTCTGATTCAAGAAATAATATTCATTTTATATAAATAATTTTCTAAATATTTTAATTTTCACTTTTAAAATAATGACTAATATTTATTGAAAATGATGGGTTTTGTACAATAATAGTTTTTGAACCCTAATAAAAAATTACATTTGACCTCATAAAAAAATTATATAATCATTTATATTTGTTAAAAATTCTTTAATAATATTTTATTAAAATATTATTTATTTCAAAAAAACTTTAATTCATAAATCCATCAATTGAATTTGAATATTAATCAAAAAATACAATTTGTTCTTTATTGTATCAAAAATAAAAAACATTTACAAAGTAACAATAATAGGATAAAAATATATTCATTATTCTATAAAAAATAATGTTCATATTCATATTGCTAGGGTCTTGATACTTTTATCTTTAATACACCAGAAAATTCCATAAGATTAAGGTGTTCATTGGTGGGACTTTTATGGGGCGGTTCTACGAACATGGTTTGGGCCATGATCTTGATGAAATTGAACTTCACCCGTAAACAGTTTTTCTCGTGCTTAAGTTGTTGGATCTCATCTTGGGCTTGGTCATGAAAAAATAACAGAAATGCTATCTCCCTTAGAATCTCTGTTAAATAGGATTCATAGGGTATGATCCTATTGGTTGAGACCATCACTTCATTTATCTGTAACAATTGGATTTATTAAAACCCTATATTTATACTAACCATGTGGTTACTATTCAACAGCTATATTATCAATAGTAATGATAATTAACAGTCGATTAAATCCAATAGGATATAATAAAACAAAATAAGTGCATGTGTTTTCTATAACTATATTGCATGATGATACATTTAAACAAATCAAAAAGGGTAATTTTATTTATAACAGTTCGATTCATTACAAGCACTATTAAAAAAGTACTGATAAAGGGGGGATTTTATCAGCATTTTTTTACTAGTGATGATAAAGGGTATATTTCAAAAAAATTATTAAAAATAATATATTAATATATAAATATACTTATATTTATATAAATATATTTATATTGGCATAAATATAATATATATATTTTTTAAATATGTTTTTGATAAGGCTGAAAAGGCATTTACACTTAATATATAAGATATTTAGTGAAAATGGATTATAAAATAATTAAAAAATATTTTTAATTAACAATTTTATAATTATTATCGATTAATAGTCTTTTAATAACAATTTTAGGATAAGAAATCTAAATATTAATAAAATATCTAAAATAATTTGAAAACATAACTCAAACTTCAAACGGTCATAACTATTGATTCGGGTGTCTGTTTGATTCTACCACATATCAAATCAAATATTGTGACAATATCTACTCCCTAGTGACTTAGGAGAACCCTCAATCACCTTTCAAAGCCAAAAATGTCTAGAAGTCCTCCAGAATTGAGTTTTTAGTCAGGGTACCATAATTTTTTAACATTCGATGGAATATCAGCCTCATTTAAGGGGGTATTTTTCCAATTTCCAATGGGGAAAAATTTATTATTAGGGATTACATTCATATTGATATAATGGTTTTAAAATTTTATCATTTTTTATATTTTATTGTTATTTTTAATCAAATGTATAAAAATATAGACATATTTTTTATATATT
This sequence comes from Viscum album, assembly GCA_963277665.1. Lineage (NCBI taxonomy): Eukaryota > Viridiplantae > Streptophyta > Magnoliopsida > Santalales > Viscaceae > Viscum > Viscum album. The sequence goes on along the minus strand of OY728157.1, from coordinate 449,346,276 downwards.
CACACATAAAAATTTGATTTTATAAATAAATATTTATACATATAAAATATAAAATATATTTCTCAAAATATAAACATTATCTAAATAAAAAATAATATCCATTTTATTTAAAATAAAAATGTATGAATATTTATATACCAATATAATTAATGTATATATAATGTTATATTTTTGTGTGTGTATTGAAAAAAAAATATATTTATCTATATATTCTAATATATGTATATGAATATTAATATATAATATATGTAAATAAATATAAATATGTATCATTATATTTATAGATTCATACATATATATGTATGTATGTATGTATGTATGTATGTATTTATAAACACATGTACACACACAAAAACATATTTTATATATGTATTTAATAATATATATATATATATACATATGTATGTATATATAGATACATATGTATGTATCTATATATACATATGTATGTATATATATACATATGTATGTATATATATATATACATATGTATGTATATATATAGATACATATGTATATATATATATACATATGTATGTATATATATATACATATGTATGTATATATATAAACATATATATTAATATATGGATAAAAATGTATTGAAATAAACATAAATATATAGATATATCATAAAATAGAAAATAAAAAAAATATAGGGGAGTGGAAAAGGTGTCGGTGTATGAGTTGGAGGTCACAGGTTTGAAACTCACTGGAGATAGGGGAGCATGTGGGAGGGTGGAATTATCTAAAGCACTGATAAAGGGGGGGGAAGTGATGATAAAATGTGGGGTGGGAAGAGGTTCCAACAAAAAAGTTATCCTCCTTTATTATTGGGGCCTTTATCAACACTTTTTTTAGCACTGATAAATGGGGCATGTAACAGTACTGAAAAAAGCACTTATAAAGGTGGCCTTTAACAATTCCTTTTACGAGAACTATTAAATCCAACCCTTTAACATCACTCGCATTATCAGTGCTTATATAGTGCTGATAAAACTTTTTTACTATCACTATTAAAGGCCATATTTTTAGTAGTGGTGTGGTCACATGGTGCATAGTCTCAGTCACATGATGTGTGATCCTTATATTCCTTGAAACCCTAATCACCATAGATAAGGGACTAAAAAATATGTGTCCTTGGACTACAGACCATGTAGTTGGGTTTTCCACAGAAACCCTATAAAGATTCATGTGTCTTCTTTACACTATCACCATAACTATTTCCACCAGGAATCATGTCAGGGGTTTCATATCTAGGGTCATCCTTGCCCAATCCATCGCTAGTGGTCGGATTCCATCCACTTGAACCCCACACGGCTTCACCCGTCAATGCTACAATTCTCCCACTACTGCTCCAAATCCTAAATCCATAGAGGCTTTACCAGAAACCCACAACTCATCATGATCCATTTGAAAATTTCAAATCCATTCATCATTTGTAAAATTTCCATGGATTTGGTAGTTTGATCATGCTTGAACCCACCCTAGAAATTTCAAACTATAGCCCTATAGACCAATGGTGAATAATGCGAAGAATGAAAGGGGAAAATCACATGAGAAAAATAAATCCATCATTGTCCAATAATTCTTTTCCAACGATCACAAAAATTGGTGTATCATGGTGATGGTAAGTGAAATGGAATAATTTTATCGAATAAATATAAAAATAAATTATTGGGCTCATGTGAAGAAAAATAAATCCAATATCAAGGAAAGAAGCTAAAAACCCATTCTTAATCTTTTAATCAAAGGGGTATAAACCAAAAGTAATGATTCATACCTTGATATAGGATCAATCATTGGTGAATAATTCATTCTCCAGTGATAAGGAAGACCTTCTATGTTCACTGCCTCTCGTTCCACCTCGATCTAGTCATTCATCATTCTCTGATTTGATCCACTAATGAAGAACATCAAAACCTAATCTCACATATTACAAGAGTTATATGGATTACCCTGTATAGTTTTTATAGTGGTGTATTTATAGAAATTTTGATTTAGGTCATTTCAAATAAAATAAATTAACAAATTATTTTAATTAAACACGCTCTCCAATGACTTCTTTCCTCAAAATGTCTAACACCAACTAACCTTAGGTTATACATAGGGTAAAACTCACATTCTATAATCAAACATTGTCTCGGATTTTCTATCCAAGGTCTAAAACATCAGGAAAATCCATTTCCACTGAAATGATGTGTGCTCATGCAACAAAATATATTAATATTTTTAATATATTAATTTTGGGGTACCAAGATACCCAAATACCATGATGAAACTAAGGATAAATCCTAATATATGCATAGAAATATTCAAAGGAGTAAATTCATAAAACTAGAGTTATTACAAGCTTCTTCCAACTTCTTATCCAACTTTAGTTGACTTGGCCAAACAACTAGGAATTATTTTATGATTTTTTCTATCTTCACAAGACTTTCCACTATTTTTATGTTGAAGCCTCTTCTCTTTATTAGCATAGGGAATTTCTCCTTCCAATATTATCATGCATATCTCAGGATTTTGACCTTATAAAATTCATCTTTTGTAGGGTTATTTTGAAATATGAAAAAAACATTGTGTAGATAGTTGTGGTATAGAATTGGCCACAGGTTTTTTTCTCTGATATTTTTTCCTCGAATGCTCATTGAATCTCCCCCTTGATTCTTGCTTCATCTCTATTAAAGATATGTAAAACTAAAAAGAAAATTATTTTTTAAAATGATTACCAAAACACAAAAAAAATATGTGAAACATTATTCTCTTAAATTAGTTCCAGATGAATCCAGATCTATGTTGTTCTTATCCTCTTATAAATATGGCCACACTTTTCCTGGGTGGGGGGGGTTGAGGTATTCTTGGTATGTTATTCTATTAATTTTATGTGGAATATTTCATCTCATTATTATTGGAACACATATCCTCATTTGTAGTTTTTATATATACACTATAAGAAATAATAGATCTATCCAAATTATTAGATTCACTTTTACATTCCTTTTGTCTAGATTGAGAAGATTCTCCCTTGATCTCAATATATTTATTGAAATTTTATCTAGAATTATTAAAATCATGTTCAATTATGACACATATGGAATGTGTCTCAAAAAACTCTTCTTCTATAGAATTAAACTTTTCTTCAATATCACATATCATCTTATCTTATTCATTAGATTTTTAATTTGTACATTTTTTATCTCATTAACAAATGATACATCCTTCTTCATTAGATCATCCTTTTATTTGTCAAAAATAACTATTTACTCATTATTTTAAATAGTTAATTTCTTGTTTTCTTTATTAATATTCTTATTTTATTTCTTGAGATATTTAATCCATCCCATGAAAAATTATTTTTTCCCTTAATATACAACTCAAGTTATATTATTTATTCCCCATCATCACTACTACTTTAAGAATTAGTTATTTTTTATGAGAAAAGAATACAAAATCATTATTTGAATAAAAACATGATGATGAAACTTTCTTTTCTTGCTCATAATATTTCTCTTCTTACTACTGTAGTTATTCTTTTTCTTCTTACCCTTTTTTTATGAGATCTCTCATCATCTGATTCTGATTTCGATTATGATTCTTCAACCATATTCTTCAGACACTTCTTAAAAAATGAATATATTTATAATAATTAAATAATTTTTATAATTTCTTACTCTTTCCCTTACACTTTTCCTTTATTAATTCTTTTTATAAAATAGTACCAATCTTAATTACCTGATTCAACATTCTTTTTATTTAACTTTCCCTTTCCTTATTTCTCCAAATAACTTTTCAATTGTTTCTTTATTCTTGAAATCTGTAATTTTCTTTATCTATTAATCTATGATAATGTTGTATAGTTCATCTAAATACAAATAATCTCTTTATTCCTAGTCTAATATCATTGAATCAAAATAATTTGTAAATTTCCACATCAATTTTTTGACAAAATAATTATCCAGATTCTCACCAAATCCTCAAATGTTCCATAATATCTCATTAACTATGGTTAAATAGTCATAAATATATTCTTTATCAGTAATTTTATTTCCTCAAACAAACTATTCCAAACTTATAGTTTATCTTCCTTGAATTTGACATTTCATTATCACTACTTCTCATTTTTTCCCAGATATCCTTGGCAGTTTGGAGACCCACGAACTTTGTGTAGAAATTTTCTGATAAAGACATCAAGATTAAATTTTTATTCTTTCCATATAACTCCATATTTCTCTTATAATTTTTTTCCATAGAAAATTTAACATAGATGGGTGGAAAACACATTTTTACATCATCTCTCACTTCTAAACTGATTGATAAAAGATAGGGTAGCATATTATTCCACTAGATGTGATAATTATTCCCATAGAACATGGGAACACCATGGATATTAATAGAATTGAGATTATCCATATTTCATAAAACTTCTTGGTTCTTTATAGGGAACCTTTTCTCTAATTCCACTTTTAGAGCCCCAATTTGGATTTACCCTTGATAGGGGAGGGGTGAATCGGTTGTTTATTTTTATGAATTCATTTTATTTTAAATTAAACCTATTTAAATTGTTCAAGATCTCAATCCAATAAATATTATCTCTAAATATAAACTCATGTGCAGTTGTAATAATGGATAGAGAGATAATTACACAGTATTTTCATGTTTCTGAAAAAGACTACTCCTTACTATAATTGATTATTTCCCCCAGTTATAGATTCTTCACTATCAAATAAGTTATTACACTTCTATAATCACCAAATAATAGACTTTTCTTGGTTTCGACTCCTACTAAAATACTCATTATCTATATCTAACTGAGATAATAATTATAATTTCGACTCCAAATGAAATAATTCTTTCTCTGACTATAACAGGTAGACTCATTTGGATCCTAGCACCAACCAAAATACTTCACCTTCTCTCATCCCTAACTAGAATACTTCACCTTTATTTGAGGATTGATCTTACTATAGGATGATTGGTTGATCTTCCTCTACAATATTTCTGAATTTTATTTGATTTTGTACCTATTCAAGTATCTTTAACAGTCTCTAATCAATTCTATCAATCTTGCTCAAATATTATGATCATCTATAATCGATTAGTTTCCTCAATGAAACTATGATATCCTATTATTTCTTACCTATGAATTATGAATTTTTTTCCTCACTTGTATGTTTTCAAGAAATGCACACAAATTCTTCACTATTATTTTATGCAATAATAGACTTTTATAAGCTCAATTTGTTCTCTTCTTTAATTTTCAACACAATCTCACTAAGTACACTTCGTGCATGCATTGCATGGATGTATCATCCAAAACACTAGCACATATATAGAATATTATTCAAATATTATTTTATGTGATATTATCAAAAAAAAATTGGGTTTTATTCAAGTGTTTATGTAGTCACACATTCATGCATACATGCATGGCCTTCCACATGATCTTCTTGCTTATTTGTTTTATCATGCATATTCACACTATCTTCCCTTCTTCTTTGAGTAACTCACTATCTCAAGAATGACTACATATAATTCTCAAATAAAAATCTTTTCACAAGTTCTTGAGCATTCACCATCTTCTCCCTTCTCATTCAAGTGATGGTCAATCATGTGGGTTCTCAAATAAATTGTGCAAGCTACGTATTACACAATCTTGAGTTTCTTCACAGAACAATTTCTTCATGAATCAAATCGAGTGTGCTCTATACAAATAGAATTCTCATAGTATGATCTTATCCTTCACTTAATAGTATCACATGTGGTTTTATCTCTTCACATATAGGAAGGATTCATGGTGGATCTGTTTCTTCGAAAATGAGAGTGCATATAAATATATGTAGTAGTACACATAGGATTCATTCCACTTTATTTATAGTTAATACTTATTTCCTTTCACCACCTTATGTCTGAGAATTATTCCATATTAAGCCTCCACTTTTTATTCCATTTCATGGATAATTATAAACACACTAATATCACTGAGATTCATCAAGTCTTTTATAACATGAGTTTTAGTTTTCTTCTCATGCTGAAGTGATCATGTGCATGTGATGAAGATCACATATATCATTATATAATGAGATCCTCTATGTTTTTAAATAGCCTATATAACTTCATTTGTATTCAAATGAAGCTATATCTTTAATTTATCAACATGAATGAAAGATGGATATTGTATGCATTGAGGTTAGGTGTCTCATCACCTCATAAACATGGCCTCAAAAAAACAATGGAAACCATGGATTTGATTTATGATGGCCAAAACCATTTACTATAGCTTGTATAACCCTTTAAGATCAACTAGAGGTAAAGGATGACAAGGGATTCATCAAATGGTCTTGATCAAATAGATCAGATAGTTGTAGAAATTTATATATCTTTAAAGGATGGAGGAATAGTATACTTTACCACTCGTTCCACACATCAAGCATTCCGTTTATCAAGAATTGATTTAGAAATAATTGTGTGCCAATGATAGGATGTGAAAAGGCAGTAGGGGATCAGCAGTCGCAACACCACTCACACATGCCACCATACTGCCATGTTGCTTCGCAGGGCGGATTTGGAACCTCCATGCATGGCTTGTGTGTGATCATACTAGCAATATGAACCTACCCACACTTATATTCCACCATGTAGGGTCCTTGGATCGACTCTCCCATGGGTTTTTCCCATGGGTCTCCCAAGTATGGTTGATGGGATGATCCTTGTGGGATTGTAATGGTTGGACAAGTTTTCTATATAAGGCACATTCATCCAATTCTTAGAATCTATAAGTATAAAATAGAATTCCAACAATTCTAAAATGCTTTATTCATCATGAAATTATATAAAAATAATTTTCATGGCCTTCATAATGTAATACTCCTCATGTAAAATATAGGAATATATTTTTTCATGGTCAACTTGTCTTCATGAAAATAAATATTTACATGGTATTTCATTGTTGTATTAATTATTCATTTCATAAAAATTACTTTTTCACATGTATTTGAAAATAAAGATCATTTTAATCAATTTTCATAATTAACATGGATAATTTCTCAGGAGTTACATCTAATTCCATGAAATAAATCCATAAAAATTCTCCAAGCATCACCACTTCTCACTGACAACCCACCAAACACATATAGACACATCATTGAAAAAAATGAAACACTAGGCCCAATAATTTACCTCGGTAAATGAGATTATAATATATATTTGTTATTTAGGGATACATTATATGATTCAACTATTATCAAGAAGATGATTAGGAATTTCCATGATAAATTTGATCCAAGGATATATTCCTTCGAAGATATTAGAGACCTATCTCATAATTATTTTCATAACATAATTCACAATTGTGAGATAAGAAAGCCCCAATGTTCAAAAAATATATAAAGGAATAAATAGAATTCAATTCCATGAGAAAAATCAAAGTTAGAAATGATGAAAATCAAGATTCAAGTGAGTATGAAGATGAGGTATGGGATAAAGTATATAAGTGGGTTATATATCTTATATCAAAGATGCTCAAAAATAGGGAAATAAAGTATTAAGAAAAACTTCCACTAAGGTGTTATAGATGTGGAATCATTAGACAATTCACTGCAAACTATCCAAAGAATAAAAGTGTTGATTATGTGTCATATGAATAGGGAAAAGAAACCTCAAGCAATGGAAAATCCACTAACGAAATATATAGAAAAAAGAAAAAGGATTATGCTATAAATATGAATTATTTAAGAAAATATAGAAGAAATATGATGAAAATGGAAGGATACGGTGACTCATCAACAAGGATTGAGTCATAATATGACAGTTCAAATCAGGTCAAAATACCTACATGACCCATGTTAAAAAGGATAAAGCATTTTCAAGTATTTATGTGGGGGAAGAAGAGATACAATGAATATACGCTGAGGTCTGATCTTGAATAATGTCTTGGAAAAACACTAAACTCAAAAAAATAATAAAGTTTCATGATAAAATAAAAGGATTTTAGGTTTATAAAGAGAATTATATCATCCATAAGATCAAAAATTTCAAGGTAAAAATTTCAAAAAAAGGTAATATATAGAAGGATATTAGTGTAAAACTGGATGAAAAGGAAGAATAACTGAATAATACATATTCCATGTGTCTTAAAGGTGAAAATATATTAAAGAAAATGATATAAGACTATGAGAAAGTTGTGAATGTTTGGGATAAATAATCAAAAAAATTGAATTTCAGTCCAAATAATAAATAAAAGGTTATTTTTTATTATTCAAGTGATATTAAATATGTTTCATCTTAAATTATAAATTCTACAACTAAAAATGGAATATCTTGGGATAAATAAAGTTATAAAAGCATTTCACTTATATCAAGGAGAGTTTGATGTGAGTTGGGAACAGAATTTCCTCACTGACCGAAGAAAAATAGGTCATAATGTTTCTTGATATCAAGAAACTTTTCACCAAAAGATCAATCAAAATCAAGGAAAACCGAAATTCAGAAGATATTGTTAGTGTTGTGGATTATTTGGGTGAAATTGCTACAATTATTTTTATAAAATGTTACTATGAAGGAATTGGAATTAGTCAGGGGGAATTTGGAATGAAAATAATAATCTCTATTAAAATTAAAAATATCCTTAGGATAAATAATTATATAGCTAAAGAGTCAACATGTATCATTACACAAAATAAATTTGGATTTTTGGGGGTACTCTATGGAATATATGACTATAAAGATCACTCTTATGAATATTTCATAATAAAACATCCATGTAATAATTTTAATGTTGCTAGAGTTTAGGAAAATAATTTTAGAGGGAGGAGACATAACTATTTTTTAAGACATTTCTTGTCAAAAATTAAAGATAAAGAAATAATAAGAATGTGATTTTACTTTAGGTGTACAATAAAGTTCATAAAGATAATAGAGGTTATCAAAAAATGATAACCAATGAATTTATTAGATAATGTGTGGGAGGTGTTAATGACCTAAACATTACTTCAAAAGTTGTGTGACAATACTTCCAACTCAAGTTGAAAAGAAAATGAAAAACAAGAATTCATCTGATGAAGAATGTGAATTTATGAATCATGGTATGAAATATCACCCAAAAAAGGTGAGAGTTGAAAAAAGGATGATGAACATATTTCCTATGAATACTACTAATATTAAATTCAAGATAAGAATCATAAATAGTTCTCATAATATTTAATTTGGAAGAATTTGAGGGTTCTGGTTGAGAGGCAACTCTAAAACTTTATGATCTCATTAAAGAATAGGGAAATACCAACTTATTCTCTTATTTGTTTGTTTATACTAATGTACAGGGACTCGGTGGATACAAATTAAGGGGGTATTGTTATAGTTTTAATAGTCATATATCAAATATATATTATCCATCATGAAGTGATTAATACTCAAGGAGTATCAAAGTATAATTGGAGATTATCCTTAAAGAATATCAACCATGATGAATAATAGAATGCATCATTTGAGGGGGGACTAGTATAAAGATGAATCTTCTAGATACATGTTCAATAGTATTAATCTAGTATCTGGACAGATCTTGAGAAACTAAAGTGTGGTATTACAATCACACTTTCTATCATTTTTTTGATTACATCAAATATACTTATCAAGAGGGATTGATATTTTTTAAGTTTAAGGGGAAAAACATATATTTTCTTTAATTTTTTTGATTATTTTTTTGATTATTTTTTTGAATATGAGTATAATATATAAATTTATTGATGAATATTTCTTTAAAACACCTATAATGAGAAATATGAATTGGTATCCCATGATACATAGTTTATGGGAAAAATGGTCTAGGTTAATCACTTTTGTTTTCTACACATGGTTTTACCTAGTTGAATTAGAGTTTTTTAACTAATAGATCATTTATAAGAAATAAATTTGATGTCATCATTCTCTAAATAATATGATCAGTATATAAATATAAACAAATGGGGATAAATAAATTGTTTGGAAAACCATAAAATATTGTTGAATATTAGTAATATATTTCCTTATCTTTTCACCTTTGAATTTTTTATCAATAAGAGGGAGAATAAAATTGACTTTGTAAAGTGAAGTAAAGAAATATAAAAAACAAATCCAAAGGTGGGATTGAAGATCCCTAGTAAATATTGATGATGAGTTTTATGTTGTTTTTTAATGTGTCTATGTGAAATAAATTAAATGAATGGTGAAAGTTGGGTGATATATAAGAACTCAATTAATTGAGTGTCTACTATTATTATTTAGTTTCAAAGTAGTTGAATTTTTTGTTACTTGGGATAGAAAGATTATACATGGATTTCTTGAAGAGAAAATTTCATAGAATTAGCCCTCATATTTTATGATTGTTGAGATGGTCTTCATGTCCATGAAAAGTAATGATTATATGGATGAAGCACTATCTATTGTATCTCTTGAATATGGATAAGGGTAGATATAGAAAAAAAATTAAATATGTATGGTTAAATAAGTAAAAAAATATTAAAATATGAAGACAAAATCCAAAGGATATTAAGATTCAAGGATACTATAATCATATATGAATGTCTAATGGAAGCTATTTTGACCTGATTTGGAGTAACTGGATAACTTTAGATGAGTAGATGACTAATTATGGAAGAGTAACTGACTGTATTTTTAAAATTCATGCATGAGTTCATAAGAGTAATTTTGACTCTAAAAGGAAAATTATAAAGGTATAGGAAGTTTTTAAGAGTCATGCAGGAGTCCATAAGAGTCATTTCGACTCTAGAAGAAAAATTTAAACGGGAATGAAACAACCATAAATATGTTATTGAACTCCATAATGGTCATCTGAATTCCATAAGGATGATTCATAATTCCACAAGGATGATTTCCATACATTATAAGGATGAGTGTGAAGTTCATAAGTATGAGTCTAAAGTTTGTAAGAATGGTTTCAAAACTTTTTAAGGATGATTTGAAATGAATGTTGATATAAATTTTAAAGGGTTAAGCATTCTCACTGAAATTTCATAAGTGTTGGTCGGAGTGAGTATCTTAAGAGGGGGGTTGAATTGAGTACCCAATAAAATATCTATTAAAAACAAGTTACAATAAAATACCCTAATTTATTTAAACATTTACCAGTTAACCAAAATAGTTGATCAATATAAGACTTGAACTTTCAAAAGAATTATCAAATAATTATTATGTCATAGTTAAAGCAATATATAATATTACTTCAACCTTTAAAATGAATTTACTAAATAAAAATCTTATATAAAGTCTAATTTTGTTTAACTATAAAAGTATTGGTTTTGTTTATAGTTTAAAAAAATAGTTTTAAATATTATAAATAAAATAAAAATAAAAAAACATGTAGTAGAAATGAATACAAGAGGTTAAGTCTCAAAATGAGACTTATTCCTATCCACTTGAAAATCACCTGATTCTAAGAATTTTATATAAAAATAAACTTTGATCCATAGCCTATATTGGGTTTACAATAGTATTAAAACTATCCAGGATGCACATGGACCTATTACACATTAATTGTGGGATTAAAAATTATAACAGGCCACACAAGGACTTATTTCATAGTAATCATGCAAAAAATGAGTAAAAAAGGTATTTAAGAGGATATTTATGTATATTACATTTTAAAGAAGGTGGCAGTGTGTGTGTAGAAATGAAAATTATACACACACTGCTCATAATGTAAAGATAAATAAACAATAATAGTAATTAAAATATATATAAAGATCATGTTTCACTATATGATATTATTTGAAATTTTTGACTCTTTGAATGTAGTTGAAACTGAGGCTTGAGTTGAGTTTCTGAAAGTTATTGTAAAATAGAGTGTTGCAAATTCTTTTGTTCTGACTGTAGGATCTGAATATTAATTATGATCCACTCTAACAGTCATGTACAAGCAATTTGTATTATGTAGGAACTCTTTAGGTTCTTGAAATAAATTCTATCTCTCTTATATGTGAATTGTAAGTCTGGGAATATGCACTCTATCTACACTACTTTACATGAGGTAGTTTTCTTCAAATTTTAACAGCAGTAAGTAAAGAGAATTTTCTGGATCCTCTGCACCTCATACTGCAAGTCTGACATGAAAATTAATTCCATTATATAATAATTAATATATATTCATTAGAATATTTTTCCGCATTAATTTCAATAATCTATCCATTATAATTATTTAATTCAAAATAATAAAAAATGTAATAGTGGCGGTGAGTCTTTTGAATGATGATACTTTCAAGTGATGCTTAAATATGTTGGTGGATCAGAGTCTGGAAGTGACTCAAAGTCTGGCAGTGTGTCAGGATGGTGGTGACTCTTCTCAACAGTAGGTGATTCCAAGACTTGGCCACATTTTTTTGGTGGTGAATCATCCCTGATGGTGTGGCATCCCATACATTTCCAAAAATCCATTTTGGCAGTGACACAACTCGGTAGTATATCAATTTAGTACTTTACCAAAATTCATTGATGGTAGTGACTTCACTCTGATGGTGAGTCATCTTATGGTGGTGAAACATTCCATAAAATCAAAATTATGTTCTAGAAGTTATTCAAGGTGATTGTGAGATATTTTTTGGCAGTAACTCAATCTCAATGGTGAGTCTTCTTGACGGTGACTCATCCTTAATAGCGAGTCTTTGTCTGACAGTGACTCATACTTAGGAAAATTTCAAAAATCTATCTCATATGATAAAATGATAAAATAAAACATAAAAATCATTAGTTATCATAATAAACATGATTTATTTATAATTAAAGCAAGGGTGCCAACAACCTCTACAAAGGTGCCAAAAATCTCCCCCTTTTATGATCACAAATCATGGCATTTTATACAAGATGTTTTTCTGAAGTAAAATTCATATAGTTTCAAAGGTATAAACCATGAAAAATATGGAATTGTATCAAAGGTATAAACAAAGTAATTAGTATAAAATATAATCAATAACATAAAAGAGAAAAGAAAACAATATGGTATCAAAGAAAATTAAACATTTAGTAATAGAAACAAAGAGAATTGCTAGATGTATTAAAGGAATAGAAATAAATTACATATAATATTTCTCACCATTTTAGGATTATCAAAAAATTAATAATAAAATATTAAATTCATATAAAAATATAATATGAATAAGTGAATTTTCATTAAAACCAACTGAAGGTTAGCCATAAAAAGTAACAAAAAAAGTTTTAAAAAAACATCAAAAACATCCCCATCAATGAACAAAGTCAATGGTCAGTGATTCTTTGACTAGGTATAAGGAATCGAAGAATATTTTCCTTTTTAATTTTCTAAAGAAAAGGTTGTAGTAATTGAGCTTTGCGTTTTAGTAGGAACAATTGTAGGAATATTTGTCTAATAATGAGGCTCCTTGATGATGATTGGTCTGAGGTACTTCACAACTTCTCTAGGAGATAAGGAAAAAAGGATGGAAGTGAGCTGGAAGAGGTGCATGAGAATTTTTAGTAACTCCTGGTCTAATGTATTCTAGATCTGTGGTAAGAGGAGTAAGATGATGTAACGCCCCGACCCCAGAAACCCAGATCCAGTGTATTACTTATTACATTGGAATGATTACAAGGTATGAAATCTTGAAGGAAAGATCAGTTTAGTATTCTTCAAGAAACTAGATACATACATGTAACTCATATTACATTGGTAATGGTAAAAAAATACAATACACAACAAAAACTAATAAAATGAATCCATGAGAACTCAATAAATGGTCTCCTCATCATAAACTGGGGAAAAGAAACATAATAAGAGAGATCTCAAATGATCTGTAAAGGTTACAAATAGTAGGAGTGTGAATCAAAAATAATTGAAATATAATGAAATTGGCATAGTCAATATGGAATAGTGAATAAATGAAAAAACACACGCCATTAATAAAATTATAATGAAATTGCATCCATATATTTTTTCATTGTGAAAACCTCAAGGATAGTAATAACTATAAATGAATAAATAGAATTCTTATTCATTAGACATCATGTATCTGTCACATTACGTAACGCCCTGACCCCAGTTACCCAGAGTCGGGGCATTATTACATAACATTGTCATGATCACAAAAGATCAAGTCTCGAAAGACCGATTAGTTTGGTGGCCTTGGAAACACCAGATACATTCATAAGTCTTACATTACATGATAAAGTGAAAAACTACAACAACATAGTCTCCATAGTCCACACTCATAACTCCTCAGACTATCCCTGCAAGTTAGTCATAAAATAATTCTTCACATCTTGGGAAAAATAAAACATAGAAAGGGGTGAGCTCAGATGCTCGGTAAGGATAACAATATAGCGGAAACTTTCATAAATAAGCATAAACATTTAAGGAAATGTATAACTAAAACAAAATCCTTTTAAACTTGAACTTAAACATAATATGGAAAAAATAAAATGAAATAATTCCATTTACTTATTCACATGGATATTCTACTATTCTAATAATCACATGCAATATCAATAACCACTTTCATAATGATGGAATGCATAATGCCAGACTATCATAACCACATAGTCAAGGACTTGTGCCAAGACTACAAATAAGATTTTTTCAAGGCCTTGTTCCAAGACACTAGTTTGTCTCATGAGACCTACCGATGCATCGAGGAGCTATAGCGGGCACCACCCGTCACTTACTAAGTCCAATGCATTCCCCATATGAACAGGTTTAAAGATAACATAAACATTCTTATTAAAAATAGCATACGAAATTTCAATACTTTCTCCATAAACCATGAATGGTATAAAAATATCACATCCATAGTCAAAAATATCACAAAACCTTCAATACAATATGGAAGTTTTGTATCATAATAAATCAACTTAAAATAAGATTAAAATCCATCAAAGGATTTTTACATAGATGAAATCAAAACTATTTGAGAGAAATATATCTCTTTTGAAATAATTTAAAAGTCACATAATTATAAAAGAAAGAATTTACTTTGAAAATAATCTTATAATCTTGTAATGGAAGCTTCGACGATTTTATAACGGCGTAAAATAGCTGCACCCGCTGTATAAGTTAAAAAACATTTTTACCTTAATTCTGTTGAAAAGGTTAAAAAAGAACTTGTTTGGAAAATGACGGAAATATTCATTTATAAAAATCTTATAAAAATTCAAACAAGGGTATAAATGACTTTAACCCATAGTCTATAAAATAGTAAGAATTTTTTGAAATACATTTTTAAGAAACATGGATGTATATGATAAAGAGGCCTCAGTAGATACTTACGTAAAAACAGCCTCAGAAAATAAAGAGATTGTGAAATTAACCCTTACCTTATACTTTTCCTTGTTCGAGGGTAGGTTAACCTCCTATATAATAGTGAAATAATTGTTATTAAATTATACAAGAATAATTAATATTATATCATATATGATATTTTAACATTGTTTTGTTAATAATATCTTAGTATTATCGTCGTTTCAGGTGTTAACGGATTCATTTTCCTTTATATTCTTTGTTATGTGAGTCATATTTGTTATGGAAGGGATGTATCTTATTCGTATTATAACAACCCGAGATTTTATGAGATATATTATTTTTAATTTCTGTGATGTGTTCTATTATACACTACACTAATATTAGCTTGTTCTATACATCGTATTAGCTTGCAGTATATGCAACACTATTCTTGGATCGTGTTACACAAAATTTCAAGTTTGTTTGATAGAATTCATTCTACGCAACATTGAGTGTATATATATATATATTCAATGTATAAATGAAATATGTTTGAATTATGGTATACAAAACAACGAAGGAGTCTTTCACAACATGCAACCCTAACTTGGATTGCATTACACGCAATCACGACCTTCCTCAATAGCTTGTGTTGTACGCAATACCGAGTTTCACTAAACAACAATATTCTATTAAAATATTACTAAAACTAACCGTTATGAATAGTAATAACCACTTTTAGAAATTTTATAAATTTTATTTTTCAAAATGGATTTCATTTTTGGATTCGGAATATCTAAATTATCCTAGGGTAAAATTTTGGTATTTTTCTGAAAACTTTCAATTTTTTCTGAATAGTGAAAACACTGGGTTACTATTTAAAAACCGACTTTATATTTAAATAATTATTTATTTTATTTTATTTCATTTTAGGCCAAAATTGATACATAATACCTATATAAGTTCTTCATTAGAGTCATTTTATAATAATTTTAGATATATAAAAATTTTATTGAACTTTTCACCGTCTTTTACCCACCTCCTAGGAGAATTTGCAAATTTACATAAAACTTAATTTTACGGCTTTTGTGAATGGAATTTCAAAAATCCGAGAGACACGGTTGATGTCAGTATGTAAAATGTGGTTCAATGAGATGAAAATAATTTTTGATGAATAGTAACTTTTTACTTTTTTTACCACGGTTAAAAGTAAATAGGGTAATTAAGGGTAGAAATGATATTATTATTACCTTAAAACATGTCCTAATTCTATTGGATAAGTTTAATTCGACCAAAAACAACCTTAGTAATAAAATATGACCATTTAGGCCCACTTGGATAAGATTAGGACATTTAATATTAATTTATTTAAAGAAGGGTTAAAATAGTTAAAATCAAAGTTTAATAAGTAAATCATTTTTAATATAGGGTTATACATAAGATATATTAGACTATAAATATTCATTATAAATATAAAAATATTTCCTACATAATGGTATTTTATTTGTAATTTTTAGAATTTAAATAATTTAATTTATTTATGACACAATGATGGTGCAGTAATTATCTTATTAATGAAATATTGACATAATTAATGTTGTAAATACCCAAATAAATGTAATTTGAGACTTTTTATGAATTACACTAATTTTCTAGCTTAATATGACATGTTAGTATGGATTTAGTTAACTTCTTTCGAACTAATAATTCTGTTATGATTTTCAAAAAAAATCAATTACCAAATAGTGTCAAAATTGACATAAAATAGTTTTTAAAACAAATATTATATTATTAATTGTTATTTTTTTCCTAAAAATCTAAGGTTCGTCCAAATAACTTAGATAAGGTTATATATGTTAATAATAAACAACTTGGGGTTCTTTTGGCTTGTTATAGTAAGTTTACTAACCTTATAGTGTAAGAAAAGAAGAAGACACGGTAAAAGAAAATTTATTTATCTTAAAGTTAAATCTAAATGATAAGGTTAAAATAGAAACCTAAACTTGTCTAAATTATATTGGATGAGATTATTTCTAACCATACCCACCTTAGCTTCTAAATAACTCAATTTCGAGCTATTAAAAACCGAATATGACTTTATAATAAAATAATATTTTTAGTTATTCCAAAGGTGCCCCTCTCCTCCCTTATAAAAGGGCACCTCCTCCCTCTCTTCCTCACACCACCTTTATCCGTCAAGATCGGCCAACATCTGCAAAATTCTCTTCTACACTTCCCTAGAAACATCCTAGAGTTCCTGGTCTTCTTCAAAGACTAATTTTAGTGCCCTAAGAGGAGGTCTCAAAGAGTCGCTTCAAAGAAGAGGTAATGTCCGTTACCGATTCTTTCAACTTTATTTCTTCTTCCACTGCTTCTTATTTAGTTGTTTCATTATGAAGTAATAACATAAGTATCACTCATATACTGATATGTTATTATAAGTATGAAAAAACCCTATTTCACCATCTATCCATCCTAATGAAAACGAAATCACCGCGTGTGCATACGTACGGAATATCGTCTCCACACCGTGGTGTAATCTATTTTCTACAATCACATTACTTGGATGGGTATAATGGTGTAAATAATAACTATATATTATTATTTTAAAGTGATATTGATTATGAAATAGTATAAATACACTCCAATATAATTCCACAATCATGGGAATGATATCATCGCTCGTGCGTACGTACGGACTACCGTCTCCACGACGCGATGAGATTCATTCTCCATGTTAACCATTCATGAATGATTATAAAGTATATATAATAATTAATCATGAAATATATGACATAATAATGATAATTGATTTATTTGTATATATATGTATGTCATCTACTTAATTTCATTCAATTCAATAAGGAAACGAAAACAGCGTTCATGCGTACGTACGGCCTACCGTCTCCATGAACGGTGTATTTCATTTCATTTAATATATCTATCATATATATATGTGTATACTGAAATATATATTATATGTAAATCATGTTTTACATTCTGGAATTAAGTAAATCAGGATATAAGTAATAATATCAAGAACAACAATTCCAAACACGTATGATAAATAAAACGATTTAACCCAAAACGCTGCTTTAACATGGAACTTACAAAAGAATGGGTAATATAAAGTCATAAGTGAACCATATATGATATCATAACAATGAATATGATTCTTTAATAAGTCAATTACAATATTTAAATCATTATACAGGAGGTTCGGAAATGTACGAAGCATATCAGACCTAAGGTAAGGGATAACTTTTCCAATCTCATTTTTATCCGAGATTGTTTATTCGTAAGTATTTACTGGGGTTAATTCTATCATCCATGTCCATGTTTTATAAAAGTGTTTTCATGTATGTTTAAAGTAATTTTTACCCATTTTTGACTTTTACTACATGGTATGTAAGGAATATTTCTTTTTTTTACGTTACGAGGTACTTTTTTTACTTTTCTGAAAAAAGTACGTGGAGAATGTTTTTTTTAACTTATACGGAACGAACGGATTTTTACGGTTTTATAAAGCCTTATTTTCATGAAACTTACTCCAAAATATTTCATGACTATTTTCAATAAAATCATTTTCTTTTAAAATTGGATGTAATTTTGTGAAAAGAAAATTATTTCAAAGAAGAAAGGATATTTTCCTCAAGAATTCATTTCAAGTGTTTTATCAAAACCATTTTCCATCTAAGATGAAATTATTTCTTATGTGTATGTTTCAAGTATAATGTCTCTATGATTTACATGCTTTCACTTTTCTTATGATGAAATATCCATTTGTTTTATATGTCTTATGATATGATGATGTGATGTTTATGAAACCCATTTTATTATTTGGGTTATGATGAATGTTTTAAGTTTATGTTGTGGCACAAGTAAGAATGATTTCATTATGATATGGGTGGGACCTATATCTCCCTCCAATGCATTGGGTAAAGATTTATATCTCATGAGATAGATATGGCTGGAACGGTAAGTTAATCCGGTTCAGTGTTATAGGACTGAAACGAGGAGTGAACTTGATTCAGAAAGGGACTTTGTCTACTAAGATGGTCATGGAAGTAATGCCTTGGATACTATGGAAATCATTACATGTTCTTAATGGATGCCACATTTACATGCTTTATTCATATGATATTCTATCATGATTTCTGATCCATTATGATCTATGCCTTATGTACTGCCATGTTTTATGTCATTGCTCAAGATTTTGATGTTTAAATATTATGTTCATGTTTTTAAGTTCAAATGTATATGGTTTGTTTTATTTTATCCATGCTTACCCTTACTGATCATTTGATCTCACCCTTTTTATTTTTTCTTTTCCCCTAGGATTAAAAGAATGGTTTTAGGTAAAGAAAAAAAAGGGAGGATCGTTATGGGAGATGTTGAAGATCTTTCAACATGATTAGAAGTTTATATTCCAAGTTTCCAAAGACACTAAACTATTACGGTCCTTGTGTGTCTGTTTTTGTTATGTATTAAGTATTCCGCAAAAGTAATGTAATGTCCATGTACGTCAAGCTTCAGGTCTCTACAGTTGGTATCAGAGGAAAGGTTTAGTCAACCTTTGGAAACTAGGATGCGAAAACATTAGTGAGATCCCTAGAGATATTTCTAAGGTATGTCAAGGGATGTCCCTAAGGTTAAGTATACGTGTAGGTTATAGTCCTAGAATTTCACTAACGATCTTAGAATTAAACCTAAGATGTTAGATATTGAAGGTACTCCCCCTTTATTATGGTTTTTTCCCTAGCATGGTATTTTCCTCTCACACTATTGTTTTTGGGTTTTAGACGATGGCTGGAACCCGAAGAAACCGTGTTGATCAATGTAATAGACAATGCAATGATTGTCCTCCTCAACAAACAAATGTTATAGGAGATGTAGTGAAAAATCTTATTGATATACTTACACAAGCTATGAATCATTCTGGACTTCCAAATGAGTAGAGAAGCGAACAATATTCTATTGAGACCTTAATGAGGCAACGTCCACCTTCTTTCAGTGGGTCTTCTGATCCACTTGTTCCTGAACAATGGATCAGTACCACTGAAAAGATATTTTTAGTTCTTTAATGTTCTGAACATGATAAAGCCATCTTAGCAGTATATCGTTTGGAAGTTGAAGCTGATCAATGGTGGAATCTTATCAATAATACGAGGCCAATAGATGAAATTGAGTCAATGGAATGGGACGAGTTCAAGAACTTATTTTTCAATAAGTACTTCTCTCGTATTCTTCGAACAAAGATGGAGAAGGAGTTTCTTGAACTAAAGAAAAAGGATGATGAATCTGTTGGTATATACGAATAGAATTTTACAAGGCTTTCAAGGTATGCATCTGGCTTTATCATCCAACCTGAAAGTAAAGTTGATCGATTCTTCAGTGGCTTAAAACCAAATCTTATAAGGGAATTAGCTATAAGAGACTTCAGTAGCTATGAAGAAATTGTGCGTTGTGCTATCAAGGTAGAAATGGAATTTGGTGTAACATATCCATCTCATGGTTTTGAAAAGAAATGAAAGATGTATTTCAAGGAGAAATCTCAGAATAATGGTGAAAAGAAGATGAATGTTTCCTTATGCTCAATGTGTGGAAAGAACCATGGTGGAGATTGTCTTAAAGGGGCTAGAAAATGTTTTAAGTGTGGAAAATAAGTTCATCGAGCAGCTGAGTGTCCAAGTAATGGAAAAAGGGTTGCTAATGGTGTGAATAAAGAAAATACTGCAGAGAACGCACCACCAAAACTTCAATGCTTCAAGTGCAATGAAATGGGGCATTATGCTAATCAATGCCCTAATCCAAGGGTTAATGATGATCAACATGAGAAACCACTTAAGGCAAAGGAAAAAGGGAAGTCACATGCGATTACTATTGGTGATGTTGAATATGAAAACGATGTGGTGGAATGATTAAGTGTTTATGTAATGGGATTCCAAAATAATGTTGTATATAGTATCGTGGAATATTGGAATATTTATGTATTGGTATATTGTGGTTTTCAATAATTTTATGGTACCGGTAACCATGGAAAGTGATTGAGATATTTTTGGAAAGAAGATGATATGCACATAATGAAGGGATAAGGAGAAAATGAAATGTTTGATAGTATTCATGAGCTCATGACTGATATAAGGAAATAGTTATATCATGGTTTGAGTATATAGAATTTTGGGGTTTTGGTATGTGGAAAGATTTAACTTTTGACAGCACTCATGTTTTCACTAAGATTCAATGGGTATTCATTTTTCAAGAGAATATTTGATTAAGGCCTTTGAAGGTTTGGAATGTGACCAACAATACATATCTTATGATATATGGGGATCAACGATGGTATTAACATGCTTTTTATATGAAATCTCTGGTAATCATTTTCACTATATTATGAGAATGGACTGCAGTATTATGGATAAGCTTAAAGATTGGAATGGATTATTTTGGACATAAGTTAGTGTTGTTTAAGGATAGAAGTTTTTTCGATATTATTTATGGGATGTTATAGTAATGTAGTTTTAGAAAAAGGACAACCTACAGGATGGGTGATAGCCCATCGCGTCGGACAAGGCTGTGGTAATCGAACCCACAACCGAAGTGTGACTGGCCTTTATCACATACCACTGGCCTACAGGAAGTCCCTGGTTAGTGGAAACTAGTTTTATTTTATTAAGAGGTATGATATATGAAGTATAAGATCATTTTTGGAATCATATACGATTAACCTCACCATAGATGGACTTATGTATATTTGATAACTTTTGCTAACCTTTTGTTTGAAACAGATGGAATGACCCATCATTTTATCACATGATCTGTTAACACTTCCTGAATAACAAATTCAACTTTATTTCTTTAAGAAATGAAGTGTAAATTGTTCAAAGCACGAAAAACAGTGAGATTGTACCAAAATCATGTAAGTATTTCTTTTAATTCATCAACTTTAGAGAAATGATCTTGAAAACCAAAAACGTTGTCCTAGTGCCCTTATATCTGATGAATCAGATGCTACCTTAGATCATCACAAATTTATGGCTTTGTGATTGTTGGTGTTTTCATAGCCATGTTCTCTACCACTCTCCATCAGAACTTGATGGTTAGATTTCTCTTCCATATCCATATTTTCACCTATGTTCTCCTACGTGGAAACCCAGTGATGAGTTAATTTGGGTAACCGTTACGTTTCATACTTTAGTTTTTAAAGTTAAGTTTTGGTATTTCATTTTACAATGGGGGTTTAAATTAAAGAAACTTTCAAGTAGAAAACCATTTATAACCCTGACGAATTTCGAGGGCTAAATTCATTTTAAGGGGGGTAGAATGTAACAACCCGAGATTTTATGAGATATATTATTTTTAATTTTTGTGATGTTTTCTATTATACACTACACTAATATTAGCTTGTTCTATACACCGTATTAGCTTGCAGTATATGAAACACTATTCTTGGATCGTGTTACACAAAATTTCAAGTTTGTTTGATAGAAGTCATTATACGCAACATTGAGTGTATATATATATATATATATATATATATATATTCAATGTATAAATGAAATATGGTTGAATTCTGGTATACAAAACAACGGAGGAGTCTTTCACAACACGCAACCCTGACTTGGATTGCTTTACATGCAATCGCGACCTTCCTCAATAGCTTGCGTTGTACGCAATACCGAGTTTCACTAAACAACGATATGCTATTAAAATATTACTAAAACTAGCCGTTATTAATAGTAATAGCCTGTTTTTGAAATTTTATAAATTTTATTTTTTAAAATGGAATTCATTTTTGGATTCGGAATATCGAAATTATCCTAGGGTAAAATTTGGGTATTTTTCTAAAAACTTTCAATTTTTGATGAATAGTGAAAACACTGGGTTACTATTTAAAAACCGACTTTTTATATAAATAATTTTTTATTTTATTTAATTTCATTTTAGGTCAAAATTGATACATAATACCTATATAAGTTTAAAGTAATTCGTTAGAGTCATTTTATAATAATTTTAGATATATAAAAATGTTATTGAACTTTTCACCGTCTTTTACCCACCTCCTAGGAGAATTTGCAAATTTACATAAAACTTAATTTTACCGCTTTTGTGAATGGAATTTCAAAAATCCAAGAGACACGGTTGATGTCAGTATATAAAATTTGGTTCAATGAGATGAAAATAATTGTTGGTGAATAGTAACTTTTTACTTTTTTTACCACGGTTAAAAGTAAATAGGGTAATTAAGGGTAGAAATGATATTATTATTACCTTAACACATGTCTTAATTATATTAGATAAGTTTAATTCGACCAAAAACAACCTTAGGAATAAATTATGACCATTTAGGCCCACTTGGATTAGATTAGGACATTTAATATTAATTTATTTAAAGAATGGTTAAAATAGTTAAAATCAAAGTTTAATAAGTAAATCATTCTTAATATAGGGTTATACATAAGATAAATTCGACTATAAATATTAATTAGAAAGATAAAAATATTTCCTACGTAATGGTATTTTATTTTTAATTTTTAGACTTTAAATAATTTAATTTATTTATGTCACAATGATGGTGTAGTAATTATCTTATTAATGAAATATTGACATAATTGATGTTATAAATACCCAAATAAATGTAATTTGAGACTTTTTATGAATTAAACTAATTTTATAGATTAATATGACATGTTATTATTGATTTAGTTAACGTTTTTCAAACTAATAATTCTGTTATGATTTTCATAAAAATTAATTACCAAATAGTGTCAAAATTGACATAAAATAGTTTTTTTAAAAAATATTATATTATTAATTGTTATTTTATTCCTAAAAATCTAAGGTTCGGCCAAATGACTTATAAAAGGTTATATATGTTAATAATAAACAACTTGGGGTTCTTTTGTCTTGTTATAGTAAGTTTATTAACCTTATAGTGTAAGAAAACAAGAAGACACGGTAAAAGAAAAATTATTTAACTTAAAGTTAAATCTAAATGATAAGGTTAAAATAGAAACCTAAACTTGTCTAAATTCTATTGGATAAGATTATTTAGACCCATCCCCACATTAGCTTCTAAATAACTCAATTTAGAGCTATTAAAAACCGAATATGACTTTATAATAAAATAATATATTTAGTTATTCCAAAGGTGCCCCTCTCCTCCCTCTCTTCCTCACACAACTTTTAGCCTTCAAGCTCGGCCAAAATCTGCCAAATTCTCTTCTCCACTTTCCTAGAAACATCCTAGAGGTCCTGGTCTTCTTCAAAGACCAATTTTAGTGCCCTAAGAGGAGGTCTCAAAGAGGCGCTTCAAAGAAGAGGTAATGTCTGTTACCGATTCTTTCAACTTTATTTCTTCTTCCACTGCTTCTTCTTTAGTTGTTTCATTATGAAGTAATAACATAAGTATAACTCATATACTGATATTTTATTATAATTATGAAACAACCCTATTTCACCATTTATCCATCCTACGGAAAATGAAATCACTGCACGTGTGTACGTATGGAATATCGTCTCCATGTCGTGGTGTAATCTATTTTCCACCACCACCTTACTTGGATGGGTATAATGGTGTAAATAATAACTATATATGATTATTGTAAATTTATATTTATTCTGAAATAGTATACATACACTCCAATACAATTCCATGATCATGGGAATGATATCATCGCTCGTGCGTACGTACGGACTACCGTCTCCACGACGCGATGAGATTCATTCTCCATGTTAACCATTCATGAATGATTATAAAGTATATATAATAAGTAATCATGAAATATATGAAATAATAATTATACTGAATTTATTTGTATATATATGTATGTCATCTACTTAATTTCATTCAATTCAATAAGTAAACGAAAACAGCGTTCATGCGTACGTACGGCATACCGTCTCCATGAACAGTGTATTTCATTTCATTTAGTATATCTATCATATATATATGTATATACTGAAATATATATTATATGTAAATCATGTTTTACATTATGTAATTAAGTAAATTAGGATATAAGTAATAATATCAAGAACAACAAGTCCAAACGCGTACGATAAATAAAACAATTTAACCCAAAACGCTGCTTTAACATGGAACTTACAAAAGAACGGGTAATATAAAGTCATAAGTGAACCATATATGATATCATAACAATGAATATGATTCTGTAATAAGTCAATGACATTATTTAAATCATTATACAGGAGTTTCGTAAATGTACAAAGCATATCGAACCTAAGGTAAGGGATAACTTTTCCAATCTCGTTTTTATCTGAGATTGTTTATTCATAAGTATTTACTGGGGTTATTTCTATCATCCATGTCCATGTTTTATAAAAGTGTTTTCATGTATTTTTAAATTAATTTTTATCCATTTTTGACTTTTACTACATGGTATGTAAGGAATATTTCTTTTGTTTACATTATGAGGTACTTTTTTGACTTTTTCGACAAAAGTACGAGGAGAATGTTTTTTTTAACTTATACGGCACGAACGGATTTTTACGGTTTTATAAAGCATTATTTTCATGAAACTTCCTCCAAAATATTTCATAAATATTTTCAATAAAATCATTTTCTTTTAAAATTGCATGGAATTTTGTGAAAAGAAAATGATTTCGAAGAAGAAATGATATTTTCCTCAAGAATTCATTTCAAGTTTTTTATCAAAACCGTTTTCCATCTAAGATGAAATTATTTCTTATGTGTATGTTTCAATTATAATGTCTCTATGATTTACATGCTTTCACTTTTATTATGATGAAATATCCATTTGTTTTATATGGATTATGTGATGATGATATGATGTTTATAAAACCCATTTTATTCTTTGGGTTATGATGAATGTTTTAAGTTTATGTTGTGGCACAAGTAAGAATGATTTCATTATGAGATTGGTGGGACCTATATCTCCCTCCAATGCATTGGGTAAATATTTATATCTCATGATATATACATGGATGGAATGGTAAGTTAATCCGGTTCAGTGTTACAGGACTGAAACGAGGAGTGAACTCGATTCAGAAAGGGACTTTGTCCACTAAGATGGTCATGGAAGTAATGCCTTGGATACTATGGAAATCATTACATGTGCTTAATGGATTCCACATTTACATGCTTTATTAATATGCTATTCTATCATGATTAATGATCCATTATGATATATTCCTTACATACTTCCATGTTTTATGTCATTTCTCAAGATTTTTATGTTTAAATATTATGTTCATGTTTTTAAGTTCAAATGTATATGGTTTGTTTTATTTTCTCCATGCTTACCCTTACTGAGCATTTGAGCTCACCCTTTTTATGTTTTATTTTCCCCCAGGATTAAAAGAAAGTTTTTAGGTAAGGAAACAAAAAGGAGAGGATCGTTATGGGAGATGTTGAATATCTTTCAACATGATTAGAAGTTTATATTCCAAGTTTCCAAAGACACTAAACTATTACGGTCCTTGTGTGTCTGTTTTTGTTATGTATTAAGTATTCCGAAAAAGTAATGTAATGTCCATGTACGTCAAGTTTAGGGTCTCTACACGTATCCATAATGATATCAAGTCTTTAAACATTATTTTTAATCATATAATGAAAATTAGTCTTGAATGGATATGATGGGGAATGAATCTCATCGCGTTCGTGGAGATGGTAATCCGTATGTACGCACGAGCGACAATATCATTCTTTTGATATTAAAATAATATATAATTGCATGTTATATCATATATACAGAATAATTATCATGTTATATTTATTATTTACATTATTTACACATCATTATTATACCCATCCAAAAAATAATGTATTGAAAAACAATTACACCACGACGTGGAGACGGTAATCCGTATGTACGCACGTATGGTGACATGTCATTCAAAGGATAGATAGAATAATGAATATGGTTGTAACATATTTATAATAATATCACAGTATATAGAAGATACTGGAGTTATTATTTTATAATGGAAATAACAAAGAAAGAAGAAGTGGAGGAAGAAAAGAACTTGAAAGAGGGTGGTGAAATTATTACCTCTTCTTCGGGTTCTTCCTTTTGATTTGATCAAAACGGCTTCTTAAGTTGGATTTATGACTAAAGGAAGGACTCTAGGATGAAGTGAAAGAATTTTATAGGATATTTGGGAAGAGTTTGTCCGAACCAAAAGGATTTGAAGGTGTGAATTAGAGAGAAGGGGGAGTTCTCTTTTATAAGAGGGGTGATGGGAACCTTAGGAAAAGCTAGAAATATTATTTTATAATAAAATAATTTTAGGTTTATAATGGCTCAAAAATGGATTATTTAAATTATAAGGTGGTTATGGGTCGAAAAATACTTAACCAATAGGTTTTAGACAGGTATGGATCACTATATTAACTTTATCTTTTAGATTTAACTCTTAGTTAAATAGTTTGACATTTACCATGTCTCTTTGTATTTTTATATTATATGGTTAATAAACTTACTATATGCATCCAAGAGAACCCCAATTGGTTTATTAATGATACACCTATCATTATATAAGTAATTTTTCCAAACCATAGATTTTTAGGAATAGAATATCAATTAATAATATTATATTTGTTTTAAAAACTCTTTTATGTCAATTTTGACACTATTTAATAATTGATTTTTGTTAAAGTCCTAAAAACTTTATTAATTATAACTAAATTCATTTAATCAATCCTAATATGTCATATTAACCTATAAAATCAGTTAATGGAATCAAAACTTTCATATTTTATTTATTGTAACATTTATAATACCATTTATTTGATTCTTTTGTTAATACGGAAAATACAGTATCATTATTGTGTCATAAATAAATTTAATTATTCAATGTATAAAAATTATAAATAAAATAACATTATGTATTAAATATTTTTAGGTTTCTAATGAATATTTATAGTCTAAAATATATCATATATAACCCTATGTAAAAATTATTTTTCCAAAAGATATATGCTTATGTCTTTTTTGTATTTACTTAAACTTAATTAATATAAAGTGTCATTATCACATACAAGTTGCTCCATGGGGTCCCAAAATCTACCCAAATATGCCCATGGTCGTACATGTGTCATCAAATTGGGTTAGGACATGTGTTAGAGTAATTTAATATTATTATAATATTATTTTTTACCTTTATTTACCGGATTTACCCTTTAACCGTGGTAAATAAAATATTTACCGAAGTAATTATTCAAAATATCTAAAAATAAAAGTTACCTATTTACACAATTTGGACCTCATGATTATAAATATTGAATCCATTTTTCTAAATTCAAAACACATAAGTGGAAGAAATTAATTTAAAATTAATTCCCATTGTCAAAACAAAAAGCGTGTTTTTTAAGAAATAATAATTATCAAAAGATTGACACTTGTTTATGTCTAGTTTAAATGTGAAATTATGTCCAATGACCAACATTGGAATAAATGTTAAAAATATATTCTAACTATACTTGAAAACCACTCAATAGTATAATTTATCACTGTAAATTATTTGGATTAAAAAAGTTGTTTTTAATTAAAATTTAGTAATTTTCACTATTCATCAAAAATTGAAAGTTTTCAGAAAAATACCAAAAAATCACCCTAGGCTAATTTAGATGTTAAGAATACAAAAATTAAGTTCATTTTGAAATATAAAATGTATAAAAATTTAAAAATTGGGTATTACTATTCATAACGGCTAGTTTGATTGGTTGTGGTGTGTGTTAGAACTCAAAGTTGCGTACAACACACGCTACTGTATTATTCAATGAGAAGCATACCGTGGAATCTTGGGGTGTTAAAAATTATACAACTATACCATTGAAACAATTTAATTATGTGATTAGATACCCATCTAATTCTGTTTTGGAAATAAACTCAAAGGGTTTTTCACCAACTGACTTGTCTCATGAGACCCGTCGATGCATCGAGGGGATATAGCGGGACCCACCCATCACTAAAAGTACAAATCAATATTTATAAATAGATTTTATACAATTAAAATATTCCTTCTCAATATTCATATAGATTAGAGGATACAGATTCATCAATATTTCCATAGTTAAAACAACATTCGAAATAAACACCATATGTAAAATGGTATACGGATTAAGACAATAATAATATCCATGAAACCAGAATATTTATATATAATATATTTAAAATTTCAAATAAAAAATTATCTCAAAGGGGAATTAGGTACACCACATAAGAATTATTAGGTGTACAATACCAAGAAAACCACAATAAAATGGAAACAGAAACATAGTCCTTTACAACATTGTAATCATTAAAGTTAATAAACATCAATTGAATCATTGAATACCATGAATATAAATATAATCATGATATTATATATACAATGATATTAAACATACACCACATACAAGAAATAAGTGGCGAACAATATAAATCTCATGGAAATAAAAGTGAGATGAGAAACTTCATACCTTATGCCCGAAGGTGTTCTCAATTGATCTTAATGACTTAAATAATCAAATTTAACATCATTAATTAATAATTATAGAACCTCATATACATGTAATTTATTTATTATAACCTTATTAGGTTAATTTAATTCCTTTTTATGGGTTTAATAGGTTCAATTTAATTATTTTTGAATCATTTTCTTCCTTAGTTTTCATGATCGGTTTACTTGTATTCATGAATGGAAGTTCGATTGAAATGTGGTTAAACATCAAGAATTGTTAATATATATTATTAGTGAAATTAAATATATATAAATGATCTTATAATGATTTTTTTATATACCATGAGTATGACTCATTAGATAAAAGCTAATGATAAACGCTTAGATTAACTTAGTAGTTTTGTACACAATGAACTTGTTTTGTATTATTATTTTATATTATGAGTGTTAAAGGATTACAGAACATTGAATAAGATAAAATACATATATTATGATCTAGTTCAACTATTAAAAGGGTTTCATGACTAGTGTTTAAGATAGTGATAGAAATTGAAAACCCGTCATCCTTGAATGTGATAAACTAACACATCTCGGACTGTGTTTTCATTTTTAGTATAAGAGGAGTGAGAAAAGAGAGAAGATAATGAAATATTCCATTAGCATAATAAAATTATAGTTCATGTGATTTAATGAAATTATCATATCATTTTGATGAGGGGAGGTGAGTATAGAGCAAAAAAAATAATGGAACTTGTAAAAGAAGTTGAAAGAAAAAGGAAGAGAGGTCTGCCTCTTGAGTACTCCTCCTTGAGAATCTCCTTAAGGCCTTTGTTTTTGGCATTTTGGTGAGACCATAAGGTATTGTACATGGGGGGAGGTCTTGGGATGTGTATTTGGAAGAACGTATAAAAGGTATCAAATCTTGAGTGGTGTGAGAGGAATAGGGGTGAGGGGTGGTTTATATAGTGGAGGGGAGGAGGGTTTTCTTAATATTTTAATCATTAGTTTATTATTTTTCCCTAAGACAAGAAATAGTGATTATTCCATGAAAAAAATAGTAATTAGTTCATGTGAGTTCAAACAAATTGTTCTTAAATCAACAATACATCATCCATGATTCAATAAATCATGTATTTATCATTTATCATAATTTATCGTATTTTACTATTCACCAAAAATTCATGTATTTCAGAAAAATCCCATAAACTCACCCTAACCATTTCTCAACATGTAGAATCCAAAAAATAACTCCATTTTTCAAAAATAATTTTATAAATTTTATAAATTTTATTTTTAATTAAAATCATCATTTAATAAAAAAAATACCAACAATTAAAATATTCATCTTCATTTTTAAGGTGCCTAAGTTTTATTTACACTTTCATGGGTAAGGTTACCATTCAAAAGGGACATATTACTATTCATAATGGTAGGTTACTACTCATAAGTTTATGTTACTATTCATAAGGTTATATTACTATTCATAAGTTTAAGTTACTATTCCCTGAAATTTAACTTGATTCTATCAGACTCCAAATATTACCCTGATCGCAACTGTTTATGTCTATTTTTTTTAAATTCAAAACACATAAGTGGAAAATTTAAGTTTAATGGATAGGTTGTGACTTTCTCCTATAAATAAACATGTGTTTTTTCACATAGACTCAATGATTCATGAAATATAGGATATCTAATGAATAAAAGGTATTTAAGAGAAACATACCATAAAATGTTTGGGGTGTTATAGATGAGTTGTAATAGGTATGGATTATTAAGCCACTAAAATAGTTCCATGAACATATAGAAATGGTTCCATATGATTTATGAAATCCATGATTATAGAAACACGTCTCACTATTTCACTAAAGAAATATTTCTTCTCTTCCATAAACTATTAAAGAACTAGAGTTATCACTTTTAGTTGTTTCACTTTCTATTTGAAATCTTGACTAATCGGAGGTATCCTCATATTTTATACTATAAATTTAAAGTGATCATTCAAATCATTATTAGTGAAAATCCTAGATATATAGTACTTTATATATTTGGTTATTATTTCTCTTTCAACCTTTATATCCTTCACATATTCTTTAACCAACATGAGTACATGATTGCTGTTAAACCTGATTTTTCTTAAAGTCTCCTAAGGCTGATCTGGTACACTACCTAAAGTAGAAACAACATGAATCTCTTCTATGAAAAAATATCTTATCTTCTCAAAATCTATAGGAGATTCATTTTAAGAAGAATACACTGAGTTAATATTCTTTACTTTCTCAAGTAAATAATCCATAGATGTAGAAAAGGAAGTTTTCATCCCTTCCATGACAGATTTCATAGACTCTATCTCACTGGAAAGTCTTTTATTTTCAATCTCAAATTCCTAAATGTAGTGCATCATTTTCGGTTGAATATTTTGTATCACTAATTAAAATAAGTATCTTGCATCCTTTTCACTTAACTTAGTGACCTCGGGCTTTTTATTTTTCAATAACAAACTGAATTCATAAAGCCTCTTTTGTCTAAAGGGTTCCAAATCACCTATAGTGATAACATCCACTGGAAAAGGAGGAACAATAGGGGAAGGAACTCTCTCATAGTCAAATATTTCTAACATACCAACAACATCAATCTGATCAACTAAAAATCCCTCAAGATCACTTGCTTCTCAACGATCAGGTCTACCATTCTTTGGTGGACCCCCATGAAACATGTCCCATTCCTTAGACATTGGTTCCATCTATCCATCATAAGTATTAATAAGAATCTAAAAATTTGTAGAAATAATAACTATAGATACCACCACAACAGGTAGAACACTAGTAGGTTCAATATATCTCTAAGAATCTAAACTCTGTATAGAAACAGTCTTCTCAACACTAGCAATCCAACTTCCATCTAATCAGTAATAGATTTCTCAACAACTACGAAAACCTTCATCTTCTCATCCATAGATTTTTCAAAAAAAATAAATCTAAAACTGTATAATCATCAAAAATAGGTACATTATCATATCCATAAACAATAGTAACCACTTAATGAATTTCTAAACTTGGAGATTTCTCCCCCTCAACTGATGCTTCTTTTTCATATCTTACTGATTTTTCCACAAGACTTGGACTTTCCTCATATTTAGAATTAGATTCATCTATAGAAATAACTAGATCTCAAGGTATATCTACATCCTCAAATCTAACTTGACCACCATGCCCATCAGAATCTCCATCATTATCACTTACATCACTATTATATTTTATATAATATTCATCATCTCTATCTTCTTCTTTCTCTTCATCTTCTTCATCAAAATCATCACCATTTTCATCATCATATTTAGAACTACTCTTGAACTATTCTTCTCTAGACACTTTAGTTTCATCTTCTTCACTACCTTCCTTTAACAATTTCTCTCTTTTATAAATATACCTAGGTTGACTAGGTGCTCTGTAGGTAATATGATGGGATTATCATGACAAATCAGGGTCACTTAATTCATCCACTAAAAATTCACCCTCTTCATTTCTACAAACAGAAGCCTATTCTTTATCATCACTATCAGAATATTCAGGTATTTCATCTAGTTACAAACTCATATCAACAAGGTATTTCTATCTTGAAGGATAGTAAACAAGATTGAATTCAACATATAATTTATCATCATCAACCACCCACTTCTCTTTCCATGGATTCCCACTTATTCTCATTCTTCTAAAAAATATCCTAGTAATGCAGAAACTACCACAATACACCATAGATTCTTTATCTTTACTAACTAAAAGTTTATCTTCCAACATCACTAAAATAAACCTAAGGTATATCAAAGAATTTGATATAGAGGTAGTATTACTCATCTCTACCATATGAAGAATCAAATATCTGCACAAATTGATCAAAACCATTCTTTCCATAAGGCGCAGGAGGTAAACATATTGGTGTCTCAAAGTAACAAAGTCTCCTTTTATAGAAAAAAACATGTGTTGAATAAAATTAAAATGAATCTTGCACTCACCATAAAGCTCTCATATAATCAATATTAGAACTATTCCATCTCCAGTCAACTCGGAAATGGAATATTTATAAATGAAATCATAACTATCATCTAGAATAGTTCCTTGGTAGCCATTTGTTAATCCTTCATGTGGTACTCCAAGATATGCATCCCACTATCTTAATGAAAAAATAGCATTTCATCCATTTATTCTAGTTTTCACCCAGTCTTTTTTATCCTCAAATCTATACTCCAAAAACTATTAAAACTCATATACCAACAAAGGATAGAAAGTTATCTAGTTAGAAGATAACCAATCCACCCATCCTTGGTTCAGTATAACTTGAAGCACTAAAGACTTGCTCAAAAGAAGCCACTATTATTGAACTTATTTCTCTAGAATGAATACTTGATTTACTATATCCGGATTTAGATTCTTTAAAGAAACATCTAAACTACTCGACTCGACCTTCTGTTTCTTAGCAGGATGTGACTTGTCTAGAGAAGTCTCTAAAGTTCTCTTCACTTTGGCCATGGAGATCATCTCGGTTGGTTTGGGGGACAGTGAAGGATGGTCAATAGTCAGAAGGTAAAGGGTCGCAACAGGTTAAGCATTAGAGAAGTGATCATTGATATTATATAGGTTCAAATTTAAATCATTTAAGGATTTCACTATTTGAAAATTAAAAATTGGGATAAAATAAAAAATTAGAAATCAGAATAGAATTTGGATCAGGTAAAATTTTAAATAAATAATAATGAAAATTAGTAATGATGAATTAAAAATATTCAAGTGAAAAATAAAAAAGGCATGAAGTTCAATAGTGATACATCCAAAGGTGAGAGATTCCCAATGGTGAGAAGTGTCAATGGTGAGAATTATTAGTGTTGATAAGTACCAACAGTGATAAATTCACAATGGTGAGACATTCATAAAAGTGAGAAGTATCAATGGTGGAAAGTATTAATGGTGATAATTATCAACAGTGAGAAGTATCAATGGTGAGAAATCACAACGGTGAGAAATCATAATGGTAAGACATCTACAATGGTGATACATCTACATTGGTTAGTCCCAGAAAATTAAACTTAACCAAAATTAATCATACCTAACTCATGTTTGATGTAATTGATTCTCTTAGATGTCAAAGGCTTAGTGAAAATATCAACAATATGATGTTCTATATCAATATTTATATCACCCTTTTGAAAATTATCTCTCAAAAATTGATGTATTACATAAATATTATTTGTTCTAGAATGTGATATAGGATTAATAAAAATATTTATAGCACTTGTATTGTCACAATTTATAGGAACATATCAGAATTGGTATCCATAGTCTAGTAATGTGTGTTTCATCCAAAAAATTTGTGCACAATAGCTACTTGTAGCTATGTAATCAACTTCAACAGTATACAGTGCAATAGAATTTTATTTCTTACTGCACCAAGAAACTAGATACTTTCCTAAAAGGTGACATGTTCCAGTGGTATTTTCTCTATCTAACATACATCCATCGAAATCATTATCTGAATAACTAAGTCAAATTATTTTCATCTTGGGTAAAACAATCCTAAATTGGTAGTATATTTGAGGTATTTGAAAAGCAAATTACAGCTCCTAAGTGTGACTCTTTTGTATTTTCTTGAAAATGAGCACACATACACACATTGAACATAATATCAGGTTGACTTATAGTCAAGTAGAGAAGACTTCTAATCATACCTCTGTAACTAGTTTTATCCATTGGTTTTCTGGCTTCATCAAGGTCCAATTTATAGCTGATACTCATATGATTATCACTACTCTTAGTTCTATCTAAGTCAAAAAAAATTACAATATATTTATTATATTTAATTTTATTTAAAATAATTCTTTCTTTATTTTGAAAAATATTAAAACCAAGAAAGAATTTCAGTTCACCCATTCAACTCATTTCAAATTCATTTTACATTGTTTTTCAAAAATCAGTACATAAATAATTTTTTGAAGATAAAAAATATAATATCATCTACATAAAATTTTATAACTAAAATTTATTTTGAAATATATTTTATAAAGGGTAGGATCAGTTATACCTTTTGAAAAAACATTTGAAATAATAAAAGTGTTGAGCCTATCATACCAAGATCCAGTAGCTTATTTCAAACAATAAAAATATTTTGTTAATAAGAAAGCATGATTTGGAAAATTGGGATTTTGAAAACTATGGTGTTGTTTAACCAAAACATCATCAATTATATACCCATTTAAAAATGAAATATTGACATCCATTTGATAAAGTTTTAAATATAGATGAGATGTATAAGCTAGTAGTATTCTAATGGATTCAAGTATGGATATAGGTGAAAAGGTATCCTTGTAGTCTATCATATATGATATGTCACAATGATTCTTATGAATGGTTTTGTTAAGTATTTTTATAAAGTTTAAGAAAATAAAATGTATCATATAAAATGATATTTTCACATTATCATTCTTTCATGTCGGTTTCATATATATAAATATATGATGATATATATTTCATGAATTGTAATGATAATTGAACTCTCAAAGTATGAATTTGAGTTATATCTAACAAATATTCATCATGGAGTATTATAGGCTATGAAAAAATGTTAAGGTTAGAGTGAGTAGTATTATTTTATAGAGATACATAATATGGTCACAAGGCACAAGATGGGTTTTTTTCACGGGATGGCCCACGAAGTATACCTTATAGAGTGTTATACACTATACTTTTGGTATAATAGGGGTGCATGGACCATTTAGAGTCCCCACTAATTGAGTATAGTGAGATACCTAGAATGATAAAGTTTATAATTTGATACATTTCTTATACAAGCATTGTGTCTTAGCTAATTAGGGACTGGTTGGGTATGTTTTTTATCATGTTATTGGTTGGAGCTAGACTAATATGGGATTTATGCTCTTGTATGGTGAGTATGTCACATGAACCCTCATTTGAGATGGACTGAGAAGTGCACAGTCACACATACATATTATATATGATGTTCTTATCTATTCATATGATGTACATGTGTTGTGATCATGCATAAAGGTGAATGACAAGTGATGTATTAATCAATCAGGTCAGTCTATACTCAAAGAATAAAAAATTTATGTGTTTTCTATATGAGATTTAAATCCTATATGTCTCATGGTCACTCTATGTCATAAACAAGTGGATTATATGAGAATGCATGGTATCATGTGATTCAACTACTGGGCATAGATGTAGACATAGATATTTTTTATGGATATCATTCTAGATCCCTAAATAGGTTGAGTAGCAGTGATTCTTTACTAGAGACTGCTCTTTACTTACATTTATGGATCCATTGATTAATATTTTTTTCAATGATACAAAGGTTCTTGGGGTTACACTTTATGTTTGACTAAATGGGGATGAGTTTAACTTGAATAACTTCTCTAATGATATTTTATTCTATATACAAAGGATTTTTTCATGGGTATTCAAAAGGTATTGTATATGATATTATACATGGTGAAGTTGATTAAATATTTCCAAAAGTTTTTTGGAAGATATCCAAAAAGATTTTTGGATATGGTTTCACAAGTTATTTTATATGATACAGTATAATGTGAAATGACATAAAGTCTATAAGGATTTAGTGAAAGTGGGAGATTTAAAAATATATACTATAACATCCATATACATATGATGTATTATAGATATATCATATTTTATTTTTGAGTATATCGTATAGTATGAAATTTGATATTCCAAATGGGCCGGTGTAGACACACCTAAGAGGGGGTGAATCAGGTGTGTTCAAATTTTTTCCAAGTTCCAAATTTTCTTTTTAACTTATCCCCTTTGGTATCTCAACCCCTATTATCTAGTGGGATATAAATGAAACTATATATATTTACACAATAGTCCATAACCACATGAAATAAAGAAAGGAAAACAAGATATCAACATGCGATATTTTTACAATGTTCGGTCCCAATGTGGGAAACCTACTCTTTGTCATGTTCAACTCCCATTGAGACATAGATTCTCCACTGATACTCAAATCACCAAATATAGTGTGTGTCTAGGGAATATCTTGAAACCAAGTTCACATAATATTACACATATTTTTCACTATATTACATATATGACAATTTATAATATTATTCATGTGAACTATTGTTTCTCTTATGGGTTATTTTTACTCACTCCCATGAGTTCTTGAAACTTCCTCTTTCTAAAGTAGATCACAATCTATCCAGGGATATCTTTTCATCCAAAATAATCCAATTTATCAAGACACAAAGTCTCTGACTATCTTCAAGTATTTAACAACTCATCTCGTAAAACTTGGTTTTAGATCTTTATAGCTTTCTAGTTCTTTCACAAAATTTATAGCTGATTTCTCAACTAAATCCTCTTCTCAAACTCATCACCATAAGCTTGGGTGTACAAAATAATCACTTCATACACAACCACAACTTCAGGAACTTATTTTTTCTCTTCTTATTATTCTTATTATTATTATAAATCTTGTAGGTTTCACATGTTTGGTTATCTTCTTCTTCCTCATTACACCATAAAGTGGATCTTTATCTTCTTATTCAAGATCTTGCCAAGTTCTCTTGGCTCGCTCGTCTCAATACATCACCCACATTTCATTCTCTAGAGTGAATTTTATTTTCTACATCTCATAATCTTCCTTGAGAGGAATTCTCATTAAATGTGTGGGTATTATTAGTTTTATATAAATATAAATCTTTTAGGGAATACGTTATAGCCTATATGTTTCCTGCACAGTTTGTATCCCCTATTTTTAATACCATGTTCATTATAATCAAGAAATACCCTCCTTTTAATAACAACTTGTCTCCACTATAGTTATGAGAATACCCTCAACCTCTTATTCCTCCTTTTCAAATTCTATTAACTAAATATATTTTTGGTTAATTCTTCAATAAATATAGCTTTGTATTCTTCAAACAGATCTAAAAAAATTATCTATTTTTAAACTTTCTCACTATATGAAAATCATATAGAAAATTATCTTATGGAATGGAACCATTATTTATAGTTTGATAGGTGTTTAAAATGTAGTAGAATCCATCTTTCATGATAATATTTAGAAAACTCCACTACACTTGTCTTATTTCACAACTCAATATTAAATCAAAATTAAAAATGATGATATTAATCATCAGTGTATAACTTGAGCTTCGATTTGAATTCATCTACATTATTATTGAAAATTCATATTCACTTTAATACTTTCTATAAAAATGTATTGATCTTATTCAATTTATTCCGCATTTTTTATTCCTCAAAATAAACTTGAATCATGGTTATAAATAGAATAATGATATTTGGAACACTTGAGAACACTACCAGCATCATTATATTTAATTTTCATTGGAATTAAATAATTATGGAAACATCATTTTTCTGACATTAAAAATCCTCTCAAATAATCCTTAATTTTTATCTTATCTTTTATCAATTAAAATATCAGTATATCTACAATTAAGGATTGTATCACGTTTATTTTGTGATGCTTTTATCCATGAATATTAGTTAAAGAACCATCTCAATAAAATCTAAAGAATTTCACAATTCTAGAAATTTCATTTTTTATCTAGAAGAAACTATAAATATAGTGAAGTCAAATCTCTTATGTGGTCTAAAATATCTTGCGCGTAGATAATTTTCTTTTACCATTTCTTAAAACTTCAGCTTAATAGATGAATTATATTAGACATTAGACACTTATTTTCTATATATTTTAATTTACATCCATAGGACACAAATCTCATATGTGTAGATTAATTCTATTACCCATAATATAAATAGTTTTTGTAAAAATAAATTTAGTTTTTCAATTTTCATCCATGTAGATTAAATTACTTACACAGAATAAAAATTATTACACATAGCTAAATTGAATTTGGAATTTTTCTTCTTTGTAGCTCAAATTCCTTATCTATTTTTCTAGCTCAAGAAATATCATGAACAAGACTCAATTATCTTACATATAGGAGAAACTACTTATGTGTTGGATAGAAAATATTTTTTATAGATTAATTATCTTACATGCTGGCTATAATCTCTTATGTATATGATAAATATCCTTGGCACTTTAAGAAACTCCAGCTCTATAACAGTAAATCCAGAATTGATTCAAATTAATTTGAAGCATCTTCAAATTAGTTATGTTTCTTATCTAAAATATCAAATTACTTTAGAATAGATTCAAATAATTCTAGAAATTATTATAATATTTCAAAATATTTTCAAGCATATTATAAAGACTTTTAGAATAATAAATACTCAAAATAGATTACTTCAAAAACTCCTCTACTTTCTCAATTTAGACATAATTTTAGCCTTGATAAATCATCATCTAATAGATATTTGTTTACTAATTTCATCCTTTAAAATACTCACCACTCCATGGATTATATTCCCAATAATTTGGATATCTCCCTCCAACCATTGAATATATTTTACACTTGATAATCACTTATATAAAATATTTGTACTAAAAGTTTGTATCCATCTTATTTCATATGTTCAAATTCAGAATTGACTATTGAAGATAGTTCTCCTTTAACCTTGTAGAACTTATCTTACACATTACGGTCATCTCTCCAATCTTTAGATGTATTAATCCAAGGAATCTATCTATCTAGCTATTCTAACCATTTTTTTCTTTTCATTTTCCATGTAAACATAATGGAAATAAATTCAACTTCTTTCATGGGTGGATACTCACTTATTTATCCAAGACCTTATCATTGACTTGATTCTTGATATGATATTTAACAACAAATACAACAAACACAACCTATCACCACAACAATCTCCCTCTTTATATTTTTTTCAAAACACATTTCATACCATGGTTAATGATAACCTCTCCCCCTTTTAGAAAATAAATACGGAGGAAAAATTATTCTCTCTCCCTATCATGAACAGGCTCAGATACTCTAGTACCATGACTTCCTATCCAACACTGACAAGGCCCGAATGGTATTAATGATCCCCAAGAGTTGGAGACTAGAACTAAACATATTAAAAAATAAATGTGGGAATAGTTTTTCTACATGAACAGTGGAAGAAATAGATACAAGTCAATATTCCCAAAATAAAACACCATAGGGAGAACAGTAACATAAGTCAAACATGTATAAACAACCTAAAGTACAACCAAAAAGTACTAGAAAATATTAATATAACAACCCAAGTCCCAATGGACATAGCTATCCAATAACCAAGGATCAACAACAAGAACCACCTCCAAGTGGAACTTTACCCTTGTTGAAACTAAGAAGAAAATAATCTACAAACATCTGAAGTCACAGGTAGGGTGTGAGTTAAAATCCTTGTAGGGTACCACTAGAAATTCCATAAGAAGATACCACATTGATTAACCAAATAAAGATTTCAATTTTAAATAAATAATCATGGAAGCATCATATCATATTTAAAACAAATCATTATATACATTTCAATTGAAGGAAAATATTTTTAAACAATGGCTTAATAAACATTTTTTATAAAATAGTTTATATAAACTCACAATGCATGTGTAAGAAGGTTTATAAACAATTGAATATATATATAAATAATAACAAAGGAGAAACATGGTCATATTCCAAGATGTAGAATAGTTCCAGGTTATTGGATCCTCACACACTCATATGATGATAATGACAATGTGGATACACATATCTCTAACACTGGACAAAGAACACTAACTAACATCCCACTAGGGATAAGATCTACCAATATGTTTGTGTTAGAGTAGTAAAGAATTAATCCATTTCTAGGTCATTCATATCCTAGTGTTTTTGTCACTAATAACACACAAACTACCTAGGATGTTATATTCTCAAACAACAATCAATAATGGGAAATTTATTTCAAAACTATTTAAAATACAATTAACCCATTTCCCATCTCAATATGAAAATTTCCATTTAAAAACCAAAATGGGTTTTTAATCAATTCATGACTTTTTCCAGGATAAAACCAATGGATTCTTATTAAAAAAATTAATAAATTATTCTAAAATAAAAAATTGAAATCAATTTTACAATTTAATTTCACAATCTCTATAAAATTCCATAATCAGACCCCAATTCACTGGAATTAGGGGGTTTTCCTAATTTTCATGCCAAATAAAATAAAAACCAAAATCCATAATGAACTAGTTTTTCACAATTAAATTGAAATCAATTTAATTTAAATCAATAAATTTCTTGATAATTTAATTGTCCAATCTTAAACAGAACCACCTACAATTTTTAATAGAAACACGATGCTA
Organism: Viscum album; assembly: GCA_963277665.1. NCBI lineage: Eukaryota > Viridiplantae > Streptophyta > Magnoliopsida > Santalales > Viscaceae > Viscum > Viscum album. The sequence goes on along the minus strand of OY728157.1, from coordinate 449,304,344 downwards.
GAAACGAAACCCACTAACAATAACAAAGGTTAAGAAGATATAGTAACTAAACCTAGAAGAAACATTCAATAGTAATGAGTTTAAATCCATTAATCCCAAGATGATCGATCAAAATATAAGGAGTTAAAGAAAAAGATACAAAGATATAGGGAGATTGATTACCTGGAAAGTCACACTGCAGCCACAACAATGATCAATCACTAAAATTAATGATCCAAAAATATTTTATGGCTCAAAAATTGCATGAGGATGGATCTAGGTCAAGATAAAGGAAACCTTTAGGAAAGGGAATATAAATTCCAGCCAATCCACCTTTTTAAAATCGACACTTAGGAAATTACACAGTGTGTAACCCAATTACACATCATGTAATTGTTGAGTCTCAAATACACTTAAATACCCATCGCCATTTTGATAAAAAAATGGATTTATCATTATTTTAGAATTTACACATCATGTAAACATATTACACAGCATGAAAACCCCCCAAAAATCTATAGAAATTGTAGAATTTATGATGAAAATTCCAAAAAATCCCTGACTTCACCATTATAGGTATCCTCTCAATTCTTTCTTAGTCCTACCGAGATAATAAAAAATGACAAATATGAAAAGACTTAAAAAACACCAGATAGAAAGGTAATGGTATGTTATAACCTCCCCACTATAAAAACATTCTATCCCCATAAATCCTATCAAGAAGCTTCCATATCGAAAATGTGATGCCAATAATCTCTCATTAGTGCATCGCACTCCCATGTCTCATGAGAATCAGGATCGTGCTACCATAAAACTTGAACCAAAGGTATCATCCTTCAATAAAGTACATTGGTTTCAAAATCAACTATCCTCATTGGATGCTCAGTCATAGATAAATCAGGCTTTACATCTAGATCACTCCAGCTCAAAACATGAGATGGATCAAAAAGATATTTTTGTAGTTGAGATACATGTAATTAATTATGGATTGAAATTGGTTGTGTTGAAAGTGATAAATGTTAAGACACTTTCCCACCTGTTAAAAAACTCAAAAGGTACCAAAAAATAAGGATCAATCTTCCATTTCCTCCCAAGATGTTTATGAAAAAATTGCGGTGAAACATTCAAGAACACTTGATCACCAACTGAAAATTCTAATGGTCTACAGTGATGATCAACTTAAGATTTATACCATCCTTATACCACCAAAATTATATGATGAATAAACTTAATATTTGTTGTAACCTCTTGAACCAAGCTTAGTCTAACCAAGGAAATTTCACCAATATCTAACCAACACAATGGAGATTTATAAATCCGACCATACAAGGCCTAAAAAGAAGCCATCCAAATCATGGACTCGTAACTATTGTTAAAAGAAAACTAACTAGCCCAAAATGGTAATCCCAATCCTCATAAAAGACAAGAATGCGGAAATAGATAATTTCCTAAATAATTTGTACATATCTTTCTATATATCCATTCGATTGTGGATGGTATTCTATGCTCAAACAAACCCGAGATCACAGTGCCTCCTGAAGTCCCCTCTAAAAGTGAGAAATAAAATGTGGATATCTATCAGAGACTAAAGTATATGGAACTCTATTCAAATGAACAATCTCTTTCACATATAGATTTCCTAACTCCTCAACTTTGGTTCTATTATGAATAGGTAATAAGTGAGCCAATTTAGTTCACTTATTGATCACAACCCATATCGTATTATTCATTTTCTAGGTAGGTGAAAACCCAACCAAAAAGTCTATAAAGATCTCATCCCACTTCTAATTCATCACTGGAAGTAGCTAAAGAAACCCCAAAGGTCTCTAGTGTTCGGCCTTAACCTATTGGAACATATAACAACAAGAGAAAAAATCAACAATTTCCCATCTCATATTTGGACACCAGAATCGACGTTGCATGTCATAGAACATCTCCATGGTTCCTCGGTGCAGATCCCACTGGGAATTATGTAAATCCCCCATCACAGATTTCCTCATAATAAAAGGTGAAACGTACTAGTTCCAAAAACATAAGATACTTTCTTTGGAGAACGACCAATCATCAACAGCCTTCCCACCATAAAGAAAGTCTCTAATTCTATGGAACTCATCATCAGGAAACTATTCCTGAAGAATCATCTCAATAAGAGCAGAGTTGTAGTACCCCCAGTTTCTGGTATGTAACCCTTACTTGATTCTTTTCTTAGATTTAAAAGTTATGGGTAATGTATGGGAGAGTCAGGAGATCCGGGATTGAAGTTTGAAGCAAAGGGGAAGGTGCACGGGCGGCGCACGGTTTGTCTAAACTGTGCGGCCAAACCGTGCGTGACTGACTAAGGAGGTAGTGGATTCCGCACGGTCGGTGCACAGTTAAGGGAAACTGTGCGATAAGGCCATGCAAGAAGGGTGGCCAAGGCAGTAGCTAACGAACAGTTAGAGCACGGATTTTCAAACCGTGCGGACTAACCGTGTGGTCATTTAAAATTAGATCCTTAAATTGTGGATCTAACTCGTTTTTCCTCTAATTGCCTCATTAAAGCTCCTAAGTGGACCTAACTCGGGATTTTGGTTCTCCTAAGGTCAAAGAGAGTTATCCCATCATTCCAGAGGTGATCCGAAGGCTTCTCTTGGTGAATCAAAGTCAGATTCTTGAGGTATGTGATCGTTCTCCTTCGTTCTTGATTGTTTTCTTAGATCTACTCAGATCTACTTCTTTTCTTCTCTTGGTTTCTTAGTTATACGCCTTTTATGGGTAGATATAACTATGTGGATGAAAAATATGACAATATTTGGTCTTGTTTGTGTTAGGAGAAGAGATCTAAGGTGGGCTTTTTGAGATTTGACCCGGTGTTCTTGAGTGTTCTTCGTCTGTTGCTTGGTTTCGCCTTTTTATTGAGGTAGGTGGCTTCACTCTCGACTCCTCTTGTTAGAATTGGTTGGATTAGTTTAAAATTGGTTATTTGAATGGAATTTATTGTGAAAAGCATGGAATAAATCTTCTTTAGTGATGATTTATGGTTTTGATGAAATTGTGAAATCTTGGTGAATTGTGTGCAAAGTGACTTGGCTATTTGAATTTAAAATGTTGATTTTAAATTATGAAATTGCTGAAATTGTAAATGGTTTGATGAGAAATTGGTTTTCAATAAAAAGGGTGCTTTATTTAAGTGTTTTTTATGGATTTGGTTTTCAATAAAATGGTAGCTTTATTGAAATGGTTTTAATTGTTTGAACACACTTGGTTTGGATGGAAAATGGTTTTCAATAAAATGTGTTTTATTGAAAGGATGGTTTGGCATGGTTGTTGGGAATGTGTGGTGTGTGTTCATATTTCATGTATGAGGCTTGGTTGAAGTAGGACCTTGTGCTCGGTGCCAAATGTTTAATGGAACGTGGTAACTATATGTACGAGGCTTGGTTGAAATATGACCTTGTGATCAGTGCCAAAGGTGTAATGGAACATGGGAATTAATTACCTTATGACGACTTGTTAGATTGACGAGAAACCACTTATGAGTATGGAACTGTCATAATAATGCATGCATGGTTGATTTCACGGGTTTGTGAAATGGTTGGGAATGCCAAAACGTGAGGTTTGTGAAATGGTTTGGAAATTTGTTTGGTTATTTTTCTGGGAAAAATAACATGTTGGAAAAGCTGGTTTAAATTTCACTTTGATGCTTTTGAGCATGGATGGTTTTGGAAAACTTGTTTATATTTAGTTATAAACTGCTTTGGTGAAAATGTTTTATATAAAATGTTTTTATATAAATGTGGCTAACTCTTCTATCCTAGTGGAGTGATTAGTGAAGTCATTGGGGAAAACCTACTGAGTTTTATATTCACCCCTGATTTAGCACTTTGGTGCTTTTGCAGATGTTGTATTCTGAGACACAGGTAAAGGTAAAGCATCTCATTACTAATGGATTGTGGTGATGTTTGGGAGATGTTTTGGAGCTTGGATCTTGTGGACCATGGAGTCGTGGTGTCTTTTGAGAGTCTCATGTTGTTCTTCCGCGGTGTACCTTGATTTTTGTTTTGGTCTTCCTCTATTGTGTACTCTGATGTGGTTTAATATAAATGAAGTTGTGATTTTTTATTTCATTGTTTCATGCATCATATAGTGAATGGTTAATGGATGGGTTTATTTTCTTAAAGGGTAAATTGTCCCTTAATTGTATTTGAAACCCTTCGGAATTTATTGCCAGCCTTTGGAGTCTTGGGGATGTCTCTTAAGGCCTAGTAATGACTCGTTGTACTCTCAAGACAATGAGAATTGGCGGGTCATTACAAGAGTTCAACTGAAAACTGGCCAAAATAACCTCATCCCCTTGATTCCTAAACACTAATCTACAACTATGAAAAAAATATTCATCCAGTTTCACTCTTCCAATGATTCATTTATGGATTAGGTTTGAAGTTTCATGCTAAAATAATATGTGATGACATTCCATTTACCATAGTTATAGGCAATGTCAAAAACAAATAATTATAGGTACTCCACCCAATACATATAGAGATTATTCAATTATTTTTTATAGAATATATAACTTCAGCTATTGTGGTCAGAATACAGGGTAAAATTTTCTCCAAAAAGGTAATGGTTGCAACTCTTAAGTGCATGAATTACAGCTGCAAGAACATGGTCATGAGTTAGATAATTCTTATTATGTTTCCTCATCTTTCAAGATCCATAGGTGATAACATGATCATCCGACATAATAATTCTACCCAATCCCAAACCAAATGCATCATAGAAGACCACATAGCCCTACACAACCTATGGAAGAGTCAACACCAGTGCTGAAGTCAAAATACCTTTCACCTCAACCAAATAATTCCAACATTTATTATCCCACACAAACATTACTCCCTTCTGAGTTAGAGAATTAATCAAATAATCCAACATAGAGAAGTCTTTTAAAAACTAGTAATAATACCCATCTAAACCCAAGAAACTCTGAATATTGAACACATTTTGTGGTTTCTCCCATATCATAAAAGACTTAACCTTCTTAGAATCAACTAAAATAACATGTTCTGATACCACATGTCCCAAGAACATCACTTACCAAATCAAGAAATCACATTTTGATAGCTTGTCATAAAATTGGTGATTTCTCAACAATTCTGGAACTGCTCTCAAATGACGCACATGATCCTCCTCGAACTTAGAGAAAACAAGGATATCATCCACAAAGACCACCATGAAAATATCAAGATACTCATAGAAGATCCTATTCATTAAATCCATAAAGACTATAGAATAATTAGTTAGACCAAATGGCATGACAAGATACTCATAATGGCCATACCTGATTTGAAAGGTGGTTTTATAAATCTCAGATTATTTTATCCTCAATTGATGGTAACCAGATCAAAGATAAATCTTTAAGAACCATTTTTACCCCTTAAAATAGTCAAACAGATCATCAATACATGACAATGAATACTTATTCTTTATCATAACTCTATTTAGTTTCTGGTAATCAACATAAAGTAAAAGTGACCCATCGGTTTTCTTAGAAAAGAGAACTAGGGCCGCCCAATGTGACACACTCGGTCACTAAATCCTTTCTCTAAAATATCATGAAACTAATATTTCAACTCTTTCATTTCACTTGTGAAATGAAGAAATAAGGAATGGAAATTGATTGAGTATAAGACACTAAATTGATAGAAAACTTTACCTCCCTTACTAGTGGAAACTTGGAGAAGTCAGAAGAAAAAACATTAGGAAACTCGATGACAACTGGAGGTAGATTACTCCCCAAATATTTTCACTCCAGGTCAAAAGTAAAAACAAATATTACTTTCCCAAACTATGGATAATAAGGTTTGACTCTTCTCGACCGTGGGTCCCACTATCCCAAAATGATATGGCACACCCCATCAGGAATGGTAAAGTAGAGCTGTATAAGATAACAATAGATCTAGGATTTATTTGCAATGAGCCAATCTATCTGAAAAATTATGTCAAGAAATTTTATGTTGAGAGCCAAAAAATACCAAGTAATCTCAATATCCAATAATGAGAAGTCACAAGCAGGGCTATGGAGACCATGTTCTATCATTATTTTGAAGGGTGTAGTAATATACATCCCAAAAGATAAAATCTCCATAGTAATATTAAGAATATTCATAATAAAAGTCGAAATAAATGAATGAGATGCACTAGTATAAAATAAATAATTCACTAATGATGAAGCTATAGTGATGGTACCTCTCACATCTGTTGGACCTATATCTTCTTCCTCTTGAGACTATTCCATTGCATGAAGAAACTTAATTCTATATGTATATGGATGAAACTCATTTGTTCATGAAGAATCAGATTGTACCACATTTTTAATTGATTTTGATGACCCTATACCACTATTTGGAGCATAAAAGACATGGTAGAACTTCTATAAGTGACCTAAGAATCCAAAAGAACCACATATCTTGGGTACCTCAATGCAAACCTGTTTCGATTTCCTCGACTTACCACATTGGTAAAAAATCATGGGGCCTCTTTCCGGCACTACAGGTGGTCTAGAAAAACCATAATTTCAAGAACCACTGCCTGAACCATCACTCTTTCTCTTACCTTTATGAGAACATATAGAACTTACACTAGGAAAAAATGAACTCTCATCAACCCTGAATTACCAGCCAGGTCCATTTCAACCATCAATGCTATATCCATCACATCAGCATAAGAGGGTGGCTTTAGTAAGAAAACTTGAGAACCAATACTAGATAAAAGTACCATATCTAACTATCGAGTATTCATATTTTCATTTAATATAATCTCAATTTAAAACTGCACAAGATCTGTGAAATGATTTTCATATTCTATCATGATCCTGTCAGCCTGATTAAGTTTGAAAAACTATATATCCTTGGTGAAGACCATCGAAACTGGATAGAATAAGTTGGTGAAAAGTTATTTAAACTCTTTCCACTCTAATCCCTCATGCTTCTTCACTATCACCATCATGTACCACCATATTTTTATAAGACCCTCTAGCTTAAAGGTGGTACATTTCACATTGATTTCATCATGTGTTTCTAAGAACTCAAACAAAAGATAAATATGTCTCAACCAATCCTCATCCAATTGAGGATCTTTAAAACCTTGGCATGCTGGTGGATTTTGGAAAAGGAACTAATAAGAATGATTTTATGAAACATTCCTTTGAGGTTCTATATCTAGAGCCTGAATGGGAATAGTTTCAGGTTCTTGTTCCAAATCTTGGACAGCACGCATGATAACCTCAACTAGATTATGGTCCATGGGAGGATTCACTCATTGTGGTTCATTAGCAGCTTCCTCCTAGATCTGATTCACACATCTTATCATAGGAATGATGTTACACAACATAATTAGAAAACATTTAATATATCATACAATTACTCAGAACAACACTCAAACAATAGAAATAGGAGAAATTAATTCCAACAGATAAGAACACAAGATTTTGATTTCATCCAATCTGAATCAAAATCATGGAAAAGACTAGAACTAGTCCTCGATACTTATTTCCCAAAACACCCCTGGTGAATTAAGGATCATTCTGAAGAGATCTATCTAGGAACTCACTCATAACTACCTCCTAAGTCCCAACAAGATTACTCAACTATATACTAACATCAAGGAAAGATGCTTAGCTTGTACCTCTAATACCACTTTGTCATGAACTAGCCTGGATACCCTGGTACCCTAATTCTCGATCAGGAACTGAAAAGGCCCAAAGGGAGTTCCTAATCCCCAAGGGTTGGTTAATATCTCTTAGAATCATACAAGATAAAGGTGGGAACTTTTTTGCCACATAAATAGTGAAAGAAATAGATACGAGTCAATATGACCAAAATAAAACTCCATAGGGATAACAGTATCAAAACTCAAACATGTATAAACAACACAAAGTACAACCAAAAAGTACCAGAAAACATAAAGATAACAACCCAATTTACAATGGATAGAGATCTCCAAAAACCAAGGATCAACAACAAGAACCACCTCCAAGTAGCGCTTTACCCTTTCTCAAACATGGAAGAAGAAAATCTATAAACACCGAAAGGAACAAGTAGGTTTTGAGATAAAATCCCAGTAGGGTACCACCAAGGATTCCATAAGAAGATTCCATATTGATTAACCAAATAAAGATTTCAATTTTAAATAAATAGGAACAGCATTACCAAAGTATATTTAAAATAAATCATGATTTTCATTTTGATTGATGGAAAATATTTATAAACAATGGATTAATAAAAAATTTATATAAAATAATTTATATAAATTCACATGGAATGTGTAAAATAGTTTAAAAACAATTGAATATATATCAAAATAAAAAAATGTGGTCATATGCTAAGAGGTAAGATAGTTCCAGGTCATGGGATCCTCATACACTCATATAATGATAATGGTAATGTGAACACATGTCTCTTTAACATTGTACAAACAAGACTAACCAACATCCCACTACGGATAAGATCTACCAAGAAGTTTATGTTAGAGTTTTAAAGTGTTAATATATTTCTTGGTAATTCTTATCCTAGTGTGTTTTTCCCAAATAACTCACTAACTACCTTCAATAATGGTAAATTTATTTCCAAACTTTCTAAATTACAATTAACCCATTTCTCATATCAATATTACAATTTCAATTTAATAACCAAAAGAAATTTTCAATAAATTCATGCCTTTTTTCAGGAAAAAAATAAGGGGTTATTATCAAAAAAATTTAATAAATTTTTCTAAAATAAAAATTTGAAATCAATTTCACAATTTAATTTCACAAGTTCTATCAAATTCCACAACCACGCCCCAATTAAATGGAATTTGGGGTTTTCCTCAATTTTTGTGCCAAAGAAAATACAAAAAAATCAATAATGAATTGGTTTTTCACAATTTAATTGAAATAAATTTAATTTAAATCAATAAATTTAGGGTTAATCTAACTGGATAATATTAAATGAAACCACCTACCATTTTCATAGAAACATAGTGCTCGCAACAGAACCTACCAACAAGAATAAAGGCATGGAAGATCTAGGAACTCAACCTAAAAACAAGATTCAACAACACTAAGATTTTATCCATCAATCCCAATATGATCCATCAAACTCCAAGGAGGGAAAGAGAAATAGATGGATTGATAGGGATACCACTTACCTAGAGAATTACACTGCAACTGCAACAATGATTAATCACTAAATGAAATGATCTAGAGGGTTAAAGGGATAAAAAATCTCTTGTGGATGGATCTAGTTCGAGGGAGAGGAAACCTAGAGTAAATGGAAAAGAAATTTCAGCTGATCCACCTATTTAAAACCAATACTTGGGAAATTACATGACGTGTAACCCAATTACATGTCATATAAATTTTTCGTCTCAAATACACTAAAAAACTAGTCACCTTTTTAATAAAAAATGAGTTTATCATTATTTTAGAATTTACACATCATGTAAACATATCACATGGAATGTAAATCCTCATAAGGTTGAAGAACCAATATCTTTTATGCTTAAAATTCAAAAAAAAACTCTGACTTCACTAGTACAGTTATCCTCCCAATTTTTTCTCGACCCTACCCAGACAAAGAAAAGGAAAACCACAAAAAGGCTTAAAATTTACCTGATAGAAAGGTAAAAAGATGTTACACCCCCTTATTGATATTATGATCAAGTTAAGACTTTATCATTTCCATCAAACTCTTCTATTTTTAAGAAAATCATCTTCTCCCAAATGTGATTCCTCTCTCCCTTTGAAAAATTCATTCAAATTCAATTTGATATAAGGTTGTCACCACATTTTCCTTTGAAATTTTCCTATAGTTAGACATATCTATGTCTACTTGGGCTCGTATAATGTAGAAAACAAGAGTGTTCTAACCTAAACAACAATGTTTTCCATAATTTCACCACATGTGATACCACTTCTTTGGGGGATACTTACACATTTTCAAGAAGGGTTATGAACCTACACTCACTAGAATGCACACATCAAAAACATTCAAGTGAAATATTATTCTTCACCTTAAGTTTAGATAATCACTCCCCCTTTATAATAAATACTTATAATGAGTCAAAATAAAATTGGGAGAATGAAAATCATACATCTTCCTTCAATTTCACTAATACTATCTAGAATTATAGATGGGGAATAAATTCATAAATCTCTAGAAGCTTAGTCTATTTTTATACTCACCTCCATAAAGGTATTATTTCTACACTTATTCACCTTAAATTCCCAATAATTGAGAAAATATAAAATTTTCTTGGAAATAAGGTGGATCTTCCATCAGATCCTCAATTTGTGATATAGGGATGAGATAGATGTCTAAACCCATAAAATACTTTCTTTGAAGGTATAAAATTTCTATAACTATTCAGGTTTTCTTAATATTTAGCTTTCCAAATCTAAAATTTACATAGAAACATGGAATTCTTATTTTCAACTTCTTTTTTAGTGATAATGACCTTTTACACTTTAGAAAATAGAGCAGTTCAATTATTTTCACCTTGTTCTGACTTCTTTTCATTTTCCAACTGATCTAGTCATATGGTTAAACACTATTTATTCACAATGTTAGACTTTTATTTTTTAGTTTGCTTTATGTTCTTATTAAAATACTTTTGGCACTATAAGAAACTAGTTCTTTCATTTTTTTCCTCATATATCTAGGAAAAATAGTCATACATATGGCAGACTCATGTCCATCCTGGTTGCACCTTCCACATGCATCTTTATAAACCATTGAATTTCCCTTTTTTGGGAGCCGCCCAACTTATTTACAAGTAGTTTCAGACACTATATCAATCCTATTTTCTCTCTATTGGATTGAATTCCTTTTGGATTTATGATTTCTCTTTTATTTCTTGAGATTAATTTCCATATTGCAATGGCCCATGATGTGAATTATCTTACTATAATAAAGGAACTTATTCCCTATAGGTTTGATACCCAGGTAACCTTTCTTCATTGGATTATATTGAGGATATGATTCATTAATATTATTCACTAACTTATCTCCTAAAACAAACTTTCATTATTTCTTCATTTTTTTACCAATATATGGTAGTTTTATTTCCTTTTTAATATATATTTTATACCTAGAACATTATTACTAGAATACATCATAGTAGTGACCACCAATATTTCATAACTCATAGAAATTTTCAATTGATTCAAATTTTTTCTTAAAATAGAGATTTTTCTTCCTATATGGAGTTGACTTATGTCCAGCAAGTTTTCTCATTTCTGTGATTTTTCTCCCACTTGATTTAGGGATTCTAAAACATGTGGATACTGACATTTTATTCCAAAAATCAATTTTCCTATGACAAAATATCTAGAAATAAAAACATATTCCAATTAATCTATTTATTTTAACATTAGGTATATTATATTTGATTTTTTATCCTTGTGAATTTTTGGGTTGGAACACAAATCATTTGTTCTCCTTTTAGGGGAATTTTTTTCCATACACGATCATATCCACACTTGATGATGTGGTGGGAGTTTTATCATTTTTATTCTTCTATATTTTTATATATATTTTCTTTTCCATGCATTTTTAGAAAAAAAATATTCAATACTAACTTATTTAACTAGACAGTGGGTTATTTTTTTGTATGAGATGGAAGTGGATGCTTCTTCTCTGGATCTTTTTTCCACTATTTAGAGTAATTTTAAAAGCTAGAATATTAACTAGGATTTGTGTGGTTGTTACTATTTTCACAAATAATTGGTATGAATATTCCTTTATAGAACCCATATTTCTCAATTTTAATTTTAACTCAAGAAACTTCATGTTGTGAGAATAATTCTCTTTCTTAATATATATCAAGATACCTTCCCAAATATTCTTCATTTTATAAATTTTTTATCCTAAATTTGTCTTTTCTATAATAAGGAATTATTCAACTCCTTTATCCTTTTTTTATTTTATTTCATCTAGGTATAATTGACATCCATATAGACTTTATGAAATTTATCCAAATCATGGAAGACCTATTTTAAAACATTCTCAAACATGTATTTCTCAAAAACTATCCCTTTAAATTCTTAATTAATTAGAGATAAATCTTTCATTGAAAAGTAGAGTATATTTATCCTTATCATTAACTAGATTTTTGAGAGTGTCGAATTTACTCACCGTCATTTCTATTGCATCTTCCATATCATCAGTTTCTTACTCTAGCTATGAATTTTCATTAATTAGTACTTTGATATAAGAAAATATATATGTGAAAAATTAAATTGGGAACATTTTCAAGTGATATTCAATTGAAAAATAAAAGTCACTAAGTGGATATTCAATATCATCTTCTTCACAACTTATGTTAGATTCATTAGAGGAATAATAATCCATATAGTTGACTGAGCATTTACTATCCTAACTACCTTCATTTATTGTTGATTATTATTCCATGAATATTTTATTTTATTTCTAGAATATTTATTCTTATTTTTATATAAGGTCTTTCCAGACACTTCCAAGTCTATTTTGAGAGGTATAGAAGCATATTCTTCTATTTTAGGCTCTTTTTTCTCAAACATTTCAAATATTCACTTCATTTAATCTTGTAAAAACAACTAGTAAATAGTTTATAAATTCAATCAAAGTTACCATTTTCTCTGATAAAAATTTTGATACTCCAAAAGATCTAATCATAGGGAACATATCCTCTAATAACAATTGATATTCCCAATAGATCGGTGCAAACACACTTGAGAGGGGGTGAATCAAGTGTGGTTAATTTTTTACCAAAATATAAATAGTCTTTTTAACTTATCCCCATTCGTATTCAAACCCCTATTAATTGTTTGTATATACATGAATATTTATATCTTTACCAAATAGTCCACAACCACATGCATTGTAGAAATGTAAACAAGAGATCAATATGTGATATTTTTATAATGTTGGGCCCTAGTATGGGAAACATATTCCTTATTGTGTTCAAATCCTGTAGAGACATGGATTATCCACTAATACTCAAAAAACCAAATACAGTGAGTGGATAATGATTATATTGAAACCATGTTCACACAATATTACACATATGTGGTCACCATATTACATAGGTGATTGTTCCCAATATTATACAAGTGAACTTCTTCTGCTCTTGTGGGTTCTTTATACTCACTTACATGAGTTATTGAAACTTCCTCATTTTGAATTATATCAAAATCTATCCAGAAATGTATTTTAACTCACAATACTGGTCTACTTCCTTAATAAATAGAGTCTTCAACTACTGTCAAGTCTTCAACAACTAAGCACATCAAACTAAATATTTTCTCTTCCAAGAATTATGGTTCCTTCACAGAATATGTAGCTATATTATCAGCTTAATAATATTCTCAAACTCAACACTACAATATCAAGTGTACAAAATAATCATAATATACACAACCATGTATTTAGTCATTTATTCTTCTTTTTCTTTTTATTATTTGGAACCTAACAGATTTTATAGGTTCAGTACTCTTCATATTCCTTGCTATCGCATGCAGTGACTCTTATTATTATTATTATTATTATTATTATATATCTTATAAAGTTCCCATGGATCACTCATATTATTACATCATCCACATTTCCTTCTCGAGAGTTAATTTTATTTTTTACAGCTCACCATATTCTTCAATAGGTATTCTCATTCAATGTGTAAGGTATTCTTAGTTTTCTATAAATGGAATATATTCAGGGAATTCATGCAAGGTTACAGATCACATGTAGAGTCTACATGATCTTTTTCTACTCCCACATTCTCCATAATCAAGGGATATCATCCTTTTAAAAACTACTTGTATCCACTATAATTATAAGAATACCCTTGACCTATTATTTATATTTTTCATATTTTTTTGGTAGAATATATTATTATTTTATTATTTATGTCACAACCACCTACCCCCAAAGTGTACCCCTACTGGTTCGATAATGAGTGAAGGTAGATGGTGACTTCTTGAGTTCTGCCTCCAGTAGGCCTTAGTTTGGTGACTAGCACCGAGGGTATAATAAGAATACATATGGGAGGAATTACCCTCTAAGAGAACATGTATAAGAGAGAGATAATATAGATACACCAATCAACACCTGCTCATATATATATATATAAATTTTAAACATGAAATTCCATACAGTACTATAAAAACTTAAAGGAAACTAGAAGTACCAAAAAGGTAATGAAGATAGTGACAATGAAGCCCAAACAGCTCCTACAAAACCACGAGCTAGTAATATCCAACTTGATCTCTAACCCACTCTAACTGACTTGATACAAAACAATTTATATATACATAGGGTGAGCATAATAGTATACTCAGTAAGATCCTCCACATATCCTGTCTTTAAAAAGATAAATAAAGCATGCTAAAGCACAATGAACAACAGCGAAACTAACTCATCACCTAAATAGGTATACTATGTTCCCAACATCACCATGGATAACTCTCACCAAGTATCACATACAATGAATCATGTAATATAGTAATGGAACATTAAGGGTACCCCTCTCTTACTTCCCCCTAGTTTTTTTCTCTACCCCAACATTGCACATCCGGAGCCATCTCTCTCTAAAATAGGCTAGACTAAAGACACTTAGGAAAGGATTCGAAACATTAAACTCATGCATCACATCATCACATCATCCCATCCACATATCCATATATTGTAACTAAGTAGTCTATGAGAGACACTACATCCCATATGACATGTATCATACATCATGTATAATGCCTCAAGCTATTACATCCCATACACCAAGTAAGGTACCATAATCCATCATGACATATACACATCATACCTATAATAATACTTTGAATACTATATCTGGTAATACATGTGTGTAAAATAACCACAAGACATCATATTCCTTTACAACCATATATGGGGAAACTAACCATAATGTTTACTAGCATAATTAACTACCAAGGGAAGAGAGAGGGGCCAAAGGGGGAAGTTAGCCATCTATCCTCCCACCAGGATTTTGGGGAAAAAACCCTCCCATAGTCCACTGGGTGTTAGACACACTAACCAATAAGGGTGGGGTAGAGTATGAAATCACAGAATATACAAGATATAATATAGATCACAACCACACTATGGGAATAATCTAGTCTTATACTCTACCAAAACTAATGTCACTCGAACTCTCAGATACCACTGTCGGGACTAGATATCCTATAAGAAATAAAGATTTTAAAGATATGCATTCATTACTTATTTTATTTTTATCATTTCCTTTTGTTAATTAATTAATTAGACATTAATTATCAATTAACATTATTCCACATTACATTATATTAATCATTAGAATAAAGTATATTCCCTCCAATAATAATCCAAACTAACTCCACAATTTCTCAATATTAACATATTTTTAGCATTTTCATCCGATCAACACCAACCCCATGGGTTAATAATTATTTATTCATTATTACATTACATAAACTAGTTACCCTAGGAAAACCATCCTAATCAAACACTAATAGGAAATATGCAACCAAACACATCCAAAATCCTCGAGTAGTGTAGAAACGAATGTAGATAACACAAGCAACCTATCCACCATCCATTAAATAGATTCACAAGCGAGCATCCCAGCTCTAAGAATCACATTAATGGATAAGACCATATTAAACCCATTCCATAATCTATGGTTTTATCCCCAACACCCACATGCATATCCTGATGCATCTCACCATAATAGGTATCACAAACCATACCAGATACCCCAGTACTCTAATACTTGAGTTGGAACTGACATGGAATGAAGGGTGTTCTTGATCTCCATGGGTTTGCGACTATCACTCACTATCAAACATGATAAGATAGGGAATGAATTTTCCAAAAAACTATAGGAATATAAGATATTAAAAGTAGTTTTTCTCAATACTCCAAAGGAATATATACTAGAACCAAAAAATTATAACAAAACCCAAATTATTAAATCATCAAAGTACTCAACAACTGGAAAGATAAAACTCAAACATCTTAAAGGAAACATCATCCCAAGATTTCAATGGATCCACTAGCCATAAAATTCACTCCACTTTATAAAGGGTTAAGAACAACCACCACCTCACAGAGGATATTTCCCTTTTCTCAGAAATGGCATAAGAAAATCTATAAATTCTCAAAGGAAATAGTAGTGTGTGATCTATAAATTCTAGTAGGATCTCACAAAGTGTTCCATAATAGACACCATAATAATAAAACAAATCAATATTTCAATTTAAATAAATCATGGAATGGTATAAAATATCATTTTCATATTTGAAACAAAACATGTTTTATTTTCAAAGTATGGAAAATAATTCAAAAAAGGATTAAATAATAATTTTATATAAAATAGTTTATATAAATCAGCTATCATGAATAAAAAAATTCATTAATCAATGGAATATATAATCAAAATAATCACAACAAGTACCATGAATATCTTCCCTGAAGTATGTTAGTTTCTAGATTTAGGAGCCTCACACTTCTCATATCAGTGATCATGGATAATTATGTATACGCATGTCCCTCAGGCTCAAGATGAATATAAATAATCAATATCCCATTAGGGATAATCATTCCAAACTATTTTTTTGTTATAATTTTCATCATCAATATATTTCTATGGGATCAATATCCTAGAATTATTGTCCCAAATAACTCTCTAACTACCCAAGATTTCATGTACTCAATCAATCAATAGAAAAGGGAAAATAATCTCATTTTAAATCAATCATCATTTTCAATTTAATTGCCTATTTTTAGTTTTAATATGGCAATTCAATTTCAAAACCAAAACATGGTTTTTTCATCATTTCTTGGATTTTTAAAACAAAACCAATCATAGGTTTCATGATTCCAATTTAATACATTTTTATCAAAAAAATATTAATTCATTTCATCAATTCCATCATTTTCAGAATTTACCCCACAATTCCAATTCCATTGGAATTGGGGTTTTTCTCAAAATCCATATAATTTCAAATTCCATAATCAAATCACTAAAAATTAAGGTTTTATAAAAATATTGAAATCAATTTTAAATAAATCAATAAAATCAAGGTTTTAATTATATGGAAAATGTCAAATGGAACCACCTACCTTTAATCATAGAAATTAAATGATCAACACCTGCAATGGGAATGCCAATGTATATCGAAGGAAAATGAGATCTAGAAATCAAACCTAAAATCAAGATCCAATTAAATAGAGTTTAGATCCATACAATACATGATGATCTATAAAACTATAAAGATAAATGAAATAGAGATCATGATATATTAAATGATAGAAGATCTACTTACCGGAGAAGGATCAAATCTTCCACCGACACTTCTATTTGCTAAAGGAAAGGGTTGGAGGATTCAAATCGCATATAGGGATCCTCATCAACCCTAAAAATCATATTAGGGTAGATCATGTTGATTAGACATCTTAAAAGGGGGATCATTAATTTTTAAAATAATTTTTGGAATAATTAGATCACGCTCACATGATTTCATGGGGAGGGATGCATAATTAAAAAAAATGTGCACCCTAACTATACACCCCCTATGGACTCACTGCCCAAGGGAGAACGGTTTCCCCTAGGTGGTTTCATGGTTTGGGAAACCATGCACCGACCATGCATTCCCTCACTATCTAAGGATGCACAATTTTTATTGGGGGAACATAGTTTGCGAAAACCATGCACCAACCGTTCACATCCTAAAAAGCCTCCAAATTTTTCAAAATTTCACCTGAAGCACCACTAAACAAGACCTAACCAAAAATAGAAACAAAAAAGTTTCAAAGAGTACCTGAAAACAAGTAACAATATTTTACATCCTCCCCACCATAAAAACTTTCTTTCCTCAGAAGTCCTATCAATAAGTTTCCATATCAAAGAGATGAGTACACTGCTCTCTCATCAAGGACTCATGCTCCCAAGTCTCATGAGAACCATAACCATACTGCCATAGTACATGAACCAAATGTATCATCCTCCCACAATGTACCATTGTCTCAGAATCAACAATCCTGATTAGATGATCAATCATGGATAAATCTATCTCAACATCAAGATCCTCCCTACTCAGAGCATGAGATGGGTTAGAAAGATACTTTTGAAGTTACGATACATGGAACACATTATGTATCAATGTAAAATATTGTGTAATTTCTAAATGGTATGTAATTTCCCCCACTTTCTCAATAACCTCAAAAGGTACTACAAAATGAGGAGAAATCTTCCCTTACTTTCAAATCCATCAGCGACCCAACCGAGTGAAACTCTCAAGAATACCCGGTCACCAAAAAATAATTAAAATGGTCTATAATGAATATTAGAGTAAGATTTATACTGACTCTATTCCATAAAAATTCTATGAAAAATAAACTAAATATTTATTAATGTCTCTTAGATCAAGCTCAGTATAACCAAGGAACTTTCATCAATCTTAGACCAGCATAATGGAGATTTACATGGCCTACCATACAAGGCCTCAAAAGGATTTAGTTTGATCACAAACTGTTAACTATTATTATAAGAGAACTCAAACAGTACCAAATGGTCACCCCAAGATCCACCAAAATCGAGCATGTAGGAATGAAGCATATCCTCAAGAATATGTATAGCCCTCTCGGTCTAGCCATCTATCTATAGATGGTATGTCATACTGAAATGAACATGATATCCCATAACCTCCTAAAGGCCTTTCAAAAAAGGAGAGGTAAAAAGGGGATCTATATTAGAGACTATGGCAGATGGAATTTTGTGAAAACAAACAATATCTTTCACATAAATATTTACCAACTCCTCAATTTTGATTGTATTGAGAATGGGCATAAAGTGGGCCTATTTGGTTAGTTGATTGATCACAAACCATACCAAATTCTTCTTTCTAGGGGTACTTATAAATCTAACCAAAAATCTCATATAAATCCCATCCTTCTTCCAAGTTGACACTAGAAGTGGCTGAAATAAACCTAAATATATCTAGTGCTTAGACTTGATATATTGGTAAGTATAATAATGTGAAACAAAGATAGAAATTCCATATCTCATAATTGGATACTAGAATCATCACTGCATGTTATAGAACATATTTTTGGTTCTTGGGTGCATAAAGCACTATGAATTATAGTAATCCTAGATCCCATATTTTATAACTCATAATGGAACAACAAACCGATTCGAAAAACATAGAATAACCTTCATGGATAATGACCACCCAAGATAGTCTCCCCACCATAAAGAGAGTCCCTAAAGCTACAAAATTCATCATCAAGATGCTACCCTTGAATAATAATCTAGAGGAGAGTGAATATAAATTAAAAAGTCACCAAGAGAACCTTAGAATTTTCCTCTTATACTCCTAAATGCAACTATGAAAAAAGATCCCTCAAAGTTTACTATTATGATAGTTCTTTCGTGAACTGGGTGAGAAATTTCTTACTCAAGGCATTAGAAATAACATTCCCTTTCCCTGGGATATATGAAATGTCAAAATCAAAAGGCTACAGGTACTCAAAATAATACCACTAGCATAGATTCAAATATTTCTAAGATAATATATAACTTAGGATTTTGTGTTTGGAATTCACAGTAAAACTTTATCTAAAAAGGTAATGTCGCCAACTCTTAAGTGCATGCATCATGGTTGTGAGTTCAACATCTTGGGTTGGATAATTCTTCTCATGTGGCCTAATATATTGAGAACCATATGCTACCAAGTGATCACCTTTCATGAGTACATAGCCCAAACTCAAATTTTATGCATCATAGAAGACCACATACCCCTAATCAACCTTTGTAAGAGACATCACTAGTATAGAAATCAAAATATGTTTCATCTCAATAAAATAAATATGAAATTTCTCATCCCAAATGAACTTTACTCCATTTTGAGTGATAGAAGTCATCAGATATCCCAAAATTGAGAAATACTTTACATACCAATGATAACACTTAGCTAAACCCAGTAATCTTTGAATCTTGAAAACATTACATGGTTGTTCTCATGTCATAATAGCTTTCACCTTTTCAAGGACAATTAATAATCCATATTCCAAGACCGCATGTATCATGAAATTCACTTCCTGAACCCAGAAATCACATTTCAATAGCTTAGCATAGAGTTGGAAACTTCTCAACAATTACAAAACTAATCTTAGATAACACACGTGGTCCTCCTCATACTAAGATTAAACTAAGATGTCGTCCATAAATACCACTAAGAACATATCAAGATACTTGTGGAAGATCTTTTTCATAAAATACATAAAGACTATAAGAGCATTGGTTAGACCAAATTGAATGAAAATATACTCATAATGAGCATAACTACTTTGGAAGGGAGTTTTATGAATGTCAGATTCTATTATTCTCAACTATTGGTAACCAAATTGAAGACCAATCTTCGAGAACCACTTTTCCCCTTTCAAATGGTCAAAGAGATCATCTATCTGAGGTAATGGATACTTGTTCTTTACTATAACCCTATTGAGTTTCTAGTAATCAACACAAAGTTGGAGTTTTCAATTATCTTTCTTAGTAAAGTGAATATTCATTTCCCAAGGTAACACACTCAGGAATATAAATCCTTTCTATAAAAAATAATCCTACTGAATCTTCAACTCTTTCAGTTTAGCTAGTTCCATTCGGTAAGAAGGTATATATATTATCTGATTACCAGGCATTAAATAAATATAAAACTCTACCTCTCTTAATAGTGGAAACCCAGAGAAATCATAGGGAAAAACATTTTTAAACTTGATGAAAATTAGAGGGAGATCATAGCTCAAATACTTCCTCTCTAAATCAAAAGTTAACACTGATATTACTTTCCCTAAATCTATATAATAATATTAGGATCAACTCGGCCTTAGTTCCCATTTTATATAAAAATACATAAAACCCCACTAGGCATAGTAAAGGACACCCATCAATGATAAAAGTAAATATAGACCTTAATATCAATAGGAAAATCCATCCTTAAAATTATATCAAGAGGTTTCATGTCGAGAACCAAAAAAATCCCAGGTAAGCTTGATATTTGATAAATATAAGACACAAGGACAATGGAGACCCTTCTCTCTCTTCATTCTGATGGTAATAGTAATATCCATCCCATAAAAAATCTCCATATGAATATTTAGTAGGTATACAGTACGATTCAATATAAATTAATGAGATACACTAGTATAAAATAAAGTAGTTGCTAAATATGATTCTATAGTGATGGTACCTATCATAGTCATTGTACCTATATCATATTCTTCTAGAGACTCTTCCACTATGTAAAGAAGTTTTGTTCTGGATTCCTATGGTTGGTACCCCTTTTTTCATGAAGTGTCTAATTTCACTATAGTACTTTTAGGTGCTGATGAGCATGTGCCACTATATGGGGAAGAAATTATATAACATAATTTTTTCAAGTGACCTAAGCATCCATAGGAACTACAGATCTTGGATTCCTCAGTGTAAACCCATTTTGAATTTCTAGGCTTGCCTCATTGGAATAAAATTAAAGGGCATATTCCAGGAACTACAAGTGGTCTAGAGGATGCCTACTGTCAAGAACTACCATGAGAATCATCATGTTTCCTCTTTACATTAAAGGAACTCATAGATCTACCACTAGGAGAAATAGGAAGTATCTTCAACCCTTAATAACCAGCTAGGTCAATTTAAACCATCAATTCCCCATCCAGCATGTCATTATAAGAAGAGATATTTAGTAAGAATTCCTATGAACGGATGTCAAGTAGTATATTCATCTAGAACTATCGAGTCTTTATCTTTTCATTGGATATAATATCATCTAAAAATTTCACAATCTTGCCAATTAAGTTCACATACTCCTTCACTTTCTTTTCATCTAAATAGAGATTGAGAAAATCTATAACCTTGGCCAGCACCATAGTTTATGTATAGAACTAATCAGTGAAAATAACTCTAAATTCCTTCCACTCTAAACCCTTATGCTTATTCACTATTACCATCAAATATCACCATCTCCTACTAGGTCCCTCTAGCTTAATAGTGAAACATTTCACCTTAATCAAATCAGTCATTTTAAAGAAATCAAATAAATTATCTATCTTTATCAACCAATCCTCTTCCTCTTAAGGATGATTAGAGCCTTGGAACACTGGTGGATTCTGGTGAAGAAACTATTGATCACAATTTTGATATTCATACCTATGAGGTTCCACAACTATATAATAAATTGGAATGGTTGAAAGTGCTTGTCTCAGAACTTGGATAGCATGACAATAATCTCAACAAGATTCTTGTCCACATAAGGATCTACTTGTTTTGGTTCACCAACACATTCCTCGTGGAGCCTATTCAAACATATTTTTAGAGGAATGATGCTACAAAGCATAAATAGAAAACATTTAAGACATTAGAAATATTACTCAAAACAAAAAATCAAAAAAAACATGATAATATCAATTCCATTAGATAATATTTAAAGATTTGGATTACAAAACATGCAAATAAAAATTAAGGAAAATACAAGAATCGGACCAAATTATTCCTCAAGTTGCCTTTCTCAAAACACCCACGGTGACATAAGGCACCTTACGATGTGATCTGGCTAGGAAATTGCTCATAACTACCTCCTAAGTCCTAAAAAATAATCCCAAAATATATACTGATGCCAAGGAAAGATTCTTAACCATCACCTATGATACCACTTTTTCATAAACCAGCTAGGATACCCTAGTACCCTAATACCTGAGTCGATACTGACATGTCCCAAAGGGTGTTTCTGATCCTCATGGGCTTTGTGAATTGCACCTGGCATCACACAAGATAAAAGTGGGAATAAGTTTTCCACAAAACAGTGGAAGATAAAGATTAAAATTCAGTATTCTCAACACTACAAAGGGGTAAATTACTAGAAAACAAATAGGTATAGAAAAACCCAAAGCAGTACATCATCAAATTACTCAACAACTAGAAAGATAAAACTCAAACATCCAAAAGTAAACATCACCCCATGATGTAAACAAATCCACAAACCACAAACTCTACTCTATAGTACAAAGGGTCAAGAACATACACACCTCCCAATGGCTCTTTAATTTTTCTCAGACCTATCATAAAAAAACCTATAAACACCTGAAGGCAAAGGTAGGGTATGAGCTATAAATACCAGTAGGTTCTGACCAAGTGTTCCATAATAGAAACAATAATAAACCAAATAGTGCTTTAAATTTAAATAAAATAGGGCATGTAATGACATTTCATTTTCATTTTTAAAACAAAACATGATTTATTTTCAAACTATAGAAAATAGTTCAAACATGGCTTAAATAAACATTTTATATAAAACTATTTATATAAATCAAATGGCGTGAATAAAATAGTTACTTAATCAATGGAATATATAATCAAAATAATCACAAAAATCATCATGGTAATTTTACCTATAGTATGTTAGTTTTTGGCTATAAGATCCTCACACTTCTCATATCATTGATAATGGCTCAGTATGCATACACATGTCCCTCAAGATCAACCTGAATAGGATCCGTCAATATCCCACCAGGTTTAATCATGATGAACTAGGTTTTTAGTAGAGTTTTTATCATCAATCTATTACTATGGGATCAATATCTTAGTGTATCATCCTAAATAATCCACTAAATATTGTGGATTGCATGTTCTTAATCAATCAATTGGAAAAGAGAAAATTATCTCATTTCAAATCAATCATCATTTACAATTTAATTTCCCAGCTTTCAATTTCTATATGATAATTCAATTTCAAAACAAAAACTTGGTTTTTTCATCATTTAATTAAATTTCTATACAAAACCAATAATAGGTTTTCATCATTTCAATTTAATCCATTTTTCTCAAAAAAATTCTCAAATCATATCATTAATTCTATCATTTTCAAAATTCACCCCAAAATTCCAATTCCATTGGAATTGGGGTTTTTCTCAAAATCCATTCCATCTCAAATACAATAATAAAATCACTTAAAATCAAGGTTTTATAAATCAAATGAAATACATTTAAAAAAAATCAAGAAAATAAAGGTTTCAATTCTATAGAAAATCTCAAATAGAACCACCTACCTTAAATCATAGAAATAAAATGATCAACACCCACAATAGTAATGCCAACATATATTGAAGGTGAAAGAGATCTATAAATCAAACCCAGAATCAAGATACAATAAATGGGGTTTAGATAAATCTAATATGTGATGATCAATCAAACTCTATGGAAGAAGGAAGGAGAGATCAGGAGATATTAAACAATAGGATATCCACATAACGGAGAGGGTTCAATTCTTCCACTATGACTTTTATTCTCCAAATGAAAGGGTTAGATGAGCCAAAATAGATTCTATTGAGCCTTATCACACATATAAAACATATTAGGGTCTATAAGTGTGACTAGGAATCTTAAATAATGGCTCAGAAATTTTTAAAACAATTTTTATAATAACTAAATCACATGCAAACAATTTCCTGAGGGTCACACTATTAGACAAACTGTGTTCCCCATCTGGACTCACAGTCCAAGGGCACACAATTTCTACTAGGTGGGATCATGGTTTGGGAAACCATGCACCAACCATTCATTCCCCCACTATTCAAGTATTCACGGTTTTCATTGGGGGCACATATTTTGGAAAAACTATGCACCAACCATGCAGAGTCCAAAAAGCCTCCAAATTTTTCTATTTTTACCCAAAGAACCACTAAGCAAGAACCAAACAAAAGGTAAACCAACAAGGGACAAGGATTACTTGAAAAAAAAGTAACAGGATGTTAAAATAGGTATCAACTACTACCACATCATTCATTCCTCCCCACCCACATATCACATCATCCATTCTAGGCTCATAACATATATGGGCCTCCCTTCCCTATATCACAATGCATAGCAAAGATCACTTCCATAAAACATCGTAAAATAAGTAAAAAAATCATATCTAATAGGTCAATCTAGGCCTTAAAACAAGGAATCCATCCATCACACATAAATGAGCTCTCATGCATCTAAACTCATGGCACATGATCTTCTCAAGTTGATGGGCACCTCATGCCCTATAAATTATCTTTACAACACAAACAGCTCTTATTCCTACTTGAATTGATCGATTCATTTTTTCACAGGTTCCTAAAGGATCGAGGTTAAATGGAAGTGTGTGATAATTCATGCTCGACTTTTATTTCCTTTTCATGATTGATGATCATTCTGATATTTACACGATGATAAACACTATGATCAATGGAATTGAATCCAATAATACATATAATGGATGAGATGATAGAAACAAGGTGCTAGATCATCAAATATTATTTATAATTAATTTTAAAAATCAAAGAATTAACTTGTGAGAAATTATTTATTCTTTGATGGATCTACATCATACTGTCATTTCCTGGTAGGAATTAAGAATCGATTCCCTCTGGCGGTGATCCACCTGTGTTCCACAAATCTCTGAACATAATCATAGGAATCTCCAGGTGTTGGCATCATAGATCATATCACTTGCATAATTCACCTTTTATAAACCATATAATCACTACCAAAATATTCTCTTTTATCTCTCTTAACTTGAGAGTGGATGTTGGAAGAATATTGCTCTCTATTCTTGGGACCATTTTTTGAGAAGGGAGCTCTCTAAGGCTTCAAGAGAATTATCTGGATTTGTTTTGCACAGCCAAAGAAAATAAATTGAATCTCTTGAAAAATAATATAATTGAGTTTATATACACCACTAGGGTTAAAAATAAATAATTTCACAAGTTCCATTTAATATTTATTTAATCTATATGTAACCCCAAGACTATAATATTATTATTATTATTTCTTGACATGCGCTAAAATCATGAATTAAATTAAATATTATTTAATCAAATAATATTCAATATTTATTATTTATCACCAGACCCTTAAACTTGGTCTTTCATTCCTAAAATATATTTATCACACCTTGAATAATGACTATTTATTTAATAAATAAATATAACTTCATTATTCACCAATAAATAAATAAATATTATATTCACAAAATAGCAAATAAATATTTATTAGATATTCCAGTAACATAATATTCTCTTGAATAACTAGTTGAAGAATATATACAATCAAGAAAACATGAACAATTATTAAACCACATGAAAGAATAATATTTATTCAACCTATTAAATAGTAAATAATAATATGTTTTTTAACTGAGATTATGAATACAATTAGTGTGTGAACTTCTGCGCCTCTTTCTCAGTGTCATTATGCAAAGCATCCTAAAGTATAAGGTTACCATCTTACAACACGTCAAGGAACCTGTATAGAAAGAAGTTAATTCAGAAATGACATAAAAACTCATACATATACTTACTATGTAATATAATCCCTTTAGCATGATATATCAAATCAAGCAGGTTACATGCTGGTTCCATCAACCTATGTGCTCGAGGTCTCTTTCTTTGAATTTCTGGAAATCAAACATGACTATAGAACACCATGGAAATGGATTTATTTAGGATATATAATTTCCATCAATGGTCTTGAGATATCAACTTCTATTGAAGAACAGAAGGGATAAATCCTTTCTTTCATTATTCATTAATGAATTATTACTCGTGAAACAGCCAATGTATCTTACCTCATCATGAACATGTGTCGTCACGATTTTCATCAATAAATCAAAGTAAACTACTTATAACACTCATTAATAATAATATTAAATTATAAGGATCAATAAATATTTCTATATAAATGAATTTCCAATGACATGTATAAACGTGGATTTTCTACCAGGGGGTCTCTTTCTCATAATATTCTATACAGGACATTACAAAGGGTGTACGCCCAGAGAAGGTGCCTCAAAGTCCAATGAGTCTCCACCCCTCATATAATATATCATTTGTGTCTCTAAAATGATTTCATCTAGCAATAAAATATATATTAAAGAATACTTTCATGACACTTCTAGGTTCTCATCATAGCGGA
This sequence comes from Viscum album, assembly GCA_963277665.1. Taxonomy (NCBI): domain Eukaryota; kingdom Viridiplantae; phylum Streptophyta; class Magnoliopsida; order Santalales; family Viscaceae; genus Viscum; species Viscum album. Next base: position 449,277,386 of record OY728157.1, on the reverse strand, counting down.
GAACTACTATGACCTTTTATTGTGGACATTACTCTTAGGAAATTATCACATGTTATGTTATGTAGAAGAATAATCATAATATGATAAGGAGTTTATTAATATTCAAAAAAATGAATTGAGGTTATCATAAAGTACACAGATGTTGGTTTTAGGGAAACAACTCCAACAGACTCCCACTTTCACTAGATCCAACTAGTAACAACCTTCAATCCTATAGCTCTCACTTGATACTCATGCTTCTACCAAGATAGGACTTTAGAAAATAGTTCTAACACATTTTATTCTGTGATAACTCCACTTACATCAACTTCACGCCTTCGATAAAAATACCTCAAGAGGAGATACTTCTATAGTATGTGATTTTTCCCTTGGTGTGACCTTGGATCTTTTGCAAGAGTCACCACTGCAATATTATCACAATAAAATGTGGTAGGATATTTACTTCTAGGTACCACATCAAGATCCCAGATAATTTTTCATATCCAAATAGCTTCCTTGGATACATCATAAGTTGATATATACTCAAAATCTACTATAGAATTAGAAAAAACTAGCTTCTTTGAACTCTTCTACCTCACAGCTCCTCTATTGAGATATAAAACATATCCTGACTGTGACTTCAGATCCTTCTAATCCATTTGAAAAATAGCATCAGTATAACCCCTAATGACTATCTTCTTATCTCCTCCATACAATAGGAACATATCCTTAGTTTTCTTATAAATATGAGGATATCCTTAACAGCAGGCCAATGATGTTCTCCAAGATCTTCTTGATATCTACGTACCATGCTTAATGCATAGGAAATATCAAGTCTAGTACATAGCATGGAATACATTATTGATCCCATATCCAAAGAATATGGGGTCTTAATCATTCCATATTTCTCATTTTGTATTGTAAAGACCCAAAATTTCCATGTAAGTTTTTTTTAAATAAATGGGAATTTTATGAGTCCGTGAAAGTTAACGACATGTGATTCCGAGGAACAGAGTGCCCCGAATGAATTTCTAAACTTTTGTTCGGGTACGTTTAGTAAATGTGCGAGTGGGCTTTTCTAACTTTTTAACTGGTGCTTAGAATTGAAATCTAATGGAATCGTTGAACTCACAATGTCGGTATTCTCTTAAAGAGACATTCACCTCGACGGTAGTTGGACGAGGGTGGAAGTTAGTTATTGGGTTTTTCGTGAATGAATAAAATAAAAATAAATTTTTGTTTCTTTTATTTTTATTTTATTTGTTAAAACCCCCATGTGGAAGTTGAGAAGTGGGGACCACTAGACCTTAACCTCCCATGAGAGGTTATAGTGGTGGGGACCACCCGAGCCTAACCTCCCATGAAAGGTTATGGTGGTGGGGAACACCTGAGGCCTAAACCTCTCAACTCCCTCATTAAATGTGGGAGAGCCTCTTTAACTCCTCCAATATTAATTGTGCCAACCCTCCTCCACAATAATTAAGCCAACGCACCACTTTAATTGTGCCAACCTATGAGATTAATTAACCCAATTTGAATTATATGCCAACTGACATAATAGATCACATAATCTATTATTTTGGTGCTACCATTTCATTTTGGTGGATTTGGGAGAGGATGAGATTTGGGATAAAATCTCTCCAACGAATAACGCCAATGAAGAACACCTCTCCTTTGACGATTTCTTCTCCAAACTCCGTCAAAGGGTCTCCAACGATGCACGAATAGACAATCGAGGAAAATGTCGATGACACTGACATCCATATTTTCCAAATGATTTGTCTTCTTCCTTGCAACCTCATTGACATCATCAAATGAATGAAGTAGGTTTTTATTTCTATTTTTTTATTACTTCCCATGTACACCCCTTCTATTTCTTTTGCGGGTTGGGAACAATCATTGCGGGAGGATAGGATTTGATGTTCATGTTCATGTTCTTGATGAGCCATATGCTACCACCCTAATGCAGAGGCTACGGGCCAAACAAACATGGCCCGACCCTTCCGTAAATCTTGTGGTGTTATTCGCGATGGAGGAAGACGAAAATCATCCATGGTTTGGGCACGCGAATGGTGGCTGACACCACTGCCGACCTCGATGCCGGTGATGGCGCAACGGCGCCACCCCGCAGCCTCCGCACCGACCACGGCCACCGTCGTCGTCCACAGATCTGCACTGCCACCCAATGGCCACACTGCCACCCAGTGGCCCGCTACCCCGCGGCCGGACTTCCGCCCCATGGCCGGACCGCCGCCCCGCGGCCGGACCACTGCCTCATGGCCTCGCACCCTCACGGCACCCTTCGTGGCCTCGCGGCCACCCGCGGCCCTTCGCGGCCCCTCACGGACTATCGGGCTGGGCCGAACCCAACGGGTCGGGCCGCACTGCGGGTCAAGCCTGACCAAGCAGTTCGGGCTGGGTCGACCCGAACCGGGTCATCCTAGGCCAGGTCGGACTGGACCCATGCCCACTACAACCCAATTACCTTCTTTTGGCCATAACTTTGGCATCGGACGTCCGTTTAACAAACCGTCAGTGGCACTGGAAATCTTAGAGTGAGATGGTCCCTTTGAGTGATACCCCACTAAGATTTGGATTAAGATGGGGAACGGTCAGGTTGGATCGAGCACGAATCCAACTGGGACCCTGGGACTAAAAGGCTAATAACTCACAGACCGGGTGTCCGATTGACGCGTCGTCTGTTACGTTGAGACCCTTATGACATGGAGGACCTTTGAGATACTTCATCATGGGAATTAGTGGAAGTTGGAGTATACATCAGTATATTGTAGATCAGATCCTCCTAAAGATGAGCGAGCATAGTGCGGGAACCCGGTGGCTGGCTGAGACTTGACGACTGCTGACCGTTTCGACTCGGAGTGACTTGACAGGCCCAGTGGGGAGCAGCTTGGTGACACGGAAGACCCACGGTGGGGATCACCTTGGTGATGTGGCAGACCCACGGTACTCTACAGGAGGAGTACCTCAGAAGGCCATGAGTGGGAGCACCTTGGTGACGTGGCAGACCCATGATGGGGAGCACCTTGGTGACGCGGAAGACCCCCGGTACTCGACAGGAGGAGTGACTCAGCAGTCCAAGGTTAGTGGGAAGCGCCTCTGTGTGACACGGCAGGCCCACTGTACTTGATAGAGGAGGAGTTCTCTAATAGCCGAGGTGTTCGACGTTGTGACTGGGAATGTTACTTGATACTACCCCTAGAATAAATCCCGGTGTGATCTGAGTCAGTACCTCTGTGTTTTCCTCATTATTGAGATGGATTACTTGATAACTTAGGTATATGTATGGGCATATATCTAAGTAGGGTTATCTGTTTATTTCATACTTCATGGTTTATCCTTGGTGGATTTTGTGTGACCTTGAGGGTCTCGGGGTCCCTACTGAGTATCATTATACTCACCCCTGAATATTCTATGCCCGCACCTTATTGTGTTGGATGCAGACGATGGACAGTGCTAGGTGAGGACGAGGGCACCAGGACTGGACGGTGCTCGGAGGTGGACCATATGGCGTGTCGGTACGCAGAGGAGACGGGTGGATGTGGAGTTCTGGGGAGTCAATCTGTACCTACCCTTTAGCTAGGAACCTATGAGGATGATCTAGTAGTTGTATTTTCTCATTCTTTAGTTGTATTGTATTTCATTTGTACTTGTTCCTTTACTGTTGGACTTGTATTCCAGCCCCTTTTACTTTCAACACTCTATTGGTTATATAGTTTTCTTGTGTTCATATCTTGTTGTTTGTTTGTATGTATATGTTTACAGGTTATAAAGGCAATGCCTTCCCAGTTTTAGGGAATACGCCTTTGGTGCTAGTCGCTAGCCCCTAGCCTATGGAATGCGGGCTTGGGGTAGTCACAACACGGGCCCCGGGAGATGGGTCATGACAAATTGGTATCATAGGATTCAGTTCTACTGAAGAACTATGACTTTTATCTTTTCTATGAAGTAATAGTGTTAAGGGTAATGAGTGTGGTTTTCAGTTCAGGGAGTCCAGTGTTGGTGCGGCGGTCGACGTATCCATACACCATGACCCTGACTTCTGATTTCCAACTCAGTGCAAGAAAACACTGATTGCATGTGTGTTTCCAAGATTTTTCTTTGTTATCTCTTGATTCAGCTCACCAAGTATAACTTTTGATTGTGGTGCACCTATTCCTTTTTAGGATTCCTCCACACAGATAGGCAGCTAGGGTTCTGAGAGTTGTACACACTGATATCCCACTAAGTGATGAGGCCTCGGTGTAGGGCTCTCTTCCAGTAGAGGCACCAGCAGTACCATTCCCCGTTGGGCCACCGATGCCACCAGCCCCAACAACAGACAGTGCACGCTGCTTGAGATCATTTCATGAGTTCTAGCGCCAGATGCCACCCAGGTTTAGGGGAGAGACGGACCCACAGGCGGCAGAGGATTGGCTGGAGGCTGTGGTGAGAGTCTTCCTAATCATAGGAACACCAGCCAATTTCGTGGTGATTCTTGTTGTCAGCCTTCTATAGGAATCAGCAGGAAGATGGTGGAGCTTGATTCTCTAGGTTCATGATTAGGTGACACTTATCTGGGAAGACTTCAAGAACTTGTTTTAGGTAGAGTTTCTTCCAGAGACTCTTCATGCAGTACGCATAAAGGAGCCTGTTCATCTGCAGTAGGGTAGAATTATTATAGCTCAGTACTCAGTGAGGTTCGTTGACCTCTCACATTACTCCAAATATATGGTTTGGGACCCATTCTTCAGGTCATGGACCTTCGAGAAGGGGCTCAGGTGGGAGATCAGGTCTTTGATGATCTCACTCAGCATCACAACATAGGTAGGGGTGTTAGAGAGATCCCTCTTAGTGGAGAGTTTCCTTGCTGAGAAGTCACCAGCAGTGAGACCCACCACTAGTCATCACGTGGTGAAGTCTTTTACAGCTGGTAGCAGACAGATATCGCAGAGGTCTAAGAGGACCAAACCTACCAGTGGATAACCCCATGACTTAGGATAGGTTGTGCGGGGTACATAAGATAGAGCTAGTCATTCCATGAGCATGCAGTGTTATGCATGCGGTGGGCAGGGTCACATGGATCATGACTTTCTGACCCATCGTACGGATGATCAGAAGATGGTCGAAGGACTGCCCAGGAAGAGACAGGGGTTCAACCGAGGAGGTCCGTAGGGATTAGGCGGACGTGGCAGAGGAGCTGGTCATGCTGCTGGTGGTGGGAGACAATTCGAGATGTTACCGCCACCACCGCTGGGGGGTCCACCCTGACCGTAGGAAGTAGGTGGACAGGGGAGAGCTTAGCTCTAGGAAACTGAGACCTATGACCACGGCGCTCTGAATATGATACGTGGTACGATATGTGTCTACTCCACCTTAGTTTCAGTACTTATAGACATATGTTTCAATCATTCTTTTATTTCCACCGCCCTTGTTCAGAGCTCGGAGATTCTGATGCAGTTGTTGGCTTAATCCTTACGGCTAGAGACTCCTATGGGAGCGGATTCAACGATTAAGAACTGGTGCCAGTAGTGTGATCTTACTCTAAGAGGTGAGAGCTTCGGTTGGGATCTCCTAGTAGTGGTGTCGAGGCCTTACGACGTCATCTTGGGTATGGACTGGTTATCTACAGTCCATGCTCAGATTGACTATATTAGGCACAAAGTTCGGTGTGTCCTCAAGGATGGGACCAGGTTTACCTTCACCGACGAGAAGGGAGCCTTTGAAAAACATGATGGACTTACCCAGAGGAGAGTACAGTCGATCACTCATCAGTTGGCTAGCCTTACCCTCGGAGCTGTTGATGTGGAGATTCTAAGTTATCCTATAGTGGTGGACCAGTACGCAGATTTCTTCCCTAAGGATGATCTGGGTCTACCTCCTCATATAGATTTGGACTTTTACATTGACTTGTACCCCAGGACGGCACCGATATCTACACCAGCATATCGGATGGCTCCCGTGGTGCTTCGTGAGGTGTGGGTAAAACTGGAGGACTTGCAGAGGAAGGGATTCATCTGGCCTAGTGTTTCACCTTGAATAGCCCCGATTTTGTTCACCAAGAAGGTGGATGGGAGCTTGAGACTTTTTGTTGACTATGGGTTCCTAAACCAGGTGACCGTGAAGAACAAGTACTCACTCCCGAGGATTGACAACCTCTTTGATCAACTTAAGGGAGCACGGTGGTTCTCAAAGATAGACCTCAGATTAGGCTATCACCAGCTAAGAGTACGAGATGAGGATGTGCAGAAGACGACCTTCAGATGTCGGTACGGACATTATGAGTTCTTGGTTATTCCATTCGGTGTAACCAACACTCCATTAGTGTTCATGGGACTCATGAACAAGATCTTTCATCCATAACTTGATCTCTTTGTAGTATTCTTCATCAATGACATTCTGATCTACTTGACTACTGAGGAGGAGCATGCCTATCATTTGCAGGTAGTACTGGATACACTCTGAGAGCACCAGCTTTATGGTAAGCTCTAAAAGTTCTAGTTCTGGATTTGAGATGTTCACTTTCTAGGACATGTCATATCAGAGGCTGGAGTTTTATTGGATCCAGTGAAGACTGAGGAAGTACTTTCTTGGGAGCCACCCAGGAGTGTGACGGAGATATGAAGTTTCCTGGGTATGGCTAAATACAACCGAAGGTTTGTGCCAGATTTCTCTAGAGTTTCAGCACCACTATCATCGTTGATTAAGAAGGGGAAACCCTTCATTTGGTTGGAGAAATGCCAGCAGAGTTTTTAGGAGTTGAGGCAGAGGCTAACTAGTGCCTCCATCTTGAGGCTTCCAGAGGAGGGCATAGGGTACGTAGTTTACTGCGACGCATCAGGGACCAGACTCAGATGTGTCCTGATGTAGGAGTGAGTAGTGATCGTATATGGTTCTTGACAGCTGAGAAATCATGAGTAGAACCACACTACCCATGACCTGGAGTTAGTAGTAGTGGTATTCTCCTTGAAGATGTGGTGGCACTATCTGATGGGCGAGCATTTTTTCATGTACTCTGATCACAAGATTCTCGGGTATATCTTCTCTCAGAAGGACCTGAACCTAAGACAGTGACGTTGTCTTGAGTTCCTCGAGGACTATGACTTTGATATATTCTATAATCCTGGGAAGGGGAACGTTGTTGAAAATGAAATCAGTAGGAGATCTGGTATACAACTGCGAGGTGAGGCGACGGAGCAACTGGCTGCTTTGCAGATATCCTTTGTAGATAGAGATAGAGCAGCTTTTCTTCAGTCTTTTACAGTCACTCCCCCACTTCTTCAGCGAGTCAGGGAGGTGCAGAATGGGGACACTAACTGAAAGATGCGGCGTTCTCAGATATCCACAGGACAGGCACCTGATGGATTTTCTGAAGGTGGGGAGCACATCATTCTCTTCAGAGGATGTACCATGGTACTAGTGTCACTTTTGGAGGAAGTGTTAAGGGAGTTTCACATAACACCTCTAGAGGTACATCCAGGAGTGGTGAAGATGTACCAAGATCTCTAACGATAGCACTGGTGGCTAAGAATAAAGAAAGCAGTTGCAGAGTTTGTCTCATGATGCCTCACTTATCAGCAAGTGAAGGCAGAGCATTAGGTACCAGCGAGCTTGGTTCATCCTTTAGAGGTACCAGAGTGGAAGTGGGATGGGATATACATGGACTTCGTGATAGTTATTCCACGTATATCTAGGGGACATGACTTGATTTGGGTGATCGTCGATCAGCTCACCAAGTCGGCCCACTTCCTACCGACCAGAGAGCAGGGTTCAGTAGAGAGCTTGGGACGCCTCTATGTGCTGGAGATTGTGCAACTACATGGAGTACCCTCAATTATTGTATTTGATCATGATGCATGTTTTACAACCTAACTATGGAAGGGGTTGTAGGAGGATTTCGGGATGCAGCTTCATTTGAGCACTGCCTTCCATCCTCAGACAGATGGTCAGACTAAGCAGGCCATTCAGACCCTTGAGGACATGATGCGTGCTTGCATCCTTGACTTCAGTCGTAGCTGGGAGGATCACTTTCCTTTGGTGTAGTTTGCATACAACAACAAATATCACTCCACCATTAGGATGGAACCTTTTGAGGCGTTGTACGGGAGACCTTGCAGATCACATTTGTGCTGGACTGACCCAGGGGAGTCAGTACTAGTGGGACCAGAGATGGTACGGGCTACCACAAAGAAGGTGTAGATCATCCAGGAGCAGATGAAGACTGCACAGAGCAGGCATAGGTCATATGACGATAAGAGATGGATACCTCTGGAGTTCGAGGATAGTGACCACATCTTTATACGGGTCTCACCTCGATGAGGTTTGCAGAGATTTAGATGTGGCGGAAAGTTATCTCTGAGATTCATCGGACCCTTCCAGGACCTCAGTAGAGTTGGTGAGGTGGATTACCACTTAGCTCTTCCACCTCAGTTGAACCAGGTGAATGACGTCTTCCACGTATCTCAATTGAAGAGATACGTTCACAACCCTTCTCATATCATCGACCATGGAGAGCTAGACATCGACGATGGGGCGGCTTTTACGGAGGTTCCAGTAGAGATGGAGGATCGATAGGAGCGGGTCCTTTGTGGATGATCGATACCTCTGGTGCGCGTTCATTGGTAGGATGGGAACCTCCAAGAGATCACATGGGAGTGGTAGGCTCAGATTCATGCTCAGTACCCCCACTTTTTTACCTAGTTTGAGTTGTGGATTACGGTAAAGTAAATCCCTAGGGTGGGGAGAATGTAAAGACTTGGAATTTTCATGTAATTTTTTTAAAATAAGTGGAAATTTTATGAGTCTGTAAAAATTGACAACATGTGATTCCAAGGCCCAGAGTGCCCAGAATGAATTTCTGAACTTTTTTTCGGGAACGTTCAGAAAACGTGCAAGAGGGTTTTTCTAACTTTTGAACCAGTGATCTGAATTGAAATCTTAGGGCACCATTGAACTCGCAGTACTGGTATTCGATTAAAGAGACATTCACCTCGACGGCAGTTGGTCGAGGGTGGAAGTTAGTATTTTGGTTTTTCATGAATGAATAAAATAAAAATAAAGTTTTCTAGATTTTATTTTTATTTTATTTGTTAAAACCTCTATGTGGAGGTTGAGAAGTGGGGACCACCAAACCTTAACCTCCCATGAGGGTTTATGGTGGTGGGTACCACCCGAGCCTAACCACCCATGAGGAGGTTATGGTGGTGGGGACCACCTGATGCCTAAACCTCTCAACTCCATCATTAAATGTGGAAGATCCTCTTCAACTCCTCCAATATTAATTGTTCCAATCCTCCTCCACAATAGTTAAGCCAATGCACCACTTTAATTATGCCAACCTATGAGATTAATTAACCCAATTTTAATTATATACCAACAAACATAATAGATCACATAATCTATTATTTTGGGGCTACCATTTCATTTTGGTGGATTTGGGAGAAAATCTCTCCAATGAAGAACGCCAATTAAGAACGCCTCTCCTTCAAGAATTTATTCTCCAAACTCCATCGAAGGATCTCTAACGACACAAGAACTGACAATCGAGGAAAACGCTGACGACACTAACAACCATATTTTCCCAATGATTTTTCTTCTTCCTTGTGACCTCATCAACGTCATCAAGAGAATGAGGTAGGGGTTTATTTATATTTTTTTATTACTTCCCATGTACACCCCTTATATTTCTTTTGTAGGTTTGGAACAATCATTACAGGAGTATAGGATTTAACGTTCATGTTCATGTTCTTGATGAGCCATATGCTACCACCCTAACGCAGAGGGTATGGGCCAAACAAACATGGCCAGACCCTTCCACAAATCTTGTGGTTCTCTTCGCGATGGAGGAAGACGATAATCATCCATGGTTGGGGCATGAGAACGGCATCCGGCACCACCGCCAACCGCGAAGAAGGCGACGGCGCCGCCCCGTGGCCACCACCGTTGCCCCACAACCTCTGCACCGCCGCGGCCTCCACCGCCATCCGCGGCTCTGCACCGCCTCCCCGTAGCTGGACCACCACCCCACGGCCGGACCGCCGCCTGGCGGCCGGACCTCCGCCCCCCGCCCAAACCGCTGCCCCATGGCCGGACCGCCGCCCCCCGCCCGGACTGCCGCCCTGCAGCCGGACCGCTGCCCCACAGCCAAACCGCCGCCCCGCAGCCAGACCGCCACCCCAAGGCCGGACCGCCACCCCGTGGCCAGACCACTACCCTGCGGCAAAATCACATCCCTGTGTTCAAATCGTCATCCTCGATCAAGCCACCCTGTAGCCTCACGCCCTCATGGAACCCTCTACAGCCTCGCGGCCACCCGCGGCCCTCAGCGGCACCTCACGGCCTGTCGGGCTGGACCCAGTAGGTCGGGCCAAACCCAACGGGCCGGGCCACACTGCAAGTCAGTCCAGACCTAGTGGGTTGGGCCAGGTCCACCTAAACTAGGTCAGCTCAGGCCGAGTCGGGCTGGGTCAGTCTGACCGGGTCAAACTGGACCCGGGCCCACTACGACCCAATTACCTTCTTTTGGCCATAACTTTGGCATCGGATGTCCGTTTGACGAACCGTTAGCAGCCCTGGAAATCTTGGAGCGAGATGGTCCCTTTGAGTGATACCCCACTAAGATTTGGATTAACATGGGGAATGTTCAGGTTGGATCGAGCACGAATCCAACTGGGCCCCCGGGACTAAAAGGCTAATAACTCACAGACTGAGTGTACGATTGACGCACCGTCTGTTACATTGAGACCCCTATGACATGGCAGACCTTTGAGATATTTCTTCATGGGACTTCATGGCAGTTTCAGTATCGACCAGTAGCTTGTCGAGCGGATCCTCCTGGAGATGAGCGATCATAGTGCAGGAACCCAGTGGTTGGCTGTGACTTGACGACTGCTGACCGTTTCGACTTGGAATGACTTGAAAGGCCCAGTGGGGAGATCCTTGGTGAAGCGTCAGACCCATGGTGGGGAGATCCTTGGTGACATGGCAGACCCATGGTACTCGACAGGAGGAGTACCTCAGCAGGCCACAAGGGGGAGCGTCTTGGTGACACGATAGACCCACGGTGGTGAGCACCTTGGTGACGCAGCAGGCCCACGGTACTCGACAGGAGGAGTACCTCAGTAGTCCTAGGTTAGTGGGAAGAACCTCTGTGTGACGCGGTAGGCCCACTGTACTTGATAGAGGATAAGTTCTTCAGCAGCTGAGGTGTTCGACGTTGTGACTGGGAATGTTACTTGATACTACCCCTAGAATAAATCCCAGTGTGATCAGAGTCAGTACCTCTATGTTTTCCTCATGATTGAGATGGATTACTTGATAACATAGGTATATGTATGGGAATATACCTAAGTAGGGTTATCTATTGATTTCATAATTATTGTTTTATCCTTGGTGGATTTTATGAGACCTTGAGGGTCTTGGGGTCCCTACTGAGTATTGTTATACTCACCCCTACACGAGTTATGCCATCACCTTGTTGTGTTGGATGCAGTCGACGGATAGTGTTGGCTAAGGATGAGGGTACCAGGACTGGACGGTGCTCGGAGGTGGACCATACGGCATGTCGATACGCAGAGGATACAGGTGTACGTGGAGTGCTGAGGAGGCAATATGTACCTACTCTTTAGGTAGGAACCTCGGAGGACGATCCAGTAGCCATATTTTCTCCTTCTTCAGTTGTATTGTATTTCAGTTGTACTTGTACCTTTACTGTCGAGCTTGTATTCTGACCCCTTTTACTTTCAACACTCTTTTGGTTATACTGTTTTCTTGTGTTTGTATCTTTCTGAGTGTTTGGATGCATATTTTTACAAGTTATAAAGGCAATGTCTTCTTATTTTTAGGAAATATGCCTTTGGTGCTAGTCTCCAGCCCCTGGCCTATGGAAGGTAGGCTTGGGGTAGTCACAGCACGGGCCCCAGGGGACGAGTCGTGACATGTGTCTTAGGACATGTTTTATTAGAAATATGTATACCATGTGACACTGGAATCAATCCCCTCTTGGATTTTACTATACTAAATATCTTTATTATCTGATTAATGTGTGTACTTTGATTAAGTCTAAGAATCCTATTGGATATATCAAGGATGATCGTGATCCCCAGAATATAGGCTGCTTCACCTAAGTCTTTCATGTATAAACACTTGTTCAGCCATTATTTAGTAGACTATAAGACAGTTGTGTCATTTCCAATAAGTAATATGTCATCAACATATACTTACAGGATAACAACTGCATTCCTATTAAACCTATTGTAAAAGAATGTATCACATTCATTCTTAATGAAACCAAATTATTTTATAGCTTTATTGAATCAAATGTATCACATTTATTCTTAATGAAACCAAATTATTTTATAGCAACCCAACTGAGTGAAACTCTCAAGAATACCCAGTCACCAAAAAATAACTACAATGGTCTATGATGAAGATTAGTTTATGATTTATACTGACTCTATTCCATAAACATTCTATGATAAATCAACTAAATATTTATTGATGTCTCTTAGACCAAGATCAGTCTAACCAGGGAACTTTCACCAATCTTAGACCAACACAATTGAGATTTACATGGCTTATGATACAAGTCCTCAAAAGAGTCAGTTTGATCACAAACTATTAACTATTATTATAAGAGAACTTAAATGTTACCAAATGGTCATCCCAACCTCCTCCAAAATCGAGGATGCGGGAATGAATCATATCCTTAAGAATATGTATATCCCTATCTATTTGGCCATCTTTCTACATATGGTATGTCATACTCAAATGAACCTGATATGTTATCACCTCCTAAAGGCCTTTCCAAAAATGAGAGGTAAAACGGGGATCTATATTAGAGATTGTGTTAGATGGAATTTTGTGAAAACAAACAATCTCTTTCACATAGATATTTACCAACTCCTAAATTTTGGTTGTATTGAGAATGGGCATAAAGTAGACCGATTTGGTCAGTCGTTTGATCACAGGCCATATCACATTCTTCTTTCTAAAGGTACTCATAAATCTAACCAAAAATCCCATAGAAATATCATCCCACTTCCAAGTTGACACTAGGAGTGGCTAAAATAAACCTAAATATATCTAGTGCTTGGACTTGACCTATTGGAAAGTATAGTAATGTGAAACAAGTCAGTAATGCCCTATCAAATACTTGGGTACCAGAATCATCACCTCATGTTATATAACATCTTTTTGGTTCCTAGTTGCATAAACCACTAGGAGTTATGGAAACCACAAATCCCATATTTTATCACTAATAACGGCACAACAAACCAATTCAAAAAAAACATATAATACCCTTGATGGATAATGACCACCGAAAACAGTCTCCCCACCATAAAGAGAGTCCCTAAAGCTAAAAAAATCAACATAAAGATGATGCCCTTGAATAATAATCTAGAGGAGAGTAGATATAAATTAAAAATTCACCATGACAACCTTATAATCTTCCTCTCGGACTCCTAAATGCAACTATAAAAAAGATACCTCAACTTTTACTATTATGATGATTATTTCATGAACTGGTTGAGAAATTTCTTACTCAAGGCATTATCAAGGAAATTCCCTTTCCTTGGGATATAGGCAATGTTAAAATTGAAATGCTACAGGTACTCAAACCAATACCACTAGAATAGAATCAAATCTTTCTGAGATAAGATATAACTTAGGATTTTGTGTTCGAAATTCACAATAAAACTTTATCTAAAAAGGTAATGTCACCAACTCTTAAGCGCATGCATCATTGCTATGAGTTCAAGGTTTTAGGTTGGATAATTCTTCTCATGTGGTCAAATATATCGAGAACCATAGGCTACCAAGTGATCAAATTTCATGAGTACATATCCCAAAATAAAATTTTATGCATCATAGAAGACCACATACCCCTAATCAACCTTTGGAAGAGACAACACCAGTGCATAAGTCAAAATATGTTTCATCTCAATAAAATAAATCTGTCATTTCTCATCCCAAATGAACTTTACTCCCTTTTGAGTGATAGAATTCATCAAACAACCCAACATTGAGAAATACTTTACATACCAAAGATAATACTTAGCTAAAACCAATAATCTTTGAATCTTGAAAACATTACATGGTTGTTCTAATGTCATAACAGCTTTCAAATTTTCAAGGTCAATTGAGATGCAATATTCTGAGACCAAATGTCCCAAGAAATTCACTTCCTGGACCTAGAAATCACATTTCGATATCTTAGTATAGAGTTGGTAACTTCTCAAAAATTACAGAACTAATCTTATATAACATGCATGATCCTCATCATATTGATATTAAACTAATATTTCATCCACAAATACCACCAAGAACGTATCAAGATACACATGGAAGATCTTGTTCATAAAATACATAAAGACTACAAGAGCATTGGTTAGACCAAATGGAATGAAAATATACTCATAATGAACATACCTTCTTTTTAAGGGAGTTTTCTAAATGATAGATTCTATTATTCTCAACTGGTGGTAACAACATTGAAGATCAATCTTAGAGAACCACTTTTCCCCTTTCAAATGGTCAAAGAGATCATCTATCTGAGGTAATTGATACTTGTTCTTTATTATAACCCTATTGAGTTTCTAGTAATCAACACAAAGGTGGAGTGTTCAATTATCTTTCTTAGAAAAGATAATATTCATTTTCCAAGGTAACACACTCAGGAATATAAATCCTTTATCAAACAAGTCATCCAACTAAATCTTCAACTCTTTCAGTTTAGCTGGTTCCATTTGGTAAAAAGGTATAGATATCAGCTGAGTACTAGGTACTAAATCAATATAAAACTCTACCTCTCTTATCAATGAAAAACCTAGAGAAATAATGGGGAAAACATTGTTAAACTTGATGAAAACTATAGGGAGATCATCGCTCAAAGAATCCCTCTATAAATAAAAAGTGAACACTGATATTACTTTCCCTAAATCTATATAACAATATCTGGATCAACTCATCCTTAGTTCCCATTTTCTCTAAAAATATAGAACACCCCACTAGGCATAGTAATAGAGACCCATTAATGATAATAGTAAATTTAGACCTTAATAACAATAGGAAAATTCATCCATAAAATGACATCAAGAGTTTTCATGTTGATAACCAAAAAAGACTAGGTAAGCTCGATATCTGATAAAGATAAGTCACAAGGACAATGGAGACCCTTATCTCTCTTCATTCTGAGGGGCATAGTAATATCCATCCTATAAAAAAATCTACATAGTAATATTTAGTAGGTATACATTACAATTACATATAAATTAATGAGATACACTAGTATAAAATAAAGTTGTTGCTAAAGATGATTCTATAGTGATGGTACATATCATAGTCATTGTACATATATCATCTTCCTCTATAGACTCTTCCACTATGTGAAAAAGTTTTTTTTTCTGGATTCCTATGGTTGGAACCCCTTTTTCATGAAGCGTTCGATTGCACCATAGTACTTTTAGGTGTTGATGAGCATGTGCCACTATATGGGGAAGAAAAGATATAACATAATTTTTGCAAGTGACCTAAGCATCCATAGGAACTAAAGATCTTGGATTCCCTAGTACAAACCCATTTTGAATTCCCAAGCTTACCTCATTGGAATAAAATTAAAGGGAATCTTCCAGGCACTACAAGTGGTCTAGAGGATGCCAACTGTCAAGAACTACCATGATAATCATCATGATTCCTATTTACTTTAAAGGAAATCATAGAACTACCACTGGGAGAAATAAGAAATTTCTTCAACCCTTGATAACCAGCTAGGTCAATTTAAACCATCAATTCCCTATCCAGCATGTCATCATAAGAAGATATATTTAGTAAGAATTTTTTTAAACGGATGTCGGGTAGTATATTCATCTAGAACTATCGAGTCTTTATCTTTTCATTTGATATAATCTTAGTTATAAATTTCACAATCTTGGAAATGAAGTTCGCATACTCCTTCATTTTCCTGTCATCCTAATATAGATTGAGAAAATCTATAACCTTATCCAACACCATAGATTCAGGATAGAACTAATCAGTGAAAATAAATCTAAATTCCTTACACTCTAAACCCTTATGATTATTCACCATTACCATAAAATATCACCATCTAATGGAAGTTCCCTCTAGCTTAATAGTGGAACATTTCACCATAATCAAATCATTCATTTCAAAGAAATCAAACAAAATCTCTATCTTTCTCAACCAATACTCTTACTCTTAAGGATGATTATATCCTTATAACACTAGTGGATTCTGGTGAAGAAACTATTGATCAAAATTTTGATATTCATACCTTTGAGGTTCCACAACTATAGAATAAAATAGAATGTGTGAAAGTGATTGTCTCAAAACATGGATAGCATGACAATAATCTCAATAAGATTCTTGTCTACAGAAGGATATACTTGTTTTGGTTCACCAACAGATTTCTCATGGATCCTATTCAAACATCTTTTCAGAGGAATGATGTTACAAAACATCAATAGAAAACATTGAAGACATTAGAAATATTACCCAAAACAAAAAATCAAAAAAATTGATAATATGAATTCCATAAGATAAGATTTAAATATTTCGAATACAAAACACACAAATAAAAATCAAGGTAAATACAAGAATCGGATAAAATTATTCCTCAAGATGCCTTTCTCTAAACACCCATGGTGACTTAAGGAACATTACGATTTGATATAGCTAGGGACATGCTCATAACTACCTCCTAAGTCCCAAAAAACATCCCAAAATATCTAATGAAATCAAGGAAATATCCTTAACCTTCACCTATGATACCACTTTTTTGTAAACCAGCCAGGATACCCTAGTACCTTGATACCCAAGTCGGTACTAACATGTCCCAAAGAGTGTTTTTGATCCCCATGGGTTTTGTGACTTGCACATGGAATCACATAAGATAAAAGATGGAACAAGTTTTTCAAAAAATAGTGGAACATAAAAGATTAAAAGTTATTATTCTCAACACTAAAAAGGGAGAAAGTACCAAAAAAAAATACGTATAGAAAAACCCAAAGCAGTACATCATCAAAGTACTCAACAACTGAAAAGATAAAACTCAAACATCCCAAAGGAAACATCACCCCATGATGTAAAAAAATACACCACTCACAAACTCTACTCTATATTCCAAAGGTTCAAGAACATCCACACCTCCCAATGGAGCTTTCCCTTTGCTCAGACCTGGTATAAAAGAATCTATAAACACCTAAAGGCAAAGGTAGGGTATGATCTATAAATACCACTAGGGTATCCTGGCTGATTTACGAAAAAGCGGTATCACAGGTGAAGGTTAAGGATATTTCCTTGATGTCATTAGATATTTTGGGATGTTTTTTGGGACTTAGGAGGTAGTTATGAGCATGTCCCTAGCTAGATCAAATTGTAATGTGCCTTAGGAGGTGTTTGGGAAACCATACACCAGCTATTCATTCCCCCACTATTCAAGGAAGCATTGTTTTCATTTGGGGCACATAGTTTGGAAAACCTATTCACCAACCATGTAGAGCCAAAAAATCCTCCAAAATTTTCCATTTTTTACCCAAGAACCACTAAGAAAGTACCAAACAAAAGGGAAACAAACAAGGGTCAAGGAGTACCTGAAAACAAGTAACAGGGTGTTAAAATAGGTATCAACTATTTCCACATCATTAACGCCTCCCCACCCACATATCACATCATCCATCGTAGACTCATAACACACATGGTCTCCCCTGCCCCATATCACAATGCATGGCAAAGATCACTTCTATAGATCATCATAAAATAAGTACAAAACAAAAAATCATAGCTAACATGTCAATCTAGGCCCCAAAACAAGGCATCCATCCATCACACATAAATGATCTATCATGGATCTAAACTCATGGAACATGGTCTTCTCAAGTTTATGGGCACCTCAAGCCCTAGAAATTATATTTACCACACAACCAACTTTTATTCCTTCTAGAATTGATCGATTAATTTTTTTCACAGGTTCCTGAAGGTTCTAGGTACAATGGAAGCCTGTGATAAGTCATGATCAACTTTTATTTTATTTTCATGATTGATGATCATTCTGATATTTACTCGATGATAAACACTATGATCAATGGAATTGAATCCAATAATACATATAATAGATAAAATGATAGAAATAAGGTGATAGATCATCACATATTATTTATAATTAATTTTAAAAATCAAAGAATTAACTTGTGAGAAATTATTTCTTCTTTGATGGATCTACATCATACCGTCATTTCATGGTAGGAATCAAGAATAGATTCCCTCTGGTGGTGATTCACCTGTGTTCCAAAAATCTCTAAATATCATCGTAGGAATCTCCAGGTGCTAGCATGATAGATCCTATCACTTGAATCATTCTCCTTTGATAAACAATAGAATCACTGCCAAAATATTCTCTTTGATCTCTCTTGACTTGAGAGTGGAAGTTGGAAGAAGATTGCTCTCTATTCTTGGGAGAAATATTGAAGAAGGGAGCTCTCTAAGGATTCTAGAGAATTATCTGGATTTCGTTGTGCACAACCAAAGAAAATAAACTGGCTCTCTTGAAAAATAATATAATTTAGTTTATATACCACTAGGGTTTAAAATAAATAATTTCACAAGTTTTATTTAATATTTATTTAATCTATACAAAACCCCATGACAATAATATTATTATTATTATTTCTTGACTTGCTCTAAAATCATGAATTAAATTAAATATTATTTAATCAAATAATATTCAATATTTATTATTTCTCACCAGACCCTTAAACTTGGTATTTCATTCCTACAAAATATTTATCTGGGATTGAATAATTACTATTTATTTAATAAATAAATATAAATTCATTATTCACCAATAAATAAATAAATATTATATTCAAAAAATAGAAAATAAATATTTATTAGATATTAAAATCACATAATATTCTCTTGAATAACTACTGGAAGAATATATGAAATCAAGAAAACATGAAAAATTATTAAACCACATGAAATAATAATATTTATTCAACCTATTAAATAGTAAATAATAATATATTATTTAACTGATATTCTGGATGCACTTAGTGTGTGACCTTCTTGGCCTCTTTCTCAGTGTCATTAGGAAAAGCAGCCTAAAGTCTAAGGTTAGCATCTAACAACATGTCAAGGCACCCATATAGAAAAAATTTAATTATTCAATGAAAAAATAACTCATACAGACTCTTACTATGTGATATAATACCTTTAGAGCGATATCTCAATTCAAGTAGGTTACGAGCTGGTGCCATCAACCTATGTGCTTGATGTCTCTTTCTTTGAATTTTTGGAAATCGAACTTGACTATAGAACACCATGGACATGGATTTATTTAGGATATATAATTTCCATCAATGGTCTTGAGATATCAACTTCTATTGAAGTAAAAAAGGGATAAATCCTTTCTTTCATTATTAATTAATGAAATATTACTCATGACACACCCCATGTATCTTACCTCATCGTGAACATGTGTCATCACAATTTTCATCAATACATCAAAGTACACTACTTATAACACTCGTTAATAATAATATTAAATTATAAGGATCAATACATATGTCTATAGAAAGTAATATCCAATGACACGTAGAAATATGGATTTCCTACCAGGGGGTCTCATTCTCAAAATATTCTATACAAGATATTACAAAGGGCATACACCCTGAGAAGGTACCTCAGAGTCCAATGAGTCTCCACCCATCATATACTATATAATTTGTGTCTCTCAAATTATTTCATCTAGCTATAGAATGTATATTAAAGAATACTTTCATGACACTTCTGGGTTCTCATCATAGCGGGGAACTACTATGACCTTTTATTGTGGTCATTACTCTTAGGAAATTATCACATGCAATGTTATATAGAAGAATAATCATAATGTGATAAGGAGTTTATTAATATTAAAAATAATGAATACCAGTTATCATAAAGTACACATTAGTTGGTTTTAGGGAACCAACTCCAACAGACTCCCACTTGCACTAGATCCAACTGCTAACAACCTTTAATCCTCTATCTCTCACATGATACTAATTATTCTACCAAGATAGGACTTTAGTCAAGGGGTATACCATGTTTTATTATATGATAACTCCACTTACTTCAAATTCACACCTTCGATAAAAATACCTAAATAGGTGATACTTTTGGAGTATGTGATTTGTCTGTTGGTGTGACCTTGGATATTTTGTATTATCAAAATTTAATGTGGTAGTATATTTACTTCTAGGTACCACATAAAGATACTAAATAATTTTTCATGCCCAAATAGCTTCCTCAGATACATTATAAGTTGATATATACTCATAATCTACTATAGAATCAGTAAAAACTAGCTTCTTTGAACTCTTCTAGCTCACAACTCCTCCATTGAGATATAAAACATATCCTGACTATGACTTCAAATCATTCTAATCCATTTGAAAAATAGCATCAATATTACCCCTAATGACTATATTCTCATCTCCTCAATACACTAGGAATATATCCTTAGTTTTTCTTAGAAACAAGAGGATATCCTTAATAGAAGAGCAATGATGTTCTCCAAGATCTTCTTAATATCTACCTACCATGATTAATGCATAGGCAATATCAAGTCTAGTACATATCATGGAATACATTATTGATCCTATCACCAAATAATATGGGGTATTACTCATTCCTTATTTCTCTTGTTGTATCTTAGGACACATTTTATTAGATTTATGTATATCATGTGACACTAGAACCAATCCCCTCTTGAATTTTACTATACTAAATATCTTTATTATCTGAGTAATGTGTGTACTTAGATTATGTTTAAGAATCCTATTGGATATATCAAGGATGATCGTGATCCCTAGAATATAGACTACTTCACCTAATTTTTTCATGTATAAACACTTGTTCAGCCATTATTTAGTACACTATAAGACAGTTATGTCATTTCTAATAAGTAATATGTCATCAAAATATACTTATAGGATAAAGACTGTATTCCTACTAAACCTCTTGTAAAAACTTGCATCACATTCAATCTTAATGAAACCAAATTATTTTTTAGCTTTACTTCCTCTTTGTGGGAAACAATCACTTTCTTGTTTTAGTTGTTGTATAGGTAGTATCCCTTTATTTCCTTAGGATATCCTATAAAGATACACCTTGTTCCCTAGGGTTATAGTTTGTTTCCTAATAAGGAATTAACAAATTTATCACAACCCCATACACATGTATGTGAAAAAACGGGATTCTTTCCTCTCCACAATCGAAAGGGAATTCCATTTTCCCATTTAGTTGGTACTTGGTTTAATGTATATACCGCAGTTTGTAATGCGTATACCCAAAAGGATAATGGAAGATCTTTATGAATCATTATTTACCATACCATGTATAACATGGTATTGTTCCTCCTTTCACTAACACCATTCCACTATGGTGTGTAAGGTGGAGTGATTTAAGATAAAATCCCAAAATCTCATAAAAGGTTGATAAACTCTTGGTTAAGATATTCACCACCTCAATCTAATAAAATCTTCTTTATCTTCTTTCCAAGTTGATTCTATACTTCATTCTTGAAATATTTGAATTTTCTCAAAGGACTCAGACTTATACCTCATTAAATATAAATAGCCAAATCTACTCAATTCATCAATAAAAGTTATGAAGTAAGAATACCCACCTCTATCTTCTACTAGAAATGGTCCACACATATCAGTGTGTACCATTCTTAAAATATGTGTGGAAATTTCACCCTATCCACCAAATTGTGGTTTGTCCATTTTTCCTTATAAACAATCATGACATATTTCAAGTTTTTTTAGCTCAGAAGAGTCAAAATAACCATCATGATAGAGATTTTTCAAATGCTTCTCATTTACAAGACCAATATAGTAATTCCATAGCTGAGTGTTATATGAGTCATGTGGACATGATTAATTGTCTATTTTCAATACTTGGTTTTCATAATTTAATACATAAATACCATTATTTAAATTTTCCATGCCATAATATATTTTTTAATAGGAATGTTGGGGGAAAGACCCTTTATTAAAAACTTAAAAAAAACACACAAACCCATTTTGTGGGAAAAGGGAGAACCCATCATAGATATGACCACCCAGAGGGAAAAAGGCCTTAAACTACATCGGATCTAAATCCCAATGGAAAAAAACCAATACAAAGAACATTTCCTATAGTACCATAGACTTAAGAACAATAAATAACAGTGATTGAAGGTCCAGTAGATGACCCAGCTACCACCCACAACCACACACACTGCAGGACCCCTGCTGCAACCAGATCTATACACCACCTGCCATCATCGGGTTACCAAATTTAGACCCACAGTCACCAGAAACTAGAACCTAATCGATGTTGTAGCCAGATCCAAACCTCACGCACCCAGATCCAACCACACCAAAATGAAATAGTGTTTCCCCACATAGATCAATGTTGCATCTAGAACCCCACAATCTTGCATCTCAGGAAACCATGATGAGAACTGGAAGATAGATCCCCAACAATGCACCCATCGAAGCTGAAGACCCGCCGCTTGCACCCACCTCTTGTCACTAAGGATGTCACCACTACCGCTTCCTATGTGGCCAGTCCATGGACCACTTCTCACCACACTACACGCCAGTAATCCTAAACCCTCACCAAAGAACAACTAAATGATTCTTTGGAATTAGATCTGAAATAGATCTAGGAGTGAGATGCCAGATCTGGCCACCACCCAAGTCGAAAAATCCAGATATGGCCACTGCCTGAGTTGAAAAAGAACAAAGTCACTGATGATTACTAAGAAATGAAACTTTCACCATGGATGCACTGCCAAAAGATAGACTCATCATGTCGTGTAGAGTCTCCACCGAGAGACATGGGGATTTACTTATGGGGAGGAAAAAGGAGGGGGAAACCCTAGCAAGAGATCTAGTCCAAATCCAAGAGCCTGTATAATATATTGTTTCTTTACAAAATAAATATATTTTATTTACGAACCTGAAAATAAAACCATCTACATCAAGTCCTAAAATAGAATTTATGTTCTTGGTAACAATTGGAACATAATAACATTACCTTAACACCAATATCATTCATGTTGGAAATGAAAGGTTTTATTCACCAATGGATAGAGCATCCATATTCACACCATTGGTAGTTCACAAATCCATCTCTCCTCTAGAAATATTTTAGAATAATCTTGGTTCTTTCATTTGGATATAGATGTGAGAACCACAGGCTATGTTTAATGCCCAATGTGTAGATATTGAAATATTACACTTGATAATGGATGCACATTTATCTTCCCCTTGATTATAGGTGTAGTTATTCTTCTAGTATCCTTGCTTGCCACATGAAAAACATACTACCTCCTTTTCATTTCCTTAACTCTATATCTTCCCCTTCTTAGAAGGATGGTGCTTGAGATATTTAGACTTGTTATGATTCTTGGGCCCCTTCTCCTTGTTATTCCTTTTCTTATTCACCATAAAGATCATGGGTTTATCACGCCCCATGTCCTTATCCACTTGTAGAATCAAATTAAGAAGTTATAAAATACTATTCATATTATTTATCATGTTATAATTAACAATAAAACTAGAGAAGGTCTTGGGTAGTGAGTAAAGTATGAGATATATGTGCAACTCATTTGGGAATTTAATCCCTAAGATGTATAAGAGTTCAATATGGCCAATAAACTTGACTACATGAATTCTAGATGGCACCAACTCTCAAATATTAGTTGTAAACAGATCATTGGAGATCTTATATCTCTCTTGTCATTCCTTCTCTTTATGGAGATCCCGAAGGTGAGACTTCATTATATATGCATTCATATCCTCATGTTGCTTCAAAATATCATTGGTTATGGATGATATCATGAAACACATAAAATTTTTAGCATCATTAAAAGTTTCTCATAGAGATACAACTCTTCCTCACTATCTTCATTACCAAGTGAATCAATAATAGTTCTTTGATCACTTATAATTTCCTTTCATGGAATAGGATAAAGCAAATCACCTTTTCCACGCTCGGAAATTTGTGTCAGTGGGAATATTATCCTCATAAAGTATGGATCATAGGGATATGTTTGAAGTAATTTTATTATTGTTTCTATAAATAAGATGAGAAGAGTTTTAGTAATTTATATAATAAATTTTAGATAAATAAATAAATATTATTTTTATTAATCTCTCACTATTTTATCAAAACTCAATAGCCCTCACCATTGGATATATAATATATTTTTTCTTGGACATTCTAGTGGAAAGGATCCATATTCCCCTTCTCATTACCCCCAACTATGGTTGTTCATGAAATTTGAATGGTTTTAGGTAGGCATTTAAAATTAAAACGGCATTAACTCATAGTTCTTTGATCAGTTGAGTGAACTCCCCGATCCAAAAAACCTTAAATTGGATTTCCTCAAACCTTGACTCTTAGTTAGACCAAGTCCTTCTTTTTCATCAAAACCTTTATAGAACTAATTTAATTAAACCCAAAAAGTCATGTTAGAATTATCTAATAATTGAAATCACCCTAACTTTGGTTGGTCAAGCACTTTGAACTATGGTTCAATTTTAACTAAAGTAGTGGAAGGCTATAATGACTTAATATATATAATTGAGGGATTTTATATTTTATACATAAATTTCCAATTATTATCTTTATTACTTACTTTCTAATATTAAGTGGATTTAATTAAGTGATTAAACATGTCTTAGATAATATATATTATAGGTAATTAGAGGTACAATTACAATGAAACATTGAAATGCAACACACATAACCTGAAAGGGAAGGTCATATCCCCCATAAAGGATAACCCACCCATTTTAATGGCCCAAAATCCCTCTACACATGAATTCTATTAAAAATTATGTAGCCTAGGTGCCCAGAACCTGTAGCTCTTTTTTTATTTGTAACTGCCTACCTTCCTGAGGAGTCATCCTCCTATCGCGTCATTGGTAGCCGCTCATGCCACCACCATGTTCATGCCACCGTCGAGAGACCCACACCTGGGTTTCTGTAAACCATCCCACGTCTGAGTGAAAATACAATTGAAATTCATTATTGTCCGGATTTGAACCCAAGTTTTTTTTATGCAGGATTATAGGGTTGTTATTATCACTAGGATACAACCCCAACTGAAACCATGTATTACATAATATTTACGCATAATCCAATTTATTTTTGTTTTATCTTGAATGCTTGTTAATTCATTAATTCATTTTATTGCAAAAAAACATCTATAATGAAATAACCATGAAACTTAATATAAATCAAATAATAAATTGTTATGATCATGAGATTCTACTTATGGTTAGTTTATTTAGAGTATGATAAATTAACCATCAACCTAGGGGGAAAACCTTGAGCCAATTAAGGTTTGTGTTGAATATTTTCACCTGTCCACCTGTATCTCTCTTGGATTGGTTTTTCCTCAGATCCAAACTTGAACCACCTCCACTAGCTTGGGTGATTCATCCATTACATATTCTTTTATGAACATCCAAGTGAGGGTAGGGGGTCTACATAAAAGAAACCTTGGGAATGAAGGCCCTTATATAATAAGAGGAGAGATGGAACACAGGATAACAATTTAATTTAATAATAAATTAAAATAAACCAATCACATACAAAGGTATGGTCTAAGATCATGATCATCTATATGCATGCAATGAATTGTGAATTTAATAAAATTATCATTCAATTACTAATCATTATTATTTAATATAAATCTCACTCGAATAAATTAATTATGTTCTTTAATGAATCAATTATTTTATCTTAATTCTCATTTGAATTTACTTGAGATTATCATCTATAATAATTTTAAACAAATTAAATAAATTTATATAAAATTCACTGTGTATAATAAAAGTATACCTTGGAGGAAACAAGGTGAGTATCCATCCGAACTACCCAATGTGTATTATACTCATATATTTTTTAATCTTGTGACACATGGCATAAATTACTTATCACGTAATATCATGATGTGTACTATCAACTTAATGATCACACGATTTACATGATTCCTTTTTTAGTGAAGTGTGTAAGGATTCAATGCATAGAGTAATAACTATAATATGACTCATACATGATATGTATATTCGAACATATAACAAAAAATAATGAGGAATTTTTATATATATAAAACCATCACATTGTGTGTCCTATCAACTGAATGACCTCACGCAAGCACATTTTCATAAGAAGAACATAATATAACAAATTAATTTTTAATTTTATGTATTTTGGTTTAAGTACACAGTGTGTACAAGCTAGCTACATTGTGTGTATTATTTTCATCTTCTATCTGATCCACATGCCAAGGGACTTGGTGTGTAACCTTTCTATAGAAAATATTGAAGTAAACATCATGTACATGGACTACATAGTGTGTGGTCTTTGAGTTACATGGTCACCAATCAAGTAGGTTGTGTAATAAGATACATGTCCCATCTGTGACTAAGGACTACATGTTGTGTACGAATGTTACACAGTGTGTACATCTTCTGACCATGTGCCAGGCTGGCCTAGTCAACACGTAGTGTATAATTAAATTCACCACATGTAATAACTGCACATGTCTTCAATTAGTTCCGAGTTAATTATTGATAAATTAAAAACTATTACATGACATGTACCTCCAAGTTACATAGTGTGTACTCTTATGTTATCTAACCATATTCCTTGCCACCTCCAAATGATTCTTCAAATTTATTTTGGTCATAAAATTAATCGATTTGATTATATTTACAAGAAACTGAGAGGAAGAATAATATCTTGAAATTTATATTTAAGAATGATTAAAATAAATTTAAAAATAAATTAAAAATGTGTAAATCAATCAATTATCTTTAAATAATTATAAATAATGATGTGACCCACTCTGATGTAAGTTGAAGGTTTCGGACGTAACGGAAGAATGTGATAGGTCATGCCCAAATTTTCTTTTTGTCATGATTGATGATCAATCTAAGATTTACATGATGATAAAATCTATGATCTATGGAATTGAATTAAAGAATATAGACAATGGATAAAACTCTAGAACCAAAGTATGAGATCATCACATATTATTTATAATTAATTTAATCAATTAAAGAATTACCTTGTGATAAATTATTTCTTTCTTGATGGGTCTGATAATGGATCTTTGTCGTACCATCATTTATTGGTAGGAATAAAGAATAGATTCCCTCTAGAGGTGATCCACACATGTTATACAAATCTTTGAACTTTGTCGTAGATATCGTTGGGTTCTAGCATGGCAGAACCTATCATTTGTGTTGTTTTCCTTTGATCACCCTGAGAATAACTTCCAAAAGATTCTATTTAATCTCTCTTGGCTTAAGAGTGGATGGTGGAGGAATATCGATCTTCATTCTTGGGAGAATTCTTGGATAAGGTATCTATCTAGGTCTTCAAGAGGATTCTTTGGATTTTGTTGTGCACACCCAAAGAAAATGAATTGAATCTCTTGAAAAATAATATAATCGGGTTTATATACCATTAGGGTTAGAAATAAATAATTACAAAAGTACCCTTTAATATTTATTTAATCCATGTAGAACATCATTTCTATAATAATAATATTATTATTTATTTCCATGTGATAAACTCAAAAATTAAATTAAATATTATTTAATAAAATAATATTCAATATATATTATTTCTCAGTAGAACATTAAACTCAGTCCACCATTCCTCCACAATATTTATCAAGCCTTAAATAATTAATATTTATTTAATAAATAAATATAACTTCATTATTCACCAATAAATAAATAAATATTATATTCACTAAATATAAGATAAATATTTATTAAATATTATGCTCATATAATATTCTATAGAATAACTAATGACGAAATATATGCGATCAGGAAAACATAAATAATTATTAAACCATGTGTGGGAATAATATTTATTCAAGATATAAAATATTAAATAATAATATATTATTTAACTAATATTTAGGATACATTTAGTGTATTGGACCATCTAGGCCTCTTTTTCAGTGGCGTTAGGCGAAGCAGCTTAAAGTACAAGGTTAGCATCTTGAAACATACCAAGGTATACATAAAGAAAGAATTTAATGCTAAAATGACATAATAAATCATACAGATACTTACTATGTAATATAATCCATTTAGCATGATATATCTAATCAAGCAGGTTTCATGCTGGTTCCATCAACCTATGTTCTCAATGTCTCTTTCTTTGACTTTCTAGAAATTGAACGTTCCTAAAGAACACCATGACTATGGATTTATTTAAGCTATATCATTTTTATCAAAGGGTCTGGGATATCAACTTCCAGCAAATACAATAAGGGATAAATCCTTTATCAGGTTATTTATTAATGAAATATTACTTGTGACGTACCCAATGTATCCTACCTTTCCACGAACATGTGTTATCATGGTTTTCATCAATACATCAAATTAAGTGACTTATAACACTCATTAATAATAATCTTAGATTCTAATGATCAATACAAAAATCCTCATTTAGGAACATCCATTGACACATATAAATGTAGATTATATACTTGCGGGTCTCATTCATATAATATCTTACATTAGATATTACCAAGGGAATACACCATGAGAAGGTTCCTCAAATTCCTATGAGTATCCAACCCTAATATCATGTATCTATTATATACCTCAAATGATTTCATCTGGATATAGAATATATATTTAAGAATACTATCATGTAACTTCTGGGTTCTCATCATAGCGGGGAACTGTTATAACATTTTAATGTGATAGTTACTCTTAGGACATTATCACATCCTATGCTATACATAAGAATAATCATGATGTGATAAGGAGTTTATTAATATTCAAAATAATGAATACAAGTTGTCATAAAGTACACATAATTTGGTTCTAAGGAACCAACTCCAACAGTTTCAACTATAGTAAACCTAAGGCATCAAGCTATAACAAGATACTAAATTAATTGAACAATTAATTTAAACATGCTTTCAATCATACATTCCAGTTCCAACAAACTTATAGAATTCCAATTTATTAACATTAATTTAATTCTTTTCATCAAAAATTATCAACATGCTTCGCATATTTAATATTTCCATTAATCACAAGGAAGATCATTTTAAATTAAGCATGATCATTGCATCAATTTGATTATCATACAATTACAAGAAACATCATATTCAAACATGACACTTATTTAATTATTAATCTAATTAATTATTAATAAATTACAGATTTATGTTCTTTACCATTTTCCATCAAGAAAAACATGTTAATCCATAGAATCACAAGACATACTAAAAATTATAGCATAGATTTCACACTATCTATAAAATCAAGAGGCAAACTGATATCATGATATAAAGCACAGAAACATGTGATTGCTAACCAATTCTTTATTAATCTCCTTTAGGTTAATTCTATTTTCATATAAAGGGATAACCTTTCTAAATTTACGATTACACATAAATAAATAGGAGAATAAATTAATCCCCTACCTCAAAGGCATCAACATTATTTGCATGAGAATAGACCAATGTCATAGATCCCGATCACCTATCCTTCAAGAAGTTGCATCCCTCCAAGGACACCACGACATAACAATACCAAAAAAAACCAAGAAAATATCCATTAAAGACATGGAGATGAACCTCTATCGCATATAAAGAATAAGATATAGGAACCAGATATAAAAACTATAAGAGAATAGGTAGAACATACCACATATCACTATAAATTGAATATAGAATTCCATGAATCAATCTCCATTGAAGGAATTCTCAAATTCCTAAATAGAGGGTCATTGGATCACATAAAAATTTAAGAGAGATGTAGGGTTTGAGCAAAAATCTGAGGCACTACAACCTTTATAGGCACACTGTATAGGGTATTTACACTGATTGAAACCCTTTCACATCATATTAATGTTAGGCTTCAAATCTCATCAAAAAATAATATGCCTCAAACCAATTAATCTCGAATTATTACATGTCGTGAAACACCCCATGAACCATCCTCAAACAAGCCATGAATGGATTTTAGTCCATGAATCATCTCTCACACAAGACATGAACTATATATTCATGATGTAAAAACATTACATATCAATAATACTACCTATTTCCATCATTTTAGCAGCCAACCCCACCAAACTTGATCTAGGACACCTCTGAGTACTATGAGATTTGAAAACACACAAAGGTTTGGACTACATGGGTCTAAAACCTTACACTTTAATAGTCTTGGCTTTTCTTATTCAAAAAAATCTCCAAAATCATCACACTTCAATCTTCTGGGCTATATAAAAATCATACAGCAAATCAGATTGTGGTGTGGAACCTTCCTTTTTAATATGATAGGTTTTGAGAATTCAAAAAACTCCATCTTGCATAATAATTTTCAAAACACTCCACTACACTCATACTATTTCTCATCTCAATCATTAATAAGAATTAATTATTATGATTTTAAGTATCAATGCACAACTCAAACATTAATTTGAATTCATCTTCATTATTCTTGAAAATTCATATTCACTTTAAAATTTTACATATACATATAGTGATATTATTTAATTTATTCCTCATTTTTTCTTCCTCAAAATAAACTAGAGAGATAAAAATGGAATCATGATATTTAGAATGATTAATAGATGTAGCGTCTTCATATTTAATTTTTTTCATAATTAAATAATTCTAGAAACATCATTTTTTATAATTTAAAAATTATATCAAATTCAATTTAGCTTTAATATTCTCTTTTATCAATTTGATGATCTGTATTTCTAGAATTTAGGCTTGTATCATATTTATTTTGTAATGTTTTTCCCATGAAGATCGGTTCAAGAATCATATCAATTAATTATTTAAAATTTCATAGTTCTAGATATCTAATTTTTCTTCTAACAACAACTCAAAATATCTTTGTGTCAAATCTCTTATGCAGTCTGAAATCTTTTATACATCAATAATTTCCCTTTTCCATTTCTTCAAATTTTAGCTATGTGAATGAATTTTATTACACGTTGGCTAATTCCTTTTGTGTAGATGAATTTACTTACATGGGACACAAATCTCATCTACATGGAATTATTTTATTATGTGTGGCATGTATAGTTTTAATCTAGATAAATTGAATATGTTAATTTTTATCTGTGTAGATGAATTTACTTATACTGGGAAAAACGTATTACATGTAGTTAAATTAACTTTAGCAATTTTCTGCCACATAGTTCATTTTCCTTATCCATTTTTATAGATCAAGAAATATCAAATGTGAGACTCAATTCTCTTATACATAGAATAAAATACTTATAAACTAGACAGAACCTCTTCTGTATAGATTAATTATCCTACATGTTGGAAATAATCTCTTACATGTATGAGAAATCCCTTAGGATTTTTTTGAAATGACAACATCAAAACTGTAAATCCAGAATTGATTAAAATCAATTCAAAAAATCTTTGAATAATGTTATGTCCTTCTAAAACATCTTAATTCACTTTATAAAAACTCTAAATAATTTTACAAATTATTATAATAATTTCATAAATTATTATAATAATTCTAAAAACTTTTTATCTTGATCCAAAGACTTACATCATAATAATTACTCAAAATATAGTATTTCAAGAACTTTTATTCCTTCTAAATAAATTATTCATTTTATCCATGATAAATATTCATCTAGGATATATTTTTTTACTAATTTCATCCTTTAAAATACTTAGAACTTCGTTGATGGTCTCTCCAATACTTTGGCTAGCTCTCCCTAACCACTAAACATGTTTTACACTTGATAATCACAGTTACACAAGATGTTTAGTGTAGGTGCAATATCCAACTTCTTTCAATTGTTCAACATAAAAAGGTACTATTAAAGACAATGCTCCTCTGACCTTGTAGCACCTGTCTTAGACATTACGACCAACTCACTAATTGTCAGATGTATTGGTCTAAAGAATTTATCCAAGGATTTTTTTTCATGTCCATTACCATGTAAACACAATAGAAAAATATTAATATTATTTCATGGATGGATACTCATTATTCTCCCAAGACCTTGTTATTGAATTTATTCTTAATATGATCTTTAAAAACAAATATAATGAACACATCATTTATACACAAAAAAATAGATATTGTGTGCCACTATTTTAAACAATATTATTGTAAAATTAGGTGATATAGTATGGAATATTATGAGTATAATGATAAGTTATGATATACACTAACATCCTATGATCTTGGTAGTTGAATGATAATAGTTATTATTCAATTTTTTATGTTAAACTATCATTTATTGGACATTTCATATGATTAAATGATTAGAAGTTTGATATATTCACACAACGGTTACAGGAACTGGCTGGATAGAATTTACTCATGCATTATAACACATTAGTAAATGCATTTTCTCTTAAGTGGAATCCTAAAGGTCGTTATTAATGGTAATTCACCATGAGATGAAAAGTCTGCAATCTTAACCAATCCTTGGATAAAACTCCCCTACTCGTAGCTCTCTTATCCTACCTATTTTACACCATGAGGAACCAACATGTTATAGAGGGTAGAGGATCTCGCTCGAATGTTGAGTGATTCAACAAAACCCATGGATATCTCTAGTAGAGAGATATATTTTTAGTGCCTCTACTATGATCTCCATTAATAAAGGATGAAGACAAGTGTAGTGACCATATTCGAGGTAAAGGTAAAAAAATATTTCATTTATAGTATGCATGGATTCATTTATCTATCATGATCAATCTTGTTTTTGGGTCTCTAAATTTCATCCACCATGTTTAACAAGT
The DNA here is from genome assembly GCA_963277665.1 of Viscum album. Taxonomy (NCBI): domain Eukaryota; kingdom Viridiplantae; phylum Streptophyta; class Magnoliopsida; order Santalales; family Viscaceae; genus Viscum; species Viscum album. The sequence continues at coordinate 449,244,571 of OY728157.1, read as the reverse complement.
ATTGCTAGACCCTTTGAAACCCAGAAAAAGACACATTAAGGATCAAGATGGAGTGACCCATGTGTCATAAAAAAATCCAAATCATCCAAATAACATGAATATGAACATTAAAATAGACCAGAGTGTGGTGTGACTAAAAACATAACATTTTTGTATTTATAATCTTAATTTATTTGAAATTTTTTTTGAAACTAAGAGAAATGCTGAGAAACCGCAACATTTTCACTGCTAAGAACCCTGATCAACACTCTAATATGGTTGGTAAAACCGTGAATTAAAATGTATTTGACCATGAATATGATGGATAAACCATTGAATGGTGTGTTTTCCATTTTTATTTCCTTATCATGACACAAAACCACATTCATTTCACACCACCAAGGCATGTCATTTTTTTCCAAACACCATGATATGTAGCCAAAAAACATGATGTGGTAAGTTTGATCATGGAAAACATTGTTTTCTAAAAAAAATCTATAATCCATGAATTTTATAATTAATTTTTTCTTTTTCCTTTACAAGATTTTATTCTAAGGTATAAACTAAATTGTGGTTTGGTTACACAGCAACCAGTTTTTCTTACCTACACTTCAAATAGCTTCAAACACTACACTTGAACTCTAACATTCTTACAAATATTTATAAACTTTCAAATAACATTCATCTCATATAAAAAACCTTAATTTATCTAATTTTTAATGTGATTTATATATTGAAAAAAATCAACACTAATTCCACAAATCACATCTATATCACCTCAATCAACCAATAATCTATCTATGTATATCAAACACCTCCTTCAACACAAAAAAAATCCTAAACAACTTCTTTGGTCACAATAATCTCCCCCTTTATATTTTTATATCAACCAATGAAAATAAATCAATCTCAAACTTAGTAATGAAACATTATTCAATCATTCCAAGGCTTCTTGAATAAACTTTGTATAGGAAACAAGAAGTATGAATAATAATCACAAATATGTCTATATGTGTAACTCACATTCACTTCCACTTATCTCTTCTCAAACTTCTGTTCTCATCAAACCAATTTATGAATGTGTTCCAATAAAATATTCTATAAACTTACAAAAAGCAATTTAAAATAGTTCACACACTAACCACACTCATAAATTGTTGAAATCATAGATTTTCATGCACACACACCACGTGATAATTCTAAACTCGCATCTTTACCCTTTTTTTAAAAAAAAGTTTACCGAAATATGTTCTCCCTTTTAATAATATATTTATTCCTTGAAAGGATAATATAAACTATTATATTTTTATTTATATCTTTTCCCCCTTATAAAATAAAAATTTCAAAAAACAAGTCATAGAGGGGATAAAAGACTATATATTAACCTTGAGAATGTCTAGATTAAACCCTCATCATAAACATCAATTTTTGAATCTCATCCTTAGAAAATGTTTTGGTAAAAACTCTTTACACTTGTTCCATTATATAATCATTATCTATCTTGAAAAATCTTTATTCGACCATATCATTAATAAAATGTTGCTTAATATCAATGTGTTTCAATTGAGAATGTTAAAATGGATTTCTTGAATGATTGATGAAACTTCTATTACCACATTCCACCAATAATATTAACTTCACTTCCAATTTGATGTCTTCATGTTTTGTATTCATCCATAATAATTAATTTTTTTATTGGGTGGTTTTTTTACTTAGAGTAACATAATTTTTATTCTTAGCATGACATGTAATACACCTTTCTCCCAATAAAAAAACTCCATAACACATGGAATTTTGATCATCAACACTTTTATCCCAATTTTCATCTTCATAACTAAATAAATAATCCATTATTTTTTTATTATATAACATACCATAGCCTTCAGTTCCTTTGATATATTTGATCATTTCTTCTTTGTCCTATACATCTGATTGGGCCACCAATACTTGGATTGTTGGTTTTTTGATGTTTACTTTGGCCTATACATGAACCTATATCCTTATATATTCAATTAGATAGATGATAGTCATTGATTTACATTGATCCAATGACTATTGGTGTTCCCTACTGTGTTTTATTGTGTGTTTTATTACTATTACACAAAGCTAAATCCATCAATGATACTTTTCATCCAATTATATACTTTAGCATATATTTCCATCTATGATCATACCTTTAACTATATTTTATTTCTAGAATCATTTGATATCCTTTGACTATTTTATTGCCTTTGTATATCCATCTTTTTCTGTGATCCCCATCTTTTCCATTATTCTCTAGAAGTTTCCCATTTTCTCTCAATGTCTCTTTTTCAATAAAAGTCTGTTCAATTATCTTAGTCTCTAGAAAATCAGTATCCCTTATTCTCTAGAGGTTCCCTATAACAACACTAACTCTATTAAACTATAGTTGTTGGTTACTTTTTTACATTGGTACAAGATATAAGGAATAGAATCCCAAGGATCATATAGTTAAGTAGTCTTGGAAGTCTAGATACATACATGTTTTCCATGTTACATTGAAAACTTCAAAACACGACATTATAAAATTCTTGAAAACTCTCTTATTACTTTTATTAAATCCATTAATTAATTCAAATATCCATTCTCGGTACCCTAGAGAAAGGAAATAAAATAAAAGGGTGATCTCAAATGCTCAATAAGGGGTTGTGTATAGTGGATGTTATCATGGATATAAAAGGCATAAACAATATAACAGAGTGCCTATCAATAAATGTTCCATATAATCAATAACTTGAACCTAAAATATATTAATGGATAACATAATAATGTAAATGATCACAATGGAAACAATAACTGTTTTATAGTGTGAAATGCATAATGTCATACATCTTAAATCTTATTATAACACCATGAGATTTTGTGAAATGTTTTTTTTTCAAATAGATTTAGTCTTTTAGATATTTTTCATTACACATAACACCAAGTTTATTTTTTATTACATGAAACACTAAGTTTATATTTCGTTACATGCAACACTGAGTTTAGATTTCATTATATGCAATACTGAGTTTAAACGAAATATGACATACTATTAAAATATTACTATTTAATATGATAGTTATCTCCTAGATATTGGAATGGTAGTTATGAATAGGATTAACTAAATTATGAAAATATTTTCTTTACACATTTATATATAAAGAATTATTTGGTGACCAATTAATTACAAATGAAAATATAAAAGCATTTGAAAACAAAGGAAATATTTTTCTAAAAAAACTATATTTATGCGTAAAAATGAGTTAGACATTAATAAATTAAACAAATAAATTTTGGTGAATGATTTTAATAAAATAAATATATTATATATTAAATAAAAATTTTAACATTCATCTTAGTTTTTTTTCTAGACAATAGATAATAATAAATCCAATTTTACACTTAAAAACTATATTTTTCTAAAAAGTAGTTTTGTCGCATTTTACGTACTAATTTTAAAATTAATTTTTTTCAACTTTTATAAAAAAAATTAGAAAAAAATAAAATTAATTTTTTAAATAATAATGTCAAAATTATCTTTGATTTAATTTTTGAGAATTCCCTCAAAGTATAAAGATTTCAATGAATAGTGAAAAATAATGACTTTTATTAAGAATTGTTATTTATTTTAAAGAATTTAAAAAATTAAAAATTATTTTAATATGGTTTTAAAAGTAAAATTAGTTCAATTATTTAGATATTAATTCAATTTAGGTTATTTTTATTAAATTTAATAATTAATTTTGTTATAAAAACTTTTAAAACTTTTGAACATTTTCTCTTTGGAGAACTGTTTTATCATCACATATGTGGGATTAATTTTAAATTAAAATTTTCAACTTATGTTAATGAAATTTAGAAAAATGGATTAAATATTTTGAATAAGAATAATTTATATTATATAATAATTTTAACTTAATTTTTTACCATAATGAATAGAAAAAACAGTAAAAATTATTTACCACAGTTAAGGTAAAAATGGGTTTATTGGGGGGTTAAAATAAAAAGATTATAAATGGACCAAAACTTATACATAACCCATTAAATGTACATATTTAGACCTTATTTCTTATATTTTTAAGAATTTATCATTTTGGATCCTTTTTACATGTGAAAAATGTGGGTAGGCATTATTCTTTTCAAAAATTACAAGTGTGTCACTCACATCACTTATAAAATGTCACCCCCTCCCCTGTCATATTAACACTTCAAAAACCATTTGTTTAATACAATACCTACCCAAATAAAATTATTAATTACCTAATCATATCCTATATGCCTTATTTTGTTCATAAATCCAACCTAATAATCCTTTTGGTGCAAACTAAAAGAAGTTTTCCAAAGAAGATGTATTGTCCCAACTGAGTATTTTATTTTATTCCTCCTCCTCCTCCAATTATTATTCAATCATGATGATATAATAACCTCATTATATTACATATAATTATATGTTATTATGTTAATTTAATAACCTAAATCCTTCACAATTTCCATCAAATGGGATATAAAATCATCATTCTTGTGTATGGTGGACTACTGCCTCGGGAACCGATGTTATTCATTTTCCATCACCACCTCTCATGGGTGGATATAATAATGGATTTATTGTTTATATTTTATATATTTTCTATTATTATACTTATGGAACCATGATATCACATATTAATTTTTACTTTCCATTCTGTGGGAATATGATAATGTCACTCGTGTATACGGCGAACTACCTCCTTGTGAAGTGATGTGATTCATTCATGCTTTACATGGAAGGTAATAAGGATGGGTTTAATAAAAATATTTCATATATAGGAAATAAAAAATATTATTTAATGGTAATATATTATTTACCTTTCATTATTTCAATCCTTCAAGAAAATGGAAATAATGTTTATGCGTACGTGCGCCCTACCGTCTCCAGGAATGGTGTATTTCATTTTCTATCACTAACTTTCATTGATTATTATAAATACATATATAATGAATATATATGATATTTATTTCTTGGTTAAAATTATGTATATGATTTAACCATTATCAAAGTAAGAGGACCAAAAATACCAAATCAAAACATACAAGAAAAACAAATCAATTATTGCCTAAAACGTGACTTTAACATGGAATTGTTAATAAATGACTAATAAAAGGTCAAAAGTAATATATATAAGTATATTTTTGTAATATATTTATAATAAACTTATTTTTATTATATATTATGTTTGAATATGTGTGAAGAAAGTTGATATTTAAGGTAAGGGACTTTTAGTCTCTCTTTTATTTCTGGGAGACATATGCAAATTCACCACTCGTTTCTTTTGTGTGGTGTACATACTGCCACTTTGACATGTTATATCATGAATATACTTATTTTCATGATATTTAAAGTTTCATTTGATTTTATTATTTATTATGGATTATGATATAAAAGATTCCTAAAGCAGTAAGATATTTTTTTCTCAATTTTCATTCTTTGAGACATGTGTTATGTTATAAATCTATATTATTTTATGAGGTGTATATACAACACCTTTGACATGAAATGTCATGAATTTGTTTATTATAATTATATTTTAAGTTTTGTTTAATTTTATTATTTCATGGGGATTATGATTCAATGTTACAAAAGTGGTAAGGGTTTTATGATACAATCTCATCATTTATCGGGATTGTTTATGATTATATTTCTGATGATGAAATCTTATGATACACATCTCAAAAAAATAATGAATTTTATTATACTATGTTTATGTCATGAGAATATATTTTTTCCCTTTATTTTTATCTTCATACATACTCATGAGTTCAAAATAATTTTTTTATGAAAAATTATATTTATTTCTCTCTTCAATTGAAACAATATTTCTTTTAAAACCATGTTTTCTTAAGATGTTTTCTAAAATGTTTTTAACATTATTAAAATGATTTATTAATGATATTTTTAACCATGTTTAATTTTTTTTAAATGTTTTTAAATTAATCATCATGTCATTTCTCAAAAAAATCTCATTTGGATTTTCCTAAAAATATAAAAGGAAAATTTATTTTAATGTGTATGACATGAATGGTAATTTACACTATCATGAAAAAATCTTTATTTTTAAAAGATTCCTTTATATTTTTTCATGGTTGTTTTCAAATAAAAGTATTTTCAAAATGTTTTATGTTTTAAAAATTGTTTTTTAAATTATAAAGGATATTTTCTTCATGAAATGTTTTAAATGATTTTTTAAATATTCCTCTATAAGTTTTCAAGTATATTTTCAATTAAAAGGATTTTAAAAATGTTATATGTTTTAAAAAGTTTTTTTAAAATTAAAAAGGATATTTTCATCAAGAAGTTTTTTAAATAATTTTTAAAGCATCCTTTATAAATTTTCAAGTTTATTTTCAACGAAAATGATTTCCAAAATATTTTATGAATTTTTAGTTTTAAAAAGTGATTTTCAAATAAAAGTAATTTTCCTGAATAAATTCTCCAAGTGATCTTTAAAAATAATTTTCTATCTAATATTACATCCTTTGATGCTACTTATGATTTACTAGGGATATGATCCAAGGATAAATTTTTTATTCTTTCTCTATATGGTTTATTTTTATGATGAAAAGATGTTTACACAACCCATTTCTCTTGCACAGGTTATACCATGATAAAATTCTTATGAAACCCACTTATTTTTTTATGGGTTATGCTTTGATGAAATTATTAAATTATTATGAAACTTGTTTCTTTTCTATGGGTTATGATGAAATGTTTATGAAACTCATTTCTTTTCATAGGTTCTGATATGATTAATGTTTTATGATCTTGTAGCACACATATATATGATTTTCATTATATGATAGGTGGGACCTACATATCCCTCAAATTCATTGGATAAATATTTATATCTCATGAGGTAAATAGGAATTAAATAGGGAGTGAACCCAATTTAGTAAGGGAATCTTTCCACTATGATATTCTTGGAAGTGAACCTTGACTGCTACGATGGTTTGGGGAGTGATCTCATTCCACTATGATAGTGTAACGAACCAGAATTTTATCAATGAAATTACCCTTCTTATAAATATGTTATATAGTATAAAACACATAAATCACATATATAACCTAATAAAAACTTTATTCTCATGAATGAATAATGAAATAAGTGGTATCTATATAAATTAAGCAACTTATACCAAAAGAAAAGTAACTTGACTGTTGGAATTGTAATGTGATCATTAGGAATAGTAATATAGCCATTAGAATAGAAACCTCGCCTATAAAAGTATAAATAAAAATTAGGTATCTTATAAATAAAAATATTATATATTTATATCTTGAAATAATTAAATAAATGTTTCAAAAAATATAAATTAAGTGTTGGTATTTTTGTGAAATGTAAAATTGTATTTATAGTTTTGTAATTAATATAATGATTTAAAAGAAAATTTATTTTCATAAAATAGATTCATAAATTAATATTTTGTTTTATTATAATTATAAGATAATTTTATGATACTTTAATTAATTTTTCAATGTTTCATAAAATTTTTTATAATATTAAAATTGGTATTTTTAAAATAAAAGATGATTTTAATTAAAAATTAAATTTCTCATATTTAGAAAAATATTTTCATAAAATGAAGTCCAATTTTTAAATCAACATGTCAAAGAATGGTTGGGTGATCTTTTTAGATTTTCCTAAAATAGTTGAATTTTTAATGAATAGTGAAATACAATAATTTAAGGTAAAAAATACATGAATTATAGAGGCATGGATGATGTATAGATGAGGAAAGAATGCATTACTTAAAAATCACATGCACTAGTTACTGTACTTAGTCATAAGAATCAATGATATTGATAGTCTTGAGGAAAAACAATAAACAAATGAATTAAATAATCAAAAACACATCTCTCCTCCCATTATAAATATCACCCCTTGCCACCTCTTCTCCTCACAGGTACAAAGCCTTGAATATTATCTAAATTCTTCCCAATTCATCTCCTAATACTCTTACCCACATCTATGAGATTATAGTCTCAATAAAAGACCAAATCCTAGTGCCATAAGGAGGTTCTCAAGAAGATGAAATACAAGAGCTAAAACCCTCCACCTTTCTCTTTAAATTATTTTTTTATTCTACCTCATCCTTTCCTCCACAATACAAAGTTACATGATAACTTCAGTATCATATATATAAATATGTATATATATATATATTGGAATGTTATTATGTTAATGGAATATTCCTTAATTCCTGAAGGCTTTATATATTTTTTATTAATTTGAAAATCCCCTTTTATAGGTTGATGGGTAACCATTATGTAATCTGTAGACCTAGAGGCACTAAGAATTTTTTTTGAAATACATGGACATTTTAGGCCCAAGGAACAAGTCTCCCAAATGAAATCCCCACTTAAGCTAATACTAATTATTTTTGAATCATAGAAATTGACTTTCAAAGCTTCTCATCTTGCAATCCCAAAGCATGACTGCATGGGACTCGTATCGATGGAAAATCCATACCCTCTAAATCATCCAAATATGAGATCATTATAGTTAATTGAGCCTTCCTATAACCTAATAAGGGAATAAACCATAGAATCAGATCCAAATATTTTTCTAAAGATGATTCTTCCATCCTGAAAAATCCTTGTTCCTCCAGAATCCTCAACCACAGCACTACCCGCTGTATCATTTTCGACCACCACTGGAAGCCAAAGCCCGCCATCACCCGTTGGCCCGCTGAAATTTGTGACCCCCAATGTACAACCTGACCACCCCCACCCAATGCTAGAGGAAAAAAGACATGCTACCCTATCACTATCTTACTGATTCTACCAAGATTTCCCCCCAGCGCATCCATATCTCTTTTGTCTGGCACAACCACTCTCGCCCAATGATGGAGTCGTCGATAAACTCCGTCAATGTCCTCTTAATGCCACCTAGAATTACCCTATTGTATCCATGAATTACACTGCCTAAAGAATATTTCCCTTTTTAATTTTCCTCATGTATTCACTCTGTATGCCTTTACAACCCTATAAATTCTCAAATTTGAGGCTTCCAGGCATTGAACCCTGGTCGATTCACTACCTTCATGGATGATGAGTTTTCATTTTCCATTATTGTCTTCAAGACTAGTCATAAAACCATTATTATGATTAAAATATATTTAATAATTTATATTAAATCTTATTTCATGTTATGGAACTAATATATACACATAATATTAAATAATAAAACAAAACTGGTTTGTGATGATCGAAAAACCGCCAAAATAAACTAATCATTTTTCATTAACATTTAATATAATGAATCATTCTAATATCTAAAAACAAAATTATATATGTGACTATTTAAAATTATGTAAGTATATTAATATCATATTATTCCACTTCTATATTTTTTCTTCCATTTTATAACAACTCCCATAATTAAATTCAAGGGAACCAGTCGTAAAATATGAAACAAATGCTCCTGGAATAACCAAATTGAATATTATAACTCATCAAAAAAGACATAAATGAACTTAATAAAATTATAATAAATAATATAATTGTATAATATTTTTTAATTAATTAATTAATTAATATAATTTGATTATTGAAGAAATTAAGTGCAAGTGTAGAACACTTTTAGATATAAGGTAAGGGATTCTCTCCGAACATCCATTTTTCCTTCGGGTTACGCTTTCTCTCTATTTACCCAAATGTAATTCTTAATTATTCTTATGTATTCCTCATAAATTCTATTTTTATGTTCCAAAAATGTTTAAATATCTCAATTATTCTTTCTTTTATGGGAAAATACATGTTTTATAAGGTTCCCTTTTCAATTACTCCCAATAAGAAAGCCCAATTAAATGGAACTTCTTAATTTCTTACCCATTTTAAAGTACACTCCATAATATTTTTTAAGCTACCAATATTTTTATAAAACCACTATTTTTGTCATGAAATAATATCTTAGTTCATTTCTAGTTTTATGTAAACAATTATGCCTTTTTCCTCTTTAAATACTCTTATATTTTCCCTTAAAGCGCACCAAAGTGACTCATTTATAAAGTATCTTAAACACACTATTTACATGTTTTCACTTTAGTTATACATAATTTATCATGATATATGACTAATTTACCTTATAAATTTCCATGTATATTTTAAACTATTCTTTCATGGACATAATTATGATACGCCCATTGTTTACACCTTATGACATGATTATGATACTCATTTCTTTCCATGGGTAACCCTTATGTTTTTACCTTATGTTTGATTCTTCATGTGGAATACATATTCATGAACATGTTATGATTGGTGCGACCAGATAGAATTCCAATGCATTGAATAATGTTTAGTATCATGATACATTAGGTTGGGATAGGGAGTAAACCTAATTCCTTTATGGGTCTTTGTCCAGTATGCGATATAGTCTTGGAAGTTAGCATTGAATCATATTTATGTCGTGTTGTATATTTCTTCTACATTCCTATGTTTTCATGATTAAATGATAGCATGTTCTATATGTTATGCATCAATATTGTTATTCTTATGTCGTGCTTTTTACGTCATCATGTTATGACTTTTAGCCCATGTGTTATTCTTTATTTCCATGTTCATTCCCTTATTGAGATTTTTAGCTCATCCCTTTGTTCATGTATTCCCCAAGTTATCATATGTATAAGTAAGAGATCAATGGAATTTAGGAGCTTATATTGGAATTTAAATAAAGAATATTTTGGTTTGGGTTTTGTGCTTTATAATTATGTACCTAGTATTCCAAATACACTAGACTTTACGATCCTTGGTTTGTATTTGATGGTTAATTATACTTTAAATCATATAATAATATGTGTAAAAGGATAGGGTCACTATAGTTGGTATCAGTGAATGGTCTAGTGATTTTTGGATACTAGAACCAGAAAATTTTAATAATAACCCTAGGGATAATTCTATCACCACGTATAACCTATATTAAAAATTAGAGAATCCCAAGTTAGGATATACTTTTCATTTTCAAGTTTCTCCTTATATGTCCAAAATTTCATTTTATATTCTTTTTAGATAAGTTTTCAATCCCCCTAATTCTATTTTTTCATTGTATTTAATTAATGGTTTGAAATAGAAGAATTAACCTCGCCTTTTTTCACCTAAGTATGTAAAACAAAATTTCGAGGGTGAAATTTCATAAAGAGAAAAGAATGTAATGACCCATAATTTTACCAATGAAATTTCCTTTTTTATAATTATTTTTTTATATTATAAAACACATACATCACATGGATAAACTAATAAAACTTTATTCTCATAAATGAATAATGAAATAATTGGTATTTATAGAAATTAAGTAACTTGTATCAATGGAATAGTAACTTGACTCTTAGAATAGTAATGTGACTGTTAGGAATAGTAATCTGGAATTTAGAATAGAAACTCCACCTATGAAAGTATAAATAAAATTTAAGTATCATATAAATGAAAATATGATATATTTATATCTTAGAATAAGTAAATAAATTTTTTAAAAATGATAAATTAAGTGTTGGTTTTTTTGTGAAATGTAAATATTTATTTACAATTTTATAATTAATATAATGATTTAAAAGGAAATTTATGTGCATAAAATAGATTCAAAAAATAATATTTTTTGTATTATAATTATAAAATAATTTTAGGAGACTTTAATTAATTTCTTAAAGTGTCATAAAATCGGTTATAATATTTAAATCAGTATTTTTCAAATAAATTATGGTTTTAATTAAAATTTAAAATTAGAATATTTAGAAAATTATTTTCATAAAATGTAGTCCATTTTTTAAATCTACACATCAAAAAATGGTTGGGTTGTCTTTTGGAATTTTTCTAAAATAGTTGAATTTTTTTTTGAATAGTGAAATATTGTAATTTATGGTATTTAACAAATATATTAATTATTGAGTCATGGATGATACATGGATAAGGAAAGAACCCATTATTTTGAACTCATATGAACTAGCTACTATACTTTGTCACAATAATCAACAATATTGATAGTTTTGATCCAAAATAATAGACAAATGAATAAAATAATCAAAAACACCCCTCTCCTCCCACTATAAATACCACCTCTTCTCCTCGCACCTCAAAAGATTTCAATATTGTCTAAATTATGCCCAATACCTCTCCCAAACCTCTCTCCCACGTCCATGAGCTTCTGGTATCAGTGAAAGACCAAACTCTATTACCTTAAGGAGGTTCTCAAGGAGATGATATAGAAGAGGTAAAACCTTCCACCTTTATCTATTAAATTCTTTCTTTTTCAACCTCATCATTTCCCCCATAATAAAAAGTTACATGATAACTCCAATATCGTATATACACTGAAATTTTATTATGTTAATAGAATATAAATCATAAAATTCCTTATCTTCTCCCCTTATTCTAAAAATGAAAACATCATTCGTGAGGTGTCGATTCACCGCCTTCATGGACAAAGAGTTTTTATTTTCTATTATCACCTTAAAGGATGGTCATAAAACCATTATTATGGTTAAAATAGATTTTAAAATATATATTATATCTTTTTTTTTTGTTCTATAACTAATTTATATACATAATATTAAATAATAAAATAAAACTAGTTCGTGATGATCGAAAAACCACCCAAATAAACTAATCATTTTTCATTAATGTTTTATCTAATTAATCATTATAATATCTGAAAAAAATGATATATGGGACAATTTAAAATTATTTAAGTATATTAATATCATATCATTCTACTTATAAAGTTTTTCTTCCATTTTACAATAACTTTCATAATTAAACTCAAGGGAACCGATCATAAAATCATGAAACGAACGCTCTGAGAACAACAAAATTGAATCTTATAACTCATCAAAAGGCCATAAATGAACTTAATAAAATTATAATAAATAAAATAAAGGTAAAATAGTTTTTTAATTAATTAATTAATGGATCTATTTTTATTATCTATGGTATTAAGTACAATTGTATAACACTTTTGGACATAAGGTAAGGGATTTGCTCTGAACCTCCAATTTTCCTTCAGGTTATGTTTTCTCTCTCTTTACCCTAATTTAATTTTTAATTATTCTTATGTACTCCTCCAAAAAAAATTTATGTTCCAAATATATTTACCTAGCTCAATTATTATTTCTTTAATTGTAAAATACATGTTTTATAAGACTCTCTTTTCAATTCCTCCCAATAAGCAAGCCCAATTGAAGGGAACTTCTCAATTTCTTAACCATTTTCAAGTAAATTCCATAATCTATTTTAAGACATCAATAATTTTATAAAACCCATTATTTGATCAAAATCATTATGATACACCCATGTTTTATTCCTTATGACATGATTATGATACTCGTTTATTTACATGGGTAACCCTTATATTTAAACCTTATTTTTTATTCTTAATGTGATACACATATGCATGAACATGTTATGATCAGTGAACCCAGATAACATGCCAAATCATTGAGTAATCTTTAGTCTCATGAGATTTCATGTTGGGATATGGTATAAACCTAATTCATTTATGGGACTTTTTCCACTATGTGATATAGTCTTGGTAGTTATCCTTGACTCAGGTTTATGTTATGTTGTATATTGCTTCCACATTCCTATTGTTACACCCCGACCACAGGTTTATTTTATTTTTAATTAATTTTTTTTATGTTGAATCTTTGGTTGAAGTTCGGGTTCAGGTCTCGACTTAAAATTTTTGAGGTTTGAGGATTTTGGTGGGTATTAGTCTGGTGTATGGGAATCACAAGGTTAGCGGTAACCATGCGCAGACTGCACGATTACTCAGTTTTTGAAAATAAACAATATTATGTCACACAAAAATAAAATAAAATTAAATGAGGATAAAATAGAATAAAATGGGAATAAAATTAAAAATTTAAGGATTGTTTCATAATGATAATAATATTATTATTACTATTACTATAAATGTTATTATAATTATTTTTATTAATAATATTATAACCATTATTATTATTATTGTTGTTGTTGTTGTTGTTTTAATATTTTTTTTAATTAAAAATATTAATAATAATAAAGGAGAAACCCTAGGGGGTCGCGACTCCCCCCCCCCCTCCTTCCTCCACAGCACGGTGATCCCCCCCCCCCCCCCCGACTACCCTCTTGTGTGCGCACAACCACCCATCGACGCTCCCTCTCCCTTGCACTAGCATTGTCTCCCCAACATCTTCCGGTATGCGGTGTCCTTGTTCGGTGGAATCTCTTCCCAACCATAACACCTCCTTCCATCAGTGGCGCACCTGACCCCTCTTCCCCTGGTGGCCTATTTCTGGTGAACTCAAACTCCCTCCCCCTGTCCAGAGGTCTTCTGACGTGAAACTGAACCCCCTTTACAGCACCTCCACCGCCTCTCTAGCATGTATATTTCCCCCTTTCCTGTGTGTTTTCCATTTTATTTGGGTGTTTTTTCATTGAGTTAGCTAAATCCAAATTGTGGGATTTTATTTGTACATGCTTCTCAAATTTTAGGGTGTGTGAAGGGTCTGCGAAGTTTCTTCCTCCATTCCATTGAAGTACAGTTGTATTTACACACCTCTAAGGTATATGAATTCACTTATTTCATTTCTGGAGCACTCTGGTAATATTTTCACTCTTTCATTTATTTTTAAAAACTTGATTCACAGCTTTATTATGCCCTTAATTATCCTAATATAGTACTCTTAAAGTTTTTTAGAATTTATTAAAAATATGTTTTGTGTCAGCTCCTAATTTACGTCTACATGAGTCTGTGATTATGTGCTTGTTTAAGTTCCAAATATTATTTTGATAATTTTTTAAATATAATTTTCATTCCTATGATATCCTTGTCTATCATTTTGTGATGTTTTGGAATTGATGGAATTGGTTAAAATTGGTCCTTGGTGTGATTCTTTAATTTTGTTTATGTGTTTATGCACTTGAGGTGTTGATAAAATGTTATATGAGATTTTAAATTAAATGGATGTGATTTTGGGGGTTTTCCCCTTAGTTTTGTTTTATAAAAATGATGAAAATGTGATTTGGGTTTTACTTGTGAACTTTGTGATTTTTGTAGGGTTGTTTTTTGAATTGTATCTTGATTTCTTTGTTTGGATTAAATTTTATTTTAGAGATTTGTGGTGTTTTTGAGTCCCAAGGATTTATTGTAGGGATTTTTGGTCAGTTTTGAAGGTACGCATGCATATTCCCAGGTATGGATATGTATAAATATATGTATCTTTTGTGTGCATGTTCCCTTAGGGTGTGGGAAACACATGCATCAGTTTAAGTATATATATATATATATATATATATATATATATATATATATTAAAGTGCATGTGTGTGTGAGAGCTGTTGTTTGAGTTAGAAAACATGGCATGACCATTGTTTGAGGTAGGTTTTTCCATCCTTTCCCTCTTTCTGAAGCTTTCCATAGGCACTTTATTGATTTCATTTAATTTATAAATGTTATTCGCATCATTATAAGAATGATAGTTAATTAATTTCATTGTTTTTATGATGGTTATAATTTTTAAAAAAAATCTTTGAAATATTTCCTTGATTATGTGTAGGTGTTTCCATGCACTTTATCCCATTTTTAATCCATTTAATGATTGTATTTTTTAATTAAATCTTAGATTATGTTTCACATCTCTATTATGTTTATAGTTAACATATGGTAGTGTTTTATTCTTGAAATATTTGATTAAAAATGGATTTTAGGATGCTCCTCTATTTATGCACATGTTTATGCCTTGCCAACTTGGTTGGAACTAAATGCATTTATCTTCTCATGGTATTGTTTGATGTCTTGAGTGGTGTTTTCTTGTAGAAACATTTTATGGAACTTTTTTGTCCTGAGTTTGATAGTTTTATGGAATATAGTGTTTTTGTGGAAATTATTTTGCATGTGTCTTTGGAGGTTCGATGCACCATTAGATGTTGGCACATCCATGGGTGCACTAGGTGCACACATGGATGTGCCCTCAAATGAAGATGGTGCATTGAATTAGTATTTTTCTTAAAACCTCATTTTTATAAGTGGTTCTTGTTTTCTAAATGTTTTTGTTCTCTTTATGCATCTCTTTAAATTTATTTTCAAAGAAATCCATGAGTATATGCCCGTTTGGCTTTTGGTGTATGTTTTGTTGAGTGTGTGATGTAAGGGGTCGTTTAGTTTTTTTTACAAAATCGTGAATAGTATCACTAAATACTTTTATGGTAATTCTTTGAAACTTATAACCTAGAGTCATGTTTGTCTTTTTAAATTCAAGAGTGGTGTTTAGAGTGGTTTTAAAATATCTTGTGCAATATTTTCATAAAGGCATTTGATTATATAAAACTAAAGGCTCAATTGACAACTTGAAGTGTTTTATAAAGTGGTTTGGATAATCAAATTATGTGAAATAATGGTTGGAACTTTTTATGTTTGACATGTATGCATATATATATAAGTATATGGGGTACTCTTATCTAGGGTAACCCTTTATGGGTGAATTCATAAGAAGCGTCTGTGTTTGGGGTAGGCAAGTAAGGTGATGACTTGTGAGTTTAGTCACACGTGTGAGGGCCTCCTACTTATACAATAATATGACCACCATGGGTTCTTGATCATATTTCAGATGATCGAGCGATGGTTGGTGATCAACCCTGATTAGACGAGTTGCTACCCCCTGGATTTGTTGTTAGGCCAAGTGGGCTTTTCCACTGGATTTGGTCAGTTTTGGGCAGCCAGTTGGTTATAAACTTAGGATCTTCACCATACGCCGATAGTTGGTTCTAAACTCAGTATGTATAGTGGTTTTCTAAGTATTTTTATGATCACCCATGGTTACTTAATTATTTACATTGCTTTTTTACTTTTAGCTATACCTGTTAGTTTATTTCTAGTTTTTACTGTTTATTTATTTATTTTAGCCCAGATTTAGTATCTTTTGTTTTGGGTTTTGTTTATAAAATGAAAAATGGTTTTGAAAATATTGTTTAGTGTGTGTTGGACTTTTAAATGGGAAAAACATGTTTCTTATTTTAAATTGTGAAAACCCTACTTTTATATTTTTATTTTCAAACTTGTGTCGTTGGATTGTTTTGGGAAGGGAGATTCTTGGACTCTATGGTTCAATTTTGGCATCCCTACTGAGCATTTTAATGCTCACACCTATTTTATCATTTCAATTGTAGGTTCCCTTTTCTCAGGTTCTTCTAGTTGAATTGCTCATAATTGGAGCAAGGTTGTTCTTTGGTTGGGTGGTGAATTGGAAGGTCTCATGGAGGTATGTGTAGTTTTATTTTATTTCTGCTGCTAATTTTATTTCTATCGTCAGTTTTTATTTATTTATTTATCTTTTTTTAGGGTCCAACTCATTCCCAACAGTTAAATTTTGATGCTCGGAACTAGTTGTCATCCCAGAGGGATCGGGAACGCCCCTTGGGACATGTTGCGGACCGGCTTGGGTGACCGGTTCAGGGTTGACCTAGGCTGGTTCATGACAAAATGGTATCATATGAGGCCCTTGTTAGTTAGGGTGTCCTATAGATGGAGATTAGGATTATCGGGGCTCAGGAGGTAGCTTATGAGTCGGTGTCTGATCACCACCGCTCGTGACGAGACCTGAGTTACCAAGGGCAGTTTAGGTTTTAAGTCTTTTGTCTTTGTTTTGGATATAGGGATGACAAAAAAGGAAAACCAGTTTCACATCATGATCTCACATAGAGTAGTGACCCATGCTAAGTTCGAGTACACAGTTTAAGTACCTCCTAGTTTTTGACGCTTGTTTGGGGCATGGCTCACTACCATGTCGTTGGGTTAAGCATGACCATTGGTTCCTCATTTTAGTGGTTTGGTGCGAGTTATGCTTCATTGTGTTTTTTTCTAGTGTGAGTATAAATTTAAAATGAAGGTGTATTTAAATGGAAAATGATTTCTTTCAAATGGTTTTGAAACTACTAAAATGGGTTTTAAAAGTTTTATAAAAATGGTGGATTTTGAAAGAAATGTTTTGGATATGTTTATATTTGTTTGGTTGTTTCTAGATGAAGTTCATTTTATTGATGTTGCTTCAGCTTGATATTGGTTTTGACTTTTTTTTTATACATTTTTTAGAAAATGCCACCCAGGAAGGTCGCTAATATAGCCATCCAATCATGCCCAGTTATGGTTCTTTTTAAGTGTTGATAATTTATCACGGTAATTGAGATTTGTTGGGATAGTTGTGTGGTTGTGGAAGTATAGTGCGTCTTTTTATTGTTGGGAACTCCCGAGTTTATCAAAGTTAGTTCCATTTGGTTTTAATGGTGGTTCTGGTTTTGGATCAGTGCAGGTTGAATGACTCTTTGTCGTTGGGGTTTGGGGTGTATTTAGTGGTGGTCATCTTTTGCCAAGGTTCCCCATCCGGTGAGTGGGGTGTGCCTAAGGAACCTGTTCCTGAAGAAATATTTTTCGTTGGTTCCAGATTCCAGTTCGTCATATTTTCCTCTTACGTGCCACCAGTAGGGATGGTTTAGGCATTCCAAGCCATTTTTTTGCATCCCTTCGAAGTTTTTTCATTGTTGTGGTCATTCGGGTTGCTAAAAAAGTTTTTTAATAAGTACCATTTATGGAAGAATGTTGACTAGGGGATTCTAGTTCTTGAATGTGAGGAATAAGATACTTCATCCATTAGATCCCCAGCCATAGGTCTTGGGGTGAAGCTCGCACACAGTTAGAAGTAGCTAGGGGTGTGAATCCTCGGTTCGGGTTTTTTTTTCATGTTGGGATTGGAGTATTTAAAGACTTTTTGTTCATGTTTCTCTACTGTTAAAGTTTTACAGTAATTGTAAGATCGTCATTTCAATGTTAGAATGTGATGAACTTGTTTCATTATAATCCAAGAAGTCATATTTGTCTAGATGTGTCTTTTAGAACCGTTCATTTTTATTGGCATGTGTTTTCTCCTCGTGTGGGTTGGTTTTGGTTGTGCTCTCTTGGAGATGTTTGGTATTTTATGAGATGGGTAAAAAATAGATTCAGTTCATTGTGGGTTTTTGATTGGTGTTTCTTTTCATGAGTCTTACCCTAATATTGGGAGTTCATTGGATGTGTGAAAAGATTCTAGTTCTAGTGGTGGTGGTGTTATGCTCGTGTGATGGAAGTTGATTTGGATCAGTTGGGAGTTTTTGCATGGGACCCCCTCCCTAGGGTGGTTTGTTTGGATTTTAATTTCCATTCTAGTAGAATCCCTGTGGTGGGTATAACCCCTCGTGTTCTCCCCTTTTTTTTGGTCGTGGTTTCATCTAGATCGGTCGAGTGAGACTTGTGGGGAAAAAAGTCACCCTAGAAATTCCTCAGTTCTTCTGGTTCTATTCGAAAATGGACTCAATTTTTTACTAACTTTCAACCTGATGACCTTATGGGGTAGAAAGTGTATGTGGTGGGGGGAATTGTCACACCCCAACCACAAGTCTATTTTAATTTTAATTAATTTTTTTGTGTTGAATCTTTGGTTTATGTTCAGGTTCGGGTCCCAACTTAAAATTTTTGAGGTTTTAGGATTTTGGTGGGTATTGGACCAGTGCACGGGCACCGAAAGGTTAGTGGTAATTGTGTGAATACTGTTCGGTTACTCATTTTTTGAAAATAAACAATATTGTGGCCTGCAAAAATAAAATAAAATGAAATGAGGATAAAATAGAATAAAATGGGAATAAAATTAAAAATTTAAGGATTGTGTAATAATTATGATGATGATGATGATGATATTATTAGTATTACTATTAATGTTATTATAATTATATTTATTAACAATATTATAACCATTATTATTATTGTTTTTTTTTGTTATTGTAAGATTTTTTTTAAAATTAAGAAAAAGAGAAACCATAGGGGGTCGCGACTCCCCCCCCCACAGGCTACCATCCTATGCGCACATGGCCACCCATCTCTTCTCCCTCTCCCTTGCACCGACATCACCTCCTCTGGTGCGCAGTGGCCTTGTTCAGCGACATATCTTCCCAACCGCCGCACCTCCTCCCATCAGCGGCGCACCTGACCCCTCTTCCCCTGTAGGCCTATTTCCAGTGAACTCAAACCCCCTCCCCCTATCCAGTGATCTTCCATCACAAAATTGAACCCCCTTAGTAGCGCCTTCTCCTCCTCTCCAGCATGCGGATTTCCCCCTTGTCAGTGCATTTTCCGTTTCATTTTTGTGGCTTTTCTTCGAGTTGGTCAAACCCAAATTGTGGGGTTTTAATTTTTGTGTATTTATCAATTTTTATGGTGTACAAAGGGTCCATGAAGTTATTTTACCCTTTCTTTGAAGTGTGGTTGTATTCGCGCACCTCCAAGGTAGGTGAATTTGTGTATTTCATTTTCGAAGCACACCGCTAATACTTGCACTCTTTCATTTAGTTTTCAAACTTTTTTTACAGCTTCATTATTCCATTAATTATCCTACTATAGTGATCTTAAATTTTTTTAGAATTTTTTAAAAATATGTTTTGAGTCAGTTCTTGGTTTACATCTACATGTGTCTGCGATGATGTGCTTGTTTAAGTGCCAAATATTATTTTGATTATTTTTTAAATATAATTTTCATCCCTATGGTATCCTTGTCTAGATTTTTGTGATGTTTTGGCATTGATGGAATTTATTAGAATTGGTCCTTGGTGTGATTATTTAATTATGTTTATGTGTTTATACACTTGATGTTTTGATAAAATGTGATGTGATATTTTAAAGTAAATGGATGTGATTTTGGGGGTGTTTCCCTTAGTTTTGTTTTATAAAAATGATGAAAATTTGATATGGGTTTTACTTGTGAAATTTTTTTATTTTTGTAGGGTTGGTTTTTGAATCTTATCTCGAATTATTTGTTTGACTTAAATTTTATTTTAGGGATTTGTGGTGTTTTTGAGTCCTGAGGATTTATTATAGGGATTTGTGATCAGTTTCGAAGGCGCACACACATATTCCCAGGTATGGATATGTATAGATATATGTATCTTCTATGTGCATGTTCCCTCATGTATTAGGGAACATGTTCATAATTTTGAGGATGTGTGTGTGTGTGTGTGTGTGGAAGTGCGTGCGAGAAAGTGAGTTGTTGTTTGAGTTAGAAAACGTGGTGTTACCATTGTTTGAGGTGGGAGTTTCAATCTTTTCCCTCTTTTCAGAGCTTTATATAGGAACTTTATTGATTTTATTTAATTTATAAATGTTATTTATACCTTTATAATCATGATAGTTAATTCATTGTAGTGTTTTTATGATGGTTAGAATTGTTAAAAACAGATTTAAAATATTTACTTGATTGTGTGTAGGTGTTTCCATGCCCTTGCTCCCATTTTTAATCCATTTAATGCTTGTGTATTATTAATTAAATCTTAGATTATGTTTCTCACCTCTATTATGTTTATAGTTAACTTATGGTAGTGTTTTTGTGTTGAAATATTTGATTAAAAAGTCATTTTAGGATGCTCCCCTATTTATACACATGTTTATGCCTTGCCAACTTGGTTGGAACTAAATGCCTTTATCTTCTCATGGTATTGTTTGATGTCTTGAGTGGTGTTTTCTTGTAGAAACATTTTATAGAAATTTTCTATCCTGTGTTGGTTGGTTTTATGGAACTTATTGTTTTTTTTAAATGATTTTGCATGTCTCTTTGGAGGTTTGATGTGCCATTAGATGTTGGCACATCCATGGGTGCACTAGGTGCACACTTGAACGTCCCCTCAAATGAGGATGGTGCTTTGAATTGGTATTTTTCTCAAAACCTCAATTTTCTAATTAGTTATTGTTTTCTAAATGTTGTTGGTCTCTTCGTGTGGCTCTTTAAATTAGTTTTAAACGCAATCCATGAGTATATGCCCGTTTGGATTTTGGTGTATGTTTTGTTGAGTGTGTGGTGTAAGGGGTCATTTGGTTTGTTTTTACAAAATTGTACACAGTATTACTAAAGAATTTTATGGTAATGCTTTGAAACTTGAAACATAGAGGTCGGTTTGGCTTTTTAAATACAAGATTGGTGTTTAGAGTGGTTTTAAAAGATCTTGTGCAATATTTTCGTAAAGGCATTTGATTATCTAAAACTAAAGGCCCGATTGACAAATCCAAGTGTTTTATAAAGTGGTTTGGATATTCAAATGATGTGATGGCCCAGTTTGAAATTAATATGTTTGACATGTATGCATATATATATAAGTATATGGGGTACTCCTATCTAGGGTAACCCATTATGGGTGAATGCATAGGAAGCGTCCGTGTTTGGGGTAGGAAAGTGCAGTGAAAAATTGTGAGTTGATTCACATGTGCGAGGGCATCCTACTTACACAATGATATAACCACCATGGATTCTTGGGCGTCTTTCAGATGATTGAGCGACGGTTGCTGATCAACCCTGATTAGATGGGTTGGTACCCCCTGGATTTGTTGTTAGGTCAGGCGGGCTTTGCCACTAGATTTGGTCAGTTTTGGGCGGCCAGTTGGTTATAGACTTAGGGGCTTCATCATATGTCGAAAGGTGGTTCCAAACCAAGTACAACCAGGTGTTTTATAGGGATGTTTAGGATCACCCATGGTTACTTAATTATTTACATTTCTTGTTTACTTTCATATATACCTATTAGTTTATTTCTAGTTTGTACTGTTTATTTATTTCTTTTAGCCCAGCTTTGGTATTTTTGTTTTGGGTTTTATTTATAAAATGAAAAATGGTTTTGAAAATGGTATGTATCATGTGTTGGACTTTGAAATGGGAAAAACATGTTTCTTATTTTAAAATGTTAAAACCCTACATTTCTATTTTTATTTTAAAAATTGTGTCATTTGATTATTTTGGGAAGGGAGATTCTTGGACTCTATGGTTCACTTTTAGAATCTCTATTGAGCATTTAAATGCTCATGCCTATTTTATCATTTCAGTTGCAGGTTATCCTGGTTGAATTTCTCATTATTAGAGCAAGGTTGGTCTTTTGTTGGGTGGTGACCTGGAAGGTCACATGGAGGTATGTTCGGTTTTATTTTCTTTCTGCTACTAGTTTTATTTCTATCATCAATTTTTTTTATTTGTTTATCTTTTTTTCATAAGAAAAATAATTCCCAACGGTTAAATTTTGATGCTCGACACTAGTTTTCATCCTGAAGGGATTGGGAATGCCCCTCAGGACATGTCATGGACCGACTCGGGTGACTGGTTCAGGATCTACCCGGGCTGGTTTGTGATGCCTATGTTTCCATGATTACATGATCTCATGTTCTATATATTATGCTTCAATATGTTAATTCTTGTTCCTTTCTTTTTATGTCATCACGTTATGTCTTTTAACACATTTTTTATGCTTTATTTCCATGTTTATTTCCTTAATGGATTTTTATCTCATCCCTTTGTTCATGTATTATCCAGGTTATCCTATGTAGATGTAAGATCACAAATAAAGTTAGGAGATCATTTTGAATTTTAAATAAAATATGTTTTTATTTTGGTCTCCTGTTTTATAATTATGCACCTAGTATTCCAAACACACTAGACTTTAGGATCCTTAGTTTGTATTTGATGGTTAATTATGCTAAAAATCATGCAATAATATGTGTAAAAGGATAGGGTTTTTATAGTTGGTATCAATGGATGGTCTAGTTATTTTTGGCTATTAAGACTAGAAAACTTTAGTAAGAACCATATGGATATTTCTATCACCATGCATAACCTAGATTGAAACTTAGGGAATCACAAGTTAGGATATACTTTACATTTGAAAGTTTATCCTTCTATGATCAAACTTTCCTTCTATATGCTTATTAGCTAAGTATTCAAGCCCTGTAATTTTATTTTATTTATTTTCTTTAATTAATGGTTAGAAATAAGAGAAGTTACCTCACCTATTTTCACCTTACTATGTAAAACGAAATTTTGAGGGTGAAATTTCATAAGGGAGGAATAATATAATGACCCAAAATTTTATCAATGAAATTTCCCTTCTTATAATTATGTTATATAGTATAAAACACAAACATCACATAAATAACCTAATAAAAACTTTATTCTCATAAATTAATAATGAAATAAGTTTTATTTATAGAAATTAAAACAATTATACCAATGGAATAGTAACTTGCTTGTTAGAATAGCAATGTGAACATTAGGAATAGTAATATGGTCATTAGAATAGTAAAATAACCTATGAAAGTATAAATAAAATTTAAGTATCTTATAAATGAAAATATGATATATATTTATATCTTGGAATAAGTAAATAAATTTTTTAAAAATGATAAACTAAGTTTTGGTATTTTTGTAAAATGTAAATGTTTATTTACAATTTTATAATTAATATAATGATTTAAAAGAAAATTTATTTTCATAAAATATATTCATAAATTAATATTTTTATTTTTTATAATCTTAATATAATTTTATGATAATTTAATTGATTTTTCAAAGTGTCCTAAAATTGGCTATAATATTAAAATCAATATTCTTAAAATAAATGATGATTTTAATTAAAAATTAAATTTCTCATATTGAGAAAATTATTTTTATAAAATCGATTACATTTTTGAAATCTATGCATCAAAAAATGTTTGGAGTGTTTTTTATAATTTTTCTTAAATAGTTGAATTTTTGGTGAATAATGAAATATGATAATTTACGGTATTTAACAAATACATGAATTATTGAGTCATAGATGATGTATGCATGATTCAAGCACCTATTGTCTAAAACTTACATGCACTTGTTACTATACTTAGTTACAAGAATCAATACTATTGATAATCTTGAGCCACAATAATAAATAAATGAATAAAATAATCAAAAATACCCCTCTCCCACTATAAATACCACCTCTTCTCCTCACACCTCCAAAGGGTTGAATATTGTCTAAATGTTACCCAATTCCTCTCCCAAGCCTATTTCCCATGTCTAGAAGCTTCTAGTCTCAAAAAAATATCAAACCTTAGTTCCTTAAGGAGGTTCTCATGGAGACAATATACAAGAGGTAAAACCCTCCACCTTTCTCTTTTAAATGATTTCTTTCTTCTACCTCATCCTTTCCTCCACAATCCAAAGTTGCAAGATAAATCTGATATCATATATATATATATTTATTAATTTTATTGTGTTAATGTAATATCAATCATAATATTTCTTCTCTTCCCCCTTATTCTAAAAATGAAAACATCGTCTGTGACATGTCGATTCACCGCCTTCATGGACAATGAATTTTTGTTTTCCATTGCCACCTATAAATCTAGTCATAAAACCATTATTATGGTTAAACCAGATTGTTACATGTATATTATATATTTTTTCATGTTTTTGAACTAATATATATATATATATAATATTAAATAATAAAACAAAATTAGTTCATGATGATCGAAAACCCGCCAAAATAAACTAATCATTTTTCATTAAAATTTTATCTTATGAATCATTATAATATCTGAAGAAAGAATTATATATGATACCATTTAAAATTATTGAATTATATTAATATCATATCATTCCACTTATGGAGTTTTTCTTCCATTTTACAACAACTCCCATAATTAAACTCAAGGGAACCGATCATAAAATCATGAAATGAACGCTCCCAAAACAATGAAATTGAATCTTATAACTCATCAAAAAGGCCATAAATGAAATTAATAAAATTATAATAAATAAAATAAATTTATAGTAGGTTATTAATTAATTAATTAATGTATTTAATTTGATTATATAGGATATTAAGTACAATTACAGAACACTTTCAAACATAAGGTAAGGGATTATCTCTGAACCTCCATTTTTCCTTCGGGTTACGCCTTCTCTCTCTTTACCCAAATATAATTATTAATTATTATTATTTAATCCTCCTAAATTATATTTTTATGTCCTTAAAATATTTACCTAGCTCAAATTCTTCTTTCTTTGATGGGTAAATACATATTTTATAAGGTTTCCTTTTCAATTCCTCCCAATAAGCAAGCCTGATTAAAGGGAACTTCTCAATTTCTTACCATTTTCAAGTAAAATACATAATCTATTTTAAGACACCAATATTTTTATTAATTCACTATTTTTATCATGAAATAATATCTTAGTTCATTTCTGATTTTATGGAAACAATTATGCCTTTATCCTCTTTAAATACTCTTATATTTTCCCTTAAACTGCACCGAAGTGGCTCATTTCTAAAGTTTCTTAAACACTCTTTTTACATGTTTTCACTTTAGTTGGACATCATTTATCATGATCTAGGTATAATGTACCTTATAAATTCCCACGTGTGTTTTAAACCCATTCTTTCATGGACATCATTATGAAACGACCATTGTTTATGTCTTATGACATTATTATGATACTCATTTCTTTCCATGGGTAACCCTTATGTTTATACCTTATGTTTGATTCTTCGTGTGGAGCACATATACATGAAAATGTTATTATGGGTGCACCCAGATATCACTCCAAATAATTGGGTAATGTTTAGTCTTATAATAGGTCTTGTTGAGATAAGAAGTGAACCTAATTCCTTTATGAGACTTTGTCCACCATGTGATATAGTCTTGGCAGTTAGTCTTGACTCATGTTTATGTTATGTTGTATATTGCTTCCATATTCCTATATTTCCATGATGAAATGATCTCATGTTATATATGTTATTCTTCCATATGTTTATTCTTGTTTCATGCTTTTTATTTCATCATCTTATGCCTTTTAACCCATGTGTTATGATTTATTTTCATGTTTATTCCCTTACTGAGCTTTTTAGCTCATCCCTTTTTTCTTGTATTCCTCGAGTTATCATATATATATGTAAGAGCTCAAAGGAAGTTAGGAGATCATTTTAAATTTCAAATAAAATAGGTTTTATTTTGGTTTCATGTTTTATAATTATGTTCCTAGTCTTCCAAAGTCACTATACTTTAGGATCCTTGGTTTGTATTTGATGCTTAATAATGCTTAAAATCATGTAATAATATGTGTAAAAGGATAGGGTCACTATAGATATCCTTGACAATGAGATTTCACTACTATGAAAATGATTTTCTATGCTTATTTATATTCCACAGATCTATGTCTTATTCCAATGTTATATTCTCATGGATCATTTTCTTTGATTCCATTATGATTCGTGTCATATAAACTACCAAGATTTATGTCATGACTCAAGTTTATTATTTATGATATAAAAGGTATGGTTTTAAAATTTTAATCTCATGTTCTTATACCCTTATGCTCATGTTATTATTTTATAATCAATGATATCTCCCTTATTTACCTTTATTGAGCATCTGAGTTCACCCTTTTTTATTTTTATTTTCCCTTGGATATGAAGAAATATATTATGTATGATATGTATAATAATGGTTCCATTTATAAGGAACTTAGTGGGAAATAACATAGCTCAATTATAGACCAGTTTTTTATGTGTCCAAGTTTCCAAAGGCACAAAGCCTAAATGATTCTAGAATGGATCGATATATAATGAATATTCATCTATTAAGATGTAATAATTATATATGAGAATTTTGGGTATTTATAATTGGCATCATAACAAGGTTTATTTAACCTTTAGAAACTAGGATAAGAAAACATTAGTAAGAACCCTAGGGATATTATTAAGAATATGTTGAGGAATGCATAAAAGTATAAGTCTAATAATGATTCAAAGTATAGGAAAATATCCTGGAATTTTGGTAAAGGATATAGTAAGTGGTTTCCAAGAGATTATATCCCTTTCTAGATACTATAAGTGGATGTGGCTCTGGCACAAAGGTAATTAGGGGTATTAACTTTGAAAAAGGCACATCGAGCTTAAATCAAGCATTACCTGGTACTTGACAACAGGCCTTGTTTCACAACTGATTTGACACTCCTAGGGGATACGGTTTGAAAATTCAAAAACTATATATAAACTATCATGAAGTATTTAAATAACAACCATGAATGACCTAGGTTAATCCTATGATGTCATATATTGAAAATAAAGTGACATGATTTAGACATCCTATAAGTAATTTTTCATGATTATGTAGTTTTACACATTAAATATTATTACTCACACTTTTATTTTTGTTTTAATCAATATCAAGAACTAAAAGGAACTGGATTAACATTGGATGTGATAGACAATGTGTTGATGAGCAACCAAATAGAATTATGACTGGAGTGAAGGATATTGTGATTATTTCTAATCATTTATCATGATATATGATTAATAACTTTCACCTTAACCAACTCTTGGACTCACCAAAGAAGATAAGGATAGATTTTATTGAGATTTCAAGTAGTGGAGACTATGGAGGAAAGAAAATCCAGTTTCCTAAGTCAAGAATGTTAGAAAAAACATTCAAGAGAATGGCACAAAGATATGAGAATATGTTTTATATATGGGGAAGAAGGTCATAGAGAATGTAATTATCAGGGAGAAATGAAAAGTTTAGTTAACACAATGTATGGGAATATTGGTACCCATAAGGTATTATCAATGGAAGAATGTTTTAACAATGAAAAGTGTGGGAATTATGAAAATCTATGTCCTAGGGGGAAGTATAAAGAAGAAGACTAGAAATTTGGTGCCAATAAAAGTTTTGTTATTGATGATCAAGAGACTAAAAATTACATATGAAAGGAGGGGGTATTAAGGAATAAGATGATAAAGCTTAGTTAATAGTTTAATAATGAAGTAGAATGATTGAAGTGTTTATATATTGAAATTAAAGAATTATATTATATGAATCGTGAAATATATAGGGATTTTTTAGTTTAAGTTCTTCATTAAGGATTTTCATAAATATGGTGAATGGTACTAATGAACTAGAAAATTGATTCAATGGTAAATTGATATTTCATGAAAAAAACATGATTAAGGTAAAGATAAACCTTAATATGTTCCAGGTGTTGATAAAAAGGTGCTTATTTTTTATAAAGATATGATTGATATGGATAAAGTAAATTGGATAGTATTGATGACCCCATAACTGATTAATGATTTGTTGAAAAAGTGTTATATGTTATCATTGATCGGATTACAATATTTTTTGGATTTATGGAATATATTCAATAATCTATGGTTTTATTTAAAGAATGGGTAATTTTGTATATTTTCATTGAGGTTTTATGGTAATTATGGTTGTTACCATGCTTCAGGAGAATATATTCCCAATGTATTCACATATTTGTTATGTGAACATTATGAGTTACTTATTGATATTTGGGGGGATTATGTTAAGTTGATTTTGTGAAGTTTAGTGACCTTTATAAATTTTAAATTTTTAAAGGTTTATATGGTTAACCATTTATAGAATGGTTTAAGTTTAACTTTGGTTGAGATTTTAAAGATTGTTGTATTAATTTACTATGAGAATATTTATGCATATTAGATAACCAATGATAACCATTTTGATAACTAGAGATAGAAGAAATGAATTATCATTCTATTGTGGATTTGGTTATTTTTTAGTGCTTCAGAAATAAAAAATTCGTATTCATTTCTTCTAGTAATAGATGAAGAGAAAATTCATCGAATCACAACCAAATGATGAAATATTTCTTATGATATAAAGGAAATATAATCCTTAAGTATGTGGTCACTTTGAAATTCATGATCGTATCGAGCCAGTGGTCTATCGATTGGTACTTCCATTGAATCCCTCTCAAGTACATGATTTGTTCCATGTATCTCTCCTGAGTAATTACATACTTGATTCATCACATGTACTGAATTCAGATTTCATACAGCTAGAGCATGATCTTTCTTATAAGGAATGATCGGTTGAGATTCTGTATTATACAGAGAAAGTGCTACAAAACAAGACCACTCAGTGGGTTAAAGTTTTGTATCAAACTGCTAGCTTGAGGAAGCTATATGGGAAACTAAGGATGTAATGAGGCATAAGGATCCTAATTTTTTGATACCAAATTGAAAAATTTAGAGGGAGAAATTCATTTTAAAGGGAGTATAATGTAACATCCTGAGATTTTGTGAAATATAGTTTTTAAAATAAATTTAGGATTTTTGATATTTTTCATTACACACAACACTAAGTTTATATTGTGTTACACGCAACACTAACTTTAGTTTGTTTTACATGAAACACTAAGTTTAGATTGTGTTAAATGTAATACTAAGTATTTAAAAAAAATGTGACAAACTTATTTAATATGATAGTTATCACCTAAATATTGGAATGTAGATTATAAATAGGATTAAATAAATTATGAAAATAAATGGTTTACACATATATATATATAAATAATTATTTGGTGTCCAATTAATTATAAATTAAAATAAAAAAACATTTGAAAATAAAGGAAATGTGTTTTTGAAAAACTATTTTTATTTTCACACACACGTTTTACCTCAATAAATTAATCAAGTCACTTTTGGGGAATAATTTTAATGAAATTTATATATTATATATTAAATAAAATGTTTATAATTCATATTATGTGTTTTATAGACAATAGAAAATAATAAATCCAATTTTATGCTTAAAAACTATATTTTTCTAAAACACAGTTTTGTCACCTTTTGTACACTTATTTTAAAATTAATTTTTTCCAATTTTAGAAAATTTATTTGATAAAATAAACTTAATTTTATCAAATAATCATTTCAAAATTATCTTTTAGTGTATTTCATAAAATTACTGAAAACATAAATTTTTTTATAAATAATGGAAAATATTTGTTTTTATTAAGAATTGTCATTTCTTTTAAAGAATATAAAAACTTCCAAATTATTTTAATATGGTTTTGAATGTAAAATTAGTTAAATTAAATATATATTAATCCAATTTAGTTCATTTTAATCAATTTAATATTGAATTTTGATATAAAAACTCTTTAATCTTTTGAACATTTTCTCTTTGGAAAACTATTTTCCCATCATGTCTATAAGATTAATTTTAAATTTAATTTTGCCACTAATGTGAACAAAATTTAGAAAAATGGATATTATATTTGGAATAATCATAATTTATATTATCTAATAAAGTCAAATTAATTTTTTTGCATGATGAATAGTAAGAATACTAAAAAATATTTACTATAGTTGAGTTAAAAATGAGTTTAGTTGGGATTAAACTAAAAAGATAAGGGTGTAAAAAGACCCAAAACTTGTCCAGAACCCATTTTATGACCATATTTCGACCTTATATAATCTTATATAGATAATTTACCATTTTAGTGCCTTGTTTCATTTGAATAATGTGGGTGAATATTTTTATTTTCAAAAGTTACATGTGTGGCACTCACCTCACATATAAAAGACCACCCCCTCTCCACTCATTTTCACACTTAAAAAACTATTTGGTTCAGTAAATCTCTACCAAAATCACTTCCTTAATTACCTCATATCATCTTAGAAGCCTTATTTTGGTCATAAATACAATATAAAAATCCTTTTTGTGTAAACCAAAATAAGTTTTTTGAAGAAGAGGTAATGTCTCAATCAAGCATTTTATTTTATTTATTTCTCCTCCTCCTCCTCCAATTCTTATTAAACCATGATGATATAATAAAATAAGTATATTCCATATAATTATATGTTATTATGTTAATTTAATAACCAAAATATTTCCCCACTTCCATCAAATGAGATATGAAATCATTATTTGTGTATATGATAGATTTTTGCCTCACAAACTGATGTTATTTGCTTTCCATCACCACCTCTAATGGATGGATATAATGATGTATTTATTATTTATATGTTATATTTATGATATTATTATACTTTATGAATCATGGTATTTCATATTTCTTCTTACTTTACATTCTAGGGGAATATGATAGCGTCGCTCGTGTGTACGGCGGACTACCGCCTCGCAAAACAATATGATTCATTCACGATTTATATGGAAGGTAATAAGGATGGTTTAAATGAACATATGTGATATATATTAAATTAAAATTATTTTTTAATTTTAACATATTGTTACCTTTATTTCTTTCAATACTTTGAGGAAATGAAAATAGTGTTCATGTGTGCGCACGACCTACCATCTCCATAAACAATGTATTTCATTTTCTATCTCTAACATTTTTGGATTACTCTAAATACATATATAATGAATATATATGATATATATATTATTTTTAACATTATATATATGATATAACTATGATAAATTTAAGATTACCAAAAATGAAAAATAAAAATAGACATGAAAAACTAAGAATTTATTGCCTGAAACATGACTTTAACATAGAATTTTTAATAAATGGGTAATAAAAGGTCATGATTAAATCATATATGGTATGATAAATATAATTATGGTTATATAATATATGTATAATAAAATTATATTTATCATTTATGAGGTTTTAACATGTACAAATAAAGTCAATACTTAAGGTAGGGGATTTCTAGTCTCTCTTTTATTTCTGGGATACATGTAAATTCACCACTTGTTTATTTTGTGTGGTGTATATAATTACTAATTGACATGTAATATCATGAATATCATTATTTTCATGATATTTAAAGTTTAATTTTATTTTATTCTTTATTTAGGCTTACAATTTAAAATATTCCTAAAGCGGTAAGGTATTTTTGTCTCAATTTTCCTTCTTTGAGGCATATGTTATGTTATGCACCTATATTATTTTATAAGTTGAATATAAAACCCATTTGACATGTAATATCATAATTTTTTTTCTCATTATATTTTAAGTTTCATTTAATTTTATTCTTTCATGGGTCTTACAATTCAATGTTACCAAAGTGGTAAGAGTTTTATGAAACAATATCGTCATTTATCAGAATTGTTTATGATTATATTTCCAATGATGAAATATTATGATCCATCTCTTAAGAAACTACTTAATTTTATTCACCTATAGTTATGTCACAAGAATAAAAGATTTTTCTTCATTTTCCTCTCCTTATGTACTCAATATTTCAAAATAATTTTTTTATGAAAAATTATGTGTATTTCTCTCTTCATTCGAAAACCACTTTTCTTCCAAAACCATATTTTCTAAAAAAATTAAAAACGTTTTTGATATTCATAAATTGAATTATTAAAGACATTTTTACCCATGTTTTACTTTTTACAAAAAGTATTAAAAGGAATCATTATATCATTTTTCAAACAATTATCATTTTCCTTTTCTTGAAAATATAAAAGAAATATTTGTCTTAATGTGTATGGTATGAATGGTATTTTCCATTATCATGACCAACTCATTGTTTTTAAAGATTCATTTATAATTTTTCAATTTTATTTTCAAAGAAAAGGATTTTAAAAATGTTTTATGTTTTAAAAAGTTTTCTTCAAATACGAAATGATATTTTCCTCATGAAATGTTTTAAATGGTTGTTTAAAGCATCCTTTATAATTTTTTAAGGTTATTTTCAAATAAAATAATTTTCAAAAAAAAATATGTTTTAAAAGGTGTTTTTCAAATCAGAAAGGATACTTTCCTCGAGAAATGTTTTAGTAATTTTGAAAGCTTCCTTTATAAGTTTTTGAGGTTATTTTAAAATAAAATGTTTTCCGGAATATTTATGAATTTTTAGTTTTAAAAAGTTATTTTCAAAGAAAATTTATTTTCCTCAAGAATGTTTCAAGTGATCTTTCAAAATAATGTTTTATCTAAGATGAAATCATTTGATTCTACTTATTTTTTACTGAGGATATGATCCAAGGATATCATTCTTATTATTTCTCTATACGGTTTATGTTTATGATGACAAGATGTTTATAAAACATGTTTCTCTTCCATGTGTTATAACATGATAAAATAATTTTGAAAACTACTTTTTTCATGGGTTATGATTTGATTAAATGATGAAATGATTATGAAAATTGTTTCATTTCTACAGATTATTTTATGATGAAATGTTTATGAAACTCATTTCTTTTCATGGTTTTTTATATGATTAATATTTTATGATCTTGGGGCCCAAATATGTATGATTTTCATTATGTGATGGGTGGGACCTATATCTCCACCCAATGAATTGGGAAAATATTGATATCTCATGAAATAAATAGGACTAGAATGGGGAGTGAAACTAGTTTAGTAAGGTAATATGTCCACTACAATAGTCTTGTGAGTGAACCCTTACTACTACGATTGTTTGGGAAGTGAACTGTAATGGCTCGGACCCTCCTAGTCCATTACTTTACCAATTTTTGGTGTCTAGAGTGACCTGGACCCCATCAGTAAGTCCAAAGGGTAGTGGTGTTAGTGGGGCAGGATTTCACTATGATTTCATCCATCGGTGAGTCACCGATCGGTGCCACACCTGATTGGTGAGTCACTGATCGGCGCCACACCTGATCGGTGCCACGGGGGCTTGTCAGGGTTTTCCTTCCCCAGTTCTCCCGAAATGCCACTTTTAAGTCTTTTAACCTTTTTAAAGTGGTTTAAGGTGGTTTTTATCCCCATGAAAAATGTTTTAAATCCCCTAAGAGTGGGGTGACTCTCAACAGACTCGTTTTTCCCCTCTTTAAATGAAATCCTTTAACGCACAGCTGTTACAGACACCCCTCTAATGAGAATTATTAAATAACAATTAATTCTATCGTGTGTAACCATCCAACCGTGTGTTGAAACCACGATCCGCCTTTAAATCTATTTAAAATTCATATCCCATGACTCAAGGATCTCACCTTTTTATCACACGGTAATTCCTTATTTCTTCTTCTTGGCTGGTCTCTTTCCTTTCCCTAGTGCATTTGGAGTCCCCCCTTCTCGAGGCTAGTGGTGCGCCTATGCTGGAGCCTTTCCTACTCACTCTTGGAGTCCCAGGAGTTCCTCCTCGGTAAGTTGCGCATCCCATTTATTGGCGTGAGGAGAAAAACTTCGATCGTTGATCATCCAAGTAGGGTTCCTCCTTCGTCTCTCTTTATTATGTATCATGCAGGGTGGGCAAGATGATGTTACTACGGGGATGGATGAAACCAAACCATAACAAAGATAATAAATGGTTTTTCAAGGAATGAAGGGGTGTGTTTGATGGTGATGTTGTACTCATTTATCTTTGCTTATATGTTGTGAATTTTATGGGCTTATGGCCACTAAAAATCGTGGTTGTTGGTAGTCTTTTCTTGCGCACTTATGAACCTATATTTTTCTGGATAATTCTGTGATTGAATGGTTGTAACACGGGAACTGGTTAATCACGTAAACTCAGTTGATTAAATGGATTCTCAATGAATAAGAATCCTTGTATGGTCACCCCAATTAACCAAATGAAAAGATGGGACTAAATTAATAGTGTTTTTAAAATCTAAAAACTCCCTTACCCTATTATGGAAATGTTTATGGTTGTTCTTCTTGATGCTTGTGAGGTAAAACGGATGGGGATGGGATCCCCAGTTGTGCAGTTGTTAGTTTGTGGATTTTGGGGCCGTGTGAGGCTGTATGTTGAGGCTTGGTTTGGTTCCAGTACTTTGAGGGATCTCACGGATCTCTTTTTTGGTTGTGACTTTACAAGAGAACCGGGTGTGAATTCTTAATTTGTTTCTTGGAAGTTTTTCCTTCCTTGGCTTGTGGTTATGCCTGTTATTTTCCCGGTAGTGAAGAATTATTTAAATGGAACCACTTTAATGTGATAACAAGAATGGTTTCAATGGGGAATTGTTTTTCAAGAATGATTTATGACTTGGATGTGTCTATTATGCTTCTTATGAATGAATAGTAATGAGGGTGTTTGTGTATGGGATGGTTTTGGAACCCCTAGGTTGGGATGAGAGCTTGTTTACCTATATGTATAATTTAGTTCTTATTTTTCTTTTTCATGCCCCACCCAAGTTGAGAACTTCGTATCGAATACCCCCATTTCATAGGGGAGGGTGTTTTTTCCAACACTCCTATGAGTGGCTGGTTATTTTATCCTTTTATGATCCCTTTCCTGAGTAGACCAAGACTCTTCAAGCAGGCTGTAATGGCCTGAGGTCCATTATAGCCCAAGATTCCTCAGGCAGGGTAGTCATGGTGGTTTTCCCAGGTGTGTACGGGCAGGATGTTTCCCAAGTGTCTTCTAGATGAGGCTTAGGTGTCTTCAGGCATGGCAATAGTTGTTCTGGCCCAGGTGTATTCAGGAGTGGTGGTAGTTATTCTGGCCCAGGTGTCTACGGGCATGGTTACATATGGTTGTTGTGGCCCAGGTTTTTCTGGGCAGGATGTGTGGTTGGAGTATCCCAGGTGTGTGCGGGTGGGGTATGGCAGTAGGACTACGGTGAGAATGGCGGGGAGGTATGACACGTAGGATGTCTTCAATAACCAGTGGGAAAGTGGTGTGGGGTACCCAAACATCGATGTGTTTTTACTATTATTTTACTTGAATTGCATTATTTGGGGAGTGTTCCTTGGTGAGGATGTGTGGATAGTTTCCTTTCTAGGTGATATGGTTATCCCCTTTTTCTCACAGGGCATTAGAATGCATACCCACTTGTGCATGAGAGCTTTTGGTTTTCCCTACTGAGTATACCTATATGTTTACCCTACGTATATAAAACTGCTTTTAGGTTTCCATGATTACTTCGAGGACCGTGCTGGAACCTACTAGTTCGGACATCAGGACCATTGACGTTGTTGCTTTTCTTTTCTTTTGGTACTTCCCTTTGGAGTTTTCTTGTTCTGTAGCACTTGTTATTGGAACATGAATATGTTAATGGATTGTTTTGGCTTTACTTTTACTTCCATCTTTGGTGTTGTTTGGGATTTACTATCTTATATCCCAATCCTACTAAATAAAAAGGGTAATTCCTTCCATTTTACATGTGATTCTATACCCTTGGTGCTAGTCACCACTCTAGGGACTATTGAAGGTGGGTCTTGTGGGTCATTATCTCTCCTTCAAATTGAGGAAGGAAGGGTTTGGCAATCTGTTGTCCCTTCCCTCATCTTATTAAAGGAAGGTCATGACAGAATGGTTTCAAAGGCAGATAGTTGAGATATAGGATGGATCTCGGGGTTAGGCACAGTGATAATTGCATGGGATAGTGGGGAAATAGTGTTAGGAAATCTTGGTGTGTCAAATAGGCTAGGGAAGACCGGCTAGGAAACAGGATTTTAGGGCCCCCCATGATCCGATGCAAGGACTCGAGACCTACCGAACGACCAAGTGAGTCTACAATAATTGCAGGGTAGAGACCCTAGGAAAGGTACATTCATCGTAATGACTTGTGTTCTTGTGTGTTCTGGGTGTTCTAGGAATTTAAATAAATAAAAAGATTAAGAAAAATTTTAAAAAAAATCCTCTACACTACTCGGGCTTAGGCATTCCTTGTTTACCTTGCAGCTATGGAACCCAGACGACGACCATGAGTAGTGCAGGCGATCGAGGCCAAGGAGGATGACCTTGCTGATCAGGAGAGGACTGATCGAGAGGAGGAGGATGACCAGTGGTAAAGGAAACTTGATTCCTTTTAGCGCCAGACCCTCGGGAAGTACGAGGGCAGTGTCTCAGACATGGAGATAGAGATCTGGCTCAAGGAGCGGGTGATAGCTTTCATCTTGATCTAGGCTCTGACAGAGTACTAGGTTCCTCAGGTTATAATCCAGATGCAGGGAGTGGTGCATTACTGGTGGATGCTCTATCTTAGGGAGAAGAGGGAGGATGAAGTTTTGTGGACTGACTTAGAGAGGGAATTCCAAGTGGAAATCCTCTCTTCCACGATGAAGGCGGAAAAGAGGCAAGAGATACTCTCCCTTCAGCAGGGGAGCACGTCAGAGAGGGAATTGGGGATCAAGTTCAAGGATCTCCTTCATTTTTCTCCAGACCTTTTTCCATATGAGGAGTCTCAGGAAAGACGCTTAGATGAGGCACTCCGACCTTCTCTTCAATATGTTGTTACTCCCTTCACCCTACCGACATACTTGGAGGTCCAAAAGAAGGCTGAAGTGGTGGAAAGGATGCACATGCTGGGAGGTGTGCCACGAGAGGGGATCCATTTGGGCTTGTTAAAGGGGAAGGCCATCAGCAGCAGGCCTCCAGCGTCAGGACCTTCTAGGTTTCAGCCAGTGGGGAGCAAGCTCCAGAAGTTCTAGTTTCAATCTCCTGGTCCCCGCCCTTTCCTTACAGGCCCAAGACCTAGGTGCTTCATTTGTGGCATTCATGGGCACCTTCAGAATCAGTACCCGGACTGAGTGTAGTATAGTGGGGGTAGGTAGGTTCAATGCCCACCTTAGCAGCAGTAGTTTCCAGCTAGGCCCTTTCAACAGCAGCAGCAGGGACAGTGAGCTCTCTCTCCTCTGAGAGCATACATTGTAGGAAGAGGCTAACCTCAGGGTTATTCCCAGAGACCTCGAACAGGGCATGGTCAGGGAGGTGTTCGACAGCCGAGGGGTATAGGATCTAGTCATGGGAAGTTCATGCTGTAGAGAAAGCAGTTCCAGCAGGGTCGGAAGTCGTTCGAGGTACGATCATCTTGTTTAGGACTCACTCCTACACCTTGTTTGATTCAGGAGCTTCATACTCCTTTGTTACACCTGGTCTAGCCCATGCCTTAGGCATCGACATAGAGAGACTCTCCATTCTCTTGGTGCTGATTATGCCAGTTGGGGGTTATACCAACCTATTTGATGTTAGTTGAGGATGAAAACTGATGTTGGGGCAGCATCAGTCTAGTGGGGATCTCCTTCTGCTGCAAATGCAGCCATACGATATCATCCTAAGCATCGACTGGCTATTTTCTGTGAATGTCGTTATTGACTGCTTTTAGAGAAGAGTCATTTTCTCTAATGAGGATGTCCAGCATGTGTCTTTTGTTGGAAAATAGAGTTGTTAGGTGGGGAGACGGCATGTGGAGCCTCTTTTTTCAAAATTAGTCGAGCTTTCAGCAGAATCAGTGGATGATGAGATGATGGATGTTACAAGAGTTATCAGAGAGTTCCTGGATGTTTTTTTCAAGGAGGTTGTGACTCTACACCCTCAATGTGACGTTGAGTTCAGGATAGACTTACAGCCCAGTGCCCGTACGATTTCGATGGCTCCTTATCAGATGGTGCCTTTTGAGTTACGAGAGTTGTGGATTCAGATTGACGAGCTGATGAATAAGGGTTTTGTCCGACCCAGTGTATCACCATTGGGTGCTTTGTTCTTGTTCACAAAAAACGAATATGGTGGTATCAGGCTATGCCTACACTATCGGAGACTGAATCAGGTAACGGTCAAGAATTGTTACCCTCTCCTGAGGATAGAGTATCTCTTTGACCAGCTGAGGGGAGCAGGTTGGTTCTCTAAGATCGATCTACGGTCTGGGTATCACCAGTTAAGGGTGAAGGATAGTGATATCCTGAAGACTGCTTTTAGGTGTAGTTATGGGCACTTTGATTTTGTAGTCATGTCGTTTGGTGTTACGAACACGCCTATTGTGTTCATGGGTCTCATGAACTCTATTTTTCATGAGTTTTTAGATCGGTTCATCATTATGTTCATCGATGACATATTGATCTACTCAAGATCAGAGGAGGAACATACTAAGAACCTCAGGATGGTCTTAGAGGTCCTTCAACATCACCATATCTATGGGAAATTTTCCAAGTGCATGTTCTTGACACGATAAGTTCATTTTCTTGGACATGTGGTGTCTCAGCAAGGGGTAGCAGTTGATCTGTCAAAGGTTGAAGTGGTTGTTTCTTGGGAAGCACCCAAGAATGTGACGGAGGTTCGTAGTTTTCTGGGTCTAGAAGGCTATTATCGGATGTTCATACCCAAATTCTCTCGAGTTGCAACTCCTTTCACAACTTTGACCAGAAAGGACCAGTCCTTCGTGTGGATTGAGCAGTGTCAGGCATCTTTTAGCTATCTGAATGAAAGGTTGGTTAGTGCTCCAGTTCTCAAGTTTCTAGAGGAAGGGGTGTTGTATGAGGTGTTTTTTGATGCTTATGGATTTGACTTGGGGTGTGTTCTGATGAATCAGAATGGAGTGATCTCTTATGGGTCTAGGTAGTTACATCCTTATGAGTATAACTATGTCACCCATGACCTAGAGCATGTGGCAGTAGTGTTTGCGTTGAAGTTGTGGCGACATTACCTCATTGAGGAGCACTTTGTGGTCTTCACGGATCACAAGAGTTTGAGGCATATCTTTACCCATTGGGACCTAAACTTGCGACAACAAAGGTGGGTAGAGTTTCTTTAGGACTACAACTTCGATATCTCTTACATTAAAGGTAAGGGGAACGTTTTGGCTGATTCCTTGAGTAGGAAGTCATAGAGGGAAGTTGTTCAGGAATCTGTGGATGCTTGGAAGGAAATTGAGGAGTAGGATACCTTTCACCTGGATTCAAGGGTGGATGGTGGTAGAGGTTGTTTGTTTTAGATAACAGTTAAGTCCTCTCTATTGTGGTAGGTGGAGGAGTCTCAGTGGGGAGACTTAGAGAGTGAAGTGATGTGTGATCGGGTTGACCGAGGCAATGCTTCGGAAGGGTGGTCGGAGGATGGTCAGAATCGGATGCTTTTTTTAGGGAATTTTTTTGTCCCAGAGAGCACGATGGAGTTATTCTTGAGTTCCATAACTCACTCATAGAGGTACACCCATGAGTTCCCAATATGTACCGTGGCTTGAGGGGATAGTTTTAGTGGCCCGGGGTGAAATGGGTAGTGGTAGAGTTTGTGTAAAGGTGTCTGGTGTGTCACCAGGTGAAGGATGAACACCGCATCCCAGGAGGTTTGTTACAGCCTTTAGATATCCCTGAGTAGAAGTGGGATGACATCTCAATGGATTTCATCACAGGACTACCCAGGTTTCAATGATGCTACGATGCTATCTGGGTAGTGGTAGACTGTATGAAGAAATCATCTCACTTCCTGGCGATCAATGAGTCGAGTGTTGTGGATGCCTTAGCATAGAGATACGTGAATGAGGTGGTGTAGTTGCATGGAGTTATGAGGTCCATAGTCTCAGATAGGGATGCACAGTTTACCTCACAAGTCTGGAGGGGATTGCAGTATGATTTTGGCACCCAGCTATTCTTTATCACTGCTTTCCACCCCTAGATAGATGGGTAGACAGAGCGGACCATCCAGACATTGGAGGATATGATACGTTCATTTGTTTTGGACTTCAGGGGATCATGGGAATGACTTTTTTCCTTAGTAGAGTTTTCCTATAATAATATATATCGCTCTACTATTGGCATGACACCATTTGAAGCCTTGTATGATAGGTTGTGTCATTCGCCTATGTGTTGGACCAAGGTTGGGGAGGCAGGTGTTCTTGGCCTAGAGGTAGTGCAGAGAACAACGGAGAAGGTTCAGCTTGTGCGTGAGAGGATGAAGGTAGCCCAGGACCGAAAGAAGTCGTATGTCGATTGTAGGAGGAGGCCCTTTGAGTTCTAGGTTAAAAACCATGTGTTCTTGAAGGTTTCCCCTTGATGTGGGCAGTGAAGGTTCAGCAAGGGGAGAAATATCTCTCCTTGGTTCATCGGGCCTTTTGAAGTGTTGGGGTGAGTTGGTGAGGTGGCATATCAGCTGGCGTTTCCACCTCAATTAGAAATAATCCACAACGTTTTCCACATCTCCCAACTTTGTCGATATCTACACGATGATTCACATGTCATTGACTGGGGATAGTTGGATATAGGGCACGATGCTACTTTTGTGGAGCGACCAGTGAGGATCAAGGATCTAAAGGAGAAAGTGCTTTGTGGATGAACCATCCCTTTAGTTCATGTGTTGTGGAGGCACAGTGGCCCCGAGGAGAGTACTTAGGAGCAAGAAGCTCAAATGCGTGCCCAGTACCCAGAGTTGTTTTGAGTTTTTGTTCCAAGACTTCCTTTATGTTCTTGTTTTTGTGACCTGTTTTGATGTAATGATGACCTTGTTGGTTCATGAGATGATTTATTTCCTTACCTTGTGAATGTTTATAAAAATTCCTGATATGTGGGGAAGGGAGAATCTGATTCCTAATCAAGATGCATCAGTGCATATGTGATTAAACTTGTGCGGGTGAGTCAGTGCCGCCCAAAGAGGATAGTATCTTGACATGGAGGAAAGAACTCCCTGATCCATGTGTCAGGACAATGTGGTCCTTGGGATTCGTATGGCTGTTTGGGGTGGTTTTTCCCTGAGAGTTATCTTCTGGAGTGGTTGATTGGGTTAATCTTGTATTCTCAGGGATGAGAATAATTTGAGAGGTATTTAATGTAATTTCCCAGACCCTCCTGGTCCATTACTTTTCCAATTTATGGTGTTTGGAGCACCCTGGACCCCATTAGTAGGTCCAAAGGGTGGTGGTGTCAGTGGAAGGAGGTCACCGTGGTGTCACCCATCGATGAAATTG
This sequence comes from Viscum album, assembly GCA_963277665.1. Taxonomy (NCBI): domain Eukaryota; kingdom Viridiplantae; phylum Streptophyta; class Magnoliopsida; order Santalales; family Viscaceae; genus Viscum; species Viscum album. Next base: position 449,202,383 of record OY728157.1, on the reverse strand, counting down.
GTCTGTGAGTCACCGATTGGTGTGTCACCGATCAGTGTGACACTGATCTGTGTGTCACTGATCAGTGTGTCCCCGATCGGTGTGTGACGGATCGGTGTGTCGCTGATCGGTGTGTCCTTGATCGGTGTGTCCCCAATCAGTATGTCACTGATCAGTGAGTCACTGATCGGCGCCACACCTGATCGGTGCCACAGGGTCTTGTCGGGGTTTTCCTTCCCCAGTTCTCCCAAAATGAAACTTTTAAGTCTTTTAACCTTTTTAAAGTGGTTTAAGGCAGTTTTTAGCCCCATTGAGAATGTTTTAAATCCCCTAAGAGTGGGGAGACTCTCAACAGACCCATTTTCCTCTCTTTAAATGAAATCCTTTAACACACAGATGTTTTGACCTCCCCTCCAATGAGAATTATTAAATAATAATTAATTCCATTGTGTGTAATCATCCAACCATGTGGTGAAACCACGATCCGCCTTTAAAGTCGTTCAAAATTCATATCCCATAACTCTAGGATCTCACCTTTTTATCGCACAGGAATTCTTTCTTTCTTCTTCTTGGCTGGTCTTTTTCCTTTCCTTGGTGCATTTGGAGTCCCCCTTCCTGAGGCTAGTGGTGTGCCTATGTTGGAGCCTTTCCTTCTCACTCTTGGAGTCCTCGGAGTTCCTCCCCTGCAATTTGGGCATCCTAGTTATTGGCATGAGGAGAAAAACTTTGATCATTGATCATCTAAGTAGGGTTTTTTCTTTGTCTCTCTTTACTATGTATCATGTGGGGTAGGCATGATGATGTTCCTATGGGGATGGATAAAACCAAACCTTGATAAAGATAATAAATGGTTTTTAAGGAATGAAAGGGTGTGTTTGATAGTGTTTTTGTACTCTTTTATCATTGCTTATATGTTGTGAATTTTATGGGATTATGTCCACTAAAAATCATGGTCGTTGTTGGTCACTTCTTGCACACTTATGAACCTCTATTTTTATGGATAATTCTGTGATTGAATGGCTGTAACACGGGAACTGGTTAATCACGTAAAATAAGTTGATTAAATGGATTCTCAATGAATAAGAATCCTTGTATGGTCACCCCGATTAACCAAATGGAAATATGGGACTAAATGAATGGTGTGTTTAAAATCTAAAAACTCCCTTACCCTATTATGGAAATGTTTATGGTTGTTCTGCTTGATGCTTGTGAGGTGAAACGGATGGGGATGGGATCCCCAGTTGTGCAGTTGTTAGTTTGTGGATTTTGGGGCCGTGTGAGGACGTATGTTGAGTCTTGGTTTGGTTTCAGTACTTTGAGGGATCTCACGGATCCCTTTTGTGGTTGTGACTTTACAAGAGAACTGGGTGTGAATACTTAATTTGCTGCTTGGATGTTTTTCCTTCCTTGGCTTGTAACTATGCCTATTATTTTTCCAGTAGTGAAGAATTATTTAAATAGAACCAATTGAATGTGATAACAAGAATGGTTTCAATGGGGAATTATTTTTCAGGAATGATTTTTGACTTTGTTGTGGCTATTGTGCTTCTTATGAATGAATAGTAACTACGGTGTTTGTATATGGGATGATTTTAGAATCCCTAGGTTGGGATGAGAGCTTGTTTACCTATATATATAATTTAGTTCTTATGTTTCTTATTCTCACCCCACCCAAGTTTAGCACTTCATGCTGAATACCCCCATTTCATGGGGGAGGGTTTTTTTTCAATACTCCTATGAGTGGCTGGTTATTAGCTCCTTTTCTGCTCACTTTCCTGAGTAGCCCAAGAATATTTGGGCAGGTTGTGATGGATTGAGGTCCATTATAGACCAAGATTATTTGGTTAGGGTAGTCTTGGTGGTTTTCCCAAGTGTATGCAGGCAGGATGTTTCCCAAGTGTCTTCAGAATGAGGCCTAGGTGTCTTCGGGCGTCGTAATAGTTGTTTTGGACCAGGTGTCTTCGGGCGTGGCGGTAGTTGTTCTAGCCTAGGTTTCTGCAGGTGTGGTTATGTATGGTTGTTGTGGCCCAAGTGTTTGCGGGTAGGATGTGTGGTTGGGGTAGCCCAGGTGTGTGCGGTCGGGGTATGGCAGTGGGACTGTAGTGAGAATTGTGTGGGAGGTCTGACATATAGGATGTCATCAATAACTAGTGGGAAAGTGGTGTAGGGTACCCAAACATCGATGTGTTTTTACTATTATTTTACTTGACTTGTGTTATTTGGGGAGTGTGACTTGTTGAGGTTGGGTGGATAGTTTCCTTACTAGGTTCTTTGGTTATCTCCTTTTTCTCACAGGGCATTAGAATGCCTCCCCACTTGTGCATGAGAGCTTTTGGTTTTCCCTACTAAGTATACCTGTATGCTCACCCTACATATATAAAAATACTTTTATGTTTCCATAAGAACTTCGAGGACCATGCCAGACCCTACTAGTTTGGACGTTAGGACCTTTGATGTTTCCAATTTTCTTTTCTTTTGGTACTTCTCTTTGGAGTTTTCTTGTTTAGTAGCACTTGTTATTGGAACATGCATTTGGGAATGGATTGTTTTGGCTTTACTTATACTTCCATCTTTGGTGTTGTTTGGGATTTACTATCTTATCTCCCAATCCTACTAAATAAAAAGGTTTATTCCTTCCATTTTATGTGTGATTTTATACCCTTGGTTCTAGTCGCCACTCCAGGGCCTATTAAAGGTAGGTCTCGGGGGTTATTATCTCTCCTTCAACTTGAGGAAGGAAGGGTTTGGAAATCTACTATCCCTTCCCTCATATTGGTGAAGGCGGGTTGTGACATGAACTCATTCCACTATGATAGCCTTGAAAATGAGTCTTGACTAGTATGTAGATGGTTTTATATGCTTATGTGTATGTCAAAAATATATGTATTATGACATTGTTATGTTCACATGAATCATGTTCTTTGATTCCATTATGATTCATGCCTTATGAACTATCAGGATTTATGCCATGACTCAAGGTTATGATATATTTAAAGTATTGTTTTCAAATTTTAAGATCAAGTTCTCATACCCTTATGCTCATGTTATTCTTATGTAATCAATAATATCTCCCTTATGTATCCTTAATGAGCATTTGAGCTCACCCTTTATTATGTTTCATTTCCCCAAGAAATGAAGAAATGTATTTTGTATGATATTTCTAAGAAGAGTTCTAGTTATTAATAACTTATTAGGAGATGACATAGCTCACTAATAGACCAATTTTTTATGTATCCAAGTTTCCAAATGAACTAAACCTAAATTATTTTAGCATGGACCATTTTGTTATGTAATGAATATTCATCTATTAAGATATAATACTTATGTAGGAAAAGTTTGTGTATTTACACTTACCGTCAATACCAAAACCAATAAATCATACTTATTATGATGTTTTTTTCCCTCCCGTTATGTTACTTTACTGGTTTTGAGCATTGGAGGTGTTCGGGGGAGGTTCTGAGACTTTTCGGTGGAAGTTGGAGGTGCAGCAGAGTTGTTGCAGGAAATACATGTTGTGTATAGTTTACATGATTTTAAAGTTAGTTTCATGGATTTTCCAGGGCCAGTTCACAATGTGTAGATTTTTAAGGTTAAATAATGAAAAGGAGACGCGTTTTTCAACAAAACCAAATCCCAAGGATTATGCGACGTGAAAGGGGATTACACTTTGTGTAAATTCCTAATGCATTGTAGTTTCAAAAATTCTTTTCCAATCGAATTTTCATTCATTTGGTCTTGGATTCTTCTTCCTCTCATTTTGGGTGAACCCTAGGCACCTCTAGGAGTTCTTAAATCCCTATTACTCCCTCTTTGATATTTTGGTCCTGGTGGTTGTTCATTTGAAATATGTGATAATCTCTTCCTTCTTCTTGGATGGTTTTCTCCCATTCTTTGGGGTTTCTATATGGTGGTGTAGTTTTGTTTGGTTTGTGTGTTTGGGATGTGTTTTGATGGTCTTTGAGTTCACTGTAGGTTGATATGTGGTTTCTTGTGGTGCAGTTGTGGTTGTGGGCATTTCTTCTTCATCTTGCGGTGTGCATCGAGCCGGCAAAGCTTCTTTAAGGTAGGGAATCCCTCGTTTCTCTTTATTGTGTATCATGCAGGAGGGGTTTTCTTTTTTACCTATGGTTTATAGTTGTTCTAGATTAATTAAAGATAAATAATTTGTTAAATTGAAATTTTAAGGGGTAAATGGGGTTTGATTTGTGTTATTTTACAACTTTGATATTATTTGTGACATTGTGGGTTGTATGGGCTTATGGACCCACTGAAAATTGCAGTCATTGGGGGATTTGTTTGTGTTGGATGATATGTGTTGTGAATTTTGTGTCTGTTGTGATTGTTGTGATGTCACCCTAAAATGGAAATTGATTAGACAATTATATTTGGAAAATAAATTAGCTTCCCAAAGATTATTTCTTGTGTGATACAAACCCTAAAATAAAGTGAAATATGCTAAAAGACCCTTTTTAAATCTTTAAAATGATATTGATTTGTTGTGATGTGTGGTTTTTCTTATGGGACAACGATGTGTGGTTGGGGAATGTGGGGATGATGGTTTTTTTACCATACTTTTGAGGTGGTAAGGTGGTTTTTGGGCTGTGATTTTTGGGCGGTGAGGTGGTTTGTGGGTCGTACTTTTGGGTTGTAAGGTGGTTTGTGGGCCATGCTTTTAGGGCAGTGAGGTGGATTGTGGGTCATGATTTTTGGGTGGTGAGTTGGTTTTTGGATCATGCTTTTAGGGTGGTGAGGTGGTTTATTGGCTATGATATTGGGGTGGAAAGGTGGTGGTTGGTTTTTGCTAGATGCCCAAGTAGTGATGGAATAAATAAATAATTGTTTGATAATGTTTGAAATGGATTGGGTCAGTTTGGTTTATGGGATGAAAAATGGTTAATGAATAATTAAATGGTGGGTTGTGTGGTTAAATGCAGTTGATGCTAAATAATTAAAATATTGATATGATTAAATGAATTTTTTTGGAAACATGAATGTTGCTCGTGGATTGTTGTGTTGTGTTATGAATTTAGAGGTGGCAGCAAAAGTAACGATGTTGTGAGTTGGTTGGTTTTTTGTGAACTCGTAGGTTAGTATTGAGGGTTTTATATTATATATATATATACTTGTATATTCTTTCAATTTTTATATGCATCCCACCCACATCGATCACTGTGTTCTAACACCTACATAGTCATGCGGGGATGTTTTTTCTATCATCCAGTGAGGAGTACGGATGGATGGGAACTTTATCTTTCCCGATCTCTCTTCCAGGTGAGGTAGGTATTGCACATGCTATGATGGTCATAGGTTTGTTAATTCATTAGATGTTGGTTGTGATAGCCTAGGTTTTTTTAGGTGAGATGTGATCGTTCTTGTGGGGTGGTGGCCTAGGTGTTTTTGGGTGGGATGTGATATGACCATGCTTTTGGGGAAGCTTTTAGTGGGGCTCATGCATGGTAGGAGGAGAGAATTAGGTTTATGTCCTACATGTTCACGATACCCTACTACTATAGTTATAGTAGTGGTTGTGTTTTGGACCAGGTGTTTTTTGGTGGGATGTGTTATGGTCGTGCTTGTGGGGTGGAAATCCCAGGTTTCTATGGATGAGGTGTGTTGTGACTGTGCTTGTGGATAGTTTTGGTATACAGAAGAAATGGGAGTGCCAGGATGTACTAAGTTGGGTGTGATAATGACATACCAGTGGGAAAGCAGTGTGTGGTACCCTTATCGATGTGATTCTTGTTATATTATATTACTTGGCTTGCGTTATTTGGTAAGTGTGTCTTGGTGAGGTTGGGATGGATAGTATACCTTTATAGGTGTTGTTTGGTTCTATTGTTTTCTCATAGGTTCATTAATATGTTTCTTTCATATGTACATGAGAGACTTTGGTTTTCCTACTGAGTATACTTGTATGCTCACCCTATGTATATAAAACTATTTTCAGGTTTCCATGAGGATTATGTGGACCGTGCTTGACATTACTAGCTCGGATCCTTAACATTTGTTGTGTCACTACTTTAGTTTTAGTTTTAGGTATTTACTTTGAAGAATTTTATCTATATCAATTCTATTTATACACACATGTGGGATGGTTTTGGATTTCTTTTATATTATGTCATGGAGTTTATTGTAGATGATTCATCTTATCTTCCAATCCTATTTACATTATAGAGGTTAATGTCTCCCATACATGAGATTTTTATACCCTCAGTTCTAGTCACCATCCCAGGGCCTATTGGAGGGGGGACTCAGGGAGGTCATTATCTCTCTCCCTCATTGCGGTGACTTTGGAGGGAGGAGGTCGTGACGGAGTGGTATCAGAGGAGTGGTTGAGAGATAGTATAGAGTTGGGCATTAGGCACAATGATATTTACATGTTTTGGTATGGAAAAAAATTCATTTGACCTTGGTGCATGACATATGCCAGGGATACCGGTTAGGACACAGGATTTTAGGGCCCCTATGATCTAGTGCACAGACTATGAGCTTATTGAACGACCAAGTGAGGTGGACCTGATTTCAGGGTAGAGACCTACGAGAGACACATTAATAATAATTAATTGTTTTCTTGTTTTAATTGGGTGGTTTTGGGAAGGTTAAAATGGATGAAGTAAATAAAATGAATCTAAATAAAAATTCCAAACTACTGGGTTTAGGAAGTTCTTGTTTTATTTTCAGATATGGGTCATACTCGTTGTCCACATGTGGCTTAAGAATTTAAGGTTCAGCAAGCTGATCTGGTTGATCATATTAGGGTTTATCTGGAATAATAGAATGAGGCTTGTTAGAGGGAATTGCGTGCTTTCTAGAGAGAGGCTTTGGGAAAGTATGAGGGTAGTGTTTTAGATGTAGAGACAAAGAGCGGGTTGGAGGAGCATGAGGTTGCTTTCAGTTTGATCTAGGCATTGATGGAGTATTGGATCCATTTGGTAGTCAATCAGATTCAGGGAGTTTCACATCAGTGGTGGATGGTGTATCTGGAAGTGTGGAAGGAGGAATATATTTTATGGGTCGACTTCCAAAAGGAGTTCTAGGTAGATTTTCTTTTTTCAACCATGAAGTCAGTAAAGATTCGGGATATTTTTTCTCTTCAAAATGGGATCATGTCAGTACGGGATCTAAGAATTAGGTTCAAGTACCTTCTTCTTTTTTTCCTAGATCATTTTCCAGATAATAAGTCTTGTGTTAAACATCTTGAGGAGGAACTTCATCCTTCTATCCAGTATGTAGTTACTCATTTTACATTTTCAAAATATCTGGAGGTTCAGAAGAAGAAAGTGGTGATTGAGTGGATGCACTAATGGGAAGGTTTTCCATGGGAGGGGAAGTAGCAGGGTTCCTCAAGTAGAATATTTATCAGTGGTAGGTCTCAGTCATCAAGACCTTTGAGGTTTCGACCAGTAGGGATCCGGCCTCAACAGATTCCTTTATGGACTTCTGGGGCTAGTGTTTTTCTTGATTTTACTTAGAGCTTTGTGTCAGTGTTTTTTAATTTTTTGGTTCATATCCATCACTAGAACTAGTTCCCAGTGGTTCCCCGAGCACAATTTGGTGGAGGTATATAGGTTACGTGCCAGCCTCAGCAGTATTTGTGAGTGAGGCGGTTTCAGCAGTAGGGGAAGCATGTTTTTGCTTCGCCAAGGGGAGATGGAGCAGGTAGAGGCCAACCTAGAGATGTTCCTCACATTTAGGGTTTGTGACCCAAGTGTAGTCATGAAGGTGGTCATCGGTATAGAGGTAGAGGATTTGGGTGTGGTCAGTTGCACGCAGTAGAGGAAGTAGTTCTAGAGGGTCCAAAGATTGTCAAAGGTACGATCTGTTTGTTTAGTGCTCTTGTTTTTGACTTGTTTGATTTAGGAGCTTCACACTCCTTTGTTTCACCCACTCTATCCCATACTTTTGAACTAGACATAGAGAGTATTCTCATTACCCTAGTGTTAACTACACCAGTCATAGGTTAGACCAAATTTTTTATGTGTTTCGGGGATGTAGATTGATGATAGGACCACATCAGTCCTACGGGGATCTTTTCTTATTATATATGCATCCATACAATGTTATCCTTGGAATCGACTGATTGTATTTTTTATATTTTGTTATCAATTGCTTCTGGAGGAGGGTCATTTTTTTGAATTCGGATAACCAATGTGTGGTTTTCATTGGAGAGTGGGGTTGTCAGGTGGATAGTCAGTGTGTGGAGCCCCTTCTTTCATTTTTGGATGATTTGTCGGTGGAATCAGTGAACACTAGGATGGTAGAGGTACCCAGGGTTTTTGGGGAGTTTCTAGATGTTTTTACCAAGGAGGTTGTGATGTTAATCCATTAACATGATATTGAGTTAGAGATAGACTTGCAGCTCGGTGCTTCTCCAATTTCAATTGCTCCTAATCAAATTCCATCTTCTGAGTTGTGGGGGTTGAGTATTAAAATAGATGATCTAATGCAAAATGGTTTTATTCATCCCATTGTGTCATCATGGGGTGATATAGTGCTGTTTGCAAAGAAATCGGATGGTGGTATGAGGTTGTGCATAGACTACCAGAGGTTTAATAAACTGATGGTCAAAAACCTTTACCCTGTTTTGAGGATAGAAAATCTTTTTGACCAAATGAGAGGGGTGAGTAGGTTTTCTAAGATCGATATGTGGTCTGGATATCACTAGTTGAGGGTGAAGGAGGGAGATATCCTGAAGACTACCTTCAGATGCAGGTATGGGAACTTCAAATTTGTAGTCATGTCATTCGGTGTTACGAATGCTCTAGTTGTGTTCATGGGGTTTATGAACTATGTGTTCCATGAGTTCCTAGATCAGTTTGTTGTTGTCTTCATTAATGACATCCTAATATACTCGAAGTCAGAGGAGGGGCATGCCGATCATATCAGAACTGTCTTGTGGGATCTTCAACATCACCATCTCTATGGAAAGTTGTCCAAGTATAATTTATGGACATGAGAGGTGAATTTCCTCAGTCATTTGGTGTCTCAAAGGGGTGTGGCAGTAGATTTATCGAATTTCTAAGCGGTTTTTTATTGGAAAACACCTAAGAATGTGGCAGAGGTTCACAGTTTCCTTGGTCTTATGGGCTATTATTGGAGGTTTGTACCTGATTTCTCTAGAGTCACATCCCCATTGATAGCTTTAACCATAAAGGATCAGGATTTTTTGTGGAGTGATTAGTGTCAAGAAGTATTCGATTACCTGAAGGGAAAGTTGGTTAGTGCTCCAGTGCTTCAGTAGCCTGAGGAGGGGTGATAATTGAGGTGTTTTGTGATGATTCATGTCTGGTCTTGGGATGCATGCTGATGCAGCAGCTGGAGATGATATCTTATGGGTCTAAGCAGTTATGTCCCAATGGTCATAACTACACCTACCATGATCTGGAGCTAGAAGCGGTTGTGTTTTCACTAAATTTTTGGCGGCACTACCTCATTTGGGAGCGCTTTGTGGTCTTCACTGATCAAAATAATTTGAGGTATATCTTTTCCCAACATTATTTGAACATGTGGCAGTGGAGGTGGGTAAATTTTCTTCAAGATTATGATTTTAAGATCTCCTATACCTCAGGAAAAGGGAATGGTGTGGCAAACGCTTTGAGCAGGAAGTTGTGGAAGGGTGTTGTTTGGGAATCTAAAGGTTCTTGGAGAGAAATGGTGGAGTTGGAAGCCTTACACTTAGATGCAAAGGTGGATGATGGAAGAGGATATTTGTTTTAAATGACGATATAGTCTTCCCTGATATAGTAGGTGGAGGGGTCTCAGTGGGGAGACTCAGAGATAGAGGTGATGTATGATTGTTTTGGCCATGGTGATTCTCCATAGGGATGGTTAGAGGATGGTCAAAATCGTATTATAACAATCAATCTCTTTATTTCACATTAATACTTGATTTATTACATAAGACTAAACTTAATACAACCTGGATGATCGATAATTCCAGTGTATTTTGGAATTAGGTACATTACATAACAACATAAAATAGGGAATACAACATCTTTATTGAAAACTTTTTTAACATGCTCAAAATACTCCTTCGAACTTAAAACTACATGATATATCCTGGGGACAAACATAAGAAAGGGGTGAGATATAAATCCCAGTAAGGAAACAAAAAAGTCATAACATGAAGAATAAGATACATGTTAGACAATAGGTATATCAATAGTTCATAAAAAGAGTAGGAATCATAAACATGAACATGAAAAATGATATAGCATGGTAATCATAATCAAAACATGGGAAATGTGGCAACAAATTTTAACAATACATCATAAACTTAGGTCAAGACTAAATCCACCCAGACCTCATGGTGGAAAAGGTACCATAAAGGAATCAGGTTCACTATCTATCCCAACATTGTTTATCATGGTACTAAACATTACCCAATGCATTGGAGCACTATCTGGACGCACCATCATAGTCATTTCATTCTCATGCTTAAGTGTGTCATATATATCAAAAAATATGGGTTCATTCATCATCATAATTTATTTCATGATTAAGGAGTGTGGAATAAATATAATTAATTCCCAAATAAATAAGTATATGTGCATAAATGTGAATACCCTTGATAGAAAAATGGTTATGGTATTCACTACACAATTGTTTTGTCATAGAAAATCGTGGTGAAATTTCAGCAGCATAACGGCGTTACATGAAAATTTATAAAAATGGTTGATGACAGAGAAAGGGGTATCTCAACATTTAAACATAAAATATATAGTAATAGGAACATTTAAGAACATTTCCCAACATTGGGAAATGGAAATACAATTCATAAGTTCATAAAGAAACTTGAATAAAGAATAGAAGGTGAGGGTCCCTTACGAAATTTCGGTATAGTAACAACTTAGGTAAGGGTCCAAATGGGAGAGGATAAATGATACATCATTAAAATAAAATAAAATATACAATAATGGAATGATTATTAATGAATTAAAATATAACCATTTGAAATTATAAGAATTAACTTCAAAGAAGTTTCTTGAATTTGAAAGGAGAGGAAGGTCCCTTACAAAATTTCAGCATGGTAATAGGTGTACATAAAGGTTCATAGGAGGGATAAATGAGAGTGAAAGGGAATCTCATCATTTATACATAAAATTTATAGTAATGCGGAAATGGAAGAACATATCTCAACATATGAAAATTTAAATTAAAAGACATAACATAAAAGGAGTGCTCGATAAAAGTGGATAGTGGAAGATCCTTTATATGATTATGTGACTCCAAGGGCTTGGGAAGGACTTATTGAGAGCTTGGGGAGCCTTGAGAGGACTCTAGAGAGTGGAGGGAAGTGTATGGATGTTATCCAAGGATTTTTATTGAATAGAAATGAGATATTGTGTGGGTTTATATAAGAAAGGAGGGGGATTTCTTTATTATTTAGGTTTTGGACTCTACATAATAAAATATTCAAAACCACAAACCATCTCATGGTATTTGCTAATGGTTTCTACCAAATGGGAGTGGTTTTAATTATTTTATATTTCCAAGGGTATAATTTATTAAAATATTATCATTGGTGATGTGGAGGTGAGTCACACTCGTAAAGAAATGATTTTAAAACCTTAAAATATATCATAAGTTTTGGAGGATTCACAAAGGCTTTATAAAATAAATCAAATAAACTTAAATTAATATTATTTTAAATTAAAAACATATATTTTTTCATGTATCCCATTTATATTACTTATTACATCACATTTGGTTCATTATGATGTCATAAAACACAAATTATATTTTTACGGTATTTAATTTTTACCCGGAATTTCGACTGTCTCAGAAAATTATGAAAAATTCACCATTAGATAATTTTGAAATTTTGATACCAAAAAAATATTCGTTTTATCTAAATAATTTTATAAATATTTTAATTTTCACTTAAAATAATGACCGACATTTATTGAAAATGACGGTTTTTTGATAATAACAGTTTTCAAACCCTAATAAAAAATTACATGTGACTTCATAAAAAAATTATATGATCATTTATATTTGATAAAAAAATTAATAATATTTCATTAAAATGTTATTTATTTCAAAAATAAATTAATACATAAATTCATTTATTGAATTTTAATATTAACCATAAATAGAATTTGTGTTTTATTGTATCAAAATAAAAATCATTTACAAAGTAATAATAATAAGATGAAAATATATTCAATATTATATAAAAAATAATGTACATACTCATATTTCTAGGTTCTTGATACATATCCTTTCAAAACATCAGTGAACATCCTAAGAGTAAGGTGTGTGATGGTGAGACTTTCATGGGGTGATTCAGCGAACATGGTTTGGGTCATGATCTCGATGAGCTTGAAATTCTCCCATAAAATGTTTCACTCAAACTTAAGTAGTTGGATCTCAGCTTGGGCTTGGTCAATGGAAAAGCCTATAAATTTTATCACCCTCAAAAGATCTGATAAATGGGCTTCATAGGGTATGATCCTACTGGTTGAGGTCATCACTTCCTTTGTCTGTTTCAATTGGATTTATTAAAACCCTATATTTATACTAACCATGTGGTCACAATTCAATGACTATATTATCAATGATAATTATACTTAATGATCATTTAAATCCAGTAGTATATAATAAAAAAAGTTCATGTGTTTTCTATAACCATATTACATGATGAGATATATAAATAAATCAAAAGGGGGAATTTTATTTATAACAGTTCGGGTTGTTACAATCTTCCCCCCTTAAGAAATTTCACCCTCAAAATTTTCTTTCCTCACATGAAAATAGATGAGGGTAAATTTTATTCATCACTTCCTCTGATTCCCGCATTACTTCCTCAAACTTGTGGTTTCTCTACAACACTTTGACAAGGTGCATTGACTTATTTTGTAGAAATTTTTCTCTATGATCTAAGATCTTCACCAGCTGCTCCTCATAGGAAAGGTAGTTCTCCAATGGTACCACCACTATATTGATTACATGTGAGGGTTCTGGTATGTACTTCTTCAAGAGGGATATATGGAATACATCATGTACTTGAAATAGGTTCAGTGGGAGTGCTATTTGATAGGTCACCGCTCTGATGCGATCAAGGATCTCAAAGGGGTCAATGTATCTTGGACTAAGCTTCACCTTTATCCCAAATCTCATCACTTTCTTCCATGGAGATATGCTAAGGAATACTATGTCTCCAATATCAAACTCTAGGTCTTATTTATGATTGTAAACATATCTCTTTTTTTTACTCTAAGAAACCTTGATATGTTGTTAAATGGTATTAACCTTATCCAATATTTCTTCTACCATTTCAGGACCTAGAAGTTTTCATTCCCCAAATTCATCCCAACATGTTGGTGCTCAGCACCTATTCCCATAAATGGATTCATAGGGATCCATTTGGATGCTCGAGTGGAAACTATTTTTATAATATAACTCGACTAAAGGAATATGTTGGTTCCATCCTCCTTTGAAGTCCATAGAACATTCTCGCAACATGTCTTCCATTGTCTGAATAATCTGCTCAAATTTTCCATCAGTTTGAGGATTATAGGCCATATTGAAGTTCAGTTCAATGTTTAGAGCATATTGGATACTTTTACGGAACTTATAGGTGAATCTTGGATCTCAATCGAATATAAATGATAGTGGTACACCATGTAGCCTTACCACTTCTATATCTGTCTAAGTTTATCCAATGATAATTCCTCTTGAATTGCGATAAAGTGATCTGTCTTTGTAATAATATCCACAACTACCCATGTAGCATTGTTTCCCCTAGATTTATTTGGAAATCCGATGAAAAATTCCATTGCAATGTTCTCTCATTTCCATTTTGGTATGGGTAATGGTTGCATTATCCCCTTAGACTCATATCTTTCAACCTTCACTTGCTGACATATCAAGAACTTTGACGTATATTCAACGATCTCCTTCTTCATATTGTCCCACAAATATTGCTCACAAAGATCTTGATACATATTTGTGCTTTCTAGGTGAATAGAGAAAGTCGAACTATGTGCATCATCCAATGGTTCCTTATTTAACTCAGGATTTGATGTAGCATAAGTTTTGACCCAAACCTCACAATTCCTTCTTCATCAACATTAAACTCTGAGTATTTCCCTTTCCTTATGGTTTCCACTTTATTCTGGATTCTCACATCATTCCTTTGCACATCCTTCATATTTTCTAAAAGAGACAGTTGAGCAGTCATTTTTTGAAAGGATTGATGTTGTTTCTTTATTTATGATTATCATGTCCATCCTTTTAAAATGTAAAAAGATTATATCTTTATCAATTCTAATCATTGGTAAATATGTGGGATCTTTTCTACTTAAAGCATCATCCACCTAATTTTATTTACCAAGATGGTAGTGTATTGAGCGTTCATAATCCTTTATGAGCTCTAACTATATTTGCTAGCACATATTAAGCTTTTTCTATATGAATACATATTTTAGACTCTTGTGATTAGTAAATATCTCACACTTATCCCCATAAAGATAATGTCGTCATGTTTTCGATGTAAAGATCATAGCTGTCAACTCCAGATCATGTGTGGGATAGTTTTTCTCATGAATTTTCAATTGTCTTGAGGTGTTGGTAATAACTTTATCATTATTTATTAACACACATCCCAATCCCTTCTTTGAAGTGTCACTAGATACTATGAAAAGTTCTCCACTTGTGGGTTGTGTGAGCACAAGGGTAGTGATAAGCCTCCTTTTTAGATCCTTGAAGCTTTCTTCACATTCATCGTTCCAAACAAACTTGAATCACTTCCTAGTTATCTTGTTAAGAGGGTTTGATAATCCTAATAAATTTCTCACAAATGGGTGATGATACCCAGCTAACCCAAGGAAACTATAGATATCTGTCACAGATGTTAGCCTCATCCATCCTTCAATTTCTTCTATATCTAAAGGGTCCACAGAAATCTCATTGATTCTAATGATGTGTCCCAAGAAAGAGACTTCATTCAATCAGAACTCACATTTGTTGTACTTGGCATAAAGATTCTCCTTTCATAAGGTATTTAGCATAGTGTTCAAATACTCCTCATTCTCATCCTTTATTTTAGAGTATATTAAAATATCATCTATAAAAACTGCCAAAAATTTGTTGAGTTAATCTCTAAAGACTCAATTCATCAAGTCCATGAATATTTCTGGAGCATTAATGAGTCCGAATGGAATCACTATGAACTCATAGTGATCTTACCTTGTACGAAAAAGTAGTCTTGGGGATATCTTCCTTCTTCACCCTTACTTGATAATATACCAACTAAATATTCACCTTGGAGAAGTATTGTGCTCCATGTATTTGATCAAACAACTCATCAATCTATGGAAAATGATACTTGTTCTTTATCATGGTCTTGTTGAGCTTGTGATAATCAATGCAAAGTCACGTTGACCCATCCTTTTTGGGCATATGAAAACTTTATCCAGATTATCATGTAGTTGTTTCTTCATCTCCTAAAGTATCACAACCGTCATTCTATATAAAGTCTTGGATAATGTAAATTCCCTAGGTATAAGATCGATTGAAAATTCAACCTCTTGGCTAGGAGGAAGACCAAACAATTCCTCAAGAAACACATCATTGTATTCTCTCAAAATAGTTATGTCTTCGGGGATGGTTCTTTCCTTATACTAAATCATTTGAGCTAGATATGATTTCTCATAGGGAAATAATATTCATGCTTGAGATGATGGTGCTAAAAAATATTCATCCTCCTCCTTGCACTTGTATAGAATTGGGGGTCGATTCATAATACGGATATTGATTTTCTTCTCCTGGAAATTTATGTTGGCTCTATATAAGTAAAGTCAATATTTTCCCATAATTGCATCAAATTCCATCAAAGAGAGTATGAAAAGGTTTTCCAGGAAGTTCATCCCATAAACATTGATAAGGGAGGAGTTATATACTTAGGATTCAATAATTGTATCATTTCTTGTTTTCACAAACATCTCTACTTCCATGATTTTTGGTGGTGTATGGATAGTTCTACTAAAATTTTGTGATATAAAGTAATGAATAGAACCAGAATCAAAAAGTACATTTGTTATTCTTGAATGAATAACTAGCATACTTTTCACCACTTCATTTTCAGGATTCACTTCAATGATAGTGATGAAAAAATATCTCTCTTGCTTCCTTGGAGGTTATTGGTTGTCTCTGAAAACCCTTAGCTTAGGGAATTGGTTTTCATAGTTTCATGGTTCCTCGTAGTTGAAGAAATGGACAATGCACTGAAAGTTGACCGAAGCATTCCTTTCCTCCGTCAAATTTGTGGGTTTCTCCTATCGGAAATTGATAGCTAGGTGTCATTACTTCCCACACCTAAATCATTTCTTTATTCCCTTTAGGCAATTTCTAGGGTTCTTCTTCCCACACCTTTGATAGGTGGGATGTTGAAATTTCATGGCACTGTTAGATCTCTCTATCAGACTTCCAGAATTAAACTACACTTTCCACTTATTATCCCCATGATACCATTGAGATTCTTCAATCTCCATTATGAATTTTAGGACACATTGGACAATTTATTCATAACTATCAAAGTCACAGATCACTAGGTATTTTCATAGAATAGGTTTTTTCCCACCAAAGAAGCGATCAACCTTGAATTTGGGGGTAACAACAAATCTGGATACGTATCATGCAAGTCTTGTGATGTTTTCTTCATATGCCCAGATATATTCATCATCTTTTTACTTGAGGTCAAGGAAAACCCTTTCCATTTTAATTCGGAGGGTGTGAGGAAAATATTTATTGGAAAAAATCCATAATTCCTTCCACTTCATCACTTCAATCTCTTCCTTAGTCTTCATATTTTGATCAATGTACACCACTGATTATCTTCCCACTTCATACGATAAACAACTAGTAAAATATTGTCTTTTTAGAAACATTGACGGGTGGAGAAGATCTTCTCAATGGAATTGATCCATTGTTCTGTGATTAATCGATCGAATTATCCATTGAAAGTATGAGGTATTTCTCGCGTGAAGCTCTTGATTGCGGCATGTTCTCTCTTAGGTGGATTTGGTTGCTCCTCTTGATTTAGGTTTATATTCAAAACTTGAGTTAGCCGAGAGAGTATTGTGATAAATTTTGTGATTCTCAATCCCATCGGGTTGGGAATCCCATTGAGGTAGTCATCACATTGTCCTTCGCATCATTTTTAACCTGATTCCTCCTATTTTCAGCCATTGGCTAGAATAAAAGGAAAATTAGGGGTGAGTGTATTAAACTATTAAACACATAAAGGGTAATCCAATGACAATAAAGGGATGAATTATAAATTATATTTATTTCCTTAACTTAGGAATTTCTAGGATTCAATTTATGTCATCCATGATCTCTTTCCTAACATATATTCTTATATGCATTTTTTGTTCCCTTAATAATGGTTTGTAATGAGCTTATGAATTTACCAAAACATATCCTCCAAAAGTTTCAAACTAGGTGCATAGTAAGGCATGTTTTCATGTACTAGGTTACCCCGATTTAGGCTTGGAACACCTTGTTGGAGTTATTTCTCCTAGGTACATCTATGTTAGAACCATGTCCACTTTTAGTATCCAGATGGAAATGTATTTGCTTGATAAACCACTTACTCTATACTAACCAACATTTAGGGATATTTTCTTATACTTAGTCTTATCCCTAATGATTTATCTAGAGTTTTTTAATCTTAATCCCAAAAATAACTAAACTTTTCCTTTGATACCAACTGTAACAACTTTTCTCTTTATTTCACATTAATACATGTTTTATTACATAAAATTACACTTAATAAAACTCAGATGATTGAGAAGTCTACTGAATTTGAGAATTAGGTACATTACATAACAACATAAAATAGGGAATACAACATCTTTATTGAAAATTTCTTTAACATGCTCAAAATAATCCTTCGAACTTAAAACTATATGGGATATCCTGGGGATAAAAATAAGAGAAAGGGGTGAGATCACTAGTGCAGAAAATGTTTTTAATGTCGCCATTTTTTACGTCGGTTATATATAACTGACGTGAAAATCTGTGATATGTGGTTTTTTACATTGGTTATTTTATAACCGACATAAAAAATACTGAGAATAAATTTTTTACATCAGTTATTTTAATAACCGACGTAAAAAATGAGGCATCTAACGAATTTTTTACGTCGGTTATTCTATAACCGATGTAAAAAAGGCGGCATCTAAGACCTTTTTGACGTCGGTTACTTGATAACCGACGTAAAAACCAAACCCGCAGAATTTTTTATGTCGGTTATATTATAACCAATGTAAAAAACCAACACACGGTAGTTTTTACGTTGGTTATTAAATAACTGACGTAAAAACTGTAGTTTCTGATATGTTTTTTATGTTGGTTATAGAATAACTGACGTAAAAAACCAACACGCAGCTTTTTTACGTCGGTTATTTTATAACCGACATAGAAAATGCAGTATCTGATACATTTATAACATCGGTTATTATAATAACCGACATTATAAATGTAATAAAAATAGTTTATAACGTCGGTTATTAAATAACCGATGTTATAAAACATTTAAAAAATTTATCACACCCTGTGGATTGTCATTTCTGATTTTTTTATCGACAGACCTGTGACTCATCTCTCTCGCGTGGAAAACCTATAATCGACTCTTCAATCTCGTTTCGTTAAACTCGTTTTACCATCATCATTTGTCATCTTTACTCTCCTCAGATTTATCATCTCCACTCGCAACACTCAGGTGAGCCTCCCACGACTTTATTTTGTTCATTTTTTTTCGGATAGTCTATATTTACGTTTTGTGATTTTTTTGTTTAAACTATGTAAGATTCTTCAATTTCGAACCCTCTTACCTCGTTTTTCCATAATCATCTTATTTATTATCACCAGATCTATTAGATTGACTCTCAATATTCAATTAAGCCTCACCTACTTCTATTTCGTTTGTTTTTGTTTTGCGGATACCCTACATTTATGGTAATATTTGTTGTCATTGACAACTAATGATCTCATTCACCTATATTACTGCAAATTATATCTAAACCATTGTGATAAACCCATTAAATGTACCAGTGTGATTTATTTTATAAGTATATATGTTTTTTCATGGTGGAATGTTTGTTTTCTATCCTTGGTTATTTCTATTTTGGGTATCACTTTTTGTTGTTCCATAAACTATTTACGTCACTTATTTTCATGGACTATTATAAGTCTTCATATGCTATTAAAACCCGATTCATTGAACAATAGAGAATTTTATACTAGTAGGAGATATAGTTCATGGTTCTCATTTTGAATAATGGTATGATACTAAAACTAGTAGCTTGAGGTTAAAATCCCTAGATATGTCAAAACTAGTAGCTTGAGGTTAAAATCCCATGGTTCTAGGGGGATGTCCCGAGGGTTGGGGGTTGTCCAGGGGGTTGGGGGATGTCCAGAGGGTTGGGGGTTGTCCAGGGTGTCCATGGAGGTGGGGGGGGGGGGGGGGGGGGGAAGTCCAGGGGTGTGGGGGGGTCCAAGGGGGTGGGGGTGTCGAAGGGGGTGGGGGTTGTCCAAGGGGTGGGGATGGGGGTTGTCCAAGGGGTGGGGCCTATCCAGAGGGTTTGGGGGGGTTTTCGGGGGGCGGGGGTTGTTCAGAGGGTTGGGGTGTCCAAGGGGGTCGGGGTGGGGTGGTGTCCAGGAGGGGTGGGGTGTCCAAGGGGGTGGGGGTGCTGTCTAGAGGGGTGGGGGCTGTCCAGGGGGTGGGGGTTGTCCAGAGGGTTGGGGGTGACCAGGGTGTCCATGGAGGTGGGGGGGGCAGTCCAGGGGTGTGTGGGGGGTCCAAGGGGGTGGGGGTGTCTAAGGGGGTGGGAGTTGTCCAAGGGGGTGGGGGCTGTCCAGAGGGTTTGGGGGTTGTCCAGGGGGGCTGTCCAGAGGTTTGGGGGTGTCCAGGGGGGTGTCCAAGGGGGTAGAAGGTGGGTGGTGGTGTCCAGGAGGGGTGGGGGTGTCCAGGAGGTGTGGGGTGTCCAAGGGGGTGGGGGTTGTCCAAGGGGTGGGGGTGGTGTCCTGAGTGGGGGGGGATGTCCAAGGGTGTGGTGGTGTCCAGGGGGTGTCCAAGGGGGTGGGGGTGGTGTCTAGAGGGTTCGGGGGGCTGTCCAGAGGGTTGGGGGTGTCCAGGGTGTCCATAGAGGTGGGGGGCAGTCCAGGGGTGTGTGGGGGGTCCAAGGGGGTGGGGGTTTTCCAAGGGGGTGGGGGCATGTCCAGAGTGTTTGGGGGTTGTTCGAGGGGTGTCCAGAGGGTTAGGGGTGTATGGGGGTGTCCAGGGGGTAGGAGGTGGGTGGTAGTGTCCAGGAGGGGTGGGGGTGTCCAGGAGGTGTGGGGGGATTCCAAGGGGGTGGGGGCTGTCCAGGGGGTGGGGTGGTGTCCTGAGGGGTGGGGTTGTCCAAGGGTGTGGTGGTGTCCAGGGGTGTCCAAGGGGGTGGGGGGTTGTCAATGGGGGGTGGTGGTGTCCAGGGGGTGTCCAAGGGGGTGGGGGTGGTGTCTAGGGGGTGGGGGTTGTCCAAGGGGGTGGTGGTGTCCAGGGGATTTCCAAGGGGCGGGGGATAAGTGTCAGTTGGGATTGACTATTACATCGTGGTTTGTGAGATTATGACATGATGATTGTATTGTTTCATGGATATTAGTGTTGCAATATGATTTCATTATGTCTTGATGATTGGATTTACATTGTGATTTTCTCCATCCGAGTTTTTATTTTAAATTTGATTTGATTCTTAGGTTTACTCCATTTTCTCCAATTTTCTATCAACCATTGGAGGCCCCATGGTTTTCTTTGATTCCATGGAATTTAAAACGATTATATCTAACTATATTTTCTTTTTAAAATCATATTCAAGCATATTTTTTTAAATATGCATAGATTTTTTTTATATTTCAAAAAAAAATTACATTCAAATTATGATTTTTTCATATAAACATATATTTGTATTATCTTAAAAATATGTATAATTTTGATATTTGTTATAGGTAATAATGAGTCGAATTTGGATTACGGCACATCGAATGAGTAATGAATATGAGGAAGGTGTTGATGCCTTTTTGGAATTTTCTAAACGAAATGTTCCAAGTAGTGACATTTTTTTCTTTCCATGCCTGAAATGTTTGAATATGAAGAAGTTGAAAAGAAGAGAGATAAAATATCATCTGATTTTTATGGTTTTAATCTAAGTTATAACCCTTTAAATTGGTATGGTGAAACTGGACGGAATGTCACTGATGATGATTATTTGCAAGATGGTGACTCCAATGGAATTGAAGAAATGATTCGCGATATTGTAGAAGAACAAATTGAGATCGAACCGATAGTTGCGCGTCTATATGGTGATGCTAAAAAACCATTATATCCTGGTTGTATAGATTTTATGGTTTTGTCGGCGATGTTAAGAATGATTAACCTGAAGGCAAAACATGGATGGAGTGATAGAAGTTTTACAGAGTTGCTACAATTGATGAAAGACATTCTTACAAAAGATAATGATCTTCCAGATTCACATTATAAGGCTAAGAAAATATTATGCCCGATGGGATTGGGATACAAGAAAATACATGCATGTTCGAATGACTATATGATATATAGGAAGGAATATGAATTTCTGTCAGAGTGTTCTAAATTTGGGACATCACGGTATAAGGTGAAAGAAAAATCACAGGATGATGTAGAGATTACAAAGATCCCTTCAAAGGTATTTTGGTATCTTCCTATAATTCATGGTTTCAAACATTTATTTGCTAATTCACATGATGAAAAAGGGTTAATATGGCATGCTAATGAGTGGTTATGTGATGGAAAATATGTCATCCAGCTGATTGTCCACAATGGAAGAAAATTGATATGTAATATCCTACATTTGGAAATGAAATTAGAAATCTCAGACTAGGGTTGTGCACAGATGGAATGAATCTATACCGGACTCTCAGTAGCACACATAGTTCATGGCCTATTTTATTGGTAATTTAAAACTCTCTCCTGAAGTTTGTATAAAGCGCAAATATGTCATGTTGAGTATAATGATCTCTAGTCCAAAGCAACCCGGAAATGATATTGATGTTTTCTTGTCACCGTTGATTGATGATTTGAAACTTTTATGGGAGGATGGTATTAGGGTGTATGATTCTTATAAAATGGAATATTTTCAACTGTATGTAGTGATTTTTTTCACTATAAATGACTTCCCATCATATGGAAATTTGTCTTGATACAGTGTTAAAGGGAATAAATCATGTCCAATTTGCGAACAATAGACGTCATATTGTCAATTGCATCATGGGAGGAAAATAGTGTACATGGGTCATCGAAAGTTTTTGCCTATGGATCACTCTTATAGAAGACTAAAAAAGGCATTCAATGGCTCACAAGAATTTAATATTGCTCCAAAACCTTTATCCCCTGATCTTTATTTTGAGAGGGTGAAAAACCTTGATGTGACATTGGGAAAGACACAGAAATCTGGTAATGATAGACATATTTGGAAGAAAAGTTCAATATTTTTTGAGCTACCATATTAGAGATATCATGAAGTTAAAAATAATATTGATGTCATGCACGTGGAGAAGAATATCTGTGATAGTTTTATTGGAACATTGTTAGATATTAAAGGAAAGAAAAAAGATGGATTGAATGCAAGATTAGACTTACTATCAATGGGAATACGTTTGGAGTTATCTATCACTCATAATGGAAGACGAACATTTCTTCCCCCAGCTTTTCATACATTATTGAAGAGGGAGAAAATTATCTTTTGTTAGTGTCTTCATGATATCAAAGTGACTCAAGGTTATTCTTCAAATGTAAAAAAAAATTATCTCATTGAAGGACTTGAAGTTGATTGGTATGAAATCTCATGATTGTCACATCATGATGTAACAACTTCTACCGGTTACATTACATGGAATATTGATCATCCATGTTAGAAAGACTATAATGAATTTGTGTTATTTTTTTAATTAAATTTGTAATAAAGTGATTGATGTGAATGCTTTGAACATTTTGGAAAAGGATGCAATTTTTATACTTTGTCAATTGGAAATGTATTTTCCTCCAACTTTTTTTGATATAATGGTGCATTTAATGATTCATCTGGTTTGAGAAATAAAGCTATGTGGACCTATATATCTTCATTGGATGTATCCTTTTGAAAGGTATATGAAAATATTGAAGGGGTATGTTAAGAATCCATATCGACCTGAAGCCTCCATTATTTAAAAGTATATTTCTGAGGATTTTGCATAGTTTTGTACGAGCTAGTTGGTTGCGGCGTAACACATAGGTTTGCCTCCATCTAGCTATGAACGAGTTAATAATGAGGGAAAGGGGATTCGTGGCTTGAAATTCAAATCATTGTCAGCTGAACAGATGAAGAAGTTAGAATCATACATCTTTAATAACATAGATGATGCTCATCCGTATATCACATTGCATATTAATGAGTTGAAACAATGTCATCCAAAGAAGAAAGAAATGTGGATTTTGAATGATCACAACAAAACATTTTTTTCATGGTTTAAAAAGACCTTGCTTGGTAGATTAGATGTATCAGAGACATTAAAATGGATAGTGGGTGGTCCATGTTTAAATGTGATAACATGGTCCAGTTATGAAATTAATGGCTATATATTTCATACGAAAGCTCTGGACAATAGAAGTGCAGTTCAGAATAGTGGTGTATTGGTGTTTGCAAAAGCAATGCATTTTTCGAGTGCTAAGGACAAAAACCCAATTTCTACATCAAGTGCATACTATAGAGTGATTGAATACATATGGGAGGTGGATTACTTTAAAATTAAAGTTCCTGTTTTTAATTGTAAATGGTTTATCGGTAAAAAAAGTATCAAACACAATGAATTTGGAATGACAATTGTTAATATGAATATATTGGAAGACACAACTGATTCTTTTATAATGGCAACACATGCAAAACAAATTTTCTATGTATTAGATCAATCAGATATGAAGTGGGTTATTGTTTTACAAGGGAAAAAACAATATGTTGGTGAGGATGAACTTGATGAAGATGTTGATTTAAGTGAGATCCCTACTTCCATGGAAAGATTAACAGAACATAATGATGGGCATGTTGAAGACATGGTTTGTTCCATAAGGAACGATCACGATGAAAGAATTTGGAAAAAAAATCCATTTGTACATTCCTAAAATTACAGGTAACAGTGGTTTATTTCTTGTTTACATTTATTATTTTCATAAAATGGTAGATATTGTAAGTTTTTTCTTTATTAAAACATGTATTAAAACAAAATAAGTATAATTTTTTGTTTGTTTTATTTTTGTTTAGTTTACTTTATCATGTTTACCATTACATTAATTATATATCTATTGTTTTTGTTCAGTGAAAATTAGTTTACCATGTTTACCATGTTTACCTGTTTTACCATGTTTTAATTTTGTTTAGTTTACTTTATCATGTTTACCATTACATAAATTATATATCTATTATTTTTTTCAGTGAAAATTACTTTACCATGTTTACCATATTTACCAGGTTTACCATGTTTACCATGTTTACGATCTTGACTGTCTTTACCATCTTTACCAATGTTTAACATGCTTACCATATTAACCATGTTTACTATTACATAACTTAGTACAATTTTCTATTTTCTGATTATAGTAGTATTAAAATATTTGAATTTGTATATTTGTGAACTAATGTTTGTTTTTTTGATTTGAAGGATAATGACATATCAATAAGTTGATTAACCACATGATTCTAGAGATGAGCATATTGGTCATACCTCTGGGGAGGAACATTCATATGCTCCTCTTGATGTTCCCCAATCTTCCTCATGTGATCCCATTACTACAAAGAGTTCAAGAGTTGGTAAACGTGGGTGCACAAGTTTACCCAAATTATCACTTGCCCGTATGCAGGATCAGAGGATACTCGTTGAGTTTGATGAGGATGATATTCCTAGAGGTCCAAATTCAAAAGATTTTAAGAGTTTTGTATCCAATCAGGGTAAGAGAAAAGTAAGAATTTTGTATGATGACTGGAGAAGTGTGGACAAAGCGATAATCTCTCAATTGTGGGAGACGATTTTGGTAAGATCTTTTTCTATTGTTTACCTATTTTTTAAATGTTTCTAGTATATATAATATGTTTAACCTCTTCTTTATCAGATGACATTTGATATTCCTGACACTGGAGGAGTCAGGAAGAAATGCTTATCGATGGATACCAGGAGATGAAGGGATTTCAAATCAACCCTCACATCTGATTTCATTTTTGGTCATAAGAGTCATGACAATCGATGTCGTATATATCCATTCATAGATGAAGACACATGGAGACATTTTGTTGAATGTAGAAGAAAAGAATCATTTTTGGTAAGGGAAATGTAAACTTTTATAAGCTTTCTTATATAAATGATCTTATTGTTGTTTTGTTAATGATTTCTTATTCTTAATTTATAGAAAACAAGGAAAACTCATCAGAAGATCCAATCTAAAAATGTATACCCTCATAGTTTATCTTGGGGAGGGTATACATTATTGGAAGAACAAATGATGGTGGATAAATTACAAAAACTAACAGTTGAGTCTTCAAGCTCTGGAGAGGTGTCCCCTCCATCCCCTCCATCTAGACATGAAAAATGGAAGAGAGCTCGGATGGGCAAAAAAGGTCAATATCTTTCGGAAGATTCAAGAATCATAGCTGAGAGGATTGTAAGATATCTATTTTTTTATTTAAGTTAACTATTTTCTTCATATAATTTCAATCATTACAGAAATGTTCAATTAATTAATACAAGATTATCTTGAGGAGAAGAGCTCATAGGGGGTATTTACAGCTACTGGGAGGCAAGATATTTTATCTGCAGCATTGGGAAAGCCCGAACATCCTGGTCATGTATGAGGATATCTGGCAGGTGTATTGGTAAGAAAAGTGTTGTCACGTTCCTCAACTACTTACGTTGAGGGTGTTTATAAAAAAAATAGAATCCTTGGAGGCTGAAGTTCATAATATTAATGCAACGATGGAGGAAAAGATTAGAGCGTCGGTACAGTCTATGTTTGCAGACATGCAAAGAAAATTTCAGACTGCAACTCCCAATCCTCCACCTCCCCTTGCAGACCCCATTATTTATCCTCCACCTCCTTCAGTAGCTCCCACTCCCCCACCTCAGCCCGTGGACCCTATTTTTTATCCTACTCCTCTGCCGCAACTTCCTACTTATTGCGAGTTGTATTTTGATGATCCTCAACATCATATAGTTGCATATGGGTTGGTATGTTGTATAGGAGATAATTTGGGCATCAACGTGGTGTAAATTTTTTCCATGTAAGTTTTAACACATTTTCCCTGTATTATATTTATTAAAAATGTATACTTATGTCTGTTTTGTATTAGGTATCTTTATAACATTTGTGAGAATAATGAGTGGACAGATGTATATGGGTTCATGGACCCACATTTTATTTCCCCTGAAGCATGTGCATTTGATGAGGAACAAAGAATGGTTTATATTGCTGAAAGACTTGAACATAATATAGTCACACAATGTTGGATGATGCCTTTTTGTGAGAGGTATGAAACAAATCTCTCTCAAAGAGTTCATTATCTTTTAACATAAAAAACCACTAACCTTAAAAAAAATTATCATTGATAATTGGATGTTAAGGGTTTTTTGCCCAAGGGAGAAGGCACTTTATTGGATATGCTATGTCCATGGTGATGTGTGGGAAAGTTTTAAGAAAATGTTGGAAAAGTAAGTTTCAATTTCTCAATAGTTTTCTATATTATAATTAATTTTAAATTTATCCCATTCGTATTATTTTCTAACAGGGGATGGGTCTACTTTTGAAAAAACACAAATAAAAGGAGTGCAAAGATCAAATATTTAAATGTAAAGGTAAATATCCATTTATAATTTTTACTATTTGAGTTATTACATACAAATAATATATTGAATTTACACTCATTCAAACAGAATTTTCATGAACAACAAGGCTTCATCGAATGCGGATATTATATGTTAAGATTTATGTATGAAATAATAACAACTGGGACAGTTGTGAACTTTTACCTGGTAAGATTTCCTTTTAAACTTGGCCATAATATTTCATTTTATTTATTCATTATACACGTTAACTACTATCCTTTTAATTTTTTATCTATTTGATGACCCTCAACCCTATAGTTCTGAAGACTTCAAACACTTACAAGTGGAATGGTCAAATTATTTTACAGGTTTGATTGATTTTTAGTTGTTTATATTGTAAAATGTAATTTTGAATATTGTCATTGTAATTGTGTATTTTTTAGTCGTTTAGGTTGGATTTAGTTTCTTTTAAGTTGACATTGTAAGTTTTGAATGTTATATATGTCAATGTTTAATTTTTCTCTACTTCTTGTTTTGGTCTACTTATGATGGTTTTTCTGGTATGGATTCTGGTTTGGGGGGAGGGGTTCCAAGGGTGTGGGGGTGTTTAATGGGGTGGGGGTATCCAGGGGTGTGGGAGGGTTGTCCAGTGGGGTGGGAGGTATCCTGGGTGTCCATGAGAGTGGGTGAGGGAAATCCAGGGGGTGGGAGTGTTTCCAGGAGGATGGAAGGGTTGTCCAGGGAAATGGGGGCTGTCCAGGGGGTGTCTAGGGGTGTGGGGGTGTCATGTGGGGTGAGGGGGGTTTCTAGGGGTGTGAGAGGGCTGTCTAGTGGGGTGGGGGGTCCAGGGTGTCTATGGGGATGGGGGGGTAGTCCAGGGGTTGGGAGAGGAGGCATCACCATCCCTCGGGGGGCTAAACGCCGTTGTAAGGTACTCATCACTCCCACATGTGAAACATTTTGAGATCTCAAGCTTCACATGTGGGAGTGATGAGTACCTTCCAGCGGCATGCCCCCCGAGGGATGGCGGTGCCTCTTCTCCCAACACCAGCTGTCTAGGGGCTATCTAGGGGGTGGGGGGCAGTCCAGGGGTGTGGGGGGTGTCCAGGAGCATGGGGGTTGTCCAGGGGTGTTGGGGGATATCCAGGGAGTGGGGGCAGTCCAGGGGTGTGGGGGTGTGGTGGGGGTGTCCAGTGGGGTGAGGGGGTTCTGGTCTATTTTTGGTAACTTTTTGGTCTGTTTCAGGGGTGTGGGAGGTTTGTCCAGGGGTGTGGGAGTGTTTTCCAGGAGGTGGGGGTATACAGGAGGGTGGGGGATGTCTAGGGGTGGTGGTGATGTCCAGTGGTGTGGGGGTTGTTCAGGGGTGTGGTGGGGGTAGTCCAATGGGGTGATGGGGTTCTGGTCTGTTTTTGGTAACTTTTTTGTCCTGTTTCAGGGGTATGGGAGGGCTATCCAGAGGTGTGGGAGTGTTGTCCAGAGGGTGGGGGTATACATGAGGGTGGGGGTTGTCCAGGGGTGTGGGGGCTGTCTAGGGGGTGGTGGGGATGTCCAGGGGTGTTTGGGGCTATCCAGGGGGTTGGGGGCAGTCCAGGGGTGTGGGGGGTGTCCAGGGGTGTGGTGGGGGCTGTCCAGGGGTGTTGGGGGCTATCCAGGGGGTGGGGGCAGTCCAGGGGTGTGGGGGTGTGGTGGGGGATTTCCAGTGGGGTGAGGGGGTTCTGGTCTATTTTTGGTAACTTTTTGGTTTGTTTCAGGGGTGTGGGAGGGTTGTCCAGGGGTGTGGGAGTGTTTTCCAAGTGGTGGGGGGTATACAGGGGGTGGGAGGATGTCTAGGGGTGGCGGTGATGTCCAGGGGTGTGGGGAGTGTCCAGGGGTGTGGTGGGGGCAGTCCATTGGGGTGAGAGGATTTTGGTCTGTTGTTGGTAACTTTTTGGTCCTATTTCAGTGGTGTGGGAGGGTTGTCCAGGGGTGTGGGAGTGTTGTCCAGTGGGTGGGGGTATACATGAGGGTGGGGGTTGTTCAGGGGTGTGGGGGGGGCTATCTAGGGGGTGGTGGGGATGTCCAGGGGTGTTTGGGGCAGTCCAGGGGGTCGGGGGGCAGTCCAGGGGTGTGGGGGGTGTCCAGGGGTGTGGTGGGGGCTGTCCAGTGGGGTGAGGGGGGTTGTCTAGGGGGTGGGGGGGGCTGTCCAGTGGGGTAGGTTTTAAATGTTATCAATGTAAATGCTTAATTTTTCTTTGGTTCTTGTTTTGGTCTACTTCTGTTTTTTTTTGTACGAATTCTTGGTTTGGTTTCTGGTTGTTTCTGGGGAGAGCAGAGGACTGCTTTCTATTTAAAAAAAATTGGTTTTTCGTGTCGGTTATTTAATAACCGACGTGATAAACACCCCCTGCACTGGTTTATCACGTCGGTTATTTAATAACCGACATGTTAAATCCTCCCCCTTGTTTTATCACATCAGTTATTAAATAACTGACATGATAAACACCCCCCACACTGGTTTATCACGTCGGTTATTTAATAACCGACGTGATAAACCCTCCCCCTCCTGGTTTGTTCACGTCGTTTATTTAATAACCGACGTGATAAAAGCCTGGGAAATGGTTTATGACGTCAGTTATTAAATAACCAATGTGATAAACTATTTTACAGGGGTTTAGCAGGTCGGTTATTTAATAACTGACGTGATAAACACCCCCCCCCCCCACTGGTTTATGACGTCGTTTATTTAATAACCGATGTGATAAACCCTCCCCCTCCTAGTTTTTTCACATCGTTTATTTAATAACCGACGTGATAAAAGCCTAGGAAATGGTTTATCATGTCAGTTATTAAATAACCGATGTGATAAACACCACGATGTTATGTTTTTTTATGTTGGTTTTTAAATAATCGACGTAAAAAACAATATTTATAACGTCTTCCGTATTAACATCGGCTAAAAACCGACGTAAAAAATGAAAAATAACCGACGTAAAAAACGTTTTTTTCACTAGTGGATATAAATCCCAGTAAGGGAATAAACAAGACATAACATAAATAATATGATACATTTTAGACAATAGGCATATCAATGGGTCATAAAAAGAGTAGGAATCATAAACATGAATAATGAGACATGATATAGGATGATAATCATAAAGGCAACATGGGAAATGTGGCAACAACTTAAAACATTACATCATAAACTTATGTCAAGGATAAATTAGCCAAGTCCTCATGGTGGAAAAAGTTCCATAAATGAATCAGGTTCACTCTTTGCCTGAACATGATGTATCATGATACTAAACATTACCCAATTCATTGGAGCGCTATTTGGGAGCATCCATCATATTTATTTCATTCGCATGCTTAAGTGCGTCGCATAGATCATACAACATGGGTTAATTCATCATCATAATTTATTCCATGGTTAAGGAGTTTGGAATACATATAAGTCCCCAATCAATAATTCTATGTGCATAAAGGTTAATACCCTTGATAGAAAAATGGGTATGGTATTCACTAGACAATTGTTTTGGCATGGAAAATCATGGTGAAATTTTAGCAACATAACGGCATTACATAAAAATTCATAAAAATGGTTGATGAGGACGAAAGGGGTCTCTCATCATTTAAACATCAAATGGGAAGAAATAAGGACATGGAAGGACATGTACCAACATTAGGAAATAGAAATGGAATGCATAAGTTCATAAAGAAACTTGAATAAAGAAGAGAATGTGAGGATCCCTTATGAAATTTTGGCATACAAACGGCTTATGTAAGGGTCTAAATGGGGGAGGATAAATGATCCCTCATTCAAATAACATAAAATGGACTATAAGGGAATGATTATGAATGAATTAAAATATAACCATTTGAAATTAAAAGAACTAATTTCAAATAAGTTTCTTGAATTTGAAAGGAGAGGAAGGTCTCTTACAAAATTTCGACATAGTAACGGGTGTACATAAAGGTTTATAGGAGGGATAAATGAGAGTGAAAGGATATCTCATAATTTATAAATAAAATGGACAGTAATGGGGATATGGAATAACATATCCCAATATATAAAAATTGAAATTAAAATACATGACATAAAAGGAGTGCTTGATAAAAGAGGAAAGTGAAAGATCTCTTACTTGAATGTGTGGATCCAAAGGATTGGGAAAGACTTATTGAGATCTTGGTGAGTCTTGGGAGGATTTTATAAAGTGTAGGGAAGAGTATGGATGTGATTTAAGTAGTTTTAGTGAATAGAATTAGGATATTGGGTGGGTTTATATAGGAAAGGAGGGGGATTTCTTTATTGTTTAGGTTTTGGACTCTACATAATAAAATATTCAAAATCACAAACCATACCATGGTTTTTTTTCATGGTTTCTTCCAAATGGGAGTGGTTTACATTATTTCATAAGGCCAAGGGACAAAATTATTAAAATTTTACCATAGGTAATATGGAAGTGATTCGCACTCTTAAAGAATAGATTTTAAAACCTTAAAATGTATCATAAGTTTTGGAGGATTCACAAAGGCTTTATAAAATAAAAATAAACTTAAAATCATATAATTTTAAATGAAAAACATATATTTGATCATGGATCAAATTTATATTACTTATTACATCACATTTATGTCATTATTATGTCATAAAATACAAAGTATATTTACACTGTATTTAATTTTTACCTGAAAATTCGACTGTTTCAGAAAATTATGAAGAATTCACCATTGGATAATTTTGATGTTATGATTCCAAAAGTAGTATTCATTTAATCTAAATAATTTTATAAATATTTTAATTTTCACTTTTAAAATAATGACTGGCATTTATTAAAAATGACAAGGTTTTGACAAAAACATTTTTCAAACCCTAATAAAAAAATTAAATTTGACTTCATAAAAAAATTATTTGATCATTTATATTTGATAAACATTATTTAATAAAATTTTATTAAAATATTACTTATTTAAAAAATCCATTAATTTATAAATTCAGTAATTGAATTTGAATATTAACCAAAAATACATTTGTGCTTTATTGTATCAAAATAAAAAACATTTACAAAGTAACAATAATAGAAAGAAAATATATTCATTATTCTATAAAAAATAATTTACATACTCATATTTCCCGGGTCTTGATATATATTTCTCTAATACACTAGAAAACTCCCTTAGAGTAAGGTTCGTGATGGTGGGACTTTCATAGGGCGGTTTGGCGAACATGGTTTGGGTCGTGATCTCGATGAGCTTGAACTTCTCCCGTAAACGGTTTCGCTAATGCCTAAGTTGTTGGATCTTAGTTTGGCCTTGATCAAGGGAAAATCCTAGAAATGCTATCTCCCTTGGAAGCTCTGATAAATGGTATTCATAGGATATAATCCTATTGGTTGAGATCATCACTTCTTTTGTATGTGTCAATTGGATTTGTTAAAATCCAATATTTATACTAACCATGTGAACATTGTTCAATGACAATATTATCAATGGTAATGATACTTAACAGTCATTTAAATCCAATAGGATATAATAAAACAAAATAATTGCATTTTCTTTCTATAACCATATTACCTGATGAGACGTTTAAATAAATCAAAAAGGATATTTTTATTTATAACAGTTCGGGTCATTACACAGATGTTGTTTTGTGGGAGGTTGTTTGTTCTGGTAGGGATGTATGTGGGATTCTTCCGTGAGTTTCATAACTCATCTTTAGCGGTACACCCAAGAGTTTCCAAGATGTATCGTAGCTTGAAGATGCATTTTTGGTGGCCTGGGATGAAATGGGCAGTGGCGGAGTTTTTGGAAAAGTGATTGGTTTGCTGGCAGGTAAAATTTGGGCATCATGTTCCTGGTGGTTTGTTGCAGCCCTTGGATGTTCCCAAGTGAAAATAGGATGGAATCTCAATGGATTTCATCACAGGGTTACCTAGATCTCAGAGATATTTTGATTCCATTTGGGTGTTCATGGATCGGTTGATGAAATCAGCCCACTTCTTAGTGATCAAGGAGTTGGGAGCAGTGGATGCTTTGGCTAAGAGGTACATGGATGAGGTGGTGCAGTTGCATGGAGTTATGATGTCTATTATCTTGGATTGGGACATATGTTTTACCTCATGAGTCTATAGGGGATTGTAGCATTCTTTTGGCACTCAGTTACACCTTAACACTGCTTTTCAACCTCATATAGATGGGTAGAAAAAACAGACTATCCATATATTGGAGGATATGATGCGGGCATGAATCTTGTAATTTGGTGGATCTTGGGTATGATATTTTCCTTTAGTATAGTTTTATTATAATAATATTTATCACTCTCCCATTGGCATAGATCTGTTTGAGGCTTTGAATGGGAGACAGTGTCATACACTGTTGTGTTCGATAGAGGTTGGGGAAACAGCTGTTCTTGGTTCTGATGTGGTGCAGAGCACGACAGAGAAAGTTCATCTTGTTTATGAGAGGATGAAAGCAGTGCAGGATCGGTAGAAGTCTTATGTCGGTCACAGAAGGAGGCCCTTAGAGTTTGAGGTTGGGGCCCATGTGTTCTTAAAGGCTTCCCCTCGATGTGGGAAGCGGAGGTTTGATAAAGGGAGTAAGCTTTCTCCCAGGTTTTTTGGGCCCTTTGAAGTGTTGGGGTGAGTTGGTGAGGTGGCGTATCGGTTGGCATTGCCACCATGGTTGGAGAGGATCCATGATGTATTCCACATCAATCAACTTCGTCAGTATCTTCACGATGACTCTCATGTCATTGATTGGGGGTATTTGGATATCGAGGATGATACAAAATTCATGGAGTGACCAGTGGAGATCCAAGATCTCCAAGAGAAGGCATTGTGTGGAAGAAACATTTATTTGGTTCATGTGTTGTGGAGGCATGGTGACTTGGAGGAGAGTCTTGGGAGAAAGAGACACAAATGTGTTCCCAGTACCTGGAGTTGTTTTCAGTTTTTCTCTGCATTATTTTTCTTTGTGATGTGATGTTTGGACCTTATTTTATGAGACGAGTTGTTTTTCTTGGTTTGTGATGTGTGTGGTGTGATGTGTGTGATAAAGCTCTAACATATGAAAAGGGGGGACCATATTCCTAATTGAGACTCATTAACTGCGATGCGATTAAACCTGTGTGGATGAGTCAATGCCGCCCAGAGCAGATAGTATCTTGACATGGAGGATGGAATTACCTGACTTGTTTGTTTGAGACAATGTGGTTCGTTGGTTGTAGTGGTTGTTGGTTTGACGTGCGTAGAGGTTGATATGGTCATGCAGTGGTTTTGTGGTAGTGTAGTTGTGTGGGAGGAGGTGCCTTGTGGTTATGGTGATGTGGTTGTGCA
The DNA here is from genome assembly GCA_963277665.1 of Viscum album. Classification (NCBI taxonomy): domain Eukaryota; kingdom Viridiplantae; phylum Streptophyta; class Magnoliopsida; order Santalales; family Viscaceae; genus Viscum; species Viscum album. Next base: position 449,168,229 of record OY728157.1, on the reverse strand, counting down.
GTTTGTTTTATGGTTGTTTGGGTTGGTGTGTTTAGCTAGTGGTAGCGTTTAAGGTATGACGAGATCCTTGAGAGGTATCTCACGGGGTGGTTGTTCGGATCTCTTTCCTTTTGGGCTTGGTTTTGAATTCTTTAGGGCATGAATCATTTGAAAGGTATCTTATGTAATAGTATGTGCCCTCCAATTCAATTACTTTTCCAATTTTGAGCATTGGGGGTGTTCAGGAGAGGTTCTGAGAGTTTTTTGTGGAAGCTGGAGGTGCAGCAGAGCTGCCGTAGGAAATACATATCATTTATAGTTTACACGATGTGAAAGTTGGTTTCACGACTTGTCCAGGGTCGGTTCACAATGTGTAGTTTTTTGGGTTTAAATAATGAAAAGGTGATGCACTTTTCGGTGAAACCGAACCATGAGGATTACACAACGTGAAAGGGGATTAAACATTGTGTAAATCCCTAATGCAGTGCAGTTTTAAAAGTTCTTTTCTGGTCAAATTTTCATTCATTTGGTCATGGATTCTTATTCCTCTCATTTTGTCTGAACCCTAGGCGCCCCGAGGAGTTCTTCAAGCCATCTTCCTCCCTTTTTGATTCGTTGGTCCCGGTGGTTATTCATTGGTAATCTGTAGTAATCTCTTCATTCTTCTTGGATGGGTTTCTCTCATTCTTCTTCAGGTTTCGCTATGGTGGTGCGGTTTGGTTTGGGTTGTGTGTTTCGGTTGCATTTTGACGGTCTTTGGGTGCATTATAGGTTGATCATTAGTTTCTTGTGGTGCGGTTGTGGTTGCGGGAACTTCTTCTTCACCCCACAATGTGCAGCGAGTCGGCAAAGCTTCCTTGAGGTATGGAATCCCTCGTTTCTCTTTATTGTATATCATACAGGAGGGGTTTTCTTTTGTTTACCTATGGTTTATGGTTGTACTGGTTTAATTAAAGATAAATAATTTGATAAATTGAAATTGGAAGAGGTAAATGGGGTTTGATTCGCATGGTTTTACAGCTTTTATATTATCTGTGATATTGTGGATTGTACGGGCTTGTGGCCCCATTGAAAATTGTGGTCGTTGGGGGATTTTTGCTGGATGATATGTGTTGTGACTGTTATGCCAGTTTTGTTTTTTGTGATATCACCCTAAAATGGAAATTTATTAACCACTTATATTTGGCTAATTAAATGGTTGCCCCAGGATTATGGCTTGCATGATAACACCCCTAAAATAAAGTGAAATGTGTTAAAAGTCCCTTTGTAAATTTGTAAAATGATCTTGATGTGTTGTGATGTGTGGTCATGCTTGTGGGGAGACGATGTGTGGATGGGGCATGTGGTGTTGATGGTTTGTGGGTTGTGCTTTTGGGGCAGTGAGGTTGTTTGTGGGTCGTACCTTTGGGGTGGTAAGGTGGTTTGTGGGCCAGGCTTTTGGGGAGGCGAGGTGGTTTGTTGGTCGTACTTTTGGGGCAGCGATGTGGTGGTTGCTTTGTGCTAGATGTCCATGTAGTGATGATATAAATAAATAATTATTTGATAATGTTTGAAATGGTTTGGGTTAGTTTGGTTAATGGGATGAAATGATTGATGAATAATTAACTGGTGGGTTGTGTGGTTAAATATGGTTGATACTAAATAATGAAAAGAATGAGATGATTAAATTAAATTGGTTGGAAAGGTGAATGTGGTTCATGGCTTGTTGTGTGGTGTTATGCATTTAGAGGTGGTAGCAAAAGTGACGGTGTTGTGAGTTGGTTGGTTTGTTTTTGAACCCATAGGTTGGTCCTGAGGGTTTGATATTATATTTATATATATATATATATACATACTTGTATATTCTTGTGGTTTCTATACGCACTATACTCATGTCGAGCACTATGTTCCAACACCCGTATAGTCACATGGGGGGTTGATTTTCCCAACATCTGGTGAGGAGTACGGATGGATGGGTACTCGCTCTTTCCCGCTCTCTCTTCCAGACAAGGTAGGTATTGCATAGGTTGTGATGGTCGGAGGTATGTTAGTGAATTAGATGGTGGTTGTGATAGCCCAGGTGTTTTCGGGCAAGATGTGATTGTGCTTGTGGGGCGGTGGCCCATGTGTTTTCAGGTGGGATGTGATATGACCATGCTTATGGGGTGGCTTTTGGTGGGGGTCGTGCATGGTAGGAGGAGGGAACTAGGTTGATGTCCTACATGTTCACGATACCCTACTACTCTGGTTATGACAGTGGTTGTGGTGTGACCCAGGTGTTTTTGGTTGAGATGTGTTGTGGTCGTTCTTTTGGGGCGACGACCCCAAATTTCTACGGGTGAGGTGTGTTGTGACCATTCTTGTGGGGCAGTGTGGCATATGGAAGAGATGGGAGCGCTAAGACGTACGACGTTGGGTGTGAGAGTATCATACCACTGGGAAATCGGTGTGGGGTACCCTTATCGATATGATTCTTATTATATTATATTACTTGACTTGCGTCATTTGGTGAGCGTGTCTTAGTTAGGTTGGGATAGTTGGTATACCTTTATAGATTCTTTTTGGTTCTGTTGTTTTCTCATGAGTGCATTAGTATGCTTCTTTCACATGTTCATGAGAGACTTTAGTTTTCCTACTGAGTATACTTGTATGCGCACCCTATGTATATAAAACTGTTTTTAGGTTTTCAGGAGGATTATGTGTACCGTCCTGGACATTACTAGCTCGGATCCTTGACAGTTGTTGTGTCGGTGCTTTATCTTTACTTTTGGGTATTTACTTTGGAGACTTTTATCTATATTAGTTCTATTTATACATGCATGTGGGATAGTTTTGACTTTCTTTTATATTATGTCATGGAGTTTATTGTGGATGGTTCATCTTATCTCCTAATCCTATTTACATTATAAATGGTAATGTCTCTCATACATGAGACTTTTATACCATCGGTGCTAATCGTCAACCAAGGGTCTACTGGAGGCGGGACTCGGGGGTCATTTTCTCTCTCCCCTCATTGTGGTGCCTTTGGAGGGAGGGGATCGTGACACTTATCAACAAGACCATAGTGGATGCATCATTCTTATCATCAAGACTATAGCCAAGATATCATACTTACCATCAAGACCACATCAAATACATCATTCTTATCATCAAGACCACAACCAACAAATCATACTTACTATCAAGACCATATCCAAGACACCATTAATAAATGGATATGAAATCACCAAATATCCAAACTTGTTTGTCACATGAGACCTATTGATGCATCGAGGAGGTATATAATTTCGAGCCCCAATCATTGCTTACACATGTCAAATGCATTCCTCATAATGATCAATACAATATATAATCAATTTGCCTTTGTAATAAATAAAGATCCATATTGGAATAACAAACACATGGGATGTCAAAACTTTCTCAGTCAATAAATGGAATATCATGGTCATAAGTAATCCAAATAAATTAGGTGGATGGTATTTTTAGTGCATATCCCAAGAACTTTAAAATATATTGACATAGATGAAAAGCACCTTTAAAAGAGTATTAAAATTTTCCTTGAAGAAAGAATAAGAAAAATTCTTTACATTTTTTATACCCTTTTTAGAAACTATTATTTTAAAAAAAGGGAATAGAAATTTATTTGAATAAAACATGAAAAATTAGATAGGAAGTTTCTTAAAAAACTGACAAAGGCGGTGGGGAAAGGCATTAGTATGGGAAACATTTAATAGAAGATTCCTTTTGAATTTTGTAAACAAATTCAAAGTTAATTGAAAATGGACCCACAAATCTCTTTTAAATATCATTTTCAAGATGACCAAAAGACTATTTAAAACATTATTTCAAAAGATAAATCTTGACAAATGGAATTTTGAAAAGTAATAAAGGCTAAGCCCACAATTGTAGAGTGGGAGATAAAAGATATAAACATGAATAATATTTCAAAATATCTTTATTGAAATCTATATCATTAAAAGAGTAATACAACTTATTTTGAAAAGAGGTAAAGATAAATATAAAGATAAAATGAAATAATACATATTTTGATTTCAAAATAAAAAAAGGGAAACATTGGAAGGAAGAAGAATATAGATATGGTGGAGAAAGATTTTCGACCAAAAAGAAGAAAAATTAGAAAAGAAACACTTATGGTTTGGTAACTATTGAATCAAAATACCTTGAAGAATAAATCTTCAAATAGAAATTTAAATATCTTGAATAAATATATTCATGGTAAAATATTTCAAAAGGACAATATATACACCATACAAATGAGAATAGATGCATCAAACAAAACATGTATCAAAGAAAGGAATATGAGACAAAGAACTCTTACCTTTTACTCCCGATTTTCATGAAATCTCTTTAACCTCTCATATAATAAACATAATCATCTTAATCACTTATTTAAAAACTTTATTCATATTTATTACCTTATATATTATTCAATTATAATCATCCACTACACATATATTAGTTAGATAATGTTTATCTACGTCATCAGATGTTCATAATTTCGATTCATTCGTACGTGTTTCATAATGGTGATGTCGAACCCCATTAATTGATACAAATTTCATCATTCCTAGATTAGAAAAGTTGATTAAATCATTGATTTTCAATGATTTATGCATACCCATGTTTATTTGATGGAAATTATGGACATGGTTCGCAAGAATGAAATCCATGACAATCTTCTTTCGAGTAATTTACCGATATCAATGGGTAACATTATAATGATCGTTAATTCTTGTGTTATCCTTCCAAAATAAAAATCATGACATATATTACTCCTTAATATCTTATTTATTTATCAAATACATTTTTACAACTTTCCATGTAAGGCGGTGATGAAAAACGAAACATATCATCCATAGAGGCGGCGGTATATACATATGCACGAACGGCATTTTCATTTTTCAACGAATGAGAAGAAAGGAAGGTAAATAATGATTTATCTTTACAGAATCATAATTATGTCATAAATATCATATTTACTCATGAAATACATTCTTATAACTAGTCATGTAAGGCGGTGATGAAAAACGAAACACGTCGTCCATAGAGGCGATAGTTTGCATGTACGCACAAGCGATGTTTTCATTTTTATAATGAATGAGAAAGTGGTAGAAAATGATTATTCCATAAACATGATAACATTTAAATATACTAATTATAATAATTTTATTATGTTATTATGGGTATAATATATTTGGTGGAGATAAAAGAAGAATGAAAAGAATAGAAATGAAAAAAAAATGAGTGATTGGAATTTTTTACCTTACCCCTCGGGACAGCTCTTTGAGTCTTCTTAGATTGGTCTTTTGGTGAAACCATCACCTCTAAAACTTGAGAAAGTGGGTTGGGAAGGGGTTTGGGTATAATGTTTTCCTAGAAATAGGCTTCATATGTAAGGAGAAGTGGGGTGGTGAAAGACCTCTTTTATAAGTGAGAGGGTGCCACTTTTGTAATTACTCATAACTTTATTAAATCCATGTCACTTTCAAAAGAAAGTGGCTCCAAAAATGGAAAATAATGTAGAGGGTGACCCTTGGTTGAGCCACCTCTCATCCAAACAAATAAGGTATAATTTTTAAGGTATTTTAGACCCTTTCCACTTGATTTGACTTTTTTTACGGTTTACTTTTACCGTGGTAATTTATTTTTTTAGCACGGTAACTTATTTTATGCCTAAAAATAAAATTACCCTTATTAGATAATTTGTATTTTTTAAATCCAAATATGAAAACCATTTCAAAACATTAAATTTATAGAGGTGGTAAAATTTAATTTTAATAAATGTACGATTAACATGACAAAAATAGTTTTTAGAAAAAAGTATTAAGCATACAGAGGAATTTACATCAAAATCTTGTGTAGTGTTGATTCACATGATATTTATTAGTTTATAATACAACAAAATAGGGTTATGTGACTTTAAAACCAATCCAAAATTGAATGTAACCTTGTAAATACTCAATTAAAGAGAAGAATAAAAAATAACTCTTTTATTAGAATAAAACATCATTTAGTTTTTAAAGTCATAGTCTTCTAAATTCAACATAATATTTTTAAATTGTTTATTTTAATCCTTAAACATATATTTGGTCTATAAAAAGGTTTCATAAACTTTTCAGTCATTATTATATCATGATGATGTCATAACAGTGACAATATTTGTAAAAACGATATTTTTCAGGATTCACCAAAAAATTCAACATTTTTAGAAAAATGTCAAAAAATCACTCTAAGAAAATTCGAAATGTTTAATCCAAAAATGATGTCATTCTTTCAAATTAAAATTTTAAAATTTAGGAATTTATCTTTTAAATAAAAACATAAAATATAATGAAAAACTATTTTTGTAGGAAAATGACTTTAAAACCTAAGTGTTCTTAATCTTATCTCATATCAATTATAAATTAAATAGGTGTTAATCTATTTGTTTTTAAATTGAAACATTTTGTTAAAATAATCTTTTAAAATTGTTCAATTAATTTTTTAAGATGAAAATGCACAATATACAAAAAAAATACAATTCTTCGAAAAATAGGTTTAACACTAAATGATTTTAATCACATCATATTGAACTTAATTATTTATATTATAACCATTAAATTACTTTAATTCATTGGTATTAGAACACATAATATTCTTTAAAACAACAACAACAACAACAACAATAATAATATGTATGCAATTAAAATAAATCATTTTAACTGTCTTTTTATTTACTTGAGTTTTTACTCTTTTTTGTAATTTTCTTAATGATATTTCACATTTTACTCTCATGATGTATTATTGTTTATCTTACTTTCTAAAATATAATGCGGATTGTTTTAGTTCAGTATTACATGTGCTATAAGCGATTCAATATGGTATTTATTTAAAGAATAACACTTCCTAAAATCTTGGGGTGTTACATTCACTCTCATTAAATAAATTACAACCTTGCAATTTTAATTATGTAAATAACTAAAGGTATCTATAAGATAGACAAGACTCAAGATATAATTTACAACACACTATATTGAGTAAGACTATAGAACTCAAATTTTCCTTTATAATATGAATATATTGAGATTCTCAACCATTTATTCCAAATATGTCTCATTGGCTATCTATAAGTCTTACGAGTTTCTAGAGACATACCTTTCCTAACTTCATTTTCATGATCTTATTTCCAACCAAATACTAAAACTAAAATGGTTGTGATAATATCCAATAAAATCAAAGTAAATGTTCATATGAATATGAAAACTCAATCCTAAGATGTCTTCGTCTATGACGCCTTCATTTCAACCTATGATACTTTCGGTTCAACTATGATATTATTGGATCAACCTATAACTCCTTTAGTTTAAGCTAGGTTGTATATGGTCATTTCCCTACTAGGTTCTCTAACCATACTATTTATATATTACATCATCAAATTCCATAACAAATACTTTATAATGATTTGTAAAGAGAATGTGAATCACCAAAGCATATCCTTCAAGAGTGTCAAACTAGGTGGGCAATTTGGCTCACTTGTTGTGCACTGAGTGAAGATCGAGCTAATACCCAACGAACTTTTTTCAGGTTTTTACCCCTAGATGCGTCTGTGTCAGATGATGTATCCACTTGTTTGTATCCAGACAAAGATGTTATTGCTATGAAACCACTCTATAGTTTACCAAAAAATTAGGATGTTTTTCTACATTTAATCTTATACTTAAGAGTTTTCACTAATGTTCCCTAGTCCTAATTCCCAAAAATAGTTAAACCCTATATTTAGCAAGATCTTATAATATTCTAAACCAGGAATCATGGAAACTTATTCTCCTAGAAATCAGCTTAACATTTATCCTCAAATAACAAAAATTACAAATCAATAAATTCTGCCCTAATTATAAATAATTCGTAAAATATATTAATATTTTTCCAAAATAACATGAATCACCTTGTCACAAAAATAACCAATGTGTTGTGTTGTGTTGTGTTCTTCTAAATTATATTTCTCAAGTTTACTACTAAACATGTTTTGATATCAACTGTAACAACTCTGGCTTCATTAATCCGAAGCTGGTGGTTACTTTATTACATTGATACAAGATACAAGGGATTGCATCATAAGGATCTCATAGTTTAGCTGTCTTGGGAGACTAGATGCATACATGTTTGTCATATTACATTGGAAACTTTAAAACACAACATTATAAACTTCTTGAAAATTCTCTCATTCCTTTTAATACATCCTTGAATTCATTCAAAGATCCCTTCTTAGTACCCTGAACAAATGAAATAAAATAAAAGGATGAGCTCAGATACTCAGTAAAGAGTTGCGTAAAGTAGAAGCTATCATGGATACAAAAGGCATAAATAATACGACGATATGAATAATCAATAAATGTTCCATATGAAAAATAACTTGAGCATGAAATATATCCATGAATAACATGACAATGTAAATAATTACAAGGACAATGATAACTAATTTCGTAGTGATGGAATTCATAATGTTAGACATCTTAATCTTATCGTCAATACTGCAGCCTAGACATTATACTTATCATCAAGACCTCAGCCAATACATTATACTTATCATCAAGGTTGCAACCAAGAAATCATTCTTATTGCAAATATCACAGCCAAAACATCATTCTTACCATCAAGACCATGGTCAAGACATCATTCTTATCGTCAAGACCATAGCCAATGCATCGTACTTACCGTCAAGACATCATTAATAAATATGTAGGCATACACCAAATACTCAAATTTATTTGTCTCATGAGACTTATCAATGTGCCGAGAGGCTATATAATTTCAGATCCTACCCGTCACTTACACATGTCCAATGCATTCTTCATATATTGAATAACTAATACAATACATGATCAACTTGTCTTAGTAATCAATAAACATCTTTATCGAAATAACAAACGTATGTGATACAAATACTTTCCCTAATTAATAAATGAAATAGCATGATCATAAGTCATTCGAAGAAAGAAGGTGGATGGTATCATTAGTGCATATCCTCAATGAAACATAAGAACTTTAAATAATGGTGGCATAGATAAAAAACACTTTTTTGGAAGAGCATTAAAAAATGGAGAAAGAACAAGAAAAGGTCTGCATTTTTTATACCCATTTTAGAAACAAATTTCAAATAGAAAGGGGAATGAAAATTTCTTTGAAAAGGAAACATGAAAACTTGGGGAAGAAGTTTATCAAAGAAAACCAATGGAGGCAATGAGAAAATGCATTAGTACGAGAAACATTTAAAAGAAGATTCCTTTCACATTTTGTAAAGAGACAAAGTTAATCGAAATTGAAGTCACAAGTCTCTTAAATATCATTTTCAAGAAGATGACCAAAAGAATTTTTCAAACATTATTTCAAGAGAAATCTCAAAAAATGGAATTTTGAAAAGGCCCATTCCATAAATGTAGAGTGAGGGATAAAAGATACAACATGAATAATATTTCAAAATATCATTATTAAAGTTCACATCGTTAAAAGGGCAACTCAAGTACCTTTTGAAAAGAGGTAAAGAGAAATATGAAAGTAAAAAAAAATACATATTTGGATTTGAAAATAAAAAAGGATAAGATTTGAGGGAAGAAGAATATGGATATTAAGGAAAAAAATCTCAATCAATAAGAAGCGAGATTGAAAAAGAAACCATTACAGCTTTGGTAATTTTTGAATCAAAATACCCTGAAAGAGAAAAACTTGAAATAGAACTTTAAATATCTTGAATAAAGATATTTACGATAAAATATGTTGGGGCACCATATAAACCATACAAATAAGAATATGTGCACAATACAAAACATGTCTCAAAAAAGAGAATATGAGACCAAGAAGTCTTACCTTTTACTTTCAACTTTCACAAAAGCACTTTATCCTCCTAGATAATAAACATATCCATCATAATCACTTATTTCATAATCTTATTCATATCTATTATCTTTTATATTCTTCAATCAGAATCATCCAAAACACATATATTAGTTGATGTTTATTTTCATCATCAGATGTTAGTAATTTCAATTGTTTCAAAAGTGTTTCGGAATAGCGATGTTGGCCCCAATTCATTAAAACAAAGTTCATCATTTCTAGATTAGAACATGTGTTTAAATCATTTAGTTTCAATGATTTAGGAAGCCCTATGTTCATTTGATGGAAATTATGGGCATGATTCGCAAGAATAGAATTCATGACAAGCTTGTTTCAGGTAATTTACCGATATCAACATGTCACTGTATAATGATCGTTAATTATTGTGTTATCATTCCAAAACCATATTCATGACATATATTACTCCTTAATATTATATATATACATCAAATGCATGTTTATAACCAGCCATGTAAGGCGATGATGAAAAACAAAACACATCATCCATGGAGACGATAGTTCATACGTACGTACAGGTGACGTTTTCATTTTTCAACAGACATGAAGGTAGATAATGATTTATCTTTCCATAATCATAATTATGACATAAATATCACATTTACTCATTAAATATATTCTTAGAACTAGCCATGTGAGACAATGATGAAAATCGAAACATGTTGTCCATGGAAGCGATAGTACGCACATATGCACGACCAATGTTTTCATTTTTCTAATGAATGATAGAATATAATTATTCCATAAACATAATAAGGTTTTAGTATAATGAGGATACTAATGTAATTATGTAATTAGGATAGAATAGATTTTTTGGAGGTAAAAGAAGAATAAAAATAATAGAAAAGAAAAATGAGTGATTGAGAGTTTTTACCTTACTCCTCGAAACAACTTTGTGAGTCTTCTCATATTGGTCTTTTAGTGAGACTATCACCTCTAAAACTAAAGAAAGAGAGTTGTGAAGTGCAAAATTTGGTTAAGCCAATAGGATTTAGATGTGAGAAGAAATGGAATAGTGAAGGGTCACTTTTATAAGTGAGAGGGGTGACCCTTTTGTAAGTGCTCATAACTTTATATTAAAGGCATGTCACTTTCAAAGTCAAGTGGTTTCAAAATGGACACTAATTGAGAAGGGGTAACCCTTGATTGAACCACCTCTCAACCACACAAATAAAAGATAAGATTTGGGGTATTTTAGAACTTTTCACCTTTGACTTTACTTTTTACCATAATTTACTTTTACCGCGTTAACTTATTTTTTTTTACCTCAACTTATTTTTATGCCAATAAATAAAATTGTCCTTATTAGCTAATTTGTATTTATTGATTCCAAATATGGATATCATTCTATCATATTCAATTTCTAGAAGTGATAAAACTTAATTTTAATAAAATTACACTTAACACAGTAAAAACAGGCTTTAGAAAAAATGTCTTTAAATGTAAAATTGAATTTACATCAAAATCACATGTAGTCTTGATTCTCATTGTATTGCTTGTGATTAAACAAAATAAAGTTATGAGACTTTAAAACCAATCCAAAATCGAATATATTCTTGTAAATACTTAAAAGGATAAAAAATAGTTTTTTTATTAGAATAAAACATCAATTAGGTTTTGAAATGGCATACATAGATTTAAACTCAACATAATATTTTTAAATGTTTTATTTTAATCATTAAACATATATTTGGTTCATAAAAAGTTTTTCATAAACTTTTAAGACGTTATTTTAGCATGGCCATGCCATAAAAATGACATCAACTATAAAAACAAAAATTTTCAATATTCATAAAAAAATCTAACTTTTTTTAAAAAAAAATCTCAAAAATTTACTCTAAACTAATTTTGACATGCTTAATCCAAAAATGATGTTCTTTTTATCAAATTCAAATTCTAAAATTTAGGAATTTAAGTTTTACATAGAAACATAAAATATAATAAAAGACTGTTTTTTATAAGAAAATGAATTTTTTATACCTTAAACGTTCTTAATGTTATATCATGTCAATTATCAATTAAACAAGTGCTAATCAATTTGTTTGTAAACATCTCATTAAAATAATATTTTAAAAATGCTCAATTTAATTTTCAAAATAAAAATACACAATATAGAGAAAAATACAATTCTTCAAAAAATGGGTCTTCTATCAATAAATGATTTTAATCGCATCATATTGAACATAATTATTTATCTTCTAACCATTAAATTTTTCAATACATTGATATCAAAACAAATAAAATTATTCTTTAAAACAATAATAATATGAATGGAATTAAAATACTGTGTTTTAACTATCTTTTTAATTTAATTGATTTTCAATGCTTTTTTGTAATTTTCATAATGATATTTTGCATTTTATTATTGTGAAATATTAACATAGTATATTACAAGTTATATAACAAGGTGTTTATTTAAAGAATAACACATACTAAAATCTCAGAAAATCGCATTCTCAAAGGCTTCTATTTCTCAAACCCCTCTCATGAATATCTAATCACCTTCTATCATGTGAGTCTGGTGACACTAGATATATCATGTAGTGATTGTGTAGCAAATAAGGGAAAAAAGATAATTTATGTTTTGATAAAATAGCTAAACTTTTTGGTTAATGCTTGATTTCAATTTTTGATATTCTTGTATTTATTGCTTCAATTTGTGAAAAACAAGCCCATGAAGAAAGTTTATCCAATTATAGACAAACATCTATTGCCCGAGACAAATTTGATCATTGTTACTTGGTTGACAAGGATTGAAGCTCAAATGGGTTGTTTGTTTCCTTTGTATGATTGTTTTTTTCCCTAAGAAGTTCCTATGTGGTAATCACCCTATGTGGTAATCATTTTAGTGATCTGATTCTAACTATCAAATTCAAATTTATAATTATCATCACATCCAACTTTTAATTCGAATCACATTAACATTTTGTTCCATCTCATTTGAACCAACATCTACATCTACGTCTTCAATATCAACTAAAGTTGCATTTTTTCATTTTGAATGTCTTAACTCAAGATTTTGATAAATTGACATCACCAACTAAAGCATCCAAATACATCATTTTATTGTCAAAAAAACACAAAATTCACCAAAGGTGCATGTCTCAATAAATCCAATGCCTTTTTTAGCCCAACGTCGCCGGAGCCAAGCACTTTTAATGCAAAGTACTTTAATGCAAAGTAGGATCACCACTTTACCCACTAAAGACCCCTCCAAGCCACCATACACAAGAAGTGTATTGGCTTCAACTCCTAGGGAATCAACATCCTCTCAAGTACCTTACCCTCCAATTCCAAAAACCAACGAACCACATTGTGCCACACAGACAGATTGATTGGTTCCATGCAACAATATAATCGTGTGGCATAATGTGGCGCATTGAATTTGGAATTTGGAATTTGGAAGATGAGATGCTTGAGAGGATAAAAGGCCACAGACAATGACAGCTAAAACTTGCAGAAAATTATTGCTATGGGTTAACTACAGAACAGTATCAGGGCTGAGAAATGACACCTGCGTCGCGGCATATTGAGTAATGCACAGGGTCCCTTCAGTTCTGTAGGATCTTCCGTGACTCAAGGTCTGCAAGATTTCCAAGTGAAGTGCTGGTGGTGCCATTTGATGAGACGCTGTTTCTCCTGCAACGCCCCAATTCTTCCTGAAGATTTTTCACCAGCACATGAAGCCTCTGAATGTTCTTCTCTTGGGATAAGATAATCTGCAGCCATTAACAGGCCCATCACAAGTGACGGTGGATTGTTTTGACAGAGTCAAATCCTAACACGGTTCATTCAGAATGCCAAAATGATTTCAAGGAACTGTCGGGGTATATTGATCATTCATTGGACAAATATGATAAAAGCATCCGGAATTATGGCCTTAATGCAGCTATGATTATATGACGCAACATAAATCATTTAATTTACACCACCCAAAATGAGTGGCCTTTTAAAATTTCCACAAGACAGGAAATTTAAAAGCAGAGTTCCGCTGAATCCGAACAAGGTCATGTTTCCCCTATCAGAAGGATACAGAAAAAAAAGTGACAAAATTGGATGTTAACGCAGCTCAGTCACAAGTAATTTCAGCCATGCGTGATGAAACAAAGGCAAATGCACAGCTTACCCTCTTCACTGAGCTGGAGAACTTGCCGGTAAAGGAAACTCTGGGACTTGACTCCTAGTTGCATTAAACTGGGATTCACGGAGCCAAAGTGGCCTCCGGGAATTACACTAGTCACTATAGATATCGATCCAATTTACATACATGACAGGGCCGTACTAATAGGGAGAAAAACAATTTAACACTGGGAGAATTGTTTCATTTCTTGAGCAATTAAACATTGGATAATGTGGTGGAATAACAATATTATGTTCCCTCCAGATAACAGAAAAATGTGAGGGACAAGTTCATGGATTTTCTAATAGTAAACAATGAGGGGCACAGGTCGATCGTAGCTAAATATTTGATTTCCGTTTAAGGGGCCTTCAACTGCGTGAAAAATGTTTAAAAGATGAGCAGCGGTAAATGCCAGCATGAGAGATCAAAAATGGAGTATTACCTTCTCTTTAACTTCTGTTTTTGAAAGCTGCTTATGGTTCGGTGAAACACTTGGAGTAGCCTCTAGGTCAACCACAAGCTGTTGCTTCCATTCAAACTGAGAGGTGATTATGAGCACCACCAAAAGAAAAGCAAGCAATAGAGGTCTTGACATAGTTACAACAAGTTGAGATGAGGCCTATCCATATGCAACCAGTTAAGATTTGGATTTTTAAAAATTATGATCACTTTACAAAAACGAAGAGCTTCACCAGGACGAACCATAAATTTTATAACCCCGCTTTAATTAACCTCGAATGCACCATCTCAAGATCACCAAGAGCCGAAAATGCAGAAAATTCCGATTTCTTTTATACCTGTGAATTTTCTTGGAGATTAGATTTGGAAACCCTATAGATCAGTATCACCATATTCTTCGAGATGGAAGGCGACGAAAACTGTCGGGGAAGAAAGCAGAAGGGCACGAAAAACTTACAGATCGATGATCGGCTCGAAAAGCACCTAATTAACAACAAAGGAACGCAGCCGCAACGCCTGAGATTTCCCAGAACACCTGTTTTCTCACACAGACAGTTTCTTCCGAGACGAGCAGTCAGGAGGGAGTGCGCTCGTAGTACGAAAGTTCGCACCGACTCCGGCACACTTTTATCTACGTTTGAAAGATACATGAACCAACAAACGAGAATATCCTCTTCCAAGCCCCTTTCACTAAGCATATATTGTTGATTGAAGATAAATATCTTGTGTCATATTATTCTTTTGATGGGGGGATTTTGTAACCAGATGTCATATTTCTATACGCATGATTTAACCACAATATGGCAGTATTAAAGGGCTTCAAACGAATCTAATAAAATTTATCAAAAGCTACGAAATCATGTTAAAACCCAGTTTTCAGGATCTCTCATGCATGATATTTTAAATCTGTGTGAAAACAGAAATGAAGAATACTGCTATAAACATACATGACATCGAAGAAGTCTCTACATCATCTTCGAATGTCATCGCATGGGTTTGAGAGAGATCACTAAGCAGCTTCTAAACGACATTTCACGTATGTGGTGTATCCACGGGCTGCGTTGAATCATCCGACCTTCGGATGAGATTAATCTTCCATTCACGATGTGTAATCATCTTGTATGCAGAGAAGGAAGAAGAAGAAAGGTTTGGGTGATAAGGAGTCTGGGCGCAACATGAAGTAATCATCCACTCACACATTGACGTCGCATGACAGTGATTTATATAACACCTAAGGACGCTCTATGGGTGTTTTGGCATTTATTCATGCGTTGTAACACCTGAATAAATGTTATTGTCATTACATGTATCGCATACATGAATGCAATCTCCACTCATGCATTACATCCCATGTAATGCTTTAATAAATAATACCTTTAAGCGAGTTGAACTATTTGAATATTAATACACTTAATATTTGGTTGTTCATATGATCAAAGGCAGTGGCATGCATGAAGTCTTATTTCACGCATGCATCTCGATATCTCATATATATGTCTCATGGATGTATCACTACCACAAAACGGGGCAAGGCCAGCGCCACCCTTTATCAGCGCAAACGAAAAAACGCTGATAAAATGGGTACCTTTATCAGCGCTAAAAAAAGTGCTGATAAACGTATCCCTTTATCACTGCTTTTTTTAAAAGCGCTGATAAAGGATCTACTTCCAAAAAAAAATCATTAAAAAAATATATTAATATTTAAATATATAGATATAGTTATATTGATATAAATATAATAAATATATTTTAAATATATTTTAGATAAGTATAAATACACAGTTACACTTAATATGTAAGATATTTAGTGAAAATGACTTATAAAAAATTAAAAAAATATTTTTAATTAATAATTTTCTAATTATTATGGAGTAATAGTCATTTAATAACAATTTGAAGACTAAAAAAATAAATAAAAATAAATAAAAAAGATCCAAAATATGTTGAAAACGCAACTCAAACTTCAAACGACCATAACTTTTGATCCGGGTGTTCGTTTGAGCTCTACCACATACCAAATCGAAGCCTGCGACGAGCTCTACACCATTAAATTTGGGAAAACCCCAAATAAGGTTTTTTCGAGTCCAAAAAAGGCCCAGAAGGCCTCTAAAACTGAGTTTTTAGTCGGGATACCCTGGTTTTTTAACATTTTGTGGATTTTCAGCCTCGTTTAAGGAGGTATTATTGACATTTTTTGGTGGGGACTGAATTTATTCCAAGGTATTACATTCATATTGATATTATGTCTTTGAAATTTTATCGTTTTTTATAATGCACAGCTATTTATAATCAAATATATAACAATATATACATATTTTTTATATATTCACACATAAAAATTTAATTATAAATATAAATAATAAAATATATTTACATATAAAATATATTAGCTTTATCTAAATAATAACTAATATCCATTTTATTTAAAATACCAATATATAAATATTTATATACTTATATATCAATCTAACTATATACATATATATATTAATATAGCTGCATATATATATTGATATAACTATTAATATATATATTAATATCACTATAAATATATATATTAATATAACTATATATTACTATATGAATAAATATAACTAAATATATATATAAATAAATAGACATGCCTTTGAAATTTTATCATTTTTTATAATGCACTGCTATTTATAATCAAATATATAACAATATATACATATTTTTTATATATTCACACATAAAAATTTAATTATAAATATAAATAATAAAATATATTTACATATAAAATATATTAACTTTATCTAAATAATAATTAATATCCATTTTATTTAAAATACCAATATATAAATATTTATATACCTATATATTAATCTAACTATATATATATAGATATTAATATAACTACATATATATATTGATATAACTATAAATATATATATTAATATCACTATAAATATATATATTAATATAACTATATATATATATATTAATATAACTATATATTACTATATGAATAAATACAACTAAATATATATATAAATAAATAGATATGTCATTAATTGGAGAAAAAATCAATACGACAGAGTGGTAAAGACTTTAGGCGCGCAAGGGGGAGGTCTCGAGATCAAATCTTGGTGGAGGCAAGGGCGTGCGCATGGGGGTGGATTTGGGGTGCTAGCGCTGATAAGGGGGTGAGTGTAGCGCTGATATAGGGTGGAGGGAGTGTGGGCGGGCGCTGGAGGGGCTGGAAAATGCTGTTAAAAGGGGGGGCTAAAGTGCTATAAAAGCCCCCCGATTGGCAGGATTTTTTTAAAAAATATTTATTTATTTTTTATTTTTTTTTACTTTTATCAGCGCTAAAAAAAAGCACTGATAAAAGACCCTTTTATCAGTGCTTCTTTTTAACCCTGATAAAAGACCCCTTTTATCAGCGTTTTTTTAGCACTGATAAAAGGGGTATTTATCAGCGCTTTTTGGAGCGCTGATAAAGGGGACTCCCCACCTTATCTTCGCCGGCTTTAACAGTGTTTTTCTAGCGCTGTTAAAAGCCATTTTTAGCGCTGATAAAAGGGGTATTTGTAGTAGTGTATGCATCCCACACATATGGCTTTAGGGCATATATCTCCTTCAATCTCTCACTTGCACTAAAACTTAATAGACTCATTGTCATTTCACATAATATTGTATCATATATAATAACTCATGAAATCATATCCAAAACCCTTTTGGATATCTTCCAAAACTCCTTTTGCAAAGCTATCATTATCATCGCCTTATATCAAATTATATGCAAATATCTTGTGAACACTCGTTCAAAACAATTTCGAATTAACTCTAAAACAGTTTTTAGACTAACTCTCGG
Source organism: Viscum album (assembly GCA_963277665.1). NCBI lineage: Eukaryota > Viridiplantae > Streptophyta > Magnoliopsida > Santalales > Viscaceae > Viscum > Viscum album. The sequence goes on along the minus strand of OY728157.1, from coordinate 449,149,948 downwards.
AGTCAAGCTCAATCCACATTTAATCAACCACAATGTATGACCCCACTTGCCTTTATTGCGTTGACAATGAATACGAATCACCATATCCATATATGTAAGCAAAGAGAAGCCTCTAGAAAAGTTTCAATGTTACTCAAGCTATAAAGGGATCTAGTGTGATCTCTATCAAACATGTGTATCTCTATGTAGGTTTTGGGCGTAGCAGAAGTGTGCATTGGGCGGTGCCTGATTTTTCTTTTTGCCATAATCGATGATCAATCTGAGATCTATACGACAATGAATGTTGTGATCCACAGAATTGAATCAAAGAAATAAGACAAGGTTAATCACGTTGAAACTAAAGAGAGGAGATCATTACATATTCTTTATAATTAATTTAATTAAATAAAGAATTACCTCTAAGGAATTCTTTATTTGTTGATGAATCTGGTGACAGATTTATAGTTCATCATCATTGCGTTGTAGATACCAAGTGTAGATTTCCTTTAGCGGTGATCCACACATGTTCCAGGAATCTCTAGACTTCGCCGAAGGAGTCTCTGGATGCTAGCATGGAAGATCCTTACACTTGCGTCATCCACCTTGATTACCTCGAGAATCGCTTCCAAATAATTCTCTTTGATCCGATGGAGGAGGATTGTTTGTCGTTCTTGAGAGCATTCTTGGAGAAGAGAGTTCTCTAGGCTTCAAATAATTCTCCAAGAATCGTTGTGCACAACTGAATTGGCTAATGAAAAAAATGACATAATTGAGTATTTATATTGTTAGGGTTAAGATAAAATAATTGCACAAGTGCCCTTAATTATTTATTTAATCCTAACAATACCCCATGTCAAATAATAATAGTAATATTATTATTTTTTGACATGCGCTGAACTTGCGAATTATAATTAAATATTATTTAATTAAATAATATTCAATATTATCATTTCTCACCGGATCATTAATCTCGGTCTGCCATTCCTCTGCAATATTTATTGGGCATTAAATAATATATTTTTATTTATTATATAAATATCAATGCATTATTTTAAAATAAATAAATAAATATTATATTCACTAAATATCAAATAAATATTTATTAAATATTCTACTTACAATATATTCTCTCGAATAACTAGTGAAAGAATAAATGCGATCAAGCATACATGAATAATTATTAAAGCACGTATGAGATTAATATTTATTCAACATATTGAATAATAAATAATAATATATTATTTAAGAGAGATTCTAGATAAACATAGTGTGTGACCCTCTAGGCTTCTTTCTCAGTAGCATTAGGCGAAGCAGTTTAAAGTCCAAGGTTAGTGTCTAGCAACATGTCAATGCACCCATAGAGAAATAAGTTAATGTCATAATGACATGTCACCTCATACAGAGGATTACCATATAATATAATCACTTTATCACACCATCTCTAATCGAGTAGGTTGTATGCTGGTACCTTTAACCTATGTGCTCAATATCTCTTTCTTTGACTTTTTAGAAACAGAACTTGCCTATAGAAGACCATGGTCATGGATTTATTTGGGCTATATCATTTTAATCAAAGGTCCTGAGATATTAACTTCCGTTAATGAACAGAAGGGATAAATCCTTTCTCGTATTATTTATTAATGCAATATTACTCATGACACACCCAACGTATACCACCTCGCCACAAACATCTGTCATCATGGTTTTCATCAATACATCAAAGTATGCGACTCACAATATCTATTAATAATAATCTTAAAGTCAAAGGAACAATACACATGTCTACGGATAAAAACATATAATGACATGTATAAATGCGGATTTTCTACTGGCGGCTCATGTTCTTATAATACCCTATTGGATATTACAAAGGGAGAACACCATGAGAAGGTGCCTTAAAGTCCTATGAATCTTCACCCTTGATGGTTTGTATCATTTCTATCCCTCAAATGATACCATCCAGCTATATAACACATATTCAAGAATAGTATCGTAGTACTTTCGAGTTCTCATCATAGCGGGGAACTACTATGATCTTTTAGTGTGATAGCTACTCTTAAGACATTATCACATACTATGTCATGCAGAATAATGATGATGATGTGATAAGTAGTTTATTAATATTCAAAACAATGAATACATGTTTATCATAAAGTACATACAAGTCGGTTCTAGGGCACAAACTCTAACAGACTCCCACTTGAACTAGAGCCAACTGCTAACAACCTTTAGTTTTCTAGCTTTCACATGATACTCATGCTTCTACTGAGATAGGCCTTTAATCAAGGGGTTATCCATTTTCTATTTCATGGGTACTTTTATCATTGCAACTTCACCCCTCTGATAGAAATCCATCAAGAGGTGATACTTCCATAGTATATGCTTTGTTCATTGGTGCGACCTTGACTTTTTTCAAGAGCCACAATTATATTATTATCACAATACAATGTGATAGAGTCTTTACTTTAGGTACCACATCAAGATTCTGAACAATGTTCTGAATCCAAACAACTTTCTTGGTTGCATTAGAAGCTGCTATATACTCAGACTTCACTGTAGAATCAGCGACAACTTGTTGTTTTGAACTCTTACAGCTCATAGCTCCTCCATTGAGACAAGAAACATATCTTGATTGTGAATTCAAATCATTTTGATATGTATGAAAACCAACATCAGTATAACCCCTGATGACCAGCTTCTCATCTCCTCCATACACGAGGAACATATCCTTAGTTCTTCTTAGATATTTAAGGATAACCTTAACATCAATCCAATGTTGTTCTCTTGGATCTTATTGATATTTTCCTACCATGCTCAGTGCATAGGTAACATCTAGTCTAGTATATAACATGGAAAACATGATTGATCCTATCACTGAAGTGTATGATATCTTAATCATTCTCTCTTTCTCTTGTAGTGTATGGGGACACATTTTCTTAGAAAGATGTAAACCATGTGACACTGGAACCAATCCCCTCTTGGATCATTCTATAATAAATATCATTAGTATCTGATCAATATATGTACTTTGACTTAGTCCAACCAGCCTCTTGGATCTATCATGAATGATCTTTATCCCTAGAATATATGATGCTTCACCTAAGTCCTTCATGGAGAAGCACTTGTTTAACTAGTCCTTAACTAACTGTAAGACTGGTATGTCATTTCCAATAAGTAATATGTCATCAAAATATACTACTAGGATAAGAACACATTCCCATTAAACATTTTGTAAACACACAACTCACATTCATTCTTAATTAAACCATATTCTTGTATGGCTTCATCAAATTAAATGTTTCTTGACCTTGATTCTTGCTTCAATCCATAAATGGATCTCTACAACTTGAAAATATTTTTGGCATTACCTTGAGTCATAAAACCTTATGGTTGTGTCATATAGACATATTCATTAAGGTTCCCATTAAGGAATGTAGTTTTTTACATCCATCTTCTAAATCTCATAGTCATGGTAAAGATGCTATAGAAAGTATGATTCTAACGGATTTAAACATGAAAACTGGTGAAAAGGTTTCATCGCAGTCAATTCTTTAATGTTGTTTAAAACCTTTAGACACTATCCTTTCTTTATAGGTACTTAATTTACCTTCGATGTCCAGTTTCCTCTTGAACACCCATTTGCATCCAACAGGCTTTACATCAACCGAGGCATCGACCAGAACCCAAACATGGTTCTAATACATGGAATACATCTTAGAATTCATAGGTTCTAGACATCCTGCAGCTTCTGAGCTCTCTACTACCTCCTTTTAGGAGAAATATTCATCATTATAAATCAATAATGAGTCACCATCCTTGGAGACTAGAAAACCATATCTCTATGGTTCTCTTACCTCTCTTGAGCTCCTACGTAGTACTTGTGTTTCAAAACTACTTCTTCCACAAGGACCTGTGAAACATGTTCCTGTACCAACTATTGTGTATCTTGAGCATCAAATTCTTCGAAATTAATCTTTCTCCCACTATACTTTTTGAGGATTTTCTCCCTCTCAAGAAAGACAACTTGTCTAACGTCAATCACTTTCTTATTTGAGGGGTTGTAAATGTAGTATCCCTTTGTTTCCTTGAGATACCCTATAAAGATACACATCATGCCTCAGGGTGCTAGTTTGTTTCCTGATAAGGCCTTAAGAAATTCCTCGCAATCCCGTACATGTGTATGTCATAAAATGGGTTTCTTTTCACTCTATAACTCTAAGGGAATTCCATTTCCCACTTTAGTTGGTACTTGGTTTAATGTGTATGCCACAATTTTTAATGCATATCCATAAAAGGATAATAGAAGATTTGCATGGATCATTATTGACCTTACCATGTATAATAAGTTACAATTCCTCCTTTTACTAACACCATTCCATAATGGTGTATAAGGTGTATTGAGTTGAGATAGAATCCCAAAATCTAGTAGAAAGTCGATGAACTCTTGGTTAAGATATTCACCAACTCGATTAGATTGAAGCTTCTTTATCTTCTTACCAAGATGATTATCTACTTCATTCTTGAATTTCTTGAATTTCTCAAAGGACTCAGACTTATACCTCATTAAGTATACATAATCATATATACTCAAGTCATTAGTAAAATTTATGAAGTAAGAATATCCACCTCTATCTTTTACTGAAAATGGTCCACACACATCAGTGTGTACCAATCCTAGAATCTCTTGGGCCCTTTCACCCTATCCACCGAATTGTGGTTTGGTTATTTTTGATTATAAGAAATCATGATTTATTTCAAGTGTTTTTAGCTCAGAATAGTTTAAATAACCATCTTGATAAATCCTTTTCAAATGCTTCTCATTTACATGACCAAGATGGTGATGCCACAACTGAGTGTTATATGAGTCATGTTAACATGATTCGTTATTGATTTCCAACACTTGGTTTTCATAATTTAATACATAAATACCATTATTTAAATGTTCCATACCATAACATAAGCTAACCTTATAAAAGAAACAACTTTTATTTTCAAATTTGAAAATAAACCCATTTGTATCTAAAAATGACATTGAAATTATGTTCTTGGTAATTGTAGGTGCATAATAACAATCACTTAAAACTAAAATCATTCTTGTTGGCAATGAAAGGAGGTATTAACCAATGGATAGGGCAGCCAGCCTCACTCTATTGGAAGCTCTCAGATCCACCTCTCATTTGGAAATCTTTCAAAATCTACTTGGTTCCTACATTTGGATACAAATGTAAGCACCACAAGCTGTATCCAATACCCAATGTGTAGAAATGGAAAGATTGCACTTGATAACAAATGCACCTTTAGTTTCCCCATGACTCTGGGTGTAGTTCCTCTTCCAGTGGACTTACTTCCCATATAAAAAACATACTTCCTCCTTTTCATTGCCCTCCCTCTATATATTCTTCTTTTTAGTAGGATGGTGGCTGAGAGTTTTAGATTATTTATAAGTCTTAGGACCCTTTTCCTTTTCTTTCATCTTCTTATTCACTATAAGGACTATAGGTTTGTTATGCCCCATGTCCTTATCCACTTAGAGAATCGAGGTGAGAAGTTCTGAAAGACTCTTATCACTATTGATCATGTTGTAATTAACAATAAAGTTGGAGATGATCTTTGGTAGCGATGAAAGTATGAGATCTATATGCAACTCATCCGATAATTTAATCCCTAAGATGTACAGGCATTCAATTTATCCAATAATATTGACTACATGAGGCCTAGATGACACAAACTCTCCAAGATTATTTGTGAACAAAGCATTGGAGATCTCATACCTCTCTTTTCTTGCCTTCTCTCGATAGATATCCCAAAGGGGAGACATCATGTTATAGGAATCCATATCCTCATGTTGCTTTAAAATCTAATTGGATGTGGATGATAGCATGAAGCATTGAATATCTTTAGCATCATTCAGATGTTTCTCATAGAGAGATAGCTCTTTATCACCTTCCTCATTTCCAGGCATAACTGGTAAAGGTTCTTCCAGCACATACAATTTCCTTTCATGGCAGAGGATGGCCCATAAACACTTTTTCCACTCCTAGAAATTAGTTCTGGTGAGAAGGTTTTCCATCTCAAGTATAGATCACAATAATATGTTTGATTTCATTTTATTACTATTTCTAAAAAATAAGATGAGCATAATTTTATTACTTTATTCGATAAATTTAGACAAATAAATAAATATTATATTTATTAGTCTCCCACTATTCTATCTTAACCCAATATCCCTCACTATTGGATTTGGAACATCCCGTTTCTTGGATATTCTAGTGGAAAGGATCCATATTCCCTTTCTCATTACCCAACTTTGGTTGGTCAAGAAAATTAAATGGTTTTAGGTAGGAATTTCAAATTCCAACTGCATTAACTCACAGTTCCTTGATCTGCTGAGTGGACTCCCCAATTCTGAAATCATTAATTTATATTTTCTCAACCTTTTCCTCTAAGTTACACCAAGTCTTTCTTTGACAGTCAACCCTTGATGATAACCAAGTTAGGTCAACCCAAAACCTCAAGTTAGAATTCCTTGATAATTTAAATCACCCCAAATTTGAATGGTTAAGCACTTTGAACTATGGTTCGATTCTAACCTAAGTAATAGAAGGATATACCAACTTAATATTTTATTGAGGGATTTTATTCTTTTATGCATAAATTTACAATTATTACCTCTATCACATGCTTGTAAATATTAAGTGGGATTACTTAAGTGATTAACCATGTATTAAATAATATTTACACATAATCTAGTTTATTTTAGTTCCACATTGCATGCTTGTTCTTTCATTAAGTTTGCGATCATGACAAGACATCCATAATAAAATAACCATGAAACTGATAGAAATAAAATAAAGGGTATGATCATGAGCTTATACTAATGATCAGTTTATCTAGAGGTTGATAAACTAACCATTGACCTAGGGGAGAAACACCTTGAACAAATTGAGGTTCATGTTTACATCTTTCCACCTGTACACCTTTGTATCTCCTTGGATTGGTTTCACCTTGGCTTTTAAATTGAACTTCATCCACTAGCTTGGGAGATCTAACCATTACAGATGCCTTTTACTCATATGTAGGTGAGGGGGAAAAGGGGTTTACATAAAAGAATCCATGGGAATGCATGGCCTACATAATAATGAGGAGAGAAGCCACGTAGGCCATCAATTTAATTTAATAATACATTAAATGAAACCAATCACATACAAAAGATTTTTTCTAGATCATGATCATCCACATGCATGCAATGAATTACGCATTTAATAAAACTAGCATTCTATTCTTAATTGTTCTTATTTAAGATAAATCATGTTCAAATCGATTAATTAATATCTTTAATTAACCAATCCTTTTATCTTAATTCTTATCTAAATTTCCTTGAGATTATCATCCATTATAATTTTAAAAACATTAAAAAATCATTTAAAATTAACCTTGTACATAAATGTACCTTGAAGACAACACGGTGATTACCCATCCAAATCTACCCAACATGTATTATACTCGTATACCATTGTACTCTTGTGAAATATGACATACATAAGTTATCACATACTTTCACAATGTGTACTTCATAGATGATTACATGAATTATATGATTTTTTAGTCACATGTTATGCTTCAATGCACTTAGAGTAACAACTTGTAATATGACTCATACATGATATGTAGATATGAATATTACACAAATATTAATTAAACATTTAAACATTTATGTATATTCAAACCTATCACATGGTGTGTCCTATATTTATGACCACAGGAAAGTACATGTCTCAAGGTTTTCATAGTAAAATAAATTAATTTTAAATCTGTGTAACTTATTATAAATATAAGGCTTATAGATCTGATATACACAGTGTGTAAACCTTTCACCATTTATTCGAGTCACATGCCTAGGGACTCAACGTGTATTCTATGCCTCGAAAAAATTGGAGTACATAACATGTCCAATAGGACACACGCCGTGTTGAATTCGTATTACATGGTCACTAGTTAGGTGGGAAATGTATTGAATACATGACCCATCTTTGACTCAAATGAACTACACACTGTGTACATGGGCTACATGACATGTACTCTAGTGGACCGTGTGCCTGTCTATCCCGATCAACACACAATGTAAGAATTAACTACACTGCATGTCATTAATGCACACAGGTTGATTAATTTCTGAATTAACTCCTGGTGCATTGAACACAACTACACAACATGTAACTCCGGTTACACGGTGTGTACTACTGTGTTATCCAGGCATAATCCTTGGCACCTATGGATGAGTTCTTTGATTTTATTTTGATAAAAAAATTAAACATCCTGATTAGATCTATGAGAAACAGATGAGGAAGTAGCATATCTCGCAATTCAGATTAAAAGAGTGATTAAAATTGAATTGAAAAACTAAATTACAAATATGCAAATCACCAATGATTTTTTAAATAATTACAAATAATAATGTGCCCACTCTACTGCCACTTTTAGGTTCCGGGCGCAGTGGAAGCATGCATTGGGTGGTGCCCAACTTTTATTTTTTTCCATAATTGATGATCAATCTGAGATCAATACAACGATGAACATCACGATCTACAAAATTGAATCAAAGAAATAAGATAAGGGTAATCACTCCAGAACCAAATATAGAAGATCAACACATATTTTTCATAATTAATTTAATTAAATAAAGAATCATCTCTAAGGAATTATTTCTTTATGATGAATCAGGCAATAGATCTACAGTGCACCATCATTGTATTGTAGAAACAAAGTGTAGATTTCCTCTAGTGGTGATCCACATGTATTCCAAGAATATCCAGACGTCGCTGAAGGAGTCTCCGGGTGCTAGCACAAAAGATCCTTATGCTTGCATCATCTTCCTTGATCGCCTCAAGAATCACTTCCAAAGCATTATCTTTGATCCAGTAGAGCATGATTGCTCACCATTCTTGGGAGCATTCTTAGAGAAGGGATCTCTCTAGGCTTGAGAGAATTCTCTAAGAGTCGTTGTGCACAACTAAATTGACTATTGAGAAAAATGACATAATTGGGTATTTATATTGCTAGGGTTAAAATAAAATAATCTCACAAGTGCCCTTAATTATTTATTTAATCCTAGAAATACCCTATATCAAATAATAATAGTAATATTATTATTTCTCAATATGTGCTAAACTTACAAATTATAATTAAATATTATTTAATTAAATAATATTTAATATTATAATTTCTCATTAGACCATTAAACTTGGTCCTCCATTCCTCCACAATATTTATCAGTCCTTGAATAATATATATTTATTTATTAAATAAATATCACTGCATTATTCACTAATAAATAAATAAATATAATATTCATTAAATAGAAAATAAATATTTATTAAATATTCCGCTCATAATATATTCTCTTGAATAACTAGTGACAAAATAAATGTGATCAAGCATACATGAATAATTATCAAACTATGTATGAGATTAATATTTATTCAAAATGTTAAATAATAAATAATAATATATTATTTAATTGATATTCTGGATACCCTTAGTGTGTGACCCTCTAGGAATATTTCTCAGTGGCATTAGGTGAAGTAGCCTAAAATCTAAGTTTAGTATCTAGAAACACACCAAGACACTCATAGAGAAATAAGTTAATGTTACAATGACATGTCACCTCATATAGATGCTTACTATGTAATTTAATCCCTTTATCACACTATCTCTAATCGAGCATGTTTCATGCCGGTGACATCAACCTATGTGCTCGATATCTCTTTCTTTGAATATCCAAAAATAGAACTTGCCTATAGAACACCATGGTCATGGATTTATTTAGGCTATATCATTTCCATCAAAGGGCCCAATATATTAACTTTTGTTAATAAACAAAAGGGATAAATCCTTCCGTTCATTATTCATTAATGCAATATTACTCGTGACGCACCCAACGTATCCTACCTTACTGCGAAAATATGTCGTCACAGTTTTCATCAATACATCAAAGTACCCGATTCATAATATCCATTAATAATAATCTTAAAATATAAGGACCAATACACACATACACATACAGGAACATCCAATGACATGTATAAATGTAAATTTCCTACTAGAGGGTCCTATTCTCATAATATTCTACTGGATATTACCAAGGGAGAACGCCATGAGAAGGTACCTCAAATTCCTATGAGTATCCACCCCTGATATCCTGTATCATTTGTGTCCCTCAAATGAAATCATCTGACTATAGAACATATATTCAAGAATAGTGTCGTAGCACTTCCGGGTTCTCATCATAACAGGGAACTGCTATGACCTTTTAGTGTGACAACTATTCTTAGGACATTATCACATACTATGTCATGTATAATAACAATCATGATGTGATAAGTATTTTATTAATATTAAAAACAATGAATACATGTTTATAATAAAGTATGTAGAAGTTGGTTCTAGGGAACCAACTCTAACACTCTATACCTATGTCCACCAGTCTGCATCATATTCAAATGTGCATTCCCATATTTTCTCTTTGTCTAAGAAATTTAATGACCATGAGAAACAGCGCATGTCAATCTCATATAACCAACTCATTTTTTCTCAATGAATACATCACATGTCATTTATCCTTATAGATAAGCACATCAAATGTACCTTATCCAGATAGATATGCAATATCTAGATGCAACTACACACTCCCACAATCTACCTCAATCGACAAATAAGATGTCATACTCATCATACAAGAGGAAAAATCCCATTTTGGTTATGCTTCAATAAATAAAATGATCAACAATATACCCAACCACCCACCGTATTAGCTAAGTCAATATGTAGACTTGTGTAAGTAGGGTATCAAAGTATAAAGGTTATCATGCTAGATATCTCTCTAACCTTACGTAATAGGGATTCAAATATTATTCATGCACCCCTAGTTTACCAAAGACATCTGTAAGACTCTCCATGTGGTATACATAGTAGGTCATCAAATGCACATAAAGAATCTTATTCTTTGTTTTGTTCCTTATAGTCATATTTTTATCCCTATACAAGAATCCTACTCACACTATAATAATCCATGATGAACATTGGTTAGGGATAAACTCAAATTCCTACTTTAAGAAGTCAATTATTATTATAATTCGCAAAATATGTTTATATATATATATACAATTATATAACCAATGTGAAATAATGATAAAGTGAATATTGAATTTTAATATGATACATTTAATACTCTTAAAAATGGTTAAGAATATTTAAAAAACCCAACAAAAGCACAAGTTTATCATATCATATATAAAAAATGGTCAGATCAACCCTATGTTTGTCGCAATTTCAAAGTTTTTTCAAATAATTACATCATATGAAATTAAAATCACATATATATATATAACCATAAGATGAAACCTTCCCACTAAATTCTATAGAGGGAAACATAAATGAAGTAAGCTAGTTTGAATAAAGGTGAGATTTTGGAATCATCTTCCTAACTATTCAACTCTTTAAACATATTAAAACCTTTTAACATCACAACATCAAATTATATGATGTCAACTTCTGTCGTATACTTAAAACTATTTTTAAGTTTATCATTATCATAATTGGAACCCTATTCCATCAAACTTTTTAATTGAATTAATTTAACTATTTACATTATTGTTTACCAGTCCTCCTGATTAGACACTAAATGAGGCTAATATTAATTGTTAATATATATAATATTCATGTTCTTTATTATTAATAAACACCATTTTAGTTCATTTTACACTTTGAACATCATTTCACATTATGATTGTAATACCTTCTTAAAATGCACTATTATGTGGTACATTTTTGAACATCATTTAAAGTACCCAATGATTCATCTGATTTTAAGGAATATAATTATCCATATTTCAGTTTGATATTTTGGTAAATTTATCTAAACTTAAATATGATCATGTTTCATTTAGGGATCAATGGAGAATTCATGGAAGAAGATGAGGATATTTTGTGATGAAAGGAAACAGTTATGGAGAAGTCAGACTGGACACCATCTCATTGATGAGAATGTGGGGCCCAACATACAAGCCCAATGAAACCCAAATTTCGTGGGATGATAGAATAAATATATAGGAAAAAGTCATTCTTCAGTATCCAGTGCTAATTCGGCCTCCATTGTGGTCATTTAGGCAGCCCAAGTTAGAGATAAAATTCTGGTCCAGATTCTGCGTCTTATAAAAACATCCCATAAATATAATCAAATATCTTAATATACAACTCCAAATGGGCCCAAATTTTACAGTCAGTTATAATACATCCGGGGATCCATTTTCTTTTTATATGTCCCACTCTAATTCTTCCATCTAGAAGGTCTTACAAGCGCGTCTGTTCAGTGGATGAAAGCTGAATGCCACCTCGGGTCAAGGGTGGAAGAATCAAATCTTTCTCAACTTTCCACCCACATATAGCCTACCATAACCAATTAGAAAGATTTTTACTATTGGAGGCTAGACCCAAGGCTCCCAAAATGCCTATTTAAGGTAGTGGTGTTGGAGATCTTTGAGATTTTTTTTCATCTTAACGTTATGCTGCTAATTTCTCTTTGTAGCGTTCTTCCTTCACATGCAAGTTGTTTTAATTCATCCTTGTTTCTTAATAAAAGTTATTATTCTAATCTTATTATATTGTTCTACATATCACGTTGATACTGTTGGTTCAAGGTGTGAATTTATTCACACCATAATTTGTGATATTTATCACACAACGGTGGAGTGATCGATTTTTGATGTTTTTTTACTTCTTCAATTCCACCCTCGTAAGTCTACATCCCGCTTCCGTTGAAGACATGTCATCTATTGTGATCTCTATCAAACATATGTATCTCTATGTATTTTTTGGGAATAAAAGAAGTGTGCATTGGGCGGTGCCTGATTTTTCTTTTTTCTATAATTGATGATCAATCTGAGATCTATACGACAATGAATGTTGTGATCCACAGAATTGAATCAAAGAAATAAGACAAGGGTAATCAGGTTGAAACTAAAGAGAGGAGATCATGACATATTCTTTATAATTAATTTAATTAAATAAAGAATTACCTCTAATTAATTCTTTATTTGTTGATGAATCTGGTGACATATTTATAGTTCATCATCGTTGCGTTGTAGAAACCAAGTGTAGATTTCCTTTAGAGGTGATCCACACATGTTCCAGGAATCTCTAGACTTCGCCGAAGGAGTCTCTGGATGCTAGCATGGAAGATCCTTACACTTTCTCCATCCACCTTGATTACCTCAAGAATCGCTTCCAAAGAATTCTCTTTGATCCGATGGAGGAGGATTGTTTGTCGTTCTTGAGAGCATTCTTGGAGAAGGGAGTTCTCTAGGCTTCAAATAATTCTCCAAGAATCGTTGTGCACAACTGAATTTGCTAATGAGAAAAGTGACATAATTGAGTATTTATATTGTTAGGGTTAAGATAAAATAATTGCACTAGTGCCCTTAATTATTTATTTAATCCTAAAAATACCCCATGTCAAATAATAATAGTAATATTATTATTTCTCGACATGTGCTGAACTTGCGAATTATAATTAACTATTATTTAATTAAATAATATTCAATATTATCATTTCTCACCGGATCATTAAACTCGGTCCGCTATTCCTCTGCAATATTTATTGGGCATTGAATAATATATTTTTATTTATTATATAAATATCACTACATTATTTTTCAATCAATAAATAAATATTATATTCACTAAATATCAAATAAATATTTATTAAATATTCTACTCACAATATATTCTCTCGAATAACTAGTGACATAATAAATGTGATCAAGCATACATGAATAATTATTAAAGCACGTATGAGATTAATATTTATTCAACATATTGAATAATAAATAATAATATATTATTTAACAGAGATTCTAGATAAACTTAGTGTGTGACCCTCTAGGCTTCTTTCTCAGTAGCATTAGGTGAAGCAGCTTAAAGTCCAAGGTTAGTGTCTAGCAACATGTCAATGCACCCATAGAGAAAGAAGTTAATGTCATAATGACATGTCACCTTGTACAGATGATTACCATATAATATAATCACCTTATCACACCATCTCTAATCGTGTAGGTTGCATGCCGGTACCATTAACCTATGTGCTCGATATCTCTTTCTTTGACTTTTCAGAAATAAAACTTGCCTATAGAACACCATGGTAATGGATTTATTTGGGCTATATCATTTTAATAAAAGGTCCTGAGATATTAACTTCTATTAATGAATAGAATGGACAAATCCTTTCTCACATTATTTATTAATGCAATATTACTCATGACACACCCAACGTATACCACCTCGCCACGAACATCTGTCATCATGGTTTTCATCAATACATCAAAGTATGAAACTCACAATATCTATTAATAATAATCTTAAAGTCAAAGGACCAATACATATGTCCACTAATAGGAACATCCAATGACATGTATAAATGTGGATTTTCTACTGGTGGCTCCTGTTCTTATAATACCCTATTGGATATTACAAAGGGAGAACACCATGAGAAGGTGCCTTAAAGTCCTATGAATCTCCACCCCTGATGGTTTGTATCATTTTTATCCCTCAAATGATACCATCCATCTATATAACACATATTCGAGAATATTATCGTAGTACTTTCGGGTTCTCATCATAGCGGGGAACTGCTATGAGCTTTTAGTGTGATAGATACTCTTAAGACATTATCACATACTATGTCATGCGGAATAATAATAATGATGTGATAAGTAGTTCATTAATATTCAAAACAATGAATACATGTTTATCATATAGTACATACAAGTCGGTTCTAGGGCACAAACTCTAACAGACACCCACTTTCACTAGAGCCAACTGCTAACAACCTTTAGTTTTCTAGCTTTCACATGATACTCATGCTTCTACTAAGATAGGCCTTTAATCAAGGGGTTATCCATGTTCTATTTCATGGGTACTTTTTTCACTGCAACTTCACCCCTCTGATAGAAATCCATCAAGAGGTGATACTTCCAGAGTATATGCTTTGTTCATTGGTGCGACCTTGACTTTTTTCAAGAGCCACAATTATATTATTATCACAATAAAATGTGATAGAGTCTTTACTTTAGGTACAACATCAAGATTATGAACAATGTTATGAATCCAAACAACTTTCTTGGTTGCATTAGAAGATGATATATACTCAGAATCCGCTGTAGAATCAGAGAAAACTTGTTGTTTTTAACTGTTACAGCTCATAGCTCCTCTATTGAGACAAAAAACATATCTTTATTGTGAATTCAAATCATTTTGATATGTCTAAAAACCAACATCAGTATAACCCCATATGACCAGCTTCTCATCTCCTCCATACACGAGGAACATATGCTTAGTTCTTCTTAGATATTTAAGGATAACCTTAACATCAATCCAATATTGTTCTCTTGGATCTTCTTGATATTTTCCTACCATGCTCAGTTCATAGGTAACATATAGTCTAGTATATAACATGGCATACATGATTGATCCTATCATTGAAGTGTATGATATCTTAATCATTCTCTCTTTCTCTTGTAGTGTATGGGGACACATTTTCTTAGAAAGATTTAAACCATGTGACACTGGAACCAATACCCTCTTGGATCATTCTATAATAAATCCCTTTAGTATCTGATCAATATATGTACTTTGACTTAGTCCAACCAGCCTCTTGGATCTATAATGAATGATCTTTATACCTAGAATATATGATGCTTCACCTATGTACTTCATGGAGAAGCACTTGTTTAACTAGTCCTTAACTTACTGTAAGACTGGTATGTCATTTCCAATAAGTAATATGTCATCAAAATATACTACTAGGATAAGAACGCATTCCCATTAAACCTTTTGTAAAAACACAACTCACATTCGTTCTTAATTAAACCATATTCTTGTATGACTTCATCAAATTAAATGTTTCATGACCTCGATGCTTTCTTCAATCCATAAATGGATCTCTGCAACTTGAAAATATTTTTGGCATTACCTAGAGTCATAAAACCTTAAGGTTGTGTCATATAGACATATTCCTTAAGGTTCCCATTAAGGAATTTAGTTTTTTACATCCATATTCCAAATCTCATAGTCATGGTAAAGATGCTATAGAAAGTATGATTCTAACGGATTTAAACATGAAAACTGGAGAAAAGGTTTCATCGTAGTCAATTCTTTAATGTTATTTAAAACCTTTAGACACTATCCTTGCTTTATAGGTACTTAATTTACCTTCCATGTCCAGTTTCCTCTTGAATACCCATTTGCATCCAACACGCTTTACATCAACTGACGCATCGACCAGTACCCAAACATGGTTCTAATACATGGAACACATCTTAGAATTCATAGGTTCTAGCCATCCTGCAGCTTCTGAGCTCTCTACTACCTCCTTTTAGGAGAAATATTCATCATTATACATCAATAATGAGTCACCATCCTTGGCGACTAGAAAACCATATCTCTATGGTTCTCTTACCTCTCTTGAGCTCCTACGTAGTACTTGTGTTTCAAAACTACTTCTTCCACAAGGACCTGTGAAACATGTTCCTGTACCAACTCTTGTGTATCTTGAGCATCAAATTCTTCGAAATCAATCTTTATCCCACTATACTTTTTTCGGATTTTCTCCCTCTCAAGAAAGAAAACGTGTCTAACGACAATCACTTTCTTATTTGAGGGGTTGTAAATGTAGTATCCCTTTGTTTCCTTGAGATACCCTATAAAGATACACATCATGCCTCAGGGTGCTAGTTTGTTTCCTGATAAGGCCTTAAAAAATGCCTTGCAATCCCGTACATGTGTTTGTAATAAAATGGGTTTCTTTTCGCTCCATAACTCTAAGGGAATTCCATTTCCCAATTTAGTTGGTACTTGGTTTAATGTGTATGCCACAATTTTTAATGCATATCCATAAAAGGATAATAGAAGATTTGCATGAATCATCATCAACCTTACCATGTCTAATAAGGTACAATTCCTCCTTTTACTAACACCATTCCATAATGGTGTATAAGGTGGAGTGAGTTGAGATAGAATCCCAAAATCTAGTAGAAAGTTGATGAACTCTTGGTTAAGATATTCACCAACTAGATCTGATTGAAGCTTCTTTATCTTCTTACCAAGATGATTCTCTACTTCATTCTTGAATTTCTTGAATTTCTCAAAGGACTCAAACTTATACATAATTAAGTATACATAATCATATATACTCAAGTCATTAGTAAAATTTATGAAGTAAGAATATCCACCTCTATCTTTTACTGGAAATGGTCCACACACATCAGTGTGTACCAATCCTAGAAGATCTTTGGCCATTTCACCCTATCCACCGAATTGTGTGTTGTACCTCTCGTATCCCCTCGTGGTTTAATTTTCATGATCACAATCACTTTCATGTTTATCTAACTTTGTTTTTAAGTGTTGTGGATGATAGGCAAAAGATTGCCAAAGGATTGACCCAAGAAAGTTGGAAAAATGGACTGAAATTCAGTCCACCGGCCAACCGGTGTGATAGCACCGGCCAGCCGGTGGAACTGGCGGAGGCATTGCCCACTTCCAGGTTCCACCGGTCGACCGGTGGCTCTGTCACCGGTCGACCTGTGGCACCCAGCCCAAATAGTGTTTGCTACTGTCTTGCCACCGGCCAGCCGGTGGCTCCTCCACCGGTCGACCGGTAGAGCCTGGATCAAGACTCTTCTTCTCTACCAAGGCACCGGCCAGCCGGTGGAGCTGTACCGGCCAGCCGGTAGCCCAGTCAAACTAGCCGTTGGCTTTGACCAGTCAACCTTCTTTTGGCCTCCAACGGCTCCGAGGCCTTTCCCAACGGCTCCGAAGACTCCCCAAGGGTTCCATGCCTATAAATAAAGGCCAAGGAAGCCCCGGACACTTACCGGAACATATACGAAGCCAACGGACATATTTTGGATCAATTGGCCAACCTCCGGCGACTTCCTCTAAGGGAACCCCAAGTGCTCCAACAACTTCCACATCCAAGGAGCTCCACCCAAGAAGCTTGGAAGCGGCCTTCAAACATCTCCAATCAATCAAAGGCGCCCAAGACTTCCTCAATTACGGTTTTTCTTTGTATATTTATTTTGATCTTTAAATTTGGGTTTGTGCCTACAAACCCCAAACTCTTTTCTCATCTCCCTTTCTTTTGGGTTTCACATCACCATTAAGGTGTGAAGAGGTTTCTTCAAGCCTTCCCTTTTAAAAGGCTTGTGTCACGGTGAGCTAGCCTTCACCCGTTAAAAAGGCTAGTGGGTTCTTACTAAACCATTAAAAGTAAGTGGGTTCTTGCTCAACCAATAAAAGCAAGCTGTAATAGGTCCTAGTGCTACCTCAAAGCCTAGTGGGTTTCTTGCTAAAACCATTGAAAAGCAAGCGGTAGGAATCTCTCAATGGTTGAGTTGGGAGCGGAGACGTAGGCCGGGTTTTGGCCGAACTCCGTTATCAATTTTGTGTGTCTTGCCTCTTTACTTTCCGCTGCATTTTTAACTTTGATTTTAATTTGTTAATCAATTTTTTAAAAGGCAATTCACCCCCCCTCTTGCCATCTTTTCCCCCGTTTGTTCCGATCCAACAATTGGTATCAGAGGACGTATTTGAATAATTCCCTAAACCGGTTTCAAATTAAAGATCCTATTTTTTTTTATGGCTTCTACCGCTTCTTCCTCTCAATCCCCCGAAGGATATTCTTTGGATCGTGCTCCATTCTTTGATGAAGCCGATTATAGTTTTTGGAAAACCCGCATGACCACATTTCTTAAAAGTCTTGGATATCCTATTTTTAAAATTGTCATGCATGGTTATACTCTCTCTAGTAAAGATGAATCTCAATGGACCCCCGTAGACATTGCAAATTTCGAGCTTGATGGCAAAGCCATGAATGCTCTACATTGTGGGTTAGATCGTTATGTTTTTGATCATATTTCTTCTTGCTCTACTTCACATGATATTTGGAAATGTTTAGAGCTAACCCATGAAGGTACTAGCATGGCTCAAAAGCAAGAACCGGCTCAAAAGCAAGAACCCGCTCGAAAGCAAGAACCCGAGGCAAAATCCGTACCCGTTTGCCCATCTCACAAGAAAAGGGCCAAGAAGGAGAAGAAGAAGGCTTCAAAGGCAACAAGGAGTGATAGCTCCACCTCTTCATTCTCCTCCTTCTCCTCGAGCGACCAAGGTAAAAAATGCCTAATGGAAAATCATGAGGTATCATCTTCCGACTCTTCTTCCTCGTCTTCTAGTTCTTCAAATTCTTTCAATCATCTATCTTATGAAGAACTCTCACACGCTAGAGACCAACTAGAAAAAGGTTTTCATACTTTATCGTCAAAATTTGTTGCTTTAAAAAAGTCTTTCAAAAAACTCTCTTCCGAAAAAGAACAACTTCTCAAAGAGAAGGAAGAGTTGTCCCTTAAAATCCAAAATTTTCCAAATGTTGATTCCATGGAATCAACCATCAAAGACCTAAGGGAGACCTTAGCCAAGTTCACCCAAGGTGAACAAAATTTGTCCAAACTCTTAGGTTCTCAACGAGTATCTAGAACCACCAATGGACTTGGCTACACCAATATAGCTTCCTCCTCCCATGCACCCACTATTTTTGTAAGGGGGAGCTCCGATTTTAAATTTTGTAACTATTGCAAAAAACCCGGGCACCTTATTTATGAATGTAATTGTAAAAATGCCCGGTACGGCCAACCCAAGTCTATTTTTTATTCGGACGAATTCTATAGGAGAAGACCCGCCATGAGACAAGTGTGGATTGAAAAATCCCTTTTGGCGAGTCTCACCGGGCCAAAATTTGTCTCTTTTCAAAATCCCTCTCCCCGGTGATTAGTTCTTTCTATTTAGGGGGAGTTAGGTTTTTTGATTTCATTTTCAAAATTTCGATTCAAACTTTCAATTTCAACTTTTGATTTCATTTTCAAAATTTTTTCATTTCAAACCTTCAATTTCAACATTTGGTTTCAAATTTCAAAATTCAATTTTTGATTCAAAACTTTCAATTCAAAATTTCAAATTTCAAATTTCATTTGGTTTAAAAAATATCTATCTTGTTTTTCAAATCTCTTTTCCCTCAATCAAGTTTTATGCCCCATTCTATTTTGATAATCACAAAGGGGGAGAAATTTCTTGATTGATTGGGGGAGAATCTTTTCTCTCATGCTTAGTATTTATTTTCAATTTATCATTTAGGCATGCCTTTCATTTAAGTTTTTACATTGCATTGTTTTGGTGATTGTGATCATCAAAATAGGGGGAGATTGTTGTACCTCTCGTATCCCCTCGTGGTTTAATTTTCATGATCACAATCACTTTCATGTTTATCTAACTTTGTTTTTAAGTGTTGTGGATGATAGGCAAAAGATTGCCAAAGGATTGACCCAAGAAAGTTGGCAAAATGGACTGAAATTCAGTCCACCGGCCAACCGGTGTGATAGCACCGGCCAGCCGGTGGAACTGGCAGAGGCATTGCCCACTGCCAGGTTCCACCGGTCGACCGGTGGCTCTGTCACCGGTCGACCTGTGGCACCCAGCCCAAATAGTGTTTGCTACTGTCTTGCCACCGGCCAGCCGGTGGCTCCTCCACCGGTCGACCGGTAGAGCCTGGATCAAGACTCTTCTTCTCTACCAAGGCACCGGCCAGCCGGTGGAGCTGTACCGGCCAGCCGGTAGCCCAGTCAAACTAGCCGTTGGCTTTGACCAGTCAACCTTCTTTTGGCCTCCAACGGCTCCGAGGCCTTTCCCAACGGCTCCGAAGACTCCCCAAGGGTTCCATGCCTATAAATAAAGGCCAAGGAAGCCCCGGACACTTACCGGAACATATACGAAGCCAACGGACATATTTTGGATCAATTGGCCAACCTCCGACGACTTCCTCCAAGGGAACCCCAAGTGCTCCAACAACTTCCACATCCAAGGAGCTCCACCCAAGAAGCTTGGAAGCGGCCTTCAAACATCTCCAATCAATCAAAGGCGCCCAAGACTTCCTCAATTACGGTTTTTCTTTGTATATTTATTTTGATCTTTAAATTTGGGTTTGTGCCTACAAACCCCAAACTCTTTTCTCATCTCCCTTTCTTTTGGGTTTCACATCACCATTAAGGTGTGAAGAGGTTTCTTCAAGCCTTCCCTTTTAAAAGGCTTGTGTCACGGTGAGCTAGCCTTCACCCGTTAAAAAGGCTAGTGGGTTCTTACTAAACCATTAAAAGTAAGTGGGTTCTTGCTCAACCAATAAAAGCAAGCTGTAATAGGTCCTAGTGCTACCTCAAAGCCTAGTGGGTTTCTTGCTAAAACCATTGAAAAGCAAGCGGTAGGAATCTCTCAACGGTTGAGTTGGGAGCGGAGACGTAGGCCGGGTTTTGGCCGAACTCCGTTATCAATTTTGTGTGTCTTGCCTCTTTACTTTCCGCTGCATTTTTAACTTTGATTTTAATTTGTTAATCAATTTTTTAAAAGGCAATTCACCCCCCCTCTTGCCATCATTCCTCGCTTTTCTTCCGACCCAACATTGTGGTTTGGTTATTTTTTCTTATAATAAATCATGATTTATTTAAAATATTTTTAGCTCAGAAGAGTCTAAATAACCATCTTGATAAATCTTTTTCAAATGCTTCTCATTTACATGACCAAGACGGTGATGCCACAACTGAGTGTTATATGAGTCATGTTAACATGATTCGTAATTGATTTCCAACACTTGGTTTTCATAGTTTAATGCATAAATACCATTATTTAAATGTTCCATACCATAACATATGCTGACCTTATAAAAGAAAAAACTTTTATTTTCAAATTTGAAAATAAACCCATTTGTATCTAAAAATGACATTGAAATTATGTTCTTGGTAATTGTAGGTTCATAATAACAATCACTTAAAACTAAAATCATTATTGTTGGCAATGAAAGAAGGTATTAAACAATGGATAGGGCATCCAGCCTCACTCTATTGGAAGCTCTCAGATCCACCTCTCATTTGGAAATCTTTCAAAATCTACTTGGTTCCTACATTTGGATACATATGTAAGCACCACAAGCTATATCCAATACAAAATGTGTAGAAATGGAAATATTGCACTTGATAACGAATGCACATTTAGTTTCCCTATGCCTCTGGGTGTAGTTGCTCTTCCATTGGACTTAATTCCCATATAAAAAACATACTACCTCATTTTCATTGCCCTCCCTCTATATATTATTCTTTTTGGTAGGATGGTGGCTGAGAGTTTTAGATTATTTATAAGTCTTAAGACCCTTTTCCTTTTCTTTCATCTTCTTATTCACTATAAGGACTATAGGTGTGTTATACCCCATGTCCTTATCCACTTAGAGAATCGAGGTGAGAAGTTATGAAATACTCTTCTCACTATTGATCATGTTTTAATTAACAATAAAGTTGGAGATGATCTTGGGTAGCGATGAAAGTATGAGATCTGTATGCAACTTATCTGATAATTTAATCCCTAAGATGTACAGGAATTCAATTTATCCGATAATCTTGACTACATGAGGCCTATATGACATAAACTATCCAAGATTAGTTGTGAACAAAGCATTGGAGATCTCATACCTCTTTTTTCTTACCTTCTCTCAATAGATATCCCAAAGGGGAGACATCATGTTATAGGAATCCATATCCTCATGTTGGTTTAAAATCTCATTGGACATGGATGATAGCATGAAGAATTGAATATCTTTAGCTTCATTCAGATGTTTCTCATAAAGAGATAGCTCTTTATCACCTTCCTCATTTCCAGGCATAACTGGTAAAGGTTCTTCCAGCACATACAATTTTCTTTCATGGAAAAGTATGGCCCATAAACACTTTTTCCACTCCTAGAAATTAGTTCTGGTGAGAAGGTTTTCCATCTCAAGTATAGATCACAATAATATGTTTGATTTCATTTTATTACTATTTCTACAAAATAAGATGAGCATAATTTTATTACTTTAAATGATAAATTTAGACAAATAAATAAAGATTATATTTATTAGTCTCCCACTATTCTATCTAAACCCAATATCCCTCACTATTGGATTTGGAACATCCCGTTGCTTGGATATTCTAGTGTCAAGGATCCATATTCTCTTTCTCATTACCCAACATTGGTTGGTCAAGAAAATTAAATGGTTTTAGGTAGGAATTTCAAATTCCAACTGCATTAACTCACAGTTCCTTGATCTGCTAAGTGGACTCCCCAATTCTGAAATCATTAATTTAGATTTTCTCAACATTTTCCTCTCAGTTACACCAAGTCTTGCTTTGACAGTCAACCCTTGATGAGAACCAAGTTAGGTCAACCTAAAACCTCAAGTTAGAATTCCTTGATAATTTAAATCACCCCAAATTTGAATGGTTAAGCACTTTGAACTATGGTTCGATTATAACCTAAGTAATAGAAGGCTATACCAACCTAATATTTTATTGAGGGATTTTATTCTTTTATGCATAAATTTACAATTATTATCTTTATCACATGCTTGTTAATATTAAGTGGGATTAATTAAGTGATTAACCATGTATTAAATAATATTTATGAATAATCTACTTTATTTTAGTTCCACATTGCATGCTTGTTATTTCATTAAGTATGAAATCATGACAAGACATCCATAATAAAATAACCATGAAACTGATAGTAATAAAATAAAGGGTATGATCATGAGCTTATACTAATTCTCAGTTTATCTAGAGGTTGATAAACTAACCATTGACCTAGGGGAGAAACACCTTGAACAAATTGAGGTTCATGTTTACATCTTTCCACCTGTACACCTTTGTATCTCTTTGGATTGGTTTCACCTTGTCTTTTAAATTGAACTTCATCCACTAGCTTGGGATATCTAACCATTACATATGCCTTTTAATCATATGTAGGTGAGGGGGAAAAGGGGTTTACATAAAAGAATCCATGAGAATGCATGACCTACATAATAATGAGGCGAGAAGGCACGTAGGCCAGTAATTTAATTTAATAATACATTAAATGAAACCAATCACATACAAAAGATTTTTTCTATATCATGATTATCCACATGCATGCAATGAATTAAAAATTTAATAAAACTAGCATTTAATTCTTAATTGTTCTTATTTAAGACAAATCATGTTCAAATCGATTAATTAATATCTTTAATTAATCAATCCTTTTATCTTAATTCTTATCTAAATTTCCTTGAGATTCTCATCCATTATAATTTTAAAAACATTAAAAAATCATTTAAAATTAACCTTGTACATAAATGTACCTTGGAGACAACACGGTGAATACCCATCCAAATCTACCCAACATGTATTATACTCGTATACCATTGTACTCTTTTGACATATGACATACATAAGTTATCACATACTTTCACAATGTGTACTTTATAGATGTTTACATTAATTATATGATTTTTTAGTCACATGTTATGCTTCAATGCACTTAGAGTAACAACTTGTAATATGACTCATACATGATATGTAAATCTGAATATTACACAAATATTAATTAAACATTTAAATATTTATGTATATTAAAACTTATCACATGGTGTATCCTATATTTATGACCACATGAAAGTACATGTCTCAAGGTTTTCATAGTAAAATAAATTAATTTTAAATCTGTGAACTTAGTATAAGTACAAGGCTTATAGATCTGATATACACAGTGTGTAAACCTTTCACCATTTATTCGAGTCACATGACTAGGGACTCAATGTGTATTCTATGCCTTGAAAAAATTGGAGTACATAACATGTTCAATAGGACACATGCCGTGTTGAATTCGTTTTACATGGTCACTAGTCAGGTGGGCCATGTATTGAATACACGACCCATCTTTGACTCAAATGGACTACACACTGTGTACATGGGCTACATGACATGTACTCTAGTGGACCGTGCGCCTGTCTATCCCTATCAACACACAATGTAAGAATTAACTACACCACATGTCATTAATGCACACAGGTTGATTAATTTCTGAATTAACTCCTGGTGCATTGAACACAACTACACAACATGTAACTCTGGTTACACGGTGTGTACTACTGTGTTATCCAGGCATAATCCTTAGCACCTATGGATGAGTTCTTTGATTTTATTTTAATAAAAAAATTAAACATCCTGATTAGATCTACGAGAAACAGATGAGGAAGTAGCATATCTCACAATTAAGATTAAAAGAATGATTAAAATTGAATTGAAAAACTAAATTATAAATACACAAATCACCTATGATTTTTTAAATAATTACAAATAATAATGTGCCCACTCTACTGCCACTTTTAGGTTCCGGGCGCAGTGGAAGCATGCATTGGGTGGTGCCCAACTTTTCTTTTTTTCCATAATTGATTATCAATCTGAGATCTATACAACAATGAACGTCATGATCCACAAAATTGAATCAAAGAAATAAGATAAGGGTAATCACTCTAGAACCAAATATAGAAGATCAACACATATTGTTCATAATTAATTTAATTAAATAAAGAATGATCTCTAAGGAATTATTTATTTATTGATGAATCAGGAAATAGATCTACAGTGCACCATCATTGTATTGTAGAAACCAATTGTAGATTTCCTCTAGTGGTGATCCACATGTATTCCATGAATATCCAGATGTCGCTAAAGGTGTATCTGGGTTCTAGCACAAAAGATCCTTATGCTTGCATCATCTTCCTTGATCGCCTCAAGAATCACTTCCAAACCATTCTCTTTGATGCAGTGGAGGAGGATTGCTCACCATTCTTGGGAGCATTCTTAGAGAAGGGATCTCTATAGGCTTGAGAGAATTCTCTAAGAATCGTTGTGCACAACTAAATTGACTATTGAGAAAAATGACATAATTGGGTATTTATATTGCTAGGGTTAAAATAAAATAATCTCACAAGTGACCTTAATTATTTATTTAATCCTAGAAATACCCCATATCAAATAATAATAGTAATATTATTATTTATCAATATGTGATAAACTTACAAATTATAATTAAATATTATTTAATTAAATAATATTCAATATTATAATTTCTCATTAGACCATTAAACTTGGTCCTCCATTCCTCCACAATATTTATCGGTCCTTGAATAATATATATTTATTTATTAAATAAATATCACTGCATTATTCGCTAATAAATAAATAAATATTACATTCATTAAATAGAAAATAAATATTTATTAAATATTCCGCTCATAATATATTCTTTTGAATAACCAGTGACAAAATAAATGTGATCAAGCATACATGAATAATTATCAAACTATGTATGAGATGAATATTTATTCAACCTGTTAAATAATAAATAATAATATATTATTTAATTGATATTCTGGATACGCTTAGTGTGTGACCCTCTAGGAATATTTCTCAGTGGCATTAGGTGAAGTAGAATAAAATCTAAGTTTAGTATCTAGAAACACACCAAGACACTCATAGAGAAATAATTTAACGTTACAATGACATGTCACCTCATATAGATACATACTATGTAATTTAATCCCTTTATCACACTATCTCTAATCGAGCATGTTTCATGCCGGTGCCATCAACCTATGTGCTCGATATCTCTTTCTTTGAATTTCCAAAAATAGAACTTGCCTATAGAACACCATGGTAATGGATTTATTTAGGCTATATCATTTCCATCAAAGGGCCTAATATATTAACTTCTCTTAATAAACAAAAGGGATAAATCCTTCATTTCATTATTCATTAATGCAATATTACTCGTGACACACCCAACGTATCCTACCTTACTGCAAAAACCTGTCGTCACAGTTTTCATCAATACATCAAAGTACCCGATTCATAATATCCATTAATAATAATCTTAAAATATAAGGACCAATACACACATACACATACAGGAACATCCAATGACACGTATAAATGTAAATTTCCTACTAGAGGGTACCGTTCTCATAATATTCTACTAGATATTACCAAGGGAGAACACCATGAGAAGGTACCTCAAAGTCCTATGAGTATCCACCCCTAATATCCTGTATCATTTGTGTCCCTCAAATGATATCATCTGACTATAGAACATATATTCAAGAATAGTGTCGTAGCACTTCCGGGTTCTCATCATAGCAAGGAACTACTATGACCTTTTAGTGTGACAACTACTCTTAGGACATTATCACGTACTATGTTATGTATAATAACAATCATGATGAGATAAGTATTTTATTAATATTAAAAACAATGAATACATGTTTATAATAAAGTATGTAGAAGTTGGTTCTAGGGAACCAACTCTAACACTCTATACCTATGTCCACCAGTCTGCATCATATTCAAATGTGCATTCCCATATTTTCTCTTTGTCTAAGAAATTTAACGACCATGAGAAACAGGGCATGTCAATCCCATATAACCAACTCATTTGTTCTCAATGAATACATCACATGTCATTTATCCTCATAGATAATCACATCAAATGTACCTTATCCAGATAGATATGTAATATCTAGATGCAACTACACACTCCCACAATCTACCTCAATCGAAAAATAAGATGTCATACTCATCATACAAGAGGAAAAATCCCCTCTTGGTTATGCTTCAATCAATGAAATGATCAAAAATATACCCAACCACCCCCATATTAGCTAAGTCAATATGTAGACTTGTGTAAGTAGGGTATCAAAGTATAAAGGTTATCATGCTAGATATCTCTCTAACCTTATGTAATAGGGATTCAAATATTATTCATGCACCCCTAGTTTACCAAAGACATCTTTATGACTCTCCATGTGGTATACATAGTAGGTCATCCAATGCACATAAAGAATCTTATTCTTTGTTTTGTTCCTTATAGTCATATTCTTATCCCTGTACAAGAATCCTACTCACACTATAATAATCCATGACGAACATTGGTTAGGGATAAACTCAAATTCCTACTTTAAGAAGTCAATTATTATTATAATTCGCAAAATATGTTTATATATATACATAAACTTATATAACCAATGTGAAATAATGATAAAGTGAATATTGAATTTTAATATGATACATTTAATACTCTTAAAAATGGTTAAGAATATTTAAAAATCCCAAAACAAGCACAAGTTTATCATATCATATATAAAAAATGGTCAGATCAACCCTATGTTTGTCGCAATTTCAAAGTTTTTTCAAATAATTACATCATATGTAATTACAATCACACATATATATATATATATATAACCATAACATGAAACCTTCCCACTAAATTCTATAGAGGGAAACATAAATGAAGTAAGCTAGTTTGAATAAAGGTGAGATTTTGGAATCATATTCCTAACTATTCAACTCTTTGAACATATTAAAACCTTTTAACATCACAACATCAAATTATATGATGTCAACTTCTGTCGTATACTTAAAACTATTTCTATGTTTATCATTATCATAATTGGAACCCTATTCCATCAAACTTTTTAATTGAATTAATTTAACTATTTACATTATTGTTTACCAGTCCTCCTAATTAGCCACCAAATAAGGCTAATATTAATTATTAATATATATAATATTCATGTTATTTATTATTCATAAACACCATTTTAGTGCATTTTACACTTTGAACATCATTTCACATTATGATTGTAATACCTTCTTAAAATGCACTATTATGTGGTACATTTTTGAACATCATTTAAAGTACCCAATGATTCATCTGATTTTAAGGAATATAATTATCCATATTTCAGTTTTATATTTTGTTAAATTGATCTAAACTTCAATATGATCATGTTTCATTTAGGGATCAATGGAGAATTCATGGAAGAATATGGGGATATTTTGTGATGAAAGGAAACAATTCTGGAGAAGTTAGATTGGAAACCAGCCCATTAATGAGAATGTGGGGCCCAACATACAAGACCAATGAAACCCAAATTTCGTGGTATGATAGAATAAATATATAGGAAAAAATCATTCTTCAGTATCCAGTGCTAATTAGGCCTCCATTGTGGTCATTTAGGCAGCCCAAGTTAGAGATAAAATTCTGGGCCAGATTCTGCGGCCTAGAAAAACATCCCACCAATATAATAATATATCTTAATATACAACTCCAAATGGGCCAAAATTTTATAGGTGGTTATAATAAATCTGGGGATCCATTTTATTTTTATATGGACCACTCTAATTCGGCCATCTAGAAGGTCTTACAAGTGCGTCTGTTCGGTGGATGAAAGCTAGCTGCCACCTCAGGTAAAGGGTGGAAAAATCAAATCTTTCTCAACTTTCCACACACCTATAGCCTACCATAATCAAGTGGGAAGCTTTGTACTGTTGGAGGATCGACCCAAGGCTCAAAAAATTCATATTTAAGGCAGTGGTGTTGGAGATATTTGAGATTTATTTTCATCTTAATGTTATGCTGCCAATTTCTCTTTGTAGCATTCTTCCTTCACATGCAAGTTGTTTTAATTCATCCTAGTTTCTTAATAAAAGTTCTTCTTATAATATTATTCTATTGTTCTACATATCACGTTGATACTGTTTGTTCAAGGTGTGAATTTATTCTCACCATAATTTGTGATATTTATCACACAACGGTGGAGTGATCGATTTTTGTTGTTTTTTTACTTCTTCAATTCCACCCTCATAAGTCTACTTCCCGCTTCTGTTGAAGACATGTCATCAGTGGAGGTCTCACTGTGAGGGTTAATTTTCAAGGTCAATGGTCAAAGGTTAAATCCATTCATTGAATTATTCAATAAATAGGAAATAGAGGTTGAGTTAACTAAGCCAACCTATGAACCAGGAAAAAATTGATATATTTAGGGTCCATGTCGGGCTAATGACGTTAAAAAAGCACTACATGGGAGGCAACCCATGGTTTTCAAGTTTTCTATCATTTGTTTATTTTAATAAAATTTATATTTTAAATAGGATTAATTAATCATTTTTATATTTAAAAAAATAGACCGTTGACCTGTTCTTCTATTATGAGTATGGATGGGTATGAAAGGGGAGCAACATATTCATCCGTGTCACGTGGTGTGATCCTTGAGTAATGTCTTACCCAATAATTTAAAAAGAAGACAATGTATCATTAGTTTATTTTATTTTATTTTTTATGTGTTTTAGGTTAAAATAAAAATAAAAAAATAAAAAAATATAATAATAAAAAAAGGCCACATCGTAGGTCGTGGGGAAAACCTCGTCACAACCGGCGAAGCCGCGGGGATTCGAACTCAGGACTGAAGGGCGACAGGGGCGCACGCTTACTACTGACCTATGACTTTTTGTGCTTCCTTATTCTATAATTTTTATATATATACTTATATTTTACTTTCTTTATTATATAAATATATATATATATTGTTTTGTTTTTTTGTTTGTTTTCCCCCTTTTTCTACTAGGGAACTCTGTAAGTGACATGGATATCAAATGATTAAAAGGGAGAAACAATAATTTCAACTTCAACCACTAGGTGACTTCATTACATGATCCTCATTTTCAATTTCCTTTTTGAACTTTCATTCTCTACCTCTAACCCCTTATAAATTTTCTTTTCTTTAAACACTGGGGAAAATGTTATTTTAAGTTGGGGGGGGAGATAAAATAAAAAATGTTTTTGTATAAAAAAATGAATGATTTGAAAAAAAATGTGTAAATGGAAGGAAAAATTCCTTTAACTTTGAACATGGTAATACACATTGCACACTTTGAAACTGAATATCAAATAATTTAGCATGCCCTGATTCTGATTTTAATCCTTGTATAATTTCATGAGCATAGATTTTGGAAAGTGTGGCTGTCCAATGTGATATTTCATCGTTTATATTTTCATTCAAATAAAAAAAAGATCACAATGTACGCCCTTTGGATAGTGGGGTATTAGTTTGAGTTCAAGGGGTCCCCCAAATAAATAGCATAGTTTTTGTGATCATTTTAGTTTAATATGAGTATTCAAAAAAATTTAAAAATTAAAAAAAAAATTGCACATAGAGTATTGAAATGACCTAATGCGTGGCTTTCAGCACTTGGGGATCGTGACTCCATAGTTGTCTGGCCCAGAGTTAGTAATTTTATCTCTATTTTTGGTAATTTGAATTTTTTTTGATTGATTTAACTCAATATGATTCCCGAGTATGTGAGATTCACTTGGTTCCCTAAGGTCTTTGATCCTGGAAGTCATCGACAAAGTCTCGCTACAGGGGTTGACTCTTTTGAGTGCAACTTCAATTACCATGGAAAAATTGAAAAAAAAACAAAAAAATAATAATACAATAAAAAAAATGAATACTAATCTTAATATTGAAATGTGATTCTACCTAGCGCTTCCATAATTTCTCCCTTGAATAAAGATGAACCCCCATATCTATTGTGATACACAACACATCCTCATACTTAATTGATATTGGATGAAATATGGAAATGAATTTGAACAAAGGAATGGGCTTGGGATTGGGATCTGATTATGAAACTATCTTGTATTAAAATATTTTTATGGGTTTCATGATTGTTTGGTATAAGGGTTTCTGGTGATCATTTTGTATTAAAATGTTTTTAGAAAAGGGAATTTGAATTTCATGTTGTTGAGATATATTTTTCTCGGGACTAGAAAAACTCAAGTTGGGGGGTGTGATTAGCCACCAAATGAGGCTAATATTCATTGTTAATATATATAATATTCATGTTATTTATTATTCATAAATACCATTTTAGTGCATTTTACACTTTGAACATTATTTCACATTATGATTGTAATACCTTCTTAAAATGCACTATTATGTGGTACATTTTTGAACATCATTTAAAGTACCCAATGATTAATCTGATTTTAAGGAATATAATTATCCATATTTTAATTTTATATTCTGGGAAATTTATCTACACTTAAATATGATCATGTTTCATTTAGGGATTAATGGATAATTCATGGAAGAAGATGGGGATATTTTGTGATGAAAGGAAACAATTCTGGAGAAGTCAGATTGGACACCATCTCACTAATGAGAATGTGGAGCCCAACATACAAGCCCAATGAAACCCAAATTTCGTGGGATGATAGAAGACATATATATTAACAAATCATTATTCAGTATCCAGTGCTAATTCGTCCTCCATTGTGGTAATTTAGGTGGCCCAAGTTAGAGATAAAATTTTGAGCCAGATTCTGAGGCCCAGAAAAACATCCCACAAATATAATAATATCTCATAATATAAAGCTCCAAATGGGCCCAAATTTTTCATTAAATTAGAATAAATCCAGGGATACATTTTTTTGTTATATGGCCCACTCTGATTTTGCCATCTAGAAGGTCTTACAAGCGTGTCTATTCGGTGGATGAAAGTTGGCTGCCACCTCGGGTCAAGGGTGGAAAAATCAACTCTTCCTCAACTTTCCACCCACCTATAGACTACCATAATCAAGTGGGAATATATGTACTGTTTTAGGATCTACCCAGGCTCCCAAAATTCCTATTTAAGGAAGTGGTGTTGGAGGAGTTTAGGATCTTTGAGCTTTGTTTTCATCTTAATGTTATGCTGCCAATTTCTCTTTGTAACGTTCTTCCTTCACATGTAAGTTGTTTTAATTCATCCTAGTTTCTTAATAAAAGTTCTTCTTATACTCTTATTCTATTGTTCTACATATCACGTTGATATTGTTGGTTCAAGGTGTGAATTTATTCACACCATAATTTGTGATATTTATCACACAACGGTGGAGTGATCGATTTTTGTTGTTTTTTTACTTCTTCAATTCCACCCTCATAAGTCTACTTCCCGCTTCCGTTGAAGACATGTCATCAATGGAGGGCTAACTATTTTATGGTTTTATCCAAGGGAGTATAAAGGGGCTGTATTGGATGTTATTTCTCACACCATTAATGGCTAATCACTTATTTTAAATGAGATTTTTATTTGATGATTTTAAAACATCTTCATCCTTATTGAGTTTAAGGTCACACATTTCAAGTGCTAATACAAACCTTTACCTTGGAGTGCTCAATGATTTTATCCTTCAAGTGTATGGGTTATTAGTATTAGGGTGTGTATGCATTAAACCAGTAAGTTATTATTATGTTTGATCTTCTTAAATGAACCCATCTCAATTATAAGAAATTGAAATCATTAAAAAAGGAATTCATCCAATCCACCCTGAGCAATAACCTAGGATAAACTCATTACCTTAACTTGAATTAACTTAAAACTATTAGTGATACCTTAAACCCATCTAAAATCAACCCAATATGGCCACTTCATAGCCAAAAACAATCCATAGAATGTATGTGTCTGTAGGTACTTCTTAGGTCTCTGAGGATTCGATAACCCAAACTAAACTACAAGGACCGTTCTACCTTCATCTCTTGGGTAAATTTGAGAATGAATCACCTCATAAACTATTTTAGGATAAAATGAAAGACACTTTAAGATGACCACCAAATTCAACTCTTGAATTTCTCTTTACCACCAAACTCTAAACTCTTTACAATATTAAGTGTAATTCACTTTTCATTTTAACTAGTATAATACTTCAAGAAATTGCATCTTTAACTTTTCATGATAACTAAATGAAACTATTTAGGTTTTTTTAACATTATATATCCTAAAATATTTTAGGATATTGAGTGAAAAAACACATTAATCTTTTACCGGTATAATTATTTAGGAAATAATAGTATCTAGTTTATATGATAACTAAATGAAACTCTTTAAATTTTTCATTACCATCACATATATTAAACTCTTTAGGATATTGAGTGGAAATCACTTTAACTTTAGATTGGTGTAATCCTTTATTTGATAATTTTTAAATTTTCTAAGTTCAAACATGCGCCCCTAGATTTTTAGATACTATATTATTTTTAGGATATCATGCTAAGAAACATCATAATATTTTTGTGTTATGAAATAACATTTATTTCATTTCAGCGGGAATATTAAACAAATAAACTATTATTTCTATACGTAATATTCTTTCTATTTATAAAATTTTCATTTTAAAAGAAGAATTTATTAAAATATGCCATTAATGGGTGGAAAATACATATTCCATCATATTTTAACAAATATTTGGATAAACATATTATCCTAGGTAAATTTTTTTTATCCATATCTTCTTATAAAAACATGTTATAGAAATTGATGAATCATAAACAATGTGTATACATTTGATCATATCATACTTGTTCATAAAATATTTTTGTTATAGAACATATTCTCTTATCACAAAAGGGAAATGAGATGAAGATATACAGCTTTTACTTATATTCATTTCATCCTGATAAATCCTTTAGATTTAAATCCTAGATGTAGTAACTATTTGCTTCATCTCATGAATATAAACTACATGCTCAATCAATTATTACTTTTATTTTTAACTCCTATATATTTATAACACTTTGTAAAATATACATTCCGTAACAAATACCCTTCAAAATTGAATAATTAATTTCTGTAAAATCTATACTTCATATACATTCCATGGAGTTTCAAAAACTCATTCATGAATATCTTGGATTATCAAATCATATTGAATTATTACCCTTACTTTGATAATCCTAGGTTTCAATGATCTTGGATGGATTCTCAAAGAAACATTGTTTAACTTTTCAACTAAATTTTCTTCTTATGGTTTGAAATTTTAACCACTGGAACTTTCTCTGTAGTACTAGAATCTAGAAATCTTATGTCTAGTTCAGTTATTATTAACTCTTTATCAATATCAGGTAAAATTTTATTGAATTAATTTATCTTATCAAAAAATTTCCATAAATAAAAATAAGATTAATTTTATAAATAGAACAATCCATTTTAGTCTCTATTAAATCATGTTACAGAATTGAACAAATCATCGTAATATGCATCAGAACTCCTATCTCATTTTATTAAACAGATTTTTTTATACGCTCTTGTCAATAGGTAAATGTGATAAAAATGATCATCTGATGACAAGTTTATCCAATCTTGAAGAATATAACGTTTTAAATGAAACAACTCCTTTTCTCCATTACTTAAAATACAACCTCCATACTCAAAACTTTAATTATTTTTCATATTCTCACCTTTCGGTGTATTTATAACTTTTGTAAAATATATAGTTGATATCATATATCTATTATAATAATATAATTTATTTTTATAACCAATAAATCTTTAAGAAAACCTATATCCTCATATAACATATTGAATATCATTTTAATTACCCAATAATATTGAGTATATGAGACTAAAATTCCTTAAATCATTGATGTACCCAATCATACTGAGTACATGAGTGAAGAATAAGATTCCTTTGATTATTTTTTATCCAATTATTTTGAAACCTTAAATGAATCAATTTATGCTTCCATAAGCATCTAGATTCACTTGTTGAACAATTTCAATACTTGGTTATTTAGGACGGTACTGTTCGGACACATAAAATTTTCCTTAAAAAAATTCTTATATCACCAATATTTCTTAAGAAATTTTCTTAAGTTACCACTCTTGAGATCTATTTAAATTAATCTTCTCATTATCAAGAATTGTTCATAAAGTTTAGTCTGATTATGATGATGATATTATCTACAATAGAAGATTTTATCATATGAGTATCATTTATTATTAATCATTTAATAAGGAATTTTATTAAATGATATCCCACTAAAATGACGACCATTTTAAATAAAATACACACCCATTAGTGTGCCAAGATCCATATTTCACTAATAAATGAGACCTATTTGATGTTTCCCTTGCCACTTATTTATTTAGGTAGGGAATCATCTCAATAAAAAAATATATGACTCTAGGATAGTTGATTGGACAAATCTTTTTCCAATCCATCATATGGATAAACCCAACTCTATTTCTATGGTATCCTAACTACTAGGGTTTCCCAGCTAAGTGGAACCCAAAGTAAGAACCAAGAATAAGCTAAAAAAGAACAATAAAATGGTACTCAGTTGAGCTTAATAATAATCGACAAGATAATCAAGATGAAATTATAAATTCCTTACCCTGCACAAGATAATCCATGGGTACTCATGCTGAGGTCAACAATACCCGATTGAATGATCGAGGTCTTAAAAAATGCTGCATTGGAAGGAATATAACACTTATCATTTGAATGGTATTTTAATCTCACCATATTATATCATGTTATTCACTTTTATATATTTATGATTCTAATAATTTAGGCTGGATTCATATTCCCTCTATCAAATCAATATGTTCAAACCATATTGATGTGTAACTCTTTACATAACCCTCAAGTTTGTGCTACTCACAAAAAATAGAATTTAAGTATATTCATACATATTTAAATTCATAATATACATAAGGTACATGAAATATTCATGTAAATGTTTTAAATTATATGAGATTGAAAATATCCACATGAGTAAACCTGGATCGATAAATAGCCAACCCCATTCACCAACCTAGATAAAGAATAAGCTTCTAGGTAGGTAGTATGACCTAAAGTCCCTCTATCTAGGGATACTTTACTCAAGAGAGAATTAATTTTATCATATCTCTAACACCTAATATGCATAAACTATATTCAACATCTAAATTCAAGCTCATAAACTAAATAAAAAACCGAGTTCAAGGTAGATGAAAAAATAAATTCATTAACATACCAAATACATAATGTAAAGATATATATTATGATTAATTTAACATTTTAAACTAATGCATACACAATATTCACAAATCTGAAATTTTTTACTAAACATGAATATAGAATATAATAATCCTTTAAATAAAATAACAATTCAAATATTTAAAATAGAGACAACTATTCATGAAATATTCATAAATATTAATACGGAAATTCCATAAATATTAATATAATAATTTTATAACTATTAATGAATAGAATAAACCTTTATAAACCATTTTATAATTTCAGATTTATCAATATGTACATTCCATAAATATTAATATAATCATTTTATATTCATTCCAATATAAACACTTTTATATCCATCACTA
Organism: Viscum album; assembly: GCA_963277665.1. Lineage (NCBI taxonomy): Eukaryota > Viridiplantae > Streptophyta > Magnoliopsida > Santalales > Viscaceae > Viscum > Viscum album. The sequence goes on along the minus strand of OY728157.1, from coordinate 449,113,004 downwards.
TATGAATTATTATTTTAAATACATGATTTTTTTGAATTATAAACATTTTTATAATCCAATTTTTCTATTATGTAAACATTTTATGTGATCTAATATCACACATTTACTCATCATTTAAACTTTGATCAATTTAATCATTAAAAACCCTGTTTATGTAGCTTAAATAATATTCCAAATAAAGTTCCTTTAATTCGAACAATTAAAATTAATTAATCATGAATAATTCATAATTTAAATATAAAAACTTTATATTTTGACCTTATTTCATAATTTTTAACCCTTTAAAAATCATTACTTATGATTTCAAATTACACTTTTATCTCTAGATCATAATTCATGCCATATGATTTATTTATAAGGAATTTCAAATATTAACATTTATTATTTAGGTAAAAATGTTTCATAAATAGTTATTTAATTAATTATAAACCATTTATAATTAATTAATTCATTTATAAATTCCATATAAATTAAATATTCCCAAAATACCTTTTAATATGATTTTTAAACATTTTATAAATAATAAAAACCATTTAAATTTTTTAAAATAATTTTTTAAAAATTTTATATTTACACTTACATAGAATCCATATTCTATGTAATGATATACTTCCTCTAACTCTATATAGATATCATGCCCCATGTTTTTATGAGCTTGAAAATTCTTGAAATAAATTGAGTTTTGAATTATCAGAGGGGTTTAAGTTTGGATTGGAGTTTAGAATTGAATTTTGAAGGTTGAAACCCCTAAAAATAGGAATTTTGGACAATAAATAAGGTCATATGGTGGCCATAAGTATAAAAATGGATTCATAAGTAAGTCGGGCTAGCTTGGATACAATCTGAAGCCACTGGCTATCCAGTACTAGCTCAATGGATAGTCAGTGGGATCGGTAGTGGCCAGGGTGCCACTTTAGGTGTCGTCAGATAACTGTGTCCCAATATTGGATAACTGATGGGGTATTTTGGGGGAAATATTGTTATTTCCCCCCTTATATTTTTTGAGGGGTAGCCCTTTCCCCCTCTTGTTTCTCACCTTTCCTCCCCCTTCCTTCCCTCAGTTGGGGTGTGGTTCTTCGATGATTTCTTTAGTAGATAAAGGTATGACCTCTATACCCTTTTCTTGTGTCCCTCATTACCTCTCTCACATTCATTCATCATTACTCTGATTTAGAGAATCTATAGATATTTCATCACAGGATGGTGAAATAACCCATTTTTGATGGGTATTTCATGCATCATAGCTAGAAGAGGCACCATGATGACATTTTATTACCACTATTCATCATTTTGGTGAAGGTATGTTGCTCCACCAATTTATTTGGAGTTTTCAAAAATTAAATTAATTTGAAGATAGAATTAGTGACACATATTAGGGATTTTTCTCAGGTTGATGCTGGGAGCTTGTTTCGGACCCCCTATAGGTTTTTGGTGGTTGTTCCAGCATGATAATGATTTTTGGTGAATTTTATGTGATTATTAAATTTTGAAAAAAATGTTACAATTAATTATAATATGTAATAATGGATTATTTTGGTGTTTTTTTGGATCGAGTAAGAGATCATGACATTGAGATGAGCTATAATGGACATGGATGTAGTTGTATGGGATTTGAAAATAGTTATTAGCCTTTGGAAAATAAATGGGAAGATCTTAGGTATGTGTTAGATGGACCTCAACACTTTCCATATGGATTTATGTGTATTTTTTATGGTTCATGTGTTGTGAAATTATGACACTAAGGGCATTGACCTCTTTTAAAACTGGTTAGCTACCTTTATTAACATAATTTAAAGGGTTTAATTTAAAATGTTTGGTTAATTTATATTAAATAGTAATTTAATTTAAATCTATTAATCTATGTAAAATCCCTGAGATGAAATAAGTAAAATTACAAGGCTATTGAGGACCCTGTGCATTGGATTAATGTCGCAGCCTCCAATGGCTAAGGCCTTTACTTAGAAGATACCCAGACTCCTAAACACCTATAAGAGGGGGGGGGGGGGTCATGTGGTTTGAGGTGGATGGCCTTAGTTGGTAGGTTGAGGACCCCTAAGATGTGTTAGGCCTAGGTGGATATACCTTAGGAATATTAGAGATGGGTTGGGAGAATTTACCAGCCTAGAGTGATTGTGGACATAAATATGGTCCATGAGACATCTTTCGAGACTGTCACCAATGAGGTGTAACCTTGAGGTATATGAGTCCGTATGATGTTTTTAGATGATTACATGGGATGGGATGTCCTCAGAGCATCAAGTGTTGGTCCAAGAGACTAGTAGTGATCAAGGATCCTGAGTGGGATGCCTCCACTATAGTGTTGATCTAGGGGACCCCTGTGGCTTCCTCATTAAGAGAAAAACCTGAGTAGGTGTATGTGGATATGGGCAGAAATGGTTTCAAGTGTCACCTAGAACATGAACCAACTTGTAAACTATAATGGAATGTGATAATTAGGATTATATTAGGTGTTTGAATAAACCCTATTATGTTTTTATTTTATCGTGGTATGTTATGTGATTTCCTAGGATTCTTGTGAATCAGCCGTTGGGCCTAGATTTATTGTGATTTCTTGGGATTCCCATGATCACCTATTTAAATGAATGATACCCTCAAATGATTTATATGGTTGGGATTTGGTCTCATAATATTTTGGGTATGGATTTCTAGTTGGACTGGTATCCATTATAGAAAATAAAATGGTGGATGCCTAATGGTGGTTCTTAGGATCCATAATCAGATTACATGATAGCACATTTATAGGAATTACCAAGATTTTAGAGATTCCTTTGACATAGCAAGACCATTTCAAATGTATGGGAATATGGAATTTGAATGGAAATACCAATAGAACATTTTGAATACCTAGAATTATTAAGATTCAAATAGTAGTATGAGGTTCCTGGTTGGTTTATATCTCTGAGCACATATGTTAGACATCCCAAGGGTGACAATTTCATCCTCTCAATTGACACATGTTATAACCTCTAGGATTGGGTGGATGCATCCTTGATGGATTGGTTGAGGAGCCATGAGTTAATGGATGCCTAGGTATGGACCGTGGGATCTAGGAGGGTATTCATTTTGATTACCTGGGTCACCTAGGAATTAGTAATGTCTAGTCATATTGGATTACATGGGGCCTCCCCCTTTAAGGAATCAAATGTTGCACTAACACTGAGAATGCCCAGGTATTACCATGGGGTTCAGACTAAGGGATTGAGGATGATGGATTCCTAGTGATTCCCCAGGGTTCCCTACTCATCATTATGATGGCGTGAGTGTGGGATACCTATGGAATAGACAGAGGTTCCCCTAAGGTGATTATTATTCTCAGAGACACCCTAACACTAGCCAAAGAAGGTATGGTTGATTGGGTATTGGGATTGAGGATAAATGATGGTTATTGGGATTAGACATGGTTATATGCACACACCCTTAGGGTAGTTGGGATACTGGTTGATATATTCATCATGAAATGGTCCGAGACACTTAAATATCGAGCCAAAGTAGGTATTGATGGTAGTTTTATTTTTTTATTTACAATAGTTGTTTATTTTATTAGAGTATGTCACATGAACACATCACTGCATTGATGGTATAGTATATGTCCATATTGGTGGTTCCCTACTAAGTTATATACTCATACCCTACTTGGGTGACCATGACACTTGGGTGCCTAAGTAGCTCTCACTGGTTGCATGTTCAGGTTAGTTTGAGGCCTGGTATCACTTAATTGATTAAGATGGATTGGATGGTCAAGAGACCAGGGGAGGTATTTATAGAACCTCAGTGTCTTTACTTTTATGTGATCATGACAGTTAGAGTTTGTGTGTTTCATTTAATTTTGTTATAACATGATCTTATTTATTTATATTTCCCACACACTCTTTTAATTAGTTATTTATTTTATGATTGCACACTCTAATATAGGGGTTATATTCTCCACAACATACCTCTATAAAACCCCACTACTAGTCGGTAGTCTATGGTGTATGGGGAGGCACACCAGAGGTTAGGTGGTGTCACTGATCTAGTTACTATTCATAGCGAGTCAGGGTAGAGCATTACAAAGTGGTATCAGAGCATGTTTTTTGTCTTACTATTTGGGATATGGTTTCCTAGAGATATAGTAATGTGTCGAAGCCTAAGATATGTTTTAGGCTTGTGCATTATGAACACCTATTCCAGTAGAAATTATAGGTTTCCAATGATGGGGTGGATGTATTAGATTTGTGATGTTATGATTGATATTATTTTCACCTCATGTGACACACATGATGTTTGGATTTATCATTTATTATAGTTTTTTGGATCTTGTCCTATTATAAATAGATTGGTTATAGATTTTACTCTTAGATTATAGAGGAAAGAGGAATCTCATGCATCATGAGTTGGCATGTATGATTCACATGACATGTAGGGTCTTGTTAGTGTGATTTTTTCACTGAACGAGGTTCAACTATTTAAATTATTAGTAGCTAATTAATGTTGTTTTCCCTTATAAGTACTTAATGGAATTATACTCAGCTAGAACTATATATATATATATATATATATATATTATTTTTATGGAAGGTCATGTGGATCTATGAAGAGATGCTTATTGACGATGATGATGATTAGGAAAACCTAGTGGGTTGGTGTAGGCACATGATGACAAGTGTTAGACCCTAAGTGGGTGATTATTTTAAAGGATTGATTATTTAAAGTGCCAGTAAAAACCTATATGGTGTTTTACCATATAGCATGGAATGGTATTTTACTTAATTAAGCTAGTGGTTTTGGTTTCCTTGGTACAAATTATAACCTTCTTCAAGGTAATTATTTTTTCCCTCTTTGTTTGGGTTTTTTTAGGTCTTTAAAGGATGAGGAGTGTTTTTTTGGGGGAAATGACCTAAAGTTCAGGGTTGTATGTTTGTTTTAATTAATGGGGTATGGTATAAATTTTACAAAGGCTTTAGGTTCGTTGGGATGTTGCTTGAATTTTTATGCAGAATTTGGGTCCGATGTTGCCTACAAGACCATCTTATGCCATAAGACACATTTATGACATAAAGGTGTCATTGGAAACCAGATATGAAATCAGTTTATGATATAAGAATATTGTAAGACATAAAAGTTTTTTTTACATCCTAAACTCTTTTTTACGGCATAAGACTCGCTTTTACGCCATAAGAACATCACTCAGAAAAATAATAAAATCAGAGGTGATGTGTTTTTTGGTATACTTAACTCATGGAGTGCTTATGATATAAAAGAGTTTTTACACCATAAAACCTTCAGCCTAGTAGGTTTAACCATGTGAAACTTCTTATGTTTTTAATTATTCGATAAATCTCTCCTCTCCATTAAAACCTAGGTTCACTTCCATGCATTTTTTGTATCTCTGCTTCTACTAGATCACATCGTTCGATGCTTGGTCTTCATGGTGGTTTCACTATATCTCTCTAGGTAAGTGAAATTTTTATTTATTCATTTCCATTGGTCATGGAAACCTATTGCACTATGTTTTTGGATCCATTTATTTATAGTGATTTTATTCTTGATTCTTTCTAGATACACTATATGATATTCTTCTAAGGGATGTTCCATTGTTAGTTGTGGTGCGATGTGTGAGTCCTTCGAGGTATGAGTTGTTTTATCTTTTCTATAAATTTACTCACTTTTTAAATTGATTCTATGATATTAGAATCATTTTTAGGGATACTATTTTTTGTTCTATGTTCCTTCTGGTGGTTATGGATCCCAACAATTTTGGTGTGTGACCCGAGTTTGAGGTAGGTGGTCATATCTCTATCCTATGTTGGTTGAACCTTGAGTGCTTTGGTTTTATAAAAAAAATTATTCATAAATTAAAATTATCTATGGATTTGTGTGTGTGGAAATGGGTATTTTAGAAAATATGGTTTTCCCTTATTTTGGTAAAATAAAAGGTATTTTCAAATAATTTTCAAATGGATTTATTAAATTCTTTTCAAATAATTATTTTAATGAAATTGTTTGTAAAATTTAGCACATGTGAAACCTTGAGTAATTAGTTGGAGGGTGTAGTTATAGGCATAATATATTGATACTATCGAGGGTGAACTCATGGGGTGTTCCTCTTCTCCCTAGGAGTATTGTTCTAGGGACTTGTTAGAAAATTTTGGGAGGTTCACTTTCCTCTACTCTAAACATTCTACGCATATATTTAGAGGCTTAATGCACAGTATTATCTATGTTTGGTTATAAGTGTTACACCTATCCTAACTTTTAGTAATCCTTAGCACGATTTTACCTATGTTTTTTGGATTATACTTCTTGGAGTTGATTAACTTCTTGATATATATATGATATTCTTTGAAACAATTTTACCTAGATTATTTAGAACTATGGAAAAAGGGGAAGGTTTTTCCATGATTTTGATATAAAAAACTATTTAACTAACTATCATGTATTATTTTATTTAAAGTTGAGAATGTTCAGATTATTATACAGAGAGTTGTTATGGAACATCTGGGTGAGATCACACCATGTTCACCCCTTTGGAAGTGTGTAGAAATTGTTATGTATTTTGGTCAGGTAAAGGCAAGGCGCCATTGTGAGGTGGTGAGGTTTTTGTATACTGAGTTTGGGTTAATGATGGTGAGATAGTGGTAGTTTTCCCATACTATCACATGGATTAGTCAGTTTCTATTTAGTCATCCTATGTTGTTGAACTTGCACTTTGGGTTGTTCTAACTGCTTGATTTGTATCGTTTCCGATGTCTTCTTTCAGTTATGGAATATTTATTTCCTATTTTCTCTTACAATATTTCTATCTACTATGTATATATATGCCATGTTTTTTACTTCAGTTTGGGAGAAATCATTCCCCCTGGTTGTTGTTTGATGCCCGAGTGCTAGTTTCCAGCCTGTGGTGACTCCCTTTGAGTATGTGGTAGATTGGGTAGGGTGCCAAGTTTGAGGGTAACCCTGGTCAATTTGTTATAAAATGGAATCATAGGATGGTTATACTCAGTCTTGAGAAGTTGGTAGATAGTATATAGGATTATCAGGACTTTAGAGGTAGGTTTCAGTGAGTACCTGACTAGCTCTTACCATGATGAGACTCAATTTACCATGGGATATTGGGATATATGTATCCTATGTTGAGTTCTTGATATTAATCTTAATTTTAGCTTATGGGTTTCTAGTTTGAATTGAAATGTCCCAATTGTTTGATCACCTCTTTTTTTTGCTGCATAATGATATGACTTTGAGGCATATTCCATGGGTTCCACAGGAGGGTGTAGAAGATTCTCATCAAGGGAATATGACTTTGTACTAGAATCTTATAGAGGATATCATATGAGTAATTTGTAACATGGACCAAAATGCACCACAATTCTAGAACAAAATTTTTGTGGTACAACCAGAATCTGGTAGAAAAATGGATCAATATTGGGAGTTCTTGTGCAAGAAACCACTATCCTTTGAGGGTACAAATGATCCCCAAGTGTAAAAACCCCGACCTGGTAGCCTAGAGTCGGTGGTAATTTTATTAAAATGACATAGATTCAAGAGATAAAATCACCAAGGATCAATCAATTTATTAGTATTGAAGAAACTAGATACATACATGGTTACCTTATTACAATGGTAATTAAACATAGTACATAACAAAAGAAAATAAACTACTTCTTGTCACTTATTCAAATATTTCTTCTTCACAACCGAGGGAAGGAAAACAAATAAAAGGGTGAGATAAAATTCTCAATAAGGGTTATATGGAACAATAATATGTTAAGTAAATTCAATAAGGCATAAACATTATAGCAAGGTAAATAATATAAAAAACACATGCCATCAATAAACTGAGATTGAAAATGCATCTATAAATTTTTTCATAGAGAAAATCTCATGGAAAGTAAAAAATGAATACTGAATAAAGAAAATGATTTTTAAATATATTTCATGTATCTGTAACATGAATCATTATACCATCAATATGGTTTAAGTTTGTTGATAAAAACCCATCTGACTCTATTTGGAAATAAACACAAAGGGTTTGTCACCAACTGTTTTGTCTCATGAGACTTTTAGATGCATCAAGAGGCTATAACGGGCCCCACTCGTCACTACAAGTCCAAATAATTATTCATATATAGATTTAATTCAATAAAAATATTCCTTATCAAAATATTTTTATTGATAAGAGGATACAAATTTATCAATATTTCCCCAGTTAAAATGACATTCGAAATAAATACTGTATGTAAAATGGTATATGAATAAGACAATAATCATATCTATGATATAAGAATATGGATATTTAATAGAAATATAATTTAAAATGAAAAATTATCTCAAAGGGGAAGTATATATACCACATAAAAATTATTAGGTGCGCAATACCAAGTAATTTTCAATGAAATGGAAATCGAGATGAAGTCCCTTACCTTAATTCATACTTAATTACGTCGCTTTTACACCTCCTAAATAAAAAATAATATTTATTAAAACACCAATATAGAATTTAATTATATTAAATTATAAAAATATTTTTTAATTATAATTATCATATTATAATTATTAATTTTTTTGATAAAATTGATGCATTTTGATATCATGTTTTTCTTAAAAATTTCTCATTTTGCCTCAATTTCTCTATTTTGTTAAATGTAAATAATAAATTAGTACAGTTAATTCCAGAATCATAGAATAAATATAATTAAATATTTATATATTACATATAATCCATACTATACATTCATGAAGGTGGTTATAATAATTATTTTTACCAATGTCTCTGTAGGTGGTTAACCAACCTTTAATAGGACATTATCGTAAGAGAGGGAAAAGGGAGTACAAAATTTTTATATATTATATATATAATATATATAGTAGTTTAACATAATTAATATCATGTTAAATTACTTCATAATTAATTTTAGAGTATATGGTTATGAAAGAAAATGGGAAATGAATAAAGAGAAGAAGAAAAGAGGGAGGAGTTAATGGAAACTTACTCTTTTCTCGGTGTGGCTTCTCTTGCATGAAACTAAAAATACCTTAGTGATTAGAGTTATATGGCTCTAGAATATACCTAGGTATTATAATAGGCTTAAGAGGGAGTATTTTGGTATAGATTTGTCTTTATAAAGGGTGGAATGAGTGGTTTTCCAAGAGAAGGGAGAGAGGTTATTTATACTTGAGGAGGGGGATTTTCAGAATAAATATTAAATAAAATATTATATCAATGGTGAGACTTGTAAAAGTAAATTTTTGACAATATAAATCATATATTAATTTAATATAATGATTTTAAGACTTTAAAAAACCTTTATAATTTGAATTAATTAATTGATTGAAACAGAAAGTGGAAAGAAAGAAAAATTAATATTTTGAGGAACCGCTTTTGACTTTAGGTTTTGGAAAATACTTTTTAGGTTTAGAAATTGAGTTTATTGTATTTTAATGAATAATTTTTCAAATTAAACAAATGATATCCAAACTTAAAGTTATATATTTGATTATGTTACTAATACATCATGAATGAAGTAATTTAAGTTACAACGATTAAGTAAAAACTATATTTTTACTATTCATTAGAAAATTGAAGTATTTCATAAAATTACCCAGAAATAACCATTGGATAATTTCAATGTGATTAAAAAATGAACACAATTTTTTAAAAATAATTTTCTAAATATGAGAAATTTAATGTTTAATTAAAACCATCTTTTATTTGAAAAACACCGATATTAAAATTATAACTAATTTTGTAACACTTTGAAAAATTAATTAAGGTCTTATAAAATTATCTTATAATCATAATAGAACAAAATATTAATTTATGAATCTATTTTTTTGTAAATAAATTTTATTTTAAATCATTATATTAATTATAAAATTGTAAACCAACACTTAATTTATCATTTCTAAAACATTAATTTACTTATTCAATGATATAAATATGCCATATTTTCATTCATAAAATATCTAAATTTTATTTATAATTTCATAGGTGATGTTATTATTCTAATGGTCACATTACTACTCCTAAGGGTCACATTACTATTCTTAAGGGTCACATTACTATTCTAAAGGTTATTTTAATATTTAACCACTGTTCATTTAAGCTTGGTGTTGTGCGCAACATAAGCTATCAAATCCATTGAATTTATTTAAGAAGATACATACTATAAATCTTGGGGTGTTATATTCTTAGCTCCTTTAGAAATTTCATCCTAAATTTTTTCATGAATATTGCCTTCTAAATAGATGAGGGTGGTTATTTTTCATAACATTATTAGGTTCCCATATTATTTCTCCCATTTTATTGTTTATCCAAAGAAATTTTACCAGTAGAGTCATCCAATTTCCCAATACCTAATATTTAGTGTCAAGAATCTCAATATGCTCTTCTAAGTATGACAAATCAGGTTCCATTTCTATTTCTTCATAGGTGAGCACATGCATTGGGTATAACATGTACTTATTTAACAATGATATATAGAACACATAATACACTTTGGAGATAATTGGTGATATTTCTAATCAGTATGCTACAACTCCAATTCATTCCAGAATTTCAAATGGTCTATTGTACCTTGGTCTTAGTTTTTGTTTCTTACCGAACCTTAAGACACCCTTCCATGGAGATACTTTCAGAAAGATGTGATCTCCCACTTGGAATTCCAAATCCTTTATTTGGTTGTAATCATTAATATTTTTCCTACTTTGAGTTTCTTTAATATGAGCCTAAATTATTTTTACCCTTTTCATTGTCTCTTCAATAAGTTCTGGGCCTATAAGTTTCCTCTCACCAACTTTATCCCAATAAGTTGGAGTTTGACATCTCTTTCCATATAATGCTTCATATGGTTCCATTTGAATACTATAATAAAAATTATTATTGTAATAAAATTATAACAAAGGTAAATAATGATACCACATACCTTAAAAGTTAAGTGAGAATGATCTCAACATGTCTTCTAATGTTTGAATAGTCTTTTCAGACTTTCCTTCAGTTTGAGGGTGATAAAAAATACTCATATGAAGATCAGTATCCAAAGCCTTATGAAGGCTCTTCTGGAATTTTTATGTAAAATAGGGATATAGATCAGAAATATTTGATAGAGGTGCACCATGAAGTTTTCCAACTTCATGAATATAGATCCTTTCTAGGTGATAAAGAGGTAAATCTTCTCTTATAGCAAGAAAATGTGTCAATTTTCTAAGATGATCAACAATAAACCATATTGCATCATTACTTATAGGTGTCCTTGGTAGTCCTGTGACAAAGTCCATCATAATGTCATACCACTTCCACAATCATAATAGGTAGAGGTTTCATGACTTCTATAGAATGCTGTCTCTCATCCTTCACTTGCTGACAAACTAGACACCTTGAAACATAGTAAGCAATTTCCTGCTTCATGATATCCCACCAAAAATGTTCCTTTAGATCTCTATACATCTTGGTACTACCAGGGTGTATAAATAATTTTGATCTATGGGAATCATCTAATAGTTCCCTTTTTAGCTTTGATATCAATGGAACATATAACCTCTTTCCAAATTTCAGAACTCCATCCTTATACATGAAGTCTTCCAATATTCCATCTTTAACAGATTTAATCTTCTTTTGAAAATTCTCATCATTAGATTGAGATATTTTTATCTTCTCTAGTAAAGATGATTTATAAATCATTTGAAAAATGAATAATGTTTCCCATTCCTTAACAATTTCCATATCCATCTTTACAAAATCCATTAACATATGATCTATCTTAATCCACATTTGGGTCAAAAGTCCATGATATTTCCTAGTTAATGCATATGATACCTTATTTTACTTTCCTAGGTGGTAGTGTATTGAAAAATAATAATATTTGAGTAACTTGATCCATCTATTTTTCCTCATGTTGAGTTCTTTCTGTGTAAATATGTATTTCAAACTCTTGTGATTTGTATATATCTCACCATAGAGATAGTGTCTCCATATTTTCAGAGAAAAGATTATAACTACTAACTCAAGATCATGGATTGTATAATTTTGTTCATGTGTCTTAAATTGCCTCTATGCATAAGAAATAAATAAATCATTTTATATAAGGACACAACCTAGTATATTCTTCAATGCATCATTATATATCACAAACCCATCATTTCCTGATAGAAGAGTCAAAATTGGAGAATTGACCAATATTATCTTTAATTATTAAAAAACATTCTATATATTCTTCTTTATATATGAACTTAAAACCTTTAAATTTGAGATTGGTTAATGGGTTAGACAATCGGGAAAAATTATAGATGAAATGCCGATAGTAACTTGATAAACTAATGAAACTACGTACCTTGGTCATGTTCATTGGCGTAGGCCATTCTTGGATTTCATTTTACTTTGTAGGATTAACTGAGATTCCATCCCTAAAGATAATATGGACAAGAAAAGAAACTTTTTGAAGCTAGAATTCACACTTTCTAAACTTACCATATAACTCTTTTATTCTAAGATTATTCAGAACAATCCGAAAGTGATTCTTATGGTCCTCATAGATTTTAGAGTATAGAAATATATCATAAATAAATACCACAATAAAATTATCAAGATATTCCTTGAATACTATATTCATTAGATCCACAAAAATAGAGGGTGAATTAGTCAGTCCAAATAGAATTATTGTAAACCCATAATGTCCATACCTGGTTCAAAATGCTGTCTTAGGAATATCTTCCTTCCTCACACTCAATTGATGATATCCAAAATGAAGCTCAATATTCAAAAAATATTGAGCTCCATCGATTTGATCAAATAAATCATCAATTCAAGGCTGAGGATACTTGTTCCTTATTGTAATAGAATTTATTTCTCCATAGTCAATGTACAACCTCAAGGATCTATCTTTCTTCTTCAAAAAGAGAAAAGGGTCTCCCCATAGAGAAAAACTAGGGCGAATAAATCCCTTATTACTCAAATCCTCTAGTTATTTCTTATGCTCCAATAATTCCACAGTTTTCAATATATAAGGAGTATTTTATATTGGTCTTGAATTAGATATTAAATTAATAGTATGTTCAACTTCACACTCTGTGGGGGTTCCCAGACAATTCCTCAGGAAATATACCAATATATTCATGCACAATTGGTACATCATCAATTTTTAGATTTATTTCTTCATCCCTAGATGTTGTTTTCTCTTTCTCCCAAAGAATTTCATTCACTAGAGCTATTGTGCATGGATCTAGATAAGAATCATATGATGAAGTTTCTATTCTAATGATATGGTATTATACATCTTCCTCATAAATCATAATTTCCTTCTTCTTACAATAATTTCTCACATCAAATTTTGAAATCCAATCCATATTGAGGATTATATCAAAGTTAACCATGGGTATTATGATAAGGTCAATAACTAAAGCACATTTATGTGTAATAAAGGGGACCAACCAACACTTTTTTATTGCAATGGGACTTCCCTTAGGAGTTTTGTCTGATAACTCCCTTGTTAAATAAAAAGGTAAATGTATAATTTTATTAAAAATATGGGTAGATATAAAAGAGTGTGATGATCTAGAATCAAATAAATCATTAGATATATTTGAAGATAGGATTAATGTACCTTCCACCAAATAATTAGGTAATTCTACTTCAACTGTAGTGATCACATAATCTTGGCCATCTCCCCATGGCCTTTTTCGTGGTAGATTCCCCTGATTCTTGGAAAATTGATTTGAATAATGCCCCATTTTATTTCAATTGAATCATTGAACATAATTGATTTATTTCTTCCCCTTACAATCATTATATCGATGACCCTTTTCTCTGAACTTATAGAAAACTCCCATGACTTTGAAGCATTTATGAGGATGATTCTTTCAACAAGTCCCGCATAATGAAAATTGTTCATCGCCTTCTTCTTATTTGATGCTTCACCTTTTCCATGGTTATCATAATACCTATAATTATTTTGATTTCCCTTGAACATATGGGATCTCATAAATTACTTCTATATTTTTATGGCACTTAATATTATTTCATCATATGATGAAAATGTTTGAGAAGCCAATGACCTTTGGAGACTTGGATTAACACCTTCAAAGAAATAATCAATCATGTATTCTGAATCACGTATTTAATCTATAGAATACCTGGATAGTCTTGTGAATTTATCCTCATACTCTATAACACTATCTTCTTCTCTCTCTTTTTAAGTTAAGGAATTTTCTATTCATTATAGTTTGTTTCACATGAGGAAAGTATTTGTCGAAGAATGTTTCTTTAAAATTTATCTATTCCATGTCTTCTATTTCATCTTCCCCCTTAGTATTTTGGATCAATGACCACCATTGATCAACATCTCCCTTGAGATAATATATTTCAAGTACTACCTTTTTTTTTCATTTCATCCTAAGGCCAGAAATATATTTTCAAGGCATTTGATCCACTGCTAAACCAAGAATGGATTAGTAGTACCACTAAAAGATGGGGACTTTTTCCACATGAAACGATCCAAAATAGGTGTAGTATGGTTATTATTCATAACCCAAGTAAGCTATCCTAATATTTTCATGATCTGCTCATCTCCAACAGTAACTATGTTGAATTTCTTAGAAGGGAAATCCCTAAATTTTCTATGGGTATTGATTCTTTTCCTTCCATTAGGTACCATTTCTAAACAATAGAATACACTAAATTGGGTTATGAATCGTAATGCATAATTTCAAACTAGATAAACACTTAACATAAATTGAAAATTTATGCATAGCTAATCTCATAATCATAAACACGGTTTCTTTGGAGACATATTTAATTTTAAATCCTTCATAATGGCATGTAAAGATAACGTGAATTATCCCAAGTATATCCCTTGGAGTGTCAAACTAGGTGTGTATTAAGACCCATTTTCATGTACCAAGTTACCCTGAGTCAGGCCCGGGACACCTTGTCAGAGTTTCTACCCCTAGGTACATTTGTGCCAGAACCACATCCACTTGTATTATCCAAAAAAATATTTATTTTCTTGATAAACCATATACTATATACTTAAAAACATTTTAGGATGTTATTATATGCTTATCCTCAATTTCTATCTTAGGGTTATGTTCCCTAAACCACATTTTCTAAATCTAGTTCCCATGGTTTCTACTAAATTTTCTATGATACCAACTATAATAACCCCAAACCCAATAGCCTAGAGTCAGTGGTCATTTTATTACAATGACATAAACACAAGAGATCATGTCACCGAGGATCGATCAGTATATTAGTATTAAAGAAACTAGATACATACATGGTTCCCTTATTACATTGGTTATTAAACATAGTACATAAAAAAAGTAAAATAAACTGCTTCTTATCACTTATTCAAAGATTTATTATTTAAAACCTAGGTAAGGGAAAAAAAATAAAAGGGTGATCTCAAATGCTCAGTAAGTATTATATAGAAAAAAAATAAGTGAATTAAATTAAATAAGGCATATACATTATGTCAAGCTAAATAATATGAAAAACACATGCCATCAATAAAATGATATTGAAAATGCATCCATAGATTTTTTTATAGTGAAAATATCATGAAAAGTAACAACTAAATACTGAATGAAAAATGATTATTAATTAGACATCATGTATATGGCACCTGAACCATTATACTTTCAAGATAGTTTAAGTCTATGGGTAAAATCCCACTTGATTTTGTTTGGAAATAAACACAAAGGGTTTTTCACCAACTGTTTTGTCTCATGAGACCTATCGATGCATCGAGGGACTATAATGGGTCTCGCTCATCACTACAAGTCCAAATAATTATTCATACATATATTTAATTCAAGAACAATATGACTTATCAAAATATCAGTATTGATTAGAGGATACAAATTCATCAATATTTCCCTAGTTAAAAAAATATTCAAAATTAACAAAGTATATAAAATGGTATACAACTAAGACAATAATCGTATCCATTTTACAAGAATATTGATATTTAATAGAAATATAATTAAAAATGAAAAATTATCTCAAATGGGAAGTATATACAACACATAAAAATGATTAGGTGCAAAATACTAAGTAAGTCTCAATGAAATGGAAATTTAGATGAAGTCCCTTACCTTAATTCCCACTTAATTATATCGCTTTTAAGCCTCATGAATAAAAAAATCATATTTATTAAAACACTAATCCAGAAGTTAATTATAGTAATTTATACAAATATTTTTCATTTATAATTATTATATTATATTTATTATTTTTTTTGATGAAATTTAAGTGTTTTTATATCATGTTTCTCTTAAAAATTCCCTTTTTCCTTTTATTTCTCTATTTTGTTAAATTTAAATAATAAATTAGAAAAATTAATTCTATAAGAATAGAATAAATGTAATAAAATATTTATATATTATATATAATCCATATTATCCATTCATTAAGGTTGTTACAAGAATTGTTTTTGGCAATGTCTCTGTAGGTGGTTAACTGACTTTTAACGGGACGTTGTTGTAAGAGCAGGAAAAGGGAGTACAAAATTTATATATTCCATATATATAATATATGAAGTAGGTTAAAATCATTAATATAATGTTAAATTACTACATAATTAATTTTAAATAATATGATTTTGAAAGGAAATGTTAAAAGAATAAGGATAAGAATAAAAGAGGGAGGAGTTAATGGAAACTTACAATTTTTTCGATGCGGCTTTTATTGCACGACACTAAAAATCCCTTGGTGATTGGAGTTGGATGGATCCATAATTACACTAGGTATTATAAGAGGCTTAAAGGGAATATTTTGGTAGATATTTGGATTTGAAAAGGGTGTGATGAGTGGTTTTACAAGGGAATAGAGAGATATTATTTATACTTGAGGAGAGGGGGATTTTTAGAATAAAATATTAAATAAAATATTATATCAAAGGTGAGACTCATAATGGTGAAAATTTGAAAATATAAATTATATATAAATATAATATAATGGGTTTAATAATTTAAAAAAACTTTATAATTATAATTTATTAATTTATTGAAAAGGGAAGTGGAAAGAAAGAAAAATTAATATTTTAAGGAACCACTTTTGACTTTAGGTATTAGAAAATACTTTTTAGGTTTGGAAATTGAGTTTATTGTATTTTAATTAAATTTTTTTTTGAATTAAATATATTATATCTGAACTTGAAGTTCTAGAATTTATTATGTCACTGATACATCATGAATGATGTAATTTAAGTTACACCAGTTAAGTGAAAACTGTATTTTTACTATTCATTAGAAAATTGAAGCATTTCAAAAAATTACCATAAAATCACCATTAGATAATTTCAATGTGATGAATTAAAAAATGAACTCCATTGTTTAAAATTAATTTTCTAAATATGAGAAATTTAATTTTTAATTAAAATCATCACTTATTCCAAAAATATCGATTTTAAAATTATAACTGATTTTATGACACTTTGAAAAATTAATCAAGGTCTTATAAAATTATCTTATAATAATAAGAGAACAAAATATTAATTTTTGAATCTATTTTTCATAAATTAATTTTATTTTAAATCATTATATTAATTATAAAATTGTAAATGAGCACTTAATTTACCATTTTTAAAATATTTATGCACTTATTCCATGATATAAACATGTCACATTTTCATTCATAAAATACCTATTTTTTTATAATTTCATAGGTGAGGTTATTATTCTAATGGTAACATTACTATTCCTCAAGGTCACATTACTATTCTTGAGGGTCACATTACTATTTCGAAGGTCATGTTAATATTTAATCACTATTAATTTAAGCTCGATGTTGTGTGAAACATAAGATATCAAATGAATTAATTTTTTTAAGAAGATACATACCATAAATCTTGGGGTGTTATACTAAGAGGTGGAGGACTAGATGGAAAATATTGACCAGATCTTTGATTTTCTAGATTTACCTGATAATTTCAAGGTGAAGTGCACAAAATCCATACTTGAGGGCTCCCGTAAGCGATGGTGGGATTCCATGAAAAAAGTAGATAGGAACATGGACTTGGACTAGAAGGATTTAAAGACCGTATTATTCTAGCAGTTCTGTCCAGAGTCTCTGATGATGGAAAAGTATATGAAGTTCCTCTCTTTATAGTAGTTAGAGTTTTGAGTGTTGGCGTACACCAATCAATTCACGGAGCTAGTTCATTTTTCTCCAGAGATAATTATGAATGATCAGATGAAGGATCAAAAGTACCTATATAGTTTGTGACAAGATATTAGATCACAGGTATTAATGGTGAAGATTTATACTTATGAAAAGAAAATATATAGGGAAATGAAAGAAGATATGGATATGGAAGGAAAGTTTTTCTCTTTTGGAACATCTCTTACACCCAGTGGCAGCTTCAGTGGCATGCATAGGAAAAAGAGGAAGTGGCATGATCATCATAGGGTAGTTGAGGTGGTTCTTAGCAGGGAGCCTCCTATGCACCAACAGTTACAGTCAATAGTGTTCCCCTGACTTTCTATCATTATGGAAAGGTTAGAAACATATGGAATTCTTGTTCCATGCCTGAAAATATGTGCAACGGTTATTACTGCTATGACCATTTATGGAGGTTCTATTAGGATATGTCTACATCTCGTTATGTTCAGGGATTATCAGCACCAAAGGACACTGTGGTGTAGTTAGATACTTAAAAGTATACAGGTATATAACCACATGCCTCTAGAGTGAAGAACCTCCACGCAATGGATGAGTTTCTGATTGAGGTTGACATGGGTCCAGTGATAGTGGTAGGTACCATCTTTATTGTATCCTCTAAAGCTATTACTTTATTTGATACTAGTGAATCACACTCATTTATTTTTTCCCATTTTTTGGCATGTGTAAACTTATAACAGAGATCATATCCTTTATTATATAGACAGAGACACCTATTAGGGAAAGAAAAGATCATGGGTTTCAATGACCATATATTCTATCAATAGCTGATATAGAGTTAGTCTAGGATTTCCTTGTTCTTGATCTAGACCTATTTGACATAATCATCAGGATGGATTGGCTTGTCTCTCATTGTGCCGAGGTTGATTATTATCATTGGTTTTTCATGTTCCTAGTTTCCAATGGGAGCTCTCAAGTCTTTCAGGGAGAGTGGGATCCAAGGTCTGGTCATACTGGTCCTTACCACTCATAGCTCATGATTTTTTTATCTGCAATTATAGTTGATCCTGATTACATTTCTCCTCTTGTTGATTTTCCTATGGCTGTTTAGGTATTTACTGATGTTTCCCAGATGAATTATTATATCTTTATTCAAAAGAGGGAGGTGGAGTTCATGATTGATCTGATGTTGGGTACACAACCAATCTCTATACCCTCTTATCATATGGTATCCATAGAGTTGAATGTACTCAAGATTCAGTTGGATGATCTGATGGTGAAAGGCTTTATTCACCCCAATGTTTCACCTTGGGAAGACCCAATTCCCTTTACCAAGAAGAATTATGGTTCACTTAGATTGTGCATAGACTATCAGAAGTTGAACTAGGTGATGGTTAAGAATAAGTATCCTTTTCCCCATAGGGATGATTTTTTGACCAGTTAAAGGGGTAAAATTTGTTTTTGAAGATCAATCTTTAGTCGGGTTATCAACAACTCAGGGTTTGAGAGTGTAATATTCCAAATATGGATTTCAATAGAAGGTATACCCATTATTAATATCTTTTGACGCATTTTGGTATAACTAACACTCTTATAGTTTTATGGAATTGATGAATTAAATATTCCATCAATATCTCGACACTTTTGTTGTAGTGTTCATGGAGGATATTTTGGTTTATTTGAGATCCAATCATGGGCATGAGAACCATATGAGTTTGGTTTTATAAATCATAAGGTGTAATTATTTTCAAGGAAAGTTTTTTAAATGAAGTTTCTGGATCCAAGAAGTAAAATTCATGGGGTATGTTATTTCCGAATATAGATTATCAGTTGATATTGAGAAGGTGAAGGCTATTTTGTCATGGGAGGATCTACAAAATTCCATTGATATTAAGAGATTCTTAGGTATTTTATAGATAATATCAATGATTCATCAAGGATTTCTAAAATATGGCATCAACTTTGAATATTATTACAAGGAAATGGGTGAAATTCACATGGGATACAAAATTCCAGTCTTCTCTCAATGAACTAAAATGAATTCTGACATCATCTCCTATTCTAATCTTACCTAATCCCAGTAAGGGACATGTGTTATAATGAAATGCTTCCTATGATGATATGGGTTTCATGATTATGCAGAATGATCTTGTTTTAGCCTATGGGTATCATCAACTTCATCCACATGAGAAGGATTACCCTATTTATGATTTTTAGCATGCCATAGTTATACATGCACTTAAATATTGGGGGCACTATCTCTTTAGAGAGAGGTTTACATTATTTTTTGACCATAAGAGTCTGATCTATATATTTTCTTATAAATACTTGAATATCATACAAAGACGGTGGGTGGAATACCTTTATACGTTCGACTTCAACATAGCCTATACCCTAGGGAAGGGGAATGTTGTTGTAGATTCTCTTAGTAGGAAAGTTCCATTACATGCTATTTTGGAATCAAATATAGAGTGGAAACTTATAGTAATCCTTGATCAATTACATTTGGATTCTTAGGAGGATGCTTCATTTATGGATACGACTAGTTCTCAATTATCATCATCTCTCCTTAAGTTTATTATGTAGGGTCAGTAGGAGGATTATGATTTCATAAGAATTAAAGAAATCCTTTATGGTGGGGAGACCGTTTCTATTTGGTTTCTTGCTTTATATTCCATTATATACTTTGGGGATCGGTTTTTTGTCCCAAAATTTGTGAGGAGATCATTTTTTTGACTTCCATAGTTCTTGGTGGGATGTTTATATGACAAATATGAAGATTTATTATGATATGAGATGATGATTTTGGTGGTCGTATATGAATCATGGCATTGTAGATTATGTGTCCCGCTGTTACACCTACCAAAAAATAAAGACATAACATTTAAAAACTTTTGGTTTCCTCTAGCCTTTTTTGTTACCAGTTCAGAAATGTGACAAGGTGTCCATGGACTTTGTTGTTGGATTAACACAAAATCCATAAAGTAAGAATGTTTTTTGGGTGGTGATTGATTATTTGATGAAATAATATCATTTCATTCCAATTAGGGACAAAAATTAAGTTTAAAATCTAGATAGGTAGTATATGAAAGAAGTTGTGAGGTTAAAAGGGGTTCCCTTTACCATAATTTCGGGTAGGGATCCTAGTTTTACCTCATGATTTTGGGAGAGTCTCCAAGGGGTGATGGGGACTCAGTTTAGGGTGAGTAAAACTTACCATCTATAGACAAATGGTCAGACAGGGAGTTCTATTAAGATAATAGAGGATACGCTTTGTGCCTATGTTTTGGACTTTGGTGGATCATGGGAAATCCATTTAGGGATGGTTGAGTTTTCCTATAACAAAATTTGGCAATTGTCGATTAGAATGGATCCCTTTGAGGCTTTGTATGGCCCCTCATATAGATCACCTATTTTTTGGAAGATGCGGGTGAGACCTCTCTTATGTGACCAAGTCTCATTTAGGAGATGTTAAAGAGGATTTTAGATATACGTCGATGCCCAGTTACAGTTCAGTGTCTATAGAAATCATATGCATATTTTTGATGCCATCCTTTTGAGTTTTCTGTTGATGAATGGGTTTTATTTAAAGTTTCTCCCTGGTTGGGTCATCAACAGCTTAGAAAGTAGGTAAAATTATCTTCAAGATATGATGGACCATTTGAGGTCACTAAGCGGCTTGGGTATGTTTCTTATCGGTTGGAATTACTAGCGCAATTGATAAGTATTCATGATGTTTTCCCCATATCTCATAATAAGAAGTGTCATCCTAATCTCTCTAATGTTCTAAGTTGGGAAGAGATTGAGTTAGAGCCAAAAGTTTCCATTATAGAGAATCCAGTGGAGATTTTTAACTCTTAGGTGAAAGTCTTTCATGAGAAGTTTTTTCTATTGGTAATAGTGTTATAAAAATACATATCAGATTACCATGAGACTTGGGAGAATGGAAAATTAACAAGGGAGCAGTGGCCTCACCTATTTCCAAATAACAATTCTTCCTCATGGATTCTCGAGGATGAAAATTATTATGGTTTAGAGATTATAACATCCCATTATTATCTTTTAGGTACTTCTTGTTTCCCTATTTATTTGGGTATGTTTTAGGCCTTTCAAGGATGGGGAGAATTTGTCACGAAAAATGACCTATAGTTTGGGGATATATGTTTTTTTAATTAATGGAGTTTTATTATAAATGTGACAAAGGATTTAGGGGGTGTTGGGATGTTTCTGGGAGTTTTATGTATAATATGGGTCGGGTGCATCCTATTGGACCATCTTATGCCATAAGACACATTTATGGTGTAAATGTGTCACTGGTCACAAGCTGTGAAATCAGTTTATGGCATAATAATATTATAAGATTTAAAATCACGTTTACACTATAAACTCCTTTTATGCTATAAGACCGACTTTTACACCCTAATAACATATTTCGAAAATAAAATAAAATTTGAGGCAACATATTTTTCAGTGTACTTAACTCATGGGGTTATTACACCATAAAAGAGTTATTTATGCCATAAAATCTTCACCCCAATAGGTTTAACCATGCAACATGACTTATTTTTTTAATTCTTTACATAAGATCCCCTCTCCCCTAAACCCTAGGTGCTCTCCTAGAAAATTTTGGGTATATCCACACTTACCAGATCACATCATTCAATGCTTCATCTTCATGGTGGGTGCACTGCATCTCTCCAGGTTAGTAACCTTTTAGATTCTTCATTTCTATTAGTCATGGAAGTGCTGCTGTGCTGTATTTTTAGATCCATTGATCTTGTGGTGATGTTATTATTGATCATTTCAAGAAACTCTATGTGATATTATTTTTGGGGATGGTCCTTTTTTTGTTTATGAATCATTTTCATACGATCTCTTAAAAATATTTATAACTAAGTATAGCATAAGGGATGACCTAGGTCGTTCTCTTGAGAAGCTTTTGTGGTCAAGAACTCACTACTTCTAATTCACATTTTTTTTATTTTTTATTTATTTATGAAATAAAAATAAAATAAATATATGTTTTAGAAATGATAATTTAATAATAAAATTAAACATGAAAGTGAAATGCAAACAGAATGAATGCAGATATAATGATGTTAGGAGAAAGGAGACATTCACAAGAGAATCACCTCGAGTGAACCTTCATCATCTCTTAATTTGATTCAAATTTAATTAATGAACACAATACATCATATGTGTGAACATACTTCTATACATATGGTTGTAAATATACAATACTATAAACTATTGTTGAGATATAGCACATCCACCTCCTCAGTTGAGGGAAAATATTGCAAAAGTGAAAGCTAATCCTCAGGTGGAAAGTGAAGACACAAATGTGCCTTTCCCACTCAGATCCCACTCGGAATAACTATAAGAAAATAAGAAACATTAATAATGAATATTAAAAGACTTGGTTTCATAATTTTATTAATCCCCCAGGAACTTCTTCGGGTTATCTACTCACGATCATGAGCATAAGATTTCACAATGATAAAGAAAATGGGGGGGATAAAATAAAAGAGATAAAGAAAAGAAGAGAAAAAAGAATACTTAAATTAAAAAATTTAATTTAATTATAGAATGAAAATAAAATAAAATTAAACACAAGACTACACTGCAAAAAATGGCCAACTAAGGCTACCCCTAAGTTTCCAACCACTTGAAATAAAGAAGAAAGACTCTTTTATAGGGAAAAGAGTTGAAAATTTTGGCTCCAAAAATTATCTCAAAATGTTCCCACATGGTTTAAATATTAAATGAAATAATTTTGGAATATTTTCTTCTTTAAATTTTTTATTATTTGTCTTCTATTTCTACTTAGAAATTTTCAGCTTCAATGGACATATGTGGAGAGAGATATTGCAAATTTACTCTGGGAATTTATTCTGGATAGGTGACTCTTCGTATTCCAACTTAGCTAATTAAAATTAATTTATTGCCTTGAAAATAAATGAATAATGCGTGAAAAGATTAATAAAAGTTGTTCATACAAATTTCCTTTTTCTTTATGTTGAATTTGAGCTCATTTGGTTTATCCATTTATGAGATATGATCCTAACAATAAAATTAGTCAGATCTATGAACAGATTTTGAGACCCGTCTTTTGAGCTGGATTTGGGCCTTCCAATGATGGATTTAGATTTTGGTACAGAAGAATTAAATTGATCCCATACAAAATAGAAACCTATGAAAGAATAATTTTTCAATTTGGGCTAGTTTATCAAAATTTATGGCTGATACATTGAAATAAATTAAAACTGTTAAAATCTAAAATATGCTATTTTAGCAATTAAGCACAATTTTTTTTTTTCTAAAACACAAAATGTGACAATTTACCTTGAAATAACACTTTGGTGGGATTAAAAAAACTGAAATTCAGAATAAAATAATTTAAAATATTTTTAATAATCAATTCACCTACACTTAAACATTTCACTCCTGAGAAATCATCTTATACAAAGGTCAAAACAATCTTCCCCAAGCATAACTACCAATATGACTCAATTATCCTATAAAAGAAAATATCATGCCTCATACATGGATCAAAATTTCATAACTACTAAAAAACTATAATAATCCATTCAATATCATGTTAATCCTCATGTGAAATCTATATCTACCTCCCTAGAAAAATATTTCTCTCTTTACTCAAGGATTTTTAATATGGAGTTTTTATCATTCTCAAGAACATGTGTGATCTCCATAGGCTTGATATACTCCTAAAATATCCACTTAAAAGAGTAAAAAATGTGTCAATAATGAGGTATTTTTTATGGTTTGTTCTGAGGCTGAGGGTTGGCAGGTTTAAAAATTAAAAACATTTGAGGCAAAATGAAGAGGGTTATGCTCTAAAGTGAAGTAAATGTATGAAAATAGTTTTGATCAAGAATGGTGTGATACTCAATCAGATCAAAAATGAATCACATCCAAACACCTCTTTATTTTGGAAGTTCACACTTTTAATATAAGCAAAAATTATTTTCTTCCCTCTTTTCCTGAATTGTAGCATTGTTTCAGCTTGAATTCAGATTTGGATTTCTCTTTAAAATTATGTTTTGAGGAAAAGAGAGGCAAATTTTGATCTTCAAAAATTAGTGAACTTCCGGACCATATTTTTAATGATATTTTGGGACAACCTCCATCTTTACATAATGAAATTTATTCCACCAAAGAAACAATAAATATGAAAACACTTTCAATTCAGCTCAAATAGATTCTTCAAGAAAGTAGAATAAAGCTCATCTTCTCCCTCCCCCACACACGAGTTTAACAACAATCATGCCTTTAACTTCTAGAGTAGGTTGGAACGGGATAGATGGATTGTAATATGGATTTCTAACAAGGTATTTCATGGTTACTAGAGGATTAATAAATTTTATATGTAAAGTTAGTCCAAAATTAGAGTTGAATGCAAAAAGAGATTTCAAAGTAGTGCCTCAATCATACTTAACACATTCAATTAACTCTATCAGATTTGAAAAAGAGAAAAAATAAAAAATTTATGGATCAAAAAACATTTCTCAAGACTATCAAGGAAAAGATAAATGTAAATAATATGTCAAAAAGGTTTATAAACCTATCAGGTTAGGAAATATTTTTAATTTGGAAATTACTAATGCACATGAGTTTCACAATCAATCAAACATCATCAAATGAAAAGATTGTAAATCAGGAAAAAAAATCCATTCAATAATCATTTAAGTCCTAAAATATTCAAATCAAGAAATGTTCCAAAAATAACATGACGGTTTGAATTTTAAAAAGTATTCAATTCAACTTAATAATCCTAAAAACACACCAAAAATAAAAAAGGAAAACATGAACAATTTAGAAAAAGACACACAAAAATAAAATGAAAGCACACAAAAAATTCCTAAAAACAAGTTGAAATCCCACAACCAAACTTATTACATTTACTATCCTCTTTTTATCTCAAATAATATCAAGGTACATTTTCATGTGGAATTTATATTGGGAAGTAAATAAAATAAAGAAAATAAAAGACACAATCTGATTTATTTTTCAGTGGCAGCCTTGAGTTAAGATCCTATCTACTACCACTTTAAAACTATAATAAATAAATGACAAGAAATAAAAAAAATAATGAAAAGTAAATATACATGGGATATAAAAGGGATAATGTTTGGTTTAACCCCCAAGTGGGTGCTAGGTTTTTAATGCCCCTAGTTAGGCAGTTGTAGTGGATTATCCCCAATCAAAAGGTGGGTGTGGTTTCTTTGAGATGAACCACCACATGTGAATTTTACCAATGTCCATGAGTAAATAAAAATAATAGATAACCCCAAATAAGATAAGAAATTTACCAACCCCTAAGAAATAATAAATATAAAATTTGAGTTCAATAGTGGGAGGGAAAAGAAAATAGGGGTGCTACCTAATTATTTCTATAGTGTCCTCCTCCATATGATATGGAAGTTGTTGTAAAAGAGGAAATTGAACCACCACCAGCTTTTCCAACTCTTCTTCCATGATCAACACTATTTTTATTGTCTCATAATTAAAATAAAAGGCATTCTCCATTTGTTTTGTATTAGAAATTTCAAAAAAAGAGTAGTTAGAAAATAATTCAGCTTGAATAATATTAAAACACGACGAATCAATAAAGAAATCTTGCATTTCAAGTAAGTCAGCTTAGAAATTGATCTCTTTGGGTAGGAACATTGGAAACTCAATCTCAGTAGGTGCATATTATTCATCATATTCCAAATAAAGAGAGAGGTAGAGTGGTTCTGGCTGATCATTATCAAGGATGGGAAGATCAAGTTTCAGGTTATCTTTAACAAAGTGATTCTAGGATTCTTCCAAAAAATGTTGATCTACCATAAGTATATTAGTCATTATGTTTTCTTCAGGTACCTCCTAGAGCAATGGTTGAGTGAGGGATAAAGTTAATAGTTACTTTAGAAGCTCCTTCTCACTCACCTTAGGTTATTTAACATAAAAAATGATGGGTGAAATCTCTTCCACCACTCATTCTGGTTCAAGTTCTAGTTTCGATTTGGGTTGCTACACCAGTAAATGAATGTATTATTCAACCATTTTAGCTTTTATCTTTAGTTTTTTATTTATTATTTAAGTTATTTAATTTTGGATTCATTATCATTTTTAATTTCTTCCTTCACTTGAAATTTTTTAGTCCATTTAGAATAATTTGAATTGAAATACACCATGAATAATGATTTTTTTTAGTTTCTTTGAAATTTATGATTTTTTTGCATTATTTTTTATGAAAAAAGTAAATTATTTAAAAAATATGAATAATAATAGCGAGTTAAGATCACTTGTATCCTTGAAAATGATACCAATTTGATGAATTTTTTTCGTGCACGCTCTCAAAAATATTTATAACTAAGTGCAACACAGAAGTTGACCTAGGTCATTCTCTTGAGGAAACTTTTAGATCAAGAACTAACTACTTCTAATTCACTTTTATATATATATATTTGTTATTTATTAAATAAAAATAAAATTAATATATGTTTAAGAAATGATAATGCAATATTAAAATTAAACTTGCAAATGCAATGCAAACAAAATGAATATAGACAGAATGATGTTAGGAAAAAGGAGACATTCCTAATAGAATCACCCCGAGTGAACCTTCATTGTCTCTTAATTAGATACAAATTTACATAATTAATACACTTCATCATATGTGTGAAAATACTCCTCTTAATATGGTTTTGAATATACAATACTCTAAATTATTGTTGAGAGACCGCACATCCACCTCCTCGGTCGAGGGAAAATATTGCAAAAGCAAAAGCTAATCCTCAAGTGACAAGTGGATACAAAAATGTTCCTTTCCCACTAAGACCCCCCTTTAAATAACTCTAAAAAATAAGAAACATTAATAATTAATGTTAAAAGACTTGGGTTCATCACTGTATTACTCCCTCAGGAACTTCCTTGGGTCAGCTACTCATGATCACAAGCATAAGAGTTCACAGTGATAAAGAAAATGAGGGAAGGAAACAAAAGAGAGAAAAAAATGAGATAAGGGAGAAAACTTAAATTAAAATATGAAATGAAATTATAGAATTAAAATAAATAAAAATAAAATACTAAACTACAAAAATGGACAACTAAGGCTACCCCTAAGTTTCCAGCCACTTGAAATGAATAAGAAAGATTCATTTATAAGCAAAAGAGGTGAAAATTTTGGCTCAAAAAACCATCTCCGATATTTCTCATGTGGATGAAATATTAAATGACATAATTTTGGAATAGTTACTTATTTAATTTTTTTTTTATTTTTATTATATTTCTAACCACAAAGTTTTAGATTCATTGGAAACGTGTGGAGAGAGATATAGCCAATTTACTATAGAAATTTATTCTGGACGGGTGAATCTTCATATTCTAACTCATCCAACTTAAAATGAATTTATTAACTTGAAAATAAAGGAATCAAGTGCTAAAAGATTAATAAAAGTTGTTCCTATTAATTTTCTCTTTATCTATGTTTAATTTGATCTCATTTGGTTTGTCCCTTTATGTGATATGAGCCCAACAATAAAATTATCTAGATCTGTGCATAGATTTCGAGGTCCACCTTGTGATATGGATTTTGGATTTCAAATGATGGATTTATATTTTGGTCCATAAGAATTAAATGAATTCTATAAAATATATAAACCTATAAAATAATAATGATTAAATTTGGATTAGTTTAGAAAAAGTTATATCTGATACATTGAAATAAATTAAAACTGTTAAAATCCAAAATATTCCATTTTAGCAATTAAGAACAAAAATGTTTCTAAAATATAAAATGTGACAATTGAACTTAAAATTAAACTTTGGTGGGATTAAAAACACTTAAATTCAGAATAAAATAATTGAAAATATTTGTTCTATCAGTTGTGGTACAGCATGTGAATCCTTTAAGGTATGTGTTGTTTTATCTTCTTTACCGACTATGTCACTTTTAAAATTGATTCTAAGATGTGAGATTTTTTTTAGGGACTATGTTTGTTATTGTACATTCTTTATGATGTTTTTGATCCTGTCACTTTTGGTGTGTGACCCGAGTTTGAGGTAGGTGGTTATGTCTCTAGCTTATGTCCAATGAACCTTGAATGATTTGGTTTTATAAATCATTTTATAAATAAATTGGCATGATCTATGGATTTGTGTGTGTGGAAAAGGTGTTTGAGGAAAATTATTTTCCCCTTATTTTGGGAAAATAAAAGGTATTTTCAATGAATTGTGGAATGGATTTATGAAATCACTACTGGAAAATTTCCCTATACCCATGGTTTGAAACTATGTGTATAGCCCATGAAACCGTGGGTATAGGATATACCTATGGTTTCATGAACCATGGGTTACCGAGGCGTCGGTATTTCCCTATACCCACGGTTTTCACAAAACCATGGGTATAGATGAAAGAAATTTCATAATACCCATGGTTTAAGTAAACTGTGGGTATATATCTATTCTTAAGGTTCTGCAAACCATGGGAATATATTTTTATAGAAATATAATATACCCATGATTCAATGAACCATGGGTATAGATGCTTCTCAAACTAGAATAATACCTACAGTTTAAGAAAACCATGGGTACATATTCCCAAAGTTTGTAGAACTATGGGAATATATTTTCATAGAAATCTAATATACCCATGGTTTAATGAACCTTGGGTATTGATACTTCCCCTGGATGCAACAACAATTTCCGAACTTCCTACTTCTTCCTACTTCCAGCTGCTGTCTGCCTTCCTGCTTCCTACTTCCTACCATCTTTCACATCCAATACAAACTAGAATATAAGAAGTTAAAAACAATATAGAATAGGAAGAATCAAAGAACACCCCATAATATAAGAAGAAATAGAATAGAAACAATACAAACCAGTTGAAGCAGGATGCAGTTACAAACAATAAAAACAATACAGACCAGAATAGAATACAAACCAGTTACAAAAATAATACAAACCAGAAAACAATTAAGACCAGAATAGAATACAAACCAGTTACAAACCAAAATTTATCATCAAACCATAAATAATCAAAGAACACCCCATACACATCCAATACTAAACTTTCATTCTATATGGATAATGTATAATGTAACTAGATGAACTAGGAACATTTTTACTAGTTGAAGATTTATCTTGAAGTACTCACTATGAGTTTGTATAAAATTTATGAATTTCAAAAGAGGGAATATATTCAAATTGGAAAGAATATTAATGTTCTAGTTGTAGTATAAATTTGAAGCTACAATATCATATAGAGTAGATATGTTTCTATAAAAAAATGGTATATATCAGAGTTTGAGTTTAATGTTACCTAAAGAAACTATTTTGTGACAAAATTAATTAGAATTTTAAAAAATGTAATTGAAAAAATATTCTGCACAAAGTTACTGGAAGGATTAGATATGTTGTAACTAGATGAAGAATATTTTTTTGAAAGAAGTATTTAGAAGATACAATTTTTTTTTAAAAATATAATTAAATGAGAGAACTTGATAGAGGTAAAAGTTGAAAAATCATTATAGCTAATAGAATGTGTTTGTAAAGTTATATTTAGTAGTTATATTTGGTTAAATGGATGAAAAAAAAACATTAATGACTCCATACAAAAGAAAATTCCATGAAGTTTCACTGGGATGTGTTTTTTTAACACATGGAGTATGTGCTAAAGTATGATTCACTTATTGAAATATTAAAATATAATTGGTAAAAGTTTATTTGACATATATAATTCAAATAGGAAAGATCACTAGTCATAGAAATAGTTGATGTTCACTTGATAAATAATCAGTAAACTAGACACACATATACTAGATAGAGTTTTTAATAAGTTTTACATAAATTTTTAAATACCATAAAAATCATGATTTATTTTTTATATAGATCATATAAGGGAGATTGATGAATTTCATTAACAGTGAGATTAATGAATTTCTAAGAAGGTTGTAGTTTTGGAGTTTTCATGAAACATCAAGAATATTATATAAGTATTGAGAACCATTCAGTGAATTGAGTTTTTTGAGAAAATGAAATTAATTTCTTTAATTTTTCTCTTATGAGTGCACCTATAAAAATGGAATAAGTATAAAATAGTTTGAAGTACTATACATGGCAGAATGTTGAAGTGCTATAGAAAATATATCAGACATAGATACTGGATGAAGAACCAAAAGATAGAGTTTTGATAAATGAGTGTTTAAAAAATTAATTAAAGAAGAAAGGTTATTAGTAATATTCAACATAAATAGACTTCAGTTATCAAACAATGAACAAAGATTTAGTTCAGATACATCATAAATAGGTGTCTGTCAATGATACTAGACAATGACTGCATTGGGTAGAGATTATGAGAAGGTTGAGAGGTGAAATATTTTTATTCATTGGATGGAGATCAAATATCATGTGTAGGTAGTGAGGAAAATAAGATAAAGAATACAATACAGAGTTAAAAAGAATGCCAGATTGACATATTAGATTGATAAATTCTAGATAAACTTTTAGTGAGTCACGCATAAAAGTTTTCTATTTTTTTTGGATTGGGAACATAAGGAAAAATTTGTAATTAATGAGAGTTGGTATAATCTTTGAAACTGAAAAGAGTTAGTATAATATTACCTATTAGGACATGGAAAGAATCCAATTAGAGTTGAATCATTATATTAACTCTTTTAATAAAATGAATTTCCATGGACCAATCTAAGATTCCATGGAAAATATGTAGTCACCCATACTGGGGGAAAACCTTGTACATATTTCATGCCTTGTTTTACTTTATTATAATTGTATAACCGCGTGACTATTTTACAAGGTTTATAAGGATAATAACTCTAAAAATTTACACGGATTAATTTCTAGAGAATTAAAATTGTAAAAGTTCACCACTAATTAAACCCTCCCTCTCAATGGTTCTCATGGTCATTGGATTAGTGTTCTCAGTGTTTGAACCTCTTAAGGAATTATTTTTTACATGGAACATAGCCTAGATATAAGTTAAGGTGATCGGGTGGATGTTCAGGTGGAGTTGATTGAACCTATAGAGAAATTCACTATAGGTGAAATTCCATGGGGATGAGAAAATATGGTGGAACATATGGTGGAAGGAGAAATGATCAAGTATAGGTCCTGTAACATTTTAAAAGATACAGGGGGATACCATCTAGCTAGTGAGGTCTGCTAGTAAACCATTATCCAAAACAGAACCCCTATATGGGTTCTGGACTCAACAACCTACAACTGGCTAGTGAGGCCAAGTTTCTAGCTAGCGGAGTCCTAGGTATCTATTTTTAATAAGTAAGTTGAGCATTATACTTACTTTACACCATTAAGATGATAACCTCCTCCTAGTTGGGGTAATCATAGAAACCTAGTATAAATTAAAAATCAGTCTGATAGTAAATAATAAAAATCATGTCAAGTATTTCTCAATCCCCATTCAAAGGATATGGTTTAGGTAGAGGTATCTCAAGAGAACCTCAACATTGTAGAGTCCTTAACTGCATAGATGGAAACCATGGAGGGGAAATGCACTACCCTACAGCCCAACAGAAATTCATACCTTGAATGTTTGGATGAAATTACCCCACCTCCCAACTTCTAAAACCTAATATTCTCTAAACATAAATAGGAAAACCTATCACTAACTAAAGCATGATAACAAAATAGAGAAGAACCTACATTACGAATCTGCACGGCCTCCTTCTAATTTCTAGAACATAAAATTAACACTATAATCATTATTATGATATAGAAGTTCAATAGTATTAGTAAAAAACCTAATAGAAAATTTAAAAGAGAAATAAATAGAAATTATTTTACTTGTATATGGATTACTATATGATTACAGGAAATTTGATACCACAATGAAAAAAAATGATAACAAGAAGAGTGATAATGCTATTTAGATCCTTGAAAAATAACCAGTTCATTATAGAATTCATCATCAGTATCCCAAAAACATGATTATACAATAATTATAGAAAAGAAAAATTTAAGAAAAATGGAATAATAAAACCTTGATGATGAAGGTATATATTCTTCCACCAGTTATTCAAGAGAATATTATGTGACTGGAAAATCTAATAAATATTTATTTGCTGTTTTGTGAATATAATATTTATTTATTTATTGGTGAATAATGAAGTTTTATTTATTTATTAAATAAATAGTCATTATTCAAGGTGTAATAAATATTTTTTAGGAATGAAAGACTGGGTTTAAGGCTTCAGTGATAAATAATAAATATTGAATATTATTTGATTAAATAATATTTAATTTAATTTATGATTTTAGCACATGTTAAGAAATAATAATATTATTATTATAGTCATGGGGTTTCATATAGATTAAATAAATAATAAATGGAACTTGTGAAATTATTTATTTTTAACCTTAGTGGTATATAAACCTAATTATATTATTTTTCAAAAGATCCAATTTATTTTCTTTGGTTGTGAAAAACGAATCCAGATAATTATCTTGAAGCCTTAGAGAGATCCATTATCCATGAATGATCCCAAGAATAGAGAGCAATATTCTTCCAACTTCCACTCTCTAGTCAAGAGAGATCAAAGAGAATATTATGGAAATGATTCTATGGTTTATCAAAGGCGAATGATTCAAGTGATAGGATCTATCATGACAGCACCTGGACATTCCTGTGATGATGTTCAGAGATTTGTGGAACATAGGTGGATCCCCACTAGAGGGAATATATTCTTGATTCCTACTAGGAAATGATAATATGATGTAGATCCATCAAATAATAAATAATATCTCACAAGTTAATTCTTTGATTTTTAAAATTAATTATAAATAATATGAGATGATCAAGCACCTTGTTTCTAGAATTTTATCCATTATATGTATTATTGGATTCAATTCCATTGATCATAGTGTTTATCATTGTGTAAATATCAGAATGATCATCAATCATGAAAAGAAAATAAAAGTTGATCATGACTTATCACATGCTTCCATTGCACCAAGAACCTTCAAGAACTTGTGAAAAAATGAATCGATCAATTCAAGAAGGAATAAGATCTAGTTGTGTTGTAAAGATAATTTCTAGGGCCTGAGGTCCCATCAAATTGATAAGACCATGTTCCATGAGTTTAGATCCACAAGATATCATTTATGTGTGATGGATGAATGCCTTGTTTTGGGGACTAGATTGAAATTTTAGCTATGATTTTTTGTTTTTTACTTCTTTTATGATGTTCTATGGAAGTTATCTTTGCTATGTATTGTGATATGGGGAAGGGAGGACCATATGTGTTATGAGACTGGGATAGATGATGTGATATATGGGTGGGGAGGCATGAATGATGTGGCAGTAGTTGATACCTATTTTAATGTCCTGTTACTTGTTTTCAGGTACTCCTTGACCCTTGTTTTTTCCCTTTTGTTTTGTTATTGCTTAGTGATTCTTTAGGTAAAAATAGGAAAATTTTAGAGGCTTTTTGGGCTCTACATGGTTGGTGAATAGTTTTTCCAAACTATGTGCCCCCAATGAAAACCATGCATCCTTGAATAGTGGGGGAATGAATGGTTGGTGTATGGTTTTCTAAACCATGATCCCACCTTGGGGAAATTGTGTTCCTTTGGACAGTGAGTCCAGATAGGGAACGCAATTTGTCTAATCGTGTGACCCTCCTTATGAAACTCTGCGCATGTGATTTAGTTATTATAAAAATTGTTTTAAAAATTATTGAGCCACTATTTAAGATGCCTAGTCACAATTATAGACCCTAATATGATTTATATGGTTGATAAGGCTAGATAGAATCTATTTTGTCTCATCCAACCCTTTCATTTGTAGAATAAAAGTTCCAGTGGAAGAAGTGAACCCTCTCCATTATGTGGACCTCATGTTGTTTAATCTCTCCTGATATCTCCTTCCTTCCTCCCTAGAGTTTGATTGATCATAACATATTAGATGGATCTAAAATACATTGATTGTATCTTGATTCTAGGTTTGATTTATAGATCTCCTTCACCTTCAATCTATGTTGGCATTTCTATTGCGGGTGTTGATCATTTGATTTCTATGATTAAAGGTAGGTGGTTCTGTTTGAGATTTTCTATAGAATTTAAACCTTTATTTTATTGATTTTTTTAAATTCATTTCAATTTATTTATAAAAACTTTATTTTAAGTGATTTTATTATGGTATTTGAGATGGAATGGATTTTGAGAAAAACCCCAATTCCTATGGAATTGGAATTATGGGGTGAATTTTGAAAATGATATAATTAATGATATGATTTGAGAATTGTTTTGAATTTTTTTATTAAATTAAAATAATGAAAACCTATTATTGGATTTGTATTGAAAATTCATTAAATGATGAAAAACGCATGTTTTTTTTGAAATCGAATTACCATATAGAAATTGAAAGCTTGACAATTAAATTGTAAATGATGATTGATTTGAAATGATATAATTTTCTCTTTTCCAATTGATTGATTAAGCACATGCAATCCTAGGTAGTTAGTTGGTTATTTAGGACAAGAACACTAATATCTTGACCCCCTAGTAATGTACTGATGATGATAACTGTACAAAAAACCAAGTTCATCATGATTATACCTGGTGTGATGTTGACGAGTCCTATTCGGACTGATCTTGAGGGACGTGTGTACACATACTTATCTATTATCACTGATATGAGAAGTGTAAGGATCTTATAGCCAAAAAATAACATACTATAGATAATATGACCATGATTATTTTTGTGATTATTTTGATTATATATTCCATTGATTAAGGAACTTTTTTATTCATACCATTTGACTTATATAAACAGTTTATATAAAATGTTTATTTAAGCCATGTTTAAACTATTTTCCATCGTTTGAAAATAAAGCATGTTTTATTTTAAAAATTAAAATGATATGTCATTACATGCCCTATTTTATTTAAATTTAAATCACTATTTGGTTTATTATTGAGTGTATTATGGAACACTTGGACAAACTCTACTGGTATTTATAGCTCATACCCTACCTTTGACTTCAGGTGTTTATAGGTTTTTTATGCTATGCATGAGAAAAAGGAAAGTGACATTGGGAGGTGTGGATGTTCTTGACCCTTTGAACTATAGAGTATATTTTTTGGTTGGTGGATTTGTTTACATGATGGGGTGATGTTTCCTTAGTATTTTTGAGTTTTATCTTTCCAGTTGTTGAGTACTTTGATGATGTACTGCTTTGGGTTTTTCTAAATGTATTTGTTTTTTGGTGCTTTATCCCTCTGTAGTGTTGAGAATACTGAATTTTAATCTTTTATTTTCCACTATTTTGGGGAAAACTTGTTCCCTCTTTTATCTTGTGTGATGTCAGGTGCTAGTCACAAAACCCATGAGTATCAGAAACACCCTTTGGGCCATGTTAGTACTGGCTCAGGTATCAGGGTACTAGGGTATCCTGGCTGGTTTATGAAAAAGTGGTATCATAGGTGAAGGTTAAGCATCTTTCCTTGATTTCAGTATATATTTTGGGATGTTTTTTGGGACTTAGGATGCAGTTATGAGAAAGTTCCTAGCCACATCACATCGTAAGGTGCCTTAAGTCACTATGGGTGTTTAGAGAAAGCCATCTTGAGGAATAATTTGATCCGATTCTTGTATTTTCCTTGATTTTTATTTGTGCGTTTTGTAATATAAATATTTAAATCTTATCTAATGGAATTTATATTATCATTTTTTTGATTTGTTGTTTTGAGTAATATTTCTAATGTATTCAATGTTTTCTATTAATGTTTTGTAGCATCATTCCTCTGAAAATATATTTGAACAAGCTCCATGAGGAATCTTTTAGTGAACCCAAACAAGTAGATCCTTCTGTGGACAAGTATATTGTTGAGATTATTATCATTCTATCCATGCTCTGAGATAATCACTTTCACCCATTCCAATTTATTCTATAGTTGTGGAACCTCAGAAGTATGAATATCGAAATTGTGATCAATAGTTTCTTTACCAGAATCCACCAGCGTTCCAAGGCTCTAATAATTATTAAGAGTAAGAGGATTGGTTGAGAAATATAGAGCCTTTGTTTGATTTCTTTGAATTGACTGATTTGATTAAGGTGAAATGTTCCACCATTAAGCTGGAGGAACCTAGTAGGAGATGGTGATATTTGATGGTAATGGTGAATAAGCATAAGGGTTTAGAGTGGAAGGAATTTAGAGTTATTTTCACTAATTAGTTATATCTATAATCTATAGTGCTAGCTAAGGTTATATATTTTCTCAATCTCAATCAGGATGATGAGAAAGTGAAGGAGTATATGAACTTTATTACCAAGATTATGCAATTTTTAGCTGATATTATATCTAATGAAAAGATAAAGATGCGATAGTTCTAGATAGATATACTATATGATATCCGTTCATAGGCATTCTTACTAAATATATCTTCTTATACTGACATGCTGAATAGGGAATTGATGGTTTAAATTAACCTAGCTGGTTATTAGGGGTTGAAGAGAGGTCCTATTTCTCCCAGTGTTAGTTCTATGAGTTCCTTTAAAGTAAAGAGGAATCATGGTGATTCTCATGGTAGTTCTTGACAGTAGGCATCCTCTAGAACACTTGTAGTTATTGGAATATTCCATTTAATTTTATTACAATGAGGCAAGCCTGGGAATTAAAAATGGGTTTTCACTAAGGAATCCAAGATCTGTAGTTCCTATGTATTCTTAGGTCACTTGCCAAAATTATTTATATTATTTCTTCCCCATATAGTGGCACATGCTCATCAGCACCTAAAAGTACTATGGTGCAATAATACGCTTCATGAAAAAAGGGGTACGAACCATAGGAATCCATAACAAAACTTCTTCACATAGTGGAAGAGTATCTATATGAAGATGATATAGGTACAATGACAATGATAGGTACCATCACTATAGAATCATCTTTAGAAAATGCTTTATTTTATACTAGTATATCTCATTAATTTATATTGAATCTTATTGTATACCTACTAAATATTCCTATGGAGATTTTTTATGGGATGGATATTTCTATGCCCCACAGAATGAAGAGAGAGAAGGCTCTCCATTTTCCTTATTATGTCTTATCTTTATCAGATATCGAGATTACCTGGGATTTTTTGGTTCTTGACAAGAAACCTCTTGATGTCATTTTAAGGATGGATTTTCCTATTTCTATTAAGGTCAAATTTTACCATTATCATTGAGGGATCTCCTTTACTATGCCTAGTGGAGTGTTCTATATTTTTAGAGAAAATGGGACCTAAGGAAGAGTTGATCAGGATATTATTATATAGATTCAGGGAAAGTAATATCAGTGTTCACTTTTGATTTAGAGAGGGAGTCTTTGATCTATGATCTCCCTTTAGTTTTAATCAAGTTTAACAATGTTTTTCCCTATGATTTCTCTGGGTTTCCACTGATAAGAGAGGTAGACTTTTCTATTTATTTAGTACCTGGTACTCAACCGATATCTATACCTTCTTACCAAATGGAACCGGCTAAACTGAAAGAGTTGAAGATTTAGTTGGATGATTTTTTATAGAAAGTATTTATATTCCTGAGTGTGTTACCTTGGGAAATAAATATTCTCTTTTCTAAGAAAGATAATTGAACACTCCACCTTTGTGTTGAGTACTATAAACTCAATAGTGTAACATCCCGGTTCCGGGTGCCAATCAACGGGTGACCCGAACCTGGTTCGCAATGTGACGTCAAGCACATTTCCCTAAATGCCAGAGGCTGCTGACTAGCAGCGAGGGTCCAGGTCTGATAGTGGGGAAACTATTCCCTCATTTGTCAAAGTGTAGCGCAACGGAAAGAATAAATCATACAACAAAGCGAAAGCAGTAAACAATACACAACTAAAATGATCAACTGCAGTAGATAATACCAACCAGTATATAGGAAATGATGCAACATGTCTCAAATTCTAAGAAAACAGCCAGAACATGTTATACATCAGTACAGTACAACAGAATACATAGTACAACAAAACAAAGAAAAACAACTGGCAGTGGCATCGTGAGCCTAGGCCCGGTCCCATGCCCTTGTACTCCTCATCAACAGTCAAGTACCTATATAGGGACTCTTGCCCCTATCTACACCTGCAGAAACGTAATCTGTTTGGGCTGAAAAGCATGACCCAAACAGGATGTGAGGAACATATCTCAGTAGGCACCCACCAAAGGCCCGTTCCCAACTGCATGTAAGCATGCAACAATAGTGTGCAGTAGTAAAATGAAATAAAGTAAGTTGTACTCAAAAGTAACTAACTACCAGTTATATTGCCATTTTATTATTCATTTAATCATTTAATTTAGTAACATTCTGTACTCAATAGAACCAAGCCCTCAGGACAACCAGAACCTTGACCTCAGGATAATATAGAAAAACCATGCCCTCAGGCTATACAGAATCCAACCCGCAGGTATTTCCCTCAGGTGTAACAAAATCTCTCCCTCAGGCATACGAAGTGTCACCCTCAGGCACAGAAGTCAATCCCTCAGGCATGAAAGGTTTCCCTCAGGAGAAATAGTATGTTCACGCCCTCAGGCTAATATAGTCACGCCCTTAGGCTAATCACAATAGCACCCTCAGGCTAAACAGGTAACGGGCCATGCCCAACAGGTAAACAAGCAGTAAACAAGCAATTCCTCTCAAGGAAATTCTAAAATTACTACTTTAAAGGCATACCCTCGGGTATCCTGGCCAAACGGCTAAACAGTGGAACACACCCCCGGGGTGGTTCCAGATTCAAGAAACGATCTCGAACAGCATTTTAATATCACATTTAAATCACCTATTCAATTATAGGTGTTTAAATATAGCAACGTCCTCAGCCACACGACACCCCAACATGGGTTCGTGGCACTAAAATGCAAAAAGCACATGGTAGTTGGAAAATAAAAACTAAGCCACCTACCTTATACGCCAACGAGAGTTATACACGAATGCCGATCCAAGAAACGCCCAAAAAGGACGTAGATCTGATGAAGAAGATAAACCTTTCAACCACAAATAACTCTCAAATGGGAAATAATTGGTAATAACTACACCAGAAGGAGGAAGAACTCACCCGTGCGGTTCCAGGGAGATCGACGGTGTAGAAATTGGATTCCCCACGGGCGCTCGGCAGATCTCCGAAGCTCCGGCCTCCCTCTCCCGCTCCTCCTTCCCGTTCTAAGCCTTCCTTGTGAACATGGGAGGCTACTGCCGATTTAAGCGAAAAAAACAAAGTACACAGCGTGTACTTCTAAGTACACGACATGTACTTCCTTTATTTAACTGTTCCCCTAGCAGCACCACCATACTATTCATCCGTTGACATGAGTACACAACATGTACTCCCAACTACACGGCGTGTACTATCGCCCAGCTGGCGGTTGCTCCACTGCCTTACTGTTTGGCCTGCCGACTGACTACATGACGTGTAAAGGAACACTACACGACATGTAGTCAGTTCCTACACCCTTCGTCGCCGGCATGGCTACACGCCCCGTGTACCCATCCCACATAGCCAAAAGTACACGGCGTGTGGAAAAGTACACGGTGTGTAGTTCCAAAATTTAAGATTTTCCCCCATTTTCCATATTTTCTCAAAAAAACTTAAGGAAAAGAGAAAAGAAGAAACCTGTACCTCAAAAATAAGAACCGGATTCTTACAAAATTCCCCCCTTATAGAAATTCATCCCTGAATTTCCCTTCCAAGGTGGAGAAGATATAGCTCAGAACAACTCTGGCCACTAAGCACGCACATCTGTTTCCCGCACCCAGGTTTCGTCCTGTACTCGGCCATGCTGCCATAGCACCCGTACGAGAGGAACTGGCCGGCCTCAGAGAACCTTTGTGCTCCTGTCAACGATACAGATCAGATTCTCCTCAAAGGATGCATCTGCTTCCAGCTCAACCTCCTCAGGCTGAAAAATGTGAGATGGGTTTGAATGATAGCGGCACAACTGAGACACGTGGAAGACGTCATGCATGGATCGGTATTTCTGATGTAATTGTAACCGATAGGCAACCAGCTCGACTCTCTCCAGAATCTCGAATGACCCCACATACCTTGGTGAAAGCTTACCCTCTCTCTTGATCCGCTTGTGTCCCAACCTCGGCGAAACACGTAGAAAAACCCGATCCCCGATCACGAACTCCAAAGGTCGTCTGCAAAAATCAACATAAGACTTCTGACGAGACTGTGCGGTAGCCATCCGCTTCCAAATCAACTGGACCTGCTCAGAAGTCTCCTGTATGAGCTATGGTCCTAGTAAATCTGCCTCACCTGCCTCTAACCAGCACAAAGGTGATCGGCATGTCCTACCATATAAAGCCTTGTATGGTGCCATATCAATAGTTTCCTGGAATCTATTGTTATAGGAAAACTCGACTAAGGGTATATGCTTCTCCCAAGAGCCCCCAAAGTCTAGAACGCATGATTGCAGCATGTCCTCTAGCACCTGTATAGTACGATCTGACTGGCCATCGGTCTGAGGGTGGTATGCTGTGCTCAGTAGCACCTGCGTACCCAGTGCCCTCTGAAAACTCTTCCAGAAACGAGATGTAAAGCGGGCGTCCCTATCATAAACGATAGAACAAGGGACCCCATGAAGATGAACGATCTCTCGGATATACAGCCTTCCGAGCTCGTCAACACCGAAGGTCTCCCTGATCGACAAGAAGTGAGCTACCTTCGTGAGTTTTTCCAAAACAACCCACATGGCATCATTGCCTCGAGGTGACCTTGGAAACCCCATCACGAAATCCATCGCAACATCATCCCATTTCCACTCTGGGATGGGTAACTGCTACAACAGTCCAGCTGGCCGCTGGTGCTCCGCCTTCACCTGCTGACAGGTGGAACACCTCGTAACAAAACCAGCTATCTCTCTCTTCATACCCGACCACCAGTATTGACACCTCAAGTCATGGTACATCTTGGTAACCCCGAGATGAACTACCCAAGATGAAGCATGAAACTCCCGCATCATCTCCTCGCGTATATCCCTTGGAACCCACACTCGTCCATGGAAATGCTATACCTCATCATCACCTATCGTCCACCCAGGAGATGGGTCCCCACTTGCCACCGACTCCCACAGAACTAGGCCTTCAGAATCAGATAGTTGTCTCATCCTCACTCTATCCAGGAGGGTAGAAGTCACAGCTAAAGAGAAAAGATAAGTCTTCCCCTGACTTTCGTGCACCTCCAGATGTATCTCAGAGAACAAGGCCATAAGCTGACACTCACCACTGGCCTCCTGCACTGCCTGTATCTGAGTCTTCCTGCTCAATGCATCAGCTACTGCATTAACTTTACCAGGTGTATAGGCAAGATCAAAATCGAAGGACTGTAGGTACTCGACCCACCTCCTCTGCCTTAGATTCAGGTCACGCTGAGTAAAGATATACTTGAGACTTTTGTGGTTGGTGAAAACCACAAAATGCTCTCCCAAGAGATAATGTCTCCAACAG
Source organism: Viscum album (assembly GCA_963277665.1). Classification (NCBI taxonomy): domain Eukaryota; kingdom Viridiplantae; phylum Streptophyta; class Magnoliopsida; order Santalales; family Viscaceae; genus Viscum; species Viscum album. The sequence goes on along the minus strand of OY728157.1, from coordinate 449,070,413 downwards.
CGCAACGCATGAACAACTGCAGCTAACTCGAGATCATGCGTTGGGTAATTCCTCTCATGTGGCCTCAACTTCCAAGACCCGTACGCAACAACTCGATCGCCCTGCATCAACACTGCTCCCAGCCCAATCCATGATGCGTAACAGTAAACTGTATAGCTCTTCCCCTGCTATGGGAGTATTAGGATCGGTGTTGATGTCAACCTTCCTTTCAGGTCCTGAAAGGCTGTCTCGTAAGCTTCTGACCAAACGAACTTCACACCCTTCTTAGTCAGACCTGTCAACGATGCTGCTAAGCGGGAGAAGTCCTATATGAAGCGTCTGTAGTAACCAGCCATCCCTAAGAAAATCCGTATCTCAAACACGTTCTTAGGATGCTCCTAGGAAACTACTACTCTCACCTTCTCTGGGTCTACTTCAAATCCTTCCTTTGAGATAATGTGACCCAAGAAATGAATCTGGTCCATCCAAAAGTGGAACTTTGAGAGCTTAGCATATAGCCAATGCTCTCTTAGTGTACTCAATACGATCTCACGATGGGTAGCATAGTCGTGTTAAGTGCGAGAGTACAACAAGATGTCATCCATGAATACTACCACAAAAGAATCAAGATACGGATGGAACACACAATTCATCAGAGCCATGAAAACTACTGGCACATTCGTGAGTCCGAACGACATAACCAATTACTCGTACAGACCATATATTCTCCGAAAAGTCGTAAGCGGTATATCCGACGGTCTCACGCGCAGCTGATGATATCCGGATCTCAAGTCAATCTTCGAGAACACTCGTGCTCCACGAAGCTGATAAAAAATATCATCAATCCTCAGAAAAGGATATCGATTCTTAAACTTCAAATGGTTCAACTTCCGATAATCCACGCAAAGTCAAAGGGTACCGTCCGCCTTCTTTGCAAAAAGGACCGGCGAACCCCACAGAGAAGTACTGGGTCAGATAAATCCCTTTGACTGTAACTCCTACAACTATCTCTTCAGCTCCTGCAACTCAAGTGTAGCCATCCTATATAGAGGAATGGACACCGGTGCTGCTCCTGGAACAAGCTCGATAGAGAAATCCACCTCTCGCACCGGAGGTAGACCCGAAAAGTCATCAGGGAAGACATCCCTGAAACGATCAACAACTGGAGGGAAATCCGTCTGACAAGTCCCCTAGTCATCCAGATATAAGCTCGCAATCTGGACCATGACCCCACCTCTCTCATGATGCTCTGGTCCATCTTGACTCGCCTAAACATCCCATTCACCCTTGTATAGAAACTCTCCACCCTCTGGTGACGTGAAACTCACCCTGCGACGATAGCAGTCTACAAAGGCTCAGAAGGGAACCAAACAGTCCATCCAGAGAATGACGTCATAGATCGTCATATCTAAGACATAAAGTTCCCATAGAAAGTGACACCCACCAACCTCAAGGGGGCACTCCTTGCACCGATGCTCACCAGCCGTTCTAGTCCCCAACAGAGTGTCTAGCATCATGGTATCAGAAGAATAAGAAACATCGAGCCCAATGCTCTCTATAACGGGTACATATATGAAACTATGCATAGAACCCGTATCAAAAAGTACTGAAGATAAGATAGAAGCTACTAAAATAGTACCTCTGACTGTAGAAGGTCTGGGATCTTGCTCCTGCTGGGTTTTGCTGCACTGCAAAAGCCTGCCTAGTGCCGCGGGCCTGAGACACAGCCTGACTACCCTGAGCTGTCCCACCCTGCTGCAGATTCATGAACTCTCAAGCTCTATCTGCTCTTAGCATCTCTGGGAAGAAAAATTCATAGAAGAATGCCTGAAAATCTTCCCACACCATGTCTCTATGATGCTCTGACTAGGTGGTAACATCCCACCACCTCTTGGTGGAATCACACAACATATATGTTGCGAGCTTGACCCTTCACCCTGGAGGTGTCTCAAGATGCTCGAAAATAGTCTGCATTGACCCCAACCAAGACTCCGCAGCCTGTGGTCCACCATCCCCTGAAAACATGGGCGGATGCTGCTGTTGGAAGATACGCGTCATCTCGGCCATAGATGTAGCAGCCTGCTGTGCTCCCTGAAAGGTCTTCATAAACCACATAAAGCCCTCACAGAACTGCGCCTCCACGCCTGTGTCCGGTATAGCAGCTGGAACTGCATCTAGCTCTACTGGAGGATCAACTGGTAGCCCATGGCCCACTATCTCTGGAGTATAGTCGTCGCCGCTCTCCTGGCGAACAACGCACGGTCTTCTAGGCAGCATGACACTACAAGGACAAAATCACGCCTTACATTCAAGATTATTAAGACTAAAAAGTGAAGGAACCACAAAGGAAACAAGAGGAAGAAGGAATTTCAAGATTTGAAAAACAAGACTACACGGCGTGTACAATGACTACACATCGTGTACTTGACTTCCCTTACCCTGTCCGAGTCCTTCTACATGGATAGTCTACACAACTCCCGTTGAAAAAAAACTACACGACATGTATATAATCTACATGGCGTGTATGGTGTTATTTTCCAACTACCCGTGTCGTTTGTGACACGGCCTACTACTCAGCTTATAACTACACGACGTGTTACACCCACACACAGTGTGTTCACCACCCCGTTTCCCAGCCACATGGCTAACACCACACAGTCTATCCTCAGACAAGACTACACGACGTGTCCCAAAGGTACACGGCGTGTTCAAGGAACGGTGACACCGACCCATGTTGTTAGTTACACGATCGAGTCCCCAGGTCACACTACACGGCGTGTTCATCATTGACATGGCGTGTTCAACAAAGGATTTCACCGAACCGTGTTGTTAGTTACATGGACGGACTCCGGGTCAACACTACACGGCATGTAAAAAAGCTACACGGTGTGTTTTACCCAAGCCTTTCCCTACCTCGTGTCGCCGCCCACAAGGTTTGTGACACGGGAAGAGACTACACGGCGTGTACTAAGGGTACACGACGTGTACTCAAAAAGTCCATTTTTCTTCCTGAATAGAAGAACATACAGGGTGTGTATAAAGTACTACATTGCATGTATACTGGGTTTCTAGACAGTATGCCTCAGAAACTTCCCCAGAACCCAGAAAATACTAAAAACCAACACCTAAGTGTCAGATTCTGATCCGTGAGGGCCCATACTCCCCACGAATCAAAGTTTGACATCTTATATGTGTTATAATAAAAAAACAGTCAATGATCCACCAAATTCCGGTCAATGGGGGACCATACTCCCCAAAAACCGAAGTTTGGCATCCATTCTATAAACAGGCTCAAATAAAATTACCCTATCACACCGCAGGTATTTTATCAGAGCAGCTACCACAACAACATGCTTTTCTAACACAATTACTATCACAACAACATGCAATTTCTAATGCACCTACATGGCATGGAAACTATGCATGACATGTGATATCTAGCATGTGCCTATATGATGAATGAGACGACATACCCTCATCTCATAGAGTTTCAACTAAATAGAACCCACAGATAAAATATAAACAACACAATCCAAGTGCGTCACCCAATGGTGAAAACATATCAACCGTAAAATTGCAAAATCAAAATAATTGAAACATACGAGGTAGACTAGATTTTCCCTATACATGGGTTAGATAAGCCTGGGCATAGCTTATTACCAACTACCATTCATCCTATCCCTGACTACAACTCCAAATAGTAAGTCAAAGAAAATAACCTCCTTTGATACCAATTTGTAACGTCCTGGTTCCGGGTGCCACTCAACGGGTGCCCCGAACCCGGTTCACCATGTGACCTCAAGCGCATTTCCCTAAACGCCAGAGGCTGCTGACTAGCAGCGAGGGCCCAAGTTTTATAGTGGGGAAACTATGCCCTCATTTGTCAAAGTGTAGCATAGCGGAAAGAATAAATCATACAACAAAGAGGAAGCAGTAAACCATACACAATTGAAATGAACAACTACAGTAGATAATACCAACCAATATATAGGAAATGATGCAACATGTCTCAAATTCTAAGAAAATAGCCAGAACATGTTATACATCAGTACAGTACAGTAGAATACAGAGTACAACAAAACAAAGCAAAACAGCTGGCAGTGGCATCGCGAGCCTAGGCCCGGTCCCATGCCCTCCTACTCCTCATCAACAGTCAAGTACCTGTATAGGGACTCTTGCCCCTATCTACACCTGCAGAAACGTAATCTGTTTGGGCCGAAAAGCATGACCCAAACAGGGTGTGAGAAACATATCTCAGTAGGCACCCACCAAAGGACCATGCCCAACTGCGTGTAAGTATGCAACAACAGTGTGCAATAGTAAAATGAAATAAAGTAAGCTGTAATCAAAAGTAACTAACTACCGGTTATATTGCCATTTTATTATTCATTTAATCATTTAATTTAGTAGCATTATATTCTCAACAGCACCATGCCCTCAGGATAACCAGAACCTTTCCCTCAGGCTAATATAGTAAAACCACGCCCTCAGGCTATACAGAATCCAACTCACAGGTATTGCCCTTAGGCGTAACAGAATCTCTCCCTCAGGCATACGAAGTTTCGCCCTCAGGCACAGAAGTCAAGACCTCAGGCACGAAAGGTTTCCCTCAGGTGAAATAGTATGTTCACACCCTCATGATAATATAGTCACACCCTCAGGCTAATCACAACAAAGCCCTCAGGCTAAATAGGTAACGGGCCATGCCCAACAGGTAAAAAAGTAGTAAACAAGCAATTCCTCTCAAGGAAATTCTACAATTACTACTTTAAAGGCATACCCTTGGGTATCCTGGCCAAATGGCTAAACAGTGGAACACACCCCCAGGGTGGTTCTGGATCCAAGAAATGATCCCAACCAGCATTTTAATATCACATTTAAATCACCTATTCAATTCTATGTGTTTAAATATATCAACGTCCTCAGCCATACGACACCCCAACATGGGTTCGTGGCACGAAAATGCACAAAACACACGGCAGTTGGAAAATAAACACTAATCCACCTACCTTATACGCCAACGAGCGTTATACATGAACATCGATCCAAGAAACACCCAAAAACGACGTACATCTGATGAAGAAGATAAACCATTCAACCACAAATAACTCTCCAATGGGAAAGAATTGGTGAGAACTACACCAGGAGAAGGAAGAACTCACCTGTGCGATTCCTGGGAGATCGACGATGCAGAAATCGGATTCCCGATGGGTGCTCGGTGGATCTCCGAAGCTCTGGCCTCCCTCTCCCGCTCCTCCTTCCCATTCTAAGACTTCCCTGTGAACAGGGGAGGCTACTGCCGATTTAAGCGAAAAAAACAAAGTACATGGCATGTACTTATGAGTATACGACATATACTTCCTTCATTTAACTGTTCCCCTGGCGACACCACCATACTATTCATCCGTCGACATGAGTGCACAACATGTACTCCCGACTACACGGCGTGTACTGTCTCCTAGCTGGAGGCTGCTCCACCACCTTATTTTTTGGCCTTCCAACTGACTACATGACGTGTAAAGGACCACTATACGACATGTAGTCAGTTCCTACACCCTTCGTTGCCGGCATGGCTACACGCCCCGTGTACCCATCCCACATGGCCAAAAGTACACGGCGTGTGGAAAAGTACACGGTGTGTAGTTCAAAAATTTAGGATTTTCCCCATTTTCCATATTTTCTCAAAATCACTTAAGGAAAAGAGAAAAGAAGAAGCCCGTACCTCAAAAATAAGAACCGGGTTCTTACAAATAGGGTTATAGAAAAGAGAAAGTATCCATTACCTCAGATAGATGATCTCTTTGACCATTTGAAAGGGTAAAAGTGGTTATCGAAGATTGATCTTTAATTTGGTTACCACCAGTTGAGAATAATAGAATATGAAATTCATAAAACTCCCTTCCAAATCACTTATTTCAATTATGAGTATATTTTCATTCCATTTGGTCTAACCAATGCTCTTATAGTATTTATGTATTTGTTGAACAAAATATTCCATGAGTATCTTGATATGTTCTTAGTGGTATTTGTGGATGAAATCTTAGTTTAATCTTAGTATGATGAGGATCATGTGTGTTATCTAAGATCAGTTATGTAATTTTTGAGAAGTTACCAACTCTATGATAAGCTATCAAAATGTGATTTCTGGGTTCAGGAAGTGAATTTCTTAGGACATGTGGTATCGGAATATGGCATCTTAATTGACCGTGAAAGCTGTTATGACATGAGAACAACCATTTAATGTTTTCAAGATTTAATGATTATTGGGTTTAGCTAAGTATTATCATTGGTATGTAAAGTATTTCTCAATGTTGGGTTATCTGATGACTTCTATCACTTGAAAGGGAGTAAAGTTCATTTGGAATGTGAAATTTTAGATTTATTTTATTGATACAAACAAATTTTGACTTCTGCAATGGTTTTGTCTCTTCCAAAGGATGATTAGGGGCATGTGGTATTCTATGATGCATAAAATTTGAGTTTGGGATATTTACTCATGAAAGGTGATCACTTGGTAGCCTATGGATCTTGATATATTAGGCCACATGAGAAGAATTATCCAACCTAAGACCTTGAACTCACAACCATGATGCATGTGCTTAAGAGTTAGGGACATTTCCTTTTTAGATAAAATTTTACTGTGTATTCCGAACACAAAGTCCTAAGTTATATATTATCTCAGAAATATTTGAATCTATGCTAGTGATATTAGTTTGAGTACTCATAGCCTTTTTATTTTGACATTTCCTATATACCAAAAAAATGGAATGTCATTTCTAATGCCTTGAGTAAGAAAATTATCACCCAGTTCATGAAAAAATCATCATAATAGTAAAATTTGAGGGCTCTTTTTTCATAGTTTAATTTAAGAGTCTGATAGGAAGATTACAAGGTTTTCTTGGTGAATTTTTAATTTATATCCACTCTCCTCTAGATTATTATTAAAGGGAAGCATCTTGATGATGAATTTTGTAACTTTAGGGAATCTCTTTATGGTGGGGAGACTGTTTTGGGTGGTCATTATCCATAAAGGTTATTCTATGTTTTTGGAATCGGTTTGTTGTGTTGTTATCAATGATAAAATATGGGATTTGGGATTGCTGTAATTACTAGAGGTTTATGAACCCAGGAACCAAAAATATATTCTATAACATGCGGTGATGATTCTGGTATCTAATTATGAGACAGGGCAGTGCTGTCTTTGTTTAACATTACTATACTTTCCAATAGGTCAAGTCCAATCACTAGATATATTTAGGTTTATTTCAGCCACTTCTAGTGTCGACTTGGAAGTAGGATGAGATTTTTATGGGATTTTTTGTTAGAAGTAACCATATAAATAAGAATATGATATGGTTTGTGATTAATTGAATAACCAAATCGGCCCACTTTATGCCCATTCTCAATACAACCAAAATTGAAGAGTTAGTAAATATCTACGTGAAAGAGATTGTTTTCAAAAAATTCCATCTGCCAAAGTCTCTAATATAGATCCCCTTTTTACCTCTCCTTTTTGGAAAGTCCTTTAGGTGGTGATGGGATATTAGGTTCATTTGAGTATGACATACCATCTATAGATAGATGGCCAGATCGAGAGGGCTATACATATTCTTGAGGATATGATTCATTCCTTCATCCTTAATTTTGGTGGATCTTGGGATGAACATTTGGTACTATTTGAGTTCTCTTATAATAATAGTTAATAGTTTTTAATCAAACTGAATCCTTTTGAGGCCTTGTATGGTAGGCCATGCAAATCTCCATTGTACTGGTCTAAGATTGGTGAAAGTTCCTTGGATAGACTGAGCTTGGTCTAAGATACATCGATAAATATTTAGTTGATTTCTCATAGAATGTTTATGGAATATAGTCATTATAAATATTACTTTAATCCTCATTATATACCATTTTAGTTATTTTTTGGTGACCGGGTATTCTTGAGAGTTTCACTTGGTTGGGTCGCTGATGGATTTGGAAGTAAGGGAAGCTTGCTCTTCATTTTGTGTACCTTTTGAGGTAATTGAGAAAGTGGGGGAAATGACATACCATTTAGAAATTACCCCATATTTTATGTTGATACATAATGTGTTCCATGTATCATAACTTCAAAATTATCTTTCTGACCCATCTCATGCTCTGAGCAGGGAGGATCTTGATGTTGAGCTAGATTTATCCATGATTGATCATCCAATTAGGATTGTTGATTTTGAGACAATGGTACATTGTGGGAGGATGATACCTTTGATTCATGCACTATGATAGCATGGTTATGATTATCATGAGACTTGGGAGAATGAGTCCTTGATGAGAGAGTAGTGTCCTCATCTATTTGATATGGAAACTTATTGATAAGACTTATGAGGAAAGAAAGTTTTTATGGTGGGGAGGTTGTAAACTATTATTACTTGTTTTCAGGTACTCCTTGAAACTTTTTTTGTTTCTATTTTTGGTTAGGTCTTGTTTAGTTTTGCTTCAGGTGAAATTTTGAAAAATTTGGTGGATTTTTGGGATGTGAAAGGTTGGTGCATGGTTTTCGCAAACTATGTTACCCCAATAAAAATTGTGAATCTTTATACAGTGGGGGAATTCATGGCCGGTGCATGGTTTCCCAAACCATGAAACCACCTAGGGGAAACTATTCCCCCTTGGACAGTGAGTCTATAGGGGGTGTACAGTTAGGGTGCACATTTTGTTTAATCATACGGCCCTCCCCATGAAATCATGTGAGCTTGATTTAATTATTCCAAAAATCAATTTAAAAATTAATGATCCTACTTTTAAGATTTCTAATCACCATGATCTATCCTAATATGATTTTTAGGGTTGATAAGGATCCATAGAAGAAATTTTGGCTCCTTCAACCCTTTCCTTTAGAAAATTGAAGTTTTGGTGGAAGATTTGATCCCTCTCCGATAAGTAGATATTTTCTCATTTAATATCTCATGATCTCTATTTCATTCCTCTTTATATTTTTATAGATAATCATGAATTGGATGGATATAAAATCCATTTCATTGGATATTGATTCTAGGATTGATTTATAGATCTCCTTTTCCTTCGATCTATATTGGCATTCCCGTTGCAGGTGCTGATCATTTAGTTTCCATGACTAAAGGTAGGTGGTTCCATTTGACATTTTCCATATAATTTGAACCTTGATTTTATTAATTTTTTTGAAATGGATTTCAATATTTTTATAAAACCTTGTTTTTTAGTGATTTGATTATGGAATTTGAAATTACATGGATTTTGAGAAAAACCCCAATTCAAATGGAATTGGAATTGTGGGGTAAATTCAGAAAATGATGAAATAAATTGAGATTTTTTTGATAAAAATGTCTTAAATTGAAATCATGATATCTATGATTGGTTTTTTATTAAAAATCCATGAAATGATAAAAAAAACATGTTTTGGTTTTGAAATTGAATTTCCATATTAAAACTAAAAATAGGAAATTAAATTGTAAATGATGATTTATTTAAAATGAGTTGATTTTCCCTTTTCTATTGTTTTATTGAGTACATGAAATCTTGGGTAGTTAGTGATTTATTTGGAACAATAATTCTAGGATATTAATCCCTTAGAAATAGTTTGATGATGATAATTATAACAAAAAAACTAGTTTGGAATGATTATCCCTAATGGGATGTTGATTATTTATATTCATCCTAAGCCTAAGGGACATGTGTATACATAATTAGGCATGATCACTGATATGAGAAGTGTGAGGAACCTATAGCTAGAAACTAACATACTATGGGGTAGATTTCCTTGGTGCTTGTTGTGATTATTTTGATTATTTATTCCATGTATTAAGGAAATTTTTTATTCATGATAGCTAATTTATATAAACTATTTTATATAAAATTATTATTTAATCTTTTTTTTGAATTATTTTCCATCCTTTGAAAAGAAAACATGTTTTTTTAAATATGAAAATGATATTTCATGTCATGCCATGATTTATTTAAATTGAAAGCTTGATTTGTTTTATTATTATGGTGTCTATTATGGATCACTTTGTGAGATCCTACTAGGATTTATAGGTCACACCCTACTATTTCCTTTGATCATTTATAGATTTTATTATTCCAGGTCCGAGAAAAGGGAAATTTCCTCTGTGAGGTGGTGGTTGTTCTTGAAACTTTATAATGTGGATTGAATTTTGTGGCTATTGGATCCATTGAAATCATGGGATGATGTTTACTTTGAGTTGTTTGAGTTTTATCATTCTAGTTGTTGAGTACTTTGATGATTTAATAATTTGGGTTTTGTTATAATTTTTTGGTTTCTAGTACTTTATCCATTTGGAGTATTGAAAAAACTAACTTTTAATATCTTATATTCCTATTTTTTTTAAAATTAATTCCCTCTCTTATCATGTATGATACCGAGTGATAGTCACAAAACCATGGGGATTGAGAACACCCTTCATTCCATGTCAGTGCCAACTCATGTATTAGAGTACTGGGGTATCTGGGATGGTTTGTGATACCTATTATAGTGAGATGAATCAGGATATTCATGTGGGTGTTGGGGATAGAACCATAGATTATGGAATGGGTTGAATATGGTCTTATCCATTGATGTGATTCTTAGATCTGGGATGCTCTCTTTTGAATCTGTTTAATGGATGGTGGATAGGTTTCTTGTTTTATCTACATTCTTTTCCACACTACTTGAGGATGTTGGATGTGTTTGGTTTCATATTTCCTATTGGTGTTTTCTTAGGATGGTTTTCCTAGAGTAACTAGTTTATGGAATGTAATAATGAATAAATAATTATTAACCCATGGGGTTGGTGTTGATGGGATGAAAATGCTGAAAATATGTTAATATTGATAAATTGTGGAGTTAGTTTGGATTATGCCTAGAGGGAATGGAATTTATTCTAATGATTAATATAATGTAATGTGGAATAATGTTAATGGATAATTAATTTATGATGAATTAATTAACAAAAGGAAATGATAAAAATAAAAGAAGTAATGAATGTATATCTTTAAGTGATTTATTTCTTATAGGATATCTAGTCTTGACAGTTGTCGCTGGGAGTTTGAGTGAAATTAGTTTTCATTAGAGTATAAGACTAGATTATTCCCACAGTGTGGTTGTGAGCTATTTTATATCTTGTATATTCTGTGATTTCATACTCTACCCCACCCTTGTTGGTTAGTGCGTCTGACACCCAGTGGACTATGAGAGGGTGTTTTCCCCAAAATCTTGGTGGGAGGATGGATGGCTAACTTCCCTCTCTAGCCCCGCTCTCTTCTCTTGGTAGTTACTTATGCTGGTATACATGATGGTTAGTTTCCCCATATATGTTTTTAAAAAAATATGATGTCTTGTGGTTATTTTACACACATGTATTACCAGATATATTATCACAAGTATTATTATAGGTATGATGTGTATAGGTCATGATGGATTATCATAACTTACTTGGTGTATGGGCTGTAATAGCTTGAGGAAATATACCTGATGTATGATACATGTCATATGGTATGTAATGTCTCTCATATACTACTTAGTTACTATATATGGATATGTAGATGGGATGACGTGATGATGTGATGCATGAGTTTAATGTTTCGAATCCTTTCCCATGTGTCTTCAGTCTAGCCTATTTTAGAGAGAGATGGCTCAAGATGTGAAACGTTGGAGTAGAGAAAAAAACTAGGGGGGAAGTAAGAGAGGGTTACCCTTTATGTTTCATTACTATATTACATGATTTGTTGTATGTGATACTTGGTGATAGTTATCCATGGTGAGGTTGGGAACATAGTATACCTATTTAGGTGGTGAGTTAGTTTCACTATTGTTCATTGTTCTTTAGCATGATTTCTTTATCTTTTTCAAGAGAGGATATGCGGAGGATCCTACTGAGTATACTATTATGCTCACCCTATGTATATATATATTTTTTTTGTTTCAAGTCAGTTAGAATGGGTTATAGATTAGGCTGAATATTACTAGATCATGGTTTTGTAGGAGCTGTTTGGGCTTCATTGTCACTGTCGTCGTTACCTTTTTGGTACTTGTAGTTTCCTTTATGTTTTTATAGTATTATATGACATTGCATGTTTAAATTATATATATATATATATATATATATATATGAGCAGGTTTTAATTGGTGTATCTATATTATCTCTCTCTTATACATGTTCTCTTAGAGGGTAACGCCTCCCATATGTATTCTTATAATACCCTCGGTGCTGGTCACCAACCTAGGGCCTACTGGAGGCAGGACTCGGGCAGTCACAATATACCTTCCCTCATTTTTGACCCAGTAGGGGGTACACTTTGGGGGCAGGTGCTCATGATATAAATAATAAAATAAAAATATATCCGACCATGAAAACATGAAAAATATAAATAATAGGTCAAAGGTATTCTTAGAATTATAGTGGATACAAGTAGTTTTTAAAAGGATAATATTCCTTGATTATGGAGAATTTGGGAGTAGAAAAAAAGAATGTAGACTCTATATGTGATCTGTAACCTTGCATGAATTACCTGAATATATTCCATTTATAGAAAACTAAGAAGACCCTAAACATTGAATGAGAATGCCTATTGAGGAATATGGTGAGATGTAAAAAATAAAATTTACTCTCGAGAAGGAAATTTATATGATGTACTAATATGAGTGATCCATGGGAACTTTATAAGATCTCTAATAATAATAATAAGAATATGAATATTCGCTTCATGCGATAGTAGGGAGGAAGAATAGTATTGAACTTTTATAATCTCCTGGGTTCCAAATAAGAAAAAGAAAAAGAATAATAAATGACCAAATACATGGTTGTTTATGTTGTGATTATTTTTTACACTTGATATTGTAGTGTTAAGTTTGAGAATAGTATTATGTTGAGAATCTAGCTACATATTATATGAAGGAACCATAATTCTTGGAAGAGAAGTGACTGAGTTGCATGTGCTTAGTTGTTGAAGACTTTATAGTATTTGAAGACTGTATTTTTTAAGGAAGTAGATTAGTATTGTGAGTTAAAATACATTTCTAGATAGATTTTGATCTAATTCTGAAGGATGAAGTTTCAATAACTTGTGGAAGTGAGTAAAAAGAACCCACAAGAGCGGAAAGAGTTCACTTGCATAATATTGTGAACAATAACCTATGTAATATGGTGTCCACATATGTGTAATATTGTGTGAATATGGTTTCAATATAATCATTATACACTCACTGTATTTGGTTGTTTGAGTATTAGTGGATAATCCATGTCTCTATAGTATTTGAACACAATAAGGAGTAGGTTTCCCATACCAGGTCCCAACATTATAAAAATATCACCTGTTGATCTCTTGTTTACATTTCTAAAATGCATGTGGTTGTGGCATATTGGGTAAATATATAAATATTTATGTATTTAAGAACAATTAATAGGGGTTTGAATATGAATGGGGATAAGTTAAAAACACTATTTATATTTTGGTAAAAAATTGACCACATTTGATTCACCCCCTATAAAGTGTGCTTACACCAGTCTATTGGGAATACCAATTATTATTAGAGGCTATGTTCCCTATGATTAGATCTTTTAGAGTATCTAAATTTTTATCAGAGAAAAGGGAAACTATGATTGGATTTATAAACTATTTACTAGTTGTTTTTACAATATTACATGAAGTGAATATTTGAAATGTTTGAGAAAAAAGATCCTCAAATAGAAGAATATGCTTCTATACCTCTCAGTATAGACATGGAAGTGTTTATAAAGACCTTATATAACAAGAAGAATAAATATTATAGAAATAAAATAAAATATTCAAGGAATAATAATCACCATTAAATGAAGGTAGTTAGGATAGTAAATGCTCGGTCAACTATATGGATTATTATTCCTCTAATGAATCTAACATAAGTTGTGAAGAAGTTGATATTGAATATCCACTTAGTGAATTTTATTTTTCAATTAAATATCACTTGAAAATTTTACCACTTTAATTTTTCACACACATATTTTTTTATATCAAAGTACTAATAAATGAAAATTCACAGCTAGAGTAAGAAACTGATGCTATAGAGGATGCAATAACAATGATGGTGAGTAAATGCAACACTCTCATAAAGCTGGTTAATGATAAGGAGAAATATACTCTACTTTTCAATTAAAAAATTATCTCTAATTAATAAATAATTAAAAGGGATAGTTTGTGAGAAATACATGTATGAGAATGTTATAAAATAGGTCTTCTATGATTTGGAGAAATTTCATAAAGTCTATATGGTTTTCAATTATTCCTAGATGAAAGAAAATAAAAAAAGGATGAAGGAGTTGAATAATTCCTTATTATAGAAAAGACAAATTTAGGATAAAAAAATTTATAAAATGAAGAATAATTGGGAAGGTAGCTTGATATATATTAAGAATAAGAATTATTCTCACAACATGTAGTTTCTTCAGTTAAAATTAAAATTGAGAAATATGGGTTCTATAAAAGAAGATTCTTACCAAATATTTTTGAAAATAGAAACAACCACACATATCCTAGTTGATATTATAGATTCTAAAATAACTCTAAATTGTGTAAAAAAGAGCTGGAGATCATCTAGAGAAGCATCCACTTCCATATCATACAAAAAAACTAACCCACTATCTAGTTAAATAAGTAAGTATTGAATATTTTTTTTTCTAAAAATACATGGGAAAGAAAAAATATATAAAAATATAGAAGAATAAAAATGATAAAACTCCCACCACATCATCAAGGGTGGATATCAACATGTATGAAAAAAAATTCCCCCAAAAGGAGAAGAAATGAGTTGTGTTCCAACCCAAAAATCCATATGGAACAAAATTCAAATATACTATACCTAATGTTAAAAGAAATAGATTAATTGGAATATGTTTTTACTTATAGATATTTTTTCATAGGAAAATTGATTTTTGGAATAAAATGTCAGTATGCACATGTTTTATAATCTCTAAATCAACTGGGAGAAAAATCACAGAAATGAGAAAACCTGTTGGACACAAGTCTACTCGATAAAGGAAGAAAAATCTATCTTTCAAGAAAAAATTTGAATCACTTGAAAATTTATCTGAGTTATGAAATATTGGTGGTCACTACTATGATGTATTCTAGTAAAAATGTTCTAGGTATAAAACATATACTAAAAATTAAATGAAACCACCACACATTGGTAAAAAAAATAAAGAAATAATGAATGTTTGGTTTATGTGATAAGTTAGTGAATAATATTGATGAATCATATCCTCAATATAATCCAATGAAGACATGTAACCAAGGTATCAAACCTGTAAGGAATAAGTTCCTTTATTATGGTAAGAGAATTCACATAATGGACCATTGAAATATGGAAATTAAGCTTAAGAAATAAGGGATAAATCATAAATCTAAAAGGGATTTAATCCAAGAGAGAGACAATAGGATTGACATAGTGTTTTAAACTACTTGTAAAGAAGTTGGGAGGCTCCCAAAAAAGGGAAATTCAATGGTTTCTAAATATTCATGTATAAGGTGCAACGAGGATAGACATGAGTCTTCCATATGTATGACTATTTTTCCTAGATATATGAGGAACAGAATTAAGGAACTAGTTTCTTCTAGTGCCAAAAGTATTTTAATAAGAAATTAAACCACACTAAAAATAAAGGCTAACCTTGTGAATAAATAGTGTTTAACCACATGGCTATATCAGTTGGAAGATGATAAGAAGTTAGAACAAGGTGAAAATAATTGAACCGCTCTATTTTCTAAAGTGTAAAAGGTCATTATCACTAAAAAAGAAGTTGAAAATAAGAAGTCCATGTTTACATGTAAATTATAGATTCAGAAATCTAAATATTAAGAAAACATTAAGAGGTATAGAAATTTTAGACCTTCAAAGAAAGTAGTTTATGGGTTGATACATCTATCTCATCCCTATATCTCAAATTGAGGATCTGATGGAAGATACACCTTATTTTCAAGAAAATTTTATATTTTCTCAATTATTGGGAATTGAAGGTGAAGAAGTGTGGAAATAATACCTTGAGTGGGGGATATAAAAATAGACTAAGATTCTATAAATTTATACATTTATTCCCCATCTATAATTCTAGATAGCATTGGTGAAATTGAAGGAAGAGGTATGATTTTCATTCTCCCAATTTTATTTTGACTTATTATAATTATTTCTTATCAAGGGGGAGTGATTATCTAAACCTAAGGTGAAGAATAATATTTCACTTGAATGTTTTTTATGTGTGTGTTCTAGTGAGTGTAGGTTCATAACCCTTCTTGAAAATGTGTGTAGTATCCCCCAAAGAAATGGCATCACATGTGGTGAAATTATATACAACATTGTTGTTTAGGTTAGAACACTATTGTTTTCTACATTATATGTTCCCAAATAGATATAGATATGTCTAACTATAGGAAATTTTCAAATAAAAATGTGGTGACAACCTTATCTCAAATTGAATTTGAATGAATTTTTCAAAGAGAGAGAGGAATCACATTTGGGAGAAGATGGTTTTATTAAAACTTGAAGAGTTTGACAGAAATGATGAAGTCATCACTTGTGTTTATAATATCAATAAGGGGGTGTAAAATCTCATTACCTTTCTATCAGGTAAATTTTAAGCTTTTTTGTTGTTTTCCTTTTCTTTGTTTGGGTAGGGTCGAGAAGGAATTGGGAGGATAACTGTAATGGTGAAGTCAGAGTTTTTTTTGGAATTTTAAGCATAAAAGATACTGGTTCTACAACCTTATAAAGATTTACATTCCATGTGATATGTTTACATGATGTGTAAATTCTAAAATAATGATAAATTCATTTTTTATTAAAAAGGTGACTAGTTTTCAGTGTATTTGAGACTCAAAAATTATATGACATGTAATTAGGTTACACATCCTGTAATTTCCAAAGTATTGGTTTTAAACAGATAGATCAGCATAAATTTCTTTTCCATTTACTCTAGGTTTCCTCTCTCTCGAACTAGATCCATCCACATGAGATTTTGAGCCCTCTAACCCTCTAGATCATTTCATTCAATGATTAATCATTATTGCAGTTGTAGTGTAACTCTCTAGTTAAGTGGTATCCCTATAGATATATCTATTTCTCTTTCCCTCCTTGGATTTTGATGGATCATATTGGGATTTATGGATAAAATCTTAGTGTTGTTGAATCTTGTCTCTAGGTTGAGTTCCAAGATATTCTATGCCTTTATTCTTGTTGGTAGGTTCCGTTACGATCACTGTGTTTCTATGAAAATGGTAGGTGGTTTCATTTAAGATTATCCAGTTGAATTAAACCTAAATTTATTGATTTAAATTAAATTTATTTCAATTAAATTGTGAAAAAACCAATTCATTATGGATTTTTTTGTGTGTTTTCTTTGGCATAAAAATTGATGAAAACCCAAAATTCTATTTAATTAGGGTGTGGTTGTGGAATTTGATAAAACTCGTGAAATTAAATTGTGAAATTGATTTCAAATTTTTATTTTAGAAAAATTTATTAATTTTTTTTGATAAGAACCCCTTATTTTTTTTTCGTGAAAAAGGCATGAATATATGAAAAACTTATTTTGGTTATTAAATGGAAATTGGCATATTGATATGAGAAATGGGTTAATTGTAATTTAAAAAATTTTTAAATAAATTTACCATTATTGATTGTTGTATGAGAACAGGAAAGCCTAGGTAGTTAATGAGTTATTTGGGACAAACACACTAGGATGGGAATTAACGAGAAATGAATTAACACTTTAAAACTATAACATAAACTTATTGGTAGATCTTATCCATAGTGGGATGTTGGTTAGTCTTTTTTGGACAGTGTTAGAGAGACATGTGTTCACATTACTGTTATCATTATATGAGTGTATGAGGATCCCATAACCTGGAACTATCTTACCTCTTAGAAGATGACCACATTTATTCTTTTTGATTATTTTGATATATATTCCATTTTTTATAAACTATTTTACAAATGCATTGTGAAATTATATAAATTATTTTATATAATTTTTTTATTAATCCATTGTTTATAAATATTTTCTATCAATCAAAATGTAAATCATGATTTATTTTAAATATGATTTGGTACTGCCATGAATGTTTATTTAAAATTGAATTCTTTATTTGGTTAATCAATATGGAATATTCTTATGGAATCCTTGGTGATACCCTACTGGGATTTTATCTCACAACCTACTTGTGCATTTAGGTGTTTATAGATTATCTTATTCCAGGTTCGAGAAAGGGTAAAGCACCACTAGGAGGTGGTTCTTGTTGTTGATCATTGGTTCTTGGATATCTATATTTTTTGGAAATTAGGTTGTTATCTTTATGTTTTATAGTAATTTGTGGTTGTACTTTGGGTTATTTATACATGTTTGAGTTTTTATACTATTATAACTATGGAGTTTTCTTTTTTTTATATTGACTCGTATCTATTTATTTCACTATTTATGTGGAAAAAAAGTTTCCACATTTATCTTGTATGATTCCAAGAGCTATTCGCCAAACCTTGGGGATCGAGAACTCCCTTTGTTCCTTGTCAGTTTCCGCTCAAGTGTTAGGGTACCAGGGTATCCATGACATTTCATGAAAAAGTGGTATCAGAGGTACATGTTAAGCATCTTTCCTTGATGTTAGTATGTAGTTGAGTAATCTTGTTGGGACTTAGGAGGTATTTACAAGTGAGTTCCTAGATAGATCTCATCAGAATGATCCTTAATTCACTAAGGGTGTTTTAGGAAAGAATTATTTAGGATTAGTTCTTGTCTTTTCCCTGATTTTGATTCGGATAGGATGAAATCAAAACCTTGTGTTCTTATCTATTGGAATTAATTTCCCCTATTTCTCTTGTTTGAGTGATGTTCTGAGTAATTGTATGATGTATTAAATGTTGTCTACTAATGTTGTGTAACATCATTACTATGAAAATATGCGTGAATTAGATCTAGGATGAAGCTACTGATGAACCACAATGAGTGAATCCTCTTATAGACCAGAATCTAGTTGAGGTTATCATGCGTACTGTCCATGATTTGGGACAAGCACCTAAACATGTTCCCATTTAGGCTCTAGCTATAGAACCTCAAATGAATTTTTCATATAATCATTATTAGTAGTTCCTTTTACAAAATCCATGATCGTTCCAAGGTTCTAATGATCCTCAATTGGATGAGGATTAGTTGAGACATATTTATCTTTTGTTTGAGTTCTTGGAAACACATGATGAAATCAAGGTGAAATGTGCCACCTATAAGCTAGAGGGACCTAGAAAAATATGGTGGAACATGATGGTGATAGTGAATAAGCATGAGGTATTAGAGTATAAAGAGTTTAAATAACTTTTCACTAACTTGTTCTATCTAGATTCAATGGTCTTTACCAAGGCTATAAAGTTTTTCAAAATTAATCAGGTTGACAAGATCATGAAAAAATATGAAAATAATTTTACAGATCTTGTGCAGTTTTCAATTGAGATTATATTAAATGAAAATATGAAGACTTAATATTTAGATATAGTATTATGATCTAATATTTGTTCTCAAGTTTTCTTATTAAAGCTACCCTCTTATGCTGATGTGATCGATATAGCATTGATGGTTGAAATGGACCTGGATGGTAATTTAGGGTTGATGAGAGTTTATTTTTCTCCCAATGTAAGTTCTATATGTTCTCATAAAGGTAAGAGGAAGCGTGATGGTTCATACGGTGATTCTTGAAATTAGGGTTTTTCTAGACCACCTGTAGTGCCGGGAAGAGGCCCCATGATTTCCTACCAATGTGGAAAGTTTATGCAATCGAAACAGGCTTGCATTGAGGTACCCAAGATATGTGGTTCTTTTGGATTCTCAGGCCACTTATAGAAGTTATACCATGTATTTTTTTCTCTAAATAGTGGTATGGGGTCATCAACATTAATTAAAAATGTGGTACAGTCCGATTCTTCATGAACAAAGGAGTTTCAGCCATAGACATCCAGAATGAAGCTTCTTCAGGCAATGTAATAGTCTCTAGAGGAAGAAAATACAGGTCCAATAGATGTGAGAGGTACCATCATTATAGCATCATTATTAATGAATTATTTATTTGATACTAGTTTACTTATTCATTTATTTCGACTTGTATTGTGAATCTTCATAATATTCCTATAGAGATTTTATCTTGTGTGATGTGTATTACTAAAACCTTCAAAATGAAGAGAGAACATGGTATCCATAGCCCTTATTATGACTTATAATTATTAAATATTGAGCTTACTTGGTATTTTTTGGATCTCAACATAAAATTTCTTGACATAATTTTTCAAATGGATTGGCTCATTGCAAATAAATCCTAGATTGATTGTTATCTTAGACAGGTCTTTTTTACCATGATTGATGGGGTGTGCCATATCATTTAGGGAGAGTGGGACCCGAGGTTGAGAAGAGTAAAACCTTATTATATGGAGTTGGGGAAAGTAATATTTGTGTTTACTTTTGACCCGGAGTGAGAATATTTGGGAAGTGATCTCCCTCCGGTTGTCATCGAGTTTCCTGATGTTTTTTCTTCTGAATTATCCCAGTTTCCACTAGTAAGGGAGGTAGAGTTTTCTATCAATTTAGTGTCTTATACTCAACCAATTCTCATTAATTATTTCTTTTTTGCACAATTTAAATGAAAGAGTTGAAAGATTAGTTTCATGATCTTTTAGAGAAAGGATTTAGTGGCTGAGTGTGTCACCTTGGGCGGCGCTAGTTCTCTTTGCTAAGAAAGCCGATGGGTCACTTTTAATTTATATTGATTACCATAAACTAAATCTAGTTATGATAAATAATAAGTATTAATTTTCATGGATTGATGATCTTTTTTACTATTTGAAAGGGTAAAAATGGTTCTTAAATATTGATCTTTGATTTGGTTACAATCAGTTGAGGATAAAATAATCTAATATTTAGAAAACCGCCTTTCAGATCAGGTAAAACCATTATGAGTAACTTGTCATTCCATTTAGTCTAACAAATTATTATGTAGTCTTCATGGATTTAATGAATAGGATCTTCTATGAGAATCTTGATATGTTCATGGTGGTCTTTGTGGATGATATCCTTGTTTACTCTAAGTTTGAGGAGGATCATGTGCGTCGTTTGAGACCAGTTCTGGAATTGTTGAGAAATCACCAATTTTATGCCAAGATATCAAAATGTGATTTCTTGATTTGGTAAGTGATGTTATTGGGACATATGGTATCAGAACATGGTATTTTAATTGATTCTAAGAAGTTTAAGGCTTTTATGACATGGGAGAAACCACAAAATGTGTTCAATATTCAGAGTTTCTTGGGTTTAGATGGGTATTATCACTGGTTTGTAAAATACTTCTCTAAGTTGGATTATCCGATTAATTCTCTAACTCAGAAGGGAGTAAATTTTGTGTAGGATAAGAAATATTAGAATTATTTGGTTGAGTAGAAAGGTATTTTGACTTCGGCACTGGTGTTGACTCTTCCATAGGTCAGGTAGGGCAATGTGGTCTTATGTGATGTATTTGATTTAGGATTGGGTTGAATTATTATATAATATGATCATGTTATCAACTATGTATCTTGACAGATAAGGCAACATCATAAGAATTATCCGACTCATGACCATGTGCTTTCAGCTGTAATGCATGCATTTAAGAGTGGGAAACATTACCTTTTTAGAGAAAGGTTTACCCTGTATTCTGACCACAATATATTGAGTTATATATTCTCTAAAAAATAATTGAATATTATCCATATGTGTTGGGTGGAGTACCTATAATTATTTGATTTTTACATTTCCTATAACCATGGGAAATGGAATTTCGTCACATATTATTTGATCAGGAAACTTCCAAACTAATCCATAAATGAATCATTAGAAGAGTGGGACTTGATGAATCTTTTTTCATAGTTGAAGATTGGAGTTCAATAATTAGGGGGATGAGGTTATTTTGGCCAGTTTTCAGTTGAACTCTGCTCTTATTGAGATGATTCATTAGGAATAGTATCTTGATAATGAGTTCCATAGAATTATAGACTCTCTTTATGGTGGGAAGGCTGTTCCTAAGTGGTCGTTCTACAAAGAGAGTATCTTATGTTTCTGGAACTAGTAAATTATACCTTTTATTGTGAGGAAATCTATGATGGGGGATTTATATAATTCCCAGTGGGATCTGCACCAAGGAACCATGGATATGTTCTATGACATGTAGCGATGGTTTTGGTGTCCAAATATGAGATGGGAAATTGTTGATTTTCTCTCTCATTGTTATATGTTCCAATAAGTTAAGGATGAATACTAGAGACCTTTGGGTTTTCTTCAGCCACTTCTAGTACTGAATTATAAGTTGGATGAGATCTTTATAGAATTTGTTTCTGGGTTTTCACCTACCCAGAAAAAGAATAATATGATATGGGTTGTGATCAATAAGTGAACTAAATTAGATCACTTATTACCTATTCATGATAGAACCAAAGTTGATGAGTTAGGAAATATCTATGTGAAATAGATTTTACATTTTAATAGAGTTCCATATACTATAGTCTCTGATAGATATCCACATTTTATTTCTCAGTTTTATAGGGGACTTCAGGAGGCACTGTGATCTCAGGTTTGTTTGAGCATGGAATACCATCGACAGTCAAATGGAGATTTAGAAAGATCTATAAAAATTATTGAATAAATTCTATATTCTTGAATTATTGTCTTTTCTGGGGCTTGGTATGACCATTTAGGACTGGTTGGTTTTCTTTTAACAATAGTTACCAGTCTGTGATTTGGATGGCTCCTTTTGAGGCCTTGTATGGCCGACATTATAAATCTCCATTGTGTTGGTCATAGATAGGTGAACGTTCCTTGGTTAAATCGAGCTTGGTTCAAGAGGTGACAATAAATATTAAGTTGATTCATCATAGAATGTTGGTGGTATAAGGATGGTATAAATCTTAAGTTGATCTTCACTGTAGACCATTGAAATTTTCAGTTGGTGATCAGGTGTTATTGAATGTTTTACCTCAATTTTGTCATCAACATCTTGGGAGGAAAGGGAAGATTGATCCTTGTTTTTTGGTACCTTTTGTTTTTTTAATAGGTGGGGGAAATTTTCTTAACATTTAGCACTTTTGACACAACCAATATCAATTCATAATGAATTACATGTATCTCAGCTACAAAAATATCTTTTTGATCCATATCATGTTTTGTACTAGAGTGATCTCGATGTCAAGCCTGATTTATCTATGACTGAGAATCTAATTAGGATAGTTTATTCTAAAACCAAGTTACTTTTTTGGAGGATGATACCTTTGGTTCGAGTTTTATAGCAGCACAGTCCTGATTCTCATGAGACATGGAAGTGTGATGCACTGATGATAGAGTAGTGGCCTCACATTTTCGATATGGAAGCTTCTTGATAGTTTTTTTGGGGATATAATGTTTTTATAGTGGGGAGGTTATAACATCCCATTACCTTTCTATCAGGTGTTTTTTAATAATTTTCATATTTTCCCTTTTTTATTATCTTGGTAGGACCGAGAAGGAATTGATAGGATACCTATAATGGCGAAGTCAGGGATTTTTTTTGGAATTTTCATCATAAAATCTAAAATTTCTATAGATTTTTGGGGGGTTTTCATGCTGTGTAATATGTTTACATGATGTTTAAATTATAAAATAATGATAAATCCATTTTTTTTATTAAAAAGGTGGTGGGTATTTTAGTGTTTTTGAGACTCAACAATTACATGACATGTAATTGGGTTACGCACCGTGTAATTTCCTAAGTGTCGATTTTAAAAAGGTGGATTAGTTGGAATTTCTATTCCCATTTTTCCAGGTTTCCTTTATCTTGAACTATATCTATCCTCATGAAATTTTGGATCCATAAAATCTTTTTAGATCATTAATTTTAGTGATTGATCATTGTTGTGGTTGTAGTGTGACTATCCAGGTAAGCAGTCTCCATGTCTCTTTGTATATTTTGATTTAACTACTTATATTTTGATAGATCATCTTGGGATTAATGTATCTAAACTAAGTGTTGTTTAATATTCATTCTAGGTTGAGTTACTATATCTTCTTCACCTTTGTTCTTGTTGGTGGGTTTTGTTGCAGGCGTCATGTTTTTGTTAAAAATTGTAGGTGGTTCTGCTTAAGATTGGCCAATTTAACTTATACATAAAGTTTTGATTTAAATTAAATTGATTTCAATTCAATTGGAAAAAACCAATTCATTATGGATTTCGGTTTGTATTTTATTTGGCATGAAAATTTGAAAACCCCCATAATTCTAGTGAATTGGGGCCTAATTATGGAATTTTATAGAGATTGTGAAATTAAATTGTGAAATTGATTTCAATTTTTTATTTTAGAGTAATTCATTAAATTGTTTTAATAAGAATCCATTGGTTTTATCCTGAAAAAGTCATGAATTTATTAAAAATCTATTTTGGTTTATAAATGGAAATTGGCATATTGAGATGGGAAATGGGTTAATTTCATTTTAAATAGTTTTGAAATAAACTTCCCATTATTGATTGTTGTTTAAGAAAATGAAATCCTATGTAGTTAGTGATTTATTAGTGAAAAACACACTAGGATGTGAATGAACTAGAAATGGATTAATTCTTAACAATTCTAACACAAACTTATTGGCAGATATTATCCCTAGTGGGATGTTAGTTAGTGTTTTTTGTCGAGTTTCATAGAGATGTGTATGAACATTGTCATTATCATCATACAAGTGTGCGAGGATCCAATAACCTAGAACTATCCTATATCTTGGAAGATGAACATGTTTTTCCTTTTTGATTATTTATATATATATTCAATTGTTTGTAAACCTTTTTACACATGTCTTGTGAATTTATATAAACTATTTTATAAATTTTTTTTTTAATACATTGTTTAAAAATATTTTCCATCAATTGAAATGTAAATAATGATTTGTTTTAAATATGATTTGGTACTTCTATGACTATTTATTTAAAATTTAAAGCTTTATTTGGTTAATCAATGTGGTATCTTATTATTAAATCCCTATTGGTACCCTGCTAGGATTTTAACTCACACCCTACCTATGACTTCGAATGTTTGTAGATTATTTTCTTCCTAGTTTGAGCAAGGTTAAAGTGCCACTTGGAGGTGGTTCTTGTTGTTGATCCTTGGAGATCTATGTCCATTGGGACTTATGTGTTTATCTTCTTATTTTCTAGTACTTTTTTGTTGTACTTTGGGTCGTTTATACCTATTTGACTTATGTTACTATTCTCCATATGGTGTTTTGTTTTGCGAATATTGACTTGTATCTATTTCTTCCACTGTTTATGGGGAAAAACTATTCCCTACCTTTATATTTTATTATATTTAGTGCTAGTATCCAACTCTTGGGGATTAGGAATTCCATTAGGGCCTTATCAGTGTTGGATAAGGAGTCAGGGTACTCGGGTATCTAAGCCGGTTCATGATAGGGAGAGAGAATAATTTTTTCCTCCGCATTTATTTTCTAAAAGGGGGAGAGATTATCATTAACCATGGTATGAAATTCATTTTGAAAAAAAATACAAAGGGTGAGATTATTGTGGCCATAGGTCGTGTTTGTTGTATTTGTTGTTAAATATCGTATCAAGAATCAATTCAATGATAAGGTCTTGGATAAATAAGTGAGTATCCACCCATGAAAGAAGATGAAGTTGTTTCCATTATGTTTACATGGATAATGAAAAGAGAAAAGTCCTTAGAATAGCTGGATAGATAGATCCCTTGGACCAATACATTTGAATATTAGAGAGATGATCGTAATGTGTAAGATAAGTTATAAAAGGGTAGAGGAGAACTATCTTCAATAGTCAATTTTGAATTTGAACATATGAAATAAGATGGATACTACACTTTTACTAGAAATATTGTATATATGTGATTATAAAGTTTAAAATAGGTTCAATGGTTGGAGGGAGATATCCAAATTATTGGGGAGATGATCCATGGAGTGGTAAGTATTTTAAAGTATGAAATTAGTAAACAAATATCTCTTATATGATGATTTATCAAGGCTAAAATGATGTCAAAATTGAGAAAGTAGAGGAGTTTTTGAAATACTATATTTTGAGTATTTATTTTTCTACAAGTCTTTGGAATATGCTTGGAAATATTTTGAAATATTATAATAATTTATAGAATTATTTGAATATATTCTAAAGTGATTTGATATGTTAGAGAAGGCACATACCTAATTTGAAGATTCTTCAAATTAATTTGAATCAATTCTGGATTTACTGTTATAGAGATGGAGTTTCTTAAAGTGCCAAGGGTATTTATCATATGCATAAGAGATTCTAGCCAACATGTAAGATAATTAATCTATATAGAATATTTTCTATCCAACACATAAGTAGTTTCTCCTACATGTAAGAGAATTGAGTCTTGTTCAAGAGATTTCTTGAGATAAAAAAATAGATAAGGAATTTGAGATACACAGAAGAAAAATTCCAAATTCAATTTAGCTATGTGTAATAATTTTTATTCTATGTAAGTAAATTAATCTACATGGATTAAAATTAAAAAAATCAATTTATTTAAAAAAACTATTTATATTATGGGTAAGAGAATTAATCTACACATATGAGATTTGTGTCCTATGGATGTAAATTAATATATACAGAAAAGAAGTGTCTAATGTGTAATATAATTCATCTACGAAGCTGAAGATTGAAGAAATGGTAAAAGAAAATTATCTACAGGTAATATATTTCAGACCATATAATAGATTTGAATTGAAGATATTTATAGTTTCTTCTAGATGAAAAATGAAATTTCTAGAATTGTAAAATTCTTAAGAATTGATTGAGATGGTTCTTTAACTAATATTCATGGATAAAAACATCACAAAATAAATGTGATACAATCCTTAATTATAGAGATACTTATATTTGAATTGAGAAAAGATAATATCAAAATTAAGGATAATTTGAGAGGATTTTTAATGTCAGAAAAATGATGTTTCTGTAATTATTTAATTCCAATGAAAATTAAATATAATGATGATGGTAGTGTTCTCAAGTGTTCCAAATATCATGATTCTATTTATAACCATGATTCAAGTTTATTTTGAGGAATAAAAAATGTGGAAGAAATTGAATAAGATCAATACATTTTTATGGAAAGTATTAAAGTGAATATGAATTTTCAAGAATAATGTAGGTGAATTCAAATCAAAGCGCGAGTTATACACCGATGCATAATATCACCAGTTTTAATTTTGATTCAAGATTGAGTTGTGAAATAAGACAAGTGTAGTGGTTTTTTCTGAAAAATATCATGAAAGATGAATTATACTACATTCTCAACACCTCTCACACTATAAATAATGGTTCCATGCCATAAGATAATTTTATATATGATTTTCATATAGTGAGAAAGATTAAAAATAGATAATTTTTTAGATCTGTTTGAAGAATACAAAGCTATGATTATTGAAGAATTAACCAAAAATATATTCTATTAAGAGAATTTGAAAAGGAGGAATAAGAGGTTGAGGGTATTCTCATAACTGTAATGGAGAAAAGATGTTATTAAAATGAGGGTATTCCTTGATTTCAATGAACATGGTATTAAAAATAGGGGATACAAACTATGCATGAAATATATAGGCTAAAACACATTCCCTAAAATATTTCTATTTATATAAAACTGAGAATACCCACACATTTAATGAGAATGCCTCTCAAGGAAGATGATGAGATGTAGAAAATAAAATTCACTCTAGAGAAGGAAATGTGGGTGATGTATTGAGATGAGTGAGCCAAGATAACTTTTCAAGCTCTTGAAGAAGAAGACAAAGAGACACTGTATAGTGTAATGAAGAATAAGAAGAGAAACAAACATGTGAAACCTACTAGATTTATAAGAGTAATAAGAATAAGAAGGAAAAAAAAAGAAGTTCCTGAAGTTGTGGTTGTGTATGCTATGATTATTTTGTACAAACAAGCTTATAGTGATGAGTTTGAGAAGAGGATTTAGTTGAGAAATCGACTATAAATTTTGTGAAATAACTAGAAATATATGAAGATCTAAGACCAAGTTTTATGAGTTGAGTTGTTAAAGACTTGAAGATAGCCAGAGACTTTGTGTCTTGAGAAAGTGGATTATTGTGGATGAAAATATATCCCTGGATAGATTGTGATCTACTTTAGAAAGAGTAAGTTTCATGAAATCGTGGGAGTGAGTAAAAATAACTCATAAGAGTGACCGAAGTTAACATGCATAATATTATAAATTGTCACATATGTAATATAGTGAAAAAACATGTGTAATATTATGTGAAATTGGTTTCAAGATAATCCCTACACACACACACACTATATATATTTGGTGATTTGAATATCAGTGGAGAATCTATGTCTCAATGGGAGTTGAACATGACAAGGAGTAGGTTTCCCACATCGGGACCGAACATTGTAAAAATATCACATGTTGATCTCTTGTTTGCATTTCTTTATTTCATGTAGTTATGGACTATTGTGTAAATATATATAGTTTCATTTATATCCCAATAGATAATAGGGGTTGAAATACCAAAGGGGATAAGTTAAAAAGAAAATTTGAAACTTAGTAAAAATTTGAAAACACCTGATTCACCCCCTCTTAGGCATGTATATATCAACCCATTGGGCATATCAAATTTCATGCTATATGATATACTCAATCATAAAATATGATTTATCTATAATACATCGTATGTATATGGATGTTATAGTATATATTTTTAAATCTCCCACTTGCACTAAATCCTTATAGACTTTATGTCATTTCACATTATACTATATCATATACAATAACTTGTGAAACCATATCCAAAACTCTTTTTGGATATATTTAAAAACACTTTTGGAAATATTTAATCAACTTCACCATGTATAATATCATATAAAATACCTTTTGAATACCCATGAAAAAAGATTTTTTATATAGAATAAAATATCTTTAGAGAAGTTATTCAATTAAAAATCATCCCCATTTAGTCAACCATAAAGTGTAACCCCACGAGCCGTTGTAGCATTGAAAAAAACATGAATCAATGGATCCATAAATGTAATTAAAGAGCAATATCTAGTAAATCATCATTACTACTCAACCTATTTAGGGATCTGGAATGATATCTATAAAAAATATCTATTCCTACATCTATACCCACCAATTGAATCACATTATACCATGAATTCTCATATAATCCACTTGTTTATGACATCGAGTGACCATGAGACATAGAGAATTTAAATCTCATATAGAAAACACACTGACCTGGTCGATTAATACATCGCACGTCATTCACCTTTGTGCATGATGACAACACATGTACCCCATATGAATAGATAAGCACATCATATATAATATGTATGTGTGACTGTGCGCTTCTTAGTCCATCTCAAATGAGGGTCCTTGTGACATACTCACCATAAAAGAGCACAAATCCCATATTAGTCGAGCTTCAACCAATAAAATGATAAAAAACATACCCAACCAGTACCTAATTATCTAAGCCTCAATGCTTGTGTTAGAAATGTATCAAATTATGAAGTTTCTAATTCTAGGTATCTCACTATCCTCAATTAGTGGGGACCCTAAATGATCCATGAACCCCTAGTATACCAAAAATATAGTGTATAACACTCCATAAAGTATACTTCATGGGCCATCCTGTGCACAAAACCAATTTTGTGCCTCATGATCATATTATGTATCTCTATAAAATAATACTACTCACTCTAACCTTAAATTTTTTTTATAGCCTATAAAAGTCCATGATGAATATTTGTTAGAGATAACTCAAATTCATACTTTGAGAGTTCCATTATCATTACAATTCATGAAATATATATCAATATATATTTATATATATGAAACCAACATGAAAGAATGATAAAGTGAAAATATCCTTTTATATGATACATTTTATATTCTTAATCATTTTAAAAATACTTTACAAAACCATACATACAAACTATTGTGATATATCACATATGACATACTACCATATCGGCCTCATGTTTGTTTCATTTTTTGAGGTTTTGTTAACACATCACATTTTTATATAATTCCTTTAACATTTCTATATGAACACCTGATTAAACCCCCACTACAAACTTTAGTGAGTAACATATATAAAGAAATTAAGTTTGAATAATGTTGTGATTTAGTATTCATAGTCATAATTTTCAACTCCTTGAACATGATCAAACTCCTTAACTCCAAAACATCAAATGTTATGATAAAAAATTGTGTTATCTACTAAGTACATCATCATTGTTCTTGGAATCTATTCCATCAAACAATTTCCCTAAAATATATTTTTAAATAATGTATCTATTTACATTATCACTTACTAACACATCCTAAACTCTATTAGAATAAAGTGTTATTCACTTTTTTATGGAAGCTAAATGTAAATCATTAAATTTCTATTTACCTCTATACCCTAAACTATTTTAGGATATTAAGATAAATTCTTTTGAATTTTTATTGGTATAATATTTTATTTGTTATCTTTAAACTTCTCTAAGTTCAAACATACTCCCACCATCTTATTAGGTAATATATTATATTCAGTATATCATGATAAGATATAAAAATTCATTTGTGTTTAGAAATTAAATCTTATTTTCTTTAGTCAAAATATTAAAAAATAAACCATTGAATATATATCATATATGGTATTCTATGTGTTTGGAGAATTTTATTCTTAAAATAAGACTTAATTCTTTAAAATATACCATATATTGGTGGTGGGAACATATTACCTCATATTTTAACAAACATCTAGATAAATTTTTTTTCTTGTAGAAAATATTTTTATCCTCATATCCTTTTTCAAAACATAATATAGAATTTGATGAATTATAAACCATGTGCATTGAATTTATTATCTCATATTGTTCATAATAACTCTTTTTTTACAAAAAATCCTCTTATAATATAAGATAAATGAGATGACTATACACATCATTTATTTAGATAAATCTAACCTTATTAAAATCTATATTCAAATATTTTACATAAAAAATATTTTCTTCATCACATGAATGAAAACTACAAGATCTATCAGTTATTTCATTGATTTTGAGCTTCTGTATATTTATAATATTTGTTAAGTATACATTTGTTATCATATACCCTTTAAAACTGAATAATTAATTTCTATAACACTGAAACCTAACATGGACATTTCATTGAGTTTCAAAAACCCCTTTTGGTATCCTAACAATTCCATCCTATGGAATCATTAATCCTTCTTGATAACTCTAGGTTTCAATGAAGTTGACCACCTACTCAATGTAACATTGTTAGACCCTCCAACTAACTTTTCTTATTCTTTTTTGAACTTTTACCCACTTTTACTTTCAACACAACACCAAAACCTATATATCACATGCGTAGTTCTTTCTGAAGTGACCAAGACTTATTGTATCACTAAAAGGGGAGGGGTAATTTTATGATATACTTTTTTTTATAATTTATTTACTTTTAAATAAACCTCTATGTCTGGTTAATGTCCAATCTGCTCTTCTGATATTATCTATACCTTTCCTATTTTCAAGAATATGAAAGAAAAGAAAAGAACATGAGTATTTTTATAAGGTTCTTCCCCTTATCATAAATACAACTCCTTGATGTGATCAGTTATTCATCCCAATCACAGATTCTATACTATAAATACATGTGGTTACAAAGGGGATTAAATCACTCTAGATACTAAAATGCATCCTGAACCTACACACCATCCCACTATGTCTCCTAGTATCATACAAGGTTTTTAACCACTTATATATTGATACTTACTGAAATAGTCTTTAGTCTATGTGACTGGTAAATCGTTATTTATATTGGAACCACCAATTATTTAAAGTTACACTACAACCTCCAGAATAGGACTTATAATCCCTTTTCTTATGTAATATAAAGGAATCCTTATTCTCCTTCAAGTACACACATTCTAATATTCATAAGTATTTTTGACCTTTCTCACTTCAATCTCACTATGATCATCAATCACAGTGGCTCTTTAATCTTTAAGATTATCAACATAAATTATATGCCTTAATAAGAACATTTGATCTCTCTCTATCTCTCAGTATTATTATGATATAAAAATATATTTGGAATCCTATTATTCTTTCTGATGCATAAGTTACACTTATGGATGTAGTAATCTTCTGTCATTCAATATACTGAACTGAAATTTAAATTTAAATTTTATTTTCTAAAAGTCATCTTAAAGGAAGTGGTAACCAAAAACTCAGGTGGGATCCATGACAAAAAACAAGACTAAAATTTAAATTCAAAAAGCATCGCCACTACCGAGGTGGCCCGAACCACGAGGCACCACATTAGCTAGTAACGCCTTCATCCATCCAACATCATCATTAGGAAAACAACTTCGCCGTTGTCATCTTCCCTCCATTCCGAAGCCACACTACTAGAGATCATCCCCAAAAAGTTACCATCACAAAAAAAACCAAAGCATCATCGCTCACCCTCATCGACCATCAACGCCGAAATCCAACATCACAATAGACCAAATCACCAAAACTAAAAAATAAAAATGAAAATTATCATATCTACAAGAAAAACTATAGTTGATGTTGCATATGAATGTAGATATCCACCCTGTGCGGCCTCCGTTACGCCAAAACCCAGTATGCTGCAAACCCAACAAGCGGCCAAGAGCACAAAGAGAGGAAGAGGACGTCATCAGTGCCGATCTTTCCAGAGGATGCCACCTTTGACCTCATAATGACCTGATAGAAGACAAAAAACCTTCTTTACCCATACTAGAATAAAATGGGGGGGGGGGCACCATCAGCGGGTATTCTCATCACGAATGTGGGAAGGAAACCTATAAATCTGAATCGTAGGAGGAGGTTGAACGACGATCTTCGTCGACAGAGCTCTAGAGGCCTTAGAAGTACATGAAACCAGAGAGCGGTCAACCCACCTTTCCATTCACAACCCAACCCTAGACCGCACTGAGCCGAGGGAGGAGAAGGGAGGAAGGGAGGGAGGGAGGGAGGGAGGAGGGAGGAGGGAGGAAGGGAGAAGGCTATGCTGGAAAACCCTAGCTGAGGGGAGATCCCGTTCGACGCCCTTATGGGATCATTCAAATATTTCACACTCTCATTCAATATACTAATGTTCTTCTTTCACTCTATATTGTGTTCTCTCTTAGATACATAGAAAAACTTCTAACATAGAATATAATATCAACTATCAATTTCTTCCCACTTCTTCTTCTTTTCCTCAATTTTATATTCACATAATCTCATGAATTCAATTTCCATAATTTAAAAATAGAATTTTTTTTAATTCTAGACAACATGTGATATTCTCATTCAAACTAATAAACGATTCCAAATGAGATATATTTAAATATAATTTATGTCCTAGTCAAAAATACTTATTTAATTAAGCCATATACATAAGATATTTCCTTCTTCAAGTCTCCAAAAAATATATATCCTTTTTAAATATTTATCCATGTGTTCATAGTATCATGTAACACAATGACATGGAACTTGTTCTCATGGTGTGGAAAACTCTCAAACTCCATAACTTACATTGGTTGGTTCTTAAATATCCAACAACATGAATCATAATCCTTTTTGAGTTATTGTGATATGTATCTCCATAAATAAAAAATCATAACATCATCTGATTTATTTTCTTGATATTTATATAACTCTACTATTTACGATTTATTTATAAAGTATATAAACCTTACAAAGTTATGTGTTAACCTTATAAAGTACAAGGTTAACCTTATAGTTGGAACCTCTATTGCAGTTGTTGAAAACCCTGTTTTAATGATAAAAAAAATCATGTTTATTATGATAACTAATGATTTTTATGTTTTATATTTTCATTTTATCTTGTGAGATAGAGTGTTGAAATTTTCCTAAGTATTTTTCAATGTTAGACAAAGATTCACTATTCAGGATGAGTCACAACCAGAAAATATCTCACTATCTTCTTGAGTCACTACTAGAACATAATTTTGATAAGGTATGGAATGTGTCACCACTAGAGGATGAATCACTATCAGAGTGAAGTCACTGTCAGTAATGAATTTTGGAAAAGTATGAAATTGATCTACCGCTGAGTAGTGTCATTGTTAGAATGGATTTTTGTAAAAGTATGGGATGGATCAATATCAGGGATGAGTCACCAATAGAAAAAATGAAACTAAGTGTTGGAATCACCTACCACTGAGAAGAGTCACCACCATCTTGACACATTGTCAGAATCTGAGTCACCACCAGATTCTAAGTCACCGCCAGACTTACACACCACTAGAAAGTGTCACCGTTCAAAAGACTCACTACCATTATTATGCTATTTATTATTTTGAATTAAATAATTATAATGGATATATTATTGAAATTAATGATAAAATATATATTAATGGTTA
This sequence comes from Viscum album, assembly GCA_963277665.1. Taxonomy (NCBI): domain Eukaryota; kingdom Viridiplantae; phylum Streptophyta; class Magnoliopsida; order Santalales; family Viscaceae; genus Viscum; species Viscum album. Next base: position 449,035,973 of record OY728157.1, on the reverse strand, counting down.
TCTATTAACTATTTCAGAATGGAATTAATGTTTGTGTCAGAATTGCAGTATAAGGTGCATACGATATGACCGATTCTCTTTGCTTGCTGTTGTTAAAAGTTGAAGTAGACTCCCTTGTGAAAATAAGTGTAGATAGAGTTCATATGAACATAATTATAATTCATGTACAATAGAGCTGGAACTTATTGAAAGAACCTAAAGAGTGTCTACATGATGCAACTTTCTTACACACGACTGTAAGAGTAGATAATAGTGAACATTTAGATCCAACAGTTAGAACAAAAGAGTTTATGATACTCTGTTCTATAACAACATTAAAATACTTTAATTGAGCCTCATTTTAAACTAAATTCAAATAGTTATAAGCTTCAAATCATATCATATAGAGAAACATAATATTTCAATATCTTTTACCTACTCTATTTATTTATTTATTTTTAAATTATGAGTAGTGTGTGTATACTCTTTATTTATACACACAAACTATCTCCTAATTTAAATAATAATATACATATATATCTTCTCTAATACCTTTTTGCTTATGTTTCCCACAATTACTGTGGAATAGGTCCTTGGGAGGACTGTTATCTCTTGGTACTCCCACAATTACTATGGAAGAGGTCCCTGTGAGGTCTGGATAGTTTTCATACTATTGTACACACAATCCAGGTTGTAGATCAAAGTTTATTTTTATATAAACTATTTGGAAGCAGGTAATTTCCAAGTGTGGATGACAAAGTCTTATCTTGAGACTGAACCTCTTGTATTCATTTCCACTATGTGTTTTGTTTTTGTTTTTATTTTATTTCTAAGCTTTAAAACTAAGTTTTTTTAAACTATACAAAACCACTACTTTGATAGTTAAACTTAGTTAGATTTTATATAATATTTTGATATATTAAATATATTTAAAAGGTTAAAGTAATATTATATATTGTTTTAACTTATACCTGATCAGTATTTGAGAATTATTTTTAAAGATCATGTCTTATATTGTTCAACTATTTTGGTTAACTAGGCCGTATTTAAATTAATTGTGGGATTTTATTTTAATTTTTTTTTAAATAAATTTTTATTGGGTACTCAATTCACCCACCTCTTAAGATACTCACTCTGACCAACATTTGGTATCAAAGGATTAAGCTTTGGTATCAAATTTTTTCAAAACATTTTCAATTGTGATTTTAGTTGTGCTTTAAAGACCTTAAATTTATTTTAGTTCTAAATTTAATTTGTTAAAATAGATAATAGAAAAGAATGTATTGATACTAACATACCTCATTTTTTAAATAAAAATAATTATTCTCAGTGGAAGATCAAAATGAAAATTCATATTAAAAGTACGGGTTTTGATATTTGGTCTATTATTAAGGATAATTATGAGTTACCTAAGAGTGATAGGGGTACTTTTAATGATTATAAAAAAATGGCCTATAATAATAATTACAAACCTATAAATGAAATATATTGTGACTTATGAGATGAGTAATTTAATTGAATTTCTACTACTAAAATATGCTTTGAAATTTGGGACACATTAATTATTTATCATGAGGGAACAACCAATGTCAAAGAGATGATATTGAATACATATACTATTAAGTATGATATTTTTAAGATGAATCCTAAGGAATTAATTTCTAATATGTATCTCAAGTTCAACAAAATAGTGAAAACCATGAGTTCCATAGGAAATCCTATGTCCGATAAGGATCAGATCATGAGACTACTCAGACATCTTCTTGAAAGATGGAGAGGGACATTAATGTCAATATGAGAGTCCTGTGATGTTAGATAACTTCCAGTTAAGGAATTACTTGGAAAGTTAATGATGTATGAAAAATATTTGAATGTCAATAGAGAAGAGGATGATGATTTTAAAATAAATTCAATACCTTTCAAGTTTACTACATTCAAAAAAAGAAAGAAAAGGAAATGATATAAGCTAAAAGTTACAGTGACAGTGAGTCACCACCTGACAGTGATGAGGAGATGACCCATCTAGCTAGAAGATTAAAAAAGTTATATATAAAAAATATTTTTTAGAAATACTAGTTATAAAGGAAATTATGATAGCAAATAAAATTGGAAGAAATATTATAAAAGGGATGAAAATAAAAATGAGATAACCTTATATGAATTCAAACACAAAGGACACGTAAAAACAGACTATCCAAAATTAAAATACAAAAATAAATATGAGGAAAAGGATATAAAATTTAAGAAATCCATGAAATAAGCTTTGAGTTACTCTGAGGATAGCTTTAATGACTCATAATCTACTTCTAAATAGAATTTTGACAGAGCCAACATGTGCTTCATGACTAATGTATCTGAGGTACCATTTGTATCACATGTTCTTATTTATGACTAATATGAAAATGAATAAACTGATGATGATATGAATAAAAAATAAATGTTTGAATATTGTAATATGATTTAGGAAACTTTCCATGAACTTAAATATAAATATAAAGTTATAAAAAAGGATTTTCTTTATCTCATAATACTAAATCTGACCTTGCTATAGAGAAAGAGAAAAATGGTCAGCTGTTAAAGGAGAATACCGAACTTAAATTCCAATGAACAACGAAATAAATATTTTGAATTATTTAATAATGGAATAGAAACTTTGAGTCAAAAATACTATAGTTAATTTATAAGAGACCTAAAAACCTGATTACTAACACATCTGGACCCAAGAAAATCTAGGTACCAAAATAATTCCTTATATAAATATTTTTTTAGGAAATATGATTCAAGAACACCTATAAAATACAATGGTACTTGGATAGAATATGTTCAAGTAATCTGATAGGAGACTACTCAAGTTTCAAGAGCCTAAAAAAGGTTGATAGTGGTAATGTCACCTTTGGTGGAAATGTTAAAGGGAAAATCATCGGTGTTGGATAAATTGGTAACACCAATTATGTTTTAATTTCCAGAGTACTACTTTTTGATGATTTAAAGTATAATTTTATTAGCATCTCACAATTATGTGATGATGGTTTTCATGTTCAATTTGAGAAAAATGCATATAATGTTTTTGATTCTAAAGATGATTTAGTATTTAATGCTTTAAGGAATGAAAATGTTTATGTTGTTGATCTTAATTAATTTTATTATAAAAAATGTTTCCTTCTTGAGTGCCTTTTATAATGAAACTTGGATTTTTTATAGGAGACTAGGCCACTGTAATATTCACTCACTTATGAATCTTACTAGGAAAGGTTTAGTTAAGGATCTACTAAAACACGAGTTCCCAAAAAAATAAAGTATATAACCCCTATCAAAAAAGGGAAAGAACACAAGATTTCTTTTAAATCAATGAAATAAGTTTCAACTTCTAAAACTCTTGAGTTGGTTCACATGGATCTATTTGGAACATATAAAGTTTCTAGTTTAAATGGGAAGCACTATATTTATGTATTAGTCGATGAATTTTCTAGGTATACATGGGTATTCTTATTATTTAACAAAATTAAATCATTTTATTACATTGAAAAGTATTCCAGATTTGTAGAAAAATTAAGTGGACTTATAATTAAGAATTCAATTAGTGACCATGGTTGTGAGTTAAAAAATCCAGACTTTGAATCCCTTTTTTTTCAAAAAAATAGATATATTAATAACTTCTCTACTCTAAGGACCCCTAATCTGAATGGAGTTTTATAAAAAGGAATATAACACTTTAAGAGATAGCATAAACTATTCTAAATTAATATGACTGACCTGTCTACTTTTGGGCATAGGTTGTGAACAAAACCTATTATATAATCAAAAGAGTTTTAATTAAACATATCTTAAAGAATAACCCTTATGATATTTATAATAGTATAAATCCTAAGGTTAATTACATTATATTTTTTGGTTACAAATTATTTTTTCTTAACACTTAGGACAATCTTTATAAAATTTCCTCCAAAAGTGATGAAGGATTTTTCCTGGGTTATTCAACCTCCAGTAAAATCTATAGAGTTTTTAATAAAAGGATCAATATTTTGGAAGAATTTTTTCATGTAAAATTTGATGAGATATATCCACATGATCCCAAAAACTCTTTATAAAAACTTAAGTATAATTTATCCAATTTGAAATTAAATTACAAACCTACTAATTTTTTTATAAAGAAATCAAAAAAATCATCCAGTTTTGATGAACTTCCAAAACATGAACCTGAACCTATACCTAATCTTGAGGTGAAAATAAACTATTTTTCTAGAGTTTTTATAACCCTTAAGTACCATACTTTAGATTATATAGTTGGATACCTAGATATAGGTACAAAGACTATATATTCTCTAAGAAATTTGGTTAAATATCAAGCATTCTTATCAAAACTTGAACCAAAGAACATTAATGATGCAATCAATGATGAATTCTAAGTAATGGATATCAAAGAAAAACTTAATCAATTTAAAATAAATAAATTATGGTAACTTGTGGATAGACCCAAATAAACCTTGACTATAGGCACTAAATGGGAGTTTATAAACAAAGTAGATGAATCGAGAATCACAGTAAGAAGTAAGGATGGACTAGTTTCACAAGGGTATAGTCAAGAAGAGGGAATAGACTACAAGGATACCTTTTAACCTATATCTGTACTTGAATCCATTAGAATACTACTAGATTATACAACTCATCTATATTTAATACTTTATCAAATGGATGTCAAGAGTGAATTCTTAAATGGGTACATAATTGAGGATATTTTGGTTGAATAACCCCATAGTTTTCAAAATCCCAATTTTCCAAATCATGCTTTCAAATTAACAAAATATTTTTATTGTTTGAAACAAGCTACTAGATCTTGGTAAGATAGGATCAGTACTTTTATTATTTAAAAATGTTTTTCAAAAGGTATAATTGATCCTAGCCTTTATAAAATAAATTTCAAAATATATTTTAGTTATAAAATGTTATGTATATATTATATTTTTTATCTTCAAAAAATTATTTATGTACTAATTTTTGAAAAATGATGAAAAATGAATTTGAAATGAGTTGAATGGGTGAACTGAAATTCTTTCTTGGTTTTATTATTTTTCAAAATAAAGAAGAAATTATTTTAAATCAAATTAAATATACTAAATATATTTTAATTTTTTTTGAATTAGATAAAACTAACAATAGTGATATTCATATGATTATCAACTGTAAATTGGACCTTGATGAAGTTGGGAAACCAATGGATAAAACTAGTTACAAAGGTATGATTAGAAGTCTTCTCTACTTGACTGTAAGTTGACCAGATATTATGTTCAATGTGTGTATGTGTGCTAATTTTCAAGAAAATAAAAAAGTCACACTTAGGAGCTGTAATTTTTTTTTCAAAAACCTCAAATATACTACCAATTTAAGATTGTTTTACCCAAGAGGAAAAGAATTTGACTTAGTTATTCTGATGCTGATTTCAGTGGATGTATGTTAGATAGAGAAAACACCACTAAAAAATGTCACCTTTTAGGAAAGTATCTATTTTCTTGGTGTAGTAAGAAACAAAATTCCATTTCATTGTATACTATTGAAGTTTATTACATAGCTACAGGTAGCTGTTGTGCATAAATTTTGTGGAAGAAACATACATTACTAGACTATGGATATCAATTCTGATATGTTCCTATAAATTGTGACAATACAAGTGCTATAAATATTTTTATGAATTCTATATCACATTGTAGAAAAAATAATATTGATATAAGACATCAATTTTTGAGAGATAATTTTCAAAAGGGTGATATAAATCTTGATACAGAACGTCATCTTACTAATATTTTTACTAAGACTTTGAATTCTACGAGAATCAATTACATCAAAAATGAGTTAGGTATGATTAATTTTGGTGAAATTTAATTTTATGGGACTCAACAATATAGATGTATCACCATTGTAGATGTCTTACCATTATTATTTCTCACCGTTGTGATTTCTCACCATTGATAATTCTCACTGTTGATACTTCTCACTGTTGATACTTCTCACCGATGATACTTCTCACTTTTATAAATGTCTCACCATTGTGAATGTATCATTGTTGGTACTTATCACCACTAATAATTCTCACCATTGAAACTTCTCACCATTGTGAATTTCTCACCTTTGGATGTATCACTATTGAAATTTATTCCTTTTTTATTTTCCACTTGAATATTTTTAAGTCACCATTACTAATTTTCTTTATTATTTATTTAAAATTTTACCCAATTCAAATTCAATTCTGATTTATGATTTTTTATTTTATCCCAATTTTGATTTTTCAAATAGTGAAATCCATAAATGATTTAAATTTGAACCTATCTAATTTCAATGATCACTTATCTCGTGCTATACCTGTTGCAACCCTTTACCTCCTAACTATTGATTGTCCTTCCCTGTCACCCAAACCAACCGAGCTGATCTCCATGGCCAGAGTGAAGCAACCTTCAGAGTCTTCTCTAGACGAGTCACATCCTGCTAAGAAACATAATGGCGAGTCGAATAGTTTAGATGTTTCTTTAAAGAATCTAAATCCTGATTTAGTAAATCAAGTATTCATTCAAGAGAAATAAGTTCAAGAAGAGTGGATTCTTTCAAGAAAGTATTGAGTGCTTCAATTTATACTAAACCAAGGATGGGTAGATTGGTTCTCTTCTAAATAGATAACTTTATATCCTTGGATGGTATATGAGTTTTACCAGTTTTTGGAGTATAGATTTGGGGATAAAAAAGACTGGGTGAGAACTAGAATAAATGTATGAAATGCTGTTTTTTCATTGAGATAGTTTGATGCATATCTTGGAGTACCACATGAAGGATTAAAAAATGACTACCAAGGAACTATTCTAGATGATAGTGATGATTTGATTTATGAATATTCCATTTCTGAGTTGAATGGTGATGAAATAGTTCTAAGACTGATTATATGATAGCTTGATGGTGAGTGTAAGATTATTTTTATGTTTACTCAACACATGTTTTGTCCTATAAAAGGAGACATTACTACTTTGAGATACCAATATGTTTACCTCCTGCGCCTTATGGAAATAATGGTGAAGATCAATTTGTGCAGATATTTGATTCTTTATATGGTATATATGAGTAATACTACCTCTATATCAAATTATTTGATATAACTTAGGTTTATTTTAGCAATGTTGGAAGATAAAGGTTTAGTTAGTAAAGATAAAGAATCTATGGTGGATTGTGGTAGTTTCTGTATTACTAGGATAATTTTTAGAAGAATGAGAATAAGTAGGAATATATGGAAAAAGAAATGGGTGGTTGATGATGATAAATCATATGTTGAATTAAATCTTGTTTACTATCCTTCATGATAGAAATACCTTGTTGATCCGAGTTTGTAACTAGATGAAATACTTGAATATTCTGATAGTGATGTGAGAAATAAGAGGATTATGTTTGTAGAAATGAAGAGGATGAATTTTTAGTGGATGGATTAAGTGACCCTGATTTTTCATGATAATCCCATCCTATTACCTACAGAGCACCTAGTACACCTATGTCTCTCCCTAAAAGAGAGAAACTGTTAATGTAAGGTAGTGAATAATATGAAACAAAAGTTTCTAGAGAAGAATAGTTCAAGAGTAGTTCTAAATATGATGATGAAAATGGTGATGATGTTGATGAAGAAGATGAAGAGGAAGAAGACTATAGAGATTATAAAGATTATATAAAATATAATGGTGATGGAAGTGATAATGATAGATATTCTAATGGTCATGGTGTTCAAGTTAGATTTGAGTATGTAGATATACCTTGATATATGGTTGTTTTTACACATGCATCTGATTCTAAATCTAAGGAAAGTCCATGTCTTGTGAAAAAATCAGTAAGATATGAAAAAGAAGCATCAGTTAAGGGGGAGAAATCCCCAAGTCTAGAAAGTCATGAAGTGGTTGCTACTATTGATGGATATGATAATGTACCTATTTCTGATGATTATACAGTTTTAGATTCAGTTGTTTTTGAACAATCTATGGATGACCAGATGAAGGTTTTTGTAGTTGTTGAGAAATATATTATTGATCAAATGGAAGTTGAGCTTACTAGTGCTGAGCAGACTATTTATGTACAGAGATTAGATTCTTAGAGATCTTTTGAACCTACTATTGTTGTACCTATTGTGGTGGTATCTATAGTTATTGTTTCTAGAATTTTTTAGATTCCTATTAAGACTTATGAAGTATAGATGGACCCAATGTCTGAGGAATGGGACAAGTTTCATCAGGGTCCACCAAATAATGGTAGACCTGATCACTGTGAAGCAAGGGATCTTGAGAGATCTTTAGTTAATCAGATTGATGTTGCTAATATGTTAGAAAGATTTTATTATGAGAGAGTTCCTTCCCCTATTTTTCCACCTGTTCTAGTGGATATTGTCACTAGAGGTGATTTGGAATCCTTTAGACAAAGGATTCTTTATGAATTCAGTTTTTGTTGAGAAATAAAAAGCCCAAGGTCACTAAGTTAAGTGAAAAGGATGTTAGATACTTCTTTGAATTAGTGATACAAAATATTTAACTGAAAATGATGCACTATATTCAGGAAGTTGAGATTAAAAATAGAAGACTTTCCAGTGAGATAGAGTCTGTGAAATCTGTCATGGAAGGGATGAAAACTGCCTTTTCTAATTCTATGGATGATTTACTTGAGAAAGTATAGAATCTTAACTCAGTGGATTCTTCTTCAAAGGAACCTCTTGTAGATGTTGAGAATAAAGATATGTTCTCATAGAAGAGATTCATGCTGCTTCTACTTTAGGTAGTGTACCAGATCAGCCTCAGGAGACTTTAAGAAAGATCGGGTTTAACATTGATCATATACTCATGTTGGTTAAAGAATATGTGAAGGATATGAAGGATGAAAGAAAAATAATAAAAAAAAGATATAAAGTACTGTCTATATAGGATTTTCACTAAGTATGAGCTGAATGGTCACTTTAAATTTATTGCATAAAATACGAGGATACCTCCGATTAGTCAAGATTTCAAAGAGAAAGTGAAACAACTAAAAGTGACAACTCTAGTGCTTCAGTAGTTTATGGAAGAGAAGAAATATTTATTTAGTGCAATAGTGAGACGTGTTTCTATAATCATGGATTTCATAAATCATATGAAACCATTTCTACATGTTCATGGAACTATTTTAGTGGCTTAGGAATCCATACCTATTATAACTCATCAATAATACCCCAAACATTTTATGGTATGTTTCTCTTAAATACTTTTTTATTAATTAGATAACCTATATTGCATAAAGCATTGAGTATATTTGAAAAACACTTGTTTATTTATAGCATAATGTCATAACCTAGCCATTAAACTTAAATTTTCCACTTACAGGTTTTGAATTTCAAAAAATGGACATACACAGTTGCGATCGGGTTGATATTTGGAGTCTAATAGAATCAAGTTAAATTTCAACGAATAGTAACTTACCATTATGAATAGTAACATAACCTTATGAATTGAAACATACCCTTATGAGTAGTAACCTACCCTTATGAATAGTAATATGACCCTTTTGAATGGTAACCTTACCCATGAAAGTGTAAATAAAATTTAGGCACCTTAAAAATGAAGATAAATATTTTAAGTGTTGGTATTTTTTGATTAAATGATAATTATAATTAAAAATAAAATTTATCATATTTAGAACATTATTTTTGAAAAATTGAGTTATTTTTTGGATTCTACATGTCAAAAAATTGTTAGGGTAAGTTTATGGTATTTTTCTAAAATACTTGAATTTTTGGTGAATAGTAAAATACGATAAATTATGATAAATGCTAAATACACAATTTATTGAATCATGGATGATGTCCTGTTGATGTAAGCACACTTGGTTCAAACTCACATGAACTTATTACTATTTTTTGTCATATAATTATCACTATTTATTATATTAGGGAAAAATAATAAACTAGTGATTAAAATATTATGAAAACCCTCCTCCCCTCCACTATATAAACCACCCCTCACCCCCTATTCCCCTCACACCACTCAAGATTTGATAATTTTTCTAAGTTCTTCAAAATACACTTCCCAAGACCTCCCCCCATGTCCAATACCTTTTGGTCTCACCAAAAGGCAAAAAACAAAGGCCTTAAGAAGATTCTCAAGGAGTACTCAAGAGGCGAACCTCTTTTCCTTTTTCTTTCAACTTCTTTTACAAGTTCCATTATTTTGTTGCTCTCTACTCACCTCCCCTCATCAAAATGATATGGTAATTCCAATAAATCACATGAAATATAATTTTATTATGCTAATGGAATATTTCATCATCATCTCTCTTTTCCCACTCCTCTTATACTAAAAATGAAAACACAGTCCGAGATGTGTTAGTTTATCACATTCAAGGATGAAGAGTTTTTAATTTCTATTAATATCTTAAAGACTGGTCATGAAACCTTTTTAATGGTTGAAACAGATCATAATATATGTAGTTTATCTTATTCAATGTTATATAATCCTTTCAAACTCATAATATACAATAATAATACAAAACAAGTTCATTGTGCACAAAACTGCCAAGTTAATCCAAGCGTTTATCACTAGCTTTTATCTAATGAGTCATACTCATGGTATCTAAAAAAATAATTATAAGATAATTTATATCTCTTTAATTTCACTAATAATATATATTAACAATTCTTGATGTTTAAACACATTTCAAATGAACTTCCATTCATGAATACAAGTAAACCGATCATGAAAACCAAGGAAGAAAATACTTCCAAAATAATAAAATTGAACCTATTAAACCCATAAAAATGGAATTTAATGAACCTAATAAGGTTATAATAAATAAATTAATTTTATAGGAGGTCATATAATTATTAATTAATGAAGTTAAATTTGATTATTCAGGTCATTAAGATCAATCGAGAACACCTTCGGGCATAAGGTATGAGGTTTCTCATCTCAGTTTTACTTCCATGAGATTTCTATTGTTTTCCACTTATATCTTGTATGTGGTGTATGTTTACTACCATTTTATATATAATATCATTATTCTATTTATATTCAAGGTATTCAGTTACTCAATTGATGATTATTAACTCGATTGATTACAATGTTGTAAGGGTCTCTGTTTTGGTTTCCATTTTATTGTGATTTTCTTGATATTGTGCACCTAATAATTCTTATGCGGTGTACCTAATTCCCCTTAGAGATAATTTTTTATTTGAAATTTTAAATATATTATATTTCCATATTCTAGTTTCATGGATATTATTGTTGTCTTAATCCATATACCATTTTCCATACAGTGTTTATTTTGAATGTTGTTTTAACTATGGAAATATTGATGAATCTGTTTCCTCTACTCTATATGAATATTGAGAATGCATATTTTAATTGTATAAAATCTATTTATAAATAATTTTTTGGACTTTTAGTGATGTTAATGGACCACTATATCCCCTCGATACATCGATGGACCTCATGAGACAAGTTAGTTGGCGAAAAACCCTTTGAGTTTATTTCCAAAATAGAATCAGATGGGTATCTACCCACATAATTAAACTATTTCAATGGTATAATGGTATAATGTGATAGATACATGATGTAAAATTAATAATAATTCTCTTTATTCATTTATAGTTATTACTATCCATGAGGTTTTCACAATGAAAAAATATATGGATGTAGTTTCATTATCAGTTTATTAATGGCATGTGTTTTTCATTTATTCACCATGCCATATTGAATATGATAATTTGATTATATTTAAATTATTTTTGATTCATGATTTTTATATTTGTAACATTTATATAGAATTTGATCTCACCCTTATTATTTTTCCTTTCCGTAGTTTATGAATAGGAGACCATTTATTGAGTTCTCATAGATTCTGTTTATTAGTTTTTGTTGTGTATTGTATTTTATTACCATTACCAATGTAATATGAGTTACATGTATATATCTATTTTCTTCAAGAATACTAAACTAATCATTCCTTCAGGATTTCATTCCTTGTAATCATGCCAATGTAATAAGTAATACACCGGCTCCAAGTTTCTGGGGTTAGGGCGTTACATCATCTTACTCCTGCCATAGATCTAGATTACATTAGACCAAGAGTTACCAAAAATTCTCATGCACCTCTTCTAGATCACTTCCATCCTTTTTTCTTACCTCCTAGAGAAGTTGTGAAGCACCTAAGACCAATAATCATCAATTAGCCTCATTCTCATACATATATTACTACAATTTTTCCTACTAAAACCCCAACCTCAATTGCTACAACCATTTATTTAGAAAATTACAAGGTAAAATCTCCTTTGATTCCTTATAACTAGTCAAAGAAGCATTTAACATTGAACTTGTTCATTGATGGGGATGTTTTGATGTTTTTTTAAAACTTTTTTTGCAACTTTTTGTGGATAACCTTCATTTTGTTTCTAATGAACATTTACTTATTCATATTCTATTTTTATATGAATTTAATATTTTATTATTAATGTTTTGATAATCTTAAAATGGGGAGAAATATTACATGTAATTTATTTCTATTCCTTTAATACATATAGAAGTTATCTTTGTCTCTATTAATAAATGTTTAATTTTCTTTGATACCATAGTGTTTTCTTTTATCTTTTATTTTATTGATTATATCTGATACTCATTACTGTGTTTATAACTTTGATACAATTCCAAATTTTTCATGGTTTATACCTTTGAAACTATATGAATTTTACTTCAGCAAAACATCTTGTATAAAATACCATGATTTGTGATCATCAAAAGGGGGATATTTTTGGCACCTTTTTTGAGGTTTTTAACACCCTTGTTTTAATGATAAATAAATCATGTTTATTATGATAACTAATGAATTTTATGTTTTCTATTAGAATTTTATCAAGTGAGATTTATTTTTGAAATTTTCCTAAGTATGAGTCATTTTTATACAAAGGTTTGCTATTAAGGATGAGTCACCTTCAAGAAGACTCACCATTATGAGAAGTGTGTGTATACTTTGTATTTATACACACACACTGTCTCCTTATTTAAAATGGAAGATGCATAAATATCTTCTCAAATACATTTTTAACTTATTTTTCGCATGATTACTATGAAATAGGTCCTTGTGTGGCCTGTTATAATTTGTACTCCCAGAATTAATGTGTAAGAGGTCCATGTGAATCCTGGATAATTTTCATACTATTGTAAACCCAATACAGGTTGTGGATAAATATTTATTTTTATATAAAATTCTTTGAATCATGTGATTTCCAAGTGGTGAGGAATGAGTCTCATTTTGAGACTTAACCTCTTGTATTCTTTTCACCTGTGTGTTTTTTTAATTTTATTTCTAATATTTAAAACTATTTTTTTAAACTATAAACACAACCAATACTTTGATAGTTAAACTTAATTATACTTTATATAAGATTTTGATTTAGTAAATTAATTTTAAATGTTAAAGTAATATTATATATTGTTTTAACTGTGACATAATCAGTATTTGATAATTCTTTTGAAAGTTCAAGTATTATATTGATCAAATATTTTGGTTAAATGGGAAATATTTAAATTAATTAGGGTATTTTATTCAAAATTGTATTTAATAGAGATTTTTATCGGGTACTCAATTCAAACCCCCTCTTGAGATACACACTCTGACCAACACTTATGAACTTTCAGTGAGAATGATTAACCTTTTAAAATTTCTATCAATATTCATTTAAAACCATCCTTATGAAGTTTTGAAATCATTCTTACAAACTTTAGACTCATCCTTATTAACTTCACACTCATCCTTATAATGTATGTAAATCATCATTATGGAATTACGAATCAACCTTGTGGAATTAAAATGACCATTATGGATTTCTATAACATCCTTATGGTCATTTCATTCCCTTTTAAATTTTCCTTCTAGTGTCTAAATGACTCTTATGGACTCCTTCATGACTCTTACAAACTTTCTATGCCTTTATAATTCTCCTTTTAGAGTCAAAATGACTCTTATTAACTCATGCATGAATCTTACAAATACAGTTAGTTACTCTTCCATAATTAGTCAGCTAATCATCTAGTGTGAGTTAGTTACTCTAAATCAGGTCAAAACAGATTCCAATATACATTCATATATTATTATAGTATCCTTGAATCTTAATATCCTTTGGATGTTTTCATCATATTTTAAGAAAAAAAATTACTTCTTTAACCATACCTCTTCAATTTTTTTTATAGCTACCTTTATCCATATTCAAGAGCTACAATATATAATGCTTCATCCATATAATCATTACTTTTCGTGGACATGAATACCATCTAAACAATCATCAAATATGAGGGCTAATTATATGAACTTTTCTCTTCATGAAATCCATGTAGAATCTGTCTATCCCAAGTAACAAAAACTTCAACTCCTTTGAAACTAAATAATAATAGTAGATAATCAATTAATTGAGTTCTTATATATCACCCAACTTTCACCATTAATTTAATTTATTTCACATAGACCCATTGAAAAACAACATAACATTCATCATCAATATTCACTAGGGATATTCAATCCCACCTTTGGATTTGTTTTTGATATTTCTTTACTTTACTTTACAAAGTCAATTTTATTATCCCTCTTATTGATAATAAATTCAAAGGTGAAGGAAATATATTACTAATATTCAAAAATATTTTATGGTTTTCCAAAAAATTTATTTAGCCTCATTTGTTTAGATTTATATACTGATAATATTATTTAGAGAAATATGACATCAAATTTATTTCTTATAAATGATCTATCAGTTAAAAAAATCTAAGTCTACTTGGGAAAAACAAGTGTAGAAATCATGAGTGATTAACATAGACCAAATTTTTTTCCCATAAACTACCTATCACGGGATACCAATTCATATATCTAATTATTGGAATTTTAAATAAATATTCATCAATAAAATTATATCTTATACTCATATTCAAAAAAATAATCAAAAAAAATTCAAGAAAATATATGTTTTCCCCCTTAAACTTAAAAAATATTAATCCCAATTGATAAGTATATTTGATATAATCAAAATAATTATAGAAAGTGTGATTTTAATACCTCACATTAGTTTCTCATGATCTGTCTAGATACTAGATTAATACTATTGAACATGTATCTAGAAGATTCTTCTTCCTACTAGTCCCCCCCTCAAGGGATACATTCCATTATTAATCATGGTTGATCTTCTTTAAGGATAATATCCAATTATCCTTTGATACTCCTTAAGTATTAGGAACTTCATGATGGATAATATATTATTGATATATGACTATTACAAAACTAACAATACCCCCTTAATTTGTATCCACCAAGTCCCTGTACATTAGTATAAAAAAAGGGGATAAGGTGGTATTTCCCTATTCTTTAATGAGATTATAAAGGTTTAGAGTTTCCTCTCAACTAGAACCCTACAATTCTTCCAAATTAAGTATTATGAGAACTCTTTATGATTATTATCTTTAATTTCATATTAGTAGTCTTCATAGGCTGCCTTTTTATCTTCCTTTTTTCAACTCTAACCTTTTGTGGGTGATATTTCGTATCATGATTCATAAATTCACATTCTTCATCATATGCATGCTTTTTTCATTTTCTTTTCAAATTGATTTGGAAGTATTGTCACAAAATTTTTTAACTAATGTTTAGGTCATTCACACCTCCCATACATTATCTAATAAATTCATTGGTTATCATTTTTTGATAACCTCTATTATCTTTATGAACTTTCTTGTACACCTATAGTAAAATCACATTCTTATTCTTTATTTATCTTTAATTTTTGAAAAGAAATGTCTTGAAAAAAATAGTTATGTCTCCTCCCTATTAAATAATTTTCCTAAACTCTAGCAACATTAAAAGTATTTCATGGATGTTTTATTATGAAATATTCATAAGAGTGATCTTTATAGTCATATATTCCACAGTGTACCTCCAAAAATTAAAATTTATTTTGTATAATGATATCAGTTGACTCTTTAGCAACATAATTATTTATCCTAAGTCTATTTTTAATTTTAATAGAGATTATTATTTTCATTCCAAAATTATCCCTTGACTAATTATAATTCCTTCATAATAACATGTTATAAAAAAATTGTAGTAATTTCACCCAAATAATCCACAACACTAACAATATCTTCTGAATTTCGGTTTTCCACAATTTTGATTGATCTCTTGGTGACAAGTTTCTTGATATCAAGAAACATTACAACTTATTTTTCTTTGGTCATTGAGAAAATTCTCTTCCCAACTCACATATAACTCTCCTTAATATAAGAGCAATGCTTTTCTAACTTTATTTATCCCAAGATCATCCATTTTTAGTAGTATAATTTATAATTCAAGATGAAAAATATTTAATGTCACTAGAATAATAAAAAATAACTTTTAACTTCTTATTTGGACTGAAATTTAAAACTTTTGATTATTTATCCCAAACATTCACAACTTTCTCATAGTCTTATCTCATTTTCTTCAATATATTTTCACCTTTAAGACACCTGGACTATTTATTATTCAGTTATTCTTCCTTTTCTTCCAGTTTTACACTAATATAATTCTATATATTACCTTGTTTTGAAAATTTTACCTTGAAATTCTTGATCTTCTTGATGAGATAATTCTCTTTATAAACCTAAAATCCTTTTATTTTCTCATGGAAATTTATTCTTCTCTTGAGTTGAGTGTTTTTCCAATACATGATTCAAGATCAGACCTCAACATTTATTCATTATATCTCCCTTCATCCCCCACATAACTACTTGAAAATGATTTATCCTTTTTAACATGGGTCAAGTAGGTATTTTGACCTGATATGAACTATCATATCATGACTCACTCTATGTTGATGAGTCACCATATCCTTCTCTTTTCATCATATTTCTTCTATATTTTCTTAAATAATTCTTATTTCTAGCATAAACCTTTTTGTTTTTTCTATATATTCTGTTAGTGGATTGTCCATTGCTTGAGGTTTCTTTTCCCTATTCATCTAACTCATAATCAACACTCTTATTATTTGGATAGTTTGTAGTGAAGTGTCTAATGATTCCACATTTATAACACCTTAGTGGAAGTTTTTCTTAATAATTTCTTTCCTTATTTTTCTACATCTTAGATATAAGATCGATAAATCACTTATATACTTTATCCCCTACCTCATCTTCATATTCACTTGAATATTGATTTTCATCATTTATAACTTTGATTTTTCTCATGGACTTGAATCATATTTCTTCCTTTATATATTTTTTGAACATTGGGGCTTTCTCATCTCACAATTGTGAATTATGTTATGAAAATAATTATGAGATAGGTCTCTAATCTCTTCCAAGGAAGATATCCTTGGATCAAATTTATCATGGAAATTTCTAATCATGTTCTTGATAATAGTTTAATCTTATAAAGTATCCCTAAATACCATAATATTAATTATAATCTCATTTACCGAGGTAAATTATTGGTCCTAGTGTTTCATTTTTTTCAATGATGTGTCCATATGTGTTTGGTGAGTTGTTGGTGAGAATTGGTGATTCTTGGAGAATTGTTATGGATTTATTTAATGTAATTAAATGTAACTCCTAAGAAATTATACATGTTAATTATGAAAATTGATTGAAATGATCTTAATTTTAAAAGACATGTGAAAAAGTAATTTTTATGAAATTAACAATTAATAGAACAATGAAATACCATGTAAATATTTATTTTCATGAAGAGAATTTGACCATGAAAAAATATATTCCTATATTTTACATGAGGAGTATTACATTATGAAGGACATGAAAATTATTTTTATATAATTTTATGATGACGAAGGTAATTTAAAATTGTTTGAATTCTATTTTATACTTATAAATTCCAAGCATTGGATGAATGTTCCTTATATAAAAAATTGGCCAACCATCATAAGCCCACAAGGATCATCCCATCAACCATACTTGGGCGACCCATGGGTCAAACCCATGGGAGAGTAGATCCAAGGACCCTACATGGTGGATTAGAAGTGCAGGTAGGTGCATATCACCAGTAGGATCACACACAAGCCATGCATGGAGGTTCCAAATCTACCCTGTAGGGTGAAATGGCAGTATGGTGGCATCTGTGAGTGGTGTTGTGACTGCCAATCCCCTACTGCCTTTTCACATCCTATCATTGGCATAAGAATATTTCTAAATAAATTCTCGATAAAAGGAATGTTCGGTGTGGGGAACAAGTGGTACCATATACTATTACTCCATCCTTTAAAGATATATAAATTTCTACATCTATCTGATCTATTTGATCCAGATCATTTGATGAATCCCTTGTCATCCTTTACCTATAGTGGCTCTTAAAGGGTTATACAAGCTAGAGTAAATGGTTGGGCCATCATAAATCGAATCCCTGGTTTTCATAGTTATTTTGAGGCCATGTTTATGAGGTTATGAGACAATGAACCTCCTTGCATAAAATCTCCATCTTTCATGCATGTAGATAAATCGAAGATAGAGCTTCATTTGAATTCAAATGAAGTTGCAGAGGATATTTAAAAACTTAGTGGATATCATTATTTAATGATATATGTGATCTTCATCACATGCACATGATCACTTCAGCATGAGAATAAAACTAAAACTCATGTAACAAAATACTCGATGAATCTCAGTGATATTAGTGTGTTTATAATGATTCATGAGATAGAATAAAAATTAGAGGCTTGATATGGAATAATTCTTAGACTCAAGGTGGTGCCAAGAAATAAGGCTCAACTCTAAATAAAGTACAAAAAATCCGATGTGTACTACTACGTATATTGAGAAGCGCTCTCATTTTTGAAGAAATAGAGCCACCATGAATCCTTCATATATGTGAAGAGATAAAACCACCTGTGATACTCTTAAGTGAAGGATAAGATCATAATATGATAATTCTATTTGTATAGAGCACACTCGGTTTTCTTCATGAAGAACTTGTTCTGTGAAGAAACCCATGATTGTGTGATATGCAGCTTGCACAATTTCTTTGAGAACCCACATGCTTGACCATCACTTTCATGAGAAGGGAGAATATAGTGAATGCTCAATAACTTTTTTGAAGGTTTTAATTTGAGAATTATACATACTAATTCTTGATATAGTTAGCTACTCAAAGAAGAAAGGAAGATAGTGTGTATATACATGATAAAACAAAGAACCAAGAAGATCATGTGAAAGGCCATGCATTTATGCATGAATGTGTTACTAAATAAACACTTGAAAGAAAACCAATTTTTTTTAATAAAATCACATAAAATAATATTAGAATAATATTCTATATATGTGCTAGTGTTTTACATGATACATCCATACAAAGCATGGATGAAGTGTACTTAGTGAGATTGTGTTGAAAATTAAAGAAGAGAAAAAATTGAGCTTATAAAAGTATATTATTGCATAAAATAATAGTGAATAATTTGTGTTCATTTATTGAACACATAAAAGTGAATCCAAGACTTCATAATTCATAGGTAATAAATAATAGGAGATCATAGTTTCACTGGGGTAACTAATCGATTATAGATGATCATAATATCTGAGAAAGATCGATAGAATTGATTAGAGACTGTTGAAGATACTTTAATAGGTACAAAATCAATTAAAATTCAGAAATATTGTGAAGGAAGATCAACTGATCATCCTATAGTGGATCAATCCTTAAATAAAGGTGAAGTATTTCGGTTGGGGATGAGAGTAGGTGAAGTATTTTGGTTAGTTCCAAGAGCCAAATGAGTCTCTATGTTATAGTCAGAGCAAGAAGTATTTCATTTAGAGTCAAAATTATAACGATTATCTCAGTTAGATATAGAGAATGATTATTTTAGTTGGAGTTGAAATTAAGATAAGTCTCTTAGTTGGTGATGATAAAAGTGTAATCACTTGTTTGATAGTTAAGAATCTGTAACTAGGGGAAATAATAGATTGTATCAAGGAGTAGTCTTTTTTCAGAAACATGAAAATATATGTAATTATATATCTATCAATTATTAAAACTACACATGATTTGATATTGGGAGATAATATTTATTGGATTGATATCTTTAAAAATTTCAAGAGGTTTAATTGTGAAGAAAATGAATTCATAAAAATAAACCACTGATTCACCCCTCCCTTATTAATGGAAAATCCAGATTGGGGCTCTACAAGTGGTATCAAAGAAAATTTTCCCTCTAAAGAACCAAGAATCTTTATGAAATATGGATAATCTAAATTCTATTAATATCTAAGGTGTTCCCCTTCTCTATGGAAAAAAATATCACATCTAGTGGAATAAGATGCTACCTTATCTCATATCAATCAGTCTAGAAGTGAGAGATGCTGTAAAAATGTGTTTTATACCCATCTATGATAAATTTTATAAGGAAAAAAATATAAGAGAAATATGGAGTTAGATGGAAAGAATAAAAATTCCATATTTATGTCTTTATCAGAAAATTTCTACACAAAGGTTGTGGGTCTCCAAACTTCCAAGGAAATCTGGAACTAACTGAGAAGTAGCGAGAAGGCAATGTCAAAGTCAAGGAAGCCAAACTATAAGTTTGAAAGAGTATGTTTGAGTAAATAAAATTATTGATAAAGAATATATTTATTACTATTTCACCATAGTTAATGAGATATTATGAAACATTTGAGGATTTGGTGATAAGATGTATAACTATTTTGTCAAAAAATTGATGAGGAAATTTACAAATTGTTTTGATTCCAAGATATTATCCTTGGAAGAAAGAGATGATTTGTCTCTAAATGAACTATACAACATTCCCATATATTAATAGATAAAGAAAATTATATCTTTTAATAATAAAGAAAAAATTTAAAAGGCCTTTAGAGAAATAAGGAAAGGGAAAGTTAAATAATAAGAGAATGTTGAATCAATTAATTAAGATTGGTACTATTTTATAAAAAATATTAATAAAGGGAAAGTGTAAGAGAAATAGTAAGAAATTATAAAAAATTATTTAATTATTATAAATCTATTATATTTTTTAAGAAGTGTCCAAAGAATATGGTTGAAGAATCATAATCAAAATCAGAATCAGGCGATGAGAGATCTCATAAAAAAACAGGGTAAGAAGAAAAAAATAACTATATTAGTAAGAAGAGAAATATTATGAGAAAGAAAAAGAAAGTTTCATCATCATGTTTTTCTTCAGATAATGAAGTTGGATTCTTTTCTCATGAAAATAAAATAACCGATTATTAAATTAATAGTGATGATGGGGAATAAATAACATAACTTGAGTTGAATCTTAAGGAAAAAATATTATGCATGGGATGGACTCAATATCTCAAGAAATAAAATAAGAATATTGATAAAGAAAACAAGAAATTAACTATTTAAAATAATGATTAAATAGTTCTTTTTGACAAATAAAAGGAGGATCTGACGAATAAAGAAGTATCACATGTTAATGAGATAAAAAAATGCACAAATTAAAAAACTAATGAATAAGATAAGATGATATGTGATATTGAAGAAAAGTTTACTTCTAGAAAAGAAGATTTGTTTGAGACACATTCCATATGTTTCATAATTCAACATGATTTGAATAATACTAGATAAAATTTCAATAAATCTATTGAGATCAAGGGAGAATCTTCTCAAGCTGGAGAGAAGGAATGTAAAAGTGAAACTAATCATTTTGATAGATTTATTATTTATAATAGTGTAGATATAAAAACTACAACTGAAGATATGTGGTCCAATAATAATGAGATGAAATATTCCACATAAAAGAAATAGAATAAAATACCATGAAGACCACCCCCCACCCAAGAAAAGTGTGGCTAGATTTATAAGAGGACAATAACAACATAGATTTGGATTCATCTGAAACTAATTTAAGAGAATAACGTTTCAAGTATTTTTTTTGGTGTTTTGGTAATAATGTAAAAATTAATTTTCTTTTTAGTTTAACATATCTTTACTAGTAATTAAGCAAGAATCAAGGGGAAGATTCAATGATCATTCGAGGAAAAAATATCAGAGAAACAAACTTGTGGCCAAATCTATACCACAACTATCTACACAATCTTTTTTTATATTTCAAAAGAATCTTGTAGAAGGTGAATTTTAGAATGTCACAAGGATGAGATATTCATGAAAATAATGGAAGGAGAAGTTACCTATGCTAATAAAGGGAGGAGGCATCAACAGAAAAATAGTGGAAAGTCCTGTAAAGATTCCGAGAAGATAGAAAAAATCAGAAAATAATTACTAGTTTTTTGGCCAAGTCAACTAAAGTTGGATAAGAAATTGGAGGAATATTATAATGACTATAGTTTTATGGATTTATTACTTTGAATATTTCTATGCATATATTAGTATTTATCCTTAGTGTCAGCATGGTGTTTTAGTATCTCAGTACCCCAAAATTAATATATTAAAATTATTAATATATTTTGTTGCATGGGAACACATTATTTCAGTGGAAATGGATTTTCCTGATGTTTTAGACCTTGGATGAAAAATATGAGACCATGGTTTATTACAGAATGTGAGGTTTACCCAATGTATATCCTAAGGTTAGTTGGTGTTAGACATTCTAAGGAAAGCATCCATTGGAGAGTGTGTTTAATTAAAATAATTTATTAATTTATTTTATTTGAAATAACCTAAATCAAAATATATATAAATAAAACACTATAAATTCTACATGGTAATACATATAAATCTTGTAAGATTTGAGAGTAGGTTTTGATATTCTTCATCAGTGGATCAAATTAGAGAATGATGAATGAATAGATTGAGGTGGAACGAGAGGCAGTGAACATAGCATGTCTTCCTCATCACTGGAGAATGCATTCATTACCAATGATTGATCCTATATCAAGGTATGAGTCATTATTTTTGGTTTCTAACACTTTTATTAAAATATTAAGAATGGGTTTTTATCTTCTTTTCTTGATCTGTGATTTATTTTTCTTCGCATGAGCCCCATAATTTATTTTTATATTTATTCAATAAAATTCTTCCATTTCACTTACCATCACCCTGATACACCAATTTTGTGATTTTTGGAAAATCATTCTTGGAAAAAGATGGATTGAGTTTTCTCATGTGATTTTCCCCTTCCGTTCATCGCATTATTTCCCATTGTTCTATATAGCTATAGTTTGACATTTCTAGGGTGGGTTTGAGCATGATCAAACTCCCAAATTCATGGAAGTTTCACAAATGATGAATGGATTTGAAATTTACAAACAAATCATGATGAGTTGTGGGTTGAAGGTAAAGCCTCTATGGATTTAGGATTTGGAGTAGCATAGGTAGAATTGAAGCATTGACAGGTGAAGCCCTGTGTGGTTCAAGTGGATGGAATCCGGCCACTAGCGATGGATTGGGCAAGGATGACCCTAGATCTGAAACCCATGACATGATTCCTAGAGGAAATAGTGATGGTGACAGTGTGATAAAGACACATGAATATTCATAGGGTTTATGTGGAAAACCCAACTACATGGTGTGTAGTCCAAGGACACATATTGTGTAGTCCCACATCTACGGTGATTAGGGTTTTGAGGAATATAAGGATCACATATCATGTGGCCAAGATAATGCACCATGTGACCACACTACTACTAAAAATATGGCCTTTAATAGAGCTAGTAATATAGTTTTATCAGCACTATATAAGCACTGATAATGCAAGTGATGTTAAAGGGTTGGATTTAACAGTGCTCGTAAAAAGCATTGTTAAAGGCCACCTTTATAAGTGCTTTTTTCAGAACTGTTACATGCCCTATTTATCAGTGCTAAAAAAGTGTTGATAAAGGCCCCACTGATAAAGGAAGATAATATTTTTTGTTGGAACCTCTTACCACCCCACATTTTATCATCACTTCCCACCCCCCTTTATCAGTGCTTCCCACCTCATTTATCAGTACTTTAGATAATTCCACCCTCCCAGATGTGCCCCTGTCTCCAGCGAGTTTCGAACCTGTGACCTCCATCTCATACACCAACACCTTTTCCACTCCCTTATATTGTTTTATTTTCCATTTTATGATATATATATTTATTTATATATATATTTCATTACATTTTTATCAATATATTAATATATATGTATATATATATATTATTAAATACATATATAAAATATGTGTTTGTGTGTGTACATGTGTTTATAAATAAATAAATACATACATACATACATACATACATACATACATACATATATGTGTATGCATCTATAAATATAATGACACATATTTATATTTTTTTATATATGTTATATATTAATATTCATATACATATATTATAATATATAGATAAATATATATTTTTTTGTCAATACAAACACAAAAATATAACATTATATATACATTAATTATATTGGTATATAAATATTCATATATTTTTATTTAAATAAAATGGATATTATTTTTTCTTTAGGTAAGGTTTATATTTTGAGAAATATATTTTCTATGAAAATATGTATAAATATTTATTTATAAAATCAATTTTTTATGTGTGAATATATAAAAAATATTTTTATATTTTTATATATTTGATTATAAATAACAATAAAATATAAAAAATGATAAAATCTTAAAACCATTATATCAATATGAATGTAACCCCTAAGAATAAATTTTTCCCCATTGAAAATTGGCAAAATACCCCCTTAAACAAGGCTGAAATTCCATCGAATGTTAAAAAATTAGGGTACCCTAACTAAAAACTCAGTTTTACAGGACTTCTAGACATTTTTGGCCTTTAAAGTGATTGAGGGTTCCCCGTAGTCACTAGGGAGCATATCTTGTCACAATATTTGATTTGATATGTGGTATAACCCAAACATACACCTGAATCAAAAGTTATGGCCATTTGAATTTTGAGTTATGTTTTCAAATTATTTTAGATATTTTATTAATCTTTATATTTTTTATCCTAAAATTGTTATTAAATGACTATTTATCGATAATAATTAGAAAATAGTTAATTAAAAATATTTTTTAATTATTTTATAATCCATTTTCACTAAATATCTTATATATTAAGTGTAAATGCCTTTTTATCCTTATCCAAAACATATTTAAAAAATATATATTATATTTATGTCAATATAAATATATTTATATAAATATACGTATATTTATATGTTAATATATTATTTTTAATGATTTTTTTGAAATATACCCTTTATCAGTGCTAGTAAAAAATGGTAATAAAATCCCCCCTTTATCGGTGCTTTTTTAATAGTGCTTGTAATGGCTCGAACTGTTATAAATAAAATTCCCCTTTTTGATTTGTTTAAATGTATCATCATGAAATATGTTTATAGAAAACACATCAACTTATTTTGTTTTACTATATCCTATTGGATTTAAATGACCGTTAAGTATCATTACTATTGATAATATAGCTGTTGAATATTGACAACATGCTTAGTAAAAATATAGGGTTTTAAAAAATCCAATTGTCACATATAAAGGAAGCGATGGTCTCAACCAATAGGACCATACCCTATGAATCCTATTTATAAGAGCTTCTAAGGGAGATATAATTTTTGGTATTTTTCCATGACCAAGCCTAAGCTGAGATCCAACAACTTAAGCATGAAAAAAACCGTTTATAAGAGAAGTTCAAGCTCATCAAGATCATGACCCAAACCATGTTTGTAGAACCGCCCCATGAAAGTCCCACCATTGAACACCTTAATCTTATGTAATTTTCTGGTGTATTAAAGATATAAGTATCAAGACCCTAGCAATATGAGTTTGTACATTATTTTTTATATAATAATAAATATATTTTAATCCTATTATTTTTACTTTGTAAATGTTTTTTATTTTGATACAATAAAGAACAAATTTTATTTTTGATTAATATTCAAATTCAATTAATGGATTTATGAATTAATGATTTTTTGAAATAAATAATATTTTAATAAAATATTATTAAATAATTTTTATCAAATATAAATAATCATATAATTTTTTTATGAAGTCAAATGTAATTTTTTATTAGGGTTCAAAAACTATTATTGTAAAAAACCCATCATTTTCAATAAATATCAGTCATTATTTTAAAAGTAAAAATTAAAATATTTAGAAAATTATTTATATAAAATGAATATTATTTATTGAATCATAACATTTAAATTATCCAATGGTTATTTTTTCATAATTTTCTGAGACATTAGATTTTTTGGGTAAAAATTAAATACCGTATAAATATACTTTGTGTTTTATGACATCATAATGACCCAAATGTGTTGTAATAAGTAATATAAGAGGGATACACGACCAAATATATATTTTTTACTTTAAAATAATTTGATTTTAAGTTTATTTTATTTATTTTATAAATCCTTTATGAATCCTCCAAACATATGATATATTTTAAGGTTTTAAAATCATTTATTTAAGAGTTTGACTCACCTCCACATCTGTAACATCCCCAACCTAGGAGCCACTAAGTCGGTGCTCTAAGATGGGTAGTTACATGACCTCAAGTGCGCCTCCCCATACGCTAGAGGTTTTTACTTGAAATGAGGGTCCAATAGGTCACGTGGGGAGATTATACCCTCAATACCAGAGTAAGCCACAATAGATAATAATTGAAATAGCAGAAACATAATAGAATATTCCATAACATGCATAAATAACCAAATATTAAAACTGGGTACAATCATAAACAATAATAAATATTCCATGACATTCTATAGTGTCAAGTGAAAAAAACCAAAAAGACAGAAAATTGCTGAATCCAAAAATTGGCCTGGACTCCATGTCTAGAACCTCACCCAAACATGTCCCATGGCCAACTCATCTCCCTATCATAGGTCCCCTTCCCTTGTACTGACTTGCAAGCATGATTTTTTCTCAAGGACCCAATGGGGGCCTAAGAAGGGTGTAAGTATAATTCAGTAGGCCACCACCAATGATGTCTACAAAAGATCAAGCAAGGTATATAGTGCATGAAAATGATAATAATGGAAAAATAAAGGTAAACAATTTAATAGGTCATTCTAAACTATGTTCATTTTATTTATACTACTAATGAATTCGGGTTAACTACTCAAGAATTTCATTATTAAATCTCCCCTTTTAATGTGTTCAATGGATTAGGCATATTCAATGTTTTAGAGCATATGGAAATACAATCAAGCCCTATCTCACTAGGCATCACAATATAATAGTTCCCAATATCCTCACCTTGAAGCCTATGTTCTGGTGGAATGCAACCGTTAGGGGAATAAAACTCTGTCCCCTTCCCTAACTCGTGCATTTAGGGAAGGACTTATAACCTTGGTCCAACTCAACCTGTGGGTGTAGAACCTTAGGTCAATACCCCACTCTAACAAGTCATGCGCACATGCTTATTTATTATTCACCACAAAACACCATATCACAACAACATAGCCAACATCATTTACAATCATCACAATAATCTAAATAAATGGTAAATTATATTTTTACTCAATCCATTAACACTTTAATTATTCATATTACTTAACCCCTTTATCCCCATTCCCATTTTCTATTACTATCTCACTAAGCATATTTTAGTATAAATCTAATCCCTAGCATTTTTCCATTTATCCATTTAACCATTTTTTGTGCCAACCAAAAAAACTATTAGGTAATTACACAACCTAGGTGTATTAATAGACAAAAATTTCATTTACTTTAAGAATATTAACATATTCATCAATGGATCTACATACTTGCACAATGACCTACACTTAGCTAACTCTATGTCTGGGAAAATATCGGCACGCCCCTCGGGTGGCCCTAAATTGGTCGAGTCATCCTCCATGCATCCCATGGGGATCAAGAGGGGTTCAATTAACCATTTATACACCACTACATCACATCATGTCAAAGGTA
Source organism: Viscum album (assembly GCA_963277665.1). Classification (NCBI taxonomy): domain Eukaryota; kingdom Viridiplantae; phylum Streptophyta; class Magnoliopsida; order Santalales; family Viscaceae; genus Viscum; species Viscum album. The sequence continues at coordinate 449,008,116 of OY728157.1, read as the reverse complement.
CCAAGAAATATTCAAAATAGGGAAATAATAAAAAACCCTACATGCACAAATCTACACAAAACCCAAGGGATATAAGTTGTAGACCACCTACCTTGAATCCGTTGGCGAACACACTCCCAAACAAAACCTTAGATCTCGATTCAACCAACCCTTGAGGATTTACCCTAAAAAACACCGAAGAAGTAGGGTTTTAGATCTTCGGATGGAGAGGGTAAAGAAATAGAAACCCTAAACCAAAAAGAGAAGCAAGAGGGAGATTAGCCTTTCCTGAATCTTCAATCCGAAACTGAAAGTGGTCCAAATGGCTTAGGAATGAACTAGATAGACCTCTCGGAAGATCTTGTAATCTTGAATCATCACTAGGGTTAAAGGAGGAAGAGGTGGTAGAAATCCCGAGTTGGGTATAAAGATCCCACAATGGCATTTTTATAATTTTTAAAGGATTATAGGTCGCACGGTTTACCCGCACAGTTTTACAAAATGTGCGCAAACTGTGCAGATGATTCTATACAAAAATAACCCCATCGCACATTTTGCTCACATGTTTTTCCAAACTGTATGAAAACCGTGCATATGATACTATCTGGAAAACCCCCTTTTCGCACAGTTTCCTGGGAATTCTGCACGGTTTGCACTAACTTGGAGCAAACCGTGAAGCATTCCCAGAACCCCTTTTTTCTTGTTCTTTCGAGTCCCGAAACCCGAAACACCCCCAATCCTTATTAAGGACTTAAGAAAACACTTAATTAACTAAAATAAATGGATTAAATTGAAAAGTAAGTAAAACATACCTTACGGAGAAATCTAGGATCTTACAACCTCCCCACCTTATAACGGCTCGTCCTCGAGCCGCTATCCCGAGCATCAGTGAGTTCATAAAGAAAAGAGGTTGGGCCACTGGGCTTGAATATCTGATTCTCTCTCCCAATTATACTCCTAAACGTTTCCATGTTTTTATATAATAGGAACCAGGGGCACAACCTTACCCCGCAAAACTTTCTCACTATGATCCACAATACGAATCGGGTGATCTTCAAAGGACGCATCTGCCTCAAGCTTGACATCCCCAAAATTTATCAAATGAGATGGATTTGGGTGATATTTTTAGAGATGTGAAACATGGAAAACATCATGCATTCCACTATACCACTGTGGAAGAGACAATCAGTAATCCACCAGTCCGATCCTTCCCACAATCTCAAATGGACCCACATATCTAGGCACCAACTTGCCCTATTTCTGAATTCGATGGTGACCCAACCTTGGTGACACCCAAAGAAACACACTATCACCCACCATGAACTCAAGAGGTCTATGAAATTGATATGCATATGAATTCTGTCTACTCTGAGTTGTTTCGATATTATTTTGAATCAAACGAACCTTCTCCGATGTCTCCTGTACAAGTCTCAACTCTAATAACTCAGACTCTCCGACCTCCAACCAATACAGTGGTGATCTACATGGTATCCCATAAAGTGCCTCAAAAGGTGCCATCTGAACTGTATCCTGAAAACTTTTGTTATATGCAAACTCAAAAAGTGATAAGTGCTTTTCCGAAGAACCACTGAAATCCATAACACATGCTCTCAACATGTCTTCTAATATTTGAATTGTACACTCCAACTTCCCATCAGTCTATGGGTAGTTAACCATACTCCGAAAAACCTAGGTTCCAAGTGCCTTATGTAGTCCCTTCAATAAGAATGAGGTGAAATGTGGATCACGATATGAAACTATGGTTCTCATCACTCTATGCAACTGTACTATTTCCCGAACATACCACTCCCCTAACTGGTTGACTATATAGGTCTCCTGAATCAGTAAGAAATTGGTCACTTTGGTTAGCTGATCTACCAACACCCAAATGGAATCATTCTTATGAGGCATCCTTGAAATACCCTCTATGAAGTCCTTTATGAAGTCAATCCACTTTCACTTTGGAATAGGCAATGAATGAAACAACCCACCTAGGTTCTGATTTTCAGCCTTCACCTGCTGACAGGTAAGGCATCACGCCAAAAAACTTACCACTTACTTCTTCATTCCTGGCCACCAAAACTTCCTATGTAGATCATATTAAATCTTAGTCAAGCCTGGATGCATTTCACACTTTGACACGCGAAACTCACACATAAACTCTTCCCATACATCTTCCATAACCACAACACGACCATGAACATAAGTGACTCTATCAGTGCCGAAGGTCCAACCAAATGGTGAATCCACACCTTTAAAACTTTCCTTTATAGCCAAACACTCCGAATCTACCAACTGACTATATTTAACTTTCCTCAAAAGTGCGGACTCAACTTCTATAGATTCAAGGGTCATATTCTCGTGCCCTTCCTGTACCTCTAAATGCATCTCTGCAAACAAGGCCATCATCACCCACTCTGAACTGGATACCTGAACTACTTTATTCCGAGTCTTCCGTCTTAGAGCATTAGCGACACTATTCCCTTTACTCAGTGTGTAAACCAATTAAAAATCAAAAGACTATAGGTACACAACCTGCCATCTCTGTTTAAGATTCAAATCCCACTAAGAGAATATGTATTTGAGACTTTTATGGTCAGTAAATACCGTAAAGGGTTCTCCCAAAAAATAATTCCTCCAACACTTTAAGGAATGAACCACAACAGCTATCTCCAAGTCATGAGTAGGATAATTTATTTCATGTGGCCTCAACTACTTAAACCTATAAGCTACAACCCAACCATCTTGCATCAACACTGCCCCAAGTCCAACACTAGATGCATCACAAAATAAGGTGTACCTCTTACCTGGTTCGGGTAGGATCAAAATTGGTGTGGTGGTCAACTACTTCTTCAGATCTTGGAAAGAATTCTCACAAGCCTATTACCAATAAAACTTAACCCCCTTATAGGTTAGGCCTATGAGTGGCCCTGCCAAATGAGAGAAATACCTAATAAACCTTCAGTAATAAATAAAAAAACCCAGAAAACTCCAAGTATCAGAGATGTTCTTGGGCTGTTCCCAAGACACCACAACCTTCACCTTTTATGGATCCACTGATACACTTGACTCAGAAATGAATGTCCCAAAAGGAACACCTCATAAATCCAAAACTAAAATTTTTATAGCTTAGTGTAAATCTTATGCTCTCTTAGTGTACTTAAAATGATGTCAAGGTGTTCGGAATGATCATCATGAGTTCTAGAGTACACCATGATTTCATCAAAGAAAATAACTACCAACTGATCTAGATACAAGTGGAATATCCGATTCATCAAGGCCATAAACACAGCTAGTGCATTGGCCAAACCAAACGACATTACGAGGATTTGATATAACCCGTACCTGCTTCGGAAAGTTGTTTAGGGTATTTCAGAAGGTATCACCCTCAACTGATGGTACCCTGATCTCAAATTGATCTTAGAAAACAATAAGACACCTCTAACCCGATAAAAAAGGTCATCAATTCTAGGAAGATGGTATCAATTCTTAACTGTCATCTAGTTTAACTTCTTATAATTGACACACAACCTCAGTGATCTGTTATCCTTCTTAGAAAACATCCCCAGATATCCACATAGTGATGTACTAGGATGTGTAAACCCCTTACGCTCCAATTCCTCTAACTGAACCTTTAGTTCATGGAACTCTACTAGATCTATTTGGTAAGGTGGACTGAAAATTGGATCCACTCCAAACAAAAATTTGATCATACACTCAACATCTCTCTTGGGTGGAAACCCCCAGAATTCCTCATGGAACATGTCTTGAAATTGGTCCACAACAAAAGGGAAGACTTGATGTCCTTTATACCCATCATCTATCATAAGTCATGAAACTTGGGCTGTGAGATCCCCATCTGATGGCGTAGTGACCCGACATGGCCCGCTCGAGTATCCCACTCACCACAAAGGAAATGAGTTCTCACATTGAGAGATGTGAATGTTACCCGACGTTGGTAACAGTCGATATGGTCTTGATATAACACCAACCCATCCATTCCCAAGGTTAGGTCAAATAATAACATATCTAGGACAAATAGATCCCATAGGAAATGATACCCACCAAACTCTAGAGCACAAACCTTACACTACCTGATGTCCTCGACTCACACCCCAAGTATAGTATCAAGCGAAATTACCCCACATGCAGTCTCTATAGTTAATCCCAACACAACTACAAACTAAGAAAAATAAAAAAATGTGTAGCACCTATATCTAATAAAGTACTAGAAAACGTGGAAGCTACAAGAATCGTACCTCAAATAGTAGACAGTCCTACCTCACCAACCTTAGGTGTAGCCTGAACTGCATGGAGATGACCTGCCCCTTTACCCTGGGCCCCAGCCCGAGTACCCTGCATTGCACTACTCTGTTGGTAAGGGTGATCTCACCCCAGAGTTCCACATCCACCACCCCTACCAGTACGTCCCATGGAGATCCAACTGCCTGCTTGATATAGGGTAACCAACCCCCTTCCTACACTCAGTATCTTCCACTAACCTCCATCATTCCCCGATTGTTGCAGGTTCCTACAGAATCTCTGCATGTGGCCTAGCCTGCCACATTCTCGACACTCAACCAGTGGGCAGAGAAACTGGTCATGCTTGTGCCCCATCTTTCCACACTAAAAATAGAAGACCTAGTCAACACCTTGAGAAGCTGAACCCCTCTTCAGACTAATCTGTGTGCTTCCTCCCTTCTGAAAGGATCCAAAGTGGCGCTTCCTACTATCAGAATTCGCACCACTTACTCACCCAGCTAGTGCCACAAGTTCACTACCTGAAGCTTCCTTCAAGTTCGCTTCTAATATAAGGACTTGATCCACCACTTCATAAAACCCTTTTATATGGGATATATTCACTTGAGATTTTATCTCATGTCTTAGCCCATCCTAGAAGCATTTCTCCACAGCTGCCTCATCTCCCATCAACATCGGAACAAAGCATATCAATTCGGTGAAATGACTAGCATAGTCCATCACCGACATTGTCCCCTAAGTCAACCTCATAAAATCTATAGCCTTATCCTACATCAAGGTTTCTATATAGAAGTGCTCAAGAAACTTCTCCTGAAATTCATTCCACATCATCCCCTCAGCCTACTCTGTCTGAACCATAATGTCCTACCAACATTTTGTTTTCCCCCTAATCATATTGGCTACTAACTTGAATCGCTTCTTGAGAGGAGTCTCTAGATGGTCGAGAATATTTGGGATGGAATCTATATAGAACTTTGCTACTTATGGCCCACCCTCTCTGGTAAAGTTCTGAGGGTGCTACAGCTAAAACTCCCTGGTCAGCTCAAACATGCTCGGCGCAACCCATCCTGGTTCTTGTTCCATCATCTGCATAAAATGAGCAAGGTTCTTGTAGAACTGATCTTCCCTATCTCCTTGGACCACCATGTTCTATTTCTCCACTATTGGAGGAGTGTTCTTGGGAACATCCTCATGTCGCCCAACCAGTGCACGTCTTCAAGGTGGAATTTCTCTAAAATTCCAAACACAAGCTTTAAAATGAAACCATAAAGATTTTATGAGAAGGAAGAGATATAGATGGGATATTTACTTGTTATAACCAAACTAGTTTTCATACACTACCCAAAAGAGCCTACTCACAACCAGGTTACTACCCTTAGCCATATACCTAAATATATGGTCAACATAATATCTAATTATCATAGTCAAAAGACTTATCTTTTACTCTTATTCAAACCATTTTAATATTCCAATTTACCCTTAAAAAAAATTACTCCACTTTTACTTATTTATCAAGAACCATTTTCTAATTACTACTTGAAATTTTCACTTTCCCATTTTTACACATTCATACCATCTTGTTAGGCACAATTCATTACTTTTAAGAGAACATATGCATCCTAACCTTTACATCCTGCACACCCATCCCATGTTTGTGCCTATCATGATGCATGTCACTTTCCTACATATGGCCTAGAATTATGCATGAATGCACAACCTCGTACCTTTATATCCATGAGAGAAATATCACAGAACCGTCAAAACACACAACAAGTGCATCACCCAATGGTGAAATATCATCAAATGCAACAACAAACAAAAAGAACAACAATCCCCTCCTAGGGTGACTTGGGTTTCCCCCCATAAATGGGTTAACTAATCCCAAGAAAGCGCTCATTACAGAGTCCCAACACATTCCTAATATCCCATCTACCACCCAAAATAGTAAGAAGTAGAAAATAACTCCTCTTATACAACTTTGTAACATCCCCAACCTGAGATCCACTAAACTGGTGCTCCGAGCTGGGTAGTTACATGACATCAAGTGCACCTCCCCGTATGCTAGAGGTTGTCGACTAGTAGTGAGAGTCTAATAGGTCATGTGGGGAGAATATACCCTCAATACCAGAGTAATCCACAATAGATATTAATTGAAATAGTGTAAACATAAGAGAACAATCCATAACATGCATAAATAACCAAATCCCAAAACTAGGTACAATCATAAACAAAAATAAATATGCCGTGCCATTCTACAACGTCAAGTGAACAAAACCCAAAAGAAAGAAAATTTTAGAATCCCCAAAATGGTTCTAAATCCAATTCTAAAACCACACCCAAACATGTCCCATGTCTAACTCATCTCTATAGCATAGGGCCCTTGCCCTTGCCCTGACCTACAAGCATGAAGTCTTCTCGGGGACCCAATGGCGGCCCGAGAAGGGTGTGAGTATAAATCAGTAGGACACCACCAACGGTGACTACAAAATATCCGAAAAGGTAGATACTACATGAAAATGATAATAATGGAAAAATAAAGGTAAATAGTTCAATAAGTCATTCTAAAATATGTTCATTTTATTTATACTACCAATAAATTCAGGTTCACTACTCATGAATTTCATTATTCAATATCCCATTTTTATGTGTTCAATGGATTAGGCATATTCAGTGTTCTCAAGCATATAGAAATACAATCAATCCCTATCTCACTAGGCATCACAATATAACAATTCCCAATATCCTCACCTCGAAGCCCTAGTCCGGGTGGAATGCAACCGTTAGGGGAATATAAATCTATCCCCTTCCCTAACCCATGCATTTAGGGGAGGAGATAGAACCTTGGTCCAACTCAACCCGTGGGTGTAGAACCTCAGGTTAATACCCCACTCTACCAAGTCATGTACACATGCTTATTTATAATTCACCACAAAACACCATATCACAACAACATAGCCAACATCATTTACAATCATAACAATAATCTTAATAAATGGTAAATTACATTTTTCCTCAATCCATTAACACTTTCATTATTCATATTACTTAACCCCTTTATCCCCATTCCCATTTTCCATGCCTATCTCAATAAGCATAATCATGTATAAAGCTAATCCATTGCATTTTCCCATCTATCCATTTAACTGTTCTTCATGCCAACCAAAAAACCTCTTATGTAATTACCCAACCTATGTGTATTACTAGAAACCAATTTCATTTACTTTAATCATATTAACATATTCATTAAGGGCTCTACATTCTGGTACAATGACCTACACTTACTTAGCTAACTCTAAGTCCGGGGAAATATCGACATGCCCCTTGGGTGGACTTAAATTGGTCAAGTCATCCTCCATGAATCCCATGGGGATCAATATGGGTTCAACTAACCATTTAGACACCAATACATCATATCATGTCAAAGGCGCCAAGAACTCTCCAAAATAGGGCAAGAATAAAAAAACCCTACTTGCACAAATCTACAAAAAACCTAAGGGATATAAGTTGTAGACCACCTACCTTGAATTCGTTGGCAAACACACTCCAAACCAAAGCCTTAGATCTCGATTCAACCAAACCTTGAAGATTTACCCTAAATATCACCGAAGAATTAGGGTTTGAGAGCTTCAGATGGAGAGGGGAAATAAATAGAAACCCTAAACCAAAAAGAAAAGCAAGAGGGAGATTAACCTTACCCAGATCTTCAATTCACAACTAAAGGTGCTCTAAACAGATTAGGAATGAATGTGATATACCTCTTGGAAGATCATTTAAGCTTGGATCATCACTAGGGTTGAAGGAGGAAGAAGGGAGAGAAATACCGAGTATGGTAAAAAAATCCAACAATGGAAGTTTTGTAAAATTTTAAAGGTTTCTGGGCTGCACGGTTTACCAGCACGGTTTACCAAACTATGTGCAAACCATGTGGATGATTATATCCCAAAATATACCCCTAATATGGTTTACCCACATAGGTTTACAAACTATGTGCAAACAATGTAGATGCTCCTGTCCGAAAACCCCCCCTTTCACACGGTTTCCTGGGAATTATGCACAGTTTGCACTACCGTGTGTAAACCATGAAACATGCCCAGAACCCCCCTTTTTATTCCTTTTTGAGTCCCAAACCCCCATAATACCCCAACCATTATTAAGGACTTGGGAAAAAACTTAATTAACTAAAATAAAGGGCTTAAACTGAAAGGTAAGTAACCTTACAGAGAAATTCAGGATCTTACAACATCACCAATGATAATATTTTAATAAGTTAGGCCCTTGTACTAATAAAATAATTTAAAACACTCCTATTTTTTATAATCCATTTTAAAAAAACATGGTATGGTTTTTTTTTGATATTTTATTTTTTAAAGTCAAAAACCTAAATAATAAAGAAATCCCCATCATTTCCTTTATAAACCCACTCAAAATATCATTTCTATTAACTAAAACTCCTTATATCATGTACATACTCTGACCTCCACTCTCTATAGTCCTCCCAAGGTTCCCCCAGGCTCTCATAAAGTCTTTTTTAATCCTTTGGAGTCACACATTCAAGTAATGGATCTTCTACTCTGCTCTTTTATCAAGCACTCCTTTTATGTTATGCCTTTTAATTTCAATTTTACATGTTGGGATATATTATTACATATCCCCATTACTATAAAATTGATTTATAAATGATGATATACACTTTTAATTTAATTTATCCCTCTTATTAACCTTTATGGACACCCGTTACCATGCCAAAATTTTGTAAGGGACCTTCCTCTCGACCTTTCAAATTCAAGAAACTTATTTGAAATTAGTTCTTTTAATTTCAAATGGTTATATTTTAATTAATTCATAATCATTACCTTACTATACATTTTATGTTATTTGAATGAGGTATCATGTATCCTCCCCCATTTGGACCCTTACCTAAGTCGTTACTATACTGAAATTCCGTAAGGGATCCCGACCTTTTCTTCTTTATTCATGTTTCTCTATAAACTTATGAATTATAGTTCCATTTACTAATATTGGTAAATTTTATTCCATGTCCCTATTATTTCCCATTTTATTTTTAAATGAAGATAGATCTATTTCTCTCTCATCAACCATTTTTATGAAATGTCGTTATGCTGTTGAAATTTCACCATGATTTTCCATGCCAAAACAATTGTGTAGTGAATACCATGCCCATTTTTCTATCTAGGTTATTCACCTTTATGAACATATACTTATTTATTGGGGACTTAATTATATTTATTACACACTTCTTAATCATGGAATAAATTATTATGATGAATTAACCCTTGTTTTATGATCTATGTGGCACACTTAAGTATGAGAAAGAAATGAATATGATGGGTGCACCCAAATAGCACTCTAATGCATTGGGTAATGTTTAGTATCATGATATATCATGTTGGGATAGGGAGTGAACCATATTCCTTTATGAGAGTTTGTTTACCATGAGGTCTTGAAAAATTTATCCTGGACATAAGTTTATGATGTAGTGTTTTAAGTTTTTTCCACATTTCTCATGTCGTATTTATGATTACCATGCTATATCATGTCTCATTGTTCATGTTTTTGATTCATAATTTTTATGACCCATTGATATGCCTATTGTATGACCTGTATCATGTTATTCATGTTATTCATTTTTTATTCCCTTACTGGAGTTTATATCTCATCCCTTTCTTATGTTTGTCCCTATTTTATCCCATACAGTTTTAAGTTCGTTGGAATAATATGATCATGTCAAGAAATTTTTCAATAATGCTTTGTATCCCATGTTATAAGTTGCTATGTAATGTAACTAATCCACAAAGAAAATAGACTTATTAATATTTTTGGTTGAATTAAGTTTACTTTTATGTGATAAAACCTATATTAATGTGAAATAAAGAGTGGGGTTGTTATAGCAATGATAAAGGGGGGGGGGGCATTATCATCATTTTTTATAAGCACTGATAAAGGGGCCCCTTTAACAGTTCTTTTTTCTATCACTAATAAAGGGGGGTATTTAATAATGATTATTTCTTGAATTGTTAAATCCCTAGAACTATATTAACATAGTTTTGTAGTAGTGCACCCTGGGTGGCCAGGATATGTTCTAGCTGCACACTCCTGGGACCCCATGTAGCGTGACATGATGTGTACTATAGGAGTACATGAGCATGCCTAGAGGAACACATGCATGGATCAGTACCCAGGCATGACTAGGTACATGGCTATGTATACAATCATGAACTATTGCACATGGGAATAACCATATATAAATAATCATGACCAGCTATACCCATGAACAACTTAGTACCTGAGCACATCTTAGTACATAACTAGGTACATAGGCATGACCCATAGTACACGGTCATAACCATATGTACACGGGCATGACTAGTTATACACAAGAACTACCAGGATCACAACACTAGAACCTAAGTGGATGAGACATGTCGTGTAGTACCAATACACATATTGTAGTACCACATGGACAACCAAGCTATGTGTGGATGAGGACATGACCAAGACACTAGGGGAGATCACACACCATGTGACCCCTGATGCACGTCATGTAATTTTATTGGGAACTTTCACCTTGCATATCTCCTTCTTATAGAATCAAATTTGGGTATGTGATTAGACTATCCTGATTAGTGTTTTTTATATAACAAAATGTTAGCATTTATAGCGGCTTTTGGTATATGATGTGAGGTTTTGAGATCATGATTCTTCTTCAAGAGATGCAGGACCAATAATAGTGATAGATAGGTTCATCAAATTGAGGCCAGGGTTGGAAAACCCACATCCCCTTATTGCACAAGGGTTTAGGTCCCCCATAATCCTTACACTATTTAAGTGGTACCATCTAATGTACAATGGTGTGGTTTCTCTACCATAGATTGTGAACCTTGACTATTCAGCACAATGGCGAGGTGTGGTTCCTCAACCTATTGGGTTGTACCCCTCTATGGAACTAGGACGTGAGTCCCGTATCTATATATCTATCAATCTACTGAGTGTTACTAGCATATAATTCTAGGGGTTGGGTTCTTTTTTCATTGAGTGGTACCCCATATCATTATAGGATGTGGGTCCTCTATCCTCTAAGTGGAACCCCCTAACAGAACAAGGTGTAGGTCCTCTATCTGTTGAGTAACCCCCCCCCTAAAAAACCATGGTTTGGGTCCTCTATATGTTGAGTGAAACCCCATAATTTTACTAAGGCATGGGTCCTATATTAGAGATTTTCCTTAATTAGGCTATGAAGTAGTGGCGATGTACGGGTCTACCACATGGTTTTCTTAGACAGACATGCAAGATGTTGGGTATCGATGATGGACCTTTGGATTTATAGGAATACTCATCATCTTGGGCTAGGATATAGATATTGAGATCCACTTTCTCTCTCATATGGGTATCTTTATGATCATATATATATTATGGATTTCATATCTTTATTATGAGTTGATTTTACCTTTTATGTATCTTTCTATTAATTCCTTTGTGTTTTTTAGGGAATCCTACTGGGTATGTATATACTCACCACTTCGTGGGATTTTCCCACATGTATCATGTATTATATAGAAGACATAAAGATTGACAGTGAATTTGGTGGATCTTAGGGATACTTGGTGAATTAACCACATACATTGGTCAAGACTTGGAGATCAGGAGATAATCTCTCTCAGTTTTCCTTTATTCTATCTTTTTTTAGGTTGGGAATTCATTTCTAGTCGGGCATGTAGTTTTTCCCTTTTATCTTTGTATTACCATTTCATGATCTAATGTATTCCCTTGAGTTTATTTTATTCATGGTTATACTCTAGATTTTAAAGCTTTTTTATTATTCTTATGAACTTTTTCATAGATATGATTGGGTGTGTGTGTATGGGTAATTTAGGTAAAGGTATCCCATTTCAGTTATTCCTTCTCAGTGATTTTCTCTAGCCCATGGACTATTGGAGTCAATATTAGGGATATGGAGGCTCAAAATTCCACTATATAGGTGGGCCTTAGTGGGTCGTGTTGTTATAGATTCGTATCATAGATGGTTCAACCTCGGGTCGGTGTAGACACGAACCCATGGTGGGGATTGTTTGGGAACTTAGAGTAATGGCATCAAAGTTTCTCAAGTTTCACTTTTAGGATAGGGAACCCAATGTTGGTGTGGCAGTTGGAGTATCCATATATTAGAACTATAACTACCTACTTGTCAACTTGGAATACTGAGACATTGGATATAAGGAACAATGGTACATGAATCATATAATATTGAGTCCTTTTACCATCCTTATTGAGTTAGGTCCCCCTATATATATATATTCTCATCTAACCATGTTATGTTTTGAACACTTTTAGGATGCCACTGTGAAGATACCCATCCAGGTTACTGATTCAGAATCATGAAAAAGATCCAATGAATGATGAGGCCTCAATTTAGGGGCCAACTCATGATGTGTTTTCTCCATGTGGGTAGGTAGAATCACCCCATAATGTTGAGTATGATTTATTACTAGTGTTTTAGGCTAATGATTCATGCAAGATTAGTTCACTCTATGAGTTCTATCATTAGATACTGCTGAGGTTCTGTAGTGAGCTATATCCCCAAACAAAAAAGGATTGAATTGAGCTGATGATCTAATTCATCAGGTACCTTCTAACCCTGACTAATAATATAAATGTCCTGAAAGATAGTATTTTCCATGTATCATGAGAATATTGTTTTATTTTGTTCGTGTAGACTCATGATGAGATGATGATCTGATGGTCGAATTTCTAGTAGCTATTTCATTAGGAGAATTACCCCTTTTTCTTATATTTGGTTCAGATCTAGTAGCTTATTAAGATGAAATAGGGTATTATGATGGTTTCTGAGTATGCCATGAGGTCCACCAACCTTACACAAAACTCCCTCGATATGGTGAGAGATGGTTACTTCTAAGTGAAAAAGTTTGATCTGGTCTCTACAAAGACATCTATGACAGTGTGGTCCCCTTATGAATTCCAATCTATTCTAAAGTGCTAGAGAAATATCTAGTGGCTAAGTGTGTCTAATATGAGGAATAAAAGGTAGCTGGACCTAGAAGTGGGTGACATGAACCTGAATCGTCTATAGTAGCTAGAAGAAACAAGTTAGTAGGGTCTCAACATATGAGACCATCTCATGGACAAACTCAAGCACCTGGATATATGGCATAGGGAACATGAAAATTACATGATCAATCTAGAGAGGTGTGGTGAAATTCATGCAATGGGTGTAGTCACATGGAATTATATTACCCAACCCAATGTGCTGAGGAGGGTAGACATGAAGTAGATGGACTACCATGGCTAGTGTGGACACCAGGGAGGTAGTGTTGATGGAGTAGCAGTTGGGTCTCTAGGTAGATGGGATTATAGTATAGGGAAATGTTATGAGCGAGTACCCCCACCACCACTAGGTGACCATGCAAGGCTCAAGGAGCTGGTGGTTGGGGATATGGGAAGCTGTAGGCTATGGAGGATTATGACCTGATAGCTTAAAAGATGATACAAGGTATGATATGTGTCCTTTATACACTTTCTTCAGTACTTGTAGACATAGGTGAAAGTCACTCATTCATTTCTGTATCACCTATGGGAGAGTTAGATATCCTCATTGAGACCTTATCCCAATAGATTTATCTAGAGGTTTTAACCAGGTTTGATTATTTGATATCACTTATAAGTGGGTAGTACAAGCTGAATCTCAGTGGAAAGAGTTTCTCAGGGGACCTCATGGTTATCATGATGAAACCTTACGATTTCATCTTGGATATGGTCTAGTTGTACATGGTTACATCCCAAATTGACTATTATTCGAGGCTAGTTAAATGAATTTAGATGTATGGGATGATATTCTCCTTTTTGGATGAGAGAGATATCATGGAAGAGAGAGTGGGCCTTATAATAATAAAGTTGCAACCCATCAACCATAAGTTGGTGATTTTGGACTTTATTGAAGTGGGTTCATTAGTTATATGGGTTCCTTTAATAATGGAGTACTTTATGGACATCTTCCCTAAGTATTTTTTGGGACTAAATTTGACATAGGATATGAAATTTTGTATTGACTTACACCCCGAGAGAACAATGATATATTCTGTGGCATATCATATGGACCCTACTGAGCTCTATGAGATTAGGGTGTAATTAGATGACCTTCGAGAGAAGGGGTATATCAGACCCAGTGTGTCCCTATGGGCATCTCTAGTTTTGTTTGATAAAGGGGAAGATGGGATCTTGAGGCTTTGTGTTGATTATCATCACATGAACTAGGTAATGAAAAAGAATAAGTTACCATTTTTAGGATTGAAGACCTATTTGGATAGTTTTTAGGTGTGAGTTAGGTCTCGAAGATCGATCTCAAGTCCTGATACCACCAGTTGATATTTTGTGAGGCTGATATTCTAAAGTCGAAATTTCAACATCATTATGAACACTATGAGTTCTTAATGATGAATTTTGGTGTAAAAAATACCCCTTATATGTTTATGTATCTTATTAATAGGGTCATTTAATCATACTTATACTGATTTTTGGCTGTATTTAGTGATGAAGTACTCATTTAATCTATGTTATATGAGGAGTATAAATAGAATTTTAGGATGGAACCAGACTCACTCTGGGGGAACCAGTTTTATGGTAAGATCTTGAAGTGCTAGTTCTAGAACCACGAGGTTTAATTTTTTTATAATTTCATTTCTAATCATAGTTTAGTTATGTAACCATGGAATATTGATGCAATGATTTCTTGGGATCCACCCAAGTGCATGTCATAGGTGTGAAATTTTCTTATCCTGGTGGGTTCCTATAATAGGTTTGTGTCAGAATTTTCCAGAGTAGTATCCCATTTGACTACCTTGATGTGAAATGGGATGCCTTTTATTTTTCCCAAGGAGTGTTAGGTATCCTTTGAGTAGTTGAGGCTAAACTTGTATAGTTCTCTTGAGTTGAGACTGTCGGAGGAGGGCATGGAGTACGTAGTATTTTTAATTACCTTTGGAGCTAGTTTTAGGTGTGTGGTGATGCAGTGTTAGGTAATGATCACATATGGGTCAAGGAAGTTGAGAACCCATGAGCATAAATACACTACTCATGAACTAGAGTTGATAGTGGTATTCTTTTCTATGAAGATGTGGATGCACTATCTTATGGGAGAGTTCTTTGTTGTATACTCAAACCATCAGAGTCTCAGGTATATCTCTTCACAATGATATATATTAACTCGAGAAAAAGGCATTGGTTGTAGTTACTACATGAATATGACTTCAAGATATTATATACTTATAGGTAGGTAAACATTGTGGTTCATACCCTTAGCAAAAAGTCTCATTCTCACTTGGTGGAGGAGGTGTCTGATTAGTTGGATTATTTGCAGCTAACCCTAGTGAAAGAGAGGTGTGCAATTTTTCTTCAGTCAATGGCAGTGACTTCTCTTCTTCTTCAGCATGCGTGAGAGGCTTAGTTGTGATACATCGATTATGAGGTTGTACATGACTAGATATTCTCAAAAGATGCACCAAATAGATTTTATGAAGGAGGGGAGAATTTCATCATTTTACAAGGACGAACGATGGTTCCGGTCATATTTTATGAGAAGGTGATGAGTGAGTTTCACACTTCTCCCTTGGTTGAACATCTTTCTTTTGAAAAAATATACAAGGAAATTCAGTGGTAGTCTTAGTGGGATGGGATGAGGTGTAGTATCACTGAGTCTATCTCTCAATGTATCACATATCAGCAGTTGAAGGATAAGAATCAGGGTTTTCTAGGTTTGACACAACCTTTTGATATCCCAGAGTGGAAATTAGAAAACATATATATGGAATTTATGATTGGGATTATAAGGATAGTGAAAGGCCATGATTTCATATGAGTGATTGTTGATAGACTTTCCAAGTTGGAACACTTCGTTTCTATTAGGGAGTAGAGTTTGGTAGAGAATCTAGGGTAGTTTTATGTGTTGTATATCATATGACTTCATGGAGTACCCTCAATAATTATCTCTAACTATAATTCTTGATTCACATCATAGTTATATAGAGGCCTACAATAGACATTTAGGACCCATTTGAGGATGAGTATGGAATTTTA
This sequence comes from Viscum album, assembly GCA_963277665.1. Classification (NCBI taxonomy): domain Eukaryota; kingdom Viridiplantae; phylum Streptophyta; class Magnoliopsida; order Santalales; family Viscaceae; genus Viscum; species Viscum album. Next base: position 448,991,772 of record OY728157.1, on the reverse strand, counting down.
CCCCAAAAAAGACTGAGCAGACTATCCAGGTCTTGGAAGATATGCTAAAGAACTATGTGTTGGACTTTATATAGAGTTGGAAAGATCACTTTACGTTGGTATAGTTTTCTTATAATAACAACTATCACTCTACTATCACCATGGAACATTTAGAGGACCTATACGGGATACCTTGTAGGTCACCCTTATGCAGCACTAAGATTGAAGAGACATCTCTAGTTGGGCTAGAGATGGTGTAGGAAATGGAGGAGAAGGTTCAAGTGATCCATGAGCCCATGAGGATAGCTTGTAGAAGACATAAATATTATGCATATTGATGTTGTAGGACCTTTTATTTCAAGCATAGATACCATTTATTCCTCATATTCTCCCCATGATGAGGATTGTGGAGGTTTTACTAGGGATGAAAGCTACCCACTATGTTTATCCAGTCATTCGAGATCCCACAGAGGGTTGGTGATGTTACCTACCACTTAGCCTTACCCCCATAGTTGGATTGAGACCATGACATCTTCCTTGTGTCACATCTGAGGAGATACGTGCACAACCCTATGCACATTATTGATAGGGGTGAGTTGTAAATTGAGGATAGAGACAACATTGTGAAGTAACCAGTGGAGATCTAGGGTCGGTAGGATAAGATCTTGTTGGAATGGACCATTCCTTTGGTTTGTGTGATTTGGTATCATGGTAGTGTGTAGGAGAGATATTGAGAGTGAGAGAGTTAGACGTAGACATAGTACCCCCATCATTTTGTGTATCTGATGCTATTTAGGAGAAAATCCTTAAAATAGGGGAGAATGTAATGCCTTTAGTTCAATGGATTTATTCCTTTGAATATTTCTATGCATATATCAAGATTTATCCTTAGAGTTGGAATGGTTTTTGGGTGTCTTGGGGCCCCAAAATTAATATATAAAAAATATTAATATATTTTATTACAAGTGCGCTCATCATTTTAGTAGAAATGGATTTTAACATTGTTCAAGAACTCATATGGGATATCTGATTGATTATGTAATGCATGGTTTACCATAGGTGTGACCTATGGTTGGTAGGAATCATACATTTTAAGGAAAAAAGATATTTGTGGGTTTGTTTAATTAAAATAAATAAATAAATAATTTATTTATTTTGAATGACTTAAATCAAAATCTCTATAAATAAAAAACTATATAAATTCTCTAGGGTTAGATGCATTACCCTATAAGGGTTTGAGAGGATATTTTGAAATTATTCATTGGAAGATCAGATCTAAGAATGAAGAATGATTGGATCAAGGTGTATCAAGAGGAAGTGAACACTATGGGTGTTTTTCATCATCGGTAAACATTTTATTCACCAATGATCAATCATAAATTGAGGTAGGACTCATCATTTTTTTCACCCCATTGATTAAAATATTGAGCATGAATTATTATCTTCTTTTCTTGATCTTTGATTTATTGTTCTTCGTATGATCCCCAAAATTTATTTGTTATATTTATTTGATATAATTAATCCATTTTATCTACTATCACCCTGATATCATGATTTTATGATCATTGTCCAAGAACACTTGACCAATGATGGATTCACTTTGCTTATGTACTTTCCCCCCCTCTGTTCTTTTCATTATTGGTTATTGGCCCATGGGGTTGCAGTTTGACATTGTAGGGGAGGGTTAGAGAACAATTGAACCTCCAGGTTCATTGTGGGTTTATGAACTATGAATGAATTTATGATTTTCGAATGGATAAATACAAGTTGTGGGTTGTAGGTGAATCCTTAATGGATCCGGGATCCTGAGCAGTAACGGGAGAATTATAAAGGAGATTGGTGAAGCAATGGAGGGCTTGAGTGGAAGGAATCTGACAACCACCAATGGATTGGTCATAAATGACTCTAGATCTAATACCCTCAACATGATTCCTGGTAGAAATAATGACAATAATGGCGTGATTTTGGCATGTGAATCTTCTTAGTGTTTCTACGGGAAACTCGACTATAAGGTTTGTATTCTATGAACACACACTGTGTAGTCCCCCAACTATGGTGGCTATGGTTTTAGATAAGATAAGGATCACATTCCAAGTGGTTGAGACCACATACCACATGAACCCATTCAGAGTGACCAATATGTGTGTGAATTGCACATGCCTAGGGCCCGATGTTGAATGAAATTCCATGTATTATAGGAGTACATGATCACACCTAGAGGAACATGGGAATGGCTCATTACCTAGGCACAATTAGGTACATGAATATGTACATGAATAGGTACACATGCATGACCCGTAGTATATGGGAATGACCATATGTACTCAAGAAAGACCAACTATAAAATGGCATGACCTGATACCCGAACATGACCATGTACATCTCCAAGTAGACAAAAAGATACTTAGGAATAACTCCTAGTAAACAAGCACAACTATATGTACATGGTAATGGCTTCTTATACATAGGAATGATTGAGAGAATACTAAAAATCATTGAGTGGCTATGACATTCTATGTAGTACCCTTACATACCTTGTAATACTACAAATCCATTGAATCCATGTGTAGGTGAGGAAATGTAAAGGAGGTCGGGTGAGGTCACATGTCATGTGACCCATGGTTCATGACTTATACTTTTCTCACGAACTTCAACCTATAGTATCTCCTTCTTATGGTCTTGGATTTGGTTCAATGAGTATCCTATCCTAAGTAGTTTTCAATGTATAACATGATGGTATCCTTTTCAGTGTCTTTTGGGATAAAACATGAGGTTTTCAGAGTGTTACACTTATTTAGGTGATTCTAGTTTTGTAACAGTGATCATGAAGGATCATCATAGTAAGGCCAGGGTTGGAAACCCCCCTATACACCAGGGTGTGGGTCCCCTATACTCCCTACACTGGTTGTGTGGTTCTCCTTGATATACTAGTGTGGGTCCTCTATTGAATATTGTGCCCCCTTGACTATGAAACATAGTGGCGTGGTGTGGGTTCTCCACCTATTGAGTTATACCCTCTGTAGAACTAGGGAACATGTACTCTATCTTTCTATCTATAAAGTGGTAATCCTATAATTCTAGGGTGTGGGTCCACTATTCACTGAGTGTTACCACCTATCATTTCAGGGTGTGGGTCCTCTATCTACTGAGTGGAACCTCCCTGATAGACCAGGGTGTGAGTCCACTATCTATTGAGTGGCACCCCCATGAAGAACCAGGGTGAAATTCCTCTATCTGTTGAGTGTCACCCCCTAATAATACTAATGTGTGGTACCTCTATTGGAGATTACCCCCTTGGGTTGTGGATAAATGGTGAGGTGTGGGTCCTCCACATGTATTTCTCAAACAAACATGCGATATATTGGGAATCAATGATAGACCTTTGGAGCTACAGGAAGACTCATTATTCTAGGATAGGATATGGCGATGGATATCCCCTTACTCTCTTATCAAGATTTCTTTATGAGAATATATCTATGATGGGGTTTGTTTCACTCTTTTTATGGGTTGATACGACCTTTATTGAATCTTTCTATTTCCCCATTTTTGGGTTTTAGGGATTTTAAATGGGTATGTATATACTCATCCCTATATGGGATTTCCCCACATGTGTCATGTATTATGAAGATTATAGATAGATAAACAGTGAATTTGGTGGATATTAAGGATACTAGGGTGTATTGAATGCGTACGGTGGTTAGAATTTGGAGATCAGAAGTCAGACTCTCTAAGTTTTCCTTTATTCTATTTTCTGTCATGTTGGGACTTTATTTTGGGTTGGACATGTATTTTTACCCTTTTCACATTGTCTTAATTTTTCCTAATCTAATGTATTCCCTATATTTTATTTCATACATAGTTATACTATAGATGTCACAAAATTTTTAATATTCCTATACACTTTTTCAGAGATACATCTAGGTGCATGTGTATAGATAATTTAGGAAAAGGGATCCAATTTTAGTTATTCATTCTCAGTACTTGCCTCCATCCCCTGACACATTGGAGGTGAGCCTGGGGTTTTGGTGGATTGACCTTCAACCCTCCAGGAAGGCCGCAGTGGGTCAGGTCATGACAAAGATGAAGAACTTTCTAAATCTAAAGGAAAGTAATTAAATATAAAAACTGAGTTGGATAAAGCTATTCCACACAAAGTTTATGAGATGTTGAATGAGATTGGGAGAAAAAAATGAGCTAGGTTGAGAAGAGGTTATCATCCTTAATGTTACTCTTGATGAATAAAGTATCCCTTTTTATTTCCCTATATATATATATATATATTATTTTATACAAACCTTCAGGGAATTGAAGGATATATATGCATCTCTTGAGGGGGATGATTGATTAGTTAAAACTATTAAAACTTCACTACATTGTGAATGTCTAACTTTTGAACATATTTATAAAATTGGAATATTGGGTAATCCAATCACATTTTTATCCCTCATTCTTAATTATATTAATCATATCAATTAAGGGGAAGTGTTTATCTGATGATAAAATGAGACAAGATGGAGCTATATCTTTTACACCTGAACTTTATGACGTGTCTATTGAAGTTTGTGCAAGATTTATCATTTTATTGATAAATATGGTCCCTTACAACCCCTTAAATGGGAATTGAGAATTTCTAAGAATTATTTCACATGAATGGTAGTTTATAGACCATTATAGACAACCTTGGTTGTATCCCTCTTATTTTCAACACTGGGTTTTCCCACGTATACTTAGACTTGATTAACTAAAGGATCTTTACTAAGAAACCCATGTGATACAATCTATCTCTCTAAAGTGTTCAAGATATAAACTTAAAATGAAAGAGAAAATGTTTTTGAAAAGACCCCACTTATCATTTGCATTTGATTTCCAATATGGGGATAAAGTTTTGAGCACACATATCGAATTTTAAATATGAGAAGAGGTATTAAAAAAAATACAAAGGGAGATATTTTTAGGCCTAATGTTGATTTTTTTCCAATGATATTTCAATATGTGTTTGGTGAGTTGTTGGTGATACGTGTTGATTCTTAGATAAATGATATGGATTCATTTAATGGAATTTTATGTCATCCTTGAGAAATTATACAAGTTAATTGTGATGATTTATTGAATTTATCTTCATTTTTAAAGACATGTACAAAATTAATTTTAAAGAAATGAACAATGAATACAATAATGAAAGGCCAAAAAAATATTAATTTTATGGAAGAGAAGAAGAAGATTTGAATTTGGTCTTGAAAAAAAATATTTCTGTATTTTTCATGAGGAGTATTACATTATGAATTTTATACAAATTACTCTTATATAATTTCATGATGAATAAGGAATTTGAGATTAGTTTCAATTCTATATGTTTTTTTATAAATTCTTTGTATTAGATTAATGGTCCTTATATAAAAAATTAACCAACAATTACAAGCCTACAAGGCCCATCCCATCAACCACACTTGGGGGACCTATGGGTCAACCCGATGGGAAAGTTGGCCCAAGGACCCTACATAGTGGAAGAGGAGTGTGGGTAGCCACATAACACCATTAAGACTGCATAAAATGAACATATGGAGGTGTTGGTTCCACTATGCGGGGTAGAATAATGGTGTAGTGGTGTGTATGAGTGGTTTTTTTTGGATGTTGATCCCCTTATACCTTGAAACATAATATCATTGATACAAGATTATTTTTTAATCACCACTCTACTAAAGGAATTTTTGATATGGGACATGGGAGGTGATGCGTACTATTCCTCATTCCTTTAATGATATAGACATTTGAAGAAAAGTTGGAAATATTTAAACTAGACTGTTCGGTTGATCCCTCATCATCCTTTACCTCTATCAACACTTTAAGGTTTCCACATGATAGATTAAATGGTCACGCCATAGTAGATCAAAGCCATGGTCTCTATGGTTATTCTGAGGTTGAGTTTATGAGTTGACGAGACATCAAATCTCAATTCATGAAGTCTCTTCCTTGCATGTATGTAGATAAATCAAATATATAGCTTCGAAAAAATGAAAATGAAGTTTTAAAGGACATTTAAAAACATGGAGGAGCTCAAGATTTAAATATATATGTGATCCTCATCACATATAGGTCATCACTTTACCGTGATAATAAAACTCAAACAAACCTAACAAAATATGAAATGGAAATTTATGTAAGATGAGTTTCGAGACACATGATATTAAAGTGTTTATAGAGATACGTGACATAGAATAAAAATTACATTATCAATGTGGCATAATTATCAGACCTAAGGTGGCGTGAGGCAAAGAGGCTTCCCTATAAATAAAGTATAACCAATACGAGGTGTGATGCCACATATATTGATAAGTAATATTGTTTTTGAAAAAATAGATCCACCATGAAGCCTTCTAGTTCATGAAGAGAGAAACCCTCTAATGATACTCTTACAAGAATGAGAATAACATCCCATGGGAATTATATGTGTGAAAATAACAAAAAGTTTTCTTTGTGAAGAGCTTGTTCCACAAATAAAATCAGGATAACACAATACACATCTTCCATGAACTGTTTATGAACCTGTGCACTTGACCATATCTTACAAAAATAGGGTGAATATAGTAAATTCTCAAGCACTTGTGTGAATGTTTTGATTTGATAATTCCATGTAATAATTCTTGATATATTTATTTACAAGAAGAAAAAATGTATACAACGTGTATATACATGAAGAAACATAGAAGGAAGAAGTTAATGTGGAAGGATGTGCAGGTATACATGCATGTTTGACTACATAAACACTTGAATAAAACCCAAAACAAAATTTATAAAAGAACATAAAATAATAATAGAATAATATTATATATATGTTCTATGGTTTTGGATGATACATCCATGAAATTAATGCATGAAGTAAACCTTTTAGAGATTGTGTTGAAAATTCAAGATGATAAAAAATTGTGATTGTGAAAGTCTCTTCTTGATTAAAATAATAGTTAAGAATTTATGTTAATTTATTGTAAATATACAAAGTGAGGTAGAGAATTCATAATTCATATGGAATAAATAAATGTCTGATCATAGTTGAATCAAGGAAACTAGTATGTTACAGGTGATCAGAATATTTGAGCAAGATCAACAGACTTGATTTGAGGGTGTTGAAGATACTTGAACAAGTACACGAGCAAGTCAGTTTCAATGAGCTTATGGAGGAAGATCAATAGATCATCCTATAATGAATCACGGCTTAAATAAAGTTGAAGTATCCCAGTTGGTTACGATAGTAGGTGAAGTATTTTGGTTGGGTCCAGTAGTAGAATGAGCCTCTTGGTTAGAGCTAGAGTAGATAGTATTTTAGTTAGAGTTAAAAGAAAAAGGATTCTATTAGTTAGGTATGGAGTATAAGTATTTTAGTTAGAGTTGAAAGAATGATAAGTCTCTAATGTGGTGTTGGTAGTAGTGTAATCACTTGTTTAGTAGTTAAGAATATGTGATCGATAACAAAGATTAGGATTTTTACAAACCTTTTAATTTTTTGTATTGATCTCTCTCTATTATTACAACTTCACAAGAGGTGATATTGAGAGATAATATTCCATGGATCAAGATCCTTAACAAGTTTGAGAGGTTTACTTTAAAGGAAAAATAATTCATAAAAATAAACCACTGATTCACCCATCCCCTCTGAGTGGTCAATCCATCATGGGGATCTACATAAAGTATTTATCTATAGTCTCATCACGATTCATCCAAATATATTCAAACTTAGATCTTTAAATATTTAGTTTATTTTTTTTGAGATTCACATTCCTGTCATAAATATTTTCAATTTTATCCACTTATTCTTAGTAGTATCAAGTGCCAAGAATTTGGTATATTATTTATTAGATAAGTATGATGAAATAACATTACCATTTCCCAATAAACTTTCATATTTATCTTGTTATCACATATAATGGGATCATCTCTTCCAAGTGGGTAAAACCAACTATTACTACATTACTAACCTCTTGTCCTTGATATAAGAGGTAGGAAAGCATTCCATTATTCCATACATGAATTTTATTTCAATAAAAGATAGGTATACCTCATTTATTGATTGAATTTATATTTTACATCTATAATATTCTGTTATGTTTAAATATTTCAAAGGGAATATTGTTATATTTAATACCAATTTAAGTTTTTAGGTCTGGTTGAATCACTAAAATGTGGAGGGGGTGAATCAATGATGTAGTACTTCTAGTTTTTGGTATGTAACCCTTAAATGAAACCTTTATAGTTATAAAGTGTAAGGGTGGATGTTGGGAGAGTTTTGAGATCTTTGGAAGTGTTTTGGGGGATAAATTAAGGTCGCACGGGTGGCATACGATTTGTTCAAAATGTGCGGCATTATTAGGAGAAACCGTGCGTAGTGTTATTCATGAGGCAGTCACTTCAGCACATTTGGAGCGCAGATTGGGGAGACCATTCAAGGGGAGGCCATGCAGGTAGTAGCTACCACATAGTTAGTGCATAGTTTGTGTAACACCCCAAGATTTCATAGTAAGTTATTTTCTTTAAAGTAATTCAATAGCTTGAGCTACACGCAACACTGAGTTTGAACACACCACAACTTACCAAACTAGTCGTTAAAAAGCGATTATGAATAGTATTAATTGAATTTTGAATTTTATATACTCCATATAATTTTAGAATACATATTATATGTTTCATAGACATAATTTCAGAACAAATTCATTTTTTCAAATAAAAGAAGTATTTTTCAAAAAATGCAATTTTACCACCTTCTAATGGAAAACCCTTTTTAAAAACAATATTTGACACTTTTATATATTAAATTTAATGAAATTAAATTATTCTTTATAAACAGGACATAAAAATTTATTTTGAATAAATTTTTGGTACTTTTTTGATGACTTTCATATTTTGATGAATACTGAAAAATACTAAATTTTAATTGAAAAAAACTATTTTAATCGAAGTAATTTATAGGGTTAAATTATGAATTTTAATGGTTTGGGAGTATAATTAGAGTATATTTTTATCATTTAATACAATTTAGGTCATTATAAGTAATTTCACATTTAAATTTGACATAAACACATGTCAATCTTTTGATAGTTTTTACTTTTTAAAAACCTGCTTTTTAGTTTCTACAACAAGAATTAATTTTAAATTAATTAATACAAATTCTATGTTTTGAATTTGGTAAAATAGAATTCATTTTTTAATTCTTAATATCAAAATTAGCTTAGGGTTAATTTTTGGTATTTTTTTGAAAACATTCAATTTTAGATGAATAGTGAAAAACACTGCATTATAGTTTAAAACTGATTTTTTATTTAAATAATTATTTATTTTATTAAAAAATTTTAAGTAAAAATAGATATATAATACCTATATAAGTTAAATTTAATTCATTGGAGTCATTTTATAATAAAATTAGATGTATAAAATTATGTTGAACTTTTTACCGTCTTTTACCCACCTTTTAGGAGCATTTGAAAATTTTCATAAAACATAATTTTTCCACTTATGTGAGTTGAATTTCAAAAATTTTAGAGACATGGTTGAAATCAGTAAGTAAAACGTGGTTCAATAAGATGAAAATAATTTTTAGTGAATAGTAAATTTTGACTTTTATTTACCACGGTTAAAAGTAAATAGGGTAATTAAGGGTAAAAATGATATTATAATTACCCTAAAACATGTCCTAATTCTATTTGATAAGTGTAATTCGACCAAAAAAACCTTAGGAATAAAATATGATCCTTTTTGGTCAACTTGGATTAGATTATGACATTTATTATTATTTTATTTAAAGAAGATTTAAAAGAGTTAAATTCAAAGTTTAATAACTAAATCATTTTTAATATAGGGTTATACATAAGATAAATTCGACTATAAATATTCATTAGAAATATAAAAATATTTCCTACATAATGGTATTTTATTTATAAAATTTATACATTAAATAATTAAATTTATTTATGACACAATGATGATGCATTAATTACCCTATTAATGAAAGATTAAAATAATTGATATTATAAAAATACAAATAAATGTAATTTGAGACTTTTGATGAATTCCACTAATTTTATAGGTTAATATGAAATGTTATGGTTGATTAAATAATTTTTTTCTGAATTAATCATGCTGTTATGATTTTCACAAAAACCAAATACTAAATAATGTCAAAATTGACATAACTGAGTTTTTAAAACAAATACTATATTATTGGTTGATATAATATTCATAAAAATATAAGGTTTAGTAAAAGAGATTAAATAATATTATATATGTCATTAATGAACCACTTGAGGTTATCTTGTAAGTTTAGAGTAATTTTATTAACCACATAGTGTAAAAATACCAGAAGACATGGTAAAAGTTAAACTATTTAACTAAGAGTTAAATCTAAAAGATAAGGTTAAAATGGTAACCTAAACTTGTCTAAAACATATTGGTTGAGAGTTTTTAGACCCAAACCCACCTTATATTAGAAATAAATCATTTTGGATCCATTAGAAACCGAAAATGATTTTATTATAAAATAATATTTCATGGTTTTCCTAAAGTGACCTTCACCTCTCTTATAAAAGGGTACTTCCCCTTCTCTTAATTTTACACCTCCAAATCCATTTGGATCGGTAAACCCCTGACCAAATATCCTCCCAACTTCCCTCAAATCAAACTAGATTCATTATTTTGATCATAAATCCAACATAATGATCCCTTTTGATCAACTCAAAAGAAAACACCTGAGGAAGAGTTAATAATTTCACCACCCTCTTTCAAGTTCTTTTCTTCTTCCACTTCCTATTTTTTTTGTTTCCATAAAAAATAATAACTCTAGTAAATTCTACATACTATGATGTTATTATAAATATGGTACAACCATATTTGTTATTCTATCCATCCTATAAATGACAAAGTCACCATACGTGCGTACGTACGACTTACCGTCTCCACGTCGTGGTGTAGTTTGTTATCAAACACTTAATTATTTGGATGGGTATAATAATGAGTATAACTAATTTAAATAATAAATATAACATTATAATTATTATTTATATATGATATACCATCCAATTACATACGATTTAACCATCAATATAATGATATTGTCGCTCATGCGAATGTACGGATTACCGTCTCCATGAACGCGATGAGATTATTTCCACATTGTAATCATTCAAGAATAATTTTCATTTTATGATTAAAAATAATGTTTATGAACATAATATAATTATGTATATGAATAAAATACATCATATCCATAATAAACATGGCTTACATAACCAATCATATAAAGGAAAATGAATTAGTTAACACCCGAAACAATGATACTACTGAAATATTATTAACAAAGAAATATTAGAAGATCATATATGATATCATATTTATGTGTTTGGTTCTTGTATAATTTAATAACAATGATTTAAACATTATAAATGAGGTTATCCTACCCTATACTAAGTAAAAGTAAAAGTTAAGGGGTTTCTTATCTCACTTTTAATTCCGTGAGATTTCCACTGTTCGCCACTTATTTATTGCATGTGGTGTATTGTGTATTGTCATTTTATATATATTATCATTATTCTATTTATATTCATTGAATTATTTGATTAATTTTGTGGTTATTAACTTTTGTTCATATGACTCAATTGATTACAACATGGTAATGGGTTTTCATCTCACTTCTTATTTCCGCGAGATTCATGCTATATTGCCACTATTTCCTTTTGTGTGATGTATGTACTGCACATGATTGTATTCCTTATGTAATATAATTTAATTTATTTTTATTTACATCTTAATTGTATGATACTTATTTCATGGGGTGTATGATTCGTAAGTCAACAAATCGGTAAGGGAAAATCTAATTTTGATTTCCACTCATTGGGTTTTACGCAAACTTCATTGATTACTTTACTCCAAGATTATGTGTGAAATAACTAATTATTTATTTATGTAGTAATTTCCACTCCCATTTGTGTGGTTATTCTTTTGATACAAATAATCACCCCATTGATAAATTCTCAAGTCATCGATATGAACTTGATAAGAGTAATCTTAACTTAATTTTCATTCATTGAGCCAAACATCCAAGTCATTGATGTTGTTATTACAAGAAAATGTGTAAATGTCCTATGATTGTTTTACATATAATATCCAATCATATTTAGTGTATTTATATTTTTCACACATAATTTTTTCATTGATTTATCCTTAACCTAAGGATACAGTCTTTATAAGGGATTTCATCTCAACTTACATTCCATTGACACTTCTTTGTTGTTATGCGCCAATTCACTTTTATTTGGTGTATATACTGTAATTTGACATAATATATCATTAATAAATTTATTATCATGATATTATTAAGTTTTTATTACCTCAATTATATATATTCAAGCATCTCTCATTTGGTTAGGAACTCTAACTAAAATATCATTTTAAATGTTTTAAAAATTTATTATTCAAAATCTTTCTCATTAATGTCCATGTTTTAAAAATGGTTTTAAGGATTTTTTTATATAGAAATTAATGTTTTAAAATTAAAATTACTTTTAAAAGTTTCAAATTGGTATGGGACACTTTGATTCAAAAATATATTTTAAACAATTTCTTGATAAATAGTGATACTTTTAAATGTTTTCAAGAAAAGGGGGATATTTATCTCAAATAGTTTTGATGATTATTTTCATCTATGTCAATATCATTAATTATTATCTATTTAGGTTAATTTATTACAATAAAATATTTCATACTGTATTGAATGAGTTATGTTTGACTGTGGATGAGCTATTTTTATACCATTAATGGTTTATGGTTAAAGTATTGACATTTCGTATGCTAGTTTTAATACGAAGGTTTAGATTATGGTTCACCCTTTCATATGAGGAATGCATTAGACTTAGTAAGTGATGGGTGGAGCTCTCTATATCTCCTTGATGCATCGGTAGGTCTCATGAGATAAACTAGTGTCTTGGAACAAGGCCTTGAAAAAATCTTATTTGTAGTCTTGGCATAAGGCCTTGACAATGTGGTTATAAAGTCTGGCATTATGCATTCCCACATTATGAAATTGTCTATTGATATTTTATGTGATTATTTGAATAGTATAATATCCATGTGAATAAGTAAATGACATTATTTGATTTATCTTTGACATATTATGATGAAGTTTAAGTTTAAAACGGTTGTGTTTTAGTCTTATACATTGTCTTAAATGTTTATGCTTATTCTTGAAAGTTTCTTCTATATTGTTATCCTTACTAAGAATCTAATCTCACCTCTTTCTCTATTTTATTTTTCCCAGGATGAAAAGAAGTATATTATGACTTACCTGTAGGGATAGTCTAAGGGATGAATGTGGTCAATGGAGACAATGTTTTTTTTATTTTTCATTTTATAATGTAATGTAAAACTTATGAATGTATCTAGTACTTAAAAGGCTACTAAACTAATCTTACTTTTGGGATTTTTATCCCTTGTGATCATTCCAATGTTATGTAATAATGCACCGACTCTAGGGAACTGGGGTCGGGGCATCATAGTTTTCCTAACCGTGCGTCCAAACCATGTGCAGAGTCAAATCTAGATCCTAAAAAATAGTATCTCTATCATTTTTTCCATAACTCACTATTTTTTTACCCAAAATAGTCTCTAACATGATATTTTTATTTTCTAAAGGTCTAATAGGGTTCTCCCATCTATCTGGTGGAAATCTGAAGGCTTCCCTTGGTGATTTGAACCTGTATTCTTGTGGTATGTGGTCATTCTTCATCATTCTTGATCAGTTTATTATATCTACTTAGATATACTTCTCCTATATTCTTGGTTTATCATATCTACACCCATTATAGTTAGATCTATGAGTTTGGATTCCAAATAAGTTGATATGTTGGTCTAGATCTTTCTAAGAGAAGAGATATGAGTAGGTTCCATGAAGAATTGACCTGGTTTTCTTAAACGTTCTTCATCCGTTGCCGAGTTTCATCAAAAACTTTGAGGTAGAGGGTTCTCTCTCACCCACACTTAGTAGAACTGATGGTCATGCTTTTAAAATGATTTAATTGTGATAAATTGATTAGGAACTATCTAGTTATGAATTTTTGAAAACCTTATTTTGTGATGTTCTGGTAAATTGTAGAAATATGGAAAATTTGGTGTTTTGAATAAAATGTTTTTGTTCTTGGTTTTAAAATATGGATTTTAAATTGGGGATTTTATGGAATTTTGGTACATGTATTTGAAGATAAATTTTAAATAAAAAAAGGGATGTTTTATTAAAATGAAATGGATGTTTTGAAATTTGTTTATTCTTTGATTTTCAATAAATGTACAGTTTTATTGAAATGGTTTGAAATGGTTATTTGGAATGGTTTTGGAATACATTGGGTTTTGTGTGAGTTCATTTTAGATGTTCCTATGAATAAGGGATGTGTAACATTAGGGTATAATGTGAGTGACACTAGATCATGGGCATGTGTCATTGGAACACAAGGTAATTAGACAAGAGACTGCTCATGAGTATGAAACTGTAGAACGAAGCATACATGTGTGGGTGTGTTGTGAACTATGGAATTGGTATGTCAAAATGATGATAAGAATTGGATTTTAAGCCTTTATTAGTTATTTTCTAGAAAAATAACTTTATGGAAATTGGTTTTATTTAGTTTTTTTTTTCACTTGGTTGTAAATGTTTTTTGGAATTAGTTTATATTTTGTTATAAACTGTTTTGAGAGATTGTTTATATAAACTATTTTATGTAAATTTTGCTAACTATTCTATCCTAATGGAATGAGTAAGGAAGTAATTGGGAAAAAATTACTGATTTATATAATCATCCATACTTTTTCACATTGGGTATTTTGTAGATGCTACCTTTCAAGACTTGGGAAAAGTTAAAGTATCACACTACTTAACACCACAACGTGATACTTTGGACTACTTGGTGATGTTGGAGCATGGAGCTTGTGGATCTTCGAGTTTGGGTGTTGTATTAGAGTTTTTTGTTGTCCTTCCACTATTTAAATTGATTTTGTTTTGTCTTATGCTATAAAATACCTTTTTTTGTTGTTTTAAAGATAATTATTTGAAATGTCTTAGTTCATTTCTTGCATCATATTGTGAGTTGTTTGTGGATGGTTGTTGGTTTGCTATTTTTAGACATTAAATGGAAAATAATCCCCCACTTTCTTTGAAACCCTTCAGCATTTATTTCCAATCATTGGCCTCTTGGGGATGTTTCTTAAGGCCCAGTAATGACGCATTGTACTCTCAAGCCAATGAGAATTGGTGGGTCATTACAAATGGTATCAGTCTGGTCCTTCCTTTGTGGTACAAATGTTATCATCTTGTTTGTTCCTTTCCTAACAATTATTCATCAATGTTCTTGGTCTTGGAGTTGAAATTACTTATTTTTTATTCTTTAGGTTGAAATATTATAAAGGAGTAGGATTTTCAGAACTTGAAATATATAGCATAAAAGGACATAGCTAACCAGTTTATGCTAAACTTCTAATTACTAGGGAGTTGGGTACATAAGTGTTTAGAGAAACTTATAGAATTTTGAAACCTCATTATCATGGGTTTAGCCAATGAGACGAGCATGACATGCATTGTAGAGGAATGAATTCCCACTAGGAGTGCATACATCATTTTGAGTAATGATTCATGTTGTGTATAAAGTATTGATTTTTGAAAAAGTATGAAATTATTTTCAAATGAAAGACATTGAAAAATAATGGTTGATATATTTTGAAAATAATTTGATTTTCAAAAACAGGAATACGATTTTTTTTCAAAAATGGTGGAAATGGAAAAAGGTTGTTTTTGGAAAACAATGTTGTGATAGTTTATGTGATAGAATTTGAAATGCTAATCCATCAATTTCAAGAGAATGATATTGATGGAGTTTGTTGTTGATTTAGAAAATGGAACCCAGTAGGCGTCGTCGAAACCAACCTGAAGAAGCATCATAGAATGTGGTTGCACCTGAAACACGATTGAACCAAAAGCTAGTTCAAAGTATTTTCCAAGATTTTCAAGCTTTGGATACAGGGAATCAGAGTAATGATCCAAGGAATGTGGATCATACTATCCAATTAATGAAGAAAAATCCACCTAACTTTTGGGGTGATGATGAACTTGAAAAGGCAGAGGTGTGGATGAGTAGGATGAATTGTATCTTCGATTTCATCAGCACACCATTAGATCTCAAAGTCAAGATAGCCACATATATGCTCAAGGATCTTGCACTCCAGTGGTGAGATTTAGCAGTGCATGATAAATTGGATGAAGGACTTACATGGGAGGATTTTGGGGAATTTTTTAACAAATAATTCTATCATCATACGTTCAAAATCTAGAAAATGACAGACTTCTTTAGACTGAAGAAAGATAAATTCTCTATCATGGAATATGCGGCTAAATTCATGAATTTAGTGTGATTTTCACCAGAAGTTGCAGCAAGTTCATCTTTAAAAGCACAAATATTTGAATCGAGTCTAAGGAAGGAGATTTGATAGAAGATTATGGTGCTCTGTATTACTGATTATACAGAGATGGTGAATAGAGCGACTGTGGATGAATGTGATATCTCAGGATATATGGGAGGAGGTATGATGATACCTATAAGGAATTGTGGGAAATAAAATGCTGGGAGCAATTGGAAAAGGGACACCTATTTCCATGGTGTAAGTGGAAATCAAAATTAGATGACTGGATTAGTAAACCTTCCCCTATGACCCAAGAGAAAATCCAATTAATTTCAATGTGGTTCATTTGACCACATAAAGAGATAGTGTATGAAACAACCTAGAGAATTTCATAACTGTAAATAGATTAAGCATCTTCAGAACTATTGTCGTAGTGCTCCAAGTTCATGTGCTCGAGACACTTCTCAGGCGTCGCAAGCATTGTATGCTTCAATAGAGTGAGGATAGAAGAATTAGTCTAGTTAGTAGTGAAGAGCTAGCCATGGTGATTATAGAAATACCATGACTTCTCTACTAGGGAAATCATAGCAAGGCAATAAGGAGAATAGGCTATGATGAAGAAATTATATTGAACTGAGCAGATGATTGTCAATGATCAGGATGGACCATCTACAGTGAGAGGTACAATTATTTTGAATTCTACCCTTGTGAAAGTCATATTAGATACTGTTGCATTGCATTATTTCATTTATTCTCATGCTATTGATTTTCCTTGTTTAAATTTGTAAATATTTCTTGCTGTTTTAAAACTGTAAACTCTTCTCAAGGAAAGAGAATGTCAGGACTTTGTGTGTAGAGCATGTACTATAATTGTTGATGGAGATGAGATGAAATGGGACTTCTTGGTGTTGGATATGGATGTCTATGATGTAATCATGGGTATGGATTGGTTGACAACTTTCAAGTCTCACATTGACTGTTATAGGAGAACAGTTAGTTTCATGACTAAGGACGACATCAAACATATCTTCAGAGGAGAAAGGATGGTAAATAAATATTAAAAGGGAATGTTGGCACTGACGGTGGGAACAATATCTTATTAGTTGGCAGTGTTGAATTTGGAATCAATGGAAGAGATTGAGAAAAATAGTTTTCCAGCTATTGTGGATCAATTTCCAAACGTCTTTCCCAATAACTTATCAGGGTTACCACCTCTAAGGGAAGTGAAGTTTACGATTGATCACTTTCTGGGGACCAGACCTATTTCCCTTATGTCTTATAAGATGACACCAATAGAGTTAAGGTAATTCAAAGTATAGTTGGAGGTTCTAGAAAGAAAGGGTTTCATTTGGCCAAGTACGTCTCCATGCGCAGCACCAGTTTTGTTTGTGAAGAAAGTAGATAGAACTCTTTTCCTATGTGTTGATTATCATAATCTTAACCAAGTTACGATAAAGAATAGGTACCCACTTGCACACATTGATGATTCATTCGATCAATTAATGGGAGCTTAGTGGTTCTATAAAATTGACTTGTGATCAAGATATAACTAAATGCGAGTTTGGAAGGAAGATATTCCAAAGAAAAATTTCAGAAGCAGATATAGACACTATGATTATATAGTCATGCCTTTAGGTATAACGAATGCACCAACGGTTTTCATGGCTTTGACAAATTAGATATTTCAGTGATATATGGACTATTTTGTTGTGGTGTTTCTGGATGACATATTGGTGTATTCAAAGACAAGGGCTGACCCTAAGAATCCCCTGGAAATAATGTTACAAATCTCGAGAGATCACCGTTTGTATGAAAAATTATCAAAGTGTGATTTTTGGATATAGGAAGTATGTTTTCATGGCTAGGTAATTTCTGAGAAAGGTTTTTCTGTTGATCCTAAAAATATAGAAGCTGTTATCTCATGGTAACCATCGAATAATGTCTTAGAGATACAAATTATTCTCAGTCTAGCTGGTTACTACAAAAGCTTTTCTCATGAATTCTCATAAACATCTTCTCTAATTACAACTCTGACAAAGAATAATGCTTCATTCCAATGGATAAAGTAATTCCATAAGTATTTCCAGGAACAGAAATTTTTTCTTACATCAGCACCTATCTTGATTTTTCTAGAATCAGGACAGGGGTATATGGTGTACTGTGCTTCTTCTAGATCAAGGTTGGGTAGTGTTCTCATGAAAAGAGACCATGTCATGGATTATGGTTTAAGGCATTTGAGGGTGCATGAGAAATATTACCCAACACATGATTTGGAGTTAGCTATAGTCTTCCATACTTTGAAAACATAGAGACATTATCTCTTTGGTGAGAAATTTACCATGTTCACGGACCAAAAAAGCGTGAAACACATTTTCTCACAGTGAGATTTGAACCTATAGAATAGGAGATGGATCTCCAAATGTTTGACTTTGACTTGATGTATAAATAAGGAAAAGGGAATTCAATGGAGAATGCATTGATTAGAGATCCATATGCTCAGTTGGTGAAAGAAGATTCATATGAATGGCAGTTGATGTCGGTCCTAGCCGACATGCTTGTGGAATGTGAAGACCGAGGTGATTTTGTAGTTTTATTTTTAGCTATTCTTGTTCCTAATTTGGTAAATATGGTCAAATAGGTACAAAAATTTGATGCATAATGTATGGTTATGAGTTCAAAAATCAATGGTTGGGATACCATTGAGGGTTGGAAACTTGATGGGTGTTTAGTTTTTTGTTTTAGAGATCAGATGGTTGTACCCATGGCTTGTCAAGAATAACTCCTTCATGATTACCACCATTCAAGATGGGATATACATCCAGGAACACAAAATATGTATAAGGAATTGAAGGAATAATTTTGGTGGAGTGACATGAAAAGAAATGTGGACAAGTTCATCTTGTTATGCTTAACTTGTCAAAATGTTAAAGCAGAGCATCAGAAACCTGCAAGTATGTTATAGTATTTACCTATCATAGTGTAGAAATGAGAGCAGATAGTGATGGATTTTTTATAGGTTTTCCAAGAACAGTTTGGAAAATGATTTCATATGGGTGATAGTGGATAAACTTACCAAGTCAGCCCATTTCATCCATATTCTTGAAACTCATATAGTGGAGGATCTTTCTAGAATTTATATCCAAGAATTGGTAAAGATACATGGCATACCAGTTTCAATAATATCAGATAGAGATCTGAGGTTCACGTCTCATTTCTAGAAATCCTTATAGAAATCCCTTGACACTCAGTTGAATTTGAGCATGACGTATCATCCTTAGACAGATGATCAATCCAAATGGATGATACAAATGTTGGAAGACATGATTTAGTATTGTGTAATGGGTTTTAGTGGCTCATGGTAGGAGCACTTACCCTTAGTGTAGTTCTCATATAATAACAATTATCGGGCCTCGATACTTATGGATCACTTTGAAGCATTGTTGGGCATCCATGTTTTTCTCCACTATGATGGGTGGAAACGGGTGAAAATTCACTATTTGGGCCAAGCCTTTTCCAAGAAACAACAGAGAAGATTCAGTTAATCATAAAGAGAATGAAGATGGCTCAGAGTTGTTAGAAATATTATGCAGATCATCGTTGAAGGCTGTTGTCATTTTCCACGACTGATCATGTGTTCTTAAGGATCTCTCCAAGACTTGTACATCATTTTTTCAGGAAGTAGGGAAAGTCATATCCTAGATACATTGGACCTTTCGAGATACTAGAATGGGTCGGAGAGGTGGCATATCGGTTGGCCTTACCACATAGATTTAGTTTCGTGTATAATGTGTTCCATGTATCTTAGTTGAGAAAGTATCAGTATGATCTTGACCATGTGATCAGATGGGATCACGTTGACCTAGAGTCAGATGCTTCGTTGATACATATACCAGTATGGATTGTGGATAGGAAAGAGAAAGTCTTTCATAGAAAAATCATTAGTCTAGTATGGGTTTTATGGAATCTTTGTAAGATTTAGGAAGAGACTTGGGAACATGAGAATGAAATGAAAGAGCAGTTGCCAAAACTCTTTTAGGGAAGCAGATGTTTTCTACTTTTTGAGGACGGAAAGACCAATGGTGGGGAGAATGTAGTACCACTAGTTTCTAGTATGTAACCCTTACTTTATATTTTTATGGTTATAAATTGTAAGGGTGGAGGTTAGGAGAGTTTGGATAACTTTGGAAGTGTTTTTGGGGATAAATTAAGGTCACATGGGCAACACACAGTTTGTCCAAACAGTGTGACATTCCTAGAAAAAACCATGAATAGTGTTCTTTATGAGGTAATAGATCTAGTGTAGTTGAAGCATGATTTAGGGAGACCATTCAAGGGGAGTTCGTGAGAGCAGTAGCTACCACACAGTTAGTGCACAGTTTTCTTAACCGTGCAACCAAACCGTGCACAGAGTCAAATCTAGATCCTTAAAAATAATATCTCACTCGTTTTTTCTATAACTCACTTTTTTTTGACCAAAATTAGCTATAAATCGACATTTTTATTCTAAAAAGGTCTAAGAGGGTTCTCCCATCTGTCCTTTGGCAATCCAAAGGGTTCCCTGGGTGATTTGAAGCCATATTCTTGAGGTATATGATCATTCTTCATTGTTCTTGATCAGTTTTTTATATCCACTTAGACCTACTTCTCCTATCTTCTTGGTTTCTTAGATATAAACTTGTTATGGGTAGATCTATGAGTATGTATGGAAAATAAGTTGAGATTTTGTCTTGATATTTATTAGAGAAGAGATATGAGAAGATTCTGTGAAGAATCAACCCAGTTTTCTTAAGCATTCTTCATCCATTTCTAAGTCTCATCAAAACCTTTAAGGTAGGGGGATTATATCTTGAATCAACTTAGTAGAACTAATGGTAATGATTTCAAATTTATTTCCTTGTGATAAATTGATTGTGAATTGGATGGTTATGAATTGTTGGAAACCTTCTTTTGTGATTTTTTCGTAAATTGTAGAAATATGGAAAATTGGGTGTTTTGAATAAAATGCTTTTGTTCTTGGTTTTAAAATATGGATTTTAAATTAGGGATTTTAGAGAATTTTGGAAAATGGATTTGATTAGATATTTTCAATAAAAAGGGGATGTTTTATTGAAACAAAATTATTGTTTCGAAATTGGTTTGTTCTTTGGTTTTCAATAAAAGTATAGTTTTAATGAAATGGGTTAAAATAGTTATTTGGAATGGTTTTGGAATACATTGGGTTTTGTGTGAGTTCATTTTTGACATGAACATAAATAAGGGATGTGTACCATTGGGGTACAAGGTGTGCGACCTTGGATTGGGGGCATGTTTCATTGGGACACAAGGTAATTGGATGAGAGACCAGTCATGAGTATGGAACTCTTGAACGAAGAATGCATGTTTGGGTGTGTTGTGAAAAATGGAATGGGTATGCCAAAATGGTGATAAGAATTGGTTCTTAAGCCTTGATTAGTTATTTTCTGAAAAAACAACTTGCAAGAAATTGGTTTCATTTAGTTTTGTTTTCACTTGGTTGTAAATGGTTTTTGAAACTAGTTTATATTTCATTATAAACTGTTTTGAGAGATTGTTTATATAAACTATTTTACGTAAATGTTACTAACTCTTCTATCCTAGTTGCATGAGTAGGGAAGTAATTGGGGAAGACCTACTGAGTTATATACTCACAACTGCTTTGTAACATTGGTTATTTTGTATATTCTACCTTTCGGGACTTGGGAAAAGGTAAAGTATCACACTAATTTATCACCACAGCGTGATACTTTGGACTACTTGGTGATGTTGGAGTATGGAGCTTGTGAATCTTGGAGTTTGGGTTTTTTATTGGATTTTATTTTTCATCCTTCCAATATTTACTTTGATGTTGGTTTGTATTCTGTGGTAGCATACCTTGGTTTGTTTTTTTAAAGAAAATGATTTGAAATGTCTTAGTTCATTTCTTGAATCATATAGTGAGCTATTTTTTGATGGTTGTTGGGTTGTTGTTTTTATACATTAAAGGGTAAATTGTCCCCCACATGCTTTGAAACCCATTGGCATTTATTTCTAGCCTTTTGAATCTTGGGGATGTCATTTAAGGCCTAGTAATGACTCGTTGTACTCTCAAGACAATGAGAATTGGCGGTTCATTACAAATAGTATCATTATGGTCCTTCCTTTGTGGTAAAAAGGTTATCAGATTGTTCAGTCCTTGCCTAAAGAGTAGTCATTAGTTTTCTTGGTCTTGGAGTTGAAATTCATTCTTGTCTATTCTTTGGGATGAAATCTTAGAAAGGATTAGGATTGTCTGGAATTGAAATGTATAGCATAAAAAGATGTAGCTAACCCATTTATGCTAAACTTCAAGTTACCAGGGAGTTGGGTACATAAGTGTTTGGAGACACTTCTAGAATTTTGAAACCTCTTTGTCATGGGTTTAGCCAATGAGATGAACATGAAATGCATTGTAGAGGAATGACTTCCCACTAGGAGTGAATACAACATTTGAGTAATGATTCATGTTGTGTATAAAGTGTTGATTTTTTAAAAAGTATGAAACTATTTTCAAATAAAAGACTTTGAAAAATCATGTTTGATATATTTTAAAAATGGTTTCATTTCTAAAAATAGGAATAAGATTTTTTTTTTCAAAAATTGGGGAAATGTAAAAAGGTTTGTTTTGGAAAACAATGTTGTGATAGTTGATGTGATAGAATTTTAAATTCTAAGCCATCAATTACTAGAGAATGAGATTGATGGAGTTTGTTTTTGTTTTAGAAAATGTCACCTGGTAGGTGTCATCGAAACCAACTTGAAGAAGTAGTGGAGAATGTGGTTTCACCTGAACCACGATTGAACCAAGAGCTAGTTCAGAGTATTGTACATGATTTTTAAGTTTTGGATATGGGTATTCGAAGGAATGAACAAATTCATGCGGATCATACCATCCAGTTCATGAAGAATAAACCACCTAACTTTCGGGGTGACATTGAACCCAAAAAAGAAAAGGTGTGGCTAAGTAGAATGAATCATATATTCGATTTCATCAGCACACCATTATAGATCAAAGTCAAGCTAGCCACATATATTCTCAAGGATCTTGCATTCCAATGGTGGGATTTAGCGGTGCATGATAAATTTGCTGAAGGCCTTACATGAGAGGATTTTGAGGAAATTTTCAACAAACAATTCTATCCTCATATGTTCAAAATCTAGAAAACGATGGAATTATTTATCCTAAAACAGGATAATCTCTCTATCATGGAATATGAGACTAAATTTAGGAATTTAGTGTGATTTGAACCAGATTTTGTGGAATGTGCATCTTTAAAGGTACACATCTTAAAATCAGAGATATAGAAAGAGATTCGATCAAATATTATAGTGCTATGTATTACTGATTATACATAGATGGTTAATAGAGCGACTATAGATGAACATGATATATTGGGATATATAGGAGGAGGTATGATGATACCTATAGGGAATATTGGGAGCTCAAATGCTGGGAGAAAGGAAAAAATGGACACCCATTTCCAAGGTGGAAGTGGAAATCAAAATCTGATGGCTGGATCAGTGAACCTTCCTCCAAGACCCAAGAGAAAATCATGTTCCTTTCAATGTGGTTCGTTTGAACACATAAAGAAAGAGTGTATGACACAAACTAGATCATTTCATAACTGAAAATAGATGGGGTATCTTCATCTCTATTTTCATAGTTCTCCATGGTCAGGTGCTCGGGACACTTCTCAGGTATAACAAGAATCGTATGCTTCGACAAGGTGAGGAAAACAGAATCAGTCTCATCCATAAAGTATATCTACCCATGGTGATTCTAGAAATACCATGACTCCTCAACCAAGGAAATATCAGCATGGAAACATAGAGAATAGTGCAGCGACAAAGCAATATTATAGAGTTGAGAAGATGATTGTTGATGATAAGGATAGAATATATATGGTGATAGGTATGATTATTTTGAATTCTACCCTTATTCAAGTGCTCTTAGATACTAGTGCATCACATTCTTTCATTGCTTCTCGTGCGGTTGATTTTCTTTGTTTAAAGTTGGAAATGTTGTTTGTTGTTTTAAAATTTCAAACTCCTCTTGGGGAAAGAGAATGTCATGACTTTGTGTGTAGAGAATGTACTATAACTGTTGATGGAGATGAGATTAAATGGGAATTATCGATTTTTGACATGGATTTCTATGATTTAATACTGGTTATGGATTTGTTGACAACATTCAAGGCTCACATAAATTTTTATAGGAGAACAATTAGTTTTATGACTGAGGACGACATCAAACATCTCTTCAGAGGAGAGAGGATGGAAAAGAAAGCTAAAAATAGATTTTTGGCACTGATGGTGGGAAAAATATTTTATCAATTGATAGCGTTGAATTTGGAATCAGTGTAAGAGGTCAAGGAAAATAGTTTTCCAGCTATTGTGGATCAATTTCCATATGTATTTCCCAAAAAATTGTCAGAGTTACCACCTCTAAGGGAAGTAGAGTTTATGATTGATCTCCTTCCGGGGACCAGTACTATTTTCGTTATGTCTTATAGGATATAACCAATAGAGTTAAGGGAATTTAAAGTTCATTTGGAGGATCTGGAAAGCAAGGGTTTCATTTATCCAAGCACATCTCCATGGGTGGCATTAGTTTTTGTGTGTAAAGAAATCATATGGAACTCTTTGACTGTGTGTTGATTATCATAATCTTAACCAAGTTATGATAAAGAATAGGTACCCACTTCGATGCATTGATGATCCATTTGATCAATTGAGGGGATCTCAATTTTTCTCTAAAATTTTATTGTGATTAGGATATCACCAATTGCGAGTTCAGAAGGAAGATATTCCAACGACAGCTTTCATAAGTAGATATGTCCACTATGAATATATAGTCATGACTTTCGGTCTAACAAATGAACCTACGATCTTCATGGCTTTGATGAGTTGGATATTTGAGTGATATCTGGACTCTTTTTTTGTGGTGTTTTTGGACGACATCTTGGTGTATTCAAAGACAAGGGATGACCATGAGGAGCACTTGGAAACAATGTTACAAATCTTGAGAGATCACTGTTTGTATGCAAAATTATTAAATTGTGATTTTTTGGATACATGAATCATGTTTTCTTGGCCATGTTATTTATAATAAAAGAGTTTCTATTGATCATGAAAATATAGAAGCTGTTATATCGTGGAAACCACTGAAGAATGTCTTTGAGATATGGATTTTTCTTAGTCTAGATGGTTTCTACCGATGCTTTGTGCATGGATTCTCATGAATAGATTCTCCAATGATATCTCTAACAAAGAAGAATGATCCATTCCAATGGATAGAGGAATTACATAAGTATTTCCAAGAACTGAAAGTTCATCTTACATTAGCACCTATCTTAATTTTTCCAAAATCAAGACAAGGGTATGTGGTGTACTGTGATGATTCAGGATTAGGGATGGGTTGTGTTCTCATTCAAGGAGACCATGTTGTCGATTATGGTTCAAGGTAGTTGAGGGTGCATGAGAAGAATTACTTAAAACATGATTTAGATTTAGCTATAGTCATCCATGATTTGAAAACATGTAGACATTATCTCTCTGGTGAGAAATTTACTGTGTTCATGGATCACATAAGCTTGAAACCCATTTTATCACAATAAGATTTGAACCTATGGAAAAGGATATGGATGGAGTATCTCCAGATGTTTGACTTTGACTTGATGTATATAATAATAAAAGGGAATTTAGTGGTGGATGCATTGAGTAGAAATCCATATGCTCAGTTGGAGAAAGAATATTCAGATTAATGGCAGTTGATGTCAGTCCTAGCTGACATGCATGAGTAATGTGAAGACAAAGGTGATGTTGTAGTTTTATTTTTAGATACTCTTGTTCCTGATTTGTTAAATATGGTCAAATAGAAACAAACATATTATGGATACTGTCTTGTAATGAGTTCAAAACTCAATGATGGGGAGACCATTGAGGGCTGGAAACTTAATGGGAGTTCAATTATGTGTTTTAGAGATCAGGTGGTTGTACCTATGGCTTTTTAGGAACAACTCATTCATGTTTACCACCATTCGAGATGGACTATACATCCAAGAACACAGAATAAGTATAAGGCATTGAAGGCACATTTTTGTTGGAGTGGCATGAAAAGAAAGGTGGCCAAGTTCATCTCATTATTCTTAACTTGTCAGCAGGTTAAAGCAGAGCATCAGAGACCCGTAGGTAAGTTGTAGTCTTTACCTATCCTAGTGTGGAAATGGGAGTAGATAATGATAGATTTTGTTAAAAGTATTCCAAGAATGGTTTGGAAACATGAATCCATATGGGTGATAGTGGATCAACTTACTATGTCAGTCCATTTCATCCCTATCTATAAAACTCATATGGTGGAGGATCTGTACAAAATTTATATTTAAGAAGTGGTAAAGAGACATGGAAAACCAGTTTCAATTAACTCAGATAGAGATATGAGGTTCATGTGTCATTTTTGGATATCATTATATAAATACCTTGATACTAAATTTAATATGAGCATGGAATATCATCCTCAGATGGATGGGAAATCTGAA
This sequence comes from Viscum album, assembly GCA_963277665.1. Taxonomy (NCBI): domain Eukaryota; kingdom Viridiplantae; phylum Streptophyta; class Magnoliopsida; order Santalales; family Viscaceae; genus Viscum; species Viscum album. The sequence goes on along the minus strand of OY728157.1, from coordinate 448,964,803 downwards.
TAGATGATAAAAATGTTGGAAGACATGTTTGGGGCTTGTGTAATTGATTTTAGTGGCCCATGGGAGGATCACATACCCTTAGTGGAGTTCTTATATAATAACAACTATCAGGTCTCGATACTTATGGATCCCTTTGAAGAATTTTATGGAAATCTATTTCATTCTACACTGTGATGTGTGGAAATAGGATAAACTTCACTAGTTGGGCCGAGCCTTGTCCAAGAAACAATGGGGAAGATTCAGTTAATCAGAAAGTGGATAGAGATAGCTCAGAGTTGTCAGAAATCTTATGCAGATCATTGTCGAAGGCAGTTGTAATTTTTTGCGAGTGATCATGTTTTCTTGAGTATCTCTCCAAGACTTGGACATCATCATTTTGGGAAGCAGGGAAAGTTATATCTTATATACATTTCCCATTTTGAGATACTAGAATGGGTTAGAGAGGTGGAATATCGGTTTTCATTACCACTATGATTTATTTTGGTGCATAATGTGTTCCATGTATCTTAGTTGGAAAATTATCTGCCTGATCCTGACTATGTGATCAGATGGGATCACATTGACCTAGACTTGGATGATTTGTTGATACATATCCTAATATGGATTGTGGATAGGAAAGAGAATGTCTTGCATTGAAAAGGTACCAATCTCATACAGGTTTTATGGAAGGATGGTCAGATTTAGGAAGAGACTTGGGAACATGAGAAGGAAATGAAAGAGCAGTGGCCGAAACTCTTTCAGGGCAGAAAATGTTTTCTACTTTATAAGGATGGAAATACCAATGGTGGGGAGAATTTTTTACCCCCGTTTTATGGTATTCAATCCTTACTTGATACTTTTATGGTTATAATGTGTAAGGGTGGAGGTTGGGAGAGTTTGGAGAACTTTGGAAGTGTTTTTGGGGATAAATGAAGGTCGCACGAGCGACACACGGTTTGTCCAAACAGTGCGACATTCCTAGGAGAAGCCATGCATAGTGTTATTCATGAGGTAGTAGCTCTATCATAGTTTGTGCACGATTTGGGGAGACTGTTCATGGGGAGGCTGTGCGAGAATTAGCTACCACACGGTTAGCACACGTTTTTCCTAACCGTGTGGCCAAACCGTGTACAAAGTCAAATCTAGATCCTTAAAAATATGATCTCACTAGTTTTTTCCATAACTCAATCGTTTTTGACCAAAATCAGCTATAACTCGGGATTTTTCTTCTCCAAAGGTCTAAGATGGTTCTCCCATCTATTCGGTGGTAATATGAAGGCTTCCCTTGATGATTCAAAGCCAAATTCTTGAGTTATGTGATCGTTCTTCATCGTTCTTCATCAGTTTCTTAGATCTACTTAGATCCACTTCTCCTCTCTTCTTGGTTTCAAATATCTACACCCGTTATGGGTAAAAATATTAGTGTGGATTCCAAATAAGTTAATATTTGGTCTTGATCTTTCTAGGAGAAGAGATCTATGGAGTTTCTATGAAGAATTGACTTAGTTTTCTTAAGAGTTCTTCATCCATTTCCAAGTTTCATCAAAACCTTTGAGGTAGGGGGCTTCTCTCTCGAATCCACTTTTTAAAAATGATGGTAATGATTTAAAATTGATTTCCTTGTGATTAATTAGTCAATAATTGTATGGTTATGAATTTCCGTAAACCCTATTTTGTTATTTTTTGGTAAATTGTAGAAATCTGGAAAATTGGGTGTTTTGAATAAATTGATTTTGTTCTTGGTTTTAAAATATAGATTTTAAAATAGGTATTTTTGAGAATTTTGGAAAATGGACTTGATCAGATATTTTCAATAAAAGGGGATGTTTTATTGAAACAAAATGATTATTTTGAAATTGGTTTGTTCTTTGGTTTTCAATATAAGTATAGTTTTATTGAAATGTGTTGAAATGGTTATTTAGAATGGTTTCGGAATACATTGGGTTTTGTGTGAGTTAATTTTTGAAATGAACCTAAATAAGGGATGTTTACCATTGGGTTACAAGGTGCATGAACCTAGATTAGGGGAATGTTTCATTGGGACACAAGGTAATTGGATGAGAGACTTCTCATGAGTATAGAGCTGTCGAATAAAGCATGCATGTGTGGGTGTGTTGTAGAATATGAAATGGGTATGAAAAAAATGATGATAAGAATTGGTTATTAATCCTTTATTAGTTATTTTCTGGAAAACAAACTTTCTAGAAATTGGTTTCATTTAGTTTTGTTTTCACATGGTTGTAAATGGTTTTTGAAACTGGTTTATTTTTCATTATAAACTATTTTGAGAGATTTTTTATATAAATTATTTTACATTAATGTTTCTAACTCTTCTATCTTAGTGGTGTGAGTAGGGAAGTCATTAGGGAAAACCTATTGAGTTATATACTCAACCATTCTTTGTAACTTTGGTTCTTTTGAAGATTCTACCTTCTAGGACTTGGGAAAAGGTAAAGTATCACACTAATTTGCACCACTACATGATACTTTGGACTACTTGGTGATGTTGGATCATAGATATTTTGGAGCTTGGAGTTTGGGTGTTGTCTTGGAGTTTATTTTTCTTTATTCCACTATTTAATTTGATGTTGTCTTCTCTTCCACTATAGTATACCTTGGTTGGTTGTTTTAAAGAGAATTATTTGAAATGTCTTAGTTCATCTCTTGCATCATATAGTGAGCTATTTGTGTATGGTTGTCGGGTTTTTGTTTTTTGAAATTAAAGGGTAAATTTTCCCCCACTTTCTTTGAAACCATACGGTATTTATTTCCATCCTTTGGCATCTTGGGGATATTCTTAAAGCCCAGTAATGACTTGTTGTACTCTCAAGCCAATGATAATTGGAGGGTCATTACAAATGATAATTTTTTTTTTATAATTTATTTCCTTTTTAATCAACCTCTATGACCCATTAAACTGTGATCCCATCAAATGATATTATCTAACCCTTTCTCATATAAATTTAGGTTAAAGAATAGAAAAACACATAAAGATTTTTACAAGGTTTGACTTCTTCGTGGAAAGACTACTTCTTGTTGTGATCATTTATTCACCCCAATAACATATTTTACACTATAAATTAAATTAATTACAAATGAAAAGGATTTACCTTAGAATCTACAATGTATACCATACTAGGTTCTTAGCCTCCCATAAATTATTATTGCCTCATCCAATAATTAGTCCAAGTGAATGATATGGTGTTATTTACACTTGAACCACAAGTTATTCAAAGATCATACACTGCCTACTGAAATGAAATTTGACTCATTCTTTATTCTTAAAAAGTTTAAATTTATACTTGGTCTCATAAAGTCCACATATCCCAATCTTATTAAGGAATTTTAGACTTTCTTACATCAATATCACTGTGATCTTAAATCATAGTGGCACTTCAATATTCAAGTTTCTTAAAAAAAGTACAATAAGTAGGATCAATAGTTTGTCTCTCTCTCTCTCTCTCTTATTAGTATTCAATGATATAGAAATATCATTGGACCACTCTTCTTTTTCCTCAATTCAAAGGTTTCACTCTTGGATTCAATCAACTTATCTCCTTCAATACACCAATCATCTCCTTCTTTCACTTAGTATTTTTTTCTCTCTTCTATTCACATAAATAATCCTCACATAGAATAAAATATCAATTCTAAATTTATATCCACTTATTCTTTTCTCTAATTTTATATTTACATTATCTCATGAATATTATTTCTATTATTTTAATATGAAAACTCTTAAATTCTCAGTGATAGGTGATCATCTCATTCAAACTAATATATGAATTCTTGTTATAATTCCATTTAAATATCATCAAATACCAATCAATAATATTTGTTTGATTCAGTAAGAGAAAAAATATATTTCCATCTTCAAGACTGTAAAAAACTCTTTTCATTTTTAAATCATTCTCCATGTGTGTATGGTGTCATGAAACACCATGATATGGAACTTATTCTCATGGTGTTGACAGATATTAGATTCCAGAACCTATATCGAATAGTTCATCAATATCCAACAACTTAAATCAAAATACTCTTTAAGATATTATGATGATTATTTCCATGAAGAAAAAATCACAATATAATATGATTAAATTTACAAAATTAACATTTAAAAATCCATTATTTCTGATTTCATCATTAATTATTAAAAAATTATGATGTTTTGTGTTAAACTTATGAATCATAGGGTAAAATTATGAACATTCAATGAGTATCATTTAATTTGTTAAATTTCATAAAAAATAATTTTATAAGGATAAATTATCCATACAAATGTTAGACACATCCTTATGAAGTCTGGTAATCAACCTTATGAAATACAAACTCATCTTTACAAAATCCATACCCATCCTTACAAAATCTTTAAATATGAATTATATAATTCCTAATAATCTTTAAAAAATTAAAATAACCATTATTGAGTTATATATCATCCTTTTGTTAAATTCATTCCTTATAGTTTTTCTTCCATAGTTTAAATGAATCTTATGAACTCCTGCATGAATCTTATAAACTTTCCATGTCTTTAATAATTTTCCTTCTAGAGTTAAAATGACTCCTACTGACTCATAAATGACTCTTATAAAGTCATCCAGTCACTCTCCCAATGTTTCATGAGCTATCCCAATAGGGCCTGAGTCGTGACTCCCCAATCCCACCTCCACGGGCTAGGGGCTAGTTTCCTATGCTGATTAGGCATATCACACACATGGGAGGCCTTAGCCTAAGGTACCTGTACACACGCACCCTCATAAACCTCCATAGAATAGGTAAGAGATATAATATAAACTAAAAAATTAATGCATTAATACATATATAGCATAACTATAATATAATAGAAGTACAAAAAGGAAATAATAAATACCCAAAAAAAATTGTAAAAGCATCCAACCTACTCAGATAGAGGGGATCATTTTCAATGCAACTACTGGAAAGCTCCTCAGCCAAGATTTGGTAAAAACGACAGTCAGTCAATCTCACAATGCTCCGCCAACTCTAGGTCCTCCTGGGACTCCGTCAAAAGGCCTATTGTATTCACAGGACACAACATGTGCGGGAAAAACCTATGTGAGGGTGAGTATAACAATTCCTAGTAAGTTCCCTATATACCCAAAAGAAAATGGAGAAACTAAAATGTAACGGTCTTATGGACCCAACCAGAGGGAACCCAAATGAGAGATAAAATCCATCTTGTCCATCCTTATATATATATGACCAGTTAGCTTTATCCACATGGTGTATCGGCCAAGATATGTGAAAAAATCATAAGGAAAATCAAGATTCACCCCTATGTACTTGTCTGAGACTCCAAGTCTCATGAGGTTCCAACCTCAAATCCAGCCAAAAGATTCTCCTCAATGATCAAAAGGTAACACTAAACTAGGAGAACACACTCCATGAGATTTTCCAATCTAGTTTTTACTCATCTAAGAGATACACTACATCAGGAACAACTCTACCACCCTGATCAAATTTCCAAGAGATACCACTTCATCAGGTATCACAAAGCCTATGGAACATCCCTACTATCCCAGGTGGAATACATCAAGAGAAAACACTTGTCAGATCTTGACATAAATAAATTCATGCTGGATCCCAACAGATCATGATACTTAGATAGGGTATCTCACCCATCCCTAATCGGGGATGATACCAACCCTATTATAACCATGTAAAGTCTCACTAATCATAAAGGGGATCACTCACAAAACAATTGGGGGATACTAAAAACCCATTCTAGAGCACTTAAGAATACAACTCCTCAGATAGAGGATCACTCCTAGGACTACTAGGGGACACCAAAATCCTAATTTGGTAACTCAAATATCTCTCTCAGAAAGGGGATCACTCCCAGAACCACTAGGGGACACCATAAACCTGATTTGAAACCCCATAGGTTATATCTACCAAATATGGGATCATCACCCATGTAGTGTTGGTAATCATGATTCCACAAACCCCACCTTTCACAACTCATGAATTAGGGGATCGTACTCATGATGATACCACAAACCCTACTGAAATTTTCTACTAAGTAGGGGATCATATACCAAACGATTCCAAAAACCATACTGATACCGCCCGATATATAGGGGATCATATAACAAAAGGTTCCATAAAAAATATTGGTCTATCCTGCTATATCAGTGATCATTTCTCATGAAGTGTTGGTCACGATGATTCCAAGAAAATGATCTTGGAAAAAAAATATGATAGGGGATCCCAACTTGGAATCCTAGGAGGGATTCAACAACTATATCCAAACTTATCCTATCAAGGGGATCATAATCCTATACTAAGGATGTAATTTCACACTGTAACCTCATATGGATAGGCCAAGGGACCCAATCAACCTCTTCTGTTAAAAATGTTACTAATATAAGCTACCCACAACAACGCTTCACCTCACATTTCTAAGGCCCATACTATGGCCACCATCATGTTCTATGTGGAATACTAATTTGGATGGTCTACTCGTGGGCCTGAATCCTAGCCCCAAAGAAAAAGATATTCTAGGTAGAAGCTCCACCAATAAGACTTCTTGATGTGTATGTGGATCCACATGACATGTGCCCCTACTTGAACACCTATCCTTGTCGTCTAATGAAAATATTGGATGACCATGTAGGATTACATAGTTTGTACATGTTGTACACGGTGGGTCTTGAATCCTTGGGACCTGGACATGCCCTTCCCCACACGGCCCAAACAACCATGTCTCCCACATGGTGTGTACCTTATGGTACATAGGATGTCTCAGCTAAATGACCTCTTGTCCATGTCATCTGCCCATTCCTATGTTCGGTAACCATTTCTCATGTAATTTGGCTCTGTACTTCCATATGGCCATGCCGTTTGACCCAACTAGCCTATCCATGTCCCATGGACACATGACCTAGGATGACTACACAGGGTGTAACCCCAGTACACAATGTGTAGTCCCCAAAATTAAACATACCCAAATGAGAATAACACATGGTGTGTTCCACTGAACTACACATCGTGTGATCAGGAATTCCAAATGGGAATTATCTACAATCCACCAAAATCACCTAGATTTCCACCAAAACCTCAATATTGACCCTCACAGGGTCCCAAGAAGTTGTCTAAGGGATCTAAAACCATTAAAAATTCACTAAAGGGGTATCAGATCCAAAAAATAAATTCTACCAACCACATGGAGAAACACCAAAGCTTCAAGTTTAAATCCATGCTCTGAACCCGCAACACTATGATCTAGGAGTGATCACTGTCAAGATAAGAGATCTACGACACCTTTTATCCTTAGATCCACCTCAGTTCATCCGTTGATCCAAAGGGGGAGGGAATCATATCCTCTATGATGTGTTAAAAAGGGGGGAGGGGGTTAATTGATTTAATTTTTATCAAATCAATTAATCTCCTTTTAACATCCTCCTTATGACTTGCCTCCGACCCGACACCCAACACTAAAAAATTTTATATCATGCCTAGGGTAAAATCCAAATTATGAAATCAACAACAACCTTATATTTCTGATCCAAGAATTTACTCATAATTTATTCCATGTTTTCAAAGAAACTATGAAAACATGATAAAATGTATTTAATTTTTTTAATATCACCGCACTGAGGCTCCCTAGACCCCAAAATCCTGTATTGACTCAGCGCCTAGTTTTAGAAAAATTATTATAAATATTAAAAAGTATTATAGGTCAAAAAACCAAGTCACTAAATCATCCCCACATTAAGGATTTTCATACTTGAAAAGAAAAATACTAAGAAGAAGGAGTAAAAATGATCTCCCAAATGGGACACCCACCCAAGAGAGCTCACCAAGGGTTCTCACACTACTTACAAGAACACACTCAGCTTAAAAAAAAGGCCAAACCACAACCAAAGTCCAGTTCAAACTAGGTAAAAATAATGAAACAAATCATTCACATGTATTATTGTCTATGATAGGTTAAAACACCAAGCACCATGGTCCATCTGTAGTCTTAGGGTCTGATGGTACACCACCTTGCTAACCTAATGCAAATACCGATGAAACCTAACAATTCTCATCTACCCATGGATGAACTTCATGATTTCCTCCTAAAGCATCTTTCATACCAAAATAACGCTGAGAACATGAGGGTACCAAAAAGAACATAGGGCTTCCCAAGTTTAAACACTGGGTCTTACTAGGACCTACACACAAACCTTTAACTCAAAACCCTATCCCAAACATACAAGTTAAAGGAACTCTTCAAATACACCTTGAAACTATCCACTTTAGGTGGTATTGAAACACCCACATGATTTTAATCTTATCATAAAAAATTAATCTCAGTGGAGGAAGCATCCATTTTCTTCATGCATCTGAAGCTATGCCTAACAACAACAACACATGGTTCTACCGATGCCCCATGTCACATTGGAAAAAAATCAAGAAAGAAGAAGCAAGAAAATAATACCTTCCAATAGTGTCTAACAATAATACTGTATAAATTAGAAAGGACATAGAGAGTACCTATTATCAACCTCAGAGAATTTAGGTTATAGGCCTTTGAAAACTGTAGTTATCCTTTCTTACATCCTCTAACCCACTGAGCCTGGGGTGGTGCTGGAAACTTGTACCGCATGCCACATCCTGCTACTATCCCAGCTCCTCTACCACATATTCCATCATGTGGAACTTCATGCTCAAAAAACCAACTCTTCCAGGGAATTACATTGACCATATACACCTCAATAGCATGATAGGTTAGAAAATTTCAAGCAAGATGTACCCATTCATTGAAAGCGTAACACCACCTCTCTTACGGCTGGCCTAAACTGGCATGGAATCTAGGAACCCCAGACCCTCCATCTTGGGATCACCTAATGAATTTTCTCACATGACTAGATCCCTAATACTTCCACCAAATACTATCTACTAAGGTATCAACTTCTATGTTCCCAACTTTCACAGTCAGAGTCTACTCATCCAAAAATTTCTCCACCACCGAGGCCCTCTCAAGCACTTCCGCATAGGTGGGAATGCTCAATGAAACCAATAACACCCTAATATCCTAGTGTAATCCCTTCTCAAAGGTCTGTTCTTAGAAAAAATTATCTTGAACCATATTTAGTAAGTATCGCGGAAGGGCTATGAACCTCACCCAATACTCTACCACAGACATTCTATCCTACTGAAGCTACAAAAACTCATGGATACAAACTGATATCAATGTGGATAAATAAAACTCTTCCCTAAAGATCCGCTCAAACACCACCCAACTGAGTATCACCTTTTCATGGGTCTACATCATTAGACTTCACCATTACTTGACCAAAACCCATAGAATGATTTCTTCTAAGACCATAATTTGATCCGGAGGCATCATCACAAGGAAGAAAACACACGTGAATACCTCATGTTAGTCATCAGCTTCCTGGGGGTCTGGCTTCTCCAATACCTCAGAGGTTGTTGCCTCTGGAACTTATGCTGTGTAATCATCTTGAGCGTATCCTCGACCTGAACAACTGACACAAACTTATACTCAATGGGTGGTGGCTCAACTAGTAGACACTACTATAAATTTATCCTATAGCCATGGATTTATTTCCAAAGTTAATAAAATCTATGGATATATCCATCCTAAATCCATGAGAGGAAGGAAAAACATGGTAGTACCCTCATCCCATTGTGGTTACACCTCCCTACCCCTCCCCACCCTCATATTCCTCTATCCCTCATGATTCCTCTTCCTCCCACCCTCGCAATTCCCCCTCCCCTCCTCCTTCTACTCCTCTCATCGCGGCTCTGGTACACCTATCCCACCTCCCTGCCATTGCAGATCTGACACACCTAGCCTACCTCCCCTCTGTCATGGATCTGACACAACCATCCCACCAACCCTCCATCAATTCTCCAACATAGCTAGACCACCTCCCCGATGTCGTGACTCTAGTGAACCCATCCCATCTCCAAAGAAACCACCCTGCCTCCCTACCAACATGGCTCTGACATCCTCCCCACCTCACCATGATCCTCCTCATCCAACCTAGCTCACCTCCACTCAATGTAGCTTTGACGCAGCCACACCGCCTTCTGTGGTCCTTCGATACAGACACCCCACCTCCCCAAGATACATCTCCTCTAACGTAGCCACCCCATATCCCTATGATTTCTTCAATAGAATATGGTTTATTTGATTTCGTATCCTTAGCCTCTCTAATTTACACTGGGTAAGATTTATTTGTTTCGATTTTTGTCTTCTTAATTGTTAGTTTTTTATTGGATATAGTTTAGCTATTTAAGCTTTTTTCATCAGGTATGATTTCTTTGATTCATTGTATGATTTTTATTGGGCTTGTTTTGACTTATTTGTTGTGATTTTAGGTGTTGGGAATAGTTGTTTTATCAGTATCAATTTCAGGCCACCCATATTCAGGTTAGGTTAATCTCCCTACCCCTTCCTCAATATTCTCATATGATTTTAATTCCTTTGGAGTTAATCTTCCCCCACCTATATTCACTATTGTATTTGGTTTCATAATGAAATTTAAATAGTAATAAAATAATTTTTTTTTGTTTTTATTTGATATCATATGATCACATGGTTTCATTTTTACCTATATTTATATGTCCTTCAAGGAAAATTGTATCACCTGTTACTTTGAATTTGAGTTTTCATTGTGAGTATTACTTCCAGTTAGTCATTTAACATCAATTTGGTGTTTGTTGTGGTTCTTAATAAAATTTCACTTGTGTTATAAATTAAATTTATTAATAAAATAATGGTGAAAGGATTTTAGAAAACATGATATGAGTTTCCATTAAATTTATATTTCTTCCACCTCTTTTTTAAAGATTCCTTTTATGATAAAATATAGAATGTTTATTATTATTTTTTATGATCAAATATAGAATATTTTATATTTCAGTTTACTTTATTATTTAAAATATTTTACCAATAATTATTGAAATTATATTTTATATAAAATATATTTTTACCACTTCCATAGTTCCATTTTTTAGTTTTATTTTATGTGTTTCATTTATTAAGAACATGATTCCAAATAAAACTTGGTAAAGTTAAATGAAAATAAAAAATATTTCTTAATCTTTCAAGTGTTATTGGAAATCATATTGACTACTATAAGTGCATAGGGTATTGAAAAATATTATATGGGAGTTACCTATGTTATATATTTAATTAAAATATTATTTATTTTAAAATTTTTAATTTAGTTATGAAGGAAGAATGAAAATAATGGTGTGTGACTATTGGAAATGTATGAGGACTAAATGAAACAACACAATAAATACTAGTCAGTGAGTTATTTTGGAACTAAGTTATAGTGAATTAAACTATAATAAACCATATAGATGGTTAGAAAAATATTGTATAAGGATTATTTATTCTTGTTTTAAGATAGTGAGAGTGTTTCGATACGTTTAACTATTTTATACTATTTACACATAAATTTATCAATTTTATACTGGGATGATTACTGTATCCTTCTTGTGTTCTCTCAACACACTCTCCAAAACCATAAATATAATCTTAGGTACTCGTAAGTTTTTTATGCTACATAATATAAGAAAGATTTTCATTCTTCATAGTGCAATGTACTCTCTCTAGTTCATAAGATGGAGTTCAATTTTTTTTACATCACTTAATCCCAAAATATCATTCATAGATCAATTTAGTGATGGATTGAGAACTAATGAAATAATAAAAAGATATAAATGCATTCAAGATTTCATATTAATCAATTACACCACATCCCTTGAACCCCAATATGAAATTATCTAATCTTGATCATGTTAAAACAAATAGAATTAAAATGATAAAATGAAGTCTTCCCATTGATGATTCTTAATTTAATCTTCTATTAAAATGGTTAGTCTCTTGTCCATTATATAACTCCCTCTCTATGTTTTCTTCTCCTATTTTATACCTCAGTATGGTTATCATCAAAGTTGGTGATCACTCCACACTATTAAGAGAGGTTAGAATTATTACACATGTAAAACAACACCAAATCACCCACTGATACTCCACTAACCTTGGTCAGATGACCATAATCTCTCAAATCTGGATCTATTTCTATCTATAAAACTCTTTAATATATTACCTAATTTATAAATATATAATGATTCCCTTCATCGCCTCAATCTCTCCATGAGATGTACATGTACTCCATGTGTCTTGAAAACTCAACAATATATTCTATTACCTTTTAAATATTCCCTCTACAATAGGCATAAAATATCACTAAAAATTATTTTTTGATTACTCACAATCTATATGAATCCATTTATTACCTTGTAATGAAAAAACTAAAGTATTTATTTAATTATAAACCTAAACCTTGATTGGGTTTCAATACTGTCTATGTTAAGTCCACAGACAGTTCCAAAATTGTTGTGTTGTATTAATAATTTTCCTCAATACACCACTAGTTGGTATTCATAGCCTTCATGGAAACACTAATACATTATAATTCATTCAATATTCAAGGAATTTGATATATATTTACTCGATTTTTTTTCATCCATTAATTTGTGTATCCTTGGAATTAGGTTGATATCACCAGTTGGATCTCCATAATTTTCAAATCCTATGAAAATAGATAATGGAAACATCTAATAAAAACTGAAAGTTTCATTGTCTCAACATTAAATGAAATTGGAATTTATTATTTAAATCTTTCTTCATAAAAAAATTCTCCTAAAATTTCATATAAAAAATTCATGTTTTGGTCCCCATGAATTTGAATGCATTCAATGTGGGAATGCTTCACTATTATAAATATTGGTGTCATATATCCTTTCCATTAGATATTATTCCATAAAGTTGATGAGTGAAACATTCCTTATCTAATTTTATTTTATGAAAATATTAAAAATTTGTGTTTAGACATGTTTACTCTATCACGTTGCAATGCAGGGAAACATTAAAATTCATTCACTGTATTGGGATAAGATACTTTACAATATTCACCTTAGAATTATTTTGGGTTATTTTATAGCCTACGTATCATAATATCTTAGTCTTGATCCTCCAAGTATAAACTATTTGTATTCCATTACTAGTTACATGGTTATAGAGTGTTTTTCTAGTAGTTAAAAGGCCTTTCAATGTAGTTTATGACATCCTACTATATTTAATGATTCAAGGGATTTGGTTAAGAACTATTACAACTACTTGAGAATAATAAATATAGTGAGTAGATAGAATATTTCATATTCAGAGATACTATAAGTTGATATCTTTGATGTACGAGTCTTGGAATTCATTGGTCCATTTATTAAATCTCATGGGAATGAGTGTATAATTTTTTCTAATAGATTATGGGTCAATTTGGAATGAATCTATTTCATTACTAGATAGTATGGGTTCATATATGGTGATTGTTTTAGAAAATAAACCTTTTATAGATATGCAATTCCTATAACTATAATAAATGATAATGGTTTCTAATTTAAAAATATTCATTTTAGATAAATAATGAATAAATTAGGATTCAAACACAATAAAAGAATAACCTATCATCCATATCTTTATAGGTAAGTGAATGTTACAAAAAAGGATTTAATGGGATTCTTGAGAAAATAGTATGAAAATCAAGATATGATTGAGTATATAACCTTAAGGATACAATATAGGTATAAAAAACAATATATAAGTCACTAATTAGTATATTACCATCTATATTTGAATTGAGAAACATAATTTTAGTTGTGTGTTGGGATTAATCATTGAGGTGTTTGGGTCGTGAATCTATTCAACATATATTACATGAGTGTATCATAGAAAAAGAGATTTTATTAGAATGAGTTAGAGAAAATAATAAGGGATCCATATGAATATAGAAGAATTATGAAGGTAAAAATCCATAATTTTTCTTGAAATATTGATTCAATATAAATAATTCAATAAAGGATAGAAGGTACTATTATTCAATTTAAGACAAAAAAATATATCTAGGAAAAACTAAATTCCAGATTTTTTATACCCTTTAAGGTAATATAGGTAAAATAAAATAGAGCTATGAAAAATACTATAGAAGAAGGAGAACCATTCATAATGAATGTGAAGAGACTAAATCTATACTTTGTAAGGAATATGGTCAATAAATCAAACATTAATAAGTTCAAAACATAAGTATGCAAATGAAGTTTAGTTTATGACTTTGTAAGTTCATCTCATTAAAGAATACAATTAGAAACCAAAGTGCACTTCAATCCACCCATTATATTTTTTATCAATACATTGAAATCCTAGAATCCATAGATACATGTCAATATTTATTTGTTAGTTCACCCTTTCTATCCACCTATTTAATATAAATACAAAGGGAGGAAAGTTCTTCTCTCCATTATAGACACTATCAGATGTAAGGGTTTCTCACCTAGTATCCAACTTTTTGATTTAGTGAATTCTGATATGCATGGACCCAATCCAAGCTCTAGTAAATTGGGATACCATTATTATGTGACTTATTGATTATTTTTTTGCATATGTCTTGGGTCCATTTATTGAAAATCCTAACTGATCTTTTTCATGTGTTTTTTTCCTTTAAAAATATTTATGATTTTAAAAATGTATTGTTGATAGTTTTAATCAAAGTGTAATTTTATTGATGTTGTGTTTGATTTTCTACTCTTTCCACATTTAAAAAAAATTATTTATGGAAATAATTATACTATTATATTTTTCTATGTATTTTATTTTTATGCTTTGACCATATGACTCAGCTCTTAAAGGTGTTTTCTATTTTCTTATAATGATTATGATTTATGGTCTATGTATTATTTATTGACCACATGAACTTAATACCTTTTTTATTATTTCAACTCACCTTGTAGATTGGAATTTAGGAATTGGTGAAAAAATTATCTTCCTTGAATTTCGTCCTGATGATGAAGACTTATTTAATGTTACACGTGACTTAAGTCTGGTTTTTAAAAAACTGAAAGATCATAATCAACATCATAAATGCCAGGTTTTTCAGAAAACTTGATAATTTCTTATTCTATACCTCTATGAATGACATATGTATTTATGTTTAGTTGATTTGAATGTATTTCTATTATGACTTTCTATGTGTTCTGGTTTGGTTTCATTATGAAATTCTATAGAGATTCACATGAATATTACTACAAGTTCGATAAGTTATGCATGTTTCCTTTCTTAATGATAAATTTCTGATATATGATGTGAGCAAGGTCTTCGTGGTGGGGGATGAATTTTGGTGTTTTTTTATAAATATTTTTGGTATTTATTTGAATTTGAATTTTATTTTCTATATACCTAACATAAAATTTATGTGTCCATTTCTACTCCTAGCCATTTCTTCCTATGCATATTTTATTTAACACGCCATGATCAGTAATGGTATGATAAATTTCCACTTGCATAGATGTCCTACTTAGTCACTTAAACATTGGTTTTTGTTTCATATTAAGTATATTGAAGTTGTCAAAGCTATGTACCCTCAATTAGCTATGAGAGTTTCTAATGCAAGTGCTTCAAGGAAAATCTATGTTTTAAGCATAAGAATGCCTTAATTTTCAAGTTAATTTTTTTTAAAATCTTCTTATGTTTGAAATTTTAATGCTTTCACCTTCATGTTTTTTTTCAAGTTCGATATAAATTGGTATGAATTTATCATATTTGTGTAAAACGTCATAGTGGGAAAAAAATTTGGATACACAAAGAAACTGTTTAATTTTATCCCTTTTAATAGTTCTTTTTGAAGTTTTATGCACATACATATTAGCACATGTACCTCTTAAGTTCAATGAAAATAAAACAACATATTTATTAATATTTCATGTGTACTTGCATAGTTTGAATTATAATTAATATTATATAGAATTTAATTACTAGAAATTTTATTTAATTAATACCATTTGACCATTATTATTTCCTCGCTTAATGAAATAACATATTTTTTTTACTTCAGTTTAATTTATTTAGTAGTTTGTTCCCTACTATTCTATATTGATTGAATATTTTAAAACTCAATATTTGAGTACTAAAAATACTGTTCTATTATTCACTTTTCTCATATATATGTGTGAAATTATGATAATCAATGTTCGTGTTACAAATTATATACAATGGGTACAAAATTAGTTTTTCCGAATACAATGGAATTGAAATTGAAGAAGACTAGGACAAAGTACAGTATGGTAAGACCTATTTCCATCTATTTTGATACACTTTGCATTTGATCATATATTACATGGCTAGGAATATCTTCATGAATGATTGTTTCATCTTTCCAGGTAAAGACTATATTTGTTTTAATAGGAATAAATCTGGAAGTGTGTGCACCACTTGTGGATACCTTTCCTCTTGAGGTATATCTGATTGGAATTTTCTTGGTTAGAGTGGATATTTGGATTTAATACCTTTTGGGTTCATATAATTGTCTAGAATAAAGAATATAATAAAATTAAATGAAATTTAATGGGATGAGTAAAGAATAATAGTGTATAAGGATAGAAATGAACGCGTACAAGAGAAAATTAGTGTGACAATGATTGATTAAAAGATTACCGAGACAAGATTAAAATGGTTTGATCAATGTAGGTGACTCCATTTAAAATAATTTAAGCCTATTGTTTTGTTTTTGTTTTCAATTAAATAATAATGGTCTCTTTTTCTAATGTCGTAGTGTTGTTTTTTTAATTAATATTCCTACTTCTATGAAATTGGGTTGACACTCTTTGAGTAGTCATTTCCCATTCAAATGTTTATTTAGAATAATATCTCTACAAATTATCCTTTAATCCAATATAATGGTATAATAACACGCTATCTCCCTTTTCAAGATCCTTTGCATTGTGATAAATATAGAAACTTTCATTGTGTCATTTCTAGATCCATTATTTGTGTAGTGAGGTCCTATTTCTTTATCATACTAAGCAGCGTATAATTCTTCTATGAATTTACATTCACTGAATTATCATTCATAATTATATTCTAATTTATATTTATAATATTAACCTTGCATGCATTGCATATATTTTACATATTTTTTTGATATCTTATTTGATCACATAATCAAACAACGTCATATTTTTGATATTTGAATACTTTTAGGAAAGGATTATGCACAAAATTTTCGTATGACATTATAAGTCATATGATCATCAATGTTGTACAACATAACCACAATTTCCATATCATTTCTAGTGCTTCTTGGTACTTTGTTCCCAATAAAATACCCTTATTCTTGACATCATAACATTGAGTGTGCATCCAACTAGGTATATCATGGCATGATATGATAATTTCTAAAAACTAGTTACCTCCCAACTACTCAACTCCCAAGGGCATTGTGGTGTGATCAATCTCCATTGCAACGTGACCTCTCAAACCTAAAATCATGAGGGTCATTGAATTTTCACACCCAACTACACCACAATGTGACCATGATTCAGTGCAATCATCTATCCATGACGCAACTACCTTTTACACATAATAACTGATTTTTCATGCGGTGTTAGAAAATTGTGGTGTGATCAATGTCTTCCCGATGCAATTTTATTCCCTCACAATGCTACCATCTCTCCCACACCAAACAATAAGAACTCAAAATTTCATTTCCAAACCAATTTATTGTGATCTTCATGTTGTGAAGGACCAACTCAATAATCTTCACATTTCAAAACAAAATCACGACATGGCTATATGCATTTTGGCATTTTTTATTTTTTGGTGATAGTTTGTTGTATTGTTATGAGGTTTTAAATATTTTTTTTGTTTTTAATATCAAATTGAGTTTCTTAACATTGATTAATGGAGAAATTTCTCTTGGTTTCTTTTTCTATTTTCTCCATTTTCTTTTTCCCATTTGTACAGGAGAACCTTGTTGTGACTGGTAAAAGCGTACTTTAGTTACAGTTATGAATTGGATAAACAACTTCATTGATGAAGGAATAGACATTATATCCAAATTATAGAAAATATCTATTTTGTTAAACTATGAAACTTATACTACATATGATTCTCTCTCTTCGTCTCCCCAAAAATCTTACCAAACATGATTTTTTATTTTTTTATCACCCATTATTTTTCCCATAAAATTGTTTCTTTGTACCATATGTTGCTTTAATTTCATATCTCAATTTATTATTTCATTTTAATATTTTCATTTTAGGATATTTAATTTTTCATATATTTTTTTACTCAATCTTATATTGACCTCAAATTATTGTGTTTATTTCAGCGTTGACATTATCTTTCACTCATGAATAGTTTTATTTATGATTTTTTCATAATTTATTGCATATTTTATTTTACTTATTATTGGTGTTTGTTGTTTCTTTATATTGTTGGAATATAGTGACTTAGATCATGACATGGGAGATAAAAAGGTATGTTGGATTCATACACAATCACATATACATTTTAGATTCTATAATTTTGAAGTCTCATTTGGGTTTGTTTATAATCCTATAACCTTAAATGAGTTTCAAGTGACATATATATTTCTTATTAGACAACTATCACCTTGGAGGGTGAATTTTTTTATTATAAATCCATCAAAAAGTTGATTCCAATTATCTTTTTGTTCACTCAAATGTTAAGAGTTCTTTTTGAGAATCTGGTTTCCATTTATATTATATTCAATAGGCAACTAATGTGGCCAAGTTATATATATTTCCATAAGATAATAGTTGTTGAGACTCTATCCAAACTCAAGGGATGGTAGAATATCATTGTCACAATATTAGTTGGTCTAACACTAGAAATAATGCTCTTTTATAGACATAAACAGAGAGATGAGGGTTCATGAGTCCCTATATTTCATAATTGTAAATTGTTGGTAATTGCTACTTTAAGATTTTGGGATAAAGAGGCCTCCTTATAAGAGAAGGAAAATATGGTGGGGGGGGGGGAGAGGCACATAGGGGCCTGATTCTACTCTAATTTTTTTGGATGATGAGGCCTTAGGGGAGAGGGAAAACTAGAATGGGGCAGATCCAAAGGGAATACTAGTATCGGGGAGTGTGTAGAGTCAGAGGGAAAACTCACAGGGGGGACTGGAAGGGGGTTCTAGAGGGAAAACTGGTGGGGGGTGTGCAGATCCAGATAGAAAAATATTAGTGGGGAATGGTGGGGGTGGTGTGTGTGTGGGGGGGGGGGGTCTAGAAGAGGTGGTGGTGGGGGATTGGAAGGGGTGGGGACCTGGAAGGGGTGGTGGGGGGACTGGAAGGGGTGGGGACATAGCAGGGGGAACTGGAAGGGGAGACCGGAAGGGGTGGGGGAAGGGGGATTGATAGGAGTGTGGGGGGGGGGGGGACTAGAAGGGGGTGGGGTGGGCCTGGAAGGGGTGGGGGGGGGGGGCTGGCAAGGGTGGAACTGGTGAGATAGGGGGTGGGATTGGCAGGGGGGATGGAAAACTAGAAGGGAGACTGGTAGGGGGTGGAACTGGAAGGGGGGACTGACAGGGAGGACTCAAAGGGGGATGAAAAACTAACAGGGGGAGGAAAAACTAGTACATGGGTCTAGTAGGGGTTAATTGGTAGGGGAGACTGGCAGGGGGGGACTGGTAGAGGTGGGGGGAGAGTGGAATTGGAAGGTGGTGGTGGGGATTGGCTGGGGTGGAACTAGCAATGGGTAGGAAAAATTGGGGGGGGGGGAGAAAACTGGTAGAGGGGCATACTGTGTTTCTGGATAAAATATATATTTTTTCATTTTATGTATGCTATAGACATAGTTATAAATCATGGCTATAGGTATATAACCACAATTCAAACCATGGCTATAAACTGATGTTGAAATATCTATAGCCATAGATTGAAACTGTCACTATAGATGTGACCCTATTGTTAATCCAATAGGAGCCAAAGTCCACCAAACCATGGCTATTACCTATAGTGACAGTTATAAACTATGTCTATAGCCTAAATTTCTAGCAGTATAGACCACCTAGAGGTCTTGCCTCTGAACAAGTTCTATGCACTTAAGCCTCATCTCCAAGAGGATAATCACCAAAATACTATTATAGAACCATGTCCAACTATCATTACAGAGGAATCTTGAAATGAAATCAAGATGTTCATGGTCAAAGATTATATCTGGGGAGCTAACCCAAGAAGGAAAAGGAATCCAAAACCTAGTCCTATATGAAACATGTACCCAAATTTACCATTGACCAGTTCCCTGATGTTTTGAGTCAATAAGTAGGTTATCAGAGTTCTGGTGAATAGATATGTCAACCACCATTCTAAAACTAGAGTCCTTGGCCTCAAATATAAAATTGAAATTCTTTAACACTTTTCTATTCAACCCAAACCAAGATCAAGACACTAAAGTACAAATTTGGAACCCACTCTGATACCACTCTGTCACAACCCGCCCCAACAAGGCCTGATCTGCGACTCCCCAAGACTACCTCCATAGGCAAAGGGCTAGTATAAAATGTATATCACACACATGGGAGACCTTAGCCTAAGATACCTATATACACGCACCCATATACACCTCCATAAAATTGTGCAGAGATACCATATAAGAAAAAAAGATTAATGCATGCGTACATATATCCCACAACTAGAGTACAACAGGAGTAAAAAAAGGTAAAAATACATGGACACCAAAAACTATAAAACCATCCAACATGCTCATATGAAGGGGATCACTGTCAATGAAACTACAAGAAATCTCATTGTCCAAGCTCTTGTAAACAAACTGTTTGGTCTAGCTCACTATGCTCCACCTCCTCTGGGTCCTCTTGGGACTCCATCGAAAGGCCTATCATCTGTAGAAGACATAACATATATGGAATAATCCCATGCATGAGTGATTATAACAATAATCAGTAGGTTACCCAAATATTAAAAAGAAAAGGTATCAATTGAAATAAAAGTCTGACCGAACTAGCTAGAGGTAACCCAAACAATAGAGAAACTCCATCCCATACATACTTGGATATATAAGACTAGTTAGCTCTATCCACATGGTGTGTCAGCAAAGAGATGTTACAACATTGGAAGGAAAACCTAGAATCATCCATATATACTCATTTCATACTCTAACTCTCATGGGGCTCTGACCACACAACCAGCTACATGATTATCCTCAAGGATCAAAAGGTAATTATCAACTAGGAGAACATACTCTATGATCTCTTCCGACTCAGTTAGAACTCTTCCAAGAGATACACTTCATAGGTCACAACTTTAACATCCCCTATGGAACATCTGAGATATACCACTCCATCAGGTATCACAAAACTGATGGAACATCCCCGACATCCTAGGTGGCATACATCTGAGAGAACATGCTTGTCAGATCTCACTAAAAGGAAAGTCATAATGGAACCTAGAGGATATCGATACTCAGATGGGGGATCTCACCCATCTATAACAATGGATTCTACCAAATCTCCTGGAACTATAAAAATTCTCACTAATTAGAAAGGGGATCACTCTAAGAACCACTGGGGGACACTATGAACCCGGTTTGGAACATTGAAGACCACAACTTATTGGATAGTGAGTCACCCCTAGGACCACTAGGTTACACCAAAAACCCAATATGATAACTCAATGATCTCTCCCAGAAATGGGATCACTCCCAGGATTGCTGGGGGACACCACAAACCCAATATGAAACCCTAGAGATCATATAGCTTAGATAGGTGATCATCACCTTTGTAGTGTTAGTCATGACAATTCTAAAAACCCAACTTGGAACAACTCATGAAGCAGGGGATCATACTCTTGATGATTCCAAAAAACCTACTAAAACCATCAACTAGGTAGGGGATACTATCCACTATATAGGGGATCATATAACTGATGATTCCAAAAACCCTACTGGGTTGTCCTGCTAAATAGGGGATCACTGCCCATGTAGTGTTGGTCATAATGATTCTAAGAAAATGATATTGAAAAAAAGATATGATAAAGGATCCCACATCAGCCTACCCATAGGGATGAAAAAACTCTATCCAAGATCATCCTATCAAGGGAATCACAATCCTATACTGAGGACATAATTCCACACTGTTCCCTCATAGGGATAGACCAAGGGACCCACTCAACCATTGCTAGTCCAAACCTCACTAACATAAGTGACCCACAAAATTTCTTCACCTCTTATCTCCAAGGACCATACCATGACCACCATCACATTCTACACATAAAACTTCCTAGGATGGAAAACTCATAGGCTTAAATATGAGCCCTGAAGAAGGATATATACCAGAGGAAGCTCCACTAATACGACTACACGACATGTTTGGGGAACTATATGAAATGTGAACCTGCTTGAACACATATCCATATCCTATGATGGATGGATTGGCTGACCATGTGGGCTTACACAACATGTATAGGGTGCACACAACATGTATCACCTCCCCAGGACCTGGTAGTGTACTTCCCCACATAGCCTGGCCAACCATGTCTCACGCACGACATGTACCATAGGGTATATGGAATGTCTCAGATAAATGGCCTGTTGGTCATGTCATATTCCAATGCCTGTGTCTAACACCCCATACTCATGTACTATGGATATGTATATCCACACAACCATGCCATTTTTCATGGAAATCCCACAGAATGTAACCCCGGTACACAACATGCTGTCCCCAAAATCCAGCTTTCTCAAAAGGGAAGAACACACGATATGTTCTGCTGAACTACACACCCTGTGATCGAGAATTCTGAAGGGGTTTCCCTACGAGCCACTCGAATCACTAGGGTTTCCCCAGAAACTTTCAGATCAAACCTCATGAGATCCCTAGAAGTTTTATAAGGGATCTAAAACATTAAAAAAATTCAAAAAAATGGTATCAGGAAATAAATTGAAAATCTACCTACCTAATAGAGAAATGATGAATCTTTGGGGTAAGATCCATGCACTGAAGCCACTGCACCATCATCTGGGAGTGATCACCGTCAAGATAGAAGATCATCGACACCTTTTATCCTTAGACCTACCTAAGTTCATCCATAAATAAAAAGGGGGAGGGTCTTATCTCCTCTCACTTGTATGCACAAAAAGGGGAGGGGGAGGGTTAATTGATTTAATTTTTATTAAATCAATAAACCTCCTTTTAACATTCCTCTTACGACTCACCTCAGACCCGACACCCGATGCTGATAAATTTTATGTTTTTCCTAGGGTAAACACCATGTTATGAACTCAAACACATGCTCAAATTTATGATTTGAGGCTCTTATCAGGTGTTATTCCATATTTCCAAATAAAGTGCACACAAGTGATAAAATGTATATAATATTTTTAATTTTTCCACAGCAAGGATCTATGAGCCCTGGAATCTTGTGCCGATTTAACCTCTATCTTTACAATTATTATTAGAAATATTACAAATTCTTATAGGTCAAAACCCATATCACTACACAAAAATTATATTAGTTATGGTATTGATTTCAATCAGCTACTCCAAATCAGATCAAAATATAATCCAATAAACATTAATTACCAATTATTGTAGCCTTGAATCTCAAAATCCTTTGGATGATATATTTATCTTTCAATATAGATTTTTTAATTCTTTAAAAAAATATATTCAACCCATTTTACATAGATATCCTACTCCATATTCAAAAAATATT
Organism: Viscum album; assembly: GCA_963277665.1. Lineage (NCBI taxonomy): Eukaryota > Viridiplantae > Streptophyta > Magnoliopsida > Santalales > Viscaceae > Viscum > Viscum album. The sequence continues at coordinate 448,941,250 of OY728157.1, read as the reverse complement.
TAGTATATTTATTTATCCATATAATAATCACTTATCATGTACATGAATATTAGCTCTCCAATAATTAGATATAAGAGTTTATACTATGAATATTTCTTTTCAATAACTCCATGAATAATATGTCTATTCCAAGAAGAATCTATTTCACCTACTTTTCAACTAAATAATAACAGTATACATTCAATTCATTGGATTCTTTCATATCACCCAATATTTAACATACATTGATTTTATTTCTCATAGGAGAATTGATAATAAATACAACAATAATCTTCAAAATGTTGTAAAATTGGGTTCCTTAGACCCAAATTTTTAAGTATTTTTTTGAGTATCATGCCACATGTGTAGTGAGTTATGCATGATTTACACTCACCATTAGAGTGTATATATTTCTGAATCCACTATTTAAATGTTAATTTTCAAAGATTATATGTCATATAAAAAGGTTATAACAATCCCCATACTATAATGAGAACCTCAAGATACCATGACATTAATTTTAAACATATTCCCTATAATCTAGATACATCATAATGACTGGACATAGATGACGTATGAATATTAGGTGTTAGGGGATCATAAAAATTGGGACTTATTATCATGATTTTTTTACATAGTTATCTCTAGTAGGTGATATCATAAGGTTAGAACCACCAATCGGAACACAACATGTTTTGGGTGTCATTGGATGTTCCAATATACAGACATGTGTATTGGTCTCCTAAATTGAGATCATTTTGAATATGTTCCATTTGATCACATACTTTGATGCAAGGAAAAATCCATGAAAATTAATTTATAGAGAGATAGCCTATTTTGAGTTCTTCATTGGTGGCATGACATTGGTTGAATGGTCAAGATAGAAATTTTCAATTTCTAGTTGAGTAATTCATATCCCAGGCCTAGTTGATCCAGATGGTAGTACCTTTATAAATCTATTTTAATGGTAGTTGAAGTTAAATCCATCTAGTTAGATCAAAATATAATAAATAAATAAGGGAATATGACACAAGTGTGTGTTCTATTTTATGAGATATCGTATGAAAAAGAGACTATATTAAATCATGTGTGTTCGTAGGATGGATGTCATTGCTATACCTATTCCTTGTCTATTTAAGGACCTTGATGGGTTTATAGACTCTACAATTAATCTGTGAATACTATTAACTAATATTGAGATAAGGTTCTAGAAATTCACACACAATAGTGTATTCAAGAATCCATAATATTCTATTGAATAGGTATATAAAACATGATGATCCCCACCATGGGTTCTGAGAGTTGTCTAAGTTTTATTGATCACTGATAAATAAATAAATTCATTATTATTCAAGTATAGAATAATTGGGTTGAATTTATTTATTTAAATTATTTATAAGTGTTTAACTAAATACAATGAATAATATTATATGAGAAACTATTATTTTAATATTCCAAGTTTATTTAATATGAGTAGTAATTATGAGTCTTGTTAATGACTCAAGTTTATCACATAAAATATTTATTATATGTTACAAGTATATGATAAAATAGAAATTATATTTATGGTAGTTAGTTTTTCATAACTATTTATTTATTACTTATTTAGTGTAAAATTAATATACATAGGTCGAGGAAACCTAATCTGGAATTTGAGGCATAAACTATATAAGTTGAGGAGAATCTCATTCCATGTACTATTCATCAGTTGGGAATTGAGAGTTTATATATCCTTTTAATTTCTAGACTGAGAAATGCTCCAACCAAGAAAATAATCTTATAACACCTTCACAGATCAAAGGAATAGGATTTTGGTGATCATTGTGACATGAAAGGGATCATCAGAGCTCCATGAAAGTACCCATAATATGATGAATGATGTGTGCCTAGATTCTCAAATCGTTGGTGAATGATCTAGAGGGGTTCAGCCTTGGATATTTTGAGCATTGGTCGCCAATGAAAAGCGATATATGATCACATTTCAAATCGAATATGTTAATCATTATATTTTATTTTTTATACTTTGAATATTCCACATGAGATCATCATACCATATCAGGTCTTAGATTGTATGAGATGACAAGTTTCATCACTCTAGTGACAATTTTTTTTAAATCTCTAGTCCACTAACGTCCACTACACACACAAATTCCATCAATTGGTATCATAGGTATCATGTAGATTTTTTGATCCAAGGAAATTTTTTTTTCTTTAAATTAAAGTATATGGTTTGAAATAGATCCAAACAGAATACACCACACATCAATCCGATATCAAATGGCCATGTTATGACCATATGATATTTTTTATAGATCTAAAGTGGTAAAATCTAGTGTATTAAAATTGAAGTGAGAGGAGGAAATTAATAAGAATACATTATTCCAGTTAGAAAAGGATGGAATTTAGTTATTTTTTATTTATCTGACTGATGACCACATTTCCACACCCTTTGGGAATAAATTTTTTATTTTAGAAAATTAATTTTTTTTGTTTAGGGGGTGTGGATGACTTTTAGTGGGTTTTTGGGTCAATTTGTTTCTATAAAAGAGAATAAAAAATGGATCTCTTATTTCTAAATCCTATTTATATGATACGGAAACACACATTTTAATTTAGGTGGCCTTAAAATGTTTCCCAGAAAACTAAATAAAAAAAATTAATCTTCCTTTGGAATATTTCCCTATATGGGACCCCTCCATATTCCATCCTTGTCGAGACAACTTCCCTTTCCTAGCAAAGTCCAAGACTCCCATGGGCCTCCTCCACCTACGACGAGACTAATCGGCCAACCAGCTCCCTTATTGTTCCTCCCCGACTGGATGCCGCAATGTGCCTCCTCCCACCGGTTGTCTCCATCTGAATGAGCTCACTACCCTAGTGCTGATTTTCCTCTCACTGATTGAACACTGCCTATGATGTGATGCACTCCACACTACCTAGTTGATGCCCACCACTATATCCCCGCCTAGACTAGCTACCTCGTTGGTCCTCCAGTGCACCAAGCTCCGACTTCCACCACCTCACCATGGGTTTCCACTACACTTGGTTACCGCCACCAACCAGATCTGACCCCATACCCCCCTCACACTACTCATCCCAACCCCTGCTCAAACCCTTTCAAGCTCGATCATCATGTCATTCTTCATCACCACCCTGGTCGACCGCCATCTTAATGGCTGAATCTGGCCACCACCTATCATGCTTCCCTAGTTGAGACCATGTTGTCACCATGCCCTACTGCTAGTATGATTTCCCTATGTAGCACCCCAATGGAAAGGTAACCCATTCTACAACCTCATTAGGTTATATTGGACCCGATCCACCACATAGTGGGTCAGGGTAGGTTGGCCCAACATGGAACAGGTCTAGGCGGGCCTTCCTGGTGAAGAACATCCCTTCCCAAGGTGTGCTTGACCTGAAACAGACAGTTGTGGTTACAACCCAAACTGTAATGGGCCTAGATGTCATTTCGAGGCCTGGGAAATTTTTATACAATCAAAAATTAATTTAATTTTAGTATTAAATTAAATTAATTAAATATTAATTTTTGGTTAAAAAATTTAATATTTTAATATTCTGGGGAATATTAATTAAATTAATGTATTAAATTAATTAATTAATTAATTAATTGAAATTAAAATTAAATTAATTAATTAGTTTAATTTTTTAAATTAAAATTAAATTAATATTGGGAATGAATAAATTATTTTAATTTAAATAATTAATTTACTTTATTTAAAATCTCTAATACATTAAATTTATTGTAATTTAATTTTATCATGATGATCGGTGTTAAGAACTGACTGACCCTATGTATGTTTGGTTTATTTTATTTAATTAATTATTACATGTGTTTGATGTTTGTAATAAGTATTTAGTTTTTATTCTTATCTTCACATCCTATTTTTTCATTTAAATATATATAAGGGCATGCACATCCATCAATATTTTTGTATATACATTTTTCTTCTTGAGACCCCCTCACCTGCATATGAGTAAATTTGTGTTATTCCAAAGATGATTTACAACGTGGACCACACCAAGTCGAGGAGAAATCTAGATGAGAAGTGCACACTCTGGACTAAGGATGAGTTCATGTGTCAATCCACAACTTAGGTATGATTCCCCTAGGTCATTGTTGATCCAAATTTTAAATGGATGAACCAATATTATATGTTCAAGACAAATTAAGTATTTTTATTTCCTTCATGCATTTGTTTATTATTTTATGAATTTTCATGATAGTGAGAAACAAATAAAATAATAAACCATAAAATGCATAAAGAAGTGATGGATGTTTTTCTATTAATATTCAGTTGTGATAATGGAAACATAGAATGAATAGATTAATAGAAATGGATTACATTCATCAAAAAAATTAAAAACCTCAAAGAAATATGATGTCCCAAATGCCTTCCATAGATTGAATTTGAACACATCTGGGTGTTCGGGGTGCTCGTTAGCTATAGTTGAGGGTGCCTCTTACTAATGGAGAATTCTTATGAGTATGATGAGTTATCTTAACAGACATTGTTATTCAAGGAGTAATCATAGATAGATTGTTGAAACTTTAGAGGAAAGCATTGAGTAAATCATGTTTATGATTTTAGAAGATGAGACTTCACTCAACAGATCAAGGATCCATGATTTAATGTGGTTTATTAGTCAAACACCTACCATGAACTTTCCGAGTAATGGCGTAGTCATAGTTTATAGACTATAAGGAGAGGTTCAATAATCCTTTTCTTTAGAATACTCAAGAGACATAGTATTCTGATTATAGTACAAAGGGTTTCTAGAATTCAATAAAATAATAGGAGACATATAATTATTTAAATAATTAGTAATTTCTAATTTATAATCATGATAAAAGTAATAATATTGTTTTTAGAGAAAAATAACAATCAATACCGCAAGTAAATTTCAATAATATCAGAAAAATAAAATGTATAAACTAGAAAGAGTTCCCAAATAGTAGTATAGGCACTTTCACATAGTATTATGACATTGAAAATTCAATACTTGGGTGTCCCTAATACATGTTAAACCACCTCAGTAAGCGAGGTTGTTAAAAATACTTACTGGAGACTCATGTATTACACATATTATGGATATGTCATAATTCTATCATCAACATTCATTGTAAGTTGTGGATACTACATCATCCAGTGGATGATATTACATGTAGTGTCATCTCTGAAAAGGTCATGAGGATAAAGTTAAGCGCAGATATTAATGAATGGTGATTACCCAAGATATGTGTAAATTTAAAGATAGAACATGATCTTTTAATGGATCCCTTTATCATATCATTTTCAACCATTTACTCCAGTATATTTTAAGATTACAAATAAAAAAGTATGGAGAAAATTCTTTGTTACTTTTTAGGTAAGGTTATCTAAGAAATAATAACATTGTAGAAATATTAATCTTTAGTTATTATTGTGAACAAGTTAAAAGACAGGGAAAAAATTAAAATGATAAACATGATGTCAAAGGAAAATTCACAACATCTTAAAAGAAATAGGTATTAAATAGTAGGATATTTTCTTTTCATATCATGAAATAAATCTATGGAAGCTTGAATACAATTAACTAAATTAATGAAGAAAGTGGTCATTTCTTCTTTAGGTATATTCATCAATTGAAAGAAATGTTTCTATTATAATTTTGGGTATTAAATACAATATACCTATTACATGTTTGTATTTAAATATAGTAACCAATCAAGTAAAGAAACATTAATAGAATTATGGTGTGTTCTCCAAGTATCTGAGAAAGGGTGGTTCCAAAGTCAATGATGAGAAGCACACAACTTCTAATATCCAACTTAAAGATTCTAGATAAAAATTTGTTAAGTATTACGAAAACATTTATCTCACATGTACTTTGGAAATAAGGATACATTATTCTAGTTTAGGAATGAATGTTTTTTTGGTGTTTAATACCCAAAAAATAATTCTTTAATTCTAGAATTGTTCATAATACATGATGAATAAGAAATGTAAGACTTATATACCCAGTTGTGGCATGATAATATTTTTTCAAGAAAAACTAAATTGTTATCAAGGATATACTGATTATGGTTTTAGAATATTTGTATTTAAAGACCTCAGGTACTATCAACACACTTATTTACTTATTTCTGGACAAATACCTTTATAAATAATGGTAATCCACAAAGATTTTAGAATTATTTCAGAAAGAGATAATAAACTATTCCAAGGGTAATCTAGTGGTAATTATACTTGATAAGATTCATTTAAGTGTTTAAGAAATGTGAATGTAAAGTATGTATTTTCATAGGCCTGCATTCCAAAGAATATCTCGACCGAGAAATCATCGATCATTATAATGTAGCATAGAGTAATTCCTCAGTTCACATTACCTTATCCAAATCAAAGATATAATTCCAATAAGGAGGATCGATGAAGAGTATTTCATGTTAACATTGATCAATAAAATGTATCATGGAGAAATTTCTAAATGAAAATTTCTGTAGACACATCAGATACATAATATAAGTAACGTTGAGTCAATAAGGTTTCCTTATGACTTTTTAATTCCTATATGTTTTGAAAATCACAAACACATTTTCTTAAGGAAAATTATCTTTCTCTAAAGAGTTATTTTCATAAGGAAGATTTTATTTCTTTAAGAAAAAAGTTATCCTTACCTTGTTTTTTAATACCTTATTAAAATTATTCTAATAACTAAGTTTAACTATTTTACTAAGACTAAAATTTGGATCCTTATCAAAATCCTCTAAATCTTATAGTTTCTTAGATATCGAGTCTTTCTGTTTTCATACTCTCAATTCTCTGAAATTTAGACTTCGAATTCTCTAAAATTTAGACTTTGAATTATCCTAATTTCAGACTCTGAATTCTCTAAAATTAGACTCTAAATTCTATGAATTTCAGACTCCGAATTCTCTGAAATACATAATTTGAATTCTATAAAATTAAAACTCCAGATTCTCTAAAATTCAGACTCCAAATTCTAAGAAATTTAGATTCCAAATTCTATGAAATTCAGACTCCGAATTCCTTAGAATTTAGACACCGAATTTATCAAAATTATGACTCCAAATTACTTAGAATTCAGACTCTGAATTCCTCATAAGTTAGACTTCAAATTCATTAGAATTCAAACCTCGGAATCTGTTGAATTCAGTTTCCAAATTCTTTTGAAAATCAGAATCTGAATATCCATGCTTCTAGAATCCAATTGTTTATATGTTTATACACTGAATTCTATTTTCCCTAGATTTCACATATTCAAATTTATTTAATCTACTTAATTTTCCTTACACATGGTTTTGTATCTATAAAATGATGTCATACAATTTGTTTCTAACTAACCATTGATTGAGTGACGCATGTACAAGACCATTCAAGATTCAAGAAAAAATATGACTGTTGGAGGAGGGATCTGACCGTTGATGTTTTTCCTATAAATAATATCTCATTTGAACAAGCTAGATATCTATCTATCGACTGATGATCCTAGAGATTACATGCAGTGAAGTGATTTATAGAGAGAGAAGGACTCTCAGGCCTTCTGCATTTTATGAACACCTTTTTCTAATGTGTACATCTTGTTCAACTTTCTTCATGCGATTTTTATTATTACTATGTAAAATCTAGGTCTTACAGGGATAAGAAGACAACATTGATGACTACCTTAAAGATAGATGGATTTCGAGGGTAGTAAGACAAATTCTGATATTCCTATCGAGGGCTTAACCTAGTGTGGGTAAGACAGAATTTATTGAAACTATAAACCAAGAGACCTATATCCAAGGATATTGGATACCCTACTATTTGGGTTAAAATATTTACTACTTGTTACTTGTTCTTGTTTCTGGTTTTATTTTCTTTTTATTTTTATTAAGAAATAAAGTTCAACTTTTTTATAATTTCTTGTACTTTTACTGTCTCAGAAAATTAAGATTCTATACGCTTTAAGGTAGAATCTTTCTCTAAGAAAATTGTTCTTAAACTTCTTTTCTAGATCCATCTTTATGGACCCTAAGAAAGTTTGTTTTATATTTAATAACCAAAGAGGGTTTTTGAATTTACTTTTTTCAAATTTGTTAAACATAGAATTCCTTTTTAAGGATACAAGAGAAAGTTTTTAAACCTACAATTCACCTCCCTATTGTTATTGATCATCTACATATTTTATTTCAATCCTATAATTGGTATTAGTGGAGGTATCTAAAATAATTATACTCACATGTAAGTTTTCTTGATTAAGTTTTCCTTGTTATAAATTCTTCTTGCTTAACTTTTCTTATTCAAGTTTTTCTTATAGATTTTTATCTTTGTTTATAAATTTACTCTATTATCAAATATCGTGGAAAGGTATTTTCTTATAGAATGGTAGGTATACATGTTGGTTATATTGAAAACTTAAACCCTATCAGACCACCAATATTTGATGGTAATGATTATGAATACTAGAGAGATAAGATAAATACTTTTGTCATTAACACTGGAGTAGACAACTTTTTCATGATTACTGGAGATTAAAAAATTCTAGAAAAAGAAGTCAGAACCTTCCCAAACTAAGAGAAACTAGAATATCAACTAAATTACAAGGTTAGAAATACTTTGTTGTGTTCTATGACCAGGAACATATATAGTCAAATATCTTCTTGTGAAGTTTCCAACTGTATCTGGAAGAAACTTAACATTACACATTTTGGTACTTCTAAAGTGATAGAAACTATAAGAGCTATGTTAAGAGAAAAATATCATGGATTCTTATTTTCTTATGGAGAACCTATTTGAAAATTACAACAAAGATTTATGACCATTTTTAACAGTCTTCAATATATGGGAGAGAAAGATCCTAATGATGAAGTTCTTGTAGATAAAATAATTGACAGCATGACCAATGAGTGGGAATCAAAAAGGAAAACTATTGATGAGAACAGAAAAGTATCTAACATTACCATTGATGAGTTATTTGGAACTATCCTTTAGTATTAAACCAGAATGAAGAGATATGTTAATTTCAATAAAAAGAAAAATGGCAATGGAAGTGTGTCTTTCACTACTACATATAAAGTCAAGACTCCCGAAATGGTAAATATATCTAAGAAATCTATTGTTATATCTGAATCAAGTGATAGTGTTCATTCAGAGAATGAATTAGCCAATCTTGATCAAATGATGAACAATATTGTGGGAAAAAAATATTTTCAGTACAAATATAAGAATAAAGATAGAAAAGAAAAGAATGATTCTGAAGTAACCTATTGTGAATGTAAAAGGGTGAGACATATCAGACCTGATTTTCCTATGCTTAAGAGAAAAGAAAAGAAGGAAAATCATTCTTAGAGAAATATAAAGAATTACAAAAAGTCTAAGGATAAGATAGTCTTTAAATAAAATGACACCTGGAGTGTCAGTGGTGGTGATTCCTTAGATGAATATTTAGATTATAAATCTTCTGGTCAGAAGAATATTGGTCTTATAGCCAAAGTACCTATTACAAATCATTGTCATATGGATAAGGTACACAATAATGAATCCTTAACCAATATTTATTTAAATACTAATTTTACAAATGAAGAATATTACAAATCTTCGGATGATGAATCTTCCTCCTCAGAAGACAATACCTTACCTTCTTTTGAAGAAGTTTATATATTTTCTAAACTACTTGAGAATGAAAATTTTAAGATAAAAAAGAAGTTAAAGAAAGAAAATTCAAGAATTTCTATTTTAACTAATAAATTATCAGATTGTTCTAAGGTTCTTGATTAAAAAACTTTTGATTTTGAATTTGTTTCTAAAAAACTTATGAAAGTTAATTCTGAGAAGGATAAACTTTCTAAGGATCTTTAAAATGTTACTTCAAATAAATATATTTCAGAGAATAATTCAAGTTCTAAAACTAATGAATTTGATGATAATAATTTATTCATTAGACTGAAATATGAATTTTTTTCCATAAAGAAACTTTTATCACATTTTACTTCAAGAAGGGAAGAATTTGATAAAATGTATTTACAACTTCATCCTCTTAGGAATTGTTTTGTATTTGGTTATACTCATTCAATACCAGTTTTTAGTAATAATTATTGTGTTTCTAAAAGTTCTCCATTTTTTAATAAATTTAAATGTGGTGGAAATTAGGACAAAAAATGTTCTTTAAATAAAACCCAATCTTTAGGTTTTCATAAATATTATTTTTCTAAGAAAATGTGGATTCCTAATATTTTACTTTCTGAAATTTCTGAATCCAAGAAATTTTAGATTCTGAAAATCAAACTCTTTTATTTTCATGAATATAAAGAAATTACCAATATCAATACATGGTATATGGATAGTGGATATTCCCGCCATATGACTGGTAACAAAAACTTCTTTTAAAATATTATTAATACCAAATGAGAAAAAGTAACTTTCAGAGATAATGCTCAGGGAGAAATTTTTGGTATAGGTAAAATTGTTATTCTTGGAAAAAATTTGATTTCAAATATTTTATTTGTTAAAGGTCTTATGAAAAACCTCATTATTATAAGTCAATTATGTAATGAAGGTTACCTTGTGAATTTTAGGAATGATAAATTCATAGTACACAATTCTAAGGAAGAGTTTAGTCTCTCTTCCCATAGGAATGAGAATGTTTATTCACTAAACATAGAAGACTTTAGGAGCCAAGACCTACATTTCCTTAGTGCAATGGAAGACTAATCTTGGTTATTGAATTGAAGTTTAGGACACCGTAACCTTAGGAAATTATGAAAATTATCAAATAAAAGACTTTTTAAGGATTTAATGAATATTAGATTTGATTCTTCCAAAGTTTGTGATCCTTCTCAATATGGAAAGAAACATAAATCAGGTTTTAAATCAAACAGTTAAGTCTCAACTTCTGATGAATTACAATTAGTGAATATGGATCTTTTTGAACCAAAAAATGGGATGCATTGAAGGAGAATACTTTATATTTGTTTTAGTTGATGATCACACAATATTTACATGGGTCTATTTTATAGAAAAGAAATATGAAGATTTTTTATTATTTCAAAACATTTAGAGCCCAAGTTAAAATTTAGAAAAAAATTCCATTGATACTATTCATAGTGATCATGGAGGAGAATTTTAAAATTCCGATTTTAAAACTTGTTGTAGTAAGAAAGAAATTACTCATAACTTCTCAACTTGAAGAACTCCTCAACAGAGTGGTGTTAATGAAATAAGAAATATAATTACTTACGAGATAACGAGAACCATGTTGAGTGAATATTCTATTACTAAACATTTTTGGGCTGAAGATATTAGTACTTCTTGTTATACTATAAATCGAGTTTTAATTAGAAATTTTCTTAACAAAACACCTTATGAATTGTGGACTAATAAAAAACCTAAACTCTTTTTCTTCAAAGTATTTGGATGAAAAGTTTTCATTTTGAATACTAAAGATAACTTACATAAATTCACACCCAAATATGATGAGGGAATTTTCCTAGGCTACTCCACTACTTCTAAGGATTATAGATTTTTTAACAAAGATACTTGTACTACTGAAGAAACAATGCATGTTAAATTTAATGAAACTGATCCTTTTGTTTTTAAATGATCCCAACCTACATCCTCATATGTGTTTTAAAAAACTTATTATCAAATTTTGATAGAAGATTCTTCTAATAAGGAAAATGTTTAAGAAAATATTTATAAATCATTTACCCTTTAATATTTTCTACCATATGTTGATGAATAAGTTTTACAGAACCCAAATCAGTTGTTTCTTAAGAATCATCCCAGTGATAGTATCATTGGTGATGTAAATCAACCTGCAAGGCCTATAAGTTCTTTAAAAAATGAAGTAGAACATATAGCATTACTTTATTAATTAGAACCAGAAATCACTAATGAAGCTTTAGGTGATGATGATTGGATTAAAGCCATACAAGAAGAGGTAAATGAATTTGAAAGGAATAAAGTCTTGAACTTGGTTCAAAGACCTAAGAAAACTTTTGTAATTAGTTTAAAATGGGTATTAAAAAATAAATGTGATGAAAATGGAATCACAATAATAAATAAAACTAAATTAGTTATTAAATTCTATAATCAACAAAAAGGAATAGACTATGAAGAAACCCATTATTTAGTATCTAGACTTGAATCTCTTCATATTTTACTTAACTTTGCAGCATTCTTTAATTTCAAACATTTTCAAATAGACGTGAAGTGTGATTTCTTTATCATATATGTTCAAGAGGAGGTTTATGTTGAACAATCTCCTAGATTTGAAGACAAAAAACATTCTGGACATTTTTTAAAACTTACCAAAGCTCTGTATGGACATAAAAAAGACCTTAGAGCCTGGTATAATAGACTTAAATGATTTTTTTACAAAAAAATTATGTTTAAGAAACTAATGATATAACTCTTTTTATAAAAAAAGATAATAAAATTGTTTTGATTGTTCAAATTTATGTTGATGACATCATATTAGGATCAACTCAGCAGTCTTTAACTGATTTTTTGTGAATGTTATGAAATCTGAGTTTGAAATGAGTATGATGGGTGAGTTAACATTTTTCCTAGGTTTTTAAATTTCTCAAAAACCAGAAATAAATTATATATATCAACATAAGTATATTAAATATCTTCTAAAAAATTATGGATATAACAACACTAAAAGTATAAGTACTCCAATTTTCACCTCAAATTCTCTTGATCTTGATGAAGTTTGGAAACTAGTTGATCAAACATCATTTAGAGGTATTATAGGAAGTTTACTATACTTGAAATCTAGCCATCTAGATTTAATGTTTTTAGTATTCATATGTGCAAGATATTAATAAAATCCTATGAAATATTATTTAAAAGCAGTAAAAGGAATTTTTTTATATTTAAAGGGAACCATGATTTTATGACTCTTTTATACTTCTAGAAATGATTTTGTTTTAAAAAGTTTTTCAGATGCTGACTTTGGTGGTTATAAAATGGATAGGAAAAGTACATCTAAGAATTTTCATTTCTTAAGAGATTCATTAGTTTCTTGGTCATGGAAAAAGCAACACTCAGTAGCGCTTTCCACTGCTACATCTGAATATGTAGCAGTTGGAAGTTTTTGTGCTCAAGTGTTGTGGATGAAACACACACTCACAGACTATGACATGAGTTTTAACAAAACACAAATATTGTGTGTTAGCACTAGTTCCATTTTCATAAGAAAAAACCCTGCACATCACTCTCATGAAAAACACATAGATATTAGGCATCACTTTCTTAGGGATCATGCACAAAAAGGAGATATCATTCTTCAATTTATTGGAACAAAAGAACAACTTGCTGATATTTTCAAAAAATCTTTACCATTCGATAGATTTGAATACATTAAACAAAATTTAGGAATGATAACTATAAGGTAATATTAAATATTAACTTTTTTTTGAAACAAATCTCCTTACATTAAGCAACTCTTTTTCAAAAGTGAAGTACATTTTCTTGATAGTTAAAATTTTTTGTAGTTAAAATTTTTTGTAGTTAAAATTTTTTCATAGTTAAAATGTTTCATAGTTAAAATTTTTCGTAGTTAAAATTTTCCGTAGTTATATTTTTCGTAGTCAAAATTTTTTTTGCACTTAAATTTTTCTTAATCAAAATTCTCATAATCTAAAATTTCTCAATTTCAAAATTTTTCATTCCTGTATTAAATTTTTTCATAATCTTAAGTTTTTCAAGAATAATTTTCCTCATTACTAATAATTTTCCTAGAAATTAGGAAGGTATGTTTCCTTACTTAAATTTTCATAATCAAATTTTACTTTTTGGTATTTTCCTATTTTTTTTTAAAATATCAGATTCACTTTCCTTAAATCCAAAGTTTTATCTTAAAAACCTCAAAAGATCGAATTCTTCCAAAATCCTTCTTCAACTTTTATCGCAACTGTCAGATCATATCGATCTTGTTTCAACTATTGGATCAGTCATGGAATATGAACCTTCTCCTCAATGTCTATATAAAGACCCCACCTAATGGTTTTCCCACATCAGGTTTTAAAGCCTAGATTGCCAAATCACTCCCTCTCTACTTAAACATCATTATGTATTTCTAACAAGCTCAACTCCAAATGTATTTGGAAGCATACCCACAGAATAAAATATCGTCAACTAAAAAAATTTCTGAAAAGAAAATATACAGAGAAATGTTAGTTGATATTTTTAAAGTATGATCCTCTAATTTCAAAGTATATCAAGTTGAATGGATGGGAAAGCCTGTTCATAGAAAAAGATAAAGTAAAGGATCTGATTTATCTAGAGTTTCTTATTTAGTTCTATGAATCCATAAATTTTTTTAATGAGTGTGGGAGAGATAAGTTCTTGTTGTGATCAAGTGTTATGGATGCAACACACACTTTCAAACTATGAAATGAGTTTTACCAAAACACAGATATCGTGTGATAATACAAGTACCATTTCCCTAATAAAACACCCTGAACATCTCTATCCTGAAAAACACATAGATATTAGGTGTCACTTTCTTAGGGATCACACACTTAAAAAAGATATTATTTTATAATTTATTAGAACACAAGATCAACTTGTTGATATTTTTACAAAATCTTTACCCTATGATAGATTTGAATACATTAAAAAAGTTAATAATGATAACCATAAGGTAATATTCCATATTAAATTTTTGTTGAAACCTATCTCCTTACATTAAGAAACTCTTTTTCATGGGGGGCGTACATTTATTGTTTAACCGAAAGTTTTTTAATCAACTTTTTTTTTTCGTACCCAAATTTTTTTCTTTCTAATTTTTTTTTCAAAACTCAAATTTCTGGAATAAAAAATTTCTTATCTCTAAAAAAAATCTCTGAAATCAAAAATTTCATTTCTTTAACAAAAATGTCCAGAATCGAAGAATAATATTTTCATATCTGACAATTATTTCTAAGAAGTTAAAAAGGTATGTTTCCCTACATAAATTTTCATAATTGAATTTTTTACCTATTGGTATTTTTATTCAATTTTAAGAAAACTCTATCAGATTCAATTTCCTTAAATTTTATATTTATTTAAAACCCCAAAAGATCAGAACCTACCAAAATCCTTATTTTCAATTCATCTCAACCGTCAGATCATATCACGCTTATTAAAATCATTGGATCAAATCATAAATTATAACCTTTGACTAAAATCCTATATAAACCCCCTAATTTGTGTCCCACATAGGTTTTCAAGACTTTGTGCACCGAAGCCCTGCTCCTCTTCAAATAGGCCATTTAGTTTTCCATGTTTTTTTACACTCCAAATGTCACTGGAAGCTTTCCCACAGAAACAGATGTCTTCAATAAAGGAAATCAAGGATTGGAAAATCTACAAGGAATGTTTGGTTGACACAAAATTTTTTACTAAGTAGAATTCATTGATTATAAAAAATATCAAGCTGAATGGATGGGAGAGTTTTTCCATTTTCAAGGAAAAGGTTCATTATCTAATTTATCCTGAATTACTTATATAATTCTATGATAAAATCAATTTTTATGAGGAAGGTGGAAGGGAGAAGTTTTTGGTCAAGATCTAGGGGAAAACCCATTTTGTATATTTTAATATGGAAGAAAATATTATTTGAATTCCATATGAAGGTGAGGTGATTTTTTTATCCCACAAGTTACCATATTTTTCAGGAATCTTTGATAAGGAAAAGTCAATTGAGTGCCTTAGACTCAAAGGAGTAAAGTTACCTAAGATACACCACCTTTCAACAAATTCCAGGATGTTAGATTTGTGGGTACAAGGTTTCCTTATTCTGAGAAAGGGTGACATGTACTCATTAAGGAAAGTGATATATTTATATTGGACTTTTCGATTAACCTGAGAAAGGTAAATCTTGTGAAGTACATCCTCCTAAAAATTACCGACATTAAGAATGAAACTCTAAAGTCTCTTATTACCATGTATTCGACGATCTTGTTGAAGGTCATAGTACTTTGATTATAATCCTTTCACTACTAGAAATTTGGGCTATAGACATGGTTTCAAACCATGGATATAAGCCCAAAAACCGTGTATATAGGTGATAGACACAGTTCAATGAAACGTGGCTAGTATTGGTGTGGGTATAGGCCTTGGCCTATAGCCACCGTTTGAAACCGTGGCTAAAACTCTATAGGCACGGTTTAAACAATGGCTAAAATCCTATAGCCACAGTTTAAACCATGGCTAAATCCCTCTAGCCACAGTTTTAAACTATGGAAGAAGCTCAAGCCAGACATTGCCTATAGCCACAGTTTGGAATCGTGGATATAGGGCTTTATCCATGGTTCGAACTGTGGCTATAGGCTTTTAGCCACTGTTTGAAATCGTGGCTATATCCATTACCATTTAATAAAAAACCCCACCCTCCCCACTACCCATCCCCCCTGCAGCAGCCCACCACTCCCCTTTCTGGGTAGCCCCCCTCCCCCACACTCCACTTGTAGCAGCCCCCACCCCTTGCAGTAACCCACCACTCCCCCTTCTGGAAATCCCCCACACCCCCTTGCTGTAGTCCCCACCCCACTTGCAGGAGCCCGCCACTCCCCTTCCTGGAAAACCCCCACTCCCCTTGCAGCATCCCCCACCCCCTTGCAGTAGCCCCCCCCGGAAATCCTCTCATTGAGCACCCCTAGACACCCCCTGGACCCCCCAGGACCCCCCGAGACCCCCAGCCACCCCCTGGACACCCTCCATTGGAACCCCCCTGAACACCCCCTGGACACCCCTTGGACACCCACCATTGGACACCCCTTAGACACCCCTTAGAAACCCCTGGACCCCCACTGGACACCCCCTGCCCCTGGACACCCTCCACTGGACCCCCCTGGACACCCCCACCCCTGGACACCCCCCCCCCTTAGACACCCCCTCCCCCCTAGACACCCCGACTGAACTCCCCCCAGACACCCCACTGGACCCCCTGGACATCCCCCACCCCTGGACACCCCCCTTGGACACCCCCTCCCCCTAGACACCCCGCCTGAACACCCCCCAGACACCCTACTAGACCCCCCTCCCCACCTAGACACCCCTGGACAAACCCTCCCCCTTGGAAACCCCCTATACACCCCCCTGGACCCCCTGGACACCCCCTAGACACCCCCACAGACTCCCCCCAGTGGACACCCCTGGACACCCCCCACTGGGCACCCCCCTAGACACTATACTTCAATGACCTATTAAAAAACAATCTAAAGTAAATGATCCTAAATGCTCAAATAACCTGACTCAATGAGATTCATATTCTAGGATAACACCTTAAAAAATCATGAAACTAGACCAATAGATATTTGGAATACATCTTCAAATATATATCTCAAATCACTACATGTTGGAAATAAAAAAATACTCTAGAGAACATACATTATCAAGGACTATACTCCACTGGGTAATATCCATACTCAAATGCTAATGGATATACCAAAAATGATATTATGGGACTAAAATTATCATATAGTGGAATTGGATGATTTGTCTCGCACCATTAGGAAGAACCCTCAAATTTACCTCCAAGAAGTATCATTTTTTTTGCGTATACTCACTGGATACCCTTAGAAGAGAAATCAAGACCCCTAGAAATGGATAAAGTGGGAGAGGAGGGGTTTAAAGATGGAAAGGAGACCCCCCTGAACACCCCCTCCCACCTGGACACCCCACTCGGACATCCCCCCTCCCCAGCACCCACTACCCCCTCCCCCACACCCCCCTGCACACTGCCCCCATCCCCCTTCACCCCTCCCCCTACAGACCCCCCTTGCACCCCTCCTGGACACCCCCTACCCTCTGAACACCCCCACCCTCCCTCCTAGATATCCCCCCCTACTGGACATCCTACCTTGACCCCCCACCCTCCCCCCTGAATAGCCCCCACCCTCCCTTCTCGAAATCCCCCTTGCTGGACAGCCCCACTGGACCCCCCCAAATCCCAAAATATCCCCCAAACCAGAAGAGAATGAAAATATGGCACAAAAAAATTAACATAAAAAGAAGGCTGAAAGTAGTATCATTACTCTAAAAAGTAACAACATTCATCCCTTTTGAAAGAAAATTCAGTGCTCACATGCATTAATTCATGATTTCCAGTCAAACACGCAGAACAACATGTAAAACAACTCTTTTCAGCAGTATAAGAGAAAAATAAAATGACCAATTAACATTAAAATCACCATGAAAACAGTTTTTATATTACCAATATTCCCTCATTAATGAATATTTAACATATTTTCAACAAAAAAAATCATGAAATATAAATTTCACAATAAACATCATCATACATTAAAACTCAACACTCAAAATGTTTTACCATAAGCAAGAATATTTTCAATAACCATCATAGACAGATTCAGGTCAATAACATTAGCATGAAAAGTACACAACAGTTTAAGCACAAAAACTCAACAATCATAACATCATAAAATCAAGAATTTAAAAATAGTTCCAATAAGCGGAGGCATGAATGAATTGTTCTAAACAAGTAAAAACCAATTTAAGTACTCCCTTGTAATGATATGATGTAGTTTTCTTCTTTTTAATGAGCCAACCATCCTCTTATATTTTTCACTCAATCTAGATATTCTCATTGAAGTACCTAAAAAGAAACAAAATCAACTTCAGATTCAACCATTTATGTTCAAAAAAAATAAAATAAGGTCTATATGAGAAAGGAGTGGCCATGAAAAATGATGTTTCCATTAAATCATTCCAACTACTTTGAATTTGGAAATATTATGGTTTATCCATAGTTACAGATGGTGAGGAGACCCCTTGGACACCCCTCCCTCCTAGATAGACCCCCCGGACATCCCCCTCTCCCTCGTACAACCCCCCTTTTCCTGCACCCCCAGCCCTACCCCCTACACCCTCCTGGACAACACCCATCCCCCATCCCCCATCCCCCATCCCCCAGAACCCCCATCCCCCCTCCCCCCTACACCTCTAAACCACATGCACACTTCCCCCATCCCCCTTCACCCCTACCCCCTACAGACACCCCTTTCTCCCCTCCTAGATAGCCCCCCACCCCCCTCAGACATCCCCCTCCCCCCTGAACAACCCCCTCTTAGACAACCCCCTACTGGACAACCCCCCTGGACCCCCCTAAATCCCAAAATATCCCCCAAACCAGAAGATAATGAACACATGGAACCAAAAAAATAAGGTAAAAATAAGGTTGAAAATAGTATCATTCCTTTAAAAAGTAACAATATTCATCCCTTTTGAATGAAAATTTTGTGTGCACAAGCATTAATTCATGATTTCTAGTCAAACATGCAGAACAACATGTAAAGAAACTCTTTTCAGAAGGATAAGAGACAAATACAGTTAAAATTTAACATTAAAATCACCATGAAAATAGTTTTAATATTACCAATCTACCATCATTAATGAATATTTAACATATTTTCAACAAAAAAATCACTAAATATAAATTTTACAAGAAAAATCATCATACATTAAAACTCAACACTCAGCATGTTTTACCATAAGCATGAATATTTTCAATAACCATCATAAAAATATTTAGGTCAATAATATCAGCATGAAAAGTATTCAACAGTTTAAGCACAAACACTCAATAATAAAAACATCCTAAAATCAACAATTTCAAAAGAGTTCCAATAAGTGGCAGCATGAATGAATTGTTCTAAACAAATAAAAACCCAATTAAGTACTCCCTTGTAATGATGTGATGCATTTTTCTTTTTTTTAATGATCCAAGCATCATTTTATATTTTTCACTTAACCTGGATATTCTCATTGAAGTACCTAAAAAGAAACACAATCAACTTCAGATTCAATCATTTAAGTTCAACAAAAATAAAACAAGGTCTATGGTGAGAAAGGAGTGGCCATGAAAAACGATATTTCCATTGAATCATTCCATCTAATTTTAATTTTGAAATATTATGGTTTATCCATAGTTACAGATGGAAAGAAGACACCCTGGATACCCCCTCCCCCCTAGACAACCCCCCCAGAGATCACCCCTCCCCCATCACCCCTGCCCCCTCCCCCTACACCCCAACACCCCACACCCCCTACACACTTCCCCCAACCCCCTTCACCCCTCCCCTCCTACAGAACACCCTTGAAACCCTTCTGGAGAGCCCCCCTCCTTGACTGCCCCCTGAATAACCCCCCCTCCTTGAAATCCCCCTCCCCTCTGAATATCCCCCCTCCTTGACAACCCCCCGCTGAATAGCCCCCTTGGAACCCCCTCCTAAATCCCAAAATATCCCCAAACCAGAAGAGAATGAAAAGATGGAAAAAAATATTAATTTAAAAAGAAAGTTGAAAATAGTATCATTCCTCTAAAAAGAAACAATATTTACCCCTTTTGAAAGAAAATTCAGTGTGCACATGCACTAATTCACGATTTCCAGTCAAACATGCATAACATCATATAAAGAAACTCTTTTCAGCAGGATAAGATACAAATATAGTGAACATTTACCATTAAAATCACAATGAAAACAGTTTTTATATTACCACTCTACCCTCCTTAATTAATATTTAACATATTTTCAAAAAAAATCACGAAATATAAATTTCACAATAAACATAATCATACATTAAAACTGAACACTCAACATGTTTTACCATAAGAAAAAATATTTTCAATAACCTTCATAAACAGATTCAGGTCAATAACAATAGCCTGAAAAGTATTCGAAGTTTAAGCACAAACACTCAACAAACATAACACCTAAAATCAATAATTTAAAAAGAGTTCCAATAATTGGAAGCATGAATGAATTGTTCTAAACAAGTAAAATTCAAATTAAGTACTCCCCTATAATGATACGATGCAATTTTCTTCTTTTAAATGAGCCAACCATCCTCTTATATTTTCCAATCAACCTGGATATTCTCATTGAAGTACCTAAAAAGAAACAAAATCAACTTAAGATTCAATCATTTAATTTCAACAAAAATAAAACAAGGTCTATAGTGAGAAATGAGTGGCCATGAAAAATGATATTTCCATTAAATCATTCCAACTAATTTGAATTTTGAAATATTATGGTTTATCCATAGTTACAGATGGTGAGGAGACCCCCTTGGACACCCCTCCCCCCTGTACAACCCCCCTCAAATAGCCCCCTCCCCCTACACCCCTAGCCCCACCCCATCCCCCCTCACGCCCTCCTGGACGTCTCTAGCATCCCGCCTTTTTATCACATAAAATTTCATTAAATTATACAAAACCGAGGATTTTTAAGGTTTAGTGTCTTGGAAACTAAGAACTGAATACATTAAAACATAAAAAAAATTCTTCTTAAACACTTGAAAGGATTCTTGATTTGTTCATCCTAAATTCATTACTGTAACAACCCAAAGTTTCATTAATGGAAAATATCTCTTGATCTAGTTAAATGTCTCTTTATGCAAAATGTTTTTATAAGATTTCAACTTCTTTAGTTTTATGTTATGAATTTTTAACGTTTCTAATATATCCATTGAACAGTGATCACATGATTAGTATAAATATAGGGCTTTAACAAATCCAATTTACTCAGACAAAAGAAGCGATGGCCTCATCCAGTAGAATTGCTCCATACGAAGTCCATTTGTCAGAGCTCGGAAAAGATGTGGCATCTTTGGGATTCGCTCTTGACCAAGCCCAATCTAAGCTTCATCATGTCAAGATCGAACGTGACCGTCTACGGGAAAAGTGGAAGTTGATAGAAATTACCACTCGAGTGATGTTATCCGAGCCACCCCAAGAGTCTGTCACCATCGCACACCTTACCCTTAGGTCTTATGTGGGTTTTATAAGGGGTTATGTAACAAATATCTAGTACTATTTTCCTTTACATTATTTTTTTGTATATAATAAATATACTTTCTTGTCATAATTGATACATTGTAAATAGTTTTTAAAGTGAAAATAGTGTTTTTAGTTATTATTTAATTAAGAATTCTATTTTATTAAATTAAGGGATTTTTGAATTAAATAATATTTTAATAAATTATTATTATTATTATTATTAAATTAATTTTATTATATATAAATTATCATATAATTTTATGAATGCAATTGTAATTTTTATTAAGGTTTGAAATCCATTTTTGTCAAAACCCGTGAATTTTCGATAAATGTCGGTTTTTATTTTAAAAGTGAAAATTAAAATAGTTAGAAAATTATTTAGATAAAATAAATGTTATTTATGGAATCAGGACATCAAAATTATCCAATGGTTAATTTTTCATAATTTTCTGAGACAGTCAAATTTTTGGGTAAAAATTAAATACCATTTAAATATATAATGTGTTTTATGACATCATAATGAACCAATAGTGATGAAATAAAATACTATAAGCTTTATTTTCGGCCAATATATGTTTTACCATTAAAATAATGTGATTTTGGGTTTGTTTTACTTACTTTTAAAAACATTAACGGACCCCTGAAGACTTATTAAACACCTTGTCTTTTTAAATTATTTTCCATGGGAGTGTGACTCACCTCCACATAAGCAACCCTATTATTTTAATAAGTTAGTAATTTGGCCTTATAAAATATTTTTTTCCTCTTCCATTTTCCAAAAACCATGGGCAATAACCATGGGATGGTTTGTAGTTTGGATTAATTTAATATAAGGGGTCCCGAACCTAAATAATAAAGAATTCATTCACCTTTCCTATATAAACCCACCCAATCTCCCACTTCCTCCTCACTAAAAGCCTTTGGAGTTCGTCCAAACTCTGCCCTAATCTCTCTAGAATCCTCCCAAGTTGCCCCAATCTCCCAATAATCCTCTCTCAATCCTCTCTCTAGCCTTTGGAAGCACACTTCCAAGTAAGGGTTTTTTCTTCCTTTCTCAATTTTGTCCAATTTTCTTTAAGTTGTTTTTCCCTTTTAATTTCAATTATGAATTTTGGGGTATGGTTTCAAACCTCTCTAATAATTACCTCTTTATGTTTGAATGATGGGAGACCCATTTCTGTCTCATTAAATGCCTCTCATGTACACCCGTTACTATGCCGAAATTCCGAAAGGAACTTCTCTCTCATCTTTTACATTAAAGCAATACTTTTGTATCATGAATCTAAATTCCATTAAAATTGTTGGGACATGTATATATATGACCTAATTACTTTCCATTACATGTAAATATGATGAGGAACCACTTTCTCTCTCATCAACCATTTTTATGAATTCTTATGTCACGCCATTACGCTGCCGAAATCGCACCGATTTTCTAAGCCAAAGTCATTATGTAGTGAATACCATGCCCATTTCTCCATAAAGGGTATTCACCTTTATGAAAATTTAATTATTGATTATAAAGTTTCATTTATGAATTATACATTCCTTTATCATGGAATAAATAATTATGTTTTATGAATCCATGTTTAATGATCCAGGTGGCACACTTATGCATGAAATGAAATGTTTAAGAAGGGTGCGCCCTTATAGTGCTCCAATGCATTGGGTAAAGTATTGTATCATGATACATCATGTGCAATTAGTGTTGACTCATGCTAATTCAAGTGAAACTAGGGTTTACTCATGCTTTATGTGCAATGATTATTTACTCATGCTCCATGTGCAATGAGCCTTGGATCATGTTAATTCCATGTTAAGTGTTGTTGCCACATTTCCATGTTATGATTATCATGATTTATCATGCCTTTATGTTCATGTTTCTCTTATGCTCCACTGATTTTCCTATTGTATAACATATATTGTACTCCTCATGTTATTCCCTGTGTACTCCCTTATTGGGCTTTATAGATCACCCTTTTCTTATGCATGTCCTCAGGTTATCCCATGCAATTCTAAGTACGAGGGAATGTAGTGGTCATGTAAAGGAAGTTTTCAATAAAGATGTTGTATTTCATGTTTTAAGTTTTATGTAATGATCCTAAGCCCCAAATACAGTAAACCTCTCGATCTTGTTTGTTGTTTCAAGTGAAGTTTTATGTAATAAATCATTTTTAAATTTGTAATAAAAGCAGGGTTGTCATAGTTGGTATCAGATGATAGGTTTAGTTATTTTTGGGATTAGGATTAGAAAACCCTATTAAAGCCTTATAGACAAGACTAAGTATAATAAAAACATCCCTAAGTTTTGTTATGTATTGAGTAAGTGTTTTATCAAACAAATACATCCCTGTATGGATACGAGCAGGTAGAGGCGACTCTGGCACAGATGTATCCTAGGGGTAAAACCCAAAAACACCGCTTTGAGCTAGACTCGAACGAGAAATGGTGCACGACAATGGGACTTGATGCAATCTTGGTTATGACACTCCTGGGGGATATGTTTTGATAAATTTACAAGATTAATATGAACCCTTATTAAGGGAATTAAAAAATTCCCCTAAGAATATATGTTAGAAATTTGATCATGAAAATCCTAGATTAAAGCCTATAGAATCATGAGTTAAGGAAATAAAAGTTTATTTATAAGTCATCAAATTTTGTCTTTGGATTACCCTTTATGTGTTACCCATAAATTTCCTTTTATTCTAGCCAATGACCGGTAATAGGACTCGGGATAACAACCATTGTGAAGATCAGTGTGATGACTGTACTAATGAGATGCCCAATCCAATGGGAGTGGGAATCGCAAACTTTGTCACGCTTCTCTCTTAGCTAACTCATGTTTTGAATAGAAACACGGGCCAAGAGGAAAATTCAACCCCCCCTAAGAAAGAACAAGTCACTATCGAGAGATTCATAAGACAAAGGCCTCCTACTTTAAGTGGATCATCTGATCCCACGATCGCTGAAAAATGGATCAAATCCATTGAAAATATCTTCTCCATCCTTAAATGTTCTAAAAAAGAGAAGGTTCTACTAGCGGCTTATCGTATGGAGGGTGAAGCTGATCAATGGTGGATGTTGATAAAAAATACGAAGCCTGAGGTGGAGATCGAGGCGTTGTAATGTAAGGATTTCCAGAAGATGTTTTTCGATAAATATTTTATGTTCACCCTCCAGCTTAAGATGGAAAGAGACTTCCTTTCCCTTAAGAAAAATATGAAGAATCTATTGAAGCGTATGAGGAAAACTTTACAAGGCTTGCACGATATGCTTCCGGCTTTGTCGTTACCCCCGAATGCAAAGTTGACCGCTTCTTTGGTGGGCTGAAGCCTAGCCTGCGGAAAGCATTGGCGATCCGTGACTTCGACAACTATGAGGAAATTGTCCGATGTGCCCTCAAGGTCGAAATGGAGACCGGGGAATCACAAGGGTATCATGGGTATAAGAAGCGTATGGTGGAATTCAATGATGGTGGTCCGATGGATAAATCCAACGGTGCTAAGAAGATCCAGCACCCCACTTGCCAAAAGTGTAGAAAGAAGAACCCTGGAAATTGCCTTAAGGGGACGAGGAAATGCTTCATATGTGTAAGAGAAGGGCACCTAGCTGTTAACTATCGGCAAGAAAGACCCGCGGCTGCAACAGAGGAGAGGAACACTCCGTTAGAGCCTCAATGTGTTGTTCAATGCTACAAATGAAAAGAACCGGGGCATTTTTCAAATCAGTGCCCTAATCCAAGGGTTTTCAGAGGCAACCAACAACCTCCAAGGTAGCAAGGAAGGGCTTTTGCCATCACTTCTGCCGAAGTGAACCCCGACAACGAAGTGGTGACAGGTACGCTAGTTATTCATTCAAGAATAAAGAACATACCTTTTGATTCAGGTTCTACATATTCTTTTATATCTCGAAAGTTTAGTAGAACAATCCCAGCACCACCAAAAATCATGGAAGTGAAGATGTTGGTGAGTACAGAAAATGTGGTAATCATTTCATCCCATGAGTATAAGTCCTCCCCGGTTATAATCTGTGGATTGAATTTCCCGGAGAACCTTTTCATACTCCCTATGGTGGAATTTTATGCAATTCTTGGTATGGATTGGATTTCCTTATATAGAGTCAAAATAAATTGTTGGGAGACAGAAATCACACTCCATATGGAGAATCGACCCCTGATTCTTTACAAGTGTAAGGAGGAAGATGAATCTTATTTAGATCCATCATCTCAAGAATGGATATTACTTCCCTATGAGCACGTGTATCTGGATCAGATGATTGAGTCCAAGGAAGAAACCATCCTTGAAGAAATTCCTATTGTGAGGGAATTCGCGGAAGTGTTTCCCGAGGAACTTCCTGGTCTTCCTCCTAGAAGAGATGTTGAATTATCAATTGAACTTATACCCGGGGCTTTACCAATATCCAAGACTCCATATAGAATGTCTGTTGTAGATCTTGAAGAGATGAAGAAACAACTACAGGAGAATCTGGATAAAGGGTTTATACACCCAATTGCTTCACCATGGGGTGCACCAGTCTTCTTCGTCAAGAAGAAGGATGGGTCAATGCGCCTTTGCATCGATTATCGTGAACTTAACAAAATCACGATAAAGAACATGTATCCTCTCCCACGAATTGATGACTTGTTCGATCATCTATGTGGAGCACAATACTTCTCTAAGGTAGACTTGCGGTCGGGATATTTTCAAGTAAGGCTGAAGAAGGAAGATATCCCCAAGACTTCTTTTCGCACAAGATAAAGGCACTATGAATTTATAGTAATGCCTTTCGGACTCACTAATGCTCCAGCAATCTTCATGGACTTAATGAATAGAGTCTTTAGAGATTACCTCAACAAATTTGTGGTTGTCTTTATAGATGATATTCTAATATACTCCAAAACCAAGGAGGATCATGAGGAGCATTTAAGAACTGTACTAGAGACTTTGCGCAAGGAGAATCTCTAGGAAAAGTACATCAAGTGTGAGTTCTAGTTGAAGGAGGTCTCATTCTTGAGCCATATCATCACAAGCAATGAGATATCTATGGATCCCTCCAAAATAGATGCAATTGAGGGATGGATGAGACCAACATTGGTAACAGATATCCGTAGCTTCTTGGGGTTAGCTGGATATTATCGATGATTTGTGATAAATTTCTCACAATTGTCCAACCCTATTACCAAGATAAATCGAAAGGGAGTAAAGTTTTCTTGTAGTGATGAATGCAAAGAAAGCTTCGAGGAGTTGAAAAGGAGGCTTATCACTGCGCCCATGATCACTTTACCCACAAGTGGGGAACTTTTTGTGGTATTTAGTGATGCTTCAAAGAAGGGATTAGGTTGTGTGCTGATACAGAATGATAAAGTGATATCCTATGCCTCAAGGCAGTTGAAAATCCATAAGAAAAACTATCCAACACATGATCTAGAGTTGGCGGCTGTGATCTTTGCCGTGAAAATCTGGCGGCATTATCTCTATGGAGAGAAATGTGAGATATATACTGACCACAAGAGTCTTAAATATATCTTCACATAGAAAGATCTTAATATGCACCAGAAAAGATGGATAGAGCTCATCAAGGATTATGACAGTTCAATACATTACCACCCTGGGAAAGAAAATAAGGTGGAATATGCCCTAGGTAGAAAGGACCCAGCGATTCTATCAATGATGAGAATTCAGAAGGATCCAATCTTCTTAGACTTGATGAAGATGTACATGGGAATCATAAAGAAGGGAACATCATCAATCATTTCACAAATGATTTCTCAACCATCTCTTTTGGAAAGTTTAAAGGATGCTCAAAAGGATGATGTGGGAATTCAAGAAAAAGTGAAAGCTATCGAAAAAGGGAAATCCTCAAAGTTTAATGTTAACTAAGAAGGAATTGTGCGGTTTGGGAAAAGACTATGTGTTCCATAATGTCCGGAGCTGAAGAAGGGACTTTTGGATGATGCACATAGTTAAAATTTCTCTATTCACCCAAGGAGCACAAATATGTATCGAGATCTCTGAGAAAACTTTTGGTGGGATAATATGAAGAAGGAGATCGCTGAATATACATCATTGTGCATGGTGTGTCAGAAAGTGAAGGCAGAGAGGCATAAGTCTAAGAAGATGATGCAACCATTTCCCATACCATAATGGAAATGGGAGAACATCACCACGGACTTTGTCACCGGACTTCCAAGGAAATCCAAAGGCAACAATGCAATCTGGGTTGTTGTGGATCATCTTACAAAGACTGAACACTTCATTACTATTCAGGAGGATTTCTCTTTGGATCAAATGGAAAAGATATATATCAGGGAAGTGGTAAGGTTGCATAGAGTACCACTATCTATTGTGTCTGACCGAGATCCAAGATTCACCTCTATATTTTGGAAGAGTCTTCAACATGCTCTAAATACTGAACTGAACTTCAGTACGACCTATAATCCTCAAACTAATGGCCAATCCGAGCGGACTATCCAAATACTTGAGGACATTTTTAGAGTGTGCTCAATGGACTTTAAAGAAGGTTGGGATCAACATATTCCTCTGGTTGAGTTCTCTTATAATAATAGTTTCCACTCAAGCATCCAAATGGAACCATATGAAGCCCTGTATGGGAAAAGGTGAAGAACACCAGCATGTTGGGATGAGGTCGGTGAACGTAAGCTGCTTGGACCAGAAATGGTCAAAGAAATGGTGGAGAAGGTGAAAACCATTCAGCAACATATCAAGGTAGCCCAAAGTCGACAGAAGAGTTATGCAGATAACCATCGATGAGACCTTGAGTTTAAAGTTGGAGACTTGGTTTTTATACGCATATCTCCGTGGAATAAGGTCATGAGGTTTGGAAAGAAAGGGAAGTTAAGTCCAAGGTACATCGGCCCCTTTGAGATTCTTGACCATGTCGGGGCTGTGGACTATCGACTAGCACTTCCACCTACCATGGACAAAGTACATGATGTCTTTCATGTATCCCTCTTAAGGAAGTACATACCGAACCCTTCACATGTACTCTCTTCTGAGGTGGTATAGTTTGAAGATGATCTTTCTTATGAGGAGAAACCAGTGAAGATCTTAGATCGTAGAGAAAAAGTTCTTCGAAATAAGACAATGCCCCTCGTCAAGGTGTTGTGGAGAAACCAAAAGTTTGAAAAAGTGACTTGGGAATCGGAGGAAATTATGAATATGAGTTACCCACATCTGTTTTAGTGTGGAAAAAGGAATTTCAAGGGCGAAATTTCTTAAGGGGGGAATATTGTAACAACCCAAAGTTTCATTAATGGAAAATCCCTCTTGATCTTGTTAAATGTCTCTTTATGCAAAATGTTTTTATAAGATGTAAACTTCTTTGGTTTTATGTTAAGAATTTTGACCATTGCTAATATAGCCGTTGAACAGTTATCACATGATTAGTATAAATATAGGGATTTAACAAATCCAATTTACTCAGACAAAAGAAGCGATGACCTCATCCAGTAGAATTGCTCCATACGAAGCCCATTTGTTGGAGCTTGGAAAAGAGGTGGCGTCTTTGGGCTTCGCTCTTGACAAAGCCCAAGCTGAGCTTCATCATGTCAAGCTCAAACGTGACCATCTATGGGAAAATTGGAAGTTGATAGAAATTACCACTCGAGCGATGCTATCCGAGCCACCCCAAGAGTCTATCACCATCACACACCTTGCCCTTAGGTCTTATGCGACTGTTTTAAGGGGTTATGTAACAAATCACTAGTACTATGTTCATGTACATTATTTTTTTGTATATAATAAATATACTTTCTTGTCATTATTGATACATTGTAAATAGTTTTTAAAGTGAAAATAGTGTTTTTATTTATTATTTAATTAAGAATTATATTTTATTAAGTTAAGGGATTTTTGAATTAAATAATATTTTAATAAAATATTTTTATTTTTATTATTAAATTAATTTTATTATATATAAATGATCATATAATTTTATTAATGAAATTGTAATTTTTATTAAGGTTTGAAATCCATTTTTGTTAAAACCCGCGAATTTTCGATAAATGTCAGTTTTTATTTTAAAAGTGAAAATTAACATATTTAGAAAATTATTTAGATAAAATAAATGTTATTTATGGAATTAGGACGTTGAAATTATCCAATGGTGAATTTTTCATAATTTTATGAGACAGTCAAATTTTTGGGTAAAAATTAAATACCGTTTAAATATATAATGTGTTTTATGACATCATAATGACCCAATAGTGATGTAATAAAATAATATAAGCTTTATGTTCGGCCAATATATGTTTTACCATTAAAATAATGTGACTTTGAGTTTGTTTGACTTACTTTTCAAAACATTAATGGACACCTCAAGACTTATTAAACACCTTGTCTTTTTAAATTGTTTTCCATGGGAGTGTGACTCACCTCCACATAAGAAACCCTATTATTTTAAGAAGTTCGGACTTTTCCCTTATAAAATATTCTTTTCCTCTTCCCTTTTCCAAAAACCATTTACAAAAACCATGGGATGGTTTGTGGTTTGGATTAATTTAATATAAGGGGTCCCAAACCTAAATAATAAAGAATACCTTCACCTTTCCTATATAAACCTACCCAAGCTCCCACTTCCTCCTCACTAAAATACTTTGGAGTTCGTCAAACCTCTTACCTACTCTCTCTAGAATCCTCACAAGGTTCCCCAAGCTCCCAAGAAGCCTCTCTCAAGCCTCTCTCTAGACTTTGGAAGAACACTTCCAAGTAAGGGTTTTTTCTTCCTTTCTCATTTTTGTCCAATTTTATTTAAGTTGTTTTTCCCTTTTAATTTAAATTATGAATGTTGGGGTATGGTTTAAAACCTCCCTCATACTGCCCTCTTTATGTTTTAATTATGGGAAATCCATTTGACTCTCATTAAATTCCTCCCATGTACACCTGTTATTATGCCGAAATTCTGAAAGGAACTTCTCTTTCCCCTTTTACATTCAAGAAATACTTTTGTATCATGAATATAAATTCCATTAAAATTGTTGGGACATGTATCTATATGGCATCCTTACTTTCCATTACATGTAAATATGATGAGGAACCAATTTCTCTCTCATCAACCATTTTTATGAATTCTTATGTCACGCCGTTAAGCTGCCAAAATCGCACCGATTTTCTAAGCCAATGTCATTGCGTAGTGAATACCATGACCATTTCTCCATAAAGGGTATTCACTTTTATGCAAATTTACTTATTTATTATAAAGTTTCATGTATGAATTCCACATTCCTTTATCGTGGAATAAATGATTATGTTTTATGAATCCATGTTTTATGATCCATGTGGCACACTTTTGCATGAAATGAAATGTTTAAGAAGGGTGCGCCATTATAGCACTCCAATGCATTGGGTAAAGTATAGTACCATGATAAGTCATGTGAAATGAGTGTTGACTCATGGTAATTCAAGTGAAACTAGGGTTTAATCATTCTTTATGTGCAATGAGGATTTACTAATGCTCCATGTGCAATGAGCCTTGGTTCATGCCAATTCCATGTTAAGTGTTGTTGCCACATTTCCATGTTATGATTATCATGCTTTATAATACCTTTATGTTCATGTTTCTCTTATTCTCTATTGATTTTCCTATTGTCTGACATGTATTGTACTCCTCATGTTATTCCATGTGTACTCCCTTACTGGGCTTTATAGCTCACCCTTTTCTTATGCATGTCCTCAGGTTATCCCATGAAATGATAAGTACGAGGGAATGTAGTGGTCATGTAAAGGAAGTTTTTAATAAAGATGTTGTATTTCATGTTTTAAGTTTTATTTAATGATCCTAATCCCAAAAGACACTAAACCTCTCGATCTTCTTTGTTGTTTCAAGTGAAGTTTTATGTAATAAATTATGTTTAAGTTTGTAATAAAAGCAAGGTTTTCATAATTACTGCATCTCATAACCTGCAAACATACATCAAAGGAAAGGGTGAGAAGATATCCCAGTAAGGGAAACAAGGGAAACATTTTACATGTGAACTTTAGATACATCAATAAAGTCATGAAAAAGAACTTTAAGGCATGAGAAAGAAATCATGAGGCATATCATAATAAAAATAACGTGTTTCATAACTTGAAAATGTGACTACAAAATTTAACTTAGATAATCATTTCCGTATCACCAAGGTCCATCCCAAGGGTGTCATTAAAAAAATTACCAAGGTTATTTACCAAGGTATCGTTAAAATGGCCATCTCTTGAGATTAAGTATTTACCCAATGCATTGGAGCGCTATCAGGGAACACCCTTAATTTGTCTTTATTATCATGTGATACACATATATCATCATCAATCATTTGATAAATAACCCATATAGCATAAAATAAATGGGTTTCATTTCATAGTCATAACATTTTAAAAACTGCTTTAAAGACGTGATCTTTAGGTCACTTTAAACCCACGAAAAAGGAAAGTAGGTATCATGTATGTAAATCCCAGAATTTAAAATAGAAAATTTTTATATATATGTGAATAAAACTATAGAATAATGATTTTTGAGTATTCACTTAATAAAATAAATGAATTTGAGAAAAAGAGAGCGACATTTTGAGATGAAAATTCAGCAGCATAACGACTATGTTGCAGGGTTTTAGAAAACATTTAAAAGAGAGGGTACATGGCTCAACCAATCATAAATGATCTGTAAAATAGTATAGGAACATAATATAAAGGATATAAAAACATGGTAATGAAATTTTAAGGACATAACATATGAAATGAAAAACTTTAAAGAAGATAAAAATAAGAGTTCTTTTATGAAAAATTCGACAGCCTAACGACACCAATTAAACATTAATAAAATGAAATGATGAGATCAATATGGGGTGAATCATCATATTAACATGAAAGGGATAGAAATATGAATATAAAATAAAACCCCCAACATAAGAACATGGGGCTTAAAATAAATGACATAAACGAGAGTACTTGAAAAGAAAGTGAGAGGTAGGATCCCTTACCTTAAAACGTAAGTCCTAAAACTCAGGTCGGGACCTTAGAGGATTACGAGCACCTTGAGAGGACTCCTCAGGAGGTAAGGAGACCATAAATTTTTTGAGTAGGATTTTGGAATGGAAAGGATGAGAGAATGACTTGGTGTTTATAGGGGAAGTGATGGGACAAGGCATTAATGGCCAAGGGACACCTCATTGGTGGTATTGGAAAAACCATGGGATTGACCATTGTATTTTCCCATGGTATTGGCCAAATGGGACACCTCATAACTTATATTACTATTCATAAGTCTACTAGAATTATTACATAATTATTACATCCTCAATGATGTCATTAAACACCTGAAACTCTAAACTGAAAATTCAATATTCACCAAAAATTCAACTTTTTCAGAAAAATCCCAAAAATTCACCTTAACATAACATCGATGCTATGAATTAAAAAATGAACTCCATTTTATAAAAATAATTTTCTAATTTTTTTTAATTTAATTTTTAAATAAAAAACTCTATTCACCCAAAAAAAAAATAATACTTAACTACTAATTTCTGAAACATTTATTTACCTATTTTATTGAATAACATTACTTAATCAAGGTGCCTAAATTATATTAATAATTTCTTTAAGTTATATTTCTAATCCATTTGGCCACATTACTAATACTAAGTGTAAAATCACTATTCATAATTTATTATTCACCAAAAATTAAGTTGATCTTATTAGACTCTAAATTTCTTACTGAACACATTTGCAGAAGAACATTTTTTGAAAATCCTTAAACATAATTAATTATTTAAGGTTTACATAAATATTTTAAAATATCCTTTTTTTCAAAATTCATCCATAAGATACATTCTATTTTTATTCGGACATCTAAAAAATCACAAACTTCCCCATAGGAAGAAATCATAATTTTATTTATCTCAAAAGATTACACAAAGTAGCTATGGTCTCATTACATAGCCCCTTATAACACCAACATATGGCCTAAGTGTAAGGTGTGCTAAGGTGAGATAATCTGAGGGAGGCTCAGACAGTATTGCCTGAGTAGTGATTTCTATAAGCTTGAACTTCTCTCGAAGGTAATTCTGTTCCAACTTCACACGGTGAAGTTCATCTTGGGTTTGGTCCAGAGAAAAACCCAGTGGTGCAACCTCCTTCCCCAGTTCTGTCAGATGGGCTTCGTTCAGCCCAAGACTACTGGATGAGGCCATCGTATCTTCTTTCTTTATTAATTAACCAAGGTCACTTGTTTTTTATTGAAAAAAAAACGCAACATTAAGAGTTTAGTTTCCAACGGTCATATTGACCAATGATCATATAACAGTCAAAACCCAACGGTCTCATTTTATTTATACTTATTTCATTAAATGAAATAGTTTTGTTGAGTATAAAATAAAATAACACACAAACAAAGGAAACATAAATTATTAAAAGTTCAGATCGTTACATTCTTCCCCCCTTAAGATATTTCATCCCTGAAATTTTAACTCGTACCCTCAGAAAAGAAAAGGTGTGGGTACTTCTGCCTCATAGAATCCTCTGGTTCCCACGTGGCTTCTTCATATTTGTGGTTCCTCCACAAAACCTTAACAAGGTGGGTAGTCTTGTTACGTAGAACCTTGTCTCTACGATCCAAGATCTCCACTGGCTGCTCCTTATAAGAGAGGTCATGTTCCAGTTGTACCACCTCTAGGTTTAGTACATGTGAAGGGTCAGTTATGTACTTACTCAAGAGGGATACGTTGAAGACATCATGAACTTGTGCTAGATTTGGAGGAAGTGCAAGCCGATAGGCCACTGCTGCCATGCGATCAAGGATTTCATAGGGGCCAATGTACCTAGGGCGGAGCTTCCCTTTCTTCCCAACCCTCATGACTCTCTTACAAGGTGAAATTCGAAGAAATACATTTTCACCGACATCAAACTCCAAGTCCCTTCGACGGTTGTCAGCATAGCTCTTTTTCAGACTCTGAACATCCTTAATGTGTTGTTGGATGGAATGGAATTATTCTGTCATCTCTTTCACAAGATCAGGCCCAAGAAGCTTTCTCTCACTAGCTTCATCCCAACAAGTAGGAGTTCTACATCAATTCCCATATAGAGATTCATAGGGTTCCATTTTAATGCTTGAGTGGAAGCTGTTGTTGTAAGAGAAATCAACTAAAGGGAGATGTTGATCCCATCCGCCTTTAAATTCCATTGAGCATGTTCTCAGCATGTCCTCGAGTGTTTGAATAGTCCTTTTAGATTGACCATCAATTTGGGGGTGATAGGGCATACTGAAATTCAATTCAGTTCTCAAAGCATGTTGAAGGATTCTCCAGAATTTTGACGTGAACCTTGGATCACGATCAGATACGATAGAAATTTGAACTCCATACAGCCTTACCACTTCCTTCACGTAAATCTTGGCAAGTTGATCAAGAGAGAAATCTTCCCGAATAGAGATAAAATGGGCAGTCTTGGTGAGATGGTCCACTATAACCCATATATTATTTTTCTCTTTGGATGTTTTTGGGAGACCAGTGACAAAGTCCATAGTGATATTATCCCACTTCCATGCTGGTATGGGTAGCGGTTGTAATACCCCCTTAGGAAGTTGTCGTTCTGCCTTTACTTGTTGACACACCAAGAACCTTGTAGTGTAATCAGCAATCTCCCTCTTCATGTTATCCCACCAATAATGATCACAAAGGTCTCTATACATTTTAGTTCTTCTCAGATGTATAGAGAAAGTAGAGCTATGAGCTTCATCCATCCGTTCTTTCTTTATCTCCAGAATAGATAGAACACATAGTCTTGTACAAAATTTCAATACACCTTCTTGATCAATATTGAAATCAGGAAACTTCCCATCCTTCACAGCCTAAAACTTCTCCTGCAAAAAAAGATATTCTTTTTGAGCCTTTTTGATCTTATCTAGTAATGAAGGTTGGGAAATCATTTGGGATTGGGTTGATGATGTCCCTTCCCTTACAATTCCCATGTCCAGTTTTAATAGATCCTTAATAAAGGGATCTCCTAGGATCCTCATTGTTTCCAGAACAATAGGATCTTTCCTGCTTAACGCATCTGTGACTTTTTTTTCTCTTCCAGGGTGATAATGAATTGAACAATCATAGTATTTAATAAGCTCCAACCATCTTCTTTGTCTCATGTTCAATTCTTTCTACGTGAAAATATAATTTAAACTTTGGTGGTTGGTGTATATATCACATTTCTCCCCATAAAGATAGTGCCTAAATATCTTTAGAGCAAAAACAACTGCCGCCAGCTCTAGATCATGCATAGGATAATTCTGCTCATGTTTCTTCAGCTGACGAGATGCATAAGAAATTACCTTGTCATTTTGCATGAGGATTCACCCAAGACCTTTCATAGATTCATCACTAAAAATAACGAATCCTTCTCCGATAGAGGGTAGTGTTAACACAGGTGTAGTAACCAATCTCTTCTTTAGATCTTAGAAACTTTCCTCACATTCCGTTGTACAGATGAACTTAACCCCTTTTCGAGTCAACTTGGTTAGTGGATTACAAAGCCGTGAAAAGTTTTTCACAAACCTCCTATAATATGCTGATAAACCAAGGAAACTATGAATCTTAGTTACTATTGTGGGTTGAGTCCACTCATCCACAACCATTGTCTTTGTAGGGTCAACTGAGGTTCCTTCATTGGTTATGATGTTCCCCAAGAAAGCCACTTGTTGTTACCAAAACTCACACTTGCTGAACTTTCCGAAGAGACTCTCCTTCCATAGAGTTTTCAAAATAACCCTCAGATGATCTTCATTATCCTCATGAATTTTTGAATATATCAACATATCATCAATAAAAACTATCACAAAGTTATCAAGGTAGTCCTTAAAGACTCTATTCATCAAATCCATGAAAATAGAAGGAGCATTAGTTAAGACAAAGGGCATAACAGTAAACTCATAATGCCCATATTTTGATCGGAAGGCAGACTTTGGAATATCTTCCTTCTTCATCCTCAGTTGATGATAACCAGATCGAATATCAATCTTGGAGAAGAATTGAGCCCCACAAAGTTAGTCAAATAAATCATCAATTCATGGAAGAGGGTATTTGTTCTTCACTGTGATCCTGTTCAGTTCTCTATAATCAATGCATAGCCGCATTGATCCATCCTTCTTCTTCACAAAGATAACTGGTTCTCCCCAAGGAGACACACTCGGTCGGATAAACCCCTTCTCCAAGAAGTCTTGGAGTTGTTTCTTTAAATCCTCTAGCTGCACATTTTCTATTCTATACGGGGTATTTGATATCGGTTGAGATCCAAGTACGAGTTCAATGGAGAACTCTACATCTCTTTCTGGGGTAGGTCCTGGTAACTCCTCCGGAAATGCATCAATGTATTCTTGAAAAATCGTAACATCTTCTATTTGTATACTCCCTTTTCCTTCTTCATCCTCACCAATTAAATTCATAAAGAAGGCTATAGGAGGTGCCTCTAGACAAGGATAAGGTCGGGATATCTCTCCTTAGAAGATAATTGTAGGTCGTTCATTCAAGACTACTAAGATTTCTTTACTTCTGCATTTGATCTTAGCATTATACTTTGAGAGCCAGTCCGTACCTAGTATAACATCGAATTCCATCAGGGGAATGACTACTAGATTTGCGATAATATTATGCTCACTAAATTAAACACTAGAGTCTCTAAACACCATTGTTGCATGGATAATACCACTTGGAGTCTTGACTGACAACTCTACCTCTAGAAGTTCGGGGATGGATTCTATATTGTTTGCAAACTTGGAAGAAATAAAGGAATGCGTAGAACCAGAATAAAAAAAAAGTACTTTCTAGTTTTGAGAGGACAATAAGAGTACCTTCTACCACATCATTCGGAGCTTCAACTTCAGTTTTTGTGATAGAAAAAACATGAACTTGCTCCATTGGCCTTTGCTGAGGTTGATGGTGGTTCCCCTCCACTGCCCTCGAATTTGGACAGTGATTAGCAAAGTGACCAAGCTGTCCACACTTGAAGCATTAGACTTCTCATAGGGCCAGAACCATATTTCCTCTGTCATTGGTGTTGGGGAGTTGAGGATTCACCTCACTACAACAATTCCGAGCAAAATGGCCTTCTCTTCCACACTTGTAGAACTTGCCACTTCTGATCAAGCAGTTCCCCAAATGCTTCTTCCCACATTTATTGCATGTGGAAATTTTCATTTTCTTTCCACATATTTTCTGATCAAAGCTTCTTTCCAGGCTTGGTTCTAGAGCTATCTTCTTCTAATTAGATTTTTGAGACCACTGTGTCTCACCAAACTCTAGTTTGACTTTCATAGCACTTTAGACTATTTATTCTTAGCTATCATAGTCCCTGTTGGCTATATTTTTCTGCAGATGAGGTCGTAGTCCACCAAAGAATCTATCAACCTTCCCATTAGGGTCCATGACAAAGCTTGAGGTATAACGGGAAAGCCATGTGAATTTCATCTCGTATATTCCAACAGATTCATTCTCCTTCGGCTTCAGCTCGAGAAATTCTTTCTCCATTATCATTCTCATCAAACAAGGGAAATAATTATTGAAGAATATTCCCCTGAACTCTTCCCACTCCATATATTCCATCTCTACTCTTGGCTTCGTGTTTTTGATCAGTGACCACCACTGATCAACTTCTCCCTCTAGGAAGTAAATAGCAAGGGTGAATTTTTCTTGTTCCGAACAATGAAGCACAAAAAAGATCTTTTCAATGGAGCTTATACATTGTTCCGCAACCAATGGGTTAATAGATCCACTGAATGTTGGTGGTCGTTGACACTTGAAGGAATCAACAGAATGTTGTTCCCTTTGTGGTGAGATCGACCTCTCAGCTTGATTCAAGTTATTACTCATAACTTGAGTCAGTTGGTTCATCATTCGCATGAATGTTTCTATTCTGGCTTCCATCAGAGGGCCATCAGCGCATGGTCCATTGCGGTCACCATTGACATGGTTCCTCCTATTGGCCACCATTTTCTAAAAGAATAAAATCTTAGTGATAAACTTGTTTCATTTATGAATCTTTTAACTATAAAGGATTATACGTCTTAAAAAATTATGCTTAAACAATTATATTTCGCTATAATTCCTTCATAATGATTCATAAAAAGATTGCGATTAACCAAACATATCCCCCGGGAGTGTCGTAACCAAGAGTGAAGAAAATCCCGTTGTTGTGCACCAGTTCCCATTTGAGTCTAGCTCAAAGTGGTGTTTTCAGGTTTTACCCCTATGTACATCTGTGCTAGAGCTGCCTCTACCTTCTTGTATCTAGACAGAGATGTATTTGTTTGATAAACCACTTACTCAATACTCACCAAAATACCAGGAAGTTTTCCATATATTTAAAATTTTCTATAGGATTCTTCCTAAAGTTTTCATAGACTAATTTACATAAATAACTAAACCTTCCTTTGATACCAAATCTAGGATCCCG
The DNA here is from genome assembly GCA_963277665.1 of Viscum album. Classification (NCBI taxonomy): domain Eukaryota; kingdom Viridiplantae; phylum Streptophyta; class Magnoliopsida; order Santalales; family Viscaceae; genus Viscum; species Viscum album. The sequence goes on along the minus strand of OY728157.1, from coordinate 448,902,053 downwards.
CCTCTTTATCACAGAAACTTTCATTACATTATAAAAAACCGAGGATCTTTAAGGTTTAGTGTCTTGGAAACTAGGAACTTAATACATGAAAACATAAAAAAAATTCTTCATAAACACTTGAAAGGCTTCTTTATTTGTTCATCCTAAGTTCATTTCTGCATCTCATAACCTGGAAACATACATCAAAAGAAAGGGTGAGAAGAAGGACCAGTAAGAAAAACAAGGGAAACATTTTACATGTGAACTTGAGATACATCAATAAAGTCACGAAAAAGAACTTTAAGGCATGAGAAAGAAATAATGAGGTATATCATAATAAAAATAACATGTTTCATAACTTGAATATGTGTCTATAACATTTAACTGAGAAAATCATTTTCGTATCACCATGGTCCATCCCCAAGGTGTCATTAAAAATATTACCAAGGTTATTCACCAAGGTATCGTTAAAATGATCATCTCTAGGGATTAAGTATTTACCCAATACATTGGAGTTCTATTAGGGTGAACCATTAATTTGTATTTATTATCATGTGAGACACATATATCATCATCAATAATTTCATAAATAACCCATATATCATAAAAGAAATGGGTTTAATTTCATAGTCCTAACATTTTAAAAACTGCTTTAAAGATGTGATCTTTATGTCACTTTAAACCAACAGAAAAGGAAAGCGGGTCTCATGTATGTAAATACCATAATTTAAAATAGAAAATTTTGATACATATGTGAACACCCCTATAGAATAAAGAGTTTTGAGTATTCACTTAATAAAATAAAATAATTTGAGAAAAAGAGAGATACATTTTGAGACGAAAATTCGACAGCATAATGGCTATGTTGTAGGGTTTTAGAAAACATTACAAAGAGAGGGGACATGGATCAACCACTCATAAACGATACATACAATACTATAGGGATAGAATATAAAGGATATAAAAAAATGGTAATGAAATTTAAAGGACATACCATATGAAATGAAAAACTTGAAAGGAAGACAAAAATAAGATTTCTCTTATGAAAAATTCGGCAACCTAATGACGCCACTTAAACATTCATAAAATGAAATGATGAGAGAAAGAGGGGGTATATCATCATATGAAAATGAAAAGGACAGTAATATTAATATAAAATAACACAACCAACATAAGAACATGTAGATTAAAATAAATGACATAAATGAGTGTACTTGAAAAGAAAGTGAGAGGTAGGATCCCTTACCTTAAAACGTAAGTCCTAAAACTCAAAGGTCGGGACCTTGGAGGCTCGAGGGAACCTTGGGAGGACTCTTTGGGAGGTAAGGATACAAGAAATTTGTTGAGGAGGATTTTTTAATGGAAAGGATGAGAGAATGGATTGGTGTTTATAGGGGAAGTGAGGGGACAAGGCATTAATGGCCAAGAGACACCTCATTGGTGGTATTGGAAAAACCATGGGCTTGCCCATTGTATTTACCCATGGTATTGTCCACTTGGTACACCTCATACCTTATATTTCTATTCATAAGTCTACCAGAATTATTACATAATTATTACATCCTTAATGATGGCATTAAACACCCGAAACTCTAAAATGAAAATTCACTATTCACCAAAAATTCAACTTTTTCAGAAAAATCTCAAAAATTCACCTTAACATAATATCAATGATCTGAATTTAAAAATGAACTCCATTTTATAAAAATAATTTTATAAATAATTTTAATTTAATTTTTAAATAAAAAACACTATTCACCCAAAAAAACTAATACTTGACTAATAATTTCTGAAAGAGTTATTTATCTATTTTATTGAATCACATTACTTAATCAAGGTGCCTGAATTATATTAATACTTTATTTCAGTGTGATTACTAATCCATTTGTTCACATTACTAATTCTAAGTGTAAAATCACTATTCATAATTTACTATTCACCAAATATTAAGTTGATCTTAATAGGCTCTAAATTTCTTACTGAACACATTTGCTGAAGACCATTTTTTGAAAAACCTTACACATCATTAATTATTTAAGGGTTATATAAATATTTTAAAATATCATTTTTTAAAATTCATAAATAAGATACATTCTATTTTTATCCCGATATTTGAAAAATCACAAACTTCACCATAGGAAGAAATCACAATTGTATTTATCTCAAAGGATTACAAAGAGTAGATATGGTCTCATTACATAGCCCCTTATAACACCAGCATATTACCTAAGTGTAAGGTGTGCTAAGGTGAGAGAATCTGAGGGAGGCTCCGCCAACATTTCCCGATTAGTGATTTCTATAAGCTTGAACTTTTCCCAAAGGTGATTCCATTCCAGCTTCACATGGTGAAGTTCAGCTTGGGTTTGGTCTGGAGCAAAACCCAATGGTGCTACCTCCTTCCCCAGTTCCTTCAGATGAGCTTCGATTGGCCTGAGAATACTGGATGAGGCCATCGTATCTTCTTTCTGTATTAATTAACCAAGGTCACTTGTTTTTTATAGAAAAAATGAGTATAATATAAAATAACACACAAACAAAGGAAACATAAATTATTAAAAGTTTGGGTCGTTACAACGTCACCCTCCCCCAGCACCCCTGCCCCCTCCCCCTGCATCCCCACACCCCCTGCACACTGCCCCCATCCCCCTTCAGACCTCCCCCCTGCAGACCCCCCTTGCACCCCTCCTGAACAGTCCCCCTCCTGGACAACCCCCTCCCCCCTAAGCAACCCCCCTCTTGGACAACCCCACTGCTGGACAACCCCCCTGCTGGACAGCCCCCTGGACCCCCCTAAATATCATAATTTCCCCCAAACTAGAAGTGAATGAAAATGTGGCACCAAAACATTAAGGTAAAAAGAAGTTTGATAACTGTATCATTCCTCTAAAAAGTAACAATATTCACCCCTTTTGAAAGGAAATTCCATGTGCACATGCATTAATTCATGATTTCCAGTCAAAAACACAAAACAACAAGTAAATAAACTCTTTTCAGCAGGATAATAGACAAATAAAGTGAACATTTAACATTAAAATCACCATGAAAACAATTTTAATATTACCACTCTACCCTCATTAATGAATATTTAACATATTTTCAACAAACAAATCACGAAATATAAATTTCACAATAAACATCATCATACATTAAAAATCAACACTCAACATGTTTTACCATAAGAAAAAATATTTTCAATAACTATCATAAACTGATTCCGGTCAATAAAATCAGCATGAAAAGTATTCAACAGTTTAAGAACAAACACTCAACAAGCATAACATCTTAAAATCAAGAATTTCAAATGAGTAACAATAAGAGACAACATGAATGAATTGTTCTAAACAAGTAAAAACCAAATTATGTACTCCCCTGTAATGATATGATGTAGTTTTATTCTTTTTAATGAGCCAACCATCCTCTTAAATTTTTCACTCAACCTAGAAATTCTCATTGAAGTACCTGAAAAGAAAAAAAATCATCTTCATATTCAATCATTTAAGTTCAACAAAAATAAAACAAGGCCTATGGTGAGAAAGGAGTGTCCATGATGATCCAATTCAAAAGTGTTTACTGAAATGAACTATGGTGATAAAAAAGTGGCCATGAAAAACAATATTTCCATTGAATCATTCCAACCAATTTGAATTTTAAAATATTATGATTTATCTGTAGTTACTTTTTTTGTTTAAACTACAATTAAGTAAATAGAAGGACACTTATGGAAACATATAAAATGTAAGAAAAAGCATGCTATGAAATAATATCTTAAAATATTAATTAAATGGATAAGTTAACTAAATTTCATGACATATCATGTTATGAAATAATATTATAAAATAAATTGAAGAAAATTAATTAAGTATTTGTCATTACACATATAAAATGTAAGAAACTTACTATTTTTATGAAATTAAAACATATCACTACAATTTAGTCTAATGTATGAAAAAGAATAACTTGTCCTTCAACTAGAATAGCCTTTAGAAAATCCTTTTATACTAGAAGATAATCTGTAGTGCAAACCATTGATGTTTTTCGTGGTCTCTTAGAGCCATAAATGTTGCAGATCAATGCTTGCAAGAATTTAGTAACTTCTAAAAGAAATGCTTGCAAGAATTTAGTAAATTTTGAAAGAAACACATTGATATTGAAGAATAAAAAATTTAAAGGGAAAAATGATTTTAAGCTATTGATCTTTATAAGATAAACTAACTTCAATTTAAAAGGAAAACCGTCATGAATTTTTACTCAGCATAAACCACACATTACAAAAAGACAACCCTAAATCATGAAAAATACTAAGAACCACTAAATAAACATTTCTAAGTCCCAAAGAAATTTATGATTCCTAATAAAATAACCCACAAACATAAATAACATAAAGATATGTATATGTGGTCATATTAGAATACTTAGAAAAAGAATAACATTAATAACTCACCTGCCACATAATCAGAACCAATCCAAAAACAAAATGAAAGGCATAGATGTTTGAATGGTCAAGAAGAGAGTTAAACAATCCAACATTGATTCTTATGCCACATACAATATTAAATCCTGCAAACAGTTCACTGACACCAATCAGAAATCATCTTGATTCAAAATCAAAACCAACTGCATGGGATGAGAAAATAGAAAATAGCATGTAAAGTAGAGCACTGATTGTGAGGGATGATGTAGGAAACTTGGTTGTTGTAGATAAAATGCAGGTTCAATGTCTAGATGCTTTGACTTGAAGTCTCTACAATACTTTCTGTTGGTATTGAGCTCTCTTCGATTTTCATAGAAAACATAAAAATAGAAATATAAAATATAGGGTTGATTGCCACAAAACTAAGGGGAGGTCAACAAGATGAAACCTGGGATGGAGTAGCATCTAAGTGGTGGGTACGAACACCCCCTTCCACCTATCTTGTACTCCCCACTACCCCTTACCACCAACACACCACCCTGCCCCCTGCACACACCCCTACACACCCACACCCCCTACACATCCACACCCCGGCCCCCTTCACACCCCCCTGTACACCCCCAAACCCCTAACCTCTGCACACCCCCACAATGCCCCTACCCTACCTACCCCCTGCCCCTCCCCTGCACCCCCTACCACATCCCCTTCCCCCTCCCCTGCACACCCCCTGCCCCCTCCCCTGCACTCCCCTACCCCTGCCACCAAAACACCACCCTACCCCTTGCACACCCCCTACACACCCAGACCCCCTTGCCCCTTCACACCCCCTTGCACACCCCCTTCCCCCTGCACACCCTCACACTACCCCCTGCCCTACCACCTCCCCTGCACACCCCTTCCCCCTCCCCCTGCACACCCACTACCCAAACACACCCACAACCCCCTGCCCCCCTACACCCCACCCTTGCTACCCCTGCCCCTACCCCTACACACTCCTTGCACCCTAAAACATTATACACAAGAACATATACTGAACACTAACATCATTATATGGTAGAATTAAATGTATAAACCAAGAATAAAATTTACATATAAAATGTACCTCAATATCATTATCACCAAAACCATCAAGACCCGCATAATATCCTTCAAAAACACCAACATCATTATCTCCTCCTCTCAGACCACCACCATCATCAACATCCGCATTGGCATATGCACCTAAATCAATGGAAAGAGAAGAAGAATCCTCATAAACCAAATACAAATAAATGAGAACACATTTAATTAATGAAAACATAAACATGTTATCACTAAAATAAACAAATCAATCCAGATTTATTTTACTCATAGAAAATCATACAAAATGTTAAAATATAGCAATTTCAAAGCTTTTAATGGAATTTTTAGGGAATAAAACAATGAATTACATGTAAAAATTTATGAAATTTCTAGTTCGATCACTCCCCCACACTTAGTTTATTGAACACCAAGGAAATGTATTGTCTATTGGAATTCCTAAAAATGAGAAACACCTCATGAATATGAAGTTCACAGCCCTATTAGCTCATCCAACAAAAAAATTTTGGATAGTTTAAATTTTATAAACCTACACCATCATTTGGCTATAAAAATTCTTATTAATATAGATATTATAGTCAACTACTCTCATAAACCTCAAAAAAATTGAAAATTTTCAAGCCTTGAGTTCCAAGATATGTTTAGTTATTTTAATCCACAAAAATAATTCTTAAAAATGCACAATTTATTATCATCATCATTTATTATAAATCCACATAGTTTAACAATTCAAACTTCCTTAAAAAAACTCCAATAAGAAAATAATACTTTTTATTTAAGACATTAGATATACCTTGATATTCTCTATATAACTATGGTAAGAAAAAATTTGTTAAGCTCAATACAATCAATTGGTGAAAATATTTTATCTACAACCACCCCATCAATCAATGAATATCCCTTTCACAAAATTTAGACTATGAATTTTATAACTTCTCCATTTTCATTAAGCATATTTTTGAATAATGTTTTAGTGAATATGATATTGTAATCTATTGTTTGTGGAAAAAAATTCTATGTGTCATTATTTTTTGTCTAATTTAACTCCCGATTCATATGTTTAATTCAATTATAATCATTGGATTCTTAATAATTTTTTTAACTCAAATAAATATAATAGGGAATTTCATTTAATTATATACATCCTCCTAGTTTATACTACAACAAATTTGTCTCCCAAAATGTTCTCTTCATCGATATATTTAGTTCTAGTAAATAAAATGCTTCCGAAACAATCAAAAATTTCTATATATGAGAAATTTCAATCAAGAATCATCAAAATATATCAATAACATGAATTCATATTCTACTCATATGATTCACCTATTTTAAATTAAATTACACTGGTTTAATTAGTTATTTAGATAATGTTAATCCACATGATCATATTAATAAAGACAAATTATTACTAATCACACAATTTAAAATAATAATAATAGATAAGTTTTGAATCCCTTACCTCAAATGATGCTTCAAAAAAACACAGCATGAGAGTAAGGAATGAAGAATAGTCACACTTCCAAGAACATGAAGATGCTTATAATATATAGAAAAAAACTATTGTTGACTACAAAACCTAAACACACCAAATGATAAGGATTAAAATACCATATACTCCCTAATAAGATAAAATATGAAGGAATGGAGAATAAAAGTAGAGGGAATCACCTTGGATCTAAATGAGATCGATCACTTGAAGTTGACAAATAAAGAGGAGGGTCTCAGATCGGGGGAGGATAGAGGAGGAGGGAGCTACCATGAGAGGAGGGTCACAGATTGGGGGAGGATGGAGGAGGAGGGTGCCACTATGAGAGGAGGGTCATGAATCGAAAGGAGGGTCACCGTGAGGAGGTTATCCGTGAGGAGGGCGCCATCATGAGAGGAGGGTTGTCGTGAGAGGAGGGTCGTCATGAGGAGGAGGGTCACCGTGAGGAGGATCACCATTGGGGGAGGAGGATGGAGGGGGATCCCAACGTGGGAAGATGGTCAATGTGGGGGGATGGAGGAGGAGTCGGGGAAGTGCAACAGATTTTGTAAAAAAAATGAGGACAAATCTTTGCCACGATTTTTTAATTAAACCTTGTCTAAAATCCGGATATAGCCACGAACCTATAAAACCGAGGCTGTAGGTCCGTGACTATAGATCAAATTTCTAGTAGTGTTCAAAATTCCCTGTAGCTCTAAACCAAGAAAATTAAAGATTATGTTGCTAAGTGATGATAATTTTAGGAGGATGAAAGTCGAATTCAACACCAAATCAGAATAATTTTATGTTCTTCCCAAAAGTGAATACCATGCTTTAGTTAATAAAGGGTAAGTAGGAGAAACTTCCAAAAAATATCAGAAGAAAATAAAAGATAAGTAATTATAAACAAAAGAAAAATTTACAGTTCCAGAAAGCCAGTAATCACCACCAAAGATGAAAAATAAAAAAACATTCCCTGATGAAGTGGTAGCGAAGTGGAGGGAACAGAAGAAAAAAAAAGAAATAAGAAGATCCAAGCTTTAGGATAATTATTTCTGAAGAAAAGGCCTTAAAATTTCAAGATTATTAAGAGATTAAAAGGAAATAAAAATATAATAAGTTTAAAAAGAAAATGTTAGAAGCTGAAATTTTCCAAGTCGTACTCAAAGATACCAAAAAGCCCTCTAAAAAAATTCAGGTACCAGAATCATTCCTCCAAAAAACAATTCCAATAGAAAACCTAGCAAAGAAAATTCCAACTATGAAACCTATTGTGGAAGAAGAGATAGTTCAATAAGAAGAAGTAGAAGAATAAAAAGATGAAAGTGATGATGTGATAAAGAAAGTATAAGAATACCATGAGAAGGAAAGTCTGTTTTACAAGATTTCAATCCAAACTTCCCAGGTTGAGTCAACCAAAAATGTTTATCAGGGAAAAAATAATTATGGATAGGAAGAGGTTGATAAACCTTCTAATGAAGAGATTAGAAACCATGATTTCATCCAACCAAATGATGTTATGGAAGATGATGAGAAAAAAATGGTTAATGAAGATAAGATAGTCCAACTCTCTGATAGTGAGCATGAGTCTCCCAGGGATGAAAAGTTTATTTCCAAAATTGATAAAGGAAAATAGGTGGTTGATGATAAAACTAAGAAGTCTATGATTGTCATGGTTAAGAAGGATGTTGGTGGATCATATAATAGGCAAGATGAAAAGATATACAAAGAATCCTCTCTTTCTAGGGAATCAGATTCTGAATCCTCATCTTCGATGGGTCAGGATTTCATTGTTCAGTATTTGAAGAAGTTTGTAAACACAATACCTTTGATTCCTAGTATTTATTAGAGATTCCAGTTTCTTCAACACATTGTCAATCATAATTCAGATTTGATAATCATGTTCATGGAAAAATTCATCAATCTTGAGGCAGATTTCAAAACATTTCATATTGGTTATGATGCTCATAGGAGATCATGTAAGGAAATTACAAAATCGTCTATAAGAATGATTAAATACTTGAGAATATTTGATTAATTCTATGATTTAGTTAAATATTATTTTTATAAGTCAGATAATAAAATCAAAAACCTTTCAACAAGTTTTTCAGAAAAGCCGAATCTTGAGAAAGTAGACCAGAAGCAAGAAGATAAAGATCCAAATTGGAAGTCAGATTCAATTGTTTTAAATTTAAAGAGATAAAGGGAACTTAGGGAAGAGTTTCAAGAATAATTAAATTATAAATAAGAATTATTTAAGTCTTAGTAATAAATCCTAAAGTTTCAAGATGAAAAAATCAAGGCTCTAGAAAATAAGAATCACGATCATGAACAATTTCTCAAGCAGTTTGAGGATGATCATAAAGAGCTCAAGAAGATAAATTCTACCTTGAGGAAGATCATTCTGAAGAAAAATAAGGATGATTGATTTTCATGACATTACGATCTTTTGTTGTTTTTTTAACCTGTAAAAATTTTTCTTATCATAATGAAATTTTTTTATCCTTCATTTGTTTTGTTATTTATAGTTCTAATATTTTAGGTACTATTTTTTTCATTCTCTCTATTCTGTTTTGAAAATCAAAAAGAGCGAGAAAATAATGATAAAAAAATATTAAGTAAAAATAAGATAATTCCCTAAGTAAATGGGAGTTTAATTAAGGGGGAGTATACTTGAAGAAGAATTTCTTATAAAAGAAAAAGTTACTTCTCTATGAAAGAAAAAAGACGATCCTAAGGTATTTAAAAACCTAATGGGGGATATAAGGACCCATCCTTAAACATTACATAATCTTGAATTAAGTAAATAATTCACACTAAGGATCTTTTCAGGTTTAGAGTTTTAGAGAATTAGGCCATAACTTATTACATTACATCTAAAATATTACAATGTAGAAACTTCTACTTAGTATCCAGTTTTTTCATAAAATAAAAACTCTAAAAAAAGAGTCATGTATAGTTCTATATTATAGAAAACATTAATTTTCCTTGATCCCATCCTTGAACCTATTCATCATTATTTTATATTATTTTTTTTAAAAAATATACTTGGGATGAGCATAAAATGCTCAGAAAGGGATACGCAAAGAAGGAAAATTGTTATTTTTTCAAAACAACAACTAAACCATGAATAATTTATCATAAGTAATACTTTTCACCTTTATAAATTAGTAAATACTCTTCACTGGATAAAAGATCATTTCTTACACTTTTTAACCAAAATATTAGCATAAAACCCATATAAATAACACATAACATATAAAGGTAACTTGGGACATAAACATACTTAAATGGAATAACCATACGGTCGACTTCCACACATATCACTAAATGGAATAGCCATATGGTTGAATTCCATACCCAATGCATTGGAGGTTATAACATAACCAACCATACTGGTTTATCATGACACCACCTGTCATTTGGTTTATCACATAACCACCCATCAAAGGTCCAAGTACCATTATAAAATCATAACACATAAAATATTTCCAATATAAATATTTCACTAATAACATTTAATTTGCACTCAAAATAAATCATTTCAAGATATTGAAATAATAAATTGATTTAAAAAACAATTTTTGATACCAAAACACCCAAAAAATAGAATAAGTTGTTTATTTTTTATTTTAAAAACATTAAGTCTTATAGAGGAAGCCAACTAACGATTACAGTGACATAGAGGTCATTGTCGCCAGAAATATTAGAAACATTCCTTTTGTAATTTAGTAAAATGCTTCATAGAAAAAAAATTCCCTTTGAATGAAATGAAAAGTAAAAGGTGTTTATACACCGTATAAAAGAAAGGCGTGTATAAAGAAAAATATGCCTCAATGAAAGGAGATTGAGATGAAATCTCTTACCTCATGTGTGACTTGATCCGTTCATTCTTTAATCTCCTGAATAATAAACATAAGTTAATTTATAATTGATTAAGAAAATTTTTCAATTTTATTATTCCTTTTATATCACTTATTACCTTTCTTTAACAATTGGTTAATTATTTGAGTTCATATCAGACATTTTGTCGATGTTCGGAACTTGAGTTAAAAAATAAACTTGTTATAATTATAAATTTTCAATGTGGTAAAAAGTACATTATCTCCAGAATTATATTAATGATTTAGATATCATATATATCATATATATCCAGTATATATATGTATTTATAATAGTACATAAAATTTGGAGATAAGAAATGAAATGCACTATTCATGGAGACGACAATCCATACGTATGCATAAACACTACTTTCATTTCTATTTTATATTTTAATAGAATGAAAAAATAATTATACATAGGTATATTATAATTTTATTATAATATAATATATATAATTTTAGTAACTCCATCATTTATACATTCCACATATTTAACGAACAAGTCATATCACTTTGAGGGGGTGGTAGTCCGCACTTCCTCAAATGAAATTATCGTATTTACCCACTATGGAAACCATAAAAGTATTCTATAAATGAAAAATAAATAAGAATGGAAACAATATAAATATAATATATATCACATATAAATATAGTTTCATCATAATGGCCACCATAAGAGGTGGTAGGAGATAATCGAACAATCATCGTTTCGTGAGGTAGCAGTTCACCATCCACAGAAACAGTATGTTCTTCACCCATTAGATGAAGGTGTGTTTAAGTGTAGTTTGAATCATTCTCAAAACATAAATGTAGTATATTTATAATACTTTTTTTGTTATAAAATAAATAAATAAAAAGAGTTTAGGGGGTTTGAGTAGTAAAATAAAAGAAAAGAACATAAAAGAAGGCGTTACCTTTAAATCGGGTAACTCCCTTTGGTTTGAACCAAAAGGATTTCTTAAAGTGCCTTCTTCCTAAGGTAAGGCTTCTAGGTGGAATATAGGGATTTATGGAGATTAATTGGGGTGATTTTGGATGATCCAATGGTCTTTAGAGGTGTGAGTAATGGGTTATGGGTGAGGGTTTTTTATAAGGGGGAGGAGGGGCTATTTAGGAAAGTTTAAAAATATTATTTTATTATATAATTATTTTCAGTTTAAAATGGTCCAAAACTCATTAAAGTAGAATATAAGATGAATAATGTTTGAAATAGAATAACTAAAAAATAATTGGAAAGGTTTTGAATATTTTTTTAATCTTTATAATCTTATTTATTTAAATCATTTATTAATGAGGTAAACACTGCATCATTATTGTGTCATAAATAATTTTATTTATTTGATGTCTAAAAATTATAAAACAAATACCATGACTTAGGAAATAGTTTTATATTTTAAAATAATATTTATAGTCTAATATATAACTTATATAACCTCATGTAAAAATTGATTTACTAAAAGATATATGTTTTTGACATTTTGGTATTTACTTTAAATTAATTAATATAAAGTGTAATTATCACTCTTAAGTAGCTCCATTGGGTCCCAAAATCGACCCCATAATGCTCATGGTCGTAAATGTATCAACCATTAGAACTAGGACACATTTTTGGTTAAATTAATATTATTATAATATTATTTTTACCTTGAATTACCCTATTTACCTTTAACCGCGGTAAATAAAAGTCAAAAGTTACAATTCACCAAAAATTATTTTCATATTATTAAACCAAATTTTACTTAATAATTATAACCATGTATATCAGATTTTCAAAATTCAATTCACAGAAGCAGTAAAATTTCATTACAATGAAAATTTCGATTTTTAACTACTACATAGTGTTTTCACTATTCATCAAAAATTGAAGGTTTTCAAAAAAATACCAAAAATTGAGTCTAAGATATATTTGATATTTTGAATTAAAAAATGATGTCTATTATACCAATTTCAAAACATAGAATTTGGATTAATTAATTTAAAATTAATTCCCGTTTTCAAAACAAAAGCGTGTTTTTGAGAAACTATAACTATCAAAAGATTGACACTTGTTTATGTCCAATTTCAAAGTGAAATTATTTACAATGACTAAAATTAGATTAAATGGTAAAAATATAATATAATTACACTTTAAAACCAATTAAAAATATAATATAACCATATAAATAACTTAGATTAAAAGGAAGTTTTGAATTAAAATCCAATATTTTTCACTATTCATTAAAAAAATTTATCAAAAAAATACCAAAAATTTACCCAAAGTAAATTTTGATTTCTCGATTATAAATAAAAATTTTATTTTGTAAAATAGAACATATAAATTTGACAAAAACTAGATTTAATGTGGGTTCTCCATCAAAATATAATAAATCGACCTTTTAATAAATATTATAGTATTTATGCTTAAAATCAAATTCGTTCTTATTTTAAGCCTCTAAAATTTATTGAATAATTGTAAAAACATTTAACAAACATGTATATTTATATTGTAGTTAGTTCTATTAATTACCATCATTACAACGGCTAGGCGTTTACTACCATTTAAAATAATATTATATTATTATTTTTCAGTATTACCCAACATTGTGTGCAACATAAGATTTCAAAGAAACCCATTGTTGCATATTGGTTACGCCATCGAACATAGAATCCCATTTAAAGTAAAATTAATATTTAATTCAAAAATATTAATAAATATGAAATTTTTTTATTCTTTATTTACCTGGGATGTCACATCCATCCTCTTTTTGGAAATTGCGTCCTCACAATTTTGTTCACTTATCAAATAAATGAGGGTATTTATCCCTCACAAAATTTTCAGATTCCCATATTTCCTCTTCAACCATATGGTTTTTCCACAAAACCTTTACCCGATGAATTACCTTATTCCGCAACACATTCTCTCTTCGTTCAAGAATCTGAACTGGTTGTTCCTCATAAGAGAGATTCTCTCCCAACCGAACTACCTCTAGGCTCAATACATGAGATAGATCTGAAATATACTTTCTCAAGATTGAATCATGAAAAACATTGTGTACCTGGGATAAACTTGGAGGAAAATCCACTCTATAGGAAACTGATCCAACTTTCTCCAGGATTTCATAGGGTCCAATGAACCTCAGACTCAACTTTCCATTCTTAGCAAAATGCATCACAATTTTCCATAGAGAAACTTTGAGAAAGACATGATCACCTACCTAAAATGAAAGATCCTTCCTCTAGTTATCCGCATAACTTTTCTGCCTGTTCTGAGCTGTTCTTAAGTGATTCTGAATCAAATGAACATTTTTTTATCATATCTTCTACCAATTATGGTCCCATCAGCATCCTTTCACCTACTTCATCCTAAAAATATGGAGTTCTACACTGCTTCCCATATAATGACTCAAATGAATCCATCTGTATAATGGAATGAAAATTTTTATTATAAGAAAACTCCACCAAAAAAAGATGTTTCTCCCAACTTCCCTGGTAATCTATTGAAAAAGCATGTAGAATATCCTCCTAGGTCTGAATTGTTCGTTCTAACTGCCCATCTGATTGAGGATGAAAAGATGTACTAAAATTTAATTTAGTAACCAACTAATTCTAAAGGCCTTTCTAAAAGTTATAAGTGAACCTCAGTTCATGATCAGATACAATGGAGAGGGGAACTCCATGCAACCTGACTATCTCTTTAACATACAACCGAGAAAGTTGATCTAGAGACAAAGTATATCGAATAGGAAGGAAATGAGAAGATTTTTTCAATCGATCAACAATAAACCAGATTGCATTATTATCTCAAGATGTGTTTGGTGATACCATAATGAATTTCATGGATATATTTTCCCATTTCCACTCTGAAACTGATAAAGACTGAAGCATCCATTTTGGTAACTGCCGCTATGCTTTAACCAGCTGATAATTCATACACTTCATAGTAAAGTTAGAAATATCTCTCTTCATTTTTTCCCACCAGTAATACTCTCGAAGATCTCTCTCCATCTTAGTACTTCCAGGATGAATTGAAAATGGAGAACTATAAGCTTCACATAACAACAAATTCTTCAACTGTGATTCAGAAGGCACACATAATCTCTTTACAAACCTCAAAACACAATCTTTTATCAATTTTAAATTCAAGAAACTTACCCTTTTGAACCAAATATAACTTTTTCTATAACTCACTATCTTCCTTCTAAGATTTCATAATTCTGTATGATAAAGATGATTTCACTGACACCTGAAACAAAACATATGAATTTCTAGCACCAACAACTTCAATGACAAATTTCATCAAATAAAAAACCAAAGGATCTTGTTCCAAATGTAACAAGGTTAGTGTAGCATTAATTTGTCGACTCAAAGAATCAACCACTTTAATTTCTTTTCCCAGATGGAAATGTATTATGCAATATTAATCATTGATTAATTCCAACCATCTCCTCTGTCTCATGTTTAATTATTTCTGAGTGAATATATACTTCAAACTTTTGTGGTTAGTATATATTTCACATTTTACTCTATAGATATGATGCCTCCAAAATTGTAAAGAAAAAACAACATCATCTAATTACAAATCATGTGTAGGGTAATTTAACTCATGAGGTTTCAACTGACGTGAAGCATAAGAAATTACCTGATCATTCTGCATAAGGACACAACCAAGTCCTTTCAACAAAGCATCAATGTTGATTAGAAAATCACCATTTCTAAAAGGCAGTTCCAAAACTGGAGCTTTCACAAATATTTTTTTCAATTCTTGAAAAAAAGAATCACATTCTTTTGTCCAAATGAACTTAACACCTTTTCAAGTTAACTTAGTCATTAGGCTAGATAACCATGAAAAATTTTCAACAAACATCCGGTAATAACCTGCTAAACCAAGAAAACTATGGATCTCAGTTATATTTGTGGGTCTTGGCCATTCTTCAACAAATTTTGTTTTAGAAGGATCAACAGTTATGCCATTTTTTGAAACAATGTAACCAAGAAATGGAATTTTTTGTAACCAAAACTCACACTTTCTGAATTTACAAAACAATTTATTTTCTTTTAAGGTTTGAAAGAAAACCCTTAAATGACTTTCATGTTCCTATTTACTTTTAGAATAAACCAAAATATCATCAATAAACCCAATCACAAACTTATCCAAGAACTCATGGAAAATTCTATTCATAAGATCCATGAATACATAATGTGAATTGGTTAACCCAAAAGGCATAACTACAAATTCATAACGGACATATCTAGTATGAAAAGCGGTCTTCGGAATGACTTCTTTCTTTACTTTCAACTGATGGTACCCCGGCCTCAAGTCAATCTTTAAAAAATACTGAGCTTTTTGGAGTTGATAAAAAAAATCATCGATATGAGGAAAAGTATACTTGTTCTTAACAATGATGTTATTAAATGCTCTATAACCAAAAAAAGTCTCATTGAAGCATCTTTCTTTTTAACAAAAAAGATAGAATCAACCCATGGTGATGTGATAGGTCGAATGAAACCTTTATCTAATAACTCCTAAAATTGATTCTTTAACTCTAAAATTTCAATTTGAGCCATTTGATAAGGGGGTTTTGAAATTGGCTTAGTATCAGGAACTAAGTAAACAGTAAATTCAACTTTCTGATCAGGTAATATACCAGGAAACTCATCAAAAAAAACATCAAGATAATCATTTACCACTAGCACATCATTAATCTGAATAGTTCATTTTTTCAACAATATGTACAAGGTAACATTAATTTCCATCTTTTAGAAGTTTCTCAGTATCCTGATATGTTATTAAAAGTAAGGGTTCATTCTTGTACAGAAATTGAAATTATTTATGAAAAGAAACCACTTTATCTTTGTATTAAATCATAGCATGATAAAAAGAAATCCAATCCATGCCCAAAATAACATCAAAATCTACTAAAGGAAAAACAATAAGGTTTTCAGTTAGATTCTTTCTATACACAAGGACATGAAGGTTCTTATAATTTATTTTTGTCTCAAAATTTCATCAAGGTGTTTTTACCATAAGTTAAGGATTCATATCTTGATATGGAATTCCAAATTTACAAGAAAAATTCTAAAAAATGAATGAATGTGTAGACCCTGAATCCAACAACACATTGGCATAATCTGAACAAAAAAATAGTGTACCTGATACTCCTTCATTTGATAGACCAACATTTACTGAAGTCGTTGCAAAGGATTTCACCACCCCTTTCTACTTGTATTCTGGATGATTTCCCTTAGTTGAGTTCTTCATTGGACACTTATTTTTATAATGACGATTTCATTGCACTTAAAACATTTTACTGATTGTAAATCAGATTTTATCTTACCATTACCCTAAGCTTTTTCAGTGTAATTATGAGCCTTATGTCCCATTTTACCACATCGGTAGCACTTACCAGAATTCAAAAGACATTCCCCAGTATGTTTTTACCACAATTTTCACAAACTGTAAACTTAAGTTTCTTACCATCATTTTTTTTGAAGAGTTCTTCCATTTCGTCTGCTACCTTGACCTATTAATCTATTTTTTTTCAAAAAACACTTGATCATAAAAAAAAAAATCCATTTACACCTTCCCCACACATCGAAAAAGTTTTTCATAACTTTTGAACTCATGGGAAGCTAAATACCTTCGATACTTTGGATTTAATACTGAGGGAAACAGTTGATTTTACATTAAAGATCTCATATGAAATTTGGAGCATACCATGCCAGTTGAGTGAATTTTACTTCATAAATAGCCACCAAGTCATCCACCTACCTCAATTACAAGAATTGTTTTTCCATCCTAAGATAAACCAACTTAGGAAAATATATCTCAAGAAACATACCTTTGAATTCATCCCATTCAAGAGCATCAATATCCTCACTATCCCTAATATTTTTCACCATCGACCACCACTGATCATCTTCACCTTCAAAATGGTAAACATAAAGACTAACCTTTTGATGTTCTGAACACCCCATGACATGAAAAATATTCTCCAGTGCTTTAATCCACCCTTCAGCTAGCATATGGTCAGATGATCCTATGAATGAAGGGGGACATTGCCTCATGAAATGTTCTACTAATGACATGTTTCGCAGTGGTTGTTCTAGATGATCTCATACATGGATACCACCACCATTTATAGCCTGAGTCAAATGTTCCATCACTACAACAAATTGTTCAGTTCTGATTCTGACCATCTCAGGTTGTTGATTTGGAATGTTATTCTCCTCTGTATGTCTTACCAACATATCATCCATGTTTCCTCTGCAGAAAAAAATTCTAAACACAAAAATATCTTAGGTGAAGCAATATAGTAATATGTAAATTCTATATCATTTCAATCTTACCATAAATTAATTTATCAATTTTCTAACCCCAAAATTTTTCTAAACCAACCTCTGATACCAACTATAAGGACCCAGCTTTAAACATTACATTATATCAAATTAAGTTATTAATTAACATAGAGGATATTTTCAGGTTTAGAGTTTTAGAAAATTATCTCATAACTTATTACATTACATCTCAAATATTACAATTTAGTCACTTCTACTCAGTATCCTTTTTTTTTCATAAAATAAAAACTCTAAAATAATAGTCATTTCTAGTTCTATATTTTAGACAAAATTACTTTTCCTTGATCCCATCCTTGACCCTATTCATCATTATGTCCTGTAAAAAACATTTAAAAAAAAGAAACTTGGGATGATAAAAAAAATCTCAGTAAGGTATACACAAATAAATAAAACTGTTAGTTTTTCAAAACAATAAGTAAACCATGAATACTTTATCACAAGTAATAATTTTCACCTTTATGAAGTAGTAAATACTCTTCACTGAATAAAATATCATTGCTTACCCTTTTGTGACCAAAATACTACCATAAAACCCATAGAAATAACACATAACATATAAAGGTAACTTAGGACATAAACCAACTTAAATGGAATAACCATAGAGTCGACTTCCACACAAATCACTAAATGGAATAACCATACGGCTGACTTCCATACCCAATGCATCAGAGGTTATAACATAACCACCCATCCTCTTTTATCATGACACCACCCGTCATTTGTTTTTTTACGTAACCACCCATCAAATGTCCAAGTACCATTATAAAATCATAACACATAAAATATTGAAAATTTAAATATTTCACTAATAACATTTCATTTGCAATAAAAATAAATCATTTCATGATATTGAAATAATAAATTGATTTCAAAAACCATTTTCAATACCAAAAATACTGAAAAAATAGAATAAGGGTTTTCTTTTTCATTTTAAAAACATTAAGGCTTATAGAGGAAGCCAACTAACGATTACAGTGGTGGAGAGTTCATTATCGCTGCAAACATAAAAAAACATTCCTTTTGTCATTTAGTAAAATGATTCATAGTAAAAATATTCCCTTTGAATGAAATGAAAAGAAAAATGTTTTTATACACCGTATAAAAGAAAGTCGTGTATAATGCCAAATATGCCTCAATGAAAGGAGATTTAGACGAAGTCCCTTACCTCGTGTCCGACTTGACCTGTTATTTATTTAATTTAATAAATAATAAATATAAGTTAATTTATAATTTCTAAAGAAAGTTTTTCAAGTTTATTACTCCTTTTATATCACTTATTACCTTTCTATAACAAATGGTTAATTATTTGAGTTCAGATCAGACATTTTGTCGATGTTCAGAACGTGAGTTAAAAAAAGAACTTGATATAATTATAAATTTTCCATGTGGTCAAAATTACATTATATCCAGAATTATATTCCTGATTTATATATCATATATATCATAAATATAAAGTATATATATGTATTTATAATAGTACATAAAATTTGGAGATAATAAATTAAATGCACTGTTCATGGAGACAGTAAGTCGTACGTACGCATGAATGATACTTTAATTTATATTTCATATTTTAATGGAATGAAAACATAATTATACACTGGTATATTATAATTCTAGTATAATATAGTATATATAATTTCAGTAACTCAATATTTTATACGTTCTACGTATGGAATGAATGAGTCATATCACTTTGAGGGGGCGGTAGTCTACACTTTCTCAAATGAAATTATCGCATTTACCCACTATGGAAACCATAAAGGTATTCTATAAATGAAATATAAAGAATAATAGAAAAAATATAAATATAATATATATCATATATAAATAAATTTCCCTCATAATTTCCACCATAATAGACGGTAGTAGATAATTGAACAATCATCGTTTCGTGAGGAAGTAGTTCGACGTCGACATAAACAGTATGTTCTTCACCAATTTGATTGAGGTGTGTGTAAGCGTAGTTAAAATCCTTCTAATAACAACAACATAGTATTTTGAGGATAATTATTTTGTTATAAAAGAATGTAATAAAAATATTTTAGGGGTTTGGAGAAGTAAAATAAAAGAAAAGAACTTAAAAGAAGATGTTACCTTTAAATCGGGTAACTCCCTTTGGTTTGAACCAAAAGGATTTTTTGAAGTGCCTTATTCCTAAAGTAAGGATTATAGGTGAAATATAGGTATTTAGGTATATTAATTGGGTAGATTTTGGATGATCCAAGGGGATTTAGAGGTGTGAGTAATGGGTTATAGGTGAGAGATATTTATAAGGGGAGGAGGGGCTCTTTAGGAAAGTTTGAAAATATTATTTTATTATGTAATGGTTTTTGGTTTCAAAAGGTCCAAAACTCATTAAAGTAGAAGATAATATGACTCATTTTCGAACTAAAATCATCCAATAATAATTGGACAGGTTATAGATATTGTTTTAATCTTTATAATCTTATTTTTTAAAATCATTTATTAATGAGGTAAACACTGCATCATTATTGTGTCATAAATAATTTTATTTATTTGATGTCTAAAAATTATAAAAAAAACACCATGATGTAGGAAATATTTTTATATTTAAAAATAATATTTATATTCAAAAATATAACTTAAATAACCCCATGTAAAAATTTATTTTCTAAAAGATAAATGTTTATGTCATTTTTGTCTTTACTTTAAATTAATTAATATAAAGTGTCATTATCACTCTTAAGTAGCTCCATGGGGTCTCAAAATCGACCCAAGGATTACAATGGTTGTAAATGTATCAAAAAATAGGATTAGGAAACATGTTATGATAAATTAAAATTATTATAAAATTATTTTTACTTTGAATTACCCTATTTAACTTTAACTGCGACAAAGAAAAGTCAAAAGCTACTATTCACCAAAAATTAGTTTCATCTTATTGAAAAAATTTTTACTTAATAAAAATAACCATGAATGTTGTATTTTTTGAAATTAAATTCATAGAGGTGGTAAAATTTCATTTAAATGAAAATGTCGGGTTTTTGACTACTACTCAGTGTTTTCACTATTGATAAAAAATTGATGGTTTTCAGAAAAATAACAAAAATTCAGCCTAAGATATATTTGATATTCCAAATTCAAAAATTATGCCTATTTTAATAAATTTAAATCATAGAAGTTGGATTAATTAATTTAAAATTAATTCCTGTTGTCAAAACAAAAGCTTGTTTTTGAGAAACAATAACTATCAAAAGACTGACACTTGTTTATGTCTAATTTCAAAGGGAAATTACTTCCAATGACCAAAATTGAATTAAATGGTAAAAATATAATCTAATTAAACTTTAAAACCAATTAAAAAGATAATATAACAATATAAATAAATTAGATTAAAAGGCAGTTTTGAATTAAAATACAGTAATTTTTACTATTCATTAAAAAATAAATTTTATCAGAAAAATACCAAAAAGTTTACCCAAAGTAAATTTTGATGTCCCAATTACAAAGAATAATTTTATTGTGTCAAATATAACATATAAAAGTGACCAAAACTATATTTAAAGAGGGTTCTCCATCAAAAGGTGGCAAATCAACCTTTTAATGAATGTTAGTGTATTTATGCTTAAAATCAGATTCTTTCTTATTTTAAGTCTCTAAAATTTATTAGATAAATGTAAAAACATTTAACAAACATGTATATTTATATTTTAGTTAGTTATATTCATTCCTTCCATTAAAATGGTTGGGCGTTAACTACCATATTAAAATAATATTATATTATTATTTTTTAGTATGTCCCAACATTGTATGCAACGTAAGATTTCATAGAAACCCATTGTTGCGTATCAGGTATGCCATCGAACATAGAATACCATTTAAAGTAAAATTAACATTTAATTCACAAATATTAATAAATATGAAAATTTTATATTCTTTATTTACATGGGATGTTATAGGGGAGTTAGTCATATTCATCATGGTTCATAAGTAAAGGGAGATAAAATGTTCTTTTAAAGTTCAAAAAGGAAAAATCCTTATTCCTTATATTCTTTTTTGAAAGGATGTTTTTGGTTTCCAAAAAGGGAGATATTCTTGAGTCAATAATTTATCCTTATGAATTTTCCATTACTCAATCTTTTGAAAATCACAAAAGCATTTTCTTAATGAAAATTATCTTTCTCTAAAGAGTTTTTTTCTTAAAGAAGATTTTCTTTCTCTAAGAAATTTTTTATCCTTACCTTGTTTTCAATACCTTATTCAAATTCTTCTCATAAAAAAGTGTAACAACCCAAGATTTTATGAGATATATTATTTTTAATTTCTTTGATGTGTTCTATTATACACTACACCAGGATTAGCTTGTACTATACGCAACACCGTATTAGCTTGCAGTATACGCAACGCTTTTCTTGGATCATGTTACACACAATTTTGATAGTAGTTATTCTACGAAACATTGAGTGTATATATATATATATATTAAATGTATAAATGAAATATGGTTGGATTATTTTATACAAAACAACGGAGGAGTCTTGCACAACACGCAACCCGGACTTGGCTTGCATTACACACAATCGTGACCTTCCTTGATAGCGTGTGTTGTACGCAATACCAGGTTTCACTAAACAACGATATATGGTTATAATATTATTATGAACTAGCCTTTATGAATAGTATCAAATAAATGTTTAATTTTATAAAATTATTATTCATCTTACACATTTTCTAGAACATGGTATGAGAACAAAATCAATTCTTTGAGTAAAATAAGTATTTTTCAAAAAATTTAGTTTTGCCTCCTTTTGATGGAGCACCCACTTTAAATCTGGTTTTTGAAATTTTTATAAGTTTAATTTGACAAAATAAAATTCTCCGTAGGAATCAGGATATAAAAATTCAATTTGGATAAAATTTTCATATTATTCTGATAACTTTCATATTTTGATGAATAATAAAAACACGCTATATTTTAATTAAAAACAACTTTTTTAATCGCAATAATTTATATGGTTGGATTATATTTTTAATTGGGTTTAAAGTGTAATTATAATACATTTTTACCATTTAATCCTATGTTGGTCATTGGAATTAATTTCACTTTGAAATTGCACATAAACAAGTATCAATCTTTTGATAGTTATTGTTTCTTAAAAACATGCTATTTGTTTTGATAACGGGAATTAATTTTAAAATTAATTAATGCCACTTCTATGTTTTTAATTTGGAAAAATAGATATCATTTTTTAATTCTTAATATCAAATATATCTTAGGCTTAATTTTTGGTGTTTTTCTGAAAAACTTCAATTTTTGATGAATAGTGAAAACAATGAGTTTTTGGTTAAAACCGACTTTTTATTTAAATAATCATTTATTTGATTTAAATTTATTTTATATCAAAATAGATAAATAATACTTATATAAGTCCAATTAAATTCATTAGAGTCATTTTATAATAATTTTAGATTTATAAAAATTGTATTGAACTTTTCACCATCTTTTACCCACCTCCTAGGAGCTTTTCCATTTGTTCGTAAAACTTAATTTTACCGCTTTTGTGAGTTGAATTTTGAAAATACAAGAGAAATGGTTAATATAAAGGAGTAAAATTTGGTTCAATTAGATAAAAATAATTTTTTAGAATAGTAACTTTTTACTTTTATTTACCACGATTAAAGGTAAATAGGGTAATTCAAGGTTAAAAGAATATTATAATAATTCAAAATTACCTTAACACTTGTCCAAACCTTATTGTATGAGTAATTTATGACCATGGGAATCCTTGGGTTGATTTTGGGACCCCATGGAGCCACTTATGAAAGACAATTACACATTAGATTAATTAATTTAATGTAAAGACAAAATTGACATTAAAAAAAATCTTTTAGTAATTAATTTTTATAAGGGGCTATATAAATTATATTTTCGACTATAAATATTCCTTGGAAAGATAAAAATATTTCCTAAATTTTAGGATTTTTTATAATTTTTAGACATCAAATAAATTATATTATGTATGACACAATAATGATGCAGTATTTACCTCATTAATAAATGATTTAAATAAACTAGATTATAATGATTAAAATATTATCCAAAACATGTCCAATTCTGATTGGATGATTTTATTTCGACCATGAGTCATCTTATATTCATCTTTAATTATTTTTCAACCTTTTGAAACCGAAGATAAGTTTATAATAAAATAATATTTTCACACTTTCCAAAAGAGCCCCTCCACCCCCTTATAAAAGGAGACCATTTCTATGCAATTCCTCACACCTCTCAAGCCATTTATATCATCCAAAATCTGCCCAATTAATCTCACTACATCCCTCTCCTCCCCTTAGAAGCCTTAAATTAGGCAGAAGGAACTCCAAGAAGTCCTTTTGGTCTAAACCAAAGGAAGTTACCCAAATTAAAGGTAATGTTTTCTCTTAAATTGTTTTCTTTTATTCTACTTATCCAACCCCTAAACTCTTTTTAATAATTTATTTTGTAACAAAACCATTATACTAAGTATACTAGGATGTTGTTATGAGAATTATTAGAACTAAACTTACACACACCTCCATCTAATGGATGAATAACATAATGTTTCTGTGGATGACAAACTAACGCCTCATGAAACGATGATTGTTTGATTTTCTCCTACCACCTCTCATGGTGGTCATTATGATGGAACTGTATTTATATATGATATATATTATGTTTATTATTTCCTTATTCTTCTTTACTTCCCAATTATATCAAGCCTTTATGGTTTCCATAGTGGGTAAATACGATAATCTCATTTGAGGAACTGCGGACCACCGCCCCCTCAAAGTGATGTTATTCGTTAATGCCTTATGTGGGATGTATAAAGGATGGAGTTAATGATATTATATATGATATTATAATGAAATTATAATATAACTATTCCATTAAAATAAAAAATAGAAATGAAAGTAGCGTTCATGCGTACGTACGGCTTACCGTCTCCATGAACGGTGCATTTCATTTCTTACCTCCATATGTTATGTACTATTATAAATACATGTATATGCTGGATATATAATGAATATATATGATATATAAATCATGATTTAAATTCTGGAAGTAAGTAAATCATGATATAAGTAATAATAACATAAAGAACAACAAGTCCAAACACGTACGATAAATAAGATGATTTTACCCAAAACGTTGGTTTAACATGGGATTTACAAAAGAACGGGTAATATAAAGTCATAAGTAAACCATATATGATATCATAATAATGAATATGATTCTTTAATAAGTTAATGAAATTATATAAATCATTATACATGAGGTTCAGATATGTACGAAGCATATCAGACCTAAGGTAAGGGACAACTATTCCAATCTCGTTCTTATCTGAGATTGTTTATTCGTAAGTATTTGCTGGGGTTATTGTTATCATCCATGTCCATGTTTCCTAAAAATGGTTTCATGTATGTTTAAAGTCCTTTTTAAGCTTTTTTGAGTTTTACTACATGGTATGTATGGAATCTTTCTTTTTTTACCATATGAGGTACTTTTTGTCTTTTTCGAAAAAAGTACGAGGAGAATGTTATTTTTAACTTATATGGTGTGAACAGATTTTTACGGTTTCATAACGCCTTATTTTCATGAAACTTCCACCAAAATATTTCATGACTATTTTCAAAAAAATTATTTTCTTTTAAAATTGCATGAAATTTTGTGAAAATAAAATGATTTTGAAGAATAAATGATATTTTCCTCAAGAATTCATTTCAAGTGTTTTATCAAAACCATTTTCCATCTAAGGTGACATTATTTCATATGTGTATGTTTCAAGTATAATGTCTCTATGATTTACATGGTTTCAATTTTCTTGTTATGAAATGATATCCATTTCTTTTATATGGATTATGTTATGATGGGATGATGTTTATGAAACCCATTTTATTCTTTGGGTTATTATGAATGATGTATGTTTATTTTGTGGCACAAGTAAGAATGATTTCATTATGAGATGGGTGGGACCTATATCTCCCTCCAATTAATTGGGTAAATATTTATATCTATTGAGATAAACATGGCTGAAATAGCAAGTAAATCATGTTCAGTAATACGGGGCTGGAACAGCAAGTAAACCCGGTTCAGTAAGGGATTTTGTCCACTAAGATGGTCTTGGCAGCAATGCCTTAGCTACTATGGAAATCATATCACGTGATTAATGGTTTTCACAATTAAATGTTTTATTCCCATGCTATTTTATCATGATTAATGTTCTTTTATGATCTATGCCTTATGTATTACCATGTTTTATGTCATTTCTCATGATTTCGATGTTTAAAAATTATGTTCATTTTTTTAAGTTCAAATGTATATGATTTGTTTTATTTTATCCATGATTACCCTTACTAAGAATTTGAGCTCACCCTTTATATGTTTTATTTTCCCCAGGATATAATGAAAGGTTTTTAGGTAAGAAAACCAAAATGGGAAGATCTTTATGGGAGATGTTGAAGATCTTTCACCATGATTAGAGGATTACGTTCTGATTTTCCAAAGACACTAAACTATTACGGTCCTTGTGTGTTTATTTTTGTTATGTATTAAGTATTCCGCAAAAGTAATGTAATGTCCATGTATGTCAAGCTTTGGGTCTCTATAGTTGGTATCAGAGGAAAGTTTTAGTTAACATTTGGAAACTAGGATGTGAAAACTTTAGTGAGATCCCTAGAAATATTTCTAAGGTATATCTAGGGATGTCCCTAAGGTTAAGTGTATGTATAAGTTATATTCCTATAATTACGGTAACAATATTATAATTAAATCTAAGATGTTAGATATTGAAGTTACTCTACCTTTATTATGTTGTTTTACCTATCATGATTTTTTACTCTCACACTATTCTTTTTGGGTTTTAGAAAATGGCTGGAAACAAGAAGATTCATGATAATGGAGAATATGATGGACAATGAAATGATATTCTTCATGATCAAGCAAATGAAATGATATTTAGAAGGAGAAACATTGTTATTATGCCTAATAAACAATATCATAATATGATCAATAATATCAGCTTTGGCAGGTTTCCTGACTCACCTAATAAGAGAAAGATGGAGTTTCATGATGATTATAGAGGAAAGAAAGTTCAATTTCCCTCATGTAAGTCAAGTGGTAAGAGGTATCAAGGAGAATGTTTCAAAGGAACCGGAGGATGCATTGGGTGTGGAAAATAAGCACACAAAGCTAGTAATTGTAAAGTAAAAGGTTCAGTTAACACCATGGACAAGTATAATGGTATTTCTAAGACATCAACAATGGTTAAGTGTTTTAAATGTGGAGTGTACGTGCATTATGAAAACCAATTCCCTAAGGGAAAATCTCATAAAGAGAATCATCATGGTCATATGGGTAGTACTTATGTGGATGATGATGAAGAGACTACAAATGATATGTGAGATGAAAGAATTGTTGAAGCTCGGTCAATGGTTTAAGAAGGTAGTGGAATAATTACATGTTTATCAAGAGTAATGGTGTATAAATAATCTCATGGTACTATGGAATAAAGAGACATATAAGGATTGTTACACTGTTGTCTTTCCTTAAGTTTTGAAAGTGTATAATGAATGGTACCGGTAACCATGAAATGTTATTCAGATATTTTTGGAAAGCACCTAATATGCGCATAAAGAAGTGCTAAGGAGATAATGAAATGTTTGATAGTATTAATGAGATCATGAATTATATAAGGAAAAAGTGACATCATGGTTTGAGTATATAGAATTTTTGAGATTTTAGTATGTGGAACAAGTTAACTTTTGACAACATTCATGTTTTTACTAAGGTTAAATGGTTATTCATTTTTAAATAAAATACATTATTAAGGTATTCACATGATTGGAACGTGATCAACAAGATATATCTTATATGGGGGATAAATGATAGTAATCACATGATTGGTTGATGACAGTTCTTGTAATCATTTTCTTTATTCTATAAGATTGGACAAAAGTATTTTAGATAATCCTAAAGGTTCGAATAGAAATCATATAGTATTGGTTAAAGATATAACTTTTTATTTCTGAAATGTTATGATAGTATAGTTTTAGAAAAAGGACAACCTGCAGAACAGGCGACAACCTGTCGCGTCGGACAAGGCTGTGGGAATCGAACCCACAACCGAAGTGCGACAGGCCTTTATTGCCTATCACTGGCCTACAGGATGTCCCTGGTTAGTAGAAACTGGTTTTATTTTATTAAGCAGTATGATAGATGAAGTATAAGTTCATTTTTGGAATCTTATATGATTAACCTCACCATAGATGGACTTATGTATGTTTGATAACTTTTTCTAACCTTTTGTTTGAAATAGATGGAATGACCCATCATTCTATCACATGATCTGCTAACACTTCATGAATAAAAAATTCAACTTCATTTCTTTAAGATATGAAGTGAAAATTGTTCAAGGCATGAACAACAGTGAGATTATACCAAAATCATGTAAGTATTTATTTTAATTCATCAACTTAAGGGAAATGATCTTGACAACCGAAAAATGTTTTCCTAGTGCCCTCATATCTGATCAATCAGATGGTACCTTAGATCATCACAAATTTATGGCTTTGTGATTGTTGGCTTTTTCATAGCCATGTTCTCTACCACTCTCCATCAGAATTTAGTGGTTATATTTCTCTTCCATATCCATACTTTCACCTCTGTTTTTGTATTTGGAAACACAGTGATTATTTAATTTGGGTAACCGTTACGTTTCAAAATTTAGTTTTTAATGTTCAGTTTTGGTATTCCTTTTTACGATGTGGGTTTCTATGAAAGAAACTTTCAAGTAGTAAACCATTTATAACCCCGAAAAATTTCGATGGTGAAATTCATTTTAAGGGGGTAGAATGTAACAACCCGAGATTTTATGAGATATATTATTTTTAATTTCTTTGATGTATTCTATTATACACTAAACCAGGATTAGCTTGTACTATACACAACACCGTATTAGCTTACAGTATACGCAACGTTATTCTTGGATCATGTTACACACAATTTTGATAGTAGTTATTCTACGAAACATTGAGTGTATATATATATATATATATATATTCAATGTATAAATGAAATATGGTTGGATTATGTTATACGAAACAATGGAGGAGTCTTGAACAACACGCAACCCTAACTTGGCTTGCATTACACGCAATCGCAACCTTCCTCGATATCGTGTGTTGTCCGCAATACCAGGTTTCACTAAACAATGATATATGGTTATAATTTTATTATGAACTAGCAATTATGAATAGTATCAACTACATTTTGAATTTTATAAAATTATTATTCATCTGACACATTTTATAGAACATGGTATGAGAACAAAATCAATTTTTCGAGTAAAATAAGTATTTTTCAAAAAATGTAGTTTTGCCTCCTTTTGATGGAGAACCCACATTAAATATAGTTTTTGAAATTATTATAAGTTCAATTTGACAAAATAAAATTCTCTCTAGGAATCATGATATAAAAATTTAATTTGGATAAAATTTTCATATTATTATGATAACTTTCATATTTTGATGAATAGTTAAAACACACTATATTTTAATTAAAAACAATTTTTTTCATCGTAATAATTTATATGGTTAGATTATATTTTTATATGTGTTTAAAGTGTAATTATAATATATTTTTACCATTTAATCCAATGTTTTCCATTGGAATTAATTTCACTTTGAAATTAGACATAAACAAGTATCAATCTTTTGATAGCTATTGTTTCTTAAAAACACGCCATTTGTTTTGATAATGATAATTAATTTTAAAATAAATTAAATCCACTTATATGTTTTGAATTTGTAAAAATAGACATCATTCTTGAATTTGGAATATCAAATATATCTTAGGCTGAATTTTTGGTATTTTTCTAAAAAACATCAATTTTTGATGAATAGTGAAAACACTGAGTTTTTGGTTAAAACCGACTTTTTATTTAAATAATCATTTATTTGATTTAAATTTATTTTAGGTCAAAATAGATACATAATACTTATATAAGTTCAATGAAATTCATTGGAGTCATTTTATAATAATTTTAGATTTATAAAAATTGTATTGAACTTTTCACCATCTTTTACCCACCTCTTATGAGCTTTTGCATTTGTTCATAAAACTTAATTTTACCACTTTTGTGAGTTTAATTTCAAAAATACGAGAGATATGGTTAATATGAAAGAGTAAAATTTGGTTCAATTAGATTAAAATAATATTTGGTGAATATTAACTTTTTTACTTTTATTTACCACGGTTAAAGGTAAATAGGGTAATTCAAGGTTAAAAGAATATTATAATAATTCAAAATTACCTTAACACTTGTCCAAACCTTATTTTATGAGTAATGTCCGACCATGGACATCCTTGGGTAGATTTGGGGAGCCCATGTAGCCACTTATGAAAGACAATGACACATTAGATTAATTAATTTAATGTAAAGAAAAAATTGGCATTAACAAAAAGCTTTTAGTAATTATTTTTTATAAGGGGATATATAAATTATCTTTTTGACTATAAATATTAATTGTAAATCTAACGAGATTTAATACATTTTGGTATTTTTTTATAATTTTTATACATCAAATAAATTAAATTATTTATGACACAACAATGATGCAGTATTTACCTCATTAATAAATGATTTAAATAAATTAGATTATAATGATTAAAATATTATCCAAAACATGTCCAATTCGGATTGGATGATTTTATTTAGACCATGAGTCATATTATATTCATCTTTAATTATTTTTGGACATTTTGAAATGGAATATAAGTTTATAATAAAATAATATTTTCACACTTTCCAAAAGAGCCCCTCCTCCCCCTTATAAAAGGAGACCATTTCTATCCAATTACTCACACCTATAAATCCATTTGGATCGTCCAAACTCTGCCCAATTAAACTCACTACATCCCTTTCCTCCCCCTAGAAGCCTTAACTTAGGCATAAGGAACTTCAAGAAGTCCTTTTGGTCCAAACCAAATGAAGTTACCCAAATTAATGGTAACATTTTCTCTTAAATTGTTTTCTTTTATTCTACTTCTCCAACCCCTAAAATATTTTTAATACTTTATTTTGTAACAAAACCATTATCCTCAGTATACTATGATGTTTTTATGAAATGTATTCAAACTACACTTACACACACCTCAATCTAATGGATGAAGAACATAATGTTTCTGTGGATGACAAACTAACGCCTCACGAAACGATGATTGTTCGATTTTCTCCTACCACATCTCATGGAATCCATTATGATGGAACTGTATTTATATATGATATATATTATGTTTATGATTTCCTTATTCTTCTTTAATTCCAAATAATATCAAGCCTTTATGGTTTCCATAGTGGGTAGATATGATAATCTCATTTGAGGAAAGTGCGGACTACCGCCCCCTCAAAGTGATGTGATTCGTTAATGCCTTATGTGGGAAGTATAAAGGATGGAGTTAATGATATTATATATGATATTATACTGGAATTATAATATACCTATTCCATTAAAATAATAAATCTAAATGAAAGTAGTGTTCATGCGTACGTACGGCTTACCGTCTCCATGAACGGTGCATTTCATTTCTTACCTCCATATGTTATGTACTATTATAAATACATGTATATGCTGGATATATAATAAATATATATGATATATAAATATTGATTTAAATTCTGGAAGTAATTAAATCATGATATAAGTAATAATAACATCAAGAACAACAAGTCCAAACACGTATGATAAATAAGATGATTTTACCCAAAACGTTGGTTTAACATGGGATTTACAAAAGAACGGGTAATATAAAGTCATAAGTAAACCATATATGATATAATAACACTGAATATGATTCTTTAATAAGTCAATGACATTATTTAAATCATTATACAGAAGGTTCAGATACGTACGAAGTATATCAGACCTAAAGTAAGGGATAACTATTCCAATCTCGTTCTTATCCAAGATTGATTATTCGTAAGTATTTACTGGGGTTATTGTTATCATCCATGTCCATGTTTCCTAAAAATGGTTTCATGTATGTTTAAAGTCCTTTTTAACCATTTTTTACTTTTACTACATGGTATGTAAGGAATCTTTTTTTACCATACGAGGTACTTTTTGACTTTTCCGACAAAAGTACGAGGAGAATGTTATTTTTATCTTATACGGCGTGAACAGATTTTTACGGTTTCATAACACCTTATTTTCATGAAGCTTCCTCCAAAATATTTCATGACTATTTTCTAAAAAATTCTTTTATTTTAAAATTTCATGACATTTTGTGAAAAGAAAATGATTTTGAAGAAGAAAGGATATTTTCCTCAAGAATTCATTTCAAGTGTTTTATCAAAACCATTTTCCATCTAAGGTGACATTATTTCATATGTGTATGTTTCAAGTGTAATATATCTATGATTTACATGGTTTGACTTTTATTATTATGAAATGATATCCATTTGTTTTATATGGATTATGTTATGATGGGATGATTCTTATGAAACCCATTTTATTCTTTGGGCTATTATGAATGATGTATGTTTATTTTGTGGCACAAGTAAGAATGATTTTATTATGAGATGGGTGAGACCTATATCTCCATCCAATGCATTGGGTAAAGATTTATATCTCATGAGATATATATGGATGTAATGGAAAGTAAATCCGGTTCAGTAATACGGGGCTGGAATGACAAGTAAACCCGGTTCAGTAAGGGACTTTGTCCACTAATATGGTCTTGGCAGCAATGCCGTGGCTACTATGGAAATCATATCATGTGCTTAATGGTTGCCAAAATTACATGTTTTATTCCCATGCTATTTTATCATGATTAATGTTATTTTATGATCTATGCCTTATGTACTACAATGTTTTATGTCATTACTCATGATTTCGATGTTTAAACATTATGTTCATTTTTTTAAGTTCAAATGTATATGTTTTGTTTTATTTTATCCATGCTTACCCTTACTGAGCATTTGAGATCACCATTTATATGTTTTCTTTTCCCCAAGATATAAAGAAAGGTTTTTAGGTAATAAAACCAAAAGGGGAAGATCTTTATGGGAGATGTTAAAGATCTTTCACCATGATTAGAAGATTACATTCCGAGTTTCCAATGAAACTAAACAATTACGGTCCTTGTGTGTCTATTTTTGTTATGTATTAAGTATTCCACAAAAGTAATGTAATGTCCATGTAGGTCAATATTTGGGTCTCTACACAAAGTCTAACTACTTTAATAAGTATAAAATTCACATCCTTATGAAAATCCTCAGAATCTTATAGTTTCTTGGATATTGAGTCTTTCTATTTTTAAACTCCAAATTCGTTGAAATCTTGACTCTGAATTCTCCGAAATTCAGACTATGAATTCTATGAAATTCAGACTCTGAATTCTCTAAAATTTGGACTCTAAATTCTTTGAAATTTTAAATCCGAACTCTATGAAATTCAAACTCCGAATTCTCAAAACTTCAAACTTATAATTATATAAAATTCATAATCTGAATTCCTCAAAATTAATACAACGAATTCCATAGAAGTCATACTCTGAATTCATCAGAATTCAGACTCCTGAATCTTTAGAATTAGGATTCTTAATTCTTTGAAAAAAAGAATCTGAATATCCATGCATCTAAAATCTTATTATTTATATGTTTAGACTCCGAATTCTATTTTCTCTAGATTCTAGATATTTAGATTTACTTAATATAATTCATTTTCCTTACACATGCTTTTGTAACTCTAAAACGACATCTTGAAATTTGTTTCTAACGAATCTTTGGTTGAGTGACATGTGTACAGGTTCCTCCGAGATTCAAGGAAAAATATGTCTGTTGGAGGAGGGAGCCAAAAATTGAATTTTTTCCTTTAAATATGAGCTCATTTGATCGAGCTCGATATCCATCTATCTACTGATGATCATAGAGATTACATGCTGTGAAGTTATTTCTAGAGTGATAAATACTCTTGTGCCTTGTACATTTTATGAGAACCTTGTTCAACTATGAACATCTTGTTCATATTGCTTCATGTGATTTTGATTGTTGCTGAGTAACATCAAGGGCTTCTAGGGATAGGATGAAAGAGGTGCCGACTACCTTAAAGTTTGAGGGCTTTCGGGGATTGAAAGATATATTCAAATTTTACTATCGAGAGATTACCCTAGTTGGGTAAGACATAATTTCTTGAAAGTATAAACCAAGGGACCTTTATCCAAGGTTTTTGGATACCCTACTCTTTGGATTAAAAAATTTCCTACTTGTTACTTGTTCTTTTTTCAAGTTAAATTTACACTGTATTTTGATTAAGAAATAAATTATTACTTTCTTATAATTTCTTCTAATTTTTCTTACTATGAAAATTAATATTATATATGCTTTAAGGTACAATATTTCTCTAATAATATTTTTCTTAAGCTTCTTTTCTATATCCATATTTCTGAAACCCTAAGCTATTTTATTTCATATTTAATAATCAAAGAGGGTTTGTGAATTTACTTTGTTCAACTTTGTTAAAAATATAATTAATTTTTAAGGTTAAATGTGAAAGTTTTGAAACCTAAAATTCACCCCCTATTGTAATTGATCATATAAATATTTTATTTTGATCATAAAAGTAAAAGGGGCATCAATTTTAAAACTCATGCATTTCAATACTTCCATTTTTCGAGAAATGATTTTCAAATAGAGGAAGTATCCCGTAACCATATTACAACTATAATAAAAAATGGATATCATATGAGTTTTATTATGATATAAATCCATTATTATAAGAACATTTATTTAGATTCAAAGATTTTTCTGATTATATAAACACACTTTCATCAAGAAAAAACACAATGTGCATTTATAGTAACCATAAAAAAAATTTCTAAGGATATTACATAAATATCTATGATAGAAAAGATGCATTCATGTTATAGAATATATTTATATAAAATGGTTCACATATTTATTTGAGATATTGGGGGAAATATTGACTTAGGTTTACTGAATGTTGGAGATGCACAAGTACTTGTCAAAGGACTGAGTTCCACAAGTATTGTGGAAGATGAATGTTCTAGAGACACATACTATGTAGTAAGTATAAAACAATAGTGATGGTTTTATATTCAATACAGTTGGTGATACATTATTAATTGTGAATAATAATTCCTAAAAGTAGGTAGTATATTGAAATTATCTAAAATTGAAAAGTTCAATTAAAATTTAATAATGGATTCCATGCATCAAAGTGAAAGGGATTATAATTTTGAATACCGTGGTGCGTATTCAAGAAAAACTATACATGTATGGTACAAGAGTGGTTCCAATAAGGATTTATTTGTAATACTAAGTCATTATGCATAATTCTATTATAATTTAACTTTACATTGATACTCTCTATGATAATTAAATTATGAATTGTATTTCAAGACCACTAATCATGGAAGGCATCTATATGATGCAACTAAAAAGGGACGGTGACATCACATAATTCCAATAAGGGGTGGAAGTTACTGAAATCCATTTTAGGATTGAAGTAATCAATAAGATCATAAAATATTCATTTGTAATGAATCTTTTCCATATTTATACAAGAGGTTAGTGAGTGCACTATCATTTTCCAAGTGAAATATGTTTGCTAACATATGAAAAAAACTATTAGTCATATAGTTAATTTAGAATAGGATGAAAGTAAATCTCCAAATATTGACTTAAAGTATAAGAAAAAGTTCTAGGAAATGAGATATACTAAGGTAAATCTAATGGTTTCTTAGACCAAGTAAATAGTACATATAATGACAATGTATTGAAAAATACCAGTTGGAACAATTCAAGAGAGAATTATTAAAAATTTCACATGGAATACATATCTTCAAGAAGACATGCATTGGCATAGAAGGTGATTAAGGTAGTGAGTTTAATTATTCATTCTTATGTGATGGATTAATCAAATATTCCATGATATGTAGAATATATGATATTTTATACATATTATTTATAGTAGGAAAATATTAGTTATAACTAGAAGAACACTAAGGGAAGTAGTCAGAACTATCTAAATTTACTTTGGAAAGTAAAAAATATATATACATGATATGTGGAGGGGAAGGTAGAATAGTTAAAAGGGGAAATAATCTAGTATTAATTAGATTAGTGTGATCTAATATCACAATCATGATATGGTAATGATCAAGAAAAGATCATACAAGCTGTTGGTATCCATGTCTAAAAATACCGAGTGTGTTGAAACTTATGAGGCAGCTAAGAAGTAGTATATAATATGAAATTATTTGTTCTATTCCTTGAAACTACACATAGTAAGTAAATTATTACCATAACATAAATTATGATACCCTTACTAGCTAAGATGTAATGTTTTTATAGTGAAAAAATGGGAATAAACTTAGGGATTACATCTCTTGAGGAGTCTTACTCAAGGAGGTGAGGTCACAGATAACAGAATAACAATGTAGTGGAGACATGGAATAACTAATAACTAAATCCATGAATTAATAGAATAACTATCTTAATAATGTGAGAGATAATAATGATAGTTAGAAAGTTGGATCAAGTGTAAGTTGAAGTGTTGTAAAAGTGAGTTCCCTACACCCAACTTTATTAGTACTTTTTATTACCATACCATGTGTATAGTGAGTTATGCATGATGTAAACTTAACATTGTAGTGTATATATATCTGTTTACACTATTTAAAATAGAAATTTACATAGATTATTTTTCATTTAAAAAGGTTATATTAGTTCTCATGCTATAATATGAACCACGAGATACTATGAAATTAATCTTGAACATATGAATTATGATCTAAATACATCCAACTATCTAGAAATAGATGATGTCTGACTATCAGGTGTTGGAGGCTCATAATCATTGAGTCTTTATCTCATGAATTTCAAACTTGGTGATCTCTAGTAGCTGAGATCATGAGAACATACCCTCCAATAGAAACACCACATGTTTTTGAGTGTCATTAGATATTCCAATCTATTTACATGTGTATTGGTCTCTTGAAATGAGATCATTATAAACATGTTCCATTTGATCATGTACTTTGATTCATGGAAAAAACCATGACAATGAATTTTTGGTGAGGTAGATTGTGTTGGGTGTATCATTGGTGGTATGACATTAGTTGAATTGTCAAGATTGAATTTGTCACTTCTGAGTTGAGGAAGTGATATCATGGGCCCAGATGATCAGGATGCTAGTACCTTCATAAATCCATGGTCACGGTAGTCGAAGGTAAGTCCATATAGTTTGATCAACAAATAATAAATTAGTAGAGGAAAACAACACAAGTGTGCACCCTGCTTTATGAGATATCATATGACAAAGAGATTATATTACATAGTGCGTGTTCGTAGGATGGTTTTCATTTTTATGACTATTAATTGTCTATTTAGGGGCCTTTATGAGTTTCTAGAATCCGCTATTGTTCTATGAATAATATTCACTACTATTGAAAAAAGGTCCTAGAGGTCCATACATAATAGAATATTAAAAAATCTACCACATTCTAGGGAATAGGTATATAGAACATGGTGGGACCCACCATGGGGTCTTAGAGTTGTCCATGTTTTATTTATCATTGATAAATAAATAAATTCATTATTATTCGAGTATAAAATAATTGGGTTGAATTTATTTATTGAAAGTAGTTACATGCATTTAACGAAAAATAAGGAATAATATTATACAAATGAATCATATTTTAGTAGTCAATGATATTATAATATTAATAGGAATTATGATCCATTCTAATGACTTAGGTTTATCATATAATATATTTAATATATTTTACAAGTATGTGATAAAATATAAATAATATTTATAATACATTTATTCCATCATAATTATTTATTTATTACTTATTTAGTGGATGTTTAATATAGATGGGTGGGGAAACCTAATAGGTTATTTTAGGCATCCACTATATAATTCTAGGAGAATATCATTCCATGTATTATTCATTAGTCATTAATTTAGAGATTCTCTCACCCCTAATTCCCTAAGAGAGAAATGATCCAACAAAGTGAATGATCCTAGAACACCTTCACATATCAAATGCATGAGATCATGGTGATCATCGTGACATCAAAGTAATCATTATATCTCCATGCTATCACCTAGAAATTGACGAATGATGTACGTACTGATTCTTAAAGCATGTTTGAATGATCTAGAGGGGTTCAACCTCATATTATTGGTGCAACAATCGCCGATGATGAGAAATAGACAAGCGTGATTCAATTTGAATGAGTCACTCATTCTATTTTATTTTTTATGCTATGAATAATCCATGTAAGATCCTGATATAGTATCGAGGCTCAGATCACTGGAGATGAAAAGTTTTATCAATCTTGTGATAAAAAATTTTAAATCCCTAGACCACCGACTTCCTCTTCATTCCCTAGAACCATTAAAAAATTCATATGGATCTTTAAATTTATTTTCAACACTTTTAAAAATTAGGAAAATCATTTATTTAAGTCATTAAAATTTTCAGAAAATTTCTATAAATGAGAATAGAATGAGTTCTTTAACCTAAATTGTCATCAAGGAAACCCCTATTATCACTATTTGATTGATATATCATGTCATATTGAATATATGTGAGGAGAATTAGGTTCTTTTTTCCATCTAGTGTCTAATTAATTTGAAAAATCAACCAAATAATTTTATTCTTCTCCTAGGAATCTTGATTACCCTGTTGAAAAACATCGACACTTGGTTGCTTAGGAAGGGGTTTCTCTAATGTATAAAATTTCTTTAACATAAGAAATTTAATTATTTTTTCAGTTTTAGAAGTTTCTTAAATTAAGACTCTCCTTTCAAGGATTAATTTCAAAGAAATTTTTGATTATGTAAATGTCATTTTTATATAACAAAATATTTTATCAAATAAATATAATGTTTTACTAAAATTTAATAAAGACTTTTATTAAAATTTATTTCACTAAAATTATGACCACTTTTAAATTTATCATATCCATTATTGGGAGAATATCTATATTTCCCTATATAATTATTTCACTTTAGCATTCCTCTAACCACTTAGCTATTTAAGTATGTAATAATCCTAATCATATTTTATACAACTCATGGAAAGTTTAGCATAAAACTCTTTTTCCAATCCAAAATATGGGTAGAATCAACTATATTCCTATTTTATCCTAACTCTTAGAGTTTCCCAGCTAAGTGTAAGGAAAATAATATAGTATTATTTGGTTACCCAACTCATAAAATTATCCATCCCCACTATTTCTGGCACAAGATAATTCATGGGCACCTTAATTTGTCAGAACCTACCCAGTTGAATGATTCAGGTCTTTATATGTGATACTTTATAAGGAATATAACAGTTAGTATTTTAAAGGGTATTTAATTATCACTATCCTATCTCTTGTTATTATCTTTATGTATGTATTATTCTAGTGATTTTATTTGTAATCTTATTAATTCCACCAAATCAATATGTTCAAACCATAATGATTCATAACTTTTGAAACAACTTCATAGTTTTCATTACTCAACCAAAAGTAGAATCCAAACATATTTACACATTCAAATTTATATCATTATAATGTACATGTTTTCCCCAAGAAAGGTAAATCCCCCCAGAGGGGGGAGGGGTTAATTAAGGAATTTTGATTCCTTCAAATGACCCTCATAAATGATCTTGTTCCATTGTTAGTAGGAACTCCTCTCTCCCTCATGACATATATAAATCTACAATGAATGTAAATAGGGATAGAAGAAATTTTTACTTAGTTCATCTACACTGGGATAATCCAGGGATCATACAATGATTATGTGTCGATGCACCAAAATCAATAATCTCACAACTTAATTACAATATTTGGCATGGAATCACTATCCCCCTTGTTTACAACCAATCACTTTGAGAAATCACTATTCTCTCACAATTTAAGAAATCCCTACTCTCTCAACTGAAGTGTACTCATAATTTCTTTAAAGGGTTCCTTTAATTTATTTGATCAATTTTTTTACACCATGACCAGGGTTACATGAAACTATTATTTCATCCAAGTGATTACTTCCACATTATAATATAAATTAATGAAAATTTTATTATGGTTCACAACACCCCTTTTATTCACAAATAATGTTCACATAAAACATATTCATACAAATATTATTTTTTGTAATTTCCTTACTATGTAAAATAATTGTTCAAATAAATTCTCTCACATAAAGAATACATTTGAGTAAGACTTATGTGAAAAAATGATCTTATCTCCTCTAAGTCTTCCTTATGTATTAATGAACATTAGTACCCAATTTTTAAGTAAAAACTATTCTATCATGCAAGCCTATGTGTGACGTCCTGGACTAAGATTCCACTGAAGGTACCCCAAGCCCGGTGGACCACATGACATCAAGAACATATCCCCAAATTCTAGAGGTTGCAGACTAGTAGTGGGGGCCTAAAGTGTGTCCATGGGGATAATATTACCTCATTACTGGAGTGTATCATAGTGGATCAGTATAATATAATATGTGATAAGTAAATAGATGAAGTAGTGTAATAGTAAACATCACAACAGAAGTAGACATGAACAATAACCAACTGTAAAACTGTTATAGATATAAAAGCTGATAATGTCATGAAATATATATATAAGCTAGAAAATAGGTATACCCAATAGTAAAAAAGCATTCTATAAAAAATTAACAAAAAATAATAAAAAACTATACCATGCATCCCAAGCTCTAGCTCGCTCATCTACTACTAGCTCTATCCTAAGACAACAAGAAATCAAGTGTCTGAAGCCTTATGCTTCTCTTAGTCAACACCTGCATACATATAGTCTTCCCAGGTAAAAGAGGTGCTTGTATATGTTTAGAGATAAATTTAAATAGGCAACTACCAATGGAATCTATAACATCAATTCCATGTAATATAAACTGAAAGTGTGCATGTATGCCTTTATAAAGAGTAAAGTAGTATAGTAAATGTAAATAACCAAGTACCTACTTTATCCCTCAGCTGGTGTCTGAACATATAGTCGGTTCATTAATTAATCAATTTCTAATTTAAATAAATAGGTCACATGAGGAATATATGACACTAACATCACCTTGTGATAGTAGTATTAATGGTCCAAGATGTGACAAGGAAACCATGATGATTATAATATAAAAAGAGTTCCAAGGTAATAACCAAGGAAGCCTAGACCTTAGGGGTCACCTAAATAGTAGTAACTATAGCCTGGATAATGTTAAGAGTGTAATACAAAGTTCATCATCTAAGGAATTCGAAAAATAGTGTAATCTAACCGATTCCAAGGAGTATATGAAAGGTAGAATGGGATAAGAAATGGTTGGGACCATAAATATAACCAACATAGCTTGTGTCCATAGAAACCATACTGGATCCAAGGAGTGTATCCAAGGTATATTTTAATAGTAATTTAGGGATCTCGTGGTGTTATACAGGGCATCCACTGATAGATGAGGATCGGGTTCCAAGGTGGGTCACAACCAAGGAAACTTGCATCCTTGAATCAGAATGACTTCCTTGAGTGCTCAAGGCATTACATCAGGAATCCAAAAGCTAACCCAATTAAGTCTATTCATATAAGTATGTCAAGGTCCATATGTATAAATAGTAACCTTACATCTAATTCATTATTTTAATTAGGCCATTTAACATTTAATCCATTTAATAAATCAAAGGTTCATTCTATGCCTCCCATACAAGTGACACGACTTCTTAAGGAAAGCGACCATTTGTTTAATCTATTTAAATCATATTCAACTAATTAAGGTAATTGGGTTCAATCCTTGACACTCATTAGTGTGACAAGAATAAGAGTCATGAAACCATCTCATTAATTCATTTAATCCCGGATCATCTAACTTGGTTCATTATGCTACCTTCCACCATGAGTGGAAAGGGGTTCTATGACATGCAACCAACACATTTCAATTAAATTTATCAATTCCAAGTCATATATATACTATTTAATTTCCAATTCAAATTAATATTAATTTATCAAGATTAAATAACTTACCTTAGGTGAGTCAAGTATAAAGTGATCATAGTACTAGCCATTGATCAATTCAATAGTCATTAAATATGAGGAGGCTTACCATAAGCATGGTTAAGCTCAAGCTTAACCAAATGGTGGATCAAAGGTGTCAAACCACTAAAATATCAAATATGGAACATCACCCTATATGGGGTGGTTGAATTTTGGATGTAACCACCTAAAAAAATTTAATATATGGAAAGGGTCATTGAATATGGTTTTAATGACTATAAGCAAGACATATTAATACAACAAATGACACCTGATGAAATTGGCATGACAACACAACAATTTTCAAAATGACCAAAATTGAGAAATGAGTTACAGATCACCAAAATTAATCTCATATGACTCTCCTAGTCCAGTATTATCCTTTAGTTTGTCCTATATTGAAGTAGATATGAATAATGAATCAATGCTCTGAAATTGGTGCATATGAGTCTGAATCTAAATAGTGTTATTGATGGAAGGAAGAACAATGTATGTTTAAAAAGGAATTAAGAATATACTAGTGCAGATCCAAGGAGATAAATGAAAATTTGATCAGACTCTAGAAGGATGGTAGATCCCTAATCCTAGTAAAGACCAGATTTAGTCTTCAAAAGAGAGAATTTTGGGTTGGCTATCCACTGGAAAAAAAGGACGAAGGAGGGGATTCATTTAAAATTTCGCTTAAGGAAAAAATAAACTTTTTAGAAAAAAATAACTCTTCACATGGTTTGGACACAAGGTTTTCAAAACCATGAACCAAACTTGCACGATATACTATAGGAAAAGGGAACTCACACGGTTAGGTT
The DNA here is from genome assembly GCA_963277665.1 of Viscum album. Classification (NCBI taxonomy): domain Eukaryota; kingdom Viridiplantae; phylum Streptophyta; class Magnoliopsida; order Santalales; family Viscaceae; genus Viscum; species Viscum album. The sequence continues at coordinate 448,859,034 of OY728157.1, read as the reverse complement.
ATATGGTTATGGAAACCGTATGCTAACTATGTGAAACTACTTGGTTAAAATTGAAGACATTCTCACATTGATGTGTGTCCCAACCCACATGGTTAGATTAAACTGAGCACCATATTCCAGAACACTATCCAGCCTTTAACAATTTAAACCAACCATATGGCCATCCTTAAATAGTTTACACTGACAATGCGATATTCCATTTCCCCACAAAAAGTTGAGTTTAGGGCTTTGAACAAGCCCAAACACCCCTGAGACCTCCACTAACTCATAGGAAATCCATATTAGGTCTATAAAATTAAATTAGACCAAAATTTAAAGGATCCATACCTGAGGGAAAAACTGGGTTCTTACAGTTTCCCCCCTTTAAAGGAACTTATCCTCAAGTTCACCTTTTAAGGGTGAAAAATCACTGTTTGAGAAAAAATATGGCCACTAGGCATGTACATCAACGACCCTCTCCCAAGTCTCATCCTTCAAATGGTCATGCTTCCATGACACAAGTACCAGAGGGAATAACAATCCTCATAAAGTCTTCATGCTCCTGTCAACAGTGTGTATAGGATACTCCTCAAATGTATTAATAAAATCAAGATCAACATACTTGGGATCAAAAGTATGTGGTAGGTCAGCATAGTAACAATGAAGCTGTGAAACATGGTAGATGTCTTGCATGGAATGGTGCCTATAAGGTAATATAAACTGATAGGATATTGACCTGAATCTCTCTAGTATCTCAAATGTCCCTATATAACGAGTCGACTGCTTCCATTTCCTCTATATCTATCTATTCCCTCACTGGGGAGATACCTGTAGGAAAACTCGATCCCCGACCTCAAAATCCAGAGGTTTTTGGTGGCGATTACCATAAGATTTATATCAAGAATAAGAAGTATACATATGATTCTTGATCAGATGAACCTAATCCAAAGTATCCTTCATGAGATGAGGAAATATTAGGGTTTTCTCACCTACCTTTATCCAGCCTAGGGGAGAATGAAATAGACTACCATACAAGTCCTCAATAGTATCCATCTGAATTGTCACCTGGAAGATGTTATTATATGTGAAATCAATGAGAGGAATATGCTTTTCCCAAGAATATACAAAATCAAGGACACATTCTCAAATCATGTCCTCCAAAACTTTTATCATTCGTTCTGACTATCCATTGGTCTGAGCGTGAAAAGATGTGCTTAGAAGCACCTGTGTATCCATATCCTTCTGTAACACCTTCTGGATTCATGTTGGGAAACAAGGATCCCTTTAATGAAATGATATTATAAGGGACCCCATGTAGTTTTATAATCTCACAGACATACAGTCTTCCAATATCATGAACTAAGAAAGTATCCTGGATAGAAATGAAGTTGGAAATCTTTTTCAGTAGGTCAATAACTACCCATATAGCATCTCTACATCTAAGAGACCTAGGTAAGACAACTACGAAATATATATAAATATATTCCCATTTTCATTATGGGATTATAAGAGATTTTTGAAATATTGAAGGTCTCTTGTGATCCACCTCTACCTTTTGACAAGTGAAACACCTAGTAATAAAGTATGCTCTCTTATATTTCATACCAAGCCACCAATATTGGAATAACATGTCTTGATACATCTTGGATATGCCTGGATGAACATCCCACTGAGAAGCATGGAGCACACACAAAAAATCCTCTCTCATATCTATTGGAACCCAAATATATCCATGTAAATATAAGATTATGTCTCTATCCAAAGATCAATATGGAGGCGGGTCATATCATGTTATGCTCTTATAGAGAACCAAGCCCTCAGGATCTGAAAATTATCTTCTCTTCACCTTCTCAAGGAGGGAAGAGATAAATTTCAAAGCTAATATATAGGACTGATTGTAGATTTCATGAAAATATAGATGTAGATTAGAGAATTGGACCATAAATTTCCATTCATCACTAGCTTCTGGTACAGAATGCACCTGATTTTTATAGCTTAGCACATGCACAATGAAATTTCCCTTTTCAGGTGTATAGGAAAGATAAAAATAAAAGGACTATAGATATTCGACTATATTCACTATTTGAGATTCAAGTCACATTGTGTAAAGATATATTTTAGGATCTTGTGGTCCATATACACCACAAAGCGCTCACCCAATAGATAGTGTCTCTAGAAACATAAGGCATTGAAAACTGCTGTTAAGTCAAGGTTGTGCTTTGGGTGGTTTATATCATGAGGCCTCAACTTACAAGATCCATATGCAATGACTCATTCTTTATACATTATCACTTCTCCTAGGATGATTCCTGATGAATCATAGAAGACGGTATAAACTTTTCCAGGTTCTAGTAGAGTTATAATAAGTGTCAATACAAGCCTCCCTTTCATCTTTTGAAAGGATTTATCACACTCTTCTGACCATATGAACTTAACACCATTCTTTGTAAGACCAGTAAGAGGTGAATAAAGGTGTGATAATTCCTATATAAAATGCCTATAATATCTATCCATCCCCAAGAAACTCTGTATATCAAACATTTTTTTGGGTTACTCCCAAGAAAACACAAAACTAACCTTCTATAGGACAATAGATACTCGTAATTCTAAAATATAATGACCTAAGAAGTGAACCTTTTCAATATATAAGTAGCACTTAGAAAGAATCTAATAAAAATGATGCTCTATCAGTGTAATTAAAATGATATAAAGATGATTATCATGGTTTCTATGAGTGTCAGAGTAAACCAACATTTCATCTAAAAATACTCTGACAAAAAAATCCAGATTGGGGTGGAACACCCTATTCATGAGATCCATGAAGATGGTGGGTGAATTCGTGAGACCGAATGATATAACAAGGTACTAATATAGACCATAACTGATACATAATGTTTTATGAGGTATGTCTGATGTTATGAATCTCACTTGATGATAGCCTGATCTCAGGTAAATCTTATAAAATACCCTATCTCATCAGATCTAGTCAAATAGATCATCTATAAGAGGTAGTGGATATCAGTTCTTGATTGTAAGCTATTTCAACCATTGGTAATCCATGTACAGATGAAGGGTATCATCTACCTTCTTGGAAGTGTTAGGACAAATAAAACATTTGGCTTCTAAGTCATATAACTACCACTTTATCTCTTGGACCTTAGTATATTCCATATTGTATGGAGGAATGGATACAATAGCTACTCCTAGAATAAGATTGATAAAAAATATACCTCTCTCATATGAGGTAAGACAAAAAAGTTTTTGGGAATGACGTCCCTGAAATGATCTACCATTGGAGGGAATTCAACATGATGTAAAACCCAGTTCTTCACTAAGAGAATATCAATCTGAGCGGTCACACCACCTAGACCCTAATTATCTCATACCACTTTGTGACGTCCCTGACCTAGATTCCACTGAAGGTGCCTCAAGATCGGTGGCCCATATAGCCTCAAGCATATCTCCCTGAACACCAGAGGCTTCTGACTAGCAGCGAGGGCCTAGGGTGTGTCCATGGGGAGACTATTCCCTTATCACCAGAGTTTATCATAGTGGATCAGTATAATATAACAAGATATAATTAAATATTTTAAGTAGTGTAATAATAAACAACATAGAAGAAGTAGACATGAAGAATAACCAACCATAAAACTGATATGTAAATAAAATATGATGATGTCATTAAATGTATCTAGAAGCTAGAAAATTGGGATACACAACAACAAACAAGCATTATATAAAAAATTATAAAATAATAATAAAAAATATCCTAAGCATCCCAATCTCTAGCTCAATCATCTTCAACTAACTCCATCCTAAGGCAACAAGAAATCAATTTTCTGAAGCCTTACAATTACCTTTATGAAAACTTACCTACATATACTCTTCCTGGGCACCAAAGGTTTATGGATAGGGTGTTAGATAAATCTTATTAGGCCACCATAAATAACATCAATAACAATTTATCTGCGTAATATAAACTGAAAGTGTGAAAGCATGCATTTATAAAATGTAAAGAAGTATAGTAAATGTAAATACCCAAGTACCTACTTCAGCCCTCAGCAGGTGTCTGAGCATACATGTAGTTCATTAATTAATCAATTTACAGTTTATATAAATAGGTCATGTGAGGCATATACAACACTTACATCACCTCACAACAATATTAGTGGTGGTTACAAGACATGACAAGGAAACCATGATGATTATAATATAAAAATGGTTCCAAGGTAATAAATAAGGAAAACTAGACCTAAAGGGTCACCAAATCAGTAATAAATACAACTTAGATAATGGTAAGTGTGTAATCCAAGGATCATCATCCAAGGAATTCCACAAAAGTGTAATCTTACCGAGTCCAAGGAGTATATCTAAGGTAAAATGGGATAAGAAATGGCTAGGACCAAGGATATAACTGAGGCACCTCATGTCCATGGAAAGCATGCTGGATTGAAGGAGTGTATCCAAATAATCCTGTAATAGAAAATTAGGGATCCTATAGGGTCATATTGGGTATCCACTGATAGAAGAAGTTTAGGTTCCAATGTGGGTATCAACCAAGGCAACCAACATCCTTGAATATGAATATCGTCCTTGAGTTCTGAATGAATTCCCTTGGGAATCCATAAGCTAACCCAAGTCAATACCTTCCTATAAGTATGTCAAGGTCCATATGTATAAATAGGAACTTTATATATAATTAGTTAAGTTAATTAGTCCATTTAAAACTTAATAAATTTTATAAATCAAAGGTTAATTCCATGCCTCCAATACAAGTGAAAAGGCATCTCAAAACATGCAACCATATGTTTAATCCATTTAAATCATATTCAATTAATTAAGTTCATTGGGTTCAAGGCTTTCATTTCATTTGTGTGAAAAGTATAAGAGTCATGAAACCATATCATTAATTCATTTAATCCATTATCATCTTACTTGGTTCATTCTTCTACCTTCTATCGTGAGTGGATAAGGGTGCTACGACATGTAACCAACACACTTCAATTACATTTATCAAGGCCAAGTCATATATATACAACACACTTTCCAATTCAAATTAAGACTAATTTATCAGGATTAAAGCACTTACCTTCAGTAAGTCAAGTGGAAATAGACCATAGTACTACTTATTGATCAATTTAATAGTCATTCAATAGAAGGGGGATTACCACAAGCATGGTCAAGCTCAAGATCACCCGAATGGTGGATCAAAGGTGTGAAATGCTAAAAAATCAAATATGGCACATCAACCGACATGGGGTGGTTGAAGTTGTGTACCAAACCACAAAAAATGAATTACATATATGGAAAGGTTCATTAAATGTGGTTTTAATGGATATAAGAAATACATATTAATTCAATAAATGACATCTGATAAAATTAGTGCGATGGCATGATAATTTTCAAAATGATGGAAATTGATAAAAGAGTTATAGACCACTTACCTTAATCTCGTACGACTCTCCACATCCAGTATCAGCCTTTAGTTTATCCTAAATTAGAGTAGATTTAAAGAACAGATAAATCACCTGAAATTGGGGCATATGAGCCCAAATCCAAATAAAATAATTAATAGAAGGAAGAAAAATGTATTTTTAAAAAGGAATTGAGAATATACTAGTGTGGACCCAAGTAGAGGAACATTACTAAAGTCAGACACTCTATGGATGGCAGATCTCCAATCCTACCCGATCCAGGATTTTGGATTCAAAAGTAATAATTTTGGGTGGGATTTCTAATAGAAATGATAGAGGAAGTAGGGGATTAATTTAAAATTTCACTTAAGGGAAAAATAAACTTTTCACCCAAAAATTACCGTTCACATGGTTTGACCACATGATTTTCAAAACCATGTTCCAAACCTACATGGTCTACTATTGGAAAGGGGAAGCTGCACAATTAGGCTACACAGTTAAGGAAACCATGTACCAATCATGAGAAACTACTTTGTTAAAATTGTAGACATTGTCACATGAATGTGTGACCCAACTTGAATAGTTTGATCAAACCATACACCCTATTCCCACACACTACACAACCTCTCACAGTAAAAAAAAACCGCGTGACCTTCCTTGCATGGTTTAAACTGACCATGTGAAGATCCATTTTTCCACCTAAAAGCCATGTCATGGGATCTAAACAAGCCCTATAAACCCAACGAAACCTCCACTAACCCATAGAGAATCCATATTAGGTCTATAAAAGTTTATTAGAACAAAATTAAAAGGATCCATACCTGAGTGAAAAACTGGGTTCTTACACTATGTGGTTAGAGAAAACACATCTCTTTTATTAGTGAATTTCACTAACTTCACATAAATACCTTCTATGAGCATTCCTTATTTTTGTGATATTTCACCTCACTAGTGAGAACATTTTTCATTTTCCTCAAATATATATAAAATATTATAAAATAGTATCGAAACTCCTCTAAATAATTTTATTTCTAAATACCTTATGGTATTATCCACTTTATAACCTTTTAAATATGTTTTTTTCAACAAATACATACCAAAATCTCCAAAGAGTCAACCTGGTGGATTTTTTATAACAATCACCCCTTTGTGTTTTGGGAAAAATCGTCAAACCCATTTAGAATTCTATTTATAAATATTTATCACTTATTGATTCAAAAAAAAAATTCTCTCTCTATAATATTAGATAATAACTAAAGGATTTCTTAACACGTACTCTATTCCTAAAGGAGTCAAGCTTGGTGTGAGAAATAATATTAACATGAAAAGTTTATTAATGAATCAATTTATTCATCTTGATCACCACTTGATTTTTTATAGACCTTCATCGCCATGGATTTTATTCCCCCTTCATCATCTCTTCCCCTAATTCAAAATCTTTTATCAACTCTCTAAATATACCCATCCCTTAAAAGGATTAAGAAATATATCTCCCATTATTGAACTATCTACCCCTTTTCAAAAAACCTAAAGTCTACACCTTTGTAGTTTTGAAGAGGAAGAAATAAATTTAACACATGAGGTAAATCCTTACCTTAGAGAGTGGAGGTTCCACATCCACACTATTTAAGTATGGGGGTCAACTTAAGTTTGGGATCTAGTTTATTCTTCTCAAATGGATCCTTAGTTAAGGCTTTTTTCATGAAATATGCAATATGAAGTTAAGTATTAACATACTATAATTTCACAAACCCATTCTAAAGTTTCTCCTTTATAAAGTGATAAATGATTTAAATGTACGTTATCCTTAAGTGATGGATAATATTTTTTTTTAAAATTTGATAGCACTAGAATTATCAGAGTTGATTCTGATAGGAGTATTCACTTAAATTATTATATCTTCAAGATATTAATTAATATATAATAGTTCCATTCATGCTTTAGTGACCTAAATATATTCAATTTATCTAGTTATTTTTGGAAATACAATATTTTTTCTTCCTAAGACAACAAATTAAAAATCCTCTAAGATAGAATGCACTGCTTGATGTTGAATTTCAATCATTTTCTCAACCATCCCAATATACGCATGTTTATCCCAATAACTTATATTGATATTTTTACCTACAAATAAAATCTAAATCCACCACACTTTTTATATAACATAGTATGTTCTTTACCACTATCAAGTTACATTCCTTGGTATTACTTAGGCGCCTTGTAATTTGAAAAATGGAAAACATAATGTTAGGTCATGTCATTATTAAGTACGAAAACATTTTGATGATTATAATATACTCTATTATGTTAACTTATATACCATAACTATCCATTAAAAACTTTATCTATTTAATAACTGGTTTTCTAACACCTCCAAAAAATATTGGGGTTAATTATTTAATTTTTGAGTTATTTGAAGCTTTTGAGAGTTCTAGGTTTTAATAGGAATTTAGAGAGCTCCTAGGGAGCTTCGGGTACTATAGAAACATTCCATGTCATATCCTAGAGATGCCACACCATATTGGTTGGAATTAGGGCCATCATGTCTACTTGATTAGGGCGATCCATGGTGCAAGCCTATGGTTATACTTTAGAGGTGCTTAGGAAGTGGGATATGACAACATCCATGGTTGGAACCCCTACACTGTGGTCCTTAGGCCATTCCATAGAAAGTTAGGCTGAGGTGCCAAGAATCCTCTGCATTTTTCAGGATAGATGCACTATGGTACCTAGGATGCACCACAATATGTCCTTTATGATCAATGTCACTCCATGGTGCTCAGGACCATACCGTAACTCTATCTCCCATTTTTTTTACCCTTTTATAAATTTACCCCTTTAGACACTTAAACCCTTAAACCCACATTTTTCTTCCTGTTTGATAGAGATGAGATGTATGTGGGATGAGTTACTCCCCTCCACCTTTAGTTTTTGGATCATTTATCATTGATTCCAACTAATATCCCATAGTAAATCACTCTATTTTATTGGTTTCCATTCTATTATTCCCTCGCACCCATTTATTTTGGGTTTCTCTTCATTTATATGCCTTAACAACTATGGGGGTTTTGATTTAAGTATTTGGGTGGTTTAATCCTTTGTCGTTTTGTGCATATTAATTTTTGTGACCATCTTCTTTCAAGTTTAAGCATTCCCCAGTGAAGGTGATGAATTTTTGATCAATATCCATTTGTTTGTGGTAAGTTATTTTGTTTTTCCCTTTATTTGGAATAATAATGGATTCTTGATATTTTCAAATGTATTGTTCATTAAATTATACCTATATTTTATAGTTAAAATGAAGTTTATAAATGTTTTGGTAAGGATATATCACTTGTAATAATGAAGGTTTTAATGGTTTTTGACTTTTTAAAATTGTAATTAAGTAACAATTTTTTGTATAAAGGTTTTAGTGGATTTTTTAAAATGAATTTTTATGGTTTTAAAATGGATTTGATATTGTTCAATTCTAGAAGTGGTTGAAGTATTGGTTTTATTAACTTTTTTGGAATGGATGATAGTGTGTTGGTTTTTAATTGGTTTTAAAAGGAAGGGGTGTATTTTTTAAATGGTGTAAATGTGGGTTTTAAAATTTACTTTTAAATAATTATTCTAAAATGTTTTTTCAATGGGAATAAAGTGTCTGGGTATATCAAGTTGGAATTTTATCTAGGAACTTTTGGATCTTTAATTGATTTCTAAAAATCACATGGGTGTGTGAGACCCTATTAATTCCCATTCTTTAATGTGATCGATATAGATTGTGACCCTAAGAGGGTTTTTTTACGATTTTGATATGGATGAAATGGATGGGGTTGTTTCTAATAATTGATTTGGAGGTGAGGTGTGAGTTATTTTAAATGTTAAATACTTTTATGATTTGGTTTATTTCTCACCTCATATTGTTGCATTCTTGGGAACAATAGATAGTGAGTGATAGGTCTATATCTGTGTGATATTAGATAGTCACATGCTATTAGTGTTCCTCTATTTATGTGTTAGGGATAATAGGGAGTTACCCTAATGAGGATAGGTGTAGGATAGTCAGTTGTCTTGTGTTTTTTGGATGTAGTATATGTTATAAGTTAATCCCATGTTTTGGTAAGGTCTGGTATCATCATACCTTAGGACCTAGTATGTCACCCATGATAACAGATTAATTTCATAGGGGAGTTTTGTTCCTTTTGTTCCCTAGTTTGATTGGCCTATGTGGAACCTTTACCTGGTAGATTCTTTCTTATTTTTATATCATTGGGGATATGGTGCCTTGTTTATTAATATTTTATCCTTGTATATTGGTTTGTTTCATTAAATTAATTTCACGTTTGTTTTGAAATTTGTATTTCTAAAACACATTTAAGAGTGGATTTCAAATGGGTATTATATCAAAGGAGGAAAATGATGATGAAATGTTTTCTAAGGGATTGTTTTCATTTAAATAAAATGGAAAATTATGTTTTTAAATTGATTAAGGATGTGTTTTTAGTTTTAATTTATGTAACTAAGTATGAAAAATATATTTTATAATTATATTTCAAATCAGAATAGATGAAATTTCATTTGAAAGTAATTCTAAAAAATACTTGGTGGTATCCTATTGGGATTAGTTTCTCTCAAACCCTAGATACACCATATGATATATTTAGTTTTTACGTTTCCTTTTAGGTGTATCAGTTTCCTTTAGGTTTTGGGTGTTTGGTTTGTTTAGTGAAGTGTGGTTTGGAATGTAGAGTGTGTCCACGGGATACATGGTAGTAGTTGGTTTTGTATTTTAGTTTTGGTTTTGGTTTCATTTTTATGGGATTTTGTATTCTATCCATTATCCTAGATTTTACATATTTAAAGTATAACATTTATGAAATACTAGATATATTTTATCATTCTATTTATATAATGAATTGGTTTTATGAGTTAATTTTATTCTTACTATTATGTTACTTTGATTGGTTGTGTTTATTTATATATTGATGGTCAAATTATTCCTATTTATACTCTATTGATTCCCTAAAACTCATATACCTCCCAGGGTAATTGGTAACGTGACTCGGGGCTTGTAGTGGAACAACTTGGGTGCTTGGTTTAGGGGGACATGAGTTGGTTCTTTAAAAAATGGTATTAGATTTCCCTATTGTTATTTTGGGTGTGTTTTTCTAGAAAGGGGACTAGGATTATTGTCGTGAATTTGGTGGAGGGTATGGAAAAGTTCCTATCCATCTCTCTTTTTCACTGAACCATAATTATCCATAGGTGGTTGGGACTTGAGTCTTGATTTTGAGTTATGTTTTGATCTTGATTGATGGATTTTTATATTTGATGATGTTTTTTTGATCCTTTATGATAAATTTAGTGATTTTGGGGGTAAAATTGAGTTTCAGAGGTGAAAGTTGACGAAGGACCCAAGTTTCATGGTGTTAGGTCCCCTTTAGGCACCCTAAGAGGGGGGGGGGGTGAATATGGGCATGTGAAATTAAAAACCTTTTAATATCATTACAGATTTTCTATTTTGGATATTATTCCCACATGTGTAGGAATAGTGTTTAATTGATCTCTTTACCTTAAACCTCACCAAATTAATGTGTGAATGTAGATATATGATGCATGTAGGGACACAAAGAATTTTACATGGATCACCCATTATAGGCTACTCCAAGGAGCATGCTATTAACATTGTGTCGATCTAATAATTAACCAATAGGATTTCTAATTTTGGTGATTCCACAAATACGATCAATCCCCAAATAGGATCACTAACTATATAATTCTTAGGTTAGCTTAATACAACCTAAGGTTCACTTCCTTTATAGGTTCTCAGTCAGTTCACTATCAGCTAAGGATCACTGCCTTAAAAGGCACACTGCCTTTATCCTCCTTCTTTTCACACTCCTCCAATGTAGGACTCTCACAATGTTTATAGACTTATAGGTCTCTTAAATAGAATCACTTTCTTTAAATACATCCTTGAATTTATGTTTATGGTCTATTAATATCCTATAAATTACTCCTTAACAAACTTACTATGAACCCCCTTCATAGATTCTGTAACACACGAGATTTTTATGAGTAATATTTTGTTTTTATATATCATCAAATGAATCTTTCACTACAAACTTTCTTGGCTTACTTTACACGCAATCGCGACCTTCCTCGATAGCTTGTGTTGTACGCAATACCGAGTTTTACTAAACAACGATATATTATTATAATATTGTTATGAACTAGCCGTTATGAATAGTGTTAACTAAAATTTTGAATTTTATAAAATTATTATTCATCTTACACATTTCTAGAACATGTTATAAGAACAAAATAATTTTTTCGGGTAAAATAAGTATTTTTCAAAAAATGCAGTTTTGCCGCCTTTTCTTGGCGCACCCACATTAAATATATTTTTTGACATGTTTATATGTTCAATTTGACAAAATAAAATTCTTCATTTGAATCAGGATATAAAAATTTACATTAGATAAAGTTTTGATATTTTTCCGATAACTTTCATATTTTAATGAATAGTAAAAACACGCTATATTTTAATTAAAAACAACTTTTTTCATCGTAATATCTTATGTGGTTAAATTATAACATTGAATGGTTTTAAAGTATAAATATAATATATTTTTACCATTTAATATAATGTATGTCATTAGCATTGATTTTACCTTGAATTCGTAGGTTAAATCAATTCAATCTTTTGCAATGTTTTAAAGAAAAACCCGTTTTCTTTCGACAACGAGATTAATTTTAATTTAATTTATGCATCTTTTGTGTATTGAATTTGAAAAAATGGATTAAATATTTGGAATCAGTGGGTCCAAATTATGTTAATAAGCTACTTTTTATTTTTGGGAATTATGAATAGTAATTATGGTAAATTTTATTTACCATAGTTAAAGGTAAATCGGGTAATTAAGGGTAAATATAATATTTTAAAATTACCCTAACAAATGTCAAAATCCTATTGGATGACTAAAATTAGACCCATATCAACTAAGGGTCGGATTAGATTCATTTAATTAAATTTTTTCAATGAAAATAATTTAATTATTATTAAAACCAAAGAATGTGACAACATGTCACTTTCTTAAATTATATAAGTATAATAATTTTAATCTAGTGATAAACTTCATGAAACTTCAAACATGAATAGTCTCCAGAAATCTAATACAATTATCTAAATCATAGGAATTTATTTAGAATTTTTAGGGATTAAATAATTATCATTTATTATGATACAAAGATGATGCAGTAATTATCTTATTAATGAAATATTGACATAATTGATGTTATAAATACCCAAATAAATGTAATTTCAGACTTTTTCTGAATTCCACTAATTTTCTAGATTACTATGATATATTAGTGTTGATTTAAGCAACTTGGTTTGAACATATAATTCTGTTATGACTTTCACAAAAATCATATATCAAATAGTGTCAAAATTGACACAAAATAGTTTTTAAATGAAATATTATATTACTAATTGTTATTTTATTCCTAAAAATCTAAGGTTCGGCCAAATGAATTAGATAAGGATATATATATATATTAATAATAAACAATTTGGGGTTCTTTTGGCATGTTATAGTAAGTGTATTAACCATATAGTGAAAGAAAACAAAAAGACACGGTAAAAGTTAAATTATTTAACTTAGAGTTAAATCTAATTGATAAGGTTAAAATAATATCCTAAACTTGTCTAAATCCTATTGGTTGATAGGATTTCGACCCATCCACACTTTAGCTTCGAAATAAGACCCTTTGGAACCATTATAAACCGATTTTGACTTTAATATAAAATAATATTTTGAGATATTCCTAAGGTGCCCCTCTCCTCCCTTATAAAAGGGAACCTCCTCCCCCTCCTCCTCACACCAATTTGAGCACTAAAGCTCGGCCAAACCCTGCCATGTTCTCCTCTCCACTTCCCTAGAATAATCCTAGAGGTCCTGGTCTTCTTCAAAGACCAATCTTAGTTCCCTAAGTGGAGGATTCAAAGAAGCGTTCCAAAGAAGAGGTAATATCCATTACCGATCTTTTCAATTTTTTTCTTCTTCAACTTCTTCTTCTTTAGTTGTTTCATAATAAAGTAATAACATCAGTATTACTTACATACTGATATATTATTATAAATATGAAACAACCCTAATTCACATTCTATCCATCCTATGTAAAAATGAAATCACCGCGCGTGCGTACGTACGGAATACCGTCTCCACGCCGTGGTGTAATCTATTTTCCACCATCACCTTACAAGGATGGGTATAATGGTGTAATGAGTAACTATTTATGATTATTATAAAGTAATATTGATACTGAAATAATATATATATACTCCAATATAATTCCACGATCATAGGAACGATATCATCACTCGTGCGTACGTACGGAATACCGTCTCCACGATGTGATGTGACTCGTTCTACATGATCATCATTACATAGTAATTATATAAATGAATTGAATGAATTAATATCATATATGTTACACTAATACCATTCTGGATATAAGGTATCTATAACCTTAAAAGAATAATAAGAATTTATTCGGCAAAACACGCATAAGAACAAAAGGCAATAAAGACCCGAGTAACAAGTAACAATGAAATATTACTAACAAGAAGCTAAGAATATGAACAAATATGATATCATATAAATATTTATGATTTTGGAATAAGTCAATAACATTATTTAAACCATTATACAGGAGCTTCGGACACGTACAAAGCAAATCGGACCTAAGGTAAGGGAAATATCACAATCTCATTTTTATCCGAGATTGTTTATACTTTGAAATTTACTGGGGTGTATTTTATCATCCACATCCATGTTACCTCAATATGTAATATTATTTCCATTCACCTAAAATTGTTTAAAACCTATTTTACCCTTCGGTGAGTTTTTAGTAAAAGATATGAAAGGAATCTTTTGTCCTTTTTCGTACGAGGTACTTTTTTTGACTTTTCCGACAAAAGTACGAGAAGAATGTTTTTTTAACTTATACGGCATGAATGGATTCTTAAAACATTATTTCCAAGAATCTTCCTTTAAAAGTATTCAAGTTTATTTTTAATCAACTTCTTTTAGTTTAAAATTGTATGACATGTTAAGAAAGGAAAAGTGTTTTTGAAGTAGAAAGGATATTTTCCTCAAGAATGGAGTTCAAGTATTTTATCAAAATTATTTTCCATATAAGATAATAAAAGGGTTCTGTTTTTATACCTATTATTACATGGATTTGATTATGTTGTGATGGAAATGTTTTTATGAATTCCTTTATCTTAAAAGAATTGTTTTATGATGTCATGTTGTTTAAGAATCCCATTTTTATTACATGGGTTACGCTATGATGTATGGTTTATGATTATGTGGAACACATAAGAAAGGATTCATTATAAGATGGGTGGGACCTATATCTCCCTCCAATGCATTGGGTAAAGATTTTATATCTCATGAGATAGACATGGCTGGAACGGTAGGTTATACCGGATCAGTGAAACATGACTGGAATGAGGGTGACTCGGTTCAGAAAGGGACTTTGTCCACTAAGATAGTCTTGGAAATGAGTCATGACTAACAAGAAATGATTTTCCATGATTATGTGTGCATGCCACAAAGTTTCAAGTTTCATGTTATGATTATGGGGATCTCATTTTCACTTATATGATTTATTCCATGTTAAGATATTATGATCTCTTTTGCAGGATATGATTTTCAAAAAGATATGATATGATTTTTATTTCCATTATTTTCCCTTGCTGAGCATTTGAGATCACCCTTTTATGTTTTCATTTCCCCAGGTTAGGAAGATGGATATTAAGTAGAATATGCTAAAGGGACCCTAGATATGATGAAATAAATGGGAGACACTGTAGAAGATTTATGAACCAGTTGTTTATGTTTCCCAGTTTCTAAAGACACTATACCTATACGGTCCTTTGTGGGTTTGTCATATGTTGTAATAAGTGTGCTTCAATTTTGAAGTATTAACAATGTATGTAAAGTATGGGTCATTATAGTTGGTATCAGAGGAAAGGTATAGTCAACCTTTGGAAACTAGGATGTGAAAGCCTTAGTAAGAACCCTAAGGATAAGTCTAAGCATAGAACACAATCTTAGTGTTTTAGAAATGGCCATGAATACCCTAGGATAAGACCTTAAGTGTGAAATTTTATTCTTGATTATGTGGTTTTCCTATTATAATTAGTGTTGCTCACACTATTCTTCTTGGTTTTAGTCAATGGCTGGAACCCGAACGAACCGTGTTAATGCGGAATGCGATGGGAAATGCAATGATTGTCCCCCTGATCAACCAAACGATATGGGAGCTGGAATGCAAAATCTTATAGCCATGCTCACACAACTTTCTCAAGATATGAATCATGCAGGACTTCCAAACGAGCAAAGGAAGGAGCAACATTCTGTTGAATCCTTCATGAGGCAGCGTCCGCCTTCTTTCAGTTGGTCTACTGATCCATTAGTTGCTAAACAATGGATTAGTACTACTGAAAAGATATTTTCAGTTCTTCAATGTTCTTAACATGATAAAGTCATCCTAGCAGTGTATCGTTTGGAAGGAGATGCTTATCAATGGTGGAATCTTATTAAGAATACGAGGCAAAGGGATGAAATTGAGTCTATGGAATGGGATGAGTTCAAGAACTTATTTTTCAATAAGTACTTCCCTCGTATTCTCCGAACAAAGATGGAGAAAGAGTTTCTTGAACTGAAGCAGAGGGATGATGAATCTGTTGGTACCTATGAAGCAAATTTTACAAGACTTTCAAGGTACGCTTCTGGTATTATTATCCAACCTGAGAGTAAGATCGATCGATTCTTTAGTGGCTTAAAACCAAGTCTTCGAAGGGCGTTAGCCATAAGGGACTTCAATAGCTACGAGGAAATCGTTCGATGTGCTCTCAAAGTTGAGATGGATATTGGAGTAACCCATTAGTCACATGGGTTTGATAAGAAGAGGAAGATGGAATTCAAAGGAAAATCTAAAGAGCACACTGAAAAGAAGATGAGCTTTCCCTTATGCTCAAAGTGTGGAAAGAAACATGGAGGTAGTTGTCTTAAAGGGACAAGTAAATGTTTCAAATGTGGAAAGGAAGGTCATCGGGCATTTGAATGCCGCGATAATGGGAAGAAGATGTCTAATGATGCAAACAAAGGAAGGGATAAACAGAATGAACCTACTACACTTCAATGTTTCAAGTGCAAGGAGATGGGGCATTATGCCAATCAATGCCCAAATCCAAGGGTTGATGATGATGGTCGACGTCAACAAAATCTTAAGGCTAAAGACAAAGGAAAGTCACATGCAATTTCTATCAGCGATGTGGAGTACGATAACGAAGTGGTGAAAGGTACACTTACCATCCACTCTAAAGTAGCAAATGTTTTATTTGATTCTGGATCCACCCACTCTTTTATTTCTGAAAAATTTTCTAATGGTATCACCGTATTACCTCAACAATTAGATGTTGAGTTAGCTGTGACAACACCTAATGGCACAACAGTCACATCAAAAGTTTACAATTCTTCTCCGATCGAAGTTTGTGGGAAAGTGCTTCCTGCAAATCTTGTGATACTTCCTTTAGTGGAATTTGATGTGATTCTTGGCATGGATTGGCTTTCTCTACATGGAGCTCATATCAATTTCCAAAGAAGGGAAGTCACATTTCATATTCCAGATCAATCTACGATCATCTATCGATGCAAGGATTAATATAACCTTCCAGTGGAAATTTATTCCATCTTATGGGTCTTGATTCCACTAAATGAAGGTTATTTATCTCAAATGGTTGGTGAGAAACTCACGATTAAGAATATTCCCATTGTACGGGAGTTTGATGATGTCTTTCAGGAGGAATTACCGAGTCTTCCACCAAATCGTGAAGTTGAGTTTTCAATAGAACTCGTACCAGGTGCTTTGCCTATTTCAAAGACACCTTATAGAATGGACCCAATTGAGTTGCAGGAATTGAAGAAGCAACTACAAGAGAATCTTGATAAGGGATTCATACGCCCTAGTGCGTCACCTTGGGGAGCACCTGTTCTATTTGTTAAGAAGAAAGATGGATCAATGAGACTCTGCATTGATTATCGAGAACTTAACAAGATCACTATCAAGAACAAATATCCTCTCCCATGCATTGATGACTTATTTGACCAACTACGCGGAGCTCAATACTTTTCCAAGATTGATCTTCGTTCAGGGTATCATCAATTAAGGGTCAAAAGGGAGGATATACCAAAGACGGATTTTCGTACAAGGTATGGACACTATGAATTTATAGTGATGCCATTTGGTCTTACTAATGCCCCTGCTATCTTCATGGATATAATGAATAGAGTCTTTAGAGACTATCTTGATCAATTTGTGGTAGTCTTTATAGACGATATTCTTGTCTATTCAAAGAGAAAGGAAGAGCATGAAGATCACTTGAGAATTATATTAAAGACCCTGAGAAAGGAGAAGATTTATGCCAAATTTACCAAGTGTGAATTTTGGCTTCAAAAAGTTTCATTTTTGGGTCACATAATCTCAAAAGAGGGGATATCTGTGGATCCAGCAAAAACAGAGGTTATCGAAAGATGGTCAAGACCAACAACAGTAACTGAGATCCGAAGTTTTCTTGGTTTGGCTGGATATTATCGACGTTTTGTAAAGGATTTTTCACGATTATCTAATCCACTCACCAAGTTGACTCGGAAAGGAGTTAAGTTTTTTTGGACAGAGGAATGTGAAGAGAATTTCAAGGAGTTGAAAAGAAGGTTATCCAGTGCACCTGTGCTCACACTGCCTTATAGTGGAGAAAGGTTTGTGATCTACAGTGATGCATCCAAGAAGGGATTGGGGTGTGTTCTTATGCAAAATGATATGGTGATAGCTTATTCCTCACGACAGTTGAAAATCCATGAGCAAAATTACCCAACTCATGATTTGGAGTTGGCTGTGGTAATCTTTGCATTAAAGATTTGGAGGCATTACCTTTATGGTGAAAGGTGTGATATTTATACTGATCATAAAAGTTTAAAGTATATTTTCACACAAAAGGAGTTGAATATGCGTCAAAGAATATGGTTGGAGCTGATTAAGGATTACGACTGCTCAATCCATTACCACCCTAGGAAAGCAAACAAGGTGGAAGATGCATTAAGTCGACAAGACCATGCTAGTTTATCCATGATGAGGATCACAAAGGATCCAATATTTATGGATTTACAAAGGATGGATCTTGGAATTACAATGGAAGGGGAAAAATCTTATCTTTCTCAAATGAATGTTCAACCATCTATACATGTGAAGATTAAAGAGGCACAGAAAGAAGATGTCGAGTTACAAAAGAAGGTGAGAAATGTTCCTGAATTCAACCTTGATTGTGATGGGATAATAAAGTTCAGGAATCGGGTTTGTGTTCCTCCCATCCCCGAATTAAAGAAGGAGCTGCTGGATGAGGCTCATAGTTCATCATTATCTATTCATCCTGGAAGCACGAAGATGTATAGGGACCTGAAAGAGTACTTCTGGTGGGATGGCATGAAAAGAGATGTTGCTGAAATATGTCTCTCGATGCTTGGTTTGTCAACAATTTAAAGCTGAGAGACAAAAGTCTAAGGGGATGTTACAACCATTACACATACCCAAATGGAAATGGGAAAACATCACTATGGACTTTGTCACAGGACTTCCTAAAACATCCAAAGGCAATAATGCTATTTGGGTCATAGTTGATCGTCTTACAAAGTCTGCACACTTCATTGCTATTAGAGAGGATTTCTCTCTAGATCAGCTTGCCATGATATATGTAAAGGAAGTGGTAAGATTGCATGGAGTACCACTTTCTATTATATCTGATCGGGATCTGAGATTTACCTCGAAGTTCTGGCGAAGTCTTCAGCATACTCTGGATACAAAGTTGAGTTTCAGCACTGCTTATCATTCCCAGACAGACGGTCAGTCTAAAAGAACAATTCAAACCCTAGAAGATATGTTGAGAGCTTGCTCTATGGATTTCAAAGGAGGTTGGGATCAACACCTACCTTTGGTGGAATTTTCTTATAATAATAGCTTTCACTCCAGTATTTAGATGGCTCCTTATGAAGCTCTCTATGGAAAGAAATGCAAGACTCCAACTTGCTGGGATGAAGTTGGGGAAAGAAAGCTATTAGGACCTGATCTCGTTGATGAAATGGCAGAAAAGGTCAGATATATTCAACAACACATAAGAGCAGCTCAGAGTCGACATAAAAGTTATGCCGACAACCGAAGAAAAGACCTAGAGTTTGAAGTGGGTGATAAAGTGTTCTTACGAATATCTCCCTGGAAGAAGGTTATGAGATTTGGAAAGAAGGGGAAGTTGATCCCTAGATATATCGGTCCTTTCAAAATACTGGATCGTGTTGGGAAGGTAGCTTACCGATTGGCGCTTCCACCGAATCTCTCTCAAGTTCACGATGTGTTCCATGTATCTCTCCTAAGAAAGTACATACCAGATCCTTCACATGTACTCAGCTCAGAAGTTGTACCGCTGGAGCAAGATCTTTCTTATGAAGAACAGCCGATAGAGATTCTGGATCATAGAGAAAAAGTCCTACGAAACAAGACCACTCGCTTGGTGAAAGTTTTATGGAGGAACCACCAATTAGAAGAAGCTACATGGGAGCTTGAGGATATGATGAGGGAGAAGTATCCTCATCTGTTTGTTACAAAGTGACGAATTTCGAGGGCGAAATTCTTTTTAAGGGGGGTAGAATGTAACACCAGAGATTTTTATGAGTAATATTTTGTTTTTATATATCATCAAAGGAATATTTCACTACAAACTTGCTTGGCTTACTTTACACGCAATCGCGACCTTCCTCGATAGCTTGTGTTGTACGCAATACCGAGTTTTACTAAACAACGATATATTATTATAATATTGTTATTAACTAGCCGTTATGAATAGTGTTAACTAAAATTTTGAATTTTATAAAATTATTATTCATCTTACACATTTCTAGAACATGTTATAAGAACAAAATAATTTTTTTGGGTAAAATAAGTATTTTTCAAAAAATGCAGTTTTGCCGCCTTTTAATGGAGAACCCACATTAAATCTAGTTTTTGACATGTTTATATGTTCAATTTGACAAAATAAAATTCTTCATTTGAATCAGGATATAAAAATTTACATTAGATAAAGTTTTGATATTTTTCCGATAACTTTCATATTTTAATGAATAGTAAAAACACGCTATATTTTAATTAAAAACAACTTTTTTCATCGTAATATCTTATGTGGTTAAATTATAATATTGAATGTTTTTAAAGTATAAATAGAATATATTTTTACCATTTAATATAATGTATGTCATTAGCATTGATTTTACCTTGAATTCGCAGGTTAAATCAATTCAATCTTTTGCAATGTTTTAAAGAAAAACCCGTTTTCTTTCGACAATGGGATTAATTTTAATTTAATTTATGCATCTTTTGTGTATTTAATTTGGAAAAATGGATTAAATATTTGTAATCAGTGGGTCCAAATTATGTTAATAAGCTACTTTTTATTTTTGGGAATTATGAATAGTAATTATGGTAAATTTTATTTACCATAGTTAAAGGTAAATCGGGTAATTAAGGGTAAATATAATATTTTAAAATTACCCTAACAAATGTCAAAATCCTATTGGATGACTAAAAGTCGACCCATATCACCTAAGGGTCGGATTAGATTCATTTAATTAAATTTTGTCAATGAAAATAATTTAATTATTATTAAAACCAAAGAATGTGACAACATGTCACTTTCTTAAATTATATAAGTATAATAATTTTAATCTAGTGATAAACTTCATGAAACTTCAAAAATGAATAGTCTCAAGAAATATAATACAATTATCTAAATCATAATAATTTATTTAGAATTTTTAGGGATTAAATAATTATCATTTATTATGATACAAAGATGATGCAGTAATTATTTTATTAATGAAATATTGACATAATTGATGTTATAAATACCCAAATAAATGTAATTTGAGACTTTTTATGAATTCCACTAATTTTCTAGGTTACTATGATATATTAGTGTTGATTTAATCAACTTGGTTCGAACATATAATTCTGTTATGACTTTCACAAAAATCATATATCAAATAGTGTCAAAATTGACACAAAATAGTTTTTAAATAAAATATTATATTACTAATTGTTATTTTATTCCTAAAAATCTAAGGTTCGGCCAAATTACTTAGATAAGGATATATATATTAATAATAAACAATCTGGGGTTCGTTTGGCATGTTATAGTAAGTGTATTAACCATATAGTGAAAGAAAACAAAAAGACACGGTAAAAGTTAAATTATTTAACTTAGAGTTAAATCTAATTGATAAGGTTAAAATAATATCCTAAACTTGTCTAAATCCTATTTGTTGATAGGATTTCGACCCATCCCCGCTTTAGATTCAAAATAAGACCCTTTGGAACCATTATAAACCGATTTTGACTTTAATATAAAATAATATTTTGAGATATTCCTAAGGTGCCCCTCTC
Organism: Viscum album; assembly: GCA_963277665.1. Taxonomy (NCBI): domain Eukaryota; kingdom Viridiplantae; phylum Streptophyta; class Magnoliopsida; order Santalales; family Viscaceae; genus Viscum; species Viscum album. The sequence continues at coordinate 448,837,099 of OY728157.1, read as the reverse complement.
CTCCCTTATAAAAGGGCACCTCCTCCCCCTCCTCCTCAAACCAATTTGAGCACTAAAGATCGGCCAAACCCTGACTTTTTCTCCTCTACACTTCCCTAGAATAATCCTAGAGGTCCTGGTATTCTTCAAAGACCAATCTTAGTTCCCTAAGTGGAGGATTCAAAGAAGCGTTCCAAAGAAGAGGTAATATCCATTACCGATCTTTTCAATTTCTTTCTTCTTCAACTTATTATTCTTTAGTTGTTTCATAATAAAGTAATAACATCAGTATTAATTACATACTGATATATTATTATAAATATGAAACAACCCTAATTCACCTTCTATCCATCCTATGGAAAAATGAAATCATCGCGCGTGCGTACGTACGGAATACCGTCTCCACGCCGTGGTGTAATCTATTTTCCACCATCACCTTACAAGGATGGGTATAATGGTGTAATGAGTAACTATTTATGATTATTATAAAGTAATATTGACACTGAAATAATATATATATACTCTAATACAATTCCACGATCATAGGAACGATATCATCACTCGTGCGTACGTACAGAATACCGTCTCCACGATGTGATGCGACTCGTTCTACATGATCATCATTACATAGTAATTATATAAATGAATTGAATGAATAAATATGATATATGTTACACTAATACCATTATGGATATAAGGTATCTATAACCTTAAAATAATAATAAGAATTTATTCGGCAAAACACGCATAATAACAAAAGGCAATAAAGACCCGAGTAACAAGTAACAATGAAATATTACTAACAAGAATCTAAGAATATGAACATATATGATATCATATCAATATGTATGATTCTGGAATAAGTCAATAACATTATTTAAACCATTATACAGGAGCTTCGGACACGTACAAAGCAAATCGGACCTAAGGTAAGGGAAATATCACAATCTCATTTTTATCCGAGATTGTTTATACTTTGAAATTTACTGGGGTGTATTTTATCATCCACATCCATGTTTCCTCAATATGTAATATTATTTACATTCACCTAAAATTGTTTAAAACCTATTTTACCCTTTGGTGAGTTTTTAGTAAAAGATATGAAAGGAATCTTTTGTCGTTTTTCGTACGAGGTACTTTTTTTGACTTTTCCGACAAAAGTACGAGAAGAATGTTTTTTTAACTTATACAGCATGAATGGATTCTTAAAACATTATTTCCAAGAAGATTCCTTTACAAGTATTCAAGTTTATTTTTAATCAACTTCTTTTAGTTTAAAATTGTATGACATGTTAAGAAAGGAAAAGTGTTTTTGAAGTAGAAAGTATATTTTCCTCAAGAATGAAGTTCAAGTATTTTATCAAAATTATTTTCCATCTAAGATAATAAAAGGGTTATGTTTTTATCCCTATTATTACATGGATTTGATTATGTTGTGATGGAAATATTTTTATGAATTCCTTTATCTTATATGAATTGTTTTATGATGTCATGTTGTTTAAGAATCCCATTTTTATTACATGGGTTACGCTATGATGTATGGTTTATGATTATGTGGCACACATAAGAAAGGATTAATTATAAGATGGGTGGGACCTATATCTCCCTCCAATGCATTGGGTAAAGATTTTATATCTCATGATATAGACATGGCTGGAACGGTAGGTTATACCGGATCAGTGAAACAGTACTGGAACGAGGGTTACTCGGTTCAGAAAGGGACTTTGTCCACTAAGATAGTCTTGGAAATGAGTCATGACTAACAAGAAATGATTTTCCATGATTATGTGTGCATGCCACAAAGTTTCAAGTTTCATGTTATGATTATGGGGATCTCATTTTCACTTCTATGATTTATTCCATGTTAAGATATTATGATCTCTTTTGCAGGATATGATTTTCAAAAAGATATGATATGATTTTTATTTCCATTATTTTCCCTTGCTGAGCATTTGAGCTCACCCTTTTATGTTTTATTTTCCCCAGGTTAGGAAGATGGATATTAAGTAGAATATGCTAAAGGGACCCTAGATATGATGAAATAAATGGGAGACACTGTAGAAGATTTATGAACCAGTTGTTTATGTTTCCCAGTTTCTAAAGACACTATACCTATACGGTCCTTTGTGGTTTTGTCATATGTTGTAATAAGTGTGCTTCAATTTTGATGTATTAACAATGTATGTAAAGTATGGGTCGTTATAGATTCTTTTCCTTCTATCCAGAATGAATATTAATGAATTATTCAACTTTTTATATTACAAAACATCTTCTTATTCAATTTTATACATATTGAAATTATCTTTCTTCTTTTTATAATCCATATCTTTAATAAGGTTCCTAGTTTTATTCTTCTTCAACATGTAAGTATATTTTCTCCAAAAAATATCATAATAAAATACTCTTCTTCCTTTAGATATTTCAATAAATAATAATAGATCCTCTTAACATGGATGTGTCATTTATGTTTTAGTTATATTATATTATTTTTAGAGTACCACTTCTTTGGATATTGATATCAAATAGAAATACCCTCGAGATATCCTTTTTTTCTTTCTCAGTTATGTTTCAAAAGATGTCAGCATGATGTAATTTTCCATTTTAAACAAATGGAAACTCTAGAATACTTATATAAAAAAGCATACTATAAATCACATTTTTTTATAACATTAATGCTCACTACGTGATATAAAAATGTGTATTAAAAATACACACAAGTCATTTGTGTTGTAAAACCACTAAGGCACCACTTCCCGGTTTGTTGGTGTGTTGCATGTACAACCTACATATATTCATTTTCATGATCTCTCTACACATGAAGATTTAAAATATTTTAGCTTTAGTGAATAAAATAATATCCTTGAGCTTTATTTTTACAGGATTCTTCATGGATGGATCTTTAATATTTTCCAAAACAAACACTCCTTAAAGCATGAATAATATCTCATTTAATCATTACAGCTCACTCACAACTTCATATTTATTATTAGCTTGTATCATGGATCCAATTTGAAGTTCCATGATGTTATTAACACATTAAAAAAATCATTTATTGAATGAAGTAATTTTATAGATGGCCAATATCTCTAAAAAATATAAATAAAATCCCCTATATTGCTTTAAAATTCCTATACATCAGATCAAATTCACTTACATGGACAGATTCACCAATGTAGTCTATCACATAATTGTATTTACATATATGGACCAAATAACCCTAGTTTTTGGATTTAAATACATGAACTTATCCAAGTATCCATATTCGCCTATGTTTGTGATTTTAAAATGTGATTCCATCACATATCCTGTTCTCGTACATGGCCATATTTGTATAAGTGGTTGACTCCTACAAAAAATTCACTTACGTCATCACCTTTACTTATTTTAACACTTCATGTATATAAGTTCACATACATCACCCCTACCATGTTTTATTGTGTGAGAAATCCTATATGTGGGTAGTTTGGATGATTTTTAAAAATACAATACTCCTCTTTATTTGAAATGATATTTTCCTGATCTATTTTCCTTATATTATGGCCTTCATGAATCATCCCATTAAATTCTCTAATTTCTATATCAAGGTTTTATTCAAAGATATAATCATTATTCATCTATACAAATATCCATGCACCAATTTGGCCTCCACATCTATTTTCTAACATAGAGAACATATATATCAATAAAGATCCTTCTTTTAACAACTATAAATAGCACATTGACCACCTTATAAAAAAAACTATAAAACAAATGGTGGAGTCCAAAAAATCTCTCCATATTTTCAATAAAACAACTTTGTATGATTCCACACATATTTTAAGAAATTCCAACACTTGACCAAGGGTTTCCAACAATATCTCTATTTGGATTTTGATGAAAAGACTCTCTAATATACATCATCTCCAATTTTTTTAATGAAATAAAAATGTTCCAACTATGAAAAGATTTTATCTTTTATTTTACCCCCTTAAGGTGTGATATATTCATATTCCCATTTATGATGGGTTTCTCCATTTTTAGCTTAAAATAACCCTTTGAGTAGGGATTTACTTTTCAAGCTTCAGATATAGAGATATTTCTCTTTCCCTTTGTCAATAATTAGGATTACTCATGATTTTATCCCACTTAATGCTTGGGAAGAAACATTAATATATATTAAACCACCATTTATCAAAGAGGGGTTCCTCATGGGCCTCAATTTACATTATTGAGTATAGGGAAACTTCATATACTCTTTCAATATCACTATTTATTGATACACTTCATACTTTGAATTATTTCACTAATTTTTTATTTTATTTTTTTAAATTTTTGTTTGACTTATCAATTCTATAATTTCATTTTCTTACATATATAACTTTCCCAATAAAATTTGTGGGTGAATTTAACTCTCAGAAAATAGGCTATAAAAAAATATCTAATCTTAATAAGATCAGTATCAGTGTAGAAAATAAGAGTTTCTATGGAAAACACCTATGTTTTCCATGTCACTTATGATTTAATTAAAATTCTAGTTGCTTTAAACTTTCACTTTCCCAAAACCTACTTGTGATATCCATCAAAAATTCAAACCAAATAGTTAGTGAATATGTTTTAATAACATTTGATATGGGATATAACACTTAGATAATAAAATGATTCTACTTGTTAAAATTTTAAAAGTTATTCCACCAGAAGTCCATGCTTTCTAGATCTTCATAGGCTTCAAAATTCTCTGATAAGGCTGAACAACCTTGAATATATCATCATCAACCCCTGAGTATTTATCTTCTAACAAAAATTATTGTTACTCTATTTTTGGATTTCAATTACTGGGGAAAACCTCTAAAGGTCAGTATCAATGGGTATCCTATACACAATATACAACTGATACCAATTTTTTGGAACAAAAACATCAATAATCATTAAAAATAATAATGTTGTTGAAACAGTATTAAGGTATTTCATCTTCAATTTAGTGGATTTATACTACTTATTTAAGGACATAATACCACTATAATTCTTAATATTCGGATTTATATCATCTATATTCTAAAATATAATTTTTACACCTCTTTTATCTTCATTTAAATCTTCTTTATCAACTAAAATAATGTATTCAATTAGTAGATATTAAAATATAGATTTCACATTCTATTCAATTTGAAAACTTCTAGGTAAATATGATGAGTGAAAACTTATTCCTATACACTTTTGTATAATTCATTTTCATCCTTGAATTCTCTATTTAGTCTTGATACCAAGTGTGGTCTTGAAATACTCCATGCCTTCCCTTATTGCATTCAATTTTAAGATTTGAATGGATCATACTTTTATCCCCAAAACAGGTTTTTTTCTTGAAAAATGTCCCCATTTATCATATCTTCCATATATTAATGAATAACCTATAAAAATATTTAGAAAAAATTTAATTCATGTGGATAATGGTACCTTAACTCTACTCAAATAGAGGTATAGATCTGATCATGTTGGACCAACCCATTCCTCCCCACATTTCCTCCTCTCATTTTCAATTTTTTGGAGAGGAACTCCATAATATCATCCACTTATTTTTCTTCTAGATCATTAAACATGGTTATATTTTACTTTATTGGATTATGATTCTTTTAAATTGTGAGGAAAATCCCACTTGTTCATTTTTTCCACCTTTTATGCCTTTCCACTACTTTCACCATCATTTTTATTTTTTTGTTAGAGAATGCTTCCACCAATATTCTTCTATTGACTTTTAGAGGTTATTTTATGATGAATTAGACATGCCTCCAATATATATTCCTTTATGGCCATGAGATATATCTTAAAATTATTATTTATTGCTTTATTATTATTTTCTAGTTCTTCCACCTCCCTCATAGTTAAAGTAGCTTCTTTCTCCTTCCTCCATAATTGTTTTCTCACTTACCAGGAGGGATGACATGAGTTCATTGACTTAGGTTTTTTATTAACCCCATTTGAGCTCTATTTATTTTATAAAAATCCTTAAAAATCTTTTCTATCACAATTTTATTTTTTATAACAACTTTCCGTATATTCTATATGAGTGGAGTGTCTTCTAATGACATCTTTTACCTTCCACAAATTCTTCCAACTGTAGTGTCTTTCCATATGATTGAAGTTATAATATATACAAAAAATCAATATAAATAATAACTCATTTGGTGTTCACTTAATTATTATGTTAAGTAAAAAAATTTCAACACACTTTTGGGATTTTCACTTCAATACATATAATCATAATGTTCTCAAATTTCTTACAGAAGTAGCACTTTATTACTACATTCTTCTAGTCCTAATTTCTTCTAGATTTTTCAAGAACCCTAATTTTATTATCATATTCTAGATTTAATTTACTTATAAATTGAAAATATGAAATTATCTTTTTTATGCCTAGATTTTAGATCTTGAATTCTTTTAACAAGATATGTTTAGAATTCCATTGGTAGATATTCATCTTCTCATTTTAGGTGTTCATACTCTAATAAAATTCCTTGATTTTATAATCCTTTTATATTATTTTGGAATAAATACTCTTCAATATATCCCCATATTATATATTTTACTAAATCATTTATTCATGTTTATTCTTAAAGGAAATTAGGTTTTCCTTTTTCTTAGTTTTTATGTCCATTTTATTCCGGATTTCTTGGAACATCTCTTCTAGAAAACCAATCTAAATTTTTTTATATTTTCACTTATCTTTTTGATGTAAAATATCAAGCCCATATATTCTCCTTTTAACCTTTTATTTTTCAAGGCCAAATATTACATCAAGTTAAGGTCTACTTACTGTAGAATTTATAATTGTTCCACCACTTCTTGGTGGATACATGAACACTTCCTGGATAAAAAAACTAATATAATTTCCTCTTCATTATATCCACATATCCATTTCATCTCTAAGTGAGATTATGAAATTTTTTGTATATTTTCCTTCTCTAAACCATAGTTAAAAATAGTTGTAACAAAAAGGTTATAAGATATTATCTTAGTTGAAGAGTTCATCCTATGAGTATAATTCCTCTTTTCTTTATTCCTATTTTATTTTTTACATAAGGAAATTTTTAGCTTTATTATGATATTTTCCAAACTAATCATCCATTAACATCCATATATATTAAAAATAACATGAAATGAACATTCACCCGAATCATTTTTTATCTTAAAGATTAATTTAATGCATTCTTAAAAAATGCATCAATTTCAATATTCCTTTTATTTGTCACAAAGATGACTGAACTTTATGGGTAGTTTATTTAAGTATAAATGTTTTTATTTAAGTAATTTATTTCATGGTTTATTTAAATAATTAATATTTTAAAACTTTTTTTATCAATACCTAATGTTAGTCCTATGATTTTAGAATTTTCTCGTGATCGATTGGTTTTTTTTATATTTTTTTTGATAATGCCTCTGAGAAGAGAACTTCCAAATATGAGAGAGAAATATTCAATACATATAACAACCCAAGATTTTATAGTATGTATCTTCTTAAATAAATTTAATTTATTTGATAGTTTATGTTTAATGTAGCACCGAGGTTAAACAAACCATGATATACTATTAAATATTTACATGACTATTGGAATAGTAATGTGACTATTAGGAATAACAGTGTGGTCATTAGAATAACAACCTAAAATATTAAAGAATAAATAAAATTTAGGTATCTCATAAATTAAATATGATAAATATATATCATAGAATAAGTAAATAAATATTTTAAAATCATAAATTAATTGTTGGTATTTATATGAAAAATAAATGTTTATTTACAATATTTTAATTAATATAATGATTTAAAATAAAATTTATTTTAATAAAATAGATTCTTTAATTAATATTTTTTTATATTATAATTATAATATAATTTTATGAGACTATAATTAATTTTTCAAAGTGTTATAAAATCAGTTATAATATTAAAATTAGCATTTCACGAATAAATGATGATTTTTATTAGAAATTAATTTTTCATATTTAGAAAATTATTTTCTTAAATTTTATTCCATTTCATAAATCTAAATTTTAAAAAATGGTTAGGGTGATTTTTTGGTATTTTTCTGAAATAGATGATTTTTTATGAATAGTGAAATATGATAATTTACGGTTTTTAGCATTTTAATTCAAATACATGTATTTTTGTGTAATTAATGTTGTAATCACCCATTATTTAAAAATCACATTAACTATTTACTATAAAAAGTATAAAGAATCAATAATATTGATAGTCTAGACCCAAAATAATAAACTAATGAATAAAATAATCAAACAACACCCCTCTCACCCCCTATAAATACCACTCCTCACCACCCCTTCTCCTCACACCTTATAATCCTTGAATATGGTCTAAATTTTACCCAATTACCTTCCAAATACTCTTCCTTATGTCTAATACCTCCTCGTCTTACCAAAAAACAAAATTCAAGTTTCTTAAGGTGGTTCTCAAGGAGGCAATATTCAAGAGGTAAATTCCTCCTTCTTTCTCTTTTATTTTATTTTATTTTATTATTCTCTCCTAACCAACCCTTATCCATAGTTCCATTATATCTCTAGTATCATATATATATATATACTATAATTTTATTATGTTAATTTAATATCCATCATAAAATTTCTTCTCTCTTTTGTTTATTCTAAAAATGAAAACATTGTCTATAATGTGTTGATTCACCATCTTCATGGATGACGAGTTTTCATTTTCCAATACCTCCTTCAAGTATGGTCATAAAATAATTATTATGGATAAATAATATTTTAATATAGATATATAAATTATATTATGTTTTATAACCAATATATAAATATTATATCAAATAAAATGATAGAAGTTCATGATGGTCGTAAAAACTTCCCAAATAAATTAAAACATTTTCATCAACATTGTATCTAATCATCATACTCATACAATATAACCAAATAATATATATGACCATTTAAAATTTTTGGATGTTAATTAATACTAAATAATTTTACTTATGTATTTCTTCTTCCATTTTACAAGAACTCTTATAATTATACACAAGGGAACTAACCATAAAACCATGAAACGAACACTCCTCGAATAACAAAAATTAAATATTTTAACTCATAAAAATGTCCATAAATAAACTTAATAAAATTATAATCAATAAAACATATGTTTAATAGGTTTTTAATTAATTAATTAATTAATATAATTTGATTATCTGGGACATTAAGTATAAGTGAAGGACCCTTTCCGACATAAGGTAAGTGGTTTCCCATCTCACTTTTACTTTTGTGAGATATATTCTTTGTTGAAACCTTATTTATTGTGTGTGGAATACATAATTAAATTTAATATATAATATCATGAATCTATTTATCTTCATCTTATTTATTACTTTTATAGGGAATGCAGTTTGATTGATTACAAGTGGTAAGTGATTTCTTAACTCAATTTTCATTAATTGGGTTAAAATTCTATTTCATTGATTATGACATGCTAAGGTTATGTATAAAATGAGTTTTTATTATCTTATGTTTTATTTACACTTTTTAATGTGTATTTATAGTGAAAAAACATAATATATTAATTTTATTGATGATATGATCCTTGTAAGGGTCTTGTCTCAATATTCACTTCATCGAGACTTACTTAGTGTTGTGCACCTAGTCATTTTTATGTGGTGTATCTACTACCCAATTGAGATAATTTTTATTTTAAAATATATTTATATTAATTATACTTTTTATTTATATCATGTATGTGATTATTTCTTAATCCTTATACAAAATTTTCATACAGTATTTATTTTCAAAGTTATTTGATTAACCGAGGAAATCTCGATAAATCCATATCCTCTACTCAATACAGATATTTTGGTAAGGTATATTGTTAATGAATTAAATCTATGTAGGAATAATGATTTAAAATTGTAGTTATGTGTGGATCCTGACATTATATATCCCCTCAATGCATCAACATGTCTCATGAGACAAATCAGTTGGTAAAAAACCTTTCGCATTTGTTTCCAAGAAGAATCAGATGAGAATCTACCCATTGACTTAAACCATCTTGTGAAAGGTATTGACGTTAGTGGTTCATGTTCCATATACATGATGTCTAATGATTAATAATTTCCATCATTAAATATTAATTTATTACTATCCATGATATTTTAACTATGAAAAAATCTATGGATGAATAATATTCTCTAGTTATTGATTAAATGGAATGTGTGTTTAGTTATTTACTTTACCATATTGATTATGCCTTATTTATTATGCTTCACTTATTATTGATTCATGTTTCTATTTTATGTAACCCTTACTGATCTTTTGAGCTCACCCTTTTATTTTTTTCCTTCCTTGGCTTATGAAGATGAAATATTTTAACAAGTGTTTAGGAAGCAGTTTACTTTCCTTTGTTATATTCTATGTTTAATTACCGATGTAATAAGGTAACCATGCATGTATCTAGTTCATAAAGACTACTAAACTAGTTGATCCTTGGTTATGTGATCTCTAGTATATTTGATATTGTAATAAAATATCCACTGACTCTGGGATACTGGGGCCGGGATTGTTATAGTGGGTATGAGAGCAAGTTTAGTAGAAAAATTGGGAACTAGATTTTAAATAAACATGATAATTATAATAATTCCTTGTAGTGAATTATTGGCTCAATACTCTTTATTATTATGAGTTAACTAGGTGTGAGCCATTATTTAGTGATGGAACCTAATGGAAGAAAGGGAATCAATACCCACAGAAAATTTAGGGATTTACCTACTGAGCAAGTTAATATAATTAGTGTTGGAGAAAAGGAAATCATGACTATATTAGGATATATTACTCAAGTTATGATTAATAACCATACTACACCAATGCTGTATTGTTTCATGTGGTATAATACACTATATTTTAGTGGGAAAACTAAACTAGTGGTTGCTGACCAATAGATCAAGTCCCTTGATAAGATATTTCTTGCATTGGAATGTGATGAAAGGTAAAAGGTAGTACTAGTGGTATATTGACTCAATGGAGATTTTGGCTAATGGTGGTCATTGATCCATAATACTAACGAGTAATATTAAATAGAATACATTAAATGGATAACTTTTAAAGAAACATTCTTTGAAAAATGTTTCCCTTGTGAGAAAAGAACTTAAATGAAGAGAATATTCCATAACATAAAGAAAAAAGAAGAAGAGAGTGTTTTAGAGCATGAGGATACCTTCACAAGACTATCCAAGTATTCTATAGATTACAGACATGCTTTTGAAAAAAATATTGGTTATTTCTTTGAAGGTCTTAAGCCAAGTCTTTGAAGGGAACTAGATTTTAAAACATTTTCATCATATGATGAAATAGTATTAAGTGCCAGAAAAAAAATAATGATATTTATATATCCAATATATTCAAGGGAAATCAATAGAAGAAGAGTTCTTCTGATAACCACGAAAAAGTTATAGCATCAAAAAAGAAGAGGGGAACGAAGAAATTCCCATTATGTAAAAATTGTGTAAAGAATCATCCTAGGAAGTGCTTTAAAGGCATGGGAGTTTATTACAAGTGTGTAATAAAAGGTCACCGAGCTAATGAATGTAAGGGGAAGAAATAGATCAATGAAGTTAAATGATACTACTATAAAGTAATGGTGAATTATTCATATCATTGTCACTAGCATCAAGGGAATCTACAATAGAAGAGGCCGAGGGGAGATAACAAAGCTTATATGGTCACCACAGATGATGTAGAAGTACCAAATGATATGGTTGAAGTTATATTAATCCTATATTAAAACTTATCCAATGATTTATTCTATTCTGGATCATTAAAATCTTTTATATCTACCTAATTTTCCCCAGAAAATTATACACTTTTCTTTTGATTTAATAAGGAATTTGTTAGTAAAAACTCCAAAGAGAAGTCTCATTAAAACAAAAATGTGTTGGTAATTCCCCATTATGACACATAAATGTGATTTATTGTAACACCCCAAGCTTCCACAGTATGTTTCCCTTTGAATAATGCAATAGCGTGTGTTGTACGCAACCTCGAGCTCTAACACACACCACAACTAATTAAACTAGCCGTTGTGAATAGTAATACCTACTTTTTGAAATTTTATAAATTTTATTTATCAAAATGGACTTCATTTTTGGATTTGGAATATCAATTATAGCTTAGGGTGAAATTTTGGCATTGTTCTGAAAAACTTCAATTTTTGATGAATAGTGAAACCACTAAGTGGTAGTTAAATAACTGATTTTTCGTTTAAATGAAATATTACCACTTCTGTGTTTTGAATTTAAAAAATATTACATACATGGTTTTCATTAGGATGTAAAATGTGGTACAATGGGATTAAAATAATTTTTTGGTGAATAGTAACTTTTAAGTTTAATTAATCGCGATTAAAGGTAATTAGTGAAATTTAAGGTAAAAATGATATTATAAAAATATGAAAATACCCTTACACTTGTCCTACCCCTATTGGATGGGTAATGTATGACCAAGACAATCCATGGGTCAACTTTGGGACCCCATGGAGCCACTTTAGTTGGAAAATGACATAAATACCTTTTATTTAATGTTAAAGTAAAAAATGACACAAACATGAAATGTTTTACTAAAACAATTTGTACATGGGGTTATACAAGTAATATTTTTGACTATAAATAGTCATTGGAAATATAAAAAGATTTCCTACATCATAGTATTTTTTTTATAATTTTTAGACATTAAATAAATTAAATTATTTATGACATCATTATGACGCAGCGATGACCTCATTATTTAACGATTTTAATAAAATTAAAAGATAATGTAAAATCCAAGGCTTACACTTGTCCAAAGATTATTGGATGGGTATATTTCGAACCCTTATCACCTTATCAAAGAATTATATAAGTGTGGGACCTTTAGAATCCGAAAATCATTGTATAATAATGTAACATTTCAATCTTTCCAAAAGAGCCCCTCCTCTCCTCTTATAAAAGGCCCCCACCTCTACCACCTTATTCACACTTTCAAGCCTTTTGGTTCAGCCAAACTATGCCCAAATACTCTCCCAACTTCTCTCCCTTCATCCTAGAAGCTTTACTTTAGTCAGAAAGCCATCCTAAGGAGTCATTTTGATCAAATCAAAAGGAAGAACCCGAAGAAGAGGTAACGTTTTCATCACCCTCTTTCAAGTTTCTTTCTTCTTCCACTCCCTCTTTGTTTATTATTTCAATTATAAAATTATAACTCCAGTATCTTCTATATAATGTGATGTTATTATAAATATGGAACAACCATATTCAGTATTCTACCCATCATTTGAATGACATGTCACCATACGTGCGTACGTACGGCTTACCGTCTCCACGTCGTGGTGTAATTGTTATTCAATATATTATTATTTAAATGGGTATAATAATGATATGTAATTCATTTAAATAATAAATATAACATGATAATTATTCTGTATATATGATATACTATCTAATTATATATTATTTTAATATCAAAATAATGATATTGTCGCTCGTGTGTACGTACGGACTACCGTCTCCACGAACGCGATGAGATTCATTCTCCGTCGTATCCATTCAAGTATAATTATCATTTTATGATTTAAAAATAATTTTTAAGGACATGATATCATTCTGGATATTAATAAGATACAACCTATCCATGAAAAACACGAATTACGTAACAAAACATATAAAAGAAAACGAGTAAGTTAACACCCGAAAAAAAACGATAAATCTAAGATATTGTTAACAAAGCATTGTTAAAAGATCATATATGATATCATATGAATGTATATGATTCTTGTATAATTTAATAAAAATTATTTCACCATTATACAGGAGGTTAACCTACCCCAACCAAGGAAAAGTACAAGGTAAGTGTTTACTTCACAACCTCTTCATTATCCAAGGTTGTTTATACATAATTATCTACTGGGACCTCGTTATCATCCACATCCATGTTTCTTAAAAATGTCTTTCAAAACATTTTTACTATTAAATGGAAAATGGGTTAAAGTCATTTATACCCTTATACGTTTTTGAAAGGAATATTACCGTTGTTTTCCAAACAATGTACTTTTTGACCTTTTTGACAAATTTAAGGTAAGAATGTTTTTTAACTTATACGGCGGGTGCGGCTATTTTCCGCCATTATAACTTCGTCGAAGCCTCCCTTACAAGATTATAAGAGTATTTTCAAAGTAAATGTATTATTTTATAATTATGGGACTTTTAAATGATTTCAAAAAAAGAGAGATATTTCTCTCAAATAGCTTTGATTTCATCCATGTCAACATCCTTTGATGGGTTTTAAGTTTAATTGAAATTGATTTATGATACAAAACTTCCATTGAACATTTTGTGAAATATTTGACTGTGGATGTGTTATTTTTATACCATCCATAGTTTATGGAGAAATTGTTGACATTTCGTATGCTAGTTTTAATACGAATATTTATGTTATGTTTAAACCTATTCATATGAGGAATGTATTGGACTTAATAAGTGACGGGTGGAGCCCGCTATAGCTCCTCGATGCATCGGTAGGTCTCATGAGACAACTAGACGTGGAATTGGTCGAGTACCTTTCCCAATTTGATTTATGGTTTTGGCCGAGGCCTTAATCATTTTAGACGTCTTGGCCGAGGCCTTGAAAAAATGTTTCAGAATTTCTGGCATTATACATTCCCTCATTATGAAAGTGGTTATTGATATTTCATGTGATTATTCGTCTAGTAGAATATCCATGTGAGTAAGTAATGGCATTATTTTATTTTACATTTTCCATATTATGCTGAAGTTCAAGTTCAATAAGGCTTTTGTTTTAGTTATACATTGCCTTAAATGCTAATGTTTTCTTATGAAAGTTTCCGCTATATTGTTATCCTTACGGAGCATTTGAGCTCACCCCTTTCAATGTTTTTATTTTTCCCAGGATGTGAAGAAGTGAATTATGACTGACTTGCAAGAATATTCAGTGAGGATATGAGTGTGGACTAGGGAGAACATGTTATTGTAGTTTTCATTTTTATGATGTAATGTAATGTTTACGAATGTATCTAGTGTTTCCAAGGCTACTAAACTAATCGGTCTTTAGAGACTTGGTCTTTTGTGATCATGACAATGTTATGTAATAATGCACCGACTCTAGGTAACTGGGGTCGGGGCATTACAGTTGGTATCAGAGGAAGTTTAGTAAAAACCTTGGAAGGTAGATTTAGACAAACTATGATTAGAGAACGTAGACCTAAGATGAACTTTGAGGATTATTATAGAAGAACTTCCTAAAATATTGGTATTGTAGCGATTTTGTGAGTTTTCTGAGTAATACATCCCTTCTTGGATACGAGCAGGTAGAGGCGGCTCTGGCACAGATGTACCTAGGGGTAAAACCCGAAAACACCGCTTTGAGCTAGACTCGAACGGGAACTGGTGCACGACAACGGGCCTTGCTGCACTCTTGGTTACGACACTCTCGGGGGATATTCTTAGGATAATTCCCATTTTCTTTACAAACCACTATGAAGGGTTACGAGTATATACTTCCTCAAAGAAAACATTTTTATAATTATGGATTATATCCATAATTAGTTCAATTTATGTTAAGTGTTGTACAAGTATGGAATTATGTATTTTGATTCATAAACTAATCTAGTTTATGCCATTATTTAGAAATGGCACCTAGTGGAAGGAATGGAAACCGTATCAATGCACGCACTCTGTGTAGGGATTTCCCTCCTGCTCAAGATAATTATGGTGGAGCTAGTGATACAACTGGTGCTGATCAGCTTCTCACTGTACTGGGACAACTCATGCAGGTTATGAATAATAACCTTACTCGTATGGAGCACCCTGATCTGCAACGTGGAGGATCAATGCTAGACCGTTTCATGTGGCAACAACCACCAACCTTCAATGGGAGTAAAAATCCTATAGTAGCTGAGCAATGGATAAATTCCTTAGAGAAAATATTCCATGCCTTGGGGAGTAGTGAAAGGGAGAAAGTCGTCATGGCAGTTTACCGCCTCACTGGAGATGCCGATCAATGGTGGTCACTAATTCAAAACACAAAGGAAGATGATGAATTAACAAACATGGAATGGAAGGAGTTCAAAGAGCTGTTCTTAGAAAAATACTTTCCTCGAGACCATCGAGCGGATATGGAAAGGAAATTTCTGAGTCTGAGGCAGAAGGAGGATGAGAATGTCGCAAAGTATGAGGCTAACTTTACAAGGTTAGCGAGGTATGCTGCAGATTACATACTTAAACCAAGAAGTAAGACTGATCGTTTCTTTGATGGGTTAAAACCATTTCTCCGTCGAGCTTCAGTATCACAAACCTTCTCTTCATACGAAGGTATTGTCTCGTGCGCTATCAAGACGGAAAAGGAATTCTCTAAGTCTTATGACTTTAAATCAAAGCAAGATAAGAAGAGATCCGCTGAAAACTCTGGGAAATGAAATAAGGAAACAGGGAAGAAGGGTAGAAATGAATTTACACCCTGTGATAATTGTGGTAGGAAGCACCCTGGTGCCTGTCTAAAAGGAAAAGGAGTATGTTACAAGTGTGGTGAAAAAGGCCACCAAGCTCATGAATGCAAGGGAAAGAAAGCGGCTGTCAATGTGGAATTCTATAATTGTAGAGAGAAGGGACATTATGCAAATGAATGTCCTAAGCGTCAGGGGAACTTACCTCAGAAGAGGCCAAGGGATCAGGGCCAGGCTTATGCTATCACTACTGCTGAGGTGGAAGCTCCGAAAGACGTGGTGGCAGGTAATTTAATGGTTTCCTCAAGTTTAGCAAATGCATTATTTGATTCTGGATCATCGCATTGTTTCATATCTTCCCAGTTTGCTAAGAAAATTAGATATTTCCAATTTGATTTAACAAGGGAGTTGTCGGTCAAAACCCCTAAGGGAAGTATTGTTGCAACAAAGTTTTGTCGATTAGTTCCCATTAGAGCACCTAAATATTCTTTACCTGCTGATCTCATCGTCATACCCATGATTGAATTTGATATAATCCTCGGTATGGATTGGCTTTCAGACCATGATGAAAAAATTTATTGTAAGAGGAAAGAGGTTACGATTCTTAATGATGATGATAAGGAACACCTTATCTTTAGATCAGAATCATCGCCACATAATTCTTATCTAGATCCACCCCCAGTAGCTCAACTAAATTCAATTATTGGGGAGGAAGAGAAGGAAATTACTGAGGGTGAGGAAAGGAATATTCAAATAGAGGATGTACCTATTGTGAGAGAATATGTTGATGTGTTTCCGGAAGATTTACCTGGACATCCTCCAGAACGAGTAGTTGAGTTTTCCATTGATTTAATTCCTGGATCAAGGACCATATCGAAGACCCCTTATAGAATGGCCACTGTGGAATTAGTTGAACTAAAGAAACAACTAGAGGAATTGAGTAAAAAGGGATTTATTCGCCCTAGTGTTTCTCCTTGGGGAGCCCCTGTTCTTTTTGTTAAGAAGAAAGATGGATCTATGAGGTTGTGCATCGACTATAGGGAGATCAATTCTATAACAATAAAGAACAAGTATCCCCTACCTCACATTGATGATTTGTTTGACCAACTGCATGGATCTCAATACTTTTCAAAGATTGACCTTTGGTCTGGATACCATCAGTTGTGTGTGAAGAAGGAAGACGTTCCAAAGACATCATTTCAAACAAGGTACGGGCATTAGGAGTTTACAGTAATGCCTTTTGGATTGACTAATTCACCCTCTGTTTTCATGGATCTAATGAATAGAGTTTTCAAGGAATATCTTGATGACTTTGTAGTGGTATTTATTGATGATATCTTGGTATACTCCAGAAGCCACGAAGATCATGAAAATCACTTACGCATTATCCTGAAGACTCTTAGAAGACATGAATTATATGGGAAATTTAGCAATTGTGAATTCTGGCTTCAGGAGATTTCTTTTCTTGGCCATATTGTCTCTAAGGATGGAATTTCCTTTGATCCTTCTAAAACCAAGGCAATCCAAGAATGGACAGCACCGAAAAGTATAACTGAGGTACGCAGTTTTATTGGTTTAGCAGGTTATTATCGACGTTTCGTCCAGAATTTTTCCAGATTGGCTAACCCATTGACAAAGCTCACACGTAAAAAGATTAAATTTGTCTGGAAAAAAGAGTGTGAAGAATGTTTTGAAGAACTTAAGAGAAGATTAGTCAACGCCCCTGTATTGACCCTACCATCGGGGAATGATGGGTTTGTTATTTATAGTGATGCATCGAAGAAAGGACTTGGTTGTGTCCTTATACAGAATGATAAGGTTATTGCCGATGCATCACGACAGCTAAAAATTCATGAGCAAAACTATCCTACTCATGACCTTGAGTTAGCAGCTGTGATCTTTTCTTTAAAGATATGGATACATTACCTCTATGGTGAAAAATGTGAGATTTATACTGATCACAAGAGTTTTAAGTATATTTTCTCACAAAAAGAACTCAACATGAGGCAAAGGCGATGGCTTGAACTACTCAAGGATTATGATTGCACGATACATTACCACCCGGGGAAGGAAAACAAGGTGGCATATGCTTTGAGCAGAAAAGACCATGGAGTTTTGAATGTGATGAGAATTGAAAGGGATCCAATTTTCATGGATCTAGTGAAGATGGACATGAGAATAACTAGGGAAGGTGAAACATCAATGCTTTTTCAAATGGTTGCCAAACCATCATTACTAGAAAGGATTAAGAGTTCTCAGACCGATGATGAATAATTTCAGAAAAAGATTAAATATGTGAATGGTGGAAGATTGAAGGACTTTGTGTATAAGGATGGAATTTTGAAATTCAGGAAGAGACTTTGTGTTCCCGATATACCTGATCTAAAAAGGGAATTGCTGGATGATGCTCATACTTATAATTTCTCTATACACCCTGGGAGCACCAAAATGTATAGAGATTTGAAGGAACATTTTTGGTGGGACAATATGAAGAGGGAGATTGCTGATTTTGTGTCGAGATGTATGGTTTGTCCACAAGTGAAAGCTGGAAGGCAACATCCTGGTGGAGTATTGCAACCTCTTCCCATACCTGAGTGGAAATGGGATAATATTACGATGGACTTTGTCATGGGACTACCAAAGAATCCTTGAAGGAATGATGCAATATGGGTCATTGTTGATCGTCTTACTAAGTCCGCACATTTTCTGGCTATACGGGAGGATCTACCACTTGAACGTCTAGAAAGACTATATATTAATGAAGTTGTAAGACTTCATGGAGTACCCCTATCGATTGTTTATGATCCTGATCCTCGTTTTACTTCAAGATTCTGGAAAAGTATTCAAAAGGCCTTGGATACTGAACTTCGTTTGAGAACTGCCTATCACCCTCAAACAGATGGACAATCAGAACGGACTATTCAAACCTTAGAAGACATGTTGAGATCATGCTCTCTTGACTTTCAGGGTATGCGGGATCAATATTTACCACTGGTAGAATTTTCCTATAACAATAGCTTCCATTCAAGCATTCAGATGGCACCTTATGAAGCGTTATATAGAAAGAGATGTCGTACACCAACCTGTTGGGATGATGTTGGTGAAAGAAAACTTGTGGGACCAGAACTGGTGGAAGAAACAATGGAAAAGGTGAAGGTAATCCAAAACCACATCAAAGCAGCTCAAAGTAGGCAGAAGAGCTATGCCGATAACAGAAGAAAGGTTTTGGAATTTTAGGTGGGAGATCATGTTTTCCTAAAGGTATCTCCATGGAAGGGAGTTATACGTTTTGGTAAGAAGGGTTAGTTGAGTCCCAGGTACATCGGACCTTTCAAAATTCTAGATTGTATTGGGGCTGTAGCTTATCGTTTGGCGATGCCGCCAAATCTCTCCAAAGTTCACGATGTTTTCCACATATCGCTATTGAGAAAATATATGCCCGACCCAACACATGTACTTACCTATGAGTAATTAGAACTGGAACACGATCTATCTTATTGAGAAGAGCCCATCATAATTCTTGATGTGAGGGAGCAGGTGCTGAGAAACCGGACGACTCGTCTGGTAAAGGTTTTGTGGAGAAATCATAAAATGGAAGAGGCAACGTGGGAACCTGAGGAACTTATGATGAAGAACCACCCGAGTCTTTTTATGCAGTAATACCCTAGAAATTGCGAGGACACAATTATTTGAAGGAGGGGAGAATGTAACACCCCAAGCTTCCACGGTACGTTTCCCTTCGAAGAATGCAATAGCGTGTGTTGTACGCAACCTCGAGCTCTAACACACACCACAACTAATTAAACTATCCGTTGTGAATAGTAATACCTACTTTTTGAAATTTTATAAATTTCATTTATCAAAATGGAATTAATTTTTGGATTCGGAATATCAATTATAGCTTAGGGTGAAATTTTGGCATTGTTCTGAAAAACTTCAATTTTTGATGAATAGTGAAACCACTAAGTGGTAGTTAAATAACTGATTTTTCGTTTAAATGAAATATTACCACTTCTGTGTTTTTAATTTCAAAAATCCGACATACATGGTTGTCATTAGGATTTAAAATGTGGTTCAATGGGATTAAAATAATTTTTTGGTGAATAGTAACTTTTAAGTTTAATTAATCGCGATTAAAGGTAATTAGTGAAATTTAAGGTAAAAATGATATTATAAAAATATGAAAATATCCTTACACTTGTCCTAACCCTATTGTATGGGTAATTTCCGACCAAGACAATCCATGGGTCAACTTGGGGACCCCATGGAGCCACTTTAGTTGGAAAATGACATAAATACCTTTTATTTAATGTTAAAGTAAAAAATGACACAAACATGAAATGTTTTACTAAAACAATTTTTACATGGGGTTATACAAGTCATATTTTTGACTATGAATAGTAATTGGAAAGCTAAAAAGATTTCCTACATCATAGTATTTTTTTTTAAAATTTTTAGACATTAAATAAATTAAATTATTTATGACATCATTGTGATGCAGCGATGACCTCATTATTTAATGATTTTAATAAAATGAAAAGATAATGTAAAATCCAAGGCTTACACTTGTCCAAAGACTATTTTATGGGTAGATTTCGAACCCTTATCACCTTAGACACGAAGTATATAAGTGTGGGACCTTTAGAATCTGAAAAGAATTGTATAATAATGTAACATTTCAATCTTTCCAAAAGAGCCCCTCCTCTCCTCTTATAAAAGGCCCCCACCTCTACCACCTTATTCACACTTTCAAGCCTTTTGGTTCGGCCAAAATCTGCCCAAATACTCTCCCAACTTCTCTCCCTTCATCCTAGAAGCTTTACTTTAGTCAGAAAGCCATCCTAAGGAGTCCTTTTGATCAAATCAAAAGGAAGAACCCGAAGAAGAGGTAACGTTTTCATCACCCTCTTTCAAGTTTCTTTCTTCTTCCACTCCCTCTTTGTTTATTATTTCAATTCTAAAATTATAAATCCAGTATCTTCTATATAATGTGATGTTATTATAAATATGGAACAACCATATTCATTATTTTCCCCATCATTTGAATGACATGTCACCATACGTTCGTACGTACGGCTTACCGTCTCCACGTCGTGGTGTAATTGTTATTCAATATATTATTATTTAGATGGGTATAATAATGATATGTAATTCATTTAAATAATAAATATAACTTGATAATGATTCTGTATATATGATATAATATACAATTATATATTATTTTAATATCAAAATAATGATATTTTCGCTCGTGCGTACGTACGGACTACCGTCTCCACGAACGCGATGAGATTCATTCTCCGTCGTATCCATTCAAGTATAATTATCATTTTATGATTTAAAAATAATGTTTAAGGACATGATATCATTCTGGATATGAATAAGATACAACCTATCCATGAAAAACATGACTTACGTAACAAAACATATAAAAGAAAATGAGTAAGTTAACACCCGAAAAAACGATAAATCTAAGATATTGTTAACAAAGCAATGTTAAAAGATAATATATGATATCATATGAATGTATATGATTATTGTATAATTTAATAACAATTATTGCACCATTATACAGGAGGTTAACCTACCCCAACCAAGGAAAAGTACAAGGTAAGGGTTTACTTCACAACGTCTTCATTATCCAAGGTTCTTTATACATAATTATCTACTGGGACCTCGTTATCATCCACATCCATGTTTCTTAAAAATGTCTTTCAAATTTTTTTTACTATTAAATGGAAAATGGGTTAAAGTCATTTATACCCTTATACGTTTTTGAAAGGAATCTTACCGTCGTTTTCCAAACAATGTACTTTTTGACCTTTTTGACAAATTTAAGGTAAGATTGTTTTTTTAACTTATACGGCGGGTGCGGCTATTTTCTGCCATTATAACTTCGTCGAAGCTTCCCTTACAAGCTTATAAGAATATTTTCAAAGTAAATGTATTATTTTATAATTATGGGACTTTTAAATGATTTCAAAAAAAGAGAGATATTTCTCTCAAATAGCTTTGATTTCATCCATGTCAACATCCTTTGATGGGTTTTAAGTTTAATTGAAATTGATTTATGATACAAAACTTCCATTGAACATTTTGTGAAATATTTGACTGTGGATGTGTTATTTTTATACCATCCATAGTTTATGGAGAAATTGTTGACATTTCGTATGCTAGTTTTAATACGAATATTTATGTTATGTTTAAACCTATTCATATGAGGAATGTATTGGACTTAATAAGTGACGGGTGGAGCCCACTATAGCTCCTCGATGCATCGGTAGGTCTCATGAGACAACTAGACGTGGAATTGGCCGAGGCCCTTTCCCAATTTGATTTATGGTTTTGGCCGAGGCCTTAATCAATTTAGACCTCTTGGCCGAGGCCTTGACAAAATGTTTCAGAATGTCTGGCATTATACATTCCCTCATTATGAAAGTGGTTATTGATATTTCATGTGATTATTCGTCTAGTAGAATATCCATGTGAGTAAGTAATGGCATTATTTTATTTTACTTTTGCCATATTATGCTGAAGTTCAAGTTCAATAAGGCTTTTGTTTTAGTTATACATTGCCTTAAATGCTTATGTTTTCTTATGAAAGTTTCCGCTATATTGTTATCCTTACAGAGCATTTGAGCTCACCCCTTTCAATGTTTTTATTTTTCCCAGGATGTGAAGAAGTGAATTATGACTGACTTGCAAGAATAGTCAGTGAGGATATGAGTGTGGACTAGGGAGACCATGTTATTGTAGTTTTCATTTTTATGATGTAATGTAATGTTTACGAATGTATCTAGTGTTTCCAAGTCTACTAAACTAATCGGTCTTTCGAGAATTGATCTTTTGTGATCATGCCAATGTTATGTAATAATGCACCGACTCTAGGTAACTGGGGTCGGGGCGTTACATTTATTTTGTTGACCTTATCATTATACCTACTTTGAAATAATCCTTGGTATGGACTAGCTTTCAAAATACAATAAAAGTTTTATTGCAATAAGAATAAAATTATGATTTTGGAGGAAATTGTAGAATTCATTATATTTAGTGTATAAACATCATCATATGATTATTATATCGATCCACCCCTAGTATCTCTACTAAATTAAATTCTTGGGGAGGAAGACAAAACAACATCTAGGGATGAGGAAAGTAATCTTCAATTTGAAGATGTACAAATTATATAGGAATACATTGATGTATTTATTGAGAAATTACCTACACACCCTCCAGAGCATAAAGTTGAGTATGCATTGATTTAATCAATGATGAAAGACTAATATAAAAGAATCCTTATAGAATGGACACTATATAATTAGTGGATGAAGAATGAAGTAGATGATTTGAGTGATAAGGGATTTATTCACACTATTGTTTCTCTGTGGGGATCCCCTATTCTATTTGTTAAGAAGAAAGATAGATCCATGAGGATGTGCATTGACTATAGAAAAATAAATACAATTAAAACAGATAATAAGTATATAATGCCTCACATTGATTATTTATTTGATCAACTTCACTGAGCTTAATATTTTTCTAATATTGACCTTTTTTTGGGTATCATAATTTTCTAAAAATAAGGAATATATTCTGAATACAACATTTCAGAAATGGTATAGACATTATGAGTTTAATGTAATTCCATTTGGATTAACTAATGCACCCTTTATTTTTATGGATTTGATGAACAGAGTATTCAAGAAATATTTTGACAATTTTATTATGGTATTCATTGATGATATTATGGTATATTCTAAAACATATGAAGACCATGTGAATCACTTGTGAATCACTATTGAGACTCTCAAAAGGAAAGAGTTATATGGTAAATTTAGTAAGTGTGAATTTTAGTTTTAGGGAATTTCTTTTTTGGTCATATTATCTCTAAGAATAGAATCTTAGTTGATCTTGTAATGAAAAAGGTAGTCCAATAATGGCATACACCAACTATCATAATCAAGGTACGTAATTTCATTTTTTTATAAGGTAACTATTTGTGCTTCATTTAGAATTTTTTCTTATTGGCTAACCTATTAATCATGCTCACATATAAAGTGGTTAAGTTCATATGAACCAAATAATGTGAAGGATGTTTTGAATAATTGAAGAAAAGATTATCCAATGCTCTGATTTTGACTCAACCATCATGAAATGATGGGTTTATGATATACCATGATGTGTCAAAGAAAAAATTGGGTTGTTTACTTATGAAAAATGATAAAGTTATTGCATATTCATCAAGGTAATTGAAGATTCATGAAAAAAATATCCAAATAATGATCTTGAGTTAGAAAATGTAATATTTCGTTTGAATATATGGTGAAACTATCTCTATGGTGACATATGTGAGATATATATGGATAAGAAGAGTTATAAATACATATTTACACATAAATAAATCAACATGAGGAAAATACGATGGATTGAGTTACTCATAGATTATGATTTCTATATACACTACCACATAGGAAAAGAAAATAAGGCATTAGATGCATTAATAAGAAAATATCATGGAATTATAATCCAAATTAGAATTGAGAAAGATCCTATGTTCATGGATTTAGTAAAAATGGACATGGGAATTTTTATGGAAGGGGAAACATCACTCCTTTTTTAAACATCCCTAAGACCATCTTTATTGGAAAAGATAAAAATCTCTCAATACGATGATGAGAATTTTCAAAAGAAAATTAAAGTTGTTAAGGAAGGAATATTTGAATACTTCATGTATGAGGATGGAATTCGGAAATTTGGAAAGAGGTTATGTGATCCATAAATACATAAGATAAAATGGTAACTATTAGATGATTCTCATCACCCAAATTTATCTATACACACTGGTAGTAGCAAGATATATAGAGATATGAAGGAAGATTTTCGCTGGGATAATATGAAGTGGGAAATTGCCGACTATGCTTCAATATGTCTAGTTTATCAATATGTGAATCCTAAGAGATAGAATCCTAGATGATTCAGGAAACCTCTACTTATTATTATGTGAAAGTGGGATGAAATTACTATATACCTTTTCACTGGATTAAATAATACCCCTAAAAATAATTATATGATATGGGTTATTGTGGATGGCCTTACAAAATCAGCACATTTTCTTACTATAAGATAAGATTTACCTCTAAAGTGCCTTGAATGAATCTATATTAATGAATTTTTAAGACTTCATGGTTCACCTCTATCAATTGTTTCAATTGAGATCCCTTTTTTACATCAAAATTATAGAAGAGTCTTTAGAAGGATTTGGATACCCAGATTCTTTTGAGTACTACTTATCACCCTCAAACCAACGAATAGTCTGAAAGGACAATTCAAACATTGTAATCCATGTTGAAATCATGATCACTTGACATTAATGTTATGTGAGATCAATATTTACCTTTTTTATAGTTTTCTTATAATAATAGTTTCCATTATAGTATTCGATAGGTGCCATATGAAGCAATACATGGTAAAAGATGCCATAGTCCAACTTGTTGGGATTAAGCTGGTGAGAGGAAACTTATTGGTCCATAAATTATTAAAGATAAAATAAAAAAAGTAAAGACTATTCATACTCATATTAAAGTAGCTAAAAGTAGGAAAAAGAGTTATTCTATCTACCAGAGAAAGGATTTGGAATTTCGTGTGGGAGATCATGTTTTTATGAAAGCATCTCTATGGAAGGGTGTCATAAGGTTCGGCAGGGAAGGGAAAAAGTCCCCAATTACATATGAATATTTAAAATTCTAGAGTGAATTGTATCTATAGCTTACCGATTAACAATTCCACTAAGTCTCTCCAAAGTTCCTGATGTGTTCCACATAACATTGTTAAATAAGTATATTCCAGACCCAACACATGTACCCACTTATAAATAAATAGAACCAGAACATAATTCATTTTACTACAAAGAGATTATCAAGATTATTTAAACTATAGAGAAAGTATTAAGAAATTTTATGACTCTACTGGTAACATTTAATTTAAGAAAACATAAAATAGAAGAAGCAATGTGGGAACCTAAGGATGTTATGAATAAGAACCACCTAAATCTATTTAGAAAGAAATATTCCTGAAAATTTTGATGATGAAATTTTTGAAGGAGTGAAGTATATAACACCCCAAGATTTTTTAGTATGTATCTTCTTAAATAAATTCAATTTATTCGATAGGTTATGTGAAATGAAACAGTAATCTTAAACAAACCATGATATACTATTAAATATTTACATGACTGTTGGAATATTAATGTGACACCTAGGAATATAAATGTGGAAATTAGAATAATAACCTCACCTATGAAAGTACAAATAAAATTTATGTATCTCATAAATGAAAATGTAAAGACTCGAGAATTCCATGTAATTTTTTAAAATTATTTGGGAATATTACAAGTCTGTGAGAAATTGATGGCACTTAATTCCGAGGCCCGGTGTGCCCAAAACAGAATATTGAAAATTTTTAAGGTATGTATAGTAAATGTGTGGGCAAAGTTTTCTTTATTTTGAACCAGTGATCAAAATTGAAATCTGAGGACACCGTTGAATCCGCAGCACCAGGACTCACTTAAGGGTGACTTCACTTTGACTACAATGGGTTAAGAGAAAAAGATAGATTTCTAGACATTTAAATGAATAATAAAATAACATGAAAATGTTATTTCATTTTCTCTCCAGTGGTTGAACGGTGTGGCTGGACCAATGAGTTGTCAAGACATTTAATGGCTTGACTCTTTTTTTTGTAACCACGAAATTGAAACATGAAATGTGGTTCATAAATGAACTACATTAATGTTGTGAAACTCGGTTGATTCTTACATCTATTTAATTGTAGTTTGGGCATAGGATTTTGGAACGACTATGAGGAACCTCTGCTGAAGTACTGTGACACCTTCCACCAATGGAGGAAGGAGGCTTCAGAAGCAACGAACTAGGATCGACGAATGCTGACGACCTCATCAAACATGGAATATTCTCCCACCACTATGACATATCCAATTAATCTTGAGGTATGGGGATCTGCCATGGTTTAATTCTTTGAGTTGAAGATGAATAAATTGTTACCCTCTTGTAACGATGCTAATGTGGAGGGCGTGGGCCAAACGAAAAACGATCA
The DNA here is from genome assembly GCA_963277665.1 of Viscum album. NCBI lineage: Eukaryota > Viridiplantae > Streptophyta > Magnoliopsida > Santalales > Viscaceae > Viscum > Viscum album. The sequence goes on along the minus strand of OY728157.1, from coordinate 448,809,537 downwards.
TACCCTCCGCTGATTCGTTCTTGTCGCGCTCTTCAGGGGATGAATTTCCAACTCAGAAGAACCTTGAATTTGGGAGCCACACATCAAAATAAGCATCCCGGGAGGCCCGTAGGCATGAGTAGAAGGGAAAACAGACCCCCTGGATCTCACCCAGTTGCTCGCAGAAAATCTGCCGACACGACACCAGCGACTAGCACCAGCGGCGAAGGGAGTGGAAGAGGGCTGCACCACTTGGCACCGCAGTGGACCTAAAGGGGAGGCCAACACTTGGCTGACCGCATTGGCAAAGTGGCGTTCCATCGCGCACTGCAGTGAAGGGGCTATCACGAACTGTCCTCTGGGGCCCACATCATGACTACCCCATGCCCGCCTTCTATAGGCCAGGGGCTGGTGACTATCACCAAAGGCATAATTCTCTAGAACTGGGAAGACATTGCCTTTATAAAATGTAAACACGCACACAACCAGAGAACAAGCGGAAGAAAATACTAAGTAAAGCAGTATAACAAGTATGTTGAAAGTAAAAAGGGGCCGAAAATACAAGACCAACAGAAAGGTACAACTACAACTGAAAGAAAAGTACAACTGAAAAGACAACATCTGAATGGTGAAGCAGCTCATGGATCATCCTCCGGGTTCCTACCTGAAGGGTAGGTACAGATTTCCTCCGCCGCACTCTGCGTCTATCGATCTGATCCGTGTTCCATCATGCCAAGTGTCCACCTCTGGGTACCATCCAGTCCTCGTGCACTTTACCTCAGTCAGCGCTTTCTATCATCTGCATCCAACACAACGATGTGCGGGCATATCCCGTGCAGTGGTGAGTATAATGATACTCAGTAGGGACCCCAAGACCCTCAAGGTCTCACAAAATCTAACAAGGATAAACCACAAAGAAAGATCTCAACCTATAACCTTTACTTAGGTATATGCCCATACATATACCTAAATTATCATGTAACCCATCTCAATCATGAGGAAATCACAAAGGTCATTGACTAAAATAAAACCAGGAATTTTATTCACGATGTCGAAACCACGACTGCTACAGAACTCCTCCTCTGTTGAGTATAGTAGTCCTGTTGTGACACTGAGGTGCTACTCACTAACCTTAGACTGCTGAGGTACTCCTCCTGTTGAGTACCGTAGGTTTGCCACCCCAACACAGTAGTGCTCCCCGCCATGGGTATGCCACCTCAACATAGTAGCGCTCCCCCTAATAGGCTATATAGGTACTCCTCCTGTCGAGTACCACGGGTCCGCCACCCCAACACAATAGCGCTCCTCCGACATGGTTATGTCGCCCCAACACAGTAGCGCTCCCCACTGGGCTAGTCAAGTCACTCCGAATCGAATCAAACAAGCAGTCATCAGGTCTCAGCCAGCTACAAGGTCTCCGTACTCCGTACGATTGCCTCCGGGAGGATTTGCTCCATGAGCTACTGTTCGATACTTCCAAGTGTCATGAAATATCACGTGGAAGTATCTCAAATGAGCGCCTTGTCACAGGGGTCTCAACACAATAGACGGCGCATCAATCGGATGCCCGGTCTGTGAGTTATTAGCCTTTTTATCCCGGGGACCTAGTCGGTTTCGTGTATGAACCAACCCAACCGTATCTCAACTTTACCCCCGAACTCCCATGGGGTATACTCAAAGGAATGATTTCTCAACAAGATTACCAACGTCGCTGACGGTTCGTCAAACGGACGTCCTTTCTGAGAATTATTGGCTTTTTCGTTAGAGGGGCCCGATTGGTTTTTAAGCTAAACCGACCCGACCGTACTCCAACTGCGTCCAAAACTCAAGTGGATTATGCCAAAAGAACCGGATCATCATAAGGAATCCAACTTAATTGATGACACATCAATCGGATGTCTGGTCTTTAAGTTATAAGCATTTCCGCGCCGAGGGCCCAGTTGGTTTCGGGTTCGAACCAACCCGGCTGTACCCAAACTTCACCGAAACCTTGAGTGTAATATACCAAAATGACTGTCTCGATCCAAATAATCTTACTCAACTGATGGTACATCGATCATAGGTCCATATCTCAAGTTATGGGCGTTTAAACGAATCTGGTCCGAAAAAGGCGGGTCTGGGCCCGGTCCGACCCGCCCCAACCCACCCTGGGTCGGCCCGAATCGAGTTGACCTGACCCGAGTCCCGGTCTAGCCCGGAACGGCTCGCGTGGCCCACCCCGGCCCGACCGGGGGGCGCTGGCTTGGCCAGTGGCCGAGCGGGGAGGGCGCGACCTCCCCCAGCTGGCACGACATTAAGCTGCACCCCTCCATCTCTGGAACTACAAAGTCGTTCCGGTCTTACTCCACTGCCGCACTAGCATGGCGTGCCACCGCCGCCTTCTGAGGACCACCACACGTGCTCTGGTGGTCCATTTCTCCCATCGTCTGTGCTTGTGGCTCTCCCGAGATCCTCTCTTCACTACGAAGCTTCAAATCACCATTGCGTCCCTATTTTGTTGTCGCCCATCAATCCGCGCATCAAGAACGATACAACGATGGGTCCATACTTGTTCGTTAGTCCATACCCACCGCGTTAGTGGTTCAAATAATAATTAATCATAAAATAATTACCATGATCGAGGGTATAAATAACACATACGAGAATATACAAAACAACCCCTACCTTGGAAAAAATTTGTGGTAGTCGAGCGTCGTGGATGACGGTGTGGATTCCGTCATCATCGGAGTGCACCTGAAGAAGAAGTGGCATCTCCTCTCTTGTCACAGAGAAAAGAAAAGAAGGTGTTTTATCGTCCTTCATGGATTTGGCATTCTTCGTCGAAGAGGGTGATGTTCTTCTCTATTTCTCCAAAGCTTCCTCCAGATTCTCCCAACACAACAAAAGCCCCAAAATTAAATAATATCCAAGGCTATTATTTTATTAAACCATGTAATTAAAATTTCAAACCACTTTAATTAATAAATTGTGTTTCAATTCATTAATTAAAAGTGTTGTCATAGAATTAAAGGGAGAGGGGAAAGTGGGGAGATCACAATTAATTTAGGGGGAGTTGTTAAAGAAATTAATGAAGGGGAGAGTTATGGGAAGTTCAAGAGAGTTATGGGGAGTTCAAGAGTTTAGGGCACATGTGGGACCCACCCCACAATTATCCTCTCATGGGAGGGTATGTGGGTGTGGGCCCTACCTCTAAGTTCCCTTGGGAGGAAAATAACCACCTTCCAAAAATAAAAATATCTAACACATATTTTTATTTATTTTTTTAAAAAATAACCCGAAAATAACTTCTCCTCCCGTCAAAATGATACTATGGTAAAGGTCCCCTTAGGAGAATACTAGCGCTGCAAGTTCATCAGTTTCCTCAGATTTCAATTCTGAGCACCGGTTCAAAAGATAGAAAAACCCGCACGTACGTTCACTGAATGTACCCAAAAAAACATCAGAAATTGATTCTGGGCACACCGGGCCTCAGAATCAAGTTCCGTCAGAAGCTACAGACTTGTAAAATTCCAAATAATTAAGAAAAAAAATTCCTTGAAAATTATAGGTCTTTAAATTACTACCACCTCAGGGATTTACGTCCTCGTAAAGCGACAACACATACTAGGGAAACTAAAGGGGTACTGAGCACGCATCTGATCCTCTTGCTTCCATGTGCTTCCCTGGAGGTTCCTGTTCTAATAGAAAACGCACACCAGAGGAATCGATCGTCCATGTAGGACCCGCTCTTGTCGATCCTCAATCTCTACTAGAACCTCTGTAAAGGTCTCCCTATCATCGATGTCCAGCTCCCTATGGTCGATGACGTAGGATAGATCATGCATGCATCTTTTCAACTGAGATATGTGGAAGACGTCGTGAACCAGATGCAATTGAGGTGGAAGGAATCGGAGGTAAGACACCTCACCTACTCTACTGAGGACCTGGAAAGGTTCGATGAATCATGGAGATAACTTTCCACCCCGACCAAATCTCCGTAGAACTTTTCAAGGTGAGACCCGTAAGAAAATGTGGTCGTCACTCTCGAACTCCAGTGGTATCCGTCTCCTATCAGCTTAGGACTTCTGTCTGCTCTGTGCAGTCTTCATCCACTCCTGGATGATCTGCACCTTCTCTGGTAGCCTCAAAATGGGCTCACTGGTCATCCTCTTCCTCATCGCCTGAAAAGCTCTGATAGCATATCTCTGACCACACTAAGGGCTTCCCCATCTTCGTCAATGATAAAAGCGGTGCAAAAAATCTGCAGAAGTCTGGCACAAATCTAAATTTGGCCGACTCATGAGTGATCGAATGCACCCACTTATGCATGATTCCATCCTGTTCTACCTGGGGTTTCCTTTTTGCCGACATAGGAAAACCCATCCCAACATTGTAGGTAAACCAAAACCTTTTTTCCTAATACATTCAATCTGTGTATGAACTGTGGTTGCCCAGTCCATACCCAAACTAACGTCATAAGGCCTCGATGCTGCCACCAAGAGGTTCTAAATGAAAATCTCACCTCAAGGGTCAGATCACACTGTCAGCCTAAGCATGATTATCGAGTCTTCTCCCAAATGTATTTCTTAACATGAGGGTCAAGTCAAACGCTTAACCGGAAACTCTAGGTCCAGGACAAGATTCATGGAAGGTAGGAATGATTCGTATCAATGTCTGTTGTTACAGCAACTAGTAGTGGACACAGACCGTACCTCGAATCATTCCTAGAGCCCCTGGATCACACTTCTTGACCACATGTATCTATTCTCTTCCCCTGCCCTCCTTCTCCCTGAGCCTGATGGGGAATACAAAGGAGGGTGGTTGTAACATGTCGAAAAGTACACCACCTCATGCTGCTCTCCTAGTTCTGCTTCCACGTCTGCTGCTCTGCAGATTCATCTGAACTTAACACTTCCTCTTCTTAAAACATTTCTCATGAACAAGTCTCTGAGACTAGTGCCAATACCCTTCTTTCCCACTGCTAACATTCTCTAGCTGTATCCATTCATCCAAAGAACATTTGATCACAAAGGTTCTCTCTAGCACCCTAGTATAAGTAGGAATGCATATAGAAAAAGTGTTGGCTCATATTTACTTTAAACACACATCGCTCCGAGGTCCGAACTCTAAAGCACTGATTGAATAATAGTCATAAAGTACCAAGAACGATCGGTATGTCTTGATGAATACTCAGCTACTGACATGTCATCCTGCCGAAGCTATATAAGCTCTAGAAAACACTCAGCCACCACCTCAAGTCAATCCTCAGCCGCCTATGAGTCGGGATTGCCTCAGAAGCCTAGGTGTATCTGATGTTGAAATATGTGTAAGGAACTATGCCTACATGTGTCATCTACTGGTACTGCTGGTTGTAACTGCTGACCAACAGGTAGTGATATAGCTGACACACTACCCAAAGGTACTATCTCAGGCATCGGTCCACGTACCAAAGCCACATCACTATGCGGGCCAACCTCATGGTCACTCACTGGAAAAAACTAGTAACTAAGATCACCATCTACTCTAACAGTGTCTAAAATAGGTGTAGAACTCTATAAATTGCCTCCAGCCAGTCCACTACTGCCTGGGAATCTGTCTCGTCTCGTAAACTTGGAGGACTCTACTGCTGGAACTCATGCAATGTGATCCTTCAACATGCACCGTACACTAGTACGGCTGGTGGAATCTACTACCCAACGGGTGGTGGTGCTGCTGGTACACCACTTGAAGGTGCCCACATAGAAAGAGGGCCCGGTATTGGAGCCTCATCACTCAGTGGGACGTCATCGGGTACTCTCTCGGAACTCCAACTGAATGTCTGCATAGAGGCATCCTAAACAAATGCGACACAGTCAAAAGAATATACCTGGTGAGATGACCTGGTTTGAACTGACTTAAAGAAAAATTTTGGAAACACACACGAAATCAGTTTTTTCATGCACTAAGTAGGAAATCAGTAGTTAGGGTCCTGGCGTATGGATACGTCGGCCGCCGCACCAACACTGGACTCCCTGAACTGAAAACCACAATCGGTACCGTTAACATTATTGCTTCACAGAAAAGAAAATATCAAAGTCCTAAGTTATGTGGTATAACCTACTCCTCTGATACCAATTTTTCACGACTCGTCCCCTGGGGCCCGCATCATGACTACCCCAAGCCCGCCTTCCATAGGCTAGGGGCTGGCGACTAGCACCAAAGACGCAATTCCCTAAAACTGGGAAGACATTGCCTTTATAAAACGTAAACACACACACAACCAGAGAACAAGCGGAAGAAAACACTAAGTAAAATAGTATAACAAGTGTGCTGAATGTACAAAGGGGCCAGAAATACAAGCCCAATAGAAAGGTACAACTACAACTGAAAGAAAAGTACAACTAAAAAGAAAACATCTGAATGGTGGACCAGCTCCTGGATCGTCCTCCGGGTTCCTACCTGAAGGGTAGGTATAGATGTCCTCCTCAGCACTCCGCGTCTATCGGTCCGCTCCATGTGCCATCACGCCGAGTTTCCACCTCCAGGCACCGTCCAATCCTCGTACACTCTACCTCGGTCAACGCTTTCTATCATCTTCATCCAACACAACGAGGTGCGGGCATAACCCGTGCAGGGGTGAGTATAACGATACTCAGTAGGGAAACCGAGACCCTCAAGGTCTCCCAAAATCAAACAAGGATAAACCACAAAGAAATATCTCAACAAATAACCTTTACTTAGGTATATTCCCATACATATTCCTAAGTTATCTAGTAACCCATCTCAATCATGAATAAAACACAAAGGTCATTGAATCAGCTGAAACCAGGATTTTTATTCACGATGTCGAAACCACAGATGCTAGAGAAGTCCTCCTCTATCGAGTACAATAGTCCTGTCACGAATCCGAGGCGCTACTCACTAACCTTAGACTTCTGAGGTACTCCTCCTATCAAGTACTGTGAGTCTACCACCCCAACACAGTAGTGCTCCCCGCCATGGGTCTGCCGCCCCAACACAATAGCGCTCTACCTAATAGCCTACAGAGGTACTCCTCCTATTGAGTTCCGCGGGTCTGCCTCCCCAATACAGTAGCACTCCTCTTCGATGGGTATGTCGCCCCAACATAGTAGCGCCCCCACTGGGCTATTCAAGTCACATCGAATCGAATCAGACAAGCAATCATCAGGTCTCAGCCAGCTACAAGGTCTCCGTACTCTGTAAGATCGTCTTCAGGAGGATCCTCTCCACAAACTACTGGTCAATACTTCCAAGTGTCATGTAATCTCACGTGGAAGTATCTCAAAGGACCACCTCATCATAGGGGTCTCAACGTAATAGACGGCGCGTCAATCGGACACCCGGTATGTGGGTTATTAGCCTTTTTATCTCAGGGGCCCGGTTGGTTTCATGTATGAACCAACCTGACCGTTTCTCAACTGTACCCTGAACTCCCATGGGGTATACTCAAAGGAACCATTTCTCAATGAGATTACTAACGCCACTGACGGTTTGTCAAACGAACGTCCTGTTAGAGAATTATTGACTTTTCCATTCTTGGGGCCTGGTTGGTTTTTAAGATAAACCAAACCGACCGTAATCCAAATAAGTCCAAAACTCAAGTAGAGTATGCAAAAAAAAAATCTTCTCATCATAAGGAATCCAATGTAATTGACGGAACGTCAATCAGACGTCTGTTCCTTAAGTTGTAAGTATTTCCGCTCCGAGGGCCCGGTTGGTTTCGGGTTCGAACCAACTAAGTTGTACTCAAACTTTGCCGAAACCTTGAGTGTAATATCCCGAAAAGACCGTCTTGATCCGAGTAATCCTACTCAACTGACGGTGCGTTGATCGTAGATCCGTATCTTATGTTATGAGTGTTTAAACGAATCTAGTCCGAAAAAGGGCGGTCCAGGCCCGGTCTGACCCGGCCCAAACCACCCTGGGTCGGCCCGAACCGGGTCGACCTGACCCGGGTCCCAGCCCAGCCCGTGTGGCCCACCCCAGACCGGCCAGGGGGGTACGGGCTCGGCCAGGGCCGAGAGGGGAGGTCGCGGCCTCCCCCAGCTGGCACGACATTAAGTCGTGCCCCTCCATCTCTGGAACGGAAAATCCGTTCTGGTCTTCTTCCACCACCACGACAGACTGCTCTGGCAGCGTGCCGCCACCGACTTCCACGGACCACCAGACATGCTCTGGTGGTCCGTTTCACCCACCGTCTGCGCCTGCGACTCTCCCGGGACCCGCTCTTCACTGCGACGGCTTCGAATCGTCGTTGCGGCCCCGTTTCGTTGTCACCCGTCAATCCGTGCATCAAGAACGATACGATGATGGGTTCGGACTTGTTCGTTAGTCCGTACCCACCACGTTAGTGGTTCAAATAATAATTAATCATAAAATAACATCCTTGCTCGAGTGTATAAATCACACATACGAAAATATACAAAACAACTTCTACCTTGGAAAAGATTCGCGGTGGTCGAGCGTCGTGGATGACAGTGTGGATTATGTCATCATCGGAGTGCACCTGAGGAAGAAGTTGCGTCTCCACTCATGTCATGGAGAAAAGAAAAGAAGGTTCATCGTCGTCCTTCATGGATTTAGTGTTCTTCGTCGAAGAGGGTGGTGTTCTTCTCTATTTATCCAAAGCTTCCTCCAGATTTTGCCAACACAACAAAAGCCCCAAAATAAAATAATAGCCAAGGTTATTATTTTATTAACCCATGTAATTAAAATTTCAAACCACTTTAATTAATTAACTGTGATTCAATTCATTAATTAAAAGTGTTTTTATAGAATTAAAGGGAGAGGGGAAAGTGGGGAGATCACAACTAATTTAGGGGGAGTTGTCAAAGAAATTAATGAAGGGGAGATTTATGGGAAGTTCAAGAGAGTTATGGGGAGTTCAAGAGTTTAGGGCATGTGTGGGACCCACCCCACAATTATCCTCTCATGGGAGGTTATGTGGGTGTGGTCCCTACCTTTAACTCCCCTTGGGAGGTAAATAACCACCTTCCACAAATAAAAATATCTAACACATTATTTTATATTATTTTTTTAAAAACAACCTGAAAAGAACTTCTCCTCCCATCAAAACACAACTACGGTAAATGTCCCCTTAGGCGGATACCAGTGCTGCGAGTTCATTGGTGTCCTCAGATTTCAATTCTGAGAACCGATTCAAAAGATAGAAAAACCTACATGTACGTTCACTAAACGTATTTGAAAAAAACTTCAGAAATTGATTTCGGGCACACCGAGCCTCAGAATCAAGTGCCGTCAGAAGCTACTGACTCGTAAAATTACAAATATTTATGAAAATAAAATTTCCTTGAAAATTATGGGTCTTTACAAGTGTAGAAACATAGAATCTATAATAGAGGGGGACCGACGCCCTGTGGGACCATCGGACCACATGGCGACATGATGTGGCTCTGCTAATTAAAGAGACGAACAACTCTTTGAGCCATTCAGGGAGTTTGGAGGCCACCCGACTGGCAAGCTATGCTAGTGCACCAGCCCGTGTCACCTGGCAGGTTGTGCCCAGCCTATGGGTCGGGCCGGTCCATGGCCCAGCGGGCCGAGTCCACCACGGCCCAAACCAACCGGGCCGACCTAGGCTAGTTTGGGTTGGGCCGGGTTAGACCAGGACTGGGTTAATTTGACCCAAAGCAGTTCGGGTCGGCCCAAGGCTGGTTTAGGCTGAGTCCGACCTGACCCAGACCCATTCAGGCCTAGTTTCACTTAAAGAGCCATATCTTGTGAACTTGACATCCGTTTGATGAACTATCTGTGGCGTAGGGATCCTTAGAGCGAGACGGTACTTTTGAGATACTCGACCTATGTTTTGGAGAAAGTTTGTGTAGGTCTGGGTTGGATCGTACCCAAATCCAACTGGGCCCTCGACACCAATATGTTAATAACTCACAGATCAGGCATCCGATTGATGCATTGTTTGTTTAATTGGAACCCTTACGATATGTAGGTCCTTTGGGTTACTCCTTCGTGGATCTTCATAGTAGTTGAGGCACAACCTATATCCATAAGAGAAGATACTACGGAACTCAAGGGAACCGGGTGCGGGGAATCCTGTGGCTGGCTATCATCTGAGTAGCGACCCTGTGTGGATCAACATCTAGAAACTCTATGTGGATCAGAATCATAGAGAACCTATATGGATCCCCATCATAGAGAACCTATGTGGATCGGAATCATAGAGACCCTGTGTGGATCAAAATCTAGCAACCCTGTGTAGATCAGTATCATAGAGACCCGGTGTAGATCAGCATCTAGCGACCCTGTGTGGATCAGCATCACAACAACCCTATGTGGGTCGTCATTCTAGTGACCCTATGTGGATTAGCAATGTGCGACCCAATGAGGACCATCCTGAGAGCATCTCATCATGGATTAGTGATATATGACCCTATGTGGATCAACAATTGAACAAATACTTTGTGGTTAAGTTGTGGAAACTTTTTAACGGAATAAAATGATATAAATTTAGATTAACCATCTTTATTCTAGAACTTTGAGTTGTATACCTGGTTTGAGTTGATTCTTTTTATTTGTGCTTGGTGATTGAGAAATTGTTTTTTGGTTTTCATTTATGGAATTGTGAGTGACCTTCAGGGCGTCTTGGGGTCCCTATTGGGTATTATTAAACTCACCCCTACACGGGCATCACCCGCACCTTGTTGTGTCTTGTAAATACAATGGGCAGCCTTGACTGGGACTCGAGGAGCTAGGACCTAACAGTGGACGATGGTGATAGTTTATGTGGAGAGATGTGGAGGCAAGTTGTACCTACCCTTCAGGTAGGAACCTTGGTGGAAGATTCCAGGAGTTGTTTACTATTTTCTATTGTAGTTTTATCTTTAAGTTGGGCTTGTATTCTGGCCCTTTACATTCAGTACACACTTTTACCACTACAACTTTACTTTTTGGTTGCATCTTGTTATGTTATTGGGTTTTGTGTTTGTACAAGTTTAAAGGAAATGTATTCCCATTTTAGGGATACACCTTTCTAGTGCTAGTCTCCAACCCCTGGACTACAGAAGGCGGGCTTGGGGTGTCACGACACAGGCCCCGGGGGATGGGTCGTGACAAAGTGGTATCAGAGGATTAGATTCTTTTGAAGAACTAGGACTTTGATATTTCCAATGGATTAATAGCGTTAAGTGTTTTTAGTGTGGTTTTCAGTTTGGGGAGTCCAATGTTGGTGAGGCAGCTGATGTATCCATACACCAGGACCCTAAATTCCGATTTCCGACTCAATGAATGAAAACACTGATTACGTGTGTTTTGGAAATGTTTTACTTTTGATCTATTTTGATTCAGCTCAATAGGTATAACCTTTTGACTGTGGAACAAATATTTCTTTTTAGGATGATACCACATAGACAATTAGCTAGGATTCCTGATATAGTTCATGATGACGGCCCACCGAGTGATGAGGCTTCGGTGCAGGGTCCTCTTACTATGTTGGAACATTCAGGTGGGGTACCAGCAGAACCACCACCCATTGGACAGTCGTCTCCACCAGCCCCACTAGCAGATGGTGCACACCGACTGAGTGCGTTGCACGAGTTTTAGTGGAAGAGGCCTCCAAGGTTTCGAGGTGAGATAGATCCCCATGCAGCTAAGGACTGGATAGAGGTTGTGGCTAGAGTTTTTCTCCAAGTTGGGACACCAACAGAGTAGATGGTGATCCTATCTACTAGAATTTTCCAGGGAACAATAGGGAGATGGTGGAGTCTGACACTCTAGACACATGAGGAGGCGACACTCCCCTAGTTGGACTTTAAGACCCTCTTCAGGGTGGAGTTTGTACCAGCGACTTTACACTCAGTGTGTATCCAGGAGCTGCTGTTCTTATAGAAGAGAATCCTAATAGTGGCGTAGTATATGGCGAGATTTACTGAACTATTACACTTATCCATTGACATAGTACAAGACTCTTTCATCAGGCCCCAAACCTTTGAATAGGGTCTCTGCTGGGAGATCCTAGCATTGATGATATCGCTCAATATCCCGACACAGGACGAAGTGCTTGAGCGAGCATTATTGGTGGAGAGCTTCTTAGCTTAGAAGGCACCGATGGTGAGAGCCACCACCGAAAGACAGGTATCCAAGTCATCTGCAGTAGGCAGTATGCAGATGACACAGAGGTCCAAGCGGGCCAGACCCTCCGCTGGATGACCCCAGGACACAGGGTCGGAGGTGCGGAACTCGTGAGGTAGAGGGGGTTATTTGGGTAATAGACTATGCTACACGTGTAGCGGGCAGGGCCACATGGCTCGTGACTGCCCGACCTTCCATACTAATAATCAGAAAAATATCAAGGGACCGCCGAGGCAACGACTGAGGATCGAGCGAGGGAGTCTGTAGGGTGGAAGACGTGGCATAGGAGTAGGTCGTGCAGCAGGAGGTGGACGATGGTTTGAGGTTCTACCACCACCACCCCCAGGTGGTCCACCCCAACCACAGGGTGTAGGAGGACAAGGGAAAGAAAAGCTATAGGCAGTAGAGGCATATGACCATGATGCTTTGAAGATGATTCGAGGTATGATCTATGTCTATTCCACCATAGCTGAAGATACAGGTTCCAGTCACTCTTTTATTTCCATGACACTCATTCAGAGCTCAGAGATTCTTATAGAGTCATTGGCTCGATATTTACAAATATAGACTTCTGTGGGAGAATATTCAACAATTAGACACTGGTTCAAATAGTGTGAGCTCACTCTAGGAGGCAAGATCTTCGGCTGAGATCTCCTAGTAGCATCATCTAGGCCTTACGACGTCATTTTGGGTATGGGATGGATATCTCCATTCCATGCTCATATCAACTATTTTAGGTGAAACGTGTTGTGTTTCCATGAGTATGGGACTGGGTTATCCTTCACTGGTGAGAAGGGAACCTTTGCAGCACATGATGGACATACTCAGAGGAGGGTGAAACCAACAACTCATCAGTTGGCTAGCCTTACCCTCAGAGATGTTGTTGTGAGGAGTTTGAGTTATCCTGTAGTTGTGGACTAGTATACTGATGTCTTTACTGATGATGTTTCGGGACTACCTCCTCATAGAGAGGTATAGTTATACATCAATCTATACCCCGTGAAGACACCAATATCTACATCAGTATATCAAATGGCTCTCATGGAGCTTCGTGAGTTGTGAGTATAGTTGGAGGACTTGTAGGCTAAGGGGTTCATATGGCCCAATGTTTCTCCATGGGAATCCCTGTTTTTGTTCTTCAAGAAGGAAGATGGGAGTTTGAGGCTTTGTGTGGACTATCGGCACCTGAACCAGGTGACCATGAAGATAAAATATCCACTCCTCAGTATTGATGACCTCTTCGACCAGCTAAAGGAAGCTCAGTGGTTTTTGAAGATAGACCTCAGATTAGTCTATCAACAGCTTAGGGTATGAGATGGGGACATACTGACGATGGCCTTCAGGTATTGGTATGGCCATTATGAGTTCTTGGTGATTCCCTTTGGCATAACCAATGCTCTGGAAGTGTTCATGGGGATCATGAAAAGGATATTCCAACCATACCTCGATCACTTCGTAGTAGTATTCATTGACTACATCTTGATATACTTGGCGTCAGAGGAGGAGCACACCACGCACCTATAGATAGTTCTGGATACACTCTGAGAGAACTAGAATTATGTTAAGATCTCTATGTTCCAGTTCTGAATACAGGAAGTCCACTTCCTAGGGCACGTTATCTTGAAGGCTGGAGTTGTAGTGGATTTGTTAAAGATAGAGGCAGTTCTTGCTTGGGAGCCACCTAGGAGAGTGACCAAGGTGTGGAGTTTCTTGGGATTGGCTGGGTACTACCGGAGGGTTTTACATGATGTATCTAGGGTAGCAGCACCCTTTTTAGCTTTGATAAAGAAGGGGAAACCTTTCTTGTGGACAGAGAAGTGTCAGCGGAGTTCTTCAGTGCTGAGGCAGAGATTGACGAGTGCACCCATATTGAGGATACCAGAATAGGGTATTGGGTATGTAGTGTACTACGACACATCAAGGACTAGACTAGGTTGTATCCTATTTAAGGGAGAGAAGTGATCACCTATGGCTCATTGCAGTTGTGATATCATGAGAAAAACTACACTACCCATGAACTGGAGTTAGAAGTAGTGGTCTTTGTGCTGAAGATGTGGCAGAACTACTTGATGGGTGAATGGTTTATTGTTTACTCTAATCACAATAGTCTCAGGTATATATTTTTATAGAAGAACCTAAACTTGAGACAACGGAGATGGATGGAGTTCCTCCAGGACCATGACTTTGATATAATCTATACTCCTGGGATGGGGAATGTAGTAGCATACATACTCAGCAGGACGTATGGTCTATAGTTTCTGAGTGAGGCAACAAAGAAGCAATCTGTATTGCAGATATACTTTGTGGATAGAGATGGAGCAACTTATCTCTAATCTATGACAGTTAACCTCTCCCTCCTTCAGCGAGTCAGGGAGTCATATCTTGGGGATATAGACTACGAGGCATGACGTCCTCATATATCCTCAAGACTGGCTCCTAATAGATTCTCTAAAGGTCGGGAGCATGTCATTATCTTTAGAGGACTCACTATGGTACCCATGACACATCAAGAGGAGGTGTTGAGGGAGTTACACACATCCCCTTTGGTGGTACATAATAGTGTGGAAAAGATGTACCAGGTTCTCTGAAATCAATAGTGGTGGCTAGGAATGAAGAAAGTATTGGAAGAGTTTGTATCTCGATGCCTCACTTGTCAGTAAGTGAAGGATGAGCATCAGGTACCATCAGGATTAGCTTAGCCACTTAAGGTACTTGTGTGGAAGTGGGATGGAATATACATGGACTTTGTGACGAGGCTTCCACGTACATCCTGGGGTCACAATTCCATCTGGGTGATCATTGACCGACTCACCATGTCGGCCCACTTCCTACCCATCTGAGAGAAGGTATCAATAGAGATATTGGGATGTCTCTATGTATATGATATTGTACAGCTTCACAGGGTTCCATTCATGATCATATCAGATCGTTACTCTTGTTTTACATACCAATTATAGAAGGAATTTCAAGAGGCATTCGAAACTCAGCTACGCTTGAGCACCACCTTTCATCCTTAGACTGATGGTCAGATGAAGCGAACCATTTAGACACTCGAGGACATGCTTCGTGCTTGTGTCCTCGATTTTGGTCATAGTTGGGAGGACCACCTACCACTGGTGGAGTTCTCTTACAACAAAAATTATCACTCCACCATTGGCATGGATCCGTTTGAGGCCCTGTATGGGTAACCTTGTAGGTTAACACTATGTTGGAAATACCTAGGGGAGTCCTCACTTTTGGGTCTAGAGTTGGTATAGATTACCACAGAGAAGGTTCCGATCATCTAAGAGTGGTTGAAGACTGCAAAGAGCAGGAAAAAGTTTTATTCCAACCAGAGATGGATACCCTTGGAGTTTGAGGAAGGAGAACATGTCTTCCTACATGTCTCACCAAATCTAGGATTACAGAGGTTTGGACGAGGTGGAAAGATATCTCCAAGGTTCATTGGACCCTTCTAGATCCCCAGTAGAGTAGGCTAGGTGGCGTACCATCTAGATTTTCCCCCACAGATGCACCATGTGTATAATGTTTTCCACATGTCACAATTAAGGAGATACATACATGATCCATTGCATGTTATCAACTGGGGTGAGATGGACATCGATGATAGGGTGACGTTTGTAGAGTTTCAAGTGGAGATAGAGGATCGATAGGAGTGAGTACTTTATGGGCAGTGATTCCTTTGGTGTGAGTTCTTTGGCAGCATGTGACTCTCTGGAAGAGAAAATTGGAGCAGGAGGCTTAGATACATGCTCAGTACCCCCTATTTGTAGTTTTTTGTAGCTTTCAGGGACGAAAATACCTAAGGTGGGGAGAATGTAAAGACTCCAAAATACTATTTTATTTTTTTAAAATTATTTTGGAATATTATGAGTCTGAAAAAATTGATGGAACTTGATTCCAAGGCCCAAAATGCCTAGAATGGAATATTAAATTTTTTAAGGTACGTTCAGTAAACGCACTAGTGTATTTTTCTATATTTTGAACCGATGCTCGGAATTAAAATCTGAGGAAACTGTTGAATGCATAAAGATGGGACTCCCTTAAAGGAGGCTTCACTTAGACCACAGTGGGTCAGGAGAAAAATATAGTTTTCAGAATTTTAATAGAACAATAAAATAACATGAAAATGTTATTTTTTTCTCTCCAGCAGTTGAGTAGAATGGTGGGACCACTGAGTTGTCAAGCCATTTAATGGATTGACTCTTGGTTTTTGTAACCATGAAGTTAAAACATTAAATGCAGTTCATAAATGATCCAAATTAATGTTGTGAAACTTGATTGATTATTCCATCTATTTAATTGAAGCTTGGGTGTGGGCTTTTAAAACGATTACGAGGAACCTATGGGGAAGTATCGCAACACTTTCTACCGATGGAGGATGGAGGCTTGGGCAGTAATGAACCGAGATCGAAGAACACTGGCGGCCTCATCAAATGCATAATCTTCTCTCACCACCATGATCTCTCCAATGAATCTCGAGGTAGGGGGATTTGTCATGATTTAATTATTTGAGTTGAAGATGAATAAATTGTTATCTTCTTGTTACAATGCTAATGAAGAGGGTGCAGGCCAAAAAAACAAGGCCTAGACCCACTATTTCTTTGTTCTTGTCACACTCTTCGTGGGACGAATTTTAAACTTGGCAGAACATTGATTCTTGGGAGCCGAGCAGTGACAGCGGCATCCCAGGACGCCCGTAGGCATGAGAGGAAGATAATATGGACCACCAGATCTCACCTAATGGCTCACGGAAGATCCAATGGAACAACACCCACAAGGCGGAACCAGTGACCGACACCGGTGGTGAAGGCAGCAGCCGGTGCATGCCAGCCACAGAAGAGGGTGGCACCGCGGCGAACCTGAAGGGGAAGCCAGCCCTTGGCCAACTGTGTTGGCGAGGAGGCACGCCATTGCACGCTACGATATAGGGGTCATGATATCAAAGCCATGGAGGAGGGGGACCTGAACTCCGCGGTTCCCATATACCCCATTGCAGTGCCACGTGGCACCGCTGATTGAAGAACTGAACAGATCTTTGAGCCGTTTGGGGAGCTGGGTAGCACCCGGATGGCGAGCTGAGCTAGCACATTGGGCCACGTTTTCTGACAGGCTGAGTTGGTCCATGAAATATCAGGTTGATCCCTCCACCGGCCATCCCAATCGGTCAGCCTAGGCCGGTTCGGGCCAGACCAGGTTGGGCTAGACCTAGACCCATTCGGGCCCAGTTTCGGTTAAAGAGTCGTATCATGCGAACTAGATGCCCGTTTGATGAACCATCTACAGCGTTAGGATCCTTGGAGCGAGACAGTACTTTTGAGATACTCCACCTATGTTTTGGAGAAAGTTGGAGTACGACCTAGTTGGATCATTCCTGAATCCAACCTAGCCCTCAATACTAAAATGCCAATAACTCACAGATCGGGTGTCTGGTTGAATTGTCATCTATTACATTGGAACCCTTATGATATAGTGGCCCTTTGGGTTACTACTTCATGAATATTTCTAGTATTTGAGGCACAAACGATATCTAGAGGAGCAGATACTATGGAAATCAAGTGCACTGGGTGTGAGGAATCCTGTGGTTGGCTGTCATCTGAGTACCAACCCTATGTAGATAAGCATCTAGCGACCCTGTGTGGATCAGAATCATAGAGACCCTATGTGGATCACCATCATAGATCCCTTGTGTGGATTATAATCATAGAGACCCTATGTGGATCAACATCTAGATACCATGTATGGATCAATATCATAACGACCATCTGTGGATCAGCATCTAGTGACCGTGTGTGGATTAGCATCATAGAGACCCTGTGTGTATCATCATTCTAGCGACCATGTGTAGATCAGTAATGCATGACCCGATGAGGACCAGCCTAAGAGTGTCCCATCATGGATCAATGATATATGACCCAGTGTGGGTCGACAATGGAACAAATCCTTCGTGGTTAAGTTGTGGAAACTTCCTAATGGAATAAAATGATACAACTTTAGACTAATCATCTTTATTTATAAACATTGAGTTGTATACCTAGTTTGAGCTGAGTCTTTTTCTCTGTGCATTGTGATTGCGATCATGTTTTTGTGGTTTTCCATTATAGAATTCTGAGAGACATTCAGGGGGTCTCAGGGTTCCTACTGGGTATTGTTATACTCACCCTTCCACAGGCTTCACCCGCACCTTCGTGTGTCTTGTGAAGATGATGGGAAACCTCGAATGGGACTCAGGGAGTTAGGACGTGATGGTGGATGGTGGTGATGGTTGACGTGGTGAGTTATGGATGCGAGCTGTACCTACCCTTCAGGTAGGAACCTTGGTGGTCAATTCTAGGTGTTGTTTACTATTTTTTGTTATAGTTGTATCTTTCAGTTGGGATTGTATTCCAACCCTGTACTTTTAGTACACACTTTTAGTAATAGAGTTTTACTTTGTGGTTTCATCTTGTTGTGTTCTTGAGATGTCTATTTGTACAAAGTTTAAAGGAAATACTTTCTGTTTTAGGGATACACCTTTCCGGTGCTAGTTGCCAACCCTTGGCCTATAAGAGGAAGGCTTGGGGTAGTCATGGCACGAGCCCCAGGAGACAGGTCATGAAAGAAAATATGATATATTTATATCATAAGATAAGTAAATAAATGTGTTAAAAATGATAAATTAAGTGTTGGTATTTTTGTTAAACGTAAATATTTTTTTAAAATTATATAAATATTATAATGATTGAAATGAAAATTTATTTTAATAAAATTGATTCAAGAATTAATATTTTTTATTATAATTATAATATTTTTTATGGGACCATAATTAATTTTTCAAACCATCGTAAAATCAGTTATAATTTTAAAATCAGTATTTTATGAATAAATGATGATTTTAATTAAAAATTAAATTTATTATAATTATAAAATTATTTTCATAATATAGAGTCCATTTTTGAAAAATAAACATCTTAAAATGGTTAGGGTTATTTTTTTATTTTTATAAAATACTTTACTTTTTATGAATAGTGAAATATGGTAATATACGATATTTAACATATTAAGACAAGTACATCAATTTTTGGGTCATTTGTGATATAATAAACCATTATTTAGAATTCATATGCCCTGGTTATTTTACTTATTCACAAGAATCAAAACTATTGATAGTCTTGAGCCAAAATAATATACTAATGAATAAGATAATAAAAAACAACCCTCTCCCCCTATAAATACCACCCTCACCACCCCTTCTCCTTAAACATTTTAAGCCTTCAATATTGTCTATATTATACCCAATTACCTTACCAAGCCTCTTACACAATTACAAGACCTTCTAGTCTTCCAAAAGACAAAATACAAGTGTCTTAAGGAGGTTTCCAAGGAGACAATATTCAAGGGGTAAAATCCTCCTTTCTCTTTTATTTTATTTTCTTTTCGTATTATATCATAACCTCCCCTTATAAAAATTTTAATGATAACTATATTATCATATATCTAGTATAATTTAATTTTTTAATGGAATATACATCATAAAATCTCTTTTATTCTCCTTTTATTCTAAAAATGAAAACATCATATGTGACATGTCCATTCACCATCTTCATGGAAGATGAGTTTTCATTTTCTATTTACACCTTCAATACTGGTCATAAAACCATTAATATGGTTAAATAATATTTTAATATAAATATTATAAGTTATATCATGTTTTATAACCAAAATATAAACATAATATTAAATAAAATGACACAATTTTGTGATGGTCATAAAAACCACTGAAATAAATTAAAACATTTTCATCAAGGTTTTATCTAATGATTTATCCTAATACCATATAAAAAAATTATATATGACTATATTTAAAATTATTTATTTTAATTAATACTAAATAATTTTACTTATCAATTTTTTCCTCCATTTGATAAGAAATCCGATAATTATACACAAGGGAACTGACCATAAAACCATGAAAAGAACGATCATAGAACAAAGAAATTAAACATTATAACTCATAAAAATAGAAATAAATGAACTTATTAAAATTATAATAAATATAATATATGTTTAATATGATATTAATTAAGTAATTAATGAATATTATTTTATTATCTATGACATTAAGTACAAGTGTATAATTCTTTCAGACATAAGGTAAGGGGTTTCTCATTTCACTTTTACTTAAGTGAGATATATTCCTTATTCAACCCTTATTTCTTGTGTGTGTTGTACATAATTTACATTAATATATCATATCATGAATCTATTTATCCTCATGTTATTCATTACCTTAATGGGGAATACAGTTCAACTAATTATAAGTGGTAAGGGATTTCTTAATTCAATTTTCATTCATGGGGATAAACATCCATTTCATTGATTATGTCATGCTAATGTTATGTGTAAAATAAATTTTTGTTATATTATGTTGTATTTCCAATTGTTTTATATGTATTTATAGTGAAAATTAATAATATATTCATTTTATAAATGATATGATCCTTATAAGGCTCTTCATCTTAATATTCACTTCTTTGGGACTTACATGGTTTTGTGCACCAAATCATTTTTATGTGGTATATCTAATACCCCTTGAGATAATTTTTCATTTGAATTATATTTATCTTAAATATACATATTATTTATATCATGTATATGATTATTTCTTAACATTTATACTAGTTTTTCATATGGTGTTAACTTTTAAAGTTATTTGATTAATTGAGGAAATATTGATAAATTCATATCCTATAGTCAATACAGATATTTTGATAAGGAATACTATTCATGAATTAAATGTATTTATGAATAATGATTTGGACTTATAGTGATGGGTGGGGCTTGAAATTATATATCCCTGGATGAATCGACGGGTCTCATGAGTCAAATTAGTTGGTGACAAACCCTTCATGTTTGTTTCCAAGTATAATCAGGCGAGTTTCTACCCATAGACTTAAACCGTCATGTGAAAGGTCTTGATAGTGTTGGTTCATGTTCCTGATACATGACATCCAATAATTAATAATTTCTTTCATTTAGTATTCATTTATTACTACCCATGAGACTTTCAATATAAAAAAAATCTATGGATGCATAAGATTATCTAGTTATTGATTAAATGGAATGTGTGTTTAGTTATTAAACTTGAAATTTTTATTATGCCTCATTGATTGTGATTCACTTATTATCGATTCATGTTTCTACTATATGTAACCCTTACTGAGAATTTGAGCTCACCCTTTTATTTTTTTCCTTCCCCATGTTATGAAGAATAAATATTTGAATAAGTTTCAAGGAAGCAGTTTATTTTCCCTTTTTATATTCTAGGTTTAATTATCAATGTAATAAGGGAATAATGTATATACCAAGTTTCTCAAAACTAATAAACTGGTCGATACATGGTGATTTAATCTCTTTTATCTATGTCATTTTTTATAAAATAACCATCAACTCTAGGCTACTGGGGTTGGGGTTATTATAAGATAGGTTCCATAAGAAAACCCTACAGTGGACCCTAATTTTGTAGAAGCTATTATCAACACTATTTAGACTCTAGGTCAAGGGGGTATTGGTAAAATAGGATTACAGGTGTAGCATGGATTTTAATTTACTAGGAAGAATCCCCTTATCTTTAATGGTTACAAAGGACCCTAAGAATATGAGGAGTGGCTTGACTGGATAGGGAGCATCTTCAACTTCTTGAAGACTCCTGAAGTCTATAATGTGGGGTTTTCCACATATATTCTTGAGGGATCAAGAAGAAGATAGTGTGAATCTATTATGTAAGATAAGTTTCACGAGGATCTTACCTAGGATTTCTTAATGAAAATTTTAACCGTAAGTTTTATCCTCATAAATTTTGTGTGGTGAAGACTTAGGAGTTACTAAACTTGGAGAAGGGGGAGCATATCGTTCTAGAGTATTCTACCCATTTTCTAGAGTTGGTGCATCTAACACCAGATCTTGTCACAAATGATTATATGATGGGTAGAAGGTTTAATTTAAGAATGAGGTCTGATATCTGGTCAATGTTGATACTCATGTGACTTCCAACCTTTATGGAGGCAGTTTACTAGGCGAATTTATCTGAGGAAGGAATAGACAAGAAGACAGGTTTGGGTGGAGCTTCAGTTGGTTCAATGGTTAGTCAGAGTGTACCTTATGGCCAGAAATGGAAGAGTAATAGTGATATTTTTTTTCCTCAGGACTAGTTTTAGGGGATTCTATAAGGAAAAAAAATTTCTTCTACCAGTGTGGTTGGTGTGGTCATACCATGACAAATTGTGTGGAGGCTCCTAGGACTTTTGAAATTTGTAGATAATCAGGCCAGCTGGAACATTTCTGTTGAAGTATTTATCAGGGTAGTATGATTATATCCACATTCACCATTGGTTCATAGGTTTATATTTATGCTTATAAGGATGGTGAGTCTAATCCTCCAACAAAGGGGGATTTTCATGTGGCTAATACTGGATGAATTTATTCAGTTAATTATACGCCAAAGGAATATAAAGTATAGATAATTATTATTAGAGCTACAATGTTTATATAAATATTCTATGGTGATAGATTTATTTGATACATGTGTTAATCATTCTTTCATATCTTCGAATTTAGTTGATGTGTTGGGTTTTCATTCTTAAATTATTTTACTATTTTTGGATCTTTCCACGCCTTTGGGAAAGTGGTCCAAATAATGTTTTAGATGTCCTGCATGTCGAGTGATGATAACCCACAACGAGGTGGTGTGGGACTTCTTAGTTCTTGATCTTGACATATTAAACTAGATTATTAGCATGGATTGGATGATCAATGTTAATTACCATATAGATTATTATCACCTTAGAGTTCAGTTATTATCTGCCAATGGGGTCACTCATGTTTTCTAGGGTGAGTAGGACTCTAGATCAGGAAGGGAGGGTCTTGTTGTTCTTTATGATATATTAATCTTGTGCTACTCTTGAGAGATGTTTCTTGATATAAATGACCATTGTTTTGGGGTAAAATTCTTTCATTTGTGTTATCATACCCAAAGATATTTACTAAGTTTTTCTCCATTTTACCACCACAGAGAGAGGTCAAGTTTACTATATACTCATTCCCTAACATGATGACCATTTTTATATTGACTTACTATATGATACCTATTAAGGTTGTGGAAATTAAGGTCCATATTAAGTACCAAGAGACTAAAGGATTTATTCATCTTATGGTGTCACCATGGGATTATCATGCCCTCTTTGCTAAGAATTTATATAGTATGCTCATAATTTGTATTGATTATTAAAAGTTGAATCGAGTGACCAATAAGAACAATAATCATTTTTTAAAGATTGATGATATCTTTTGTTATATTAGAGAGTATTGTTGATTTTTAATGATTCACCTATGGTTAGGGAACCACTAGTTGAGATTCTGAGAAGAGGATATACCTAATATAGTGTTTAGGTGTTGATATGGGTTTTTTGAGTTTCTGGTTATGCCATTCAGTCTCACTAAGGCCCCTGTGGTGATTATGGATTTGATGAAACATATATTTAATTGGTTCTTAGACTCTTTTTTTTGTGTGTTCATGGATGATATTTTGTTTTACTCCAAGTCATAGTAGGATCACATGGGACATTTTTATATCATTCTTTAAACCTTGAATGAACATCTTCTGTATGGTAAGATTTCCAAATGTGAGTTTTTTGATCTGGGAAGTGAAGTTTCTATGGAATTTGATAACTAAAAGGGGGCATCATAGTAGATCCTATAAAGGTATAAGTAGTTTTGTCATAGGAGAATCATAGAAATGTGTTTGGGATCTAGAGTTTCTTGGGCTTGACTAGTTACTATAGATGGTTTGTTCAAGACTTCTCCAAACTCACATATTCGATGACAGCTTAAACCTATAAGGGTGTAACGTTTGAATGGAATAATAGTTGTTAGTGATATTTTTAGTATCTAAAGGCGAGGTTGACTTCATAACCATTTTTTATTCTTCCAAATACAAGATCGGGTTTATATGTTTCCTCAAATGCTTCTGGTTCAGGTTTGATAATAGTTATTCATGAACTCAAAACATGGAATCACTATCCCTTTAGGAAGTATTATATGGTATATTTTAATAATAATATCCTAAAATATATTTTTCCTCAAGGAAATATGAATTTGTGACAAATACACTAGGTAGAGTATCTCTAGATTTTTGATTTTGATATTTATTATACCCCTAGGAAAGGGAATGTGGTTAACGATGTGTTGAAAAGAAAATTACCATAATAAGATATAAAGGAATAAATGAAGGAGTGGTCTTTGAAGAGTTTGTTTTTTGATATGAGATTGTAATTAAAAGAGGTTGGTAGAAAGGTTCTCTTTAATTCAATTAAAGATGGATCATCTTTTCATGGGAATTTTCAGCTCGAGCAGGTGACAAACATAGAGTGCAAGAGTTTTTGTGAAAGATTTTATGGTGGGGAGACCTTGTGTGAGTGGTCTCAATCTCCCAGTAGATCTTTGTGCTTCCGTAGCAGGTTGGTTATTTTATTTTCCTAGAGGTAGGGGCTATTGGATTGTAGACACCACTATTGTTGCTTTGTGAACCCTAGGGATACTAATTTGTTTCAAAAATTGAGATGTTGGTATTGGTGGTAGGGGATGAAATGGTTGATTGATTTTTTTTGTATCAATATGTGTTATTATTTAGATATTTAAGGTAGAAAAACAAATACCTTCTGGGTTGTTGAAGCCCTTATCGATTTTAGTATGGAAGTGGGATGATATTTCCATGGATTTGATCATTGGTTTTCTATGGAACCCTAGTGTCTAGGATTTGATTTGTATGATCATTTATTGAATCATGAAATCAACAAATTTTATTCTTATATGAGAGATTATGAAATAGAATCATATTGGAGAATTTTATGTATGAGAGATTGTGAGACTTCACAGGGTTCCCTCTGTAGTTGGTTTTGATAAGGATCCCAGGTTTACATCTAGGTTTTGGAAATGTTTGAAGGAAGTGATGGGTTCTTAGATTTAATTAATCATATCTTACCTTCCACATAAAAATGGGAAGATAGAGAGGGGTATCCCGGTTCTTAAGGATATGGTATGGGTTTATGTGCCTGATTTCAGAGGATTTTGGGAAAATAATTTTCCTTTGGATGAATTCTCCTATAAAAATAGTTACTAGGATTATATAAATATGCATCCCTTAGAGTATTTGTATGGGTTACCATATAAACCTCCCTTGTGATAGGAAGAGTTTGGAGAGTGGTCTTTAGTTGGGTTGAGTGTTGTTGATGAGATGATGAAGATGGTCTAGTTGATCTGAAGTAGATTGATCATGGAACCAAGTCATCAGAAATCTTATGTGGAACTTTTTCATCAGTCATTGGAGTTTGAGGTTGGTTATTGGGTATTTCTCATAGTTTCAACTTTCTTAGGACATCATCAGTTTTATAAGAAGGGTAAGTTGGCACTAATGTTTGTTGGTCCCTTTAAGATAATTGTAAAACTAGGGAGGGTGGCCTATTAGTTGGACTTGTCATTTGGATTGACTTATATCTATTACATGTTTCTTGTTTCCAATTTAGGTATGTATATACAAGATCCTTCCCATGTGATTATATGAGAGGATGTTGATATTGAGCCCAATTTCACTTTGGTTGAGCAGCCAGTTCAGATTATGGATCACCAGGAAAAGGTATTGTGTGGTAAAATGACCCCCTAGTCTAGGTAACATGGTAGTGCAGACATGATATCCATGATATTTGGGAGTGAGAGTCATTGATGATGTATAAATGACCTTATCTTTTTGTGGATCTAGGATCTTGAGGTATTTTTGGGGGCATAAAGTGTTTATGGTGGGGAGATTGTAACACCATATCTTCTTTCTGTCAGGTTTTTTTAACCTTTGTTTTTGGTTTTATTTTTTTATTGGTTGAGTAATGATGAAAAGTAATTGAGAGGATACCTATAATGGTGAATTCATATATTTGTTATATTTTCAGCATAAACCTACAATTTTTGTTGTTCAATAAGAAATTACATGTCGTATAATTAGAGTACATGTTGTGTAATGGATTCCAAGAATAATCCACAAAGTGGATAAAATTTTTTAGAGGTTTACATGTCATGTAAGTGGTTCAAATCATGTAATGTGAAATATCTAGTTTTTAACAAAAATATTATGTGGTTTTTAGTGTATATGAGCTTTGTGGATTACACAAAATGCAATGGGGTTAAACACCATGTAATCATTGTAAATTTTTCTTTTAGGGTGCTATATGAGTGGTTTCTTATTTCTTTCATTGCATGATTTCTTTATCTAAAACTAGAGTCTCTTCCTAGGAAATTTTGTGTGACTCTTTCCCTTTTAAATCAATTACTTTAGTGATTGATCACCATTGTGGATGGGTATCTTCTCTCTAGGTATGTAATACTTGTGGTTTTTCTTTGTCTTTGGTTGAAACTATGTTTTTTAGATATGAATTTGTGATTGGATAGTGTTTTATATGAATCCATTTCAGTTTCGTGGCATGCCTTGTCTTTCAAAGGTCGTTCTATTGATTTCTGGTCACTATTGTCAAAGGCATATAAGTTTCTACTATGTCGAGGTAGGTGTATCTATCGAATGGGTTAATTTGATTAATTTTATGTCATTATTGATAAATTCCTTTGGTCTATTTGTTGATCTGAAGTGATAAGTGTTTTCAAATGATTTCTTGGAATGTAAAATATTTTCCAAAGTTATCTTTTCATTGAAAATGGATTTTCATGATTTAGATTCAGGTTTTCAAAATATGAAGCAGATTGGATTGGATTTGAAAATGGATTATAAAATTGTGACCATGGTTTTGAAATTTTATTTATAAAATTACACATTAGAAACCTTGGGTGTATTCATAAAGAGACATGGGTATCCTTAGGGTGTGTTACACCACTAGGAGTTAACCTTTTGTGATATTGACTAGCAGGACTCGATATCTACTGGATCCAATGTATGAATGTTTAGGATTTGGAGTGTTTAGTATGAATTATCCCATAGGATAATGCCCAATATGAGGTGTTTTTTAATTTTACATTTATGGTTATTTATCACATGATTATTTTTATCATGTATTTTTAGATCACAAGTTTTTATATGAGGTTTTATAAAAAAGATTCACATGATAAGTTATTTCATGGGTATATGTACCTTTTGATGAAAGGATATGCTTTTCTATTTTATTTCTTCAACTTTTAATATTTTTTGTTTGATAATATTAATGGATTTTATGAAAACTAAAGGGAAAATGATTGATAACTAGATTTAGTTTATGAAAATGATTTTTAAAACTATTTTATTTTAAAATCTAAAATTGTTTCATTCTTGATATTATACCTTATATAGAAACTGTGGTGGAATCCTACTGATCTTTTTCTTACACCCTACTTGTGTCTTTGGGAATTTTTAGATGCTTTATTACAGGATTTAGGTAAAGGGGAGATCATTTTGTTGTATATTTTCTTCTCTTGTTGCTCCTGCTATTGATTTGGGTTAGTTTTAAGGTGACGATTGGTCATGTCGGGACTTGATATACTTTCTAGTTTTTCCTATTTTGTATTGGATTTTTTGTCTTTGTGGTATTTCATCACTTTCAACTTTTTTACTCTAGTTGTATGTATTTTTTTCTTATATTCAAGATTGGGTTCTATTATCCTATTTTACCTATATTACATGATGGGATTATTTGGGTGGCTTGTCTAGTTTACCTGAGTTGGTTTGTTACATTTACCTTTATGTATTGTAGAAACTATTCTTTTTAATATTTATAAACATCAAAAATATTCTTCTTATTAATAAAATATAGATATTCAAAAATATTCTTAGTTCTCTTATTTTTTTACATTTATAAATATTCTCTTCAAACACATAATAATATAAAACTCCTCTTCTACCTTCATATCTCACTATTTATACTCATAGAGCCTCTTCTAAAGGTGGTGTCATCGATATTTCGACTCTCTCATATTCTTCCTAGAGTACCTATTATTTGGATACCGATATCATGTATAAATACAATCAAGATATCCCTGTTGATTTCTCAGTTTTGCTATAAAGGATTTCAGCATGAAGTTCTTTTCCATTTTCCACAAATTAAAACGCAAGAAGACTTTTGTACAATTCCATATGAGAACTCCCCTTATCTTTCTAAATTTCTATGTGATATAATAAATGTATATTAAAATTAAATACAATTAATTTGTCCATTGTAACCTCTATGAAGACACTTCCCATTTCATTGGCATGTTTCTTAGACAACCTCTAAATTTTACATATCCAAGATGTCCCTCCACATACAGTTTTCAAAAAATCTACATAAAATGAATGAAATAATATTCATAAGCTTAAATAAAGAAGGATTATTCATGTAAGTACATATCCAAGATGTCCCTCCACATATATTTTTCAAAAAATCTACATAAAATGAACAAAATAATATTCATAAGCTTCACTAAGGAAGGATTATTCATAGATGTATCTTATTCATTTAATGTGATAAACACTCCTTAATATATAATTTAGTCACTTAATCTCACCCACAACTCCAACTTCATTCTGGGCTTGGATCATGTCTTTAATTTAATGTTCCATGATGTTTTGAATACTTTAAATTAGCTCCTACATCAATTGATGTAATTTTATTGATGTATTTTGTCTCCAATATAACATAGAAAAAATACCCTACTATACTATATTATTCCCATAAATCAAGAAAAATTCATGTATGTGGCCTGATTCACCTATATATCCCATCACATAGAATAATTTTCTTATATAATCCAAATTTACTTTATTTCTAGATTCACTTATGTGAATTTATTCACATAGTCAGATTTTCCTATGTAGGATATTTTCATACTTGAACCCATAATGTAGAAAAATTATCTTACATGGATAGATTTTCATACATTTTTTACTACTGTGTCTAATTATCTTACATGATCAACTTTTCTTATGTTAACACTACACATATAAAACTTCATGTATGTTTCCCCTAATGAATGTTCTTTTGTGAGAAATCATATACATGGGTACTTAGGTTGATTTTTAAAAATTATCTTCTACTCTGTATTGTAACCTAGATACTTTCAGATCTCATTTACAAGGACTATGACCTTCATGGATTATCCAAAGAACATCTCAAAGGACTGCCACATGGTTTTATTCAAATATATAATCATTATTCTTCCATGAAAATATCCATACCCCACTTCAACCTCAACATATCTTTGTTAAAAATTACAAATTATATAGCAATCAAGATTTATTTTTCAAAAAATCCAAACATATCCTCAACCAACTTATCAAAAAATCCAACAAACACATGTGGATTTTCAAAAATATCCCCATATTGATGACAAAACACCTTAGGATGAGTCCACACATCTTTTCAACAAATCTAATACTCACTAAAAGTATTCTAATACATGGTTATCCTACATAGTCTATTAAACTATGAGAATACCATGAATATGATCCTAGATACATTTAAGAACTTATTGCATGGTTAACATATAGTTTTTTCCTTCATGGACAAAAAATGCACAGTGCTTTTTCTAGTCCAATTTTTTTATTTCATCCATTTTTATACAAAATGATCTTAATGTTGTGTACCATTGGTGTGATAGTAATTTAGGAAGTTTTAGTAAAAAATTTATGTTATTGTGTGTGGTTTTTAGATAGTTTTTACACTTTTAAATTTAGACACACTTTTAAACATTGGTTTTTTATGTTTTCATAAACTTGGTTTTTGAATGGAAAAAGTGCTTTTATGGGGTGGTTTATTTTTTAAACACATTTTATTACGGTTGAAAAATTATTTTTATATCCATAAGATTTTTAATGGTTTTTAGTTTTATAATGGATTAGGAAAAGTGTTTTGAAAATTAGTCCATCTTTGAAATTTAACTGAAATGAAATGGTTAAAGAAAGTTTTATTTTCAAGGGTTGTGAGAATTTTATGAAAATGGGAATTTAATATGAATTTTCCTAGATTATTTGTGTTTTAGATTTTATTTGACTTATACTGGAATTGTGTGATTTGATTTATAGAACATGGACTAATCAAGGTTCATGATTTATGTGTTCAAAATTTTCCTCCCTGAGAGTCTTAAAAGAAAAGTAGAAAGTATATTCCTTGTTATAATATTTAGGATAAATTATATATTTTTTAGGATTGTTTTATTATTTTTCAAACTCTAACTAGACCAAGGATTGAGTGGTGGATCCAATATTTTCCATATATTTGGACCCTACTGAAGTTTATATGAATCTTCCAATATATTCTTTCCACAATGTACAATATTATCTTAAGGTAATATAGTGGAATAAAATAATTTATGTGTTCTTAAATTATCTCAAAAATCCTTAATATTTAAGGTTTAAGGCTACTATTTTTCTTTTTGAAATATCTATATGAGTTTTGTGACACCCTATGGGTCATTGATATGTCTAATTTTGAGTTTTATTTGTCATTGGATCCATTCTTAGAGCTCCAAATTATTGGTGGTTGAAAATTTCTATTTTTACAAGGATAGACTAGGGTACATGGTTATCACATAGTTTATCTAACCATGTGGATAACCTTGTGATATGGAATAATAACCATGAGGCCCATTTTTGGGTGGATAATGTCACATGTACGGTTAGTGTATGATTTTCCTAACCATGAGGCCAAACCATGTGGTTTGTCTAGGTTACTTAAAAAGCTATTTTTTCATTATTCCCCTATCAATTTCTTGAGTATTGAGCTCTAATTTACCTTCACCAATGTTTTAATCCTCTCCTTTTTTTCCATAGAGATTCTACCCTTACATGGTGGTGATTTCCTCTTGGAATATTGGTGTTTTGGCTTGAGGTAAGCCCATTTCATATTAGTTTATTCTTTATTTTCGCCTCTTCTTACTTAATTCTCCTCTTTTATAGAGATTTGAAACCCTAGTTGAGGTGCATGACGAATCTAGGGTAATTTATGGGGGAAAATTTATTTTTTTCTTATGTCTTAGGTGCCTAAGGTCTTGGTCTTCCTCTTCCATCTAGTCATCATCTAAGGAAACATGGTTGGGACTTAATCTAATATAGGTGTTTCTATTTAAGGGTGTTTTTCATGGATTACCTTTAAATATATTATCAAATTTTGTTTGTGTTATTCAAATTTCCATTGAAATGATTTATGTTTGATGAGTATTCCATGTTTCATGTGATTCATTGTGTTTTTTTGGAAATTGGGTTCTTAGAGAAGGTTTTTCTAATGGGTGTGGCTTGTTTGCATACCATGTGTCTATAAAAATAGATCCAAAAGTGTTGTGGATTTAAAAATTTTTCAAAAGTAGATTTATAAATTATTTTACCTTGGGAAATGTGTTTTGATAAAATGGACATGTTTTATTATATAATGGCTTGTAATATAGATTTTTAGATATGTGAACTTGATTTTTATTGTTTTGGAATGGAATGGAACATGGGTTAACTGGGGTGTGAGTGAGGGGTTTGTTAAAGGGACCATGTGATCATTTGGAGGGAATACCATGAAATACTCCATTTTGGTTTCCAGGGGACAATGAGAGCCTTTAGTTAGGAAGACCATGTGATATTCCATGTTGGTTGCTGAGAGTCCGTGAGATCTCTTGGAGTTTGGATAAGGGAAGACCAAGAGAGATTTTATTTACCTAGCCGAACTTCATACTTGTTATAATCACTCATGATAGTCTTGATTATTAGAGCCATAGGTGTACATTAGTCATGTAGAATTGGTTTATATGATTTATTCATTTCATTAATTCCATTTTGATGCAATTATATGTTCTATTCCTATTCTTATTTGTATGGTTGATTGATGATGATATTATTTTTTACCTTATTTTATTTGGTATTTTGATCCATGTTTTAAATTATTTAGGAAAATTAGTTTTTTTCTAAATAGGGAACTAAATGGATTTTAATGGTTTATTTGAAAATGTTATATTTTAAAAGTTCTTTAGTTTTGAAAGTGTTTTCAAACCAGTTTATTAGTTTTCATGGGTAAAATCCTCAGATAGATTCATTGTGGAATACTACTGAGATTAATACCTCACACCCTGCTTGGTATTTTTTATGTTTATAAACTTCATTTTGTCGGATATAGGTAAAGGTAAGGTCACCATGTACCAGGGTGTCTCTTCTTGATTACCACTATCAATTGGTTAATGGAGAATACATGGTCTCACCGGGTTGGCTCATAAGGAATTGTTTTGGGATTTTATATCCATTGGGATGTATGTATATATCCTTTTTGGAATATTTTTTATGATGCATTATTTTTGGTTATGGTGCCTGGTTATTTTTATTTTCAAACTCTAGATGTTTCTTTTTATACCATTGAACCTAATGATATTGGTATGGACATCTCCTTTCATGGATGAGTCATGCTGGTTTACCAGTGGTGAAACCATTATTAAGAGATAGTTGGTTATTCTTGATTCTTTTCACCATACTAGGGTGATTAAGATCATGCTTCAGGTCATGTGATTGTCCATCTCGGGTGACAGTTTGGTTTGACCCTATTTGTTTCATTACAAAATGGTATCATAGTATGTTTTTTTGGGAAGTGGTGGTAGAATGGAGCTAGAACTATAGGGAATCAAGAGGTAATAATGGGTGAGTGACTATAAATCTATCCCTTTTTCCAATCCTTGAGTTTCCATGGGTGTTCTGGGTTTGTGGTTATGTTTTGAGCCTGGTTGTGGGGTTGATTTTGATGCTAGTGTTGCTTATTGGTGCCTCGAATGAGGGTCTATTTTGGATCATTTGATTTGTTTG
Source organism: Viscum album (assembly GCA_963277665.1). Taxonomy (NCBI): domain Eukaryota; kingdom Viridiplantae; phylum Streptophyta; class Magnoliopsida; order Santalales; family Viscaceae; genus Viscum; species Viscum album. The sequence continues at coordinate 448,776,668 of OY728157.1, read as the reverse complement.
AGGTTGAATTATGTTTGATGAAGGTTTTTTTTCTTATAGAAAATGACTCCCATAAGGACATCATCTAGGTTTAGAGAGGGTGATTCGGAGAACACCCTATAAGTTAAACCACCTCTTAATCAATATTTGGTGGATTTAGTGATTCATATGATACAATCAATGGGTCTAGTGGGTGGCTAAGAGAATATAAAGATGGTGGACTATGATCAAGAGTTTATGAGGAAAAATACACTATTTATATGGTGATAAGGGACATAGTGATCCAAAGGAGTGTTTGGATCATTTTGAGTAGATATTTGAGTCCCTAAATTCCCCTAAGACCTCTAAAGTGATATTTACCGTGTACAAGAAAGAAGGACTGGGTAAGAAGTGGTGGGAATTCATGGTACTCTCAAGGAGGCACAAGGATATCATGTAGACCACTTTCATGGTGGTGTCTAATAAGAATCTCTACTTAGAGACCACAACAATGGTGAATCCATGTGAGTTGTTGAAGTTGGAGAAATGGGATTTTTGGCGATGGAGTATGCCACTAAATTTATCGAGTTGGATCATTTCTCTTTGGATCTCATCACAAATGATTACCTCAAGGCATAGTGTTTTTATATGAGCTTGATGCCAGAGATGAGATCTAGGATCATTATTAATTTTCTACTATCTTATTCAGAGGTGGTTGATAAGGCATCTATAGAAGAGGCAGATTTGAACAGAAAGATAGGAATCAGTGGTGTACCTTCTGTAGGAAAAATCCATAGTTCTTTATAAGGGAAGAATTAAAATAGGATGAGTCTTATCAAGGTAGTGGAGAGAGTGTCTATTTGTTATTGAGATTATATCCTTTGTCTTCTATGGGATATAGACAGGTTTTCTGTTATACCGTGGGAAGTCAGGACACACCAGGATTGTTTTATTAGAGACTCTAAGGCCATTACACTAGTTTAGACATCTAGTTCTTCTTCAACACTACTCTCAGTTTGATTTGTGCGGCATCAGTGTGGTATACACACTATAAAATGGTCCTTAGGTGTAGTTAGAGGCCTCCAAGAGTGGAGGATCTCACACTCATGGTAAGGGATATTATCATCAACATAGGAAGAGGTAAGGTATGTTTGATCTAGGACATCTCTATCTAATAGAGGTTTTTACCAAAGGTCTTAGACTTTTCGATGACCACTATTAGAGGTATGGTGTTTATTGATTCTTCCATGGAATCCATTTTGTTTGAAATAAGAACATCCCAATCATTTATTTAATTGAAATTGATTGATTAATAGGGTATTTGATCTAAGATCATTTTACATGTTATGGATTTTCTAACCCCATTGGGTAGAAAGAAAGAGCAATATTTCAAGTTCCTTGAGTGTTGTGTTGTGGTAACTGGTGTGGAAATCATTTGGGACTTCATTATATTTGACCTATATGTTTTGTATCTTATTATCAGTATTTATTGGTTGATCATATTCAAGGAACTAGTCGACTTTTATCACCATAGGGCCTAATTCCTCACTCATGATGGGAGCAATCATGTATTTCAAGGAGAGTGAGATTCTCATTTTGGGAGCACGAGGTTGGTTGATTCAGAGTTGTGTTTGATCTCATTCTGAAAATCAAGGTTTTTTCTTGATGTCGTTGAGAAGTTTTTAGTAGGTGAACTTATAGTGATTATGTACAAGTACCTAGATATGTTTCCATAGTATTTTTTTAGGATTTTTTCTCCAGTGGGAGATCAATTTTATTATCTATCTATTCCTTGGTGTGAGAATAATTTCCTTACTATCTTATCGGATAGATCTGGATGAATTGAAAGAGTTGAAGGTCCAACTAAAGCTTATTAAAGAAAAGGGATTTATCTATCCTAGCATTTCATCATGGAATTCATCATTTTTATTTTCAAAGAATTTATACAGGAGCCTCTAACTTTTCATAGACAATCATAATCTTAACTAGGTCTCTGTGAAAAATAAATACCCATTTCCCAAAATTGACGATCTCTTTGATTAGCTAAGAGGGTATTATTGGATTTCAATGATTTATTTGAGATTAGGGTACCATTGGTTGAGGGTATGGGAAGTGGTTGTTCAAAATATCACCTTCAAATTTGGTATGGATATTTTGAGTATCTGGTTATGCCATTTGGTCTTACCAATTATCTTATAGTCTTTATGGAATTCTTGAACTAGATATTTCATTGATTTTTGAAATCCATTTTTGTCATGTTCTGTATAACATCTTGGTGTATTCAAAGATGAAGGTGGATCATACTGACCATATAGGGGTTTTTTTGGGGGTTTGGGGAGAGAATATTTTGTATTATAAGTTTTCCAGGATCCATTTTTTGGTTCAAGAAGTGAAGTTTTTGGGCCATGTGATTTTTGAAGTAGTATTTTCAATCGATATAGATAATTTATTAGAAATAATATCTTGGGATCATCCCAAGAATATGTTTTATATATATATATATATATATATATATTTTTGGACTTTGTTGGATATTATAGACATTTCATTTGTGACTTATTCTGACTAGATTATCCTATGTTGGATTTGACTAGGAAGGGGTGAATTTTGAGAGGGATGAGAAGTGCAATAATGATTTTGAGTAGCTGAAGACCTATTTGACATCCACAACTGTCTTGATTCTTCTTGATAATTGTAGATCTTATGAAATTTTGTGTGATTATTATAATGTGGGTTGGGATGTGTGTTAATGTAGGATGACCATGTGGTGGACTATATCTCACAAAAACTATTCCAACATGACTAGAATTATCCCACCCATTACTAGGAATTTGACAGCTGTTATGCATGTATTGAAGTGTTGGAGACTTCACCACTTTATTAAGCGCTTTACATTGTATTCAGTCCATAAAATCTTGAATTATATTTTAATCTAGAGGGAATATAACCTCAGATAGATATATTTGGTTTAATATCTCCATAAATTTTATTTTGATATTTTATTTATGACTGTGAAGGGAAATGTTGTCCCTGATGCTTTGATTAGAAAGCTTCTTATGTAGGTCATTCAAAAATAAATAGATGAGTGGGTTCTAATGTTTTTTTACTGACCTAAATATGGATGTAATGGATGATGGAGAGTAGGTGTTCCTAGAAAGCGTTAGTTTACACCCTCTATAATCGATTGTCTTATGAGTGAACATGTATCAAACCCTGACTTCTTGAAGGTTAGCAATGTCTTAAATGGTGGGGAGACCTTGGGTAATTGGTCTCGATCCCCAGATAGTTCCAATATATTTCAGAAGTGGTTGTTAGTTTCTTTAATCCTAAATTATGGGATTATTCATGAGGTGAATAATTCATGTTGGGTTATTCACCCTAGGGAAACCCATAATTTTTATACCCCAAGCAGCTAGTAATGGTGGCTTGAGATTAGAGAAGATTTTATGCCTAGGTGCTTGACCTTCTATAGGATCAAAGCTGAACATTAGAGACTAGCCAGGTTATTGTAGCCACATTCCATTCCAATATGGAATTATGATAAGATATTTATGGATTTTATGATCGGGCTACCTTATAATCCAAGTGGGAAAGATTCCATATGGTTGATTGTATACTGTTTGACTAAACCATTATAATTTTTCCTATCAGGTAGTCAATGAAGGAAAAAGACCTAAAATGACTATATTTTTATAGGATGTTCATATTCAAGGAGTTCCCTTGGTGATAGTGTCATACTAGGGTTCCCATTTTACTTCTTGGTTCTAGAAGGGACTCTAGAAGGCTTTGGGAACCCATCTGAAATTGATAATTGTGTATCACACATAGTAGTATGGTCAAACTGAGTAGACCATAAATAATATTGAGGATACGTAGTGATCACATGTTCTTTATTTCATAAGTTTGTGGTAAAAACACTTTCTATTGGATGAGTTTTGTTATAATGATAGTTATCAGGAATTTATTATAATGGCCCTATTTGTGGAACTGTAAGGGTGGCCATGAAAATCCTAATTGTGTTGGAATGAGGTGGGTGAGTGTTCCTTGGTTTTAATGAGAAACATATAGGAGATGATAACGATTCTTTATCTGATTTAGAAAAGGTAAGATATAGTTTAGAGTCCTTAGAAGTCATATTATGACCATTTTCTTCACTTGTTGGAGTTCTAGGATGGTGATCAAGTGTTTCTTTATGTATCCATTCAGTTAGGACAAAATTACTTGGGAAAGAAGGGACTTTTGGAGCCACATTATGTTGGATCATTCTATTTTATAGAGCATCTTGGAATGTTTTCCAATCAACTAGAGTTTCCACCATGGTTGAACTCAATCCATGATGTGTTTCACATATCCCAGTAGAAGAGATACCATCAAGACCTATCTCATGTGTTATAGTGGGAATATTTTGAGTTATATCTTAATGAAACTGTGGTGTAGAATCGTGTTCATATCTTGGATTATCATAAAAATAGTCTCCATGATAAATTGATCCTGTTGGTATGTGTGCTTTGACAGGATGGAAGTGATATCCATGATATGTGGGAGTAAGAATCTTTGGTGAGGAATCATTCTCATCACCTATTATCTTCTAGTGAATCCTGAGAACTTTACAGGGGAAAAGAGTGGCATGGTGGGGAGTTTATGAGATTATCATAATTGACGGATTTCCCTGGGAATTATTCAAGACATTGTTTATTCGATGGTTTTATCTCTAGGATGTGAATGTGGATAAGGCCATCATAGTCTTGTACCATGGGTAGGGTGAGTAGTTAGTGAAGGAGTACGTCAATCACTTTTCATATTTATTATACTTTTATTCTAATCTAGTCAATAATGACACTTAAAAAACTCATATCTTTTTAAGGGGTCTTCATTTTGATCTTGGAGTGGTAGTGTTTAAGTTTAGGATGAAATATTTTGAGTAAGTGCTCAAAATAGACCTATCAATGGAGGGTAGTCAAGGTGTCCCAATTTAAATGAGTAAATATGCTCTACCATATGAGGATTGGGAGGTAGTAGACCCCCTTATCCTAGAAAATAATGTGTTAATCGAGTTCTATACTTCTCAAAATAAGAAGAGGAAGTATCTTATATGCTTCCAGTGTAGAGTGCTTGGGAATTCAAAATATTATTATATAAAATCCTCAAGGGAATATTGATGGTGTGGTTGTTTGGACCACCTTCATAATTTTTTAAGTTGTTTTATCATAAGGATAATTATAAGGAGTAATCGAATTTTTGGATAATGTGTTGGTTATGGGAATCTTACCTTGGATCATATTGAGGACTTAAGGGTTGTTATTTATTTAAAAGGTGATGATTTATGTATTTGTGGGTGACTCATAATTTTGGTTTTATTTTATTAGGATGTGTGGTTATGTTGTATTTGTGTGATGTTGGATTATTTGTTGATTAAAGGTAGTGAATATTTGGGTGAACTCTTTAGTGATTAGGATAAGGGTTAAATTTGGGTTCTTAAGCACTTAACAGTATTGGTTTTTCATTTTTGTTTTCATTATGAGATGATAGTCTGGATTTGAGTTCATCATCTCCACATTTGAGTATGATGAACTTGTTTCTAGATCCACGTTGGTTCTTTTTGGTTCCTTCTTAGATTAAATGGTAGATTTCACCAATGAGTTTAGTGATAGTTCTCAAATTTTTATGTGGAGTTTTCTTTTTGGTTTGTTTTTCATTTGGGTGTCTAGAATCAGTTCTATGGTGATTTCTTGTGGTTGTTGAAAACTATGTGGTTTCTTAGATGATTCTTGGAAGTCTGTTTTTGTGGATGATACCTTGTCTATTGGTGTGTATTCTACCCATTTTAACATTTTTGTTGAATTCTAATTAGAGGGGGGTGTCTATGCTCAGTCTATCACTTTTAGGTCCCATATTAGGTGATCATGGATGTGTTGTTATTGGAGACATTAAAGGATTTTTGGATTTATTACATCATATTGGATAGGTTATTTATGTTTAGTATCTTCTTTCCTCATAACCTTTGTTCATTGGACCCCACTCATACACCTCTTAAGATAACGTGTTGCGGTGGTTTCCCCCCCTCATTCATTATAATTGCATAGAGGAATTTCTAGGGGTAGAAAGTGTCATGGTGGGGAGAATTGTAACACCCTCATGTTACTGTTGTGATTAATTATTTAATTTTTGTGTTATTTGGGTATTTGACTGTTTTTAGGTATTTTTTGAGCATTTTATATGGTTTAAGGGGGATATTGGTAGTATATAAGAAGGAAAATATACAACCCAAGTAAGCCACACATTTGTATCTAGCACCAAGACCCTCAAGTATACTTGATTAGGGTTCTCCATGGTGTAATCCTAGGGATATACCATAGATGTGATTAAGTATTGGGCTAAGCCCCTTTCCATGGTTGGAACCCATGCCTTGTGGCTCTTGGTGTTGGATGTGCACTAAAATGTACATGCATAATATGCATGTATGCATGCATATGTTGCATTAAGTATATATATATATAATATAAATTTCTATATATAATGTACATATTTAATACTTGTATATGATACATGTATATTATCATGAATACGATGAATGTACTACATATATATATATATATATTATTAAATATGCACGAGATGCATATCTGAACAGTAGTATGTGATTCTATGGTTATATCTCCCCAAAATAGTTTCATCAGTTTCAAACAAAAGGTTAGTTCATAAAATATTTTCATGTATTCATTAAAACATGTTTAACGAATTAAACCCAATAAAAGTAATGTATGATATGTGTTAAAAGGAGGAGAAATGTGATTCACCTATATAAAGAGATTAGTTTTCTTCTATTAGTGGGGTGTGCTGATTATGTTCAGGTGATGATATGATCGTAGGTTTCATGAAATGTTTTCAATAGAAAACACTCTTCTTCTTAGGTTCCATTTGTCTCTCTTGAGAGGGTGATATCACCCCTTCATAAATTTGGGTATCCTCAAAATATGATCATGGATATTGAACCTGGTTTATCACCTCATAGGTAGGGTGTTTTTTTCATTTCTCCTTATGATATTACTCAAATATTATCTCATGATCAAGGAATAATGATAATGCATTTGGAGTTTATCAGGTACTCTATGTATCTCTATATTTTTAGATAATTTATATTTTTGATATATTGAAGATACGTTCTCCTATGTTTTGATTGTTTTCCACTTCCTACGATCATATGATGAGTTAAATAAACCCATTAGTTATATTAGGGAATGTTTATTCAAGTTTTAAATATGTTTTATATGTTTGTTTTCAAAGAAAAACATGGTGTAACATTTCATAAATCTGTTGTAATGATTCTGACCTTCATGTGAGCTATGTAAAGGTAATATGAGATTTCACATTAGATGAGGGATTCACATAAAGTTAAATTGAGAATTAAATTTGCATGAAGGGTTCATGTCAAGTTAATATGGGATCTAACCTTACATGAAGTGTTCACATAATATTAGTTTGGTGCTTACCTTTACATGAAGTAGTTTACATAAAGATAATCTAAAAATTTATTTTATATTAATGAATTAACATAAAAGAAAAATATATTCACCCTTATGAAGTATGATTTGTGTAAAGTTCATGTGATTTTACCCTTACATAGATTTTCTACATAAGGGTGGTGAGATTATACCCTAACACATAATATGGATTCAGTGTAAGGGTAAATATAAAAGATTTAAAAATTGGTTTTAAAATTTTTAAATGATTTTAATGGATTATAAAATTTTTATGAATCATGTTAAAAGTAATTTTGGGAATATTTTAATTTATAAAGAATTTATAAATTAATTAATAATAAATTATTTACAATAAATTAATTAATTTTTATGAATTTTTTCGCCAAAACATTAAAGGTTAATATTAAAATAATTTTTACCATAATTATATATCATGTGGTGTGATATCAAAATAAATATTTTTATTAGAAATAATAAGAGGCATTTTATAACATGTTTATAAATTAAAAAACAATGTCCAAATATAATATATAATATATATATATATATAATTATGAAATGTTCATAATTAATTTAATTTGAAGTGTTTAATTAAAGGGGATGTATTTTCATATTATTTAGACCACATAAAAAATTCTTTTATCAAAGGTTTAAATAATTAAAAAATTTATATGGTATTTAGATTATGTAAAAGGTTTACATTACATAAATTTAATATTAAAATATTTATAATTCATAAAATATCATATAAATTATATATAATATATAATATGGAAGAGTTCATATAAAGATTAATATAAAAATATTTTTATTCATGCTTACATAATATCTATAATGTTTAACTAATTTATAAAGTGTTTATAGTTATTTTTTTATGAATTGTTTATAAACAATAATCTCATGTTTTTGAAAATAAATAAAATTTTTATTTATTTATTAAATTCATTTTATATTCATGTTTTGTAAATTATTTAAGAAATATTAATATTGTGTATGCTTTATTTCTAACTAACTGCTTATAAGAGTTAAATACTAGAATTACATGATTGTCATGATTCTAAAATTTTGTTTTGACCTACTTTGAATTGATTTTATATTTTAAGTCATGAGCTTAAGAATAGTTATTGGGAATAGTTTTATCCTATTAGATTAAAGATATATCATGAATTGAATTAAAAAAACTGAATCATTATAAGCATATATACAAAAAGGGAAGAAACATCAGATAAAATGGTGAGATTAAATCACCTTAAAATATTAAGTGTTACATTTACTCCAAATCATCACTCGTAAAGACCTTGATCATTCAACTGGGAATTGTTCATCTCAATATAAGTACCCCTAGATTATATTGTATAAGGAAAGAAATCTATAAGTAACTTTAGATTATCTTGTTGGATAGGTTAATCTTATTCATATTATCCATTTACTATCCTTTGTTAACATATTATTGGTGTTTTATTTCGGTTAAACTAGTAGGGAAACCCTAATGGTTAGGATACCAAAGGAATGAAGTTGAGTTTATCAATATGATGAATTGGATAGAGAGATATCCACTCAACAATCTAAGATTCTTAACTATTGTGATTGGGATGATTCCCTGCCTAAATAATCATGGAATATTTATGTGAATAAATTGGTGTAAGTCATAGTGAAATATATATCGTGGCCCACTAATATATGTGATATTTTTTATAAAGGGTTCCTCATTTTAATGGGATCCCATTTAGTAAATGTCATTATTATAAAAAAATGATATGTATCCAATAAAATATTTTGTTATAGAGTAATAACATTATCATCATCATACTAAACATTCAGATTAATCCTTATTAGGAGAAGTTTAATTTAAGCTAATCCTAATACTAGTAACTTAATAAAAATTCTTAAGAATGATTGGTTATTTAAGAAATGTTCTTAAAGAAAATTCTACGTGTAATAATAGTTCCTTCTTGAGTTACCAAGTGTTGTAATTGTTCAAAAATTGAACCCATATTCTTATGGAATCATATAATGATTCACTTAATGTTTTAAAAATAATTAAATGAAAAATTAATGAAGGAATCTTAGTCCCTATACATGTACTCAAAATGATCATGTAATTAACTAATTTAATTAATTTTAGTCTCATATATAATATATGGCTGGGTATGGAAAATTATATTCAATGTGATTGAATAGGATAGTGACTTAGTAAGACTAAAGGTTTATTAAAGATTTATTAGTTATAAAATTAAATTTTATTATTCTAAGAGATACATGATATCGACCGTATGATTTAAAAGTGTTATAAATATATAGAAGGCTAGAAAGATAAAAAATTGAAAAATGGATCTTGAAATAATAGAGTAAGGGAATTTTTATATTGATAACATTTATCCTTCAATCATGGATGAAATTTTTATAACATGTGTATTATCTTATTTTTATCTTAAGAGGAACATTTAAACAATTATTTTTTAATAAAATGGGATGGTTTTTTTAATACACATAGTTTATGATATAGAAAAATAGTTTATTTGTAAAATTTTCATACTAAAAGGAAATAAATTTGATTACTTAAACACAAAGAAGGTTTCATATATTAGTAAGAAATTATGAAAATAATTTAGTGACTAAGTGGTTAGTGCGTCTATGATTAGAATTTGAGAAGTTCAATGTTAAAAAATAAAGGATTATACCGGTTGAAGATGAATGCATTTTTCACATAATATCTTGAAAGATTTTAAGATATGCGATGGTAAAGGAAAATGTAAAGAAATGAATTTAGTTACCATGATAAAATAATTTCACTATTCTAAAAATTATTATTATTGAATATATTTTTCACTTAATTTCCTAAAAGAGTTAAGGATGTGTTATGGTAAATAGAAATTTAAAGTGCTACATTTAGTTACCATTACCAAAAAAAATTAAAAATTTAATTGAACTTGATATAATAAAAGAGTTTATGATATGGAGGTAAATATAAATATAAATAGTTACATTAGTTACCATAATAAAGTGCATGTCAATTTATCGTAAAAGAGTTTTGGATGTACTGATAAAAAATAAATTAAGTAGTTACATTAATTTAATGGAAAATTTTTTATGGAAAGGGTTCCAAGGAAGACAATGATATACTTTGAAAGAATTGTGATTATACAACATAACTTCACATAATAAAATATGATGTTGTGTAGGTATGGATTTTGAATATGTTCAAAGAGTTGAATATTTGGAATAGGATTCCTAAATATCACCATTATTCAAACTTGATTTCTTTATAGACATTACTCACTAAAGAGTTAGTGGGAGAGTTTTATTATATGGTCACACAGATATGTTATTGGAATTACATATGATGTAATCAGTTAACAAAACCCTAGAAAGTGAAAAATACATAAGACCAATCTAGTAGTTTATTATATATGATATGATTAACTAGTAATTATGTTGGTTTTGTTGAATATACATAAAAGGGTTTAATAATATAAAAATTATGATAATATAAAAAATTAAATCTATACTTTTTCATTTTTTTACATTTGATGCATATATGTATATATAGATATAAATTTCATGAAGTGTAATGATAATTGTCCCCCTAAAGTATGACTTTGAGTCATCTCTAACTAATGATCATTAAGTGGTATTATGGGTTATAATGATATGATAAGGTTATCACAAATAAAATATTATATTTATTGCAAAGTGTTTCATATGAGATATGAATAATAAATTCATGAGTTAGCAAGTAGAGACTTATTACATGTAATAACCCACCAAAGTATATATCATATTATTTCATACAGTCATTGATATACTTATGGGTGTATGATTATTATCATCCCTTATTACCTAAGGTTGTAGGGATACCTAAATTGATAACCGTAAAATTTTAATACCCTATTTATATAAGTTTTAAAATAACATTGTTAATATGGGGGTGGTTGGATATTTTGATGATCCTATTATTGGTTGGAGCACAAAAAATATGGAATTTTTCCACCTATATGAAAAGAAAATAGATTTGGATGTTGATTGAATTAGACCAAAAAATTCATGGCCATGCTTTGCTGAGTCACATATGATGTGTTCAGAAATTTAGATGTGGGTTATGTGATGTACTCATATGTGAGATGAATGATAATGTGAATTATTCATCGAATTGGTCAGTCTTTTTCGGAGAATTAAGAAAATATGAGTGGCTATACTAGATTGATGTGTTCCAAGTATAATGGTCACTTTATGTCATAAAAAGATGAATTAAATAAGTGTAAATATATTTTTTATGATACATCTTATGGTGGACATATTCATATAGAGACATGAGTATGTTTTATGGTGATTACACTAGACAACTTAGTTACTTGAGTAGCACATATGCTTTGCTAGAGGCCATTATTTTCTTATATATATGAAATAAGTGATTAATACTTGTCTTCAATGCTACTGAAGTTTGTAAGGTAACATAGTTAGGACCATGTATAAGGATAAAATTTTAGAGAAAATATTTTTTCAAAATGAAGAGAGTTTGATGAAACCATATGCGAAAGTGTTCGGATGGATTCACAAAGATTTTTGATTTTTTTCATAAATTACTTACGGGATTTTAGTTCAAGTGAGAGATTTTTGGATGTGAAATAAAATGTACATGCATAAGATTCATGTACACATTCATATAGTTCATGATATATATATATATATATGATGTTTTTATATATAGTGTGCATTTAATACACTCATATGATTCATGTATATTATCATGCATATGATGAATGTATAATATGTATATGGAATATATATATATATATTAAATATGCATGAGATGCATATTTGAACTATTTTATGAGAAGAAATGATTATTTCTCTCTAGAATAATTTCATCAGTTTCAAACCAAAGGTTGTTTCATAAAATCTTTTCATTTATTCATTGAAACATGTTAAATGAATTAAACTAAGCAATTGTAACACATGAGATTCGTTATGAAGGAGGAGAAAATGGGATTTTATTATATAAAGAGAAGAGTTCCCCTCTATTGTTGTGTGCGTGGAGATTGTGTTCAGATGGTGATATAATCATCCTTTTCATATAAAGTTTTTTATATAATACTATCTTTATCATGATCTATTTTTGTATCTCTTAGGAGGGATATAGTTCACTTTTGTATGTTCTAGTATTCTATCACTGTGATCATGGATCCTTCATCTTGTCCCCCCCTCCAAATAGTACCCCTCAGGGGATAACAATGAGAGAAGGGATATATTGACTAACTAAGACATTCCTCATGTCATGACATGTCCTTCAGGGCCCATGCTGTGACTACCCCAAGCCCACCTTCCATAGGCTAGGGGTGGCAAATAGAACCAGAAAGGTGTATCCCTAAAATGGGAAGGGATTTTTTTTACCTGTACAGGCACACAGTCCAAGAACACAACTAGAAGCAACCACGAAGTAAACTGCTGTAGTAAAAGTGTGTTGAAAGTAAAGTGGCTAGAATATAAGACCAACTGAAAAGTACAAGTACAACTAAAAAGTAGAAACAAAATTGAAAAGTGAGAAACAGCTTCTGTATCATCCCTTGAGGATCCTACCTAAAGGGTAGGTACAGTTCATGAATAGTAGTCCCTGTGTCACGTCATGCCAAATAGTCCACCTCTGAGTACTGTCCAGTCCTGGCTTCCTCAGCCTTGATCAATGTTGTCTATCATCTGCACAATACACAACAATGTGAAGGTTTAACCTATGCAGGGGTGAGTATATCGATACTCAGTAGGGACCCCGAGACCCCTGTAGGTGTCCCAGAGTTCCACAAAGGAAATACCACAAAGCAAGACCTCAATCTTAAAGCATGAAGCAATAGACATCAACTCTACTTAGGTATATGACCATACATATACCTAAGTTATCAAGACATACTCATATCACACATGAGGAAATAATACCACAATGGTAACACCATGAAGGTAGAAGTACCACACAGGTAACACCACAAAGATCGAAGTACCACACAGGTAACACCACGAAGACAACAGCATGATGGTCGAAGTACCACACAGGTAACACCATGAAGACAACACCACAAAGGTAGAAGTACCACATAGGTAACACCATGAAGATATCACTACAAAGGTAAAAGGCTCAGATCATAATTAGGTATAACTTATGTATAAAAGTATAGATAATTAGTCGTAAGTTAGATCATATTATTTTGTTAAGAGGCACTATTGCTGACCCACATAGGATCGATAGGTAATGACCCCCACTGATCCACACAGGATCTGACCCACACATGATCGGTATTCATTGACCCACATAGGATTACTGAGCACTGAACCACACATAATCTGATAGATGCTGACCCACACTGGATCAATAGATGCTGACCCACACAGGATCAATGATCTTTTTTCAAGTTACAGCCTTCCACAAGATTCCCCACACCCTGTGAACTCCAGTTCCATAGAATCTTTCCCTCAAGATATCGGTCATACCTCAACCACCACTGATATCCAAAAATGATTAACCCAAATTACCTCCATGTCATAAGGGTTCTAATGCGATAGACAGTGCATCAATCGGACACCCTGTCTGTGAGTTATAAGCGTTTTAGTTCTGAGGGCCCAGTTGGATTCAGGTTCGATCCAACCCGGCTATACTACAACTATTACCAAATATCATGTAGAGTATACCAAAAGGACCATCTCGATCCAAGGATCCCCGAATCGCATATGGTTCATCAAATGGACATATGGTTCTCAAGATATGGACCTTTAGGTGTTTCTGGGTCCGGTCCGACCCGATCGGACCGTCCCAGTTCTGGTTGACCCGACCCAGTTCGGGTCCAAAATAGATGGGTGGGGCCATGGTGGGATCAGCCCTCTGGGCCATGGTCTGGCCCGACCCACAAGGGGCCGTGGCCCACTAGGCATGCGAACTGCTGGGCAGGCAGCCCATCCGCATGAGGCGTGACTCGGATCAATGGAGCGCGGCCCGACTCACATTGTGGTCCACCTGAGCTAGAACGGAAGGGGAGAAGCCCCACATTCAGTAGGAGGAATGAGAGTGCTTAAGGGAACTTCCCGGTCACCATGGGACCTACAATGGGTCCTGCCACCATGACGTTAGAGTCGTGGCTCCTCCAGCAGTGCGCTGGTCGTGCCACCCTCCGCTTCCACGCCCAGATGGTGTGCCAGATACCACTTCCAACCACCATGGTATATGATCCACAACTGATTCTTCCAGCTGTGCAGGTGCGTCGCCTCCTTCCTCGTGGCTAGTTGGTGTGCTGGCTGCCACCTTCATCCGTCACGGCTTCAGCCACGACCCCTTTCTCACCGGCAGTGTGCGACGGTGCGCCGCACCTCCTCTGTGGCTGGTTGGTGATGGACACCGCCATTACTTGTCACCCAGGGGCTCATCCAACCTGAAAGAAAAGCTAGCGAAGAATGCACCAACATTCAACAAAAAGGGAAGAGGGAACATGCATTGTTTGTTTGATCTGCACCCTATATGTTAGGTTGATAGAAAGAGGGTACGAAGGATTCAAATAACTTTTGAAAAACATGTCAAGATTAAACCCTACCTCAAGAACAATGGAAGAATTCCCGCGATTGAGGAAGTGGGTCAGTGTTCTCCATCCCCCGCAAGTATCCTCCAACGGTGTCGATCGATCATCTATATTCAGTTCATGGTTTCAGTGTCACTGGTCACCACTTTTCGGAACCGACTCCATCCTCCATGGGTTTGGCGTCACAACACTTTATCAACACTTCGTTGCTTGGTGAATCAGTGCCAATACCTCTCCCCATGCTCCATATAAATAGGAGAGGGGGAGGGTGAGCAATGTTCGTGGAATTAATGGGGGCTCATTAACTAATAACCTTCCTAATTACCCAATGGTGTTGTTACATATGATTGAAAGGTCAAGACATTTATTGGCTTGACACATCGCTGGTCCCACGTTGCCACTTGTCTGTTAAAAGAAAAATAATGGAAACAAAACAACAAAGTTATTTTGTTTATTCTTTTGAAAAGTACCAAAAATTAAATTTTTCTCTAGAACTACAACAGTTGAAGTGAATCCTCCCTTAAGCGAATCCCAGTGCTACAGATTCAATGGTTCCCTTAGATTTTTAATTCGAGCACCGATTCAAAAGTTGGAAAACACCGCACATTCTTTTACTGAACGTACATGAATTTTTTTTCATAACTTAATTCCTAGAACACCAGGACTTTGAATCACGCACCTTCAATTTTCACAGACTCATAATAATTCCATATAATTAAAAAAATTACATGGAAAAATATGGGTCTTTACATTCTCCCCACCTTAGGGTTGTTTGTCCCTGAAATCCACAACATGGACTAAGAAAACAAATGGGGGTACTGAGCACGAATATGAATCTCCCACTCCCATGTGCCCTCTTAAAGGTTATCATGCTGCCAGCGAATGTGCACTAGAGTTATTGACCGCCCATGAAGGAATCTCTCTTGTCAATCCTCAATCTCTACTGGAACCTCCGTAAACGTCGCCCCATCATCAAAGTCCATCTCGTCATGGTCGATGATGTGAGATGGGTCATGCAACTATCTTCTCTACTAGAATACAAGGAAGACTTCGCACACCCTATCTTGCTGCGGTAGAAGTTCCAAGTGATATTCCACCTCACCTATCCTCCAAAGTATAAAAAATGGTCCAATAATCCTTGGTGATAACTTCCCGCCTCAGCCAAATCTCTGAAAACCTCACCGAGGTGACACCCATACGAAGACATGGTCTCCCTCCTCAGACTCCAAAGGTCTATACCTCCTGTCAACATAAGACTTATGTCTACTCTGTGTAGTCTTCATCCACTCCTGGATGATCTACACCTTCTCAGTGGTAGTCTGTACCAACTCTGGACAAATAAGTGCTGACTCCCCTAGGTCCATCCAGCATAAAGGTGATCTACAAGGTTGATTGTATAGGGACTCTAATGGTGTCATACTGATGGTGGAGTGATAAATGTTGTTGTATGTGAACTCCACCAAGGGAATGCGATCCTCCCAATTGAGACCAAAATCTAGGATGCATGCACGAAGCATGTTCTCCAGTGTCTGAATGGTATGCTCTGTCTGACGATCCGTCTGAGGATGAAAGGTGGTGCTCAAACTTAACTGAGTCCTAAACACCCCCTTCAATCCAGTCCACAATCGGGAAGTAAAACGTGTATCACAGTTAGATTTGATCATCGATGGAACCCCATAAATTCACACAATCTACTATACGTAGATGCATCCCAATCCCTCTACTAATCCCTACTATCAAATAGGTAGGAAGTGGGATGATTTGGTGAGTCGATCAACGGTCACCCAGATGGAATCATGTCCCCTGGACATATGTGGAATCCCTATCACAAAGTCCTTGGAGATACCATCCCACTTCCACTCTAGTACCTCTAGCGGTTGTGCTAAGCCTACTAGAACCTGATGCTCAGCCTTCAATTGTTGAAAATTGAGGCATCTTGAAACAAACTCTACCACAACATTATTCATACCTGGCCACCAGGGCTGATGCCGGAGGTCCTGATATATCTTCACCACACCAGGATTCACTACCAGAGGGGACGTATGGAACTCCCTCAACACCTCCTCCCGTAGCGCCACCAGTACCATGTTATGTACTCTAAAGAGGATGACTTGATCCCCACCTTTAGATAATCATTCAAGTGCCTATCCTGAGGATATCTGAGCATGTAGAACCTCACAGTCAATTTCCCCAAGCTGCACCTCCTTGACTCGCTAAAGGAATAGGAGAGTGACTGTCATAGACTGGAGGTAAGATGATCCATCTCTATCCAAAAAGGATATCTGCAATGCGTCTAGTTGCTCTATCACCTCACTCAGCAACTACAGACCATACCTAAGGAGTATAGACTGTCTCAAAGTCATAGTCCTGGAGGAACTCCCGCCCTCACCACTATCTCGGGTTCGGGTCCTTCTATGAGAGGATATACCTGAGACTCTTGTGATCAGAGTAGACTTTAAAACAATCACCCATAAATTAATGTTGCCACATCTTCAGGGCTAAGACCACTACTGATAACTCCAAGTAATGGGTAGCATAGTTCTACTCATGTTTCCTAAGCTTTCATGAGCTGTAGGTGATCACTGCTCTCTCCCGCATCCGGACACACCCAAGTCTGGTTGCTGATGCATCGTAGTAGACCAAAACCCAATGCCCTATTCTAGTAGCCTTAATATGGGGGCACTCTTCAGTCTCTTCCCCAGCTCCTGAAACCTCTGATGGAATCTCTTTTTCTATAGTAAGGGATGTACCTTCTTCATCATTTTTGAATAGGGTGCCACAACTCTGGAAAATTCATGCACAAATCTCTAGTAGTATCCAGCCAATCCTAGGAAACTCCACACCTTGGTCACACTCCTGAGTGGCTCCCAAAAAAGCATAAAATCTATCTTTGCTGGATCCATTTCAACTCCAACCTTCGAGAAAACGTGTCCTAGAATGTGGACCTCTCGTATCCAGAACTGGAATTTTGATATCTTACCATAAAGATGGTGCTCTCAGTGTGTATCCAGAACTATATACAGATGACAGGCATGCTTCTCCTCCGTCACTAAGTGTATCAATATGTCTTTGATGAAGACCACCCCAAAGTGATCTAGGTATGCTTGGAATATCCTATTCATGAGACCCATGAACACTGCTGGGGAGTTGGTCACACCGAACGACAAAACCATGAACTCACAGTGGCCATACTGACATCTAAAGGCTATCTTTTTCACATCCTTATCTCATACCCTAAGCTGATGATAGCCTGATCTGAGGTATATCTTCGAAAACCAATAAGCTCCCTTCAGCTGATTGAAAAGATCATCAATCCTTCGATGTGGATACTTTTTCTTCATGGTCACCTAGTTCAGGTACCAGTAGTCCACATAGAGTCTCAAACTCACATCTGCCTTCTTGGCGAAAAAAATCATGGTTTCCCATGGATAAACACCAATCCTTATAAACCCCTTTCCCTGCAAGTCCTCCAACCATACCCATAACTCACGAAGCTCTATGGGAGCCATCTGATATGCTGGTGTGTATATCGGTGCCATCCCGGGGTACAAGTTGATGTAAAAGTCTACCTATCTAGGTGGAGGTAGTCCGAGAACATCATCATGAGAGACATATACATACTGGTCCACCACTATAGGATATCTTAGACTCTCAGCATCTACTACTATAAGGGTAATTCTTGACAACTAGCGTGTGATCGGATGTACCCTCTTCTGAATAAGTCCATCCTATGCTGCAAAGGTTCCCTTCTCACCAGTGAAGGAAAACCTAGTCCCATCCTTGAAGACACACATCACTTTGCGCCTAATATAGTCAATATGGTCAGGGATTGTGGATAACTAGTTCACACCCAAGATGATGTCGTAAGGACTCAATGATGCTACTAGAATATCTCAACCAAAGCTCTCACCTCCTAGAGTAAGTTCACACTACTGTCACTAGTGTGTAATAATTGAATCCACTCCTATAAGAGTTTCTAGTTATAAGGATCGAGCCAAGGCTCTACCAGAATCTATGATCTCTGAGCGAGGTTCATGGAAATAAAATAGTGACTGGAACCTATGTCTATAATTACTGCAGCTAAGTTAGAGTATACACAGATCGTACCTCTAATCATCTCCAGAGTGTTGTGGTCGTAGGCCTTAGCTTCCTGAAGCTAAGCTCATCCATGTCCACCTTCTCCCTGTGGTTAGGGTGTACCGCCTAGATCTGGTGGTGGTAGAACATTGAATCACCTCCCACCACCTGATGCATGAACATGCCTGTGGACCTACTCAATCGAATCTTCTGCCTCTTCCTCAGTGGTCCCTTGACCGTCTGCTGGTCATCCGTACAACAGGTCGGGCAGTCATGAGCCATGTGACCCTTACCACCGCATGAGTAGCACTTCCATCTACTAATCTTCCCTCCTCTATTCGGTGATCCCTGTACCACCAAACCTATATCCTGAGGTCACCCACAAGAAGGTATGGCCTGCTTGGTCCCCTACGTCATCTGTCTACTTCCTACCGTGGATGACTCTTCAACCTAATGTTCTATGGTGGCTCTCATTGTCGTTGCCTTCTCAGCTAGGAAGCTTGCCACCAAAGGTGCTCGCTCTAGAACCCTAGCCTGCGTTGGAATGCTGAGCGATATCATCGATTCTCTGATCTCCCATTAGATACCCTACTCAAAGGTCCAGACCCTAATGAAAGGGTCTCGTACCATGTTGGTGGAGTAGTGGGAGAGATCAATGAACCTCATCGATTACTGGTCCATAATCATGCTGCCCTGTTGTAAGTACAAAATCTCTTGTATACGCACATAGCATAAGGTCGTTGGGAAAAACTCCACCCTAAAAAGGATCTAAAAGTCTACTCTGAAGAGGGCCACCTCATCGTGTATCTAGAGCATCAAGTTCCACCATCTACCTAATACTGCCAGAAAAATAATGGCTTCTAGGATCACCATAAGGTAATATGGTATCCCAAATAGGTGAAAAACTTTGAATACAACCTCCAGCCAATCCTCAGCCTCTTGCGGGTCCATCTCTCCTCGGAACCTCATAGGAATCTACTGCTGAAACTCGTGCAACACGCTCAGTCGGTGTGTATCCTCTGCTGGTGGGGCTAGTGGAAACGACTGCCCGATGGGTAGTGGTGCTGCTAGTACACAACCCGAAGGTGCTAATGTCATAAGAGGTCCCTACACTGAGGCCTCAACACTTAGTGGTCCGTCATTGCATAATCTTTGGGAATCCTGGCTAGCAGCCTATGTGGAAGCATCTTGAAATAAGACAAGTGTGCCATGATCAATAATTTATACCTGGTGAGCTAACTCGAAGAGATAATAAGAAAAAAATTCAAAACACATGCAATCAGTGTTTTTGTGCACTGGGTTAGAAATTAGAAGTCAGGGTCCTAGTGTATGGATACGTCAGCCACCGCACCAATGCTGGATTCCCCAAACTAAAAATCACCCTCATAACACTTAACACTATTTCCACATAGAAGAGATCAGAGTCCAAGTTCTTCGGTAGAACTGACGCCTCTGATACCACTTTGTCATGACTTGCCCCGCAAGGCCCATGTCGTGACTACCCCAAGCCCGCCTTCCATATTCCTGGGGCTAGCGACTAGCACCGAAAATGCATATCCTTAAAACGGGAAGTAATTTCCTTTTAACTTGTACAGAAACACAGTCCAAGAACATAACTAAAATCAACCACGAAGTAAATAGATTTAGTAAAAGTGTGCTGAAAGTAAAGGGGCCAGAATACAAGCCCAAATGAAAAATAAAAGTACAACATAAAAGTAAAAACACAAATTAAAAGTTAAAAAAAACTTCGGGATCATCCACTAAGGATCCTACCTGAAGGGTAGGAATAACTCATGATTAGTAGTCCCTATGTTACATCATGCCAAATTGTCCACCTCTGAGTACTATTCAGTCCTGGCTCCCTCATCCTCGATCAATGTTGTCCGTCATCTGCACAAGACACAACAAGGTGCAGGTGTAGCCTGTATAGGGGTGAGTATAACGATACTCAGTAGGGACCCAGAGACCCCTGTAGGTCTCCCAGAGTTCCAAAAATGAAATAAAACAATGAAAGACCTCAATATCAAAGCACAAAGCAATAGACATAAACTCTACTTAGGTATATTCCCATACATATACCTAAGTTGTCTTGACATACTCATCTCATACATGAGGGAAGAATATCTCAAAGGTAACACCACGAAGGTATAAGTACCACACAGGTAACACCATGAAGGTATAAGTACCACATAGGTAGCACCACGAAGACAACACCATGAAGCTATATGTACAACACAAGTAACACCCAAAAGAAAACACTGAAAAGGTAGAAGTACCACAAATGTAACACCACAAAGATATCACAACGAAGGTAAAAGAATCAGCTCAAAACCCTGTATAAATAATGTATAGAAGTACAGATGATTAGTCATAAGCTAGATCATCTTATTCTATTAAGAGGCACTACTGCTGACCCACAAAGGATCGATAGGTAATGACCCATGCTGACCCACACAGGATCTAACCCACATAGGATTGGTATACCCTGACCCACACCAGATTTCTAAGCACTGACCCACACAGAATCTGATAGATGCTGACCCACACTGAATCGATAGATTTTGACCCACACATGATCAATGTTCTTCCTTCACGTTACAACCTGCCATAGGATTCCTCGCAATTGGTGCACTCAAGTTCCATAGAATCTTTCCCTCAAGATATCAGTCATACCTCCACCACCATTAATCTCCACAAAAGAGTAACCCAATGGACTTCCATGTAATAAGGGTTCCAATACGACATACGATGCATTAATCAGACACCCATTTTGTGAGTTATAAGCATTTTAGTTCTGAGGGCCCGATTGGATTTGGGTTTGATCCAACCCAGCCATACTCTAAATGTTCCCAAAACACATGTGGAGTATACCAAAAGGACCATATCGATCCAAGGATCCCAGCGCCATAGATGGTTTGTCAAACAGATGTCTGGTTATCAAGATATAGCTTTTTAAGTGTTTCTGGGTCTGGTCGGGCCTGGGTCCAGTCCAACCCGACCCGACCCGGTCTGGGCCGACCCGACTCGGTTTGGGCTGACCCGACCTAGTCTGGGTCTGACTCGAACACCTGACTGCCATAGTTAATTACTAGATATCATATAATAAACAAAACATTTAAATAGATACATTAAACTACTTCTATACATTTATCATTTATATTAATTTATTAATTCATTATCCATTAATTAACCATAAATATTATTAAAAATTTGATTACATTAATCATCAGAGTGAAGTAGATTCTCTCCAGGCATATTCCAGACTGAGTCCACAGTTTATCTCAAGATCATCTATTTTTTATTCCATCAACAACCTAACCTATAGGTTAAACATTTGTTAACAATTATTAACCATTCCATATTTTTAGGAACTATTGTAAAACCATCATAATTTATCCACAAGATAAATTCAACCAAGTATATCCAGTTTCCTTGAGAAGTGGGGAAAGGAATGAGGATAAAAAATAACAAATCCATTAAGAAGATTCATATCAATAAAGCATCCAAATTTTTCACATAAAAGGGTATAACCATTTTCAACATGTTCCATAATCTTTGGTGTCACCCCCAACACCCACATGCATATCCTGATGCATCTCTCAATCACAGGTGTCAACTGCTGCAACATCATCCGGCCCCCAGCCTTATATCTAATCAACCCTCCCAAGATCAGCCATATCAATCTCATAAATAATCACATGGAAAATATGAAATCCAAATAATATCAAAATTTAGTAATAAAACTTGAATAATAAATAGGGAAACTTGGAACCAAAGTAAGGAATTCATCCTTCACATAGAAACGAGATCTCCTAGCTCCCAACATAAGGCATTCAACATTTATAAGAAAATAAGAACTCTTGAACCCAATGATTTATATTTGAAAAAAACCAGTTTTTAATCCATATTTAATTAAGAAATTAATTATTCATAGGTTCCAACTATGGTAAACCTAAAGAATCCACTATAATAAGCTATAAAAATAGTTAAACATACTCTCTATATTTAAACAAGTTCAAAAAACCGAGAGAAGATCAATTATAATTTAACATGCACATTCATTTTATCAATAGAAATTTACATGCTTCACATTATTATCAATTCCATTAACACAATAAAGTTTTATTAAATTAAATATGTGCATTGCATCGATTTGATGATCATCAAATTACAAGACACAAAAAATTAAAAACATGCCTCTTTAATTATTTTGAAAATTAATGAATTAAATCTAGATTTATGTTTTTTACTAATTTCATCAACAACATGATAAAACATAATATCACAAAATGATATAAAATAATATAATAGATAAAAAACTATCTAAAAAATCATGATTCAAACCAATTCCATGGTATAAAACATCAACATACGATTGCTAATTAATTTAATCTTTAATCTAATTAAATCATTATTATGCTAGTTTCACTAAAATCCAAAGGGATAAATAATTATTAGTTTATGATTTCACATAAATAAAATATAAGAAATGAATAAGATACCTCCAAAGAGTCAATGTTCTTCACATGATAATGGACCATCATTACGAATATCTAATGAACTCTCACACAATAACTATGATCTCCCAAGGATTTTGTTCCATAAAAACACTAGAAAATGATAAGAAAAAATCCATTAGAATAGTAAATATCAAATTATAAAACATATAATGAATAAATAAGAGATAAAAATATCAAAATGATAGAAACAACTATAAAAAATAGGTAGATCTTACCTTGTATTACCATAGATAAAACTTGGGAAGACATGGATTAATCCCTATCGAAAGGGATTTGAAAAACATAAAAACCACTCTCGGTCTCCTCAAGTTCAAGAGAGATAAGTTGTAAATATGTTTGGTTTAGGGTATTTATATGCCCATTAAAAAATTTAATAGCATGACTAAGACCCATAGACCACACTGTAGGACTTCTCGACATAGATTTTTCTATGGTGTAGCCCGAGGGACCACACTATAGACACCCTTGGTCCAAGGTAGTTTTGGGTTCCATGGATAGATCCTATTAATGTGGATCTAGGGGTTACGACACAACTATAATCACCACACATAAAGACCCCGTCTTCCATGAAAGGGACTATGTTGTATCCCACTACCCTTTGCATAACTACCCCTAATTAAGAAGTACCCCAAAATACACTATGAGACCCCCTACACTATATCCATAAATCACCACACTACATCTACATGTACTATGGTGAAAAACATACATCCAAATCTTAGTCATTCCATATTTGGTAGTGGCTCTCCCAAAAATCTTCATTTTCCCCCCAATCCTTTGAAAGATCCTCCAATTTGCTCCAACAACAAAACTCACAATAGGAATTGATACCAGGATCTGGGAATTTACATGGCTGGTGTATCACTTCATAGGTAGGGTTATTTTTTTCACTAGACATAATGATATTATGCAAATATTATCTTGAGATTAAGGAATATTAATGTTGAAATTGTGTTTACTAAGAACTCTGTTTATCTATATTTTTTAAATAATTTACATGTTTGATATCTTGAAGATATATTAGCCTATTTTTAAGTTGTTTTATATTGCCTATGATCATATGAAAACTGAATGAAACCCATCAATTAGACCATTCCACAAAGTTATGGGGAAAGGGTCCAACCCCTCTCTATCTTTTTCAGGCTAGTTGCATCATGGTATCTGGGACATTCTGTTATAGGGACACCATGAGAAGTGATGTTCCATAGTTTCTAATTCCACACTAAAACCCTATCGACCCTTGTTTTTAAAATTTATGAATTTATAATTTTACCCCCATTTACCCTCAAACTCTTTTAACCCTTTCAACCCTCTTATTCGACCATGCAGAGGCACACATGGTAAGAGTTCATCCTCCTCTATTACTTTCGTTTTTGGATCATATTTGATTGATTATGAGTGATAGGTATAGATATTTTCAATACTAGATAGTATCACACTACTAGTTTCCCCTATTTATGTGTTAGGGATAGTGTAGAGTTCCCTTGATGAGGTTGAGTTAATACAAATCAGGTGGCCTATGATGTTTGGATGCAACATATACTAGTATTTGGTACTATGTTTTCATAAGATCAAGGATAATCTTACCTTAGGAAAGTTGGTAGAGGGTGTGCCATAGAAGAAAATATACAAGGGTTTTAAATTTTTTATCACTGGTTTGATGTCGTAACATCATCATTGATTATGTGAAGATCATTAAACAACCTAATGATCCCTCATGAAAGGATTTAAGCACTAAAATTAATTCAAACCAATACCACATTAGATTTGAAGATACAAGTGTATTTTACTCATCATTGGTGATCATTTCTTGAAGGAATTAACTTCAGAACCCCCTAAACCATGAACATGTACATTAAGAGACTTTCAAATCATCAAAATTCACATTATAGGTGCTAACATGGATTACTGATGAACCTTTAGACTCTTGAAGATCACCACTACCCCATTACCTTGATCGAAAAAGGAAAACATGGATATGTTCATGGAATGTGTTACTTCCCTCACTAGTATATGAGAGTGATGAGATAGGATCTATCAAATTCGATTGGATAAAGAGTGTATTAAATTTTAATTTTCTCTGGATTAAATATCTAGGTAAAAGATATAGAAATAGAACTATGACCCCCAAATATATATTACTTACTAAATAATCCATAAAAAAACCATATTACCTATTAATTGTGTCATAAATTCCATTCATATTTTCATCACTTACTCATAATATAAAAAATATATTCTATTATAAAATATGAGTGTTTTACTTAACTCAGTCCTCAATTTTTTTTAAAAACCTTGAATATTAAAATAATATTCATTCATAAAATATTTTTCTTTGTATTCACTTAATAACTCATGAATACTTAATAAATAAATTCAATAACAATTATTATAAACTTGAATAATATGAATTTATTTATTTCATGGATATCATTAACACATTAACATTACTCAGACCTCGTAGTGGGGACTACTATGTCATAAAATAATATTCATAAGAATAAGATAGAAGTTTGAATATGCTATGTGTCTAACCCTATCAGACCTAATCTTGATAATAGTGAGTACTACTCACAAAATAAAAGTGGAGTCCAGAAACCCATAAAGGCCCATAAAGAGATAAGTTATAGTCATATAAAATATTATCACTCCTACAAACACATGTCATGTAATATAATATCTTTTTCATACGATATCTCATAAGAAGGATTCATAACGCGTGTCACCACCATTACCAACTTTATTTATTATTTTTATGACTTTTCTGGATGGACTTACATTCTTTTAACATGGCCATGTACTTAATGAAGATAATATCATCTTGGTCATATAGCCCTGAAATATATCTTCCTCTTCTTGGAAGAAATAAATCTTATCATGATCATTTAACCAATACCATGCCACCAATAACACACCCAACACAATATACCTCACCAAAACATCAGTACCATGATTTTTGTCTTGTAGAAAAGAATGTGATCAATTGGTACACACTGATAATGATCCCAATTCAAGATACCAATATATATTCTCCTAAATAAGAACAATCAATCATACCTGAAATATGTATTGTTTCTATCGGAAGGTCTGTCCTCACGATCTCATCAACTCAAGATACCCAAGAGAAAAATTTAGGATAATATGTCTCAATTATTATGAGACCCCATCACTAGATAGTAAAACAACATCTAATTACTATTATCATGATGTATATAGACCATATGACATATGTTTAAGATTATTGTCATGGTATCTCGATGTTCTTATTATAGCCTGGAAACTACTATATCCTTTTGATGTGGCATGAAATCTAAGGAAATTACCATAAAAATAGTGGACACAGTAGTGTAGACACTATATTGGAAATAGAAACACACACACACACACACACACACACACATATATATATATAACTCTATAAATGTAATGGTAATAAAATTACATATCAGAGTTGGGTCTAGAACACCCACTCACAACACTCCCAATTGCACTAGATCCAAAAACTAATAACTCTAGACAAACTAGATCTCACAAGAGAATCATTATTATATTGAGATTTATCTTTAGTCACGGGGTCCTCCACGTTATCTTGTGTAGCTACTTTGATAATTGTGATTTTACCTCTCTAAGAAAAATCCCTCAAGAGATGAATCTAATAAAGTATATGATTTTTCTTTTGGTGTGACTTGGGATTCTTTGAAAGGAACATTACTATAGTATTAAAACATTAAATTATATCAAGTTCTACACTTCTAAGAAAAAAATAATATTTAAGACAAATTCCTGTATCCAGACTGCATCTATAGCAACATCAGAAGACACTATATACTTAAATTATTCTATAAAATTGGTGACGGAGGGTTTTTTCATGCATCACCAGCTAACCATACCACTATTCAGGAAACATACATAGCCTAATTATGATATCATATCATCAGTATTTGTCTGGAAACTAGCATCAATTTATCCTCTCCCGGCTAGTTCATCATCTCTTCCATACACTAGGAATATATCCTTTGTATGTCTCAAGTACTTTTGGATATTTTTGACAGCTAAGAAATGCAACTCCCATGGATTAGCTTGATATCTTCCATCCATGCTTAAATTAAAGTAAACATAAAAACAATTATATAGTATTCCACACAAGATAGAAACCAATGCCGAATCATAATGGATTCTAATCGTCCTTTCAATATCCTTATGTGTTTACAGATACATTTTCTTATACATATTGATACCAAGAGATATTGGAAACAATCCTTTCTTTGATTTTTCCAAGTTTTATATTTTGAGTACCTTGTTAATATATGCACTTTTAATTATCCCAATAAGCCTCTATTATCTATCTTGATAGATCACATATAAGCTACTTAACCAAAGTTTTTCATGGAGAAGAATTCATTCAACTTAGTCTTAACTAACTATAATACTTTCCCTTATTTAACCATAATTAATATGGAATTAACATATAATACTAGTAAAACAATTTCATTTCTAGTAACATTCAAAGAGAAAAATAGAACTCTTTTAACATTGATGAAACCAAATTCTATTATGGTCTTATAAAAATGAATATTTCATGATTGTGATGCCTGATACAACCCAAAAATGGATCTTTAAAGATAGAATACTTTACTATAACACTTTGACCTAATAAACCCTTCCTGTTGAGTCATATAGAAATATTTAACCAACTACCCATTTAGAAAATCAATTTTGGCATCAATTTTCTAAATTTAATAATCCTGGAAGGATTATTTTTCTCATAATATTTTGATATATTTTATCATTGAAAATGATTATAAGTATTCATCGTAGTCTATGACTTGAAATTTCTTAAAACCCATTATAACTATTCATGTTTTATAGGTATTTACTTTACCATCCATATCTATATTTTTCTTGAATACCCATTTTCACCTAATGAGTTTTACATCAACTGGAGTGTCATTTAAAATACAAAATTGATTTTGGTACATATACTACATTTCATAATGAATATATTCTTATCATCTAGTAACATCATTTCCATCTACAACTTTCATATATGTTAGAGGTTCATTATTAATCATGTTGTTATCATTGATCCACCAGTCAAATTACAATTTATATTTTTTACTCTTTATTACCTTAGTGAGTAGGGTCAGCCCACAATGAAGGTTGGTGAGATGACCTATGGAATTATTAAATGACTTAAACTACTAAAAAGATAATTAAAAATATGATTGAAAAGGTAAATGGTGTATATGGAATGAATATGTGTAATTTAATGTTATTTTTTTAAGATCTAACTATGTTCAGTGTATAGAAAAGAAAAAATATTATCAAGAGAAAATCAATTTTCCAGATAATTTATTTCTTCATTTGTGAATTAATAATTGAAATCAACGATAAAAAACATTTAGTTAAATTCTCATTATAAAAGTTTTACCAACAACTATATGATTTTATAGTTCATCACATACAAAACTCATTCAATTATAAAAATCAAGAAGATAAATTTATATTTGAATAGATCGCACAAACAAAGATAAAAATATGAACCAAAAAATATAATTTCTCCACATAATTAAGTTAAGTTAATGTTTTTATTTATTGAAACATAATCATAAGAAATTGAGAAATAATAAAAGAAAAAGAAAATGGGAAGAAAATTCCATCAGTCAAGTTGAAGTTAGTATCTCTTTGCTTCTACTTTGCCTATCCCATCCAATGAATCTCAAACTCGTGCTACCAAAAATTTCCTAATCATAGCTCTAGAGTCCATGTTATCCCCTATCCAAAAATTTTACCATTAAATAATGGTGTGTCATGAACCAACCTAGGTCGACCTTGACCAGTCACCCGAGCCAACCCATCACAAGGACCTAAAGACATTCCCAATGCTCTTGGGATGAAATATAGTGTTAGGAATAAAGAATAAATCAATTGTGAATTATTTATCCTGAGAAATATTAGATAAATAATTAAAAATAGAATAATATAATTAACACTAGATGTGTAAAATAAATAAATCTAGACATACCTCTATGTGACTACGTAGGTCACCACCAACAAATTAACCATACTCTCTTAGCGAAGATTAGATTGAAACTGAAAAAATGATAGAAATATATGTGGAAACACAAAAATTCTTAGTGTTTATTCAAAAATAGAATCCACATACTAAGAATTACCTTTAAATAAGAAACCATTTCAAGATAGTTTGAAATATAAATGTATAAACACATGGTATTAATTTCATTTGAAAACAAGTAACAAGATGATATTTTTCTAAAACCATTTAACCTTTTTTATTTCCAAATAGTTTCTAAATAATTAATAATTTACAATAAACAATTTTTAGGAATGGTCATGTGAAGAAAGAGTCATTTTAGTAAGAAAACATAATAGTGGAAAACCAATTCATAAAAGTGACACAAAATAGAGGAAAGTAGTGAATATGTAAAACATGTTTCATGGGATCTCAGGAGTAGTTAGGATGGTCTAGAAAAAATACATAGACATTGAAATAATCAATCTTTAATGGTACCAAGAATTAATAATCAAATCACCCTAACACCCAACATAACCCTCACTGCTTTGGTTAGGGGCCATATCCCATAAGTAGAGTGAGTCTATCTCGGTGCCATTAGTCATAGAGTGATAATAAACTAACATTTCATCTGTACCTAGAGCTCCCTCATAACTACCCAAGGCTTACGATGAATTTAAAATAGAGGTGTATTTTATAAAGATATCATATACATATATATCATACATTTTTTAGAAAAACAAACAATTCAATTTCTTATCTCCAAACTCCCTTTTAAGAGAAATTACTTTTCCTTTTCTAAAATACACAACAATTCACAAGACCCTTTATTGAGAATACATTACATATCACACATTTATTACACACCAAATTTCCAATATAAGGGTTATGACTTAATAAGTTTTTTCATTTCCTTAAAACATTTCAAGGTGCTAACTTGGCCTGATCATTTAAAAAGGAAACACTATTTGTTTTTAAAACCACTTTTTTCCAAGGCTTCCATGTTCCAATACCACACTTCAAACTTAAACACATATACACCTTGATATATATATATATATATACACCCTTGATCCCAATTTACATGTTCCCATCTCCATGAGTAATGATATACTAATAGAAAACCTATATATATTTATATATGTATGTATCTCTCTCTCTCTATCTCTATGTGTGTGTGTGTGTGTGTGTATAAGTCACATTTAAAAATTTAAGGAATTTGGGAATCCTTTGAAAGATTATTATAAAACCAAAAATTGAATCAATCCTTATAATAAAACTAGTTGAATTACCAAAAAGCTTTTGGGAATTTTCAATTCACATGTTAAAAATCCTTTAGATCACATTTGATCATTTAGAAATTTTAAAACATTGGAACAAGCTTGAAAAAATACTTAAATTCGCACATGCTAAATATTATAGGGAAAAAAGTAAAACAAGGGATAACCAAATTCCATTCATCACAATTATTTTATATAATATACTTCATAATATTTTGAAAACTCCCACAAAAATACCAAGAAATAATAGTTATTAAGTTAAAGGCTTGGACATTGGGTAACCTACCTAAAATGGTGTCTACTTCACCAATAACATCCCAAATTTACCTCAAGAGGAACTAAGGAACTCCAGAAAAATATGAGAAACCCAAAATTCACAAAATCTCTAATTAAAAATCTAGGTAAAAAAGAAAATAAGAGAAAAACCTACCCATATTTGATGGATAACATGTCTCATTCAACAACCCTAGTCAGAATGGGATTCAAATCTGTCCTCATGAACCCTAGGATCCAAGAATCACCCAAAAAACACCGTATTTGGGTTAGAGTTTTTTGAGGTTTCACACACTACACAAGAGATAAAGGAATCCATAAAATGGAAGTAGAAGGAAGAGGATAATACGTGAAGCTAACCTAAGGTGACAACACCAAGAAATGGGGAGAGAATTAGTTGCGAATAGAGGGAGAAGGGGGGGGGGGAGTGGTGGATGGCTGGGTAGACCTCCTGGCATGTGCATGAAACGTAGGAGGAAGGGGTGGGGGTTGGTGTGACATAAGGAAGAAAAGTGAAGAAAAACCAAAGGGAAAACTAAAAAAATAAAAACAAATAATAATAATAATAATAATAATAATAATAATAATAAAACAATAAGAAAAACATTTTTTCTAAACTAAGAGGTGTGCATAGTTTCCTTACGATTTAACCAAACCATGCATCAAACATTTTCCCTCACTGGGAAAACTTAGATGCATACATGGATGGTTTTCACAGTTATTCTATCCATGTTCCAACCCAGAAAAAAACTCTTTAAGGAATTGTAGTTCCCTTGCATGGTTTCCTCATAGTTATACTAACCATGCAGGCTAACCATGACCCCTTTACTAAATTCTATAAAATTATATTTTTTAGGTGGGATGCACTTGAAAATCATCACCCAGACCAAAAATAAAAAATCAATAAAAATATTAATAATAAAAATGTTTTAGGTGTGTAAATTCTCCCCACCATTATTTTTTCTCCACCTAGAAATCCTCAACTGATTCAGAAGACCATTGAACAAACAACATTAGACCTCCTCAATTGGAACCTGATTCTCTAAAACCATGAAACATTAAGAATACATTGATGCAATATCTATGAAACCAACCAAAATAAAACATGATGACCTACCAATCTCAACTCATCTCTCAACGAACCTCTGTACTAAAGAATCAAACACTCCCTTACCCAAACAAGCATGCATGAGATTCCATAAACAAAATCATCAAAGGAAACAAGGTTAAAATTAACATGGTGGGATACCCACCTTATTATAAGTACTCTAAAACAATTTTCATTATATTTAATCAATTCTCAATAGCCACTCTGATTGAGACAAATCCCTAAAGGCATGAACACCTAATTTTTTGGATTATACTTAAAACCCAAAGACAAGATCCAAATCTTATTAAGGAAAACAAAGAAGATCAAGAATTATAAAAGGTATCCCTACCACAAGGGTTCTATTAACACAAAATTTAAAGTAATGAGAGGCCACCCCAAGGGAAAACACTTCCTCTAAGAGAAAACCAGAATTAAAAGAAATTATTTGAGACACTCAATCAAGGAACCACACAAAATTTCCATTAATACAAACATCTAAGTCTCTAAAAACTCAGAACAAACATTACTTAAAACAAACAAAAACAAGAGATACCAGGAGAGTGAGTATAAGAAACATCCAAAATTACCTAAAAAAAGATCCCAAACAAGAATAGATGATTATACCCATTGAAAAAATGCATGAAGAGGAAGTAACTTGGACATCATATTTGAAACACAGAAACCCCGATGAATCTATATGAATAGTAAAATCACCATTTAGGATACAACCTACATTGGGGGTAACACCCATCCCATTCATAAATGAATGCACCCAAGACTTCCACTTCTCAACACCTCATAACAGGATCACCTGGCCAAGCTATAATCCTCTAAAACCTCAAAACACAATTGATCACTGAGATAAATTTATCTCCAAGTCAATCAACCACTTACTAAGAGACTCAAGGAAACTCCAAAGTGAAGAACCAAATGAGGTATCCTAATAAAAGACCAATTCAAAAGGAGGATTAGACTTAACTACTCCACTTGGAGTCTGTTAAAGGCTTCCAACAAGAAGGTTACACTCCCTAGACATAGAGACACCACTTGAGAACAACCTAAGACATGAACTTCATGAAACCAATCAAAAAATTGTTGGGGAAAGTCCAATTAAAATTAAAACATCAAATTTAAATTAAGACACATAAAAATTAAGGAAAACCAAAAAAAAAATATTCACAATATCTTTCAAAATCCCCTCAAAACCAATAAGTTTCCCCTAATTAAAATCCATTTAAAAATTTTACACCCAAGAACAAACCACAAAACTTAATTTCAAAGATAATATCAAAAAATTTAAGTTCATTTAAAAAAAATAATTTTCAAAACACTACACCCCTCCAATTTTAAGACATAACATTAATCCTTTAATAGATTAAAACATTTTTGGAAATCATTTGAAAATTCCATAAATCATTCATTAAAATTTCTATCAAAATACAAAACATTTTCATCATTACAAAATATTTTAGAAACCCTATTTTCAGTTTTAAAGTATGCCCTTTACTCTTAAAACATCTTTTACATTGCAAAACACCCACATAAATTGATAGACACTTTAAAACAAACTAAAAACCAACTTTCTTAGTTTTAAATCGAATTTCAACCATTTTAAATTGAATCATCAATTATTTAAGAAAAGTATTCATTAGAAATCCAAAAAATGAATTTTTTCGTTAATTTAATAAAAATCATTTATTACTTTTAAAACTAAAATAACACCAATTTAAAATCAGAATTTAAATAATTAAAACTCTCACTTTTCTGAAAAAAAAACAACATACCATAATCAAATAAAAAAAAAACAAAACAATTTCTAATGCACAATTTTAAGAGGGGACTAATGTTAGTCAACAACCTGGCTTCATGGCTTGGTGGACCATGGGAGAAATATACCACTAACACCAAGATTCATAAACAACAATGTAATTGGGCACCAAATGTCTTTTTAGGACCTAATAGATCACTAAATAACACAACTTTACTCCCCTATTTCATCCCTAAACCTCTAAATAATTAAACAACTCACAAAACTCAAGACTTGAAGCCTGAATTATCATGGAAATTGGGGCTCTAAATAATAAAGAGATAGCTAGATTCTTCCACATGTACCTTTCGACTCCCAATAGTCATATATCTATCCACCATTAAATCCCAAATAATAAAGGGAATTCCAGAACATGATATCTGATTTGATTTTGTCATTGTTTCATCAGGAAATGTTTCATGGAATGGGTTTCCCATGTCATGTTACCATTTTCACATTTCCCTAAAACTCCCAATGGTTCCCCCATTTGTATCAAGGTACAAAACTACTTACCAAAGGCTAGTGGTTGTCTGGGTTTTCTGACCAAATGACTGTTAGAGACTCACATTGGTCTAGAGGATGGGTGGTTGGGCTCAGTTTACCCTATTGAGATGAATTGTATCCCACTCTAGGACTCTCTTATAGATTTAATATATGCTCATGAATCTCTTCATAACCCCAATGTGGGAATAGTTACCCTAACAAATGATTATGGGTTAATTTATATTATATCTGTGGAGAGACCGAGACTTCTTTATTGAATCCATCTATATGTATCTGTGGATCTTCATCACTCTCTAGTAATAGGAAGTTTCTTATATGCTGAATCCATATAGCTGAGTGCTTCAGAATATACTCCCATATGAGGAGGCGATTAATATTCTGAGCATAGGATTGATCCATTAAGATTAATCCTCCATATCCTAGTTATTACATGAATCAAAACCCACGTAGATTGTTTAACTCAGGAAGTTTTACGTAATGAGGAAGGAACTATATGGGTTACTAGGTCACCTTCAAGATTGGGTCCTAGAGGGACATCTTATGTATTCTGAATATAGCATGAATCAAAGTTTTCATAGTTCATTTTTATTATAAATATATATTAGTGTCACCTGTGACATTATAGAGACTCCTAGATTGTTGGAAAAAATCCCTCAAGTCGTACCCTTGGTATGTTTTGGGTGTGATTGTGTTTGTTGAAAAATCCAAATGATCACGAATGAGAATGGTTGGTGTTTGCCGAAGACGGGTTTTTAAGGTGGCACTATTTTCTAATGTTTTCCAAAAGTTTGGACCTCAAAATCTGAAGTTTGATGTTGAAAAAGGAAGGATTTATTCATAGGAGTGAATGATATAAAAAACTTTGAAGAAAATTGTTAAATAATGAGAACTACATACCACAATTCATGGACTACATACCATGTTCTAGGAACTGTATGCGGAGAGGTGGGAACGGTACGCTGGAGCGGTACTCAAAACCGAAAATGGTTTGAAGAGGAAGGCAGTGTGGTATGCAGATGGATTGACGTCAGTGGAGGAGATCGACCATGTAGGAACCAATATCGTACGTGGACCGGATAGGAAAAACAATTCGTGAGTGGCTTGGGGTTCATGACGGTAGAAGGATCGATATGCAGTGAAGGCTGGATTAAAGATTTGGTAAATCATAGATTAACGGTTTTTTTGGGTATCTCTTCCTATATAAGAATCACTAATCCCACTGATTATTGTTGAGACCGAATATCATTAGAGAACATATTTTTGGTCCGAGATTTTTCAATGTCTGAAGGGAGTTTTCAAGGGAGAATTCCGTGAAAGCTGAAGTGGTTCGCATGGAAGATATTACATCAAAGGTTTTTCGGAGATCTGTAACCTGCATAAGACAAGGTACGCGGAGGAATAAGGCATGATATGTGATCATTTATCGAATGTAGTCCAAAAAAAATGAATAGTAATGAACATAGGGTGATTCGTAGAGGCACTTCGAGAACAAAGAATAGTTCACAAATAGGAGGGGTTTCATAGAGGAGGTTCGCAGGATTGGTACACAGAGGCGATATGCGGTAGCAAAGGTAGAGGTAGTCAGCGAACGAAGGGGGGTTTGTGGAAGTAGAAACAATTCGTGAAGGAGGTGTTCCACGTAACAAACCTGGTACTCAGTACATGGGAGAGAAGGTGGTTTGCGATTTGCCCAGGGATTCTTGTGAAAGCTTCAAATCAGTTTGCGAACATATTTTCCGGTACCTAGCAGTACTCGGGAAGGTGGACTTCATCTACTGTTGAAAAAGGAACTTCAACAGATCATCTACCTATAGTTGAGGATGTATGAATTCATGAAAATTAAGGGACCTAAATGTTCATAAACTGTGATTGACCTAAAAGTCTATAAAATATGCATGGATTCCTTTCTAAGAGCAGTTAGTGTAGGAATAGTAAGATGGTGACTCTTTCTACTAATAGTGATCTACAGAAAGAGGTATGGGGAGTCCCCCATGGGAATTCCGTGAGAAGACCCTGAATTTTGTAAAGGCAGTGAGCCTAGGAATAGAAGATCTATCCCCAACATTGTACTCATTATTGGCTGTGAACCTTAGTGAATTTGGTACATCATCACATTGCCATTTTATGCTCCTTAGATGTATCCCAGTGATGGTTAAACAAGTAAAAATTGCTATGTCTAGTGCATGATTTCATATCTGGTCATATATTTCAATGGGGGGAAGAGAGAATTGAGTTTCATCTAACAATGAAACAAGATCCAAAAGGGAGAGAGTTTTAATCTTTCATACCCTGAATCACCCCCCCTCTCAGGGTATTCGACCTAGTGGACCTATCCATTTTTATCAGAGAAAAAATTTAAAAGTCATTGGTTATCTCCCAATAAAAATAAATGGAGGTGGTCAATCATAAAGGAATTCTCATCTTTGAAGAAAATAATTTTCAACTATAAAAGAATTTGAGGCTGAAGAGTTGGAGGGCTGAAAGGATCATATAATAGATGTTTTGGTGGCAGTTGTTAGAAATTCATTAATAAGGGAGTAAAGTTAAAATGAATAAGAAGAAATTGAAGGAATATTTTATCTTCAAGCTAAATTAGAAGTTTCCCTTGAAGAGGTAGATATTTTGAGAGCCAAAACAAGGAAATCTGAAAAAGTTGTTCATGATTCCAAACTATTTATCCAGTAGTAGGTAGAATATAATTCTAAGTTGAATGTAGAAATTGAAAAGCTGAGGTCTTCAATGCGAGAAATCTCAAAAAAGGTAGTTGAGTAAAAGCTCAAAATTGAAGAACAGAAAATAGAAATTGAATGTTTGACTAAAACTAGAAAATATCAAATTAAACATATCAAACAATTAGAAGAAAAAGTCATCAGTATATAATGAGAAATTGAAGATTAAAAGAAACTACTAACTCTTGGTTCATCATTCGGAAATAAGATCATATATGAAACATATGAGATGTGATTTGAGAAGATAAGTCCATCAAAATAGAAGGAAAAATCAATTTTGAATGATAAGGATGGTATGAGGCTTAATCTAAAATAAAAGAAGTTATGGTTCATGTCAGACCAGAAGCACCCACTCCAAGATTGAAGATTGAATTGGGTACGAAGCAGAATCAGAAAATTCAGAGAGCCCAAGGCTCAATTAGTGGTTCATCATTACCACAGAAAATTCACCTCACATAAGATGCAATTGTTGTGGAAATATTGGACACTCTTAGAATGTATGTTCAATTGCAAAGATGTACCAAAGGGAACAAGAACAATAGGGGTGATCGTACAAAGCTCAAAATTCTAGGTCATCATTTGATGGTCATTGTTTTAGGTGTAAAGGACCCAAACATATGGTATGATATTGCACGTCAATAATGCAGATGAATGTACTGATCTAGATATAATTTGTCTATAAGAAGCAGTCAAATGTGTCATCAAAAGAGATGAAAATTCAAAATCAATTTACATATCTATAAATTGAATCTAGTACATCATATACTGAAGAAGATCAGGATTATCATTCCATGTCGGATATGAATTCAAAGAGTTGGGTCAAAAAGAAAAGGGCCGAGTAGGCCGTGGTTGCAGAAATTGTGTTCAAGGCATCAGATCACAAGGGGATATGGATAATTAACTATGGATACACTTCCAATATGATGGGAAATAAAGATCTAGTGACTGGAATTAGGTATGATAAAGAAGGTATTGTAAGATTTCTCAATGATGAGGGCCTGAAAATTATTGTTTCAGGAAAATCCAAGTTTGGAGGAAAATACACGAGATAAGAAAATTTCTTGGTTGTTGAGGGGCTTATTCACAATTTTCTTAGTGTTAGTAAATTGTGTGACTCAAGACATGCCATAAGTTTTTCCAAGAAATTATGTATCATCAACGTAAATTAAGGTGATTTTGTGTTTCAAGGAGTGAATACGAAAGGGAATATCTACCACGTGAGTGGAGAAGAAGATATGTTCTTTCTGACCAAGGATGAAGAAAAAAAGTTATAGAATAAGCGTTTTGGAAACATAATCCAAACGTCTTTGGAAGATATAGTGACATATGATGCTACTCAAAATCTCCACAGATTATCACATGATCGTACTCATACGTGTGATGCCTTTTAAACTAGGAAAGATCATTCAAAATTTATATAAACCAAAGGAGAAAATGTCAACAAGATTGCTTGAGTTTGTGAATATTGATGTGTGCGGGCCAATTTCTCCAAGGGCTATTGATGGAATGAGATATTATGTCCTCTTC
This sequence comes from Viscum album, assembly GCA_963277665.1. Lineage (NCBI taxonomy): Eukaryota > Viridiplantae > Streptophyta > Magnoliopsida > Santalales > Viscaceae > Viscum > Viscum album. The sequence goes on along the minus strand of OY728157.1, from coordinate 448,737,835 downwards.
ATTAATGATTATAACAGAATGGAATTATTTTCAATAATCACCCACAAATATGAAGTGTTCGGTTTCATCACAAGATATCGGTGAGAATATGAAAATATGTTTGGTTAGAAATTCCCAACGATTTTAATAGATAATGAAAGAGAGTTCATACATTTCCAAGTGGAGGATTATCTCGAGAAACATGGGATAAAGAATCAAGTTTCAATAGTAATAACTTCACTGCAGAATAGAGTAGTTGAGAGAAGAAATCAAATTGTCAACAACATGGCTAGAAAAATGCTCATTGAGAATGAACTTCTAGAGAAATTTTAGAAAGATGTAGTAATGATAGAAGTATACACTTCAAATAGAGCTTTACTTTGTCCAAAAGGGGATAAGACTCCATATGAGTTTTGGTATGGAAAGAATCCATCATTGAAGTACTTTTGAATATTGGGAAGTAAAAGTATCTTTCTCAATAAGGAGAAACATAGGAAATTTGAATCCCATGGGGATGAAGGAATATTTCTTGGATACTAAAAAAAGAGAAAAGCATATAAATGCTTCAATAAGTGGATAAGAATGATAATTGAAAGTCATGATGTTACTATAGTAGAAAATGAATAGAATATTCAGCAAATACTTGATCAGAATCAGCAGGATAGTGATGAAGAGATGAGAAGATCGGGAGACACTCTTGATATAGAGGATGATTCATAAGAACACTCAGATGATTAGAATAAATCAGTTTCTATCTAGATATCAGCAAGAAGAGCGAAATTGATAGGAAAAACATAATTGGTGATCAGACAACACTAGTACATACAAGGAGGATTAAGAATCTACAACAAGAATCATATGTATCATAGGTGAAACCAAAATGTTTTGATGAAGTAGTTGAATATGAGAAATGGGTTCAATCCATGAATTAAGATCTTGAACAATCTAACATGGGAGACTGTTTCCTGACCAACAGGCAAGAATGTCATAGTGACAAAATGGGTTTTCTCATAATAAAATGAATGAAGATGGTGTTGTGATTCAAAACAAAGCATGAATTTTGTGAAAAGAGTACTCCCAGATAGAGGGTATATATGTAGATGAAACATTCTCACCTATTTCAAGGATGGAGAAAATCATATTATTCTTGGCCAAAGTAGTGCAAAGAAATATTAAGGTTTTTTAGATGGATTTCAAGTCATAATTTATGAATGGAGTTCAAGAAGAATATGTTTACATCGAGAAAAAATATGGTTTTCTCATCCACGAAGATGATAACAGGGATTTTCAGTTGAAGAAGGAATTATATGGTTTGAAGAAAGCACCAAGAGAATGATATTTAAGGATTGATCAGTTTCTAAAGAAGCTTGGTTTTCAACATGGTGGAGTTGATTACAATCTGATTTTCAACAATGGAAATAGTCAAAGGATGATGGTTCTAGTTTATGTTGATGTCATATTTTTTGTTAGATCAGATAAAGCACAATGGAGATAGTTTTCTAAATTCATTAAAAGTGAGTTTGAAATGTCGATGATTGGTGAGATGACATTTTTTCTTATCTTACAAGTGATGTAAGGAAGGAATGTAACTTTTATTTCTCAATATAAATATTCCAAGGAGGATTTTAGAAGGTCTGTAATGGATAATTCTAAAGAGATGCAGACTACAGTTGATACCCATTTGAAACTGTCTCAAGATGATGAAGGAAAGCTATTTAAAATCACATAATACATGAAAATAATTGTAATGATGTTGTATCTGATAGAGACAAGGCCTGATATTGAATTTTCCACATTCCAAGAAGCGAGGTATCAAAGTAATTTCAAGGAGAGCCACATAGATGCAATAAAATTAATTCTTTGGTATATCATGGGCATACAAGATTTTAGGCTAATGTCTAATGAAAAGTCAAAGCCAGAATTATTGGGATATACTTATACGGATTGGGATGGTTCAAAAGATGATAGGAAAACAACATCATGTGGTTCCTTTTATCTTGGATGGTTGTGTAATTCTTGTTTAAGCAAGAAACAATATATCATTTCATTGAGCACCATAGAAGATGAATACATTGTGGGTACTCAAACCTGCACGTAACTATTGTGGATGAAGAAACAACTTGAAGATATGGGAATTGAGGTGAAATATCTGATCAGAATCCATTGTGATAATTCAAGTTCTATAAATCTGAGAAAAAAATACAGTCCATCACTCAAGGACAAATAACATTGAAATAAAATAACATTTTATTAAGGAGAAGGTGTAGAAAGGGCTTGTGAAGTTGGAGTATGTGCCTACAGAAAAATAGGTTATAGACATTCTAACAAAGGCCTTAACCAAATAAGCATTTGAATGGAATTGAATGGCTCTGGGAGTCCAATCGACTCCCAAACTTTTAAAAGTGTGGATGTGGGTCCCCCTCTCTTTGAGGTATGGTGTGTTTTTTCCTAATGTACTGATATGTGTTATTTACCCTATTGAAAACAACCTTGACATGCCCTTCAGGTTTATTGAAAAAGGGGGAGAAAGTGTGACTATTCAGGGGAGAAAAGACATGGAGAGAATCTGTTAAGTGGAGCAGTGAGATAGGGGGAGTGGAAGTTGATATGAATCTATTTGTTTGGAGGATCTATAATATTGGGGGAGCATTAAATTTTATTATGATAGAAGTGATCGATCAATGATTAGATATCATGATGGTTGAGGTTCATGATTAAGTCAGTTAATTGGTATCAATTTATCCATATCGTATCAGAAATTGGTGATTAGTAATGGAGTGATTCATCGATGAACTTTTCATTATACTCTTGTTTCTCACACCAATCATGGATCAGGTGGGATTAGAGTATGTGTTGAGTAAATCTGTGATCACTATCTTAATCACATAAAGAAAATGGTGGCTGAAGTTGGAAGGAGTTTTAATGAGGTATCAAAAAGTGAATAATTATTATGAGAAGAGTTGTCAACAAACCTAAATGGGGAGATTGTTGGGAAAAATCCATCAAGGTGTCCCCTCGGTATGTTTTTCATGTTATTTTGTTTGTTGATAAATCCATATGATCGTGAATGAGAATGGTTGGTGTTTGTTGTAGACATGTTTTTAAGGTGGCATAGTTTCCCAGTGTTTTCCAAATTTTTGGGACTCAAAATCAGGAGTTTGATGTTATAAAAAGAAGGATTTCTTCATAGGAGTGAACAATATGAATAAAATTGAAAAAATTGGCAAAGGATGAGAACTGCGTACCACATTTCATGGACTGTGTACCATGTTCTAGGAACAGTATATAGAGAAGAGGGAACAATACACCAGTGCAGTTCAAGAAATCTAAAATAGTGTGCAGAGAAAGGAGGTGCGGTACACAGATGTATTAATGTTGGTGGAGGAGATAGACTATGTAGGAAAAAATACAACACACATACCAGATAGGAAAAAAGCTTCGTGGGTGGCTTGCGGTTCGCAGTGGCAGAAGGATCAGTATGCGGTGAAGGATGGATTGAAGATTTGGTAAATCTTAGATTAGCAGTTTTTGCGGGTATCTTTACCTATATAAGAATCACTAATCCCACTAATTACTATTGAGACCAAATATCATTAGATGAAATATTTTTGTTCTGGGATTTTGGAAAAGTCTGAAGGAAGTTCACAAGGCAGAATTATGCAAAAGCTGAAGTGGTTCGCACGGAATAAATTCCATCAATGGTTTTTGTGGATAGCTGTAACTCGCATAAGACACGGTGCATGGATGAATAAGGCACAATACATTTCCAGTTAACAAAGTAAGTCCATGAACAAAGAACAATTCTTGGACATATGGCGATTCATAGAGGTAGTCTGCGAAGAAAGAACAGTTTACAGATAGGAGGGGTTTCATTGAGGAGGTTCGTAGGATCAGAACACAGAGGCAGTTCGTGGTAGCGAAGGTGGTGGCAGTCAGAGAACAAAGGGAGGTTTGCGAAAGCAGTAGCGGTAAGTGAATCAGGTGTTATGCATACCAAAACCGACACTCAGTACACAGGAGAGTAGGTGGTTCACAATTTTCACAAGGAATATTGCCAAAGCTTTAAATCAGTTTGCGAATGTAATTTCTAGTACCTAGCAGTACTCAGGAAGGTGGAATTCATCTATAGGTGAAAAAGAAACATCAACAGAGAATCTACCAATATTTGAGGATGTAGTAATTCATGAAAATGAAGGGACCTACATGTCTATAAAATGTTATTGACCTACAGGTATATAAAATATGGGTGGATTCATTTATAAGAGTAGTGAGCGTACGAAGAGGAAGACAATGACCCTTTCCACAGTCAGTGATCTAGATAAAGAGGCTTTAGGAGTGACCATTGGGAATGCAATGAGAAGACCCTAAACTTTGTAATGGTAGTGAGCCTGGGAATATAAGATCTAGCCTGAACATTGTACTCATTATTGGATGTGAGCCTTAGTGAATTTGGTGTATCGCCACATCGCCATTGTATACTCCTTTGACATAGCCCAGTGAGGGTGAACCAAGTAAAAATTACTATGTCTTGTGCATGATTTCATATCTGGTCATATATTACTACAGGGGAAGATAGAATTGAGTTTTTTCTAACAATGAAAAAGATCCAGAAGGGAGAAAGTTTTAATCTTCCATAACCTGATTCAACCCCTCTCAGGGTATTCGACCTACTGAACCTAACAGTGCAGATGACATGATTACCGCAACTCCCTAAGATAATGTGAGCCATATCTGGTGTGAGAAACAAGAGATTGAAAGTAAAAATTATATTTCTTTGGGTAAAGAACTTAGATGCTGGGATATCCCTGAATGATCATTATGGATCTCTAACCTTAGATAGAGGTATCCTACATATCCTAAGTATGGAAGGAATTAGAGTCTTTATGGTTCTTGTGATGTTGGGGCTTACACATTGAGGTTTCCCTCAATGATGGAGATTTATGATTCCCTTGAGGTTTTCATTGCACCCCCCTAAGACCATGTGATCCATACATGGGGTGAGAAACTAGGGGGAGAATATGATTAGACTCATGGTGTATGGTTATAGGATTTGTATATTAGAATATCCCTTGGGGTGTTTGGTATAGAGCTTAAGCCTTAGAGAGGTGTCCTACATATCCTGTTTATGGAAGGAATTATAGTTATCATAGTTCATTTTATGTAAGATCTTACACACTAAGGTTTCTTTATACCATTTTAGGGGTTCTATAGGGAAGATGATATGGCCATTGCATCACCCTAATCCCACATGATTCAAACTCATTTGTGAGAAATAATTGATAACAAGTAATCAATTTCCTTACTTTGGACAAGGTACTCATATGATGGTCCCTCCATGGATGATCAATATAAAGGTTGGGCCTCATAGGGAGGTGGACTACACATCCTAAATATGGAAATAATTACAGTCATCATAATTCCCTTTATTTTAGGACTTACACACTGGGGATTTTCTATTGATCAGGGCATACATGTTGAGGACAGAAAACATTGTAAAATCTTGGGATGCCTTGATGATCTAGTCTTATTTCCTAGAAGATGTTTCAAGTACCGATTGTCTTGTCCTTGGGTTTATCAAATGACCTAGATAGAAACATATGGATAGTGTCGCGAGAGAAAGTGTGGCACAATCCAAGAGGTGTCATGTATCTCAGCTGACACCTATGGGAGACACCATAAGTCCTGGACGACATGCCTGGAGGGCATCGAGAGTCGCATATGACATGAGCAAAGCATGTAGCGGGGGATCAGTTGCATTCCCAAATTCTTTTTTGAGACTTATATTACACGAGAAAAGCCGTTATATGATTCAGGTGATGTGTCCGAGGTATGTCACAAGTCTTTGGTGATAGACCCAGAGGGTTCACAAGATCGAAGTGGAACACATTGGTGAACTTTATGATGTTCCATGACACATTTGTAGGACTTCATGTGTCCCAAATGAATGCAAAAGTGGTGTAGAGAAATCTAGGAAATGTTCCCTAGTGCTATTGAATGTCTTCGGATGACACATTCAAAGCGCATGAGGGGAAACGAGCATGTTAGTTTCTTTAAGGCTCGTGTGATTTGGAGGACATGCGGTATGTTCTTCTCATTTCCTTTAGGAAGTCCTTAATGTGATCTATGAGTAATCACACAAATCACTTTATGTATATTTCATGACTACTCTAGCTACTCACTGGTATATTACCTGATGGAAAGATGACTGATCACATGATCAGTTACCTCGAGAAGTTCGTAGAAGTCGAGAGATGAATCCTATAGAGCTTGGGAATCCGAACTATTGAAAATACAACCCGTGTAGTGGTACTCAAAAAACCTAACCCTTTAATTGTGTTGGGGTGGGGAATTTATAGGAATCCCCACCCCTGATGATTTCCAATTTGGGCGGTGTAACTGGTGCATGTCCAGGCTAGAGTTGGTGAAAGGGCCTGGAACCACACGGTTTCGCGAGTCTCTGCTGTGAACTGCTTCAAGCATGTCACCTGATTTTTAGAAATCGAAAGTCTCTTTCATCAACATGTCCTTTATTATATTAATTCCAATCATTGAACACTTATTCGATCATGAGGTTATGTCTAAGTACCACTATGTTGTTATGATTTCATGTCTGAGGTCCTTCACAAGATTCAAATTTTCATGACTCGACCCAAGACAAGGCTCGAGCTACAACTACCCAAAGACCACCTACATAGATCACGGTTTGGAGACAATAACTGAAGGCACAAAAAACTTGGGGAGGCATTTTCAGAAGAACCTACACACACACATGCATCCTACTCAATGAAAAAGTACAGAGGAAAATTAGAAAAACTGAAAACTACTATAAAGTAAAATGAATATGCATGAAAATATAGAGGGTACAAGTGTACGATAGTGTTAACTGAAAATTAAAAGGAAAAAACACAATCCTAAACCAGAAAACTTTCCCAAACTAATGAAAAATGAAAAATGTAATAGATGAGAGAGTCTCTCTCTTGTATCCTAACTCCGACCCCCATACGTGGTCAACACAGCCTGTATCCCTAAGCTCCTCTGAGATCATGATCAACCTGTCCATTATCTGCAAAAGACACAACATGTGTTGGGAAAATCCCATGCATGGGTGAGTATATACATACCCAGTAGAATGCTCTAAAATGGAGAATGGGGATCATGTTAGGTACACTAGGTTAAATAACCTTGGGGGGGGGGGGGTGAATCAGGGTGTGAAAGATTAAAACTACTTCCCCTTTGGATCTTATTTTTTCATAAGAAAAACAAACTTCTATCTTTCTCCTGTATAAATATATGAATATAAATAAAATCATGCACAATACATAGAGATTTTACTTGGTTCACCCTCACTGGGCTATATCTAAGGAGCATACAACAACGATGTGCCGATATAACAAATCCACTAAAGCTCACTACCTATTACAAGGTTTGGGATAGGTCAGTTGTATTACTACACTCATCTCCTTTACAAAATTTAGGGTCTTCTCACTATATTCCCAAGGTTCACTTCCTATGTATTTTTCTATGGCTCACTGTTAGCGGAAAGTATTATCGTCTTCCTCTTCCTTTGGTCACTTCTCTTAGAATGGATCCAATCACAATTTATGGAATTGTAGGTCCCATAATTTGCATGAAATCACACATACTTAAATATAGGTATATAATCTATTGAATTCTATTTTCACCCATAGATGAAGTCCACTTTTTCACATACTTTTATTTAGTGGAAATAACTTTCACGAACTGTTTAAGTCCCTTCACAAACCACCTGATTATTCCATGAAACAAATAACGCATATGATTCGTGGACTAACTCTTTTGTGAACTACCTCCTATTACACCACTACATACCTACTCCATGTACCTCCTCCGCAAACCGAATATGATTTTGTGTAATTCCTTCTTTAGTGGACTACTCCTTCTGAAGACCACTTATCCTTTCACAAAATTCTCCACGCGAACTCCTTCACCCTTTGCAGAATGAAGTCTCGTGAACCACTTTAGGACCTTACTAAATTCCCAGAACAAATATGTTTTCTTATAAAAATTTCTCTAAGTAATTATGGTATTAGTGATCCTTATGTAGGAAAATTGATCCGCACAATCTGCTAATACGAGATTTACCCAAATCTTCATTGTGGTACAACCTTCACCACGTACTGCTTCTCCCACGAACTGTTTGCCCTATATAGTCCATGTATCACCACTCTTCCATCTAGGAAGAAAAAATAACTATCTCCATTTCAAAAAAAAAACAACCTTCATGGCTCTAAAAATCACCGCCTCATTTGGCACAACAACAATCCATCCTGCGAACCTCCAGCCATCCGTGAACTGCGAGCCTACTATGAATAGTTTTCCATTCCACAAACTATTTCCCTTATTTTCTCCATGTACCATGATTTTTGGTCCACATAACATCTTTTGTGTCCTTAAAATAGTTCTCAAATTTTCTTAAATTCTTCCTTTTACAAAATAAAACTTTTGATTTTGAGGCCCAAAAATTTGGCAAAAACTGGGAAACTCCACCACTTTAAACACCTACTTCAGAAAACACCAACAATAATAATTTGTGGTAATCTTACTTTCTCAAAAAACATAATCACACCCAAAACATAATAAGAGTAATCCTTGAGGGATTTATTTCTCAACATATAATTAAGAGATAGACTAAATAGAAAATCCGTAGAGAGAATAAGGTATTGTAAAAGTGAATAGAAAGAGTATAGATCAACCCAAAAGAGAGTGAAACTAGACTCATCCAAACAAAAGGAGCTAGAAATAGTGATGAGATGAACTCCCCATAAAGTATTCACTAACTATATCATAAGAGTAGACCCATAAAACCATGAGAGGATAGACATAGAAAGCATGCCACATACCCGTGCATATTCACCTCTCTTGGAAAGAGAGTAACCAAAACCTAAGGATTGGTTATGTAACGCCCTGGCCCCAGCTACCTAGAGTCGGTGCATTAGTTCGTAACATTGGCATGATCACAAAAGATCAAGTCTCGAAAGACCGATTAATTTAGTAGCCTTGGAAACACTAGATACATTCATAAGTCTTTCATTACATCAAAAAGTAAACAAACTACAATAACATGGTCTTCATAGTCCACAATCATATCCATTTCTGACTACCCCTGTAGGTCATTCATAAAATACTTCTTCACATCCTGGAAAAATATTAAAACATTGAAAGGGGTGAGATCAGATGATCAGTAAGGTTAAAAATATAGCGGAAGCTTTCATAAATAAACATTAACATTTAAGGCAATGTATAACTAAAACAAAAGCCTTTTAAACTTGAACTTCAACAAAATATGGAAAAAGTAAAATGAGATAATGCCATTTACTTCTTCACATGGATATTCTACTGGTCGAATAATCACATGCAATATCAATAACCACTTTCATAATGATGGAATGCATAATGCCAGACTATCATAACCACGTAGTCAAGGCCTCGTGCCAAGACCACAAATAAGATTTTGTCAAGGCCTCGTGCCAAGACACTAGTTTGTCTCATGAGACCTGCCGATGGAATTTTTTTAGAAGATACTTACGTTTAAAATTGCTTAAATATACTCCAGTGTTTTTTTGAAAACATTATGCAAGATTCTGAAAACAAATAACTAATTCTGAGACTGCTCGACTAATTACAGGCCATGATGGGTCCACGCCCAATCCCTTCCTGTCCACCACACTCGAGAGTCAGGTTTTCTGAAAACATTTTTAAGCTTGCGTTAAATACGTATACATTTGCACTGGATTTTCATATATTTGAGAGAAATATCTATTTTTTGAAATAATTTATAAATCAAATAATTATAAAATAAAACCTTTTGAATAAATATAAAATTCAAAGGGGTTTATACACCGTATAAAAGAAAGTTGTGTATAAAACCAAATATGCCTCAATGAAAGGGGATTGAGACGAAGTCCTTAAAAAGATCATTTTTTTAAAATAAAGTACATCTATAATGTGTATTCACTATAAGTACACATAAATAATGTAAAAATACAAGATAGGACATAATAATATCATGACATAATTTGAAAGTAGGAGATTAACCCAAAGAATGGAAGTTGGGTTAAGAAATTCCCTTACCTTGTGTCCGACTTGACTCAACCGTTCTTTAACCTACTGAATAATAAACTAGAGTTAATATCTACCTTATTAAGAACCATTTTCAATTTCATTATCCTTTTTATATCACTTATTACAATGTTATTAATATTATGTAATTATTCAAGTTAATAACGATCGTTTTGTCGATCTTTGGTAACTTGAGTCAACAATAAACTTCTTATAATTACAAGTTGTTCATGTGGTAGAATATCCATTATATCCAGAATTATATTCATGATTTAGATGTCATATATATCTTATATATCCAGTATATACATTCATTTATAATATTACGTAACATTTAGAGGTAAGAAATGAAATGCACCGTTCATGGAGACGGTAAGCCGTACGTACGCATGAACGCTACTTTCATTTCAATTTCATATTTAATGGAACTAAATCATAATGATATAAATGTATAATATAATTACAGTATAATATAGTGTATAATACCATTTACTACATCCTTTATACATCCCACATATGGCATTAACGATTCAAATCACTTTGAGGGGGCGGTAGTCCGCACTTCCTAAAATGAAATTATCGCGTTTTACCCATAATGGAAATCATAAAGTATGCCATAAATGAGAAATACAGAAGCATAAGTAAAACATAAACATATTATATATCATATATAAAAATAGTGACATCTTAATGGCCACATTTGAAGGTGTTATATGATTGTTGAACAATCATCGTTTCGTGAGGCAGAAATTCTCCATCCACAGAAACCGTATGTTCTTTAACCATTAGATGTAGGTGTGTGTAAGTGTAGCTCGAATACTTCTTATAACAACATCCTAGTGTATTGAGGATACTGGTGTTTTTACAAACGAAATGAATAAAAAGAGTTTAGGGGGTTGGAGAAGAAAAATAAAACAAAACAACATTAGAGAAGACATTACCTCAAAACCGGGTAACTCTTTTTGATTTGAGCCAAAGGCTTCCTTGGGAATAATTCTGCCCAAAGTGAGGCTTCTAGGAGTAAGGGAGGGAAGTTGGGAGAGTATTTGGGCAGAGGTTGGCCGAGCCAAATGGCTTGAAAGTGTAAATGAGGTGGGAGAGGTGGGGGCCTTTTATAAGTGGAGAGGAGGGGCACTTTTGGAAAGATTGAAATGTTATATTATTTCACAATGCTTTTCGGATTCTAAAGGTCCCACACTTATATAATTCGAGGCTAAGGTGATAAGGTTTCTAAATATCCTCATCCAATAGGCTTTGGACAAGCATAAGCCTTGTATTTTGCATTATCTTCTCATTTTATTTAAATCGTTAAATAATGAGGTCATCGCTACATCATAATGATGTCATAAATAATTTAATTTATTTAATGTCTAAAAATTATAAAAAAAATACTATGATGTATGAAATCTTTTTAGCTTTCTAATGAATATTTATAATCAAAATTTGGACTTGTTTAACCCCACCTAAAAACTTTTTTAGTAAAACAACTCATGTTTGTGTCATTTTTTACTTTAACATTAAATAAAAGGTATTTATGTCATTTTCCAACTAATGTGGCTCCATGGGGTCCCCAAGTTGACCCATGGATTGTCTTGGTCGGCCATGACTCATTCAATAGGAGTAGGACAAGTGTCAAGCTCATATCATATTATTAAAACATTATTTTTACCTTAAACTACACTAATTACCTCTAATCGCGATTAAGAACTTAAAAGTTACTATTCACCAAAAAATTATTTTAATCTCATTGAACCACATTTTACTTCTTAATGACAACCATGTATGTCGGATTTTTGAAAATCAAATCACAGAGGTGGTAATATTTCATTTTAATGAAAAATCAGTTTTTAACAACCACTTAGTGGTTTCACTATTTATCAAAAATTGAAGTTCTTCAGAATAAGGCCAAAATTTCACCCTATGCTATAATTGATATTCCGAATTCAAAAATGATGTTTATTTTACAAAATTCCAAACATATAAGTTTCATTAATTAATTTTATAATTAATTCCCGCTGTTACAACAAATAGCGTGTTTTTAAGAAACAATTTATATCAAAAGATTGGCAATTGTTTATATCCAATTTCAATGTTAAATTAATTATAATGACCACCATTGGATAAAATGGTAAAAATATATTCTATTTATACTTTAAAACCACTAAATAGTATAATTTATCACTATAAATTATTTTCATTAAAAAAGTTGTTTTAAGTAATTTTCACTATTCATAAAAAATTGGAAGTTCTCAGAAAATTACAAAAAATTCAACTTTGGAGAATTTCGATATTACGAATACAAAAATGAAGTTCATTTTGAAATATAAAATTTCTATAATTTTAAAAAGTGGTTATTACTATTCATAATGGCTACTTTGATTAGTTGTAGTGTGTTAGAACTCGATGTTGCGCACAATGCAAGCTATTACATTATTGAATTAGAAGCATATCTTGGAAGCTCGGGGTGTTACATTCTCCCCTCCTTCAATAAATTGCATCCTCGCAATTTGAAATTTTTCTTTGTAAATAAAAGGTTGAAAAGAGAAAATACCTTTGTGGAAAACCCACATCGGAAATAAGATTAATAAAATTTAGCCTTAATAAGAGGGGAAGGGAAATAAGAAAGTCACCACCAAATTATGATCTATATAAGGAGAACATTGGTGGCAATTAGAGACATATAATTGGAGGAAAAACGTAAATATTTGTAGGGAGTGATTGAGGTCATCAATCACAATCAACTATCAAATTGAGGGCCTCAAAGCCTTCAATCTATGTTGATTTAAAATATCATCAGTTCAATAAGACATAAGGTATTAGGGTAACACATTTTTTGTTTTAATATCACTTTACTAAAGTTTAAGAATTAATTTATTCATTGAATAACAGATAGGTATATATATATATTTATGCTTGACAATTAGAGTTTCAACCTTCAACTCACCTTTCACTCAAAAAGATAATAGAACCCAAAAATATTATACTTATCCTAATTGTATAAGGTTACAAATGTTAACACATACCATTTAGATTAGTAAAATTATTTTGAAATAACCAGGGACTTCTTGTAGGCTAGTGGTAGGAAATAAAGGCCTGTCGCACTATGATTGTGGGTTCGATTCCTGCAGCTTTGTCCGACGCGACGGGTTATGCCCCACCCTGCAGGTTGTCCTTTTCCTAAAACTATAGTATCATAATATTCCAAAAATAATCTTCATAAATGCTTTAACCTTAAACAATACTATCCATGGTTCAACTTAATCCATTCCAACCTTAATAGTTATCCAAAATACTTCTGTCCAACTCACAGTCCAAATTTTATAAGGAAGGTAAACATAATGAAGATCCTTTTTTCCATGTAACAACATGTGAACACCTTCATCATTTATTCTTTTTAAACATACTGAATTATCATGATCCCTTATTCCTTATAGAATACTAGATATACTCCTTCTATCCAAAAATGTATACAAACCATCAATCAGTTTCAAGGAAGTTAAGAATATCCAATATAATTTATCCAAATCAATCACGTCTTATTCCAAAATCACTATCTCGGTATCAGAACCATATTATGGTTTATCTTTCTCTGAACCATATGTTTTCCAAACATTTAACCTACTGTGGAGTCACTTTTATTGGTTCCACACAATCTCAAGTCCTTGATGAAATAGTACTGCAGTACAATCCTTATATACTCCATAATTATTATAACCAGTACATCATTGATACAACACTCAAATTACAAAATTCATTAATAACAACATAAGAACTCTAATCATTACTCCTCATCTGTGGTAGTATCATAACTTGATTATTATCCAATAACATCATTTTGGGGCATACTCTGATGATTTGGACATTGGTTTGCGTAGTGTCCCCAATCCTTGCAGAAGAAGCATTGTACATTTGAAACCATTTTCTTACCCTCGCAGTCACGCACTTTGTGTCCTTTTTCTCTACACTTATAACAAACTCCCATTCCCTTTAGGCAAGTTCCATGATGTTTCTTCCCACAATTACCACATATTGGAAAATTCTTCTTTTCCCTCATCCCTTTATCCATCATTCTATCTTCCATCCCTTTCGTCACTTGCTTCACTTCAAAGCCATAGGACTCAGAGAATTCTTTACTTATCTTATTAACACATGATACTATTTCTTAATATGTTGAGAACACATGGGAGACTATTTCCCTTCGAAATTTTGGCTTAATACCGTGAAAGATACGATCCTTCTTACTCTTTGGATCATACGTATTGCTGGAGTTCACATTCCTTCTACTAGGCGCCATTTCTATACAATGACATAAACTATGTTAGTTTATGAATTATAATGAATAATTCCAAACTTTTAAAATAATTAATGTAAATTGAACGGTTTATGGATATAATCCATAATCATAATATTGTTTTCTTTGAATAAGTATATACTCATAAACCCTAAATAATGGTTTGTAAAGAAAATGAGAATTATCCTAAGAAAATCCCCCGGGAGTGTCGTAACCAAGAGTGCAGCAAGGCCCGTTGTCGTGCACCAGTTCCCATTTGAGTCTAGCTCAAAGCGGTGTTTTCGGGTTTTACCCCTAGGTACATCTGTGCCAGAGCCGCCTCTACCTGCTCGTATCCAGACAGGGATGTATTGCTCGGAAAAATCACAAAATCTCTACAATAACAAAATTCTAGGAAGTTCTTCTATACTAATCCTCAAAGTCTATCTTTGGGCTATGTGATATAATCAGAGTTTATCTAAATCTAGCTTCCAAGGTTAGTACTAAATTGCCTCTGATACCAACTGTAACGCCCCGGCCCCAGCTACCTAGAGTCGGTGCATTAGTTCGTAACATTGGCATGATCACAAAAGATCAAGTCTCGAAAGACCGATTAGTTTAGTAGCCTTGGAAACACTAGATACATTCATATGTATTTCATTACATCAAAAAGTAAACAAACTACAATAACATGGTCTTCATAGTCCACAATCATATCCCTTTCTGACTACCCCTGTAGGTCATTCATAAAATACTTCTTCACATCCTGGAAAAATATTAAAACATTGAAAGGGGTGAGCTCAGATGCTCAGTAAGGTTAACAATATAGCGGAAGCTTTCATAAATAAACATTAACATTTAAGGCAATGTATAACTAAAAAAAAAGCCTTTTAAACTTGAACTTCAACATAATATGGCAAAAGTAAAATGAGATAATTCCATTTACTTCTTCACATGGATATTCTACTGGTCGAATAATCACATGAAATATCAATAACCACTTTCATAATGATGGAATGCATAATGCCAGACTATCATAACAACGTAGTCAAGGCCTCGTGCCAAGACCACAAATAAGATTTTGTCAAGGCCTCGTGCCAAGACACTAGTTTGTCTCATGAGACCTGCCGATGCAATTTTTTTAGAAGATACTTACGTTTAAAATTGCTTAAATATACTCTAGTGTTTTTTTGAAAAAATTATGCAAGCTTCTGAAAACAAATAACTAATTCTGAGACTGCTCGACTAATTACAGGCCATGATGGGTCCACGCCCAATCCCTTCCTGTCCACCACACTCGAGAGTCAGGTTTTCTGAAAACATTTTTAAGCTTGCGTTAAATACGTATACATTTGCACTGGATTTTCATATATTTGAGAGAAATATCTATTTTTTGAAATCATTTATAAATCACATAATTATAAAATAAAACCTTTTGAATAAATGTAAAATTCAAAGGGGTTTATACACCGTATAAAAGAAAGTTGTGTATAAAACCAAATATGCCTCAATGAAAGGGGATTGAGACGAAGTCCTTAAAAAGATCATTTTTTTAAAATAAAGTACATCTATAATGTGTATTCACTATAATTACACATAAATAATGTAAAAATACAAGATAGGACATAATAATATCATGACATAATTTGAAAGTAGGAGATTAACCCAAAGAATGGAAGTTGGGTTAAGAAATTCCCTTACCTTGTGTCCGACTTGACTCAACCATTCTTTAACCTCATGAATAATAAACTAGAGTTAATATCTACCTTATTAAGAACCATTTTAAATTTCATTATCCTTTTTATATCACTTATTACAATGTTATTAATATTATGTAATTATTCAAGTTAATAACGATCGTTTTGTCGATCTTTGGTAACTTGAGTCAACAATAAACTTCTTATAATTACAAGTTGTTCATGTGGTAGAATATCCATTATATCCAGAATTATATTCATGATTTAGATGTCATATATATCTTATATATCCAGTATATACATTCATTTATAATATTACGTAACATTTAGAGGTAAGAAATGAAATGCACCGTTCATGGAGACGGTAAGCCGTACGTACGCATGAACGCTACTTTCATTTCAATTTCATATTTAATGGAACTAAATCATAATGATATAAATGTATAATATAATTCAAGTAAAATATAGTGTATAATACCATTTACTACATCCTTTATACATCCCACATATGACATTAACGATTCAAATCACTTTGAGGGGGCGGTAGTCCGCACTTCCTAAAATGAAATTATCGCGTTTTACCCATAATGGAAATCATAAAGTATGCCATAAATGAAAAATACAGAAGAATAAGTAAAACATAAACATATTATATATCATATATAAAAATAGTGACATCTTAATGGCCACCTTTGAAGGAGTTATATGATTGTTGAACAATCATCGTTTCGTGAGGCAGAAATTTGCCATCCACAGAAACCGTATGTTCTTTAACCATTAGATGTAGGTGTGTGTAAGTGTAGCTCGAATACTTCTTATAACAACATCCTAGTATATTGAGGATACTAGTGTTGTTACAAATGAAATGAATAAAAAGAGTTTAGGGGGTTGGAGAAGAAAAATAAAACAAAACAACATTAGAGAAGACATTACCTCAAAACCGGGTAACTCTTTTTGATTTGAGCCAAAGGCTTCCTTGGGAATAATTCTGCCCAATGTGATGCTTCTAGGAGTAAGGGAGGGAAGTTGCGAGAGTATTTGGGCAGAGGTTGGCCGAGCCAAATGGCTTGAAAGTGTAAATGAGGTGGGAGAGGTGGGGGCCTTTTATAAGTGGAGAGGAGGGGCACTTTTGGAAAGATTGAAATGTTATATTATTTCACAATGTTTTTCGGATTCTAAAGATCCCACACTTATATAATTCTAGGATAAGGTGATAAGGTTTCTAAATCTCCTCATCCAATAGGCTTTGGACAAGCGTAAGCCTTGGATTTTGCATTATCTTCTCATTTTATTTAAATCGTTAAATACTGAGGTCATCGCTGCATCATAATGATGTCATAAATAATTTAATTTATTTAATGTATAAAAATTATAAAAAAAATACTATGATGTAGGAAATCTTTTTAGCTTTCTAATGAATATTTATAATCAAAATTTGGACTTGTTTAACCCCACCTAAAAACTGTTTTAGTAAAACAACTCATGTTTGTGTCATTTTTTACTTTAACATTAAATAAAAGGTATTTATGTCATTTTCCAACTAAAGTGGCTCCATGGGGTCCCCAAGTTGACCCATGGATTGTCTTGGTCGGCCATGACTCATCCAATAGGAGTAGGACAAGTGTCAAGCTCATATCATATTATTAAAACATTATTTTTACCTTAAACTACACTAATTACCTCTAATCGCGATTAAGAACTTAAAAGTTACTATTCACCAAAAAATTATTTTAATCTCATTGAACCAAATTTTACTTCTTAATGAAAACCATGTATGTCGGATTTTTGAAAATCAAATCACAGAGGTGGTAATATTTCATTTTAACGAAAAATCAGTTTTTAACAACCACTTAGTGGTTTCACTATTCATCAAAAATTGAGGTTTTTCAGAATAAGGCCAAAATTTCACCCTAAGCTATAATTGATATTCCGAATTCAAAAATGATGTCTATTTTACAAAATTCCAAACATATAAGTTTCATTAATTAATTTTATAATTAATTCCCGCTGTTACAACAAATAACGTGTTTTTAAGAAACAATTTATATCAAAAGATTGACAATTGTTTATATCCAATTTCAATGTTAAATTAATTATAATGACCACCATTGGATAAAATGGTAAAAATATATTCTATTTATACTTTAAAACCACTAAATAGTATAATTTATCACTATAAATTATTTTGATTAAAAAAGTTGTTTTAAGTAATTTTCACTATTCATAAAAAATTGGAATTTCTCAGAAATTACAAAAAATTCAACTTTGGAGAATTTCGATATTACGAATACAAAAATGAAGTTCATTTTGAAATATAAAATTTCTATAATTTTAAAAAGTGGTTATTACTATTCATAACGGCTACTTTGATTAGTTGCAGTGTGTTAGAACTCGATGTTGCGCACAATGCAAGCTATTACATTATTGAATTAGAAGCATATCATGGAAGATCAGGGTGTTACAGGTTACTATAATAGGATATATATATATATATGCCTAGTAAAAGAATAAAAAATGAGAGAGTTGGGGGAT
This sequence comes from Viscum album, assembly GCA_963277665.1. Taxonomy (NCBI): domain Eukaryota; kingdom Viridiplantae; phylum Streptophyta; class Magnoliopsida; order Santalales; family Viscaceae; genus Viscum; species Viscum album. Next base: position 448,719,259 of record OY728157.1, on the reverse strand, counting down.
CTCTATCTCACTGCTCTTCCCAATAATGTGAGTGGCCAATAGTTCCATGTAAAACGATCTACAATACCCATCACCTCATACTTCTGCCCAGGAGGAATAAGTCAAAGGGTCTCAAATATACACACCAAAATACTATATTCTTTGTATGGTGATGACTCACCTGCATGGTTTTAGATTTCGTCACAAGAATGTATCTTAGGGGGAAAAGTGCCCCTCTTTCTCATGAGTCCAAAGGTAAGTCGAACCATGCCTCACCGCTGTATCTCACAGTCAAGGGTCTTATCTAGTAGTCATTAAGCAATGCCAATTCCCAGTCCTACTAGAGGGAACCACTCAGGATAGTTACTAGGGAACACCACTACCTATACACTATTGGAGGGTAAGTTTGGTGAGTCGTCAGGGGGACGTTGCTTCCTAGACCAGCTGGAGGGTCACGCCTGGAAGTTCATCAGGGACTACACTACCCAATCGAACTGGTGGGTCAGCTCAGAATGTCAAGAAAATCCACTGCCCAGATCCTATTAGAGGGTAACTCAGAATCATTTGAGACTACAATGACCAAACCAACTAGAGTGTCCACCAAAAATCATCATGGACTATACTACCCAACCCAGCTGGAGGGTCAACCCGTAACTACTCTGTTAAGCCTGTTTGATCACTACCGTCATCATGTTTCATCTCTGTGCATTCCAACTTAAAATATTCATGTTGTATGTCATAATCATCTTCTAAGAGAACCATCATATTCTATGTGAAAAAACACTCAGGATAGTCATCTCACTAACCACAATCCAATTAAAAAAAGGATATATGAGGGTTTAAAGATCGATTAGGATTGCCCAAGAAGAACATGACATGTAAGGGGCACACATGATGTATAGTCCTTATCCACTACCTGATCATGTATTATTTCTGGTAAATATGTCACATCTATGTAGGGTTACACACAGTGTAGGGTACATGTTGTGTAGGTGGACTACACGGTGTGTCCCACCTATCTGGGGGATGGGACATGTCCGTTGGCCGTGTGATCCTTCACACAACTTATTCACATAGTAAGGGGGATAAAGAAGGTGTCATGTGGGGGGGGGGAGGTGTTTACATTCCATTTCCTACTTAACTACCATGAAACCCTTGCTCCACCACTGAGGGAGGCTACATGTTATGTGTTCTTTATAGTTCACGACGTGTAATCAGGTTTTTCTAGAAACCTTATGGTTTCTCCAATTTTTAGCCACCACTCCCAAATCCATTCCAACCAAGGCCAAGGATTCCTAAATATACTCCCAAAACTCCAAATCTATCTAAATATCATTATATTTTATTGTTATTTATTAGGAATCGACCTCATTCAAAAATAAGGTTTTGGCCGTATCTTTCTCACGTCATCACAGATTCGATCCTCATCAGAATGTCATGAAGCATATGTATTCTTCATCCTTTAATCATGCCATTTCTGAATCCAATCCTTGATCGTGATTCCATAACCATTTGAAAAATCTTTCTTGAATCTAGGCAGCTGATCAAGTTCAGGCCAGCCATCAATTGCCGAGATGGGAACTAGAGGGTTCCTCTAGTGAAGAACATGATGATTTTAGGGAGAAAATATCTATATGGAAGGTATTGGATCATTGGAAAAACATTCTTGGCCAACCGGTCAAGAACAGGAATTCAGGTTGGATGAAGAATTAATAAAAAATATTTTTTTAGCAGTGGGATCATGAAAAGGGGACCTAGATTGATGAATCAATATTTAATATGATCAAAAATTTAATCTAGGGCATAAAAACACCAAAGGAAAGTCCTAACTCTGATGGGATCTATCATTGGTGAAAAATGCACTACCCAATGGGTCCGGGAGGAGCTGTTACATTCGATGTGCTTTGATCTACCCATAATAAGAGATTCATCATTCTTTGTCACTTCTTCTTCATTCGCCAATTGAGAGGAGAAGAAGGGAGGAATTGTTGGTAGAGCTCAGGGTTATCAAAACCCTAGAAAATATCTACAATGAGATATTTAAAAATCCTAAAATAATTAATTTTTCATTTAATTAAATATATAAATAAATTATTTAACCACTTAAATTCACTTCTAATAAGTGAGGGGTCAAAACATCATGAGTCGACTCATTTTCTATCATGCCTAGAGAAAAAACTGTGTTTCATACCCAACCATGGTCTTGGATTTTTGATCTAATCACCCATTTAAGAGTTATCTCAGTTTATTTAATTATCCACATGAGCTTAATATAAAATATATAAAATATATTTAATATTTTTATATATTTAATTCATGACACATCAGGCCTCATAATTTTAGGCCATCTGAGCACCAACTCTATAAAAATATTAAGAAATATTTCAAAGTCCTAAAAGGAAAAACCGGGCCTCTACATCATTTCATCCTTTAAGATTTTCTTCCATGAAAAGAAAATCTAAGCAAACAACTCGAGATACTGAGGCCACATCTGGATATCCCTCTCCTAGGTACTCTCATGTATGTTTCCGTTCTTCCACAATACTAGAACCAAAGTGACGACTTATCCTTGCAAGGTCTACTTAGGTCGGTCCTCGATCTCCACCAAGTGCTTTGTGAAGGTGGCTCCATCTTTGATGTCTAGCTTTACCAAGTCAATGATGTGTGTGGGGTCATGCATGTATCTCCTCATCTATGATACATGAAAAATTTCATGCACCCTCTCCAGATGTCGGGGTAAGGTGAGATGATAGCAACCTTGACAACACTATGCACGATATCGAACATCCCGATGAACCTCGGGGATAGCTTGCCTCTCTGGACGAACCTCCACATCCCATGTTGTGGGGAGACTATCAGGAAGACATGGTGTCCCTTCCCAGACTCTACGGGCCTATGATGGAGATCTACATAGGAATTATGTCTAATCTGGTCCATCTTCATCTATTCATGGATTATTTTCACTATCCCCATCATTACCTTATCCAACTTTGGGCCAATAAGAGAGGACTCTATTATCTCCTTTCAACATAACAGTGACCTATAGGGTCTCACATAAAAGTCCTTGAAAGGTTCCATGATTACTGTGGATTGGTTGTTTTTTCTGTATGAAAACTCCACTATGGAAGGTGATCATCCCATCTCTAACTGAAATCCAATAAACATGCCCTCAACATATCCTTTATCACCAATATAGTGTTCTCATTCTTCCCATCAGTCTGGGGATGAAAGGTTATACTCATCCATAGCTAGGTCCCAAATTCCTCCTACAATCCTCTTCACAATCATGTGTAAACCACACATCATGATCAGAGAAAATCAGTGAGGGTACCCCATGAAGGCAGATGATCTCTTGTACATATAGTTTCCACAAAATCTCCACCAAACTTCTAGCCTATAATACATTTTTTTACATTATTAAAATCAATTTATGGGTACGTGTGAACCATAAAAAAAATTCCCCATTGTCACCGGCACATTCCCCATAAAGACTTTCAAACAACATACCAAAATAAAACCACCACATGCACCAACCAAAAAACGTTCTACATTTCCACCACAATAGAACCAATTTAAAAATTGAAATCAAAATATAGAAAACCATTTACCACTATGGGACCAAAACACTTCGAACCGCCCTCCAATACCATCAACACATCACCTAACTAATCACCTCTTACCATTCTCCGTCATCATGAACATCTTGTCACCTACGTCACTACCAACAACGCACGATACACCAACCTCACCGGTGAGACCCACTAGAAATTGTCAACTTCGAACCATCATCATCACCATTGAGTGACTCACATCATCGAAAAGTCGTAGCCACTATTCCATCGACACTCCAAACATCACTGATAACACCATTGCCTCGCTACCGCTGAATGATCATTGTCACCTTCCCCTCCCAAAACCGCCCGTTCAAACTCACTTCCTAAAGAACCTTGAACATCGCCACACATCTCCACCTCAGAGAGAATGGTGGAATCTTGGATCCAGAGTAGAGAAAAAATGGGCTTTTGAATGATGATATAATGACAAGACCGTCACCGACCGGGAGACCTCAATCCAGGGCCTTCGCCACTACCCTCCACATCACAACACAAAAACCACCCTATGCCGACACCACATTCAATGACAAGACAGCAATAGGAAAACAAAAACACCCAAAAGAAGACAAACCTAAATCACCGAGAGCGAGGAATAAAGAACGGTATAGGAACCTGAGGAAGAAACATGGAAAAGAAAACCAGGGGATGAAACCCTATAAGGAGACCGGGGTATAAAACCCTGAATGAAGAATATATCAAAACACTGAGAGGATCTTCAATTTCCAAACTGTATCCCAAAACCTCATTGTGCCCTCCCTCTACTCCCGATCCGACCTAGATAAGAGTGGTGGGACTCGAGGCCAGAGCATAGTAAGGAACCTGATAAAGGAAATCGCGAAGTCCAGAGAGGAGAAATAGGGAGAGGATACTAGGAACCATCAAAATAAAAAATGGAGAGGACCTGGAGAAAGCGAAGCCCATCAAAAAGAGAGCCGATATCATTGGGAGAAAGTAGTGGAGTTGGAGAAAAACCTAGGAGAAATAGGAAGAAGGAGGAGTTCTGAGAGTGCCAGGAGAATCGAGGGAATGTAGAGTCATAATTTATCCAGTATATTATGTTAGAAAAACTCTCCACAAAACTCTGATCCTTTATGTAAAGAAAGAGTTCTCACTTCGGGAGGCAGTCTACTATCACCCATATGGAGTTATGGCCCTTTGTTGTGCGAAGAAGCCCCATGATAAAATCTATGGATATTTCGTGACATTACCACTCTAGAATATCAAGAGGCTACAATAAACCTACCAAAATTTGATTCACATCCATCACCTACTGACATATAAGGCATCATAAGATAAACTCATCTATGCTTACTCTCATGATGAACCCCCAAAACGTCCACTGAATGTCCCTATACATATTCCTCATGATGAGATGTATATGTAAGGGATAATCGTGGAACTCTTGCATCACCTCTTCTCAGAACATGATTAGAAAAATTTTTCACCCCTAGAATTAGATATCATGATTTCCTCCTTCAAAATATCCATTTGGGGCATTGACTGTGGATATCTAATCACACATATCTTCACAATCAATGTCCCCCAGCTAGGAATCTTTCACACACTCATGGATAGAAGGAGTAAACACCGTTAACTATAATAAAAATTTACCCTCCTACTCCACTACGATCATATGCAGGGAATCTAACTATTCCAAATCTTACCACACTAGGTGAGCCTGGGACTTCCTGTTAAGGGAATCTGCAGCAACATTTCCCTTCCCTATAGTGTATAATATCTTGAAATTGTAGTCCTATTGGAACTCTAACCATCATATCTCTCTTAGGTGCATGTATCTTTGAGTGAATATATACATGAGACTCTGGTGGTCTAAGTAAACCACAAAGTGCCCTCTTAGAATGTAGTGCCTCCAAATCCTCAAGGAAAAAACTACCGCTGTGAGCTCTACATCATGAGTTGCATAATTATTCTCATGGGGCCTTAACTATGTTGACCCATATGTTATGACCACCTATCGTTGCATCAACACTCAACCAAGCCCAACTATTGAAGCATCAAAATACACCACAAACTCAACTCCTTCCTCCGATAGTCTCAAAATTGGGGTGCTCGTCAGCCTCTACCTCAACTCCTCAAAGGAATTATCATACTAATCAGAATAGGTAAATAGTTGTACCTTTAATGTTAGAGTAATAAAATGGGATGAGATTCTAGAGAAGTATGCCACAAATCTCTAGTAGTAACCCACCAAGCCAAGAAAGATCGGCACCTTTGACAAATTCTTGGTTGGATCCTAAGAAATAACTTCTTAAATCATTTATAGATCCATTAATAGACCTTGTTCAGAAATTACATTCCCTATAAAGTGAACCTCATATATCCGGAATTGGCATTTTGAGATCTTTTCATAGATCTGGTGCTCCCAAAAGTAAATTAAGGACCATCCTCAAGTGCTTAGCATGCTCCTCATCTATCATAGAGTATAAGAGTATGTGCTCGATGAAGACAATAAAAACTAGTCTAACTAAGGATAGAAGATCCGGTTTATCAATTCACTGAAAATGGTGGGGTTATTTCTCACATCTAAAGGAATCACTAGGAACTCATTGTGTCCATAGAGACAAAGAAAATATAATTTCGAAACATCAACCTCACAAACTTGAAAATGGTGATATATGGACCTGATATTGATCTTGGAGAACCATTTCACACCTCATAGATGATTAAAGAGGCAATCAATCCTTTATAAGGTGTACTTGTTCTTAATCCTGACCAGGTTCAGGAAAATATAATCCATGTAAATCCATAGACTCCCGTATGCCTTCTTCAGTAATAGAATTGGAGCTGCCCAGGGGGACAAACTAGGTATGATGAAACATTTCTCAAAAAGGACCTATAACTATAACCTCAGCTTATGGCGCTCAGTGGGTGTCATCCGATATGTCACAGAAGATATCAGATCAATATCCAGTTGCAAGTCTATGAAAAACTTCAACTCTCACCTCAGGGGTAGTCCCAAAACATCTTCAGAAAAGACGTCAATATAATCCTCCATAATTGAAGGAATCGAGACACATGAATATTTTTCTTCACCAAAGGTCATAATCATTAGATGATGGGTAATAGTCTATGATACAATGCTCACAACACCTTTCTGTCCCACTAAAAGGTCTCTATCACCAGATAGAGGAGAACCTCATCCCATTAGTGCGTATACATTTGACTTGTTTGTAGTTAAAATCAATATAGGACCAAACCATGGAAATAAAATCCATTCCCATGATAATTTCATAGGGTACTATCATGATGAACATTAGGTACTACGTGAACCACTCTCCTCTAAGAGATAGATCACACTAACTACAGATGAAATATATGGAGGAAGAATCCCCTATAGAATCCATAAGGCATAGATGTTGTGATAGAATCTCTACTGGGATTTATAACTCCCTCACTAAGAGTCAAGAGATAAAAACGGATAGCAAATGTGTCTTCAAATACTAAAGAAATAGTAGACTAAACATAGATTGTGACTCAAATCATATTGTGTGTTATAGGATCATAGACGTCTAAAGCCTGGAGCTACCCGTGGCCCCAGACGACAGCTCTCCAAGCTTGATGTGGACCAACTGGTGGTGGTTGTGGAAGAAACTCATATCTTTGTCTCTCACATGTAGATCCTCCTGCTCCTCTGCTAGATCTACCTTCCTATCCTCACATGGGAGATCCCAGATCATGACATTGACTCTACTCTGACAGACCATCCATTGAATATCTAGGATGCTCAGATTTCCTGGTTGGGCATTCCCATATCATGTGTCCTCTCCCAACACAAGTATATCATTAGACCTATCTGGGCTTCCCCAGTTCTCTACGATGACCCTGTATGGCATGACAATGTCCCTAGTTATTCTCATAAAAGGGTATCCTATTCTAAGATCTATGGAATCTACCTGCTTCTATAGATGTCTCAGCTCAGTCATGCCTACCTCTACCTCTAACTATCATACATACCTCTATAAAGAATCTCTCTATAACATGTGCCCACTCTAGAATCCCGACATAGGTGGGGATGAACAAGGGAACTACGCCGGCCCAGATCTCTACGCAGATTCCCTACTTGAGATTATGTAATCAGAAGTATCCATCTCTAATCATGTTAATGGAATAGTGCTTAAGGTCTGTGAAACATGTCGCATACTCTGCCACTATCATCCCTCTATACTAATGCTCCAGAAGCACCTGAATCCAAATAGAGCGTAATAAGGAGGGGTAGTACTTCCCATGAAACAACTGATAGAAGTCATCCCATGAGAGTGTCGACTCATCATGTATCTGAGAAACTATGATCCACTAGTTCCCAACTACTTCATAAAAAGGAATGTCTTCCAAAGACACCATCTGCTCTATTAGTTTCTGAACAAGACTGAAGACAAGAATCACTGTCTCCATCCAATCTTCTGCTTCTTGAGGATCTAGCTCACCGCAGAACCTCAGTGGTCTCTGATGCTGGAACTTGGAAAGGGCACTTAGCCTGTGCCCATCCTTATCCTACTATATTGGATCTATTTTCTTCTCAATGGGTGGGGGTGCCTCTACCTACCCATAGGTAGGAAGGGAATTGCAAGATAGACCCTGAATTGAGGCCTCATCATTCATGGGGTCGTCATCACAAACTAGAGCTGTTATCATAGTTGGCTATCATCGCAGAGGCATCCAGATAATTATTAGGGTGTACCACTGTTATATGATAATATATATATATATATATATATATATATATATATATATTTGTGTGTGTGTGTGTAAATAAAATGGGGAGCTGACTCTATAATGATAGTCAAATACTCAGTCCTATATTATGCATGTACCATTGTTCATAGTAATAGACGTCTCAGGGTTTTTGGTTGACAAGTAGGTAATCAGGTTCCTTGTGAATGGATACATCAGCCGCCCGCACCATCACTAGACTCCCGATCTTGAGATCCTCTCTCGAGACACTTTTAAACTATTTCCCTAAACCCAACCAAGACCTTTTTAGGGAAATGTTTGTACAACATTCCAAGGGTTGAACCACCTCTGATACCACTCTATCATGACCCTACCCAAGCCAGGGCTTGTTCTGCAACTATCCCAAGTGTACCTCTATAGGATTGGGGTTGGATATAGGCACTGAAGACACAAAAAACTCAGGGAGGCATTTTCCTAAAAACCTTTACACACGCACACAACCAACTCAATGAAAAAGTGTAGATGAAAAGTAGAAAAAGTTCAAAATTCTATAAAGTAAAATGAACATGCCTAAACCTCTAGAAAGGTATAAGAGTATAGTAGTTTCAACTAAAAAGTAAAGGAAAAAAACACACGCCCAAACCAGAAACCTGTCCCAACCTAAATGAAACTGAAAAAAGTAATATCCTAGAGAGACCCACTCCATTATCCCTAAGCTCCTCTGAGATCATGATCAACATTTCCACCATCTGTAAAATAAATGACACGTGTTGGGAAAATCCCATGTAGGGTTGAGTATATACATACCTAGTAGAATTCCCCAAAAAGGTAAAGGGGGACTAGTAAGAGATACACTGAAGAGGAAAGTAGCAGAGAGAACAATGTATGATAAAAGTTAACTAAAATAGTACAGATCAAACCAACAAGAGAGTGCAAGTAGACTCATACAAACACAAGGATATAGAAATTGTGAGGAGATGAACTCCCCATAGAGTATTCTCTACCTATAGTGAGATAGTAGACCCATACAACCACGAGAATCTAGAGACAGAAAGCATGTGGTATACCCTACACGTATTCACCTCTCCTAGAAGGAGAGTATCCAAAACCCAAGGAGTGGGTACTACAACATGATAAATAGATATATTCTCAGTGAGAGAAATGAAAATGAAATAGTATGGGGATCTCCACCTCAAAACTCAGCCCAAGAAATTGAGTAGCTAACAGTTCCAAGTAAAACCTTCTATGATTACCAACACCTCACACGTCTTCCCAGGAGGCATAAGTCCAAGGGGATCAAATAACCACACCTAAATACTATATTATATGGATGAAACTGACTCACCCAAATAGTTTTAGATCGCATCATAAGATCAAATCTCGATGGAGGAAAGCACTCCTCTTTCTCATGAGTCTAAAGGTAAGTCAAACCACACATCGCCACTATTCCACACAGTCGAGGGTCTTCTCTAGTAGTAATCGAGGAATTCCACTACCTATTATTACTAGAGGGAACCACTTGATATAGTCACTAGGGAACACCAATTACTAGAAACTATTGGAGGGTAAGTCCAGTGAGTCGTCAGGGGGATGCCGATGCCCAACCCAACTAAAGGGTCATGCTGGGATGGTCATCAGGGACTCCACTACCAATCACAGTTAGAGAGTCAGCCTAGAATGTGGAGGAAATCCATTAAACAGATCATACTGGAGGTTAACTTGGAATCATCCCGAACTACACTACCTAGACTAGTTTGAGTATCATCCCAGAATCATCAGGGAGTACACTACCCACCCCAGCTAGAGGGTCATCCCAAGACTGCTCTAGAAATCATGTATGATCGTTGCCATAATCGTGTGTTGTCTTTTTAAATTATAACCTAGAACATTCATGTCATATCTCAAAATCATATTCCTAGGGCACACTCACATTATACGTAAAACAACACTCAGGATAGGCATCTCTTGGGCTAAATTATGAGCCCAAAAGAAGGAGATATGGGGGTTTAATGATCGCTCGGAAGAGCCCAAGAAGAACATGGCATGTAAGTGGCCCACATGATGTGTGATACTTCTCCACTGAATAGACTTGTCTTATATCTGGTACACGGGTCACGTCTGTGTAGGGTTACATTCCGTGTTGTTGGACTACATGGCATTTCCCACTTATCTGAAGACTAGCCTGTTTTTTCTAGCCGTGTGATCCTTCACAGAGCTTGTTCACCTGGGAAGGGGGATACATGACATGTAGGGGGGGGGGGGGGTTACACGCCATGTCATCCTTAACTACTTTGAAACTCTAGTTCCACCAATTAGCGAGGCTACAAACCGTATGTTCTTCATGGTACACGATGTGTAGTCTTATTTTTAAATAAACCCTAATGTTTCTCCAATTTTTGGATGCCTATTACAAATCTACTCTAAACGTGGCCAGGGACACATAAATATTCTATGAAAAATCCTAATCTTTCAGAAGATCATAGGGATTTAATCGCCGTTCATCTCAAATCGACCTCATTGGTAAATGAGGGTTTGGATGGATCTTCTGCATGCCGTCGTGGCTTCAATCATCATCGGATTTTAGTGAGGCCTATGGATTCTTTAGACTTATGTCATACTATTTCCATATCTAATACTTGATTGTGATTCTATCACCATTTGGAAAATCCTTCCCGAATATGGGTGCCCGATCAAGTTTTGGTCACCCAAAAATTATCAAGATGGGAACTAGAGGGTTATTTTGGTGTAGAACAAAAATATTTGAGAAATAAAAGAACCATAAGCAAGGTTTTGGATCATTGGACAAGAATTTTTTTTCCAACCGATCAATAACAGGAATCTGGGTTTAATGAAAAATTAATAAAGAGTATAATTTTTACAGTGGGATTATGAAAAGGGGGAACATATTGAAGAATCAATATTAAACATGATAAAACATTTAATACAGGGCATAAAAACACCAAAGACGAGTCCCACCTCTTCTTGGATTGATCGTTGGTGGAGAATGAACTTGCCAATAGGTTTGGGAAGATCTGTTGCATTCTCTGCACATTAATGCACCTTGAATTAGAGGTTCTTCAATCTTCATTGCTTGTTCTCCATTCACTAATGGAGAGGAGAATAAGGGAGTAAATATTGGTAGATCTTAGTGTTATCAAAACCCTGAAAATCTCTACAGTGAGATATTTAAAGGTCCTCAATTAATTAATCTTTCATTTAATTAATTAAATAAATAAATTATTTATCCACTTAAATTCACCGCCAATGAGTGAGGGGTCTAAATGTCCCATGCTGACTCATTTTATGTTGCACCTATTGAAAAACCTTTGCTCCAGACCCAACCATGGTCTCAGATTTTGATCTGATCACCCATTTAATAGTTATCCTGATTTATTTAATTCGCTACGCATGAAAAATATAATATATGTTTAATATTTTTATAGATTTAGTTCCGAGTACATCGAGGCTCAGAATCACATTCCATCTTTGTACCTAGCTCTAGAAAAATATTTATAAATATTGTATTATAAGTAAAAAACTAGGTCTCTATAAAAAATAATTTGTGAAGGCACTCACAGGACCTTGGGCGACTTGTCCTAGGGTCTAATGGGATAACACTATGGGTGCATTGGGTGTTTCACATGCCTTTTAGTGACCATGAGTACCTCTCACATTCACTATTTTAATCCCATTTGTTTGATGTAACAATGGTTGTGATATTTTATGTGTGTTATTGAGGGTATTTATTCTCATTTTTGGAGATGCATCGTGTGACCAATATGGGTCACATGGGGGGTGCACGGAAATTCCACGGACAAATCTATTCATTTGTCCTTAAGAATTGAGGATTTGTTTGGGGCCTTCACATAGTAAGGATGACAACCCAAAGGGATTTTATGAGGCAAAACATGCATGTCATTGAGGACTCACGGTACCTTTCAAGTCATTAGTGGTGCACGTTGCATGTCCTTTAATGACCGTGAACCCCTATCACCTCCTCACTTTCTATCCCCGTTGTTTTATTTTAAAAAAGTCCGGGATCATGTGAGTTGGAATGAGTAGTGACCATTATTTTTACTTGATTTTTTGATGGCATATCACCTATCCAATATGGGTCATATGGAGAGAGTGTAAGCATGTATTGGATAGGTCAATATATCTATCTTTAGAGTGTCTTATAGTAGTCTGGTCACTCTCGATGACTTCCATGCAGTGAGGATGACAAGCTAGAGGGATCCTGCGCACTGATGCAGACATGACAATGAGGTCCTGCAGTGCTTTGTGGGTCACTAGGGGCACGTGTCTCATGTATTTTAGTGATAGAGAACCCCTCTTTCCTCCTCTCTTTTATCTCCATTTTTTGTGGCGAAGGATTGGTGGTCATGAATGATTTCTTATATATCACCAAGGGATTTTATTATCATTAATGATGAACTAGAACATGAGATTCACGAACACTATGGGTATCATACTTTATAATGTCATCCCTATTTATTCTTGAAGGATTTCGGATGGTTTTTCAGGAACTTTCCAATGACAAACCATGCGGGCTGGGGGCGCTCATTCGATTATCTAGGGGGTATTCCCATGAGAAGACAAGTTTGTGGAAGAGGGTTCGGTGACACTAGCCGCAAGCGATGTGCCATGCATGGGACCTTCACATGACCTTGAAATGGTTACGTGATCATAAGTCTTTTAGAGGCTTCATGAGTCTTCGACCACCATCTTCTTCCTTGATTTTGAGAGAAAAATAATAATACCCATAAATAGTCATTTATTCCTCTGTGATTTTTCCAATGCTTATTTGGTAGGTGTCAACAGTCATGAACCACCCCAGATCGACCCAAAACTAGTTACTCAATTTGGAACACATTAAGACCCAAGAAGCTTTCCTGATCCTCTTGAGATGAAAAATATTGTCGAGCATCAAGCATAATAGAATTGGCAATGATTTATCCAAAGATGAAGTAGTGAAATAATTAAAAACAAAAAAATGGAAGAAAAACTAAATTCTAAAATGAAATAAAACTAGAAATACCTCCACATGACCCCATAGGTCTCCAATGACCACAAAACCAAACTCTCTCTAAGATGGATACAAACCAAGATCAACCAGAAACTAAAAAACGATAAAGGTATATGCCTGAGAAAAAAGATGCTCAATAGGTATTCCAAAACAGAATTATGTCATATGCGTTACCTATAAAGTGGAGACCATTCCATACTAGTTTGAAATATAAATATATAAGATTAGGGTTTTATGTCCATTTAAAAAAATAGTAAACTAATGTTTATCTAAAACCATTTTCCATTTTTATTTACAAAATTTCTTTAAAGAATGAAGGATTTCCAATAAACCATTTTTAAGAAGGGATATACAATGAAAGATTCATTTCATTAAGAAAACATAATAGTAGATTTTTTTTATAAAAGAGCTAAAAATAGAGGAAATTAGTGTATCCATAAAACTTATGTCATGGAATCTCAGGAGTATTCAGTACGGTCTAGAATAGATCCATATACATTCATATAATCAATCACTACCAATAATGGATATCCATAATCAACTCACCTTAATACCTGACATCACCCTCACTGGTTCGATCGAGGGGCAATTTCTATAAGCTGAGTGAGTCTATCTTAGGGCCACAAGTTAGAGCGTGATACTAAAATAGTGCAGCATGTGTACCTAGAGCTCTATCCTAACTACCCAAAGCTTCCCATGATGTTCAAATGGATGTGAGTTTTATCAAGTTATCATATCCATAAATATCACACATTTTTCATAAAAATAAAAAATTCACTTTCTCACCAATAAATTCCCCTTTAAGTCCATCCCCTTTTCCCTTTCCAAAATACAGAAAAATTCACAAGCCCCTTTACTAGGAATAAATTATATATCACAAATTTATAACACACCACATTTCCAATACAAGGGGAATTCCTTAAGAGGTGTTTTCATTTCCTTAAAACGTTTCAAGGTTCCAATCATGCCTCATCATTTAAATTATGAACAATATTTATTTGAAGACAACTTTTTCCTAAAGGGTTATAAGTTCCAAAACCACACTTCACACATAAATTTATATACACCATGATATATATATAGATAAATAAATACCCCTCATCCCAACATACATTTTCTCATCTCCATGAGTGAATATGTACCAAGAGGAAACCTATATATATGTATGTATGTATGTATGTATGTATGTTTATGAGTATAAGTAACATTTAATAATTTAATGGATTTGGGAATCATTTGAGAGATCCTTAGGAAACCAAATATTCCCTCAAGACTTGGTATAAAACTGTTTGAAGGACCAAAACACATTTATAAATTTTCAATTAAACTAAACGAAATAATTTTGAACACATTTGATCATTCATAATATTTAACACTTTAGAACAAGCTTGATAAAATATTTTAATAAAAATATACACGTCAAAGTTTAGAGGAAATAATGAAAGATAATAGAAAACTCAATTCAAAGAATCAAAAAAAATATAATATACTTAATTAGTAAAATAATGAAAACACCAAATTAAAACACTATAAAATAATAGTTTTCAAATTAAAGTCTCTAACCTAGAGTAACCTACCTCAAATGGTTTCGACTTCACTATAGAAAACCCAAATCTACCCAAAGAAGATCCAAGAAAATATGGAAAAATATGAGAAACCCAAATGATATAAAATATCTAATTAAAAATCAGGTTATAAAGAAAATAAAATGAAACCCTTTACCTATTCAATAGAGAAAACGTTGCATTCAATAATTATAGTTATAATGGGTCTCAACTTGGTTCTCACGATCCCTAGGAACCATGAATCACACAAAATAGATCCCCTATCCGGGTTAGGGTTCACATAGGTCACACAAACTGCATAACAGAGAAAGAAAACCAAGAAAAAAGGAAAGAAGAAGAAAGAGGATAAGAGTTGAAGCTAACTTGGGGTGATTTCACCATGAAATGGGGAGAGAATCAGACAAGAATGGAGGGAGATATGCTAGGAGTGGTGCATGGATGGGGAGACATCTTGGGTTGTGTGAGACACAAAAGAGGATGGGGGGGGGGGGGGGTTGACATGACATAAGGAAGAAATGTGGGATAAAATAAAATGAGAAAAAAATAGAAATATAATATAATATAATAATATTATTAATAAAAAAAGAATAATAAAAACATTTTTTTTTCAAAACTAGGTGATGTGAATAGTTTTTTAATAATTTACCTAAACCATGCATTGACTGTGAGCTCGCATTGAACACACCCAAACACACTCACATGGTTGGTTTTCATAGTTACGATAACCATCTCCAACCATGAAAAATGGATCTACAATGAATTGTAGGTCCCTCACATGATTATCACATGGATAAACTAACCATGCAACCTATAAAAAATTCCAAACATTTAAATATTTTAGGTTGGATTCACCCAAAATTCATTGACCAGAACAAAAATGTATATGTAATTAAAATAGTTAAAATAAAAATTTTTGGGATGTGACATGGTGGTCTATTTAAAAATAATAGTCCTTTAAAAAAATCCCTGGAAGTTTCTTTTATAAACTTTCGGTCCAATGACTAAAATTTTGTCCACTTAATTTGATGATTTTCCAATAGAAGAATTAATTGTATGACCTTCAGTCACTATTAAGTTATTTCTTAAAAACTATTCAAATAAATCTTCAACTTTCACATGAACTTGAGTGCTAAAACTATAGATATCATTAAATTTCATAGATAACAAATTTCCAGACTCTAAGAATCTGTGTCCTCTTAGATCAAATGACCAAATCAATCAGATTAATTTCAGAACATTAATTATGAATTCATGATCACACTCAAATATCCATACAATTATATTCCTTGAAGACATGGAGCTGTAGAACCATGATCCCCTTGTACTTGGAATAAAACCCCATAGATTATGTTTCTTTATTAAGGTCCAGGCATAGAATACCATATTATATTCTATCAAGTTTTGGTTTATTGAGATTATCCATAAGGATCAACGAGTTTCAATCCATTATTGGTTAAACTATCAATTCATAAAATCCCTAATTCAGTTTCATATATTCTAAATATTTCAAATCTAGATCCTATAAACATAAAAAAATAGCCATAAAAAATCCCTCGATCAACATTTGTCACCATATCCTCATAAACAAGTTCCATGGCTTCGGTTGAGTTGTTGTTTACTAGAAATCATCTAATCATTCGAGAACTTAGTTCTTCTAAACTCATTAACCAAAAAAACTTTATGGATCCTTGTCTTCATCTTCAATAAAAAATTCCACAAAAATTACATAACATGCAGAACAATCAACTCAGTTTGAATCACATTCAACTCAGATCAAAATCAGAAAATAAAGATTCATATTTATCAGCTTGCTTGAAACCCAAGATCATATTATTTATTGGGATCTTGTTCATCCGAATCAATCATGGGTTTTGGATGATTCAACCAAAATCATCTCCAAACATAGATTTGTCTTAAACCTTCATCTTTGATAACAACTTGGTGTTTTCTTCTTCATCCGTTGTAGACTCAGGAGGTTTCAACAACATTAGAGTTTGACTAATCTATAAGAATAAGATTATATATCCTAACTAGATTAGTAATACACGTTTATTAGATTTATCAATCTTCATCAATGACATTGAACTAGCCTTAAAGGAGACTTGATTTTGGGGGAGAATCCAAACCTTAGGATAAAAACACTTGCGAACCAATTTGTGAGAAACCAAATAAAATATAGAAGTGATATTAAGTAGAATAAATAGACCAGAATGTAGGGTTTTTATTGTGGAAAAATCCTCTTATGCAGACCATTAAAAAACCACAAGTAAATTCCAAAATATCCACTATGTATTAGAGAATATAAAGAATCCTAGTAATGCATGAAATTGAATTAAAAATTAGAGAGAATAGAAAACTTGTGTGACCACCACACACGATATGCCTCTTGCATCTCTCTGATAAAAATCTGACCAACTTCATGTATCAAAAGACCCATCTATGAAAAAATGTCACCCTTCTATCGATAAAACTTCACTACCTCCGATATCTTCATTCGAAAATGCACTAGACTCACACCATCTTGTGACACCTGAAGGATTTATCTCTCATTATATTTCTATAATGACAAACTGCCAATCTTTAATTAGGACACACCACTTGATCACTGCAATCAAGAATAATCTCGATACATGGTCCTGATCATTGATCACACTACTACTGCTACGTACCTATTTAATATCGATGCGCTTCACATTTTACCACCAATGTAGTATCCCACTTCTTGCTCTCGGTGGACTACATCTTGATCATCTCCCTATTTGTTCTCCACCAGCCGATTCCCCTTTTAAAGCATTCACTATATCCTTTTTAAAATATAAATAAGATATAAAATATTATATCTTAAATCTAAAAATCACCATATATCTACCCTATTAATATTCAAACACTTATCTCATCAAAATAAATATAAAATACATATATCCCTATGAGATACACATGCATCCTTATCTATGTGATATGATAAAAGATATCTCGTATTTCAAAATTATCTTATCTCAATCTTGGAAACACCCTTGTGCAGGCTGAACCCCAAAATCTCCCCCTTTATCCCTTTAATGGATATACCATCCACCATACTTAGTTGGACCAAAAACCTGTTGGTATTGCACTAACCATTATCCAATGTAGAAAAATGACGATCCCCTTTTGGAGCACTGAAAAAAACCTGGTTGACCCCCTTGAAAAAGAAACCCAAACCCCAAAGTCTTTATCATATCTATGTTTAAACCACCAATAATAGAATCAACAATACATGGTTCCCTAAAAATCATGATCACCACATATTATGGTTCACCTATAGGAAAACTTACTCCCCCTACTCAAAATCCCAAGAAGCTAGCACATAACCTCGATCTTTAATTTTCAATTCTTTCTTCACCACTTACACATTATGAAGAAAAATAATTAGGTGTAATACCTAAAAAACCTAACCTAACATACATTGACCTCTAATCCTTCTTCATAATATTCAATGGTATTCATCTCAGGCACGATGATCTCATGTGCCACAAATTTGGTGAAGTCCTCTTCACAACTACATTCATCACATTACTACATGCCTTTATATTCATCTGGTAAAGAATGTCATCCATTATGCCTCATGCATAAACCATTGATCCTATAGAAAAGGTCCATATTCCACTACCAAACACACTCATGAATCCATAATTATCAAGAGTACAAGAAGATAAAAAATTAGGGTATATACTTGGCACATACTACACATCCCCTTAACGTCAGCATACAACCTACATTGGTAGTGATATAAATATCAGATACACCAATCAAATTAGAAGAATATATGTTTCCCATATTCAAAATACCAAATTAAAATTCTTCATATGAATAAAATAAATCCCTCTTCAGTGTAATATGGCACGATTCTACCGAATCAACCATCCATTTGGTGTACGGATTGGAAATATGACAATCAATTGCACTGGAAGTAAATCACCTTCACCATGAATAAGACTTATGATGACATCCTTATAATAAATGTTTTGAACCTTCTTTTCCTTGATATCCTTTTCTTAATTCATTGTAGAATCTCTAAACCTGACCCTCTTTGTTGCAAAATAAGAACTTGACCATTATTCTTGTCTTCGACTAAACTATCTAATTACCACATCCATCTACCACAACCAGAGTACCACAATTACTTGAATATTCCCCATCATTGGTCTTTTGTCGAGTCTTGTTCATAAAAAACAATAAAATCACATCATCCAACTTCATTGTGTCTTTCCCCAAAAGCAATGTGGTGATAATATTATCATATGAATTAGGTAATGAACCCGGAAGAAGAAAAGACTTGTCTTCTTCTTCCATAAAAATTGGTATTGCATTAACCTTATTATCGATCATGTATTCCACCAAAAATAGATCCATTAGATGTTTAGTGAACTAATCTAGATGGTTTCCTAAATCTCCATTCCCTAGAATTCATAAATTATACAACCATTTTTTCAGTTATTAATGATTTATGATGGAATTTTATTTATGCATGATTTCAAGCTTCTCCCAGATCTCTTACAGATCTATCAAATTTATCAATTACTATAGTGTATTATAACCCAAAAACATATGAATCGTGCTTGTCGCCAACTCTTACAAATCCTACCAATCACCATCACTCATCATATTAGGATTCTTTGACTTTTTATTCAACTTCATTCACTGTCTTCTTATAGACCAAAATATTTTTAACTCTTTTCTACCAAAGTGTAAAATAATTTTCCCATTAAAAAGTTCAATTTGGGTAGAAATATCATGGAATGAATTCCCCATATATAATCAGTAAGAAAACATAGACAACCTCCTCTAATACCACTTTTTTTTTGGGGGGGGGGGAGAATCTCGACCTATGGATAAACACACATGCGAACCAATTTGTGAGAAACCCAATTAAATATAGAAGGGATATTAGGCTAAATATATAAAACAACATGCATGATTTTTATTGTGGAAAAACCATCTGATGAGGATCATTAAAAACTATAGGGAAATTACCAAATATCCACTATGAATAAGATAATACAAAGAATCCAAGTAATTCTTGAACTTGAATTAAAAATGAGAGAGCATAAAAACCCTGTGTGAAAACCACACCCGATACACCTCTACCACCCCTATGATAAAAATCTCACCAATTCTATGTATCCAAATATCCATATATGACAACACATCGCCCTTCTATTGAAGAAATTTCACTACCTTTGAGATCTTCATATGAACATGTCCCAACCTCGCACCATCTTGTGAAACTTGAAGGATTTCTCTCTCATGATCTCAATATCATGATGTACCACTGATATTAAATCAGGACACGCCACTGGATCATCAAAATAAAGAATACTCTCTATACATGGACCTGATCATTGATCACACCACTGCTTCATCACACATTTTTAACAATGATGCACCACACATGCTACTGCTGGTGCGATATCCCACTTCTTTCTCTTAGTAGACTACATATTGAGAAAATACCTCTTTGTCGCCACCATTCACTTTCCCTTTTAAATCATTCACTGTTTCCTTTTTTAAAATACAGATAAGATATAAAACATTATATCTTAAATCTCTAAATCACCATATTTATTCCATGTTTAGATTCAAACACTTATCTTTTCAAAATAGATATAAAATATATATCTCCCCATGAGATACACATGCAAACTTTTCTGTGTGATATGATAAAAGATATCTCATATTCAAAAACTATCTTATCTCAAAATTTGAAACACCCATGTTCAAGATAAACACCAACACTCAAGTAACTAAACTTATTCATCTTCAAGACCGGTTTATATTTTTACAATATTGGATTCATTCTGAGAGAGCCTAATCCTTATAAAATATCAAATGTATTTAATCATTGATAAGAAATATTGGGTTCGAACTTGTATTGAAAACATGATTAATCCAAATCTATCATGGGGTTTTCTAGATTCGACCAAAATCATCTCTGAACACAGATTTTTCTTCAACCATCATCTTTGATAGTGACTCAGTGATTTCTTCTTCAACATCCATAGACTTGGGATGTTTCAATGACATTGGAGTTCAACTCTTCTCGAGGAATGATCTTGGATATCCTTACCATATAAATGATACAACTTCATCCACTTTATCAATCTTCATCAATGACTTCAAACTAGTCTCGAAGGTGACTCACATAACTAAACTTATTCATCTTCGAGACTGATTTGTATTTTAACAAGATTGGATTTATCCTGATCGAGCCTTGGCTTCAAGAAACCCCAAATGGATTTCATCATTGACAAGAAATATAAGGTTCAAACTTGGATTGAAAACCCGATACATCCAATTCCATACATGGATCTCTGCACTATTGGATCTTTGTAAAATGTTCTACAATGCTGTAAATTTAAAACTTAAAAATTTAAATTATTTTTATACCAAAAATTAAATAATTTTAAATAAATATTCTTAAAACTAATTATGACCTCACAAATAAAACATACATTATGAATTATGAATTATAAAAAAATGATAACTTAAAATCTTAAAAAATTAAAATTTGAAATGTTCAAAATAATTGAAAAATTAATCGATAAATAAAATAAAATAATTAATAAACATAACAAAATATTAAATAAAAAATTAGATTTATAATTAATAAAATAATTTAAAACTTCTGATTAAAAATTAAATTAATCACTTATTAATTAATTAATAGATTATAACAAAATCATAAAAAATGAAAAATATTTAATTCAAAAAACACATAAATTAAAAATCTAAAATAATTATTAAAATTAAAAAGAAAATTCAGAAATAACATAAATAAATAATTCAAAGTAATATCAAAGAATGATTTTAACATAAAATTAATCAAAACTAATATAATTAAAAATAATTATAAATTTTAATATAAAATAACTACCAAACTATAATTAAATAATTTAAAGAATAATTTAAGCTAAAAAAAATAAAACAATAAAATTGATGTGGAAAAGAAGAAGAATTAAAGGACACATCAATTATCCTTAAAGATTATTGTGTCACTTGACTCGGAGAAAAGAAAACCATATCTCTCTAGTTCACTAACTTATCTTATAGACCTATGCAATACTTGCTCCTCATGAACATCTTTATCTCCCACTTTATGTAACACCCCAAGAATTTAAAAATAGATGTACAATTGAATACATGAAACACTAAGTCTCTACAAAACACCACTTTGTTATAACCATGACAATAAACATAATTTTTCCACCTCTGCGATTTGAATTTCAAAAAACTGACATACACGGCTGCGTTCAGTAAGATATTTAGAGTCCAACAAGACAAGCATAGTTTTTAGTGAATAGTAACATACCCTTATGAATATTTATGAATAGTAAATTTTAAAAAATAATAACTTCACCCCTGAATGTATAAATACAATTTAGATATCTTAAAAGTGAAAAAAATCATCATATAAGTATTGATATTTTTTATGTGATAAATATTATATATATAATTTTATGATTAATTTAATAATTTAAAATGGATTTGTATTTTCATAAAATATAATAATAAATTGTTATTTTATTTTCTTATTGTTTTAAGATAATTTTATGGGACCTTGATTAATCTTTCAAGGTGTTATAAAATGAGTTATAGTTTTAATGTTGTTTTTTTCGAATAAATTATGATTTTATTTAAAAATTAAATTAAAAATATTTAGAATTTTTTTTTTCAGAAAATGGATTTTATTTTTTAATTCTACATGTCAAATATTTTTTAGGGTGAATTTTTGGTATTTTCTAAAAAACATGAATTTTTGATGAATAGTGAAATACAATAAAATACCGCATATACAAATTATAAGTTAAATACACTATTTATGACATCATAAGTGATTTATGGAGCCTTGGATAAAAATAACATGCACTTATTACTATTATGGGTCACATGAAACAACACTATTGGTGTCTTGAGGGAATTTATAAAATAATGAATAAAATATTCAAAATTTACTTTTCTCCTCTACTCCAAACCCCCCTCACGCCCTCTTCTCTTCATCCTCTAAGATTTAAATATCCTAAATGTTATTCCCAGATAACATTAACTAGTCACTCCCCATGTCCAATAATCTCTTGGTATTTCCAAAATACCAAAACCCCCTCCCTTAAGAAGGTTTTTAAGGAGGTTATTTCAAGAGGTAAAACACCCTTCTTTTTCATTTAGTTTCATTTCAATTTATCTTATTTTCTTATCTTCTCCCCACCTCCTCTGTAAAAATGAGCATTATAACTCTAGTATCATCAATATAATGTTATTATATCATGTTAATGGAAGAAACATCATCAATATTTTTATCTCTCCGTTTTATTTTCGAAATCAACGTTCCTGAGGTTCCAATTTATAACCTTCATGGACGACAAAGTTTCGTTCTTCAATTTATCCTTAATTACTGCTCATGAAACCATTTTTATGGTTGAAAAATAATATAATATATTTATAATATCCTAATTAATATTCAATAACCAGTTTACACATATATTATTAAATCATATGACCAAACTAGTTCCTAATAATCCAAATACCACTAAAATAATCTAAGTGAATGTCATTAATATTTCATCTAATGATTCATCCTCATTCCATGTAAAAAAATTATATAAATGACCATTAACAAATATGTATGTTCATAAAGAATGTTTAAATACAATTATATATATATTTACATCCATTCCAAATGATCTCCATTACATAAAAACAAGTGAACTGAATATGAAAATCAAGAAAACGAACACTCCAAAACGACGAAATTCAATCTTATAACAAATAAATAAGGACATAATGGGCTTAATAAAATCATGATAAAATAAATAAATATTTAATAGGTCCTGAATTAAGTTATTAATAAGTATAATTTTATATTCCAAGAACCTAATTTCAAGATTAGAACACATTCGGACTTAAGGTAAGGGTTTCTTCATCTCACTTCCATTTTTGTGAGATTTTCCGTATTCACTACTAATAATTGTGTGTAGTGCGTGTATACTGACCATTTATGTAACATATCATTAATATATTTATTTTTATGGTATTAAATGTATCATTTTAATATTATAAATTTTGGGGAATAAGAATCGATTGATTACAAAGTGGTAAGGGATTTCCACCCAAACCTCCATTTTCATTCAGGTAACTTTTATTCACTACTTAACTCGATTAAATTATTATTTATTCTTATTTACTCCACATAAATTATGTTTGAATTTCATATATATATTTACCATCCATAATCCATCTTTATTTTATGGTTATTTACATGTTTTAAAAGGATCATTCAAAAAATTTATCCTGATAAACAAACCTGATTCAAGGGATATTTTAAAATTCTTACCCATTTTCAAGTGTACACTAGAATCTGTTTTATGCCACCATTATTTTTATAAAAACAATAATTTTATCATGAAAAATTATCTTGGATAATTTTTGTATTTAAGAGAAGAAAAGTGCCTTTCTTTATTAATATTCTCTTTAATACATTCCTTAAAATGCTCTAAAATGTTTTATTTCAAAAGAATCTTATGAATTTTTTTAAAAGATTTCACTTCAATGGGACATAATTTATGCCTATAATATAATTTCAATGTCCTAGTATTTTATTTTATTGTATATTCATTCTTATAATATTATTTAATGGAAAATATAAATTATTTTCCAAAATAACTCTTCCTTCAAAAGTAAAAAGGATTTTTCTCACCTGACATTAACTTCTATGAGATATATGCCTTGTTTCCCACTTATTTCCTTCCTGTGGTGTATGTAATGACCTTTGGTATATCATATCAAGAATATCCTTATTCTCATGAAATTCTAAGGGATTATTATTTTAATGTTTCAAGGTGGTATGAGACATATTTTAATGTTTAAGGATTATTTTCCTCAAGGATTTTTCAATGGTATCACTTAAAAGCATATTCATCTATGTCAAGAAACATTGTTGAATATTTTAATTATTTAAGGTTTATATTCTCTCATATCATCCGAAATGTTTTATTAAATTAATTAATATTAGTTTTAATGTGGATGTGCTATCTAAAGACCATTCACCAATTTACTTTGAATGGTTAGTGTTTATGCTTAATGTTCAAGAAAAGTTATTCACATTTCATATATTAGTTTAAATATGAATGTATATTTTGTTTACATTTATCCTCATTCATATGAGGAAGTCATTGTACTTATTATATGATGGGTGGGGCCTGATACAACCCCTCTATTCATCAATACATCTCATGAGACAAATAGACATGGACTTGGCCGAGGCCTTTCCAAAATTGATATATGGTTTTGGACAAGGCATTAATAATTTTCTGGTATCTTGTTCTAGGAATTGACGTTATGTTTTGTAATGTCGGAAATATGCATTTCCCTCATTATTAAGATAGAAATTCATAGTCCATGGGGTTATTTGACTAGTATAATACCCATGATTATGTTTTTTATGGAAATATTTACACATCTCACATTCCTACCATATTATTTTCAATTTTATTTTTAAAGGCACATGTTTTTAATTATTCACCATGCCTTATGTTTATGTTTATGATATATTCTACTATATTGATTACCCTTACTGAGAATATGAGCTCATACCTTTCTTAATTTTAATTTTCTTAGGACATGAAGAACTTTATTATGAATGACCTGCGGGGAGAAACTTAGATTTGTGTATGTTTCTAATAAAAAATTTCATGTTTTATTTATTTTCAAGTTACAATGTTAAACCTATTTATGTATATGGTTTACCAAAACTAATAAACCAATATGTCCTTTGGGATTTGATTCCTTTTAATCAGGCTAATGTATTAAAATAATGCACTGGCTCTAGGAAACTGGGGTCAGGTAATTACAATTAGTATCAATGGAAGTTTAGTAGAAAACTTGTAAACTAGATATAGAAAAATTAGATTAGTAAACAAAAATATAAGAT
This sequence comes from Viscum album, assembly GCA_963277665.1. Lineage (NCBI taxonomy): Eukaryota > Viridiplantae > Streptophyta > Magnoliopsida > Santalales > Viscaceae > Viscum > Viscum album. The sequence continues at coordinate 448,693,423 of OY728157.1, read as the reverse complement.
AGAACTTGGGGATAAGAATACAAGGAAGTCCTAGAATTTTGTAAAGGGATGGATCGTGTGGTTTATCAATATAATACAACCCTGTCTAGATACGAAAAAGTAAAGGTGGCTGTGGCACAGATGTATCTAGGGGTAAAACCTGAAAACACTGCTTTGAGATAGACTCGAACGAGAACTGGTGCACGACAATGGGACTTACTGCAATCTTAGTTTGGAACTCTCAAGGGTTATACTATGGTAAATTCATAAGGATATTACCAACAATTATAAAGGTTTTATTCTCCCAATGTAACCAAAGTATATGGTTCTAGGATTTATGATGTGTGTTATACGATGTTTAGAGATATAGAGAGTTCAAAATTTTATGAGTTAATATATAATATGGAATTGATTAGAAATGGTTCCTAGTAGAAGGAATGAGAACTTCACAAATGCCGTAGATGTGAAGAGTAAGAAGGATCATATATCTGATGATATTAAACCATAATTTCAAATAAATAATGTCTTCCAAGTATCCTCATCATATGTTGAAGTACTATCATTTGTTGAAAAGGTATGTAAAAACTTATCTAAGTCCTATGGCTTTGAAGGGAAGCGAAAGAAGAAGAGGATGGAAAGGGAAAACATTGAGAAAGGTAATAATGGAAAGGTATATTTTTCCACATGTGGTAATTTTGGAAGGAAACACCTTGGTATATGATTGAGAGAAAAAGGAGTATTCTTAAAGTGTGGATAAAAGGGCCACCATGCTCATAATTACAAGAAAAGGAAATAATTTTCCTATATTCAATGCTTAAACTACAAAAAGATGAGAAACTATGCGAAAAAATGTCCCAAGTGTCCAAGGAATATACAACAAATGTTGATTTTGGATAATGAACAAGTTACGATGCCACCACAGATGGAGTAGAATGATTAATATTCCTAGTCAAGAATCATTCCATTTTAATATTTTTCTAGTAATGTATTGGTGGTAAGAAGTATGAGATATATAAGGATTGTACTTCAATACACTTTCATTAAGGATTTGAGGTTTTATGACGAATGGTACAAAGGAAAAGTGATTCAGTAGAAAGTTAAAATTTTTATTAAAAAAATATGATAGAGGGAATGACAACCCTTAATATATATCTGATGTTGAGATAATGATGAAGAAATGATTGATTTGGATAAGTACTGACTACCTTGGAACTGATTATTGACTTGTCGAGAAGTGGTCTATTCTATTATCGATGGAGTTTACATTACTTTTGGATTTAAGGAATATATCCAATAACATGTATTTTACTTAAGAAATATGGAAGAATTAATGTTTCCAATATAGTTTTTACAATAATTCATTTTATTACCATATTTCAAGAGGATACATGATGAAGTTATTCACATGTTTGGAATGTGAATTTTAGAGATGATTTTTGTTGATTAACGGTAAATGATATGTTCATCATGGAAATTTAAATACATTCATTATAATTTTTTGAATCATTGTATTTTGTAAATTTTGACCATTTAAGAAATGGTTTCAGTTGATCATTATATGGGGTTTTAGAGTTTAATGCCACTACATGATGGTTTGATTATTCTTCCATGACCATGTTGTCCAATTAGAATGAATTTTTTTGAAGTAACTTATGAATTTTCCTTTTCTCTTATTAAAAGGATATTTTAACCATATTATCTATGTGGGCTTCCGACAAGGGAATTTACATGTATAAACCATTAACATTCAAAGTTCAACTTCAAATTTCAAGGATGAAATTTTAGTGAGGGGATAATGTAACACCCCAAGAATTGAAAAATAGATTTAAAATTGAATGCATGAAACATTAAATTTCTATAAAACACCACATTTTTATAACCTATCCCATAAACATAATTTTTCCACTTCTATGATTTGAATTTAAAAAATCAAACATACGCGGTTTTGTTCAGTAAGATATTTAGAGAATAACGAGACAAACCAATTTTTTAGTGAATAGTAACATACCCTTATGAATAGTAACATACCCTCATGAATAGTAATGAATATTAATTAATCGTAAATTGTGAAAAAACTATAAACTTCACCCATGAATGTATGAATACAATTTAGACATCTTAAAAGTGGGAAAAAATATTAGTATAAGTATTGGTATTTTTGTATGTCATAATTATTTTTATTATAATTTTATGATTAATTTAATAATTTAAAATGGATATTTATTTTCATTAAATTTAATCATAAATTTTCATTTTATAGTCTTATGGTTGTAAGATAATTTTGTAGGACCTTTATTAATCTTTCAAGGTGTTATAAAACGAGTCATAGTTTTAATGTTGTTTTTTGAAGAAATTATGATTTTATTTAAAAATTAAATTAAATTTTTTTAGAAAATTATTTTTAAAAAATAGATTTCATTTTTTAATTCTATACGTAAAGTTATTGTTAGGGTGAATTTTTGGTATTTTTCTGAAAAACATGAATTTTTGAAGAATAGTGAAATACGGTAAAATACCATATATAAAAATTATCAGTTAAATACACTATTTATGATATCATAAGTGATTTAAAGCCAATTGGTTAGAACTCACATGAACTTATCTCTATTAGGGGTCACATGAAACAACACAATGGGCTGTGTTGAGGGAATTAATAAAATAATGAATAAAATATGCAAAATTTACTCCTCTCCTCCACTATAACCCCCCACTTGATCTTATCTTAACTCTTCTAAGCATTGAATATCCTAAATGTTTTTACCAAATACCATTCCCTAGTGAATACTCACGTCCAATAAGCTCTTTTTCTTTCCAAAATACCAAAACCCCTTCCCTTAAGGAGGTTCTCAAGGAGGTTATTTTAAGAGGTAAAGCACCCTTCTTTTTCATTTAGTTTTATTTCAATTTATATTCTTTTGTTATCCTATACCCACCCCCTCCAACCAAATGGAAATTATAAATTTATTATCATCTATATACTAGAATTATATCATGTGAATGGAAGAACAATCATCAATATTCTTACTATTTCCCTTTTATTTTCGAAATCAATGTCCACGAGGTTCCAATTTATAACCTTCGTGGATGATGAAGTTTCTTTATTAAATTTCTCCTTCATTACTGGTCATGAAAGAATTTTTATGTTTGAAAAAGACTATAATATAGGTATTATAACCTAATTAATATTCAGGAACTTGTATATGCACATATTATTAAATCATATGACCAAACTAGTTCCTAATAATCAAAATACCGCAAAAATAATCTAATTAAATGTCATTAATATTTCATCTAATGATTCATCCTAATTTCATTTAAAAATGATATAAATTACCATTAACACCTATTTATGTTCATAAATAATGTGTAAATTTAATTCTATATATTTAAATTCATTCCACATGAACTACATTACATAAAAACAAGTGAACTGATTATGAAAATCATGAAAATGAACACTGTAGAATGACGAAATTAAATCTTATAACTAATCAATAAGGAAATAATGTGATTAATAAAATAATTATAAAATAAATAAATATTTAATAGGTTCTGAATTAATTTATTAATAAGTCTAATTTCATATTTCAGGACCCTAATATCAAGAGTGGACCACATTCTGACTTAAGGTAAGGGTTTCTTCATCTCACTTCCATTTTTGTGAGATTTTATGTATCCACTACTATTACTTGTGTGTGATGTATGTATATTTTACATTGATGTAACATAACATGAATATATTTATTTTAATTTTATATAATTTATCTTTTGAATATTATTAATTTTGGGGAATACGAATCGATTGATTACAAAGTGGTAATGGATTTCTACCCAAACCTCTATTTTCATTCGGGTTACTCTTATTCTCTACTTAACATAATTAAATTATTATTTTATCTTTTTTAATCCCCATAAATTCTATTCTAATGTTATATATATATTTACCATCCATAATCCTTCTTTATTTTATGTGGATTTATATGTTTTAAGAGGATCATTCCAAATTTTTATCCCGATAAACTAACCCGATTCAAGGAATATTTTCAAATTCATACTAGTTTTAAAGTGTACACCATAATATGATTTAAGACACCATTATTTTTATAAAAATAGTCATTTTATAATGAAAAATTATCTTGGATAATTTCTATAATTAATATAACTAATTTTCCTTTCTGCATTAAAATTCTCTTTAATACTTTCCTTAAAATAGTCTAAAATGTTTTACTAATAAATAATATTAAGAACTCTTTTTACAAGATTTCACTTCAGTAGGACATCATATATGCCTAAAATATAATTTCAATGTCCTAGTATTTTATTTTATTGGATATTCATTCTTACAATCTGATTTCATGGAAAATATAAATGATTTTACAAAAGAATACTTCCTTCAAAACAAAAAATGTTTTTTCTCATCTCACATTAACTTTTATGATATCTATGCTTTTTTCACCACTTATTTCATTCTTGTGGTGTGTGTAATGAACTTTGGTATATCATATAAAGATTCTACTTATTCTCATGATATTCTAATGGATTATGATTTGAATTCTTCAAGGTGGTATGTGACACTTTTTAATGTTTAAGGATTATTCCCCTCAATGATTTTTCAATGGTCCCATTTAAAAGCATCTTCATCTATGTCAACAAACATTGATGGATATTTTACATAATTTAGGTTCATATTTTATGATATCATCCACCATTTTTACTTCATGTTTTATTATTAGTTTGACTTTGGATGTTCTATCTGAAATAAATCCACCAATTTACTTCAAATGGTTAGTATTTATGCTAAATGTTTAGGGAATATTTTTTACATTTCATATATTAGTTTCAATATGAATGTATATGTTGTTTACATTTATTTTTGTTCATATGAAGAATGAATTAGACTTATTATGTGATGGGTGGGGCCGACTACAGCTGTCACGAACCAGCCTGAGTCGACCCTGAACCGGTCACCCAGGCCAGCCCGCGACAAGTCCCGAGAGACATTCCTGATCCTCCCGGGAAGGTGACAAGCACCAAGGGCATCAATAGAGTACACAAGGGAACGATTTCTCCCATATATAAACAATCAAACAAACATCTGAAATAAACGGACAGCCCAAAATGAATTTATATAAAAATTGAACTAAATATTATTTGTACAAGAAACTAAAATTAGAACAAAACCAAAAACTCAGCTGAAAAATCCCGATGAACAAATAACTCCATGTGACACTTCTGGTCACTCTCCAACACAATGATAAAAAGTTGCCCAAGGTGATCGAACTAAAGATGAAACCTGCACAAGGGCTAAAAAAAAGAAGAAGACTATAGGCGTGAGTATTAAAACTCAGTAGGTTAACCCGGTATTCTATTCCCAATGCACATTACATTAAAATAAAAGAAACATCAATTTATAGTTTTAAATTCATGATTTTAAAGTATGGTTTTCAAATGAGGTTCCATGCTATAATAATTATCATACAAAAACTTGCATGTTTAATAAAAAAAATGCAAGTAACAATTATTTTCAAAGAGGTGAAACTTCAAAATGGAAATAGTTTTCAAGAGGGCTGCTTTAAAAAATTTTAACATTCAAATAAATAACACATACTACTGAATTTACCAACCAAACACAGCGTATGCCGACGGTGAGTACAAAATAGCCAATGAGCACTAGTCACAGGAATACCCCAAGGCACTAGTTAGTTGGGAGCCCCAGGTACCTCGTATCTCGGTGAAAGTAACCATAATAAATATCTGTTCTCGTGCATGAGCCACTAGTAGGGAACATACCCATAACCTAGTGGTCCCCAATCATCATCATCATCATATTTTAGTTAGTTTTGTCATCGTCAAACTTGCTACGTGGAACAGGGGCCAACCCCCACAGAATCACTAGCATACTAGTACACGTCCGCCCACCTAGATACCCGGGATTTCCTTTAGTGCTCAATCAAGTTACACATATTATTAAATACACATTTCACATCCCCATTCCATTCCAAAACCATAAAAACACAAACATCCCATAATCATTCTTCACATTTCTTACACTAATCAACAAACCGCTAAATATTTCGGTAAAAAAATTTCATGAAGTGTATTGAGGCTTTGCACATAAAACTCTTTCAAAAACACTCTTTAAATTATAAAAACACATCATAACCAAACCAAATCATATTTGGCAGCCCAATAAACATTTAATAAAATCATTTAATGGACCATAAAACAATCCCAATTGCACAAATTGTTATATACAAGTAAAACACTCCTTCATTTCTAGGAAATGCCAAACGAGCCTTTAATTATTTTCTCAAAACTATCCTTTGATGAAGGTATGAATTTTAATTCTATTAAGGATCTGTATAAACACAATTTACAGCATAAAACCACATTCATAAATCTCTTATAATACTCATGTTACATATTCAAAACACAACCATTTTCATAAAGATGTGAAACAGTCCATTTTTGGGCAACTCGGGCCAAAATATGTTGTAAATCAAAACCCACTTGATTGTAAAAACAAATACAAATAGGAAATCCATATAAGTACCCAAAAATAACATTTATCATTATTCCAATTCTTTTATAAATCTAAACAAATAACTTTTAAATCACACATCACACGTAAAAGCCAACCGGGCAATTTACCGAACACATGACATGCCCTTTTTAAACAAAACAATTTATTTTATGTACATGAAAAGGAATAAAACACCAATTGAAAGCCATATTTTCATTCAAGATACTGTAACATGTTAAAAATACCATATACCAGATTATAAACCTCACAAAATATTTTCAAAAGATAACGGAACATTTAAACAAACACTTGTTGAGAACTTTCATGACAAAACAACACTACCGTTCACAAACCAATGATTAAACATCCACTTTGAACACCAATAAAATTTTCCAAAGGATGGAAAACAATAATAAACATATATATCTGGTGTTAAATATAATAAAATGATGAAACTTAAATAATAAATTCATGTTCAAGGGGTATCCTACCTCAAATCTTTGGCGTAATTGAAACGCACACCCGAAATCACCCGCCGCGGGTTGATAAACCATAAAACTATAAAGATAAGACCTAAACCAACAGAAACCCCATAAAAAAACATGGTATAACAAAACCCTAGGTCGATCAAGACTAGGGTACAATATAAAACCAATAAATAATGAAAGGAGGGGGAAGAGGAAGAAGAAAGGAGAAGGAATCTCACCTTTCATCCTAGAAAACTCTTCATCTTCCATTAGATCTGAAGCCCTAGTGAAAAGGGAATGGCTTGAAAATTCTTGGAGAGACTCCTAAGATCTGGAAGAATCAGGGGAAGATTATTGGTGGCTAAAGGAGTACTAATTGATTGATTTATGAATGATAAATTTTACCTTGGAAATTATGGGTGATTTGAGGTTTCTTGAGAATTTCTCCCTAATTCGCGACCCACATGATCTCCAAAGAGGTAAAATCTATTATGCAGGTTAGTATAGGGTTATTGTCTTCGCGGGGGAGGTGGAATCACTGAAAAATAGTAAAAAAGGAAAAAGATATAAACGAAACAAATTATTTTTTTTAAACAGGAAATGGGCCCATGGGATGGCCCAATACCTAAATGAGTAACCCAAATTCACCCGGCCTATGAATTTATAATGGGTCCAAAAGGATAAATAAGTTTTAATATATCAGTATAGGACAAGTGGAAAGTTGAATGGGTGAAAAAGGATAAAAAACAAAAGAGTTATAAAAGAAACAAATTCGGTTTTTAAAACTGGGAATGGGCTCACGGTTGGCCCAAATCATGAAGTAACCACCCTTTCTTCAAAAACTACTAAACAAACAATGGGGATCCCAAATTAGGGTGGTTAGAAATATATGAAACTTAAAAACTCAAGATTTATCTCATAAAATACCCATGAAAAGGATCGGTATTTCTAATGGGCCGGATCAATACAATGATAGAAAAGAAAAAAAACCGTGTGTGACAATTCTCCCCACCAATAAAGCTTTCCGCCCCCGGAAAGCCATAACACTTTCCGACTGAAAAAAAACAACACCTAAGGATTCCAGAATGTACTCTCCACCATTAAGAATCAACTATAACTAGAAATGTTCTTAGGATGAAAATCCAGGAGACCCATGGAGGGTCTCCACACCATTAGAAACCAACTAGCAATGAATAGACAAGAATTGAACATGAGCTAGAGTTGGGACTCACTCACACAAGCCCAAAAAAAACCATCCTACAAAAAAATACTATTCCAAGTTAATAGAGTTATGACATGAAAATATAAACCACCCACTTTCGAATGGAGGGGACAATAACTTGGTCGACACATTCAACACAATTCTGGACCCCCGTCACTTGGGGATGGGAGGGAAGGGGACCCAATAATTTGGCCACTTAAACAACAAAAGAAACAAAGAAACTACCCAAAACTCTCCCCCTATGAATAGGTAACACCAAGACTGCATCTGATTTTTATAGGCGGTCCACACAGGGACATTGATTGAAAACCCACATCCATGAAGGAATAACCATAGACACTGTGTGAGGGGTTAAGTCCACCACGCTTGTTGCGACAAAAGGAAATTCATAGAAATGAAGAACCAAAACATTGACATATAAAATAACTTAACAAAACAGAGGAGTAAGGGTAATAATCGAGCACTCCACACCTCTGTCGATTTTCTGACTGTGTGAAAAGCTTCACTCTGAGGCCTATGGCTGGAGCCCTGATTCTTGAAGCATTTGCTGCACCGCAGTCAGGTGATAAGGATCACACCACTCAAAAAAACCACACTTGGTCACCAAACAAAAACCTTAATCTAAATAGGAACTCATAGATACATATCAAAATTCTATCTCACTCCAAACAAGGGGCATAATGGAAAAGGAATATGACGAAACACATCAACATCACCGAACACAACTGCTCTGTCCAAAAGAATTATCATGACCTAGAAACACTTTTAATAGATCCCAAACAGATCTCTATTCCAACAAACAAGTTGAGGCATCATCAAAATAGGTGGATTTAAAATTTTAAAGTAATCCTTATGTTGATCAGTAGGAAAGATTTCCAACGCAGAACTATCCATGGCCACATCACAACATCAAACACATTTTTAGAAACCCAATGAAAATTACTCCAAAACCGAGCCACCAACAAGATCTCATCACTAGATAGAACAAGAGTATGAATTCTAGATCACATGGAAGCTAACCAAATAAATAACTCTTCTAAGACATAGAAAAATCATGCCACATAACCATTGGTTTTTATCAAAGGCCATAATTTTCAGCTCAAAGCAATTTTGAAAAAAAACAAACTAACTTGGTGGGTTTCCACATTCACCAATGGTGTTTCATCAAGTCTCACCCACATGCACATTTCCATGCCACCCCTGACACCCAACCACCATACCATATAGGCCATACTTCCAAATATAAATAAAACCATGCATGTGAGCACCCATGAAAACACCAAAGGCTAAAATTAAACATCATAATTCAAAAAAAAAACAATTTACCTTCAAAAGGAACACCAACCACCAAGTAAAGAAAACATTTTCACATTTCACAAAAAAAACCACCATTTTCTTAAAAACCTACCCCTTTTCATTTTTAAAAACTTTTTAAATAACCAAGCCACTCCAAAAAACCCCTTCACATTATTTAAAAAAAAAAATCAATAATGTATATTTTCATAATCCGAGGTCCATTGAGACCAATAACGTTTCTAGTAAAACACCAACCGATCAAAACTAATTTCCAAAACTAATTTATCCGATTCAAAAACTTTTTAACATCCTAAAATACCCCAATTAAAAAAAAAGATCCATAATCACTTTAAAATGATTCACAATTTCAAAACATTTTATTTCAACAAACCACAAGTTTAGATTATGGATAATCCAATCCCTTTAAATCATTTCTGCTTCCCTCCATTTTTTTTTCACAAAAACACAACCTTCCAAAACCATTTATATATTTAATTATTAAAAACCCCATTTTTTTAACTTTTCAAAATCTAATCCTTACATTAAAACCCATTTCCACAATTCTCACACAATGATTTTAAAAACAAAAATTCAGAATTCAAGAAAGGTTCAAGAGACCCAAGAAAAAGGGAACTAGTGTCGGTGGGTGACTTGACCATATGGTTGGCGGCCATATGCCAAACACAACACCAACACAGAGAGACTTATTAGGACCATTCCCCAGCCCCACATGGCTTTCCAGGACCTGTGAGCTCATGAAGGCCATTGGTTAGACTCCCCTTGTCATATCCCAATACCAAACAATCAACTAGAACAAAGGACACTAATAAAACCGGACTTCCATGGAAACATGAGGATTAGAACAAGAAAGAGTTCGCGATGCTCTTCTTGCACTTACCCCTCAATTCCCAACAATCCTACTCCATCTACCTTGACATACCCAAAATAAAAAGGGCGTTCTAAAAAGAAAGGTCCGCTAATAGCCGACCTGCTCTGATACCATTTTGTCACGAACCAGCCCGAGTCGACCCTGAACCGGTCACCCAGGCCAGCCCGCGAAAAGTCCCGAGAGGCGTTCCCGATCCTCCCGGGATGGTGACAAGCACCAAGGGCATCAATAGAGTACACAAGGTAACGATTTTTCCCATATATAAACAATCAAACAAACAGCGGAAATAAACGGACAACCCAAAATGAATTTATATAAAAATTGAACTAAATATTATTTGTACAAGAAACTAAAATTAGAACAAAACCAACAACTAAACTGAAGAATCCCGATGAAAAAATAACTCCATGTGACACTTCTGGTCACTCTCCAACACAATTATAAAAAGTTTCCCAAGGTGATCGAACTAAAGATGAAACTTGAACAAGGGATAAAAAAAATAAGAAGACTATAGGCGTGAGTATTAAAACTCAGTAGGTTAGCCCGGTATTCTATTCCCAATGAACATTACTTTAAAATAAAAGAAACATCAATTTATAGTTTTAAATTCAAGATTTGAAAGTATGGTTTTCAAATGAGGTTCCATGCTATAATAATTATCAGACAAAAACATGCATGTTTAATAAACAAAAATGCAAGTAACAATTATTTTCAAAGAGGTGAAACTTCAAAATGGAAATAGTTTTCAAGAGGGCTTCTTTAAAAAATTTTAACATTCAAATAAATAACACATACTACTGAATTTACCAACCAAACACACCGTATGCCGACGGTGAGTACAAAATAGCCAATGAGCACTAGTCAGAGGAATACCCCTAGGCACTAGTTAGTTGTGAGCCCCAGGTACCTCGTATCTCGGTGAAAGTAACCATAATAAATATCTGTTCTCGTGCACGAGCCACTAGTAGGGAAAATACCCATAACCTAGTGGTCCCCAATCATCATCATCATCATAGTTTAGTTAGTGTTGTCATCGTCAAACTTGCTATGTGAAACAGGGGCCAACCCCCACAGAGTCACTAGCATACTAGTACACGTCCGCCCACCTAGATACCCGGGATTCCCTTTAGTGCTCAATAAAGTTACACATATTATCAAATACACATTTCACATCCCCATTCCATTCCAAAACCATAAAAACACAAACAGACCATAATCATTCTTCACATTTCTTACACTAATCAACAAACCGCTAAATATTTCGGTAAAACAATTTCATGAAGTGTATTGAGGCTTTGCACATAAAACTCTTTCAAAAACACTATTTAAATTATAAAAACACATCATAACCAAACCAAATCATATTTGGAAGCCCAATAAACATTTAATAAAATCATTTAATGGACCATAAAACAATCCCAATTGCACAAATTGTTATATACAAGTAAAACACTCCTTCATTTCTAGGAAATGCCAAACATGCCTTTAATTATTTTCTCAAAACTATCCTTTGATGAAGGTATGAATTTTAATTCTATTAAGGATCTGTATAAACACAATTTACAGCAGAAATCCACATTCATAAATCTCTTATAATACTCAGGTTACATATTCAAAACACAACCATTTTCATAAAGATGTGAAACAATCCATTTTTGGGCAACTCAGGCCACAATATGTTGTAAATCAAAACCCACTTGATTGTAAAAACAAATACAAATAGGAAATCCATATAAGTACCAAAAAATAACATTTATCATTATTCCAATTTCTTTAAAAATCCAAACAAATAACTTTTAAATCACACATCACACGTAAAAGCCAACCGGGCAATTTACCGAACACATGACATGCCCTTTTTAAACAAAACAATTTATTTTAAGTACATGAAAAGGAATAAAAAACCAATTGAAAGCTATATTTTCATTCAAGATACTGTAACATGTTAAAAATACCATAGACCAGATTATAAACCTCACAAAATATTTGCAAAAGATAACGGAACATTTAAACAAACACTTGTTGAGAACTTTCATGACAAAACAACACTACCGTTCACAAACCAATGATTAAACAACCACTTTGAACACCAATAAATTTTTACAAAGGATGAAAAACAATAATAAAAATATATATATGGTGTTTAATATAATAAAATGATGAAACTTAAATAATAAATTCATGTTAAAGGGGTATCCTACCTCAAATCTTTGGCGTAATTGAAACGCACACCCGAAATCACCCACCGCGGGTTTATAAACCATAAAAATATAAAGATCAGACCTAAACAAATAGAAACCCCATAAAAAAACATGGTATAACAAAACCCTAGGTCGATAAAGACTAGGGTACAATATAAAACCAATAAATAATGAAAGGAGGGGGAAGAGGAAGAAGAAAGGAGAAAGAATCTCACCTTTCATCCTAGAAAACTCTTCATCTTCCATTATATCTGAAGCCCTAGTGAAAAGGGAATGGTTTGAAAATTCTTTTAGAGACTCCTAAGATCTGGAAGAAGCAGGGGAAGAATATTTGTGGCTAAAGGAGTACGAATTGATTGATTTATTAATGATAAAATTTACCTTGTAAATTCTGGGCGATTTGAGGTTTCCTGAGAATTTCTCCCTAATTCGCGACCCACATGAGCTCCAAAGAGGTAACATCTATTATGAGGGATAGTATAAGGTTATTGTCTTCGAGGGGGAGGTTGAATCACCGAAAAATAGTAAAAAATGAAAATGATATAAATGAAACAAATAATTTTTTTTAAAACAGGAAATGGGCCCATGGGCTGGCCCAATACCTAAATGAGTAACCCAAATTCACCCGGCCTATGAATTTATAAAGGGTCAAAAAGGATAAATAAGTTTTAATATATCAGTATAGGAGAAGTGGGAAGTTTAATGGGTGAAAAGGATGAGAAAAAAAGAGTTATAAAAGAAACAAATTCGGTTTTTAAAACTGGGAATGGGCTCACGGTTGGCCCAAATCATGATGTAACCACCCTTTCTTCAAAAACTACTAAAAAAACAATGGGTATCCCAAATTAGGGTGGTTAGACATATATGAAACTTCAAAAATTGAGATTTATCTCATCAAATACCCATGAAAAGGATCGGTATTTCTAATGGGCCGGATCAATACAATGATAGAAAAGAAAAAAAACCGTGTGTGACAACAACCCCTTGATGCATCAGTACATCTCATGAGAAAAATAAATGTGGACTTAGCTAAGGCCTTGCCCAATTTGATATATGGTTTTGGTTGTGGCCTTAATCATTTTTAGAAATCTTGGATGAGGCTATGACAATAAGTTTTATAATGTCCGACATATTCTATTCCCTCACTATGAAGATATAAATTCATATTCCACGGGTTTATTCGACTAGTATAATACCCATGATTATGTTTTAATATGGAAATATTTACACAGTTCATATTCCTGTAATATTATGTTCAAGTTTAGTTTTAAAGTCACATGGTTTTAGTTATTAACCATGCCTAATGTTTTTGTTTATGATATCTTCTACTGTATTTATTACCCTTACTGAGCATCTGAGATCACCCTTTTCTTAAGTTTAATTTTCTCAGGACATGAAGAACATTATTATGAATGACCTATATGGATAAACTTAGAGTTTTATATGTTCCTAATAGAACATTATATGTTGTATTTATTTTTAAGTTGTAATGTTGAACCTATGTATGTATCTGGTTTACCAAAACTACTAAACTACTCGGTCCTTCAAGATTTTATTCCTTGATATCATGCCAATGTATTAAAATAATGCACCAGCTCCGAGAAACTGGGGTCATGGGGTTACATTGTCACTTATATAAAATATTCATGTACCAAATCCAGTGCATTTGGAGTATCAACATCATATAAGTTTCCACTATTTCCAATGGAAATGTGATTCCATTCTAGAAATATGGCATTTCTAACCGTAATTACTTTTCTTTCTAAAGGGTTATATAGGTAATATTCTTAATTTCATTAGGATAACCTATAAATATGCAATTAATACTTTTGGATTGTAGTTTTTCATAATGTATAGTTTTGAAAATATCCTTTCATACAAATATATGTACATGAGATACAGTGAGTTTATTTTCATACAATAACTCATATGAAATCTCATATGTTACCAAAGATGGTAGTCATTTTAGTGTATAAGCCACTGTCTATAGTGAATATCCCCAAAATGACAATGGTAGAGTTGTATGACTCATCATTGATCATACCATGTCAATCAAGGTACAATTCCTCCTTTCAGTTACACCATTATACTAAGGTGTTTAAGGAGTATGTTGTGAGACTATCCCACGCCCCTTAAAGTGATCAATGAATTCTTGGTTTAGATTCACTCTACCTCATTCTAAGAAGAGTACCTTAATCTTCTTACCAATATGGTTTTGTATTTCATGATTGTATTTATTAAACATATGAAATGAATCATACTTATACCTTATTAAGTATATATAACCTTATATGATATATTCATTGGTAAATATAATGAATTATGAAAACACACCCTTTTAATCTATTTAAAATGGACCACATACATCCAAGCATGACATACATCTGAGGGTTTTAACTCAGTAGTGTGTAAAACCCTACTTGATGTAACTTTTTTAAGCACTTATCATTTACATGACCAAGACTGAAGTGAAATATGTGGGTATTATAAGATTTATCCACATTGGTTTTGTCATTGATTACCAATACATGGTTTTCAAGTTCAATTATACACAATCCATTATTAATATAATCCATCCAATTACATATTGTATCCTTATATAAGTGACACAATTTATTTTTAAACATGAAATAAAACCCAATAGTGTCTAAAATAGATATTGATATTATGTTTTTGGTAAGTTATGGTATATAGTAACTGGTTTTTAATACAAAAAATAAACATCCACACAAATTCAATTTATAATATCACATTGCTAGGGATGCTAGTCTTGCACCATTTCTGTTCCATGGATCCACCATTCCCTTTTCAATATTCAAAAATCTACTTGGTTTCTATATATGAATACAAATGTGTGAGACACACTCTGTATCCAATACCCAAATTGTAGATAAATATAAATTTACTTCAATTAAAAATATACATGTGGTGAAAGAATTACTTTTCTTCTTCATCATACTAGTGAAATTATTCTTCTAGGGGAACTTATTAAACAAGAAAAGAAGAAAACCTCTCTATCATTTACCTCCCTCTATATCTTTGTATTTTGGATGGGTAGTGCATCCGTTTATTTGGAATAGATTATTCTTAAACTACTTATCCTTTCCCTTCATTATTTTCTTCACCATAAGGACTGAAGAGTCAGTATTGTTCATATATTTTACAGTTTTGTTAACTAAAGATAATAAATATGGGAGAGGATTTTTTCATATTATTCATGTCATAATTAATAATAAAATTCAATAATCTTGGTGGTAAAGAGGAAATAATGGGATCAATTTCTATTTCTTAGATTATATTGAACCTAAGGGATCCAATCTATTAATATACCCAATCATTTTGAGTACAAGAGGGCCTTCCTAACTCTCTTATTCTAGCCTGATCCTATAATGTGCATTGGATATATGATATATTTCTTTTAGTTCTCTCTATTAATAAAGCTCTGGAATATGAGACAATAGTTTATAGGCATCTTCTTCCTTATGCATTTTTTTCAATTCACTGGTCTTAGATGACAACATGATGCACTATACATCTAGTTCACAATCTAAATGATTCTTATACTTATATTTATCTACATTACTTTATCTCATAGGGGGATAAATAGTATTTTTATATTCAATCAAATAGATCTTCTTGTATTAATGTAGTACAATATTCAAGTGCCTATACCACACATGAAAGTTATTACTAGTCAGGCTATTTTGTTTATACAATATTGATCATAGTGATATTTAAATAATGGTGGCATTTTATAATTAACCAGCACCAAATAAATTTATCATATTAGTACTTTATTTTGATTTATGATAGACATTACCTATTTACTTATTCATTAAATGTCCCCCACTATTTTATTGAATAATAGTATCCTTCACAACTAGATTCGTGATGCCCAGTCACTTGATTATTATAGTAGAAAGGATCCTTGAAACCTATACCCATAGTCTATAATATGGATACAACACTACTCAGAGAGTTTCAAGGGGGTGTTTTAGAAAAAAAACCACGTTAACTTGTGGCTCCTTGAACTATTAAGTGAAGTCCCATTTTCTGGAAATCATAATCTTGATTTAGTCAATAGTTGGCCTCTAAATTTGGAACATGCTAGCTATAGATATTTCTTTTCTTCCAACTTTAGATAAGTTGATGCATCTCCCTCATAATAATAACCTAATAGTAAGAGACATCTTTATGTTTTTATGATCATCACATCATACAGCTGGGTATTTTCCAAATTTAAGCAATAGATGGTGTTGGGACTTAATATATATCTTTGGGTAATTTTATTACTTCTCGATGAATGTAATCATTTTATATTTAACATGGTAGTTATATTTGATCGCACACAAATCTTAACCATGTATAATGGAAAAAAATTTAACGCACATTATCCAATTTTATCATGTAATGCTCATTTATAATTCTATGTGATCACAAAAATATAACACATTCCAAATAATAATAATAAACAATGTATAAATAAATAAATGAAATAAATGATCATGAGTATCAACTATAGGTTGATACATTGATTAGAAAATGGATCAAATGAGATCCTAGGGGTAACTACCTAAGTCACAATATAGTTGGGTGTAGAAGGGTTTTTTCAATAACAATGTTAGTGATTTCATGATATTTAGAAGATCAAGAATCTATGGAAATTACAAACTTGTAGCAGGAACAATTGAGGTCTTTTGGCATCCTCCTCTACCTAATTGGATTAAAATAAAATTGTATGGTGCATCTAAAGGTAATATGGGCCACTTAGGGTGTGGTACAGTCTTTCGTGATCATAATGAAATTTTTTGGGATGTTTTAATGGATCATGTGGTGTGACTTCTTCACTTGAAGTAGAGATTCACACAATCATTAACGTCGGGCCCTTTTCAAAAACTAAAGGTTAGAATAATCGATGGTTGGAAAGTGATTATTCAACATTCATGCAGGATATAAGAAATGATACATCACATATTTCATAGAGACTCATGGATTTGTGGATGGAATGTATGAATTTTCAAATGAGTCTCAATTTTATTGTCACACATGTATTCTGGGAGGAAAACATGGTGGAAGATGGGATTGTTTATAAAGGATTTAGTATGGATCACACTTGGTTTGATTCTCTTCTAACTGATCTGATTTTTTATGATAAAATATATTGTAATAAATTCCCATGTTTCAAACTTTTATAACATTTATTTTCATCAATAAATTCCTTGAGTTTTTTTGGTTGAGAAAAATTTATTAAAAAAATTTAGAATAAATATTGTGGACATGAAAGACCTTATACATATATTGTGGGATTGAGATGATGAACATACCATCATTTAATAATTTATTTTTAACAATAATCACAGATAATTCTATTATTAAAATTATATAAATAGAATCCTAAAATACATTTTCTATTCACTGACCGCAATCATCCCACACACATTATAAATGTGTAATAAGATTAAATTTTTTTAAAAAAAATCAATGGAAATTAATATGAATTAAAATAAATTAATATAATTTTATTTCACAAAATATAACTCTCATGGTCCCTGAATTATTTTTAATATATCCCATATTTTTATTTTTGCATTTTTTTTAAAATTTTCCTGTCTCTCGGGAGGTCTAAAAAACCCAAAATATTTTTTCTATCATTTTTGGGATAAGATGGGGTCATCCAAGTCTAGAGGGACTAACCAGACTTGGGTCGACCCAGCTAGTCTACTAGGTTAGACAACTAGTGGTACCTTGTGTACCTGCATGAAGGGCTAGTATCAAGGAGGAGAGACAACACCCATAACTTCCATAGTTTATAATTTTTTTTATAAACATCCCACAACAAAGGTGTGAGAAAAATTATGGGTTTACCCTTTCATAGAGTCATTGACTATGGATGGTGAGAAAAACTACTCCCTGCATGTTTTTTTAATTTTTTTAATAATCTTGCATTGACTGTGGGATTCCCCAACCATCTATTTTTTTTTACATTTTTCCAAAGCCTATTAACTTGGGTTTTTTCAAATAAAAATACCACAAATAATGTGTAATATGTGGTCACCAAAAATTACTATTCTTATGAGTAATCCAATCCCAGGCCACCATGAATCATCACTGATCACAGCTCACCAAACCATGATATATATATATATATATATATATATATATATAATTACATCAAATTTTAAGACCTCAAATTTTTATTTGATCTATTTTTGAACTTCATATGGATGTAACCTGGACATACATGATTTAATTAAATCATATTTAATTATGATGTGACCATAATGATCAACTCTATGTGAATTTTATAAAAGTTTAATTTATACTTGGCTTAAGCAATCACATGTTCTCTATGATACTAATTATTGGTATCAAGTGTGTAGTGGAAGTGAATACATCAAATTTTTAACATTTTTATCACTGGTTCACCATCCTAAAATCATCTCCAATGATGTGAAACCCTATAAAAAACCATAGGATACAAAATAAAAGGATTCTGGAAGAAAAATAGATTTTAGATAATACCACATTGGATTTAAAGATGCAGGTGTATTCCGCTCATTTTTGGAAATTAATTCTCAAAGGAAATGATGTCAGATCCCTCTAGATCATCCAATCATGCTTCAAAATTCTTTTTTAGTGTTGAATTCAAAATTATGGGTGATAGTATATATTACGAAAAAACCTTTAGACATCTATATTATCACCACTATGTCATTCCTTTTATCCACAAAGGATAACATAGATTAGTTTTTTGAATGGGGTCCTTTTTTCACTAGGATGTGAGAGTTATGAAAACCCATATATTTAATTAACTTAAATTCATGATTCTTTACATAAATATACTTAGATTACAATACTAGAATATTGAGTGGCCAATTTTCTTTTTTAAATTAGTTACATTAAACATTAAATTGAATCACGGATACAAATAAATTATTCAATAAATCCATAATGTGCCCTTAAAAATCCATTGATCTTTTAAAACTACACGAGATAACTTGGGTAATTACATAATAAAGGGGGTGATATTCCGTATATGGTAATAATATGTGAATAAAATTATGAACGTAATACATTTTTTAACAACCCTAATCTCAATAGCCTAGAGTCAATTGTTATTTTATTACAATGAAATAGATAAAAGTGATCACATCACCAAGGATCGATCAGTTTAGTAGTATTGAAGAAATAGATACATATATGGTTCCCTTATTACAATGTTGATTTAAAAAATAATATAACTAAGTAAAAATAGAATTCTTCCTTAAAACTTATTCAAATATTTCATCTTCATAACCTAGGGATAGAAAACAAATAAAACTGTGAGCTCAAATTCTCAGTAAGAGTTAAATAAATCAGAAACATGAATCAGTAATAAGTGAAGCATAAATAATAAGTAATAATAAATATGGAAAGGTAAAAAACTTAACAAAAATGACATTTAATCAAAAAATAGATAAATTTATTCATCCAAATAATTTTTCATAGTGAAAATTTCATGGAAAATAATAAATGAAAACTGAATGAAAGAAATGATTAATTATTGGATTTCATGTATTTGGAACATGATACCACTAATTTCAAGATATTTAACAATATTATTTAAGTCTGTTGGTATAAAATCATATGATTATTCTTGGAAATAAATGCGAAGAGTTTTCTTCCAACCGTTTTGTCTCATGAGACCTGTCAATGTATCAAGGGGATATATAATAATAGGACCCACCTTTCACTGCAAATCCAAAGAATTATTCAAACATAGATTTAATCCTTGAATGATATTCTTTATCAAGATATCTATATTTAGTAGAGGATACATATTTATCAATATTTCCCCAGTTAATCAAATTACATTTAAAGTAGACACCATATGTTAAAATGGTATACGGTTTAAGAAATAATTATATCCACGATATAAGTAATATGGATATTTAAGATAAATATAATTAAAATAAAAATGATATCAAAGGGGTAGTAGATACACCACATAAAAATGATTTGGTGTACAATACCAAGTAAGTCTCAGTGAAGTGAACATTAAGACGAATACCTTTATAAGGATCATATCATCGATCAAAAAAATAGATTATGTGTATTCACTATAAATCCACATAAAAAAGTGAAAATAAAACATAATATAATCAAAATTAATTTTAAAAATAACCATAGCATGAAATAATCAATTATTTATAAGTTTAACCTAATGAATTAAATTTGAGTTAAGAAACCCCTTACCACTTTGAAATCAGTTGAATCATATGACACATAAAATTAATATTCATCACATGAAATGTTGAATACCAATAATATAAATAGATTATGTAATATTATATATTAAAGGTAAATATGTACACCACAAAAAAGAAATGAGGGTTGAATAAAGAATATATCTGACAGATGAAAAAGTGAAACCATAAAACCCTTACCACTTTGAAATCGGTCAAATTGTATTCCTCATAAAATTAATTATTTTCAAATGAAACATTTAATAACATGAAGATAAATAGATTCAATATATAATATATCAAAAGTCATTATAAATAAACAACACACAAGAAATAAGTGGTGAATTAGGCATATCTCATATAAATAAATGTGAGATGAGAAACCCCTTTCCATATATCTGAAATCATTATGCACTTGTACTTAATATCCTAGATAATAAAATTATATTCATTAATTACATAATTCAGAACCTATTAAACATATATTTGATTTATTATAATTTTATTAAGTTAATTTTTCACCATTTTTATGAGTTATAGTGTTTAATTTTAATGTTCTTGGAGCATTTGTTTCATGGTTTTATGGCTAGTTCCCTTGTGTATAATTATTGGAGTTCTTATAAAATTGTAGAAAAAATTTAGATGTGGAATAAAATAGTTTTAATATAATTCCATGTTTTTAAATTTTTCTATATATCACTTTTTTTATGGTATTAGTATGATTCATTTTATAAATTGTTAATGATAAAAATTTAGTTTATTTTGGTAGTTTTTCGATCATCATGAAATAGTATTGTTTTATTATTTAATATAATATATATATATTAGTTAAAGGACATAAAAAAGTTATAATTTACATATTATAATCATATTGATCCATAATAATGATTTTATGAACATCTTTGAATGGGGTAATGGATAAAAAAAACTCTTCACCCATAAAGGCGGTGAATCGGCACATCAAAGATGATGTTTTCATTTTTAAGCTAAAAGGGGAAGATGTGAGATTTTATGATGGTTATTCTATTTAAAAAAATAAAATTTTATAATAAATATTATATTAGAGTTACCATGACTCTTTGGATAAGGGGATTTGAGGAGAGGATTTGAAAAGAAAAGAAATTAAAAGAGAAAGAAAGATGATTTTACCTATGGAATATTGTCTCCTTGGGAACCACATTAAGACACACAGATTTGGTATTTTGGTAAGAACAGACGGTCTTGGATGTGGGGAGGAGGATTGATAAGGGAACTGGTCATAATTTAGATAAGATTCTTCACATAGAAGGTGTGAGGAGAAGGGGTGGTGACGGGTGATATTTATAGGGGATGAGAGGGGTGTTATTTGATTATTGTATTCATTAGTTTATTATTTTTGATCAAGACTATCAATAGTGTTGTTTTTTGGGAATAATTACACTAAATAATGCACATTAGTTTTAAATATAGGGATATTACCTTGAAAATTTCTCAAAAATTCATGTATTTAACTTATGATGTTAAATACTATAAATTACCGTATTTCACTATTCACAAAAAAATTCAACTATTTCAGAAAAATTCAAAAAAATCACCCAAACCGTTATTCAAAGTGTATATTTCAAAAATAGACTCTATTTTAGGAAAATAAATTTTTAAATATAAGATATTTAATTTCTAATTAAAATCATTATTTTTTTGAAAAATATCAATTTTAATATTATAATCGATTTTATGACACAATGAAAAATTAATTATGGTCTCATAAAAATATATTATAATTATTATACAATAAAATATTAATTTATTAATATATTTTTTGAATTTTTTTTTTAAATCGTTATATTAATTAAAAAATTATAAATAAACATTAACGTTTCACAAAAATAGCAACACTTAATTTAAAATTTTAAAAAAATTTATTTACTTATTTCATGATATAAATATATTATATTTTCATTTATGAGATACCTAAATTTTATATATCCTATAATAGGTTAGGTTATTATTCTAATGGAAAGATTACTATTCCTAATAGTCACATTACTATTTCAATGATCATGATAAAATAATAATATTTAATAATATATCATTATTCTTTTAAGCTTTGTGTTGTGTTAAAAGATATCGAATAAATTGAATTTATTTAAGAATATACATAACATATAATCTTGGGATCTTATATTCTTCCCTCCTTTGAAAATTTCTTCCTCTAAAATTTTCATAAATATTTCCATCTAAAAACATGAGGGTGGTTCTTCTTTATAACATCCTTAGGTTCCAATGTTGATTCTTCCATTTTATGGTTTCTCCAAAGAAAATTTTCCATTTGAGTTGTCTGATTTCTCAAATTATTCTCTCTAGTGTTATGAATCTTAATAGAATCTTTATAGTAAGACAAATCAGGTTCTGGTTCTATTTCTTCAGAGACAAGTACATGCATTGGTTCTGGAATGAACTTATTTAACAATGATATGTGGAACACATCATGATATTTTGAGAGGCTTGGTGGAACTGCTAATCTGAAAGTTAAAAATCCAATTATTTCCAAAATTTTGAATAGTATGATTTATATAGGGATCAATTTACCTTTCTTACCAAACCTTATGAAACCCTTCCATGAATATAGTTTCATAAAGACATGATCTCCCACTTGAAATTCAAAATCTTTTCTCTAATTTTCATAATAACTATTTTTCCTAGTTTGAGTTTATTTAATATGATCCTAAATAGTCTTTACCCTTTTCTTTATCTCTTTAATAATTTCTAGGCATATAAGTTTCCTCTCACAAACTTTATCCCAAAAAGTTGGAGTACAAAATCTATTTCCATATATTCCTTCATATGGCGACATTTGAATACTATAATGGAAACTATTATTGTAGTAAAACTATACCAAAGTTAAATACTGATCCCAAATACCTTGAAATTAATGTGAGAAATATCTCAATGTGTCTTTTAATGTTTGAATATTCCTTTCACACTGTCCATCAGTTTGAGGGGGATATGAAGTACTTAATTAAATTTTAGTATCCAAAGATTTTTGAAGACTCTTCCAGAATTTTGATGCAAAATGGATCTAGATCCATCACAATAGATAGATTTTCACTATTAAGTCTTACAACTTCATTAATATATATTCATTCTAGGCACTCAAGAGGTAAATATTCTCCTATAGTAAGAAAATGTGCCAATTATGTAAGGTGATCAACAATAACTCATATCACATCATTCTTGCTGAGGTTATTTGGAAATCTAGTGAGAAAGTCTATAGTAATATCATTCCACTTCCACATAGGAATAGGCAAAGGTTACATGAATCCTATAGGATTCTATCTCTAATTCTTCAATTTTTAAAAAACTATACATCTTGACACATAGTCTGCATTTTCCTACTTCATATTATCCCCCCAAATATGTTCTTTCAAATATCTATACAATATTAGTACTGTAGTGGTGTATCGAAAAATTTGATAGATAAGAATCATATAATAGTTCCCTTTTTAGTTTAGGATTTGATGGAACACATAAATTCTTTCCAAATTTTAGAATTCCATCTTCATACACTAAGACTACAAATCTTCTATCCATAACGGATTTAATTTTCTTCTGAAAATCCTCATAAACAGATTGAGATCTTTTTATATTTT
This sequence comes from Viscum album, assembly GCA_963277665.1. Classification (NCBI taxonomy): domain Eukaryota; kingdom Viridiplantae; phylum Streptophyta; class Magnoliopsida; order Santalales; family Viscaceae; genus Viscum; species Viscum album. The sequence continues at coordinate 448,668,992 of OY728157.1, read as the reverse complement.
CCAAAAAATATGGTTTCACAATCATTTGAAAAAGGAGTGATGTTTTCTCTTCCTTAATAATTACCATATCCATATTTACTAAATCCATGAACATAGGATCTATCTTAATAATTATTTGGGTCATAATTCCACTATCTTTCCTTCTTAATGTAGATGCTACCTTATTTTCTTTTCCTGGGAGATAGTGTAATGAGATATCATAATATCTGAGTAACTCGAGCCATCTTATTTTCCTAATATTTAGTTATTTATATGTAAAGTTGTATTTAAAACTCTTATGATATATATATATATATATGTATCATATATTTCAATATAAATATAGTGTCTCTATATATTTAGAGAAAATATTATGACTGCTAACTCAAGATAATGTGTTGAATAATTTTGTTCATGAATCTTCAACTTCCTTGATTCATATGAAATAACTTCATAATTTTTCATAAGGACACAACTATTATTTTATTCAATGACTCACTGTATATCACAAAACCATCATTTCTTGATGGTAAAGTCAAAATTGGGGCATTGATCAATCTTCTGTTCAATTTTTCAAAACAACCTGCACATTCTGTTTTTCCATACAAAAATACCCTCTTTATGTGTGGTCTTTGTTAATGGGTTAGTCAATTGGTAACTTTGTTGAACAAAACTCCCATGGTATCCTGATAAACCAATGAAACTACATTACTCAGTTAAATTCATTGTAATAGGACGTTCTTGGATTACCATTGTCTTTACATGGTCAATTGTGATTCTATCCTTAGAGACAATATGGCCAAGAAAAGAAATTTTATGAATCTGTAATTCACATTTACTTAAATTACCATATAACTCTATACTTCTAAGTGTCTCAAGAATGATCCAAAAGTGATTCTCATATTCTTCATAGATTTTATAATAGACTAGAATATCATTAATGAATACTTCAACAAAATCATCAAGATATTCCATGAATACTCTTTTCATTAGATCCATGAAAACCGAGGGTGAATTAGTTAATCCAAATGGAATTAATTTAAACTCATAATGTCTAATTGTTTTTTGAGAATCTGTATTTGGAATATCTTCATTATTTAATGATAATTAATTATACCTAAAATGAAGTTCAATATTCAAAAAATATTGAGCTTCATGAATTTGATCAAATAAATCATCAATGTGAGATAGTAGATGCATGTTGTTTATTATAATATCATTGATTTGTCTATAGTCAATGAAACACCTCATGGATACATATTTCTTATTGAAATATAGAATAAGGTCTCCCCATAGAGAAACACTAGGGAGAATTAAACCCTTATTACCCAACTCCTGTAATTGTTTCTTCATCTACACTAATTCCAAAGTTTCCATTCTATAAGGAGTCTTTGATATTAGTCTTATTTCAGAGATTAAATCAATAGTAAAATCAACTTCATGCTCTGGGTGGTGTCTAAGAAATTCCTTAGAAAATACATCAATGAATTCCTATACAATTGGTACATACTCAATTTTGAGATTACATTCCCCATCCCTAGAGGTTGTTTTCTCTTCCTCCCCAAGAAATTCGTTCAGTATATCTGTTGGGGTGGATTTAGATTAAAATAAGATAACAAAGTTTCTTCTCTAAAAATAAGGAATTATAAATCTTCCTCCTTAGTATTTTGGATCAATGACCACCATTGATCTATATATCCCTTAAGAAAATATACTTCCACTACTATCTTTTCACTTTCATTTCATCCTAATATTAGAATTATCTTTTCAAGGGAATTTATCCATTGCTCAACTATAACTAGATTAGAAGTCCCACTAAAATATAAGGGATTATACCACATGAAATGATCAAACATTGGTTTATTATGGTAATTAGTCATAACCTGAGTAAGATGACCTAATATGGTCATGACCTGCTCATCTCCAACACTAACTATGTTGACTTGCTCAGTGGGGAAATACCTGATTTATCCAAGGGTGTTGATTCCATTTTTTCCATTAGGCGTCATCACTAATTTATGGAACACACTGAGATATCTCATAATCATCATGAGTATTCAGCCATAAATTCATTATAAAGAATTTTTGTAATTCTCATGTTTATTTAACATCTAGTTCCCATGGTTTTTACTAAACCTACTTTGATACCAACTATATCAACCTCGACCTTAGTATCCCAAATTTGGTGGTTATTTTATTACAATGGAATATATAAAAGAGATAACATCACAAAGGATCGATCAATTTAGTATTATTAGAGAACTAGATGCATAAATGGTTCCATTATTATACTGGCAATTAAACATACAACATAACTAAGGAAAAATAAATTTCTTCCTTGACACTTATTCAAATATTTCATCTTCATAACCTAGGGAAGGAAATAAATAAAAGGGTGAACTAAAATGCTTATAAATGGTTTCATACAATAGAAACATGAATCAATAATAAGTGAATCATAACTAATAAGGCATAATCAATATGGAAAGGTAAATAAATGAACACACATTTCATTTAATAAATAACTATATAATGTTATGCATACATAGATTTTGGCATAGCGAAAATATCGTAGATAACAATAAATGAATACTAAATGAAGGAAATAATTAATTAATGGATTTCATGTATCAGGAAAATGATACCACTACCATCAAGAATTTTCACAAGATGGTTTATGTCTGTGGGTAGAAACTTGTCTAATTCTTCATTGAAACAAACATGAAGGGTTTTGTCACCAACTGTTTAGTCTCCGAGACCTGTCGATGCATCGAGAAGGTATATAATAATTGGGCCCATATTTCAACACACTTATAAATAATTATTTACCCATATATTTAATTCAATAACAATATTAATTATCAAAATATCTGTATTGTGTATAGGATACAGATGTATCAATATTTTCCATGTTAATCAAATAATATTCCAATTATACACTACATATAAAAATAGTATAAGGCTTACGAAATATTCACATCCATGATATAAATAATATTTATATTTAAGATAAATATAATCAAAATAAAAACAGATCTCAAAAGGATAATAGATACACCACATAAAAATTATTAGGTGCACAATACCAAGTAATTCTCAATAAAGTGAAAATTGGGACAATGACCCTTATAAGAATAATTTCATTAAAAAATGAATAAATTATGTTTGGTCACTATAAATCCACATTAAAAAGTTGAAATATAATATAATATAATCAAAATTAATTATACACATAATATAAGGCCCCAGCCTTAAATATTTCTTAATCTTGAGATATTTCAAGAATACACCTTGAGGATCTTTTCAGGTTTAGAGTTTTAGAGAATTAGATCATAAAACATGCATTACATCCCACATTTAACAAATTGGTTACAATAAAAGATAGTATTTATTTTTTTCCCATCAACAGAAACATATTTAAAATAAAACATGGATTCTTTCTTGACACTTCCTTGACACTATCATCATAACATGTACCCTTCCCTTGACCTGTGAAAAACATTTCAAAAACTTGGGATGAGAATAATAAGCTCAGTAAGAGTTATAAAAAAAATATGAAATGAAAACATCAGTCCATGCATGAAATCATACTTTACTCATAAAACATAATCACATACCTCATAATGTCATGAATAAATCATAGAAATCATAAGACATAAAGGTAACTTGAGGCATTCGTAACATTCTTACGTAGGGAGTAACCCTCTTGGTTACGTTTGGAATACCCATCACAGTATATTCCTTAAATCTCTTCGGAGAAACCTTAACGTTTAACTCCTTCACGTTACCCAATGCATTGGAGAGCTATAACGGGCTCACCCTCCCTTAGTTTATCATGGAACCACCCGTCTTCATAACAATGCCCAAGAACCATAACATAATCGTATCACATAAAACATGCATAAAGAAAACATAGAATTTCCACATTTCAATCACAAGATATCAATACAACACATTGATATAATAAAAACTTTATAGAAACCATTTTCAATACCAAAATAAAATAAAAGTAATACATGGTATTTATTTTTCATTTTAAAAAAAAGTTATGGATTGTAGAGGAAGCCAAAACTCAAATAATGGTCACGGCGGTGGAGAAGTCGTTGTCACCGCATACGTACGACAAAAAAACATTCAATTTTTTCGTTTAGTAAAATATTTGTATAAAAATATTACTTTTTAATAATTGTAAAATTCAAAGGGGTTTATACACTGTATAAAATAAAGTTGTGTATAAAACAAAATATGCAACAATGAAAGGAGATTGAGATGGATTCCCATACCCCAGGTCCGACTCGACTCGATCGTTTTTTAAACTCCTGAATAATAAACTTGAGTAAATTTATACTTTCTTAAAAACCTTTTTCAAGTTCATTATTCCTTTTATATCACTTATTACCATGTCATGAACACTATGTAATTATTTATGTTAATAACGGTCGTTTTAACGATCATTGGTACTTGAGTCAAAAATAAACTCTTTATAATTACAAGTTGTTCATGTATCCATTATATTTAGAGTTATACTCATGATTTAGATATCATATATATCATATATATCCAATATATACATGCATTTATAATATTACATAACATTTAGAGGTAAGAAATGAAATGCACCGTTCATGGAGACAGTAAGCCGTACGTACGCATGAACGCTACTTTCATTCATATTTCTTACTTAATGGAGTGAAATCATAATGATATAAGGGTATATTATTATTCCAGTATAATATAATATATAATATCATTAAATTTATCCTTTATACATACCACAGATGGTATTAACGAATCAAATCACTTTGAGGGGGCGATAGTCCGCATTTCCTAAAATGAAGATATCACGTTTACCCATAATGGAAAACATAAAGGTATGCCATAAATGAAAAATACAGAAGCTTAAGTAAAACATAAACATATTATATATCATATATAAATATAGTGACATCTTAATGGCCACCTTTGAAGGTGTTATATGAGTGTTGAACAATCATCGTTTCGTGAGGCAGAAATTCGCCATCCACAGAAATAGTATGTTCTTTAACCATTAGATGTAGGTGTGTGTAAGTGTAGCTAGAATCCTTCTTATAAAAACATCCTAGTATATTTAAGATACTGGTGTTGTTACAAAATAAAATAATAAAAAGTGTTTAGGGTGTTGGAGAAGAAAAATAAAACATAAGAACACAAGAGAAAACACTACCTTTAAAACGGGTAACTATTTTGATTTGAGATCAAAGGCTTCCTTGGGAAGACTTCTTCCTAATGTGAGGCTTATAGGAGTAATATTGGGATGTCGAGAGACAAAATGGGAAGGTTTTGTCCGAGCTAAAGGCTTGAATGGTGTGGGTAAGGTTGTAGAGGTGGGGGCCTTTTATAAGAGGAGAGGAGGGGCACTCTTGAAAAGTTATAAAAGGTTACTTTATTATAAAATGATTTTCGGATTTAAAAGGTCCCAAAATTATATATTTCTAGGATAAGGTGATAATAGTTCGAAATCCACCCATCCAATAGGTTTTTTACAAGTGTAGGTATTATATTTTACATTATCTTTTCATTTTTTTAAAATAGTTAAATAATGAGGTAATCGCTGCATCATCATGGTGTCATAAATAATTTAATTTATTTAATATCTAAAAATTATAGAAAAATACTATGATGTAGGAAATAGTTTTATATTTCCAATGACTATTTATAGTAAAAAATATGACTTTTATAACCTTATTTAAAAATTGTTTTATTAAAACAACTTATGTTTGTGTCATTTTTACTTTTACTTTAAATAAAAGGTATTAATGTCATTATCTTACCCAAGTGGCTCCATGGGGTCCCAAAAATAGACCCATGGGTTGTCTTGGTCGGCCATGACACATCCAATAAGGGTAGGACATGTGTCTAAGTCATTTAATATTATTAAAACATTATTTTTACCTTAAATTACACTAATTACCTCTAATCGCGATTAAAAACTTAAAACTTACTATTCACCAAAAAATTATTTTAATCCCATTGAACCAAATTTTACTTCTTAATGAAAACCATGTATGTCTGATTTTTTAAATTCAAAACACGGAGGTGGTAAAATTTCATTTAAACGAAAAATCAGTTTTTTAAGTACCACTTAGTGGTTTCACTATTCATCAAAAATTGAAGCTTTTCAAAAAAATACCAAAACATCACCCTATGATATATTTGATATTCCAGATTCAAAAATGATGTCTATTTTAGAAAATTCAAAACTTATAAGTTACATTAATTAATTTAATAATTAATTCCCACTGTCAGAGCGAATAGTGTGTTTTTATGAAACAATAAGTATCAAAAGATTGACACTAGTTTAAGTCCAATTTCAAAGTGAAATTAATTAAAATGACCACTATTGGATTAAATGGTAAAAATATATTCTAATTGAACTTTAAAACCAATTAAAAAGATAATCTAATCATATAAATAAATTATATTAAAAATAGGTTTTGAATTAAAATACAACATTTTTCACTATTCGTTAAAAAAATGAACTTTATCGGAAAAATACCAAAACTTTATACAATGTAAATTTTGATGTCCCGATTCTAAAGAAGAGTTTTATTTGGTCTAATAGAATGTATAAGAGTGACCAAAACTATATTTAAATAGGGTTCTCCATCAAAAGGTGATAGTTCGACCTTTTAGTGAATATCAGAGTATCTATGCCAAAAATTGAATTCTTTTCATTTTTAAGCCTTTATCATTTATTGGATAAATGTAAAAACATTTAACAAACATATATAATCATATTTTAGTTATTTCTATTCATTCCCGCCAATACAACGACTACGTGTTAACTACCATTTAAAATAATATTATTTTATTACTAGTGTGCAACGTAAGATTTCAAAGAAACTATTCGTTGCGTATCGGGTACGCTATCAAACATAACAACCCCTTTAAAGTAAAATAAATATTTAATTCGTAAATATTAGTAAATATGAATATTTTTTATTCTTTATTTACCTGGGATGCCACATCCTTCCCCCCTTTTGGGAATTGCGTCCTCACAATTTTATTCACTTATCAAAATAAGTGGGGGTATTTATCCATCATAGCATTTTCAGATTCCCATGTTGCCTTTTCAACCATATGGTTTTTCCACAAAACCTTTACCTGATGAATTACCTTATTCCGTAACACTTACTCCCTGTGGTCAAGAATCTGGACCGGTTGTTCCTCATAAGAGAAATTCTCTTCCAACTGATCTACCTCTGGGCTGAAAACATGAGATGGATCTGGCATGTACTTTCTCAACATCGAAACATGAAAAACATTGTGTACCTGAGATAAACTCGGATGTAAAGCCACTCGATAAGCAACTGATCCAACTTTTTCCAGAATTTCATATGGTCCAATGAACCTTGGATTCAGCTTTCCTTTCTTACCGAACTGCATCACACTTCTCCATGGTGATACTTTGAGAAAAACATGATCACCTACATCAAAAGAGAGATCCTTCCTCCTATTGTCCGCATAACTCTTCTACCTGCTCTGAGCTGTTCTCATGTGTTTCTATATCAGCTGAACTTTTTCTGCCAACTCTTCTACCAATTCTGATCCCATCAACTTCCTTTCACCCACTTCATCTCAAAAAGATAGAGTTCAACACCGCTTCCCATATAATGCCTCAAATGGTGCCATCTGTATACTGGAATGAAAACTATTATTATAAGAAAACTCAACCAAATAAAGATGTTGGTCCCAACTTCCCTGATAATCCATCGAACAAGCACGTATCATATCCTCCAAATTCTGAATCGTTCTTTCTGACTACCCATCCGATTGAGGATAAAAACTGTACTAAAATTTAATTCAGTACCCAATGACTTTTGAAGGCCTTTCCAAAAGTTAGAAGTAAACCTGAGATCACGATCAGATACAATGGAGAGATAAACTCAATGTAACCTGACTATATCTTTAAGATACAAATGAGAAAGTTGATCTAGGGAAAAAAGTATCTCGTATAGCAAGGAAATGAGCAGATTTAGTCAAGCAATAAAAAATAACCCAGATTGCATTATTACCTCGAGGTGTCTTCGGAAATCCCACAACGAAGTCCATGGATATATTTTCCCATTTCCACTATGGCACTAGTAAAGGCTGAAGCATCCCTTTCGGTAACTGCCACTATGCTTTAACCTGTTGAAAAGTCAAAAACTTCACTGTAAAATCAGAAATATCTCTTTTCATTCCATCCCACCAGTAATACTCCCGCAGATCTCTGTACATCTTAGTACTGCCAGGATGAACTGAAAACGGAGAACTATGAGCTTCACATAACAACACTTTCTTCAACTATGAATCACAAGGCACACACAATCTCTTCCCAAATCTCAAAACACAATCAGTATCAATGTTGAATTCAGGAAACTTACCCTTCTGAACTAGCTCTACCTTTTTCTGCAACTCACTGTCTTGCTTCTGTGCTTGCGTGATTCTGTCTGATAGAGAAGATTTCACTGATACTTGAAACAAAAAAGAAGAACATCCTGCACCAAAAACTTCTATGCCAAAGTTCATCAAATCCTTAACTAAAGGATCATGTTCCAAATGCAACATTGTTAATGAAGCATTACTTTTTCGACTCAAAGCATCAGCCACTTTATTTACTTTTCCCAGATGGTAATTAATTGTATAATCATAATCATTGATTAATTATAGCCATCTCCTCTATCTCATGTTCAATTCTTTCTGAGTTAATATATACTTTATACTTTTGTGATCAGTATATATTTCACACTTTACTCCATACAAATGATGCTTCTAAATTTTTAAACCGAAAACAACAGCAGATAATTACAAATCATATGTAGGGTAATTTACCTCATGAGTTTTCAACTCATGTGAAGCATATGCAATTACCTGATCATTCTGCATAAGGAAAAAACCGAGTCCCTTCAACGAAGCATCACTGTATATAACAAACTCACCATTCCTGAAAGGTAGTTCCAAAACTGGAGCATTCACCAATCTTTTTTTCAGTTCTTGAAAACAATCATCACATTCTTTTGTCCAGATAAACTTAACACCCTTCCGAGTTATCTTAGTCATTGGACTAGATAACCATGAAAATTTTTCAACAAACCTTCGGTAGTAACCTATCAAACCAAGAAAACTACGGATCTCGGTTACATTTGTGGGTCTTGGCCATTCTTCAACAACTCCTGTTTTCACAGGATCCATAGTTATTCCATCTTTAGAAACAATATAACCAAGGAAAGAAATTTGTTGCAACCAAAACTCACACTTTCTGAATTTCCCATACAATTTCTTTTCTTTTAAGGTTTGAAAAATAACCCTTAAAAGTCTTTCATGCTCCTATTTACTTTTAGAAAAAACTAAAATATCATCAATAAAAACAACCAACATTTTTCACCTGAGTCAACTGATCCATCACTGCAACAAACTGTTTAGTTCTGATTCTGACCATCTTAGGATACTGATTTGAATGGTCATTTCCCTATGTATGCCTTCCCATAAAATCTGTTTTGTTTCCTCTATGAAAAACTATTCTTAACAAACATGTCTTAGATGATGAAACATGGTAATCTTCAAATGCTATATCATTTCAATTTGACAAAAAAAAATATTTTTGGATAGTCATTTATTAGAATTCTAACTCCTAAAGTTATCTAAACCGACCTCTGATACCAACTATAAGGTCTCATCCTTAAACATTACTTAATCATGAGATATTTCAAGAATACACCTTGAGGATCTTTTCAGGTTTAGAGTTTTATAGAATCAGAAAATAAAACATGCATTACATCCCACATTTAACAAAGTGGTTACAATAAAAGATAGTATTAATTTTTTCCCATCAACGGAAACATATTTAAAATAAAACATGGATTCTTTCTTGACACTTCCTTGACACTATCATCATATCATGTACCCTACCCTTGACCTGTGAAAAAAATTTCAACAACTTGGGATGAGCATAATAAGCTCAGTAAGGGTTATAAAAAAAAATACGAAATGAAAACATTAGTCCACGCATGAAATCATACATTAATCATAAAACATAATCACATACCTCATCAAGTCATTAATAAATCATAGAAATCACAAGACATAAAAATAACTTGAGGCATTCATAACATTCTTACGTAGGGAGTAACCCTCTTGGTTACGTTTGGAATACCCGTCATAGTATATTCCCTAAATCTCTTCGGAGAAACCTTAACGTTTAACTCCTTCGCGTTACCCAATGCATTGGAGAGCTATAACGAGCTCACCCGCCCTTAGTTTATCATGGAACCACCCGTCTTCCTAACAATTCCCAAGAACCATAACATAATCGTATCACATAAAACATGCATAAAGGATATATAGAATTTCCACATTTCAATCACAAGATATCAATACAACACATTGATATAATAAAAACTTTATGGGAACCATTTTCAATACCAAAATAAAAGAAAATTAATACATGGTATTTATTTTTCATTTTAAAAAAAGTTATGGCTTGTAGAGGAAGCCGAAACTCAAATAATGGTCACAGCGGCGGAGAAGTCATTTTTTCCGTATACGTATGACAAAAAAATAACATTCCCTTTTGTCGTTTAGTAAATGATTCATATAAAAAGATTCCTTTTGAATAATCGTAAAAGTCAAAGGGTTTTATACACCGTATAAAAGAAAGTTGTGAATAAAACAAAATATGCCTCGATGAAAGGAGATTGAGACAGATTCCTATACCTAGGGTCTGACTTGACTCGATCGTTCTTTAACCTCCTGAATAATAAACATGAGTTAATTTCTAATTGATTAAGAACCTTTTTCAAGTTCATTATTCCTTTTATATCACTTAATTATTTATGTTAATAACGATCGTTTTAACGATCATTGGTACTTGAGTCAAAAATAAACTCTTTATAACTACAAGTTGTTCATGTATCCATTATATATATAGTTATACTCATGATTTAGATATCATATATATCATATATATTTAGTATATACATTTATTTATAATATTACATAACATTTATAGGTAAGAAATGAAATGCACCGTTCATGGAGACGGTAAGCTGTACGTACGCATGAACGCTACTTTAATTATTATTTCGTACTTAATGGAGTGAAATAATAATGATATAAGGGTATATTATAATTCCAGTATAATATCATATATGATATAATTAAATTTATCCTTTATACGTACCACATATGGTATTAACGAATGAAATCACTTTGAGGGGGCCGTAGTCCGCACTTCCTAAAATGAAGATATCACGTTTACCCATAATGGAAAACATAAAGGTATGCCATAAATGAAAAATACAGAATCCTAAGTAAAACAAAAACATATTATATATCATATATAAATATAGTGACATTGTAATGTCCACCTTTTAAGGTGTTATATGAGTGTTGAACAATCATTATTTCGTGAGGCAGAAATTCACCATCAACAGAAACAGTATGTTATTTAACCATTAGATGTAGGTGTGTGTAAGTGTAGCTTGAATCCTTCTAATAAAAACATACTAGTATATTTAAGATACTGGTGTTGTTACAAAATAAAATAATAAAAAGAGTTTAGGGGGTTGGAGAAGCAAAATAAAACATAAGAACACAAGAGAAAACACTACCTTTAAAATGGGTAACTCTTTTTGATTTGAGCTCAAAGGCTTCCTTGGGAAGACTTCTGCCCAAAGTGAGGCTTCTAGGAGTAATAGAGGGATGTGTAGAGACAAAATGGGTAGGTTTTGGCTGAGCCAAAGGCTTGAGAGGTGTGGGTAAGGTGGTAGAGGTGGGGTCCTTTTATAAGAGGAGAGGAGGGGGACTCTTGGAAAGTTATAAAAGGTTACTTTATTATAAAATTATTTTCGGATTTAAAAGGTCCCAAAATTATATATTTCTAGGATAAGGTTATAATAGTTCTAAATACACCCATACAATATGTTTTTTACATGTGTAGGTCTTAGATTTTATATTATCTTTTCATTTTTTTAAATCGTTAAATAATGAGGTAATCGTTGTATCATCATGGTGTCATAAATAATTTACTTTATTTAATATCTAAAAATTATAAAAAAAATACTATGATGTAGGAAATATTTTTATATTTCCAATGAATATTTATAGTCAAACATCTGACTTGTATAACCCCATTTAAAAATTGTTTTAGTAAAACAACTCATGTTTGTATCATTTTTACCTTTACTTTAAATAAAAGGCATTAATGTCATTATCTTACCCAAGTGGCTCCATGGGGTCCCACAAATCTAACCATGGGTTGTCTTGGTCGGAAATGACACATAAAATAAGGGTAAGACATGTTTCTAGGTCATTTCATATTATTAAAACATTATTTTTACCTTAAATTACACTAATTATCTCTAATCGCGATTAAAAACTTAAAAGTTACTATTCACAGAAAAATTATTTTAATACCATTGAACCACATTTTACTTATTAATGAACACCATGTATTTAGTATTTTTGAAATTTAAAACACAGAGGTGGTAAAATTTCATTTAAACAAAAAATCAGTTTTTTTAAGTACCACTTAGTGGTTTCACTATTCATAAAAAATTGAAGCTTTTCAGAAAAATACCAAAACATCACCCTAAGCTATATTTGATATTCCGGATTAAAAAATGATGTCTATTTTAAAAAATTCAAAAAAGATAAGATACATTAATTAATTTAATAATTAATTCCCTCTATCAGAGCAAATAGCATGTTTTTATGAAATAATAAGTATCAAAAGATTGACACTAGTTTAAGTCCAATTTCAAAGTGAAATTAATTCCAACGACCACTATTGGATTAAATGGTAAAAATATATTATAATTTAACTTTAAAACCAATTCAAAAGATAATATAATCATATAAATAAATTATATTAAAAATAGGTTTTGAATTAAAATACAACATTTTCACTATTCATTAAAAAAATGAAACATTTAATACCATGAATATAAATAGATTCATGATATTATATATCAAATTTCAGTATACATACATCACAAACAAGAAATAAGTTGTGAATAAGGCATATCTTACAGAAATAAAAGTGAGATGAGAAACCTCTGACCTTATGTCCGAAAGCATTATTAACATTTACTTAATGTCATGTATAATAAAATTAGATTCAAAAATTACATTATTAATAACATATTAAACATATATCTTATTAATTATAATTTTATTAAGTTCATTTATGGACATTTTTATGAGTTATAATGATTAAATTTGTTGTTATGGGAGCATTCGTTTCATGGATTTAGGGTTAGTTCCTTTGTGTATAATTATGGGAGTTCTTATAAAATTTAAGAAAAAATATATAAGTGAAATGAAATGGTATTAATATAATTTCATTATTTTAAATGGTCCCATATATCATTTTGTTTTCTAGTATAAGGATTATTCATTTGATAAAATGTTAATGATAAATGTTTAGTCTGTTTTGGCAGGTTTTTGATCATCATAAACTAGTTTTGTTTTATTATTTAATATTATGTATATATATATATGATTTATAGAATATAAAAAAGTTATAATTTAAATATTATATTATTATTTATCCATAATAATGGTTTTATAAAAAGACAAGACGGTTTTAATGGAAAACTAAAACTCATCATCTATAAAGATAATGAATCGGCACATCACAAACAATGTTTTCATTTTTAAGATAAAAGGGGAAGATGAGAGATTTGATAATGGATATTCCATTAAAAAAATGTAATTATAGTATATATATGATACTGAAGTTATCATTCCTCTCTGTGTAAGGGTAATTAAGGAAAGGATAAGAAAAGAAAATAAATTAAATAAGAAAGGATGATTTTACCTCTGGAATATTGTCTCCTTGGGAACCTCCTTGAGAAACATTGATTTGGTATTTTGGTAAGACCAATAGTTCTTGGACATGGGGAAGAGTATTTTAAAGGGAATTGGGAAGAATATATTTAGTCTTCAAGACATATAATGTGTGATGAGAAGGGGTGGTGAGGGGTGGTATCTATAGGTAAAGAGAGGGCTGTTTTTTCATTATTTTATTCATTTGTTTATTATTTTTGGCACAAGAATATAACTAGTGTTGATTTTTTCTAAATAAGTACTGTAAATAGTGTGTGTGTTTTCAAACTAATGGGTGATTATAATGGTAATTATATCAACCATATATTATCATATATATATATATATATTACATCATTTTAGAAAAATATTCAGTACATTACAAAAAAAATAAATGCCTGTGGATTGTAATATTTTTGTGCATTTGGAAACATGGAAACAAAATCCTATATCCTGGAGAAATATCTTCATTTACTTAAATAAATATATCCAACTTTATTACTTCTACCTGAAATCGTTCTTCATAACATGGGGAAAGGAAACATAAGAAATGGATGATCTCAGATGCTCTATAAGGGTAAATAAAAGAAATATGTAAGCATAACATGAAAAAAATGGTATAGGACATGGGAATAAAATTTGAAGATCATACCCTATATATGAGAGATCATAATAAATATTGGTATTTAATAAGACATGGATCATAAGATAATTAAGGTTATAAGTCATGGAATAATAACATAAGAACAATTAATGGAACTTGTAGCATTCAAATTGGTTTATAACATTGTGAACATGTATAAGTAGAAACATGTTCACTCATTAAGTTAATGACATGAAATCAGGTCCCTGCATAAAATTATGGACATGCAACCATGTCCATTCATAACATTGTGAACATGTAATCATGTTCACAAATAACCTTATGGACATGGAACCAGGTCCATTTATGACTTTGTGAACATGCAATCTGGTTCACACAAAAACGTATGGACATGAAACCAGGTCAATTCCTATCATTGTGAACATGTAATAAGGTTCCCAAATAACATTGTGAACATGTAATTAGGATCATACATAAACTTATGGACATGTAACTTAGTCAATGTATAACATTGTGAACATGTAATAAGGTTCACTAATAAACATATGGACATGCAACCCAGTCCATGCATACATTATGAACATGTAATCAGGTTCATGCATAACATTTATACTCATGTGTCATCCATTGATACCCAATGCATTATAGGGAGATATATATCCCACCCATATCATAATAAAATTATTCATACATGTTCCCTAAGATAATAAATCATTCATCATATCGTGAACCATAAAAAGATATAGGTTTTACAAACATCAAATATTAACTCAAGAAATGAAATGGGTATCAATAACATTTCATAACACCATAACCTATGAAAAGTGATAGGTTTCATAATCACTTCATTAAATAATAACCTGTGAAAAGAAGTAGGTTTCAAAAAGAATAAAACATGTGGAATAGAAATGGTTTTCATAAGATTCATTCCATTAAAACATTTACCATTCATGAAATAATATGAATGAATCCTTTAGAAAATTTACTAGAATGGATTGAGTAACATAAAATAATGTCATATTATATGAAAAATAACTTGGAAGGATATTTTGAAAACATTTCTTTAGGTAAATAACATTTAATATTTTAAAATTCTATTTAAAACTTAAAAACTTTTGAAAACAATTTTCATGAAAATAAACTTGAATGATTATAAAGAAATTTTTGAAAACCTTTAAGAAACTTTTTTATTTGAAAAAACTATAAAGATAAATTGAATATTTTTTGAAAAAAAGTTCTTTTAAAATAATTTTCAAACTTAAAATTTTTGCTTGAAATCATTTTGAAACCCATTTCCTTGAAAAATAATAAATGAATTTTGAAAACATATTGAAAACAATTTTCCTTGAAAGCTTATAAAAGGAGTTTGAAAAAATATTAAAAATAATTTTCCTTGAAATATTATTAATTAATAATGAATAAATTTTAGAACCAATTTATTTGAAAATATATTTTAAAAACATTTTCTTAAAAATTAATCTTTAAACATGAAAATAAAACTTTAAAGGATTGATGGAGGATAAATCCATATAAGTCGTTTGAGGTAAAAAGAACATTACTTTTTCATGGTAAAAAGGTTAGAAAAATGACTCATTAGGAAAGTGATAATAAGATTCCCTCGGTCTTCTTCAGAAGCGCACTTCCCCAACATCAGCGTCCCTCTAAAGGTCCTAGAAATCTTCAATGGACATCCAGTCATCCCAATCTCTCCGCAGGAATTCTCCGAATCTTTTTTGATGCTATCTATGGCTTTGGTGGTGATGTTTTTTCGGCAATGGCCTCCGATGGAGATGTTTGACAGGTACGTGAACAAGGATTGGGGTTTAAGTCAATGTGCAGTCGTCGATCTCCTTGGGCCGCGACAAATCCTCATTTGCTTCACTGATGAGGATGATATGGCTCGGGCCTGGTCCAGAGCTAGTAGATCCTTTCGAGGTTTTCATTTACAAATCCTTCACTGGTTTTTTGATCTTCATATGAATCGAGAACTATCTACTTCAGCAATTTAGATTCAACTACATGGGTTACCGCTGCCTTTCTAGAACCCGGCTCTCCTTTAGTTTATCGACAATTCCATCGGCCGCTTCCTGTGTGCTGATCGGAGGACCGCTTCCCTAACGCACCCTATTGTAGAACGCATATGCGTCGAAATGGACCTCTCCTGGCCCCCTCCAGAGGTGGTGTGGATTGTGATTGAGGGTGAATACAGATATGCGCAACCCATGGTTTATGAGTCGTGGGTGAGTTTTTGAACATATTGTTTTAGGCAGCGCCACTGCCATTCACAGTGTCACAAAAGGGCACAGATAGAGGGTTTGGTTGAACCTCCAGTTTTGACCGAAGGGCCTTCAGTGATCAGTGAAGCTTGTCCAGTTCATGCTGCTGATCCAGGTGTGTGCGCATAGGGGTGCAGGGAGGTCCTTGTTTCGGGTCTTCCCCCCCCACAGCCTTCCTAGCTGTGGTTTACCAGGATGACCAGGAGCATGAGATCCCAGTAGAGGCTCCTCTTTTTTTGGGTAGGGGGGAGTCTTCTGACCCTTTGAAGAAGGCTTCCCCTAAAGTTTCAGAGCCTCGGGTGTCAGTTGTCTTTGACAGGCTGAAACAGGTTCTGGGTTCTAACCCTTTGCCAAGTGGATCAGGGTATGCATTGTAGGTGTGTGGGGATGGGTCAGAGGAGAGGAGTCCCCACCCGGATGTTGTTCCATCCAGGCATAGGGACACCTCCAATTTGGCCAGCGGTGCAGCTATGAGTTTGAATATCCCTACTCCATGTGATGTTTGGCAGCCTCAAAGTGATATATGGGTGGTTTCAAGCAATCTTCTTCAGTACATGGGCCGTGGTTATGAACAACCTAGAGTTTCATAGGTTCCCGAGTAGGTCCTCCAGGCCAAATAATCCTATGCTAATACGGTGAAGTTTGGCGGAGTGGATACCCGCTCTCTTAACCGGTTCACAATGCAGTAAGTTGAAGAGAAACATGTGGTTGAGGAAGGGGATAAAGCGAAGGTGGCTCCTGGAGAGGTTAGGGAGTCTAACTCAGATTCCCCCACTGAGCCCAAGGAAATGAAACTGGAAGAGGATTTTATCAGATTCTCCTCTATGAAAGGGAAAAATACCATCATGGACTCGGTAGGGTTCATAAAACACTCTCGGAGGCTGCGAAAGAAGAAGGACTACTCGTTCCTGCCTAGCCCACCGGTCACGAGATCTTCCAGCAAAATGAAAATCCATCAGGAAGCTCCGAAGAAGGTGGGAATAGATTCATTGGAGTTAGAACCACCTGAAAGGTAACCATGTACCTCCAAACTAGAAAATTTAGTTAAGGAGTCATCGACAACGAATTCACACCAAAGCGGGAAAGATTTGGTGGAATGTGATGAGTGGGAAGCTATCCATGACTACAATGAAGAACTCTCGGTCAAGGGAATGGAGGTCATCACCTCGTAGGAGGAGTTTGACAGGTTGGTACGGAGGCAGTTCCAGACCAGCCTCTCTGAAGACAAGGGTGTCTGGGCCAATAAGAAACTTGGAATTATAGCACGTGGTTTTAATGATCGGAAGCTTACTGTAGAAGATCTCATCCAAACATTGGATATGATGATTGACAACTATGAATACATCAGTAATGTTTATTGGGACGAGAAGGATGCTGGACTCCAATGGTCTCTTCTTAGAGGTAAAATCTCTAACAGGATTAAATTGAAATTCATGGATTCTGCTATTTCGTATCATGCTGTTTGAGTGTAGTTTTGGGGTCAGATTGTCTTTGTGTGTTTGGATTGGTTTCTCACTTTTCCCTAAAAGTGTTTTTCTTAATAAAAATATATATTTGGAGACCAGAAAAAAGAGAGAGGGTAAAGTCTGTATTTTTTAATAACACTTTACTAACCATATTATACAACATAGAGTATAAATATGATATAATTAAATGATTATATAATTAATAATAATGGGGAAAAAATTCATGAATGTATTGATAAATGGGTTTTAAGATTTCATTAAAAGAATCATAAACATAAACAATCTTGAAAAGTGATGAGACTGTTTTAATAAATTCTTATCACTTGATAACTTGGGATCATGTTATCCATGTAAGAAAAGGAAATTATATAAAGCTTATAATATCATTAAAATATGGATATTCATGATATATAATGTAAAATTGAATCATATTCACTTCAAAACAAATTTATGTGCATAACCAAACATGAATCTCAAAGAATGCAAATGGAGACAAAACTATTTTCCCGATTTGGTAACTTTTGAAACATAAACCCCATGAAATAAATTTCAATGATTGGATATGTATTTACCAATAAATTTAGGTTTAAAAATAATTTATTACATCCATGGAAATTATACACACCACATAAAATTAATGGGTGGTGAATAAAGCATGTATATCATGGAAATAAAAAGTGAGAAGAAATCCCTTTACCTTGTGTCTAGACTCTCGTCATAATTATTCAAAACACCTGTATAATAAATATAAATTTATTATAAATATTTTAAAGAACCATATTATTATATCTAATACTATATATGCTTTTATTATGATCTTATATTAACCACTTATTAACAATCCTATGTTAAGTTTTCACTTCAGGTAATATTTGATTTATTCTTCACATGTGTCTTAATTTGTTTTATCATCAGTATTTATACTTTATACCACAATTTTTAGAATTTAAAACATGATATAAATATAATTTATATAAAATATATTTTTATTATAATAATATGTATAATATATAAGTATGAAAAGGAATACACCATTAATAGAGACGGTAAGTCGTACACATGCATGAACACTATTTAAATTTAATTGTCATTTTGTAAGAAAGAAATTAAAATTAAAATAAGATATATATATATATATATATTGTTATTAAATTAGATTTATTATATCATATATGAATTATATATTAACTAAAACCATCCTTAATACAATCAATGTACTGTATGAATGTATCATACTGCTTTGAAGGGACAGTAGTCCACACTTTCTCAAACGAAATTATCATATTAACACTAGATGGAAAGTAAAAACTATGTGTTGTAAAAAGGAATAAAAAAGATTAAATAAATAATAAATATAATATATAAAATATATAAACATAGTGTCCATCATTATGTCCACCTTGAGAGGCAGTAAGGAAAATTGAACAATCATTGTTTAGTGTGGTGGTAGTTTTCAGTACACATAAACAATATATTTGTTATCCTGTAAATGGAGGTGTGTGTAAGTGTAGGATGAAAACATAACATAAGAATACTAGTATGTTGAGGATACTGGTGTTGTTATACAGTAATAGAAAAAATAAAGTGTAGGGTGTGGTGAAAGAAAATAAAAGAAAGGACATGAGAGATGACATTACCTCTTAATCGGGTAACTCCTATTGGTTTGTGGAAAAAGGATTCCTTGGATTTCTTTATGGCCAAAGAAAGGCTTATATGAGGAATGGAGTGATTTTAATAATTGTATAGGGTAGATATTTCTAGAACATAATAGGTTTTATAGGTGTGAATAAAAGGGGGATGTGGTTGCCTTTTATAGGGAAGGAAAGGGACTCACTTGGAATTTTTGAAAACAAGTATGTGTACACATGTTATTTCCTAACCAAAGTAATAAAAAAACCATCCTAAATCAACAATAGAAGGTTTATTTCCAAAATATGGCCTAAAAATGGGTTTTAGAATATTTTCTATGTCATTTGGGACCCAAATATTAACATTTAGTCCCTAATTAAGCTTAATTTGACCTTAATCGTTGTGATTAATTTTAATCACTTTTACTAATCTTTTTGGTCAAAAATTAAGTTGATATTATTAGACTATAAATATTATACTGATTAAAATGGTTTATGTTATTTTTTTTAAATTTAATTCATGGAATCAAAAAAATTAAGATTAATGCTAATCCTACTAACGGGATGAAATTATGGGTCTTTAATGTAGAAAGAAGATCAAAAGTTTATTAAGTTTTGATATTCAATTTCAAAGTGAAATTGATTATAATGACCTAAATTGTATTAATAGATGAATAATTGATCTAATTTTACCTTAAAAAAATTTAAAATATAATTTAAAATAAATATTTATTTAAATGAAAAGGAAGTTTTTAATTTAAAAGTAGAATTTTTTACTATTCATTAAAAAATGAAGTTCCTTAGAGGAATCCGAAAAATTAACCCTAAACTAATTTCGACATTATAAATTAAAAAATGAAGTTTATTTTATAAAATTGAATGTCTAAATTTTTCAAAAATTAATTTTATTATTAAAATTGGTTTATTTTAGAAAATGTTATTTCTAAACATAAAAGGACTTTACCAAAAATCACATCTATCATTATCAACATGTTTAATTCATATAAAAAAATTTAAAAAATATTTTAAAAGTAGTTAATACTACTCATATTACTAATTATAATGACTAGGTTATAATTATCTCATTTAAATAATTTTAACTTTATAATGATGTTTTGTAGAAACATCAGTGTTTCGTGTAATGTACACCATGTCGGTGTTGTGTGTAACATACACCAAGTCATGGTTGCGTGTAAGGTATGCCGATTCGATGTTCAATGTGAAATTAATGATTGAATTAGTGTTTTAATATATATATATAACTATTTCCTGTGACATGTGAAATGGAAAATATAAAAAGGTAAATTAATTTTAAAACATATTTCAAAAAATCTCAAGGTGTTGTAATAATGAATCAAAAATTCATGTATTTTACTTATAATATTAAATAACATAAATTAACATATTTTACTATTAAAAAAATTTCAACTATTTCATAAAAATACCAAAAATTAACCCTAAATATTTTTTGATATGTAGATTTTAAAAATGGATTCTATATTATGATAATAATATTCTTAATATGAGAAATTTAATTTATAATTAAAATCATCATTATTCAAAAAAATAATTATTTTAATATTATAACCAATTTTAAAACACATTGGAAAATTACTTATGGTCTCATAAAATTATATAATAATTATAATAATAAAAATATTTATTTAAAGATCTATATTATGAAAATAAATTATATTTTAAATCATTATATTAATTACAAAATTGTAAATAAAAATTAATGTTTCACACAAATATTAACTCTTAATCTATCAATTTTGAAACATTTATTTACTTATTCGATGATATAAATATATTATATTTTTAATTATGAGAAACTTAAATTTTATTTATAGTTTTATAGGTTAGGTTATTATTCTAATGTCTCGATTACTATTCCTAATATTCACATTACTATTACAACAATCATGTTAAAATAATATTATTTAATAGTATATAATGGTTTGTTTAAGCTCGGCGATGCAGCAATGTATGCTATCAAATAAATTTAATTTATTTAAGAATATACATACCATAAAATCTTGGTGTTTTATACATGTGAGTCAAGAGGAATATCAAGGTGACATAAAAGGGATAGAATTATAAAAATGGACATTGAAGCATGATATAATATTATAACGTCAAGGAAATATAGGAATGTGGAAAAAAGATAAAACAAGTAATCAGAAGCATATATCAAGGATAACCATCGATACATCATATCATAGTGTTATTAGGATAATCTCACATGAACCATACACGGTATATCATGAGATAAAACCGATACCAAATTCATTGGAGATCTATATAATTCTAGGTGCACCCATCACATTCATATCATGTACATGAATTTGTGTGCCACATTGATCATAAAACCAAAGAATTACTTCAATTACTTTTAATCCCTTGATTAAATGATTTGGGTTACAAAAATGGTAGTCCCGAATTAATGAAGAATCCATTCATCTATGTAAATACCCTTGATTGGAAATGGGGATGAGTATACACAATAAAAATGTTTGGCATGGAAAATCATGGGATAATTTCGTCTTTATAATGGGTAGACATAATGGTTCATAGGAGGGTTTAATAAGAGTTAATAGTTGTGTATCATTAAGTAGTAATCACAAGGATAGTAAATGGATGTATACAAACCTATGAAGACTTGAACCATTAGAAATTTAAAGGAATAATACAATGAGAGTGCTTGAATAATGAGGAGGAAGATAATCCCTTACCATGGGAGGGTGGTTATAAAAACATGGGAAGATATTTTTATGTCCTTGAGAGAACCTTTCGAGAGATTTATAATGTGGTAGGGATAAGAACTTCACAATCAATGTCCTTTTAGTGAAGATTAGTGAAAGGTGATTCATTTTGTTCCCAAGTTGTTGATTAAATGACACATGTTTTTGTTATTTACCTTTCCATATTGATTATGACTTATCTAATCATTATTGTAATATTATTGATTAAATGGAATGTGTGTTCAGTAATTTAACTTGATATATTGATTATTACTCATTGATTTATGATAACTTACACTATACAAAACCCTTACTGAGTATTTAAGATCACCCTTATTTTGTTTCTCTTCCCTAGGATATGAAGAAGGATTGTTTCATTGAGTTAAAGGATTCTTAATATCTACTTTCACAATGTTGTAATTTATGTTTTCAAATGTAATGTGAGACTCAATTATATACATAGTTTACCAAGACCAATAAACTATTTAGTCATTTGGAATGTTATCACTTTATGTATTACCAATTTAGTAACATATCCACAGACTTTGGGATACCATATTAGGTGTATTTATAGTTGGAATCAGAGAAAGTTTATTTGAAACCTTGGGAAATAGTTTTAAGAAAACATATATTAGGGAACATAACCCTATGGTATAATTTGAGGATAAGTACATAAGAATGTACTATAATTGTGGTAAAGAATATATTATGTAATTTTTCCTAGAAATACATCCTTTTATAAATAATATAAGAAAATCTGATTCTGTAATAGTTTTACCTTGGGGTAATATCTCTGAAAATGACACAGTGGGATTTGAATCAACCAACACCTTGTACAAAACAACGGGCCTTATTGGGCATCATGTTTAACTCTATTGGGGAATATGCTTAGGATAATTCAAACTTTCTTTATGAACCATCATGAAAGATTTGAATAGATGATGATAATGAATGAACTAGGTTAAGCCTAAGGATTATTATATTTATGATTAGGTTTCCTGATTTATACATAAAATAAATGA
This sequence comes from Viscum album, assembly GCA_963277665.1. Taxonomy (NCBI): domain Eukaryota; kingdom Viridiplantae; phylum Streptophyta; class Magnoliopsida; order Santalales; family Viscaceae; genus Viscum; species Viscum album. The sequence continues at coordinate 448,645,425 of OY728157.1, read as the reverse complement.
TTATATGGTATTCCCACAATGATTATACTTGATTAAAATATTGTTTTTGATTTTCGTCAATGTCTAGAACCTAAAGGAAACATGTTAACCTTGAATATGATATTCAATGTGGTGATTATAAACATCAAAGTATAATGGAAATTAGAGTGAAAGATATCATGATTATGCCTAATAATTTATCAAGATATATTATCAATAACCTACACATTAACCAACTCTAAAACTCACCAAATAATATAAGTATAGAGACCTCTAAGAGATCGAGTGGCGGTGACCATGGAGGAAAGAATTCCTGACTTTTTTGATGTCATAAATGAAGAAAGAGACACCCTAGAGAATGTATCAAAGTAATAAGAAAATGATTTGTGTTTATAAAAAAGGGAATATAGAAAATAAGTTCTAAGTAAAATTCAGGAGTTCAATAGAGAGAAATAAATTACATCCTAGAGATCCATTTATAGTTCAATGTATTGAAAATGGGCATCCTGGGAAATATCCAATTTAATGCCCTCTTTTAAAGGACAACTCTTATACCAAGGAAGAACCTATATTGATGTAAAATTGATTAATTATTTATGTATTGGGATGTAATAATTATAATGTAGATAATATTTTGTCAATGATATTTTGGTTATAAGAATCATGAAACATATAAGGACGATTTTAATTTTTTGGAAGAATATACGTCTTCACCCAAGATTATCTCAATAATTATAGATACCAACATGGGTTTATGAGTTTAAAGTTTATCATAAGTTCAATTTATTGAAAAAATATTTTTTGAGGATTTATGTGATGTTAATTTTATCAATATTAAGGGTATTTTGTTAGAAATTTAAAGAAATACAACCCATAAGTTTAATATTTTTTTTAGTGAAAAAGTTATTTAAGGAAGAATGTATTTAAAATCTATGGACATAAGATTAAAGGTATTGGTAAACTTTAAGGTTTATCTTATCTTTGATATTATGGTAATTATAGGTCATTATACTTTGGGAACATTTTAGAAATTATATTAATATAGTTTAAAAAAAAGGAAAGCCCACATGCTAAGTGAAAACTCATCCCATTTGACAAGGTTATGTGGCTTGAAACCAAAACCAAAGGGTGATGATGGTGTAAAACCAAACACTAACCTATGTTATGTTTGGTTAAAATGATATATTTTTTACTTAAACTATTTTATGGATAAATATTAATTTAAACTTTTTGTGTTACTATTGATGTTTATATATTAATGTATTTATTTAGATGATTTGTGCTGACCATTTTGGTTTTGGTAAATATTTAGAGACATAAATAAGGACTTGTCACACTTTTTATGGATTTTATGATCCATTATTTTTTCATTAGGTAAAAAAAATCATCTTGGATATTCATTTTATGAGGTAAGAAATGAATTATAAATTTATTGAAGTAGAACCAAAGGATGAAATTATGTTTATAAAAATTGAAAGATATCAAGTATGTATATTTTTTGGTGTTCTCTATCTTGATATTAAAATAATTCATCAAATTTAGGTAAAGGATATTGAAACAAAAATGTTATCCTATTACATACATCATAGATTTATGGTTTTGAGGTCATTGGATTTTTCTCAATCCTTTAGTTTTTTAGGATCAATGATCTCTATCACTCTCTATAATTATTTATGATTTTATTCCATGTCTATATTTTAAATATTACTTTCCTCATACTCAATTTTAATAATAATTTCCTATTTCCTATATGCTGTTTGTCATTCCTCCCTAAGAATTTAATTCATTAGATGTTCTAAAGTGGATCTAGTTTATAATTAGATTATGAAGTTTCTAATTTATAGATATGGAATTGTATATCTTCCTCCACAGTATTTTGGATCAATGAAAACCATTTATTAGAATCTTTCTTAAGATAATATATTACCCATACTACCTTTTCACTTTCACTGCATCCTAATTATAGAAATATATTTTAATGGTACTTGATATATTTATTAGCTACCCTAGATTAGTAGTCCCCCTAAAAATGAGGGATTATTCCACATAAAGTGATCCAACATAGGTGTAGTATGGTTATTCATCATAACCTGTGTAAGATGTCCAAATATTCTCATGATCAACTCATCTCCAAAACCAAATGTGTTGAATTTCTCAGTGGGGAAAACCCTACATTATCTGTGGGAATTGATTCCCTTTATTGCATTAGGCTTCATCACTAAATAATGTCACTCACTGAGTTATATTACCAAAATAATTATTATTGAGCCAAAAAACACTATAAGGAAATATTAGATTTCTTATGTTTATTTAACAGCTCGTTTCTAAGGTTTATACTAAACATACTCTGATACCAACTGTAATAATCCCTACCCCAGTATCATAGAGTTAGTGGTTATTTTATTATAATGGCCTAGATACAAGATATAACATACCCAAGGATCTATCAGTTTAGTTGACTTGAATAATTAGACACATACATGGTTCCATTATTACATTGTTAATTAAACATAGAACATATCTCAAGTAAACAATTCTTCCTTTACACTTATTCAAAGATTTCATATTCGTAACCCATGGAAGGAAAACAAATAAAAGGGTTAGATAAAATGCTCAGTAAGGGTTACATAAAATAGAAACAAGAATAAATAATAATTGAAGCATAAAAAATAAGGCGTAATCAATATAGAATGTTAAATAAATAAACTCACATGTCATTTAATAAATAACTAGATAATGTTATGCATGCATATATCTTGTCATAGTGAATATATCAGGGATTGTAAAAAATTAATACTAAATTAAGGAAATAATTAATTGTTGGATGTCATGTATCTGGTACATGATACAACTATATTCAATAACTTTTACAATATGGTTTAAGTGTGTGGGTAGAAACCCATCCGATTATTCTCAGAAACAAATTTGAATGGGTTTTCGCCAATTTTTTTTATCTCATGAGACCTATCGATGCATCGAGGGGATATTTAATGTTGGGACCCACCAATAACTAAATTAAAAAGGATTATTCATACATAGTTTTTATTCATGAACAAAACGCGTTATCAAAATATCCATATTGAGGAGAGGATATAGATTTATCAATATTTCCCCAATTAATCCAATAAAATTCTATGTTGAAACCATATGTAAAAGTTGTATAAAATTTAAGAAATACTTATATCCATGATATAAATAATATGGATATTTAAGATAAATATAATTAAAATGAAAATTTATCTCAAATGGGTAGTAGATACACCACATAAAAATGATTTGGTGTACAATACCAAATAAGTCTCAATGAAGTGAAAATTTAGATGAAGACCCTCAACAACATCATATCATTAGTCAAATGAATAGATCTTGTGTGGTCATTATAAATCCCAAAAAAGTGTAAAACTACATAAGATAATCAAAATTCATTTTACACATAACCTTATCATGTCATAATCAATGAAATAGATGTTTAACCTAGTAAATGAAAACTGAGTTAAGAAATTGAATACAACTTTGAAATCAGTTGAATCGTATAACCTATAAAATTATTATTCATAAAATGAATCATTGAATACCATGAATATAAAGAGATTTATGATATGATATATTAAAGTGAAATATGTACTATAAAAAAAATAAATAAGTGTTGAATAAGGAATATATCTCATAGAAGTAAAAGTGAGATAAGAAAACCCTTACCACTTTGTAATCAGTCGAACCGTATTTCCCATAAAATTAATGATCATCAAATGAAACAATAAATAACATAAAGATAAATATATTTAGGATATTATATATCAAAGGGTATTACACATACACCTCACACAAGAAATAAGTGGTGAATAAGGAATATTTCACAAAAATAAAAGTGAGATGAGAAACCCCGTACTTTATGTATGAAAGTGTTATGCACTTGTACTTAATGTCCTAAATAATAAAATTGGATTAATTAATTACTTAATTTAGAACCTATTAAACATATATTTGATTAATTATAATTTTATTAAGTACATTTTATTCCATTTATATAATATATAATGTTTATTTTTGTTGTTCTGGGAATAATTGTTTTATGGTTTCATGGTCGGCTCCCTTGTGTATAATTATGAGAGTTCCTATCAAATGGAAGAAAAACTGTAAAAGTGGAACAAAATGGTATTAATATAATTATAGGATTTTAATTGGTCCCATATATCATTTTTCTATTATGAGGATGATTCATTTGATTAGATGTTAATAATAAACGTTTAGTTTATTTTGGCAGTTTTTCGACCATCATGAACTAGTTTTTTTTTCTTATTTAATATTATGTGTCTATATATATATATATATAAGTTCTAGAACATTAAAAAAGTTCTAATTTTTATATTATAATATTATTTATCCATAATAATGGTTTTATTACCTACCATAATGGTAGTCATGGAAAATTAAAACACATCGACCACGAAGGTGGTGAATCGGCACCTCATGGATGATGTTTTCATTTTTAAGATAAAAGGGGAAGAGGAGAGATTTGATAATTGATATTCCATTAAAAAAATAAAATTACAGTATATATATGATATTGGAGTTATAATTCCTCTTTGGATAAGGGTAGGTGTGTATATGATTAGAATATCAAAGAAATTAAAAGAGAAAGGAGGATTTAACCTCTTGAATATTGTCTCCTTGAGAACCTCATTAAAACACTTGAATTTGGTATTTTGTTAATTCCAATAGGTCTTGTACATTTGTAAGAGTCTTGAAAAAGAAAATTAGAATGAATTTATACAATATTAAAGGTTTAGAAGGTGTGAGGAGAAGGGGTGATATTTATAGGGAAGAAGAGGGGTGTTTTCGATTATTTTATTCATTAGTTTATTATTTTGGTTCAAGATTATCAATACTATTTTTTATATAAGTAAAGTATATAATGCATGTGAGTTCAAAATAATGGGTGATTACATCTGTAATTACTCATTAATTTATATACTTAACTTGTAATGTTAAATACCATAAATTTACATATTTCACTATTCACAAAAAATTCAACAATTTCATTAAAATCCCAATACATAACGCAGTTTTTTTGAAGTATAAATTTTAAAAATAGAATAAAATTTATGAAAATAATTTTATAAATGTGGAAAATTTTAATTTTAATTAAAATCATGATTTATTTAAAAAATACAGATTTTTAATATTATAACTGATTTTACGACACTTTGAAAAATTAAATATGGACTCATAAAATTATCTTATACTTATATTACTACAAAATATTAATTTATGAATATATTTTCTGAAAATAAAAATTCTTTTAAATCATTTTATTAAAGAAAAATTTTATATAAACATTTACATTACACACAAATACCAACACTTAATTTAACATTTTTAAAAGATTTATTTACTTATTTCATGATATAAATATATCATATTTTAATTTATGAGATAACTAAATTTTTCTACAATTTTATATGTGAGGTTATTATTCTAATGGATAGATTTCTACTCCTAAGAGTCACATTACTATTCCAAGGGTCATGTTAAAATAATAAAATTTAAAAGTATATCATGGTTTGTTTAAGTTTAGTGTTACATGGAACGTAAGATATCAAATAAATTGTATTTATATAATAATATTGGTAATATAAAATCTTGTGGTGTTATAAATGTGATTTAATAGGCATATAGAGGTGGTATATAAGGGTAAGAATCATAAACATGGACATTAAATTATGATATAAAATGGTAATATCAAGGAAAAATAGGAATGTAGAAACAACGTAAAACATGACATCATAATCATCTATCATGGATAACCACCGATACATCATAACATAGTTTGATTAGGATAATATCCCACACACCATACATGGTATATCATAAGTTAAAACCATTACCCAATTCATTAGAGGGCTATACAATTATAGTCCCAACTATCACATTCATATCATGTAAATGAATTTGTGTTCCACATATATCATAAAACATAAGAATGTATTTAATAACTTTAAATCCCTTTACTAAGGAATCTGGGTTATGAAAATGGGAGTCTTAAATCAATTAAGGATCGTTACATCTTGGTGAATACCCTTGAGTGTAAATGGGGATGGGTATAAACAATAGAAATGTTTGGCCTAGAAAATCATTGGATAATTCTATCTACATAATGGGTGTACATAATGGTTTATAGGAGGGTTTAATGATGGGTAAAGGTGGCATATCAATAACTAGGAATAATAAAGATAGTACATTTATGTGTAAAAACATATAAAAAATTGAAAAAATGGAAATTTAATGGTACAATACAGATAAAGTACTTGAATAAAGTGGAGGAAGAAGAGAATCCCTTACCTTGAGAGGATTCTTATAAAAAACATTGGGGGGGGGGGCTTTTTAAGCGCTTGGGAGCACCTTTGGAAGGATTTATAAAGAGGAATGGATAGTAACTTCATGAAAAATGTGTTTTTAGTGAAGATTAATGGTAGGTTGAATGGGTGTTTATAGAAAATAGAGGGGAACTCTATTTTTATTTATAAAAATTGGTTTTGGATTCCTAATAAAATTTTCAAAACCAGAAAACATAACATGTTTTTTCACATGGTTTCTACCTAATAAGAGTGATTTTCAACATTTTACAAGGTCAATAACATAATATAATTAAATAATACCATTGGTGATTTGAATGAAAGTTAAATGTTTAAATAATTGATTTAAAAACCTTAAAATATAATATAGGTTTTGTAGGATTCATTAAAGGTTTATAAAAATAATCCAATAAATTCAAAACACATTATTTTAAATGGGAAATATATTTTTGGTTGTAGATACCCTTATAGTAGTTATTTTTTCAATTTTGGGCTATTATAATGTCATAATAGATTCCATATATTTTTTTGTGTTTATTTTTTACACAAATATTCAACTTCCTCATAAAATTATGAAAATTATTTCATTGGATAATTTAGATACACTAATTTTAAAAATAAAATTTATTTCATAAAAATAATTATCTAAAATAAATATAATAATCTATATATTAAAATAAAAACTTTATTTACTTAAAATTATGTGATTTTATGATACTATAACTTTTCTTTACCCTATAAAAATTTTATTAGACATTATAACATTATATTTCCATTTCTATATAAATAAAAATTATTTAATAAGAATATTTGATGAAAATAATATTTATATAAAAAATTATTGAATTTTTTAAAAAGAATGTATTAATTGAAACTATATATTTTCCAAAAATATAATTTTTATTTATTCGTATCATAGTATAATTTTTATCATAATCATTATATAATCATTTATAAAGTAATAATAAAACAGTATAAATAAAATCATTATTTCATTAAAATCAAAATATACAAATTCATATTATGAGGGTCGAGATGAAAAAACCCTTATTACACCAGCGTATAGCCTTAGGGTAATGTGTATCACTCTGAGATTTTAAAAGAAGAAAATTATGTTCATTAGCGTATATTAGAAACAACACCAATCTTAAATGACCCACCAAATATATTCTTTAAATATGACCATTATAACCTAGCCAATGAATTGTAGGGTATGAATATGATTAATTGAATTATGATATATATATATATAAAACATAATAAATATAATTTTGTAGATAAATTATTATTAAATAATCACTCAAATTTATAGTAAATTTATTTTATGCTTTAAAATACATCTCCTTCAAAAATGGCTTAATTTCTCATTTTATGCTTGGGAATTATAATTAATTTATATAATTTTTATAAATTTTATTTTATAAAAATCATATCATTTTTTAATCTATATATCATAACTATATTAGGGTAATTTTTTCTTTTTTTCTAAAAAGAGTGATTTTTTAGTGAATAGTGAAAAATACCGCATTCGGTAAAACTAACATTTATTTTCAATAAATTAAGTAATTAAAAAGTACCATTATGAATAGAATTAGATTTAAAAGTAAAAAATTATTATTTATTTATATTTAAAATAATTAATTACATTTTCATAATCTTTATACTCGATTTTGGTATAAATTTATTTTTAGGCATAAAAACACAATTTTTATCTTCTGAAAACTGCTTTTAAATTTCTAATTTTACTCCATTTTAATTAATTAAAATAACCACTAATAAGAAATATTTAAATTAAATTTATATATTATATATCTAAATATATTAATTTAAATCCATAAAATAATTATTATTAGTAATATAGGTAATGTAAGTTCAACTTATGCTAGAAAAATGGATTTCTTGAAAAACCATTTTTTGACATGATTTGAGGGTTTATTTTTAATTCAATTATACTAATTTTGTGAATTTAATTTTATAGAATGTATTTAATTTTTTTAATAATAGTAATTCATATTATATAATAAGGTATTTTTTTATCATAATGATTAGTAAAGGTAATACAATTTATTTATCGAGATTAAGGTTAAAACAGTGTATTGTGAATTACATGTGTTTGTGTTAAAAATAATTTTCCAAACACATGAAAATTTTAATTTATAAGTTGGATTTAATAATAATAATAGTTTGGTAAAAACTATATGATATTTTTCATTTTATTCTAGTCTTAAAAAATAAATTACCTTGGATTAAAAAACTAATCACCGTGGTAAAAAATAAGTAAAATTACAGGATAAGGAAAAACATTTTTGTTTTTTTTCATAAAGGTGGTAATCAACCTTAAATTCCATAAAATTAATTATCATAAATTTTTTAGTCACTTTGGGTGAGAGTGACTTTCCATTATTGAATATTTTTTTGTATTTACAAAAATGACACTCATTCTCAATTATAAAAGGGAACTCACTCCCATCACTTCTTCACACATATCAATCCATTTGACTCAACAAAACCCTAAAAAAATATATAAACAATATCCTTATTAAAATTTTAGATTTCATTTTTTCTTTAAAATACCAAACCTAGCGTCCTTAATAAGATATTTAAAGGAGGTCATTCTAAGATAATGTAATTTTATTAACTAAGATATTTCTTTTTTTTACATATTATTTTTCCATATTTAATTATGCCATAAAAATTTAAATATAATAACACTATTATATCACATATAATTATATATTTTTTATGTTTATTTCATAATATTTATCCATATCATTCTCCATAAAATGGGAAACAAATCCATCGTTCATGTGTACGACGGAATTTCTACTCATGAACTGATGTAATTTGTTTTCCATCACTGAATACCATGGACAATCCTAATTATGAAAATAATGAATATATATGATACATTTTAAATGATTTTAATTATTTAAAATTAACATATCATCATATTCTATACCCTTTCACCCATTAAGGGAATGATATCATTACTCAAGCGTACGTACGACCTACCGTCTCCATGAAGCGATGAAATTAATTTTCCATTTATAACTTTAAATAATGGTTTTGAAAATGTATCCAGTAAATAAATATGATATTAATAACATTAATATAATTCTGGATATTATGGATCTATATCCCTTGCACAATAACTTGAAATTCTATTAAAAAAACATGCATGATAAAATGAAGCACTTAACATCTGAAATAATATTTATAATTAAATATTATTAACAAATGGGTGGAAAGATGTTATAATAAGATCATATATGATATTTTAAATATTAATATGGTTACTTTATAAATCAATAACATGTTTAAAACCATTATATTTGAGTTTAAATCATGTTCAACTCAAGGGAAATGTTAGGTAAGGGACTTCGTCTCAATTTCCTTTAATTGAAGAATATTGTAATATTATACACGCAATTTATTTTATATTGTGTATATAATTTACCTTTTACATGTAATACCATGAATAATTCATATTTAATGTTATTTTATGTTTCCATTTTAATTATTTCATCCAAGAGAATTTTAAATGAATGTTACCAAGTGGAAAGGAATTTCATAACTCAATTTCTTTTCATTGTGTTATATTACTTCTTCACTATCTTTGATATTCTAAAATTATTTATGTAATGAAATTTTATTATTTTATGTTTTATTTCAAATTTTTTTTATGTAGATTTATATTTGATATACATAATCACTTCTTTGATTAATTTTAAAATCAATTTTATGATCATTTTTTGGGTTTATCTTACAATCTCATTTTAATCGAGATTGTTTATTAATGAATTAACATTGAAATAAATAATCTTATCATTGTATAATAAAATTATTTAATTTTATTGTCATCTGGTCAATCATGAAATTTTCATGTAATAATACAACTTTCATCTCTTGGGTACATAAAATGATTTATAATATTTTTATGAAAATAAGACATTATTATTCTCTTCAGTTAGAAATAATTTTTCATCCAAAAACACATTTTATATAAATTTTTTCAAGAAGGGTTTTCAAAATTATTATATGATTATTTAAACTAATTTTTACCTATGATTTTATTAGCAATTTTTTTTGAAATTAATATTCCTATCATTTTCCAAATAAGAGAATTTTTGAATTTTCTTATAAAAATGTGAAAGTAATATTTTTTTAATATAATCAGAATGAATAAAACTTTACCACCATCATGACAACTAATATTTTTGAATCTTCCTTTAAACTTTTACAAGGTTATTTTTAAATAATTTTTTTTTCATAACATTCTAGGATTATTTAGCTTTAAAAAGTGATTTTCAAAGTAAAAAAGGTTATTTTCATTAAGAATATTTTTAATGACCTTTTCATGGTATTTCTATTCATCAAAAACAAAAACCATATTTTTTAATTATACTTTAGTGGGGATATGTTGTAATGGTATCATCCTTTTCTTTATATGAATAGTTTATTTTTAGTTTGACTAGGGAAATTATTGAAATTCACTTTATTGGTTAATTTTTTAGTCATTAGCTTTCTCTTTAAGCATTCACTTTATTATGATCATTATAAGTTAGATTTACCTTAAATATGTATATCCTTTATTATAGATATTATTATTTCTTAAACTGTATATAATTTCTAATTATTGTACTTTTTTATGTAAGTTATTTTTTTGACTGGGGAATTATTGATAATCCTTATTCTTTACTCAATTCAAACATTTTTTTGATAAGGCATATTCTTCATCAATTAAATCCATAATTATATATATATGGAATGATTTTGACATGCAGTGATGTGTGGGTCCCGGAATTATATATCCTCTCGATGCGTACATATTACCATGAAAGAAATTAGTTAGCTAGCATTAAATAGGTTTTTTGTGTATACCTACAAATAATTTTAAATAGTATTAGAACAATGTCTTTATGATATATATACCATGATTTCTGAGATCATGACATCCCATATTAATAATTTTTTTCATTAATAATTCAGTTATCATTATCGATGAGATTATTGAATAAATATTATCAATGAATGCATTTTTTTCTCAAGTTATTTATTAAATGACATGCGATTTATTTTATTTATATTTCCATATTGATTATTAATTATCTAATAATTATATTCATGTTATTGATTAAATGTAATGTGTGTTATGTTATTTAACTTGTTATATTTATTATGCCTTATTGATTTTTAGTACCTTCCACTGTACGTAACCCTTATTGAGTATTTTAGCACACCCATATTTTCTTTTTATTCCCCAGATATAAAGAAAGATTATTTAAAAGAGTTCTAAAACTATGAATTTATTCTTTCACTATATTGTAATTTATGTTTTCAAATGTAATGTGAGACTCAATTATATACATAGATTACCAATACTACTAAAATATTTGGTCAGTTAAGATGTGATCACTTGTATCTTGTACCAATATAGTAATGCAACCACTGAATCTTGGATAATATAGTTGGGGTCTTTACATTTGGAATTAGAGAAAGTTTATTTGAATCCTTGGGAAATAGATTTAGTAAAACATAGATTAGATAACATAACCCTATGACAGACTTTGAGAATAATAATAGAAGAATTTCTTATAGTTTTGGTAAGGAATAGATTATGTGGTTTTTCCTAGAAATACATCCCTATATGGATAATTTAAGTGACCATTATTCTTAAATAGTTGTACCTTGGGGTAATAAATCTGAAAAGGGTGCATTCTGATTTGACTCAATCAAACCCTGGTACAAAAAAACATGATTTAATACACATCTATTTGACTCTTCAGGGGGATATTCCTAGGATAATTCACATTTTATTTATGAAACATCATAAGGATTTGAATAGATTATGATAATGAATTACCTAGGTTAAACCTAAGGTGCATTAGATTCAAAAGTAGGTCTTAGGATTTAAATATACTATAAATGATTATATAGTTTTCCCACTATGATTATAGTTTCTTACACTATGTTTTCTGGTTTGAGTCAATGGATGGAATAAGAAGGAAACATGTTAACATTGAATATGATGTGAATGTGGTGATTATGAGCATATAAATGAAATTATGACCAGAGTTAAAGATATCATGATTATTCCTAATCCATTTTCATGATATATGATTAAAAACCTACACATTAACCAACTCTCAAAATTTCTAAATAAGAGAAGGATGGTGTCCACTAAGAGATAGAGTGGTGGTGACCAATAAAGAAAGAAGGCTTCATTTCCTTCATGTCAAAAATGAGAGAAAACCAAGAGAAGGTATCAAAGGAATAGGGATTTTTTTTATTTTTTGGAAAAATGGTTTTAGAGAAAAGAAATTATAAGGAAAAGTGACGAGTTCAATGGATAGAAATAAATTTTATCCTATAGATACATTTATAGTTAATTGTCTTGAATATGGGTTACTTGGGAATTATCCAAGTTTATTACCTCATTTAAACGTTAACTCCAAGACCAATGAAAAAACTATATTGTTGTAAATGTTTTGAATTATTTATGTATTGGGATTCAAGAATTATAATTTATATGTATTTTTATTAGTGGTATTTTGGTTATAAAAATCATAAAACATCTAAGTATTGTCTTAATTTTTTTGAAAGCATATATGTATTCATCCAAGATTAACTAAAGAATTATGGACATCATCATGGTTTTAAGAGTTTAAGGTTGAACATAATTTCAATTTGGTAAAAAACTATTTTTTGAGATTAGATGTGATGGGGAGTTCATCAATATTAAGGGTATTTTGGGAGACATTTAATGAAATACAACCCATTCGTTTAGTTTGTATTTTAGTGAAAATTTTATATAAGGAAGTATTCCTTTAAATGTTTTGGACATAATATTAAAGGTATTGGTAACCATTAAAGTTTATCTTATCTTTTATGTTTTGGTCATTATAATTCATTAACATTTGAGAACATTTTATAAATTATATTAATATAGTTTTTTAAAAAGGACAAACCACATTCAAGGTGAAAACTCATCACATCCAACAAGGGAATGGGGCATAGAACAACAAAAAAAGTTTGATAAGGGTGTAACACCTACCACTGATGCATGTGATGTCCATTCAATATGATATTTTTCTTACTTAAACGGTTTGATGGATAAATATTAAGTTTAACTTTGGGTGTTGGTGTTGAGGTTTATATATTAATATATTACTTTGGATGACACATGCTGAAAATTTTGGTTTTAGTAAATATTTAGAGACATACCAAAGGACTTGTCAAACATTTATGGATCTTATGATGTGTTAAAAATTATTATTTTTATATTATGAATAAAAAATCAATTTGGATATTCATTTCATGGATTAATAAATGAATTATAAATTGATCAAAGTAGAACCAAAGGAATAAATTGTGGTTATAAAAAAGGAAAGATATAAAGTATATATATATTTTTTGTGTTCTATATCTTGAAAAAAAGTAATCCATCAACTTTAGGGAAAGTATCTTGAAACCAAAATGTTATCATATTACCTTCATCATAGATTTGTGTTTTTTTTGTCATTTAATTTCTCCCGATCCTTCACTTTCTTGTGATAAATGATCTCTATCACTATCCATAATTATTTATGATTTTATTCCATGTCTATATTTTAACATCCCAATAACATTATATTACTAAGAAACATAATTATTTTTTATTCCATATGACCTCTATATTTCCTTTTTACTCATTAAGAGGAAGTTTTATTTACCCATCTTACATTGTGGGATTTCAAAAAAAGGAATTAACAAATACAAATCCCCTGATTTTATAGAACAAATTTAAATTAGTATGATGAAATTTAGTGAAGGTGGGAAGAATGTAACACCCTGCTATTTTAAAAGAACATTTTGTTCGATAGCATATACAACATGTGTAACACCCCGAGCTTCCATGATATGCTTCTAATTCAATAATGTAATAGCTTGCATTGTGCGCAACATCGAGTTCTAACACACTGCAACTAATCAAAGTAGCCGTTATGAATAGTAATAACCACTTTTTAAAATTATAGAAATTTTATATTTCAAAATGAACTTCATTTTTGTATTCGTAATATCGAAATTCTCCAAAGTTGAATTTTTTGTAATTTTCTGAGAACATCCAATTTTTTATGAATAGTGAAAATTACTTAAAACAACTTTTTTAATCAAAATAATTTATAGTGATAAATTTTACTATTTAGTGGTTTTAAAGTATAAATAGAATATATTTTTACCATTTTATCCAATGGTGGTCATTATAATTAATTTAACATTGAAATTGGATATAAACAATTGCCAATCTTTTGATATAAATTGTTTCTTAAAAACACGCTATTTGTTGTAACAACGGGAATTAATTATAAAATTAATTAATGAAACTTATATGTTTGGAATTTTGTAAAATAGACATCATTTTTGAATTCGGAATATCAATTATAGCTTAGGGTGAAATTTTGGCCTTATTCTGAAAAACATCAATTTTTAATGAATAGTGAAACCACTAAGTGGTTGTTAAAAACTGATTTTTCGTTAAAATGAAATATTACCATCTCTGTGATTTGATTTTTAAAAATCCGACATACATGGTTGTTATTAAGAAGTAAAATGTGGTTCAATGATATTAAAATAATTTTTTTGGTGAATAGTAACTTTTAAGTTCTTAATCGCGATTAGAGGTAATTAGTGTAGTTTAAGGTAAAAATAATGTTTTAATAATATGATATGAGCTTGACACTTGTCCTACTCCTATTGGATGAGTCATGGCCGACCAAGACAATCCATGGGTCAACTTGGGGACCCCATGGAGCCACTTTAGTTGGAAAATGACATAAATACCTTTTATTTAATGTTAAAGTAAAAAATGACACAAACATGAGTTGTTTTACTAAAACAGTTTTTAGGTGGGGTTAAACAAGTCCAAATTTTGATTATAAATATTCATTAGAAAGATAAAAATCTTTCCTACATCATAGTATTTTTTTTATAATTTTTAGACATTAAATAAATTAATTTATTTATGACATCATTATGATGCAGCGATGACCTCATTATTTAACGATTTAAATAAAATGAGAAGATAATGAAAAATCCAAGGCTTACGCTTGTCCAAAGCCTATTGGATGAGGAGATTTCGAAACCTTATCACCTTATCCTAGAATTATATAAGTGTGGGACCTTTAGAATCCGAAAAGCATTGTGAAATAATATAACATTTCAATCTTTCCAAAAGTGCCCCTCCTCTCCACTTATAAAAGGCCCCCACCTCTCCCACCTCATTTACACTTTCAAGCCATTTGGCTCGGCCAAACTCTACCCAAATACTCTCCCAACTTCCCTACCTTACTCCTAGAAGCCTCACTTTGGGCAGAATTATTCCCAAGGAAGCCTTTGGCTCAAATCAAAAAGAGTTACCCGGTTTTGAGGTAATGTCTTCTCTAATGTTGTTTTGTTTTATTTCTCTTCTCCAACCCCCTAAACTCTTTTTATTCATTTCGTTTGTAACAAAAACAGTATCTTTAATATACTAGGATGTTGTTATAAGAAGTATTCGAGCTACACTTACACACACCTACATCTAATGGTTAAAGAACATACGGTTTCTGTGGATGGTGAATTTCTGCCTCACGAAACGATGATTGTTCAACAATCATATAACACCTTCAAAGGTGGCCATTAAGATGTCACTATTTTTATATATGATATATAATATGTTTATGTTTTACTTATGCTTCTGTATTTCTCATTTATGGCATACTTTATGATTTCCATTATGGGTAAAACGCGATAATTTCATTTTAGGAAGTGCGGACTACCGCCCCCTCAAAGTGATTTGGATCATTAATGCGATATGTGGGATGTATAAAGGATGTAGTAAATGGTATTATACACTATATTATACTGGAATTATATTATACATTTATATCATTATGATTTAGTTCCATTAAATATGAAATTGAAATGAAAGTAGCGTTCATGCGTACGTACGGCTTACCGTCTCCATGAACGGTGCATTTCATTTCTTACCTCTAAATGTTACGTAATATTATAAATGAATGTACATACTGGATATATAAGATATATATGACATCTAAATCATGAATATAATTCTGGATATAATGGATATTCTACCACATGAACAACCTGTAATTATAAGAAGTTTATTGTTGACTCAAGTTACCAAAGATCGACAAAACGATCGTTATTAACATGAATAATTACATAATAGTAATAACATTGTAATAAGTGATATAAAAAGGATAATGAAATTGAAAATGGTTCTTAAAAAGGTATATATTAACTCTAGTTTATTATTCGGGAGGTTAAAGAACGGTTGAGTCAAGTCAGACACGAGGTAAGGGAATTTCTTAACCCAACTTCCATTATTTGGGTTAATCTCCTACTTTCAAATTATTTCATGATATTATTATTTCTTATTTTGTATTCTTTATGTGTACCTATAGTGAATACACATAATAGATCTATTTTATTTTAAAAAAGATCTTTTTAAGGACTTCGTCTCAATCTCCTTTTATTGAGGCATATTTGGTTTTATACACAAATTTCTTTTATACGGTGTATAAACCACTTTGAATTTTAAGTTTATTCAAAAGGAATCTTTTTTATACGAAGCGTTTTACTAAACGACAAAAGGGAATGTTTTTCTTTCCGTACTTATGCGGCGACAATGACTTCTCCGCCGCCGTGACCATTATTTGAGATTCGACTTCCTCTACAAGCCATCATTTTTTTAATGAAAAATAAATACAAAGTTTTAACTTTCTTTTATTTTGGTATTGAAAATGGTTTTGAAAGCATTTTTATTATATCAATGAGGTGTATTGATATCTTGTGATTGAAATGTGGAAATTTTATGTTTCCTTTATGCATGTTTTATGTGATACGATTATGTTATGGTTTATGATATGTTTAAACCTATTCATATGAGGAATGCATTGGACTTAATAAGTGACGGGTGGAGCCCGCTATAGCTCCTCGATGCATCGGCAGGTCTCATGAGACAAACTAGTGTCTTGGCACGAGGCCTTGACAAAATCTTATTTGTGGTCTTGGCACGAGGCCTTGACTATGTGGTTATGATAGTCTGGAATTATGAATTCCATCATTATGAAAGTGGTTATTGATATTGCATGTGATTATTCGACCAGTAGAATATCCATGTGAAGAAGTAAATGGCATTATCTCATTTTACTTTTGCCATATTATTTTGAAGTTCAAGTTTAAAAGGCTTTTGTTTTAGTTATACATTGCCTTAAATGTTAATGTTTATTTATGTAAGCTTCCGCTATATTGTTAACCTTACTGAGCATCTGAGCTCACCCCTTTCAATGTTTTAATATTTTTCCAGGATGTGAAGAAGTATTTTATGAATGGCCTAGAGGGGTAGTCAGAAAGGGATATGATTGTGGACTATGAAGACCATGTTATTGTAGTTTGTTTACTTTTTGATGTAATGAAAGACTTATGAATGTATCTAGTGTTTCCAAGGCTACTAAACTAATCGGTCATTCGAGACATGATCTTTTGTGATCATGCCAATGTTACGAAGTAATGCACCGACTCTGGATAGCTGGGGTCGGGGCGTTACAGTTGGTATCAGAGGCAGTTTAGTACTAACCTTGGAAGCTAGATTTAGATAAACTCTGATTAGAGCACGTAGACCTAAGATGAACTTTGAGGATTAGTATAGAAGAACTTCCTAGAATTATGGTATTGTAGAGATTTTGTGAGTTTTCTGAGCAATACATCCCTGTCTGGATACGAGCAGGTAGAGGCGGCTCTGGCACAGATGTACCTAGGGGTAAAACCCGAAAACACCGCTTTGATCTAGACTCGAACGGGAACTGGTGCACGACAATGGGCCTTGCTGTACTCTTGGTTACGACACTCCCGGGGGATATGCTTAGGATAATTCTCATTTTCTTTACAAACCACTATGAAGGGTTATGAGTATATACTTCCTCAAAGGAAACATTTCTTTTTATGATTATGGATTATATCCATAAATAGTTCAATTTATGTTAAGTGTTTTATAAGTATGGTATTATGTATTTTGATTCATAAACTGATCTAGTTTATGCCATTGTTTAGAAATGGCGCCTAGTGGAAGAAATGGAAACCGTATCAATGCACACACTCCATGTAGGGATTTCCCTCCTGCTCAAGATAATTATAGTGGGGCTGGTGATGCAACCGGTGCCGATCAGCTAATCACCATACTGGGACAACTTACTCAGGTTATGAATAATAACCTTACCCGTATGGAGCACCCTGATCCACAGCGTGGAAGATCAATGTTAGATCGATTCATGAGGCAACAAACACCAACGTTCAATGGGAGTACAAATCCTTTAGTAGCCGAGCAATGGATAAATTCCCTAGAGAAAATATTTCAAGCTTTGGGGAGCAGTGAAAGGGAAAAAGTTATCATGGCAGTTTACCGCCTCACTGGAGATGCCGATCAATGGTGGTCACTAATTCAAAACACAAAGGAAGATGATGAATTAACAAACATGGAATGGCAGGAGTTCAAAGAGCTGTTCTTAGAAAAATACTTTCCTCGAGACCATCGAGCGGATATGGAAAGGCAATTTCTGAGTCTGAGGCAGAATGAGGATGAGAATGTCGCAAAGTATGAGGCTAACTTTACAAGGTTAGCAAGGAATGTTGCAGATTACATACGTAACCCAAGGAGTAAGATTGATCATTTCTTTGATGGGTTAAAACCATTTCTCCGTCGAGCTTTAGTATCACAATCCTTCTCATCATACGAAGATATTGTCTCGTGTGCTATCAAGACAGAAAAGGAATTCTCTAAGTCTTATGACAATAAAGTAAAGCAAGAGAAGAAGAGAACGATGGAACAAGAGACAGATAAAGGGAAAAAGGGAAAGAAGGATTTTCCATTATGTGATAATTGTGGGAAGAATCACCCTGGTACTTGCCTAAAAGGAATGGGAGTTTGTTATAAGTGTAGAGAAAAAGGACACAAAGTGCGTGACTGCGAGGGTAAGAAAATGGTTTCAAATGTACAATGCTTCTTCTGCAAGGATTGGGGACACTACGCAAACCAATGTCCAAATCATCAGAGTATGCCCCAAATGATGTTATTGGATAATAATCAAGTTATGATACTACCACAGATGAGGAGTAATGATTAGAGTTCTTATGTTGTTATTAATGAATTTTGTAATTTGAGTGTTGTATCAATGATGTACTGGTTATAATAATTATGGAGTATATAAGGATTGTACTGCAGTATTATTTCATCAAGGACTTGAGATTGTGTGGAACCAAGAAAAGTGACTCCACAGTAGGTTAAATTTTTGGAAAACATATGGTTGAGAGAAATATAAACCATAATATGGTTCTGATACCAAGATAGTGATTTTGGAATAAGACGTGATTGATTTGGATAAATTATATTGGATATTCTTAACTTCCTTGAAACTGATTGATGGTTTGTATACATTTTTGGATAGAAGGAGTATATCTAGTATTCTATAAGAAATAAGGGATCATGGTAATTCAGTATGTTTAAAAAGAATAAATGATGAAGGTGTTCACATGTTGTTACATGGAAAAAATGATCTTCATTATGTTTACCTTCCTTATAAAATTTGGACTGTGAGTTGGACAGAAGTATTTTGGATAACTATTAAGGTTGGAATGGATTAAGTTGAACCATGGATAGTATTGTTTAAGGTTAAAGCATTTATGAAGATTATTTTTGGAATATTATGATACTATAGTTTTAGGAAAAGGACAACCTGCAGGGTGGGGCATAACCCGTCGCGTCGGACAAAGCTGCTGGAATCGAACCCACAATCATAGTGCGACATGCCTTTATTTCCTACCACTAGCCTACAAGAAGTCCCTGGTTATTTCAAAATAATTTTACTAATCTAAATGGTATGTGTTAACATTTGTAACCTTATACAATTAGGATAAGTATAATATTTTTGGGCTCTATTATCTTTTTGAGTGAAAGGTGAGTTGAAGGTTGAAACTCTAATTGTCAAGCATAAATATATATATATTACTATCTGTTATTCAATGAATAAATTAATTCTTAAACTTTAGTAAAGTGATATTAAAACAAAAAATGTGTTACCCTAATACCTTATGTCTTGTTGAACTGATGATATTTTAAATCAACATAGATTGAAGGCTTTGAGGCCCTCAATTTGACAGTTGATTGTGATTGATGAACTCAATCACTCCCTACAAATATTTACGTTTTTCCTCCAATTATATGTCTCTAATTGCCACCAATGTTCTCCTTATCGAGATCATAATTTGGTGGTGACTTTCTTATTTCCCTTCCCCTCTTATTAAGGATAAATTTTATTAATCTTATTTCCGATGTGGGTTTTCCATAAAGGTATTTTCTCTTTTCAACCTTTTATTTACAAAGAAAAATTTCAAATTGCGAGGACGCAATTTATCGAAGGAGGGGAGAATGTAACACCCCGAGCTTCCATGATATGCTTCTAATTCAATAATGTAATAGCTTGCATTGTGCGCAACATCGAGTTCTAACACACTGCAACTAATCAAAGTAGCCGTTATGAATAGTAATAACCACTTTTTAAAATTATAGAAAGTTTATATTTCAAAATGAACTTCATTTTTGTATTCGTAATATCGAAATTCTCCAAAGTTGAATTTTTTGTAATTTTCTGAGAACTTCCAATTTTTTATGAATAGTGAAAATTACTTAAAACAACTTTTTTAATCAAAATAATTTATAGTGATAAATTATAATATTTAGTGGTTTTAAAGTATAAATAGAATATATTTTTACCATTTTATCCAATGGTGGTCATTATAATTAATTTAACATTGAAATTGGATATAAACAATTGCCAATCTTTTGATATAAATTGTTTCTTAAAAAGACGCTATTTGTTGTAACAACGGGAATTAATTATAAAATTAATTAATGAAACTTATATGTTTGGAATTTTGTAAAATAGACATCATTTTTGAATTCGGAATATCAATTATAGCTTAGGGTGAAATTTTGGCCTTATTCTGAAAAACTTCAATTTTTGATGAATAGTGAAACCACTAAGTTGTTGTTAAAAACTGATTTTTCGTTAAAATGAAATATTACCACCTCTGTGATTTGATTTTAAAAAATCCGACATACATGGTTGTCATTAAGAAGTAAAATGTGGTTCAATGAGATTAAAATAATTTTTTGGTGAATAGTAACTTTTAAGTTCTTAATCGCGATTAGAGGTAATTAGTGTAGTTTAAGGTAAAAATAATGTTTTAATAATATGATATGAGCTTGACACTTGTCCTACTACTATTGGATGAGTCATGGCCGACCAAGACAATCCATGGGTCAACTTGGGGACCCCATGGATCCACTTTAGTTGGAAAATGACATAAATACCTTTTATTTAATGTTAAAGTAAAAAATGACACAAACGTGAGTTGTTTTATTAAAACAGTTTTTAGGTGGGGTTAAACAAGTCCAAATTTTGATTATAAATATTCATTAGAAATCTAAAAAGATTTCCTACATCATAGTATTTTTTTTTTATAATTTTTAGACATTAAATAAATTAAATTATTTATGACATCATTATGATGCAGCGATGACCTCATTATTTAACGATTTAAATAAAATGAGAAGATAATGCAAAATCCAAGGCTTACGCTTGTCCAAAGCCTATTGGATGAGGAGATTTCGAAACCTTATCACCTTATCCTCGAATTATATAAGTGTGGGACCTTTAGAATCCGAAAATCATTGTGAAATAATATAACATTTCAATCTTTCCAAAAGTGCCCCTCCTCTCCACTTATAAAAGGCCCCCACCTCTCCCACCTCATTTACACTTTCAAGCCATTTGGATCGGCCAACCTCTGCCCAAATACTCTCCCAACTTCCCTCCCTTACTCCTAGAAGCCTCACTTTGGGCAGAATTATTCCCAAGGAAGCCTTTGGCTCAAATCAAAAAGAGTTACCCGGTTTTGAGGTAATGTCTTCTCTAATGTTGTTTTGTTTTATTTTTCTTCTCCAACCCCCTAAACTCTTTTTATTAATTTCGTTTGTAACAACACCAGTATCCTCAATATACTAGGATGTTTTTATAAGAAGTATTCGAGCTACACTTACACACACCTACATCTAATGGTTAAAGAACATACGGTTTCTGTGGATGACGAATTTCTGCCTCACGAAACGATGATTGTTCAACAATCATATAACACCTTCAAAGGTGGCCATTAAGATGTCACTATTTTTATATATGATATATAATATGTTTATGTTTTACTTATGCTTCTGTATTTCTCATTTATGGCATACTTTATGATTTCCATTATGGGTAAAACGCGATAATTTCATTTTAGGAAGTGCGGACTACCGCCCCCTCAAAGTGATTTGAATCGTTAATGCCATATGTGGGATGTATAAAGGATGTAGTAAATGGTATTATACACTATATTATACTGGAATTATATTATACATTTATATCATTATGATTTAGTTCCATTAAATATGAAATTGAAATGAAAGTAGCGTTCATGCGTACGTACGACTTACCGTCTCCATGAACGGTGCATTTCATTTCTTACCTCTAAATGTTACGTAATATTATAAATGAATGTATATACTGGATATATAAGATATATATGACATATAAATCATGAATATAATTCTGTATATAATGGATATTCTACCACATGAACAACTTGTAATTATAAGAAGTTTATTGTTGACTCAAGTTACCAAAGATTGACAAAACGATCGTTATTAACTTGAATAATTACATAATATTAATAACATTGTAATAAGTGATATAAAAAGGATAATGAAATTGAAAATGGTTCTTAATAAGGTATATATTAACTCTAGTTTATTATTCAGGAGGTTAAAGAACGGTTGAGTCAAGTCAGACACGAGGTAAGGGAATTTCTTAACCCAACTTCCATTATTTGGGTTAATCTCCTACTTTCAAATTATGTCATGATATTATTATTTCTTATTTTGTATTCTTTATATGTACCTATAGTGAATACACATAATAGATCTATTTTATTTTAAAAATGATCTTTTTAAGGACTTCGTCTCAATCTCCTTTCATTGAGGCATATTTGGTTTTATACACAAATTTCTTTTATACGGTGTATAAACCCCTTTGACTTTTACGTTTATTCAAAAGGAATCTTTTTTATACAAAGAGTTTTACTAAACGACAAAAGGGAATGTTTTTCTTTCCGTACTTATGCGGCGACAACGACTTCTCCACCGACGTGACCATTATTTGAGATTCGGCTTCCTCTACAAGCCATCATTTTTTTTAATGAAAAATAAATACAAAGTTTTAACTTTCTTTTATTTTGGTATTGAAAATGGGTTTGAAATCATTTTTATTATATCAATGTGGTGTATTGATATCTTGTGATTGAAATGTGGAAATGTTATGCTTCCTTTATGCATGTTTTATGTGATACGATTATGTTATGGTTTATGATATGTTTAAACCTGTTCATATGAGGAATGCATTGGACTTAATAAGTGACGGGTGGAGCCCGCTATAGCTCCTCGATGCATCGGCAGGTCTCATGAGATAAACTAGTGTCTTGGCACGAGGCCTTGACAAAATATTATTTGTGGTCTTGGCCCGAGGCCTTGACTACGTGGTTATGATAGTCTGGCATTATGTATTCCATCATTATGAAAGTGGTTATTGATATTGCATGTGATTATTCGACCAGTAGAATATCCATGTGAAGAAGTAAATGGCATTATCTCATTTTACTTTTGCCATATTATTTTGAAGTTCAAGTTTAAAAGGCTTTTGTTTTAGTTATACATTGCCTTAAATGTTAATGTTTATTTATGAAAGCTTCTGCTATATTGTTAACCTTACTGAGCATCTGAGCTCACCCCTTTAAATGTTTTAATATTTTTCCAGGATGTGAAGAAGTATTTTATGAATGGCCTAGAGGGGTAGTCAGAAAGGGATATGATTGTGGACTATGAAGACCATGTTATTGTAGTTTGTTTACTTTTTGATGTAATGTAGACTTATGAATGTATCTAGTGTTTCCAAGGCTACTAAACTAATCGGTCTTTCGAGACTTGATCTTTTGTGATCATGCCAATGTTACGAAGTAATGCACCGACTCTGGGTAGCTGGGGTTGGGGCGTTACAACATGCAACACTGAGCCTAAACTACCCATGAAATATATTATTTAAATATGATAGTTATAACCTAGTCACCGAATTAGAGGAAATGAATAAGAATAACCAAATTATGATATATATATCCTAGTAAATATATTTATTTTAAATTCTTATAAATAATCACTCAAATTTTTAATAAAGTCATTTTAAGCTTCAAAATAAATTTTCATAAAAAAATGTTTTATTTTGCATTTTATGTTTGGAAATTATAATTAATTTATAACACTTTTAAAAATTTTATTTTATAAAAATAATATAATTTTTTAAATTAGAATATCAGAATTATAGTATGGTGAAATTTTGGTATTATTTTATACAGTGTGATTTTTTAGTGAATAGTGAAAAATAATGCTTTTTGTAAAACTATAATTTCTTTTAATTAATTAATTAATTTAAAAGACCCATTATGATTTTAATTTTATTTAAAAGTAACATAAGTATTATTTATTAATATTTAAAATAATTAGTTACATTTTATCATCTTTATATCCAATTATGGTATAAGTTTTTTAGGCTTAAAAACATACTTTTCAAAAAACTGTTTAAAAATTCATAATGTTCCTCTATTTTAATTAATTAATATAAACACTAATACGGAAATTTTTAAATGAAATTTCTATATAATATATCTATATACATAAATTTAAATATATATAATCATGATAAATATTAATATAATGAATGTAAGATCATCTTAAGCTTGAAAAATGTATTTTTTCGAATAATGTTTTTCGACACAATTTGCTCATTAATTTTTAAAATAAATTATACCTATTCAGTGAATTTAATTTCATAAAATTATTTCATTATTTTTAATAATAATAATTAATATTATATAATAATTTCAACAGATTTTTTTATAATGATTATTAATGATATTAAAATTTATTTACCGTGATTAATGTTAAAACAAGGTATTACTAGTTGCATGCGCTTGTGTTAAAAATAATTTAAAAAAATAGAATTTTTATTTGATAAATTTTATTTAATATTAAGAATAATTGGTGAAAAAATTTCTAATAAAGATCATTTTATTATAGGATAAAAGGTTAAATTAACTAGGTTAAAAAACAATGACCCCGGTGAAAAGTAAAATATTAAAAGTAAGTAAACTTAAAGGATAAGAAGTAACATGTTTATAAAATGTTTATTTTTTTTGTGTTGGAGGAGTTTATAAAACTTAAATTACCTGAAATACATTATTTATCAATTTTTTGGATCTTGGGATGAGAGTTCCTACCCATTATTGAATAGTTTTGGGTATTTACAAAAAATCCACTCCTCTTTACTTATAAAAGAGAACTCCCTCCCATCACTTATTCATACATCTTAAGACATATGAATCAACAAAAAAACAAATATCTCTAAAAAAACATTATAAACATTATAGATCATCTATTGTTCCCAAAAGACAAATCTTAGAGTCCTTAATAATATTTCCAAAAGAGGCTCTTATAAGCCAAAGTAATTGTCTTTACTAAGCTTTTTCATTTTACTTCATCTTTTTAAGCCTTAAATTATGTCTTAAAAATTTCAATATAATAACACTAATATATATTATATACTAATATGTTATTATTTGGGTGTAATAATATTTATTCATTCCCTTATCCATCAAATGGAAAAAATCCATCACTTGTGTGTATGTTAGACTACTACCTCACATACCTTTATAATTTTATCCACCACTGATTTACATGGATAGTCATAATGATATAAATAATGAATATATATGATAAATATGACATGATATTAATTATAAAAACTTAATATATCATCATCATATTTATCCTTTCACCCATTAAGTGAATGATATCATTGCCCATGTGTACGTATGGTCTACCATCTCCAAGAAGCGATGTTATTCATTTTACATGTACAAAGTTCCATAATGGTTTTAAAAATATATCCAATGATTAAATATGATATTTATAAGAATAATTTAATTTTTAATATTATGGATATATATCCCATTCATAAGAAATTAATGTTATGTAAAAAAACTTGCATGATTAAACAAAGTAGGAAACACAAAAAATAATGGTAATAATGTCATATTATTAACAAATGGGTGATAAGATGTTATAATAAGATCATATATGATATTATAAATATTAATATGGTTATGGTATAAATAAAAAAAATTTAAAACCATTTTACTTGAGTTTAATTCATGTTCAACTAGAGGGAAACACTATGTGAGGTACTTTTACTCAATTTACTTTTATTGATGCATATTGTAATGTAATACGCCTTATTTATTTTATATGGTGAATATAAAGGCTATTTTACATGTAATGTCCTGAATAATTCATATTTAATAGTATTTTCTGTTTCAATTTTAATTATTAAATCCAAGGGTATTTGACATGAATGTTACTAAGTTGTAAGGAATTTTATAACTCAATTTCTTTTCATTACATTATATTACTTCTTCACTGTCATTAATATTATATGATTATGTGTGAAATGAACTTTTATTATTATTTTTTCACTTATTTCATGTGTATGTACATTTGAAATACATGATCACTTCTTTGATTAATTCTCACTTCAATGTTTTGATCATTGTAAGAGTTTATTTCACAATCTCATTTTAGTCGAGATTGTTTATTATTGAATTTACATTTAAGTAAATTATTTAATAATTATATTATAAAGTCATTTAATTTTATTCTCTTTAGGTTATTCATGAAATTTTCAAGTAATAATATCATTTACCTCTATTTGGTGTATAAATTATTGTGAAAATTATTTTAATAAAATCCAACTTTATTACTCTCTTTGGTCAGAAACACTTTTTATTCAAAATCTATGTTTTATAAAAATGTTTTAAATTATGTTATAAATATTATACTATGATATTTAAATTATTTTTTAACCATTATTTTTTTAATTTTTTTTTAAAAAGAATATTTTTTTCAAACATGGTTCCTTTTTAACTTTCTTAAAAAAATTTAAAAAGAATAATTTTTAATGTACAAAGAATGAATGAAAATTTTCTACCACCATGACTAATAATCACATTGAAGCTTTGTTTAAAAGTTTATGGTGTTATTTTCAAAGAAAATGTTTTCCCAATATTATAGAATTTTTTAGTTTTGAAATCTATTTTCAATGTTAAATAGGTATTTTTATCAAGAATTATTTTAATGATATTTTTATGGAATTTATATTCATAAACTAAAACAACCCCTTATTTAAATTATAATATACTAGGTATATGTTGTAATGATGACATAATTATTATTAATATAGATGTTTTATGATCATTTTGACTTGGTAAGGTATTGTATTTCACTTTTATGATTAAATTTGTAGTCATTATATTTCCCATGAAACATTTACTTTGTTGAGATCATTTGGAATTAAATTTACCTTACAATCCATATTTTTATCATGGGTATTCTTATTGGATAAACAATATATCATTTATTTGTACAATTATTTACTATGAAGCTTATTTTTTTGAATAGGTAATTATTGATAATTTATAATCATTACTCAATACATACATTTTTAATAAGGAATATTATTTATGAATTAAATCATCCTTCAATATATGAGGAATTCTTTGGACATGCAGAGATAGGTGGGGACAAAAATTATATAGGCCCTTCATTCATCAGTAGTATCATGAGAATAATCAATAATTGAGAATTAAATGAGTTTTTGGTCCATACCTACACATAGTTTTTAACTATCTTGGCGAAAGTTCTTGATGATATAAATATCACGATGTCTAAGATCATGACATCCAATATCAAGAATTTACTTCATTAAGAATTTAGTTATTATTATACATGAGGCTATTGAATTTATATTATCCATGGATTCAATTTGTGATTAAGTTATTTATTAAATGAAATTATTTTTTAGTTATTTACTTGACCATATTGATTATTTGTTATCTAATCAGAATTGTCAAATTATTGATTAAATTGATTGTTTGTTTTGTTATTTAACTTTCCTTATTGATTATAATTTATTGATTCATTATATATTCTACATTAGGTAACCCTTACTATACATTTTAGATCACCCTTATTTTGTTTCCCTTCCCGAGGATATGAAGAAGGAATATTTGAAAGAGTTCAATGATGATGAATATTTACTTTCACTATGTTGTCATTTATGTTTTTATATGTAATAAAATACTCAATTATGTCACTAGTTTACCATGAATACTAAAATATTTTGTCCTTTGGGATGTGATATCTTATATCCATCACTAATGTAACAAATTAACCATAGAATCATTGATACTGGGGTTGGGGTATTTATATAAGGAGTGCGATGGTGGGAATTTAATGTGTTTTGGGGAACATGGTTTGGGCCATGATCACAATAAGCTTGAAATTATCTCATAAATGGTTTAACTCAAGTTTTTGTTATTGAATATCGAATTGGGAATAGTTAAGGGAAAATCTTAGTGATTATATCCCCTTAATAAGATTTTAAAAATAGTATTCATATGGAATGTGTCTATTGGAAAAGTCTATTGATTCATCATTCTATGTTAATTAGACTTTATCACAACCTTTAATATATATTTTTTTAATTCTCACTATACAATAACTATATTATCAATGGTTATGATTCTTAATGGTATTTTAAATATGACATGCTCTATTTTGTAACAGTCTAAAATAAAAAAAGTTGTTCTTGTGTTTTCTATAACTACATTACATAATAATTAATTTATTAATTAAAATATAATTTAATTTATAGATGTTTGGGTAATTAAATTATTCCCCCTTTAGAAATTTCTAACTCAAAATTTCATTTTTTACAATATAATTGATGATGATACTTCTGTTTCATCACCTATTCCAGTTCCCATGTTGCCTCCTCATACTTTTGGCATTACCACAAGACTTTGACTAGGTGATTTTTCTTGTTTGGTATAACTTTGTCTTGATGATATAATATCTTCACTGGATTCTCCTCATATGAAATATAATTCTCTAAGGTTAACACCTCTGGATTTAGTACATATATTTTGTATGATATGTGCTTCCTAAAGAGAGATACATGGATAACATCATGTACTTGAGAGAAGTTATGTGGATGTGCTAATAAATAGGTCATATATCCAATTAAATAATAAATATCAAACGGAACAATTTATCTTAGAATAAGATTTACCTTCCCCCCAAATATTATTAATTTTTTCTGTAGTAATATATGAAGAAATAACATATCCCAGACCTCAAAATCTATGTCTTTTTGATGATTGAATATATAACTTTTCTCTCAAATTTGTGAAAATTTCTTATGATGTTGAATGGTTTGAATCATATTTTTCATCTATTGGATAAGATTAGGTCATTTAAAATTCTTCTTTCCAATTTCATCCTCGCATGTTGGAGTCTGAAACTTCTTCTAGTATAATGATTTGTAAGGATCCATTTGAATTATATAATGAAAACTAGTGTTATATGATAACTCCACTAGGGGAAGGTTGTAATACAGAAATCCATGTGAATCCATTAAACATGATATCATAATATCCTCTAGATTTTAAATAGTTATTTTAATCCAAATGCATGTCTGAGGGTAGTAAGTAGTGATAAAACATTTATCTATATCTAATTCTTATTTTAAGCTTGTCAAGAACCTCAAGGTAAAACTTAGACTCGATAATATACAATATAGTGTTGTTCTCAACAAAATATTAAAACATAACTTAAGTATATCTTTGCGAGTTGGTCAAGAGAGAAATCTTCCTTGATAATAATGAAATGCGCTAACTTTGTAAGGAATTTGACTATCACCCAGATGACACTATTTCCTTTAGATATCCTGGGGATTCCTATGATAAATTACATGGTTATGTTTTCTAATTTTTATAGTGGTATAATAAATAGTTTCATCATACCCTTACACTTCTGTTGTTCACCCTTGACTTGTTGTCATACCAAGCACTAAGATAAAAATTCTTTAATATCCATCTTTATTTTAAACCAATTTTTTTTAATTATTATCTTTATAAATCTTAGTTATTCTTGGATGAATAAAGAATTATGAGCTATGTGAATCATCCATAAGATCCCACTTGAAATATATTTGTTACGGGACACATATCTGGGTTCTAAACCTTATGAATCCATCTTTAGAAAAGTTGAACTCCAAAATATTCACTATCTTTTGTTATATCTCCTTGTCATCTTTTTTGTCTTCCATGATCCTATCAAGAATGTATGGTTGATCAATTATTTGTGAAAGGTAGGATGGATTTCCTTTTATGATTACCATGTCCATCCTTTCAATGTTCAATAAGATTAGATCCCTTTTAATCCTCATCATGGATAGGGTTGTGGAATCCTTTATACTCAGATAGTGTAACAATTTATTCACATTCCTAGGATGGTAAATGTTTGAACAATCAGAATCCTTGATCAGGTCTAACAAACATAATTGGTACATATTGATATCATTTTGTGTGGATATACACTTGAGGATTTTATGATCCATATATATATATATATATATATCACACTTCTCATCATAGATAAAATGTCTATAAATCATCAATGAAAATGTCACTATAGACAGTTCTTGATCATATTATGGGTAGTTGTACCCGGGTATATTTAATTAGTGGGATTTATTGGTTTTCAGTTTTTCATCTCT
Organism: Viscum album; assembly: GCA_963277665.1. Classification (NCBI taxonomy): domain Eukaryota; kingdom Viridiplantae; phylum Streptophyta; class Magnoliopsida; order Santalales; family Viscaceae; genus Viscum; species Viscum album. The sequence goes on along the minus strand of OY728157.1, from coordinate 448,614,239 downwards.
CATGAGTACACAACCCAAACCTATTTATTTACATATCAATATAGATAAAAAACACTTCCCCATTAGTGGGTAATTTGAGGATAGGTGTAATGATTAGACTCTTCTTTAACTCTTTAAATATATCCTCTCAATCATCAGTCCAGAAAAACCTCAATCCCTCCAAAGTTATCTTGGTTAGTGGGATTGAAAATAGTGAGAAGTTTCTAACAATTGATGATAGTACCCAACTAGTTCAAGGAAATTATGTATCTCCATCATAGAGGTTGTTATGGTCCATCCTTCAACTGACTCTATTTTAAAAGGATCTATATATATATTTTTTATGAGGATAACATTCTATAGTAATTTACTTGATCCACAAAAAACCCAAATTTACTGTACTTCCCATATAATTATTCCTTTCTCAAGATCTTCAGTATATCACTCAAATGCTCCTCATTCCCCTACTTTCTTTTGTGGTATATATTAATATCATATATAAATACTACCAAAATTTTATTTATGTAATCCTTAAAGTCTCTATTCATAAAGTCCATTAATATAGCCGAATAATTAGTGAGTCCAAATGGAATCACTATAAACTCATAATTCCAATTCCTTATATGAAAATAAGTCTTGGGTACATCCTCCATATTCATATTTACATGAAAATATCCTGACTAAAGATCCAACTTATAGAAATACTAAACACTAAATAGTTGATCAAACAATTTTTTATCATGATCTTGTTAATCTCATGATAGTAAATTCTTAGGTGCATTGAACCATCCTTCTTCTTGACAAAAATTAATGGTGTACCCCATAGTGAATCACTTGGGTGTATAAACCCTTTATTCGAATTCACCTGTAGTTCCTTATTCAACTCTTCAAGTTCAAAAATGGACATTCTATAAGGATTATAGGATATTGGGAAATATTTAGGTATAAGTTCACTCATGAAATAAAACTATTTACTAGTAGGAAGACCATAATTGTTTTTGGGAAATAAATCCATCACAATGGTAATGTCATCAAGGTTTATCTTTTCCTTAGTCTTAGTAATTTGATGTAGACATAATTACTCAGAGATAAAAAATATCTACACTTGATATGATGATTCTAAAGAAGGTTCATCCTACTCCTTACACTTTTATAGAATCAAAGGGTGATTTTCAATATAGAGGGTTATTTACTTCTCTTGGAAATTTATGTTGGATAAATACAAGGAAATCCAATCCATCCCAAAATTTCATTGAATTCTTATAAAGTCAGCATCAAAAGGTTTTATCGGAATTTTAACCCACAAATATGGATAAGGGAGAAGTTATATGCCTGGATTGAAATAATTTTACCATTTTAGGTTATGAACAATATATCAACTTCCATGTTTTGATGTGGTGTTTGAATAGTTATACGAAACTTGCATGATATAAAAGAATTAATATAACCAAAATTTGATAGTATGGCTTCTATCCTTTAATGAATAACTAGAATACCTATCACCAAATCATTTTCAAGATCCACCTCATAATTTTGATGGATTAATATATCCATTTATCTCTAGGACTTTAAGGTTGTTGTCATTGGTAATTGTTGATAGACCATATCTTAGTGCAATGATTCACATAGTGTATTTATTCCTTTCAGTTGAATCATTAGAAAGAATGATACATATTGACTTTATAATTCCTTTATTCCATCACATTTTTGGGTTTCTACCTTTAGCATTATCTATCTAGGTTTCATTCCTTCTCACACATAAATCATTTATTTATCCCCTTAAAGAAATTTTTGTGATACTTCTTCACTTACTTTTTATAATTTAGATGACATAAATCCTTAACCCGGTGATATTTCTCCATCACCCCACCTGAATTGAAATCCAATACCCAATTTCCATATCTTTAACTATGAGACTATTGATATTAACTAATACCCATTTGGAATTTGAGGGAACATAGGAAAATTTTCTCATAGCTATCAAAGTCTCAAATCTATAAAGCTTTCTATATATTTGGATTTAGCGCACTAAAGAAGTGGTCAAATTTACATTCGTGTTCAATAACAAAGACTAAGACATATCATTCATGTATTGTGATGTTTTATAAATATTATACAATGAATTTTTAATCCTTTTTATTGATGATAATGAAATACCATAACATTTTATGTTAGAAAGTGTGTGTAAAATATTTATTGAAAAACAATTTTTGTAATTCTTTGTACTCCTTTCCTTTAATATCCCCTCAAGATTCATATTTTTGATCAACGTCCACTATTGATAATATTTTCCATTTATACCATAAAAATATATCATGGAATTGTCTTGATAATATAATTTAAGGATAAAGGATATATTTTCAGGGAGCTGATCTATTGTTTTGTGATTAAGGGATCAAAATATCCATTGAAAGTTAGAGGCCTTTGGCATCTAAATGTCTCAATTTCAACTTAATATTTATTTAGGGGATGTAGGATTTCCCCATAATTCAAGTTTATATTCAAAAATTGATTTAATTGAGTAATTATTTTCATGAAGTACTCGAATCTTGTTCTCATAAGGTTGGAAATATCATTTGAAAAGTCATTACATTCCTCATAACAATGATTTTTGTCTCAGTTCTTCATATTTCTAGCCATTGACTAAAATAAAGGGAAAAATTATGGATGAGAATTTTTAAACCATTACACACATAAAAGGTAAACTTATAAAAGATAAATGGATAAATCATAAATGAAATATATTACTGAACCCATGAATTTATTGGTTTCAATCCATGTTATCCATAGTCTGTTTCCTATCACAAAATTTTATGGTCCCTTTTTTCCCTTCAAAATGGTTCATAAAGAGATTTTTAATTTTCCAAATAATATCCCCCGAGAGTGTCAAACTAGATGTTCATCAAGGTATATTATTCATGCACCAGGTGATGATCATGTCAACACCCAATGTTCCCTTTTTGGGGTTATTTCCCTGAGGTACAACAATTTTATATCCACATTTCCTTATAGTATCAAAATAGAAATTTTTCTTCATTGAAACCACATAATCTATACTTACCAAAATTTAGGGATGTTTAATTATGTTTTTTATTTTCATAAAGGATTTAACTAAGGTTTCATAATCATAATATCAAATATTAATTAGATTTTGGCTCTGATAAAAACCATGACAACCCATTTCATTAATAAACTCTAATTCATGATTTTTTATATAAAGATAAACATAATACAATCCCAGATGATTGACAGGCCTAGTGTATATGGGAAATTTTATACATAACACATTAACTTGTAACATGGATAAAAATTCATTATTCAAAACCCCATAACATTCCCTTAAAATCCATTGATATTCTAAAACTCCACAGGATAACCTGGGGACATACATAAGAAATGGGTGAACTATAAATTCTAGTAAGGGAATAATCAAAGCATAAAATTATGAAAGTAATACATGTGATTCAAGAATCATATGAATGTGATATAAAAGTATGAGAATCATAAACATGAACATCAAATCATGATATAAGCTGATAACATCAAGGAAACATAGGAATGTGGCAACAACATAAAATATTAAATCATAAGCATAAATTATGGATAAACAATGATACATCATAACCTAGTGTACTTAGGATAACCTATAATTAACTATTAATGGTATATCAGGAGATAAAAATATTACCCAATTCATTAGAGGGCTATATAATTCTAGGTCCACCCATCACATTCAAATTATTCACAAAATTTGTGTTCCACATAGATCTTACAATATAAGAATATATTTCATCACTTTTAATCCCATGATTAAGGAGTGTGAGATACATACATGGGATTCAACAATAAATGAAGAATATTTATATTAAAGTGAATAATCTTTACTGGAAATGGGGATGATTATACAAAATACAAATGTTTTTCAAGGGAGTTAATGAGATAATTTCAATATCATAATCGGTGTACATAAATATTCACAAAAGGGTTTAATGAGATTTAAATAAAGAATATAATTACTTATACATCAAAATAATAGTAAAGGTATGTTTAAAAAAGTATTCCAACATGAAAAATTAGAAATCAAAAGGCATAATACAAATAAAGTACTTGAATAAGTATGAGGAGGAAGAGAATCCCTTAACTTGAGAGGGTGATTTTGAAATCTTAAGAGGATCTTATTAAGAAAATTAGAAAACTATTATATGGGTTTATAAAGTTATAAGAATAATAAATTAATTCTCAATGGGTATTGAGTGAAGAGGGGTGAGAGGTTTGGTGGGTATTTATAGAAAAATATCAGGGAATTATTTATTAATTTCAAAATGTAGGTTTTGGAATCTATATTATTAAATAATAAAAACTACAAACCTTATAATGATTTTCAACCATGGTTTCAGAAAAATATGATTGGTTTTGAATATTATATAAGTGTAAGAACCAAAAATATTAAAACAATAATATTAGTTATGTGGAAGTGAGTATGTTCATGAAGAATTGATTTTGAAACCTGAAAATATAATAAATGTTTGGGGGGGGGGGGTGGTTAATTAATGGTTTAGAGAATTATTTTTTTTTAAAATTCATTATTTTAAAGGAGACATCTATTTTTCATCCTGGATTACATTAATCATTTTTATTACACCACTTTTGGTCTATTATGATGTCATAATAGATATGATATATTTATACCATATTTAATTTTTACCTAAAAATTCAACTATCAGAAAATTATGAAAAATTAACCATTATATAATTTCAACATGTTGATTTGAAAAATAATATTTATTTTATATAATTACTCTCTAAATATAAAAATTTACTCTTTAAATTAAAAACAATATTTACTTTTTACAACAATATCTTCTTTTTGATCATTATAAAAATTACATTGGAATTAATTAAATTATATTATCATCTATAAATAAATAAATAATATTTAATAAGAATACTTTATAAAAATAAAATTTATTTAAAAAGATATTTAATTTACAAAAAAGAGTGTATGAATTGAAACTATATATTTCCCAAAAACACAATTTTGATTTCTTAATATCTAATATAATTTTTATAAAACTCATTATGTAATCACTTATAAAGTAATAAAAATGGATCAATATAATAATTATTTAATTAAAAATAAAATATAAAAATTTATATTACCAGGGTCTAGATACATAAACCATTGTTACACCTATGTACACCCTAAGGGTAAGGTGTGCAAATGTGGTTCTTTCTTAGGGTGGTTCAATAAACATGGTTTGTTCTATGATCATGATAATCTTGAAACTCTCTAGTAAATAGTTTCATTTGAGATTCAATTACTGAATCTAATTTTGAGATTGGTAAATGTAAAAGCCTAGTGACACTATCTCCCTTAGAGGTTTTGAAAAATGGGAATCATAAGTTATGATCCTGGTAGTGAAGGCCATAAACTCTTCCATCTTTGTTAATTTGAATTTATCATAACCCTTTAATATATAAAAATTATAATAATTAATATTCAACGACTATATTATTAATAGTTATGATTCATAACGATCTTTTAAATATGATATTCTCGATTTTATAACAGTTCGAAATAACCAAAGTAGTGCAAGTGTTTTCTATAACTAAATTACTTAATAAGAAATTTATTAATTCATAATATGATCCCATTTATATATGTATAGGCTATTATAGGAGTGATGATAGAGGATCCCTCAAATTAGAGTGGATGAATACTGTAGAAAATCTGAGTTTTATTCATCTTAAATATCTATGAAAAAAAAACAAAAATCACACTTTGTCCCCCGTATATATATTATCTACTAAAAAATCCATAAACAACAACTTATTTTCTATTAAATATGTCATAAATTATATTAATATTTTTGTCACTTAATCATAATATAATAAATATATTTCATGATAAAATAAAAGCCTTTTACTTTACTTGTTCATCCCACAAATATTAAATGTTCCTTAAATATTAAAATAATATTCATTCATAATATATTTTCCATTATATTAAATGAATAACTAGTTAATAATATTAATAAATAAATTCTATAAAAATCATTATAAACATTAATTATCCCAACACCCTCCTTCGAAAGACACCACAATGAGGGTAGAGAAATAATGACCCCCAGGTCCCACCTTTTGTAGGCCTCTTTGGAGACTAGTACTGAGTGCATAAAAATATCATAAAATGGGATGAATTACCCTCTAGAATAATGTAGGACTAGAAGATAAGATGAATCATCCACAAAAAACACCATGAAATAATATAAAAAAAGTAAATCCATCCCACAATGCATGTAAAAAAAACTGATACATATAATGTATCCAAAGTAAAAAAACCCAAAAGGTATGATAAAAAAGTGACAAAAAAATTATCAAAATATCTAAACTAGTAATGTCTAACAAGGTCCATGTAGTCTACCTAGAAACTTGAAAACAGTTTATATACATTGGTTATGGATACAAGTATAATCAGTTGGAAAACCAAAGTCTTTCATGAACATGTGAAAGACGTATACTAACACACCCTTGAGAAAACATAAGAACTAAATAGTATCCAAATAGCTCAACTATCTATCCCAACCTCATTAAGGAACTATCACAAAATAACTCAATCCAAATATAGTAACATAATATGAACTATACTGATAACAGGAACCTTATACTGCTTTCCAACTGATTTGACTCTCTCACACCCCAATTTCATATGTCTTGGTGCTCCTATATCCTTTAAATCACACATACAACCACCCCAAAAGCATGCTCACATCACATCACACATGTAGTAACATAGGCCACCACACAACAAGCACAGTCACATCACATCTCACCCACTGAAACCTAATCTATCACATTATAACCACTACTATAACCAGAGTTGTTGGGTATCATGAACATGAAGAACATTAACCTTGTTCCCACCTCCTACTATGAATGTCCTCCACCATAAGCCACCCCACAATCATGGTCATATCACATCTTTCCCAAAAACAACTATACTATCAAATCACTCCTGAATACACCTGGGATCATTGCCCCATAGGAAAAACCACATCACATCTCACCTAAAGACACATGGGCCTTCACAACCACTATCTAATGAATGAATAGACCTTTGTCCATCACAACCTGCGTAATTCCTGCCTCACATAGAAGAGAGAGTGATAATGATTTAGTAGCCGATCGTTCATGTTGATAAAAACATACCCCACATGACTGTGAGGTTTTCGACACATAGTTCTCAACAAGAGAGAGCACATATATAAATCAAAATAAATATACAAGTATATACATATATCCAAAGACAATCCCAAACTATCAGTTCACAATAAAACACTAACCAACTCACAACATCCCAACTTTCACTACCCCCTCAAAATTTATAACACTACACAATCAACATGCCACATCACACCACCAACCAATTCCATTACCAAACCAATTCATTTCACTATTAATCATAATCAAAATCTTACTAAAAACCCCATCATTTACTTATTCGTTATACATTTTCATCCCATTAAATAAACTAAACCCCATACATTTCAATCATTCTTAAAAAAATAATTTATTCCATCACTAACGAGGCATCTTGAACAAAGAAACCCCACATTACAAGCAGCTCATCATTATCATTGAACCATTTCCCCACTAACAAAAAATCATGAAACAAACCACCATCTCACCACCCCGAATGCACATCCAAACAACCACCACCTCACTTCCTCAAAATCATAGAAAAAAACCACCATCTCACTACCCCAAAAGCACAACCAAACAAACACCACCTCACCACCCCAACAGCACTACAAAAAAAATCACCTCGCTACCCCAAAAGAAATACTGTCAAGCCATCATCCCCACATGCCCCAACCACACATAAACTGCACATCACTTCCCCATAGCACAACCACACACATAGCACATAAAAGATCATTTTAAGAAGATAACATATTAGATTTTATCATATGAAACATTATGTTTGTAGTATTATCCCAAAATAAATAATCCTAGGGAATCCATTTCATTAGCCAAATATAAGTGGCAGACAGTTTCTATTTTTAGGGTGATATCAAAAAATGAAAAAAATAAAGCAGTCACAAAACATATCATCTAGCAAAAACAAAGACCCAAAAAAACCACAATTTTTAGTGGGGCCATCAATCCCATATGGTCTATAATATAACTATAATAACTATGCTTTGAAAACATTAGAATCTAACCCATTTACTATTAAATTTAAATTTGACCTATTATTTATATTTTATTACACCATCAAAACCACAACTTATAGATAAACAAGAAAAATATCCTCCAATATGCTACACAATAAAGTTAAATGATGGATTCCATACCTAAAAGAGATTTTACATCTTTCTATGAAACACAGAGCGAAGGAGAAATGCCCAAAACTACAACTACACCATGAAAAACCACAGATCAAACTATATCACATCAAAGTATCATAAAAATTGATCCCAACTCACACCCAAAAAAAAAAATTCATAGTGAATCCCTAAGAGAAAAACAAAAGAAAACTACTAGGAAAAGGGAAATCACTAACTGTGGATTTTTAACCAACAGATCAAAGTATGAGGAAAGGGGCTAGAATATGTTCCTAAGGATCTACCAAAATGTGTTAATGAGAGAGGGAGTAGCCAAATGAATGAAATTTTGTCTAAGAAATGGAATAAATACCTGGAATCCCTCTGGTTTCATGTCATGTAAAATCTACATGGTATATAAACCATGGGGTTTCCAAAAATTCCATCTTTCACCGAAAATTAAAATTCCACATCATTTATTTATTACCCATTGTTAATCCCACTTACACAAATTGTACTCATATAATGTGATACCCATTATAAAAATTTACAAGACTTTAACCTATCATATATAAAAGTTGTGGAAAACCCTTACATGTAATGTAGACAATACATGGATTCTGTTTCTTGCAGCAGCTCTTCTGCACCTCCATCCTCCACTAAAAGTCCTAGAACCTCCTCTAGTCACCTCTGGAACACCTCCAACACCCGAAAACGGATACCTAATGAGCCAAGAATTCATGATCAATTACATCAAATACCTATCAAATGATTATTTTCCATGATAATCCAAATACATGATTAAAAAGAATGTTTTTCAAACAACCACCCCATGAGATACCTCTCAAGGATATCATCATACCTCAACAATATAAATAGAAAAACACGCCAAACCAAATGGCCACAAAACATCTTGTAAAACCTCATCACCACACCACCACAAACTAAAACCTCTCATAAAACCACACCACCACACATCTATCTCAACCTCAATATAAACCAAACAATTAACCATTGTAAAAATAAAACCACACTTCCCCAAACATTAAAATCATGGAATTCCATCCTCCATGTTAAGATACCATCCACTCTAGGCAATATAGACTCACCCACATGAGTTTAATCCCATTGTAGTATAATACATCTTGATTATGAATAAGGTATTATCCTTTTTATATTTAAGAACTTTATTACAAAACATACATCAATGAAAACAACACATCTCACAAAATAGATGGATCAAAAAATCACATCACTTGAAAAATAGATGAATGAAAATCTAAAAATATCTCTGTATACTAGGAATACATATGCATTTCTCACTCCTAAGTACTATCCTCCAGGACACCATGTCTCCACAACACACAATCCAAAGGAATGGTTTATTCTCATGGAACTTTGTCCGGATGATCTTGGTTCTCTACTCACCACTCCAAGAATTTCATAACAACCTCAATATCAAACTCTCCCTAGTCAATTAAATAAGAGTAATCGTGAAGATATCAAGATAAATGAGAGATGAAAAAGTCTTCATGGATCTTATCCAACTACAATGGCATTGACAAGTGATACGCCACCTCACCAACTCCCCCTAACACCTCAAAGGGACCAAAAAATGTAGGAGAAAGCTTACCCCCCTAATAAACCACCACTTACCATGTCGAGGGAAAACCTTGAAGAACAAATGATATCCAACAATGAACTATAGGGTACTCCTAATATGATCAACATAAGACTTATTACAATCATGCATTACATTAATACTCTCATGAACAGGATAAACCCTCTCTATCCTGCTTTGAACTACATTAGGACTAAGAACTACTACCTCCCCAACCTCTATTTAGCATAACGGAGAACGACATGGTCACCCACACAAATACTCAAATGGGGTCATTCAGATGGATGCATAATAGATATTATTATAATAAAACTCAACCCAATGTAAATTTTCAGACCCAAGAACCACTAATGTCAAAGTTGCATGCCTAAAACATATCCTATTGTATCTGGATGCTCTGCTCCATCTTCTTATCTATATGAGGATGTAGAGAAGTTTTAAGGAATAAATGATTACCAAAATCATGTTGTAATCCACTATAGAATCATATGGTTAAAATTGAATCCTTATATACAAAAATGAACCTCAAAACTCCATGAAACTACACCACCTCATTCACATACCTAGAATCCACTACACCTAACTCATTTATCACTAAGATGTGGGATAATTTCTTCAACTGATCCATGATCACCTAGATAGAATCAAAACCTCCCTAAACTTGGGGTAACCCTCTGAAAAAATACATCAATATGTCATACCATTTCCACTCAAGAAAATCCCAAGTATGTATTAAACTTCCAAGGACATGATGCTCAGTCTTTACCTAATGGAAAACCAAACACCTCACCATGAACTCTGCCACCACCCGTTTCATCTTGGGCTACCCAAACTACATCATAAAATGATAGTAAATACTGTAAACTCTGGGTTGTACCACCAAATGAGATATATTAATCTCATTAAGAAGTCCCTTATGAATAAGTACAAAAATAAACAACCTCCCATGAAACAACTTTCAGTTCTTACCATACTCTAAACAACCCTCTCGAGCATCACCATGTCCAACACGATCACACATCACCTATTCCTTTGATTCCCCCCACCAAGACTCCTCCACCAACTACATAATAGAAGACTAAAACATCATAAAAAACAATCAAACTATACCATAATCTACCCGAATAACTATGTTCAAGGATTCCAACTCCTCCATAGCTCTTCAAGCATCCCTAATGTCTCGAACAACATCCTTCCTTATATTCCTTCTCAAAGTGTCAGAACCAAAATTTACTTTTCATAAGGTGTAGGAGATGTAAAAATCATAATCATATAGAAAATCCATCCACCTTATCTGATTTAAATTTAAATCACCTTAAGAAAAAATATACCTCAATATCTTGTGATCAATGAACACCATAAAGCACTCCCCAATGTGGTAATACAACCAACAATTTAGCGAAAAAACAACCAATAATAACTCTAGATCACGGGTGTCATTAATATGATCATGGGGAAATAACTAATTACACCCATAAGAGATAAATCCCATCTAATACATCAATTTGTATCCAAAATTCAGATGATAATCATCACAAAACACCTAAAACATCACCACGTCCTTAAGAAATTAAAGCACTAGAGTACTGAAAAACATCCCATTCAGGTAAATGAACACTACCTAGCATGAAAAATCTATATAATATTATTATCCTTCATGGTAAATACTATAAATGTAGTGGAAAATAATGAATAATTAGGAATAAACCTCTAATGATATCTCGTGAGGCCAAGGAAACTATAAAACTCTTCCATGTTCTTGGGTTCCAAATAAGAAACAACTACCTCAAAAATTGAAGGGTATTCTACAAAACCCTATAGAAAAACCACATGATTGAGAAAATGAACCTATTATGTACAAAATTAACACTTGAGAAACTTTCCATTTAGATGGTGGCATTAAAGAACATGAAATAAGGCTCAATGATGATCAGAATTCTCTCCATTTGAATTCGAGTAGATCATGATATAATTGATGAATATGATGATGAAAAAGTCTAGGAACTCATGGAGAATAGAGTTTATAAGCCACATGAACACATATGGTGTGTTCGTAACATTGAATGACATGAATTTCAACTTCAAAGTTCCCATATCTACATCAGAAGGTAGACTTTGGGTTATCTCCTTCCTTCAACCTCAACTGGTGATATTCATATCACAGATTTGTCTTAGAAAACTAACTCACCCCTCTTAACAGGTAAAAAAATACCATCTATCCTCAGAGAAGGTTAATGTTTCTTGATCATCACATGATTCAACCACCGGTAGTCTATACACAACCTAAGACTAATTTCTTCCTTCTTGGAAAACAACACTAGAACACCCCACTATGAAATAATTGGTTGAATAAAAATTTCTACATCAGATAAAAATATAAATCCTCAAATATTATAACTCAAAAGATGTCATATGATTAGGATAAAAAAAAATCAGAGAATCACCAGGTTGCAAGTCTATCCTAAACTCAACATCAAATCAAGGGGGTAGCATCAAAACCTCCTTAGGGATAACATCCAGAAACTCCCTAATGAACCTTGGAATCCCCACCATCCCAAACTCTACTAATTTCATATACAAGTCAACCAAAAAATAAATAAGTGGATCCACATGATAGCTTACCACCTAACTACCTCATTCACCAATGAAAACCACACATTTTTCATGCATATTTGAGAAAAAACACTCCTTTAGAAGCATTCGATAATATAATGTATGGAATACAAAAAATTGATATTGATAATAAAATCATATGGATTCATCTATAGCAATAAAATATCCTCATGATATGGATGTGTACTCATCATCAGTCTACACCCCCAAAACACATCAAATAAGAAAGTCTAGCCTCAGATTGGTGTAGTCTTCACCAGGGGCATAAGAAGCCTCTCTATTTATAGTCCTAGACAATAGACTATAGAATGTGGGAAAATGGAGTGTTAACCTCTTGAATAAAACAAGGAACAAACAAGGTTACTAAAAAAACTAAATGTAACTTTGATGATCTCTAGCACCTTTAGAACTGCACCCTCCACCGTGTGCAACTAAACACACCCTTCTCCTCTACATCTCTACCGACAACTACATCCAAGATCATGATTGGGTTGAGGTCCCTAAACATAAGTAACATATTGGGGCTATCCTTAACCCACTATATATCTCCTAAATGGATAGTAATCATATTTACCCTACTTTTGAAACAATATCACTAGAAACTACTGCTAATACTTGGGGTAAACTGGTTCACCTCCACCAAAATGATTTCAAGGAACCATTGGGAACTAGTTTTAGTGATGGAAATGATACCCAAAACTAAAATAAATTGGTTCAAATCCCCCATTAACATAATGTAAAACACTATCCTCAAAAGTTTGGAAGGGAAACTACTAAGGTTAAATCCTCACTAGTCAAAACCTTGAAGGTCATGGTGCTTGAGACCTACCACTAAGAAATATAATCATTGAGGAATCCAGCTAGTTCCCCTCTCACTAAAAACCTACTCATGAGTTCATCTACTAAATCACCTCCACCTTCTACTAAGTCTTTAGATATGTTAGCAATGTAAAAGGAGTAAATTCACCCTAGATAAAAGGAAAGAGTTCCTCCTCAAGATGTATCACACAATACTCCTAATCTGAGAAAAGGTCTTGAAAAAAATACATAAGATCCTGGAACTTGATTACCAAATACTTCACTAACATACTACCCTACTGAAGATAAATAAGCTCCCACCTCTTTAGTGCTATCATAGTCAATTAAAGTAACTCTTCTCAGAAATATTTCTAAAATTCAACCCACAAAACATTTTCCTCCTTTTTCTCACCCTAATACAACATCCACCATTGATGCACAAATCCCCACATATAAATAATTACCAAAGGTCCAAAATACTCCATCAAGTCCTAGATAAAACTAAAAATAATCTCGATATCCTCCAGCTAACTCTCTATATTTACATATGAAACACAACCCTCTTACTTACCCAAATACTCACAATAGAAAGAATGAAATTCCCTCAGCCAAGCCTCATACTAAATTTCCAGACCAAACCTTCAATGATCAAACATATTATCCTACTAAACCTCAATTTCCTGATCTACACACAAATGATAACATGAGCCATATCTAAAAGAGGAAACAAATATTCATTAAGACTAGGTAGTATGGCATTTTGTTAATAATCATTTTAATTCACTTCATTCATTTTAACCTTAAAAAAACCAATTCAAATTGGAAAATAAGTCCTCGTGATGTATGTATTTCTCTTATATCCCTACTTTGCACAAAGTTACACCTCACTCGACTATTCAATAAGTTCATAGTCGATGCACTATATCATGGGGGGCCCTAAAATCCCATTTCCTAGTCAGTCTCCCTAGCCTATGTCATGAACCAAGGCCAAATGGAATTGTTTCCAAACCAACCCATGAAATAATCACTGTTCCTAACTCTAAAATACATCATATATTACATCCATCACCTTTGATACCACTATTTCATGACTCCCTCCCTCCAATGACACCACAACGAGGGGAGAGAGATAATGACCCCCCAATTCCCACCTCCAGTGGGCCCTGGTTTGGTTACTAGCACCAAGGGTACAAGAATATCATAAAATGGGAGACATTACCATCTATAATAATGTAGGATTGGTAGATATGATGAATCATCCAAAAAAAAACTCCATGATATAATATGAAAAGAAACCAAAACCAACCCACAATGCATGTAAAAATAATAATGATACAGATAAAAGTATCCAAAGTAAAAAAACATAAAATTAAATCTAAATTAGAAATACAACAACTATCCAATGATCTAATCTCATAATGTCCAACAAAGTCCACATAAACCACTTAGAAACTGAGAAATAGTTTTTATATTTAGGGTGATCATACAAGTATACTCAGTAGGAAAACCAAATTATCTCATGCAGATGTAAAAGAATCTTACTAATGCACATGTGAGTAAACAAAAAAACCAAGAAGCAACAAATTAGGTCAACTATTCATACCAACCTCACCAAGGCACGCTCACCAAATAACGCAATCCAAATATAGTAACATAATAACAAGAATACCAATAAAGGAATCCTCACACAATTTTCCCACTGATTTTCTACTCTAACACCTCAATATCATATGTACTCACACTCCCATATCCTTCAAATCACATATACCACTACCCCACAAGATCGATACCATCACATCAAACCCGCAGTCACCTAGGCCACTGCCCCACAAGCATAGTCACATAAAATCTTGCCCGTAGACACCTCAGCTATCACATTAAAACCACTGTCCTAACCAAAGTAATAGGGTATCATGAACATAAAGGATATCAACCTTATTACCTCCTCCTACCATGCATGAACCCCACCATTAGATGAACCACAATCATGTTCATATCACATCTCTCTTGACAACACATCGACTATCACATCTCACACAAAGATACATGGGATTGGCACACCACAGGTACGACCACATCACATCCCGCCTAAAGAAATATAAGCTATCAAAGACACCATCAAATATAACAATAGACCTTCGACTATCACACCTTATGCAATAATTAACTCACCTAGTAGAGAATGTGGGAAAGAGTAGGTAGCCATCCATCCATCCCCTTCACTCGGATGTTGTGAAATACATCCCCTGTATGACTATGTAGGTACCGTCACATAGTTCTTGACATGGGTAGGGTGCATATAGAAATCAAAATTAATATACAAGTATATACTTATAGCCACATACAATTCCAAACTATGTGTTCATAGTAAAACTCTAACCAACTCATAGCATACCCACTTTTGCTACCATCTCTAAATGTATAACACCACACAATCCACAATCCACATCACACCACCAAAAATTCCATTATCCAACCCATTCATTTAATTATTAATCATTATATACATTTTACCACACAACCCTTAATTTATTTATTCATCATCCATTTCCTTCCCATTATGTTAACCAAACCCAAACTATTTCAATCATTATTAAAAAAATAATTTATTCCATCAATACCGATGAATCATGAAAAAAACAACCACACATCACCATAAGATCATCATTATAATCCAACAATAACCTCACTACCCAAAAAGCACAACCAAAAAACAACCACTTCACCACCCCAAAAACAAGGCCAAACAACCCCCACCTTGCCTCCCCAAAAGAATTCCCAAACAACCACTAACTTTATACCCCAAATGAATGGCTAAACAACCAACACATCACTTCCATAAAAGCAAATCCAGGAAACCCTCAGTCCCACATGCCATAACCACACATCAAATACACATCACCACCCAAAAATCATCCATAGAAATATCAATAAAAATATTAATATATAGATTTATCAAATGGAATTTTATCGTATTTCACTTTATTTTAGGAGATCTGTCACATAAGATATAATCTTGGGGAAACCATTTCATTAAAAAAATATAAGGGGTTAGCCAATTGCAATTTTTAGGGTGTTATCAAACAATCACAAAAAATTCCACAGTTACCACTCATATCATCCAGTACAAAAAAATCCCCCAATGACCTTAATTTTTATCTAGGAATCAAGAACATACAATTTACAATACAAAAATAATGACAAAGCTGTAAAAACATGAAAATCAAGACCCTTTATCCTTCAATTTAATATTAAACCAATGATTAATATTTTATTATGCCAAAAAAACCACAACATTTTGATAAGAAAAAAACTCCCACATGATATAAAATAATGAGAAATAAGGGATTCCCTACCCCAAAGAGCATTGAAAACTCACTTCACATTAAAGGGTTATGATGAAATGACCATAAACACAACTAAACTATGAGAAACCATGGAACAAATAACACCTCATAAAAATTTCATAAAAACACAACTTAACACACAACCAAACCAAAAAAAAGATCACCATAATGAACCCCGAAAATAAGAATTAAAGAAAACCATGGTTAAAAGAGAAATTCACTCACTGTTGATCATCAAACAATAATCACTAGAACCAATGGATTGAAGCAGGAGGAAGGGGGATAAAAGATCCAATCAAGGCACCTAGGGGTCAACCAAAGTAAGAGAGAGAGGGAGGGAGTGGATGAATGAATGAAATTTCAGCATATAGAAGGACATAAAACCTAGAATCCCACTAGTTTCATGTTTTATAAAATTTACACAGTATATAGACCATTGATGTGGCTCTATTTTAAATATTAGGAAAAAATACCTAAAGGTATCTTTGAATAATTTTTGAGGAGATTGTGTTTGTTGAAAAAGTGGGCCCCTGTGTTGTGTTTGTTCACAAAGCAGACCATGATGTATAATTTTATGAAAAAGGGGGTTTACATGGAGATTTGTACAGATCAAGATATGTTGTTGACTATCCATGTTTTATTGAAGAACCTCGATAATGGAATGGATGATTTGGAGGCATTACAAAAAAAGAAGATATAAGGTGGTGCGCAAAATATTTGTGTGGTGCGTGAAAAAGAAATGTGGTGCATGAAATATTTGTATGGTGTATGAAAAAGGATTTTTGTGCTTGAAATATTTGCATAGTGTGTGAAAAATAAAAGTGGGGTGCGAAATATTTGCATGGTGCATGAAAAATCAAGTGGTGTGTGAAAAATTGGAATGGTGCATGAAAAATCAAGTGTTGTGCGAAAAATTAGTGTGGTGTGCAAAATAGAGGATTGGTGTTTTTCATGAAAGAGGTGTTGTGAGATCAGAAGCTCGAAAATTGGAAAAGGCATGAGGTGTGCGAAAAATTGGAGCATGACGTGAAATATTGTGTTGCACGGAATATGTGTTTTTCGTTCTCAATGAGGATTATGTGTAGAAGGAGGTTTTTCATGCAGGGGTCGATTTTTCCTATAAATATGAAGTGACCCCCCTTATTCGATGTATCTCAAGACTTAGAGAGTATCCAAGCTATAGAACGCAAAATTGGAGTGCACAAGAAAGCTGTTCAAAAACAATATGTTTGCGCATAAAAGAATGTTTTATAAAAAGAAGAGGTTGTGCGAAAATAAGAGGTTGTGCAGAAAAGAAGACTGTTGCAAAAAAATTGGATTGCACGCAAAAGAAGAAAATTATGTGCAAGGCAGTGTAGAGCCTGTGCGTAAAAGAAGAGGTTTCACGAAAAAAAAGAGGTTGCTCGAAAAAGAAGCGGATGCGCGTAAAAAGAGTTGTTGCCCGAAAATTGTATTTCGCGCATGGTAAACAAATTACGCACAATGGGCAGTAAGGGCTACACGTAAAAATTGGGGTTTCCTGGTACACTCGGTGCACAGAGAGATTCATATGCGGGAGGAAGTTGGACGTTAACAGAGCATCTATTAATAGTTAAAGATGCATATTTCATTACAGATAATAAAGAGACCTACAGGTCTATAAACTGTGAGTGGATCTTCTGAAGAAGCAGTGAGCTCACTTCAGTAGAGATAGTAGTGAGTTCTCAAATTGTGAGTGGTTGTAAACTAGGAGGGATAGTCAGTCCACTCCAAACTAGTAATCAGCAGTGCGCTTATAGTGGAATTGGTATATCGGCACACCGCTAGTGTATTCTCCTTGGACGTAGCCTAGTGAGGGTGAACCATGTAAAAATTTATGTGTCATGTGCATGAATTAAGGTTTATTCATACTCTCCAAGAGGAAGGAGAGAGAAGAGAGTTTTTTCTAACATCAAAACAAGATTAAAAGGGGTAGTTCTTTTGATCTGGCATACCCTGATTCACCCCCCTCTTAGGGTATATGGACTAGTGGACCTAACATTAACACAGTTTTTCACATCGTTTATTTAATTTTGAACAATTTAATTATTTATTTTAACAATTTTTAATAAATAATACCACTTTTGTAATATTATCAATAAATTTATTAATTAATCGTTTTTATTATTAAATATATGTTTTTACTATTTTAATAGCTAATTACGTAATTCAAATTATTATAATTATATTAACTTACTTTTTAGTTAAATAATATTAATCTAGTTAACATTTTAATAATTTTAAATGTTTATTATTTAACCAATTGTTCATTTTTGTTGGCATTAATTTAATTTAGTTTTTAATTTAAAACATTACCCTTTAAATTAGATTTGTTAAAATAGATTAAATTTATATATTAAATTTTTTAATTATTCTGTTTATTAGATAAGTAAAAATTTAAGATAATGTTTAATAAAATAAAGTGTTCTTAATTTTTAGTTTTCATTTTTTCAGTTAATTGATTAACATAGTTGTTTAAAATCTTTAGTTAATTTTAATTATTTTAATTTCATGCTTTCAGTTAATTCTTTGTGTGTTTTTTTTGCATTTATTTAGAAATTTAATTAATTAATATTAATATTTATATTCTTTGTTAATAATTAATTCTCTTTTTTAGGTTGTTTAATTATTTAGTTAGAATTTAATTAAGTTAATTATTTAGTCTTTAATAGTTTAGTTAAATTCTCTTTTGTTTTGATTAATTATCATTTTATTCATTTTATTATCTGTTTAATATTACTTATTTATTGTTAGAATTTTAATATTGTTCAATCGGTGAGTTAACTCACCTATAACGTTCTATCTTTTGGTGCCACCGATGGTTTAAGGTTCTGGAACCGATGCCATGACACACCAATGTTTTAATAGTAATCAGTGAGTCGACTCACCAATCATTTTGAAACATCATCGGTCTCTCTTTAACATTGGATTTAGTCACTCATCTTTATTTTTATTATATCGGTGTCTTCATTTATTTTCTTCTTCTAATGGTCTCTCACTTTGCACTGATGCCACGACTCACCGATCCTTTTTCTGTCGACTCACTGATCAATTTCTTTTTTTTACATCAGTTTCATACTCACATTGGTAACTTATTATTTATTTTATTTTAACTATTAGTGACTCATTTTTTATTAAATATAAGTGAGTCCTTTTTTTATTCTATCAGTGTGTCACACACATATCGATACTAGTCCTATGTTTCCATCCTTCAATCAGTGAGTCACTGACTCATCGACAAAAAATACCCATCGGTCTCATAGACTCACTAATATTTTTTATTTTTATTTTCTTTTAATTATATTTGACTCGTTTTATTTTAACTATCAGTGTCTCATTAATTTCTTCCATCAGTGGCACACACCGATATTCATTTCATTCTCATTTCAAACCTTAACCTGTTTCACGCACTCACCGTTAGTTCACTTAATTTCTCCCACTACTGAAAAATGGGTCTATACCCACAGTTTTACAAAAAAATCGTGGGTATAGATTACCCCTATGCCCATGGTTTTTCAAAACCGTGGGTATAGGGTTAATATGGGGACCTATACCCACAATTTTGCTTCAAACCATGGGTATAGGTTTATTTTGAACACCTATACCCACGGTTTTGAAAAACCATGGGCATATGTGTTTTTTTCAAACCCTATACCCACGGTTTGGCCAATCCGTGGGTATAGGGTATTTTCCGAAGAACTATACCGACGGTTCTTCAAAACCGTGGGTATTGGGGGTTTTTTTGAGGACCTATACCCACGGTTCTCCAGAACCGTGGGTATAGATTTCCCGCATTATGGCGGGGAAAGAAAACTAGGCGGGACACGAAAAAAATTGGCAGGGAAGACATTTATTCATGGTTAAGATTAATATATTTACAATAATATAGATATATTATTTCAAAAATCATTAGTTCGGTTGGTAAAGCCTTCTGGGCGGGATCTATATGTCGCGGTTTCAAATCCCTCCTGCAGCGATTTTTGAATTTCAATACTGCAACAGTTTATATTAATATATATAAGAAGATATATGCATACATAACTGTTAAATGTCATAGATGGGTTGGTGCGTTTGTGCGGCGCGACTGTGAAGTGTTTCATGAGACGCGAGTTCGATTCTCTCGGGCTACGTTTTTTGAAATTTAAATATGGTGTTGGGTTATATGAATATATATACGCAGATATATGGTTATATAGAAAATAAGATTCGTAGCTTGGTTGGTCAGTTGTTGGGCGCGCCTGTTAGGCGTATCGTGAGGCGTGGGATCAATCCCCCCAGTGTCGAAAGTTTTGGATTTAAATTCCCCATGGTTTGAAAATCGTGGGGTCAGTTGTGTGCCACACTGTAACAACGTTGTGCCACATCTGACTCCCCTATACCCACGGTTCTCCAAAAACTATGGGTATAGGTCAAGACCTCTATACTGACGCCTTTCCAGCCCACAGTTCCCAAAACCGTGGGTATAGGCTATACCCACAGTTTTGGGGGTTATACCCACAGTTTTGAACTGTGGGTATAGGACATTTTCTCAGTAGTGTCCACCCTTTCCATCCACAATTTCTCCCTTTCTTTTCTCTCACCAATGAATGATCCACACCACTCAATGATGACATTCCTCATCGGTCTCAGCGACAACACCCTTTCCATGTTTCATCTCATGACCCTGAAACATTCAATCATCGTCTTCACCATCTTACACAGCACCACCGACAATCTTGAACCCCTACTTTACTACCAGTTTCCCTGCTCTTACTTCTACTTCAACTCACAGACATCGATGTGCCATACAGAACCACTTCTGATCTCAATCAACCATCGTAGTAAGAGAATCACACTATAATTAAACCATAACTCATATCTAAAAAAAATTGAATTTTCTCTTCAACAACCAAATACTTCACCATTTGTACTTGGAGGAGTACAACTACTGTGTAGCTGAAGCTGAACAAGACTCCGGGGCCATCAGTAGAATGATTAGCCCTCGCGTCGAGAGTTTTCGTTCCCCACCGATTGAACCTGAAGTGGTTTGTCACTGCTGTGATACTGGGTTGAAGAGACCTTCACTGTTAAAGATTGTACCACAACTACGAGTCCTGCCACCAAGCCACCAGGTGAAGTTAGAGGCCACCACTGGTTTTTGTTTAGAGGAGGACCACTACCGGTTCATGAAAAGCAGTCGCCTAGAAGAAGAGGGTTGGGCCACTAGAGACCCTACCGCTACTCCCCTGAAGAAAACAAACAAGCTCTTTCACCTTAGTGCGCCGGAGCCTAGCATCTTCACGAAGAAGATGAAACTGACCCCCTGCTACGCCGAATTGGGGGGGGGGGAGGGAGACCTAATTTTATTAAAAAAATAATAATAGAAAATTAATATATTATTAATAATTTAAATAAATAATTAACAATAATAATAAATTAAATTATAAAATATACTAATTAATTAAAAAAAATTTAAAACAAAAATATTAATTCGTACTATTAAATTTAAAAAAACTAATAAATAAATTTATATTGTTAATAATTAAAATAATTTAACTTTTTAAATAATGAAAATATTATAATTATAAAAATAAAATTAATAAAATAATTTTAATAATTAAATTCAATCTAATTTATAAAATATTTTATTAATTAATTACTTATGATGTTTAATTATGATTTTTATAATCTAGTTTAAAATAATAAATTTAATAAATTAATAAATATAATAATTAACTTAATTAAATTAATAACTTTTTAATAAACTTATGTTTTATCATAACAATTTTAAGTGAATAATTTTATAAATAATATAAAAGTAAATAAATACTATCGACTTAAATTTTTATTAATTAACATTAAGTAACTTTTAAATAAGTATTTTAAGATTGAATTAAAAATTAATAAAAATAATTAATCATAAATATCAGCTAAAATATTTAATATAATGTTTAGAGCTTAAATTTTAACAAATTATAAATCTAAATAAAGTAACTTATTTTAATTCCTTAATGAACTAATAGTTATCTTTATTCACAACTAAATTTATCTTTAATAAAAAATATTAAATAAAATAATAAAATTACTTATTTACTTAATAATAATATTTAATAATTACCAATTTAAGTTTTAGACTTAATAAATAAAATATCCAACTAATAACTATTAAGTGATTTATCTATTATTATCTAATGTTTTATTATCATGTTTTAACAATTTTAACATTGTTTTGTAGTTATTTATTTTGCATGTTCATAACAAGGACATAAAAACGTCCAGGGGAATTCAACTAACTCATCCAGAGCTAGTTACAAAGGATAATCTAGTGTGACGTGTGGTTTGCGAAAAATCACATGTGTACGATGCAACATTAAAAGTCAAATTTAAGTTTATGAAGAGTGGTGGCGACGAGCAGCAAAAGAAAGTGGGTACTTAAAATAGAGAAAGTATTAGATTTAGAGGGAGGGGACATTTGGAGAAGATATTCTATAAGAAAACCATTGGATATTCGAGTGCTTCTCTCTAATCAGAGAAGTAAGGTTCGATAGACATCACAGGAGTTGAAGAAACATAGGACCAGAGCATCTTTTGGGGAGTTCTTCATCACTTGTGTTTGATTTATTATACTCTACTTTAGAATGTTTTCAATTACTGTTATAATAATGAACACGTGTTCTAGCTAAATCTCCTAGTTCAGGGATAAATTGAAGTTCTGCTAGTTATCTTTTAATTATTCCTTTTCAGTTAATCATTTTAATGTATTCAGTATTGATCAGTGCATTCAATACTGAATTCATTCAATTGCTTTGTATCACTGGAACATAAAATCCAAACTTCACAATCAATCAGTGATATTTATCATTGATGCACCTTTCAAAAATATATATTAAATTATTAATACTTATGGACTTATGGTGAGTTTGTCCTGTTGCCATTTTCAAATCAAACTTTTCAATGTTGATTTATTTTTGAATGGCGAACTCTGAAATCAATCAGACTGTGTGAATTAACTATGGTGAGGGAAGAAAGTCATTATCTTTAAGGTGGTAATCTTCAATAACTATTAATTAAATTGGAATAATTTTAAAACTTGTAGAATAGAGATTTTTCCCCAGGCATTTTACTTTGATAGTTCTTTTATCAGCGTTCTATATTTTTGTTGTTCAATACTCTCAATTTTTTTACTATTTCATCTTAGTCTAGATCAAAAACATAAAAAGTAGTGTTACTTTCCTGCATTATAAAATAAAAAAATAATTAAAAAAATATAATTAGTAAAAAGTAGGAAATACACCCCACTACTGAAAACAATGGGGTCTTTTGAATGTTTTTAGAAGAATAGTGGTAAAAATTGCCTTCTTTATTGGTTCAACCCTACTTACCACATATAACGTAGTTAATAGGAATATAAATTTTAAACTTTTACCAACTGAAATGAAAGTCCAGGTCAAGTTTTTGGCACCATTTCTAGGGATGGCATGATCCATTATTTTTAAAAAAAAAATAAAAACATCACATATATAAAAAAATATAAAAAATTATAAAATTTGGAAACTATAAAAAAATATGTTTCATTTCTTTCTGAAGTGTTACTATTTTATTTTCTACTCAATACTATTTGTTTATAAATTTTTATGATCATAAGAACCTCTTTTTATAGTCTAGAGCCCCTAAACCTTGAAATAGACAAACATTTAACTGCTCTTAGAAAAAGGAAAAACAAAATAGAAATGAAGAACATAGATGAGAGAGTTCTTTCACCAAATGAATTTCAAAATTGTCAACCCAAACTCTTAGATAAATTTGAAAGTCCTAATATGAGGGAGTTCTAACTTCTTCAAGTTTAATTCAATCCATCATCCATTAGAATATCTCCTATGGACAGAAACTATGAGTTGAAAAAATCACACATTTCACTTTTTCCTGAATTTAATGGGATCTTTAATGAGGACTCTGTTGCTTTCATTAAATACTACTATAATACTGTTTAGCAGCTACCTCTTCTAGGACTCATAGATAATGAGATAAGAATTATATTCTTTCCCTTTTTTCTAAAAGTAAATTCTAGGAATTGGTTTTTAATCTTAGATGTGAACAGTTTTTAAAACTGGGATCAAGTGTACAATTATTTCATAAAGAAATTTTATCCCCAAAAACTAAAGGGGGAACTTAGAACAAAGATCGCCAGTTTTTATCAAGAGGATGTATAATCTTTTCATGAATCTTGGGATAGACTTAGGGACCTGCTTAAGAAGTGTCCTCATTATCAAATGACATCCTATCTGCTCAAGGATAACTTCAACAAAGGGATTTCCTCCTATGGAAAAAATATAGTTGATCTAACTGCTGGGGGTAGCAGCACTAAAAAGACAGATAAATAATTGACGAAATTTTTTAATAATCTTTCCCTGAATTCACAATATAAAAATTCAAGATGGAATAGAGTGAACAGAAACCAAAACATAGGTTCAATGAATGAAACTCAAATTCAACATGCTGAAATCACCATCCAACTTCAATATCTAATGATCCATAAATCTAATCAAACTGTTAACCAACTTGGCAGTCAAAACTGTTGAGTCAATAAGGTTTTCCTTATGACTTTTCAATTCCTTCATACATGGGGGAGATTTTTTAGTCAATAAGGTTTCCTTATGACATTACAATTCCTTCTTGTTTTGAAAATCACAAACACCTTATCTCAAGGAAAATCTCTTTTTACCTTGCGTTTTAATTCTATGAAGAAAACTTTCCTTCCCCAAGGAAATCTGTCCTTTCCATGTTTTTATTGTTCATGCCATAATTTTTTCCAAGTGTAAAATTTGGTTTGTAACCAAAACCATGGAATCCTATAAATACATAGATATGAAGCATTCTGTTTTTTGTTCTGAATTCTCAGAATTTTGGTTATGTACTCTTCTGAGTTCTAACTCCGAATTCTGAATACAAATTCTCGTCACGAACTCTTCTGAGTTATGACTTTAAATTCTGAATAATAATTCTGGTTACGAACTGTAATGAGTTTTGACTCCGAATTCCGAATACGAATTCTGGTTACGAACTCTTCTGAGTTCTGACTCCATGTTCTCTGAATACATACTCCAAACTCTTATGAGTTCTGACTCCGTATTCTCATGAACTCTAACTTCGAACATTGTATGTTCGGGTTCCGAATTCTTGTGAATCCAGATTCCAAATTTCATTGCAATTTAGACTCCATAATCTTATAGAGTTTCATTTCCGAATTCCTATAAAACAGAATATTAATATCCCTATATTATAGACTCCGAATTCATTTTTGGTTAGGCTCCGAACTTTCATTTTCTTACATTCCGAATATTGGATTTTAGTTATGTAACCATATTTTCTGTTACACTTATTTCATGTTATAAAACAATGTCATGAATTCAGTTACTAACTTACCATTTTTTGAGTGACACATGTACAGGCCCCTCTAAAATTCAAGGGAAAATATGACCGTTGGAAGAGGGAGCTGACCGTTGAAGCCGTGCCTATAAATTGGAGGTCATTTGAAAGAGCTTAACAACTATTCAATGACTCTAGAGATTACATACTGTTGAAGTGATTTCTAGAGAGAGACTTTCATTTCATTGTGCGTACTTAAATTCTTTTTCATATTTTCTTTGTGCGACTCTAATTGTTGTAATATACAATCAATGGCTTCCGGGGATAGGAAAGCAGAGGTTCCGACTACATTGAAGTTGAGGGCTTCCTTTCTGAGGAAGATAGAGGTGACAACTACCTTTAAGTTGAGGGCATGCAGGGATAGCAAGACAGACTCTGATCTTCATATCTAGGGATTACCTTGATGTGGGTAAGACAGACTTTCTTGAAAGTATAAATCAAGGGACCTTTATCCAAGGTTGTTGGATACCCTTCTCTTTGGATTAAAAGATTTACTACTTGTTACTTATTTTATTACAAGTTTTCTGCGGCATTTGTATTGTTGAGGAAAGTATAACTATCTCATACTTACTTATACTTGTACTATAATCTAGGTATATTATATAAGCATTAAGGTAGAATCTTCATCATTGTAAACTTTCATTAAGTTTCATTTTCGGAACCATCTTTTCAAGAATCAGTTTCTCAGAATCATATTTCTAGAATTAAGCAAGTGTGTAGAACTAGAGGTTTTGTGATTTACCTTGTTTAACCTTTTTAAACCTAACCATATTTAAAAGATACAAAAGAATTTTTTAAAGTGTACAAATCAGCCCCCCTCTTGTATATTGAGCATCATTAGATACTCCATAGAGTATCTCTTTTATTTCGATCCAATATTTGGTATTATGGAGTATATCATACTCACATACCATCTCAACTATTGGTATCAGAGGATTGGTTCAATATGAATTAATCTCATGATTAGATTTAAAAGAGAATTCATCTCATTATTTTTTGGAATCAGTTTCTCGGACTCATATAGTTCAGATTCATTTTTTCTTAGAGATACTCTTTTTCTATATTTTCCTTACTTAGGAATATTTTCCCTATTTACAAACATTTATTACTAACAAGTTTTTGTGGAATTTTTTTTATAAGATGGAAGGAATCAATGTTGGTTCCATAGACAATATCAATCCCACTAGACCACCTATTTTTTATGGAAATGATTTTGAGTATTGGAGAGATCGCATGAATACATTCATTATAAATACTGGTGTTGATAATTTTGTTATGCTTACTGGAGGATATAAAACCCATGAAAAGGAAGTTAGTACCTTCACCAATCAATAAAAGCATGAATATCAACTGAATTATGAGGTACGCAATACTTTTCTTTGCTCCAGGACTAGAAATATATATATCCAAATTTCATCTTGTGAAGCAGCAAATTGTATTTGGATGAAACTTGAAGTTACTCACTTTGGAACTTCCAAAGTTATTGAAACAAGAAGAGCCACGCTCAGAGCTGAATATCATGGTTTCTACTTTCCTTATGGAGAACCCATACGTAAGGTGAAACAAATATTCATGACTATTGTGAATAGTTTACAATCCATTGGTGAGAAAAGATTAGATGATGAATATCTTGTTGATAAAATCATAGACATCATGCCCAATGAATCGGAATCAAAGAGGACTGCTATTGATGGAAACATAAAGGTTATTCAAATTTCTCTTGATGAGATGTTTGGAAATATTATTCAACAGGAGACTAGAATGAAAAGAGATGCTGATAATGTAAATAAGAAGAATGGGAATGACAATTTCTCTTTTACTACAACTTCAAATCATATGAAAGCTATGACTCCTGATAGAATTACCATATCTAAGTCTAAGAAGGATGTTATACAATCAGAATCTAGTGTAAGTGAATCCTCAGAGAATGAACTAGAAAATATTTCTCAAAGGATGAATAAGATTGTTGGACAAAAGAACTTTCAATACAGATACAAGAAGAAATAAAGTAAAGACAAGAATGATTCATAAGTCACATGTTATGAATGCAAGAGATATGGACACATGAGACCTGATTGTCTTATGCTTAAGAGAAAATAAGGAAAGGAAAATAATTCTGAGAGAAAGCGAAAGAAGTATTACAAGGCTAAAGCTAAGAAAGTATTGAAAGCTAATGACACCTGGAGTGCCAGTTGTGGTGACTCTTCAGATGAATATTCAGATTATGAATCCTCTAGACAGAAGAATCTTGGTCAAATTGCCAGACTACCTATTGAAAATCATTGTTTAATGGATAAGGTACAAAATTCTTGTAACATCCCAAGTAAGTAATGAATAATAGATATTTTTATCTATGTCTATTAATGATTAAGATAGTGTTATAGAGGCTTAAAATGAAAATAAATACAATCTTATGCATGGAATACACTAATATTCTTAAAAGATTGTTTTAATGCCTTTTGATGGAAAACCATTTTTGAATCTATCTTTTGACAATTTTATAAACTATTTTTGTCAAAATAAACTCATTATTTATGATTGGGACATCAAAATTTACCTTGTGTGAATTTTTGGTATTTTTCTGACAATGTTCATTTTTTAATGAATAGTGAAAAATACTGCCTTTTACATCAAAACTGCTTTTTAATCTAATTTATTTATATGATTAGATTATGTTTTGAATTGGTTTTGAAGTGAAATTAGAATATATTTTTACCATTTTATCCAATGGTGGTCATTGGAATCAATTTCCCTTTGAAATTAGACTTAAACTGGTGTCAATCTTTTGATACTTATTGTTTTGTAAAAACACGCTATTTGCTCTGGCAGCGGGAATTAATTATTAAATTAATTAATGTGACTTATATGATTTGAATTTTGTAAAATAGACTTCATTTTTGAATTCGGAATATCAAATATAGCTTAGGGTGAATTTTTGGTAATTTTCTGAAAAACTTCAATTTTTGATGAATAGTGAAACCACTAAGTGGTAATCAAGCAAACTGATTTTTCCGTTAAATAAAAGTTTACCACTAATGTGTATTGAATTTTGAAAATCCGACATACATGGTTGTCATTAAGAAGTAAAATGTGGTTCAATGGGATTAAAATATTTTTTGGTGAATAGTAACTTATTAAGTTTTTAATCGCGATTAGTGGTAATTAGGGTAGTTTAAGGTATAAATAATGCTTTAATAATATGAAATGAACTATACACATGTCCCAACATTATTGGTTGTGTCATGGCAGACCAAGAAAATCCATGGGTCAACTTGGGGACCCCATGGAGACATTTTGGTTGGTAAATGACATAAATAACTTTTTATTTAATGTAAAAGTAAAAATGACACAAACATAATATGTTTTACGAAAACAATTTTTACATGGGGTTATAAAGATCATATTTTTGATTATAAATAGTCATTGGAAAGCTAAAAAGATTTCCTACATCATAGTATTTTTTTTATGATTTTTAGACATTAAATAAATTAAATTATTTATGACATAATAATGATGCAGTGATGACATCATTATTTAACGATTTAAATAAAATGGAAAGATAATGAAACATCGAAAACCCACACATGGAAAAAACCAATTGGATGAGTGTATTTCGAACCCTTATCACCTTATCCGCGAATTATATCAATGTGGGACCTTTTAAAACCGAAACACATTTTCAAATAAAGTAATATTTCTTTACTTTCCAAAAGTGCCCCTCCTCTCCTCTTATAAAAGGCCCCCACCTCTACCTCATTTCACACACTCCTCAAGCCTTTGGCTCGGCCAACCCCTGCCCATTTACTCTCTCCAAATCCCTATCCTCATCCTAGAGGATTACCTTTGGGCATAATCCTTTCAAAGGAATCCTTTAGGCTCAAATCAAAAGGAGTTACACTTTTAAAGGTAATTCATTCTCTCATGTTCATTTGTTTTATTTTGTTTCTCCAACCCCCTAAACTCTTTTTATTTACTTCCTTTGTAACAAAAAAAGTATCTTAAATATACTAGGATGTTGTTATAAGATTTATTTGAGCTACACTCTCACACAACTACATCAAATGGTTAAATAACAGACGGTTTCCGTGGATGGCGAAATTCTGCATCCCGAAACGATGATTGTTCAATACTCATTTAACACCTTCAAAGGTGGCCATTATGATGTAACTATTTTTATATATGATATATAATATGTTTATGTTTTCCTTAAGCTTCTGTTTTTTTCATTTTGGGCATACCTTTATGGTTCCCATTATGGGTAAACACGATATCTTCATTTTAGGAAGTGCGGACTACCGCCCCCTGAAAGTGATTTGATTCGTTAATACCATATGTGGGATGTGTAAAGGATAAAGTTAATGATATTATATATGTTATTATACTGGAATTATAATATACTCTTATATCATTATGATTCCATTCCAGAAAATATGAAATAGAAATGGAAGTAGCGTTCATGCGTACGTACGGCTTACCGTCTCCATGAACGGTGCATTTCATTTCTTACCTCTAAATGTGATGTAATATTATAAATACATGTATATGATGAATATATATGATATATATTTTATCCAAATAATTAATATGATTTTGGATATAATGAACCTTTGACCAAATTAACAACATGTAAGTGTAAGAAGTCTATTTTTGACCTAAGAACCAAATACCGAAAAAATGAACATTATTAACTTAAATGATTACATGATGTTCATAACATGGTATAAAAGGAATAATGAACTTGAAAAAGGTTCATAAGAAAGTAGAGATTAACTCAAGTTTATTATTCAGGAAATTAAAGAACAGTCGGGTCAAGTCGGATACGAGGTATGGGAATTCGTCTCAATCTCCTTTCATTGAGGCATATTTTGTTTTATACACAACCTTCTTTTATACGGTGTATAAAACCCTTTGACTTTTAAGTTTATCCAAAAGGAATATTTTTTATATGAAGCGTTTACTAAACGACAAAAGGGAATGTTTTTGTCGTACGTATGCGGCGACAACGACTTCTCCGCCGTCGTGATCGTTATTTGAGTTTCGGCTTCCTCTACAAGCCATACCTTTTTTTAAAACGAAAAATAAATACCATGTTTTACTTTGGTATTGAAAATGGTTTTCATAATGTTTTTATTATATCAATGTGTTGTATTGATATCTCGTGATTGAAATGTGGAAATGTTATTTTTCCTTTATGCATGTTTTATGTGATATGATTATGTTATGGTTCTTGGGCATTATTATGAAGATGGGTGGTTCCATGATAAACTAAGGGCGGGTGAGCCCGTTATAGCTCTCCAATGCATTGGGTAACGTGAAGGAGTGAAACATTAAGGTTTCTCCGAAGAGATTTAGGGAATATACTGTGATGGGTATTCCAAACGTAACCAAGAGGGTTACTCCCTACGTAAGAATGTTATGAATGCCTCAAGTTACCTTTATGTCTTATGATTTCTATGATTTATCCATGATTTTATGAGGTATGTTAAAGTGCCTAGGTTTTATGGGTAAAGTATGATTTCATTCTTATGTATATATGAACTCATGTTTCCTTTCCATGTTTTTTTTATAACTCATACTGAGTTTTTATGCTCATCCCAAGTTTTTGAAATGTTTTTCACAGGTCAAGGGAAAGGTACATGATAAGATGATAGAGTCAAGGATGTGTCAAGAAATAATCCATGTTTTATTTTAAATGTGTTTCCATTGATGGGAATGAAGAATAATATATTTATGTAACCACTTTGTTTATATGTGGAATGTAATGAAAGTTTTATGATCTAATTCTCTAAAACTCTAAACCCGAAAAGATACTCAATGTGTAATCTTGTAATAACTCAAGATTAAGTAAGGTTTAAGGTTGGGACCTTATAGTTGGTATCAAAGGTCGGTTTAGATAACTTTAGGAGTTAGAATTCTATTAAATGATTATCCAAAAATATTTTTTTTGAAATGATATAGAATTTAAAGATTACCATGTTGCTTCATCTAAGACATGTTTGTTCAGAATGGTTTTCCGCAGAGGAAACAGGGAAGCAGTGCTAGGAAGGCATACAAGAGGAAATAACCTTCCGAATCAGCATCTTGAAATGGTCGGAATTGGAACTGAACAGTTTGTTGCAGTAATGGCGCAGTTGAATCAAGCGATAAATGGTGGTGGTATCCATACACGAGATCATCCAGACCAACCGCAGAGGAACATGTCAGTGGTGGAACATTTCATGAGGCAACATCCACCATCATTCAGAGGATCATCTGACCCTGTGCTAGCTGAAGGGTGGATTAAAGCACTGGAGAAGATTTTTGATGTCATGGGGTGTTCAGACAATCAAAAGGTTAGTCTTGCTATTTACCGTTTGGAGGGTGAAGCAGATCAGTGGTGGTCTATGGTTAAAAATATCAGGGACGCCGATGAGATTGATTCTCTTGACTGGGATGAATTCAAAGGTATGTTTCTTGAGAATATTTTCCTAAGGCTGTTCGACTTAGGATGGAAAAGCAATTCTTGGAATTGAGGCAAGAGGAAGACTCAGTGGCTGCCTATGAAGAAAGGTTCACTCGATTGGCAAGGTATGCTCCAAATTTTATCCGAGACCTTGATAGTAAAATCAATCGTTTTTACTCAGGATTAAAGCCAAAATATCGAAGGGCATTAGCTTCTCGTGAGTTTAAAAATTATGAAAAGCTTTTTCGATGTGCTGAGAAGGTGGAAATGGAGTTTTTCGATGACCAAGTGTTCTATAACAACCAGCAGAAGAAGAGACCGAGGTGGTAGGTGAAAGGTAAGAATTATTCAAAAAAGTCTGATGGTAAGAGAACTAAGTTTCCAGTTTGTGATAAATGTGGCAAAAGTCATGCTGGGGAATGTCTTCTGAATTCTGGAAAGTGCTACCGATGTGGTAAGATGGGACATAAGGCTCGTGATTGCACTGAAAAGGATCAAGGTGAAGGTTAGAACAAATTTGATTTATAGTTAGTGAAATGTTATAAGTGCAATGAGATGGGTCACTATGCAAACGATTGTCCGACAAAGAGCTTGAGTGATGGGAAGCAGTTAGACTACAAGAAGAAAGGGGTGGTGAAATCCTTTGCAACTTCTTCAGCAGATGTCGGGCCATCAAATGAAGTGGTATCAGGTACTTTGTTTGTTTTTTCAGATTATGCCAGTGTGTTGTTTGATTCGGGGTCTACACATTCTTTCATCTCTGAAACCTTTTCTAGTAAAATGGGAATACCATCTCAAGAAATGACTCCTGAACTTTTGGTAAAAACACATGGGGGGAATGTTGAGGCAAAAAGAATTTATAATAATCTTCCTATCCTTATCTGTGGAAAGAACCTACTTGCAAACCTTATTGTTTTACCTCTAGTTGAGTTTGATGTTATCCTGGGTATGGATTGGCTCTCTATTTACCATGCTAAAATTGACTTTAGATCTAAAGAATTTTCTTTTCAGAAAGACTTTCAGTTTGTTTACAGGAATGAACCCTTACTTTTGAGAACATATCAAGAGGCTGAGAAACTTGTAAAAGATGGAAATGAATGTTACCCTTCACACGTCGTTGAAAATAAAGGAACTGTTCAGATTAATGATGTGCCAGTGGTAAATGAGTATCCTGATGTTTTTCCTGATGAGTTTCCTGGAATAATACCAGATCGGGAAGTTGAGTTTACTGTTGACTTAGTTCCTGATGCTAAGCCAATTTCAAAACCCCCTTATCGAATGGCACAAATTGAACTTTTAGAGTTGAAGGAGCAATTGCAAGATTTATTAGAGAAAGGTTTCATTAGACCTAGCACATCAACATGGGGTGATCCTGTTTTATTTGTTAAAAAGAAAGATGGTTCTATGAGACATTGCATTGATTATAGAGCCTTGAATAACATCACTTTTAAGAACAAATATCCTTTTCCTCATATCAATGATTTGTTTGATCAGCTCCAGGAAGCTCAGTTTTTTTCAATGATTGACCTGAGGTCGGGGTACCATCAGCTGAAGGTAAAGGAGGCAGATATTCCGAAGACCACGTTCTGTACGAGATATGGCCATTATGAATTTTTAGTAATGCCTTTTGGTATAACCAATGCACCTTCTGTATTCATGGAATTAATGAATAGAATTTTCCATGAGTTCTTGGATAAGTTTGTGGTGGTTTTCATTGATGATATTTTGGTGTTTTCTAAGAGTAAAGAGGAGCATGAAAGACATTTAAGGGTTATTTTGAAAAACTTAAAAGAAAATAAACTGTATGGGAAATTCAGAAAGTGTGAGTTTTGGTTGCAACAAATTTCTTTCCTTGGTCACATTGTTTCTAAAGATGGAATAACTGTTGATCCTGCAAAAACAAAAGTTGTGGAAGAATGGCCAAGACCTACAAATGTAACCGTGATTAGTAGCTTCCTTGGTTTGGTGGGCTATTACCGAAGGTTTGTTAGAAATGTTTCATGGTTATCTAGTACAATGACTAAGCTAACTCGGAAGGGTGTTAAGTTTATCTGGACAAAATAATTTGATGATTGTTTTCAGGAATTGAAAAGAAGATTGGTGAATGCTCCAGTTTTGGAACTACCTTCCAGGAATGGTGAGTTTGTTATATACAGTGATGCTTCATTGAAAGGACTTGGTTGCGTCCTAATGCAGAATGATCAGGTAATTGTCTATGCTTCACGACAGTTGAAAACTCATGAGGTAAATTACCCTACACATGATTTGGAATTAGCTGTTGTTGTTTTTGCTTTAAAAATTTGGAGGCATCATTTGTATGGAGTAAAGTGTGAAATATATACCGATCAAAAAAGTTTAAAGTATATATTCACTCAGAAAGAGTTAAACATGAGACAAAGGAGATGGCTAGAATTAATCAAGGATTATGATTTTACAATTCATTACCATCCGGGAAAAGCAAATAAAGTGGCTGATGCTTTGAGTCGAAAAAGTAATGATTCATTGACAATGTTGCGGTTGGAACGTGATCCTTTGGTTAAAGATTTGATGAACTTTGGCATAGAAGTTGTTGGTGCACAAAGTCATTCTGTTTTGTTTCAGGTATCAGTGAGATCTTCTCTATCACATAGAATCAAGCAAGCACAGAAGAAAGACAATGAGTTGCAGAAAAAGGTAGAGCTGGTTCAGAAAGGTAAGTTTCCTAAATTCAACATTGATAATGATTGTGTTTTGAGATTTGGGAAGAGATTGTGTGTGCCTTGTGATTCACAGTTGAAGAGAGAGTTGTTATGTGAAGCTCATAGTTCTCCGTTTTCAGTTCATCCGGGGAGTACTAAGATGTATAGAGATCTGCGGGAGTACTACTGGTGGGATGGAATGAAAAGAGATATTGCTGATTTTACTGTGAAGTGTTTGACTTGTCAGTAGGTTAAAGCAGAGTGGCAGTTACCAAAAGGGATGCTTCAGCCTTTACCAGTTCCATAGTGGAAATGGGAGAATATATCCATGGACTTTGTTGTTTGATTACCGAAGACATCT
Source organism: Viscum album (assembly GCA_963277665.1). NCBI lineage: Eukaryota > Viridiplantae > Streptophyta > Magnoliopsida > Santalales > Viscaceae > Viscum > Viscum album. The sequence continues at coordinate 448,578,650 of OY728157.1, read as the reverse complement.
CGAGGTAATAATGCAATCTGGGTTATTGTTGATCGCTTGACCAAATCTGCTCATTTCCTTGCTATACGAGATACTTTCTCTCTTGATCAACTTTCCCGTTTGTATCTTAAAGAGATAGTCAGGTTACATGGAGTTCCTCTCTCCATTGTATCGGATCGTGATCCCAGGTTTACTTCTAACTTTTGGAAAGGCCTTCAGAAGTCTTTGGGTACTGAATTAAATTTTAGTACAACTTTTCATCCTCAATCAGATGGGCAGTCAGAACGAACAATTCAGACATTGGAGGATATGCTATGATCTTGTTCTATGGATTATCAGGGAAGTTGGGACCAACATCTTTCTTTGTTTGAGTTTTCATATAATAACAGTTTTCATTCCAGTATACAGATGGCACCATTTCAGGCATTATATGGGAAGCGGTGTCAAACTCCAGCTTTCTGGGATGAAGTGGGTGAAAGGAAGTTGATGGGACCATAATTGGTAGAAGATATGGCAGAAAAAGTTCAGCTGATTCAGAAACACATGAGAACAGCTCAGAGCAGGCAGAAGAGTTATGCGGATAACCGGAGGAAGGATCTATCTTTCGAGGTAGGTGATCATGTTTTTCTCAAGGTTTCTCCTTGGAAAAGTGTGATGAGATTTGGTAAGAAAGGAAAGTTGAGTCCAAGGTTCATTGGACCATACGAAATTTTGGAGAGAGTTGGATCAGTTGCATACCGAGTGGCTTTACCTCCGAGTTTATCTCAGGTACACAATGTTTTTCACGTTTCGATGTTGAGAAAGTATATGCCAGATCCATCCCATGTTTTGAGTCCAGAGGTAGTTCAGCTGGAAGAGAACCTATCTTATGAGGAACAACCGGTCCAGATTCTTGACCAGAGGGAGCAAGTGTTACGGAATAAGGTGATTAATCAGGTAAAGGTTTTGTGGAAAAACCACATGATTGAAGAGGCAACATGGGTATCTGAAAATGCATTGAGGGATAAGTACCCCCATTTATTCGATAAGTAAATAAATTGCGGGGACACAATTTTCTAAAGGGGGGAAGGATGTAACATCCCAAGTAAGTAATGAATAATAGATATTTTTATATACGTCTATTAATGATTAAGATAGTGTTATAGAGGCTTAAAATGAAAATAAATACAATCTTATGCATGAAATACACTAATATTCTTAAAAGATTGTTTTACTTCCTTTTGATGGAAAACCATTTTTGAATCTATCTTTTGACAATTTTATAAACTATTTTTGTCAAAATAAACTTATTCTTTATGATTGGGACATCAAAATTTACCTTGTGTGAATTTTTGGTATTTTTCTGACAATGTTCATTTTTTAATGAATAGTGAAAAATACTGCATTTTACATCAAAAATTATTTTTAATCTAATTTATTTATATGATTAGATTATTTTTTGAATTGGTTTTGAAGTGAAATTAGAATATATTTTTACCATTTTATCCAATGGTGGTCATTGGAATCAATTTCACTTTGAAATTAGACTTAAACTGGTGTCAATCTTTTGATACTTATTGTTTTGTAAAAACATGCTATTTTCTCTGGCAGTGGGAATTAATTATTAAATTAATTAATGTGACTTATATGATTTGAATTTTGTAAAATAGAATTCATTTTTGAATTCGGAATATCAAATATATCTTAGGGTGAATTTTTGGTAATTTTCTGAAAAACTTCAATTTTTGATGAATAGTGAAGACACTAAGTGGTAATCAAGCAAACTGATTTTTCAGTTAAATAAAAGTTTACCACTAATGTGTATTGAATTTTGAAAATCCGAAATACATGGTTGTCATTAAGAAGTAAAATGTGGTTCAATGGGATTAAAATATTTTTTTGGTGAATAGTAACTTATTAAGTTTTTAATCACGATTAGTGGTAATTAGGGTAGTTTAAGGTATAAATAATGCCTTAATAATATTAAATGACCTAGACACATGTCCCAACCTTATTGGTTGTGTCATGGCCGACCATGACAAGCCATGGGTCAACTTGGGGACCCCATGGAGACATTTTGGTTGGGAAATGACATAAATAACTTTTTATTTAATGTAAAAGTAAAAATGACACAAACATAATATGTTTTACGAAAACAATTTTTACATGGGGTTATAAAGATCATATTTTTGATTATAAATAGTCATTGGAAAGATAAAAATATTTCCTAAATCATAGTATTTTTTTTATGATTTTTAGACATTAAATAAATTAAATTATTTATGACATAATAATGATGCAGCGATGACATCATTATTTAACGATTTAAATAAAATGGAAAGATAATGAAAAATCTAAAACCTACACATGGAAAAAACCAATTGGATGAGTGGATTTAGAACCCTTATAACCTTATCCACGAATTATATCAATGTGGGACCTTTTAAAACCGAAACACATTTTCAAATAAAGTAATATTTCTTTACTTTCCAAAAGTGCCCCTCCTCTCCTCTTATAAAAGGCCCCCACCTCTACCTCATTTCACACACTCATCAAGCCTTTGGCTCGGCCAACCCCTGCCTATTTACTCTCTCCACATCCCTCTCCTCATCCTAGATGATTCCCTTAGGGCATAATTCTTTCAAAGGAAGCCTTTAGGCTCAAATCAAAAGGAGTTACACTTTTAATGGTAATTCATTCTCTCATGTTCATTTGTTTTATTTTGTTTCTCCAACCCCCTAAACTCTTTTTATTTACTTCCTTTGTAACAACACCAGTATATTCAATATACTAGGATGTTGTTATAATATTTATTTGAGCTACACTCTCACACAAATACATCAAATGGTTAAAGAACATACGGTTTCCGTGGATGGCGAAATTCTGCCTCCCGAAACGATGATTGTTCAATACTCATTTAACACCTTCAAAGGTAAACATTATGATGTCACTATTTTTATATATGATATATAATATGTTTATGTTTTCCTTAATCTTATGTTTTTTTTATTTTGGGCATACCTTTATGGTTCCCATTATGGGTAAACACGATATCTTCATTTTAGGAAGTGCGGACTACCGCCTCCTGAATGTGATTTGATTCGTTAATACCATATGTGGGATGTGTAAAGGATAAAGTTAATGATATTATATATGTTATTATACTGGAATTATAATATACTCTTATATAATTATGATTCCATTCCAGAAAATACAAAATAAAATGGAAGTAGCGTTCATGCGTACGTACGGCTTACCGTCTCCATGAACGGTGCATTTCATTTCTTACCTCTAAATGTGATTTAATATTATAAATACATGTATATGATGAATATATATGATATATATGTTATCCAAATCATTAATATCATTTTGGATATAATGAACCTTTGACCAAATTAACAACATATAAGTGTAAGAAGTCTATTTTTGACTTAAGAACCAAATACCGACAAAATGAACATTATTAACTTAAATGATTACATGATGTTCATAACATGGTATAAAAGGAATAATGAACTTGAAAAAGGTTCATAAGCAAGTAGAGATTAACTCAAGTTTATTATTCAGGAAATTAAAGAACGGTCGGGTCAAGTCGGATACGAGGTATGGGACTTCGTCTCAATCTCCTTTCATTGAGGCATATTTTGTTTTATACACAACCGTCTTTTATACGGTGTATAAACCCCTTTGACTTTTACATTTATCCAAAAGGAATCTTTTTTATACGAAGCGTTTACTAAACGACAAAAGGGAATGTTTTTGTCGTACGTATCCGGCGACAACGACTTCTCCGCCATCGTGATCGTTATTTGAGTTTCGGCTTCCTCTACAAGCCATACCTTTTTTTTAAAACGAAAAATAAATACCATGTTTTTCTTTGGTATTGAAAATGGTTTTCATAATTTTTTTATTATATCAATGTGTTGTATTGATATCTCGTGATTGAAATGTGGAAATGTTATGTTTCCTTTATGCATGTTTTATGTGATATGATTATGTTATGGTTCTTGGGCATTATTATGAAGATGGGTGGTTCCGTGATAAACTAAGGGTGGGTGAGCCCGTTATAGCTCTCCAATGCATTGGGTAACGTGAAGGAGTGAAACGTTAAGGTTTCTCTGAAGAGATTTAGGGAATATACTGTGATGGGTATTCCAAACGTAACCAAGAGGGTTACTCCCTACGTAAGAATGTTATGAATGCCTCAAGTTACCTTTATGTCTTATGATTTCTATGATTTATTCATGATTTTATGAGGTATGTTAAAGTGCCTATGTTTTATGGGTAAAGTATGATTTCATTATTATGTATATATGAACTCATGTTTCCTTTCCATGTTTTTTTTATAACCCATACTGAGTTTTTATGCTCATCCCAAGTTTTTGAAATGTTTTTCACAGGTCAAGGGAAAGGTACATGATAAGATGATAGAGTCAAGGATGTGTCAAGAAATAATCCATGTTTTATTTTAAATGTGTTTCCATTGATGGGAATGAAGAATACTATCTTTATGTAACCACTTCGTTTATATGTGGAATGTAATGAAAGTTTTATGATCTAATTCTCTAAAACTCTAAACCCGAAAAGATCCTCAATGTGTAATCTTGTAATAACTCAAGATTAAGTAAGGTTTAAGGCTGGGGCCTTATAATGCTGAATCAATGAACAATGTTTCTTTAAATGAAAATTATTGTATTTATAAATATTATAACTCTTATGATGAAGAATCTTCTTCTAATGAAGATAATATTTTACTTACCTATGAAGAAGTTTCTAGGTTTTCCAAACTCCTTGAGATTGACAACTCAAAACTCTTGAAAAAACATGATAAAGAATAAATCAAAGAATAATATTCTTACTAAGGAAATATCAGATCTTTCAAAATATCTTGATAAGAAAAATGTCGATTTTGAAAATATTTATAAAAATATTGAAGATGTAAATTCTGAGAAGAATAAAATTTCTAAAGATCTAGAAAACTTAATTTCTAAGAAAACTGTTTTCGAGCCTAACTCTAGTTCGAAATAAAATGTTTTAGAAGACAGGAACTTGGTTATCAAACTAAAATCCAAACTATTTTACTTAAGTAAGTGTTTGTCAAACTTTACCTTAGGTAAGGAAAATTTTGATAAAATATATTCTCAAATTTGACCTCTAAGGAATACTTTTGGTTTTAGATATATTGGTTCTAAACCGATTTTTAGTAACAATTATTTTGTTCCTCAAAGTGCTCCATTATGTACTAAGTGTTAGTGTGGTGGACACTGGGCAAAAAATTATTCCTTAAATAAAACCCAATCTTTAGGATTTCATAAAGTCTATTTTTCTAAAAAGATGTGGGTGCCTAAAATTTTTCTTTCTGAGATTTCCGGATCCAAGAAAGTTTGGATTCAAAAAACCCAACTTTTTCTTATTTTCAGGAAAATAGAGAAAGTACCAACAACAATACATGGTACATGGATAGTGGATGTTCCCGACATATGACTGAAAAAAAATATGTTGAAAACAATATCAAGATGAAAGGAGGAAAAGTAACTTTCGGAGATAATTCTCAGGGAGAAATTATTGGTATAGGTAACATCGTTATTCTTGGAAAAACTTTGATTTCAAATGTTTTATTTATTATGGATCTTAATAAAATCCTCATTATCATAAGCCAATTATGTGATGAAGGTTACCTTGTAAAATTTAGGAATGAAAAGTGCCTAGTACACAATTCCAAGGAAAAGTTTATTCTTTCTGCCCATAGGCAAGAGAATGTTTACACACTAAACTTAGAAGACATTAGGAGCCAAGATCTACCTTGCCTTAGTTCAATAGAGGATCATTCTTGGTTATGGAATAGAAGGTTATGACACTGTAAACTTATGAACTTATGAAAAATTTCTAAGAAAATATTAGTTAAGGATATACCGGAGCATAGATTTGATTCTTCAATTTTTTTTGACCTTTGTCAATATAGAAAGCAACATAAATCAAGTTTTAAATCAGTCGATGAAGTCAAAACTACTGATGCATTATAGTTAGTGTATATGGATATTTTTGGACCTACACAAACTAGAAGCATTGGAGGCAAGTATTATGTATATGTCTTGGTTTCTGATTGCACTAGATTTATGTGGGTGTATTTTCTAGCATAAAAAGTCTGAATATTTTTCTTATTTCAAAAGTTTTAGAGCCAAAGTTAAGAATGAGAAAAGCCTTCCATTGAAAACTATTCATACTGATCATGGTAGAGAATTTCAAAATTCTAATTTTGAAACTTTTTATAGTAGAAAAGGCATTACTCATAACTTCTCAGTACCCAAAACACCTCAACAAAATGGTGTTGTTGAAAGAAGAAATAGAATTATTCAAGAGATAACAGAACCATGCTGAGTGAAAATTCTGTAGCCAAACATTTTTGGGCAGAAGTTGAAAGTACTTCTTGTTATACTATAAATCGAGTTTTGATTAGACCTTTTCTAAATAAAACTCTTTATGAGTTTTGGAATGGTAGAAAACCTAGACTTTACTAAATTAAGGTTTTTGGTTGAAAGGTATTCATTCCGAATACTAAAGATAATCTACATAAATTCGCACCGAAATATGATGAAGGAATTTTCTTAGGCTACTCCACAACTTCTATGGATTATAGAGTTTTCAATAAAAAAACTTGTACTATTGAAGAGATAGTACATGTAAAATTTGATGAAACTAATACTTTTGTTTTTAAAAAACCCCAACCTACATCCTCAGATGTGTTTTTAAAAACTGATTATAAACCTTTGATATAAGATCCTACTGATAAGGAAAATGTCCCAGAAGATACTTTTGAAACATTTACTGCAGAATATTTCCTACCCTATGTTGATGAAAAAGTTTTAAAAAATCCAAATCAGTTGTTTCTAAAGAATCATCCCAATGATAGTATCATTGGACATGTGAATCAACCTATAAGGACTAGAAGTTACTCAAGAAATGAAGTAGAACATTTAGCAGTCCGTTCCCAATTAGACCCAAAAAGAACTGATGAATCTTTATGTGATGATGATTGGATTAAATCAATGCAAGATGAACTAAATGAATTTGAAAGGAATAAATTTTGGACCTTGGTTGAAAGACCTATGGAAACTTCTGTTATTGGAGTAAAATGGGTCTTCAGAAATAAGTGTAATGAAAATGGAATCATTGTAAGAAATAAAGCTAGATTAGTTGCTATAGGCTATAATAAACAAGAAGGAATAGATTACGAAGAAACCTATGCTTCAGTAGATAGACTTGAATCTATTGGTATCTTACTTGCCTTTCTAGCATTATTCAATTTCAAACATTTTCAAATGGATGTGAAATTTTATTTACTTAATGGTTATATTCAAGAGGAAGTTTTTGTTGAACAGAATCCTGGTTTTGAAGATACAAAACATCCTGATCATGTTTTTAAACTTACCAAAGCTTTGTATGGACTTAAGAAAGCCCCTCAAGCCTAGTATGATAGACTTACAAGGTTTTTTCTTCAAAATAATTATGCTAAGGGAAATGTAGATACAGCCCTTTTTATAAATAAGGTTAAGAAAAATGTTTTGATTGTTCAAATTTATGTTGATGACATTATATTTGATTCAACTCATCAATCTTTAACTAATTCATTTGAGGATTTAATGAAATCTGAGTTTGAAATGAGTATGATGGGTGAGTTAACATTTTTCCTTGGTTTTCAAATATCTCAAAAACCAGAAAGAATCTATATATCCCAACATAATTATATTAAATATCTTCTTAAAAATAATGGATATGACAACAATATGAGTATATTTACTCCCATTAGAACCTCAAACACACTTGATCTTGATGAAGCTGGGAAACCAGTAGATCAAACATCTTTTAGAGGTATGATAGGAAGTTTACTTTACATGACAGCTAGTCGTCCAGACTTAAGGTTTTTAGTATGCTTATGTGCAAGATATCAATCCAATCCTAAGGAATGTCATTTAAATTCAGTGAAAATAATCTTTCTCTACTTAAAGGGAACCATGTATTTAGGACTCTTTTATACTTCTAGAAATGATTTTGTTTTAAAAATTTTTTCGGATGTTGAATTTATTGGATGTAGAATGGGTTAAAAAGGTACATCCGGAACATGTCATTTTTTAGGATATTCAATAGTTTCTGGGTCATGGAAGAAGCAACACTCGGTAGCACTTTCCACTACTGAAGCTGAATATGTAGCAGCTGGAAGTTGTTGTGCTCAAGTGTTGTGGATGCAACACACACTCATAGACTATGGTATGAGTTTTACCAAAACACAAATTTGGCGTAATATACAAGTGCCATTTCCCTTAGTAAAAACCCTGCACATCACTCTCATGAAAAGCACATAGATATTAGACATAACTTTCTTAGGTATCACACACAAAAATGAGATATCATTCTTCAATTTATCAGAACGCAAGATCAACATGATGATATTTTCACAAAAGTTTTACCCTCCGATAGATTTGAATACATTAAACAGAAGTTAGGAATGATAACTGTAAGGTAATCTTCCTCATTAACTTCCTGTTGAACCAATATTCTTACAGTAATTAACTCATTTTCATATTGGGAGTACATTTATTTGATAGTTTTTCAAATTTCTCATAATGAAGATTTTTGTACTTGAATATTTTCATAATAAATATTTTCATACTTGAAATGTTTTTAATGAAGATTTTCGTACTTGATCTTTTCTTAATGAAGATTTTTGTACTTGAAATTTTTCGTAATTAATATTTTCGTACTTGAAATTTTCATAATGAAGATTTTCGTACTTGACATTTTCGTAATGAAGTATTTCGTACATGAAATTTTTCGTAATGAAGACTTTCATACTTGAAATTTTTCGTAATGTAGATTTTTGTACATGAAATTTCTTATAATGAATATTTTCATACTCAAATTGTTTTTCGTAATGGAGGTTTTCATAGTTTTTTATCTATAGTTCTTCAAGAAGAATATTATCTATTACAAATAATTTTCCTAGCAATCCGAAAGGTATGATTCTTTCCTGAGTTTTCGTAATCACATTTTACTTGCTAATATTTTCTTTTGTGTTTTTAAAATTTCTCAGATTCTAGTTTCCTTAAATCCGAATGTTTTCCTTTAAAAGCCTCAAATGATCGGATCCTATCAATTTTTCCTTGTGGCTATCATTTCAACCGTCAGATCTGATCAGAAGAATTATCAGCCATTGGATTGAGTTTGGAAGTCTAATCATCACCTCAAATGCCTATATAAATGACCCCCGAAGGGTTGTACCACATCATTTTCAAGCCTTTGCGTGCTGAATCTCTACCCCTATTTCAAAATCCCATTACAGACCTATCAAGTCTTGCTATAATCCGAATGGTTGGTGAAGTTCCTTCCCAAGAGATGTCTTCTGTCAAGCCGATTGCGGTGTGGAAAGTAAACAGAGAAAGGCTGGTGCATCTGAATTTATTCAACAAGTGTGACTCTATTATCTCCAAGAACATCAATCTTAATGGATGGAAACGTTTTTCCATTTCAAAGCCAGGGACTCAAGACTTGGTGTATCCATATGTACTTATTGATTTATATGAGCCGGTCAGTTTCTTTAAGGAAGAAGGGACAGATAATTTTCCATTCAAGAGTTATGGAAAAACCTATGCCCTTTCAAACACCAAGGATTCTAGCTTGTTGGGTATGTCTTATGAAGGGGAAGTCGAGTTCTATTCCCATAAGCTTCCAGATGTTCAAGGAAGTTTTGTAAAGGTGAAGGCTATGGAGTTTCTTGGACTTTCAGATGTCTATACTACAAAGATTTCTCATTTGTCTACAAATAATCGGATCCTTGAGTTGTGGGTTCAAGGGTTTATCATTCTGAGGAAATGTGACAAAGAAACACTAAAGAAGAGTGATATGTATATCTTGGAGTTTTTTTGGTAAATCTAAGGAAAATCAATCTGATGAAGCATATTCTCATTATAATAGAGAATATCACGAATGGGAACTTGAAAGATCAGATTATTATGTACCCGACTATTCTTTCCAAGCATATTGTTCGGTGCTTGGAGTCCTTCAAAATACCTTGCAGTTCAATGTCTAGGAATTGAAATGTTATGCTAATCAGTGATGATACTCTCATGAGGATGAAAGTAAGTTTCTCTAAGGAGACAGGAGAATTCTATGACTTACCAGAGTAAGAGGCCAAAGCTACTCCGAAGGAACAAGAGGTTCATAAACCATCAAAAAATGAGGAAAGAAGAGGAAGTTGAAGGAAGTGGTAGAAGAAGGAAAAATCTCATAAGCTAACGAAACTCAATCCGCACCTCCAAATCCTGAGAAGAAAAAAGCCTATCCAATTTAAGTTGTAACCCATTGGAGGGAAGAGAAAAAGAATCAGAAGGAGGGAGATCCACAGTTTAGCTTGGATCCTGCAGAGGCCAAAGCTTTGAAAGAGAAGGAAGCTGATGAGCTTTAGATGCAAGCTATGGAAAAGAAGAAAAAGAAGAAAATGTCTGATGCTAAAATTTTTCAATCCCTTATAAGGGATACTGAAATAGCATCCAAGAATATCCCTGTACCGAAATCTTTCTTGGTAGAACCCTTACCTGAGACTCTGGGAAAGAATTTTATGAATCTGGAAAAATCCCAAGAGAAGGTAGTTGAAGAAAAGGGAGATATCGAAGAAGTGGAAAAATAAGAAATTACGGGTGGCATTGAAGATCTTATTAAGAAAGTTGAAGATTATCATGAAATGGAAACCCATTCCAAGAAGCTATCAATATGAACTTATGAAGCCGAGTCTTCAAAGCTCCCATCTCCTAGGAAGGATGAGGAAGGTGAAGATGAGAAAGGTGAAGACGAATTTAATAAATTGTATAAGGAAGAAAGCTATAATCATCACTTTATTCACCCAGAGGATGCCAAGGCTGGAGATGAGAAGGAGAAGGTTGATGAAGATAGAATTGTTCTGCTGTATGATAGTGAACACGAGTCTCCAGAAGAAGAAGCCGTTCCGAGAACCAATAAGGGTAAACATGTGGTTGTTGATACACCTACGAAAGTTTCTTTACGGAAGAAGGAAGCTGGTGAATCTTCTAAGAGGATGCTTGTCGAGCTATAGGAAGAACCATCACCAAGAAAAGTGTCAGATTCAGAATAATCAGCACTGGGACATGATTTTGTCATTCAATCACTGAAGAATATTGTTGAAACCATTCCGATATTTCCAACCATTGACTCCAGATGTCAGATGCTCTAACATATCTTGAATAAAAAATCGGATTCTATATCCATGGTGATGGATATGTGCATATTGATTGAGGCTGATTACAAGAACTTCCTTATCAACTATGATTCCTATATAAAATCTTGTTAGAAAGTGTTCAGATGGTCAAAGAATATTGTTGATGATTTGAGAGAGCTTGATAAGTTTCAAGATGATGTTAAGGAATCTTTTAATTCTGATGATAGTAAAATCAAGGATCTCACAACTAGCTTTGAGGGAAAGGTAACTCTTGATCTGAATACTCAGATTCAGGAGGTCAAGGATATAAATGGGATGTTGTACTCTATTTATCAAAGCTAGAAGAGAGAAAGGGATCTCCGGATTGAGATTGAAGAGAATCTAGTGAAACAAGATGACTTGTTAAAGGTTCAGGCATAGGTTCTGAAGGCTCAGGATGATAGAATCAAAGCATTAGAGAAGAAAGCAGAGGAAGATCACAAGGAGCTAAAGAAACTGAAAACCATTGTGAAGAAACTCATACCCAAGGAAAAGGAAGGAAAATAAATCAAATCTTTTGTTGTTTTTCCCTATACAAATTCTTCTAATCTTAATGAAATTATGGTTTCTTGTTTATGCTTGCATGCTTTATACTAATATTTCAGGTACTATAATATCTTTTCCATTCCCTTAAATTCTTTTTGTAAATCACAAAGGGGGAGAAAGGAAAAATAATTCTATGTAAATAAATAATATACATAAGTAAGAGGGAGTTTATCTAAGGAAGAGTTTTCATTATAGAGATTTCAGTACTCAAGATAATGAAAAATCTCATTCTAGAAATGTAGAATATGATCCTTAGTGTTCCAAAACCTAAGGGGGAGTTAGTCATATTCAACTTTTCCAATTTGAAAAGGGAGATAAGTTTTATTCCAAAATCTAGAAAAAAATTTCTAAGTCCTTATATTCTTTTTCGTAAGTATGTTTGTGCTTTCCAAAAAGGGGGATATTGTTGAGTCAATAAGGGTGTCCTTATGAATTTTCCATTCCTTCATAATTGGGGGAGATTGTTTAGTCAATAAGGTTTCCTTATGACTTTATGATTCTTTCTTGTATTGAAAATAACAAACACCTTATCTCAAGGAAAATATCTTTTTACCCTGTGTTTTACTTCTATATGGAAAAATTTCCTTCCCCAAGGAAATTTATCATTACCATGTTTTTATTGTTCATATCATAATTTATTCAAAGTGTAAAATTAGGTTAGTAATGAAAACCTCAGAATCCTATAAATACCTAGATATGAAGCATTCTGTTTTAGGTTCCGAATTCTCAGAATTCTAGTTACGAACTCTTCTGAGTTCTGACTCTGAATTCTGAATATGTATTCTGGTTATGAACTCTTATGAGTTCTGACTCCTAATTCTGAATACGAATTTTGGTTACAAACTCTTCCGAGTTCTGACTCCGAATTCTGAATATGAATTCTGGTTACGAACTCTTCTGAGTTCTGACTCCGAGTTCTCTGAATACAGACTCCAAACTCTTATGAGTTCTGACTCCGAGTTCTCTGAATACAGACTCCAAATTCTTATGAGTTCTGATTCTGAATTCTCATGAACTTTGACTCCAAACTTTGTAAGATATTGTTCTGAATTCTTGTGAATCCAGATTCTGAATTTCCTTGAAATTCAAAGTCCGGAATTCTATAGAGTTCTTGTATTGAATTATTAGAAAACAAAATCCAAATATCCTTCTATTATAGACTCCAAATTCATTTTTGTTTAGACTTCGAACTTTCATTTGCTTAAATTATGAGTATTGAATTTTACTTATGTAACCATATTTTTTCTTACAATTGTTTCCTATTATAAAATGATGTCGTGTATTCAGTTACTAACTAACCGTTGTTTGAGTGACATGTGTATAGGTCGCTCTGAAATTCAAGGGAAAATATGGCCATTAGAAGAGAGAGCCAACCGTTAAAGCTGTGCCTATAAATAGGAGCTCATTTGAAAGAGCTTAACAACTATTCGATGACTCAAGAGATTACATGTTGTTGAAGTGATTTCTAGAGAGAGAATTTCATTTCTTTGTGCGTACTGAACATCTTGTTCATATTTTTTTTTGTGTGACTCCAATTGTTGTTGTGTACAATCGAGGGATTCTAGGGATAAGAAGATAGAGGTGTCGATTACCTTGAAGTTGAGGGCTTCCTTACTGAGGAAGACAGAGGTGCCTACTACCTTTAAGTTGTGGGATTGCGGGGATAACAAGAAAGACTCTGATCTTCGTATCTAGGGATTACCCTAGTGTGGTTAAGAGAGAATTTTTTGAAAGTATAAATCAAGGGACCTTTATTCAAGGTTGTTGGATACCCTTCTCTTTGGGTTAAAAGATTTACTACTTGTTACTTGTTTTGTTACAAGTTTTCTGCTGCATTTGTATTGTTGAGGAAAGTAACACTATCTCATACTTCCTTATACTTGTACTCTGATCTAGTTAGATTATATATGATTTAAGGAAGAATCTTCATCATTGTAAACTTTCATTAAGTTTCATTTCCGGAACCATCTTTTCCAGAATCACTTTTTGGGAATCATATTTCTGGAATCAAGAAAGTGTGTAGAACTAGAGGTTTTATGAATTACCTTCTTTAACCTTGTTAAACATAACAATATTTAAAAGTTCCAAAAGAATTTTTTAAAGTGTACAAGTCACCCCCTTCTTGTATATTGAGCATCATTAGATACTCAATACATTATCTCTTTTATTTCGATCCTACATTTGGTATTGTAGATTATATCATACTCACATACCATCTCAACAAAAAAACCAATCAATATTTAGGGGAATAGTGCATCCAGTGTGGTATGTTTGGGCATACTGACGACTTTGTCATAACTTTAATATGCCTTCCCAAAAACAAGAAAACTCAAATTTTGTTAACTATGGTCCTATAATGCCCCCTAAAGAATATCCATTTATAAAAAATTATAATCAGGGCTATAGGAACCATCCCAATTAATCATAGAAAGATCAATGACTAATTAAACAATACACTGCGCCTAATTACATTAACCAACCAAGACCACACCTTAAAAATAAAAAAAGGGGCGATTCTTAAAATGCACAGGGAACCAATGATAACCAAATGTCTTCTAAGCTTGATTTAGTCTTGAACAAAATTAACTCTCAAGAGGAAAGATACATGACATAGATAACTAAACATCAATATATATACGAGTTAGATAAAATTAAAAATTATGTGAGAATGCAAAATAGGGAAACACAACATGGCCAATGTGCTAGATATTTTTCATCTAGGAAAAAAGGTAGACTTTTGAGCACCACTAAACTTAACCCTAGAGATAATTCAATGGATTTTGTAACTGGAAGTGGGATTAGTACTCAAATTGTTGCTGAAAAAGACCATGAAAATTCCCAAAATTAAAATCTTTAAGATTTTCGAACCAAAAATCCACTCTATTGACATGCTATAAAATTCATAGAAAGCTGTATAAAATAAAGAGAATATGAATTTTTCCCTAAAATAATAAGGTGTAAATTCATTTAAATATCAAAATAATAAAGGAAAATAAAATTTTATGGAAGAGGTGAAGGATATACCCACTTTTCTGAAATTTTTCCCCACACATCCCCTTCCCTGAGAAGATGAAACCTTAAAGTAACACCAGAGCTGAACTTCTTCAGTTCCTTGGTCTCTTGTCAAAACTTCAAGTAAAATTTCCTTTCATTAAAGCCTTAATTAAAATTCTATTTTATTTCAAATACCTTTAGAAAATTATTTCAATAAAAAATACCTTTGAATAATTTTATACCTACAGCCTCACTAAAGAGTGTAGTTCTGTACTCCAAAAGAAAATCCCACCAAAATTGAAAGTCCCTAGTAGCTTTTTCATTCTTTGCACCCTAGGGAATTCTTAGGTGATAGCATTAATCTCCTAATTTACTCACTGTTTCGATAGTTGAGGTTGGGTGACCTTTAAGCCATCACAGTCATACTGTGTTTAGCTGATAGATCTTTCACTCATCATATGTGTAGGGTAGAAGATTTTCCAGTTGGGGTAGGGAATCTATTTTTGCCTACATACTTTTTAGTCTTAGACAAAGAGTGGGATTTAGAGGTTCCCATTATCTTGGGTAGGCCCTTATTGGCCATAATAGGTGCTATTAATGATGTGTCAAAGGGTAATTTTATATTCAAAATTGGAGAATAGTAAGGAGAATTTAATATGTTATAGAACATTAAGGGGCCACCTTATTATGAAAATTGTTTAAAAATTGAGTTCCTTGTAGATGAATGTTCTTATAAAAATAAACTTGAATACATTGAAGAATATTAAAAACAATCCTATATTGAAGAAATTCATATTTTGGCTGAGAATAATATTGTTTCTATCTTAGAAGTTGAAAATTCGGCTCAAACACAGAATCTGGAAAATTTTCTAAAACTGGAAAACTGTCTAGTTTCTACAGTAAATAAGTCCTCTATTTCTGAACACATGAGATTTTTGATGGAATTTGAGGGTTCTTATGTTTACAGTAACTTTTATAAAAACTTTGACGTTGTTGGGGGAGAAATTTTGAGAGAACTTGATGATTCTTCTTTAACAAAACTGTGAGATTATGATCTGGAAAATCTGGATAGTAGGTTACACACTTTGGACAATAGCACTGTTATTTCTGAATCTGATCATGAAATTAAAAATATTTCATCCTTCATTACTCCTTAAAAGAGGTATGTTGAAGACCTTGGACCTCCCAGGCAAAACAATATTCCTTATAGTGTAGAACCACCCACTCTTGAACTTAAACCAATCCCTTCTCATTTGAAATATTCATTTCTGGGTGAGAATTCCACTTTTCCTATCATAATTTCTACTGAGTTGAATGAAAACCAAGAATAAATATTTTTAAGTGTTTTAAAAAAGATTAAATATGCCATAGGCTAGACCATAGCTAATATCAAGGGTATCAGTCCCTCATTCTTCATGCATAAAATACCTATGGAGACTGACCATATGCCTAGGGTAGAGTGTCAAAGAAGATTGAATCCAAACATGGAAGAAGTTGTGAGAGAGAAAGTGATTAATTTTCTGGACATTGAAATCATATATCTCATTTCTAATAGCGATTGGGTCAGCCCTATCCAGGTTGTCACCAAGAAGGGAGGTTTTACTGTCGTGAAAAATGAAAAAAATGAAGAAATCCAAGTTAGGAAAGCCACAAAATGGAGAGTGTGTATCAATTACAGGAAGCTTAATGTATCCACTTGGAAAAACCATTTTCCAATTCCCTTCCTTGGTCAAATTCTTTAGAGTCTTGCTGGAAATGAATTTTTCTATTTTTTTGATGGGTATTCTAGTTACAACCAGATTCCTCTAGCTCTAGAGGATCAGAAGAAGACAACTTTCACATGCCCCTTTGGGACATTTTTTAACAGGTGGATTCCCTTAGGGTTGTGTGGAGGCACAACCACATTTCAAAGGTGCATGATGGTTATCTTTTTGGATATGATTGAAAAAATTATTGAGGTTTTCATGGATGATTTCTCTATTGTGGGTAGCACTTTTTATTATTGTCTTGGAAATCTTGAGTTAATTATGGAATGATGCATTGAAACCAACCTTGTTCTTAATTGGGAGAAGTGTCAATTCATGGTCAAAGATGGTATTGTTCTTGTTCATAAAGTTTCCAAGAGAAGTATCAAATTTGATATCACTAAAGTATTAGTCGTTCAAAAATTCCCACCTCCAGAAAATGTAAAAGGTGTTAAAATTTTTCTAGGGAATGTCAGTTTCTACCAAATATTTATAAAAGACTTTTATAAAATCACTAAGACGTTGTTCTATTTTCTGGTTGTGGATGAAACTTTCAACTTTTATAAAAAATATTTGAAAACATTTAATCTGTTAAAAGACAAACTCATTGCATCACCCATAATCACTACACCTGACAGGAAACTACCTTTTGAACTTATGTGTGATTCTAGTGACATGGCTGTAGGTGCTGTTCTTGGACAGAGGAGAGATAAGAAAATTCATGTGATGTATTATGCTAGTATACTGCTAGATGAAGCCCGAAATAATTACACCACTACTGAAAAAGAATTTCTAGCTATTGTTTTTTCTCTAGAGAAGTTTAGACAGTATTTTTTAGGCTCTAAAGTTATCATTTTCACTGATCATTCTAACTTAAATTACTTGTTGTCTAATAATGAAACAAAAACCAGGCTGATTAGATGGATTCTGTTGCTACAAGAGTTTGATTTGGAGATTAAGGATAAGAAGGGAGAGAAAAATTTAGTTGCTGACCGTATTTCTTGGATTCCTCTTACTCAATCTATAGATCCTAGGGAGACAAAATCTTCCTTCCCTGATGAAAAACTGCTCACTGTTTTTATTAAGAAATCTTCATGGTATATATATTTTTCCAACTTCTTGGAAATATTAGTCGTTCCCAGAAATTTGTTCAATAACCAATGGAAAAAATTCATTTCTGAGCTTAAATACTATATTTGGGATGATCCCATGCTTTTTAGAAGATTTGTTGATGGTATTCTTAGGAGGTGTATGCCTAAGGAAGAGATTCTACCTATATTAGAGAGTTTTCACTCCTTACATTGGGGAGGTCACCATGGTGGTGAAAGAACTGCTCATAAAGTCCTACCATATGGTTTTTATTATCCCACTATTTTTAAAGAAGAAAAGAGCTTTGTAGTTGACTTTGACAAGTGAAAAAGGTTATTCATTGTTGGTAGGAAGAAAGAGTTTCCCCAAAAGGGATTCTATAAGTTGAAATTTTTGATGCCTGGGGTTTATATTTCATGGGTCCATTTCTATCTTCTCATGGGAATGAGTATATACTTGTTTCTATTGATTATGATTCCAAAAGGGTTGAGGCACTGGCACTTCCCAACAATCAATCCAAATCTGTAATTAATATTTTCAAAAATAACATATTTTATAGATTTGGAGTCCCAAATGCCTTTATCACAGATAATGGAACACACTTTAAGAACTAAAAATTTAAAGCTTTGATGAAAAAATACAGTTGTGTTCATAAAAGTAGTACTCCTTATCAAACACACTCTAGTGGAAAAGTGGAAATATATAATAGAGAACTGAAAAAATACTTGATAAAATAGTGATAGCCTCTAGGAAATACTGGTCTCTTAAATTGGATAAAGTTTATGGGAATATAAAACTTCTTTCAAGACCCTAATAGAATGTCTCGTTACAGGATTTTGTTTGGGAAATGTTGTCATTTACCTATGAAGTTACAACATAAGCCTTATTGGGATGTTAAGGCTCTGAAAATTGATGTTAAGAGTGCTAGTAGAAACTGATTACTTGATTTGATTGAACCTAATGAGATTATGATAGAGAGTTATGATAATTCAAGGATTTATAAATATAGTACCATAATCTTTCTTGATTCTATCATTCAAACCAAATAATTTAAACCTAGACAGAAGTTCTTCCTCTTTAACACTCGACTCAAAATCTTTCATGTAAAGCTTAAGTCCAAGTGGTCTTGACCATTTACTATAGTGAGAGTGCTAAATAATGGAGCTATTGAAATTCTAGGGGAAGAAAACCAACCCATGTTAGTTAATGGGAAGAAAGTGAAAATTTATTTTTAGGGACAACCAAAGGGCATGGATGCCTTCAAAATTATAGAAAACTCATATTTAATAAATTCAGGATGAATACTTTAAAATTTAGCACTGCATGGGAGGCAACCCATGGTTCTTTTTGTCTTTACTTTGTTTCTTTTTAACCTTGAGTATTGTGCTGCTTCTGTGCTCTATTTTTGTGAAATTCATGTTACTAATTTATCTTGGTTTTGATGTTCTTTTTCAGAGTTATAAGATAATGGTGTTATGTCATTAAGGGAGTTGAATTCCCAAGATAAGGATTAATGACAAACCTATCAATGGAAGTGTCTTAACTCCTATATTCATTTTTCTGCTCTTGTTCATTTTAATATAAATCCCTGATAAATCACAGTTATTACTATCAGTGATTCAGTGACTATTACATTATATTTTTTTGTAAAATCCCAGGTAAATAAATAAATAATACATTGACTTTTTTATTAATATTTTCTGAATTAAATATCAATTTTACTTTAAAGGGGTTTCTATGTTCGATGGCGTACTCGAAACACAACAATGGGTTTCTTTGAAATCTTACGTTGCCACTAATAATATAATATTATTATTTTAAATGGTAGTTAACTCCTAGCTGTTGTATTTGAGAGAATGAAAAAAATAACTACAATATTATTATACATGTTTGTTAAATAAAATTTAGAGGCTTAAAATGTGAATGAATCTAATTTTAAGAACAATTTACATTAAAATGTCGATTTTTCCCCTTTTAATAGAAAACACTATTTAAATCTAGTTTTGGTCACTTTTATTTGTTCTATTTGAAGAAATATAATTCTTCTTTAGATTCAGGGCATCAAAATTTACTTTGGGTAAATTTTTGGTATTTTTCTGGTAAAGTTCTTTTTTATGAATAGTGAAAAATACTGTATTGTTATTCAAAAGTTCCTTTTAATATAATTTATTTATATGGTTATATTATATTTTTAATTGGTTTTAAAGTTTAATTATATTATATTTTTACCAATTAATCCAATTTTGGTCATTGGAATTAATTTAACTTTGAAATTGGACATAAATAAGTGTCGATCTTTTGATAGTTATTATTTCTTAAAAACAAGTTATTTGTTTCGACAATGGGAATTAATTTTAAATCAATTAAATCAATTATATGTTTTTAATTTTTTAAAATAGTCATAATTTTTGAATTCAGAATATCAAATATATCTTAGGCTGAATTTTTTTTAGTTTTCTGAAAAACATCAATTTTTGATGAATAGTGAAACCACTAAGTTGTAGTTAAAAACTGACATTTTCATTTAAATGAAATTTTACAACTTCTGTGGATTAAATTTTGAAAATATGAAATACATGGTTGTTATTAGTAAGTAAAATTTAGTTTAATAAGATGAAAATAATTTTTGGTGAATAGAAAAGTTTGACTTTTATTTACGGCAGTTAAAGGTAAATAGGGTAATTCAAGGTAAAAAGAATATTATAATAATACAAAATTACCTTAAAATTTGTCGTAACCATATTGGTTGAGTAATTTACGACCATGGTCATCTTTTTATCTATTTTGGGACCCCATGGGGCCACTTGGGAGTGATAATGACACTTTAGATTAATTAACTTAACATAAAGGCAGAAATGACAAAAACAAATATCTTTTAGTAAATTAATTTTTAAAAGAGGTTATATAAATTATATTTTAGACTATAAATATTCAATGGAATGATAAAAATAGTTCCTATATCATGGAATTTTTTTATAATTTTTAGACATCAGATAAATTAAATTTTTTAATGACACAATAATGATACAATATTTACCTCGTTAATAAAATATTTAAATAAATATGATTATAAATATTAAAAAAATATCCAAAACCTGCCAAATTCTTATTGGATGATTTTATTTTGACCTTTAATTAGTTCTGAACTTTTAGAAACCGAATATCCTTATATAATAAAATAATATTTTCACACTTTCTTAATAAGCCCCTCCCCCCTTATAAAAGCCCTCACTTATAACCAATTACTCACACCTCTCAAGCCCATCGGATCATCCAAAACCTAAAAAAGTAAGATCTCAAGATCCCTATACTCATCCTATAATCCTTAACTGACGCAGAAGGCACTTCAAAAAGTCATTTTGGTTCAAACCAAAAGGAGTTACCCAAATTAAAGTTAACAATTCTTCATAACTTATTTTCTTTTATTTTATGTATCCAACCCCTAAAATCTTTTTATTCCATAATTTTATAACAAAAAAAGTATCCTCAATATACTGGGACGTTTTTATGAGAATTATTTGAACTACACATACATACAACTCTATCTAATGGGTGAAGAACATATTGTTTCTGTGGATGGAAAACTAACGCCTCATGAAATGATGATTGTTCGATTATCTCCTACTGCCTCTCATGGTGGCCATTAAGATGACGCTATATTTATATATTATATATATTATGTTTATGTTTTATTTATTCTTATATATTTTTCTTATATATCATACCTTTATGGTTTCCATTATGGGTAAACACGATAATTTCATTTGAGGAAGTGCAGACTAATGCCCCCTCAAAGTGATATGACTTGTTAATGACATATGTGGGGAATATAAAGGATAGAGTTGAAGATATTATATATGATATTATACTGTAATTATAATATACTTATGTATCATTATTTTTTAATTCCATAAAAGAAGAAATATAAATGAAAGTAGCAATCATGCGTACGTACGACTTACCGTCTCAATGAACAGTGCATTTAATTTCTTACCTCAAAATCTTATGTACTATTTTAAATACA
The DNA here is from genome assembly GCA_963277665.1 of Viscum album. Classification (NCBI taxonomy): domain Eukaryota; kingdom Viridiplantae; phylum Streptophyta; class Magnoliopsida; order Santalales; family Viscaceae; genus Viscum; species Viscum album. The sequence goes on along the minus strand of OY728157.1, from coordinate 448,557,025 downwards.
TGTATATACTGGAAATATATGATATATATGATATCTAAATCACGAATATCATTCTGGATATAATGAACTTTTGACCATGTGAACAACTTGTAATTATAAGAAGTCCATTTTTCACTCAAGTACCAAACATTGACAAAACGAACATTATAATCTTAAATGATTACATAATGTTTATAACATGGTAATAAGGGATATAAAAGGAATAATAAATTTTAAAAAGGTTCTAAATAAAGTATAAATTATATTTAGTTTATTATTTAGGAAATTAAAGAATGAATGGGTCAAGTCAGACATGAGGTAAGGGACTTCATCTCAATCTCCCTTCTTTGAAGCATATTTCGATAATATATACCTTCTTATTTTACACAGTTTAAAATAAAACCCTTTTAATTTAACTTTCATTCAAAGGGAATATTTTTTCTACGAAGCATTTTACTAAATTACAAATGGAATGTTTCTAACGTTTGTGGTGACAATGACCCCTTCACCGTCATAATAGTTATTTGGTTTCCTCTATAAGACTTAATGTTTTCTAAAATGAAAAGAAAATTTCTTATTCTATCTTTGGGATTTTTAGTATTAAAAATGGTTTGTGAAATGGATTTATTATTTCAATATCATGAAATTTTTTCTTGTGATTGAAAATTAAATGTTATTAGTGAAATGTTTATATTTTCAATATTTTATGTGTTATGATTTTATAATGGTACTTGCACATTTGATAGGTGGTTACGTGATAAACCAAATGAAGTGTGGTGCCGTGATATACCAGGACAAGTGGTTATGTTATAAACTCCACTGAATTGGGTATGAAATTCGGCCATATGACTATTCTATTTAGTGATATGTGGGTAAGCCTACTGTATGGTTATTCCACTTAATAATGTTTATGTCCGAAGTTACCTTTATATGTAATGTGTCCATTATATGGGTTTTATGGTAATATTTTGGTTAAAAAAAGGAAATAAATTATATTTTATTTAGTGAAGAGTTTTTACTACTTCATAAAGGTGAAATTTATTAGTTATATAAAGTATTCATGGTTTACTTGTTGTTTTAAAAAACTAATAGTTTTCATTCTTTATGTTTACCTTATTGAGATTTTTAGGCTCATCCCATGTTTTTGAAATGTTTTTCACAGGACATAAAGTGGAATAGGATCAAGGATGGGATCAAGGAAATGTAATGAGATCTAAAACATGGAACTAGACATGAGTTTTTTTTCCGGAGCTTGTATTTTATGAGAAAAATGGAAACCGAGTAGATGTGTCTACCGTGTAAATTTTTAGATGTAATGTAATAGTTATGGCCTAATTATATAAAACTCTATACTTAAAAATATCCTCAATGTGAATTTTTCATTTAATTCAAGATTATGTAATGTTTAAGGCCGAGTCCTTATATTTTTTCTACTGCCATGAAAATTCTTCTTGTATTAGAAAAGTCGGTTGTATGTCACTAAGAAGAAAATAAAAATTATGCATGTGCCTCATTAAAAAAAATGAAATTCATTGTTAATAAAATCGCCCACTGCATGAAGTTAGGTGTTGGGGGATACTTTCTTTCTCGTGTTTGTGTTATATTGAATATGTTTGTATCTTTGGGTCATTTATCATGAACTCTTTCTATTGTATTGAATATCCAACTAAATCACAGTTCTGATCATGCTTACACCTTATCTAATTTTCACTAACAAGATTCATGCAATTATTTTCATTTTCATTGAAATCAATGTCATGGGATTTAGTGTTAATGCATATAAATTCTTGTGAACTTGCTATAAATTAATCTTTGTGGAAAACAATATTTTTGAACTTTAAAGAGACCCTTTATATATGTCCTTAAATCTACTAAAATACAAAATCTGTTTTGAACCATTAATGTTTTGTTGTTCTTCTATATGTTTAGAAGTCAACTTTGGGGACAAATATAGGTTTTAAGTATGGGGGAGGGGTTCAATTCTTGACTGTTCTAAACTATGTTTAATTAATTGTCCATTGATTCCCACTGAAAATTCAATTCTTTTGTAAAAAATGGTTTTTTACAAAATTAATTCATAATTTTAGGCTTTACACTTTTCTCAAATGGGTATTTCCTTTGGATTATGCTCGATTGGTATTTAAGAACTACAATGAATCTAGAATTAATGAGTTTGGATGATTTCTAGGTGAATATACTTAGTATTTTTATGAGATCTTTGATTATGACAATTTGTTAGAGTGATATGTGTAACATGTTAGTGAAATTATGATCATAACACTTAGAACTGGATGTTTGATGTTTTTACTAGGGGACTCATTTTTCTTTTAATTATTAAAGTAATCACCTAAATGATCTAATGTAAATGGTTTTCATATAAATCTTTTGAAACTAGAGTAGTTTCGGTATCTGGGATCCCACGACGAGTCTTTGATAACCTAGATGCTGGGTGAATTTCTGTTTTCTATAATCCCTATGTACACCTTGAATAAGTGCATTTCAAATTACTTATCACATGATACATGGATTGGAAAAACTAAAATAAACTGTTTAGGGTCAAAAATGAGTTCATTAAGGTGAGGGAAATGATGAACGTTGTATAAAGAAGGGGTCAATAGGTTTATATGGGAGTTATTTAGGTTGTATCAATAAGGTGATTCAAAAAAATATATTTATAGTTGGAACCTAGGTGATGATTAAAAGTAAAAAGTTTCCTTATTAGGTTTTTTATTCCACTGATACTTTACCTATTTTTACTCTTGTACATTAGAATTAATCCTGGATTGAGATGGGTTGTTAATTAGTTTCACTTATGAGGCATGGCACCTTCTTTGATGGATGATCTTTGCTATCTTGATTACCATTTGAGTATTTGTTCTAGGAAAGACATGATTTGAAGATATTCTTTCCAAAAGCCTAAACCAAATTTTAGTCCTTTGTTTTAAAAGTGTTGGGCATATTACAGTTTGAGATGAATCATAAAAACTTCTATCTATTTTTAAAAGATAACAAAGCATGTGATTGTTTGAGGATACACAATGGTTAAGTGTGTGGGTCTATTTTAGATCATTTTTCTACATCTTTTATTTAATTTTTAACACTTTAATTATTTATTTTAACACTTTTTTAATAAATAATATCACTTTTGTATTTTTAGCACTAAATTTTTTAATTCATAATTTTTTATAATTAAATATATGTTTTTAGTCTTTTACCAGCTAATTTAGTCATTCTAATTATTCTAATTATATGAACATGTTTTTTAGTTTAATAATCATAATATGGTTACCATTTTAATAATTTTTAATGTTTAATATTTAACCAATTGTTCATTTTTATTTTCATTAATCTAATGTAGTTTTTAATTTAAAACATTACCCTTTAAATTAGATTAAAATTTTTATTAACTTTTTTAATTATTATGTTTATTAAATAACTAAAAATTTAAGTTAAAGTTTAATAAAATCACGTGTTCCTAATTTTATATTTTCATTTTTTCATTTAATTGATTAACTTATTTGTTTAAAATCTATAGTTAATTTTAATTATTTTAATTTCATGTTCATGGTTAATTATGTGTATGTTTTTTGCATTTATTTAGAAATTTAATTAATTAATCTTAATATTTATTTTCTTAGTTGATAATTTTGTCACATTTTTTTGGTAGTTTAATTATATAGTTAGTTTTTAATTAAGTTAATTATTTAGTCTTTAACATTTTAGTTAACTACTCTTTTGTTTTAATTAATTAACATTTTATTCATTTTATTATCTGTTTAATATTAATTTTTTATAGCAAGCATTTCAATTTGTTCTATCAGTGATTCAACTAACCAATAACCTCCTAACCTTTGGGGACACAGATGGTTTAAGGTTTTTTCACCGATGCCGCAATACACTGATGTTTTTTAACTATCGGTGAGTCAACTCATTGATCACTTTGAAACCGCATCAGTCTCTCTTTTTCATTGGATTTGGTAACTTGTATTTATTTTTCTACTATCGATGTATTCATCTATTTTATTCTTCTAACGGTCTCTCACCTTGCATCGATTTCGCTAATCACCAATGTCGCAACACACCGATCCTTTTTCTCTCGATTCACCAATCAGTTAATTTTTTTCATCAGTTTCACACTCACATCAGTGAATTATTATTTATTTTATTTTAACTAATGATGAATCATTTTTTTTACTATTGGTGAGTCCTTTTTTTATTCTATTGGTGTGTCACACACACACACACAACAATACTTGTCCCATATCTCCATCCATCTATCGGTGAATCACTGACTCACCGATACAAAACACCCGTCGGTCTCACAAACTCACCGATACTTTTTATTTTTTATTTATTTTTTAACTATCAGTGACTCATTTTATTTTAAATATCGGTGTCTCATTTTTTTTCCATTGCTATTTCACGCACACACCGATATTCATTTCATTCACATTTCACACACCGACACGTTTCACGCACTCACTGTTAGTTCACTTATTTTATCCACTCTTTCCATCCACCATTTCGACACTTATTTTTTGTCACTGATGCACGCTCAACACCACTCACTGATGACCTTACTCATCGGTATCAGTGACAACACCATTTCCATGTTATAGCTCACGACCCCAATACCTTCAACCATCGTCTTCACCATCTTATGAAGCACCACAGACATGCCTGAACCCCTACTTCACCACCCGTTTTGCCGCTCCAAATTCTAATTCAACTCATAGACATCGTTTTTCCTACAGAACCGCTTCTACTCTAAATCAACCATTAAAGAAAGAGAATCACACTACAATTAAACCATAAATCATATCTAAAAAAATGAATTCAATAACCTAACCCTTCAACGTTTGTACATGGAGGAGTCCCACCAATGTGTAGCTGAAGCCGAACAAGACACTGCAGCCGTCTATGGAACGCGATACCCTCACACTGAGACCTACCATTCCACACCGATTGAACTTGAAGTGGTTCGTCACTATTGTGAGACTGGGCTAAAGAAACCTTCGTTGTTGAAGATTGTTCCGCAGCTACGGGTCACACCACCAGGCCACCAGGTGAAGTCGGAGGCCACCGCTGGTTTTTGTTTATAGGGGGACCACTGCCGATTCATGAAACAAATCCACCTAAAAGAAGAGGGTCTAGCCGCTAGAGACCCTTTCACTGCTCCCCTGAAGAAAACGTACCAACCCTTTCCCCTTAGTGCGCTGGAGCCAAGCATCGTTGGGAAGAAGATGAAACTGACCCCCCTGCTGTGCCAAATGGGGTGCAGACATAATTTTATTTAAATAATAATAATAATAAACTAATATATTATAATTAATTAATTTAAATATATAATTAACAATAATAAATAATTAAATTATAAAATAAACTAATTAATTTTAAAAAAATGTTTAAAAATAAAATATGAATTCTAACCATTAAATTAAAATAAACCAATAAATAAATTTATATTGTTAATAATTATAATAATTTAACTTTTTAAATAATGAAATAATTTTAATTATAATAATAAAATTAATAAAATATTTTAAAAAATTAAATTCATTCAAATTTATAAAATATTTATTACATAATAACTTATGATGTTTTATTGTTATTTTTATAATCTAGTTTAAAACAATAAATTTAATAAACTAATAAATATAATAAATGAATTAATAAAATTAATAACTTTTCAATAAACTTATGTTTTATCATAATAATTTTAAGTGAATAATTTTATAAATAATATAAAAGTAAATAAATACTATGGACGTAAATTTTTACTAAATAACATTATTTAACTTTTTAATAAGTAATTTATGATTGAACTAAAAATTAATATTAATAATTAATCTTAAATATCTACTTAACTATTTAATATAATGTTTAGAGATTAAATTTTAACAACTTATAAATTTAAATAATGTAACATAATTTAATTCATTAATGAACTAATAGTTATCTTTATTCATAAATAAATCTAAATTTAATAAATATATTAAATTAAATAAGTTAATTACTGAATTTCTTAATAATAATATTTTATAATTAATAATTTATGTTTTAGATTTAATAAATAAAATATCCAGCTAATAACTATTAAGTGATTTATCTATTATTATCAGTTGTTCTATTATCATGTTTTAAAAGTTTTAACTTTGTTTTGTTGTTCTTTATTTTGCAGGTTCACACCAAGGCCTTAAAAACATCCAACTGCATTCAACTAACTCATATGAAGTTAGTTACAAGGTAGAATCTTGTGTGACGTGTGGTTTGAGAAAAAAAAACGTGTGATGTGAAATAGTAAAAGGAAAATTAAAGTCGTTGAAGAGTGGCAGTGACGAGAAGTAGAAGATAGTGGGTACATAAAACAGAGCACACATCAGATTGGGGGCGGGGGGAATTCTGAGAAGATATTCCAGTAGAGCACCATTGGAGACTCAAGAGCTTCTCTCTCATTAGAGTAGTAAGGTCTGGTGAATAACTTGGGAGTTGAAGGAGCATAAGAGAAGAGCATATTTTAGGGATTTCTTCTTCCCGTGTGTTTGAATTATTATACTCTACTTTAGAATGTTTTCAATTAGTGTTATTATAATGAAATTTTTTTCTAGATAAATGTCTTAGTTAGGGAAGAAATTGAAGTTCTGGTGGTTATATTTTAATTCTTCTTTTTCATGTAATCATTTCAATGTATTCATTATTGATTGGAAAGACCAATAATGAATTCATTAAATCGATTTGTATCACCAGGACTTAATATCAAAACTTTACAATCAATCGGTGAGATTGATCATGGATACACCTTTCAAAAAAATATAATAAATTCTTAATACTTTGGGACCTATAGCGATTTCGTCATGTTGTCATTTTCAAATCGAACTTTTCACAGTTGATTTATTTTGTAATGGAAAACTCTAAAATCGATCAGCCTTTGTAAATTAACTCCTGACGAGGGAAGTAAGTCATTATTTTTAAGGTGGTACTATTCAATAGCTTTTACAAGAATTTAAATACTTTTAGAACCAGTATAATGAAGATTTTTCCCCAGGCATTTTACTTTGATAGTTCTTTTATCAGTGTACTTTTGATAGTTCTTTTCTCAGTGTTCTTAATTTGTTTACTGTTTCATCTTAGTCTAGATCAAAAAACCTAAAAATTACTCTTACTTTACTTCATTATAAAATTAAAAAATAATTAAAAAATATAAATAGTAAATAAGTAGGAAATATACTCCACTACTGACAACAGTGGGGTCTTTTGAATGTTTTTAGAAGAATATTGGTAAAAATTCATGTCTCTATGGGTTCGAACCTACTTTCCTCATATACAATGGTTATTTGTAATATAAATTTTAAAATTTAACCAATTTCAATGAAACTCTAGGTCAACCATAGTTTTTCCAAAAATTATAGCTTTAACCAAAAATTAAAGCGCCACAACATTTATTTATTGCACATCATGAATCCCACTTACATTATGTGTACTCATCGCATGGGATACCCCTTATCTGATTTAAAATCCCTGAAACTTCCATCTATAAAATCCATTAACAACCATTACACATCGTGTATATAATACATGGCATGTATTTCCTACAACAACTCAGTTGTACATCCAGTCTCCATTGAAAACTACTAAAACCTCCTCAAGCCAACCCTGGAACACCCCCAAAAACCAAAATTGGCAATGAAATAAGCCAAGAAGGCACAATATGTTACATTAATAACATGAATTTATTTATTTCATTGAAATCATTCAAACTTGGACATTACTCGGAGCCTATGGTGGGGCCCACCATGTCTTAAAATTATATTCATAAGAATAGGCCTATATTTTGAATATAGTAAATGTGTGACCCTCTAGGACATTATCTTGTAAAAAATGACAACTATTAACAAACTTGGAGCTATGTCTAAAAACCCATCGATTTCCCTATAGAGATAAGGTTGAGTCATAACAATGTCAACCTATCATATAGACACATATCATGTAATATAATCTCTTTTTCATATGATATTTTATAAATAATGATGCATAAGTTTTATCACCATCCTTAACTACTTAATTTATTATTTTTTTGACCTTTTTGGATATAATTATCTTCTTCAACCATCTCCATGAATTTTTGCAAAGGTACTAAAATATTGGTCATCTTGTTCGAAGATATCTCTTCCTATACATGGAGGTAAAAAATTCAATCTTAATCACTTAAATAATTCCCTATCACCAATGAAACACCCAAAAAAATATACCTCACAACATAATCAATTCCATGGGTTTCATATTGCATCAAAGTATGTGATCAACTGGAAAACATCAACAATGGTATAATGTTAAGAGACAAATACACATGGGATTAGATATGAAAAACTAATGAAACCTAAAAAATTTTGTTTTACAATTAAAAGTTCTATCATTATGATTTAATTTACTTTAGATCACTAAGTTATCAACTCATGAGATTAAGTTTCAATTATTATGATCCCCTAACACTTAGAAGTCAAATTACATCTGTGTACTTTTAGAATGATATATCTGGACCATAGGAATTATGTTTAAGATTACTTTCATGCTATTTTTATTACCTAGTTATAGATTTATATTTTGTATAACCTTTTGATAAAATATATAATCTAAGGAAATTACCATAAAAATAGTGGACAAAGAAGTATCAATACTATAATGCTATGAAAAAACTTGTATATATGAAACTGTATATATGTAACAATAATTAAAGTACATAAAAGAGTTTTTCCTAGGGAACCAACCCCCCATAAAGACCTAGTGTATCGACCATGATTCATTATAAATTTAATAGGGGACTTCTATTTTGTGTGTTCCCTAGTTTGATTGGTTTTTGTGGAACCATGAATTAGTTGAGGCTTGATTTTTTTATCTCATTGGGAATATCATGCCTTGTTGATTAATCTATTATCATTGAATATTGATTTATATTTCTAATGGATTTAATGTGTGTTTTGAAAAGTATATTTTAAAAATAGCTTACCGATTGGATTTCGAATCGGAATTTTAAAAAATGTTTCATAGGATGGTGAATTTTTTCTAAATGATTCTTTATATTTAATAAAAAAAGAAAATGGATGTTTTCAAAATGATTATGGTTTCACTGCTGATTTTTATTTATGTAAAAACATCTGAAAAATATATTTTCTCAATGTATTTCAATCTATCATGGATTAAATTTTATTTAAAAGTAATAACACAAAATCAATGGTTAAATCCTATTGGGATCATTTTCACTAAAACCCTACATATACCATTCAATGTATGAAACTATTATGTTTCCATTCAAATGACTTAGTCTCCTTTAGATTTTTGTGGTTTGGGTTATTTAGTGATGGATGGTTTGGGATGTGGAGTGTGGATGTAGGTCACATAGTAGATGTTTGTTTTGAATTTTCATTTTGGTTTTGGTGTTTTTATTTGGGCTATTTTGATCATTCCTTTATCTAGTATTTTATTTATTTTTCTTATTATGTTCATGCTATTTCAGTTATATTTTATTATACAATTTATTATATGGATTGGTTTTATGAGTAAATTTTATTATTCTTACCGTGTTACTCTGTTAATATGTGTTTATTTTTATCTTGAGGATGAAATCATTCCCATTTTGTATCATTTGATATCTTGGAACTTGGAATTAGCCTGATGTAATCAAGAACATTCCAGGATAATTACTATGGACTAGCTCAATTTCCCCATTAGGTGTGACCTAGGTTGGTTTATGATAGTTGTTTTAATTACCTTGAAATCCTCCATTTCATTTATTTTTGTAACCTCCATATAGTATTTAGACTATGATATGAATGTTTCCTTCTTTATTGGTATCACCTATATAGTTATTAAAACGTTCAACTCTCCAATTATAGACATTTAAAACTCAAACCAAATAAATTATGTAAACTTATTGCACTCTTATTTTTTCAATTCACTAAACATTATTCCATCCTCATATATGAGAACAGTCATCCGTTGATCACTCCGTTTTTGATATAGATATTATGATAAACTCCTTACATACTAGAAATTGAGATTCATTAATTATTGATCAAGTTGATAATACCATGATATTGGTTCTTAATTTATACCCTAAACCACATTCATAACTTGGGAACAAAAATTTCTCAAATTAATGAATAATAAAACCATCAGACATATTGAAGTAAACCTCTTTTTCAAGTAATACATTTAAAGATACTAATTTTAAATCTATCTAGAGTACCTTGAATCAACTTTTCACAAATATGGGAAAGAATAAATTAATTTTTTTAACCTATAAATGGGAGAAAATATTTAATCTACCATGATACGTTCAATATAGGAGTATACCTTGCGAAAGTTTCTTTCCTTATTCTGAATTATCATGTTGTCTTAATTTATTTGTTTATGGAAAACCCATTTGGTCTTGATGAGATTCTTGTCTTATGATTGTAAAATAGTCTCCAAGGTATGATTATTTTAAATTGTTCATGATATACATGCATCTATTAGACCAAATTATAATATATAGTATCTTTTTTAAAACATGTTTTCTCTACCTATAATAAGATTGATTCTTTCTATAAGGGCTTTATTCAACTCATTTGAACTAGTATTTTATGGTCACTGATGATATTATGATCATCAATACGAGCCCTATTTTTTAGTTTTTATATATATTATAGTCTAAATTAATTATTCTTATCAATGGTATCTTCTTCATAATCAACATCAACCCATCGTGACCCCATGGGATTATTAGTTCTTCACTGATATATTTTAGAATATCCATAATATTTTGAAGAATAATAATATTAATTTCAACCATAATGACGTCTTATCCTTCAAAAAAAATAATAATACATTATTTTAAACACTTTAATCCCTTTATCATAGATAAATATCCTAGTAATATCCATTCATCTCAATGATATTCAAAATTATTTTGTTTCTCATTATTGAGAATAATGAATTTGCTAATGAGGAAGAAAAATTATTTCAACATTGGTTTATTCTAGTACCAAATATTATATAAAGACTTTTTCTCTCTAAGAAACAATAAATATATATTAAAAATATATACCTATTTCAATATTACTTCTTTACAAAACATCTCAAGTAGGAATTTCTCAATAATAATCATTTTGGTCATGTTTTTAATGATTAGTCTCTCTTCTAATCTACACCATTTTTTGAGGATTCATAAATATTGATTCATGGTTACTTATACCATGGTTCTCTATATAGTCCTCCAACAACCTTTTGGTGAACTTAATACTATTATTGGGTCAAAATTTCATAATATTCTTCCAAAAAATATTTTTTATCCTTCTTCCCTTTTAGAGTAATGCAACTAATCACCTTGGACTTGTTGTTTTTAACCATAAACCATTCCCTTATACTGTAATAATCACTGAATAAGACATAATATATCTTCCTATTAATGTCACTAATTGATATCATTCCATTCATATCAATATTTATCAATTTGAAAAACCTTCTTGAATTTTTATTTGTTAAGCATGTATATATTTTAAATAATAACATATTTTTGAAAAATATTTCATATGTGAGTATAACCACATGAAATTATAGGGATGTCACAAGCTCTCTAATTCATCACAATATCATTTAATGAATTTTGGATCAAGTGTATAATCCTTTTATACCACAATATATTTTATTTATCCTTACATCAAAAATACATATGTTATTATTTACTGATGAGGTAGTGGTTCTTATTTGTGTGCTTACCTTTCAACAAAACTATACCATTATTCCTATTGAAGATATAAATATTCTCAATAAAATTTACTAAATTTACTATGTCACATAAATGATTAAAACGTCACATGTTGTGATATAGACCTTCATTGACCAATACATACTCACGTATTATGTATTTACCCCCAAATTTGAATTTTACCGATCAAATAATCATTAATCCTTCATAATTGAAAAATATGATGACACCTTTTTGTCATACATAATGTATTTGACTAGATTATTATTTCCCATAATATAAGAAGTATATATTCTATTAGGAATATATAAACCAGTATGATCTAATGATTTCAAGTAAATATCTACAACCACTACCTTCTAATATATTTTATTATTGATTAATGTTTTTAATTCACACCTAATGTTTATTAGAATTTTTGATCTACCTATAATTATGATATAATAAGTTCATCTTACAAATAATTAAAACAATTTTTATTTTAATCCCATTTAATGATTCCTTGAAATATTTTATATGGCCGCTTTGGGTCTCTAAAGAAATATTCCTCCATATTTTCAATTAGAATAACTAATCCATATATCCATATCCACCATACTAGATTCAATATCCACGTAAAGAAAATATTTAATGTTGAACTTTTCTTGGTTTAATTCTTTCACCTTATGCCCACCAATATCTCTTATCCATAGAGCATATATTTAGAGAATATCCAATCTCCCCATAATAATAATAAATGATTCATTGTGTACTCTTACCTTTATTTTATATAACTCTGGTTTTCTTAAGGGTTCTTCGAGGGTTTGGATTTTTAATCACACCCAAATGAACCTTCATTCATGGATAGGGTGCTAGTGGAATAGCCTCAACCAAAACTACTTTCTTTTGAATAGTAGAAATGAAAAATCATTCATTTTGATGTGTCTATTTCACCTTTTCTATAGTATATTAAATCTAATTTTTATATATCACATTGAGTGTCATGTGTCTCTCTTAATAATTTATTTCTCATTATAGACTGATGGATTCTACCCAAATATCTTAGATACGTTTAACTTGATCTTTAAATGTGTTTTTCAAAACATTTATGACACATGTATACTCTTTGATCCTGAGTTTTTACTCAATAACCATCTCTAATTTTTATAGATTTTTATATTTTATGTTTTCATTTTCCAAATTTTACTCAGACTTATTTTCTTTCTATTGATACTTATGGAGATTTTCATAAGAAATAAATTTATTGGCTATGTTATGTTTATATCTCTAAAAACCTGTCTCATTAATTATAGACCCTACATATAATTGGAGATCAAATATTTATTAAACTTCTACATCATCAAAATTACCTCCTTAATTTTTTTGTATCTTTTCTAAAATAGACATGAGGGGGTCACCTTTAAGTTTACTAAATTACTCAATCTCTTCCACTTATATATCTTACGAGCAATTATCCTATTGTGAGTATAGGTTATTCTTCTTGATGAAGTTGGGATTAGTATTTCTACTACCTTTCACATTATTTAAATGATTCTTTGTGATAAATTAATCATCTTCATCATCACCTTGAATATTCTTAGGATATATTTGTTCTATGTTCCCAACGATTCCACAATAAAAGAATACAAGTAGAAGTTTACCTTTGAACTCTCATTTTCATCTTTTCAGATTTTAGGAAAGGAATAACATAAATTCATCAACCTATTCATATTCATGATTATTATACATGGTTAGATTCATAAATGTATTGAATTAATCTTTTTAAGACTTCCCTTTTTTTAGAAACCTTGTTATCATTGTTCCTTATCTTATATGTAATTAGTGCACTATGAAGACTACTCAACACTAAATCCATTGAATATTTACCAATAAGAGAAAAATATATTTGGATTAAATAATGGTGTAAATTTTCTCAATATGTGATTGATAATTATAAATTCATAAAAGGATTCTACAAGTCAATACATATTTTCCAAAATCACATTTACTTTATCAAATAATTACCCTAAAAATTTATTTAGGTGCATCCTCAAGTCCTCATACTTGTTACATAAAACCTAAAATTTATCTTATCAAACTTTTGAGTTGTCTTCAATGATTTAAAAATTAATTACAACATGGAATGTGAAGATTTATATGACATCACCTTAACACATTTCTGTTGGGAAAAGACCGCTAAACACATTAATCCCCTTAGCATCGACATCAAAATATTGGTGATCTCTCTATGATAGAGATCTGATATTCAAACTGATTGTGATAACATAAATAAAATATTTTTAAACATCCAATCCAAAGGATCGAAAATATTTAAGTATTTTATTCTTGTAACATTGAATGTTATTTCCATCTAAGATGAGAATCTCTTTTTTATTTACTACTTCCATGAATTCCACTTAGAGTAGAATTCTACAGACATGAACCTATAACTATAATACCACTTCTTAGCCTCAGAAATGGAAAATACCTTGAGGGGTGGGGGTGGGGGGTATACCACCCCTAGATTTTTCAAAATGTATCTTCTTAGATAAATTTAGTTTCTTTGATATCTTATGTTGTACGCAACAACCAGCTTAACTATACAATAAAATATTATTATAACCAAGATGTTAAATTAGATAGAATTAATGTTATTAAAAGAATTATGAAATTTATATATATTAATTTATTTTATATTCATCCAATATATCTTATAGGAATAACATAATAATAAATCCAATGTTACTCATAGAAACCTATATTTTTCTAAAAGTAGTTTTGTCACATTTTAATGGCGCACTTGTTTTAAAACTAAATTTTGACAGTTGAAAAAATAATTTTTTAAAAAATAAACATCATTTATAAAATTTTAATATCAAAATTTACTTTGGTTTAAGTTTTTGTATTTTTTAGATAAGTTTCATATTTTGATGAATAATGAAAAATATATATTTTAAATTGAAAACAACTTTTTCATCTAAATAATTTATAGTGTTAAAATATTTTTTATTGTTATTAAAGAATAATTAGATAAATTTTATATCATTTAATCCATTTAGTGTCTTTGGAATAATTTTCCAATTGAATTTGGATATAATTTTTTTTCAATATTTGGAATGTTTTCACATTAATAACATCTTTTCTCACCGCGTCAATGAGATTAATTTTAAATTAATTTATCAAATTATGTGTTTTGAATTATGAAAAATTGATTCCATATTTTTTATTAGAATGTTTGAATTTGGTAAATAGTTCCCTTTTATTTTTGGAAAATATGAATATTAACTTTAGTAATTTTTGTTACCAAAGTTAAGGGAAAATTGCACAATTAAGAGTAAAAAAATACTATAAATATGATAAAATTAGAACAAAACTTTTCATAATTTTATTATAAGAGTGTATTTAGAAAAAAATAATCCTTGGGATGATTTTATGGCCTCTTAGAGATACATGGATGAATTTAATCCTTTTATAATATTTTATTTTAAGAAAAGTAAAATATTCTATACTCGTGTTTTTAATAAGTATTAAAATTTTAATATGTGGTTATTGATAACATATATTAGACTACAAATATTAATTTTAAAGATAAAATATTTATGTTCATAATGATAATTTATTTTTTATTTTTAAGAAATAAATATTTACCTTAAAGGCTTACACAATAATGATGTTGTAATTGTTTAATTAATGGGAATATCAAAAAAATGATTATAAAAATATTAAAATAAATATAATTTGAGATAAATAATGTCATAAAAAAATTAGTTGATAAATTTTACTTTTATTTGATATGTTTAAAGTGATTATTTGAGGATATATTATTTTTTAAAAGTCAAAATAATGAATAGTGTCAAAATCTCCATTAATGTTATATTAAAATAAATAATATTTAATTAAAAGATATAAAATTGTTAAAATATAAAATTTTTCTAAATAATTTATATAAGTTTAAAAATGTTAAAATTGATTTAATTATGGTTAATTTTTCAATTTATAGAAATAATACTGACCCTCAAAGAGTAAAAATTGATGTTTTCATGGAAAGAGTTAAATAGATTATGTAATTCCCCAACCCTAGTTACCCAGAGTCGGTGCATTATTACATAACATTGGCATGATCACAAGAAAGATCAAATCTCGAAAGATCGATTGGTTTAGTAGCCTTGGAAACACTAGATATTTTCATAAAGTTTTACATTACATCAAAAAGATAAATACTACTACAACAACATAGTCTCCATATTCCACACTCATATCCACACATAAAATCCCAGCAAGTCATTCATAACTTACTTCTTCACATCCTGGAAAAAATAAAACATAGAAAAGGGGTGAGCTCAAATGCCCATAAGGATAACAATATAGCGGAACTTTAAAAAATAAGCATAAACATTTAAGGCAATGCATTACTAAAACAAAAGCCTTTTAAACTTTAACTTCAACATAGTATGGAAAAAGTAAAATGAAATAATGCCACTTACTTATTCACATGGATATTCTACTAATCTAATAATCACATGCAATATCAATAACCACTTTCATAATGATGGAATGCATAATTCCAAACTATCATAACCACATAGCCAAGGCCTCGTGCCAAGACTACAAATAAGATATTGCCAAGGCCTTGTGCCAAGACACTAGTTTGTCTCATGAGACCTACCGATGCATCGAGGAGATATAGCGGGATCCACCCGTCACATATTAAGTCAAATTCATTCCCATATGAAAAGGTTTAAACATAATATAAACATTCGTATTAAAACTAGCATACGAAATGTCAATACTTTCACCATAAACCATGAATGGTATAAAAATATCACATCCACAGTCAAACATATCACAAAACCTTCAATACAACATAGATGTTTTGTATCATAATAAATCAACTTCACATAAGCGTAAAATCCAACAAAGGATGTTGACATAGATGAAATCAAAACAATTTTTAGAGAAATATCTCTTCTTATTTTGAAATAATTTAAGAGCCATATAAAATAAAACATTTTCTTTGAAAATATTTTTATAAGCTTGTAAGGGAATCTTTGAAGATTTTATCACGGTGGAAAATAGCCGCACCCGCCGTATAAGTTAAAAAAAACATTCTTACCTTAATTCTGTTGAAAAGGTTAAAAAGGACCTTGTTTTGAAAATGACGGAAAGATTCCTTTATAAACCACTTATAAAAGTCAAAAAGGGTATAAATGACTTTAACTCATATTCTAGTAAATAGTAAAAATGTTTTGAAATACATTTTTAAGAAACATGGATGTGGATGATAAAGAGATCCCAGTAGATTATTACGTATAAACAACCTCGGATAATGAAGAGATTGTGAAATAACCCTTACCTTGTACTTTTCCTTGGTTGGGGTAGGTTAACCTCCTGTATAATGTTGATATATTTTTTATTAAATTATAAAAGAATCATATACATTAATATGATATCATATATGATCTTTTAACATTGATTTGTTAATAATATCTTTGTATTATCGTTGTTTCGGGTGTTAACTTACTCGTTTTTTATATGTTTTGTTACGTAAGCCATGTTTGTAATGGATAGGTTGTATATTATTCATATACAGAATGATATCAAGTCCTTAAACATTATTTTTAAATCATAAAATGATAATTATACTTGAATGGATATGATGGAGAATGAATCTCATCGCGTTCGTGGAGACGGTAGTCCGTACGTACGCACGAGCGACAATATCATTCTTTTGATATTAAAATAATATATAAATGGATGGTATATCATATATACAGAATCATTAACAAGTTATATTTATTATTTACATGAGTTACACATCATTATTATACCCATCCAAATAATAATATATTGAATAACAATTACACCACGACGTGGAGACGGTAAGCCGTACGTACGCACGTATGGTGACATGTTATTCAAAGGGTGGATAGAATACTGAATATGGTTGTACCATATTTATAATAACATCACAGTATATATATGATACTGGAGTTATTATTTTAGAATGGTAACAACAAAGGAAGAAGAAGTGGAAGAAGAAAGGAACTTGGAAAAGGGTGGTGAAATCATTACCTCTTCTTCGGTTTCTTCCTTTTGATTTGATCAAAAGGGCTCCTTAGGTTGGCTTTCTGATCAAACTAAGGCCTCTAGGTTTTAGTGAGGGAAGTTGGGATAGTATTTGGGCAGATTTTGGCCGAACCAAAAGGCTTTGAAGGTGTGAAGAAATGATAAGGAGGAGTTCCCTTTTATAAGAGGGGTGAGGGGCACCTTTGGAAAAGCTAGAAATATTAATTTATAATAAATTCATATTCGGTTTCTAATGACTCCAAAGTTGATTATTTAAATTTTAATGTGGGTATGGTTCTAAAAACACTCAACCAATAGAATTTAGACAGGTTTGGGTACTTATATTAACCTTACCTTTAAGTATTAACTCTTAGTTAATTAGTTTCACTTTTACAATGTCTCTTTGTATTTTTATATAATATGGTTAATAAACTTACTATATACATCCAAGAGACCCCCAAGTGGTCCATTAATGATACAATTATCATGATATAAGTCTCTTGGCCGAACCTTAGATTTTTAGGAATTTAATATCAATTAATAATATAATATTTATTTTAAAAACTCTTTTATGTCAATTTTGACACCATTCAATAGTTGATTTTTGTGAAACTCATAAAAGAATTATTACTTCTAACAAAGTTAATTAAATCAATCATAATATGTCATATTATCCTATAAAATTATTTTAATTCATTAAAAGTCTCAAATTATATTTATTTGGGTATTTATAATATCAACAATTATAAATTTTCAGTATTATGGTAATTACTGCATCATCATTGTGTCATAAATAAGGTAAATTATTTAATCTATAAAAATTATAAATAAAATATCATCATGTAGGAAATCTTTTTATATTTCTAATTAATATTTAAAATATAAAATCAAAAATATATAACCCTATGTAAAAATTGGTTTTCTAAAAGATATATGCTTGTGTCATTTTTGTATTCATTTTAACTTAATTAAAATAAAGTGTCCCTATCACCTACAAGTGGCTCCATGGGGTCCCAAAATCGACCCAAAGATGCCTATGGTCAAACACGTATCAAGAAATAATGTTATGACACGTTTTAGGGTAATTTAGTATTATTATAATATTATTTTTTAACCCATATTTACAGGATTTATCCTTAGCCATGGTAAATAAAATATTTACCGCAGTAATTATTCAAAATGCCTAAAAATAAATGTTACCTATTTACACAATTTAAACATCCTGATTCCAAATATGGAATACATTTTTCCAAATTCAAAACACAGAAGTGGCAGAAATTAATTTAAAATTAATTCCCGTTGTTAAAACAAAAAATGTGTTTTTAAGAGATAATAACTATCAAAAGATTGACACTTGTTTATGTCCAGTATAATTGTAAAATTATGTCCAATGGCCAAAATTGTATTAAATGGTAAAAATATATTCTAAATATACTTTAAAACATCTCAATTTCATAATTTATCACTATTAATTATTTTGATTAAAAAAGTCGTTTTTAATTAAAATTTAGTAATTTTCACTATTCATGAAAATATTAAAGGCATCCGAAAAGTACCAAAATTTCACCTTAGGATAAATTAGATATTCTGAATCCAAAAATGAAGTCCATTTTAAAATATAAATTATATATAATTTTAAAAAGTTGGTATTACTATTCATAACGGCTAGTTTGATTGGTTATAGTGTGTTAGAACTCGGTGTTGCGTACAACACACGCTATCACATTATTCAAAGAGAAGCGTACCGTAGAAGCTTGGGGTGTTACATTCTCCCCTCATTCAAATAATTTCGTCCTCGAAATTTCTAGAATACTTATCACATGAAAAGACTCGGGTGGTTCTTCATCATAAGTTCCTCGGTTTCCCACGTTGCCACTTCCATCTTATGGTTCCTCCATAAAACTTTTACCAGACGCGTCGTCCGGTTTCTCAGTACTTGTTCTCTCGTATCAAGAATCCTGACGGGCTCTTCGCAATTAGATAGATCGGGTTCCAGTTCTAATTCTTCATAGGTGAGTACATGCGTTGGGTCAGGCATGTATTTCCTCAATAGAGATACGTGGAGCACATCGTGAACTTTGGAGAGACTTGGCGGCATTGCCAATCGGAAATCTACAACCCCAATTCGTTCTAGAATTTCGAAAGGTCCGATGTACATGGGACTCAATTTACCTTTCTTACCAAAATGCATGACTCCCTTCCAGGGAGATACCTTTAGAAAAACATGATCACCGACTTGAAATTCCAAATCCTTCCTTCGATTATCGGCATAGCTCTTCTGCCCACTTTGAGCTGCTTTGATGTGATTTTGGATTACCTTCACCTTTTCCATCGTTTCCTCCACTAGTTCTGGGCCTACAAGTTTTCTTTCACCAATGTCATCCCAACAGGTTGGTCTACGACATCTCTTTCTGTATAACGCTTCATATGGTGCCATCTGAATACTCTAATGGAAGCTGTTGTTATAGGAAAATTCTACCAGAGGTAAATATTGATCCCACATACCCTGAAAGTCAAGTGAGAAAGATTTCAACATGTCTTCTAAGGTTTGAATAGTCCGTTCTGATTGTCCTTCTGTCTCAGGGTGGTAAGCAGTGCTCAAATGAAGTTCAGTATCTAGGGATTTCTGAAAACTTTTCCAGAATCATGAAGTAAAACGGGGATCACGATCAGAAACAATCAATAGGGGTACTCCATGAAGTCTCACAACTTCATTAATATATATTCTTACTAGACGTTCCAGGGGTAGATCTTCTCTTATAGCAAGAAAATGTGCTGACTTGGTAAGACGATCAACAATAACCCATATTGCATCATTCCTTTGAGGAGTCTTTGGTAGCCCCATGACAAAGTCCATCATAATATTGTCCCATTTCCACTCCGGTATGGGAAGAGGTTGCATGACTCCTCCAGGCTGTTGCCTTCCAGCTTTCACTTATTGACAAACCATACATCTTGACACAAAATCAGCAATCTCCCTCTTCATGTTATCCCAACAAAAATTTTCCTTCAAATCCCTATACATTTTGGTTCTCCCAGGGTGTATAGAGAAATTGGAACTATGAGAATCATCCAACAATTCCCTTTTTAGATCAAGTATATCAGGAACACAAAGCCTCTTCCCGAATTTCAAAATTCCATTTTCATACACAAAATCTCTCAATCTCCCATCATTCACAGCTTTAATCTTCTTTGGAAATTCTTCATCATCAGTCTGGGAACTCTTAATTATTTCTAGTAAATATGGTTTGGCAACCATTTGAAAAAGAATTGATGTTTCGCCTTCCCTAGTTATTCCCATGTCCATATTCACTAGATCCATGAAAATTGGATCCCTTTAAATTCTCATATTGTTCAAAACTCCATGGTCTTTTCTGCTCAAAGCATATGCCACCTTGTTTGCTTTCCCCGGGTGGTAGTGTATCGTACAATCATAATCCTTGAGTAATTCAAGCCATATCCTTTGCCTCATGTTGAGTTCTTTTTGTGAGAAAATATACTTCAAACTCTTGTGATCAGTATAAATCTCACATTTTTCACCATAGAGGTAGTGCCTCCATATCTTCAAATCAAATATCGCAGCTGCTAACTCGAGAACATGAGTAGGATAGTTTTTCTCATGAATTTTCAACTGTCGTGATGCATAGGAAATAACTCTATCATTCTGCATAAGGACACAACCAAGTCCTTTCTTCGATGCATCACTATAAATAACGAACCCATCATTCCCCAATAGTAGAGTCAATATAGGAGCATTGACTAATATTCTCTTCAGTTCCTTGAAAAATTCTTCACAGTCTTTTGTCCAAACAAATTTAACCCCTTTACGTGTGAGCTTCGTTAATGGGTTATCCAATCGGGAAAAATTCTGGATGAAATGTCGATAATAACCTTCCAAACCAATAAAACTACATACCTCAGTTATAATCGTAGGTTCTGGCCATTCTTGGATCGCCTTAGTCTTAGAAAGATCAATAGAGATTCCATATTTATAGAAAATATGGCCAAGAAAAGAAATCACATGAAACCAGAATTCACACTTGCTAAACTTCCCATATAATTCATGTCTTCTCAGAGTCTTCAGGATAATGCGCAAGTGATTTTCATGATCTTCGTAGCTTTTGGATTATACCAAGATATCATAAATAAATACCACCACAAATTCATCAAGATAATCTTTGAAAACTCTATTCATCAGATCCATGAATATAAAGGGTGCATTAGTCAATCCAAAAGGCATTACAGTAAACTCGTAATGCCCATACCTGGTTCGAAATTCTGTCTTCGGAATGTCTTCCTTCTTCACACACAACTGATGGTATCCAGATCAAAGGTCAATCTTTGAAAAGTATTGGTCTCCATGAAGTTGGTCAAATAAATCATCAATGCGAGGTAGGGGATACTTGTTCATTATCGTTATAGCATTGATCTCCCTGTAGTTGATACATAACCTCATAAATCCATCTTTCTTTTTAACAAAAAGAACAGGGTCTCCCTATAGAGAAACACTAGGGATAATAGATCCTTTATTACTCAATTCCTCTAGTTGTTTCTTTAGTTCGACTAACTCTACAATGGCCATTCTATAAGGGGTCTTCGATATAGGCCTTGATCCAGGAATTAAATCAATGGAAAACTCAACTTCTTATTCTGGAGGATGTCCAGGTAAATCTTCCGGAAATACATCTACAAATTCATTCACAACAGGTACATCCTCTATTTGAACATTCCTTTCCTCACCCACAGTTATTTCATTCTCTTCCTCCCCAATAATTGAATTTAGTTGAGCTACTAAGGGTGGATCTAGATAAGAATTAGGTGGTGACGATTCTTCTCTAAAGATAAAGTGTTCCTTATCATTATCATCAAGAATTGTAACCTCTTTATTCTTACAATAAATCTTCGCATCATAGTCCGAAATCCAGTCCATACCGAGGATTATATCAAACTCAATCATAGGTATGACGATGATATCAGCAGATAAAGAACATTTATGTGCTCTAATGGGGGCTGATTCACAAAACTTTGTTACAATGATACTTTCCTTACGAGTTTTAACAGATAACTCCCTTGTTAAATCAAATTGGAAATATCTAATTTTCTTAGAAAACTGGGAAGATATGAAACAATGCGATGATCCAGAATCAAATAATGCATTTTCTAAACTTGAGGAAACCCTTAAATTACCTGCCACCACGTCTTTCAGAGCTTCTACCTCAGCAGTAGTGATAGCATAAGCTTGGCCTTGATCCCTTGGCCTTTTCTGAGATAAGTTCTCCTGATGCTTAGGACATTCATTTGCATAATGCCACATCTCCCTGCAATTGTAGCATTGAACGTTGGTGGCTTCCTTCTTCCCCTTGAAATCACGAGCTTGGTGGCCTTTTTCACCACACTTGTAACAGACTCCCATTCCCTTCAAGTAAGTACCAGGGTGTTTCTTCCCACATTTACCATAGGATGGATATTCAACCTTTCCCTTCTTCCCCTTATTTCTATTTCCAGATTGATCAGCAGGTCTCTTCTTCTCTTTCTTTGCTTTAAAGTCATAAGACTTAGAGAATTTGTTTTCAGTCTTGATAGCACATGAGACAATGTCTTCGTACGATGAAAAGGATTGTGAGACTAATACTCGACGAAGATGGTTTTAACACATCAAAGAAACGACCAATATTACTTCTTGGGTTACATATATAATCTCCGGTATACCTTGCTAACCTTTTAAAGTTATCCTCATACTTTGAGACATTCTCATCCTCCTTTTGTCTCAGACTCATAAATTGCCTTTCCATATCTGCTCGATGGTCGCGAGGAAAGTATTTTTCTAAAAATAGATCTTTGAACTCCCTCCATTACATATTTGATTCTTCATCATCTTTCTTCGTGTTTTGAATCAATGAACACCGTTGATCAGCATCTCCAGTGTGGCGGTAAACTACCATGATAACTTATTCTCTTTCACTACTCCCCAAATCCTGAAATATTTTCTCTATGGAATTTATCCATTTCTCAGCTACTAAGGGTTTTTTAATCCCATTGAAATTTGGTGGTTGTTGCCTCATGAATTGATCTATCATTGATCCTCCACACTGTGGATCAGGGTGCTCCATACGGGTAAGGTTATTATTCATAACCTGAGTGAGTTGTCCTAGTATGGTGACTAGATGATCGGCACCAGTTGCATCACCAGATCCACTATAATTATCTTGAGCAGGAGGGAAATCCCTACATGGAGTGCGTGCATTGATACAGTTTCCATTTCTTCCACTAGCTTCCATTTCTAAACAATGACATAAACTAGATTAGTTTATGAATCAAAATACATAATCCCATACTTATAAAACACTTAACATAAATAGAACTATTTATGGATATAATCCATAATCATAAGAATGTTTTCTTTGAGGAAGTATATAGTCATAGACCCTTCATAATGATTTGTAAAGAAAATGAGAGTTATCCTAAGCATATCCCCCGGTTTGTCATAACCAAGAGTGCAACAAGGCCCGTTGTCGTGCACCAGTTCCCGTTCGAGTCTAGCTCAAAGCGGTGTTTTCGGGTTTTACCCCTAGGTACATCTGTTCCAGAGCTGCCTCTACCTGCTCGTATCCAGACAGGGATGTATTTCTCGGAAAACTCACAAAATATCTACAATACCAAAATTTTAGGAAGTTCTTCTATACTAATCCTCAAAGTTCATCTTAGGTCTACGTGCTCTAATCATAGTTTATCTAAATATAGCTTCCAAGGTTTGTATTAAAATTCCTCTGATACCAACTGTAACGCCCCAACCCTAGTTACCCAGAGTCGGTGCATTATTACATAACATTGGCATGATCACAAGAAAGATCAAATCTCGAAAGACCGATTGGTTTAGTAGCCTTGGAAACACTAGATATTTTCACAAAGTTTTACATTACATCATAAAGTGAAAAACTACTACAACAACATAGTCTCTATATTCCACACTCATATCCCCACATAAAATCCCTGCAGGTCATTCATAACGTACTTCTTCACATTCTGGAAAAAATAAAACATAGAAAAGGGGTGAGTTCAAATGCCCAGTAAGGATAATAATATAGCGGAACTTTCAAAAATAAGCATAAACATTTAAGGAAATGCATTACTAAAACAAAAAACTTTTAAACTTGAACTTCAACATAGTATGGAAAAAGTAAAATGAAATAACGCCACTTACTTATTCACATGGATATTCTACTAATCGAATAATCGCATGTAATATCAAAAACCACTTTCATAATGATGGAATGCATAATGCCAGAATATCATAACCACATAGCCAAGGCCTCGTGACAAGACTACAAATAAGATTTTTCCAAGGCCTTGTGCCAAGACACTAGTTTGTCTCATGAGACCTACCGATGCATTGAGGAGCTATAGCGGGCTCCACCCGTCACATATTAAGTCCAATGCATTCCCATATGAAAAGGTTTAAACATAACATAAACATTCATATTTAAACTAGCATACGAAATGTCAATACTTTCACCATAAACCATGAATGGTATAAAAATAACACATCCATAGTCAAACATATCAAAAAACCTTCAATACAACATAGAAGTTTTGTATCATAATAAATAAACTCCACATAAGTGTAAAATCCAACAATGGATGTTGACATAGAAGAAATCAAAACTCTTTTTAGAGAAATATCTCTTCTTATTTTGAAATCATTTAAGAGCCATATAAAATAAAACATTTTCTTTGAAAATATTCTTATAAGCTTATAATGGAATATTTGAAGATTTTATCACGGCGGAAAATATCCGCACCCGCCGTATAAGTTAAAAAAAACATTCTTACCTTAATTCTGTCGAAAAGGTTAAAAATGACCTTGTTTTGAAAATGATGGAAAGATTCCTTTATAAACCACTTATAAAAGTCAAAAAGGGTATAAATTACTTTAACTCATAATCTAGTAAATAGTAAATTTTTTTTGAAATACATTTTTAAGACACATGGATGTGGATGATAAAGAGATCCCAGTAGATTATTACGTATAAACAACCTCGGATAATGAAGAGATTGTGAAATAACCCTTAACTTGTACTTTTCCTCGGTTGGGGTAGGTTAACATCCTGTATAACGGTGAAATAATTGTTATTAAATTATACAAGAATCATATACATTAATATGATATCATATATGATCTTTTAACATTGATTTGTTAATAATATCTTAGTATTATCGTTGTTTAGGATGTTAACTTACTCATTTTTTTATATGTTTTGTTATGTAAGCCATGTTTGTAATGGATAGTTTGTATATTATTCATATACAAAATGATATCAAGTCCTTAAAAATTATTTTTAAATCATCAAATGATAATTATACTTGAATGGATACGATGGAGAATGAATCTAATCGCGTTCGTGGAGACGGTAGTCCGTACGTACGCACGAGCGACAATATCATTATTTTGATATTAAAATAATATATAAATGGATGGTATATCATATATACAGAATCATTAACATGTTATATTTATTATTTACATGAGTTACACATCATTATTATACCCATCCAAATAATAATATATTGAATAACAATTACACCACGACGTGGAGACGGTAGGCCGTACGTACGCACGTATGGTGACATGTTATTCAAAGGGTGGATAGAATACTGAATATGGTTGTACCATATTTATATTAACATCATAGTATATATATGATACTGGATTTATTATTTTATAATGGTAACAACAAAGGAAGAAGAAGTGGAAGAAGAAAGGAACTTGGAAAAGGATGGTGAAATCATTACCTCTTCTTCGGTTTCTTCCATTTAATTTGATCAAAACGGTTCCTTAGGTTGGCTTTCTGATCAAACTAAGGCCTCTAGGTTGTAGTGAGGGAATTTTGGAGAGTATTTGGGAAGATTTTGGCCGAACCAAAAGGCTTTTAAGGTGTGAATAAATGAGAAGGAGGAGTGGCCTTTTATAAGAGGGGTGAGGGGCACCTTTGGAAAAGCTAGAAATATTAATTTATAATAAATTCATATTCGGTTTATAATGGCTCCAAAGTTGATTATTTAAATTTTAAGGTGGGGATGGGTCGAAAAACTCTCAACCAATATAATTTAGACAGGTTTGGGTACTTATATTAACCTTATCTTTAAGTATTAACTCTTAGTTAATTAGTTTCACTTTTACAATGTCTCTTTGTATTTTTATATAATATGGTTAATAAACTTACTATATACATTCAAGAGACCCAAAATTGGTCCATTAATGATAAAATTATCATGATATAAGTCTCTTGTCCGAACATTATATTTTTAAAAATTTAATATCAATTAATAATATAATATTTATTTTAAAAACTCTTTTATGTCAATTTTGACACTATTCAATAGTTGATTTTTGTGAAACTCATAATAGAATTATTACTTCGAACAAAATTAATTAAATAAATCCTAATATTTCATATTATCCTAGAAAATTATTGTAATTAATTAAAAGTCTCAAATTATATTTATTTTGGTATTTATAATATCAATTATTTTAAATTTTCACTATTATGGTAATTACTGCATCATCATTGTGTCATAAATAAAGTAAATTATTTTATCTCTAAAATTTATAAATAAAATATCATCATGTAGTAAATCGTTTTATCTTTCTAATTAATATTTACAATAGAAAATCCAACATATATAATCCTATATAAAAATTGTTTTTCTAAAACATATATGGTTGTGTCATTTTTGTATTCATTTTAACTTAATTAAAATAAAGTATCCCTATCACCTACAAGTGGCTCCATGGGGTCCCAAAATCGACCCAAAGATGACTATGGTCGAACATGTATCAACCAATAATGCTAGGACACGTTTTAGGGTAATTTAGTATTATTATAATATTATTTTTAACCCTTATTTACCGGATTTATCCTTAACCATGGTAAATAAAATATTTACCGCAGTAATTATTCAAAATTCCTAAAAATAAATGTTACCTATTTACACAATTTAAACATCCTGATTCCAAATATGGAATCCATTTTTCCAAATTCAAAACACAGAAGTGGAAGAAATTAATTTAAAATTAATTCCCGTTGTTAAAACAAAAAACGTGTTTTTAAGAGATAATAACTATCAAAAGATTGACACTTGTTTATGTCCGATTTAATTGTAAAATTATGTCCAATTACCAAAATTGTATTAAATGGTAAAAATATATTCTAAATATAATTTAAAACATCTCAATTTCATAATTTATCACTATTAATTATTTTGATTAAAAAAGTCGTTTTTAATTAAAATTTAGTAATTTTCACTATTCATGAAAATATTAAAGGTATCCGAAAAGTACCAAATTTTCACCTTAGGATAAATTAGATATTCTGAATCAAAAAATGAAGTCCATTTTAAAATATAAATTATTTATAATTTCAAAAAGTTGGTATTACTATTCATAACGGCTAGTTTGATTGGTTATACTGTGTTAGAACTCAGTGTTGCGTACAACACACGCTATCACATTATTCAAAGAGAAGCGTACCGTAGAAGTTTGGGGTGTTATAGATTAAATAAGGGCTAAAGCCAAATGTAAGGGTATGAATATGACCTAAACTTATCTAAAAATTATTTTTTCAGATTATTTAGACCCAAAATAATTCTAGATTCTAAATAAATATATTTATATCCATTTTATATAGAAAATTAATTTATCTTAATTTAATATCTTGAGAGTTTTCAAAAGTACTCCTCACCTCAATTTTAAAAGGGAACCCCCTCCTTCACTTATTCACACCACTTTTAGCGTTATATATTAACAAAAACCTACCCATTTCTCTTAAAAATAGTTATACAAGTTATAGATATCATGTTCTTCCAAAAAGACAAACCCTATATTTCTTATGACGAGATCTAAAAGAAGTCCGCCAAAGAAGTGGTAATCATTTTTACCATCTCATTCAAGTTAATTTCTTCTTATACTCCCTATTAATGTGTTATTTATATTCTAAATTCATAAATAATTTATACTATATATTATTATTATTATGGTACCACCATATTCCCCTTTATATCCATCCTATGAAAAACTAAAGCACCAAGCGTGTGTATGTATGACTTACCATCTCCATGTTGTGGTGTAATGTGTTTTTCATCACAACTTTACTTAGATGGGTATAATGATGGAAATAATGGATATATATATATATATTAAATATTACACTATATTTATTCTAAAAAAATTAATATACCATACACTTCATTACACTTTCACCATTAAGGGAATGATATTGTCGTTCGTGGGTATGTACGACCTACCATCTCCACGACGTGATGTGATTCATTTTCCATGTTATACATTAAATAAAGATTTTAATAATTTATATAATGAATAAATATAATATTTATAACCTAAATATCATTCTAGACATGACTGATCTATATAACAAGTAAGATAACTCGAACTTTCAATACAAAACAAGTAAGGGAAAACATGGTAATTAACACCTGAAATAGTAAAATGAATAAAATATTACTAATAAAGGAATGTTAAAAAGTTATAAAGGGATAATATATGATATAATAAATATTATTATGATTCTTTTATAAGTTAAAAATGTGTTTAAAACCACTATTAATGATTTTCAAATAGATATGTAAGAAATAGGACCTAAGGTAAGGGTTTAATTTACAATCTCATCATTAATCGAGATTGTTTCTGTTCAAGTATCCATTAGGGAATATATTTTTGTCTATTTCTAGGTTTTCAAAAAATATTTTAAGATAGGTTTTTACAATTATCTAAAAAATAGACTTTTCACCCTGGTTATAATTTCTATAAAATGGTTGGAAGAAAATATTTTCGTCATTTTCCAAATGAGGTATTTTATGACTTTTCTGACAAAAATAAAGAAGAAAATTTTTCTTAACTAATGTGGCATGAGTGGATTTTTTGGAAGTCATGAAACATTATTTTTTATGCTTCCTTTACATGTTCATAAGTTTATTTTCAATGAAAATAGTTTGTTTTATAATTTTATTGAATTTTTAAAAAATGATTTCTAAATAAAAAGGGGTATTTCTCTCAATAAAGTTTTAATAACATTATTAGGGTATTTTTACCTATGTCAAAATACATTGGTATATATTTTTCTTAATTGAGTTTTATGTCTTATAATACCATCTACTATATTTTATTGAATGGTTTATGATCAGTTTGATTGTGGATGTGATTTTTTGATTCCATTCATGGTTTATTGTTAAAGTATTCACATTTTATATGCTAGTTTTTTAATATGAATTTTTATGTTGTTTTTGTTTCATCCATTTCATATGATGAATCTATTGAAATTAGTATGTGATAGGAAGGGACCATTATATCCCCTCAATAAATTGGTAGGTCTCATGAGACAAACTAGTTTGGGTATTGGCCGAGGCCTTACCCATTTATGTATGGTGTCTTGGTCGAAGCCTCAACGACATGTTTATGATATATGACATTCTGAATTACCTCATTATGAGATTAGTTATTAATATTAGATGTGATTATTCAATTAGTAGAATATCCATGTGATTATTTATATGGAATTATTTGATTGTTATATATTATTTCCACATTATACTCAAGATTATGTTTAAATGGATTGTATTTCAGTAAATCACCATGCCTTAATGTTTATAATTATTTATTCATTATAGCTTACATTGTAATATTAACCTTACTAAGCATCCAAGATCACCCATTTCTTATATTTTTTCCATGATGCCAAGATGTATATTATGATTGACATGCAAGGATAAGCAATGTGAATAACTGTTCTCTTAAAATAATCATTATGTTGTATTTTATATTTTCATTTGAAATGTATGTTTCAAGTATGTATCTAGTTTTGTGAAACTAATAAACTATTAGATTCATCAACATGTGATTCCTTGTATAATATGACAATGTAATAAAGTAACCACTAAGTCTAGTCCAATGTGGTCAGGGTCTTCATATCTGGTGAATTTGGTGAAGTTAGATCTATTGGAGTGTTGTTTTGGAATGGTGGTATTGGCTCGACAATTCCTTGGTACTGTTCAATGGGTCTGGTCCTGAGTGATGCGTCCATAGTAGTTTGGCGGGTTGGTCTGGCCGACCGTTTTCCCTGGTTCCCTCTTTTCCTCAAAGTGAATTTGGTTATTGTTGTTTGGTTTCTCTATTGGGATGGTTTGGACTTGGGCGATGTTCTAAGCCCAACCCGATTATGGTTCCCTTTTCTTATTATTCCCTTTTCCTTTTCAGTTCTCACTAACCCAAAAAAGTGACTTATTTGAAAAATAAAAATAAAATAAAAAATTTTAGTCAGTAATAATGTAACCACTGAGTCTTGGATACTGGGGTTGGGGTCCTCAATTTTGGTATCAGAGGAAGTTTAGTAGAACATATAAAAACTAGATTTAAAAAAAATATATATTAGGGATACTTATCCCTATAATGGACATTGAATATTACCAAAGAAACTGATCCTATTATTTTGAGATTATTTATACATAAATTTTCAATTTATGTTAAGTGTTTTACTAGTTCTCTGTTATCCATTATGATTCATAAAATAATCTAGTGTATGTAATTGTTTAGAAATGGTTCTTAGTAAAAGGAATGGAAACTGTATCAACACATGTAATCCATTTAGGGATTTCCCTCCTATGCAAGATAATGATGGTCTAGCTAGAGCTGTAGCTAGTTCTGAACAACTTATATCTATACTGGGACAATTGAATTAGGTTATAAACAATAACCTTACCCATATTGTGAATCCTAATCCACAACATAGAGGAAAGCTTTTATACCATTTCATGAGACAACAGCCTTTATTTTTCAATGGGACTAAAAATCCATTTTTAACAGAGTAATGGAAAAGTTTTTTAGAGAATACATCTCTCACATTGGAAAGTAATGAAAGGGATAAGGTTATCTTGAAAATTTATCATCTATCAGGAGATGAATATTAATGGTGGTCATTTATTCAAAACACAAATTAGGAGGAAAAAATAATAAACAAGTAACAAAAGGATTTCAAATAACTTTTCATGAAAAAATATTTCCTTCGCGAACAAAGAGTATATATGGATAGAAAATTATTGAATCTATGAAAAAATAAGGATAATAAAGTTTCTAAATATAAATCCAGCTTTATAAGGTTTCAAATGAATGTTGCGTATAACATACGTAATCCGAAGAAAAATATTGATTGATTTTTGGATGGGATTAATACATTTTTTCAGAACACATTAGTATCCCAAACATTATCATCATATGAGGATATAGTATAATGTTCCATAAAGATAGAGAAATAATTTTCCAAGACTTACGGCTTAAATGGAATGAATGATAAGAAGAGGGATTCTGAGTACTCTGGAAATGGAAATAATGAAAAGTGGAAGAAGGGAAGAGTAAAATTTTCATCCTACAATTAATATGCAAAGAAATATCTTGGAAAATGCTAATTGCGAATAGAATATTATTACGTGGGTGGAGAAAAAGACCATGAATACCATTATTCAAAGTTCAATAATGAATTCAGTAATGTGAAATGTTTAAAATTTATGGAGATGAGACACTATGAAAATATTATCCTAAGCAGCAAGAAAAATTTCCCCAAAAAAGAACAAGGGAAAAAGGATAAGATTATATGATCACAACATCTGAGGTTGAAGTTCCTAATGATATAGTGTCAAGTAGTTTAACCATCTCCTAAAATTTAGTTAATTCTTTATTTGATTATGGATAATCAGATTATTTTATATCTTACTAGTTTTTGAAGAAAATTAGACATTTTCCTTTTGATTTATTAAGTGAGTTATCATTCAAAACTCATAATGGAAGTCTTATTACAAAGAATATGTGTTGGTAAATGCCCATTATGAAACATCAACATTATTTATTCTCTAAACTTATAATTATACTTATGGTTTAATTTTATATAATCTTTTGTATGGAATGTATTTTCAAATATGATGAAAAAATTTCTTCTATGAAGAAGAAAATTATGATTTCAGAGGAAGATAATGAATTTAATTTATTTAGAGTAGAAAATTCACCATAAAATTCCTATCTGTATCCACCTCTAGTAGCTATACTGAATGAAATTATTGGGAAGAAAGAGAAAAAAACATCTAGGGATGATAAAGGTAATCTTAAAATTAAGGATGTACCTATTATAAATGAATACATTGATGTATTTACTGTGGAATTACCTAGACACCCATAGAGTGTGAAGTTAAGTTTTCCATTTATTTAATCCTTTATGAAAGACCATATCAATTAATCCCTATAGAATGACCATTGTGGAGTTAGTGGATATGAAGAGAAAAATATAGGAGTTGGGTAAAAGGGATTTATTTTCCCCAGTGTTTCTCCATGGGGGCCCCTATTATATTTTTAAGAAGAAACATGGATCCATGAGGATATGTATTAATTATTGGGTAATCAATTCTATTAAAATAAAGAACAATTATAATCTACCTCAAATTTATGATTTATTAAATGAACTTCATGGAGATAATATTTTTCCAAGATTTACCTTCATTATGGATATCATCAATTATGATTACATAAAGAAGTCATGATGAAGAAAACTTTTTGGACAAGGTATGGACATTATAAATATACAGTAATTCCATTTGGATTTACTAATGCACCCTCAATTATTATTGACCTAATGAACATAATATTCAAAGAATATCTTGATTATTTTTTGTGGTATTTATTGATATTATTATAGTGTATTCTAAAAGCTATGAAGACCATGAGATTAACATGTAGATCATTCTTGAGACTCTTAAATGGAAAGAGTTATTTGGAAATTTTAACAATTGTGAATTATGGATTTAGGAAATTTATTTTCTTATCTACATTTTCTCCAAGGATATAATATCTATTGTTCAGGTAAATACCAAGGAAATATAAGAATGACTTACACCAATGAGAATAACCGAGGTACATAGTTTCATTGGCTTAGTAGGTTACTTTTTGTGTTTTGTTCAAGATTTATCCCTATTGGATAACCCATTAACAAATCTCACATGTAAAGTGGTTATGTTCGCATTGATAAAATAATGTGAAAAATGTTATGAAGAATTAAATAAAATATTGGTCAATGATCATATCTTGAATTTTCCATTGGTAAATGATGGATTTGTGATTTATAGTGATGTGTTAAGAAAAGGACTTGGTTGTGTCCTTGTAAAGAATGATATATTTATTTCATATCCATAAAGGTAGTTAAAACTAATGAACAAAATACACAAATTATGATCTTGTGTTCGTAGCTGTAATATTTGCTCAGAAATTATGGATAAACTACATATATGGTGAAATATGTTAGATATATATAGATCAAAAAGGTTTAAAAAATATATTCTCCTAGAAATAAATCAACATGAGGAAGCGAGGATGTCTTGAACTACTTAAGGATTAGTATTGTTCAATACAAAAACCACCCATGGAAGGAAAATATGGTAGAAAATTCCTTGAGCTGGAAGGACCATTGAGTTCTGAACAAAATGAGGATTGACAGGGATCCCATGTTCATGGATATAGAAAATATGGATATGGGAATTATTAAGGACAGAGAAATATCACACCTCTATCAAATGGTTTCCAAACCTTCTTTATTGGAAAATATAAATTGTTCTCATTATGATGATGAAAATTTCCAAAAGAAAATAATTTTTTTAATGAATAAAAATTGGAAGACATTATATACGAAGATGGTATTCTTAAATTTGGAAAGAAACTTTTTGTTCCCCTTATACAAAAACTAAAAATGGAATTATTGGACTATTCTCATTGCTAAAATTTCTCTATAAACCATGGTATCACTAAGATTTATAGATATTTTAAGGAAAATTTTATGTGGGATACTATAATGTAGGAAATAACTGACTATGTGTCAAGATGTATGGTTTTATCAACATGTGAAGACTATGATACAACATCCTAGAGGATTCATGTTACCTCTTATTAAATCTCTATGGAAATGTGATGAAATTATGATGGAATTTGTTATTGGATTACCAAATACTCGAATAAGGAATGTTACGATATGGGTTATTGTTTACCTCCTTGCTAAATTAGCATATATTATTTCTATAGTATAATATTTACCTCTTG
The DNA here is from genome assembly GCA_963277665.1 of Viscum album. Lineage (NCBI taxonomy): Eukaryota > Viridiplantae > Streptophyta > Magnoliopsida > Santalales > Viscaceae > Viscum > Viscum album. The sequence goes on along the minus strand of OY728157.1, from coordinate 448,522,118 downwards.
ACCACCTAATAAGAATCTCTATTAATTATTTTTTAAGACATCATGGTACACATTTATCAATTGTGTCTGATTGAGATCCCCATTTTATATCAAAAGCATGGAAAAGTCTTCAGAAGTCTCTAGATACTAAGATTTATTTTAGCACTACCTATAATCCTCAAACTAATGGACAATATTAAAGAAAAATTCAATAATTATAAGACATGTTGAGATCATTATCACTTTACTTTCAAGGTATGTGGGATCATTATTTACCTTAGGTAGATTTTTCATACAATTAAAATTTCCATTCAAGTATAAAAATGGTGTCCTATGAAGTTTTATATGGAAAGAGATGTTGTATTACAAATATTTGGGATGAAGTTGGTGAAAGGAAAATTATAGTACTAGAACATATTGAAGAGACCATGACAAAGTTAAATACTATTCATGATCATATTAAAGTAGTACAATGAGGCAAAATAGTTACGCTGAAAACCAAAGAAATAATTTTGAATTTCAAGTAGGAGATCATGTATTTATTAAATTATATCTATATAATAGTGTCATAAGGTTTGGTAAGAAAAAAAAACTGAGCCCTAGGTACATGAGACCATTCAAAATTCTATAATTAATAGGAGATATATCTTACCAATTAGTAATTCCACCAATTATTTTCAAAGTTCATGATATGTTCCACATATCATTATTAATGAAGAATATGTCAGACCCAACCCATGTACTCACCTATAAAGAAATAGAACTTGATCATGATATATCTTACTGTGAATAGACTATTAAGATTCTTGATATTATAGAGAAAGTGTTGATGAATCAGATGACTCGACAGGTAAAGGTTTTTTTAGAGAAACTATAAAATGGAACAAGTAACGTGGGGACCTCCGGATGTTATGAAGAAGAACCACTCTAATCTGGTTATAAGTTAATAATCATGAAAATTTTGAAGATTATTTTTTTCAAATTAGGTAAGAATATAACACCCCATGATTTTACAGTATGTATCTTCTTAAATAAATTTAGTTTCTTTTATAGCTTACATTGAACACAACACCCAGCTTAACCTCACAATAAAATAGTATTATAACCTAGCAATTAAATTGGTGAGAATAAATAATATTAAATAAATTATAAAATTTATATATATTAAAATGTTTTTACATTCATACAAAATATTTTATAGGAAAAAGATAATAATAAATCTAATGTTACACATAAAATCCATATTTTTCTAATGACAATTTTGTCTCCTTTTAATGACACACTTATTTTAAAACACAATTTTCACACATAAAAATTCCATTTGAAAAAATAAACAGAATTTCTAAAAGAGGAATATCCAAATTTAATTTTTTTGAATTTTTGGTATTTTTCTAATAGATTTATTGTTCCGATGAATAGTTAAAATATTGTATTTTAATTGAAAACACTTTTTAATATAAATAATTTATAGTGTTAAAATATATTTGTATTGGTTTTCATGTAAAATTAGATTAATTTTATATCATTTAATGCAATTTTTGTTATTAGAATCAATTTTAAATAGATTTTGGATATAAAAAAATTTCAATCTTTTGAACATTTTCACCTTAATAACCAATTTTCTCACCCCATCAATGAGATTAATTTTAAATTAATTTCATCTAATTTTGTGTTTTGAATTTTGAAAAATTAATTCCATATTTGGAATCCTAAGGTCCAAGTTTATTAAATATTCTTATTTTATTTTTGGATAATATGAATAATAACATTAGTGTTTTTTATTACCATAGTTAAGGGTAAATCGAGTAATTAAGAGTGAAAATAATATTATAAATATTAGGAAATTACCCCAATACTTGTCCTAATTTTATTGTATCATTGATTTAAAAGAAAACTAATTCTTGGGATGATTTTATGGTCTATTAGAGACACTTGTATGACTTTAATCCTTTTATAGTATTTTATTTTTTGAAATGTCAAATATGTCATACTCATGTTTTTATTAAGAATTACATTTTTAATATGTCATTTTCAAGAAATATATTAATATAAAAATATTAATTTTAAATATATATTTTTTATTTTCATCATGATAATTTATTCTAAATTTTTAAGAAGTAAATATTTATCTTAAAGGCTTTCATAATAATGATGTAGTAATTGTTTAATTACTAGAAATGTCAAATAAATGATTAAAAAATATTAAAATAAATATAATTTTAGATAATTAATGTCATACACATATTTTATATACTACTTTGAAATGTTAGTGATATTTCAAAATTGTTGGTTCTAAGATATATATTTTTATTTATTTTTTTAAAAGTCAATGTAATGAATGGTGTCAAAATTGTAATTAATGTTATATTAAAATAAATTATATTTTATTAATTTATAAAAAATTTATTAAAAAATAAAATTAAGAAAAATTATTTATATAAGGTTCATAATTTTATCAATGATTATTTTATGGTTATTTTTTCGTTTTAAAGTAACAATATTGACCCTTAAATACTAAAAAACCATGTTGTCATAGTAAGAGTCAAGGTGATTAAATAAGGGTTAAAGCCAAAGGATAAGGGTAAGAATATGACCTAAAATTTTCAAAAAATTATTATTTGAGATTATATCTACCCAAAATAATATTAAATTATAAATAACTCCCTTTTGATCAATTTTTAAATAAAAATTAATTTATATTAATTTAATATTTTAAGAGTTTCCAAAAGTTCCTTTCACCTCAATTATAAAAGTGCATCTCCTCCCTCAATTATTCATGCCATTTTGATCCTTATATCTTCAAAAAAAAAACATAAAAATTAAATTCCCAACATCCTTATACAATTTTTAGAGATCCTGGTCTCCCAAAAAGATAATCCCTATATCCCTTAATAAGAGATATAAAAGAAGTCCACCAAAGAAGAGGTAATCATTTTTACCAACTCATTAAAGTTCATTTCTTCTTCTATTTCCTCCTCATGTGTTGTTTTCATGAAAAAGTAATAAATACATTATCATATATATAATTATATGTTATTATGATTATGGTTCAACCATATTCAACCTTCCATCCATCATACAAAAAAAACTACATCACCACACGTGTGTATGTATGACTTACTCTCTCCACATCAAGGTGTAATATATTTATCATCATCAATTTACATGGATGGATATAGTGATGACCATAATTGATATACATATGAAATATGAAATGATATTGATTGTAGAAAAATTAATATACCATAAAATTCCTTACCCTTTCACCATTAAGGAAATGATATTGTCGCTCGTGCGTATGTACGACCCACCATCTCCAGGATGCGATGAAATTCATATTCCATGTTAACCTTTCAAGAATTATTCTAAGAATTTATATTACTGATAAATATTTTATTTATGACCTTAATATAATTTTTGAGACGATGGATATGTTACATTTTCAATAAAACCAATACTTTCAAGACAAAACAATCATTGGAAAACATGACAATTAACAACCAACACAATGATGTAAATAAAATATTATTAGAAAATGAATGGTAAAAAGTTATAAGGGGGTCATATATGATATTATAAATATTATTATGATTATTTTATAAGTTAATAATATATTAAAGACAAACTATACAGGAGTTTTGTACACATATTGAAGAAATCAAACCTAAGGTGAGGGTTTAATTCACAATCTCATCGTTGATCGAGATTGTTTATGTTTAAGTCTAATCTAGGGAAAATATTTTATTCAGTGTCCATGTTTCTAAAAATATTTTCCAAAAGGTTTTTACAATTAACCATATCATTATCAATGTATGTTTACGCATGTTTGACTTTTTATAAAATGGTTTGAGTCCAATCTTTTATTTATTTTCCAAACGAGGTACTTTAGGATTTTTTCAAAAAAAATACCGAAGAAATGATTTATTAACTTATGAGGCAACAAAATATAATTTTGAATTCATGACACCATATTATTTTTTATATTCCTTTACATATGTATATAGTTCTTTTCAAATAAAATTTATTCTTTTATAATTTTTTAGCTTTTTTAATAAATGATTTCAAACTAAAAAGAGGTATTTCTAGTAGGAATTTTTAATGGTTTTATTAGAGTAATCTCATATATTTCAAAATACTTTATTGGATATTACACTTAATTGAGGTTTACCTCTTATGATACCATATACCATATTTTATTGAATATTTTATGATGAGTTTGACTATGGATGTGCTATTATGATACAATTCATGGTTTATGGTTAATGTATTTATGTTTCATATGTCAGTTTTTCAATATGAATGGTTATGTTGTTTATTTTTTACCCATTTCATATGAGGAATTATTTATAGTTAGTAAGGGATAGGGGGAATGTATCTTCTATTTCCTCTATATGCATCAGTAGGTCTCATGATACAAACTAGTTTGAGTATTGGCTGAGTCCTTAGCCATTTTGGTATGATGTCTTGGTCGAAGATATGACCACATGTTTATGATGTACGACATTATGAAATCCTTAATTATGAGATTAATTATTTATATTCCATGTTATTATTAGATTAGTATAATGTTCATTTTATTATTTAAATTGAATTATTTTATTATCATTTATTCTTTCCAGATTATGCTCAAGATTATGTTTAAATGGCTTGTGTTTCAGTTATTCACCTTCACTTGATATTTATACTTATTTATTCATGATATATTCCACTGTATACTTACCTTTACTGAACATCTATCCTCACCACTTTATTATGTTTTATATTTCTTAGGATTCCAAGATGTATATTATGATTGACATTCAAGGATAATCTAAGAGAATAGTGTTGTTCTTAAAGGACTAATTATGCAGTATTTTAATTTTTAATTATAGTATATGTTTCAAGTATGTATCTATTTTTTCTGAAACTACTGAAATTTTCAATTATTTATGATGATATTTGTTGTATAACATGCCAATGTAATAACTTAACCACCATGTTTGGGATACTGGGGTTAGGGCCTTTACATGGGGTGGGGTGTGGAAAATCCAAGTATGTTTATTTCTTAAAATGACCCTTTCCAATGACCTTGTTCCACTTTTAGTAGGAAAAAATATCTTCTTTATAATATATATGACGTGATAAAGTAATTAAATATGGAAAAAGAAACTTGTAATTGGATCACCCATAATAGGATAATCAAAGGAACATAAAATGGTGAGGTTTCAGTGTAACAGAATCTATAAGTGCACTACTTGTTTACAATGGTAAGAATAAACATAATGTCCCTATGGTTTAAAACCAATAATTTTTGAAAAAATATTGTTCTCTCATAATTTTAGAACTCAATACTCGATCTAATAAAGAGTAACGAACATTCCATTATAATATTCCTCATATATATTGGTCCAACTCTATTTATGCCATGTATGGTGTGTCCTGAAACTATTCTTTTATTTAAATGATGATTTCCATTTTACCATAGAACTTATGGGAAATTTACTAAGGGTTCAAACTAGATATTTTGTATATAAATTATGTTTTTATAAAACATGTTAACACAAACAATGGTTCATGCTACTTCCTTACTATGCATTATAATTATTTAAATAAATTATCTCATAGAAAGAATATGTTCACATAATCCTTACCTAAAAAAGTGATCTTATATCTTCTCAAAGAAATACATACTTATTAACTATAATCATTTTTCAATTTACTAGAAAAAACTAATCCATATCACAAAAGGTTTCACTTCTATAAAAAATTACACATTTTTCATGAAAGTCGTCAACATTTAAAAAATCTATTTCATGAGACTACCAACGTTGTTTGAGAGTCTTCTTAACTTTTATGTGAATCTTTCATCTACTAAAAATCAATAAAAAATATTCTCGAACAAATTCAAAACTAATCTAATTACATTCCTTCATGAAAAAATCATCTACTTCTCAACTATAGAACATTTTCAACATGATTTGGTCAATAAACACAACCCAAAATATCTGAATAGTCAACATGAAGGATTGTTTCTAACAATACCTGAACATTTATTATAAAGGATTATAATTGTATAAAATTAATAATATCTACATTATTAATCTTGGATCCAAAAATATTCACCCCTACCTTTCTAGAATAATACATAAACCTCTAGGGTAGTGGTAATTTTTTTTCCAATTCCCCTTTACCATAGGATTAATTAATTAAGAGGGATTCTAATTCTTCATAACTCTAATACCTAATTTTTATAAACAATAGTCAATAACTAAATTTGAGAAAATAAATTTAATTATAAACTAAATTCAAAGTATATAAAAACTAAATCCATTGTCATAACTAGCATGTGACTCCTTAAATGCGTGCATGATAATCTCTAGAATTAGTTTAACAATTTAAATTAAATCATAAATCCATTCATAATATGAAAAATATATACTTGAATAAAAATAAGGGAAGGACTTTTAAATAAATATAAAATTCATATATTTAAAAATTAGATAAATGATCATGAACCACTCATAAATAAAATCTAATAATAAACCGTTTATAAATTTATTTATTTATTATTGAAATTCCATATTCTTGAATATAAACACTTTGAATGAATTTCATTATATGAAATCAATCATGTTAGTAATTATATAACATTTCACTATAAATATATGAAATTAAATGAAATATTAACATTTTATATTTCAATTTCTATTTTTAGAAACATTTTATAATCAAAATACCAAATAAATAACATTATTTAAAACTTATTCAATTCAAACATCCAAAATAATTTATATTTTAAAAAAAAACATAATTCAAATGAGTTATTTTAATTTTATAATTGAAATAAATATTTATGCACAATTCATAATTAAATATAAATTCTTATATATTTATCCTTATTTTTCAATTTATAAACACATACCCTTATGCTTTCTAAATAAGAACTATATTTTTAATTCATAAGGAATGACATATAAGTTGGTAAAATATAATTTACTATTAAAACTTAATACTATGGGCTATTTATTAATAAAATTTTCAAAAACATTTAATTAATTTATTAATTATAAATAATTTAAAATAAATTAATTTATAATTCTTAAATTAAATAATTCAATACAAAATGTAATTTTAGGAAAAAAATCATTAAAATTATATTTAATGATATATGGGGAAATTAGAGAACATGATAGATAGGGTTGCAATTCTTAAACTGTCTAAGCACTATCAGTAATATTTTATGATTGAAAGCCCTATATTATTCAATTATATGATATGTAGAGGTAAGAATTAAATATTTTTATGTATCATTTCATATTTTATTATATGAATCAATATTGTAAATGTGATACAATGCTCCGTTTTTGTAACCATGATGAAAAACTACTATTGAATACCAAATACCAATATTGTATTATATGAATAATATAAAATCAAAGGTATTTATACTATGTTTATATCTATGATATCCCACTTAATAATCTATGACCCAACCAAGAATAATAAAAATTCCCATCATATTTAATGATAGGAGACATGACATGGAATATGACTTCAAAAACATTATTTTTCAGCATGATTTCACAAACCAAAAGGCATAGTAAGGCTTTGATACCACTATTGGGGTTCAAAGGACATAAAACAACTTATTATCCATGGTATAGGTAATTTAGAAACCCAAAAACAATATCAAAAATTAAGATATAAATGAAAACATGAATATTATAAATGAATTATTTATGTACCTTTCATAAAATATTGAAATTCACTTTTCTTTATACATTATTAATGAGTATCATAGTAGAGGAATCCAAAATAAATCCCTACTCATGTGTAATCCATGATTTTTATTGAATCACTCAGTGCTTGAATAGGATCCTCTACCATCCAGGGAATGCTAGTGCATTATGGTGTAAAAGAGGTAGGATAAGAAAACTATGGTAGGGTCTTTTCAGCTAAAGATTGGTAAGGATTTCTCACATTCAATTTCATGTTTAATAACCCTTTATAAACCCTTTAAGGATGACACTTGAGAGAAAATTCATTTTCTCATGTGTTATAACACATGAGTAAATTTCACTCGGCTAGTTCATGCAACCGTTACATGAATATATCAAACTCCCGATAGTATCATTATATGAATATATAATAAATGATAGATTAAAATGAAAGAATCAAATGATAACTATTATCATTAAACTTTCAATATTATAGGATGTTAGTGTATATCATACATTAATATTATATTCATAATAGTCTATATCATACCACACAATCATATAATACAATTGGGTAAGGGAGTGTCATGAAATCTCAATTTCATACCTTATAATATATCCAACCATACAATAAGATATAACCATAATAAATCATATGGTATATGGAATTTAAGAGATATTTCCTTCATATAAATCAATTAAATTGTGAATACAATGTTTTTTATGATCTAATGAATATAATTAAAGCCGAGGAAGTTAGAATATGATTTGACTATTAGATTTAGAAAAATCAAAAATCAATGAAATAGTTAAAGTGTGTTTATGATTCAAGGTATAACATGAATGGACACGAAGAATATTGTGAATAGGGAATCGATAAGAGTATATTAATCATAGAGAATAAAAGAAAATTTATAGCTTTTCATCATTAAATATTCTTGAATTAGTAATCCTCATTATGAAAATATCCACAATTAACTTTGATGAAGATGGATTTATTTTGTTGTGTAGTTTGTTTCCAAGAACATTTTTTTTTTGTTTGCTGGTCAATAAATTTTATACCCATATGTTTCATCAGGTTTTCAAGGTGTGAAATGGGTTTTGATCATCAGGCCACAATTCTCACTTTTCCTAGAAACTCCAAATGGTTCCCTTATTTATAGCCAGGTAGATAACTTCCTTCCAAAGGCCAATGGTCATCTGGGTTTTTCAGGATCAATGACTCTTGGGGACTCTCATTGGTTGAGAGGATGGGAGGTCAGGCTCATTACACCATTATGGGGGGAATTTCTGCCTACTCTGGGACACTCTTACAGATTTAACATATGCTTGTGAATCCCTTCCTAATCTTGATACAATATCAGTTACACTGAAAAAACTATTCCTTTGTTTATTATCTGGTTAAAAAAAAAAGAATGGGAGTCTCATTGATGAATTGAGGGAAGTGAGGTATCATTAGTGAGTCCATATGTTTGTATCGAAGGTTCTTTATCTATTTTTAGAATAGGGAATAACTTCTTCTTGTGATGATGTTTTATGACCAAATACATCAAAATTCTCTACTATGATAGAAGGTGGATAATATTTTGAGGAGGGTATTGATCCATAATGAGTTATCGTACATATCCAGGTTATTTCAGGATTCAAAACCCAAATAGTTCATTGATCCTATACAATTTAGCATCATGTAGAGAGGAAATATATGCAGGTATTGAGGCACCAAATATTTGAGCTCAGGTCTCTGGGTGACGTCGTACAAATCCTAGTTATGAAAAAATCAGGGTCGTTGAAGTTCAATCATGCCCTTTGGACTAGCACCAAGGTATATTCCCTTATATGAGGGGTGTATTTACCATGCCAATAATTGGGGCTTACATACAAGGATCACCCTATTTAGTAAATATTCATGATGCCTAATGAGGTGTCCATTGTATCGCCCTAATACCATGTGATCTATAATAAGTGTGAGAAAAAGGGGGGAATATATTATCATTATTATGGTGTTTAGATATGGGACTTATGTATCTGGATAGTCCTTGGGGTGTTTGGTATAGAGATCGTGCCTTGAGAAGGTGTCCTATATATCCTGGTTATAGAAGGAATCAGATTCCCCATAGTTTGGTTATCCCTTAACCTAATGATAGGATAGGGTGGATAATAACACTTAGTTACATTAGGGCCATATTTTATGTCTCAATAATGCTAGGGTTTACATAGAGATGGATGCCTTTTTGATCGGGGACAAACTATATGATGTCGGTAGTTGGGGATCATATTCCAAGGCTTCCCTTACAACCTCAGAGTGTATATTGAAAATTAAATGATAAGTGAAACTATATAATCCCATGTGATCCATGGTCTTTGTGAGAAACAAGGGTTAGAAAGTGATCATTTTCATTGCTCTTGATAGGGGCTTGGATACTAGAATTTCCACAGATGATCAATATGGAGCTCAGACATTGAAGAGGTGGCCTACACATCTTGAATTTAGAAGGAATCAGATTAGTTGTAGATCCCTTGAATAGGGATTACAATCTAAGGATTTTATTATATTCAACGATTACACACCAAGGATGTATGAGGCTATCAAATATTTGGAAGCCCTAACGACCTAGCCCCACTTGTTTGGGGGTTGTCATATGACCCAGTTGACCTGTCTGGGAGATATCATATGATCCAGATGGTTTCCTCCAAAACCTATCAAATATCCTTTCTAAAATTTCTATAAGGTGTCTCATGTCTTGGATAACATCCCTAAAGATAAGCACAAGTCCTAGCTAATATATTCGGAAGATGTCATGAGTCTTGGATGATATGCCCACAAGATGTTGTGAGAGCCTGTTGATATGCCTGTATTCTCTTGTGAGACATGGTTGACATGTCCATAAGATGTTGAATATCTTGGATGACATCCCTAGATGGAATCATGAGTCCTAGATAATATTTATAGAGGATATCATGAGAGCCCATTGTTATTCCCAAGTGATTTCACGAGACTTTGCTGACGTGAAAAGGCACCATTATATGAGTCAAGTGATGCATATGAAGGACATCATAGGGATTGGGTGACAAGTCCATGGGGAATTTAATGAGACTATGGTGATAAATTTAGAGGGGTCGTGTGAACTTTCCACGATACGTTTAGAGGCATTCTCATGACCCATGTAGCATGCCGAAGGAGCATCACGAGATCAGGGAATCATGTCCTGGTGCTATCACAAGCCCTTGGTAGTCTCACGTGAAGCGCACATGGGTTAGTGAACATGTTTTGATTTTAAGTATTATACCTTTTCTCTTGGTTCCAGACCTTGTATTTCAAATTCCTTAGGTTTCTTCAGTATAAGAATATTTGTATTCTCACATGATCTGGAAGACATGCGGTATGTTATTCGCACACCTCACCAGTAGCCCTTCATGTGATCTATGAATGATCATTCAAAGTACCTTATGTATGGAGTATGATTTATCCAACTATTCTGTAGAGACCCAATATTTATGTACATGAAAATTACATTTATTTTGCAGAAAACATAATACATGACACAAACAAACACCCAAAGACTGTATTAGTTTAGTGTATTTGGAAACTCAGAATATAAACTTCTAACTTAGCGAAAGATCTTCAACATCTCCCACAAAGATCATCCCCTTTTGTTTTCCTACCTAAAACCTTTATTTATATCCTAGGGAAAAGGAAACATAAAAAGGGTGATCTCAAATTCTCAGTAAGGGTAAGCATGGAGAATATAAAACAAACCATAAACATTTTAATATAAAAACATGAAAAAAATTTTAAACATCAAAATATTGAGCAATTACATAAATCTTGGTAGTACATAAGGAATGAATCATAAACAAACATTAATCATGATAAAATAGCATGGTAATAAAATTTGGAATTTTGGAAAACCATTAATAACATAATATGATTTCCGTAGTAGCCAATACATTTTTTCAAAGACCATCATAGTGGGAAAAGTCCATTACTGAAATAGGTTTACTTGTCAATCCAGCCATGTATTACTAAACCAATTTACCTTCCTTTCTAGTCATGTCTATATCATTAGATAAAAATCATTAACCAATGAATTGGAGTGAGATATAGGTCCCACCCATCTCAAAATGAAACCATTCTTATGTGTCACACAAAAACATAGAAACATTCACCATAACATAACCCATAAAATCAAATCTGTTTCCTAAAAATAATTTCATCATAATTGATATACAAAAAATGGATTTACTAAATAAAATTCTATAATAAACATAAAAAAATCTTAGTAATAATAGGAATAGAAACATAAACCTACGTAATAGTATATGGAAAATAATTTTGATAAAACATTTCAGCTTAGTTCTTGAGGAAAATATACATTCTTCTTCAGAAATGTTTTCTTTTCTCAAAATTCCTCTCAATTTTAAAAGAATAGAATTTATTTGAAAATAAACATGAAATAAAGTAGAGGAATATTTGTGGAAATAATGTTTCATGAAAATGTAAAAATCCATTCATGCTGTATAAGTTAAAAAATACATTCTCCTCGTACTTTTTCCAGAAAAGTGAAAAAGTACCTCATATGGTAAAAAAAGATTCCTTATATACCATTTAGTAAAATTAAATAATTGGTAAAAATGACTTTAAACATACATAGAATAATAGTAAATATTTTATGAAAATATTTTTATAAAAATGGACATGTAGGATAAATATACACCCAATATACACTTATGTATAATCAACCTTGGATAAAAATGAGAATGCCAAATTATCCCTTACCTTAGGTCTGATTTCTTCCATATGTGTCCGAAACTCTTTTACATTGGGTTTAAACATATTATTAACTTATAAAAAAACCATAATAATATTTATTACTTCATATATTATACATATACGACTTTATATTACCCATTAATTTGACAATTTCATGTTAAAGCAACGTTTTGGGTAATAATCATTTAATTTTTTGTACGTGTTTGGACTTGTTATTATTCACATGATTACTTAGATCATTATTTACATACTTCCAGAAAAAAAATGATTTATATATATCTCATATATTAATTATAAATAAATAAATAAATATATATAATAGATAGATAAATGAAATGGAATACACTGTTCATGGAGACGGTAGGCCGTATGTACACAAGAACACTATTTTCATTTCCATATTGATTTGGATGGAAGTAAGTAAATTGAATTTATATATACAAACATAAATCCAATAGAATTATTATGTCATATATTTCATGATTATTTATTATATATATTTTATAATCATTCTTGAATGGTTAACATGGAGAAGGAATCTCATCACGTTGTGGAGACGGTAAGCCGCACATACGCACGAGCGATTATATCGTTCCCATAATTATTGAATGAAATTGAATTAGATTGTGTATAATATATAATAATTAGTATCGTGTTATAATATTCATATATAGTTATTATTTACACCATTACACATGTCCAATTAAGGCGGTGGTGAAAAACAAATTACACCATGATGTGGAGACGGTAATCAGTACGTACACACATGTGATGATTTTGTTTTTCGTAGGATGGATAGAAGATGAAATAGGGTTGTTTCATATTTATAATAAAATATCAGTATATGATTAATAATAATTTTGTTAATTTATAATGAAAAAACTAAATAAGAGTAAGTAGAAGAAGAAATAAATTTGAAAGAATCGATATAATAGATTACCTCTTCCTCAACATGCCTCCTTTAAATTTCCTCTTAGGGCACTAGAGTTGGTCTTTTTAGAAGACTAGAACATCTATAATGTAACTAGAAAACTTTAGAAGAAAAATGCTCATGTGTTTTCTGAGATTTAAGGCTCAAAATGGAGTGAAGAGGAGGGAGAGGAGGTTCCCTTTTATAAGAGAGGAGAGGGGCACTTTAGGAAAGTTCGAAAATATTAATTTATTATAAATTCAATTTCGATTTAAAATGGTCCAAAAATAATTTACTTATAAAATTAGATGATTGGAGTTATAATACTCATAATACAATAATTTTTGACAAGTTTTCAATATTTTTTTTATCATTATCTTTTTGGTTTTACCCTTATTTTACCATTTGTAATCTTACCATGATATCATGTTACTTACACATCGTGGGTTAATGTAATTTACATATCTTGTAAAAAGATCTAGAAAAAGTTATTTATGAAATATTTTCTTTTATATTAACCATTTGGATGAATCATATATTTTAAGGAATTTAAAATCATATAATAAACTACTTTATGTCTTAAGTTATGAATTGTGTCAATTATGGATGCTATTCATACTTATTTTTTTAAAACATCATAAAAAACTTATTACTCCCAAAAGAGGCATTAAAATATCCCTAATATGTCAATGTAATCCATAAAATTCTTAGATGCCATCAAAATATTCAAATTGAATTTATTTTAATATTTATAAATTCATTTATTTGAATCTTTTATTAATGGGGAAATCACTGCATCCTAATTGTGTCATACATATATATATTTAGCTACTGTCTTAAAAATATAAATAAAATACCATGATATAGGAAATATTTTTATCTTTATAATTACTATTTATAGACATAGATATCACTTATATAACCCCATATTAAAATCTATTTAGACAAAGATTTATGTATAGGTTATAATTATCTTTACTTTAAATTAATACTTATAAAATGTCATTTTCACATACATGTTAATACATGGGGTCCCAAAATCTACCCAAGTATGTTCAAGGTCGGAAATATCTCATCAAATAGTATTAGGACATATGTTAGGGTATTTTAATATTATTATAATATATTTTGTTTTCCCTTATTTACTAGATTTACCCTTTAACCATGGTAAATAAAATAATTAATGAAGCAATAATTCACAATATCTAAAAATTAAAGGTGACGGTTTAAAAAATTTGGAACCTTTGATTCTAAATATGGAATCCATTTTTTAAAATTCTAAACACATAAGTTGTAGTAATTTTTATAAAATTAATTCCGTTGTAAAAAAAACGGTTTTTTGTTTAAAACATTGCAAAATATTGAAATGTTATTGAATATGAATTAAATGTAAAATTAATAAAAATGACTTATATTGTGTTAAAATATAATATTATATTCTAATTATAGTTTAAAACCATTCAATAATATATTTATGCATATAAATTATTTTGATGAAAAATGTTGTTTTCTATTAAAATTTAGGGTATTATCACGATTCATCAAAATATGAAAGTTATCAGAAAAATATAAAAAAGTGATCCAAAGTAAAATTTTATATACCACTACCACGGAAGAAGTTTATTTTGTCAAATAAAACTTATATATTTATTAAAACCTGGATTCAATATGTGTACACCATCAAAAGGCTGTAAAACTGTATTTCTTGAAAAATACCTCTTTTATCTAAAAAATCAATTTTTTATCATATTATGTTCCAGAAAATATGTAGGATGAATCCTAATGTAATGGATGGGACCTTTCTGGTCCATTCCTTTGTGAAAATTTGGTGTCTGAGGTGTTCTGGGAGGTCAAGGTGACTTATCCCCAACAGTTTTCCAAATTTCCAGTTCTATGAACAATGTTTCTAGTTCTTTGAATAGTGAAACAATATCCTTATGTGAATAGTGTCATCATTAACCTAATGTGAATAGTATAATAGTAACCTTATGTGAGCAGTGTCATCAGTAGCCTTATGTGAATAGTGCAACGGTAACCATATGTGAACAGTTTCATCGGTATCCTTATGTGAACAGTGAAATAGTAACCTTATGTGAACAGTTTGATTGGTAGCCTTATGTGAATAGTGAAATGATAACCTTATGTGAACAGTGTCATCAATAGCCTTATATAAACAGTGCAATGGTAACCTTATGTGAATAGTGTCATCGGTAGCCTTATGTGAACAATGCATTGATAACCTTATGTGAACAGTGTCATCAGTAGCCTTATGTGAACAGTGCAATGGTAACCTTATGTGAACAGTGTCATTGGTAGCCTTATGTGAACAGTGTAATGGTAACCTCATGTGAATAGTGTCATCAGTAGCCTTATGTGAATAGTGCAATGGTAACCCTATGTGAACAGTGTCATCGGCAAGCTTATGTGAACAGGAAACAATAACCTTATGTGAACAATGTTTCCAGAATGGTGAGGTTCAATGGTAGCCTCTATTTCCTTTTCCAAATTTTATTTTCATGAATAATGTTTCCATAATGGTGGGGTTCAATAGTAGCCTCTATTTCCTTGTCCAAATTTTGAGTTTGTGTACAGTGTTTCTTGAACGGTGAGGTCCAACGATAGCCTCTATTTCCTTTTCAAAATTTTGAGTTCATGAATAGTGTTTCTAGAACATTGAGGATCCAATGGTAGCCTCTTTCCTTTTCCAAATTTCAGGTTCATGAAGAATGTTTCCAGAATGGTGAGGTTCTAACGGTAGCCTCTTTCCATTACCAAATTCCATGTTCATGAACAGTGTTTCTATCTTCCTACAGTATCACCTCTTTGACGTTTCCTTTAACATAAAATGCATTTAAAGCCTCGTTTTAAGGAATATAAGGCTAATTCAAAGGCTATAACTCAAATATTAATTTCCCTATAGTTCAGGTTGTTTTTACTTCGTCAAACTGTGCGGTTTAATGTGACCTGCTTTTAAGGGAAAATCCAATATATCTTAAACTGCTGCTCCGTTAAATCTTCTAAATGGATGAGATATCTTCCTCTCTAGTTATTCCTCCTTGTTCTAAGGTGTGAGATGCTCAAACCTCCCATTCATTCCCACAAGAGTTTTTCGATCAAAATTTCCCCCATGGATTGTTTCCCCTCTATTTTTGATGCTACCAAGCAGTATCGATCAATATTCAATATAAGGTATGATATAACGTCATTCTTTTGGGTTAATCTCCTTCTATTTCTCCTTTCCCTTTTATGGAATGCTATCTCCATGTTCTTAATGTGCTTTTTTTGGTGTTGACCAGTGTGGTGGTGTCTCTGCATCCATGGGTGGATATAGTTGTCTTGGTGGGAGGAGATCGTAACCCGTTGCGTGGCTCGTTCTTGTATAAATAACGTCAAAAACCATTTGATGTAGGGGATTCGTTGCTTCTCTTTTCTTTTATGTGAAACTATAGAGTTAGCATGTTTTATCCCACTAGATCATAATGGAATTAGTATAATAAATATTTTAAGTGGATAAATAAATTGATACCGATCATATGTTATTACCTTTTGATTTTATAGATAGTGTGATATCTATGCTTTATTTGTTTAACTTTTCGTTCTTGATGGAAATTGGTAATGATTGTAATGATTGAATTAATTGATAATTGTTTTTCTAAAGATAATGAGTAATTTGAATGAATCTGATTGTTGTTGATGTAATTTTATGTTAATTAAATTGATGTGGTAGGCATGTTTAATCAATTTGTGACAACTTACAATTTAGGTTTCCTGAAGTTGGAACCAAAAAATAATAAATCGGTTAATCCAAGATGGATTGAAGAACTGTTTTTTTGATAAAAGATAATTCCTTGTAGGGTTTTGATTTACCCTCTTTCTTGTTTAAGGGAAAAGAGCCCAATTGATATGATGTTTGTTTTCCTACGTCTTGTGTTGTGATGTGATCCTGTATGGCTATTGTCATATGTGGGGGTATGGAGTCCTATTGTTTGTGGCACTAGTTGACACCTAGAGTGGTGAGATGCATCGTTATATGCATGTGGGTGTTAGGGAGGACAACAGAGATGATGTAATGTGTTTAATATGAATGATTGTATACTTGATGAATCTTGTTGGATGTTTATATGATTTACTTTACCCACCGCTCAATGAAACTATACTTGCTTACTCTCCTTCCAAAAAGAGGTGATGACACACAGGGTATGACATGTGCATTCTGTTTTTAGATTCTTGAGGTAGGATGGGTCTATGCTCTTTCTATAGGTGGAAAAGACTTAATGGGTAGTTCATCTACTCACCGAGTTGAGCCCCCTTGTATTTAGTAGCTTAGAATGTTTTTCTAGAATGCCTAGAAATATGGGAAAGTAATTATGTTGTTAATAAATAATTGAATAAATGATGTTAACCCAAGGGGTTGGAGCTTGCTGGGATGTAATGATGATGTTACAATTTAAAGGGATAATGGACTTTGAGTGTGATGCTAATAAAATTTAATGCGGAATTTTTAATGGTTAATTAATATTTAAATAATTAATTAACATAATGTTCCACTGATAAAATGGGAATGATGTAATATAATTAATCTCTTTAAATTGTTATGTGCTTATATGACTCCTAATCTTGGAAGTGGCGGCCGGGAGTCTGAGAGATGTTTGCTACAATTGTGTCTAAGACTAGGTTTTTTCCATAACGTGGTTGTGAGCTATAGTATATTCTGTATTTTTTGTGTTTCTATACGCTAATCCACCTTGTCAATTAGGGAAGCTGAAACCCCAGGGATTCTGAGCCCTGGGGGGGGGGGGGGGTGTTTTTCCAAACATTATGGTGGGAGGATGGATGGATGACTACCCCCTTTGGCCCTACTCTATTTTCATGGTAGTTACTTGTACTAGTAGGCACAGTTGTTAGTTTCCCCATATATACGCATAGAGGGATGTAAGGGCTTGTGGTTATTCAAACTCATATATTCTAGATATAGTTTCCTATGGAATATTATAGGCATAACATGTATAGGCTAGGATGTATTGAGGATCATTACTTGGTGTATGGGCTATAATGTCTCAATGTTTAATACCCAATGTATGATACATGTTATGCGGGCTACGGTGGATCCCATATACTACTTGGTTACTTTTCTTACGTGCAAATGTTGGTTTTGTTTCACGAGGTTCATGTTATGATGCTTCACCCAAGTGACTATGGGAAAACGTTTTTCGAGAGAGATGCTTAGGACGTGCGACGTTGGGGAAAAGTGGAAAACCAATGGGGAAGTATTAGTGGGGTTCCCATGAAATTCATTATTATATTATATAATCTTGTATGTGATACTTGGTGAGAGTATCCCTGGTGAGGCTGGGATCTTAGTATTCTTGTTTAGATGACG
Source organism: Viscum album (assembly GCA_963277665.1). Lineage (NCBI taxonomy): Eukaryota > Viridiplantae > Streptophyta > Magnoliopsida > Santalales > Viscaceae > Viscum > Viscum album. The sequence continues at coordinate 448,503,381 of OY728157.1, read as the reverse complement.
AGTTAGTTTCACTTTTTGTTCACTATGCTTTAGCATGCTTTATTTAATTTTTCACCAGAGGATCTGGGGAGGATCCTATGGAGTATACTGTTATTCTCACCCTATGTATATATAAACTATTTTTCATGTCACTTAGAGGAGGTTGGAGATCAAGCTGGTTTCTACTAGATTGGGGTTGCATGAGCTGTTTGGTCTTCATGATTACAACTGTTTTTACATTTCTTTGGGTATTTTCAATTTTCCCTTTAAATTGTAGTTTTTTTTCATGACATTACTTATGTGTATTTGGGATTTATTTTATATTTTTTTATGAGTTAGAGTTGGTTTGTGTCTATCTTATCTCTATCTTTCACATGTGTTCTCTTAGAGGGTAATTCCTCCCATTTGTGTGTTTAATATACTCTCAGTGCTAGTCTCTATCCTGGTGCCTACTGGAGGCGGGACTCATTGGTCATTATCTCCCTTGTCACATTTCCAACCTAGAAGGGGTAGACCTTGCACGGAGGGGGTCATGAAAGAGTGGTATCAATAGTCTGGTTGAGGGATATGATGGAGTTTGGAGTTAGGCACATGTGAGGTTTCATGGGTAGGTTGGGAAATAATGTCAGTCAAGTTTAGAAAGTGATTTAAACACATGATATTGGCTGAGACATAGGTGTTTAGGGACCCCTATGATCTGATGTGTGGAACTTTAAGATTAAAATGGCTACTAAATGAGGTGATACTAGTTGGAGGGTAGAGACCTTGGAATGGATCATGCATCATTTTTCCTTGTTCCTGTGTTTGAATGGGTAGACCTTGGGATAGGGTAACCTAAAATGAATAAAAGAAAACAATTAATTAATTAATGTTGATTTTTCTATATTCCAGTTTTAGAATCTCTAACTATTTGTTATTTTTCAGGTATGGCCCCAGGTCGACATCCTCGTTAGGTTTGCGTAGAAGATTTTGCAGCAGCCTGTGCTGGCATATCGCCGCAGGGTAGAGGTTGATGATGAAGAAACATGGAGTAGGACCCTCCAAGAGGTCCAGCGCCAGAGTATGCAGAGGTAAGAGGGATCCAATTCAAATGAAATCACAGAATACTAGTTGGAGGAGGTTGAGATAGGATTCAGTTTGATCGGTGCTCGGAAGGAGCACTGGGTGTCCTTGGTTGTGATGACGCTGCATAGAGAAGCGAGGCAATGGTGTTTCTTGTTCCTCCGGGATCATGAGGAGTCAAAAATATCATGGGAGGGATTCCAAGAAAATTTTAGAGTCGAGTTTCATTCTTAGACCATGAAGGCATCCAGTCACCATGATCTTCTTACCCTTTGACAGGGGATCTATAGTGTGTGATATTTTAGAATATGTTCTAGGAACCTTTTACAATATGGTTTGGACCTATTTTCAGATGAGGAGTCCAGGGAAAGGCATTTTGTGGAGGATTTTCATCCAAAGATGCAGTTCCAGGTCACCACATTTATGCTGAAGACATATCATGAGGTTGTGGTGAGGGAAGAGGTAGTCTAGAGGACATTGGACATAACTGTATAGTCATGAGAGTGGAGTCATCATGATTACTCATGAAGGAGAGTTGTGGTCCAGGGTTCCCGGTTTTTAGGGTAGAAGAGATTCTGTTCATCCAGGGGTAGGTCCCAGCCCTCAGTATCTCATTTCTTTGGGAAAATTAACTCTCAGGATTATGCCAAAGGATGATGAGATTTTTTTCTTATGGTGGTCATGGTCATCAGTAGCGAGAGTGCCCAACCTTTCAGAGCAGCCATCATGCACCAGGTGTCTTTCTCCAAGTTCCTCCATTGAGGCAGTTCCACCTGAGGCAGCACCAATAAGTTACGCCAGCTTTAGATTAGCATAGGGTTTATGGGGCATGAAGAGGACATACCTATGACACTCCCCATCCTCAGAGAGCAGAGCGTGATCATGGTAGTGGTCGTCATCTGGGTCCGATAGGCTATAGAGGAGGTCGTGGTCAGTTTCATGCATTAGCATTGCAAGCTCTAGGAGAGACAGATGTCATTCAAGGTACCCTTTTCTTATTTTCTACCTTGGCGTACGCCTTTTTTGATTCAATAGTTACACACTCCTTCATATCACCGACCCTAGTCCATGCTTTTGGAAATGAGGTAGAGAGGCTTCTAGTTCTCTTGACGTTGACTACACCAGTTGGATGCTGAGCTGACTTGTTTGAAGTATGTAGAGACTGTGATCTAGTGTTGGGGAAACAACACTCTTGGGGATATTTCTTAGTTTGAAACATATAACCATATGATTTCATCATTGGCATGGATTTGTTGTATTAGGGGCAGGATATTGTGGATTTCTTCAGGAGGTAGGTTGTGTTATTCAATGGAGATGGAGAGCCGATGGTGTTCATTGGAAAGCGAGATCCTCGGATGGGTCACAGGCATGATCCATCCTTATCTTCCATGACGGATGATCTGATGCTGATTTCATCATAGATTTAGTAGTTGGTGTTTCCTACGGTCATAGAAGAGTACCTGAATGTCTTTCAAGAAGAGGTTGTAGCCTTACACCCTCAACGAGCGATCACGTTTGGGATCGAGCTACAACCAAGAGAGTCTCCAATATCAATGTATCTATATATGATGGCCCATTATAAGTTACAAGAGCTACATTTAAATATTGATGGTCTGTTACGGTGCTGTTTTGTTCGGATGAGTGTGTCACTATAGGGTGCACCAGTTTTGTTCGTGAAGAAGGTCGACGACAGTTTGTAGTTGTGTATTGATTATTGTCTCTTAAACAAAGTGACAATGAATAATCACTATACTCTTCCTCATATTTATGATTTATTTGATCAAATTAGGGGTTAAAGTTGGTTCTCAAAGATAGAATTGCGGTTAGGATGTCATCAGATTCATGTGAAGGATGAGGATATCCAGAAGACCACTTTTTGTTGTCATCATATATTATGAGTTTGTTGTAATGCCGTTCGGTGTGACGAATGCTCCAGCTGTGTTCATGGGATTGATGAACACTATGTTCCATGAGTTCCTAGATTGGTTTGTGGTGGTTTTCATCGATGATATCTTTGTGTACTCCACGCCTGAAGAGGAGCATGACGAGCATCTACAGGCCGTTTTGGTAGTTCTTCGTCAACATTAGCTATTTGGGAAGTTATCAAAGTGTGATTTTTGGGCTCAAGAAGTCCGTTTCTTGGGGAATGTTTTGTCCTAGTAGGGAGTAACTGTGGATTCATTGTAACACCTCATGCTTCCATAGTATGCTTCTCTTTGAATAATATGATAGCATGTGGTGTACGTAACACTGAGTTCAAGTGCACCATGAAAAATCAAAAAAATCTATTTAAAAACTATTTATGAATAGTAATAAACACATTTTGAATTTTATTTATATCCCATATAATTTTAACATTCATCTATTGTGTTTCTTAGACATAATAAAAGGAAAAATTCAATTTTTCAGAAAGAATTATTTTTCAAAAATGTAGTTTTTCCACCTTTTAATGGACAACGCTTTCTAATCCAATATTTGACAGTTTTATATATTAAATTTAGGAAATGAAATTCTTATTTAGAAGTAGGAAATAAAAATTTAGTTTGGATAAATTTTTGATGTTTTTCTGATAACTTTCATATTTTGATAAATAGTGAAAGATACTAAATTTTAATTGTAAACAAATTTTCTAATAAAAATTATTTATAGTGTTAAATTATAAATTTGAATGGTTTTGAAGTATAATTAGATTATATTTTTATCATTTAATTTAATTTTGGTCATTGTAAGTAATGTCACTTTTAAATTGGACATAAACACATATAAATCATTTGATATCTTTTACTTCTCAAAAACCCGCTTTCTGGTTTTGAAAATAGGAATTAATTACAAATTATTTAATGCAACTTCGATGTTTTGAATTGGGTAAAATAAAAATCATATTTTTATTCATAATATGACAATTATCTTTGGGTGAATTTTTGGAATTTCTTCAGAAAACATTCAATTTTTGATGAATAATGAAAAACACGGCGTTATTGTTTAAAAACCAATTTTTTTAAAATAATTATTGATTTTATTTAAATTAATTTTAAGTTAAAATAGAAGTATAATACATATATTAGGTCAATATAATTCATTGGAGTCATTTTATAATAAAATTTGATGTATACAATTTTATCTTTTTAACATTTTTTACCCACCTTCTATGCACATTAACAAATTTTCATAAAACATAATTTTACCAATTCTGTGAATTGATTTTCAAAAATCAAAGAGACATTGTTGACATAATTACGTAAAATGTGGTTCAATAAGATGAAAATATTTTTTGTTGAATAGTAACTTTTGACTTTTATTTACCACGGTAAAAGGTAGATAGGGTAATTAAAGGTGAAAATGATATTATAATTATCTTAACACATATTCCAAGTTCTATTGGATAAGTTTTCATTGACCAAAATCAACCTTTATAATAAAATATTACCCTCTTTGGTTCACTTGGATTAGATTAGAACATTTATTATTATTTTATTTAAAGAAGAATTAAAAGTGTTAAATTCAAATTTTCATAATTAAAAAATTATTAATATAGGGTTATACATAAGGTAAATTCTACTATAAATATTCATTAGAAAGATATAAATATTTAAAACATCATGTTATTTTATTTATAAATTTTATACATTAAATAATTAAATTTATTTATGACACAATGATGATTCAGTAACTACCTTATTAATGAATGATTAAAATAACTGATATTATAAATATCAAAATAAATTTAAATTTATACATTTGAGGCATTACATGAATTTTATAGATTAATATTACATGTTAGGGTTGATTCAACGAATTTATTTTGATGTAATAATGTTGTTATGACTTTCAAAAAAACCAAATATTAAATTGTGTCAAAATTGACATAAATGAGTTTCTAAAACAAATATTATATTATTAAATGATATAATATTCCTAAAAATACAAGGTTTGGAAAAAGGACATATATAAATATTTTTATATCATTAATTAACCACTTGAGGTTCTCTTGGAAGTTTATAGTAGGTTTATTAACTATATTGTGTAAGAATACTAGAAGACATGATAAAAGTTAAACTAATTAACTAAGAGTTAAATCTAAAAGATAAGGTTAATATGGTGACCTAAACTTGTCTAAAACTATTGATTGAAGAGTTTTAGACCCATAACCACCTTATCCTATAAATAAATCCATTTATATCCATTATAAACTGAAAATTATTATATAATAAAATAATATATGAAGATTTTCCTAAAGTGACCCTCACCTCTCTTATAAAAGGTTACTTCCCCTTATCTTAATTTCAAACCTCCAAATCCATTTGTCTCGGCTAATACCTACTAAAATATCCTACCAAATATCCTCAATTCAACCTAGAGGCCTTACATTGATCATAATGGCAACCTAAGGATCCCTTTTGATCGAATCAAAAGGAATCACCCAATGAAGAGGTAATAATTTCACCACATCTTTCAAAGTTCTTTTCTTCTTCCACTTCCTCTTTCTTGGTTGATTTCATACCAACAATAATAACTTCAGTACCTTATATATACTATGATGTTATTATAAATACGGTACAACCATATTCATTATTCTATCCATCCTATCAATGACAACGTCACCATACGTGCGTACGTACGACTTACCGTCTCCACATCGCGGTGTAGTTTGTTATTCAACACTTCATTATTTGGATGGGTAAAATAATGACTAAAATTGATTTAAATAATAAATAAAACATGTTAATGGTTATGTATATATGATATATCATCCAATAACATACAATTTTACCATCAATTTAATGATATTGTCGCTCGTGCATACGTACGGAATACCGTCTCTACAAAGGCGATAAGATTCATTCATCATCATAACCATTCCTGAATAATTTTCATTTGATGATTTATAAATAATTTTTAAGAACATAATATCATACTGTAGATGAATCAAATACATCCTATACATAACATACATGACTTACGTAACAGAACATATACAGGAAAACGAATCAATTAACAACCAAAACAATGATACTACAGAAATATCATTAACAAAACAATATTTTAAGATCATATATGATATCATATTTATATATTTGGTTCTTTTTTAATTTAATAACAATTATTTCACCATTATACAGGAGGTTAAAATACCCTATACTAAGGAAAATACAAGGTAAGGTGTTTTCATCTCACTTTTTTCCCGGTGGGATTCATGCTATATTTGCCACTATTACCTTTTTGTGGTTTATGTACTGCTGATGATTGTATTATTTGTGTAATATAATTTAATTTATGGGTTTTTACATCATCATTTTATGATACTTCTTTAATGGGGTTTATGTTTCATAAGTTACCAAATTGGTAAGGGAATTTCAAATTTCAATTTCTCCTCATTTGGTTTTAAACAAACTTCGTTGATTATTTTACTCAAATATTATGTGTGAAATTAATATTTATTTTCTAATGTAGTAATTTACACACCCCTTTGTGTGGATATAATTTTTATACACATAATCACACCATTGATAAATTCTCAAGTCATCGATGTGAACTTGATAAGAGTAATTTTAACTCAATTTCTATTCAATGAGTTAAGCATCCAAGTCATTGGTGTTGTTTGTTCAAGAATATGTGTGAATGTACTCTTATTTATTTACATTCAATATCCAATCATATTGAGTGTATTTATATATTTGACAAATAATTATTTCACTGATTTATCCCTAACACAAGGATACGATCTTTATAAGGTATTTCATCTCAACTTACAATCCATTGTGACTTCTTTGTTGTTATACACCAATTCAATTTTATATGGGTTATATAATGTACTTCGACATAGTATATCATGAATAACTTTATTCTCATGATATTATAAAGTTTTTTTACCTCAATTATTTTTATTCAAGCATCTCTCATTTGGTTAGGAACTCTTACTAAAATATAATTTTAAATGCTTTAAATATTTATTCTACTAAATATTTCTCATTAATGTCCATGTTTAAAAAATGGTTTTAAGGATTTATTTATATTGACATTAATTATTCAAAATTAAAATTAATTTTAAATGTTTTAAAGTGGTATGGGATACTTTGATTCAAAAATCTATTTTTAATGGCTTCTTGATAAATATTGAGGCTTTTAAATATTTTTATGAAAAGGGGGATATTAATCTCAAATAGTGTTGATGATTATTTTCATCTATGTAAATATCCTTAATTACTATTGATTGAGGTTAATTTATTATAACACAATCTTTCATATTGTATTTAATGAGTTATGTTTGACCGTGGAAGTGCTATTTTTATACCATTCATGGTTAGGGGTTAAAATATTGAAATTTTGTATGCTAGTTTTAATATGAATGTTTATATTATGTTTCAACATTTTCATATGAGGAATTCATTGGACTTAGTAAGTGATGGGTGGATCCTACTATAGCTCCTCAATGCATCAGAAGGTCTCATGAGACTGACTAGTTTCTTGGGAAAAGGCCTTGACAAAATCTTATTTTTAGTCTTAGCTCAAGGCCTTGACTATGTGGTTATGATGCCCGACATTATGCATTCTATCATTATGAAATTGGCTATTGATATTGCATGTGACTATTCGAATAGTATAATATCCATGTGAATAAGTAAATTGAATTATTTTATTTATCTTTTCCATATTATGATGACGTTTATGTTTAAAAGGATAGTGTTTTAGTCTTATACATTCCCATAGATGTTTATGATTATTTATAATAGTTTCCTCTATATTGTTATCCATACTAAGCATCTAAGATCAACCCTTTCTTATGTTTTCTTTTCCAAGGATGTGAAGATGAATATTTTGTTTAACCTGTAGGGATAGACCAATGGATATGACTGTGTTTAGAGGGGGAACAATGTTTTTTTATTTATTTCATGATGTAATGTAAAATTTATGTATGTATCTAGTACTTATAAGGATACTATAATAATCAGTCATTTGAGACTTTTTCTCTTGAGATCATGCCAATGTTATTTAATAATGCACCAAATATAGGTAACTAGGGTCGAGGCATTACATCCATCGAATATATAATCATTTGTGTCATGGGAATCCCCCAAAACTGTGTCAGAGGTGAGAAGTTTCCTTGGTCCCGCAGGATACTACAAGATGTTTGTAGACGATTTCACTCGAGTTGCGTCTGCTCTGATAGCTTTGACTAGGAAGGATCAAGTGTTCATATGGACTGATCAGTGTTAGGAAACATTTGAATATCTAAAAGAGAAGTTATTAAGTGATATAGTTCATTATATTCTAGTAGAGGTAGTCAAGTTTGATGTTTTCCATGATGCTTCACATCTGGGGTTAGGTTGAGTTCTAATGCAGAAAATATTGGTTGTTTCTTATGGGTCTCAGCAGTTGCTTTCCCAGGAACATAACTATTCCACCCATGATCTAGAGTTGGCAACCATGGTTTTTTTCTCTGAAGTTGTGGATACATTACCTCATTGGTGATGAATTTTTGGTTTTCACTGATCAAAAGGGTTTGAGGTATGTTTTCTCCCAGAATGACTTAAACTTACAACACTATCGGTGGATGGAGTTCTTATAGAAACATGACTTCAAAATATCTTATACACATGGAAAGGGGAATATTGTAGCTGATGCATTGAGTTAGAATTCACATAATGATACAGTGGATGAATCTGGTGACTCCTGGAGAGTAATGGAAGAACTGTCAGCATTATATATTGATATGGAAGATGTTGGTGGCATATGTTGTCTTTTTCAGATGAAGGTGCCATCATCTCTAGTGTAATATGTGGAAGAGTCCCAGTTGGGGGATCTTGAGGTGGAGGTCTGGAGAGACTAATTTGTTTGTGTAATGGACCCTGATGGTTGATTTGAGGATGAAAAACACTGAGTGTTGTATCATGGAAGGATATTTGTTCCTTTGATGATGTGCGAGACAGTTTTCAGAGAGTTCCATAGTTCTCATTTAGTGGTGCATCATGGTGTGACAAAGATGTTCCAATCCTTGAAGAGCCAATTTTGATGGCCTGGGATGAACCATGCGGTTGCAGAGTTTGTGTCTTGATGTTTGGTAATCCAAAAGTTGAAGGACGAACACCGTGTTACAGGTGGTCTGCTTTAGCCATTAGATGTTCCGCAATAAAAGTGGGAGGACATCTCAATGGACTCTGTTATAGGTTAACCTCGAGCTCAGGTTGGACATGATGCTATTTGAGTGGTAGTGGATCATTTAACAAAATTATCCCACTTCATAACAATCAAGGAGTCAAGATTATTGGAAGTTTTGTCGAGGTAGTATCTGGAGCAGGTGTAGAGACTTTATAGAGTCCTAAAGATGATCATTTCTAATCAAGATCCTCATTTTACCTCCAGGGTGTGGAGAGGTCTCCAACATGCTTTCGGTTCTCAGCTATGCCTTAGCACTTCTTTTCATCCTCAAATTGAAAGTCAGACAGAGTGATCCATCCAGACTCTTGAAGATGTGTTATGGTCTTGTGTCTTGGATTTTGGAGGTTCATGGATGAGGCACTTAACCTTGGTGGAGTTTGCTTACAACAATAGTTTTCACTCCACCATCTGTATAGTGACATTTGATGCTCTGTATGGTTGGCCTTTCCGTTCTCCATTGTACTGGACTGTGGTCAGAGAGTCATCAATTCTTGGACCAGAACTATTGAAGAATACAACTATGATGGTTTACGTGATTCATGAGAGGTTGAAGACAGCGCATGATCATCAAAAATCATATCCCGATCAAATAAAGAGAGACTTATAGATTGATGTTGGGGATCACGTGCTTCGGAAGGTGACTCCCCATCGTGGGTAGTGAATGTTTGGTCATGGGAGTAAGCTTTCTCCCTGGTTTTTTGGGCCTTTCGAGGTGTTAGCTCATGTGGGACCTGTGGCATATCAAGTAGCACTTTCCCTATAGATGAGCCAAATACACGATGTTTTTTATGTGTCACCGATCTTTTGTTATCCTCATGATGACTCTCACATCCTCGATTGAGGATAGATTGATGTGGATGTTGATACGACCTTCGAGGAGCAACCTGTGGAGATCCAAGAATGAAAAGATATGGCGTTGCATGAGAGCTCTATCCCATTGGTTCGTGTTTTGTGGTAACATGGTGTCATGGAGGGGAGTACCTGGGAATGTGAGTCACAGATACATGCTCAGTACCTAGAGTTGTTTGATGTTTAACTCTTTTCATGCAACAATGTCCCCTTTATGGTTATAAACCTTTTGTGTTTATGAGATGGATTTCTTTGGTTTATTCTTGTGGCTTTCTCTCTTTTGAGAGGTATCTCCATGGGTGGTTGTTTGTAATTCTTTTATATTCCCTTTTAGGTTGGTTTTGAATTATCTAGGACGAGAATGTTTTGAGAGGTATTTGATGCAATATCCCAGACCTCTCTAGTCCATTCCTTTGAGAAACTCTGGTGTATGAGGTGTTCTAGGAGGTCAAGGTGATTTTATCCCCAACACTTTTCCAAATTTCTTGTTATGTGAATAGTGTTTCCAGTTCTATAAACAGTGCAATGGTAGCCTTATGTGAATAGTGTAATCGGTAGCCTTATGTGAACAGTGCAACTGTGTCCTTAGGTGAGTAGTGTCATCAGTAGCCTTATGTGAATATTGCAACGTTAACCTTATGTGAACAGTTTCATCAGTTGCCTTATGTGAACAGTGCAACGATATCCTTATGTGAACAGTGTCATCGGTTGCCTTATGTGAACAGTGTAATGGTAACCTTATGTGAACAATGTCATCAGTAGCCTTATGTGAATAGTTCAATGGTAACCTTATGTGAACAGTGTCATCAGTAGCCTTATGTGCACAGTGCAATGGTCACCTTATGTTAACAGTGTTGTTGGTGTCCTTATATGAACAGTGCAACAGTCACCTTATGTGAACAGTGTCATCGATAGCCTTATGTGAACAGTGCAATAGTAACCTTATGTGAACAGTGTCATCAATTGTCGTATGTGAATAGTGCAGAATGGTGAGGTTTAACGGTTTCCTCTATTTCCTATTTCAAATTTTGAGGTCATGAACAGTGTTTCTAGAATGGTGAGGTGCAATGGTATCCTATATTTCCTTTTCTAAATTTGGAGTTTGTGAATAGTGATTCCCGAATGGTGAGGTCTAACAGTAGCCTCTATTTCCTTGGCCAAATTTTGAGTTTGCAAACAATGTTTCCAGAATGGTGAGGTCCTACGGTAGCCTCTATTTCTTTTCACAAATTTTTAGTACATGAACAATTTTTCTAGAATGGTGAGGTTCTAATGGTAGCTTCTTTCCTTTTCCAATTTTCAGGTTCATGAACAGTGTTTTCAGAATGGTGAGGTTCCAACGGTAGCCTCTTTCTATTGCCAACCTTTTTGTTCATGAACAATGTTTCAAGTTCTTACAGTTTCACCTATTTGATGTTTCCTTTGACATAAAACGCATTTAAAGCCTTGCTTTTAGTAATCCAAGGCTCATTCAAAGGCCATAACTCTATATTAATTTTCCCTAAGGATTAGGATGTTTTTACATGGTCAAACCACGTGGTTTAATAAGATCCCCTTTTAATGGAAAATCCAGCATATCTTAAACCATTTCTCAATTTATTTTTCTAAAGGGACGAGATATCTTCCTCCCTAGTTCTTCCACATTGTTCTCGGGTGTGAAAAACTATAACCTCCCATTCCTTCCTTTAGGAGTAGTTCGATGAAAAATTCCTCCTTGGATTGGTTCCCCTCTATTTTTAATGAAACCAAGAAGTATCGATCAATATTCGATATAAGCTATGATCTATCATCATTATTTTGGGTTTACCTCCTTATGTTTCTCCTTTCACTTTTATGGAATGCTATCTCCATGTTCCTAATAGGATTTTCTTGGGTGTGGACAAGTGTGGTGGTGTCTCTGCATCCTCAGTTTGATACAATTGTCATGGTGGGAGGAGATAGTAACATGTAGTGTGGATCGTTATCATATAAATAATGTCAAGAACTCTTTGATGTAGGGGATTCATTTCTTCTCTTTTCTTTTACATGGAAATGAAGAGTTATCATGTTTTATCCCACCAGATCCCAATTAAATTGGCATAATAAATATATGAATCAGATAAATAAATTGATACGATCATATGTTATTGAATCTTGATTTTCTAGATAGGGTGATATATATGCTTGCTTTGATTAGAATTCTGTTCTTGATGGAAATTGGTAATGAACATAAAGATGGAATTAATTGATAATTGTCTGGATAAAGATAAAGAGGCTTGTGAATGAATCCGATTGTTGTGTTTTATAATTTGTTGTTAATCAAATTTATTCAGTAAGCATGCTTAATAAATTTGTGATAGCTTGCTATTTATATTTCCCGAAGATGGAACATATGAATAATAAATTGGTTAATCCAAGATGGATTAAAGAACTGGTTGGTTGATAAAATATAATTATTTGTAGGGTTCTGAGTTACCCTCTTTCATGTGTAAGGGCCAAGAACCTAATTTATATGATATTTGTTTTCCTGCTACTTGTGTTGTAATGTGAGCTTGGATGGCTATTGTGATATGTGGGGTCATGAAGGCCTATAGGTTATGGTAGTAGTTGAAACCTATAGTTGTGAGATGCATCAGTTTGTGCATGTGGGTGTTTGGGCGAACACTAGAGATAATGGAATGGGTTGGATATGAATATTTGGATACTTGATAAATCTTGTGGGATGTTTATATTATTTACTTTTCCCCACTGCTCAAGGTAGCTGGACTTGCTTACTCTCCTTCCAAAAAGGGGTGAAGAAACGTGGGGTATACCACGCACTTTCCGTGTTTAGCTTCTCGAGGGAGAATGGCTCTATGATTTTTCTATAGGTGGAAAAGACTTGATGGGTAGTTCATCTACTCACCGAGCTGATCCCCCTTGTGTGTAGTAGCTTTGAATTTTTTTTTCTATAATGCATGGGAATATGGGAAAGTAATAATGTTGCTAATAAAATATTAAATAAATGATGTTAACCCAAGGGGTTAGAGTTTGCTGGGATGTAATGCTGAGGTTACAATTTAAAGGGATAACATACTTTGGGTGTGATGCTTATTAAATTTAATATGGAATTGTTAATGGTTAATTAATGTTAAAATAATTAATTAAAGTAAAGTGAAACCAAAAAAAAGGAATGAAGTAATGTAATTAAGATCATTAAATGGGTTTTTGCTTATAGGATACATAGTCTTAGAAGTAGAATCTAGGAGTCTGAGAGAAGTTAGATACAGTTGGGTTTAAGACTAGGTTATGCCCATAGTGTGGTTGTGAGCTATAGTATATTCTATACTTTTTTTTGTTTCTATATGCTACTCCACACCTTTAGTTAGGGAAACTGACACCCCAGGGATTCTAAGCCTGGGGGGGGGGGGTGTTTTACCCAACATTATGGTGGGAGGATGGATGGCAGACTACCCCTTTTGGCCCCGCTCTCTTCTCTTGGTAGTTACTTATGCTAGTAAGAACAATGGTTAGTTTCCCCATATATGTTTGTAGAGGGCTCTACTGGATTGTGGTTATTCAAATACATATATTATGGATATAGTTTCCAATGGACTACTATAGGTGTAACGTGTATAGGCTATGATTTTTTGAGGATCCTTACTCTGTGTATGGCCTCTAATGGTCGGAGGTTTAATACACGTTGTATGATAAACGTTATGTGGGCTGTGGTGACTCCTAGGTACTACTAGGATACATTTCTTATGTGTACGTAGTGGTTTTTTTTACATGAGGTGCATGTACTGGTGCTTCAGCCAGGTGTCTGTGGGAAAGCCTTTTTGGAGAGAGATACTTTGGACGTGCGACGTTGGGGAAAAGTGGAAAACTAGTGGGAAAGTAGTAGCAGGGAACCCTTGATATTATTTATTATATTATATACTCTTGTATGAGATACTTGGTGAGAGTAGCCATAGTGAGGTTGAGAACTTAGTATACCTATTTAGGTGATGAGTTAGTTTCACTTGTTGTTCACTGTGCTACAACATACATTCTTTACTTTTGAACGAGAGGATCTGGGGAGGATCCAATAGATTATACTGTTATACTCACCCTATGTATATAATAACTATATTTAGGTCACTAGGAGAAGGTTGGATATCAGGATGGTTTCTACTAGCATGGGGTTGTAGGAGCTGTTTGGGCTTTGTTGTTTCTTTTGTTTTTAATTTCCTTTGGGTATTTGCAGTTTTTCCCATTTCATTTGCAGTTTTTTTACAAGACATTACATATGTGTACTTTAGATTTATTTTATATTGTAGTCTGAGTTGGATTTGGTTTCTGTCTATCTTATCATTCTCTTTCACATGTGTTCTATTAGAGGTTAATGCCTCTAATTTGTGTGTTTAATATACCCTCAGTGGTAGTCGCCATCCCAAAGCCTATTTTAAGCGGGACTCGGGGGTCATTATCTCCCTTCTCACATTGTCGACCCAGGAGGGGTACACCTTGTGGGGAGGGGGTCATGACAACCAATGTTATATAAAATTTAAAATATGGTTAATAATATAAAAATCTAGTTATATAAAATTTTAATAATATATCGTTGTTTAGTGTAACTTAGTATTGCATACAACACAAGCTATCGAGGAAGGTCGTTTATGCTTGAAATTATAGCCAAGTCAACGTTGCTTATAGTGAAATTTTTCTTTGGTGTTTTGTATAATATAATCCAAACTTATTTCAATTATCCATTGAATGAAATCTATACTCATTATTGTGTGAAAATAATTCTATACAAGAAACTTGAAATTGTGTGTAACAGAAACCAAGAATAGTGTTGTGTATACTACAAGGTAATACAATGTTGCGTATAGTGAAAAATAATATTGGTGTAGCATACAAGACAAGACATCAAAGAAATTAAAAATAATCTATCTCATAAAATCTTGGGGTGTTACATTCTACGCCCCTAAAAATGAATTTCTCCCTCAAAATTCTCTGTGGATATAAATTTTTTTCTACTAAAAAGTTTATTTCATGGAAACCCACCTAGTAAAAAGGTATACTAAAACATCATTTTAAAAAGGAAAGTTATAAACATAATGGTTAACAAAATTATCTCACCACTTGGTTTCCATATAAGAGATCATAGGTGGGAAGTGTAAACATGGATATGGAAGAGAAATCTAACCATCAAGTTTTGATGGATAGTGATAGAGAATAAGGTTTGGAGACTTTTAACCACCAGAAATATATAAATCTATGATGATTTAAGGGACCATCTGATTAATCAGATAATAAGGTACGAGGATAACATTTTAGGTTTTCAATATCCTTTCCCTAAAGTTGAATAATTTTTCATGATAATAAATACTTACTTAATTTTTATACAATATCACAATTGTCCATGCCTCGAACAATTTCCACTTCATCACTTATTTAAAGAAATGAAGTCAAATTTATCAATCTTGACGTGTTAGAATATCATGTGATAGAATGATAGGTTATTCCATATGTCTCTACCACAAAAATGTTTTCACAAGTTATTAAATATACAAAAGTCCATCTATGGTTATATTAATGATATATGGTTCTAAAAATAGACTTATACTTCATCTATCATACCACTTAATACAATAAAACTATTTTCTACTAAACAAGGACTTCTTATAGGCCAGTGGTAGGAGATGATGTCATGTTTCACTTCGATTATGGGTTCGATTCTCACAGCCTTGTCCGACACGACGGGTTGTCACTCATTCTATAGGTTGTACTTTTTATAAAACTATACTATTATAAAATTCCAGAAATAATATGAAAAAATTTCTATAATTAAACAATACTATTTGATGTCCAACTTAATAAATTCCCACCTTTAGTCTTATCTAAAATACTTCTATCTAATCTCACATTACAATGAAAACAATTACTAGAAAGGTCATATAACAAGAATGTGAATAACATCATTTATCCCCCATATATCATAATATATATCTTTTTGGTCACATTAGAAACATGTGAATACCTTAATCATGTATTCTCTTGAAACATGAATTACCATAGAACCTCGGTGAGAACATGAATGCTGTCAAAAGTTAACTCTTTTGGTATACCAAAATCCCAAAAAAAATTCTATATACTCAAACCATGATATCACATTATCCTTACATCAGTCATGAGCTCATTAATACTATCAAACATCTCATTGTCTCCTTATCCATTCATTATGCACATATCATGTGCCATCCAAAAATATATGAAAAATCTTTCATGGTTACCAGTACCATTCGACATATACTTTAAAATACTTAAGAAAAACTATAATGTAACAATCCTTAAATATTTATTTATTCCATAGTGACATTAAATTACTTATACAAAATTAATCTTGATAAACCAGAAATAATTCCACTACCTTATTAAACCATTGACTGAGATTCATAAATTTATTCCTCAACACTTCTTTTATCTCATATATCATTTCTATTCTCTTCATCATCATCAACATAAATACTACCCATACAACCATGCTGATTATCTTAATGAGATTTTACCATAGGAAATAATTTTTCATAATGCCCATACATTCCACATTTAAAACATTTAACCATTGTGTATGTCTTAGTAATACCATTTTCCTTGTCTGTTGCATTAATAGAACCTTTTCCTTTGAAATTACAGGCTTTGTGTCCCTCTTTTCCACACCCAAAACATCTTCCAGTTCCTTTGAAATATTCTCATTGATGCATCTCCGCACATTATTTACCTGGGGAAAATTAAACTTTCTTTCCCCTATGATCACTACGAAACTCCATCTTTTCTATTACTAGAAACTTCAAGAAACTCACCAAATTTTATATTATTGATCATGTAATGAGATTTTTGATTAGGCATAATAATGATGATTCTTCTTCCAATACCCATTTCATTTGGATTCTCATGAAGAATATCATTCCATTTTCCATCATATTCCCTATTAACATGAATCCTCTTGTTTCTATTTACTTTTTAAAACCTAAAAGAACTGTGTGAGAGGTGAAAATAATACTGGGAAAACCACACAATAAAGGAGGATTAAATTCAATATATAACATCTTAGGTTTAATCATAGGTTATTAATGATCATTATCATAATTCAAGGACTGTAACCTATACTTATACTGAACCTTAGGGACATCACTAGACATACCTTAGAAATATATCTGGGAATCTCACTAAAGTTTTCGCATCCTAGTTTCCAAAGGTTGGCTAAACCTTTGCTCTGATACCAACTATAGAGACCCATGCTTGACATGCATTGACATTATGTTTCTTTCGCAGAATACTTAATACAAAACACAAATAGTCACCCAAATATTGTATTATTTTAGTGTCTTTTGAAACATGGAACATAATCTTCTAACTTAGTGAAAGATCTTCAACATCTCCCATAAAGAAATTACCCCTTTGTTTTCCAACCTAAAGCCTTTATTTATATCCTGGGGAAAGAAAATCATAAAAAGGGTAAGCTCAAATTCATAGTAAGTTTAAACATAGATATCATAAAACAAACCAAAAAAATTTGAACATAAAAACATGAAAATAAAGTATAAACATTAAAATCATGAGCAAGGACATAAATCGTGGCAGTACGTAAGGAATGGATCATAAAGGAACAATAATAATGATAAAATAGCATGGGAAGAAAACATGGAATGGTGTTAAACCATTAAGCACAAAATATTATTTCCATAGTATCCAAGGCATTTTTTCCAAAACCATCATAGTGGACAATGTCCATTACTAAATCGGGTTTACATAACATTCCAACCATGTATTAATGAAATGAATTTACCTATCATTCCATTCATCTACATATCATTAGATATAAATATTTACCCAATGCATTGGATGGAGATATTTTTCCCACCCATCTGAAAATGAAACCATTCTTACATGTGCCACAAAAACATAGAAACATTCACCATAGCATAACCCATGAAATCAAATGGGTTTCTTAAACATCATTCCATCATAATTGATATAAAAAATGGATTTCCTAAATAAAATTCCATCATAAAAAAATTCAAATCATAGTAATAATATGGATAGAAACATAAACCAATGTATTCATAGATGGAAAATAATTTTGATAAAACACATGAGCTTAGTTCTTAAAGAAAATATCTTTTCTTCTTGAAAAATGTTTTCTTTTCTAAAAATTCCACAAAATTTCAAAAAAAAAATTAGTTGAAAATAAACTTGAAATAATGTATAAGAAGATTTTTGGAAATAAGGAATCCTAAAAATGTAAAAATCCAGTCTTTCTGTATAAGCTAAAAAAACATTCTCCTTGTACTTTTTCCAGAAAATTCAAAAAGTACTTAGTACGGTAAGAAACTTCCTTTTATACAATTTAGTTAAAGTAAATAATGTGTAAAAATGTTTTTAAACATACATATAAGAATATTAAACATTTTAGGAAAGCATTTTTAGAGAACATGGTTGTGGATGATAAATATATCCCCAACATATACTTATATATAAACAATCTCAGATAAAAATGAGATTGAAAAATTATCCCTTACCTTAGGTCTGATTTCTTGCGTAAGTATCTAAAAATCATGTATAGTGGTTTTAAAAATATTATTAACTTGTAACAGAAAAATAATAATATTTATGATATCATATATGATTCACTTATGAATTTATATTACCTTTTCATTTCTCAATTACATGCTCAAGCAACATTTTGGGTAATAATAATTTCATTTATCATATGTGTTTGGACATGTTATTATTCATATGATTACTTAGATCATGATTTAATTACTTCTAAAAATTAAAAAATGAAATATATATATCTTATATATTATATATATATATAATATATAGAAAAATGAAAAATAATACACCGATTATGGAGATGGTAGGCCGTATGTACGCATGAATGCTGTTTTCGTTTCTTTATTGAATTGGATGGAAGTAAGTAAATGACATATATATATAAATACAATAAAATTATTATGTAATATATTTCATGATTATTTATTATATATACTTTATTTTCATTCATGATTGGTTAATCTAGGGAAGAAATCTCATCGTGTCGTGGAGACGGTAAGTCGTACATACGCATGAGCGATGATATCATTCCCATAATTGAAGAATGTTATTGAAGTGGAATGTGTATAATATATCATAATTATTATAATTTTATAATAATCATATATATATATATATATTACTTCCACCATAATACCCATCCTTGTAAGGTGGTGGTGAAAAACAGTTTACACCATAGCGTGAAGACGATAATCCATACGTACGCACATGCAGTGATTTCATTTTTAATAGGATGGATAGAAGGTGAAATAGTGTTGTTTCATATTTATAATAACATATCAATATATTAGTGATACTAATGTTATTACTTTATAATGAAACAACTAAATAATAGTAAGTATGATAAGAAATAAATTTGAAAGAATTGGTAGAAGAGATTACCTCTTCCTCAACGTGTGTCCTTTAAATTTTCTATTAGGGCACTAGAGTTGGTCTTTTTAGAAGACCATAACCTCTAGAATGCAATTAGGTAAGTATATAAGAGAAATATGTAGGGTTTGGACGAGCTTTAAGGCTCAAAATAGATTTAATAGGAGAGGGAGTAGGTTCCCTTTTATAAGTGGGGAGAGGGGCACTTTAGGAATGTTCTAAAATATTAATTTATTATAAATTAAAATTTGGATTTAAAATGGTCCTTTTTTAATTCTAATATAAGATGTTTTGGGTTTGAATAAACATTATCCAATTTTTTTTTGATATGTTTTGAATATTCGGTTTATCCTTATCTTTTTGGTTTTACCCGAATTTTACACTTTTTAATCTTACTAACATGTTATTTACATATTGTGGGTTAATGTAGTTGTCATTTCATGTCAAAAGACCCAGAAAAATTTATTTATGAAATATTTGGACTTATATTAACAATTTGACTGAATATTATATTGTTATAGATTTAATATCATTTAATAAACTATTTTATGTTTTTATTATGAATTGTGTTAATTTTGGACACTATTCATACTTATTTTTTTTAAAAAATCATAAAAACCTTATTACATAGAACTAAAGGAATTAAATTATCCCTAATATGTCAATTAAATTAATAAAATTCTTGGATGACATCAAAATATTCAAATTAAGTTTATTTTAATGTTTATAATTTCATTTATTTGAATCTTTCATTAATGAGGAAATCACTACATCAAAATTGTGTCATACATAAATTTATTTATCTAATGTCTAAAAATTATAAATAAAATAAAATGATGTATTAAATATTTTTATATTTCTAATGACTATTTTTATACATATATATATGTTATATAACCCCATATTAAAATCTATTTAGTAAAAGATATATGTTTAGGTTATAATTATCTTTACTTTAAATTAATTCTAATAAAATTTCGTTTTCACATCTAGGTGAATCCAGGGGGTCCCAAAATATAACCAAGGATTCCCATGGTCAGAAATATATCATACAATAGGATTACAAGATTTTTTAGGGTATTTTAATATTATTATAATATATTATTTTACCCATATTTACCATATTCACCCTTTAAACATGTTAAATAAAATAATTAATGAAGTTACTATCAATAATGTATAAAAAAGGTACCTATTTACACAATTTGGACCTCCTGATTACAAATATGGAATCCATTTTTTAATATTCAAAAACACATAAGTAACAATAATTAATTTAAAATTAATCTTGTTGTCGAAAAAATGGGTTTTTTGTTTGAAACATTACAAAAGATTGAAATGTTATTACATTTTAATTAAATATAAAATAAATGAAAATGACTTAAATTTTCTTAAAATATAAAATTAAATTCTATTTATACTTTAAAACCATTAAATAATTTATTTTTACCGTGTAAATTATTTCGATGAGAAAATTTGGTTTTAATTAAAATTTACCGTATTTTCACCATTCACCAAAATAAGAATGTTATCAGAAAGATATCAAAAATTCATTCAAAGTAAAATTTTATATCTTGATTAAAAATAAGAATTTTATTTTGTCAAATTGAACTTATAAATGTTTCAAAAACTATATTTCAAATGGGTGCACCATCAAACGGTGGTAAAATTTCATTTTTTGAATATTACTTGTTTTATTTGAAAAATTAAATTTTTCCCATATTGTGTAGCAGAAAATGTGTAGGATGAATAAAAATGTTATATAAAATTAAAAATGTGGTTAATACTTTTAATAATGGCTATTTATATAATATTTTAATAATGTATTGTTGTTTAGTGAATCTCGGTATTGCGTTCAACGCAAGCTATTGAGGAAGGTCGCTCTTGCGCGTAACGCAAGCCAAGTCATTGTTGTGTGTATTGAAAGCTTCCTTTGATGTTGTGTATAAAATAATCAAAACTTAGTTCGTTTATACATTGAAAAAAATCTATTTGCAGTGTTGAATGAGATGAATTCTATCAAAGGAACTGGAAATTGTGTGCAACACAAGCCAAGAATAGTGTTGCGTATACTACAAGCTAATACAATGTTCCATATAGCACAAACTAATCGTCGTGTAGCATAAAAAAAGAAATCAGAGAAATTAAAAACAATATATCTCCAAAAATATTGGGGTGTTACATGTTCTCTAGTATATTACTTGATAGAAGACTTGCTGGTCACGATATCTACAACTCTATGAAGTCTGTAGGGGTCAAGAGTCGAATCATCCAGAGTTGAAAAAAACCATCCTCTCCAAGTCCAACCATTTTTTCATATTGGTTTGGGGAATTTGTAGGCATCCCCACCCCAGTTGTTTTAATATTTGTGCAGCATATCTATCATGGTCTAGGATGGGGTCGGAGAAGTGTGATGCCACCACACATCTTCTTGAGTCATTTCCATGGTTTATTTTGAGTGTGTCACCTAATTTTGAGTAGTAGTGATTATCTTCCTTCAAGACTTCCTTTAACATATTATTTTATATTTAATGAATAATTTTATGATCATAAGGTTAAGTCAAATGACTTTTCATATTGTCCAATAGAAAGTACTTCATAAGATCATTATTCCTTGCCTAGGATATTTTTTAATGCAAGGGAGGTTTTTTTGGGGGTCTAGTGAGACCATGCTGTTGAATTTCTTAACACATCACATGTCTTTTAGTGACCGCAGGAGCTCTCATATACTTCCCCATTTCCCCCTTTTTTTATGTTACAATTTTCAACAATTAAGTGAGTTTACATGTGTAATGTCAAGGATATTTACTCGAATTTTGATGATTTCTCACGTAACCAAAATGCACTACTACAAAAAAATCTTTTAACAGCACTATAATAAAATTTACAGTACTAGAGCAGCACTGATGAACTTAGTGTGGTTAAAATTCCATGACTTTTATCAGCATTATAAAAATACTGATAAAAGGTAGATTTTGGAGCACGTATATAAGCACTGATAATGGTAGTATTTATAAGTGCTTTTCAAAGGGTTGATAAGAGGCCCCATTTATTATAACTTTAATTTTGCACTGATAAAAGTATCATTTATCATATCTTTTGAATGATCTTTTATAGATAGACTTTACCAGCATAATAAATAGAGCTAATAAAGGTGAAAATTTTAGTGTGATGTAGCAACACACTACATCAACAGAAATAGGTGCAATGTGCTGCAACACACTATATCAACAGAAACAGATTTTTTTACCAAAATAAAGTACAAATACTATATTTAAATTAAATAAAATTTCCAAAAAAATAAATGAAAAATAAAACACAATTATAGAGTATGTCAGTTTTTTTAAAATGAATGCCACTTTTGAATAAAAAAGACACACTTGGAGTTATATCGGTCACACCATGCGTCAGATTGAGGTGTGGAAGATCCCTACATCTCAAAAATGATATATGGATCAATTTTCTAAAGTAAAAAACAATATGAATGATTTTTCTCAATTTTGAGTATGACTAATGTTTTTTATTAACATTAATGTCGATTTCAAATAAAAAAGACGCACTTAGAGTTATACCGATCACGCCAGGCGTCAGATTCAGGTGTAGCTAAATGATACACATCCCAAATGACTCATGGATTGTTTTCCTAAAGTATCAAAACAATAAGATTTCTTTTTCTCAGTTTTGAGTATGTCAGTTATTTTTTTTGATTAAAATGAATATCACTTTTGAATAAAAAAGACACACTTGAAGCCATACCAGTTACAACATGAATTAGATTGATGTGTGGTTGATCCCTAAATTTCAAAAATAATTTATGGATTATTTTCCTAAAGTACCAAAACAATATGAATTCATTTTCTTGGTTTTGAGTACGTTATATTTTTTTCTGATTGACATTAATATTAGTTTTGAATACAAAATATGCACATGGAGTCATATCGGTCACACTGAGCATTGGATTATGGTGAAGATAAATGTTGCACATCCCAAATGACTCATTGATCCCTTTTATAATGTATCAAAATAATGTAAATGAGTTTTCTCGGTTTTGAGTATGTCATTTGTTGTTTTGATTAAAATGAATATCACTTTAGAATAAAAAAGACTCACTTGGAGTCATACCGGTCACACCATGTGTCAGATTGAGCTGAGGTTGATCCCTAAATGTCACAAATGATATATGAATCATTATCCTAATGTAAAAAACAATACGAATGTTTTTACCTGATTTTGAGTATGTTAGTGGTGTTTTATTAACAATAATGTTAGTTTTGAATAAAAAAGATGCACTTGGAGTCATACCGGTCACACCATGTGTCATATTGAGGTTCCTCTAAATTCTACATGTCCCAAATGACTCATAGATCATTTTCCCAAATTATGATAAAAGTTAGAATTATTTTTCTTGGTTTTGAGTATGTTAGTTATTTTTTTATTAAAATGAATGAAAATTTTGAATAAAAAAGTTTCACTTGGAGTCATACCGGTCACACCATGTTTCAGATTAAGGAGTTGATGATACCTACATGTCATTGATGACATATTGTTAGTTTTCCTAATTTATCAAAATAATATGAATCCTTCTTATCGGTTTTGAGTTTGTTAGTTGTTTTTTATTGACATTATTGTCAGTTTTGAATAAAAAAGACACACTTGGAGTCATACTGGTCACACCGTGAATTTGATTGAGGTGAGGATAAATTCTAAACATCCCAAATGTCTCATCAATCATTTTACTGAAGCATAAAAACAATCAAATTTATTTTTCTTGGTTTTGAGTATATCAGTTTTTTTTATTAAAATGAATGTCACTTTTGAATAAAGAAGATGCACTTGGAGGCATACCGGTCACACCGTGCATCAGATTGAGTTGCCACTAATCCATACACACCACAAATGAAATATGAAACATTTTTCTATATTACCAAAACAATATGAAATATGTTTCTTAGTTTTGAGTGTGTCAATTGTTTTTTTTATTAACATTAATGTCAGTTTTGAATAAAAAAATACACACTTGGAGTCATACCTGTCACACCATGCATTTGATTGAGGTGAGGCTAAATGATACACATCCCAAATGACTCTTGGATCATTTTTATAATGTATAAAAACAATCATAATGCATTTTCTTATTTTTGATCATGTTAGTTGTTTTTTTATTAAAGTGAATGCCACTTTTGAATAAAAAATATGCACTTGGAGTCATAAAGGTCACATCGTGCATCAGATTGGGGTGGGGATGATACCTACACATCACAAATGACATATATATTATTTTCATAAAGTAAAAAAACAATATGAATGCATTTTCTCGGTTTTGAGTACACCATGAGTGATTTTTTTTATAAAAATGCCATTTTAAACTAGAAAGACACCAAATTGATCTTATCTTAAGTGAAAGGTTTTTTATAGACTCTTAAAAAAATTTTCTCAAACAAAATAATTAATAATACTTATTATACTTCATTTCCCAAAAACTTTATTATTTATAAGGTAGCGCTTCTTATGCTCCACCACCTCGGTCTCCACCTCGGTCTTCGCCTCTGCCTCCTCCCCCACATTGGTCTCTGACACTGAATTTGCCTCTACATTCACCTCTAACTTCACCTATAACTTTGATTCAAACTCTACCTTAGTCTCTATATTTTCCCAACAATTTTATTTTTTGCAGGCCAACACTTTTAGACAAGTTTATTTTCTCCATTAATCTTCTCATTGATAAAGAGACGAGGAATAATATATAAGCATTCTGACACTAAGGATTACCACCCCAAATATTTTTCAATGGTCATAAATAATACTAGATCCCA
The DNA here is from genome assembly GCA_963277665.1 of Viscum album. NCBI lineage: Eukaryota > Viridiplantae > Streptophyta > Magnoliopsida > Santalales > Viscaceae > Viscum > Viscum album. The sequence continues at coordinate 448,478,089 of OY728157.1, read as the reverse complement.
AATATAACATGTAATCACCGAAATTTTTTAACACCTAAACCCCAGAATCCCAGAGTGAGTGCATTATTTTAATACATTGGCATGATTACAAGGAATCATGTCTCAAAAGAATGATCATTTTAGCAGTCTTGAAAAATAGATTACATACATGAATGTTGCATTAAACATTTGAAAATAAAACACAACATAAACGATCCTTTGAGAATGCCATTAATCCCATAGAATAACCCTGTTTATCAATCATAAAACACTTCTTGGAATCCAGGGAAAATAAAACAAAAGGTGGGGAGCTCAAACTCTCAATAAGGATAACAATATTGCATAAACTCTCAAAAATAAGCATAAAGACTTAAAGAAATGTATAAAACTAAAACCAAAGCCTTTTAAAATTAAAATTCATCATAATATGGAAAATATAAATCAAATAATTCCATTTAATTATTCACATGGATATTATACTTGTTGAAAACTCACATGTAACATCAATAACTAATTTTATAATGATGGAATTCATAATTCCGAATTCATAACCACGTAGTCAAGGCCTTGTGCCAAGACTAAAAATTATATTTTGTCAAGGCCTAGTGCCAGGACACTAGTTTGTCTCATGTGACCTACCGATGCATCGAGGAGTTATATCGGGCTCTACCCATCACTTAGAAAGTCCAATGCGTTCCTCATATAAACAGGTTTAAACATAACATAAACATTCGTATTAAAATTAGCATAAAAAATGTCAATACTTTATCTATAAAACGTGAATGGTATAGAAATAATACATCCACAGTCAAGCATATCACCAATCCTTCAATACAATATAGAATATTTTTATCATAATAAATCAACCTCGATCAAAAATAATATCTAGTAAAGGATGTTGGCATAGTTGAAAATGATCAGTAAAACTCTTTGAGAGAAATATCACTATTTCATGAAATCATTTTAAAAGTCATATAATTTATAAAGGAATTCATTTAAAAGATATTTTTGAATCAAAGTTTTCCATACCACTTTGAAACTTTTGAACGGAATTAACATTTTAAATCATTCATGTCCATATAAATAAATCCTTAAAATCATCTTGAAAACATGGACATTAATGAGAAAGGTTTAGAAGAATAAAAATTTAAAAAATTTAAAGAGATTTTTTAGTTAAAGAGTCCCTTAAAATAATCCTTTTTAAAACTCTTTTTTGAAACATGGACATTGATATAAAATATTTCCTAGTAAAAACATACACATAAACAATCTCAGATAAGAATGAGATTGAGGAATTAACCCTTACCTTGCAATTTCCTTTGGTTGAGGGAAAATTTAACCTACTGTATAATGACTATAGTATGTTATTAAATTATACCATAACCATATTCATATTTATTATATAATACAAGATTCATTTATGACATTATAGTACCCATTTAGTAATGATTTCCATGTTAAATTAACATTTCAGGTAATAATTTCTTTCTTTATTGTACGTGTTTTAACTGGTCATTCAGGATCATATCATTTAGATCAAGATTTAAATACATCATGAATATAAACCAGGATTTATATATCATATATATTTAGAATATAAATATTTATAATAGATAGATATATGAAATGTAAGGCACCGTTTATGGAAACGGTAGGCCGTACGTATGCATAAACGCTGTTTCCATTTTCATATCGTATTGAAAAGAAGTAAGAGAATAAGATATATGTAAGTATATATTTATATATCCAGTAGAATTATTTTGTCATGTATTAAATAGTTATTAATAATATATATTTTTATAATCATCATGGAATGATGTACATGGAAATAAATCTTATCGCGTCGTGGAGGCAGTAATCCGTACGTACGCACGACCGACAATATCATTATATTGATGGTGATATCTTCTGTAATTGGATGATATATCATATATAAATAATCATTAAAATGTTATATTTATTATTTAAATTAGTTATACTAATTATTATAACCATAAAAATAATGAAGTGTTTGAATAACAAACTACACCACGACGTGGAGACGGTAAGCCATACGTACGCACGTATGGTGAATTTGTCTTTTATAGGATGGATAGAACAACGAATATTGCTGTACCATATTTATAATAACATAAAAGTATGTATAAGGTACTATATTTTTTTGGGAAATAACAAAGAAATGGGATGTGTAAGAAGAAAATAATTTGAAAGAGGGTTGTGAAATTATTAGCTCTTCTTCGGGTGTTTCCATTTGAGTTGATCAAAATGGATCCTTTGGTGGTCTTTCTGATAAATTTAATGCCTTTAAGTAGAAGGGAGGAATTTTGGGAGGCTATTTGGGAAGGGTTTGGCCTATCCAAATGGCTTTGGGGGTGTGATTTTGAGATAAGAGGTAGTACCCTTTTTTAAGAGAGGTGAGGGTCACTTTATGAAAGTTTTAAATATTATTTTGTAATAAAATAATTTTCCATTTATAATGGATAAAAAATAATTTATTTCTAGTCTAAGGTGTGTATGTTTATAAAAACATTAATCCAAAATATTTTATACAAGTTTAGGTTACAATTTTAACCATATCTTTTATATTTAACTCTTAGCTAAATAGTTTATCTTTTACCGTGTCTTCTTGTATTATTACATTATATGGTTAATAAACTTACTCTAAACTTCTAAAAGAACCTAAAGTAGTTAATTAATGAAATATATAATTTTTTTAATCCCTTTGTCTGATAATTATATTTTTAGGAATATTATATCAACTAACAATATTGTATTTGTTTTAAAAATTAATTTATATCAAATTTGACACTATTTGGTATTTTGTTTTTATGAAACTCATAACAACTTTATCACTTATAAAAACATGTATAAAATCATCCCTAACATGTCATATTAACCTATAAAATTAGTGGAATATATCATAAATCTAAATTTACATTTATTTGTAAATTTATAATATCAATTATTTTAATATTTCATTAATAAGGTAATTACAGTATCATCATTCTGTCATAAATAAATTAAATTATTTATTGTATAACAATTATAAATAAAATAAAATTATTTAGGAAATATATTTATCTTTCTAATTAATATTTATAGTCGAATTTATATTGTGTGTAACCTTATATTAAAAATAGTTTAGTTATTAAACATTGAATTTAACACTTTCAACTATTCTTTAAATAAAATAATAATAAATGATATAATCTAATCCAAGTGGAAAAAATAGGATAAAATTTTATTCGTAAGGTTTTTTTCTGTCAAATGACACTTTTCCAATAGAATTATGACATGTTTTAGAAGATTTATAATATCATTTTTACCCTTAATCACCCTATTTACTTTTAACCGTGGTAAATAAAAGTCCAAAGTTATTTTTAAAAAAATAAATTTTCATCTTATTGAACCATATTTTACTTTCTGATATCAACAATGTCTCTTATATTTTTTAAATTCATCTCACAGAATCGGTAATATTATTTTTTATGAAAATTTGCAAATGCTCCTAGAAGGTGGGTAAAAGACGGTAAAAAGTTCAATAAAAATTTATACATCTAATTTTATTATAAAATAACTCAAATTAATTACATTGAACATATATAGGTATTATATATCTATTTTTAATTAAAATAAATTTGAATAAAATAAATAATTAATTTAAAAAAAAGTCGGTTTTAAACAATAATGAATCGATTTTCAGTATTCATCAAAAATTAAATGATTATAGAAAAATATCAAAAACTAACCTTGATATAATTTTGATATTCCTAATTCAAAAATGAATTTTATTTTACCAAATTCAAAACATATAAGTTGAATTAATTAATTTAAAATTAATTCCCTTTACCAAAGCCAAAAAAAAGTTTTTTAAAAAGTAAAAACTATCAAAAGATTGACATGTGTTTATGTGAAATTTAAATGTGAAATTACTTATTATTATCTAAATTGTATTAAATTATAAAAATATAATCTAATTATACTTCAAAACAATTCAAATTAATAATTTAACACAATAAATTATTTCGATTAAAAATGTTTTTTTCAATTAAAACATACTATTTTCACTATTCATCAAAAAATGAAAGTGATATGAAAAGTACCAAAAATTTATCCAAAGTAAATTTTTGTGTCCTTATTCTGAAGAAGAATTTAATTTTATTAAATTGAATACATAAAAGTGTCAGATATTTTTTTAAAAAGAGTTCGCTATTAAAAGGCGGTAAAATTGCATTTTTTTGAAAAATATTTCTTTTATCTGAAAAAATGAATTTTCTCTTATATTATGTCTAAGAAAAACATAATATGGATGTTAAAATTATATAGAGTATATAATATTGAAAATGAAGTTAATTCTATTCATAACCATTTTTTCAATGGCTAGTTTGATAAGTTTGGTGCGCTCGAACTTGGTGTCGCGTGTAGCACAAGAAATTGAATTACTTTAATGAGATAACGTACTATGAAATATCGGGGTATTAAATTATCCCCTCATTTAATAAATTTTATCCACACAATTTGAAATTGTTCTTCGAAAATAAATAGTTAAAAATAGAAAAATACCCTTTTAGAAAACCCACATCGAAAATTTGATTAATAAAATTTATTCTTAATAAATGGGAAATGAAAATGAAAAAGTCACCACCAAATTATGATCTCGATTAGGAGAACATTGGTGGAAATTAGAGACACATAATTGGAGGAAAACGTAAATATTTTTAGGGAGTTATAGATGTCATCAGTCCCAAACAAGTGTAAAATTGAGGGCCTCAAATCCATCAATCTATGATGAATTAAAAAATTTTCAGTTCAACAAAACATAAGGTATTAAGATAACATATTTTTGGTTTTTAGATCCCTTACCAAATGTTTAAGAATTAATTTATTCACAGAATAAGATGGAAAAAATATACATGACAAGTAGAGTTTCATCCTTCAACTAATTCCTACCACAAAATCATCTTTCAATCCAAAAGATAATAGAATTCAAAAATATTCTATTTATCCTAATCATATAGGGTTTCAAAAATAATGAATTTATAAGTCATTTTTCAGACTATTAAAGAAAGTACATTATACAAACCCAGAAATCACATATGCCAGTAGTAGGTGATCCACCTTTTTCATCCTTCGGCTACGGGTTCAAGTCTCACGACCATGCCAGACGCGGCCGGTTGTCACCCGGCCTCCGAGTTGTCCATTTTATGATAATCCAAAAATAATCTCAAGAAATGATTTATCCTTAAAAATGGTATCCAGAGTCAAAATTAATCTCTTCCAACCTTTAGACTTATCCAAAATACTTTTGTCCAAAATCACAGTCCAAAATATTTATGAAAGGTAAACACAATGAAGATCATTTTTCCATGTAATAAAACATGAATAACTTCATAATGTATTCTTATAAAACTATATAACACCCTAAATTATCATAAAACCTTAAGGATTAATTTCATCCTCTCTTATTCCTTATAGAATACTTGATATAGTCCTTCAATCCAAAAATGTTCTATACTCCAACAATAATGGAATATACAAATCATTAATTAGATTCAAGGTAGTAAAGAATATATAATATAATTTATCCAAATAAATAATATATTATTCTAAAATCAATACCTCAGTATCAGAACCGTATATGGTTTATCTTTCTCTCAATCATATATTTTCTAAAAAAATTAACATGTTATTAAGTCATTTTTATGGGTTCTACACAATTTCAAGTCCTTAATAAAATAGTACTTTAGTAAAATCCTTATATACTCCATAATTATTATAACCAGTACATCGTTGATACAATATTCAAATGATATAATTTTTTAATATCAACATAAGAACACTAGTCAGTACTCTTCATTTATGGTAATATCTTAACATGATTATTATTTAACATCATCATTTGTGGTATACTCTGATGATTTGGACATTGATTCGCGTAGTGTCACAACTCCTTGTAGATGAAGTATTGTACATTTTAAACCTTTTTCTTACCCTAGAAATAAAATACTTGATTTCCTTTCTCTCCACACCTATACCAAACTACCATTCCCATCAAGAATTTACGAAGGAGATTCTTTCCACAGTTATCACATTTGGGAAGATCCTTCTTTCTCCTCCTCTCTTTATCCTTCTTTCTCTCTTCCAAACTTTTCTTCTCTTGATTCCCTTCAAAGCCATAGGAATTAGATAATTATTTACTTATCATATAAGTACATGATACTACATCTTCGTATAATGAGAATACACGGGACACTATTTCCCAGTTAAATGTTTTCTTAATACCACAAAAGATATGATCTTTCTTAATATTTCGATCATGTGTATTTCTAGAATTCCCATTCTTTCTACTAGGCTCCATTTCTAAACAATGGCATACACAAGGTTAGTCTATTAATCGTAATTAATAATTCCAAACTTGTAAAATACCTAACATAAATTGAAAATATTATGTATATAATCTGTAATCATTAAATGTTTTCTTTGAGGAATTATTTACTCTTAAATCATTCATAATGGATTTCCATGAAATAATTTGAATTATCCTAAGCATATCTCCTTTGAGTGTCATAACCAAGAGTGCAGAAAGTCCGGTTTTCACGTACCAAGATACCCCAAGTCAAGCCTGAAACTCCTTGTCAGAGTTTTCACTCCTAGGTACATCTGTTCTAGAGCTGCCTCTACCTGCTTGTATCCAGATAGGGATGTATTGCTTTGAAAATACATAAAATTACTAAATTATGAAAATACTAGGAAGTTTTTCTATAATAATCCTCAAAGTATATCTTAGGGTAATGTTCTCTAACTAGAGTATATCTAAATATATTTCTAAGGTTGTTTCTAAAATTCCTATGATACAAACTGTAACGCCCTAACCTTAGAAGCCTAGAGTCGGTGCATTTTTTAATACATTGGCATGATTACAAGGAATCATGTCCCGAACAACCAATCTATTTAGTAGTATTGGAAAACAGATTAACTATAAGAATGTTATATTACACATTAGAAAATAAAACACAACATAAATGATCCTTTGAGAATTCCATTAAACCCCTAGCTTAACCCTTCTTATCATTACTAAAAAACTTTTGGGAATCCTGGGAAAATAAAACATAAGAAAGGGGTGTGCTCAAATGCTTAGTAAGGATAACAATATAGTAGAAACTTTCACAAATAAGCATAAACATTTAAGGAAATTTATAAAACTAAAACAAAAGCCTTTTCAACATAAACTTCTACATAATATGGAAAAGATAAATAAAATAAATCCATTTAATTATTCACATGGATATTATACTAGTCAAATTATCTCATGTATTATCAATATATAATTTTATAATGATGGAATGCATACTACCAGACATCGTAACCACATAGTCAAGGCCTTGTTCCAAGACTACAAATAAAATTTTTTCAAGTCCTTGTGCCAAGACACTAGTTTGTCTCATGAGACCTACCGATGCACCGAGGATCCCTAGCGGGCTCCACCCATCACTTAATAAGTCCAATGAAATCCTCATTTGAAAAGGTTTAAACATAATATAATCATTTTTATTAAAACTAGCATATTAAATGTAAATACTTTATCCATAAACCATGAATGGTATAAACATAACAAATCCATAGTAAAATATATCACAAAACCTTCAATACAATATGGATTATTTTTTACATAATAAATCAAAATAGATCAAGAATAATATTCGGTAAAGGATGCTGACATAGTTGAAAATGATCAGTAAAACTCTTTGAGAGAAATATCACTTTTTCATGAAATCATTTTAAAAGTCACACAATTTATAAAGGAAGTAATTTGAAATATAATTTTGAATCAATGTGTCCCATACCACTTTTAAACTTTTGAAAGGAATTAAAAATTTAAAACATTCATGTCCATATAAATAAATCTTTAAAATCATTTTGAAAACATAGAAATTAATGAGAAAGGTTTGGAAGAATAAATCTTCAAAACATTTAAAAATATTTTTTAGTTAAAGATTCATTTAAAAGAATCCTTTTAAAAACTATTTTATGAAACATGGACATGGATTATAAATATGTCCTAGTATAAACTTACACGTAAACAATCTCGGATAATAATGAGATTGATGAATTAACCCTTACCTTAAACATTCCTTTGGTTGAGGGTACGCTTAACCTTATGTAGAATGACTATAGTAGGTTATTAAATTATACCAGAACCATATTCGTATTTATTATATAATAAATGATTCATTTATGACATTATATTATCCCTTTAATAATTATTTATATGTTAAATTAACATTTCAGGTAATAATTTCTTTCTTTATTGTACGTGTTTTAACTAAATAATCTTGATCGTATCATTTAGATCATGATTTAAATACATATATAATATACAAATTGAATTATATATCATATATATTTAGAATATAAATATTTTTAATAGATAGATATATGAAATGGAAGGCACCGTTTTGGGAAACGGTAGGTCGTACGTACGCATTAACGTTGTTTCTATTTTCATATCGTATTGAATGAAATAAAGAGAATAAGATACATGTAATTATATATATATATATATATAGTATAATTATTATGTCATACATTACATACTTATAAATAATATCTATTTTAATAATCATCGTGGAATTGTGTACGTGGAAATGAATATCATCGCGTCATGGAGACAATAATCTGTACGTACGCATGGGCGACACTATCATTATTTTGATAGTGAAATCGTCTGTAATTGGATGGTATATAATATATAAATGATCATTAAAATGTTTATTTATTATTTACATTAGTTATTCTCATTATTATACCCATCCAAATAATGAAGTGTTTGAATAAGAAACTACATCACAAAGTGGAGACGGTAAGCCGTACGTACACACGAATTGTGAATTTGTCATTTATAGCATGGATAGAAAAATGAATATGGTTGTACCATATTTATAATTACATAATAGTATGTATAAGGTACTGGGGTTATTATTTTGGTACGGAAACAACAAATAAATAGGATGTGTAATAAGAAAAAAACATGAAAGAGGGTGGTGAAATTATTACCTCTTTTTTGGGTTTTTTCTTTTGAGTTGATCAAAAAAGATACATAGGTTGGAATTATATTCAAATTAAGGCCTCTAGGTCTAAGATATGAACGTTGGGAGGATATTTGGGAAGGTTTTGTCTGATCCAAATGGATTTGGATGTGTGATTTTGAGAGAAGAGGAAGTACCCTTTTATAAGAGAAGTGAGGGTCACTTTAGGAAAAGCTTGAAATATTATTTTATAATAAAATACTTTTCCTATTATAATGGCTCCAAAATGATTTACCTCAAGGATAAGGTGTGTATGGTTCAAAATCCTTTCAACCAATAGGTTTTAGACATGTTTAGGTTACCATTTTAACATTATCTTTTAGATTTAACTCTTAGTTTAATAGTTTAACTTTTACCGTGTCTTCTTGTATTTTTACACTATATGGTTAGTAAACTTACTGTAAACATAGTAGAGAACCAAAAGTGATTCATTAATGACATATATAATATTATTTATATCATTTGGAATGTCTATATCTTTTTATGAATATTATATTAACCAATAATATAGTATTTGTTTTAAAAATCAATTTATGTCAATTTTGACACTATTTGGGATTTTGCTTTTGTGAAATTCATAAAAAACTTATCACATTGAAAAAAATTTATCTCATTAACCTTGAAATGTAATATCGACCTATATAATTAGTGTAATTTATCATAAGTCTTAATTTACATTTATTTGGACATTTATAATATCAATTATTTTAATATTTCATCAATAAGGTAATTACTACATCAACATTGTGTCATAAATAAATTAAAATATTTAATGTCTAAAAATTAAAAATAAAATACCATTATGTATGAAATCGTTTTATCTTTCTAATTAGTATTTATTTTCGAATTTATATTGGGTTTATCCTTATATTAAAAAAGGTTTAGTTATTAAACATTGAATTTTACACTTTTAAATTTTCTTTAAATAAAATAATAATAAATATACTAATCTAATCCAATTGGACCAAAAATGATCATATTTTATTCATAATGTTATTTTTGGTCGAATTACACTTATCCAATTGAATTAACACATGTGTTAGGGTAATTATAATATAATTTTACCCTTAATTACCATATTTACTTTTAACCGTGGTAAAAAAAGTCAAAAGTTACTATTCACCAAAAATTATTTTAATCTTATTGAACCAAATTTTTCTTTGTTATATCAACCATGTCTCTTGGATTTGTGAAAATAAACTCATAGAAGTGGTAAAAATTATGTTTTATGCAAATTTCTAAATGCTCCTAGAAGGTGGGTAAAATACTGTTAAAAGTTCAATAAAAATTTATAAACATAATTTTATTATAAAATGAATCCAATGAATTACATTGAGAATATTTACGTATTATATATCTATTTATACTTCAAATAAATTTAAATAAAATAAATAATTATTTAAATAAAAAGTCAGTTTTAAACAATAATGAACTGTATTTTACTATTCATCAAAAATGGAATGTTTTCATAAAAATACCAAAAATTCAGGCTAAGATAATTTTGATATTCCTAATTCAAAATTGAATTCTATTTTACCAAATTCAATACATAGAAGTTTCATTTTTTAATTTAAAATAAATTCTCGTGGTCAAAGCCAAAAGGTGGGTTTCTAAAAAGTAAAAACTATCAGAATATTGACAAGTGTTTATGTCAAATTTAAATGTGAAATTACTTATTATGACCAACATTTTATTATATTATAAAAATAAAATATAATTATATTTCAAAACAATTCAAATACAAAATTTAACACTATAACTTATTTCTATTAATAAAGTTGTTTTTAATTAAAAATAGCATTTTTCACTATTTATCAAAATATGAAAGTTATCAAAAAAGTAAATTTTTTTTATCCTAACTAATGTTTTATATCCTGCTTCTAAAGATGAATTTAATTTCATTAAATTGAATATATAAAAGTATCAAATATTGATTTTAAAAAGGGTTTTCTATTAAAAGGCGGTAAAATTTTATTTTATGAAAAATACTAATTTTATCTGAATAAATGAATTTGTTCTTATATTATGTCTAAGAAACACATAATATGGATATTAATATTATATAGAGCATATAATATTCCGAATGTAGTTAATACTATTCATAACCGTTTTTTGAACCGCTAGTTTGGTAAGTTGTGGTGTGCTCGAATTCGGTGTCGCGTGTAGCACAAGCTATTGAATTAATTTAATGAGATAATATACTATAAAATATTGGGGTATTACACTCTCACCTACTTCAATAAATTTCATCTTAACAATTTGAAACTATTCTTTGAAAATTAAAGGTTAAAAATAGAAAAATACCTTAGTAGAAAACCCACATTGGAAATTGGGTTAATAAAATATAGTGTTAATAAGAGGGAAAGGGAAATGAAAAATAAACCACTAAAATATGATTTTGATTAGGAGAACATTGGTGGAAATTAGAGACACATAATTTTAGGGCAATTGTAAATATTTATAGGGAGTGATTGCGGTCATCAATCCCAAAAAAGTGTAAAATTGAGGGACTCAAAATCATCAATCTATGATGATTTAAAATATCATCGATTCAACAAAACATAAGGTATTATGATAACTCATTTTTGGTTCTAAGATCCCCTCCCAAATGTTTAAGAATTAATTTATTCATAGAATAAGAGAGAAAAAATATTCTTGAAAAGTAGAGGTTCATCCTTTAACTAATTTTACCACAAACTCATCTTTCAATCCAAAAGATAATAGAATTAAAAAATATTCTATTTATCCTAAACATATAGGGTTCCAAAAATAATGAATTTATAATTAATTTTTCAGACTATTAAAAAAACTACATTATACAAACCAGGACATCACAAATTCCAGTGGTAAGTGATCCACCCTTGTCACCCTTCGATTGCAGGTTCAAGTCTCACGGCCTTTTCGGACGCGACTGGTTGTCGCCTGACCTCTAGGTTATCCATTTTATGACAATCCAAAAATAATCTCAATAAATGATTTAACCTTAAAAATAGCATCCAAAGTAAAAATTAATCAATTCCAACCTTTAGACTTATCCAAAATACTTATGTCCAAACTCATAGTACAAAATTTATATGGAAGGTTAATATAATTAAGATCTTTTTTTCCATGTAATAACATGTGAATACCTTCATCATGTATTCTTTTAAAACACTATAACACCAGAAATTACCATAAAACCTTATTGATTACATTCATGCTACCTTATTCCTTATAGAATACTAGATATAATCCTTCTATCTAAAATTTTTGAATACTCCAACAATAATGGAATATAAAAATCACTAATCAGTTTCAAGGTAGTCAAGAATATACAATATAATTTAACCAAATCTATAAGATATTATTCCAAAATCACTACCTCAGTATCAGAACAACATTATGGTTTATCTTTCCCTCAACCATATATTTTACAAAAAAAATTAACATGCTCTTGAGTCACTTTTCATGGTTCCACAAAATCTCAAGTCCTTAGTGAAATTTTATTGTAGTACAATCCTTATATAATATATAATTATTATAACCAGTACATCGTTGACACAATATTTAAATGAAACAATTCTTTAATATCAACATAAAAACACTAGTCATTACTCTTTATCAATGGTAATATCATAACCTAATTATTATCCAACAACATCATTTGTGGAATATTCTGATGATTTGGATATTGATTCATGTAGTTCCCCAACTCCTTGTAGATGAAGAATTATACATTTAAATCCTTTTTATTACCCTTTCAATCACATAATTGGTGTCATTTTTCTCCACACTTATAACAAACTTCAATTCCTATCAAGAATTTACCAAGGTGATTCTTTCCACAGTTATCACATATGGGAAAAATACTTTTTTCTCCTATTCTCTTTAACCATATTTCTCTCATCCATACTTTTATTCTCTTTCTTCCCTTTAAAGACATAGGAATCAGATAGTTCATTACTTATGTTATTAAAACATGATCCTATTTCTTCATATGATGAGAATACATGGGAGACTATTTTCCTTTTAAATGTTGGCCTAATATAATGAAAGATATGATCCTTCATAATCTTTTGATCATGCGTATTGCTAGAATTTTCATTCCTTCTATTAAGTGCCATTTCTAAACAATGGAATACACTAGGTTTGTTTATTAATCGCAATGTATAATTATTAACTTGTAAAACACCTAACATAAATTGATAAGATTATACACATAATCTAAAATCATAAAATGTTTTATTTGAGGAAGTATTTACTCTTAAATCATTCATAATGGCTTGCAATGAAAATTTGAATTATCCTAAGAATATCCCTCGGGAGTGTCATAACCAAGAGTGAAGCAAGGCCGTTGTGTACCAGGATACCCCGGGTCAAGCCCGAAACTCTTTTTCAGAGTTTTCACTCCTAGGTATATCTTTTTCAGAGCCGCCTATACTAGCTTGTATCCAGACAGGGATGTATTTCTTGGAAAATACACAAAATCTCTACATTACCAAAATTCTAGGAAGTTTTTCTATACTAATCCTCAAAGTCTATCATAGGGAAATTTTATCTAACCATAGCTTATCAAAATATATTTCCAAGGTTGTTGCTAAACATCCTCTGATACCAACTGTAATGCCCAGACCCCAGTAGCCCAGTGTTGGTGAATTATTTTAAGACATTATCATGATTACAAGGAATCACGTCCCGAAAGACCGATCGATTTAGTAATCTTGAAAAATATATTTCATACAAGAATGTTACATCATACATTAGAAAATAAAACAAAACACAAATGATCCTTTCAGAACTCCATTAATCCCCTAGATTAACCCTTATTATCAATCATAAAACATTTCTTGGAATCCTGGGAAAATAAAACATAAGAAAGGGGTGAGCTCAAATGCTCAGTAATGATAACAATATAGCGGAAACTTTCACAAATAAGCATAATCATTTAAGGAAATGTATAAAAGTAAAACAAAATCCTTTTAAAACTAAACTTCAGCATAATATAGAAAATATAAATCAAATAATTCCATTTACTTATTCACATGGATATTCTACTCGTCGAATAATCACATGTAATATCAATAGCTAATTTAATAATGATGGAATGCATAATGCCAGACTTCATGACCACATAGTCAAGGCCTTGTGCCAAGACTAAAAATAATATTTTGTCAAGGCATTATTCAAAGATACTAGTTTGTCTCATGAGACCTACCAATGAATTGAGGATCTATATAGGGCTCCACCTGTCACTTACTAAGTCCAATGCATTATTCATATGAAAAGTTTTAAACATAACATAAACATTCGTATTAAAACTAGCATATTAAATGTCAATACTTTATCCAAAAACCATGAATGGTATAAAAATAACACAACCACAGCCTAACATATCACAAAACCTTCAATAAAATATGGAATATTTTTAACATAATAAAGGAACCTCGATCAAGAATAATATCCAGTAAAGGATGTTGACATAGTTGAAAATGATCAGTAAAACTCTTTGAGAGAAATATCCTTTTTTCGTAAAATAATTTTAAAAGTCACAAAATTTATAATGTAAGTCACTTTAATGATATTTATTAATCAATGTGTTCCATACCACTTTGAAACTTTTGAAATTAATTAACATTTTAAAACATTCATGTCTTTATAAATAAATCCTTTAAATCATTTTGAAAACATAGACATTAATGAGAAAGGTTTAGAAGAAAAAATCCTTACAACATTTTAAATGATTTTTAGTTAAAGAGTCCGTTAAAAGAATAATTTTTAAAACTATTTTATGAATCATGGACATGGATAATAAATATTTCCCAGTAAATACATACACATAAACAATCCAGGATAATAATGATATTGAGGAATTAACCCTTACCTTGCAGTTTCCTTTGGTCAAGGGTACATTTAACCTCATGTATAATGACCATATTATGTTATTAAATTATACTAGAACCATATTCATATTTATTATATAATACATCATTCATTTATAACTTTATACAACCCATTTAATAATGATTTCCATGTTAAATTAACATTTCGGGTAATAATTGCTTTCTTTATCGTACGTGTTTTAACATGTTATTGTTGATCGTATAATTTAGATCATGATTTAAATACTTAAAGAATATAAACCATGATTTATATAACATATATATTTAGAATATAAATATTTATAATAGATAGATATATGAAATGTAAGGCACCGTTTATGGAGATGGTAGACCGTATGCACGCATAAACGTTGTTTCCGTTTTCATATCGTATTGAATAGAAGTAAGTGAATAAGATATATATAATTAGAAAAACACACACACACACACACACACACACACATATATATATCCAGTAGAATTATTATCTCATATATTACATAATTATAAATAATATATATTTTTATAATCATCGTTGAATGGTGAATGTGGAAATGAATCTCATCGCGTCGTGGAGACGGTAATCCGTACGTATGCATGAGCGACATTATCATTATATTAATGGTGAAATAGTATATAATTGGATGGTATATCATATATCAAGAATAATTAAAATGTTATATTTATTATTGAAATTATTTATACTCATTATTATAACCATCCAAATAATGAAGTGTGTAAATAACAAACTACACCACGATGTGGAGACGGTAAGCTATATGTACGCACATATGGTGAATTTGTCATTTATAGGATGAATAGAACAAAAAATATGGTTGTACCATATTTATAATAACATAACAGTATGTATAAGGTACTTTATTTATTATTTTGGTATGGAAAAAACAAAGAAATATGAAGTGAAAGAAGAAAAGAACTTGAAAGAGGGTGGTGAAATTATTACCTCTTCTTCGGGTGTTTTCTTTTGAGTTGATCAAAAGGGCACCATATGTTGGTTTCTGATCAATGTAAGGCCTCTGGGTTTAAAAAAGGAACGTTGGGAGGATAATTGGGTAGGGTTTGGCTAAGCCAAATAGATTTGGAGGTGTGATTTTGAGATAAGGGGAAGTACCCTTTTATTAGAGAGGTGAGGATCACTTTTGGAAAAGCTTGAAATATTATTTTATAATAAAACCATTTATGGTTTATAATGGCTCCAAAATGATTTATTTCTAGGATAAGGTGTGTATGGGTCGAAAAAACTCTCAACTAATATGTTTTATACAAGTTTAGGTTACCATTTTAACCTTATCATTTAGATTTAACTCTTAGTTAAATAGTTTAACTTTTACCGCGTCTTCTTGTATTCTTACACTATATGGTTAATAAACATACTCTAAACTTCCAAGAGAACCTCAAGTGGTTAATTAATGAAATATATAATATTATTTATACCCTTTAGCCGAACCTTATATTTTTAGGAATATTATACCAAGTAATAATATAGTATTTGTTTTAAAAATTAATTTATGTCGATTTTGCCACTATTTGGTATTTTGTTTTTGTGAAAATCATGGCCACCTTATCAATTAGAAAAAATTATCGAATCAAAAATAAAAAGTAATATTAAACTAGATAATAATTATAATTCAATAGAAGTCTCAATTTACAGTTTTTTGTTTATTTATAATATCAATTATTTTTATATTTCATTAATAAGGTATTTACTGAATAATCATTGTGTTATAAATAAATTAAATTATTTAATGTCTAAAAATTGAAAATAAAATACCATTATGTTGGAAATAGTTTTATATTTCTAATGAATATTTTTTGTTGAATTTATATTGGGTATAACGGAATATTAAAAATGGTTTAGTTATTAAACATTGAATTTAACACTTTTAACTCTTCTTTAAATAAATTAATAATAAATGTTCTAATCTCATACAAGTTGACAAAAAAGGATCATATTTTATTCCTAAGGTTTTTTTGTTCGAATTACACTTATCCAATAGAATTAGTACATGTGTTAGGGTAATTATAATATCATTTTTACCCTTAATTACCCTATTTACTTTTAACCATGGTAAATCGAAGTCAAAAGTTACTATTCACAAAAAATATTTTCATCATATTGAACCAAATTTTACTTACTGATATCAACTGTGTATCTTGGATTTTTGAAATTCAACTCATAGAAGAGGTAAAATTACGTTTTATGAAAATTTGAAAATGCTTCTAGAAGGTGGGTAAAAGATAGTAAAATGTTCAATAACACATTATACATCTAATTTTATTATAAAATGACTCCAATTAATTACATTGAATTTATATAGGTATTATATATATATTTTAACTTAAAATAAATTTAAATAAAATAAATAATTATTTAAATAAAAAGTCAGTTTTAAACAATAACCCATTGTTTTTCACAATTCATCAAAAATTGAATGTCTTCAGAAAAATACCAAAAAATAACCATAAGCTAATTTTTTTATTCCTAATTCAAAAATGAATTCTATTTTACCAAATTCAGAACATAAGAAGTTTCATTAATTAATTTATAATTAATTTCTGTTTTCAAATCCAAAAGTGGGTTTTTAAAAAGTGAAAATTATCCAAAGATTAACATGTGTTAATGTCAAATTTAATTGTGAAATTACTTATAATGACCTAAATTGTATTAAATGATAAATATATACTCTAATTATACTTCAAAACAATTCAAATGCATTATTTAACACTATAAATATTTTTTATTAAAAAAGTTGTTTTCAATTAAAACATAGTATTTTTCACTATTCATAAAAATATGAATGTTATGAGAAAATTACCAAAAATTTATTCAAAATAAATTTTTATGTCCCGCTTATAAATTATAATGTAATTTAATTAAATTGAATATATAAAAGTGTCAAATATTGGTTTTAAAAAGGGTTCACCATTATAAGGAGGTAAAATTTCATTTTTTTGAAAAATACTTATTTTATCTAAAAAATGAATTTGTACTTATATTATTTCTAAGATATACATAATATAGATGTTAAAATTATATAGAGTATATAAGATTCAAAATGCAGTTAATACTTTTCATAACATTTTTTGAACGACTAGTTTGGTAAGTTGTGGTGTGCTCGAACTCGATGTCGCGTGTAGCACAATCTATTGAAGTACTTTAATGAGATAATGTACTATGAAATATTAGGGTGTTATAATTTTTTTGTTGAAATAAATTCTGCTAAAAATACATTTCCCACTCATATCTAAACCAATTTATTTCTTCTTTTGAATAACTCTTTTTTCGACAATCTTGATAGTATTGAGAAAATATGAACAAAAAAATGATTATGAAATATATTTAATGAAATTGTAATTACCTTAGGAAATTACCTATTAGGGGATGTTGGTTTTTTCAGGTTGTATTATTTCTCCCATAAATTTACAAACAAAATATCCACAATTAATTTAATTATCTTATTTCGGACACTGCATATACATTGACCAAAATAAGTAAATTGTTTTGAAATTTTTTGATAGTTAAATATTTCTTTATATAATTTAATTTTTCTATATTTGTAGTATTCCACAAGATTTATCTTTTCTGATGTCGGCCTCATTCCATCATTTATCCTGTATTTAGATACCACCCTATCATAACTAAATTCTAGTTAAAAAATAGGCTGAACATATAGTTTTAATTTTATCAATAAAATGTTGATTGTAGTGTATTATAGATTCACAATTAACACCATGTGTGACCAGTTGGTTGGAAGTCCATGCATTGAATCCAAAAAATAAATATCTGAGGTGTCGATGGTGACTGCTATCGACATGTAGTGCTTCTCAAAAAAACAAAAAAAAATAAGTAATGAAAAAGTTTAAAATATATTTGATGGTATTATATCTTAAGGTTTTACCCTTTCATTGTCGGAATAAAAAATAATCTATCATTATATACTTTTTTGTTTAATGATTCAAGTAACTCGTATCTTTTCATATCTATATCTTCCTTATCCAAAGTAATTTTCTACTATAGAATGATATTGGGATTAATGAATCCAAAATTTTCTTCAGGAAATCCTTCCTTTATATAGTTTTAATATAAATGTCTATACATAATATGAATAGTTATTAAAATTAATAAACATATTTAGATGACTATTTAGACAGACATGTTACTAAAATATACCTTATGCGTGTATTCACAACTAAGATGCCCAACCATCCATACTTAGCAATCTCCTTTAGAGTCTCAATAATAATTCCATACATAATAGAAACTCTAAATATTTCTTCTTAATAGTGAAGGTAAGATATTGTTTTATCTTTAAATGTGATCTCTTCAGAAAGTTGTAATGTTAATAAATGTTGTTCTGGAACTCATGGAGATAATTTAATCTTAGAAATTCATTTTTTTCTTGATTGATTCCAAAGATTTTCTTGATTCAACCTTTCGTTTCTCTACCGCTTTATCCATCTATAATATCATACCTACCTCCATAACTTTTATCATCAACTGTTGCATGATTTTGAAATGAAAATTTTTGTTTAATACACACATCCTATATCTTTATAAGATTATATGGCCATGCTATGAATGCTCTAATAACAGTTTGGGCTATTGTAATATCTGGATCATCAAGTGGAACATGTGACTTATCAGTCAGCTCAGAAGCAAACTCAATCCCCACTCTCATTTGATATTTTGGTAGAGGTTGATTTGTAACTAATCTACCAAGATATTATACATTGTACCCCTCACAACATGACAGTACGTGGGTGTTGAAAGATAAAAATAACATACAACTACACCCTATGGAATTTTAGTAAAATAATGTTATAAGAATTTTTTTAAGTCAAATTGAGGTAAATTTTAATTAAAAAATTTATTACCCCAGGTATGGTTTGGGGGAATGACTAGACTCAATGATAGTGGGATCATTTGGATCATGTGTTGATCTTTTCTCCACTTCCAGTTCGCTTTGATTTTTTATAATACATTGGTCTACCAAACCAGACCACAATATAATATCTTAAACTAAGAATATTTGTGTCTGAATTCATATAATTATATTATATGTATCCTCATGTGGTTTTATATTCTTAAAATATTTTAGAGGAGAGACTCCAAAACCTAATCCTCTAATGAGACCATATTGTCCTGGCCACTTCAAAGCTACTGAAAGTCGCTTTTCTTCTGGTACGGCCACTGCTGATTCTTATGTATAAACCATATTAAAAAATATGAAAATATTTATTTTATGTAATATTGTTATAAATCATAAGTAATTACAATTATTTAATACTTATAAATTCTTCCCATACTAGTTTTTTGTTTTAATAAACTAATTTTCCATCTTTATTTACATGAACCTCCTTCCGTAGAACATGACGTGGGATGAAAGTGGCTTCAGATTTTGATTCATCAATCTGGATATAAAAAAGGAACGTATGTTGTTTCATATCACATAATTAAACATTTATTATTGATTTAAAATACATACCAATTTCTTCTCTAAGGAAGCATACCCCATATTTCCTTTGCGATAGGGGTACACAGGTTTTGATGCACACTCTTTATTTTCAACACTCTTTTTCTATTTTCTAAATTATCAATTTTGAATCAAGATAGATAAAATAAATAATTTCAATTAATGTATTATCATCCATAATTAACTTGAAATGATTTATCATTGTGATGATAGCTGAAATTTGTCCATTTTTGCTTTATAATGTGTTCATAACAAAGTGGTGGGTGGGGATTTATTTTCCCCTTAGTATCCCTAAGATGTAAATTCATCAGAAGAGTCTGAAAGCCTCTATGGGATTTTATAGTGGCCATTAATAAAAATTTTATATGGAAATATTCTGAAATAAAGGATGTCTAAAAGGAATAATGAAAACTAAATCAATATTTCATTATATAATATTTTATTAAAATAGAGAAATTATATTGTAACATTACCATTATATATTTCCTAAGGATTTATTTCATTACAGGCTGGGCACTACTCCATGAGTCAATATCAATCGACACATTCATCCTCATTGTGACCCTAAGATAACTGATGGATTTTGACTTGTTGGGGTCAATAGGTTGGCCTAGTTGATTCCAATTAACCTCAAATTTTATACCCTAACTTCTTGCTTTGATAATTTTATTCAAAACTATGATTCTATGTTGTTCTCATTTTTTTTCTTTTTTTTTCATCAACATGTTGTTGATCTCCAAATAATTCCACTGTTTCATCATCAACATTTTTTTCCTGATCGATATTGGCAACATCATCATGGCCAAAAGACATTGTCTGCATGAGTATTCAAACATTTAATTTCTCTTGAATAACAATAATGAAATACACTCTATTCATAAAAGTCCACAGTTGCATCCATGTTGCATGAAAATTGTTAATGTCTTGAATAAATATATAATACATCAATACTACATTACAACTAACCTTCAATACGTTTATTTAATTGATAAGAACAATTCATATATAGATATTGTTGTACTTCATTCATTTAATTTCATTAAAATATACGATAATTCATGTTGTATTTGTCTGATTGTGTAGGAATACATGATTTACTATTTTTCAAGAGAAAGCAGGTCAAAAAGGTGAAAACCCGAGAGATTACATGACGTGACTGCCTCATACACACCATGTACCCAAAGATCACAGCCTAAATTCAAGTTGTAAAGGAAGTCGTGACCAAACAACATGAACAACAAGAAAAATCCACTCCACATCGGGAATTATTCATACATGAAGTGATGCTTAGTCAAAGTGAAAAATGGGAAATCGGGGGAGAATCCACACACAGGAAGAATAAATGTGGGGTACATGTCATGAATAATAGTTACATGTCGTGTACCTATTAAGGCCTCTAAATGCGCGAGAACCATGTGCCACCCTGGAGATCAGCAGGAAGTTGACAGAGATCAAGGGTACATGTCATGTATCATAGGTACACATCATGACTGAATTCTCCTATATAAACAGAGAAGCGACAGAGCTTTGGAGACTCTTCTGGATGAATTGCTTTTCACCCTTTCGATTCTTTACGCACTCTATTTCCTTTTTCTATCCAACTCCCAATTTATGCACATTTTTGTGTACATTCTATAATAAAAGATCCATGGATATTCCATTCTTCAATGCATTCAAGTTTTTATTTGATTTAATTTTCCTATCATTTTTGAAGTTGGTTCTAGTTATAATTGTGAATTACTTCTTGCATGTTATTTAAATTATCATTTCCACATTTATTACACAATTAAGATTTCATCAATGTTTTTCAATCCATCAGTTATGTTATCTCTTAGTTATTCAACTACATTCTACCCCTTCTATGAGTAGCTAAAACTTTTAGGTGTAGGGATCATGCGATGTGTATGTAAAATAAACATAAAATGTTAAATTTGAACTTGGAAAGTCTAAATAAATCAGTAATTAGGATATAAATTCAAGGCCTAAATCATTTATGTGAACATATATAACCATGAGACAATGAAGAAAATGACTCTATCCAAGTTGATGTCAAATGAGCTATGACTATTAGTTTAAGAATCTTTCTTCTTAGGAAGCCAAACATAATTCACTTAGGATGTTTCTATCTCCTGATCATGGAATAGCTATTTCCTAGGTATTTCTAGGAGACTAAGATAAAATTCAACTAGTGAACCATGATTTCTTCGTAGACTAAGACAAAGGATCATTCCGTGGTTAGACTTAAAAGACATCATTCGACCAGACACTCACTCGATCCTAATCCCTCATTTGTTAAATTACGTCATCACAAATTAAAAATTATCTTAGAATTTCAAAACATAAGACTCTAGAAAGGACTCCCTTAGTGGTATAAAAACTAGATTCCCACAATGAAGAAAAAAAGAATTTATCCTTGTGGACTCGAACCCTCACTACAACTATACTACACCTTTGTAGTTAGAAAAAGTTCAGGACCAAAAAGATCCCAAATTTGATCCATGCTAGAGGAAGTAACGACACCCCTGCAAAAAAGGAACATCATTAATCAGTCCTCATATGATTGATTGTCTTCCATATCATGATGATGGATTTGAGACTACTCATTCCCTCTTTCAAACTAGCCTTATTGCCATCACTATTCAAGAGGTATTTCATCAATGAATATTGGAACTGTAATGATAGGAGGAAATATAGTTTGAAAGAGGGAGTCCAATCCATCATCAAGATATAGAAGACAATCATGATTCTAAAGATTAAAGATTCCTAGTAACCTAAAATAATTTAATCACTCAAAAATTATCCTTAATTGAAGTGGAATTAGGATACATCCACTCTAATGGTCTTCCAAAAATGAATCTCACCTCACCAACATTGGACATCACTTCAGTCTACCCAAGGATTCCCCATCTTCCAATTTATGATATTTTTTTATTCTATAATATCCACCTATTTTATTTTTAGAAAGAGAAAGGTAATGTAGGTTAGAGGCCTAATACAAAAAGTTCCTCGAAATGTTAATAAAATTGCATATCAACATTCCCTTTGTTGATGCAATAACTCAAATGCTAGTTTATGTAAAATTTATCAAAGATTTAATATAAAAAAAGAAGTATAAAATACCTCAGAATCATCTCATTAAATGATGAATACTCTGTGATTGTACATCAGAAGATCCCACCTAAGATCAGAGATCCTGGAAGCTTTTCCATTCCATGTGCCATATGAGAGTGTAAAATTGGAAAATCACTTTGTGATCACAAATCCAGTATAAATCTAATACCAATGAGTGTATTCCACAAACATGGACTCCAAGAGACCAAGGAAACTAGATTAGATTTATAATTGGATGATCGTTTAGTCAAATACCAGTGTGGTATTATTGAAGATGTTCTGGTAAAATTTTGAAAATTCATTTTCCCAATAGACTTTATAGTTTAATTCATGGAAGAGGAAGAAGAGGTCCTGATCATTCTAGGAAGACCCTTACTAGAAACCATGAAGGCCTTGATTGATGTTAAACAAGGACATATCATCTTCAGAGTTAGTGTAGAAAAAGTGGTGTTTAATATGATAAAATACACACAACAACAAGATGACCTGGTTTACTATCACACTATCTCTCTCACTCAGCAATAAGGGAAGTACATGGTTATTGAAGAAGATACCGATGATTCAGGATCAGAAAAGGAGGAAGACTATGACTTTGAGGAAGTAAACATTATTTAACCACATACCAGAGACATCATACCACCATTTATCCCATCTACTGTTCATCCACCCAAGATAGACTTGATACCCTTACCCAGTACATTGAAGTAATCATACTTAGGGGATTAATTCTCTATACCCATCATTATCAACATCGAGCAATGTCTGGAAATATAAAAACAACTGGTTGATGTCTTAAAAAGTCACAAGTAATCAATTTCTTTGGTAGTGGAAGATATTAAGGGGATCAATCTTTCAGAATGTGCCTGAAAATTTTTCATGGGGAGAATACAAAACCAAAAATACAACCTCAGAGGTGAATCATGCTGCCAATGAAGGAGGATGTCAAGAATGAAGTGTTAAAACTTATGGATACTGGAATAATATTCCCAATTTTAGATATTGAATGGGTGAGCCCTATCCAAGTAGTTCCCAAAAATGGTGGAATCGCAGTGATAAGAACAGAGGACAATGAACTCATTTAAATATGTACCATCACTGGATGGAGAGTTTGTGTAGATTACAAATGTTTGAATATAGCAACAAGGAAATATAATTTTCCCATAACTTTTATGGAAAAAATTATTGAAAGGATAGAAGGACATGATTTCTACCATTTCTTAGATGGCTATTGAGGATACAATCAAATTGTTGTAGACCCCGTTGACTAGCCCAAAACCACATTTAAATTCCCCTTCAATACTTTCATGTATAGACGCATGTAATTTGGTATGTGAAACACACCAACAACATTACAAATATTCATGACACAAATATTTCATGATATGGAAGAAGATTTTTTCAAAATATTCACTGACAATTTCTCTGTCTATGGGTGATCATTAGATGTCTGTCTAAGAAAACAAGAATTTGTTATACAACACTGTGCGGAGGAATTCTTAATATCAAATTAGAAAAAAATTCATTTCATGGTGCAAGGAAGAATTGTTCCAGGACACAAAATCTATAAATAAGGTATTGAAGTTGATCCTACTAAATTTAATGTCATTAATGATCTGCCAAAACCATCAACCATAAAAGGGATCAGAATATTCCTTGAAAATTATGGATTCTAAATATTCTTCGTAAAATATTTTTATAATGTTGAATGTCCATTGATGAAAGTTCTATCAATGAAAACATCTTTTGAATTCATTGAGGAATGCCGAAATGCTTTTGAAACACTAAAAAAATAGTCTAATTGCGACTCTAGATAATCATTTCACCAAATTGAGAAAAACAATTTGAGCTTATGTGTGATGTCAGTGACCTTGATGTATGAGATGTACTTGGAGAATGTGTTGGAATTGAATTATTTCCAATCTATTATGACATCCACACATTGAATAAAACCCAAATCAATTATATGACTATGGAGAAGGATCTCCTAGCCATAGTTTATGCCTTCAAAAAGTTTCGTTCATTCCTCGTTTTATCCAAAGTCAGCGTTCATACAGCTCATGCTCCACTTTGGTACCTGATGATGAAAAAGGACGCAAAACCAAGATAGATCTACTAGATTATCTTGCTGAAAGAATTTGAAACCATGATTAAAGAAACCAAGGGAACAAAAAATGTCATTGATGACCATGTTTCACGGCTACCCTTGAAATTAATTAATGAAGATAGTGAGACTAATATTTAAGTAGACATTCCCGATGAGACATTGGTTAGTGTCAGAACCCAGACTTGGTTTTCCGACATTTCCATATTTCTTGCCACAAGATACATTCATCCTAACCTTTCATACCAGAAACACAAGAAGTTTTTGTCTGATACCAAACACTACTTTTGGGATGAACCATTTCTATTTAAGCATTGTTCCAATGACCTGTTACAATGTTGCATCCTAGAGGAAATGATACAACATGTGCTCCAAATCTGCCACACATTACCAAATGGAGGCCATAATGGGAAAGAGAGCATAGTTGAAAAGATCTTACAAATTGGATTTTTCTGGCCATCATTGCACCACGACACTATGTGATTCTTCCATTAATGAAACATGTGACAAAGAATAGGGAACATCAATAAAAGAAATGAGATGCCACAAAACCCCATTATGAAAGTTGAAGTTTTTTTACATATAGGGCATTGACTTAATGGGTCCATTTCTGTCATCACATGGTAAGAATTACAATCTAGATGCAGTCGATTATGTTTCCATGTGGGATGAAGTTTAAGCCACAACAAATGACACAACAAAGGAAATCATGAATTTTTGTCAAAATATTTTATTCACACATTTTGAATTTTTGTGGTTACTCATTAGTTATCATGAAACACATTTCATACAAAATTCAGTGCAGGATATTATTTAAATATATGGCATTCACTATAACACCAGATCTCCCTACCACCCAGAAATAAGTGGTCAAGTTGAATTTTAAAATAGGGAGGTGAATCAAATTTTATAAAATACTGTAAACACAAAAATAAGTGATTGGAGTCTAAAACTGGATGATGCATTATGGGAATATCGAACAACAAATAAAACACGGATAGGCACCACCCATTTTAGAGTGGTTTATGGAGGACCATGTCACCTTCTAGTGGAATTAGAATTTCATCCATTTTGGTCCATTAAAGAAATGAATCTTGATCTAGAAACGGATGGAGAGGAACAATTATTGAAATTGATAGAATTGGAGGAAATTTGGAGAGATATATATGAAAACACAAGGATTTACAAGAGAAAAATGAAAATGTGGCCTGACCACCAAATTTCATGACGTAATTTCATTCCATGAAATAAGGTTTTTCTATTCATTTCAAGACGAAAACTATTCCTAGGGAAATTGAAGTCATGATAGTCTAGTCCTTTTACAATCATCCATGTTTTTTATTAGGTCACAAATTAAATTCAACATGATGGAGAACAAGAATTAAAAGTCAATAGACTATGAATAAAAATATTTCATAAAACATTCCATGAAGGCTGTATCCTCAGCCTCAAGTTACACTTAACCATCAATGGAGTCAAGCTCCTGAAGTTAAAGGGAGCGCTGACAGAGGGGCAACCCAGGTTAGGAAAGTTCTAGTTTTGTTAGATTAAGATCTTCATCCAAAATCTCACAAATAAAGGTTGATAATTAAAATGGGCCAAACACAGAACAGTACATGTCGTGTAACACAGGTACACGGCATGACTTTTTTTCACCCTTAAATTAATGATATATTCCCCTACACAACATGGATATTTTATACACATCATGTACTTGGGAAGTTTGTTTTAAAAAAACACCCCATAGGTCGTGACCTGAACAGTCACAACCCGCACCACTAAAACCCCGACCCCTCATATTCCTCCCTACCCCCATGCTGTTGCACCCGTCTGAAACCCAAGAACCCCCCATCCTTCCCCTCTATTCAACCCCTCCTGCATCCTTTTCCTCTCGAAAACCCTTTCCACACCCTCTTCCCCTACCCTTCTACCCCAACATGCACTCTCCCACTCTCCAATTTATCCCCATCACACACCCTCCTGCTACAATGGCACATACAAAATGACCTCAACCCTCTACATCCCCTTCAACATCCACCACCTCATCATCACCGACCGGGGACCAAACCACTTAAAAGTATCTATAGACCACCATAGATGAACCACCTGCACCAACCACCACATGTGAAATATGAGCTCCTCAGGTACAATCCGATTCTATGAAAACATCCAGTGATGATGACCTGCACCTGCACCCCATCCTATTATTCTCTAATTTAGTGCATCAGGTTAATCTTCTGAAGCTGTAGGCAAATACCATGTAGAAAAACAAGACTGTGGACCTACACACACTCGCCCTGATGATCATTTTCAATGCTGTGGATGACCTCCTCGATACATTGCACATCAACACCATTATTATCGTTCATGAGGATACATTCTGAGAGTTGTTTTTTGGAATTTTTTGCCACATTTTATATGATAATGGGAACTCTCTACTTTTTCCTTGGTGTCCTCCCACACGAGCTATATCTTTATATGTTTGGAGTTGGGATCGTCATTTATACCGATGAGTTTTTCACTTCAAGCAATTACCCGACACTTCATCTCTAGCCGCCTCATGATATCTCTATGTAGTTGTGTACAATGACAGCTTGTGAACCCCAATTATTTCATGATCCTCAACTCATGAAGTCGAATCAGCTCCAAGGACAGGATTTATGTATTTTACATCATTCGATGTCACATGGTTGGTTCGCATGAGGTGAGATGCATGGAAGAAACCACCAGATGGATGTCATGATTTTGGAAACTACCATGGGTTGTCTACCAGTTAATATGTCCACCCATTTCGCCTCCTACTTCAGATCACTAACTTAGATAAATCGTGGAACACTCATGGGAGGTTCTTTTATCACTCGACTGGCCTAATCTCTCAGCATCTTCAAGGCATCTCAACCCCTCACATATGTTGGACTAGTAAAATTGATCGATATTGTGATCATGTACAAGAGGAGGATGCTCGTAAAGAGGGATGATCAATACTTTGGGTGCCATGTGTATAGGCACCCACACCCCCTGAGCATAAAGACAGAGCAGCAGTAGTAGACCCACCTTTGCATCCGCCTACCTCAACCACACCACCTCCACCTAGACCATCATCTGTCCCAGCTACCACCCTATAGACCTCCCATCCTACCCCTACAGAATTATGGGGGGATTCTTTAGAGTTTTTAGGTGAATATTCACCAGATCAATACCCATATGCATCTCTTATTCATTGATTCATCCTCCTTTACCCCATCACCCTCAACCACCATGACCAGACCTTCATCATCCACCATCCCCCACCCCGTCCACCCAGTTGGACCTCCCCTATGATCTCATGGACCCTGTTTATTAATAGCAGTTTCAGGCATAACAGACCTATTGGGGAACGGGGTATCCATTTAGCCTACACTACTGGAGGTACCTATCATTGATCTCGATACTAGATTCAATACGCTCGTACATATCAGTACTTCCCCTCCACCCACCCTAGCCTATCTCCCTGCCTATATTCCCACACCATCAACCACACCTACCCCCCATCACCAACTATTGCTACTACTCCGATGGCCCAGATAGTCAAGATGCCCGAAACTGGACTGAAACTAAAGGATATCTCCATAAAAAACTCTTGATATCACTTTTATTTATAGTTTGGTATTTTCTATTTGGGGCTTGTTTCATGTTTTGGGATAGTTTTTGATGTTTTCATGATGTTTTCACTTTTTTATTATCTATAGACCATCTTATTTATATCTCATTAAATTTTTAAATAATGTTTTGTTTTTTTTGTGTCTTCATTTCCACTCTGTATCATGTCAATTTCCTCTAAATCCTCAATCATCGGTGACAGTCCCATTCTGCCACTAGTCTTAGAACACAAGGTACTAGGGCACCTCATAACTCACCAGCAACTACCACATCCATTGATTCCTTTCTTACCACATATCCTCCATGCTCACGCAATGGCACCAGAGGTGATTATCCTGATCAAACTACCACACACACTCAAGGACACAACCTCTAGAAGCTGTAAGAGGAAACAAAGTCACTATGCCTGTGGACCCCAGGAGACTAGTCACAGTCCACCTTTGCTAATATTATATTTTATTTAGTATTCGTTACCACGTCCTTTAATTTATATTTTTTGTTTCATGTCTTTCTTGGAACTCTTATGTATATCTTCCACATATTGTATAAAATCAGTCCCTTCGCTCTCATTTTTATTCTGTAATTCTCACTATATTTACCTATGATCTAATGTTTTCTATCCAGTGAAGAACTTTTTTTCTCTAATAGTTTTTAGGTACATTTTCAAGCTCATAAAAAATAAATCACCTCCATGACATACCATGCACTCTAGTGATCTCGTGATTATATTTTATTTAAATTTTTTCAAAAAAATCCAATTTCTACTTCATTCATATTCAAATAAAACCACTCCCATGTGTACTTCACTGATAGTGGGGGCACTTTCTCACTCTAAGTGTCAGGAGGATTCTCACGATTCACATATGATACACTTAAAATTATGGTTGTTCTCACTAGTCTAGGAGACATTTTTCAATAAGATAAGGCTGATTTAAACCCAAAAATCTATATTCCCTTTTAAATAATGAAAAGTTTAGTTGAATAGTGTTAAGGACTATGTTTCATTCTTGACTAGGCCTGTATATAATTAATACTATGTTCAAAGGAATAATTCAAATTCAAAACATTGAAATTTTGATTAATTAACTCACTATTTATGATGTTTTCCCTTTTTAATTTCTAGTTTGGTTTTGACTTCCATCACTCGTGGGGACTCTCAGCCTATGATTGCATTTTATTATCTGAGCATATTTATTTATAGATACATGGGGCATGTAGACTGACTAGAACTTTCACCGAGATCTTATCAAAGTGATGACTGAATAAGTATAAACTTTAAATGATTGAGTCAATCTTTGATATCCACTGTCCTGAGGCCCACCAGACATTTATCCCATATTCATCCCATAGTTTCCATGAATGAATTATTAGAATGAATCTATTCCAATACTATTATACTTCCAACCCTACTGCTTTTATAATTCTTAAAGACCACCTTTGAACAAGTATGGGGAGGCATTCAGACAACATGGGAGGATTCCACATCTAGAGACATGTGAGGTGCTCACATGACATTATGGTTTTGATCTGTAAACCCTTTGTACCTACATTCCGATTACATTCCTTTGAATAAAACACAAAAAGAAAATAATGAAACAAAATTTTCATGGGTTTCGTACTTGGAACATCAAAAATCACCATTTTCCAGACCGATGAATCCCACATATGATAATATGTGGTTTGGTGATGACTATGAGATCTATCCTAGGCACTACATATGAAAAATAAAATAAAAAAGAAAAAGAAAAAGAAAGAAATAGGAAAGGAACAAAATTATTTTTCTTTTACCTACTTTCTATATATATGGATCTAACCCAAGCTGATGGAGATCCAATTTGACTATCCAGAAAGAGGTACAAAATCAAACTTGTTCTAACACTTTTTTATTTGTAATGAATATCTTACACTCTTTATTGAGCATAATTTTTCATATCTCTACTACCTACCCACAACCATAGTGTCATCAGAACCCAATTTCTTAATCCCTCAAGATTAATTTTTTTACCTGTCTTTACATAGTGAAGATGGTAGAACTAGTGCAAGCATATGGATAGGAACATGTGCTCTGGTTATGAGCACAAATCTATTTTTATTTCCACCCCGAGTGATGAGTGAAATAGTGAGGTAAATTACAATTGGTCATATAACTTAGAAAATGGTTATAAGATTTTAATTAGAAGAATATATTTTTTAAAAAAAATCTGAACCAGAAGGCATGATAGACTTTCTCTGCAAGATTGATTCTGGAACTTGATCCTTTCTCTGATTACACCTAATTTAATTGTAGGGAAATAAAAGATCTTTATTGCTTTATAAATTTCTCATCCTTTATGAAATCTATGTCGAAACATTATTACTTGAGGATAAGAAAAAATTTAAGTGTGGTGAGATTTGATAAGCAGAATACATATATATATTTTTTGTCCTTCATTAATTTATTTTTAATTAAAATATGAGATAATTCATGTGGTATGTGTCAAATTTTGTAGTAATAAAGGATTTACTAGTTCTCAAGAGAAAGAAGGACAAAATGTGAAAAAATGACAGATTACACAATGTTATTGCCTCATACATGTCATGTACCCAAAGCTCATAGCCTAACTTCACGTCGTGAAGTAAGTCATGAACAAACCACATGGATAACTGCTAAAATCTAATACAATTTGGGAATTATTCATACAAGATTTGATGGACAATAAATGTGAAAAATAAGAAATCTGTGGATAATCCTCGCACATGAAGAATAAATGCGGGGTACACATCGTGAATAATAGTTACACGCCATGTACCTAGTCAAACCTCTTAATTCCCAAGAACTGAGTGCCATGCTAGAGATCCATTGGAAGTTGACATGGATCAAGGGTACATTTCATGAACCAAAAATACACATTCTGACTGAAATCTCCTATATAAATAGGGCAATGGTAGAGCTTTGGAGACACTTCTGGACAGATTTCTTTTCTCCCTTTCAATTCCTTATGATCTCTCATTCCATTTTCTCTCCAACTTCCAATTTTATTGTATTATTGTTTAATTTTAACAATAAAAGAGTTATGGAGCTTCCATTATTCAATGTATTCGAGTTCCGCTTAGATTCAATTTTTATTCTCTTTTCCATGTAAGTTCTAGTTATAATTGTGAAATGAATCTTGCATGTGATTTCAATTATCATTTCCACATCTATTGCACGATTCTGATTTCATCAATGTTTATCAATCCATCACCTATGCTATCTCTTTGTTATTAAATATTATTATACCCTTATATAAGTAGAAATATCTTTAAGGGGAAGGGATTGAGCGATGTGTCTTTAAAATTAACATACACTATTAAATATAGACTTCGAAAGTACAACTAAATTATCAATTAGAATATATATTCAAGTCCTAACTAATTTTTGGGAATGCCTCTGACCACTAGACAATGAAGAAAATAAATCTATCCTAGTTGAATTCGAATGAGATATGACTATTAGTTTAAGAAGCATTCTGCTTAGTAAGACAAACAAAATTCCCTTAGGCTGTTGTTATCTTTTGATCACGAAATAGCTACTTCCTAGGTAGAGCTAGGGGACTAGGACAAAATTCAACTAGTGAACAATGTTTGATTCATAGACTAAGGCAAAGGATATTTCCAAGGATAGACATAAAAGACACCACTCAACCAGACAATCACACTATCTTGATCCCAAATTTGTTAAATTAAGATATCCCAAATTAGAAAACAACTCTGAATTACCAAACATATGAATCTATAAAGGAATCCTTTATGGGTCTAAAAACAAGATTCCCACAAAGCCAAAATAACGGCAGTCTCCCTATGGACTCAACCCCTCACTACTACTGTACGACACCTTTTTAGTGAGAAAAAGTTTGAGACCAAAAAAAAAATTCTAAATTTGATCCACACTGGAGGAAGTAACAACACCTTTATGAAAAAGGCACATCATTAATCTATCCTCAGACGCTTGATTTTCTTCCATCTCTTCATGATGGATTTGAGACTACTCATTCCATTTTTCAAACTAGCATTCCTGCAATCACCATTCTAGAGGTATGCCACCAATGATCATTGGAACAACAATTATGGGAGGAAATCTAGTTTGAAAGAGGGATTCCAATCCATAATGAATAGACGGAAGACAATAAATCATATAAAGATTGAAGTATCCTAGGAACCTACACTAATGGAATCACTCAAAAAGTATACTCAATTGATGAGGAATTGGAAAACCTCCAATCTAATGGTCTTGAAGAAATGAATATCACCTCACCTACATTGGACATCACTCCTGTCCACTCAAGGATTCCTCACATTCCAATTTTGGATATTTTTTCAATCCACCATAATATCCCTCCAATAACATTCATACCTTTAAGGGTGAACTTTTAAACATATGATCAATATTGATCAATATTTTTTTACTCTTATAAATGAAATGAATCTATTCAATGTAATCCAAGATTTATTATTTTGATATATTACCATAAAACCTTAGAGAGGAACCACAGATACTTCCTTTCATAGAAAATTAAACCACACAACTTGAAGTAGATCTATAATTACCTCTAATACCATCCAACTTTACGATTGTTTATGATATTATCAGTTGTAAAATATAATATTTTAGAGAGGTATCCCCCAACACAATCATATTCTATGATGAAAATTTAATCATATTCCATGACTGGTTAAAGTTTAACAATAATATTGAATTAATTAAAAAAACTCTCACAACATGCGTCACTAAAACAATGTTTGGAATGTGACATATTAATTCAATATTTTTTTAAATTCAATAAAAAATTATCCATCAAAATCAAAAATCTAAATAACCCATTTCACGGTTTAACAATTTATATGAATAACCAAAATCCACAAAACATAATTTAATATTTTTTACATTTACCTTGGTCCATATACATTCTTCACCAATAAATTAGGTCCACAACTTGGTATCCCCTAATCCTTAAAAACCCTCATAATTAATCCATTTGAATATCTAATCTAGTAAATAAGATGAATGAAATTTGAGAAACTACTTATATTTTGGAACCCTATATTATTCAAATGAAGAGAAAACTATGGGGGATGATATGCCTACTTTTTAATGTTGAGAGAAGAGTAAAACATATATGTGTGTCTCTAGGGAAAAATGAGTTGGACACTCAAATACATATGAAAGGAGAAGAATAAATAAAACCACACTCATTGTATTTCAGAAGTGATGAGAATAGATGTAGTGTTATTCATGTTTAAGAACATCACAAAAACACAAAATGTGGAATGAAAAATATCAAAAAACTATAGAGGAAAAGTAGGAAATTAAATATAATGGATTCTATCCATGATTAATCTGAGGGATCATAAAGGATTCACACATAAAGAAAACGAGCTCAATGAGAGCTTGAGAATCAAGAGTGACTGAGTCATGTTTAGGGGTATTTTTAAATAGAATGGGTACACTTTTTATAGCGCTTTCCAAAAAGTGATGACAAAGATCCCTTTAATCAGTGCTAAATTTATGAGGGTTAATAAAATAAGTTTTTAGTTCAGTTTTAGCATTGATAAATATCGAACATTATCAGCGCTAACTTTATGAGCCCTGATAAATGATGTATTTATCAGTTATTTTTTTTAGTGATGATAAATATCAAACTTTATCAGCAATACATAAGCACTCTTAAAAGACATATTTATTATCGATAACATTTTAGCACTGATAAATATATCTTTTAACATCAATTTATTACTGCTAATAAGGATTGATCATTATCAGTGCTATAAAAATGTTGTTAAAAGTTATGTAATTATAATTATTTAAATAAAATTGTTATATTTTTATACATATTTAAATATATATAATTATTTATTAATAATTAGGTAAATACTTACTTAAAAACAATAAAAATTTATTTATTATAATTAATTACTTGTAACAATTATTTATATAGTAAATATACATATATAGATATATTTATTTCTAAATACTTATTTACAAATATATTTTTAGAGTAATTAGTGGATATATAATCTTAAATGCATGAATTTTAATAATGATTGAAATTGAATAATTCAAAATAAGAACACTTTAAAAATGTTGAAAAAATGGATATGTTTTATTAATAAAATATAAGTTATTAAAAAAAATATGGATATATATATATAAGTGGATGAATACACATTAAAAACACTAAAAAATTGTAAATAAATAAATACAAATAAATAATAAAAATGAATCAAAATCAAAAATAAAATAAAAAAATAAAAACACTAAAAATGAATACCCTAACAACAATATATTAAAAGTAAATAAAGAAAATCGACTAATTAAAAACATAACATATATTAAATGTATCACGTTATAATTACATTCTATAATATACAAAAATTTGAATAAATTATATAAATATTGGGTGTATGTGTTTTTATATATTGCATAATATATTTGTTTGTGCGTTTTTTTGTACAAATGAATTGACATGTGTGTGTGTGTGTGAAATGAATGCAACAAACGACGTTCAATATAGGTTAAATTGAAAATCAAACAATATTAAAAATGAATAAAACATTAATATGTCATTAATTAACTTTATATATATATTATACTTATTCATTTTATATATCTATATCTAATTTATTTTATTTATTAATATTTATAATCTATATATATATATATGTATATTAAATTTATTCATTTTTATAAATAATTATTTAATTAATAAAATATTTCATATTTTTCATAATTTACACATTTTATTTTTATTTGTATAATTATTAATTTTATTTAGGACCATTATCATCACTAAAATAGTGCTGATGAATGGAATGTGTTATCAGTGCTAAAAAAGTAATGAGAAAGAATACCTTTTATTATCACCATAAATAAAGTGCTCATACAAGTTTCCTTTATCTGCACTAAAATGAAGTGCTGATGAAGGTTACCTTTAATTAGTGATAAACAAGAAGTGTTGATAACGGGTGCATTATATCAGTGTTTTTTAGTTCGGATAATGGGATTCCTTTATCAGTAATTATTTTAGCTCTAATAAATGTGGACTTTATTAGCAATTTTAATGAATGATGATAAATTAAAACACTACTATAGGTGGGATTTTTATAGTGATGGGTTATATAAGGATGTGTGATCTTTTTGTGGACAATTCTATTTGTTTGACCTTAGTGCGCTGAGGGGGGAGCATGAAGTTTATTGGACATACCCAAGGACTTCGATGAAGTGAGTCTGACAAGACCAAGGCCTTTCTCAAGATGAGGAATATGTGTCATCGGGGTCTCGTGGTGTCTTGAGGGTCACCAAGGGCACGTCGCATGCCTTTTAGCGACTAAGAGTACCTCTTGGCTTCTCCCCTTGATCTCTTTTGTTTTATTTTACAATGGTTCTGGGTTTTTTCACATTTTCTTAGATATCATCAAGGAAATTTATCCTTTATAACGATGATATGGCACATGAGCTTTACAACCAATGGGGTCTCTCAATTTGTATATCATTCCTCT
This sequence comes from Viscum album, assembly GCA_963277665.1. Lineage (NCBI taxonomy): Eukaryota > Viridiplantae > Streptophyta > Magnoliopsida > Santalales > Viscaceae > Viscum > Viscum album. The sequence goes on along the minus strand of OY728157.1, from coordinate 448,441,305 downwards.
TTATATTACAAATAGTTTTGAGGACTTCACCCACTAATTTTTCATGAGTGAGTCTCATGATCAATATGGGATCTTGGGACGTTGTGCGCAACTTCTCTTGGTCAGTCATCCTGTTCACCTATGGTACATTTTATGGTTAGTGTTGGATCTTGAGATGACATGAATAAGTTTTCTGGGACAATTTATCTCTTGACTTTGATATACCTCATGTTCATTGATAGAACTCATGACGATGTGTAGAAATTTTCAAGAATAGTCTCTTTTAATCACCTTTGATATGTTGGATGTCCATGGCTGTATGATTTGATTGCATGAACAAGGGTTTTTTTATGTTAAGTTGGCATTAAAAATGGTGCATGAGAAGTAGTTCCATTCATCATAGGATTGTCTCATAACCTAAACCATTTGAATGTGTTGTAGGATCAAATATTTTCATAAGGTTTTCGAACATCCAAATCCTCATGTGATCCTATAAAGGGGCACAAGTGATAGAGTCTCTCACATGCACATGGAATATTTATTTTATTCAAATGGTGATATTTATCCCGACATGGGGCTTCTTGTGAAAATAATAATATTTCATGTGTGCCGCATGGACCTTTATTGGATCGACATGGTGAATTGTGTCTTGGAAGTTATTTCATTCTCATCATCTGTGACGCATCAAAAAAATTATTTAGGACTTGATCATAGCCAAATATAGTGTTTTTGTGCACAATTCCTCACCTAATCGGGTATGCAGTTTTTTAATCTTCTTCTAGGAAGAGGCGATATCATGTCGTTTGATCGCTTCTACGTTCACATAATGATGTAAGAAAGATCTTAAACTTATACTTGGTGTAGTATGAAGTCCACATGGTATTAAAACCCTTTGTAAGATGGGATATGTGGTGCTACTACCTTTCACGAGGGATATTGTGCTTCCGACCTTTAAATGAATAAAATACATTCTCACAAGAGGGGTCACACACTACCAAAACCTTTGCGAGGATGTTTATAAGATCCATAACTTTTTTACATAAATGATCCTTATATTTCCTTTCACATATTCCTATTTCCATGAATGAACTAAATTTTCTCGCATAAACTACTTCGCATAACCCATATGGGGTTTGGGATGCACTATTTTTCAAGGAAATGAGTGCTCCCTTTTGCTGACTTGAAGTGGCCTTCCCCAACATGTGATCTCCCTCAGGTTTACATAGTGTGGTTTTGTACTACCTTTGCTCAGCTGAGAAATGTGGCATGTCTACTAAACATTCTCCATCATTCATCAAACTGACTAACCCAACCTGAGATTTGGAAATAATTCCACGTCATGGTATATCTCCAAAGAACCAAATATTTCTGTATTATTCATGTGAAGTACAGTTGTATTTACATTATCACATAACCTCATAGAGGATCCACATAGTCTCAAATGATCCATAAATGGAATTTCATTCATGCACTATAAATCTTCATCATCTATATGGTGGCCCCTTAGCATGGTGGTGTTGGGGTCACAACAGAGGTGTGTGGCACAAAAAATAACACAACAAAGAAGAAAATAGAAGAACACAAATTTTAACGTGGTTAGACTTTGAATCCTACATCCATAGGAGATACAAGGGAATTTTATTCCCTCTATTCTTGTCGTAGGATCACTCAATCACACAGATACACCAAAAGATTTCTCTCCACACCCACTTCCAAATCATGAGATTTAATCCTATTATATAGAGGAACCAAAACCAACAATGTCAATGGTTGGTTTTGGTAGCTCATCTACCCATGAAGTTTCTCCCACCACTGACTACTCATGTGCCTTGACTGTACACCAAAGAAGACCAGTCCTGCATCCTCCAGGTTTGATTACTTCTTTCAAAGACTTTATCTGCTAAAAAATTCCACCCCATATTAGAAGTGTCCCCCACAAATCTACCCCTCACGACAAATTTAGGGTAGAAACCATACCTTTAGTATCCTTGTAGGTGTTGAAAACTTCATTGGAAAATAGAACATGCTTCTTCATGCTAGATGACGTGGCACTTCCAATGTCTTTAATTGATCTTGGGATGACTGCGATCCCCATAAAATGTTACATCCCTTGGGACTCATTCCTAGTAATATTTTTTGCATCCCCATGAGATACTTCCAACACTCCACCTGTTATGGAAATCCTGAACCCTTTCTCATCATCCTGCTTAATGATACCAAATTCCATATCATCCTCGGAATGAATTTCACATCAACCAATTTAGGAACTACTCCATCAGGTGTCTTCAATTTCACAATCCGGACTCCTTGAACCACACATATTGACCCATCACCATGTCTCACCAAATATCACACCTTCTAAAAGGAATGAAAAGTACCTCTCATCGTACATATGTGTTCCGAGATCCACCAATCCAAAACCCAACCATATTCTTTTAGATTTTGAGGCATCTCGTTATTCCTTCTAAAAATTTACATTCTCACTTCATATGCCCATATCTTTTGCAGTAATGACACTAAAATTCTCCCTATTCAAATATCTCATATTATTATGAGCTTCCCTTTGTCACGTAGATTTCATCATATACCGATAATTTTATGATATTTGCATCATACTCTTCAATTTTCCCATTCCCAGCAATGTACCATTTGTTCTCTCCATAGTCATTTTTTTAGTGACCCTTTTTCTCATACTAGAAAAACATGATTTTTCTAAGATCATGCCCCCAAGACTTTGGCCACAACACTTTACCTCCAAACTTCCGATATCTACTCCTCCCGCATTGATCATCTCGCATCACCATGATTATCTTGACTGAATGTGTCATGGTCCTTCCAAATGCCTCCGAATCTTAAAGAGAAGACATCACCTTGTCCAGCTTCAATGCTTCCTTCCCCATAAGAAATGCAGTCACAGGTCCATCAAATGATCTCGATAGTGATGAAAAAAGAAAAAAATCTATGTCTTCCTCTCTAACCTTCACACCGAGCCCCAATAATTGCATCAAGATTTTTTTTTGAATTCCTTAGTGTGATATAGCAAATTTGTTCCCTCATCCATCCAAAACTGGAATAATTTCTTCTTCAGAAATAATTTTATTATGAGAAAATTCACCATATATCGCTATTAAAACATCTTCTAGATCTCCTTCAGTGAGGTCTTGTCCAACACCAAGTATTTTACCCCATTCACCAAAAAACATTCTAATTGTGATGACGACCCGTATCTCGAGCTCTTCTCAATCATCATTACTGGTTTCCTCAAGATTTTCTCCAATAAACAATCTGATTGTGCCCTAATGCACAGGAATATCCTTTACTGTTTTTTTCCAAATGATGAAACTGTTTCAACAATCGAACTTATTGATATCAAACATTGATAGTGCTCCGCCACCAGCCATCACCGTTGTCGCAAAACGCGATCAACACCGTCAATGTTTCATCCTTCTGAAACCACCTGATGGAGTGAGAATTTTGAAAAAATGACTAGACAGATGCATATGGAACGGTCAAAATAGTGGTAATAGACTCATGGATCCTCCAAATAATACATCGATTAGCCGAGATATCACCGAAACAAGTTAAATGGTTCAAATTGCATGCTGACGTGGCTATGACGTGGCGCTGGCGTAGCACGCTAGATCACCTACCGGAAACTCGTTGGAATTTTCACCTGCAGCTTGAATAGTACTGTATTCTTTGGAACAGGGTTGTTATTCACCCGTGTTGTTGACCAAAATTTGACCGGGCTTATATCCTTCATTTCAGATTTGTTTTCAATGCCACTTGCACCATTGGAATCAGCTCGTCATCCTCTTCCGAGATCTGGCCTCAGAAAAATTTTATGACTAATTTCAATTTTCCAGTCACTAGAAAACTCTTCATCGCCTCGTTGTCTCGACTCCGCTCCCTCCAAATCTCTCCTATACGACTTTTTGGGGTCACAATGAAGGTGTGTGGCACCAAAAATCACACAATAATGGAAAAAATGAAAGAACACAAATTTTTACGTGGTTCAGCATTAAACCCTACATCTACAAGAGAACCATGGGATTTTTATTCTCCTCGTTATTGTTGGAGGATCACTCAATCACATAGATAAACCACACGATTTATCTCTACACCCATATCCAAATCAAGATATTTCATCCCATTATATACAGTAACTAAAACCAACAACATCAATGGTTGGTTTGGGTATCTCATATTTCGATGGAGTTTCTCCCACCACCGGTTGCTCGTCCTCCTTGACTGCCCCCCAAGGAAGACCTTTCCCGGAGCCATCGGGTTTTATTTCCACCTTCAAATACTTCATCCACTAAAAAATTCCACCCCTAATTGGGAGTGTCCACCACAGGTGATGACCTCCCATATTTTCCATTAGTGCATGCTATGTTTCATTTGGAATACGCCATGGAGGCTGTGTGTTGAAACTACCCGCAACACATAATATATATCTTATCAAATTAAATCAAGTGCTCTATTAGTTCACTGTGGAGATTTTTCATGCATGGTGCTTCTCTTCTCTATATGTTGTAGTCTTATACATGATCGAACCATCCAAGATGATCATTGAGATCGATTTTCATTACACTCTGATCATATCCATGATCCATCATTTTGACATCACATGTCCACCTGGAGGATTCTTATTATTGTATTTCTACATTGGGAATCTCATATGTGCAATGAAAAATTTCATCACACACATGATATGCATGAAATTGATTGTTTCTAGTGGCTCCCAATCATTGTGGTGGACTCACGTGAGGTCTTGGATACATGCCCTATTTTTTATGGTCACCACATTTTGATTCACAGATTCGATCATAGTCTCTTATCCATAGTGATACTGGCCTCAATTTTCTTACATGCTCCTAGGAAAATTGGCATTGTTCCCCTTCTACAGCACATACTGTAGGCTGTATATACACTAGGTTACGTGATCTTGGAACGCCTCTTCTTCAAATGCTAGATGATTATGCATGAGTAGGCAATCTAGGGACTACGTTTGTTTTACTTCGATCCCATCTATAGAACATCTTCATGGTTTCACATGTCCATATAGAATGCTTGAATGATATGAAAAGTTACACACACTAATGATCACAAGATCCACATTTCAAGATTCTAGCGTCACCTATGATATCTAATACTACAATGATTGTTTTTTTTCATAAACTTTTTTTTACATTTTATGAATTTTTTTAAATGGAATAGGTTAAATTTATTTTTAAAAATATGCCACAAAGGTGGCATCGACAATGCCACCTTCCATCTCTCATGACTCCTTTGGCCCAGATCGATGACATGGAAAAGCGGCAGTGGGGGATGCTGCCTTTTCCTCAGCTCCCTATAAAAGGGAAGCCCCCACCCCCATTATCCTAACTTTATTTTCCCTCATCTCTCTTAAATCCACTTATTATCTCTCTAAAAAAATTTATTTTACATGTGGTGAAGTCTGTGGTCCAAAATAAGCCGGTTTTTTTCAAAGCATAATTTAGATGTAATTGTTTATTTAATTGAATGTTTTTATTTATTTAATTGAATTATTTTGAGTTTTAAATATTTCATTTTTATGTAGTTTAGTTTGTTCTAAATATTTTTCTTATTAGGTTGTATAATTAGTTATATATAGTATGGAATAATTATAAATATTAGTAATGATTAAGTATAGATTAAGTATATATTAAGTATATATTAACTTAGGATTACGTATTGTGAAATTCTGGTTGCATAAAGATTATGTGGTTATTTAAGAAATCAAATCCCTATCTCGATAAAAACAAGTGGATGTGGCTCTGGCATAGATGTACCTAAGAGTGAAAACTTATACAAGGTGTTTTGGGCTTGACGAGGGGTATCCTGGTACATGACAATGGGCCTTGCTGCACTCCATGTTTGACACTTCTGAGGGATATGCTTAAGATGATTCATATATTCTTTTTAAACTACTAAAATATCTAAGAAAAGAAAAATCAAATCAGTATATTTATCAATGATAAAATGATAATAATGATGTTATATAATGAAATAAGGACAAAAACATTAATGAATTAATGTTATTATTAGTAATTAAAGATGTTATGTACTAAGTAGTTTAATTAATTATATATAGTTTAGAAATAATACTTATTATTAGTAATGATTAATTATAGTTTAATTAATGATAAAATAGGATTAAAAATGAATACATATGATTCGTTAATTATAATTAACAAATGAATATAATATGATTAATGAATAAAGAATAAATAATTAATAAATAACTTAATAATGATTAACTAGTGATTAAATAATGATTGATTAGTTAAAAATCATTCTTAGAAAATTAGTTTATATAATCATAGTTATGATTATATAAAATGAAATAGAGAAAAAAAGGTTTAAAATGTTAGGATCGTAAATATTATATAGATTATAAATAATAGTTATTATTATCAATGATTAATTATAGAATAATTAATAAATAACATAGGATTAAAACATGAATACATATAATGATAAGTATATTTTAGGGTATAAAAAGGCATACTAAAATTTCATTCTAATAAATATTATATGTTCAGAAATCATTGTTAATATTTGTTACACTACCATTATTTTGATAAAAGAAACATTTTTGACGTAGAGAGTCATGGTTTCATGTGTGTACTACTATAGAGAGTTTATTCAAACTGAGCAAGGAGATTCTTACAGTACACTACCAATAATGGTGGTCAGTACCAATGATTGTGTAACCACAAGTGAGATTTAAGAGAGAATTCATGGTTCCTTAAATCTGGGACCCGATCAAGAGATCAAGTCTTTGAGATATAAGCATTTTCAATTCCTGGAAACACTGTGGCATCTAGCTTGTGCATTGGTTGCTGATGCACAGTGGGTAAAAGTAATTAATTTATTTTATCAATATTCAGATTGTACCATGATGAAGTTATATGTTGATGTTCCTACTATACAACAACAACGTACAATTTTACAAAGACGTTGACATAAAAGAGTTATTGAAGAAAATCTGGCCCATGAAATTGAGCCTATTCCAAATGATGTAGAAGAGGATAACCAAGATGTTCTCATGGATATATATTTCAATCCGACTTTCAATGAAGAGTTTTTTAATAACGGATTAAATGGTGACAACAATACTGATGAGGAGGGACCGGGGGAAGTTAGGGAGGAGGTTTTGAGAAATGCATTAGTTGTACATTAACCTTGACCTACAATAAATCATCCACCACTCCTTGTATCTTGGTCAGAAGAAATGACATGTGTTCCTGAATTTGACAATAATGTTCTCACACTGGAAACTAAGTTCCCTATAGTTGTACCAGATAGGTTTAGTGATTTGGGAAAACATTATATGATAGAAAATATTTTCTAAGTAAATATGCATTAAAAATCACACTAGAGAGATTTATCATTGAGAGGCACCACAACAATATAGTTCATAAATCATGTCATAGTAAAATTGTCATTTGGTGTGAGAATTATGGGGTTGATTGTATATTTTTCATGAGGGTGATTTGGGACATTTCATTTGAAGGTTAGATAATCTTGAGGATTAGAGAAACTTGTATTTTCATTTATCCAAGCCTGACACAAGATCATACCTCATTGGATTCATAATTTGTGTCATATATTGTTGTTGAGATGATTAGGAAAATTTAAGATGTTTCTAAAGACCTTGTGCAAGAGAGGATACAACAGAAATTCAGTTATAATATTTCCTATAATAAGGCATGGGTAGAGAAATATAAGGCAATTGTGAAGGGCTATGGTGATTGGGATGACACATATCAGGTGTTTCTGTAATTCCTAGCCATTCTGAGGAATAATAACCATGTTGTCTTCTATATTGATACAAACAAACATGTGTCTCAATATAACCGAATTGATCCATCTCATGTTCAATGTAGTTAGTTGTTCTGGGAATTCCTCCCCTGTATCTCTTTATTTAATTTCCGGAAATAGTTCATTCAAATTGATGGATCATTTCTATACAGAAAATACAAGGGCATATTATTTATTATGGAAACCCAATATGGAAACCGTTCACCTATTCTTATTTCCTTTTCCATTGTAAAGAATGAATACTATGAGTCATGGAGTTGGTTTCTGACATGTATCAGCAACCATTTCACCAACATTCATGGTGTTTGTTTGATATATGATCTCCATCGGGCAATTAATGAGGCAGTTAATGTGGATCTTGATACATGGAGTACCCAAATACACTTCATCGATTCTGCATTAGACACATTTCTAGAAATGTGCATACAAAATTCCACAATGAACCAATGAAGAAGTAATTCACAAGGCTTGGTACACATTATATTTGTTTATTTTTACTATTTCAACATAAAGATAAAATCCAATTACGTGAAATATCATCTATTCTCTATATAATATGAGTCCGTTCAATGGTATTTTAGTGAAAGTTTTGAACAAATATTCCAGGATAATCAAATATTTTATGATTATATGATACAGATTACCAAAGAAAAAATGGACATTGGCATATGGTGGGGGGAAATGGTATGGACACATGACCACAGACGTTGTGGAGTGCATCAATGGTGTCTTCAAAGGGCCTAACAAGCTACCGACAACTGCCCTAGTTCAAGATACATTATATCAATTCATGAAGTACTTTGTTGATATACAAAAACTAGCATTAGATAGAATACAATAAGAGATAAGTTATGAAAGACACTTACAACGAGAGATTTAATAGAACATTGAAGAAGCTTCTGCTTATCATGTCTGCCTTTTTCTTCAAGAATACTCTTGATTTGAACTTAAAGAGAATTCAGACCCCATCGCAAATCTCATAGGTGAAAAAATGTTGGTATTAAGGGAAATGAGGAAATGTAAATATGGAAACATTTATGCCTTATAGTTTCCATGAACACACGACATCACAACATGTGCCTTTGTGAACATATAATTGGAGGCATATGTGGATCCAGTGTATGAGATGATCATAATTTATAACTATTATGCTACACCATGGACACCTATTGGATAGTTTCTTTATTTCCCAATTCCTAAAGGGTAGCCGATAGTAATACCTAACATCAATTAGTTGTGTCCTTGTGGGAGACCGAAGGCCAGTAAAATTTGTATTGCGATGGACTGTCCACAAGAACAAGGGCAGAGTTTCAGATGCACCATATGTCATAAAGAAGTTCATAACCGAAAATGATGCCCTACCGTTGTTGGGTTGATTTCACACTCTTTTCCATGATGATTTGTTGTATTCATTGTGACAGTATCATATTGTAAATTATATGTTGTTATCTCTTCTTTTTTCTCAGTTTTCTAAACCCCAATACCCCAAAAAATAACACTTAACCCAAAAATATCTTTTCAAAAACTTAATATTAAAATTCTAAACCCTAAACCCGAAAACCTAAACCCTAACCCAAAATTCATAAACCTAAACACTAAAACCTTACAAAAAATCAAAAAACCTATAGCCAATATAATTCTGATCCATTATTTTCTAATTAGAAGAAAAATGTTATTAGTAGCTTGAAAAATTGTGTTATCATAGAAATAATATTTTTCATTCCATATCATATAACATTGCATTTCTCTAGGATATAATCAATGAATTGTCTATTGTATTCAAAATTAAAATTATTTCATTGGGTTAAAATAATTGAATAAAACAAAAAAGAATAGTGTGAAAAATAATGATCATAGTGGGATAGAACATAATCATGGAAAATCATTCATTGGATGTCTAAATCATGAAACCTTCTTCAATTAAACCTTTTGTTTATCCTTCATCATTCATAATTGTTATCAAAACAAGATGATGTTTTCCTATACTTGGAATTATTCCCAGGGTTTTCATAGATGTTATCACATCATAGTATCCTATGGTTCACTAAAAACTGACCATATAAAAACTATTGTGATAATCAATTTTCAATCAAAGTTATAAATTCTATGTAAAATAATGTTCAATAAATAATAGAATAACATATTCGATAATCATAACAATCTACTGACTTTGGAAACATTGACACATAAATAACATGTTTATAAAGGATCTACATAATCCCAAACAAAGTCCTCATATATACCACCCTTCTTAGACATATCAGGATTCATAACACGGGGAAAGAAAATATTATGAAGGGTTAAATTAGAAGCTCCATCAGAGTAAAAAAGGAATATATCAATTTTCAATTTTCTCAAAATTAGGCACATATTTAGGGTCATCTTCCCCAAAAAATGTGTTTTAAAAGAGTTTAATTTTTTTACTTAATCACATTTCTTGGATATTTGTACCATTCAACATATTCTCTCAAATCCATTAAGAAATGTCATTACAATAAAATCCTTATACAGTACATCATTCTTAGAAAGATAATTTCATTAATAAAATATTTCATAACATATTTCATGGATCAAAATACACAAGAATAGAAATCATTACAATTCAAAAGTATCAATAACATATTCTTTACATTAGTATCTTGGATGCTTCTCAGATATATTCCCTTAAAGCATGTATCAATGTTTTTACTTCCTTAATTATCCTATGTGGGGAAATTCATAAATGTTGTTTTTTCCATTATCTATTTTTTCTCCTCTTTCATCTACTTATCATTATTTCATTCAAAACCAATAGACCTAGAGAATTATATTTTTTTGGTTAAAATACTTCATAAAACAATGTGAATAAAAAAGGATTTCCTTTCATTCTACAATTCATAAAATTTTTCTAAACAAAATGTTATATTTACATTTTACACATATGACTCATTTCATTTGATTATATGCAGATGGATGATACCATAATACTCACTCAGAAACGTACCCATATTTCCTAGTTCATGTTAGAGGGTGGTGAAGATCGATCGATTAGGGTTCGCTGAGCGCACAATTTCCATCATAGGGAGCCTCCACATGCCATTAGACCATACTAGTGCTGTGATGGATTCTATGGCCTTGTCGTATCAGATTTCACATTTGTAGACCATCACCTGCTTTCTTCCCTAGTTGAGAGGTGGTGATTAGAGACACACACATTCCACCTACTTGAGGGAGATACAACCATCACCCTCCAGGATGTGGTAGTGCTTCTAGCTCTTCCTATCCAAGGGAGACCCATTACTGGACTCAGTCATGAATCTTGGATAGAACTTGGTCACCACATGTTAGGCATTAACATTTTGTCCAACCGTAGGGCTATAGATAGAGCTTCCATATCTTTTCCTTGGTTAGAGGCGTAGATTCCACATTTACCTGATGATGATGATGAGGAGACTATCATGCATTATTCTTGTGCATATATATTACACCTCATTGGAGGGACCATTTGTACTGATCCCTCAAGGATGCATATGCACATGATGTAGCTATTACTACTAGAGGACTTTGATTGGGTTGGGATATTCAACTAGGGATTAGTCTTTCTTGGCATACATGTATAGAGAATTATGCAGGCTATCATGCAGGGACCACACATGTCTCAGGGGATGCGTCATCCTTATTCAGATGTGGGCGTGGGAGCACATCCCCTCATTCCACCTTGAGCATACTGGTCTTCCAATTGAGATGAAGGTGCTGCATGATGCTCTGCATGGACACTGGTATGATCAGTCATTTCTATTGGTTTTTGATTATACTAAGAGTAAGTGACTTTAATTTCTCATTAAGTTTCACTATCGATGATGTATTTTACTGGTGGTGTCAGCGAAACAATTTCGAGATGGTTCCGAGACACAATTTGGGTGTATATCGGCTCAAGTTGGATTGTCTCTTACCTGATTAGTTATGTATATAAAATAAATCATTGTCTGAAAAATTTAATAATAACATCAATTTTGGTTTTCAGTTAGGATATTTTTGATAAAGTCACATGTCATTTTAGATTTCTTGGCTTCTATACTGGGGTATCATGAACTAGTTACCAACATACTGCACTACTGGGCATGAGGATGTTATGGCTGTAGTGCCCCTCATTTACTTACATATTATCAAGTGGCAATAGTTTTATAGACTCATGCACCAGTTTCTCTGTGATCAGCTGATTCCATTGCCTTCGAGACAGATAAAGGATCTTCATGGGATAAATCCGACAGGGAGGTAGGATGAGGACTAGCCCCAAAAACATGCCCTCTTTGTCAACTATTGGCATAGATGTGTAGGGTTTTGTATTCAGTGTGTACCTACAAATCGATTCATTCTTTCGGAGAAGGTTGAGTATGAGCCATGGTATATACCGAATTCTATACTGTATCTTACTCATTACAACAGAGAGATGCATAGGATGATAAGTCAATAAATTTCCATTAGTTTTATTGTTGAACTATTTTCTACTTAAATTTAAATCTATTTACATAGAAGTCACATAGAGCAGCCTGTTCGCTGGGGTGATGATGAAGAGGAGGGGTCTTTAGTCTGGTAGTCATCCATGATATAGTGCTGGAGGCTAAGGCACCTTTTCATGTGCTTTCCGATAGCATCTTCAAGCATCCTTCCCTAAGAGAGGAGGTTCCTACCCTAGTGAAACATCCTATAACTGCTGTTGGTTCTGGGGATCCAGGACCACAGTGACATAGACAACATCATGCTGCACATGAGGCCTCACATATTCCACAGGTAGAGGTCGACCCTATAGTAGTATTGGATAAGCCTATTTAGGATGTGCCTCAGGTGGCATGGGATCCATCTTTCTTGATATCATAGCTGCAGTACTCTCCATATTGGGGTCCAGATCCATCGAAACCTTGGGGTATAGACCAATAACAGCCTTGGGGTCTAGATCCATTGTAGCCTTGGGGTCTAGATCTATTGTAGTCTTAGGGTATAGCTCCATCGTAGGCTTAGTTCCCCACTATAATGATGGAAGGTCCTTCTACAACCCTAGTGGGAGAAGGATCTGGAGGGCAGTATGAGATGTAGTTGATATCTCCTCCCACCGATACATAGATAGAGGATGTGACAGTCAATGTTCCAGTGCCCAAGGATCAACCCCCTCAAGGTCATCAGACTCCACTACGTACTCAACGCAGACGTCATATTCACAGACCACCATGTGGGACATAATATCCTCTCCATAGACATAAAAATTGATTCTATATGTAAATTTATATATTTTATGTCTACTAATAGGAAAATACTATTATTAGTATTATAATTTTTTATATGATTATCCTGTATTTCAGTTTTCATTTATATTTTAGGCACAATTTATATTTGACATATTTCAAGGTCTACTACTGGTAACATAGGAATAATTATTAAATTTATAGTAAATATATTTAAAATATTATAAAATATACACTATAAAATAATTTTAATTAAAATTCAAAAGATATCCTAAAAATCTAAAAAATTGTTGATAATAATGCGTTTCATAAATAAAATAAATAAATTATAATGAAAGGAAATTTAGTAAAGTAACTCAGAAGTTAGAGTGAAAAGAATGAATGTCAAGGAGGATCCTAAGCCACCTACTTGACTTTGAAGTCTTATAAAATATAAAATATTGACCCGTATAAATAAAAATTTAAAAATCATCTACATATTATATTTTTAATTAATGTTTAAAATTTCATTCATATAGGTCTTATAGTTTATGTTATATAGGATAGCAAAGTCAGGTACATGAAACATTTTTAAGTTTTAATTTGGTGGATTAGAAAGCTTATAAATTATTTGTCATCATTTTTTAAGAAATTATATTTATTTACAACTACTTATTATCTATTTAATAAATTTTCAAAATTTCATTCATATCGGTCTTATAGTTTATATTATATAGGCCAGTAAAGTCATGTACTTGAAACATTTTTATTTTTCATGTAAGTGTCTTAGAATTATTATTAATTATGTTTCATCAATATTTTTTAAAAAATTATTTCTATTTTGACTACATGTTATATTTTTAATCAAATTTTAAAATTTCATTCATATAGTTCTTATAATTTAAATTTTATAGGCTGGTAAAAAACGTACTTGAAACATTTTTATGTTTCAAGTAGGTGGATTAGAAATCATATAAATTATTTCTCATTAACATTTTTTAAGATTTTTTTTATTTTCAATTACTTGTTATATGTTTAACCAATTTTTAAAATTTCATTCATATCGGTCTTACAATTTATATTATATAGGATAACAAAGTCACATGCTTGAAAATTTTCTATGTTTCAAGTAGGTGGATTAGAAATATTATAAATTATATTTCATCAAAAAAAATTTAAGAAATTATTTTTATTTTAAACTAATAGTAATATTTTTAATCAATGTTTAAAATTTAATTCATATTGGTCTTATAGTTTATATTTTAGAGGCTAGCAAAGGCACGTACATGAAACATTTTTAAGTTTCAAGTTGGTGGATTAGAAAGCTTATAAATTATTTTTCATAAACATTTTTTAATAAATTATTTTTATTTTAAACTACTTATTATATGTTTAACCAATTTTTAAAATTTCATTCCTATACGTCTATAGTTTATATTATATAGGATAGAAAATTCATGTACTTAAATCATTTTTATGTTTCAAGTAGGTGGATTAGAAAGCTTATAAATTATTTTTAATAAAATTTTTAAGACATAATTTTTATTTTATAATCTAATGATTTGTTTAATCAATGTTTAAAATTTCAATCATATCAGTATTATAGTTATAATTTATATGCTAGAAAAGTCATATAATCGAAACATTTTCACGTTTCTAGTAAGTGGAATATAATGCTTATAAATTATTTATCATCAACATTTTTTAAGAAATTATTTTTATTTTCAACTACTTATTTTATGTTTAACCAATTTTTAAAATTTCATTTATATAGGTCTTATATTTTATATTATATAGGATAGAAAAGTCACAAACTTGAAATATTTTTAAGTTTCAATTAGGTGGATTAGAAAGCTTATAAATTATTTTTCATCAAAAATTATTAATTTGTTTTTATTTTTGACTACAGGTTTTATGGTTCATAAATGTTTAGAATTTCATTCATATCAGCCTTATAGTTATTGTTTTATAGGCTATCAAAGTCACGTACTTGAAACAATTTTAAGTTTCAAGCAGGTGGACTGGAAATCTTATAAAATATTTTTGCATCATAATTTTTTAATAATTTTTTTTATTGTAGACTATTACTTATATGTTTTATTAATGTTTAAAATTTCCTTCATATTGGTCTTATAGTTTATATTTTATAGGTTAACAAAGTCACGTACTTGAAAAAAAGATAAATTATGTTGAAACATTTTTTTATATATATATATATGTATATGTATACAACCATAAAAAAATAATAAAAAAAAAAAAATAATAAATATATATAAAAAATTAAATAAAAAAATTATTATTTTAGGGAAAATGTGGAATCATCGATGCTGCCTTTGCGTATAAACCTAAAGGCGGTGTCGACGATTCTGCCATTAAGATTTTTTTTAAAATAATCCTATATTGTTTTATTTTTTATTCTTCAGAAACCATATAATAAATCCACTACTGCGGTCCATGCCTTGCACAGATATGAGAGAATAGCGCCACTGTTCTTCACATGATCGAGTGTAAGATTTTCATATTATATTATCCTTAATGGCTGTCTTTGTAGGAGGTGATGTGGTGTGAGGGAGCACATCTTCGTGAGGTCCTACTGGTTTATGACATCCGACCCAAGAACAAAAGGAGAGATGAAGTTCCGGTTCCTTGAGGTTTAAAAAGAAAATGAGTAATTTTCATTACCCACCACCGAGTTTTATAACAGGTTTCCTTCCACGGTAAAGTGTGTAAAAAATACTTATGTGTATAAAAAAATTCCCACATTAGAAGTGTATTCATTCAGAACATAAATTATCTTATTATAAGGTAAATATAGGACACTTTTCTATATATTTGAATGATGATGGATTCCTCCTTTAGTTTTCAATCATTTAATGGATTGGCTAAACATTATATGATGTCGTCCAATTTTCATTCATTCATGTTGTGCATGATTAGTTTTATTGATATGATATTATGATATTCTCCAAATATGCCCATCCGTTGTATAATAACAAGTGAAAATGAATTTCTGGATCTGAATATTTAAATCATATAAGATTCTTGTCAAGAAGTGACCATAAATCCCTAACAACATGAGATTTTTTATTGATGTATCTATTTTTTGGTAATCTTAAGATCACCTAAATTTCAATAAGAATTATTCAGGTTGGATATATGTCCCAGATGAAGAGTGATATTTATTTCACCGAAGGAGATAATCTTGGTGCTCATAGATTTATTTTTATAAATCCATTTGGCGAGCCTTAAAAGCTCAAGTTTACCGGATTACTATCATGATTTATTTTAGGGTCATTAGGTGGTACATAATGTTTCTTTAATTTAATATCTTTTAAGACCTAAAGTTTATTCAGTTTAAGGCATTTTAGCTCATACCAAATATTTTTTTAGTTTAGGGTATTTAGCTCGGACCTTCCATCACATTGGTTTAAGTTCTTTTAACTCAGACCTGATATTTCTATAGTTTAAAGACTGTTAGCTCAGAACTAATATTGATTTAGTTTAATTTATTTTATATTGGACCTTCTATTGTTGTAGTTTATGGGCTTTTAGCGTAGACCTAATATTTTTGTTGTTTAAGGTCTTTTATCTCGAACCTTCTATTCATATAGTTTATGGTCTTTAATCATGGACCTGATATTGTTTTAGTTTAAGGTATTTTAGCTCGGACCTGATATTTATATAGTTTAATGTATTTTATATTAGACCTAATATTTCTTTAGTTTAAGGTCTTTTAGTTGATACTTTATATTGCTATAGTTTAAGGTCTTTTATCTCAGAACTAATTTTTCTTTTGTTTAAGGTCTTTTATCTCGGACATTATACTGCTATAGTTTAACGTATTTTCGCTCAAAACTTCTATATAATCATGGGATATGGTAAAGATATACCAATAATGGACTAAAACACACTGATTTGTTAGGTTCTTCCATTCTGTTGTTGAGGCTCATGAGGATCAGAAAGCCCTTTTTATAGAGTGATGCATTCTATTGATAACCATAGGCAAATATACAAGAATTATAGCCATGGATGCATTGTCAAGTAAATTGTCCTTCAATATGAGTATCTTTTCCAAGGGATATGGAATATTTATTGAGTAAATAGGATTGAGGTTGAAATATTAGGGAAGATAGGTCCTGCTGGATAGTTAGAGTGTGGGCGATGTAAATCATAACCTGAAAGTTTGAGTCCATGAATATGATATGGTGAAGAAATTTTGGGTATGTCATGTGACATTCTGAAATTCCAGGTTTATCTGTGGTGTTGCAAAGGATCATAAGTATTAAAGATTATTTTTTGTAAAGGAAAATATTTATTTATTTGGAGGGTTAATTCCCATATACATCGGTAGCATGTCGAGTGAATGATGATATACACCCCTCTATAAGGGATGTGAAAGGTTTTTAAAGACTTAAATATCTATATAATGAATTTGGTTATGGTGGGAAGGTTATCCAGTAAGGGTTATAGTACCCTAGTGAAATTAGATCTAAAATAATAAAACTCAAGCCCTATTCCCTATGGTTTCAAATCAGGAGGTGTGGGCCACTAAAGGATAAGGAACGAATTGTCGTAGTCCATCATTGGGAAAGGGTACAAAACACGGTGAGTAAAAATCAAGGATATCGAATCCACATTGATAGTTTGGAACGGGGATTGTAAATCATGACCCATTTCACTCAAGTTAGGATAATGATATGAGATATTCATACATGTATGAGTTCAAACACACTGAGGTGTTGATTGTCGCTATGATGATGTAGGGTCTCATGAGGATTAGAATGTCCTTTTTTCCTAGTGACACATTTAGTTGATGGTCATAAATGCATATGTAAGAGCCATAAGCATGTATGAATAGTCTTTCAAAGGGACCTTGAAGTCAAATATCCTTTCCAAGTTCCAGGTAAGGTTATAGTGATCCGAGATACACCAACTAGTGAAGTGTGATATGTGGAAAGTGTAAAATACAAGGAGGTTTAAAGTACCCTAGAAGTTATTCCACTGCCCAAAAAACAAATTCTTGTGGTGAGTAAATGTGAAAAACTATTATTCTAACTTTTTCCTACATCAGGGGGTCCATCTATTATAGATTATATTTTAATATGGATCCAAAGTAGACCCTATTAGCTTTACACATTATTTATTTATGCCCAAATGTTTTCCTAAACTCAAAATATGAAGAGTTTAATGAGCAAGACTTGGATTTTGCTCAGGAATACCTTTATAGGTTTTCTACCTGAAAGGTTTTGTGTCTCTTTTTCTAGATGTTTACTGTATTTCTATTTTTACTATAATATTCTAGAGTTTAATTTCATGCAGCTTTGACCAATGTGCATACAATTTATGGTCATGACACACATGGACTTGGTATGGAGGATGACACATAAGAGCCAAGTTAGGATGCCCAAGGCCAAAAGTACTCACAAATCCTTCTAAACAGGCGATGGGAATGTTTTAAATCATATATTGAGTTCCAATGATCAAGAGTATTGACATGGGATAGATACACGGGGAGAGGTTCAAGTCATAATGGGGTGTCGAGTTTTATCACAATGATTTCCGGATCACAAGGATTCGAATTTCCTTTTTACAGAGTGATAGATTTTTTTGATGACCATAGGTGCATATGAAGAATCCATAGGCATTCATGAATAGTAAAGAAAATGGTCTCTTGAAGCCGAATATCTTTTCCAAGTTCCATGGAAGGTTTTTGGAAGCCTGAGGTGTTCAAGGAATGAGGCGTGGTATATGGATTGTGGTGATTTCAAAATATTGAAAGAGAACCCTATACTCTTGTTGACTATGGTAAGGATCTTATAGTCCCGTGATAGGGGATGGAAAATGGGCAATGGCCTACACCGTTTAACATAATGTAGTGGGGACATTCTTTCCTCCCTACGGTTTAATGTAACGAGGTAAGGATATTTTCTTGTGTAGTTTATTGTGATGCAGTAAAGACATACTTCCATGTAGTATAAAGTCATGTGGTATGGTACTCCCATGAAGTTTAATGTCATATGGTAAGGACATACTTCTATGAATGTTAATTTCAAATAGTAAGTATATACATCCCTGCAGTTTAACTTCATGTGGTAAGGACATACTTCCATGCATTTTAACATAATTTAGTAAGGATGTACTTCTATTTTTTATAACTTAATTTGGTAATGACATACTTTAGTTCATTTTAACTTAATATGGTAAGGATGTGAGAACCAATATAAAAGTGTGTAAATTTTTTAGCTGGGATCAAGGCTGGAGAAGTAGATGTCACTACGTATCTAACGAGGATGAGAATCAAGCCACATGTAGTTCTAATAGATGTTTCCTAGATAAGTATGTCCCATAGGAAAGGAGGAGGGAATATTTATATTAATTTTTTGTGAGTGGGATCAAAGTTGGAAATTCAGGTGTTACTACATACCCTATGAGGGAAATAATCAAGTCCACATAGTTCTCGAATGGTCAATACTCCACGCAGGTCTAAAACATACACAGATGTGGGTATTATTTATATTGACCATTACAGTTGGGCTTCAAGATTGGAGATCCAGGCTTCACTATGTATCCTATTATGATAGGAATCAAGCTAGATGTAGATCTTGATGTTCCATATTCTTTAATGCCATGCAGGGAGGACGCGGGTGAAATGGTATGAATAAATTGAAATATTGTTGTTGGGACCAATGATGGAAGTCCAGTAATCAATACGTATCTCATGAGGATGAGAATAAAACGACACATAGTTCATAAAATTCCATGCATTTTATTGTCATGCAATGAGTAAAGTGGAGAATTGACATGAATTGATGGGAATATTGCTGTTGGGCCCAAGGGTAGAAGTCTGGGCATCACTATATATCTCATGAGAATAAGAATCAAATCACTTGTAGTTTTGGAGAACCATTTAATTTAATGTCATTAGACATGAAAATTGGTCATCCACTTTAACTTAATCGGGTGAGGATTCATTGTATACCGTTTAAGGTATATCATTCATTATTGTATTGTACATTTTGTATATAATTATGAATTACTTTTGAGTGTAATTCCCTACTGCAATTCCTAAACCCATTTGAGCCATGATCAGTGTGAGAAATAAGTAATGTAAAGGGTTTTCCAACAATACAAAGATAGTTAAGGGAACAACAAGGGACGTTTGTATCATTTAGTGGCTGAACCATGATATATGATAGAGGTGTCCCTATGTATCCCATTGTAAATGGGAATCATTCCATACGTAGTTCTAGAATTACCATCAAGGTTTACATCATGCTGTAAAGATGTAAGTGACTCAACGTGATTAGAGATGGAAATAAAAGATTCGGGCGATTTTACATCATGCAGTAAGGACATTATCCATGTAGTTTATTGTCTTGTGGTAAGGAATAATTCTATAATGTTTTATGTCATGTTGTTTAGATGAATTCTATATAGTTTAACGTCAGGTGGTTAGGATGAATTCCATGCAGTTTAATGTTGTGTGGTTAGAATTAATTCTATATAGTTTAACATTTTGTGGTTTGGATGAATTATTTACAGTTTAACATCAACTGATTTGGATGAGTGAAAGGACTCACACCAATGTGTACACTATTGTAATGAAATCAACACAAAGTTTTTCTTGAGTAATCTTACATTGGTGGGAGGTGTGACATGCTCCCCATATATTATGGACAATGAATAAGCCCTATTATGGTAGAAATTATGTATGATGTAAGGTCCCTTCCATTTGGGTTACAGTTTTGGGGGCTTCTTGTCTAGTATCATTGGGGTTCTGCGGAACAACACAAGTTCCCTAGGGAAGAATTAGAAGAGGAAAACTCTTTTATTGAAGGCCCATGCAATACAATTCCAGTTTACCTCAAGGTTTTTCAGTGTGTGCAACCTATTCTCGTCATGTCGTTCCAATTCATCTAGTCAGTTTTGTGTTTTCATATCATTTGAGATTTTCCTGTAGATGGATACCCAGTGTGAGGGAAGTTGAATCTACCTGGGTAACACTACCTTAGTCCCATACACTAGTGAGTGTGGAATTTATTTTATAGTAGTACGAGTGGTAGCATGGTAGGCTCAAAAATCATGGAGGAGTTTTTATGGCCAAGACTTCTTATCCTTGTTCAAAATATTCTATAGTAAATTTTATAGTCTTATTAAAGAACTATATCTATATTTTTGCTACTACATGATAGTGATATGGGTGATTGGACTTGAAATTTTACTCTTGTTAAAAGTTCTTTGACTCGGTGTAATAGAAATAGCTTCCATTGTTTATAAATATTGTGTGAGGGACCCTGAACATGATGAGTATATGGGAATTTATGAAGTAGATGTTGTTATTCATCAAAAATTCCTTTAGGAGTATCACCTCCACCCATATGGAAAGGAAGTCTGTAGTAGTAAGGAAATACTTGAACTGCTAAAATGTGGATGGGATATATGTACCCATGATATCCATCCCCCAAATGACAAATGACTAGAAATATTTAGCTATATTTTTCAATTTGGGGGGTTGGTGGATGAAGTTTTCAAGGATTTGGCATGCGTGAAATTTCTTGGTGAATTTCACATTGTCTTGTATGATGGTTTTCTAGAAATACCCTAACCTCATGATCTAATGGGAGATCCTAGTCCTAGATTGATGGGAACTGCAAGAGATTTTGTTAGACTTCATCCAAACTGGCATGAACCTCTCCTTCTTCTATTCATGTATGTTCGATCCCATAAAATCCATTCTTGTAGAGGGTTTTCTTCTCATTTAGATCATGCTTTATGGTAATGTTCACTATTCGACGTTGTATCTATTACCTTCTAGCTCTATTCATTGGGAGAGTCCCATTTTTCATATAGCCGATTATGGGATCCATCAATCCAGGGGTGACTATTTGTGAGTTAAAATTGGTGATATGGGTTTATAGTTTACATGGTTTGGGATATGAGTTGTTTTTACTATTTTTTCACTAGATAAATAGTATGCTTCTTCCTCATTGGTAAGAGTTTTTATAGAGAGTAACCTGTCGAGTATACTTTTATGTTCACCCCAACTTTTATATACAATTATTAATAGAATTTTAGGATAGATTTGATGATTCATTTGTACCTTACTTGTTCATGTAATGGTGTTTTGAGTTTTTGTTGAAGGAGTCATTTAATTATTGGCACTTAGAGATGTTCTTTTTTACATATTAAATTAAATACATAAATATATATTATAGATAAAATTCATGTCTATATCTTTTATTATGTTTTAATTTGTTAGAGGTTTTATTTATCTTATTGTATTAAAGAATCTAATTACTCCCATGTTATGTGATTTATACCCTCAAAACTAGTATCCAACCTGTGGCTAATTGGAGGTAGACATCAAGGGCCACTGATGAATTCACTACCAACCTATGCGGTGTTATATTTGAGGCTGGTTATGAAACATTATGATGTAATTCATTTTATTTTAAATTTTTTTATTTTTATTTTCTACATCAATATCTTCACCATAATACATATCTCTATACCATTTTCTTGGAATAATTATTCATAAAAAATCATGATGTTTCACTATTGCAGGAAATTCTAACCACAATCCATAGATATGTATCCATTCTCCAAATTTGAAATTTTCATGAGAAATCCTGGAATAATATGTATTGGAAATAGTGAAATATTTACTTTATCATTCACAAAAATCCATCCATAAAATAATCACAAATTTTAAAAAATAAATATGATGCTATTCTTATGTCTTTAATAGTTATCACCAAAAAAAATAAATCATGATGAATCCAATAATAATTTATAAATTGTTTTTTTATTATTTGGATATAACATATTTAGGTTTCTTCAAAAACCATTAAATTATAAAATATAATTTCAAAATGATATTTTAAGTTTTTTTGAAATATTTCAATCCACCTTTGTCAATAAACACAACCAAAAATACATATTCATATATTTTGCAATGTCTATCTGTGTTGGAAACATAATTAGAGTCCATATATCCAAAAAGGAAAATATAATCACTATAAAAAATGAATTATATATATAAGAACCAATTTAATATATATAACCTATGTTTTTGAGATTATATAATGACATGTATAATGAATTTAGTTATTAATTAACGTTTGATTGAAATTTATATGTAATTAAATTATATTTTTTAATTATTATATATTAACTTTATTTTCATGTGAATGTAATGAGTTTAGATAATAATGTGACTTAGTAAATTAAATTATATAATTTAATTATGATTTTATGTGGAAATTAATGAATAGACAGTAATGATGGTCTATATTGTCAAAATTATGGGAATATAGAAAGTATTAGATAGATATATTGGTACAACATAGAATTATGGTTGTAGTTCATCATAATTTCTATTTTGAGGGAAATTGTTATTTTAATAAATAATTGAAAAAGAGTTGCATTAGATAGAAAGATAGATATTAATTTGGAGGAATTTTTATACATTAATTATAGAGAAGGTGTCTAACATGGGAGATAATTATAGTAAATTAGGAAATTTTATGAATTAATAGTTAGAATATTTTCTAATTTAATTTTAGTATTCTATGATGAGTTAATGAGTTGGAGTGGCCTATAAATAAAAGGGTTACCTAACACATTATTCCCTTTAATCTCTCTCCATATTTTTCACTAGTGATAGTATAATTTTGGATGTAAGGTTAGATGTAAGGTGATCATATTAGAAATATACACTAAAACATAAACTATGACATGGAGAGTGTCACTACACCACAATTTGGGTCTTTTGATAGTTATTGATACCACATCATGGTGTTCATTATAAATTATATGTGATATCTTTTATATGAAAATCATATTATGATGATTGTGTTTAATTCAGCTTTTGACACATCATATAATGATGTGCTGATTATGTAAATAAAAAAATTATATTTAAAAATTCAATTAATTAATGAGGTTAATGTTGTAAGAGTTACTAAATTTAAAGGAAAGGATTATTCATTTCATAGTTCATGAAATATTAGAATTTAATAGGACCCTTTATTCGATAAAAGAATTTAATAAATAGTGTTTTTAACCTAATTGGATGAAACATGATTTCATTACTTGTTATTTTAATCTCCATCTAAATATATCATATTAATTTACCTTTGTAGATACGGTTCTTGAACTCCCTTAAAATAGAAGGTTCTCAATAAAATCTTTTAGTGATTCGAGTGGTAGGTGGATACTTTTAAAGGTTGGAACACAATGGTTAATATTGAAGAAAATCAATTAAAATAATTATTATAGTGGATTAACAATAACAATGAGATATTTATGTGTTATGTATTTTTGTTTCATCTTCTTAATTGAATTCATTAAGTATATTGCGTGTGGGTTCAATTATTTTGTATATTAAATTTGGTCATATAGATACCCCACAATACCCTTCAGTGATGCCAAAGACTATACTAGCAAAGAATCGATAAGATGAGATTTATAAAAATGAAAAACTATTTATATTTTTTTACAAAATCACAAATAATGTTATAAAACCGTATTGTGGTTTATAATTTTTTTTATTAAAAAAACATTTTTTATAAATACACATCATGATTTATAATTTTTTTCAACAAATAAATTTTTTTTTAAAAACATCTTGTTTTTTTATTGTAAAATAGAGAAGAATTTATTGATATTATTACTTTATGTTTTCTTGACCAAAAAATTCTGGTATTTGAAATGAGGTTTTTATAAAGAAATCTCATATTGTGGTAAATATCAACACATCATGGTTTATTTTGTGATAGATGTATAAGATAAATCATGGACTGGTAAAGAAAATGTTTGTCTTCAAATAATTTTTATGATGTTGTGACTTATTCTCTATTCATGCACAATAGTAGTGAGAGAGGAAGAATCACCCAAAAACATTTATCAGGATACCAATAATATGTTCTTATTTTTATTATGTTTTATAATTTTACAATTCTTTTTTTCTTCAACTTTTTGTTTGAGATCATTTCAGTTCCATGGATGATTTCTTCCATTTTTATTTGGATTCCTGGTGTCTTCTCAAAAATCATTTTTTGGGTGCTTCGCATTTTCTAGTTTGAGATATATTGAATCCATATCATAGGTTATATATTTTTATGGTTTGGGTGAGGCTACTTCTTTGAGTGTATATTAACTCCTTCACTCCTCTTTAATGATCCTTCATAGTATGAGTTTTTCCTATTGACCTAATGGTGCAGTAACTTTTAAAGATGACATGGATAGGGAACCATAAATGTATATATTTGAATAGCTATATCAAGAAGACATTCGATGATTAATATATGATATTTATATTGATTCATCTCATTCAATGAATATATGAATATAAATTGTATTGATATACAAATGTTGTTATGCCACACCATTTGTGCATATATTTTCAAGTCAAGGCCTTAATTTGTTGAAGTTTAGGTCACCTATTTATTAATGAATCTTTGAGAAGGCCTATTTAGGTTCAGTTTCATCATTTATCAAATAAAGAGAAGCTATATGCTGGGAGATGATATGGTCAGGACATATATTCATTTAAATAGAGTCCATTATCCTAGAAGGCGGTTTCAATGAATTGTGGTCTGTCTAATCTTCTAAGGATTATCAATATTGTCTTTAATTTATATACAATTTCATTTATAGTTTTTTAAAATTAATCAACTTTATTTAATAACTCTAAATTTGGATGAAGTATATTTTTCAATAAGGGATATGGGGTGTGTTTTTCATTGTATATTGGTTAATTCATTTTTCTTAACTACATAATGGGATGAGTCTTTATTTGGATCAGAAGATTGTCGATTTTTTCAATGGTATTCGAGAAGATTACATTTTTACTAAAATTTGATGTATCCCTCGATTATTGTGGATGTGGTTGGGATTGAGGTGGTTCTTGGTGGGTGTTTGAGATGTTTTTTGGTTTCCTAGCCTCAATTATGGTTATGGTTTGGTTTTTTGAAGTTTCATTACACTAGTTAAGTCTTTTCCATTTTATTATTTATGTTAGGATATCTATGGTTAATTTCCTACATTATTATCCCTATATTGGAAGGTGTTTTGATTATGTGAAATTTTTTATTAATTCCATATAAATCCTATAATTTGTGATAATGATTTATTCCTATTCAAATAATACTATATTCATATTTGGTGATCAGGTTTTTTTGGTTGGTCGATAAAAATATATAGTTTGTTCATTAAATTATCTATAGTTATTTTTTTATAGGCCTTATAATTATTACATATGTGAAATGAATTTTCAACTTGTTCTATTTCTTTAATATTATGGTTTATTATAATACCTTTTATCAATTTTCAATAAAAAATGTCTTTTTTAGAGAATCCATATCATGGAACATGGTTACGGTTTTAATTTTTATAAATTATTTTTCTAAAAAACCATCAATTATGTAGCATATAAACTAAATCTTAGTGAATAAATCATAAAAAAACTGATTCTGAAAGAATTTATAACTATTTAAGGTTATTCTGTCTCATATAAAATATTTTAAATTATTATTTATTTATGAAATCCTTATTAATGTATATAATATTGTTTTTGTAACATACCAAATAAGTAATGAATAATAGATATTTTTATCTATGTCTATTAATGATTAAGATAGTGTTATAGCGGCTTAAAATGAAAATAAATACAATCTTATGCATGGAATACACTAATATTCTTAAAAGATTGTTTTACTGCCTTTTGATGGAAAACCATTTTTGAATCTATATTTTGACAATTTTATAAAATATTTTTGTCACAATAAACTTATTCTTTATGATTGGGACATCAAAATTTACCTTGTGTGAATTTTTGGTATTTTTCTGACAATGTTCATTTTTTAATGAATAGTGAAAAATACTGCATTTTACATCAAAACTACTTTTTAATCTAATTTATTTATATGATTAGATTATGTTTTGAATTGTTTTTTAAGTGAAATTAGAATATATTTTTACCATTTTATCCAATGGTGGTCATTGGAATCAATTTCACTTTGAAATTAGACTTAAACTGGTGTCAATCTTTTGATACTTATTGTTTTGTAAAAACACGCTATTTGCTCTGGCAGCGGGAATTAATTATTAAATTAATTAATGTGACCTATATGTTTTGAATTTTGTAAAATAGACTTCATTTTTGAATTCGGAATATCAAATATAGCTTAGGGTGAATTTTCGGTAATTTTCTGAAAAACTTCAATTTTTGATGAATAGTGAAACCACTAAGTGATAATCAAGCAAACTGATTTTTCAGTTAAATGAAAGTTTACCACTAATGTGTATTTAATTTTGAAAATCCGACATACATGGTTGTCATTAAGAAGTAAAATGTGGTTCAATGAGATAATAATAACTTTTTTGTGAATAGTAACTTATTAAGTTCTTAATCACGATTAGTGGTAATTAGGGTAGTTTAAGGTATAAATAATACTTTAATAAAATGAAATGACCTAGAAACATGTCCCAACCTAATTGGTTGTGTCATGGCCGACCATGACATGCCATGAGTCAACTTTGGGACCCCATGGATCCACTTTTTTGGGAAATGACATAAATTACTTTTTATTTAATGTTAAAGTGAAAATGACACAAACATAATATGTTTTACGAAAACAATTTTTAAGTGGGGTTATACAAGTCCAAAATTTGATTATAAATAGTAATTGGAAATATAAAAAGATTTCCTATATAATAGTATTTTTTTTATAATTTTTAGATATTAAATAAATTTAATTATTTATGACATAATAATGATGCAGCGATGACATCATTATTTGACGATTTAAATAAAATAGAAAGATAATGTACAATCTATGAACTACACATGTCCAAAACCAATTGGATGAGTGGATTTCGAACCCTTATCACCTTATCCACGAATTATATCAATGTGGGACCTTTTAAAACCGAAACACATTTTCAAATAATGTAATATTTCTTTACTTTCCAAAAGTGCCCCTCCTCTCCTCTTATAAAAGGCCCCCACCTCTACCTCTTTTCACACACTTCTCAAGCCTTTGGCGTGGAAAAACCATGCCCATTTACTCTCTCCACATCCCTCTCCTCATCCTAGAGGATTCCCTTTGATCAGAATCCTTTCAAAGGAAGCCTTTAGGCTCAAATCAAAAGGAGTTACACTTTTTAAGGTAATTCATTCTCTCATGTTCATTTGTTTTATTTTTCTTCTCCAACCCCCTAAACTCTTTTTATTTACTTATTTTGTAACAACACCAGTATCTTCAATATACTAGGATGTTGTTATAAGATTTATTTGAGCTACACTCTCACACAACTACATCAAATGGTTAAAGAACATACGGTTTCCGTGGATGGCGAAATTCTGCCTCCCGAAACGATGATTGTTCAACACTCATTTAACAGCTTCAAAGGTGGCCATTATGATGCCAATATTTTTATATATGATATATTATATGTTTATGTTTTCCTTAAGCTTATGTTTTTTTTCATTTTGGGCATACCTTTATGGTTTCCATTATGGGTAAACACGATATCTTCATTTTAGGAAGTGCGGACTACCGCCCCCTCAAAGTGATTTGATTCGTTAAATACCATATGTGGGACATATAAAGGATGGAAATATGATATTATATATTATATTATAATGGAATTATAATATACCTTTATATCATTATGATTACATTCTATAAAATATGAAATAGAAATGAAAGTAGCGTTCATGCGTACGTACGGCTTACCGTCTCCATGAACGGTGCATTTCATTTCTCACCTCTAAATGATTATGTAATATTATAAATTCAAGTATGTACTAGATATATATGACATATATGATATCTAAATCATGAATACCATTCTGGATATAATAAATCTTTGACCAAATTAACAACATGTAAGTGTAAGAAGTCTATTTTTGACTTAAGAACCAAATACCGACAAAATGAACATTATTAACTTAACTGATTACATGATGTTCATAACATGGTATAAAAGAAATAATGAACTTGAAAAAGATTCATAATCAATTATAGATTAACTCAAGTTTATTATTCAGGAGATTAAAGAACGGTCGGGTCAAGTCGGATACGAGGTATGGGACTTCGTCTCAATCTCCTTTCATTGAGGCATATTTTATTTTATACGCAACTTTATTTTATACGGTGTATAAACCCCTTTGAATTTTATGTTTATTCAAAAGGAATCTTTTTTATACGAAGCGTTTACTAAACGACAAAAGGGAATGTTTTTGTCGTACGTATGCGGCGACAACGACTTCTCTGCCGTCGTGACCGTTATTTGAGTTTCGGCTTCCTCTACAAGCCATACCTTTTTTTAAAACGAAAAATAAATACCATGTTTTACTTTGGTATTGAAAATGGTTTTCATAATGTTTTTAATAAATCAATGTGTTGTATTGATATCTCGTGATTGAAATGTGGAAATTTTATGTGTCCTTTATGCATGTTTTATGTGATATGATTATGTTATGGTTCTTGGGCATTATTATGAAGACGGGTGGTTCCGTGATATACTAAGGGCGGGTGAGCCCGTTATAGCTCTCCAATGCATTGGGTAACGCGAAGGAGTGAAACGTTAAGGTTTCTCCGAAGAGATTTTAGGGAATATACTATGATGGGTATTCCAAACGTAACCAAGAGGGTTACTCCCTACGTAAGAATGTTATGAATGCCTCAAGTTACCTTTATGTCTTATGATTTCTATGATTTATTCATGATTTTATGAGGTATGTTAAAGTGCCTATGTTTTATGGGTAAAGTATGATTTCATTCTTATGTATATATGAACTCATGTTTCCTTTCCATGTTTTTTTATAACCCATACTGAGTTTTTATGCTCATCCCATGTTTTTGAAATGTTTTTCACAGGTCAAGGGAAAGGTACATGATAAGATGATAGAGTCAGGGATGTGTCAAGAAATAATCCATGTTTTATTTTAAATGTGTTTCCATTGATGGGAATGAAGAATATTATCTTTATGTAACCACTTTGTTTATATGTGGAATGTAATGCAAGTTTTATGATCTAATTCTCTAAAACTCTACACCCGAAAAGATCCTCAATGTGTAATCTTGTAATAACTCAAGATTAAGTAAGGTTTAAGGCTGGGGCCTTATAGTTGGTATCAGAGGTCGGTTTAGATAACTTTAGGAGTTAGAATTCTATTAAATGATTATCCAAAAATATTTTTTTTGAAATGATATAGCATTTAAAGATTACCGTGTTGCTTCATCTAAGACATGTTTGTTCAGAATGGTTTTCCGCAGAGGAAACAGGGAAGCAGTGCTAGGAAGGCATACAGAAGGAAATAACCTTCCGAATCAACATCCAGAAATGGTCGGAATTGGAACTAAACAGTTTGTTGCAGTAATGGCGCAGTTGACTCAAGCGATAAATGGCGGTGGTATCCATGCACGAGATCAGCCAGATCAACCGCAGAGGAACATGTCAGTGGTGGAACATTTCATGAGGCAACATCCACCATCATTCAGAGGATCATCTGACCCTGTTCCAGCTGAAGGGTGGATTAAAGCACTGGAGAAGATTTTTGATGTCATGGGGTGTTCAGACAATCAAAAGGTTAGTCATGCTATTTACCGTTTGGAGGGAGAAGCAGATCAGTGGTGGTCTATGGTTAAAAATTTCAGGGACGCCGATGAGATTGATGCTCTTGACTAGGATGAATTCAAAGGTATTTTTCTTGAGAAGTATTTTCCTAAGGCTGTTCGACTTAGGATGGAAAAGCAATTATTGGAATTGAGGCAAGAGGAAGACTCAGTGGCTTCCTATGAAGAAATGTTCACCCGATTGGCAAGGTATGCTCCAAATTTTATCCGGGACCTTGATAGTAAAATAAATCGTTTTTACTTAGGATTAAAGCCAAAATATCGAAGAGCATTAGCTTCTCGTGAGTTTAAAAGTTATGAAAAGCTTGTTTGATGTGCTGAGAAGGTGGAAATGGAGTTTTCCGATGACCAAGTTTTCTATAATAACCAGCAGAAGAAGAGACCGAGGTGGCAGGAGAAAGGTAAGAATTCTTCAAAAATGTCCGATGGTAAGAAAACTAAGTTTCCAATTTGTGATAAATGTGGAAAAAGGCATGCTGGGGAATGTCTTCTGAATTCTGGAAAGTGCTACCGATGTGGTAAGATGGGACATAAGGCTCGTGATTTCACTGAAAAGGATCAAGGTGAAGGTAAGAACAAATTTGATTTACAGTTAGTGAAATGTTATAAGTGCAATGAGATGGGTCACTATGCAAACGAGTATCCGACAAGGAGCTTGAGTGATGGGAAGCAGTTAGACTACAAGCAGAAAGGGGTGGTGAAATCCTTTGCAACTACTTCAGCAGATGTCAGGCCATCAAATGAAGTTGTATCAGGTACTTTGTTTGTTTTTTCAGATTATGCCAGTGTGTTGTTTGATTCGGGGTCTACACATTCTTTCATCTCTGAAACCTTTTCTAGTAAAATGGGAATACCATCTCAAGAAATGAATCCTGAACTTTTAGTAAAAACACCTGGGGGAAGTGTCGAGGAAAAAAGAATTTATAAGAATCTTCCTATCCTTATCTGTGGAAAGAACCTACTTTCAAACCTTATTGTTCTACCTCTAGTAGAGTTTGATGTTATCCTGGGTATGGATTGGCTCTCTATTTACCATGCTAAGATTGACTGTAGAGCTAAAGAAGTTTCTTTCCAGAAAGACTTTCAGTTTGTTTACAAGAATGAACCCTTACTTTTGATAACATATCAAGAGGCCGAGAAACTTTTAAAAGATGGAAATGAATGTTACCTTGCACACGTCGTTGAAAATAAAGGAACTGTTCAGATTAATGATGTGCCAGTGGTAAATGAGTATCCTGATGTTTTTCCTGATGAGTTTCCTGGAATAATACTAGATCGGAAGTTGAGTTTACTGTTGACTTAGTTCCTGATGCTAATCCAATTTCAAAACCACCTTATCGAATGGCACAAATTGAACTTTTAGAGTTGAAGGAGCAATTGCAAGATTTATTAGAGAAAGGTTTCATCAGACCTAGCACATCACCTTGGGGTGCTCCTGTTTTATTTGTTAAAAAGAAAGATGGTTCTATGAGACATTGCATTGATTATAGAGCCTTGAATAATATCACTGCTAAGAACAAATATCCTTTGCCTCATATCGATGATTTGTTTGATCAGCTCCAGGGAGCTCAGTTTTTTTCAAAGATTGACTTGAGATCGGGGTACCATCAGCTGAAGGTTAAGGAGGCAGATATTCCGAAGACCGCGTTCCGTACGAGATATGGCCATTATGAATTTGTAGTAATGCCTTTTGGGCTAACCAATGCACCTGCTGTATTCATGGACATAATGAATAGAATTTTCCATGAGTTCTTGGATAAGTTTGTTGTGGTTTTCATTGATGATATTTTTGTGTTTTCTAAAAGTAAAGAGGAGCATGAAAAACATTTAAGGGTTATCTTGCAAACCTTAAAAGAAAAGAAATTGTATGGGAAATTCAGCAAGTGTGAGTTTTGGTTGCAACAAATTTCTTTCCTTGGTCACATTGTTTCTAAAGATAGAATAACTATTGATCCTGCAAAAACAAAAGTTGTGGAAGAATGGCCAAGACCCACAAATGTAACCGAGATTCGTATCTTCCTTGGTTTGGTGGGCTATTACTGAAGGTTTGTTAGAAAGTTTTCACGGTTATCTAGTCCAATGACTAAGCTAACTCGGAAGGGTGTTAAGTTTATCTGGACAAAAGAATGTGATGATTGTTTTCAGGAATTGAAAAGAAGATTGGTGAATGCTCCAGTTTTGGCACTACCTTCCAGGAATGGTGAGTTTGTTATATACAGTGATGCTTCATTGAAAGGACTTGGTTGCGTCCTAATGCAGAATGATCAGGTAATTGCTTATGCTTCACGACAGTTGAAAACTCATGAGGTAAATTACCCTACACATGATTTGGAACTAGCTGCGGTTGTTTTTGCTTTAAAAATTTGGAGGCATCATTTGTATGGAGTAAAGTGTGAAATATATACCGATCACAAAAGTTTAAAGTATATATTCACTCAGAAAGAGTTAAACATGAGACAAAGGAGATGGCTGGAATTAATCAAAGATTATGATTGTACAATTCATTACCATCCGGGAAAAGCAAATAAAGTGGCTGATGCTTTGAGTCGAAAAAGTAATGCTTCATTAACAATGTTGCGTTTGGAACGTGATCCTTTGGTTAACGATTTGATGAACTTTGGCATAGAAGTTGTTGGTGCAGGAAGTCCTTCTGTTTTGTTTCAGGTATCAGTGATATCTTCTCTATCAGATAGAATCAAGCAAGCACAGAAGCAAGACAGTGAGTTGCAGAAAAAGGTAGAGCTGGTTCAGAAAGGTAAGTTGCCTGAATTCAACATTGATAGTGATTGTGTTTTGAGATTTGGGAAGAGATTGTGTGTGCCTTGTGATTCACAGTTGAAGAGAGAGCTGTTATGTTAAGCTCATAGTTCTCCGTTTTCAGTTCATCCGGACAGTACTAAGATGTATAGAGATCTGCGGGAGTATTACTGGTGGGATGGAATGAAAAGAGACATTGCTGATTTTACTGTGAAGTGTTTGACTTGTCAGCAGGTTAAAGCAGAGCGGCAGCTACCGAAAGGGATGCTTCAGCCTTTACCAGTGCCAGAGTGGAAATGGGAGAATATATCCATGGACTTTGTTGTTGGATTAACGAAGAAATCTCGAGGTAATAATGCAATCTGGGTTATTGTTGATCGCTTGACCAAATCTGCTCATTTCCTTGCTATACGAGATACTTTCTCTCTTGATCAACTTTCCCGTTTGTATCATAAAGAGATAGTCCGGTTACATGGAGTTCCTCTCTCCATTATATCGGATCGTGATCCCAGGTTTACTTCTAACTTTTGGAAAGGCCTTCATAAGTCGTTGGGTACTGAATTAATTTTAGTACAGCTTTTCATCCTCAATCAGATGGGCAGTCAGAACGAACAATTCAGACATTGGAGGATATGCTACGAGCTTGTTCTATGGATTATCAGGGAAGTTGGGACCAACATCTTTCTTTGGTTGAATTTTCATATAATAACAGTTTTCATTCCAGTATACAGATGGCACCATTTCAGGCATTATATGGGAAGCGGTGTCGAACTCCAGCTTTCTGGGATGAAGTGGGTGAAAGAAAGTTGATGGGACCAGAATTGGTAGAAGAGATGTCAGAAAAAGTACAGCTGATTCAGAAACACATGAGAACAGCTCAGAGCAGGCAGAAGAGTTATGCGGATAACTGGAGGAAGGATCTATCTGTCGAGGTAGGTGATCATGTTTTTCTCAAGGTTTCTCCTTGGAAAAGCGTGATGAGATTTGGTAAGAAAGGAAAGTTGAGTCCAAGGTTTGTTGGACCATACGAAATTCTGGAGAGAGTTGGATCAGTTGCATACCGAGTGGCTTTACCTCCGAGTTTATCTCAGGTACACAATGTTTTTCACGTTTCGATGTTGAGAAAGTACATGCCAGATCCATCTCATGTTTTGAGTCCAGAGGTAGTTCAGCTGGAAGAGAACCTACCTTATGAGGAACAACCGGTCCAGATTCTTGACCACAGGGAGCAAGTGTTTTGGAATAAGGTGATTCATCAGGTAAAGGTTTTGTGGAAAAACCACATGATTGAAGAGGCAACATGGGAATCTTAAAATGCAATGAGGGATAAGTACCCACATTTATTCGATAAGTAAATAAATTGCGGGGACGCAATTTTCTAAAGGGGGGAAGGATGTAACATCCCAAGTAAGTAATGAATAATAGATATTTTTATCTATGTCTATTAATGATTAAGATAGTGTTATAGCGGCTTAAAATGAAAATAAATACAATCTTATGCATGGAATACACTAATATTCTTAAAAGATTGTTTTACTGCCTTTTGATGGAAAACCATTTTTGAATCTATATTTTGACAATTTTATAAACTATTTTTTTTCAAAATAAACTTATTCTTTATGATTGGGACATCAAAATTTACCTTGTGTGAATTTTTGGTATTTTTCTGACAATGTTCATTTTTTAATGAATAGTGAAAAATACTGCATTTTACATCAAAACTACTTTTTAATCTAATTTATTTATATGATTATATTATGTTGTGAATTGGTTTTGAAGTGAAATTATAATATATTTTTACCATTTTATCCAATGGTGGTCATTGGAATCAATTTCACTTTGAAATTAGACTTAAACTGGTGTCAATCTTTTGATACTTATTGTTTTGTAAAAACACGCTATTTGCTCTGGCAGCGAGAATTAATTATTAAATTAATTAATGTGACCTATATGTTTTGAATTTTGTAAAATAGACTTCATTTTTGAATTCGGAATATCAAATATAGCTTAGGGTGAATTTTTGGTAATTTTCTGAAAAACTTCAATTTTTGATGAATAGTGAAACCACTAAGTGATAATCAAGCAAACTGATTTTTCAGTTAAATGAAAGTTTACCACTAATGTGTATTGAATTTTGAAAATCCGACATACATGGTTGTCATTAAGAAGTAAAATTTGGTTCAATGAGATAATAATAATTTTTTTGTGTGAATAGTAACTTATTAAGTTCTTAATCGCGATTAGTGGTAATTAGGGTAGTTTAAGGTATAAATAATACTTTAATAAAATCAAATGACATAGAAACATGTCCCAACCTCATTGGTTGTGTCATGGCCGACCATGAAATGCCATGGGTCAACTTGGGGACCCCATGGATCCACTTTTGTTGGGAAATGACATAAATTACTTTTTATTTAATGTTAAAGTGAAAATGACACAAACATAATATGTTTTACGAAAACAATTTTTAGGTGGGGTTATACAAGTCCAAAATTTGATTATAAATAGTAATTGGAAAGATAAAAAGATTTCCTATATCATAGTATTTTTTTTATAATTTTTAGACATTAAATAAATTTAATTATTTATGACATAATAATGATGCAGCGATGACATCATTATTTGACGATTTAAATAAAATAGAAAGGTAATGTAAAATATATGAACTAAACATGTACAAAACCAATTGGATGAGTGTATTTAGAACCCTTATCACCTTATCCACGAATTCTATCAATGTGGGACCTTTTAAAACCGAAACACATTTTCAAATAATGTAATATTTCTTTACTTTCCAAAAGTGCCCCTCCTCTCCTCTTATAAAAGGCCCCCACCTCTACCTCTTTTCACACACTTCTCAAGCCTTTGGCTCGGCGAAACCCTGACCATTTACTCTCTCCACATCCCTCTCCTCATCCTAGAGGATTCCCTTTGAGCAGAATCCTTTCAAAGGAAGCCTTTAGGCTCAAATCAAAAGGAGTTACACTTTTTAAGGTAATTCATTCTCTCATGTTCATTTGTTTTATTTTGCTTCTCCAACCCCCTAAACTCTTTTTATTTACTTATTTTGTAACAACACCAGTATCTTAAATATACTAGGATGTTGTTATAAGATTTATTTGAGCTACACTCTCACACAACTACATCAAATGGTTAAAGAACATACGGTTTCCGTGGATGGCGAAATTCTGCCTCCCGAAACGATGATTGTTCAACACTCATTTAACACCTTCAAAGGTGGACATTATGATGTAAATATTTTTATATATGATATATAATATGTTTATGTTTTCCTTAAGCTTCTGTTTTTTTCATTTTGGGCAGACCGTTATGGTTTCCATTATGGGTAAACACGATATCTTCATTTTAGGAAGTGCGGACTACCGCCCCCTCAAAGTGATTTGATTCGTTAAATACCATATGTGGGACATATAAATGATGGAACTATGATATTATATATGATATTATACTGGAATTATAATATACCTTTATATAATTATGATTCCATTCTATAAAATATGAAATAGAAATGAAAGTAGCGTTCATGCGTACGTACGGCTTACCGTCTCCATGAACGGTGCATTTCATTTCTTACCTCTAAATGATTATGTAATATTATAAATGCAAGTATGTACTGGATATATATGACATATATGATATCTAAATCATGAATACCATTCTGGATATAATGAACCTTTGACCAAATTAACAACATGTAAGTGTAAGAAGTCTATTTTTGACTTAAGAACCAAATACCGACAAAATGAACATTATTAACTTAACTGATTACATGATGTTCATAACATGGTATAAAAGGAATAATGAACTTGAAAAAGATTCATAAGCAAGTATATATTAACTCAACTTTATTATTTAGGAGATTAAAGAACGGTCGGGTCAAGCCGGATACGAGGTATGGGACTTCGTCTCAATCTCCTTTCATTGAGGCATATTTTATTTTATACGCAACTTTATTTTATACGGTGTATAAACCCCTTTGACTTTTACGTTTATTCAAAAGGAATCTTTTTTATACGAAGCGTTTACTAAACGACAGAAGGGAATGTTTTTGTCGTACGTATGCGGTGACAATGACTTCTCCGCCGTCGTGACCGTTATTTGAGTTTCGGCTTCCTCTACAAGCCATACCTTTTTTTAAAACGAAAAATAAATACCATGTTTTACTTTGGTATTGAAAATGGTTTTCATAATGTTTTTATTATATCAATGTGTTGTATTGATATCTCGTGATTGAAATGTGGAAATTTTATGTGTCCTTTATGCATGTTTTATGTGATATGATTATGTTATGGTTCTTGGACATTATTATGAAGACGGGTGGTTCCGTGATAAACTAAGGGCGGGTGAGCCCGTTATAGCTCTCCAATGCATTGGGTAACGCGAAGGAGTGAAACGTTAAGGTTTCTCTGAAGATATTTTAGGGAATATACTATGATGGGTATTCCAAACGTATCCAAGAGGGTTACTCCCTACGTAAGAATGTTATGAATGCCTCAAGTTACCTTTATGTTTTATGATTTATATGATTTATTCATGATTTTATGAGGTATGTTAAAGTGCCTATGTTTTATGGGTAAAGTATGATTTCATTCTTATGTATATATGAACTCATGTTTCCTTTCCATGTTTTTTTTATAACCCATACCGAGTTTTTATACTCATCCCAAGTTTTTGAAATGTTTTTCATAGGTCAAGGGAAAGGTACATGATAAGATGATAGAGTCAGGGATGTGTCAAGAAATAATCCATGTTTTATTTTAAATGTGTTTCCATTGATGGGAATGAAGAATATTATCTTTATGTAACCACTTTTTTTATATGTGGAATGTAATGCAAGTTTTATGATCTAATTCTCTAAAACTCTAAACCCGAAAAGATCCTCAATGTGTAATCTTGTAATAACTCAAGATTAAGTAAGGTTTAAGGATGGGGCCTTATAGTTTTATATTAAAAATATTTTAAGTTTAATTTTAATTTTCTTAAATTACTTGCTTTAATTTTAATACTATATATATTAGAGATACATACCTGGTATAATATAAAATATTTAGTTTTTATTCAACCATGGTAATGCCTTTTTTATTTTAGTTATGAAGTTAATAATAATGGTTAGTTATGATTTATATATATATAAAGTGTTAAGGTGGTATTTTAATTTAGGTATCTCAGGGGTATTAGTCCATGGATAGTGGGAATTTAGGCTAGGATTTTCACTAGATTTTAGGATTTGGTTCTATTTAAGAAAATTTGATTTTGGTTACCTATTGTATTATTCTTTATATTATATGTATTTTGGTTTTTTATGACATAAGACTTTAAATTAGAAAGTTTCATACACCTTATGCATATGATTCATATAAATATATAGATATAATTGGATTTTATCATTAGGAATGTAACACAAATCAAGAGTTGTATAATGTGTTATACATTATTTTTTTAGAATGTATTAGTTTGTTTGATGGAATAGATTTCAAAAACTAAATCACTAGAATAATGATTCTATATAGGGAATTCATGAGATGAAAAAATTTCAGGGGGTGGAATTGTTATTTATGATATATATGATATTCACATGGAAATTGAGAGACTAA
Source organism: Viscum album (assembly GCA_963277665.1). Classification (NCBI taxonomy): domain Eukaryota; kingdom Viridiplantae; phylum Streptophyta; class Magnoliopsida; order Santalales; family Viscaceae; genus Viscum; species Viscum album. The sequence goes on along the minus strand of OY728157.1, from coordinate 448,402,257 downwards.
GAAAACCCTTGAAATACTAAATTTAATATTCCTTCAAAAGGGAACACATATTATGACCTCAATCATCTAATGGGTAGTTCATGTCAAAGTGTAGTGTTTATGGATTATATTATGTAAATAATATTAGTTATGGGTGAACCTAATAGGATTCTTTAACCATATTCAATTATAATATTTGGGTTAAACTTATCAATGTGACCCTAATAGGGTTAGATTTCAAGAGTAATATAATTAGGATAATTTATATGATTAATTGAGAAAATAGTTCTACACTTAACTATATATGATTAATATGTGATATTATTGTAATGATAACCTATCTAAATATAAAAATATGTGGGAAAACACCAAATAAACTCAACATTTTGTGAAATATGGGTCTTAGAACATTAAATGGATTTGATTTATAAAGACATAATTTTTATTGGGATTAAATCATATATAAATATTAAATTAAATGGTATAAAAACTTATAATTACATAATGATATATTTAGTTATAGATAATGTAATTCTTCCGAAACATCATTTTGAGATCTATTATAGGTTTTACATATAGTTTAATATATTTTTATTTAATTTTATAAGGTTTTCTCATGGGGAAACATTTAGATCATAATGATGTGAATGTTATTGAAATAAATTCATTAATTTTGACACATGGGTATTGGATAATGTGTGTGTGTTACAATTTTTTATACATAAACACATAAATCATACATAGAAGATAATTTGTGAAAGAAGAAGAATGTATAAATGTTGCAAATGGGGAAAGGATTTCCACCATGGAAGTTGGAACTTATATCTTAGTTCAACCAAGTATATTAGTTTTAAAAGTTGAAATTTTTTACTATGTTCTATACATTAATAAAAATATTATTATAATTTTTTTTTACAAATGATGGGTTTTTTTAATATTAAGTAAAAAAATTATTCTACATTTATGAACTAAATATTTTATGTCTTTGGAAGTATGGTGAATGGTTTATAAATTCAATACATGGATAATAATATCTATAAATTTAATTGTAATAAATTCATGGTTGTTTATTATAACATTACTTATCTTGGGCAATGTAATTTCAGATATATAAATGAGAAACCTATAAAATGACTTTGTAGAGATGAATTTTTAGTGAAATTTGATTACAAATCAATTAAAAAATATGAATCTTGTTTATTAGGTAAAATTACCAAATATATATTTTTTGGAAAATTTAAAAGATATAGTATACTATTAGACCAAATACATAGTTATGTATATGGATTTATGAGTAGATAATAATTTTGATGGGTATAGGTTCTTCACAACCATTTCTAATGATTTTATTCATCTTGGTTTTGTGTTTCTTAAGAGACATGATTTTAAAATCTTAAAAAATTTCATGTTTTTTAAAAGGGATGTATATATTAAATAAGGAAAGGTTATTAAGTAACTATGATAAAATATTGGTGGTGAATAATTAAGACATGAATTTATGGATCATTTGAGAAATTAAGGAAATTTCTCACAGATTACTCTTCCCAGAACAACATAGTGGAATTGTCTATTTTACATGAGAAATTATACCTTATTAGACATGGTTCAATCAATGATGAGTTGGTGTGAAATTTGTATATAATTTTGTGGATATAATCTAGAAATGACTACATTAATTATTAAATTCATTCCATGTAAATTTTTCATAATAAAACCATGTGAGATATGGATCAAGTGGAATTCTAATTTTCCAATTAAAAGGATTTTGGGTTATAATTAATATAAAAAATATTTTTTATCAGATAAACATAACCTGAAATATAAAAAGTATTTATTTTTTATATATCTCAATGAAACCATGGGATATTATTTCTATAATCTTTTTGAACAAAAACTATCTGTTTCATAAAATGTTATTTTCATCTAGAATGAACATATCAATCAAGGAGCTAGTGTGATAAAAGTTAAACTTTTATATGTTAAAATAAATAATATGTAACTGATCCTATGATAGAAATTAAACTAATTTGACAAAATTTTATGGAGAGAAAACTGAATTAATTAACCCAAGAACCTTGAAGGGATATAATTATTCATTAAGAGTCTTAGACATATTAATATACTATAGAAATTTATGATGAAGTAATTTTTATAGATGGTGAACCCACTACATACTAAGAGGACATTGCGTTTTTTTATTATGAGAAATGGTTAGAGGCTATGAGATCTGAGATGAACTCCATATATACTAACCATGTTTTGATCATGGTGGATTCACTTTAAGGAGTCAGACCCATAGGGTAAAAGTGTGTTTTACACTAAAAAATTAATATGGATGATAGAGTCTCTACCTATAAATATTATGTCATTGTAAAGTGTTATAAAAAATTCATGGTGTTGACTACAAAATGACCTTTTCACTATTACAATGATAAAGTCAATTATGATATTTATTAATATAACATCTCATTATGATTATTAGTAATTTCAAATAGATTCCAAAACCACTTTCCATAATGGAAAATTAATCCAAGGTCTTGATGATATATCCTAGTGGTTTTGAAGTTCTAAATTATTCTCCTAAGGTATACACGTTATAATATTCCATTAATAGATTGAAACATGATTCTCAATGTTTGAATATATAGTTTTATGATGACATCAAAGAGTTTAATTACAACAAGAACATGAATGATTATTGTGTATAAAATAGAATTAGTGGTATTTCTATGGTATTTATGGGATTTTGTATATAATACATAACACTCATTTAATGACATGGATTAAGTAGAATACATATTATGTATAAATATCTATAAACATGGATCATTGAGTTTACATAGACCAAGTTATAACACATATATTAGTAAAGTGATAAAGTGTTTTATTATGAATAATAGTATTTTTGATGGATAATACAGCTTGTGTTCTATTTTGAATTGGTGCATAATTTCATTCCAAAGGTAGTTGGTCATTGTAAATTTACTGGAAAAACATGGGATGCAAATTTTTTGAGAGGATTGGTGTTCTATATCATCACACCTTTTTGAGGGGAATTATTTCTTACTCTAGGAATCTATTATTGACATTAAATTTATTCATGAATCCTCCCCAAATCCTAGTGTAGGGATGGTTAACTATTTCTTGTGAATCAATAAAAATCTTTCATTGATGTTAATGTATTTATTTATTATACACTATCCATATTTCAGTTTATTAATTACTAATATTATTATTTAAATACAAAAAGTTGGGAAAATTTGAATTTAACTTCATCCTGGGGGACTTCTGGTGTTGTTATGTTAAGATTGGGACCATAAAGGGGCTTCCTATGTATCCATATTAAGGTAATAAAAACCTTCATAGTTTGGTAAGACTTAATGGAACACATCGCAACTTATAACTTCACGTGATAAAGAACATCATGGTTTCTTTTAAGGTCATGCTAACATGAAAAATTCTATATAGTTTAAAGTCATGTGGAGTGGAATAATAGGCTAGATGTTCCAATCAATTGTTGGTGTGGGACTTATAAATGAGGGGACCTTTCTAGTTAACCTCAAATGGAATATGTCCCAATGGTGATGAGTACCCATAGAATATGACCATAGTGAGAGGAAGTCCTAAATCATGGTGAATATATATTAGTGAGAAAGGATGTAGGTAATTTAATGAGAAATATGGCCCCATAAATATGGATTTATAGGGAATACAGTCATACTAAATGTGAACAAAGGGATCATTGAGAATATGGTCAAATGATCATGGATGTTTAGGTCCATGGTGAATAGAGAAAGGTGGGGTATGATGTAGGTTATTATGATGTTGGGTTAGTATGTGTCCTATATATCATACTAAAAAAAAGACCCCATATAGTTCAGGTTTTATAGTTTAAATTCATGTGAAAAGACAAGAACACATATTTTAATGGTATGTGGTAAGGATAATGTAATACAGTTTAATGTCAAGTGACTAGGATATATGTTTAGTGAAAGGGGTGAAAAAATAGGATTGAATGAGGCTTAAAAAATTGGACTTATCTATTGGTTAAACCCATATTTTGCTGAATATAAAGAAGAAGATATGTCTAGGGATAAAAACTAAGGAGGCTCATAGTGCCACTTGTAAATTGGGTGAACATAAGTAGGGATTACACATAAATGTGAGCTTACCAAACATGGGTGTTCCTAGATATATTATTATTTAAGGTGATGAAATTATCAATGAGAACATGGTTAGGGAATACACATATTAAGGAGGCCCATGGTCCTCATGTCCCATTGATTGTAATCAGGATTCCACTAATTGCTTTTGATGATAGATCTCGGGAAAGGGTTAACCAAGTTGAATTGCTTGAACTGGGGAAAATATTTTTAGTATCTTCCCCACACACATTATCAATGGAGCACAGGATTTTGACTACCATGATGTCCTTATCTGTTAGGGAGGAGTTATTTAGGTATGAATTATATATAGGGAATACATGATCAAAGGTGTGCATGTTGGTTTGAATGTCTTGACCATTTGGATATAGTGGTTTCTTTGGAGACCATGATAATTGGGTAATCATCTAGGATACTTGGGTTGAAGGGTGATCTACCTATGAAATTGGGGTGTTCATGGTACCATAGGGTGGGTGGAGAGGAAATAAATTTTCCCATGTGATGGACCTAAGAATTACTTTTCCCTAGCATGCACTAAGAAAAATAAATACATTCCCTAGTGAGGAATGAGTAAAGGGATAACCTTAGTGATTGATGAGTAATGATATAACCCTAGTAAAAAAAGTGGGAAGTGGTTACTCTAGTGACAGAACATTGGTGAGGATTTTGAATAATGGTCAAGGGATTCCATGGATTCCTTTATGTGTGAAGAAATCTCTTGTGTTTCTTGGTATGTGTCCTTCATCTTTTTATTGAGGAAATAGGGAGAAGTGGTTTCCCAAAAAAGGTTTTAATGAATTAAACCTTATTGAAACATAATTAATCTCACCTTTTCGTAATTTACCATGTTTTTAATATTTTAGGCTATGAAAAGTGAGTCAAAAATTAAGGGATGAGACTAGGAAGAATAGAGCAATCAGGTGTCTTCTTGACTTCCCAAAAATTGTGAATGAGGATCCTAAGGGTCATATTTATAGACAAATATCGGGCCTAGGAAAAGGCGAGTTTTGAGAATAGTCTTTGCATGAAAGTTGACTTGTGTGATCCATGATGGGAATGTTGATTAAATTATGGTGTAGGTAAAATGACCTAAAAAATTACCCTAGGTGAAGTAGGTTAGAAAATATTCAAGGGTCATAGAAGAAATCATGGTACTTTCCCTAGGGATTTGACTTCATTCTTTCAAGGTATTCAACACTTAATAAAAAAGATTACACCCCCACAAAATTAGAACCAATTAGGATAAGGGGGGGGGGGGTCTGATTTTGACGTCACAATGACACCTATATGAACATGGTTTTACAAGGTGATTTTTTGTTCCCAATGTGTACTTGGGAAAGGTGGTGGTGCGATCTTAATGTTCACACTAAGGACATAACACTAGCTACTTTACACTAATACTTTGGAGAATAACCATGATACACTTATAAATTATAGTCCCACAATTTTTGTATCCTTTTGTTAATGTGGTTGAGTATCTAAAAGCTCCATGGATCCTAGTGATTGACACTTCCAAAGGCCAGTGTATTTCCTTTCTTCTTCACCATTCCCTAAGTACAATAATTCTTGGAATGTGGGATTTGTTCAGAACTTCTACTTGGGTAAACTGACTTGGGTGAATGTTCTGGGTGAATTTTGATGTTGATGCTGCTAAATGATGTGGTTTGGTAAAGGAATAGTTTAATAAACAAGGGAGAGACACATGAGTGAACTTATTTATACCTTTTCATTTTTTATAAGGTGGATCTAGACTTAACTCATTATTACCTTAGGTATTTTCAAATTGTCAATTTGTCTTATTAATGAATCATTTACTCTTATTATAGGAAAACCATGGATCATGCCATAATCTTGGATTCACATATTTATCATACTACCTAGATCTGAGAAATGATAATGGATTTCGATCCCAATATCTCGAACATAATCCCTCTAGGACATCAATTCCCAGAAAACATCCTGAAATTGAAATTAATCAACTATCCACTATTGAATAGGATTTATCTATATAGATTCGGTATTCTGATTGAAACTCTATTACCTAAAAACTATCTATCCACTATTAAGATTTTTTTGACTCAAGGTACCATCAGAGAAAACATTTCCCTCAATGTGAAGATCATCCGAGAATCAATCAGTGAGTTGTCATACTATTTAGTCCATACATGAGAGTCAATGAGTGATGATCTTGAGTTCTATTCAACCATCAAGCAATCCTACATGAAGAGTTAGAGATAAGGATGAAGCCTCCAATGGGACCTTCATCCTGGAGGAAAATTCATCGAGGAATTGTCATGGATTTACTAGGCGAAGCAAAGTTGTACTAAATAAGAGGAATGCTTGAAGGCTATCAAACACTAGTAAGTCATTTTGACACTATGAGAAATATTGATATTTCAGAAGGCGTATTTGCAATCGGGAAGGGTCCCATCGAAATAGGTTTGACGTGAGTTGTGTGCCAAACCACGGGAATGGTATTTACGATGGGTATATAAGCCCGTTGCCAATACCCAACAACTTTTTTTAGTATTTGTGATGAGTTTATCTCATGTTGCAAATTGTATATCGGTAGGTTAATATTTGCTACGAGACCCAACATAAATACATTTTAACCACCACCCCTAATTAATACAGGGGCTAGCATTTGCGGTGGGAATCCCATCGCAAATAGTACCATTGTAAATAATATAACATATATATACCCCCATTAGTTGTTCACTTTCCACTCCTTTTTATACCCTTCCCCCTCTCAACCTACATTTTATCTCTCTAAAAGTTCCAAAGTTTAAAATTCTAAATCGGGGAAATATTCGTGACTTATATCTTCTAGAAGATTCAGTTTTAAAGTATTTATCTATTTCTTTTATTTTTAGTTAATTTATTTTATTTTATGTTATTTTTAATTATTGTTAATTAGATGCAATTTAATTAAATTAGAATTAGATAGTTTTATTTATAATTATTTATTTTTACTAATAATTATGTGTGGTTAGTATTAATTAATAGTTAATATATTAGTTATTATTAATTAGCAGTAATTAGTATTAATTAGAAAAACTATTAATAAGTAGTTATAATTAGTGATAATTAGAAATAATTAGAGATAAGTAGTAATAAATTGGAATAAATATTTATAAATATTAGTAAATATAAATAATTAGTGATAATTAGAAATAATTAGCCATAACTAGTAGAATTTTGTAACAATTAGTAATTATTAGCGAGAATACGTAATAATTAGCAGTAATTAGTAATAAATTGTAATAATTAGTAACAAATTCTAAAAATTAGTAATAATTAGAAATAAATTGTAATACATTTTAATAATTATTAATAAATAGTAATAAAAAGTAATAAATTTTAATAATTAGTGATAATTAGTAATAATTAGTAATAATTATTAATAACTTGTATTAAATTTTAATAATTAGTTATAATTAGCAATAAATATTAATAATAAGAAATAAAATTGTAAAAAATAGAAATAAATAGAAATAAATAGAAATAAATAGAAATAAATAGAAATAAATAGAAATAAATAGAAATAATTATAAATAATTACTTAAAAATTGTAATAAATAGTAATAATTACTAATAAATTGCTGTAACTAGTAATTCGTAATAAATTGTAATAATTAGTAATTTTTTAATAATTTTTTATTAGTAATAAATTTTAATAATTAGTAGTGAGTAATAAATTCTAATAATTAGTAATTTGTAATAAATTGTAATAATTAGTAATAATTAGAAATAAATTGTAATAATTACTAATTAATTGTAATAAATTATAATAAATTGAAATAAATTGTAATAATTAGTAATGAATTGTAATAATTCATAATGAATTGTAATAACTAGTATTAAGTGTAATAATTATTAATAAATTGTAAAAATTATTTATATATTGTAATAATTATTAATATATTCCAGTAAACTATAATAAATTGTAATAAATTGTAATAAATTATAATAAATTGTAATAAATTTTAATTATTAGTAATAAATTGAAATAATTACTAATAAATTGTCATAATTAGTAATAAATTGTAATAATTAGTAATAAATTGTATTAATTAGTAATAATCATTAATAAATTGCAATAATTAGTAATAAATTGCAATAATTAGTAATAAATTGTAATAATTAGTAATAAATTTTAATAACTAGTGATTTTTTTTAATAATTAGTAATAAATAGTAATAATTAGTAATAATTAGTAATTAATTGTAATAATTAATAATAAATTGTAATAATTAGCAATAAATTGTAATAATTAGTAATAAATTGTAATAATTAGTTATAATTAGAAGTAAGTAGTAATAAATTGTAATAATTAATAATAAATTTTAATAATTAGCGATAAATTTTAATAATATGTAATAATTATCAATAAAAAGTAACAAATTGTAAAAATTATTAATAAATTGTAGTAATTAAAAATAATTATCAGTAATTAGTATTAAATTATAACAATTAGTAATAATTTTTTATAATTAATAATAATAAGAAATAATTAGTAATAAATTGTAATAATTCATAATAAATTTTAATAATTAGTAATAACTAATAATAAATTTTAATAATTAGTAATAATTAGTAATAAATTATAGTAATTAGTAATAATTTGAAATAATTAATAATAATTATCAATAATATGTAATAATTATAAATAATTATTAATAACTAGAAATAATTATGATTAATTAGAAATAATTATGAATAAATATCATTAATTATGAATAAATTGTAATAATTAGGGATAATAATTAATAAATTGTAATAATTAGTAAAAATTATAAGTAATTAATAACAAGTTGTAATAATTTATTATAAAGTGTAATAAATAGTAATAAATTTTAATAAGTAGTAATAAATTGTAATAACTCACAATAAATTGTAATAATTAGAAATAATTACTTAAAACTTGTAATAATTAAAAATAATTTTTAATAACTGGTAATAATTAAGAATATTTAAGAATAAATAGGAATAAATAGGAATAATTAGAAATAATTAGGAGTAATTTTTAATAATTAGTATTTATTAGAAATAATTAGTAATAAATATCTATAATTAGAAATAAATAGTAAAAATTGGTAATAATTATCAATAATTAGTCATAAATATTAATAATTAGAAATAAATAGAAATAATTAGGAATACTTATCAATAATTATAATAGTTATCAATAATTATAATAATTAAAAATAATTAGAATAATTATCAATAATTAGAATAATTAATAATAATTAGAATAATTAGTTACAATTTGGATAATTAGTAATAATTTGAATAATTAGAATAAATTGGAACAATTTCTAGTAGAGTAATAATTTGTAATAAATAAGCACAATTTCTAGTGGATTTGTGGAAACTCTTTTTCCTGACGCCTTGTCTACTTACTAATTTATCCCACTAAAATCACTATAAAAAATATGCTTCAACATATGAATATCCATTTTCATATGGACGAGAATAGAGAGTAGGGAGGCATCGTCACACTGCTCTCTATTCTTGTGCATACAAAAATGGATATCTACACATCAGAGTACATTTTTCATAGTGATTTCCACGGGAGAAATTTTCAAAGAGATTAACTGTTAGGAAAAAGAGTTATCGTGAATTTTCGGGATATTGTGATTCTTGTAATTAGTATAAATTAGTTATAATTACTAATAATTAGTGGTAATTAATACATATTTTTATAAATCAGTGCAGATTAGTATATATTTTTTAAAAAAATATTTTAAATAACTATGAAATAGTAGAAATTAATATAAATTGTTAAAAAAGTGAATTTAATTTTCTTTTCTTTTTTGGGTAGTGTTTTTCTTATTTAAAATTATTCAAAAAAATTATTGATTATATATTTTTTAGAGAAATATGGAATAAGAAAGTTGAAAAAAATTAATTATTAGAGGATCATACTTCGATAAATTAATGCAAAAATCCAAATAGTTTTGGTTTAAATTCTATATATTTTGAGGGTGTTGCAGCTTTTTTATCATTTATATCATCAAAACCAAAAAAAATTCAGAAGGGAAAATTAAGTTTCCACTTAAAAAATGTTATCTAAGGATGTTTGACATAATTGAAAATGTTGGGAGTCATCTATTGAATTTTGATTTTCAAGCAAATTATATTTTTTTATCAACATGGTGAATGCGGTTCTAGAAAAGATACCAATAATTTATTTCCAAATCCATCACAGTTTTAAAATTTTGTACATGATGTGGCAGGTCCATCTTTTAAAAAAACTGAAACTCTTGTTGATATTGATTTAACTCTTGAGTTGGTACCGTCTCAATTTTATGAGTTGTTGAGGTTTTCTGGGGATACCTTATATCCTAGTTTCCAGATAAGAAGATTTGAAGTGGTTATTAAATTTATATAAATTAAACCATATAATGGAATATAAAATAGTTGTTTTGATTAGATATTCTATTATGATAAAACACAGTTCTCGGATGAAAATGTGTTTTCCTATAAATTTATATTAGAGAAAGAGGCTGTTTTTCAATCTGGTTCTTGTTTATCAAAAGATTCATCAATATTCAAATGATTTTATCTTATATTATTGTTAAAACGAGTCATTAGATATTTCTTCTGCATATGGAAAATCAAGGTATAAAGTGGATTAACTAGGGTAGTCTACATTGATTCCTATAAAATATTTGATATATTTCCCACTTACACTCAGATCTTAGTTTTTATTTATGTCTCAAAACACATCGACATTTATGTCATGGAAAAAAACCAATATTTCAATCGGTGAAAGTTTAAATCATCCATATGATGATGAATCGTGGAAAAATTTGGACCATGTGCATCCATTATTTTCTTTAGTAGCCCGAAATGTATGATTGGGTTATTCTATGAAAAATTTCTTTCTATTTGGTTCTTATAGTAGTCTGTATTCATGTTGGCATGTCTTTATAACTCGGTACAATTTACCTCTGTGGATTTTGATGAATAAACGATTTTTTTTTAACATATTAATTCCAGGACATTTGAAAATTAATATTAATGTTTATTAGAAACCAGTGATTGATGAGTTAAATTAACTGTGGTTTATTGGTGTTAGTACTATGGTTTAGATCTGACCAGATCCATGCATAGAGTGGCGTTTCTAGGTCATCTCGGCTCAGGTATCTTCATCTGTCACACTACCATAGTGCGACGTTATGCTATTTCATCTAGGGTGATGGTGGTTCGACTTCACATTTCTGGGTATTCCTTCCTCTTCAGGTTACACAGATGGGATGTCGGTGGAGGTCGAATGGATGGAAGTAGGGGTTTCTGGACTCAGTTTTAGTGAAAATGTTGTTGTCAATGAGATAAGAGCTTCATGAAGGGAAGAAGATGATTTGAACTGGCTACTATTGGATTTTAATTCTAGCTGATGGATGATGGTATCTTGTTTGTTTTCTTCTTTATTGATGTTTGATGTTGGGAAATATAGGATGGAGGTGGAGGAAGTAGCAATTGGTTTCTTCTGATTTATCTTTGTGAAGGAGGAACAAGTTTGTGTTCCTGTGCGTTGGATATGTTTTGGTGGTATGGATTTTTTGAGTTTTCTTTGTGGCACTGCGGCCTGTGGTTCTGGGGACATTTCACCCAGTTCACCTTCAAGGGACGACTCTTGAAGTGGTACCGAGTAGGGATATATCTTCTGATCATCAAAATATTGAATTAAAACATTGAGAGGGTATGTCTATTATCATTAGTACCAAGACTGTGCATCCTTGCACATGCTAGATAGATGAGAAACAATTAGATTGTGGAAGATGATACTAAATTTTTTGATGTTTTTGTAGGGATTTTCCTTACAAACATGAATTGGATTGATTTTGTATTTGATCAATTGGTCTGGGTTAAATGTTTGTTGTTCTAAGTCAGTAATGTCATGCAAATTTCCACCTCAGACCTTAAAATAGGGTCTATTCTAATAAAAAATTAATTTTCAGTTAGTTGTTAATGTTGTCAGTACATATGATGTTGCTGCATAACAAAATTACCTATAAAATCTGCATTGACGTAGAAAATTAGTGATTTTTGAGCATATGGAATGTTATCTAACTGGATTACACATGGTCAAAAATCATGTCTATACTATATGAGAGATAGAGAAGCGTTTGTGCTCGTCAATGGGAAAACATTTTTTTGACTGTCATCAAAGATTCCTTCCAACCTATCATCCTTTTCATAAGAACAAATTTTATTTCACAAAAGACTCAATTGAAAGAGATATACCTCGAACAATGATCTCAGGTACAGAGTTAAAATCAAATGTCCCTTCATTACCTCCCATCACATTTGGACAAAAAATAAACCAATATAAAATTGATGTCTTTGGGAAAGAACACAATTGGATAAAATAGGGAATTTTTTGGGATCTACCAAATTGGTTAGATTTTTTGATCTATCACATGTTGGAAGTTTTGAATATTGAGAAGAACAATTTTTATTATTAATTTCATAAATTTTTGTATACACTAGATGATACCAATGATAATGTAAAGGTATGATTAAATATTGCCCAAATTTATAGGGGACCATAACATGAATTGTTTGAAAATGTCATATCACAGAAGTTAATGAAACCAAAAGATACTTATACACTATCCAAAGAAAACTGATGATTATTTTGTCTATGGATTGTGGAGTTGAGACTTCAAGATGGTTATGATTCCAATTTGGGTAGATGCATCAAAAATGGTTATATTAACATATTAAAAAGTCTTGACTTTTATGTTATAATGGAAATAATCATGCCGATTACATTAAGATCTTTGTTAAATTCTATGATTTGGGATGCGATAATAGAAATATAATATTTTTTTGATACATTTGTGCAACAAAAGTAGACTAAAATTTACTAAACAAAATGTAAGAGGATGTTGTTTTAATTTTATATAAAATGTAAAAAATCCTATGGATGACTTTATTTGAATTAATAGAACATTTTATTTTACATTTTACACATTAAGAAAAATATATAGATCTGTTATAGTTCTGATGGATGTACTCCTTCGATTGATTCATGCAGAAATTAATGATAAAAGTACATAACAAAGTATTAGTTGAAGTCTCAATTGCATAAGCTTATTTTCAAGAGGAAATTTTTCTTTTCTTCTCTCATTATTTTCAATATGAATATTCCTAAAAATGAAAACACATGTTATATAATGAGGGTAATGTTGATGATGAAATGGCTAATCAATTTTATATTTTTAATCAGCATAAACTTGGCTTTAGTGAAGTTCATGAACAAGGGATTTTAGATGATGAACATCACGAAGCTCATGCACAAGTTCTGATTAACTCTAAAGAAATGGAACCATTTTTACTATGAGTGATCCAATTTTTTATTATATAATATTTGTTAAAATAAAGTAATCATATTTTATTTTTAGGTTATACGATAATCATATCAAGAAATAGCTTCCACAAATAAATGCAGTTGATTTTGAAGAACGATGACCAAATAATTTTTCATACTAGTTTCAAAAACTAGTAACATACATTTTTTATGGTTTAACATAGAAAATAAAATTATTACTATTTATATTGATAATTTTTTTTACAAATTTTAGGTATCTCAACATTCTGATAAAATTGATAATTGATTGTGTGTATTGAGTAACCCCCCATAAAAAAATGGTTCAATATTATAATTAATATGTAGTGAATGGTTTTCGATTTTATACATGCGAATATGGGGAATAAAAAAATAATGAATAATGATGGTTTCTTGAGAGTATCTCATCGTAAAGAGACTGAAGTTGACTTTTATGGCATGTTGGAAGAAATTATTGAACTTTGTTATGTAGGATATAATTACATAACGATGTTTAAGTGTTATTGGTTGGATAATGAGAGAGGCTTGCATGTTTTTCCACCCCATTAAATCATTGATGTTAAATATAAAATTCCTCTTGTAGTAAATGAACCATTTTTATTGTATCATTAGGCACAAAAAATTTTTTATGAAATTTTTTATGTTACTTCAAGTGAGTTGGGTGATTGGTGGAGCATAATAAAAATTAAGTATTGGGAAAATATGTTCACTCAAAGTGAATGTGGTTCTACTGATGGGAAAGGAATTGAATTTTTTAAAGAGATTACTCCAAATCTATCTTTTTTTCTAAAGAGACACGAATATCGATGATAACACCCCTTTGTTTATAGTCTATGGTGATGATGAAGTTAATGATGTTTCAAATGAATTTGATATGATAAGAGATGGTGAAATTGAAACTCATATGGAAATTGATGATACTAAGGTGGAATATGAAGAAATTTACATCTTCATCTATGAAGATGAGGATGAAGATGAACATTGACATAGTTAAATGTTGATAATAATCATATAATATATATATATATATAACATTTGTTTTTAACTATTTCCTAATAGCACTAATTTCATGTTTTAGATGGACGAGGATCTGTTTTGTTAATTATAGGAGGCTGGTCTACCTTTGGACATGGAGTATGTTGGATCATATGGCCCTCAGACTGCTGGTGGTTCAGGGTGTTCTCAGAGGGGGTGTGGTTTTTTGTGATTGATGATTCTCGAACCTATCCACATGTGACTTCCACGTCTTGGATTTGATCCATATATGTAGAGGTATGTTTACTTGTATATTTTAGTTATATTTCATTAATTTATGTATTTAATAATTTTTAATTTTTTTTTCTTTTTTGCATAAGTTTTTATATATAACTATTTGACATGGGAGTGATATATTGCACAATTCTATTTCTGTCATATGGGTCACATGCGATTAGATTCTAATTGATGTCCAACATCACATGTTCAATAATTGGATGGTACATAAATAAATAATATTTATTTTTATATTTATTTAATTATTATGTTTATATTATAAATTTTTTTAGGGTTTTTGGTATCCCATTGATGAGGGCATTCATGATGCTATCTGGAAGGAATGGGAGGGGTTTAGGTGTTAGAGTTGTCATCAGTTTTTATACTATTTGAGAAGGAAAGCAATGATGAAAGTCAGAGTGCAGGAGTTGGATGAGTCTTGTCACACCCACTGGCCTAATTAAATTTCATCATAGGTTTGGGATGGATTATGTTCACACTAGTTGGGTGGTTTTTTCAGAAGAGATCATCAGTAGGTCGAAAAAATCATGGGAAGATAGGGGGTGACACATCGAGTCGGTAGTTGTACTTCCAGTACACATGGGAAACATATGGTAAGTATTTTTTTTAAATAATTTATATAACTTTAAATGTAAATAGTTTATTTTATATTCATAAAGGTAATTGAACAAACTGATTTTACAAATTCTGACATTTATAGGTAGATGCATAGAAATTTGGTCACTAGAGAGATTAGAGGTGATCACTAACATCATATTTTGGTCACTATAATTTCTTTTTGAGTTTTAAAATTAACTGTAAACAATATTACAACTTTTCTAATTTTAAATTGAAATTGAATGAATCATATGAGGCTGTGACATCTCAGATAGAGACTGAGATTCATTGAAAAAATGATGGTCAGACCAGTTCCCATTAATTTGATAAGGCGAGATGGATACATGTGACCCAATACTCCATTGAGAATGGATGAGCTATTGGTATCATCCATCGATTGGTAGTTGGGAGTTATTATTGCTCCACTATGATGTCAACGCCCATCGTGAGAGGATTTTGTGTTGAGTAATCATCATCTGATGCACAATATCAGTATTAACTATGAACTCAGGGTGATCTTATAGAGAGTATAAATAAGGAATAAGAGGGGATGCATCAATGGCAGTAGTAGAAACAAGAAGAGCTCCAATGACAGAAACAATAGTTGGGGGAGGAGATGCATCGATTAAAGCAGTATCACCATGAGAAGATATAGTACATGGAATATATGACACATGATTTAGGGATAAATTTCCGGCCACCATCTCTTCTAGAAGACCCTCCCCTAAGCGATGTATTAATTTTTTATGATAAAACATTTGAATGTAAATTTTCTTTTGTAATATTACCTATTTACATTTTTATATAGTGAATTTTTTATATGAATATGAATATTTAATTTTTTATTATTTGATTGTTTTATTTTTTTTTAATAATTTTTATTATTTTGGTTTTATTGTTTTGTTTATATTTTTGCAAATATTGAGGTTTTTATTATTGTAGAATTTATTATTATTTTACTTTTATTAATATTATTATTTCATTAATAATAATAATAATAATAATATGTTATAAAACTTATTATTATTATTAAACTTATTATAATATAATTATTAATAATTTTTTTTTTATTTTTTTTATTTTACTTCAATTAATATTATTATTTCAATACTATTAATATTAATATTAATATTAATAATATTTTTATATGAATATTATTTATATTATTATTGTGTGTATTATTTTTCTTATTTTTGAATATTTTTTTTCTATTATTAATGTTATTTTATTAAATATATATATATATAATCTATTTGTGACTAGACCGCCCCATCACAAATAATATTTATGATGGTCCATTGCAATATGGTTTTTAAAAAACCTTGGGAATACTATTTGCAATGACTCGTCGCAAAAAAATATCTATTTGCGACGAAACCCCATTACAAATGAACCATCACAAATATGAAAATTTTTAGTAGTGTGATTTCATAGTTTTTATTTCAATTGCATAAAGATAAAATCCATGAACTAATCATCCTTTGGTTGGCATAATAAATGGTTTTTGTGCTTTTTATAAAAATAGTATCCTCAAATTTTATTGTAAAAATAGACATGGAAAAAGCATATGATAGGTTATAGTGGAATTATATATTTAATATCATGAAATTATTTGGATTATTGGAATGACTATGTGATATTCTATTCCATTTATGCTCATCTCTAATGTTTTACATCTCTCACAGGGGAATATGTTGAGGTTTTTTAAGTCAATGTGTGTTCTTATAAAATAATATTGTCTTTCACCAAACCTTTTCATCATTGTGCAAGATGATCTCAGTAGAAATATAAATAATCAGATATTCATGAGAGTTGAATATCCTTATAAGGGTATGTATGGAATCATAAGTGTGTCAAATATGTTTTTTAGATGATATAATTTTATTCATTAATGAAAAATTAGATCCATTGATGTCTATAAAAATATATTGACAGAGTTCAAAAAATAAAGAGGGAAATGTACCAATCTAGATAAAAACAACACTTATATTTCCAATTTGATAACTGAGAGGAGTATTAGAATAATTGAAAATATGGCCATGGGTATTATAAATTTCCCAATATAGTACTTAATAGAATATTTTTGATGGGAGGAAACAAAAATAAACATGATAAGAAACCTCCATCCATTCTTTCCAATGGATGGAACTAGTGAGAAAATTTTCAACAGATAAAGATGTTCATCCAACACCTCATCCTATATTGAAAAATAGATTCATAACTTTATATTAGATATAGATTCCATATGATAATAAGCACCCACCATGTTATGTTCTTTGAGAGTAAGAAGAGTGAAACTAACCTAAGAACTTCATAGAACACAAAAAATTAAAAATTAAAAATATAATAATATTTAATGTGGTTTAGATGAAGCCCTCCATCTATAAGGTAACATAAAAAAAATTATTTACAGAGATAAAAGAGATAAAAAACTCTCACTAACCTTATCTATAATTATGTAATATAAAAAATTTATTAGAAACATAAATTGTTCATACATTTTTCTGTTATAATATGAGAGTTGGGCTACCAAACCTTTATATAAGTCTTCATCTGGTCAAAAAAATTGTTATATCATTCAATATTTATATTCAACCATACATTTATTAGAGAAACTATTGATACATAGTTGTACTATCCATTACAATTATTAATCATTAGTCATCAAGAAATAAAAAATTATTGAAAAATGGTAGAAGAAAGTCTCCATTACCCACGTAAGGGTAACCTTGAAGCTAAAAAAGTATAACATTATAGAAGGTAACCTTTAAGAATATTTAGAGAAAATCTATGTCTGATAATTTCTATCAGAACACTAAATCCATTCCATATAAACTCTCTATTTGATGACACTACATTCACTAACCTTTGTCTAATGGAAGTTCTATTCGGTAACACACTTCTGAAAAGAAAATCATAAAACACTAGAAAAGGAAATATCTATTTGGTTTGTTCAATAATATGCACTTGATCATATCTTTCTAGAAAATACGATCTAGAAATATAGTTAAAGAAAACAATTTTTGAGGAATCCTGAATAAAACTTCTACAAACCCAAAAATATTCTAATTGAAATTACTTCCAAATTTTCTATTAACATCTTCTTTCATTCACCCATAATCTTCCTCTATTTGATGTTTGTAGTTCCCCACATTAAATACAATTATAAAATTCACAAAAGGTATAATTTTCCTCACTAATTCTTGAAAAATCACATTTATAATCAAATCCTCGTGATTTTTCTTCCCAATAATATTATAAAGATTCAAATTTTATCCAAAAACAAACTTCATATGCAATGATATTTCAGGTCAGTGTGTTTTTTTCTAGCATTAAATACCAGGTTGGGGGAAATTTGTATGAAACTATTTCTATCATATAATAACATTCCTCTATTTGAACCTTTTTGAGTTCATTCATCAAGCACATCAGCTATATCACCCATTTACTTCTTTAGTAGTAGAAACATAATTTTATTCCATTGTAGATAAAGTAATCACTGAATGAAAATGATATATCCAACTTACTACTATTCCACCAAAAGTAATTACAAAACCTATAGTACTTTTCCATGAATCTATGTATTTATTAAAATCCACATCTACAAAACCTTTCTACTAATCATCATCAATGAATAATAAATCAACATTCTCCAACCCTTTCTTGTATTATAAGATCAATTTTATAGTTTTCCAATGTCTTATTTCTATATTTTACATGAAATAGATAACAAATCCTATTTGAAATGAAATATAAGATTGAGAATTAACCATTGCGTACATTAATATTAATACATATAAAGAATAATTAACCCTTAATATATCATGAAATTATCTAATTATTGATGGTACCTGAGTTATGGAATGATAGAAATGTCTAAGGGTCGACTTAAGACTAGTTTACAATGATTCATACTAAATCATTTGATTACATTCCTAATTTATTCCTTATGAGGAAAAACCAATGAGCTGAACTTTATATCCCTCAAAATTCTAACCCTAAGATTTTTAATCTTACCCATGATTATTCACCAAAAATATTCTTTAAATATTCCTCTTATGTTCCTCAATCCATTGGAACTATGGAAAAAATTGACTTAAAATCCACCTAAAAATGTAGTGTGATATTTGTTTTATCTTCCCATTGATTCATGACAAAAAAGTGATAAGACTCACATAGATTGAAACATTCTTCAAACATGAAAATTTTAAACTACCTTTTCCACTATATTGGAGTTTTATTTAAGCCATAAAGACTTAGTTTCAACTAATAAACAAAATACTTCTTCCACTAAACCTCAAAACCCTTAGGATGAACCATGTAAATTTTTTCCTGCAAATATCCTTAAGTAAAATATATTTTCTTCATAAATACACTCCAAATATAAATAAAATTATTTAACAATACTAATAAATATTTTAATTGTCTTTTTCTTCACCATTGGTGAGTAAACATTATAAAAGTCAATTCATACTTTTTATTGAAAGAATTTCTCCCCAAGAATGTTTTATATACATTAATTATATGAGATTCATATTTCAAATGAAAAACCATTTGTTTTCAAAATTTTTTTTTCATCTAGTAGCTCATCTAACTCAAAAATGTTATTGATATTTATGTAATTAATTTTATCTTCCATGGATGAATCCCATCATTTAGTGTCTTGGAGAGTGGCTGTTTCTTTCAGAATGTTTGGTTACCCTGCATCCATTTAAAGTAAGAAGTTTATATCAGACCCAAAACATTAAAGATATTTTTTGATATGAGTCGATATAATCAAAATAACATTTGGTTCATCCATTAGAATGTCACTGTATGATAGTATTCAGTCCCATAAAGGGTTGTTGGATCATTCTCTTCTTGGTACATGTCTGTTTGAAATTTTAATATTTAACAATGGTATTCCCAATATAAATATGTCTGGTATACATACTAATATATTTCTATCCTTTTATATATATCACTAGCTTTCTAGAATACTTTTGGTTCAGTAACATACACACGATAATTCAAAAAACTTGATTTTAAGATTCCAACAACTTCCCTCTCAGGCATGTTTTGATATTTTCACAGATTTGTTTTATTGAAAACAATATCTTAGCTCCATATGAATTATTTATTTTCATAACCACATAGGTGAAAACCTATTTTATCCTTTACATATCCAATAATATAACACACTTTTTATTTTACGTCCAACTTATCTGTATCTTTAGGATCAATATGTACATAAGTGATACTTCTAAATATCATGAGATGGTTGACCTTTTGTATCATGTCAAACATAAATTCCCCAGGAAGTTCCTATCCCAATACTAAGTCATAAATATTATTTTGAGGTAAGATTTTATATTCAATGATTTTTCCCAAATTCCCTTAAGCATTCCTGACTGTAGCCTCATACTTTGATATTTCTCTATCATTGATCGATTCATCCTCTCTGCTATTTCATTTTTTGTGGAGTCCCATGAAACTTCTTCTCAAGCCTGATTCCCTTCTTCTTACATAAGTTATAAAATAAGTTTATGGTGTATTCCACACCACTGTTTGTCTAGTGATATTTCAAATTACCTTCAAATACTTTCTCATCCATAAGTTTCTATTGAATAAAATCCTCAATCACATCTGATTTATTCCATAGGATGTATATCCATACATTGAGAGTAGGAACTTCTATGATAGTCAAAAAATAATGTGAACCTCTATATGATAATAAAGAATATAGTTCCCAAACATTTTAATGAAAATATTATAAATTTTGGTTCCTTGATTTTATTCCATCCAAGTTGATGTAAACTATCTTTTATATTCTTAACGTAAAACTTTAACAACTTACAAGGTCTATGTGATTTAGTTTATGTATAACCATAAATTCTATAACTTTGATATTTTTATCATTAAGGTGATAAAACCTACAATACCACTTTACCTAACCATTTGTTGAAGTTATTTCAATAGATGCATGTTAATCACTTCATTAGGTAAAATACAAGGTTCTATTACTGACTCCACAAGAAATCACCATTGAAATTTTATTTATCTTCCAAACAAAATTCAAAAAATTCATTTTGACACATGGATCATCAATTTATCTCACATATATTAGGTTCCTTATAAGGTATGTAATGTTTTAAAAATATTTTAGTTTTAGGAATCTTTACTTTTTCATTAAAATATTCACGTCACCTTTACCTACTATATTAATACCTTCATCATCCACTAGATGAAATATTCCTAATATTTAGAGTATATAATGAACAATAAAACCTCACTCAATAGTTTAATGAAGTGATGTATCTGATTTAAGAACCCATGAATCTTATAGAATGATCATTCTCAGTTTCATGTTGGAACCTCCATCCATTTAACTGAGTATGTTTTTTTATCCAAAAGTTGATGCCTCTATTCGATTCTGGAAATATTTCTCTATATATCCAATTTTCCCATAAATTTATCATGTAGGACCAAGATCTATTAACTTACTTTGACTTGTTATCTGGAACTTATATTATTAACATTTATTCTTTTAATGGTCGGTAGAATTATCTAATCATCCTTGTCCTATAGCATTTAGAGAATTTATGGATGAATTACAAAAATTATTTTTACTCAACTCTTTATTCAAGATTTTGTTTTAAATATCTTCATGAAACATATCTACTATCCCACTATAGTTTCTGACTACTATTAACATGGAATACTAACTCACAGGAAGTGAATAATGAAGAATAGAATCTTAATCACCATATAAATTTTTTACCTTCTTATATTCAAGCATCCCTTGGATAATACTGAAGAATTTACATGATTGAAAATAGGCCTTCTATATGATAACCTCAAGTCGAAAAATTTATTCAATGTGAAAACTTTTTCAAGGGATATCATATTCTCATACATTTCATATAGTTATTTTATAACCATTGTAGTAGTTGTCTTCTATCTAATGTTGAATAAAAAATTTCATGCATGAGATATCCTTATTAAGGGTAAATCCTTTTGATCCAACCTCACTCATTCCTCTTTTTCCTTTGCTTCATGATTTTTCCCACACTAAGGAGCATCAAGATTATTATTTATTAAAATATCATTGAGATGTATTCTCCAAAATTAAAGGTTAATTCCATAAAACTTATCGATATGAAATTTTACATTATTTAATGTTATTTTACTGATAATAGTAAAATAATTGAAATATAATAACATTAAAGATAAGGGGAGAAATCAGTCAAATGTAGTGAATGAAGTAAAAATGAACTATTGATTCAATTTGATAAAACATGAAGGGAGGAAATAAGAACACCCTTTAGAATCATCCTATTTATATTTTATCCAATTGAAATACATATCAAGATAATTCTCATCAGATGAAGTTGTTAATCTGAACACCAAATCATACACCACATTATAGTTTCAAAAAGATTTATCTTAATGAAAGTCTATCAAAAAATCACCACACCCTGACTTATGGGATTTGGAAATAGGAAGAGTGAAACCAACCTAATAACCACACATAAACTCAATGATCAAAATTAGAAAAAACAATAAAATAAAAATAGACAGGATAGATTTAACATGGTTTTGAAAAATATTTACACCTTTGGTCGAACACAAAAAACATTTTCATTTCATAAGATAAAAATTATTACAGACTATCACTCATTTTATCTTCTTTTTTAATTTCGTAAAAATTTATATAATAATCATGAACCATTTATAAAGTTGTTAGTTATAGTTATAGAGTTGGGCCACTATATATTTATAGAAGTATTTGTCTGGTCAATAAGATTTCTCCAACCAATGATCTTCTTTTTCAAAAATTTATTGACTTGAAATATTTCTAATAAATTTTTGTACCTTCCTTTGAAACTATCATTTGTTAGAAATCAAGGAAAAGAACACGTGAAATGGTAGTAACAAGTATCAACTACTCACATAAGGGTATCCATTCCCAAGAGAAATGATACCCATATAAAAGGTAACCTTTGAACATTATTTGAGAAGATCTCTGTCTGATGATCTTCATACGATCATTGAATCATTTACAAAAAAACCATTTCTCTAATGAAAATACAAACACTTACCTCTTTCTGATGGAATTCATATTTAGAGTCATATTTTTTTATTTATAAGACATTGACATATTTGTATATCTATTTACAGAACTAGGCACTGAGATAGTGAATGATTCTGAGGCCCGGTGTGCCCGATATTAATTTTATAAACATATTAAATATTTTTAATGCTATTCACATGATAATTATTAAATAAAATAGGATTACATATAAATGGTAGCTCATATTAGAAACACAAGACCACATTTAACTCCCAAATACAGTTTTCACCCTAGATGAGTCATAAAAAGGGTTGGCATGGGGTGTTCGGGCTCCTCTCTCATTGGCGGTACCTTAAGTGGATTAATTTATTATTAAAAGAATTAATTAAAATATTTTAGAGAATAATATAACTATATAAGAATATTGAAAACTTGATTTATCTAGCTTTATCGACATAATCCTTGGGAGAAATCAAAATCCATTCCTCCCTCCTCTATTGGTGAGTCTCCTTGGGCAATGATGGGTCTCCGAATCAGAGCATATCAGAGAAAACAACAAAAACAACTACTTATATATCATTGGAAGATGTATAATTCAGCAAAGAAAAATCCATAATTGAGGCATGGATTGTAAATTTGTGTTTTAAATCCTTTTTATTAAATTTTTGTGGTGATACACCATTGTTTTTGGGTCTCCGCCAATTCTGAATTGAGTATGTGTAACACCCCGATATTCTTATAGGAAAGATTTTTTAATAATTTTATTTCTTTGATGTTTTTTTGTTTTACAGTACACCAAGATAAGCTTGAAATACATAAAACACCTTCTTAGCTTGTGGTATACACAACACTATTATTGCCTTACGTTACACACAATTCTGAGTTCTTTTGATAGATTGCATTATACACAATACCGAATTTTACCGAACAATAGTACATTAATACAATATTATTATTTAATATAATAAGATATAATATATTTATTAAATTAGTAGTTATAAATAGTATTAAAAAACATATGAAAATATATGGTTTATAAGATAAATTCATCTCTTAAAAATTAATTAGAATGAAAATATATATACCAATTGATTATAATGGAATTTTTTATGCTCCCCAAGTCATTTTGTAATAATAAATTAAATTAATTACAATTAGTGATTGATATTAATGAAATATAGAGTTTATATATTTAATAAAATATTTTTGATATTTATGCAATAGATTTTAAGGGAATAAGATAAGAACAAACCAAATTTTACGTATAAAACCAATATTTTCTAAAAGAGTAATTTTACAACCTTTTAATGGTGAACCCATTTTAAATCCAATTTTGAATCTTTTATAGTTTTATATGAAAAAACATCCTTATTGTTTTAAAATATAAGTAAAAAATTTTATTGGTTTATTTTTTATTTTTTTGATAATTTTCATGATTTGATGAATAATAATAAAATATTTGTTTTTAACTGAAAATAATTTTTTTATAAATATATTATAGGGATAAACAATATTTTTAATAGTATTTAAAATATAATTAGATCCAATTTTTATCATTTAATCTAATTTAGGTCAAAATAATTAATTTCACATTGAATTTTTATTTCAATCTTTTGAACATTTTAACTTTTAAAACTTGTTTTCTTATTCAGTCAATGAGATTAAATTTAAATTAATTATCACAAATTCTGTGTTTTAAATTTTGATGAATGGATGTAAAATTTGGATTCATAAGGTCCAAATTTATTAATGATGTATCTTTTATTTTTTTCAAATATGAATAGTAATCATAGTAAATTTTATTACCACGGTAAAAGGGAAATTCGTTAGTTTAGCTTAAAAATAACATTATAATGACTATAAGATGAGCCTAAAAAATTAAAAAAATTTATTTGATGAATTAAATTATGCCATTATAACATAATGATCTAAATTAATTCATTTATTGTACAATTTTTCATGAATATGACATATATAATATTTAAATGAAATAACGTCAAAAAATGTAATTTTCTTTGTCTTTAATATATCTTATGTGTCCACATGGGGAAAAATGAATGTTATGAATGAATATAAACTAAAATTATTATATTAATAAATATATTATGATATCATGTTTTTACATTTTGATCCACTTGGATAAAATTATGACATTTATAATATTTTATTTAATAAATCTTTTAAGATGTCACGTTCTTCTTTTAAATAATATATCATTTTTAATATTTGGTTATAGAGTAGATAAATTCTAATATAAATATTTTTATAAAATATAGAATATTTATGTTCATCATGTTATTTTATTTATAATTTTAAAGGAACAAATATGTATATTAAATAATTACAAAATACTCAAGTAGCAATTATTTTATTAATGAAAATATCAAAGAAATATTATTTAAAATATATAAATAAATTTAATTTGAGATTATTAATATGATCAAGAAATTATATAGAATAATATGAACTATTATATATATAATAAAATATTTGGTTTGATGTCATATTTTTATCTTGATATTTTTAAAAATCTAGGAATAAAATAGTATCAAAATTGACATAGTTGCTATTTAATCAAAATAATGTTTTATTAATTTATCTAAAACTCATATAACTTTTAAAAAATAATAATAATTATGATATGGTTTAAAATGTTCTAAATTATTCATTAATGGACTAATTAACATCACATAAGAAAAAATTACAACACATTTAATATTGAATAAGTTATTACCTTAGTTAAAATTTAAATAGATCAACAAAGGGTTAATCAAAATGATAGAGTTTAACAAAATCCAAAAACATGTCTACAATATATTGGTTTATGATATTATAACATGATCTCATATTATCATTGGATACATGGACTTTTTTTTGTATTTGGAATAAAATTGAAGTTATTATAAAATAATATTGTTTGAAATTCCAAAGGTGACCCTACCTTAATTATATAAGGGAACCTCATCCCTCATTTATTCACAACAAATTAAGACTTAAATATCATAAATAACCTAACCATTTACATTATAAAATTACATAGTATAATTCTCAAGGTACTGTTCCTCTCAAAATACAAATTATAGTGTCCCTAAGAGGAGGTCTAGAGGGAGCTCGCTGAAGAAGAGGTAATCTCCTTCACTGACTCTTTTAAGATTATTTATTCTTCTACTCCATATTAATTTATTTTTTCCATTATAATGTAATAAATAATGTAATAAATATATTATTATATGTTTTTATGATTAATTAACAACCACATTATACCTTTTATCCATAAAAAACAAAATCACCACACTTGTGTGCGTATGACCTACCGTCTCCATGTCATGGTGTAATCTGTTTGTCATCACCACTTTACATGGATGGTATAATGATGGAAATAATAAATATATATGAATATTAAAAAATATTATTTATTCTAGAAATATAAATTTACCACCAAATTCTATACCATTTCACCATTAAGGGAATGATATCATAACTCATGTGTACATATATCATACCCTCTCCACGAAGTGATGTGATTCATTCTCCATGATCACCATTAAATAATGATTATATAAATTTAAATAATGAGTAAATATGACATATATTACCTTAATATAATTCTAAAAATTGTGGATCTATACCCTAATACAAGAATTGAGACATATATGACAAAATATGCATAAGAAAATAAAGAAATTAACACCCAAGAGAATAATAATAAGGAAATATTATTAACAAATGAATGTAAAATGATAAAATGATAATATGTGGTATAATAAATATAAAAATGGGTATAAAATAAGTTAATAACATTGTTTAACAAATTATATACTATTTTTAGATATTTTTGTAGGTAATCATTCCAATTGTAAGGGTTAATTTCACAATCTCATTACTATTCAAGATTGTTTATACGTAAGTATTTACTGGGGTATATTTATATTAAAAATACATATTTCTTAAAAATAGTTTTCAAAGTATTTTTAATATTCTTATAAAATTTTTAAAGTCATTTTAAAACATGTGTAAATTTCAACTACATTGTTTGAAAAGAATATTTTTGTCATTTTCATAACGAGGTAGTTTTTGAATTTAATGGAAAATGCAAGAGAAAAAGGTTTTTTAACTTATACTAAAATAATGGATTTATATTCTTTATTTAAACCTTCATACCTTGAGTATTACCTTAGAATATTACAACTTTATTTTCAAATAAAATGTTTTATTTTAAAATTTCATGACATTTTAATTAAATAAAATGTTTTCATAGATGAAAGGTTATTTTAATCAATAATTATTTTCAAGTGATATCCCAAATGATACTAATGTTTTAATGGGGATATTTACAAGGATTATTTCACTATTATTAATATTTTTTTTAAGTAAATGATGGAATGATATTTACAAAACCCATTAAATTTCATGGGTTATTTTATGATTGAATGATGTTTATGAAACCCATTTATTTTCATGGATTCTGATATGATGAATGATTTATGTTTTTATTCCACATATATTTATAGTTTTAATTTTGTGACAGATGATTCCTATATCTCACTCCAATTAACTAGGTAATTTTTTTTCATGAGATAAAGAAGTTATATTAGTTCACTAATACAAGAATAGAATTAGAAATGATCTTGTCTCAGTAATACAGGGCAGGAATTGGAAGTAAACCTAATTCAGTTACATAAGGCTAGAATGAGGAGTGAAATCAGTTCAATAACCAAATTTTTTCACAATGATGGTCTTAGAAATGATCCTTTACTAAAATGGAAATTATTTTATATGATAATGTTTTTTCTACAATTCCATGTTCTATTCCAATGTTTTCTTTTATGATTAATTTCTTACGAATTTATATGATTTATTCTATGACTCAAGATTAGGATATATGATATGATTGGTATAATTTTAAAACATTATGTTCATATTATTATAACCTTAGGTTTATGTTTTGATTTATATCTCCCTGTATTATATTTATGGATAATTTGATCTGACCATTTTGTTTTGATTTATTTTACCCTAGTAATAATAAAGGGTTTTAGGTTGAAGTACTAAAGGGGAAGATCTCTGCGTGAAAAATTTAATATCATTCACTAGATTAGAAGTTTGTGTTCTATAATTCCAAAGGCACTAAACTAATATGGTATTTCGGTGTGTGTTTATGTAATATATGAAATCTACCACAAAAACTATATAATATACATGAACGTCAATCTTGGGATGTAATAGTTAGTATCAAAGTGAAGGTTTAGTCAACATTTGGAAACTAAGATGAGAAAACTACAGTGAGATCCCTAGATATATTTATAAGGATATGTATAGGGATGTCCCTAAGGAAAAGTCTATGTATCGGTTACAATCCAATAATTTTTTTAACGATCATAGATAACCTAGGATTAAACCTAAGAGGTTTTTCATTCAATGTAATTCCCATAGAATATGTTGATTTCCTTGTATGATTTTTACCATTCAAAAAATTCTTTTTGGGCCATATATAATGGGTGGAATAAGGAGGATTCATGTTAATATATATTATAGTGGATAATGAAATGATATTCTCTATGAGAAACCAAATTAAAGGGGAGTTAGAAGGAGAAATATTGTAATTATTCTTAATCATCAATATCATAATATGATCAATAATATCAACTTTAGTGAGTTTCCAGACCCACGTAATAAGATAAAGGCAAAGTTTCATGGTGACCATAAAGGAAATAATGTTCAATTTTTCTCATGTAAATCACATGTGAAGAAGAATCAAGGAGAATGTTTCAAAGGAACCTGATAATTCTTTGGGTGTGGAAAATAAGGAGACAAAGAAAGTAATTAAAAATGAAAAAGGTTCAGTTAACAAAACGGATAAAGATAATGGTATTTCTAAGGCATTAATGACTGTTAAATGTTTTAAATGTGGAATGAATGGGAATTAGGAAAATTGATACTCTAGCGGTAAATCTCATGAATTGAATCTGAATGGTCATATTAGTAATTGTAATATAGCTGATAATGAAGATACTATGAATGAAATATGAGATGAATGAAGTGTTAAGTAATAAAAATATGAATATTGGTTAATGGTTTAATAATATATAGGAATTATTGGATGTCAATGTATTATAATTGAAGAAAAATGTTATGATATTATGGATTAATGAAACATCTGAGGATTTTTCTACTATATTTTTTCCCTATATATTTAAAATTATATGTTGAATGGTATTAGTAACCACGAATAGTGATTGAGGTCATAAAGTGATTAAGAGAAGGATAAACCATACTATGTGCATAATGTTGGGATAATGAAATAAAGAGGTGTTTGATAGTATTAATGAGGTTAGAATTAATTTGATGAAAATTTGTAAATAGTAAATTTTTGAAAACATGCATGCTTTCACTAAGGTTTTATGGTAATACAGGTTATTACCATGTTTAAAGAAAATACATGATAATAATTTTCACTTTTTTTGAATGTGAAAATAAAGAGATAATTTATCATATAGAAGGGATTAATGTTTAACTGATTTTTATAATTTTACTGACCTTATTTATAATGTAATTAATTTTCATATTTTTTAAGTGTTGCAAGGTTAACCATTTATGGAGTGTTTAATTTAATCTTTAGGTGATTTATTATATATTAAAGTATTATATTTCCATATGAGTATTTTTGAATATTGGATAAACCATGAAAACCGGTTTTCTGTGATGATAACAAAAGATTGATGGAATGACTTATCAACCTATGGATGTATTTCATGATATTTTAATACTTCAGGTATAAAAAATTCACCTTCATTTATTGGAATAAGATATGTATTGGAAATTGATCAAGTAAAAATGAAAGGATGAGATTATTATTAATATAGTATGTATTTCTTCCCTTAAAAAATCATAAACTCTAGGGAAAGGATATTGAAACCAAAAATGTTTTCTTAGTACCTTATTTTATGATGAAACAAATAGACCCTTAGATCCTTACAGATTCCTGGCTTTTTAATTGTAAACATTATCCTGACCATGTTCACTATCATTCTCCACTATAAAATGATATTTATATTCTCTTCTATGTCCATGTTTTCACTTTCCACCTATATTCTCATACATGGAAACCTGATAATGAGTAAGTTTGGGTAATCATTTTTTTTGTAAATTTCATTTTCAAAATGAAGTTCTATTATTCATTTTTATGATGTTAGTTTCTATTAAAGAAACTTTATGGTATTAATTCATTAATAACCCAGATGAATTTCTAGGGTGAAATTCATTTGAAGGAGTGTAGAATGTAACAGCTTGATATTTTAATAAGATTGATTTTTTTAATAATTTGATTTGTTTGATGTTTTTTTATAAACTACACCAATTTTTATTGCTACATGAAACAACAGATTATCTTGCGGTATAAAAAACAATATGATTGGATTTTTTGCACATAACACTTAGTTATTTTGATGAATTTCATTACATGCAATACCGAATTTTACCAAACAATAGTGTATTATCAAAACATTATTATTAAATATAATAGGGTATAAAAATCCATTAAATTAGTAGTTATGAATAATATTAAATAAATTATGAAAATTTACTTTTTATAAGATAAATTCATTGGTAACCAATTAATTACAAATGAAAATATATATACCAATTGATTATAACATATTTTTTATTTTTATGCTTCAAAAGTGGTTTTTTCTTAATAAATTAAATTAATTAAAATTAGTGAATGATATTATCGAAATATATATGTTATATATTAAATAAAACATTTTTGAAATTTATGCAGTAGATTTAATAGGCCTAAGATAAGAACAAACCCAATTTTAGGCATACAAACCTATATTTTCAAATGGCTAATTTTAATACCATTTAATAGAGAACCAATTTTAAATACAATTTTTTTCACTTTTATCATTTTTATATGAAAAAATGAAATTATTATTTTATATAAGAATATAATAAATTACTTTACTTTACTTTTTTATTTTTCTAATAATTTTCATGTTTTTATGAATAGTAATGAAATATTTCCTTCTAACTATAGACATGTTTTTCGTTCAAATAATTTATATTGATAAAATATATTTTTAATTGTATTTAAAGTAAAATTATATCCAATTTTTATAATTGATCTAACGTAGTTAATTTAAATTAATTTCACATTGAATTTTTTATTTCAATCTTTTGAGTGTTTTCACATTTAAAAATCGTTTTCTCATTATTTCAATGATATTAATTATTAATTAATTACTAGAAATTCGTTGTTTTTAATTTTGAAAAATATATGTAAAATTTGGGTTCATAAGGTTCAAATTTAGTAAGTATTTCACATTTATTTTTTTTACAATATGAATAGTAGCTATGGTAAATTTTTTAACCACAATGAAGGGTAATTTAGTTAATTTAGATTAAAAATAAAATTATAAAAATAATTATATGATGCTAAAAAATGCCAATTTTTATTGGATGAATGAAATTATACCCTTAACATATAAAGATATAACTTAATCCATTCAATGGATTCTTTTCCATGAAAACGATATATAAATTATTTATATCAAAGAAAGACACAAAATGCCATCTTCCTTGTCTTTAATATCTCTTATGTGTCCACATGAAAAAAAATGAATGTTATGAACTAATATTAATGAAAATTTTTAAATTATTAAATATATTATGATATATATATTTATATATTTTGAGTCACTTGGACAAATTATGATATTTATAATATTTTATTTAATAAATATTTAAAGATGTCACATTTATGTTTTAAGTAATACATGATTTTTAATATTGGTTTATTGAATAGATAAATCTGAAAATAAATATTTTCCTAAAATATAAAATATTTTTATTCATCATGGTATTTTTTTAATTTTTTGTTAAAAATAATTATATTAAATAATTACACAAAACAGATGTAATAATTTTTTTATTAATGGAAATATCAAAAAAATATTATTAAAAATATTAAAATTAATCAAATTTGTGATAATTAATGAGATTAATGAATTATATATATTCTTAGAACCTCTTAGAGATATAATAAAATCTTTGGTTAGAAGTTAACTTGTTATCTTGATATTTTTAAAAATATATGAATTAAATAGTGTCAAAATGGAAACTATTTATATTTCATGAAAATAATGTTTTATTAAATTATTTAAAAATCATATTTTTTTTAAAATAAAAAAAATAATGATATTTTTAAATATGTGATAAAATTTTCAATTATGTTATAACTAATGTCACATAATTAACAATTATAACCTTTTCATAATGAAAAAGTTTTTAACTTAGTTAAAATTAAAATTTATTAACTAAAGGTTAATCAAAATGGTAAGGTTTAAAAAAATACCAAAAGTTTTAAAAAATATATTGGTTGATGATATTAAAACGTTATCTCAAATCATATTTGAATCCATGTCCTTTTGGGGGTATTTGGATTGAAATTTAATTTTTTATAACTTAATATTTTTTAGAGATTCAAAAAGTGTTGCCTCCTTTAATATAAAAGGGAATATCCTCCATCATTTTTTCACAACACATTGAGGATTCAAGACTAACCACATCCCTACCATCAACCTTATGAACGTTTTTTGTAACATTTTAGAGGAATTGTTCGTCTCAGAAGACCAGCTCTAATGTCCCTAAGAGGAGATCTATAGGGAGGCCATTGAAGAAGATGTAATCTATTTCACCAACTCTTTCAAGATTATTTTTTTAAACTTAATATTCATGTGTTGTTTCCATTATAATGGTTTAACTATACCATAAACTATATGTTCATATATCATTTAATTACTTAAGAACCATATTCCACATTTTATCCTTCCTATGAAAAAAGAAAAAATAACATGTGTACACATACGACTTACCGTATCCACACCGTGGTGTAATATTTTTTACATCACTAATTTACATGGATGGTATAATGATTTAAATAATGAATATATATGATTATTATAATAAAATATTAGATCACCACACATGCATACACACAACCTACCATCTCCACGTTGTGGTGTAATATGTTTTACAGCACCACTTTACATGGATGGTACAATGATGGAAATAATAAATATTTCTGAATATTATATCATGATATTGAATCTAAAAGTATACATTTACCATCCAAATCTATACCATTTCCACATTAAGGGAAGGAAATCGCCTCTCGTGAGTATGTATGACCTACCGTCTCCACGACATGATGTGATTCCTTCCCCATGATCACCATTAAAGAATAACTATATTAAAATAATTAATGAATAAATATTATATTAAATACCATAATTTAATTATGTAAATGATGAAACTATATCGTATTCAAAATAATTGAGAGTTATATGAAAAAACATGAAAAATAAAATAAAGCAGTTAATACATGAGAGAATATTAATAATGAAATATTATAACCTAATGGTTGATAATATGATCATATGTGATATCATAAATATGAATATGGTACTGGAATAAGTTAATGACATTCATTAATCCACTATACAAGAGATTTTAAATGTATAAAGGAAATCATATCAAAGGTAAGGCTTATTTTCAGAATCTCGTTATTATCCAACATTATTTAAACAAAAGTATTTACTAGGGTATATTTATATTCCATGTCAATGTTTCTTAATTTTTTTGTAAAAGTATTTTTAATAGTATTCTACAATTATTAGTTTCATTTTTACCTATGTGTATTTTTTTACTAAATGGTTTGAAAGGAATTTTTTTTGTCGTTTTTATAATGAGGTACTTTAGGAATTTTCTGGAAAAAAAGTACAATAAGTTTGTTTTTTTAACTTACATATCATGGAAGGATTTTTATGCTTTCATAACTCTTTTATACCATGAATATTTCCTTACAAATTTACAAGGTTAATTTCAAATAAAATGTTTTATTTTAAAATTGCACAATATTTTAAAAAAAGAAAACATTTTCAAAGATGAATGGTTATTTTCCTCAATAATTATTTTCATGTAATATCCCAAATATTTATTTTGTTTTAATGGTGATATTTTTCAAAGATTATATCCATGTTATTACTATAGTTGGATTATGTTAATGATGTAATGATATTTATGAAACCCATTTCTTTCTATGGGTTATGTTATGATTGAATGATTTTTATGAAACCCATTTATTTTCATGGTGTCTGATTTGATGAATGATTTATGTTCTTGTAGAAAACATTTGTATTATTTTAATTATTTGAGGGGTGTGAATTTTATCTACCTCTAATTAATTAGGTAATGATTTATATATCATTAGATCGACAGGACTGAAACAACAATTGAACTTGGTTCAGAAATACATGACTAGAATGTAAAATGATCTTGATTAAATAATATAGGGCTTGAATGGGAAGTGAAAATAGTTTAGTAACACATGGATGGAATTAGGAGTGAAATAAGATTAGTACATAAAATTCTCCACTATGATGGTATTTTAAATGAGGCTTGACTAATATGGAAATGATTTTCTATGATTATGTGTTTTCTATAATTCCATGTTCTATGCCAAAGTTTTTCTTTTATGATTCATGTCTTATAACTTTATATGATTTATTCTATGAATCACGATTATGAAATTTTATATGAAGGGTATAATTTTGAAATTATATGTTTATATTCTTATACCGTTATGTTTATGTTATGATTCATATCTCCCTTCATTATCCTTACTGATCATTCGAGATAACCGTTTTCTTATGTTTTATTTTTCCAAGGTTATAAAGAAATATTATAGGTAGGTGTAAAAAAGGGGAAGATTTTTTTGGTAAATATTGAAGATATTTTACAAGATTATATGTTTTTGTTCTATGTTTTCAAAACCACTAATCTAACATATTATTTTTTGTGTGTTTGTGTAATTTATGAAATGTTCCTAAAAAAGTGATGTCATATCCATGCACGTCAAGCATGGGTCGGTGTAGAATGATCCTATATACCAATTTTTAATTACTTATTGAATTGTTTTCTAACCCCAGTATCAATGTTCTTTATCGTTGGCCAAGAAGAATTATCCAACTATGTTTTAAACCTTTTTGGGATTATTTTTCCCCTTGATCTTCATTTCCATCATCGGTGGGACCCCATGGTACGGATTCGAAAATTTTCAGGTGGTACCAAGCCCTATTAGACCCATAGATTCATATTGAATCGAATGGATGGGAACAAATCTGGGATCATCATGGTTTAAGGATGATCTATTTGATGATTTGAGACCGGATCTTCAATGGTGGAAAGATTTGTTGTGTGAAAAATGAATGGAGAAACCTCGACAATCACTATAGGTCTTTTTCCAATGAGAAGTGGCTCAGAACCATGATTTATTGGTAGATACACCATTTTTTCCATATATATCACTAGAAGTAAAGATGTTTGGAAATAT
Organism: Viscum album; assembly: GCA_963277665.1. NCBI lineage: Eukaryota > Viridiplantae > Streptophyta > Magnoliopsida > Santalales > Viscaceae > Viscum > Viscum album. Next base: position 448,366,438 of record OY728157.1, on the reverse strand, counting down.
TTGAGTGTGAGGATCGAATCAAGGATTTCAGAAAAAACCTGAATACACACCATGTAGTGGATTAAACACATGAAATGTAGCCCCCTCAGTAGTGATGAATTGGTTTTTAGAAACATTTAGGATGAAACATCATTTTTCCCTCCCACACAGGCTGTGTATCCCTTCCTAGATTTGAAAACCTGCGTGGTGGGTCCCACGGGTGGGGCATCTATGTAGGATTGCACAAACACAACTTGATGACATGTATGACACCCCGTGTGAAGCCACACGCCATGTACTGAAGTACACAAACACAAAATAAAATTACCCGTACATGGGATCTGGTATATAGACATGGCTAAAAATACATAGCCTGAGTCCTAGTTATCTTGGAGATGTAGTTTAGTTAACCTTCACAACATGTACTACTACATGGATAAAGAGTCATGTAAAATCTAGGTACATGGATAATCATTTTAGTGGGACCTTACATTGTGCGGGTCCCCTCACATGCCATGTACCCATTGACCACTTTTTAGGATACTTAATTTATTAATATCTTCTTAATTTGAAATCATATTTTGGACTATGAGCATACTATAAGAAGTTTTTTCCCCATATAATGCAATGGTTCCCTTGGTTTTGGCTTTGAAGACACAATGTGGAAAGTTATTAGTATAGTGCTTACTTAGGAAATGCATGATGAAGAAAGTGATCACACAGGATTACCAAGGACCTTCCGAGTGGTACCCTCCTACAGGGCAGGGCAAGGGTCCTTGATGACATATAATGGCACCCTCCAGTTGGGTTATTAATGGGTCATCAACCTTTCGAGTGGAACCCTCTTGTGGGGTGGGGCATGTGTCATCGATGGCAATGAGTGGAACCCTCCAGCCGAGCTAGGCATGGGTCCTCAAATATCATAGTGAAACCCTCATGTGGTATCAAGTCATGGGTCCTTCATGAACTAGAATGGAACCCTCCATCCGAGCTGGGCATGGGTCCTCGACCTATCGAGTGGCACCCTCCAGTGGTATCAGGGCATGGGTACTCGATGACATAGAGTAGCAACCTCCAGTAGGTCTAGGTATGAGGCCTCAACTTTCAAGAGTAGAACCCTCATAACATACTAGGGTGAGGTTCCCCAACTTTGAGTTAGAACCACCTCAACAATGTGACACAACGATGAGACATGTTTTGACTTGGACGTTTATCATCTGGGAAAATGAGTGAGAAGATGAGAATCATTGATGAACTTTTGGAACAATTGGCTACACTTCTTTTTAGGATGAGTTATGAGATGAAGATCCCCTTACTCTCTCATTTGGGCTCTTTAGCTGATAATATATATATATATATATATCCTTCTTCTTTATCCACACCTTGAATTTAAATACTATCCTTCGAGGAGAGGAGAAGATGTGAAGGATATGCCACATGCTTTTCAGGTTTAGATTCTCAAAGTTAGATGTGTGTACTCTCCTTATATAGGTTGATAAATATATATGAGTAGTTTATATACTCATAGTGTATAGCCCCTTGTGTTTGGAAAATATTACTTTCACACTCTTGGTTTGTTTGAGCTTTTCTCTTTGACCGTACCTTGCATATACTATCTTTATATTCCTAATAATATCTATTATTTACCCCTTAAAATTTTTGGGGTTTTCCTACTGGGTATGTATATAATCACCCTTACATGGTATTTTCCCACATGTGTAATGTGATATTAATACTATGGAAATTTAAACTATGACTATAGTAGAGCTTATAGATATTGGTTTCTTAAAATATGTATGGTGGTCGTAGCTTGGGATTCCAAATATGGACTCTCTCAACTATTTTACTTTTCCATTTTTGTTAGGCTGGGATATATTTCTAGTTGGGAATTTATTTTTTCCCTATTACTTTTTAGTTTACACTACTGTACTTTTGTACTATCTACAAGATTATGCATACTTGATTTAATTTATAATAGAGTTTCATCTTTTACTGTTTACCTATGAACTATTGAATTGAGATGGCTATGTGTGTGCATACAGGTACTTTGGAAAAGGCCTCCTTGGGTCATTTATGTCCCCAATGCTTGTCAACACCCCATTAACTATGGAGGCAAGCTAGTGGTAGTTGTGGTTGGAGCCCCTACTTGGGTTGATTCATGAAATATTGGTATCAGAGCAAGTTCATTCATTCAGATGTTTTGAATACATATCACTTTAAGGGGATTTTTTGCGTTTAGGGAAACAATGTCAAAGTGTCTTGAGTGTGGTTCTCAGTCAATAGAATCTATTGATAGATTGGAGACCGACATATCCATTCACCAGGACCTTGGATACCTGCTTGTCGCCTTGTCATGTAGATGCATTTATTGCATGGATTAATGGTACATGGATCAAATATGATGGAGTCTTTGATTTTGCTTCTTGATTCATCAACCTAATGTTGTTGATATATATATATATATATATTCTCATTTGACCATAGCACTTGAAGATAACTTTCAGGATGCCTCAGTGACTACTGTCAGCCAGAGTACTAACTTCGGTCCATGAAGATGACATGATGAATGATGAGGCCCCAGTCTATGAATCATACTACAATCCCCTACATCCAGGTGGGTATGTATCAACACTTCCCGATGTCGAGTAGAATATCATAGCCACAAAGCAATATGGGGATGCATGTAGGCTTAATGTGATCCAAAAATTCCAGCATTAGATACCACTAAGGTTATGTATCAAGCCTGATCATTATCAAATAGAATATTATCTAGCTTCAATGGTCCTTATCTTTAGGCAAGTTCAGACACTAACAGATCAGGTGGTTGCACTATAACCTATCCTTTTCAATAGAGAATCTGAGCATTGGTGGATCCTTGTTACATATATTCATAATGATTCAAAAAGCTCATGGTACAAATTCCATCTGCTATTTCATCAGGAAAACTACACTTTCTGCTTGTGATCAGTCTGGATTTAGGGGATTTTGGAGCTATAGTTGGGAGGGATGATGGTGGATGAGTACGTAGAGAGGTTCACAAAACTTATGAGTTACTCTCTTGATAAGACCCCATATGGAAACTTCAAATCATGAATGTTTGAGAAGGGACTCTGTAGAGATATATGTGACAAAATTGTTCCATTGTACATCACCACCTATGCTAGGGTGCTAGACCAGGCATTGATGAATGAGATATTTCTATTAGTGGGACTCTAGAAATCTAGAGCTGGAAGTGGGCACTATATATTTGAGTAATCTGTGGAAGCTAGCAGAATCTAGGAGCCATGGTATCGATGTTGGAGATTCTCCAACGATTAGATTCATGCATGTGGTTAGAGGTAGCACAAAGGTATAGAGTAGCCTAGAGAGGGGAGGTTCCTCACTTTTTATGGGTGACACCACTTTTCAAAAGACTACCCAACTCGAGATGATGATCATCATACGTAGATGGCTGATGGACTGGCACAGTAAAATCAGTTCCATAATGAGTGATCTCCCAAGAGTGGAAAGGGTTTTCCCTAGGGAAGCAGAGTTGGAAGAGGGGTAGGAGGAGCTTTTGGTGGTGGATGACACTATGATATCTTTCCACAACCACCACAAAGAAGCCTGTGTCAGGGTTAGGGAGTTTTTGTTTGAGGCCACAAATAGCTATAGGATTTGGATGTATATGATCCTACAATGCATGAGATGATAAGAGGTATGATCTATGTATTTTATACTCTTGATTTTATTTTTAGTAGACATATGTGCTAGTAATTCCATTATCTTCACACTCCTAGTGCAAGAGATAGATCAACTAGTTGGGGTGCTAGCTTAGTAGCTTTATCCTGATGTTCCAATAGGGAACACTTCTTTTGAATCTTTCATGTTTCGGTAGTGAGAGATATAAATTGGTGGAGAGATATTCATATGGGACCTTTTGGTCATTAATATTGAACCTTTTGACATCATCTAGGATATGAATTGGATACTCATGGTCTGACACTAGATGTATTATCACCGTAGACAAGTCAGATGCCTACACACTGATGGGATGATATTATACTTTTTTTGTGAGAGAGATATCATGGAAGGGCACATGTGTTCTATGGGGAGGAAATTACATCCCATCACCCATCAGTTAGAAAATATTTCCTTTACTGTATCAAGATATTAAAAAATATAGATTCCTTTAGATATAGAGGATTATATATATATCTTTCTTTTTTGTGTTTTGGGACTACCTTCGAGGTGGGAGATGTATTTTTTCCATTGATGTTCATCCAAAAACCAGTCCAATATCTTCTGTTGGCATATTATATGTCCAATATTTAGCTCAAGGAGTTGTATTTATAGATGGAGGACCTTCGAGAGAGGTGTTTAATTAGACCCATTGTGTCCCTCTAGGGAGGTATGGTGTTGTTCATGAAAAAATCAGATAGGAGTTTGAAGCTTTACAATTATTATTATAACCTAAACCAAACCAAAATAAAGAAAAAGTACCCCTTTCCAAGGGTTGATGAACACTTTGACAAGTTGTGAGGTGTGGGATGGTTCTCGAAGAATGATATTATGAATAGAAACCACCAGTTGAGGGTTTATGAGTTAGATATTCCAATGTTGGACTTCTTATGTCACTATAATTCTATGAGTTACTAGGGATTCTCTTTGGGATTATGAATGTCATCACCATATTTTTGGATTTAAGGAACTATGTTTTCCAACCATAAATGGACCTGTTTTTTTGTCTTCATCGATCACATACTCATCTACTCTACATTAGAGGAGGAGAATTTTGAGAACTTAAGTATGGTTGTTGGTTTTCTTTGAGATCAGCATCTTTATGGGAGACTCTCTAAGTGCATGCTCTAGATTCATGAAGTTCACTTTCAAGGGAATGTCATTTCTACTCATGGTTTGGAAGTGGACCGGAAAAGGTAGAAAAAGTTATTTATTCGGATCCACCCAAGAATGTATCTGAGGTGCGAGGATTTCTTGTCTTGGTGGAGTAATATAGGATGTTTTTATCATATTTATATAGAATTGAAGTTTTTTTTTTGAATTCCCTCACATGGAAAGGGAAGATGTTTACCTAGTATGAGTAGTGCCAGAGGGAATTTGGGGAGTTGAGGATCAAGTGTATGAGTTCCTAGTGTTTGGACTACCAGAGAAAGGAGTATAGTTCATAGAGTATTGCAATGACTTAGGAGCTGGGCTCAGTTTTATGTTGATGCAGTGGAAGAAAATTATCTCTTATGGGTTGTGGAAGTTGAGAACCCACAACTAGAACTATGAAAATAATAAATTAGAGTTGGAAGCAGTAGTCTTATCCTTGCGTATGTGGAGACAATAACTTCAAAGAGAGTTCTTTGTTGTTTAATAAGACCACCTGAGTCTCAGGTTCATCTTCAAGTAGAGAGAGCTAAACTAGAGACATTTATACTAGTGGGAGTTCATGAATGAAAATGAATTAGAGACAATATATACTTTAGGGAAGAGAAAAATTATAGAATATTACCTTAGTAGGATGTACTAGGCACTCTTAATGTAGGTTTCATTTGATTAGTTAACTTCTCTACTGTTGACCCTAGTAGAGTAGGAGGGTACAACTTTTCTACAGTTGATGGTGTTGAATCGTTCGCTTCTTGAGCATGTGTGAGAGTCCCAACTAGGTGAAATTGACTGTGAGGTGTTACACAATTAGATATCCATGTGTGACTCACTATATAAATATTCTGAAGGATGGAATCATTACATCTTATTCCATGGGTGAATAGTAGTTTTAGTTATGATGTGGTATGAGGTGATGTGGGATTTCCACACTTCACCCCATTCTATACATCTCTACATGGGGAAGATTTATATAGACATTAAGTGGCAGTTTAAATATTTAAGTATGAGACGAAGAATATATATGTTCGACTCTCGGTTCCTCACCTGTTAGTAGATGTAATTTGTGCATCATGTTTTGGGAGGTTTGTTGTATCCCCTTGAGATCCCATAGTGGAAATGAGATGACATATCCAAAAAAAATTTCACAGGACTTCCACATATATTAAAGATCTGTTATTCTATCTGGATGATAATGGACTGACTCACAAGTTTGGAACAATTCCTTTTCATCAGGGAGTAATTTTAAGTTGAGAGTTTGGGGAAGCTGGACATATGAGATATAGTTTTCTTTTATGGGGTGCCCTCAACAATTGTCTCTGATTCTGATGCGTAGTTTATAACACAATTGTAGAGAGTCCTCTAAGAGGAATTCATGAACTAGATAAGGATGAGTGAATCTTTTCTCTACCAGACTGATGGAAAGACTGAAAACGCTATCCATGTGTCACAGGATATACTGAGGGATTGCATGTTAGACATCGACCGAAGCTAGGAGGATAACCTTCCCTTGGTAGAGTTTGCATACAACAACACCTACCGCATTACCATCAGTATAACACCTTTTGAGGCTCTGTATGGGATACCCAATAGGAAACCCTTATGTTGGGAAGATATTAGAGATACATATCTTGTGGGACCATAGATGGTGCATGTGACAATGACGAAAGTCTAGGTCATCCATTAAAAGATGAGGATGGCCTAGAGCAAATAGAAATCTTATGTTCATTGTCATCATAGACCATTGGAGTTCTAGCAGAGAGACCACAATTTTCTAAGGGTCTCCCCTTGATGAGGATTACAGAGTTTTGGTTGGGGAGGTAATCTATCCCCAAGGATTATCAGACCATTTGAGATCATGCATAGGGTTGTTGAGGTTTCTTACCACATCTCCCTAACCACAGAACTCGAGCGGGTGCACGTCATCTTCCATGTGTCATAGCTAAGGTGATACATGCATGACCATATGAAATTAATTGACTAGAGTGAGCTAGACATCGAGTATGGATCCAAAATTGTGCAGAACATGGGGGTGATCGAGGATCAACAAAAGTGGACTCTCTATGGATGGTCCATCACCTTGGTCCGTGTGTTGTGACAGCTTGGTGATGTGCAGGAGAGCTCCTGAGAGTGGGAGAGTCAAGTGTTGGATTAGTATCTCGGGTTGTTTTTTATAGTTTTTCTTTTAGGGATGAAAATCATGAAGGATTGAATGACGAATAGTCCTAGTTTCTTCCTTGCAAGACTTATATATATATATATATATATATATATATATCCATAGTTTGGCACTGAGATGATATGCGATTCCGAGGCCTGATATGCCTGGAATTAATTTTATAAAAATATTAGATATATTTTATATTACAATAATAATGGTACATAAATAAAAAAAGATAAATATTAAATAGTATCTCTAATTAAAAATCAAAGACCACAGTTGAGTCCATAACATGGTGTTTACCCTATGTGCGACATAAAATGGGTCGACATGGAGTGTTCTAGATCCTCACAAATAGATGGTATATTAAGTGGATTAATTAATTATTAAATGAATTAATTAACTCATTTTAGCACAATAGATATATCTAAAATAATATCAATTGGATGGTTTCTATAGGGTTAGCCGAATAAACCCTATCCGAAATATAGATCTCTTCCTCCCTCCTATATTAGAGAAACTTCTCAGATAATGACACAACTCTGAATCAGAGAATATTAAAATCCAATAAAAATAAAAAATTATTTTGATCATTGGATAACAGATTATTTGTAAATGAATAATACATAATAGAGGTAGGACTCATAAATTTATGTTTTATACCCTTTTAATTAAATTTTTGAGCAAATACACCTTTGTTTCTGGGTCTGTTCCAATTTTGTACTGATCCTGATCAAATGCATCAGTTTTTAATTGATTATTGAATTGTTTTCTAGCCCAGGTATCACCATTATTGATTAATTGAAAAAAATTATTGGATAACGATGTTTTAAAACATTTATGGTGCTTTTACCCCTTTTTTCATCGCTTTCGTCAGATATTGGTACTCACAGTTTCGGTTTGACAATTTTAGGGTGGTACCAAGCCTGACCAGACAATCAGATTCATATTAGATTGAAATAATGAGAACATATCTAGGATCTACACAATTTAAGGATATTAAATTTCATTATTTGAGGATTTATCTTTAATTGTGGAAAGATTGAGTGTGTTAATAACTAAAAAAACCCCAACCAACACTAGAGGACACTTTTTGATGAGCACCAGCCTAGAACCATGATTTCAATGTAGATACACCATTTTGGATATAGATAGCATCGAATATGTTTTAGTTTGGATAGATTCAAGAATGAGGATCATATATGGGATTTCAGAAAAAACCCAACTACTCTCTATGTAGTGGTATGAACAAAGGACATGTTTACCATTCAGCGGTGGTAGATAAGTTTTTAGAAAACTCAAGGATGACAAAAATTTTATTCTTCCATCACACGGTGTATATTCATTCCCCGGTTGTACAACCTATTTGAAGGATCACACAAGTGATGACTCCATGTAGGAGTACAAAAACATGACTTGATCACACATGTGACACACCATGTTAATCGACATGCTGTGTACCAAAGTACACCAACATGAGATGAAAGTACACAAAAACAAGGTCCAGCACACGAACACTACCAAAATGATAAATATAGGGACCTAGTTAGCTTGGACATGCAATGTAGTAAACTTATATGGTGCATACTACTACATGGACAGGGAACCATGTACTAGGCAGTAACACGACTAAGCGGTGGAGGGAGACCACATGCCGTGTGGGTCCCCTAAAGTGTTATGTACCCCTTGATCACTTTTGAAGGAACACCAATCATATATATTTATTTATTTTGAACATATATTTTTCCCAAAAATATCCTATCTTGAGTTTTTTCCCTTTTAGAACTTGATGGTTCCCTCGATTGTAGATTTAGAGATACAATGTGAAACTTTATGAGCACTATGCTTATATAGGAAACACTTGATGATAAAAGTGATCAAGCAGGATCAAATAGGACCTTTCAATTGGAACCTTAATTTTGGACATGGAATGGGACCTCGATGACATAACGTGGTACCCTCTAGCAATGATGGGAATGAGCCCTTTTCCTCTCGAGTGGAACCCTCATGTGGGGTAGGTCATGGGTCCTTAATGACATAGAGTGGAACCCTCCAGTCAGGCTGGTCATGGGTCCTTGAACTTTTTAGTGGCACCCCATGTGGTATCAAGACATGGTTCCTTAATGAAATAGAGTGGAACCCTCCATCTAGGTTAGGCATTGGTCCTCTACCATCTGATTGTAATCCTTCTGTGGTATTAGGGAATGGGTCCTCAATGACCTATAGTGGCACCCTCTAACTGGTATGGGTATGGGTCCTTGACTATTAATAGTGAAACACCCATACACACTAGGGTTTGAGTCCTCTAAATTTAGTTAGAACCCCCTCCACAATGTGGAATAGTGATGAGATGTGTAATAGTGATTAGATGTGGATTGAAATGGACGTTTGCCTTATTGACAGATGAGGGAGACGTTAGGCATCATTGATGGACTTTTCTAACTATTGGATACTCTTATTCTTGGGATGAGTTGTGAGATGGAGACCCCCTTAATCTCTCATTTTGGATTCTTTGAATGAATATATATATATATATATATATATATATATATAATTTTCTATAACCACACCTTGTATTTGGATTCTCCCATTCTATGAGTAGGAAACACACACAAGATTTTCAATGTGCTTTTGATGTTTAGCTTCTCATGGTTGGATGTGTCTACTGTAATTCTATCAGTGGAAAAGGATTGATGATTGGTTCATCTACTCACCATGTCAAGCCCCTTCTATCTGAATGAGTTCAATTTCATAATCATGGTTTAGTTGATTCATTCTCTTTGATTTTACCTTACATCAACTATCTTTCTCTTCCTAATTTTATCTCTTACTTCTCCCCCTTCATATTTTCAGGGTTTCCTACTGGTTATGTATATACTCACCCCTGCATAGGTTTTTTCTCACATGTGTCATGTCTTATAAAGATGATGGACAAGTAGATCGTGACAGTAAAGAAGCTTGTGGTGAATGGGTTCTTGGAATGCATACGGTGGTAATTTCTTGGGATTAAAGAGCTAGAATCTTGAAGATATTTTACATTTACATATTTTTCAAGTTGGGACATATTTTAAGTTGTGTTTTTAAACTTTAAATTTCAGCATAATCTACCATAATTTTGTACCATCTAGAGGTTCATGCATGTTAGGTTTACTTTATATAAGTGTTTCATATTTTAATCTTTCCCTCTTCACTTTTTCATTGAATTGGTTATGTGTGTGTACATGTACTTAGGTGAAGGCATCCATAAGTTATTTATTCCCTAGGTGCTTTTCAAGACCCCTAGCCTATGGATGCGGGCTTGGGATAGTTGTGGATCGACCCATTACTTGGGTAGGGTCATGACATTATATATGGTAAAAATATTCTTCTCAAAAAACTCCGAAATAACATAGTTGGAAAAATATATTCAGTCCATCTAAAAATATGAATCTAATTATCACCATTATGAAAAATATGTCTGAAAAAATATTTCCATAAAACATCATCCTATAAATCCTAAAGAAAATTTCAACAAACATAACAATTTTTTCTTGTATATAATTTGAATTTATCACTATTTTGACCTAGTTAAATACACCTCATCTCAAGTTAAAAATAAAAAATGTAGGTTTCTTTCATTCAGAGGAAGAATAATGATTCAGAATAATGTGTTGTCTTATATCCCAATGTATATTTTACTGGTACGCAATTTTATCAAAACTATTATACCAAACATCAAAAATATCATGAATGGATTCATCGTGGATTCTCACTAGGAGAGTTAAAAATACTGGTATAGATTTAACTAGCTAGATAAGTCCATTGTAGAGGGTGGAATCAACTAGAGAAACTTTTTAGAGAAACTTTTTTGATTATATATTAAACATTCTTAGTATGTCATTGAAGTTAGAATATTTTGGTATAGGTTCATGCAATGTAAATATGGGTATAGGAACCCTATGCCCATTTTGGTAAATGGTAGAAAATAACCAATATTTAGCTATATTCAAGGATCTCTTCTCCTTCTATATAATTATTAATGATGTATTGTAGAGAATAGTATGTTTAACTTTAAGAGGGAAAACTAGTTAGAGTGTATCCTCTTCTTCCATGGGTTCCTCGTACAATATATTTATTTTCATGAAGTGATCCATCATCCTAAGTTTATTCATAAGATCCTAAATAAATATCAAGGGACCTTATTTAATGACATTTAATATTTTAAAGGAAAGTATCATCATGTCTACACATCATCTATCTTGGGGGATTATAATGTTTTATATTTTTAAAATAATTTACATGAAATATAGGTTGAATATATCTAGGTGGGATTGATTTGGTGCATGTAAATCCCTATGAAATATAATGTCTTTATTTTTTCAATGTATAAACATTCTATCCCTACTGACAATGATGTCTAAAATAAAGCGATTAACCATTCCTCCAAATATAGCATCTGGGTTTCTCTCGAAGGGGAAACTACCTCCCATATAATATTTTATAGGGATTGGGTGAGTTTCAATTGGAAAACACTTAGGGGGTGTATAATATTAGAGACATCAAGGGAAACCATCGAAATAATCATTAATATTTTGTTTCACAAGAATACAATCGTGATAGTGGAGACCAAAGGTAGAAGATTGGCCATCGTATCTGGTTGCTGAGTTATTTTGGGGGCACAAAATGTGTCTAAAAAAAGGTTAAAACTGGTATATATATTACCTAAAGGTAAAAGTGTTTAACTCATTTCAAATCTAAGTATCCAGTTTAAATAATGGGTAAGGTAATATGATCTGAGGTATCTTTAAATCATGGACGTTTGGCCCCTATTGACCGTTATAAGTTCGAGACCTCTACTAATGTGTATAGTTACACTTAGGATGAATCCTAAACAATGGCAAATTTTTATAGATTATTGTATTTAATTGATTGTATTTTGATGGGGGGGGGGTTTGCAAAGATTTGATAAAATGATTGATTTATGATGATTTTTTAACAATTTAATAATTATCGGGATGCATTTATTATTAGGGAGTAAATATTGTGATATAATTTAACTTTTCAAAAAATTTCATTAAATTAACATCCACTTCACGGTGTGATTTCAACCAAAAATCCCAAATTTTTTTCTTTAATTTAGGGATTAAATAGGGTTGTAATCGTAATCAAATATCATTGATGCAAGCATAAATATTTCATTAGCCCATGTAATTTTTTTGGTTCCAATAATTTATGGAATAAAAACGACAAAAAATATTTCATTAATCTACAAGATATTTTTTTTAACGTAAACAATATTAATTAAAATAATGTTAAATAAGGAAAATATCTCAATCACTTAACATCTCCAAATTATGAATTAAACCAATGAAATATTTTATTATCAAATTTTGTGGTTATTAATATAATTAAATATGTTAATGTCGATGAGTTAAAAGAAGAATAAAATGAATGAGGAAAGAAAAGAGTAGTGTTCCAAACCCACACACACAAAATGTGTAAACAACTAATTATTATTTTTTGAATGAAAAAGAAAAATAAGTTAATTATTTTAAACTTTATTTAATTTTTTTTAATGGGATTAATATTACCCAAAATAGGGTGGATTATAATTATATTTAATGATGAAAAATGCATTAATATTTAATTCAAATGAAACTAGACTTACACAATTAAAATTGGAAACACTTGATGTGAATCAAATGAAAGCCTGGAGAAATTGTATATGAAGTAGAGAATTGAGTTTTCAAGGTCCTACTAGGAGTTTTCAAAGGCTATGGTCGTGATAACCCATCCACTTAATCTTTAAAATGAAATCCTCTTACAAGGTGAAGAGGGGAGTGTATTTATGTCCCATGTAACACCCCGACCCCAGCTACCCAGAGTCAGTGCATTACTTCGTAACATTGGCATGATCACAAAAGATCAAGTCTTGAAAGACCGATTAGTTTAGTAGCCTTGGAAACACTAGATACATTCATAAGTCTTACATTACATCATAATGTAAAAAACTAATAAAAGTCTTCATAGTCCACACTCATATCCTCTTCTAACTATCCCTGTAGGTTATTCATAAAATACTTCTTCACATCCTGGAAAATATTAAATCATTGAAAGGGGTGAGCTTAGATGCTCAGTAAGGGTAACAATATAGCGGAAGATTTCATAAATAAACATTAACATTTTAGGCAATGTATAAATAAAACAAAAGCCTTTTAAACTTGAACTTCAACATAATATGGCAAAAGTAAAATGAGATAATTCCATTTACTTATTCATATGGATATTCTACTGGTCGAATAATCACATGCAATATCAATAACCACTTTCATAATGATGGAATGCATAATGCCAGACTATCATAACCACGTAGCCAAGGCCTTGTGCCAAGACCACAAATATGATTTTGTCAAGGCCTCGTGCCAAGACACTAGTTTGTCTCATGAGACCTGTCGATGCATCGAGGAGCTATAGCGGGCTCCACCCGTCACTTATTAAGTCCAATGCATTCCTCATATGAACAGGTTTAAAAATATCATAAAAGATAACATAATCGTATCACATAAAACATGCATAAAGGGAACATAAAATTTCCACATTTCAATCACAAGATATCAATACAACACATTGATATAATAAAAACACTTTCAAAACCATTTTCAATACCAATATACAAGAAAGTTAAAACTTTGTTTTTATTTCTCATTAAAAAAAAGTTACGGCTTGTAGAGGAAGCTGAAAATCAAATAATAGTCACGGCGGCGGAGAAGTCGTTGTCGCCGCATACGTACGGCACGAAAACATTCCTTTTTGTCGTTTAGTAAATGCTTCGTATAAAAAGATTCATTTTGAATAAACGTAAAAGTCAAAGGGGTTTATACACCGTATAAAAGAAAGTTGTGTATAAAATAAAATATGCCTCAATGAAAGGAGATTGAGACGAAGTCTCATACAAAGATCCTTTTTAAAATAAAATAGATATATTATGTGTATTCACTATAATTACACATAAAGGAAGTACAAATAAAATATAGGACATAATAATATCATGATGTAATTTGAAAGTAGGAGATTAACCCAATGAATGGAAATTGGGTTAAGAAGTTCCCTTACCTTACGTCCTATCCTGACTCGACCGTTCTTTAACCTCCTGAATAATAAACTAGAGTCAATTTATATTTACTTAAGAACCTTTTTGATGTTCATTATTCCTTTTATATACCTTATTACCATGTTATGAACATTATGTAATTATTTATGTTTATAACGGTCATTTTGTCGATCTTAGGTACTTGAGTCAAAAATAAAATTCTTATAATTACAAGTTGTTCATGTGGTGATATATCCATTATATCCAGAATTATTTTCATGATGTAGATATAATATATATCATATATATCCAGTATATACATTCATTCATAATATTACGTAACATTTAGAGGTAAGAAATGAAATGCACCGTTCATGGAGACGGTAAGCCGTACGTACGCATGAATGCTACTTTCATTTCTATTTCGTATTTAATGGAATGAAATCATAATTATATAAAGGTATAATATAGTTCCAGTATAATATAATATATAATATCATTTACTCCATCCTTTATACATCCCACATATGGCATTAACGATTCACATCACTTTGAGGGGGCGGTAGTCCGCACTTCCTAAAATGAAATTATCGCGTTTACCCATAATGGAAATCATAAAGTATGCCATAAATGAGAAATAAAGAAGCATAATGAAAACATAAAAATAATATATATATCATATATGAAAATAGTGTCATCAAAATGGCCACCATTATAGGTGTTAAAAGAATTTGAACAATCATCATTTCGTGAGGCAGTATTTCGCCACCCACAGAAACAGTATGTTCTTTAACCATTAGACGAAGGTGTGTGTAAGTGTAAACCAAATACTTATCATAACAACATCCTAGTATATTTTATATACTGGTGTTGTTACAAAATAAATGAATGAAAAGAGTTTAGGGGGTTGGATAAGAAAAATAAAACAAAACATCATTAGAGAAGACATTACCTCAAAATCGGGTAACTCTTTTTGATTGGAGCCAAAAGCTTCCTTGGGAAGAGTTCTGCCCAATGTGAGGCTTCTAGGAGTAAGAGGGGGAAGTTGGGAGAGTATTTTGGCAGAGGTTGGCCGAGAAAAATGGTTTAAAAGTGTAAATGAGGTGGGAGAGGTGGGGGCCTTTTATAAGTGGAGAGGAGGGGCTCTTTTGGAAAGATTGAAATGTTACATTATTATAAAATGATTTTCGGATTCTAAAGGTCCCACAATTATATAATTCGTGGCTAAGGTGATAAGGGTTCGAAATATCCTCATCCAATAGGCTTTGGACAAGTTTAAACCTTGGATTTTTCATTATCTTCTCATTTTATTTAAATCGTTAAATAATGAGGTCATCGCTGCATCATAATGATGTCATAAATAATTTAATTTATTTAATGTCTAAAAATTATAAAAAAAATACTATGATTTAGGAAATCTTTTTCTATTTCTAATTAATATTTATAGTCAAAATTTGGACTTGTTTAACCCCACTTAAAAACTGTTTTAGTAAAAAAACTCATGTTTGTGTCAATTTAATTTTAACATTAAATAAATATATATTAATGTCATTTTCCAACTAAAGTGGCTCCATGGGGTCCCCAAGTTGAGCCATGGGTTGTCTTGGTCGGCCATGAATCATCCAATAGTAGTAGGACAAGTGTCATGCTCATCTCTTATTATTAAAACATTATTTGTACCTTAAACTACACTAATTACCTCTAATCGCGATTAAGAACTTAAAAGTTACTATTCACCAAAAATTTATTTTAATCTCATTGAACCACATTTTACTTATTAATGACAAAAATGTATGTAGGTTTTTTAAAAATCAAATCATAGAAGTGGTAATATTTCATTTAAACGAAAAATTAGTTATTTAACTACCACTTAGTGGTTTCACTATTCATCAAAAATTGAAGTTTTTCAGAACAATGCCAAAATTTCACCCTAAGCTATAATTGATATTCCGAATTAAAAAATGATTTCTATTTTATGAAATTCCAAACATATAATTTGCATTAATTAATTTTATAATTAATTCCCGCTGTCACAACAAATAGCTTGTTTTTAAGAAATAATTTATATCAAAAGATTGGCAATTGTTTATGTCCAATTTCAATGTTAAATTAATTCTAATGACCACCATAGGATAAAATGGTAAAAATATATTCTAATTATACTTTAAAACCAAAAAATAGTATAATTTATCACTATAAATTATTTTTATTATAAAAGTTGTTTTTAAGTATTTTTCACTATTCATAAAAATTAGAAGTTTTCAGAAAAATACCCAAAATTCAACATAGGCTAATTTCTATATTCCAAATCCAAAAATGAAGTCCATTTTGAAATATAAAAATTCTATAATTTTAAAAAGTGGTTATTACTATTCATAACGGCTACTTTGATTAGTCTCTGTGTTTTAGAACTCGAAGTTGCGTACAATGCAAGCCATTGCATTATTGAATGAGAAGCGTATCATGGAAGCTCGGGGTGTTACATTCTCCCCTCCAATAAATTGCATCCTCGCAATTTGAAAATTTTCTTTGAAAATAAAAGGTTGAGAAGAGAAAATAACTTTGAGGAAAACCCACATCAGAAATATGATTAATAAAATTTAGACTTAATAAGAGGGAAGGGAAAATGAAAAAGTCACCACCCAATTATGATCTCGATTAGGAGAACATTGGTGGCAATTAACGACATATAATTGGAGGAAAAACGTAAATATTTGTAGGGAGTGATTGAGGTCATCAATCACAATCAACTGTCAAATTGAGGGCCTCAAAGCCTTCAATCTATGTTGATTTAAAATATCATCAGTTCAACAAGACATAAGGTATTAGGATAACACATTTTTTTGTTTTAATATCCCTTTACTAAAGTTTAAGAATTAATTTATTCATTGAATAAGATATAGGTATATATATATTTATGCTTGACAATTAGAGTTTCAACCTTCAACTCATCTTTCACTCAAAAGATAATAGAACTCAAAAATATTATACTTAAACTAATTGTATAAGGTTCCAAATGTTAACACATACCATTTAGATTAGTAAAATTATTTTGTATTAACCAGGGACTTTCTGTAGGATAGTGGTAGGAAATAAAGGCCTGTCGCACTATGATTGTGGGTTCGATTCCGGCAGCTTTGTCCGACGCGACGGGTTATGCCCCACCCTACAGGTTGTCCTTTTCCTAAAACTATAGTATCATAATATTCCAAAACTAATCTTCATAAATTTTTTTAACCTTAAACAATACTATCCAAAGATCAACTTAATCCACTCCAACCTTTATAGTTATCCAAAATACCTCTGTCCAGACTTTCTCTAAAAGGTCTCTAAATTCCAAAATCAATTGTAACATCAGATTCCCCAAACAAATTAAAGTTTCTCTTTTGTCACATACTAAAAATATGATTACCTTCATCATATTAAAACCTTACTGAAACAACAAGTACTGCAGTTCAATCCTTATATATATATCACATTATTCTAATAACCAGAATATAATCCATTAGTCCAAAAGAACCAATACATTAATTATTCCGCTTCAACTGTAGTCACAGCATAAGATTGGCCTTGATCCCTTGGCCTTTTCTGAGGTAAGTTTCCCTGACGCTTAGGACATTCATTTGCATAATGACCAATTTCTCTACAAGTGTAGCATTCATCTTTGATAGCCTTTTTCTTTCCCTTGCAATCACGAGCCTGGTGACCCTTTTCTCCACATTTATAACAAACTCCCATTCCTTTTAGGCAAGTACCAGGGTGATTCTTCCCACAATTATCACATAATGAAAAATCCTTCTTTCCCTTTTTCCCTTTATCTATCTCTTGTTCCACCGTTCTCTTCTTCTCTTGCTTTTCTTTGTTGTCATAAGACTTAGAGAATTCCTTTTCTATCTTGATAGCACATGAGACAATATCTTCGTATGTTGAGAAAGATTGTGATACTAAATCTCGATGGAGAAATGGTTTTAACCCATCAAAGAAACGATCAATCTTACTCCTTGGGTTACGTATATAATCGGAAGCATGCCTCGCTAACCTTGTAAAGTTAGCCTCATACTTTGCGACATTCTCATCCTCCATCTGCCTCAGACTCAGAAATTGCCTTTCCATATCTGCTTGATGTTCACGAGGAAAGTATTTTTCTAAGAAAAGCTCTTTGAACTCCCTCCATTCCATATTCGATACGTCATCATCTTCCTTTGTGTTTTGAATCAGCGACCACCACTGATCGGCATCTCCAGTGAGGCGGTAAACATCCATGAAAACCTTCTCCCTTTCACTACTCCCCAAGGCGTGGAATATTTTCTCTATGGAGTTTATCCATTGCTCAGATACTAATGGATTTTTACCCCCATTAAATGTTGGTGGTTGTTGCCTCATGAAGCGGTCTAACATGGATCCTCCACATTGCAGATCTGGGTGCTCCATACGAGTAAAGTTATTATTCATAACCTGCGTGAGTTGTCCCAGTACGGTGAGAAGCTGATCAGCACCAATTGTATCACTAGCTCCACCATAATTATCTTGAGCAGGAGAGAAATCCTTACACGGAGTGCGTGCATTGATACGGTTTCCATTCCTTCCACTAGGCGCCATTTCTAAACAATGGCATAAACTAGATTAGTTTATGAAATAAAATACATAATTCCATATTTGTAAAATACTTTACATAAATTGAACTATTTATGGATATAATCCATAATCATAAAAATAAATGTTTCCTTTGAGGAAGTATATACTCATAACCCTTCATAGTGGTTTGTAAAGAAAATTAGAATTATCCTAAGCATATCCCCCGGGAGTGTCGTAACCAAGAGTGCAGCAAGGCCCGTTGTCGTGCACCAGTTCCCGTTCGAGTCTAGCTCAAAGCGGTGTTTTCGGGTTTTACCCCTAGGTACATCTGTGCCAGAGCTGCCTCTACCTGCTCGTATCCAGACAGGGATATATTGCTCAGAAAACTCATAACATCTCTATAATACCAAAATTCTAGGAAGTTCTTCTATACTAATCCTCAAAGTCTATCTTTGGGCTATGTGCTCTAATCAGAGTTTATCTACATCTAGTTTCCAAGGTTAGTACTAAACTGCCTCTGATACCAACTGTAACACCCCAACCCCAGCTACCCAGAGTCGGTGCATTACTTCGTAACATTGGCATGATCACAAAAGATCAAGTCTCAAAAGACCGATTAGTTTAGTAGCCTTGGAAACACTAGATACATTCATAAGTCTTACATTACATCATAAAGTGAATAACTAATAAAAAAGTCTTCATAGTCCACACTCATATCCTCTTCTAACTATCCATGCAGGTCATTCATAAAATACTTCTTCACATCCTGGAAAATATTAAAACATTGAAAGGGGTGAGCTTAGATGCTCAGTAAGGATAACAATATAGCAGAAGCTTTCATAAATAAACATTAACATTTACGGCAATATATAACTAAAACAAAAGCCTTTTAAACTTGAACTTCAACATAATATGGCAAAAGTAAAATGAGATAATGCCATTTACTTATTCACATGGATATTCTACTGGTCGAATAATCACATGCAATATCAATAACCACTTTCATAATGATGGAATGCATAATGCCAGACTATCATAACCACGTAGCCAAGGCCTTATGCCAAGACCAAAAATATTATTTTGTCAAGGCCTCGTGCCAAGACACTAGTTTGTCTCATGAGACCTGCTGATGCATCAAGGAGCTATAGCGGGCTCCACCCGTCACTTATTAAGTCCAATGCATTCCTCATATGAACAGGTTTAAACATATCATAAACCATAACATAATCGTATCACATAAAACATGCCTAAAGGAAACATAAAATTTCAACATTTAAATCACAAGATATCAATACAACACATTGATATAATAAAAACACTTTCAAAACCATTTTCAATACCAAAATACAAGAAAGTTAAAACTTTGTATTTATTTCTCATTAAAAAAATGCTACGGCTTGTAGAGGAAGCCGAAAATCAAATAATAGTCACGGCAGCGGAGAAGTCTTTGTCGCCGCATACGTACGGAAAGAAAACATTCCTTTTTGTCGTTTAGTAAACGCTTCGTATAAAAAGATTCATTTTGAATAAACGTAAAAGTCAAAGGGGTTTATAAATCGTATAAAAGAAAGTTGTGTATAAAATAAAATATGCCTCAATGAAAGGAGATTGAGACGAAGTCCCGTACAAAGATCCTTTTTAAAATAAAATAGATATATTATGTGTATTCACTATAATTACACATAAAGAAAGTACAAATACAAGATAGGACATAATAATATCATGACGTAATTTGAAAGTAGGAGATTAACCCAAAGAATGGAAATTGGGTTAAGAAGTTCCCTTACCTTGCGTCCTGTCCTGACTCGACCATTCTTTAACCTCCTGAATAATAAACTAGAGTTAATTTATATTTACTTAAGAACCTTTTTGATGTTCATTATTACTTTTATATACCTTATTACCATGTTATTAACATTATGTAATTATTTAAGTTTATAACGGTCATTTTGTCGATCTTAGGTACTTGAGTCAAAAATAAAATTCTTATAATTACAAGTTGTTCATGTGGTGATATATCCATTATATCCAGAATTATTTTCATGATGTAGATATCATATATATCATATATATCCATTATATACATTCATTCATAATATTACGTAACATTTAGAGGTAAGAAATGAAATGCACCGTTCATGGAGACGGTAAGCCGTACGTACGCATGAACGCTACTTTCATTTCTATTTCGTATTTAATGGAATGAAATCATAATTATATAAAGGTATAATATAGTTCCAGTATAATACAATATATAATATCATTTACTCCATCCTTTATACATCCCACATATGGCATTAACGATTCACATCACTTTGAGGGGGCGGTAGTCCGCACTTCCTAAAATGAAATTATCGCGTTTACCCATAATGGAAATCATAAAGTATTCCATAAATGAGAAATACAGAAGCATAAGGAAAACATAAACATAATATATATATCATATATGAAAATAGTGTCATCTAAATGGCCACCATTATAGGTGTTAAAAGAATTTGAACAATCATCATTTTGTGAGGCAGTATTTCACCACCCACAGAAACAGTATGTTCTTTAACCATTAGACGAATGTGTGTGTAAGTGTAAAACAAATACTTATCTTAAAAAAATCCTAGTATATATTCAGATACTGGTGTTGTTACAAAAGAAAGTAATGAAAATAGTTTAGGGGGTTGGAGAAGAAAATTAAAACAAAAAACATTAGAGAAGACATTACCTCAAAATCGGGTAACTCTTTTTGATTTGAGCCAAAGGCTTCCTTGGGAAGAGTTCTGCCCAAAGTGAGGCTTCTAGGAGTAAGAGGGGGAAGTTGGGAGAGTATTTGGGTAGAGTTTGGCTGAGCCAAATGGCTTGAAAGTGTAAATGAGGTGGGAGAGGTGGGGGCCTTTTATAAGTGGAGAGGAGGGGCTCTTTTGGAAAGATTTAAATGTTACATTATTATACAATGCTTTTCAGATTCTAAAGGTCACAAACTTATATAATTCGTGGATAAGGTGATAAGAGTTAGAAATCTCTTCATCCAATAGGCTTTGGACAAGTGTAAGCCTTGTATTTTTCATTATCTTCTCATTTTATTTAAATCGTTAAATAATGAGTTCATCGATGCATCATAATGATGTCATAAATAATTTAATTTATTTACTGTCTAAAAATTATAAACAAAATACTATGATGTATGAAATCTTTTTATATTTCTAATTAATATTTATAGTCAAATTTGGACTTGTGTAACCCCACTTAAAAACTGTTTTAGTAAAACAACTCATGTTTGTGTCAATTTAATTTTAACATTAAATAAATATATATTAATGTCATTTTCCAACTAAAGTGGCTCCATGGGGTCCCCAAGTTGAGCCATGGGTTGTCTGGGTCGGCCATGACTCATCCAATAGGAGTAGTACAAGTGTCATGCTCATCTCATATTATTAAAACATTATTTGTACCTTAAACTACACTAATTACCTCTAATCGCGATTAAGAACTTAAAAGTTACTATTCACCAAAAATTTATTTTAATCTCATTGAACCACATTTTAATTCTTAATGACAACCATGTATGTCGGATTTTTGAAAATCAAATCACAGAAGTGGTAATATTTCATTTGAACAAAAAATCAGTTATTTAACTACCACTTAGTGGTTTCACTATTCATCAAAAATTGAAGTTTTTCAGAACAATGCCAAAATTTCACCCTAAGCTATAATTGATATTCCGAATTCAAAAATGATGTCTATTTTATGAAATTACAAACATATAATTTTAATTAATTAATTTTATAATTAATTCCCGCTGTCACAACAAATAGCGTGTTTTTAAGAAACAATTTATATCAAAAGATTGGCAATTGTTTATGTCCAATTTCAATGTTAAATTAATTATAATGACCACCATTGGATAAAACGGTAAAAATATATTCTAATTATAATTTAATACCACTAAATAGTATAATTTATCACTATAAATTATTTTGATTATAAAAGTTGTTTTTAAGTATTTTTCACTATTCATAAAAATTAGAAGTTCTCAGAAAATACCCAAAATTCAACATAGGATAATTTCGATATTCCGAATCCAAAAATGAAGTCCATTTTGAAATATAATATTTCTATAATTTTAAAAAGTGGTTATTACTATTCATAATGGCTACTTTGATTAGTCGTTGTGTTTTAGAACTCGAAGTTGCGTACAATGCATGCCATTGCATTATTGAATGAGAAGCGTATCGTGGAAGCTCGGGGTGTTACATCCCAAGGTGGTGGACTGTTTGAATTAAAAATATGTCCCTTTTATTGGATTTAAAATATAAAAATTTTTATAGAATAATATAAAATTATATTATTCTTACAATTTTTAGATACAAATGATTAAAGTTCACCCTCCAAATCTGGTATCCATTGGGATTTTGGAGATATTGTTATTATTATTTTCCCAAACCATGTTATACTATCCAATATTGTGTTGAACTTTCCCTAAACTAAATGTGAATGAAATAATGGCAATGAATATTACCTCATATAGGAACCATTTATTCTTAATACTTCCACTCCATCATCTTTAATTTCTCTCCTCAAAATTTCAGCTAAATTTGAGGATTGGATTTGGAGGAATGTCAAGAGTGGTTGGATGTTTTCAAATCCCATGAAAAATTATGGGATGTAATATAATGCATAAATTGAGGCCCATTTGGATTTATTTGGGACCTAAAGTTTTTATCCAATATGTAATTACATATTTCAGAACACAATATAAAGTTTCATGAAATTTTTGTTTCTATTGTAAGACCAAATATTCAATAATCATGTATGGTCCAGTTTTCATCACATTTTCAGTGGGTCTTCTTGTGTGGTCTATATGGACCTTAAAATGGTCTAATTATACAAATATAAAATTTAATGGTTTTTATTATTATGAATAAGGAACACTATAAAATAAGAACAAGACAATTTAGATTAGTAGGGTGATATTTATGATTATAATATTAAACAGACCTGAATATAGATTATTTGGAACAATGCTCATAAATTGTATTTAATAACAAAACATGTGTATTTAAAACCAGTTATGAAAATTTCATTAAAAATAAGTAAGGGGATTAGAAGAAAAATTATTAACATGTGAATAACATCATATCCCCCACACATAGGCTTGTTCATGTTCTCATGTACATCAAATATAGAAACACAACTAAATCATTTTCACCATCTCGAAAATATGGGAATTTTATTTTATCCATTATAAGCGGTATATAATAGTTTACTCACCAAAAAAATAAATCACCCACAAATTTATTAAACAAATCATCTTCCCAAAAAAAAATTATTTTATTGTTCAAAATTATAAATGAAAAATGTGGGAACCCATGGCTCACTACTCTCAAGAGAATAAAAATATATTTAAAGAAGTCCACTCATTCACTAAACAAAAGTGAAAATATTATATTTTGTAAGAGATATCAATTTCTATTCCCTATTCTAAAGATAAAAATACTAAATAGAAAATTAAAGTAGTTTTTCTAGTGGCCATGGTATGGTAGGAATATAATGTCTAGAATGGTGGAAAATATGGGCAAAACACAAATATAGAAAAATAAATGCACACTTTTTTGGGAAATGATATGTGGAAGGAAATGAAAAATCATATTTAAGAGGGAATGAATGTGCGGGGGAAGAAAAAACTAGGGTGAAAATTTGAAAGATATGAAATGTTGAGATATTTACAAAACATGAAACTTATCCCAATGACTTAAGAAAATTATGATGTAAGTGTTCTTTTTTCTAGTTTATTTTTTTTATCAGAAGTTGAATGTTGAATAATTCTCACACCAATATCCCAAACCTTTTTTATATCATCACTAAAATAATTTTAATAGTTATAATAATATCAAAGTACAATAAAGAGTTATTTTTTACCTTTCTAAGACACAACCCATTTTTGTCCCATTTTTTTTTTACTTCAAAAGTTTTCAATTTTTTGAAATATTTTTTATAATATGTACAAAATCAAATAAACATGAATCCATTCAAAAAATTATAAGAATGAAACCTCTCCCAACACCTAAATATAATCGTTCCCTAAAATATATTATGACATTTTTAAAATTAAATAATGAATACCAAAAATGAAATTCGTTCCCACAAAATAAAATTTTTAAAAATTATGGGATGATGACCCCTGTAGATACTAGGTAGGAAAAAGTTTTGTGCTTGTAATGTGGCTATCAAAAAAATATTTTCATTGGATTTATGGAATTTAAAATGAAGGATCAATGTAAAAATAATGAGAGGATATTGGGAAATTATGATTCTCATGTGGTTCTGAAAATTCTTTTATTAAATTAATGTTTTCTAAAGTAAGGAATTCAGATCGAAGGTTCAACAAATCAAGGCTACAATTAGGGGTGAAGCAGTTACAATATGAAAATATTGATATATGTGACATTAGTATGAAAGATAACATTATTCTTCATGGTTAGGAGACAATTATTTTACAAATAAAAAATCTGGCATTCAAAATTAATTGGTCTTGACATAATAATAATTGTGACTTTTTTTCTATTTTTTCTATTTTTTTTTGTTTTTTATACACAACCACAAAAAATAGAAAGAGTAAAAAGGGTTTTATTATGAATGTTATAAAAGAAAAATATGTGATAATGATATAGGAATAATAAGAAATAGATAATTATAGAGATGCAGAGGGATAGTGGTGGAAGAATAAGAGAGGGAGAGGTAGTTAAAGGGAATGTGGTGCCCCATGGTTTGGATATGGTGGGTCATCATCTCTATCTAGTGGCGGGCCTACTGTAGTATTTGGGGATACATTGGAAGTTTATATGGTTCTCAGGATGTGTGTCCTCTCAGGGTGATTGTTTTATAGATTCCAATTAACCATGAAGGTCCTTTGGGAAGAAGGGTATTGGACATGCACTACACCAAATGGGTAAACCTTAGTAGTAATTAAAGGCCCTTTCTAATGAGAATTATACTTACCTGGGTGAAGTAAAAATTAATAATTGAAGAGAATAAAATTTTCACCTTCATGGAATACCATTCTAAAGATGTTTTTATCATGGAGTCCTTTAGCCTTTTCTTTGTATAGATTATAATTCTCATAAGAATAAATTCAAAGCTCCTATAGTTCATTAAACTAAACCAATATTTCTTTACTAGATCTTTCATAACAAAAATTTCATGTTTTAACAAATCATAATTACTTATATTGGATTTTAATTTTTATATGACACTCCTTAAAAAAACTAGCCTAATTGAAGACATCTTGATGGGTGTTTTATACAAGGTTCAATAAGTCCAAAGCACTTCACTAAGTCATTTAGGTCATTATTTTCTTGTGTACTTACCAATTCAATCAAAAAATATTTTGACTTCTCTATTATAATCTTCATCCATTCCATTTTTTGGGGGTGATATGCAGTTGATTTCCTAGGTTTAAACCCATTAATTTTTAAAATATAATCAATGGTTCGATTAATTAAATGGGTTCCTAGGTTAGTTATCAAGCACACGATGATCAAAATTAATGGAAGATGTGGGTTTTATGGAACTCAATAACAGTTTTTACATCATCCTTCCTTGAGGTTTTGGCATCAACCCACCTAGAAAAAACAATTACTACTAGAATAATGTATGATAATTATTTGGAAGGGGTAATGGTCCCATTAAATCGATTCAAAAAACATAAAATATCTCAAAAAATATTAAAGAGTTTTTGGGAATTTTACTTATTTTAGAAATTATTCAAATATTTTGGTAAGTGGGAAAAGATTTATAGAACTCATGTGAGTCCTTAAAGAGTAATGTATAGAAGAATATAGAGTCAATGACCTTTAAAGAGGTCCTTTTTGGTCCAATGTGGCCACCACCAGGCATTGAGTGGAAGAATTATAAGATGATGGAATGATCATCTCCATAAGAACATCTCCTAATTAAATTGTCAACCCCAATTTTAAAATGTTTATTATCTTCCAAAAAATATTATTCGGAATCACTTTTCATATTCAATTTTTTTATTTTGAAAACATTTTATGAAAAAAACTAGAAACAACATAATTTATATTTTATGAATACTATGGTAACTTTGGATTGAGATATGAGAGGTGATTAGAGGGAAATTCCGGATCAATGATTTCAAAATGGGAATAAATGGGAATTCTACTCTGTGATCCGCCCCATGTTTTATTTTATATATTTATCGTTGATCTCAAGGTAAAAATATTAATTAATTTGGATCCATCTTTGTAGCCTTGGTTTGGAATCTATTTTCATGAGTAATAAATTTAAAGCTGAATGGTCTGTAAAGATGATGATTTTAGAACTTAAGTGATAGGGAAAAAATTAATCCAAGTCAAAAAATATATCTAGAAGTTCATTTTTAGTGAATTTTTAATGATATTGAGTTTCATCTTGTGATTTTTACACCTAATAGATGACATGAGGAATTTTTCTTCTTTGTTTACTAAGAATGGCCCTAATGGACCTATCAAAAGAATCACACACCATTTTGAAGGGTAATGACCAATATGGAGGTTTTATTATTGGGGAATATGTTATAAAAACATTAATTTCAATGAATTATTTATTTTAATATTCATTTAAATGAAATATAACATCATTTTGGAGTAGATGAGTGAGTGGGAGGGAAATCATATCGAAGTTTTAGATGAATCTCCAATAGAAACTAGTATGATCAAAGATTGAATGAATGTATCAAATTTATGTAGGTTTAGGAAGTAATATAATAATATCAATTTTAGAAGTATCAACTTGAATACCCTCTTGTAAAATTATGTTACCTAGAAGAATATTATTAGTAACCATGAAGTGAATTTTGTCGAAATTCAGAACAAGGTTACATTTGACACACTTTTGAAAGACTAAATAGTGATAATGAAACAACGATTCCAATTAATAACCATAAATGATAAATTAATCAATTAATACCACCATAAAATTCCCAATTAATTTAAAAAAATACTCATCATACACATCTAGAGTGTTGCATAAGATTTGAAAATGCCAAAAGAAATTATCTTACATGCATATATTCCTATGGGGAAAGTTAAGGTAGACTTTTCTTGGTCTTGAGGTGCAACTGGGGTTTGGAAGTATCAAGTGTATCCATCAAGAAAGAAATAATGTGACTTTCAATCTAATTACTCTCATATTTTATCAAGGAAATGAAAAGGGAATTATTCTTTTTGTGTTTTAATATTAAATTTTTGATAATCAATACACACATCCCATTTTTTACTCAATTTGTGACCACCTATCCATGTTAGTTTTGACAAAATTTATCCCAACATTATTAGGTACAACTTTAATATGACTAATCCATTCACTATAAGAAATTGGGTAGATAATACCAGCTTAAAGATGCGTAGTATTCTCTTCACTAACTACCTCAAGTATCAGTGGATTGAGTCTTATTTGAGGTTTTATGATTGGTTTGGATGAATCTTATAGATGAATTTTATGCATGAAAAGTGTATTGTTGATGCCTGTTATTTCATCTAGGGTCAAAAGTAAGGCATTTTTTTCATATAACACCTAGACAAGGTTGGAATTCTTATTTTCAGAAAGTATTATAGATATAATGAGGGGATAAGAGTGATCATGGAAAATGAATATATATTTTAGATGTGATGGAATGGGTTTTAGATTAGTTTCATCATTCATTTATGGAAAGTTAAATATTTCATGAAACTGTGGGAATTGTTTGTTCCAATAATCCATGGAGTCAACATGTCAAAAAAAATGTCATTAATCCATAAGGGATTTTTTGGATATACACAATATTAATTAAATGAATTTTAAATAAGCAAAAGCTGTTAATCACATAACATCCTAAAATTATGACTCAACACTAAGTAGATATTTACTCAAACACTTGGGTGGTTAATAATCTTGTTAAATATTCTTATGTCAATGATTTAAAAGAATAATATAATTAAAATGAAAAGAAAAGAGTAGTGTGGTGAACACACGAACATGAAAAGTAAAGACCACTAAAAGATAATTTTTATTGAATGAGAAATTTAATGAAGTGAATGATTTTAAAATTTATTTAAATAATTTTAAGTACATTAATATTAAACAACATAGGGTATATGTGGAATATATATGATGATGAGGAAGAATGAATTAATATTCAATTGAAATGAAAAAAGACATTCAAGACTAAAATTGAAAATTCATGAAGTATGTGAAAAGAAAGCATAGAGGAATGATATATCGAGTAGAAAGTTGAGTTTGTAAAGTCCTTCCATTCCCTTTTAAAGTCTATAGTCACACCAACGAATCCTCCTAAGCTCTAAAATTATATAATTTTTTATGGAGAAGATGGGAGGGTATTTATTAACCATGGTGGTTGACTGTTTGCATTCTAAATCTTCCACTCAAGTTACCTCACAAATATTAAGATTTAAAAATTATAATATTAAGATATCTAATTCTCAAAATTATTATATACATACGTATAAATTTCAACGTTAAAATTTGGAGTCCAATGGAATTTTTTATCCAAAGTTTTTGCAATTTTCTCAAACCATGTAATGCTGTCCAGTTTTGTGATGAATTATTACATTATCTAAATGTGAATACGTTTATGTTTATGAATATTCCCTCATATCCAAAACATATATTCTAAAAATTTGTGAATATACATATTTAATTTATTACGGCCAAAATTTTTCTTGATTTGTTGATTGGATTGTGAGGATTATCAAGAATTGTGGGATGTTTTCAAATCCAATATAGAATTGTGGGTTGGACTTTCATGTATTAATTGGGTCACTTTTTTATTTATTTGGGAATTAAATTTTTATACAATATTTAATTGGATATATTTTAACATGATAAGAAGTTTCATCAAATTTGGGATAAAATATTAATCCCAAAATTTAAATCATCATGGATGATCCTGTTTTCATCATAGATTCAGTGGGACTTTTTGTGTGGTCAATTGGGACCTTAAAATGGATTAATTTTCCAAATCTCCAATGTAATTACTTGTAGTATTATGAATATAGATACCTAAAAATAGTAATCACACAATTTTGATTTGTAGGGTGAGAGTTACGATTAAAATAGTAAACATACTTGAATCTGGATTGTTTTAAACAATGACCACAAATTATATTTAATATTAAAACATGTTCATTTCAAACCAATTATGAAAATTTCCATGAAAATCAGTAATGGGAGTCGATAAAAAAAACTAAGAATAATTTAATTACATCAATAAAATGTCACATTCAAATCATGGACTGGTTAGTGATATCCATAAGGTACTGGGCCACTGGGTGTGTTGGAACACACCTCGAACTGACATAAAACAAAATGATGACGGATCTTATGAACATGGTGTTTTGAGTGGAGGGAGAATTGTTTTTGATAAATAGTGGTTAGTGGTGTAATCCTATCACAAATTCTATTAGATGAATAATTATCTATTTGATGAATCCAGGATAATGTTTTGTAGTATTGCCTTATGAAAACTTTACCACATCAATCTTGATGAGGTAGAAAATGTTTTTTTATTATTATACACAACTATTTTTGGTGACATTCTCTTTCCCACTAGTCCACTATTTACCATTAAATAGAATTAAATCACCATATCATACAACTAGTGGATATTTACTACACATAGAGTGAGGGTAATAGGATTTCATACATACTAGATTATAAAGGGTGATCAGAATAATCTTTTATTATTTATTATAGTTTGAGATATTTACCTTCTGATTACATATAAGTCTCATGGGAGGATGCCCTGGGGATACAACAATTTAAGAACACCTTGAATACCAGGACAGAGAGATTTTATAACCATACTAAATATTTAATTTCTAGTGAGTTTAATCTATGGAAAAACTTTTCATCTGTTACAAGGATAGTTCGATGTTAGTCTTTGGGATATCTATAAGTTCAGGTAAATAACCTTCTTGTGGGGTTTGAATGATCAATTTCTCTCTTCTCATCACATTTGGGGCAATGTCAGGAATACACATGTTATAGAAATAGGGATTCTAATACTAGTTTAGGGAGAATTGAAAAAGGATTTTATCATATCCATATCTATCCCCTTCAGTACATGGATCAATATATTTTTAGACCATCCTATATAAAGTCAATGGGAAAATATTTTAATTTCATGCCCTACCTAGAAAGCTATAAGGTCTCCAAATAACTATTTGTCTATCCTAGATGATAGTAAATACATAAATTGTGGTTACTATATCACGATATTGATTATATTTGATCTTCAACTAATAAGACTTCTATCCATGTTCCTTAGTTGGTGGTTGTTACAAGTATGAGATTCATGTATAGGTATTAGGGAAAACACTCTCATAATGGATTATCAACATAATTACGGTTTACAAGTGAATAATATTATGTTATACTTAGGGATAATTTACTAATTAATGGTTCAATATGAATGGAATTAATCCCCTTATAGGCCTTGCAATCTAATCCAACTCCTACTAGGCTGGATAGTAGTGCACCATGGTGATTTTTACCCGAGGTATAAAATATTGGATCCTTGATTTCCATGTAGTCCCGCATTAATAGATATCGTAAGCACACATCTTATAAACATTGATTATAATGATTTAGATCACCTTGTGGGAGACCATTATTCGATTTCATTTTATCCTTAAAAATATCCCATTATTATGATAGTGGTTATAAGTAATGATTCATCTATAGTTTATTCATAGAAGACCAAACTAAAGGATGAAGTTATCAAAAAAATGGTTGGAAGGGTATCAATTTAGAAACCCTATTTGAATTCTAGGTCCAGAAATCAGTTTTGATATGTTTATAAGGTGAATATAAATCCTTTATATGTGTTGTGTGGTGAGAAACAACCAATTACCATGCCCAAATTCTATCTAATATTGATGGAAACTAATCGCAATGCCCTAATAACTCTACTACTGGTCATGAAATAAATTGGTTTATCCATGGAGTATGATCGATCATGTGTTTAATGCTATCGTGGATTATATTTAAGAAGTACCACTCTGAAAATACTTATACTACAATTTCAATCTATCGAGGAAGAATAATAGGAAGTAATGCGGGATGATTACATCATTGATCAGGGATGTTGAGCCGATGAAATAAAGGTCCCCACTAATGGTCAGGGTACTATGATATTTGTCTCTCTAAGTAAAGGTATTCAAATAATATATATTGAGGTACTTTTAAAAAAAGTGTACATAAAACCTTTATTATACAAGCTTCCTTAGATAAGGTTTCTCTTGATCAAGATATTGTAAATCCCATTCTAATAACATTCTCACGAACAATATATAATTTATAAATGTGTGCCTACATTTTGTAGTAAATTATTATCCTTGAGGACTAAGAATCTTTTAACACTAATAATACATTCATGAATTTATTGATAATTGAAAGGGCATGGAAAAACATATATTCCTTAATCAATCAGACTCTAATTACTTATATGGAGAATAAATTCAACCACCTCCATCAACAATTTATAGGAAGCTACAAAGGTGCATCAGAATACTATAAGTTTTACCCAATTATTCATCAAATTATGGATATCTGGGAATGAATATAAATTCAATAAAAAAATATTCACAAAATAAATAGTTCAGTCCATCAAATATAACTCATGGGTAAAGTTCCCTAGTAGTTTTCTTTCCACAGTAATAAAGAATCACAACTTCTAGATAAGGTATCCACCTTGACCAGAGATTTGAAGGGATATGGATCACATGTTATGAGGGTTAAATCACTCTAATAAGAAGTGATTACTAGTATTAAAGACACTAAGTTGATGTTCCAAGAGTTATCCCAATAGATTATAGAAATATATCTTTAGTTTGAGGCTAAATCTATAAATTGTATAGTCCTCCAGTGATTAATTGACACATGCCATCAATTGTTGAATAATCTATAAAATCTATATTAATAAATACTATATTAGATATTTTCTATTTCTTCTCATTATATATGATGATGGTGGGAGACCCTGATCTAAATCACCAATCCATGATAATTATATGAGGATATCATGGTCTTTCCAAGGATTAAAAAACTATGGAAAATGATTCTGTTTTTGAGCATCAACATAGTATTGATGACACCAAAAAAACCAATAATGTGTCTTCGGACTCTATGGAGGGTATTATTTGATATATCAATATAATAAAGATATAATTCAACATTTCTATGAATCTCTATCAATATTTTTAAAAATGAATAAATATAAGTCTCTATTTCCAATATCTAACCATCTATTGAATTATATCCTATCTGAATATCACTTCATAATAACATAAAAAACCTTCCAATAGAAATATCGAGATAACCTAAATCCACAAAAAAATTTAATTTGAAATAGATAATTTAATAATTTTTCCCAAAAACTTTAATTGAAAATATTTTCTCTTAGGCATAAGTCATAGATAATATATGTACAAGTACCATTACCGTAACACTATAGTTTTTACAGTCGTATATGGATAATTTTTTATGGGACATAGATCAAGGATGGGTATATGAATAAAAACTATCATAATAAACCTATATTTTTTTTATAAAGATTTGGATGGGAGTTGAATCAATGTGATGTGGACCACAAATAGAGAATTTTGAAATGGGGATGCCAATGTTCTAGAGGTCTTGAGTAGCTTGAAGATAAATTGTCACTCACATTATATGGATCATTATGATCGACATACAAAGGGGAATGGATGGATTCTATAATTTGTTTCATAGTTTTAGGGGCCTATAATGAATACATTTACTTTTAAGAGATTATAAGGAAAACAACATAGATTTGTGTATTTTTATTTAATAGAATTAACTTTTTTCTAAGAATCATATGGGAGAGGTTTTGTAGGAATGAGTTTGGAATATTCTTATAATTTTCTTCTTGGGTGTTTAGATTGAGGAGTTTTATGCCATTTCAATTTTCAAAAGAAGCTAATTTTTTCATAGATCAAGAAGAGTGTATGTTCAGCAAGCGATGATCTGAATTTGTTTTTCCAAATCACTCTTTTTGGGTTTTCAACAAGTTAAGAATTTTCATCTTTTGCCACAAAAATGATTCTTTATTATAAGTCATATAAATGTAAGTAATGCTTAAAGACATAAAACATTGACTAAAAGTGAGTTGATATATATATCAACATAGGTGAAACAAAAATGATCGGAATGGATATTATAATGTCAAAAATAATTAATTCCTTAAGAAATGGAACAAAAGGTTTATGGTAATAGTGTTTGGTCCATAATCTAAAGATGTTTTAGGTTAAAAATATTTGATGTAAATGGTACTGATGTTTATGGTCATAATATTTTACTAAAAAGTGTACCATTTAACCAAGCATGTGAGAAAGATATTGACTTTATATGAATGATAGATACATTTCTTGTATAAATTTACTTATGGCCATGTGCACACAATTTAAGGTCATATTTATTAATCCCAGGGGTAAAAAATGAAAATGTGAATTGGTATTAAGCTCCAATATAATCCTCACACATTTTGAATAAGGAATAATGAAACTATAATTTATGATTTGAGTTATTTTGACTAGGATTGGTTATATGGGACATGTATGAAAGGGGTGGCCACTAAACACATTTGAATGGAGAGTTTCCCCACGATACTACAAGGTAGTATATAGAATAGAGTAATCTCTCTTCATGATAAATACATGATTTTGGTTGGAAATCCATATTGGGGGAATGTATGTATTTCTATATTCAGGTCATGTATGAATATATAAAGAAGTTTCTTTTGGAACTGAATGCAGTTATTACGAATAATCATGAATGGTTTATGAAAATATGAGTCACCTGAGGAATGAAGTACAGTTTATTGAAAAAGGGATGTTCAAGAAATGTATTGCTGGAATTATAGTCCTAATTTTTTCATGTCTAGGATATTATGATCCAATATAAAAATTTGAATATGAATGATAATAATGGGATTATTCTAGAATATATGGTCTAGAAATCACTATGCATCCTATAATAAATAGAATCAAGCCATACATAGTTTTTTTGAATGTAGTCCCTATATAAATCTTGGTAATATGTAGGGAGATTGCATCTTTTTTATATTTGTATGGTATTAAAACAAAATGAATCTCAAGGTATTATACCTAGGATATGATATATGTATTGCCTTAGTAATGGATCATTAAATCCTATCATAAATTTATATACATCAACCATATTATTATTACCTTTAAATATATTTAAATATCATGTAGAGAAGGGGTCACATATGATGGGTTACTCTATTTAATTTAAATCACTTTCTAGATTGACCATTTTTCATTCAGTTTTACTTCATTCGACAAGGATCTATATGTTTTCTAGTTTAAAATAATTGGAAAAGGTCCTTAAAATAGTGTATTTACACATATCCAAACCATAAACTAAATGAGATGGCTTCTTCTCAGTGCTGAACCTATTATGAAAAACTCTATTTGTTATAAAGGGGTCCAAACATTATGATAAAGAGGTGGGTTTTTATTTAGATTTATGGTGGGGCCCTAGATAACTGATCTGGACATCATTACATATCCTGAAGTAGTAAAAATAAATCCCTATATAGTTCTTAGCAGGAATACTTTGAGCTTATATGGATTGAATACATGGGAGAGGGATGAAATATGTGGTAACCCTAGTGTGATAAGAAGACATGAAAACCTAATTTTCAAGTGGAATGGTCTCAAAACAGGGGAACACCTGGTGAAAGTTTAATTTTGGGTTATAATTAAGATATAAGATCCTATAATTTATATGTATCCTACATTAATAGAAATCAATCCATATACAGTTATTTTAGGTTGGGGGCATTATTCTCACAGTAGAGTAGGTAAACTATGACACCAATATGGTTGAGCGCAAACACAATTGTAGTGTTACCGATGAAGATGGATTTTCAAGGATAGGAAAGCACTGGCATATGGGATAACACATTTTTAGTATAGTTTCAAGGATATATCTATTCCTGTGGATCAAACATATATCTTGATCATATGTAGGATAAGAAATTTTCATTTCATAATCGAATAATGTATATGTATGAATGTGTTGGTGAAGTTATTATAGGGATTTGATAATCATGTGAGGAGATTATGGCATGAATAGATGAACCCTATTAGTAGTTTATGGTAATGTATGATGAACCACATATTGAACAATTAACTGTAAAAGGAAACGAATTTTGGTATATATTTCAATGAAAATATGGCTCAT
Organism: Viscum album; assembly: GCA_963277665.1. NCBI lineage: Eukaryota > Viridiplantae > Streptophyta > Magnoliopsida > Santalales > Viscaceae > Viscum > Viscum album. The sequence goes on along the minus strand of OY728157.1, from coordinate 448,330,508 downwards.
GATTAAAATAGGAAGACCCTATCTCAATGGTGGACCCATTTAGTAGAAACAGGATATGAATTAAAGGGAATAAATTTCAAGATGAAACAGATATTTTGTCAATATCTATGGTTGGTCCCAGGAAAAGTGATATTGGTGTCACTATATATCGTGAAGGTGTAGGAATCACTCCAAACATAGTTCTGATCGAGCATCTTCTCTATAGATCAAACTCATATATCAATGAGGGAAAATGGTCTTGACCTTAATATAGGTCCATTGAGAAAACTCAATGTGGATGAGGATTCCCAAAACTAAGGTGTAATGAGACATTTTTGTTTATAAAATTCAAGGGAAGTCCTAGATGGATGTCTAGGTTTCACTATATATGATATAATAATAAGAATCAATCCACACTTAGTTCTTGTGAGTAAAAAAAGTTTACATGAATGGGGATCCATGTGCCAAGAAACTCTTACATGGATTTAGATCACATTTAAGGGAGTAAGTATATATAGAGTATTATAATTTATGTATATTAATGTTCTATAATAATGGAAAAATATTGTGTAGTTTTAACATCACCTGAAATTTATGGAATTACCTCCCAAATCTAAAAACTTAGGCATCTCAATTATTAATATCATGAAAATCAACCAAAACCATTAATCTCACACAAGCCTTTCTCAGTGTGATAAAAAAGAGTTTATTATAAAATTATCCACAATGAAAAAGAGAACCTACCAAGTTCAAGTGTTAATCATGTAGTTTAATATAATATGGTAAGGATATAAGGGATATGTAGTCTATGGTCATGTGTAATGGACCAATTGAAAAGGGATTTACATGGATCTAGGTCATGAGAAATAGAAAAAGGTGAATTAATTTTAATTATGGGTTACCAAGTTACCCACCAAGAATGAGGGGAAACCTAAACATTATTATGGAATAGAGTTTGTTGGGGAATTTTAAAATATATTTTGTAGCACAATGTCTATTTTGGGATGGGCCACCATGAATACTAGAATTGTATTATAGAAACATGATGTAATTTTACAACAATACATTATTATGGTTAAAGGACTTAAGAGTATCCAAAATTGATCTAGAAAATGTGTAAGAAAGGTGGGTATCACAAAGAAGACCTCTCTAGGAAGTTTGAGGTCATACAAGTTGGACTGTATATTATCCATTTTTATATTATCTAATAAAGGATCAAATATCAAAAAGATTAACTATCATGTTATAACAAACATTATCCATATTTAACATTAACACTTGATTTATTATATAATACTACACATAATACAACCTTAATGATTGATATTTTTTGTGTATTTGGGAATTAAGTACATTACATAACAACGTAAAATATGGAATACAACATATTTATTGAAAAGTTTTCTAAAATACTCAAAATACTCCATCAAACGTAAACCTACATTGGATAACCTGGGGATATAAATAAAAAATGGGTAAGCTATAAATCCCACATGAAAATAATAATGGAATAAGTTATACATGTTAGACAATAGGAATATCAATGAGTATTAAAAGGAAAATGAATTTTAATGCATGATATAACAAAATAATCATAACATGGAAAATACGGAAATAATATAAAGAAATAAAATCACAAACATAGGTCAAGGCTAAAACCACCAAGACATAGAGGTAGAAAAAATACCCCAGAGGATTCAGGTTCACTCACTATCTCAATGTGGAATATCAGGATACTAAAAAATACCCAATGCATTGAAGCACTATCTAGGTGCACACATCATATTCATTTAATTATAATTATTAAGTGTGCCACATAGATCATACAATGTTGATTAATTTATCATAATAATTTATTACACGATCAGGGAAAGTGGAATAAATACATGTAATTCCCCAATCAATAATTATATGTGTATAAATGTGAAAAATCTTGATATAAAAATTTGTATGGTATTCACTATATAATCATTTTGGAATTAAAAATCGTGATGACATTTCAAAAGCATAACAACATTACTTAAATATTAATAAAAATGTTTGTTGAGAGAAAAATTGGTCTAACATAATTTGGACTTAAAATGGGTAGTAATAGAGACATTTAAAGGAATGTACGAATAGTGATAAATGGAAATAGGTTTCATAAGTTCATAAATATACTTGAATAAAGAAGAGAAGGTGAGGATACTTTAGGGAATTTTGGCATATTAATAGATTAAGTAAGAGTCCAAATGAGGGAGGATAAATGAACCCTCATTAAAATAACATAAATATTATAATAGGGGAATGATTATAAATGAATTTAAATATAAAAAATTGAAATTAAAAGAACAAATATGAATGAAGGTGCTTGAATTTCAAAGGATGAGAGGAAGGTGATGACCCCTTACTTGAATGTGCGACTTCAAAATCTTGGGAGGGGATTATTGGGAGCTTGGGTGAACATTGGGAGAATTATAGAGATTCTAGGATAGAGTATGATCATTCTATAATGAGTTATATTTAATATTAAAGGTATATTGAGTATTTTTATATAGGAAAATTGGGATATTTCTTTATTATTTTGGTTTTGGACTCTACAAAATAAAATATCCAAAACCAAAAACCATCCCTTGGTTTTTCCCATAGATTCCTATAAATGGGATCAATGCTCAATATTTTATAATTGAAATGGAATAACATATTAAAATATTTCCCTTTCTTATGTGGAGGTGAGTCAAACTCTTAAAGCATGGATTTTAAAACCTAAAAATATATTATAAGTTTTGGAGGATTTATAATGGCTTTAAAAAAAATTAAATCAACTTAAAATCACATTATTTTAAATGGAAAACATATATTTTGTCATGTTCTCCCATTTTCATGTTGGTATGGGTAATTATTACATTATCCCTTTAGAATAATTTTTTCATCCTTCACTTGCTGGTATACCAGACACTTTGATGTATATTCAATGATCTTCATCTTCATATATTTCCACCATTAGTGCTCATAGAGATACTGATACATCTGTTTTCTTTGAGGATGAATGGAGAAAGTTGAACTATTTTCATCATCCAATAGTTACTTCCTTAACTCATGATTTTATAGAACACATAGTCTTGACCCAAATCTAACAATTCATTTTTCATCAATTTTAAACGATGAGGACATTCCCTTTATCAGGGCTTTCACCTTCTTCTAAAATTTGATATCATTTCTTTTATAATCCTTTAACCATTCCAAAAGAGAGAGTTGAGAAATAATTTGTGATAGGATCGATGATGTTCCTTCTTTTATGATTCACATGTACATCCATTGCAGGTATAAAAAGATTGGATCCATATCAATTCTAATTATTGATAAAGATGAATGATCATTTCAACTTAGAGCATTCACCATTTTTTTTCATTATGAGGATGGTCGTGCATTCAACAGTCATAGTCCTTGATCAACTCTAACCATATTTGTTGGCGCATATTCAACTATTTCATTGTGAATATATACATGAGGATTCTATGATCTGTATATATCTCACAGTTCTCTGCATAGAGATTATTTTTCTAGTTTTTCAATGAAAAGATCACAACTTCCATCTTTAGATCATGTGTGGGATATTTTTTATAATGAACTATCAATATCCTTGAAGAATTGGATATGAATTTTTCATTCTACATTAACACACATCCTAATACCTTATTTGAAGCATCACTGAATACTATGAGGAGTTATACACTTCTGGGGTGTGTGATCACATGCGCAATGATGATCCTCTTTCTTAACTTTTCGAATATCTCTTCAAATTCATAATTATAAAAAAAACATGAATCCCTTTCATGTTATCTTAGTAAAAGGGTTTGAGAATCATGATAAATTTATCAATAATTATAAATAATACCTGTTAACCCAGGGACACTACGGATATCTATCACAAATGTTGGTCTCAACCATACTTCAATTGATTCCATCATTGAAGGGTCGATAGATATTCCATTTCTTGTAATGATATTCCCCATGAAAGATAATTCCTTCAATAAAAACTCTCATTTTTTTGTAATTTTCGTAAGGATTTCTCTATAGTAGGGTCTTTAGAAAATTTCTTAGAAGCTCTACACAATCCTCCTTTCTTTTGTTTTATTTTAGAATATAATCTGTAAATACTAAAAAAAAGTTGCCAAGGTAATATCTAAAGACTCCGGTGATCATTTCCATGAATATTTATGGATAATTAGTGAGTCTGAATGGAATCACTATGAGCTCCAATTATTTATACCTTGTACAAAAATTAGTCTTGGGTATATCTTCCTTCCTCACCCTTACTTGATAATATTCCGACTGGAGAACCATGTTAGGGAAGTATTGTACTGCACATAGTTTATCAAACAATTCATCCATTCATGATAGAGGATACATGTTATTTATTGTGATCTTTTTGATCTCATGATAATGTACATAAAGGTGCATTGACCCATCCTTCTTCTTGACAAAGATAACATGTGCACCCTATGGTGATGCACATGGGCATATGAACCCTTCATCTATATTCTACTTTTGTTGTTTCGTTAGCACCTAATATTCTAAAATTACCATTTATATGGAGTATTAGATAATATAAATTGCCTAGGAATATTCTTAATTGAAAATTCAACCTCTCATCTAGGAGGAAGACTAGGAATTTCCTTAGGAAAAAACAACTGTATATTCCCTCTAATAGGTAGGTCTTGAAGGGTGGTTCATGTTTAAGACTCAATAATTTGAAATAGATAAACTTGATCATAGGTAAATAATATACATGCTTGAGATGATGGTACTAAAGAAGATTTATCCTACTCCATTCACTTGTACAGAATTGGAGGATGATTCACAATATTGAGAGTGTTTTCCTTCTCATGTAAATTTATGACGGATCTATATAGGGAAAGAAAATCCATGCTCATAGATTCATCAAATTCTAAAAAATTCAGAATTAAAAGGTATGATGGGAAGTTCAACACATAAAATTTTACAAGAGAGGAATTATATACTTGGGATGCCAAAATTTACCCATTTTATATTTTCACCAATAGATCTACTTCAATGATTTTTGGAGGTGTTTAAATAGTTATACAAAACATTCATGATATGGAGAAATGTGTAGAACCTAAATAAACAATAACATTCACTGTTCAAGAGTGAATAAATAGCATACCCATCACTACTTTGTTGTCAGGATCCACCTTAGTGGTTTTTATGAAAAATTATCACCATTATAGCCTTGGAGTTTATTGGTTGTCTCTGACAACCATTAGATTATGGAATTGACTTGTAATGTTTCCTTATTCCTTGCAGTTGAAGCAATGAACAATGTGCTAAGGGTTGACTAGAGAATTATTTTCCTCTATTACATTAGCTGGATTCTCCAATCAGCAATTGAAAACTAGGTGTCCCTCTTTCCGACACTAAAATCATTTCATTGTTCCCCTTAGAAAATTTCCTAGGTGATTCTTCCCACACCTTTGGAAAGTGGTATGTGTCACTATTGAATTTATCCATCGGACAACCATAATTATATTACACTTTAGGCTTCTTATCCACATGATACCATTGAGATTAACCGATAACAATTTAAACTTTGATGGAACATTAGATAATTTCTTCAAGATATCAAAGTCACAGATCACCTTGGATTTTCGTGGAATTGGTTTTATCACACCAACGAAGCGGTCAACCTTGAATTTATGGGTAATGAAAAATAATAATTTATATCATAAATGTCTTATGATGTTTTCCTCACACACACTGATTGATTAATCATATTTCGGCTTAAGTTCAAGGAAATTATTTTCCATTTTATTTTGAATAGTACAAGGAAAATCTTTATTGAATTATTTTCTGTAATTCCTTCCACTCCATCACTTTGATATCTTTCTCATGCTTTGTATTATTGGTTATGGACCACTATTGATCAGATTCTCTCTCCATAAGATAAAAATATAATAGAACCTTCCCTTTCATACCACATTGTAGGATATACAATATCTTCTCAATAGATTAGACCCATTATTCCATGATATAGGGAACCATAAGACCCCTTGAAAGTAAGAGGCCTTTGTCGCATGAAGATCTGAATTGGGTATTTATCTCTCTTAGGGGGTTTTGGGAACTCCTCTTGATCTTGGTTTCTATTCAGAACCTAAGTCTACTAAGATAGTATCATTATAAAGTTCATGATTCAATCTCCCATCGGGTTGGTCATGTCATTTAGAAATTCATCACATTGCCCGTCACATCGATTGCTTACCTAATTCTTCCTATTTCCATCATTTTCTAGTATAAAGGGAAAACTAGGGATGATTATTTTTAAACTACTAAACACATAAAGGGTAATCCTATGTCATTAAAGAGACAAATTATAAATTACATATATTTCCTTAACTTATGAATCTCTAGGATTTAATCTATATTATTCATGATTTATTTCCTAACACATATTCTTATGGGAATTTTTTATTCCCTTAATAAGGGTTTATAATGAGAATATGAATTTACCCAAGAATATCCCCTAGGATTTTCAAACCAGGTGCACAATAAGATCCATTATCATGTACAAGGTTATCTTGAGTGTGGTTTGAGACACCTTGTTAGAGGTGTTACACCTAGGTACATCTATGCTAGAACCAAGTCCCAATATAGTATCCAGATATGGATTTATTTTCTTGATAAACCACTTAATCTATTCATACATAAATTTAAGGATGTTTTCTTATATTTATTTTTATCCCTATGGTTTTCAATAGAGTTTTCTATTCATAATCCCAAAAATAACTAAAATTTTTGTTTAATAACAACTATAAGTACCTTGCTATATATTTCATATTAATACTAGATTTACTACAAAATAATACACTTAATATAACCTGAATTATTAAGTAGTATAGTTTATTTGGGAATTAGGTACATTACATAACAACATAAAATATGAAATACAACATATTTATTAAAAAATTCATTTACATGCATAAAATAATCCTTATAATGTAAAACTTCAAGGGATAACCTGGGGACACATATAAGATAATGGAGATATATAAATCCCTTAATGGGAATAAACATGGAAAAAGTGATACTATTATGTAATAGGCATATCAATGAGGAATAAAATGAACATGAATAATAAGGAATTACTAACTAAAAGATAAGAATTTTTATTATATAGAGGTAGGGGGATATAAGTCATGGGGGAAAAATAATGGAGGAGCTAGGAATTTCCCCAAAAAATGCGGTTACAATCCTTTATAAACGATCCTATAGTAAAAAATAATCATAAAGAATCATCAGATCCAGCTTTGGTGGCTAAAGCATTTCCCTCAATGTTTCCTTCTCTCCATATGTGCCCAAACCTTATTCCCTGATCCAAAAGGATCCTCCCCTTCCAAATCATATAACACAACCCCCATGGGGTATTCTTCATTCCCTGTATCTTACCAACCAGATGCAACATCCCAGGAAAATAAAGAATATGATATTTTTATATTTATTAATATTTGTGAATTAAATATTAATTTTAATTTAAAGTGGATTCTATGTTCGATGGAGTACCTAACACACAACAATGGTTTTCTCCAAAATATAATGTTTCACACAAGGCGGAGTCATACTGAAAAATAATAATATAATATTATTTTAAATGGTAGTTAACTGCTAGTCATTGTATTGGTGGGAATGAACATAACTAACTATAACAAGATTATACATGTTTGTTAAATGCTTTTACATTTATCCAGTAATAGTAAGAGGCATAAAATGTGAATGAATCCAGTTTTAAGAATAAATATTATAATATTTTTTAAAAGGCTGATTTAGAACCTTTTGATGGATAACCCTTTTTAAATCCAGTTTTGGTAACTATTATATGTTCTATTCGACAAAAAAATTATTTATAATCAAGACATACAAATTTAATTTGGGTAAAATTTTGGGATTTTTATGAAAAAGTTCATTTTTTTAATTAATAGTAGAAATACTGCATTTTAATTCGAAACTACATTTAAATATAATTTATTAATATGGTTATATTATGTTATTCATTAATATTAAAGTGTAATTAGATTATATATTTTCCATTTCATCCAATGTTGGTTATTGGATGTTATTTCACTTTGAAATTGGACTTAAACAACTGTCAATCTTTTGAAAGTTATTATTTAATAAAAACATGATTTTTGGTTTTGACAATATGAAATAATTTTAAATTAATTTCTGAATCTTATGTGTTTTGAATTTGGAAATATGGATTCCATATTTTGAATCTGGAGGTCCAAATTATTTAAATAGGTAACTTTAATTTTTAGACATTATGAATGGTAACTTTAGTTAATATTTTATTTACCATTGTTAAAGGGTAAATCTGGTAAATAAGGGTAAAAAATAATATTATAATAATATTAAATTACCCTAACACATGTCTCAATCCTATTGGATGATACATGTTAGACCATGGGCTTCTTTGGATCGATTTTGGGACACCATGGTGCCACTTGTAAGTGAAAATGACATTATAAAAAATTTATTTAACGTTAAGGAAAATATAATATAAACATAAATCTTTTAGTAATTTTTTATAACGGGTAATATAATTGATATTTTAGACTAAAAATAATCATTATAAATATAAAATATTTCATACATCATGGTATTTTAGTTATAATTTGTAGACATCATATAAATAAATTTATTTATTACACAATGATGATGTAATGATTACCTCATTAATGAATGTTTTAAATAAATGAGAATATAAAGATTAAAATAAAGTTATTTTGAAACTTTTTAGGACATCCACGAATTTTATGGATTTTTATAAAATTTTATCTTTGACATAATGATGTTTTTTTTAAATAATCAAGTTTAATATTTTTTAGAAGTCTTGATATGAATAGTTTATAAATTAACATAAATGAGTTTTTAAATCAATCAATATTTTATTAAGGGATAAAATAGTCTTAAAAATATAATATTTGGAAAATGACATATATTATGTTACTAATATCAATAATTATCCATGTTTTGGTTTCTTGGTATTTTATAGTAAATATATTAACCATATAGTTTGAATATACAAGAGGACATGGTAAAAGTTAAATTAGTCAACTAAAGGGTAATACTAAAGGATAAGGTTAGTATTATACCCCAAACAAGTCTAAAACAAATTGGATGAAAATATTTATAAAAATAATCACTTTATATTCAAATTAAATGAGTTATGGACCATTTAAAATCGAAATTAGTTTATAATAAAATAATATTTTCAAACTTTTTTAAAGAGACCCCCTATAAGAAACCATCACCTCTAACCCTAAATCGAACCACTCGAGCCCCCTTGAATCATCCAAAATCTGCCAAAATAAGCTCCCAAAATCCCTATCTTCCACCTAAGATCCTTAACTTAGGTATAAGGAACTTAGAGAACGTCTTTTGGTTCAAACCAAAGGGAGTTACCCAATTTTAAGGTAACATCTTCTCTCAAGTTCTTTTCTTTTATTTTACTTATATAAGCCTATAAACTCTCATTATTTCATTATTTTATAAAAAAACGTATAATAAATATAAATATATGTTTTTATGATATGTATTCTAACTGAACTTCCACACACCTCCATCTAATGGATACGAACATATTGTTTCTGTGGATGGCGAACAACTGCCTCCCGAAAAGATTATTGTCAATTATCTTCTACCACCTCTTATGGTGTCCATTAAGATGGAGAAATATTTATATTTGATATATATTATATTTATATTGTCTCTATGCTTTAGTATTTTTCATTTACATCATACCTTTATTGTTTCTATAATGGGTAAATATGATAATTTCATTTGAGGAAGTGCAGACTACCGCCCCATCAAAGTGATATGACTCGTTCATGCCATACATGGATTGTATAAAGGATGGAGTTAATTAAATTATATATGATGTTATACTGGAATTATAATATACCTATCTATCATTATGATTTCATTCCATTAAATACGAAATAGAAATGAAAGTAGTGTTTAGGCGTATGTATGACTTACCGTCTCCATCAACGGTGCATTTTATTTCTTATCTCAAAATGTTTTGTACTATTAGAAATACATATATATACTGGATATATATGATATATATGATACCTAAATCATTAATGTCATTATGTAGATAATATAAGTATTTCCATATGGAAAACGTGTAATTATAAGATGTTCTTTTTTGACTCTAGTACCAAATATTGACAAAAATACCTTTATTAACATAAATGATTAAGTAATGTTTATAGCATGATAATAAGTAATATAAAAGGAATAATAAACTTGAAAAATGATTTTAAGAAACTAAAAATTAACTTTAGTTTTTTATTCAGGAGATTAAAGAATAAATGAGTCAAGTCGGACACAAGGTAAAGTACTTTGTCTTCATATCCTTTCATTGAGGAATATTATGATTTATACATGGCTTTCTTTTATTCAGTGTATAAAATCTTTTGAATTTTAATTTCATTAATAGGGAATATTTTTCTACATAGAATTTTACCAAACGATAAAGGGAATGTTTATTTTTAATGTATCCGGTGACAGTGACATTTCCACCACCACAAGTATTATTTAATATTTGGCTTCCTTAACAAGACATAGTGTTTTTAAAAGGAAAATAAATAACATATACAATTTTTTATTTTTTTTATTGAAAATGGTTTTTATAATGGATTTATTATGTCAATATATTAAAATGATTTTTTTTGATTTCAATGTAAACATTTTATCTTTCCTTTGTGATTGTTTTATGTGTTATGAATATGTTAAGGTTCTGGGGAATTGTTTACATATACGGGTGGTTTTGTGATAAACCTAGGGTGGGTGAGCCTGAGATATCTCTACAATGCATTGGTAAACATGATGTGGGTAATCATTAATGTTTCTCCTAAGAGATTTATGGAATATATCATCATGGGTATTCCAACGTAACTCCCTACATAGCTATGAATGCTATAATATAAGTATGTTAAGGATGCTAGAATTTACCTTTATGATTTATGATTTCCATGTGTTATTCATAAATATTAAAATTTTGTGTGCTATGTTAAACATTGAAATGTATGATTTCATAGATTTGTATGTATTTGTGGGATAATGTTTTCTTTCCTTGTTTTATAACCCTTACTGAGATTTTTATGCTCATCCCAAGTTTTTGAAATGTTTTTCACAATATATAAGGAATGTTAAGAGAAAAGAAGAATTCAAGAAGTATTTTATCAAGAAAAGAATTCTGGTTTTCTTTTAAGGGTTTTTATTTTATGAAAAAATGGATAAGGAGTAGAAGTGTCTACTTTGTAACAATAAAGATGCAATGTAATAGTCATGGTCAAATTCGCTAAAACACTAAACCTTAAAATATCCTATATGAGAATTATTAATTTAATTCATGATTTTGTAATGTATAATGTTGCGTCCTTATACCATAAATTTAGGTTCTTTTTACACTTCTTTAAGATGAATATTATATAACTTACACAATAAGAGACCATTGAGCATTTCCCTAAACTCCTCTCCAAGATAATTACCTGGTCCATATTATGCGTTAAAACCTATGATAACTAAACCTAAGCCTTCCATGACCAAACCCCATCCACTCCTGGAGAATAATAAATCAAGATTCATCATGATAATCATAACATGAGAAATGTGTAAATGACTTCAAACACTAAATTCATCAACATAGGTTAAGGATAAACCCACCAAGACATAACTTTGGATATATTATCATAAAAGAATCAGATACACTCTATTTCCCAAGGTGAAGTGTCGTGATATTATATAATACCCAATCCATTGGAGTGCCATCTGGGCATACCCATCATATTCATTTCATTATCATGCTTATGTGTGCCACATGGATTATACAACATATATTAATTCTTCATCATAACTTATTCCACCATCATAGAATGTTGAATATATACATGTAATTCCACAATCAAAAATTATATGTTAATATAAGTGAATACCCTTAATAAAAAATGGTTATTTTATTAACAAAATAATCATTTTGGCATTGAAAATCACAATGAAATATCAGTAGCATAATGACATTACATAAAAATTCATAAAAATGGTTGATGAGGGAGAAAGGGGTATCTCATTATTTGAACATAAAATCGGTAGTAATAGGTACATGTAAAGACATTTCCCAGCATCAGGAAATGGAAATAGATTTTATATGTTATTAAAGATACTTGAATAAAGAAGATAAGGTGAGGATACTTTACAGGATTTCTACATAGTTAGGGATTAGGTAAGGGTCCAATAAGGGAATATAAAAGATACCTCATTGAAATAAAAACATTTTGATATTAAGGGAATGATTATAAGTAAATTAAAGTATAACCAATTTAAATTAAAAGAACAAATTTCAATGAAGGTGCTTTAATTTGAAAGGAGTAGAGGAAGGTGTGGATCTCTTACAAGATTGTGTGACTTCAATAGCTTGAGGGTGGATTCATGAGAGATTGGGAGAACCATGGGAGAACTCTATAGAGTTTTTGGAAGAGTATGGTTATGATCCGGGGAGTTTTAGTGAATAAGAATATGATTTTTTGTAGGTTTATATAGAAAAATAAGGGGATTTTTTTATTATTTAGGTTTCGGACTCTACATAATAAAATATCCAAAACCACAGACCATACCCTGATTTTTTCCATGTAATCTAGAAAATGGGAGTGTTTATCATTATTCTATATGTAAAATATAAGAATTTATTAAAATAATTCCCTTTATTACATGGAGGTGAGTCACACTCTTAAAGAAAGGATTTTAAAACATTAAAATATATTATAAGTTTTGGATAATTCACAATGGACTTACAAAAAATAAAATAAAAAATAAACTTAAAATAAAATCATTTTAAATTGAAAACATATATTTTATCATTAAATTAATTTATAGTAATTATTAAATCAATTTTGGGATTTTATTGTGTCATAAAACAAAAAGTATATTTATATGATAATTATTTTTACCTGTAAATTTTGATGTCTCAGAAAATTATAAAAAATTAACCAATGGATAATTTGGAAATTCTAATTCTAAAACTAATATTTATTTTATATAAATAGTTTTCTTAATATGTGAATTTTTACTTTTATAATTAAATCTTCATATATTAATAATTGATGTGTTTTTTGACAAAAACAGATTTCAAACGCTTATAAAAAATTACATTTGACTTTATAAAAATCATATGATCATTTATATTTGAAAAAAACATATTAAAATAATTTTATTTCTAAAATAAATTAATTCAAAAATTCATTAATTAAATTTTAATATTAACTAAAATACTATTTTCTCTTTATCATATTAAAAAAAATTATTTACAAAGTAAAAATCATAGGATGAAAATATATTCATTATTATATAAAAAATTTCATATTCATATTGACAGGTTTTTAATATATATCCATTTATACATAAGAAAAATTACCTAAGAGTAAGGTGTGTGATGGTGGTACATTAATTGGGAGGTACATCGAACATTGTTTGGACTGTGATCTCGATGAGCTTGAACTGATCATGTAAATAGATTGGATCATTCTTATATTATTGGATATTTTCTTGTGATTGGTCAATGGAAAATACAAGAAATTCTATCTCCCAAAGAAGCTCAAATAAATGGGCATCATAGGGATGATCCCACTAGTTGGGCCATCATATCATTTGTCTGTGTCAATTAGATTTGTTAGAAACTTATATTTATAATTATCATGCGATCACTGTTCAACGACTATATTATCAATGGTAATGATAATTAAAAGTCATTTAAATCCAATTTGGTATAATAAAATATAATAACTTCATGTGTTTTCTATAACCATATTTCATGATGTGATTTTTAATTAAATCAAAAAGGAGAATTTTATTTATCACATTTCTAGTTGTTACAATTTCCCCCCACCCTTAAGAAATTTATCCCTTGAAAATTTCTTTTCCCCCACTAAAAAATATTATGATAACTTTAATTCATCACCTCATTCAATTCCCAGGTTTCATCTTTAAACTTTTGGTTTCCCCACAACACTTTGAAAAGGTGCATTGCATTTTTTCATAATTTTTTTATCTACGTTGTAATATCTTCACCACCTTCTCCTCATAGGAATGGTAATTCTCCAATGAAACACCTATGGATTGAGTATATGTGAGGGGTTTGGTATTTACATCATAAATAGGGATACATAGAATACATCATGGACTTAAGATATGTTTGGAGGGAGTGATATTCAATAGTCCCATACTTCAATGCGGTCAAAGATCAGAAAGTGGCCAATGTATATTGGATTAATCGTTCCCTTCTCCCCAAATTGCATCACTTTATTATATGGAGATGTATGGAGGAATACCATATCTATAACATCAAACTCTATGTCTCATAGATGATTTTCAGTGTAGCTCTTCTATCATCTTTGATAAGACTTGATGTGTTTCTAAATAGTCTTAAACTTTTACACCATTTACTCAACCATTTCAGGATCCAACAATTCTCATTCGCCAACTTCATCCCAATATGTCGCTATTTTGTACCTCATTCCATAAATGGATTCATAGGGAGTCATTTGGATGATTGATTGGAAACTATTATTGTATGAGAACTCAAATAAAGGAATATATTGGTCCCAAAAACTATTTAAGTCCATAATACATGATCATAACATGGCTTCTTGTGTTTTAGTAGTTCTCTCACACTGGCCGCCAGTTAGAGGATGATATGAGGTACTTATGTTCATCTCAGTGTTTAGAGAATTTTTTTAGACATTTTTGAAACATGGAGGTGAATCTCATATCTTAATAAGATACAATCGATAGTGGTACTCCATGTAGCATCAACAATTCTATAATGTATATCAGTGCAAGTTGATCAAATGATAATTATTCTTGAATTATGATAAAGTGATATGTCTTTGTATTAAGATAAAAAATCCCCCATATAGCATTGTTTCCCCAAGATGTCTTCAGAAGTCCGATGAAAAATCCATGGTGATGTTCTCACATTTCCATGTTGTTATGGGGAATTGATGAATCATACCTTTATATTTCTGCCTTCCAACCTTCATTTTCTATCACAACAAGTACTTTGATGTATATTAATAGATATATTTATTCATATTGTCCCACCAATAGTAATCCTGGAGATATTGATACATATTTCGGATTCTTGTGTGAATGGAGAAAGTTTAACTATATGGATCATCCAACAATTCCTTCCTTAACATCAGATTATATAGAATACATAGTCTTGACCCATATCTCACAATTTCCTTTTTCATCAATTTTAAACTATGAGGACTTCCCATTTACCCCATCTTCCACCTTCTTATGAATTTCTAGATAATTTATTAAAGTGTCCATTAACCTTTCCGAATGATACAGTTGATAAATATTTTTTTAAAGAATTGAAGATTTTTCTTCTTTTATGATTCCCATTTCCATTCTTCGAAGATCTAAGATGTTTGGATTCTTCTTAATTTTCATCATTGATATAAAATTAGGGTTATTTCTACTTAGATAATACAATAATTTATTTTCTTTACCCAGATGGTAGTGGATTGACCTGTGATAGTCCTTTATAATCTCTAACCATCTTCATTGGTGCTTATTCATTTCTTTTTCTATGAATATATACTTGAGGATATTTTTATATGTATATATCTCACACTTCACCACATTGAGTTAATTCTATGATATTTTTAATGAAAAAAATCATATCTTTCAATTGTAAATCTTGTTTTTAATAATTTTTATCCCGATATTTCAAATTTAATAGAGCATAGGATATAACTTTTTCATTATTTATTAACAAACATGCAAATACCTTCTTCAATGAATTGCCAAATACTTTGAAGATTTATCCACTTAGAGGTCATTTGAACACAAGAATAGTGATTCAGCTCTTTTTTAACTCCATTAATCTATCTTCACATTTATCATTATAAGAAAACCCTACTCCCTTCTGAGTTATCATGCAATGATGTTTTTACAATCATGATAAATTTCTAAAAAATTAGGGATAATACCAGCTAACCCAAGGAAACTACAGATATATTTCATTGATGATGGACTCAACCATACTTCATTTTATTCCATATTTGATGGGTAAATAGATATCCCATTTCTTATGATGTTATTACCGAAGAAAAAGACTTACTTTAACCATAACTCCTATTTAATGTACTTGAAATAAAGATTATCTATTCATAGGGTCTTCAACATAGCGCTTAGATGATCCTCACATGAATCCTTGATTTAAGAGTATATTAGAATATCATCAATAAATACTACTAAATATTTGTCAAGGTAATCAATTAATACTCTAATCATCACGTATATGAAGTATTTTTGAGCATTAGTGTGTTCAAAAGGAATCACTATGAACGCATAGTTCCTATACCTTGTACAAAAAGTGGTCTTGGGGATATCTTACTTATTCACCCTTACCTGATAATATCCTGATCGAAGATCCACCATGGAGAAGTATTATTTTCCGTGTATTTGATCAATCAATTCATCAATCCAAGATAGAGAATTCATTTTATTTATTTTGATCTTGTTAATCTTGTGATAATTAAGGAAAATACGCATTAACCCATCATTCTTCTGGATGAAGCGGAATGGTACACCCCATGGTGAAGCAATTGGGAATATAAAACTTTTATCCAGAATCTACTATAGTGGTTTCTTTAGCTCCTCATGTTCTAAAATATCCATTCTATAATGAGTCTTAGATAATGGAAATTCTCCAGGTATAAACTCAATTGAAAATACAACATCTTTGCTAGGGGGAAGACCCACAAATTCTTTGATAAACACATCATCATATTACCTCACAATAGGAATGTATTTGAGGATGATTCTTTCCTTATATTAAATCATTTTAATAAAATACAGTTTGTAATAGGGAAATAATATCCAGGATTAAGATGATGTTACAAAATAAGATTCATCCTCTACCAGGGACTTGTACATAATTGGAGGATGATTCTCAACAAGGAGAGTGTTTTCCTTCTCATATAAATTTATGTTAACTATATATTGGGAAGGACAATCCATTCTAAAGATTGCATCAAATTCCACCAAAGGTAGTATGACAATGTTTTCAAGGAGGTTAATCACACACTCATTTTTGGGGAGAAGTTATATACTTGGGATGCAATAAATTCCCCATTTTCTATTTTCACCAACATATCTACTTATACGATTTGTGGTGGTGTTTGAATAGATTTAATAAACATTCATGATATGGATGAATGGAAAGAATAATAATCAAAACTACATTCTCTATTCTTGAATGAATTACTAGTGTACCTATCACCGCATCATTATCTGGATCCACCTTAGTGGTTGTGATGGAAAAATATCACCCTTGAATCCTTGGAGGTTATTGGTTGTCTTCGAAAACCCCTGGCTTTGGGAATTGTTTTGTAAAGTTCAATGGTTCATTGCTGTTGATGAAATGAAAAATGAACTGAGGGTTTAATAGAGCATTACATTCCACTATCGCATTAGCTTGTTTCTTATATTGAAAATTTCTATCTATGTTTCCTTTCTTGACACACCAAAATCATTTCTTTGTTCCCCTTAGTCAATTTCTAGGGTTCTTCTTCCCCCACCTTTTACAAGTTGGATGTTGAAATTTATTATCACCATTCGATTTCTCTATCAGACCACCAGAATTAAATTCCAGTTTACGCTTCATATCCCCATGATACCTTTGAGATTCTCCAATCACCATTTTGACTTTGAGGGAACATCGAATAATTTAATCATAGCTATCAACATCATAGATTACCAAGGATTTTCGTAGACTAGGTTTTATCCCACCAAAAAAGTGGTCAACCTTGAATTTAGGGGAAAAAAGATGGAGGAATATAATGCAGTCTTGTGAAGCATTCCATATATGCCTTGAAATATTTATCATATTTTTATTAAGTGAATGTAAATACCTTTCCCTTTTAATTATAAGAGTACGAGGAAAATATTTATCAATATTTTTTGGAATTCCTTCTACACCATCAATTTGATCTCTTCCTCAATATTTCTAATCTTGGTCAAGGATCTCCACTAATTAGATCCCCCCATACAATAAACATCTAATAAAACCTATAGGATTGAAATAACGATGTAGATGGTCAAAATAAAAGAGGGGGGGGGGGTGAATTGTACACTTTAGAAATTCCTTTGGATCCTTTAAATTTGGTTATGGAAAACTATGTTTTCTTTAGACAAGGAAAGATCTAAGTTTAACAAAGTTAAACTAAGCAGATTCACAACACCTCTAAAACCAATTGAAGAATTGGAACTAAGGTTTACAAAATGAGATTCTACCTTAAAGTGTATAGAATCTAAACTTATCAGAGTATATGTGTAAGGAAATATAAGAAGGTTATATTATCCTTACAATACAATATGTAGCAGAAACAAACAAGTAGTAAAACTACAATTAACAAGATATAAGTCTTTTAACCAAAAGAGAAGGGTATCAAACAACCTTGGATAAAGGTCCCTTGATTTATAATTTCAAGCAAGTATGTCTTACCCACACTAAGGTAAGCCCTCGATACGAAGGTCAGAATCGTTGTCTTGCTATCCCCGCAAGCCCTCAACTTCAAGGTAGTTGGAACCTCTGTCTTCCTCAGCAAGGAAGCCCTCAAACATGAAGGTAGTCGACACCTCTGTCTTCCTATCCCCGGAATCCCTCGAATGTAATCACCAACATTCGGAGTCGTATGAAGCAATCTAAACGAGCAGTTCAATATGTAAAAATCATGAAAAGCTTCTCTCTCTAGAAATCACCTTAACAGTGTGCGGTCTCTAGATCGATCAACCTCTCTTCGAGCTCTTTCAAATGAGCTCCTATTTATAGGAAAATTTCCAACTGTCGACTCCCTCCTCCAATGGTCATATTTTCCATGAAATTCGGAGGGACCTATACACGTGTAACTCAACCAACGGTTAATTAGAAATAGAATAGACGACATCATTTAATAATAAATCATGTATAACTGAGTGCACGACATCATTTTGAAATGGATCAAAAGTAAGTAAGATCCATTTAAAATTTCGGAGTGTAAGAAAATAAAAATTTTGGAGTCTAACCAAAATGAAATTCGGAGTCTATGTTATGAAATGTTCAGATTCTGTTTTAAAGGAATTCAGAGTCTGGTTTCACCAGAGATTTGAATCTGAAATTTCATAGTTCGAAGTCAAACCTGGAATAGTTCAGAGTCAAGCTACTTAAGAGTTTGGAGTCTAACTTCATACGAGTTTGGAGTCAAACTTCTTAAGAGTTCAGAGTCGAACTACTTAAGAGTTCGGAGTCGAACTACTTAAGAGTTCGGAATCGAACTACTTAAGAGTTCGGAGTCGAACTACTTAAGAGTTTGGAGTCGAACTACTTAAGTGTTCAGAGTCAAACTTATTAAGAGTTTGGAGTCTTACTACTTAAGTGTTCAGAGTCAAACTTCTTAAGAGTTCATAGTCGAACTTCATAAGAGTTTGGAGTCTTGGGATTGGTTAGTGACAAAACCCATAAATTATTTATCCCTCAGAAACCCAAATAAACGGGTTTCATAGGCACAATACTACTAGTTGGGGCCATCACTTCCTTAGTTTTTGTCAATTATATTTTTAAAAACCCTATATTTATACTAATCATGTGAGCACTGTTCAAAGGATATATTATCAATAGTAATGATAAATAACAGTAATTTAAATTCACTGGGGTATAATAAAATAAAATAAGTACATTTGTTTTCTGTAACCATATTTAATGAAGAGATATTTAAATAAATAAGAAAGTTGGATTTTATTTATAACAGTTCTGGTTATTACAATGTTCCACCATTTAGAAATTTTGCCCTCTAAATTTTCATTCCCATCACTAAAAGAGATTAGGGTAACTATGCTTTATCACCTCCTTTGGTTCTAATTTTTCTTCTTAAAACTTTTTGTTTCTCCACAGAACATTGGCTAGGTTAATTTTCTTATATTGTAGAACTTTTACTCTATGATCTACGATCTTCAATGAATGTTCCTTATAGGAAAGGTCATTCTCCAATAGTAAAAAATCTGGATTAAGTACGTGGTAGGGATCTAGTTTTAACATCCTCAAGAGGGATACATGTAATACATCATGTACTTGATATAGGATTTGTGTGAGTGCTACTCAATAGGCCACCACTCTGATGTGATCAAGGATCTCAAAGGGGACGATGTATCTTGGACTAAGCTTTCAATTCTTCCAAATATCATCAATTTATTCCATTGACATATTCATAGGAATACTATATCCCAAACACGAATCTCTTATTCTCATTGATGATTGTCAAGATAACTCTTTGGTTGACCTTGAGCATCGTTAATGTGATTTTGAATGGTATTAACCATTCCCACCATTTCCAATACCATTTAACGACCTAGTAGTTTTTGTTCCAAAATTTATCTCAGAATGTAGGTGTTCAACACATCTTTCCTTAATGGGATTCATAGGGAGCCACATGGATACTTGAGTGGATTTTTTTGGTATGAGAAATATATGAAAGGATGATATTGGTCTGAACCACATTTGAAGTCCATAGAACATGATCATAACATTTATTCCAATGTTTTAATTTTCCTCTCATATTTTCCATTTGTTTTAGGATGATAGGACATACTAATGATCATCTCGGTGTTTAGAAGATTTTGTAGAATTTTATAGAACATGGAGGTGAATATCATACTTTAATCTGATACAATAGATTGTGGTACTCCATGCTACCTCACTACTTCTATGAAGTATATCCATGCAAGTTGATCTAATGATAATTCCTCTCAAATTGTGATAAATTGAGCTATCTTTTTAAGATGATCAACAACAAAAAATTTAGAATTGTATCCCCTATATTGTTTTTGGAAGTATGATGATAGTGTTTAATGAGATGTTATCCCATTTTTATGTTGGTATGGATAATTGTTGAATTATCCATTTAGACTCCGGACATTCATCATTCAGCTACTCACATTCCAAAAACATTGATGTATATTTAGTGTTATCTTTCTTCATATTTTTACTCCAATATATCTCAAGGAGATCTTGATACAGATTTTTTCTTCTTTGGTGAGTAGAGAACATTTAACTCAGTGCAACATCAAACAATTCCTTCCATAAATTAGGATTTTCTAGAACTTATTTTTTTGATCCAAATCTGAAAATTAATTATTCATCAATTTTAAACTTAGTGAACTTACCCTTTCTCGTGGCTTCCACCTTCTTCTAAATTTACACATAATTTCTTTGAGCATCCTTTAACCTTTCCCAAACAATTGTTGTGAAATAAATTGTGAAAGTATCGATAATGTTTTTCCCATTATGGTTCCCATGTCCATCCTTCGTTGATCTATAAAGATTAGATCATTCTCAGTTCTCATCATTGATAATGATATATGATACTTTATATTTAGATTATCATACACTTTATTTTCATTACCAGGATGGTAGTGGATTGAGAAGTAATAGTCCATAATCAGCTCTAACCATATTCATTGGAGCATGTTCATCTATTTCATTCTGAATATATATTTGAGGGTTTTGTGATTAGTATATATCTCACATTTCTCCACACTGAGATTATCCTGCCATATTTTCAATGCAAATATTAAAAATCCCAACTCTATATCATGTGTGGGATAATTTTTATTAGGATCTTTCAACTTCCTTGAAGCATATGATATGTATTATTCATTCTACATTAACACAAAACCCTATACCTTATTCATGGAATCACAAAATACAATAAAGATTTCTCCCCTTAAGGGTAGTGTGAGCACATGCACAATGATGAGCCTCATTTTTAACTATCTGAATATCTATTCACATGCATAATTCTATGTAAAATTGACTCCCTAACAAGTTATCTTGGTAAGAGGGTTTGATAATTGTGATAAATTTCTCACAAATCTGTGATAATACCTGATAACCTAAGGAAACTATAATTATATATCATAGATGTTGGCCTCAACCATCCTTCAATTGTTATGGCAATTGATGTGACCATAGATATACCATTACTTATGATGATATTCCCCAAGAAAGATATTTCCTTCAACTAGAAATCACATTTTCTATACTTGGAATAAAGATTCTCTTTTTTTAGTGTCTCTAGAATTGTACTTAGATGATCCTCATGAAAATCCCTTATTTTATAGTGTATTATAATATCATATATAAATAATGACAAATTTTTTTCAAGTTAATCTCTAAGTACTACACCCATCAAGTCCATGAATATTGATAGAGAATTAGTTAATTCGAATGGAATCATTATGATCTCATAATGCCCGTACCTTGTATGAAAATTGGTACTGGGTATTTCTTCATTCTTCAGCCTTACTTGATAATATCTTGATTTATGATCCCCCTTGGAGAAGGTTTTTTCTCCAAATTATTGATAAAACAAGTAATCAATCCCTGAAATAGAGTACTTGTTTATTATCTTGATCATGTTGTGCTTATGATAATAAACACAATGGTTCATTAACCCATCCTTCTTGTTGCAGAGGATTGATACACCCCATGATGAAGAACTTGGTCATATGAACCCTTTATCAGGATTCTCCTACAGTTTTTTCTTCTACTCATAAATTTCTAAAATATCAATTCTATTTGGATTCTTAGAAAATGGAAACACCCCATGTATAATATCGATTCAAAATTAAACATCTAGGCTAAGAGGAAGACTAAAACATTCATTGGGAAACACATCAACATATTCCCTCATAATAGGGAAGTATTCAAGGATGGTTTTCCTTAGACTTAATAATTTTTTCTAGATATATATTATCATAGGGAAATAAAATCCATTCTTAAGATGATGGTACTAAAAAAGATTTATCCTTTTCCCGACACTTTTTCAGAATTGGAGGATGATTTTCAGTACGAAGAGTGATTTCCTTCTTATGGAAACTTATGTTGGATTTATATAGGGAAAGCCAATCCATGCTTATAATTGCATCAAATTCCACAAAAGGCATTATGAATAAGTTAGATGGGATGTTTAGCAAACAATAATTGATAAGGGAGGAGTCGTATTCTTGGGATGAATTAATTTCCCATTTTTCATTTTCACAAATAGATCTACTTCTATGATTTGTGTTGGTTATTGAATAGTTTAACTAAACTTTTTCTATCAGGGGGAATGAATAAAACTTGAATAAAAAAGTACATTCACTATTATTTAATGAATAACTAGTGTACCTATCGCCACATAATTGTTGGGATCCACATTAATGTTTGTGATGAAAAAAGACCACCCTTGTAGCCTTGGAGGTTGTTGGTTGTCTCTGAAAACCCTTTGTTCAGAGAATTGTTTTAAAAAATGACACAGTTCCTTGTATATGAATCAATGAACAATGAAATTAGGGTTGTCTGTAGAATTAATTTCCTCCATCACATTTTTAGTTTTCTCTTATTGAAAATTTCTAGCAAGGTTTTCTTTCCTTTCTACAGAAAAATCATTTCTTCATTACCCTAAGGAAATTCTGGTGTACTTCTTCCTAAACCTTTAACATGTGGGATGTTGAAATTTATTGGGAATGCTAGAATTATCTATCAGACTACCAGAAGTAAATTCCACATTACACTTCTTATCCTCATGACACCCTTGATATTAGTCGATCTCTATTTCAACTTTGAGGGAACATCAGATAATTTCCTTATACTTATCAAAGTGACAGATCAGTAGGTCTTTTTGTAGACTAGATTTTATCCCACCAAAAAATTGTTTGATCATGAATTAGAGGGTAATGAAAAATCCATTGGTGTATCATCTATGTCTGGTAAAGTTTTCTTTATATTCCTTGATAGATTCATCATCTTTTTGGTATAGTGCAAGGAAATCCCTTTCCATTTGAAGATGACAATTATGATGAAAATATTTACTAAATAACATTTTCTTGAATTCCTTCCACTTAGTTATTTTTATATATTCCTCATACTTTGTATTCTTGGTCAAGTACCACCACTTATTAGCTTCTACCTCCATATAATAAACATCAAATAAAATCATTTCTTTCTCAAAACATTAATTGATGTATAAGATATTCTCAATTGATTTGACCCATTTTTCCACGATTAAGTGATCATATGATCTATTGAAAGTAGAAGGCCTTTTTCACATGAACCTATTTATTGCGTCTTGTTCTCTCTTAGGGTGGTTTGGGTACTCCTCTTGATCTAGTTCTATATTCAGATCCAAAGTCTTCTAAGATATTATAATTATAAAGTTCATGATTCATACTCCCATCGGTTTGGGAATCTTGTTAGAAAATTCATCACATTACCCATCAGATCGATTACTTACCCGATTCCTCCTATTTCAATCCATTCTCTATAATGAAGGAAAATTTAGGTATGATTATTTTTTAACAATTAAACACATTAAGGTAAATACAATGATATTAAAGTGCAAAATTATAAATTACATTTATTTTCTTAACATTTGAATCTCTAGGATCTAGTCTATGTTATCCATGATATATTTCCTAACATATATTCTCATGGGATTTTTTTATTCCCTTAAAAATGGTTCATAATTCCCATTTGAATTTATTAAATCACATAGAGTAGGGGTGTCAATCTACATGAACAGTATGACATGTTTTTGTGTATGAGGTTACCATGAGTTAGGTCTGGGACCCTTGTTGGAGTTGTTATACCTAGGTACATCTATGCCAAAACCATGCCAACTTGCAGTATCTATAAAAGGATGTATTTTCATGATAAACAAATTACTATATACATACAAAAAATTAACAAATGTTTTCATATACTTAGTTATATCCCTAAGGATTTATCTAGAGTTTTCTATTCCTCATCCAATAAATGAAAAAAATATTTCATTGATACCAACTATAACAACCTTGATATTTATTTATTTTAATACTTGATTTATTGTATAAGACTAAAATTAATACAACATGAATGATCGAGAAGTCTAGTGTCTTTGGAAATTTGGTAAATTAAATAATAACATAAAATAGGGAATACAACTTCTTTATTGAAATATTTTCTAACATGCTCAGAATAATCTTTCGAACATATCACTACATTGGATATTATGGGGACATACATAAGAAAGGGATGAGATATAAATATAAGTAAGGTAATAAACATGGAATAAGTGATACATGTTAAATAGGCATATAAATGATGAGTAAAAGGGACATTAATAATAAGGCATGATATATCACGATAACCATAACATGGAAAATTTGTAAACAACTTAAAAAACACTGAAATCATAATCATAGGTCAAGGTTAATCCCCCCAAGAAAAAATGGTGGAATAAGTACCATAAAATAATCAGGTTAACTCCCTATCCCTATATGATGTATCATGATACTAAACATTAACCAATTTATTGAAGCACTATCTGGGCATACCCAATATATTCATTTCCTTCTCATGCTTAAGTGTGTCACATAGATCATACAACATAGATTCATTCATCATTTTAATTTATTCCAAAATCTAGGAATGTAAAATATATACATGCAAGTCCCCAATTAATAAGTATATATGCATAAAAGTGAATACCTTTTATAGAAAAATTTGTATGGTGTTCACTGCACAATTGTTTTGGAATGGATAATCACGGTGAAATGTTGGAAGCATAATAACGTTACAATAAAATTCATAAAAATGTTTAATGGGAGAGAAATGGAAATATAATAACTTGGAAATAAAATGGGAAGTAACAGGGATATGTAAATACATTTCCCAACTTTATAAAGTTTAAATAGATTTCATAAGTTCATAACGAGATTTGATTAAAGAATTTAAGGTGAGGATGCATTTGGAATTTCAGCATAATAAGGGCTTAAGTAAGGGTAAGAATGAGGAAAGATAAAATATAAATCAGAAAAATAACATAAATTTGATAGTAAGGGAATTATTATAAATAAATATCAATATAACCAATTGAAATTTAAAGAACTAATTTCAAAGGAGGTGCTTGAATTTTAAAGGAGGAGAGGAAGGTAAGGATCCTTTACTTGAGTGTGTGACTTCAAAATATTGGTAGGGGATTAATGGGAGATTTGTGGTGACTTGGTAGGACTCTATAGATTGGATGGAATTTTATAGTAATGGTACATGGATTTTTAGTGAATAGAAATATGAACTTGGTCGGGTTTATATAGTAAAAGAGGGGTGTTTTTTAATTATTTAGATTTTGGGCTCTACATAATAAAATATCAAAAACCAAAAACAATACCATGGTTTTTCCAATGGTTTATTCAAAATGGGAGTGGATACCATTATTTTATATGTCCATGGACATAAATTATTAATATAATCCCCTTTATTATGTGGAGGTGAGTCACACTCTTAAAGAAAAGATTTTAAAACCTTAAAATATATTATATGTTTTGGAGGATTCATAATAGATTTTGAAAAAAAGAAAGTAAAATTAAATAAAATTATTTTAACGTTAAAACATATATTTTATCGTGGATCCAATTTATTGTAATTATTACATCACTTTTGTTTCATTATGATGTCATAAAACATAATGTATATTTTGACGATATTTATTTTTTACACAAAAATTCAGTCCTCTCACAAAATTATAAATAATTCACTATCAGGTAATTGAGACATTATGATTACAAAAATAATATTAATTTTTTATAAATAATTTTATAAATATTTTAATTTTAAAATTTAAATTTAAATTTATAGTTATCAAGAATTGCTATTTTTTTTAACCAAAACAGTTTTTAAACCGCTATAAAAAATTACATTTGACTTCATAAAAATTATACAATAATTTATATTTGATATAAATTATTTAAAATATTATTCATTTTTAAAATAAATTAATTCATTAATTTAATTATAATAATAACTAAAAATATATTTTTTTTCTTTATATTTTCAAAATAAAAAACATTTTCAATGTAACAATAAGAAAATTGAAATATATTCATTATTGTATACAAAAAATAACATATTATTATTTATAGGTTTTTTATACATATCCCTTTAATAAAATAGAAAATTACCTAAGAGTAAGGTGGACATGTGGGGATTTTCTTGTGGTGGTTTAACAAACATGGTTCAAACCATGATCTTGATGAGCTTAAACTAATCCTGTAAACAGTTTTCTCATGGTTAAGTTATTGGATCTTATCTTGGGCTTGGTTGAGGGAAAATAATAGAAAATCTATCTCCCTTAGAAGCTTTGATAAATGGGATTCATAGGGTATGATCCTAATGGTAAAGGAAATCACTTAATTTTTCTATGTTAATTGGATTTGTTAAAACCTTATATTTATAATAATAATGTTAGCATAAATGATGAGTAAAAGGGACATTAATAATAAGGCATGATATATCACGATAACCATAACATGGAAAATTTGAAAACAACTTAAAATACTGAAATCATAAACATAGGTCAAGGTTAATCCCCCTAAGAAAAAATTGTGGAATAAGTACCATAAAATAATCAGGTTAACTCCCTATCCCTATGTGATGTATCATGATACTAAAAATTACCCAATTCATTAAAGCACTATCTGGGATTACCCAATATATTCATTTCCTTCTCATGCTTAAGTTTGTCACATAGATCATACAACATAGATTCATTCATCATTTTAATTTATTCCAAAATCTAGTAATGTAAAATATATACATGCAAGTCCCCAATTAATAAGTATATATGCATAAAAGTGAATACATTTTATAGAAAAATTTGTATAGTGTTCACTGCACAATTGTTTTGGAATGGATAATCACGGTGAAATGTTGGAAGCATAATAACGTTACAATAAAATTCATAAAAATGTTTAATGGGAGAGAAATGGAAATATAATAACTTGGAAATAAAATGGGAAGTAATAGGGATATGTAAATACATTTCCCAACTTTATAAAGTTTAAATATATTTCATAAGTTCATAACGATATTTGATTAAAGAATTTAAGGTGAGGATGCATTTGGAATTTCAGCATAATAAGGGCTTAAGTAAGGGTAAGAATGAGGAAGGATAAAATATAAATCACTAAAATAACATAAATTTTATTGTAAGGGAATTATTATAAATAAATTTCAATATAACCAATTGAAATTTAATGAACTAATTTCAAAGGAGGTGCTTGAATTTTAAAGGAGGAGAGGAAGGTAAGGATCCTTTACTAGAGTGTGTGACTTCAAAATATTGGTAGGGGATTAATGGGAGATTTGTGGTGACTTGGTAGGACTCTATAGATTGGATGGAATTGTATAGTAATGGTGTATGGATTTTTATTGAATAGAAATATGAACTTGGTCTGGTTTATATAGTAAAAGAGGGGTGTTTTCTAATTATTTAGATTTTGGGATCTACATAATAAAATATCCAAAACCAAAAACTATACCATTGTTTTTCCAATGGTTTATTCAAAATGGGAGTGGATACCATTATTTTATATGTCCATGGACCTAAATTATTAATATAATCCCGTTTATTATGTGGAGGTGAGTCACACTCTTAAAGAAAAGATTTTAAAACCTTAAAATATATTATATGTTTTAGAGGATTCATAATAGATTTTGAAAAAAAGAAAGTAAAATTAAATAAAATTATTTTAATGTTAAAACATATATTTTATCGTGGATCCAATTTATTGTAATTATTACATCACTTTTGTTTCATTATGATGTCATAAAACATAATGTATATTTTGACGATATTTATTTTTTACACAAAAATTCAGTTCTCTCACAAAATTATAAATAATTCACTATCAGGTAATTGCGACATTCTGATTACAAAAATAATATTAATTTTTTATAAATAATTTTATAAATATTTTAATTTTAAAATTTAAATTTAAATTTATAGTTATCAAGAATTGCTATTTTTTTAACCAAAATAGTTTTTAAACCGCTATAAAAAATTACATTTGACTTCATAAAAATTATATGATAATATATATTTGATATAAATTATTTAAAATATTATTCATTTTTAAAATAAATTAATTCATTAATTTAATTATAATAATAACTAAAAATATATTTTTTTTCTTTATATTTTCAAAATAAAAATCATTTTCAAAGTAACAATAAGAAAATTGAAATATATTAATTATTGTATACAAAAAATAACATATTCTTATTTATAGGTTTTTTATACATATCCCTTTAATAAAATAGAAAATTACCTAAGAGTAATGTGGACATGTGGGGATTTTCTTGTGGTGGTTTAACAAACATGGTTCAAACCATGATCTTGATGAGCTTAAACTAATACTGTAAACAGTTTTCTCATGGTTAAGTTACTGGATCTTATCTTGGGCTTGGTTGAGGGAAAATAATAGAAAATCTATCTCCCTTAGAAGCTTTGATAAATGGGATTCATAGGGTATGATCCTATTGGTAAAGGAAATCAGTTCATTTTTCTATGTTAATTGGATTTGTTAAAACCTTATATTTATAATAATAATGTTAGCATTATTCAATGACTATATTATCAATTGTAATGATACTTACAAATATTTTAAATCCAATTGGGTATCAAATAATAAAGTAAGTTCATGTGTTTTCTATAACCATATTTCAAGATGTGATATTTGAATAAATCAAAAGGGGTAATTTTATTTATAACATTTTACGATGTTACACATGTGAGGATGAACTCTAAGAAGATTAAAGTCACGGGGAATGAACATATGGGTTAATGGATTTTATGGTTATGAATCATTGAAAAAAAATATCATACAATTTTGTATCTTTCAATGAGAACCATGACTCTGTGACTTAATATATTTTAGTTAGGATAAATTAGTTCAATTTTACATTATGTGATGAGGAAAAATGTCATAAAATTTATCTTCATATAACCAAGAAATAAGAATCCCATTTAAAATAATGAAAATAATTTTTTGAGAAATATCTTATTTTTAGGTTATGTGATTCACTCATCATCTATCAGGATGAGGGAATAAGATTCATTATAATAGACATTGTGTATTACATAATTTCCTCCCATTTTATTTTAATATTTGAAGACTAATTTCATGATATCATCAGACTTTTGAGGGGCAAAACCAATTTTACCATTACAAATTAATAGAGACAAACCTTCTTATGATGTAAGCTTAGTTTCAACTTATTTGAGAGATATAACCTCTTCCCATTTGGATAGTAATTCATTGATAGTAATAATAGAGATGAAATTCCTATCTATATCTGGGTGTATGGTCTTATGTCATCAATGTCCCAAAATAACAATTTCTTGGATTATTTTGTAGTTTTAAATAACTATAAGGGTTTATGGATTAAAATCGAATGTACATGGAAATAATGGAACCTTAAAGTGAACTATATGAAATCTTGGGCCATTAAAGTCTAAAAATAAAAAATTTATTTTATTTAATGAGAGGGATAGGTTCCAAAATAGTGATCACTATAAAAGATAGGATGCACATCATGCATTAGACTGAGGGTACCACTTACCTCAATCTATCTAAGGAAAATTACATAAAAAACCTATTTTTGGAAATATTTTTGGGATTTGGGGTCACCATGGAGGTTGAAGTTCATTTCCTAATGACTGATCTTTTCTTTCTTTGATCAATCAATGCAAGAGTTAATCAATAATTAGATACATGAACTCACTAAGAAAAATTCAAAGAGGAGGATACAAGCTCATCCTACTTATGGGTAGCATTGAATTCACTGATCTCTGTGAAGTTTATTTAATGAATGGGGTGAAAATTATATGATGAACAATATGAATAAAAATAAAATACTCTTTTGGATTTTACAGGTCAGTAAATACATTATCTGGGGAATCAACACACACATTCTTCAAAATTGGTATATGGGATAGTGTTGGGTAAGAGGGGAACTCCACCATCATCTATTAGACATAATCCATATGTGGGATTAACTCTTACATTATGATAGAATATTTTTAATTTATATTCATGATTATCAAATTTGAATAAACATTAATATTGAGGTAGGGCATTGGTATCTAAAGGGAAAATTTCAAACCATCAATAACAGATTAATACTCTACCTCATTTTTTATACATCCTTATAATAGTAGAAATAGATAGGGGAAAATGTCATTGTATGTGTAAATGAAAACAATTCCCCATCCAAACTAGATATATTTTGGGTTATTCATTATCATACCTATCCGGATTCATGAATCACTATAAAAATACATCTTCTATTCTTGAGATGTATCATGTAGGGATAATAATTTCTCATTTGGGAGATCTATATATAATGGTACGTTCTTAAGAGTTTTTTTGTGCCATTATAGAGTCTACTAATTGCATCCCCTTGACTTCCTTTTATGGTATGAAACAGATAAAAAAATTTAAATAATTATTCCATTTATTATTGAAATCAAGTTAGTATTGGGTGGATAGTGATATATTTTAGAAGGTAAAAATGGGATAAAAATTAATCTCATGATGTTGCAGATAATGACTTAACTTTTACAAGAAAACTACTAATGTAAAAAAGTTTATCTCGATGTTAAAATATAAATTCTCACATTCGGACATCATCTAGATAAGATAACATAGTCTCTTTTAATTTCATATGTTCTTCTTCTGAACAAGGAGTTACCCATGTGAATGATCTAGAGTTTCTACATAGAAGATTCATGGCTTTTCTTCGTTGTGTGTCCTTAGAACTAGGGGGTTGAGGGGTACTGTTTGAGTTCATTGAATGATCTTAGGAAGTCCACATCCTATTCATAGGAAACCCCATTTTCAGCATTCTAGAAATAGGTGGGAATGTACAATTGATATTTATAATAATGAATCTAATTTAGGGAATATTTACCAAGATTTCACTCAATTATTTGTGGTTTTAGGGTGAAGTAATATCGATGAATTCCTTATACATTTTAGAGTTGACTTTGATATCATGGGGGCATAACTAGAAGCTTTGGAAATTTTCTAACGTTACACCAAAATCACAATTTTGGGGAATTATTTTTATATTGTTTTTCCAAATAATGTTGAATACTACCTAAATATTGAAAAAAAATTACAACACTACCAAATATTTACTACTAGATCATCTATGATGCATTTCATGGTTTTCAACAAGATGGGATTGCAGATATAATGTTCAAAATATTGATATATAGAAAAAACATTATTAATGAAAGTGGAATTACTTGATAGTAGTAAAAACCTTTTGGATCCTAGAAAATACTCTATTCATTGTAATCTGGGGAAATTTGTATCTATTTTTAACTAGATTTGCTATATTTGAAATAGGGGTATTAAAAGATATTTGTGATGTCAATTAATAACTTCGTGATTGGGACCAATAATTAAGCTTCTCGGCAATGTATATTGACATCCCTAAATTTTATAAAGACTTTGATCTATATATTTTTCTTGTCGATGGGGATGATGTTTTAAAAATAATTGTGTTTGAAAACATCTTAGATGAAATTGATTTAGATGATTTTATAAATATCTGATTATAATTTAGATACAAATGTTATAATACTTAATATTATTATTTATTTTATCTCAGGTGGTTATCTAGAAAGTCTATGTTATTGGTTTCCACCATTTAATTTATAACTATAAATTTGGTTTAGTTTTAGGAGAAAAATCCTAATATCATTTTAAGAACAAAACATTCTCCTTCCCTTTAGGTTCTAATACTGCACTGATAAACTGGGGCCACAAATCCTCCTATATACCAAAATTTACCTACTGAAGTTACTAAATTATGGTAGAGACACATCCCTCAAATGTGGGAGGGGAAACCTTGAGACCATATTTTATCTCTTCTTGAATTATTTAATTATTATATGTGAAGGATAAAGGGGTTTTTTTGGATCTAGAAGATGATATAGAGACATTTTAAACGATTTTGAATCTTAAGGATGTGTTTTTAGATCTCTATTATAATGATGCAAGGGAATACACATCATAGGATTCTTGGATATCCATTTGACCTCATTGCTATCATCATTGGAAAATGTGGTTCTAACATGTAGAAATTTGGGAGATGATATTGGCATATATTCAAACTCCACTAACATTTAGGACAAGTTATCATCATTTGGTGAATATTCATCTATGGTGTAATTATTTCTATATAAACCATGATCACTTTCAAACATGTTTTCCTTGGATGACACAACTATGACTATATAAATAGGGGAAAGTGATGTCTTTTAAACCTAGTGTATTCCTAATGTTGGAATCATTTTCTCATCTAGGATAATGAAGAATATGTAATCCTCAATGTTTATGATCTAAGGACTTTCTAGAATAGTCCACAATATATTGGGTGTGAAATTCTTGATGACATCACCTACCATCATATGTTTTCATTCTCTCTTAAAGAAACATGAATTGATGTAATCATATTCAAAAGACACAAATGGGTAATTTTCACACCTTGTTATTCTAGCCTTTTAATTTAATGGTTACTTTAGGAATTGATGTCATGATGAAGACCCCAACATATTCATGTGGAACCACCATATTCATAATAAAACATTAAATTCCATGTCTTTATAAACCAACATGAATTCAAGTTTAAATACAAGATCCCCAAATTGGGCCCTGAGTTTGATCCTTAAAAGAGGGTATTGATAATTTTTTTCATACTCTTGAATGGTCAACATTAAGGATGATAGAACATTATCTATATAACCCAAGAATTAGATAGTCTAGTTTTAGATATGATTTATTTTAGAACCATTTCAAATTAATTAATAAATAAAATTAACATTGTTAAGAATTCATGAAATATACATTGGTCTGATGTGTTCCTCTATGAAGATCTCTTAATTTTACTAATTCAATGAGAAGATTAAAAGTCATTCCACTGGGTTAGTCTCGACACCAAACACCTCAACCACATAAAATTTTACCTCACATTTATGGGGTCTCCAAAGGTTCTCAACAAGTTTTTCCTTGATAAATTTTAATATTTGATGGGTAGTTAAGATTTAGGGTTTGGTTGATATTACAAACAACTTCATCAAGATATCATACTTTTACACCACAGGCTGATACTTCCCAACTAGGGGTTTTTTTGGACCCGAGGATTTGAGGTCCTGGTGTTTGGTGATGGTCATTATTTTTTGGGATGGAACATAGGGGATGTTTTTTGTTTATGAGTCGGGTAATGATAGATTTCCCACTTCCTATATTGATCATGTGGTGGTATTCCTGCTATTCGATCTACATGAAAATTGGATTCGAATAACTCTTGAATGATTTTGGGGTGCCTATTTGTTCATACATGACTTTTTTAATCACCGTGATTTTATTTTATATATGTGTATAAAGATTTATTGAAGATATAGCAATAATTTTGAGGTTTACATCGACATATTCTTCCTTGGACTCATTGGATTTTGTTGTCTCTACACGATGCTATATTATTATAGGCAGGGAACTTGGATTTATATACTTGTTATTCATTTGATAGGGGGTGTGTTAGTTTAAAACCATTAAAATATAAAAAATTTTGTTCTTCAGCCGATTGGTGTTTCATTTGATGGGGTGGTTCCCATCCTCCCAATGATGGTGGTAGAAAATCCATGAAGGCTTGGACAAGTTTAGGAGTTGGTTGAAACTCATCATCATTCACCATATTTTCTTTCATTTGTTATGCCCTCTATATATAATGTAAGTCAATAAATTTCATTTAATGGTGGAATGATAATTATGGCCAGATATAGTTAATTTAATTGTTCCCTAAGAATAGAATAAGGATACTCAAATATCATTCGAGTCATCCAGTCAATGAAATTTTATTCACAAATAGATGAGTATTTCTTTAAATAATATTATTTAATTGGTTTGGTGGTAGAAACATAAGAAACCTATACTGGGAGTTTTCCTAACATCACTTGTCTTAAATCAATAATTATATAGAAAATTTCATTGAAAATGAAGAAATATTGATGTTTCAGAATAACATCTAGTAGTGAGGAAAAAAGATGAGGTGATCAATGAGGAAAACATTATTGGGTTTCCTAGCATCCAGAAATTTGAGAAAAATATTTTTTATGGCTATAATAATGTAAATAAAAACCTTCACTTCAAAAAGAGAAGCTTTTATTTCATTATATCTCATATTATAGGTGGGCTTTATCTTTCCTAGGAAATGAACAAGGTTAGCGTTATTACTATGGTTCCTTCATGGGTGGCAATAAGTTATATTCATCTTGTTTGGGTTCCACATTTATTATCAATACTATTTTTAGAGTGATAGTGGACCTTTCCACTTTACATGAATTTTTCCTAAAAATCATGTATAGATAGATATTTAGTTTTGGTTTTCCAAATGGTGTTCTCTTGGTGTTGTTCAATGACCAGAAAATCCCAAAATCTTCCTAAGATCATATGAGGGATTAATTAAATCTAAATCCCTTCTCAAAAACTCTATATGAAAATTGTTTGTAGTTTCTTTAGTGGGAGTTTTATAATTAGAGGGTACACTATTGCCTTTGATATGGGAATGAAATTTGAGACTCTTTAATTTTCACAATACATGATGTTCGAGTAATCAGTGATCAATATATTCCTTAATATTGAGATTAATTAGTATGAGAAATGAAATTGAACGTATTTTGAGATATAATGAACCAGGTTAGAAAATGTTTACACTAGATTAAGGCTAATACCACTTGGGTTTAGCCAAAACAATTGAGTTTTACTACCTTTGGTTAATCAAGTGTTCCCATCGAAGGGCCACATATGAATATCAAATGTTTCATGTTTTTTCTAGATATCATGTACCATAAAATGTTAATAAGGTGGGATTCAAAAATTTGGATATAGGAGGAGTGAAATCCACTCATATATTATGTATATTAATATTGGGATACACTGGGGAACACTTCTCTTTTATGATTTCTATTTGGGTGGTATGTGACTTGATGGGATTTATGATATTTGAAGGTAATGTTTTTTAATTTGAGGTCCAAATTCATGTAGTAGGTGAATCCTAATGCAATTTCATTACGTATTTCATTTTTTGACACCAATATCAAGATTTACTATTGTGAATTTTTTAAAAAAATGTAAGGTGCTATCATAATGGATGAAACTACTGGTCATCCTTAATCACTATGATTAAATAGATCTTTTGTGTTAACTCAATTAAAACATGATGTCTATAATATACTCTTATGGGATAGGTAACCCCCACTTGTTGATGGGGATTAATTGGAGGAGAATCATTATCCTCTTATTGAAATCTATAATTAGTGGGAATATTATCCATGATTAATTTGGAATATTATTATTTGAGATCCTCTATCTCAATTATATATTGTTCTAGTTTCTCTTCATCAAATAGAATTTCAACCTATTTAGGTGGTGAGTGGGATATATCCAAGGCATTGTTTTTTATTTCTTCCTAAATTGCATTGAGTGGGTGGTATTTGAATATTCAAAGTTTCTAGTTTATGTGTCAGCCTCTAATTTTAGGATCAAAAACCTTCTTCACGAGTTTAAGTAGGATATATGATTCTTGAAAATAACTCTTTATTAGATTCCTCTAAATTTTTATATTAGACTGTATCATCTACCATGTTAACACTAAATACATTCATCAATTCATATTGGGATATAATATTCAAATCTTTATCACCTTCAAAGTAATAGGCTAGGTATTTATCCGTTGTTCCCTAATTAAGAGACAAATTAGGATCCTCTTTTGTATCCCCTATCTTGGTGGGCCTCTTAGTCTTTGGATCTATGTTCGATTTAATCCTAGATTATTGGAGTTATTATAGGAGTGATCTATGGATAGTGATTTTGAGGTAATATCTAACAATCCTTATTGAGTGTTCCCTAAATAATAGGGGTATGTTGTGTAGTATCATTAATGGTGGGGAGTATTGGATATTGGTGCTCACCACTTTGTATTTAAAAATTGACATCATTAATGGAGATGGAGGAAAGGAAAAAAATTATCCCATCATGGAGATATAGGTTTGACATGATTTTTTGACCCAAAAAACTGAGTACCGTGAAGGATTTGATGATCCCAAGGGTGGTGGTTGTAAAAATTTCCCCAAACTGGCTGGAAAGGGTTGTTCCTAGATTACTACCATAGATAATAACAGTTTGAGCTTCCTAATTTTTTCTGATTTACCTTAGACATGGGATTGGTATAGTGAACATTTAGAATATGAGATACCCACTATAAATTATTTTCCAATAGTCTAAGACTTCACCTTTATTAATTGATATTCTCACGTGTCATTTTTTGAATCTTAGTGAAGGAGTATATCAATAGATTTTTCCCTCTGGTCATGCTTCTTCTATGATTTTGAGGTGGTAGAATTTTATTATATTTACCAATTGGTATATCAAGAATATAAGTTTGAAAATTCTATAATGGTAACAAAATTTAAATATTTCTTCCTTAAGGTATTTTTCTAACTATAAAATTGAGTAAAATTAAATGATACATAATCATCCCATCCCTTTTTTGTAGACCAAAATGTTTCATCAAAAATTATTTATTGATTTACCTACTACTATGGAAACAAGAGTGATATATGTTCATTTATTGCATAATTTATATGACATTATGATCTACGAATAATTAATAAAATTCAATTTTGTGGTAGATATAACTTTTCACCTAGATATGGTTGACATACCCTTAATAATGAATTTTTTGGCTTTTAATTGATAGAGATTTTACAAAGAATTTTAGCCTAAGAATAACATAAAATCCTGTTTTAACACCTTTAAGATATTATATTAGGGTGTGGAAATGGTCCAGAACATGATCAAGGTAATATATTAGGCCATTTATTTCCACATATTTATGTTTTACTCATTATCTACAGGAGAAAAATAGTCCACCTAATCTTACCAAAATAGTTGTTTCCAAACCCTTTATTGAGATGGAGGGATACTTCCTAGATCCCCTTTGATCAAGACATAATAAATGTGTGATAGGGATTCATTGGAAATGAATATCACCCCAGACTATCTATTAATGAGGATGGAATAACACAGGTGGGTGTTGAGATTGTGGGTATAATCGACATTGTCACTCAAAGTTCCACTTATTATGAGTGAATTATCCAAGTGGCTTTAATAAGGAATGGACCTTCACGTCATGATGATTATTCATTATACGTATAAACATTAAAATTAAATTCATGGAGAGTAATTCCATGTAAATTAATTTGAAATCCATAGTGAGGGTCTTTGCTGTTAACAGTCAGTGGGATAGAAATGAAATAACCTACCTTACCAGTGAACATATCATGGATTGGATGAATTTTTCATTTGGAATAATGGGAATATTTCCAATGATCAATATTTTGAATTTCATGGGGAGGAACTTTATAGGATATACTATAGGTAGGACCACTGTAAATACTAATCAGAATATCATTGGTAAGGCCTCCATGTTTTGATCTACTCTCACATTCAGGAGATGAGTTGGAAACTCTTGGGCCACTATTGATAGGTGTCTTAGGGGTTGTAGAACATCAATTCTTTTAAATTTATTTAAATGAGTATATTTTTATACCTTTATCAACCGTTTTACTGATCTCATCTGAAATTATATCAGTTGGGAAGAATAACAAATTTCATGGGTAGCATTATTCTTGATTTTATTCATTATCATAATTAAAGATATCTAATAAACTCATTGTTGTTAATTAAGAATATGTACCATTCAATTTTTTCTAGAACATTATAATGGAACCCTTTAGTCTAGGTGAGAATGTGTGTCTACCATTCGATTTCCACTAAGATACATTTTTGGTTTTCCTAAGGTTTAAGGGGATAAAAAATGTGTGCCTAATTTTTGTCCTCAAAAAATGTAATGGAATACCTCCATAATTGATGTTGGTATATGAGGACATACAAGTGTTTCTATAGGAATATGACTATGGTTCTCCTAGGTGGAAGCAGGACTTGGTGATTGCTCCCATGTTGTCATCTAGAGAGTAGGAATATTGTTTATCCCTACCTGGTTACTGATAGATACTGATAAACATCTATATATAGTGGAATATGAGATCGATCCATGTCTTCATCTTCTTCCTAGATATGTCAACAATCTTATATAATGGGATTGAATATGTGTTCTGACTCATAGGTGGTAGCCACTAAAGTGTATTGATGTGATTATTTGACGGTGGAGGTTGAATTGTGAGACACCCCATGATAGATAATGGATGGTATCGACTGTACTAATGGGTTTGAGAATGAACATGTTCTTACCTCTGTTCCTATATACTTTCTACCGCGTTCAAAAAATCACCTTCTTGGAAGGGATTGTGATTATGTTCCCACTCTAGAGCCGTCACTGAGATATACCGACTAGTGTCCTTAAATGTTCCCAAAATGTATTGGTAGGATTACTGAAGATGAGTGGGAATATAATCCCACTCTTCCTATTTTATAAAGTATTATACCAAACATACTTAGCAAAGTTAGGAATATGGGACCATGTCCTTCTCATCCATTTTTCTTGACGAGATTTCATAGTCACACTTGAACGAATTTAAGGGTCCTCAGCCTTCATCATGGACATCTAAATCATATTTTAATGAGTTGAGGATACCTGACACTAATGTTGGTAATGATCTGTAAGGGGATCCATCCAAGGAATATCTTAAATAATCAAAAAGTTTTTGATGATCTCATATACCTTATTTAGGTAATTATTGCTAGACTTTTAAAACCCTAAAGAAATACATATTAAGAAATCAGAAGTGGTGATTAACACCATTTAAATCATTTCAACCTTCATATGATAAGGTGAGATATCAGATTTTAGTACCCAGACACTCTCATAGGCTTCTTCTAAGGTTGAGAAAATATCATTGAGATATTACTCCATAACTAGTGACTTAGTACCTAATCTATTGATATGTTGTGTTGGTGATTGTATTCTATTAGTTTTTGGAGCAATAGTCAATGAATCTAAGAAAGTATAGGAATTTCTTTTGAATTAGGATTATATTTACTTAGATTGAATGAATTTATATGATGTTTTTTAATTACTAAATAAAGAAAAAACAAAAACAAAAAACCCTACTATGTAGTATCACAAATATGGACATGTTCTATCGATCAATTTAATAGTTAAAGGTACCACATATAGTTTAAAATTTCATCCCAATAATTAATTACTATTAGGTTTTTATTTTAGTAAATGTAGACTTTAGTTCTTTATTCTACTGTTAACTAATACGTTAACAATGATACATGGGTTTTCATTTTTTTAGAGGATGAGAAGTCAGTCTTATCACACCCTATTGAAAGGAATTATTTCCCACACTAGGGAAATTTTATAAATTTAAGTCATATTCATGAATCCTTAACAAATACATGTTCTAGACTATTTACCCCATTATAGTGAATTAATATAAATAATGTTTTGATGTTAACTTCTATATGTATCAAAAAAAATATAATACCAAATACACTACTATATAAGTTAAATTCTAGGTCCTAAAACTATTGGGAAAATTCACCCATTAAAGAGCCTTCATTCAAGACTTAATTTAAAATTTAAAATTTAAAATTTAAAATTTACAAAAATAACACCAATTTCGAATTTATCAAATTTAAATTATCTTACTATGAATTTTTGAATGTTTTTTTTGAAAATGTAGTTTTTTTTCTAAAATTTTAGTTTGATGAAACTTGAATTTTTTTTGACTTTACCATTATATAATAATGACCTAATTGTTTTTAATTTTTTTATAAAATCATATATGAATTTTATTAATAAAACTATACATTTTAAAATTATTTTTGAACTTTTTTATAAGTAATTAAATTTTAATATTAATATAAAATAAATTTTTAGTTTTTTCATAGAATCATATCTTTTCAAGGGAGATTTGGTTTTAGATTACCTTGGATGAATCATATGATTTATATTCATATAATAAATTAATTTATTTCCTTAAAATCAATATCCAATAGAATTTTATCTTATATATAAAGTTAAATGGAAAACATTTCATTTATAAATTTTTTTTCGTGATTAAGTGTATTAAATTTTAAAAAAACACACACATTTAGAATTAATATTTGATGAAATTATAGTAAAATTTTATATTAGAAGTGAAAAATTAGTTAAAATGGTCAATCTTAATCATTTTCATTAAAATTAATTACTAAGGATAAAAATAAATAAGTTAGGTAAAATTAAATTTGGGAAAAATTTAAAACAAAATACCTTAAAGAACTCAGATATATCTCAATAAGGATTGGTTTATGTGATTTTAGGCCCCAACCATTTTTTGATCCTCTTATTTTTCCTTTTTATTTCCTTTTACACTATAATAGTAACCTTACATTAGTTAAAATGTAAGGGTTACCCCCAAAACTACCCTCCCATTTACATATAAAAGGGTTACACATTCACCACTTCAAGACACACATATAATTAAAATTATTAATTAAAATATTCCACTTTAATCTCTCTAAAACCCTATTTCACATA
The DNA here is from genome assembly GCA_963277665.1 of Viscum album. Lineage (NCBI taxonomy): Eukaryota > Viridiplantae > Streptophyta > Magnoliopsida > Santalales > Viscaceae > Viscum > Viscum album. The sequence goes on along the minus strand of OY728157.1, from coordinate 448,289,008 downwards.
CAAAATATTCTATTATCCATTACTTTTCATAAGGTCTTCAGTTAAATGGAGTCTTCCAAGGAAAATTCATGTCCTTCACATGAGCTTTATCAAATAATTTGCATTTACTTAATAATGAACTTCCCTAAAATTTGTTCTATCCATACTAAAATAATTATATTATTATCATTTATATACTAAAATACTAAAATATTAATTTATTTCCATATATTATTTATATATTCCATCCATTAAGAAAAAAATCGTTGTTTGTGTTTTGTGAGGAATACAGCCTCCACGATGTAATGTGTTTCCTTTTTCGTCAACTCTTTACAAGGTTGGATATACGGATGATATTAAAGGATAAATATTATTTTTATGATTTCATTAATGTTTTGTTATGAAAAATTTGAAATCCTACTAACCATATTATTAACAAATGATCATCATAAATTTAATAATTTAAAATAAGAGTACAAATATGATAATATTTTATTCAAATTATGAAATGTTTTATTAACAGTTAATTATTTTAAAACATCATTATAAATCTAATATAAATATTTAATAAATTCTAAATATTACCTTTATTCTTCTGGTATAATTATATTACAAAGAAACCACCTCTTAGTCATTTATTAAACAAGTGTATGTGCACATTTTTTTGGGTATAACCACCCACTTGAACAATAGATTGAATTTATAACATGAATGAATATGATAACATAATTACATCTATAATATGATAAAAAAGTTTAAATAATATTTTTATAGTTATGGATATATTATATACATGTCTAAATCATCAATTAAGGAAACACCCAATTTCTTTAAAAAATCATCAAAACCTGTTTATAATCGACTTCATCTTCAATGACATAGTAAAAAACACTCATATAAGGAATTTAAAACATCATAAATTATTGTAAATAATACATAAAAATATATTTATTTACAAATTAATAATTCTCTTTTGATGAATAATTAATAAAAACACCACTATTATGAAACTACTAAAATGATCAAAGAAATAAAAAAATGTAAAAAATCAGAAGAATTCATATATAGGATTACCAATTCTGAAGTGTATGAATGAATATGAATTTGAGTAATGTTATTAATTAAGTTCTTATAATTGATATTTTTGGAAAATACTTAATTTAATTCTCACAAATCCTGAATATTATATTTATAACAATTGTAATTTTTTATAATAGTAAATAATTTTTTAGGTAACATTGTAAAACAAACTTGGAAAAGTAATGATCTAACACTAGTCCAAAGAAATATAACACTGGAAAACATATAACATCAAAATCTACTGCAGATGTATCTACCGTTGATAATATCTTATGTTAGTTCAATAGAATATATTAGAGTACTACATCTACTGTAATACTCAACCATTGATGGCTCCATTTTGGAGAACAACTACCATTAGTTCAATAGAATATAATAGAGAAATATATATACCGTTGCAGAATCCACTGATAACTGGTATACCATCAAATACAATCTAATGTTGGTCCATGATTTCTCCAGTTATATCTAATGTCCACACATCTGTCGCCAGAGTTGATCTACTACTCGAGATCATCTATCACAAGAGATCATCTAATTCCATTGATTATCTATCTATAGTGTTGATCTATCATCAGTGATCATATATCATTAGACTAGATCTATCACCATTGAGGATCTACCTCTAATGTACAACCTTTTATATTCATTCTTTTAATTAAAATTTAATTCCTCCAACGCCTAGATAATATAATTTAATGAGTTCAAGACACATGTAGATTCAAGAATCATTATTCTTAAACCACACCAAGGAGGCCTTGAAGACAATGTTAGACCTTCCTGATGTAGTTCCCAATACGAAGATCCAGAAATTTATTTATTATTATTCTTCAAAGGATAATTTTACCTATAGAGTTATATATTCATAAGATATTCATCATGAATGTTAGTGTGTGGGAAATTATATATCTAATAGTAGTGATACATTCATAGTTACCACATACATTAATATGCTAATATAGTGACCTATGTGTGGAAGGATTCTAGATTTCTATATTGTGAAAACATTGATACATTTCATCCATCCACAACATAGTATTTTCCTACACATTCTGATAAACATATTCGAGTTCCTTTCCAAAACATATTTGAGGACCTCTGAACTTCTGATTCTATTTGGATAAATAAAGATCACATTTTTCCTATCAAAACTCATTTTATATTAATTTCAATGCTTTTTATTTTGATATGTTTGTTTCATTGATATGTTTATCTATACACACAATATCTTTTACCAAAAATGAGTGTTCTTGACACAATTTCCCAATTTTAATCATTTGTATTCCAATGAATAATTTTTGAAGAGGTCATGTGTGATCTAGTACCTTTTGATTACCATATAATACTTTGGAAAATTCTTTAATCCTGGATAGCCCTTTGTTTTGTTAATTGTAACACCTGGTATTGGTATGTCATCAAGTTTATTTTTCAATAAACTTCTTGGAATTATGTGATTTCTATGTGGATGAGATTATGTCTTAGCCTGAGATCGGACCCCTTGTTTAATTTCACTATGTATTTAATTAGTTTTGTGATTCTAAATTTCAAAGATAAAAAAATATCTATTCTTAATATCCATAAGAAAATTTTATATTGATAGTTAGTCTTAATTTGTATTCATATAGAATGTTTTATTAAAAAATTTAGTTTCAAAAGTTAAATTGATTTCAAAGATTATTTTAACTAAGAATTAAACTTTATTTGAGAAATTATTTAAAAGTTAAAACTTATTTATTTATATTATTTTGATTAACTGAGTGTTCTTATTAATTTTGAGGTTTTAAGTATTAATTTTATTAAAGAGAAATTTTAATTGAGAAATCAATTCAACCCTCCTTTGAGTTACCCATGTAGACCAACATTTTGTGTGAGAGGCCTTTCAAATATCTTTCCAACTACGATTTTGTTGAATTTTAAGGATATTAAATTTCAATTATTTATAAATTTAATTATTTATGTATAATAACAGATAACAAGGATCTTCCACTAATCAACTTTTTATTTTGATGGTAAATATTATGGTCAATTGAAGATTAAGATAAAAATTCTTATTGAAATCACGAGTTTTGAGATATGGACAGTAATTGATGATAAATATGAATTAGAAAAAACATTTAGATATTATTGGGGTAATCCTTTTAAATAAAATTATTATAAAACTATAAATCCATGAAATATTTATACTATTATTTTAGATATGAATAATTTAAAAGTGTTTCATCCCGTACCACTGCAATTTAAATTTTTGATACTTTAGCTGTTTCTCATTATGTAACTTCAAATGTAAAAAAATAAATTTTAATACATTTAATATTAAATATATAAATGTAATATTAAACATGATGAATAATGTTTTAATATCTATCAATGGATCGATGAGATTGTGAATTGAATGAAGTCACATTGTAAACCAATTTCTAAAAATGACTAAATGATATGACTTTTGAGATGTTTTCCTGATAGATGGAGAGGAACATCAAAGTCGATTCAAGATTCATGTGAAATAAGTATGTTTCCTATTAATGATTTGATAAAAAAGTTCATGATGTATGAATAGAAACTCAACGAAAATAGAGAAGAAGAGGATGAACCAAATAGAAAGTTAGCATCCTTCAACACATATTACTCAAAAAAATAAGGAATAAAGAAAAAAACTCATGAGATGGAGAGTAAACTTCTAACAATGATGAAGAAATAGATCACTTAGCAAGAAGATTCCATCAATTTTAAAAGACAAGATAGTTCTTCAATAATCAAAACTAAAAGGAAATTCTGACAAAAAATGTATTTAGAGAATAGAGTGGAAAAAGGATGATATACCCAAGGACACCCCAATTCCTTCAGGCCACATGAATGTAGATGTACGAGTCAGACTACAAGAAACAAGGCTTCAGATGTGGATTCATGGAAGGCATATTCACTAGAGAAGAGCTAACCATAATTGAAAGAATGAGAGGGTATGGATTTTCCATCAATACCAGGCCTTTTCATATTTGGATAAGACAGCTAACCGGACATCCTTGTGAAGGTGGAGTGATGATATCATGACATATGCTAGGGAGGAGAAGTTCCAAGTTTTCTTGTCTGGGTGATTACGTCTAGGACCTACGGGTCATGTAATTGTCTCTAAGCCTTCGGTCCTTGTAAGGGTTCCACCTCAATCCTTGAAAGGTGTATTATCAAAATAATAAAAAAATGAAGAAATAATAATGCTAAATAAATTACCATGTCAAAGAGAACATTCCTATGTTAAAATATGATAATAAATATAATAATAAAGATAATAGATATAAAAATAAATTAAAGAAACTTATTGTGATCTTGAAGATAGTTCAAATGAATCAGTCTCAAGAAAAGGAGATAAACATGATATAACCAATATTTATTTCATAAAAAACACATCTTAGTTATATAATATATTTTTTTCTACATATCCTATTCATAATTCTAATCCTTATAGAGATAAAAACCATGAATAAAGCATTTATAATGAAGATATTATTGAATAATTTAATATGTTGTGGGATACTTTCATTGAATAAAAATATAAATATAAATGTTTTAAGAAGAATCATGAATTTTATACTTACATTAAAAAGATATTAGTATAGAAAGGGTCCAAAATTATAAATTTATAAAAGAAAACATTGAGGAAAAATTAACCAATGTGAAATTTAAAAGGGTTTTGTATTGATTTAAAAATATATGAAATACCATTACTAAGTCTCTTTTAAGGAAAAATACACAAAAATATATTATGAGAATAATATATCAACTTGGGAAGAGATGGATTATTAAAAAAAAATTATTCCTTGCTCTATTTTTAATTATTCTATAACTTTTTTATTAATTTGGACCTAAAAAAGTCTTTATTTCCCATTTTTTTGATCTTACTATAGGAAATCTATTAATCAAATATGGAATTCATAATCCCTTATTACTAAAATCTCTAGACCCATGCAAACATGGGTACCAAATTCATTTTTGGTTTAAAATTATATTTTTAGGAAACCTGCTTGAAAATAACTATATTAAACTTATGATATTTGTACAATGGATACTCTAGAGACATGAATAATAACTACTCATATTTACAGAACATAATCATGGATTATGGTGGGAAATTTAATTTTTGTAACAATTCCAATTTGAAAATAATTGGAATCGGTCAAATTGATAACCCTAATACACTTTTAATTTCTAAAGATTTGTTTTTGGATGGATTAAAGTATTATATGCTATGAATCTCAAAATAATGTGATTTTGTTTTCAATGTTATATTTTAAAATAAATCCTATAATGATTTTGATTTTAAAAATGATATAGTTTTCACTACATTTTGAAATGATAATGTATATGCTGTTAATTTGAAATCATTATTATTTTAAAACACTTCTAATATAAGTACCTTCCATAAATTATCATGAATTTAGTATAGGATACCTAAACATTGAACCATTCATTCACTTACAGAGATAATAAGTAAAGGGTTTGTTAATTATCATCCTAAACTAGAATTACCAATTGAAAAACACTGCAACCCATGTAAAAAAGGAAACAAAACAAAATCTATTTGAAACCAAAGAGATATGTTTTAACTTCTCAACCACTAGAGTTAGTTCACATAGATTGTTTTATACCCAATAGAGTTTCTATAATAAATTTGAAGCAATTTTTTGTGGTCTAGTAGAATACTATTCTAGATATATTTTGGTATTCTTTCTAGTACACAAAAGTGATTCTTGTTCCTATTACACTATTTATGATAAATATATATAAAATATTAGTTGATTTATAATTAAGACATTAACAAGTGATCATGGAGATGACTTTGAAAATAAATATTCTGAATCCTTTTCCTCAAAGAATGGAAATAATTATAAATATTTTTCTCATATTACCCTATAGCATAATTGTGTAGTAGAAATGGTAAATAGAATCCTTTAGGAAATTTTTCCCATCATGATAAATAAGTATTATCTACTAATTTACAATTGGTAAGAATATTTGAATGAAAATTGTTATATAATTAATAGAGTTTTAGTTAGACCTCTCTTAAAAATTCACCTTATGAATTATAGAATTGAATAAAATAAGCGGTTAATTAATTTAGATTTTTTTCTTAAAATTCATTATTTATAATATAAAGGATAATCTTGAAATTTTTTTATCCAAGAGTGATGAAATAATTGTCCTTAAATATTCCACTACTAGTATGTATTATATGGTATATAATTAAATGAAAAAGATTTTGAAGGAATATGTAAATATAAAATTTGATGAAATAGATCCACATGAGTCTAATACCCCTTTAGAAAAACATGAAGTTGATTTTTACAATCTGAATATAAATGAAAAACCATCATATAGTTATGTGAAACCACCATAAAAAATATTTCAGTTCTTATAAAATTCATAAAACTGAACCAATAGAGGAAAATGAGATATATGGACATTATTCTCCTAAAACTATTTGGACTCATAGATATCATCACTTATATATTGTAGTTAAAGGTCAATATTTTGGTAAAAAACTAGAGATTCTCCTACAAAGTAGGTTGAACATCAATATTTCTTATCACACTATAAACCTAAGAACATCAACGATGAAATTAATGAGGAATTATAGGTAATAAAAATTAAATAAGATCTCAATAAATTTGAAATAAATAAATTTTGTTAACTAATGGGAAGACCTATATACATTATGATCATTCATAAAAAATCAGTATTTATAAATAAAGTTGATGAGTTTGGAACCACCATTAGCAATAATGCTATATTGGTTGTAGATAGATATAGTCAAGAAGAAGGTATTAACTATAAGGAAAACTTTTCACCAATATATTTTCTTTAAGAATTAGAATACTGATTTCTTATGTGAAAATTTGGAATTTGAAACTGTATCATATGTATGTTAATAATGATTTTATAAATAGTTATATAATTTAATATGTGTTTCTTTAAAAAATCTATGGATTTAAAAACCCTTAATATATAAATCATGTTTTCAAATTAAAAAATGTTTTATATGGATTAAAATAAGTTCCTAGATCTTGGTATGATTTGATTAGATCTTTTTTTATTTCAAAAGGGTTTTTAAAAGGCATAGATGAACCAAATTTATTTTTAAGAATAATTTAAAAATATGTTTTATTTGAAAAAATTAATGTTGATGATATATTTTTGGATCTTCTAAAAATTCTTAAGCATTTGTTTCTAAAAAATTATGTAATGTGAATTTGAAATGAGTTTAACAGATAAACATAAATTCTTTCTTGTTTTTTAAAATTTTCAAAATAAAGATGGAATTATTTTATCTCAATTTAAGGGAATAAAATACCTTTTAAAATGTTTTGGTATGGATAACACAAACAATATTGATACTCTCATTAGTACAACATGTATGATATATCTTGTAGAGTCTGGGAAATCGGTGGATCAAACCAATTATTGAGGAATGATTAGATGTTTTACATATTTAACTGGTAGCTAACTAGATATTATGTTTGTGTGTGTATGTTTTCCAATTTCCATGAAAATCTTAAAGAATATCATTTACATTATGTAAGGGAATTTTTTAAATACCACTAGTATAATACAAATTTATGATGGTTCTATCAAAGAGAACAAGAATTTGATTTAGTGAGTTATTCAATTTTTTATTTTTGTGCTTATAAGTTAGATATAAAAAGAACCTCATGAATATTTCACTTTTTAGGAAATTAACTCGTTTTATAGTATAGTATAAATTAAAATTATATTGTATTGTCTACTACCAAGGCTAAATATATAGCTATAAGAAGTTTCCTTACTCAAATTGGGAGGATAAAACGCACTCTACTAGACTATAGATATACATTTATACATACAGCTATAAATTGTGATAATACAAGTGTGATAAATAAATCTTGGAATTCTATATCTCATCCTAAGACAAAAAGATGATATAAGACAACACATTTTGAGAGATTGTTTCCAAAAAATCTTAAATAACACCAGAATTCATTGGAACTGAACATTAATTTGGTGAAATATTTACAAAGACATTGAATTATATGAGTTTAATCTATATCAAATATGAACTTTGAATTATAGACTTTAGGTAGTTACATATGTTTTGAGTTACCTTTTAGAGTAATCCATTATTGGGTGATCTACTATTGAGCGATCTACTATTGGGTGATCCACCGCTAATGATCCCCCATTGGTGATCCACCATTGGGAGATCTACCGTTGGACGTCTACCATTATAGAGCTACCATTAAGAGATCCACAATTTGAAGATATACAAATGGTGATTTTCCTTTGAAAGATCTAACATTGGTTATTACTGTTTATGATCTACCATTGGTGATCTATAGTTCGAGTGTCACTTTTTATCTACCTAGAGTTTTATTTTATATTATTATATTTTAATTAGATTTTTTATTTATATTTTATTATATTTTCCAATTCTAAATCCAAAAATGATAAAATTGAATTAAATCATATTTTAAGAACCCTCTCGTTTGTGCCAACCTTTGAACCTTTCATCATCCTTTCTCCCCCAACCTTCAAATATCGTTTCCCTCATCCATCCTCCTCTGAATTTGTGAAATTGTGAGATTTTAAAACAATTATATTTCATATCATGAAGGACCATGTTCCATAAATAAGTATCAAGGTGAATCTAGAATTACTATTGAGGTTGAACCAATAAACCCCCATATTTTGACACAAGTTTCCATTTCTAAAAAAAGAGACAGATGTTGAACGGTTGGTTTTAGGGAATTTATTAGTACTTAAAGTGATCTAGGAACAAGTATGGATGAAATGGTTTTCAATAAATGATCAACCATTATTTCCTAGATCGTTTCACTAGTTATATTAGTATGATGAGTATGAATTCAGTATAAAAATTAATATTTTATTAGAATTATGATATATGGGAAATTAATGCTATTTTTGCAACTAAATGGGAAAAATTCCTTAATGTACCTCACAGAGAAATTTTTGATGATTTATGAGGTTCCATTACAAGTGATTCTGATTTCGTCATTTACAAAAATTTATTATTAGAGTTCACTAGAAATAGTGTAGTGTGAATACTAGTTGTTGTATAAAATTATGGGGAGTGTAGAATCTTTTTGATGTTCATCCAACATAGGATTTTTCACAAAAAATGGGAATTTAGCACCCTGAGGTACGACGGTGTATTTATATTATTATTTATGAAAATAGGGAATGCGATAAATTTGTACAGATATCTGATGGTACACATGATGGAGATGAAAAATACCTCATTGTGATCTAATTCGGTGATTTATCCTAATATCAATTTTCTTTTGTTGGAAGTCATGGGTTTAGTCAATGCATATGAAGAATAATATATTATCAGTTGTAGTGGTTTTGGTTTTATTCAATTTACATAGAAATGGGTGGAGGGAAATTTGATCCCATGGATGATGAAATGGGTGTATGAAATGACATGTTTTATGATAATTTTAATTCAATTAATCACCCCTCTACAGCTAAAGATATGGTGTATCTGGGATTTCATCTAGATGAATTTGATTTCTATTCCTCCAATGAGAACATTTAACAAGATAAAATATCACTTTTAGAACAATATGAAATATCTAATTTAGTTGAGGAAAGAAGTTACCCTAATGTGGTAATGATCCCCTATATTTCTTATGGATATTTCAATAAATCTATTTATATATCTACTAGAGAAATACCTCTTAGTGAAGGATAAAAATAAGAAACTAAAGTCATGGGTAATGAACTAGTTAAGAGTTCTTATAAGAGATCAAAATACATAGTTGATGTTTCTGATGAATCTGATGGATATCAAAATGGGAATGGTCATGGAAATCCAGACTCTATAGATCATGATGGTAATGGTGTTGCTGGTGAGGTAGAAAAGTCTCATCACTCTCCATGTACTTCTGATTCACACAAGAATGGTGATGATGTGAACGATCATGAGGTTCAGATTGATGATGATACCTACGATGGAGTTTATCCAAGGCACCTATTGAGGTGGAGTAATCCCCATGGTATTTTACTCAAAAATTGGTCAATAGAGATTAACCATTTATTTCATCCATAACTGAGGATGAAGTACTATCCACGGGAGCTATATCTGCTAGTTCCGAGATATTGGGCTTCTCCTACCATGATTCTAATGGTGAAAGTGATTGTGATAATGGTGACCATGTAAGTAATCCTTGGTATAGTGTAATTTACATCCCTATTGATGTAAAATATCTTAAGGGATATTTGGTGTAATAGATAGAGGATGCTAGAAAGTTTGTTGTTTTTCCATTAGATGTTCCAACTATTGGATCTGAAAATAAAGTTGATGCTTTATGTAGCCCAAATAGGATTCCATCTACTCTACCTTTTTCTCCTATATATTCTCACAATGTTTCTACGGATGGTATGAATGATTTTAGGTTGAGTATGATTTTAGATAATAGTGGAATTTTTAGATCGAAACCTCCTCAAGAGTTCCTGATCAGTGAAGCTGATACTAGATAATTTTTTTATTTGGTGATCTCTCACATCCAACCTAAAATGATCATGAAGATAAAAGAACCAGAGACTGATTACAATTAGTTGGAAACTAATATGGATTAAGTTAAGTCTATATTGGAAAATATGTTAGGAATATTTGATTCTTTCTAGACATCTATTCTAGAGAGGTCGGAGTCCTTACGTACAACATGTGCTTCTACGTACACTACTCCACATCCTACTAATTTAGTTGATTCTGAGATGATATGAGCCATTGTAAGATAATATTTGAATTTTATCATGGGTTATCGTCCTACATCTCATCATGAATATATTCAATAAATAAATAAACATTTTGAGAATATCAATAAAATAGTTTGATAATGCTTGTCTAAAGGCAGGAGTGACATAGGGACTATAATTAAATCCATTATGTATTACATTTCATGAATTTAAACCCTGAATAAACACAACTTTTATTTTAAGATTATTTATTAAAATATATGTATGCCACCTTGGAACAAGGACTTCAAGAATATGTGAATCATTTCTATGTTTTATCCACTATATTCAAAAATTTTAAAGAAGAGAATAAAGGCAATTTAAAGGAAATTTAGTGATGTGGAAGCATCATTAAAATTTTATTAACTCGATGATGTAGATTTTAATGAATCTATGATTATAGTGGTACATGAAGCCATACCTTTCATTATTATCACTTATAAACCTTCTTATCCACCACAACCTCCACCGTTTTGACCTTTTAGAATGTCTCTGGTTAGAGTAGTTCAATATCCTAGGCTGGTTTTCATTCATGACCTTACTAATACTACCTCGACACCCTCAAACTCCCCATATGCGACTCTGGTTGTTGTCAAAGCCAATGTACATATAGACCCATCATCTCATATGAATGAGAGTGGTTCTAATTCAAATTAGTTTTTGATAAGGATTTTTCATTACCGTTATATTAATTTTTGGACTTCAATAATTGACATTAATATCTAATGAAAACTATTTGTGATTTATCTTTATTTATTAGCTTGTATTTTCTTTCAATTCCTTATATTTTTTATAATCCTAAAATCGGGTATATCTTTTTAATGTAATTTAATTTGTTAATAATTCTATTTATACTTTGAAATGTTGAGGATTATCTTCTTCACATTAATCTATATTTATTTTTATATTTATCTTCATAAACATGGATATAAATGACATAATTTATGATCATTAAAGGGGGAGAATGTTGGAATATTTTTATTTTAATGCTCACAAATCATGATTTTTTATTTCTATCAAGTTCAATATTTTATGATAGTAAACCATTATCTATATAATTTTTTAAAATAAAATTGGTGAAGTATTGATCTACCATTAGTTCAAGTAGATCTACCACAGAGCTATATCTACTGTCAGAAACTACTATAGATGGATATACTATTGATAACATCTACCTTTAGTAAAAAAAATCCACTGGTGAACTACATCTACCATTAGACTCTACTTATAATGGATCTACCATTGAGAACAACTACAATTAGTAAAATAGAATCTACTGATGAACTATATCTACCACTAGAGAATCAATCGCTGAATGGTATACCATTAGAGATAATATAACACAATGTCATTCAACCTCCTATGGGATATACATTCAGAAGATGTACATCTGGAGTTGATACACAACTAATGGTGATATAATTCTAGAGATCATCTACCAAAAGTGCTCATATATATCTAGAGTAATTATATTACCAAAATTGATATAACATTAGTGAGTATCTACCATTATACTATATCTATGACCAGTGAGGATCTACCTCCAATGTGCAACCATTTCATTTCAATTTCTTAATTCAAATTTAGTTTCTCGAACAACTAGTTTTCAGAATTTAATTCACTAAAGATTCTCGTGGAATCAAGAATCATTATTTTTAAACCACTCTATAGATGCATTCAAGAAAAATTCATACATTCCTATTTTAGTTCCTAGTAAGAGGATCCTAAATTTTATTTATTATTATTCTTCAATAGATATTTAGACCTAGAGAGTTATATATTTGGATGATATTCATAATTAATAAAAATGTGTTGGAAATGAGATAACTGAAAAAGTGAAGCATTCATAGTGAATAGAGAATTACATATTCTAATTAAGTGACCTATGACTGGAAGGATTCCAGTTTTCTACAGAGTTAAAAGAAAAATACTTTTCAGAAATAAAAAACACTATGTGTTCCTACAAATTCTGGGAAACATATTTGAGATACATTATAAGACATATTTGAGGACATATGAACTTATGAATATTTTTAGATAAAGTAGCATCATGTTTTTCTATATCTACCAATTATATATTTTTATTTATGCTTTATCTTTTGAGTTATGTGTTTCATTACTCTGTTTATCTGTAAAGACAATCTTCTATACTAACTTGGTGTGTGATTGACAAAGACTCTCAATTTTTCTCATTTTATTCCTAAAAATATCAATAGAAGAGGTACTGTTTGACATTAAACCATTTTCTTCCCATGTATATATGAAGAAGGGGATTTAATATTAGATATCCACATGTTATATTGATTGTAAAACCCAACACAAGTTGTGGAAAATGTTTATTGTTTAATAAATTTTTTTGGAAACAAGTGATTCTTATGTTATAGGGATTAATTATTTGTTTAGATTAATCCCCTTGTTTAATTTAAAAGTGATTTTGTTTAGTTTTATTTTTATGTATTTGAAAGTTAAAAATATATCCGTTCTTAAAATATTTAACAAAACTCTACATTTATAGATAATGTTATTTTTTGTTTATATAAAGTATTTTTAAAAGAAATTTATTTTGAAAAGATAATGTAATTTTAAAGATTATTTTAATATAGAATTAATATATGTTTGATAAATTATTTGAAAGATCAAACTTATATATTTCAATTGTTTTGAATTACTAGCTTTTTTTATTAATTTTGAGAAATTTATGTTTTAATTTTTAAATAAAAATTTTATTAGAGAACTCAATTCATCCCCCTCTTATATTACTCACTCAGAATAAAAGTTATGTTTATTATACATGAGGTTATAGTACATTCAATGAATTTAGGCTAAGAGGTTTGGGTTTTCCATTTCAAATTCCTCAGTTCACATTGTAATTATGGAAAAGTCAACAACGGGTCCTCAAAATCAAGATAAATTTAAGCACCTCCTTTTATACCCGTACTGATGAGTAGTATTAAAGAACCATTAAAACATTCAAATATATTATGAGATCATGTTCTATTGTCATAAATAGTATCTCAGATCAGTATATACCATTGGGGTAATTTTTTTTATAATAATAGTTTCCATTCAAGAAACTAGATGGCACTCTATGAAGAATTTTATTAGAAGAGGTTTCATACTCCTAAATATTGGAAATAAGATAGATAAAGAAAGTTAGTTATCATAGTTCTCGTGAATGATATTTCTATTAAAGTAAAAACTATTCAGCATCACATTATTGAATCCTAGAGAAGAAAAAACTATTATTCTAATAATTAAATTAAAGGATTGAAATTTCAATTTGGGGATCATGTATTCATGAAGAATTAATTTAGTAAGAGAGTAGTGAGATTTTGTTAAAATGGATGTTAATCCTTGGGAACAATGTTCCTTTTTAAATATTGGAATGAATTGGGGTTGTAACTTACTGATTAACTATGTCACTTAACCTTTCTAAAGTACACGACATTTTCCATGTTTTGTTATTGGGGAAATACATTCTAAATCCAAAACATGTGATCACATACGAGGGAATAGATATAGAGATATAATTTTCTCTCAAAGGTAATCTTATCCATATTCTTAATTTGAGAGTGTATGTAATGATGAATCAGACAACTCATTTGGTGAAATTCCTTTAGAGAAATTAAAAATTATAAGTGGAAATATGGGTGAACGATGAAGATATAAGTATGTATTATCCACATTTGTTTAATATCTGATATATACACCAATTTTTAGGATGATATTATTTAAGGGGGGGGGATATAATACTTGAGACTCTACTATTTTAGGGGAATGCAATATCTTGAAACTATTTCACAAATGTAACATTTAAATAAACATTATTTGAACGTTAAAATTTAGATTATTAAATTGACCAAAATAATTCCATTTTTAATCCATCATATCAAAATAATCTTATCATGAATTTAGGATATTTTTCTAAAATGGCAGGTTTTTTGTCTAAAATTATGATTTTCATGAAACATGTAATTTATAAGACTTTACCATTATTTAAGAACAACCTATTAGTTTATAAAACCATTTTAATTAAAAAAAATTCAGGTAATTGAATTATAAAATTTTCAATATTATTTGAACATAGAAAAACTATTGAATACATTTTTTAAAATAATAGTAATATTATATTAATATAAAATCCATTTTTGTTATTTTCATCGAATCATTAATTTTCATAGGAGATTAGGTTTTTGATTTCCCTAAAACATGTATATAATTTTATTTGTAATAATCAATTTTTTTTAATTGTAATCATTATCCAATATATTTTTATTTTATTAATAGTTTTGACATTTAAAAATGATATTTCTCTAGAAACTGTTTTAAATGATTATGCATACTAATTTAAAATTTATATTTTCACACATTTTAAAGTAATATTTAATAAAGTTATAATAAAATATTAAATTATAATTATTATATATGGTAAAATGGTTAATTTTAACCATTGTTCTTTAATATTAATTATTAATGTTAGAAATTAATAATCAATGTGAATGTGAATTCGTGTAAAATATTAAAATATAAAACCAAAATCCCCAAAATAATAAAATTAGTATCATAAATGATTTTTTTGTGGAGAGTTTTGAACTAAAAACAATTTCATATCATTTTTTTAATTTGATGTCCTTTGAAAATAGAATAGTAACCATACATTATTAAAAATTAAAGGGTTACTCCCAGAACTACCATTTACTTCTCCAATAAATGGGTAACATCTTTATAACTTAAAGACTCTTCTCTCATTAAAATTTTTCCTTGAAAATAAGAAATTTTTCTCTCCCTAGAACCCTCTCCCACTCTATATCTTATTTCTACCACTACATATCATAAGTTATTCATTTCAAAGGAGACTTCCAAGTAAAATTCAAGTCGTCGATGTTTGTATTATGAACTACTTAGATTTTAATTATTAATTACATTCCTTAAATATTACTCTATCCAAAATAATAAAATGATATTATTATCATTTATTTACTTAAATTTTACTATGTTAAGGGTATTACCATTATTTATTCATATATATAATCCATTAAGAAAAAATATATTGTTTGTGTGTTATATAGACAACCTCCTCCACTACATAAGGTGTTTTAGTTTCCTTGATAATTTTAGAAGGATGGATATAAGTATGGTATTAATGGATAAATATGATTTTTATGACATAATTAAGGGTTTTTTCATGAAAAACATTAATAGGTACTAATCATATGATTAATATATGATCATTGTTAATTTAATCATTTAAAATAATCGTACATATGGGATTTTTTTTAAATTGTTTAATTTTTTATTATCAATTATTTATTTTTATACAAAAATATAATTTGGATATATCTCACTAATAAATATTAATTAATTTCAGTATTATTTTTGTAAAATTATATTACAACAAAACCACCTCTTAATCATTCATTAAATCTGGGTATGTATATGCTGGGAATAGTTTAACCACCCACTTGAACAATATAATGAATTTATACCATGTATGAAAAGGGGAATGTAATTACTGGTATAATATGATAATAATTTGTAAATAAATAATTTTTTGGTTCGAGAGATATTATACCAATATCTAATTCATCAATTAAAGAAAGACTCTTCATTCATAAAAAATCATCAAAACTTGTTTTTTTGTACTTAGTCTTTAAGGAAAAGGTTTAAATAACCAATGAAAGGAATTTAAAACATCAAACATTATTGTAAATAATACCAAAAAATAACATTATTTAAATATTAATAATGAAATTTTGAATAATAATGAATAAGAGAACCAGTATTATGGAACTAGTAAAAGCGATCAAACCTATAACACCCGACGTGAAAAATAAGAAGAATTCATATAGAGAATTTCCATTTAAAAAGTTTATGAATGAATATGGATATGTTTAATGTTATGATTTAAGTTATTAAGTTTTATATATTTATTATGTATGAGGTTGAAGTATGTTTTTCGAAGTCAATACAAGTCATAAGGGGTTTCTATTCTAAATTCCTCTCTTTGAGAAATGTTTTGTAATGTACACAAAATTTCATTTATGTGGTCTATATAATACCTCTTTAAGATTTTATATCATTAAATAAGTTTGTTAATGGTATAGAAATATTAATTTTAAACTTTATTTTTCAATAGATTATGATTGAATTTCAACACAATCCATAAGTGGGATTTCCATCATAATTTTTACTCTTTTAGACTCATGTAGTAATCACAACCTATTTTATTTTGGGTGGTTCATAAATTTCCATGGAATATATTTTCCTTATTACTAATAATAATTAATGGATTTATGAGTATAAATTTTTATCCATATCTTATATTATTTTTATTAAATAGTTACCTTTTCAATGGTAGAATAGTCATCATAAGTATTGGTAATGTAAATGTGTGTTTAATTTTAAAGGAAATAAATCCTTTTCTGGATACTCAAAATTGGATGCATCTATGGAACATATGCACAAAGGGGTAATAAAATCAAAAAAGGATTCTTGTTAATTGAATCAATCATCACCCTGATGAACGATGAGTTATGATAAGACTACACACATGACATGGAACCCCAAGGGGATATGCTTTGGAATATTAAAAAGCTCTTAAGGAACCATGATGAAGGATTTTTCCTGCCACTTCCTTGGTCACCTACCAATGAAATATGTTGAATCCAATTACTATCAACTATTGATAACCTAACACATTTTATGTATTCTTTCCACTATATTTATTAAATAAGGGTACTCATTATTCTTTGGTGATGCACCGAAGATTCCAAATGAATTAAGGGATGTTATCCTAGGCATCAACATTATTCTATTAAATGATGATTTATTTTAGGTCTGTATATCTCAAAAGATTTATATATATGTTTTATTTAGTAATAGGATCCCCATGAAATAGTATCAAAAATTATGATGACTCTTATCGTGAATGCATTGGACTTAAACAAGTGATGGGTGGGTTCTAGTATTATATAGCCCCACGATGTATCAAAAGGTCCCATGAGACAAAATAGGTTGGGGTTTTCTATATTTATTTTCCCAAAATTGGACAATTTATTGATTATTCTATTGAGGATAAGTAAAAATTCTTTGAATAAGGTCTTGAAAACATGTTTTTGATGTCTTATAGTAGTCATTCTATTAGTATGAGGTCAGTGATTATTGTTATCCATGTTTTATTTTTTATTTTCATGTATATATAATTACCACACATTCATTTTATTATGGCCTCATACTGTTCATTTATTTTTTCCATATCACTAATTCCATGTTTATGTTATGTAATTTATATTGTATTATAATCCTTTATAAGCATCTAAACTCACCATTATTTGTTTTACGTTCCCTAGTAAATCTAGAGAAGTGATATGTGTAATTTTAATGGATATGACTGAAGGGATAATAATGTTTTCAAAATATTCTCATGTTGTATACAATGTTTTCAAGTGTAATATATTTATATATATAGTCTTCCAAGACTATAAAATTGTTCAATCCTTTGATAACTCTTGGTCATTATACCAATAATGTATTATAACTACCATATATAGGTTTTTCAATTCCAAGATGATACACTCTCTCCATATTTCAATTTAATAATTAATTTTACTATGGTTTAAAGTCATATAGTTGGGAATGTTTTGAATATGAAGTTTTTTAGGTGGATGGTGGTTGTTTTGATGTTGGGATCAGGACCATAAAATGGGATTTCTATATATCCTTATGAATGTAATCAGAATCCTTATAGTTCGGTTTCACTTAATAGGATACATCCAATGTTTTATGGTCATGTGAAAAAGGCCAGCATGGCCTTTATGATCATACATCTATGACCAACTCTAACTGATTTATTGTTTTTGTAACACCCCAAGCTTCTACGGTACGTTTCCCTTCGAATAATGCGATAGCGTGTGTTGTACGCAACCTCGAGTTCTAACACACACCACAACTAATTAAACTAGCCGTTGTGAATAGTAATACCTACTTTTTGAAATCATATATATTCTATATTTCAAAATGGACTTCATTTTTGGATTCAGAATATCAAAATTAGCCTAGGGTGAAATTTTGGTACATTTCGGATAACTTTCATATTTTGATGAATAGTGAAAATTTCTAAATTTTAATTAAAAACAACTTTTTTAATCAAAATAATTAATAGTGATAAATTATGAATTTGAGTGGTTTTAAAGTATATTTAGAATATATTATTACCATTCAATTTAATGTTTATCATTGGACATAATTTTACAATTAAACCGAACATAAACAAGTGTCAATCTTTTGATAGTTATTATCTCTTAAAAACACGCTTTTTGTTTTGACAGCGGGAATTAATTTTAAATTAATTTCTGCCACTTCTGTGTTTTGAATTTAGGAAAATGGATTCCATATTTGGAATCAGGATGTTCAAATTGTGTAAATAGGTAACTTTTATTTTTACACATTTTGAATAATTACTGCGGTAAATATTTTATTTACCATGGTTAAAGGGTAAATCCGGTAAATAAGGGTTAAAAAATAATAATATTATAATAATACTAAATTACCCTAAAACGTGTCTTAACCCTATTGGTTGATACATGGTCGACCATGGGCATCTTTGGGTCTATTTTGGGACCCCATGGATCCACTTGTGAGTGATAATGACACTTTATTTTAATTAAGTTAAAATGAATACAAAAATGGCATAAGCTTACATCTTTTAGAAGAAGAATTTTTACATAAGGTTATACATGTTTGATTTTCAATTATAAATATTCATTAGAAAGCTAAAACTATTTCCTACATAATGATATTTTATTTATAATTTTTAGACATTAAATAATTTATTTTATTTATGACACAATGATGATGCAGTAATTACTATAATAGTGAAAAATTAAAATAGGTGATATTATAAATACCCAAATAAATATAATATGAAACTTTTAATGAATTAAACTAATTTTCTAGGATAATATGATATATTAGGATTGATTTAATTGACTTTGTTCGAAGTAATCAATCTGTTAGGAGTTTCACAAAAATCAACTATTGAATAGTGTCAAAATTGACATAAAAGAGTTCTTAAAACAAATATTATATTATTAATTGATATTAAATTCCTAAAAATCTAAGGTTCGGCCAAGAGACTTATATAATGATAGGTTCCTCATTAATGGACCACTTGGGGGTCGCTTGGATGTATATAGTAAGTTTATTAACCATATTATATAAAAATACAAAGAGACATTGTAAAAGTGAAACTAATTAACTTAGAGTTAATACTTAAAGATAAGGTTAATATAAGTACCCAAACCTGTCTAAATTCTATTGGTTGAGTTGTTTTCGACCTATCCCCACCTCATCCTTTGAATAGTCAACTTTGGAGCCTTTGAAAACCGGATATGAATTTATTATAAATTAATATTTCTAACTTTTCCAAAGGTGCCCCTCACCCCTCTTATAAAAGGGCACTCCTCCTTCTCATTTCTTCACACCTTCAAAGCCTTTTGGTTCGGCCAAACTCTGCCCAAATACTCTCCCAACATCCCTCACTACAACCTAGAGGCCTTAGTTTGATCATAAAGCCAACCTAAGGAGCCCTTTTGATCAAATCAAAAGGAAGAACCCGAAGAAGAGGTAATGATTTCACCACCCTTTTCTAAGTTCATTTCTTCTTCCACTTCTTCTTCCTTTGTTCTTACCATTCTGAAATAATAACTCCAGTATCTCACATATACTGTGATGTTATTATAAATATGGTACAATCATATTCAGTATTCTATCCACCCTTTGAATAACATGTCACCATACGTGCGTACGTACGGCTTACCGTCTCCACGTCGTGGTGTAATTGTTATTCAATATAATATTATTTGGATGGGTATAATAATGATGTGTAACTCATGTAAATAATAAATATAACATGTTAATGATTCTGTATATATGATATACCATCCATTTATATATTATTTTAATATCAAAAGAATGATATTGTCGCTCGTGCGTACGTACAGACTACCGTCTCCACGAACGCGATGAGATTCATTCTCCATCGTATCCATTCAAGTATAATTATCATTTGATGATTTAAAAATGATGTTTAAGGACTGTATATCATTCTGGATATGAATAAGATACAACAACCATGGCTTATGTAACAAAACATATAAAAGAAAATGAGTAAGTTAACTCCTGAAACGACGATAATTCTAAGATATTATTAACAAATCAATGTTAAAAGATCATATATGATATCATATTAATATATATGATTCTTGTATAATTTAATAACAACTATTTCACCATTATACAGGAGGTTAACCTACCCCAACCAAGGAAAAGTACAAGGTAAGGGTTATTTCACAATCTCTTCTTTATCCGAGGTTGTTTATACGTAATAATCTACTGGGATCTCGTTATCATCCACATCCATGTTTCTTCAAAATGTATTTCAAAACATTTTTACTATTTACAAGAATATGGGTTAAAGTCATTTATACCCTTGTTTGACTTTTTATAAGAGGTTTATAAAGGAATCTTTCCGTCGTTTTCAAAACAAGGTCCTTTTTAACCTTTTCGACAGAATTGAGGTAAGAATGTTTTTTTTAACTTATACGGCGGGTGCGGTTATTTTACGCCGTTATAAAATCTTCAAAGCTTTCCTTACAAGATTATAAGAATATTTTCAAAGAAAATGTTTTATTTTATATGGATCTTAAATGATTTCAAAATAAAAGGAGATATTTCTTTAAAAAGAATTTTGATTTCATCTATGTCAACATCCTTTGATGGATTTTAAGATTATTTGAAGTTGATTTATTATGATACAAAACTTCTATATTGTATTGAAGGTTTTGTGATATGTTTGACTGTGGATGTGCTATTTTTATACCATTCATAGTTTATTGTGAAAGTATTGACATTTCGTATGCTAGTTTTAATACGAATGTTTAAGTTATGTTTAAACCTTTTCATATGGGAATGCATTGGACTTAATAAGTGACGGGTGGAGCCCGCTATAGCTCCTCGATGCATCGGTAGGTCTCATGAGACAAACTAGTGTCTTGGCACAAGGCCTTGACAAAGTCTTATTTGTAGTCTTGGCACGAGGCCTTGGCTATGTGGTTATGATAGTCTGGCATTATGCATTCCAACATTATGAAAGTGGTTATTGATATTGCATGTGATTATTCGATTAGTAGAATATCCATGTGAACAAGTAAATGGAATTATTTCATTTTACTTTTGCCATACTATGTTGAAGTTCAATTTTAAAAGGCTTTTGTTTTAGTAATTCATTGCCTTAAATGTTTATGCTTATTTTGAATGTTCCGCTATATTGTTATCCTTACTGGGCATTTGAGCTCACCCCTTTTCTATGTTTTATTTTTCCCAGGTAGTGAAGAAGTAAATTATGATTGACTTGCAGGGATATTATGAGGGGTTTATAGTGTGGATGTTGGAAACATTATGTTGTTGTAGTAGTTGTTCATTTTATGATGTAATGTAAAACTTATGAATATATCTAGTGTTTCCAAGGCTACTAAACTAATCGGTCTTTCGGGATTTGATCTTTCTTGTGATCATGCCAATGTTATGTAATAATGCACCGAATCTGGGTAGCTAGGGTCGGGGCGTTACAGTTGGTATCAGAGGAAGTTTAGTACAAACCTTGGAAGCTAGATTTAGATAAACTCTGATTAGAGCACATAGACCTAAGATGAACTTTGAGGATTAGTATAGAAGAACATCCTAGAATTTTGGTATTGTAGAGACTTTGTGAGTTTTCCGAGCAATACATCCCTGTCTGGATACGAGCAGGTAGAGGCGGCTCTGGCACAAATGTACCTAGGGGTAAAACCCGAAAACACCGCTTTGAGCTAGACTCGAACGGGAACTGGTGCACGACAACGGGCCTTGCTGCACTCTTGGTTACGACACTCCCGGGGGATATGCTTAGGATAACTCTCACTTTCTTTACAAATCATTATGAAGGGTTTATGAGTATATACTTCCTCAAAGAAAACATATTTATGATTATGGATTATATCCATAGATAGTTCAATTTATGTTAAGTATTTTATAAGTATGGGATTATGTATTTTGATTCATAAACTGATCTAGTTTATGCCATTGTTTAGAAATGGCGCCTAGTGGAAGAAATGGAAACCGTATCAATGCACGCACTCCATGTAGGGATTGCCCTCCTGCTCAAGATAATTATAGTGGGGCTGGTGATGCAACTGGTGCTAATCAGCTAATCACCGTACTGGGACAACTTACTCAGGTTATGAATAATAACCTTACCCGTATGGAGCACCCTGATCCGCAGTGTGGAGGATCAATGTTAGATCGATTCATGAGACAACAACCACCAACGTTCAATGGAAGTACAAATCCCTTAGTAGCTGAGCAATGAATATTTTCCCTAGAGAAAATATTTCAGGCTTTGGGGAGTAGTGAAAGGGAAAAAGTTACCATGGCAGTTTACCGCCTCACTGGAGATGCTGATCAATGGTGGTCATTGATTCAAAACATGAAGGAAGATGATGAAGTATCAAACATGGAATGGAGGGAGTTCAAAGATCTGTTTTTAGAAAAATACTTTCCTCGCGACCATCGAGCAGATATGGAAAGACAATTTCTGAGTCTGAGACAAAAGGAGGATGAGAATGTCACAAAATATGAGGCTAACTTTACAAGGTTAGCGAGGTACGCTGGTGATTATATTCATAACCCAAGAAGTAAGATTGATCGTTTCTTTGATGGGTTAAAACCATTTCTCCGTCGAGCGTTAGTCTCACAATCCTTTTCATCGTACGAAGACATTGTCTCATGTGCTATCAAGACCGAAAAGGAATTCTCTAAGTCTTATGACTTTAAATCAAAGCAAGAGAAGAAGAGACCTGCTGATCAATCTGGGAATGGAAATAAGGGGAAGAAGGGAAAGGTTGAATATCCATCTTGTGGTAAGTGCGGGAAGAAACACCCCGGTGCTTGCCTGAAGGGAATGGGAGTCTGTTACAAGTGTGGTGAAAAAGGCCACCAAGCTCATGATTGCAAGGGGAAGAAGGAAGCTACCAACGTTCAGTGCTACAATTGCAGGGAGATGGGGCATTATGCAAATGCATGTCCTAAGCGTCAGGAGAACTTACCTCAGAAAAGGCCAAGGGATCAAGGCCAGGCTTATGCTATCACTACTGCTGAGGTAGAAACTCCGAAAGACGTGGTGGCAGGTAATTTAATGGTTTCCTCAAGTTTAGCAAATGCATTATTTGATTCTGGATCATCGCATTGTTTCATATCTTCCCAGTTTGCTAAGAAAATTAGATATTTCCAATTTGATTTAATAAGGGAGTTGTCAGTTAAAACTCCTAAGGGAAGTATCGTTGCAACAAAGTTTTGTGAATCAGTCCCCATTAGAGCACATAAATTTTCTTTATCTGCTGATTTCATCGTCATACCTATGATTGAGTTTGATATAATCCTCGGTATGGACTGGCTTTCGGA
The DNA here is from genome assembly GCA_963277665.1 of Viscum album. Taxonomy (NCBI): domain Eukaryota; kingdom Viridiplantae; phylum Streptophyta; class Magnoliopsida; order Santalales; family Viscaceae; genus Viscum; species Viscum album. The sequence continues at coordinate 448,264,666 of OY728157.1, read as the reverse complement.
CTATGATGCGAAGATTTATTGTAAGAAGAAAGAGGTTACGATTCTTGATGATAATGATAAGGAACACCTTATTTTTAGAGCAGAATCGTCACCACCTAATTCTTATTTAGACCCACCCCCAGTAGCTCAACTTAATTCAATTATTGGGGAGGAAGAGAATGAAGTAACTATCGGTGAGGAAAGGAATGTTCAAATAGAGGGTGTACCTGTTGTGAAAGAATTTGTAGATGTATTTCCGGAAGATTTACCTGGACATCCTCCAGAACGAGAAGTTGAGTTTTCCATTGATTTGATTCCTGGATCAAGGCCTATATCGAAGACCCCTTATAGAATGGACACTGTAGAGTTAGTCGAACTAAAGAAACAACTAGAGGAATTGAGTAATAAGGGATTTATTCGCCCTAGTGTTTCTCTATGGGGAGCCCCTGTTCTTTTTGTTAAAAAGAAAGATGGATCTATGAGGTTATGTATCGACTACAGGGAGATCAATGCTATAACGATAAAGAACAAGTATCCCCTACCTCGTATTGATGATTTATTTGACCAACTGCATGGAGCTCAATACTTTTCAAAGATTGACCTTCGATCTGGATACCATCAGTTGTGTGTGAAGAAGGAAGACATTCCGAAAACAGCATTTCGAACCAGGTACGGGCATTATGAGTTTACTGTAATGCCGTTTGGATTGACTAATGCACCCTCTGTATTCATGGATCTGATGAATAGAGTTTTCAAGGAGTATCTCGATGAATTTGTGGTGGTATTTATTGATGATATCTTGGTATACTCCAAAACCTACAAAGATCATGAAAATCACTTGCGCATTATCTTGAAGACTTTGAGGAGGCATGAATTATATGGGAAGTTTAGCAAGTGTGAATTCTGGCTTCAGGAGATTTCTTTTCTTGGCCATATTGTCTCTAAAGATGGAATCTCTGTTGATCCTTCTAAGACCAAGGCAATCCAAGAATGGCTAGCACCTACGAGTATAACTGAGGTACGTAGTTTTATTGGTTTGGCAGGTTATTATCGACGTTTCGTCCAGAATTTTGCCCGATTGGCTAACCCATTAACGAAGCTCACACGTAAAGGGGTTAAATTTGTTTGGACAAAAGAGTGTGAAGAATGTTTCGAAGAACTGAAGAGAAGATTAGTCAATGCTCCTATATTGACTCTACCATCGGGGAATGATGGGTTCGTTATTTATAGTGATGCATCAAAGAAAGGACTTGGCTGTGTCCTTATGCAGAATGATAGAGTTATTGCCTATGCATCACGACAGTTGAAAATTCATGAACAAAACTATCCTACTCATGATCTTGAGTTAGCAGCTGTGATCTTTGCTTTGAAGATATAGAGGCACTACCTCTATGGTGAAAAATGTGAGATTTATACTGATCACAAGAGTTTGAAGTATATTTTCTCACAAAAAGAACTCAACATGAGGCAAAGGAGGTGGCTTGAATTACTCAAGGATTATGATTGCACAATACACTACCACCCAGGGAAGGCAAACAAGGTGGCAGATGCTTTGAGTAGAAAAGACCATGGAGTTTTGAACAATATGAGAATTGAAAGGGATCCAATTTTCATGGATCTAGTGAAAATGGACATGGGAATAACCAGGGAAGGTGAAACATCAATGCTTTTTCAAATGGTTGCCAAACCATCTTTACTAGAAAGGATTAAGAGTTCTCAGACTGATGATGAAGAATTCCAAAAGAAGATTAAAGCTGTGAATGATGGGAGATTGAGAGACTTTGCGTATGAAGGTGGAATTTTGAAATTCGGGAAGAGACTTTGTGTTCCCAATATACCTGATCTAAAAAGGGAATTGCTGGATGATGCTCATAGTTCCAATTTCTCTATACATCCTGGGAGCACCAAAATGTATAGAGATTTGAAGGAAAATTTTTGGTGGGACAACATGAAGAGGGAGATTGCTGATTTTGTGTCAAGATGTATGGTTTGTCAACAAGTGAAAGCTGGAAGGCAACCGCCTGGAGGAGTCATGCAACCGCTTCCCATACCGGAGTGGAAATGGGACAATATTACAATGGACTTTGTCATGGGGCTACCAAAGACTCCTAGAAGGAACGATGCAATATGGGTTATTGTTGATCGTCTTACCAAGTCAGCACATTTTCTTGCTATAAGAGAAGATCTACCCCTGGAACGTCTAGCAAGACTATACATTAATGAAGTTGTGAGACTTCATGGAGTACCCCTATCAATTGTTTCGGATCGTGATCCCCGTTTTACTTCAAGGTTTTGGAAAAGTCTTCAGAAATCCCTGGATACTGAACTTCATTTGAGCACTGCTTACCACCCTCAGACAGACGGACAATCAGAACGGACTATTCAAACCTTAGAAGACATGTTGAGATCTTGCTCACTTGACTTTCAGGGTATGTGGGATCAATATTTACCTCTGGTAGAATTTTCCTATAACAATAGCTTCCATTCGTGTATTCAGATGGCACCATATGAAGCGTTATACGGAAAGAGATGTCGTACACCAACCTGTTGGGATGACGTCAGTGAAAGAAAACTTGTAGGTCTAGAACTGGTGGAGGAAACGATGGAAAAGGTAAAGGTAATCCAAAATCACATCAAAGCAGCTCAAAGTAGGCAGAAGAGCTATGCCGATAATCGAAGGAAGGATTTGGAATTTCAAGTCGGTGATCATGTTTTCCTAAAGGTATCTCCGTGGAAGGGAGTCATACGTTTTGGTAAGAAAGGTAAATTGAGTCCCAGGTACATCGGACCTTTCGAAATTCTAGAACGAATTGGGGCTGTAGCTTACCGATTGGCAATGCCTCCAAGTCTCTCCAAAGTTCACGATGTGTTCCACGTATCTCTGTTGAGAAAATACATGCCTGACCCAACGCATGTACTCACCTATGAGGAATTAGAACTGGAACCCGATCTGTCTTATTGCGAAGATCCCATCAGGATTCTTGATACAAGAGAACAAGTACTGAGAAACCGGACGACGCGTCTGGTAAAAGTTTTGTGGAGAAATCATAAGATGGAAGAGGCAACGTGGGAACCCGAGGAACTTATGATGAAGAACCACCCGAGTCTTTTTATGCAGTAATACCCTAGAAATTGCGAGGACGCAATTATTTGAAGGAGGGGAGAATGTAACACCCCAAGCTTCTACGGTACGTTTCCCTTCGAATAATGCGATAGCGTGTGTTGTACGCAACCTCGAGTTCTAACACACACCACAACTAATTAAACTAGCAGTTGTGAATAGTAATACCTACTTTTTGAAATCATATATATTATATATTTCAAAATGGACTTCATTTTTGGATTCGGAATATCAAAATTATCCTAGGGTGAAATTTTGGTACATTTCGGATAACTTTCATATTTTGATGAATAGTGAAAATTTCTAAATTTTAATTAAAAACAACTTTTTTAATCAAAATAATTAATAGTGATAAATTATGAATTTGAGTGGTTTTAAAGTATATTTAGAATATATTTTTACCATTCAATTTAATGTTTATCATTGGACATAATTTTACAATTAAACCGAACATAAACAAGTGTCAATCTTTTGATAGTTATAATCTCTTAAAAACACGCTTTTTGTTTTGACAGCGGGAATTAATTTTAAATTAATTTCTGCCACTTCTGTGTTTTGAATTTAGGAAAATGGATTCCATATTTGGAATCAGGATGTTCAAATTGTGTAAATAGGTAACTTTTATTTTTACACATTTTGAATAATTACTGCGGTAAATATTTTATTTACCATGGTTAAAGGGTAAATCCGGTAAATAAGGGTTAAAAAATAATAATATTATAATAATACTAAATTACCCTAAAACGTGTCTTAACCCTATTGGTTGATACATGGTCGACCATGGGCATCTTTGGGTCTATTTTGGGACCCCATGGATCCACTTGTGAGTGATAATGACACTTTATTTTAATTAAGTTAAAATGAATACAAAAATGGCATAAGCTTACATCTTTTAGAAGAAGAATTTTTACATAAGGTTATACATGTTTGATTTTCAATTATAAATATTCATTAGAAAGCTAAAACTATTTCCTACATAATGATATTTTATTTATAATTTTTAGACATTAAATAATTTATTTTATTTATGACACAATGATGATGCAGTAATTACTATAATAGTGAAAAATTAAAATAGGTGATATTATAAATACCCAAATTAATATAATATGAAACTTTTAATGAATTAAACTAAATTTCTAGGATAATATGATATATTAGGATTGATTTAATTGACTTTGTTCGAAGTAATCAATCTGTTAGGAGTTTCACAAAAATCAACTATTGAATAGTGTCAAAATTGACATAAAAGAGTTCTTAAAACAAATATTATATTATTAATTGATATTAAATTCCTAAAAATCTAAGGTTCGGCCAAGAGACTTATATAATGATAGGTTCCTCATTAATGGACCACTTGGGGGTCGCTTGGATGTATATGGTAAGTTTATTAACCATATTATATAAAAATACAAAGAGACATTGTAAAAGTGAAACTAATTAACTTAGAGTTAATACTTAAAGATAAGGTTAATATAAGTACCCAAACCTGTCTAAATTCTATTGGATGAGTTGTTTTCGACCTATCCCCACCTCATCCTTTGAATAGTCAACTTTGGAGCCTTTGTAAACCGAATATGAATTTATTATAAATTAATATTTCTAACTTTTCCAAAGGTGCCCCTCACCCCTCTTATAAAAGGGCACTCCTCCTTCTCATTTATTCACACCTTCAAAGCCTTTTGGTTCGGCCAAACTCTGCCCAAATACTCTCCCAACATCCCTCACTACAACCTAGAGGCCTTAGTTTGATCATAAAGCCAACCTAAGGAGCCCTTTTGATCAAATCAAAAGGAAGAACCTGAAGAAGAGGTAATGATTTCACCACCCTTTTCTAAGTTCATTTCTTCTTCCACTTCTTCTTCCTTTATTCTTACCATTCTGAAATAATAACTCCAGTATCTCACATATACTGTGATGTTATTATAAATATGGTACAATCATATTCAGTATTCTATCCACCCTTTGAATAACATGTCACCATACGTGCGTACGTACGGCTTACCGTCTCCACGTCGTGGTGTAATTGTTATTCAATATAATATTATTTGGATGGGTATAATAATGATGTGTAACTCATGCAAATAATAAATATAACATGTTAATGATTCTGTATATATGATATACCATCCATTTATATATTATTTTAATATCAAAAGAATGATATTGTCGCTCGTGCGTACGTACGGACTACCGTCTCCACGAACGCGATGAGATTCATTCTCCATCGTATCCATTCAAGTATAATTATCATTTGATGATTTAAAAATGATGTTTAAGGACTGTATATCATTCTGGATATGAATAAGATACAACAACCATGGCTTATGTAACAAAACATATAAAAGAAAATGAGTAAGTTAACTCCTGAAACGACGATAATTCTAAGATATTATTAACAAATCAATGTTAAAAGATCATATATGATATCATATTAATATATATGATTCTTGTATAATTTAATAACAACTATTTCACCATTATACAGGAGGTTAACCTACCCCAACCAAGGAAAAGTACAAGGTAAGGGTTATTTCACAATCTCTTCTTTATCCGAGGTTGTTTATACGTAATAATCTACTGGGATCTCGTTATCATCCACATCCATGTTTCTTCAAAATGTATTTCAAAACATTTTTACTATTTACAAGAATATGGGTTAAAGTCATTTATACCCTTGTTTGACTTTTTATAAGAGGTTTATAAAGGAATCTTTCCGTCGTTTTCAAAACAAGGTCCTTTTTAACCTTTTCGACAGAATTGAGGTAAGAATGTTTTTTTTAACTTATACGGCGGGTGCGGTTATTTTACGCCGTTATAAAATCTTCAAAGCTTTCCTTACAAGGTTATAAGAATATTTTCAAAGAAAATGTTTTATTTTATATGGATCTTAAATGATTTCAAAATAAAAGGAGATATTTCTTTAAAAAGAATTTTGATTTCATCTATGTCAACATCCTTTGATGGATTTTAAGATTATTTGAAGTTGATTTATTATGATACAAAACTTCTATATTGTATTGAAGGTTTTGTGATATGTTTGACTGTGGATGTGCTATTTTTATACCATTCATAGTTTATTGTGAAAGTATTGACATTTCGTATGCTAGTTTTAATACGAATGTTTAAGTTATGTTTAAACCTTTTCATATGGGAATGCATTGAACTTAATAAGTGACGGGTGGAGCCCGCTATAGCTCCTCGATGCATCGGTAGGTCTCATGAGACAAACTAGTGTCTTGGCACAAGGCCTTGACAAAGTCTTATTTGTAGTCTTGGCACGAGGCCTTGGCTATGTGGTTATGATAGTCTGGCATTATGCATTCCAACATTATGAAAGTGGTTATTGATATTGCATGTGATTATTCGATTAGTAGAATATCCATGTGAACAAGTAAATGGCATTATTTCATTTTACTTTTGCCATACTATGTTGAAGTTCAATTTTAAAAGGCTTTTGTTTTAGTAATTCATTGCCTTAAATGTTTATGCTTATTTTGAATGTTCCGCTATATTGTTATCCTTACTGGGCATTTGAGCTCACCCCTTTTCTATGTTTTATTTTTCCCAGGTAGTGAAGAAGTAAATTATGATTGACTTGCAGGGATATTATGAGGGGTTTATAGTGTGGATGTTGGAAACATTATGTTGTTGTAGTAGTTTTTCATTTTATGATGTAATGTAAAACTTATGAATATATCTAGTGTTTCCAAGGCTACTAAACTAATCGGTCTTTCGGGATTTGATCTTTCTTGTGATCATGCCAATGTTATGTAATAATGCACCGACTCTGGGTAGCTGGGGTCGGGGCGTTACAGTTTTGAAGAGTAAAATTTTTTCTAAGAGGTACCTAATAATTATTTTTATTTTATTTATACATGATTGGCACTTTATGGTTAACCTATATGGAAATATATCCCAATTATGATGGGAGCAAAGGGAATATGGCCCTATTGGAAGAATGTTCTTCCTCGTGGGGAAAATAGCATGACGAGGAATGAAGTAGGTAATTTGATAAGGAATGTTGACACAAGAAGATGGATTTATAGGGAATATAGACCTAGCTAAGGTTAATATTGGGATTAAAGGTAATATGGACCAATGAAGAGGGATTTCCATGCCCTGGGGGAATATGGCCTGACAAAGAAGGACATAGGTTGTTATGATTTTGGGTTTGAATAATAGGGTGGTTTCTAACATATCCTAATAAAAGTTGAATCAAATCCTATGTATTTTAAGTTACATAGGTAAATTTAATTTTATAGGACCTTACTATATATTTTAACATCATGGGGTAATTAAATTTTAATACAATTTAAAGTCCTATGAAAAGAGAATCTATGTCTTGTAAGGAGTGAAAAAAAGAAGATTGAATGAGGTTTAAAAATCAGGGATTCCCTTTTTGTTAAAATTTTTTGTTAGTGACTATATAAAAGAAGATATTTCTAGGGCTTAAACATAAGGAGGTAAGAGGATCTTCTCAGGAAATAGGATAACAACAGTGGTTTTTAGACTAAAAATGTATTCTTCATATATTTGGGGATCCATAGACCATTAATGACTCAAGGTGATGAAATCATCTATGATAACATGGTTGGGGATTAAACATAGTGAGGTGGAAAATGTTCTTCTTGGATTATTGATTGGAAATAAGCATCCTCCAAGACACTGATCCAAATTGAGCTTGGTCCTGCGTTTTCCTAATTGAGAAACCCATGCCATGGAAAATCTCAATCTTATAAACCTAATACGAAATAATGTTATCAAGGGAGTAAAAAATCATGAAAAACTCATGGGTTCTATCTGTTAGAGTGGATTTATAGATATATGACTTTTACTAAGGTAATTCATTATCATAGGGGATCACAGAAGTGTTCATTCCCTGGACATGTGAATCTATTGGTTTTAGTGAATTACATGATAATTAGGTTCCTACGTAGGATAATTACATGAAAAATTTCATTACCACTAATATTTATGTAAGAATTTTATCCTTTTATGGGGTGGAGGATAGTAGTTTGACCTAGTGATGTACATGGGTGCAGACTCAACTTAGTGTGGTCTAGGAGAATGAAGGACTCATCGTAGTTTGGAATGAGCAATGGGCTCACCCTAGGGATCTTCCCAGTGGGGATTGAATAAAGGGATTTCCCTAGTTATACTAGGGTGAAGGTATTTCCATAGTGATACTGGGTAGAATATTCTCCATAGTGAAATAAAATGTTAAATGATTTTCCTTAGTTTTAATGGGTCTCCATAGATTCCATTGGGTTAGTAGCACTATAGTGTATCTCTGTATATATGTTCTTTCCCATAGTATAATATAATTATGGGTAAGTAGTTTCTTATGAATTGTTTTAACATATTAAACCTCCAGGAAATACAATTACCCTTATTTTGGGTCAATTTACCTTGATTTTAAGCTTTTAGGCTACCTGATGGGAGTTTGAGTGTAGGGATGAAGACTAAGGTGAGCATAGCTCAAGGGTGTCTGTTCGTCTTACTAAAAGATAAAAATTAGGATCACAAATTTTGTATTTAATGTAAAATATGGTATCCAAGGGGAATTTGGGTATAGAATGCAGGATGGGTAGACAATTTGACTTATACGTGGTGTGATAGGAACATAGTCTATGCAAACAGATTAAACTAGAGTGAAGGCCACAAGAATTGGGTGAATGACCCCATGTTAAATTTTGGGGTCCTAGTAAAAAAATGGAACATTCCATGAGAATTTTCTTTCATCCATTCAAGCTAATAATCCTTTTACAAAAGTTGCAACCAAAAAACTCGAATAAGGTTTATTTACTAGTTTTTCATGGTATAAGTCTTATGAAGACTCAATGTCTTTATAAAGAGTTATAATGGTGTAATGAGAAAAATTCATAATGAAATTTCTATATGATATATCATGTATTATAGGTTGTGTACTCAACCTAATATATCATATTATTTATGTATAAAAAAATGGATACCAATCCAATCATAGTGAAAACCATTGAATTTAAATAAAAAATATCTTTAAATACCTAAGAATTACTGAGGATATGTAATTGGTATTTAAAGAAGATAAAGATTTCATTACATGGGGTTACACTAATTCTAGTTTCTAAACCATTAATATTGATCTATGTAAAATTAAATGAAAGAACTATATTTCTATATAAAATTAAATGAAAGAAGTTGTTTGGATAAAGAATTTCATTAATAAATATGGTGTGGTTCCTTTATTTTGGGATAAATTAAGATTTACTATTTAAAAAATTGATCTATTACTCCGTCCAAGTAACCATAGTACAGTAGAAGTCACTGTAGCAGTTACTGTTCGATATTGTAGCAACCAAAACTATTCACCTGATTTGGGCCTTCGGGCCACCGGTTTGGGCCTACGGGTCTCTAGGGCCTTCAGGTCATCAAAGGCCTTCATGCCACATGGACTTCCGGTCACGTAGACCATGGAGTAGCCCAGTTCACATAGAATAGGACCCAGAAGTGGATCAAGAGCAACAAGAGTAGCAGCCTCTAGATGCAGAGCTAACCAGATTGGAAGAATGAGAGGGTATGGCCGCCGCCATCAGGACCAGGCACCGTACAATATTGTATGGGGAAATGCTAGCTGATTAGAAATGCAAGGTGGGGAGATAAGGCGATCAATGATGCAAGATGCTGGGGATGGTCAGTTCTAGTGGGCTGGGCCTACGGGTCATGTAATGGGTATGGTATGCCTCTGGGCCTTCGACACATGTATTGTGGGTCATGTGAGGCCTTGTGCCTTGGTCCTACAGGTCATGTTCGGGATCCCCGTCAACCCTTAAAAGGGGGATTATGTATAATAAAACAAAAATAATGCCTTCAGGCCATTCAGGGGATAAAATATTATAAAATCATGACATTGAGTTGTCCCTAATTAATAATCATTATGAAGTATTATAGGCTATGATGATATGTTATTATTAGAATGAGTAGAATATTTTAAATGAAATAAAGTATAATCCTGAGATAATAAGTGGAGAGATATCATATATACTAACCCATAAAAGTATATCACATTAAGTGCCACACAGTAAGTGATATACTTAGGAGTGTATAATTCATTTGTATCCCCATTACCTCAGTCTGATACTAAACTTCTGATGTGAACCTTCATACATTGATTACTTTTATACAATAACCATGATGATGGCTTAATCAGAGGTGGTTGGGTATATAAATGGTCACATTATCAATATAGTTTAACTAATATGGGATTTCTCCTGTGATATTAAAATAATTTCATATAGGACCTTGATTTAATTATTCTAATAAAATTCATGGCTATGATTATTTAAGTGACAAGTGTTACACTCAACTATTTTTAGTTTAATGGATTGTGGTGTATTGATTCAATATGTTTTATCTATTTAAGATAATCATGAACATATGATATATATTATACTATATTGACAAGTTTCATGTATTGTGGTCAATTTATTTTTGGGTTAAAAGAATTATATAATCAATCATATGATATATAGAGATATATCTTGTGTTAGTCATCTTCAAATGACGATATTAGTGTTTTTCATCAAGATCATTCTAGAAACCTTTGTAGCTAAAGTAGTAATGGATTTTTAGATTATTTTCTTTGATAAACATTACGGATTAGATAAATCATAAATGTTTTTATAACTACAAATGACCATAGAGGCACATAGTAGGCCATGAAATAAAAATTAATTTTGGTATAATCTGTTTATCCAAACATTGAGAAATTTTATATGATAATCTTATCGAAATTATATTAGATTAATTTAAAAAGAGTTGTTAAGTTTTTTCTAATTTATTTAATTAAATTTTTCATGTAAAATATTTTTAAAAATATGCACTATAAAAACCTTGAAGTTGTGAGGGTTACTGTGATATGATTTTTACCTTTTTATGGCCCTTGATACCTCATATGTGTGTCCATTATAGATGGTATGAGACATCATTTGGACAACTATCCTAAGATCATTATAATGTTTAATTAAAACTATGAAACATTATGCAATGATGCATATATTAAATTAATATTAAATGGAGTTTTAACAAGTAACTTTATTATTGATTTTGATGTTGTAATATTTATATCATTTGAAGATAAAGATGGGTTTTACATAACTTATTAATGAAATATTATAATCTTATAGGCTCATTTATTCAATTATAATGTTCTATAAATGGTTTTTAAGGACCTTGGTATATTTCTATTGAGTTATTTTATTTATTATCTAAATCTATATACAAATCAGTTCTCATCATTCACTTTTTAAATGATGGTGAAAGAAAACCATTAAACAATAATGGGTCCTACTAAATAGTTGAATGATTCTAATGTCTAGGGGATACAATTGGATGTAAGAACCTATTAGTTTATTTTGATAGAACTTAATTAAACTCATTGTTATTGTTTATTTATAATGTACAATGAAGTATACATTGTAAGGACCCGACCCCAATTGCTTGGAGTTGGTTTCTTATTTGATTACGTTGGCATACATACAAGGAATACGAATCCCAAAAGACCAAGTAGTTTAGTATTATTGGAAACAAGTTACATACCTAAGTAACATTACAACATGAAGGGAAATCAAAACACTATTTTATTCCACTAGAAACATCACGTCTCCTAGATTATTCTTTCAAGTCATTCATAAATTACTTCCTCATGTGCTGTGAAAATGAATCATAAGAAATGGGTGAGATCAAACGCTTAGTAAGAGTAAGAAATACACCGGAAGATAATATAAAAATTAGACATGGTGAATAATTGAAAACACATTCATTTAATAATAAAACTGAAACACATTATAGCAGGAAAATGAGCAGAGTAAATAATTCCATAATAAAACATAATCAAAGTTTTTCTACTAATTGAATAACCACATGAAATATCAATAGCTAAACTCATAATGATGGAATTCATAATCCCGGACATTCTAAAGCATTTTGTCAAGGCCTCGGCCAAGACCTCTAATGATTAAGGCATCGGCCAAAATCCATATATCACACTGGGAATGACCTCATCCAATTCCACGTCCATTTGTCTCATGTGACCTACCGATGCATCGACAGGATATAACAGGCCCCACCAGTCACATAATAAGTCCAATGCATTCTTCATATGTGCGGGGATAAACATAAACAACATTTACATTCATATTTAAACCGTCATATGGAATGTAACTAACATTCCCCAATCATTAAACATAAAACTCCAACCATTCCATGTTATATGGTGAATGGTTTTAGGATAGATCATACACAATAAAGTTAGCCTTCAACCATTCAATAAAATATGGTATATGACATCATAAATGATTATCCCAAACAATACGTAATAATCAAAAAGTGTGTTGAATCAAACGAGAATACTCTTATAAAATCATTAAGAAATTCTTGAGAAAAATACTCTTATTTTGAAAATAAGTGTTAATTTGGAAAAAAATCTTGGTATAAAACCAGAAATGAATTAAGATAGTATTTTCATAATAAAAAGACTAATTTTATAAGGATAATATTTACAAAAAAAATTTATTATAGTGTTCCCTTTAAAATAGATAAGAATTTAAGAAATTCCCTTGAATCGGACTTGTATTTTGGAAACAGTTTTGAATGTTCCTTTTAAAACGTGTAACTATCCATAAAATAAGGAAGTGTTCTGGTTGAAAAAAATATGCATAATACTCGTAATGAATTTTTGAGGAGTACACAATAATAAATAAGAATTTATCTGAGGTATTTAGAGAATGAAAGTAACCCGAATGAAAACAGAAGTTCGTGTGGAAAAACCCTTACCATAACTCCAAACGTGTTCCACTCTTGAACTTAAGATCCTGGAATATGAAATTATACGTATTAATAACTTATTGAAGAACTTTATAGACATGTATTTAGTTTATCATTATTATTTTTAGTTCATTTATACCCTTTTTTCTAAGTTATTATATTGAATTTTGTCGTTATGGTGTGTTCGTTTTGTTTATTTTCATAAACGGTTCACTTATTTTTAAGTAATGGAGTTCATGGGGAATGGTTATAAATACCCAGGATTGAAATTATATATTATTTATGAACATAAAAAAATTAGAATATTCATTTCTATCATTTGGTTTCATGGAATGAGGAAGAATCCTTAAATGACAACCAATTCAATTATTCTGCGGTATTTAGATTATTATGAACTTGTTTTGTTATATAACTTAATTAAATGTACATATTCTGGTTTCTGAATATTAATTATGTTATAATATATATGATATAGTCTGTTTTAACCATAAATATGGTTTCATGACCAGTAATGAATATGAAATTGAAGAACAAAACATCATCGTCCACGAAGGCTCTAAATTGGAACCTCTTGGACGTTGATTTCGTTAAAAAAGAAAAGGGAGAGAGTAAGAATATTTATGATTGTTCTTACATTCACATGATATAATTACAGTATATAGATAATATTGGAGTTATCATGATCATCTAGAAAGAGGAGGTGAGGCGAGAAAAATAAAAGAGATGAACTTGAAAATAAAATAAAAGTTAAGAGATCCCTTATGAAAATTCAGCAGCCTAACGACATCACCTAAAATTTCATAAAATAAAATGATGATAACAAAAGGGTATGTCATAATATTTAAATCAAAAATATAGTAATAATAATAAATAAAATAAAACCCCAACATATGAGAAAGTAATTTCAAATAGATAACATAAAAGAAGTGTCGACTTAAGGAAGAGAATGAAGGATTCTCTTACCTTGTAGAATAACTCCTAGATCTTGAAGGATGGGACCTTGAGGGTTAGGGACACCTTGGGAGGACACCTAGATAGGTAAAACCCTCAGAGATTCTAGGATGATGGATTTGGAATGAAATAAAACAAATGGATGAGTGGGTATTTATAGAAAAATAGAGGTAATTTGTTAATAATTTCAAAGGGACACCTCATTAGTGGTTTTTGCCAAACCATGGGCTTGCCTAGGGTATTTGCCCATGGTTTTAGCCACATGGGACACCTGATGTCATATGTTACTATACAAAAGTCGACCATACTTTAATATATAATTATTACATAATTATGGTTTCATTAAACTACCGAAAACTCAAAACTGTATTTTTACTATTAATGAAAAAATCATGTATTTTAGAAAAATCCCAAAAATTCACCCCTACAATTTTTTGACGTGTAGAATTAAAAAGTGAAATCCATTTTTCAAAAATAATTTTCTAAATATTATTAATTTAATTTTTAAATAAGGTCATATTTTATTCGGAAAATAACAATCTTAAAGTGCAATTTGTTTTATTTCTCATTGAAAGAATAATTAAGATCTCATTAACTTATTTCCTTAAATAAAATAATATTATTATTTACTGTTCATAGGGGTCATATTACTATTCATATTACTATTCATAAGGGTATGTTACTATTCACCAAAAATAAATTTTGTTCTATCAGACTGCAAATGACCTACTAAACACAACTCAAGATGATCAATTTTCAAAATTCAAAACATAGAAGAGGCAATGTTGTGTTTATTAGATAGATTATAAAATTACATTCTATATTTATTTTCAAAACCATTTGCTGTAACATTCTCCCCTCCTTACAAATAATTTTTCCTCGAAATTCACAAAATATTACCTAAGAAGATTCGGGTATGTCTTTAACATAATCTCCTCAGGCTCCCATACTGCTTCATCCATCTTATGGTTCCTCCATAGAACCTTTACCGGACGAGTCATCAGATTTCTCATTACTTGTTCTCTAATATCAAGAATCTTGATAGGCTTTTCACAATAAGACAGATCTGGATCAGGTTCTACATCTTCATAAGTGAGTTCATGTGTTGGGTCTGGCATGAACTTTCTTAACATTCACACGTGGAACACATTGTGAACATTGGAGAGACTTTCCGGCATTACCAAATGGTAAGCTATGGCTCCAATTCGGTCCAAAATCTCAAAATGTTTGATGTACCTGAGGCTTAATTTTCCCTTCTTACCAAATCGTATAATACCCTTCCATGGAGATACCATTAAGAAAACGAGATCACCTTCTTGAAACTCCAAATCCTTCCTTTGGTTATTTGCAAATATCTTTTTCCTACTTTGAGCTACTTTGATATGGTTCTGGATAATATTCACCTACTCTATTGTTTCTTCAACAAGTTCTGGGCCCAATATCTTTCTTTCACCAACATCATCCTAGAAAGTTGGTGTATGATATATATTCCCATATAATGCTTCATAGGGTGCCATCTGAATACTTGAATGGAAGCTATTTTTGTAGGAAAATTCCATGAGAGGTAAATACTGATCCCACATGCCTTGAAAATCATGTGAACAAGACCTCAAAATGTCTTCCAATATTTTAATAGTCTGTTCTGATTGTCTATCAGTTTGTGGGTGGTAGGCAGTGCTGAAACGAAGATCAGTATCTAAGGCCTTCTGAAGAATTTTCTAGAATCTTGATGTAAAACATGGATCATGATAAGAAAATATTGATAGGGGTACTCCATGAAGTCTCAAAACTTCAATAATATATAGTCTTGCTAGACATTCAAGTGGTATATTTTCTCTTATAGCAAGAAAACGTGCGGACTTAGTAAGACGATAAAAAATGACCCATATTGCATCATTCCTTCTAGGAGTATTTGGTAGTCTCATGAAAAATTCCATCATGATATTATCCCATTTCCACTTAGGTATGAGAAGAGGTTGCAATACTCCTCTAGGTTGTTGCCTTCAAGCTTTCACTTGTTGAAAAACCATACATCTTGACATAAAATCATCAATATCCCTCTTCATGTTGTCCCACCCAAAATGTTCCTTCAAATATCTATACATCATAGTACTACCAGGGTGTATAGAGAAATTTGAACTATGAGCATCATCCAACAATTCTCTTTTTAGATCAGGTATATCAGAAATAGAAATTCTCCTCCTAAATCTCAAAATTCTGTCTTTATATACGAAGTCACTCAATTTCCCAACATTCATAGCTTTAATCTTATTTTGAAACTCCTAATCATGAGCCTGAGAATTTTTTATCCTTTCAAGAAAAGATGGCTTGGCCACTATTTCAAAAGGAATTGATGTTTCACCATCCACGGTTATTACCATATCTATTTTTACTAGATCTATGAAAATAAGATCCCTTTAAACTCTAATCTTGTTCAAAACTCCATGATACTTCTTGCATAAAGCATCTTACACCTTATTTGCCTTCCCCGAGTGGTAGTGTATCGTGCAATCATAATCCTTGAGTAGCTCAATCCATCTCCTTTGCCTCATGTTGAGTTCATTTTGTGAGAAAATATACTTCAAACTCTTTTGATCAGTATAAATCTCACATTTTTCATAATAGAGATAATGTCTCCATATCTTCAAAGAAAATATTACAACAACTAACTCTAGATAATTAGTAGGATAGTTTTGCTCATGAATTCTTAGCTGCTATGATGCATAAGCAATAACCCAATCATTTTACATAAGGACACAACAAAGTATTTTTTTTGAAGCATCACTATAAATAAAAAACCTGTCATTCCCCAACAGTAGATTAAATATAGGAGAATTGATTAAGCTTCTCTTCAGTTCTTTAAAATATTATTCACAATCTTTTGTCCACACAAATTAAACCCCTTTACGTGTCAGCTTTGTTAGCGGGTTAGCCAGTCGGGAAAAATTATACATGAAGTGCTAATAATAACCTGCTAATCCAATAAAACTGTGTACGTCAGTTTTGTTTGTTCGTGTGTGCCAATCTTGGATTACCTTTGTCTTCGTAGGATAATCTAGGATTCCATCTTTAGAGACAATATGGAGATGAAAAGAAATCTCCTGAAGCTAGAATTCACCCTTACTAAACATTCCATTTAATTCATTTCTTCTAGGAGTCTTCATGATAATGCGCAAGTGTTTTTGTTGATCTTCGTAGACTTTAGATTATACCATGATATCATAAATAAAAACCACTAAAAATTTATCAAGATATTCCTTGAAAACTCCATTCATTAGATCCATGAAGACAGAGGGTGCATTAGTCAATCCAAAAGGAATCATTGTAAACTTGTAATGCCCATACCTGGTCTGAAATGCTGTGTTATAAATATTTTCCTTCCTTACACACAACTGATGATATCTGGATTGATGTTCAATCTTCGAAAAGTATTGTGGTCCATGCAGTTGGTCAAATAAATCATCAATGTGAGGTAGGTGATACTTGTTCTTTATTGTTATAGAATTGATCTCCTTGTAGTTGATACATAAACTCATAGATCCATCTTTCTTCTTAACAAAAATGATAGGGGATACCCATGGAGAAACACTAGGGTGAATTAATCCATTATTACTCAATTCCACAATTTGTTTCTTTAGTTCCACTAATTCCATAGTGGCCATTCTATAAGGGGTTTTCGATATGGGCCTTGAACCAGGAATTAAATCAATGGAAAACTCAATTTCACGTTCTAGAGGATATATAGGTAAATCATCTGGAAACACATCAAAATATTCTCTCACAATAGCTACATCCTCTATTTGAACATTCCTTTACTCACCCACAGTTATTTCATTCTCTTCCTCCCCAATAATTGAATTTAGTTGAGCTAATGGGGGTGGATCTAGATAAGAATTAAGTGGTGATGATTCTTCCCTAAAGATATGGTTTTCTTTATCATTGTCATAAAAAATCGTAACATCATTCTTCTTACAATAAGTTTTTGCATCATGGTCCGAATGCCAATCCATACCGAGAATTATATCAAATTCAATCATGGGTATGAAGATGAGATAATCAGATAAAGAACATATATATTCCCTAATGGGAACTGATTCACAGAACTTTGTAGCAATGATACCTACCTTAGGAGTTTTTACTGACAACTCCATTGTTAAATAAAATAGGAAATATCTAATTTTCATAGCAAACTGGGAAGATATGAAACAATGTGATGATCAAGAATCAAATAAATAATTGGATATATTTTATGAAACGTTCATAGTACCTTCCACAATGTCATTCAAAACTTCAAGCTATGTGGTTGTGATTAAATAAGCTTGTCCCTGGTCCCCTGGCCTTTTCCGTTGAATATTTACATGATGATTTGGGAAATCATAATCATAGTGTCTCATCTCTCGACAATTATAGAATCAAACATCAGTGGATTCCTTCTTCCCCTTACAATAACCAGAAATATGGACTTTCTAACCACATTTGTAGCATACTCCTTTTCCTTTTAAGCTCTCACCAGGGTGTTTCCTTCCACAATTGTCACATGGTGGAAATTAGACTCCTCCCTTATTCCCTTTTCCATTATTTCCTTTCCCAGGGTTTTTAGTATCCCTCTTGTTTTCCTGATTTCCCTTCAAGTTATAAGACTTAGAGATTTATTTTTCTTTATTGATAGCACATGAAACTATTCCCTCATATGATGAAAAACTTTGGGAGACCAGTGCCCGCCAGAGGAATGTCTTGAGGCCATCAATGAATCGATCAATTTTACTCCTTGGATTTTTTATGTAGTCCACAACATGTCTTTCTAACCTTGTGAAGTTATCTTCATACATTGCAACATTATCATATTCTGTCCACCTCAGATTCAATAATTGCCTCTCCATATCCTCTATTTGTTCATGAGGAAAGTATTTTTCAAAGAATAATTCCTTAAAATCCCTCTATTCCATCTCTTCTATATCTTCATCCTCCTTTGTGTTTTGGATTAATGACAACCACAGATATGCATCTCCTGATAGATGATATAATGCCATGACAACCTTCTCTCTTTCATTACATCCCAAAGCGAGAAATATCTTCTCAAGGGAACATATCCACTACTCTACTACAAATGGGTTTGTAGTCCCGTTGAATGATGGAGGCTATTGTCGCATAAAGCGATCTAGCATGGATCCTCCACGTGGTGGATCTGGATGCTTCATACCGGTAAGGTTATTATTCATAACCTGAGTAAGTTTTCCCGGTATAGTTATGAGTTGTTCAACACCAGTCACAACACCAGAGCCAACATCATTATCTTGCATCGGAGGAAAATCCATACAAGGGACATGTGGATTCATGTGATTTCCATTCTATCCACTATAAACCATATCTAGATAATGGCATACACTACATTAGGTTATTAATCATAATGTATAATCTTAATATAAAAATACTCAGAAAAATTGAGATCCTACGCAAGGATAATCCCATATTCACAAAAATGGGTTCTTTGAGGAATACTTACATTAAACTCCTTCATAATGACTTGTAAAGAAAATGTGAATTATCCTAAGAATATCACCTAAGAGTGTCGTAACCAAGAGTGCATCAAGGCCCGTTGTTGTGCACCAGTTTCTGTTCGAGTCTATCACAAAGCGGTGTTTTTGAGTTTTACCCCTAGATACATCTGTGCCAGAGCTGCCTCTACCTGCTCGTATCCAGATTGGGATGTATTGCTTGAAAGATCCACATAATATATTCATTAAGAAAATACCAGGACATTATTGTATGTATATCCTCAAAGTCTAACTTAGGGACTCTTACCCAATTCTACGTTTTCTAAATCTAGTTTCCAAGTAATCTACTAAACTTCCTCAGATACCAACTGTAAGGACCCGACCCCAGTTGCCCGGAGTCGGTACCTTATTTGATTACATTGGAATACATACAAAGAATATGAATCCCGATAGACTGACTAGTTTATTATAATTGGAAAAATGTTACATACATAAGTAACATTACAACCTGAAGGGAAATATAAACACTATTTTACTCCACTAGAAACATCACGTCTTCTAGATTTTGTTTACAAGTCATTCATTAATTACTTCTTCATGTGCTGATAAAATGAAACATAAGATAGGGGTGAGCTCAAACGCTCAGTAAGAGTAATAAATATAGTGGAAGATAATATAAACATTAGACATGGTGAATAATTAAAAACACATTACTTTAATAATAAACTTGAAACACATTCTGGCAGGAAAATGAGCTGAGTAAATAATTCCATAATAAAACATAATCATGGTTATTATACTAATTGAATAACCACATAAAATATCAATAGCTATAATCATAATGATGGAATGCATAATTCCGGACATTCTGAATCATTTTGTCAAGGCCTCGGCCAAGACATCTATTGATTAAGGCCTCGGCCAAAATCCATATATCACATTGGGAATGGCCTTGTCCAATTCCACATCTATTTATCTCATGAGACATAATGATGCATCGAGGGGCTATAGAAGGCCCCACCCATCACATAATAAGTCCAATGCATTATTCATATGAGCGAGGATAAACATAAAAAAACATTTATATTCATATTGAAATTGTCATATCGAATGTAACTAACTTTCCCCAATCATTAAACATAAAACTACAACCATTCCATGTAATATGGTGAATGGTTTTAGGATAGATCATACAAAATAAAGTTAGTCAAAATCATTCAATAAAATATGGTATATGACATCAGAAATTATTAACCCCAACAATACATAATAATCAACAAGTGTGTTGAATCAAACGAGAATACTCTTATAAAATCATTATGCAATTCTTGAGATAAATACTCTTATTTTGAAAAGAGAGTTCTTTTGGAAAAAAATCTATGTATAAAACCGTAAGTGAATTAATATAGTATTTTCTTAATAAAATGAGTTATTTTATAAGGATAATTTTTCCCCAAAAAATACATTACAGAGTTCCCTTGAAAATAGATATGAATTTGATAAATTCCCTTGTATAAGACTTGTATTTTTGAAACATTTTGGAAAGTTACTTTTAAAACATGTAACTATCAATAAAATATGGAAGGGATATTGTCGGTAAAAATATGTATAATACTCACAAAGAAGTTATGAGGAGTACATAAAAGTAAATAATAATTTCTCTGAGGTGTTTATAAAATGAAAGTGACCCGAATGAAAGCAGAAGTTCCGGTGGAAAACCCCTTACATTAACTACAATCATGTTCTGAACTTGAACTGAAGCTCTTGGAATATGAAATTATACTTATTAATAACTTATTTCAGAACCTAATAGACATGTATTTATTTTATCATAATTCTGTTTAGTTCATTTATACCCTTGTTTCTATGTTATTATATTGAATTCTGTCGTTCTGGAGTGTTTGTTTTCTTTACTTTCATAAACGGATCACTTGTTTTTAAGTAATGGAGTTCATATGGAATGGTTATAAATCACCAGTATTGAAATTATATATTATTTATGAACATAAATAACTGATAATTGTCATTTATATCATTTGGTTACATGGAATTTGTAAGAGTCCATAGATGACAACCACTTCAACTATTCATCATTATTTGGATTATTATAAACTAATTTTGTCATATAACTTAATTTTATGAACATATTCTGGTTCATGAATATTAATCATTTTATAATATATATAATATAGTCTGTTTCAACCATAAATATGGTTTCATGACCAGTAATGAAGAAGAAATTGAAGAACAAAACTTCGTCGTCCACGGAGGCTATAAATTGGAACCTCATGGACGTTGATTTTGTTAAAAAATAAAAGGGAGGGAGTAAGAATATTTATGATAGTTCTTCCATTTTCATGATATAATTCTTGTATATAGACGATACTATAGTTATCATGATCATTTGGATAGAGGAGGTGTGGAGAGAAAAATAAAAGAGATGAACATGAAAGTAAAAGAAAAGTTAAGAGATCCCTTATGAAAATTCGGCAGCCTAACGTCGTCACATAAAATTTCATAAAATCAAATAATGAGGACAAAAGGGTATCTCATCATATTGAAATTAAAATTACAGTAATAAGAATGAATAAAATCAAACCCCAACATATGAGAAAATAATTTCAAATAGATTACATAAAAGAAGTGTTGACTTAAAGAAGAGAATGAAGGATTCCCTTAACTTGTAGAATAACTCCTAGATATTGAAGGATGGGACATTTGGGCTTAGGTACACCTTGGGAGCACTCCTAGAGAGGTAAAACCACCAGATCTTTGTTGGAACGAAATCAAATGTATGAGTTGGTATTTATAGAAAAAGAGAGGTAATTTTTTAATAATTCAATGGGACACCTCATTAGTGGTTTTTTCCAAACCATGGGCTTGCCCATGGTATTTGTAACACCCCGAGATTTTATGAAAAATATTATTTTAATTTCATTAATGTCTTATTTTTTATTCTACACCAAGATTACCCTGTGCTATACGCAACACCGTATTAGCTTGCAGTATACGCAACACTATTCTTGGACCGTGTTACACATAATTTTGATAATAGTTATTCTACGCAACATTGAGTATATATATATATATATTAAATGTATAAATGAAATATGGTTGGATTCTATTATACGAAACAATGAAGGATTCTTTCACAACACGCAACCCTGACTTGGCTTGCATTACACGCAATCGCGACCTTCCTCGATAGCGTGTGTTGTACGCAATACCGGGTTTTAATAAACAATGTTATATTATTATAATATTATCATTAACTAGCTGTTATGAATAGTATTAACTAAAATTTTGAATTTTATAACATTATTATTCATCTTACACATTTCTAGAACATGTTATAAGAACAAAATAAATTTTTCGGGTAAAATAAGTATTTTTCAAAAAATGCAGTTTTGCCGCCTTTTGATGGCGCACCCACATTAAATCTGGTTTTGACATGTTTATATGTTAAATTTGACAAAATAATATTCTTATTTTGAATCAGGATATAAAAATTTACATTAGATAAAGTTTTGATATTTTTCCGATAACTTTCATATTTTAATGAATAGTAAAAACACACTATATTTTAATTAAAAACAACTTTTTCATCGTAATATCCTATGTGGTTAAATTATAATATTGAATGTTTTTAAAGTATAAATAGAATATATTTTTACCATTTAATATAATGTATGTCATTAGCATTGATTTTACCTTGAATTCGTAGGTTAAATCAATTCAATCTTTTGCAATGTTTTAAAGAAAGACCCGTTTTCTTTCGACAACGGGATTAATTTTAATTTAATTTCTGCATATTTTGTGTATTGAATTTGGAAAAATGGATTCCATATTTGGAATCAGTGGGTCCAAATTATGTTAATAAGCTACTTTTTATTTTTGGGAATTATGAATAGTAACTACGGTAAATTTTATTTACCATAGTTAAAGGTAAATCGGGTAATTAAGGGTAAATATAATATTTTAAAATTACCCTAACAAATGTCAAAATCCTATTGGATGACTAAAAGTCGACCCATATCACCTAAGGGTAGGATTAGAATCATTTAATAGACATTTTTCCATGAAAATAACTTAATTATTATTAAAACCAAAGAAAGTGACCACATGTCACTCTCTTAAATCTTATAAGTATATTAATTTTAATTTAGTGATAAACATCATGAAACATCGAACATGAATAGTCTCCAAAAATCTAATGAAATTATATACATCATTTAAATTTATTTATAATTTTTAGGGATTAAATAATTATCATTAATTATGACACAATAGTGATGCAGAAATTGTTTATCTAGTGAAAAATCAAGAATATTGTTTTTATTAAACTAATAGTGACCATAAAATGCACAAATACCTAACCAAAACTTAATGGAAATGTAAATATAAACCATAAGAATCCAATGGTCGAATATTTGACCATTTGGATCCTTATAAAAGCGATTATGACACTTATATTATTTTATTTTAAATGATTCCAAAGTTGTCACCTTCATAATTTAATAAATATAACAATCTAAATATTGTGATTTTAAGATGATAAATTCGAGTAAAAGTATTATTGTGAAAGGTAATAGATTTATTTTCATCATAGGATTTTAGTTTTAATTTTTATGCAACAAATAAGTATATTAAATAATTATACAAATATTTTGTAGTATTTATTTTATTAAGAGATAAACCAAATAAATGGTTTTAAAAATAATAAAATAAATATTATATGAACTATTTAATGTGCTCCAATACTTTTTAAGATACATATTACATTTTATGAATCTATTAAAACTTTTAGTTCGAACATATCTTCTGTATTTATTTTATTTAAATTCAAATAAATGAATAGTGTAAAAATTGACACTATTGTTATTTTATAAAAAAACATATTATAAAATTGATTAAAAATCAAAAAATATTTCAAAATTATAAATTTAAATTTATATGATCTAAAATGTTATTAATAATCCAATTATGGACAATTCACAACAAATAAGTAATTATTTGTTATAATTTAAAAATTAGAATGTTATTACCACAAATAAAATTAAATTGATTAAATAAGGATAAATCATGTTGATAATGTTTAAAATAAATTCCTAACATGTCTAAATTCTATTGGTTGATGATATTACAACCTTATATTATCTAATATTCGAATATGAGTCATTTTTGGAGGTTTTTATGTGGGGTTAGATTTATTATAAATTAATATTTTTAAGAATTCCAAAGGTGCCCCTCTCCTCCCTTATAAAAGGGCACCTCCTCCCTCTCTTCCTCACACAACTTTGAGCCTTCAAGCTCGGCCAACCCCTGCCCAAATCTCTTCTCCACTTCCCTAGTATCATTCTAGAGGTCCTGGGCTTCTTCAAATACCATCCTTAGTTCTTTAAGTGGAGGTTAAGAAAAGGCGCGTCAAAAAGAGGAGGTTCGGACACTTACGAAGTAAATCGGACCTAAGGTAAGGGAAATATCACAATCTCATTTTATATGGGATTGTTTATACTTTAGTATTTACTGGGGTGTATTTTATCATCCACATCCATATTTCTTCAATATGTAATATTATTTCCATCCACCTACAATTGTTTAAATCCAATTTTACCCTTCAGTGAGTTTTTAGTAAATGATATGAAAGGAATCTTTTGTCGTTTTTCGTACGAGGTACTTTTTTGAATTTTCCGAAAAAAGTGTGAGAAGAATGTTGTTTTTAACTTATACGGCATGAATGTATTTTTAAAACATTATTTCCAAGAAGCTTCCTTTACAAGTTTTCAAGTTTATTTTTAATCAACTTCTTTTAGTTTTAAATTGTAAGACATGTTAAGAAAGGAAAATGTTTTTGAAGTAGAAAGGATATTTTCCTCAAGAATGAAGTTCAAGTGTTTTATCAAAATTATTTTCCATCTAAGATAATAAAGGGTTCTGTTTCTATCCCTATTATTACATGGATTTTATTATGTTGTGATGGAAATATTTTTATGAATCCCTTTATCTTATATGAATTGTTTTATGATGTCATGTTGTTTAAGAATCCCATTTTTATTACATGGGTTATGCTATGATGTATGATTTATGATTTTGTGGCACACATAAGAATGGTATCATTATGAGATGGGTGGGACCTATATCTCCCTCCAATGCATTGGGTAATGATTTTATATCTCATGAGATAGACATGGCTGAAATGGTAGGTTTTACCGGTTCAGTGAAACAGGACTGAAACAAGGGTTACTCGATTCAGAAAGGGACTTTGTCCACTAAGATAGTCTTGGAAATGAGTATTTACTAACAAGAAATGATTCTCTATGATTATGTGTGTATGCCACAAAGTTTCATGTTTTAAGTTATGCTTATTGGGATTTCATTTCACTACTATGATTTATCCCATGTTATGAAATTATGCTCTCTTTTGCAGGTTAAGATTTCCAAAAGTTATGTTCTTATGAATATGATGTGATTGATTTTTCTTTTGTTTACCCTTAATGAGCATTTGAGCTCACCCTTTTATGTTTTCTTTTCCCCGGGATATAGAGAAAAGTTTTAGGTAAAAAAAGGGGGAAGATCTTTATGGGAGATATTGAAGATCTTTCACCACGATTAGAAGATTACGTTCCGAGTTTCCAAAGACACTAAACTATTACAATCCTTGTGTGTGTGTGTTTTTGTTATGTACTAAGTATTACGCAAATGTAATGTAATGTCAATGTACGTCAAGCTTCGGGTCTCTACAGTTGGTATTAGAGGAAAGGTTTAGTCAACCTTTGGAAACTAGGATGCGAGAACTTTAGTGAGGTCCCTAGAGATATTTCTAAGGTATGTCTAGGGATGTCTCTAAGGTTAAGTATACGTATAGGTTATAGTCCTAGAATTGCGCTAACGATCTTAGAATTTAACCTAATATGTTAGATATTGAGGGCACTCCCCCTTTATTATGTTGTCTTCCCTAGAATGATTTTTTCCTCTCACACTATTCTTTTTGGGTTTTAGACGATGGCTGGAACCTGAAGGAACCGTGTTGATAAATGCAATGGACAATGCAATGATTTCCCTCCTGAAAAAACAAATGTTATGCGAGATGGAGTGCAAAATCTTATTGCTATACTTACACAAGCTATGAATCATTCTGGACTTCCAAATGAGCAGAGAAGGGAACAATATTCTATTGAGTCCTTCATGAGGCAACGTCTACCTTCTTTCAGTGGGACTTATGATCCACTTGTTGCTGAACAATGGATCAGTACCACTGAAAAGATATTTTCAGTTCTTCAATGTT
This sequence comes from Viscum album, assembly GCA_963277665.1. Lineage (NCBI taxonomy): Eukaryota > Viridiplantae > Streptophyta > Magnoliopsida > Santalales > Viscaceae > Viscum > Viscum album. The sequence continues at coordinate 448,238,028 of OY728157.1, read as the reverse complement.
CTGAACATGATAAAGTCATCTAAGAAGTATATCGTTTAGAAGGTGAAGCTGATCAATGGTGGAATCTTATCAAGAATACGAGGACAAGAGATGAAATTGAGTCCATGGAATGGGACGAGTTCAAGAACTTGTTTTTCAGTAAGTACTTCCCTCGTATTCTTCGAACAAAGATGGAGAAGGAGTTTCTTGAACTAAAGCAAAAGGATGATGAATCTGTTGGTATATACGAAGCGAATTTTACAAGACTTGAAAGGTATGCATCTGGCATTATCATCCAACCTGAAAGTAAAGTTGATCGATTTTTCAGTGGCTTAAAACCAAGTCTTCGAAGGGCATTAGCTATAAGAGACTTCAGTAGCTATGAAGAAATTTTGCGTTGTGCTATCAAGGTAGAAATGGATGTTGGTGTTACATATCCATCTCATGGTTTTGACAAGAAACGAAAGATGGAGTTCAAGGAGAAATCTCAGAATAATGGTGAAAAGAAGATGAATGTTTCATTATGCACAAAGTGTGGAAAGAAGCATGGTGGAGATTGTCTTAAAGGGACTAGAAAATGTTTTAAGTGTGGAAAAGAAGGTCATCGAGCAGCTGAGTGTCGAAGTAATGGAAAAATGGTTTCTAATGATGTGAATAAAGAAAACACTGCAGAGAACGCACCACCAACACTTCAATGCTTAAAGTGCAAGGAAATGGGGCATTATACTAATAAATGCCCTAATCCAAGGGTTAGTGATGATCAACATGAGCAACCACTAAAGGCAAAGGACAAAGGGAAGTCACATGCGATCAATATTGGCGATGTTGAATATGATAACGATGTGGTGGAATGATAAAGTGTTTATTTAATGGGATTCCAAAATAATGTTGTATCATAAAGTATTGGAATATTTATGTATTGGTCTAATGTTTTATTCAAAGTAATTGAGATATTTTTAGAAATAAGATGATATGCGCATAATGAAGGGAAAACAAGAAAACGAAATGTTTAACAGTATTCATGAGCTCATGATTGATATAAGAACTAAGTGATATCATTGTTTGAGTATATAGAATTTTGAGGATTTTGGTATGTGGAAAGTGTTAAATTTTAACTGCATTCATGTTTTCACTAAGGTATTCAAGAGAATACATGATTAAGGACTTTGAATGTTTGTAATGTGACCAACAAAACATATCTTATGATATATGGGGATCGACGATGGTGTTAAATCTCTGGTAATCATTTTCACTATGTTATAAGAGTGGACTGCAGTATTATGGATAAGCCTAAAGATTGGAATGGATTATGTTGGACATAATTTAGTATTGTTTAAGGATAGAAGTTTTCTCGATATTATTGATGGGATGTTATAGAAATATAGTTTTAGAAAAAGGACAACCTGCAGGACAGGCGACAACCCATCGCTTCGGACAAGGCTGTGGGAATCAAACCCACAACCGAAGTGCGACTGGCCTTTATCGCCTACCACTGACCAATAGGAAGTCCCTGTTTAGTAGAAACTAGTTTTATTATATTAAGCAGTATGATATATGAAGTATAAAGTCCATTTTAGGAACCATATATGATTAATCTCACTATAGATCGACTTATGTATATAATTTTTGCTAACCTTTTGTTTGAGACAGATGGAATGACCCGTCATTCTCTCACAAGATCTGCTAAAACTTCACGAATAACAAATTCAACTTCATTTATATAAGAGATGAAGTAGAAATTGTTCAAGGCACGAACAACAGTGAGATTGTACCAAAATAAAGTAAGTATTTATTCTAATTCAAATTCTTCAACTTTAGGGAAATGATCTTGAAAACCAAAAATGTTGTCCTAGTGCCCTTATATCCGATGAATCAGATGGTACCCTAGATCGTCACAAATTTATGGCTTTGTGATTGCTGGCTTTTCCATAGCCATGTTCTCTACCACTCTCCACCAGAACATGATGGTTAGATTTCTCTTCCATATCCATATTTTCACCTATGTGGAAACCCAGTGATTAGTTTATTTGGGTAACCGTTACGTTTCATACTTTTGTTTTTAAAGATAAGTTTTGGTATTCCTTTTTACGATGTGGGTTTCTATCAAAGAAACATTCAAATAGTAAACCATTTATAACCCCGGCGAATTTCGAGGGCGAAATTCATTTTAAGGGGGGTAGAATGTAACACCCCGAGATTTTATGAAAAATATTATTTTAATTTCATTAATGTCTTATGTTGTATTCTACACCAAGATTACCCTGCGCTATACGCAACACCGTATTAGCTTGCAGTATACGCAACACTATTCTTGGACCGTGTTACACATAATTTTGATAATAGTTATTCTACAGAACATTGAGTATATATATATATTAAATGTATAAATGAAATATGGTTTGATTCTATTATACGAAACAATGAAGGATTCTTTCACAACACGCAACCCTGACTTGGCTTGCATTACACGCAATCGCGACCTTCCTCGATAGCGTGTGTTGTACGCAATACCGGGTTTTAATAAACAATGTTATATTATTATAATATTGTCATGAACTAGCCTTTATGAATAGTATTAACTAAAATTTGAATTTTATAACATTATTATTCATCTTACACATTTCTAGAACATGTTATAAGAACAAAATAAATTTTTCGGGTAAAATAAGTATTTTTAAAAAAATGCAGTTTTGCCGCCTTTTGATGGCGTACCCACTTTAAATCTGGTTTTTGACATGTTTATATGTTCAATTTGACAAAATAATATTCTTATTTTGAATCAGGATATAAAAATTTACATTAGATAAAGTTTTGATATTTTTCCGATAACTTTCATATTTTAATGAATAGTAAAAACACGCTATATTTTAATTAAAAACAACTTTTTCATCGTAATATCCTATGTGGTTAAATTATAATATTGAATTGTTTTAAAGTATAAATAGAATATATTTTTACCATTTAATATAATGTATGTCATTAGAATTGATTTTACCCTGAATTCGTAGGTTGAATCAATTCAATCTTTTGCAATGTTTTAAAGAAAAACCCATTTTCTTTCGACAACGGGATTAATTTTAATTTAATTTCTGCATCTTTTGTGTATTGAATTTGGAAAAATGGATTTCATATTTGGAATCAGTGGGTCCAAATTATGTTAATAAGCTACTTTTTATTTTTAGGAATTATGAATACTAACTACGGTAAATTTTATTTACCATAGTTAAAGGTAAATCGGGTAATTAAGGGTAAATATAATACTTTAAAATTACACTAAAAAATGTCAAAATCCTATTGGATGACTAAAAGTCGACCCATATCACCTAAGGGTCGGATTAGAATCATTTAATGGACATTTGTCCATGAAAATAACTTAATTATTATTAAAACCAAAGAAAGTGACAACATGTCACTCTCTTAAATCTTATAAGTATATTAATTTTAATTTAGTGATAAACATCATGAAACTTCGAAAATGAATAGTATCCAGAAATCTAATGAAATTATCTACATCAAATAAATTTATTTATAATTTTTATGGATTAAATAATTATCATTAATTATGACACAATAGTGATGCAGAAATTGTTTATCTAGTGAAAAATCAAAAATATTGTTTTATTAAACTAATAGTGACCATAAAATGCACAAATACCTAACCAAAACTTATTGGCCATGTAAATTTAAACCATAAGCATACAATGGTCGAATATTTGACCATTTGGAGCCTTATAAAAGCGATTATGACACTTATATTATTTTATTTTAAATGATTCCAAAGTTGTCACCTTCATAATTTAATAAATATAACAATTTAAATATTGTGATTTTAAGATGATAAATTCGAGTAAAAGTATTATTGTGAAATTTAATAGATTTAATTTCATCATAGGATTTTATTTTTAATTTTTATGCAACAAATAAGTATATTAAATAACTATACAAAAATGTTGTAGTATTTATTTTATTAAGAGATAAACCAAATAAATGGTTTCAAAAATAATAAAATAAATATTATATGAACTATTTAATGTGCTCCAATAATTTTTAAGATACATATGACTTTTTATGAATCTATTAAAACTTTTAGTTCGATCATATCTTCTGTATTTATTTTATTTAAATTCAAATAAATGAATAGTGTCAAAATTGACACTATTGTTATTTTATAAAAAAAACATATTATAAAATTGATTAAAAATCACAAAATATTTCAAAATTATAAATTTAAATTTATATGATCTAAAATGTTATTAATAATCAAATTATGGACAATTAACTACAAATAAGTAATTATATTTTATAATTTAAAAATTAGAATGTTATTACCACAAATAAAATTAAATTGATTAAATAAGGATAAATCATGTTGATAATGTTTAAAATAAATTCCTAACATGTCTAAATTCTATTGGTTGATGATATTACAACCTTATCTTATCTAATATTCGAATATGAGTCATTTTTGGAGGTTTTTATGTGGGGTTAGATTTATTATAAATTAATATTTTTAAGAATTCCAAAGGTGCCCCTCTCCTCCCTTATAAAAGGGAACCTCCTCCCTCTCTTTCTCACACAACTTTGAGCCTTAAAGCTCGGCCAACCCCTACCAAAATCTCTTCTCCACTTCCCTAGTATCATTATAGAGGTCCTGGTCTTCTTCAAAGACTATCCTTAGTTCTTTAAGTGGAGGATAAGAAAAGGCGCGTCAAAAAGAGGAGGTTCGGACACTTACGAAGCAAATCGGACCTAAGGTAAGGGAAATATCACAATCTCATTTTTATCTGGGATTGTTTATACTTTAGTATTTACTGGGGTGTATTTTATCATCCACATCCATATTTCCTCAATATGTAATATTATTTCCATCCACCTACAATTGTTTAAATCCAATTTTACCCTTCGGTGAGTTTTTAGTAAAAGATATAAAAGGAATCTTTTCTTGTTTTTCGTACGAGGTACTTTTTTGACTTTTCCGACAAAAGTATGAGAAGAATGTTGTTTTTAACTTATACGGCATGAATGGATTTTTAAAACATTATTTCCAAGAAGCTTCCTTTACAAGTTTTCAAGTTTATTTTTAATCAACTTCTTTTAGTTTTAAATTGTAAGACATGTTAAGAAAGGAAAATGTTTTTGAAGTAGAAAGGATATTTTCCTCAAGAATGAAGTTCAAGTGTTTCATCAAAATTATTTTTCATCTAAGATAATAAAGGGTTCTGTTTATATCACTATTATTAAATGGATTTTATTATTTTGTGATGGAAATATTTTTATGAATCCCTTTATCTTATATGAATTGTTTTATGATGTCATGTTGTTTAAGAATCCCATTTTTATTACATGGGTTATGCTATGATGTATGATTTATAATTTTGTGGCACAAATAAGAATGGTATCATTATGAGATGGGTGGGACCTATATCTCCCTCCAATGCATTGGGTAAAGATTTTATATCTCATGAGATAGACATGGCTGAAATGGTAGGTTATACCGGTTCAGTGAAACAGGACTGAAACGAGGGTTACTCGATTCAGAAAGGGACTTTGTCCACTAAGATAGTCTTGGCAATGAGTCTTGACTAACAAGAAATGATTCTCTATGATTATGTGTGTATGCCACAATGTTTCATGTTTTATGTTATGCTTATTGGGATTTCATTTCACTACTATGATTTATCCCATGTTAGGAAATTATGCTCTCTTTTGCAGGTTAAGATTTCCAAAAGTTATGTTCTTATGAATATGATGTGATTGATTTTTCTTTTGTTTACCCTTACTGAGCATTTGAGCTCACCCTTTTATGTTTTGTTTTCCCCAGGATATAGAGAAAAGTTTTAGGTAAAAAAAAGGGGGAAGATCTTTATGGAAGATATTGAAGATCTTTCACCACGATTAGAAGATTACGTTCCGAGTTTCCAAAGACAGTAAACTATTACGATCCTTGTGTGTGTGTGTTTTTGTTATGTACTATGTATTCCGCAAATGTAATGTAATGTCAATGTACGTCAAGCTTCGGGTCTCTACAGTATTATCCCATGGTTTTAGCCACTTGGGACACCTCATGTCATAAGATACTATACACAAGTTGAACATAATTTTATATTTAATTATTACATCATTATGATGTCATTAAACTACCAAAAACTCAAAACTGTATTTTTACTATTCATGAAAAATTCATGTAATTTAGAAAAATCCCAAAAATTCACCCCTACCATTTTTCGACGTGTATAATTCAATAGTGAAATACATTTTTCAAAAATAATTGTTTAAATATTATTATTTTAATTTTTAAATAAGGTCATAGTTAATTTGAAAAATAACAATCTTAAAGTGCAATTAGTTTTATTTCTCATTGAAAAACTAATTAAGATCTCATTATCTTATTGCATTAAAAAAATAATATTGTTATTTAGTATTTATAAGGGTCATATTACTATTCATAATACTATTCATATTACTATTCATATGGGTATGTCACTATTCTCCAAACATCAAATTTGTTCTATCACACTACAATTGACTTACTAAACACAACTCTAGATGACCATTTTTCGAAATTCAAAACATAGAAGAGGAAAAGTTTTGTTTAATGGATAGATTATAAAATTTCATTTTATATTTATTTTCAAAACCATGGGGTGTTACATACATAAAATTTAGTTTTTTATCTTATATTATTTGTTCCTCTCCTAGTAAATAGTGGGGGTGGGTTTTGTACCTTTTGAAGTAACATTTGGGAATATATATATCCCACATAACCTATCATATCAAAAGTTAAGGATTAGAAAGATCTTTAATGTATGTTGAATATTTAATTAAATATATTTTATTTAAATTATTTATAATTATTAGTGACATTCCAATGCTTTATAAATTCTAATTTTTAACCTTCTATTGTTTAATGTGTTAAAATAGAGTTTTATGACATTTGAATGTGATATGATAAAATGATACATGGGTTTTGAGACTTTTTGGAATTTCATACCTTGACATCTTCTTATATACCTTAAAAATAGTCTATTTTTTTGTGTTTATTCCTTGTTTCACATGGCCGATTGCACTAACTTGAGGGTGTACATATATAAAGAGTTGACTGTATCTCTTCCAAAAGGGAATATGCTATAATAAAAATGAAATTTTCCATTCCAAATATATATAAACTATGAAAAGATTCTCTAAATAGAGTATTATATTATTTGGATTATAAAATTTATATTTATGGGGAATTTTAATAATATGTATCGAGGGTTTACCATGAAAGGATCATCTATTAAATAAAATTTTTAGAATTGATGAAACCTTATATAGATAGTTTTCATTGATATCAATTAATACACTAATAGATTAATACACTAATGATTTAGTATATGATATATTTCTATATTTGATATAGTTTTTTTGAGAAACCATGATTTGATTGAAAATGAAAAAATATTATATAAAACATATTTCTATAAAAACTCTTCTATAAGGGAATCATTATTTATAAATAATTTTGATAAGTTTTTTTTTGAAATTAAAATATTGTGTGTGTGGGAAATTAGTTTATAGTGAGAAAAATTTTGAAACATAAAAGATTCATCTATAGTAATGTCAGACATAGAAAACACGTTCTATTGTGAGAAATAGTTAATATTATTATAAATTAATGATTATTCCTCACATCGTATTATAGTAATGAATATGTTTTGGGGTAAATGTACGAATATGAAATAATATGGTTTACATAATATACCAGATGAAAGATGATTTGATATCATCTGAGTGAGTTATTACTCATATCTATGTACTATATGGAATGATTTATATTGAAATGTTTATATCGTGCCCTACAATTCCATGAAATGGGTTTATATTAAAGAATAATGGATTTTTTGATGGTATATCAGGAGACAAGGTATTTCTATTGGATTTCTAGGAATGAATAGTTTCGTTTAAATTTTAGGGAAAATAATGTGATTTTTAAAATTTTTTGTTTTTTTAAAAATATGGGTTTTTAAATTTTTTTTGTAAACAAATAACCTCATTTAGTGTTTTTCTAGAAACGTTTTCATCATTTTAAAAATTAATTTTTTTTTGGATGCTTTGTATTTGGAAATAATTTCTGGTAAATTAATGTTTTTAATAAAGCATTTTTAATTTATCATTTTTCTTAGTATTTTATTTTTTGTATAACTTAAGAATGAATATTTATTTGAATCATTATGGAATTCCTACTGATTCCATTCTAAACCAATTTTTTTTTATTTTGGTAGTAATAAATGGATGTATATATATTATTGAATAGGATAAAAGGAAATATAATATCTTATACTTCATTAGTGTAGATCCATATATTCTTATTGTAGATATGGAAAGAGGATTATGGGATTTGGTATTGATTCATATTTATTTATATCTATGGTTATTTTCTAAAAATTTGAATTTTTTCTTAAGGTTTTCTTGTTAAACTACCATTATTTTCACTATTAATTTATTGATTTAAAATAAATCTGATTTGTCATCTACATGAATTTTTATTCTCTTAGTTTATTTTTTTTTAAATAAAATCATTCAAAAATATTTTAAATTTTCTCTATGGATTAGTTATTAAGGGAGATCATTCAAGGCCACGTGAAATTTTTATTTGAGCCTCTAGATTCGGGTCCCTATGTTAGAGTGTTACAAAATAGTATTAGAGAATGGGTTTTTATGTTTAATATTTATAAGTTCTATAGGAATGAAAAATGGAATGGTTGAAACAAAAAATATAAACATTAAAAGGTTTATCCAATATATTTATTGGGAACCTCGAGTTATAGTTATGACTGGGTAAATAAAATGACAATGATTAATTTTTTGGGTTCTTTCAATTATTCCATGATAACCCATATTAGGTCCAAATATTAACAATTTCATACCTCATGAAAGGAATGATAAGATATTTTATCCAATATCCTTTTTTTAGAAATTTTTTTTCTTACATGAAAAATGATTTTCTATATCTTTGTATTTTTATATTTTTAAAAGTAACATATAAATGGTGCTATGAAAGAGTTCTTAAAATATTGTTATAAAGTATAATAAAATGGTGTAATCATAATGAAATGGAAAAGGGGCCACCAAGACATATTATGAAGTATAATTTTTTATGATGATGATCAATTGGTATGCTATGTGGTTTTGATTGACTTATTCTATGTGATATAGAATCACTCTATAGAGGATACTTACTACCTTTATGTATGAGAAGTGGTAAATATTACCCTACAGATACACAATTGGTGAGAATAATTTTGCAGACCTTTGGTGCACTGGATAGGGAAGAAAATCAAGATAGTTTTAGTGAAACTAACTAGGTATTAGATCTTAAAAAGTATATTCCATCATCATATTGAGGTGATGTTGAAACAAATATGGTAACAGAATGATTGGAGAAGATTTACTATATATTATTTCTTTCATAGAAACTTTATATCTAAAAGGTGATGTTTTTTTCCTATATGAAGGAAGGAGTATCCAAAAAATTGGGGTAGTTGTAGATAGAAACTAGAATATATTAGGATCTTGATTGGATCAGTTTTTATATAAGATTTAACGATGAATATTTCATAGAAGAATAGAATCTAGAAATATCTATACAATTCTCAGTGTTTGATTAGGGTAATATTTAAATGATGGCATATACCTCAAACTTTTCTATGCTTTGATGGAATTACAGTAGAATTTTTAATGAATGAAAATCTCAAGGATAAAAGGCTTATGATGCATCTACAACTAGAGATAATGTTATGGATTATACTTCTCAGGATACTACATTTAAGGAATATGGTTAGTAATAAATCTAAGATAGAGGTGTATAAAATTAACATATGTTTCAGGGGAACTTATCATCCTCAAGAGGGTAAAGGAATAATTTTATATAGTGACCAAGAGTGAATGAAAAATGAATATTTTTCAAAATATATGTATTTTGTATTTAAATTATATAAAGGTAAGATTCCAATGGATTTATTATAGTGTGGTAGAGTGGGATATCTTAGGTAAAAGTGTAGGGACCCACATATTCTCTATATATAGAGTGGGAAGGAGGGAAAGTTAAAATATTATTATGGGAGATTTTCATAGATGAAATTTGATAGAGAAACCAACCATGTGAAGGATTGAGGATACAATTTAATAGAAAAAAGTGAAATATTTTAAAGAATTATGATAATGTATAGGGACCTTATCAGTAAGATATGCTAGTTCCTCAAAAGATTCAATAAGTGGTCTTTGCATCTATGTAGGTATTAGAAGAGTTAAATAATAGTATGAGACCATACATGGTGTGATGTACCACTTTGAATGATTCAATGACTATGTCTACATTGATTGATACTAAGGATTTAATTCATTTATATTTTCATGATTGGTTTATTAATTGGGATTGTTAGTGTAGTTACTGAATCATAAAATGAAAATCAACACTCTACTAGGAGAAAATATAGATCAAGGGTTTTAGTATCCATCCTCATTGACCTTGATTGGTAAAATGTAAATCTCATAGGAATTATCAGATCTTTACATGGGAATATATTAATTGATCACCAATATGTATTGGATGAGTAGACTCAAGGATCAAATCAATTTGTATAGTTGAAATATTATTTTTAGGGTTTCAGATGGGGCTATTCAAACATTCAAGGGATATTTGGATATTCATATTATTAGAGAGCGTATATTGACATGTGATGTCTGGAAAATATATTTTCAACTATTAGGGTTAGTAATTGGTTTAATGGAATGAAATGATCAAAATTCACTTCTATTCATGGTGGATCAATATGGTGATGATTTTATTTAATATATTTTTACATTATATCCATAAATGGATGTGAAAATTTCCATTGACCAAGTTTCTATAAGAAATCTTATTTCACTACCTTCTTATCATATCGAACCAAAAAATTTAATTTTGTTGAAGACCCAACTAGATGACTGTAATTATAAGGATATTATTTTATCAATTGTTTTTATTTATAATGCACTATTATATTTTATATTAAATACAATGGTATCTTGGAATTAAGAATTGAATATCTCATGTTGAACAAGGAGAATATTAATAATAAATATCAATTTTACAAATATTATTTTATTCGTCAAAAATACTTTTTTTTTCAAAAATGCGTTTTATTTTTTTGGGTGAATATTATAATTAATTTCTAGAATTTTTGGAAACTTTATTTGATAAAATTGTTAATTTTATGGAAATTATCATGTCAAAATTAGATTATAGTTAATTTTTATTTCTAAAAGGGTTGATTTTCTAATAAATATTGAAAATGATGATTTTCATTGAAAATTTTATATTATTTTAAATTTTTTATGAAGTAAAATTATATTTTAAATTAGTTTTAATATATAATTAGTTCAATTTTATTAAAAAATACAATTATAGTATTTGTAATGAAATTTATAATTGTGTTTTGTATAAATATATATTTAAAAATAAAAGGAATTTTCTTTCTAAAAAGAAGTTCTTCATTACATGTTTTGTTTTTTATATTAAATTAAGTTTTTAAATTTAATGAAATTGAATTTCGAAAAATGTAATTGATATTTGGAATAAATAGATCAAAATTTGGTAAATAGGCCCCTTTTATTTTTTTGTCATTATGAAAAGTAACCACAATAAATAATTATCTCAAATGTAAAGGTAAATCAGGTAATTAAGGTTAAAAATAATATTCTAAGTACTAAAAATGACAAAAATACTATACTTTATTAAATTTTATGAGTTTAGTTCATCCATTTGCATCCAAGTATCAAAAATATATCAACTCTAAGGGTGAATTTGGGTGTAAAAATTTATTTTAAAGTGACATATCGTGTTACCAGATTAGTAGGAACTTGTTAAACCTGTCTAAAGGAATTATACAGTATTAAAACATTCACATGTAGAGAGAGAACATAAAAGTTTTACTTCATTCACCCCTAATGCATTGTCAAAGGGGTATACACTGAATGTGTTTTGGATATACCTAAATACAATAATATACACTAGTTAAGGAATAAACAAGGTTATACATAGTCAATATGTTCCTAGAACACAAACTTTACCTAATTTTAGGGATAACAAACTATGTCCCTCAGAACACTTCCATCGACTCCCCCTAGCTCATTGGATTGGGTGAAGTCTTACTCAGTTTATCGACATAGTGGTCTATTTAGTAGAATAGAAATAATTTCATTTTAAATAAGTATCATGAGACCCTTCCTTCATTATAGACCTGAGTTGATACACATTTAAAGTATTGTTCATTTATAATGTGATGTCTAAAACTAACTTTTGTGAAGCTCCTTTGTGTAGCTGAGAACCTTCATGAACAAACTACCTTCATGAAGATCACCGAGTCATCAAAAAATATCATATTATATCAAAGTTCCCATTATAGTATATTATTAGAATAAATAAATACTATATTAGTCTTTTGGAGATGCTCAAGATCACACAGAATTCTAGATTCACAAATCACCCTATCTTTTGAGAAATTAGAGAGATATTGACTTTTCCCCAATTATATTTGTGTCAAATGAAGTGGGGATAGCCTTATATTTATAGGCTCATCCATTCTTGATGCTACAACTCCTAACGTTTATTTTTTATATTTTCAAAAACATCTTCTCAACTCTCTTCCATCCATGAATATCCCTTGAGATTTATTGTTGTTGTGAAGATCTCAATTAAACCATGACGCAATCATGATCCTCTAATTATCATAGTCATAGAGAAAACCGTCAACTCATCATGAAAATGGAAGACACACCTTTTAAAAAACTAGTATTCCTGAAAAAAATTCCTTTACAATATTTATGATGATTTGATTCCATAAAATAACCCTTTAAGATGCTATAATATTTCTTCTGATTTTGACCACAGAAATTTCACAAACAATGGGAAACAACTCAACCTTCATGACTATTATCATCATATACTATAAGATAATTTTTCTTTAAAACTCCTTGATCAAGCCAATGTGGATTGACAACTAACAATGTAAAGACTAAGAAAATACATGGATTTTTTTTGTTAAATTCAATGGATTTTTAGGAGTCTGTGAAAATTTACGACCTTTGATTCTGAGGCCCAGTGTACCTGGAATTAATTTATGAAGTTTTGTTCAGGTACGTTCAGTAAACATACCAGCGGGATTTTATAACTTTTGAACCGGTTCTCTGAATTGAAATATAAGGGCACCGTTGAACTCACAGCTCTGATATTCACTTATGAAGACTTTCACCTCGAAGGCAGTTGGTCGGGAATGGAAGTTCGTTTTTGGGGTTTTCAAATAAATTTAATAAAAATAAGGAGATAACTTATTTTTATTTCTTGGTGGTTAAAACCGCCAAGAGGAGGTTAGAGGTGGGGGACACCACAACAAACCCCCCCATGAGAGGTTATGGTGGTGGGGCCCACCCTCATGTAACCTCCCTTGGGAGGATATCTTGGTGGGGACCACATAGGGGTTGTAACCCCTTGGAACCCCCAATTAAGTGGTGAAACCCTTGGACTTACCCCACCAATTAATTAGGAAAACTCCCTCTCAATTAATTAATTTAATTTATTCACTCAATTAATTAAACCCCACTTTTGAATTCCATTCCAAAAAATTAATATGATGTCTTAATCAACTGATTTGGTGGGCATTGGACTTTTTGGGAGAGCATAGAAAGGAGAATTGAGGAGGAGAAGAGCTCTCCACCAAAGAACAACAGACTCCTTCATCGATCTTCAAGTGCAAAAAGAGAAAAAGTTGACTACAAAAAACACCATCTTCAACTAGGTCACCTACGAATGCTCATCCACCAATGACAGATATCCTCTTCCTTTTCAGACATTGACGAATCGACAACGCCTTTCCGCGACTTTGTCAACAATCATTGTCATATGAGGTAGGGGATTTGAATTGTTTTTATAACCGTTCTTTGTCGTTTAAATTATTGAATGTGAATCACCGACTTATATCACCGTAACGAGGAGGGCTCAGACCGTACAAACATGGACCGACCCTCTCTCTTAGTTTTTCTCATTTTTTGATGATGGCGGCCGTGCAACGATTCCATTGGAGGAACGTACTATCACTATGCAATGGCGACCGATGATGGGTCGGACGCGAAGAAACTGGTGGCGCAAGGCTGTCGGGTCACCAAGAGGGCATGACATCGTCGTGCCACACGGAAGGAGAATGAAAACTAGGGCGGGCCGTGGTGGAGGCGCGCAGTGTCATCGCGCCTCGCGGAGGGCAGCATGGGGGCCGCGACTAGGCCGGGCTGCGGCAGAGGTGGCGCAGTGCCGTCGTGCCGCGCGGAGGGCAGCAGAACTGCTGCGCCGTCGTGCCACGACAGAGGAGCCAGTGGCGTCTGACATCAGGATGGCCGCCAGAGATGAAGAACCGGCTCGCCGCTCGGCCAGCCGGACAAGGCTGGACCCCTTGGGTCTTGCGGAAAACTGAACAGGCCCCTAGCGCTTGTTTGGTTTGGAAGTAGGGGGCGCGACACCCAACCCCCCTCCCCACCCACACGTGGCTGGTAGGGTAACACAGCGGCCCCCCAACCCGGCCCCGCGGGCCAGCCGGCCGGCCACGCCGGGCCGCCAGCCGGCCCGGCCACGCCGAGGCGGGTTGCCCCCTCAGGCCAGGCCACATGGTCCGGGCCTCCCACTCGGGCCATGCCACCCCCAGACCGGGTTGGACCCGCGGACTGAGTCGGACTCTGGACCGGACCCGGACCCACTTTGGCCTATTTTCACCTTTACGCCCATATCTTGGGCTATAATTGTCTGATTGATGAACCATCTACGGCGACAGAAATCTTAGATAAAGACAGATCTTTTGTATAATATCAAATGATATTTGGACACTGTAGGAGTACGTTCAGGTTGGTTTGAACCTAAAAATCAACAGGGGCCCTGGGACGGAAATGCAAATAAATCACACACTGGGCGTCCGATTGACACACCGTTTGTTGCGTTGAGACCCCTGTGATGAGGAAGAACATTGAGATACTTCTTCTTGGGACTTCCTTATAGTTGGTGTATCGGCCAGTATCTCATGGAGAAGATCCTCTTAGATACGAGCGAGCGGAGTACGGATACCTAGTAGCTGGGTGAGACCTGACGACTGATGACCTTTTGACTCGTAGTGTTTCGACTAGCCCATTGGGAAGCACCTCTGTGTGACATGGAATACCCACAATGGAGAGCGCCTCTATGTGACACAACATACCCATGATACTCGATAGAAGAGGAGTACCTCAGTAGGCTACGAGGGGGAGCGCCTCTGTGTGAGCCCGACAGACCCACAGTGGGGAGCGCCTCTGTGTGACGCAACAGACCTACGATACTCAATAGGAGGAGTACCACATCAGTCCAGGAAGGTGAGAAGCACCTCTGTGTGATGTGGCAGGCACACTATAATCGATATAGAAGGAGTAAATCATCAGCTTAGATTATGACAATTTGACTATGGATGTTTCTTGCTATTATTCCTTGAATAAAATCCAGGTTTGAGAAGATTCAATGAATTTTGTGTTTACCTCATGAATGAGATGGGTTACTAGGTAACTTAGGTATATGTATGGGCATATACCTAAGTGATGTTTGTATGTTGATTTCATACTCATGGTTATCCTTGTTGGTTTTAGTGAGACCTTGAGGGTCCCGGGGTCCTCACTAAGTGTCGTTATACTTACCCCTGCACGGGCTATCCCCGCACCAATTTGTGTTGGATGTAGACGAAAGATCACGCTGATGGAGGCCGAGAGTGCTAGGACTGGGCGGTACCCGGAGGTGGACATTACGACGAGTCGATACACAGTGAAGTCTAACAGATGTGAAGTGCTGAGGTGGCCATCTATACATACCATCTAGGTAGGAAACCCCAGAGGATGACCCATGAGCTGCTCTTTACCTTTTATCTGTTTTTCCCTTTTTCACTTGTACATGTACTTTAATGGTGGGCTTGTATTTCCGACCCATTTTACATTCCATCACACTTTTGTATACAGTTTTTACATAGTATTTGACTTCCAGTTTCATACACTGTTGTTTGTGTTTTAGCTTATAAAGGCAATGCCTTCCGAGTTTATGAATTTACGCCTTTGGTGCTACTCGCCATCCCCTGTCCTATGGATGGCGGGATTGGGGTAGTCATGATACGAGCCCTGGGGTACGGGTCGTGACAAACCAAAAAACCAACACCAATTTCAGAAAACAATATCCCTAGTTTCAACATCAACTTAGTGCCGTATTTCATTGATTATTACCTATATATTATTCTATGTAAAGAAAATTCCAAAATTGAATTCTATTTGTTTTATTATATATAAATTTTTTCCATATAGATAAAGATTTTTTTTCAAAATGGTAATTTGAGATATAAATGTTTTTTTATCATTTTAATTTATTTATAATTATTTTTAATTAAATAATTACCTTTAATTCTTATGCAATGCAAGCACAATATTTACTTAATTAATAAAAAAATAAAATAAATGATTTTAAATTTTTAAAAAATAATATAATTGGAATTGAATATTGTTTTCTATGATTTTTTTAGGTAAATATTACATGTTGGTGATTTTTTGAAGGATTATATTCAACCTACGTTTGTTTAATGTTTTCTTCAAAGTCAAATTAAAATAACATTGTAAATAATGAAATTAACAATATTTTATGTTAAAAAATAATTTATTAAATTATTTTAAAGTCAAAAAAATATTTTAAAATGATAATTTGGATGAAATTTTTTTGATAATGTAATTCCTTGGAAATTTTAATCAAATTTTCACTTTATAAGTAAAATTATAGATCTTTAATATTGGAAAAGTAATGACCACAGTTAAGGTTAAAATTGGATAACCAAGGGGTTAATCCACAAGATAAGACATAAAATGATATAAAAAACTATAATACTCTTTTTTTTATTATATTAATATCTTATATTAGTTATTCTCAAATACAGGTCATTTTGGACCCATTTTACATGATTTTTACGCATATTATATTATAACATATCATGTATTCCCAAAAACGACATAAATGATATTTTATAATAAAAAATATTTTAGTAAATGATATTAAATTACTAAAAATACCATATTCTTCCATGTGATTGTAATATTTTTGAAAATATTAAACATGGTCTATTTATAGGCCAATTTACCTTTTATAGTAATTATCTTTAACCCCAAAATGAGAAACACATTGTTATTGAAGTAATTGTCACAAGGGTTAACATAAGTTTTAAAAAATATAAGGGTAAAAACATAAAATAAAGTATTAAATATTAATAAAATGAGATTATTTAGAATAATAATAATATTATAATCTAATTATTTTAATTTGGATCCATTTGAGATTGAAAATTAATTTATTTTATTTTAGTACTTTTGGAGATTCCAATAATTCTCCTCCCATCATTATAAATGAAAATCTCTTATCCTATATTATTCACACATAAAAATAATTTTAGTTTATAATTTTCTACCCCAAATACCTTATTAACATTCCTAAAATCTTTATAGAGAACCTTATTTGGTAATAATCCCATCTTTATAGGGTATAAGGTGTAAATAAAAGGATGTTTTCAAAAGATGGGGTATAGTCTTTAACCAATTGTTTTTGTTTAATTTCCCCGTATAACTACATAAATTATTATTAAAACATGATGAAGTGATACAAAATTATCTCAAATATACTGATATACTTTCATGTTAATTTCATAACCTATATTCATATCTTATTTCATCAAACTGTAAATGAAACTGATGTTCATGAGTATGGAGGTCAACCACCTCGCGAACCGATATAATCTATTTTCCATCAACGCCTTTCAATACATGTGGTAATTATGGATTTAATTTTTTTATATATGATATTTATGACATAATAATATTTTGGTTACAATATATCTTTTCTATTTTATCTTTTAATCCATTGTAAAATGATATTGTCGTTCGTCCGTACATGTGGATTACCACCTCCATAAAGTGATTTGATTATTTTCATAACCACATCACAAGGATGAGATATATAAGAATATTTAATGAAATTATATGTTATTTATGATATAATAATCATTATATAATGTCAAAAATAACACTAACTTTCTTTTCATCATGATATTTGAAAAATGAAAATGTTAGCCCCATGGAGGTATGACCAACCATCTCCATGATTGTAACATAGTTCATTTTGCATAACCATATTTAATGGTTTGTTTTAGAAGTGTAATTTATTTTAAAAAATTATAATTATTAGATTATTATAATATTTAATATGATAGAATAATTACCTCATTGACCATACTCAACCAACAAAAGTCTTTTTAGACATATAAGCTAAATATCATCGAAACATATGATATAATATTAAATGATTAAATAATTGAATAAAATATGGAAATAGAAAAAAAAAGGAATAATAAACTCAAAATATTACATTAATAAATTAAATAATTAAAATAATTTTATTATTCAGGATGATAAAGGACACAAGTGATGATTCTAACTTATGTTGTGTGACACTTCAATTTAAAAAACTCATTTGAAATATTTTAAGGATTTATTTTTTAAATAATTATATTACATTTAATATTATTAAAATTATTTATTGATGTATTTATAATGATGTAAATGAATTATAATGGAAATTTTAGGTTTCTTTTTTTTTTCAAATTTTATAAAAATGATTCTTTTTAAAAATTTTATATGGAACCATATTGGCTTCCTTTATAAAAGACAAAAAAATAATGTTCTATTTTAGCAAATAAAACAACAATGGGGATTCCCAATCCATAACCATTATTTGATTTTTGGATTCCTCTATATTATTCCACATTTCTTCAATGAATAAGAACCTCTTACCCTATATTTTATGTATTTTTAAAAATAGTTTTACATAGATTTGTTATTTTGATATATGGAAATATTTTACTTATAGGTGTTAGTGATCTCTATAAACTACCCTTTTTCATAATTTTATGGATATATATATATATATATTATCCCTTAATTTTATTGGTTAATACGTACGTTATGTTCTTTTCTCAAATGAATTATTTTATAAATCTATTTTGATCATGATATCATAAAGGATTAAGAAACTAATTTATTTACATGGGTAATGATTATGTTTATGAATAATGACTGATTTCAATTTCTGGGATACATAATCATTGTACATTTTATTTGTTGTGAACCATGATAGAACTCCAATGCATTAAGTGATGTTTTTATTTAATGAGACATTATGTATGGGATTAGAGAGTAAAACTAATCCATTATGGGATCATATCCCCCAGGTCATATTATCTTGGAGGATATCATTGACTTATAATTATGTCATGTTTTTTCTACCATATTTCCAATGATTCAATGATTTTATGATACCATGTTCTTTTGGTTCTTCCGCAATTTTATTTCTCAGAAGATTATTTTTAAAGGAATGTATATGCTACTTTGTAAGAGTGAAATGTGTAATTGTTTTTTGAAAAATTGTTCTTAAGTTTTTTATGATTTAAAGGTAACTTTTATGTTTTTTATTTTCCATTTATGTTTTCTCATGATTTTTTTTGTAAATATTTGGGCAAAAAATTTGATTTCTTAAGTAAGAATATGTTTATTTTTAATACAAAGATAAATTTGTTACAAAGAATAATATAGTGTAATTATTCATAGACTAACAAGTTTATTTTTGTTCGAGTCCCTTACTCATATATTTATTCTTATCCCATGTATTAAATTATTTTAATAGATGTTTAATTATATTTAGGGGAAATTATGAATTCATGATGAAAATTTTGAAGATATGTATAAAAAAACATACTATATAATAAAAGTATTGTTTTTTGAGAATAATTTATACTAAGCGTAATTATCCTCTTCGTGATGTAATATTAATTCTTGTAAGGTTGATAGAATGATTATAAAAAACACTAAACCATATAGATCCTCAAATATAATAATATTAATTCATGACTCAAATTCTAATATTTTGTATTGTTTAAAGATATATCATTATAATTTATTCTTCAAGAGAACATATTTATCACTGTGAACCATAAAATAAAATAAAATATAATAAATTTATAAATTTTCTTGTTATTCATAAACATTATGATATAAATTAATTTAAAGAATGGTTGAAATCATAAGTTTCTCCCACTCTTTTAATATTTATCTATTTTTGAAAAAATATTCTCTATGATTTTCCAATTTATTTTTTATTCAATTCTACATAAGAGAATTTGTTTCCTTAAAACAACAAAAAAATAAACGTGTTGGAATTAATTAAATATATTGAACAAAATAAATTATTTTGGGAAAATACATGAAATTATGCCTTCAAATCTAAGACAAAATCTTTTATTGAAATATTATATCCTTTCTCCATAAATATATTTATTCAAATCATGAAACCTATCTGACTTGACCCCATCATTGTACAACTGACCCCATTATGAAATAATAAACCTAGTCCTCTATACTCTATAATTCATGTTATATTAAAAAAATTTAAGAATATATATAATTTTAATATTATGAAATGACCATATAATTCATTTCAGAATCAAAAATTCCAGTAGCAACTCTAAAATTTGATGACCTATGAATTTTGACAAAATTTTTTATCTCATATAAAAATTCCTTCAATTATAGTGTATGATATTTAAAACAATACACATATACCAACACTTCAATTAAATATAGTGTTATATAGAAATCATGATGTGACACTGATATGTTACAATGTAATCAAAAAATCCATGTCTATCTAGAATTTATTCTAAAAATCATCATGGAATTATCTTCAATAAACATAGATAAATCATCAAAAAAGAATGTCCAAACTCAAAAAACATTTATTTTTTTATGCGAGACAATAATTTTTCTATGATTTTTTCTCTTCATATAAAAACATTTACAACATCATTCACACTCCCCAAAACATCCTTGGAATCAAATAATAGTTAATTATTGTGTCTTTTGGACGATTATTTTCAAAAAAAATGTCCCAAAATAAAAACATGGATATTTTCTAACAATTGACACCATAGGACTGTTGAAAACATATAAACACTTCAATGCATCATCACAACACATCACACAACAAATTTCCTCTACCGTAAATATAATTATAACAATGTAATCACTGATTGACTTAATGACCGCTCAAAGCACACACAATTCCATCATGTTTCATGAAAAAAAAGATAATTGAAAAATTATTCAATTAAACACTCCAGTAATTAAATATTTTTACCAAACTGATCAATACAATTATACTCTAGACACCTCATACCATTATTTTGAAGTAAAAAACATTTTAACACCACTTTATATAAAGATCTAGAATCAAGATTTTTTAAACTACAGTTTATTAATCTATTAAGAACTCTAACTTAATCATTATTAAATAAATCTATTTTTTAACACTTTAAGAGATTATTTCCCCCATTTATGAATATGAGTAACTACCCCTATATTAGGGAACACAAATAGAATTTTGATAATGTTTAAAATAAAGAAACATTAACTCTTTAATTTTAAGAATAATGGATAAAATACATTGATATGAAATACTATTTAAATATCACATCTAAACATTAAAAAATTTAGAATGAAAATGACCTTAGAGAACTAAGGGATCATTAAAAAAACGGTTAAACTTAATATATATGGTTAAACTCCATGATCTTACTCCTGACTCTCAAATACATCCTTGAAAAGTGCCATAACATTTTATTTTTGACATTGAGTAGAATCCTGTTAAATTTTTATAAAACATTTATCAACTTTCTCTTTTATTGAGTAATATTTTATCTCAATATATATCATTATCAAATTAGTAAAAAGTTTTTTATGATTTATCACACTTGATTGAATTTGGAAGAATTTACTTCAACTCTAATATCTTCAAGATATTACTTTATCCATAAATGTTTTACTTAAGATTGAGTATCATATATGTTTTTATCTTTCACTTTACTAAATGAGATATAATGTTACTTATTTCAAATCTATAAAATATTTAAATCTACAAGATAAGATTCACCACCCATTTTTTGGAACCATGAATGTTCTTTGCATGAATTTGATTATGGTTATTGTTTGTTGTCAATCTTCAGTGGAAGTTCAGAATGTGTTCTAGTAAAGTGATCATATAGTTCAAGAAGACAACAATATTGAAGGTGGTTCCATTTCCTAGTGTTATCCAAATTTTTGGGCCTGAAAGTCGGAAAATTAAGACCTGGATTGTTGGTAAAAGGAGGAGATCACAAAGAAGAAGTGGTGCACGAAAAATGTGGGATTTGCACAAAATATTTGAGTTGTGCATGAAAAATAGTGTGGTGTGCAAAATAGTGGTGTGAGGTTTTTCGCGCAACTAGTTTTTCAGAATCAGAAAGTCGAAAAATGGAAAAGTCATGGGCTGTGTGAAAAACCTGGAGATGTGCATGAAAAATGGTACCTGTGAAGAATATTAAACGCTGAATAAGAGGTTTTTCGTGCCACAGGGGGTTTGCATGTGGGGGTATGAGATGGCTATAAATAATAGGTGACCCCCTCATTCTTTATGGATGAAAACTTAGAGAATATATGTGTGATTAAGTGCATAAAATGTTTGTGTAACTGGAGTTGCATGAAAAGGGCTGGGATGCGCGAAAAAGGCCTAGCTGCATGAAAAAGTTTAGGTTGCGTGAAAAAATATGAGCTACACGAAAGTGGCCTAGCTGAATGGAAAAGGTGTTGCGTGTAAAGTTGTGCATAAAAGAATTTTTTGGATGAAATATTTTTCGCGCAAAAATCATGTATTTTGCATAGAAGTGAGATATTTCACGCAGAGGATAGGTGTTGCATGAAATCTTCAATATAACCTGTTTGCGCATTTCGAATTATCTGGTTTAGTGGTTTTGTGTGTTAAAGTGCATCAATTCTGGACTTCGATGCAAGCATAGTCTCATGCTAAGAAGAGGAAAAGACATCAATGCGATTATTTTGAAGATACCTTCACATCTATAAACTGACTGAGACTTCACCAAAGGCAGTGAGCAAGGGGGAGTTAATGGGAGTGACCCATTGGACACAGTGGGATATACTAGAAAATTTGTAATGGTAGTGATCATGGGACAGAGTGACTATCTTCGATCCATTGTAATCCACAACTAGTGAAGAATAGTGGAATTAGGTATGACCGACAACTTGTTGTCGTATGCTCCTTAGACGTAACCTTTAGTGGTGAACCAAGTAAAAAGTGTTGTGTCATCTCTTTTTATGTGAATGTTTGATTTATGATCATATCCATCATATATGTTAGACTAGTTCCTACTAATGTGGGAAAAAAATCCATAATATTAAAAGCAAATTTGGCACCTCGATTCACCCATCCCCTCTCAAGGTGTCCCGGGGTCCTACAAGTGGTATCAATGGGTAAAGGATGCTGGTGTTAGATATGTCCTTTGACATCATGGAGAATGCAGTCAATGCTAGGGGAATACCTCTCTTTGATGGAAGTAATTTTCCGATTTGGAAGAATATAATGAGATCATATTTAATATCCCTTGGAATGGATGTCCTCTTTTCAATTGTGTATAGAATACAAGTTATTGATCCAACTGGGCTTGCTATGACTGATATCGATATGAATGTTTTTTATGCAGATGATAAAGCACTGAATGAAATCACTATGACTCTTTCAGATCAGATCAGATCTAACTAAAGGTGATGCGTTTCACCTCAGCAAAGTCTATGTGGTATAAACATGAAAACATTTATGAAGGAGACATCATAGTGAAGTAGGAAAAACTTCATGTCTTACACAACATGTTTGACGATCTAAATATGCATCCAAATGAGAATGCAGATTCATTATTCAATCAAATTACTGAAGTAGTAGGAGGATGTTTAGGTCTTTTAGAGGAAATCAAAGACAGTGATATCATAAAAAAATCATGAAAAGACTTCATCCTATGTAAAATTCAACGGTGTCCTCCCTTGAAGAAAGAGATCTATCTAATCTATCTATGGATGATCTGTTATGTAGTCTAGTGGCATATGAGATGAGAGTCAAACCCGAAGATTCCATGACTCGTGTAAGCAAGGAAATGGCATTAAAATACGTGGAAAAACTGAAAATTTCAGAATATAGTGGTTCTGAAGATGATGTGGAAAAAGAAATTATTTCTCTCATCACCAAGAAGTAGAATAGGCGAAAAGATAAATTTATTGTTAATCTACCTCTGGCATGTTTTCGTTGTAAAAGAGTTGGGCACACCACCTCCCTGTGCCAAAAAATGTTTGATGGTGATGAGAGCGAAGAAGAAGACATCAAAAATCCTCAAAAAAGGTTTTCCAAAAAGGTAGACTTCAAATATGGAATGAAAAAAGAGAAGAAGATTTTTGTCTGTGAGGAGGAAGATAATGATATTGAATTTTGTGAAGATGAAATACCAGAATTTAAAACATGAAACTGTGATTCCATGATGGATACCATTGAAAAGTCAAAACCCTTGATCAGTAAATGTAGAGATAATCAGATTAATCCTAATGGTGATCCAAAGATTTAAATTAAGGATTCCTTTTACATGCTTTAGAAAAAATTTAATAGATGCAATAAGTGGAAGGAAATGATGGAAGAATCATCAGAATATGTTGATGATCTTGAAGAGGAAATTGCATGACTAGCAGAACTAGTGAGAGTTCAGTCTTCAATCCTTGAAATCACAGATGACGTTGTGGAACTAAATCTTAGGATTGAAGAACAAGCAACGATCATAAAAGAACTTTCATCCAGACTGGAAGAGAAGTTCAAGACAGTTGAGGGTCTTGAGGAAGAAGTTCTCTTAGGAGTAAAATTGAATGTCAATCAGCCACAAATGAGGGTAAGAAGAAAATTCTTTTTGGATGATTCTTAGATGAAAAATTAATGGCAAGTGACAAGTCTGGTTTAGATGGGGTTGGAGAAGTCTTGAGTGATCAATGACCCTCTTCCATAGGAAAGAGTGGAATTGGCTGTAAAGTTAAGACATCAACTGCTGGAAGTGAATAGAGCCAAAAGAAAGACAAGATGAAAGTTGGATAGGTTGAAAAATTGTCTGAAGTGATGAAAAAGAAACCCTCAATCCTAACTAAAATAATAACTAAAAATTATCCTAAAAAATTCTGAAATGATAGGAATTCCAGCTATTCCCTCAAGGAAGAAGGAATATGGAGAAATTCAAGTGAGATGACATTTCCACTAATGAAGTGTCAGTTCTGTGGCTAACTTGGCCATACCCAGTCATACTGCAAAGAGGCAAGGAGCTACTTGAATGGGGAAGATCTGGGATGTCAACAAAGGAGACTGACTTTATATCCTCCATCTTATAGAATATATAGTTTCTATGGATACTGTTTTCATTGTTCTAACTTTGCCCATAAATCTATTTATTGCAGGCATAGATTCGATAAGAGAGATTCATACCACTCTTAGAGATGGATCAATATTCACCCTCCTGATGGTGTTAGTCTCACAAACATGTTTATCCTCTAGAATAAGACTATGGGTATGAAAAATATGATTTTTTGGAAGAAATAATTAGAAGGCCATCAATATCTTATACTCAATCCAATATCTCTTGGAAATAAAACAAGAAGATTGAGAAATCCAATCTTGCAGAATTATCCTTCAACGATATAAAGAGAAGCAGCACCTAGATTCTTAATAGTGGATGCTCTTCACATATGACAAGTAATGATTACCATTTGAAGAACAATAAAAAGAAAGTTGATGGAATAGTGATGTTTGGTAATGATGGTGCTTTAAAGATTAAAGGCAGTGGGAATATTGCTCTCGCCAATGGAGAGATGAAGAAGAATAAAGATCTTTATCTGGACGTTCTACACCACAATCTCCTTAGTGTGAGTCAACACTGTGAATCAGGGATTATAGTAACATTCCATCAAAAACACTGCACTATAATCATAAAAACTAGGAATTATATTTTGAAAGGCTATAGAATAGATGTAAATTTATATCAGGTTGACAGCAAAGTAAACTCTTTCTATTTTTCTATTGAAGATTAAAACAACCTCTGTCATTGAAGGTTGGGCCACATTAAACAACAAGAAATGGAAAAGATATCTATGCTGAATATTCTCATGGATATCCCCATTCCGAAATGTGAATGGGAAAAGTCTTTTGATGCTTGCATACAGGGGAAGCTAGTCTGTAATTCATATTGACCAAAGAATAAAAGGGAATCACACCTTCTTGATCTCATCCATACAGACGTATGTGGCCCGATAAATGTTTCCAGAACTCTTAGAGAGAGGTAATTAGTCCTTTTAATTGATGATTATAGTAGAATGGATTGTGTAATGGTTAATCACAAGAAGTGACATGTACAAGATTGCATCAAAAATAATCACTGGATTGCTGATAATGATACTGGACAGACAATAAAAGTCTTGATATCTGATAATGGAGGGGAGTAGATGTCCATTGAGATTGATAATTTCCTAGAAAATCATGGAATACAACATGAGGTAGCCGTTGTGAGAACTCCATAGCAAAATGAAGTTGTTGAGCATCAGAATTGACATGTCAAAAATATGGCTAGGACTATGCTGATTGAGATTTGTATCTCTCACCATTACTGGAATGAAGATATTGAAGTTGTAGTGCACATTCAGAATCGAATGGGTTTTTATATGGGAGAAACGACAACACCATATGAATTGTGGCATGGAAGGAAGCCTTCGTTGAAATACTTTTGTTTTTTTGAAGCAAATGTTTCTTCCGAAATAAAGAAGGAATTCAAGGGAAGTTTGGTGACAATGCTGATAGAGGAATTTGTCTTGGGTATCCAATGAACAACAAAGCCTACAAGTGTTTCAATAAATGCGTGGGGAGGATTATGGAAAGAAATTATGTTAATATCATTGAAGTCAAAACCCCAAATGCTTCAAATAATTCCTATGCTGATGAGATAGAATATGAGGATTAATATGAACATTTAGTAAATAAAAACATAGAAATCGAGGAAGATGTAAAAAACACTCAGGTGTCACATCATGATGTTGACTCAGAAGAGGAATCTTAAGAAGAAACATTGGCAGGTGAAAATGAATCCGAACCTCACAGGAGAAATCGAAGAGCTAAGATTTATCCATAAAACATAATTGGGGGCAGGAGTTCACCCACACAAACAAGGGGGACGAAGAATAACACACATTCAATATTTCTTTCAGTTGTGGAGCTGTCCTCATTTGAAGAAGCGGCAAAGGATGAATCTTGGGTGTAAGCCATGAATGAAGAGTTAGATTAGATTGACATGCACCAGACATGGGAACTTGTCCAGAGACCTGATGGTCACAATGTGATTGGTACAAAATGGATATTCAAGAACAAGTTTGATGAGCATGAAAGTGTTTTTAGAAACAAGGCATTACGGGTATGTAAAGGATATTCCCATATTGAAGGTGTTGATGTCGAAGAAAACTTTCCTCTAGTGGCTAGACTGCATTCAATCAGGATTTTCCTTACAATGGCACTCCGAAGAGGATATCAATTATATCAAAGTGATGAGAAGACAACATTCTTGAATGGTGTACTGAAATAAGAATTCTACATTGAACAAACAATGGGTTTTCTTCTTGGTACTAATGAAAAAATGGTTTTCAAACTAAAGAAGGATCTATATAGTTTAAAGTAGGCTCCAAGAGAATGGTATTCTCAGAGAGAATCTTATCTCAAGAAGCTGGAATTCAAAATAGGAGGATTCGATCACAATATATATGTGAATAATTCCCCAAAAATTAGTTCATGGTTCTAGTCTATGTTGATGACATTATATTTGGTGGCAGCTGGTAGAAATCAGTGGATGAATTTTCCAATCACATGAAATCAGAATTTTAAATGTATATGATTGGGGAGCTCACATATTTTTTGGGGCTACCAGTGATACAAATATGGAATACACTTTCATTTCTCAGGAAAAGTATGCAAGAGAGATGCTCAAGAAGTTTAATATGCATGGCTCCAAACCGATGTCAATACTGATTGTTGTTGGAACCAAACTTGGAAAGCATGAGGATGGGACCTCTGTAGATCCCACAGTGTATAAGAGGATTATTGGATGCTTATTTTACCGGATAGTGACATGACCATTCATTGTCTTTACAACATTCTTAGCAGCCCTCTTTCAGAGTAATCTAAAGGAACAACATATGGAATCAGTAAAAATAATCATGAGGTATATTCAAGGTACTCAAAATTGTGGCTTATACTTTTCTGTAGGAATGGATTGTGAATTATCATCATTTTTTGATGCTGACTGGGCTGGTGATGTAGTGGACAGAAAGTCCACCAGTGGTGGAGCATTATATATTGGGAATAAATGTGTTGGCTGGTTGAGAAAGAAATAAGAAAGTACTTCTCGTAGTACCTCTGAAGCTAAGTATATCTCTCCCACAAAGGCATGAACTTTAATGTAATGGATGAAGAAATAACTAATAGATATTGGTGACGAGGTGAAGTAACCAATGGTGATTTACTATGATAACGATAGCGCAATTGATCTTACAAAGAATCCTGTATAGAATTCCCGAACAAACCTTATTGAAATCAATTATCACTTTTATCAAAGAAAAATGTGAGCAAGGTGTGATTATAATAGATCATATGGGAACTGATGAGCAAGTGGATGATATCCTGACCAAGCCACTATCATCAGATTATTTAAGAAACATTGGTTGAACCTCGGTGTTCATTCACCTCATAGTGAATAAAGAGGTTACGAAATACCCCTCTCCCTAGTTTTGTTAACCTCTTTTAATCTGTTTACAGATGTGATGTAGGTTTGTGGGGGAGATACTATCTAGGGGGAGTGTGTTTTGAGATGAACATTGAACTATTACCAATATTTTGGTTTATTGTCAATGGGAGAGAAATGAATAAACTCAGGCATGTTTAGGCATGGAATTGTAATGATTTTGTGATACATTAAGAGAATTGATTGGGAATCATTGAGAATTCCAAAAAAAAGGATCCCAATTCACGCTTCCCCTCTTGTTTTCTACACTGAGCATTGCTCAAGTAGAAATAGAGTGTTGGCTGATTTGATTCTTGTGTTTTTGGTTTACATGTGGCTGGTGCTCTGTTGAATTTCTTTAGTGATTTCCAACAAAACCAAAGGGGGATATTGTTTGCATGAATTGCAGTATGGTTTGTGTTTGTTGTCAATCCTTAGTGTAAGTTTAGAATGTGTGCTAGTAAAGTGATCATATAGTTCAAGAAGACAATAGTATTGAAGGTGGCGCTGTTTCTTAGTGTTTGCCATATTTTTGGGCCTAAAAATTGGAAAATGAAGACATGGATTTTTGGTAAAAGGAGGTGAACGCAAAAAGGAACTGGTGCACGAAAAATGTGGGTTGTGCATGAAATATTTGAGTTTTGCGCGAAAAACAGTGTGGTGCGCGAAATAGTGGAGATATTTTTTTCACACGAGTAGTTTTTCAGAATCAGAACATCAAAAAATGGAAAAGGCATTGGTTGTGCGAAAAACATGGAGATGTGCGCGAAAAACGGTACCTGAGTGGAATATTACACGCTGAATGAGAGGTTTTTCGTGCCACACGGGGTTTTTCCCATGGGGGTGTGAGATGCCAATAAATAAGAGGTGACCCCATCATTCCATATGGTCAAAGGCAAAGATAAGATCCAAGTGCTAATGAAAGTAAAATTTTCGTGTAATGGGAGTTGCATGAAATGGATATGGTGTGCGAAAAAGGCCTAGCTGCGTGAAAAATTTGAGGTTGCGTGAAAAACTACGAGCTGCATGAAAGTTGATAAGTTGTGTCAAAAAGGTGTTGTGTGTAAAGCTTCACATAAAATAGTTTTTTGCGCGAAATATTTTGCGCACGAAAATCAAGTATTTTGCGCAAAAGTGCGATATTTCGCGCAAAGGGTAGGTGTTGTGTGAAATCATTAGTATAACTAGTTTGCACATTTCTGATTATCCAGTTTAGTGGTTTAGTGTGTTCGAGTGCATAAATTCTTGACATCTATTCAAGGATACTCTCATGCTAAGCAGAGGAAAAGATTTCAATGCAAATTATTTAATGATACCTTCACGTCTATAAACTGTCTGAGACTTCACCGAAGGCAGTTAGCTAGGGGGGTCAACGGGAGTGACCTAAGGGAAACAATGGTCCATCCCTGAACATTTGTAATGGCAGTGAGCCTAGGACAGAGGGAATATTCTCGAACCATTGTAATCCACATATTGTGAAGAATATAGGAATTAGGTACGACCGACTACCTATCTGCGTATTCTCCTTGGACATCGAAGAAGTGGACGCTGGTGAGGAGAAATGTGGATCACAGTGCCGGTGATGGAAGCTCTAGAGACGCCGGTGAGAAAGCTCTGGTGACAAAAACAGTGGTGGTTCCGAGAAGAAAGGTGATGAAAGTGACTGGATGATGATTACGACCTCGGCTTGAATCAAGGTGGGTGAGTGATTCAGTGTCTATGCGACTTGAGTTTGCTCCGGGATCAATTCACAATGATGACGGGCGACACATGCTCTAGAATGTGGAAAGCGGTTTATGTTTGTGAATTTTTAATTTAAAAAAATTAGCTATGGAGAAGGCGAGATGCGAGTTTTTTAATTTTTTGATGTATGGGTACCACTTTTCCTTAAAGTGGCTATTAGAAAATATCAAAAAAGGATTTGGATGAAAATTTTACACCCTGATTCACCCCTCCCCTGTCAGTGTGTCCTGGGGTCCTACTCCATTTTGGGATTTCTATCATCTAATGAACTATCCCAAGACACATCTATATATTCCCCTAACTCCTACTATGTGATTTTAATACAAAATAACCATAAATCCCTCATTACATTGACATACTAAAGTAATATATTCACTATTATCATGTGATTATATTTTAGATAACATTGATAACTAAAATCTTCTAAAATGAAAAACAAAATATTAGGTCTTAATGATATTATATATAATAGTATTATGATTATTTTCATATACTCTACCACATCGACCTCTTTTCTATTTCGATCTCTTGAAAACATCATCCTAGTTGAAAACAATTTTTTTATTTAAAAATATTATCCTCCATTTCTAATTTTTGAATAACATATTTGGAACATTTTGATGTAAAAAATGAAAGTTCCATTCCTTACTAGAGTTGCCTAAAAACACAGTAAAAATGTCAACTCAAAAATCATTGATATTTCAAACAAGATCCACATGAAATAAATAAAATAATAAAATAAAGATTCATTCAATCCCCCAAATATTATTTCATTCACATATATGAGCACCATAATCCTATTTCTTGAATAAAATTATATATATGATAATAATAACATATAATATTAGGGATATGACATTCTACTTCATGTTGAAAAAATTCATCAAAGGAATTTTGGATCAAGTTTCAAAGCCATTTGTTCCAAAACTTGTTTTCATATAATATATATAAAAAACAATAAATTATTCTCCAATAATGTGGTATATATTATCATTTATGTTCTTTCCCTTGATCTTAATTGAATAGTACATTACCATAATAGTACAATCCTACTTAGTGAAATGTATTTCATGACATGACCCACTAATTTGGATTATTCTTTGTAAATTGTGACCAAGGACCAAAATAAAAAATAATTACACTATTTTCAGGCATCTTAAACTAAATTTTCCATTTTTTAGATATAATAATATTTAACTATTCATCGTTAATGAACAATATGACTTATTTCATGTCATATTTGTTCCTAATGAAAAGATAAATATTTCAAATACTGTTGGAAGTGCATCCAATTCCAATAATTCACTCAAAGTATAAATATGTTACTTTATAAGAAATCTCATCTACCAGAACCTTCTAAACCCTTTTCACATTGACTCAATATTGTAGATTTACATAAATTGGTGGTTGAATTAAATGTTTTCACCCTATATATGATGGGTCCTACTAATCTTAGAATGTTACAAATTTGTTTTTAATTTTCATCATTATTGATAACTCATTAACCTTATATCCTCTACCACCTTGAGTCTTATTATCTTACTTTCCATGTTTAATGAGAAGTAAATGGATTTAGGTCGATACCCTTTAAAAAAATTATATCCATTAAAAATAACTAAGGATATTTTTTTATTTGTCTCTAATCCTCTTGAACCATAAAGTTAAATTTTCTTATGAAACACAATTTTTTTGTATGACCCATCCATAAATAATAATAAAACCCAATTTTTTTTATTCTTGTACGTTTTGATTGCTTCATTGATGGTAATTTGGGAATCTCTTAATTATATATTCCTCCTAGAATTAATATCATGCATATTAAAATCCAAAAATATTTGATTTAACATATAATAAACAATATACAATTTTTACATCATGGAATTATATTTATTATTATAGTATATCCTCTACATTTTTATTATATATTCATGATTTTACTTATCCACTTACACAACATGTGTGAGATAAATTTCTGATGTCATTATAAGTTCCATAGATCTATCATAATCCTCCATATTTTTCATCATTTTATTGAATTATCCTTCAAACTCCATGATCATTTTGGCTATATATTTCACCTTGTTGGTCAAAAAACAAAATCTAGGAAATTTCTTCTATAT
Source organism: Viscum album (assembly GCA_963277665.1). Classification (NCBI taxonomy): domain Eukaryota; kingdom Viridiplantae; phylum Streptophyta; class Magnoliopsida; order Santalales; family Viscaceae; genus Viscum; species Viscum album. The sequence continues at coordinate 448,205,366 of OY728157.1, read as the reverse complement.
TGATCTTGTGATAATTTTTTTTAGTTTTCTATTTTCTTAAATTTAAAAATTTCAATACCATCCTTAAAATTACCTTTTTATTATTTTTTATGCTATAAATAGATTTTGTAATCACTTACAACACTATTGGATTTCTTTATTTTATATCTCAAAATATATATTTTATTAATTTAATTCTATAAATCAAATTTATGTTCTAAGACACACTTGAATTTATAATATTAAAAATTTATTTTATCTTTTTTGGTTTTCGATTGAATCCCATAAAAACAAACTTCTTAACTTATTTCCATCATAAATTTATTCAATTACATCTATTTAAATATACTTCTTTATTGGAAATAAATATTAACTTCTTGAAGATATTTTTCTTAGTACTCCTTTTTTCTTTCACAAAATTTATTGATTTATTTTTTGGGTGTATCATCTTCCACATTATCACTAAAATTATTATATTGATTTTCATTAGGGATCAAAAGCACTCCAAATTTAATTAAATAAAGTGGAATTTTTCCTTTAATCATCCATTTTAACTCTTCGAATTTATGTAATGGATTGAAATAATTTTTTCAAGATGTTTTCCCTTAAGATCACACATAATTTATGGATACTTATTACCTTTAATTCCATTTCTTGATATTACTCCTTTTACACTATATGATTCTTGTTGGTCCTTATCTCATATTAAATATAAAATTTTGTGAAGAGTAATTAACAAAACATAATTTTTATCCTTTTACACAATCACAAATACATTAAATAAGAGAGATGTGGAAACCCTGTCAAGATACACTTAAAATTTTTTATACGATCAAGAGTTTTTCAATGTTCATGAATAATATCTAAGACCACATTCACTTGATAAAATAATGACTCCATTTATTGAATTTGGTATATCCACAAATACTCACACTTATTTGATATAAATTTAATTTTTTCATCCCATGGCTTGGAGTTTACATTATTGATATTGATAAAATATACAATATAGAATTTATTGATTTAAATGAATGAAAATTTGAGTATTTTTTTAGAAAAATAGTACCTCAAATGAATTTATTACATCACCATCATTACATAATTCCTTAAGATCTACATTGGATAAAGATCCATGATTTATATTGACTATAATTATATTCAAGATAGTTGTGTACACATGAAAACATAATATTAAAAAATAACACTTTATTTGATTCCTTCATAGCTGAAAGTTAACTCCATTGAATATTAGAATATATTTTGATTTAAACCATTTTCTATGTATTCCAAATAGGAAAAAATCATTAAACTAAAATTTCCCCTCAGATTCCCCTTTTTCAGATGTATGGTATGATACCTATATTGTGGGGGGGGGGGGGGGGGGTGAATTAGGGAATTATAATTTAAATAAACCATTATAAGGATATTATTTCATAATTTTTTGAAATTTAATTCCACCCCTCTCTCATAGTTAATAAAATTTATGAGCAAGAAAGAGAAACACATGATTTTAATTTGTTTACCCCAAATGAGATATAAATATTGAGAATACACTCTGTGATGCTACATAGTATAAAAATTCCCAAAAACCGAGATCTTGTTATTAATATTATGAGAAGTCTTACTATTTATCAAGGTTTAAAAACCTCATAATAATGATAACACAATTATACCCTCAATAAATACAAACTAAAATATACTATATGTGAAAATTTTGAACTATATAAGCCAAAAAAATGTATCAACTATAATTGGTGTATAAATTTTTTACATCTTCAATAACATATTTGTCATCATAAATTTATAGTAAGAATAAACTCATAGAATGTTATCCATATCTTCTTATCTTTCTATATTTCAAATAAACATATTCTCTAAAATTATATCTTCTCTAATCGATTACTGTAAATATAGGTTTACATGTTTACCTAAAACACAAGACAAAATATCCACGTTAAACTTCATTAAATCCTTCAACAATATTAAAATATTGTGTGAAAATTAATCCAATCATGTCTTTAAATCTGATTAAAAAACCATTTTAAATTATAGATATTTCCATCGTATTAATTGAAATTAAAATCTTATATATTTCATCAACACTCCACATAACTACATTATTTAAATTTATTGTTATTTCATTTGTTTTTTTGAAATATTCTTCTCTAATAATACAACCTAAAATAAATTATTTTATTTTTTAAAACTTGAAAATTCAATTTAAATTATTATTTATGATTTTTCATTTTTAATGTGTCAAGATGGAGTTTAATGATATTTTTAATGACATTTTACCAAACAAAACAAATTCTATGCCACTAAATATGTCACAGACCAAATCTAGTCGCCATTATAATTAAAACCAAATCCAGCACGTGAAAAGGACCGAAAGGTGGCTAGAAAATGTTCCCAAATATCATATATTTTGCTTTGGGAATTATTTACCTGAATATGGAAGCATAAAGCATCAAAACCAATTGATAAACTGAATCTAAAAATTCATACCAAACAAGATTTAAAAAAAAATCCAGAACTGAATACACAAGTCCAAACATAATACAAGAGGACCAAAGACATATAAATTTATAGGAAAAATATCCCCATAAACTCCACATGACAAGGTTTCATCTCTCATAAGCCTCTCTAGAACACCACACCATGGATGGGGAATAAAAACCCGAACCACCGTAACCCAAGGCCTTGACATTACCTGTGTTAAACAAGATCAAGTATACATACACCTAAGGGGTGTATGTAAGGTTTGATCCTAATACCAAAAGGATACCACCAAGATATTCAATATAGTAAACAATATAAGATAAAAAGTAGGCCATTTTTGATAAACAAGAAGTGGTGGAAATAATTTCTAACGAATGAATCATTTGAATGTAAGCAGTTTTCAAAGGGAATTTTCCATGAGTGAGAAAATTTAAGTAAAACCTATAATATAATTTAGTTTCCATACAAATCCACCATATTACATTGATAATTACAAAAGGGTCAATGATCACTAATCTCAAGCACACCCCTATGCACTAGTCAGGATCGAGCCCCATGTACCTCATACCCCAGTGTAATGTAACCTTAGAAAAATCCATTCCTGTGCATGATCCACTAGTAGGGAACATAAAAATAACATAGTGGTCGCAAATCATCATCAATATAGTTTTTTACTATTGTCATTATCCATTTTTCTTAGTGAAACAGGGTTAATACTTCTCCGGATCACTAGTGTACAAGTACATATCCAGCCACCTAGATACCCAGGATTCCCCCTTTGTTCTCAAACCATTATCTCAAGATAGAAAAATCCCTTATCACATAGAAACATCAGTTATGGTCATAATCAATTCAAAACACTAGCTGCACATTATTTTCACGACTTACACCTCTCAATAAAACATTTAGAATTTTGATAAAATACCTTCACAAAATATCACAATGTTTTTCACACAAAATCTCATAAAAACTACACATTGAAAACCATGTACATACCCATATTCACCAAAACATACTTTTCTGCAGCCAAAAAATTTCAATAAACCCATTACATGAGTTATAAAACAACCCCAATTGGCATAACATAAAATAGACATGTAAATCACCCAATTTATCACAAAATTGGTTGGTAAAAATAATTTGTTTGTCAAACATCACCAAAAAAAGATTTTTCATCAAGTATAATGAAGGAGAAGTGTGATTAAAATGTATATTTTTCAAAGATAACTCATCTATCATTTATTACACATGGAATTACCTACCACAAGTGTGAAAACCCTTGAATATTTGTGGGAAAATTCAACCGCACCACCACCACACCACAAGGGACTTATATCAAGACTAAAACCAAGAAAATAGACCATGAAATATAGGATCCAACCATAGGTTCGAAATACTACTTTATGGACATAAGTAACTTCAATAATAAGGGAAGAAACCCCATGAAAAAGGAAGGAACTAAGGAATAAACTCACTTACTAGAGGTAGATTGAAGTTTCTCCACCAAACCCCCTTTCAAAATGGAGTTCTATGGAGTGTTTGAGGTGATTGGGAGACTTCCATGGCTGATAGGGTCAAATGGTGGAAGAAAGGGTCGAGTTTCGATAAATCATGGGAGGGAAAATGGGAAATTAACAACATTTTAATGAGTAGGACAAGGCCGCATGGTTTTCTTGCACAATTTAGAAAACTATGCACCCAAACTGTAAACCCCCTTTTGTCCACTAAAAAAGTGTCTAAACATATTAAAATTCAGGGGGGGATAGAATAAAAATAGGGGGAAAATTTAGGAAAAGAATATAATATAATAAAGTAACTTAAATAATGGACATGAGTGCGACAATTCTCCCCACCATGAAAACATTCTATCCTTGAATGTCAACCTGAAGCTTGATCAGAAAACAGGAATGGGTAATATTCCTCGAAGCATGATTTCCACTCCCATGTCTCATGTGTATCATTCCCATGATTCCAAAAAACTTAGAATAGTGTAATTGACTTCCCCAAAGCACCTTTTCTTTGATGTACACTATTCACACCTACTGGTCAACAACAAATAAATCCAACTTGATATCAAACTCCCCCTATTCAGTACAAGGGATAGATCCGAGTTTTATTTCTTAAACAGGGAGACATTGAAGATGTCGTGGATGGATGCCAACTGAGATGGTAAGGCCAACATATATTCCACTTATCCAATATTCTCTGTGATCTCAAAAGAACTGACAAACCATGACGTTAGCTTCCCTTGCATTCCCAATCAACGATGGCCCATATGAGGGGACACATTCAAGAATACCCTATCACCAAAAAACTCTACATGTTGATTCATATGGTCATCATATGATTTATTGAGACTTTGAGAAGTCAATAAGTGATTCTTGATCAACTTGACGTTCTTAGACATCTCTTGCACCAGACTCGACCCCAGCAGTGAGGTCTCATCTACCTCTTCCCAACACAGGGGGGGACCAAAAATGCCGACTATAAAGCTCCTCAAAAGGATCAATTCAAGTTGATGATTAGTAACTGTTATTATATGTAAACTCAACCAATCCCAAATAGATATCTCAAGAACCTCCAAAGTCTAGAACACATGCACAACAAATGTCCTAAAAAATTTGATTCGACCGCTCTGTCTGACCATCTGTTTGAGGATGGTCTGCCGTGATCATTTTAACTAGATACCCCAAGGACTTATGAATGAATTCCCAAAACCAAGAAGTGAATCAAGGGACTCTATCTGATACCAATGATGATGGAACACCATGGATCCTTACCACATCCTGAAGATACAAAGTTCCAAAGTCATCCACTTTAGCGATATCTATAATTGGAATGAAGTGGGATTATTTGGTCCGACCATAAATATGCACCAAAATGTAATTTTTACCCAATTTGTACAAGTCAAGGAAACAATAAAGTATATAAAGACCTCATCCCACTTATAGGTAGGAATGGGTAAAGGGATGGAACAAACCAGAGGGCCTTTGATGCTCTGCTTTCACCTACTAGCATGTGTTGCTTATTGACACGAAGTATGAAATGTATCATCTCAGACCAGGCCACTAGAACTATCGACAGAAATCATAATACATATTGGTAGAACCCTAGATAGACAACCTAGTAAGAATGGTGGATACCCCACATCATCACCTTCCACAGAGATAACCACACTACTAGACAACCCTTGAAGCACATTATCCCCTCGGGAGATGGTGAACAATCAGAAGATATATCCAAACCATGATGAATCTACTTTACCACTTAAAAAGATCATCACTAGGCTATTCTTTCTTAATTATCTCTACTATAGATGGAGTCAATTGAGTGATCTCCAAGAACACACCCCCATTTTGCTCCTTGGCCTCTACATGCATTTGAGAAAGGAGTGCCATCAGAGTCCACTCATCACTAGAATTCCTCAAAGCCTTCACCATTTCTATTCTTCTTAAGTCGTCGACCACCACACCATCATTTCCAAGGGTATAGATAATTCCACCATCATACCCCTGCAAGTACTCTATTTAATGAAACTGCCTCATGTTGAGGTCCTTCTGCGAGAAGATATATGCCAAGATTTTGTGATTAGAGTGGACCACAGTCTTCTCCCCAAAGAGGCAGTGATGCAAAGTATTAAAATATTGCATCACATATTCTAACTCCTAGTCGTTGGTCAGCAAATTATTTTTTGTGTGGTCGAAAATGGAAAGAGCCATAAGCCCCCATGTGATCATCCTGTATAAGCACGCACCCAAGAACCATACCTAAAGCATTAAAATACATCACATACCCCTTTCCATCCTCTATAAAAATCATAATGGGGGTGGTATTCAACTATATATTCATCTCCGCGAAGGATGTATGAAATTCTGGGACCCATACAAACTTCACCCCTTTCTGGGTGAGCGCGATCATTGGTGAAGCTAGCCAAGAGAAATCCCGAACAAACCACCCATAATAACCAATCAGGCCGAGGAAAATCCTGATCTAAAACACATTTTTGGGATCCTCACATGAAATAATGTCACATATATTCTTAGAGACCACCAAAACACCCTTCTCTAGGACTAAATGCACTAGAAAATTCACTTCCTTGATCGAGAAAGTGCATTTGGATAAGTTTTTATATCGGCGATGCTCTCGTAAGGTTCCCAAAATGATCCGTAAGTGATTCTCATTTTCCTCCTTAGATCTTGAATAAACTAGTTTTTCATACACAAATACCATGAAAATATAATCGATATTCTGATGGAACACCCTATTAATGAGTGAAATACTTCTAGAACATTGGTCAATCAGAAGGGCATGACCAATTACCCTATGTGGATGTACCAAATTCAAATGTCTATCTTTTGGATATCGTACACTTTTTCCCTGTGTTGATGATAGCACAAACACAATTCTATTTTAGAAAACCACCATACCCCTTATACTAATTTAACAATTAATCTATTAATGGAAATGTATATTATTCTAAATTGTAACTTTATTCAACTTATTGTAGTTAACACACAACCGGAGGGATCCGTCGGCCTTTTTTGCGAACAACACAGGAGCATCCCAAGGAGAGATGATCATGGGAATAAATCCTTATGATTATAAGTCTTCTAGCTATATCGTTAATTCTATTAGATTGGTGGGGTCCATGCGATATGAGGGAAGAGTTATCGGCTGTGTTCCTAGTGCCTGATCAATCGAGATCTCTACATCCCACTCTGGGGGAAAACCTGAAAACCATATGAAAATACCTCCAAAAAATCTTCAACAACATGAGGTTGTCCGCCGTCAGGAGCATGAACATTTTACTATACCATGAGAAAAGATAACTGAATGAAAACATCTCCCAACTCTGGGAGTGGAGGTCTTGTATGACTCGACTGAGGATCTCATTCCCCATAAAAAACCGAACAACTCCCATCAGGTGCTGTGAAACTGACCCGGTGCCTATAAAAATCGATGCTCACTTGGAAGTTTACTATCCAATCCATGCCATGTATTATGTCAAACATATCCATACCCAAGACCAAGAGGTCCCACTCCATCTCAACCCCTGATATAGAAAGAAGACACAACTGGCCCGCTGAGGCCCTGCTCCTTCTTCTTTCCCAACTGCGTCACCAACTCCATTGAAAAAGACAACAACTCAGTTGGAAAATTCAGCCTGTTCCCAAAACAGAAGAAATAAATGAAATAGAGGCACCTATATCAAAAATAGAAACATTTATAGATGATTCAATCAAAATGGTACCTCTAACTATCGACAGTCCCACCTCTAATCATGTTGGTGCCTGATCCACCACATGGAGATGTCATGTCTCTGCCTAAGGATGAACACTAGTCTGTGGTTGTGCCCTAAACTAGATCGTCATAGAGGATAACCCAGCCCTACCACCATGACCACCAAATCAAGATCCCCCATCCTCGATGGCTCTGAATCAGTTGGAATTCCTCTTGAAGCCACTGATACTGCCTCACTCTGAAGTGGATGTGCCAACCATCAAAAGCACTACAAGTGACCCATTTCTCCACATTGATAATAGGGATTTAGAGGAAAAGGGAATTTTGTACAGATGTGCCCCGAACTCGCACACTATTGGAAACCGAAAGATCTCTCATTAGAATCCACAGATGAAAACATCCTAGAAGAGTGGCATGAACTACCACCTCTATTATTCCCATACTCCGATAACTTCCTTTTATTCTCTGAAGAGCTTCCACTGCCCACTACTGATACTGTCCCAGACAATCCAGCCCTCCCTTTTTAGTAAATCTCCACTATACAAGACTGATCAACCACCTCAGTATAGGTCCTTATATTAAACATGAATACTTAATAGTATATATCTCATCGTAAGGATTTCTCAAACCACTGGGACTTCACATTCTCATTATAGACAACTTCAAGAGCATTCTGAACTAGATCAACACAACAGTTAGAGTAATCCATCACAGAAAGATCCCCCTGTAAAAAATCTATGACCTCTCAATATCTAACACATGTGAAGACTTCAGGGTAGTACTATTCAATGAATAAAAACATGAAATATCCCCATTGCATCTCCTCATTATTCATAGTTTGAAGTACCAATTCCCACCACCTATGGTTGGGACCCTCCAACAGAAATATGCTCACTTCACCTAGACATCCACAAGTGTGTCGAGGAACTTGAACATGTGCTCAATCTTTTCGAGTCATTCCTCTGCTTCCTGGGGTTTTATACTACCTTGGAAAGTATGAGGCTTATTTTTCAAGAACTCATAGGCATTGTCCTTCCTAGGAGAAGTTTCATATTCTCTAATAAGTGATGGAACATGATTGGTTCTATGTCCTTGTTCTTGGACAGCCTGAACCACAATGTCTACAAGCCTCTAATCAAGTGGTTGGGGAGAACTCTCTCCGACTTCCTCTCATGGGTCAATGAGAGATTTCCGGGGAGGCATGTTCCAATAAAAAAGAAACAGTCAGATGGGAAAAAATCAGTACAACAGTTTGGAAAAATTCCATCAATATCATCAAATATAACAAAAAAAACATTAAAACAAAAAAATAAACAACTACTTCACCCGTTCCTGATGTCTACATGTAGTCTGCAGCCTACACATCAGACTTGGAAGTGAAGTCTAACAAAAAAATTTCATTGTCCCATAGTGACTCGAGGTTTGACAATATAGGTGTGGGAAAGGCACCTTAATCATGAAAAAACTCCTTGTCTCTATAGTTATGGTTCCTGTCTTGCCAAACTCATCCTAAAATAATAATATAACCTGAAAACATTGTCCTCCTCTGATACCATTTTTTCACTAACCGAATCTGGTCACCTTCAAAATCAGCACCAAACCTTGTCCATGATAAGACATGAAGGGTATTCCCTATCCCCATATGTTGGAACAAGTTCTCAGGTATCATATATTTTGGTTTGGGATTGATTTACATGAATATAAAAGCATAAAACATCAAAACCTATCAGTAAACCAGATATGAAAATTCATACCAAATAAGATTTAAGAAAACATCTAGAACTAAATAAATATGTACAAACATAATAGAAGAGGTACAAATACAAATAAATGTAGAATACAAACATCCCAAAGTAATCCATAGGAAAAGGGGTCATCACCCATTGGCCATCTCCACAACAACGCGCCAAGGAAGGGGACTAACAACCCAGACCGCCATTACCCAAGTCATTGGTTATACCTGTGTCAAACATGATCAAGTCTACTTACACCCAAGGGGATTAAGTAGGGTGTGAGCCTAATCCCAATAGTATATCATGAAGATATTTTATAGAGGAAATAGTAACAGATAAAAAGCATTACATTTTTGATAAATAAGAAGTGGTGGAAATAATTTCTAAAGAACAAAACTTTTGAATACAAGCAGTTTTCAAAGTGAATTTTCCATGAGGGAGAACATTTAAGTAAAACATGTAAGATAATTTATTTTCCCTAAAAAATAACCATATTACAAAGATAATTACAAAAGGTTCAATGAGCATTAATCTAAGGAACACCCCTAGGCACTAGTTAGTCTCAGGCCCCATGTGCCTTGTACATTGGTTTAAAGGAACCATAGAAAAACCTGTTATAATGCACGAAAAACTTGTTGGGAACATACCCACAACCTTATATTCCCCAATAATTATAAATATAGGGGTTTTAGGGTTATCGTTATCCATTTTTCTCAGTGAAATTGGGATAAAACCGCTTTGGTTCATTAGTGTACAAGTACGTATCCTCCCTCCTAGATACCCAAGCTCCCCCTTGGTGTTCAAACCAATTTCTCAGGATACAAAAATACATTATCACATAAATTCATCAGTTTGGGTCACAATAAATTCAAAACAGTACCTACACATGCTTTTCACCACATATAACATTCAATAAAACCTTTAGAATTTCAATAAAGTAACTCCCCAAAATTTAACAATGTTTTTCACACAAAATCTCTTAAAAACACCACATTGAACCCCATGTGAATACCCATACTAACCAAAACAGAACTTTCAAAACCCAAAAAATTTCAATAAACCCATTACATTTGTTATAAAACAACCACAATTGGCCTAACATAAAATAGACATATAAAACACAAAAATTAACACAAAATTGGCACGTAAAAATCATTTTCTTAAGAAACATCAACAAAACCAGATTTCCAAGCAAGGATAATGAAAGAGATGTGTGATAAAAATAGAAATTTAGCAAATATAACTCATCCAGAATTGATTAAACATGTAATCTCCTACCACATGTGTTACAAATTCATCTAAAATGATGAAATATCCAAGTATGATATTTCTAGGTCTCTATATAGACCAAAAAAAACTTTCCTAACATCCGTCCTCACATACTATAAGACTTATTTTGGGTATAAATCCATCTTAGGAAGGATTTTAGTAAAATACTAAAGAGGATACGCAATGAAAAGGTAATGCTCTTTAACAAACGTTTTTATTTCATGTCTTTATCAACCTATTTGAATTTCTATTGAACCATGACTACATAATAACCTCATTATATTACATATACTAAGATATTTTTTTTCTAATTATACGAATAAATCCATCTCCCCTTTCATCAAATGGGTTACAAAATCATCATTCTTGTGTTCGGTGGACTGCTGACTCACAAACAGATGTCATTCATTTTTATATTACCACCTATCACGACTTGGTAAAATGATGGATAATATATATATATATATATATGATATTTATAACATTATTATACCTATGGAGTGTTTATATAAATATATAAAATTTTAATTTACATTTGGTTAATGGATACAATAACATCGATCGTCTGTATGATGGACTATTTCCTTATGAAGTGATGCAATTGATTTTTCACTAACACATTACATGGAAGATAATAAGGATAAAGTTATTAAATATATATAGCATACAAGAAATAATTATTATATTTATTACATAATTATAATTATGAAACGATAATATATTATTTTCATTCTAACCTTTTTAAATCACAAAAATTTAATAACGTCGTTCATGTATGTGTGGATTACTGCCTTCAAAAGCTAGATAACTATATATTTTCATCTCCATGAAACATGAATGATATGTATAAGTATATTTATAAAACTAATATGGTATTCATGATATTATTATAATTAGAGGAAGATAAAATTACTTACCACGTTTCAATAATTTTTGTTGAATATGGAAATGTTACTCAGGATTGCATACAGGCTACCGTCTCTATGATTATAACATACATCATTTCTAAAAAAAATCTATCATGATTGGTATTAAAATTATAATTTAGGTACAAATATGATAATTTTATCATCATTATTATTATTCTAGGGATGACGTGTCCTTGCTCTAAGTAATAGGACCAAAGATAAAAAAACTAAACTTATATGAAAAACTATGCGGTAATTTCCCAAAAAGTTATTTTAAAAATTGAAGTTTTAATAAATGGATAAAAATGGTAATAAGTAACTTATATATGATATAAAATTTATATATATGTATATATATATGGTTTTATAATATATTTATAATAAAATTATATTTATTATTATGAAGGTTCAAATGTGTTTGAAGGAAGTCGAGACTTTAGGTAATGGATTTCTATTCTATAATTGATTTATGGGAGACATATGAAAATTCACCACTTGTTTCTTTTTCCAGGTTTAAATAATGACAATTTTAAATTTTATATCATTAGGATCCTTATATTCATGATATTAATAGTTTCAATTGATTTTTTGCATTATCTTGGCTTATGATTCAAAAGAGTACTAATGTGGTAAGTGATTTCTTTCTCACTTTTTTACATCTGTGATACACATGCCATATTCACGAAATATTTATTTTATTTGGTGAATATACTTACCATAAATTTTTTTTTATGATTCTAATGAAAATTATTTTTTTAATATCAATGTTTAGATCTCCATTTCATGGGGATTATGTTACAAATGTAACCAAAGTCATAATGCAGTTATGATACAATCTCATAATTAATTGGATTGTTTATTATTAAGTTCCTAATATTTAAATATTAGGGTCTATATCTCAATAATTACAATTAATTTAATTCTAACCAGGTTATTAATGATACTTTCAAGTGATATTACCTTTTTTAGACTACTTGAAATATAAAATATTTGATATTTTTGTAATGAAATGTCATCATTTTTTACGCTTTTTGGTTGAAAACCCTTTTTCATCATAATCCTTATTTTATAAAAAAGTTCTAAATAGTATTTATAACATTATTTAATGATTTATTGGAGGCATTTTTTCCAATTTTTTCTTTTCAAAAAATTTTTTGAATACATTTTCCATGTCACCTAACAAACAATGCATGTTTGGATTTTACTGAAAATGTGAAAGGAATCTTTGTTTTAACGTGTACAATATGAAACAAAATTACCAATTTTAGGAACATTATTTAATTTTACACTTCATTTATATGATTATTTTTTTCAGATAAAAATATGTTCAAACGGTTTTAATAGTTTTATGTTTTAAAAATTACTTTGAAATTAATGTTATTTTTCTCAAGGAATGTTCTGAGTGATCTTTCAAAATCTATTTATATCAAATATGACCTACTTTAATGATACTTATTCATAGATTGGGATATGAACCAAGGATACAATTATTATTATTTATATAAATGGGTAATTATTAAAAGATTTATATGAAACCCATTTCAATTCCATGAGTAATAACACAATAAAATTATTATGAAAACTTCTTCTATATCCATGTGTGATGAGATTATGAAATGATGTAATGAATAAGAAATGTATCATTATTACACATGTTATGATAATATTGAATGTTTACAAATCTCATTTTATTTCATGGGTTATGATATGCTGATTTTTTATGATATATTAGAACACATATATTTGATTTTCAATATGTGATTGGTTGGACCATTGTCTCCCTCTAATGCATTGGGAAATGATTTGTTTCACACGAGATAAAAAATAATGGAATATGGAGTAAACCTAGTTCCGTAAGGTAATTTCCTCCTATCATTCCTTGGTAGCGATCCTTGAAAACTATGATAGTTTGGGAAGTGGACCTGTCCCACTATGACTTGCTTCGATTTAAGCATTAACTACTATGAAAATGATTTTATATGATTATGTGTATCGGAAAATTTTATGTCTTATTCTAATGTTATACTATTTGTGTTCATGTTTTTTGACATAAAGATGAATAATGTCATATAATCTAGCAATATTAATTTCATGACATGAGATTATGATCTTTGATATACATGGTATACTTTTAACATTTTATTCTCATGTGATCATTCACCTATGTTTATGTTATTCTTTTGTATCTCCCTTGTTTACCCTAATTGAGCTTATGAGATTACCCTTTATTATGTTTCTGTTTCCCGGGTTATAAATAATGGTTATAATTATAAAATGCTTTTGAAGAGGTCTAAAGAGGAAGATCTTTTTGGGAGATGTCAAAGATCCATAACAAAATTATTATATTGTACACCTAGTTTGGAAAAACACTAAAATATTATGGTCCTTAGGTGTTTGTTAATTTAATGTATTTAATATTCATATAAAAAGTTGGAATATCTATATCGGAAAATATTAGTATTTTATAGATGGTATTAGAATTATGATTTAGTTAAAATTTTTAATATAGGATGTGAAAACATTATTGAGATCCGTATGTATTTTTATAAGGATATGTCTAGGGATATGTGTAGGGATAATTCTATAGATGTGAAAAGGTATAGTAAAATGAACTAGAATTTTGGTAAAGCATAGAGTGAGTATTTTCCAAGAAATTACAACAATGTTTGGATAATACATGTAGATGTGGATATAGTATAGAGATTCATAGGGGTAATAACTTTGAAATGGACACATTAAGCTGGAATCGATCATCACCTAGAGAACAACAATGGCCCTTACTACACAGCTAGTTTGACACTCCCTAAATTTTTTTTTGGAAATTCAAAAACTCTTAATGAATCACCATGAAGGATATAAATAGATGATGACTATGAATGTCCTAGAATAAACCTAGTGTTTCATTAATAAAAAAATGGTTCATGATTTAGACAATTTATATTTTATTTTTTTTTATTGATTATATGGGTTTACAATATTATTAGTACTCCAAACACTATGATTTTTGGTTTTAGTCAATAGAGGGAACTATAAGGAACTGGGCTAACATTGAATGTGAAAGAAAATTTTCTGATGAGCATCCAAATAGGATGATGACTGGAGTGAATCATATTGTGATTATACACAATTTGTTACCCCATAAGATGATTAAATTTTTTTCACCATAACCAACTCATAAACTCACAAAATAATACAATTCTAAAGTTATTTGGGAGTAAGGGTAGTCAGTACCTTGGGGGAAAGGAGATTAAATTTTATATATGTCAAGAATGTGGATAAAAGCACTCAATTGAATTACTAAGAGGTATGAGAAGATGTTTTTGGTATCGAAATGAAAGAAAAAAATCAAATAACATAAAATAAAAAATGAAAAGTTCAATAAATTAAATGTATGCGAATAATGGTCTCCATATGTTATCCTAGAATATTGATTATTTTAATTTATGAATTTATGGGCATTATGAAAATCGATTTCGTTAGGTGAAATCTCAGGAAGTGAATTAGAATGGTTGTATGTGTAATTGTTATATTACTAATGATTAAGAGATAAAATATGGAATATGAAAAGAAAGTAGTGTTAATGAATAAGAAAATGAAGCCTATTTAATGTTTCAATAAGGAATTTGGATGATTGAATTGCTTATTTATTAAAATTAAATAATTATGTTATATTTTAGTATAAGTATTTTGTTATGGATATGAAATAATATAATAAATATTTCTAATGAACTAGAAAATAGATTTAATAAAAATGTAATATTTTATAAAAAACACATAAATAAGAGATGATAACAATTATTATATTCCTGACATTGAGAAAATATTGTTTAGTTCAGAAAAGAGATGGTTGATATGGATAAGGTAATTTGGATTGTGTGGATGACCTCAAAACTAATAAATGATTGGTTGAAAATTTTGTTTATGTTATCATTTATGGATTTTAAAAAATTATTGGATATATGTAATATGGTCAATAATCTAAGGTTTAATTCAATGAATGAGAAATCCTGTAAGTTTTCATTGAGGGGTTATCATATTTATGGTTATTACTAAGCTTTAGAAGATTATATTAGTATGTTATTAAAATATTTAGCATGTGACTTTTAAAATATGATTAATGATATTTAGAGGATTAATGTTTAGATTATGAAATTTATTGACCTTCTATAATTTTTGTTTAATTTTTGAAGGATCATAAGGTTAACCATTTATGGAAGGATTTAAGATGAACATTAAATGTGGTTTCCTAGATTAATGCATTACTTCACCATATGAAGATTTATCTATATTTGAAAACCAATATCATCATTTCTCAACTAAAATTATAAGGAATGAATTATATTTATTTTGTGAAAATTATTTAGTATTTCAAACATGAAATAAAATTCATATCTTAGAGCAAGATATGAAGTGTAAATAGATTAAGGCATACCTGAATAATGAAATTGTGAATATGAAATAACAAGATATAAGGTAAGTATATTTTCGGATATTTCGAGTATAAATGGTATAAAATTTCCAAATAGTTGGGAAAATATCTTATAATAAAATGATGTCTTAATATCATCTTTTTTATGATATCAATGACCTTTTTCACACCTATTTATTTTATGGTTTTGTGGTAGTTAACCTTCTTAGGATCTCCCACATTCTTATGATCATTGTTCTCAATAAGTTTATATAATTATTTACTATTTTATACCATGTTTTTCTATTTGGAAACCTAGTATGTTTTATTCAAGATGGATTTCATGCATCAATTTCTCTTTTTAAGAGTATGATTTATTAACCATTTTTATGATGTGAGTTTCTATTAAGTAATTATCAAATATTAGAAATTTCATGATCATGATGAATTTTACGGTTGAAATTCAATATAAGTGTGGTAAAAAGTAATAAACCAATATTTAGTGAAATAATTTTTTTAAAATTAATTAAATATTTTTTATCTGTTTCATTACACATAACACTGAGTTTAGCTTTCATTTCATGCAATAGTGATTAAAAAAAAGTGATATATTATTAAAATATTATTTTATAATAGATATTACAAAGTGGTTAGAATTTAGGTTATAAATAGGATTAACTTAATTATTAAAATATAAGTTTGAACCATTCATATAAAATGTATTCTCTGTTGTCTATGTAAGTTAAAATGAAAATAAAAGAAAACTTTTTCTGAAAAACTATTTTCAGAAAAAAATGTTTTTTGCCTAAATAAATAAAACAAAACAATTTTTCTGAATGATTTTAATGAAATATAAATCATATATATTCAATAAACTATTTAAAATTCATATTATGTGTTTCATATACATGAGATAATAAAATAAATATAATTTTATACTTAAAAATTGTATAATTCAAAAAAGTAGTTTTTTCACCGCTTCAACACTTATTTAAAAATAAAAATAATTTTTGAAAAATTTATAAAATTAATTTTAAAAATTTAATTTTATTTTTTATGTGATAATATCAAAATTATTTTATGGTGAGTTTTTTATAATTTTCTGAAAAGTTTATTTTTTTTATGAATAGTAGAAAATACTAAATTTTAATTGAATGATTCCTTTTCATTTAAATTATTTACTATGTTAAATCATATTTTAAATTTGTTTTAAATAAAAATTATATCAATAATTTATATATTAATATAATTTAGGTAATTTAAATAATTTTATTATTGATTTTTTTTGTAAAAAAATTATAAACTTGGGAAATTTTTATATTTAAGAACAAGTTATTTCATAATATCTAGAAAATAAATTTAGTTTAAATCATAAAAAATATGTGAATTGAATTAAAAAAATGGATTAAATGTTTTAAATAAAATAATTATTATAATTCAATATGGTCAAATTAATTTTAGATTAAAATAAATAGTAAAAATAGTAAAAATTAATTTCCACTATTAAGGTAAA
The DNA here is from genome assembly GCA_963277665.1 of Viscum album. Taxonomy (NCBI): domain Eukaryota; kingdom Viridiplantae; phylum Streptophyta; class Magnoliopsida; order Santalales; family Viscaceae; genus Viscum; species Viscum album. The sequence goes on along the minus strand of OY728157.1, from coordinate 448,187,816 downwards.
AATGGGTTTATCAAGAGGATAAACTAAAATTATAATTGTTAAAATGTCCTAAAAGCATGCCTAAAATATATTTTATGTAAATATTTTAGCCATATCATGTCTAGTAATCAACAGTACTTCATTTTATTCCTTTTTTATTGAGGAAAATGTGGGTACACCCTTTTCTTTTATAAATATTACAAGTGCGCCACCCACATCACTTGTCAAATGCCACCCCTCTCCACTTTTATTAACACCATGAAACCATATTTCCTTAGCCAATACACCCCCAAATCCATTCTCAACTTACCTACTATCAGTATATAAGACATATTTTGGACAAAAATACAATCTTGGTAGGTTTTTGGGGGAAAACCTAAGGGTATACCAAAAGAAGTTATAATGTTTTCAATGAGAATTTTTATTTTATTTATTTCATACCTCCTTAAATTATTATTAAAACCTGATAATTTAATAAAATAAATATATCAAATATTTTGAGATATTTTATTATATTGTAATTAACTAAAAAAATCTCTACTTTTAGAAAATAGGTAACAAAATAATTTTTCGTGTGTGTGGTGGACTACCGCCTTGCAAACCGATAAAATTTGTTTTTCCATTAACAACTCACATGATTTAGAAAAATAATGGAAATAAATAATATGTATCATTTTTATAACATATTTATTCCATTGAATTTAAAATATAATATATACATTTTTTTTCAATTTTCATTCTGTTGTGGATACAATAATTCCACTCGTGTGTACGACGGACTACCACCTTGAAAAGTGATGTGATTAATTTTCCACATACAATTTACATCTAAGAAAATAAGGATGATGATGATAAATAAAGTTGATATAAATAAAATTATTATTACATTGTTGAAATGTTTATAATTATTAAAATATAATATATTATGTATTTTTTACCTTTTCAGTCACAGAAAGATGATAATGGCATTCATGTACATGTGGACTACCACCTTCACGAAACAATGTGACTCTCTCTTTTCATAACAACAATTCAGTAATTATATGTATAAGTATATTTAAATAAATAGTATTTTAATTTTCATATTATTATAGTTCTGTTAAGATAAAATATTACTTACTTAATTTCAAAAATGATCGTTAAAAATAGAAATGTTACTCATGTGTACGTATAGTCTACTAGCTTAATGATCTCAACAATCTTCATTTATAAAAAACATGTTTCATAATGAGTCTTAAAATTATAATTGATTTGTAAATATTATGATTATTTTATGATTTTTATTCTATATAATATGGAACCATGATCATATTATGGGGACAAAATAATTCAAAAACATATATGAAAAACAAAGTGGTTGTCACCCATAATGTAATTTTAAAAATGAATTGATAATAAATAGAAAATAAATGGACATAATAAAATCATATATATTATAATATATTTAATTATTGTTACATAATATCAAAAATATATTTATATTTATTATATAAGTGGTTCGAACGTTTATGAAGGAAGTTGAGACTTAAGGTAAGGATTTTATAATCTCTCTTATTTATTAGAGACGTTGGTAAATTCACCAGACATTTCATTTGTGTGGTATATATACTGCCCATTTATAATTTTACACCATTAATATACTTCTTCTATTTGTAATAGGATTTTCATTTTATGTTATTATTTAATGGGTATTTTTATTAAATTGATTACTAATAAGTGAAGGATTTATGTCTCACTTGTTACTTTTTTGAGATAGACGCCATATAACCTACCTATTTATTTTTTGTAGTGTATATAATGACCATGAATGTATATTTTGTTGATTATATGGAAATTTATTTGGATTAAATACTCATTTTAGGATCTATATTTTATAGGTACATGGGTTCAAATGTTACCAAAGTTGTAATGGATTTATGTTGAAATTTCATTATTTATTAAGATTGTTTATGATTAAGTCTGAAAAATTGAAATATTATGATCTAACTATAAATAATTATCATGAATTTCATTATCCTATGGTTATTACTGATATTTTCATGTGATATTACAATTTTTTACAATATTTTGTAACTAAAATAATTGAGAAATTGTTTTTCAGAAAAATCATCTTTATTTCTCTCTTCAGTTGAAACCCCTTTTTCTTCAAAAACATTGTTTTTAAAAAACAAGTTCAATTTTCTTTGACAATATTAATATTATTTATTTATGAAATTTTTACCCATTTTTTTTAAAAAAATTTAAATGTTTTTAAAGTAATATTCATATCGTTCTGCAAATAATTCATGTTTCACTTTTAATAAAAATGTTAATGGAATATTTATTCTAACATGTAAATAATGAATTGAATTTTCCACCATCATGAAAATTATATTATTTTAATATCAGTTTTATTTTTTCAAATTTATTTTCAAATAAAATTATTTTTAAAATATTTGATGAATTTTAATTTGTTTAAAGTGATTTTAAAAAAATTGTTAATTTCCTCGAGAAATGGTCCTTGTGATTTTTTAAAATCCGTTTGCATTAAAAATAACATACTTTGATATAACTTATTATTTGGTTGGGATATAAACTAATAATGCCAGTATTATTAATTCTATGAAGTTTTTATAATGAAAATATGTTTATGAAATCACTTTAAATTCCATGGGTTATTCCCTGATAAATGTTTTATGAAATCCGCTTCATTCTGCATGGGTTATGAAATGATGAAATGATTATAAATCCTATCACTTTTCCAGAGATTATGATACTATAAAATTTTTATTAATCCCATTTCATTACATGGTTTATGATATGATGATTTTTTTATGATCTCATGAAGCAGATATTTATGAATTTAATTATGTGGTGGTTGGGACCTATATCTCCCTCCAATGAATTAGGTAATGTTTTATATCTGATCATATAGATTAGACTAGAATTGGGAGTGAACCTAGTTCATAAGGGTATATTTTCTAATATGATAGTCTTTGGAGTGAACCTGGACTAATATTATGGGTTTGGGAGTGATCCATTTTCACTATGAAAGCCTTATCTATAACCCTTGAAAACCATGAAAATGATTATCAATTATTATATGTGTTCCAGAATTTTATGTCATGTGCTATTTTTATTCTATCATGGATCATTCTCTTTGATCCCCTTATGATTAATAACTTTTAAAATACTAATATATATTCTGATACTAAATATTATGATCTTTTATATAAATGTTTTTGTTTTAAAATTCTATTTTCGTGTCCTCATAGACTTATGTTCATGTTATACTTACTTTTCTACCTTATTTACCATTAATTAGAATAGGAGATCACCCTTTCTTATTAATTTCCCCAGGATAAAAAAAAATTAACTAGATTATGTTTTTAAAGTGTTTTATATGAGAAGATATTTTTGGGATATGATGAATATCAGTCACTAAATTAGAACATTTTGAACCTAGTCTCCAATGACAATAAAATAGTTTGGTCATCAGATGTGTGTTTGTGTAATATATTTAAAATTTATCTAAAAATATTTAATACCATTGAATGAAAATCATGTGTTTTTATATTAAATTATCTAATAATATTTTTTACTTCTAGGATGATTAGATAATGTTGAACTATGAGCTATACCCAATAAGTACATCTACATGTTAGGTATTGATTTGAGGCATTGAGGCGGCGGAGGAAACCAAATGGCAAGAATCCTCTATTCCTGAGGGCAGTGGCCACTACGTCGGTCCTTCTCTCAGTGGTGGGAGAGGGACCGCCACCATCTATCAAGGTAGCAGCTTGTTTTTTCCACCTCTTATCAAACACGAGATCTCCTTCCAACATTTCCCCGCATCTCACTCGGCCCGAAGGTCTCAGATTTGTTGGATGGATTCCCTAATCCTCCTATCTCGAATGAGGTGTTTGTGGAAGCTTCGTCTCTCTTAATCTTTTCTTTGGTTTATAGGTTTAAGCAGTGGTGCCCATGGGTGGATTCATTCGATTGGTACGTCTTCGATTCTTGGGATTTACAGAAAAGAGCTACAATGGGTCTTCTGGACAAACACCAGATACTGATTCATTATTCCTTAGAGGATTATTTTATCAAATCATGGTCAAGTGTAGATTTTAGCTGCAATGGATATAGATTTTACATGTTAATATGGTTGTTCGACCTTCATATAAAGCGGGACCCCCCTACAATGGAAACTTGCGTATGTTTTCCCAAACATACCCTACTATTTCAAAATCCTACTATTATTTGGATACTCGGGAACCTTATTGGTAGGTATCTATGTTTGGATAGCTGCTCTGAGTCCCTTTGTCATCCAGTTAAACTGAGTGTGTGCGTAAAAATGGATGTATCCAACGTTCTGTTTGAATATGTTTGGATCACTGTTGGCGAGGAGTACCGATGCAAGCAACGCGTGGTCTATGAATCCCAGATAGATTTTTACTCTATTTGAAATCGTCTGGGACACTCGAGGGAGTAATATCAATGGGGGTCTTAGGAAAATTCATAGGCACATTCACCTTGTATGGAAGGCCATGATTAGGGGGTTCGATCTCCAAGGGGTCCGCTGTAGTCATCACTACTGGCTTTCGGGGGGATATAGGGGTCTACGGAAGAGGAAGGACTTGATAGTTTTGAGGTTCAAGATAGCTTGGTTCATAGTGTTGGTATGTTTTCATAATATAGTTGGTCGGAAACGATTAAGGGGAAGCATCTAGTAGTGTTTCAAGATAACCCCAAAGTCTCTACGGTTTTTAACATATTAAGATAGGATTTGGTTGGCCCTGACATGCGGTACAATCTAAATGAAAATGGCAATGGCAGAGGGGCAGGAGTTGGTCTAGTTTATATTTCTTGGAGTGAATTTCAAAAGTAGGTTAGTAATGGTTCTATGGTCCAAATGGTAGGATTTGATGTAGATGTTGTTTATGCCACTTTTGTGGAGGATTTGTGGGATAGTGATTTCCTGCCCAAGGAAAATCATTCATTGATTATGGATGACCAATGTTTAGCCTGTAAGGAAGAGGATTCCACTATAGGGAACCGGTACTCAATTCAGGAGAGAAACAACATTAAAGGACTTGAAATGGATGTTCTGAAAAATGAAAAAGAAGACCAAGACTGTGCAAATTGGGTCTGTGTGGAGGATCCCAGTGAAATCGGTAAGAGTTTTTCTACAGAGGAAATAAGCCTAAGAAGTAGTAGGAGTAGCTGGCTACGGAATGGTAGGAAGGATTACCCATCCTTTCCTCATCCCTTGGATACTCATTCATCAAAAAAGAAAGACAATAAGAATATGGCCAGCAAGACCATGTGTCAACCGAAATCAAGCATTCTGTGTGAACAAAAATTGGATTTGCTTATGAGTTTGGAACATGAGGTGACAGAACAAGTCCTTCTACTCAATTATTCTGAAGAGGAAGCATCTAAAATTCTGGGATGGTCTATGGAAGTGGTTATGAATGAGGAGCAATTCATATTAATTGACAACCATGACACAATCTTGGTTGGGGTATTCAACCAGGGGAATACCAGCATCGAGGATTATATACAGACATTGGATAAGCTGGCCCCTACATTTGAAGATATGATAAGGGATGAACCAATCACTCAGGTAACCTCTATTTCCTGGAACTTGTTTAGGGATATTAAGTCTGGTATAATTAAGTTTCTTTTCCATGACTATGCTTTATCATTATGTGGTTGAATCAAGGATTCTCACTTTTCCTAAAAATTGTTTGAAATAAGAAATTAAATTTTAGATTGTATTGAAGTGACACATAAAATGTTCCCAAACTTTATCAATCCATCATAATCATGTTTTAACTCAGTAATATTTATCACATTCTTTTGTAACTCTACATCTTCATTATGCATCTTTTTAATATTGACTAGGATGGTTTGTTGAACATTTATTGTGAAAGAAAAAAATCATCCACTTCCACCAATTTTCGTGGTCCTTTTTTGTCAAATCAATAAATATTGCATATATTTTTATCCCTATCATAAATAATCTTGGATGATCATTCTAACTCAAATCACCTTACAGCTTATGTGATATCCCATGGTGGTAATGTATTGGGAAGGGCTAATCTTTATTCAACTCCATCCAAATTATATAGTGAATATTAAAGTCCTTTTGAGTTAATTTATATTTAAAAATCTATAATATATATATATCACACATTTCTCATTAATAATAATTCCTAGAAATCATTAATGTAAAATTTGTAGTAGTCAATTCCAAATCAAGAGTAGGTTAATTTTTCATGAAAAATAATATCATTCAATTTTCATTTGTAATATGATATAACTTGGAATTTGTGCATGAAGATTCAAAAAAACATTCTTTGATTCGTCACAAACCCACCTCTAAGGAAAGGTAGTGTAAGAATATGTGAGATGACAAACCTTCTCTATATTTCCTCGAAATTTTATTCATATTCAACCATCCAAATGATCTTGGATCCCTTACAAGTTAATATTTTGAGTGTATTACATAATCCTGAGATGTTATTCATAGATCATAAAAAATATCAATCCAAATCAAGAAAAAATACAAATATCTCCAATAGTGGTAGTTCTGGCTTGACATTGAATAGATTCTATCTGTAATGGATCAACAAATATACACTCTCTTGAGATTATATGACCCAAAAATGAAATTTTTTTAGAAAAAATTCACACTTGGTAGATTTTTTATACAACCTATCTTTTTATAGGGTCATTATTGAAATTACCAAGTGATTTTATTAATCTTACTTTCTATGGGAATATATATTAATATCATTTCTAAAGGATAAAAAAACTGATACAAGTAATCTATAAACAATATATTGAATTAATCCATTATTATAGATGAGAAATTATTAATAAAAAATGGAATCACTATAAATTATTAGTTTTCAAACATTATATGAAAAGTTGTATCGTGCATATACTCTTTCTTGTCCCTTAATTAATGATTTCTAGAATGAAGTAAAATCATGTAAAAATATTCATTTCCATATAGTTGATCAAACAAGACATCAATACATGGTATACGATACTTGTTCTTGATATTGAACTTGTTACGTTTCTAATAACCAATATATAGTCACATTGAACCATATTTATTATTAAATTAAGAATAGTTTCAACATAAGGTGATGAACTTGGATAATTAACACCTTTTCAATATTCTGATACTGGTTGTTCTCATATTCCTAAAACTTATTCATGGGTATTCTAGGTGGAGTATTTGATATAAGTGTAGCACTATGTATGAGTTCTATTTAAAAATAAAATTTATAAGTTGGAGGAAGACTTGTAATCTATAATAAAAAAACATCAACAATATCCCACAAAACAGGAATATATTTCATATTGAGTTTCTCCACAACCATCTCAGATAAACATCCTTTTTGAAAAGGAATCGAGACACATATAATTGATATGATTCTTATTGGATGTTCATATCTGTTATCATGTCAATAAATGATCATAGGTTGGTTCAAAATATCATATGAAAGAAAAAATTCATTTAAATTGAGGTTGGATATATAAAAAAATGTAAATACATGCCTAAAATAACATTATATTAAACTATAGTTAGTATAACATGATTTTTAGGAGTACCATTCCAACAAATTTCAATTGTAAAATAATCATAGAATTGAGATTTGGTTATCATGTCATTACTAGGTTCCAATAATAATTTAATATATAATGATTGATGATATGAATTAACATTCTTTGAGGATATTTTTTGATACTCATGACTCATATAACTAATCTCAAAGAGGATACTCAAATATTTTATCATATTTGTTACTACCTCAACAATATCAATATATCTTTAAAACATTACTAAAACCATACTGGTTATCATGAGAATCAATCATTGTTTATCAGAGATATTATTCATGAAAAATTATTTATAGGACTTAAAATCATAAACCATTAATGTCCATCTTGAAAACCTTATATTTAACTTTGGTAATCTATGGTTAATATCGTATTCAAAATCTTCATAATGGATTTAAAAAAAATTAAAATCAAACCAAGAATATACCTAGAGAGTTTCAAACCATGTACATAGTAAGGGTATACTCACTATTAACCAATGTAATTTATGAGATATAATTGATTAACTATTTTTTATGTTAATGCACCAAGATAAATCTATGTAAAAACCACAACCACCTATAGTATCTAGATAGTTATGTTTTGATGGGAAAACCAAAATACTTTATTTTCCATAAGTTTGGACACTATATTATTCATGTGATTATCTGAAAAGTTATCACTAAATATTTCTCATCCTTGATTCCAAAGGTAACTAAACCTTATTATGATACCAACTATAGTGTCCCATACCATTCATACATAAATTTAATATCCTATTATATGATTATTCACTATAAAACATTACGATCCATGCCATAATCTTATAGGTTTAGTATCATCGTAAACTTGGATACATAAAACAATTGTTCATAGTAGATCTAAATAATATCCCCCTAGGTTCTTAAAAACTATCACCCTTCATAGAAATAACACACTCAAAAAAATTATTTATAACCCAGGGAAAGGAAACATAAGAAATAATGAGATCTAATTTTCAGTAATGGTAAAAAAGGGAGATATCAATGATAACATAAAAATAACCTGAGAATAATGATATATTAATATGAGTATAACATTTGAAAACCATAAAATTCATATAATATATCATAATATTGAGTTAGGGTATAAATCTTGGTAGTTTAGAACACATGAATCTTAATAGAATCAAAGAACATGATACATCAGAGCTTAATAATGGTGTAAGAAATTAGTTTGTGGGATAAAAATAAGCATAAAAAATCACTCCATTAGTAAGGTATCAATACCAAGAATATCATAGTGTATTTTTTTCACTCCTCATTCCATTATTTAATTAGTCAATGTTCACTCACAAGACGTTCGTACTGATAACTTTCCCTAACTAAATTGGTTTCACTCCCCTTCAATTCCTTATTATCTCTTGAGATATACAACATTTCTAAATGAATTGGAAAAAAATTTAATATTTTCCCACTAATTATATAATGTTAATAATATATATTTGGGACACGATATTATAAATCATTCATCATATTTAATAATAAGTGGTAAGGAAATGAGTTTCCTTAACATTCCAAAATTTAATAATTGAATAACCCATGTAAAATAAATGAGTCTCAAAAAATTATTTTTTTAACAATAATGAAACATACATAGAATTATTAAGGATTAATATTTAGATAATAACCCCATTAAATCATATGTAACATCAATGTATGTTTTCAAACATGAAAAAGTATTTTAAAATATCACCTGGAATATTTCTTGGTACTAATAAACTATTAATTTTGAAATGATTTAGTGAAAATATAAAAATTTAAGAAATATTATTGTGAATTTTTTCATTGAAAAAATACCATTTAATGAATAATGGAAACTTTAAATAATTTATATGAGATGATTAATAGAAATTTCTATTCATGTTATGTCTGTTAATAAAATATTTCTATCACATCTTGTGTAAAAAGTTAAAAGTACTTTCTCTAGAAAATGAAATGAAGATTATTTTCAAAACATTTTTTATCAAGTCAATAATGTGTAAAAATGAATTAAAAAAAATTATTATAGTGTTTGATAATATTTATTTTTTTTTAAAACATGGATATGGAAGAAAAATGGTTTTCCACTAAAAAGAGAAATAAATTTGGGTTTCCTTAAAAACAACATTCACTATATTCATTATATAGGGTCTGAAAAGTGAAAGGAAAACATGTATTCTATATAAATCACTATATTATAATAGAAATACTAGAATTTAGAGATATAGATCATGAAATTTTATTATTGGAATCTAAAAACAAATCTTGGTAAATAATGGTATTATAACATAATACACTTACCTCAAAATAATGTTTTTTCACCGCATGTATTGTACATGTATGCATGAGGGACATTATCATTTTACAATGCATAAGAAGGTTATAATGTAGATATGGTATTATAATAAATATAGAATAATTATTTCATATATATAATATATAAAATTGAAACCCATCATAATAAAAATCAATGAAATATAGTGACAGAAAATTAATTGTATCACTACATGGAGGATGTAGTCCACAAATACACATGAGTGATAATTTCTCTTCACTTTTAATGGAAGAGATGGTGTATAATGGTAGTTCCATAATAATTATAATAATAAAAATATGTTATATTTATGATAATTAATTTATTAGTTTTTGATTAAGACCTCAAATGGTTAAGAGGTAGAATAAGAAATAAATTGAAATAAGTCGGGTTGGATGGTTACATTTTCTTATGAAGAACTATTTTTTATCCTTTATTAAGGAACCATTGAATTTTGTTTTATGAAAAAACCAATAATTAGTTCCTAATAGATTTTTTAAGAGAATTTGGTAGGGAATGGTGGTTCTAGAAGGCTCACTATGGTGTAATCCGATCCAGGTAAGAAACTAGTTTGGAATGAATGAAAAACAATGTTGCATGAAAGAAGATCTTACAGACTAGGCCCAGTCCCTCAATTATGATCATTAGAATATTTATGATCTGAAAAGGGAGATTGAGAGTATGGAATCACTCAATAGAAGGCATGGTATGGTGACCTATTCACATCTCTCAAGATCAATACAAAAAAACGTAATGAGATGGTAAAGGAACCTGAGAGGTTCCACTATGAAAGGTCCCATTACTTATGGATTAAGGAAAGAGATTATAATTCTTCCTTATTCCATGAATTCCAGAGAGAGAAAAATTGAGGTAATACTCCTAGTATCTCGATGGATGATGGATTCTTCACAAGTTATTGGGTGGTGAATGGAGGTACAATGGCTTCTCATTTCAACTCCCTTTTATGAAGTCCTAACCCAAGAATGCAGAGTGGATATATTGGGGAAAAATTAAACCTCTTTATTTCATTTAGGAGAAATCTCTTTAATATAATATTAACTTGGAAAAAATATATTCCAAAATCTCATGGCGTTAAATTCTCCCACCTTAAAAAATTATATCCTCATAATATCAATTATCACAAACCAGTGAAAATAGTTAAGGGTATCTAAAATATATTCACGAATCAAGATATTAGTTCAAACTCATGAAGTATATTTTTTCTTATCATATGATTATCCCAAATATTGAGTTTTTTCATCAATTTGAGCCACATTTCTTACATGTTTTGGAATCATAACCCACAATATATAATTTTTTTCTAAAGGTTATTCATAATCATCCTTGTATTGATACATTATCATATGTTGATATGAAATATGATTTCTTTATTCCAATAATAATCATTCCCTTAAGTATATAGAATCAATACATTTTCAATAATACTATTTAATTCAACTAAATTATGGATAAAAATATTTCCACAAGGCACATTCCCATAAGCTTCATCTTGGGATAATGTAATCATAAAAATATTGGTTTTCTCTAGTAGTCTAATATAAAATCATAGGGGGTATTGATTTGATTATCTTAGAAAACAACTACTATATACTAGAGTGGTGAGACCAAAACATGATAAGACATTTATAAATCTAGGGTGGAAGGTCTGTGTACCTTTTACCACCTAAATACCACTATAAACTTCTATAGTTGTCATTTCATTGGATTTCATTTATTCTCCTGGTTTAATAATTTTAAATGGTTTATAATCCTTGATATACCATGGATTAGTGACTTGATTTTCATAATTCCCCAACACTGTACATTTTAAGCATGATACACATTTCCCTTAAATTTTACCCATTAAATTATTCACCCAAGATTAATAGTAAAATTCATGATGGATAATCTATAAAAAAATTATTCCTTCAAGACATTCCATTTTATATTTCTTGCCACATTATTATCATGTAAGAAGTTGAATAATCATTACTATTTATTCTTTATAACCAGACCATCCAAGAAAATTCATCCATGTATGGTGTTAAGGTTTTGAGAGATATTAATGGTTCTAGTTGTTCTTCATATCTCATGATAATTGAGAAATAATGAATAAGATATTTTTAAAACTAGAATCTATCCAATATGGTTTCTCATTTGGAGAATCACTATAATATACTCAATTTTATATTAAAATAAAACCCCTATTCGATAATAATTTATGACTATTCTTATGTGAAAATATAAATCTTGAATAAAAATGTATTAATATAATTATTAAAACTTTACATAAGGGTAAAAACATAGCTATAATATTATAGTATTCCATAGAATGGTTTCGGAGTTAGGAACTAAGTCTATGTAAGATTTCTTGGCCTATGAATCCTCAATAATGATATAATAGAAATATTAAATATATAATAGAAACACATGGTCTCCCTCTCTAAACCCAATTGGTATTATTCATCTATTTTCATAGGGTATTTGATAGATCTATACATTCTTCATCTAATCCTGGATGAGATTCACTTTATTTATAGTAGCTCTCACCAACACCATACCGATGAATACTTACTTTCATGGATTAGTCTAACAATGTGAATGCCGAAATGGTCACCAATATAAAAGTATGTATGATTTTGTACTAATTTTGGATGTTTAGATTTTTTTGTAATCAAAATCCACCAAGGGTAGGTGATCCTCCCAACCATGACCAAAGTCTAACATGAAATCTAGTAGCATTTCATCCAAGACATGAATGTTCTGCTCTATCGGGCTATCAGGTTTGGTTTGAAATGGTGTTCTCAATCCTAAATGAGTCGAAAAGTTTTCCTATAATCTTCTATATAACTAATATTTGGAGATATAATCATGGACATAGATGATAATCAATCGAACTCCATGGATTTTTAATATATCCTTCATGGTTAGTCATTCCGATATCTTTATTGAAATCTACTATCTAATATCTAGGAAGTGGGACAACATGGCAAGTCAGTCAACAATCATCCAGATGGCATCATTTCCCCTAGAAGTATCTGATATGCATGTTATGAATTCACTGGATATACTATCCCACTACCACTCTAGAACCTCAAGGGTTTTAGTTATACCCCTTGAAAATTGGTGCTCTACCTTCACCGTCTTACAAGTGAGGAATGAAAAGGAAAATATTGAAGTCCCTTCAACATGCCTGGACACCAGAACTAATGTCAGAGGTCCTCGTAAGTCTTTTCAACACTCGGATGTACCACCAAAGGAAATATACAAAACTAATGGGACACCTCCTCCCAAAAAATCAATGGTACCATCATCTATTCTTTGAAATGTATAACAAGATCCACATCTTTTATAAATTCATCAAGAGCATGTCTAGTGAATATTTGAGTAAGTATGGTCTCACAGTCGGTATCCCCTCATTGATAATTCATGAAATGCTAAAAAATTGGTGATGTAACAACCATCAACTAAAGATATGAAGCACCATCTTTGTCTAAAAAGGAATACTTCAATGAGGCTTACTGGTCTAATTCATTGACAATGAACTGAGACCAAGATCTCAGGCTGAGATAATCTTTTACCATGTTCCCCTTTCCATAAGTATAGACAGTCTTAAATTCATAGAACTGGAGGAACTATAGCCACATCCTCTATCTCAAATTAACATCCTTTTGTGGGAAGATATACTTGATACCCTTATGGATAGAGTAAATGATAAACCACTCACCCATTAGATAGTTCCACCACATATTCAATTTGAATACTATCGCTACAAACACCAAATTTTTTATCATGTAGTTCTTCTCATGTGTCCTCAACGGGTGTGATCCATTGACAATAACCACCTTCATATGCATTATAACAAAAAACTATTCATATCAATGATGTATCTTGGAACAATACATTCTTGACAATCTCCTATGAAAATATCAATATGGGAGCATTTGTCAACCTATTCATCAGTTACTGAAAGCACTGCTAGTAAATTTCCATCTACATGAATGGATTCCCCTTTCAGGTCAAAAAATATAACGGTGTTGTAACAATTGATAAATTGGCGAAAAACATACAGTAGTACCTTTTTTAACCATGTCAAATCCACACCTCGATAAAAATATTTAGTGGTTCCCAATCAATAACTACATCATCCATTTCTCGATTCACTAATACTCTAGCCTCTGAGATGATGTGTCCTTGAAAGTGAAACTCTTGAATCCAATATTGACACATTGAGAGATTGTTGTAAGGTTGGTGCTCTTAGTTTGTGTCTAGAACCATCCCCAAGTGTCACACACACTCTTCTATAGATTCCTAATATACTAGAATATCATTGATGAAGACTAACATCAACTAGTATATAAAGGTTTCAAAGACCCAGTTCATGTGTCCATTGAATTATACTAGGGTATTCTTTATGAAAACAACACCACAAAGTACTCATAGTGACCATAAGGACATTTAAATGCCATCTTCCGTATATCATTGTCCCATACTCACAACTGGTGATAACCTGATTTGAGGTCAATCATTGAGAAACACCACACCCCTCTCAAATGAACAAAGAGGTCATCAATCCTCAGTAGTAGATACTTGTTCTTCATAGTCACTTGATTGATGTGCCAATAATTCAAACATAAACTAATGATCTTTTACCCCTTATTAGACATCAATACTAATGATGACTAGGAGGAACATTGGGTCTCCCAAACACCTTCTCTTAAAAATTCTCTAACAAAACCCTCAGCTCTCAATGAACTATAGGAGACAACTAATATGTTAGTGAATATATTTGGTCCATATTGAGATGCACTTGAATGAAGAATTCTAGCTCACAGTGGGGAGGTAAACATAGTATTTCCTCAACAAATATATCCTCACACTCCACCACCACTATAGGAAACTGATAACCCAAAGAATTCACCAATCGAAGAATCATGCTAGCCAACTAGTGAGTAATCGATTGCAATCTACTATGCCTAAGATCATCCTGCTCCTCTAAGGCTTACTTTTCACCCAAAAAGTGAAAAATAATCCATCATTATAGTCGAACCACATCCTCCACCTAAAATAGTTAATGTGGGCATGAACTGTGGATAACCATTCCAAACCTAAAATGACATTGTAAGTCTTCATTTTTTGCAACAAAGAGATCCCATAGAAAAATCTCACCTCCATGCATCAAATCACACTTTTGAAACTTGTGTGTGATCCCTGAGTCAACACCTATTGGAGTCTCCAATCACAAGGATCATGTTAGTGGCAAAAACAAAATCTCTTAGACTTGAACCAAAATGTAGGTTTGAAAAGAAAGAATCACACCTATGTCTATAAATACTGTATCTAAATTAGAAAAGATATATATCATGCCTCATATAATCAGAGGATCCTTGGGGTCATAACCCTCTATAGCCTGCATTAGACCTCGTCCCTATCCACCATCTCCCTGAGATGGATGTGGACCTTATGGGGGATGTGCTAGTAATAGGTTGAACCAACAACCACCACCTACTACCTTGTCTCCCACTCTTCCATGTTTTACATCTTCCGGAACACCCTTCTAATCCTCAATGTCTATCCTGGTAGTCCCCCAATCATCTCACAATCAGTTGTACAATGTTCTAGAATATTTTTATCCAAGTGTCCCTGACCATCATTGGAGAAAAATCACCTCTCTCTTTGCTAATTTGATCCTCCATAGGAATCCTACACCACTGACCATGCCTCCTGGGATCGTCACCAGAAGTATCTTAGATACATGGATCATTGTGACTTGAAATAGAATCAAACTTTTGATTTCAAATTTATTGGGTTCCCATTACTAGATATCACTCTAGGTTCTTCCACTTATAGAAATCAATCCAATGATAGGGAATGATCTCAAGCACCCCCGCATAGGTGGGAATGAAAAGGGATATAAATGAATCCATGATGTGCTAGTAAAAGACTTTGATAAAGGTATGAGATATGAAGAACAGATGTCAAACAATATATAAGGAGTAACATGATTGATTAGTAAAACTTTATGAGTACTCCACCATAGTGATACAACCCTATTGTAGATGAAAATGTTAATTTATGAATAATGATCACAACATGGATGGATAAAACTCCTATCGGAAAAGACACTCAATGTCTGACCAGGAGAGATATGTCTCATGGCATGAATTAATCCCTAAGATCATCCATCACCCTGCAGTTCCCTGAAGATGACTCACTGTGAAGACAACAATTTGATTTATATGAATCAATGGGTGGTGGTATAGTAGGCAAACCACCCAGAGGTTCTATATATATTAAAACCCCCTTTACTAATGCCTCATCTCTAGGAATATCATCCTAATGATCACAAATCGGAATCCCAGATTACTATTCATGTGGAGGAATCCTAAAAAAATATATTTACCATGGTCAGAAGTGTATATATGGGGAGAAAACTCAATAATAAATGGAAAACACAACCATTACTAGAAGATTAATGTACAAAAAACATTTCCATCAACTAATTTTTACATGTATTGAGTTAAAACATAGGTGATTATAGTCTTTGTGTATGGATACGTTGACCGCTACCCCCAACACTAGATTCTTTGGATGGAAATCCGAACTCAAAAAAATTACTTTTCTCTCCCCAAACCAATCTCATCGACCCCAGTCCTAAGGTAGAGTCAACCGGCTTTGATACCACTAAAACATGACCCAACCAGCATGGGTCAAACCCAGGGCTTACTATGCATTATTCAAATAGGCCATAGGCTGGTGACCTGTACTGAGTAGGCACATCCCAAAAATTGGTGGTATTAGCCTAAATTACCTATTCACATACACAAATCTCTAAAATCACACAATACAGAAATTTAATACAATTGAAAAAAATCATGGATATATCTAGGATCCCAAAAAAGTGTACGATAATAAAGTAATGAAAGAAGAAAAAATATCCAAATTTAATCCGTACAAAAAACTATAAATAATCCAAACTACTCAATCGAAAAGTATTAAGTCAAATTCTTGTATATGATAAAACAACTCAGTTTAGAAAGCCCTAACTACACTCCACCAACTTCCTTTCCTCCCATGACACCATAAAAATGGTTTTCTTCTGCATAATACATGTCACATACTGTCAAATCACATGTTGAGGTGAGTATAACAATACCTAGTTGGACACCCTAAAGATAATACATAAGAATAATTGATTATAGTCTGCTAAATAAAAGATATAAAAGTCAATGTATAACAGAAAGACCTATATATACTCAGAATAGAAACCATGACACTAGGTAATCATTAACAACTACCAACCACATGATTTATCACAATGTACCACTAATTTTATAAGAACTCACTCCATGATTTATGATATGATTGGAGACACTCGACAAGGAGGTCCAGATCATGGGCCCTGCTGATGAAAGATCACTGGTTAAAGAACACCAAAATGCACGTATAGGGGTCATGCCAAAAACTATTGGGGGACACCCAAAATCCAATATATATTAATCCTCCACATAGGTGATATTTGGTGAATGATACAAATAAACCTATCAATAAATCATTATAAATGGAGGATAGAATCCCAACTAAAGGTGGTTATATAGATTCCCCAAACCTCATCTGTATAAAAAGGATGATAGAGGATCAAACTCCAGTCTCGTAAAGGGACACTACAACTCTTTCATAGGATGAACCTATAGGGGGGATCACAATGATATGATGTGGATGTAATGTTTCTCTGTACCCTCAAACAAATGAAACAAGGGAAAATTATTATCCTTTAATGGTCCAGACTAAGGAAACATTGATCTACTAACTCTCTTGAAGGGTGTACACGACATGGACTGGGGGGTACACGGTTTGTCGAGATATCCCCATGCTTTCCAGTGTGGAAGAGATCCACAAGGCATGTAAGTATCCATATATGATAAATTTGGAATTGGTACATTATTTGTAGAGAAACATGACATCCTTACCGTGTTTCCAATCCGTGTCCGTGTATGGTTATCACGTCCATGTACCATCTTATGAAAGTACACGACATGCCATCATATTGTGTACGTTTTACCATGTATGTTCACTTCTTGAGGTACAATAAAATCGAATAAAAAATGGAGACAAACCATGGGACATGGGTCACAATCCTTGTGATACTTATCTTCATCCTAAAACTCTATACTCCATTGAACAGTCCCCACACATCATGTAATCTAGTTTAACATGCCATGTTGCTTTATATTTTCAAGAACACCACACTTAGTTCACATGTTACCCATATTTTACACCTCCGACATTAATCTCACCCAGGAACACAACATCTACAATTGACCAGACTTTCTATTGATCTTTATATGGATTTTGACCACCAAACATGTAAAACAATTCACCAGTTGTTGTCTATGTCGTCACACACCGCCTAAGAAAATGAAAAACCCAAAAATCAGTTTCCTTCATCCCTGATCTAGAAGCCACCATTGTCTATCCATGAATTGAAACCCCCATAACATGTTGTACATATGGTTTTGATCCATATTTCCTAATAATGGTAATGCAATGATTGTAAACTAGGAATTGGTGGCATTCCTGGACCAAGGAATACCAATGATGATTGATCAACGAAATTGGGGATAAATTCATTTACCATAAAATGTGAGTAATGAACCTCAGTCTATGTTTATTTGGTATTAGTTCTTTGGAATATAATAAAATGAATGATTTGGATGAAAACAAAATAAAAAAATTCATCAATTTAATTTAATCGATGATGCAGGTATCAATTTTGTTCATGGAATTGATCCAAGTTCATCCAGGATAAAGATATGGGATAGAAATCATAAAGAAAAACATCCTACCATGATTTTTAATCATTCAGTCATTAATAATGGGTTTGTTTCAATCATTGATGAGATCTATGAGCTTTTTTGGCATAATGATCTTTGATCGGATACTGATTCATTATCATTCACAAGAAAGGATCTACAAGGGTTATCTCAAATATCAAGGGTTTGAGAATCCATCCTTGAGAAATTTCTTTAATTGTATATTTAAAGGATAAATTATGCCATTGTTTAAAAGATTAAAATATAAATAAATTATTTAATTTATTTCATTCATTTATTCCCACATTTATTTTTTCAAAAATGACATATGATGACAAATGTTATGTCATGCCTAGGGAAAATCGTGGGTTTTGAAGTCAATAGTTCTCTCATATTTATGATCTTGTCCCCCATTCAAGAGTTATTCCCCCTTTTCAGAAAACATTGTACGCATAGTATTTAATATATTTATTATAATTCAAAAATGTATTTCAGGCACATTGGACCTCAGAATCGCTTGTTGTCATAGTGTCTGATCATGAAAACAATGCATACAATATCCAAAAATAATATATGTATAATATGAGTCATTACTAAAATATCCTTAACTATATCATCACATAGACAGAAAAGAACTAGAGAGAGAGTTTATGGGTTTATTATCTATAGACGTTCAATTTTTGGATGTAATATGCACCTGGGATGGGTAACTTCAATTCATGTTCTCTTATCCAGAAGCTTCAGGTTCATTATATGTTCAGTTAGAGGAAATTAGATAAGTAGTGACACATGATGAGTTTGATGTCTTATTAGAGGATGAATGGTTTGGATGATCATGTATCTATGAATTGTTCACCTTTATTTATTACTTATTATCTTGTAAAATAGGTTAAGACGTGTTAGGAGTTAGAATTATTGTACACTATGATGAGGGAAACACTAGACGAGGATAACCCGATACCTGATTGGACATTAGGAAATAGAAATGCGGTCATCGTGCATGGAGGAGTATTAATCCAATATCCCATTATAGATGAGATGATGATATATTAATATTCCACAATATGTGTAGTACATCACAGAGAAATGATGATGTACCATGACTTTATACCTTAGTTTTGGTGGCCATGGATGAAGATGGACATTGCTGGTTTCATATCCCAATGCTTTACATGTCATAGGGTTAAGTATTAACTCAAAAATACGAGTGTGTTGTTTTATCCAATTCTAGTTCCCTTGTGGAAGTAGGAAGAAGTCATGATACAAATAATGATGGGATTACCTAGGACCCCTAAGAGTCGTGATACTACCCAATTCATTGTCGATCAGCTGAAAAAAGTTTCCAACCGTTAATAGAATTGAGAGACTCACTCAGTAGGAGATCTAGGAATGCTCTCCATCTATGATATCATAAAACTACATTGATATCCATTTATAATTTTTTTTACTGAGATTCAAATTTCACATCATGATTTTGGAAAGCCATGATGAAATCACAAGGGACTTAGTTGAGTTTTAACTTAGTGTACCTTCCTCAGATAGATGAATAATACATGTAGATGATACATATATTAGAGGATATGATTATAGATTACATTGTAGGCTTCACTGGAGCATGGAATGATCATCTATCTTGGTTTACATTTTTTATAATTTTATTTTCTAAATATAGATTCAAATGTAACCTTATGAGACTCTTTACAAGAGACCACATTGATCACCATTATGTTGGAATGAGCTCGGCGATGAAGTCATTGTGGGACCCATTTTTGATCTAGATGAATCCTATAGAGTTCATATGATTAAAAAAATTAATAACCACTCATAGCATGAATATATATATGGAGATCTTAGGTGGAGTTATTTCATGTTCCCTATTGGGGATCTGGTTTTCTTAAAAGTGACTT
Organism: Viscum album; assembly: GCA_963277665.1. Taxonomy (NCBI): domain Eukaryota; kingdom Viridiplantae; phylum Streptophyta; class Magnoliopsida; order Santalales; family Viscaceae; genus Viscum; species Viscum album. The sequence continues at coordinate 448,167,187 of OY728157.1, read as the reverse complement.
CTCAGTTAGACTAGTACAAATGTACTAATAAATTAAAGCTATCACCACATTTTTGAGACCCTTCATTGTCCCTAAATAGGTTAGGATAGTATCATAAAATCTGGAACATTCACCATGTTCTCTACACAGGAATTATGCATTCCACATTTATCAACATTGGATGTACATGACCAATCCTGTGCATGTTATAGATTGTGTGAATGTGGAGTCCGAACCTGATGTATTGTATATAGAGAATCTGGTCTAGGCAATATACTATATAAATAAGGTCCATTGAGGGAAACAAATACAACTTGTCCAGATTCAGTTGCAGCATATATGGATCTAGGAGGAGATATATGAGTGCACGCATAATGTTTGAGATTAGTGGCCTGAGTTATTCAAGAATGATAGAAAAAGTTACATAACATCTTGGAGAATTATATATGGGTGAATAATTTTAATAATCTCAATTTTTAATGATAAGGAAAATCCTCCTAGATAATAATTTATTAATATTTTTAATTGGAATTGAAATTTTTCAATAAATATTTTTTTAATATAATTTTTTAAGCCTTTGAATTGGGGTGAAATCATAGTTATCACCTTATAATATTCTATGGAATCTTATAAAATTTAGGTGATGAGAAATAGTGAGACTCTAAGGCTTGTAGAGCCTTGAAAAATATATAATAATAATATTAAATATAAATTTTTTCTCACAAGAAGTTTTTCAGAAATAATAGAATATCTTCCAAAATTTGTCTCAAATGGGAAATTGGGTACTTCCATTAAATCCAAAACATTGGATTTACCCTATAAATAACTTAACATTCATAGACATTTGTTGTTTGGCTAGATCACAAGGGATAGAAAATAAATTATATTATGCCGGTGTGTTTTTTTCCATATAAAAGAATATCTACCAAATGATATCTTTTATGAGAAATTTGAGACCACCATTAAGTATGGAACACTTGTTTTACCCAATATGTGACATAAATTTTGGGAAAATAGGGTTTCTGGATAAATCAAACGTGATGATATTTTTTTCAATATTTTTGTTATATTATAATATTTATTTTAATTATTTAAACTTTTTTTTTAATTCAAGATTCTTCCGTAAAGCTCATGGACACCATTGTAACACATGATCAATCTAAAAACCTTCAATTCACATCGTATTCTACCTTTTAATTCATAAATGTCTCAATAGTGTAAAACTAATTCTTACACACCTAATTTTCATGTGAAAGAATTGATTAAATTGGGGTTTTAATTTCAGGTGTTTGGAATCAATTAATGAGTACATGGTTTGGGATCCATATACCCAAATGATTGGCTATTTATTATGGTCATTCACAATGATTGAAGGAATCCTTAAACTCGATTATTTATTATTGGGAAGTCACCTTCAATCAAAATTGATTCCCTAGAGCAACACCCCCTCCTCCTCCTTCCATGTGAAATGTGGTAAGGGTGTTATAACTAATGTTTTTTATATTAATTATTTATTACATTTTTCATTATTCCTTAATCCAAAAATTCTCAATGTATTTTTTTGAATTATAAAAAATGGGAAACCTAAATTATCAAGGTATAATTTAGAAAATTTCCAAATTAAAATTACATGATTATCAATAAGTAATTCAAAAAAATTATTAAAGGAAAATTTATTAGACATTACCAAAAGATAAATATAATTCATTATCAAATTATAATTACACCAAATTAACAAATAATAATTAATAACAATTATTAAATGATAATTGTGTTTGATTTTAAAATGATTGTTTTTGAAAAATTATTATGGGATGATATATAAAAATCATAATGGTTAACTTCATGAAATAATTAAATATATTTGTAAAGAATTATAAAGCGATAATTTCATCAAATTATATGATTATAATTTATAATTTTTTTTTTCAAAATATATTTATAAAATTCTAATATATAGGAAATTATAAAAAGATAAATATGAAGGGATATTTTAAAATAAATTATAAATAGATAATTGTTGAAGGATAATTTATAATAAATAATGCAAAAATAATTATATTGGATAGAAAAATTATGAATATAAGTGTTAACCTAAAACAATAATTTAGACATTACAGAAGAGAAGGAAATTATTAATTCATTAAAAAATTTATTTTTTTCTTAAAATAAAATATTTTCTTTGGTGCAAGAAGCCTTTGATGAACCATAAGAGTATGAATATCTAAAATAACCATATAAATTACTGCAAGGAGATGTTATTGACTGTTGAGGTTTCTAATCAAGATTTTGAACCACATAGAATGTCTTATTCATGTTGTTAACATTTATGACTTTGATATAGAGAGTTAGTTATCTTCTTGGGATCTAATTATAAATGTTTTGATGAAATGATGATCTAGTTAGCATATTGATATTCATTTTTGACTTGTGATCACATGTGAGTGTGTTTGTGGGCCATGATAACATATTTCTTTATTCCCTGAGATTTTTTAGAGAGATATATTCTATGATATTGTTTGATTCACATGTTAAATATATGATGATGAAACATTTATAATGATGTGTGAAATGATTATTATCATGATATGCATTTCTATGTTTACTTTTGGAGATGTGTTATATTATATATATGTCAGGTGACATTATGGGAATGATTACTCGGTGAGGTTTATGAATATAGAGTGCGAAAATGATGATGGTGGTTCATAATAGCCTTGTAACCTTCTCTCTACTCGATACAATCTGGAATACAAGTACACAGTTGACACTCGATGCCTTGTGGATTCCATGTGTTACTTAATGACATGTGGATTTCGTGACGGTTACATATAGTTTATTCCCTATATATTTGAATAATCTGTGTATGACATGTAGATTCCATGAATTTTAGTCACCTAATTCTATGTGGATCCCATGTGACACATCAACAACCATGAGGATGGTTCTAGGTTCTTACTGATATACTGCACATTTACAAGAATGAAGCTGGGGCAGGTAATGATGGGGGGTTCTAACAGATTGGTTAGAACAAGATATCTAGGTTTTGGTGGTATATTTATTCTTGTTACACAAATATTATTGCTATTATGGAAAAATTGTTATAATTGGGAATACTAGGTGGAAGAAACATTAGTGGAATCTTACAAAGTATTTTACTCACACACTATAAGATTATTTCAGTGCACTTGTAGATTCCACGTCATATTCATATAATAGAAATGGACCTATGCTACATGATTGAGCAGAGGAACATGGAGGAATTGAAGGACTGGGAATGACACTAGAGGACCCATGCACTACTATTTATATATTTATTCTGGACTGTTTATTATTATGGACAAGTTTGTAACTTTGGGACCTATTTTATTTATTTGATATGTTTTCCATTTAATTATTTTCAATATGTTTAATTTGATCTTGTATCATATTATTTATTTTTGAGCCTATGAAATGATACTCTAGGTATAATCTCCCCACTGATAGACTCATACCCTCACTAGTAGTCGTAATAATCGTGTATACTATGCGACCTTATTGGTTAGACCTAATGGTGTAGGTTGAGATGTTACAATTATTTGATTATATATATATATATATCATGTTTTTACCTTATTTAATATAATATTTAACTATTACTTTACATAAAGGAATGTTGAGGTATGAGAATACATAAATTTTTAATTGTGAATGGAAAACTAAAACCATAAAATGAATAAATCATAAATGATGTGAATAACTGAACATAGGAATCTATTGGTTTTAATCCATATAATACATAATCAATATCTTATTAGGTAATATAAAAAATATATATTCATATCCATTATAGTGGATCATAAAAACCATGAGAATTACCAAATAATATGCAATATGAATATTTCTGTTGCTATGTATTCATAGGCCTAACTATCATACACCAAGTTAAGGTAGAGTTGATACAAAATAATACTTTTAATGGTTATCACCCTAGTGTAATATTTATTATAACTGAACCTAATTGTCACTATCCATATAGGGATTTAATTACTTATAAACCACACAATCATTAATTGAAAAAACATCCAGAAGGTGTCCCACATAAATAATCACCCATTGAGGTTTGAAATTTTTTTTATCATCCTAATATGTAGAAATAATTAAACTAATCATCAAAAATAATTAAACCCTACAGTGATAATAAATGATGTTCCCTATACCCATAATCTTGGATATGGTTCTAAAAAACATTCTTGAAACATTAGATATGATACAAACCAATATAAATGAATATTTATTTTACATCAACTCCATAAATTTATCATTAAATCTCCCAAATATCAACATAACAACAATAATGGAAGGATCCCTGTATTTGAGGATAAGCTATCTATGAAAATTATTTTATGATACTTGGAGGCATTTCTAGATAACCAAACCCTACTAGACTCTATTCTAGACTCCCCCAAATTTATACACATGTTCCAAACCTAGGGAATGGAAACATAAGGAAGTTATGAGATAAAACACACAGTAATGGGAAAACCCATAAATATATCATCAAGGATTAGATCATAATTAAATATTAAAATATGATCATAATAAATATATATTATTGGAAAGAAAATGAAAAAATAAGGATTATTTATAAGGATTAATAGAATGACCTATAATGTTAAATAATAAAACACATTACATGGAATATGAGTATAGAAACATGAAAAAATAAACACGTGCCATTAGAGAATAACATTAACATTTAATATATAAAAGTTTTCAAAATTTAAATTATAGCAGGAGATAACTCAATAGACCCAAAATTTCTACCGTATTCTCATATCCTAGTTACATTATGATAACAAACCATATAACCTCTTTGTATATCTCTTGTATACCCTCTTATAATTGAGATATTACCCATTTAAACTCTTAATTTTTTATTCAACCCTTGAACCCTCGGGTTATTAGGCTAAAAACACATATACCCTCTTGGGAATGGGAAAAAAACTTGTTTATCCTTTTGGTCTTAGGATACTACTTGTGTAACCTATTGTTATTAAGTTATAAACCTATGTATTCTCTTAGGGTTGGGTTGGGAACCCATTTACCCTATTAGGATTTGGTACGACCACTATCACGTTGTGAGATTGGGATTCTACACATGTACCCTTTATGATCTCAATAGATATAAATCTTAATCCAATTAATTTTTGGGAGATATTTGACACCAACCATCTATTTTAATCACCCATACATTTTTGTTCCTAGAGAACATGAAAACATTCATATTTCAAACATAACATATTTAACCAGTGTAAAAAAGGCAATCCATATTAAAAATTCAATAATAAATTTCATAATCCTCCCAGATAGAGATGGTGTATAAAGGTATAATAAAGTATCACTATTTTAATATAGGTATTACTAATAATGTTGACATACATTAACAAATAACTTTTTTTTCAAGATCATTGTCTAAATAACTTGTTAAAAAGTTGAAACACTCATTTTTTTTATTTTCTAATCATTAAAAATAGAGTTTAATTTAAAAAAAATTAAAATATTGAAAAAAATCTCTATTGGAATCATCGGAAATTACTATGAAATAATGTGTACCCATGGAAAATCGTTAAAAATATATATAAGAAATAATAATTAACATTAGTATAAAAAGAAATAGTTACCTGTCATTTTAGAAAGTTATTTTAAAAATTTTGTTGTGTTTAATTTTTTTTATAAAAATGACATTCAATAATAGATCCTTCAAAAAGGCATAAACTATATCTCATGGAAATGTGGAGTGGAAGATAAAACCAAATCTAAGGTAAGAGAAACCATTTAAAAAATTAATTTTTTATTAATATCACACATTTTAATAATGGAAATCAAAATTCCTTATCAATTGTTGATAAGGGAAATATATATGAAACATTTGATAAACTATAATTGTGTTTCCAAATATAAATGAGTCTATTGGTAGAAAGAGAAATTATAGGCTTGTAAGAATAAGGGTTTATTTGTAGAGCGTCAGAAATATTCTTAATTTCATTAGATTTTATGAAGAATGAAATCCATCAAGTGAAGTGCCAGAAAAAGGTTAATTAAATGAAATATATTATTATTATATAATATAAGAAAACAATAATATAATTTCGTATTTAAATATGAATCACTAGGGAGTACAAAAATAAGTTTAGGTAAAGAAAAATCCATTAAAATTTTATTATATTTCATATTTTAGTCATGTAAAAGTTATAACATAATAGTGATTTTTAAATATCTTCAATATAATGAATAAAATAATAAAATTTCATAAATGGGTAGTATATATAAAAAACAAGTTGTGGATATGTAATGCATCTTAGAGAAAGAAAAAATGAGATGATAATCACTTATGAATTTAGAAGCATTTTAATAAAAATAACGTGAAAGAGATAGCATGTAATTGAACATGAAATACCAAGAATAAAAGATAATTCATGATTTTATATATCCAAGTGTTATTATATAAAATTTTTATATAAAATAACATGCTTAAAACAAAACATGTCTCAATGAAAGGAAATTTAGATTAACACTCACACCTTTATTCATGCGTATCTAAACATTCTCTAGTTTCCTATATGAAAAATAATTATATTAATCATCTATTGAACAACCATATTCATTCCAAAAATCTTTTAAAAAATTTATTTTGATTAATTTATTATAAATATATCAGTTAGTTATATATTACTTTCATAATTAAATGTCATTAGATTTGATAGTTTTTTAATACTTTTTTTGCAATGAATGGTTAAATTTTAGTTTATAAATTCAAATATCATCATTATAAGATCCTTATTTTGAATTTAAAATATTTATTTTAATGATTTATACTTTTATAAATTCATTTAATTATTATTTTAGTTATTATTTGGTATAAAGAATTTGGAGATGGACTTGATTCGATAATTTTTAATAAAAAATGTGGTATAATAATAATAAGTAAGAAAGTAACATAAACATTACATAATCATATTATAAACACTATTTTATTCTTAATGTATAATAATACCATTATAAAAATTTCCATAGTCATATATGATATATATTTATATCATTTTTCATGTATGTTCTTAAACCATCTGAAATAAAAATAAACAATAATCGATGAGCAGGTATGGTTAAGAAAATGATTATTTTGGAATAATTTCATAATTATTGAAGAAAAAGTATGTTATTTATATTCATTCAATTTATAGAATAATATTTAAAATTATTTTTTTAAATAATAAAAAACTAAATGATTAACAGAATATGCCTTTTTCATGGAGGTGTTAGTTCACACATACTCACAAGTGAAACATCTATTTCAATAAAATGGGAGAAAGACACTGAGTAGTTTATAATTTGTAATTCGTAATAATTTTATAAATATAAAATTAATCCATTAAATACCCATTTTAAACATTTCACAATAGGTGTTTATAAAAAAGGATCATGTCGCTTATGGAGGAGGTAGTCCACAATTAACCAAAATGGTGTTTTGATTTATCAAATGGTAGAAAATGGTTATCCCATTATCATAATATAATTTTAGTAAAATTATGACACTGATATAATTATTTCCACATGGGTATATTATTATCATAGGAGGAATAAGAATAAATAAATGAAAAAAATGTAAAAGGATAAATTGTGAATTTTACCTTACACTTTGGAAATTCCCCATTGCAAATCGGATTATGGCCTTGAGAGGTGGTATTATTTGAATATTAGAACCTCTATGAGGTTTATATAATTTTTTGGGGGTAATTTTTAAAACTTATTTCAAATATAAATTGTATGATGTTTGAAGAGAAGTGGGGCGGTAATGAATCCTTTTACAAGTAAAAAAAGGAAATTTTCAAAAATAATCCATTACCATAATATCATGACACAATTCAATATAAAAGGTTAAAAATAAAAAATAATGGAATTTGGGAAATTTTAAGGTCTATAATACTACCAAAAATTAATTTTAGAGACACTTTTTTAGTGATTTTAGGCTTTTCTATTTACTTTTAACTTATTAACCAAATTAACTTTTACCACGATAACTCATGTTTAACATATGTAATTATTTTTAATGAAAAAGATTAAAAATAATTATATTAAAAAAATTAAGATGATTATCTAAAAAATGAGATTCATTTTACAAAATAATATTTTGAGAGGAATGAAAAATCAATTTTTCAAATAGTACACCTAATGCATAGAATCTATTTAAAAAAAGTGCATTTTCATGATTAAAATTTTTATGGTGGATAAAATTATAAACATTTTTTATTTTAATAAAATTATTTTATTAAATGAAAAAAATGATAGTAACTTGTCTTCAAATTCAATTGGATGTCATTTCTCAAAGACATGATACCTTTACTGTCAAGTCCTTTCATATGAAATTTAATACTATTTGGTAAAAACTCATATTGTTTGGACAACTGATTTCATGAAATCTTAATGATTCTACTATTGAGAATTTTAATTCATCTAGGGGATATCTATAACCAATTCCTTATGATAATTTTTTGTTCAAATAATCATCATATATTGAATACTTTATCTCATCCATGAACAAAATTCCATACCATTAAATATCTATATTGGAGAGAGAATATTGATTCTCCTTATTTCTTCATTAAATTAACTAGTGTTCAATACTAAATACCATATTTTTAAATGATATGTTTTATAAGAAATAAAAATATCAATGAAAATTAATATTTATATTTATTTTAATTTTCTTGTCCAATTATCAACGATAGTTAATAATTCAAGAGAAATTTAATAACTAAAAAAATCAAGGAAGAGAATGTAAAAAATTTCATTGGTCACAATGATCATAGTCCATAAATATAAATAACAAGGATAGTATCAATCCAAATTATACCCATTTGTGTAAGAATAAATTTATTTTTTCATTAATTATTATAAATACCATAAAAATATCATTATAAAAATATTATGAAAAATATTCATTTCATTTAAAAAAAATTTAAAACTGAAATTTCAAAAAATAGTACAAAACTAATTTATTTGAAAATAATATTTCAAAAATATATGGTAAATTTTAAAAGATATTTTGTTAATAGATGATGTAAATTATGTTCATGTCGTATACATTAAATCCATGATTCCTTTCAACATTTCAAAAAAATCTAAATGAATTTTTTTTTGAAAGCCACATAAATATTCTATTAAAAATATTTTTTTATAATAAAAAATTAGGAAAAAATAATTTAATAAATCATTTTGAGTACGTTAAAAATAATTTTTAACAAATTTTTGAAAACATGGTTTTTGGAAGAAAATTGCTTTTGAAACGAAGATTTAAATGACATTGGATTTTCTTAAAAAAAATATATCTGCATTTTTAATTACGAAAGTGAGAAAAAATGATACTATTACATGAAAAATATCATCAATTAATAGAGGAGAATAAAATTAATTCTTTTTTTAAAAAATTATAAAATAATTTCTTTCAATTGTAAATCTTGTATAAATAATCCCTATTATAATGAGTTTCTGAAATAAATCCACTAAATGTTCATAAAATTGAATTAAGAAATAATTATTGAATTAATTATATGTACGAATTATAAACGGACCTAAAAAACCATAAATAAAAAATAATATAATAAAATTAATTTCACATAGAATCTTAGTTTATCAGAGATGAGAAATATTTATTTAAATACAATAAAAATAAATTGAGTTATGAAATTATTTACCACTAGGAAACACTTATGTAAAATCACCCAAATTTGAATAATTCAAATTGAAACAAAAAATGACCTATATTATTATTGAATCATGATATTGTATGTGAATGATAAATTATTTAAACCATATAATATAATTTAGGAATATAACAATACACTATACCTTAATAAAATGAAATTGATATGAAGTCTCTCATGAAGAACATATCATTTGGGGGGGGGGGTTATTAATGAATTGATTTTGTGTATAAAATTTATAACCAAATAAAAAAGTGAAAATAGAGAATAAAATAATCACAGTTCATTACTTATATAATCATAAAATTAAAAAATTAATGAATATAAGTTTTACCAAATGAATATAAATTTAGTTATGAAATAAAAAAAATCACACTTCCTTTTTTTTCATATAATTTAACATATTGGATATTTTTTTAATCAAATTATCAATTTTTACAATAACCATATTAATATTTAAAAAAATTATGATATTTTTATATGTCTTTTCACCATTCAGTTAATAATAAATCAATATTTTTATTCCTTCAGATATTAATATATTTTTTTCTCAATCATGATTTGTCATGAATGGTCTGATTCAAAGGAATATTATATAGTTATATCATCTTAAGAATAATAATCAAGACATAATTATCTTTTTTTACACAAATTATACTTATAAAACCAATAATTAATGTTGTTTATTAAAAATGGACAATGTTACAATCATGGAGATTGTAGGTTGTACGTACAAATGAGCGAAGTTTCTATTTTTTAATGATCATTAGGGAAAGGCGGAAGTTAATATATATAATTTATTGAATTATTATATGATAATAAATACCATATTATTTCTTAAAATATAGTTAGATATATAATCCATGAGGTGTGGTAATGAATAGAGTGTCACATCTCTTCATGAAGGTTGTAGTTTACACGTACATGAATGATGATAATTTTTTTGTCTAATAATAAAAATGATAAATTATATTTCAATAATGATAATTGTGTAATAAATATAGTAATTATGTCATGTATATTGCAAGTATTAGTTATCTTTATCATTATTAAAATCCACGTAAATCATTAGTGAAAGAGGAATCATATCACATCGTGAGGAGGTAGTCTGTCATACATACAAGTAACGTTATCATATACCCTATAGAATGGAAGGTGAAAATGGAATATATTATATAAGGAAACAATATTTATAATTTATATATATATATATATATCATATATAAGTATTCTTTATATCCACCATCATATCCAACTATATGGGGTTGTAATTAATGAAAGATTGACATCTATTCACGAGGATCTAGTCTGCAATACACATGATTGAAGTTTTGATAACCCATTTCATATATATGGATAAAATTTTAGTTCATGTCATTTTTATAACTACATCATAGTATACGTAATATATTGATGATATCATATAAGTGTGGTTTAATAATAATTTTTGGTTGTGGAGAAGAAATAATATTAAAATGCTAATTGAATAATGTTACATATTCATCAGGAAAACTCTTTCAGTTTCCACCGAAATCTATTCTGGGCTGAATCTATGAGAAAATTATGGAATATTTTGAGATAAGATGAAATTTTGGAAGTGATATGGAATGATATTGGGTAAAATAAAATTGTTTCAAGGTGTGAATAAGATAGGGGAGGGGGTGGCCTTTTATAAGTGAGTTGAGTGGCACACTTGTGATTTTTAAAAATAAAATTGTGTATCAATGTTTTTCTCAAGAAAATGGGTCCAAAATAAATTATGACTAATACTTAGAAATTTTAGAGTATAAATACTTTTATATAATATATTTTGTACTTGTTTTTGGGTCATTTTAACGATAATATTTTTTGTTTTCCCACCCCACTAAATAATTTTTTTTAACTTAACAATGGTAATTAATTTTTACACTATTCAATATTAAATTTGTATAAAGAAATTTGAACTTATTAGATAATATATATTATTTATATTCCTAATATTGAATCCATTTTTTCCAATTCAAATCCCCAAAGTTAATAATTTTAATTTACAATTATACCACATATGTGATGAGAAACCATATTTTTAATGAAACAAATTTCATAAATTTATAATGATTTTATATCAAAATTCAATATGAAAATTATTCCAATGACATAAATATTATTTATGGATATAAAATTTCACTAATTTTACTTAACAAAATTAAATATGTAATTTATATTTATGAATATTTTAAATGAGAAGGTAGTTTTCAATTAAAATTAAGTATTTTTCACTATTCATTGAAAAATTCATATTTCTATGAAATTTATAAAAAATAACCCTCTTATAATTTTGATAAAATTATTTAAAAAATTATGTTTATTTTTTTAAGTAAATTTTCCAAAATTTGAAAAATTTAATTTTAAACTTTTGGTGAAAACCATGATATGCCGATTTTTTTAAGAAAATTTTTGAGAAAGAATTTATTTTTTATTCTAAAGGAATGTTTTCTTATTTATAATAAATAAATTAACATAAATTAACATAATTTAGTTATTAATATACCCCCCTTAAATTAACATATTGGTTACAATGGTATGTTATATTACAATTCTTTTAGACTCAGGGGTTTCACATTCTACATGCTATTGAATTGACTAAATTTAAGGAAATATTATTCATTGGTTGTTATACATGGTGTTTTCTCTCACATAATCTATAAAAAACATTCATATTTTAAAATATCTATAAATTTAAATAGTTCATTTGTATTTATAATTGTGTTATTTGGAGGCCCTTGATGAGCAAGATGTTGACTACTTTGGGCCAAATGATCATTTTCATTAGGTATTAGGAGATGAATACCATGGGAGATTACTTTGTTTACTATCTAAGAGTATTATCACCACCATATATTGACCCAATTCAGGTGTGAGTTGTGGTAAAATTATGATGGAAGCAACCAATGAAATGTAATTACTAGATTTTACAGTGACATAAGTGGGACAAAAAATAGTAATGTAGTAGAATAAATAGAATAAAAAGGTCAATGATGAATTTTTGTAATTTATGGAAGCATTACATCCATAAAATCCACCATATACCACTACAAATTGTGATATATATATATACATACCCACACACACACACACATATATATATATATTGATGATGCATACATTATATAATTAATTTTATGTCAGTCTTAGTGGTGGTTGGGTTCAGGAGGTTCTTGGTGATGGTGATGGTAATGGTTATAGTGATGGTGATGGTGAGGGTAATGGTAATGGTCTTGATGATAGTGTGGCTAATGATGATGACACTTATGATGATTATAATGACAATGGTGATAGCGGTGATATTGGTTATAATGAAGGGCAAATTGATCTTTTACATTTATACGGATATTTATGACACATGTGGTCTGATAATTGAATCTGAATGAAAATATGTAATATTTTAAATGTATTTTTTCACTGGTTTATTTCATTAATTAGTTTCTTGTATTTTTATATCATGGAGATGTGTTTTGGGTTTTTGTGTTTACTGGTGTATGTGTTTGATGATGTTTTTAGGTTTAGAGAGAAAAATTAATAACGTTGTTGCTTTCAATAATGTGTAGAACATCCCGCCTAATTTTTAAATTCTTATGACTGTTAGCTCCATTTCAAACATCTTTTATCCATCAGTGCCATAAAATATGATGGATCTAGGCCCTAGATCCTTCACATTGGGGGTTTATTTACAATTATTTTCTCCATATGTGCTTCATTCTCTGTTAGATTCAACATTGATCACAGTTCCTTCATCCAAAGAAATCATTTGTGCCCTTAAGATATCTAGGGCTTCCCGCTCACCAGGAATCACATCATTATGGGGATTCACTTCACCCATTCAAGATGATGGGAATCCAGTTATCTTTGATTTCTCCTCTTCCTTCATGGATGCGTAAAATTGATTACCATGGACAGAGGTGGCTATATTTGGAGCAGAAAAACCTTCTATCACTAAGTTTCAAATATTTCTTCTCCTGTGGGATCTAGAATTTCTTATAGTCATCTTAGTTATGAATAAGAAATATATATACATCTCACTTTCTACTAGTAGAGATTTCCTCAAATCAAGGTCTCAGAGATCTAGATTGTTTGGTCGATAGTTCTTTCAATTTTTTTTTGTTTTTGATGGACATTCACTTCGAGAGGGATGCCTCCACCTTAGTGGTTTGGATTAATTATCTGGTCTTTCCACTACCCTTACACAACATCACATTTCTAGAAGGAATAGGTGACTCTTATTGGGTATTCATTTTTGTGGAGATGAGATATTTCGACATGAAGAAGTATTCACTTTATTGGATTTCCATGGAGATTTACATGGATCATATGCTACCTTACTCCTAGAATCAAAGGGAGGTGGGTGATTTTAATTAGTTATTAGATCTTTTATTCTCTTCTAATCCACTTATTTTGTGCATCCTATGACTATAAAGAACACAAGTAATTCAATTGTAGGATTATTTGTCAATAAGTGTTTAGATATCATCATAGGGGTAACACTACTCACCATATAGGCTCCTTGGATCATGGACCTAGCATACAACAATTTGAGGAGGGCCTTCCCACCCCACCCAAGGCATCTCATTAGAAGACATGGTAGGAGGCATGTGTGTTCTTCCTGGAAATAATATGAATTAAAAATCAAATCAATGTGACCATATTACTATCTCAATTTATAGTACCTATTCCAATTTGTTTATTTGTTTGGATTTGTTCTCTTTTAGGTTGTAGAAGGATCCATCATCTTCACCTGTTATGCCTTAAATAGCCCCTGAGAATAAATGGGGCTTCCAGGATCATGGTAAGGATATTTTCTTGATCCTTCCCTATATAATGGTTTTTGGTTCATGTAAAATTATTTTATCTACAAGATCATATGTTCTCTACAAAAACCATTTTAGGATATTATTTCATGGCACAAAATCCCCTAGTTTGGAGTTTGCATGAATTTCACTTAAACGGTAGAATAAGGTCCCGAAGGCTTTGTAACGAACCTCTGACACCATGTTATATCATTATCCAATCATGTTTTCTTAAGATTTATCTTCCACATTTCATTAGTAATATTGATATGACTCTTATGGGTGAAACTTCATAGTGTCTTCTCTAAGAAATGAGACGTTCACTCATTCTCGATCTATAGGTACCTTTAACCGATCTTCATACACATTAAAAAAATAGTGTCACGCATAGGAACAGAACCTGTAGAAACACATTTTAATGATTTATTTTCTCATTTGGAATTCTTTTGTACTAGGATCCTAGGTAAAAACTAATTTCATTTATAGTGTGGTTTTCATTAACCATCTTGTAGTAGTATCCATGTTTGACCCAAAACATAATCCCTCCATGATTTATACATTTTTTCAATATGTGAATTTTAAATAATGAATGAATGTGGCTCCTTGAACCAAATATATTTGGTTTTTTGAGAATTATAATTTCATATTGGATCTTGTGGATGCCTTATACCATTATATTACTATGAGGATCTCTTCTTCTATTTTGTGTTTATTCACCACCTTGGTTTATGCTAAATCTGATTCAATCACTAGGGAGATTTTATGGAAGGACATAGAAGTATTAAACCCAATTAAACTATCATCGATTGATTTAGGATATTTTAATATAATTATGGACAGATCAGAGGAAAAAGGGAGTGGGTATAATTTGAGGGAAGCTTCAAAGGAATTTGTGTCATTTATGTCTTTTTTTGGTCACCATGACTTTGGTGAAACTTATAACTTCATCACTTGGTGTAATAACCAAAAGAGGTTAATAACTGATGGATTCACCTCAATAAGTGTTAATAAAATTTTAACACCATTTCTTATTATCTAGATACAAAGGTATCCCATTTTCCTCATGTTTTGTTTTATCATTCTTCAATTGTCGCTAAGCACTCTTATAGGTTAGGTCAGGGAATGTATTATCATTTCTTCTAATAAATAGATGAAAATTAGTGGCTTCATATATATAGTGAGTTACATGTTGATCAAGAATGTGCATGAAAGATAATGGTATGGTCATCACAAAAAAATGAGGCATCTTAGAGGAGACCTTCACCAGTGGATCTTATCCTATCCCACCCGCTTCCAATACTTAAATTCTTTTTATTCAGATATAAAGAGGGTGAATAAGATTATATAAAACTATTTGGATAATGAAATCTTGAATGAACGTGATCTCAAGAAAAACTCACTAACTAAAATTACCTTGGAGAAAGAGATACATGTATGTGAACAATCCAGAATAAAATTTATTAAATAGGTTAAAATAAATAAAGATTATTTTCAAGAATGTATTAAGAAGAAATAGTTTTTTTCATGTACTATCATCCTTCTGGAGGATGGAACCTACTTAAGGTACATTGATGTTGTGGGAGGTATCACTTAACAACACTTCAAGTAACTACTTTTAGGCTAAAACTCTATCCTATAACATGGGTATCTATGGAGTAAATGTATAATTTTTGATGAAATGCACTATGTGGTGTCTACCTATGATAACTCAATGCTTGATGCAATTCCGTATTATTAGGAAATTTATGAGGTTGTGGAAGCCCTCAACCTGGAATGTTCTCTAGGGCATAAAAAATTTATGATGTCTTTTTTTACATTACTTCTTGGTCTCAGATCAAGTGAGATGTTATGGATGTAATTTAAGATTACATTCAGGGTAGTCCTCTACATATGGTGGCCACATCAATGGATCATATTCAAGAAGGTTCTTAGTATAATTGGAAAAAAACCATGGGAAACTAACATTATTTATAGGTTCTTTAGTTCTCCTTTGTTTTCAATCTTCTTCATGCAGAAAATTGTTGTTTCTTTAAAATAGTGTGCTGGATTAAACAAGGTGATCTATTGTCCCCAAAGAGATTAATTATCATACAATACATTCTTAGAGACTTTATAATAAATGCATTTAGGAAGGTAGAATAATCCCATACCACAGTAGGTGTCAAAAATAAGGTATCTATCATATCATGTATGCCAATGAGAAGGTTATTTTTCTGAAAGAATGTAATAAAAAAATATGTGGAAAAAAATCATGGAAGAGTACTAAAATTGTAGTGGGTAAGTGGTGAATCATGAAAAGAGAATAATTTTCATATCAAATGGATTTCTGGATAGAAGAGAATCCTTTTCAGAAATATTTCTGGGCAGACATTGACATTCCTTCTCGATGAAATACCTTGGGAATCTGTTTTCACCATGAAAGACATTTTTACAACATTTAAACATGGTAGTTATTAAGATCATTGGATGCATTAAGAATTGGAAAAACTGGTTCTTATCCATTAGTGGGAGAATCAACCTTGTTAATAGTGTTCTCACATCTATTCCAATGATTATGTAATCTTCACCCACAATTCTAAATGTGGCGGTCACCAAAACTGATAATTTTTGACTTCTTTTATATGTGACAAACAATAGGATGGGCGACATCATTGGGAGATGTGGGCTTAGAAGTAGAAAACAGCTAAGTTTGGTTAGATCAACATTAATAGTATCCTTCATCAAATGCATGGATTACATGAAATGATGGCCTGTGATATTATATTAGGCCAGTCTATGTGGGGGTGGATCATGGTGTTGAAGTCTGGGAAGGTAATGGGATTGGGATGAAGGGCCTCATCCTCATTCTGGGGTATTATAAATCTACTTTTATAGGTTCTCTAAGTTTAATACTAATGGATTTTGGGTAAATAAGAGTTAAACTTCTTCCATGACAACTACTATGATAACCACTTCAGATTTTTAGGACATCCCATGATGTCTATGACCTTTACACGTTCCATAGTGATGTTGAAAATAAAAAATATAGTCTTGGGAGAAGATTAGTGTAGTTAATTTTTGATTATAGAGCTATATTCACACAATGAAATATGTGTGTTTACAGGATCTTTATCGGGTTATTTCCTCAATAAGTATTATTATTGTCTGTTGTTCAACACCTCCAAGTCGGTTACTGGGGGTAGGGTCCTGTAGTTTAAAGACATTAGTCAAAAACATAACTTCCTCATATTGCATATTTAGAAAAAAAACACTCTCTAGGGATGATTAGGTGTAATGGTTAGGTATTATCATTGAACCCATGTTTTGATGGTGTGATGATCCCTTCAACGATTCTAATAATAAAATGTTTTCTGAGGGGGAGTGAGTGAATGAAATGTATAATTCATTCATGAATTTCTCAGGACTAGAGAATCTAGTGTCCTCAGGTGGCTCTTTCATTGATATCTGTATCTAGGTAATAAGGAATACCAGTCAGTAATAGAAATAATGGATCCTTATTTTAGTTATGGGAAGTTATGGAATATGGAATACAAGGAACACATATCATCACGAGGGGATAGGGTGGTCAATTCCTAGCCTAGTCATAAGAACTAATGATTTTCTCATTGATCTATCTCTAATTACCTTGGATTATCCCGGTTCATCATATTTTATGTTTCTGAGGAACACCGGTTCTCCCATTAGTACCACCTATCAAGAATAACAAGGCTGATGGATCTCCTAAAACCCTAAAAGATCAGGTCTCAAGATAAATACATATGGCTCTTGTAGTGAAGGTATCTTATGGGGAGGGGGAATTATAAATGATTGTTGAAACTTAGTGATTATCTCTTTCTCTACTTTTTTTGGAAGTGACTCTCTTTAATCAGAGGCAAGGTAAATGTTTCATTTTCTCATTTTGTAGAGTCAAAACAATAACAATCATGTTGTAGTAGAAATAGATTCAGAAATTATTTACAATTTCTTATATAGGCTCACCAATACACCTTGGGCAATCTCTTATCTCATTATCCTGTGAATAATCCAAATCATCAATGGGATGGAATTCTTATAATGTTATTTTGAGTGGAACAAAGTATCATATTTCCATACTTATAAGATATGATTGATATCCCGGTAGCATGTTTCTCTAACTTGGGCTCCCTTACCAAAGAAGGCAAGAATATAGTTTGTGGTGACACTCTTGGGCTTCACTAAATTAGGCCATCCATATTTTATATTTTTTATGGGCATTGCCACATTTTTAGATAAATAAAAAGACCTACTATTGTTTTTTTAGGTTTTGGGACATGGTGGAGGGAAAAAAGTGCTTACTGATGATTACAAGCTAAGGTTGGGATGATACAAGGTATTAATTTAATGAAATTGTATACAAACTATTTGGGAAAGTATTAGTATAAAAGTATAATAGTTGTTTTACAAATCCATTGGTATAACTTTCAATCAGGAAAGGAGATTTAAATGGTTTCTAAAAAAATTGGTGAAATGTAAACCCCGATGTCCTATAATAATAGTTCCCAAAAAACTAGTTGTATAGTCCAATACCTATTGAATTATATCAAGTAGTTTGTAGAACCATTTTGATTGGATATACCATGGAATCCCATCACATTCCAATTATTTTGAAGAATTGGTATAGCCTATTTTTCCAATATTATAAATCAGTTAATTAATGGTTATAAATAATATGATAATTACTATAAATTGACATGAAAACATATATTAAAATTATTGGACGATCCAATTATGATTATAGTAATCCATGATATAGTTATATGACATTTCCAATTGATGATTAATTTAAAATACTGGATATCTTTATTTATCCATAATTTTTTTGGAAAATTGTAAGAGAAATAAGGAAAGACTTGTCAATCATTCTTTGATCTTATGGTCTATTAAAATACATTTCTAGTGATTCATTAAAAGAAAACATAATTTTGGATATTCATTTAATGAAGTAATGGATGAATTTAAAATTGATAAAATCTCAACAAAAGAATGAAATTGTTCTAATGAAATAGAAACATATTGAGTAAGTATATTTCATTATATTCTTTGTTAGTAAAATAATTAATCAACATTAGGATAAGGATATTGAAATAGAAATGTTCTCATGTTACATTCTTATATGATAAAAAATATCGTATTTTAGATGATCAAAAATTTATGTTTTTGGAGCCCATAACTTTCCATTAATCATTCCCTTTCTTATGATCAAGGACCTCAATCAATCTCTTTTATTATTTACCCTTTTCTTCCATGCCTATATCTTCACATGATACAAATAGACTAAATACTCTAATCCATGTTAGGTGTTATTAAATATAAAAATTTTACTTACCAATCTCTCTTATTAAGATTATATTTTATTAACCCTTCTTAGGATGTGATATTTTCATGAATGGTATTTCCAAAATTCAAATGCTTTATTATGGATACCAAGTTTTAATTGTGAGAAAATAATTTATTTATGTTGGAGATAATGTAAAAACTAAAATTTTAAAATAATAACATTTGTTTCATAGAGAATTTGACATAGAAAAACAATCCTAAACAACCCATGAAATATATTTCAATAAATTTAATCTCTTCAAAATCTTATAAAACACACACTAACTAGTTTAAATAAACTGTAATATCAAATACCATTATAAAATCATCATTATATTAGATTGGATGAATATTAATAAAATAATTATATGAATAATGGTTATCTATTTTTTTACAAATAAATCATTATCATTTAAAATAAAAAATATTTTTTATGAAAAAATTTATTTTTCTAAAACATTGATTCGCGTGGCTTTACACAGGTATTTTAAAAATAATTTTACATAACATTAAGAAATTACAAGTTTGCCACTCACCTCACATATAAAAGGCCACCACATTCCTCTCTTATGAACTAATTCACACCATTTTGGTTTAAAAAATACCTTCCAAAATCACTTCCCCAATTCTATCATATAATCATTGATACTTTATCTTGTACATAAATCTATCCTATGATGAATTGTTTTTCAAATATAAGGTGTTTACCTGAATAAGAGGTTATATTCTTAAATGTGAATTTTTATTTTAGTTATTCATAAAATAACCTCTATTTTTTTATCCATGATAATATAACATAATTAAAATCATATATATACTTATATGCTCTTATAATAATCTAATGACATAAAACCATCCTCACTTACATCAAATGGGTTACAAAATCATCATTTAAGTTTACAAAAGACTACTGCATCACGAACTGATGACATTCATTCTTCTATTACAACCTCTAAATGATGTGTATTATGAAGGATATGGGGAATATATATATATATATATATATGATATTTATAACCTAATTATACAACTTTAGTATTTATATCACATTAATTTTTTTTAATTGATATTTCATATGTGATACAATAACGTCACTCATGTGTATGATGAACTACCACCTCACGAAGCGATGTGATTCGTTATTAACTAACACTTTTCATGAAATATAATAAGTTTAGTTATAATTAATATATGTGATATAAATTATTTAATTATGATATTAATGAATTATGTTTCACAATTATAAGATAATTAATCATTTTTTAGATGAAAAAATGATAACATCGTTTGTGCACGTGCGGCCTATCACCTTCACGAAGCGTTTCAATTCTCTTTTGATCACCACACAACATGTATAATACATTTATGTACATATAAAAGAATAATATGTTTTATATTATATTATTATTCTTATATAATGATAAAATATTACTTAAATCCGCTCTATAATGATCACGGACAAATGGAATCTTTACTCATGCAGATGTACGACCTATCGTCTCCATGATTATAATATAGTCCATTTTTCCTAACCATATTTCATGAATTATTTTAAATATATAAGTTATGTAAAAACATGATAAATATTTAATTACTATTATTATTTATATTAAATAACTATAAAATATCTGAAAGAACTGGGTCTTTCATTACATAATCTGTATGAGAAAACTAGTCAATTAACACTTGAAATAATGAAAATGATGAAATATTATTAACGAAAGGGTTATAATATGTTATTTAAGAATCATATATGATAATATAAATGTTTATATAATTATTTTTATATGTTAATAATAAATTAAAAACGATTATACTAATGGTTTCGTCTCGTTCAACCAAAACGAATCAGAAGGTAAGATAATTTATAACTCTATTTCAATTTATAGGGTTAAACTTCTACATCATTGATTATGTCATGATATGTTTATATGGGTATGAACATTGATTATTTTATTTTTCATTTCCATTTTTTATGTGGATTTAAATTTGATATAAAATATTTTCTTACTTATTAATCCTGTTATCAATGATATGATCTTTGTAAGGGATACAATCTTAGTTTTTCTTCATTCAGTAATATTGTTATGTTTTGCACCTAATTTGATTTTTATTATGTATATAAATCCCCTTTAAATTATAATGTAACTATTACTTAACAATAAAAAGTATTTTTAGGTTCTTTTTAAAATATTACATCCAAGGGGATTTGACATAAGAGTTACGATGTAGAAAACATTCAATACCTTAATTTCTTTTAATTTCATTATATTACTCTTTGTATTATTTGATATTCAAGGATTATATGTTATATTAATTTTGATTATGTTATTTTTTGTTTAATTTTTTTATTTATATTTATGTTTAGTACAGATAATCGATTCATTTATTAAATTTTAATTCAACATTATGATCATTATAAGGGTTTATTTCACGATATTTTTATAATTAGGATTTTTTACACATAAATTTACATAAAAATAATGTTAATTGATAATATATTAATAAGTAAATTAATTTTCATCTCTTATATTCATTCATGATCTTTTTAAAATAACAGTATCTTTTTAAACTATTTGGTACATATAATTGTGGAGATTAGTTTTTAGAAAAATATGACTTTGTTTATCTCTTCTGTCAGATATCCATTACTTATATATAACCCTTGTTTTTTAATAAAGTTTTTAAAACTGATTTTAACCTTTTTAAAATTATTAATTAATTAAAATTTTACAAATTTTTACTTTTTATAAAACATTTTTAATGTAACTAATATGTAATTTTCAATTTAATACTCATTTGTCTTATACTAAAATAGTGAAAGGAATCATTGTTTTAACTATTATTGTATGAAATGAATTTTTAGTTGTAATATCCTGAAATATGTATTAAAGCTTAATTTATTAGTTCCATAAATTTTTTTCAATGATAATTATTTATAATTTTTTTTTTGAAATTTATGTTTTAAAAAGTTATTTTCAAAATGAAAATGATATTTTCCTTTAAAATGTTATTAATTATTTTTATTGTATTTATATTCACCAATGATGAGAATCCTTTACTATTACTCAAATAGGTATATGTTGGATTGATGTTATCCTTATTATTTTTATGGATGGTTTATGATCATTTTTACTAGTAAATTAATGGTATTCACTTAATTGATTCAATTTTTATTCATAAATATCCCATTTAATTATTAGCAGTCCTTGGATCATTGGATATTTCATTTCCCCTAAATATCATAATTATTGTCATGGGAATGTTTCTTTCTTAGGAAAAATCTCATTTACACATATTGTGTTCTACTATGAACGTAATATGTCTAATTTTGGAAATATCGATGATCAATATTCTTTCTTTAATACAAATATATAATTGTATGAAATTCTTTTATTTAATTAAATAAATTATTTTTATACACAAGGAATAATTTGGAATTACACACATGCATGGGGGAAAATTACATATAACCTCTCAATGCATCAGTCATATTGAAAGATGAATCAGTAAGCTACCATGAATTTTTTTTTAAACAAGATGAGTTTATACCTAATAGTTGTAAAATATACTTTAATAGGTATTGATGGTGGAGGTATCATGTGCCTAAGACATGACATCCAATAATTAAACATTGAAATATTTAAAAATAATTATATTATTATCCATGATATTTTCACAATGATATTCCCTATAGATTCATTTGATTATTAGTTATGGATTAGTTAGAATGTATTTTCAATTATTTACCTTTTTATTCTGATCATAATCTATATTGTTATTATATTCTTTACATTGATTAAATGGAAGGTCTTTTCAGTTATTTACCATTACAAATTGATTATTATCAATGAGATTTTACTATTGGTGTTATCTTTGGATTTACTTCCATCCCATATAATTTATTATACTTCATATATGTTTAGTTATTTAACATTACATATTGATTAAACTTATTGATTCAAGGAAAATCTATCTTTACAAAACCCTTACAAATAAATTGTGATAAAACTTATTTTTAATCATTCCCTTGAATTTAATAATTGGAATATATATGATAAGAATGGATATTCTAGAGGGAATAATGATATTTTTAAAAACATTATGTTGTAATTTGGGTTATAAAATTTAATGGATGACTCCTGTATGATTCTAGTTTAATTATAATACTAAAATATTCAGTCGTTCATAATGTTATTCCATATATTGTATTCCAACGTTACAAAGAAGACACAATTTTTTTTGGATTTGGGGTACCGATAAATATTTAGTTACCAAATATATATTTAAAATTGAATTTGACAATGTAAAACATACAATATTATGTTATGTCTATTTGTTTACCAACCATCTATCATTATTATTTATATTGAAGAAAAATAAAATTTTATACGGTAAACATCCACCAATATTGAAAACTATTATCGAAAATGACATTGAATGTAGAAAAAAACTATTAAATAATAACTTATTTTTCAAAACATTTATGTTATTATAATCATTATTTTACATGAAAATTAATACAAAACCCCAATTTAATTAATATTCATAGAAATTTATTTGGTAAACACTAATTGTGCATAACTAAAATAATTCAAACTAGAATTGAGGGTGAGTAAATACCAGAATATATAACCCAAAAAAATTTTATGTGAAAGGTGAATATAGTTAAATAAAATATATTGGAAGTAAAAAAAGTTCATTTTATTTAGAAATTATGGCTAATTAGAATTTACTCTAAATCCATAAATTTCATTTAATAAATTAGAGATAAAATTAATTTTTTTATTATATTAATATTATAAAAAATACAAGAAGGTATAAAATTGGAAAATTTATTTTATGTGTTTGATTTGATGAAATTATAGTTAGATTATTTGACATGGTGTTTTACGAAGATATAAAAAGACATGATGAATCAGAAGGTGAAGAGGATGGATACAAGACAAATGGGACCCACATTTAGATTATTCAAGATGTATTAAAATGATGAATTTTGGTTTTTATAAATGTTTGGATTATTTTAGAAAAAACTATTAGTATAAGTCAAAATGCAGATTATGTGGATGTTTAGATGTTGATTCTAGTGGTTGAAGTGAATCTATTTCATATTATTATATGTTTTACATGTTTTCTTAGAATATGAGATAATGTTTTTTAGAATTTAACTAAATTCCAATAAATTGATGACTGTCTAGTCAGTTGTGTGATATGATATTCATAAGAGTTGATTTTCTCTATTTGTTAATATAAGTGGGTATTGTTTAAAAAAATAATAAACATTGAAATATTTTTTTGACAAAATATACTTGAAATTTTTTGGGTTTATAGAGTACATATTAACATGTATGTCTATGAGATGAATACTATATTCAGGAGTGTGATTGAGGTTATGAAAAGATATATATATCAGCCTCAGCTAAGGTTGTGGACAATAAATTTTTCCTCTATTTATTTTTGTCGTTTTGTATATTTTTTACATGATCATTCCGTTAGTTTTCCTTTCATTAATTTGTGACTATATGATTTACATGAAAATGAATTTCTTATAACAAATTATATGGTTGTATTCAGGGATTCCTTTAATATAAACAGACATTACAATAAAATATAATAGATTTTAAAATATATTTTGTTTGTTATATATTGTATTTTTTATTGATATTACAATGGTTATCATCTCCCCAAATGGGATTTTAGTACTTATTTAATTTGGTCTATAATACCTTAAGTGATATTCCTATACCATATTATAATAGGTGCCATTAGGAATGGGTAATTATTAATGTCTGATCAAATATTTGATAGTATAATTATTCATTCAATTTATCATCATCGTCATCATTTGTTATGAGAAGTATCTGGTAACAAATCTGTGTTGTCTGTTAGGGACTAGGAGGACTTTGTGCCAAATATTTCTTAATAACTATCATAATTGTATCCATTTCGTAAATTTTATTGTGTTTATAATGGATTATTTTCTGAAATAGTTTAATCTAAACCTATCCATTGGAATGTTCCCATTGCCAACCTACTGAACCTAATCCAGATATTGTTCTCTATGAGGTAACTTCATAAATATATTATCTTTCTTAATATGGTTAATCCCATGTTTTTTATAATTGATATAAGTGATGGTTATATTTAGTAGTATTATTAAGGAGAAATTGGGAATTGGTTGGATTAATTGTGATATTGTTGATCCTAAGATATTTCCGGAAGTTGTTGGATTGATAATGAGATTTTTGTGACATGATGTTAATTATAGAATTGTGAAATTATATAGATAAGATGTTTTATAGATTTTTTAAAATGAAGAGACTATTTTTTTCATTTTTTAACAAAAAATAATTTTCAAAATTAAGTTATACTTTATAGTAAATTTGATATGTTATTTATTTCAATATTTATGGGTTGTTTGATAATGACTAGAATCAGTTATGAATATATTGGAGAAAATATGAAAGTATTTTGACATTATTTAAAATTTACATCCTTGTTAAAAAAATTTATAGGTCTATTGGATTGAATGAGTTACTTTGAATGAAGTAGGATTAGTTAGAATATAATAACTCATATACACTGTAGAAAAATCATTTATTCAGTAGTGTACATGGAATCAAACCTAAAATGAATAATAATAATTATGAAGAAGAATAATAAGTTTAGAAATAGATGTGAAATGTTATTTCATTTAAATTTATATTTCAAATTCCATCCCAAATTATATTTACTACTTCTATTAAATGATATATGATGTGATTCGTGAATTCATGTTATTGTTGTAATGTGTGATAGAAAAAAGAAATAAATGAGTAAACTTTATTGAAATTATTGACAAATTTTTTGATTTTAGAAAGGCGAAGAAGTCTCCATGATGGTCACATGATGAGAATATGTAACGTAAATTTTTTGAGGATAATGAAGACTAAGAAGAATCAGCACTGAAAAACTTGAATGGAATCCTAGTACAATCTTAGGATCTCTTATTGTAGAAAAACAAAATAATTAGTCATTGTACGTACTTCAATAAGTAGTCAAAAATAGTCAGGAGATTTAATTCATGAGTATCAATATATTACATACATATTTTTATGTAGATGTCAATATTAGGGGATTATAGTATATTCCCTACACATTTCATTCGATTATCGTTCCTCCAGCTACATATCATCTTTTATGAGTATAAGGATATTATCTACATGATTCTTGTAATTCTATTATCATTTTAGAGTAAACAGTGAATCAAAAAATGTATGTCAATTTCATGTAAACAAATAATTTTAATCAACATATGAATATATGTATTGTAAAAAACCATATTCTCTATAATAATGAAATTTACAAAAGATTGCATAAATTTATTAAAAATTATAGGTAAATTAACATTTTTTATATAATAATTATGTGAATGAAATATTGGCGGTGTTTTAACTTGATAGGAAAAGTGAGAAATATATGACCATTATAGTTCGTTCATTGGGATTTTTTGTCACAAATCTTTACATTAAAACATCTGAGGGAAGAAGAATTATTTTTCACTATGGATGATTAAATAAGGTTTAAATTGGGATAATTATGTCTTCTTAGAGTGAAAATCTATATATATTTTCAACATATTACAAATTAGTTTTGAATAAAACTGGGTTCAGGATAATTTCAATTACAATTAATATTGGTATTATATTACATAATATATTGATTTATAATATGTGGGATTAATTTTTATTTATTTCAAGACCCCTGAATTCAATGGAAAAATATGAATTGTATGAATAATATACTTCATTAAATATAATTAAAAATCCTCGGTGTGTGTATATTTATGTAATAAATGTGTATTGAATTTTGATAAAGTTATTTCTATATATCTAGTTGAATTCCAATTAGAATTATTATCTATAGTACTTCTAATGTGTTTTAGAAATGGAAGAAACTAGAGGTTGGTTATTTAAGAGTTTTTTGTGTAATTTAATTTTTACCAACACTATATATAACTTTTATAATTTTAGTTTTAATTATGATAATGGTATTTCATAGGTTACTCATCATTTATAAAACATAAATTTTAGAGAATAAAATGTATTTTATTTTTGATGATTCCACTAATATAATGTCTGATTGAAATGATTCTATATAAAAAACTAATGAGATAGATAAAATTGAAAAATAATATATAGAATAATTTTTTTAAGATATTATATTTGAAATAAATCCAACTCAAGTGGTATATACACTTATTGTTATTAGAAAATTTTATTATTCTATTTTATACATGTTATATAGTAAAAGGATACATTAGTTGAGGGATAACAATAAAATGATTTCCTAGAAAATAAAAAATTCATGGAGGAAATGGGTGAGGATTATTTAAGTAATTAAAGGGAAATTACAATTTGGAATATGATGAAGTCATTAAAAATAACGAATCCGCTGAACCCAACTAGTTTAATACATGCTCTAAAAGTGATTATTCTGATAATAACTAAACTCAATATGAATCAAAATTCATAATTAAAACCATAAAAAACACTTTAATATATTTTTTCTCATCAAGATATTTTTTTGTTCTTAAATTTAAATATATATAATTATAATTATTACAAAAAAATAAATTAATCTATATAATTTTGAATTGATGAAATTTTATATACACAATAAATTAAATTATAAAACATATAAACAAGTGTAGAATAATAATACCTAATTCCTCTCATGTTCAGAGATCATAGTTTTCCCTAAAGTGTATATGTATTTTGTAGAATCCTTGTTTTATAATTTATTTCCAATGAATCTTAAAAAATTATTTATCAACAATAGGAGACAAACTATTAATTTAAATCGTCATAATATTTATTAAAAAACATAAACTTTGATTAATATCGTAAACTCAATAATCTTATATTGAGAGATAATTTCTGTATAATAAGATGTTTGAAACTCATTCTTGATATGTATGTCCTTTTAATCCTATATAACTCTATAAATCATTCCACTATTAAACTCAAACTCATATTCTCTCCATTTCTAACTTAATACCATGAGTCATATAGTCCCCACTACCTCACCATATGAGAAATTATAATGTATATGGTTACAAGATATTAATTCTTTTAAATATAGTAATAATATAACATTAAATATATTGAATTTTAATTACCATATTTCACATTAGAAGTACCCATTAAATTATTTTTAAGGCATCTCTCGGAGAGTGGCTTAACCCAAATGATTTTAGAGTATATTGAAATAATCTCCACAAATTTCCAACATTCTCATACTTTTTTTCCATTCATTTGATTCTCCTCATTATACTCATCAATCAGCTCCTTGTTCCAATTCTAAATATCATTCATGTGTGTATCCTCTTTCCACCTAGTGGATTATCTATCAAAGAATAAAAAAATATACTAATAAATATTATAATAAATATGAATTTTTTACAATTTTTTTCTAGGGTTATATAAATATACATGAACTAGGATGATCTGTTGTTACTTCTAGACCGTTAGGCTCTGAAGGAATGTCCACCTATATAGTTAAAGTGGGGCCTAATTCCTTATTATAAGTATCATAATGTGTTTATGTAGAATTTGAAGTATAATATTTGTATATGTTTGGGGGGAATTATATAATAAGATATGATGTTAGAATATATTTATGTCCAAAATTTAAATTCAGATGTGGAGTAGGATACATCATCAAAAAGGTAACAAAATATTTAGAGGATAAAAAGTAAATGGTGGACAAAGAATAGGTAGCCTAAATATCTTCTGTGTTTCTAATGAAATTATAGAATAAGAAAGTGTTCTTGATGGTATATCTAATGAAGGGATAGGGTGTTATCAGATATGACATGTGGTGAATGTATATATAGTACCACCTCATCACAAAATTTGTATGAGCACCTCTACCACTATTTCTAAAACACCATGGATCAATTTTGAGTAGGGAAAAAATTCTCGAGTACTATAATAGTGTTATAATAGGGCACTTTATTAATACTATAGTAGCGACGGAACTCTAGAATTAGTGACACTATAGTGGTGGAGGTACTATAGTGGGAACTATAGCAGCAGAGGTACTATAGCAGGGATTGTAGAATCCCATGTACTATTACAGTACTATTTATTAGAGGACCCATTTTACCATAAAATAGGTATTTCACACCCCTGAGACTTCAAGCTATATAATGGGTCCCCCCTACCCAGAAAAAGGGGGTCTTTTCTTTTATTGAAAAAAATAATGAGGCTTGAACCCCAATATTTTTGAAAAAATATTTTTCATTTCCTACGTTGGGAAAAAACATATATTTAATTATAAAATCGTAAATAATATGTCAGAGAAGTTGTACATAAAATTTTTTATGATTTAATTACGGAATTTTTTTTTCAAACAAAATAATGGATAAATGGAAACATAACAGAATTTTATTATATATGGTTCATTTCTTCATGTTTTTATTTTAGGTTATTTGGTTCATTTTTTTGGGAATGGTAAATTTTATATTTCTAGATAGGTCATTATTTTCATTGGGTTTTTTATATTTTAATAAGTTTAATACGATTCACATTAATTCATCAACTTTTGTTGTAATTGAATAGTTTCATTTTTAATAGTGTGTTATGTTCAAATAATATTTAATTAAATATGGAAAAATAAAAATAAAGGATAACTAAAACCACTATATAATGATATAGTACATAAAATGTATGTGGGAGATAAAATATTAATGTTAAATATTAATGAAAACTTAATACTACCACCTTGAAAAACCCATGTAAAGATAAATAAATGAATTGAGAACATAGATCGATGATTATATATATTTACCTCCATAACATCAGGTTCACAATCAACTCTATAAATTAACCTATTGGAGTCATCATAAGTAATAAATTTATTGTGGTTAATTGGGGAAGGGATGGTGTTGATTTCATCACCACTATGAATAAAAATAATTCTAGGTAATTATTTAATAGTGACACCAAATTTTGGTCTCGAATGATATTTCATAAAAAATACTTTTGTCCAATAATGTAAATATATATGAATCATCAGTAGAAAGAGTGTTACTCATATTAATAATTCGAAATTCCATGTATCACCGTCGAACGAAACTAGATTTATTTAATCATAGTCACTTGACATTGAGAGTAATAATCTAATATTGTTATTTTCTCAATAACTCTATAATAAGATGCAATTTCAAATTGAGGTACAATATCTGATGTACTAGAATAATAGTTAGTTATGGTAGTTACTATAATACCATAATGTTGCTTCCTCCTATTCATTTCACATTTCATGATAATAAATTTCTACCAATTGATCATAATTTATTTTTATTCGTGAACAATAGAATTAGAACCAAAATCCAAATATATTGTTTCCTTATAGATAGATTCACCATCAAATCTAAATCAAAAAAAAAAAAATGATTACTAAATGCATCTAAATACCACTTTTAATAATTTTTTGGTAGTATTAGTCTTACATTAAATTTCAATGATGAAAAAAATATTTTCTATATAGAGTCTCACATTTTCAAAGATAAAGAATGTTGATTTCAATTTATAATTTATTTATGTTCCTTAAATAGAATATAGAGGTAGTTTAATAGATACTTATAATTACTTGAGATGAGAAAAAATAGAAATGTTCAATTTACATACTTTGATGAATTGATCAAGAAAATCATAGTTAATACATACAATATAATGTGCCATCTCACCCTCTTATAGGATTAATGTATTTAATGAATATGATCCCAAAATTCCCCATAATTGGGTTAGCGAGGGAAAAATAGGTTTCATTTTCTCATAATAATCTTCTTCAATTATCATTGTACCATTATGAATTATAGTCACATCCAATAGATACATTGAAGAGAAATCCACCCATTGTGGAGTAATGTAACCTTTCACAATAGATCTTTCAGGATGATTCTAGTTCTAAACATTATACATCAATGTCGATACATTTATTTTAGTTGTATACATATGATGATTATAAATTGGTCTTCAATACTTTTTTCAGTTGGAAAATGGAAAGCTGGATGTAACAAGCATGTGAAAAATGAATAATGAAACATTTTATCAAACTCTTTCAAAATTAATGGTGAAACTTTTAGCATTTCTTCAAGAAATAGATGAAACAATTCAGTGTACAAAGTTGTCTTTAAAAATTTAACAACTGTGTAACTTGCACCCCAACATTATTGGATTGTAGATGGATAATTTTATTTAGAATAAACTCATATATAAAATTTTAATAATTCTATAACTTTAAATATTTCAGATTCAACACTCTTATGTAGACACATTTTGATATATTTTTTTGAAAATAAATAATTATAATTTATTGTCTATAGTAATTCTAGAAATTTTTTTTTTTGTCATGACATATCAAGAATAGATAAATCACCATTTATTTTAACTAATACACACAAGATGAAATTATTGTATGATACTAAAATCAACCAAGTCATGTTGAGATCATAATTCATCTTTCTGTTTCCCATGAAATTTAGAATAATTTAAAGAATCCTTAAAAGTATATTTTTTTCAATGTGAATTACATCTATGTAATAACAAAAAAAAATTGGTTGAATAATAAGGAAACCCAACCAATGTAATTGAAATCATCTAGTTGTAACTATATTCAATTGATATATTATCCCCATTTCTAGATTTCATCTGACCATTACAGAGTAAAAAAATAACATATTAAAATTTGTTAAGAAAATCGGTTAATAAAATTTTGATAAGGAATTTCAGACTCTATGGTATTGTAAAACCTTTATATATTTTTCATATATTAATAATCCATTGTAAAAAATCATTGATGTCCGAAAAAATTTTAAATAAAGTGATATTTCAGTCCTATAGACCATGTATTCTTCAAAAATGGACAAGAATTGTATCCCTTCATGATATATCCAAGAATCATTGAATAATCTATAAAATAATTTATCATTCACATAAGTGAAGCAAACATATGAAATATTTCTTTTGAACATATATCATATGTACGCACACCCACATTACCAATGTGATTCAAATCTTTTATAAAAGGATGTATCTACACATCAATATCATTTTCAGGATCATAAGATCTACAGAAGAGTATAAACATGAAATTTAAAGGTTTTTTCACACACATCCATGGAATAAGGTTATAAATGTGTATGAAACTTTTCCAGGTTCAGTGTGAAGTCATCATATGATCAAATGGATTAAAATCATCATATGATAAATCCAAACCCACATTACACATTTCATTTTCAAAATTAGGATATCGAGAATCAAATGGCTTCCCAACTAATCTATCTGTAAGATGTATGTAATAATCATTATCATTAATCCTTATGTATCATTGTATCACATATTCATTTATATTTTATTAGACATTTAAATTTATGAATATTGTTGGTCTCACCCAAATTTACCCATGATTTTAAGGTTAAGTGGTCGCATGTTGTTTAGCTTGGGTTGTCGAATCTTCAAATACCTAAGAAGTAGCCTATAGACATGTACATTCAATGGATTTTTTTTTCTATGAATTTTCCAAAAAGGGTTGATTTTAGATGGTTTTAAAAGATTAAAAACTAATCTAAGATAATTCTAATTAAGATAATGAGTTGACCTTAGCTTATTACTCGGGGAGGTTTGGATGAATTCCATTTTCAATTATTTAAACTTCTTATATTTGAGATGGTTTCATTTAAGGAAATCAAACAACATCATAAATTACTGGTTTTATTACAACACTCTCTAATATCAATCAGCTATACACTTAAATTATCAATTTTTGGAGCACTCCAAGGTAAAGGTTCGTATTAGAACATGATGTGTGTGGACTTAAATTCAATATGGATGAATGAGTTTATAGATCATCACCCAAAATTATCAATTAAATGATGTGATTAAATATTAATGGAGTGAGAAAAAACATCCAAAACAGTCCCATTCTACTCCCTTGGATAAACCCATAACTGTGTTATCCCTCCATTTAATCTATGGTTTTAGTGGAAGCTGGAAGTAGACTCACAAGGGAGGAAATGGAGAAGTAAAAAATCAATGAAATAACGATCACTCCAACATTGTGTGATAATATCACAAGGTTTGGGGTGAATAAATTCACACATTGATACAATGATATCAATGTGAAATGAATAAAAAAAATAATATGATAAGAACAACTTTTATTAAGAAACTAAGAAGAATTGAAGAACATACATTAGATAGAAAAACCAAAGGCATCAAAATCGCAACATAACATTACAATTAAACAATGCACCAAGATGATAAAAAACACCCAAAACACTACCTTATATAATAATTTAAAAAGACTTGGGTTGAACTGCCAACATTATAAAGGTTCCCAATTGAGTATGGTAAGCCTAGGGGGATGGAATGTAAGAGAGAGGAGACTTTTCCAACATTGAATCGATGTTGGAGCCATCTTACATCCAGCAAATAGAGGAACATAGATGACCTTATATATGGTAGAATTGGAGTATTCCATAGATGAAAAAATGAAGATAAATATTTCTCCTATCACTCCACCCACATGAATTTGTGGTTGTTGAGATATTATTAAATTGGTGGGCTATTTTTCTGTGATGCAGAATCTAGACCCGAATTTCATCTCCAACTTGGGTTGCATGTAAAACCCTTTAAAACTTTGAATTATCTCTTTTAACTGTTTCACTAAATGTTCCCCCATATTTATTCTATCATCAGTTCAGTTTTTAAAATTATTGGGCTTGTATATTAGCCTATACAATAGTTTTATTGAGCTATTGTCCAGTTCACTCCACCCAGAATGTTGTATGTTCAATACATACTTTGGGGGTATTCCAATGTGAATCATCAAGTACTATAAAATTATTAATTGTTACCAAGGAAATGAAAAACCATAAAATTAAATATGAAAATAAAATCAAGATCATTGGGTACATTAAATGATGTTTAAAAATGTACCATGTAATAGTGCACTTTATGAAGGAATTACAATTATATTTTGAAATAATTATCAAAGTATAAAATGAAATAAAAATGGTGTTTATGATAAATAATGAACATAAATATTATAATATAAAAAATTATTATTGTTTTATTTCAGTGGCTAATCACATCCCCAACATGGGTTTTGCTAGTCTCGAGAAAAATATATCTCAACAAAATGATATTACAATTCCCATTTCCAAAAACATTTTAATACGCAATAATCATCAAAAACCATAATAAAAAAAATCATTATAACTATAAAAATAATTTAATACAACATAGTTTCATAATCATATACTAAGCCCAATCCCATTACATTATTCAGATTCATCCTCACATTTCATCCAATTTCAATTAAACATAATGAAGTGTTGTGTATCACTATAGACATGGGTGTTCATCTTTAATAAAGGGGAACTGATGGAAGCGCTATGTGGAATAAAATTTCAATATTAGGTTGAGTATTCAATTTTTTTTGAATTATTTCTATGATAAATGAAATTTCACTCAAAAGATTCAACCCTTGTAGTGAGAATTTGCCGATGACTCCCTGACTCAATGACCTAAGGGCACCAAGTGAATCCCACAAACTCAGTCATCATCTAGAGTTAACTAAGTAAAAAAAAAAGACAAATTACTATAAATTGAGATAACATTACTAAATTTGGGCCATAAAACTATGGATTAAAGATCCCGAAAGTCATAAAGCCACACATTTGGTCATTTCATTTATCTACGTGCAAATTTATGGCTTGTTTGTTTGTTTTTTGATTTTTTATTGAATACTCATATTAAAAATAAAATGACCACCAAAACTAGGATACTTATTTGGGGTACCCCATGAACAAAAACTAATACCCTAATATCCAAAGGGTGGTAGTTGTGATACTTTTTATTTGGATGAAAAAGAAACATGGAAATATCACATTAGACAGCAACACTTTTTGAAATCTATGCCTATGAAATTATACATGGATTAAAATTGGAATTAGGGATTTATAAATTATTTTATACTAAATTAAAAGAGTTCAATATGAATTATATGGTTCAAGGTTAATTTAATTTTTCCTTCGACACATTTTTTTATTCACACATAATTAATAATTTTATTTTTATTCTTTTCACCCCAATATAGAATAACACTGTCCTCAGTGTTTAAGAAAAATAAAATTTGGTAGCGGTTAGAGGTAGATGAGAGGTTTTTGAAAAGGAATTTAAAATATGAGTAGAATAGAATGAAGTCACCTTGTGGTTTAAGTTGAAATTATTTCTTCTCCAATTTAGTCCTTTGATATCCTTGTCACTTGTAGAGTTCCCTTGAGGAAGAAGAGAAAAAAACAAAAAAAAAGAACAATATATATATATATATATAATAAAAAAGTAAAATATAAGTATATATAAAAAAATAATAGAATAATAAAGAACTATATGTCGTAGGTTCATGGTAATTGTGTTCCCATGTCTTCCTTTGGTCCTAAGATCACGTCCTTGCGGCTTCACCTATTGTGACCGGGGTTTCCTAATGACCTACGATGTGTCCTTTTAATTATTATTATTATTATTATTGTATTTTTATTTTAACATAAAAAAAACCTAAAAATAAAATAAAATAAATTGATGATACATTGTCTTTTTTTAAATTATTGGGTAATGTATTATTTAGGTATCACACCGTGTGACACATATGAATACGATGTGCCTCTTTCATACCCATCTATACTCATAATAGAAGAACCAGTCAACAATATGAGGTACAATCATATTTTGATTTTATTTATTAAATAATTTTGTTTAAAAATATAAAAATAATTCATTAATCCTATTTTAAAAAATAAAGATGACTCATTACGATTGGAAACATGAAAACCACAGGTTTTCTCTTAAACAACGCTTTTGTTTAACGTAACTTGCTCAGCATGAGCCCCTAACTTATCTAATACCAATTTTTAACATTTTAAGGGCCCCATATTTCTCCAAATCCACTATATTGATATTTAATATTTGTTTATAATATTTTTTATACAAACCTATTTTTAATATAGAGTTGCAAAATCAATGGAATATCAATAATGGTTTATCTAGATTCCTCTGTAGTCTTGCCTAATAAATTAATGATCATTCCAAATTTTTTGGATTAAATAAAAGAATGAATTAAAACTGAAAGGTCATGGTTATACCCTATAATGGGATAATTTCATGGGGAAGGACAAAAAATAATTTTGAGCATGGGTTAGATAGTACATTTAGACACAGGTGGATATTTTGAATCCAACTTGGTTTCATTTTACAAATTTCACAACAAAATTGGTTTCTTTAGAATAGAAGATTCCACCACCAAATTAGAAAAATAAGTTTCACGAATGGGTACAGAAATGATGTTTATTATTTCTCCCAATGTTTTAGTGATTGTTTTTTCTGAAAAATCATCAATGAAGCTATAATAGGGGAACTCCATTCATGATGTCAAATTTCTATCTTGTAAATAAATGAAATCAATTTCCATTTAATTTAAAAACCATTAAGAAATTTAATGATTCAATTCCCCAACCCAATATCCCGAGGATGGTTCTTCAATATATTTATGAAAAGTTTGTGGGAAACTAGACACTCCACATAAGTTTATGGAAGGGACAATCAGTATAGGGATGAGTTCCTAACAAGTATTAATGCATTGTAGTTCTAATTTCAAATATGAAACCTCAGAATTAATTATCTCTATTTGATTACACAATTGTTCAGTAAATGTTTGAGGAATATATTTTTTATGAGATTTAGCATTAGGGACTTCCATGAGATTGATCTCTTCAACAATCCTTGATAGGGATGGAAATTTATCCTTTAAATTGTCATCATTTAAATGATTTTGCATCTCACCTAGTATGGGGTGATCATTAAAGGATTGATCAAATAAATTAACTATGTTATGGGATTACCAATAATTATTTCCAATATAATTCTAATATGTGTTTATGATAGGTTAGTGTTCAAGTGATTCCATTAGAATCGACTGAATCCAGGATTTGAGAATCTTAGGATACACACAAACAGAACAGTGGAAAGGTAAAAGGAATGTGGATGTCAATAGAATAAATAGGGGAGAATATAATGGGTGTTTAGATTACATACACAAGTCCCTAGAAATGGAACCAAAATTTGGTATCACACATATTTATCGAATATTTTAGGGTTAAGAGAATGCATGTAGATTATCTTGGGTTGTCAAATCCTAAGAGATATAAGAATTAACCTACAGACACATACATTATATGAATTGTTTTTTCGAAATGAATTGGCCAAAATGGGTTGATTTTAGATGGTTTTGAAATATTAATAAAATATTTAAGTTATTTAAAATTAATATAATGTGTTGATCCTAGGTTATTGCTCGTGTTGGATTAAATGAATTCTGTTTTCCATTATTTCAACTTATTCTATTTGAGATGGGTTCATTACAGGATATCAAACAACATCATCGAATACTGGTTTAATTAGTACACGACCTATTTCTAATCACCAATACAATTAAGGGATCAATATTTTGATCACTCTAAGGTAATGGTTCGTATTAGATCGTTAAGTGTGTGGCCATAAATTCAACAAGGGTGAATGATTTTAATGACCATAAAACAAAATTCTCAGTTAATAGAAGGTATTATACATTAATTGAGTGATAAATAACTTCCAATACATCCCCTTTATAACCCATTATATCATCCCATAAGTGGGTTATCCATCCATATATTCTATGGTTTAAATGGAAAAGGGAAGTGGACTCATGATGTTGGAAATGGAGAAGTCAAAATAGTAATGAAATAACGATCACTCCACTGTTGTTTGATAATATCAAAAAGTATGGTAATAATAAATTCACACATTGATACAACTGTATCAGCATAATATAAATTAGAATATAATAAGAGGATAATAATAACATTTATTAAGAAAAAAAGATGAATTCAACAATTTACATGAGAAAGACAAACTCAAGGAAAAAAAATCACAATATAAAAATACAATTAAAAAATGAACCAAAGATGATAAAATCCACCACCACCACTCAAATAAATATAACCCAATAGAACAAGGGATCCCAGTTGAGTATGGTAGGCCTAGGTTTTTTGAATTTAAGGAAGATGAGACTTTTCCACCCTTGACCCGAAGTTGCAGCCAGCATGCATCCACCGAACAGAGGCTCCTAGATGACCTAAAATAAGAAATAATTGGTGTGGGACATATAATAATAAAAAATTATCTTCATACGTCTCATATATCACATTAAAATTTAATCCCAAATGAATTTGCAGTTTTCAAGATACAATTTTTTTGGTGGGATGTTTTTCAAGGCCTTAGAATCTAGCCCAAGAATTTTATCTCCAACTTTGGCCACATGGAACTCCATTTAACACTGAAAATCAGCTCTTTTCACTATCTGAAGAAATGTTTTCCATGATTTCCTCTATATTAATTTCAATTATCAGAATTATTGGGCTTAGATATTGGTCGTTACAGTTGTTTTCTTGTCTTGTTGTCAAGTTCACTACACCTAGAATGTTTTTTGTTCAATTCCATCTTTGGGGGTCTTCCAATATGAATCATCATGTACTCCAAAAGTATGAATTGTTACCAATGCAATGAGAAACTATTAAAATAAATATGTAAATAAAATCAAGATCATTAGTTAATTTAAATTATGTTTACAATGTATCATGCAAGAGGGAATTTTATGAAAGAATTAAAATCAAAATGTGAAATAATGTTCAAAGGGAAAAATGCACTAAAAATGGTGTTTATGATTAATAATGCACATGAATATTATAATATAAATAAAAAATATTATCCTATTTCAGTGGATAATCAACATTGAATCAATGTAAAGAGCCACATTAAATTATGTGGAACAAATGTTGGTGTTCTAGAAGTATTTGGATTCCATAGGGATGTGGAACATTTTATACAATCATTTTTTATATGTTTTCTACCAGAATAATCTATAACCATTTGGACAAGCCTAAATTTAGATTTTAGAAAATCTGAGTTCATCAACTAACGTTAATTCGATTTATTTGTTTGAGGTAATATATATATTATTTGAAAATAAGTACTTTAAAATGGTTAGTATATAATTGATGGTGGTATTAGAAATCACCTACAAGGTTTGACAATGAAATAATGAGATCAAAAATTAGATATTTTCAATCATACCACATTTACAATGTATTTGATTCATGGAATCGTCATTCAATTTTTTCTCTTAGTTAATATACACTATTCCATTACATGAATTAAGTGTAACAGTATCGAATAATTATTTGGATGGAATCCTTTCTTCCTCAGTATTTTGAAAAATAAAAACTGGTCATCCGATTAGTTCCGCAATATTTTCACCTTATTCAAATCATGGACATTTTGAGATATAATTTTCTCCCCATTATGATACCAGATATAGTCAATTTTCTAAAAACCTTATTTGATCATATGGTAGCTAACATATCTGTGAAATAACCACTTTATTCCTACACAATTATCACTAGGGAACTATACAAGACCTATATATAAATAATTGTTAAATGAAAAATCTATAAATCTCCCAAACAATTATTGAATACTTCTTACAATCAGATCAGTTTCAAAAATCAAAAGTTTATCCATTTGGTAATTAACTGATATATGTAATGTCATAAAATCAATGCAATAATATAGAAGTTAAATAAAAAACATACCTAAGGAAATGATAATTCTTCTATTTATACAAACCTTAAGTGACACACTAATCTATATGATATAAAAGAAAAAACAATACAATATATATATATATATTTAAATACTATATATATTAATCAATTACATTGAATACCAATATATCATTCGTTTTCATAAATTTTTTTTATGAATATAATTTTTTATTCTTAGATAACCAAGCCATTGGAAAAATGTTTTTAATCTCCATCAATATTCATCAAAAATCACTATTTAGATCAGATCCATTTCAAAAAACATGATCAACCAGTAATAAGAATTTAATAGATTTGAAAAGAACAACCAAATATAATATTTTCACATGAAATAATTTTATTTTGACTCATTAGTGCACTGCTTGTAAACTCATCAATTTATAAATCGAGAAGATAAAAGTTTTATTGTTTGAATGATTGATTTTCCACACTATACGTATCAGTGTGAAATTAAAATACAATATTTTGGGTGAGAATAATACACAATAGTGTGAAATTAGGTTATACATATCAAAAAAATATGGCTAGTAATTATAGTCCTAAAACCCATAACTAAGGAAGTCCAATATAGGGATTGAGCTAATAAAATAGGACACTAAAAGCTAAAATTAAATTAATAGTATTATTGCATGTAAAAATATGGTAAATAAAGATATTGATCAAATTTAAAATTATGAAACTCTCATAGAATTGAAATATGTAAAACCTTATTTCAATATCATAGAAGAAGTCAAACTTACTATGATTAGGATAATTTTTCCTGAAAATGGGACATATCTGATAAACATAGATGACGCTAAAGAGTGAGAGAACATTATAAAAATTAAAAAATCTACATGATCCCATGCCATTTATACGAAAACCATGTTAAAATACTTCGACCATAACAAACACATCTTCAATAAAATTAATTTGTTTACATATATCTAAGAATACACTAATAATAGTACAGATAACCAGAAAAAATCATTGCATTTTAAAATTAATTACAAAAATGAATGACCACCAGTACTAAACATTATTTAATAAATAAAGAAGAATACTTCCATAAAAAATTTCGTTTAATGTTTTATACTAACACAAAAGGAAAATTATTCTTGGGAGAAGTTATGAAGGATTTGGAACTCAGTAATTTTATTTTGACAAACAACTGAATTAAAACACAATCCGAGAAAAAAATTGTATGGCTACAGAATAAAATGGAAGGTTCTCATATAGTTCAATCAAGATTTGAGTGAGATATTTCATCAGGGATGTAGTTAGTCTGAGGTATTTGTAGAATACAATAGAATTTTTTAAAAAAAATTATTTTATATCTTATAAGTACAAATATTTATCTAAAATAGTTGGTGAACCTTCAATGATTGATGTATATTCCAATGGTTAGGTATAAAACTCTGGGTATAGCCTTACATACGGACTACTCTATACCAACTATATGTTGAAACCATTTGTATGGACTTAACTAAATCATCATATACCAACAGTTTCAGAAAAGCCTTTATTTTTATTTTACTAAAATATTTTATTCCAATGGTGATTTTAAACCATTGGCATAGGGGGACCCATACCAAGGTTTTTATAAATCTATTTATATATGTCTATTCGTATCGCCAAATTTTTTACAAGTGTTTCAATTAACATGGTATGAAATTATTACTAAATTTATGATTCAAAATCTCCAAAAATATAATTGGAATAATTACTAAGCATGGACTCATAAATTATATATATTTGATCCATTTTTCATAATTCATTAATACCAAACTGATAGAATTTAATTAAAAATAAAATAAAGATAACATGAAATATGTCTAAAAATTTTGACATGTAAAGATTCATCATCAATTATTATTCTCATATTAAACCCCTAATATTATATTCTCTAGAAGAATAACCATTGATGATTCTATAACCACATTTGTATGATTTTTTTATAAATATTCATTTTTTAGAAAGAGGTATTTAAATCCAACAAATATGATTTAATTTACCATTGGCATTCTTCCATTACACATCTCACTTGGAGTCTTTATAAAATGTTTTCTAATAAGAACCATATTGATACAATATTAGGTTGTATAAATATATTAGTCCAAAAAATAAATAGGTAGAATAGAAACATTGGGAATAGTTTGGGAAATCTCTTGAAGAGTCCAATTTTTTATTTTTTGCATAACTATTATTAAGTAGAGTAATGGGAGAATAAATGATGTGATTTAGCCATGTTTTTATCATAAATAATGAAATTATTTATTTTTAAAATGATTACAATGATCACTCATTATGGTCTTAATAGTATGTCCACTATGATTTTATAAATATTTTCCATGTTTTAAAGAAATTGGAACACCCTTATATTTTGTGAGCTAAAAATAATAACCAAGTGTGTATAGAATACTATTCTACATGAATATATACATAGTTATTCCCATTAATTTTATAAAATATATATTATTTAAAAAATTTCATGACAAAAAACTCTAGGGGTAGATAACTTGAACATTGATTCATTGGATTGAAATACATCATATGTTGTTTCCCATTGTGACATAGATTATAAGCATTATTATTTGGGAATTCATGTTTGAGAAGATATTTAACAAATACATTAGTAGTTCTATTTCTACGAGACTGAAGGCAGTAATTTCATATACTTATATTCAATATACAAGATTATTTTTGAAGGGAACATAAGAAAAAATATTTTTAGAAAATAAAAAATATAAATATATATCATAAACATTATCATAACATAATGATGTGGATAATAATGTTTGTATTGAATCATATATTTTTAAATCTTTGGAATTATATTTAACATGGAAACAATCATCACATAATTATGATTCACTGTTAAGATTATACATTAAATTATCAATAAATATTTCATTAGAAATTAAAACTGAATTAGAATTTCTATTATGACCATGTCCCCATGATTTAAAATTTTCTTTTTCACCAAAAGAGGTAGGTCCACCATATTTCATTTTAAGACATTATATGTTTATAAAGTATTCATTTAGGTTTTTGGAAAATATATTATCATGACAACATTTGTTATTTTTGGTACTCTTCAATAAATATTCTTATATATATTTACATAATAAAAATTTTAGATACCCACACAATCATTAATCTTTATAAGTAAAAAACATATTTTAATCTAAATATATTAAATAGGTATTAAAAAAATTGAATAAAGACTTTATAAAATAAATTTTTAATTATGCATACAAAAATATCAATTATTTAGTTAATTATATGATCTTGTTCAGGAAGATATTTATTCTTATAAACTATAACAACCCAAAATATATAAGCACAAAAGCGATAATAGTTTTATTACAATTTAATATATATAAGGTATCAAATGAAAATGGTCAATGGATTTAGAAATCGTAACAAACAATAATCCTACATGGTTCTCTTATTAAATTTTTAACTAAACATAGAACATAACAAAGGAATGTAAATTGCATCATTGAAACATATTTAAAGAGTTCAACATGATAACTTTGGGAAGGAGATGAAAATAAAAGGGTGAGATAAATTTCTTAGTTAGGGTTATATATTGATGAAACCTGAAGTAATAATAATTAAATCATATTCAATAATTCATAATCAATATGGAAAGGTATCTAACTGTACACACATGCCATTTAATTAATAACAGGAGAATGAAATGCATCCAGAGATAATATCACCGTGAAAATATCTTCGATTATAATAACTAAGAACTTGGTGAAATAAATTCATAATCATTTCATGTCATATCTCTGGAACATGACACCTCTACCCTTAAGACCTTTCACAAAACGATTCAAAATTACATATAGAAACCCATTTAATCTGGCCCACTAATTTGTATAATGAGACTTTATGATGCATAGAGGGGCTATAAAATGAAGGTCCCACCCATTACTGAAATTTCAAATAATTATTCATATATCAAGTAACCGATTTATTCCATTAAAAATATTCCTTATCCTTATATATTTGTAG
Source organism: Viscum album (assembly GCA_963277665.1). Lineage (NCBI taxonomy): Eukaryota > Viridiplantae > Streptophyta > Magnoliopsida > Santalales > Viscaceae > Viscum > Viscum album. Next base: position 448,122,557 of record OY728157.1, on the reverse strand, counting down.
TAAGTAGAGAATACATATTTTTCTATATTTCCCCAACATATCAAATAATATTAAAAGTAAACACCATATATAGAAATGATTTACAGTTTAGGAAATAATCATTTACATTATATGATTAATATGTATATTTCAGAGAAATATAGTTTCAAATGAAAAAATGATCTAAAAGGGGCGTAGATAGACCACATAAAAAATCATAAGGTTCATAATACCAAGTAAATCTAAATGAAGTTGAAATTGAGATGAAGTCCCTTTCAAAGAGAATATAATTAATAAAATGAATCTACAATGTGTATCAACTATAAATACCAATACATTATGTGAAAATACCACACAATATAATAAGAAATAATTTTACACATATCCTTTGAATGATATAACCAATGAAATAGATTATTAACCTAAGAGAAGTAAAATTGAGTTGGGAAATATATTACCGAATGATTAATTATAGTATAATGATAATTAAACAAATATATAAGGATTTAGATAATTTTATTAATTTATAAAATTACAATATTAATATTTATGATATCATATATCATCCTATTAAATCATCTTGTAACCCTTTTTAATAATATTTTCATCTTTATAGTTGTTTCGGGTTCTAACTGGTACATTTTTATATGAATATTTTTAGGTTAGTCCTAACTCTTGTACATAGGATATTATTTTATCATATATCAAATGATATTAAAGTCATTTATATCATATATATTAATTATATAAATTTATATAATAATTTTCTATTGGTGAACATGATAAATGAATTGCATCGCATCGTGGAAACAGTAGGCCGTATATTCGCACGAAGGACAATATCATTACCTTAATTGTTAAAGGGTAATGATATTGATGGTATATTTATCTTTAATTAATCAATATCATTTCATGATTATCATATGAATCTATTATTTCCACCATTATGCTAATCCATGTATGAAGGTGATGAAAAAAATTACACCACAACGCGGAGACGGTAATCCATACGTATGCACGCGAGGCACTTATGTTTTTCATAGGATGGATAAAATAAAGAATATGGTTGTACCATAATCATTATTAAATAAATAAATACAGATGATATTATATTTATTACCTTATAATGGAAATAAAACATGCAGTAGAAGTATGAGAATAAGTAAACATCTATGAGTCGACAAAAATGATTACGTCTTCTCTGGTAGAGATCCTATAGATATTCTCTTAAATGGGCCTAGGGTATCGTTTTAGGAATCTCATAACCACTGAAACTTTTATAATGTTGTTTATAAGAGAAATTGTTAGGTTTTTTTCTATATATTTATTAATGTGTTGTTAAAAAGTGAGGAACAAGGTTCCTTGTTTTATTTTTGTGAGGGGAAATTTCATAATTATATAAAATATTAAAATAAAAATGTATATTATTGAGATAAATTTATCAAAATGAACAAAAAATTAATAATTAATAACAATTTATACTATATATTATATGATTTTTAATTTTTTTAATAATTTTTTGTATTTTAAATAATTTAATAATATATTAATTTCATAAAGTATCATTATTGAAAATTTTATTATTATTAATTTAATTTGACCTCAAATACATCAATACAAATTAGTAATTAAAATATAATGATTTAAAACCTAAATAATATAAGATAAACATGAATAAATTAGTTTTCACACATTTTCACAATCAAATTATATCAGAATTAATATTTTTAAAATCATATATTTCATTTCTCTTCTAATAAAATAAATTTGGTGTGAACATTCCACATTATTTTAAGTTAATTATTTCTTTACTAAAAAAAATTAAATTCCTTTAGAGAGATAAATTTCATATATTTCAAATTAATTTTTATGGTCAATAACACTTATAGAGAAATCATATATTAAAAAGGTTATAGTGTGAATAGTTCTACATTCTCCTATATAAAATAATATGAGCGTATAAATATCAAGAAATGTGGTTCCAAGATATCAAAAATTCAAACCATGGATGATAATTATCGAAATATACTCTTCCTAGTTAATTTACCAATATATTTGGGTCATTTAATAATATTTATTATTTTAAATAAAATCATTTAATAAATATTTCATCATCTTTCACATACATTTCATTTACATTTCATTAACATTGCATAAGAATTAATGTTTATTTTTAAAAATATAAAAAATTAAATTAAATTAAAATCATAACAATAATTTATCAAGTCTCCTAATGATCTTCTATATTCATTAATTATTTATATTTACTCATAACCTTGTCAAAAAACATATTTAATTTGTCAATTTTACTTTTCATGCCTTACACTAACATTGCACAAGAATATGTGAAGAGTTTTTAAAAAATATGTAAATAATTTAAAAAATATTTTTATATATAATTATTTATTAACTATATTTAATCAAAATGTCATGAATATATTTTATAGCTCTAAAATATTGTCTATAAAGAACCAAATTTGAATTTTCCCACATTGCGTATGCGATGCATCAGCATTGAAAATTATTTTAATATATTTCATGAAATAAATTATAATTTACATCATATGAATTATCTTTGATTAATATTTTTTTATGATAATATACAAGAATCATTAAATTATTTTAATAAATTTTTATATCATTATTTTTTCTTAAACAAATCCGAAAATATACTTTATTTTTTTTAAAATGCATTTTTACTGTTCATAAAATTTAAATAGTTTATAAAATTCTAAAACATTTACAATAAAATAATTTTGATATTTTTATTTAATAAGTGAAATTTATTTTTTAAAAAAAAAATTAATAAAATATTAAAAAACTATTTATATATACTTTCATATTAAAATAATTTTTTGATGAAATCATATATTTTAAGAATTAAAATACTACACTAAAAATGTATGTTTATTTCAAAAGAAATAAAACATTTGTATGGAATATGAAACTTATATTTTTTATAATATTTTTATTCATATTCACACCTTCCAAGGAAATTATAATTTTATAATGGTCATGTTAAAGTAATAATTTTTTAACAGTATATCACAATATATTTACGATCGGTGTTTTGTGCAACATATGTTATAGAAGAAATTGAATTTAAGAAGATTCATACCATAAAATCATGGAGTGTTATATAATTCCCTGTGAAAAACGTTTTCATGAAATTTTCCTGAATATTACCCATTTATAGTAAAAGGGTGCTTCTTCTTGATATGATCCATAGGTTCCCATGTTACTTATTTCTTTTTATGGTTTCTCCAATGAACATTTAATAATTGAATAATTATTCTTCTCAACACTTTCTTTATAGTGTCATAAATATTGATAGTCTATTCATAGTAATAATATCCAAGTTCCATTATTATTTCTTCATATGTGATTACATGCATTGGTTCTGGCATGTACATCATTAACAATGATATGTGGAACACATCATGGACTTCATAGAGACATGGTGAAATTGCTAATAGATAAGAAACAACTCCAAATATTTATAAAATCATTAAGGATCTTATGTACCTGGTGATCAATTTCTCTCTCTTCCTGACTATTATAAGATATTTTTATTGAGATACTTTTATAAAGACATGATCCGACTCTTTAAATTCTAGATCGTTTCTCAGGTTCTCTTAATAACCGTTTTCCTACTTCATGTTGCTTAAATATGAGGCTAGATAGTCATTACCTTTTTCAATGTCTATTTGATATGTTCTGGGGTTATAAGATTCATTTCCCAATGTTTATCCCGACTAGTTGGAGTGTGACATCTCTTTCCATATAAAATGTGAAATGGTGCCATTCTAAAACAATAATAGAAACTATTATTGTAGGATAATTCTACCAATGATAAATAGTTATCCCAAATACCATTACATTTAAGTTATCATGATCACAAATTGTCTTCAAATATTTTATTAGTCCTTTCAGACTATCTATTTTTTTTTGAATGTGATAATAATTACCCTTATAAACCTTAGTATTTTAATATTTCCTAATACCCTTCCATAATTATGATGAAAAATTGATATCTCATTCTGAAAAAATAAATAGTGGTAAATTATGATGTCTTAAAAATTAATTAATTTATAGTCATTCTTGGAACTCATGAGTTAAATCTTCTCTTATAGAAATAAAATGTTCAGATTTAGTATGTAGGTCAATAATAACCGCTATTTCATCATTCTTTTTGTGTTCCATTGGCTATCATGTTATTAGGACTATAGTAAGGTCATCCCACTTCCATATATGTATATGTAGAGGTTTCATGACTCATCTATTATGAAGTGTCTCCTCATTCACTTGTCAAAAAAGTAGTCATATTGACACATAGTAAACAATTTACCATTTCTTATTATATAACCACAAATATTCATTTATATGCCTATACATCATGGTACTACTTGGGTGTATAGAGAAATTTCATCTTAGAGAATCATCCAATTGTTCTACTTTTAACTCAGGTATTCCTGGAACAAATAACCTCATTCCAAATTTTAGAAAAAAATTTCACAAAAAAATCCTTCCAAATTTATATCATTCACAACATTAATTTTATTAAAAAATACAAATAATAAGATTAATATCCATTTATATTTTCCAATATAGATGGATTCATACTCTTTAAAAAGATGAGTGGTGTCCCCCCTTCTTTAATAATTTCCATATCCATCTATACTAAATTAATGAATATTAGAATTATTTTAGTCATCATTTGGGTCATAATTCTCTAATATTTTCTAGTTAATTTATGTTTAAAAAAAATTTCTAGGTGGTAGTGTATTAAGAAACTATAAAATTTTAGTAACTCAGTCTATCATGTTTTCATCATGTTGAGCTATTTTTGGTAATGATTTATTTCAAATTCTTGTGATCTGTATAATCAATTATCTTTCACCATGTAGATAATTTCTCCATATAATTATTGAAAATAATGTGGATTCTAACTTGAGACAATTATTTAAAAATTCTTTTCATGCATCTTGAATGACCTGAATTCATATTAAACAAACATATAATTTTTTATAAGAACAAAACCCAATCCTTTCTTCAATGAAACACAGTATATCACAAAACCATCATTTCATAATGGTAATGTCAAAATCAAAGCATTGAACAAGCCTATATTATATTCCCCAAAAAATTCCTTACATTTTTTAGTTTATACGATCATAACCATATTATATGTGAGATTGGTAAATGTGTTAGATAATAGGGAAAAATTATGAATGAAACTCTAATAGTAACCTTCTAAACCAATCAGACTATGTAGATCATTTTTATTCATTGTTATATTATATTCTGTGATTGGATTTTTCATAAACTATGATTCCATATCTATAGATATTATAGAGAATAAAAAAATATATGAATCCAAAATTCACACATCAAAATTTACTATATAACTCTTTTCTTCTATGAGTATTGAAAATGATTTGTAGTTGTATATCACGATGTTCATATTTTTTAAAAAACAGAAAAATATCATCAAGGAATACCACAACAAAATCGTCACTATATTCCTTGAATACTCTATTCATTAGATCTATTAATATAGAGGGTTCAATGGTTAATCTAATTGGAATTATTGTAATCTTTTAATCTCCTACCTCATGTAAAAATCTATCCTTGGAGTGTCTTTATTCTTTACTCACAATTGATGATACCCAAAAAGAATATCAATATTTTAAAAATATTTATCTTCATGAAGATGATCAAATAAATCATAAATTCAAGTAATATGGTACTTGTTTTTTCTATTATACTATTATTGATTTATATATAATCAATTCACAACCCCATGAATCCATCATTCTTCTTAAAAATGAAAAAATGGCTCCCAAGGGAGAAACACAATGGTGAATAAATCTACTATTACTCATATATAAATGATTCCTTGACACCAATAATTCCACAGTTTCAATTCAATATAGATTCTTGTATATTTTCCCTCCATCTGAGATTAAATCAATGGAAAACTTATCTTCATACTCTGGGTGGTATCCATGTAATTACATTGAAAATATATCAATGTTTTCCTATAAAGTAGGTAAATTCTCCATTTTATGATTTCCTTATTTATAAATAGATGTGTTTTTCTATTCTTATCCATGAATTTTATTCAGTAGAGAAACTAGAGGTGGATCAGGATATAAATTATATCATCATGTTTCTTCTCTGAAGATAATGGATTCTATATGTTGTTCGATTATCATAACATCTTTGTTCTTGAAATAAATTATGGAATAATATTTGGAAATATAATCATTAAAGAAAATTTTATAAATATAAAACATAGGTATGATGATAATGTTAGAAAATTAAGATCATTTATATATCATAATTGGGACATACCGACACATTTTTGTTATAATGATACTTCCCATATAATATTTGACTAAAAAATCCAATATTAAAACCAAAGGGGAATGTATAATTTTATTGGAAAACTAGGAATATATAATTGATTGTGATGATCCAGAAATAATTAAATCCGTTGTTAAATTTGAAAACATTATTAATATACCTACTACTACTTCATTGGGAACTTATACTTCAGGTATAGTGATCAAATAAGCTTAGCCATATCCCTATAGCCTATTCTATTATAGATTACCCATAATCTTGGGACATTGATTAGAATAATTCCCCATTTAATAATAGTTGATTCATTTATAATCATATATTTTTTTCTTCACATTGAATTAAATATCTTGATGAAACTTATCTTTTCACTTCTTAAATAAATCCTCTACCCTTTAAGAATTTCCTATTATTATTTTTCTACAATTTTCAAATAATTGGAATTTTTTTATTCCCCACTTATTCTTTGATGATCTATCTTTTATGGTTACTATATGAAATCTTAATTTCACTATTTCCATTAAACATTTGGGATCTTGAAAATTCCTTATGTGTTTTTATAGAACATAATACTATTTCCTCATTTTATGAAAATGTTTGAGAAACAAGTTCCCTTCAGAGACATGGAATACGTCATTCAAATGAATAATAAATCTTGATTTTAGAGTCATTTTTGTAATTTATATAATAACTAACTAGTATTGTGAATTTAGTTTCATTCTATAAAACACCCCATCTTCCATATCCATTAATCAAATTAAATTTCCTTTAATTTTTTTTCATTTCTCATGAGGAAAATATTTTCTGTATAATATTTGTTTAAAAGTTATCCATTCCATGTTTTATATTTCATCATTCTCCCTAGTATTATAGATCAACTTACACAATTGATCAATATCTCCCTTTATACAATACACCTATATCACTACCTTTTGTAATCATATCAAACCAATGCTAGAAAATTATTTTCAAGGGACTTGATCTAGTTCTCACCTACCAATATATTAGTAACCCCAATAAAATATTGGGCTGCTATTACATGAAATGATTCATCATATGTGTACAATGTCATGTAGAATCTTATTTCTCCAGTCAATACAGGTTATTTTTCATAACCTAAGTAAGATATCCTAATATTGTAATTATCTTAATTTCTCTAACAACAACTTTTATGGATTCCTTAGTGGTAAAATGCCTACATTACCCAAGGGTATTGATATATTTATCTATATTATGCGCCATTAATAAATAATGGAACTCAATATGTTAGCTCATAATCATCATGATTATTGAGCCATAAAATATAACAAATAGTTATTTATTTTAAATACCAAATGTAATTATTATAATTATCATGTCAGTAAGTTTTTTTTTGAAATATAATCCCCAAGGATACAACCAAACTTGATATTATACCAATTATAACGACACTGACCCCTAAATTGTAGAATAATTAGTTATTTTAATATAATATATGATCTTATTATTTAATCTTATCAGGTATTTGTTAATAATATTTCATCATTACCCTTGTTTCTGGTGTTAACTATTTCATTTTTTAAAACCTGATTTATTGTGTCTTTCTTGGTTCTTGTAAGCGGAATATATTTCTATCATAAAAATAATTAAATTAAGGTCATATATATCATATTTTTTCATTATATATATTATTATAATCACCAAAGGGAGTTTAAAATTGAAATTTAATTTCATCACATTGTGGATATGGTAGGTTGTATGTTATCACGAGCGACTATAGTGTTCCCTTAATTTTTAAAGGGAATGGAATATGATGGCATATTAATTCCTCTAGAATCAATATCATGTAATTATTATCATATATATCTATTATGTCCATTATTATACTCATCCAAGTATGTGGTGATGAAGAATATTACCCAACAGTGTGGATATGGTATGTCATACATATGCATGTATGGTGCTTTCATTTTTCATAGGATGTATAAATGGTGGAATATGGATATCCCATAATCATGATAAAATATAATCATATATATTATTCTATAATTATTACTTTGTTGGGGAAGAAATTAAGAGTAAGTAGAAGAATAAATAAAATTGAAAGTGTTGATAAAAATGATCACATATTTATAAGTAGATCCTCTTTTATTTCATCTCATATAGGGCCTAGGGTTGATGTTTTTAGAAAACTAGATCTTTCCAAAAATTTATAAGAATGTTATGAAATGAAATAAGTAGGGGTTGGTCAAAATTTATGGTTCAATTTGGTGTTAAGAAGATGGGTTACATGCCTTGAAAAAGTTTCTCATATGCAGTTGGCTGTATCACATGCCTATCGGGAAGCCAATCATGTAGGAGATGCTTTATCTAAGAAGGCGATTGCGGCGATGGATGCGATGTGGTCTTTTACGATCCCTAGTTTCTGTGCTTCACTTTTGGACCCAAACATGTATGGTGTTATATAATCGAGGCTTTGTAAGAATCCCTAGCTGTCAAAATATTTTTCTTTTTATATAATAATGTTCTTAGGGCCAGTTCTCCTGGTTCCTGGGCTTTTAGGTAAGTGATGGAGTATGCGCCCTATTATAATTGATGTGAGGGGCACCATAGGAATATATAAAAAATATTAAGATAAAATACTGTTATTCAAGAGAAAAAGACTACCAAATTTTCTATAAATGAATAAGGTATTAAAATTTCAACCGCATATTATCCCATTTGTAATTATTTATTATTTTGATGATTTTTTAATAATTTAATAAAATATTAATTATATAAAATATCATTATTGTCAAATTTGGTAATATTAATTTTAGGGGGCATTAAATACGTAAATAAAAACTAGGGATTAAAATATAATACATTTAAACCTCTATAAAATGTTAATTAGATCTAAATAATATATTTCACACAATTACAAATTCAAATTGTAAAAAAAATTATATTTTTAAAACCATTTATTTTATTATTCAATTAATAAAATACATACTATATTAGAATTAAATAAGCATTTAAGGAAATTATATCATCCCTAAAAATTAAAAATAATTTTCCATGATGAAGATAAATATTATATATTTTAAATGACAATTTATAGTCGAAAATATCATTTTAAAAACCATATATTAAAAATTTTGTACTTATTAAAAACCTTGGTGATTATAGTATAAATTTATATCAAATATACTACTATAAAGGACCAAATATCATCCATATGAGTAAAAGTGGAAATAAAATTGAAAAATGGATGATATTTCTCTATATATACTCAAAAAATAATATTTAGTGAGATTTTGTGTGTCTTTAAATAGTTCTATGTATGTTAATAAAAGACATTTTATTAATTTTCTTCACATTTCAAAAGTAATATGTCAGCATTATATAATAATTAATGTTATTTTTTAATATATAAATATTAAAAAAATTAGTATCGTAAAATTAAATTAATTATGATCAATGTAATGTTTTATATTAATTCATTATTTATACTTACTTCTATCCATTTCAATAAAACATCTTTAATTTGTTAATTTACATTTTCTAGACTTCCGCAAGAAATGCACAAGCCTTTGGATAATGTTATTTTCACATAATTCATAAAAACAATTAAACAAAAATAATCATTAATGAATTATAGTAAATAATAAAGTCACAAAAGGTTTTTTATCTCTTTTTTAAGATCTACAAGGAACCAATTTTCAGTTTTCCAACTCTAAATTGGCGATGTGTCGACAACGAAATTTATATTTATATTTATCGTGAAATAAATAAATATTTACATACTATCATTTTATAATTTATATTAATATTTAAATATAATACATGATTCATCACATTAATTTAAAGAAAATTTATATAAAAATTATTTCATGATGATATCATAAAAGATAATATGTTATATAGAAAATTGTTTTTTACTATTAAAAAGGTCAAATTTTTTTCTAAAAATTATCAAAATTTAACCATAGAATAATTTGGAAATTAAGAATTCATAAATGAAGTTAAATTATAGGATAAAATTTTTTAATGTGTCAAAAATTAATTATAATAATTTTTTAATAAAACTAGTTCTTTAAAGATAACATATATTTAAATAATTCAGAGTCTTAACTAAAATAATATATGTTTATTTTATAAAATTTTTTAAATCTGTATTGTATTTAAACCTTATTTATTTTTCATAATATAGTAATTAATATACAAACATTCCAATTTAACAGCTAGTTTATAATGATCGTGTTAAAATAATAAGATTTCATTGTATATTAGGATTATTTTAAGATCATTGTTGGGTGCAATGTAAGGCATCAAAGAAATTGAATTTAAGAAGAGAACTACCATAGAATATTAGGGCGTTATATAAATTACCTTATTATTAGGATTTAAAAAATACCATCAGTATGCGTTGGTGTATTTTTTTTACCAAGAATCCCACTCAAGGGTTCTCATCCATTTATAAAACTTTCGTGACCCATTTTTTGTTTATCATTTGAAATTTTATGTTCACTATTTTCATTTAATAATTGATAATAAAATTATTATTCTAATGCATTATTAGATTTACAACAAACATATAAAGAATATTTTTCATTAATATTTTATATTTATCACTACATTCATTACATGTTTCATCAAGAATTTTAGGGTATTCAAATTTATCATAATTGGAAAAATTTTCCTTTATATTTTCAATTTTAGAGTGATTAGAAATATAAATAAGAGTTTCATAAATATTATTAACTACCTCATATTTGTTTTTTATAAAACAAAATTTTCATCTTTCATTATTGTCTTCTTCGCATGAGTCAAACTCACTAGAACTATCTTTAGAGGAATTCCTTGTTTCATTCATCACATTATTTGGACATTTTTCAATATATAAGTACCATTTATTTTAGATTAATTTAGAATATTTAACATTGATATAAAATTATTTTTTTCATAATAGGTAACTTCTCCCCATTATTTTTCATTCACCAAAATTTCTCTTCTATCATAGTTTACAATATAATTGTATTTTATCAAGAATTTATTCTTCCTATAAAAATTATTAAATATCATGGAAAATGATATTTCTAAATATCACTGTTTTAATCAAAATATGCCCTAGTTGAAAAATAGTCTATGGATTTTGTTCTTTATCATTAAATAAGATATTTCGAATGTAACTAATTTTTTCATTGGTTCATCATCAAATTATTTCAAATTAATTTTTTCATAATAAATCATGAGTTTTGAAATCAGTAATTTTAATGGTATTGTACATATATCACAATATTGATTATTGGAATAAGAGGTTTCCCTCCATATGTCTAGTAAAAATCATTGGAGTCTCATCATGTGGTTCATATCTTCAATTTTCATTTAATGTAAAATAATCAGACTAAAAATTTCTTTAATCCAAAGATATATTTCAAAAATTTATTCATAAGGTTTCGTCATTAATTTATCACAATTTTTTGTAAAGGAATTCAAGAATGTTTATTTACTAATTTACATTCTTTAATGAAGCAAAAAGTGTATCCAAAATTTTCTAGGAAATTAAATATACAAAAATTATACTAAATTCTTCCTATCCATATGAACGATATAATGAATTCATTGATTTAGAGACATAATAATAAGTGGTTGTAGTGGAAAACTCCAAACAACTCTATCTGCTTTAATATTTTAAAATTTATTCTTTATTACAGTCTAAATATCTACACACATACATTATCGATATTTTTTTTTAATATTTCATAGAGAAAAGTTTTCTCTATTAAATTAGGATTTCCTATTTGTATTCTTACCATTTTATAAATTATTATCCATAAATATATAAATTTATAAATAGTATAATTTTTTATATTTATGGGTAACAACTAGATAATACATAAAATAAATAAAAATCCATTAATATAAAATTTTGGTCGATGTTTATAACTAAAAAGGGTGTATTTAGATTCCAGTTAATATTTTTTAAAAAAGTATTTAAAATAATAAAGATGAGTTTATATTAAAATACATTTAATTAATACTATAGTTATATCCAAATATTTTATTCTGAATAACCTCTCATAATATTTATGAATCTCATATAGAATAGTATAATAATTATTCCCAACTTTTTATATTAATAAATATTTACTAAATAATAGAAATATCACTTGTAAATGATAACTATAAATATAAATTTTTATTAAATATATTTTTTATCTAGTTTGAAATATATAGTGAAAAACATAAAGAACATTGTGGAGATTAATATAGTGATTTTATCCTCAGGATTAGTCCTAGTCTAATCCACTTGGAAATCATCCTCTATAAACCCATTTCCTGAATAAATAAATTGTTTGATAACCATACATAGGTTTCACAAATAAAAACATCTCACCAGAATTATGTTCTATACCAAACCGCTTCTATATTTATATATCAGATAAAAAAATTGTGTAACATTAAATAGAGGTTATGTAGTACTCTAAATTATAGTATAATATATAGAGATCACGAGATTAATGATTATAATAAACATAACATGAAAGGTGGGAAATGTGTGGATATAATAGAGAGAAATGAATTTTAGTAAAATAAAGAATTGGGTTATATCATTTTATAGATGATCCTTCTTATCTCAACTATCACAATTGTAACGACCCAAAGTTTCATTAATGGAAATCCATCTTGATCTAATTAGTTGTCACTTTATGTTTGTATAAAGTTTCAACTTCATTGGTTTTATGTTATGAATTTTGACCATTGCTAATATAGACATTGAACAGTGATCACATGATTAGTATAAATATAGGACTTTAACAAATCCAATTTACTCAGACAAAAGAAGTGATGGCCTCCTCCAGTAGAATTTCTCCATACGAAGCCCATTTATCAAAGCTTGGAAAAGAGGTGGAATCCTTGGGCTTCTCTCTTGACCAAGACCAAGCTGAGGTTCACCATGTCAATCTCGAACGGGACCGTCTACGGGAGAAGTGGAAGTTGATAGAAATTATCTCCCGAGCGATGTTGTCCGAGCCACCCCAAGAGTCTGTCACAATCACACACCTTACCCTTAGGTCTTATGCTGCTGTTTTAAGGGGTTATGTAACAAATAAGTAGTACTATGTTCATGTAAATTATTTTTGTATATAATAATGAATATAATTTCTAGTCATTTTTGATACATTGTAAATAGTTTTTAAAGTAAAAATGGTGTTTTTAGTTATTATTTAATTAAGAAATATATTTTATTAAATTAAAGGGTTTTTAACTTTAAAAATATTATAATAAAATAATAATAATAATATTAAATTTATTTTTATTAAATATAAATTATCTTGTAATTTTATGAATGCAATTAAAATTTTTATTAAGGTTTGAAAGCCATTTCTGTCAAAACCCGTGAATTTTCAATAAATGTCTGTTTTTATTTTAAAAGTGAAAATTCACATATTTAGAAAACTATTTAGATAAAATAAATTTTATTTTTGGAATCAGGATGTCGAAATTATCCAATAGTGAATTTTTCATAATTTTCTGAGACAATCAAATTTTTGGGTACAAATTAAATAACGTTTAAATATATAATGCGTTTTATGACATCATAATGACCCAATAGTGATGTAATAAAATACTATAATCTTTCTTTTCGCCCAATATATGTTTTATTATTAAAATAATGTGATTTTGGGTTTTTTGACTTAATTGTCAAAGCATTAATGGACCCCTCAAGACTTATTCAACACTTTTCTTTTTTCAAATTAATTTCCATGGGAGTGTGACTCACCTCCACATAAGAAACCTTATTATTTTAATAGGTTCGGACTTTGTACCTATAAAATATTGTTTTCCTCTTACCTTTTCCACGAAACATTGGAAAAAACTGTGGGATGGTTTGTGGTTTGGAAAATTTAATATAAGGGGTCCCAAACCTGAATAATAAAAATTTCCCTCACCTTTCCTATATAAACCCACCCAAGCTCCCACTTACTCCTCACTCAAAGCCCTTGGAGTTCATCCAACCTCTGACCTACTCTCTCTATAATCCTCCCAAGGTGCCCCATGCTCCCAATAAGCCACTCACAAGCCTCTCTCTAGCCTTTGGAAGCACACTTCCAAGTAATTGTTTTTTTCTTCCTTTTTCATTTTTTTTCCAATTTTCTTTAAGTTATTCTTACCTTTTAATTTAAATTATAAATGTTTAAGTACGGTTTCAAACCTCCCTCATACTTCCCTATTTACTTTTTAATGGTGGGATACCCTTTCTCTCTCATTAAATTCCTCCCATGTACACCCGTTACTATGCCGAAATTCCAAAAGGAACTTCTCTCTCTTCTTTTACATTCAAGCAATAATTTTGTATCATGAATCAAAATTACATTTCAATTTTTGGGAAATGTATCTATATGACCTCCTTAATTTCAATTAAATGAAAATATGATGAGGAAACCCTTTCTCTATCATCAACCATTTTTATGAATTCTTATGTAATGTCGTTACGCTGCTGAAATCGCACCGATTTTCTAAGCCAATGTCATTGTGTAGTGAATACCATGGCCATTTCTCCATCAAGGGTATTCAACTTTATGCACATTTACTTATTGATTTTAAAGTTTCATGTATGAATTCCACATTCCTTTATCATGGAATAAATGGTTATGTTTTATGAATCCATGTTTTATGATCCATGTGACACACTTATGCATGAAATGAAATGTCTAAGAAGGGTGCACCCTTATAGCACTCTAATGAATTGGGTAAAGTATAGTATCACGATACGTCATGTGAAATGAGTGTTTACTCATTCTAATTCAAGTGCAATGAGGGTTTACTCATGCTTTATGTGCAATGAGGATTTACTCATACTCCATGTGCAATGGGCCTTGGCTCATTCTAATTCTATGTTAAGTGTTGTTGCCCCATTTCCATGTTATGATTATCTTGCTTTATCATGCCATTATGTTCATGTTTTTCTTACTCTCTATTGATATTCCTATTGTCTAACATGTATTTTAATCCTCATGTTATTCCATGTGTACTCCCTTACTGGGCTTTATAGCTCACCCTTTTCTTATGCATGTCCTCAGGTTATCCAATGCAATGCTATGTACGAGGGAATGTAGTGGTCATGTAAAGGAAGTTTTCAATAAAGATGTTGTATTTCATGTTTTTTGTTTTTATGTAATGATCCTAAGCCCCAGAGACACTAAAAATCTCGATATTAATTGTATCAAGTGAAATTTTATGTAATAAATCATGTTTAAGTTGTAATAAAAAGCAGGGTTGTCATAACATTTGTATTAGGCAGTGATATATGAACACATGATGATGTTCCTTGATGTTAATATATGGTAACCATTGAAGTACAGTATTGTTAATTTTTCACATTAATAAATATTTCATTGTCAAGTGCATGTGTTAATCATGTCTTTATATTTTTCTACTATTATCTATGATATTATTTGTATAATAATAGGATTATTTCCTAAAATGTCCCATTTAAAACAATTCATTAAATGTTCTTATTCTTTTCATGAAATATGATTTCATTAAATTCCTATGACTACAATCTAATTCTATAAAAAATGTAGTTTCAATATTATATTTAAGAAATATAATACCATAAATTGGAAAAATATCTTAAAAGAGTGTCATTTAATATTCCATGGATGTTTTGACACATTGTGATTGTTCTGATCAGATCCATTAATAATTAATATCATACATCATATTAAGTTATGTTCAATTCAATACTTTATTAAATTATAAGTAATTGACATTGTTAGTCTACATAAATTTGTAGTTTATTGAAATATTACATAAGATTAGTCAGTTTTTTAAAATAAACATGATAATATAATTACATTGATTTCATAAGGTAGTTTATTAAAATTATTATGTGCTTAAATTAATTGTTTTAAATAATTATAGAATATTCGTTGTCACTTTATAATAGTTTTTCGATTTCATGATTTCAGATGTGGTTTATTTAAATTTTTTTGTTGGTAATCAATTGATTGGAATATAACATCAAAGATGTTCTCAGACTAAGATAAGTCATATAGTCTCATGAAACTTTTGAGATTTATTCATTGGTTGATGAACCTATAATGTGATCATTTTTATACTTTGTAAAATATTTATTTTCAAGTATTATTCATACCATCAATCAATTATTCATGTGGTAGATACAAGATATTGATAATTTTCTAACTCATGGTGTGTAGTCAATATCACTAAGCTCTGTAGTCATTTGATGATACATGCAATTTATTGTATATTACAGATAAATTTTATCATTCGTAGAACATAAAAATTATTATAAATAAAATAATTATTTTTTGGTTTACTAAAAATTTTATTACTAGACTAATCTAGTAATGATACATTTATAAAAATATTTTATTATATATTTATATATTACTATCTTAAAATAAAATATCCCATTATGATCACCACATTAGACCTAAGAATCGGGTTTTCTTTTGGATGAGGTTTTTGGTATTGATTCAACAAACAAGAATTATATGGTAATTTATATGAACAAAAAATTCACTCGTATTCTATTTTTTCACACCATAATTTCTCATGTTTAGCTTTGGAATGGTCAAGTGAAAACCATTTTAAAGCTACCTACATTTTATGTTTTGAAAAATGGGATTCATAAATAATACTTATTCTTATATATATCAACACATTATACATCCATTATTGGTTTTGTGATGTGGTTACATAAATTAATATTTTCTAATTTATTTTTCAATAGTCATTTCTATTTGTCAAAATCATTCAAGATTACAACTTTTTTCATTATTTTTGGGTTGGATTTTATACATTATATTTGAAAAGTATTTATTAAAGGATAATATATATTTTAATATCTAATCATTGCAATTATTGTTTATATATATGTACGTTGAGAATAACACGTATACATAGTATAATCTTCCTTGAAACACCTCTTGATTTTTTAAAACAAGAATACTAAATCCCTGTGATTAAATAAATGAAACTAAATATTCACCTAAACGAGTATACTATTTTTCAAATCCTCAAATTGAATCACTCCCCAAATAATACACCAATGCATAACATAAATGTTAATTACACACACACCCAGATATATATATATATATATATTGGTACACTAAAACCCCTTCCATAATTGTTTTCCTCTCTCATATCCCCTAAGATAAAATCACTTTAGTTAATAATAATTCACAAAAACTCTCATTACCATATCTTAACATTCACTGCTTGAAGTACCTCATCAGATCCACATTATCCATTTAATGACTAGGATTATATCATAATTACACTATGATCAATCTATTATGTATTATACCTCATTATACTTGATCTCAAACATAAAATCTTACAATAATTCCTCTGATACTACCTATAGAATACATGAATGTTCTAAAACATCAAGACATCATATCATGCACCACACATGCATGAGAAATCACACTGTGCATACACTTATGTAATATTACAACCAAATAGAGAGTGGTGGATTAGGGATAGTTGTCCATATATAACATTAGAAATATGTATATGGAGGTAACCCCAAGAAAATATAGTTATCGATTTCCCTATACAAATGGGCGTGGAGTGAATTAAATAATAAAAAATATAAAGTGTAGTTAAATACTATACTAATGGAAAGTATATAAACTTAAAATCATTTTTCACTATCATCACACATGACACATGACTTCCACTACTATGGTATAAATATTAAATAATATTAAATGATTCATTATTAATTAACTAATTCTACATTAGTTAATATTATTCCATTTTAATTTCCATGACTAACATTTTCATCATCTCATTAAACATTCGACTTAACTATTTATTATGTTCTTTAATTTCCAATTTTTTATTATCATAAGTAAGAATAAATAACTAAACTAATTCTATATTTAAGTCATTATAATTTCATAAATATATAGGTACTGAAGAATAAAACCCAAGATACCATATAAAATAAGCATTAATATTGAATATCATCAAAATGCATACTATAGTCAGATATTGATCATATTAATTATATTCGACTATATGACCTTCATATAAGAACTATATTAGAATAACCCATCATTGAGAAATCCCTGCTCTAAACTCATTTAAATTACCAAAATCTACCAAACCATTTTTATCACTTAACATTAGATATCTTAGGCCTATATATTCACATCCGGCACTCATTCCACCATCATATTCATAATTAACAACAATTTTCAACGACATAATCACATGGGCCTCTTGTGATGTCACAATCATCCACACAACCATACCCAAAGGAATCCCTACCCATTACACATAACCACACTAACCATATTAGGCTAACAATAATTCATTTATGTTTTTTAAATTATTGACCATATATATATAGTTTAATTTTTTAATTATAATTTTCAAGGAAACTATAACCATTTAATCAAGGCAATTAAGACTCTCAAAATCAATAATCGTCTTTCTCATCACCAATTAATTCATTTTTAACAAAAAGACATTTTAAATCCATGTTGAATAAATATTTTTATAATGAAAGGTATTCTAAATTAATAAACCTATATTAGTAGATAGAAATTTGTAAAACCATACCAAAATTCATCCTAAATTAATTGTATTTTTAATCATTTCCTTGATGGTTAGAAATTGTTCTTCCCATCCACATTGATTTAATTAATAATAACTTCTGAATTTATGTTGTGTACTTATTTCAAGAATTTAACCATGCGATAAAATATTAAAACCTATTAAATAACACACTATCTCACAAATATCATGTAGCTATAATAAACACAGTTTATATTTATTTCCAACCAATAATTTAATCTCCACATCTGGAAATATTAAATTATCTAAATATTTTGTATTTTCAACTTCAATTATATAATATTCAAAATTATAAAAAAATATTATCACAAAAATTTATTAAATAGTTTTACAATACAACATGTTATAGTTTTCATTTTATAAAATAATGATTAAAATACAACATAAAATTATCTATTTCTCTATCATGGATAATTTCTAGAAAAATATTCACCATTATTTATCATGTAATATTTTTATCAGATAACATATCAAATCATGTGATTATTGTTTTTCTATATCCTTTACAATTTCCATTAATTAATGTATCAAATACAATCTTAATAATATATTTCAACACATTATTTCCATTAATAATTATATAATAAATACTATAAATTAAACTTTATATTATTTATATTCATGTTTAAGTATATTATAAACATTTTAACAAATGTGATAAAATTTTCTAAAGTATAACATTGATTTACATGTTTAAAATAATGGAAAAACTCATCATTAATATTTAATGTTTATAAATTCTATTTTAAGAAATATAAATCTACATGGAATAATATTTCAATAAGAGCTATACTAATATTTATATTCTAGAAATATATAGGGAATAAATTATGAATATTCCGTAATATAATGTTATCCATAATATTAAATTTTTTCAAAGCAATATGTAAATTATATTTTATTAATTTAATAAGTCAACCTACAATATTCTATTACTCATCCATTTAATTTCATTAATATAAAATTATTGAATAATAATAATGAAAACATGTGATAACTTTTTCCTATTTATTTTTAAATTTAAGAACAATTTAAAATTAAAATTAAAATTTCTTGAAATTTATAATTAATAGATAAATATTTTAATCAACTAAATATTTAATTCCTAAGGTTATGTGTCTTATTAATTTAATTCATGTCATATTATTCTATGAAATAATGATTATACTTATTTTATACTTCTTGTTATGTACAAACTATGAGAGAAAATATTTATTAATTTAATTTCTGATTGAGGAATTTTCATTTTCCAGTGTCCATATAAAAATGAACAAAATAAGTAATATTAATAATAATTCATTATTCTGTGCATATTTTCATATTATTGAATAATATTTCCTCATGAACTTATTTTATTGATTATTATATTACCATGCACAATGAAACCCATTTACACAAATGAATGTTAAAAATGATATGAAAACAATTAGACTTTCAAAATGGGTAATTAGAAGATTTTATACCTATAGTGGAAGGATTCTCAAGACTACAACTAGAAATAATAGAGATATAGGGGAGGAGGGGGTATATTTATTTAGTGAGGATATTTTAGGTCTGAGATGTAGGGAATAAACTCAGATCAATTATGGATGGATCACATGAATCAAAGAAATGGATTTAGGTTCACCCAAACTTGAGGAACAATGATAGACTCTAATAGGAGAAAACTATTTTTTTATAAATATTTTGATATGAGTTTCAAGTAGATATTGAATTCATATTAAATTCATATTATAACAGTTTTCATTTTAATTATTCCCATAAAGTATTTTAAAATTCCTAAAATTTAATAGTCTCAAAGATTATGTTTAAACATATTTAATGTTAAAAACCATTAATTTATATGTTTTTACATTAATTTAGGTGGAAAAGTAATTTTATATTGAAATGGGAGGTAAAATTGTGGAATTAATGAAAATATTACTTCTCCTATTTGAAATAAAAACAAGTTGAGTAATGGTAACCAAGATATACCTTTATGTGCTTGGACACTCTAATATAATTATTATAAAACCAGATCTTCCCTTATATGAGATATCTAATTGGTGGATGACCCATATGTGAGAATAAGATAAACCTCACCAAACCTTTAAAAATCAGGTGTTAAGATTATGTGGGCATTGTGAATATTAATTAACCACTACATATATTACCAAGTAACATTATGTGAGATTAAAAAATAATAGATTATCCTTTTATTGAAATGAACAAACACTTACAAAAAAACCTATATGGATGTGTTACAATAATGAAATTATGGATTTAATTTAATAACGAACATAAACGATTTTCTCCCTTTATGGATCCTTATGTAAAAACTTCCAACCTTTACTTATAGTAGGAGTGGGTATTTATATAATGCAAGATGAAAATTTATTATATTAAAAAATAATAATTTCCAAGGCTAACAAATTACATCTAAATTTTTAAAAAATATTTATAAAAACACAAATATTAAACACATAAGAACAACATCAGTTCATAGTATTCTATTATTAAACTCACAAACATAAGAATTTATTTAAGAATTAATATAATTAACAAATTAATTTCACAATATTATTTTGATACAAAAAAATTAAATACATAATTTTCATAACCATTGATAAAATATCATGATTTAAGAACTATAACAAATTATTCAATACCCTCGAAAGAAAAAATAATACTTGAGAATATTTTAGGCCATGACATAAGATTCTTATCTACTAATTCTCTTCCTTGATATGTAATACAAAACCATTAGTGAGTGAAATTTAATGTGGATATTTTGACAACCCCTTGAGACACCTCTCAATGATTTTTCTATGTTTGGAACATATCCAACACATAGGGTAACAAAACACATAACAACACAACATCTATAAATTAGAATCATGACAAGCTTTTAGTGGATACACCTATCAAACATTAATTATGCCATTAATATAACATTTTTTCAAGGTGATGGCTCAATATCATATATTAACATGAGATTTTATAATTGTACTGAAAATAAATAAAAAAAATTCTTTATATATAGAAACACATATTTCGATCTTGTACCCAATTAAGGACACAAATCACAAGGGACACACTGACAACATTTACAAATTCAACCATTATTGAATGTCAATAAAACATGATTCAAAAAACACGATAGAATAAAAAACATAAAATTCATTTCGAATTTATTTAAATAGTAATCATATAACTTTATAATTTAGAAAAAAATATTATATCAAACATAAAAAAATACATATAAATTCCATCACAACGTGTTAAATTCTAAACCACGATGATAAAAACCCTTATCAAGGTTTCGTCAAATTAATAATTTTAAGGATAAAAATCCTTTAACTGAAAAAATTTAATTCCCTCTTCATATCATGGTATTTATTAAATTACTATTTATTTTAATTAATACAATATATTTTGAAAAATAAATTGTAAAATAAATGAATTTCTCATAGAACTTATACTTTTTATTTATGAAAACATTCTACCATAATTTTGTTTTTAAAATTTATTACTAGTAAGACTACTAAGATGACCAATAAATTTAAAAACATTGTTCATCATGATTTTCAATATTTTAATTATCTACCAATTTGTGTAATTAAAAATATTTACATGTTTCATGTTGAACAAATTGGTAATTTTGTGCAATGTAAAATACTCCTAGCATGATGTATATCTACAACATTTCACATACCATCCATGATAACATAAATAGAGAAAAAGGATATATGATTTCATCAACTTCTTTTAATTCAAATAACAGAACTCTACAATGATCATTACAATGTTAATATCAATAACTAATAATTTAAAATTATATTACTTCATTTTAAAAAAGACATGATTCATAAACAAACCCCTTGTCTGAGATAATCCACTTTATCCAGTGATATATATTTTTCCATGATTGTTAACCATAAATTGTTTATCAAGTACAAACATATGAAGAAATTATAATGTATTTGACACATTTCATTACCTTCACATGTTTTAAATTAACACCACATAATATTCCATAACTAACTCAATAACATTAATTAATATATATTGATATGGTAAGAATAAAAATTAAAGTATCCCATACACCACATCAAGATATTTTCCACTTTATGTAGTATTGAATCACCTATTTTTTTAAAAAATAATATTGGAAAATAATATGTCATTATGGCTGAAGTATCCCCTCTCTTAATATGCTTGGATCCATAACACACATGACCAGTACATGAGAAATATATTCAGTGAATATAATTAATGTTGTCTAAAACCACATCAGAAAGAAATTCATATACACAAACCAAAACATATTTTAATTTATGTCAAAATATAAAAAAAATTAATCTAACACGTGTTAGATAATAAATTAAAAAAATCATACAATATTTAATTTCGCAAAATAATGACCCATATCACCAGGACAGATTGAAGACTATATTATTTAAAAAATTATGAACTAAAATAACCCCCTCTTCTAGACCATAAATACAATAATACGAGGATTATACAAGAGTACATGATGCTTATGATGAAATAAATCCCTCTCCATACTACATCTTCTAATAACTGAGCCTGAGGGGAGAGTTATATAATGATATAAATAATGTTATAGAATCAATTTCTGAAGACTATTTCTCCATATAAACACTAAGATCAAGGAATGAGTTATATATAATATCTAGGTAGGAAAATAGGTATTGGTTTGAATAAAATTAATTATATTTCAAAAATTATAATGGATCTAGGATTTAATAGGTGGGTTTATATATGGTGATTGATGAGGTTTCCATACAATCATTCTAAAGGGACAATAATCGATGAATGGAAAACACATTATTATAAACATTTATTGGATATAAATTTATGGTTTTCAGGATCAACAAAAAAAAAGGAATAAGACACCATATATCCTGAGTAGTGCATAAAAATACAATAACATAGGTTCTACACAATTGGGTGAAATGTAATTTTTTTGTTGAATAAAATAACTCTACTTGTGAAGTGATCTCATAACTTCCCACCAAAATTAACTAACTCCTCGTGAACTTCATGTAAGAAGAACCACCAATACCTAGATGACCATAAAAACTTCATCATTATGAAGAAATTCCATTTATCACTCTGATAATGAATAAAACTAAATTTCATATCTAACTCTTTAATCAATCATTAGTCCCATGACATGGAAAATATCCCTAAACCTTTTATACACATTTGTAATGTAAATATATATGTGTACTCCTATGAGAATTATTTTCATCATCCCAAAATGTGAATATATTTAATGAATCACTTGTTGGATGTATTTTGAAATAAATTTATGGGTACATCATTCTAGATCCATTTCTAAAAAACAAAAAATTACCTAACCCAGGGTATAAATTTTCATTAATTTTAATTAGTTAAATCAATTTTATCCTATTTACGTCATCTAACAAGATCAAACATAGGTGCACACAAGAATCATGCATGAACCCTTACAAGGAATGTACCCCTAAATAAAGATAACTTTTCATAGAATGTACAGTAAATATAATGGTATTTGTAGGAGATCAATGTGGTTCCCAAAATATCATATACCTCCTTATATAACTTTTTTTACAACACATACTAAGAAAGAGTGAAACTATTTCCCTACCAAACATTGCATCCTCATTGGTTCTTAACAATAATACCTCTCAAATCTCAAAAATTTCTTAAATGATTCCACTATGTCATGGAACCCTCCAGCTAAATGATCTCTATTGGGATGATAATGGAGAATGATAGAAAATGATTCTCCAAACATGCCTCCAATAGTATATAAAGTTTATGCTCACACCAAGGATGTATAATCAATCACATGGGTGGTATTTCAGTCAAACATATTTGAGAAGAATGATATTACATGAGAAAACCCATAAAAAACTATATCTCATAATAAATAAATAATCAATTCCAATTCAATATTTGATGTCATTAATAAATTAATACAACAAAAATGATAAATAAGAATAAACAAATCCTCAGTATTGACAACAAGGCTAAAAAATATTCAGAACAACTCCATGAACTAGCTATGTCCAACAATATTCAGCCAAATCCTAATAAATAGAAAAATAGGATATATATATATATATGTGTGTTTGTAGAGTTTCCATTAAATTTAAATTCAATGGTATCCTCCTTGGAACCTCTCATAAAAAATGTGAATAAAGCATACTAAAGCCTAGTGAGTAAATAAATGAATCTAATTGATCACCCAAACAAGTGAAATATTAATTTATCATCCTCAATAGGTTTCTATCACTAAATAACACATAATATAATAACCAAAATGTTATTAATATATATATATACAAATAGGTACCCCACAACCACTTCCCCATTAATTTTATACTCTCACAATGCATCATCACACGTCAGGATCTATCTTCTATTTTATAAATAAACATACACTACAAACCATGGGAAATAATATCATACCATGAAACAAATGCAACACATATTAACCTCAATATCCTTGATATATTAACAAGTTTTATTTAAAAAATAAATCATAACTGATGAATTATGATCAATACATATATCTATCTAATCCCAAACATTACACATACTCAACAATTCTTCATATAACATCTTATGAATATATGAATTATTAATAAACTTCTGTCATCATATTTCACATCACACATGTATTATAAATCTGACTCATTCATACCCATACATTATAATACAACTAATTGGAGAGTAAGGGAGAGGGTGTAATTACCCATCCATATCCTCTCCAACATGGATGTTGGGGATCACATCCCTTGAACCTATGGTAATTTATTTCCATTACAACATTAGTGGGTTGTGTGTGAAATAGAAAAACAAACAAAAAATACATATCTCATAACAACACTAAGAAAAACTGCCTAGCCTTTTACTCATCTACCTCTGTCATCTCATAGAGCACTGGATTTGCACTGCTAATGTCTAGATATAAAATAAGCATACCTGAATCAATGTTAATACATTAATGTTACATCAGTTAATATTATTCCATTTTCATTTATATGTTTAACAATTTAATATTAGAATCTATCTACAAACTACACGATTTATTCATTGGTTGTATTATCAAGTATATCATCATTATAAAGAAATTTCATGAAACAACCTCATTCTTGGTTTAATTTCTAATCATTTCATAAAAATTATAGTAATCTATGACCCATCTAATGATACCACTTAAACTGAAAACATATGATGGAAAACATCAAATGAAGTCATGCAGTGGGTAAGTGATCACATTAATAACATCTGACTATAAGTCCATCATGTGAGAATTAAACAAAAAATAGAAATTCATGTACATGAGATATTATAAACTCATATAGACTACCCATATTAACCATTCTATTATAAATAATATCCCATATCATATATCATTCCAATATCATCACATCCAACACCCCATTTCTCAATAAGTGTCATATCTGGAAACCTATTCCACCAGCATCATTATGACCCTCACCCAATAGAATTACAATAATTAACACCAACATAGAATCTGGCATTAATAACCTTTAATCATAACTACGACAACAATATTATGATATCAGTCATTCTTATAATGTGTCCTCATTCTAAATTATATTTATATAATAAATTTTTTCACACATAATTTAAAAAGAATATTTGAGCATAATATCAATTCATTTAGGTGACTCATAATATTGAATAGTCTGGATTTACACCAATTTATTCCTATTTAGAAAACAACAATTTTCAATACTAATTATTTTAAATTGTTCTTCATGTATAGTTTATCCACATTAAGAGAACTATATATGTGCAAATAAGTAGTTATAACCACTTTACAATAATTCAAACAATTATTACCTATTTAATAAATTACAAGATATGAAATACTCATTCTTATCATCCATATTTAATTTAATTAATAAATTTTTTTTGGCATTTCTTTGATTATCTATTCTAATTACAAAACTATTCTACACAAAGAAACCGTGTAGATAGAACACTACCCATTAAATATAAAATGGAAACAACAATCACATTCAATCACAATGTACAAACAAATAATTTAACCTATACATCATTACATATTATATTATATTTACATTAAATTGTTACCATTTCAATTATCAATTGTCCTAAATTATAAAATAACTATCATCATAATTTGTTAAACTATCCAACATTACAAAATTCAATCATTTTTATTTAATCAATTAATAATTATTTAACAAAATGCAGTTACATCTTTCTATAACTTATTTAATTTCAAGAATAATTACCACAATTCATCAGCATGTGAATTTTTTTATACAAATAAATTTTTAAAAAATTTGAAAATTACTTTCTATTTTATAAATTTTTTTTTATTACATTAAGAATAAAAAAATATAATTTTTTTAATCTTAACATGTCATTTTATATATTCGAAAGACAATAAAAATTATCTACATCATGAAATATTATATTTAATTTTTTAAGTAAAAATTATATTTGACTAAAAATAGTTCCCCACAAGAGAGAAAAATATCTAAATATTTTTTCTCACTTACATGTTTAAAACAATAGTAATGAACAACAACAAGAAATTATCATTGTGTATTGAAAATACCATATTTATAAAATAGTTTCAATCCATATGAAATAATAATATAACATGAACTAAATTATGGTTTCAATACATGAAAAATCAAGTGAATACATTATAAATATTCTACAAGTTATCATTATTCTTAATATTAAATATAATCATACATACATGTGAATTCCATTTTATTACTCAAATAAAATGTCATATAGTATACATTAATTCATTAAAGTAAAAAATTTACTGAAAATTATGGACTAATAATAATTAAAATATGGGATAAAATTTTCCACTTCCTTATCAATTTACTACATTACATATTGATCTATGAAATAATTATAATACATATTTTCCACATAATGTGATATAAAATTCAAGAGAGTGAAAAAATATGTTTAGTTAATTTTATATTGAGATAAATGATTGACTATGTGTGATGAAAAAATTATAAACATAACATGTATTATCGATAATACTTACCATTTCATTAAAAACTTTCATATAAATGAACAATATTACCTCATGAATTTTTTTAAAGATTGTTTTTGGATTATGGATAATCACAATAATTTACACAAAGTGAAATAGAAAGATATGATCCAACATCCAAATTAAATACAAGGTGTTGTCACAAAACCAATACCTTGAGAAAAATAAATTCATGTATATACTACTCAAAATCTGGGGGAGTGGGATAGATTTATTCAGTATTAAAATTATAGTTTGAGCATGCTTGGAAGAAATATATATCAATTTAATATAACTTGGATGGGTGAAAGTGAAGGATTTGGGATTAATCGAAATAGAGAAAGTAATAATGGACAAAATGGGGTAAATTTGGTATTTTAAAACATGATTATACACATTTCACATGGATATTAAATTCACATTAAATTCATCACAAAAATAATTTCTATTTTAATTCTTCTGATGATTTATTTTAAGACTCATAAAATTAATGATGGTTAATGAATTCATTTAAAACATTTAATATAATAAAACCACAAATTTCTAAATTTATTTCTATAAATTTATATTGGATATACCTTTAATATGAAAACTGGATGTAAAAATCGTATATCTAAGTGAATCCCATGACCTCTACGTGACTCATGAAAATTGTGTAAGAGTAATGTGGTATTATTCTTACGTGGATGAGCACCCTTATATTGAATTTATAAAATCCAATGTATCCTTATATTAATATTTGGATTCATATAAGAATAATATGTGAAAATTGGATAACCCTCACAAAAACTTTATTAATATTTTGTTATCATTATGTGGGTTTTGAAAAAACTAACTAACCCTTACATTGAATACTGAGTAGCATTACAGAATCTCCAAAAATCATGGAGTACTCTTAAGTAGAAAAGCACCAACCCTTCTATAAAAATATTAATACTATGTTAATTTTATATGAATTCATGGATTTTGATGGTATCTTAACTAAACTATTGGTGTAACATTATGCAATTCAAAGAGGCCAAGATATATTTATGCAGCCTTTATAAAAAACAACCAACAATATAGAAGGGGTATTTACATTAGGTTAGAGGAATTATATTATATTTTTAACTAAAACTATTTGCATGGAAAAAAATTACATACAACAATTTTAAAACTATTTTAAATCTACAAATTCATTAACCAAAAAATAATGAATTCAAATTTAATAAAACATTGATTAAAATAAAACATAGGATTTTGATGTAACGTAATATAATTTCCATATTTAGCTGCCAAAAATCATTTAAATTATTGAAATTACTTTCAAAAATTGAAAATCCATTTTAATAAAACTTATTATAATATTAAATAACTCTTCCATACTATCATACAAACCAAAAAAATAGAGTATCTAGAATATTTTATTCAATTATTCTAAATATATACCAATAAATTATGTAGGAATGTAAATATCCTTACCCTAGATAAGTCTAATATGATTCTCATCATTGATAATTAAAACCAATTACCTAATGAGTGGAGAAAGAAAAGTCCAAATGACCATCCCGTAAGTTACCTATTAGGAAACTTGTTAAAGCCCAAACCAAAACCACCAACCATGAAAAAGAAGTGAAATAAATAGATCTCCTAAAACATCATTAATTCATGAATTAAATATCAAATTATAAAAAAAAACCAAAAATGTTTCCAAATAACTCACATTATAGATTATATTTCAAAATTTCACACTCCCAAGTAGTCTGTTCAAAACAACTATGCCTCTATATAACAAAAACCAATGGGATAAAATTCTCATGAAACACATTCTCTTGCTGATCCATGATATAATTAGATATATCCAAAAACATTACACAATCTTCAATATCTGACTCTCCATATTAAATGATATGAGATTCATCATGGTGATATCATTGAAGTTGAAACCTGTATAAAATATTATTGTTCATTTCCATCCATGGTGGAAGTGGAAACTAATACACCACTTTTCTAAAACACTAAAACACAACTATTGAACCAATAAAACTTGGGGACCTTACTCCCATATTAAAAACACCTCATCCATCACCAACGAGAAAAACCACAATAACACATAGTTTTCATCCTCTATCTATAGCGGTCTTTACCAATGATCGACGTAAGAATTCTAATGGTCCTATACTTCCATCATCCGCTCTCAACCCTTCTGGATCTTTTCTATCCTACAACACACCACCTCTAGACCACATACTACTAACTCTATATCATTGGTCTACTCAAATAGATATTGATAAATCCATCAATAAAATTACTTGTAGGGTTTCACACCTATGGTTGAGTGATAACTATTATTGTTTGAATCTTATACGATGGTGGTTGATCCCAGAATCTTACACCAAAGTCCAAAATGTAAGCTCATTCCATATCCTCAAGTTTTTAGATACTCTAATTGATCTATCCATCCATAGGGGTTGAAAAGTATTTCTAAGTCTTATTTGGGTGAAAAATCATTCTACCATTCTATCTAGGCTTGTGAGGTATATTACAGAACATGATTAGAGAATATAGTCCTCAACACCCCATTGGGACACACTACTTCGTCCATGTACTTCATCTCTAGAACACTAATTGTAATGGAATCCCTAATCAATATAAAATGTGATGAACTCATAATTCAATATAAAAGAAAAAAAAATGAAAACATATCATCCCCAGGCCTAGGGTAACCTAGTTATAAATTCCATTGATATTTCATCCCACATAAAATTAGGGTTTTCTAAAGGCTCTAACAACCATCTAGGGACAGAATTCACTACTTCCACCATCCGATATATCATAAATCATGCCATTAACATCTTCACAAACTAATTTATATCAGAATTCCTCCTTGAGCTATAATATATCTCAAACAAACTCGTATAAAACACCAAGTTTGGGTTGTTAAAACCACATAAAAATTCCTCTCACATAGACATCGGAACATAAAAGGTATGTTGAAATAAAATGTGTTCTGGGTGATCCTAAAAAAACCCAAATATACTATCACCATGATTTGAATAGTCCTTTATCACCTCTATATATGATTTTCCACAATGAGATTAATCTTACATATATAACATGGAATATTCCACTATCATCCTAAATTATCACACTATTAAATTAGTTCCGTTTACCCTAATATAATGATTCAATAACTTCTTAATTTCCCAGCATGAATCTTAATAGTCTAGAATGACATCTCTATGAGACTTATAATTGTTATTTTTAATGATACCATTTCATTTTCATGGGTGTATGGGTATCTATAAATTTTAATCATGGAGAAACTCAATCTAAATAGACTTTCATAGATTCAAGTCCCACAAAATAATAGCACAACTCAAACTATTTTTACCTATAAAGACATGAAAAAATTCATTGATGAGGTAATGTTTTAAATGATTAAAGGAAAACACTACTTATACTATCTCCAATACATGATTAGTGTATATATATATGTCTGTTGGGGGGGGGATGTAATTTCCTTTCCCCATGAAATAACACTTCCCTATTTAGTATCAAGATTAATTCTACAACTAAATGGTATGAATGAAAAAACACCATGATCATCACCATTAATTCTAGATTTTGATGCTCTAGATCAATAATAAACTATTCCTTTAGTTATTTTAATGCATTCTGAAACTAATCAGTCAAGATGAATCCTCAGTACTTCATGGTCGAATATGTTAATGGGGATGGAATTTTTAAGAAGACAAACATTATTATTAGGTATGGATCCTGTTTTTATGGCGATTTGAGAAAAAAAGTGGAATCTAAAAATTTAAGGAGTACAAGATGTGTAATTTGGATTACACGTCATGTACCTGGTAGCCACAGGTGACCGTGTAATAGCCATGTAGCGGCTAAGTACATGGTCACGTGGGGTGACCTAGAGACCGCCTAAAGCAGGGACAATTATGTCAAGTACATATCATGTACTTTTAAACGACAAGTCATTTACTTTTTGTTTTAATTGATTAAACTGATTTTGTCCATGTCTAATATACAGAAACCTTTTCTTAAATACCTATCTCATCCAGGAGAGACCAAATCCAATGAATATTCCCTGAGCCATCGACCGCCGCCCGTTCTACGAATCAACCTCTGTCGATATCATGTGAATATCCATGATGAGTCCTTATTTCTTCTAGAGCCTCATATCTTTTTTTCTCCTCCTTCGTGAGATATTATTGGTTGATAGTTCTAGACATTTTGGTAGATCTATGATGTTCTAGGTCGAATCAAAGGATGATATTCAACTATATCGATCATAAAATGTCTAGGTATGTGGTTTTTCCCTTTCCGTAGTTATACATTGAATTTTACGGAAAAAAGTTCCCAATGCCCTAGAACAGGGTATTGTGTGTTTTAAGATTTTTACCCTCTTCATGCCTGATATTCCTTGTGTGCCTCAGTAGAGGTTTTTGATTGTGAATAGGGTTATTTTCCATGGTATGGATGTGTTTCCCATGTTTGTTTTCGTATTTATCATTTTTTCAAGCATTTCTTGTTAGGATCATTTCTTTCCACTCCTAGTGTTGCTAGGATGGAGTGATTTATCTAAAGTTGTTTTATGCTAGTAGTTGTTTAGCCATGTAGTTTGTGAAAGCTATTAGCCAAGTAGTTCTTTAAGGGTTACATTTTATATTAAACATATTTTGCACATTTGACTTATATAGGGCTGTGGAAACCTGTTGTAGTAGAACATAGGTAGAATAGACATTGAGGGCTTCCCTAGAGTGTCTATTTACATTTCATGTAGTAAGAACATAGGTGGGATTTATGAGAGTTCTCCCTCAGAGTGTGTGTAGATAAACATTTTGAGACCACTGGGGGAATTGGGCATTGAGGGATTCCTCAGTGTGTCTATAGTTTACTGATAAAATAGCACATTGGGAATTGATAGTGAGTTCTTCCTCCGAGTGTCTTTTCTAAAGCTGACCCAGAGGGGTTATGACGGTGAGCACATGGGGCATATTAGGAATTGAGGGTTGCTTGTGTTTTTTAGATGAATCATAGGGGATATGCTATGAGTAATTCCCATAAAGTTACTTATTTCTAATTAACTTCTTACATGATGTGTGAAAATTAATGCATTGTAAACTATAAGATTTTTTACTTTTGAGCACTTCCTTGTTTACTACTTCATTTTTCATATTGCCGACCATATATATTCACTTACTGTTAGGCATAGATATTTGGGTCATTGCCTTCTGGGATTTGTCTCACAACCTCTTTGGGTCATTCCTTTGGGCTCCAAAATATTGAATTGTTGTAGGTTTAGATAAGGGAAAACACCCTTATACCTCACATACTTGATTGTTTTTGAGCTAGATAAATGAGACCAATCTAAGGCTTCAGATGCTATGGTAGTTTATTTTTTTTCTTCGTACTTGGGTTCAGTACTATATTCCAACCTTAAGACTTGTTTGGATGATAACTAATACATATGTATCATGAATCATTTATATATATGTGTAAAACCATTGTTTATTACTTCAAATTTTCTATTGTTTACTTATTTCATGTCACTACTACTTCCACTATTTTTATCGGTTTATTAATGCTACCATACTATTCTAATGATGGAATAATTTCCCCACTTTCAAAACCAAGGACCTCGCTGCTGGTGGGTCGCCTCTAGAATTTGGGGAAATACACTTGAGTCCATGTGACTAACCAGGTATGGCGCACCTCTCGGTGGCTCTATTAACCTGGACATTACAAAGTGGTTTCAAAGGTGTTTTTTCTTATTTGAATTACTGTTTGAAGAATATATTCCTAGATATGATGGAATAGGTACTTGGTAATAATCCATTCCATGGTGTAGCTAACCCATGTACATGTGAAAGATGATTTATCTCAATCATTGGAATTTTTTTGGTTTTGAACTAATTACAGTTGATTTGATTTCACCATTTGGTGATTCACATGTTTTGTTCTATTATTATTGATATTATTGAGGTTATATTTCTCTTTCAACCCTATGAGATGTGGTTATTCCATATCATGCATAATATAGGCACTTTCTAGAGATAACATGTCATTCATTCTTACCATTCCTTTTAGGGTGTATTGCTGATTAAATTTTGTCGTGATAGATGTTGTTCTAGACATGCATGCTATTTTGATAGATACCTTGATAGAATACTTTCTATTTTATAGTGTATTGGTTTGTGTAAGGATTTGTTTTAATGAGTATCAATCATTGTTTCTTGAGTTTTTATAGACACACGTTGATCAGAATGTTTTGGATTATTTCATTGTTATTCCTTGTATATGACAAATATAAGATGCTAAGAATTTATTTGTGGGGAGTATGGGCCCCCACATATCAGAATATGGAACTTAAATGTTTGTTTCAGTGCTTTATGGGCTTCTAGAGTAGTTTCTAAGGCTTACTTTTTGGAAAAACACATAATACACTATGTTTATTGCTGAATACATTCCATGTAACCTTTTGTTTGGGAAGGAATTGTCTTTATTAATTACACTCCATATACTGTATGTACATGATGTGAAGTCTCAAATTATGTAACTCGCTATGTTGGCAGAGTCACATGGTTGGGAAATATTTCGTGGAACATATTGTGTACAGGACGTACACGTTGTGTGTTTAGACCAAGTGTCCAGCCATGTGACCAATGACATGGGTGGATTATGAGTAGTTAGTACATGTAGTGTCTGGCACAAACACGTTGTGTAGCGTTATCCATGTAACTGGTTGTGTGACTAACAAAACATTTGGTGATGTTCTTTCTTGTAAAAACCGTGTCTAGCACAAACGAGCTATGTAGTCTTTCTCTTGGAGAACAGTGTGGGTTAAGTCACATAAAAGTGCCTTGGTAGGGGAAAATGATTCATGTACACACCTTATCACGGGTGTACACGTTGTTGTTATCGGGTGTTGTAACACCCGAGACTTTTATGTTATATAAATCATAAATGGAATCTTTTTCTACACACAACACTTGCTTGGATTGCTTTACACGAAATCGCAACCTTCCTCGATAACTTGCGTCGTACACAATACCGAGTTTCACTAAACAATGATATGCTAATAAAATATTATTAAAACTAGCCGTTTTTAATAGTAATAACCACTTTTTGAAATTTTATAAATTTTTTTTTTCAAAATGGACTTCAGTTTTAAAAAACTGTATTTTTCATAAAACGTAATTTTACCACTTTTGTGAGTGGAATTTCAAAAATCCGAGAGACACAGTTGATGTTAGTAAGTAAAATGTGGTTCAATGAGATGAAAATAATTTTTGATGAATAGTAACTTTTTACATTTATTTACCACGGTTAAAAGTAAATAGGATAATTAAGGGTAAAAATGATATTATTATTACCCTAACACATGTCCTAATTCTATTGGATAAGTGTAATTATACCGAAAACAAAATTAGGAATAAAATATGACCATTTAGGCCCACTTGGATTAGATTAGGACATTTATTATTAATTTATTTAAAGAAGGGTTAAAACAGTTAAAATCAATGTTTAATAAGTAAATAATTTTTAATATAAGGTTATATAGAAGATAAATTCGACTATAAATATTCATTAGAAATCTAAAAAGATTTCCTACATAATTGTATTTTATTTGTAAATTTTAGACATTAAATAATGTAATTTATTTATGACACAAAGATGATGTAGTAATTATCTTATTAATGAAATATTGACATAATTGATGTTATAAATACCCAAATAAATGTAATTTGAGACTTCTTATGAATTAAAGTAATTTTATAGGTTAATATGACATGTTATTATTGATTTAATTTAACTTTTTTCGAACTAATAACTCGGTTATGATTTTCACAAAAATTAATTACTAAATAGTTTCAAAATTGACATAAAATAGTTTTTAAAACAAATATTATATTATTAATTGTTATGTTATTCCTAAAAATCTATGTTTCGGAAAAATGACTTAGATAAGGATATATATATTAATAATAAACAACTTGGGGTTCGTTTGGATTGTTATTGTAAGTTTATTAACCTTATAGTGTAAGAACACAAGAAGATACGGTAAAAGTAAAATTATTTAACTTAATGTTAAATCTAAATGATAAGGTCCAAATAGGAACCTAAACTTGTCTAAATTCTATTGTATGAGAGGATTTATACCCATCCCCACCTTAGCATCGAAATAAATCAATTTGGATCTATTTAAAACCGAATTCGGCTTTATAATAAAATAATAGTTTTAGTTATTCCAAAGGTGCCCCTCTCCTCCCTTATAAAAGGGCACCTCCTCTCTCTCTTCCTCACACCACATTGAGCCTTCATGCACGGCCAAACCCTGCCACTTTCTCCTCTCCACTTCCTTAGAGACATCCTAGAGGTCCTGGTCTTCTTCAAAGACAAATTTTAGTGCCTTAAAAGGAGGTCTCAGAGAAGCACTTCAAAGAAGAGGTAATGTCTGTTACTGATTCTTTCATCTTTATTTCTTCTTCCACTTCTTCTTCTTTAGTTGTTCCATTATGAAGTAATAACATCAGTATCACTCATATACTGATATGTTATTATAAGTATGAAATAACCCTATTTCACCATCTATCCATCCTACGGAAAATGAAATCACCGCGCGTGCCTACGTAAGGAATACCGTCTCCACGCAGTGGTGTAATCTACTTTCCACCACCACCTTACATGGATGGGTATAATGGTGTAAATAATGACTATATATGATTATTGTAAATTGATATTGATTCTGAAATAGTATACATACACTCTAATACAATTCCATGATCATAGGAACGATATCATCGCTCGTGCGTACGTACGGAATACCGTATCCACGATGTGATGCGACTCATTCTACATGATATTCATTGCATAATGATTATATAAATGAATTTAATGTATTAATATGATATATATTACACTAATAACATTCTGGAAATGAGGTATCTATAACCTAAAGAGAAGAATAATAATTTATTCGACAAAACACGCATAAGAACAAAAAGTAATAAACACCCGAATAACAAGTTGTAATGAAGTATTACTAATAAGAAGGAAAGAATATGACCATATATGATATCATAAAAATAATTATGATTCTGGAATAAGTCAATAACATTATTTAAATCATTATACAGGAGGTTCAGACACTTACAAGGAAAATCGGACCTAAGGTAAGGGAAATATCACAATCTCATTTTTATCTGAGATTGTTTATACTTTGAAATTTACTGGGGTGTATTTTATCATCCACATCCATTTATACTCAATATGTAATATTATTTCCATCCTCCTATAATTGTTTAAATACAATTTTACCCTTCGGTGAGTTTTTAGTAAAGGATATGAATGGAATCTTTTGTCGTTTTTCTTACGAGGTACTTTTTGACTTTTCCGACAAAAGTACGAAGAATGTTTTTTTAACTTATATGGCATGAATGGATTTTTAAAACATTATTTCCAAGAAGATTCTATTACAAGTTTTCCAGTTTATTTTTAATCAACTTCTTTTAGTTTATAATTTTATGACATTTTAAGAAAGGAAAAGTGTTTTTGAAGTAGAAAGGATATTTTCCTCAAGAATGGAGTTCAAGTGTTTTATCAAAATTATTTTCCATCTAAAATAATAATGGGTTCTGTTTTTATCCCTATTATTAAATTGATTTGATTATGTTGTGATGGAATTATATTTTTATGAATTCCTTTATCCTATATGAATTGTTTTATGATGTCATGATGTTTAAGATTCCCATTTTTATTACACGGGTTATGCTATGATGTATGGTTTTTTGATTTTGTGGCACACATAAGAATAGTATCATTATGAGATGTGTGGGACCTATATATCCCTCCAATGCATTGGGTAAAGATTTTATATCTCATGAGATATACATGGCTGTAACGGTAGGTTAAACCGGTTCAGTGAAACAGGACTAAAACGAGGAGTGAACTCGGTTCAGAAGTGGACTTTTTCCACTAATATAGTCTTGGAAATGAGTCTTGACTAACAAGAAATGATTCTCAAGGATTACATGTGTATGACACAAAGCTTCATGTTTTAAGTTATGATTATTGAGATTACATTTCACTACTATGATTTATCCCATGTTATGAAATTATGATCTCTTTTGCAGGTTAAGATTTCCAAAAGTTATGTGCTTATGTATATTATGTGATTGATATTTCTTTTGTTTACCCTTACTGAGCATTTGAGCTCACCCTTTTGTATGTTTTATATCCCTAGGTTAGGAATAATGTTATTAAGTAGAATGTGCCAAAAAGGGACTCTAGATATGATGAAATAAATGGGAAGAAATTTAGATGCTTTATGAACCAGTTGTTTGTGCTTTCTAGTTTCTAAAGACACTATACCTATACTGTCCTTTAATGGTTTTTTTATATGTTGTAATAAGTGTGCTTCAATTTTGAAGTAATAATAATGTATGTAAAGTATGGGTCCTTATAGTTGGTATCAGAGGAAAGGTATAGTCAACCTTTGGAAACTAGGATGTGAAAGCCTTAGTAAGAACCCTAAGGATAATTCTAAGCATAGAACACAATATTAGTGTCTTAGAAATGACCATGAATAAACTAGGATAAGACCTTATGTGTGAAATTTTATTATTGATTATGTGGTTTTCCTATTATAATTAGTGTTGCTCACACTATTTGTCTTGGTTTTAGTCAATGGATGGAACCTGAAAGAACTGTGTTAATGCGGAATGAAACGGGCAATGCAATGATTTTCCCCCAGAGCAACCAAACATTATGGGAGCCAGAATGAAAAATCTTGTAGCCATGATCACACAACTTTCTCAAGCTATGAATCATGTAGGACTCCCAAACGAGCAAAGGAAGGAGCAACATTCTGTTGAATCCTTCATGAGGCAGCATCCACCTTCTTTCAACGGGTCTACTGATCCATTAGTTTCTGAACAATGGATTAGTACTACTGAAAAGATATTTTCAGTTCTTCAATGTTCTAAACATGATAAAGTCATTCTAGCAGTTTATCGTGTTGAAGGAGATGCTGATGAATGGTGGAATCTTATTTAGAATACGAGGCAAAGGGATGAAATTGAGTCCATGGAATGGGATGATTTCAAGAACTTATTTTTCAATAAGTACTTCCCTCGTATTCTCCGAACAAAGATGGAGAAAGAGTTTCATGAACTGAAGCAAAAGGATGATGAATCTGTTGGTACTTATGAAGAAAATTTTACAAGACTTTCAAGGTACGCTTCTGGTATTATTATCTAACCTAAGTGTAAGATCGATCGATTCTTTAGTGGCTTAAAACCAAGTCTTCGAAGGGCGTTATCCATAAGGGACTTCAATAGCTACGAGGAAATCATTAGATGTGCTCTCAAAGTCGAGATGGATATTGGAGTAACCCATCAGTCATATGGGTTTGATAATAAGAGGAAAATGTAATTCAAAGGAAAATCTAAAGAGCACACTGAAAAGAAGAAGAAATTTCCCTTATGCTCAAAGTGTGGAAAGAAACATGGAGGGAGTTGTCTTAAAGGGACAAGTAAATGTTTCAAATGTGGAAAGGAAGGTCATCGGGCATTTGAATGCCGCAATGATGGGAAGAAGATGTATAATGATGAAAACAAAGGAATGGATACACTGAATGACCCTACTACACTTCAATGTCTCAAGTGCAAGGAGATGGGGCATTATGCCAATCAATGCCCAAATCCAAGGGTTGATGATGATGGTCGACATCAACAAACTCTTAAGGCTAAAGAAAAAGGAAAGCCACATGAAATTTCTATCAGCGATGTGGAGTATGATAACGATGTGGTGAAAGGTACACTTAACATCCAATCTAAAGTAGAAAATGTTTTATTTGATTCTGGATCCACCCACTCCTTTATTTCTGAAGAATTTTCTAAGGATATCATCGTATTACCTCAACAGTTAGATGTTGAATTAGCTGTGACAACCCCTAATGGCACAACAGTTGCATCAAAAGTTTATAATTCTTCTCCGATGTAAGTTTGTGGGAAAGTGCTTCTTACAAATCTTGTGATCCTTCCTATATTGGAAGTTGATGTGATTCTTGGTATGGATTGGCTTTCTCTACATGTAGCTCATATCAATTTCCAAAGAAGGGAAGTCACATTTCATATTCCAGATCAATCTATGATCGTCTATCGATGCAAGGATGAACATAACCTTCCAGTGGAAATTTCTTCAATTATATGGGTATTGATTCCACTAAATGAATGTTATTTATCTCAAATGGTTGGTGAGAAACTCACAATTAAGAATATTCCCATTTTACGGGAGTTTGATGATGTCTTTCCGGAGGAATTACCGGGTCTTCCACCGAATTGTGAAGTTGAGTTTTCAATAGAACTCGTACCGGATGATTTTCCAATTTCAAAGACACCTTATAGAATGGTCCCAATTGAGTTACAGGAATTGAAGAAGAAACTCCAAGTGAATCTTGATAAGGGGTTCATACGCCCTAGTACGTCACCTTGGGTAGCACCTGTTCTGTTTGTTATGAAGAATGATGGATCAATGAGACTCTGCATTGATTATCGAGAACATAACAAGATCACTATCAAGAACAAATATCCTCTCCCGCGCATTGATGACCTATTTGACCAACTATGCGGAGCTCAAAACTTTTCCAAGATTGATCTTCATTCAGGGTATCATCAATTAAGAGTCAAAAGGGAGGAAATACCAAAGACGACTTTTCGTACAAGGTATGGACACTATGAATTTATAGTGATTCCATTTGGTCTTACTAATGCACCTGTTATCTTCATGGATCGAATGAATAGAGTCTTTAGAGACTATCTTGATCAATTTGTGGTAGTCTTTATAGGCGATATTCTTTTCTATTCAAAGATCAAGGAAGAACATGACGATCACTTGATAATTACATTGAAGACCCTGAGAAAGGAGAAGCTTTATTCCAAATTTACCAAGTGTGAATTTTGGCTTCAAAAAGTTTTATTTTTGGGTCACATAATCTCAAAAAAGGGGATATCTGTGGATCCAGCAAAAACAGAGGTTATTGAAAGATGGTCGAGACCAACAACAGTAACTGAGATCTGATGTTTTCTTGGTTTGGCTGGATATTATCGATGTTTTGTGCATGATTTTTCATGATTATCTAATCCACTCACCAAGTTGACTCAGAAAGGAGTTAAGTTTGTTTGGACAGAGGAATGTGAAGAGAATTTCAAGGAGTTGAAAAGAAGGTTATCCAGTGAACTTGTGCTCACGCTGCCTTATGCCTCACGACAGTTGAAAATACATGATCAAAATTACCCAACTCATGATTTGGAGTTAGCTGCGGTAATATTTGCATAAATGATTTGGAGGCATTACCTTTATGGTGAGAGGTGTGCTATTTATACTGATCATAAAAGTTTAAAGTATATTTTCACACAAAATGAGCTGAATATGCACCAAAGAAGATGGTTGGAGCTGATTAAGGATTATGACTGCTCAATTCATTACCACCCTGGGAAAGCAAACAAGGTGGAAGAAGCATTAAGTCGACAACACCATGCTAGTTTATCCATGATGAGGATCACAAAGGATCCAATATTTATGGATTTACAAAGGATGGATCGTGGAATTATAATAAAAGGGGAAAAATCGTATCTTTCTCAAATGAATGTTCAACCATCTATACATGTGACGATTAAAGAGGCACAGAAAGAAGATGTTGAGTTACAAAAGAAGGTGAGAAATGTTCCTGAATTCAACCATGATTGTGATGGGATAATAAAGTTCAGGAATCAGGTTTGTGTTCCTCCCCTCCCCGAATTAAAGAAGGAGCTTCTGGATGAGGCTCATAGTTCTTCATTCGCTATTCATCCTGGAATCATGAATATGTATAGGTACCTGAAAGAGTACTTCTGGTGGGATGGCATGAAAAGAGATGTTGCTGAATATGTCTCTCGATGCTCGGTTTGTCAACAAGTTAAAGCTGAGAGACAGAATTCTAAGGGGATGTTACAACCATTACCCATACCCGAATGGAAATGGGAAAACATCACTATGGACTTTGTCACAGGACTTCCTAAAACTTCCAAAGGAAATAATGCTATCTGGGTCATAGTGGATTTTCTTACAAAATCTGCACACTTCATTGCTATTAGAGACGATTTCTCTCTAGATCAGCTTTCCAGGATATATGCAAAGGAAGTGGTAAGATTTCATGGAGTACCACTTTATATTATATCAGATCGGGATCCCAGATTTACCTCGATGTTCTGGCGAAGTCTTCAGCATAATCTGGATACAAAGTTGAGTTTCAGCGCTTCTTATCATCCTCAGACAGATGGTCAGTCTGAGAGAACAATTCAAACTCTAGAAGATATGTTGAGAGCTTGCTCTATGGATTTCAAAGGTGGTTGGGATCAACACGTACCTTTGGTGGAATTTTCTTATAAGAATATCTTTCACTCCAGTATTTAGATGGCTCCTTATGAAGCTCTCTATGGAAAGAAATGCAGGACTCCACCTTGCTGGGATGAAGTTGGGGAAAGAAAGCTATTAGGACCCGATCTCATTGATGAAATGGAAGAAAAGGTCAGATTTATTCAACAACACATAAGAGTAGTTCAGAGTCGATAGAAAAGTTATGCCGACAACCGAAGAAAAGACCTAGAGTTTGAAGTGGGTGATAAAGTGTTCTTACGAATATATCCCTGGAAGAGGGTCATGAGATTTAGAAAGAAGGGGAAGTTGAGCCCTAGATATATCGGTCCTTTCGAAATACTGGATCGTGTTGGGAAGTTAGCTTACCGATTGGCGCTTCCAACAAATCTCTCTCAAGTTCACTATGTGTTCCATGTATCTCTCCTGAGAAAGTACATACATGATCCTTCACATGTACTCAACTCAGAAGTTGTACTGCTGGAGCAGGATATTTCTTATGAAGATCAGCCGATAGAGATTCTGGATCATAGCGAAAAAGTCCTACGAAACAAGACCCCTGGATTGGTGAAAGTTTTATGGAGGAACCACCAATTAGAAGAAGCTACATGGGAGCTTGAGGATATGATGAGGGAGAGTTATCCTCATCTGTTTGTTACAAAGTGACGAATTTTGAGGGAGAAATTCATTTTAAGGGGGGTAGAATGTAACACCCGAGACTTTTATGTTATATAAATCATCAAAGGAATCTTTTTCTACACACAAAACTTTTTTGTCTTGCTTTACATGAAATCGCGACCTTCCTCGATAGCTTGCATCGTACGCAATACCGAGTTTCACTAAACAATGATATGCTAATAAAATATTATTAAAACTAGCCGTTATGAATAGTAATAACCACTTTTTGAAATTTTATAAATTTTATTTTTCAAAATGGACTTCATTTTTGGATTCAGAATATCGAAATTATCCTAGGGTGAAATTTTGGTATTTTTCTGAAA
The DNA here is from genome assembly GCA_963277665.1 of Viscum album. Taxonomy (NCBI): domain Eukaryota; kingdom Viridiplantae; phylum Streptophyta; class Magnoliopsida; order Santalales; family Viscaceae; genus Viscum; species Viscum album. Next base: position 448,079,147 of record OY728157.1, on the reverse strand, counting down.
ACTTTCATGTTTTGATGAATAGTGAAACCACTATGTGGTAGTTAAAAAACTAAATTTTTCATAAAAAATAATTTTACCGCTTCTGTGGGTGGAATTTTAAAAATCCAAGAGACACGGTTGATGTCAGTAAGTAAAATGTGGTTCAATGAGAAGAAAATAATTTTTTTTGAATAGTAACTTTTTACTTTTATTTACCACGGTTAAAAGTAAATAGGGTAATTAAGGGTAAAAATTATATTATTATTACCCTAACACTTGTCCTAATTCTATTGGATAAGTGTAATTCGACCAAAAACAAACTTAGGAATAAAATATGACCATTGAGACCCACTTGAATTAGATTTGGACATTTATTATTAATTTATTTAAAGAAGGGTTAAAAAAGTTAAAATCATAGTTTAATAAGTAAATAATTTTTAATATAAGGTTATATAGAAGATAAATTCGACTATAAATATTCATTAGAAAGCTAAAAATATTTCCTACATAATGGTATTTTATTTGTAATTTTTAGACATTATATAATGTAATTTATTTATGACACAAATATGATGCAGTAATTATCTTATTAATGAAATATTGTCATAATTGATGTTATAAATATCCAAATAAATGTAATTTGAGACTTTTTATGAATTCAACTAATTTTATTGGTTAATATGACATGTTAGTATTTATTTAATTGACTTTTTTCGAACTAATAATTCTGTTATGATTTTCACAAAAATCAATTACTAAATAGTGTCAAAATTGACATAAAATAGTTTTTAAAACAAATATTATATTATTAATTGTTATTTTATTCCTAAAAATCTAAGGTTCAGACAAATGACTTAGATAAGGTTATATATATTAATAATAAACAACTTGGGGTTCTTTTGGATTTTAATAGTAAGTTTATTAACCTTATAGTGTAAGAACACAAGAAGACACGATAAAAGTAAAATTATTTAACTTAATGTTAAATCTAAATGATAAGGTCAAAATAGGAACATAAACTTGTCTAAATTCTATTGGATGAGAGTGTTTTGTCCCATACCCACATTATCTTTGAAATAAATCAATTTGGAGCTATTTAAAACCGAATTTGGCTTTATAATAAAATAATATTTTTAGTTATTCCAAAGGTGCCCCTCTCCTCCCTTATAAAAGGGCACCTCCTCCCTCTCTTCCTCACACCACTTTGAGCCTTCAAGCTCGGCCAAACCCTGCCAATTTCTCCTCTCCACTTCCTTAGAGACATCCTAGAGGTCCTAGTCTTCTTCAAAGACTAATTTTAGTTCCCTAAAAGGAGGACTCAGAGAAGCACTTCAAAGAAGAGGTAATGTTCGTTACCGATTCATTCATCTTTATTTGTTCTTCCACTTATTCTTCTTTAGTTGTTTAATTATGAAGTAATAACATCAGTATCACTCATATACTGATATGTTATTATAATTATGAAACAACCCTATTTCACCATCTATCTATCATACGGAAAATCAAATCACCGTGCGTGCGTACGTACGGAATACCGTCTCTACGTCGTGGTGTAATCTACTTTCCACCACCACCTTACTTGGATGGGTATAATGGTGTAAATAATGACTATATATGATTATTGTAAAGTGATATTGATTCCGAAATAGTATACATACACTCCAATACAATTCCATGATCATGGGAACGAAATCATCGCTTGTGCGTACATACGGAATACTGTCTCCACGATGTGATGCAACTCATTCTACATGATATTCATTGCATAATGATTATATAAAGGAATTGAATGAATGAATATGATATTTATTACACTAATAAAATTCTGGAAATTAGGTATTTATAACCTAAAGAGAAGAATAAGAATTTATTCGACAAAACACGCATAAGAACAAAAAGTTATAAACACCCGAATAACAAGTTGTAATGAAGTATTACTAATAAGAAGCTAAGAATATGACCGTATATGATATCATAACAATATTTTTGATTTTGGAATAAGTCAATAACATCATTTAAATAATTATACAGGAGGTTCAGACACATACGAGGCAAATCGGACCTAAGCTAAGGGAAATATCACAATCTCATTTTTATCCGAGATTGTTTATACTTTGAAATTTACTGGGGTGTATTTTATCATCCACATCCATTTTTCCTCAATATGTAATATTATTTCCATCCAACTACAATTGTTTAAATCCAATTTTACCCTTCGATGAATTTTTAGTAAAGGATATGAAAGGAATCTTTTGTCGTTTTTCGTACGAGGTACTTTTTGACTTTTCTGACAAAAGTACGAAGAATGTTTTTTTAACTTATACGGCATGAATAGATTTTTAAAACATTATTTCCAAGAATCTTCCTTTATATGTTTTCAAGTTTATTTTTAATCAACTTCTTTTAGTTTATAATTTTACGACATGTTAATAAAGGAAAAGTGTTTTTGAATCAGAAAGGATATTTTCCTGAAGAATGGAGTTCAAGTGTTTTATCAGAATTATTTTCCATCTAAGATAATAAAGGGTTCTGTTTTTATCCCTATTATTACATTGATTTGATTATGTTGCGATGGAATTATATTTTTATGAATTCCTTTATCTTATATGAATTGTTTTATGATGTCATGATGTTTAAGATTCCCATTTTTATTACATGGGTTGTGTTTTGATGTATGGTTTTATGATTTTGTGGCACACATAAGAATGGTATCATTATGAGATGGGTGGGACCTATATCTCCCTTCAATGCATTGGGTAATGATTTTATATCTCATGAAATAGACATGGCTGGAACGGCAGGTTAAACCGGTTTAGTGAAATAGGACTGAAACGAGGAGTGAACTCAGTTCAGAAGTGGACTTTGTCCACTAAGATAGTCTTGGAAATGAGTCTTGACTAACAAGAAATGATTCTCAATGATTATTTTTGTATGCCACAATGTTTCATGTTTTATGTTATGATTATTGGGATTACATTTCACTGCTATGATTTATCCCATGTTATGAAATTATGATCTCTTTTTCATGTTATGATTTCCAAAAGTTATGTTCTTATGTATATGATGTGATTGATATTTCTTTTGTTTACCCTTACTGAGGATTTGAGCTCACCCTTTTGTATGTTTTATATCCCCAAGTCAGGAAGAAGGTTATTAAGTAGAATATTCCAAAAAGGGACTCTAGATATGATGAAATAAATGGGAGGCAATGTAGATTATTTATGAACTAGTTGTTTATGATTTCCAATTTCTAAAGACACTATAACTATACGGTTCTTTCATGGTTTTGTTGGGTCATTATAGGTGTTATATGACTAGGTTTGGCAGAAGTACACATCGATGTGAAATCATAAGAGAACACACCATGTAAAAGTTGTACACGTATTGTATATAACTTTTAGAAACCATGAATTATTTCTTTATCATGTTCCCTTTTTTCATTTCTACATTTCAGTCCTTTTTAATTGTTATCAAAGGTGTGCACTAGACCTTGCTGAGTCTTGCCACTGTGACATCCTCTGGTTGAATGCTATATTCAGGGAATTCAACAGACATCCTTCCAATCTTTTCACCATCAATTATCCAAGATATATGTGCCATATCAAATTTCTAAGAGTAATTTATGTGTTTAATGAAGTCCTTATGAGGAGTACCATATTCTATCACTTCTTTGGAAGAATTGTTGTGAGTCTTTCATCATTAGCAAGTTCATACTTTATCATATGATGGAGGAACTCAGACTATAGAATTATGGTTAGAGGCCATGCTTTCAATATTTGAACACATTGAGATGCCTCAATAAAAAATGGTAATGCTCACTACATACATTCTATGAGATTCCTTCAAGAGATGGTGGGATGTAATCTCACAGGCGGGACGCCAACATGTTATGTCTTGGGATGAGTTCCACAATGCCTTCTATGATAACTTCTACCTGAAGAAATTGAGGGTTGATCAAGCCCAAGATTTCATGATTCTGGAGCATGGTAATCTCTTAGTCATGGAGTATTCATCTCTCTTCACAGAGTTACATTGCTTCACACCCATTAAATAGGGAGATGAGTTATTCCTGGAAAGGATGTTTGAGGATGGTCGCAGGCATGACATCCGATCTTAGGTGAATATCTTCGGGTTGACATCCACCACCTCTATTGTCAACTATGCACTAATCATGGAGAAAAATATAAGCTATTCTAGAGCGGTGAGCTAGGGTGACCTGACAACAAGAGTTGGTACCCCTCCAACTAATAGATGGATGCACCGTAAGGAGTCAATGCGCCGAGATCCAGGTAGGTAGAATAATTCCCCTTGTAGCCATGTGGTGTAATACCATTTTGGGAAGAGCGGGAATTTGAGGCCACATTTCCCCAAAGACCCAGTGTAGTCCCGATATTATGGAATGATGAGTCACCCTTAGCAGTTATGAAAAATTTTCACACCGGAAGCTGATGATATAGGTTCTATTTTGACTCCGCATACTAGAGCACGTCCACCCATTTCTCATCAGTCTGGGAACTGGACTTCTTCTAGACATTCAGGCCAAGGTGTATATCGTGGCCATGGTAGGTAGTTGGCAGGCTATTAGTGACTCTAGGGTGGATCAGCTCAGGGTGGTCATGTAGGGCCACATGTCTACAATAGACTCCGAACATTGGTAGTGGATCAAACTCAACAAAAGAAGGATCCCAAACCCAATACATTTTAAGGTATGATTATAGTTGTCTCTATTCTATCTTCTGCACTTTTTGTCAAATGGGATTCCCATAGGTTCATATCTATTCCAATTGTGGAGAGCCTTGGGCTATGTATCTTTAATTATACTGATTTCTCGATGCTAGAAACTCTGTTGGGGATAAGAACCGCTAGTGTACGTTAGTGGAAGTAGTTCCCTCTTGAGGTTGGTGGGTATCACTTCTCATAGAGCCTTTATGTTTAGAGATGACAGGCTATGATGTCATTCTCAAGATGGACTAGCTAGCTCCCTTCTAGGAATTTGTTTATTTCTATCACCTTAGGGTATGTTTTACATCACAAGATGGTGGATCCTTTTTACCAAAGGGTGAATGTGATTCCTAGGTGAGAAGATCAGGACCCAAGAATCCTGGGTTGGAAGGAGTTATAGACCATATTTCTAGTCTATATCTAGATGAAAAGGGGAATTAATAGTTGGGATTTTCTACAATGGCCCATTGTTTCAGTGATGTTTTTCCAGAGAACTTTTTAGGTTTTCCTTTAGAGCGAGAGGTAGACTATTCTATTGAGCTTGTGCTAGGAGCAGCACCATTGTCCATTCCTCCTTATTGGATGTCTACACCAGAGTTACCAGAGCCCATGAAAAATTATTAGAGTTACAGGAAAATGGTTTCATATGACCCAGAACTTCTTATTGGGGTAAGCCAATCCTATTTATGAAAAAGGTGGATGGTTCCCTCCGAATTTTAGTGGATTATCAGAAGATAAATCAGTTTACCGTCAAGAAATAATATCCCATGCCATGGATTTGATGATCTATTTAATTTTTTTCTAGGATCCCGAGTGTTCTAGAAGATTTACTTAAGATATAGTTATCATCAGTTGGGCGTTAGACCATCAGATATGCCTCTTACAACCTTTCGGAGTAGGTACTGTCTATACAAGAATGTGGTTATGCCGTTCGGACTCACGAACACTCCTGTTTTTTATGGCACTAATGAACTGACTGTTACATCCAACTAGGATTTCTTTATGGTGGTTTTTGAGGATGATATCTTGGTATACTCTCACTCTAATCCTGACCATGATACCCATATTGAGATCATTTTGAGCACACTGAGAGAGCATTAGGTATATGCTAAGCTCTCAAAATGCCACTTTTGGATGGACCAGATTCACATATTGGGTCATGTTATCTCAGAGGAAGGAGTATTATTAGACCCAGTTAAAGTGAGAGTAGTAGTTTCTTTTGAGTATCTAAAGAACTTCATTGAGGTACGTAGTTTTACAGGGCTGGCTGGATACTATAGATGTTTTATTCATGAATTTTCACACATAGAAGCTCCACTGAAGGGCCTGACTAAGAAGGGTGTGATGTACCTATGGTCATATTCTTCCGATTCAACCTTTTAGGAGCTGGAAGGGAGGTTTCATTTATCACTGATACTAGTTTTTCCAGAGTTGGGAAAGAGATATACTATTTACTATGATGATTTAGGTATTATTCTAGGAGTAGTGCTTATGTATGGAAATGATTCGTTGCATTTGTGTCTTTACATTTGAGGACACATGAGAGGAATTACCTGACATATGATCTTATGTTGGATGAAGTTGTTCACGACTTATTCATATGGAGACAGTATATACTGGGAGACCACTTTGTGGTATTCACTAACCGCAAAAATCCCAAGTACATCTTTACTCGGCGCGATCTGAATATGAGAGAACGAAGGTGGGTTTAGTACCTTATGTATTTTAACATTGAGTTATCCTACATTCATGGGAAAGGAAATGTAGTGGTTGATGCGTTGAGTTGGAGGAATCAGATATAGGTATTTAAAGAGGCCATCAGTGAGTGGTAGCTAATGGCTCAGTTTTCTGAGATACATTTGGAGGTTCACAAAAGATAGGGGCACAAGTTTCTTTCTTCTATGGTTGTTACCTCTACTCTACATGATCAAGTGCGAATGAGGCATCTAACAGATTATGAATGCCTAGTACTATATGAGAGTGTGTCATAGGAGGACCCTATTCTAGGATAGACCAAGGCGAGGATGAGGTCTTGCATTTTTGTGGGCGTGTGTGGGTGTCAGCAGACATACATGAGGAGCTGATGCATGACATTCATTCCTCAGTTTCAGTAGTTCATCCTGGTGTCACCTTTATGTATTTATATTTTTACGGTCTGTATTGGTGGCTAGGTATGTAGAGAGATATTTCTGGTTTTGTCCTAAGATGTTCTGCATGTTAGAAAATGATGGTGGACCATCAATGACAACCATGTCTTTTACAATAGTTACTGATTCCCATGTGGAAGTAGAATGTTGTCATGATGGATTTCATGATAGGTTTTGTAACTCCCTGACCCAAGTTTCCAAGAGTCAGTGCAATATTTCAGAACATTGGCATGATCAAAAGGTTTCAAATCCTGAATGACTGATTAGTTTAGTATCCTTGAAAGTATTAGAAACAAACATATGTTTTACATTACATCATCAAATAAAAATAAAGACATTTTTAGCCTTTCAAAAAACCTATATCCCTTATTCTATCCCTGAAGGTCAACCATAAAATTATTCTTCACATCCTGGAAATACAAATTATTGAAAGGTGTGAGATTAGATTCTTAGTAAGGCTAACAATATCATTGAAAAATTTATAAATAAGCATAAACATTTAAGGCAATGTATAAGACTAAAACAAAATCCATTTTAAACTTAGACTTCTACATAATATGGAAAATATAAATCAATATAATTTCATTTACTTATTCACATGGATGTTCTATTAGTCAAATAATCACATGTAATATCAATAGCCAAATTCATAATGATGGAATGCATAATATCGTACATCATAATGACATAGTCAAGGAATCATGCCAAGATTAAAAATAATATTTTCTCAAGGCCTTGTTCCAAGACACAATTTTGTCTCATGAGACCTAACGATGCATCAGGTAGCTATAGCAGGCTCTACCAGTCATTTATCAAGTCCTATGCATTCCTCATATGAAAAGGTTGAATCATAACAAAAAAATTTGTATTAAAACTAGCATACAAAATGTTAACACATTAACCATAAATCATGAATAGTATAAAAATAACACATCCATAGTCAAAAATATTAAAAAACTATTAATACAATATAAACGATTTTATCATAATAAATTGACTTCAAAAAAATGTAAAATCCATCAAAGAATGATGACATAGATTAAATCAAAAAAAATTTAGAGAAATATCTATTTCTATTCTAAAATCATATAAATATAACATAATTAAAAAAGAAAACCTTTATTTTTAAAAAATTATTATAATTTTGTAAGGGAATCTTCAAAAATTTTATAATGGCAGAAAATAGCTGCACTTTCCACATATGATAAAAAACATTCTTTCCTTAATTTTTTTCGAAAAGATCATAAAAGAATTTTTTGGGAAAACGAAACAAATATTAATTTATAACAATTATAAAAAAATTATACAAGGGTATAAATGACTTTAACCCATAGTGTAGTAAATAGAATTTTTTTTGAAATACATTTTTAAGAAACACAGATGTTGATGATAAAGATTTCCTAGTGGATACTTATATATAAATAACCTCGGATAATGAAGAGATTGTAGAATTAACCATTACCTTTTACTTTTCATTTGTTTAGGGAAAATTATCCTCCTGTATAATTGTTAAATAATTTTTATTAAATTATAAAATAACCACTTACATAAATATGATATCATATATGATCTTCTAGTATTTATTTGTTAATAATATTTCAGTAGTACATATGATTTGGGTGTTAGTTGATTCATTTTCCTTTATATTCATGGTTATGTAAGACATGTTTGTTATGGATAAAATGTATTTGATTAATATTTAGAATGATATTATGTTCTTTAAATTTATTTTTAATAATAAAATGTAAATTATTCTTGAATGGTTACGATGGGTCATGAATCTTATGGAATTCGTGGAGACGGTAATCCATACGTACGCATGGGAGAAAATATCATTATATTGATGGTGAAATTGTATGTAATTGGATGGTATATCATATATAAAGAATCATTAACATCTTATATTTATTATTTACATCTGTTAAACTTATTATTATACCTATTCAATTAATGAAGTGTTTTAGTAACAAACTACACCACGACGTGGAGATGGTAAGTTGTACATAGGCACGTACGATGACTTTTCATTCAAAGGATAGATAGAATAATGAATATGGTTGTATCATATTTAGAATTACATAAAAATATGTATAAGTTACTGGATTTATTATTTTGGTATGTAAACAAAAATGATTGAGGAAGTGGAAGAAGCAATGAACATTGAATGTGGTGGTGAAATTATTACCTCTTCTTTGAGTGTCTTCTTTTGAGTTGATTAAATGTGCTCTATATGTTTTCATTCTGATCTAATTAAGGCCTCTATGTATAAGTCAGGGTAGTTGGGAGTATATTTGTGTTGGATTAGGCCAAGCCAAATGTCTTTGCATGTGTGATTTTTTAGAGAAGGTGAAGTACTCTTTTATAAAAGATGTGAGGGTCACTTTTGGAAAATGATGAAATATTATTTTATAATACAATCATATTCGGATTATAATGGATGAAAAAATAATTTATTTCAAGGATAATATGGGTATGAGTCGAAAATATCTCAACCAATAGGTTTTAGTCAGGTTTAGGTCACTATATTAACCTTAACTTTTAGATATAACTCTTAGTTAAATAATTTTACTTTTACCTTGTACTATTATATTATTATAATAAATGGTTTATAATCATACTATAAATAACCAAGAGAAAATCATGTGGTTAATTGTTTATTTATATAACTTTATCTAAGTGCTTTGGCCGACCCTTAGATTTTTACAAATATTTTAACAATTAATAATATAGTGTTTGTTTCTGAAATTTATTTATGTAAATTTAGACACTATTTGGTATTATATTTTTATGAATGACATAGAAACTATAAAACATCAAAAAATTTATTTAATAAACCCTAACATATAATATTAACCTATAAAATTAGTGGAATTTTTCAAAAGTATCAATTTTTAAATATTTTTATATCTATAATACCAATTATTTTAATGATTGATTAATATGGTAATTACTACATCATCACTATATCATAAATAAATTAAATTATTTAATGTCTAAAAATTATAAATAAAATACCATTATGTAGGAAATATTATTATATTTCTAAATAATATTTATAACATAATTTATCTTATTTATTACCCTATATAAAAAATGGTTTTTTTATTAAACATTGAATTTAATAGTTTGAACTCTTCTTGAAATAAAATAATAATAAATGTTCAAATCCAATCATAGTGGAAAAAAGGGATCATATTTAATTCCAAGTGTTGATTTTGGTCAAAAAACACTTATCCAATAGAATTAAGACATGTTTTAGGGAAATTATAATATCATTTTTACCTTTAATTACCCTATTTACTTTTAACCGTGGTAAATAAAAGTCAAAAGTTACTATTCACTAAAAATTATTTTCATCTTATTAAAATAAATTTTACATACTGATGTCAACTTTGTATCTTAGATTTTTTAAATTCAACTCACAGAAGTAGTAAAATTATGTTTCTTGCAAATTTTCTAGTGCTCCTAGAAGATGGGTAAAAGATGGTAAAAAGTTCAATAAAATTATATATAGATAATAATATTATAATATTCATCCAATGAATTAAATTGAAAACATATAGGTACTTTGTATCTATTTTTACCTAATATAAACTTAAATAAAATAAAACTTTATTTAATTAAGAAGTCTATTTTAAACAACAACGCAATTTTTTTAACTATTCATCAGAAATTGAATGTTTTTAGAAAAATACCAATAATTTTCCGTAAGCTAATTTTGAAATTTTGAATCCCAAAATGAAGTCCATTTTAAAAAATAAAATTTATAAAATTTCAAAAGGTAGGAATTACTATTCACAATGTCTAGTTTGATTGGATGTAGTGTGTTAAAACTTCATGTTGCGTACAACACAAGCTATTGGATTATTCAAAGGAAAACGTACAATGGAAGCATGGGGTGTTACATTATACCATGCTTCAAATAATTTCGTTCTTGAAATTTCTAGTATTGTACTACATGAAAAGAATCAGTTGGTTCTTCATCATCAGATGCTCAGGTACCCACAATGTCTATTACATCCTGTGGTTTCTTCCTAAAACTTTTACATAAGGAGTTGCCCAGTTTCTCAATAGTTGTTCCCTAGTATCATGAATTATGATAGGATCTTCACAATAAGACAGGTTGGGTTCAATTTATATTTTTTCTATATGTGAGTACATGTGTTAGGTTAGAGAATTATTTCTCAATAGTGATATGTGGAATGCATCATGAACATTGGAGAGACTTGGCGGTATTTACAAAAGGTAAGCTACAACCCCTATTTGTTATAGAATTTTGAAAGGCCTAATGTACCTGTGACTTAATTTACCCTTCTTAATGAATTGTATAACTCCCTTCCATAGAGATAAATTCACGGAAACATGATCGCTTACTTTAAATTCCAAATCATTTTTTCATATATCGACATAGCACTTTGGCTTACATTGAGCTGATTTGATGTATGTTCGGATAACCTTCACCTTTTTTGCTTATTGAAAAAGTTATGGGCCTATGTGTTTTCATTCACCCACATCATCACAAAAGGTTGGTGTGCGACATCTCTTTCCATATAATGCTTAATATGGTGCCATATAAATACTTGAATTAAATCTATGGTTGTAGGAAAATTCTACCGGAGGTCAATAATGATCCCACATAACTAGAAAATCAATTGAAAAAGATCTCAACATGTCTTCTACGGTTTGAATAGTCAATTTGGATTGTCCAATAGTTTTAGGGTGGTAGGCAGTGCTCAAACGAAGTTTTGTATCTGGGACCTTCGGAATACATTTCCAGAATCATGATGTAAAATTGGGATCCCGATCAGAAACATTCGTTAGGGGTACTCCATGAAGTCTTAAAATGTCATCAATATATAGTCTTGCTAAACATTCAAGTGGTAAATAATCTCTTATAGAAATAAAAAGTGCTGACTTGGTAAGACAATCAACAATGACCCATATTCCATCATTCCTTCAAGGATTCTTTGGTATCACCATGAAAAAATCCATTATAATATCATCCCATTTCCACTCAGGTATGGTAAGAGGATACATTTCTTCTCTAGGATGATTTTTTATATCATTTAATTGTTGGAAAACCATACATCATTACACATAATAAAAAATATTCCTTTTCAAGTTGTCCCACCAAAATTTTTTCTTTAAAATCTCTATACATCTTAGTGAGACTAGGGTGTATAGTGAAATTGGAACTATAAACATCATCTAAAAATTCCCTTTTTAGATCAGTTATGTCAGGAATAGAAAGTCTCTTCAAAAATTTCAAAATCCCATCTTCATATAAGAAGTCAAACAATCTCCCATCATTCACAGATTTAATATTCTTTTGAAACTCATCATCATTAGTCTGGGAAATTTTTTTCTTTTCTAGTAAATATGGTTTTGCGACCATTTGAAAAATTATTGTTGTTTCACCTTCCCTGAGTATTCCGATATTCATTTTAACAACATCCATGAACCTAGGAACCCTATCCACTCTAATCTTGTTCAAAACACCTTGATCCTTCTTACTGAATGCATCGTCCACCTAATTTTCCTTCCCCAGGTGGTAGTGTATAGTGAAATCATAATCCATGAGTAGCTCAAGCCATCACCTTTTCCTCATGTAGTGTTCTTTTTGTGAGAGAATATACTTCAAGCTCTTGTGATCAGTATATATCTCATATTTTTTCCCATAGAGACAGTGTCTCCAAATCCAAAGCTAAAATTATTGCTTCTAACTCAAGATCATGAGTGGGGTTGTTATATTCATTAATTTTTATCTGTCATGATGCATAGGCAATAACTCTCTCATTCTACAAAAGGACAAAACCAAGCCTGTTATTTGAGGAATCACTATAAATAACAATCCCATCATTCCTTGATGGTAGAGTAAATACAAGAGAATTGTATAATCTTTTCATCAGTTCATCAATACATTCTTTACAGTCTTTTTTTCCAAACAAATTTAACCTCGTTACATGTGAGCTTGGTTAATGTATTAGGCAATAGGGCAAAATTCTGGACGAAATGTCGATAAAAAATTCTAAACCAATAATACTATATACCTCAATTCTACTCTTCAGTTCTGGCCATTATTGGATTTCCTTTGTCTATGAAGGATCAACATAGATTCCATCCTTAGAGTCAATATGGCCAGGAAAATAATTCTCTTGTACCTAGAATTTACACTTCCAAAACATCCCATATAATTCATTTTTGAGGGTTTTCTTGAATAGTGCTCAAGTGATTTACATGATCTTCGTAGATTTTTGAGTGTACCAACATATCATCAATAAAGACCACCACAATTTCATCAAAATATTACCGGAAAACCTTATTCATTAGATCCATGAAAATAGAGGGTGCATTAGTCAGTCTAAAAGGCCTTACTGTATACTTGTAAAGCCCTTACCTGGTTCAAAATTCTGTTTCCCAAATGTCTTCCTTCTTCACACACAACTGATGATATCCCGATCAAAGGTCAATATTTGAAAAATATTGAGCTCCATGATGATGGTAGATTAAATCCTCAATGTGAAGTATGTGATACATGTTCTTTATTGTTGTTTCATTGATCTCTTTATAGTTAATGTAGAACCACATAGATCATCTTTCTTCTTATCAAAAATAATAGGGTCTATCTATAGAGAAACCCTTGGGAGAATAAATCCTTTATTACTCAATTACACTAGTTTTTTATTTAGTTCCTGTAATTACATAGTGTCCATTCTATAAGGGGTCTTCGATACGGGGCTTGAAACCAAAATTAAATCAATAGAAAACTCAATTTCTCATTCTAGGGGATGTCCAAGTAAATTCTCTAGAAACCTATCAACATATTCTTGCAGAATTTTAATGAACTCCATTTGAACATTCCTTTCATCACCCATTGTTATTTCATTATCTTCCTCCCCAATAATTGAATCTAGTATAGCTACTGAGGGTGGATGTAGATAAGAACAAGGTGGTGATGTTTCCCCTCTAATGATAAGGTACTTCTTATCGTCAATGAAAATTTCAACCTCATTATTTTTACAATAAATTTTCACATCATTGTCAAAAATCCAATACATTTTGAGTAATATATCAAATTGAATCACTGGTATGACGATGTGCTCAGTAGATAAGAAACGCTTATATGCCCTAATGGGAACTGATTCACAAAACATTGTTGCAATGATACTTCCCTTAGGTGCTTCGACTAAAATCTCCCTTGTTAAATCAAATTGGAAATATCAAATTTTCATTGCAAACTGGGAAGTTATGAAACAATGCGATGATCGAGAATGAAATAAATCATTTTTTAAACTTTAGGATAAATTACCTTTCACTACGTCTTTCGAATCTTCAACATCAGTAGTAGTGATCACATAAGCTAGACCATTCTTCCTTGTACACTTCGGAGGTATTTCTCCTTTGTTCTTAAGACATTCATTTTCTTAATGCCCCTTTTCTCTACAATTGTAGCATTCAATGTGGATATCCTCTTTCATTCCTTTTAAATCATGATCTTGGTGGATTTTTTCACCACACATGTAATAGACTCCCATTCTCTTATGGAAAGTACCGGGGTGTTTCTTCCCACATTTTATATAGAATGGATATTAAAATTTTCCATTATTCCACTTATTTTCATTTCAAGAGTATTCATCCGATCTCTTCTTGAATTTCTTTTCTTTAAAGTCATAAGACTAAGATAAATTCTTTTTTTATCTTGATAGCATGTGAGAAGATATCATCATATGATGAAAATGATTGTGAAACTAATGCTCGGTGGAGAAACTGTCTTAAACTATAAAAAATTTGATCAATAATACTCCTTCAGTTATATATATAATCTACAACATTCCAGGTTATCCTTGTAAAGTTGGGCACACATTTTGGAACATTATCGTCATCCTTTTTCCTCAGACTCAGAAATTGTCTTTCCATATCTGCTCTATGGTCAAAATTAATGTATTTTTCAATGAATAGATATTTAAACCCCCTCCATTCCATATGTGATACATCATCATCAAATTTTTTATTTTTAATTAATGATCACCATTTTTTCTGCAACTCCCATGAGGCGATAAAATATCATGACAACTTTTTCCTATTTGCTACTCCCAAAAGAATGAAACATTTTATCTAAGAGACATATCCATTGCTATGATACAAATGGATTTGTAGTACCATTAAATTTTGATGTTTTTTCCTCATTATGTGGTCTAACATTGATCTTCTACGTTATGGATCAGGGTGCTCTATATGGGTAATGTTATTATTCATAACTCGAGTGAGTTGTCCCAGAATGGTGATAAGATGATCAGCAGAAGTTGCATAACCAGATCGACTATAATTATCTTGAGGAGGAGGGAAATATCTAAATGAATTACATGCATTGATATGACTTCCATTACTTCCACTAGGAACCATTTCTAAACAAAGGAATACACTAGATTAGTTTATGAATCCCAATAAATAAATCCAAACATGTAAAAAACATAACATAAATTGAATAATTTATGTATATAATAAATAATCATAAAAAAATTTCTTTGAGGATTTATATAATAATAATTCCTTCATAATGGTTTGTTAACAAAATGTAAATTATCTTATGAATATCCACAGGGAGGTTCATAACCAAGACTGTTGTAAGGCCCATTGTCGTGTACCAGGATACACCAGGTCAATCTTGAAACTCCTTGATGGAGTTTCCACATCTAGTTATATCTATGCTAGAGCCACTTCTACCTACTCTAATCCATAAAGTGATGTATTTCCTAGAAAATAGATCAAATATCTAACTTACCAAAATTATATTATGTATTTATATACTAATTCTCAAAGTCTATCGTAGGGTAATTTTATCTAATAAGAGTTTTTCTAAATATTTATTTTAAGGATTTTACTAAACATCCACTGATACCAACTGTAACTCCCCAACCCTCATTACCCATAGTCGGTGATATATTAAAAAAATTGTCTTGTTCATAAGGGATGAAATATCGAAAGACAGATTAGTTTAGAATCCTTGGAAGTACAGATACATATATAAGTTCTACATTACCTAATGATAAAAAACAACAACAACATTTTTCCCCTTGGAACACACATATATCCCTTATCCTATCATTTCAATTCAACCATAAAATACTTCTTCACATCCTGGAAAAATAAAACATAGAAAGGGGTGAGCTTAGATGCTTAGTAAGGATAACAATATAGAGAAAACATTCATAAATAAACATAAACATGTAAGGAAATATATAAGAATAAAACAAAATAATTTTTAAACATAAAAATCAGCATAATATATAAAATACAAATCAAAATAAATCAATTTACATTTTCAAATAGATATTCTACTAGTCGGATAATCACATGTAATATCAAAATCCAATTTCATAATGATGGAATGCATAATGCCAGACATCATAGCCACATAATCAATGCCTCATGCAAAGAATAAGAATAACATTTTGTCAAAGACTTGTGCCATGAAACTAGTTTGCCTCATGAGACCCACTGATTCGTCGAGAAGCTAAAGTGGGCTCCACCCATCACTTACTAAGTCCATTTCATTCTTCATATGAAAAGGTTAAAACAAAAAATAATCATTCACATTAAAACTAGAATATGAAATGTTATTACATTAACCATTAACCATGAATGGTATAAAAATAACACATCCACAGTCAAACATATCACAAAACATTTAATACAATATAGAATATTGTATCCTAAAAAATCGACTTCAACCAAGTGTAAAATCCATATAAGGATTTTGACATAGATGAAATCAAAACTCTAACGACATGAAATTTTGAATAAATCTTGTTTCCTAATTTTGTGTTTTATTTTTTTATACTCAACAAAACTGTTTCATTGGATAACATGATTATAATTAAATTGAGACTGTTGGGTTTTGACTGTTATATGACCATTGGTCAATATGACTGCTGGAAACTAAACATTTCGATATTTTTCTCTAAATACAAGTGACCATGATTAATTAATATAGAAAGAAGATTTGATGGCCTCACCTAGTTGTCTTGGACCGATCGAAGACCATCTAACAAAACTTGGGAAGGAGGTACCCCCACAGTACTTTGCTCTGGACCAATCCCAAGCCGAACTTCATCATGTGAAGCTAGAACAGAATCAACTTTGCGAGAAGTTCAAACTGATAGAAATTACTACACATGCGATGTTGGCCGAGCCTCCCTCAGATTCTTTCACCTTAGCACACCTTACACTTAGGTCCTATGCTGGTGTGATAAGGGGCTATGTAAGGAGACCACAACTGCCTTGTGTAATCTTTTGTTTTAGATAAAAATTTTGATTTCTTCTTATGATGAAGGTTATGAATTTTCAAATATCCGGATAAATATAGTATGAATATTTTTTGTGAATTTTAGAGAAAGGATATTTTAAAAAATGTTTATATAAACCATACATAATTAAAAATGTGTATTGATTTTCAAAAAAATGGTCTTCTACAATTATGTTCAGTACGAAATTTAGAGTCTAATAAGAACAACATAATTTTTTATGAATAGTAAATTATGAATTGTGATTTTATTCTTAGGATTAGTAATCTGACCAAAAGGATTAGTAATCTCACTTAAATAAAGCATTAATATAATCTAGGAACCTTGATTAAGTAATGTGATTCAATAAAACGGTTAAATAACAATTTTATAAATTATTAGTCAAGTATTAGTTTTTTCGGATGAATAGTTTTTTAATTAAAAATTTAATTAAAATTATTTAGAAATTTTTTTTATAAAATGATTTGCATTTTTGAACTCAGAGCATCGATATTATGTTTAGGTAATTTTTCGGGATTTTTATGAAAAAAATGAATTTTCAGTGAATAGTTATTTATTATAAAATTAAATTAAAAATATTTAGATTTTTTTTATAAAATTGTGTTGATTTTTGAAATCAGAGCAATGATATTTGGTTAAGGTTAAATTTTGGGATTTTTCTGAAAAAAGTTGAATTTTCGATGAATAGTGAAAATACAGTTTTTAAGTTATGGGTGTTTAATGACATAAATAAATGATGTATTAAGTATGTAATCAATATGGTCGACTTATGAATATTAAGATAAGGTATGAGGTGTCCCATGTGGACAATACTATGGGCAAATACCATGGGCAAGCCCATGGGTTTTCCAAAACCACTAATGAGGTGTCCTTTGGCCATTAATGCCTTGTCCCCTCACTTTTCTTATAAATACCAAGCCATCCACTCATCCATTTGACTCCAAACTATCCCCCAATGAAGCTATGGTCTTCTTACCTCCAAAGTAGTCCTCCCAAGGTTCCCCTAAGTCTTCAAGGTCCCAACCGTTTAGTTTTAAGAGTTATGTTTTAAGGTAATGGATCTTACCTATCTCTTTCTTTTCAAGTAATCTCTTTTATGTCATTTATTTTTTCCTCAATGATCTTATGTTGGAGGATGTTATTTTATATTCCTCTTACTTCCATTTCCATTTTCATATGATTAGATACCCCCTCTTTCTCTCATCAATTCATTTTAAGAAAGTTTAAATGACGCCGTTAGGCTGCCGAATTTTTAAGGGATTTGTTCACCTTTCACATTTTTCAAAGTTCTACTTTCATGTCAAGTCTTTCAAGTTCCTTTATATTATGTTGGGGTATGATATATATATCTATCATACTGATAATTTATGTTAATATTATGAGATTCCCTTTTTGATCTCGTCAATTCATTTTTTTTGAAGTTTAGGTGACACCGTTAGGCTGCCGAATTTTTTTGGGATTCGTTCACCTTTCTCATTTTTCAAAGTTCTAATTTCATGTCAAGTATTTCAAGTTCCTTTTTACTATGTTGGGGTTATGATATCTATATCTATCAGACTGATCTTTTATGTTCATATGACGAGAGACACAATTTTATCTTTTCAATTCATTTTTGTTGAAGTTTTGGTGACGCTGTTAGGCTGCCAAAATTTTAAGGGATTCGTTCACCTTTCTCATTTTTCAAAGTTATACTTTCATGTAAAGTCATTAAAGTTCATTTTTATTATGTTGGGGTATGATATATATATCTGTCATACTGATCTTTTATTTTCATATGACGAGAGACCATATTTGGTCTCATCAATTCATTTTTTGAAGTTTATGTGACGTCATTAGGCTGCCGAATGGTCATAAGAGAAATCTTATTTTTGTCTTCCTTTCATGTTCTTTATTTCATATTGTATATCTCTCAAATTTCATTACCATGTTCTTAAATCCATTATATTCTATCCCCCTACTGTTTTATGGATCACTCATGAGTGGGTTACCCATGTCCCCTCTCTTTACAATGTTTTCTAAAACCCTACAATATAGTCGTTACGCTGTCGAATTTCTGTCTCAAAATGTCTCTCTCTTTTTCTCAAATTATTTCATATTATTAAGTGAATACTCAAAGATCTTTCTTCTAAAGGGGTATTAAAATCTATACCAAAATTTTATATTTTAAAATTCTTGTTTTTAAATACATGAGACCCGCTTTCCCTTTTGTGGGCATTAAGTAACATAAAGATCATGTCTTTAAAGCAGTTTTTAAAAAGATATGATTATGAAATGAAACCCATTTCTTTTATGCTATATGGGTTTTTTATGAAATTATTGATGATGATATATTTGGATCACATGATAAAAAAGAAAAATTTAAGGGTTCACCCTGATAGCACTCAATGTATTGGGTAAATACATAATCTCTAGATATGACTATTTTTAACGACGCCTTGGTGAATAACAATGAAAATTTTTAGTGACCCCTTGGGGATGGACCTTGGTGAAACAGAAATTATTGTCAATATTAAATGTTGTAGCAACATATTCATGTTATAAAATACATTATTTTTATTATGATATGCCTCATGATTTCTTTCTCGTGCCTTAAAGTTCTTTTTCATGACATTGTTGATGTATCTCATGTTCGCATGTTAAATGTTTCCCCTTGTTTCCCTTACTAGGCCTTCTGCTCACCCATTCTTTTGATGTATGTCCTCAGGTTATGAGATGCATTATTGAACCTAGGATGAACATAAGGAGAATCCATTCAAGTGTTTAAGAATAATGTTTTATGTTTTCATGTTTTAAGTTCCTGGTTTTGAAGACACTAAACCTTAAAGATCCTCGGTTTTGTAAAATGTATTGAATGTTAATGTGATAAAAAGGCGGGATTCCATAGTTGGTATCAAAGGATGGTTTAGTTATTTGTGGAAATTAGGATATGAAAACTTTAGGAAGAACCCTATAGAAAATTTTAAATATAGGAAATCTTCCTGGTATTTTGGTGAGTATTGAGTAAGGGGTTTCCAAGAAAATACATCTTTGTTTGGATACAAGCAGGTAGAGGTGGCTCTGGCACAGATGTACATAGGGGTAAAACCTGAAAACACCGCTTTCAGCTAGACTCGAACGGGAACTGGTACACGAAAACGGGCCTTACTTCACTCTTGGTTACAACACTCCTAGGGGATATGCTTTGGTAAATTCATAAGCATAGTATGAACAATTATTAAAGGAACAAACATAAAAAAAATAAAGATTCACATATGAATATATGATCATGGATAACCTAGTTTGAGACCTTGGGGATCACAAGTTAGGGTATACTCTTCTTCTACAAGTTATCCTTATATGCTTTAAGTTCATTTTCATGATTATTGGATAAGTATTTAAGCCCATAATTATACTTTCTTTTCTTAGTTAAAGGTGGGAAATGGAAGAACATGTCCCAACAACAAATGTGATAGGAAATGTGATGATTACCGTATTAATATGACAAAAGTGATTAGGGGATTAAAAGATGATTATTATTTTGGAAGAAGTTAACTATTTTGGGGACCCTATCTGATTGAGGTAAATAGATTACTATGATATTTTCATTGAGGAGTAAAGTTTGACATATATTTTGAAGAATTGATGAATTTAAGGTGGACTTAGAGAAATGATTAACCTATCTTGGGTAAAATATGTTTATGTTAGCTACTTTTTTTATAAGATGTTAGGAGTGGTTGATGTTGTTTGTAGATGAACAATGAATTTTTGATTGGAAGACTATGTTATCAAATCCATCTTGTATTTGGGTTTCAGTCTTAGATTGGTTTATTTAGAGGAATTTTAAGATCAGTTATTTATGGGATGGTCTATGCTGAACATCGTGTAGTACCATGGAACTTTGAAGATTTAAAAGTAGTTTCCCTTCCTATGGGATTATTTCTTTTTGAAGAGTTTATTTCTCATACCATTTCTCTTTTGGGGATAATTTTTAAATATATAAGAAATTGATAGTTAATCTTTTGTGGATTACATGACTCTGAAGAAGATGATTCTTGTGTTTTGATGAGACCAAGTGTTTCAGAATTCTCATCGTTTAAAGAAAAGATTAGTTTTGGTAGAAACTTTTTAAGGGATGAAACTCTACATGAAGGTACATATATTTCCTTATGTTTTTGTTCTATGTAGTAAATGGATTCCTCAAAATTATGAAATGGAACGTGAAACAAAAACGTTGTTGGTTTACATTTCCTAGTAGGTAATCAAAGACCGTTTACAAACATCATATGTTTGTGGTTTTCTTATTGTTAAATTTCTCCTAATCATGTTTTCTATCACTCTCCCTTAGAACGTGACCCTTTGTTTTTTCCTCCATTTCCATGTTTTCCTACATGGAATCCTAGTATGGGTTAACTCGGGTGACCTTTTTACTTCCCTTTCATTCTTTTAAAGTAATAGTTTTACTGACACCTTTTCTGGTGTGGGACATTCAATGAAATTTCGGAACCCAGTTTTAAAAATTGCGAGGATGCAATTTCTTAAGGGGTCATGATTGTAACGACCTGAAATTTTGAATAAATCTTGTTTCCTAATTTTCTGTGTTATTTTTTTATACTCAACAAAACTGATTCATTGGTTAACATGAGTATAATTAAAATGCGATTGTTGGGTTTTGGCTGTTATATGACCATTGGTCAATATGACCGCTGTAAACTAAACATTTCGATATTTGTCTCCAAATACAAGTGATCTTGGTTAATTAATATAGAAAGAAGATTTGATGGCCTCACCCAGTAGTCTTGGACCGATCGAAGCCCATCTAACAGAACTTGGGAAAAAGGTAGCCCCACTGGGCTTTGCTCGGGACCAAACCCAATCCTAACTTCATCATGTGAACCTAGAACGGAATCGCCTTCACGAGAAGTTCAAACTGATAGAAATTACTACACGTGCGACGTTGGCTGAGCCTTTCTCGGATTCTATCACATTAGCACACTATACACTTAGGTCCTATGCTTGTTTGATAAGGGGCTATGTAAGGAGACTGTAACTGCCTTGTGTAACCCTTTGTTTTAAATAAAAATTTTGATTTCTTCTTATGATGAGTTTTATAAATTTTCAAATCTCCGGATTAATATAGTATGCATATATTTGGTGATGTTTAGAGAAAGTATATTTTAAAAAATGTTTATGTAAACCTTAAATAATTAAAAATGTGTAATGATTTTCAAAAAATGGTCTTCTACAATTATGTTCAGTATAAAATTTAGAGTCTAATAAGATCAACATAATTTTTTATGAATAGTAAATTATGAATAGTGATTTTATGCTTAGGAATAGTAATGTGACCAAATGGATTAGTAATCTCACTTAAATAAAGCATTAATATAATCTAGGCACCTTGATTAAGTAATGTGACTCAATAAAATGGTTAAATAACGGTTTCATAAATTATTAGTCAAGTATTAGTTTTTTCAGATGAATAGTGTTTTTTAATTAAAAATTTAATTAAAAATATTTAGAAAATTATATTTATAAAATGGATTTAATTTTTTAACTCAGAGCATCGATATTAGGTTAAAGTAATTTTTGGGGATTTTTCTGAAAAAAATGAATTTTCGGTGAATAGTGTATTTATTTAAAAATTAAATTACAAATATTTAGAAAATTGATTTTATAAAATGGAGTTCCTTTTTGAAATCAGAGCATCGATATTTGGTTAATGTGACATTTTGGGATTTTTCTGAGAAAGTTGAATTTTCGATAAATAGTGAAAATACAGTTTTTAAGTTACGGGTGTTTAATGACATTATTAAATGATATATTAAGTATGTAATCAATATGGTTGACTTATGAATAGTAAGATAAGGTATGAGGTGTCCCATGTGGACAATACCATGAGAAAATACCATGGCCAAGCCCATGGTTTTTCCAAAACCACTAATGAGGTGTCCTTTGGCCATTAATGCCTTGTCCCCTCACATTCCCTATAAATAACAAGCCATCCTCTCATCCATTAGACTCCCAACTCTCCACCAACAAAGCTATGGTCTCATTACCTCTCAAGGAGTCCTCCCAAGGATCCCTCAAGCCCTCAAGGTCCCAAAATATGAGTTTTAAGAGTTACGTTTTAAGGTAAGGGATCCTACCTCTCTCTTTCTTTTCAAGTATTCTCTTTTATGTCATTTCGTTTTTTCTCCATGATATTATGTTGGAGGATGTTCTTTTATATTCCACTGACTGCCCTTTTCCTGTTCATAATATGAGAGACAGCCTCTTTCTCTAATCAATTCATTTTAATAAATTTTAAATGACGCCGTTAGGCTGCCGAATTTTTGAGGGATTTGTTCAACTTTCTCATTTTTCAAAGTTCTTCTTTCATGTCAAATATTTCAAGTTCCTTTTTATTATGTTGGGGTATGATCTATATATCTATCATACTGATATTTTATGTTCATATGATGAGAGACCCTATTTTATCTCATCAATTCATTTATTTTGAAGTTTAGGTGACGCCGTTAGGCTGCCGAATTTGTATGGGATTCGTTCACCTTTCTCATTATTCAAAGTTCTAATTTCATGTCAAGTCTTTCAAGTTCCTTTTTATTATGTTGGTGTATGATATCTATATCAATCATACTGATCTTTTATGTTCATATTATGAGAGACCCTATTTGATCACGTCAATTCATTTTTGTTGAAGTTTGGGTGACGCCGTTAGGCTGCTGAATTTTTAAGGGATTCATTCAACTTTCTCATTTTTCAAAGTTACACGTTCATGTCAAGTATTTCAAGATTCTTTTTATTATGTTGGGGTATGATCTCTATATCTATAATGCTGATATATTATGTTTATATGATTAGAGACCCTATTTGGTCTTGTTAATTGATTTTTTTAAGTTTAAGTGACGTCGTTAGGATGCCGAATTGTCATAAGAGAAATCTTATTTTTTGTCATCCTTTCATGTTCTTAATTTCATATGGTATATCTCTAAAATTTCATTACCATGTTCTTAAATCCTTTATATTTTGTCCTCTACTGTTTTATGGATCATTCATGAGTGGGTTACCCATGTCCCTTCTCTTTTCAATGTTTTCTAAAACCCTACAATATATCTGTTATGCTGCCGAATTTCCGACTCAAAATGCCTCTCTCTTTTTTCTCATATTATTTTATTTCATTAAGTGAATACTCCAAGATCATTCTTCTAAAGGGTATTAAAATCTATACAAAAATGTTCTATTTTAAAATTATGGTATTTTCATACATGAGACCTGATTTCTCTTTCTGTGGGTTTTAAGTGACATAATGACCATGTCTTTAAAGCAGTTTTTAAAACGTTATGATTGTGAAATGAAACCCATTTATTTTATGATATATGGGATTCTTTATGAAATGATTGATGATGATTTATGTGGCTCACATGATAATAAAGACAAATTTAAGGGTGCACCCTGATAGCGCTCTAATGAATTGGGTAAAGACTTAATCTCTAGAGATGACTATTTTTAACGATGCCTTGTTGAATAACCTTGGTAATTTTTAATGACACCTTGGGGATGTACCTAGGTGAAACAGAAATTATTTTCAATATTAAATGTTGTATCCACATATTCAAGTTATGAAATACATTATTTTTATTATGATATGCCTCATGATTTATTTCTCATGCCTTAATGTTATTTTTCATTACATTGTTGATGTATCTCATGTTCGCATGTTAAATATTTCTCCTTGTTTCCCTTATTGGGCCTTCTACTTACCCTTTCATTTGATGTATGTCCCCAGGTTATGAGATGTAGAAATGAACCTAGTATGAACATAAGGAGAAGCCTTTCAGGTGTTTAAGAATGATGTTTTATATTTTCATGTTGTATGTTGATGGTTTCCAAGACACTAAACCTTAAAGATCCTTAGTTTTGTAAAATGTAATGAATGTTTATGTGATAAAAAGGCGGGGTGCCATTAAAAATATTTGAGTTAAATAACTCTTTCTATTTTGAAATATTTTAAATGTTACATAATTATAACAAAAAAAATTTATTTTGAAAATATTCTCATTTTCTTGTAAGGGAAGCTTCAAAGATGTTATAATGGTGGAAAATAGCCACACACGCCTTATAATTTAAAAAACATTCTTTACTAAATTTTGTCGAAAAGGTTGTAAAGGACATTGTTTGGAAAACAACAGAAATATTCCTTTATAAAAATTATTAAAAAAATTCAAACAAGGGTATAAATGACTTTAAACCATATTCTAGGAAATATTAAAAATGTGTTGAAATATATTTTTTAGAAACATAGATGTGGATGATAATGTGGTCCTAGTAGATACTCAAGTATATACAACCACAAATAATTAAGAGATTGTATAATTAATGCTTATCTTGTACTTTCCCTTGGTAGAGGGTATTTTAAACTACTTTATAATAGTTAAATCATTGTTTTTAAATTATACAATAACCACATACATAAATATGATATCATATATTATCTTCTAATATTGCTTTGTTAATAATATTTCAGCAGTATCATTGTTTTGGGTGTTAACTAATTAATTTTCCTTTATATGATTGGTCACATAAGCCATGTTTGTTATGGATATGATTTATTTGATTCATACCCATAATGATATTAAGTTCTTAAAAATTATTTTTAATCATAAAATGAAAACTATTCTTTAATGGTTATGATGGGGTTTGAATCATATTACGTTTTTGGAGACGATAATCCGTACGTACACACAAGCGACAATATCATTCTATTGATTGTTAAATCATATGTAATTATATGGTAAATCATACATAGATAATAATAATAATTTTATATTTATTATCTAAATTAGTTATAGTCATTATTATACCCATCCAAATAATGAATTTTTGGAGTAACAAACTACACCATGACATGGAGACGGTAAGCTTTATGTACGCACATATGATTAATTTTCTTTCACAAGATTGATAGAATAATGAAGAAGGTTGTAACATATTTATAGTAACATCACAGTTTTTATATGTTACTAGAGTTAGTATTTTGTTTTGGAAACAACAAATAAATAGGAAGTGGAAGAAGAAAAGAACATTGAATGAGGTGGTGAAATTATTACATCTTCTTCATGTATTTCCTTTTGAGTTTATCAAAAGGGATCCTTTGGTTGACTTTCTGATCAATGAAAGGCCTATAGGTCATAGTGAGGGTAT
Source organism: Viscum album (assembly GCA_963277665.1). NCBI lineage: Eukaryota > Viridiplantae > Streptophyta > Magnoliopsida > Santalales > Viscaceae > Viscum > Viscum album. The sequence goes on along the minus strand of OY728157.1, from coordinate 448,052,815 downwards.
TTGGGAGGATATTTGAGTTGTTTCTAGCCGATATAAATGGATTTGGAGGTGTGATTTTGAGAGACGGGGGTGTGCCCTTTTATAATAGAGGTGAGGGTCACTTTAGGATAACCTTGGAATATTATTTAATTATACTATCAGATTCAGTTTATAATGTCTCAAAAATGATTTAATTCAAGGATAATGTGGGTATGGGTCGAAAAACACTCAACCAATAGGTTTTAGACAGGTTAATGTCAATATATTAATCTTATCTTTTTAATTTAACTCTTAGTTAAATAGTTTAACTTTTTCGATTTATTATTGTATTATTATAATTAATGGTTAATAATAATACTATAAAAATCCAAGATAACCCCATGTGATTAATTTTGGAAATATATAACCTTATCTAATTCCCTTGGCCAAACCATATATTTTTGGAATATTATATCAATTATTAATAAAGTATTTGTTTAAAAAACTTATTTATGTCAATTTTGACACTATTTGTTATTTTCTTTTTGTATAAATCATAAAAACATTAACACATTGAAAAAATTTAGTTAATTAACCCTAAAATTATATATTAACCTATAATATTAGGGGAATTCATCAAAATTGTGAATTTATATTTATTTAGATATTTATAATATCAATTATTTTAATCATTCTTTAATAAGGTAATTACTACATCTTCATTATATCATAAATAAATTAAATTATTTAAAGTATAAATTTATAAATAAAATAAAATTATGTAGGAAATACTTTTATCATTCTAATGAATATTTACAGTTTAGTTAATCTTATGTATAACCTTATATTAAAAATTTTTAGTTATTAAACATTGAATTTATCAACTTTATCTCTTCTTGAAATAAAATAAAAATAAATGTCCTAATCTAATAAAAGTGGACCCAAAGGATCATATTTTATTCCTAGTTTTGATTTTAGCCCCAAAAAAACTTATCCAGTAGAATTAGGACATGTGTTAGGGAAATAATAATATCATTTTTGTAATTTTTATTACCCTATTTATTTTTATCCATTTTAAATAAAAGTCCAAAGTTACATCTCAACAAAAATTATTTTCATGTTATTAAACCACATTTTACTTACTGATTTCATGTGTGTCTCTCGGATTTGTGAAATTAAACTCATAGAATCTATAAAATTATGTTTTATGAAAATTTTCAAATGCTCCCAGAAGGTGGGAAAAATACAGTAAAAAGTTCAATAAAAATTTCAATATCTAATATTTTTATAAATTTACTCAACTGAATTACCTTTAACATATAAATATATTATGTATCTATTTTTACCTAATATAAAATTTAAATGAACTAACAAATTAATTAAATAAAAAGACAATTTTAAACAATAACACAGTGTTTTTTTACTATTAATCAAAAATTATACATTTTTAGAAAAATAAAAAAAATCAACCAAAGATAATTTATATATTCTGAATCCATAAATTATGTCCATTTTGAAAAATAAAATTAATAATTTTTCAAAACATGGGTAGTACTATTCACAATGTGTAGTTTAAATGGTCCTGGTGTGTTAAAATATTAAGTTATGTATAATGAATGATATTGAATTATTCCAAAGGAAACACACCAGGGAAACATGCGGAGTTATAGGTTTACCTAGGTCACCTCTAGTGAATGATACAATTTGGTTTGTCATTGACAGACTCACGAAGGTTGATAACTTATTGTCAATCAAAGAGACCTTCACTATTGATTAGCATGAAAGGTTTTACATCCTAGAAATTGTACGTATACATGGAGTTCCACATACTATTGTTTCAAACAGGGATGCATGTGTTAATTCTTGGGTCTAGTAGGGACTATAAAGGGAATTGTGTATATATGTACTTCTGTGTACAACTTACAATCCCTAGGTATGTGGTACATCCGAGCGTTTGATTCATGTGCTAGTGGACATGCTTCGAGCATGCTTCCAAGATTTTTGTGGTTCTTGGGAGAAGAACATACATCTTATGGAGTTTTACTACAATAATAGTTATCAAGCGACTATTCATATAGAACCTTACGAGGATTTGTATGGTAGGCCATGTCGATCACCCATATGTTGGTTGGTGATAGGAGAGGCATCTATGTTGGGGCCTATTCTTGTCCAGGAGACCACATAGCTGGTGGGGTTGATTCAGATGAGGATGGATACTACACAGTCATGGTAGAAGTCTTATGCTGATTGAATGAGATGACCTTTTGAGTTTAAGGTTAGAGATCATGTTTTTCAACATTTCACACTGAGGTTGGGACACTTGAGGATGAGGAGAAATGACATGGTTTCCTCGAAATTTGTTGTACTGTTTGATATTTTGGAAACAGTCAGGCCAGTTACCTATCAGTAGAAGTTACCTCAGAGGTATCGAGCTATGCATGATGTCTATGACATTTTATATCTATGGCGTTACTTCTCAGTCATTTTTTATGTTTTCCAACTTGAGGAGGTTGAGTTAGAGGTGGATTCCTTGTCCAGGGAGCATCTCATCTGGATTGTTTATCGCAGTGTAAAGGTTCATTGTGGTTGGTATGCTCCTATGGTATTGGTTCTAAGGCAGCATGGGTGATTAGAAGATGAGACTTGGGAGAGGGAGGCCGATGTACGATTGTCATGGGTAATGATATTTGGGAATTTTTTTGGTTCACCAACTTCATAGAGAAATTAGGGGACAAATTCATTTATAGGAGGGATGTCTCTAAGAACCCAAACCTTAGTTTATGGTATGGATCCATTTTTTCTATTGTTTCGAGAAAAAGAGTCCAGAAATTTATGGAGTACACACCCTATACTTTGGATTATGCACTATGTACCCGGTTTCTGCGGGTGACTATGTACTAGCCATGTCATGGCCAAGTACATGGCCATGTGGGTTGACTTGAAGACTGCCTACAACGGGGCTGGTTAAGGCGAGTACACACCCTATAATTTTAAAGAACACACAATATAATTTTATCTTTAATTGACTTGATAGACTGAGGTCACGTCTAATTGACAGAAACCACTTCTTCTCAGCCTCTCTCATCCAGGAGAAACCTAAGCTGAGAAATCCTCTCCAAGACACTAACCCACCATCCATTCTCTGAATCGATAACCATCGATTGCATTGGAATCTCCACGGTGAGTTCTAAATTTTTCTAAACCCTCATATCTTGTTTCCCCCTCTGTGAGAAAATCTCGGTTGAGAATTTTAGATAGTTTTTTTGATCTACGATGTTCTAAGACGTATCAAAGGCTGGGATTTGTCTATATCGATCATAAAATGTCGAGTTAGGTGGTTTGTACCTTTCCATAGTTATTCTTTCAATTTTATATGCAAAGTGCCCAATACCCTAGTATATGGTACTGTGTGTTTAGGTATTTTAGATCTGTTAATGCCTACTATGCCCTGTGTTCCTGAGTAGAGGTTGTTGATTATGAATAGGGTAATATTACATGATTTGGATATGTTTCCCATATTTGTTTTGATATTGACTATTTGTTCTAACTTTTCCTATTAGGCTACTTGCCTTCTATGACTGGTGTTTTTAGGATGGAGTGATTTATCTGATGTTGTTTTATGCTTATATCTGTTTAGACAAGTAGTTCATGAACGTTGTTATCCATGTAGTTCTTAAGGGTTACTTTCACTATTAAACATCGTTGTGAACGTTTGGCTTACACAAGGCTGTGGGAACCTGGTGTAGTAGACTATAGGGGGAATGGACGCTGAGGTCTTCCCCAGAGTGTCTGTTTACTTTTCATGTTGCGAGACCATAGGGGGGATGGACGTGAGTGCTACCTAATAGTGTCATTAGATACACATTGAGAGACCATAAGGGGAATTATATGTTGAGTTCTTCCCCAAAGATTCTATAGTTTACAAATAAAAGACCAATGGGGAATATACATTGACTGCTTCCTCAGAGTTTCTTTCCTAAAGTTGACTAGAGGGGTTAGACTATGAGTACTTACCAGAGGGTTTCATGTGTTTTTTTGGTTAAACCATTGGGGAAAGGCTATGATTAGTTAACATAGTGTTACTTGTTTTTTATTACATTCTTACGTGATATTTGAAAATGAATGAAATTGAAATTTTACGTTTTTTTACTTTTTAATACATCCTTGTTTACTACTTCATTTCTATTATTCTCTTCCATATTGAAAAATTGACTATTAGGAATAGATATTTTGGTGGTTTCCTACAAGGATTATTATCACACATTGTTTGGGTGATTATTTTGGGCCCATATAGATTTTATTTTTGTAGGTTTAGATAAGGGTAAGGGGCCTTATAATTCTAATACATTATTGTTGTGGAGTTGGAGAGCATGGGACTAGGCTGAGGCTTGTGATGATGTTGGATTTTATTTCTTTTCTTTTTTACTTTGGTTTAGTACTGTATTCCACCATAGTTATTTGTTTGGATTTGTTCCTAGACATATGTATCATGCATCATTTATATATATGTTCACCAGTTGTTTATTATTCGAATTTTCCATTATTTACTTATTACATGTGATTATTACTTCCGCTATTGTTATTTATTTATTTCAGCTGTCATACTCTACCAACGAGGGAATATTTTCTGCACTATCACACCGAAGGCCCACTCTACTAGTTAGAAGTCTCTAGAATAGGGGGAAATGCACTTGAGACCATGTGACCAACCGGGTATGGGGTACCACTGGGCGGCTTCTGGAATAGGGGCACTACAAAATTCTAAGGAAGTAAGGCACAAATATCTGATAATTTCACAAATGGGTAATGATGTTTGGAAACTATACCAAATTCTTTGGTGAAATATTAGAAACAACTATATCTATTTTAACGGTTTAATACCCACTCCTTGCTGGGGCACCAAATGTCTAATGATGTCCACCTCCCACATAAAAAATAAGAATTTATAAATCATATAATAGAGTTGATGGTGTTGAAGAACCAATAACATATCTATATGTTTCTCAAAAATATCATTCTTTTTCATTGTATATATAATTATTCTATTAATTAATACAACTATAAACATGTACAGTGACTCAAATAACATAATGTTAATGAGTAAAATGAATGAAACATGGATATTAGTGGAGTTTAATGACATGAAAATAAACTCAATGGGTACATACATTCTATAGAAGGGTCTCTTTAGGATATCATCTTTATTTACCCTCATTTGGTGACATAAATATCACAAATTGATCGTCAAAAACTAACTATCTCCCATCATAAGGGAAAATAGATTTTTTATCCTTAGAATAGGGTAATAGTTCTTGAAATTCACTTTGTTAAAACTGTTGTAGTCTATATACAACCTCAAAAAACTATCCATCTTCGTTGATAATAACATCAATGCACCGCAATTTTATATTTTATCTAGATGAATCCACACTATAATAAACCATCAATTTTAATTCATCAAACCCATAGCTCTATGGGTAACATATGATAATAACCTATAAAAATACAAGATCTTCCTAAATATAACTCTATTCCAAACTCATCATTATGAAAATGGGGTAGTGTTACAAACTCATCATGGAATATATAAAGTAACTCCTCAATAACCCTAGGAATATACAATGTTGATAATCTACACAAAACTCTAAAAACTGAAGAAAGAGATGATATGCATGCCAGAAACATATCTAAGAACCCCTCTCACCAACAAACAGCACTTGTCATCCATACAAAAAAAAATATTACTCTCCAATATATGTACTTCAAAAATGGAGAACAATTATATATATAATACATGAAATTGATGAAATCGTATTAGTGTACTACAATAGGAATATGTCACCCCTTAATTGAGTCTACACCATTATCATTCTATGCCATTGATACACATAAAGAATGATTCGTGGCCTCTAATAGACATGGATAAAAAATGGGAACTAGAAGTCTATACCCCATGGAATTAATATATAGACTAATGAGGGTGAAAAAATGAGTGATATTATCCAAAATGAAACATGTATGACTAAGGTATATGATAAATAGATTATACAGCAAAGAACATCCGATCCCTCCTGCACTACAACCTCCATAAAATGAATACGTCTATACCCCTCTCCTACACCCCAGAATAGACATCATCTATGAAAATACTCTAGTATGGTCCCCTTGGGATGATCATCATCATAGGACAACCATTACCACCTCCATATCCCCTAAGCATGGCATAAAACATTTGAACTAGCTAATGAATAAATTTTTGTATCCCCTTATTTTGATATGACATTGATGAAATATATTATTACTATAGCAAAAAATGGTTTTATATTACAATGTGAATATTATCTCATTGAGATGTAAAGCACTGATACAGACATGGTCATGACCACCAAAAACAATGACCATTATATAGATTCCAATATACTATCATGAACTCCTATTCTAAAAAACATGAATCATATCAGTGCCACAAACTCACAACTAATTTGATCCTTGATTTCCTTGATATCTATAACCCCCAATGTTCTATTCCTGAACAGAATATGATAATATCCTTCCCTATGCCCTCATCCAAAAAAATTTAAAATACACTTCCACTTATTATTCATTATACTCAACCATCTACATAGAAAGATTAAATGGAGTGACTGTATATCTTATTATTGGAAACAACACCCCATCAGACATTTAGAAATGATATCATTTTTTAGAATAATATCATAAGTGAATCAAAAGAGGTGGTAGAACATTAGCTCAAGCTACCACACACATAGCCTCCAAAACTAATGGGATGTAATACAATACCAATTTTTATCCTTAATTATTTATTATAAATCCCTGTAATACATCCCCTTTTGAATTTTACACAAATAAATATCCATCTTCATCTGATTCACCATGTACAACATCCGACACTAACACACAAGCCTCTCATCTTACCAATCACTAATGGAACCTAGTACTCACCTTTGGACCAAATCAAGAAAAATGAGATCTAAAGATCCTTTAACCAAAATTCCCTCTCCTAATTAGATATACACCACACATACGTTTTTAGAGAATGATATTTGAAATCACACAATATATTTTCCCTGAAATCATTATACTTCATCAAATAAATAATCTAATAGTAAAAATCAATTGTAAACTAAACATCTCATATTCAAAAATCATGCATGAAATGAATGAGAGAAATATATCAAAAAAAAACTAAAGAGGGAACCTAATTTGGAAAAAATATAATATATTTATATTTATTTTAATTATGGATATCACCCTATTCAATCAAGTGGATACAAAAAATATGATTAATGTACACCTCTTAGTAATAACCATATAACCCATGCATCATTACAAAGTATTATCAAAAGGATAATATTCTATATATTAGATCATTAGGGCACCAAAATCTCATCTTTGAACTGGTATCCCAAGCCTTCATAATGAAATAAGACCAACAATTTCAGTTTCCCAACCAATGCATGCATGTCCCACATGTTCCTTTTAAGGATGCAAACCCATGTAGCCTGAATCAGATGTCTACATTTATGCATTAGAAAAAAGTAACAATAAAACTCACCCTAAAATAAAAGTATAATTTATTTTTCTTGGAAAACTATATACATACATAAAATTATTTTTTACAATTGAAAATATAAAATAAAAAATTATTTTCTTTGAGAAAACCATTATTCCACAGAGCATATAGTAGCATATCAATCACAAAACACTTCTTTATATCCTTGAAAAAATAAAAAATTGGAAATGTGTGAGATCATATTATTAGTAAGGGTATCTTCATAGTAGAAGCATTGAATAAACATGGAATAATCAATATGAAAATTTAAAAAATACAAAACAAATTCCACTTTATCAATAACATGAGCATAACATGAAAAGAAAATATGATAATAAAATAATTCTAGATAAATAATCACATGATCATTGAAAAATAATTATAGTTATTATAACTATTTGACTAATTACATGGAATATAAATAAATGAACTAATAATGATGGAATAAATATTTTCAGAATTATATAATACATAGTTGATGCCTTTTGAAAAAACCTTTAAATAAATTGGTACGGCCTAAGACTGAACCAAATCCAATTTATCTCAGGATACCACCGATGCACCTAGAGGGTATAAAGGACCCTTTAAACCCCATTATATGTTCAATTAATTACATATATGAATGGTGTGAAAAATAATCAACACAAACATTCGTATTTTGAAAAAAACATACAAAATGTTATTATTTACCCCAATCAACAAAAATATAACTAAACTATCCAGAGTAAAAGAGTGAGTGGAAACAGAATTATACACACACAGTCAAATTGATCATAAAACATACACTAAAATAATATGGATGGTATTATTATAGAATATCTACAATGTATAAAAATTAAAATATAGGGATGGTTTCTTGGATAAATATGAATTACATGAAAAGATCCCTAAAAACATTCTTGCTGAAAATAAACATTGAATTTTGAAAATAAAATTTTGAACAAAAATTTGAAAAATTATTTTGATTATAATTTCCATTGAAAATAACATATAATAACATGTAAAATAATATTTAAATCATTAAGTGGTCCTGATTTAATAAAATTTCATTCATTTTATATATGATAAAATAAATATTCTTTTTACATTTTTTGTAAAATATAAAGAGACATTATATTGAAAGAAAATTAAGTTTATTTTAAAAAAATGTAATAAAAAGTAAAAATGGTGAAAATTTATTTTAAGATATCATTTTAAAAAGGTTAAAAACAATTCTGAAAACATTTTTAGTAAACATGTGTTTTCATGAAATTTTATTTCCAACCAAAGAGGGAAACAACGTAAAATTTTATTGAAATCATTTTCAAAATCATTTTATGTACCTAATACATAAAAATTGTAATATTAATTGATAATTTTAATTAATAAAAATATTTTTATATATTATACTAAATTTATGAAAAAAATATAAAATTAATTCCCCATGGGAGACTTATACAGAAATATTGATGAACATTGATGAGATTGTAAATTACACTAATGCGAGTATGGTAACTTGTTGATCGTAAAACCCCAAAAGGACATCAAATAAAATTAAACATTAAATAACATGAAACAAATACATCATGATTTATAATATAAAAGTTATATTATATTAATATAAAATCTTCATAAGTGGTTAGTAAGTTATTTTTCTCACAAAAGTAAAAGTGAGATAAAAAAACTCTTACCTCTGTTCAACTTCTTTTAAATGTGTCTGAAACTCATGAATAAACAATATATGTTTATTATAATGTTATTTAAGAACCATAAACATGTTTATAATATCATAAATTATCTTCTAATAACATTTCACCTCATTTTATTGATAATATTTTATCATTTCCATTGTTTTGGGTGTTAGTTGCCTTGTTTTCTCATGCATGTTTTGTCATCAATGTTTTATTCTTTTTTATATGATATATGTCATATGATGGGTTATAATAATTTTATAAATACACTATTTAATTAATATATACTTTTTAACAAACAATTTTGAATATTTTATTTGGAAAACTAATCACATCGCTTCGTGGAGGAAGTCCTCTATACACATAAATGTGTTAAATATATCATAACATCATAAATTACACATAAATGTGTTAAATATATCATTACATCCATCCATGAATGGTGGTGATTAAAAATGAACTATATTGGCTCACGAGGAGGAAGTCCTCTATACAAATGATCAATGATTCTTTTTCTAATTTAAAAGATATTCAGATGGATAAGTAGTAAAAAAACAACATTATAACATAAAATTATATGATATAAACTCATTTAATTATATTTTTTATGGTATTAAATAATGTAAACATTAAAAATAATAAAATAAAATGATAGCGCATTTTTAAGATAATATCATTCTCTAAGAGAATTCTTATTTGGATATAATTTTATAGACTATAGGTATGGTATTTAAGAAGGAAAGAATCTATTAAAAATTTATAAGGATGTTTTGGAGAGATTTTTCATGGTTTTTATGGAAAAGGGTTTAGGGGTGATATTATTTGAGAGGAGGAAGTTCTTATTTATAACTGGTGAAAGGGAAGACATTGAAAATAAATTGAAATTACCTAAAAAAAACAAAAATGAAAAATTAATTCTAAACCCAAAATCATCATAATAACATTATATTTTAATTTTAGATAGTATAAAGTGTATTTATTTACATAAAATAATTTTTTTGAGAAGTTGGTAGGTTATTTTAATTCTTATCTTTATAGTTTAACCCCATAGTAAACCAAATTTTACCTTATCCATGGTAAATAATTTTTACTATTTCACTATTCATTTTGGTAAAATATTATTTTCAAATTATTTGAAAAAACAAATTAAATTTTTTTGTGAATATTTATTCCATTTTTTCAAATCCAATTAAATGATGTAGTAGAATTGAATTATAAATTACACCCATATGGGACGAAAAAGATGGTTTTAAGAGAGAAACTTTTCTTAAACATAGATGGTTTTAATATCAAAATTCAACAAGAAATTGAATAAAATGAACTAATTTAGATAATTTATAATATATTTGAATAAAATTTACATTAATACCAATAAAATATATAATTTATCCTTTGAAATTATTTAAATGAAAAATATGTTATCAATAAAATATATTATTTTTTTATATACATCTATAAAATGAAACACCTTAGTAAAATCAGAAAATCATCCCCAATACAATTTTGATATTATTATTTAAAAAAATATTTTTTATTTAAAAATAAAATTGAAAAAACTAGTAAAAGATAATTATATATTATTTAATGAAATCACGATTAATCCATCTTCTAGTAAAATACTGTTTTTAGAAAAAAAATCATTTTCATTAAAATGGTTCTTATTTTGTTTATAATCAATATATTTCCATTTAATTTATTCAATTGATTTGTAAACCAAATAATTTTCATAATTTAGTTTTTAAAATTCAAACACACTATCATAATGGATAATTTATAATGGTCATGTTTAAATAGAAATATTATAATGGAGTTTTGTGTTTCATTTATTCATGGTATTGAAGTCCTCACGAGCTATTGAAGATATTGAAAATATTTGAAAAAGAACTAAATCATATAATATTTGGGTGATATATTTTATTATATGATAGGTCTCTCATTTCATACTCACAATCAAACATGAGTTACCTATTTTAAATGATAATGGTGTTATATTTAATCCCCACAAATAAGCTGCATCGTTGGAAATTAACCATGATATACGTAATTAGAGGTTGGATATTTTAAAATGACTTTTTTGGGGGCCCACATAATATAAATGGTTAATAAAACATAAAATTAATAATATATAAGTTTATCTAAAATTATCAAATGGAAAAACACATAACATTAGTGGAAATTAAAGCTATATACTATAAATAAATGCTTAAATAATTATAGAGAGTGGTATGGGTCAATGATAATAAAAAAAGTGAATGATAAATGGAATGTTAGGTACCTAAAACAATAAAAGAGTTATTATTTAAAATTCCATCGGTTCATAATAAATTATGTTATTATGACAAAATTTTTTTTTAATATCATCTTCCTATAATCAAAGAATTAATTTACCATTGTGAATGAGAATATATGAAATTATAATTAATTTATGTTATTCTATTTCCTAGGAATAATTGTATCTATATATTATTCTACATTAATTATTTACATCCTTTATTACTACTATAAATTCTTTTCCATGGTGAATTTTTAATGCCTGAAGCACTAAAATTAACTTTTAATGAAATATAATATCTATAAAAGAGTGATAAAAATTTCTATCTATTTATAAATATTTTCCAAAACTGATATGGCCATTAAAATTTTTACAACATAATATATCAATCTATGAACCTAAAAAAAGACACCCCTAAAAATTAAAATTGATCCACCAAATCTTCTAACAAAAACAATGACATACTAACAAGGAAATAACATAGGTCGGTGGTCGATGGTAAACCCTTATCACCCCTTGGTGATGGGTTGAACCCCCATGTACTTTCTGGAAGCGATTAGTTGATACCTGGCAAGTTTAATATAATTTTTATAAATCCATGTTAATATAATTATTTAAAGGCTACCTAATTATAATATACTATAAATATCTCAACAACAATTATTTGTTAAACTTTAAAGGATACCAACAACTTCATGAAAATCTTTTTATCATTATTATCTCAATATTAAGAACATATTATGTTCTATCCTCCCTCACTTATATATATTACAAGAATTTAAAATTTCTACCATATAACTTTTCTTATTACCATTAATCACATGAATTGAAATCTTTATAGAAATACTATTGTAGTAAAATCTTTATAGTCCGGACCCCAAAATTCTAAAATAAGAACTTTATATTAAATTGTGTGTATGGAACATAACTTAAAAACAGAAAAAAAAATGTGAAAACCGTAGACTTTATATTATATTTATTTTTAAGTAAATTCAATCTCAACAAAAAATTTCATTATGTGCAACACTCTGTTTACCTTGCGTTACATGCTACACTGAGTATAACTTATGATACACACAATATCGACTTGAAACGAAACATAAATCATTATATTTGTTTTATTATTTAATATGATATTTATCTCCTAGATTATAAATTGATGGGTATTAATAGTAATAACGAATTTATGAAAATTATGTTTATCAATTGATTTGAAATAAAATAAGAAACATCATATTGAAAATTAAATGTTATCTGAAAGTAGTAAATTTATATAAATAATACATTAGTCATACATTGTGTGTAGAATTAGAAATAAAATGTTGCCACATTTAAAAAAATTATTTTAATATATAAAATTATATTTTTGAATCATAATTTAAAAATTAAAATATTGTTATTTTTTAAAAAAAAACCATAAAATTATAATTTTTTTTGATGAAGTGTGAAAAAATAAATATTAATTGAAAACTTCATTTTTCATTTATATTATTTATAATGACATATTTTATTTTAATTTTATTTTAAAGATAAATTATTAAAATTATATTTAATTTAATCCAATATTGTTCATGGAAATATTTGGAATATTTAATTTATATATAAAAACATTATAAAGGTTTGACGATTTTATCTTTGAAAACTCACTTTTTTTTACATTCGTGAGATTAATATTAATTTAAATTATTCCTATTTATTGAATTTAATTTGTTAAATTTTATTCAATATTTTAAATAGACATAATTAATATTTTCTAATATGTTTAAATTGTTCCATAATAATCATTAAAGTTAAGGAAAATTAGTTACCTTAATTAATATTAAAATCAATGTCTTCGCACTATACATGCATTTGTATGGAAATTAATTTTCAACCCAAATAATTTTTTTATTTTGTAAATTTTCTTTCATATTTATAATCATTAGTTTAAAATTATTTAACAAGTTTCATTTTATTTTTCTCTTAAAATTTTAATTTCATATGAAAAAAATTACCATGGTGGAATGTAACGTTGTAAAAATAATGCAAACATAAATGCTAAGGAATAACATGTTTAGAAAATGTGTTTTTTTTGTGATTTTTAGGTCTTTATAGAAAATATAATGACTAAAATCCATTATTTATCTATTTTTTATCTACATGAGGTGAGAGTAACCTCTCATTATTGAATAATTTTGGGTATTTACATAAATGAAACTCCTAATGAATTATAAAAGGGCACTCAATTACCTCACTTATTTACACCAATGAATCCATTTTTCTTAACCAAAACCTATCCAAATAACTTCCCAAATTACCTCATAATCTTGGTCGAAATTTTCTTATCATAAATTTATTATTGGATGGCTTCAGTGCAATGACTAAAGGGTTAATCGAAGAGGAGGTAATGATCATCAATGAGAATTTTTTATTTTATCTTTTCATCCTCCTCCCTAAAATCATATGAACCCCTAATTATATAATAAAATCAGAAAAATAAATATATTGGGATGTCATTATAATTATTACATGACCTGAAACCATACTGAATTTCATTTAATTGGTTACGACATCATTATTTGTGTGTAAGACCGACTACATCCACAGGAACTGAGGTCATTCATTTTTTCGTTACCAGCTCTCACATTTGATTTTTATGTAGTATATAATATATATATGATATGCATAACATAATTATACCTCAAGATTCATTATATAATTTATACCTTTTTTACTTTCTATTCCATAGGGATACGATAACATCCCTTATTTGTATGACAGACTAGCACCTCACGAAGCGATATGAATTTTCATTCACTAATAAATTAAATAGAATGAGAGATGGATAAATATAATGATTATATGTTACATAAATGAAATAATTATTTTTTTCATGACATATTTATTATTCTTAAAATATATTATATCATTTTTTACACAGTAAAATGATAACATCATTTTTGTACATATGGACTACCATCGCCACGAACCGATTTGACTCACTTTTCATTATAAAATAAAATGGATGATATATAAAAAAATATTAAAGGAAAAAATAAGATATCTATGATATTATTATAAATCATTAATGTTAAAATATTACAAACCACCTTTCCATAATGTTCATTAAAAAATGGAAACATAATTCATGCATACAAATGGCATACCATCTCCATGATTGTATCATATGTCATTTTCCATTACCATATTTTATTATTGGTTTTAAAATATAAATTTATGTATAAATATTATAATTATTTCATGATAATTATTCTGGACATGATGTAAATATATAATATACACAAGAATTGGATCTTTTAAAATAAATCATTATTGATAAAACCACTCAATTAACACCTAAACAATGAAAATACTGAATGATTATTAATGAATGATAGATAATATTTTATAGAAGGATCATATATTACTTAATAAATATTAATATGGTTCTTTAAGAAGTCAATAACTTGTTTATAACCAATATACCTGAGTTTTATTCATGATCAAAAAAACTAACTGTGGGGTAATTTATTTTGTATCAATTTCCCATCATTGAGGAATATTGAAATATTATGATCTTAAATTATTTAATATTTTATATATACATAATATATTACATGTAATATCATGAATAATTCATTATTCTTGGGATTTTAATTTTTAATTTTAATTATTTCATCTAAAGGTATTTGAATTAGATGCTACCACATGGTAAGGAATTTCAAAACAAAATTTCTTTTTCATTGGTCTATATTACATATTCACTTCCTTTGATATTTTAATTTTATTCATGTAATTACTTTGGAAAATGAATTTTTCTATAAAATCTAATGTTATGGGGGATTTTAATTTGATACCCCCAATCGATTCAATGGTTAATACTCACTTAAACATTTGTATCCTTATAAGGGTTCAGTTCTCAATCTCATTTGGATCGAGATTTTTTATACAAGAATTTGTATTGAATGCAATTATTTTATCATTGTTTAGTAAATCCTTAAATATTCTTCCCCAATATTCATTCATGAACATTTTATAGTAATATAATTATCTTTTCCACTAATGGGTTTTAAAAAAACTGTAAACTGTTTTCTAAAATGTATGACCTTATTTCTATCTCCGGTCAAAAATCTATATTATTGCAAAAACATTTATTCAAAAAAGGTTTTTTAAATATTTTAACAACATAAAAATTATTTAATTGATAAATTATCATCCATTATTAACTTTAAAAAGGATATTAAATGAATATTCATGTTATTTTCAAAATGATGCCCAATTTGATTTAATCAAAAAAGTGAAAGGAATCATTTTCTTAACAAGTATGACATGAATGGAATATCATGCCGTGATGACCGCTCAAATTATTTAAAACATAATTTATAATATTCAATGGTAATTTTCAAGGAAAAATATTTTCAGAATATTTATCTTGTTTTAGATGGTGATTTTCAAAATGAAAATGATTTTTTCCTCAAGAATATTTTTCAAGTTCATGTTATGATTTTTTGATTTAGAAATAATAACATAAATTTATTATTAATAAATGGGTATATATTTATTTATACCATAAATATTCTTCTACAAGATGTATTATGATCATTTTTACCATGGAAATTAAGGACAATCACTTTTTGATTCAATTTTGTAGTCATTAACATTCCCTTGGAATATATAATTTCTATGATCAATGAAAATTAATTTTCCCCTAAATATCAATATTTTTTTATCATGTATATTCCCATTTCATAAAACAGGTCTCATTAATATATATATTATATCAAATTGATTTTATATGATTTTCTGTTGAAATATTGATAATTTATTTTATTTCAACAATATGGATATTTTATAGTATGAAATGTAGTTTATGAATGAAATTTTTTATTATATATATGAATAATGCATTCAAAATGAAGTCATGGATAGGATCAAGTTATTGAAATCCCTTTGAGGCATAAAAAAGTATCATGAGACATATTAGTTGTGAAAAATAAATGATTATGTACGAAGTAGTTTAAAATTAGTCTTCCCAACCGAAGGATTTTGTACCAAGTAATTAAAATTCATCCGACTAAATGATAAGAGTTTGTACATAGTAGGTTTGACCTATTTTGATAATATATTATATCATTAGAGGTGATATGTTATTGGGACATGATGTTTAATCCATATCATTTAATTCATTAATAATTTCTTTTATATTATCAATGTGGTTTTCAGAATTATATTATATCTCGATGAATTTTATTCCCAGTTTCTTGATTATATCAAATGTGTATTAATTAATTTACCTTTCTATATTGATTATGAATTATCATGTAATGATATTAAATATACCAATTAGAGGTAATGTATTATAACTTATATAACTTTTCATATTGATTATGTCTTATCATATAGGGATATTCATGTTCCTTAAATGCAATGTGTGTTTAGTTATTTACTTTTCAATGATTGGTAATGATTATTGATTCATGAAATCATCCCTTATATTCAAAACGTACTAATAATTTGATAAAACCCATATTTTTTCAATTATTAGGAATCTATAATGATTAATATGTTTTATATGTAATGATATGTTATAGAGAAAAGTGATCTTCATTAAAAAAAATTATTTTGGATTTTTTTTAAATGTAATAAAATAGTCAAGTATGTATGTAATTAAACTAAACTGCTAAACTTTTTTCATTTAACATAAAATTCCCTGTATCTTATTAAAATGTCTTAAAAATGACATTGGATCTAAGATTCTAGGGTCAGGGTTGGTACAATTAATATTTCATAGTTATTTTAACCTGAATATCATTAACTAAAATACTCTTATAACAAAATTTCTGAATCTAAACACCAGAACATTAATAATTTCACATTATCTGTACAAATTTCATATGCTTGGAAATTATCCATTAGTTTATATGGATTTATATTCCCTTGAATCATTGTATATTAATTATCTAATTTCTGCATCTTATTATTGTGGAATAATTTAACACTTTAATACTGTTTCTTTCCCTTTCAATCATGACCATGGTTTCCTTTTTCTTCACACATTATGGAAACTACTTTTATTTTTAATCATGATCCAATGTGTTTCCTTCCTGAAATATCACTTGTTGGAAAATAATTCTTTCATTTCTTACCATTATCTATATTTTTTCATTCATAATATTCTTTTATTTCTTCTCCTTGAATTTATAAAAAATTATTAAATATTTATCTATCTTTCCGCAAGTTACTTTGTCCACATATGATGAGAATGTTTTATATATGAGTTCCCATCACAGGACTGGATTATAACCATCAATTAAAAGGACAATATTTCTATTCATATTCAGTATATAGTTCACAATGATCCTTACTAACATTATAATTATGGATTTATACTTAGAAACATTTTCCTCTTCTCTTGGTATTAAACTCAAGAATAGTCTTTCAATACCATTTATTTATCATTAGGAAAATATTTTTAGAATATGACTATCTTAAAATTATTCCACTACATTATTTAAATTTCTTCCACAACAATATTGTTGTTAATTAATGACCACTATTAGTTTTTTACATTCAATGAGATGATAAATTACCATGAGAAATTTATACCTTTCACTGTTTCCCATTACAATAATTTTCATCACTATTGAAGTTATCCATTACTCAACAAAAATGGATTTTTAGTGTTATGGAATGATTGGGAATTTCGACACTTGAAGTGGTCTAATACCATTACAACACATGGTGGATCAATATGATTCTATATATGGGGATTTTTATTACTTAGAACCAAATTTTCGTGAGCAAATATGTTTATAATTAGACAACCCCCATCTCTAGCTTCATTATCATTCAAAATGGTGTATTCCTCCCCTAGGGTATATTCATTGATATAGTTATCATTAATTTTATTTGGGACCATTTTAAAAAACTAAAATAAACTAGATTAAAAATTGGAATTGTGAATCATATTTTATAATCCCAAAAATAATGAATCCCTTAACAAAAATTGAAAAAATACAGCTAATCTCATAATAAAAAACATGGTTTCTTTAGGAATATCATTTTCTTTTAAAGTAAATCATGACGGTCCGAATAGAAAATTATAATTATCCTTCTAATATTAAATATAACTATAAAAAATTGTGGGAATAAAGAACAATTTTAACACACACCAGGTGATGATCCGGTTAATCCCAATGTGCCCATTTCAGAGTTATTATTCCTAGGTACATCTAATCTAGAACCATGTCCATTTATAGTATCCAGAAATGGATATATTGTTAGAAACAACCTTATAATATATTCCTTACCCAAACATTATTATGTTATTCAATAATTAAACCAAATATATATCACAAGGGTATGTTCTCTAATATATTTTCTCTAAAATATAGTTCCAATGGGTTATACTAATATTTTTTTGATACCAACTATAGTGACCTCGACCCGATTATTCATGAGCTAGTCACTACATTATTAAATAATCATAAAATACATGTAATCAAATCCCAATGGACATAATAGTTTAGTATTCATGGAAAACAAAATACATTCCTGAACATGTTAATATAATTGAAAAAAATTCAGAATGTACTTTTTTGAGAATCATGTTATTCCTTATTGTTTACCCCAACATGTCTATCAAAAAAAACTTCCTAGTATACTTGGGAAAATAAAACAAAATAAAGATGAAATATTAGATTCATAGTAATGAAAAAAATATATCTAAAGATGTACATTAATAATGAATAATCTATAGAGAATGATAAATAACAAAAATACATTCCATTTAATCAATAACATGACAATAATATGGAAGGAATAAATGGTAATGAAATAATTACTTATAAATAATTACATGATTTTGAAAACTAATCCATATAAATTATAACTAATTTAATAATAACATATAATATAAATAAATTAATTCACAATTATTGAATGAATAATTCTAAAAATCTAAAAAATACATTCGTGTCCTTGTGTAAAGACTTCTAAATAAAGTGGTATGACCTTAGCCAAAACCCAATCTAGTTAGTCTCATGATAACTTCCGATCATTAAGTGAATTTAGTTGGAAACTAAAATACATAAAAAGTACAATTAATTCTTTATATGAAAGGGTTTAATCATATTCATCATAAACACTTGTATTGGAAAACTAATATATGAAATGTTAATAGTTACCCAAATAAATAAACATAATCACAATCCTTCTTGAGTAAAATATTGAATGGTAATAAAATTATGCATCCCTTGTCAAATTAATCATAAAACTTCCATATAAATAAATATTATTGTTTCAATAAAACATTACCATAGTAGATCATAAGTAAAATTGAGGTTTTATGACATTGATGAAAAGGAATTCCATAAAAAATCCAGAATATTTTTTAGGAAAATAACTTATTGATTATTAATATTGAATTTTAAAATGAAAATATCACAATTTTTTGGAAATAATTATCTTATAAAATAACAATTGAATTCTTTTAAAATAATCTGTAAATAATTTATTGGTCATGATGGTGAGAAATTCAGTTTAGTCCGTTTAAGATAAAACAAAGCTTCCTTTCACATTTTTTATAAATGAGAAGAAATATTTATTATTTTAAAATTACATGAATATTCATCTAATTTTATTTATAAAATGTAAAAATGGGTAAAATTAATTAAAAATTTAATTTTTTAAAACATAAATACATTTTTGAAAACATTATTATAAAATACTTGTTTTTATAAAAAAGAATTTGTGACTAAAGAGAGAAATACAATAAGATTTTTACAAAAACATTTTCTCAATAATTTATGTACTAATGTATAAAGAATGGTCCTATTACATTAAAAAATTTATGGAATAACCCTATTTAAAGAAAATATTTTTATATATATAAATATATAATAATTTTTTCCGTGTGACTCATACACTATAACAATCTCGAATAATCACGAGATTGTGTAATAAACCCTTACCACATTGGTGACATCTAAATCAAAACCACCATAAAAGAAATGAAATGAAATTAAATAATAAATAACATAATTAAAAATATATTCATGATATAACATACTAAAGAGAATCTGTATGTTGTATACAATGCTTTAAGTGTTGAATATGACATATGACTCATAAAAGAAAAATTGAGATGAGAAACCCTTAAAACACGTTAGACATCCATTTTTTCTGAATAAATATTCTATATAATAAATATAGGTTTATTTTAAATCAATCACAAAACCATAATAATATTTGTAATATCATATATGATATTCTTATAACATTTTCTACTCATTTGTAAGTAATTTTGCTTTATTTTTATTTTTTGGGGTGTTAGTTTCCGTGTTTTCTCATGTGTATTTTATTATAAAATTTACAATTAACAGACATAGGATTTAAATATATCATATAAATAATTATAATATTTTTTTCAAAACATTTATATTTAGAATATACATTTGAAGTACCATTTATGGATGTTAGATTTGGAAAATGAATCACATCACTTCGTGGAGACGGTTGAACATACGTACACTCAAGAAATGATATGATTCTCTTAATAAGTGAAAGGGTATGAATTTTGGTGATATATTTATATGAAATAATCAATATAATATAATTTATATCTTATATAAAAATTTATTTTTTTCTTATTCGATTCCAGGAAAACCATATTTGAAAGATGAATCAGGTAGCCTCACGAGGTGGTAGTCTGTCATACACATGAACATAATTATGATATTTAAAACATAATATAATTAAAAAAGGAATGTGATTATTTAAATTTTAATAGGTTCAATAGTATATTATATATTATATTTTCTTTAGATAAATTATTTTTCATTCCTTGAATAGTGTTGATGGAAATGAACTACATCATTTTTCCAGATGGTAGTCCACTACAAACACAATAGGGGATTTTGTTTCTCATTTTATGGAAGAGGAGATGGATAAATAGTATGACAATAAAATAATATAATCTATTTAAATAGTTTATACTTGTGTTATTATATTATAAATTTTAGAAATTAATTTATGGTGAAAAATTAAGAATGAAAATGAAATATCATGGCTTAGATAATTACATTATCTCATAAAAACCTCCTTTTTATCTACTCTTAAAGACCATAGGGATGGTTTTTTTGGAGAAAAATACACCCGTGAATATGTATATATATTTTTTGGAGGTATTGTTTAGGTTTTTTTTGATTTAATAATCATGAGGGATTTTAATATGTGAGAGGTGGTAGTTCCCTTTTATATGTGGGGAATGGGAACACTCTTGGAAATTACATTTAAATTAACCAAAAATATCCAAAATGATAAAATCATTCACATGAAAAATCCAAAAAATAACCATAAAATTTAATATTGGATAGGTTATTCTGTAATTGTGTCCATAAAATAATATTTTTTCAAGTTGGTAAGTTATATTAACAATTATCTTCTTTTTTTAACCACATAGTAATCCCATTTGTACCTTAACCACGATAATAAATTTCGGTTTATTACACTATTAATATTGATGAAAAATTAATTTAAAAATATTATATAATAAAAATAATATTTATTAAAAATATGGAATCCATTTTTTCATATTCAACTCACATATGTGGAATAATTTAATTTAATATTATACCAGCCGATGCTACGGAAATGATGGTTTTCAAAGAGAAAATTAACTTAAGAAAAAAAGGTTTTAATATCAATATTAAATTTGTACATGAATACGATCACCTAAATTAAAAATATCTAATATAATTGGAATAATTTTACATTAATTATGATATGTTTTATAATTTAACGTTGTATATAATTTAATTTAAAATTTAGTTTTAAAAAACAAAATTTTCATTATTCATAAAAATTGAATCATTTCAAAAAAATTACAAAAATGAACCCAAAGATAATTTTTATATGATGGTATAAATAATATTTTTATTTTCTAATATAAAATTTATAAAAGAGTTAAAAAATAATTATAAATTATGTGTAACTCCCAAAAATTCAAAAGAAGATTGTATTCGAAAGCATGTATGACACGCAACACCAAGCACATAAGGGAATATAATATCCTAATATATTAAAATATAATTTCCATTTTAAAAAATTTAAACAATAATATATATTTCATTGTATGAATAAACTATTTTCGAATTATTTATATTTAAGAATAAACTCATTTGATAGCTTTCATTACACGGAAGACCATGTTTTATCAAATTACAATATATTATTAAAATATTTTTATTATAATAAGAATTAACATAACCATTAAATTAGATGTTCAGAATAATATTAAATACCTTATAATAATATATATTTTATAGAAATATAAAATTATTTCATTGGATAAATTAATTAGAAATGAACATAAGAACAGATTGAATATAAACAGAATTCTTTTATAGAAAACAATTATTATTCTCACATAGATGTTTTAAGCTAATATATTATATTATTCACTAATAGTGAGTTACATTTATTACATAAATATTATATATTCAAAAAAAATATCTTGATATTAATATAATATATTTGATAGGCATAAAAGCAGAACGAACCAAATTTTATGCAAAAAAGCTATATTTCAATGAATTTATTTTTTCTGACAATTAATGATAAACCCATTTTAAATAAATTTTTTGGATCTTTTATTGGTTTTATTTTTCAAATTAACCCTTAAATTTTAAATAGGAACATAACAATTAGCTTAGGTTAATTTTTTGGTATTTTTTCATGAAGTTTCATTTTTTGATGAACACTGAAAAATAACAAATTTTAACTGAAAACTTCATTTTCATCTAATTAATTTATAAGGTAATATTATATTTTTATTTGTTTTAAAGATTAATTTTGAAAATTATATATAATTTAATATATTTTAATTTTAAACTATATCAATTTGATACTAGATATAAAAACATAGAACATTTTAGAACATTATAACTTTAAAAACTGTCTTTCCCATCCCGTATGAGATATTAAATTCAAATTATGATCTACCACTTCTATGAATTGAATTTTGAAAAATTGATTTTATATTTAAAATAATAATAATTTCTAATTTCTAATAATTTAAACACAGTTTTTAAAAAAAAATATTAGTGAATGTGATTAAAAGTAAATACATCGATAAAATGTAAAATTAGATTCACATAGGACTAAAAATTGAACTTTGTGTCCAAAATGACCAATAAACATATACAATTGTAATTTTATGGGAATATTTAGATCCTATAATAACATAATTTAATTTGGAACATTTATAGACCAAATTTTCATTGGAAAAAAGTGGGTGGAATTCCCTTTTAAAAAAACTACATGACTGCAACTCCTCATTCACTATAAAAAGTCACTCATCCCTCCCACTTCCTCACACCTCTAAAAAAATTTCTGATCCTCCAATGTTGGAACAAAGAGATATTAAATATATTTAACCTCAACCTAGAATCCTTATACTGTTTATAAATTCATAAAAATAATCCTTTTGGCAAAAACTATAAGGAGTTACCCAATTAAATGGTACATCCTTCCTCAATATCAGTATTTTTATTTATTTTTACACTATTTTATTTCTACTCATTACATGGTATAACTAAAACAATATCCTCAATATAATGAGTTGTTTTTTTAAGGTTTCTTCATACACTTAGACACACATCCATCTAATGGGTAACAAACCTACCATTTATGTGTACAAAAAACACATGCCTTACAAAATGATGATTTCCCATTTTTCAATTACAGACTATCATAATGGATAATATAATAAAAAAATAGCTTATATATGATATATATGATATTATAATGTCTTTAATAATTTTTATTTTTATATAACACATACCCTTATGTTTTTCATTTAGATTAAATACAATAACATCGTCTGTAAAAATGTGGACTACTACCCCTCAAACCGATGTGATTATTTCACGCTATACATGGAATGTATAAAATATTTTTCTAATAAAACTATGTGACATATATGAAATATATATTATAATTTAACTATATTATAAATTTACATATATATCATTTACATTTCATTATTTTAAAATATCATAATCCTCTTAAAGTAGCGTTTATGCATACGTACAACCTACAATCTCCCTGGGCACTGAATTTTATTTACTGTCACGACCCGTCCCAGTGGGGCCCACACCATGACTCTCAAAGCCCTCCTTCAATAGGCTAGGGCCTGGTGACTAGCACTGAGTAGGCATATCACTAACATGGGAGGCATTACCTATGTACCTGTACATACACAGACACACACACACACCTCCAAGCCCAGAAATGATGAAATGTAAAAAACACTAAGGAAAAGAATGCATGAATACAACTAAACCCAACAAACAGAGTACGACGAAAGGTAGAGTGATGTAAAAGTAAACTGGGCCAGAATACAAACTCACCAAAAAAAAGAGTCTGAAAATTGAAAAGTCCAACCTGTCAGCACAAAAGGTACTGAGACTGTTGCTCGTAGCCGTAGGAACACCTTGGCCTGTGGGGAACTCAGAAAGCTCGGTCCTGTCCTGGTCTGCCCTAGACTCTGTCAAAAGGATACTTTTCTGCACAAGACACCAGACGAGCGGGCAAATCCCGTGCAGGGGTGAGTATAACAATACTCATTAGAGGACCCCGAAAACCACAAATCTGTACACAAAGTAAATGTATAGTCATCTATTCACAGTATATGTCAACAGAACATATAGAAAAAACCAGATATACTCAAAACCCAGACCCGTGGTTTAGAGACAATACACACAACCGCATACCCCCGTTAGGTATTATGTTTGAAGATTCTGTGATGCACTCGATCTAGGAGAACACACTCCACAAGTCTTATATCTCTAATGACATCCATCTGAGAAGTGATGTTCGTTGGGAACCATCACGAGAGATATCTAGACTCATTACGGGAGACACACTCCTGAGTGTAAAGGTTACAGTAGGTAGAAGCACTCATTATAGGAGACACACTCATGAGTGGGAATGATCACGATACACAGATGAGTATCACTTCCAGGGCCATGGAAGATATCGTGACTCATCCCTATTTACTAGTTAGGTGATGCACCAGCTTGGTAGAGGATCAACCCCCTATAAGGTTGGTCACACCGACAATTGACTCTACCTAGGGTCAGGAATAGATAGAGGATCTCTATCCGGGCCTCTCAGATGGATGCATGAATCTATCACAGAATGTCCTGCTGAAGGAATTATACTCCTGAGTGGGAAATGATGCCTGACCTTATGGGGAATGAGAAGAAGTAGCACTAACCCAAATGAAAGATGTCCAAGGTACGGTGAACGAAAGGACCAAGCCATTTTCCAAAAAGTACACGGCATGTAGAAAAGGTACATGCTGTGTTTTCTGACCTCGGGTACTACCCGTGTACAACGTCCCATGTCAAAGGCTGGTCGTGTGGAAAAACATTGTACACTGTGTGTAGTACGGTGTACACACCGTGTCTGGGTAACTGGGGTTGGCTCTGTGTACTCTGGCCATGTGCCCATACACGGTCATCAACCCATGTACTCCAACCCGTGCAATATGAACATGGGGTGACCCACGTTACTAGCCTCTCCTGCCTGGGTGACAGAGGTCACAGTCTTGTACCCCATCTCGTGCCCACGTATCCACGAGATACCCACCAATCTCCACGTAGCTGCTTCTTCCGCGCTGTACACGCCGTGTCTCCTGAAGCTGTGTAGCTCATGTCGTGTCCGTGTACTACCCAAAGTACATGCCGAGCTTCGGGGAAAGTCCAACACACTGTGTTACTAGGGTCACATGCCGTGTTGTTCCTCTCGGACCCTGAAACCCTATCCGCCGCCACCAGTACTACATGGAGTGTTCTTCGGAAGTACACACAGTGTATTCTAGAAATTTTCAGAAATGACGCCCATCACGGGAGTGCCTCCCGTGGTCATCCGATCATCGATCCGGCCATCCGATCACCACAAAAAATCAAGGTTTTAGTCTCCCCGACACTACAAAGCCGATTCCGTCGTTTTTGGGCCTCCAATCGGACCCGAAAATATGATTTGATCTTCCCACGCGAAGAACGCTCGAAGAACATCCTTTCCTGATCTGGTTTGATTCATCATCTGCTAACGTCTCCACAACTCCACAAGGTCATTGCGGCATTGAACCTTTTATTTGGGATCATTGCGTCACGGAACGGATGTGCAACGATCCGTTTTTCGTTGCCCTATGAAGAAAACGAAGAACGCGCGAGAAAGAATGGGGGAGGAAATCCAATAAACACAAATTGAGGAATGAACCTCCGCCGTCATTCGTGACGGCATTGATCCACTCTCGTTAATTGTTTTAAACTAAGAAGAGATCAAAATGAATAAAAAGCATGGATTAATTTCCCAAAATCATCCCAATGAAAACCCTCCTGTAAGAACGTACGAATCCACGGATAAACATGTTCGTGGTTGATCCGCGTTCATCATTTAAACTCAAAAACTGGGGAAAGAAATTGAAATAACAAAACCCTACCTTTCGATAGGATTGATCATTGACGAAGGTGTCACGCAGTCATTGTCGACGAGATCCTTCAACATCGGTGCAACGATCCACGATCTCAATATGTCGTCGTTCGTCACCGAGAATTATCTCTAACGCCTCGCGGATTCGGCATAGGTTCCTCTCAAACGTTTCCAATGATCAACAATCTCTTAATCCATTGAAAAGGGAAACATGATTTCATATAATTACGCGACAACATTTGTAGAGACCCGAAGCTTGACGTACATGGACATTACATTACATTTTCGGAATAATTAGTACACAACAAAAACACACACACAAGGATCGTAATAGTTTAGTGTCTTTGGAATCTCGGAACGTAATCTTCTAATCGTGGTGAAAGATCATCAATATCTCCCATAATGATCTTCCGTTTTTATTTACCTAAAACCTTTCTTTATATCCTGGGGAAAAGAAAACATAAAAAGGGTGAGCTCAAATGCTCAGTAAGGGTATACAAAAGAAAAATCAATCACATCATATTCATAAGAACATAACTTTTGGAAATCTTAACCTGCAAAAGAGAGCATAATTTCATAACATGGGATAAATCATAGTAGTGAAATGAAATCCCAATAATCATAACTTAAAACATGAAACTTTGTGGCATACACACATAATCATAGAGAATCATTTCTTGTTAGTCATGAATCATTGCCAAGACCATCTTAGTGGACAAAGTCCCTTTCTGAATCGAGTAACCCTCGTTTCAGTCCTGTTTCACTGAACCGGTATAACCTACCATTTCAGCCATGTCTATCTCATGAGATATAAAATCTTTACCCAATGAATTGGAGGGAGATATAGGTCCCACCCATCTTATAATGAATCCTTTCTTATGTGTGCCACATAATCATAAACCATACATCATAGCGTAATCCACGTAATAAAAATGGGATTCTTAAACAACATGACATCATAAAACAATTCATATAAGATAAAGGAATTCATAAAAATAATTCCATAACAACATAATCAAATCAATGTAATAATTGGGATAAAAACAGAACCCTTTATTATCTTATATGGAAAATAATTTTGATAAAACACTTGAACTCCATTCTTGAGGAAAATATCCTTTCTTCTTCAAAATCAATTTCTTTTCACAAAACGTCATGCAATTTTAAAAGAAAGAGATTTTTCTGAAAATAGTCATGAAATCTTCTAGAGGAATCTTTATGAAAATAAGGCTTTATAAAACTGTAAAATCCGTTCGTGCCGTATAAGTTAAAAAAACATTCTTTTCGTACTTTTTTCGGAAAAGTCAAAAAGTACCTCGTATGAAAAACGACAAAAGATTCCTTTCATATCTTTTACTAAAAACTCACCGAAGGGTAAAATTGGATTTAAACAATTTTAGGTGGATGGAAATAATATTACATATTGAGGAAACATGGATGTGTATGATAAAATACACCCCAGTAAATACCAAAGTATAAACAATCTCGGATAAAAATGAGATTGTGATATTCCCTTACCTTAGGTCCGATTTGCTTCGTATGTGTCCGAACCTCCTGTATAATGATTTAAATAATGTCATTGACTTATTAAATAATCATATTCATTGTTATGATATCATATATGGTTCACTTATGACTTTATATTACTCGTTCTTTCGTAAATTCCATGTTAAAAAAGCGTTTTGGGTAAAATCGTTTCATTTATCGTAGGTGTTTTGACTTGTTGTTCTTGACATTATTATTACTTATATCATGATTTACTTACTTCCAGAATATAAAATATGATTTATATATCATATATATTCAGTATATATATATATATAATAGATAGATAAATGAAATGAAAAACACCGTTCATGGAGACGGTAGTCCGTACGTACGCATGAACGCTGTTTTCCTTTCCTTATTGTCTTGAATGGAAGTAAGTAGATGACATACATATATATATATATATACATAAATCCAGTAGCTTTATAATTTCATATATTTCATTATTATTTCTTATATATACTTTATAATCATTCTTAAATGGTTAACATGGAGAATGAATCTCATCGCGTCGTGGAGACGGTAGTCCGTACGTACGCACGAGCGATGATATCGTTCCCATGGTCGTGGAATTGTGTTGAAGTGTATGTATACTATTTCAGTATCAATATAACTTTATAATAATCATATATAGTTACTAATTACACCATTATATCCATCCAATTAATGTGGTGGTGGAAAATAGATTACACCACGGCGTGGAGACGGTATTCCGTACGTACGCACGCGCGGTGATTTTCCTTTTTCCGTAGGATGGATAGAAGGTTAATTAGAGTTTTTTCATATTTATAATAACATATAAGTATATAATAAATACTGATGTTATTACTTTATCATGAAACAACTAAAGAAGAAGAAGTTGAAGAAGAAAGAAATTGAAAAAGATCGGTAATGTATATTACCTCTTTTTGACGCGCCTTTTCTTAGCCTCCACTTAAAGAACTAAGGATGATCTTTGAAGATAACCAGGACCTCTAGGATTATACTAGGGAAGTGGAGAAGAGATTTTGGTAGGGGTTGGCCGAGCTTGAGTGATCAAATTGGTGTGAGGAGGAGTGGGAGGAGGTGCCCTTTTATAAGGGAGGAGAGGGGCACCTTAGGAATATCTCAAAATATTATTTTATATTAATGTCAAAATCGGTATATAATGGTTTCAAAGGGTCTTATTTTGAAGCTAAAGTGGGGATGGGTCGAAATCCTATCAACCAATAGGATTTAGACAAGTTTAGGGTATTATTTTAACCTTATCAATTAGATTTAACTCTAAGTTAAATAATTTAACTTTTACCGTGTCTTTTTGTTTTCATTCACTATATGGTTAATAAATTTACTATAACATGCCAAACGAACCCAAAATTGTTTATTATTAATATATATATCTTTATCTAAGTCATTTGGCCGAACCTTAGATTTTTAGCAATAAAATAACAATTAATAATATAATATTTGATTTAAAAACTATTTTGTGTCAATTTTGACACTATTTGATATATGATTTTTGTAAAAGTCATAACAAAATTATATGTTCGAACCAAGTTGATTAAATCAACACTAATATATCATATTAACCTCTAAAATTAGTGGAATTCATAAAAAGTCTCAAATTATATTTATTTGATCATTTATAACATCAATTATGTTAACATTTCCTTAAAAGGGTAATTACTGCATCATCGTTGTGTCATAAATAAATTAATTTATTTAATGTCTAAAAATTATAAATAAAATATCATTATGTAGGAAATCTTTTTAGATTTCTAATAAATATTTATAGTCGAATTTATCTTATGTATAACCCCATATTAAAAATGTTTTAGTTATTAAACTTTGATTTTAACTATTTTAACTATTCATTAAATAAAATAATATTAAATGTCATAATCTAATCCAAGTGGACCTAAATGGTAATATTATATTCATAAGGTTATTTTGGGTCGAATTACACTTATCCAATAGAATTAGGACAATTGTTAGGGTAATAGTAATATCATATTTACCCTTAGTTACCCTATTTACTATTAACCGTGGTAAAAAAAGAAAAAGTTACTATTCACCAAAAATTATTTTCATCTCATTGAACTACATTTTAGTCCTTGATATTAACCGTGTCTGTCGGATTTTCGAAATTCCATTCATAGAAGCGGTAAAATTAAGTTTTATGCAAAATTCAGTTTTTAACCTACCACTTAGTGGTTTCACTATTCATCAAAAATTGAAAGTTTTCAGAAAAATACCAAAAATTAGGCCTAAGCTATATTTGATATTATAAACTCAAAAATGATGTCCATTTTACCAAATTCAAAACATATCAGTTGCATTAACTAATTTAAAAATTAATTCCCGTCATGAAACAAATAGCGTGTTTTTAAGAGATAATAACTATCAAAAGATTGAAACTTGCTTATAACTGGTTTAAATGTGAAATTACATCCAATGACCATCATTGTATTAAATTGTAAAAATATATTCTAAATATACTTTAAAACCACTAAAATTAATAATTTATCACTATTAATTATTTCGATTAAAAAAGTTGTTTTTAATTAAAATTTAGTAATTTTCACTATTCATTATAATATGAAAGTTATCCGAAAAGTACCAAAATTTCACCCTAAGATAATTTCGATAATACGAACCCAAAAATGAATTCCATTTTGAAAAATAAAATTTACAAAATTTCAAAAAGTGGTTATTACTATTCATAACGGCTAGTTTTAATAATATTTTAATAGCATATTGTTGTTTAGTGAAACTCGTTATTGCGTACTATACATGCTATCGAGAAAGGTCACGATTGTGTGTAATGCAAGGAAAGTCAAGGATGCGTGTTGTGCAAGCTCCTTTTGGTGTAGCGTACAACACAAGACATTAATGAAATTAAAAAGAATATTTTTCATAAAATTTCAGGGTGTTACATTCTACCCCCCCTTAAAATGAATTTCGCCCTCTAAATTCGTTGGGGTTATAAATGGTTTACTATTCAAAAGTTTTTTTAATAGAATCCCACATCATAAAAAGGAATACCAAAACCAATCTTTAAAAACAAAAGTATGAAACGTAATGGTTACCCAAATAAACTAATCACTGGGTTTCCACATAGGTGAAAATATGGATCTGGAAGAGAAATCTAACCATCATGTTCTGATGGAGAGTGGTAGAGAACATGGATATGGAAAATCTAGCAATCACAAAGCCATAAATTTGTGATGATATATGGTACCATCTGATTCATCAGATATAAGTGCACTAAGACAACATTTTTGGTTTTCAAGATCATTTCCCTAATGTTGATGAAATTGGAATTAGAAGAAATACTTTCATGATTTTGGTATAGTCTCAGCGTTTGACGTTCTTTGGAAAATTTCAACTTTATCTCTTAAAGAAATGAAGTTGAATTTGTCATTCGTGATGTGTTAGCAGATCATGTGATAGAATGATGGGTCATTCCATCTATCTCAAACAAAAGGTTAGAAAATTTATCAAAAAATACATAAGTCCATCTATAGTGAGATTAATCCTATATGGTTCTAAAATGAACTTATACTTCACATATCATAATGATTAATATAGTAAAACTAGTTTCTACTAAACAGAGACTTCCTGTAGGTCAGTGGTAGGCGATAAACGCCAGTTGCACTTCGGTTGTGGGTTCGATTCCCACAGCCTTGTCCGAAGCGATGGGCTGTCGCCCGTCCTGCAGGTTGTCCTTTTTCTAAAACTACATTACTATAACATCACATAAATAATATCAAAAAAAAGTTCTATACTTAAACAATACTAACTTATGGTTAACATAATCCCTTACAATCTTTAGGCTTATCTAAAATACTTCGGTCCAAGCTCATAGTATAAAGAAAATGATTACTTGAAATGTCGTCATCCAAGCATGTTAATACCATCATTTATCCCCCATATATCTTGTTGGTCACATTCCAATCATGTGAATACTTTAATGATGTATTCTCTTGAGAATAATACCCATTAAACCTTAGTGAAAACATGAATGCTGTCAAAAGTTAACTCTTTCCACATACCAAAATCCAAAAATTCTATATACTCAAACCATGATATAACCTTCTCCTTATATCAGTCATGAGCTCATGAATACTATCAAACATTTAATTTTCTCCTTATCCCTTCATTATGCGCATATCATCTACATTCCAAAAATATCTGAATAACCTTTCATGGATACTGGTAACATTAATCAGACAACAGTGTAACAATCCTTACATGTCTCTTTAATCCATAGTACCATGAGATTACTTATACAACATTACACATGATAAACATGTAATCATTCCACTACTTTCTTAAACCATTGACCGAGCTTCAACAATTCTTTCATCTCACATATCATTTGTAGTCTCTTCATCATCATCAACATAAATACTACCCATACGACCGTACTGATTCTCTTCATGAGACTTTTCCTTAGGGAATTGGTTTGCATAATGCCCATACATTCCACATTTAAAACATTTAACCATCGTAGCAATACAATTATCCTCATCTATGGTGTTAATTGAACCTTTTCCTTTGCACTTACTTGCTTTGTGTCCTTCTTTTCCACACCCAAAGCATCTTCCAGTTCCTTTGAAGCATTCTTCTTGATGCCTCTTCCCACATGATTTACATAGGGTAAATTGAACTTTCTTTCCTCTATGATCATCATGAAACTCCATCTTTCTCTTATTAGCCGTGTCAGGAAACTTACCAAATTTTACTTTATTGATCATATTATGAGATTGCTGATTCGGCATAATAATGATGTTTGGACTTCCAAATCCCGTTTCATTTGGTTTCTCATGAAGAAAATCATTCCATTGTCCGTCATATCCTCCATTATCATGAATCTTCATGTTTCCATCCATTTTCTAAAACCCAAAAAGAATAGTGTGAGAGGCAAAAATCATGCTAGGGAAAACAATATAATAAAGGGGGAGTACTTTCAATATCTAACATCTTAGGTTAAATTCTATGATCGTTACCGTAGTTCTAGGACTGTATCCTATACGTATACTTATCCTTAGGGACATCCCTAGACATACCTTATAAATATCTCTAGGGATCTCACTAAATTTCTCGCATCCTAGTTTCCAAAGGTTGACTAAACCTTTCCTCTGATACCAACTGTAGAGACCCGAAGCTTGACGTACATGGAAATTACATTACATTTGCAGAATACTTAGTACACAACAAAAACACACACACAAGGATCGTAATAGTTTAGTGTCTTTGGAAACTCGGAACGTAATCTTCTAATCGTGGTGAAAGATCTTCAATATCTCCCATAAAGATCTTCCCTTTTTTTACCTAAAAACATTCTTTATATCCCAGGGAAAAGAAATCATAAAAAGGGTGAGCTCAAATGCTCAGTAAGGGTATACAAAAGAAAAATCAATCACATCATATTAATAAGAACATAACTTTGGGAAATCTTAACCTGCAAAAGAGAGCATAATTTCATAACATGGGATAAATCATAGTAGTGAAATGAAATCCCAATAATCATAACGTAAAACATGAAACTTTGTGGCATACACACATAATCATAGAGAATCATTTCTTGTTAGTCAAGACTCATTGCCAAGACTATCTTAGTGGACAAAGTCCCTTTCTGAATCGAGTAACCCTCGTTTCAGTCCTGTTTTACTGAACCAGTATAACCTACCATTTCAGCCATGTCCATCTCATGAGATATAAAATCCTTACCCAATGAATTGGAGGGAGATATAGGTACCACCCATCTTATAATGAATCCTTTCTTTTGTGTGCCACATAATCCTAAACCATACATCATAGCATAATCCACGTAATAAAAATGGGATTCTTAAACAACATGAAATCATAAAACAATTCATATAAGATAAAGGAATTCATAAAAATAATTCCATCACAACATAATCAAATCAATGTAATAATTGGGATAAAAACAGAACCCTTTATTATCTTAGATGGAAAATAATTTTGATAAAACACTTGAACTCCATTCTTGAGGAAAATATCCTTTCTGCTTCAAAATCAATTTCTTTTTAGAAAACATCATGCAATTTTAAAAGAAAGAGATTTTGTTGAAAATAGTCATGAAATCTTCTGGAGGAATCTTTATGAAAATAAGGCTTTATAAAACTGTAAAATCCGTTTGTGCCGTATAAGTTAAAAAACATTCTTTTCGTACTTTTGTCAGAAAAGTCAAAAAGTACCTCGTACGAAAAACGACAAAAGATTCCTTTAATATCTTTTACTAAAAACTCACCAAAGGGTAAAATTGGATTTAAACAATTTTAGGTGGATGGAAATAATATTACATATTGAGGAAACATGGATGAGGATGATAAAATACACCCTAGTAAATTCCAAAGTATAAACAATCTCGGATAAAAATGAGATTGTGATATTCCCTTACCTTAGGTCCGATTTTCCTCGTATGTGTCCGAACCTCCTGTATAATGATTTAAATAATGTCATTGACTTATTACAGAATCATATTCATTGTTATGATATCATATATGGTTCACTTATGTCTTTATATTACTCATTCTTTCGTAAATTCCATGTTAAAGAAGCGTTTTGGGTAAAATCGTTTCATTTATCGTAGGTGTTTTGACTTGTTGTTCTTGACATTATTATTACTTATATCATGATTTACTTACTTCCAGAATATAAAATATGATTTATATATCATATATATTCAGTATATATATACATAATAGATAGATAAATGAACTGAAAAACACCGTTCATGGAGACGGTAGTCCGTACGTACGCATGAACGCTGTTTTCCTTGCCTTATTGTCTTGAATGGAAGTAAGTAGATGACATACATATATATATATACATAAATCCAGTAGCTTTATAATTTCATATATTGCATTATTATTTCTTATATATACTTTATAATCATTCTTAAATGGTTAACATGGAGAATGAATCTCATCGCATCGTGGAGACGGTAGTCCGTACGTACGCACGAGCGATGATATCGTTCCCATGGTCGTGGAATTGTGTTAAAGTGTATGTATACTATTTCAGTATCAATATAACTTTATAATAATCATATATAATTACTAATTACACCATTATATCCATACAATTAATGTGGTGGCGGAAAATAGATTACACCACGGCGTGGAGACGGTATTCCGTACGTACGCACGTGCGGTGATTTCCTTTTTCCGTAGGATGGATAGAAGGTTAATTAGAGTTGTTTCATATTTATAATAACATATCTGTATATAATAAATACTGATGTTATTACTTTATCATGAAACAACTAAATAATAAGAAGTTGAAGAAGAAAGAAATTGAAAAAGATCGGTAATGGATATTACCTCTTTTTGACGCGCCTTTTCTTAGCCTCCACTTAAAGAACTAAGGATGATCTTTGAAGAAGACCAGGACCTCTAGGATTATACTAGGGAAGTGGAGAAGAGATTTTGGAAGGGGTTGGACGAGCTTGAGTGCTCAAATTGGTGTGAGGAGGAGGGGGAGGAGGTTCCCTTTTATAAGGGAGGAGAGGGGCACCTTAGGAATATCTCAAAATATTATTTTATATTAATGTCAAAATCGGTTTATAATGGTTCCAAAGGGTCTTATTTAGAATCTAAAGTGGGGATGGGTCGAAATCCTATCAACCAATAGGATTTAGACAAGTTTAGGGTATTATTTTAACCTTATCAATTAGATTTAACTCTATGTTAAATAATTTAACTTTTACCGTGTCTTTTTGTTTTTTTCACTATATGATTAATACACTTACTATAACATTCCAAACGAACCCCAAATTGTTTATTATTAATATATATATCCTTATATAAGTCATTTGGCCGAACCTTAGATTTTTAGGAATAAAATAACAATTAATAATATAATATTTGATTTAAAAACTATTTTGTGTCAATTTTGACACTATTTGATATATGATTTTTGTGAAAGTCATAACAGAATTATATGTTCGATCCAAGTTGATTAAATCAACACTAATATATCATAGTAACCTAGAAAATTAGTTTAATTCATAAAAAGTCTCAAATTATATTTATTTGAGCATTTATAACATCAATTATGTTAACATTTCATTAAAAGGGTAATTACTACATCATCGTTGTGTCATAAATAAATTTATTTATTTAATGTCTAAAAATTATAAATAAAATATCATTATTTAGTAAATCTTTTTATATTTCTAATAAATATTTATAGTCGAATTTATCTTATGTATAACCCCATATTAAAAATGTTTTAGTTATTAAACTTTGATTTTAACTATTTTAACTATTCATTAAATAAAATAATATTAAATGTCATAATCTAATCCAAGTGGACCTAAATGGTCATATTATATTCATAAGGTTTTTTTTGGTCGAATTACACTTATCCAATAGAATTAGGACATGTGTTAGGGTAACAGTAATATCATATTTACCCTTAGTTACCCTATTTACTATTAACTGTGGTAAAAAAAGTAAAAATTACTATTCACCAAAAATTATTTTCATCTCATTGAACCACATATTAGTCCTTGATATTAACCGTGTCTTTCGGATTTTCGAAATTCCATTCATAGAAGCGGTAAAATTAAGTATTATGCAAAATTCAGTTTTTAACCTACCACTTAGTGGTTTCACTATTCATCAAAAATTGAAAGTTTTCAGAAAAATACCAAAAATTAGGCCTAAGCTATATTTGAAATTATGAACTCAAAAATGATGTCTATTTTACCAAATTCAAAACATATCAGTTGCATTAACTAATTTAAAAATTAATTCCCGTCATCAAAACAAATAGTGTGTTTTTAAGAGATAATAACTATCAAAAGATTGAAACTTGTTTATAATTGGTTTAAATGTGAAATTACATCCAATGACCATCATTGTATTAAATTGTAAAAATATATTCCAAATATACTTTAAAACCACTAAAATTAATAATTTATCACTATTAATTATTTCAATTAAAAAAGTTGTTTTTAATTAAAATTTAGTAATTTTCACTATTCATTATAATATGAAAGTTATCCGAAAAGTACCAAAATTTCACCCTAAGATAATTTCGATATTACGAATCTAAAAATGAATTACATTTTGAAAAATAAAATTTACAAAATTTCAAAAAGTGGTTATTACTATTCATAACGGCTAGTTTTAATAATATTTTAATAGCATATTGTTGTTTAGTGAAACTCGTTATTGCGTACTATACACGCTATCGAGGAAGGTCTCGATTGTGTGTAATGCAAGGCAAGTCAAGGATGTGTGTTGTACAAGCTCCTTTTGGTGTAGCGTACAACACAAGACATTAATGAAATTAAAAAGAATATTTTTCAGAAAATTTCGGGGTGTTACAACATTAATGATGTTGAATCGCCATTTTGAAGTTATAATGATGCACCATTAATTTAGGAAACAATTGCGTCATTTCCGTGCTGCAGCGGATGTTTCCTTTTATGAAATAAAATAAACTTGTTAATTTATTTGATTTTATTTTACTTAAAACATCTGAAAATAAACTTTCTCCCTCGACCCGCACTGGTCGAGGTTAAGCTCTTTCTTTGTTAATGTTGTCGTCCCGGACGCAACGATGCCCTCAGATTTTTAATCCGGGCATCCGGTTGGAAACTGCCACAACCGTGCACGAGCACCGACTCACTTAACATTAAAAAAAGTTCAAACTAACATTCCAGGCTCACTGGACCTCAGAATGATGTGCCTTCTTTTCGCCCAGTCTCAAAATAATTCCATAATATTTAAATTAATAATCGGAAAAATCCGAGACATTACATTATCCCCACCATGTGGATTTACGTCCCCAAAAAGCCAAAACAAGTGTTACTCAATATGATGAGGGTACTAGGCACGAATATGAACCTCCCACTCCCACGTGCTCTCCTAAAGATTCCTGTGTTGCAACCAGACGTGCACCAAGGGAATCGATCACCCACGAAGGATCCTCGATCTCCACCGGGTACTCAGCAAAAGTCAATTCATCCTCAATGTCCAGCTTTCCCTTGTCGATGATGTGCGATGGGTCATGCACGTACCTCCTCATCTGTGACACTTGGAAGACATCATGTACCCGATGGAACTGTGATGGTAGATTTAGGAGGTACGCCACCTCGCCAACTCTGCCTAGAATCTGGAAAGGATTGATGGACCTCGGTGATAGCTTGCCGCCTTAGCCAAATCTCTGCAACCCTTATCGAGGTGAGACCCAAAGAAAGAGGTGGTCTCCCTCTTCGAACACTAGAGGTCTCCATCGCCTGTCATTATAAGACTTCTGCCGGCTTTGTGAAGTCTTCATCCACACTCGGATTATCTGCACCTTCTCTGTGGTGACTCGCACTAAATCTGGACCCATGAGTGCTGACTCTCCAGGGTCGGTCTATCAAAGCAGTGACCGGTAGGGTCTCCCATACAAGGCCTCAAATGGTGTCATACCAATGGGGGAGTGGTAGCTATTGTTGTACGAAATCTCCACTAGTGGTAGGTGGCCCTCCAAACTGTGACAAAAGTCCAAGATACAGGCTCACAACAAATCCTACCGAACCTAGATGGTCCTCTCTGTCTGACCATCCATCTCGGGATGAAACACTATTCTCAAGCATAGCTAAGTCACAAAAGCCTCCTGCAATCCCTTGCACAACCGGGATGTGAAGTGGGAATCTCAGTCTGAGACTATATTTTAGGTGACTCTATGAAGCTGAATTATCTCTTGCATGTAGAGGCATCCCAAGCTCTCTACAAAACTCTACTTCCTAATAGCTAGGAAGTGGGCCAACTTGGTGAGTCGATCAATGATCACCCAGATGGAATCATGCCCATTGGATGTCTGTGGTAAGCCCATCACGAAGTCCATCGATATTCCATCCCACTACCACTCTGGAACATCCCGGGGGTGAGTTAATCCCGCTGGAACCTAGTGCTCATCCTTCACCTGCTGGCATGTGAGGCATCGAGAAACAAAATCCTCTACTGCCCTCTTCATGCCTGACCACCAAAACTGTCGTCAGAGAGCCTAGTACATCATTTCCACTCCAGAATGTACAGTCATGGGGGATGTATGAAACTCCCTTAGGACCTCTTCTTGGAATGCCACTGGTACAACAGTGCATCCTCTGAAAAGAAGTACGCGCTCCCCACCTTGCGAATATCCATCATGTGCATTTCCTATGGATGACTGAGAACATAAGTCTACACAGTTGACATACACAAGATGTGCCTCCCTAACTAACTATAAGATTGGAGGGGTGACAACCATCGACTATAGGTAATTTGTATCCTCCCCATCCACGAAGGATAACTGTAATGTGGCTCACTGCTATGTCGCCTCACTCAACAACTGTGAGCTCGACCTTATGATAAGAGCATCTGCCACCTTGTTCCCCCTTCCAGGAGTATAGATGATCTCAAAATCATAGTCCTGGAGGAACTCTAGCCAATGACACTGTCTCAGATTCATGTCCTTCGTTGAGTAGATGTACTTGAGGATCTTGTGGTCAGAGTAGACAATAAACCGCTCTCCCATAAGGTAGTGTTGTCACATCTTCAATGCGAATACTACCGTTTCCAACTCAAGATCATGGGTCACATAGTTATTCTCATGTGGCCTAAGCTTGCACGAACCATAAGAAATCACTGCATGCCACTGCATCAGTACACATCTGAGACCGGTCCCTGATGCGTCGCAAAAAACTACGTACTCGACACCCTCCTCTGGAAATCTCAAGACTAGGGCACTCATCAAACTCTATCTTAACTTCTCGAAAGCCTGCTGGCACTTTTCTGTCCACGCAAAGGGTTTCCCCTACTTGGTCAAGGCTTTTATCAATGATGATATCTGGGAGAAGTCAGAAATGAATCTCCGGTAATACCCTTCCAACCTAAGGAGGCTCCGCACATCCATCACGCTCCAAGGTGGCTCCCGTGATAACACGGAAAACACCTTGGATGGGTCCACAGCTAGTCCATCTACTGAGATGACATGTCCTAGAAAGTGGACCTCTATAATCCAGAACTAGAACTTTGAGAGCTTCCCATAAAGCTGGTGATCATGAAGTAAGTCCAGAACCATCCGCAGGTGTCTCGCGTGCTCCTCCTCTAACGCCGAGTACACAAGGATTTCATCGATGAAGACCACTATAAACCGGTCCAAGTACGGATGGAAGATCCAATTCATCAGCCCCATGAACACTGTAGGGGAATTCGTCATGCCAAAAGGCATCACCAAGTACTCATAGTGACTATAGAGGCATCTGAAATCCGTCTTCGGTATATCCTCATCCCACACTAGTAGCTGGTGATAACCTGATCAAAGCTCAACCTTCGAGAACCACTGTGCCCAGCTTTGCTTCTCGAAAAGGTCATTGATCATCGGTAGTGGATACATGTTCTTCACTGTCACCTGGTTCAGGCACCAGTAATCCACGTAAAACCTCAAACTCTCGTCAGCCTTCTCGGAAAACAAGACTGGGGCCGCCCAGGGTGAGACGCTAGGTCTTACGAAACCCTTGCTCTGCAAATCCTCCAACTACAACTTCAGCTCATGAAGCACTATGGGAGCTATACGATAAGATGGTGAAGAAATAAGTTTCGTCCCGGGGTGTAAGTCGATGCAGACGTCAATTTACCAGTGGGGAGGTAATCCTGGAACATCTTCGGGAAAGACGTCTGCATACTCCGCCGCCACTGCTAGGAACTGAGAGCTCCCAACATCTACTACTCCGAGGGTAAGGCTATCCAAATCATGAGTGATTGGATACACCCTCCTATGCATGATCCCATTTTGTTATGAATGGGTTTCCATTTCTCTGATAAAGGAAAACCTTGTTCCATCACGGCGGACACACCGCACTCTTCGCCTAAAACAGTCAATCTAGGTAGGGACCGAAGATAACAAATCCATACTGAGAATTATGTCTTAAGGCCTCGACGCTACCACCAAGATGTTCCAACTAAAACTCTCACCTCCATGGATAAGATCACACTGCCTGAAAATGTGCATGATCGTTGAGTCTCCACCCATAGGTGTCTCCAAGCGTAAGGATCGAGTCAACGGTTCTACCGAAATCTCGAGGTTTTATTAATGAAATGTTGCTATAAGGGAATGACTGGAACCTGTGTCTATGTGTACGGAAGATAAGGTAGAAAAGACATAGATCGTACCTTGAATCATCCATGGATCCCCTAGGTCGTATGCCTCGAACGCATGCAGCTGTCCTCGCCCCTATCCCCCAGCTCCCTGAGCCTGGTGCGGATATCCTGGGGGTGGTGGTGGAAGTAAGTCGTAGCGTCTGCCTCCACCTGAATCTCTCCCTACTCCTCTACCACATTCGCCACCTGGCGAGTCTGCCTGCTCTTTTCTTTGCCTCTTCCTCGATGGTCCATCCACCGCTCCCCTGTCAGCAGCTTGACGGGTCTGGAAATCTCTAGTGAGATGTACCCTACCGTTGCATGGGTATCATTTCTTCTCCCTAGACCGACTAGATCCAGCATGAGAGCCCTGGAATGTCGATCCCCTATCTTGGGTCTTCTTCCGACATCTCTCACATCCTGATCCCTGAATCTGACGTTGGATCCATGTAGCCAAGGTCTCCACACCGGTCTTCCTGCTGCTGACTACAGGCAGCTATTTCTGCTCTTCTAAGAAGGTCTTGACCACCAAATCTCGCTCAAGCACTCCAGCATAAGTCAATATTCATAGAGGCATGAAACTAGCTTAGATGTCTCGTCGTAAACCTCACTCTATGGTACGAACTCTAATGTACTTATCCATGACCATATCCATCGAGTACCTGGAATGGTTGGTGAACCTCGGTGAATAGTTATCCATTGTCATACAACCCTGCTGGAGCTAAAGAAGCTCATGGATGTGCACATCTCTTAGCATAACTGGAGAGAAATCCTATTGGAAGAGTTTCTCAAACTCCGCCCATGAAAGAGTCTCATCTTCGCGAGTTTGTGTGGTCAGACTCCACTATCGTTCGGCCGAACCCTGAATAAGGCTCGCTCCTAGGATCACCATGTGGTCTGCTGGTGTCCTCACTAGGCATAAAACTCTAGTCACCACCTCAAGATAGTCCTCAGCCACATGAGGGTCGGGCTCACCTCGGAACCTGAGGGGCCTCTGTATCTAAAACCTATATAGCGTGCTAAGCCTGCGGTCATCATCGGTCGGTACCGAGGGTACCAGTGGATACTCCACTGGTGGTGGTACAGTAGGTGCACCACCTGGTGGAAACACCTGGGGAGAAGGTCCCTATATCAATGCCTCGTCACTAAGAGGGTCATCCTCGTGATCGTGCTGCTAAACCCTATAGGGTATGCATCATAGAGGTATCCTTTCAACAAACAAGATGTACTATGGTCAATGAGTATATCTTGATAGCTGACACAATGGACATAGAAAAAAACCCCTTCCTATATGATGCATGTACCTTTTATTTCACTGCAACCTGTGATTTCATATACCGAGTCGAAAAGCAGGTTATCAGAGTCCTTGTGTATGAATATGTCGGCTGCTGCACCAACACTGGGGTCTCTGTCCTGAAATCCAATCTCGAAACACTCAACACTATTTCCCCAAACCAAACTCACAGACTCTTGGTCCTAAGGTAGAACCGACCACCTCTGATACCACTCTGTCACGACCCGTCCTAGTGTGGCCCGCACCGTGAATCCCCAATCCCACCTCCAATAGGTCGGGGGCTGGTGACTAGCACCGAGTAGACATATCTCTAACATGTGAGGCATTGACTAAGTACATGTACCCATGGACACATCTCCAAGCCCACAAATGATTAAATGTAAAAACCACTAAGGAA
Source organism: Viscum album (assembly GCA_963277665.1). Taxonomy (NCBI): domain Eukaryota; kingdom Viridiplantae; phylum Streptophyta; class Magnoliopsida; order Santalales; family Viscaceae; genus Viscum; species Viscum album. Next base: position 448,009,493 of record OY728157.1, on the reverse strand, counting down.
AATAATGCATGCATACAACTAAACCTAACCAACAATGTATGACGAAAGGTAGAGTGCTGTAAAAGTAAACTGGGCCAGAATACAAGCCCACCAAAAAGAAGAGTATGAAAACTGAAAAGTCCAACTTGTAAGCACAAAAGGTACTGGGACTGCCACTCATAGCCATAGGAACGCCTTGGCCTGTAGGGAACTCCGAAAGATCGGTCCTATCTTGGTCCGCCCGATACTCTGTCAAAAGGCTGCACGTCTGCACAAGACACCATATGTGCAGGCAAAGATGGTGTAGGGGTGAGTATAACAATACTCAGTAGAGGACCCAGAAAACCACAAAGTAGTATACAAAGTAAAGTTAAATTAATCTATACATAGTATATGTCTACAAAACATATAGAACAAACCAGATATACTCAAAAACTAGACCCGTGGTCTAGAGAAAAGTCACATAACCGCATACCACCATTAGGGATTCTATTCGATGATTACGTGATGCACTCATTTTGAGAGAACACACTCCAAGAGTCTTATGGCTCTAATGACGTCCGTTCGAGAAGTGATGTTTTTCGGGAACCGTCATGAGATATAGCTACACTCATTATGGGAGACACACTTCTATGTGGAAAGGTTACGGTAGGTAGAAGCACTCATTATGGGAGACACACTCTTGAGTGGGAAAGATCACGATACATAGATGAGGATCACTGCCAGGGCCATAGAGGATACTGCGACTCATCCGGATTCACCATTTTGGTGATACACCAGCTAGGTAGAGGATCAATGCCCAATAAGGTTGGTCATGAAGATACCTAACTCTACCTAGGGTCAGGAATGTAGAGAGGATCTCGATCCGGGCCTCTTGGATGGATGCCTGACTCTATCACAGGAAGTCCTGCTGAAGGGATTATACTCATGAGTGGGATATGATACCTGACCTTCAGGGGAACGAGAATAAGGTTCACTAACCCCAATGAAAGACGTCCAAGTTATGGTGAACAAATGAACCAAGCCATTTTCCAAAAAGTACACGGCATGTAGAAAAGGTACAAGTCGTGTTGTCTGACACCGGGTACTGCCCGTGTACAATGGCCTGTGTCAAAGGATGGTCATGTAAAAAAACATAGTACATGGCATGTAGTACCGTGTACACTCCGTGTCTGGGTAACCGGGGTTGGCTCCGTGTACTCTGGCCATGTGCCCGTACATAGTCATCAACCCGTGTACTCCAACCTGTGTAATCTGACCACATGGTGACCTGTGTTACAGGACTCACCTGGCCATGAAATGGAGTACACAGTCTTGTACCCCATCCCGTGTTTATGTATCCATGAGATACATGTCGAGATCCACGTAGCCTCTTCTTTCGCGTTGTACATGCTGTGTTTCCTAAAACCATGTAGCTCATCCCGTGTCTGTGTACTACCCAAAGTACACACCGAGCTTCGGGGAAAGTCCAACACACCGTGTGACCGGCGTCACCCGCCGGGTTGTTCCTCTCGTACCCCAAAACCCTAGCCGCCACTGCCAGTACTACAGGTCATGTTCTTCAGAAGTACACGCCGTGTATTCTAGAAATTTCTAGAAATGACGCCCTTCATAGGCGCGCCTCCCGTGGTTCTCTGACCATCGATCTGGATGTCCGATAACAACAAAAAATCATTGTTTTGGTCGCCCCGACACCACGATGCCACTTCCTTCGTTTTCGGGCCTCTGATTGGCCCTGAAAATATGATTTGATCTTCCCGCGTGAAGAACGCTTGAAGAACCCTTTTTCCTGATCCGGTTCGATTCGTCGTCCGCCATCATCGCCGCACCTCCACAAGGTCGTTGTAGTGTCAAACCTTCGATTTGGGTTTGTTTCATCACTGAAAAGATGCGCAATGATCCCTTTTTCGCCGCCATGCGAAGAAGTCAAAGAATGCGCGAGAAAGAATGGAGGAGGAAATCGAATAAACAAAAATAGAGGAACAAAACTCCGTCGTCATTCATCATGGCGTTGATCCGCTCCCGTTAATAGGTTTAAACGGAGCAGAGATCAACAAGAAAAAAAAATCATGGATTAATTCCCCAAAATCATCCCAAAGAAAACCCTCCCACAAGAATGTACGAATCCACGGATCAACTTGTTCGTGGTTGATCCGCGTTCGTCGTTTAAACTCAAAAACGGGGAAAATAAACTAAAATAACAAACACATACCTTTTGAAAGGATTGATCATTTATGAAGGTGTCGTGCTGCCATTGTTGTCGAGATCCTTCAACATCGGCGTAGTGATCCTCGATCTCGATCCGTCATCGTTCGTCCCTGGGAATTCTCTCTAACGCCTCGTGGATTCAGCAGAGTTTTCTCTCAAATGTTTCCAATGATCAAAAATTGATTAACCCATTAAAAAGGGAAAAATGTTGTCATTCAATTACGCAACACTATTAATGATGTTGACTATCCATTTTGAAGTTATTATGACATGCCATTAATTTAGGAAACAGGTGCGCCGTTGTCGCGCTGCAGCTGATGTTTTCTTATATGAAATAAAATAAACTTGTTAATTTAATTTATTTTATTTTACTTCAAACGTCCAAAAATAAAATTTCTCCCTCAAACTGCACCGGTCGAGGTTAGGCTCGTTCTTAGGTAAAGTCAGCATCCGGGACGCAACGGTTCCCTCAGATTTTTAATCCAGGCATCCTTTTGGAAACTGCCACAACCGTACACAAGCTCCGACTCACTTGACATTAAAAAAAAGTTCAAACCATCATTTCGGGCTCAGTAGAACTTGGAATGAAGTGTCGTCTTCATGACCAGTCTTGAAATAATTCCATAATATTTAAAATAATAAAAGGAAAAACTTGAGACATTAAATTTACATTATCCAAACATTATATATTATTTTAAATATCTATATTCTAAATATATATAATATTTACATCATGGAATACCTTATACAGATTATTAATTAAGTATATATTTAATATTAATATTAATTATCACGTTAATTTTTTTTGAGAAATCTCGACAATTAACACATGAAATAGTGAAAATAATGAATTATTGTTACCAAAAGTGTAAAAAGATATTTTAGACAAGAAATATATTATATTATTAACAAGAAAATTGTTATTTAATAATTTATTAGCACTCATAAAACCTGTATACATGAGGTTAAAGGACGTTTACACAAAATTAAACATAAAATAAGAGATTTTGTCTCAACATAAATTCTATCGTGACTTATTGGTTGTTATGAAGTAATTCACTTTTATTTGGTGTATATTATAGAGAGCTAATGTCTGATATCCGAAATATAGTGTCTGCTAAAATTTAAATATTTATAATTACAAGGAATCAAACCTTAAGGATCGACCAGTTTAGTAGTCTGGGAAAACCAGATACATACATGAGTATTTTATTACAATAGAATAAACTAACTATAACATTGTTTTTCTTTGAATAAATAAATTTGAGTATTTCCTTAATCCATAATGTAAATCCATTCATATATTTCATAGTATAATTCTTGGATTTCTCAGGAAATAAAAAAAATTATGGTGAGCTCAAATGCCCAGTGAAGAAAAAATACAGTGGAAGAAAAAATGAATCAATGAAAATAGTCAATATGGAAAGTAAAAAAACTGAACACAAATTCCATGTGATCAATAAACTGAATGAATGTGTGTAAAAAATATGACAATGTAATATCTGAAAACATATTCCATTCAAATAACCATATAATGAAAAAATCAATATGTTAGGTTATAAAACTGAAACATAAGCCATCTAAATAACTAAAAGTGTAATTTATCTATATATATTTTGATGAAAAATCTCATGGATGAATAATATCTAAAAAATATGGGGGAAATTATTTCTTAATGGACATACTATTTAAAGAACTTGAAAACTTATACCATCAAGATCTTTCAAAAGAGGTTTTATAACTATTGATAGAATCCTATTTAATTTGTGAAACTTATATTTCTCATGAGAATCTATCAATGCATCATGGTTTTATATAACGTCCAGGATCCACCCATAATTCCCTATCCAAAGAATTTCTTATACAGAATAAACAAAATAATATTCATTATCAAACATCTATATTGATTAAATAATATGGGATTATAAATATTTTCCAAAATAATCAAATAAATATAAATTTTGACCCCATATGTAAAATGGTATATTGTTTATTGAATAGTGATATCTATGAAAATGAAATGGATAATTATGGGAAATTCAATGTTAGATGATCATAAGAGATTGAATATTTAAAGTGGAATAAAAATGAATCAAGGAAGTGTAAAAGAATACATACCTTAGAAAAATCAATAATAAACCATCCAAAGAAGGAATAAATATGGTATTAATAGAATAAATCCCAAGTTGATTAAAAATAAGGGTTTTTTAAGAAATATCGATACTATAAAAATAGATTTTATAAAAACTCTCGACCAAAATATCCTTTTCATATGGAATAAAATTTGAAAAACATTTTCGTTGAAAATCAATTTTGGAAATGTTTTCTTTAAATGTGTCCTTTTGAACATGTAATAGAAAATTCAATAAAATTATAACTAGTAAATCGATACATTTTGTATGAGTTAAAATAAAATTATTTTTCATGATAAAAAGTTTTGAAAAATTACTTGTAAGGAAGGTGATAAAAATATTTATTTATTGACATTGGTAAAAGAAAAAAAGGGTAAGAATGTCTTTACCAAGTCATTTTAAAATAATTTTCAATATTTTTTAATAAAACAAGGTTCTTAAAATAAATCAATTTCCTTAACTAAAGTGAGAAATAAAATCTAGTTTCAATAAAAAAACTTCTCAAACATTTAGAGTACCAAAATGTGAAAAATTCGAATAATACCTGATAATGGTAATAAATAATCAAATAAGAATGAAATGGTTTTATGAAAAATGGTTTTATAATTTCATTAAATGGAAACTCTATTGAAATATAATTAGTATTATCCATGATGAAAACAATATTTAAACAATGAAAGGTGTCGAATACCACATTGAATTATTTTAAAAAATAATACACATCGGGGAGTAATAATAAATAAAATTTATAATATCATTATAGTAAATTATTTCATAATTTAAAATTTCAATGTATATATATACACCATCAAAAATATTCTTGGTGGATAACAACAATTATGTCTCAATAGAATGTAAATTGAGACCAAATTCCATAACCATGTGTTTCCTTTTGGGTGAACGTCCTTTAACATCATGTATAATAATATTATGTTAATTATATAATTTTTTAGTAACTTCTTATGTTTATCATTAATTTTATTTTACTCATTACCATTTAATTTACTATTACATTATATGTTATGCTTACATCTGGTGTTTGGAACAAATTCAGTTTATGTTTCAAAAATAGCATTGGTAGGTCAACTATGTTCAAAGGGGTAATTATATAACATTAATATAAAATTAGTAAAAAAATAAATATTATATTTATACATAAATTATAATTTTATAATCAATATTTAAATACATTTTTGAAAAATTAAACAATGTATCAATTAGGGATATGGCAGGTCGTATATATGCATCAATAACGTTCCCATATTTAAAAAATTGTTATGGAAAGATGGTATGTAAAACAATATCATTCCATAATCATAATTATATCATAAATACTATATTAGTATATTATAAATACACACACATAGACATATATATATTTATAATTATGTAAAAATAATCACATCGTGTCTTGGAGGTGGTAGTCCACTTGTCCAATTACGAAGTTATCACTTTCTAGGTGTTTGAAACAACAATAATGAAAATGATATATATATATATATAAATAAAGTAAAATTATAAAAATGAAATCACATAAAAAATATAATATAGAGGTTTTTTTATGTAACATATGTTTATGTTAAACCACCATTTATATGTTACATGTATTGTGTGAATGGATCACATCACTTCTAGGGGAAAAGTCTACACTTCCAAAAATGATAATATCATATTAACATAAAATGTAAAGGATAAATATTATTTGTCAAAATAGTATTAAATAATTATAATGAATTAATAAATATAATATATATATTATATGTGATTAGTTTCCATCATAATGACCACCACGAGAGATGGTAAAAGAAAAAATGAACAATCATTGTTTTGCGGGGCAGTATTTTCCCGTTTGTAGAAAAAATACGTTTGTTACCAAGTAGATAGAGGATTGTGTTAATTAATGTAGAAATAATTAAATGAAAAAATATTAGTATATTTAGGATACTATTTTAAATATATAATAATGGAATAAATATATTAGAGGGAGTGGATAATTGAAATGAAATTAAAGAGATTGAGAGAAGACATTGACTCTTAATAGGTAACTACTTCAAGTTTGCACCAAAAGGATTCATTGTAAATATTTCATCAAAAAAATTAGTATTAAATGTTTAGTTTAGGGATTTTGGGAAGCTATATGTTTGTATATTATTAGATCCTAGGTGGTCTTAGAGGTGTATGGAAGGAGGAGAGGTGGCGACCTTTTATAAGGTAGGAAAAGGAATTACATTGTATTTTTGTAATAAAGTTAGATATACCCACATTTTTACCCAAATAAATCATTAAAAATCAATAATTAAAGGTTAATAGAGAAATAATGGTCTTAAAATGGGTGTTGGAGAAGTTTCTACATCATTTGGACCCCTAATTTAATGGTTTAGTCCATTATTAAGATTAATTTTTCCTTAATAATTGTAAATAATTTTAATTACTATTACTAATATTTTTCGTCAAACAAAGAAATTATTTTTATAAATTATAAATTACTATTATTCTAAATATTTAATCTATTTTACCAAATTCGAATCATATATGTGCCAGAAATTGATTTAAATTTAATCCCTCAGGCATGGCAACAATATGTGTTTTTAAAGTAATAACATCCGAATGTTTTCTATTATTTTATAGTAAATTTCAAATTGAAATTTATTAAAAATAAATACATTGTACAAAATGATAATAATATTTTTCTAATTTACAATTAAAAATATAATTCAACCTTATAAATAATTAAATGAAAAGGTAGTTTTAATTTAAAATTTAGTATATTTAAAAATTCATTAAAAATGAAATGTTTTAGATATATATATATATATAACACCATAAAGTAATTATTATGTTATTATTTTAAATATGATGTTTATATTGACAAATTAAATAAATTAATGTGTCAAAATTTATATTTAAAAGACATTTTCCATTAAAAGGAAGTAAAAATGGGTTTTAAAAATATAGGTTTTTATGTGTAAAATAGATTTTGTTATTATCTAATGTCTATCAAACCAAAAAAATAAATATAAAAAAATATTTTATTGAATGTATTATATATATTACAATAATATCAATCAATAATTTTAATTAATTTAATTTATTATCATAAAATAACTTTTTGATCAAAATGGCGGGTTTTTATAAAAATATTAGCTTTATATTCAATTGCTTCTTATATTCATATATAATTAATATTTAACAAATTAATACATTATATATTTTTATAAAATATAATTCTCATAATTTATATATTAATAATTAAAACTACTAATTTGGTAGCTAGTTTATTTCACATAATATTTTATTAATATATTATTGTTCTATAATAAATGGTCTTGTGTGTAACAAAAGCCATCGCAGATGGATTCTCTTGTGTGTAATACATTGTAACACCTTTTTTAATTAATATATATGTTTATAATCTATTTTGAAAAATAAATATATTATAAAGTATCTATATATTATATTACCTTATATGCTTATTGTCGGATATCATACACGCTATCGAATACTAGGTTCTTAATTACAATATTTAGGGTGTCACATTTTCTCCACATTATTTAAATTGAATCCTCAACAAATTTAACATGTCTTGGGGAAATATTGTTTCATTATTTTCTATTTTAAAATACTATATTGTGATAAGGGTTTATAAGTCTTCCTCTATAATAGAGGTAATGGGAATTAAAATGGTCATGTGGACTACCATGTAATTAGGTCTCTATATAAGATAAAATCAATTGTATCAAGAGATACACACCAGGAGAAAATGAATAAATATTTATACGGTGTGAATGAGGTCATCAATAAAAAATGTATAATTAATAGAATTTTGGAGCACTCAAATCCATAAATATTTGATGATTTAGAAGACCATCATATCAACAGTAATGAATGTATTATGAAATTATTTTATTTCTATGTAATTTTTTTAAAATTGGGTAATAGTTTTACTACATATTCATATAAGGAATTATTCTTAGTTGATAGTTTTCAATTTCATATAAACAATCCTAACATTTTATTGTGCTTTGATAAAATTCTAAATCATTCTTTTACTTCCAGAAATTAATTACCAATATGGAATTGTTTCTATGCCCACAGAAGAAAAAGAAAATTTTAAATGATATTAAAGCCTATAAATGAGTGAAAAGGCTTAATATTTTTATATAATTATATTCCAATACTAATATGGTTTAAAAATTAATCTTTAATCCTCAAAATGTTTACTATTTGTTCATCATTAACAAGGATTCATGAAATTTTTTAAATAACAATAAATAAAAATTAACCAAGGCATTTCATAGGTTAGTGGTTGGCATGAAACACTTATCGTATTTCTGTCATTAGTTCGACACCCAAGGCGTTGCCAAATTATATTTTTCGACACCCAAAATAAAGTATTACCTTTTCTAAAACCATATTAATATAATTTCAAAAATAAATATGGTGGACATCCTTAAAACATGGTTAATAACTAAATAGACTTTTTTTCTATGATTTTCAATACAACCCTATGACTTAAAAACATCAACCCCTTATTTTAAAAACGATCATTTTCTTGGACTCATTCTTATACATAATAACATTTATAGTATCTGTAAATCATGAAAACTTATCTTTAATCTAAAACACCATAGGTTTAACCAATGTTATTAATTATCAAAATCTGTCACAGTGGTTTGTAAAAAAAATGTGAATTATCCTAAGAATATCCTCAGAGAGTTTCAAACAAGGTTCGTATTTACGACCGTTTATGTATACCAGGTTACCCTATGTCATTCTCGGAAAACCTTGTTTGAGATAATACTCCTAGGAACATCTCTGTTAGAACCATATCCACTTTTAGTATCGAGACATAAATTTATTTTTAGGATGATCCAAATAATATCAACCTTATCAAAATACCAAGATGTTCTTCTATAGTTATCATCAAATTCAACCGTAGGGTTATGTTCTCTAATCTATTTTTGATTTAAATCAAGTTCCCAAGTTTTCTGATAAACAGACTTTAATACCAACTATAGAAACACAACCCCAGATAATCCAGAGCCCATGTTTGATAGAAATTGCATTAGCATGAGTACATGGATTCAATCCTCGAAGGACCGATATATTTAGCAATATTGGTAATCAAGATACATGAATGAGTATTTTAATACAATATAAAACACTAATTGAAACATATTTGTTTCGTCTATATAAAAAATGTTGAGGATAACTATAATATATAAAGTAGATATTTACGTATCATTCATTGTACACTTATTGGATTCCTACAGAAAGAAACATAATAATGGTGAGCTCAAAAGATCAGTAAGGAAAAAATATAGAGGTAAATATAATGAATAAATTAGAATAGTCAACATCATAAGGTAAATAACTAAACAAACATGACATGTTATCAATAAACTAAATGAAAATGTGTAAAAAATATTGAAATGAAAATTACTAAAAACAAATTCCATTCAAATAACTAGATGAGGAAAAATAAATACGGAATGTTATGGAACAGAAACACATTACATAAAAATAACTAAAAATGAAATGTATCCATAGATATATTGACAGAAAATCTCATGGATGAATAATAACTGAAACTTATATGAGGGTAATGATTTATTAATGGATGTAATTTAAAAGTAACATGAATGCCTATACCATCAAGATCATTCACAATAATGCTTTAATAAATAGATATAAACCCTTTTAATTTTCATAACTTATTTTTTTCATGAGACCCTATTGATGCATCTAAGAGTTATATAAAGTGGGGGATCCTCCATTCATTTACTGTCAAAAGCATTCCTTATATCAAATAACTGAATTAACATGCCTCATCAAATATCCATATTCATTAAAGGATATGATATTGTTAATATTTCCCCCAATATTTAAATATCATTAAATGTTTTCAACCTATGTAAAATTCTATACAGTTTTGTAAATAGTAATATCCATGAAAAATGAAATGGATAATTAGGGGGAATTCAATGTTTGGTAATCATTTGAGATTGTATATTTCAAGAGGGATAAGAAATGAATCAAATAATTGATTATTAAAAATATTAGTTTCCAAATAAATAATAAACCATCCATTCTAATAATAGCTATAGTATAAAGAAAATCCCATGTGGAGTAACGATAAGGTTTGTCATTGTTGAAAAACATAAATACTATAAAAAGATGGTCTAAATACATTTTTGAGGAAAATATCATTTTATTATGAAATAATATTTTAAAAACCTTGTCTTTGAAAATAACATTTTAATATATTTTCTTTAAAAAGTATTCTTTTATACATAGAGGGGAAAATTCAGTGAAATGACATAAAGTGAATTCATACATTTCACATGAGGTAACAGAAGAACCCTTATGCCTTGTATAAAGGTTTGAAAACACCTTGTCAGGAAAGTGACAAGAATATTACTTTGATGAAATTGGTAAATGAAAAAATGGAAAATTTTATTTTCCATATTATTTTATAATCAATTTTTAATTTTTTTTTAATAAAATTGGTTTTTAGATGAAAATAGGTTCTCTGACTAAAGAGAGAAAAAAAGATGGGATTTCCTAAAAACATTTTCTAAATTATTTTGAGTTCCCAAGAGTGGGAAAAAATTGTATTAATACTTGAAATTGGTCATGGATAACCCAAGAATATTTAAAGGGTTTATTGAATATTGTGTATTTAATTTTCTCAAATATAAATCATATTTAATGATCATTAGTATTAGTCTTGAGAAATATAATCCTTAAACAATCAAAAGTGTCCCATACCCCATTGTAAAAGTTTAAATCATAAGCCCCAATAATTAAAAATATTAAAAAACATATAATATCATGAAAATAAAGGGGTTCGTTATAAAAAATGTCAATGTAAGTATATACACCATATAAAATAAACTAGGTTCATTGCAACAATTAAGTTTCAATGTAATGTAAATTGAGACAAAAATACCTTACCATTCATTTCCATTCGGTCAAACATACTTTAACGTCATGTATAAAAATATTATCATAATTATATACTTTAATGAGAAATTATTTCATGTTTATAATTACATTTATTTCACATATTACCATGTTATATACAACTATGTTATAAATTAGGTTTGTGTTGGCTGTTTTAAAAAAATTTAGTTTATATGTCAAAAATAGTTCTTTTAGGCCAATTACAGTGAAATGGGTCATTATATAACATATGTAGATTAATAATACTGACATAATTATCATATTTATACATCAATTATACTTTAATAATCAATAATTAAATATGGTAAGGAAAAATGAGCCGACTTTACAATCATGAATATGGTAGGTTGTACGTACGCACGCGTATTGTTTTCATCTTTTAGTAATAATTTTTGAGAGATGGTAAGTAACATTATATCTTTATAGAATGAAACTAATATCATAACTACTATTATATTTTATCACATATACTTATATTGATAATTCTTGAGATGTAAATGGAATTACATAGTGTCAATTAGGTGGTCGTCCCCACACCCATGAACGAAGTTATCACTTTTTCAAGTGTGAAAGGGTAATAATGAAAATGATATATATAGTATATTTATTGAAATGTAATTATTTCATGAAAATAATTTAATGTTTTTTATGTCCCATATTTTTAAATGAAACCATACTCTATATGTTCTATTTATATTATTAACGAATCACATCTCTTTGAGTGGGTCATAGTCTACACTTCCTCAAACAATGGTATTATATTAACATTAAATGAAAAGTATTAATGGTATGCTTAATAAAATTAATAATGAAGTATAAATAAATAATAAATATTATATATATCATATATATACACAGTTCTCATCATAATGGCCACCAAGATATGTGGTAATGGAAAAAATTAACAATCATCATTTCGTGAGGTATTTGTTTGCCGTACATAGAAACAATAGGTTCTTACCCATTGGATTAAGGTATGTGGAAGTGTATATTGAACCCATTACATAAATATATAGTAGTAAATTTATTATACTAGTGTTTTTATATAATAACGTTATAAATTTATTTGACTATATGAATAATAGAAATGAAACTAGAGATCTTGAGAGAAGACGTTACCTCTTAATCAGGTAATTTCTTTTGGTTAGTACCAAAAGGATTTCTTGGACGGCATTGTTAAAAAAGGATAATTAAAGTAAAGTGGGGGGGGGGGGTATTTTGCGAATATATATGAAAATATATTGTCTTAACCTATTTTCAAAGAGATGTGTGATTAATTGGTAGAGGTTGTGGCCTTTTATAAGGGTGGAAAAGGACTCAATTCATATTATTGAAAAGAAGCTTGGTGTACCCACCTTTTTAGATAAAAAATGTCTTTAAAAACCAAAAAACAAATTCATGGAATTTTTATGGCCTAATTATTATCATTAAATTGGGTTTTTACAGGTGGAGTGTTCATTTGGGCTCCTAAGATAAAAGTTCAGTCCTTTATTAAGAATAATTTTTCCTTGATAAATTTAATTCATTTCAGAAATATTTTTGGTCAATTTGTTTTGGTATTATGAGATAGTATAAATTATTATGATTCCAAATATTGAATCCATTTTCCAAATTTGAATCTTATAATTTGTATAAATTGATTTAAATTTATTCATATATTCCTGACAACAATATGGGGGTTTAAAGTTAATACGTCTAAAACATTGCTATGTTTTTATAAACTATTTCAAAGTGAAATTGATTGAAATAAAATAAATTTAATTAATTGATAAAAATATTATCTCATTAAATTTTAAAACCAGTTAAAAATATAATTTTACCTTATAAATAAATTAGATGAAAAAGATGTTTTGAACTATAATTCACTATTTTTAACTATTCATTAAAAAATAAAATGTTTCAGAAAAATATAAAATACTAACCCTTACCAAATTCTTATGTTTCACTTTAAAATATGAATTTTATTTGTAAATATTAAATCATATTATGTTTCATAATTATGATATATAATGGATTCTATATTAAATGGTGATAAAATTACCTTTTAAAAAATAAAGGTTTTTATTTTTATAATAGAGTTTCTTATTATCATATTTCATTAACAACTAATGGATGAATATCCAGAATATTTTATTCAAAATATAATATATATATATTAAATTAATATCATTCACTTATTGTAATTATTTCTTTTTATTATCATAAAAAACATTTTGGGAATAAATTGTTTTTATAAAAATATTTATAGTGTATTAAATTTCATCCTATATTGATTTGTAATTAATTTGTAACAAATTAATTAATTAAATACTTTTATAAACCATAATATTCATAATTTAGTTATTACTATTAATAACTACTAATTTAATGAAATTTTTATATATTATTATATTTTAATAATATATTCTTATTCGATAAAACAAAGTCTTGCATGTAACACAAGTCATCGAGGTTGGTCACGCTTGAGTGTAACACTTGCTAACTCGGCATTTCATGAAAATATATATATATATTGAATCTATTTTAAATAGTAAATTTATAATAATCTATTTAGATATTATATTACCTTACACAATTGGGGCTACATGTCATACACGATATCAAATACAAGGTTATTACATTATATTTTTGGAGCATCACATATATATTTTCCTTTGACATATTATATCATTAATATTATTTTTAAAAATATAATTTTTTGTTTCATTTGATGTAATTCTATCACATGGATTATGATTCCAAATGTAACAATGTGGTATGGAGCGCTTTGGAATTTTTAAATATTATTTTCCTTAAAAATATATTAATTTATTACCTTTGCAATCACTATTTATTTTGTAATTCTTGTCTTTTTCATTAAAAAATAATTTCATTTTGATAATTTTTATCATTAATTAAATTTGGAATGAATATAAATAGTCTCATTGAATAAATATTATTATTACCTAGATCATATTCCATTTTACATATGGGGTTATCTTTGATAGTAATTTGATTAACATGGAAATTATTGATAAATCCATACATTTTATTAAATATGGATATTTGAAAAGGAACATTGTAAAATTGATTATTTGATAAATGAATAATTATATGAATAGGTATGACATTGGTGAGTATTATTTATAAATATCCCCATGATGTATTGGTAATCTAATGAGACAGATCTGTTGGCCAAATTAGTTGGATTTTTATCTGATATGTTGTAAAGAGTCTTGTTAATGGTATTAATGGTAAAGGTACCATGTACATAGAAAACATGGAATGCAATAATTAATAATTTCCATCATTTATATTTTGTTATTAGTAATCCATGATATTTTTTGTTAATGTATATGTGGATACATTTTATTATCAATTCATTGATTAAATAAAAAGTTTTTTAGTTATCTTCCGTTCAATATTGAATTTCTCATATACAATAATTTTGATGGAATGTGTTATTATTTTTTACATTACTATTTTCTTTTATTCACGTTGATTAATTTTTTCATCAATTATAATTACCCTTAAGGATTATATGAGTTTACCCTTATTTTGGTTTCATTCACTAGTTCATGAAGAAGTAATCTGGGAAAAAGCATTCATGTCATGACCCATCCCCCAGGGCTTGTGCCATAAATACCCCATGTTGGCCTCCCCTAGGATAGTGGATGAAGACTAGTGATGAGTAGAAAAATCCCAAACTAATGGGAGGTAATTTCTTAAATACCTATAAACATGAACACAACTCCATGATTGAGATGATGAATGGTGAAAACACTAATTAAAAAAACACAATGTACAACATTAGAAAACATAAGGTAAATGGGGCCAGAATACAAGCCCAACTGTAACAGAAATGGAATAGTATAGGTCCTTTGATCTCCTCTATAGAAAACCCTACCAGAAGTGTAGGTACGGAAACAACTATCTAAAGCTGCATAAGAACATATCGTCTGTTGGGTCACACTAAGCACCACTTTGCCCCGGTCCACCAAGGTCTTTGTGAAATCATCAATCATATTCACAATAAACAGCACGTATGGGTGAATCCCATGTAGGGGTGAGTAAAAAAATACTCAATAAGGACCCCAAATCATAATGGTATACAAAAAATCAATACATAATATAGACTAAAAAAGTTATCAAATAAGTGTAGACACTAAGAAGTACAGTCAATAGAGTCACTAGAGTTATCTTAGACATGTATAAATGAAATGTATGAAAAGAAATACTATTAGTCATAAATGCAGAACACCATGTACAATTGAGGCACTCATCCTCGATGAGTCACATAGGCCTACTAGGGAACCTAGACCCATTCGTCACTTAGGCATCCTAGGGAACCTATACTCACTCATCACATAAGACTACATGAGCACGTAGTACTAATCATTACATTGTCCTTCTAGGGTCACTAGACTCGCTCCTCCCAGTCTTATCATCACATCTAGTAGTAAGATTCCAGTCATAGAACACTGGATTCCAAGAGAATATAAACCTCAACCAATTATAAATATCTGAACATCCACAAAAACCCACTTAGATTATATAAAAAGGGATGCCTCATTTTGAAGTTACCGACGCTGCAAATGACTCATCAATAATAAATGTAGTTTGGAAGTTTTGATTTATTTTGTAAAAAGGGGCCACTTGGGTCTGTGTCAAGTCAGACCCGGTCGGATTAAACTGAACAGACATGGTTCGGGGTCTGACGATCAGACTTGGAGTGTTGAAATAGCCCCCTAGGCTAAGCCTGAGTTCCTAGACCCCACCTACCTTTTTGAAAATTCCATATGAGAGTGTCAGACTATTCGTCCAGGTACGAATCAGGTGCCGCATCTCCAGAATACCCCACTGGTCTTTGCATGGTCTACCACCATAGTCCCACTAGACACTTCCATCCAGCAAAGTGATGCATTGCAGCTTCCACGTTTTCCCATGTTACCACAGGTCTCCTACCATCAAACTCTGATCACAGTCTATGGAAATGGTGGCATGCCTCTTTTACCACCATGTCACACAACCGACATTCACTGCCTCCCACATGCGGCCGATGTGCTGACATGTGCTTCCACGGTCCATTGGACTCACTCTTGTGGTTCGTTTTTGATCCACAAGTTCCATTGTGATTTTCGTGTCACCTCGTCCATTAACATTTTATCCAAGTCATATTTCGATTGATATGGGGGTCTGATCAAATTCAAAATCTCTCTAAACTAATATGTAGTGATAACAATGGTCTGTTAGTAAAAATTGCAAGGAGGAAGAGAGATCACAATAAACACCCAAGGAAACGATCATCAGCCTAATTTTTTGGTCTTCAATTGTTGCATTAGAAAAGAAAGGGGAGATATTCAAATAATTTTAACAATATAATCCCCTCTTAAATCCCCAAAATCCATTTCCCGCAAGGATGATCAATCCACAGGTCAATATGTTAGTGAATTGACCTGATTTCTTTATATAGAGAGGATTATTGGGGGAATGGTAATCAGATAGATATAAACCCATACTTGGGTTATGATCGATCACATATGATTGGTGAATCCTGCATTCTTTGTATTTCAATCCATCAATATCTGATCTGAATCCATTTATTGATCTATCATCGTTTATCATTTGTCCTCACTCATTATTCACCAAAAAATTTCCTTTAATGATTTAGGAAAAACTATAGTGTTAAACACTGATCATTTATCAGTGTTAATCAACTTAATGGGGGAAAAACGTTTCAGCATTTTTGTTACATTGGCTCACAAAGTCATTACACTATTTTATTTATGAAATGAAATATAATTTCTGTTATGCATGAGTTTCATCATTGTTACACTATTTCATTTATGAATTGAATCAACTATGTTGACTTTGTGTTGCAGTGAATCATTTTTAAATAGAATAAAATTCCTATTTTGTTTTTTTCTTTAAAATACCCAAAAAATTACTTTTACCATCCACCCTTGTAGGTCGGGGATATAGCCCTCTAATAAAAATAACTCCATCATGAGCTCAATGGTACTCTCATATTTTGAATAAATGATTGCATTTATGAGTTCTAGAATTTGAATATTAAATAATCTTAATTTAATTATTTTATTTACAGTCACGTTCAAAAAAATACTTTCAATAGTTAACCCACTCTGGACAATGTTAGGCTATGACTAAGGTAATCACCCATTTAGAACTCAACTGTAGTCTTATATTTTCAATCTATGTCACCGTTCAAGAGATATAATGATTTGAAAAATATAATTATTTTATTAAACTATTTTATTAACTGTAATGCCATTTTCGGGTTTTCTCCCTGTAGGATAGTGTTGAATAATGTTATGTCATGTCTAGGGTAACCCCACCGTACTAAAAGCAACAGTGCCCTCCAGTTTATGATTCATGAACCCATTTAAGAGTTATAACACTTTTTACAGAATCACACTAACACACATTATTTAAAAAAAAACATTTCTTTACAGATCATTTCTTTCTCACTAGGCCTCGAAATCATATACCGTCTCATTTATTTGTCAGAGAATATTTCCCAAAATTTTATAAAAATAAAATTAGGAAATTATGAGTCAGGAAATTTTACCCACCTTATGTATTTACATCATCAAAAGACAAACTAAGGGATTTCCAAACAGATGAGGGTACAAGAATGAACCTAACCATACTATACACACATGATCTCTTGATGATTCTTGTGTTTCCACTGAATGCACACTAGAGAAATTGATCACCCACAAAGGGTACTCTCCCATCGAGCATCAATCTCAACCAAAAACTCTAGAAATGTTTCCCCTTCATCAAGATCCATCTCCCCCCAGTCAATGACCTGTGAATGGTCGTGTATGTATCTCCTCAGTTGTGATACATGGAAGGGGTCATGAACCCACTATAACTATGGAAGTAGATAAAAGAGGTACGCAACCTCTCCCACTCTATCCAGTGTCACAAGAAGGCCTGATGAACCTTATAGATAACTTTCTGCCTCAACCAAATCTCTGTAACCCATGTTGAGGAGAGACCTAAAGAAACCAATGGTCTCCCTCCTCGATTTCTAATGGTATCCATCACCTATAAGCATATGACATATGAAAACATTGTATAGTCTTCATACACTCTTGGATGAATTGCACCTTCTTTATAGTAGCCAGCACCAACTACGGTCCAATGAGATTTGACTCTTCAGGGTCCGTCCAACAAGGTGGTGACCTACAGGGTCTCCATCACAAGGTCTCGAATATGTCCAAATTGGTGGTTGAGTGGTATATATTGTTGTATGAAAACTCGATAATAGGTAGGCGATCCTCCCACCTGTGACAAAAATCAAGGATTCAAGAATTTAGAACATCCTCTATGACATGAATGGTTTGCTCCCTCTGGCTATCTATATGCAGGTGGAAAGTCGGGACCAAGAGCAGCTGAGGCCTAAATGCCACCTGCAATCCCTCCAACAACCGATATTCTAAGCGTGTGCCCTGATCTAAGACTATCACTGACGTGACTCCATGGAGTCAAAGTATCTCTTGCACTAAGAGTAATCCATTTCCCTCTATGGTAATATGTTCTTGAAAATCTATGAAGTGAATGAAAGTGTGATTGGGTCAGTGTTAACCAAGATGGTATCTTTTCCCCAGGATGCAGGTGATAAACAAATCTCAATGTACATTTATATCCTTTTACACTCCATTATTGATATTCCATGGAAGAAAATACCAACCCCCTTCTGAGCACAGTAGTGTGACATGGTGTGTTGGAAAACCACGAAACTGATTAAACAAGTTTTCAGCATTTATAGCAATAGGTAAGACTAGAATCAAACTATTCCATCATTCCTGGAGTCTTCCATTACCCCCACATTCCTATCCAGATGAATCTCATCACTATTGGAATCCAATACTACAAATGTGCATGTTATTAATGAAACAATGTTCTCTCCACATTTTGAATATCCATCTGGATTATTCCTTGAGGACAATGGTGCACTTAATGATTTGCAGTCGGTATCAATGAGATGAACATCCCTGATTCACTTTAAATGTGGATAGTTAAAAACCCCCGATTATACGTAAGCAACATAATCTCTATCGAGTAAGGATAATTATATTTTGTCTAACTGATATGTTACCTCATTCTGAAACTATGAACTAGACCTTCAATAGAGAGAATCTTCTACCACGTTTACCTTACCAGGATTATAGACTACTTCAAAGTTGTTGTCTTTGTGGAACTCTAGCCATTGTCATAGTCTCAACCTAAAATCATTCTGAGAGAAGATACACTTGAGACTCTTGTGGTTAGAGTAGATGGTACACCATTGTCCCATAATGTAGTCTCAAAAAATCATTAGCATGAAGATAAGCACTTCCAACACAAGGCCTTGGGTTGCATAGTTCTACTCATCTAGTCTCCAATGCAAAAAACCATATCACTCCCTTCAACTGATTGAAGAGATCATCAATCCTAAGAAGTGGATTTTTATTATTCACAGTCACCTGATTAAGGTTTTGGAATTCCACACATTAGCTAAAGATCATGTCTAACATTTTGGAAAACCATAATGGGGCTGACCCTGGTGAAACACTAGGTCTCACGAAGCCCTGCCTCTCAATGTTCTCCAACTGTATGCTCAATTCACAAATATCTATGAGAGATATCCAATAATCCAATATAGATATCGGTGTCATCCTCGGGTATATGTCAATGTAGAACTCTACCTACCTATAAGGAGGTATTCCAAGAACATCTTATGAAATGATTTTTCGGTACACATCAACTACTACAGGACACTAAGGACTTGTCTCATCCATTGCACTGAGGTTCATCCTATCCAACTGACGTGTGATTGATTAGACACACATATGAATGATTTTATCCTGTGCTTCCAAGGTTTCCTTTTTTTCACTGACCAATTAAACACAATTCCAACCCTATGGACAAACCATATCATTTTCCATAAAATAGTAAATATAGGCACTAACTGTGGATAACTAGTTTATACCCAAAGTATTGTCAAAAGGCCTTGATTATACAACCATGAGATTCAAAATATAACTCTCACCTCAAGGGTCAATTAAATCCATTGACATATGTGTGCTTACGAACTATCCTCTCATAGGTATCACCAGATGTAAGGCTAATGTAAACGGATAAACTGGAAAATATATGTCTTGAACAAGATTCATGACAATAAAGAATGATTAGGAATTTTTCCTATTAATACAGTAGATAAGATTAGACACAGACCATACCTTGAGTATTTCATAGTGACCTTGGGTTATATAACTTCACTACATGTGAGAACCCCTTCCCATATCCTCGATCTCCCTGTGCCTGGTATGGAACACATTGGGTTTGTGGTTGTAACAAGCT
The DNA here is from genome assembly GCA_963277665.1 of Viscum album. Classification (NCBI taxonomy): domain Eukaryota; kingdom Viridiplantae; phylum Streptophyta; class Magnoliopsida; order Santalales; family Viscaceae; genus Viscum; species Viscum album. Next base: position 447,988,857 of record OY728157.1, on the reverse strand, counting down.
AGTATGTATACCTCCTCCTACGGATCCCCTATCTCCTCTTCCACTTCTGAAACCCTTCATATCCATATGCTACTATCACTATATCTACCTCAATGGAATATCCAACATTTCCTTATCAGCTCCCTGATGGGATGTACAATATTTTCAGAGATTCCCCTAGTCATATCATGAAAATAATTACCTATTTCTATGCTGATTGGACTTGCCCAATATTCCCTGATATGTAAATCATCTATCTCGGGACCTCTTTTCAGAAAATATCTCTTATCATAGTCTTTAAGACTAACATCATCTTTTAGATTCTGAGGTCTCTTCTCTTAGTTTCCCACTGATGACATACATAGGTTGTATCCTCTCATCCAATGGACTTTCAACCACAAAGGATATACCTAGAACCCTATAATGAGTTAGTGAGCACAATGTAATAGTGCTGGATCTAATTTTTTTTTACCCAACTCATTCAGTTCTCCGATCCTTGAAGCATAGACCAAATCGTATTCATAGAGAACCTGTAAATTTTAGTACACCATGATGAATAATAAGCTACCGACATGTTGTCCTGCCGAAGATATAGAATCTATTGGGCACACATATCCCATAACATTAATATGAGATATCTTTATCAAAGAAAGTTGATAAATCTCTTTCCATGGATGAGTCAACTCATTGTATGATCGTGTAATCTAAACCCCATCATCTCCCTATTGAGACACGTAGTAGGATCACATCCATGATCTTCATATGGTCTAACATTGTCCTAAATAGACAAAAAAACATAGTCACCACCTCCAAAAGTCCTTAGACTCTTGTGAGTTTGGTTATCATCAGAACACAAGGGGTCTCTATCTATAAATCTCATTAAGTGCACCCAACCCATACATATACTCCACTGGTACAACGAGTACCATGTACTACTCCATAGGTGGTGGTATATATGGTACACCACTTTGTGGTGTTATCTCTAGTATGAACCCCTTTACCCATATTGTCACCCCACAAATAATCCATCTGATCTTGCGGTGGAATTTTGTCTTGCTATCTATCTGGAAGAATCTTAATAAAACAAGATGTACCACTATCAATAGGGTACACCTGGTGAACTGACTCAAGTATGACATGGAAAACTCAACCCATTATTATAGGATGCATGTACCATCATTTTACCCTACAACTACTACATTAATGTATTGAGTCGAGAACTAGAATTTAGGGTCTTGGTGTATGGATAAGTCTGCCACTGAACCAACACTAGATTTCTGGGCCGGAAATCCAAAATCAAAAAACATAACACTATTTCCCAAAAGAAAACTCAGCGAATATCGATTCTTAATTTATAACCGAGTTCCTCTGATACCACTATGTCACAAACCATCCCATAGAGCTCAATCTTTGAATACCCCAAACATACTACCCATAGGCCAGGGGCTAGAAACTAGTTCCAAGTAGGAATATCCCATGTAAATGGGAGGAATTTTCCTACGTACATGTACACATGCACAAAACATCAAACCACAAATGCATGAAGGTGAAAAAATTATTTAAACAAACACAATGTATGAAAGTAGAAAAATGAAGGTAAATGGGGTCATAATACAAGACCAAATATAACAGGAAAGTAGAAGTAGAAGTCTCTAGTCCTCCTTTAGAAAATACCCTACTTGATGTGTAGGTACAAAAATAGATTTATGAAGATGGAGAAGCACATATCGTCTGTCGAACCACTCTAAGAACCACCTATCCCTAGTCTATAAAGGACATCATAAATGCATCAATCATCTGAAAAAGACATAACACATTTAGGAAAATTCCACGAAGTGGTGAGTAAAACAATACTTAGCAAGCACACTAAACCACAAAGGTATACCAAAAATCAATACACAAAGAAGACTACCAAAGAGTTACACTAAGTGTAGCCTGTATGAAGCATATTCAAGAGAGTTAGTAGAGTCAGCTTACATAGGTATAAATATAAATTATGAAAATCCATAATATAATACTTAAATGATGAACACATTGTACTATCGAGACACTCTTCCCCGACGAGTCACTTAGACCTGCTGAGGATCCTAGACCCACTGCTGAAATTGGTCTTCTAGGGAACATAGACTCGATCCTCGCATTGGCCTGCTAGGGAACCTAGAACCACTCATCACATAGGCCTACTGAGGAACCTAGACCTACTCATCTCAGTATTCTCATCACATCCATGAAAATGATTCCCGATTGTAGCGTACTTGATTCATGAAGAATAAAATCCTCAAAACACTAGTCATATCTCAACTTCCATGAAAACCCACATAAAGTATATAAAAAGAAATGCCTCATTATGACGGTCCAAACTTCACAAATGACTTTTCAATCGGACTTGTGGTTTTGGAAGTTATGATAATTTTAGTAAAAAGGGATGGTTGGGTCTGGGGCAGGTGTGATCCAGTCGGACTAACCCGACCCAACCCGATCGGACTAACCTGACTCATACCAGGGTCAGCCTACCCGACCCACTAGGTTTGGATCAAATAGGTTGGGACCTACCCGGTCCACTATGTAGTCCCTTCTAGAGCGGCCCGACCCAAGGCACTTGGCCTATCCTGAGGCAACCCAACCATTCCAACCCAGCGTGCTAGAACAGTTTAGTCTGTTCTACCTTGGATGCGGCAGATGATGCATCTCCAAAACACCCCATGGTCTAGCTCGACTGCCTCCTTCCAATCACATGATGCGGTGATGATTCCATATCCACCCATACCACCGAAAACCACTAATCACCACCCACTGAAGATTCCCCATTCCTAATTTTCCACCATAATGTGCACCGCTGGGTGCTTCCACGGGCCACCAGACTCGCACTAGTGGTCTGTTTTTCTGATCAGAAAGTCGTAATGTGATCAACGGCTCAATACATCCCCTTTCATGCTCTCCAAGATTTCTTACCATCAATCTGGGATTCTAATCACGTTTGGAACTACTATGAATGAATCTGATGTGGCCACAGGGGTACTTCGGTGAAGAACGTGAGGAGGAAGTGATATCACAATGAACTCACAAGGAAACGAACATAATCCTTGTTTGTTTGGCCTTCATTATTTACATTAGAAAAGAGTTGGGAGACATTAGAATAATTTCCATGATATAATTCTCTCTTGAATCACCTCATGTAAAAATCCCAGTCCCACAAGGATGATTTATCCATTGGTCAATATGTTAATGAAATGATCCTCGTTCATCATTTAGAATGGATGAAAAAAGGATAGGTAATCAATTAGGAATAAACCATTACCTAGTTTTGTGTTTATTATTGGAGATGGGTGAATCCTATATTTTTTATTCATCAATTTGCCGATGTATGATCCAAATCTATTCATTGATCAATTTTCATTCGTCATTCATTTCCACTCATCGTTTTCCAATAAATTTCCTCCAAGGATTTGAAGAAAACTGTAGGGTCCCCTGATGATCTGGTATAACTATTAATCAAGATAATGGAGGAAACATGATTCACCATTTCTATTATGCTAAGTCGCCACATCAGTAAACTGTTTAATTTGAGAATTGAAATATCATTTCTGTTTTGATCGAGTTATATCATCGTTACACTAATTAATTTATAAAATGAAATAGCTGGATAAACATTGCGTTGCAGTGAATCATTTATGAATAAAATAAATTTCCTCAGTTTTTATTTTTCATTAAAATTCACAAAAAATAACTTTTACTCCCAACCCACATCGGCCGAGTTTAGGGCCGCTGCAAGAATATAACACCCTCATTAGCTCAAATATACTATAATATTTCTAATCTGAGTAACCATTTATTAGGTATATAATTTAAAAATAAAATAATATTTATTTAAGTATTTTATTTAAGTTCATGTATCAAATAAAAACTTCTATAGTTGACCAATATAGGCCAGTATTGGGCTCTGCCTAAGGAAAGAACCATATTATGAATTCAATAGTGGGCTCATATTTTCAATCTGAGTAACCATTCATGTGTTATAAGGATTCAAAAAATTAAAATAATTTTATTTAAATATTTAATTTATGATTATTTCATATTTGTGTTTTCCTACTAGAGGTCGCGCTGATTAATGTAAAATCATGCATAGGGTAAACCCTCCATGACAAAGGGAAAGGTTCCCTCGATTTGTTGATCTATCAACCATTTATGTGCTTTTACACATTTTCAAGAAAACAACTCACATGCCTTATTTAACAACATAACATTTTTCGACGGACCTTTCCAGGTACGCCAGGGCTCAAAATTGCACGCCGTTTCACACCTTGTCTCAGAATTTTCTTTGAAATTTTTTAAAAATAATACCAAGAAATTCTAAGTCATTACATATAAAGGATATAGTGTATTTTTTTTCTTATGTATAATGTTTTATTTCTAATGTTCTGATGTAATATGGGTATCATGTATATAATATATTTATGAAAAAAATGCCAAAAAAATCAATCCTTTTTGGATTTGATCCTTTATAATCATGTTAATTTTAAAAAATAATACATCTCCTCCATGATTCATGGGTTGGGGTGTTACAATTTGTATCATATGAATTTTAAAAGGAACCTTGGAAAATTGATTTAGAAATCATAGATTAACGAACATAACTCTAATCTACAATTTTAGGATATGTTTAAAAAAATTATTATAGAATTTTGGTAAGGTTGAGATTATGTGGGTATTCTTAAAAAAACAACCATGTCTCAACAATAAAAGTAGAGACATTTCTATCACAGATGTACCTAGGTGTAACGAACCTAACATGTTTTTTTGGTCATGACTCAGCGTAACCTAGTATATTAAAATGTGTTTTACTACGTACCTGGTTTAACAATCCTAGTGAATACACTTAGGATAGTTTTCATTATCTATACCTACCATTATGATTTATTTTAAAGTAAATATATCCAAGAAAACTATGTTTATTATTAAAAGATCAGTTAGTAATAAAATTTTCAATTTATGATTAGTATTCACTATTTTCGGATTATATAATATGTTACAAAACTTTATGATCTAATCCAGTGTATTCCATTATTTAGAAATAGTGCATAGAAGGAATAATGGAATCAAAACTTGTGGAAAACGAAGATATTTCCCTACATAGGAAGCGAATACAGATGGTATTAGAACTAAGAACGTTATAGAAAAATTATGGAAGCGTTATCAGGTAATGAAATAGAACATTACCTAGATGGATCAACCTAATGCACACTTATATTCTCCGATTTTGGTTTGATTTATGGGAATGATGCAGCCATATTTTAGTGGGAATACTTACTTGGTAGGAAAAGAATAATGGATTAAGTCTTTGGATAATATATTTCGGGAATTGGGATTTGGTGAAATGAAGAATGTTACACTTATAATGTATTTTCTCATTTGAGATGCAGATCAATGGTGGGTACTTTATCTATAAAACTAGGTAGGAATAAGAAATAGAACTCATTTAATGGTAAACTTTTAAGGATACATTATCAAATAATTACTTCCCTCCTGAAAAACAAATTGAGATAAAGAAGATGTTTCTTAGTTTGTAGAAAAATGTGGAAAAATGTGTTGAGGATTATTAAGATTCTTTTATTGGGTTATCAAGGTATGATATTGATATTATACAAAACATATAATTCTATAATGATCTTTTATTTAGATTACTTAAGGTGTGTATCCAGAGGGAATTGTTTCTCAAATAATTTCTTTATATAATGTAATTATTTTATGTACTACCAAGATAAGGAAAGAATTAAATAATTCATATGAATTCAAGGGGTAGTAATAGAAGAATGGAAATAAAGATATAATGACATGTAATGGGTAGAAGAGAAAGAATGATTTTCCCACATGTGATAATTTTGGAATGAATCACCCGGATAAATAGTTGAATGGATTTGGAATTTGTTCTAAGTGTATTGAAATGGGTCACTAGTAAAAATAATTAAACGTGAATAATTAAAACAAAACTATTTGGTGATACAACTACAAGTATATGGGGAACTAAAAAAATTTACATAAGAATCAAGAGAATATCACTCAGAAGAAGCTAAGGGGTAAAGGTGAAACATATGTTATTGACATGAAAAAAGTGGAATGAATAAAATAATTTATATATGGATCTAATAAATATGTTGAAAAATTATTCCATTGAAAATTTTCTGATAATATATATTAAAAAATATATAATTAATGTAAAATATTACTTTTTCAAAAGTGAATTTAGATTATATGATGAATGCTAACCAGAAAAGTGATTTAGTAGAATGTTTATCTTTTTTTGGAAAATATAAGGTTGATCGAGAGATAAGCCTTAATGTGTTAATATTTTTGAGATAATTTTGTGTTGATAATGAAATGGTTGATTTGGATATGATTTGACTACCTTGGAACTGATTAATGATTTTCGAAGAAAGTGGTATTTTCTATCATTTAGGGAGTATACATCAATTCCATATTTATGGAATATATCCAATTACTTGCGTTTCACTAATGGAATAAGGAAAAATTCATCTTCCCAATAAAGTATTATAGTAATTAAAATTATTACTATTTTTCAAAAGAATACACGGTGAAGGTGTTCACATGTTAGGTATATGATTATTATGGAGCTACATTATGATGATTGAAGGCTAATTATATATTAATTTTTCAAATTAATGGAACTTATTTCTAATTTGTTGGGTCATAATCCTTTGAATGGGATAACCATTTATAAAATTGTTTAAGTTGATCATTGGATGATATTTTATAGGTTGACGTATTACCTGACCATATGTTGAATGATGTGCTAAGAGATGATGTAGAAATATTTGGATGAATAATCAAAGGAAAATATTATGTTCTTAGAGAGTGGATTAATTCCTCACCTATATAAAAAGTATTTTGAAAAAAAAATTTCCATTTGTCATCATTTTTGGTGATATCAATCAATATTTTTCACACCTACGGGATATGGTTTTTTGGTAAAAAATATTTATATGAACATGTTCTCTATCACTCTCTATCATAACATGATAGTCATATTTCTCTTCCATTACCTCGTTTTCACTAACATTATAATTTTCTACAGCCTAGTTTTGTGGTGAACTTTGCGTTTTCATTTTCATCTGAGTAAGAAGATTTTTAACCCTATTTTTTATCTGGGTAATTTAATAATAGTATTTTCAAATATCAAGGCCTTGATAACTGAGATAAAGTTTAAATTGTGAGGAATCAATTCAATTACGGAGTGGAGAATGTAATAGCCTAAAATTATAAAGTAAGAACATTTTATTTGATAGCTTTAATGACACACAACACCAAGCACTTAAGGGAATAAAATATCATGATACATTTTAATACAATTACCATTTTAAATAAATTGAAAATATCCTATATATTTAAATTTATGAAAACACAATGTTATCTTTCCTTACATTCAAGAACGATCCTGATTGATAGTTTTCATTACACGCAAAACCATGTTTAACCTAACAATAATATATTATGAAAATAATGATATTTAACATAATAAAACATAAACTAGATTTTATGAATAGTATTAAATAATTTATAAAAATATGTTGTTTACAAAAATATTAAATGAATTCATTTTATACAAATTAATTAGAAATGTAAATAAAAACCAATTGAATATAAAGACTGCATTTTTATAGAAACCTATTTTTATTGTCACATAGATATTTTAGCCTAATAAATGTAATTAATTACAAAAAATGAGTTATATTAATATGATATATATGTTATATATTTCATAAAACATTTTTTTATATTCATCTAGTAGATTTGATAGGCATAATATATGATCAAACATAATTTTTTTTTCATAAAAACACATATTTTTATAAAAGTATTTTTACCACCAATTAATGGAGAAAATATATTAAATATAATTTTTGGAAATTTTATTGGATTCATATTTTAAAATAATTTTAATCTTGGAATGTGTAACATAAATATTAATTTAGGTTTAATTTTTGGTATTTTTCTGTACTGTTTCATTGGTTGATGAACAATGAAAAACACTCAATATTAATTCAAAAATAATATTTCGTCTAATTTATTCATAATGTTATGTTGTATTTTTTATTTGTTTTAAATATTAATTAGATAAAATATATATCATTTAATACAATTTCTTTCATTGAAATAAATTTCACTTTTAAATTTAATGTCATAAATTTGCAAATATTTGATCATATTTTTTTTGCAAACACACTATGTCGTCCCATCTGTGGGATTAAATTGAAATTGGTTTCTAAAATATATATAATTGGAAATTAGAAAAATGGATTCCATATTTGGAATCATAATAAATTATAATGTATAATATGGAAAAAATAGCTTTTTAGAAAAAATCATATTAGTGAATGTGATTAAATTAATTACATCAATTAAGAGAAATATTTGCTAAAAAATGTACTAAACCTTAATTTAGGGCCTAAAATGACCTATAAAAATCTCAAAAGGCTGTTTAATGTCCATATTCATACCCTATACTCCATTTTATATAATGAATAACATTTTTTGACCCATATTTATGGTAAAACATGGGTGAAATTCCCTATCCAAAAATTTACAAGAATTCCACTCCTTCACTATAAAATGGCACTCACCCGTCCTACATCCAAACACATCACAAAAAAGTTTGTATCCACCAAGATAGGCCATAATACTTCTAAAAAATACCACCCCTCATATTATAATCACAAACATTTTCATAAATACATATAAGGAATCCCTTTGGTGAAAACCAAAAGGAGTTACCTGATTAAAAGGTAACAACCTTCCCCTAAATCTTTAACATTATTTATTTTTTTCCACTCATTAAATTATACTTATTCCATTATTATACAAAAACACTAATATACTAAATATACTGAGATATTTTTATTTCAATGTTTCAACCTACACATACTCACACTTTAATCTATTGGGTACTCTACTTACATTTTATGTGTTTGGAGAACTACGGCCTTACAAAATAATGATTGTTCATTATTTCCATTACCACATTTTAGGTTTTAAATTATGATGGAATATCTATTTATATATGATATATATGATATTTATAATGTCTTTATGGTTATTTAATTTATATTTAACACATATAGTTATATCTTCCATTTTGAGTAAATAAAATTACATCGTTTGTTGATGTGTGGACTGCCACCCCTTCTAAGTGATGTGATTCATTCACGTTATACAAGGAATGTATAAAAGATGATTATAATAAAACTATGTAACATATATGATATATATAAATATATGATAATATAATTATAATATAAATATTAAAATATATCCTTTACTTTAATTTAATTTATTATATGATGAGGCAATGAAAGTAGCATTCATGTATTCATATATCTTACCATCTCCATTAAAGGTGCATTAAATTTCAAATATCCCTAATTATATATTATTATAAATGTGTATATATTAAAAATATATGTTATTTAAATCATGTTTTACATTATTGAAATGATGAAATCATTATCTACATTATAGGAACAAAACATAACATGTCAAAACCATACTTCAGAAAAATAGGCAATTAACACATGAAATATTGAAAATAACGAAAGATTGATTTAAAATGGGTTATATGAGATTATTAGAAGATAATATATGATATTATAAACAAGAATATGGTCCTTTAATGACTTTTAAAACTATTAAAACCATTATAATGATATTAAATTCTTTTTACACAAAAGGAAAGATACTTTGTCTCAATTTACATTCCATTGAGACTTATTTTTTGTTATGAAACAATTCACTTATATATGGTTTATATTATTCCATTTTTAAATTTAATATCATCAATATCACTATTCTCAAGATATTTTAGGTTTCACTTAATGTTATTAATTCAATATGATTATTATTTCAAATGTTATAATGTAGTATGGGACACTTTTGAATGTTTAATGATTATTTTCCTCAAGAATGTGTTTAATGATTACCTTTTCAATATACCTTCATTTTGTGACTATCTAATATATCAGGAAAAAATCCCTTTTATTTTATCATTTTTATTTTTCTTTTAACTTATCTGGAATATCCATATTCCCATTAAATATATATTATTATTTCATAGACTGTATAACCTTTTACATATAGTGTTCACATTGAATTGTTTTGATCAACTAGGGAATTGTTGATAAATCCATATCTTTCATTAAATATAGATATTTGATAAGGACCATTTTGAAATCTATTATATAATAAATGTTATATTTTTTAGATAGGTAAGACACGAGAGGGGCTCGACTGTAAATTTCCTATTGATGCATCAGTAGTCTCATGAGATGAATCAATTTGCCAAATTAAGGGTCTTTTACTTCACATATTGAAATAAGTCTAATAAAAGATCTTGAAAATAATGTTTCCATTTACCAAGGAAACATGAAATCCAATAATTAATAATTTACGTTATTTAGATTTATTTATTATTCATCCATGAAATTTTGTGTCGACATATCTATGGATTCATTTTATTATCGGTTTAATGATTAATTTTAATTGTTTTCAGCTAGTCACTATTCCATATTTTTTTCCCATATCTAATTATTTGGATGGCATGTGTTCTCTCTTATTTAAATTTCGGTGTTCATTTATTCTCATTGTTTCATTATATTTTATTTTGTATTTACCCTTAATTAATGTTTTTTATCATTTTTATTTTACCACCTTTAGCTAGTTTATGATGAATATATCTTTGAATATGCTTTCAAGGATGTAGTTTATTATGTTTTTTTATGTATCAGGTTTTGTTTTATATTTACCAAATCTAATATGGGTAACATATATGTTATATATTTTTATAAAAAATCTAAAATAATTATTCCTTCAATATTTGGTTGCTAGTAATCATGAAAATATAATAAAATAATGTACCTGTTCTAGGATTCTTCGGTCAAAAAATTTAATTATGTGTTCAAATTACAACTAAATAACCTTATTTAAAACTACTGTTTTTTATAAAAAAATTATTATTTTTTCATTCAATTTTTTTTTATTTTATTTATAATACATAGATATCTATATTTTTTATTCTAATGATTTTTAAAGAATATAATTTTCATAATTTTAATTTTATTATTCCTTCACTCCACCATAATGGGTAAGTTATAATGGACATGGTAAAATAATAACAATATTTAATTAGAGAATCATGTTTTTTACAGTGTGTTGTGTGTATCTTAATCTATTAATTATAATGAATTTTTTATAAAATAAATATAACATAATGGTATGTAGAGTCATATTTACTTTTAGGCATGTTGTTTTGTGTTATCCATGCTATCAAACATGAAGTTCATATTTTAAAATCTTAGGGTGTTACATGACAAACCCCGAGAATCAACCTATATCTAAATTTAAATATGATACCACACTATCATGACCCCCTAAATAGGTATCCAACGTAGTATGGAAATTACAATATATTGTAACCCCTAGAGCCCACTTTAATATGATATGAGATGGAAACGAGAACCAAAGGTATAAAACATAAAAAAGGAAGAATTACCCACATAATATAAGAAATTTCAATAGATAAGAGTAAGGAAAATAATAAAAAACTTATCATAATTATAAAATAAAAAAATATCCCACATTCCATGTCATGTGATATAGGAAAAATATGAAAATATTTGAAACAAAAATATTACCACAGAAAATATGAAGGCATCACTCTATGAAAAAACCCACCACCAATATAATAATGTATAGCTCAGAGAGATAAATCCTAATGGAATCATTAAAAAATTTATATATACATTGCATGAGCATCACATTTATACTCAATAAGATTGTATCAGAGGGTGGTTATGTAAAAGTGAGAATAACACATTAATTATTAATTAATAAACAATAAAACTAATCATGAACCTAATCATGTCAACTAATAATCCCAGAATCTACATGTACTACTCATAAAAAATTATCCAATATATTTAATTCAAATCGATAAAATATTGATAAATGAGCATTACATCACCTTAACAACTACTTTTCCTCCCCCACACCCCTGTGATAAATGTACAATGATCATATCCCTTATATATAGACAATAAATAACATATCAAGATTATTATCGTGTTATTTGGGACACATTTATACCTACCCTTGTCCCCCATAGGTCCTAAAATAGTGTGAAAACATCAATAAGTATCCACATATCATTATATATTACCACATCATCATATATAACTAATTACATCTAACTGAAACCTCATAAATAAGTCCATACAATATCATCATAGGATCATACAATGCATAAAATGTACCACATTAACATCCTATCATTATCATGAATCTCCATTAATTATTCCATAATGTTCTAAGACTCACCTCAACTGAGTACCTTTACTATAAAATAACATCAAAGGGAGAGTAGGTAAGTGTTGGTAATCGGTTATCTATTATGTTAATTTTATAGATGTTCGGACAACAACCCAAATTCATTTGGGTGTTGGTATATAGTCCTCAACTCAAGTGTGGTGGCAATAGACGTATTATAGATAATAAAATCAAATTAATCATGTAGTATTCCAATCATAATGGTCCTCATTAACACAACTAGCATAACTATAACCCCAACACATCAAAACATGACATCCACCACCAACTGATACCACAACTAAATGAAAATAAACACATAATACATCCTCAACACATCCCATGTTAAGTTTTAATAAATACTTATGTCTGTATTTAATGAAAACCCACTCTATAACACATCCCATGTTCAGTCCAGCCATTTCCTATTTCATTAAAACCAATTTTTCTATTCAATTCATTCATCAATTACAACACATATAATTTCATCCAACATCTATTCAATTATAGTACATAGTGTTATCCTTTCATGCTTAATAACCTCATGTAATTGTTACTATGAAACTAAGACACGTGAACTTCCATATAAAAACCTATCGATATCCGAAAAACAATGCCAATCTCATTCCATGTTCTTCATCATAGCTAATCCATCACAAATAAACAAGCATAAACTAACTAATAAAAACAATCATCATACATCCTACACAAGAATAACTATAACACCATATCCCAAATAAATTCTACAAATGAACTGGTCACCACCACCACCATAAAACCACCACAAGAGACACGGAATAGAGAAATACAATAAGCACTCCAAAAACACCTAGAAATATATTTAATTATCTACCATGTTAAAAAATTTCCCATTAAAAGTTTTTTCATATCATTTTTTAATCCCTTATATAGGGGTTTTTACCAAACATAAATATTTATCCACAACTAGTTCATATCCATATATATTTTATAACATTTTATGTGGAGTGAATTTTAGAAAACAAAAACAACTAGGTTTCAAAATTTCAATATAGCTACATCACACAAATGAATCAACAATAAGAATAATTTACATGAATAATTATAGGTGGGTATAATTAAATATGTTAAATATTAAAATAAATTATCTACATGTGAGCACACCACATTAACATTAAATTTAATTACTTTTTTTGATATGATATATATTTCACACTTATTGTCCACCCAATAGAAATTAAGTGAAATATAATATAAAACTCACTAAAACACAGAGATAACATGGATACCATACCTCGGATGAGTCATTTCAAATAATTTCACAAGATGAGGATAATAAAGAATACCAACAAGTTAAAAACCATACAAATAAAGGTCATCATCCTATAATACATAAACCCCTATAAAAAACATGGAAAAACCCACATGACCCACTTGTATCTATCAATAATATATTTCTATAAATTATCAATTAATGTTGAATTAAGGAGGAGGATATATAATGACCAGACCGTATTTCATTATATAGTCTTGATTTAAGTCAAGAAATAACTTTATTTTACATTGAGGATCTTTTCATGTTTAGAGATTAAGATAATTTGGAGATAATACATTCCTAACATTACACATTGTTACAGAGTGGGTAATATAAAAATAGCTTCCATTTTTTTCAAACTATAAAACAATAAATCTTAAAACATTATATATTTTAAAATTCCTAAATCATTTAACATGGCTTCCATCTTGGTTTTACACAAACTTATGAATAGTGAGAATCATATAAAAAAAACTTAGGCTGAGAAAAAAAGATTTGTAAGGAATGAAAAAGAAAGAAAGAGCACATTCGTCCATGAATACTAGTAAAGTATGAAAACATTTTCAAAAGACTTAATCTTCACCCATATTAACTTACATTGTGAAACATGAGATTTAAATAATATTTCCACAATACATAAGAATATAAATATAATTATAATGGTATCTTGGTGAATTACATACATAGTCTTGTAACCCTCTCATCTACCTTATAATTTGTAACCCTCAAGGCTACCGTACAATTTGTGTAACCATAGCAGTTACACATGGAGTAACCATATGGCCGACCACAAAATTATTAGGTAGAAAATAGGGTTACAATTTTGTCACCCCCACCCCAAAATATTATTTCCTTTGTCTTGGTAATGTGTTAATCTCAAAATTTAGTGTTTCATATATAGATATATGAATTTATGCTGATGAGTAATATGTTCTTCAATAGAGAGAATGGGGAAGAAATTTTAGATTGATGTAGTGTTTTACCTCTTCTATACTCAGAGGATAGGCTCAGGAAATAAACATCTTGATCAATTTATTTGATTTTCTTCCTATTGAATACCTAAATTATTTAAAAAAAAAGTGACCCACTTAAATCATCCATGGACTCCTATACAAAATATATATATATTTTCAAGAATGATTTCTTAACCGTGGACACCCTGAAGGACTGAATAACATTATAATCCTCAATTTCATGGCCAACATTAAATATTATCATATTCTAAGAAAAACATATAATATCCCATTAAATGGATATAAAATGATTCCCATTAATTATACACTCATGTTTGTTAGACTGAATACCTAGTATTTGGAAATATATTGGAATGAAAAATTTTATAACTCAAAAAACTATGTCATGAACCCTCTATAATAGATGTGTTATTTAATTATGTGCTTGTTTGAGGGAAACATTTGTGGGATTAAATTATAGTACTAGTAGATGATAAAATTGTCTCAATAGTATCTGATTAATGTGTAACATTCAGTCACAATGAAAATTTTGAATCTTGGTTCTCTGAATATGAAAATTTGTTACAATCATACCTAGGTCTTGAAACAGTTGAGGAATAATTTTCTATAAAATGGTTATAAAAAATTAAATATACCTACAATGAAAAATTACAGTAGGTATTATTTTTTCTAAAATGATTATTTAAATAAAATTTATTATGAGGGGTTTTTTTCAAAGCTTTAAGAAATTGATTATTCACACATCTAATTTTAAATATTTTAATACATTTTTATAATGTTAAATTAATGGTTCGTTTGTTTGAATCTTTGAATAAATGAGATTATTGGGGAGAATTCATCAATTCTATAAAATGTATTTCAATTTAAAACACAAATTTATTTATCTCATTAGATTTATTCTTTTTTATTTCCCTTTCGTAAAAATTTTAATATGATAAATGTTTAATATACTCACTATGTGATTTTTTGTATACAACAAGTAATCATTATTGACTCTGGTTTTCCTCACCAGTTACATTGAGAATATTGGTTTCATTATTAAAAGATACAACATTGAAATTTGAGGATTCTTTACATTTTTAGTGAAAAAAACCACATATATTCTCTTTATTTATTAGTTTAGTGGTGCTCAAGAAATTATGTTTGTCCCTATCATTCATTTGCTGGTCCTTTTGAATCAAATTATCTTCCAAATTTTGAATAAACAAATATTAATAGTTAAATTGGTGGTCCATTATTTGACCAAAAACATTATGATCCAATTAGAAAAATATTTCCTGGCTCACTTTTGGTATTAGGTTAGTCGATGGTTTGAAAAACAAGGGTAAAATTATATAGAATGACTCTCTGATCTTTCTATGGAAAATTTGGTTCTATTATATACCATTGGATGTATTTATTTAGGAATTTTTTTAGGTTTAGTTGTTTATTATTCCCTACACCATAAAATTTATAATTTTCAAAATGTTTTCAAGGAATGTAAAATATGGGACAAAATAATGTATTATACCCATACATACTACAATATCTGATATATTCTCTAAGTTCTTGTTTTTAGATTTTCATTGAGACATTACTATAATTTTTGGAGAACAAATACTATTTTTTTAATTCAAGTGGGTTATGTCAAGGTTAATGGTGGTCAATTAGTTGAAAATTAATTTTTATTAACAGTCCTCATTGTTCTTTTTTTAGGAATTCAAGGTAATAGTAATATTAATTTTCTTTATTTTTCTATAAGTTATGGTTTCATAATTTTTGTAGATATAATGATAAATGTTATTATTTCATGAATGGTTAGACCATATATTGATGGAATTTATATATAGGTGATATGTCAGTTATTTATTAAGTAATTTGCTTTTTATTCAAAAAACATATCCCATGTTATGTGGAATATTATCAAATTTTCTTGAACGAACATGATTATATTATTTCTCAATTTCATTGTCTATATTTTTGGATAATATTTCATGAAAAATTCATAGTCAATGTGATACCAAAAATTAAAAATATTATCTTTCAATTTTAATGTCCAATTCAAACAATTGATTGTAATTGTTTTAAAGTATCTCATTAAAAGATTGATTTCTACAATTACTTGATGAGTAATCTACAAAGAATTACTATATATGTATTAAATAAATTAAAAGTAATCATTATTGGGAATTCTGTTGGATGATAACGAATAGTATGAATGATATTATTCTTTATTAAAATTCATCACTCATGTGGATAATAAGTTGCAAGAGGGTTTTCATCATATTAATGTAAATTATAACAATAGATGATTACATGTCTCAATGGGGTTCATATTATAGGTTTTTTAGATTTTTAGTAGCTCTAATATCAAACGGTGTTAATTTATTTCTACTAAGGTGAATGCAATGTCTCTCAACTTTGAGTATTATGGACTTTAAATATTCTCTTCAAGACTAACTACTATGAATAAAAAATACAGTCAAATGTTATATAGGGAAAGTAAACTCCATATAATAATAAGTGTTTTGTTTTTTTTTTGAATTAGTCTTACCAATCAGTGAAAAATAACCATATGGTGAAAAAATTTGAGAAACTTAAAATAAAAATAGGGTAAATTATTTTTAAATATATTTCAATATTCAAACTATGTTTTTAATAATTATTGAAAAAAATAAAAATAATAGAATATAGTGAAGATACAAATATTTTTGAGTCTTTATTTTGATGAATTTTATTTTTTCCAATTAAAAATTTTATACGTATATTTTAAAGAAAAATATATAAATCTTTGTCCTTTAATGACCCTAAAAATAAGGTAAATTTTCTTTAACCTCCTATTATTGATACCTAAGATGAATTAATATACTTATAAATAAAAATAAGGGTAGTGAGGAGTCATATATTAAAAGGGATAGTGTTCATTACACTATAGTGAAAATATCATGAGAGTGAGGTTGAATTATAGTATCGTATCATTAAAAAAATACCCTACCTATGTTGTTATATAGTTAGAAATTACACAATTGTCTCCATATCTCAAGTAAATATACCTAAAAATAATGGAATGTAAGAGACAAACTAATTTTTACCTATTTGACCCACAATAGCATATATTTGAAGAGAATACACAGATAAATATAATTTCATACCAGAAATGACTGAAGTACAATTATATTTACATGTTATAAGTAATGTTACTATCCATAATTTTATAACTAATTAAAAATTAGAACACATTACTCTTTCAAATGATTTGAACTTATTTGTTTTCCAAAAAAAAACTAATCTTTAGATTATCTAAATGTTATTTTAAATGTTAAAAAAATGGTGTGACATGATGCTACCTTTTAATCATTGGGACAAAATTACATTTATTGTATATGATTTTTACATTGAAAGATCACTTCTATATAATATTGAGTACATATAAAATTGACCTTGTAATTAGCTCAGGGTATGGATCATAGTTTTTTTCTCTATATTACCCTATTTCACATGAAGTGTCTTTATGATAGTACTTTTACGTAATTTCTTTATAATGTACTTAGTTTAGTGTAATTTCATTATCATAATAATTATATCCCTAAATTGATATTTTATTTCTTTCAGAAAATGAATATTTTGTTGAAATACACAAATGAAGAGAATAATTTATTTAAATATTCCTTTAATTCATTCTATTACTCAAATAATATTCTTTGGGTACTATTTAATGAAATATGACATATAGAAATGCACTTCATGTGAGATTATATTTTTTCCACTAATGTGAATCCACATAATAAAAAATGATCTCTTTCCCTTAAATGAATTTTTGTGTCTATAAAAAATATTCCATTTACATCCCATGAGATCCTCTATATCTCATTCAAAAAACACATTTGAATTTGTCTAAATATTCCATGACTTCTTTTTGGACCACCAAATGCTTCCATGTTTTATTAAGAAAATTTGTTCTTTTTATGTTTCATTAATCTTGATAATAATTTTAATTATGATATACTATCATTCCCTATAACATTTATCTATATAAATATAATGTGAAAATTTGGTATTGACTCAAGATTATATATGAAACATCTATAAAAATAATTCAAACTTATATAGAGAATTTTTTTCATTGACTATCTCATGTTATCTCTAATGTGGAAAATTTAAAACATGATTTAACAAAAACAAAACACAATATTTGTAAGGTCATAGTGTATTATTTTATCCAAAAATCAACCCCAATTGATTTTTTGAAAATAATGAAAACAATTCAACCATATTATTTGTAGATGTTTCCAAAAATTTTAATAAAACACCATTCCCAATATTTAACTCTAGATAGTGATCAGAATATTATGTGATAAACTATAAGGCCACACGAGTCATGATTAGAATTAGACATAAGTGAAACATTAAAATAATATAATAAGTAAATTCATTCTAGTGTCAATAAAAACTTATTAAACAATATATATTTTCACTATAATTTTTATTCTCCCATGCATCATCTCCCCCATTGATTTAAAATTCTTGGATTCACCATTTTTATCACCATTATAAATTTTCTCACCCATATAAAATATTTTTCAATCATTTCTCCCCATTCATTGTAAAGCTATCTCATTAATCTAAAAAACCTAACATACACTATTCTGTTGGACAATGGAAAATTAAATTAATCAAAAATGAAGAAAATCCACAACATACCATGGAAAGATACGAATCTATATACACTCTATTTATATATGTGTGGTTTAATAGACACTTTTATATAGTATATTATTTATTATGTTCCATATTTATGGCCTTTTCATGTTATCAATAAAATTTAATTTATATAGAATATAAATAAATTTCGCTAACACATGTTGAAATTTCTCCTCAATGAAGAGATACTTGATTTTTCTATGATTTTACCATCAGTGATGGATGCGATTTTTCCTCTGGTTAATAACACTAGAATAGTTCCATTTAATTCCATTAAAAGAATTTATAAAAAAATATATATTATCAGGATATGGTTTCATCAAAAATAGATGTGTGAAATCATGAGGGGCCGTAATATATTCTGGTTATGTGAAATCAAGTAATACGTAATCTTGTTTCTTGCTAAACGCCCAAATTCTTAACCCTAAAGGTTATAATGCACTGAAAAGTATTACTTTTGACTATCTACTGATTTAGAATTATCAGTTTTTATACATCCCAATTTTCTTTTTGAGATTATTCTCTACAACATAAGATGAAAATAAATTTTCCTTTGATATTATATTGAAATATATTTACCTATTTCAAGTGGATTTATTAGGTATTAATCCTGAACCATGTGTCTTGAAAAGAGAAATAATCAATGGTTGGTATTTTATTTTATTATGTAATGTAGGATAATGATGATTTTACTATAATCTATGATATTAAACTATTTTCCATACACATCCCCTAATATAATAAACTTGTTAGTAAACCAAGATATAATTACATTGTATCATCCGTTGTTTTTTTAAGAACCTTTCAAAAACAATTTAAACATGATATAAATGTTACATTTTAGTATTATATCACAAATATGGTAAGGAAAATATCAACACTCTTCTAATTGATACTATAAAATAAAAATACATCAATACTAAAAACGAATATAGTTATGTATTGTTTGATTACCCAAATGTCTTGTCATCAATACATATGGGAATCATCGTCGATTGATCACTATCATTTTTTTGATATATCGGTTTTGATCAACCCCACAATTATAAAAAATTATCTTCTACAAGTACTAATATATTCCATAATATCAGGATCTTGGGGATTCCATCATCCTATCAAACACACTCTCTATTTGGTATAATTTTTATCATATTCGGGCAAAGAAAAAATGTTTAGATTCTCATCATAAATTGATTTTATGAGTAATTTGTTAAGGAATTTTTATTTGACTTCTATCAAGGAATACCCAAACATTTTTCGAACTACTATAGCTCAAAATAATATAATTTTTACAAACTATTGATAGGAGAAACTATTTCAACTGAAACAATAAAATAAATTTGTGAATGTCCACATCATACAATTCATTCCCTATTCTGAATCACCATATCTATTTCAATTAGTTTTTAAAAAATATTATAATCCACATTATACTTCCTTTTTTGAATATATTTATGAATTTCTTAAAACCGATTACTATCACTTGAATAACCTTTAATATAATTTGGATCATACAAATATAATTTTGATGTCTTCCATCATGATTTTATTCTAATTATTCACACTGGAGCTATTTGATCACTAATGATATTTATTTCATTTTTTTCATCTCTACATTATGGATTATAAGTATCTAGTAATCTAACATACTTTTTCTCCCCATTGCTGCCTTCAATAAAATCAAAATCAAATCCTAATGAACCCCATGATATTATCAAACACTCATTACTTACCTGAATAATTGTTTTACTATTTTGTGGAATATTCTTATCATTATTGATCATAGTAATGTCCAGGAGTTCAGTTTTCCTTCAAACATTTTATTGAAACACTTGAAAACGTCTTTGTTAGATGATTAAATTTAGGAAGTACCTTTATTTACATGATATTTAAACTCCTTATGTTTCTAATTTTTGAGAATTAATTGAATCCTATGATTATAATGTATTTCAATATTGGATTCTTCCCATTCAACATATCATATGTGGCATTTTTCTGATGGACCTAAAAAATCACTTTTTATATTTTAGATTAATGTTAAGGATGAGTCATTAAATGATTTATTTGGTTGGCCTTTATCAATAAAAATTATTTGGACCATGTTCATTTTGATAAGTTTTCTATTTAAATCAAAAACATTTTCTTAAGTAGTTATCATTGTTGTACCACCCAAATATTTTAAAATTTGTCCATCATAAATGATAATGTGTATGACACGAAAAAACCAAGATTAGAAGAAAATACAACACCTAAAGACCATAATATATATATTTTAAAAAATTCAATCTTTTCAATATCATGAATTACATGCAACACTACTTTTTGTTTCATTACACACAACCCTATATTTAGCATTCATTTAATTAATGAAAAGTTTAACAAAACCATGAAATATTATTAAAATATTAAAATTTAATATGATTATTATCACCTAGCCATTTGAATACTACTAAATTAGTATTTTAAACAAATTTATTAATATAATGAAAATATCTTTAATAGAGGAAAATATGAATCATTTGAGTGAAATGAAATCCTTTCTGAAAAATAGTATTTTTTTTTCTAAAAATGGGTTTAGTTGTGAATTGTACACATGATTTAATTTTTTTTATAACACTATTAGAATATTTATTTATAAGATAAATGACATTTTTATTTTATAATACAACAATTATCTTAGGGTGTGTTTTGGGATATTTTTGAAATGTATCGTTTTTTGACGAATTGTGAAAAATTCCAAATTTTAATTAAAAAAAGATATTATTTATAAAAGATTTATTATGTTAAATAACATTTAAAATAAAACATAATGGAAAAATAGTAAAATTTTATATCAATTTATCAAATTTAGGTCATTATAATTAATTTCATGTAGAATTTTGAAAAAAAAAATTTGTATGTTGTTGAACATTTTCTCAGTGAAAACCCTCTTTCTCATCACGTATGTAGGATTAATTTCAAATTATATTATTCAAATTATATAGATTTAATTACAAAAAATGGATACCATATTTTTAATTAGAATAATTTTTGTTATATAATAATATTAACATAAATTTTTTCCGTAATGATTACTGATATTTGTGGGCATTAATTTCCACAACTATGGAAAAATGTCTTTACTAGGGATAAATCTTAGAAGATAATCGTTAAAATGACCTACAAACTTGTAAAAATACCATTGGATGGATATATGGAATCCCCAATAACATTAAGTAATATTTTTATCAGGTTTTGGACACTTTGACATGAATTTTACCTATATAACAAGTTAAGAAAATAAAAAGACAAAAAATGAATCTTCTTTTCCATTAATATCTCTAAATCCTTGGGATAAAGAAAAAAATAATTTTTTCTGTAAATATTATTTTTGTTGATAAATTAGTTGTTTTTAACATTAAATTTTATTTTCAAATTTTAAATATGGAATAATTTGTCTTAAATCGCAAGAAATTTAAATACATGAGTTATTTATATAATTTTTTAAATTTAATAAATGATACATAAAGTAATAAAAGTAATGAAAATTGAATAAAATATTGTGTTCAATTAATATTGTAGATTATTTTACAAATTAAAAAATTTGTGTAAAAAATATGTTGCAATTCCATTATTCTAATAATATTTTTGAATTCAAATTAAATGAATAATGCAAATATTTTTATAAATGTATTTTTATAATAAATGATATTTTATAAAATGATTTAATATTACTAATAGAAAATCTATTTAATTATTTCAAAATGATAATTAATATGAAATATGGTCTATTTATGAAAAACTATTCTCTTATAATTACTATATAAGGGAAAAAAATTGTTAACACAGTACTAGTATAGTTATGGTTTAAAGGGTATTTATTCGTTTTAGATGCACTTGTGTAAGTATTAATTTTCAAAAAATGAAATATTTTTATATGATAACTTGGGAATAATATATATAATTAATGTGTAAAAATTATATAATATGTATAATTTTACTTTGCTCTTAAAGTATTAATTAACTTCGTTCGAAACATTAGATACCGTGTTAAAAAACTAGAAGGGAAAAATTGAGTAAACATAATAAATAATAAAATAATGGATAAAAAATATGTTTCATTTGTACAGTGGAGGTTTTTATGGAAAAATATCCCCCATGAAAATTATTTATATATTATTTTGTCACGTGAGTTAAGAGTGACATCCCAATAGTGATTACTTTATTGTATTTATAAAAAATCCACCCCTCCTTAATTATAAAAGTGAAGTCACTCCCCTCACATACTAACATATCTCATAACCATTTCCGTGGAAAATATCCCCAAATAAAATCAATACATACATACTATAATCAGATAAACTTCAGTTTGGGAATGCATATAACCTGATTAGTTATTTAAGGTAATCCTAATGAGGCAACCTCTAGAATATGTAATGTTCATCAATGAGAATGTTTATTTTTTTCATCATCCACCTATATACATTCTTATGAAACCATGATTATATAAAAACATCAATATATTCCATATAATTTGTTGTTAAATTACCTAAATCAATCCCCATTCAAATTAAATGGATTATAAATCATAATTCCAGTGTAAGACATAGTACTACCTTGTGAACCGATTTCATTCATTCTTCAATTACCACCTATTATGGGTTAGAATAATGATAGGTATAAATATTATATAATACATATATAACAAAATTTTAACTATATGGTACTTATATTATATACACATGATTTACATTCCATTTTAAAGGGGATACGATAGTGTCACTCATGTGTACGAAGGACTACCAACTCGCAAAATGATGTGATTCGTATTCGAATAAATTTTTAAGGGGATGTTGATAAGGATAATGTTAAATATTTTATGTGATATGGATTAAATACTATTTATATTAATTGAATAATTTCCATTATAAAAATAATAATATATATATATATATTTCTTTCTTACACTATCACTCAATGAAAGATTATAACGTTGTGCGTGTACATGTGGACTAAATCCTTTCATAAATGATGTGACTATATTTTCATAAACACAACACATAAATGATATATATATTTATATTGAAAGAAATAATATATTATTTATGATATTATTATAAGTATTTAAATATAAAATATTAATAACCTCATTTTCATAATTATCTTTTAATAATGGAAACCTTACATATCTATCAGTATGAATTATCGTCTCCATGATCCAAATATACTTCATTTTAAGAAAAATTTAAATATTTGTATTAAAATTATAATTAGTATATAGATATGATAGTTCTATCATGATAATTATTTTTTCAATGATGGAACTATATAATATTCATAATAGTTAGATATTTCATGACAAAACTTTCATAGGAAAACATTGCAATTAACACCCGCAAGAATAATGACCATGAAAGAGTATTATCGCATGAGAGATTCAATATTATAAAATCATAAAACATAAAATTATAAAAACTAATATGGTTATATTATAATTTAATAAAATGATTTTATCAACTAAAAGGGATGTTAAAGAACATTCAACTAAAAGGAAATGTGAGGCAAGTGATTTCACCTCAATATGCATTCAATTGAGTTTGATTTTTTATTTTTCACATATTAAATTATATATCAGCTATATAATACCCAATTAACAAGTATTTAAATGATTCATTCATACCTCATGGTATCTTAGGTTTCAAATTGGATAATTTCCTTCAAGGATATTTGACTTGAAAATTACCTAGTGGTAAAATTTGTTGTTTAATCTCAAATTTTTTAGTGATTGATAACATCATCCTTAAACAATCACTTTGATTTGATAATTTCCCTAGAAATTTAATTTTTGATAAATGAATATATTAATTTTTTATGGATATCATTAATTCCTAAACTTTAGAACAACTAAACTTATGAAATTTATATTTATTTTTATTTGATTATATTGGACATATTGATAAAAATGTATCTATTACTCAATATAGATATTTAAGGATAGTGAATACTGATTCATGAATTAAATTAATTGTTTTATATACATATGGAATGATTTTTAAACACAATTATGGGTGGGGCCTTGGATTATATAGACCTTGTATCCATTAGAAAGACTCATGAGACAAATCATGATGTCCAAATTAAATGTGCTTCTATATTTAGTTTAAACTGTCTTGTGAATTGTTTTGATTATATAGGTATCATGTTCCTAAGACACAAAAACAAATTTTAATTCAATAAATTCATTATTAATTTACTTTTTATTTTCATTGATATTTTCACATTGACCTTATCTATACATTCATTTCACTCTCAGATTATTGATTATGTTCCATGCATTTTCAGTTATTTACCTTACCATATTTATTATTAGTCATCTATACATGAATTAAAGTTATTTAAATGTAATGTGAGTTCTAGTATATATCATTCAATATTAAATATTATATATTAATTCATGATTGATTATACTTTAATTAAACCTTAAATATAATTATATATCACCTTTATTTTGTTTCATTACTCGAGGTTATGAAGATCTACCATTTGAACGAGCTTTAAGGATGTTGTATTTTATTTTTTCATGTTTTATTAGTATTTATATTGTAACATTTATTGCACTTCTGTATCTATTTATCAAAAGAAACTATAAAAAAGTTCAATTTTATGTTTGGTTCTTTGTATCAATGACAACTAATTAATTTTGGGCATTGGATCTGGGTTACTATGGTTATAGTCATTATTGTTGGTATTAAGGGATGTTTACTAGAATCCTTGGGAACTAGAATAATGAAAAAGTATATTAGAGAAGATAAAAATAATATATAACTTAATTAAAAGAATATAATAACATCTAAAAGTATTAGTAAGTAAGATATTATGTGGGTATTCCTAGAAATTCATCCCTTTATGGATAGTAAAAGTTAACATGGTTTTAGAAAATGGGTGCCTATGGGTAATTAACTTATAAATAGAGAACTGTGAAAGAAATTATAAACAACTTGTGAACATAAAATGCCTTTACTATGCACCTAGTTTGAAACTCCAATGAGATATTCTTAGGATTATTTACTTTTTCTTTAAACACCATTGTTAAGGGTTTTGAAAATAGAGATATCCCAAAAAAAATTATTTATGATTATGAGATTATTTTTGGATAAATGTTTCATTTTAAATTATTTATTTAATTAGTTTTGGGTTTATAAAATATGTTTTAAAATGAAATGATCTAATATACCATATTACATCATTTAGAAACACTTCCTAGAATAATGAATGGGAATACAATCAATGCAAGTAATTCAAAGAGAAAGAATAATCATATCTTTTATAGGGTTTTGTAAATATTTCACAGAGAAGTATTATCCAATGATTTCCCATCATTTTTTGTCATAATATCATAGGCCAACAAGAAAATAAGGAATTATCTATATATTATTTATTTGAATGGATGAAATTGAAGAATAATATGGTAGAGAAATATAATGATATTGGGAATAAGGGAAAGAAGGATTTCACCACATGTGATAATTGTGGATGTAAAATCCATGGTACATTCTTAAGAGGAGAAGGGTTTTTCCTTTGGTTTAAGGAGAAAGTGTGGCATGATCATGATTACAATGATAATAAAAAGGATTACAATTTTTAATAATTCAATTTTAAAGAGATGGGGAACTGCAAAAATAAATTCCCCAAGCATAAATAGAATATACCTTAGAAATAGATAAGGGATCATGGCTATGTTTATGCCTTTACAACAGATAAGGTTGAAATATTAATGTACTTGTGGTTATATTCAATAATTAAATCATTTATGAATCATAGAAATGATATTTGAGTAATATTAATTATGAAGTGTATAATGATTATATAGTATTACTTTTGGGTTGGGAATTGAAAGCGTATGTTGAAAAATAATAATGACCAACAAAAATGATTCAGTAGAAAGTTGGACTTCATTTAAACCACATGATTGTGGGAAATTTGGCCCTTAATATATTCAAGATGTTTTGAAATTGATATTTATATAACGCGATGTTTTATATAAATAAATTATATTGGATAGTAGAGAATACATTGGTATTGATTAATGATTTATTGAAAATGTAGTTTATACAATCATTGATGGAGTTTACAAAATATTATTATTTTGGTAATATACCCAAAAAACATGACTTTTAATTAAGGAATATATAATCATATAAATTTTCAGTACGGTTTTTTGGTAATTATGGTTATTATCATATTTCCAGAAAATAAATTATGATGGTAATCACATGATTGGTATATAATTATTAAGAGATATTTATTATTATTTGGGGGATTAATGATAAGTTAATGTTCTAAATATAGTGACCCCTCTTTTTTAACATATGGATCATATTCATTTAAAAGGTCGACAAGGTTGACCATTTATTAAATGGTTAAAGATGATGATTGAAGGATATTTCAGATATTAATTTATTATATAACCATATAAAGATTTATGTATATTGGTTAAATCATTATATCTATTTTTTACGATGGCTACTTTATAAAGAAGGAAGGAATTATCTTTCTATTATCGATATTTTGATAAATTAATGGTTAATTTGTGTGCTTCACGCTTAATGAAATTTATTTTTGGGTATTTATTTCAATGAGTAAGAGATGGAATTGAAACTGATTGAAGTAGAATGGAATATTGAATTGTGCCTGTAAAATTAAAATATACAATATAGGTATATTTAATTATATTCATGGTGATTCAATGAATTCATTCACTCTAGGAGTAAGGTGTTAAGAAATTGTCATCTTTTAATATATTTTCAAAATCAATGAACTTCTTCAAACCTCTGGTTTATGGATTTATGGTTGTTAACTTCCTCCTGATTATGTTCTCTATCACTATCCATCAATATAGGTGTCTTAGTCTTTACATATATGCCCATTGTTTACACTTCCCAACTATGATCTCTTAAGTATCTCAATTCTTACATAGTTTTCTACCTATTTTTAATTAATTCTTAATTATTTAATTAAATAATTGTACACTTTTTTCTAAATAATGAAACTATTTTATTTTATAATTATATTTAACACTTAATTATTATTATAATTAATTATGTATTTTTAGCCTTTAAAATAGTTAATTTAGTCTTACTAATTTTTACCTACTAATAATTATTATATTAGTAGTGTTCTTCTAATATGATTTACTTTTTAATAATTTAAAATTTATTTTAATTATTCCACTAATAATTTAATTTGAATTTAAATACTTTAGTTTTTAATTTATTATTTTATCCTGTAATCTTATTTAATTAAAATAATTTAACAATATTAATTATTTTAGTATAATTAATTTAAATTTATTGGAATACTTATATTAATTTATTATCTATAAATAAAATTTATCAATTCATTTTATAGTTGGTATTTAAATTATTCTCTTATTCTTTGGTACATGTTATGTGCTTAGGTTTTAATTTAATAATATAATGTGTTTTTAATAATAATTTTGTTTTAGTTAATTAATTAATTAATTTTTTTAATATTTAATGTCAATAATGTTATTAATTTCATTTAAGTAGTTAAAAAATTTATGTCATTTGGTTTTTGGGGAATCATTCAATATTTTTTCCATTTTTCTATAGTTTTTGACTCACTGATAGTTGTCAACCGCTCTCACTGACACTTGTGAGACCATTAATATTTTCAACTGTCGGTGACTCCATGAGTCACTAATGAAAATCCATGCCACTCACTATTTTACCTTTAATCAACTTGTTTTTAAGTTATACAGTTTTAGTTTAGTTCATAATCTTCTAATATGTCATTTTTGTTGTTTCTCTTTTAATATTCTTATTTACATTTAGTTAATATATTTTTTAATTAGTATCTAAAATTTTAATTTTGTTATCTTAAAAAAAATTACTTTATCATAATTTTTTAGTATTCAGTTTTTTTAATTCAAATTGTTATTTTTTTACATCTATTAAATTTTTTATTTAATATAATTTTAATTTATAGTTGTTTATTAATGTTTAGTTTTTAATTTATTGGTTTTTGTTGAAATTACTTGTTTTAATTTTTAATTTATACTAGATAAATATTTATATTATTATTTGTTTGGATTTTACGTTTATGTTTTCAGTTTTTTGTTTTTAATTAATTTGAAAATTTATTATCTTACGTTTTAAATGATTTTACTTTTTTTTGCAGTTAAAAGTTGAGACACTGAGGTTGTAGTTGTCTCACTGGCAGGTAAAAACACTTATCGGTCTCACCAACACATATCAAAATTTACCATTTCTTCCTACCAAAATCACCCTCTCTCTCTCAGTGACTCCTAGACTATTCTATTGTCAGTTTCTCCAATAGTTACACTTCACATCATTTAGTGATAAACTTTCTATGTATCACCAATAACTATCGATTAGATGTCTCATAGACACTTCATTTCTACGACAAACCAACAATCCATTTTCTCAACCCACCAACATCAACTCCATTAATTCAATCTAAAAAACTAATGAGATGAAGATATCAATGTTTGAGTTAGAACAATATGGAAATCAATAAGATTGATCAGAATAAAAAATTCCATATCTGAAACTCTTCACTCAGATCTGATTAACCCTAGTTATCACCACGACAGATCTTGAATTGAAAACATTGTTTTTACTTTCCATTATTTCTATTTAAGCCACCATGACGTGAACTGCTCCTCTAATAGATCCAAAAAAGAACTTCTAGGAGGGGTTGTCACAGTTTGACACCGCTAACTCCCATCTTTTCCCTATCACATCCGGATCCTCATCAAAGCCCTCTTCTCAGGGATTCTCTCCTTAAAATGGATTTTGGGAAAAAATTCATGAAGTTGTTCAGTAGGCTTTTCTCCAAGAAAGAGAATCATATTTTGATTTTAGGTCTTGATTCTAGGGGATGAGACGACAAGTGATACCTAAAAGAAATTGTTGTTATAGGATCATTGAGGCCGTGAAGAGGAGAAATAGAGCTTCCCCTTCAAGAAGATAGTTAACCCCTCCCCATGCACTGTAGTGATAAAAGATTAGTATTAATTTTAAAAAATTAATAAAAAACTAAAATAAATAAGTATAATTAATTATCAAAAAAAATAATAATTCAATAAATATTAATAAAAAAATAAAATATAAAGCTATTAAATAAAATAAAATATAAAAAACTGATATAATTAACAATAATAATTTATATGTAAAATTAATTTAAACCTTTCAAATAAAAGATACTATAATATTTTCTATAATTAAATTTATAATTATAAATTATCCTTTTATAATATTTATAATTATAATAAAAAATAAAAAAATATAAATAAGTAACTAATTAAACTAAATAAATAATAATCTAAGATAAAAATATTAAAAAGATTTGATTTCAAATAATATTACTTAAATAAAATAATCAAATAAAAAACTAATTATAATTTAACATAATAAATAAATTAATAATATATATAATAATATTAAATAAATTAAATAACTATAAATAATAACATATAAACAATAATAAATAATATAAACAATTATTAAGTAAATAATAAATAATTATCATATAATAATTTAACATCTTTAATCTAATTTATTATATAAGTAATTATTTATTTTAACTATTTTTTAACTATTTTCAATTCTCCCTGTTTTTTTTTTCAAATATGTACATGAACCGAAATGACATATATGTTTATTTCAACCATTGGGAAAGAATTTTGTTACAATGTTAATCTAAAACTATATGTGATGCATGGAAATAGTGCAAGTGTGTGGTGCAGAAGTAAACCACCAACTAATGTCAGTAGAAGGTGGTGTTGACAAGAAGTATATGGGATTAGAATTAAAGTGTGATGGTAGAGTAGCAGGAGAGGGGAGACGACTATTGCATTTATTCGACTCTAATTATGATTCTACATACACATCATTCGAGAGACGAACCTTTTAGCAGATCATGGAGAAACACTTCTTTAAATTCCGAGGACTAGCTATGCCTCAACATAGTTTCTTTTAGGGTTGTATCTCAGATATATTTAATCTCAATTCTATATAATATAATTAAATGTTTCCAATTTCATCATTGATCATGTTAGTTAGCTAAAAAATTTAGTTTGGGGAAATTTTCACGAAATGATGGTTTTCATAAATCTGTATTTTTTACTTTTTATATTAAGGAATCCATGATTGATTGACGAGATCAATTATGAATTTATACATTCTCTTTGTTACATGTGATTTCAATCTTCAATTCCATGATCATTTTGTGATACGTATTACAGAAATATTTTCTAAAACATTTAAATCATAAAACATTGGTAGGTATGATGTGTTTGTCAAATAGTACTTTTCATATCTAAATTCTACAGTTGAACAACTCTTAGAGTGCTGAACTCCATGATTGGTTAACATAAGTTACCTATCACCTAGCAAGAGAAGTAAGTTAGTATTTTTTAATGGTATTTCTTGCAATCCGTTTATTAAAAAGGAAATAATTTAAAGCACCGAGTAGATGTTTCTTTGGGAACATCATTTTGATTGTTGATCTATCACCATTTATTTTTTTCTGAATGTTTTGAAAAAATTCATTAGAATAACATAGTTATTTAAGATTTAGTTTACTTTAAACAATAATATTAAAAAAATAAAGAAGTTAAAAAAAATAAGTATACTCCACTGCTGGAAATAGAGGGGTGTTTTTATAAGATAATTAGAAAAGTGTTGGTCAATTTACAATCCTTATGGTTCCAACCCTTCTCATCAAATATATAATAGTAAAAAGGAATTAAAATTTTAAACTATTACTCAATTTAAAAAATAGATGGGAACCAGTTTTTGGTTTTGTTTCCGGGGAAGCAACGTGAAACATTTTTTTATAAGAAAAATTGAAAACAATTCATATATAAAAGACTCCAAAACAATTGAAATATTATAAAAACTTGTAAAATATAATTAACTTCTGTCCAATTCTATTTGTTAATTTATTGTTGTTGTTATTGTACTTCAATTTTATGTTACTTTTGTTTTAATTTTGTTCTATTATTTTTGTAGTGAACATTTGTATTGAATTCAAATGTTGTTACACATTGCATGAGCACAAGAACCTCTACAATTAGTCTAGAGCTTCTGTGCCCAGAAAGAGAAAAAACATCACTACTCAAAAAAAGTGAAATAAATATGAAATTGAAAATTTAGAAAATTGGGTTTCTACACCTCATGGATTCAAAAAAAATTAATAACTCTTACAAAATGAAAGGCCAAGGATGAGGGAATTCTTACTCCCTCAAGTTTCAATCCACCCTTCTTCAATCTAACTTTCAAGTAGAGCCTGAAATTATGAGCTGAAATAGTTCCACATTTCACTACTTCTTTCATTTAACATGCTCTCTAATGTGTATAATGAGAGTCTTTCCTTTTTTCCTTAATTGGAATGCTAGGAATTGTTTTTTATGCCATGATGAGAATATTTTTTCAAATAGGAATAATGTTTAAAACTAATAAAAAATGAAATCAAATCCCAAATGATTTAAAGGAGAACTGAGAACAAAATCAATTTAATTTATTAAGTGGATGGAGAAGCTTTCCATTAGGCTTGGGATAGATTTACTGACCGGGTATGGTAGTGTCCCCATCATCAACTCACATCCCACCATTTCATGGTTAAATTCTATAAAGGGCTATCATCCTATGGATAGAATAATGTAGTCCATGCAGTTGGGGGTACCTATAATGATATGACGGAAGAATAACTGAGACAAATTTTCAAAAATATTCCTTCAATTTTAAAATGAAAAAATTCAAAAAGAGAAAGATTTAATAGTTATTTTATTGTTAACACTTGTTCAATACATAGAAATCCAGATCAAGTTTCTAAAATCACCAACTAACTTCAATATTTAAGTAACTAGAATTAAAAACTGATTGTTAATAGATTGGGATGCCAAAACAATAACAAATATATAAGGCAATAGTGTGTCCAACATGGAATGTTTCGGCATTCCAAAAACTTTTGTCCTAATGTTGATATGCCAACCCAACAACAAGAAAATGAAAACCTTTTCAATTATGTTCCTAGGATGCATCAAAATGTAGATCCATTTTCAAAGTACTATAACCAAGGATATAGGAACCATCAAAATTTATCCTAAAAAAATCATTGTTAAATTAAACAAACCACTGCCGCTAATTTTCGTTACCATCTATGTCAAAACATTCAAAACCAAAAAATGGGTGAATCTTTAGACATAATAGGTAATAATGAAGTCCAAATGTCTTTTAATTTGGATCTAATTTTTAATAAAATGGTATCTTAAGAATAATAGTCCCTAATAAACTATATAAACATGTAACCAAATATGAAAATGATAAAATGAAAAATGTTGTTAGAATGTAGAATATGAAAACACAGCTTGGAGAGTTAGCTAGAGATATGATTTCTAGGGACAACGAAAGACCTACAAGTACAAGGGAACTAAATAAATAATTAAATTTTTTTATGTTGTTACTATATGATGGATTAATACTCAAACTATTGCTGAAAAAGGATTTGAAAATGCCCAAAATGAAGAAAAGTTTGAAATAGGCCACAAAAATATGCATTGTAATAAATCTATGAACTATGAAAGAAAGTGTTGTAAATGAAGAGAATTGGACATTTTCAACTAAAAATGATATTGAAAATTCATCTGAAAATCCGGAGAATAAAGGAAAAATAAAATTTGAAGAAGAGGTTGTAGAAATATATATTGTTCTAAGAAGAGTTTCCCCAATCATCCCATTCTGATAGAAAATTAAAGCACAATGTAACCGCAAGTCTAAACATCATCAGTTCCTTGGTCTCTATACCAAACATAAATTGAAAATTAAATCCATCCATGATTTAATTCAAATACCTTCTTCCATGAAATCCATTAATAAATTTATTCAAAAAAATTAAATAATTTTCCACTAATAGAATCATTGAAGAGTATAGTTTTATTACCCAAAAGAAAATGCCACCTAAAATGAAAGTTCATGATATATTGGTCATCCCATGTTCCCTAAAAAATTCATATCATCTCAACATTCATTGTGACTTAGGTCTTGGAATTAATATTCTCCCATACTCACTATTCCAAAAAATGAGTTTAGGTGATCAATCCACTACAATTATACTTCATTTACATAACCATTCTTTCAAAAATAATGTGGGGAGTGTAAAAGATTTTTGTATATGGGGTTGGGAAAATGTTTCTACCTATAGAATAATAAGAATTAGATATGAAGTTTGATCAAGAGGTTCCCATCATCTTGGGTGGGGCCTTATTGTCAACTAGTGGTGCTGTAATTGATGTGTCTAATAAAAAACTCATTTTTACAATTAGAGTAAAAATAAAGAGATTAATGTGATTAAAATTGTTAAGGGGACAAAAATCTATGAAAACTATTAAATGGTAGAGTTTATAGAAATTGAAATGTCATATATTAATCTTGACGAATCTGAAAATCAATCCTCGGTTAAATTAATTAATATGTGTAAGAACCCAGATATTCATATCATGTATAATCGGTTCAAGTATTTTTTAATGATGGATGGTCTCACGAACACACATAATGTTTTCGTGTAACTAATGTACCATGTGTTCCATATTTACTTGACTTTTTTGAGGTCATGTTTAAGGACTATATAGTAATGTACTCAAACACTCGACACAACCATGCCACCCATCTTGAGATTGTATTTGAGTACACTGAGAGAGAATCTATTATATTCTAATATCTAAAAGTGATTATTTTGGATAGAAAAGACTCACTTCGTGGGTCACATTATCTCTTAGACAAGAGTATTATTAGAACTAGAGAATGTGATGGTAGTAATTTCCAAGAAGCATTCGAAGAATTTCACTGAGGTATGATTTTTTCTAGGGATGGATTCATAGTACATGAGATTTATTTAGGAATTTTCATTCTTAGAAGCACCACTGATGGGCCTAAATAAGAAGGGTGAAATGTACTTGTGGATAGATTCCTATGATTCATCCTTTCAGGAGATGAAGGGGAGGTTGAATTCATCACCGATAATGATATTTCAAGAGATGGTAAATAGAAAAACCATTTATTGTGATGCATCACATATCAAGATTGGATCAGTGGTTAT
This sequence comes from Viscum album, assembly GCA_963277665.1. Lineage (NCBI taxonomy): Eukaryota > Viridiplantae > Streptophyta > Magnoliopsida > Santalales > Viscaceae > Viscum > Viscum album. Next base: position 447,953,439 of record OY728157.1, on the reverse strand, counting down.
GCAGAGGGAAGGTATTTTTATGTATGGGTCTCGTATGTTGAGGCAACATGAGATGAATTAGTCGAATCACATCCCTGAGTTTGCAGCAGTTGTGCATGCCTTGCTCTGATGGAGACATTATCATTTGGGAGAACATTTTGGGGTATACAATGACCACAAAAGTGTCAAGTATAACATTACTCAGCATGATCTGAATTAGAGAAACCAAAGGTGGGTTGAGTTATTTTAGTCTTATTGATTCTAACATTGACACCAAAAATCTCAATTATATGCAAAAACTTGCATATTCCCGTGTTTGGGTTTTTTTGTGTTGGAAATTAAGCCTTTTTTATTACCTGCTATGGTTTGGTAGATTGATAAAATGGTGTCTCTTATGCATAAGGTTTTATACCATTATTATGGGTATGTTTCCCTTGTTTGATTTATTATGGACGTTTGGTCTAGAATGCCTATTAGGCTTGCCTTAATATCCATGCATCATGTTTTTTGGAGGGAGTTATTGATTAATTAGGAGGTATGTGATTCACATTGTGAATGTTGGACCAAGGGGTATTTTACACTTAAATAATCCTAAAGTAAGGTCATTTATGTATGATTTTTTGTTGTGTCATCCCAGAGGTATTGACTATGAGAGCTACCATGTGGTCATAGACAAGAGGAGACCGTGAGATCTACATATAGACTCGTTATTTAAACGGATTGATGTTATGATAACCAATGGGTATTGACTGTGTGAGCTCCCCATGTTGTCATTTGTAAATTTTTAGTGATAATGTAGAACAATGTGGTTGGATCATGGGAACTACCCATAGGGTCTTTGTTTAATGAATTATCATTATGTCGGACTAGGGGAATTAGATTGTGAGAACTTTTCGATTGTTTTTTTTAATAATATATTGTTTGTGACGAGTCTGTGAAGCCAAAGCACAAGAATTGACTAGATAATACTAGATTTTTTAGATTATCTTCTGAGACATAATGTTTGTTACTATTACACTAGGTATATAGAGTTTATTCTAGATCCCATGGTTTATATGATCAAAGGATGAATAATAAAAGTAAATGAATGTAGTTGGAAACTGTAGGATTGTTTACTTTTGAGTACTTCTTAGATTAGTGCTCATTTTTTCGTATTACCAACTATATATATTCACTAATAGTTATACATAGATATTTTTGTGGTTTCCTATTAGGATTCATATCACACCCTGTTTGGGTCATGTTTTTTGGACCCAAACAGATTATATGGTTTCATGTATAGATAAGTTAAATCTCCCTACTTCATCAAGTACTTCATTTCTATTGGAGATGCGGAGCACTAGACCAAGATGAGGCTTGTGATACTGTTAGAGTTTGCTATTTTTCTGTAATTTGGTTTTAGTGTATTATTTATAGAATTGTGACATGTTTGGATGCTTTCATAGACACAAGTTAGATGCATTATTATATATTATACAGTTTTTATATTAATATCTGTCTTCCGTTTTTATCCTTTGTTGTTTGGTATTATAGCTTAGACTATTGTAATAATTGGTTATTCCACTATGTATACTTTTTAAATGAGGGAACAATTTCACCAATATCACACCAAAGGCCCTAAATGTTATTCATCAACCCCTAGAATTTTGGGAAATGTGATTGAGGTAATGTGGCCAACCAGGCTTTGGGAGCTGTTGGGCAGCACCCAAAACTGGGACATTACAATGTGGTATCGGAGGGATTTTTGTACACAGTACTTTTGACTACAAATTACAATACCCAGATAGATGGTCAGTTCTAGTGCACGATTCACATATTAGAGGTGATTCTACAAACATGTGTCATGGATTTCAGGGGATCATGGGAGGGACCCAAACCCCTATTGGAGTTTCCCCACAATAATAGTTTTTCGGAAACTATTCTGATGACACCTTATGAGGCATTGTATGATTAGACACACCGATCACCACTATGCTGGTTGGAGGTAGGATATGTTGCTATGTTGGGACCTCTTCATAGACAAGAGACCACTAAACATGTGGAGATGATTATGAAGTGGATGGATACTGCACAATCTCAGCAGAAATCTTATGCTGATTGATGGAGAAGGCCTCTAGAGTTTGAGGTCAGAGATATGGTGTTATTACGTGTCACACCAATGTTGGGAGACATAAGTATTAGTATAAAGGGGAAGCAATCACCAAGATAAATTGGTTTATATGAGGTTTTGGAGAGAGTTGGGCCGATTTCCTATATTTTAATAGTTACCTCAGAGGTACCGGGCTATGCATGACGTCTTTCAGGTTTCTCAACAACGTCGATACTTTTCATACCCCTCTCATGTTTTTCAACCCAAGGAGGTTGAGTTGGATGTGGATGAATACTTCGAGGAGAACTTTATTCAGATTTTGGATCGTAGAATAAATATTTTTTGTGGCTGGTATATTCCTCTGGTACTGGTGCTATGGAAGCATAGGTGATTACAAGATGAGACTTCGAGGAGGGAGACTGACGTATGATCACAGTGGCTAGAGTTGTTTGAAGTTTCTTCTTCACCACCCTTGGAAGGGAAATTCATGGATGAATTTCTTTATGGGGGAAATATTGTAAGAAATGAGATTTTATTTTCAGTTACGCAACATGAATTCGGGTGGTTATATAGTAAAAAGGAAGAAATCGTAATTTTCTAAGTACACTCTATGTAATAGGTGACCATGTCATGTACCCAGTTACCATGTACAACTGTGTATTGGCCTTGTAATGGCCTACTACATGGTCATGTGGTGACCTAGCTGACTGCCAAAAGCAGGGGCTGATTGAGGCTAGCACACGACATGTGCAATAAATGGAAACCATGTGTACATTACTTATTATTTGATATAACAGAGGATGGTTGGGTCTCATATTTAGAAACTATTTATTATTCCCTTGGTCTATATAGGAGAGTGACAAAACACTGATGATCTTTGAACCCCTACTGATACTTCATCTAACATCTGATTGAGATGACATTGGTTTTGTTGGAATCCAACCAGTAAGTTCATTATGCACCTAGGTCATTTCTCCCTGATTCCTCCCCTCTAGTGATTTTTTCAAGGATGGTTGTTTTTACCCTTTTGGTAGATCTATGTAGTTCCATGCCTATTCAATTGTTGAATTTCAATAATATTTATTGTGAGACATCGAGAGAAGTAGTTTGTGGATTTTGTGGATTGTATTTGGATTATAAATGCTAAAAGTGTTGTATACCCAAGTTTGGGGTTTGGGGTATTTGTAATTAGACCCAATTTTTTACTTGTAATGTTTTGGTATATTGATTAATGGATTACTGCTTATGCATAAGTTTTTATACCTTGATTATGGGTATGTTTACCTTATTTTATTAATTATGGTTGTTTGGTCTAGAATTCATGTTTGAATAGCCTCATTTTCCATGAATCGTGTTGTTAGGATGAAGTTACTAATTATATGAGATGCATGTGATTCACATTTTGAATGTTTGGAAAAGGGGATTTGGACTTTGAGTGATTTATTAAGTAGGGTCATTTATGCATGAATTGTGGGTGTGTCGACCAAAAGGAATTGATTGTGAGAGCCGACATTTGGTCATAGACCATAGGGGATAGACCATCAAAGAAACCCTAATGGTCGTTATTTAATTGAATTAATGATATGTTGACCAAGGGGTATTGACTGTGTGAGCTACCAAAGTGTTCATTTGTAAATGTTTAGTGATAATTTAGACCAAAAGGGTTAGACCATGAGAGTTACCTTGAGGGTCATTATAAAATGATTTGTTATTATGATTGACCAGGGGGATTAGACTGTGATAACTTTCCAATAGGATATTTATTGAAAAACTCAATGATTGTGATGAGTATTCCAAGACAAATCACATTCCTGGACTTAGTTAGACTATATTGTTTATATGGTCTTCTAATACAACTATTTTATTATTATTTTAGAGGGTATACTGAGCTTAGGATAGATATCAATGATTACCCGATTCAACATATTGAATAATAAAAGAAAATGAATGTAATCGTTACATGTAAGATGGTTTAATTTTGAGTAATTCATAGTTTATGGATTTATTTCTTCATTTTTAATTACTATATATATCCATTGAAATCTTAAAATAGATTTTTTAGTGGTTGCCTACTGGGATTCATCTCACAGCCTATTTGGGTCATGATTTTGAAACTAAATAGATTATATGGTTGCAGGTATATATAAAGGAAATCACTATTCTTCATTAGTTACATCATTTCTATTGTAGATGGAGAGAATGAGGTCGAACTGGGGCTTGTGATGCTATTGGAGTTTACTTGATTTCTATTTTACCTTGGATTCATTATTTATTTCAAGTATTGTGACATATTTCGATGCCTTCCAAGAAACATGTGACACACATCATTTATATATGCTCCTGTTTTTATATTCCTAAGAGTATTTGGATGTTTACTTATTTTTTTGTATTAATTCTTCTTCTATAGTTCACTATTTATTATTTTGTTTCTTATACTCCTCCAATGAGGTAATAGTTTCACCACTATCAATTTTTGGCCCTCAATGCTAGTCGGAATCATCTTGTGTTTGGGGAACTACAGAAGAGGTCATGTAACCAACCGGTTATAGGGTATCCTAGGCACCACTAAGAACTGGGTAATTACTATTTGGAAGCTAAAATTTTAGGTTTTCATGTTTCACATGTTGAAAATTCTTCTCAAACATTGAATCTGGAAAATTATATTGATTTGGACAACTGTCCAGTTTTTTGCTATAGGAGAGTCCACTTTTTTCTGAACTGAAGAGCTTTTTGACTAAATTTTAGGGTGTTTCTTTTAACAACAATACTAATGATAAATTTGATGATGTTGAGGGACAACTATTGAGAAATATTTATTATTATTCTTTAATAAATCTTTTAAATTTAAATCTAGAAAATATGGATTGTGAGCTGTATACTTTGGATAGCAGAAAAATAAATTCTGAGTCTGAGCTATAAATAAGAAATATTTCATCTTTTCATACCACCTATAACATATATATTGACGCCCTTTGTACACATAGACCCAAGAATCTTCATTATAGTGAAAAAACAACCGATCTAAAACATAAACCACTTCCACCACATTTGAAACACTCATTTTTAGGTGAAAATTCCACAATTCTTATTAATATCTCTATCGAGATTATTGAAACCCATGAACAAATATTGTTGAATGTGCTTAAATTTTTTATATCAGATATAGGCTAGTCCATCACTAATATAAAGGGTATTATTTTATCATTCTATAGGCATTAAATTCCTATGGTTCCATACCATAAGACTAGGGTGGAGTGTCAAAAAAGATTGAATCCAAACATGAAAGAAGTTGTGAGAGTGGAATTGACTAAAATTTTGGATACTAGAATGATTTATCCTCTTTCTGAGAGCACATGGGTCATCCATGCGGAGGTTTTCCCTAAAAAGGGAGGATTCACTATTGTCAAAAATAAAAATATTGAATAAATTAATTTTTGGAAAGCCACAAAATGGAGAGTCTGTATAGATTAAAAGAATCTTAATGTAGCTACTAGGAAGAACCATTTTCCAATGATCTTCCTAGATCAAATTCATGAGAGTCTTGCTGGAAATGAATTTTTCTGATTCTTGGATGGGTTTTTTTGGTTCCAACAAGATTCATGTTGCTCCATTGGATTAGGGGAATGTTTCTTTCACATGCCTCTTTGAGAAATTTTCTTATCGGTGTATGCCCTTTGGGTTGTGTGGATCCCCAACAACATTTCAAAGGCAGATAATGGGTAATTTTTATGATATTATTGAGAGGATTATATAGGTGTTCATTGATGATTTTTCCATTTTCAGTTGTTCATTTGATACATTTTATGAAATTGGGAATTAATTTTGGAGATATTTTTTGAAACCAACCTTATGATTAATTGGGATAAGTTTTAGTAGTTTTAGGTCATAAATTATAAACAAATGGCCTAGAATTTGATACTATAAAATGTTAAGTCATTAAAAAACTCTGACCTCCTAAAAATGTAAAATGTGTTAGATGTTTATTAAAGAATTCTAGTTTCTATGGGAGGATTAAAAAATAAATTTCAAAAATAACTCAGAACTGTGTACTTTTCAGGTTAAGGATTATCCCTATAATTTTGATATAAAGTGTTTGAAATATTATAGTCTTGTTAAGGAAAAAATCACTGTATCACCTATCATCACTATACCTGATCGGAAACTTCATTTGGAACTTATTTGTGGTTCTTGTGATATGGATATTGGACCAGTCCTCAGAAATAGGAGAGATAGGAAGGTATATGTGGTTTAAAATGCTAGTAGATTACTAGATGAATCCTAGAAAAACTATACCACTACTGAGATGGAGTTGTTAGATGTTTGTTTTTAAATAGAGAAGTTTAGAATATACCTTTTTGGATCTAAAGTCAACATTTTCACTAACCCCATTGCCATGAAGTACTTGTTGTCTATGAAAGAAACAAAAACCAGGCTAATTAGATGGATTCTCTTGCTCAAAGAATTTGATTTATAGATTAGGTATAAATAGGGATCTAAAAATTAGTTTCTGATCACCTTTCTAGGGTTCCTCATATTCCATATGAATATCCAAGGGAGATCAAAACTTCTTTTATTGATGAAGAATTACACATTGTGTTAGTCAAGAAGTCTTCATGGTGAAATTATTTTTCAAATTTCCTGGGAAACAGATTATTTCTCTAAAATATATCAAAACACCATAAGGAAAAATTCATCTTTGAACTTATTTATTACCTATGGGATGACCCTCTATTGTTTAAGAGGTGTGCAGATGGGATTCTTAGGAGGTGTGTGCCTGGGGAAGATATTCAACACATTTTAGAGAGTTCTCACTCCTCAACTTGAGGGGTCATCATGGTAGTTAAATGACATCTCAAAAGGTACTTCAATATGGTTTTTAGTTCCCCCCAATTTTTAAGGATTCTAGGAGTTTTTTGTTGGATGTGATAGGTGATAATGATTAGGAAATGTGGGTAGAAAGTAGGAGTTACCCCAAAAGGGTATTTTAGAAGTAATTTTTTTTATGTTCGTGGTTTAGACATCAAGAGACCATTTACATCATCTAATTGGAATGATTACATTCTTCTTATTGTTGATTCTGTGTCTAAGTGGATTGAGGTAATAAGATTTCCCAAAAACCACTCCAACTCTATAATAACATTTTTTTAAAAGAAAATCTTTTTATGATTTGGATTACCCAAATTTTTTATTATTAATAAGGAAACACACTTTAAGAACTACAAGTTTAAGGATTTGAAAGAAAAGAATAGTAATATTCATAAGACTTGTACTCTTTATCGTCTACAATCTAGTGGATTGGGGGAAATTTATAATAGAGAATTAAAACAAATTCATGAGAAAACAGCCTCACACTCAAGAAAAGACTAGTCACTTAAACTAGAAGAATCATTATGAGAATATAGAATTGACTTTAAGACACCAATAGTTATGTCTCCAAAAAGGCAATTATTTGGAAAATTCTTTCATATTCTTATGAAGTTTCAACATTAGTCAAATTTGGAAATTAAGGTATAAAAAATTGATTTTAAGTGTGATAGTGTAAAAATAATTTTTGAGATGAGTTAATTAGAAGGGATAATGAGTGAGAGTTATGATAATTCATGAATATACAAATAGAGGACTAAAATATTTCCTTATTCATTCATTAAGAAAATAATATAAACTTATATAGAAGGTTATTATCTTTAATTCTATACCCAAACAATTTCTTGGAAAACATAATTCCAAGTGGTCTATAACTTTTACTGTTGTTAGAGGTCTTAAGAATCGAAATTTATAGATATTTGATGATGATAATAAACTCAATATTGTTAAAGGGAAGTGAGTTATGTTGTATTTCGGGGGATAGCCAAAGGGCTTGGCTGCCATCACTGTGCTAGAAAACTAATTCGAAATAAAGTCTCCATGAAGAGTTTAAAACGTAGAACTGCATGGAAGGAATCAAATGAATGTATTTATTTTTCCTTTTCTTGTTTCATTATTAATGTTGAATAATTTTCTACTTAAATAATCTTTTTTGTGAATCTTTTTCTAATTTGATCTGGATTTTTTTCAGTGTTACAAATAATGATGCTTCTTTTTCAATAAAGGAGTTGAATTACGTTTTTTAATTAATGCTAAACATTGATTCATGGAAGTAATTTATTCCTTATTCTAATTTGATATTTTATATTCCATTCACTTGAATATACATTCACCACTATGTCATAGTTTTACTTCTATCACTAAGTCACTAACTCAACAATGTACTTGAGCCGCCAAAAGTATTGTATGTGAATAATTGGTATTTCTATCTAAAAGATAGTTAAAGTGAAATAAAAAAAATTATACTAGTAATGAAGATAAATTATGTTTTCTGAATTCTTACTGTAAATTTTGTAATATATTTGTTTCATTTCTGTTGTTTAAATAATCCTACACACCAGATTTTACTGTAAAAATCTTGCTATTTGTGCTGCAGTGTGAAAATAAAAATTCTACATGTACCACATTGATGAAAATTGAATTTCATTGTTATGAAAATCATTGAAATGGGTGAATTTATGTGTGTGTGCGTGTGGGAGGGGGTGGGGTGGGGGGGGATGGGGTACATGTATTCAAGATGGAATTTTATTTTATTGAGTCTTATTTTCTCCATTTGGATGTTTTCACAAATTATTTCTGCTCAGCTAAAATTATTATTGAACTAAATATGCTAAAATATCTTTCACCCAATTCACTATGCTCCCAGCTGACTCACATATAACTATTGTAACTATATTGAAAATATATTCACTGGACCTAATTCTAAAGAATTTAAACTTACTATATATTATTTTTTATGGAAAACATATCCTTTTTTATCATTAATGATACCCTAGATACATATAATACTTGTATTTAATTGAAATTCTGTATTGATCCTTAATTGTTAAATTATTCTTCTACACATTTGAATTCAAATTTGGGAACAAATTTAGGGTTTAAATGTGGGGGGTGGGGTCAATTCTTAATTGAGATAAACTGTACTTAATAGAATTCCCATCATGTCCCACTACTAGTTAAAACATTTTGTAAAACTGGTAAATAAATTTCAAAATTTTCTTTCACAATTTAGGTTGTACATTGTTTCTCAAATGGGTCTTACACCTGGATGACACCTTACTGGTAGTTATAATCTACATTGAGTCTAAAATTAATGCATTGGAATGATTACTTAGTGAATATTCTTACAGTTTTTATGAAAATTTTGGTTTAGGAACTACTTTTTAGAGTAATATAGGTTACCTACTTGTGGAGTTTAGATCATAGCATTAGGAAATTGAAGATTGATCCCTTTATTAGGGACTGGCTGTAACACCCCAGGTAAATAAATAATATGAAATTTTCATATTTATCCATATTTTTGAATAAAATATTAATATTACTTTAAAGGGAATGCTATGCTCAATGGCGTACCCAATACGCAACAACGAGTTTCTTGGGAATCTTATGTTGCACTCTAATAATAAAATAATATTATTTTAAATGGTAGTTAATGCCTAGCCATTGTAATGGCGGGAATGAACATAACTAACTTCCAAATGATTATATTTTTTTGTCATATATTTTTACTTTTTACAGTAAATGTTAGAGGATTAAAAATGCGAATGAATCCAATTTTAAGCGTAAACATTCTAATATTCTTTAAAAGGTCGATTAACCGACTTAAGATGGAGGATCTCTTTTAAATCCACTTTTTGACAATTTTATGTGTTATATTTGACAAAATATAATTCTTCTTTAGATTCGGGACATCAAAATTTACTTTGTGTAAATTTTGGGTATTTTTCCAATAAAGTTCATTTTTTAATCAATAGTGAAAAATGTTGTATTTTAATTCAAAACATCTTTTTAATATAAATTATTTATATGATTAGATTATCTATAGAATTGTTTTTAAAGTGAAATTAGAATATATTTTTACCATTTAATCCAATAGTGGTCATTGGAATTAATTTCACATTGAAATTGGACTTAAACTATTGTCAATCTTTTAATAGATATTGTTTCTTAAAAACACTCTATTTGCTCTGACAATGGGAATTAATTATTAAATTAATTAATGTAACTTATATGTTTTGAAATTTTTAAAATAGAAATCATTTTTTAATCCAGAATATCAAATATATCTTAGGTTGAAGTTTTGGTATTTTTCTGAAAAACGTCAATTTTTGATGAATAGTGAAACCACTAAGTGGTACTTATAAAAACTGATTTTCGGTTTAAATGAAATTTTACCACCACAGTGTTTTGAATTTCAAAAATCCAACATATATGGTTTTCATTAAGAAGTATAATGTGGTTCGGTGGGATTAAAATAATTTTTTTGTGGATAGTAACTTTTAAGTTTTTAATCGCGAATAGAGGTAATTAGTGTAATTTAAGGTAAAAATAATGTTTTAATAATATTAAATGATGTTGACACATGTATTAAACTTATTGGATGTGTCATGGACGACCAAGAAAATCCATGGGTAAACTTGGGGACCCCATGGAGCCACATTGGTGGGAAAATAACACTAATAACTTTTTATTTAATGTTAAAATTAAAATGTCACAAACATGAGTTGTTTTACTAAAACAATTTTTAAATGGGGTTATACAAGTCATATTTTTTACTATAAATATTAATTCAAAAACTAAAAGTATTTCCTACATCATGATATTTTTTTATAAATTTTAGACATTAAATAAATTAAATTATTTATGACACCATGATGATGCATCGATTACCTCATTATTTAACGATTTAAAAAAAATGAAAATATAATGAAAAATCTAAGCCCTACACTTGTCAAAAACCTATTGGATGGGTGGATTTAGAACCCTTATCACCTTATACTCTAAATATATAATTTTTGGGACCTTTTTTATTCGAAAATCATTTTATAACAAAGTATCTTTTCTTTACTTTCCAAGAGTGCCCCACCTCTCCTCTTATAAAAGGCCCCCACATCTACCACCATACCCACAATTCCAAAGCCTTTGGCTCAGACAATACCTGACCAGTTTGCCTCTCCACATCCCTATCTAACTCTTAGAAGCCTCAATTTTGGAAGAAGCCTTCTCAAGGAAGCCTTTGAGTTCAAATAAAAAATGGTTACCCGTTTTAAAGGTAGCGTTTTCTCTTGTGTTCTTATGTTTTATTTTGCTTCTACAACCCCCTGAACTCTTTTTATTCTTTTCTTTTGTAACAAAAATATTATATTCAATATACTAAGATTTTGTTATAATAAGGGTTCAATCTACACTTACACACACCTTCATCTAATGGTTAAAGAGCATATTGTTTCCGTGGATGGAAAATTTCTGCCTCACAAAACGATGATTGTTCAATATTCATCTAACACCTTAAAAGGTGGCCATTAAGATGAAAATATATTTATATATGATATATAATATGTTTATGTTTTACATAAGATTCTGTATTTTTCATTTATGGCATACCTTTATGGTCTCCATTATGGGTAAACGTGATATCTTCATTTTAGTAAGTGCAGACTACCGCCCCCTCAAAGTGATTTGACTCATTAACACCATATATGGTAGGTATAAAGTATAAATTTAATGATATTATATATTATATTATACTTTAATTATGATATATATTTATATCATTATGATTTCAGTACATTAAGGAAGAAATATAAATGAAATTATCGTTCATGCGTACGTACGGCTTACCGTCTCCATGAACGGTGCATTTAATTTCTTACCTCTAAATTATTATGTAATATTATAAATGCATGTATATACTGGATATATATGATATATATGATATCTACATCTTGAATATAATTCTTGATATAATGTATATTTTACCACATGAACAACTTGTAATTATAAAGAGTTTATTCTTGACTCAAGTACCAATGATCGACAAAATGACCATTATTAACTTAAATAATTACATAGTGTTCATAACATGGTAATAAGTGATATAAAAGGAATAATGAACTTGAAAAAGGTTCTTAAGCAAGTATGAATTAACTCAGGTTTAATATTTAAGAATATAATGAAGCGAACAAGACATGTCGGACTTGAGGTAAGGGATCCTACCCCTCTCTTTTTAAGTACTCTCTTTTATGTCATTACTTTTAAGCTCACATTTCTTATGATTGGGATGTTCTTTTATATTACTCGTACTGTACTTTTTTTTGTAATATTATGAGAGAACCCATTTTATCTCATCAATCCTTTTTGGAAGTTTTAATTGGCGTTGTTAGGCTGCTGGAATTTCGTAAAGGGATTTTTATCTCACTTTGTGTTTTTGTGAGATTCATGCTACATTTTCCAATATTTTCTTTTTAGTGGTATTTTTACTTCCCATTATTCTACTCTTTTTGTAATATAATTTCTTTTATGAGTATTTACATCAATTTTGTATTGTCCTTCTTTCATGGGGTGTATGTTTCGAAAGGTACCCAAGTCAGTAAGGGAACCTTTCACCCTCCTCTTTTTAAAAGACATCTTTTGTTATGTCTTTTTATTTTCTTCTTATTATGAGGGGATATGTTCTTATATATACTTATTGCCACAAATTTTATGTCCAAGTGATTAGATACCCTTTTTCTCTCTTATCAACTCTTTTTCAAAAATTTGACGTGACGTCGTTAGGCTGTCAAGGGAACTTCTTAACCCAATCTTGATTTCATTGGGTTCAACATGTAGTTATTGAATATGTCATCCTTTAAATATGTTTGAATGACCTTTGATAATTTTACACTTAATATCCACTAATATTAGGTGTATTTATATTTTTCCCACATAATTATGAGATTGATTTATCCTTAATTTAAGGATACAATCTTTATAATGGATTTCATCTCAATTTACATTTCCATTGAGACTTTATTGTTGTTATGCACCAATTCACTCTTATATAAGGTATATATTGTCCTTTGGAATATTATATCATGAATACCTTTATTCTCATGATATTATAAAGTTTTGATTAAATGTTATTCCTCAATTATTGTATTCAAGTGTCTCTCATTTTGTTAAAAACCCTTTAACTAAAATATCATTTTATATGTTTTAATAATTTATTCTTATAAATATTTCTCAGTAATATCCATGTTTTAAAAATGGTTTTAAAGTTTATTTATATGTATATTAATGGTTGAAAACGTTAAAAGCTTCAAAGTGGTATGGGACACTTTGATTCATAAAACTCTTTATTAAATGTTTTAAATGGTTTTAAAAATGGTTTTTAGAATGGATTCATTATTTAGATATCATAAAATGTTATATTTTCTTGAAATGTGGGAATTTTATATTTCCTTTATGCTTAAGTTATGTGATATTATTACGTTATGGTTCTTGGTCATTGTTATGAAGATGGGTGGTTCCGTGATAAACTAAGGGCGGGTGAGCCCGATATAGCTCTCCAATGCATTGGGTAACGCGAAGGAGTTAAACGTTAAGGTTTCTCTGAAGAGATTTATAGAATATACTATGATGGGTATTCCAAACGTAACCAAGAGGGTTACTCCCTATGTAAGAATGTTATGAATGCCTCAAGTTACCTTTATGTCTTAGGATTTCTATGATTTATTCATGATTTTATGAGGTATGTTAAAGTGCTTATGTTTTATGGGTAAAATATTATTTCATTATTATGTATATATGTACTCATGTTTCCTTTCCACACTTTTTATAACCCTTACTGAGATTTTTATGCTCATCCCAAGTTTTTGAAATTTTTTCACAGGTCAAGAGATTGGTATATGATATGATGATAGTTTCAATGAAGTGTCAATATAGAATCCATGTTTTATTTTAAATATGTTTCCATTGATGGGAAAATCAATACTATATTTTATGTAACCACTTTGTTTAAAATTTGAATGTAAGGAATGTTTTATGATCTAATTATATAAAACTCTAAACCTGAAAAGATCCTCAATCTGTAATCTCGTAATAACTCAAGATTAATTACGGTTTAAGGCTGGGGCCTTATAGTTGGTATTAGAGGTCGGTTTAGATAACTTTAGAGGTTAGAGGGTGTTGTTTAAGAAAAAGTGAAAAGTTGTGTATAACCACAATTGTTAGTATATTAGATAGAGTCATCGTTTTTTTGAAAGATAGAATGAGTTTGAGATATCTTGGATAAGTATATCTTGGTTTTTATCTTCCTCTTTTTTATTTGATGATTTTACAAATATACTCACACTGACCTTTTTGGTTTTAGTAAATGGATGGATATAGCAGGCACCAAAGTAACACTGGATTTGGAGAGAACTGTGACAGTTTTATGAAAGAACAACTGAATGATATGGGAGCTGTAATGAGAACTCTTGTGGTTATCCTCAACCAACTATCTGGAGTCATGATAGACCACCTGAAACTTAGTGATTTTTATAAGGCATATTATATGCGAGAAACAAATCCTTACCAAATATCAGGTAATAATCATAAAGGTAAGTATGTTTAAAAACCTATGTGTCAAATATATGGAAATAAACACATAGGAAAATGGTTCAAAGGGAGAGAAAGATGCTATAGGTGTGGAAATGAAGGTCATAAAGCAAGAACCTACCATGGAAAAAAGGAAGCATCTAGTTGACTCTAGGAAAGGGAAAGAAGTTCTTTCTGAAGGATCAATTGAATGTTTTAAATGTGGGGTGCATGGTCATTATGCAAAAACATGTTCTACGAAGTAGTTTCAGGAATGGGGTCACCAAGATCTTACAAATATTCATTTACCAATACCAAATTCCATTCCGATTGAGGATGAAGAAACTGACAATGAAGAATGAAAGGTATGGATTATTTCTTAACATATGTTTTCCTATTATTGGAAACTTAGGATATGATTCATGATTTTGTTTGTAGTAAACAAGTATTTTAGAATATGTTGAAAAGGAATGGCTAATGGATCATGAAGAATGTTTAATGAGTAAGAAGTCATCATATAAGGGATTCAAGAGTTATGGTAGATTTTATGATGGTGAAATTCTTAGATTTATTAAGTCTCTTTTGATGATGGGGTTACATTAGAAGACTTTTTATAGTAACCCCGATGTTTGATATACGAAAATTTTATTCATGGAATAATTATCCTTTATTTTGTGGATATAGTTATAATGAACCATTTGAGTTTATATGATCCTTGAATTTGAGGCAATTACTGGTTAATACATTTTGGGTTTCAATCTTAGTTTGCATTACTTTGTAATATTTTATGGATAGATGTTTATTGAATGGTCATTGTTGAACTTTGGGTTTTCTTTGACAAATTTTAGATATTAATAATATATTTTTTATATATAAAGGATTATACTTTTTGGGTATTATCTTATCTCATACTAGCCTTTTTGGTTTTAGTTTTGGTTAAGGTATAAAGACATGGGAAGTATATAGTTCTCTTTTGTGGATTATGTGATTCTCTAGAAGTTGATTATAGCTCTCTTAATGTGAACAAGTCATCCTAAATACTCTTCTTTTGGAGAATATATGAGTTCATGTAAGAAATATAGTAAAAATTGAAAGTCAACATGACAATTAAGTTTGCTTCCTTACGTTTTATTTAAGCTCATAAATAAATTCCTCAATGAAAACTAACTTAAATCAAAAATGTTGTTTGTTAATTTTTCCTAATGGGGAATCAAATACCGTTTAACCCATCACATGTTTGTGATTTTAATGTTGTTAAATTTATTATAGACATGTTTACTATCACACTCTATCCGAACATGACCCTTTGTTTTTCCTCCAAATCCATATTTTCATACTTGGAATCCTAATATGGGTAAACTCGGGTGACATTTGTACTTCTCTCCCATTCTTTTAAAGTGATAGTTTTACTGACTCTTGTTCTGATGTGGGATTTCCAATGATGCTTCCAAGCCCAACTTTAAAATTGTGAGGACGCAATTCCCAAAATGGGGGAATGATGTAACACCTCAGGTAAATAAAGAATATGACATTTTCATATTTATCCATATTTTTGAATAAAATATTAATATTACTTTAAAGGGAATGCTATGATCGAGGGCGTACCCAATACACAACAACAAGTTTCTTGGAAATCTTACGTTGCACTCTAATAATAAAATAATATTATTTTAAATGGTAGTTAATGTGTACACCCCTTGCTTTCATGATATGCTTCTCTTTCAATAATGCAATAGCTTGCATTGTACGCAAGTTCGAGATTCTAACACACCACGACCAATCAAAGTAGTAGTTCTGAATAGTATACCAATTTTTGAAATTATATAAATTTAATATTTCAAAATGGACTTCATTTTATTATTCGGAATATCAAAATTATCCAAAGTTGAATTTTTTGTAATTTTCTGAGAACTTCCAATTTTCTATGAATAGAGAAAATACTTAAAAACAACGTTTTAAATCAAAATAATTTATAGTGATAAATTATAATATTGAGTGGTTTTATAGTATACTTAGAATATATTTTTACCATTTTATCCAATTTTGGTCATTATAATTAATAACACATGGAAATTGGACATAAACAATTGTCAATCTTTTGATATATATTTTTTCATAAAACACGCTATTTGTTGTGACAGTGGGAATTAATTATAAAATTAATTAATGCAACATATATGTCTGAAATTTTGTAAAATAGACAACATTTTTTAATTTGGAATATCAATTATAGCTTAGGGAGAAATTTTGGGATTGTTCTGAAAAACTTCCATTTTTGATGAATAGTGAAACCACTAAGTGGTAGTTAAAAACTGATTTTTTTTCATTTAAATGAAACATTGCCACTTCTGTGATTTGATTTTCAAAAATAAGACATACATGGTTTTCATAATAATGTAAAATTTGGTTCAATAGGATTAAAATAATTTTTGGTGAATAGTAACTTTTAAGTTTAATTAATCACGATTAAAGGTAATTAGTGAAATTTAAGTAAAAATGATGTTATAAAAATATGAAAAATTTCCTTACACTTGTCCTACCCCTATTGGATGAGTCATGACCGACAAAGACAATCCATGGGTCAACTTGGGGACCACATGGATCCACTTTGGTAGGAAAATTACTTTAAAAACTTTTTATTTAATGTTAAAATAAAAATGTCACAAACATGAGTTGTTTTACTAAATGAAATTTAAATGCGGTTATACAAGTCATATTTTTTACTATAAATATTAATTAGAAAGATAAAAATATTTCCTACATCATGATAATTTTTTATAATTTTTAGACATTAAATAAATTAAATTATTTATGACACCATGATGATGCAACGATTACCTCATTAATAAACGATTTAAATAAAATAAAAAGATAATGTAAAATATAAGACTTAAACTTGCCAAAAACCTATTAGATGAGTATATTTCGAACCCTTATCACCTTATACTTGAAAGTTATAAGTGTGGGACCTTTCAAATCCGAAAACCATTATATAATAAAGTAACATTTAATGACTTTCCAAGAGTGCCCCTCCTCTCCTCTTATAAAAGGCCCCCACCACTACCACCTTATTCACACCTTCATGACATTTGGATCGACCAACCTCTGCCCAAATACTCTCTCAAATTCCCTCTATTACTCCTAGAATCCTCACTTTGGGAACAAGTCTTCCCAAGGAAGCCTTTGGCTCAAATCAAAAAGAGTTACCCGATTTTAAGTTAATGTCTTCTCTTGTGTTATTTTGTTTTATTTTTCGCATCTCCAACCCCTTAAACTCTTTTTATTCCTTTATTTTTTAAACAAAAATAGTATCCTCAATATAATTTTATGTTGTTATGAGGTGGATTTTATTTACACTTACACAAACCTTCGTCCAATGGCTAAAGAACATACTGTTCCTGTGGGTGGCGAATTACTGCCTCACGAAATGATGATTGTTCAATCTTCTTTTAACACCTCTCATGGTGGCCATTTTGATGAAAATATTTTTATATATGATACATATTATGTTTTTGATTTACTTAAGCTTCTTTATTTTTCATTTATTTTATACCTTTATGGTTTCCATTATGAGTAAACGCGATATTTTCATTTTAGGAAGTGTGGACTACCGCCCCCCCAAAGTGATTTGAATCGTTAATGCCATATGTGAGATGTATAAAGTATGTGGTAAATAATATTATATATGATATTATAATATAATTATAATATACCTTTATATCATTGTGATTTAATTCCATTAAAAATGAAATATAAATGAAAGTAGCGTTCATGCGTACGTACGGCTTACCGTCTCCATGAACGGTGCATTTCATTTATTACCTCTAAATGTTACGTAATATTATGAATGAATGTATATACTGGATATATATGACATATATGATACCTACATCATGAATATAATTCTGGAGATAATGGATATTCTACCACATAAACAACTTGTAATTATAAGAAGTTTATTTTTGACTCAAGTACCGAAGATCGACAAAATGACTGTAATTAATATAAATAATTACATAATGTTCATAACATGGTAATAAGTGATATAAAAGAAATAATGAACATGAAAAATGTTCTTAAGAAAATAGAAATTAACTATAGTTTACTATTCTGGAGATTAAAGAACGATCGAGTCAATTCAGACACGAGGTAAGGGAACTTCTTAACACAATTTCCATTCATTGGGTTAATCTCCTACTTTCAACTTATGTCATGATATTATTATGTAATATCTGGTATTTATACTTTATTTATTTGTAAATATAGGGAATACACATAATAGACCTATTTTATTTAAATAAATTATCTTTTTATGGGACTTCATCTCAATCTCCTTTCATTGAGGAATATTTTGTTTTATATACAACTTTATTTTATACGGTGTATAAACCCCTATGACTTTTATACTTATTCAAAATGAATCTTTTTTTATACAAATCATTTTACTAAACAACAAAAGGAGTTTTTTTATCATACGTATGCGGCGACAACGACTTCTCCGCCGCCGTGACCATTATTTGAGTTTCAGCTTCCTCTACAAGCCATACCTTTTTTAAAATGAAAAATAAATACCATGTTTTACTTTTCTTTTATTTTGGTATTGAAAATGGTTTTGAAATTGTTTTTATTATATCAATGTGTTGTATTGATATCTTGTGATTGAAATGTGGAAATGTTATGTTTCCTTTATGCATGTTTTATGTGATAGGGTTATGTTATGGTTTATGATATGTTTAAACCTATTCATATGAGGAATGCATTAGACTTAATAAATGACGGGTGGAGCCCGCTATAGCTCATCGTTTCATCGGTAGGTCTCATGAGACAAAATACTGTCTTGCCACGATGCCTTGAAAAAATTTTATGTGTAGTCTTGGCACGAGGCCTTGGAAATGTGGTTATGATAGTCTGACATTATGCATTCCATCATTATGAAAGTGGTTATTGATATTTTAATGTGATTATTCGACTAGTAGAATATCCATGTGAGTAAGTAAATGGAATTATTTCATTTTACTTTTTCCATTTTATGCTGAAGTTCAAGTTTAAAAGGCTTTTGTTTTAGTTATACATTGTCTTAAATGTTTATGTTTATTTATGAAAGCTTTCACTATATTGTTATCCTTACTGAGCATCTGAGCTCACCCCTTTCAATGTTTTAATTTTTCCAGGATGTGAAGAAGTATTATATGAATGACATGCAGGGATAGTTCGAAGGGGATATGAGTGTGGACTATGGAGACCATGTTATTGTAGTATTTCACTTTATGATATAATGTAACGTTTATGAATGTATCTAGTGTTTCCAAGGATACTAAACTAATCGGTCTTTCGAGACGTGATCTTTTGTGATCATTCCAATGTTACGCAATAATGCACCGACTCTGGGTAAATGGGGTTGGGGCGTTACAGTTGGTATCAGAGGCAGTTTAGTACTAACCTTGGAAGCTAGATTTAGATAAACTCTGATTATAGCACATCGCCCAAAGATAGACTTTGAGGATTAGTATAGAATAAATTCCTATAATTTTGAGATTTTGTGAGTTTTCCGAGCAATACATACCTGTCTAGATACAAGTAGGTAGAGCCGGCTCTAGCACACATGTACCTAGGGGTAAAACCTGGAAACATCGCTTTGAGCTAAACTCGAACGAGAACTGGTGCACGACAACGAGCCTTGCTGCACTCTTGGTTACGACACTCCCAGGGGATATGCTTAGGATAATTCTCATTTTCTTTACAAATCATTATGAATGGTTTATGAGTATATACTCCCTCAAAAAAAAACATTTATTTTTATTAATATGTATCATATCCCTAAACTGCTCAATTTATGTTAAGTGTTTTACAAGTACAGAATTATGTATTTTTATTCATAAACTGATCTAGTTGGTGCCATTATTTATAAATGGCGCCTAGTGGAAGGAATGGAAACTGTATCAATGTACACACTCAATGTAGGGATTTCCCCCCAACTCAAGATAACTATAATGGAGCTAGTGATACAACTGGGGCTGATCAGCTTATCACCATACAAGGACAACTCACTCAGGCTGTGAATAACAACCTTACTCGTATGGAGCACCCTGATCTGCAATGTGGAGGATCAATGTTAGACCTCTTTATGAGGCAACAACCACAAAAATTCAATGGAATTACAAAACCCTTAGTAGCTGAGAAATGGATAAATTCGTTAGAGAAAATATTCCATGCCTTGGGGAGTAGTGAAAGGGAAAAGGTTATCATGGCAGTTTACCGCCTCACTGGATACGCTGATCAATGGTGTTCATTGATTCAAAATACAAAAAAATACGATGAGGTATCGAATATGGAATAGAGGGAGTTCAAAGAGATTTTCATAGAAAAATACTTTCCACATGACCATCGAGCATATATGGAAAGGCAATTTCTGAGTCTGAGGTAGAAAGAGGATGAGAATGTTGCAAAGTTTGAGGCTAACATTACAAGGTTAGCGAGGAATGCTTCAGATTATATACGTATCCCAAGAAGTAATATTGATCATTTCATCGATGGGTTAAAACCATTTCTCCGTCGAGCTTTAGAATAACAATCATTTTCAACATATGAAGATATTGTCTCATGTTCTATCAAGACAGAGAAGGAATTATCTAAATCTTATGACAATAAAGTAAAGCAAGAGATGAAGAGAATGGGGGAACAAGAGACAGATAAAGGGAAAAAGGGAAAGATGGGTTTTCCATTATGTGATAATTGTGGGAAGAATCATCCCGGTACTTTCCTGAAAGGAATGGGAGTTTGTTATAAATGTGGAGAAAATGGTCACCAAGCTCGTGATTGCAAGGGAATGAAAGAGGCTATCAATGTTGAATGCTAAAATTATAGGGGAATGGGGCATTATGCAAATTAATGTCCTAAGAATCAGGGAAACTTTCCTAAGAAAAGGCCAAGGGATAAAGGACAATCTTATGCTGTTACTACAGCTGAAGTGGAATAATTAATGTATTGGTGCTTTTGGACTCAAGGATTATATTCTGGTTATAAGAATAATGTAATATATATAAGGATTGTACTAAATTAATTGTTGTTTTCATTAAGGTTTTAATATGATGAAGGTAATCATATTTTTATTATGTGACAATAAGAGAAACTTTACTTTGTTTGGGGTATCTAATGTTGCAATTGATTTTGGAATTTAAGGACCTTTTAGAGAAAGTTTGGATGAAGGTATTTTGGATAACTATAAAGGTTGGAATGGATTAAGTTGAACTTTTTATAGTATTGTCTAAGGTTAAAACATTTATGAAGATTATTTTTGGAATATTATAATACTATAGTTTTAGGAAATGGAAAACCTGCAGGTTGGGGGATAACCCGTCGTGTCGGAAAATGTTGTAGGAATCGAACCCACAACCATAGTGTAATAGGCCTTTATTACCTACCACTAGCCTACAGGAAGTCCCTGGTTATTATAAATATTTTTCCTAATCTAAATTGTATGTGGTAATATTTGGAACCTCATACGATTAAGATAAATAGAATATTTTTGAGTTCTGTTACCATTTGGAGTGAAAGATGGGTTTGTGGTAAAACTTTATTAAAGAATGAATGTCTACATGACAAGTAAGTATATTTCCTTACGTTCTTAGTAAACCACTTAAATAAATTCCTCAACTTTATGAAAGGTAACTTAAAACCAAAACGTTGTTGGTTAACTTTTCCAACTGGGGATTCAATGACCGTTTAACCAATCACAAGTTTATGATTCTCTTGTGGTTAACTTTCTCCTAATCCTATTTTCTATAACTCTCCATCATACCTTCATGGTTTTTTTCTCCTCTATATACATATTTGCATATAATCTTAGTATGGGCTATCTCGGGTGACCTTTGTACTTATCTTTCTTTATTTTAATGTTATATTTATGTTAACCCTATTTCCGATGTGGGTTTTCCACAAAGGTATTTTCTATTTTCAACCTTTTATTTTAGAAAAACATTTTCAAATTGCGAGGAAACAATTTATTGAAAGAGGGGAGAATGTAACACCCCATGCTTTCATGATACGCTTCTCCTTCAATAATGCAATAGCTTGCATTTACGCAAGTTCGAGATTCTAACACACCACGACCAACCAAAGTAGCAGTTATGAATAGGAATATCACTTTTAAAAATTATATAAATTTTCTATTTCAAAATGGACCTCCTTTTGTATTCGGAATATCGAAATTATCATAAGTTGAAAGTTTTGTAATTTTCTGAGAACTTCCATTTTTCAATGAATAGAGAAAATACTTAAAAAAAACTTTTTAAATAAAAATAATTTACAGTGATATATTATACTATTGTGTGGTTTTAAATTATAATTAGAATATATTTTTACCATTTTATCCAATGTTGGTCATTAGAATTAATTTCACTTGGAAATTGGACATAAACAATTGTCAAACTTTTGATATATATTGTTTCATAAAACACGCTATTTGTTGTGACAACGAGAATTAATTATATAATTAATTAATGAAACTTATATGTTTGGGATTTTGTAAAATAGACATCATTTTTGAATACAGAATATCAATTATAGCTTAGGGTGAAATTTTGGGATTGTTCTGAAAAACTTCAATTTTTGATGAATAGTTAAACCACTAAGTGGTAGTTAAAAAACTGTTTTTTTTCGTTTAAATGAAACATTGCCACTTCTGTGATTTGATTTTCAAAAATAAGACATATATGGTTGTCATTATTAAGTAAAATGTGGTTCAATAGGATTAAAATAATTTTTGGTGAATAGTAACTTTTAAGATTAATTAATCGCGATTAAAGGTAATTAGTGAAATTTAAGGTAAAAATGATATTATAAAAATATGAAAATAAACTTAAACTTGTCCTACCTATTTTGGATGAGTCATGGACGACCAATAAAATCCATGGGTCATCTTGGGAACCCCATGGAGACCCTTTGGTAGGGAAATGACATTAAAAACGTTTTATTTAGTGTTAAAATAAAAATGTCACAAACATGAGTTGTTTAACTAAAACAATTTTTATATGGGGTTATACAAGTCATATTTTGGACTTTAAATATTAATTAAAAAGATAAAACGATTTCCTACATCATGAATGTTTTTTTGTAATTTTTAGTCATTAAATAAAGTAAATTATTTATGACACCATGATGATGCAGCGATTACCTCAATAATTAACGATTTAAATAAAATAAAAATATAATGTAAAATATAAGACATAAATTTGTCAAAAACCTATTGGATGAGTATATCTAGAACCCTTATCACCTTATCCTTTAAATTTATAAGTGTGGGACCTTTAAAATCCAAAAATCATTATATAATAAAGTAACATTTCATGACTTTCCAAGAGTGCCCCTCCTCTCTTCTTATAAAAGGCCCCAACCAGTACCACCTTATTCACACCATCAAGACATTTGGATTGACCAAAATCTGCCCAAATACTCTCTCAACGTACCTCTATTACTCCTAGAAGCCTCACATTGGGAATAAGTCTTCCCAAGGAAGCCTTTGGCTCAAATCAAGAAGAGTTACACGATTTTAGGGTAATGTCTTCTCTTATGTTATTTTGTTTTATTTCTCTTCTCCAACCCCTTAAACTCTTTGTATTCCTTTATTTTGTAAAAAAACCAGTATCTGTAATATACTTGGATTTTTTTAAGAGAAGAATTCTATTTACACATACACACACCTTCGTCTAATGGCTAAAGAACATACTGTTTCTGTGGGTGGTGAATTACTGCCTCACGAAACGATGATTGTTCAATCTTCTTTTAACACCTCTCATGGTGGCCATTATGATGACCCTATATTTATATATGATATATATTATGTTTTTGTTTTACATAAGCTTCTGTATTGTTCATTTATTGAATAACTTTATGGTTTACATTATGGGTAAACGCGATATTTTCATTTTAGGAAGTGCGGACTACCGCCCCCTCAAAATGATTTGAATCATTAATGCCATATGTGGGATGTATAATGTATGGAGTAAATGATATTATATATGATATTATAATGGAATTATAATATACCTTTATATAATTGTGATTTAATTCCACTAAAAATGAAATAGAAATGAATGTAGTGTTCATGCGTACGTACGGCTTACCGTCTCAATGAACGGTGCATTCCATTTCTTACCTCTAAATGTTACGTAATATTATGAATTAATGTATATACTGGATATATATGATGAATATGATATCTAAATCATGAATATAATTATGGATATAATGGATATTCTACCACATAAACAACTCGTAATTATAAGAATTTTATTTTTGACTCAAGTACCAACGATCGAAAAAATGACCGTTATTAACTTAAATAATTACATAATGTTAATAACATGGTAATATGTGATATAAAAGGAATAATCAACATGAAAAAGGTTCTTAAGAAAATATAAATTAACTCTAGTTTATTATTCATGAGATTAAAGGACGATCGAGTCAAGTCGGACACGAGGTAAGGGAACTTCTTAACCCAATTTCCATTCTTTGGGTTAATCTCCTACATTAAAATTATGTCGTGATATTATTATGTAATATCTGGTATTTATACTTCCCTTATGTGTAAATATAGTGAATAATCATAATATATCTATTTTATTTAAAAAAGTATCTTTTTAAGGGACTTCATCTCAAACTCCTTTCATTGAGGCATATTTTGTTTTATACAAAACTTTATTTTATATGGTGTATGAAGCCCTTTGACTTTTATGCTTATTCAAATGGAATATTTTTTTATATGAAGCATTTTACTAAACGACAAAAGGAATGTTTTTTTGTCATTCGTATGCGGAGACAATGAATTCTCTGCCACCATGACCATTATTTGTGTTTGAGCTTCCTCTACAAGCCATATATTTCTTAAAAATGAAAAATAAATACCATGTTTTACTTTTCTTTTATTTTGGTATTGAAAATGTTTTTGAAAGTGTTTTTATTATATCAATGTGTTGTATTGATATATTGTGATTGAAATGTGGAAATGTTATGTTTCCTTTATGCATTCTTTATGTGATACAATTATGTTATAGTTTATGATATGTTTAAACCTATTAATATGAGGAATGCATTGGACTTAATAAGTGATGGGTGGAGCCCGCTATAGCTCCTCGATGCATCGATAGGTCTCATGAGACAAACTAGTGTCTTGGTACGAGGCCTTGACAAAATCTTATTTGTAGTTGTGTCATGAGGCCTTGGTTACGTGGTTATGATAGTCTGGCATTATCCATTCAATCATTATCAAAGTTGTTATTGACATTGCATGTGATTATTCGACTAGTAGAATATCCATGTGAGTAAGTAAATGGAATTATTTCATTTTACATTTTCCATTTTATGATGAAGTTCATGTTTAAAAGGATTTTGTTGTAGTTATACATTGCCTTAAATTTTAATGTTTATTTATGAAAGATTCCACTATATTGTTATCCTTACTGAGCATCTGAGCTCACCCCTTTCAATGTTTTAAATTTTCCAGGATGTGAAGAAGTATTTTATGAATGAGATGCAGGGATAGTTGGAAGGGGATATGAGTGTGGACTATGGAGACCATGTTATTTTAGTTTTTTAATTTACGATATAATGTAATGTTTATGAATGTATCTAGTGTTTCCAAGGCTACTAAACTAATCGGTCTTTTGAGACGTGATCTTTTGTGATCATGCCAATGTTACGCAATAATGCACCGACTCTGGGTAACTGGGGTTGGGGCGTCGCATAAAGCCTAGCTGTTTTAATGTCAGGAATGAACAGAACTAACTAAAAAATGATTATATATGTTTGTAAAATATTTTTAATTTTTACAATAAATGTTAGAAGATTAAAAATGCGAATGAATCCAATTTTAAGCGTAAATATTCTCATATTCTTTGAAAGGTCGATTAACCACCTTTTGATGGAGAACCTATTTTAAATCCACTTTTTGACAATTTTATGTGTTATAATTGACAAAATTAAATTCTTCTTTAGAATTGGGACATCAAAATTTACTTTGTGTAAATTTTTGGTATTTTTCCGATAAAGTTCATTTTTAATGAATAGTGAAAAATATTGTATTTTAATTCAAAACATCTTTTTAATCTAATTTATTTATATGATAATATTATATTTTGAATTTTTTTTAAAGTTAAATTAGAATATATTTTTACCATTTAATAAAATAGTGGTCATTGGAATTAATTTCACTTTGAAATTGGACTTAAACTAGTGCCAATCTTTTAATAGATATTATTTCTTAAAAACACGCTATTTGCTTTGACAACCAGAATTAATTATTAAATTAATTAATTTAACTTATATGTTTTGAATTTTGTAAAATATACATCATTTTTGTATCCAGAATATTAAATATTTATTAGGGTGAAGTTTTGGTATTTTTCTGAAAAACATCCATTTTTGATGAATAGTGAAACCACTAAGTGGTACTTATAAAAACTGATTTTCCGTTTAAATGAAATTTTACCACCTCTATGTTTTGAATTTCAAAAATCTGACATACATGGTTGTCATTAAGACTTAAAATGTGGTTCAATAAGATTAAAATAATTTTTTGGTGAATAGTAACTTTTATGTTCTTAATCGCGATTAGAGGTAATTAGTGTAATTTAAGGTAAAAATAATGTTTTAATAATACGAAATGATCTTGACACATGTCATACCCTTATTGGATGTGTCATGGCCGACCCAAAAAATCCATGGGTAAACTTGGGGACCCTATGGAGCCACTTTGGATGGAAAATAACATTAATAACTTTTTATTTATTGTTAAAATTAAAATGTCACAAACATGAGTTGTTTTACTAAAACAATTTTTAAATTGGGTTATAAAAGTCATATTTTTGACTATAAAAATTAATTATAAATCTAAAAATATTTCTTACATCATTATTTTTTTTATAATTTTTAGACATTAAATAAATTAAATTATTTATGACACCATGATGATGCAGCGATTACCTCATTATTTAACAATTTAAATAAAATGAAAATATAATGTAACATCTAAGACCTACACTTGTCAACAGCCTATTGTATGGGTGTAATTTGAACCCTTATTACCATATACTCTAAATATATAATTTAGGGACCTTTTTTATCAGAAAATCATTTTATAACAAAGTATCTTTTCTTAACATTCCAAGAGTGCCCCTCCTCTCCTCTTATAAAAGGCCCCCACCTCTACCACCTTACCCACACGTCCAAATCCTTTGGCTCGGCCAAACCCTCCCCATTTTGTCTCTCCACATCCCTCTCTAACTCTTAGAATCATCACTTTGGGAAGAAGTCTTCTCAAGGAAGCCTTTGATTTCAAATCAAAAAGAGTTACTCGTTTTAAAGGTATTTCTTTCTCTTCTGTTCTTATGTTTTATTTTGCTTCTCCAACCCCCTAAACTCTTTATATTCTTTTCTTTTGTAACAAAACGAGTATCTTCAATACACTAGGATGTTGTTATAACAAGTATTCGAGCTACACTTACACACACCTTCATCTAATGGTTAAAGAGCATACTGTTTCTGTGGATGGAGAATTTCTACCTCACGAAACGATGATTGTTCAATATTCTTCTAACTCCTTCAAAGGTGGACATTAAGATGACAATATATTTATATAAGATATATAATATTTTTATGTTTTAATTAAGATTATGTATTTTTCATTTATGGCATACCTTTATGGTTTCCATTATAGGTAAATGCGATATCTTCATTTTTGGAAGTGCGGACTACCGCCCCCACAAAGTGATTTGATTCGTTAACACCATATGTGCTATGTACAAAGGATAAATTTAATGATATTATATATGATATTTTACATTAATTATTATATACCATTATATCATTATTATCTCACTCCATTAAGTAAGAAATAGAAATGAAAGTAGTGTTCATGTGTACGTACGGCTTACAATCTCCATGAACGGTGCATTTCATTTCTTACCTCTAAATGATTATGTAATATTATAAATGCCTGTATATACTGGATATATATGATATATATGATATCTAAATCATGAATATAATTCTTGATATAATGGATATTTTACCACATGAACAAATTGTAATTATAAAAAGTTTATTCCTGACTCAAGTACCAAAGATTGACAAAATGACCATTATTAACTTAAATAATTACATAGTGTTCATAACATGGTAATAAGTGATATAAAAGGAATAATGAAATTAAAAAAGGTTCTTAAGCATATATGAATTAACTCAAGTTTATTATTCAGGAATATAAAGAAACGAACAAGACAGGTCAGACTTGAGGTAAGGGATCCTACCCCTCTCTTTCTTTGTATGTACACTCTTTTATGTCATTCCTTTTAAGCTCACATTTCTTATGATTGGGATGTTATTTTATATTAATCATACTGTACTTTTTATTTTCATATGATGAGAGACCCTATTTTCCCTCATTAATTCTTTTTGGATGTTTTAATTGGCGCCGTTAGTCTGCCGGAATTTCGTAAGGGGCTTTCTATCTCACGTTGTGTTTTCGTGAGATTCATGCTACATTTGCCAATATTTACTTTTCAATGGTATATGTACTGCCCATTATTGTACTATTTGTGTAATATACTTTAGTTTATGAGTATTTACATCAATGTTTTATTTTCCTTATTTCATGGGGTGTATGTTTCGAAAGATACCCAAGTCAGTAAGGGAACCTTTCACCCTCCTCTTTTTAAAAGACATATTTTTTTATGTCTTTTAATTTTCATCTTATTATGTGGGGATATGTTCTTATATATACTTATTTCTGTAAATTTTATGTCCATGTGATGAGATACCATTTTTCTCTCTCATCAACTCTTTTTTTAAAATTTGATGTGGCGTTGTTAGGCTGTCAGGTGAACTTCTTAACCCAATTTAGATTTCATTGGGTTCAACATGTAGTTATGGAATATGCCATCCTTTGAATATGTGTGAATTCAATTTGATTATTTTACACTTAATATCCACTTATATTGGTCGTATTTATATTTTTCTCACATAATTATGAGATTTATTTATCCTTAATTTAAGGATACCATCTTAATAATGCATTTCATCTCAATTTACATTTCCATTGACACTTTATTGTTGTTATGTACCAATTCACTCTTATATGGTGTATATACTGTCCTTTGGAATATTATATCATGAATCCCTTTATTCTCATGATATTATAATGTTTTGATAAAAATTTATTCCTCAATTATTGTATTCAAGTGTCTCTCATTTTTTTAAAAACCCTTTAACTAAAATTTAGTTTTAAATGTTTTAATGATTTATTCTTATAAATATTTCTCATTAATATCCTTGTTTTCAAAATGGTTTTAAAGATTTATTTATATGGATATTAACGGATTAAAATGTTAAAATCTTCAATGTGGTATGGGACACTTTGATTCAAAAATCTCTTTATTAAATGTTTTAAATGGTTTTAAAAATGGTTTTTAGAATGGATTCATTATTTCAATATCTTAAAATGTTATATAGTTTTTGAAATGTGGGAATGTTATATTTCCATTATGATTAAGTTATGTGCTATGATTACGTTATGGTTCTTTGGCATTGTTATGAAGACGGGTGGTTACATGATAAACTAAGGGCGGGTGAGACCGATATAGCTCTCCAATGAATTGGGTAACGCGAAGGAATTAAACGTTAAGGTTTCTCCGAAGAGATTTAGGGAATATGTTGTGATGGGTATTCCAAACGTAACCAAGAGGGTTACTCCCTACGTATGAATTTTATGAATTCCTTAAGTTACCTTTATGTCTTATAATTTCTATGATTTATTCATGATTTTATGAGGTATGATAAAGTGCTTATCTTTTATGGGTAATGTATGATTTCATTCTTATGTATATATGTACTCATGTTTCCTTTCCATACTTTTTATAACCCTTACTAAGGTTTTTATGCTCATCCCAAGTTATTGAAATGTTTTCACAGGTCAAGGGATTGGTACATGATATGATGATAGTGTCAAGGATGTGTCACGAAAGAATCCATGTTTTATTTTATATATGTTTCCATTGATGGGAAAATGAATACTATCTTTTATGTAACCACTTTGTTTAAATATGGAATGTAATGCATGTTTTATGATCTAATACTCTAAAACTCTAAACATGAAAAGATCCTCAATGTGTAATATTGTAATAACTCAAGATTAAGTAAGGTTTAAGGCTAGGGACTTAAACTTGCTTTTTTAAATTTATAAATGTAATAGATTTAGTGATTCAATATGAGTTCTTTTTATATAAGTCTTTTGAAAGAGGTAAAAATTGGGAATTTGGGATGCCACAGTGAATCTCTGAGAAGCGGTATGCTTGGTGCGTTTCAGCTTACTAAAATCCATATTTATACTTTGAATAAGTTCATCTTTAGAGTTCTTATCACTTGCTACATGGATTGGGAAAAATAAAATAAATATCTAGGGTCAAAAATAAGTTTTTTAAGGTGAAGGGAATAATGAATTCTCAATGAAAAAAAGGAAGATTGGATTATATGGGAGTCATTTATGTTGTATCAATAAGGTGAGTAAAAAAAATATTTATTTTTGGATCCTCGATGATGTTTAAAGTAAAAAAGGTTCATTTGGTTATGTTTTTAATTCCCCATTTATTAAACTTCTTTTCACTCATGGACATAGAACATAATATTGGATTGAAATTTGTCACTAAGAAGAGTCATATATATTTTAGGATGTTTTCATAGTGGATGATTTGTTCCTCTTTGGACTACCTTTGATCGATTGATTTAAGGAAAGCCATTATTTGAAGAAATTTTTTGAACATTTAACTGCTTAAGGATACACTCAGTTTTAGTCATCATTATCTAAATGATATAAATGTTACAATTTGAGTGTAATCATTAAAATTTCCAATTTTTCATTGATAATAAATCATGGGATTGTTTGAGGACAAAAAATATTTAAGTGTAGGGGAATTCAATGTGGCTCTACTTTTACATAGCTTCCTACATCTTTTTAATTAATTTTTAATTATTTAATTAAATAATTTTACACTTTTTTTCTAAAAAAGTACTCTTTTTTATTTTTATACTAAAATTTATTAATGAAACAGTTTTTATAATTAATAATGTATATTTTTTCTTTAAAATAGTTAATTTAGTCTTACTAATTTTTCTAGACAAATAATTCTTCAATTAGTTTTGTTATTTTAATCTGATTATTTTTTTAATAATTTGAAATTAAATTAAATTAATCAATTAATCATTTTATTTTCATTTAACTAAATTATTTTTTAATTTAACATTTTTTCATTAAATCTTGTTTAATAAAAATAACTTAACTTTATTAATTATTTCAATCTAATTATTTTAAATGTATTAGATTGAATTTATTTATTTGTTACCTTAAAATATAATTTAACAATTATATATATTTTATTTAATTAAATTATTATGTCAGTCCTTAGTACAAGCTATGTTCTTACATATGAGTTTAATGAAATAATTTGTTTTTAATTTTATGTTTCTATTTAGTAAATTAATGAATGAATAGTGTTTTTTAACTCTTTAATTTCCATAATGTTATTAATTTCATTTATATAGTTAAAAAATAAATGTCATTTGGGTGTCGGTGACTTATTCTATACTTTTCCATTTTTCTTTATTTTTTGACACATCGACAATTGTCTGTCAGTCTCACTGATAGTTGTGAGACATTGCATCTTCGCCACGATCAGTGACACAATGAGTCAACAATGGAAATCCAACTCACTCACTATTGCCCCTTTAATCAATTTTTTTTATGTTATAAAGTTTTAGTTTGGTTTATAATCTAAAAATATGACAGTTTTATTAATTATACTTTTAATATTATTATTTACATTTCGTTAATTTATCTTTTTATTTATTCTAATTTTCTTTAATTTCATTTTCTTTAAAATAATTTAACTTTAATATACAATTTTAGTATTCAATTTTAATTTTAATTTTCAACTTTTTATTATTTTACTTCAATTTAACATTTTCTTTAATCTGTTTATAATTTTTTGTTGTATATTAATGTTTAGTTTTTAATTAATTATTTCATGTTAAAAATAAGTGTTTAAAGTTATAATATAAACTAGATAAATATTTAAATTATTACTGGTTTTGATTTTTCATTTATGTTTTCAGTTTTTTGTTCTTAAATATTGATTTATTTAATTATCATATATTTTAATTTATTTTAGTTTAATTGATTAGGGAATCACTGCATAGAAGTGAAATGGGGAAAAAATTCATTATGTTTTTAAGCATGTTGTTTTCCAGGAAAGAGATATGGATTTTTATGGTAGTTCTTGATTCCATTAGGTGATAATACAAGCACCACTGGAAACAATTCGCTAGATCTTGATCCACCGCTTAAAGAACCCGAAACTGCCATCATCTAGACCAAAATCAGTCGACAAGACGTAACTGCCAGAGTAGGTGGTGTTACCCCCACAATTTCCACGGACAACGAGTCACACCAATTTGATGAGGACCATATATTGTTGATGTTGTGGGACTCTAAAAGAGATCCCAATCACTACAATAGGATCATTAAGGCCAAGTAGAAAAAGATCAATGCTTCTCCTTCAAGAAGAAGCATAACCCCTCCCCATGTGCTGTAGAAATATTGGGGAATGATTAATTTAGAATTAAAAATTAAAAATGAACTAATATAAAAAAGAATAATAAATTATTACAATTATAATAATTAAATAAATAATTATAATAAAATTAAATATAAAAAAATTCAGCAAAATAAAATATATTAAACTAAACTAATAAATAATAATATTTTATAAATAAGATTAACTCAAAAAAATCAAATAAATGATACTTTATAAGTATTATTTAATTTAATTTATAACTATAAATTAAATTTTTATAATACTTATAATTATAATAACAAAATAAATATCTAAAATTATGTAACTAATTCAATTAAATAAATAATAATCTAATTTAAAAATACTATAATGGTTTAATTTGATATAATATTAATTCAATAAAATAATAAAATAAACATATAATTATAATTAAAATATATAAACAAAATTAATAAAATTAATACTAATTTTAAATAAATTACATATTTATAAATAATAACTAATAAAAAACTTTAAATAATGTAAAAATGTATTCTCTAAATAATAAATTATAATAAAATTATTATTTAACATCTTTAGTCAAATTTATTATATAAGTAATAATCTATTTTAACATTTATTTTTGACTATTTTCATTTCTATTTGTTTTTGTTGTGGAGATACGTACAAAAAACAAAATGGAATCTAGGTTCATTTCAATCCCAAAGGAAGAAGTTAGATAAAAGGCTAAATCTAAAAGTACGTGTGATGAATGGAAAAAATGAATGTGTGTGGGGTTGAAGTAAACCATCGACCAATGTTGGTGGAAGGTGGTAGTGATAAGAAGAAGATGATAGCAGGATTAAAAGGTAATAATAGAGCAGTAGGGGAGGGGGATGAATATTTCATTAATTTGAATCTAATTCTGTTTTGACCTACACATCCTTCGAGAGCATAACCTTGGAGAAAATCCTACAAAACCTCTTCTTGAAAATATATGGACCAGAAGTGCATCAAAATATTCTGTAGGTGAGTTCTATCTCACTTCTGTTTCGTCCCAATTATATATATTGTAATTGAATGTTTCTAGTTTCATCTGTTATCATGTTTGTTAGCTAAAAATATTAGTTACGGAAAAATTTCTAGATCTGCTTATTATATTAAATATTCCTTTTCACTTTTCATATTAATACACCTATAATTGAAAAATGAGATCAATTTTTTATTCATAGATTCATTTTGTGCCGCATGATTTCAATTTCATTGTCAACAATCATTTAGTGAGACATACCATGGATATATTTAATAAAAAATTAAATACATAAAACATCAATACTTATGAAGAGTTTTTTATATTGACCTTTTAAAAATACAATTTTTCAGTTGAACAATTCATTTATTGGTGAACTCAATGATTGGTTAGCCTGAGTAACATATCGCCCAGTGAGGGAAGTAACTTAGTGTTTTTTAATAGTATCTCTTACAATCAGACAAGTGAAATGGAAATATTTTGAACCAGTAGAGTAGAGTTTTCTCTAGGCACTTCATTCTAATTGGTCATCTATCAAACATTCTTTCTCTTTATTGATTAATGTTTTCAAATTATTTCTTATATCTACTTAGATAGTTATGATTTAGTTTACTTTAATAAAAAATATAATAAAATAGAAAAGTTTAAAAAAACAAGTTTACTCCACTGTAGACTACAATGGGGTTTTTTAGGAAATTTGAAAAGTGTTGGTTAATTTACCTTCCCTATGGGTTTGACCATGCTCACCATAAAAATAGTCATTTGTAGGAATAAATTTTTTAAACTTTTACCTAATTTCAATAATAGTTGGGAACCACACTCTTATTTATAATCCTAGTATGTGTTATTCTATGTGACATATATACTTCCATATTCTCTTACTAAGAGGATATTATATTAACCCTTATAATGATTTTGGATATTATGATGGTAATTTTATAATTAAAAACACATGATTTATAATATTAACTATAAAATTTTAATATAAAAAGTATTTCATGCATGGAGAATGTAACACCATGGTATTTTAAATAATGGAAATCACATTCTATAGACTGTATTACATGAAACACCAAGATATAAGAAAATATAACACGAAGATAACTTATAATATATTTATTTTTCATATAAACTCTATATCCTCAATGGCTTGCATTACATGAAACATTGAGTTTAGATTGCGTTACACAAAACCCTATGTTTACCATATATTGGATGCAATACCATGTTTAAAAAAACTAGAAATGTTATTAATATAATAATATTTAATAAGATAGTTATAACCAATCCATTTGAATTGGATGATATGAATTGAAATATCTAAATTAAAAAAATTTATGTTATCTAGGGATTATAGATAAAATAAAAAAAAATTAATGAAAAATAAATATATTTCGATAAAATCTATTTTTTTTCTAAAAGTCAGTTTAGTCATGCATGGAAAAAATGATTTAAAAATAACATTTACCATTTTAGAATTTTTTTGAAAAACTAAAATTAATTTTAATAATAATAATTCCAATATTTTAATTGTGTTAATTTTGGGGATTCTTGTGAAAAGATTCCTTTTTGATGAGTAATGAAAAAAAATTCACTAAAAACACCATTTTTTTAAATAATTTATCATATTTAATTGTATTATATATTTATTTTAAAGTAATTTTATTTAAATTTTATTTAAATTAATCCAATCCTTGTAATTTTAATCATTTCAAATTTTAATTTTGATATAAATATTTTATAAACTTTTCAACATATTCTCTTCAAAATCTTGCTTTTTCATTGCATCATTATGATTAGTTTTAAATTAAATCAATCAAATTCATTGAATTTAATTTGGAAATATGAATTCCATATTTTTAATAAGAATAATTTTTGTTATATAATATGTTCAAAATAATTTTAACCATATGAATTGGTGGATTTTATAAAATTAATTATAATCATTAAGGTAAAAATGTGTTTATATGAAGTTAAACTAAGAAGATAAGTGTTAAAATGGAATAAAAACAAGTAGAACGACCATTTTATGAACATATTTATACCATTATCATATTAGGATCGATTTTTTTGAGTTTTTGAGAATATTTTCATCGAATGTGATCTATATAACAATTTATGTAAACAAAAATGCAAAAAGGGACCTTCTTTACCGTAAATATATAAAAGGATTTCGGGTAGGGGAAATCACATGTTTAGATATCAATATGATTTTTAGAGATAAATTAAATTTTTTATAATGATAATTGATTCTATTTTTTAGATAATAAATAATTACATTAAATTCTTATGAAATGGCATTGCGTGAATTATTATGTTAATAATAGAATATCATAAATGATACTAAAAATATTAAAAGTGAATGGAATTGACTAAAGTATTGTGTTTTGTAAACTTTTTATATTATTAAATCATGTTACATAAGTATGAAAAATTATATTTTAATTAATTTGTTTTTTTATATTATAAAAATACAATTATAGGAATAATGTCAAAATTGACATTAATGTTATTTAAAAATAAATAATATTCTATTAGATGATTTAAAATTAAAAAAAATGTATCTTATGAAAAGTGATTATAAAATATAAATAAATATAATATACATTCCATTCATGGGAAAAATGTTCTTTTGTAATGAATATATATTCCATTAAGTAAAAATAACTCTCACTGCACAGTTAAAGTTAAAATAACATTTTTCATTTCCAAGTGCTGTTGTTAAATTAAATATTCAATCCACATATGAATTTTATTTTATGAATTGGATATCATATTTATAAATAGTGGGAATGAATTATATAATAAGGATTATTTTTTTCTTGAAGGATAAATTCACTAGGATAAAAAGATTAGTTACCATGGTAAAAAAAATAAAAGGGTAATGTTGAGTAAACTCATGGAATTGACTATAAAATGAACAAAAATTTGTTTAATTGGTGTTTTAGGGGGGTTTATCAACCAAATCATATAAAAAATCAATTATTTATCTATTATTTAGAAAAATGATGCCTGGTTACCTCCCAATATGGAATACTTTGGAGTATTTACAATAATGTCACCCCTCTTGTTTTATAAATGGGAACTCACTCCTCTCACATACCTACACCTCTAAAGCACATAAGATCAACCAAACCCAAAAAAAATAAAATTTTAGATTCTACAATCTCATCATATAATACATATTAGGAATAAATCTAACCTTTTATGATGTTTGGTGCAAGCATAAAGAGGTTACCTGAAGAAGAATTAATGTTCTTCAACATGATTTTTTGCTTTATTTCTTCCTCCACCTCCAACAATTATTATTAAACCATGATTATATAATAAAATAAATATCATACATATAATGATATATTTTTTATTTTATGTTCATAAAATAAAATAATCCCCACACTCATAAAATGGGTTATGAAATTATCATTCATGTGTACAGTGGACTACCACCTCACGAACTGACTTCACTCATTTTTACATTACAACTTATCATGGTTAATAATGATGAAAACAATAAATTATACATATTATATGTATAATTTAATTATAAATATATTTTAATTATATCATATATACTCTTTTAAATCAAACTCTATAGGGGATATAATATTGTAACTTGTGTGTGTGGTGGATTATGGCCTTATGAAGAGTTGAGATTCATCATTCACTCACTCCTTAAATAGATGTAGATAAGGATAAGGATACTGATTATATTGAATATTAATGAAATTATAATGATATTCGTGAAATATTAATAATTTTAAAATTATAATTTATACATCATTTTCTTTCATACCTTTTCATCATTGAAATATTATAGCTTCATTTGTGTACCTATGGACTTTAGCCTTCACAAAACGTTATGACTCTATTCTCATCAGCTGAAAACATGGATGATATATATCAGAATAATTTGCAAAAAATATTGTTTTTATAATATTATTATAATTATATAAATATAAAAAAATAATTACCCCATTTCACATTGATCATTGAATAATGGAAATATTACTAATTTGTATGTAAGGTCTACAATCTCTATGGTCATATCTTACATAATTTCACAAAGAAAATATTTTGTTAATAATATTAAAATTATAATTTATTTATAAATATGATATTTAGGTTATTATAATTATTTTAGAGATGATGAGACTTTATGATATGTGAAATATCATACACGATCATGATAAAACATGCATGATAAAACAAGCATGATAAATCAAGGAAATTAACACCAGAAAAAATGAGAGTAATGAAATGTTATTAATAAATTGTTAAGGAGATGTCATAAAAAGATAATATTGGATATTAATAATACTAATATTGATTTTTATTTATTCAATAACATATTTAAAATGACTATATATTCAGTTAAAGAACATAAAAGAAAAAGAAAGCTTGAGGTAAGAGATTTTGTCTCAATTTACATTCCAATGAGGAATATTTTTTATAATTCACCAATTCACCTTTATGTGGTCTATATAATTCGAATTTTATATATAATATAATAGTTAATTTTTAATTCATTTCATTTTAAACTATAATTTGGAGCATTTCATCTAAAGTTATTTTACTTGAAAATTTCCATGTGGTAAACGTTAAGGGGCCATCTCAATTTCTTCTATGAATGCAAAAATTCTCAGGAGAAAGTACATTATTATGATTTTTTTAGTGAAAATTAAATTTATATTAAATATCTATATTCTTGTATAATGTATATTATTATTCTTGAATCCATATACTATATTTTACATATGATATTTACATTCAATGTTATTTTACTAACTAAGAAATTTTTAAATATATGTATCCTTTTCACATTATAGATATTTGATGATATTAAATATTTATTTATGAATTAATTAAATTATTCAAAATATTACTAATGAATTTGGTTGGATTTGAGACATGGTCCATGTAATGATATATCCCCTTGATGAATTATTATGTCTCATGAGACAAATCAAATTTTCAAAATTATACACATTTTTACATGTAGAATAAGATGTATTGTGAAAGCTATTTGAGGTATAAGTATTATTTTTTTAATTCTTGTAATCCAATAATTATTTTCTTCCATCATTAATAATTATTTTATTATTATTAATGATATTTTCAAATTGATATTATTTTTTGATACATTTTATTATATTATTATTAATTAAAGGGCTTGTGTTTTCAGTTATTTACATTGCAACATTTATTATACCTTATCAACCAATGAAGTCAAGTTATATATATGGAATGAGTGTTCAATTATTTTTTTGTCCATATTTATTATTATTTGTCGATTCATAATAAATTCCACTATACATAACCCTTACTAAAAACTCTAGGTTACCCTAATTTTTTTTATTTCCATAGGTTATGAATATCAGTCTTCTGAATGAGTTTGAAGGTTACTAAGAATTATTTTTTGTCATGTTTTATTTTTTTATTAGTAATTTATAATTGGTATTATGTATGTATCTAGTTCACCGAAACTAAAAAATTGACCGGTCCTTCATGATTTGGATCTTTATTTATATAAAAATGTTTTAACATAAAGAAACACTTACAGGTTAGCATAGTTAGGGTCATTAAAGTTTGTATTAGTGGATGTTTATTAGAATCCATGGGACCTAGATTAATGAAAACATAAATTTGGTTACATAAACCTATGATATACATTGAGGAAGCAGATTAATGAACATCCAAATGTTTTTATAATGATTAGAATATATGGGTATTACTAGGAATATATCCTTATTTGGATACTATAAGTGGACATATTTCAGACTCAGAGGTACCTTGGGGTAATAGACTTGAACATTGAACATTAGGAAAGACCCAATCGTTACTAAGTGCAGAGAAACAGGCCTCACTATACACCTAGTTTGACACACTCGGGGGATATTAATAGGAAAATTAACATTTTCATTACAATCCATTATGAAGGATTTAAAAAATAGATATATCACCAAGGAAACGATGATTCTGATTAAGATATTATATATGAAACAATTTTCAATTTATATTATTTAGTTAAAAAATATGATTATATATTATTTTTGGTAAGGATATTATCTAATTTAGTGTTTGACATCATTTTTAAATGGCATATAGTTGAAGGAATTATAAATGCATTAATGAATGTAATACAAAGTGTAATAATGTCTATTTCATTGATTGTCGTATGACAATATTTCAAAGAGAACTATTAATACAATAATTTTTATTATATATGTACATAAAATAATGTTATATCAGGATAGGGATGTAACAATATAATTAATATTTCATTCAATGTAAGAAGAATATGAAGAGTGTTGTAGAGAAACATATTGATAAAGGGTTCAATGGAATGAAGAATTTTACCAATTGTTATAATTTTGGATGGAAAACATTTTCGTAAATGATTAATAGGAAATTGGGTCTTCTCTTGGTATTTAGGAAATTAGAACATTTTTAATGATTGTGTGGGAAAGAATTTTTTTTCTTATTTTCAATGATGAATTTTCAATATGATTGGGTAACACCCCAATGAATTCCCCATGAATAAAAAAGATATAACAAAAAAGATTCCAATGGATTGTCCTCAGGCTTATTCTCTTACCATAGACATGAATAAAAAAATTTTATAGTAATACTCACTTGGGACTAATTATTTATTTGGTGAAATAGTGGTTCATACTATCATTGATGGAGTTTACAATATTTTAAAATTTATGGAATATATATTATAATTTTTTTTCATCAATGAAGAAATAATCATGTATTTTTTTTGTTTTTTTTATTGTAATTCATATATATATCATTTTTTAAGAAAATAAATTATAATGGTATTTACATTATTTGAATCTGATTATTAAAAACTACTTCATGTTATTTAGGGGATTAAAAATAAGTTAATTTGTGAAAATCAGTTACCTCTTTTCTAAAGTTATGGAACACATTCTTTTGGAAGGTCTATATGGTTGACCATTTATGAAATTATATGTTTAAATTTGGATGATTTTTTTGATTAATTTATCACATCAAAATATGGATATTTATGCATATTAGATAACCTAATATGACTATTTTTTCCATGATGATTACTCGAGATTGAATGAAGGAAAAATAATTCAATAATGGATATTATGATATGCAAAATGTGAATTTTAGTGACTCAAGAATTTAAAAAATTCGTTTTTGGATATTAATTTTTTAGAGTGAGAGATGAAGTGTAAATTGATTGAAGCACAAAAAAAGGATTAAATTGTTCCCACAAAATAAAAAATATATAAAATTTAGTTCATTATATTATTATAGGGTGAAATAATTAATCCACTATATGGAAAGGGTCTTAAAACATAAATTTATTCTTATTATAATCATTTTTATTCTACCAATGACCTTTTCAACACCTATAACATATGGATTGGTGGTTTTTAACATCATCATGAAAATGTTATCTATCATCCTCAATCAGTATTTGGGTGTTATTTTTTTATCCAATGACAATGTTTAAACATCCCATATATTTTTTATTCTTTGGAAACACAGTATGTGTTATTTCATTATAGTTATGTTCATCTATTTCACTCTTATTAAGATGATGTAATATTAACCCTTCTCATGATTTGGTATTTCAAGAAGGGACTTTTCCAATTAAATCTCATCTATTTATGAGATATCATTTAAATTTATGGGGATATAATTTATTTAATATGGGTTGGATGTAACACCCAGATATTTTTAAATATCAACATCATGTTTAATATAATGTATGATAGGAAAGATGAATATTAAAAGAAAATATAACACCTTGAGACCGTATTATATGTTTATTTTTAAAAATAAATTCAATATCATCATAATATAGCATTATATACAACATTGTGTTTTACTTTACTTGCACACAACTTTATGTTTAGTTTGTGTTACACACAACACCGAGTTTAAATGAAACATTACATATAATTAAAATATTGTTATTTAATATGATTTATATGAACATAAATTTTAATTAGTGGGTAAAAATATTAATAAATAAATTATTATTATTATTATGGTCATCAATTCATTAGAGGTAAAGTAGGGATAATTTGATAGAAAAAGAATCATTTTCTTTAAAATAGTATTTTTTCTAAAATTCGGGTTAGACACGAATTTCAAACATGATTGAAATTTAATTCTATCCATTTTTAGAAATTATATTTGAAAAAATTAACAGTAATTTTTTAAATATAAATAAATAATTTCTCTTGCTCTAAATATTTGCGATTTTTCAAAAAGTTTCCATTTTTTTGATAAATTGTGAATAATATTGAATTTTAATTCCATAATTCCTTTTAATTTTGAAAATTTTAAATGTAAAATTATATATTGAATTGAATTTCAATTTACATTAATTGAATTTTATATATGTTAATTCAATTTGGGTAATTTTTATTGTTTTCTTATTACATGTTGATATAAATATTTTATAATCATTAGGACATTGTCTCTTTGAAATGAAGGTTTGTCATTGTGTTTGTTGAGTTAATTTAAAATTAAATGTTGTTTATTATTTAAATTGAATTTGGAAGAATTGGGGTCTATATATGAATTAAAAGAAATTATTATATTATATGCTCAACTTAATTTTTAACCATACATATTAGTAAAAGAATTTATTTATTTCCAAAAACGGGTTTAGAAGGGAATTAACTATTAAGATAAGGATTAAAATGACCTAAAACATTGTACAAAATCCATGTGTTGGAAATATTTAGACCCTTATAACCATATTATATTTTTATTCGTTTTTGAGATATTTTCCCATGAATGTGACTTAAATAATATATTGTGCATATAAAATGAAAAAAAGGAACCTTCCATTCATTTAATATATATAATGCTTGATGATTGGGAATAAAAATCACATGTTTTATTATAAATATTAATTTAAAAGGTAAATGATTTTTTATTGATATTTTTTTATATGAAATAATTGATTTAAATTTTTGGGAAACCGCAACACATGAATAATTTAGTTAGTAAATAAAAAAAAATTA
Organism: Viscum album; assembly: GCA_963277665.1. Classification (NCBI taxonomy): domain Eukaryota; kingdom Viridiplantae; phylum Streptophyta; class Magnoliopsida; order Santalales; family Viscaceae; genus Viscum; species Viscum album. Next base: position 447,910,299 of record OY728157.1, on the reverse strand, counting down.
ATGATACTGGAGAAATTAATTTTGAATTACATTCAATGAATTATTATGTTCCATTAGTTTTTGATATATTTCTATCATGATAAATATTATTATAAAAAATATATTTTAATACAATCATTTTAAAGATACTTTTAAATTAAAATTAAATGCATAATTTCAAAATTTTCATTATTGTTAATTTATAATAAATGCAATTTTATTAAATGATTTAAAATTTATAAAAATCATATCTTATTTAATGTGATTAAAAATGAAAAAATCACCAATAACAAACCAAGGGGAAAAGATGCCTCCCAAATTTCCCATAGGGAATTTAAGGAGTTTGTTGACAGCAATGATTTGACTGAGGTCAGCTTTGATGGTGCTATGTTTACTTGGTACAGACGATGTCTCAATCGTATGACTGCTAGCAAGATTGATAGAGATTTTGTAAACAATGCGGCTTTGGATAAATGGAACTCTATTTCCAGCATCACCCTTCCCAAATTTGCCTCTCACCACCATCTGATCCTGATCAGGTTTAAGGGTAGAGAGTTTAGCATACCCCTCCCCTTTCATTTCAATAATGGTTTGGCATCTCAAAGAGAATGTAGTAAGATGATTAAAATCTCCTAGACCAGCATGCAGGGTGCTGATTTTCAGTTTAAATTTAGAAGTCTAAAGTGCAAGCTAAAAGATTGGAGAAAAGTTACTTACAGTGACTTGGACAATGAGATTCTCATGATTGAATCCTCTCTAAAAAAGCTCTAAGATGAGGCATCCAATGTTTACTTCAATCTAGATTTTTTCAAAGAATCCCTACTTGCTTTTAAACTGAACTCTCTTCTTGAAATTAAGGAGAAAGCACTAACGGAGACCTTCAAAATAAAATGGCTTCAAGAGGCTGATATGAATACTAAGTTCATTAATTCTCTCCATAGAATTAGAAGGGCCTACTGGCCCTTATACTTCTTGAAGGTCGAGGATCAGATATTAGACAATAGGGAAAATATTACCGATTACATTATTGATTATTTCTCTAAGATCTTCAATGGACCTCCTCTAGGGGGGAATCTGATGGATTGCATCATTCCCACTATGGTTACTTCTTCTGATAATGCCTTCCTCACATCCACTCCCTTGTAATTTGAAGTCAAAGATACTGTTTTTAGCCCTAACGCTCTTATACCCCGGTCCCAGATGGCTTCAAAAACTTCTTTTTCAATAAATATTGGGATTTCATCAAGGGGGATATTTTAAAAATAGTCTCCTCTTTCTTTTCCTCAGGGGATATTCCTCAAGACCTCAATTCTCAGTTTATCACGCTTCTTCCTAAAGTTGAGAACACTTGTGAGATCCATATTTTTAGGCCAATTTCCTTGGTGATCACAAGCTATAAGGTAATAAGCATGATTCTTGCCAACACGCTCTCTATTATTGCTTCTAGGATTGTTTGATGGAACCAATTCGGCTTTATCAAAGGAAGATCTATACAGGAGTGTATCTGTTCTGCCTTAGAGTGTCTTAATCTTCTCAGAAATCATGAAAGAGAAGGTAGAGTGGCTCTCAAGATTGATATTAAAATAGATTTTGAAACTTTGGATTGGAATTTTATATATAAGGTCCTTGAGAAATTTTGTTTCAATGAAACTTTTATTAAATTGATTTCCTCCCTCCTCGGTTCAGCCCATGTCTCGTCTCTTCTCAACGGCTCACCTAAAGGCTAATTTTCCTGTTCTAGTTGAGTTAGGTAGGGGAACCCATTCTCAGCCCTTATCTTCTCCATTACTGAGGACTATTTCAGTAGACTCATTACACATATGGTCTATCAAGGACACCTCAAGAAAATTCAATAATCAATGTCCCTTGCTATTCCCTCTCACCTTTTTTATGTTGATGATATCATATTATTCCTGTAGGGGGGGAAAAGAATGTATGTGTCTTGAAACAAATTTTTCGGCATTATGAAAGTGTCTCTGGTCATTGTATCAGTTGGGAAAAATCTTCCATTCATTTTGGGAATAGGTTCTCTATTCCTAGGAAACACTGGACTCTTTCAGAGTTGGGAATCAAGGAAGGATCTCTGCATTTTCATTATCGGGGTGTCCCGCTCTTTTGGGGCTGCCCTAGGGCCTCTTATTTCTCTGAAATTATTGACAATGTCATTGGTCAACTCTCAACCTGGAAAGGGAAAAGCCTTTCTATGGTAGGGAGATTTTTTTGGTAAATTCAGTCATCATTTCTAAATTGGTCTACTCCTTTATGGTCTATAAATGGCCAAGGGGCCTTCTCAAATGTTTGAACACATCAATCAGGAATTTTATCGCGAGGTGTAGCGTCCTGGAGAAGAAGTTAGTCACTATCCCATGGAGGGTCTATTGTAAACAGCTCCACTCTGGTGGCATGCACATAAAAAATATTGCTCTCTTTAATGAATCTCTTTAAGCCCTCTTAGCCTGGAATATCATACATAGTAATTCTGAATCTATGGATTTTATCAAATCTTGTTTTGATAATAACATGAAGCTTGGTAGCAATTCTTACATTGTTTCCTCCCTATGGCTAGCAGATAAATCATCCTTCCAGAATATTATGACCTTCTCTAGATGGATTGTCAACAAAATCTCCAAACATAAGTTCTGGATTGATAGTTGGACAGGTAACATTCTTTTTTATTAGTTTCGGCATCCTGCTCTTAGCTCAGGGGTGCAGATATCCATCAAGTATTTTCTAGATAATACTTCAGCAAACCTTCCAGAGGACCTTCACAATTTAATTGGTAATTATAATTTTGTCTCCTTCCCTGATTTCATAGCTTGGGAGCCAGCAAGAAATGGTATTCTGACCAGCAGTCTATATTACTCTCATGCAATTCAGGATATCAATGCTGATTTTAAATGGTTGTCTATCTTCAATAATGTTTATATTAGGCCTTCTCGACTGACACTTATCTGGAGGCTGGTTTATAATAGATTACCCACTGATGAGGTACTCCAATTGTTTGGTATGAAGTGATGATCATGGTGTGTAATGTGTCATAGCCATCGGAAGGATGCAGGGCACCTATTCCTCTCTTCTGCAATAGCCGTGACCATCTGGAAGTAGGTTTTAGGTACCTTTGAACTGGATGGCCTCAGATTTTCGGGACTGCAGGCTCTTCTATGTTGTTGTTCGGTTATTCATGTTTCACCACAGATTCGTGCTCTCATCTCCGTGTCTATTGTGGAAGTGTTGCTCACTATTTGGAGGCTCCGAAAATCTGAAATTCACAATGGGATAGGCTACTACTTGAAGATATCCTTGATGCATATTTTTTTGGTTACTAGGGACGCATCAGCTGTCTGTTTGGGGGAATTCTACAACACTATTCAGAACTTCAAAGTTCTGAAAATCTAGGTGTCAAAAGTGATTTTCTGACCTACTCTGGGAACCATAGTGGTTTTTTGGATCCCTCCTTTCCCCCATTGGGTTAATGTCAATATGGATGGCGCCCCAAAAGGGAATCTTGGCCCTTCGGGTTGTGGTGCGAACTTTAGGGCTCACGATGACTCTGTCAAACGATGCTTCTACAGTTCTTATGGCGTGACAAGCTCTCTTGAGGCTGAAATTTTGGGGATAATACATGCTGTTTGTTTTTTGAAAATGAATGGTCGGCCTAATATCTGGCTTGAGAATGTCTCTTCTACCATTTTTCAGGCCATCAGGAATGGTGAAATGCTTATCTCTTGGTGGCTAGCTGCAAAGTGGATGCAATGCATGGAGATCCTTTCGACTCTAAATTTCATCTTCAAGCATGTCTTTTGGGAGGATAACCAGGTTGCAGATGGTCTTTCATATCTCGGAGTTGGGAAACATATTACCTGGTCAGATTCTCTTCCTGAGGCTTTACTTCCTTTATATAGGGATGATTGTAATATGATTCAGCACTTTCGTCTCTTGTAAACTTTCTATTTTTATGAAATAATTCCTTGGCCATTTGGTGGAGGGACCCTTCTTCAAAAATGTGATTATAAATGAAAATAAATACCAAATTAGTTTCACTAATGTAATTATTTTTATTTTATAATAAATATATTTACCTCTAAATAGAAATTACTTTATTATCATATTTACGACTAAAATAGAATTTTTCATGTTGCACGTGCTTGTGTTAAAAATAATTTTCTCCACTCATAGGAATTTAATTTTTACGAAATGATTTAATAGTAATAATTAGTGGTTAAAAATTATCTAGTAAGGATAATTTTGTTTTAATTGTAATGGATAAATTAAATAGGTTTAAGTGATTAGTTACTATTGTAAAAAAATAAAAGTATATAATCGAGTAAAAAAACAATAATGAATTACATGATAAATATATTTTTTTTATTCTAGTTGATGTGTTTATCAAAAAATTACCCCTGCCCCCAAATCCTATATTTATATATTTTTATGGCACACGAGTTATGAGATTCATCCCAATAGATAATTTTTTTTATTTACAATAATGCCACCCTGCCATAATAAAAATAGAGAACTCATTCCCCTCAAATACTCACACCTCTAATGTTTTTTTTCTAGAGAAAAATATTCATAAATTGCTTCCAAAAATCACAAATTTCATTATAGAAGACTTATTTTTGTAATAATGGTAACCGTGGATAGTGTTTCTTTGAAAAACAAAAGCCTTTACCAGAAGAATAAGATATGTTCTCAAACAACCACTTATATTTTATTTCTTCCTCCACCTACATAAATTGATATTAAACCAGACTATATAATAAAATAAGATTTTAAAATATATATATATATGTTTTATTGTTAAGTTAACTAATGAATAACATACCCACTTTTTTCAAATGTGTTATGAATTCATCATTCTTGTGGACGGTGTACTATCGCCTCACGAACTGATTCCATTCAGTTTTCCAATACCGTCTCTCAGAATTGGGAATGATAATGGATATAATGTAAATATATGATATATATAACATAAATATATATAATATTTAATTATATAATATATATTTTCTTACATTACATTCCATAGGAGAAAAAATAAAACCATTTAGGTGTACATCCGACTACCACATCGTGATGTGATTTGATTCATCTTTTTGTAACACATTATCTAGATGTTGATAAGGGTAATTTTAATAATTATAAGTGATATAAATGAAATAATTATGACAATTATGAAACATCCATCATTATTAAAATCATATATATATATATATATCATTTTACTTCATATATTTTCAATCATAATAGTTTATAATGCCATTCGTATACACGTGGATAACCTATTTAATGAAATGATGTGACACATTTTTCATCCAAAAACCACATGGATGATATATACATATATATAAAGAAATAATATTTCATTTATTAAAATTTTATCCTTATGGAATGAAAAAATATTACTTACCATCATTCTTTAATTATTATTGTAAAATTGAAATATTACATATGTCTTTGTACCACCTATCATCTCCATGACCATAATTTTCCTCATTTATAAAAAAATAATTCATTAATGGAAATAAAATTATATGTGATGAATAAATAAAATATTTAATTAAAGGTAAACTATTTTGGCGATGATGAAACAACATAATATTCACATGAATCAGATCATTTCATGAAAAAAGACACATGATAAAACAAGGAAATTAACACATGAAATAATGAAAATAATGAAATATTATTTATACATGTGTGATTAGATATTATTAAAGGATAAACTATGAAATTTATAAATACTATTATAGTTATTTAATAAGTTAATAATGTGTTTAAAACCACTATTCATGAGGTTAAATAATTCCCAACCAAATTGAATCCTAAGGTAAAGGATTTCATCTCAATTGACATTTCATTGAGATCTATTTTTTATAATACACCAATTCACTTTTATATGGTGTGTATACATCCCCATTTATATGTAATTTCATGGTTCATTCATAATTCATTATATTTTATGAATACAGTTTAATGATTTCAATCATAGTAATTTGACATGAAAATTACCAAGTTTTAAAAGTTATATGTAAATCTCTATTTCTATTGTGATTGTAAACCTTCTCTAAGAAAAAACCACTTTCATATAATAATTTTCATTTGAAATTAAACTTCTATTAAATATCCTTAATATTTTTTGATGAATTAGGTTGTTTTTTGTACGATATTGTTTGTCATGAAGTTTAAAATTCATTTTTTTATTAACAAGGGAAATTATTATAAATCCATATCCATTACTCAATATAGAAATTTGATGATAAGTTATCTTGAATTTTGAATTAAATATATTATTTTATATTTGAGGAATAGATTGTAAATACACAAAAGTGTGGGGATAGAAATTATATATGCTATCTATTCCTCAATAGGACTAATGATAAAAAAATTTCCAAATTAAATGTGTTTTTGCATGATGTTTAAACTATCTTGTGAAAAGTCATGAAATTAGATGCATCATATTCCTAATATATAACATCAATTTATTTTTCATTTTCTTTATTAATAATTTAGTAAATAGTTTCCTTCATAATATAATAATGGTATTATCTATTGATGCATTTAATTCTGAATTTTCTAATAAAATTAGACGTGTTTTCATTTATTTACCTGAAAATATTGATTAATCCTTATCAATTCATGCAATCAAATTATTTTGTTGGAATGTATGTTTAGTTGTTAACCATTCCATATTGATCTTTCATTACTAATTATAGACAGATTCCACTGTAATTAAATCTTATTAAGAATTTGATATCACCCTTATTTTACTTCCATTCTCCATGTTATGAAAATAAATCCATTGAATGAGTTTTGAGGATGTTGATAATTTTATTTTTTTCAGTTTTTTTATTCATAATATAAAATGGTAATCATGAATTTATCTAGTTCTCCAACACTTATAAAATGATCAGTATATCTATATTAGATTGATTTTATCAATAAAATTTTATTTATATAAGGAATCATCTTAAAGTTACTGTTTTCAAGGTCATTAAAATTAGTATAACATGGTTCATTATCACATACCTCCCATGAAAATCATTTACTGCGATATTGGTATACTCCTTGCCATTATTGGTCCTAAAATTTATAATTTCTTACCCAAGCATTGTTTTATCTTTCTTTAGTTATAATGTGATTCAAATAAACTCATTAAAGTTTTTGGTAATAATAATAAACATTTCCAACCTACAGAAATCATCAATGGATGGAGCATAATACATAATTTTTCATGTGGATCAGGATTATATAATGCCAAAGAACAACATGAACTAGTAGTAAAAAACATATTGAATTTTTATATTATAGATTGTAGCTCATATTAGTACTCTCTACCTTTTTAACTGAGATTCAGCTGTGAGCATGTTCATGGTATTGTTTTTGGATACCATGAAGTCTATCGGTATTCCAAATATATTAAAAAAAATTGGGTCAAAAAGATAACCCTCTTTTTAACACAACCCAATTTCTTATTCCCAAGTTTTGAATAACATATCATCATCACCGGTGATATGTTAGATATTACCTTTATGTACTTCTATTACATCATTAATACACAATCCATTCCCTTTATGATACATGTCTTATTTACAATTTTAATTATAGTTCTTGAGTCATGTGATTGACTTATTGTTTACATGATTTGATCTTGAAATTAAAAATCAAGCCCTAAAATGACTCATGTCATTAGAATTAATTTTGTCTTTCACAAATCATATGATCCTTATAATTTCATCATTTTGAAAAAACATGGTACCTTCTGTTCTGTACTTGATGAAAGTTACAAGTTAATTATTTCATATCATATGGAAAATGAATATACTATTATGGATCCATACATCATCAAAATTTTCCACTTTTCGGTAATTCCACAAAAACAAATCTTTCTTACATATATATATTTTTGAACCATGTATTTTAGTTCACAATATATGACTTTTAATACATTTTATCCTTCCATTAATATTATGGCGAACCTCATATTTCAAAGAATAAAATTAATTTTGTGATTTCAATCCACATTATAACTCCTCAAATTATTGTGTATGATATATTTAGTTATCTAAGGGTATATTAATATACATCATCGATGAAATAAATGTATTAAAATATCCATATCCACCGCACTATATGTATTATCCATGTAAAACATACCTCTAGTATTAAAAATTTCACAACATTCATAATTTCACTTATTTTCTTAAGTATTTTTTGAATATGGAACAACCATTTTGAGAATGTGTCATATTTAAAATACTATTACATTAAATTTATGGGGTAATCTTATGTTTATTTTCTATATAATGGGTGGTATTTTAGTCTCATTGAGTTTTATGGTTTTTAGTCACACCCAAATCTACCTTCAACAATGGAGTGATTTCTTGTGGATTATAATTAATTAACTCTTCTTATAGTTCTATTAAAGCCCCATCCAACTCTATAATTATGATATTTCCTTTTTATATGAATAATTATCAAAAATTTATATTGGATATCCATAAATTTTCTTTAAATTTTCATCATAATTTTCAATAATTTTTTTACTTGATTCTTTGAATCAAGAGTGTATCAAGATTATTAATTACTTTCTATAGGAAGAGGATCTATCCCTTAATTTTTTTTCAATTTCCACTAAACTATTTCTCTATCTTAGTAAATCCATTGATAATATAAACTAGAGTTTTAATAATTATATTTTACTTAGCAGACATTTTTGAGTTTTTTTTGGATTTTTAGATTTTATATTTTCAGTTTTAATCTTTAACTAAAACTGATCATCTTTTTTCTTTTGCATGAAAATTTTAAAATCATGAACCACTCCAATGGATTCATTAATTTAGGACCTCAAAATATATATCTCATTATTTATTTCCTATAACTATACTTTGAGGATTAATCTCCCTCCGATGTATGATTATCTATTTTTTGGATTCTACTAAATTTATAATATACACAACAACCACATGATGTTCATCAGAAAACACATTTAAATCCTCAATTTCAATAACATTTTATTCTTTCGATACATTTTCTTATTTTGATATAAATTCCATGGTTACATTATCATTATCATTAAAAAAATCATTAGTCACACAAAAAAATGTTAGAAGTCATTCCACACAAATAAAATATGAGAAGAAGATTCCAATTGAAAAATAATTTTCCCCACTATAAATTTAATAATTAATGTGACATAAATTAATTGTATTTCTATTACTAAATATCATAATACATTGAAATATTGTTTATTTCCTTGAATTACACTTCAAGAGACATCATTTTTTAACAATATCAATGTTGTTATTCACCTTTTCATATCAAAGATAAATGAAATGAAGAATTTCTAATGTGATAGTTTTTTACATACTTATACCCGAGAAATTAATATTTTTTATCGAACTATGGTGGAAATATTTTTATAATTATCTCTAATGTTTTTTCAGTATCAATATTTTCTCCCCAAAAATGTATATTCTCCATAATATCATTCACCAAATGGGGAAATGATTCAAAAAAATTAATTTTTGTGTATCATCAAATACTCATACATGTTAAATAAAACCTATAATATTATTTTAAACTCAATTAAAATTCCTTTAAATGATATTGATTAACATTTACATTATGGATTTTCATGATTTACTCAAATCATTGGTTAATTCTTCCATAGGAACTACTTCCTTTGGAATTATAATCCATGTCTTTATGTTCTCCCAATAATAAATATCAATGTTCCATGAAGACTAATATTCAATTATTATTACTGGTGAAAACATTCAAGCCTAATGATTAGAAGTATATTTTCATCTGAATCTTTGATAGAGAAAAATACAATCCATTAAGAATAAGAAGTCCACTAATTGTAGGTGAATTAGGGTGTGGTAGTTTTAATAAAATATCATAGTGAATTTGTATAATCATCATAAGAACAAAATACACACATAATTAAATGAAACTAAAATTCTAAATTAAATTCACATTGGAGATAAAATATTTTTTAAATAGTTCACAAACATAAGGATATTTTTTAGGAGAATAATAAAGAGATTAGTTTCATTCATTAAATATTTAGTAAAGTTCACTAATGATTATGGATTTGTAGAAATATCACTATCCCCCAATTTTTTACCATTTAAAATAGAAAAATCTATCCTCCATCTAATTTTTTAACCTTATTGATCTTATAGAAGACATATAATTTTATATTTATTTTATTGAAAATGGTTCAACCCTAAATCATTGTGACATTAAGACCATGTTTCATCAATGTGAAGAGTTTCTCTAGATATTAATGATTTACACTTGGATAATAATTTTTTATGTAAAATATAGTCAATGTAAAATTTAAAACATAATAATGTGGGGAAATTCATTCTATAAAAATTAAATTCTGTATAAATAGTCTCAATGTAAAATTGAACATATAATTATTTTATGATATTTATACCCTGTTGTCTTTTATATTCATTAATATATTACAATTTTTATATGAATTTTATTTTACATAGTTTCTTTGTAACATTTTATTTGTCATATAATTTTCACATAATGGTATTATTAATTTGAATGAAAATACTTATAGTCAATCTATAATTGATTATATTTTTATAAATTAAAAAAGTAGATTTTAAATCAATATAATCTTACTTTAATTCCTTATCATTATAAAATGACTTTAGAGGGGAATATTTATAGGAAAATGACCCTAGAAAAATGATTCAAATCAAATTATATTTTACCAACACATAAATCCTTTTCACAAGAAAATTATTATTTTTTTGTTACTATGTAGTGGTAGAACAAGATTTTCTATTTATGGACTGTCAGAACCTTCATGTCTCTTTTCCAAAACATCTCCCACTTTGGGAAATTATTTATAAAATCTAATATACTCTCCATGTTACTTATACATTTATTTTGTAAAAAAATACATGGTATATTCTATGTAAGATTCTCCATTCTAATCAATATTTACCTTCAGGAGAATAATTAAATTTAATAAAACATGTTCCTTTGGCATATACCTTCTTTTTCTATAAAATTTAATTCATATTATTACTTCAAGAATTATTTAACTTTATATCAAATGTTTCATGAAACTTATCAAAATAGACATCAAACTACTCCATAAAATTTTAGTTAGGAATACCTCATGGTATTCATTCCAATAGAACATTATTTTCATTATTTTCTAGTAATCACAACAAAAAATCTAAAAAAATTCTTATTGTTTCATTTCTTATAGGATAATATTAATTTTTAATGTTTTTATATATTGTTATAATATTTCAAAATGATGTAATATTCTCTATTATTTAATTTAATTTTGATGAAATGAATGAAAAAAATTTAAAATACTTTAAAAATAATAACATGTGTGTGTCGTGTGTAGGTATTAATAGAATAGTTATAACGATTGATGAAGGATTAAAAATAATAATCAAGAGGAATGAGTTTTTAAAAAATTACATAAATTAATTGATAATTTTCTATGTTGGATTCCATTATTCTAGTTCCCTTTAATTAATTTTTGGTGGTGTATTTTTAATTTAAGGTATGTACTAAGATTTTCCAAGTTGATTCTGATCTTTATTTATGGATTTATACACATTAATATAAAACTAATCCCTCTATAATTAATAAATACAAACTAACAATGATATAAAAGGGGAATTGAAATTGTATGATAGTCCCATGTTGTTACATGGGGATAGTAAAGTGTGACTCTCTGATGAACCTATAAGTAAAATTTTCATTACCTATTATTAAGGGAAAAAATATCTAATGAATAATGATGTTCTAATCCCACATTTACTATTGAGTATATTGATGTAATTTCATGTTTATAAAAAATAAAATAGATGAATTTTCTGAACCACGTTCTATAAAATACATGATAATATAAAGGATTGGAAATTAAAAACAATAATGATCCTATAAATGGATTTATCTAGGGTTCAATAACATTAATAAATTAAAAGAAAATTAGAGGTGAAAGTTCGTATTAAAAACATTTAAAAGAATTGGTAAAATGAGAATAAATTCAATTTATCTCCTATTTCATTTATCATAAATGTTGTTCATATCTTGAAATCATGGAATGGAATTAGTAGGAATTTTGTATTCAAAAAACATAAAATATGTAGTATATTTTTATAGAAACATTTGATCCAAATTATACGAGTCTGACCAAAACCCCAAATCGATGAACTAACCCTAAAAGTCAGGGTGAACATCTAAGAAAATTCATAAATAATAAATAATACTTGATGATTAATATTAATCTCTGAGGAAGTTCCACTTATATCCCCTTCAACCCATGTTAATCCCCCAATGAGCCCCTTATGAACCATATAACCTATTGAGTGTATTCCAAAAGAAAATAGGGAAGGATTCACCTATTTTTAATGATTTGGAAGAGATAATTTTCTCTTCATTCACTATGTATTAATTTCATGGATGTAAAAATATCAATATGAGTTTTTTGAGAGGTTATAGTTAGTCTCTAGAATGACCTTAGGACATTGGATTATCTCTTCAATTTAACCAACCTAGATCATGTTTGATTTACCAAAATATCAATCAATTAATCATTAACATATCCAATACACTCATCTCTAAAACAAACCATATATTTACAATAATCATTCTCCAATTTATTAAATTCACCTATGAAGTATTTGAAGAACTAGTTATTCATAAAATATTAATGTCAAATTTTTATTCCACTTTCATCGTGGTTCTCCAATATATCATACTATTAAAAATAATAAACTAGAAGACAGGAATATCAATCAATAATCAATATCTAATTATATATATAAATTCTTAAAAAATATCTTTGTTGTTAAGAAACTTCCATCAGAATCAATATATCCAGTTCACTAAGTCCACAACTAATATCTATTTAATAAAATATAATTCTATCATTATTAAAAATCTGAATCAAGTTTGATCTATTCTGAATTAATTAACATATCTCTTTTCGCAATCATCTCAAATAGAGTCCTTCTTATTCCATGGGTTATAAATAAATAATATTTTGTCCCAAGAAACTAACAAACCATTGTATTCCCTCTATAAAATTAGTTTTTTTATTATGGGATTGGATCATCACATATTGAATATCAACATTGATTTTTACACAATAAAAATTAATTCCTTTTATATGATACTAAAATATCAATATAAAGATGAAAATTTAACAATATAATAAAAAAAATTTATAATTCAACCTAGTATGTAAATATTAATTCTCTCATTCTATCAATTTTAAAATAGTATTGAAGGAACCTCATCAGTTTAGTCTAATATCTGGATATTTAATCTCACACATGATGAGATTATAAGATGTTAAAACTATACATCATCAAATAGGGTTGTGATCCCCATAATCCTATTTAGGGAAGATTTAGTGAAACATATCTGGGACTTATGGCCATTTCAATCTCATGACATGGATCTTCCAAAATTTTATCTAATTTAAATGGAGTTAATATCATTTAGGAAGTGACTTAATATATCCTAGACATTACAAAATAAATTTATTCTACTATGACAATATTATCCATCTTACACAATTAAAAATACATATTATGTTTCAATTTATTTATTTATTTTGATCACAGATAGACTAATTAAAAAAATTGATTCACTATGTTGTTTAGATATCTTATGAAACCTAAAAATGAATTTCTATGATAAATTACCCATTCATAAGATCCAATATTTACTAACGGAAGGTTAAATGATTCCCACATACTTTTAAATTGGAAAACAACAATATTAATAATATGAATTTTATAAATAATAAAAAATTAACACACAATGGATTTTCCATTCAACATTATTAGATATTTTTTTAGAAATTATTTATAAATTATTTTTAAGAAATTAATTTTATGATAACTACGTGGAAGTTATGACATTTAATCACTAATAGAAAATGTTTCTAACAATTTAATATATTGAAAAATAATTTCCAAAAAAAAATCACATTATATATGTCAAAATAACTATAAAATGTCAAATTAATTCATCATATTTGTACGAAAATGCATCTGATAAATTTGAAAATTATTTCCTCAAGCATGTGAACAGTTGGTTGAAATCATCTAAGTAAATAGGTTTTAATTTTCCAATTGAAAAAATAACTCCCATAATTGAAAACCAATAATTAATAAGAATTATTCCATAAATGACATGAACCGTAGTGGTTGATTTATATAGATTAAAACCCATTTAATTCAAAAAAATACAAATACAAAATTATACATTGCAATAGTTATTTATTAAAAATGGTAAAATTATAAATATTCATACCTATTTGTTTTATAATTATTACTACAGAATAGTAAAATAAATTTTACTGTGATAATATCTCAAAAAATGACCAATTAATTATTAAAATGAAAGAAATAGTTTGATAGGAATCCAAACTAATAATATTAAAAATATTTAATTGAATTTATGAATAATGGGGGAACATTCAAGGTAGTGTGCCACTTATATTCCCAAAAATATTTAAAATATTAATAAAAATTCAATATAATGGAATGTAAATAATGATTTATATGATATTAAACATTGATAATTAAAATTAAATCCATTTACACATTATAAAATGGTTTATATATTTATTTTATTATTATATTTTTTCATAATGGTAATGAATAGGTAATGTTACCAAAATTGACCCATACATGAAAAATAAATTTTTCAACAATAATTAATAAACATTAAGTGATTAAATGGATTAAAATGAACTGTAAAAGATTAATTATTTTCATTTTTAGTAGTTTTGATTGATTTATTTATTCATTGACACCCCAAAAAAATGATTGATCTGGTGAAACTGCTATAATAGAATCTATTTTGGTTGTTGAAGGTGGGTTAGAAAATTTAGTGAATTCATGTATATTTGTATAATTTCAAATGAAATTTCAGAAATTGAATAAATATATATGGAAATTTTGTTATATAAAGGTTGAACTAAATTCTAGAGTGAATTTTTAAAATTATAATTATACATGGAGTTTTGATGATGAAGCTTTTCAGTATGAAACATAGGAATAATAATCATTTTATAACATATGGATAAAACATCATGGAATTTAGAATCCCAAATATGCAAGAAATATTTCATTATTGGTAGAATGTATGTAATTTACCAAATGATCTAATAGTTTAGTATCCTTGTAATGGAAGATATATATATATATATAATACATTCTAAGACATAAGATGATACATGAGCATAGTGAAAAAACCTGATTATAACTTCCATCATAGTCTTGAAAATTACAAATAATTATCCTATAGGATTCATGTGAAATGAAAATCGATTTGGGCGAAATTAGATACCGAATAAGTAGTAGTGGAAAATATATTACATAACATAATCATAGTATAGATATTATAGAAGAATTAATGAACAAAATGGAGAAAAAATATACTGAAACTACGAGCATTCTATATATATAAAAAAAAATTAAAATATTAATATAAAAATTCATTGATTTCTTATTAATGGAATAAAAAATTAAATACATAAAAAACATGATGTCAGGTCATTATCATAAGAAAAACTACTGTTATTATAAGAGGAATACATCAAAACCTAAACTTTATTTCTTCATGGGACCTATCAATTAATCAAGGGTCTATATAATTATTTTCCCAATCCATCAGTAGATTAATTTCAATTAATTAACTATTATATTCATCGAGAAATTTTATACCATTCCATAAGGATCCTATTAATAAAACTTAAATACTTAAAAAATGTGAAATTAAAATAACAAATACATCACCATTCAATAAAATAATGTTTTAGTCTATCTGAAATTACCATAATTAACATATAATATTTGGGGTATCATTAATTTAACTCTAAGTACCCTTCTTAAGAAAATATAGTGGAGAGGGTAATACAATGTAATTTGTTATACAAGGAAGTAAATAATTGGATTTAATAACTTGAATTAGTAGGAGTCTAAGTAATTGATAGGAAACATCCTTTTTCATGTTTTATAATTATAATGTCACTATTTTAAATTATATTCCCTCAGAGTATCTTGTGAAGTTTCAACTCCTGAGCCCATTCATCATGAATTTGGTGATAATTAAGTCAACCCTCAACCAACCATTTTTAGCGTGATTACCCCTAGGTGGATATATTACCTAGACAAAACCATATTTTAGTATATATAGAGGGATTTTTTTACATTTAAACTAACCATGCATTAAATTTGGAAAAATTTAGGAGGATTCTTCATCAATAGAATAATTGAGTATTATAATATTTTTTGTAACTATAGTTTTAAATGAAAAAGTGGAAGGGATAATAATATAAAAAATTAAATACATTTTATTTCATGACTAACATTGAAATATTAAACCATGGAATATATTCACCAATGATAATAAAGTAGGTGGGGAATATATCATTAGTCCCAAATTTGTAAAATTTAGATGGAAAATCCCACTTATAGATTCAGCACAATTTAATAATAACCTCTCAACAGAGAGGGATGAAAATTGAAAATCAAAACCCTAGTTATATTTTTTTTCTAATATAACATCTAACATATGTTCCACATATAGACCACATGATGGAAAATAGGAAAACTATAAAAAACCTATATTAAAGAGAGTAATTTGATACAGAATCCCTTACAAATTACCCTCAAATTCATGAACATAAATTAATATCATGTATCATAAACATAATTATCTAAATAACTTAACTAAAAACCTTACTCATATCCACTTTCATTCATACTCATTAAAATTGTTCATTATTTATATGAATTTATTTCAAATTCCACATCTTGTGGTCATTATTTTAATCATTTATACAAGTTTGATAATAGAGGTATTCTTATTCATTCTTACTCTAAATTTCATTATTAATCAGTTATTATTTTTACTATTTGGTATAATTTAGATATTTTATATTGTTTCAAATTCCATTCATTGGTGTTTGATTATTAATCCTTGGATATTAAATTGATAACAAGAATGTGTCTATGATACTTGTTGACTAAAGTATGTAATATTAAATAATGAGATAAATATTTATATGAAAATTAATGAACATAAAAATTTTATTGAAAAATTTATATCATATTAAACCACTAAATATATTTCATATTTATTCATGATAAAAATAATAGTATTATTCATTTAGGTTGTTAAACCGACCCAACAATGAGCATACCAGGATTTAATGATGGATTATGTGGTGTTATGAATAATTTTATACCAAATTAAAAATGATCGTATTTATTTTTTTCTTATTGTTATACATCATAACGTCAGGTAATTATAATAAAATATAATGGATTATAAAACAATTCACAATTGGAACACACAACAATCCTTTTAGTGTGTTTATTTTAAATTATTAAAATACTGATAATTGTTTTTTAATCATATCATTAATAGGTTCTATTATTTATCTTAATTGAAACTGAACAATATAAAAAAAATCATACATATACCTCAATACAATCCTTATATATTATTTATAATAATAGTAGGGAGAATTAAACATGTTTTGTCATGTAGGTGGTAGTCTGCCCCATGCACAAATGACAATTTTATTATTCAAAAGTGAAAGGATTTATGAAAAAATAATTGTAATACCCAATATTTAGAAACATTAAGTTATAGTTGTCATTTTTGTGACAAATTTTAATTATGATAAATAATAATAAATCTATGTAGTTGATAATACTAATAATAGAGACTTGATGTTTCAATGTATGTCTCCTTGAATTTGATGGTATTAGGATATAAATGAGATACTATGATCTTATTTTATAGGTAATTTTTTTACGATTAAAATAGTAATTTTGGTTGGAAAAAATCAAAGGGCTAGTTTATCTTTTAACAATGGATGTAGTAATTTTCAATATGTGAAAGTATTGAATTTTATCGAAACCCCTATACGTTTTTCAATAATTCAGTCTCCATTTAAATATCCAAAGGTTATAAATAGAGAAAATAATTGTAAAAATACATCCTAGAAGATAAAAATTTCATCAAATTTTTTAAATTCATGTTTTTAAATATTTTTGGACTATTTCCCTAGGATAAACTCAACTAACCCATTCCATAATTTTTCCAAGATAACTATTTTTAAACATTGCTAGTAATTTATAAAGGGAAAAATTAATATCAAATTTTTTACATTAATTATTTACATTCAATTTAAAATATTGAAATCATTTCGTTAAATAAAATTTATTTATATGTAAAATTTTTATTTTAAAAAAATACACTAAATTGCATAAAAACGTTTTTAGTGAAAAATCATATGTTTGCTTTAAATTTAAATATAAGATAAAATCATCATGGAAACAAATTTCAATGAAATAAATTTATTTTTTTAAAAAAAATAATGTTATAAAGCATTCATGGTAAGAAAAAATGAATTTCAATTGAAAATACTATATTAATAGAAAAGAACAAAATTATTTTATTATAAAGTGACATATTAATTAATTCTGTAAATGTTGGACTTAGAATTTATAGGTCGACTTAATTTTCTAAAATTTTTATTTTTATTACATAAATTAATATCTTAAATAAGACATTATTTTATTATCTTATTGTTCATTATTATAAAGAAAACAATAAATAATTATTATAATGATAATTATGATATGATGAATTAAAATATGAAGTTATTTTGGACAATACAAAATTAGAAAATTAATCTGTTAAATAATTTAATGAATAATGTAATAATAAAGGGGACATTTATGAAATTGTTCTGGAATGTAGCATTAAATTTATATGGTAGTGTCTCAAGTATTACATTCTCAGCCGATAAATAATTTGTTCAAAAAAATTTCGTTATATATCATGTATTAAAAATGTATGGAGATTTATTCCTTATATATTATTTAGGCTCCCATGTTACCTCTTCTAATTTTCTAGGACATTAACCAATCGAGTTTCTGAATTCCACAATACATACTCTCTAGTTTGTAGTATATAGATTGGAACCCCATTATTTGAAAAGTCAGGATCCAACATTATTACATTTTATGTGAGAAAATGGTTTTTATATATAATTTATTTCATCAGTTATGAGACATGGAAGACATCATGTACTTTGGAATTGTTTGTTATAATAGATGGGGTAAGCAACAACCCTAATGAATTCTAGTATTTCCAAACTACTAATGTACACATGACCTAAAATATAGTTTTTACCAAATCTTACAAATCCCTTCCATGGTGAAACCATTAAAAACAAATTATCACCAACTTGAATTTCATTCCCTCACTTTAATTATCAGCAAAATACCTTTTTATTCATATTTTTTATTAAAGTAATCATAAACTGTCAGTACATTAATCATCATATCCTCCCCAATTTGGGGGTTAACAAGTTTCCTTTCCCAGAATTCATCCCAATATGGTTGAGTATGAAACCTCATAACATACAATGCATCATATGGTTCCATATTGATTCTTGAATTGATGATATTATTTTATTAAAATATCCCCAATGGTAAAAATAGATCCCACATACATTGGAAATTAATTAACCTGATATCGAAATATTTCATAAAGTATGGATAGACTATTTATATTTCCCATTAGTCTAAGGATGATATGTTTTTCATAAATGTATCTCAATACTGAGATCAATTTGATGAAAATTCTTGAATTTTAGTGTGAATTGATGTTAAAGATTAGATACAATCCATTGACGTTCCTTAAATAGGCTTATGAATTCAATGATATTAATTTTGGAATGTTTTATAATGGGAAGATCTTCTCTTATCACAATGAAATTAAGAGATTATTAGGATGATAAAAAATGACCCATATAACACCATTCTCCATTAGAGTCATTGGGAGTCTAGTAACAATGTCCATTATAACATTGTTTCACTTCTAGATGGTTATAAATAACGTTTCATTGATTTTTTAGGGTTTTGTATGTAATACTTTACATGATGGAATATAATGATTTTGGATACAGAATAGAGAATTTTTCACATAATACCATCCCACCAGAATGTTATATTATGTCCATATACATATTTGTTCTACCAGGTTGTATCATAATATTTGAGCCTTGTTCATTATCTAATAGTTCCTTTTCAACACCTATATAGGTGTATCACATAACCTTTTCCCAAATATGAACATGTCATCTCAACAGATAATGTATTTCAATTTCTTATTAGTTAGTACATTAAATTTGTTTTGTATATTCTCATCTTATTTCTAGGACATACCAATATTTTCATGCCCAAAAGGATTAGTAATTTATTAAAAATAAAATGATGGATACCCTTTCCAAGATATTGTCATGTTAATATTTAATAGACCACAATATAGAGGTTCATTGTTAACCAACCTCATATTAATAACTCCTTGGTCCCTCTAAATCAATGTTTCAACAGTAATTTTTTTCTTCCCATGGACTTCATGTTTAGAGAAATCATAGTTTTTGGGGAGTATAATCCAACTTATTTTCCTCATATATAGTTATATCAAAGGTAATATATAATTAAAAATCATTTTTCCCATGTATAAATTTTATATTTTTTTATATATGTTGTGAATAATTATTTTAAAGTCAATTTTATAGATGCCATGTCAGTGTTGTGAGTTGGATAGTTTTGTTAATATATTTTCAATTACCTTGATTCATATTAAATAACACTATCATTATACTAAATGAAACAACAAATTCATTTATTCGATGCGTAATTGTATATTCCAAGTCATTCCTTACATAATGCAAGACTCAACACTTTTCTATAAATTAGTATCAACTGTATATTTTCAAATAATTCATCACATTACTTTTAACATGTGAACTTTACAAATTTTCATGTAATCAGGGTCAATTTTTTTACAAATAGGGGGAAATCTTGAACAAATCACTAATAGTAAAATTTTAAACATAGGAACTTTCAGATTTCAGTGATTCACTTCAATTTAACACTTTCATTAAAATTGTATTTCATTGTAGGGTTAACATATATGTCATCCCTTGACAAAATAAATCCATGAAAAAAAATTATTTAATAAAATATTCACACTTTCTATAAATAATATATAGTTCTTTTCTTCGAGTGTTCTCTAGAATTATATACACATGACTCTCACTCTTATAAAAAACTGTTGTGTATATCCATATATAAACATTAATCTATACAAAATTTTTATTTCGATACTCCTAGATAACTGAATTAATCCTATCTATTAAGATATAAAGTTCAATTTTCAATCCAAAAATCATTACCATAAACTCATAACGGCCATGCATTGTTCAAAAAGTTTTTTTTCGGTACACGATCCATTATTATACTTAGCTAATGATAACTAGAGAAAGGATATATTACATAAGACTATTTTTGACCCTGAATTTTATCAAATAACTCATCAATGTGTTGAAATGGTTATTTATTATTTATAGTATTGGAATTAATCTCCCTATGATCGATGCACATTATCATTTAACCATCCATATTTTTCATTAATAAAAAATGGTCTCCCCAAAGTAGAATTCTACAACGTATAAATCCATTATCACTCTACTCCAATAGTTCTTTTTTTAATATCACCAAATCCACATGGTCCATTTTATTAGGATTAGTATAAATAATTTTGGTATTAGAAAAGAGTTCAATGGAGTCCACAAATTCATTCTCTGATAGATGATTTCACAATTTTTATGGAAAAAATCAATGAATTTGTGTACCACAGTTATATCATCTTTTTTATTATATATTCCATATCCATAGATCATGATTGACCGTAATATATTCACAAAATTTAATTAATGAAAGCTTCTGGGGGATGGTCTATAAAATTATTAGGAGGTTATGTCTCTCTCATAAAATTATTGCCCTAGATTATATCATATTCATTTTCAGTATTTCCCAAAATGGGAGAGAATTTCACTATGTACTTGTTCAATTGTTCATCTACCAATAGATTTTTAGTTACAATGAATACTAGAGATTTTTTTTGTATGAAGTAGTCCAACCTAGTAACACCATGTATTGGATTAGAAGGTTGATATGTCTATGTGATATTATTTATCATAACCTATGTTAACTATACTGATATGGTTATAGTCTGATTCTCTTAAAATATAAAACCATTTTCTTGATCAGGAGGAACATTCGTATATTTAATTTTAGTGTTGTTATGTTTCTCATTCCATCAATTATTCTCTACTTCTAAGAAATGGAATACAAAAAAATAATTCATGACAACCAATTTTGTAACAAAATTAATACAATTTTATCAGCGATCCATAGAAATACGTAGATATTTTTATAGTAATTTTGATATTGTAAATGGTTCATATAAATAAAATCCCCATGGTTTAAATTAAAACACACATTAATAATAATGTTATCATCCTTTACTCTAGAAACACATTTGTGGAAATTATAATAAATTATTTGTTCAATGTAAAATAGTTCCTAGTTGATAAACAAATTTAGTAGTCTTAGAATACAAGAAACATATAGAAAATACATTTTAAAACATAACATAACAAAAAAAATATTATGATAAAATGATTATAAATCCACCTATATTATCTTAAATTCTATATATCCCTCCTCTCATATTATTATGGAAATGAACAAAACAAGGGTGAGATTATATGCTTAGTATGGATTCACATACAACCAAATCATAGACAATATAAACATAGTATAAGTGATATGTTTTGAATAAATTAACAACATGAATCCATAATCAACTATATCTAAGATAAATTTTTATCCATTAAAAAATTAAAAACATTAATAATAATAGTCATTGAACTCATACTTATATAATTAATATATTTAATAAAAAAAATTATGGTATTTTTTCATTACAACTTTTAATAATGGGAAGAGTAATATTAGAAAAACCACCATATTTTGACTCACATTACTAATAAATTCATTGAGGGGATATATAATTCTAGTACCCACACTTCACTTGAATATGTCCAATGAATTCACTGTAAGATTAATAATGAACACATTGGTCATTACCTAGTGAATAAATTAATGAATAAATATTAGTTATATAAAAAATAATACATATGGAAATCAAATACCTTCTTATCTAATTGAATAATGTTGATTACTCTGAGAGAATCACATAATACTCTTTCAATATGTGGGATATCTGTAATGTAACTTGTTGTACAATTATCAAATAAATATAGAGATTATCTGACTTACAAATTTATTGTATATCCATAGATGACAGTATTTGGATTTCATAGAATTTATTTATTGTAGAATAATGGAATGTTCGAAAAAATACTTTATAATGTTTAAAAAGTGTGAGTGAGAATTCCAAAGAATTTCCCCTAAGAGTGTATATCTTGTATGGATTAATGGGAGCTTTCAATACATATAAGTGTGATGATATACTAAATTTTCAGGAAAAACAATTTATTGATATTACACCTAGGTAGATATATGAAAAAACACTATTCAATTTCCATTATTTGGACATATATGTTTTTCATAGGAAACTAAACATACATTAAATTTAGAAAAATAGATAGTGTTCATTCCAAAATTGGATCGTTTGATATTTAAAATGAATTGTGTAACTATTGAAACAAAGTATTATGAGAAAGGGATAAAAATATTAATATTTAAATCCTTTATTTTTTATGAATAAATTTGAAAAATTATTCGAGGTAAATCTATGAACCACACTAAAATAAACTAGTGGGGAGTATAACATGAGTCCCAATGAATGAAAACAAAGACATTAAACCCCCCTCTAATGGATGGGGTCACTCTTAAATTAGAACCCCTTGAATGGAAGGGATAAATTTTTCTATCAAAATACAATGAAAAAAGGAATTTTATGATATGAACTCCATAATTGTGGGTATATAGAAAACATAAATGAAGTTAGGTTCATGAAAGAGATCATTTCTCAAAGTGAGGAATTAGAGAGGGAAAACCCTTACCTCTCATCATGAATTAAACGAGTGTAAATTAACCTCATGTATGGTATATATATATATATACATATTAATCACCTAATTAATTACCTTACACATATCCAATTTTATTAATACTCATTATAAATGGTCAGTATATACATGAATTCATTCTATTTGTCACATTGAGTTTTTATATATTTTATTTCATGTAAATATTTTTTAATAATACTTTATATATTCATAACTATTCAAAACATCCTCATTACTAGGTTAATAATGTTACTATTACGGATTATCTATAAAAATTTATTATTTTTAAAAATACTTCTATGATTGTATTAATGATTATACTTGAAGATTAGATTAGTAAAAAATAGGATTGAGTGATTCATGACAGTCATAGGGTGTATTATTAATTTTAAAATTAGATATTGATATATAATTTCTTGAATGAAAAAAAATTATTTACAAATTTATATAACATTATAAATCTAATTATTTTTCCATATTCAAACATGAATAATTTTTTTTTTGTTATAGTATGTGGTTAAATTGAACTAAATAATAACTTTCCCCAATTGAAATAAATGATTATCAGGTGGTTATGATGTTATATCATTATACCATAATGACAATGACATTTTATAATGTTTTTAGTGTGATAAATGAAAATTAAAAAAGATTTAGAATAATATGTAATGTAAATTAAAAAAATTAAACAATTGGAATAATAGATTTCCTTCTTATTACATTTTTTAGATAATTAAACTACAATGATTGAATGTAGATCACATAAGAATAGGTTATATTTATATATAAAAAATTAACATTAATGATATCATAAAATAATAATTATCCTTTAATACCTTCCTTTTATCCATCAATGTATGTTTTTTAAGAAAAATGAATTTTTTTTGTTTTGACAGTGGTAGTCCGCGCAACACAGAGATGAATATTTTTATTCTAAATGGGTGGTGTATATGAATAAAAAATTATAATATCCACAATATATAACCATTAAAATATTTAAATAGGACTAATTTCACTATATTAGTGTTTGTATAATAAATTTAAAGGATTATAACTATGATTAAATTTAAATAGTTTGTAATACTCATGTCGAGGAATTTAATTTACACTATAAAAAAGCCTTAAATAGTGCTAGAGAATCACTAACATCTAGAGTGAGATTAAAATACATAGTATTTTATCAGTGATATGAAGCATTGATAGAGGGTTCCACAATCAGTGATTTCAGAATGGATGATAAGAAGACAACATTTATCAGCACTTTTAATTTGAACAGATAAAGGGGACCATTATCATTGCTTTAAAAAATGATGACAAATGATACCTTTATCAGAATTTGTAAAATCTCTATAAAGGGAAATATTGAATTGTTTGGTGATAGAACACTGCAACACTAGTGTAGTGTGTTGTAACAGCATGCTAGAACACTAGAAACACCACCCAATAAAAAAAATTACCAAAACGTAATCTAAAATTAATGAACTTTACAACATAAAAAGAATAGAAACACTATATTATAGAAATTTCAACCATCAGTTTATAAAATTACAAAAGTTATAAATATATTCAAAAACATCAATATTGCATTTTATTTTTATCCATACCCCGACTCTTGCTATTTACAAACAAACCACCCATAATCGAGCAAAATAAAACACTTATATAAGAAAACCAATATTATGTTAGTAATAATATAATGAATTTAATTAAAAAATAGCTACAATTTTAATCTAAACACTGATTCATACCAAGAACACCATGCATTGGATTGAGTTACAGTTGATTCTTGACCTTTACACCTTTTCATGTTCATCTTTAAGCATTATATCTATCAAATTTATTAAATAATTATAGTATATAAATTGTAATGAACTCAATGATGTAATATAATATAGAATGATGATAAAATAATCTAAGATATTTTTCTCAGTATTGGAGATGTGATGCTAGTTTTAATCTAAAATGACACTTATATATTGAAAATATTAACATTGAGTTATATTTCTCAAAACATGTGTAAAATTGAGGTTTGGATGTTTCCAACATATATCAAATGACTGATTGATCATTTGACTTAAATATTAAAACAATCTAAATATATTTTCATAGTTTTTGGTAGGTCCCTTTTCCTTTTTTCTAAAATGTCATTTTAAACTGGAAACATGCACATTGAATTATACCAGTCACATCATGTGCAAGTTTAATTTGAGATTTTTTCCAACACATAACAAATGATTCATGAATAATTTTTCTAAATTATCATTGAAATATGAGTTTGTTTTCAGAATTTTAATTGAGAAAATATTTTTAAATTAAAATTCCAATTTTATATTGATAACAGACACTTCGATTCATACAAGGAACATCATATATCTAATTGAGGTTCATCTAATTCTTCCACATCAAAAATGAATTATGGGTTTTTTTCATAATGTATCAAGATAATCCATCTGATTTTTAATGGTTATGATTAGTTTATTTGTCTTTCTATCTAAAATTGTCGTCAATTTAAAAAAAAATGCACATGTAGACATACCGATTACATAGTGTGTTAGATTTGATGATAATGATTCCTACACATCCCAAATGGAATATAGATAATTTTACTAATGTATCAAAACAATAAAAATGAGTTCTCTTAATTTTCAGTATGTAACTTTTCTTTTTCAATGAAAACTTCATTTTAAACTAGAAGCATGTTATTTGAATTATACTAGATACATTTTGTGTTAGTTTTACGTAAAACTAATTTATAAATAGAGAAAAATTATGAATCATTTTTCTAAATTATCTTGATAATCCAAGTGTTTTTTTTCAATTTTTAGTGTGTTACACTTTTTGAACTAAAATGTCTATTTAAACTAAAAATGGAAAATTTGAGTCATACTTGGAACATCTGTATCACATTGAGGTGAAGATGATTCATAAAAATCAACAATGACTTATCGATATTTTTCATAAATTGTAAAAACAGTCTAAATGAATTTTATTGGGTTTGAGTACATCACTAGTCGTGTTTACTAAAATTGATGTCAATTTTAAATAAAAAGATTCAATTGGAGTAATATTGGTCACAAGGTGAATCATATTGATATGAGCATTATTCTTACATGGATCAAATGAAATAGGGAATAATTTGATCATGTATAAAAACACACCAATGGTGTTTTCTCAGTATTGAGTGAATCATTAGTCATTTTCACAATAATTGATGATAATTATAAATAAAAATACAGACATGAAGTCATGCTGATCACACAAACTGTCATGTTGAAGTTCTGATGACTCTTTCATATTTCAAATGATGTATAAATCATTTTAATAAATTATCCAAACAATCAAAATGTATTTTATTGATTTTGAGTATGTCACTTATCTTTTTTACTAAATTTTCATTTTAAACTGGGAATACACACTTTGACTCTCATGAATCACATCATGTATCAGTTTGATGTGATACTGATTCATAAATGAAAAAATGATTTAATTTTTTTCCTAAATTATCATCACAATTTGGGGCTCTTTTTTCACATTTTTAGTGATTGGGTTTTTTTTAACTAAAATATTAATTTTACACTAATGATGACCACTTTGAGTCATATTTAAAAAATCGTGTATCTGAATGAGGTGAAAATAATTCATAAATATAGAAAATGACATATTTATCATTTTCACAAATGTATCAAAATACTACAAATGCATTTCCTCATTTTTGAGTAGGACAATTTTCATTTTTACTAAAATTGATTTAAATTCTAAATAAAAAGACTCACTTTTATTAATTCTGGTCACCCCATGTTTCAGATTGAGGTGATTATGACTCTTATATGTCTTAAATGACTAAAGTATCATTTTAAAAAATTATCAAAATAATACAAATGCGTTTTCTTATGTTTTATTATGTCACTTTTCTTTTTTACTAAAATGTCATTATAAACTGGAAACAGAATATTTGACACATATCTGTCACAAAATGTATTGGTTTGATGTGAGAAAAATTCCTACTTATTAAAAAGGATTTTTGAATCAGTGAAATAATTTATCAAGATAATCTTAGTGTATTTGATCTATTTTCATTATGTGAAAAATTTTAACTAAAATGTCTATTTTAATCAAATAATAGACTCTTTTAGTACTAATGGCCACATTGTGTATCAAATTGAGATGAATCTAATTTCTATAATCCCAAAATGTAATATCTATGTATTTCATAATGTATTAATATTATCTGAAATAATTTCTGTCATTTTTATGTAGTTCATTTTTAGTTTTTACTATAATTGATGTAAATTTTAAATAAAAACACACACTTGGAGTCAAACAAGTCGCACCATACATCAGATTACGGTGAAGATGATTATTAATGATCCCAGATGACATATTTATTTTTTCCTTAAGTATTAAAAAAATACAAATGCATTATCTTGGTTTTAGTATGAACCCTTTCTTTTTTAATAAAATGTTTTTTAAACTAGAAACACACACTTTGACTCTTGTGGTCACATATTATGTCTGTATGACATGAGAATGATTCATAACCATCAAAATTAAATTATTAATTATTTTTATAAAATATTTATACAACCTAGTCATGTTTCATTATTTTTTATTGAGTGTTACTTTTTAAACTAAATTGTTGATTTTTAAATGAAAACTGTCACTTTGAGTCTAACCGAGCACATCGCCTATCAGATTGAGGTGTATCTAATTCCTACATCTCAGAAATGACTTCTGGATAGTTTTAATAATGTATAAAAATAATATGTGTGTGTTTTATTTATTTTTAGTATCATATATTTTATTTTTACAAAAATTTATGTTCATATTAAATAAAAAGATTCACTTTGAGTCATACCAGTCACACCATGCATTAGATTGAGGTAAAATAGAATCCAACATGTCTCAAATGATATGTGGATCTTCTTTCAAAATTTTCAAAATAATACGAAAGACTTCAAATTGTTTTTATTATGTCACTTTGATTTTATTTAAAAAATGGAATTTTAAACAGGAATCAATTACTTTGAATCACACATGTGACATTGTGTTTTAGAATTATGTGATGCCAATTCCAATA
The DNA here is from genome assembly GCA_963277665.1 of Viscum album. NCBI lineage: Eukaryota > Viridiplantae > Streptophyta > Magnoliopsida > Santalales > Viscaceae > Viscum > Viscum album. The sequence goes on along the minus strand of OY728157.1, from coordinate 447,881,254 downwards.
CATAAAAAATTATAAAATAATAATTTTCCTAAATTATCAATATAATACAAATTTTTTGTCTTAATTTTAATTTAGGGACACATTTTGAACTAAAATATAGATTTTAAAATTATAACAAGAAGTTTTTATCACACCGCGCACATCGTCTGTCAGATTGAGGTGCAGATAGTTCCTACACTTTAAAAATGAATTATAAGTTACTATCATAAAGATTCAAAATAATGTTAATATATTTTCTTGGTATTGTGTATGTAATTTTTTTTGACTAAAATTATTGTCAAATATAGATAAAAATAATAAGTTTTAATCATTCCAGCCACACCATCTGTCAGATTGAGGAACACCTAATTCCCACACATCCGGAAGTATCAAAAAAAACATAAGTTATATTTTTACCATAATTTACATTTAATTAGTTTTTTAAACAAAAAACCATTATTTTGACAAGATGTTCTTGGATTAGAACCCTTTTGGGCTATGAATATCTAATAAATATACATTGTTGTGGTTTTACAAAAAAACTCAAAGGAAATCATGGTAACATTTGCAGAAAATAAGATTTTATCTGCTTTTTGGCCTGTTTCAAATAGTTGAAAGAAAAACATGACTTCCTAAATGATATTTCAAAAAAATTATTATATAATAATGATAATGAAATAAACATACAAATATTAGATAAAATGATGGAAATAATTATTAAATGAATATATTGAATTCAACTATTCTTTATTATTATATGAATTCCTGAAATATTTCATTATTGTCACTATCATAGTTGCATGATCAAATTGCGATTTCTCCCAAACATGAGTAGCTTCAAAAAACACCACACAACTTGATGTAAACAATTCACCTATATATGAAGATATTTATTATATTATTAATACCGAAAATAAATTTATTAAACATAAAAATGAAATATTAAATTAATTATATGAGTAATGATTTTACTATGAAACCAATATGATTACCTATGTGATTGAGAAGAAGAAACCTTATAACCCTTCAAACAACATTAATATAAGGAACATGAAGTAAAGTGATAAATTCCAACACTATAGTGGGGGAATTTTTTCATATAGAGAATAGGTTTATAGAATATTTGGTATAGAAAGACATGAATGATGGAAAGACCAACCAAACTCGAAAAAAAAATCCAGCTGTATAAGGAAACAATTTTATGTGAGTAATACTGAAATGAAATTAATTAAACCTAAATATCAAAAAATAAATGAATTCTATAGACAATTATTTTACTATGAATACATCAAGGTTTCTTCTTTAATAGTGTAGAGAAAACATCATTGCTCTTTATAAAAATGTATTATATGGAACTTGAAGGAAAGTGATAAATTCAAAAATTTCATGGGTGAAATAGTTTTTATGGAGAAGAAGTATGTTGTGTTCTGGTGAAATATATTATGAAATATAAATAGACCACCCCAACATGAACCAAAAAATCAACTTATATAAGAAAACCATTCTAATGTGAGTAGTAAAAATAATAAAAAAATATAAAAAAATATTTAATAATAACATAATTCTATGAACATTGATTTTATTATGAAAATAACAAGATCACATATATGATTAAGCAGAGGCAGTTTCAGTGCTCTTCCTAAAAAGAGTGTGGATGGAACTTGAAGAAATGTGATATTTGAAAACATATTATTGGTGAAAATATTTTGTAGGAGAACAATTATGCGGACTTCATGGAGGATACATGCATGAAAAATGAACAATAATGTTCTGAAAAAAGAAAAACAACATGTAATAATGAAAATTAAATCATAATTTCATTATATAATATTTCGGTAAAATGTAAAAAAAATATCGTAACATTAACTTTTAACCTTCCAAAAAGGTTTCCTTCATTATATATTTTCCTTACATAGTAGTTATAAAATCAACATGTTGCTAAGACATTATCTGCTTCAGTAGTTAGTTATTTAATATATTTTTTGTTAATTAATTAGAGAGCATAAAATATTGTGAGGAAAAACATAGTAAATTGATAAACAATTTTTCCTTCACATTTAACTCTATTTATTTTTCTTAATGATTTTATGGATTTGGTTCCTCTATTGAGAATCCAAATCACATGTTTTTTTACCCTCAAACATAAAAGAAATTAGCTATATTAGGACCAACATGAAATAATTTTGATCTCCCTATTAAAGGGTCATCCTCTATTAAATTTTCATCTAACCTGAAATTTGTTGTGGTCTCCAATAGAAAAATCAACCAATTCATCATTTATTAATCTAAAACAAAAACTTCTTGCACAACATATTATTTCATTATGAACGAATGTTATTTTTCTCAATCTACACTAAATTATCCTTCATGAAGAACATTTTTTCAATTTTACTACACCCATAATGTCAACCCATTTACCCCAAAAATTCAGATCATGTAGTTAGTTTTAATATTACTCATATATCTAATAAATAATGAAAAAATGACCTAATTTCATAAATTGGATTTCGATTAGGGGAACCAGAGTTCTGAATCTCTTCTGCCATAAGAATAACACCATTATTTTTTATCGTACTTCAGTCATAATGTTCTTTTGTATAGAATATACTACCAATAATTATTAAATTAGTGTATGATATAACAATTGTATTCGTTCCCCTAGCAAGATATTGAATAAATTACGTAATTTAATATTTATTTTCAGATAACTCAATATAAATTACATCTCTTAATCATCCTATAAAATATTAATTATGTGTATTTGATGTCCATACATCATTCTATGATTGATTCAAATATTAAATGAATTTTTTGTGAGATTCAATATATGGATAAAAATATTTAAAATTTTGTAAAACGTAAAATTCCACTCACTCTCTCTCTGTAAAATTAATTACAACAATATCTTTTACAGAAATAACATCCCCTATAAGTAATCCACTTTAACAATACTTTGGCAGACTGAGGCTGTCAACACTTGATAAGAAATTGATATAGAATTAAACATCTTCTTTAATAGTATATCACTATGAAAAAAAACCTTTTGGCTAACTTCAATCATTGACATACCCTATTAAAATATTCATATACCATTCATTGGGGTACATCTATCTATAAGGGACAAGACCACACCGCATAGTTAGACATATCTAACCATGTGAACCATGTAGTGTACCATTATATTGATGAATTTTGGTGGGGAGAACATTTCTAATTCACATAATATGACTTCAACACCCATTTAATCATTGTAAACTTCTACGGGTCTATACCATTACTGCATATGGAATTGAAATATAATCTACAACTAGTTAATTTATGCCTCACCTTTTGTGGAAGAATGTAATGTAAAGAAACATGAATCAAATATTTCATCAAAATATTAAGGTCTGGTGATGTTAGTCCGTTAAACATAAAATTAGTCATTGAATTGACATTCTGATATATGATGAATACCCCTCCAGAACTAGTACACTATGAAGGAAAATAAAAAATTCTAATCTTTCATGTTTAAATTGTGTGTAATATTTTGGAGTAATAAAATTACACCCATTACCATTTACTGATTCCAACTCTACTATTATCCCCATATCAATCATGTATGACCTATCCTTGATGTAATTATTCATTTTCTAGGAACATTTAGTAATATTCCAATAAAATTATGAAATAACATTTTGTCTACATGAATGACATAAAGAAATTTTTTTATATAAAAAAATATAAAATGGTAATTCTATTAAAATTTTTATCTTCTTCCAACCTTCTTTCATATGGTTTTTCAAAAATGTGTTACCAAAAATAGTGTCAATATGTTTTATATTATCGAACAATTGATCTCCCATTACTAGAGATGGTGATGATTCTTGTTAAATATTATAATCAAATTTTGACTTTGAGGAACATTATTTATTGTCTCAAGGTAGAAATTATTGTTTCCCTAAAAACACATTCTTCGAGGAATGTTTAAAAAAATGAGAGTGTCTATTTTTCACAAATGGGACACCCCAACATTCAATTAATTGTATAGCCTGATAAATTTCCATTTGCAGGGGAAATACTTATCATATGATAAAAAATGCCCCTTAATGTGAATTCTTAACTCCTAGGAGCATCATAATTTATAACATTTGTATCTCACATCAATTCCAGGTCACCAATCAATAGACCCAATTAGGCCTTAATATCATTATCGGGTTGGTTTGGTCCAAATATAAGTAGCGACAACATAATAAATTTTTGTTTCATGAATAACCATGTCAGTAAGTTATAATTTACCAACAAGGTAGGACATATAATATGAGTAATACTCTGTAAACAAAATGTATTTGTTCAATATATAAAAAATGAAAGATGAATGTTTCTCAACTTATTATTAAATTAAGGACACTAATAATCAATTATATCCCATTAAGAAGAATCTTATAGATGACATAGGTTTTCATATATAATTATTGTACCTATATTCCATGTCAATTTTCTCATTGTTTCTGAACATCCATGTAATGTTCTAAAATTTGGAAGGATAGGTATTTACCACAAAAATGTTGAAATAAATGATTCAATTTTATTGTATCGATTTGTGCCACGCATATGGAATTTTATGACTGATTCATGGTCCCTGAAAATAATATGAAATCATTTGAATGAGGATTTATTTTTTTGATAACATTATCATTTAATGTAGCATTATTTTAGAATCATATAGTTGACATGGTCATTCATTTTATTATGGTACCATAACATTTTGGAGACCAAATTGTTCTTTAAAGCTGGTGTCACTCCTTCTTATTCCCACATTCAAAATTTATATCATTAATTATGTTGAAAATGTTGTGTATTTAGTACAACTATTATTAAATAATCACTTAGAATAGAAATTTAACTTCCAATAAATCTATGGAAAATTCCACTGTTTGACTTCAATTTCTATTTTTATTTCATCAATGTAATCTCCATCATCATTTACACTAGTATTCATATAAAATGATCCAAAAACTAAAGTATCCTCACAATCGGTGTTCATGGTCAGTTTTTTCACACATTTGGTCCAACATTTATAGCTCTGATCTATTCCATGACAAATCAAATCATCTTTCAACACTTATAATCTATTTTTTCTTCAATATCAACAATGTATACATTGACAAAGGATTTATTTAGTGTTGTATACACGATATATTTCTAAACATGATGAACTATTTAATTCCATATTCATTTTTGTTTATAAAACATTTATTTTTCATCCTTTTTTTATTCATATTCATCCTATTGGGTACATTAATTAATAATTTTGTACAATAAATAAATAAATAGAAATAACATAATCATTATGAAAGGTGAATGATATAAATAATTCTAATAAAGGAGACCCAACATTTGATTATTTCAAAGAATATATGTATTCTATAAATATAATGGGTACTTAAAATTATGAAAACAATTACTCTATTATACTTGGTGTTATCCATTGAATCGATTCAAAGAATAAATTTATTGATAACTATTATCCTTATCATCTCATTTCCCAAAAATTTATCATTGCCGTTTTTGGTTTGAAACAAATCCTCCATCTCTTATGGATGAGATCTAGTGTTTAATGAAATAATCACAATATTATTCATCAACGGGATGTATACTGAACAGAGTTGTAATATCTCAACCTTCTCTAGGGCCATCATGGGCATGTTTTCAGGAACATTTGTGGTTTTAAGTACCTTGTTTTGATGTTATGTTTTGGGATGTTATTGGATGGCATTGACAGGGTGGATATGAGGGGTTTGCATAATATTTGAAAAAATTGTTCACCAAAACCTTGGTAACCAAGTGACATCCAATGGAGAGTTCCACATGGTTAGCATATTGTTTCCCTAACCGTGCATCACTACTAGGTAAACCCATTCATGTAGCTTTATTTCTGTTGATAATTCTTTTAAAAATTCCCTAAACCCCTAAAACACCACCATTTTGACATTGTCTCGGGCATGGTTTATTTTGGATGATCCTATAGCATTCTATAGGAGTTCCATTCGATTTTTATTTCATTATTCTAATTAAAATCCCAAATCTAAAATCCACTCTTCTCCCGGTTTGTAGATTTCATCCCAATTACTTCTTGATAATTCTTTCTTAATCACTAGATATTTTTTTGAATGTTATCCTTTATTTCTTCATATCTAAATCTATGTGGTGATATATAGATCTAGGATTGTAGATCTATATCTAGATTTATTAGATCGTGATATTATGATATTTGGATTTAGGGATTTTGATTTGGAATCTCAAATCTACGTTGTTGTGCTGATCGAATTTTTGGGATTTCCATTCGGCAATCATTTGTCCATGAATTTAGGTAGGTGGTCTAATTATAATTCTCATAGTCATGGATATGATAGGTATATAAAAATTTGTTGAATTAAAAGGGACATTTAGGAAGTTTTTTTCTTTAATTGGGTTAATTAGATTGACCAATTGATTTGTCCATGATTTTTTAAAATAGGTGATTTATTAGGGAATTGATCATGAGACTATGAGGAAGCCCTACTAGATAATTAATTATGGAAATTTTATTATAAGATGATAGTTTTTTACTCTAGATAAATAATTAAGGGATTAATTATGAGATATGGAAAAGGATAAGTTGAGAAAAATAATTGTAGGAAAATTATTTTCCTTAGATGTTATTATCTAGATAATTAATTGTGGAATTAATTATGGAATGTGGAAATTAGAATGAGGTAATTAATTCTAGGAAATTAATTATTGAATATGAACTGTGATATTGATTAATTAATTTCTGAATTAATTAATTTTTTGAAGCACTATGTTAATTGTTTAGTTAACTAATTGAATGAATTTGTTTATATAATTGATGAATTATTAATGAGATTGATGTGGATGATTTATAGAAAATTTAATTGTGTGATAAAAATGGGAACATGGTAATGCTAAATTCAGAAGTACAAGTGGTAACGTGGTTATCACGTATATGAGTAATGATAATGGGAACATGGTCATTCTCAATTGAAAAGTACACATGGTAACATGATCATTATTCTTATGAGTACTTAGAAGGGGAACATGGTCATTCTATTGAGGTGTATGAATGGTAACATAGTCATATTACTTACATATGTGATGTTGGTAACATTGGAAATGTGTCTTTTAAATTAAACATTAATGAATTGGAATGATGAAACTATGAGTAATTGTTGATTCAATAAGGTTTCCTTATGACTTTTCAATTCCATTATGTTTTTAAAATCACAAAAACTATATCTCAAAGAAACTTTGATTTCCCTGAATATTTTTTTAATAAGGAAATATTTAATTCCCCAAGGAAATTTTCACTTATCGTTCTTTTCATTGTCCATGATTTAAATTCACTAAACCTCATTATTTTTATGCTTAAGTGTAATAATTGGAATCATATCTAAAACCTCAGAATACTATAAATACTTAGATATAATGTATTATATAATCAGGTTCTGAATTTAGATTTTGAATTCTATGAAATTCAGTTTCCGAATTATCTGAAATTAAAGTTCCGAATTCCATAAAATTCATATTCCTAATTTTCTGAAATTATGATTCCAAAATTTCTGAAAATTGGATTCCAAATTATTTGAAATTCAGATTCTGAATTCCTTAGAATACGGACTCCTAATTCCTTAGAATTCAATTTCCTAATTCGTTAGAATTCAAGTTCCAAATTCCTTAGATTTTAGGATTCAAATTCATTAGAATTCGGACTCCGAATTCCTTAGAATACAATATTCGAATTCCTTATAATTCAGACTCCGAATTACATTGAATTCAAATTTTTAATTCCTTAGAATTTGTACCCTTAATTCCGTAGAATTCAAGTTCTGAATTCTATAGAATTCAAGTTCTGAATTCCACAAAATCCATGCACCGAATTCGTTCGAATTCAGAATCCAAATTCTCTAGAATTCATGTTCCAAATTCAATAGAATTAACGTTCCTAATTCTTCAGAATTTAGGTTTTGAATTCCTTAGAATTCAAACTCTGAATTCCTTATAATTTAGACTCCAAAATCTATAGAATTATGATTCTGAGTTGTTTGAAAAACAAAATATGAATATCCTGGTAAAATAGAATTTGAACATTTATTTTTCCTTGGACTGTGAAAAATAGATTTGTTTGAGAAACCATATTTTACTTACTCTTGTTATAGTTATGAAACGGTGGCATTCATTCTATTTCTAACTAACTTATATTTAAGTAAAACATGTACAGGCACACCGAGATTCACAGAAAAATATGACTGTTGGAGGAGGGAGACGACAGTTGGAGAATTGCCTATAAATATGAGCTAAATTGGATGAGCTCGAAAGATAAGAGACTAACACGATTCTACAACTATAGATATTGAATGATGTTGAAGTGATTTCTGGAGAGAAATACTATCATGATTTGTGCGTAATGAACATATTGTTCAGATTTTTTTGTGAGACTTAGGTTATTGTTGTGCACTATCAAGGGCTTCCAGTGATAGGAAGACATAGGTGCTGACTACCTTAAATTCCGTGGACTGCCTTGATAAAAAAGACAGAGGTTCTGACTACCTTGATGTTTGAGGGTTTGCGACAATAGAAAAATAGACTCCAATATTCTTATCAAGGGATTACCCTAGTGTGGGTAAGATAGAATTTTATGAAAGAATGAATCAGGGGACCTTTATCCATGGTGGTTGGATATCCTACTCTTTTGGTTAAATGATTCTATACATGTTACTTGTGTTATTTAATGTTTTTTTCCACTTCATTTGATTAATAAGGAAAGTATAACTATCTTATACTTTCTTATAAATTTACTCTGATTAGTATGATTCTATATTCTTTATGGTATAATCATTGTCATTGTAAACATTTCCTATGTTTCATTTCTAGAACCATGTTTATCAAATCTATCAAGCTAGTAGAACCATGAGGTTTTGTGAATTTACCTTGTTTAACTTTGTAAAACAATTGAACGTTATATATCAACATTAAATGTTTTGAAATATTTTTTAAAGGATACAATTCACCACCTCTTGTATTTTGAGCAACTATATCATATTTCGATACTAAAATTGTTATCAAAGGAGGTATTTATAATACTTATATTCACATATATGTTTTCTTTATCAGTTTTCATTATTCTATATTTTCTTTGATTAATATTTTTACCCTATTTAAGAAATTTTATTACTCACAATTTTTTGTGGAAGGATATTTTCTTTTAGATGGAATGAATGAATGTTGGTTTGATTGAAAATCATAATCCTACTAGACCACCTATATTTTTTGGGAATGATTTTGAATACTGGAGAGACATAATAAAGAACGTTGTGATTATAATAGGTGTGGACAACTACATTATGTTAACTAGAGATTATAATATTCCTCATAATGAACATAGAACCTTTACTAATACAGATAATTTTGAATACCAGATAAACATTAATGTATGAAATTCTTTTATTTTCTACATGAATTGAAATATATACATAAAAATTTCATCCTATGAATCTGAAAATGGTATTTGGAAGAACCATGAAGTAATAGACTTTGGATGTTCCAAAGTCATTGAAACTATAAGAGCTATGCTCAAAGATTATTATCATGGTTTCTTCTTACCTTACAGAGAACCTATATGTAAGCTACAACAAAGATTCATGACCACTATCAACAACATATAATCAATGCGTGAGAAAGGATTAAATGATGAATCTCTTGTAGAAAAGATCATAGACATTATGCCTAACAAATGGGAATCCAAAAGGACATCTATAGATGAAAATAGAAATGTTACTCAAATTTCACTCGATGAGCTGTTTGGAACCCTTAATCAACATGAATCCATAATTAAGAGAGATGATGAAAATGTTAAGAAGAATAATGGAAATCTAAGTGTTGCTTTTAAAACAACTTCTAATCATATAAATTCCAAAACACAAGAGAGAGTTACAAGATCAAAATCTCAGAAGGTTTTTATTCAATCTGATTCCAGTGAAATTGAAACTTCAAAAAATGAGTTATCCAATCTTTCTTGGAGGATGAAAAATATTGATGGGACGAATTAATTTGAGTATAGATATAAAAAAAAGATATAAAGTACAAAAAAGACTCAAATTTCACTTGTCATGAATGAAAAAGTGTAGGGAATATAAGGTCAGATTGTCCTTGTCTTAAGAAAATGTATTTAAAGGAAAAAAATTCTGAGAGGAGTAGAATGAATTTATACAAAGATAAAGCTAAGAATGTTTTAAAAGATAATGACACTTGGAGTGCCAGTGGTGGAGACACTTCTAATGAATCCTCAGTGTATCAATATTCTAGTCAGAATAATCTAGGTTTACTTGCCATGTTACCTATTGAAAATCATTATTTAATGTTCAAGATACACAATTCTGAATCCATAACCAATGAGTCCTTGAATTATTATTATAGTGATAGTGAATATTATGAATCTTCAGATGAATAATCTTTTTCTGATGAAGATAATAATTTACATAATTATGAATAATTTTCTATGTTTTCTAAGCTCTTTGATAATTAAAATTCAAATGTCATGAAAAAGCGTGATAAGGAAAATTCAATAATTTCTATTCTTACTAAAGAAGTATCATATCTTTATACAGATATTGAAAAGAAAATTTATGATTTTCAAAATATTTAAAAAACACTTGAGGAAGTTAATTTTGAGAAGGATAAACTTCCAAATGATTTAGAAAATGTAATTTATAAGAAAATAGGTTTTAGAGACTTAGTCCTGTGTTAAAACAAATGTTTTCGAGGATAAATAATTAGTAGTTAGACTGAATTCGGAAATGTTTTTTTAAGGAAGTGTTTTTAAAAATTTAACTTGGTAAAGGACAACATTGAAAAAATGTATTCCTAAATTCAACATCTAAGGAATAATTCTGGATTTGGTTATACTAATTCAAAACTAGTTTTTAGTAACAAATATTTTGTTCCTAAAAGTACTCTATTCTTTACTAAGTCTTACTGTTGTGGGAACTGGGAAAGAAAATCCATAAAAAAGACTCAGTATTTAGGTTTTCATAAATCTTATTTTTCAAGGAAAATGTGGATTCCTAAGATATTACATTCTGAAATTTCCAGATCCAAGAATGTTTGGGATCTGAAAGTCTAACACTTTTATTTTCAGAAAAGAAAAGATAGTACCAACAGAAATACATGGTACATGGATAGTGGATGGTCCCAGTACATGACTGGTAATAAAAACATCTTTCAAAAGATTATAAAGACAAATTGAGGAAAAGAAATATAAAGACCCATACTATACTTACATTGTTATTACATCAAAATTGAAGCACACTTATTACAATATATAACAAAACCATGAAATGACTGTATAGGTATAGTGTCTTTAGAAACTGGAAAGCATAAACAACTGGTTCATAAAGCATCTACTTTTCCTCCCTTTAATTTCATTATATCTAGAGTCTCTTTTTGGAATATTCTACTTAATAACCTTCTTCCTGACCTGGGGATATAAAACATACAAAAGGGTGAGCTCAAATGCTCAGTAAGGGTAAACAGAAGAAATATCAATCACATCATATACATAAGCACATAACTTTTGGAAATCTTAACCTGCAAAAGAGATCATAATTTCATAACATGGGATAAATCATAGTAGTGAAATGTAATCCCAATAATCATAACCTAAAACACGAAACTTTGTGTCATACACACATAATCATTGAGAATCATTTCTTGTTAGTCAAGACTCGTTTCCAAGACTATCATATTGGACAAAGTCCACTTCTAAACCGAGTTCACTCCTCATTTTAGTCCTGTTTCACTGAACCGGTTTAACCTGCCGTTCTAGCCATGTCTAATCTCATTAGATATAAAATCATTACCCAATTCATTGGAGGGAGATATAGTTCCCACCCATCTCATAATGATACCATTCTTATGTGTTCCACAAAATCAGAAAACCATACATCATAGCATAACACATGTAATAAGAATGGGAATCTTAAACATCGTGACATCATAAAACATTTAATATAATATAAAGGAATTCATAAAAATATAATTCCATCACAACATAATCAAATAAATGAAATAATATGGATAAAAACATGACCCTTTATTATCTTAGATGGAAAATAATTTTGATAAAACACTTGAACTCCATTTCTTGAGGAAAATATCCTTTCTGCTTTAAAAACACTTTTCCTTTCTTAACATGTCATAAAATTATTAACTAAAAGAAGTTGATTAAAAATAAACATGGAAACTTGTAAATGAATCTTCTAGGAAATAATTTTTTAAAAATCCATTCATGGCGTATAAGTTAAAAAACATTCTTCGTACTTTTGTCGGAAAAGTCAAAAAGTACCTCGTACGAAAAACGACAAAAGATTCCTTTCATATCCTTTACTAAAAACTCACCGAAGGGTAATATTGGATTTAAAAAATTGTAGGTGGATGGAAATAATATTACATATTGAGGAAAAATGGATGTGGATGATAAAATACACCCCAGTATGTTTCAAAGTATAAACAATCTCGGATAAAAATGAGATTGTGATATTTCCCTTACCTTAGGTCTGATTTGGCTCGTAAGTGTCCAAACCTCCTGTATAATGATTTAAATAATGTAATTGACTTATTCGATAATCATAATTATTGTTATGGTATCATATATGGTCATATTCTTAGCTTCTTATTAGTAATACTTCATTCCAACTTGTTATTCGGGTGTTTATTACTTTTTGTTCTTATGCGTGATTTGTCGAATAAATTCTTATTATTCTCTTTAGGTTATAGATACCTAATTTCCAGAATGTTATTAGTGCAATATATGTCCTATTCATTCATTCAATTCATTTATATAATCATTATGTAATGAAGATCATGTAGAACGAGTCGCATCACATCGTGGAGACGGTATTCCGTACGTACGCACGAGCGATGATATCATTCCCGAGAACATGGAATTGTATTGGAGTGTATGTATACTATTTTAGAATTAAAATAACCTTACAATAATAATATATAGTCATTATTTACACCATTATACCTATCCAAGTAAGGTGGTGGTGGAAAGTAGATTACACCACGGCGTGGAGACGGTATTCCATACGTACGCACGCGTGGTGATTTCATTTTCCGTAGGATGGATAGATTGTGAAATAGGGTTGTTTCATACTTATAATAACATATCAGTATATGAGTGATATTGATGTTATTACTTCATAATGAAACAACTAAAGAAGAAGAAGTGGAAGAAGAAATAAAGATGAAAGAATCGGTAACAGACATTACCTCTTCTTTGAAGTGCTTCTTTGAGACCTCCTTTTAGGGCACTAAAATTACTCTTTGAAGAAGACCAGGACCTCTAGGATGTCTCTAGGGAAGTGAAGAGGATAATGTGGTAGGGGTTGTCCGATCTTGAAGGCTCAAAGTGGTGTGAGGAAGAGAGGGAGGAGGTTCCCTTTTATAAGGGAGGAGAGGGACACCTTTGGAATAACTAAAAATATTGTTTTATTATAAAGCCAAATTCGGTTTTAAATAGATCCAAATTGATTTATTTCGAAGATAAGGTGGGGATGGGTCGAAATACTCTCATCCTATAGAATTTAGATAAGTTTAGGTTCCTATATGGATCTTATCATTAAGTTAAATAATTTTACTTTTACCCTGTCTTCTTGTGTTCTTACATTATAAGGTTAATAAACGTACTATAACAATCCAAACGAACCCAAGTTGTTTATTATTAATATATATGACATTATATAAGTCATTTCGCCGAACCTTAGATTTTTAGGAATAAAATAACAATTAATAATATAATATTTGTTTTAAAAACTATTTTATGTCAATTTTGACACTATTTAGTAATTGATTTTTGTGAAAATCATAACAGAATTAGTAGGTCTAAAAAAGTTAATTAAATCAATAATAACGTGTCATATTAACCTATAAAATTAATGTAATTCCTAAAAAGTCTCAAATTACATTTATTTGGGTATTTATATCATCAATTATGTCAATATTTCATTAATAAGATAATTATTGAATCATCTTTGTGTCATAAATAAATTACATTATTTAATGTCTAAAAATTTAAAATAAAATACCATTATGTAGGAAATCTATTTAGATTTCTAATGAATATTTATAGTCTAATTTATCTTTTTTATAACCTTATATTAAATATTATTTACTTATTAAACTTTGATTTTAACTATTTTAGCCCTTCTTTAAATAAATTAATAATAAATGCCCTAATCTAATCCAAGTGGGCCTAAATGGTCATATTTTATTCCTAAGATTGTTTTTGGTCGAATTACACTCATCCAATAGAATTAGGACATGTGTTAAGGTAATAATAATATCATTTTTACTGTTAATTACCCTATTTAATTTTAACCATGGTAAATAAAAGTAAAAAGTTACTATTCACCAAAAATTATTTTCATCTCACTGAACAACATATTACTTATTGACATCAACCATGTCTCTCATATTTTTGAAATTCCACTCACAGAAGCGGTAAAATTATGTTTTATGAAAAATTCAGTTTTTTAACTACCACTTAGTGATTTCACTATTCATCAAAAATTGAATGTTTTCAGAAAAATACCAAAATTTCACCCTAGGATAATTTCGATATTCCGAATCCAAAAATGAAGTCCATTTTGAAAAATAAAATTTATAAAATTTCAAAACATGGTTATTAATATTCATAACGGCTAGTTTTAATATTATTTTATTAGCATATCATTGTTTAGTGAAACTCGGTTTTGCATACGACGCAAGCTACTGAGGAAGGTCTCGATTTCGTGTAAAGGAAGCCAAGCAAGTGTTGTGTGTAGAAAAATATTCCTTTGATGATTTATATAACATAAAAGTATCGGGTGTTACATTCTACCCCCCTTAAAATGAATTTCGCCCTCGAAATTCGTCACTTTGTAACAAACTGATGAGGATACCTCTCCCTCATCATATACTCAAGCTCCCACGTAGCTTCATGTAATTGGTGGTTCCTCCATAAAACTTTCACCAATCGAGTGGTCTTGTTTTGTAGGACTTTTTCGCTATGATCCAGAATCTCTATAGACTGTTCTTCATAAGAAAGATCCTGCTCCAGTGTTAAAACTTCTGAGTTGAGTACATGTGAAGGATCAGGTATGTACTTTCTCAGGAGAGATACATGGAACACATCGTGAACTTGAGAGAGATTTGGTGGAAGCTCCAATCGGTAAGCTACCTTTCCTACACGATCCAGTATTTCGAAAGGACCGATATATCTAGGGCTCAACTTCCCCATCATTCCAAATCTCATGACCCTCTTCCAGGGAGATATTCGTAAGAACACTTTATCACCCACTTCAAACTCTAGGTCGTTTCATCGGTTGTCGGCGTAACTTTTCTGTCGACTCTGAGCTGCTCTTATGTGTTGTTGAATAGATCTGACCTTTTCTGCCATTTCATCAACGAGATCAGGTCCTAATAGCTTTCTTTCCCCAACTTCATCCCAGCAAGTTGGAGTCTTGCATTTCTTTCCATAGAGAGCGTCATAAGGAGCCATCTGAATACTGGAGTGAAAGCTATTATTATAAGAAGATTCCACCAAAGGTAGGTGTTGATCCCAACCACCTTTGAAATCCATAGAGCAAGATCTCAACATATCTTCTAGAGTTTGAATTGTTCTCTCAGACTGACTGTCTGTCTGAGGATGATAAGCAGTGCTGAAACTCAACTCTATATCCAGAGTATGTGGAAGACTTCGACAGAACTTCGAGGTAAATCTCAGATCCCGATCAGATATAATAGAAAGTGGTACTCTATGCAATCTTACCACTTCCTTTACATATATCTGGGCAAGCTCATCCAGAGAGAAATCCTCTCTAATAGCAATGAAGTGTGCAGATTTTGTAAGACGATCCATTATTACCCAGATAGAATTATTGCCTTTGGATGTTTTAGGAAGTCCTGTGACAAAGTCCATAGTGATGTTTTCCCATTTCCATTCGGGTATGGGTAATGTTTGTAACATCCCCTTAGACTTCTATCTATCAGCGTTAACTTGTTGACAAACCAAGAATCGAGAGACATATTCAGAAACATCTCTTTTCATGCCATCCTAATAGGAGTACTCTTTTAGGTCCCTATACATCTTCGTGCTTCCAGGATGAATAGAGAATGAAGAACTATGAGCCTCATCCAGCAGCTCCTTCTTTAATTCGGGGATGGGAGGATCAGAAACCCGATTCCTGAACATTATTATTCCATCACAATCAAGGTTGAATTCAGGAACATTTCTCACCTTCTTTTGTAACTCGAAATCTTCATTCTGTGCCTCTTTAATCTTCACATGTATATATGGTTGAACATTTATGTGAGAAAGATAAGATTTTCCCCTTTCATTATAATTCCAAGATCCATCATTTGTAAATCCATAAATATTGGATCTTTTGTGATCCTCATCATTGATAAACTAGCATGGTCTTGTCGACTTAATGCATCTGCCACCTTGTTTTCTTTCCCAGTGTGGTAATGAATTGAGCAGTCGTAATCCTTAATCAGCTCCAACCATCTTCTTTGGCGCATATTCATCTCCTTTTGTGTAAAAATATAATTTAAACTTTTATGATCAGTATAAATATCACACCTCTCACCAAAGGGTAATGCCTCCAAATCTTTAATGCAAAGATTACCGCAGCTAACTCTAAATCATGAGTTTGCTAATTTTTCTCATTTATTTTCAACTGTCGTGAGGCATAAGCTATCACCATATCATTTTTCATAAGAACACACCCCAAACCTATTCTTGGATGCGTCACTATAGATCACAACCCTTTCTCCACTACAAGGCAGTGTGAGCACAGGTGCACTGGATAACCTTCTTTTCAACTCCTTGAAATTCTCTTCACATTCCTCCGTCCAAACAAACATAACTCCTTTTTGAGTCAACTTGGTGAGTGGATTAGATAATCGTGAAAAATCTTTCACAAAACGTCGATAATATCCAGCCAAACCAAGAAAACTTCGGATCTCAGTTACTGTTGTTGGTCTCGACCATCTTTCGATAACCTCTGTTTTTGCTGGATCCACAGATATCCCCTCTTTTGAGATTATGTGACCCAAAAATGAAACTTTTTGAAGCCAAAATTCACACTTGGTAAATTTGGCATAAAGCTTCTCCTTGCTTAGGGTCTTCAATATAATTCTCAAGTGATCTTAATGTTCTTCCTTTCTCTTTGAATAGACAAGAATATCGTCTATAAAGACTACCACAAATTGATCAAGATAGTCTCTAAAGACACTATTCATCAGATCCATAAAGATAGCAGGGGCATTAGTAAGACCAAATGGCATCACTATAAATTAATAGTGTCCATACCTTTTACGGAAAGTCGTCTTTGGTATATCCTCCCTTTTGACCCTTAATTGATGATACCCTGAACGAAGATCAATCTTGGAAAAGTATTGAGTTCCGCGTAGTTGGTCAAATAGGTCATCAATGCGTGGGAGGGGATATTTTTCCTTGATAGTGATCTTGTTATGTTCTCGATAATCAATTCAGAGTCTCATTGATCCATCATTCTTCTTAACAAACAGAACAGTTGCACTCCAAGGTGACGCACTAGGGCATATGAACCCCTTATCAATATTCTCTTGGAGTTGCTTCTTCAATTCCTGCAACTCAATTGGGGCCATTCTATAAGGTGTCTTTGAAATAGGCAAAGCATCCGGTACGAGTTCTATTGAAAAATCAACTTCACGATTCGGTGGAAGACCCAGTAATTCCTCCAGAAAGACATCATCAAACTCCCGTACAATGGGAATATTCTTAATTGTGAGTTTCTCACCAACCATTTGAGATAAATAACCTTCATTTAGTTGAATCAATACCCATAAAATCGAAGAAATTTTCACTGGAAGGTTATGTTCATCCTTGCATCGATAGATGATCATAGATTGATCTGGAATATGAAATGTGACTTACCTTCTTTGGAAAATGATATGAGCTCCATGTGGAGTAAGAAAATCCATGCCAAGAATCAAATAAAATTCCACTATAGGAAGGATCACAAGATTTATAGGAAGCAAATTCCCACAAACATCAATCAGAGAAGAATTATAAACTTTTGAGGTGACTGTTGTGCCATTAGGGGTTGTCACAGCTAACTCAACATCTAACTATTGAGGTAATATGGTGATATTCTTAGAAAATTCTTTAGAAATAAAGGAGTGGGTGGATCCAGAATCAAATAAAACATTTGCTACATTAGAGTGGATAGTAATTGTACCTTTCACCACATCGTTATCATACTCCACATCGCTAATAGAAATTGCATGTGACTTTCCTTTGTCTTTAGCCTTTAGAGTTTTTTGACGTTGACCATCATCATCAAACCTTGGAATTGGGAATTTATTGGTATAATTCCCCATCTCCTTGCACTTGAAACATTGAAGTGTAGTAGGGTTATTCTGTGTATCCCTTCATTGTTTTCATCATTAGATATCTTCTTCCCATCATTGCTACATTCAAATTCCCGATGACCTTCCTTTCCACATTTGAAACATTTACTTGTCCCTTTAAGACAACTCCCTCCATGTTTCTTTCCACACTTTGAGCATAAGGGAAAGCTCATCTTCTTTTCAGTGTGATCTTTAGATTTTCCTTTGAATTCAATTTTCCTGTTCTTATCAAACCCATATGACTGATGGGTTACTCCAATCACCATCTCGGCACATCAAACGATTTCCTCATAGCTATTGAAGTCCTTTATGGCTAATGCCCTTCGAAGACTTGTTTTTAAGCCACTAAAGAATCGATCGATCTTACTCTCAGGTTGGATAATAATACCAGAAGCGTACCTTGCAAGTCTTGTAAAATTTTCTTCATAAGTACCAACATATTCATCATCCTTTTTTCATCAGTTTAGGAAACTCTTTCTCCATCTTTGTTTGGAGAATACGAGGGAAGTACTTATTGAAAAATAAGTTCTTGAACTCGTCCCATTCCATGGACTCAATTTCATCCCTTTGCCTCATATTCTTAATAAGATTCCACCGTTGATCAGAATCTCCTTCCAAACTATACAATGCTAGGTTGACTTTATCATTTTCAGATCATTGAAGAAATGAAAATATCTTTTCAGTAGTATTAATCCATTTTTTTAGCAACTAATGGATCAGTAGAACCGCAAAAAGAAGGTGGATGCTACCTCATGAAGGATTCAACAAAATTTTTCTCTTTACTTTGCTCGTTTGGAAGTCATGCATGATTCATTGCTTGAGAAAGTTGTGTGAGCATGGCTATAAGATTTTTCATTCCGTCTCCCATAATGTTTGGTTGCTCTGGGGGACAATAATTGCATTACCCGTCACATTCTTCATTAACACGGTTCCTTCGGGTTCCAGCCATTGACTAAAACCAAGAAGAATAGTGTGATCAACACTAATTATAATAGGAAAACCACATAATCAGGAATAAAATTTAACACTTAAGGTCTTATCCTAGATTATTCATGGTCATTTCTAAAACACTAAGATTGTGTTATATTCTTATAATTATCCTTAGGGTTCTTACTAAGGCTTTCACATCCTAGTTTCCAAAGGTTGACTATACCTTTCCTCTAATACCAACAATAATGAACCATACTTTACATACATTGTTATTACATAAAAATTGAAGCACACTTATTACAACATATAAAAAAACCATGAAAGGACCGTATAAGTATAGTGTCTTTAGATACTAGAAAGCATAAACAACTGGTTCATAAAGCATCTACTTTGCCTCCCATTTATTTCATCATATCTAGAGTCCCTTTTTGGAATATTCTACTTAATAACCTTCTTTCTGACCTGGGGATATAATACATACAAATGGGTGAGCTCAAATTCTCTGTAAGGGTAATCAAACGAAATATCAATCACGTCATATACATAAGCACATAACTTTTGGAAATCTTAACATGCAAAAGAGATCATAATTTCATAACATGGGATAAATAATAGTAGTGAAATGTAATCCCAATGATCATAACTTAAAACATGAAACATTGTGGCATACACACATAATCATTGAGAATCATTTCTTGTTAGTCCAGACCCATTGCCAAGACTATCTTAGTGGACAAAGCCCACTTCTGAACCGAGTTCACTCCTCGTTTTAGTCATGTTTCACTAAACCGGTTTAACCTGCTGTTCCAACCATGTCTATATCATGTGATATAAAATCTTTACCCAATTAATTGGAGGGAGATATAGGTCCCACCCGTCTCATAATTATACCATTCTTATGTGTGCCAAAAAATCAGAAAACCATACGTCATAGCATAACCCATGTAATAAAAATGGGAATCTGAAACATCGTGACATCATAAAACAATTCATATAAGATAACGGAATTCATAAAAATATAATTCCATCACAACATAATCAAGTCATTGTAATAATAGTGATAAAAACAAAACCCTTTATTATCTTAGATGGGAAATAATTTTGATAAAACACTTGAACTCCATTCTTGAGGAAAATATCCTTTCTACTTCAAAAAAACTTTTCCTTTCTTAACATGTCATAAAATTATAAACTAAAAGAATTTGATTAAAAATAAACTTGAAAACTTGTAAAGAAATCTTATTTGAAATAATGTTTTAAAAATCCATTCATTCTGTATAAGTTAAAAAAGCATTATTCGTACTTTTGTCGGAAAAGTCAAAAAATACCTCGTACAATAAATGACAAAATATTCCTTTCATATCCTTTACTAAAAACTCACCGAAGGGTAAAATTGGATTTAAACAAATGTAGGTGGATGGAAATAATATTAAATATTGCGGAAAAATGGATGTGGATGATAAAATACACCCCAATAAATTTCAAAGTATAAACAATCTCGGATAAAAATGCGATTGTGATATTTCCCTTACCTTAGATCTGATTTGCCTCGTAAGTGTCCGAAACTCCTGTATAATGATTTAAATAATGTTATTGACTCATTACAGGATCATAATTATTTTTATGATATCATATATGGTCATATTCTTATCTTCTTATTAGTAATACTTCATTACAACTTGTTATTCGGGTGTTTATTACTTTTTGTTCTTATGCGTGTTCTGTCAAATAAATTCGTATTCTTCTCTTTAGGTTATAGATACATCATTTGAAGAATGTTATTAGTGTAATATTTATCATATTAATTCATTCAATTCAATTATATAATCATTATTCAATGACGATCAAGTAGAACGAGTCGCATCACATCGTGGATACGGTATTCCGTACGTACGCACGAGCGATGATATCGTTCCCATGATCATGGAATTGTATTGGAGTGTATTTATACTATTTCAGAATCAATATAAAATTACAATAATCATATATAGTCTTTATTTACACCATTATACCCATCCAAGTAAGGTGGTGGTGGAAAGTAGATTACACCACGGCATGGAGACAGTATTTCGTACGTACGCACGCGCGGTGATTTCATTTTCTGTAGGATGGATAGATGGTGAAATAGGGTTGTTTCATACTTATAATAACATATCAGTATATGAGTGATACTTATGTTATTACTTAATAGTTAAACATATAAAGAAGAAGAAGTGGAAGAAGAAATGAAGATGAAAGAATCAGTAACGGACATTACCTCTTCTTTGAAGTGCTTATTTGAGACCACCTTTTAGGGAAATAAAATTGGTCTTTGAAGAAGACCAGGACCTCTACGATGTCTCTAGGGAAGTGTAGAGGAGAAAGTGGAAGGTTTTGGCCGAGCTTGAAGGCTCAATGTGGTGTGAGGAAGAGAGGGAGGAGGTGCCCTTTTATAAGGGAGGAGAGCGGCACCTTTGGAATAACTAAAAATATATTTTTTTATAAAGCCAAATTCGGTTTTAAATAGCTCCAAATTCATTTATTTATAATCTAAGGTGGGTATGGGTTGAAATACTCTCATAAAATATAATTTAGACAAGTTTAGGTTCCTATTTTGACCTTATCATTTAGATTTAACATTAAGTTAAATAATTTTACTTTTACTGTGTCTTCTTGTGTCCTTACACTATAAGGTTAATAAAAATACTATAAAAATCCAAAAGAACCCAAAGTTGTTTATTATTAATATATATAACCCTATCTAAGTCATTTGGCCTAACCTTAGATTTTTAGGAATAAAATAAAAATTAATAATATAATATTTGTTTTAAAAACTATTTTATATCTATTTTGACACTATTTTGTAATTTATTTTTGTGAAAATCATAAAAGGATTATTAGTTATAAGAAAGTTAATTAAATTAATAATAACATGTCATATTAACCTATAAAATTAGTGTTATTCATAAAACGTCTCAAATATAATTTATTTGGGTATTTATAAAATCAATTATGTCAATATTTCCTTAATAAAATAATTACTGCATCATCATTGTGTCATACATAAATTACATTATTTAATGTCTAAAAATTACAAATAAAATACCCTTATATAGGAAATTTTTTTAGCTTTCTAATGAATATTTATAGTAGAATTTATCTTATATATAACCTTATATTAAAAATTATTTACTTATTAAACTTTGATTTTAACTATTTTAACCATTCTTTAAATAAATTAATAATAAATGTCTTAATCTAATCCAAGTGGGCCTAAATGGTAATATTTTATTCCTAAGATTGTTTTTGGTCGCATTAAACTTATCCAATAGAATTAGGACATGTGTTAGGATAATAATAATATCATTTTTACCCTTAATTACCCTATTTACTTTTAATCGTGGTAAATAAAAGTAAAAAGGTACTATTCACCAAAGATTATTTTCATCTCATTGAACCACATTTTACATACTAACATCAACCTTGTCTCTCATTTTTTTGAAATTCCACTCACAGAAGCGGTAAAATTAAGTTTTATGAAAAATTCATTTTTTTAACTACCACTTAGTGGTTTCACTATTCATCAAAAATTGAAAGTTTTCAAAAAAATACCAAAATATCACCCTAGGATAATTTTGATATTCCGAATCCAAAAATGAAGTCCATTTTGAAAAATAAAATTTATAAAATTTCAAAAAGGGGTTATTACTAATCATAACGGATAGTTTTATTAATATTTTATTAGCATATCATTGTTTAGTGAAACTCGGTATTGCGTACGACGCAAGCTATCGAGGAAGGTCGCGATTTAGTGTAATGCAAGACAAACAAGTTTTGTGTGTAGAAAAATATTCCATTGATGATTTATATTACATAAAATTCTCGCGTGTTACAAGAAACGTTTAGTGATAATGCTCAGGGAGAAATTATTGTTATAGGTAGTATTGTACTTCTTGGAAAAACATTTGTTTCAAATGTTTTATATGTTAAGGGTCTTAGGAACAACCCTATTAGCATAATTAAATTATCTGATGAAGTTTAACTTGTGAATTTTAGGAATGACAAGTGTTCAGTACACAATTCCAGGGAAGTGTTTATTCTTTCTGCAAATAGGCAAGAGAATGTATACACACTAAACTTAGAAGAACATAGAAGCCAAGATATTCCTTGTCTTAGCGTAGTGGAAGTTCATTCATGATTATGGAATAGAAGGTTAGGACACTATAAACTTGAGAACCTTTGAAAACTCTCTATGAAAATACTAGTTATGGATATGCCAGATTATAGATTTGATTCTTCAAATGTTTGTGATCCTTGTCAATATGGAAAGAAACATAAATCATTTTTTATATCTGTTGGTTAAGTCTCAAACACTGATGCATAACATTTGGTCCATATGGAACATTTTGGTCTAACACAAACTAGAATCATTAGAGGAAAATATTACATATTTTTCATAGTTAATGATTATATAATATTTACATGGGTCTATTTTCTAGAAATGAAATATGAAGCCTTTTCATATATAAAAATTTTTAGTGCCCATGTTAAAAATGAGAAAAACCTTCTTTTGAAAACTATTCATAGTGATCATGGAGAAGAATTTCAAAATTCTGATTTTGAAACTTTTGTAGTAGAAAATACATTACTCATGACTTCTCAACAACAAAAACTCCTCAACAAAATGGGGTTGTTGAATGAAGAAACGCGATTCTTCAAGAAATAAGAAGAACCATGTTGATTGAATATTCAATAGACAAACATTTTTGGGCTAAAGCTGTATGTGTTTCTTGTTACATGATAAATTGAGTTTTGATTAGTCCATTTATTAATAAAACACTTTATGAGTTATGGAATGGTAAAAAAGGACTTTCCTACTTCATGGTTTTTGGTTGAAAATTATTAATTTGGAACACCAAAGTTAATCTACATAAAATCACCCCAAAATATGACTGAGAAATTTTTTAGGATACTCCACAACCTCTAAGGATTATAGTGTTTTCAATAAAAAAAACATGTACTATTGAAGAAACAGTACATGTTAAATTCGATGATACCAATCCCTTTGTTTTTAAAAAACCTCAACCTACATCATCGAATGTGTATTCAAAAACTAATTATAAACCCTTGATATAAGTCCATTCTAATATGAAAAATGTTCAATAAAATTTTTCTGATGCATTTATCCCATAAGAATTCTTACCGTATGTTGATATACAGGTTTTACAAAACCCAAGTCCATTGTTTCTTAAAAATCATCCCAGTGATAGTATCATTGGGGATGTAAATCGACATGTAAGGACAAGAAGTTCATTAAAAAATGATATAGAACATATAGAATTTCTCTTCAAATTAGACCAAAAAATAACCAATAAATCTTTAAGTGAGGATGATTGGATAAAATCTATGCAATATGAGCTAAATGAAATCAAAAGGAATAAAGTCTTTACCTTGGTTGAAAGACCTATAGAAACTACTACTATTGGAGTAAATGGGTTTTTAGAAATAAGTGTGAGGAAAGTGGAATCTTAGTAGGAAATAATGTTATGTTAGTTTCTAAAGTCAACAATCAGCAAGATGGAATAGACTATAAAGAAACCTATGCTCCAGTATCTTGACTTGAATCAATTTATATTCTACTTGCCATTGTAGCATTATTTAACTTCAAACTTTTTCAAATGGATATTAAATGTGCTTTTCATAATTTATTTGTTCAAGAGGATTTTTTTAATGAACAACATCCTAGTTTTGAAGATTTGAAACATCCTGAACATGTTTTCAAACTTACTAAATCTTCATATGGAGTTAAAAAATCCCCTAGAGATTGGTAAGATAAACTAATAGAATTATTGCTTCAAAAAAGTTATGATAAAGGAAATGTTAATCCAATCCTTTTTATAATGAAATGTAAGGTAAATGTTTTTACTGTTCATGTTTATGTTGACAACATTATATTTGTTTCAACTTAGCAATCTCTAACTAATTCCTTTGCGGATCTAATGAAATCTGAGTTTGTAATGAGTATGGTGGGTGAGTTAAAATTTTTCTTTGGTTTTCAAATTTCTCAAAACCCAGAAGGAATATATATATCTCAACATAAGTATATTAAATAAATTATTAAAAATTATGGATATTATAACACTAAGAGTATATGTACTCCCATTTTTACCTCAAATTCACTTGATCTTGATGAAGCTGGGAAACCAGTAGATCAAACATCATTTAGAGGTATGATAGGAATTCTTCTTTACTTGATAGCTAGTCATCCAGACTTAATGTTTTTAGTATTCTCATGTGAAAGATATCAATACAATCCTATGGAATCTCATTTAAAGGATATGAAAAGTATTTTTCAATACTTAATGGGTATCATGGATTTAAGACTCTTTTATACTTCTGGAAATGATTTTTTTAAATATTTTATCGGATGCTGACTTCGGTGGATGTAGAATCGATAGGAAAATTACATCCAGAACTTGTCATTTTTTAGGAGATTCATTAGTTTCATGGTCATGACAAAAGCAACACTCAGTAGTACTTTCCACTACTGAAGCTGAATATGTAGCAGCTGGAAGTTGTTGTGCTCAAGTGTTGTGGATGCAACACACACTCACATACTATGGTATGATTTTTACCAAAACAAAAATAATGTGTGATAATAATAGATCCATTTCCTTATGTAGAAACCCTGAACATCACTCTTGTGAAAAAAACATAGATATTAGACATCAATTTCTTAGGGATCACACTCCAAATGGATATATTATTCTTTAATTTATCGGAACACAAGATCAACTTGTTGAAATTTTCACTAAATCATTACCCTCCGATAGATTTGAATATATTAAACAGAAGTTTGGAACTATAACTATAAGGTAATTATCCATATTTACTTCTTGTTGAAACCTATCTCCTTACAGTAAGAAACATATTTTCAAATAGGGAGTACATTTACAAATTTATAAAAAAAATTGTCAAAATATTGTGTAGTAAATTTTTTTTCGTAATCACGTTTTGTTTCCATAATCTGATTTCTGGAATCAATTTTTTAAAATTAATTTTTTTTTTCAGATTCTAAAGTTACTCAAGATGATTTTTTCCCCATTGTGAATAATTTTCCAAAAATCCAGAAGGTATGATTTCTTTTCTACGTTTTCATAATCGTCTTTTACTTGTTGGTATTTTCTTTATGTATTAAATTTTTTGGATTCATTTTTATCCCTTAAATCTGAATGTTTTTCTTAAAAACCCTCAAAAACCCAGAATCTATAAAAATCTATCTTCTATTATTATCTCAAATGTAAGATTTGATCATAAGTTTTTTCAACCGTTGGATCAACCATGGATTTTTAATAGTCAACTAAATCGCTTATATAAATCACCCTTGATGGTTGTACCTCATCGGGTTTTCAAGATTTTGTGTACTTAATCTCTGACTCTGTATTTTAAGGATTTTTTGAATCTTTAAATGTTTCCTCAGTTCCGAATGTCTGCAGAATCTTCTCCTGAGAGATAAATTTCGATGGTTATGGAAATATTTGAATGAAAGATATATCGACGGAGGCTTGTTGTTCAAAAATACCTCGACAAGTATGATTTTATTGTCTCCAAAAACATTATTCTAAATTAATGGTAGAACCATTATATTTCAATGCTGAAGGCACAAGATCTGGTGTATATAGAGTTGATGGTAGAGTTTTATAAAATAGTTAGTTTTTTCAAAGAAAAGGGGAAATGTAAATTTTCTTTCAAGTGTTATAGAAAGGAATATTCTGTTTCATATAGAACGTATGCAAGTCTAATTGGTATTCCTTATGAAGGGGATGTAGGGTTTTGTACCCAAAAATTACTTGATGAATCAGGATCCTTTAACAAGGAGAAGGCAATAGAATGTATTTGGTTGAAAGGAGTGAAGACTACATAGATCAGTCATCTTTCTACAAATTTTTGGATTCATGAATTCTAGGTTCAAGGATTTATAATTCCAACAAAAGGGGATATGGATACCCTAAAGAAGAGTGACATCTATATTCGGGATTTCTCGGTGAATCTATAGATGATAAACATGGTTACGTATTTCTTGGTAACGATTGAGAATATCATGAATGGAAATATGAACTCTCTGATTATTATTTATCTAGAGATGCTTTCAATGATCATTATTCTTATCCTTTAGTACTTCAAAAAACCATGCAGTTCCAAACCATGGAATTACAAAGTTATGTTGTTGAGTGATGACACATTAAGGAGAATGAAGATTGGATTTTCCAGTGAATCCAGGCAATTCTTTGACCTTTCTGAATATGATTTAAATGCTTTCTAAATAATGGAAAAATTGGATGAAACCACTATGAAGGGTGGAAGGAATAGAAAGGATTAGGACCTGGAAGATAAATAAAAAACTCTTTTGACTAAGAAATCTCAATCAGCACCTCCAAATACAAAGAAGAAAAATGCATATCCTAATGATGTTTTGGATTAGTGGAGAGAATATAAGAAGAACCAGATGGAAGTGAAACCTTAGTTTGTCTTGGACCTTGCTAAAGCAAAATCAATGAATGAAATGGATGTTATGAATCTGGAAAAGGAACATATAGAAACGGAAGCAAAGGAAGAAATTTTTGGAAGCATAATTCGTTCAATACATTCTCAAGGCTATTGAAAGAGCCTCTGAAAAAATTCTGGTACCGAAATTTTTTTTAACAGAACCATGACCAGAGACTCCAAGAAAGAAAGTGGTGGTTCTAAAATGACTTCAAGAAGAAGAAATTGCTTAACAAGTGGAAGAAGAAATAGAAGAAGAGGAGGTGGTGGAAGAAGAATGGAATGAATCAGATGATGTTATAAAACAAGTTGAAGAGTTCCATGAGAAGGAAAGTCCATCTATGAAATTATTAATCCAGACTTTCCAAGATGAATCCTTAAAAATTGCTACATTGGGAGAAGACAAGAAGGGTGAAGAAGAAGTGAATAAGCCAACAGATGATGAAAGAAGTAATCATGATTTTATTCATCCAGATGATTTGGTGGATAAGGTAGAGAATGAAGATGTTTTGGAAGAAAAGATTGTTCAGCTATATGACAGTGAGCATGAATCATCTAAATAATAATTTATCATTCCGAGAGAAAAAAGGGAAAGTAGGTGGTTGTAGACCCACCAAGTAAAACCATAGTGAAGAAGAAAGATGTTGGTGCCTCCTCAATGAGGAAATATGAGGATATTGAAAAACATTCCTGACCATCCAATCTTTCGGATTCAGAATCATATTCTCTTGGGAATGATTTTTTTATCTATTCATTAATGAAGCTGGTTGATACTATTTTGTTATTTCCACGCATTGATTCGGGATGTCTGATTCTTCAGCATACCATAAATCAGAAGCCAGAATTATTTTCCATGGTGATGGATAAATGTGTTGCACTAGAGGTAGATTTCAAGACATTCCTCATAGGTTATGTGACCCATAAATGATTGTGTATGAAGTTGAAAAAATGGTCAAAGAAGGTTATTGAGAAAATGATAATTTTTTATGAATTCTATTTTTTTAAGGATGCTTTTTATACTGAATTTGGGATGATTAAAGATATTTCAAATAGTTTTGAGGAAACGTTATGTCTTAAAGTTACTACATAGAAGAAGGAAGTAAAGGATTTGAATGGAAAGATTAACTATGAAACCATGAATTGGAAAATGGAAAGAGATAATAGAATGGAGATTGAAGAAAAGCTTGTTAAGTAAGAAGAATAGTTGAAAGCTTTGTTATACATTCTTAAGGCTTAGAAAGAGAAAATTCAAGCCTTATAGAAGAAAAGTAAAGATCATGATATGTTTCATAAGTGAGTAGAAGAGGATCACAAAGAGATCAAGAAGCTAAAAAATATTGTGAAGAAGCTCATGCCAAAGGAGAAAGATGGATAATTTCATTACAATCACATCTTTTGTTGTATTTTCCTCATTGTACAAATACATCAAATCATATTGAAATTTTTCTGATCACCATATTTTTTTTGTTTATTACTAATTTTTCTAGTACTAATTCATTTTCCTTTCCTTCTATTGATTTTTTAAAATCAAAAAGGTGGAGAAAGGAATGCTAAAAATAATTCAATGTAAAGAATAAAATTATCTATGTCAGGGGGAGTACATCTAAAGGATTGTTCTTGTCAATGATATTTTCCGAATACAAGAAAATAAAAAATATTAATCAGGAAATCAGGAATATGATCCATAGTGATACTAAATTATATGGGGCAGTTGATCATATTCACTATGATCCCTAAGAAAAGGGAGATAAGTTTTTAATTTCATGTCCATAGCATTTCTAAGTCTTTAGATTCTTCTTAGTAGGGATGTTTGTGCTTTCCAAAAAGAGAGATATTGTTGTGTCAACAAGGTATCCATGTCAATTTTCCATTCCTTTATGTTTTGAAATTCACAAACACTCTATCTCAAGGAATGTTTTTTTTCCCTGATGATTTTTTTAATAAGGATATATTTTCTTCTCCAAAAAAATTTTCTCCTACCCTTGTTTTCATTGTACGTGATTTAATTTAACCAAACCAATCTCTTTTTCTGTATATGTGTAGAATTTGGAATCATTTCTAAAACATCATAATCCTATAACTACATATATTTAAAGTATTATGTTTTAAGGTTTTGAATTCAGATTATAAATTCTCTAAAATTCAGATTATGAATTCACTGAAATTCAGATTCAAAATTCTATGAAATTCAGATTCTGAATTCCCTGAATTTCATATTCCTAATTCTAAGATATTCAGATTCTGAATTCTATAAAAATCTGATTCTAAATTCTCTTATATTCAGACTCTGAATTCCTTAGAATTCAGACACTTAATTCCTTATAATTAATGTTCTGAAGTCATTAGAATTATAGTTCCTAATTCCTCAAAATTTAGGCTTCGAATTCCCTAGAATCTAGACTCCTAATTTCTCAGAATTCAGGTTATGAATTCCTTATAATTGAGACTCTGAATTCCTTATAATTCATGTTTTGAATTCCTTATAATTCATGTTCCCAAATCCTCAAAATTCAGGATAATAATTCTTTAGAATTCATACTCTGAATTACATAGAATTAAGTTCCGAATTCCTTTGAATTCCGGTTCCGAATTCCTTAGAATTCACGTTCGTAATTGTTTATAAAATAAGTTATGAATTCCCCCAAATCTAGGTTTCAAATTACTTACAATAAAGACTCCAAATTCCTCATAATTCAAACTCCAAAATCTATTTAATTTTGATTCTGAATTCCTTGAAAACAGAATCTGAATATCCATGCAATGTAGACTCCAAACTTTTATTTTTCCTTATAATCCGAAAAATAGATTATTTTATGCAACCATATTTTACTTACTCATGTTATAGATATGAAATTTTTTCATTCATTCTATTTCTAACTAAATGTTGTTTAACTAGAATCTGTACAAGTCCCTCCGAGATTCATGAAAAAATAAGATCGTTGGAGTATGGATTCGATCGTTGGATAAGTGCTTAGTTATAGTAGCCCGTTTGAATGATCTCAAAAGAGAAGATACTAACACTTTTGTATAAATCATGTGATTACATTCAATTTATGTGATTTCGAGAGTGAAATAATCTCATTCATTGTGGGTACTGAACATCCTTTTCAGATTTCTTCATGCGACTCTGATTGTTGTTTTGTACAATCGAGGGATTCTAGGGATAAGAAGATAGTGGTTCTAACCACCTTATTGGTCAAGGACATCCTTGATAAGGAAGATAGAGGTGATGACTAACTTGATGTTTGAGGGATTGTGGGTCTAGAAAGACAGACTCTGATATTCTTATCAAGGGCTACCATGTTGTGGGTAAGACAGACTTTCATGAAAGTATAAATAAATGGACCTTTATCCAAGGTTGTTGGATACCCTACTCTTTGAGTTAAAAGATTCTACACTTGTTACTTGTATTGTTTCAAGTTTTTTTCTACTGCATTGCATTAATAAGGAAAGTATAACTATATTATACATTCTTGTACTTGTACTCTGGTTAGTTTAATTTTATACGCTTTAAGGTATAATCCTTGTCCTTGTAAACTTTCCCTATGTTTCATTTTTTGGAATTATATTTCTGGAATCTAGAAAACATGTAGAACAAAGAGGTTTTTTGAATCTACCTTATTTAACTTTGTTTACCAATAGGAAGTTTTATATCAACATTAAAAAATATAACGGAATTTTTAAAGGATATAATTCACCCCCCTCTTGTATATTGAGCATCTACTTCATATTTAGCTCCTTTAGTTATAGCCTCACATGAGAATATTCAAACATCAGCGTTATTTGAATCAGACACTGAGATATCATAACACCTTTAATACATCATGCATCAACTAGAGGTAGCAATTATGGCATGGTATTACATAAGGAACAATTTGGGCCCTTATATGAGAGGGAATTAGTATTGAGGTATGAGTACCCTTGGTAACTGTGGAGATAATTTAGTTAGATAAGAACAACTAAAAATGTTATAAACAACTTATTAATGCATTTTAGTGATTTACATATATAACTAAATTAACTATCACATGACTATAATTGTTTTAGACACCATTGGTGGTGGCCAACTGAATTTTACTCAAACCCTATTCCATATGCATGATCGGTACCTGAACAAATTATATTGTTGTAGGACTTAATAAGGGAAAAGGCCCTAGGATAGGTGGCTTATTGGGGATGGATCTTGGAGGAGGGAACCCAAAATGTTTGGGGGCCCCTTTAGGAGTCATAGTGTCATTAAATTCAGTTTAATTATAGAAACATGGCACTTATATTTCCATTTCATGTTTTCCCTTTTAGTTGAGTGTTGTATTACATGTTTTATTTTCTTGTGACAATAGTTTTTTCATGTTATATATGCTTCAACTATTATTTATTTATTTCCACTGGAGAATTATTATTATAAATAACGGTATTTTCTCCCCAAGAATGAAATTCTAGAGCCTAAATGGTAGTTAGTAGTATCTAATGTATGTGGATGTACGATTGAGGTCATGTGTTGAACCGGCTCAATGTATTGTATGGTGGATCTCAGGTTGTGACATTAAAAAGTTGTATCATAGGTCAGATTTTCATTCTTCTTCTTCTTCTTCCATCTTACTATTTTTTGACTTGAATACATGGTACTTGGATGATTCAGGGCTTGGTAATGAGCTTATTCATGGGAGTTTCAAACTAATTTATGGGGGAAAACCTAGGTACTCATTGTGGAATTGTTGTTATTGTTTTTTCAGATACAGTTGGATATTATTTAAAATTGGTGAAAAACATGTGGTGTGATCTAATTATAGATTTTTTGAATATTTAGTATTGATTCGTGGCCCTGAAAGGCAATATACTTGAGTTTACATTCATAATTATAGGCATTGAGGTTTATTGGTACATGCATCATTATTTTCATGTATGAGAAAATGATTAATGGTATGTTGTTGAAGTTGATATTTTTTCCTTAATGAGATATTAGAATATAAAATGGTGCCAAAAATGAATTTAGAATGATTGTAAAATGATGAAAAATGAAAATAATTTTGTGTCTAAATGATAATTTTTTAGGATATTGTGTTCACCCTTGTTAACCAAATCCTAGGTGTAAGATGGTTAAGGGTAGTGATAGCGCCTCAGTTTTGACCTTGTGGTGAGGTTTGGGGAAAAGGAGTTTTGGGATTATTTACTCTTATATAAGTTTATAAGGTTGTATTATGATACCTAAAAAGTGTGTTTGGCCTTGTATAGGGTATTTATTCACGAAAAATGGTTGAGAGGACGTCTAAGGGGCATTCCAAGGAATGATTTTCATGTTAGGGAAATAGAGGAACCAATCATTCAAGATAACGGTGACGGGGAGCAGTTTTGAGAAAACTTCACTTCTATTATGGAATTCATGGAAAGTGAATTTGGGTGGGTTTTGAAAAATTTGTATGAGTTGACAAGGGAGTTTCATTTGCAACACCCCTTAAATTTTACTAGAGAGGGTGGGCCTGAGGGATCTGAATTTTGGGTTGAGTGCAAAGAAAAAATACTTGACCCTTTAAATACTCCAACTAAGAGGAGGGTAATGTTGGATGATTACAGGATATGAGGATTAGCAATGTGCTGGTGGTACATTCAAGAACTAACTGGATAGATTTGAGGTATAGAATGGAAGGAAATATTGGAGAGGTTCTAGGGATGCTTTTATCTAGAGACGTTGAGATAAGAGAAAGATGTTGAGTTCAGGCATCTGACTCAGGGGTGCATGTCGGTGATGTAAAATGACGGACACTTAATTATATCTATAATTATTTTTTCTAATGATAGAAAGATATGAGGTATATA
Organism: Viscum album; assembly: GCA_963277665.1. Taxonomy (NCBI): domain Eukaryota; kingdom Viridiplantae; phylum Streptophyta; class Magnoliopsida; order Santalales; family Viscaceae; genus Viscum; species Viscum album. Next base: position 447,847,531 of record OY728157.1, on the reverse strand, counting down.
TGTTAAAACACATTCTAGATGGACTTAAGTTTGAGATTAAGTCCCATTTGAATATCTTCAGGTGGAAGGTGTTTATGGAAATGGTGGACCATGATATCATAGGTGAAGGGACCCTGATGGTGTATTAAATTAATGGATAGGTATTTGTTAATAGATGATCAAGAGGTGAATCTTCTAAGAGTATAAGTTAATGCATCACCAGAGGGGTGTTACTCCGGGGAGTAAGACAATATTACATGGAAGACTGGAAACAGAGTAACATATTATACATCCTAAACTTGTTGATGGCGATTCGATACCATCAATAGTGAGATATACTATTATAGTGGCTTCATTTTAGCAAGTTCCTTGTATGATAATAGTGTATGTAATTACTTTATATCTACATTAGTTGTAAATGGATTGTTCCTGATGGTGGACATTGTGAGAGGGGTTTTGAATATTGATACACAACTGGAAGTATGGTCTAGAGATACTTGTCTATGGAAGGGATTCTCACTGGAGATCGAGTAATATCATTTCTTATAGTGTCTCTATATTCTTGATATATCAGGATTCGACCAAATAATTGGTATGGAATGGCTAGTCATGTACTAATTACACAACTATTGTTACCGTAGCTGAGTTACATTTGTTCTCACAAGGGTGACCAGTATACTCATCATGGAGAGTAGGATATCCAGGTTGGCCAATCAGGGCCAATTACTCAGCAACTAGGAAATATTATAGCCCATGTTTCTTTTATTTTGTTGGATTATGTTGTGTTAGTCAAGGCTTCCACCCACCTATAGTGAATCTATTTTAGGATGTCATTCTTGAATACTTCTTAGGGATACCACCTTAGAGTGTGGTGGAATTCACTATTGAGATCATATTGAGAGATGAGCTAGTATTCAATCCACCAGAAAAAATGTAACCAACTGAGCATCAAGAGCTTAAGACTCAGTTATAGGAGTTGTGGGAGAAGGTATTTATCCATCCAAGTATGTCTCCATGGGGATCCCCTGTTTAGTTCACAAAGAGGGTTGATGTGATTTTATGCTTATGTGTTTATTTCATGATGTTGAAAATTTTGAATGTGACGAATGAATATCCTCTTTTGAATATTTATTATATGTTTGGCCAATTGAAGGGAGCGTGTATGTTCTCAAAGATAAATTTGTGATAAGGGTGTCATCAGTTATGAGTACAGACTTCTGATATACTGAGGTCTTCTTTTTGAAATAGGTATGGACTTTATGACTTTGTCGTAAGGACTTTTGGGATGACAAATTCACTTGTAGTGTTTAGGGATTCGATGAATGAAATCATCCATTCGTATCTAGTTTGACCATGTAGTTTTTTTGGATGACATCTTGGTGTAGTGAAAGACTCGTGATGATAATTCCAAAAATCGTGACATTCTCCAAAGTACCCAAATAGAGAATTAGATATACTCTATGCTCTCTAAGTGTCCATTTTGGATTAACTAAGTAAACTTCTTAGAGAACATCATCTCCATGGAAGGAGGGTCCGTGGAACCAGAGAAGTTTTAGGAAGTGGTTTCTTGGGGGAATCCAAAGAAAGTTTTTGTATCCAATACTTAATAAGATTAGATTGATATTATAAGATATTCATCCATGAAATTTCTTATTTGGAATCACCACATTCATGCGGGTAAAAAGGGATAACGTTTGAATGGTCCGAGGATTGTTAGTGAAATTTTATAGAATTTATGGAGCACTTAATATTAGTACTAATATTGATCATACCTGATTCAAGTGAGGAGTATATGGTTTATTGTGATTCCTCAAGGATCGGACATGTTGTAGTGTTGATTCATAGAGATAGAGTTGTGGCGTATGGGTATTAACAGTTGAGGTCTCTTTAATTGAATTACCCTATTCATGACCTCATTTTGGTAGCTGTAGTTTATGGTCTTTAGTTTTGGAGACACTATCTTTTTGGAGAAAAGTATATATTCAATATAGATAATAAGATATTGAAGTATATATATTCATAGTGTGATTTGAATCTTCATCAACGGGGATGGATTGATTGTATATAGTCCTTCAATTTTGAACTCACATATATGTCGGAGAATGGAAATAGTGTGGGTGAATACTTGAGAAGGAAAAATCATACTCAGATGGGTTGGGACTCAAGTGTAGAGTGAAAGATGATGATCTCGCAATCCCAAATACCTGTGGTGGTTCAGTAGATTCAGGAGAAGATGAATATGGTTTTATATATATTGGAGTCTATTCTTGTGAGTGGTATCAGGGATACACTATACGAGGATATATGGTTCTTATCCTTAAGGAAAAGCTATAAATATATGGATACATCTTCATGTTATTTCGTAGATGAAGATGAGATATTTTTTGTGAAGAATCAACTTTTTATGCCTACAAAAATACTAGAGGAGCTCATGTGAGATTTAGATGATATTAAATGGGTATTGTATCCTAGTGTAACCAAAATATACCCTGATATATGATGATAGTTTTGGTTTATAGGCATTAAAAAAGTGATAAATGGGGTTTGCAAATATTGCTTCATATGTTAGTGGGTGAAGGTGAAGAATCAATGGCCTTGAGGGTTACTACAGCCATTTACTATTCCATAATTGAAGTGGGATGATGTGACTATGGAGTTTTTTGTTTTTCTTCCCAATAATATTTGGAATAATGAAGATATTAGGGTCTTTGTGGACTAAAAAAAGGTAGAACATTTCTTTCCTTTAAAGGAAAACTTTATAGTAGAAGAGTTGGGAGAACTATACATTTTGGAGATAGTTTTTCAGCATAGAGATATATAGACTATAGTTTTAGATCATGATTAACCCTTTACATCACACTTCTAGATGGTCTTGTATAAATCACATGGCACACATATATTGTTGAGTATGTATTTCAGCACACAGACATATGGTCAATCCGAACACACTATATAGGTGCTTCAAGACATGAAATAGGAATGTTTTCATGAATATGGTGGATTTTGGAAAAAGAAATTTGATTTAGTGGAATTTTCTAATAAAAATAGTTATCGAGACACTATTTATACGCAAAAATGCGAGGAACATTATTGTAGCCCATGTTGATCACCATTATGCTTGAGGGAGGCTGGTGAATCAGAGTTTTTGGGACCGAGTCTCATGCAGGAGACATATGAGAGGGTACATTTGATTTTGAAATGTATAGATATTACTTAGAGTAGAAAGAGGTTATATGTTGATAGATGGATACAAACCCTAGATCTTTTAGAGGGTGATCGTTTATTCTTTCAGGTGTCTCCTAAGATGGGTCACCATAAGATACAAATGTAGGGAATGTGGGTGCATATAATTTATGGCCTCCTTGAGATAGTGGATAAAATCAGGCAGATGGCTTACCGACTGGGTCTTCCATTGAAATAAAATGCTATGAATGGTGTTTTCTTGGTGTCACAAATTTGGTGGTATCATCCCAACCATTATCATGTGATTATTGTGGATGAGGATGACCTTAAGATATATACTTCCATTGAGGATTATATGATATGTGTGTTGGATCACAGTGAGAAATTGTTACTGGGAATGACCTTGCGGATATTTCATGTGTTATGGAAACAAGTAATTGTGCTAGAGGAAACATGGGAATGAGAAGCAGATACGAGGGATCAATGACCCGGTCATTTTTTCTCAAAACCCTTGATATGTTTAAGAGTGAAGCTCGAGGATGAACTATTATAAGGTGGGGATATTTTAAGATCCCCACCTTGTATGGAGTAATCTCCGACATGATTTTAGGTAATTATGGTAGTTTTTTTGTATAGCGTTTTGGAGTTATGTTTTCGAATGTGTTTGAAGGGGGGGGGGGGTTAAGAAATTTTAAGGATTGGGGGGATTTTCATAGTTTTCACATGGTTTGAAAAACTGTTTGCCAAACCTAGGTAACTATGTGAAATCATATTGAGAGGTCCATACGGTTAGTGCCCAATTTCTCTAACTGTGCACCCCAACATGGGAACATCATCTGTATAATAATATTTCTTATGAAAATTCTTTAAAAAATTTCCCAAACTCCAAAACACCCCCATTTCTAAAAAGTCTCTTCCTTACCATAATTTTTACAAACCCATATTTTTCTTGAGGGGTTTCAAGATTGTTTGACCTCAATTATTCTAGATTGAATTCCCAAATCGATTATCTACTCTGCACCAGGTATGTGGATTTCATCCCAATACCTATCTCAAAAATTCCTTCATCTACTCATGATATTTTGATGGATTTTATACTCTATTTCATCAAATATAATTCTATTTGGGCTGATATAGTTCTAGGATTGTAAATATTGATCTAGATTAATAATTTTTTGATATATTTTTGTATATAGATTTATTTATTTAGTTCTAAAATCTTAGATCTATGTCATCGTTCTGATCATACTTTTGTAATTTATGTTATGAAACAATCCCTCAATGAATTGTGATAAATGGTCTAAATATAAATCCAATAGTCATGGATTTGATATGTATATAAAAAACATAGAATATCTAGAATGCAATAGCTATTTATTTTTCCGAATTTATTTAATTAGATTGACCAATTAATTTATTGAGGCTTTGTTAAAATAAGTGATTAATTGGGGAGTTTATCATGATAATAGGAGGACGCCCTATTAGATAAATAATTTGGGTAAATTTTTTATAATATGATGGGTTTGTAATCAAGATAATTAATTGAGGGATTGATTATGAGAATTTGAAATGGGTATTTTTAGATCATTAATTGTGGATTAATTATGTTCCTTTGATTTGGAATGTGGAGATTAGAATGATATAATTAATTCTAGAAAATAAATTAAGGAATATGAATTGTGATGTTGGTTTATTAATTGATGATTTAATTTATCATTTGAATGAATTATTTAATGGTCGAGTGAACTAATGTAATTTATGTGTTAAACTAATTTTCTAATTAGTAACATGATTGAGGTGGATGATTAATTCATAAACTAACTATTTGATGATGATTGGGAACAAGATCATCGTAAAATGATAAGTTTTAATGGTAACATGGTCATCATACATATGATTAAAAAGACTGGGAATATAGTTATTAAAAATTAAGAAGTATACAATGTAACATGGTCATTATAATTATGATTAATGTGAATGGGAACATGGTTATTCTATTCTAGAGTAAGAATTGAAACATATTCATCTTAACTTTAATTTTGATATTGGTAACATTGTATAAGTAGCATATAAATGTTACATTGATGAATCGAAATAACAAAACACTAAGTTATGGCCTCACATGAGAATATTCAAAGTCCATCATAAGTCAAATCATGTACTGAGATATCATATTACATTTAATACTTAAAACTTCATGTAGAATTCCGTATTAAGATATGATATTACATTGAGAACACTTCATGGTCTGATACAAGAGGAAGTTAGGTTTTAGTTACATATATCCTTGGAAACCCTGTAGTTAATGAATTTAGATAAGAATAAATTAAAATGTGATAAAATATTTATTATATCATTGTACTAATTTCCTTAGTGAGTTGCATGCACTCTATTTTGACTGGACACATTTTAGACATTGTTGGTGGTAGCCTACTGGGTCATACCCTAACCCTATTCAGGATACCTAATAAGTACCCAAATAGATTATATTTCTACCAGGCTGGATATGGGAGAAGGCCCAAGGATAGGTGGCTAATTGGGGGGTGGATATTGGAGGAGGGATCCAGACATGGTTCGGGACCCATTTGGGGAGTCGTAGTATCTTTACATTCAGTTGAATTATAGACACGTGACACTTATATTGGCATAGAATGTATTTGAATTCGATTGAGTATTGTATTTAATGTTTGGTAATCTTGGGACATGAGTATTGTTCTGGACATATATGCTTCTGGTATTTCGTAATTATTTCCACTGGGGCTTTACTTTGATAAATGAGGGTGAATTCTACCCTTGAATGACTTACCATATCCTCGCTGCATGTCGGCATCCTCTAGCACAGAGGGAGGCACACTTGAGGTCTTTAAGTGAATGGGATCGGGGGACCATCGGGTGTCACCTACGTTAGGACATTACCAGAGTAGTACAATAAACATAAAAGATATGGGGGATGAGTCTTAAGAAACAAATTGAATATATAACTATTCAGGATATGAATCTTAGGAGGATAATAGTTGTACTGCATTGTGCACTATAGCTTTGTAATTCCTTCCATTTGTGAGAATAAGTCCATTAGAAAAAGTTATTAAATCATTTCTTATAGAAGGTGAGATTTTGGGGGGCATAAAATTTTTTGAATATGATTCAAGGGGTCTCAATAGGTATGTGTTATCATATATGAATCCTTTGGGCCTCTATGAATTCCATATTTATAGATGAATTCCCACTTTCAAAAAATTCAATCCTCTAATTACGACTTTTCCACCACTATTAATATGATATATCAAGTCATTCATAAAGCCCTTAAACAAATGAAAATAAGTTATTATTAATTAAAAATAAATAACAAACCAAAATAAAATAAAAAATAGTAAACTATCATTCAATCAACTAGATTATAAAAAAAAGTAATCATAAAATTGTTTAATAAATTTTGAGTTATTTCATATACATGGATGGAAATAAGTGATTCTTAGTGTTGGATCCCACATAGTTAGACATAAAATGATGAATACCAAAAATAATTTATAACAATTATTCCAAAATATATATAATTTGATAAACTCCATTATATTTTTTAGAAAATTTATAGTAATAGTTAATGGAATTGTTATATTAAATATTAATGATATAAAAAATATTTGGAAACATCTAAAAATTATAAATTGAATTAAAAATTGATCAGAAATTGAAAAATAATATTAGGAAAACAATTTACCTAAAAAAAATAATTTTTTCAAACATATAAATAATCATATTTGATAAATTGATTCAATAATTTTGTTTAGATAGTTTCAAAAGACGATTTATTTTCAAGAAGAATAAGAGATTTATTTATAGGAAAAATTAGTCTTCCTAACCTTGAAGGGTTTTATGGCTATTTTGGGCACGTAGTATAATATTTTAGTCATATTACGATATATAATAGTAATTATGGAATATTTAGAGCTTATATGATAAATGGGTGATGACCCACTCTTATAAAAATGGATTTAAAGTGAGACAAATAATCATAAGTAAAATTGGATGATGAATTTTATCTATTGAATGAAAATTATTGATAATGAGAGGAATTAAATTCTTATATGAAATATTATAAATATTTTCATGAAACAATGTTGAATGTGAAGAATGATTTATAAATGTAATATATGAAAAGTAATGTAATGTTAGAGGAATTTATAATTGATGTAACACGAAAACATTTAGAAAAGAAAAATGATTTCATATTGGATATTGGTAGTTTATATCACATGACTAGTAAATTGATGAAATTAAATTTTTTAATAGTTCAAAGGGTATTTATTATTTTTGAAATGGTGGATATCTTGAGATTATTATTTTTCATGTACATGATGTTTGAAATAAAAGGAAATGTTAATAAATGATTTGTTTTAGATAGATTAATGTAAAACATTAATGCTTTTTATTAGATGATTGATGATGGAAATTAATTGATTTTTGAGAAGTATTAATGAATGGGATTTCATTTCAAATTTGGATTTATTTTTACAATGGAATAGAAAAAAATATAATTTTGGTTTAGTAAAAATTAATGGAAATTGTGTTTGGAAGGGGAAATTGACTTCTGGTAGTGAATGATTAATAATATTAGATAATGATGTATTTAAATAATGAATTCAAATGGGTGGGTTGAGATTTTTTTTATGATTTCATGATAAAATTGAGATATATATATATATATATTACTAATTATAATGGGGATATTCTTAATAATTAAAATATAAATAAGAGAATTAAAAGAAACAACCTTCGGGCTACACCAAGCGGGAAATCCACATGGATATTCTCTTTTAGGGGGTTGTGGAAATTTGATTCAAGAAGTGATATTCCTATAGTTAACACATTAAATAAATGAGAAATCCTCCACCATATAATATGAAGCTGGGTATCATTAATAGAAAATGCATGGGTGATTAATCCTCTTAGCCTCTATGTACTATAACTGAGACATAAGAATGCAATGATCTATTATACACATTAGAAAAGGTGGATTATAAATTGGTTGAGCTCCAAACATAAGCAAAATAAAAAAACCAAAATTTATCTCAGGTGTGAAATAGATATTTCATCAATAAAAAAATCCAGAAATCATTAAACTATGGGAGAAAAAATATCATTGTTTTTCCCTATTATCAATCATCTAGTATGAAATATGGGAGATAATCCTACCTATTTTCCAATACACCCCAAGGATTGTGTCGAAAAAATTATTTCAAACAGGAAAAAGTCTAAGAGAATGTAGTGATTTCAAAAAACTAGAATTTGATTGATCCTTGAATCATTCAACCCATGGATTTGAGCCTCAGAATTGTTCTCTTCTTGATTCGGTCCATGATTTGAGATGCGATTCACTAAGGAGGTGCGATTGAAGACGATGGATTCCATGGAACGCTTCATATATCATGATTGGTTTGCAACTGGTTATGTTTTTCTAAATTCTCTAGGAAACATTTATCAACAATTTCAAAAAAGCGCTGATAGAGATCACTTCTATCACTACTGAATTAATTAGTGTTGATAACTGAATTAAAATTATAATTATAAAATAATTTTTTTGTAAATATATTTACATAATTTTATATATCCTTAATAAATATATATTAATTATAATATGATAAATATTTTCATTAATTAAATATGTTGATTATAATTTTATAATTATTTAAAAATATTATTATTTGTATATAAATATATATATAAATATTTAAAAAATAATATTTATATCAATATATATATTTTTATAAATATATATATTTATTTAATATGTATACATAATAAATAAATTAAAATTGAAATAAAGTTTTTAACCAATTATATAATTTTTCAAATATATATAATAATTTATTTATAATTATATAATTTTTTTTAAAAAAATATAATTTTTATATTTATATATATATATATATTAAATATGAATTTATAAAAATTATTATTTTAAATATATTTTTAAAAATTTATTTTCAATATTGTTAATGAATATTTAATCTTAATTGCATGCATGTTAGAAATGAATGATATTAAATTATTAAAAAAGGGCAAACATTAACAATATTGAAAAATAGATAATCGTTATTAATGAAATATAATTTATTTAAAATTTTTGGATACATATTGAAATAAATTTTATTACATGTTGAAAATATTAAAACAATATAAATAAATATATACAAAATAAATAATGGAAATTTATTAAATTCCCAAAAAAAACATATTCAAAATGAAATAATAAATTTCTATATTAAAATAAAAAATAAAAAAATAAACTTTAATATGATATCTTAAATGTGTCATGTTATAATGATTTTCTAAAATGAATACAAAAATTTGAATAAATTATATAAAAATTCTTGTGAAGATGTTTCTATAAATGATTTAATTAATTACAAAAATAATTGTCTCTATGTGTTGTATATAAAAATTTATTAATTACATATATTTGAAATAAATTTAACAAACATTTTACCTATGTTTAATTGAAAAAGAAAAGGACATTCAATTATATCCATTACTCGAGGAAGTTGGTTAGTATTTTTAATTAATATTAAATTTTTATTTTACATCATTATTCACTAAAATTAGCTTTATTTAACGTAAAAAATAAATATTATATATTATTTAAATCATATATATATATTCCTATATATCGATATATTTAATATATACTATTTATTAACATTAATGATAATTATTTAATTAAAATAATTTTCATAGTTTTCCCAATTTACTTATATTTAACAATTATTTGTTGAATTTTTTTTACATATATCTATATGTTTAATATATAATATTTAATATTATTTACAATTTATATATAAAATAATCAATTAATTTATTTTATCTATAATTATTTAATTAATAATATTTTAAAAATATTCATTTTAAATTTTTTATTTACTTTATTTATTTTATTCATACTTTTAACCACACTAATAAAGATCTAACAAAGGATTACATTAGGGATGTTAAAAATAATGAAATGGTAATGGGTGTGCTTTATGTGTGCTAAACATAATGTGAATAAAAAACAACCCTTATCAATTCTAAAAAAATGCAATGATAATGGTTTTCATATATCAACACTAAAAATGCAATGATAAATGATGCCTTTTTTAGTGAAATAAAAATGTACAGATAAAAGGTTCCCTTTATCGGTGCTTGTATTGGAACTGATAGAGGGTAGCTTTATCATTTCTTTTTTTCTCGTGATGAAAATGTCCAGTTTTGTTAAAGAATTATTTTTGTAGTAGATTTTACATAGACGCATCCTTGAATATGAAGGGATTAAAATAACTATGAGTAAATAAGAGAATATTTTTGTTGGATTGAATTATAGGGAGATTAAAATGTAATATTTTAAAGTTCAAATTTAAATGGTATTTTTATATTTTCATGTTTTATGTTGTTTGTTTGTATATATAAATATAATGGAAATTTTAAAAAGAGATTTATATTTTTCAATAAATAATTGTCATTTATGTGGGTCCAACTCATAAAAATGGGAAAAAGTATAGGACAAATTTTTATTTCTATTTCCAAAATATCAACCATTCAATTTCGAGCACATTATTCAACTTTATTAGGACTTTCAAACTATATTAAACTCTATTTACCAACATTTACTTTTGTATAAATAATTAATTTTTTCTTCATGACATAATTTTAATATAAAAAATTTAAATTAATTTATTAAATTAGTTTTACCCATAAAATTTACAAAAATTTAATTAATTTATCAAAAAAAATTCTTAATATAAGAAATTAAAATTTCAAATATACACAGTTAAAAGTGTAAAATGGTTTTTAGAGAAATAATGTTTTAGACATTTAATTTTCCTATAAGATTCAATTATTGTGGATATTTATTTACATGACCTGAAATTATTTATTCTAAATACTAATTGGTAGTTTCCAATAATTTAAATAAAAATATAAATCTCCTTTGAATATAATTTAATAAACAAAGGTACTGAATTTTTAATTAATGTAACAATTTTATTAGTTCTTAAAAAATTTTAAAGTGTATTTATAGTTTTGTAAAATAATTTAAAATTAATATTTTTACTCATTAAATTCGTATTTCATTGAAAAAAATGTTATTTATACTTTTTGGTCATTATTATAACACTATAAAGTCATAAAAATTAAGTATTTCATGGAAAGTATTTTTTTCAACTAAAAACTGACATTTTCATAAATAGATAAAAACCATACTTAAGTAATTTGGATATATTAAATTCAAATATGATGATTATTTTATAATGTAAAATTTAGAAAATTATTATTATATATATTAATGACCAAAGGTTCTATAGATTTCACTTTTGTGAAATAGTTTCAGGGTGTAGAATTTATTTAATATTGTAGATTCGCGTCTATTACATTCTCACCCCTTGAATATTTTATTCCTCAATATAGGGGTATATAAATTCAGTTAATAAATCTTGGAAACTCTTTCATCTTATCATATTCATGATTCTAGGTTTCCTCTTATAATTTTTGATTTCTACCAAGGACTTTCACTAACTGAGTTGTATGATTCTGAAATAACATTTCTATAGTATTAAGAATCTGGATAGGATCCTCATTATAAGAAAACATGGGATCTATCTCTATTCCATTATATGTGATAAAAAGTGTTAGATATGTCATGTATTTCACAGAAATAATAAAATTAAGACATCATGTAATTTAGAAATTCTTGGTAGCATATAAATTCATTATGTTAGATCAACAATTCATTCTCATACATTTAAAGGACCAATATTAAAAGGTATTACCTTCCCCTTTTCACAAAATCATAGAGGTACCTTCCATTGAGAAACCATCACGAATACAAGATCCCCAAAATTATATCCTATGTTATATTAAATCATTATCATAAATAATTTATTTTATCTGGGATGATTTAATATAATCCATAATAATATAATAATTAATAGATATCTATTCCTCAATCTCTAGTCCAACTAGTTTTTTTCACTATTTTCAAACCAACTTGTAAGATAATGACACCTCATTCTATAAAATCATTCATATAATTCCATCTGGTTTCTCGAATAGAAATTATTATTGTATGGTATTTCCACTAAAGATATATACTGATTACACAAACCAATTAAGTCATGATAAAATGATATTATTATGTCTTCTAGAGTATAGATAGTCATATGAGAGTACCGATTAGTTCAGTGATGATATGTAGTCTTTAAATGTGTATTACTATTGAGAGCCCTTACATGACTCTTCATGAATATTGATTTTAACTAAGGTTCAATATCATATATAATTGGTAATGGATCCCCATTAAGAAATATGATTTCATTGATATAGACCAAAGTAAATCTCACATGGGGAGGATATTAACTTATCCTTAAGAAAACATAATATTTAGTAAGACGAAAACTAATGACACATATATCATCATTTTTCTTTGGATTTATTTGGATTCAATAATGAAATTCCATTTTAGCATTATCCCATATTCATATGAGTACATAAATTGGATTCTTGGATCCCTTGGATGTTTTACATAATCCTTTACCTACAAGAATACAATTTATTAAGATCAAAGTCAATAAATTCATGATTTATACCATCCAAATGAAATTATTTCATAAATACCAACACATGTTTGTATTATAAGGATTTAAGGATAAATAAGATCTATTTTCAACATTTAGAAGTTCCTATTTCTAGTTTATCATGGATGGAACAAGGGATCTTTTCCCAAACATCATCGCACGAACTCTATGACTCACATCCCACGTACTCTCCACCATGCCACAATGCCACCATAAGACATGAACCAAGGGGATATACCACCCTTGAAAAACCTTCTCCTTACAGTCCTAGATATCTACAGAATTCCTCGTCCAAGGTTGCATCACCGTCAACATCGATCTTTCCCCAATTAGTGACTCAAGGGTAATCATATAGATAAAAAAAAGATCTATGACAGGTGAAAAACATCTTTTATCTAGATTATTTATGGGGGTAGTGCTACCTAGTACTGCAAAACTCTAACATAATCCAACACCTATAAAGACCCAAAAAAAGAGTAGAAAGAATACTCCCATGACCAATACATGGATTCCCATGATGGGGATACACCATCATAAATGTGTGATCCCCAACATCAAACTCTAATGGTCTCCTCCTATGATCAACATAGGACTTCTGACGATCCAAATTTACATTATTCTGCTCAGTAATCAACTGAACCATCTATATCATACTCTTTACTAGTTCTAGCCTGAGAATTACTGACTCTCCAACCCCAGTCCAGCACATCATATAATATCATGTTCATCAATATAAGTCATCATATGGTTCCATATTAATGGAGTAGTGGAAACTATTTTTTTATGAAAACTCTACCAAGGGTAAGTGCTTCATCCACAAACCTCCAAAATCTAAGTCACAAGAGAACAATATGACTTCAAGATTTTGGATGTTACATTCTATTTGATCATCTATCTATAAATGAAAATATGTTCTAAGGTATAATTGATAACCAAAAGCATGTTGGTGACCTCTCTACACCCTTGAGTTAAAACAAGGATCTCAATTGGAAATTATCTTCCTCAGAACTCTGTGGATTCCCACCACCTCTTTTAGATGTTTCCTTCACAAAACCTCCACTGAGTTCAAATCCTTGATTTCTATGAAGTGGGATAATTTTATCAAAGGATCTAATACAACCCATATAACATCATGGAATCCCTTATCCCAAGGAATACCAATAACAATTTCCATTGAGATGTTGTCTCAGTTCCACTAATGAACATCTAACGGATGGATCAAACCATCGACAACATGGTGCCTGACCTTCACCTTCTGGAAATCCAATCATCGATTTAAAAACTCTACAACTACATTCCTCAACACAAACAACCAAAATTGACTCCTGAAAGCTTGGTATATCATTTTCATGACATGATGTACCACTATATGAGAATTTAGAAACACTATGAGAAACAAATCATGCATAGCCAAAGGAATTAAAAGACATAACTAAAACAACACCTAGTATTGTTCATCCTCAAAATAACCATCATGGTCCTCTCCAAAAACAACTTGATATCTCCATACCTCCACCTCAAGATCACCTGACTGGGACTCTTCCACCCGCTGCACTAAATATGGATGCACCATTATCTGAAAAAGACAGAATCTACCCCCGACTTCTCCCATTTTTAGATATATTATTTAATGATATTAAATAACTCTCCAAGAATCACATGATTCATGCAATTCATCACTACGTGACATCCAGCATAGCACATCATCTAATGAATTCCAATTTTCCAAGTGTATATGAAATTTTAAAATCGTAATCCTCTAAGAAATCCATCCACTGACACTATTGTATGTTCAACCCATGATGAGATAAAACAGTACTCAGGCTCTTAAGATAGGTGAAGACCAGAAAACATTTGATGATGAGGTAATGTCTACACAACATCTGGGAAAACACCACCGTTGCCAACTTGAGATCATGGGTAGCATAGTTATGTTCATGGGGATGGAACGACCAAGACCCATAATAAATGACCAATCATTACTGCGTCAGAACACAACATAACCCTAGACATGAAGCATCACAAAAAACCTCAAATTGAACTCGATAAGATAATAGACAAAGAATCAGATCACTAACCATATTCTCCTTCAAATACTCAAAATCCACCTGACACTGACCAGTCAACACAAATGCTTGATCCAATCTGGTCAACTCTCTTAGAGGAGTCACAACCCAAGGGAAATCGGTGATGAACCTCCTATAATAACCAAAAGACCATGAAAATTTTCACTTATGCCACTATATTGGGGGCCTCTCAAGAAAAAACTGATTCTACCTTTAATGGTTCCATAACTACTCTCTGTTGGGACAAAAACTTCATGATGAAATAGAATTTTAAAACGAAAAACTCACACTTACACAACTTCCCAAATAGCTTATGTCAATGATGAACTCCCAAAACAACATGAAAATGCTCTACCTGATCCTCCTCAGATGTGGAGTACACAAGGATGACATCAATAATGACCATCACAAACTTATCAAGGAACTCATAAAACACGAAGTTCATTAACCCCATGAACACAACTGAAGTATTCATCACATTAAATGACATCACAACAAACTCGTGATGACTATGTTGACAATGGAAACCAGTCATCCTGATATACTCATCGTTCACATGCATCTGATGACATCCTAACTTGAAATAAATCTTTTAGAACCAACTTGAACCCTTTAGTTGATCGATTAAATCATTAATCCATAGAAGAGGATAAAGGTCCACAACTAGTAAATGGAGCTAATGCCATGGATCTCTAGCCATAATTTTAAAACCATGGCTATAGGCCTATTTTCTATTGCCTATAGCCACAGTTTTCTAAACCATGGAAATCTCCCATGTCTATTGACAGGGTTTGACAAACCATGGCTATTAGACAATTTTTTCATTTCCATACAGCCATGGTTTTCCAAAATATTGGCTATAGGGTACCCGCACTTCGGCGGGGAAAAAATTCCCACAAAAAATTAGGCAGGAAGCCCTATCTCCACAGTTTTGAATCTAATACCTTGGTTTTTATTAATATATATATCATAATATATGTATATATATCCAAATTGTGGTGCGGTGTAGTGGTAAGTGAATTGGACTGCATAGTGGAGGTGTGGGGATCACAACTCACTGGGGACATTTATAATTTTTCATATTGCTATGGTTCAAACCATGGCTATAGGTCAACACCCATAGTTTCAAATTTGGAGGCCTTTTTCCATGGTTTTCAAAACCATGGAAATAGATCGAGACCTATTTCCATTGATATAGTGTCCACGGTTGTCAAAAACCATGGATGTATCCTTTGGACACGGTTTTCGGGACTATTTCCACAGTTTTGAACCACGACAATAAACCGTTTTCCAGCTATGGATCTTCACAATCATTTGGTTCAATCGATGATAATCAACACACAACCTAAACTATTGTTATCCTTCCTCATGAAAAAACACTATTGCACACCACATTGACACACTTGGCCAAATGAAACCAAATTGCAACAAACCATCGAGCTCTATACGTATCTGTCACAACATAGAAGGTTTCATCATGTATTGTGACATCAAGATAGAAGACATGGCTGGTTGTAGTTTGATCCTAAACATGATCTATCATTGAGGGGGTAACATTATAACCTCTTATGGAAAGACTTATGGGTTCTCTTCTATTACCCTTGGAAATGCCAACTGCTGAACATCTAAAAAACATAGCATCGGCTCAACTATCAAAGATGATAAGGATGGAATACACCTCTGACCCATCCGATGGTCTCCCTTTCCAAAAAACCCTATGGATTTCCGTCATCATTGATGAACACAACCAAATTTCAGATTCAATTCATGATATTCTGAACTGAATACAACCAATCCATGTTGAGTATGAAAAGATATGGTTTTCTTCGTAAATATAGGAAATCTCCCCAAGAGCGGTGCTTCCCCAACACTAGCTCACAGTCTCTACATACTTCAAACAAGTCAGCTCGACCTCCAACTGGCATAGTCAATGCAAAGGGAACTGGAAGCCTATCTACCCCATGTCCCAAGGCATGAAAAAGGGAAGATGATATGAAGGAGTGTTTTTACCCTGAATAAAATAAGGCATGAACCCTTGAAAACAACAAAGTAAAGAGCACCTCAAACAACATTTTACTTTCTGGGCGCTGTCAACGCTAATGCATGAATCTGACCATTACCTGATTCATGAATTCTATTACCCTGACAAAGACCTCATCCTTTGCTGAAATCTACTCTCTGAGGATGGGGAGCATCCTAGGGATATCATCTACCTTTCACATCAACTCTATTCTAATCCAAAGATATTGAAACTTACTGAAACTACCTCAGCTGGAACTGCCTCAAAGGAGGATCCTGGAGTAGAACACTGGGAACACATTGGCTATTTTGAATGTTCGGGAACTCATTCTACTAATGATCTCATCCTTTATAAGAAAAACAAGCACCTGATCCCTTACCAAAGGCCTGAGAGCTACTACCCTTGGAGAAATGATACATTGAGGGATGAGACCTACTTGCACCCGAATGAAAACTCTTATCCCTTGAAAACCAAGAACCTTATACCAAAAATATGATTTAAGAAGAATACCCCATCATGAAAATTATGTTCTAGGTAACATCCAATAGATGAACTCCTTCCTCTCCATCACCTCATGATTTTTGTTCAGCATAAACAAAGTGACCTTGCCATGGATCTACAGATGCAAATACTCCTAAAAATACCTCAACCTAACCTCCTCATCTGGAAAAAGGTCTGAAGTATATCATAGAAGGTTCCTGAAATAGATTCCAAACTCTCTCACTCTAGAGATTCCCTACTGCTGGGTAACCAACTCCTAGTGACTGGCCACCTTTTCGTTTGGAGAGAGAAACATAGATCTAAACTAGTCTTCGAACTTAATTCATGAGATTTCTGACTCCTCATGATCCCTAAAGAACAAGAACCACCACAGCCTCAATTCCCCATGAAACATCATGAAAACCAAAGATACTCAGTGCTCTTAACAAGCACAGATTGAACTGAAGGATATCTCAACCTCCTACAACTAGTATTCTAGAACTTCATTCAAAATATATCCCTCATACTTTTTTATAATCTGGCACAAAAAATTTCGGAGTTTTCTCCTCCATGTGTTGTCGTCATCAACCTCTACTCATCGACCATCTGCTGGTGTAGCCTTCTGAACATCATGCACGTAAACCGAATGAGGAAATTGATTTGAGGCCACACCTACAAAAGGAAAACCAGTTAGGCCTCCTAAACCCAGAATATGGAATACTAAACATTAATTAATTGTTTTCTTTTATTCATTTTAGGTTAACCTATCCCAATGTCTACCCATCCAAAAAAAGGTTCAAAGTCTTGTGATTGATGATCCTTTCCTAAGTATCCACCCTAAAACTAGTATCACCTCATTCAGTAGCCACTATAAACTTAAATGTCATTGAATCAGATCACAGGGGGACCTAAATACCCGTGTCTCAGCTAGTCTCATGTGTTTATAACACTTTGTAAACTAAAAAGACCCAATTTCCCTAACAACCAATACAACCTCACTTTTTCCAAACTCCAAACTCTATCCTATCCAATAACCAATGTTTTGATACCACGAAAATGGGATAAGAAAGATAATGATGCCAGATTCCCACATCCAGTAGGCCCCAAGTTGGCGAATAACACTGAGGGTATTGTAAACACACAGATATAAGGAATTACCTTATAATAGAACACATGTTAAAGAGATAGATAAGATAGACAATATATAACTCTTTATCATACCAAAATGTAAAAGAAACCAAATAACACATATGTAATGTCCTGAAATAACTACTAAAATAGAAAGGGAAAACTGCAAGCTCCAAAAAAAGTAAAACAACATTGACCAAGAAGATCAAATAGCTCCATCAAAACCCCAAGTTATTAGTAACCAAACTAATCTACAACATTCTCCAACTGACCTAAAAAATACTTTCTATAATGTAGGGTGAGTATAATAGTATACTCAGTAGGATCCTTCTTGAATCCTATCATGAAAAAGTAATAGAATAATATAAAATCATAGTGAACAAAAAGTGAAACAAAGTTGTAACCTAAACATGTGTACTATGTTCCCAAAAACACCATGGATACTCTTACAAATTATCACATAATAGATTATATTATAGAATAATGAATTTCAAGGGTAACCTAATACCACTTCCCCAAGGGGTTTCTACATTTCCCTAATGTCGCACGTCATGAACATCTCTTTCCAAAAAGGTTATCCCATGGACACCTTGGCGAATAATGACAACACACACCTCATGCAACACCACCACCACATATATATAGCCAAAAGTAACTAGGCAGTTCTTGGGAGCCACCATTGCTCACATAGTGTGTATCATTCATCAAGTATTATACCTCAAGCCATTACAAACCATACACCGAGCAAAGATCCTCAATCCATCATAGCCTATAAACAATACACTAATAGTAGTCCTTAGGAAGCTATATCCAAAATATATGTGTGTGAAATAACCACAAGACATTATAGCGCTTTACACACATATATGGGGAAACTAACTTACATTCATACCAGCACTAGTAATTTCCATGATAAGAGACTGGGGACAATGGGGGTAGTAAGCCATCCATCCTCACACTAGGATGTTGGGGAAAACACCCCTAGGGCTCAGAATCCCCGACGTGTCAGCCCCCCAAACTGATAGGGTGGATTAGTGTATAGAAACATACATGTACATGATATAATATATATCAAAACCACAATAGGAAAAAATCCTAGTCTTAGGATCTACTTCATCTAACATCTCTCGGACTCTCAGCTACCACTTCAAATACTAGAATTTCCTATAAGAACACAACCATTTAAAGAGATATATTAAGTTACTTTATCCCTTTTTATATGTTTCCCTTAATGTTAATTAGTTAATTAAACATTAATTAACCATTATAAATTCCAAATTAGATTTAATTATCATTCCAACCAACATCCATGACCTCTAGGAATAAACAAACAGAGTCCAAGACATCTCAAAGTCACAACCTCGGCATTTCATCCTTGCAAGATCCAACCCCATCAGTTAAACATTTATTCATTTTTATCAACATTACCACACCCATATTTCCATATTTCTTGGCATTCTAGGAAAAAATCCTAAGATAGCAAACACTAGGGGCTTAATATGGTGAGTAGATAAACTACATGTTGAGTCTTTCCCACCTATAGATCATAGACCCATCCATCCTCAAGAATATAAAGACAAAAAGCACATGGAATACCCCATGTGTACTCACCACTTTTGGAAGTAGGGTAAGAAAGAACATCTACCTAAAGAAATGGGGAGAGTAAAACAGATAAAAAACAACATGTTTAATAAGTATCCTACTTTCATATCAGTGGGTAAGACCATATTCAACCCATTCCACTATCTCGGGGGGTCCTCTTCGACACCCACGTGTATAAACTGATGGATCTTGCCACTCTAGGAATAAAATTCTTCCACAACCACTAGGACTCATGACCCCCACATACCACAAAAACCCTCCAGGCTCATCCATTCCTAGCTCACATCACATCATAAGTAGTAGGAAACAAACAAACCTAGAAACTGGGCTCCTGGACCTAAACAAGGAATTTGACCTTCAAAAACAATGATCGTTCAAAGATCCAAAGCATAAGGAACTTGGAATTTACCACAACCAGAAAACTCAGACACTAGAAATGAATTAAATTAAAATAAAATTGATTCATTATTCCATATTGAATTTACCAATTTAATTAAACATGCATAACTACATCCATTTTATTATCATCAAATCACAACAAAAACAACAACCAGATTAATTAACATGAATTTTTAATCAATTATCCAATTATTTTACAATTAAACCCAAATATTTGTTCTTTAACATTTTCTATCAAGAAAGACATGATAAATAAGAAAATAAAAGATATAACACTATCTATCAAATCATGTGGCAATAATGACACTTGGAAAAATTTAAAATTTATTTAATCTGGTTCAAATATTTATTATGTCAATTTCATTGCGATCCAATGGGATATATCATCCTAACTTTATTATTACATGTAGATAATATAGAATTTATGAATCACCAACCTCAAATGGTTTTCAGCATTCTTTGCATGAGAACAAGACAACACAATTGATCACAATCACCTCTCCTACAACGACTGCATCCACCTGTGGATGTTGCAACGTAATCGCAACAACCAACTCCCAAGAAATATTTATGAAAAACATGGAGATAACATTCCATCACATAGAAATGATAAATATGAGGAAACAGACCGAGGAACCTAGAATAATGGGGGTATAACATACCGTATATCAATGATTTATCGACACATCCTGGTTGCACCAAAATAGGGGGTGCACATGCAATAGGAAAAACTCAATGGGGAAATGATCCAGTGATTGTTGTTCTATCATATTAATCCGATGGGAGGAGGAACTCTTAGAATCTCGTACAAAGGAAAAACAAAAAATAAGAACAAGGGAGGTTTATATCTTGTCCTTTTGAAAATATAAATGGAATAGTGGTTTAGATACGGTTTAGATTTTACATTTAAGGCATATCTGGTCATGATTTTTCATTTTGAAAGAGTAAGGGCACCCAAACCCTTATGAAAATTTATATAGGAGTTATGGACATTAAATTATCCCTAAATCCCTTAATGAATACTTTAAATGTGTTTTTCATCAACGATAATGTTATAAGGTTGAATCTATTGGAAGTTAGAATCACTATTCACATGTCGTTGTATGAATCACCATTCTGAAAACACTATACACATACCATTAGATGAATCAACATTCTTGAATCACTGTATACCAATCCTTGGATGAATAACCTTTCTGGAAACATTGTATTCCTACCATTGGATAACTCATATTTAGGGAAACATTGTACACCTACGGTTGGATGAATCACTTTTCTGAAATCACTGTACAAATAAAGTGGGATGACTCACCATTCTGGAAACACTATACACCTACAATTGGATGAATCACCATTCTACAAACACTATACCCCTACAGTTGGATGACACACTATTTTGGAAACACTGTATACCTACCATTGGATGACTCACCATTCTAGAAATAGTGTACACCAACCGTTGGATAACTCACCATTCGGGAAACATTATACGCCTACCATTGGATAACTCACCATTATGGAAAAACTGTACAAGAACCATTGGATGAATCACAATTCAGAAAACACTATACACCAACAGTTGGATGAATCACTGTTCTAGAAACATTGTACACCCACCATTGTACCATACTGGAAACAATGTACACCTACCATTGAATGATGGATTCATTCTATCATTGTTCACTCTCTTGAGCATGGTTCCTCTACTTCTTGGCTTCTGTTCCCCAGAGATGTGTGTCATCCTTATCACTCCATTCCTCCTCGTCAGCTTCTTCCTCCTCAAATTCATTCCTGCACTCCCGCTCAATGATCGCACCTCTCGGAGTTGTGGCCTCTCATCCAAAACTAACCACTCTTAGTGTTATATCTTCGGAGTATTTTCTTCTTCCATTATTCATAAAATGACCTCGAGGTAAGATCTAGTGCATAGAGATTGAGTATCTAGCATCAAATCAATCATCGGGCTTCTTCCTCTCCCCAAAAATTTCTTCTGAATATAGGGATCCTTCCCCTCTTTACCGGGTTCAATTTTTTGGTCATTGTTTCTATTATTTCATTCCTTTATTCCCCCAATCTCTTCATCCTTATTATGTAGTCTTGACTCCCTATTTAATCCCCATCACATTTTCCTCTACTCTTCCCTAATAGTTATTGCATTTTCGCCCGAACTCTGGTCTGATTCACTAGTTCTCTCGGGGAGGTTTAGAATGTGTAGGTTGAATTTTGCTAGTATCGTAGGAGATCGACTGTGTTCATCATATATTCAACAGTCGGGGTTGGTTTTTCTGAGCGAGGTCGAGCTTCTTCAATGGGACTCTTATTCTACAGAATTTTCCCTAGTATCGTTCTCCCTTGTCACTCTCCTTGTTGATATACAATAGTGGATTCAAGAGGCTTTGATATGAGTGTCTTTTTCGGTCAATTAATATACAAGAGCCACACCCTTCTTCATCCTCAATCATTGATATAGATGTACATTTTGTTCAGTTCATATCAATGGATTTGGTTTGTTCTTGGTTTTTGGAGTTTGGTTCGTTTCAAAGGTGATGTTGTAATTTTCTAATGGTGAGGTTGAAGATTGAATCTCCGATGGGACAATACTGGTGGTCATCAGTGAAAAATCAGGTAGTGTAGAGGCATGAAGGATGGATTCCA
Source organism: Viscum album (assembly GCA_963277665.1). NCBI lineage: Eukaryota > Viridiplantae > Streptophyta > Magnoliopsida > Santalales > Viscaceae > Viscum > Viscum album. The sequence goes on along the minus strand of OY728157.1, from coordinate 447,824,414 downwards.
TGATGATTTTATGTATTTATCAGCATGTTTTGGATTTTTTTGTTGTATCTTGGGGTGGGGGATGGGATGATGGTGAAAAAGTGTAGACAGATGCAGTCGAGTTGATGTTGTTTCCTCAGTGGTGTGATTTGCAGTGACAATAGTTCGAATTTTTAAACATGTTTGTTGATTGTGTTGGTGCAATTATTTGGTTCTATTTCATCATTTTTATATTTTAATTCTGTAATGTGGAATTTTTTAGGGTGTGACTTGATAGAGATGGATTGGTTTATAGGTTCTCACATACACTTAAAGTGACTTTTCTGAAAAATAAAAATATATTTTGGGCCTGTACACCTATTATTGGATGATTCACCATTCTTTGAATATTGTACACCTACCATTGGACAATTCACCATTTTGGAGACATTGTTCAAAATATTGTAAATTTTGTAAAAGTGTTTAAATGAGTCACCTTGAGATCCCAAAAAACCTCAAACACCATATTTTTGCAAAGGAATAGACTATAGAGGTCTGAGACATTACATAATAGATATGAAATTAAATAATGAGAAAATTCATGCACTATTTAGTTCTTATTAGGAGGGAAGTCATCAAAACATCTCATGGAGTTGATCTCGAGATAAAGGTTCTTAGATTCTAGGGTAGTATATATATCAACTAGTAGGGATTCGGTCTGAAAATTCTACATGTTTCTATAGAGCTGTTACTGCTTAATATTCTACAATGAGATATGATATAGTGTGTTTTTCATATGAATATCATGGTCATCATTGATTTTAGTGCCCAACCATTCTTAGTGGACAAAAAGGAATATATGGTCATATTCAATGAAACCTCAACAATAGTTTCCATAGAGACCTTATCAATAATATGGCCAGTAATATTTTTATTAGTAGAGAGGAAGTAAATAAATTAGAGGGAAACCCCATGATGTTATCCATACATAGGAAAATATGGTTGATTACAGACACAAATTTAATTATCAACTAGGTCAATGCGATAGAGAATCAGGGTGTGGTTAGTTACATACCATAGAGATGCCATCTTATGGAGAGCTAGAGATCATTAGAGGTACCATATTCTTATAATAAAACTTGTTATATACATCAATTAATTTTGGTAATTCACATTACATCATAATATTACCTTAGTTTTCATTATAGGAATCAAGGTAGAGATGATTCTAGTTCCCTTGTGTTGTTTAGGACAATTGGATATTAGTCTTGTCTGCTAGATGTGTGTCGGGGTTATGAGATGATAATGTGGAAACATTAAGCATTGGGGGATTTCATATTAACATAAATAAAAACCTAAAATTTCATTACTGGAATATATTGGTTGTATTCTATGTGTGTAGTTATCAATTTATTCTAGAAGAGTGATTACTTATTTTATTTGGAAGGATAGCATGTGGTGTTCGTTGACGTGAAATATATGGATCACAAGTGTTCAAAACCTATTTTTTCTTTGATAGAGAACCTTTTATTGAGTTCAGTGAATGTGTAGGTACTAGTTTTCCTAATACTTATTAAGGAGTTTCATGTGTATTCCCTAAATTTTTATAATGCTACTCCCTTGTTGTGACATCATGTTTGGGGTAGAATTAAAAATCGGCATCGCTCCAATTTTGATATCTCTTTATTAGATGACACCTTCTATGTTTCATAACATGACTAGATGTACCAAGGTCACACCTATGCAAGTTGTAATCTGAGTGTTCCATCCTACCTCCAATATGCCAAGAGCTGGTGATTATCACCAAGTAGGTATATCACCCAATATGGGAGGACTTAGCATTAAAAAACATATAACAGACATATATCTCAAATGCATAAAATAACTAAAGACACCAAACATTTATATATATATAAAGAAATAAACTATGTATAATACATGAATGAGACATTAAATACAAGAAAAATTCTACATAGAAATATTTGAAAGGATCAGTACACCCATCAAGACTCTAAATCTATCAAACACTAAAATCAAGAAAGTTACTCCACACTATGCATACTCTTGGATTGATCTCCAGCTACAATGATCAACACCACTACCATTAAAAAAATGCTACACTATACGTCTCCACGTATCACTAGGAATTAACTTCAAAAATCAACACACACTCCATATCCAGTGATATCCACCTTAAAATATTTCATTTTCATTGTTAATTATGGTTGGAGCATAAAGATACCCACCTTTAAGAAGAATCAATTTTAGTTTTCATATGGGAATAACCAATATACACAACACTCCACCACTGAGTGCTTCACAAAAAATTCAAAAATGACTGCAGAATAGTTTCATGATTGCATAATATTCTATACATCTATCAATTTATCTATCATATTCTACCTATAAGGCATAAGAACCAACGTCTCTAGATCCGGAAACATAGGCAACATTGGCCTTATTCCCAAACGTCTTTGAAAAAATATATGGAAAACCTCCACCAACATCTAGATCTCCGAAAGGATTACATTCATTAATATCCTAGTTGGGTTGTCATTAATTTTTCCTGAAATTTACTGATGACTACAACGGGAATGACACCAAACTCATTCAAACTGCTCAATACTATAACACTACCCACCGAGTGTCCCAATCTTACACAATTTGAAGTGGATGACCCTGACCTTTAATATAGCCGTACACAGTGATATCTAGATCCCAAAATAAAGCTTACTAAAACTTGGTTGACTAAGAACCAAAACCTTCTCCTCCACTATATTGGAAAAGTTTTCATGTGATGATTAAACCCACACAGATCATCTAAAAATACCACATTGAGGGTTGTTAACCACTAGGTTTTTATCCACTTAAGATGTTCATCATGATATTTAGTATAATAATTAATGGGAATCCATTATCCACCCAGGGAAGTGGTTGAAATTCTCCCCAACATTAGTGAAACCCCTTAAGTCCATCTTTTGAGATCATATAGTCACATAAGACAACTAAATCAATATCATCATTGTGAGTCACCCCCAAACAATGGGAGAGTCTGGGTCATTCACCATCAATCAAAGGTGAGAAACACCTCCCTCTAAATGTAATAATTATCTAATCCAAATATAGATACTCATTTTCCTCCTCTATTACATAGTAACAATGACCTTGACTAGAATATTAAATAACCATTCCACTACTGTGATACTCTAATCTCAACAGTTTCTATAGTTTTAGCATTATGAAGGACAAAATGTTACTCTATGAATCCATAAATCATTCTATGAGGGGTTAGTATATAGCCTATACTCTTAAAGAAAGGCTATGTAAATTACCCAAATTCTTAATAGTCTCCTCCATATTCTAATACAAAGATTAAATCCACAAATTCCATGAATGTTATAATGGAGATCAACATTCCTCCCAAGAAAACATGATCACTATCACTTGAATATAAGTCTATGCATACACCAATCTCTTATGGAAGGAAAACCAATATTATCCCTCTGAAATAATTCATGAATTCCTCTACATTCAAAGAAATTGAATTATCATCCATATATATAGTTCATAAATCCATGTTTACAATATAATAGCTAGAAAGATTTGTGATGGTGGGATCCACTCGCCACACATGAGGGTATCACACTCACTATTTGGGCTAGACCTCACTTCACATACTGAACTATTTATCACCACACAATACTAAAATTGGATGTTAATTTATAATGAGGTTATGACTCATGAATCTCATCTATACCATGAAGGAAAATCATTAAACACATGTTTCTACACTATGGATAAATTCAATTTATCTAAGGGGGTGAGTAAAAGATGGTCCCCATTATAATATAGTCTCTAGTTAACCAAGTTATTCCTAGGGGTTTCATTAGAATCTCTAACTCCTAAATATATACTACATAAATAATAAATCATGCACTAACCATCTAATATGAGGATTTGAACAACCTATTTTTACACCTAACGATAGTCATTACCCATAGAAATTATCTCATATCATTGACTAGAATAAAAATGTGCATGATAATAACTAATAAAAGGTGGTGATTTTGGGAGTGTATTGATGCGTCACCCATTTCTGATTACAATCATACCACTATCTCCTCCACCTAAGAACTTATCAGAAGGAAATCAAGACTATAATAAGAGGCCCCTATCCAAAATTGTATCTACCACATGAAATTTCATCTATAGTTTCACTATGGTAATCATTAGTCAAAGATATATACTAAAACCAAAGCTATTATGCGTCCATACCAAGAATACCCCACTAAAAATGATCACTAAATGGTATCATCTATAGGCAGTGTTGTGTGAAATACAAAAAAATCATAAATCTCTCCCCATATTCTTATCATAAACCAATGAGCTTGAAAAATTCAACAATAAAATATGTTCATGAAACACCTTGCGAGGTTCTTGGTCCTTGAAACATACTCGAACATAGTTGTGACACCCAAAATAGGACCTAACATTCTTTGAGAAAACTATATCCTACACAAGAGACCAGATTCCTACCAAGATAGACAAGTCCCTCCATGAGGTTACAAAAAACACCATCCATTAATGGCTTACTATTCCATGTTGGTATACTAATAAAATAATCTTTATATGGTCATAGAGAGTCAAAAAATAATGGAAATAAGAGTCCAAGACTTTGGAAAAACCTATATCCCATAAGGATCATGCTCTCCTCACAAACCCATGAGGAACTTGTCATTAGAATTCACAAAAATGATGTAGATTATGGGTAGTATTTTCTAACTCAACAATAATTATATCTAAAATAAAATAAATATAATATTATGTCTGAAGGGGAGTGAAACTATCTTAGATCATGAGGTATGTATATCTCTCAATAGAATATCCAAAATATAACCTCATCACTCACTAACTAGTAGTGAGAGTACAAAATAGAGGGATGGGTTTTTTATAACCTTGACTATGAACACAAGCTGGTTATCATCGTGTATCACGTTATATTTGAATAAAGATTATAGAATATCTATATGATATGACATGGGAAAGACAAGAAAGATATATAATTGACTACTATATGATGCATGCACTAACATTCTAGTACCCTTTAATTATGTATTAGAGATTTGGGTTGAATAACAAGTTATAAGAGTCCTAGGTAAAGGATAATTAATCCTTTATAACCTATTATAGTCTTCCTAGTTTGATTACCAAACTCAAGAAATCAAAAACATCATTACACTAAATTCCTATTCCGTTCCTAAAATGATTAAAAACTCCAAATTCCATCACTAGTAATTGACCACTATAATACAAATATCACATGACCTAAAATATCAAGGCCCCACTGTAGAATTATGTAAGCTGAGTGTGCCACCATAACCATTCTTCCAATAGGCTAGGGGCTGGTGGTAAGCACCAAGTAAACATAACACACAATTTGGGAGGCCTTAACCTATATAAACGTACAATAATAACATATCTAAAATACATAAAATACCCATAATAAACAATAATGCATATATATAAACAACTAAATTGTGTAGAACACATGTATGGGACAATAAATAAAAGAAATATTATATATAGGAAAATACTAATGGAACTTTACATTTTAAAAGACTCTAAATATAACATGCATGAGGCTCTAGGAAGCTCCTCCTCACTAAATCTACTCCTAGATTAATCTCTATCCACAACATTCACCACCACCATCACGAACAATAAGGTTTCACTACGAGTCACCTAGTGTAACTGGGATTAATCTCAGAACAAGCTACACCGACTCCCTATCCACCAAGACCATATCCAAACTGGGCATTGTGTACATCGACAGAACACATTTGAGTACAAAGATTATGTATGGGTGAGTATAAAATTACTCAGAAAGACACCATAAACCCACAGTGGAATGACAAGAAACAAGTTAGATCATACTTTAATATAGGAATGTAACGAGGATGAAGACAAAGAACGGTATAAATACTAACTACCATAAGTTGACATAGGGATATATAGAAATCACTATCACCTGATCTCCCATACATAAAAGGGTTATATCTAATGATAAACTATAGATTCTTGGAGTAACAAGAGGAAAAAATGTATGAATTTGTTATCCCACCTATACAGTACATCATGAAGGTAACCAATGAATTATTGAGAGGTTACAAGTCTCATTGTATCCAGTCTTCTTATCTTATCTTCCACACCACCACTAGAATCCACAAAGAGGGACTCAATCTTCACTGAAGTATACACAAAAGTCAATGGAGTACCACACCATACAATCCACTAATATTGTGTCACCACTTTATAAACATATAGAGTAACCCATAACTTGAACAATGATACATATCAATCTAGGGATCACTAAACCCTACAATCATAACATCATAGATATGAGGAAATATATACCATATCACAAAAATAGTTGTGGTGAATGGAACTCGGTTGGGCAGTACATAATAGATTAAGGAGTACCTAATACCATAGATAGAGGAACCCCACCTTGTTGATTAGAAAAAAAATAGATGGGAAAGGACATAAATCCATATATAGAGGACTATAACCATGATATAGTGAGCGAGTACAAAACTCTATCATTAATACATAAGTCTCGTACCTCAAATAAATATATATAAGATGAGGCAGCACTTGACCCTGCGAATGGTCCACTTACCATTCCAAATTTCTAGCATCATCCCTATAGAGAAAAGAAGACAAAACCACATGTATTTCCTCCTATTAGAAATATAACATCACTATCATGTTCCATATGGATTGAAAACATAGTTTCCACAACTATGAGGAAAGACATCATTACGCTTCCCACCTAGAAAGACTCCATCATAGTGTAGTCATGATAGTGGCATCCTGATGAACCATATAAAAAGGGGTTTCCACTACACGAACCCTCAAAATACCTCTTGTGATCTCCTCAAATTCAGGATGCCTTGCCATGACACCCTCCTCCATGTCAGGGCCTCTTGACCTTCACCTAAAACTATATTCCATGGAATACCACACCACATTGTGACCATATGTAAGGGTAAATCCTCATGAATTTGGACCTTAGGCCACTCCAAACCATCATTCCAGGGAATCCCTATGCTATGATGTGACTTCATATATTCATACAACCCTTATGTCATGGTTTCCCAAGGTTACAACAATATCCTCTTAGATCATCCACCTTATTACACCATTAATACTTTCATGTATCATGGAAATATTTACATAATAAATATCCTATATTCATGATATCTTCCCTGCAATTTCCTCCAATCAGTCCTAAAACACCACCAAAATCCCCATCCATTATTTCTGTGTCACTAGTAGTCAATTATTAGGCATGACCCTCTTGAAAACCAACTAAAAATTGATTCACAAATAAAATTTATTCATAAAACAACATTACACTACTTGGAACCACATCCCCATTCTTTAGAGTGAATTATGGTCTACCTAAATCAATCATTAACATCTCTATCAGTACTTCCACATCAAAATAAGTTGATCGTAAGACCCGAATCACAATTTCTTGTTGATATAACCCAATTTTTTATAACTACTATCCCTGAGAATGACTTGGGTGAAACCATAAAGGACATGGGATAATAAATAGGGGTAAATTGAGAAGTGAAATCAATGATAGGGTTATTGGTATTCGAGGTTTGTATCAGACCACAAGAATTACCCACAATGAAGATCAAAAAAGAAAGTCGTATAATAATAAGGGTTTTAGTCCCTCATTAAAATGTAGATAATACGTAGGGACAATAAATCTAGGAAAAATAATTTAATAATGAAAGAAAATAATTTAATTCCTGAATAATTGATTAAGATAAAAATAATAAATCCAAAGCTCACAATAGGATCAATTACTAATGAAGATCATGTCAATTAATAGGTTTAATGTCAATCCTCTATGTAGAAAAAAATAGACCGATCTATTATCTTATGATCCTCTCCTCTCCTCTCTTATATAATCATGATTTATATAAAAATATAATATTAGAATAAGGAGGACCGTATATCAGAATATTAGGGTTAAAAAATTTAATTTTAATTACACAATTTAATTAATGAAACCATGGAAAGGAGGACAAGACCTTGGGCATCACTTCATGGAAGTTGTATTCATTCCACGATTGAATCCCCCACACCATGCCCAAACCCCATCATTCAATTATTATACTTCATCCTCATAACAACATGACACCAAACTCTCAAGAACACATCTCATGCCATGACACAAGGACCACACCATGAAACTAACTGTCACACCATGAAATTAATGGTAATGTATTGACATCAATGGTCATGCCATGACATCAATGGCTATTAAATTAAATATGATTTATTTAAAATATATATTTATATTTATTATATTTGAATCTCTAAGACACTAAAAAACTATGTAACAACTCTGTGACCAACCTCAAAATATTATTTAGAATATTTCAATGGTTCAAATAGAAAAATCCAAGTCACTAAGATATCACCAACAACACTCATGATATAAGTATTTATTAGTTTTAAAAATATTAGAAATAATTTTTAATGAAATGTATATATTGTAAAAACCCAAGATTTTATGAGATATATTATTTTTAATTTCTTTTATTTGTTCTATTATACACTACACCATGATTATCTTGTACTATACACAACACCATATTAGAATGCAGTATAAGAAATGCTATTCTTGGATCATGTTACACACAATTTTGATAGTAGTTATTCTACGAAACATTGAGTATATATATATATATTAAATGTATAAATGAAATATGGTTGGATTCTGTTATACAAAACAATGGAGGAGTCTTGAACAACACACAACCCTGACTTGGCTTGCATTACACACAATCACGACCTTCCCCGATAGCGTGCGTTGTACGTAGTAACAGGTTTCACTAAACAACGATACATGCTTATAATATTATTATGAACTAGCCGTTATGAATAGTATCAACTACATTTTTAATTTTATAAAATTATTATTCATCTTACACATTTTCTAGAACATGGTATGAGAAAAAAATCAATTTTTCAAGTAAAATAAGTATTTTTCAAAAAATATATTTTTGTCACCTTTTGATGGCGCACCCAATTTAAATATATTTTTTGACATGTTAATAAGTTAAATTTTACAAAATAAAATTTTCCCTAGGAATCAAGATATAAAATTTTATTTTGGATAAATTTTTCATATTATTCTGATATCTTTCAAATTTTGATGAATAGTAAAAGCATGCTATATTTTAATTGAAAACAACTTTTTTCATCCCAATAATGTATATGGTTAGATTATCTTCTTAATTGGGTTTAAAGTGTAATTAGAATATATTTTTACCATTTAATATAATGTTAGTCATTGGAATTAATTTCACTTGGAAATTGGATATAAACAAGTATCAATCTTTTTATAGTTATTGCTTCTTAAAGACACGCTATTTGTTTTGATAATGAGAATTAATTTTAAAATTAATTAATGCCACTTATATTTTTTGAATTTGGAAAAATAGACATCATTTTGGAATTCGGAATATCAAATATAGCTTAGGCTGAATTTTTGGTATTTTTCTGAGAAACATCAATTTTTTATAAATAGTGAAAACACTAAGTTTTTGGTGAAAACCGAGTTTTTATTTAAATAATAATTTATTTTATTTAAATTTATTTTATGTCAAAATATATACATAATAATTATATAAGTTCAATAAAATTAATTGGAGTCATTTCATAATAATTTTAGATTTATAAAAATGTATCGAACTTTTCACCATCTTTTACCCACCTCCTATGAGATTTTGCATTTGTTCATAAAACTTAATTTTACCACTTTTGTGAGTTGAATTTTGAAAACCCGAGAGACACAGTTAATATCAAGGAGTAAAATGTGGTTCATTGAAATAAATAAATTTTTTGGTGAATAGTAACTTTTTACTTTTATTCACCACGGTTATAGGTAAATAGGGTAATTCAATGTTAAAAGAATATTATAATAATTCAAAATAACTTTAACACTTGTCCAAACCTTATTGGATAAGTAATGTCCGACCATGGGAATCCTTGGGTCGATTTGGGGACCCCATGGAGCCACTTATGAAAGACAATGACACATTAGATTAATTAACTTAATGTAAAGAAAAAATTGGCATTAACAAAAATCTTTTAGTAATTAATTTTTATAAGGGGATATATAAATTATCTTTTCGACTATAAATATTCATTGGAAAGATAATAATATTTCCTACCTATTGGAATTTTTTTTATAATTTTTTGACATCATATAAATTAAATTAATTATGACACGATAATGATGCAGTATTTACCTCATTAATAAATGATTTAAATAAATTGGATTATAATGATTAAAATATTAACCAAAACATGTCCAATTCTGATTGGATGATTTTATTTCAACCATGAGTCAACTTATATTCATCTTTAATTATTTTTTGTCCTTTTGAAACCGAATATAAGTTTACAATAAAATAATATTTTCACACTTTTCAAAAGATCCCCTCCTCCCATTATAAAAGAAGACCATTTCTATCCAATTACTCACACCTCTGAAGCCATTTGGCTCATCCAAACTCTTCCCAATTAAGCTCACTACATCCCTCTACTCCCCATAGAAGCCTTACCTTATGTAGAAGGCACTCCAAGAAGTCCTTTTAGTCCAAACCAAAGGAAGTTACCCAAATTAAAGGAGGTTCGGATATGTACGAAGCATATCAGACCTAAAGTAAGGGATAACTATTCCAATATCGTTCTTATCCGAGATTGTTTATTCATAAGTATTTACTGGGGTTATTGTTATCATCCATGTACATGTTTCCTAAAAATGGTTTCATGTATGTTTAAAGTCCCTTTTAACCATTTTTTAATTTTACTCCAAGGTATGTAAGGAATCTTTCTTTTTTTTACCATACGATGTATTTTTGACTTTTTATAAAAAAGTACGAGGAGAATGTTATTTTTATCTTATACGGCGTGAACATATTTTTACAGTTTAATAACACCTTATTTTCCTAAAGCTTCCTCAAAAAAATTTAATGACTATTTTCAAAAAAATCTTTTTCTTTTAAAATTATATGACATTTTGTCAAAAGAAAATGATTTTGAAGAAGTAAGGATATTTTCCTCAAGAATTAATTTCAAGTGTTTTATCAAAATTGTTTTCCATCTAAGGTGACATTATTTCATATGTGTATGTTTCTAGTATATTGTCTCTATGATTTACATGGTTTCATTTTTTTATTTTTAAATGATATCCAATTCTTTTATATAGATTACGTTATGATGGGATGATGTTTATGAAACCCATTTTATTATTTGGGTTATTATATATGATGTATGTTTATTTTGTGGCACAAGTAAGAATTATTTAATTATGAGATGGGTGGGACCTATATCTCCCTTCAATTTATTTAGTAAAGATTTATATCTCATGAGATAGACATGGATAAAATGGAAAGTAAATTTGGTTCAGTAATACAGGGCTGGAACGACAAGTAAACCCGGTTCAGTAAGGGACTTTGTCCACTAAGATTGTCTTGGCAGCAATTCCATGGCTACTATAGAAATCATATCATGTACATAATAGTTTCAACAATTATATGTTTTATTCCCATGAACTTTTATCATGATTAATGTTTATTTATGATTTATTCCTTATGTACTGCCATGTTTTATGTCATTTCTCATGATTTCAATGTTTAAACATTATGTTCTTGTTTTTAAGTTCAAATGTATATAATTTGTTTTATTTTATCCATTCCTACCCTTACTGAGAATTTGAAGTCACCCTTTGTATGTTTTATTTTCCCCAGGATATAAATAAAGGTTTGTAGGTAAGAAAACAAAAAGTGGAAGATCAATATGGGATATGATGAAGATCTTTCACCATGATTAGAAGACTGAGTTCTGAGTTTCCAAAGACACTAATCTATTATGGCCCTTGTGTGTCTGCTTTTGTTATGTATCAAGTATTCTGCAAAAGTATTGTAATGTCCATGTACATCATGCTTTGGGTCTCTACAGTTGGTATCAGAGGAACGGTTTAGTTAACCTTTAGAAACTAGTATGCGAAAACTTTAGTGAGATCCCCTGAAATATTTCTAATATATATCTAAGGATGTCCCTAAGGTTAAGTATAAGTATAAGTTATAGTACTCGAATTACGGTAACGATCGTATAATTAATCCTAAGATGGTAGATATTGAAGTTACTGCCCCTTTTTTATGTTGTTTTACCTATCATGATTTTTCCCTCTAACACTATTCATTTTGGTTTTTAGAAAATGGATGGAAACAAGAAGATTCATGATAACGGAGAATATGACAAACAATTGAATGATATTATTCATGATCAAGAAAATGAAATGGGATTTGGAAGGAGAAACATCGTTATTATTCCTAATTATCAATCTCATAATATGATCAATAATCTCAGCTTTGGTAAGTTTCTTCACTCAGCTAATAAGAGAAAGATGGAGTTTCATTATGATCATAGAGGAAAGAAAGTCCAATTTCCCTCATGTAACTCAAGTGGGATGAGGCATCACGGAGAATGTTTCAAAGGAACTGGAAGATGATTTTTGTGTGGAAAAGAAGGAAACAAAGCTTGTAATTGTAAAGGAAAAGGCTCAGTTAACACCATGGACAAGGATAATGGTATTTCTAAGACATCAACAATGGTTAAGTGTTTTAAATGTGGAATGTACGTGCATTATAAAAACCCAATTCCTTAAGGGAAAATCTCATAAAGAGAATTAGTGTGGTCATAAGGGTAGTATTTATGTTGATGAAGATGAAGAGACTACAAATGATATATGAGATGAAAGAATTGTTGTAGATCGGTCAATGGTTTAAGAAGGTAGTGTAATAATTACTTGTTTATCAAGGGTAATGTTGTATAAGTAATCTCATGGTACTATGGAATACAGAGACATATAAGGATTTTTACACTGTTTTCTTTCCTTATGTTTTGAAAGTGTATGATGAATAGTACTAGTAACCATGAAATTTTATTCATATATTTTTGGGAAGAACCTAATATGCCCATAAAAAAGTTCTACGGAGATAGTGAAATGTTTAATAATAATAATGAGATCAGGAATTATATATGGACAAAGTTGTATCATGGTTTGAGTATATAGAATTTTTGGGATTTTAGTATGTGGAAATATTAAACTTTTTACAACATTCATGTTTTCACTACGGTTCAATGGGTATTCACTTTTCAAGAGAATACATGATTAAGGTATTAAAATGATTGGAATGTGATCAACAAGATATATCTTATATGGGGGATAAATGATAGAAATCACATGGTTGGTTGATGACATTTCATGTAATCATTTTCTTTATACTATAATATTGGACAGAAGTATTTTCAATATGCCTAAAGGTTGGAATAGACATCATATAGTATTGGTTAAGGATATAAATTTTTTATTTCTGAAATGTTATGATAGTATAGTTTTTGAAAAAGGAGAACAAACAGAATGAGCGACAACCCGTCTCGTCGGACAAGGCTGTGGGAATCGAACCCACAACCGAAGTGCGACATGCCATTATCACCCCCCACTGGCCTACAAGATGTCCCTGGTTAGTAGAAACTTGTTTTATTTTATTAAGAGGTGTGATAGATGATGTATAAGTTCATTTTTGGAATCTTATAGGAATAAACACCCCATAGATGGACTTATGTATGTTTGATAACTTTTCCTAACCTTTTTTTTGAAATAGATGTAATGACCCATCATTCTATCACATGACCAGCTAGCACTTCACAAATAACAAATTCAACTTCATTTATTTAAGAGATGAAGTGGATATTTTTCAAGGCATGAACAACAGTGAGATGGTACCAAAATCATGTAAGTATTTCATTTAATTAATCAACTTTAGGGAAATGATCTTGGAAACCAAATTTTTTTTCCTAGGGCCCTCATATCTGATGAATCAGATGGTACTTTAGATCATCACAAATTTATGGCTTTGTGATTATTGGTTTTTCATATCCATGTTCTCTTCCACACTCCATCAAAATTTAATAATTAGATTTCTCTTCCATATCCATATTTTCACCTATGTTTTTCTATGTGGAAACCCAATGATTAGATAATTTGGGTAACCGTTACGTTTCATAATTTAGTTTTTAATCTTCCGTTTTTGTATACCTTTGTACGATGTGGGTTTCTTTGAAAGAAACATTCAAGTACTAAACAATTTATAACCTGAACGAATTTTGAGGGCGAAATACATTTTAAGGGGGGTAGAATGTAACAACCCGAGATTTTATGAGATATATTATTTTTAATTTCTTTGATGTGTTTTATTATACACTACACCAGGATTAGCTTGTACTATACACAACACCATATTAGCTTGCAGTATGCACAACGCTATTATTGGATCATGTTACACACAATTTTGATAGTAGTTATTCTACAAAACATTGAGTATATATATATATATTCAATGTATAAATGAAATATTTTTGTATTCTGTTATACGAAAAAAAGGAAGAGTCTTGCACAACACGCAAACCTGACTTGGCTTTCATTACACACAATCGCGGCCTTACTCGATAACATGTGTTGTACCCAATACCAAGATTCACTATACAACGATATATGGTTATAATATTATTATGAATTAGATGTTATGAGTAGTATCAAATACATTTTGAATTTTATAATATTATTATTCATCTTACACATTTTCTAGAACATGGTATGAGAACAAAATCAATTTTTCGAGTAAAATAATTATTTTTCAAAAAATGTAGTTTTCCACCTTTTGATGGCACATCCACATTAAATATAATTTTTGACATGTTTATAAGTTCAATTTGACAAAATAAAATTCTCCCTAGGAATCATTATATTAAAATTTAATTTGGATAAAATTTTCATATTATTTTTACAACTTTCATATTTTGCAGAATAGTAAAAACACGGTATATTTTAATTTAAAACAAATTTTTTCATCGCAATAATTTATATGGTTAGATTATATTATTAATTGGTTTTAAAGTCTAATTAGAATATATTTTTATCATTTAATCCAATTTTGGTCATTGGAATTAATTTCACTTTGAAATTGGATATAAACAAGTTTCAATCTTTCGATAGTTATTGTTTCTTAAAAACACGCTATTTGTTTTGATAACGAGAATTAATTTTAAAATTAATTAATGCCACTTATATGTATTGAATTTATAAAAATAGACACAATTTTTGAATTCAGAATATCAAATATATCTTAGGCTGAATTTTTGGTATTTTTCTGAAAAAC
Source organism: Viscum album (assembly GCA_963277665.1). Taxonomy (NCBI): domain Eukaryota; kingdom Viridiplantae; phylum Streptophyta; class Magnoliopsida; order Santalales; family Viscaceae; genus Viscum; species Viscum album. The sequence continues at coordinate 447,809,139 of OY728157.1, read as the reverse complement.
ATCAATTTTTGATGAATAGTGAAAACACTGTGTTTTTTGTTAAAACTGACTTTTTATTTAAATAATAATTTATTTGATTTAAATTTATTTTACGTAAAAAGAGCTACATAATACTTATATAATTTCAATCAAATTAATTGGAGTCATTTTATAATAATTTTAGATTTATAAAAATTGTATTGAACTTTTCACCATCTTTTACCCACCTCCTAGGAGCTTTTGCATATTTTCATAAAACATAATTTTACCACTTTTGTGAGTTGAATTTTGAAAATATGAGAGACATGGTTAATATCAAGGAGTAAAATTTGGTTCAATTAGATAAAAATAATTTTTGTGAATAGTAACTTTTTACTTTTATTTACCACGTTTAAAGGTAAATAGGGTAATTCATGGTTAAAAGAATATTATAATAATTTAAAATTTCATTTACACAGTCCAAACCTTATTGGATGAGTAATGACAAACCATGGGCATCCTTGGGTCTATTTTGGGACTCCATAGAGCCAAATAGGAAAGATAATGACACGTTAGATTAATTAATTTAATTTAAAGACACAATTGACATTAACAAAAATCATTTAGTAATTAATTTTTATAAGGGGATATATAAATTATATTTTTGACTATAAATATTAGTTGGAAATCTAAATATATTTCCTACATGTTGGTATTTTTTTTATAAATTTTAGACATCAAATAAATTAAATTATATATGACACAATAATGATGGTGTATTTACCTCATTAATAAATGATTTAAATAAATTAGATTATAATGATTAAAATATTTTCCAAAACATGTCCAATTATGATTGGATGATTTTTTTTCGACCATGAGTCATCGTATCTTCATCTTTAATTATTTTTGGGCCTTTTGAAACCTATGATAAGTTTATAATAAGATAATATTTTCACACTTTCCAAAAGAGCCCCTCCTCCCCCTTATAAAAGGAGACCATTTCTATCCAATTCCTCACACCTCTCAAGCCATTTGTCTTGTCCAACCTCTGCCCAATTAAGCTCACTACATCCCTATCCTCCCCCCTAGAAGCCTTACCTTAGGCAGAAGGCACTCCAAGAAGTCCTTTTGGTCCAAACCAAAGGAAGTTACCCAAAGTAAAGGAGGTTTGGATACGTACGAAGCATATCGAATCTAAGGTAGGGGATAACTATTCCAATCTCATTCATATCCGAGATTGTTTATTCATATGTATTTACTAGGGTTATTGTTATCATCCATTTCCATGTTTCCTAAAAATGGTTTCATATATGTTTAATTTTTTTTAACCATTTTTGACTTTTACTACAAGGTATGTAAGGATTCGTTTTTTACCATATGAGGTACTTTTTGAATTTTCTGACAAAAGTACGAGGAGAATGTTATTTTTAACTTATACGGTGTGAATGGATTTTTATGGTTTCATAACGCATTATTTTCAAGATGCTTCCTCAAAAATATGTCATGATTATTTTCAAAAAAATCAGTTTCTTTTAAAATTGCATGATATTTTGTGAACATAAAATCATTTTGAAGAAGAAGGGATATTTTCCTCAAGAATTCATTTCAAGTGTTTTATCAAAATCATTTTCTATCTAAGGTGACATTATTTCATATGTTTATCTTTCAAGTATAATGTCTCTATGATTTACATGGTTTCACTTTTCTAATTATGAAATGATATCTATTTCTTTTATATGGACTATGTTATGATGGATGATGTTTTTGAAACCCATTTTATTATTTGGTTTATTATGAATGATGTATGTTTACTTTGTCGCACAAGTAAGAATTATTTCATTATGAGATGAGTGGGACCTATATCTCCCTCTAATGCATTGGGTAAAGATATATATCTCATTAGATAGACATGGCTGAAATGGAAAGTAAATATGGTTCAGTAATACAGGTCTATAACGGCACGTAAACCCGGTTCAGTAAGGGACTTTGTCCACTAAGATGGTCTTGGCAGCAATTCCTTGGCTACTATGGAAATCATATCATGTGCATAATGGTTGCCACAAGAACATGTTTTATTACCATTCTACTTTATCATGATTAATGTTCTTTTGTGATTTATGCCTTATGTACTGCAAAGTTATATGTCATTGCACATGATTTCGATGTTTAAACATTATGTCCATGTTTTTAAGTTCAAATGTATATAATTTTTTTATTTTATCCATGATTACCCTTACTGAGCATTTGATCTCACCCTTTATATGTATTATTTTCCCCAGGATATAATGAATGGTTTTTAGGTAAGAAAACCAAATGGGGAATATCTTTATTAGAGATGTTGAAGATCTTTCACCATGATTAGAATATTACATTCCAAGTTTCCAAAGACACTAAACTATTACATTCCTTGTGTGTCTGTTTTTGTAATGTATTAAGTATTCCGAAAATGTAATGTAATGTCCATGTACGTCAAGATTTGGGTCTCTACATATATAAATTCACCATGACTCAACTTATGGGTAAAAACTACACCATTAGGTCCATAGAAACATAGAAAAGTTTTTTGAAGTCATATGGTAGGATAAATTTATAATTTTACCACTATAGAGGTCCCAAGACATAGAAACATCAAAATTGATTCAATTATTGATTGAGAAAAACTGGCTTCACTACATCCTCCCCAACTTTAATCCTTTTTATCCCCAAAAAATATTACTAGATATTCTAAACACGGAATCAAATAAAACAACTTGTAACATAAAAAAATCAACTTTCACATACACTTACATAAAATTTGGGGCTCTATACCTATGAAATATTATAACACCACCACATAGGAAAACATCCCCATTTCCTATAATGGATAATATAAGATCCAAATAATCTTGAATTATCTTTTAATAGGAACATAAACCCATTTTATATAGGTATTTACATCCCGGAATAATCAAAGGTCGCCTAGCCATTCAAGACCAAATAAAACCATGAACCACAAACATCCTCCTCAAAATGGGGTTTTTCTATGGTTACATCTGATAGAATAACTTCTCTCACCATATTTTATGATTATCCTTAGTGTTTTTTATATTGGTAGAGCCCATCTATTCAACACTCCTCTAATGAGTGCTTCATAAAATTTTTACTCGGAAAGCAGATGAGTTTAATTACAAAATGATTCACCAGGATTATGTTAGTTTCTCCAGCATCCTTTACTCAATAGGTACGCCCAACAATGATGGTAACTCATAACAGAAATATATCATCTTCCTTCTTCCATAACTTCTATTCAATCATCCACAATAATCCCCCATTCAGATCCTGATCACTAAAAAGATTTCATCCACCATCCGAGATATCTTGGTTATGTTGTAATCACTCTTTCGTAAAATATATAGAGAGAAACATGATGAGAAACATTAAATTCAATTAAACTACTCAACACCACACCACTACCCATTGTGTGGCCCAATACACCTTTATACAAAATAGATGATAAAAACATTCTATATGAAACTATTCCATCAGCTCTAGACCCTAGGATATCACCCATCAAAACACAATCATCTAAGTAAAAAAAACCTCCAGAGGAATCCGACCCCTACACCACTTAACAAGAGTTTCCATGTGATGGGTAAACTGAAAAATATTTATTGGACATATCCTACGAAGGGACATACTATACCAGGGAATTCACCACTCAAGATGTCTATCAATATATTTAATACGAACATCAAAGTAAAACCATTATCCACCTTGGGAAGTAGTTATAATGCTTTAGTTTTTTTAAACCCTTATGTACATCACCACATAACATCTAGTAACATAGGATCACTATGTTGACATCACCATCATGAGTCTCTCTTATATAATATAAGAGTGTGAATCCAAAACTATTGATTGAAGGTGATAAATGTCTACCAATCTACACAAGAATTAAACACTATAATGACCGATTATCATGAGCCTCCTCCATCACCCCATAATAGAGACCTCTACTAGAGGTGTCAACCACCATGCTACCACTGTGTTACTATGATCTCACCAATAACCATGGATTCAGCTTCACGATGTACAGTTTATACTCTATGAATCTATAACTCATGCTATGATAGGTTACTACATTGCTGATACTCTCATGATAAGGCTATATTAATTAATAAAATTCTTAATAATATCCTTTAAAAATAAAAACAATTAAAGATTCATTCCATATACTTGATAATTACCATAAGTTTGTTCATCATTCATCCCGAAAACACTCGAGTGTCATCAATTGAATAAAATCTAATGTATACATTGGTCTACCATGGAGAGGAAACCATGGGTTACCCTTAAGAATAATTTATGAATTTTTCCAAATATATTGTAAGTGAATTATCCTCTATGTATATAGTTTATAAATATAATATTACAATAATATTAGTAGTGGGTTAAAAATTCTGGAGTGTGGGATCTAATCACCACGCGTGAGGGGATTCCACTCATTTCTAGGGCTAAACATCACCTCACTTACTCAACTATGCATCATTACACATCATTAAAATTTATAGAAAATAAATTCCATGGTATGTCCCTGAAAACTCATCTCTTTAATGAAGGAATCTCATGAAAAACCTCTTTCACCCCCATAAATAAAATCACATTACTCGAGGGGGTGATTTAAAGACAACAAACATCAGTGGAAACTCGATAGATAACAAGAGTTTTTGAAAGGGTTTTATTGGATTCTATAACACCAAAACATATGATGTATAAATAATAATTCACTAGTTAACCATCAAATATGATTTTCTAAGAAGATCGGTCACACATAAAACATAAATATACATATTTTGATGCGTGAATGTAGTCATCCCTTATGTGAATTATCCCACATATTTGACTATAAACACATTATACATGATATAAAATAATAAAATTTGGTTATTGAATGATTTGATTGATGAATCACCCATATATAATTTCTCTTGAACCATTTTATGATCTCACTAAATACCTTTCTAGCAGGTAATCTAATATATATTAGGAATGGAACAAACATTAGTGTGATCTCCAACATGGAGGTCCATCCATTGAACCCCTCTCAAAGTCTTCTAGAAGATTTATAACCTTCCCCCAAATCCTAGGTGCATCCATTTAAAGAATACTTAGTTGAACATTCTCACTTGGGGGTCTCTGACATAAGTGGTGTTCTGTGAAAGTAAACCAATTTCTTGATAATTCTTTATCTAGTGTATCTTACTAAACCACTAATCTCTAAAAATTATATTGATAAACATGTACAAGGAAATCCTTGAGAGGTCTGTCGGACTTTTCACATTTTCATACATGTCCATGATAACCTATGGAGAGCCTAACATCCTTATATAAAACTTTATCCTTTACAAGGGCTCAAACAACAATCATGATAGAGAAGTCCCATCATTTATTTGAGGAAAACACCACACACTAACAACTCATTATTAAATATAATGAGTTAAATAAAATAATCATCATATATTTTGTGAAATTCTAAATAAAATGAAAATTAACGTCTTAAACTTATTTCAAGCCACTATCACCCAAGGATTAGGAACTCCTAGCAAACACTTGAGGGATTTATTTTTAGAACATACATAGAAGATTCACCCTATGCGATGTCTCATATAACCTAGAAATAAATTTCACACACTCTATAATATAGACTACAACAAGAATCGATGAGAGAGAAAATACCTCATATCCTGAGGTATGTATATCTCTCAACTATGTCTCTAAAAAATGAATCATCGCTAACTAACATGCGGAAAGAAGCCCATTTATAGGAATGATATCATCATGAAAAAATATATCCACACAAGATGACTATTAGTGGGTATCACCTTATATTTTATAGGATTACTCCACAATTATTGGTGTATATTTGCATGATTATACATGGTAATAACATATGACACAATATGGAAGGCTTTATCATATATCAACCTATAACTGAAACTTATCTAGAATACATAAAATAACCAGCAAGACTAGTGGTTTATATATAAATAAATACAATATATTTAATTTGTACAAGAGATATAAAATACAATTAAAATTATATATATTCAAATACCAAATGAACTATACATTTGAAAAGCCTTCGAATCAGATAGAAAATGCTTATAAAACTACTCCTCACCATGTGCACTCCTTGATCGATCTCCAAACATGAAAACTATCATAACCATTATGAAAAACCATCACCTACCATTAATCTCCAAGAATCACCAAAAATTAGATTTGAAAAATCCTTATAAGCTCTAGGTTCACCAAGACTATCTTGAAACCAGAAATCGTTTGCACAAACCCAACATCTGTGGGCACAAAGACCATGCATGAGTTAGTATAAACATACTAAATTGGATGTCCTAAAACCAATATGAAAATAGAAGAAACATTATAGATTGAAATAAAATATAGGAAAGTAATTGAGATGCATATAAACAACGATCTTGATATAAAATACCAAAAGAGTTCTCATGAACATAAATAAGTCTTGGTCAACTCAAATCCTATCCATAAAGGTTCACATCTCATGATAAGCTATGGATTTTTGGTGTTGTAACTGAATCACAATGTATAATGTAGATATACTAGCTATAAATCATATAACAAAGGTAACCAATTGCTTCTTGCGGAGTAACAAGTCTCAAAGTATACAATTTTATTAGCTTTTTTCCAACCTTCCACTAGAATCTACTAAGGGGTACCCATTCCTTGATGATGTATTCATGACAGTTGAGGGAGTGCCACTCCTTACTATCCACCATTATTGTGCCACCACTCTATAAACCTTTATAGGGACCCATGTTGGTAGTGGGTTACCTATACCCAACTCTTTTGTATACTTTTATTATAATTAAATGTATAAAATATGATATATAAATATTTTTTTATCATATCATGAAAAGAGAATTACTTTTTCATGTTCTATTTAAATATAAATGTACTCATATTACATATTTTATCAAAAGGTTATAATATTTTCAAACTATATTGAGAAACTCAATACAATATGATATTAATATTAAACATATATCTCATGGTTTAGATACATTGTTATAATATGATATATATGATGTATTACTATTAGGTTTTATGCTCTCAAAATCATTAAGAAATATTCTAATGATTTTTTTACTTGGTGATCTTAATTAGTTGAGTTTAGGAAGATCGAATCACCAATATGAATACCACTTGTTACTGGTGTTATTAGTTATTCATATATATATAAATGTGTATTGGTATCTGGAATTAATATCATCAACGATGAGTACCATTTTATCACTTACTTGGATGCAATATGAAACTTATAATGTTTATGTTTTGGTGAGGTAACTTGTGTTGGGTGTGTCATTAATGTTATAGAATTGGTTGAATGATCACGACAGGATTTGTTACTTCCAAGTAGAGGAAGAGATATTTCAGTACCAGTATACCAAGATGAATGTAACTTCACTAAATACATGGCCATAATTAAATATGGTAAGTCTATATAGTATGGTCACACAATTGAGTCCAAGAGTATTTAAGGTGTTTTTTATAAGAAGAAGCTAGTTGAGAAGAATTAATGTTTTATTATGTATTTTATTTTGTGTAAAAACACAATTTACGTGAATTTTTTAAGAATTACATAAAAAAATGAATTAATATAGTGTCTATTGGATTGATTCTACTAGAAGGATTCTAATGGAACATGGCTAATGGATCCAGTCTAGTGGATGGAGTCTATAGATCTAAAATGATCAGTAAAAGGGTGGAACTGAATGACCATCCAAATATGCTTACATGTTTTATCAAATAGAGTTGTTTGATAATAGAAATTAGGTAATTCTATACTTATCTTAAAAGTATCCAAAATTATTATTACTAAATGTTCTCATTGTCCAATCGTGAGTCTAAATATGGATATTGAGTTGTGGTTGTGTAAAGTTCAAAGCATGATGTTATGAAGTTGTATGATTCAAATTTCATGGTTAATGATGATTTGAAGCTACAATAGTAAAAAGTGTTATTGAACAATAATTTTTTATGTATGCTTATTAGAGGAATTTTTAAGAAGTATCAAATAGAGTTACCTAGGAAATTTCATCGAACGAAGTTCATATGAATCAATTTTACAAATTCATCTTAAATTTTCTACCTAAGAAACTAAAGATTATAAGTTATTCCTTCATATTAAAGGGTGTAATCCCACTAAATAAAATATTATATGTTCACCAGAAAAAATAATTTTTTCTTCTTTATAATGTATTTTAGATTGAGTTGTATAAATATAAATATGTGTAGTTAAAAATTTAAATAACGATCAGTCAAAAGTCTCAGAGTCATTGGAAAAATGTTTTCTAATGAACATCATTAGAAAAAGGTTTCCAAGAAAATGCAACGAATCTAGGTTTTCCAATAAAATAATCATATGAAGGAATAATATTTCAATGTATTTAGAGATATTCCTATGAAGTTAAGAGAGAAAAACAACAATATATTTTTTCGAATAGAATGGGTTTTATGAAGTTGTACTGTACATAAGGTTCAAATATATTAATGAAGTTTTCATAAAGTCATTAAATGTGATGATTCTGAGCTGGTCATAAAACAAACTAATAATAAAGAATTTAATTTCATGATTCTTGGTGGGTGTTAAGGAATTATTGAATAATTTTGATGCTGGGAATTAAGGAAAGTTCCTTAAATGAATATTGAATCATATTTGGATGTAAGTTTTAAGGTATTCAAACATTTAATGGTTTGATAAGGATGTTCAATGTTTTAGTATGAACTTTGAATTTTTGTTCATGATTCTCTGTATGATTTTGGTGTTTCAATGCATTTATAAAAGGGGAAAATGTGTGCCTAGTGATGTTGTTGATACCATGAATTTTATTTAACAAGAGAGGAATTTTTTTTAAGAATCAAATTTAGTAGAAATGAATAATGTTTTAACAGATATATCATATGATGTAGTGGAATTATATGAACAATGTGAAGAGGCATCAATAGGAAAATACTATACTTAGTTCCTAACAATTGTAATCATACAAATAGGTTAAATAATTATCAAATAATGATTACTAATAGATTAGTTTCAAAGTTAATAGATGGAGTTTAATTGATGGACTACTAATAGATGGAAGGAAGTTCATTCTCACTTATTTGTAAGAAAGGGAAGATGAATAAAATACTTATACGTAAGAAAGTGTGAAAAATGTAGCACATTGAAAGAATATATAATCCTTTTGGTGGAGGTTCTTATTTTTTTTACGAAACATTGTAATATAATATTATTTGTTTGAGGAGAACATGTAATGTCATAAATACTATAGTTATATGAAAGTAATGGATACTCCCCTCTTGTTGTAAACACCAAATGGATTTTTTCCTAGTGGTTGTGTTTATTTATTATATCCAAAACATTACAAGTACTGGATACTATTATTGAGCAGTGAACCCTTTAAATACCTATGTTCTTGTGGGTGTGATTTTTTGTTTTCAAGTACAGTCATATCTAAATTACTATAGGAGAATACTGTTTATAAATTAAAAAAACATAAAAATGAAAGATAACTGATTCCCCCCTCCACCTCTGTCACACCCAGTTTTTCATGTCTTTCTTTTGATCTGGTTCATTGGAAATCCTAATCCTTTTCCTGGGTCTTGGTTGAGAGTAATGTTGAGTTTTGAAATTTCATCTATATTTAATCATCCATATCTAGGTGAATCAATTATTTTGTAGTATTTGTCGATAGGTTGTTTACTTTATGATTTGGGCCAAACAGTGAGCCTATTTCATGATTTGAAAACATATTTTTCTTCTTTTATAACTCATCAATTTTTTATTATTTTCAACACATTCCACTTTTAAAATTCATAAAACATGTATTGCATCAAAATATAATGAATTAATACCCCCAAAAGTTAAAAATATAATCATTAAATACTTTATTCATGAAATCCACAATGATGTAAGGAGAATTAGTCAATTAAAAAGGAATTAAAGTAAACTCCTTAGTTCAATAAGCTGTAAAAAATTCCATTTTTTTGTATATAAAACATGTCCACTCATATATGATAATATCCAAAGAGAATATAAATATTTTTTATGTATTTGGAATCTATAATTCCATAAAATAAGTCAATAATATGTGAAATGGATATTTATTCTTTATAGTAATAGTATGAATCTCCCAATAATCGATTTAAAATCTCATGGATCCAACCATCTTATTAATGAATAAAATCGTTCCTCCCCATGGTGAAATGATATGGTGTATAAATCCAATTTCACTCAACTCTTCTAGAAATTTCTTTAACTATGAGAATTATTCTTCTTCAATAATATAATGAGTTTTGGGGAATAATATTTCATCAAGATAGAGTTCAATAGAGAACACAAATTCACGCATTGATGGATGACAATGAAATCCCTTTAAAAATACTTCAAAGAATTATTTAACCACATGTACAATTTATATTCATATAATATAATTTTATCCATTATAACACCATTACATAAAAATTAAATAATAACAATTTTTGAAGGTTTATATTACCAAAAACACTAAGACATAAAAAACTGCACAATATTATTATTTATATATGACCATCATAATATAGATACTAAATTATTGGGTATAAATAAGACTTATTGTTTATTAAATTTATATATTGGGTCTCCTAAATTTAAATTTTTTTATCAATTATTATTAAATAATCACTAATATTTTCTTATTGTTATTTTTTAAGTCAAAAAATATGTTCTCATCTAAAATGGATTTTATTTATTTTAATGAGTATATATTATAATTATTTTTAGGAATTTTTTTAAAATTTATTTCCCAAATATGTTATATTATATGATATCATCATATAAAATTATTCTTAATATGAACGGTTTGGATTTTTCTAAAAATTTTAATTTTCCAATGACTTGTGTAAATATCACTTTTTATTGAAAAATATATTTTCTATTGAGGTGTTTTGATAGTAAAAATATATTTCCAATTAGTTTTAAATTTTAATTATTTATAATTTTTTCATATTGTAATTTATTTAGTTAGAATTATTCTTATACCAATATAGACTATAAAAAAATTATTTAAAAGTAGTTTTTTTGAAAAATTATTTTTCTTCAAGTCCCATTTGTAAAATTTAAAATTAAGAACATCCAATTATATGAAATGAATAATTAAAAATGTATTTAAAAATTGCAGTCAATATTTATATATTTTTTAAATATCGACATTATAATTTTTTTATATGAATAGTTATTATATTAAATATTTATCACATTAGGAAGAGTAAATCAAGGAATTAGGGTTTCAAATAATTTGATAGTCCAAAAAAATGCACCAAAACATATTCCTTTATCTTATGGTATCCATTTCAATCAATCATTTACATAATTTATTGAATATATGTCCACTTAGTTCAATATTTATTTGATTTAGAATTTAGTTATATTTATGTAAAAGATATGGAAAAATGTCACTTTCTAGATTTTAATAATTATTATTATATTTTGTGAAGGAGTGAAAAAAACGAGTTTGGTTCGTAATATTAATTTACAAGATCAACAATTTTTTATGATGGTAATTTATTTTTAATTTTTTATTTACTAAAATAATTAGTTTATGTGATTATGTTTTAAGGTATAATATTCTAATTATATTTTTCTAGTTTGTTCTAAATGTTAAAATAAATGAAATTCTCCCAAAATAAGAATACTGAAATATTATAATAAATAATATGTTACTAAATTAGTAAAAATTATAAAAAATTCTATAATAAAACAATTGATTTTTATAGAGATGAAAATATAACCCAAGTTCAATTTACTTCTCAATATTATTTTTATATAAACTAACATCACCTGTAATGAGTAAAAATATTTTTATTAACATAATTATCAAATAGAGTTAGTACTGATTAAAACAAAAATAAAGGGTAAAACAATAATCTGAACTATTTAAAATATTATTTTATAATATTATTTCATCCCATACTCATACTATAAATGAAATATTATAGTTTGGATCCTTTTTAAAATATATTTTATTTATATTAATTTAATATTTTATGAAATTTCAAAAATAGAACATCCCCTCACTAATAAAAGGGAATCTCTTCACATATTTCCTTCATGGATAAAAATTATTTATGATATACAGATAAATACCCAAATAACATAATTACATTTATTACCATCTCATAGAGTCATTTTTTTATTAGAATACCTAATTAGGAATGATTTTTATATAATAATAATTTGGTTTTCTAAAGAAGAGTTATCATTCTTAATCGATCATTTTTTTAATTTTTTCCACCATGTTCAAATTTTACTACACATTAGGATATAATAACATAGTTACCTATAATATAATAATAAATTATTTTTATATGTTAAAAACTACAACCATATCATCTTCGATCAAATTAGAAATCAAAACATTATTCATGTGTATGAAGGATTTCCACCCCACAAACTGATGCAATTTGTTTTCCATTATCACCAGTCATGACTGTTTATGAGTATGAATTTAATATATATATATATATATATATATGTGTGTGTGTGTGTGTGTGTCATTAATGAAATAATTATTATTCATAAAAATCAATATATCTTATATTATAATACCATTCCATTCAATGAATGATGGTAATGTCATTGGTAGTTACGTGCGTATTACCAGCTCTAAAGAGTGATTTGATTTATTTGTCATGAATGCATCACACTAACGATATATATATGTTTATTTAATTAAAAAAATAATATTAAATATATAAATATAATTTTTAAAATATAATATAGAATATACATTCTTTCAATCATAAATGTCAAAAAAATAGTATCATTTTTCAGGAAAGCGTATGACCAACTAACTCCATCATTTTAATATAGTTTAGTTTTCTTAAAAATATTTCATGTCTGGTTATAAAAATATAAATTATACAATAAAATGATAAATGTTTCATGATTATTATTCATTATATTATTAAATAATGTACTCATTTATAATATTAATCATGCTGAAGTCATTTTGGACTTATGAGCCAAATATAAAAAAACATTTTATATGAACTTAAATAAATAATTAATTGAATTTTTAATAATAGTTAATAAATTTAAAATGATAATAGTATTAAAATATTTGATAATAAATTAAATAATTATCATAATTTACTATTTAGGAAGATAAATATGGTAAATGAGGAGTTAGAATTGAGCATTGGGACTTTCATTTAATAAAATCCCATCTTTTAATGTTTCCCTTCCAACCCTCTTTATTCCAAATCCATGTTCATATAAATGGTTAAAGAAAATTATTGTTTACAATTTAATGGCTAATTAAGGTTATATTTAATAAAAATTAATTTATTTAGAAATATTTTTTAAAAACAATATTTTTAATGTTTTTTGCATGGGAAACATTTCTTAAAACATCTTTTTATAAATGTTTAAAAGATTTATTTTCTAAACTATTCTCTTCCATGTTATTATTATTATGGTTAATTTAATATTATATTAATATTTATTATGTAAAATATTAAAGGGTATTTTTTTTGTTTTTGGTTTCATTCATTGGTTTTCAATTAGAATAATTTTCTATATTTTATGCGGAAAATTTAGAATTTCTTCCAAAATTATAGAAGGACTGTTTTATTTTAGCATATTCACTGTCAATGGCTTTTCCCAGCGCCTCAACCATTTTTTTATTTTACATTCACTATGATCTCTTTTTTTTAAATGAATAAACTTATTTCTAATTGTTTTATGAATTACAAAAAAATATTTAAAAGGAACAAATATTTTTATATTTTTAAATGTTTTTTATTGGTGTAATGGATCCTCCAAAACAAATATTTTCATCTGATTATAAAAATTCTCTCGAAAAATTACATAATATATATATATTTAATGTTGTGGAATTCATCTAAATTCTGTATATATGTCTCTAAAATACATACCTTTATAATTATCCCCTTTTTTAAGGGGTAATAAATGCATTATGATCTTTGTCAAAAGACATCCTTAAGAAATATCATTTGATTATGATATGAGGTAATATTATACAACCAATTTTCTTGACATTAGTAATTCATATGTTTATAATTATTATTTGTTTTATTTTTCTAGAACACAATATCATGAACTTGGTATGGTGGGTGCACCTAGAAAACACTCTAATGCAATTGGTATTGTTTTTTATCTCATGATATATTTCTTAACGCATGGGGATGTAAGCATAATACACTATAAGAGTATTTCCACCATGTTATGTTGTCTTGGATGTTATCCTTTACATATCATTATTATATTTTTTATTACTTCCACATTAACTATATTTCCATGATCATAAGATATAATGGTATTTATGTTATTCTCTCATGTGAATACTCATTAGCCTTCTATTTTATGATAACATATTTTAACTTATACTCACAATTATGTTTCTATATAATGTCTAATCCCTTAATAGTATTTTTAGATCATTCATTGTGTCTATTTATTCCATATATTATCCCATTTAGTTTTACGAGCTCAATAGGATTTTTGAAATCATTATGAACATTAAAATAAATATGATTTATTTTTCGTTAGAGTTTTATCATTTGTAGTCTTCCTATGAAAATATGCATTTTAGATCCATGATTTATTTTAATTAATAATTATGTTAAAACAATTTAATAATATGTTTAAAAATATATTTTTTCACTTATATTTAGTATTAGTCAAAAGTAATTTATAACATTTGAGATGGCATTGTTTTCATGTGGGGTTATCTTTAGAGTTATTGATACCATAATGAATTAATGAGAATAAGGATTGCCATATCTATTGTGTCTTAGAATACCCATTAAGGATTTATGTAACAGTATTCTAATGTTATTAATGAAAATTTGGTAGATGTTTTATTTGGTCGAGTTATATTTATATCTTAGGTTTTATATGGTGTATTAATTGATAAATTATTCACTTCTCAAAATGTTAATGGTAATGATAAAATTAATTTTTTATATGTTCATTAATGATTAAGGTAATTTTAGTGATGTTTATTACATTTCTAGTAATATTATATGAAATATATTAAAATTGTTTTAGAAAAAAGGAAAACATGTCTCATCTAGAAATTTCGCAGTGGTTGAATCCATAACCACATGGAAACAAGTGTGAGACTCCTACCATGGGCTTATGTGATAACATGGTTTGTGTGAAATTATTTTAAAAATTATATAATTAATATGTTCAATTTAGAATATATGTTTTTTCATAGATATAACCATTGTATTGAAGAGTGATTTGTTGATTATGTGAATACTGTCATTTCAAAACATGTTATGTATTTTGGGATCTATATATAATGATGGTAGACATAATTATTTATATATATTTGAGGAATTATGGTTAAATTATATATTGGAATAATGAATGGTTTTAGTGATTCTTATGGTGATTTAGGTTATTAATTTATTATATTTTAAAATCAGGATATTATATGGTTATGAAATATATCTTTTCTTATAGGACATGAAGAGTTATTGATGTTATTTTTGATTTAAATATATAATTTATCTTTGAAGTATATGGAATCAAATAAATTTAATAATGTGGTTTGAATATAATCTAGAATATTTTGATAAATTTTACAGATATTTATTTATGGAATGGATTATGATTAACATTGGGTAGTATTAATGATGATTTTGTGGAAAATGATTCAATTATGCATATAATGGTTTATTCATTTTGGGAATTATTGTATACTAAATATTTTGGTTTTGGATAGTTCCTAAAGATATATGTAAGATCGTTTTATCCTTATAAGGATTATTAATTTGTTTAAAAGTTGATTTTACATCTTTAGAAATGAAAAATTCAACTTCAATACGCGTTATTAAGAAAATATGATATTATAGTGAAAATTGATTAAATTATTAAATACTAATTACCAAGTAAGTATATTTATTAATATACATTATCTATATTTTAATATAAATTATCAAATATAATAAAATTTACTTAAAAATAATGTTATCCAATTATATAAATTTTTTAAGAATCGATTTCCTTTTTCACACCTCATCAGTTTATTGTTTGGTGGTTGTTAAATTTTCATTGATCATTCAATTTCTTGAGATTAAGGATCATTATCACTCCACATAATTATTTGGAAGTTAATTTTTTTTCTCAATTTCTATATATTATCATCCCATAAATTCTCACTTATATAGGTATATAGTCATGTGAGGACCTTTTCTTCATTTCCCACATTTCACGATGAAGTTTTATTATCCATTTTGTGAGGTGATATTTTAATAATGGTATTTTTAAATGTCCATCATTTATTTTCTAAGAATGAGTTCAAATTATGATAATATGATTTATCAAAGGGGGGAACTCTGTAACACTGTGAGACTAAAAAAAATTATATTCTGATAGCATATACAACATGAATTGCCAAGACTAAATGAACCTTGATATATTATTATTCCCATAAAACCATCGTAACAATGAATTTAAATTTTAAGGTATGAATAGTATCAAAAAATTTATGAAATAAATATAATTTTCCTTCTCAATATTAATGTATTGATAAATTCTTAGTGAATAATAAATCAACTCTTTGAAATTAATTTTTATTATTCAAAAATACATTTTCAACAACAAAGAGATTTTTCTTATTTTTATTAGAAAATATTTTAATTAGTATCTAAGAATATTAGAATTTTTATTTCATACTAAAGATATCACTTTTGAAATAAACATATCATAATAATCTTCTGTTATAATTTTTAATTTTTTTTTGATAATTTTGAATTTTCAATGAATAGTGATGAATATAGATTTTTAATAAAAATTATATTTCCTTATGAAGTATTCACAAATATAAACTATATTTTAGATTATTTTTAATTATTAGTTTGTGATTTATTATAAAATTTATTATTATTATTTCCTTTGGATTTAATTTTATACCTGGATACAATATCACAACAGTTTATTCTTAAATAGAATTTAAAAAAAACATTTTCATCATATCTCACGAGTGTAAATTTAAACTACATTCTACCACAACTATGAATTTAATAACAATCAAATGGGTAATAATATTTAAATTTGGTGGGATAAATTTATTAAATATTACCATTTTCATTTAATCCATTTTGAATAGAAACTATAAAATATAATTTTCACCATAATAAGTGTAATACGGGTGATTAAAGTTTGAAAAAAATGACAAAGACAAAAAACTGAACCAACAACATTAATTTATAATATTTTGTGATTTGAGCATGAAAATTTCAATCATGTTAAGAATATATGGAAACATAAACATATTTATTTTATATTTAGAATTATTATTTTAATGTAAAAGGTATAGTCAAAATCATCAGATTATTTATTTTAATAACTATAATATTTTGGGATAGGAATAAAAAACATATATTCAGTTTTAAAAATTCTTTATAAATATTAATAATTTTAATATCATGTAAATATATATTTTATTTTTATTAAATATGACATTACTTTAAATTCTTATGCAACACTGACACAATGTTTATTAAATAAAAGTAAAAATAAATTAAATTATAATGAAAATATTACAAGTCACATAATTTTAATAAATTATTATGTTCCCCAAATTTTTAAGATAAATAGAACATGTTTGTGAAGTGATGTAATAAAATATCATACTTATCTTAACGTCATGTTGTTTTTGAATACAAATTCAATGAATTATTCCAAAAATGACATTATTGATATTTTACGACAAATAATATTTTAATAAATGATTTAAAATTCCTAAAATCAAAATATTCCACCCAGATATTGGTATATTTTATAAACTATCATAAATGATTCATTAATTGGAAAATATTCCATTTATGTTTACTATTTTGACCCCTAAATATTAAATATGTTTTTTTACGGTAATTGTCAAAAAAATAACAAAACTAAAAGATAATGATAAAACCCTAATACAACCATAAAAAAATATTTTTTTATTATAGGAAATAGAAAAAATTTCATCCAAAATTTTAATTATTTGTTTTTGGATCCTTTTTTGCATTAAAATTAATTAAAATTATTTTAGTATTTTTTAAAATTCCTAAAGTGATCCTCCCCAAACATATCAAAGGGGTCATCGTCTCCTATTTACGTCAAAATTAAAAATCATTTCATTTCATTCAATTACATCAAAAATTCTATTATTAGTTCCCCTAGGATGTACTAGAATATTTTATTTGATTAGGAAATCTTACTAGAAATGATTTTGGTTTAAAACAAAAGATGTTGTTTGAAAAAATAGGATCATTCATCACAAATAATTTCTGTTTTATTTCATATTCCACCTTCTTAAAATAGTTTTAAAACACTTGGATAAAACAAAATTTCAATATTTTATACAATGATATTTTTTAGGTTAATTTAATAACCTTCATGTATGTTCTCTTCTATCAAATGGGAAAGGATACCATTATTCCAGTGTATGATGAACTACCTCCTCCTAGACATATTTAAATCATTTTCTATTATCTCATCCAACAAAAATTTATGATGATATAATTAATTTATATATATGATATTAATGAAATATTTAATAGTATATAATATTTATATATCATACATTTTATCACCTTTCTATACATTTAAAGAAGATAATATCATTCTTTCTTATGTGTTGCTTACCACCACCACGATGTGATGTGATTATTTTAAATTGTTGCATCACAAGGATGATATAAATAACAATTTATAATAAGAAAATAATATATTTATGTTATAATTATAATTATGAAACCATAATGTAACACTTACTTTCATTCCATCATGATCATTAAAAAATAGAAATGTTATTCTTCCGTACTTAAGACTTAACATCTTTATGACTATAACGTTGGTCATTTTTCATAACCATATTTAATTATTGTTATTTATAATATAATTAATGTATAAAAATGATAATTATTTGAAAATTATTATTCATTATATGATTTTATAATGTACACTTTCATCAGAGTCAACTTACCAAATTCATTTCAAGCTTATGAGCCGAATATTATCAAAACATTTTACTAGATCAAAAATGATAATGTAATTTAACATAAAATGATTATAAAAATTTTTATAGCTATAATGAGTTTGATAAACCTTATTAATAAATAAATAAATTAACATAATTTTATTATTCATGATTATAATGAATTTATGTGATAATGAGAACTAAAGGTACGTGACTTCCTTTTAAAAAGCCTCTTTTAAGGTTTCCCCCACAACCATTTTTCTTTCAAGTAAATGTTATTATATGTGCCTCAAGAAAATATTATTTTATTTTTCAATCGATGATAAAGATCAAAATTTTTACATATTATACTTTCTATTGTTTTTTAAAAAAATTCTTTTTATTGTTTTACAATGGGAAAACAATATTAACACCCCAAATTTAAATGTTTTAAATATTTTTTTTCTAAATATTATTCATCCATGTTCATATTATATAATTATATTTTTATTTATTTAAAAGAACAAAATTTATTTATATTGGATATATAATAACTATTTTTACTTTCATTCAATGGTTTTTAAATTAAATAATTTTTTTATACGGAACGTTTTGACCACGTTTACAAAAGTCAAGTAATGTTTTATTTTAACACATACGATGTTAGTAGATTTTCACACTACTAAATCAAATATTTTATATTTTAATTTCTTTCATAATATTAAATTATTTCATATAAAACACTATTTATCTTTATTCTAAGTATTTTTAATATGGATATTAATTGTAATGGATATTTTGATATCTTGAAATGTTTTTATTATCGATGTTTGGGAGTTACCTTAACCATCCCTTTTGATTAGTCCTAATCATTCTCTATATAACAAACTTCATATATCTATTATTTTTTTAAATTATTATATATTCTTTATATATTTCTCTCACATATATACATAGAAAATTTTCACATCCTTTAATGATGTAATACAAGCCTTATTAACATTTATGTAATTCGTTTTGTTAGAAATAATTTTTGATTATTATATGTGGAATGACTATGACACCCATTTTATTTTCATGGGTTATTATTTTTATTAGGGTATATGATATATTTTCTTTTTTTAGAAGTGTTAATAATGAACAATGTTATGATGGGTGTGTCTAGATAGTGTAAAAATTAATTTGGGGATGCTATTTTCCCATTGGAAGTTATATATGTGAATAAGGAGTAAACCTAACCCTCTATGGGACTATATAACTCTTGTGATGTTGTATTTGTAGTTATACATGACTTAATCTTATCTCAGGTTTTTATTCCTTCCACATTTCCATTGTTTCAATTTTCATTATGGTATCCTCCCATGTGATTACTTCTGAGTGTTCTCTATTATGATATATTATTATACATTTTAAACACATGTTTGGTTTCCATATCATGTTTATTCAATTACTAGTCCAATTAGCTTAGAAATTTTCTATGTATCCCAAGGGTAATAACATATTTTTTAGGAGTTGATTTTTATTTAGGAAAATATTACACAAATTAAAATAAAGTCTCATTATTTTCATGTTAATATTTTACATAACTACTCTTCCAAATAAACTAGTTATTTCCCATATGTGTCCTGTTTTAATTGGTATTTATGTTAAAAACCTTGTAATAATACTTGTAAAAATTCATGTATCTCAATATAAAAAGATTATATTTGGTAATTATTTTTCAAAAAAAAATAATAAGATCTTCTAGGGGTCTCTCAAGAAAATAATCAGGAGGATAATTATGTAACACCCAATATTTTTATGTATACATTTTTCAAGTAAATTATATATTAATTTATTTCTTGGAATGAAATATGTCAAACCTTCCTTTTACACAGTAGATACTTGGTGTGATTTACACAATAAAATTACATTCCACACGATACACGCAACACCGATGTTACTACGAACCATCGGTTTATTATTATAATTATTTAAATGAGATAATTATAACCTAGCCGTTAAACATAGTAACATGAATATTAATAAATAATTTTAAAATTATATTTATAGTTTTTTTAAATAGATAAAAAATATTAATAATTAAATATATTTTTTTGGTAAAGTCCATATATGTTTTAAAATATTATTCTTTCAAATTAATTTCTTTTAATGTCTTTTTGTGAAAAATAATAATATTAATTTTTTTGAAATTTAGAAATTTAATTTTATAAAATAATAATCATTTTATAATTTATAATGTTAAAATTATCCAATGGATATTTTTTGTTATTTTTATGGGAAACTTCATTTTTTGGATGAATAGTGAATAATACCGTATTTTAATTCAAAACCGACTTTTCATCAAATTTGTTGA
Organism: Viscum album; assembly: GCA_963277665.1. Taxonomy (NCBI): domain Eukaryota; kingdom Viridiplantae; phylum Streptophyta; class Magnoliopsida; order Santalales; family Viscaceae; genus Viscum; species Viscum album. The sequence continues at coordinate 447,787,791 of OY728157.1, read as the reverse complement.
CATGGATAAAATATATTTTAAATATTTTTCAAAGATTAATTAGTTAATATTTTTTAAAATTGATAAAAATTACTTCATTGATATTAATTAAACCTTTTTACTTTGGTATAATATCTTAGCTAACATTTGAATGTTTTTACTTTAAAAAAATTTATAGTCGACCAAATTGTGGGAATATTTTTAAATAAATTTAATAAATTAATTTAACTTGAAATTGGTTAAATGGATAAAATATTTTAAATAATAATAATTTATAAATATTAAAATTGTAAATTTTGTTTTTACCAATATTATTAGTGGATGATAATAAAATTAATTACATCGGATACGGTAAAATTAAGCTTAACTAAGGACAAAACCATTTATTTAACACCCAAAAAGACCAAAAACTTTTTCCAAAATCCATTTTATGGAAATATTTAGATGATATACTTTATTTTATATACATTGGATCATTATTGTATCCACTTAAATTATGTAAAACAGGGGTGAAATTCACTCTTTAAATATTTACAAGAGTGTCGCACCTCCTCCACTAAAAAAGGCCCCCTTTCCTCCCACTTCCTCAAGCATCACAAGAGAATTCGTATCATAAAAAATCTTCCATATTATTCTAAAAACATACATTAATTCATTATATAATCCTCCCCATGGACATAAATCAACCCAAAGAATAATTTTTTCACAACCCAATAAAAGTTACCCGACTATGATGTAATGTGTTCTCTCCAACTACTTGTTATTATTTTATTTCTCCACACATAAATATTATTTATTAAATTATTGTAAAACATAACCAGTATCCTAAATATAATATGAATATTTTATGATAATAGTATGACCAACACTTACACACTCCTCTATATTATGGGTAACAAACATATTTTTTACATGAACATCAAACTACGAGCACACTAAATGATCATTGTTCATTTTTTTCCTTTAACCCCTCTTACAGTGGAAATAATGATGGAAAATATATTTATATATTTTAAATATAATATTTTCTATTTAATTAATCTTATGTATTAATTTTAAAACATATTTCTTTTTTACTTTATATTTGGGGTAAATATTATAATATCGTTTGAGGAAGTTGAGACCAGTAGCCACTCAAAGTGATGTGATTCATTCAAACTCTACATAGAATATATTAAAAGTGTCTTTATTGAAATTATATGACATATATAATATGATAATTATACTATAATTATATTTAATACATATATTTCATTTTCATTCTTCCTTTCAACATGACAATAAAAACAGAAACAACATTTATTCATACGTACGACTTATCATCTCCCTGAACAACGTATTTCATTTTATATTTATTATTCATTATATTATTATATTACACATATAATATTTATAAATGATATTTTTATCATGTTTTTTATTTATCAAATCCTGAAATAATTATAATAACCATATATATAAAAAATTACGACACATCTAAAGAACAAAAAGAATATTACCCAATGTGAAACCATAACATAGGATTATTAACAATAAAGGAACATCACATTTCTATCAAAGAATATATGGTATTACATAAAAAATAAAATCATTAAATTTTTTTATTATAAATATCTATTTATTATACATGTTTTTTGAATGAGTATTATGAGAGTCAAGATATAAGCTACGAGGATTTCATCTCACATTTTTATTTCCATGAGATACCTGATTTATTCACCACCAATTACTTCAGTGTGGTGTTTATAATTCCCATGTATGTACTAAATTTTTCATATACATAAATTTATGGGTATTTACCTATCCATATTATTATATTTATTTCAAGGGGATTATGTTTTAAAAGTTATGTAATAGGTAAACTAGTTTTGTCTCAATTTTCCTTTTTTGAGACACCAATTTTGATTCAAAATAAATTATTTTTATAGGTGTATATACGTACATTTTACAGGTTATATAAAAAATATAATTATTTTAACGATATTTTAAGAATCAATTAATTTTCTTTTTCATACATGGAGAGTGTGGCCCCAAGTTAGCATGTGATAAGAGTTTATTAAACAATCTCCTCCCTTATCGATATTGTTTATGATTATGCTTCATTTAATAAAATATCTTGATATGTATCTAAATAACACTAATGAATTTTTCCCCCAATGGTTATAAAATATATAATAAATCATTAGTACCATTTTCCCACTATATGGTACTTAATATAATGTTTTTAATTAAAATATGACCATCTCTCTCTATAGTCAGAAATCTATTTTATTATAAAAATATGTTTTCATAATGGTTTTAAAAAATGTGTTCAAAAGATATTTTATGACCATTTTAATAGAAAAGTATTTTTAAAACGTTTTATGTTTTTAAATAATTCCCTTATATATTGTCAAATCTATTTTTGATGAAAATTGTTTTCCAAAGGTTTTATGTTTTAAAAAGTTTTTTTAATGAAGAATGGTTATTTTCCTCATGAAATGTTTTTAAAAGATCTTTAAAAATTGTTTCATAGTTGAGATAACATCCATTGGTGTTACTCATGAATTATTTGTTAAATTATTGAATTCTTCCATTCATATTATATCTCTAAATGGATTATGTTTTTATAGTATGGGGTATATAAAACCTCTTTCCCTTTCAAGGGTTATATGCTTTCAAAACCCAGTTCATTTCACGGGTTATGATATTGATTAAATAATTATAAAACCTATATTTTTCATAGGTTATTATATGATTACATGTTTATAGTACCCATTTAATTTCATGGGTTATTGCATTATTATATATGATATTGTAAAAATTGTATGTATGATTTCATTATGAGATGAGTTGGACCTATATCGCCATACAGTGCATTGGGTAAATATTTATATCTCATGAGATAGAAATTTCTAGAACAAAAAATGAACTAGGTTTAGTATTAAAGGGTTGGAATAGGAAATGTACTCGGTTTAGTAGTACAAGGATGCAATAGTATGTGAAATCGACCCAGTAATACACGGCTGGAACAGGGTGTGAACCTAGTTCAGTAAAGGTATTTTTCCACTAAGATGTTCTCAGTAACAATGGCTTGAATACAATGGAAATAACTATATAATCTAACATGTGTATAACAATTCCATGTTTCAATCAAATATTATTCATTAATGAATTGTGTTCTAAATTTATTTATGATTTATTTCTTAGGAACAACCAATATTTATGCCATGATTCATGTATATGATCTTTTATGTATTAGGTGTGATCTTATATTTTCATGATCATGTTATCATACCCTTATTATCATGATTATTCATACATATCTATCTTATTTACCATTTCTAAGAATTTTATATCACCCCATTTTATGTTTCTTTCCCCATTTTATGAATATATGTGTTATTTTTATGTGTCTAAAAAGGTTTTTAGTTGAAATAGATTCTACTGGGAGATAATTTGTCTCACTTATGTATTTGTGTGTATATTTCCATGTTTCAAAAGGAAATAAACCAGTATGACCATTCGACGTTTGTTTGTATAATGTTTTATGTGTTCCACAGAAGTTAGGTAATGTTATTGTGTGAAAAGGGAGGGTTGTTATAGTTTGGATTAGAGAAAATTTAAATTTAACATTTATAAGCTACAATTATAAAACCTTAGTGAGAGTACACGTTTAAGGTTATGTCTAAGGATATGAAAAAGAATAGGAATATGGATTAGAATTTTATTAATGGATAGAGTGAGTGGTATCCTAGAAATACATCCATATCTATATACTACTAGTGTATGTGGTTAAAAATAGATATATATAGGGTTTACAACTCTAAAAATATGTTTTAGGTATTACTTTTGTTAATTTAGTACATGAAATCATGCCTTGATGGACACCTGGTATGACACTTTTTGGGGGATATTCATTGTAAATGTAGAAACACATCACAAAGCATCATGAAGTATTTAAATAGAAGTTGGATATTAATAACCTCAGATAAATATAAGGTTCCATATATTAAGAAATGTGTCATAATTTACACTTCCAATTAGTGACTTCTCATCATTTTATGGTTCCTCAATATGATAAATATTTCATTCTCTATGATTTTGGTCTTAATCAACTGTTTGTACGTAATGTAACTATGTTAGTGGCGATTATGATGGAAAATTTAATGAGATTACCCATGTGAAACAAAATTCATTGGGAGATGGAATGAAAAATCATGTTACTATACTCACACTGCATTATCGAGCTATGAATCGTGTTTGAATTCCAAATGAGGAAAGGAGGGAACAAAATTCAATTGAGTCTTTTATGAGGAATCACCCACCTTCATTAAAATATTCTTTTTATCCATTTGTTTGTGAACAATGGATTCATACTAATAAATAGATATTATCCATTGTAAATTGTTTGGATTATGATAATTTCATTTTAGTTTTCTATCAGTTAGAAGGTGAATTAGACCAATGGTGGATCAAATTAATAATACAAGGCAACAAGAAGGGATTTAATCAATGTTTGGGGATTTGTTCAAGAACATGTATTTCAATAACTACATTCTTCAGATTCTTTATACAAAGATAGAGAAAGAGTTCCTTTAGTTGAAGAAAAGGGTTGATTAATATATTTGAACATATGAGGTAAATTTCATGAGACTTTCGAGGTACACTTCAAGAATTATCATCAAACCCAAATTTAATGTTGGTAGGTTCATCAGTGGAATAAATACAAGGCTGTGAAGGGATATATATATATATATATATCAGAATCATTTGTAGCTATGATGTGATTTAACATTGTTAAATCAAGGGTTTAATGGAGGTTGGAGTCATGTATCAACCCCAAGGTTGTTACAAGTAATGAAATATGGAGTTCAAAGGAACCTCTAAAAACCTTGGAGAAAAGATGACATGTTTTCCTTTATACACTAAATATATGATAATGCATAGAGGAATTTGTTTTAAAGTGAATATTAAATTTTTATGTGCATAAAGGAAGGTCACTAAGCATATGATTATCAAAATTATTGGAAGCAGTTTGCTAAAAATTGTTATGGAGAAAAATCTATATAGAATTCTCCTCCCACGATTCAGTTCTACAAGTGTAAGTATAATGGGTATTATTCTAACAAGAACCCAAATCCAATGGATGGTGATGATGATCAATCTACCAACTTGTTAATCAGAAGGACAAAGTGAATCTTATGCGATCGCTATTTTTTATGAGGGGTGTAAGAACATTGTAATGAAAGGTACACTTACCATGCACTCTAGAACTAATAATATCATATTTGATTCCAGATCTTCCCAGAATTTCATATATAAATAATTTTATAATGCTTTTGGGATTCAACCAATATTATTATATGAGGATTAGAATGGAAAAACACTAATGATATGATGATTACATACCATGTCCATGATTCCTCCCTGATTGATGTTTAGGGGATCATGCTTCTTAAATATCATATCATTATACCATTGGTTGAATTTGATATCATCTTAAGCATGGATTGTATTTTTCTACATGAATACCACATCAATTTTCATGGAAGGGATTTTATATTTTATATTTTAGACCTGCTTATGATCATACATCATTGTGATGATATTTACGAACATACTTTAGAGATTTCATTCAATCTATGGTTCTTAATTCTCATTCAAAATGGTTTCTTATATAATGGTTATGGAGAAAAAAAAACATCAATGATATGACTGTTTTCTGAGAAATATTTGATGTCATTCTGGGAGAGCTTCCTAGTCTTCCACAAAAAATGTAACATTTTGTTCTCAATAGAAAGTATATTTGGTTCCACAATAACTTCAATGACTCCTTATAGAATATATCTGTTTTAGTTCCTGAAATTTAATAACAAACTCTATGAAACCCATGACAAGGGATTCATTCAGACATGTGTTTCTCCTTGGGGTGCACCAATTATTTTTTTGAAAAAATAATGATTAATCAATGTCACTCTATATTTATTATTGGGAGTTGAAAAAGATCATAATCCATAACCAGTATCCTCTTATCCATATTAATGACTTTTTTGATAAACTGCATTGAACTCTATACTTTTCAGTGATTGAACATTGTTCAGGATATCATCAGTTGTAGTTAAAAATAGAGGGTATATGTCAGATGTAATTTCCAATGTATTCAAACTATAAATATATAGTGATTCCTTTTGGTCTTACTAATTCCCATAAAATCATCATGGATTTAATGAATATAGTCTTTAGAGATAACCTCGATTTATTTGGGGTAGTCATTATAGATTATATTTTTATATATAAAATGCGAGTATAGAAGAATTAATATTACTTAATAATTGTACTAATGACCCAGAGGAATGATAATATTTACCAAAAAAAATACAATGTGTGAATTTTTTCTGTAAAAGGTTTCGTTTTTTGGTCACAAAATCTCAAGATATGATATCATAGAAGATCCATCATATAAAGAAGCTTTTTAATTCTATAATAGATTAACCACAATGAATAATATTTATAGAACTCTTCGTTTCGGGGGATATTGTCAATGGATTGTGGATAATTTTTCATCACTATATAATCCTCTATCCAAGATAAATCAGAAGGGTGTTAAGTTCCTCGAGACAGATGAATGTGAGGAAAATTTTAAGGAAATGAAGAGAAGGTTAGTCAGTGAAGATGTGCTTACATTTACTAATAGGTAAGAAGGGTTTATAATCTATTATGATGCATCCAATATTTGATTGGGATTTCTTATTATGTAGAATAATATAGTTATTTATTATTCCTTATAGAATTTTAGGATTCATGGGTAAAATTACCCGACTCCTGATTCAGAGTTAGTACTGGTAAATTTTTCATTAAAAATATGAAGGGATTATCATTCTGGAAAAATGTGTTATATATATACAGAACATAAATTTCAGAAATATATATTCACATAAACTGTTTTGAATATGTACCAGAGAAGATGGTATAATTTGATAAAGGATTATAACTGCACAATACAATACCACCCTATGAAATCATACAATGTGGATGATGATTTGTGTTAGAAGGATCACTCATGATTATCCATGATGAGGATAGAAAAAGATCCAATATTTCTAAATTTTTAAAGGATAGATCTAAATATCCTAAGGGAAAGGGGAAAATATTTTATTTCACAAATGAATGCTCCAATCCAAGTGAATATTAAGGGTGAATAGAAGGAAGATGAAGATATGAAGAAAAAAATTATAAATGATCATGACTTTAACCTGTTAAATAAATAATGATCAGGTTCGGGAACTGTTTATGTATTCCTTCAATAGTAGATTGGATTAATGAGATGTTATAGGAAACTCATAGTACATCATTCTATATTCATCCTTGATGTTTGAATATGTATAGGGACATGAAATAATATATATTGGGGGATGTCATGAAGATAGATATCATAGAGTTTGTATCTCAATTCTTGGTATTTCAACAATTTAATGATGAAATATAGATGTCTAAAGGGATGTTTCATATATTACCCATACTAGAATGGAAATTGGAGAACATCACTATGGTGTTTTTAATTAGATTTCCGAAAACCTCTAAAGGTTTAAATGCTATAAGTGTGGTAATCAATTGCCTAACTAAGTCATCACACTACATCACTACAAAATAAGAACTCTCTTTGGATCTTCTTTCTAGTATATACATTATGGAGTTGGTAAGGTTGCATTGAGTACCACATTCTATTGTATCATTTTGGGATCTAAGGTTTACCAAAAATTTCCGGCAAATCCATTTTTAGGAACATTATATTGATTTTATTTTCACCACTCCCTATCATATTTAAAATGAAGGTTAATATGAATGAACAATTCAAACACTAGAGGATATATTGGGATCATGTTCTCTAGACTTCATAGTTGGATGGGATACAAAAATTCCACTAGTTGTGTATTCTTACAAGAAAATATTTAATTAAATAATTCATATGGAACCTTATGAAGACATATATTGGAAGAAATGTATATCTATAACCCACTAGGATGATGTTGGATTCAGAATGCTATTGGAATCTTTGATTTTAGATGACATTTCTGATAAGTTTAAAACCATTCAACAGTAGATGAAGGAAGCTCAATATTAGTAGAAATTTTGAGTTGATAATACCAAGGTGAACTTGAATTTTAATATCATGAAAGGGGTTTTCTAAGAATCTCACATAGGAATAAATAATGAGATTCATGATGAAATGGAAATAAATCCTAATGTATGTCGCCCCCACTAATATTCTTGACCATTTCCAGATGGTATCCTATTACTTAGAAATTCCTCCAAATATATCTCAAGTCCATTAGGTGTTCCTTGTATATATCATGAGAAAGTACATACCTAGCCCTTCAGATGTACTGAACTCATATGTCATGCCCCTAGAGTATGATCTTTCTTACGAAAAACAACAATGGAAATTTTGGATTGATCAGAGAATGTTCTAGCAAACAAGACTACTCCACTGGTCAATTATTTGTGGAAAATAACCTATTATCAGATGCTACATTGTATCTTATGGATATTATGAATTATAATTAACCTCATATTTTTACCTGGGGGAGAAGTTTTTGGGTGAAATTCATTTTAAGGGGGTAGAATATAACACAACATGTTTTTATGAACCTTTTCTCGAATAAATAAAATTTTAATTTATTTCATTCAGTTACCTAATTGAAAAAATTATTTCTCATGGAACATACTCAGAATATATTACAAAGAATATAAAATTTTCTTATGTTTTATGGAACATCTACTTGTCTTACGTTATATGAAGCAATGATGTTTAGACGAAACATCATTTGGTTATTATAAATATGTAAATGAGATAATAATATCATAGAATTTAGACATAGTAATATAAATTTTAATAGATACTTTTAAAATTTACTTAATGGTTTCATATCGATAAAACATATAGATAATAAAATATATAATTTTTTAATGCCCTTATATGTTTAAAAATAAAATTTTCCCAAATGAACTACTTTTAATGTTATTCTATGAAAAATATTAAAATTAAATTTAGACACATTTTGAAATTGAATTTGAAAAAATAAAATTCATTTTTATATTTTAATGTAGAAATTATCCTAGGTTTATTTATGATATTTTTATAATTACTTCATTTTATGATGAATAGTGAAACCTGAAAGATTTTAATTCCAAACTGCATTTTCTCCTAATTTATTTATAAGGATAAATTTAAATTCCAGTTGTTATGAAAGTTAAATTTGATAATATTTTTATCAATTAATTCGATTTAGGTATTTGAGATCAATTTTAATCTTGAATTGGGTGTAAAAACATAGAAAACATTTGAATGTTTTTACTTTAAAAACATGCATTGTCCACTCGACTGTGAGATTAATTTTAAATTAATTTCATCCACTGATGTAATTGGTAATGGAAAAAAAGGATTCCATATTTGGAATATGAATAATTTATAATGTATTATATGTTAATATTAGTTTTTAATAAAATTATTTTTGAATGTAATTAAAATTAATTACATCGATTAAGGTAAAATTAAACTTAACTAAGAAATAATATTTAATTTTTATAACCAAAACGACCTAGAACCTTTTAAAAATTGAATTTTATGGTTATATTTCAAACCTATCCAACATTTTATAGAACTTGGATCATTATTGGATCTACTTTAGACAAAAAAATTGTTGGTGGAATTTCTTATTCTAATATTTACAAGAGTGTCACTCCTCCTCCACTATAAAAGGCCTTTCTCCACCCATTTCCTCAAACCTCTCAGCATAATTTGGATCAATAAACCTGTTCCCCTGTAGTCACCCAAAATACATTCATCCTGATTAGAAGCCTCATATTTGAGGTATATTAACACATGTAAAATTTCTGACGCAAACCAAAAGAAGTTACCAGATTAAGAGACAACGTCTTCTCTCGAGATCATTTCTTTTATTTTATATCTCCACCACTTCACTCTATTTATTCCATTATTTTATTAAAAAACCAATATAATAAATATATTAGGTATTTTAATTATATTTTTTACATACACTTACACACACCTCCATCTAATGGATAGTGAACATACTGCTTACATATATGGAGAACTTCTTTCTCACTAATCAACGATTGCTCATTTTTACATTACCACCTCCCATGGAAGACATTATGATGGATACTCTATTTATATATGCAATATATTATATTTATTATGTATACAAAATTTGGTGTTCCTCTTAAAAAATATATCTTTTTCACTTTTGATTTGGTGTAAATATGATAATTTTAATTAATGTAGTGTTTGCAACTGCCCCTCAAAACGATATGATTCATTCAAAAAATTCATGGAATGTATTAAAGATGGGATTAGTAAATCTAAAAGATATATAAGTAAATATAATTATACATTAATTATATTATATAAATATATACATATATGTTATTTTCATTCTTTATTTTGATACAATACAAAAAATGGAAACAGTGTTCATGCATGTGTACAACTTACCGTCTCCATGAATGATGTTTTCCATTTAATTCATATATACTATAATCATTATTATTATTAAAAAATAGTTCATAAAAATTATATTAATATCATGTTTTACATTAATTCATGATATAATTATAAGGACCAAAGATAAAATAAATTAAGTCACTCATGAAAAACAAAGAGAGTGTTACCTAAACTGAAAATTTAACCTATTATAGTTAATAAGAAGGAAATATTTGGACATAATAAAAACATATATGGTATTAGAAATAATAAAATAGGTCCTTAAATTGTTGTTAAATAATTTATATTTATTATACAAGAGGTTTCAATTAGTACGACAGGTGTCAAAACAAAAGGTAAGGGGATTTCATGTAACATTATATTACTATGAGATACATGCATTATTAACCACCCATTAATTTGATGTGGTGTATATGCTACACACGAATGTATTCAATGAGTATAATTATTAAATTTATAGGTATCTAAATATCTATTATATGATCTTTTTTAATGGGTTTTAGGTTTCAAAATTTACCTAATCAGTAAATTTGTTTTGTCTCGATTTTCTTTCTTAGGGAAACATGTTTTGTCATGCACATAAATTCTTATTCAAGTTGTATATAAATCTATTTTACATGTTATATATGGATTCTACTCATTTTAATAATATTTTATGTTTCATGTAATTTTCTTTTCTTACATGGAGAGTATGATCCCATTTATTCATGTGATAAGAATTTATTGAAATAATATCATCGCTTTTCATGATTGTTTTTTATTATGAATCAGTTAATAAAATCTCATGATCCGTCTCCCAAAAAAACTCATAAATTATATGATCCAATTTTTATTAAATATATTATCATATATTAGTACCATTTTTATACTATCTGGTACATAAGACAACGTTTTTATGTAAAATATAACCACTTATCTCTTCAGTTGTAAATCTATTATATTAAAAAATTATGTTTTTATAAATGTTTTAAAAAATAATTTCAAAATATACTTGAGGAACATTTTCAATGAAAAATGATTTTAAAAACGTTTTATGTTTTTTAATGATCTCTTTTTATGTTTTCAAAGATATTTTCATAGAAAAAGGTTTTCTAAAGGTTGTATATTTTGAAAATAATTCTTCATCATAGAAAGGGTATTTTACTCAAAAAATGACATTAAAAGATATTTCAAAATTATTTCCAATATAAGATAAAATCCATTGGTGTTATTCATTCCTTTTTGGAGAAATTATTCAATTTTTACATTCATATTATTTCTTTGAATGGATTATGTTTTGATAGCATGATGTGTATAGAACTCGTTTCTCTTTCATGAGTTATATGGTTTTGAAACCCAATTATTTTCATGTGTTACACTTGCATTGGAAAGATTATGAAACCTAAATTTTTTACATTGGTGATGATATGATTTCTTGTTTATAATACATGTTTCATTTCATGGTTTATGATATGATTATATATGATCTTATGGAGTATGTATGTATGATTTCATTATTTCATTAGAAAGAACTATATCTCCCTCCAATGCATTGGGTAATTATTTATATCTCATGATATAGACATGGATGGAATGTGAAATAATCTCAGTTTAATATTTTATGGATGAAGTGGGAAATGAACATACTTCAGTATTACAAGGCAGAAATGAGGAGTGACCCCAGTTTCATAATACATGATGGGAATGGGAAGTGAACCTAGTTCAGAAAATGACTTTTTCCACTATGATTGTGTTGACATAAATTCCATTACTACTATAGATATCATTATATATTCTTATTTGTCTTCCAAAAATTCATTTTTAATCTAATTTTTTGCTTTCATTGATTCTGTTTTTTAATTCATTGTGATTAATTTCATAGCAACTATGATGATTTATGACATGATTAACATAGATGATCTTTTATATATATGTAATGAACATATATTTTCATCATATTGTTATCATAACCTTATGTTCTAGATTATTCATAATTATCTCCTATGATTAACCATAATGAGAACTTGAGCTCTCTCTTTTTATATTTCCTTCCCCATGTTATGAAGAAATTTATTATGTTTGATGTTTCTAAAAATGGTTCTAGTAAAGAATAATCTAGTGATATATAATATATCTCACTTATGTTTCATTGTTTAGGTTTCCATGTTTCCTACAACACTAGACTACTACTGTCTTTGGGAGTTTTTTTGTTCAATGTTTTAAATATTAATCAAAATTTGTGTAATGTTAATTTATGAAAAGATAGAGTCTCTATAAATTATATCCCTTTAGATTATATCCTTAGATGATGAAATTTTCTTTTTCTTTATATCCAAAATCACTAAAGTTATTCTATAGGGGATCGATCCATTTATTATATACTAATGAATTATTAGTTCCACTGAATTCTAGCGGTTGTTGTGACATGATATGATCAGTCATCATTTATTAATGTTTTGGATTAGAATGTCACTCTATAGATGTGATAAAATGTTTCATAACTAGGGTCAACTACCATAATATGGTTATGAAATGAATAGCCTAAATTATAGGTTCATTTAATTATTTAGGGGAATATCCCTATATTAACTTTAAGGGTTTATATAATTCCCCTTCCTCTCATTTGACTCCATCTATCCAAAAATGGTATTCATGTAAATTTCATGAGATATTTAATTGTAAAATAAAATTCCCACTATGATTTATTGAGTGATCAAAATAAATTTTGGGGTTTTTTCATAGCTCATGTTCCAATATAATTTTTACATAAAAAAAATATCCATTGCTTATAATATACATCCATTTAATTAAAACTGAGAAATCCAAGTCTTCTTAAACCTAGAGTCGGTAGTTATATTACATTATTTTATTAATGGATATAATGATTTAGTAGACTAGAAATACATGATACATAAATAAAATAATTTTCAGATCATAAAATTCAACAAGATCATATTACTAGAACTTGATTAAACCTTCCATAATAGTAGTGAGAATTATATATAGTCTACATATAGGTTTCTTGGGGAAATAAATACAAATAAGGAAGATATTATATAATCAATAATGAGTATCATGTAATAAAATAGTACATTACATGAACAATACATGAGTTATATAGATGGAATAAATTAACAACACAACATCAGAATAAACTAAAATAGTGGGTATGCTATATCCATGATAACAAATGAAAAGAATGATAACATATATCATTGGTATCATATTTATGGAATAAATAATGTTAGACATAATAATAATATTGGCATGGAATAAATCAAAGAAACATTCCTATATTAGGGAATATGTGTAAACTAAAATCCAATTTGTTATTTCTCATGCTATAGGTCGATGAATCTAGGGGTTATATAATTTTGATCCCCACAAATAACTTAATTATGTAAAATTTATTCATTATAAGAATCATTATGACATTTTGTGCCATTCAATGTGGAAATCTTACTAAATAAATCTTGAATACCAGTATAATGGGACATATTAAAATCTAATACTTCTTAATTTAATAGAATAATGTTCATTTCTAGGTTAATATCTCTTAATCAACATGGAATTAGAGCGGCATCATCAATGTGACATGAATTAACCTCATAAAAGTAATCTAGTGGTGGGTAATATAAAAATGGTTTGTTCTCCATAGAATATAATAATTGGATTAAATTGATTTATGGGAAAAATAATGAAATGGTTGAAAAAAATACTTTATTGTGGTTCATAAAGATTGTGGGATTATTTCAATGCATATACTACATGAGTATCATTCCCATTGTGTAGGCATATTCCCATTCATGTGGATTTAGAGTGTTAATTGAGTCAAAGCTAATCGAACTATTATTAGGGTTATTAACACGTGGTGAATATTTTCCACATCCACATCCAATTTAAAGTATGCATACTGAGATATATTTTATTGGAAAGTATATATTTATTTACATTAACAAAACATGTGATTGTTTTCCACCATGAAAATTATTGTTATTAATATCATTTTTGGACGAAATTAAAAAAATCTAAGTGGGTGGGATAAAAATATATAATTTTAATTACCTTATATTTCATAAATAATACTGCAAAAAATATTTCACGGAAATGTATGAAATAAACCTATAAAATTGCTGGTTAATATAACCTCAGTCCTAAAGAAGGAAAATTGAAAAAAAAACACAACTTATAGATTTGGTTGGTATTAAATCCTAACATGTTGAAAGAGTGGGTTTAAAATTGATCATAAAATAAAATAAATAATGTAATTTCGTGATATAATTTTCAAATTAGTTATTGAATAGCCGACATTAAATAAAGTAGGTTTCTAATACGAAAAATTTCTCAACTGGATAAAATTAAGATGGAAAATCATTACCTCTTCTCATGAAATCTAATTTTTTAGTAAAATAGTCATTAATTAAATAAGTTGTTCCAATTTCTCACCTTGGGTGTTTATAGTTTTGCTAATTTTAGAAGTTTCATAGTATATAACCTCATGTTTAATATTCTTCAAGAAGTTCATTATAAGTTGGTCATTAATGATAAATTAAGGTATTAGATATATTAATTATTGATTTTTCATATTCCTTTGAGGAGTAATTTCATTTATCTTTAATAATGAAATCAATAATAATCATGTTTTCATGATTCTTGAAGATTAAAGTGTGTTTTATTAATCGATGAATTAAATATTTATATAAAATATCTAGATGTAAAAAAAATAAATTTATTTACACATTTAATTCTTGTTATACCCATAATTATATTTCTATAGTCATTAATTCTTGAAATTCAATTTATTGTTCAAGAAGGTGTTTGAACCCTCCCAAACAAGACCTTTCAATGATTTAATGACTAATTATGAGGTGGATTTCTTATATTAAATTTTTTAAATAATTATAATTACAATTTTTTTGAGATAGGGAATTATTAATTATGAATTATAATAATTAATGGATATAAAAATATTACAAAATTTGAACAAAAATTATCATCTTATTAAAATCATTTTATCTGTTTAAATTATCGATGATCATATGATGATCATACAATTAAGGGATTCTAATTTTTTTTGAACTAGATAAGTAGTGATATAAATAAAATCATATTTAGCCATCCATACCATCATTTTATCCATCCGATAATGTTGGTCTAGGATAATAAAACATGTTTTGTCATAAAGGTGGATGTCCACAGAATCCCAAACTTAATTATTGTTTTCTTAATAGCTTGGGAATATGAATAAATATAACAATAATTACATTAATAAAGTATCATTAAATTATATTAATTATACTATTATATTTATATCATTATGTCTACATTATATTTGAATAATGATAATTATTAAGATAAATTATTAGATAATAATACTCACATTAGGTACTTGAATTTGTAGTGGATATAACCTTGAATTTGAAGGGAATAGGATAATTATTATTAACATGTAGAATATTTTAGTTGGAAAGGGTATATTGTATAGTAAAATATTAGTGTTTAATTAATTAATTTGATAGTTAAATATATATATATATATATATATTAATGGTTTAAGTTGTATTTTTAACATGTTTTAATAAGGCGAGCATTTTGAATCGCCATTAAATTTTATATTAATTTAATTTCATCATCAAGGTACCTAAAATTAAAAACTGGAAAATGAATTTGGTAGAAATATCATTTTCATTTCATATCTCAAAAATTCAATTTAGGGAATTTTTTAGAATGTTATTGTACATTTAAAATAGGTTAAACAAAATCTAAAACATTTTTACCTTTACTGTGATAATTATATTATTCATTATTAATTTATTTTAAATTAATAATTTAGTATTTTCTATTTTACGGAATATTATATTTCAAATTTCATATCTATAATTCATTTTATCAAAAAAATTATAATGATGTGAAAATTTAATATTCATATAAACACACTCTACCATGTGAAAACAGTTTTTAGAGAAATAATGTTTTTATGCATTAAATTTACTAATATGATAAAATTATATAATATATTGATTTTAATAACATAAATTGGTATATTATAAAAAATAATCGCTATTAGGAATTCAATAAAATACAAAAATGAATCTCATAAGAATATTTATGATTTATAAAAAAATATTAATATAGTAATTTTTTTACAAGGCAACTTTTTTGTTAGTTTTAAAAACATTCGAAAAGAGATTAATAGGTATATATAATATTTTAAATAGATTATTTCATTTATATAAAATAATATTTTTTTACTTAAATTTATTATAAATTTCTAGGACATCATTATATAATAATTAAGTAATAAAATTTATGTGTTTATAGAAAACCATATTATTCCACAAAAACCTGTGATTTTCCCAAAAAAAACCTAACATATTATCTTATTAAATTATGATATTTTGAATTAATTTTGGAATTTAGTTGTTTAATTTAAAATTATACAAATAATATTCAATATAAACTCCTTAATATAGGCTCTTTTAAGGGTGAATTTTTGAAGTAGTTTGGAGCTGCGACCATTAATTGTTATAAGAGAATCTTGAGTACTACAAAGGAGGCTCATAAAAATTATTTTTCTATATTAAATGTTTTAATATTCCTACAATATTGAATATGAAATTTTGGGTATCACTTATATCATTTTGAGGTAAAAATGTGGAGTCGATCAGGGATTAATTCATTTCATAAGGAGTTTGGTATGAAGGATAACTATGGAATAGTTATTAACATTCCAAAATGTAAGAAATAAGGGTAAATTGTGTTAAATGGATTAAAATGATTAGTACTTAGAATATAATTATTTTTAACAATCCATAAATCATTACATATTTTGTTTAGTTAGATATAAGAATTTTCGTTTATCAAATAATACATGTTTTAAGAAAATTAAAATTAGAAAAATCAATGGTTTGAAAAATAATTCATATATGGACATAGTGGAATGTTATTTGAAAAAAGGAATTAAATTTAAGAGCATGAATTCATCAACATAATTGTCCAGGAAACATGAAAAAATAATATATATTGTAGAAATTAGAGTTTACTTGAGAAATCAGTTATATTGGTTTTCCATAGATATATATTTAAATAATATAATAGTATATCTTAGAGACAAAAAAAATATCGGTTCCAACATTGAGGGTATGAAGTAGGAAGTTGTAGAATGAGTTTCTAGATCTGGTTTTGTAATTGGAATAAATTTTATATGAAGAAATATACATCAACTTGTGATCTGGATTGTTCTTGATGATAATGATTGAAACATTTGATATCAAGTGAAGAGAAGATATAATGTGATTTCGATATCATGTCTAGAAGTGAAAAATGATGATAGGGTTCTATTATCATATTGAATTTTTAGTGTTGGAGAATAATAGAAATTATTAAAATTCATAATTAATTTGTATCTGGTGAGGTTTTTACCATCTTTTGGAAATTGGTGTTACAAAAATATTCAAATCTCATATAAAGATACCAATTTTAAATCATATTGGTGTCTTATAAGTGTGTAATAGTCAATATAAGAAAATATGTATTTTTATTTTGTTATATGTAGTGATCATTCAATATATTTTTATCACAAGGAGACTATCATGCCTATAAAATATTAAATTTTTCCAAGAATTATTGAAAAGTTAAAAATAAGCTGGAGTGACCCTTTGGAGACATTACTCTTATCCCAAAACATTTAAATGATATTCTCCTAGAATTAAGAGACCATTAGTGAACTGTTATGTATCCTCAAAACAATGAGTTTATTATAATTAGTACACTGAAACATCACCATGAGTATTCTCCCTTGATGTATACAATTTATTTTGAGCCAAGTAAAATTAATATCAAACTTGAAATTTATCTTCATTATATATTTTTCACATTCCTTTGGTTGAAGAAAACTATATGTTGAACATGTGTTCCAGATGTAAGCAAAATAAGATCCATTTAATCGAAAAATTTGAATAAGAAAATTATTGAATTATGAAATACTATGATTCACCACCATTATCATGTTTTCTCCAGTTACAAAATGTCGTATTTGAACCTAGGGGACTAGAGATGATATCACATTTTTATAAAAGGATAATGTTTTTGAATACCAGAATCAGTAAGTTGACTGATCATATAGGTGTAAAAGAGAATGAAATTTATTGAAAGGTGATAAAGGATACATAAAAATTTATTATATATGGAGAGTACAATGTCTCATTATCTATATTTGTGGTTATTTATTAGGTTTTTCCAAAAAATAAATTTCACTTAATTGAAAATCAAAAGAGGCATAGAGACATTATGGGATTTGTGTTAATAAAAATTCTATGATAACAATGATGGTGCTTCTTTTTTCTATGGTCAAATACTTTGGACAAATAAGGATGATTTTTCTAAAATTAAATAATCAAATTTTCATATAACTTCTCTACACCATGTTCCCTAGTTCCCAAGTCCTTCCACACACTCAGTCATATTTTCATGATTGTCTCTTATGTGCAATTACATATTTCATTGTGGGGATTTACCATCACATGCCTCCTTTAATGGGGTATCTGTGAACTACCCTTCCCATATTCAAGTTTTATTTCAACTCCACGTTATCATGAAATCCAATAACATAATATTTTACTTGATCCTATCTTCTTGGTTTTATATATACATTCTATTTAATCCAATTTTTAGAACATAAACAAGGAGGAGATGCATAATTGGTATATTTAATGAGAAAAATATCTTACACATGTTTAGAATCCACCCCATCTACTTTAGATTAATTATTATGTTATAAGATAATGATAAAAATGTAAATAAATGATATTTGTGTTATCTTAGAGGATAAAAGTTAAAATTCCATAGAAGAACAATTCCCCTTGAATAAAATGTTGTTGAAATCCATTGTGGAAGGATTACATTTGGGAATGTTGATGCTCGTTTCCGTCATAGAGTCCAAAGAATGGAAAAAGGGAATACCTTAATCCCAATAAGTGTCACACTTTGAAGAACACAAAAAATTTATGAAGAGATGAACTAGGAACTAATTTGGAGGGCGTCGCGCACGTATCCTACGTGCCGCACAAGTCACATGTGAACCCCAAATTGGTCGTGCAAGTAACTTGTGTGCCCTATTCATTTTTTCACCCATGGTTCCCAGTGGCCTATAAATAGACCATGTGCCCCCCCCATTTCGGGGACAAATTTTCCAAAACTCAGATTCATGATCTGGTCACCAAAGTCTTTGTTTGACGTATTCTGAACACTTCTATATTAATTCTTTACCTACAATGGATGCTCTAAAAATAAGAATAAGGCCTAAGTGTTGGAACTCATCAATACTTGTGGGCCTAAGTGTCCAACCCTTAATGAAAATGGAAACACTTTTGCACTTCCCTGACCTCCCTAGGGAACTTGCACGCCAACCTTTTGGAAGCCTCTAGAGATGATACCAAGAGCTTGAGTTCAAAGTAGCCAATGTATTACTCTATGGATTTTTCATCGCCCAAGGAGACTCATGTCACGCAATTGTATATGTGTGACCAGGACTTGCACACCAGAACAATACTGGCGCACCCCCTTATTAGTCACCTCCTATCCTCAAATCCACCTCTACTCTTAATGACATGGCCTTCAAAGCCATCTTCAAATCCATTTATTGCATGGTCCCTTTATTGGCTTCTTTAACTGAGAGGAATTATTTGGTCCTCCTTTTCAGAGGTAATTCCCAATCATTATTTTCTTTTGATTTGGACCTCTTTCTTAGGAGTATGTCCTAATCATAATTTCCTTTTACTTTCGGTCTCTTTCTCAGGAGTAAGGCCTAGCCCTATTTTATTTTTATTTGGGCTTTATTATTAGAAATAAAACCCAATCATAAGTCCCTATTAATTTGGTATTCATTTTTAGCAGTAAGTCCTAAGTTAAAATTCCAAATATCCATAATGTACAAATACATTTATGGACCCTGATCCTAGGCTTCTTTCCTGAACTAAGTCCTGATTTTCATTTACATGGGCCTTCATACATACGTAAGCCCTACATAATTTTTCATGCCTGTAACTTATGTGGAACCATCGTCAAGATTACTAATACCTCTTTGTTTCTCAGACTGATCAAGACTCACATGGGATTAGAGTTTAAAAGTAATAATGAAATCTCTTTTTGGACCATTAACCAGACATAAACCCCATTTTTCTTGACCTGAACTACGCGGAATTTGATCTCTGCCTTAAAAGTAGAGTACATAGGAAGCCTTTATAAGTTTCAATACCATATTTCATTAATTACTTTCTGTCCCATATGAATTTGAAATATATACTTCCTATAGAACTATGTGGGTTCTGATTCCTTTCTTCTTAACAAGGATACGTAGGCAGCCCATTAGTGGGTATGATCCCAACTCTGAAATAATTCATGCCTTTCTGAATGACAATAAACTTCAAGTACCCCACTGAGTGGATTTAAAACTAGTATAGTCCTCATAATGACCATGATATTTCAATAAAATGTATTTAAGGATACCATTGACTATGAATCTCTAATACATTTGGATGATTCTCTATCGATGAATAACCTAAAATACATATAAAATATTCAATAAATCACATATATATAAACAATTGATTGACCAATCTAAAGGAATACTCATTTTCATTCATGTTTAATTAATAAGGATTCATGAACATAACATAAATATATAAGAGACTCCTAGTGTAGGTAATAATTCCCCTAAAAAGGTGTGATGAGCCTTACCACCCATCCTCTCGACCAATGAAAATTCTTAAGCCTCATTGGTCCACCACTAATGAAAAATTACCTTTGTAATGTAGGTCCAAATGGATATAGAATCATTGGATGTTTTCGGTTCCACGAATAAACTTGTAAGAAACTGATTGGAAAATGTGAACCTTAAACCAACAAGGTCATTCCCATTTCCAGAAGAAACAAAAAATGGTGAACCCGACGTGAATCATTATCCAAGTTTAATGATATTTTAATTATTTGTTAAGTACATATTAAACTCAATATAAATTCCAAAAAAACAATCAATAACATACGTGCTTATCCAAAAGATGTATTCTGGATAAAATTATCTTGATTATGTCTTCTATATCAAACATGCACTCATTTTCAATATCTCTTTGAAATAAGAAAAAGATTATTTAAAATTCACACCTATGAATTAGTCGGCTGCTACTCCTGTTGGATCCTCATCCGCTCTGAGGACGACGTCACCTACTCAACATCTACAACTCTGGGTCTTGAATGCATTGGTGAGGGAATAATGTCAACACGGTACCATCCCTACTCCAGAGGCTGCTCGATAAGACATCCATTTTAATAACTCACCCTGGTTGTCTGAACAACGACGACCATTAGTCAAGAATCAGGTGGTTACAACCACAGTTTCCAACCATTTTGGGTCATTATCTGTGGAACACAATAACCAGTCCCTCCCATATTACATGTATTTGAATAATGAGGTCACTCAAGGCATTGGTTCAAGAAGGAAGTAGTCCTTCATGATGACTCCTACCAACAATCGATGCCAGAGTCATGCGGTAGTGCACTCTCAACCTGATGAGGGTATCACCTTTAGGTGTTCGGCTCTGGTCCCTCAGACCCGAGAATGCAAGACGAACTGTCAGAGGTTAAATTCAATCAATAAGGAGTAGGTTCTTACATCTTCCCCCTCCGGAGAATTCCATCAAACTAACTTGATGGAAAACAACGAGCGGGCATATACAGCTATCCGTCCTGATTTCTCTGCTCCGCTGACACATCTTGCAGTAACACACAAATCCTACCAGGCAATTCTGACGAAGAACTATAGGTAGGCACATAAACATGTTTATAAATCATCAATAAGTCAGCAGGCTCATTTGACTGCATCCAAAGAAGCTTTCCAATCTAATATGGTGGAAACTGGTAAGCAGGAACATACAGCTATTTACAATCACCAATTTTGTCAGCAGTATCATCTGCCAGTATTTAAGGAAACCAATCAACCATACATGAATGATAATACACAGTAGGCACATACACCATCCAATGTTCATCATTCCTTCTAACTATCTTGTTTGGTAGCACCCGGAGAAGTCAATCGGAAAGCTCTGACGAAAAATCTGGAGCAGACTCAACTCTCTTCCTCTATGTATAAGTACTGTCAATATCCATTGATAAGAAAGGAGGACAGAAGCAGGAACATTCACCTACTCCAGACACGGAATGGTCGTATATTCCCGTTCTGAGAGCTGAGGTCACCATGCACATTCTGACAATGGTGAAAGTGTAGAAGTAAATCCCTGCCCATATTCTGGATACCTGTCAGAATATTATAAAAAATTCTGAAAAATCACAAGGAAAGAAACATAAATCTAATCCTATCAATGGAGTGAATCAACAATATATCACTCCGGAGCAGACACACACCTCTCTTCGAGTCCAGGAGGGTCGTGGGGTATACTCCCCCATGTCATACAGACAATCAAGTTGGGCACACACACCCGATTTAATTGGAGATAATAATCCTAACATGAACATTTCTTTTGATGAGGCACATACACCTACCCATAATAACCACATTCATCGGCAAGTGGTTTCCAAAGTGAGTAAGAAGGCATCCAAAAAAATGACCCATCCAGTAAAGGTGAAAAATCAAGAGCCAATATGCAATAAGGCCTTTCTCATTGCTGGATTTCTTGAATCCCTCAGACAATTGTCTGTTGCAACTAAATATTATACACTCTCGTTTCAAGATTTCAAAAGTATCAACATTAATTCTTAAGGTCTTCATCAGACACTTCTTCATGAAGGCTTGTTTCATGACAATTCGTTCAATCTGGAAGTATCATCATTAGATGAGAGCCACAATAACCATCTACATGGCCAGAAGACCAAGGAGAAAGAGTTTTCAACTTTTGCTATAACCCACCATGGTGGTCCTCCCCATGATGAGGAATTTAGCTACGAAAATCCTCTCTGCAGTAGTTATTCACATTTCCTGGAAAATTCTCCAATGGACAATGCAGTAATGAGAAATCCCTATTATCTTGAGGCAGTTGCAAATGAAAAGCAAGTCATGTATGATGCCTTACCTCTAACAGGTGAAATAATTTCCCAATCACATGATAGCCTGGGGTGTAGGTCATTCTCTGAACAACTCTTGGGTCATTCATCTTCTAATTTGACAAATGAGTTTCTCTACCAATATTCTTGAATCTGATGAAGTAAACAAATAAGCACTAGCTTTGGTCCAATTAGGTAGAAGAATCTTCATCAAATGACAAATAAGAAGTGATGAATATGAGAAAACAAATGGGGAATGGTGAAATACCTGCCATGTTTTGGCCTTTGGCTAACTCTCAGTATGATATTCCATATATGTTGACAGAATATTGTATTCACGATATTCGGCTCAACATATGAAAAACTTTTTGACACTAAAAAGAGAAAATGTTATCATATGATTAATATAAAAATCATGTAATGATAATAGAAGGGTTGAAACGCCAAATTGTCTTGGCATCTCTTTCAGTTTCTCGACATCCATAGGTTGAAAAGTAGTAGAGATCCCTTCAGTGTTCATGCCTTGGCATGTTAAAAATTCAGCGCCAGTTAATTACCAATTCCCTATTTGGTATTCATATCAGGGGATGAGGTGTTCATGGAGAATTATATTTCACCGTGCTTCCCAGTCAAAAAATCCCACAAAAAGTGGTCTCATGAAATGTTATTACCCATGGGTAGCCAAATCTAACTGGTTTTGTGTGTAATCAAAGGATTGCTCGATAACATGCCTCAACTAGTTCTTCCCGAAGTCATGAATATAAAGAACAAGTTGTCTAATTACTCTTTAATCTATAAAATTATATAATCAAACAAGCTTCTCGGTTAGAGCAGGCACATCATCAAGAGAAAGAAGTGTCAAAAACAATCCAGCAGTCAACTGAGCCAGGTGATTTGAGTGTGTGTAGGTTGATGCATATGGCCAATTTCTAGACTAAAATCCACAAAATCAAGAGGGATATTATGAATGTTTCAGATGTATAAGCTCAAGAACCACCTCAGCTTGCTAGACTGGGGAATATTTTAACTCAACACTTGGTATCAAAAGAAAGGATTTGAGGAGTTGAGCAGGAAAGACATGAACAGCCCCAGTCCACAGGACTGGGGACTTTTTTAAATTCTAAATCTCTTCCTCAGAGAAAGTCAGTCTTCTCTCGAATATGGAAGAAACCACAAGAATAATTAAGAGACAAATTATCAGGATATTCTCTCCAAATTAAATTTTACTAAAAAGTTCCTAACAGATCAACCAATCGAAAGGCAATGTCTCCGAAAAGACATGAAAGAAGACATTATCGCAGAAGCACTTACAGAAGGGCTATAATGAGTTATGCATTGTTAAATGTCATCAATGTAATTGTTAGTAATCCACTAAAACACGAGGCTCACTTGGAGGGATCAGATGAAGATGTTCTTGTTCAAGAGGCTATGCAAAAAAAATGAATAAAGGAGGTGTGTGTACCAGAACACTGAGTGTTGTCCAAGGGTAAGATATTCTTTCAGGTAATGCCCTTACATACTCCAGAAAGGCACATTCCAAAGAAAAGGGTAAAATTCATGTTACACCCCACCCTACCTCTGGGGATGTCCAATCACTCTCATTCGAGGAAAGGTTCCCATAGCAAGAAGAATAAATGAAAGAATTAAGGAAGTTAAATGCAGAACTACTTCAAGGTAGTCTTCCTCCTATGCATGTTGGAGTTAATTAATCAAGGGAATTTGTTGTAGCTACTAGGATGGATAAAAAATATCCCCTTTTACAAGTACACCCTCATAGGTCCAATCCCATGGGTCATACACAACAACAATTGGAAATACTACCATTAATGGCAGTCCTGGTCGCCACACACATCCAAAATTTACTTATTACACCTGCTCGGGTCAAAGATCAACCATATGTTTCTCAAAAATTAATGACCCCCATTGATTCATTAACAGCTCGGTTAGAAGCTATGGAAGGAAAGCATTCCCAAATTCAACTAGAAAAGAGAGCATTCCCTGGATGGGTGGATGCAATTTCTCCCCTGTCAAATTTTGTTAGTACCACATTCCCAATTCACAATGGATCAGGAGATCGAGAACAAAAATTAACACATTTTGTTTCTTTTTGTGAACCTATGATGGGAACTCCTCAACAAAAAGAAGTAGTTAGGCTCTGGTGTCTTGTATAGTCATTACAAGGACCTGCTTTTGTCAGGTATACAAGCTTTCAATCACTGGCAATTATTGGGTGGGAAGATCTCCTTCAATGTTTTCTTCTTCAATTCAGCATAATATTGCCATAGATGATAGTTTTTTATCTTACCAATTGTAAGAAAAAGGGAGAATGAATGTGTTTCAGATATCATTGCTCCCTAGAAGGGATTAACATATTCCTTAATCTTATCACTCCCTCAAGAAGAATTGTTTCCAATATGTGTGGAAAATTTGCATGATGAATTAAGAACACCATTGATCCTTGTGAAATACACAGGAGGGTTTCGAGACCTTACTTAAATCGCTCAGCACATAGAATACTCTCTTATGTAGACTAAGGATAAAACTTATGTAATTCCATTAGTTCTAGGAAGGAGAATTGCGAAAGAAGATTCTGCTAAAGTTACACATAAACAATCTCTTGTACCTTCTTCCACTTCAAGACCTTCATCATATC
Organism: Viscum album; assembly: GCA_963277665.1. Lineage (NCBI taxonomy): Eukaryota > Viridiplantae > Streptophyta > Magnoliopsida > Santalales > Viscaceae > Viscum > Viscum album. The sequence continues at coordinate 447,761,620 of OY728157.1, read as the reverse complement.
AAAGGGATCCACCTCCTGAACATCAACATCAATAGCCACTCATCAAGATGATCAAAAATATCAAATGCATAAATATTTTAATGATTTGAAGAACAATGTTTATTCTTTACGGAATGAACAAGTTCCTGAATACTTTATCTTAGCTTTGGAAACAAATCTTGTTCATTTGCCAAGGCCCAAAAGGTCGAACCAGTAAGGAGATGAAGACCTCCCCAACTATTGCCCATTTCATCAGATGATGGGGTATCCCATTCTATAGTGTTTTTTCTTCAATGACCTCTTACAAAAGATTGTAGACTCTGGATAGGTATAAATGAAAGGTTCTTTAGCCCAGGTAGCATGTGTTAATGCTATCAATCTAGAGGAAGAAGGTTAGTGGCATGATGTCAAAAGTAAAAATGCATAGAAAGATGATGATTGGATTGTCAGGAAAAAGACCAATCGAACTCATTCAATTTTTAGAACACAATAAAATCAACCAATTGTGTCTTCTACTATGAAAGACATAGAAAACCCCCGTCATCAGAAGGAAAATATTCAAATAATTAGTGTTATTTGAAGAAAGAAGAGCAGTCAGAAGAAGACGAGTTCGTGTCAAAGCCTAAATTGTCTTTGACTCTGACAGATTTTATTCCATCAACTTCAATAGAATGGGCTCTTCCCCACCAAACAACACATCCTGAATTGATTCATCAGGAAGAATCCTCATCAGATGAAAAATTGATCATGGGTTCTGTTAACATGACTCATTTAACAGATCCTTATTCAAATGATAGTTTCGATTATGATGAGCCTAAGTTACCTATATCTAACAGAGGAATTAGACGACGAGAAAAAGGTCTAGGATATAGTGGAAGAAGTGGGTATTCTAGAATCCACTATTTCAATCCTACCCCAGCTAGAACTGTATTTGCAGTAGAAACTCGTGGAAAATCTCTTTAGTGGGCTCAATATGAACAAGAATGATCTTCCACACATGGTAGATTCGGTCCTGACATAGTTATTTTGGATGACCAGTTAGAGGTCCCACCTTCTTCCTCTCAGCTAATATATAGACCTAATCGGTCTAATATACATAAGCCAAGAGTGTTTCCAACTCCTACCCCGATACAGGATGCATCTTCTTCTAAAGCATCAACATCCAAGGCACCTAAAAACCCACATTTTCCTAATGCGAAACGCAGACCTTTGGACCAAAAGTATGATGTCCTGAAACATTTGGGCCACGTACTAGACATGATATAAATTATGGATTCCTTGAATCTATCAAAAGATCTTCGGGGCGCTTATTGAGGCTTTGTCATGTACTCAATAATTCAAAACTGAAATTTCTGCAGCTGAAGTCAACCATATAGAGAATGATCCTATAGAATTCCATGCAGTGATATATTTTACAGATGAAGATGAAGATGATGTTGTACATGGACATATCAAACCATCGTATCTATCTGGAAAAGTCAATGATATAGAAATACGACGAGCTTTCATTGATAATGGCTCAGGATTCAATATCATTACTATTCGTACACTTCGTCGACTGAGACTCACCAAATCTGACTTATCTCCTTCTAATAAAATGTTTCAAGGATATGATAAGAATGAAAAAGAACCTACGGGAGAAATTACACTCAGAATTCAGTTTGGAGATCTTGTATATAATTCAGAATTCAGGGTTGTTCATCAGGACACAGCCTTCCATATTTTTCTTGGAATTTCGTGGCTACAACAACATGTGGTCGTACCTTCATCATGCCATCAATGTTTCAATATTGCTTCAATGGTTATATAATCACATTGTATGGTGACAAATCCCCATTCAAACATGTGAATCTCAATATATTGAGGAATAATTTTATCACATGGAGGGAAAAACATCAAAAGGGAAGAAGGTCACCAAAATTAATCCTCCCAATGTTTTGGAAAAGATTCCAGTAAACCCATTCATACATGTGAGTACAGATTATGTGTTTCCATTGAGTCAAATTGACAGGATATATCCAAATCGAAACACTCATATGGAAACATCCATAATGTAAATTACGGTAATCGAGCCAAACAACATGGGAGAAATTATTTATTGGCCAAGAAATGATGAAAGTTTAAATAACGATGTATTCATTTTTTCCGATGAAATACAACAATTATATACTTCATCAACCAGGCCAGAAGAAGTTATAGCAAGGTTATTCACCAAGGTATTGTTAAAATTGTAATCCCTAGAGATTACATCATTACCCAATGCATTGGAGCGCTATCAGTGAGCACCCTTAATTTGTCTTTATTATCATGTGAGCCACATATATCATCATAAAAAATTTCATAAATAACCCATATATAATAAAAGAAATGGGTTTCATTTCATAATCATAACGTTTTAAAAACTGTTTTTAAGACATGATCTTTATGTCACCTTAAACCAATGAAAAAAAGTGGGTCTCCTGTATGTAATACCAGAATTTCAAATAGAAAATTTTGATATATATGTGAATATCCCTATAGAATAAATAGTTTTCAGTTTTCACTTAATAAAATAAAAGAATTTGAGAAAAAGAGAGAGAAATTTTGAGACGAAAATTCTGCAGCATAACGGCTATGTTAGAGGGTTTTAGAAAATATTGAAAAGAGAGGGGACATGGGTCACACACTAATAAATGATCCATAAAACAGTATAGAGACAGAATATAAATTATATAAGAACATTTTAATGAAATTTTAAAGACATACCATATGAAATGACAAACATGGATGGAAGACAAAAATAAGATTTCTCTTATTAAAATTCAGAAGCCTAACGACGTCACTTTAAACATCAAAAAATGAATTGATGAGATAAAATAGGTTCTATAATTATATAAAAACAAAATAATAGTATTATTGATATAGAGATCATACCACTACATAAAAAAAGGAACTTGAAAGACTTGATATAAAAATAGAACTTGAAAATGAGAAGGGTGGAAGAATCCCTTACAAAAATTTGGTCGCCTAACGGCGCCACTTACACATTATTCAAATGAATTGATGAGAGAAATAGGGGGTCTATCATTATATGAAAATGAAAATGATAGTAGGATGAATATAAAAGAACATACCCAATATAAGAACATGGAGTTTAAAATAAATTACATAAAGGAGAATACATGAAAAGAAAGAGAGAGGTAGGATCCCTTACCTTGAAGAGTAACTTCGAAATCATGATGTTTGGGACTTTGGGAGGCTTGAGGGAACCTTGGGAGGACTCCTTGGGAGGTAAGGAGACCAGAAAATCGTTGAGGAGGATTTCAGAATATAAATCATGTGATCATGGCTTGGTATTTTTTGGGGAAGTGAGGGGACAAGGCATTAATGGCCACGAGACACCTCATTGGCGGTCTTGGAAAAACCATGGGCTTTCCCATGGTATTTTCCCATGGTATTGGACACTAGGGAAAAATCATACCTTATATTACTATTCACAAGTCTAACATATTTATTACATACTTAATACATCATTAATGATGTAATTTAACACATGAAACTCTAAACTGAAAATTCACTATTCATCGAAAATTCAGCCTTTCCAGAAAAATTCCAAAAAATTACATTAACATAATATCAATGCGCTGAATTAAAAAATGAACTCCATTTTATAAAAATAATTTTCTGATTATATTTAATTTTATTTTTAAATAAAAACACTATTCACCCGAAAAAAACTAATACTTGACTAATAAAATCTGAAACAGTTATTTACATATTTTATTGAATCACATTACTTAATCAAAGTGCCTAAAATATATTAATAATTTATTTAAGTGAGATTAATAATCCATTTGGCCAAATTTCTAATCCTAAGTGTAAAATTCACTATTCATAAATTACTATTCATCAAAATTTATGTTGATCTTATTAGACTCTAAATTTCTTACTGAACATAACTGTAGAAGACCATTTTTTGTAAATCCTTACAAATCATTAATTATTTGAGATTTAAATAAATTTTTTCAAATATCCTTCTCCCAAATTCATCAACAATATACATCCTAAATTTATCCGGACATTTGAATATTCACAAACATCACCATAAGAAGAAATCACAATTTTTATTTATCAAAGGATTACATAAGACAACTTAGGTATCATTATATATCCCCTTATAACATCAGCATAGGACCTAAGAGTAAGGTGTGCTAGGGTGATATAATCATGGGGTGACTTGAACAACATTTCCCGAGTAGTGATTTCAATCAGCTTGAACTTTTCATGAAGGCAATTCTGTTCCAGCTTTACAAGATGACTTTCAGATTGGGTTTGGTCCAGAGCAAAGCCCAAAGGTGCTACCTACTTCCTGAGTTCCGTCAGATGGGATTCGGTCGGCCCAAGACTACTGGATGGGGCCATCGAATCTTCTTTTTCTATTAATTAATCAAGATCACTTGTATTTATGGACAATAATTGTAACATTTAGCTTCCAACGGTCTTGTTGACCAATGGTCATATAAAAGTCGAAACCCAATGGTCTCATTATAATTATACTCATTTTATTAAATAAAATAGTTTTGTTGAGTATAAAATAAAATAACACACAATTTTAGGAAACAAAATTTATTCAAAATCTCTTGTCATTACATTCTTCCCCCTTAAGAAATTGCATCCTCACAATTTAAAAAAAATTTGGCTTCGAAATTTCGTTGAAAGTCCTACATCGGAAAAAGAGTCAGTAAAACTATTACTTTAAAAGAATGAAATTGATGTACAAAGGTCACCTGAGTTAACCCATACTTGGATTCCATGTAGGGAAACACAGATATGGAAGAGAAAAAAAGGGTCATGTTATGATGGAGAGTGATAGAAAACATGATTAGGAGAAATTTAACCACAAGAAACTCACAAACTAATGATGTGTGTAAATAGCCTTTGACTACACAGTAGGAAATGTAAACAAACAACATTTTTGTTTTACGTTCATTTTCATAATTTTGATGAATTCATTTACTACATAGAATAAAAACATAACAAAATATACTTACATTCTCGTAGAGTTTCATCCTTTAATAAGATTCTAAAAAAACTAATATTTTCTCCAAACGATGAGCATTAAAAAAGAATTGGTCTCATCAAAAGGACAAGAATCATCACCTTGAAAATCACATAATCTACAAAGGATAGCTACATATTTCCATTATATTTAGAAATCCACTAAAACCAAAATGGTTAGTACGAGATCATATAATCCCCAAAAAGGATAATCCTTTATAAAAAAACTACTATTAATCTCCAAAATTCAACAAATAGTATCCAAAGTTCAAGAAAGACCATTCAATACACAAATAGTCCTTAAAATTCATTAAAATAATCCAAACTATGATTGAAACCCAAAACACAGAAGGATTTAATCACATAGTCTGCCAAAATAATTCATAACATTTATCTCCAAATAACATCAACTACTCTTAAAGTCTCATATTAAAGTGTAATTAAACTAATCACATATTCTCTATTCTAGGTTAATCGTTTTCCAGAAATTACCCAAATCACCATATGTCTACAATAAATACATAAAAAAATTAACCATTCCTCCTCAATTTAAATCATGTAGTATTTTATTTTCCTTAGGCATATAGTACTCCAAAATAGAAAACATTATCCAAAATAACTTTTATCATTTAATCACCAACCCATTTTCCTATACAAATGTTATCTATTTGATAAACATAAGTTTCCAAAATCAACTTATTCTTGATCCTTAAAAATAGAAGGTGCATTAGTTAGTCCTAATGCAATAACAACATACTCATAATTCCCATATCTTGATCAGAAGGCTGTTTTTTGGAATATCATCATTCTTCACCCTCAATTGATGATAACCAGAATTAAGATCAATCATTGAGAAGAATTGAGTCCCACGAAGTTGATCAAATAAGTCATCAATTCTTGGAAGAGAGTATTTGTTCTTCACTGTCACCCCATTCAGTTTTCTGTAATAAAAGCATAGCAGCATCGATCCATCCTTCTTCTTCACAAAGATAACTGGTGATTTCCAAGGAGACACACTTGGTCGAATAAACCCATTATCCAAAAGATCTCGGAGTTGTTTCTTAAATTCTTCTTGATCCACATTTTCTATCCTATAGGGGGTCTTTGACATTCGATGATATCCAAGTATGAGTTCAATGGAGAACTATACATCTCTTTCTGGGGAAGGTTATGGTAACTAATCAAGAAATATGTTAACGTATTCCTAGATGAGGGGGAAATTATATAAAAGAAGAAGTCTTTTTTGAGAAAATTATTTCATTTACGAAACTTTTAACTAAAAAGGATTTTATGTCATAAAACTTCATTCTTAGAAAATTACATTTTTCTTTAATTCCTTCATAATGATTCATAAAAATCTTGTGATTAACCAAACATATCCCCCGGGAGTGTCGTAACCAAGAGTGTAGCAGGGCCTGTTGTCGTCTACCAGTTCCCATTCGAGTCTAGCTCAAAGTGGTGTTTTCAGTTTTTACCCCTATGTACATCTGTGCCAGAGTCACCTCTACCTTCTCATATCCAGATAGGGATGTATTTTCATGACAAACCACTTACTCAATAATCACCAAAATACCATGAATATTTCTTATATTTAAACATTTCAATAGGGTTCTTCGTAATGTTTTCATATCCTAATCTCCATAAATAACTAAACTATCCTTTGATACCAACTATAGAATCCCTCCTTTTTATCACATAAAATTTAATTACAATATAATAAACTGAGGATCTTTAAGGTTTATTGTCTTGGAAACTAGAAACTTAATACATGAAAACATTAAAAAAATTCTTCTTAAAAACTTGGAAGGTTCTTTCATTTGTTCATCCTATGTACAAATACTACATCTCATATCTTGGAGAAATTCATCAATGTAAAGGGTGAGCAGAAGGCCCAGTAAGGGAAACAAGAGAATCATTTTACATGTGAACTATAGATACATCAATAAAGTCATGATAAATAACATTAAGGAATGAGAAAATGATCATGAGGCATATAATAATTAAAATAATGTGTTTCATTACAAGAAGATGTGACTAAAACATTTAACTTATACAATCATGAACATATCACCATGGTCCACCCCAAAGGTGTCATTTAAAAAAATTACAAAGGTTATTCACCAAGGTATCATTAAAATTGCAATCCCTAGAGATTACATCATTACCCAATGCATTTGAGCACTATCAGGGTGCACCCTTAATTTTATTAATTATCATATTAGACACATATATCATCATCAAACATTTCATAAATAACCAATATAGCAGAAAAGAAATGGGTTTTATTTCATAATCATAACATTTTAAAAACAACTTTTAAGACATGATCTTTATCTCACTTTAAACCCACGTAAAAGGAAATCCGGTCTCATGTATGTAAATACCAAAATTTAAAATAGAAAATTTTGTTATATATGTGAATACCCCTGTAGAATAAATAGTTATGACTATTCACTTAATAAAATAAAAGTATTTGAGAAAAAGAGAGAGACATTTTGAGACGAAAATTCTGCAGTATAACGGAGAAAATATTGAAAAGAGAGGAGACATGGGTCACCAACTCATAAATGATCCATAAAATAGTATAGGTACAGAATACAAATGATATAAGAACATGTTAAGGAAATTTTAAAGACATACCATATGAAATGACAAACATGGAAGGAAGAAAAAAATAAGATTTCTCTTATGAAAATTCTACAGCCTAACGGCGTCACATAAAACTTCAAAAAATGAATTGATGAGATAAAATAGGGTCTCTCATAATATGAACATAAATAAACAGTATTATAGATATAGAAATCATTATCCAAAATAATAAAAAGGAACTTGAAATACTTAAAATGAAAATTGAACATGAAAATTAAAAGGGAGAAAGAATCCCTTACAAATATTTGGCAGCCTAACGACACCCCTTAAACATTCTTAAAATGAATTGATGAGAGAAAGAGAGGGTCTCCCATCATATGAACATGAAAATCACATTAGTATGAATATAAAATACCATCCCCAACATAAGAACGTGGATCTTAAATTAAATGACATAAAGGAGAATACATGAAAATAAAGAGAGAGGTAGGATCCCTTACCTTGAAGAGTAAATTCTAAATATTGATGTTTGGGACCTTTGGATGCTTGAGAGTGACTTTAGAGGACTCCTTGGGAGGTATGTAGACCAGAAAATTGTTGAGGAGGATTTTTTACTGGAACGGATGAGGGAGTGGCTTGCTATTTATAGGGGAAATGAGGGGATAAGGCATTAATGGCCAAGGGACACCTCATTGGTGGTATTGGCAAAACCATGGGCTTGATCATGGTATTTTCCCATGGTATTGTCCACTTGGGACACATCAAACCTTATATTACTATTCATAAGTCTACCATATTGATTACATAATTAATATATCATTAATGATGTCATTAATCACCTAAAACTCTAAACTGAAAATTCACTATTCACTGAAAATTCAACTTTTCAGAAATATCCCAAAAAATTTCCTTAAAATAATATTGATGCTTTGAATTCAAAAATGAACTCCATTTTATAAAAATAATTTTCTAAATATATTTAATTTAATTTTTAAATAAAAGTCACTATTCACCCAAAAAAACTAATACTTGACAAATAATTTCTGAAATAGTTATTTACCTATTTTATTAAATCACATTACTTAATCATAGAGCATATATTATATTAATAATTTTTTAAAGTGATATTACTAATCCGTTTGGTCACTTTACAAATCCTAAGCATAAAATCACTATTCATAAATTATTATTCATCAAAAATTAAGTTGATCTTATTAGACTCTAAATTTGTTACAAAACATAACTATAGAAGACCATTTTTGGATAGTCATTACACATCATTAATTAATTATGTTTTACATAAATATTTTAAAATATCCTTTTTCCAATGTTCATCTTTAATATACATCCTAAATTTATCCGGACATTTGAAAATTTACAAACATCACCATAAGAAGAAATCACAATTTTTATTTATCAAAGGATTACATAAGGTAGCTATGGTCTTTTTACATAGCTCCTTATAACACCAGCATATGACCTAAGAGTAATGTGTGCTAGGGTGATAGAATCTTATGGCGGCTCAACCAAAATTTCTAGAGTAGTGATTTCTATCAGCTTTAACTTCTCGTGAAGGCGATTCCATTCCAGCTTCACATGATGAAGTACAGATTGGGATTGGTGATGAGCAAATCCTAAAGGTGCTACCTCCTTCCTGAGTTCCATAAAATGGGCTTTGATCAGCCAGAGACTACTTGATGGGGCCATCGAATCTTCTTTCTATATTAATTAATCAAGATCACTTGTATTTATAGACAGTAATAGTAATATTTAGTTTCCAACGGTCTTATTGACCTATGGTAATATCAAATTCAAAACCCAATGGTCACATTTTAATTATAGTCATTTTTTTAAATGAAATAGTTTTGTTGAGTATAAAATAAAATAACACACAATGTTAGGAAAAAAAATTTATTCAAAATCTCAGGTCGTTATATGAAGTCATTGTGCCTAAACCCAAACTCCACTGTCAGTCCCTTGGCTAAAAATTCCCCCTCTGAGCACATGAATGTGGTATGAAAACCCTGGTCTTTATTTACATCAGGTTTATAATAATCACACAATTTTTCTCCCCCATTATTGTAGGAACTCTACAACCCTAATCTAAGATCTCCTACGCTCTCGTCCTACATGAAGTTAAACTATATTTCAAAAACTATGTATGGAATGATTCTCATTATAGTGATATATGTAGTGAAGTCCAGCATCTCAATTCAGGACCCAGCCACAACATGATTATGGTCATCATTGTTCTATGTATCTCCTTCATGAATTAGACAATACACATATTTATGTGTCTTACTCCTAACCTTAAATTCTTCTAGATCTCCAGAACCCTTTTCTTGACTTCTGGTCACAAAATGTTTGATACCTGGGAATTGTTTATCCTGACTATGCAGCACATGCCCTTAGGTAGCCTTGCATAAATAGTTTACATAACGGACCTATCAGCCAAAAGATGCTATTATTTGACTAAGCATCCAATGCCCTTACGTGGCCCTACATAATTTAAACCCCCTAACGGGTTTTTGAAATAGTGGTAACTTCATACATGGGGGGGGATATCTCTTGTCCTTATTGGTCTTAACAACGATATGTAGGGATCCACAAAAACAACAATCCTTGACATATTTGTCCCATACTTTTTTCATGATTTGAAAATATTAATGTCTATGGTTTATATTTCCCGTCAACACATTTCGATCAGACCTTCATAGGATTTACATTCATCCAATTCTTTTACAATTTTGATTGGGAATATCCTCTCTATATTCAGGTACCTCTATCCATACAACAGAAAGTGTGCTTTGGAAAATTTAAATCTCTGTAAACTTCCACTGGATTTTAGCAACAGAAAAGTAAAATATTTTATAGTACTTTTTCCTGACTATGCAGCACATTCCCCTAGGTGGCCTTGCATAATTTGTCTACATAAAAGACCTGTTAGACAAAAGATGCTATTATTTGACTATGAAACCAATGCCCTTAAGTGGCCCTGCATAATTCAACCCCTAATGGGTTTGTAAAATAATGGTAACTTCACTCTTAGGAAATAATACCTCTAATTCCTTTTATACAATTTTTTATATCATCCCTCAGATTCAAAATTTCATAATTCATAGTTAACATGTTTTCCCCATACATGATTGGGGTAATATGTTTTCAAAAAAAATATCAATGAATTGAGTCAATTTTAATCCATTCGGTCAAAGCTATTCGACCTTGAACATTAATCTTTTTATATCCGACATGCAGGAATTTAAAATGCCTAAAAAATACAAGGTACTCAATAAATTTGGAACTAGTAAAAGGAACTCTAAACAAAAGTTCAGTCCCATCTCGCTACACATAAATATTTGTATGATTTATGTAATATTGAGCATCAAAAGAAGCAAAGTTTGTGGGGTTGTTTTTATATTCCAAGAAAAAATCGAAATATGCTTACTAGGCCCATTGTCATAGGTAAAAAAATATAATATATAAGTAATTAAAAAGAGAATTTACGTACAAATGATTGAAGATGAAATGTCATTTTCATTAATGCACAAGATTAGAAGAACATCCACAGACTGTACTATCATCTATTTTTTTCAATAATTACAAGAGGCTTTCAACATAACTTTTCATTTGATTTACAGAATCCCAAGATTCATCAAAAGCCACTTGATGTTTATTCACTCGACCAGCTTCACTCTTTTCAGCTTGATGGAGTGCCTTCTTGGAATTTGCAATGGATTTAATACCATTCCTTTAGACTCCTTCCAATAAATTGTTATTCTGGTCATGTTCCCCAATAACAGTATCTAACTATTGCTGAAGATGAAACTGCTGGAAATCATTCTCCTTGATCTTAAACTTCAGCTCCTTCAGCTTTTCATCATGATCAGCCTCATCTTGGGACACCACAGCCTCGAATTCACCGATATTGATCAACATCCTCGCTCTGGTCAGATCTTGACGGCACTTTTGCTCCTGCTCCCTCTTTAAAGTGACTTGTTATACCAAGGTATGGATATCTGGATATCCAAAACCACCAAGTCCCATTATGAAAAACAAGGATGATAGTCACTAGATCTTCTAAGAAAACTCTTCAAGAGGAACTTCAGATATGATCTTCCATATATTCTATCATGCCTTGCGATGTGACAGTTGGAGCACCTTTTGCACCTCTGGGTCTGATTCAGCATCACTATCACAGTGGGAATATAGTCCAATATTAATGCACTTAAGGAAGTGACCTACTCTGCTCCTTCCCCCTTGACCCTCGGAACTTCACATTCTACTCTTGTTGGGGCTGAGGCAAAGGCTTCACCTCCGAATAAAACCACTGAAATTGTCGACCTTGAATAGTCAATTGAATGATTTGGTTAGTTCCAAAGGATAACAATAGTTGATTATCTATCATGAAAAATAAATACAGCCACAAGTATTATCATATTTTACCCAATGGTAGATTAGTAACATTAGAAGGCTCCTCCCCTTCTTTCATAGCTTCAATAGGATTTTCAGGATAGATTTATGATGCTTTTCCGAGTTAAGATCAAATTGAGCTAGGATCTCTTCAATGTTGGGATTGTCTCTACCCCATTCAGGCATCAGAAAATCATCATCTTTCTCAGAAGGAACTGCACATTTCGACCAACCATGGGCAGAGATGTAAAAAACAAATTTTAACAGGACAAAGGACAACACTCACGCCCAAAATCTTCTAAATCACATAGTAATTTAACATCATCTAAAATTTCATCAAAAGATGCACCAAGTTTCATCAATTCATCCAGAAATATCTCATATTCCTAGTCAGTCTCACCAGTGGGAGCATTTGACATGTCTTCTTAGTGACCCTCCTCCTGCGACCTCCGACCCCGAACAAATTCCTTAGATAAAATTACAAAGTCGGTTGCAGTGGTCGCCAAATGTTTTGGTGAAGGTGTTGAACCTAAATCATCTTATAATGGAAGTTAGTGGATGTATTCATTCAAATTTCTATTAAGTATTGTAAATTTATTAGAAACACGCTTTTCCCTCCTTGTAGTAGGAACTGGAGCAGTGTTGGTAATAGAGGCTGGCTCTTCTTCTCTCCTCATTTCATCAGGAGCAGCTAGGTCAGCTTGAATTTGCGACTGTTCACAAGCACCATTCGTCATCCTCAGAGGAGGGCCAGTCCTCTCTATCAAAGCCAAAATGTAAGAAGCCCATGCAATCCCAATATGTATGAGCAACCTTTTCATGAGTTAGGATTCATGACTATCTGAAAGACATACCACCACTAATGAAGCGTCTAGCTATGGAATTTTTCCCTTGATGCATTTTCTTCTTTGACTTTTTGGGTGTATTGACATCGTCACCTCCAAATATAGGTATTTGAGGGTGAAAATCCCTTTCTAACTCCTCTTACATGGCATTCCGACCTAGAGATACCTCGCCCGGCTCACGAGGAGATTCAGTGGCTCCAACAGTAGTGCAACCAGGGTTGTGCTGTAGTGAAGGGACCTCAGTAGTTCCATTATTAACAAGCTGTTGGATAAAGAAAGTAATTTCCTTAAGAAATAAAGATTTTACTGAAATTAAGTTGCAAAGAAAATAAGGAACTAAATTTACATATTCAAGAGCCACGTAATCATGCCACAACTCGTCTACTAAAACACCAATCTCAACAGTGGTGCCACGACTCATCATTTATTTCACCCACTTGGTAATAGGAATGGAATAATCAGTGGCATATATGAGAATTTATAGCTCTCAGTTGTAAGCCTGCACTTCATCGTGGTTATTCTAAAAAAGGATATCAGTAGATGCCCAGAGATTCCCCACTCCAAGAATATGTAGCCCTATGCATATGTCCATCCAGGTGGTTGTACCATCACAATATAAACTTCTCCATGTCTGGACAGCCTCTGGTCCTAAATATTCTCCATGTGCACTAGAAGGCCGCGAGGAGGGTCCTATGATCTTGGAATTCAACTTCTTATCAGCTCCTACAATCATAGATAAAAGATAAGAAAATTAAACTTGTTTCTCTATAAAATAAATGTGATTAAATTTCCTCAATGATATAACTCACCAGGAGTCGTTGGAGTAGGTCTCTTGACTATTGAAGGAGGATTATATTTGTCCTGAGGCCTCTTTGACGCATGTTGTGCCTCATCATCCCCATCCAGGTAACTTGGTGAATCAGCCCTAGGTGGGGAACCTAGTGAATCATCTCCGGGTGAGGATAAATCACCTTTCATATGAAGGGTTTATTTCCTGAAGGTTCTCTTTTTTTGTCCCCACCCAAGGGGCTGGATGATACAGTACCCCTTTAGGGTATGATGCTACCCAGTTCTCGTCATACCATGTTTTCAATTGACTCACCGCTCCAGCAACTGGTAGATCAAACACAACCTCAGTTTTCCCCAAGATGTCAGCTACCATAGTTGTCAGGAAACCATTGGATTCTTCTCTGACCTGACGTGCGTGGGAGGGTATACAAAAATATGCGGTAGACACTTGAATTGGCGTGAAAATCTATATGGATCATAGGCCTCACATATAATCTCTCCATCAATTCTGGTGGCCAATATACCATCTCTGCAAGCCAGCATATATGACCTCAATTCCGGGCTAGTTGTTCCATCATCAACAAACCGCCTGGTTGGCAGGTTTCCATAAGGAATGAAATGAAATTCCTTGAACATTCTCAGCCTCACCGTCATATCATATGAATTATGGGACAACATAAAAATTCCAGAAAATTTCTGCACAGATGGCCTAAATGAACTTGCAGGAACCTGTAATCTGCTATGTACATCATATGTCTTGAAGTGAGTGGCGATCTATCCCCACAAAACTTGGAATGGTCCCAATATTCTCAAAGGAGACATACCAATATAGACATAGAGTATGCTATTGTGAATCTTTTCCAAAATCGGGGGGCCAACCAAACAAATTTTTCTCTTAGCCATTTTAGCTGAAACAATAATGGTCTCTGGCCTAACACTTCCCATCGAATCCCTAACTAGAAGAAGATAAACACTGAGAAACCAAGCTAAAAATCCCGCCAGACAGATCTTCTCTAGTATTCTTTGATCCACTTCATACCCTCACTTTTCATACTCTCCTGCTTTTAGAGTTGGCCAGAATGTGCCAAGAACACCCCTCTACTCTATTCTGGGGCAACTGGTAGGACGAGTACAGGTGGGACACTTTTACTTCATCATGATGTGAAATATATCCATTCACTCCTTTGGATTAATATCCATTATATAATTAGTTTTGGTCGACTTTGAATTCTTGATCCTGTGGAAAATATTCAATAAATCTGGAGCCAAAGCTGGAGTCTTCTCTAAATCATTCCATGACACCTTAGGGTGGATGAATTCCCCAATCATATCACCCAAAATTGGAGCCCCTATGATCTTCTAGACATAACACAAGATGATTCCTACTTCTCCATGAGTTAGATGGAACGAATTGGTTTCCAGGCTCCAGCGGCTGATTGGCTCTTGCACAAAATTATCATTCCTATAGACATATGTTTGCCCAGCCAAGACAACTTCATATATTGCATATTAATTCAGATCCTCGACAAACATAGCACATGTTTGTCACACCCAATATTCCCACATCCAAGATGGCTTCACACCTCCTCCAAGACGAAAATCCCAACTCCTTTTACATCCCATGAATTGATCAATCTGAGAATTTCACAAAATAGAGGGATAACAATGTAGCTGAAGCTCATGCTTGTGAGGATTCAGATCTGGAGCACAAGGGCTATGGTGCATTATGTATGCCTTCTCCACTATTCTAGAATTGAAAAATTATCCTGAAACCGAGACATTTCTTGAAGACAAATTGGTGTATGTCTCAAAACAGTAATGAGGAATATAATTCTTTTCTTCGGGAACATTGAATCTTCGTAGATAACCATGGCCATATGAAGGATAGTAAATGCTCTGTGGGAAATCAGAATGATATTTCTTCAAATACATATCCAAATCTTGGATAGTGCTATCACAGATATCATAATAATCCTGGCCAACAATGTTAATCATATCATATATTCCCTTGTTGGCCAACTCATCAGCCGATCCAATTATTTTGGGGGTTGTTTAATTGGAACAAGGGTAAAACAATTACCTTTTAAGTAAGTATTTTTATGAAATACTTGAGAAGAAAACAAAAAAAATCACCATGTCATTAAGGTGCACAAGTCATGTCACAGAAGTAATGACGCGTAGGTATCGCCGCACAAGTGTTGCCGCGCAAGTCAAAATCCTTACTGAAGAAGCGCGACACAAAGAAAAGAGATCAACTGAGGAAATGAAGACACTTTCCTGATGAGAGCTCAAATTCTTTGAAGGCCGGATGGTTTACGCAAAGTGACACACATATATATTGGAGATCCCGCAAACCTGTGCACTGGAACTTGTGCGCCGGAACCTGCGCGCCAACATCTGCGCATTGCCGAACCCATGTTTCTCATTTTCCTCAGAGTCAAATCCTCATTCCTTTTTTAGATCCAAATATGAGGGGGGACTTTTTTTTATGCTCCTTTTCATCATAGAGTCCAAAGAATGGAAAAGGGGAATACTCTAAGCCCCATAAGGTTCACCCTTTGAAGAACATAAAAAATTGATATAGGGATGAACCATGAACTCATTTGGAGGGCGTCACGCAAGCATCATGTGCACCACTCAAGTCATTTGTGCACCCCATATTGGTCGCAAAAGTCTCTTGCATTCCCTATTCCTTTTTTCTCCCAAGGTGCCTAGTGGACTATAAATAGCCCCTGTGGGCCCCCCATTTCGGGGACGAATTTTCCAAATCTCCGAATCAAGATCTGGTCACCCAAGTCTTTGTTTGATGTCTTCGGAACACTTATAAGGCAATTATTTACCTAGAATGGAAGCTCTAAAGATGATGAATAAGGCCAAAGTGTTGTAACTCATCAATACTTACACGCCTAAGTGTCAAACCCTTAAGAGAAATGGAAACACTTTCGTGCTGCCTTGCCCTCCCAAGGGAACTTGCGCACCAACCTTTTGGAAGCCTATAGAGATGATATTAAGGGCTTGAGTTCAAAGCAGCCCAAGTATAACGTTATAGATTCTTAGTCACCCCAGGTGACTCATGTCATGCAAGTCTACTTGTGCGACCAGGACTTGTACAACAAAACAATACTTGCACGCCTCCTTCTTAGTCACCTCATTTCCTCAAATCCACCTCCCATCTTCAAGACATGGCCTTCAAAACCTTCTTCAATGCCATTTATGTCCCGGTTCCTTTGTTGGATTCCTTATCTAAGAAGAATTCATTGGGCCTCCTTTTAAATCGTAAGTCCCAATCATTATTTTCTTTTGATTTGTGCATCCTTCTCAAAAGTAAGTCCTAATCATAATTTCATTCAACTTTGGTTCTCCTTCTCAAGAGTATGCCCCAACCTTATTTTATTTTGATTTGGGCTTCCTTATCAGGAATAAAACCCAATCATAAGTTCCACTTAATTTAGGATCCCTTTTCAGAAGTAAGTCCCAAGTTAAAATTCCCAATCTCCATAAATTAAAAATACCTTTAGGGACCCTACTCCTGGTCTTCCATCTTGAACTAAGTCCTAATTTTCATTTACTTGGGCCATCATACATACGTAAACCCTACATCATTTCTCATGACTGCAAATTTTGTGGCACCATCGTCAAATTTACTAATTCCTCTTGTTTCTAACACCGAGCATGACTCACGTGGGATTAGAGTGTAAAGGTAATAATGAAATCTCTTTTTGGACCATTAACCATGCAAAAACCCCATTTTTCATTACCCTAACTACATGGACTTTGATCTCTGCCTTAAAATTAGAGTACGTAGGAAGCCTTTATAAGGCTCAAGCCCATATTTCATTAATTCTATTCCATCCCATATGACATTAAACTATATCATTCCTATCGAACTACATGGGTTCTGATTCCTATCTTTTTAACAAGGACACATTGATAGCTCATCTTCAGTTACGATCCCAACTCTGAAATAATTCATGTATTCATGAATGACAATGAACTTCAAGTACCCCATTGGGTGGCTTTAAAACTAGTATGGTCATCATAATAACCAAGGGATTTCTATATAATGTATTGAAGGATATCACAGAAAAAGAATCTCCAATAAATATGGATGATTCTCTATCGTTGAATAATCTCAAATACATATAAAATATTTTCTAAGTCACATAAATATCATTCATTGATTTCCAAATCTAAAGGAAATCACATTTTCATACTTGGTGAATTAGTAAGGATTCGTGAACATAAATAAAATCTATAAGAGAGTCTCGATGTAGGTAATAATTCCCCCTCAAAAAGGCATGATGAGCCTGACCTCCCATCTTCTCAATCAATACAAATTAATTAGCCTCATTAGTCCCCAACTAATGAGCTCCTACCTTTGGAATGTATGCCCAAATGGATATAGAATCATTGGGTTTTTCAGGTTCTACGAATAAACCTGTTAGAAACCGATTGGAAACTTATAAACATAAGCAAAAAATTTCAATCCCATTTCTAGAAGAAACAAAGAACCATACACAAAACCTCACCCAGGGGACTACTCCAAGGTTATATGATACGAGGTCATCCCTAGGTACTGCATTAGTGGAACACTTCTCCCGTGTACACTTTTAGGTTGAAACATCACCCAGGTTCTCCATTAATGTGAATATTCATCGTTTTATCCCTATAGAGACACACTTCAAACTAATCATATACATGGTTTCCCCTCTTCTCCATGTTCTATGGATGAGTGTATCCTCTCCTTGGTCTCAAACATGGGCTCCAATTTTCTTGGGTTCTCATACTCCACATTCACCTTCACCAAGTCATCTACCTATGAAACTCCCAACCTAGGTACACTATATGACCACCTTAGATACATTAATAGGCTATTATTGTCTATATATACCCATAAGATATTGTATTTATTTATAAATGGATGTTCCCTAGGTTTTCTTCCCAAAAAATAGGAATGTAAGGGTGTTCACAATATTGTTTCTCCTTGATATAAAGGTTTTACCATGAAAATGATATGGATGGAACTTCCCATTGCTCAAGATGGTCTTCTAAGACATAATTTATCATAATTTTGGTCATACATGAAATCTGAAGTTCATTGTTTATCCTCTCAATGGTCCAAAAATCATTATTAGGGACTAAATTCGCATTTGAGGCCTAAAATCCTAACACAACTTGAGTCACATTCCAGAAATAAAACATACAAGAAACATTTTCTTAAGACAAAAATGTATCATACAAACACTATAGTTTATTATGGGCCTCAAATTAGGTGTAAGACCCAATCCTTTATCAGTGGACATACTCCCCAAAAATCTAATCTTTTATACAATTTCAATACTAAGGATTAGGGGTAGATTCCCATATAGTGAATATATATTTTATCTCCAAATACATACTTATTTGTTTGAATTTATTATAATCCATAATTCCTTAATGGTCTACCAATCAGTAATCTCTAACTCTTATCAACTAGGATATATTCCCTATTAGACATGTCATCCTTAATTATCTACTGATTAATAGATGAGGGGTGGAAAAACATAAGGTACTTCTTATATTCTGTCAATTTTAATTATTCCCACATTAATTATCTCACCATTAAGACTTATAAATTGAAAAATAACATTTTGGCCACCCATGTATAATTCCCAACTCATTCCTCTTTGTTTAATAACAAATATTATCCAACCTTTCTCAATGGGCCTTATTTTTAAAGTCACATCACTCAATAATGAGTTGTATTATCTATATGTTATTGTCACGACCCGTCCTCAGGGCCCGCACCGTGACTACCCCAAGCCCGCCTTCCATAGGCTAGGGGCTGGCGACTAGCACCAAAGGCGTAAATCCCGATAACTGGGAAGTCATTGCCTTTATAAAAGTAACAAAACACCACAGAGTACAAGCGGAAGTAAAACACTAAGTACAAAAAGAAGTGCTGAAAAGTCAATGGGCAAGAATACAAACCCAAAAGAAAGTACAACTACAACTGAACAAATTACAACAGAAAAAGACAACAGCTGGAGGGACGGAAGCGGCTCCTGGGTCGTCCTCCTCAGATCCTACCAGAAGGGTAGGTACAGATGGCGCAGCTCCTCGATCGTCCACCACGAATCCTACCTGAAGGGTAGGTACAGATAGCCTCCACAGTGCTCTCATCCGTCAACCTCCTCCGAGTGTCGTCTCGCCGTGAAGTCCACCTCCGGACACTGACTTGTCGTGTAGTCCACCTCCGGGTACCGTCCAGTCCTCGAACACTCGACCTCCGTCAGCACTGCCTGTCGTCTGCAACCAACACAACGTGGTGCGGGCATAGCCCGTGCAGGGGTGAGTATAACGATACTCAGTAGGGACCCCGAGACCCTCAAAGTCTCACTAAATCCAACAAGTATAACCACAAAAAAGATCTCAACAGATAACCTCTACTTAGGTATATGCCCATACATATACCTAAGTTATCAAGTAACTCATCTCAATCATGAGGAAACACAAGGATCATGAGATCAACGGATAACCACTACCCAGGTATATGCCCATACATATACCTATGTTATCAAGTAACCCATCTCAATCATGAGGAAACACAAAGGTCAATAAGTCTCAGCTCAAACCAGGATTTTCATTATCGAAACCGTAACTACTGAAGAGCTCCGTCTCTAGAGTGTACAGTTGTCCTGTCACGACTCCGAGGTACTGCTCACTAACCTAAGACTGCTGAGGTACTCCTCCTGTCGAGTACCGCGGGTCTGCGGCCAACTACCGGGCGCTCCGTCCGTTGTGGGTCTGTCGCCAAATACCGGGCGCTCCCCCCAATAGCCTACAGAGGTACTCCTCCTGTCGAGTACCGCGGGTTTGCGGCCAACTACCGGGCGCTCCGTCCTCCGTGGGTCTGTCTCCAAATACCGGGCGCTCCGTCCACTGGGCTAGTCGACCTACTCCAAGTCGAGTCGGTCAAGGAGTCGTCAGGTCTCACCAGGCTACACGATCTCCATACTCCGCACGCTCGTCTCCGGGAGGGTCCGCTCCACGAGCTACTGGTCGATACTCCATGTATCTCAAGGTCCCACGAAGAAGTATCTCAAATGACCGCCTCGTCATAGGGGTCTCAACGCAACAGATGGCGCGTCAATCGGACGCCCGGTCTGTGAGTTATTAGCCTTTTCGTCCCAGGGGCCCGGTTGGTTTCGTGAGCAAAACCAATCCCGGCCGTATCTCAACTGTACCCCGAACTCCCATAGGGTATACTGATAGGGACTGTTACTCAACGTAATCACCAACGCCGCATACGGTTCGTCAAATGGACGTCTGGTTTGAAAGATATCAGCTTTTCCGTTACAGGGGCCCGGTTGGATTTTGGTGCGATCCAACCCGGCCACTAACAATCTGCATCCAATTCTCAGGCGGAGGATGCCAAAAGTTCCGTATCGACAACAGGAACTCAACGTCGCAGACGGCGTGTCAATCGGACGCCCGGTCTGAGATTTATTGGCTTTTCCGTCTCACACCCACCCTGGGAAACTTTCCAGGAGGTCACCCATCCTGATCACTGCTCTAGGCCAAGCACGCTTAACTACGGAGTTTTAACTACGTAGGCTCCCGAAAAGGAAGGTGCACCTTGAGTATAGTATACCGAAACGACTGTCTCGATCCAAGGATCGCGTTGCCGTTGACGGCGCGTCATTCGGAGGCCCGTAGCTCAAGTTACGGGCGTTTGAACGAAAACCATCCGAATACGGGGGTCCGGGCCCGGGCCGACCCGGCCCGACCCGGTCCGGTCCGGCCAGGACGCGGCCCGGCCGGTCGGACCGGCCAGGCCCGGTTCGGCCGCGCGGCCGAACAGCCAAGGCACCGCGGGGCACCGCCCCCGCGGCCTGGTGGTGCCGCGGCCCCCCGCGTGGGGCCGCGCTGTGTCGGGACGCGGCTTCAGCCGCGTCCGAGGGCACCGGACCCGCACGGTCGTGGGTCTGCTGGTGCCTCCTCCGCCGCGCTGAGTCGCGGCGGTGCGCCGCCGCTCCCGGCTGCCGGCACCGC
This sequence comes from Viscum album, assembly GCA_963277665.1. Taxonomy (NCBI): domain Eukaryota; kingdom Viridiplantae; phylum Streptophyta; class Magnoliopsida; order Santalales; family Viscaceae; genus Viscum; species Viscum album. The sequence continues at coordinate 447,739,937 of OY728157.1, read as the reverse complement.
CGCGCCGGCGACCCGCGCCGCCGGCGAGTTCCGCGGGCCACCGGGATCGCTCTGGTGGTCCGATTTTGTTCCCGCATGCGCCGCTGCTCCTCCCGGGACTCGTCCTTCACTGTGGAATCATCAAACATCCGTTGCGGCACGTTCCGTCGTCGCCCGTCAATTCCGCACAAAATGAAGAACGGCGGAGGGTCGTTGGGCCGTGTTCGTTTGTTCCGCACCCTCCGCGTTAGAGATAAACAAACGGGAGAAATTTAAGTTCAACACATGAACGCATATCCAAAACAATTTTTAATGAAATAAAATTGTTTCATTAACGGGTTCCTCATTTGAACAGAAAAAACAATTTTAATAAATTTTAAAATTGTTCACAAAGCCAATTCTTTACTTTTTAAAGAAACAATTACGGGAATATAAAAAGAAAAGGGGTAATTACCAAAATAAATCCCTACCTCGCGGAAGGAGGTGATCGTCACACCGCGGAAGGGCGTCGTGTCGACGATCTCCGAGGACCAAGAACATACAGATTTAATTAATAATAATTAAATCCTTGTTGTTGTTGAAATCCAAAAAGAAAATAAAAAGAAGCGCAACCCCCTACCTTGGTTGTTGACGATCGAAGGCTGTCGCGGGGTTAGATCGTCGCGGAAGAAGCGTCGCGACGGGAGATCCGTTGGCGTCGCGGTACAAGGCTTCGCGTCGTCGATCTCTGCAGGTTTGGCGTTCTTCGCGTTCTTCGCGTTCTTCGCGTTCTTCGCCGAAGAAGAACGCTTTCCTCCAAATCCTCTCCACGCCACAAGTTTCCACCCAAAATAAAATAAGCTTAAGCCTTATTTTATTTACACAACTAAACATTTGAATTTCAAAAGATAAGAAACGAACCATTAATTCGTAGAATTAATTCAACGAAAGAAACAGCTCATTTAATTTACGAAAGAAACAGCCCAATTAAATGGTCTGTTAAGATTTTAAGAAACGCGTCAGTTGACTTTCATTAAGATGGGTTTTCACGGGTGTGTTTCTTAGCGGAAAGAAACGGCGGGGCTCATGCGGGCCCCACCTCAAAAATATCCTACCATGGGGTAGGATATTTCTGGATAGAATCCTATCCAGTTCAACTCAGTTCAAGCCGCCTTTAAGTGGCTTCAAGTGGCTTCCAAGTGGCTTATGCGAAATAAAATAAAGTTGTCACAAAATTATTTTATTTCTTAACTTTAAGCCCGAAAATTAAAAACCACACCCGAGCAAACGCAACTCCGGAAGAGGCGTTTCTAAGCGAATACCGGCGCTGCGATTTCATCGGTGCCCTCAGAATTTGATTCCGGGCACCGGTTCAAAAGTTAGAAAAACCCGCTCGTCCGTTCACTGAACGTACCCGAGCCAAAACTTTGGAAAATGATTCCGGGCACACCGGGCCTCGGAATCAGGTGCCGTCAGAAACTGCATTCTTGTAAAGTTCCAAAGAAAATTAAGAAAAAAAATTCCTTGAAATTTATGGGTCTTTACATTACTCCCACCACAGGGCTTTATGTCCCCGTAAAGCTTCCCCACAAACTAAGGGAAACAAAACGGTACTGAGCACGCATCTGAGCCTTCCGCTCCCATGTGCTCACCTGGAGGTTCCCGCGTTGCCAAAGAAAGTGCACAAGAGGAATCGACCATCCTCCTAGGATCCTCTCCTATCGATCCTCGATCCCCACAGGAACCTCCGTATAAGACACTCATCACCACCGTCTAGCTTCTCATGGTCGATGATATGTGAAGGGGTCGAGCACGTATCTCCTCGGATGGGATACGTGGAAAATGTCGTGCACCTAGTGCAACTGAAGTGGATGGTCCAAGCGGTAAAACACCTCGCCTACCCAGCTGAGGACCTAAAAAGGTCCGTTGAACCTCGGAGATAACTTGCCTCCTAGTCCACATCTCCGTAAACCTCGTCGAGGTGAGACCCGTAAGAAGACGTGGTCGTCATCCTCGAACTCCAGAGGTCTCCATTCCTGTTAGAACTGAAACTCAAAACGACTGCTGTTATGAGGGTAAGGTTGACCGACTCAAGAGTGATCGGTCGCACCCTCCTATGCAAGAGTTACCCTGCACTTCCTGGGGTTTCCTTTTCTGCCGACCAAGGAAAACCCATCCCAACGTTTGCCTAAAACCGTCAATTTGAGTATGAACAATTATTGTCCATTCCATACTCAAACTAATGTCGTAAGGCCTCGACGCTGCCACCAAGAGATTCCAACCAGAACTCTCGCCTCGAGGGTCTGACCACACCGTCGGCGTAAGTGTGATTATCGAGTCTCCTCCCAAGGTATCTCCAGACGTGAGGGTCAAGTCCACGGCTTACCGGAAACTCTAGGTCTGGAACAAGATTTGTGGAAGCGAGGAATGATTCATATCGACGTCTGTTACTACAGCAGCTAGTATTGGACATAGACTGTCCCTTGAATCATTTCTAAAGCCATTGGGTCACACTCCTTGACCGCATGCAGCCGCACTTTTCCTCCGCCCTCCAGCTCCCTGAGCCTGGCGGGAATAACTAAGGCGGGTGGTTGTAGCATGTTAAGATGTACACCACCTCATGCTGCTCTCCTAGCTTTGCCTCCACGCCTGCCGCTTCGCAGACTCATCTCTATTTAAAGCTACCTCTTCTTGAAACATTTAACACGCCCGAGTCTCTAAGACTGGCACTGGTTTCCGGTTTCTTACTGCACTGTGCAGTCTTCATCCGCTCCTGGATGAACTGCACCACCTTTGCATATGATCTGGAAGTGCTGCTAAAATTTCTCCTTTGCCGAAAAGAGAAACCCGGTCTCATCCCCTCTCTAGAAGAACCACGCCCATTGCCTAATACAGTCAATCCTGGAATGAAGGATGCATTCATGCCATGGATGACGTCGTAAGGCCTCGACGTAACTACTAAGAGATCAAACTGTCACTCTCGCCTCCAAGGGTCAAGTCACAGTGTCGGCATCAGTGTGAGGTCACTGGGTCTCTTCCAGTTGAAATCTCGAAAGTGAGGGTCAAGTCAACAGTTTAACCGGGACCAATCAGTAACATCACAAAAGAGGACAGGAAGGTAAACATCACAAGATAAGTGTCTTTATTTTATTGCAGCTCATGGTACAAAGACACAAAAACAACATCAACATGGAACTAGAAGTACAAGAGACGTATCCACTAGTTCCGCTCCTGTCCACCTGCTCCAGGAGCTCTACTGTCTTGTCCACTGCTCTACTGTTGCTCAAGCATTCGTCGCTGCCTCTGCCTCGGTGGCTCCTCAAAAGCATATGGATCAACTGTACAAGGAGCCGGATAGTCACGTGCCAGGTGCCCCTTTCCACCGCACGAGTAACACAGTCTGCTTCTGGCACGCCTGTCTCTGACCCCACCCCGGGTGCCCCGCACCACCGGTCCTAAAACTCGAGATCGCCCAACTGCTGGTCTGGTCCTCCTGGACCTCTGCATCATCTGTCTACTGCCCACAGATGACTCGGCTTCTGATCGAAAAACACGCGGCAAAGGAAGCAGCTCCTGAACACGCTCGGGGTGTAGACCTACTGGCACAAACTCCACCCCGAAGAAGGTCTCGAAGTCTTCCCATGTGAAAGCCATCCCATTGCAAAACTGGAACAAGTGGCTCCACCACCTGCCTGCTGCTTCCTGAAGAAGGCTGGAAGCAAAGGTCACCATGAAGTCTGATGGCGTCCCCACTAGCCTGAAGACTCCCACCACAGCCTCCAGCCAATCCTCAGCCACCTGCGGGTCTGTCTCTCCCCCGAACCTGGGTTGCCTCTAGCGCTGGAACTCATGCAGTGCGCTCAAGTAGCGGGCATCACCTACTACTGGGGCTGGTGGCATTGGTGGCCCAACGTATGGTAGTACCGTTGGCGCCTCCGCTGGTGCCTCAACTGCAAGAGGGCCCTGTACCGAAGCCTCGTCACTCGACAGGCTGTCAGCACGCACATCCCTCTGGGCTCTAGTTGGTCGTCCGAGAAAAGGCATACTGAAGGAAACAACGTGAAACGGTCAAACGATTATACCTGGTTTGAGCTGGTTTAAGGGGGGAAACCTTTGAAAACACACACGCAATCAGTGTTTTCGTGCACAAAGTCGTAAATCAGTTGCCAGGGTCCTGGTGTATGGATACGTCGGCCGCCCGCACCAACATTGGACTCCCTGAACTAAAAACCACACTCGGTACCCTTAACACTATTGCTTCACAGAAAGAAAGATCAGAGTCTGCGGTAGAACCGACCACCTCTGATACCAATTTGTCACGACCCGTCCTCGGGGCCCGTGCCGTAACTACACCAAGCCCGCCTTCTATAGGCCAGGGGCTGGCGACTAGCACCAAAGGTGTAAATCCCGATAACTGGGAAGTCATTGCCTTTATAAAAGTAACAAAACACCACAGAGTACAAGCGGAAGTAAAACACTAAGTACAAAAAGAAGTGCTGAAAAGTAAATGGGCCAGAATACAAACCCAAAAGAAAGTACAACTACAACTGAACAAAGTACAACAGAAAAAGACAACAGCTGGAGGGACGGAAGCGGCTCCTGGGTCGTCCTCCTCGGATCCTACCTGAAGGGTAGGAACAGATGGCGCAGCTCCTGGATCGTCCACCACGAATCCTACCTGAAGGGTAGGTACAGATAGCCTCCACAGTGCTCTCGTCCGTCAACCTCCTCCAAGTGTCGTCTCGCCGTGAAGTACACCTCCGGACACTGACTTGTCGTGTAGTCCACCTCCGGGTACCGTCCAGTCCTCGAACACTCGACCTCCGTCAGCACTGCCTGTCGTCTGCAACCAACCCAACAAGGTGCGGGCATAGCCCGTGCAGGGGTGAGTATAACGATACTCAGTAGGGACCCCGAGACCCTAAAGGTCTCACTAAATCCAACAAGTATAACCACAAAAAAGATCTCAACAGATAACCTCTACTTAGGTATATGCCCATACATATACCTAAGTTATCAAGTAACTCATCTCAATCATGAGGAAACACAAGGATCATGAGATCAACGGATAACCACTACCCAGGTATATGCCCATACATATACCTATGTTATCAAGTAACCCATATCAATCATGAGGAAACACAAAGGTCAAAAAGTCTCAGCTCAAACCAGGATTTTCATTATCGAAACCGTAACTACTGAAGAGCTCCGTCTCTAGAGTGTACAGTTGTCCTGTCACGACTCCGAGGTACTGCTCACTAACCTAAGACTGCTGAGGTACTCCTCCTGTCGAGTACCGCGGGTCTGCGGCCAACTACCGGGCGCTCCGTCCGTTGTGGGTCTGTCGCCAAATACCGGGCGCTCCCCCCAATAGCCTACAGAGGTACTCCTCCTGTCGAGTACCGCGGGTTTGCGGCCAACTACCGGGCGCTCCGTCCTCCATGGGTCTGTCTCCAAATACAGGGCGCTCCGTCCACTGGGCTAGTCGACCTACTCCAAGTCGAGTCGGTCAAGCAGTCGTCAGGTCTCACCAGGCTACACGATCTCCATACTCCGCACGCTCGTCTCCGGGAGGGTCCGCTCCACGAGCTACTGGTCGATACTCCATGTATCTCAAGGTCCCACGAAGAAGTATCTCAAAGGACCGCCTCGTCATAGGGGTCTCAACGCAACAGACGGTGCGTCAATCGAACGCCCGGTCTGTGAGTTTTTAGCCTTTTCGTCCCAGGGGCCCGGTTGGTTTCGTGAGCAAAACCAATCCCGGCCGTATCTCAACTGTACCCCGAACTCCCATAGGGTATACTCATAGGGACTGTTACTCAACGTAATCACCAACGCCGCTGACGGTTCGTCAAACGGACATCTGGTTTGAAAGATATCAGCTTTTCCGTTACAGGGGCCCGGTTGGATTTCGGTGCGATCCAACCCGGCCACTAACAATCTACATCCAATTCTCAGGCGGAGGATGCCAAAAGTTCCGTATCGACAACAGGAACTCAACGTCGCAGATGGCGTGTCAATCGGACGCCCGGTCTGAGAGTTATTGGCTTTTCCGTCTCACACCCACCCTGGAAAACTTCCCAGGAGGTCACCCATCCTGATCACTGCTCTAGGCCAAGCACGCTTAACTACGAAGTTTTAACTACGTAGGCTCCCGAAAAAGAAGGTGCACCTTGAGTATAGTATACCGAAACGACTGTCTCGATCCAAGGATCGCGTTGCCGTTGACGGCGCGTCGTTCGGAGGCCCGTAGCTCAAGTTACGGGCGTTTGAACGAAAACCATCCGAAGACGGGGGTCCGGGCCCGGGCCGACCCAGCCCGACCCGGTCCGGTCCGGCCAGGACGCGGCCCGGTCGGTCGGACCGGCCAGGCCCGGTTCGGCCGAGCGGCCGAACGGCCAAGGCACCGCGGGGCACCGCCCCCGCGGCCTGGTGGTGCCGCGGCCCCCCGCGTGGGGCCGCGCTGTGTCGGGACGCGGCTTCAGCCGCGTCCGAGGGCACCGGACCCGCACGGTCGCGGGTCCGCTGGTGCCTCCTCCGCCGCGCTGAGTCGCGGCGGTGCGCCGCCGCTCCCGGCTGCCGGCACCGCCGCGCCGGCGACCCGCGCCGCCGAAGAGTTCCGCGGGCCACCGGCATCGCTCCGGTGGTCTGATTTTGTTCCCGCCTGCGCCGCTGCTCCTCCCGGGACTCGTCCTTCACTGTGGAATCATCAAACATCCGTTGCGGCACGTTCCGTCGTCGCCCGTCAATTCCTCACAAAATGAAGAACGGCGGAGGGTCGTTGGGCCGTGTTCGTTTGTTCCGCACCCTCCGCGTTAGAGATAAACAAACGGGAGAAATTTAAGTTCAACACATGAACGCATATCCAAAACAATTTTTAATGAAATAAAATTGTTTCATTAACGGGTTCCTCATTTGAACAAAAAAAACAATTTTAATAAATTTTAAAATTGTTCACAAAGCCAATTCTTTACTTTTTAAAGAAACAATTACGGGATTATAAAAAGAAAAGGGGTAATTACCAAAATAAATCCCTACCTCGCGGAAGGAGGTGATCGTCACACCGCGGAAGGGCGTCGTGTCGACGATCTCCGAGGACAAAGAACATACAGATTTAATTAATAATAATAGAATCCTTGTTGTTGTTGAAATCCAAAAAGAAAATAAAAAGAAGCGCAACCCCCTACCTTGGTTGTTGTCGATCGAAGGCTGTCGCGGGGTTAGATCGTCGCGGAAGAAGCGTCGCGACGGGAGATCCGTTGGCGTCGCAGTACAAGGCTTCGCATCGTCGATCTCCGCAGGTTTGGCGTTCTTCGCGTTCTTCGCGTTCTTCGCGTTCTTCGCCGAAGAAGAACGCTTTCCTCCAAATCTTCTCCACGCCACAAGTTTCCACCCAAAATAAAATAAGCATAAGCCTTATTTTATTTACACAACTAAACATTTGAATTTCAAAAGATAAGAAACGAACCATTAATTCGTAGAATTAATTCAACGAAAGAAACAGCTCATTTAATTTACGAAAGAAACAGCCCAATTAAATGGTCTGTTAAGATTTTAAGAAACGCGTCAGTTGACTTTCATTAAGATGGGTTTTCACGGGTGCGTTTCTTAGCGGAAAGAAACGGCGGGGCTCATGCGGGCCCCACCTCACAAATATCCTACCATGGGGTAGGATATTTCTGGATAGCATCCTATCCAGTTCAACTCAGTTCAAGCCGCCTTTAAGTGGCTTCAATTGGCTTCCAAGTGGCTTATGCGAAATAAAATAAAGTTGTCGCAAAATTATTTTATTTCTTAACTTTAAGCCCGAAAATTAAAAACCACACCCGAGCAAACGCAACTCCGGAAGAGGCGTTTCTAAGCGAATATCGGCGCTGCGATTTTATCGGTGCCCTCATAATTCGATTCCGGGCACCGGTTCAAAAGTTAGAAAACCCGCTCGTCCGTTCACTGAACGTACCCGAGCCAAAACTTCGGAAAATGATTCCGGGCACACCGGGCCTCGGAATCAGGTGCCGTCAGAAACTGCGTTCTTGTAAAATTTCAAAGAAAATTAAGAAAAAAATTTCCTTGAAATTTATGGGTCTTTACATTACTCCCACCATAGGGCTTTATGTCCCCGTAAAGCTTCCCCACAAACTTAGGGAAACAAAGCGGTACTGAGCACGCATCTGAGCCTTCCGCTCCCATGTGCTCACCTGGAGGTTCCCGCATTGCCAAAGAAAGTGCACAAGAGGAATCGACCATCCTCCTAGGATCCTCTCCTGTCGATCCTCGATCCCCACAGGAACCTCCGTATAAGACACTCATCACCACCGTCTAGCTTCTCATGGTCGATGATATGTGAAGGGGTCGAGCACGTATCTCCTCGGATGGGATACGTGGAAAATGACGTGCACCTAGTGCAACTGAAGTGGATGGTCCAAGCGGTAAACCACCTCGCCTACCCAGCTGAGGACCTACAAAGGTCCGTTGAACCTCGGAGATAACTTGCCTCCTAGTCCACATCTCCGTAAACCTCGTCGAGGTGAGACCCGTAAGAAGACGTGGACGTCATCCTCGAACTCCAGAGGTCTCCATTCCTGTTAGAACTGAAACTCAAAACGACTACTTCTATGAGGGTAAGGTTGACCGACTCAAGAGTGATCGGTCGCACCCTCCTATGCAAGAGTTACCCTGCACTTCCTGGGGTTTCTTTTTCCGCCGACCAAGGAAAACCCATCCCAACGTTTGCCTAAAACCGTCAATTTGAGTATGAACAGTTATTGTCCATTCCATACTAAAACTAACGTCGTAAGGCCTCGACGCTGCCACCAAGAGATTCCAACCAGAACTCTCGCCTCGAGGGTCTGACCACACCGTCGGCGTAAGTGTGATTATCGAGTCTCCTCCCAAGGTATCTCCAGACGTGAGGGTCAAGTCCACGGCTTACCAGAAACTCTAGGTCTGGAATAAGATTTGTGGAAGCGAGGAATGATTCATATCGACGTCTGTTACTACAACAGCTAGTATTGGACATAGACTGTCCCTTGAATCATTTCTAAAGCCATTGGGTCACACTCCTTGACCGCATGCAGCCGCACTTTTTCTCCGCCCTCCAGCTCCCTGAGCCTGGCTGGAATAACTAAGGCGGGTGGTTGTAGCATGTTAAGATGTACACCACCTCATGCTGCTCTCCTAGCTTTGCCTCCACGCCTGCCGCTTCGCAGACTCATCTCTATTTAAAGCTACCTCTTCTTGAAACATTTAACACGCCCGAGTCTCTAAGACTGGCACTGGTTTCCTGTTTCTTACTGCACTGTGCAGTCTTCATCTGCTCCTGGATGAACTGCACCACCTTTGCATATGATCTGGAAGAGCTGCTAAAATTTCTCCTTTGCCGAAAAGAGAAACCGGGTCTCATCCCCTCTCTAGATGAACCACGCCCATTGCCTAATACAGTCAATCCTGGAATGAAGGATGCATTCATGCCATGGATGACGTCGTAAGGCCTCGACGTAACTACTAAGAGATCAAACTGTCACTCTCGCCTCCAAGGGTCAAGTCACACTGTCGGCATCAGTGTGAGGTCACTGGGTCTCTTCCAGTTGAAATCTCGAAAGTGAGGGTCAAGTCAACAGTTTATCCGGGACCAATCAGTAACATCACAAAAGAGGACAGGAAGGTAAACATCACAAGATAAGTGTCTTTATTTTATTGCAGCTCATGGTACAAAGACACAAAAACAACATCAACATGGAACTAGAAGTACAAGAGACATATCCACTAGTTCCGCTCCTGTCCACCTGCTCCAGGAGCTCTACTGCCTTGTCCACTGCTCTACTGTTGCTCAAGCATTCGTCGCTGCCTCTGCCTCGGTGGCTCCTCAAAATCATATGGATCAACTGTACAAGGAGCCGGATAGTCACGTGCCAGGTGCCCCTTTCCACCGCACGAGTAACACAGTCTGCTTCTGGCACGCCTGTCTCTGACCCCACCCCGGGTGCCCCGCACCACCGGTCCTAAAACTCGAGATCGCCCAACTGCTGGTCTGGTCCTCCTGGACCTCTGCATCATCTGTCTACTGCCCATAGATGACTCGGCTTCTGATCGAAAAACACGCGGCAAAGGAAGCAGCTCCTGAACACGCTCGGGGTGTAGACCTACTGGCACAAACTCCACCCTGAAGAAGGTCTCGAAGTCTTCCCATGTGAAAGCCATCCCATCGCAAAACTGGAACAAGTGGCTCCACCACCTGCCTGCTGCTGCCTGAAGAAGGCTGGAAGCAAAGGTCACCATGAAGTCTGATGGCGTCCCCACTAGCCTGAAGACTCCTACCACAGCCTCCAGCCAATCCTCAGCCACCTGCGGGTCCGTCTCTCCCCCGAACCTGGGTGGCCTCTGGCGCTGGAACTCATGCAGTGCGCTCAAGTAGCGGGCATCACCTACTACTGGGGCTGGTGGCATTGGTGGCCCAACGTATGGTAGTACCGTTGGCGCCTCCGCTGGTGCCTCAACTGCAAGAGGGCCCTGTACCGAAGCCTCGTCACTCGACAGGCTGTCAGCACGCACATCCCTCTGGGCTCTAGTTGGTCGTCCGAGAAAAGGCATACTGAAGGAAACAATGTGAAACGGTCAAACGATTATACCTGGTTTGAGCTGGTTTAAGGGGGGAAACCTTTGAAAACACACACGCAATCAGTGTTTTCGTGCACAAAGTCGTAAATCAGTTGCCAGGGTCCTGGTGTATGGATACGTCGGCCGCCCGCACCAACACTGGACTCCCTGAACTGAAAACCACACTCGGTACCCTTAACACTATTGCTTCACAGAAAGAAAGATCAGAGTCTGCGGTAGAACCGACCACCTATGATACCAATTTGTCACGACCCATCCTCGGGGCCCGCGCCGTGACTACCCCAAGCCCGCCTTCCATAGGCCAGGGGCTGGCGACTAGCACCAAAGGTGTAAATCCCGATAACTGGGAAGTCATTGCCTTTATAAAATTAACAAAACACCATAGAGTACAAGCGGAAGTAAAACACTAAGTACAAAAAGAAGTGCTGAAAAGTAAATGGTCCAGAATACAAACCCAAAAGAACGTACAACTACAACTGAACAAAATACAACAGAAAAAGACAACAGCTGGAGGGACGGAAGCGGCTCCTAGGTCGTCCTCCTCGAATCCTACCTGAAGGGTAGGAACAGATGGCACAGCTCCTGGATCGTCCACCATGAATCCTACCTGAAGGATAGGTACAGATAGCCTCCACAGTGCTCTCGTCCGTCAACCTCCTCCAAGTGTCGTCTCGCCGTGAAGTACACCTCCGGACACTGAATTGTCGTGTAGTCCACCTCCGGGTACCGTCCAGTCCTCGAACACTCGACCTCCGTCAGCACTGCCTGTCGTCTGCAACCAACCCAACAAGGTGCGGGCATAGCCCGTGCAGGGGTGAGTATAACGATACTCAGTAGGGACCCCGAGACCCTCAAGGTCTCACTAAATCCAACAAATATAACCACAAAAAAGATCTCAACAGATAACCTCTACTTAGGTATATGCCCATACATATACCTAAGTTATCAAGTAACTCATCTCAATCATGAGGAAACACAAGGATCATGAGATCAACGGATAACCACTACCCAGGTATATGCCCATACATATACCTAAGTTATCAAGTAACCCATCTTAATCATGAGGAAACACAAAGGTCAAAAAGTCTCAGCTCAAACCAGGATTTTCATTATCGAAACTGTAACTACTGAAGAGCTCCGTCTCTAGAGTGTACAGTGGTCCTGTCACGACTCTGAGGTACTGCTCACTAACCTAAGACTGCTGAGTTACTCCTCCTGTCGAGTACCGCGGATCTGCGGCCAACTACCGGGCGCTCCGTCCGTTGTGGGTCTGTCGCCAAATACCGGGCGCTCCCCCCAATAGCCTACAGAGGTACTCCTCCTGTCGAGTACCGCGGGTTTGCGGCCAACTACAGGGCGCTCCGTCCGCCGTGGGTCTGTCGCCAAATACCGGGCGCTCCGTCCACTGGGCTAGTCGACCTACTCCAAGTCGAGTCGGTCAAGCAGTCGTCAGGTCTCAGCAGGCTACACGATCTCCGTACTCCGCACGCTCGTCTCCGGGAGGGTCCGCTCCACGAGCTACTGGTCGATACTCCAAGTATCTCAAGGTCCCACGAAAAAGTATCTAAAAGGACTGCCTCGTCATAGGGGTCTCAACGCAACAGACGGCGCGTCAATCGGACGCCCGGTCTGTGAGTTATTAGCCTTTTCATCCCAGGGGCCCGGTTGGTTTTTTGAGCAAAACCAATCCCGGCCGTATCTCAACTGTACCCCGAACTCCCATAGGGTATACTCATAGGGACTGTTACTCAACGTAATCACCAACGCTGCTGACGGTTCGTCAAACGGACGTCTGGTTTGAAAGATATCAGCTTTTCCGTTCCAGGGGCCCGGTTGGATTTCGGTGCGATCCAACCCGGCCACTATCCATCTGCATCCAATTCACAGGCGGAGGATGCCAAAAGTTCCGTATCGACAACAGGAACTCAATGTCGCAGATGGCGTGTCAATCGGACGCCCGGTCTGAGAGTTATTGGCTTTTCTGTCTCACACCCAGCCTGGGAAACTTCCCAGGAGGTCACCCATCCTGATCACTGCTCTAGGCCAAGCACGCTTAACTACGGAGTTTTAACTACGTAGGCTCCCGAAAAGGATGGTGCACCTTGAGTATAGTATACCGAAACGACCGTCTCGATCCAAGGATCGCGTTGCCGTTGACGGCGCGTCGTTCGGAGGCCCGTAGCTCAAGTTACGGGCGTTTGAACGAAAACCGTCCGAAGACGGGGGTCCGGGCCCGGGCCGACCCGGGCCGACCCGGTCCGGTCCGGCCAGGGCGTGGCCCGACCGGTCGGACCGGCCGGGCCCGGTTCGGCCGAGCGGCCGAACGGCCAAGGCGCAGCGGGGCACCGCCCCCGCGGCCTGGTGGTGCCGCGGCCCCCCGCGGGGGGCCGCGCTGAGTCGGGACGCGACTTCAGCCGCGTCCGAGGGCACCGGACCCGCACGGTCGCGGGTTCGCGGGTGCCGCCGCCGCCGCGCTGAGTCGCGGCTGTGCGCTGGGGCGCCGCCGCTCCCGGCTGCCGGCACCGCCGCGCCGGCGACCCGCGCCGCCGGCGAGTTCCGCGGGCCACCGGGATCGCTCCGGTGGTCCGATTTTGTTCTCGCCTGCGCCGCTGCTCCTCCCGGGACTCGTCCTTCACTGTGGAATCATCAAACATCAGTTGCGGCACGTTCTGTCGTCGCCCGTCAATTCCGCACAAAATGAAGAATGACGAAGGGTCGTTGGGCTGTGTTCGTTTGTTCCGCACCCTCCGCGTTAGAGATAAACAAACGGGAGAAATTTAAGTTCAACACATGAACGCATATCCAAAACAATTTTTAATGAAATAAAATTGTTTCATTAACGGGTTCCTCATTTGAACAAAAAAAAACAATTTTAATAAATTTTAAAATTTTTCACAAAGCCAATTCTTTACTTTTTAAAGAAACAATTACGGGAATATAAAAAGAAAAGGGGTAATTCCCAAAATAAATCCCTACCTCACCGTCGCTGTCGGATGCGAGGTCGTCGCGGAATTGACCGTCGCGGAAGGAGGTGATCGTCACACCGCGGAAGGGCGTCGCGTCGACGATCTCCGAGGACCAAGAACATACGGATTTCATTAATAATAATTAAATCCATGTTGTTGTTGAAATCCAAAAAGAAAATAAAAAGAAGCGCAACCCCCTACCTTGGTTGTTGTCGATCGAAGGTTGTCGCGGGGTTAGATCGTCGCGGAAGAAGCGTCGCGAAGGGAGATCCGTTGGCGTCGCGGTACAAGGCTTCGTGTCGTCGATCTCCGCAGGTTTGGCGTTCTTCGCGTTCTTCGCGTTCTTCACGTTCTTCGCCGAAGAAGAACTCTTTCCTCCAAATCCTCTCCACGCCACAAGTTTCCACCCAAAATAAAATAAGCTTAAGCCTTATTTTATTTACACAACTAAACATTTGAATTTCAAAAGATAAGAAACGGACCATTAATTCGTAGAATTAATTCAACGAAAGAAACAACTCATTTAATTTACGAAAGAAACAGCCCAATTAAATGGTCTGTTAAGATTTTAAGAAACGCGTCAGTTGACTTTCATTAAGATGGGTTTTCACGGGTGCATTTCTTAGCGGAAAGAAACGGCGGGGCTCGTGCGGGCCCCACCTCACAAATATCCTACCAAGGGGTAGGATATTTCTGGATAGCATCTGATCCAGTTCAACTCAGTTCAAGCCGCCTTTAAGTGGCTTCAAGTGGCTTCCAAGTGGCTTAAGCGAAATAAAATAATGTTTTCGCAAAATTATTTTATTTCTTAACTTTAAGCCCGAAAATTAAAAACCACACCCGAGCAAACGCAACTCCGGAAGAGGCGTTTCTAAGTGAATACCGGCGCTGCGATTTCATCGGTGCCCTCAGAATTCGATTCCGGGCACCGGTTCAAAAGTTTGAAAAACCCGCTCGTCCGTTCACTGAACGTACCCGAGCCAAAACTTCGGAAAATGATTCCGGGCACACCGGGCCTCGGAATCAGGTGCCGTCAGAAACTGCGTTCTTGTAAAATTCCAAAGAAAATTAAGAAAAAAATTTCCTTGAAATTTACGGGTCTTTACAGTTATCATTTATCAATGTTTTTTATTCATAGTGAGTCATCATGTCTTAATAGACCATGTTTTTAGTGGAAAATTCATTCTCACTAGTCCATACCCATGTGATCCCAACCTTATATTTTACAATATTGTTAATAATAGTCCTAATAAACCAAAAATGGTTTCCCTTACAAAATAATAAAACAATTTAAAAAAATTCACTTTCTCTACATAAAAATCCTTACGACACATTTATAAATGGAATGGTATTATCCCATCGCATAACCTTTACAAAATTTTAAAAAATATTTTCTATAACTCTTAGTAAACATGACATATAGGTTTTCTATTTGAAGTTAAATCCAAAAACCCATAAGTTATATACATATTAACTTAAAGGTTACTTCTATATATTTTTATTAAAGACCTCAAATGGTATTTCAAATAGACATGGTTTCATAGATGTAAATGGAACCACATTTTTTCATTTATAATAATATTAAAAGGTATAAGATGTCCTATTAAAAAAATACACGTGTTTTTGTTACCTTACTTTGTATATATTTCAAGAACCTCTCTGTTGAATAATCCCAAATCCACAACACCTACTGCCTCCCAGGATAGAGATAAATTATAATGAGCATTGTTGTGTGGATTTAAACCCTAATAAATTTCCAAATAAATAGCTAGACTTAATAAATAACTATCATGGGTTTAACCAATAGTAATGTTATTACTATTTTGGATTCATGAATATATCAAAACTATTTTAAAGAGTCCTATATTAGGTAATAATTTTATTTCAAAGGGTGTGATGAGCCTAACCTTCCAACCTATTGACCAAGGTGAACACAATGTGTAATTGGTAAAGTCTTATTAATAGCCTTCCTTTTTTTAATATAGGTTTACATATATAGAAGACATCAAGGGAACATGGTTTTATAGAAAATAGATGGGTGAACCTGACATTAATCCATTGATTTTTTGATTATTTGATTGATCATTCCATAGTTTGTGATGTTTTATTAGCGGGATTGCTATTTTAATATATTTAGAATCCATTCATGAATCCCTTCAATCTAATTTAAATTACTATATTTATTTTTAAATTCTATTCTATCTTCATAAGCTAGTAGTTTTAAAAGGAAACAACATGGTATTGTGAACAACCAACAAACACACTATATGTAAGATTAAATGTCCAAAAAGTTTGTGGAAACTGATTTGATAAATTTTTTTTCTATGAATCCATTTTTAACATAGAGAAATTTCATGATATCGTATGTAATATTATTACTCATAGACCATACTATCAATTAAGGTTCATAGAGAGGCATATGGTCCCTATTTACTCATCCATCTCAATTAGTAGTTTATCCCTTGAGTGAAACAAAAACTGCTTTTCATATCATAAATAGATAACAAAGGATGTTTACCATATCCTTATTATTTTCCTAGATCCAATGCATATCCCTCATTCTGAACACATTTATCCCCGACATTGTGTAATGATAATTCCTCAATAATATTAAAAAAATATATCTCATTAGATCCTAGCCCTTGTGGACAAAACCAAAGAACCTAGTAGGTTGTATTATAGATGTTGATAGTTATATAATGCCTCGGAATAAGATCATATCCTTGTTCCCACATATGAAATACATCAGTATATCTCCATGGAGAATGAAAAGAAAACCCATTTTTATATTGTTTCCCAATACTTATCATTGTCATATATTCATAGTATCCCAATATTAGTTTCATATATCTATAGAAATAATATATTTTTATAGGAATATTTTTTATGAATATAACAGTCTCGAGTATGGTCATATATCTAATATCATATAGGTGACTTGTATGAATATCATGGTAATAGATCCGATATTTGAACATTTCAATTCTTCCTCCAACAATAGTGTTTCTTGTTGATATATTTCAACAATATCTATATATTAATATCATAATATTTCTTCAATGAACAATGAGGTGTGTGATTTTATCATTATTATGTTGTAAAAACAATAATTTCATATGTGTTTTCTGGTTTCCACTATTGAGAGGGACCATAATCATGCTTTATTCTAATAAAGTCATTATGATATTTCAATGAAAACACATGAGCAACTTCTGATGTATCCAAACATTGAGGGTCAATTACCACACTTAGAAAACAAAATTAAAAAATATGTTTTGGCCTTTTTCTATAATTATCAGAAATCTAGAAGGATTTCCCACCAAACAAAATATGTAGTCAAGAAAAATGTGATATATTTTACACTTTCAATAAGGATATTCATAAGCCATATGAAGATAATTTGATAATAGACCGATAATATAATCATTCCACAAATAAATGATAAAGATGGTATAACCATAGATCTATCCCTTTGGTATGAATATTAAAAAGTTTAAAGACAAACTAAGTACCCTCCAAATAGGTCCTCCTTATTGTAACGTAATGATAAACTTTGGAGGTTTTCACTATGGTTTATTATTCAAATTTCTTATCTATAATATGAGTATGTGATGTTAACAAATTCCCCCTTTCCAACTCTTTAATTAATAACCATAAAAAATTTCCCAATTTATGGAAGTATTAGATATTTAAAAGTCCACTCTATTGAATACTTTAAAGGGTTCCTCCATTGGATGAGGTATAGAATTGATGTGGAGGTCCTCGACATTATGGGGAGTAATATTTCAACCATTTATGTCCCCCCCATAGTTATTCATTATAGGGACCTCCTTAAAATGGAATGTCACCTTGGATATAATTTATATATAAGGTTTAAGTTGATATGGGTTTTCTTTTATACAATGTTTAACTGAATAAATCAAGGAATAATATACCAAGAGTCTAATAAAAAACTAGAAAAATATCATAGAAGTCAAAGCATAGTCCTAGGTGATGGTCATAATTTATTACTGAATAAGATCTCTTATCCTATCAGGTGACATATGAAACTTAAAATCAACTCCATCCAACCGATGAGAGGTGTAGAAAAACCATTATGGTCAAATAAGGATAAGTAACCACTCATAGAGGATAAATAAATAGTCATGTTCATGTGAGAATATATGGATGAGTTAACAATTATAACCCTATTTAAGTATATTAACACTCCAATATATGAAAGTATAAAGGATTTTAAAGTGGAATACATTGGTTATTTTCATTGTAACTTGGTAGAGGCCCTACCTTAGCTTAATAACAAACATCTACCTCATAATGAGGATATCTTCCATTTCAGGGTGATAAAAGTACTTTGAAACCAATTTTATTTGGTTACCATCTAAATATATTTGATCCTTAATGAAGGGAAGAAAAAGGAATTCCCCTGATATTCTTAAATCAACCACATGATGTTACTTTATTACATAATTTATAATACTCCACCTGACATAAAAATAAATGGATGATGGGAATTATAATCTCTTAATTTTGTTACACTAATTAAAGAACATATACCATTTGGAAAATAAATCTATAATTCCATCAGATTGATATATGTCTTGTGCCATGTGTATTCATATGCACCATTTTTGTCAATGAAATTTCTACCGTTCATAATGTTCTGAAACAACATACTCGATGGGAGAGATCCATTAGAAGATTCCCACATCAGGATTCTATCATGGTCAATCATTCCACCCATATGAGAACATCCAAGTATAAAAACATGGAGAAAACCACAATAGTGTATATATCTAACCTTGAAAAAGAACTATGTCAAGCCCATAGTTCTACCGAGGCTTGGAAGTTTAAGACAGTTTGGGTTGAAACTAAAACATGTTTTTCACACATATGTAATATTATTACTGAGTATGATTAAAGAATATATCAGAAATATTTAATATAGTGTTTGATTTAGTTATAATTCTCCTAAAATATGTGATATTCATAATAAATGTGATCTCTCTCTCCAAACCTCTAGCTCCCCCATGGTGCCCTAGATGTAGTGATGGCCTCCGCTTCAGTCCACCCCCCTACAGAGGAGGAATCTCTTCTATCCTCACGATGTTGTGGTCCTTTCATCCCATTATATAATCCCGACTCCCTTCCCTCTTTCCCATCCATCTCTCACAGCCCTAAAGTCCCCAACCTATACGAGGGATGTACAGCTCTATCGATCTCGACATCGGAATTCACAACTACTTCCTCTCACCTCATCCTAAATCTAGTAGCTCAATTTATGAATCACCGAACATCAGTGGACATGTTTGATCAATATGTCTTTGGTTCATTGGGTCTGAAAGATTACACAACTATTTTACTTCTTCACAGCAGGAGCCTTATGATTTTATTTTACTCTGACAGTGATATGATCCAAGCATGGTCTAGTACTCCTCGTTTATGCAACATATTTCACTATGTACTGATAAGACGGTCAGAGTAATTTATTATGAAGTGGGCCTCTCTTTCTATAGCTGTTTTGGATAGTTTCCCTACGTTTCCCCTCGCTTTCTAGAATCCCACTATAAATTTAATTCTAGGTAATTTATTTGGTAGATTTATTTACTCGGATTATATAACAAGTGTTGTTTTCCACCCATTATCTCCATGAATATGCATTGAATTTGGTGTTTCCAAGGGTCCAGTCGATTTTGGGTGGATTGTTGTAGGAGAAGAAATCTATTTTATGAAACTAGTTTTCTTTGAGTCATGGGTTGATTTATGCTCTTTGTGTAACAAACATGGGCATAAAAATTAAGCGTGAAGGCGAGGGTTGGATAACCGTATCCAATTGAAGGAGGCAGAGGGGCCGATCTTTCTTGATTTGGCTCCCATCCTTGCTTCTCAGTGTGACAATCTGTGTAATAAGTTCTATGGCCCAAGAGGTAATGACGTTTTAGCTAGGTTGTTTAATGATTTTTGTGTTCACATGTTGATAGAAAAGACCACAAGTGGTCCTTTCTCTATGATAGCCCAATCCTTTATTGAGACTCTTAAGGGAGGAGGGGTGAATCATGTCCAGGTAACTATGTAACACCAAGACTTGGGTGGTGTGGGATTCACACCTGAAGAGAGGGTTCTTGGGGAGATACAAAACATCAATGACAAGGTGGAGGTGTCTCCACACCTCTGGGTGCCTGATCATTTCAAAGATTCTACGTTGCTCTTGATACAAAACGGTTTCTTGGCTTTAAACCAAGCATTGAATGAGAATGACGAATCTGAAGGATAGAAAACTGTTATCCCAATATAGAAGCAAAACTAGTCCAGTTAGAGACACATAGAAGATGAGGAATCCAATGATGTTGAAGGGTATTATAACCTAAACAAGGCCTACTATCATGACTCTCTTATTGGAATTGGATCGAGGAAATGGAATCAAGGAAGCATTATGAGTTGGAATTTTCTGGTTCTCAAGGGGGTGAAAAAATCATGTCCTCGTAAGGATTATTCAAACACCCCAAAGACAATAGTCACCAGATCACCAATGAGGGTATCATATAAGATTATAAGAGTTATACCGCATGGTCCTCCATTGATGATAAGTGCGGAACTGGCCTCCAACATGACGGGTAACGAAGATCCCTCAGAAGCATGTTCCACTACCGTGGATGATACTAAGGGGCATGAGGGCCCACTGATGGATGAAGGCGTAGACAGAGTTGGACGTCAATTGGAAGATGGTGGGAGGAAAAATTGGCACCAGATCTAACTTTTGATTAATTAATGGTGTGGGTATTAGAGAATCATTTTAAAATTTTATGTTCAATATTGGTGACTGTAGCTAGTTCACATCACGCATGTAGTACAGATACCACAGACATGATTAGGGGCATCATTATTCATTCTGATGATGAGATGGTGGATAATGCCTCAACTATTTCAGCTTATAGAGAGGATTTATAATGGAGGAATATACATCCAATGAAAGTGGAAAAAATATGGAATATAGAGGATGGATCGAGAAATAATTTCTAATTATGATGAGAGGCTTTAATGACAAGAAGTTATTAGTGGAAGAGTTCTTGAAAACAAGGGACAAACTGGCCCAACATTTCAATGATATTCTCAAAGATGGTCACAACAAATATGTATGAGATCGGTCCAGAGAACTATATATGGAGGTCTCATCTTATAAGTTTGTGAAATCCTCTAAGATTTTTGTTATGCACTACTGCGTTTAATGTTTCTAGTTATACATGATTGTCTCAAACTTTTTCCAAAAAAGTGTTTTATTAAAAAAATAAACATAGTAGTAGTAGTAGTACTAAATTCCATTCTATTGTCTAATGTGAAACCTGAATATTAATTGGTAAAGACCTAGGAACCACCTTCCTTTTTAAATTAGGAACTCACAGACACAAAACATCACATTCACTTGGATGTGTTAGAAACAGTATATGAAACCTAACATTAATCCCATACTTTAGATATTTGTTGAATGACCATTATACATTTTTATGTTATAATAATATGAAAAATGGTTCTATTTTAATCGTAATAATCCATTGATAAATCCATTCAACCCAAATTCCATCAAAAAGTAATTTTTTGAATGCCAAACTCTCTAGATATCTTAGTAGCTGTATTAAGAAAAGAAATGATACTATAAATAATCCACTTGAAGAAGTTGTAATTCCTCAGTTGAAATGATGTTTGTGGACCTTGAGCCCTAGCAAATTCTAAAACCAACTTTGTTCCTATTACTCTAGGTATTGAATTCCAATTAAGATAATATTAACAAGATTTCTCTATATTTACCATTGTGGTTTCATTTAAGATCCTAAAGAAAGAATATTCCAATCGACCATCATATCAATGATAGGATTTAAGGAGGCATATTACCCATTAATCCCCATCTCACAATAATTAGAGTCTATCCAAAATGTGAAAGACAAACTACCTTTGTTATCTAAAACAGATAACATAGGATGTTTAACACATATAGACTATTTATATGGAGTTATGTAGGATGGATCTCACTATCTATATTTTCCAAAAAACACTATGTGCCACCAATTACTTGGGAATATTATGAAGAAATCTCCCATGATATCCTATCATCAGTGGTCCAGATGAGAGAACCATAGAAGAATTACTATAAAGGGAGCTATAAATATGGAGGCAACGATTAGTCTAATATTAACATTCCCACATATAATGTATGTAAATATATCCATGTGGTGACTCAGAAGAAATATAATACTCTTACTCACTCATTTAAATCACATTAGCTTATCCTAGTGTAATCCCAATAGTAAGTTCATATCTCTTATCGTACACTAGAAGTTCATTAAAATCTTTTTGGGGAAACTGAACATCTTGAGTAAGATCATATCACTACTCCCATTAAGGTGAGTGACATTAGAGGACTCCAACCCATGAGGGTCACATCACACACTACGAAACAATATTTATAATCTTAGTTCATAACATTTTCACCTAGTGAAGGGAATATATAATAATATATCACCAAGGAAAATATAGAGTATAGGGGAAATATTATATTAAATCCCCTCTCAATTATGATATTATTAACTAAAATTATCATCATTCGAAATATTTCACAAGAATATGCGTGTTACTCATTTATAAGAGAATAAAGTTATAGTTATAGAGGTTCTCCTTATGTTATAATTATCTAAAACATTAATTGACCCCCATAGAGTACCCTCCCCAATGGTCGTCCCCATCGAAATGTCAAGAACAACTAAGAAGGTTATTACCATTGTATATTCATTGATTTTTCTATATATTGTATTAAGATCAACTGTTAAGGCATTCCCCCTTTACAACTCATAAAAAATTTATGAACATAATATATAACCCTAGTAATCCATGATTATAACCATGTAGTTCCACCATAATGAATATGTTTTCATTGTCCTCCTTTTGATGAGGCCAACAACTGAAGTGGATGTCCTCACCATGATACTGTGTCAGATGTCAACCATGGAGACCATCACCCTGGTCATTGTTGGGGGGAACCTCCTTGATGTGAATTAAATACTAGGCACTATGTTCCTTTACATGTCTATATTTCTATGAGTATTCCATTATACCTAGAATCACTCATGAAATCAATTGCAACTAAACCAAGCACCGAATCCATTACATGAGTAATCTCATGCTTATTTAAAGATAGTCTAATGTGATATTATCATCTATGACACTATAATTTCACATACCCTCTCATTTAACATACTAAACTCTAAATTATCCCCCTCGTGTTGAAGAATTAATGAGTGAAAAATTTATATTCAAATATGATTGATGAAACCATCATAGAGGATGAAGACAATTTTTTATTCTTATTGGTATAGATTGTAGAGAATAGTATATAGTTATTGTTCTAGATAATATCCACTACATTATTTTTCATTCAAGTAGTATTAAAAGAGTAATAAATAAATTACATTCATCATAAGTTGTGGGAGTCCCTGCATTAACTTAAGGCCAAATATCTTCCTCATGATGATTATGTGATCCATGTTAGGTTGATAAATGAGAACTGTATGAAAGTTGATTTATCTTCCATTTATGTTTATTATAATCCTAAGGTAGGGAAACTATATGAATTCACCAAACATAACTACATCAATGTTATAAATTTGTTATAAAAAATAACTTATGATACCCGACATGATGTTAAAATTAGAGGTCATGGAGAATATAGATCTCTACATTTCATACCACTCAATAGAAAATAATGCCCATCAGGAAAAGTAACCTAAGATATCATCATTTTAGAATAGTTATGGTTCATACGGTTTGTATAAAGATGTCATTCTATATAAAAAAATATATCCATTATGAATGTATAGAAATTACAAACATGGTGGTTGAGATCCATTAACAAACTTATATTTTAGGTTTCTAAAAAGGGGAATCATACCCCCCATATCTGAATCTCAAAGTCAAAACCAGGGATAAACCATCAATGGTGAACTTATCACACCCTGTAAAATAACTACATATATACCTTGGAAAAATATTCATTGGAATGGTTTTGAATATTAGGGTAGGATTATCCTATGTAGTATTAGAAGACCCACTAGGTTGATGAAATATTTATCATATATACCACTATTGAGGTCATTAATTCAGTATAGGAACCATGATGTGATAGTTGTAGATCGATTCCAATCTTAACACAGAGTTTCAGGGGACATATTTTTATGATACCAACATTTTATAGGTATATAACATTTTAAATATGGTTGAATTATTTTTTTATATAAATAATTTTCTTAAGTGAATATGGAATGAGTTAGAGGTGTTTTGAATCATTCAAAAGATAATGTTACTAAATTTGGAAGGAAATGGTTATGAACAAAATTATAAAATGGTTAGTGATCAAAATTCACCTAAATTGAATGGGTTGAAGGTAGTTCTACATAGTTATTTTTTCCTTCTAAAGGATGCCAAATAATTATAAAGAAACATACTTATATATTGCATAGTGGAATAAAAAATTGTTGACATGGTATAAGAAACTAGATGGAAACAGTTAATGGTGTCATTCCACATATATTTTCATGTAACATGGTAGTCACATGGTTCATAAAAAAGTGTCATAACACCTTGAATCCATAAAATTGGATAAGATTATCATTTTTTACACCATGTCGTTAACCCGTACTCGACCATTTTCTTAAAATTTCATAATATATACACCATTTCCAAAGCACTCTTTACTATCAACCCTAAGATTTGAACCTACTCCTACATTTTTTGTATGATTTAATCACCACTCAACATATTTGATATACAATTATAAATCTATTAGTACACTACTCTCATTTGTTTTTTTATGTCACTATATGGAATAATAAATATTTGTGAGTTGATATGCATTTTTTTCAGGGTGTTTTCATATTTATCGACTTTGTGACATTTTTTCCAAGCTCAAATGATGGAAATGGATGAGGATTATATTCCCCATCTTAGGTAGGTGTTCTAGTTCCCTTATATAATGTTTTATGTTTTTATTATGTGACATTTTGTGACATTCCCAATATATGAAGTGTTCCCTTTTATATATGGAATTAATAAAATAAATTAGATATTACTAAATTCTTTTAGTCATAGAGACCTAATTCCACTAATGAATGTTTTCACCCACTATACAAACCAACCATTTGGGTGTGTTGTTTAAAATATTTATAAATGTTATGACTTAATATATATTTAATACTTATTTTGATGTGGGTTGAATATCTAATCACAAATGAGACATTAGAATTGAATATGATGAATTGTTATGAAACCATGAATGGACATTATAATTGGATATATGAGTGAACCACATTATAAGGTGTGTTATCCTTATAACATATAAATAAATATGGTAAAAGAGAAAAATGGAAGGTTAATGGTATAGTGATGTCACACATCATTTGTTTAATTATAAAATGTAACCATGCCTGTTATTATGAATATGGATAATTGATTATAATTATTTGACCTGGTGTTCTTTATTTTTGATTTGGGATGTGTTTTAAAAGTCACTCAATTCAAACACACCTCTTTGGTTAAGAATATTGTTCTCAGAAATCCATACAATTTATAAGGTGATTAGACATGTTTTTCTCTCTCACCATGGTTTATAATATTATACATGAAGTTATTTACCCATTAATACAAAATTGGATATTTTTATCCAAATCCTAGAATTTTTTGTGTTCATGATAATCAGAGGGCCAAGTATCATGGGATGATATAAATCTTATTATTCCTAGAAATAAGACCTCATATAAAACTTTTCAATGGATTTCTTATATCACCATTGGTTTATATTCCAAGGGTACACCAATTTTCGATGTACAGATGACTACTAAATTCATACATGTCATAGATACCCATAGTTACCTTATCTGATTATGTTATACAATTATTTAGATATAACCCACATTCACTAGGATAGTATATACGTACTCACATTATTATATAGTATTATGATGTCACTAATTAAAATATATTCCATCTATGGTTGAAGATGGTAGCATTAAATGAGTGTCCAATGATGAACCCCAATAAAAATGGTCTGTTTATAGGAATTCCATTATTATTGTTCCTTTATATTGGTTATATTATATTCAATAGCTGGAATGTAGAAGATGTCATTGGTGTTGGCCAAATGAGTTTTAAACAATCACTATTTAGGTTGTTGATTGTTACCTAGAGAGACTTTATGGATGTAGGTAGGGAAAACGTTAGTGTCCAACTATGGAAAATTTATTTTCTCTACTAGGATAGTGTATGAATTAAGGGACCTATATAGTGATTATAATACAATTGAAGATAGTTTTTAACTATTTTATATTTTTTATAGAATTAATTTTATATTACTAGTACTCTTTTTTCAATTGTATTAACTGTTTGTTTGAATATAGTCATGACATGTAAGAATTTATTATAAATTACTATATGTGAATATTTTCATTATTTTTGATACTTACGTATAGTTTATTTTTAAATCTAGATTACTATTCCTTTCCCTTCCACATATTCATTGTTTATACTATATATTAATTTATTAAACTACTATTCTACTATTGTGATAAAGTAGGGTACAATATGCAATTCATAACATCATATACACTCATTGTTATTTATCTTCTTTTCCATACATGTAGTTGTGCATGAGGAAACATGGCCACCAAGTCAGGTAACTTATTAGTGGACCAAGCTTGGGATATCCCAATATGGTATCAAGGATTATTTTTTATTCAATTTTGGATCAATGGACAAGAAAATAAGATGTGCCTACATTTGTTAATGAGCTGGTTCCTAAGATTAAATAACCCATTTATATGGGAAATCCAAATTAACTAGCATGATAATATTTTTTATTTATTATGACCATTATAGTCATACTAATTTCATAAATGGTTGACACACATCATTTTTGACATTTATTATAATTTTTTTGGACTATCCTTTTACCCAAGGCTAGTTATGGAAAAGAGTTGGTTATCAAGCATCATTTTAGGTACCTATGGATTTATATTTAATGATATTATAATGACACATTTACATTCATTAAATATTTAATTGCTACATAATTTTGGTTCCTTGAATATAATATTTAAAAATTAACTAAAATTTTCTTACATGAAGAGGATAAATAATTGTTTATTAAGCAATCTACATCAACCAAAAGGATTTCTTCCAGAATATCTTGATAGTGGAACATTAAATGTGAAATTATTATATTTTATGTTAGTAATTTTTTTCACATGATCTAAAAAATTGGATAGTTTTGATTAAATGGATTCTAACTATAATTTATAACTCTACATATTTCTAAATTTAGAATGGATAACATTATAATGAAATCATTGTAATTGACTTCTTAAAAGATGAAAATTGTTGTAAAAGTTTTTTTTATAATAAATTTGTTTCCAATTGTATGTTCTAAATCATAGGTATATATAAATTCAAAATGGTAACGTATTTAACAATACTTCTATTCATATAAATATAAACATTGTGATTCATAAAATTGAAATTAAAGAGTTATTGTTAAATGGGGATGTCAATTGAAAATCAATGATATTTTTCCTTTATAAATTTCCCTCAACACTCCATATATAAGAACCTTCGGACTGAAAAATTGAACTTAACACAAAACCCACCACAATATTTTCTTATAAGGAGTGTCTCAGGAGATCCTTATGATCATTTATATTACTTGAACTGGATTTAAGAACATGAAATAGGGTCTTCAGTCAAATCAAAGAAAAATTTTACCTATCCAAATCCTTTATCATTAATTTATTACATTATAAAAAAATTATTAATAATCTTCTAGAACTATGTAGATATTACACTATGATGGCCACTAATAGAGCATTATTATGGTAGTGCTGGAAATTATCCAAAGGATGTAGTCAATGAGGGACTAGTATTACCACTTATAGTTCCAATTGTGGAATCATCTTTAAATTCTTGATCAATGCATTGGAACTTTGTTTTGAGAGGGATTCTTATGGTTTTTGAATTTTGTGTAATGAGGACAATGGATTTTGCATTATATTGAATAATTGACTTCGGAGTTCTTATAGAAACCCCTTCTCACTTTTTTAGGTAAGTTGGTCTTGAGGATTTAGATTCACTACTAGAGGAAATCATGACTATCATTGAGAATTATGGGATACCTCTTGAGTGGGATGTGAAGATCAATATATACATTCATTATATTTTTTCAAATAGGTTTTTGGATGACATCACTCAAGTAGATAAACATTGGGAAATAGTCTAGAGGTATATATAGAACACCATTTATGAATAAATATATAAAATTAAAATTAAATATAATCACACCAAAGTGTTTATTTAGTTATAGTAGGGACCTATGTCTTTAATGGACTATAATCATCATTATAAACATCTTTAGTAATTTTACTAATTATTATGTGTGTATTCTTATTAGTGGATATATGATTTAGGTTATGGAATCATGTATGAAATTAGATCATCGATGAACATCTTTAGGTGGACTATTGCATCATTTATTTTAAACTATCCCCTCATCACTGAGTGTAATCTAACGAGTTCTATATGGGTGGGCCAGAAGGTGAATCACCTAGATTGTATTTTACCCTGACTAATGGAAGGAAGCATCACTTGTAGGGTTCTCATTAGTGTGGTGTTTTCTAGTGTATTAACTCTAGTAGCAAGGTGTTAGGTCATTTAAGTGTGAATCCATGTCATATAAAGCCCCCATTTCCTAGGGTCCCTATTGAGTTTGTGACAACTGTATTATGGGGAATCTTGAGAAATGTTATTGAACACTTCCTCCAATGGATAGTGAGATAAGATCTTCACTGAATAGACATTTTGGAATTGGATCGGTATCCCCTCACCTGGTTGATAGTTGGAGTTCTAACATCCATTTAGGCTAAGGGGTGGTCTTGTACAAGGGATATAGAAAAGGGACACATAATTCTAGTAGAGAATATTTTTCTCAGGATATTCAGGTTATATCTCAGGTATGTATATGGGTCCCAATATATATAATACATATGACACAAAGACAAACTATTAAGATACTTCTATAACTTCCAGAAAAATTTTATTATCCTCTACATTAATATATTAATTTTTCTATAAATACCCTTCACATTATTTATTATATATTTAAATTATGGAATGTATTATCTTTGGGATCAGATTATTCAGCGGTGTGAGACTCTCGATACTCAATTTGGAGTGATTTTGGAGAGTATAAGTTGATGTATTGAATCCACCTTGATATAAATATCTATCGCTTCATATAGAACCTCAATATCTATATGATGATAGCCTTTAAAATAATTCCCTTGATGGAATTTTTATTACATTATAATTTTCATGTAGATTGTTAATTTTTGAGGGTTTCTTTAAAATCACATGGGGGTGGTAATTATATTCTATGATGGGTGTGGGATGTCAATGTATGATAATATAGGACAGATAACCTATGGGATGGGATGAGTAAAAACCAATAATTTGAAGATTGTTTTATGTGATCAAGGAGAATTTTAGATAGAATTTTCTTTGGTATTTGAAGAATTTAGGGATTTTTTCCCTAAATAAATTTACAAGCTACAACCTTAGAGAGAGGTATTATTTATTATTAATTTGGATATATGAGAAGAACCAATATCGATGACTCCTTACTTGATGGGTCTTACTGAGGTTTAGTAACTCAACATTTATTTAGAGTAATGGAATGGAAAAGGGTTATTATGATCATTCATATCTACATATAGTTCACTAATAATTTTCAACAAGAAGGTGGTCAGTACACATAGGCTCTTTTAATGGAATTACAAAAATTGAACCTGCATAAATTTATGAATTTGCCTTGATAACCTTGAATAGAATACATCTTTTATCATATATGAGGAGATTGGGGTTTTACAATGATTTATTAGAGGTTCTAATATAATAATGGAAGGTCTAGACACCATGGTGTAGAAAACACATCATTATATTTTATATATTTTTTTACAAGTATTTGTTAATGAAATTTGGTCTCACTGATGTTATATATGTTTTAATGTCTATGATGAATCAGGTTTTGAACTTATATCTGGATTCATTTGTGTTCACTTTCATGAATTAATTATTAATGAACTCACAAAAATTATTTGATCATTCCAAAAAAAATTATATCTTATTGAGTACATCGATTGAAAAAAGTTATTATGTCATGATCAAAAAATTATAATTTTTGGTTTGATAAAGACAAATTACATGATCACATTATCTAAGAACATGGAGTGTTTGTGTAGCTGGAGATATTGAGAGTCCTGGTTTCATCAATGAATCCAGTGAAAATCCCTAATATATAGAGTTCCTTAAGGATATATTGATATTATTGACACTACATTCATGTCTTTCATTACCAAAAATACCTCTAAAAACATTGAC
Organism: Viscum album; assembly: GCA_963277665.1. Classification (NCBI taxonomy): domain Eukaryota; kingdom Viridiplantae; phylum Streptophyta; class Magnoliopsida; order Santalales; family Viscaceae; genus Viscum; species Viscum album. The sequence continues at coordinate 447,709,935 of OY728157.1, read as the reverse complement.
TAAAAGGTAGAGGAATCATTTTAAAATCTGAATGGATTCCTGAAAAGAAATACGATTCTGATTCTAGTAGATATTGAAAAGAGTTATATAATTTATTGTGACACATTAGGTATCATGAATGAAGATGGTATGATGTGGTATGAGCAAGTCATGTAATATTGTTCATGTAATTTGAGACCTCATGAGTGAAATTACTCAATGTCATACCATGAGCTTGCAATAGATTACTATGCCTTATGTGTTTTAAGAAAATATCTTCATGGAGAATGTTTTTTTTATAAAAATAGAAAAACACTGATATTATTATTTTCTATGTGTTATTTTAATATCATGATCCAAATATGGATATGTACCTATTGGATTTGGAATTTGAGCATGAATATTTTCCATCAAAAGTTAATGCATTTACAGATTCTCAGTGTCAGAATTCTCTAACCAAAAATGATTAGGAGGAAACTAGTGAGTGGTAGTTTAAGTCTCAATTTTTTCATCTTTATATTTAGATTTAGTATCTACATGGGTAGCATATTTTTATATATATATTATTAAATCATTCTCATCTATATTGAGTAAATATTATTTAACTATCTGATCTATATGGGTTAGCATTATGGGATATTTTTTCCGTTTGGGAGCTACAATAATGTTGGGTTATTGACCAGAATAATATATTATTTATTATTGGATTTAAATGGGTTATAAATTATGTGTGAGATTAATTGAAATGATAATATCAAGCTTCTACATGGTAATAACCTCATGGTGTTAATAAAATCAACCGTGACATACCTTTCATGTATTGGTGGCCTAGTTTAAAATATGAAATATTTGGTTTCGTTACATGGTGTTCTACTTTTCGGTATGTGAAAGTAGATAACTAGAGACTTTCTATGATTTTAAATATATTACCCATTCCTGAGGGGAAATGGGAGGATTTCACTATTTAATATTTGATGGGTTTTCTAAAATCCTCTTGTAGAAGTGACACTATATGGATTATCAGGGAATCACATACGATGGTCACCAACGTTTTTCCTATAAAAATCCCTTTTTAGTTAGAAACATAGATAAGATGTATGTCCATGAGATTATACACCTTCGTGGAGTTTCACGTACAATCCTCTTGGGTTGGGATTGTTACTTTACATAATTTTTTTTGGAAGGGCTTTTGAAGGATCTTGGTCTAGAGGATCATCTATAAAAAACATATGACACACATACAGATGGTTAGTTAGAGAATATGATTAATTTTTTGAGGGAATGGTGGAAATATGAATCCTTGATTTCGGATGTTCATGGGAGGAAAACCAAGAACAGGTCCAATTAACTTACAATAATAATTTCCAATAGACTATTTAGATGGAAATTTACAAGGCCTTATATACTAGGTGACTCTATTTAACCCTATTATTATTTTAGGTAGGAGTGATTGTTCTACTCAGAACTCTTCTCATTTCAAAGAACTCGAAGAAGGTACAATTTATAAATAAGAACATGTATGTAGCTCAATCATGATATAAGATTTATTATAATCATTAATGAGGAACATTAGTGTTTTTGATAGAATATATGGTCTTTAAGAATGTCTCTCCACGATTGGGACATCTAAGGATTCGTAGAAAAGGTAATCTATCGGCTTTATTCAGTGGAATTTTTGTGGTTTTGGATAGGGTAAAATCAGTGGTGTATCAAATAACACTCCCTTAGGGATAAATGGAAATGCCTGACATCTTTCTTGTTTCTCAATTATGTTCATATCATTTATATCAATATAATTTTTTTCATCTTGATGTGGTTACGTGGAATATTGATGCTTATTTTGAGGAGCACAACATATATATATTTGATCAAATCACAAAGGCTATCTGAGGTTGGTAAATACCTATGGTACAAGTTTTATGGATGTAAAACTATTTAAAAGATGATTCTTGGGAGCATGAGGATATTTTACATGCTCAATGGTCAAAATTATTCTAAAATGATAATCAACCATCATATGATGTGAATATCAGGGCATAGTTGTTTTATGGATGGGAGGTTTTAAGATCCTGTATTTTTAGAGATGTAATTTTTTTAAAAAATTTGGTTAAATATATTATTTTGTATAAATAAATGTTCCTATGAGAATATGTTTATTGTTATACTAGGCCATATAAATTTTTATCACAATGTGATGAAATTTTACGGATCAAGATAGTTGCACAATAAGTGCTAACTATTCCCTTCAACTGTGAATGATATATGTGCTTCCACACAATTATATTAACTATATCTGTGAGGGCTCATGACTAGGTGAAAAAATGTAGGCATGTTGAATAGGGGAATCACACAGTGTGTGAAAAGTTTATAAAAATATGTGAAAAATATGCTTAATAGTGTTTAACATTGATAGTGGTGGCACACAATGGACATATGTTTTTCTAACCATGCAGCCAAACCACGCACCCATTGTAAATGAGGGAAATTTTTATTTTCCTTATGATCATTTGACCCTTGATTCTCTCTTTGAATTCATGAATTTCAAAATTTCTCCCTTATGTCAAAATCTCTCAATCATCACTACCTAGGATTTGGTCCTCCTCCATCATGTGGTGATTTATTCAACCTTAATTCATCAAATTGGGTAGAAAATTATAATTATCTCATTCCTTTCCAATCCATTAGTAAATTATCTCACTATATGGAATGCTAAATCCATGCGTGATGATAATTCCTAGTTTTAGGGAATTTTTCTATTTTTACATTTTCTAACATTCTATCCCATAACAAAGGATGATAAAAGATATGGTATATACTACCTATATAAGGCAGGTGGTGTAGTTCTTTTTCTTATTGGTTTTGATGTTTATATTGTGTATTGTTCTACCACATGCTAGACGTTCAGTGCATCACCCCTCAAATTTGTAATTTATTAAATAAATTCGAAATTTATTATGTCAGTTAGTCATTGATACATAACTCTATCGTCGGAGGCTTCTTACATAGACATGAACATCCCATTAGGATTTTTTTCTAAATTTTTTATCTATTATAGGCCTTAATAAAAAATTATACCACTTTTTGAGGCATGTTGAATTTTTCATCACTATAGATACATTTTTATTTAAATAAATAAAATTGAATGATACCATTCCATTTTATAATTATGAGATATGATATTAAATTTCAATAAAATGTTTTTTTTGAATTATATCTTATAAGTGAAAAAGATAAATCAGATAAATGGAAGGATATTGGTATAACCATATCACCTTTCCCTTCTTTAATTATAATGTGACCTCATTCCTATGATTAGGATTATAGATAATTAGTTTTTGTTACTGGACATAATATTTTCATTGTTGGATGAGGAAGTATTTAACATTTATTTCATCTAAAACACTCATTCGTTTAGAATATTGGCTATTAAAATCAATGCATTCAAATATGATGTTTCACTTGGTGTTTTCCACCCTTGGTTTATATTATTACACATGAAATTCATTATAAAAAATATGATATTTGACATTATGATCCAAATCATTTATTTCGGTGTGGTCATGATGATTCTGGAACAATGTAACTTGACATGATGTGGATCCTATTGCACCTAGCTCTGATGCCATCAAGAACACGTATCTAGGGATCATGTAGAACACCATGGGATGATATGTCTTGGGTATGAGCCATTTTAATTTACACTTTACCTCTATGTTCATACATTCTATGTTGCCTCGTAGTCCCCTTATCTGATTACTTCACACAAATTCCTTAGAAATAAGACACATGTCCATGTCTTTCTAATACATACTCAAATAATTATATAGTATTATGATGTCACTTGTATAAAGCTCTTAGAAATTAGGATGAAGTAGGTAGTATCAGAAGGGAGTCCCATTAAGAACATGAATGGATCTTTTAATTAATATCCATTATTATTTTACATATACACTATTCCTTCTTATATTCCTTGGATGGAACGAATTAAATTCCATTTGTGGTGGCCTATTGATATTTTATCATCTTATTTTGGCCACCGATTGGTTCATTAAATGTCTTCATGAATCAAGGTAGGCACACATGGAATCATCCATTAATAGACATTTTTTTTATAATTGGACGGAGTTTGGAGGAGAGGACCAAGGAATTAGTTATATAGCCTTTATAGAATGTATTTTTTTGTAATTATAACTATTTTATAGTAGGTCTTGTATTAGATCACTTCTCAATTTCAATATACTATACCAATTCTTATAGAATTTTGAAATTTAAAAATTTTATATATTCTAAAAGATAAGGATCAATTTACTATATATTTTCATATACTTCATTATTAAATCTGGAAAATTTAATGTCCCCAGTTCCTTATTAAGTATTTTCCAATAATTTACACATTTATTATACCATTGTTATACTCTAATTGAAGATTTTTTAGTCTCCCAATAATATAATTGTATAGCCACAAAATTAGTCAGCAACCTCTAGAGTACATGGATAAACACTTGTGGTCATGTCGCCACTGGGTTATGTAACTAATCCATGGACCAATAAAAGGAATTCACATTATTAACCACTCTTAATCCAAATAAAATTTTCATATCCATGCTGGGTGAATCGTTAAAGGATATTCCTTTAGGGTTCGTAACACTTCATGATCCATCACCCTCACTAGGCTAAAGTTTATTACAATCCAAAAGAGTCTCCCTAAAAAGAACCATTTACAAACTACTTCCCATGTAGCATCAACGATTGTAATTAAATATTTTCATTGATATAAACTGTATAGGTCCACAATAAGATAGATTTCATTGATTAATACAATACATTTGTTGAGTTAAATTTAGAGTAAAATAAATATTTATTAAATTAGATAAGGGATATAATTCCCACTGTATGGTTTTCTTAAGTGAGTGTCATCTAAGTTATTCATTCAGATTCGATATGGATTGACATTAATGAAAATGGACATGATGGGGAGTGACAATCCAAAATGTGGTAATACTGAATGTAAGTTCACAGAAATTGTATGGTATTACTAAGTGGGGGAGGGGGTAAATCAGTTATACAGTTTTTCTTTCACTTTTCTTTTCAATTGAATTAAACATTTCTTCCAATTAGAGATTTAAATTTGATATGGAATAAAAATACAACATACAGCCATAGGATGACATAGATTTACATGTATAAAAATTCAATAAGAATAGCTAAATCCTTGGTATAGTTTAGAAATGATCCAATACCATACAATCCACTAGAAAAAAATCCATGTATTAAAACAAGTACGATGAACCCTTCCAATCATATAGCACTAAGAAATATTCCCACCAGTACCTCTTCATCCTCTTTTCACAAAAAGGGTAATGAAATTGTAATGTAAAAACTCATGTTACATGAAAATATTTTCAATTTAACAAATTTAGTAAATTTAATATCAATTCATTAATCCCTTACATAGAATAATGGTAAGAACCTCATATACTTTGTTGCAAAAAAACATTGTCCGGTTTCATAGGGTCTAATTTTCCTTATTTGATTCCTCAGAGTATGATTCTACCAGTCCAATGTTCATTTATAATACAATTTAAAGGAATCATCACCACGTCAATACATGAGTATTATAAACATAGTATGATACTTCCTCTGTCTAATAAAAAATCTGAAATCTAGAAGTCGATTAATTCGGCTTGATATGATGATCATCTTAATACAATTGAAAAGATGAATATGATGACCATCTAAGTATGATAATTCCATAGTACAATGGTCATTCAAATGAAACATTAAAATCATAAAACTTCTTTCACATCTTCATAAAAACATATTAAAAAATATTGGTAAGAATAATTATTTCATTAACTAAAAACATGGAGTTTCTCTCTACACTGCGATGAATATTACTTCACCATTAGTCATTTTCAATGTAGTTTCCCATTTTATAGATATCCAAAAAAAGGATAAGGTAGGAATCCTAAAATCTTTCCCACTCATCTAAATTCACCAAACTCTGAATTTCCCATAAAATCTTTTAGTAATTATGACTTCTTAAAGGATTTTTATGCTTCCAAAAACTTCTTTAATCATAACCTATTCTTCTATAGTCTCCCATTTCAATATTATGTATGATTAAAATTGATTTGGAATACATGGGTCCAATCAAATGAGTCTGATTGTCTCAAATATGATTCTGAATATAATTCTCAAAATAGATTTGAATCAAAATCTTGTATTTTAAAAATAATCTCCCCCTCCAAAAATCATTCAGGAATATCTTTTCTTAAAAAAATCATCCCAAAAAGTTAATTCAACACTTTTGAAATGGATGACTATATTATTTTTCATCTTTTTCACATATTCTCTTGACTGAATTGAATATAATATTTTAGAGTGAATTAGTATTCATATGTCTCTTCCTTCAGAAATTAAAATATTCACTCAACACATCTTGATTACGATATGCAGATTATGATCTTTTTGAGATTGATTGGCTTGAGTAAGATAATTTATGGGTAAGATCATGTCAAATGATGATCATCTTGGATATGATCATTCTTCATATGAAAATTTTTATATCATATGATGGAATACATGTTGAAATAGTATACTGAAACTACCTATTACTCTTCTTTCACATAGATATGATTTTTTTTGATAAAAATCTCTATCGCTTCTTTTCAAACGGTACTTCCTTTTCAATAGGCACCACCATTCATTTCACTCCCCCTTCTACCATCATGCTAACTTAAAAATATCTCAATTCAACTCATGGTTTCTATGAAATACAAACCATCAAAGTATCATCACAATTAATTATCCATAATCATAGAGACTCCTATTCTTCATCAAAAAAATCACTTCTATCATGTCTAATTTAATGTGATTCTGATAAAAATCAGTTCCTCAGTACGATCTTCTCCAATTCCAGACCATGTCTAATCCAATAAAACCCCTTTCATTATAAATATATTCTTCTCATTATGATTGAAAAATGAGTCTAATTATTTTGAAATCATGAGTCCGATTATTTTATGAACAATATGATTTTTCCTAAAAAAATGTGATTCATTATTACTTTATTATTTCCCAACAAAATAGACCACCAATAAAAAATAATTATAATTACGATGGGGAATTCTATTTCCAACAGTTTCTGAGTTTTTATCAATATCCCAATATAATGAATCATATTAACTCATCCAAATATTCAGAATCCGATTGAAAAATTTATTCAAACCCTTTCAATCCAAATTTCAATTTTTTATCATTCTATGCATCCTTTCTTTCATCATCATGCTGATGGATTGAAAGAAAAAAAACCAAAATTGGGCCGAAAAATCACTCCTGTTGTATTCATTTCTAATTCCCACTTCAATAACATAATCCACATTGAAATTTTCATAATTTTTATTCTCTCAATTCCTTTCATGAACCTCATATTTCTTTTATATCCCCCCATTATCTTTTCACTCCCCCTTATTGACAATCAAATTCAAATGATCCATCAATATATGTTTCTCTCATATATAAAAATGAACTCTATTTCTAGGGGTTGGAAACTTTCTTCAGCCTAGTTATTACATGAGTTTCTTATCAAAGAACCTTTTTTTAAACTTTTCTAAGTCTATGGGGGAAAACTTGGTTTAGAAAACAAGACCATAAAATCTATGTGATAAATTTAGTCCAAAATAAAATATTCATGTTCTACTTTTTCATGTTTTTTCTATAATTCAAATGATTTGGGAAAGTCATGAAATAATATGTTTAAGATAAATTTAAAATGTACTCATCCCTAAAACACATTAAAAAATTCAGGTGTATAAAGACACAAATTTTCAAAACCTCAAATTCTCCATAACATCATTACATTATTTTCAAAGAACAATAATGTTATCATCAATTATAGATTCTTTATTTTTACTCCTTCAATTACTTAAAAGTAAGTATAAGTATAAAAATATTTTGGGAATAAGGGGGAACACGATTGATCATTAGAATGAACAATTGGACTGAGAGTCTTCTCTCAGTCTTGGAATCTTCAAATTTTTCTTGAATTCTCCATTGTATGTTATTTTTTCATTCAATTAATCCTTCTCAGGTTTTGTATCAACTTTTTCCTTATCTGTATAATATTTTGATGAGGATTTCATATTTTCTTCATCTTTAGAAAAACATTTGTTACAATGAGGTTGTAATATTTTTTCCCAGGATTTTATTTTCTTCTTGTAATATAATTGAACAACTTTTGATATCATACACCAATTTCTCATTTCCATAGTATGTTACTACCTTTTTTTCAACATTTTTTATTTCATTAATCATTATTTTCTTCTCTTATTACTCTTTTTTATTCTTTCCTCAAATTCTTAGCATGATATTGTTTTATGTCCAAATAACTAAGCACTCTTTCTTTTCTGACATAATTGATCTTTCGTTCTAAACATCCAAAACATCCAGATTTTGAGATTTTTTTAAAACATCATGGGTGTTATCAAAAAATAAAAGATATACTTTTTCATGGTGTCTAGATTGATCACATATTTAACAAATTGTTTTCAATGGTTGGAACATATTTTTAGTATTTATTCTATTCCTCTCATGTTTCATTCAAACAACCTTCTCAAACTTCGTCCATTAAAGAAATTCCCCCCCCCCCACAACAATTTACATTCATAACCTACCGGATAATATAACTGTTTTTGGTTGGACGAAAACAAATTTGAAGCATGTATGAATACCCCACAATACATGCAATATCCATAGACGGAGTATTTTCCTCTAAAACTTCTATATTATTCTGAATTGTGAATACGTTTCTTACACAACTTCTTCTCTATAATTTTTGAGTTGTCAACCTATCTATTACAAATCAGGGTCTCCCTTTTCTTTACTAATTTATTGGATCCAGAATTATTTGAAACATTTTGAGATATATATTCTTTCAAAACATTTTCTGACTCAATGTATTTTGTAACTTTTAATTTCCCAACCTTGATTATTTTTCCAAAAATATAATTTTCCCAACAATTCATATTTTTAGAAAAATTTACCATTTTATTTTAACCCATTTAAGGTTAATATTGTTGAACATTCCCAGGTTTCTCATTCTGATGACTTTAACAAATATCAGTAATAGAGTGTTTGAAACTTTTTTTCTCAATTATGCTTTAGCATGTTTTTGTTGGACAAGTTCCAAATCATATTCGTTGGATTTAAGCTTCACATCGAGATGATTATTATGATTCTTTTATTATTCAAGATATTTCATTAAATCTAAAATCACAACCAAAATCTATTTCTTATCTTCTAAAAATCATTCTTGAATTTTTTAGAAACATCCATCTTCCAACTCAATTTATCTATTTTAAATTATTATTATAATTCTCTTTCATTATTTCATCACTTAATTCAAATTCATTTCATGTTGACTTATTTATTCATCAGATGTTTAGCATTCGAATTCTCCATCATTCTTTTTTGAAATAAATTTTTTTTCCTCAACATGCTAAAAATATTTTTCGTATTCATATTCACTTTTTTCACACTATTCAGAACAACAAATTTAATTTCTAGATGAAATTTCATCATTAAATTTTAAAATATACATGTTTTATTCCCCATCATTTGTAATAACCTAAATATCAACTTTCTTAGATAACAATATTCTCCTTTTGTATTTATGTAACCTTATATCTTCCCTCCTAAAATAGAATTATTCTTTATCACCCTATTTCATCTATGATCTTCTTGGCCTTCATTCTTCTTCATCACATTCTTCTACATCACTATATTCTTCATTACCTCCTTGAGTAATATTGGGAACAAAACACCCAATAGCTCCACATACAAAACATTTTATGGGAAGTATCCCATTATAACACATCTTACCACTTTCCAAATTTTTAGAAAACAAGGCTAATATATGATTAAATTTTTTTCATACCTCACGTTTGGAATAAGAAAACTCAGCTTCTTTTGTTAAATAATATTCTTTTCTTTGTTGAATGCCTTGAATGACATTTCTCTATCAAAATTAATTTTTTCCTTTCATATCATTATCCCTTAGCATTCCATAAATAATGAGAGTACTATGAAAATCATCTAAGGTCATTGTTTCTAGATCTCTATCTTCCAACAAATAAACTTTTACATCAAACCTGTTATGAAAAATTCTCAAGATATTTTTGGAAATATTATAATATTATACCTTTTTGCAAAGATAACTAATACAAAACATAGTGTCATTTACCCAGGTAACGAAGTCTTCAACATATTTATTCCCACCCATCATGAGGTCGTCATACATCAATCCCCATAGTTTAAAATTTTCCTTATGCACATTTTTATTTCCTTTATAAATGTTATTTACATTATACTAGATTCCTTTGGTAGTGGAATATACTTTTACTCTAAATAATTCTCTTTTAGAATGCGATGAAAATATATAATTCTTCTCCCTTCCATTATTCTCAAGATGCTTATTAGGAATATGTATAAGTAGAAATTTATCGTCAATGGATGAAAACACAACTATTTCAGCTTAAAGAACATCATAACTAAAAGAAAAAAGATAAGTAAACATTATATCATTCCATATAATAATTCTTTCCATCCAATATTAGAATACCTTTACTTTTATACAGTTTAAATTTTCAATCATCAAAATGTAATTAATGGAACCTGCACTCTGAATGTAATACCCCAGGTAAATAAAGAATATGAAATTTTCATATTTATCCATATTTGTGAATATTATATTGATATTACTTTAAAGGGGACGCTATGCTCGATGGCGTACCCAACACGCAATAACGAGTTTCTTGGGAATCTTACGTTGCACTCTAATAATAAAATAATATTATTTTAAATGGCAGTTAACATGTAGCCGTTGTATTGGAGGGAATGGATAGAAATAACTAAAATATGATTATATATGTTTTTAAATGTTTTTACATTTATCCAATAAAAGATAAAGGCTTAAAATGTGGAAAGAATTCAATTTTACGCTTTTATACCCTAATTTTCACTAAAGGTTCACTTATCAACTTTTGATGGAGAACTGTTACTAAATATAGTTTTTATCACTCTTATACATTATTTTGGACCAAATAAAACTCTTCTTAAGAATCGGGACATCAATATTTACATTGTGTAAATTTTTGGTATCTTTCGGATAAAGTTCATTTTTTCAATGAATAGTGTAAAATGTTGTATTTTAATTCAAAACCTCATTTTAATATAATTTATTTATATGATTAGATTATCATTTGGATTGTTTTTAAAGTGAAATTAGAAAATATTTTTACCATTAAATCCAATAGTGGTCGTTGGAATTAATTTCACTTTGAAATCGGACTTAAACTAGTGTCAATCTTTTGATACATATTGTTTCATAAAAACATGCTATTTGTCATGACAGCGGGAATTAATTTTTAAATTAATTAATGTGACTTATATGTTTTGAATTTTTTAAAACAGACTTCATTTTTGAATTCGGAATATCAAATATAGCTTAGGGTGAAGTTTTGGTAATTTTCTGAAAAACTCCAATTTTTGATGAATAGTGAAACCACTAAGTGGTAATCAAGCAAACTGCTTTTTCAGTTAAAAGAAAGTTTACCACTAATGTGTATTGAATTTTAAAAATCCGACATACATGGTTGTCATTAAGAAGTAAAATGTGGTTCAATGAGATTAAAATAATTTTTTGGTGAATAATAACTTATTATGTTTTTAATCGCGATTAGTGGTAATTAGTGTAGTTTAAGGTAAAAATATTACTTTAATGAAATAAGATGAGCTTGACACATGTCCTACCCTCATTGGTTGTGTCATATCCGACCAAGAAAATCCATGGGTCAACTTGGGGACCCCATGGATCCACTTTGGTTGGGAAATGACATAAATTACTTTTTATTTAATGTAAAAGTAAAAATGACACAAACATAATATGTTTTACGAAAACAATTTTTAAGTAGGGTTATACAAGTCATATTTTTGATTATAAATAGTCATTGGAAAGATAAAACGATTTCCTACATCATAGTATATTTTTTATAATTTTTAGACATTAAATAAATTAAATTATTTATGACATAATAATGATGCAGCGATGACATCATTATTTGACGATTTAAATAAAATGGAATGATAATGTAAAATCTATGAACTACACATGTCCAAAACATATTGGATGGGTGTATTTCGAACCCGTATGACCTTATCCACGAATTATATCAATTTGGGACCTTTTAAAACCGAAATTTTTTTTCAAATAAAGTAATATTTCTTACTTTCCAAAAGTGCCCCTCCTCTCCTCTTATAAAAGGCCCCCACCTCTACCTCATTTCACACACTCCTCAAGACTTTGGCTCGGCCAAACCCTGACCATTTAATCTCTACACATCCCTCTCCTCATCCTAGAGGATTCTCTTTGGGCAGAATCCTTTCAAAGGAAGCCTTTAGGCTCAAATCAAAAGGAGTTACACTTTTAAAGTTAATTCATTCCCTCATGTTCATTTGTTTTATTTTGCTTCTCCAACCCCATAAACTCTTTTTATTTACTTCTTTTGTAACAAAAACAATATCTTCAATATACTAGGATGTTTTTATAAGATGTATTCGAACTACACTCTCACACAACTACATCAAATGGTTAAAGAACATACGGTTTCCGTGGATGGCGAAATTCTGCCTCCCGAAACGATGATTGTTCAATACTCATTTAACACCTTCAAATGTGGCCATTATGATGCCACTATTTTTATATATGATATATAATATGTTTATTTTTTACTTATTCTTATATATTTTTCATTTGTGTCTTACCTTTATGGCTTCCATTATGGGTATACATGATATCTTCATTTTAGGAAGTGCGGACTACCGCCCCCTCAAAGTGATGTGATTCGTTAATGCCATACGTGGGACATATAAAGGATGGTTTTAATGTTATTATATATGATGTTATACTGGAATTATTATATACCTCTATATCATTATTATTTCTTTCCATTAAAGTATGAGATAGAAATGAAAGTAGCGTTCATGCGTACGTACGGCATACCGTCTCCATGAACGGTGCATTTCATTTCTTATCTCCAAATGTAATGTACTATTATAAGTACATGTATATAATGGATATATATGATGAATTATACATCTAAATGATGAATATAATTATGTAATTAAAATATACATACCTCTCATTTAGTTTTAATTACATTAATATGACAAAGAAATGAAAGTAGTGTTCATGCGTACGTACGGCGTACCGTCTCCATGAACGGTGCATTTCATTTCTTACCTATAAATGATTATGTAATATTATAAATACATGTATATGATGGATATATATGATATATATGATATCCAAATCAGTAATTTCATTCTGGATATAAAGAACCTTTGACCACACGAACAACATGTAATTGTAAGAAGTCCACTTTCGACTTAAGAACCAAATACCGACAAAATGAACATTATTAACTTAAATGATTACATGATGTTTATAACATGGTGTAAAAGGAATAATGAAATTGAAAAAGGTTCTTAAGCATGTAGAGATTAACTCAAGTTTATTGTTCAGGACGTTAAAGAACAATCGAGTCAAGTCGGACTCAAGGTAAGTGATCCTACTCCTCTCTTTCTTTTTAAGTACACACTTTTATGTCATTCCTTTTAAAGCTCATCTTTCTTGTTATTGGGATGATATTTTATATTACACTTACTGTAATTTTTATGTTCATGAGATGAGAGACCATATTCTCTCTCATCAATCCATTTTGGATGTTTTGAGTGGCGCCGTTAGGCTGCCGAACTTTCGTAAGAGATCTAACCTCTCTCTTTCTTTTTAAGTACTCTCCTTTATGTCACTTCTTTTAAGCTCCTCTTTGTAATGTTGGGTGATGTTCTTTTATATTCATATTTCTGTAAATTTTATTGTAATGTGATGAGATACCCTATTTGATCTCATCAATCCATATTCGGATGTTTTATGTGCCGCCGTTAGGCTGCCGAGTTTTCATAAGGGATTTTTCATCTCACTTTTATTCCCGTGAGATTTATGCTACATTTGCCACAAATTCCGTTGAGTGGGGTATGTACTACCGATTATTCTACTCTTTTTGTAACATACATTCGTTTATGAGTATTTACATCAACGATCTATTGTTCTTCTTTCATTGGGTGTATGTTTTGAAAGATACCCAAGTCGGTAAGGGAACCTTTCACCCTCCTCTTTATTAAAAGACTTCTTTTGTTGGGTATTTTAATTTACATATTGTTATTTTGTGATATGTTCTAATATATCCTTATTGACTTAAATTTTATGTCCAAGTGATGAGATACACTTTTTATCTCTCATCAACTCATTTTGATGTGATGCCGTTAGGCTGTCAAGGGAACTTTTTAACCCAATTTTGATTTCTTTGGGTTAAACATGTAGTAATTGAATATGTCATCCATTGAATATATGTGAATAAACTTTTATTGTTTTACACTTAATATCCACTTATATTGGGTGGATTTATATTTTTCACACATATTTTTTAGATTGATTTGTCCTTAATTTAAGGATACCTTCTTTATAAAGGATTTCATCACATTTGACATTTCTATTGAGAGTTCATTGTTGTTATGCACCAATTCACTCTTATATGGTGTATATACTATCCTTTGGAGTATTATATCATGAATCCATTTATTCTCATGATATTATAAAGTTTTGACTAAATTTTATTCCTCAATTATTGTATTCAAGTGTCTCTAGTTTTGGTAAAACCCCTTTAACCAAAATATCGCTTTAAATGTTTTCAATATTTATTCTTATTAATATCCATGTTTCAAAATGGTATTAAGGATTTGTTTATATGGATATTAATGGTTTAAAATTTTAAAAGCTTCAAGGTGGTATGGGACACTTTGATTCAAAAATCTCTTTATTAAATGTTTTAAATGGTTTTGTAAATGGTTTCTTTTTGAATGGATTCATTATTTCAATATACAAAAATGTTATATTGTGATTGAAATGTGGAAATGTTATGTTTCCTTTATGCATGTTTTATGTGATACATTTATGTTATGATTCTTGGGCATTGTTATGAAAATGGGTGGTTCCATGATAAACTAAGGGCGGGTGAGCCCGATATAGCTCTCCAACGCATTGGGTAACGCGAAGGAGTGAAACGTTAAGGTTTCTCCGAAGAGATTTTAGGGAATATACTGTGATGTGTATTCCAAACGTAACCAAGAGGGTTACTCCCTACGTAATAATGTTATGAATGCCTCAAGTTACCTTTATGTCATATGATTTATATGATTTTATGAGGTATGTTAATCTGACTATGTTTTATGGGTAAAGTATGATTACATTCTTATGTATACATGTACTCATGATTTCTTTCCATATTTTTATATCCCTTACTGAGCTTTTTATGCTCATCCCAAGTTTTTGAAATGTTTTTCACAGGTCAAGGGAAGGGTACATGATGTGATGACAATGTCAAGGATGTGTCAAGAAAGAATCCATGTTTTAATTTAAATATGTTTTCGTTAATGGGAAGAATGAATACTGTATTTTATGTAACCACTTTGTTTAAATGTGGAATGTAATGCATGTTTCATGATCTAATTCTCTAAAACTCTAAACCTGAAAAGATTTTCAATGTGCAATCTTGTAATAACTCAAGATTAAGTAAGGTTTAAGGATTGGGCCTTATAGTTGGTATCAAAGGTTGGTTTAGATAACTTTAGAGGTTAGGGTATTCTTTAAGCATAAGTGACATTACCATAATGGTTAGGATTTTAGAAAGAGTACTAGTTTTAGATAAAGTGAATGAGTAAGTATATCTTATTGTTTATCTTACTCTTTAGTACATGATTTTTTTGTTGATATACTCACACTGACCTTTTTGGTTTTAGTAAATGGCTGGATCTAGCAAGCACCAAAGTAACAGTGGATGTGAAGGAAACTGTGAAAGTTTTTTGAGCAAGAAACTGAATGATATGGGAGCTGCAATGAGAACTCTAGTGATTATCCTCAACCAACTATCTGGAGTCATGATTGACCACCTAAACCTTGGATATTTCTTTAGGGCATCATATATGCAAGAAACAAATTCCTACGGATGTACATGTAATAATCATAAAGGTAAGTGTGTTCAAAAACCTATGTGTCAAAGATGTGGAAAGAAACACCTAGGAAAATGTTTCAAAGGGACAGAAATATGCTATAGATGTGGAAATGAAGGTCATAAAGCAAGAACCTGCCATGGAAAAAGGAAGCATCCAGTTGACTCGAGGAAAGGGAAAGAAGTCATTTCTGAGGGATCAATTGAATGATTTAAATATGGTGTGCATGGTCATTATGAAAACACATGTCCTATGAAGAAGTTTCTTGAATGGGGTCACCAAGAGCATACCAATATTCGTTTACCAATACCTAATGCCATTCCGATTGAGGATGAAGAAACTGACAATGACCAATCAAAGGTATGTACTATTTCATGACTATTGTTTTCCTATTTTGGAATCTTAGGATATGATTCATGATTTTGTTTGTAGGAAAGATTTATTTCGCAATAAGTTGGAAAGGAATGGATAATGGATCATGAAGAATGTTGAATGAGTAATATGTCAACATATAAGGGCTTCAAGAGTTATGGTGAAATTATTAAGAGTATTAAGTCTATTTTGATGTTTGGGTTACATTAGAAGACTTTTTATATTATGTGTAACCCTGATGTTTAATATAGGCAAATTTTATTCAAGTAATAGTTATCTTTTCCTTTGTGGACATAGTTATAAAGAACCATTTGGGTTTATATGATCCTTACTTTTGAGGTAATTATGGGTTACTATATTTTATGATTGAAGTGAAAGGAATGAGATAAAATTGAGGTTAAATTATGTTATGGTTATTTTTGATGATTTTATCCCTTTTTGGGGAATTATTTGAGAATTATATAGTTTTTGAAAAAAGACAACAAGTTGACCGTGTGACTACCCGTCGTGTCGGACAAAGCTGCGGGAATCGAACCCACAACCAAAGTGCGACTGGTATTTATCGCCTACCACTGGACTACGTGAAGTCCCTGGTTAGTATGACTGATTCTTTTTAGTTATATGATTTTATGAATTAAGAGTATGTTTATTTTGGGTTATTTATGAAAATGATTAACCTATCATGGAGGATATGTGATTAGGTTAATTACTTTTCAATACGAGACTTTAGGAGAAACTGATGTTGTTTGGAGATAAATGTTACGATTTAACTTGGAAGACTATGTGACTAAATCCATCAAATATTTGGGTTTCAATATTATATTGGTTTACTTTGAAGAATTTTATTGACAAATTGTTTATCTAATGGTCCTTGTTGAACTTTGGACAAATTTTAGAGGTTAAGAATAGATTTTCTTTTTATAAAGGGTTATCCTTTTCTGAATTATCTGACCTTGTACTAACCTTTTTGGTTTTGGTTTTGGTTAAAGCCTAAAGACATGGGATTTATATAGTTCTATTTTGTGGATTAGGTGATTCTCTAGAAGTTTATTATAGTACTCTTAATGCGAACAAGTCTCCCTAAATACTCGTCTTTTGGAAAAAATATGAGTTTGATTAAGGAATATAGTAAAATTTGAAAGTCAACATGATAAGTGATTATGTTTGCTTATGAATAAATTCCTCAATAAAAAGTAACTTAACACGAAAATGTTGTCTATTAGCTTTTCCTACTGTGGAATCGAATACCGTTTAACCCATCACAAGTTTGTGATTTTCTCATTGTTAACTCTCTCCTAGACATGTTTACTATCACTCTCCCTCAAGAACTTGAGCCTTTGCTTTTTTTTCCATGTCCATGTTTTTCTACATGGAATCCTAGTATGGGTTAACTCGGGTGACCTTTTTACTTATCTTCCTTTATTTTAAAGTTATTTTTTTACCGACCCTTGTTTCGATGTGGGACTTTCAAGGATGTTTCCAGGCTCAATTTTAAAAATTGCGAGGACACAATTCCCAAAAGGGGGGAAGGATGTAACACCCCAGGTAAATAAAGAATATGAAATTTTCATATTTATCCATATTTGTGAATATTATATTGATTTTACTTTAAAGGGGACGCTATGCTCGATGGCGTACCCAACACGCAACAACGAGTTTCTTGGGAATCTTACGTTGCACTCTAATAATAAAATAATATTATTTTAAATGGCAGTTAACATGTAGCCGTTGAATTAGCGGGAATGGATAGAAATAAATAAAATATGATTATATATGTTTTAAATGTTTTTACATTTATCCAATAAAAGATAAAGGCTTAAAATACGGAAAGAATTCAATTTTACGCTTTTATACCCTAATTTTCACTAAAGGTTCACTTATCGCCTTTTGATGGAGAACTGTCATTAAATATAGTTTTGATCACTCTTATACATTATTTTGGACCAAATAAAACTCTTCTTAAGAATCGGGACATCAAAATTTACATTGTGTAAATTTTTGGTATCTTTCCGATAAAGTTCATTTTTTTAATGAATAGTGTAAAATGTTGTATTTTAATTCAAAACCTCTTTTTAATACAATTTATTTATATGATTAGATTATCATTTTAATTGGTTTTAAAGTGAAATTAGAAAATATATTTACCATTAAATCCAATAGTGGTCTTTGGAATTAATTTCACTTTGAAATCGGACTTAAACTAGTGTCAATCTTTTGATACCTATTGTTTCATAAAAACATGCTATTTGTCATGACAGTGGGAATTAATTATTAAATTAATTAATGTGACTTATATGTTTTGAATTTTTTAAAACGGACTTCATTTTTGAATTCGGAATATCAAATATAGCTTAGGGTGAAGTTTTGGTAATTTTCTGAAAAACTCCAATTTTTGATGAATAGTGAAACCACTAAGTGGTAATCAAGCAAACTGATTTTTCAGTTAAATGAAAGTTTACCACTAATGTGTATTTAATTTTAAAAATCTAACATACATGTTTTTCATTAAGAAGTAAAATGTGGTTCAATGAGATTAAAATAATTTTTTGGTGAATAGTAACTTATAATGTTTTTAATCGCGATTAGTGGTAATTAGTGTAGTTTAAGGTAAAAATATTGCTTTAATGAAATAAGATTATCTTGACACATGTACTACCCTCATTGTTTGTGTCATGGCAGACCAAGACAAGCCATGGGTCAACTTGGGGACCCCATGTATCCACTTTGGTTGGGAAATGACATAAATTACTTTTTATTTAATGTAAAAGTAAAAATGACACAAACATAATATGTTTTACGAAAAAAAAATTTAAGTGGGGTTATACAAGTAATATTTTTGATTATAAATAGTCATTAGAAAGATAAAACGATTTCCTACATCATAGTATTTTTTTTATAATTTTTAGACATTAAATAAATTAAATTATTTATGACATAATAATGATGCAGCGATGACATCATTATTTGACGATTTAAATAAAATGGAAAGATAATGTATAATATATGAACTAAACATGTCAAAAACTTATTGTATGGGTGGATTTCGAACACTTATCACCTTATCCACGAATTATATCAATTTGGGAACTTTTAAAACCGAAAAACATTTTCAAATAAACTAATATTTCTTACTTTCCAAAAGTGCCCCTCCTCTCCTCTTATAAAAGGCCCCCACCTCTACCTCATTTCACACACTCCTCAAGCCTTTGGCTCGGCCAACCCCTGACCATTTACTCTCTCCACATACCTCTCCTCATCCTAGAGGATTCCCTTTGGGCAGAATCCTTTCAAAGGAAGCCTTTATGTTCAAATCAAAAGGAGTTACACTTTTAAAGGTAAATCATTCCCTCATGTTCATTTGTTTTATTTTGCTTCTCCAACCTCCTAAACTCTTTTTATTTACTTATTTTGTAACAAAAACAGTATCTTAAATATACTAGGATGGTGTTATAAGATTTATTATAGCTACACTCTCACACAACTACATCAAATGGTTAACGAACATACGGTTTCCGTGGATGGAAAAATTCTACCTCCCGAAACGATGATTGTTCAATACTCATTTAACACCTTCAAATGTGGCCATTATGATGTCACTATTTTTAAATATGATATATAATATGTTTATGTTTTACTTATTATTCTGTATTTTTCATTTGTGTCTTACCTTTATGGCTTCCATTATGGGTATACGCGATATCTTCATTTTAGGAAGTGCGGACTACCGCCCCCTCAAAGTGATGTGATTCGTTAATGCCATACGTGGGACGTATAAAGGATGGATTTAATGTTATTATAAATGATGTTATACTGGAATTATTATATACCTCTATATAATTATTATTTCTTTCCATTAAAGTATGATATAGAAATGAAAGTAGCATTCATGCGTACGTACGGATTACCGTCTCCATGAACGGTGCATTTCATTTCTTATCCCCAAATGTAATTTACTATTATAAGTACATGTATATAATGGATATATATGATGAATAATACATCTAAACGATGAATATAATTCTGTAATTAAAATATACGTACCTCTCATTTAGTTTTAATTCCATTAATATGACAAAGAAATGAAAGTAGCGTTCATGCGTACGTACGGCTTACCGTCTCCATGAACGGTGCATTTCATTTCTTACCTATAAATGATTATGTAATATTATAAATATATGTATATGCTGGATATATATGATATATATGATATACAAATCAGGAATGTCATTCTGGATATAAAGAACCTTTGACCACACGAACAACATGTAATTGTAAGAAGTCCACTTTCGACTTAAGAACCAAATACCGACAAAATGAACATTATTAACTTAAATGATTACATGATGTTTATAACATGGTGTAAAAGGAATAATGAACTTGAAAAAGGTTCTTAAGCAAGTAGAGATTAACTCAATTTTATTATTCAGGACGTTAAAGAACGATCGATTCAAGTCGGACACGAGGTAAGGGATCCTACTCCTCTCTTTCTTTTTAAGTACACACTTTTAGGTCATTCCTTTTAAAGCTCATCTTTCTTGTTATTGGGATGATCTTTTATATTACACTTACTGTAATTTTTATGTTCATATGATGAGAGAACCTATTCTCTCTCATCAATCCATTTTGGATGTTTTGAGTGGCGCCGTTAGGCTGCCGAACTTTCGTAAGAGATCTAATCTCTCTCTTTATTTTTAAGTACTCTCCTTTATGTCACTTCTTTTAAGCTCCTCTTTGTAATGTTGGGGATGTTATTTTATATTCATATTTATGTACATTTTATTTTAATGTGATGAGATACCTTATTTGATCTCATCAATCCATATTCGGAAGTTTTATGTGGCGCTGTTACGATGCCGAGTTTTCGTAAGGGATTTTTCATCTCACTTTTATTCCCGTGAGATTTATGCTACATTTGCCACAAATTCAATTGAGTGGGGTATGTACTACCCATTATTCTACTCTTTGTGTAATATACTTTCGTTTATGAGTATTTACATCAACGATCTATTGTTCTTCTTTCATGGGGTGTATGTTTTGAAAGATACCCAAGTCGGTAAGGGAACCATTCACCCTCCTCTTTTTTAAAAGACTTCTTTTGTTGGGTCTTTTAATTTACATATTGTTATGTTGGGATATGTTCTCATATATCCTTATTGATGTAAATTTTATGTCCAAGTGATTAGATACACTTTTTATCTCTCATTAACTCATTTTGATGTGACGCCGTTAGGCTGTCAAGGGAACTTTTTAACCCAATTTTGATTTCTTTGGGTTAAACATGTAGTCATTGAATATGTCATCCATTGAATATGTGTGAATGAAATTTTATTGTTTTACACTTAATATCCACTTATATTGGGTGTATTTATATTTTTCATACATATTTTTGAGATTTATTTGTCCTTAATTTAAGGATACCTTCTTTATAAGGGATTTCATCACATTTGACATTTCTTTTGAGAGTTCATTGTTGTTATGCACCAATTCACTCTTATATGGTGTATATACTGTCCTTTGGAGTATTATATCATGAATCCATTTATTCTAATGATATTATAAAGTTCTGACTAAATTTTATTCCTCAATTATTGTATTCAAGTGTCTCTAATTTTGGAAAAACCCCTTTAACCAAAATATTGCTTTAAATGTTTTAAATATTTATTCTTATTAATATCCATGTTTCAAAATGGTTTTAAGGATTTGTTTATATGGATATTAATGGTTTAAAATTTTAAAAGCTTCAAGGTTGTATGAGACACTTTGATTCAAAAATCTCTTTATTAAATGTTTTAAATGGTTTTGTAAATGGTTTCTTTTTGAATGGATTCATTATTTCAATATACTAAAATGTTATATTGTGATTGAAATGTTGAAATGTTATGTTTCCTTTATGCATGTTTTATGTGATACATTTATGTTATGGTTCTTGGTCATTGTTATGAAAACAGGTGGTTCCGTGATAAACTAAGGGCGGGTGAGCCCGATATAGCTCTCCAATGCATTGGGTAACGCGAAGGAGTGAAACGTTAAGGTTTCTCCGAAGAGATTTTAGGGAATATACTGTGATGGGTATTCCAAACGTAACCAAGAGGGTTACTCCCTATGTAAGAATGTTATGAATGCCCCAAGTTACCTTTATGTCATATGATTTCTATGATTTTATGAGGTATGTTAAAGTGACTATGTTTTATGGGTAAATTATGATTTCATTATTATGTATACATGTACTCACGATTCCTTTCCTTATTTTTATATCCCTTACTGAGCTTTTTATGCTCATCCCAAGTTTTTGAAATGTTTTTCACAGGTCAAGGGAAGGGTACATGATGTGATGACAGTGTCAAGGATGTGTCAAGAAAGAATCCATGTTTTTATTTAAATATGTTTCCGTCAATGGGAAGAATGAATACTATCTTTTATGTAACCACTTTGTTTAAATGTGGAATGTAATGCACGTTTCATGATCTAATTCTCTAAAACTCTAAACCTGAAAAGATCCTCAATGTGTAATCTTGTAATAACTCATGATTAAGTAAGGTTTAAGGCTGGGGCCTTATACTGAAACCACTTGTATGTTCCTAGACAGTGTATTGTATCACTAAGAGGTGGTGGGGTGAATCAGAGACACTCTTTTTATTATATGTTTCATTTCAATTGAAAAAAAATTCACCTCCTATAAGAGATTTCAATTACATACTAAAAAATCCATCACACATCCACATGAACATAATGATTATCAAATTTCACTATTAAATAAGATGAGTTACGTCCTTGGTATGGTTTTTCAAATGATCCCATACCATATAATACAAAAGAAAGCAATCCATTAATTAAAATGCATAGGATGTACCCTTTTACATGTGAAGCACTATGAAACAATCCCACTAATGCGTCTGCACCCTATTAACATAAATATAGTGTTGTAAATGATACATTAAATCTCATGTTACCAAAACTTCTTTGAAATTCAAAAAATGTATTAAATTGAAAAAACATTGATAAATTCATTGCCTAGAAGAAATGTTAGAACCTCTTGTACATTATTACAGAAAGCTCATTTAATTTTCTCTAGGTCTGAATTTCCTAGTTTGATTCCTCTGAGTATGATTCTCCTTATTTGATTTTCATTCACAATACAACAAATTTGAATTAGAACTACTTCAATCCTTTTGTACCATAAACTCAGTATAACACTTCCTTAGTATGATAACCCAATATGTAAATCCCAAAGATGACTAATTCCGCACGATACAATGATTAACCAAATACAATTTAAAAGATGATTAAGATGACCAACTAAGTATGTTAAATAATGAGTATGATCATCAAAAAAATGAAATGTTTTAATATTATCTCTCATATGACTTCATTATTAAATCCTATTAAATAATAGATCAGTACAAAGAATTATTTCTCTCACTAAAAACTCAAAGCTTTTCTCTCTACTGAGGTGAACAGTATTTCATCGTTAGTGAATTACAATTTACTTTTCATTTTTATATGAGACCCAAAATAGGTTTAGTTAAAAATACCAATAACAGTTCCACTCATCTATATTCATTCAAATCAGAATTTACTGGAAATTCATGGAGCAATTATGACATCTTCAATGCATATCAATTCATCTCGAATCTTCTAAAATCATCACCTCTTCTTCCCAATACTCCTATTTCAATTTTTCGTAAAAATACAATTGATGAAAAATACAAGGGTCTGATCATCTGGGTATAATTGCCTCAACTGAGTTTCTAAATTCAATTCTCAGAAATGATTTGATTCAAAATACAATATTTTAATAAAAATAATTTCCTTGAAAAATCTTTCAGAAGTCAACTTTCTTTGTACAAATCATCAAAACTATGTAATTCAACCCTTTTGAAATGGTTTACTACATTGTTGACCATATTCTTCACTTATTCTCTTTAACCACTTGAACTGAACGTTTTAGAGTAAATCTGTGTTCATCTGTCTATTCTTTCATCAAATCAAATTTCTATTTATATAGTATGATTACGATATGAAATGTATGATCATTTGGAGTACGTTTTCCCTGAGTACGATCATTTCTTGATACCATCATTTATGGGTATGGTCATTTTTGATGTTGATTATCCTGGATAAGATCATTTTGGGTAATAAAAGTTTTTATATCATCATATGGAATACATGATGGTATAGTAAATCAGTGCAACATCTTACTCTTATTTCACCCAGATACAATTGTTTTGATAAACAATCAGTGTCACTTATTTTCAATTGGCACTACCTTTTCAATCTACACAACCATTACTTTTACTCCCCCTTTCTTTTTTAAATCTTTCACCATATGTTCTCAATTAAACCCAAGATATATATTATGTAAAAATAGGAAAATCATTATAACAATTAATTTATTGTATTCATAGAGACAATTATTCTTCATCAAAATAATCACATAATTCATATCTAATTAAGAGTGAATCTGATGGCCATCATTTCTTCATTACAATCTACCCCCATTCTGGACCCATGTCAAATCTAATGAAAACACTTTCTTTGAAAAATATTATTCTCATTATAATGGACTTCATGATTTTTATTATTTTGAAAACATGGATTTGATTAATTTAAAAAAAATACGTTTTTTTAAAAGTTTGACTCAGAATTCTTTTCATATTTACCAGAAAAAATGATATCCCAAGAAAATTATTTCTTATTATGAAGGGGAATTCAATTTGTAAAATTTTATAACTTTTTATCAATATTCCAATTTAATTAATCTTATTGACTCATCCAAGTATTTAGAATCATATTGAAAAAATTTATTCAATCCCTTTCAATTTGAATTCTCATTCATCATCATTCCCAACATCCTTTCCTTCTTCAACATACTGGTTGATTGAAAACAAATAAAACCAAAACACAGCTTGGGTCTTACATGAAATTCATTAATGAATATGTGTGTACACGACATCATAAGAAACTCCATAACATGTGATCTCCTCCAAGTATATAACTATCACCTTGGTAGTATATGTAGAACAATGATAAAGGGAATGAAATATTTATATCTACCCACCACTACCAGAAAAAATCGTCATTTTTTGATAAAAATCATTCAATTTGTTATGGAGATAGAAAAACTAATGTGAAAAAATGTTGAATTAGATAGAGGAAATATTATTTCTAAGAGAACTCTCAATACAAGTCCATTATATCCCCTCCTTCCAAAAAACATCAATTAAGATGTGATTCATGAATAATTAGGGTAGTGTTCAATCACAAGGATAACACAACGTCAGTTAAAAAGTATTTTGTAAAATAAGAAATGAAGGACTATCTTTAATAACCATCACTAGGGAATAAAAAATACCTATGTAAAAAATATCAATGAAAACTATAATATGATATCTATAGTAGGTAATGCCAGGACAACTGTATCATGATATCTCCACTACCACCACTCAATAATCATTTTAGGTTATCGATCCCCTTGAACTCGTTGACTCTATCATGTTAGTTTTTACTCAAATAGACATCATAGAGGGGAGTCATGAACCAGTGTAACTAGAGAGGACATCGTACCCCGAATGAGAGAACCTGACAATACACTAACCAAAATTTGGGAATTCAAATTTCATGTTTTCAAATACAACATGCGATTTGTAAAAAAAATTCACAAGAATCACATATCAATGTGGCCCATGATAGATACACTAGAAAAAAAATAAATAAGGAAAACTAAATACATCATGAAAACACTATTAATAACCACATTGATCATTTATCAAAGTCTAACTTCCAGGTAAATATCTAATTTGGATGATTCGTGATAACATTTCCTTTATCAATTTATATCCATAGTAAGGAGTAAAAATTTTCTTAAACTCTCAACCTATATTTATATCAAATTTAATAGTATTATAAAAATCAACTCTTGGTCGAAAAGCCTGACATATTCTTAGAGATGCTATTGGAAATATGTATACAATTTTTCTAAGATGAGTTGAAAGAATGTCAAATTATAATAGAGTACGCAGCTGGCTTTTAAGAACCTGAAAAAGTAGTGTATTGGCTGGAAGATTCCATCAGTGGACCTCGAAAATTTCTTAGATAATTTCACTATTAGAAAAAATTAATATTGGTGGAGGAGATACTATAAATGTCACACCTAGGTTAATTCCTGTGTAGTCTCCAACGACCATACATATACAATATTATTTCTTTCCCCCTCATGAATGAATCCATTATAAATAAAACCCTAATCATGATAGAATGTGGGATCAAAAAACACAAATTGAGAGGTCCTAAAATTAATGTTTATACAATGTGAATGGATAGGGTTCTGTGGATCTTCATTGATTACCTATATGATAACCTACATTATATAGTTAGGTAAAAATTTCTACTGAATTCAGTCTAAATAATCACATTTACAATTAAACCCACAATCTAATGTTAGGTTTGAAACATCAAGGAATGAATCATCTCCAAAAATATATCTTGATGTTTTTTATTCTTGATTTCTCAAAATAAGTAATCCATCAGAGTAGGATACTTTTGTTTTTTTTTCGAGTCCAGAAGAATATAGATAGATTAGATGATCCCCAATGATATGTTCAAGAAAATATGATGATAAGAAGGATAATAAAGAGGTTCGATAGTCAGATGACAAACTAATGGACCAACTGAACCATCTAGTTATGAAATAAATTCTAACTACTATAATCAATGAATCATTTTCATCATCACACCATTTTTGGAGCTAGCATAATCATAAATATGAGGAAAATGAATTGGAGTAATAAACCATTCTAGTACACTATCTAATCCATAAAATATTGTAATTTTTACACCATCATTAGATATAGGAGAACAATCCCACCAAATAAGAAATCGGAACCACTCCACCAAATGTGATTCTCCTTTGATAAATATCAATAATATAAATCAATAAATTTAATCCATTTGATGGACTCCATTACTGATTAATAAGGTGATATATTTCAATATGATTTAATTTTAAATATAAATAAATGAAGACACAAATGATGAAGATGTCGATGAACATAAATTCATGGTAAAACAAATAAATTTGGAATTATTTAATCTATGGAAACGTAAGATGTTGGAAACCAAATAATATAAATCCAATGTCATTGACATGAACTTTGGTAAAATCCACAATTATAAAGGTCTTGTTTAGAGCCCATTGTAATGGTATAATTACTAGTATAGATACATTTTTTCTGGATAACATTGGAATGAGGGAAGACAGCCTCATCCCATACCTCAAACAATAATTTATCCCCCATGGTCATGTTAAGCGATAGAATTTCCTACAATGTATTCGTCATATCCAATGCCTCAATCCTGGGAGAAACCTCATTGTAGCAACCTTAATCCCCAAGTTTATAATTATTTTTTAATGAATCTCTTTATGGTCAAATTTATGTTTTCTATATTGGATTTCCACTAGTCAACATAACTGATCTATTCCCTTATTGAGACCCTTTTAATCCCTTGGGAGATTGAGTCTGATGTTACCTTAGTTGAGACATTATAGGTTATATATTTTTTAACAATGGATTAAAAGTCACTAATGTGTTGCAAGATGGTTTTGATAAACCATTTGGTAAAGTGGAGATATGAAACATTTACTGGTGGGTTTCAAAAACTGATGGGAAATTCTTTGGTTCATGTTTTGAAAATAGTTTCAAATAATATTTGGTGGATTTTGTAGATTTTTAAACTATTTTTATTTACTTCCATTTTATTAATTATTAATTATTTATTTATTATTTATTTTTCATACCATACATGATTATTTCATGTATTTCATCACTAAACTCAGTTTTTATATGTGTTGGGTGATATTTGAACCCCTTATGAGTCAGATATTATGTAAATACACTAACACTCTCTCAAACTCTTAATGTGTTGAGTAAACCAATTATAATATAGTAATATATATACATAAAAATTCACACACACACACACACATATATTTATGTATATATAAATAATAATATGAACAAATAATAATAAAAAATAAAAAATAAAAACAATAACAATTCAAAATAAGTAAATAAAAAATAAATAAATTATATTTAGTAAATAGTAAATAATAAACAAATGATTCATAAAGAAACAAAAAAAAATAAAGAAGAATAAGGAATAAATAATAAATAATTTAAATAAGATATAAAACATAAACAATAAACAATAAACAATAATATATAACATATAATAAATATTCAATAAATAAATAATATATAAAAATATCATAATAATTTATTAAATAAAAAATAATAAATAAAATAGTAATAAATGAATAATGAATAAATAAAATATATAATAATTGATAATAATAAATAAATATTATGAAAATATAAAATAAATATTGGAAAATATAAACTAAATAATAATAAATTATATATTATAGGTAAATTAATACATTAGTTGTTAATAATTAATAATTTCATTTATAATAAATAAGAAATGAATTAATAATAATTGAAACTATAAGAAATAAGAAATAGTAAACATGAAATATTAAATAAGAAGTAATAAATAATATGTAGCAAATAATAATTAATTATTTTTAAATATATATATATATATAATGAAATATAAATTAACTTCAATACATTTATATATGACTTATAAAAACATAAAAATATAAATAAATTTACACAAATGAATATAAATAAAACTAGAAAGACATAGAAACAACAAACCAAATAGTAGATAAAAGTATATAAAAAAATATCATATATATAAATATAAATTATTGAAAACAATTTACATTAATATACATAAATATATATAAATTTATATATATATATAAATATAGACTGATATAAAAAAAGTCATATAAATATCTAGGTATATATGATATTTTATAAATTCTCTAAATAATTTAACCAAAAATACATAATTTTTAAATATTTATATATAAACAAATCTATAGATATATGTATATAATTGATAAAAAATCAGAAAACCATGAAAAAACAAAAAAACAATATACTATAAAATCAATAGAAATGTATATTCAAGGAATAAAATCACAGTTAAACCAAGAATCAAATGAATACACCCATTAATGATGTTAAAATCACATCAAATGTTAAAAAAATCTTTATATCTAGAATGAAATCACATTTGGAAACCTTATGGGAATTTTCACCCTATAAAATTAGTAAATAGGGCTCTCCCGATGTATATAGTTTAGATCTTTTCATAGGATTTGATTTTTTATATCATAGAACCCAAATTGACACTCATATCAAAATGTATGGCATTTTTTAGTTGAAGTTTCATATTCACCATCCTTAAAAATAATAATTAATATTATTCAATTATTATTATCAAATAATTATCTAATTAAAATATACATCATTTAATTATCTTAAATTTGATTGGTTTGTGATGTATAATATACCCATGGATCAAATACTATGACCACTTGATGTTGAAATTTGATATTTTTAAAATTGTAGATTTTTGAAATTTATTTTTAGCGGTTATTTCATAAAAAATAAATCTAATTCATGGTGGTTTTTAAAATCCTATACTAAAAATAAATTTTAAAAATACAAAAGTTTGAAAATATATTTTTCAGATATTTTTAATAAAACAATATTTGTTTGGATGAAATATATAGTGATAATATTCAAACAATTAACTAAATATCCACTATAAATTTCAAATTTTCCTTTACTGTAACATAGATCCAATTCTTGATAAACATAGTAAAATAATTTCCTTTATATAATTATTCTATGAATATTCCATACATGGGCATATCAATCCATTTTACATATCCATAATTATTTATTATATCACAATCCATCAATCCCTAGCAGATAATTGTTCTTGTCTCAAACTTATCATGGTCCAAAATAGTTGACACCTACCCTATATTAATAAAAAACTATCAACATCCAATAAAAAGATTTCAGAGTTTTAATATATAAATATTATCACATCAAATTGATCATGACGCATTCCAAATTTTATGAAATATTTTATAACTATGAATTCATGGTGGGACATCATGACATAGATTTTAGCTTTATTAGGATGCATTTAGGACTTTTTATATATAAAATACACCCATAATTATTTCATATATACATGAAATATTCTATTAATATAAAATTAGAAGAATTTTAATGTGGTATTTCCCCCTTTATGTCATATTAATAACTGTTTATAGACATATAGTTCTATAAAAGGGAGTGGAAGTATTCATTAGTAAATAAAACCATTCGAATTTTTTCCATTATTTAGTAAAATTCATCCATCACTCTATAGAATATAGTATATTACAATTTTATGCTTCCCATAAACATAATTTAGGTAACAACTATAAATCTGGGAAGTCAGTGGGTTACATGGGATCCATTTAAGAATAAAATAAAACATGATATTATAGTACTATCATACGGATTCCAAATTGGTATGTCAACTGAAAGATTACCAATAATGAAGTATATAACTTCTAAATAATCCTTCAATATCGATCTGTCTCCAACTCAAGTATCACTATAGATATTTAGGTTTAAATGATCTTTAGTTATCCTATTCAAGGATATTTGATCATTTGGATATGAAGCCTAAAAGAATAAGAGATTTGGTTTTATGTTCCTTCACTTATGTCCATAATATATTTGTTGTTTTATATAATCCAATCCTTTTAATGTAATGATATCATTATATATATAGTAAATTTAACCCTATATTTTCACAAAGATCAAAATATATTGAAATATATTTTCCCCCAATGATGTTGAAGAAGATGAATAAGACCTCAGGTTCCATCTATAGATATTTTAGGAAGATGAATAACCCACTGTTGATGAACATAGGTATGGTAATATGTATACAATGGAATATAAAAAATCTACATTAATCAAAGCTAATATAAAACCTATGGAATTGATGAGACATATTTCATAAATTATGAAATATCATGAATTTATTTTGTTGAAATATATAAGGACACTCATATTGGTTATCAATGTGGCTATGAATAATTTGAGTTTTCTAGATGATGAGAACATATATAAACATACAACCAAGAGAATGAATCAGAGTCTTGCTAAAAATGTTGATGTTAGAGTTGGCATGTTGATCAAGGAAAACTATATATATAAAGTTAAATTCAAAAAGGGAATCTCAAACATCATTAACATAAAGTAAATTATCTGTATAATCCATGTACATATCTACTTTAGGGATATAAACTAGTATTTTACATAAGATGATTTTCTTATCTTGATTAACGAGATATTGTTCAATGATATTGATAGCTTCCAATACTTTTCTTTTATTGAGGGTAGTATAGATTTAAATAGATCTAAGTTTCCATTGATAATTAAAATGTCTTTTTATTCAGGTAACCATGATGGTTATATTAATATTAATAAATTCCCATTGTCTTGATGAATTATTGAGCCACATATCATCATGACATATACAATATCATTATGTAAGTTCATGTAAATATGATATGATTTCATTTGTATTATCTGGTGGTCATGTCGCATCAACACTGTGATCATTTTATTATCATGAAATAATTTTAAAAAATATACATTAGAACAACCTATAAATAAATTTCCTAAAATGCATTTTTCATGTGACATCTACGATATACCTCAACATCATAGTATACCATCAAGGAATAAATGTTGAATAGAGAAATATTAGGGAAATAATTGATATTCAACTTCCTCAAAACATCAATGAGTTTAGATTTATCCATGGATATCATTCTATAATTAAACATTTATTAGAAAATATCTATTGAAAATTTTATCCCTTCATAATGATTATGATAAATGTGCTTACCAATTACATGTACTGATTTTAAAAATCAATTTTATTTTCTCATTGAGTATCTTTTATTTCCACAAATCATGATGATATCAGAAGAAGAAAACCATCTCACCCTCTATTTGGAGACCATATAAAAATCATGTGGTACCACACTTTTATAGTGAAAAAATGATATCAAGAAAATATCATATAACATCTCAATAGGAAAATGTTTTATATTTATAGATTATTCTATAATATTGAGAAGCATTGAGTTTTGTTGATTGTGGAAATAGATACATTGAGTCATTTCCTACAATAATATGAGGTCCAATTAGCCAATCTTATCTATCCATTCTAGTATTAATTTAGTCTCTAAATTATAAGTTTAATATATCCAAGTGGGAAGTCATTCTATAGTTTTTTTATATCTAGTTCATGGCTAAGAATAAATTTAATGTGAACTCAATAAATGAGATCCTTATAGTCAATTATATTCTTGTATTTCACTATAGAAAATAGAAATCCCCAATGATGTTATATTTTCCATCAATTCCACATCCCCGAAATGGTATATGTTCTTTTATAGTGCCTCTATAATCTCAATTTGTATAATGATAGAAAACCCAAAACTCTAGTAGTTTGGAATGTATATTTAATTCAAATCCCCAATAAAAGTAGTTCTACGTGATTCTATCCCACTGCTATAAAGATACATAAACAATATTGTAGAAAGAAATAACCTCATAAAAGGCTTTGAGAATCACATATTCTTACCACATACATTATTTAATAAAACATGAGGCTTATATTTTGAAATTAAGAAAATAAATTGTAATAATTCCTTCATGAAGGAATAAATTATTCTCCTTAAATATTATATATATGTATTCATAGATAAATTCAAATATAGTGAAAAAATAATCTCAAATCCTACATTTGTAGCACACCCAAGAAGATGCATTGGATAATGTATTCATATCTATTATTGATTCAGATCAATATGGGAAATGTTTTCACAACAAATTTAAAGGATGGTGTCAAAATTCATCATTAATGTCGTGGAAATGATTAATGAGGGTGACACGACCACTATTTGAGGAAAAACTCTACACATGAAGACCAATTCCACAATCGGATGGATGTATACCAAAATATATTACCTCAAAAATAGGATTCTCCTATAAAATTTGGATGAGATGAAATAAGTCCATCATTGGGATAAAATTTTATTATATAACCATAAATTCCATGAAAATAATTTAACATTATCCTTTATGGGATTCCTCTTTATAAGTATTTAATGGTGATATACCCTTTAAGTTATACAAGACACATAGTTGTGAACATATGAATCTAACTTTTCATTAGAAAATGTCATTTATCAAATAAATAGACCATAATACGTTTTGATGTTAGTGAAGTGGGATTTTATATTGTTTAGAATTATGATCCATTATTTTCATATACATTCCATCTTCATCCATAACCCCTATAATTGATTCCCACTACCATATATTCTTTGACATTTTTTATATGGGAAATATATTTCAAGGGTCCATATTCTGTATAAATAGCTAGGTTTTAAAAATACATCATTATTACTACTAAATTCTTAAACATATGGGCTTAGGAAATATTTTTCAAGAAATTTGGATAAAAAACAATAATCATTTTCATGATTTCCAATATAATTACAAGATTTTGTGTAATTAAAACTGTGTTAATGGAAAATAACACCATTTGATATGGTTATAATATTATAATTATATCTTAAAAGTGAAATATATTTTCCAATAACATGTCACACTATCATGAAGTACTGAAATGGAAAATAGAGGCACTAAATAAAATTCTACTGATATCCATTAAAATTTGTAAGAAATGGATAAAAAATCCTTCCTAGAGAATTTTAAATAATCTATATAGATTTATTACTTCATTAATATACTATCACAAATGAATCCTCATATACTTTTTTATGGGATAATTGAATTTCTAAAGTTGAGGTCTAATTTTTGTAACACCACATTACTGTTTTTCATTCATCCAATAGAAACCAAGGAAAAATCTACGAACTCCCATGATACATGAGAAGAATCCTTCAAAACTAGATATTAAATGGTAATTTTCTTATTCTAAAAATAATATTTTTTCCTAAAAAACTTTTTCCTTTATCATAATTAGTAGAGAATAAATTCTTCCTACCACTACTATAAGTTTTTCCTCGAAGTACATAGAATGATTTCACAACAAGTTCAAAATATCCTTTTGTCATTATGTTAAATGTTATTATAAATATTTTACACCATATATCCCTAAACTATTAAATGTTTTAAATTCGGCAAGAACCTAAAATAATCTGAAAGGAATATTATATTGGATAAAATTTTTAAAAATACCCCAATATAAGAGATTAATATGCATGATTGTTTAATTTTCCATGATATTTATTGTTTACCTATCCTTTGTCAAATTTACCAATTCACATATCTATGTGTGGCATGATTCGTGTTATTTCATGATATGAAGTGATTCATGTATCTCTAATACAAGCCCATCCATAGTTTCTTGTGTTAATGATGACCCCTTTCTAGGGATGGAGCACTTCCTCATTTATTTTGGGTTTTGTATCTCTCCCCATCCATGACACCAATATATCACTTCTAATCTCTCTTGAATAATAAATGAATCTCTTTATAGGATATCCTAATAAGGATAACTATTATATTGATTCTAGTAAGAAAAAAATATAATGTGAGTCTTTTATACCACGTCTTTCTTCTAGATGAAGATTCAATCTTCATATAGTACATCATTTAGAAGTTGAGACTATAAACAGATTGTGGAATGCATTTTCAAAGATAGGTATTTAGATGGGCCCATTCAAGTTATCTTGGTATTAATATTCCATTCACATAATTTTCAACCTTTCATACACTAGGAAAACTATTCACGTCATTTCAATGTTCCACTTATAAATGGTATATATATGTGAAACACCATTTATGAATATTTTGATTATTTATTATTATTATTTCATGATAAATAGTGACACATAAATAAAAATTTCAATGATTAACTTCAAATTTAATGTATTTAACCCCATATATAATGTTTCATCAGCCCTTATATTTATAGATATTTATATTCATCAACCATATAGTTAGATTCCATATATAAGAACCCAAAATTCCTTATCTGAGGTATGACCATAGATGTTCCCAATGGTTTAATCCCATACATGACTATAAAATCCCTTATCATAAAACAATATAGTGTAGGATTTATATTCAATGGGATACATAGTGATTAAATTATTACTTTTCATAGACTATGACTTATAATATATATATATAATTCCACACCCAACATCATGTTTTATTATTATCATATCACCATTATATATAAGACAATATTTTGGGATTCTATATCACTGGAAAGAATAATAAGTGGAATGATTCATGTTTTTATAGAATACATATTAACATATAAACCATGAATTTTACACCCATACATCATTTTTATCATAATAATATTCCCAATAATCATAATATTTGGTCCCTTAAATTTATATTAGAAGCCTTAATTATCCCTCATCAGGATATAGTCATTTCAACATGATAAGTATTCATGAAACTATTCATATTATCACATGATATGTAGTAAAATCTAGCTTATTTATATTTTCCTCTCCATAAATCTCTTAGATTTTAAACTTGAACATCACCTATAATTCATGTAGAGTTTTCCTATATGGGTCTAATAGTGAGAAAAATCCATTTCATCCATGTCACAAGAACTATATCTATGAAAAAAATTATAAAAAAGAATTATTATTTTATTAAATTAAATTCAATGATACCAATGTCCACTATGCATGAGTCTAAACATTTTATAATTGTAACTTTTCATTGAAACATAAATTTATTCCATCTATGCCTTTTACTCAAGATTTCAAAAAATCAACATATGGTCTACTTTGAAATACAATAAAATTATTATAGTGGTCTATCATAAATAAAAAAACCACTAAAAGATATCCCAACAATGCAAAGGATCCTTGAATAAGGATTATAGATATATGCCTTCACTAGGGTAAGATCCCCTCTTACTTATGAAAACCCAAACCTTCAATCTTGTGTACAATCTCTGAATCTTATTATAGGACCAATTTTATAGTGTAAAAAATAATATTATGGGTTCATACATATTATTTATATCTATGATGATATTATCTTATAAAAAAACATCTTGAATTATTTCTATCACCATTGGATATATAGTGATGGCTAGTTCTATTATCATGGATTTAACCACATATCCCAATAATTAAAAATATTATTACCAGTGTATTGTGATCCTATTAGTGACTTGTATTTCTATAGTAGACTATACAGTATTATAATTTTTATTTTATAACAACTATATGTGGATTAATTAATTTTATATTTGGATATATAGTGACATATAAACCACATTCATTTGACCCATGTAAAAATTAATTTCAATTTCTATTCCACATTAGCAACCCATCATAAGCTAACAATAGTTAGCATGGGGATGGAGTGTTCCGATCACTATTTTAATATCATATTCACCAAAATCATACATCACATGTTGAATGTTTTAATCACCATAGATAAAAATGGATATAGGTAATGATCACATTCAACTGAAAAATAACACATTCTCCTAGTAACGATATATGAGCCTCCATATTGTTCACCATGACCAAGGCCCATTCCTCATCTGAAGGAGAATATATGATTACGACATCTTCCCTCAAAAACATTTTTTTGGAAACTATTATTCATTTATCAACCAATTATCTTTATAAACACACATTTTCAAACTCATTATTTCCTCACTCTTATTCCTTGCCAATGATTTAAATCATTCTTTTCCCTGGGTGATAGGTCACTCCTAGCACTAGAAACCTATTTTTTTTTCACACCCTCAAACATGTAATATCACCACCCATCCCAAAGGTCCCTGGTCTTGACTAACCCATACCCACCTCCCATAAGTTAGGGGATGGTGAATAGTACTGAAGGTGTTAACAAGCTTGTGAGAGGCATTTTCTATAGTACCTGTACACAAACACACATTCCAAACCACACCCCAACACACTAAATGTTGGAAAAGAAAACCACTACAACAATGAAAAGTGCAAGTACAACTGAAAGTAAGTGGGATAGAAGAAAAACCCAATACATAATTTAAAACAGAAAAATACAAAAAGAAAATTTGATGGTCATCCATTGAAATCCCTACATTATAATGGGAGTAGTAAAATTTCTGGATGTCAAAGCAGTATGTCATGTCAGCCATGTCCTATTGGGCCATACCTAGTCCTATTCCACCATGTCCACCATAATATCAACTGTCAGTCCCGTCTCCCTGAGACCCTAGTCAAAACGTCGGTCAACAACACAATACACAACACGTGCAGAAGAATTCCATGTACGGGTGAGAAACACAGTACTTACTAGGGACCATAAAAAAGGAAAGACCACACAAAAATTCCTCAAAGTAATGTATGAAACACAAGACAACTCACACTAAGTACATTCAAAGGTAGTAATACTATCATCATCATTCACAATGTCGAACACCTCATAGAATAGTCAACTCCTCCTATAGAGAGTACAATGGGATTTCCAAGTCATGAAGATGAGCTTCCCACTACCCTTGGACTACATAGATACCCCTACACATTGCGTATCATGGGGAAACAAAGTCACAGAGGTAATATTCCCACTCATCATGACCTACTTGAGATCTTCTCCTCATCACGTAACATGGGCCTACAAAGTCACCCAGTGGGGCTTCCATCCATGGGCGTTCGAAGTCACGTAGAGGTACTTTCTTATGGGACAAATGTCAGTAGTCTTCAGGTCTTTTCAAGTCACATGGTTTTGTTCATTGTGAGCATAGGATAACTACACCTCAAGCCATTCGGTGCATCTCAACATTCACAGAAGTCACCATAGAGAATTCCAGAAGATCT
Source organism: Viscum album (assembly GCA_963277665.1). Lineage (NCBI taxonomy): Eukaryota > Viridiplantae > Streptophyta > Magnoliopsida > Santalales > Viscaceae > Viscum > Viscum album. The sequence continues at coordinate 447,671,639 of OY728157.1, read as the reverse complement.
TCCTTATTGAGAGGGTTACAAAGCCTCAAACTTCTTGTCAAACAGATGCATAGTTTGAAGGATACAGTCGTTTTAGTAACCAAGGGGCTTGTTACGAAGGGGACTGGTCTGACCCGGTCAGACAGAACCAACCAACCTCGCCCAACGGTCTCACATACCCCGGTTCATTATGATGGAATCGACTCCACTTGGTGTAGGCCAAGGTCATTGTGGTCTAGCCTTGCTAGTGGGGTATCCCAATAGGTCTCATTGTCCCATGCCCGGTTGTCCGAGGGTCCAGCCGACTAAGTCTCCTGACGACACACTCTAGTCCGGCCTTACACTAAAGAGCACATGATTCCGGCCTACCGGTGCGGGTTGGGACAACTAGGTTCATGTCTAGCCCATTGGTGTTGGTCCAGCCGGTAGGCGTGGTCTGACCTGCTGGGCCTAGGTTTGACCCTCATGGAAGTGGGACCGACCCGACATGCTGGGGGCTCGACCCGCCGGCTGCTGGGGGCTCGGCTACGCGGTGTGGACGGCGGTGCCGACAAGTAGGGGCGTGGCCTGGTTACTGCCTTCGGGTCCACCTATGGCCTATAAAGTGTGGGGCCCTTCCAATAGCAATAGTCGATGGACCACATATTCGATAGCCATTCAGACGTCCCGAACATGGGTTGTCCCAAAACGCGGCACCCCACCTAGCATCGCGTCATCCAATGGACCGTTGTGGTTGACGAGCTGCAGATTCCTAATCAATGTTTCCCACTAGAACAATCCAGCTCCTCCCCTTGGCCAACAGGGATGGAAACCTCTCTTATTGATTCCAGCACCGACAAGGTGTTTAGCAAACCACCAAATGCACTCATGTGGTACGTTCTTCGAGTTGTCTACATCTTTGGCCTCCGTGGAGCGCCATCTTCACCGTGAGGATCCCAAAACTGAATTTCGTTCATTTAAAGGGTATGACCACCAATAATGAACATGCGGGGGCACTAGGGTCCTGTTCGTGTCGGTCTGGGGCCACTACATTTGAGGTTTAAATATGGGGAGGTTTTGGGAGTTTTTGGTCAATCATTCTACGCCATGATATGAACCTCGAATAAAATAAACCTAAGAATAAAACACCCTCCCACATAACGCATGAATCGTAGATCAACATTTTCATGGGTTGATACTTGTTCATCATTTTTTAAAATTGCCGGGGAATAACATCAAATCAAAAACCCCTACCTCTTATGATGTGTGATGCCCCTACATTTGTCCTCATGGGATTATGACATCAACATCTCCTCCTAGATCCAATCATTGAAAGGAATTAAAGATTATGAAGTTCTACCGGTGTTCGTTGTTCTTCGATGTGGTGGAATTATGTCTGAGGTTTTCCAGAGAATCCTATAAATTTTTAATATTTATTTCCCCCACATGTTGATCTAAAAAATGATCACATAGCAGCATTCCCTTGCCAATTTTATAAAACAAAATTAATCTATTTTCTATGAAATAGAGTTGGTATTATGTGTAATTGAACTATCGTTATTCTACGAGTTAACAACCCATTAATGATCCTCAATAATGTGCATCGTCACTACCCCATCGATGCCCCATAGGGTCATCGTCTGCCACTAAACTCTGAGAAAGAATATAAAATAAATAAATTATTTTATTTTATTATCTTTCTCAAAAATTCTGAAAAAATAACCTTTCTACATATCCCATACAGGCAGAAGTTAAGTCCTTTCTCGGAGAATATCTACATTCTAAAATAAACAGTGTCGTCTGATTTTTAATCTGAGCACCAGTTCAAAAGATAGTAAATCACACTTGAAAATTTACTGAACATACTTAAAAAAAGTTTGAAGTATCGTTATGGGATCTCCAAGCCTCGAAATCACATGCTGTTGAATTTCTTGGTTTTGAAATAATTCCAAATAGTTAAAAAAACTACACTGAAATTTTGATATGTTACATTATCCCCACCTTAGGGCTTTACATCCCATTAGGGATAATCAACAACTAAATAAAAATATGGGGGTACAAAGCCTAAATATGAGCCTCCCACTATCTTTTGCACTTCTGGAGATTCTCAGGCTTCCATCGGATGCACCTTGAGGAATATACCACCCACATAGGACCCTCTTATGGTGATCCTATATCTCAATTGGGAAAGACACAATCATCTCCCATTATCAATTTCCAGCTCACCTGAGTTGATGAAGTGCAATAGATCATGCACGTACCTCCTTATGTGTGATACATGGTAAAAATCACGCACTTGGTTCATCTATGGGGGAAGAGATAGGTAGTACTTCACCTTTCAAACATTGTTCAGGATCTATAAAGGTCTTTTGAACCTCAGAGATATCTTGTCTCCCTGGAAAAATATCTTCAATCCTCATCAGGGTGAGACCCAAAGGAACACATGATCGCCTTCCTCAAACTCCAAGGGTCTCTATCTCCTATTTACATAAGGATTTTACCTTCTTTGTATAGTCATCATCTGCTCTTATATGACCTGCACCTTCTTGAGGGTAGCCCATTCAATCATTGGACCCATGAGTGCCGACTCCCATGCGTCTATCTAGCATAAGGGTGATCAGCAAGGTCGCTCGTAAAAGTCCTCAAATGGTTCAACGCCAATGGTGGAGTGATAGTTTTTTTATATTTAAAATACACCAGTATAATATGGTCTTCCTAACTACCACCAAATTCAAGGATGCAAGCACGAAGCATTTCTTCCAAGGTCTGTATGGTCTGCTCTGTCTAACCATCCGTCGAGGGATAAAAAGTTGTTCCCAAGCATAGATTCATCCTAAATGCCTCTTGAAATCCATTCCACAACAGGGATGTAAGTCGAAAAGCATGATCTGAGATGATCATCTAAGGAACCCCGTTGAGCCACACTATCTATTGAATTTAGTGGATTCTCCTGCCTTCTATCGATTCATGCTACTGGATGTGTTGGAAGTGAGAAGACATGGTGATTCGATCAATGATCACCCAAATAGAGTTGTGACCTCTAAACATATGTGGTAACCCCTCCATGATGTACATTGAAATATCATTCCATTTCCACTCTGGTACCTCGAACAGTAGAGTCAAAACAGGTGGATCCTAGTTCTCAGCCTTCACTTGCTAACAAGTGAGGCATCGTGAAATGAACTCAGCCACTGGTTTCTTCATTCCTAGCCACCAGTATTGATGTTGGAGGTATTAGTACATCATTGGTATACTAGGATATACTGCCAGAGGGGATGTATAGAGATACCTCAATACTTCATCCTGTAATGTCACTGGCACTATAGTGTTCCCTCTAAAAAGAATGATGTGCACCCCACCTAATGAAAATCCACCAGGAAGCCATCCTGAGGATATTTGAGCACACCTATCCTCATAGTCAACATCCCCCAATTGTGCCACCATGACTCACTATAAGAATGGGGGAGTAACAACCATCAAATAGAGGTATGCAGATTCACCATCATTATGAAGGATATCTTCATCACGACTAAATACATTGACGCCTCAATCAGCAGCTCTGACCTTGTCCTTCTACTAATCACGTCTTCCACCACATTCCAATTTCTAGAAGTACAGACTATATCAAAATAATTATCTTAGAGGATACCAAGCCATCACTGATATTTCATGTTCAGGTTATTTAGGGAGAATATATACATGAGACTCCTGTGGTCGGAGTAAATGGTGAACTGATCACCCATCAAGTAGTGATGCCACATCTTCAAGGCCATGACCACTAATTCTTACTCCGGGTCATGGGTCTTATAGTTCTGTTCAAGATTCCTCAACTACAGTGAGCCGTAGGCGATAACCACATACTCCTGCATTAGGACACAACTGAGCCTGTTCCCTAATTCATCGTAGTAAACTACATACCCAACACCCTCCTCTTTTAGTATCAATATGGGGCACTAGTCTGTCTCCACCTCTATTCCTGGAAACTCTGCTGGTATTTTTCCATCCACATGAAGGGATGTTTTATATGTGTTAACACCGATAAGGGTGCTACTACCTTGGAAATGTTACGTACAATCCTACAGTAGTCACCATCCAAACCATAGAAGCTTCGTAACTCAGTCACGCTCCGTGGTGGATCCCAACAACCCACTACCTCTATCTTCACAGGATCTACTACAACTCCAGACTCCAAGATGACGTGTCCTAGGAAATGGAAATCATGAATCTAAAACTGACACTTCATGAGCTTATGATAATGTTGGTTCTATCTTAGTGTATATAGGAATATCCGCAAGTTTATATCATGTTCCTTTTCCAACGTTGAGTACACCGAGATTTCATAGATGAAGAACATGATGAACCTGTTGAAGTAGGGACAGATTATCCTATTGATGAAGCCCATGTACACTTTTGGAGCATTGTTCATGATGAAATTAATCACCAGGAACTCATTGTGGCCATACAGACATCTGAAGATTGTTCTTTATAAATCTGTATCTAGTAACTGAAGACAATGATAGCTAGATCTAAGTTCTATCTTTGAGAACCAATTCACTCCCTTCAGCTGGTCAAAGAGGTCATCAATTATCGATAGTGGGTACTTTTTCTTCATTTTCACCTAGTTCATGTGCCGAAAGTCCATGAAAACCTCAAACTACCATCTTCGTTCATTGAAAAAATCACTAGGGCTGTCCATGGTGAAATATTGGTCCCTAGAAAACCCATCTTCTAAAAGTCCTCCAGTTGTACCGTAACCTTCCAATGCTCTAAACGTGCCATTCGATATGATGGTGGGGATATTGGTGTCGTCTAAGTGTACAGGTCAATACAGAATTATACCTACCTATGAAGAGGTATCCCTGAGACCTGATCACAGAAAAAATCCTCGTACTCTACCACCACTACATGGACGAATGGACTACTATCATCAACCGCACTGAGGGTGTGTGTATCCAACTAATGAGTTATTAGGTGTACCATCCTCTTAAAGAGTCTGACCAACATCGCAAAGGTTTCCTTCATTCCGATGAAGGAAAACATGGTCCATCTCCCAGGACACACCACATTGTATGCATTAAATAGTCAATATGAGCATTGAATTTGGATAACATGTCCATACCCATGATGACATCATACGACCTCAAAGTCGCTACTATGAGATCCCATCCAAAGATCTATCCTCCTAGAGTAAGTTCACACTGCCAGAACCAATGTGTAATCATATAATCCCCCCGCGTAAGAGTCTGTAGCCATAAGGATCGAGCCAATGGCTCCAAAAAAATCTATAGGCTCTAAATTGGAGTTAGGGAAAAAAGGAGTTACTAGATTCTATGTCAATAAGTAATGTATCTATGGAGGAAAAGATATAGGTCATAAATCAGATCATGTGTGGAGCACCGTAGTCATAAGCCTATGCTTCCTAGAGTTGTGATCGACCATATCCACCTGCTCCATATGGCTGGGGTGGACCACCAGGGGTGGTGGAAATAACACCTAAAACTGTCTCCCACCACCTACTTCTTGGCCTACTCCCCTGCCACCTCTACAGCCCTGTGGACCACCTCACTCCAACAGATGTTTCTTCCATAGCATCCCCTCAACCATTTTTCGGTCATCTGTATGACTTGTCAGGTAGTCATGATATATGTGTCCCTTACCGCCGCATGAGTAACAAATCCTAGCCCCTATCTGACTCCCTCAGGCAGGGGAGTCTCACACTGCTGACCCTAAGTCCTTGAGTTAGCCTCTAAATGACCTGGCCCACATGGGCCCACGCGTCTACTATCTGCGGCCTGCCAAAGAATCCACTTAATGTGGTCTGGTGGTAGCTCTAGCTATGGGATCTTGATCAAAAAATAATCTCTCCAGTAGAAGGGCTCGATCCTACACCACAGACTAAGTAGGGATGCTGAGAGACACCACTAAATCCATGCTCTCCTGCCTGAGTCCCAAATCAATTGATCGATCCATGAATAAAGAGTCTCACACCATATATGTGGAGTAGAGAGAGTGATCCATGAGCCTTGTCGTGTACTCAGACACCATAATGATGTCCTACTATAAGAGAAGAATCTCGGGGATGTGCATAGAGCACATGGCCGTGGGGAAAAACTCCTCTCAAAAAAGCCTCTCGAAGTCAACCCAAGTAAGGGACACCTAATCATGAGTCTAGATGGTCAAACATAACCATCATCCTACTGAGCCTTGTATAATGATCTCTACCAAGATATCTATCTAGTCAGGCAGTGTCCTCACTAAAAGGAAGACCCATGGCACAGCTTCCAGTAAGTCCTCAGCAAACTGAAGATCTGCCTCTCCCCTAAACCACAGAGGTCTCTATCTCTAAAACTCGTATAGGGTATTGAGAATATGAATGTCCTCTGATAGAACCGATTGTAGTAGATGCTGACCATAGGGTGGTGGTTGCATTAGTCCACCACCTGTTGGGCCATATGTAGAACTGGTACTGGAAGAAAACCATTGTTGTGAGGCAGGCTATCCTCTTGACCTCGTATCACGATCCTTCCTGGTCGTTAACATGGATGCATCCTGGTATAGGTCATGATGTACCACGGTTATAAGGTTATACCTGGTGAGTTGAATTTTATTAAAAAAACTTAATGAGACACTTATGCAACGAATTTTATCTTTTATTTAGCTGAAAATAGAATTCAATGTCCTTGATTATGGATGCGTCGGCCACCGTACCAACACTGGACTCCTTGAATCTAAAAGTACAACTCATAACACTTAACATTATTTCACCAAATCAAAACAAAATACAATCGGTAATTGTAGTAGGATCAACCAACCTCTAATGCCACTTTTTCATGACCTATCCTCTAGGACTCGTGATTTGACAACACCATGCCCGCCTCCCATAGGCCCAAGGCTGGCGACTAGCACCGAAGGCATCAAACTTCAAGTGGAAAGCATTTTCCATTCTACTTGTATGCACACACATGAAAAACCACATCCCAACAAACTAAAAGGGGGAAAAGAAAACCACTTAAACAATGATGGGTGCAAGAAAAACTAAAAGTATTTAGGCCAGAATAAAAACCCAACAATAAACTGAAAATAGCAAGGTATAAAACGAAAGTCTTATAAACACCCACAAGAATCCCCACTTAATCTTGAGAGTAAGGAAGATACTATAACACTAAGTAGTATGTCATGTATGCCTAGTCCTACTGGGCCCCGCCTAGTCATAGGCCACCATGTCCACCATCATAGCATCCTTCAATCAAATCTCCCTGAGCATCCCTGTCAAAATGTTGGTCATCTGCACTAGACATAACACATGTGGTAGAAGATAGTGCAGGGGTTAGTAACATATTACTCAGTAGGACCCTAAAAAAATGAAACACCACACAAAAAATCCTCAAAGTAAAGCACGAAACACAAGATAACTCACACTAGGTACATTCTAGGGTTGTAATAGTAGTATCATCAGTTACATCATCAAACACCTCAGATGCTGAAGAACTCCTCCTTTAGTGAGTACAGTGTGCCTGCAAGTTCATGAAGATGTTCTTTCAACTAACCTTGGGCTGCTTAGGTATTCATCCCCATTATGTACCGTAGGCCTGCAAAGTCACATAAAGGTGCTTACCAATAATCACTACCTACATTGGTAATCCTCCTCGTCAGGTACTATGGGACTACAAAGTCATAGAGAGGTGGTTCCCATTATGGGCTTTCCAGGTCATAGAGAGGTGCTTCCCATTGGTCCAAAAGTCACAAGTACATAGGTATCATCAAGTCACATGGTTCTCTATATAGTGAAATTTGGAGAACTTCTCATCATGCACTTCTTCGAATCTCAACTTCTTTTAATATCACCATAGATCATTCCAAAATATCTACCACATCAAGAGGGTCCCAATGTTGCAATAAACCCATCAAAAAAGACACCTAGTATGCAAGATAATCATGATTTAGTAACTAGGGGACCAGTTACGATGGGTCCTGGTCCGACCCGGTGAGACCGACCCGACTCAGCCGTCCCAGGGGTCCCACAAACCCCAATTCATTAATACAGACTCTACCCGACAAGGTTCTGGTCGTGGTCGGTCTTGTCTGGCCTGGTTACTGGGATATGACTAATAGGCCTCCCTGGACCCAACCCAATTGCCCGAGTGTCCATCCCACTAAGTCGCTCAATGACCTGGTCTAGTCTAGCCCATCTTGAATAGGGAATATGTCATGACGCTGGTGCGGTCCAGCCCACTGGAAGATCGGACCACCAGCTAGAGACTGACCATGTTGTGCAGTAGGTGGTTCTAACCTGCTGATATGTGTCATGGCTATTGGGTCTGACTCCCCTTGTGGCCCAAATGGAATGAGGCCCTTCTACCAGTTGTATTCGATTGACCATAGCTTCGCAAGCCATCCAGATGGCTCGGACACGGGATGTCCCTCCCCATGGTGTTGCGTCTGGCTCCGCGTCCTTTAGTGAGCCACAACAGCTGTAGAGCTGTAGATTCTAGGTCAACACGGACCGCTAGTGCAGGCCGCCTCCTCCAGTCAGCCGGTGGGCCCATCCACTGCTACTGCCACTGTCGGCGTGCCTGTAGGGACTATAGTGGACCACCGAACGTGCTCATGTGGTCCGTTATTTGAGCCATCTATGACTGTGGCCTCTGGGAAGTTCCCTCTTCATGGAAGGGATCCAAAACCTGCATTGTCTTCATTTTGAGGGTATGGCCACCAATAATGAACATGTGAAGGTGCTTGAGCCATTTCCATGTCGGATCGCAGCCTCTATATTAGAGGTTTAAATATGGAGGAGGTTGAGGGTGTTTTTGTTCAATCATTCCATGCAATGATTTGGACCCAGAATATAATATCCCTCAGATTTAAACACCCTCTCGTATAATGCATGAATCACTGATCAAACTAATCATGGGTTGATCTATGTTCATACTTTTTAGAAATTGATTGGGAAGAAATTAAAATCAGAAACCCCTCCCTCTTAAGATATATGAAATTGCAGTGTTCATACTTGAGGGATTATGATGTCAATGTTGCTTCTCAGGTTTTATCTTTGAAAGGCATCGAATATGATGTTGTTCCTCCTGTTTTCATAATTATTTTCTAGCTTGGAAGTCCGTTGTGGTTCTCCAGATAATCCTCCAAATTTTTAATCCTTATTTTATCAACGTGTAGAACTATAAATAAGAGCATATAGCTGTGTTACCATTATGATGAGATGTCACGACATTACACTGTTTTATTTTTGAAAGAGAGTCGATGTTTCACATCATTAAAGCATCATTATGCTGTAAGTTACCAAGCCATTAAATGAGCCTCATTAATTCGCATTGTAATTACACCCTCGCATCCCCCAATATCTCTGTCCTTCACTCCATGGTGAGAATGAAAATAAAAACTCTTTTAAAATCTTTTATTATTTTTTTCTCAAAAAGTCTAAAAATTTAACATTTCTTCTCAGCCCTTTCCAGTCGATGTAACGTCTTTTCTAGGAAAATCATTGTGTACTTCAATAAACAGTTCCTCCAAATTTTTAATCTGATCATTAGATCAAATGATATAAAATACCACACGTACATTTACTGAACATATCTAAAAATGTATAAAATCACATTTTGGGCTTTTCGGGCCTCAGAATCACATGCCATCGAATTTTGAGGCCTAAAAAAATTCCATATAATTAAAAAAATACATATAAATTCTAAGATGTTACATATAGTTCAATCAATATGACATTGAAAATGTGGGTCTGTCTATGAGATGATAAATAATATAATTTGACTCTTTATTGACACTATGTTTTCCCCACCAATTCTATACACATTATCTCACTCTTTGGTCAAGGGTGCATGTCCTTATGTTTCAACCACAATTTACACAAATTTGTTTTACCTTTAGACTCTATAAAATCATGGTTTGAAACATATAACCATACTATACCAGAATGATATCCAAAAGATATCTTATAGTAGTGTATGAGTATTCTTGTTCATATATAGTCAACAATTCCCATGTTTCTAGGTTGATCCAAAATTATGTTGGTCAACGAAACATGACTTTAATCTCCATCCATTGACGTTAAAAGAAATATGAAGTTAAAATTTAGTGAACCAAAAAATATCGTGATAGAAAAATATTATATTTTAAATGGAAGAGACCTTGAGGTAGTCAGATTGAAAACTACTAATGGGCAGACTAATAAGTAATTAAGAGAAGCTCGTTGCAACCACTGATCTTGGAATAAGATAGAGTTACTCTTACTTATGTCATGAATATGAGCTATGAAATGAAATGGATACATTTTAATTCATGAAAATTTCACCAATTCAAATTGATCACACCTTCCAATATAGATGATATTTTGTTAAATCTGTTCCATGTTATATCCATTAATCTTAATAGTTGGTTATGTACATGGTGGAATTTTTTCTAGGTTGATAATACCCTTGATTAATATCCTATTATCTATAAAATTATTTAATCTATTAAATATTTAAATAATTGGAAACCCTTCATGGATATTTTTAATGGGTTTATTTCACTCCAAAAGGAATCCATTTAATAGTAATGCTGATTTTACCATTATATTTAACAACACCATGTAGAGTCATATTTAAAATGTAGTAGAATACCATATCACCCAAATTATTATTGGTAACACTTTAGTAAAAAATGTAATTCAAGTACCTGTATGTGTTATTTCTTTTTATTTTTTTTCCAATCACATAATTTTTAAATTGAAATTTCTAGTGTTTTAATTTACAAAATCAACAACCCAAATAATCATGGGGATTTAGATAACCGCACTATTATTTTTTTCATTATACTCATTTAGTATGAAATATTTTATAATATTTTTTTTCTACTATTTATATTATTATAAATTTCCCATGACTAAAATATATAATATTCATGGAAATATGACCCAAAATGACATAAACCTATCTTAAAAGTGGGTTAAAGTGGAATTGGGATATCATTTATGATAGTTTTACAAGACCCTTATTAATTAGTATATAGACTAATCATCTTGGTTATATCTATTCAACTTTAACATTATTATTCACCTGTACAACCAAAAAGACCATAATCTATAAATTTTCATGGTGAAAATAATGGCTATGGTGAATTCTAAAAAAAAGGATTTCTATGAATATTTTAAATAACCTCACTAGTCATGAAGAGCTCAGAAAAATCCTATGTTATTGAAATTGAAAATTGGAAAAAAGAATTATCCAATTGAAAAAACATAAATGGTGGATTTAAACAACACCTAAAACCTATCAAATACACCTCATCATTTTCTTATTAGAAAAAATTATTATAAAAAGGAAAGTATAAAATTTTATTCATATCCAGCCTATAACCATAGCGAAATGAAATATTTGATCATAAGCTCCCCTGATCATAAAAGAAGTTATAGAAATTATCTAATTATCATACATATGTTTGGATTCTAGTGAAGAATACAGAATATGGAAATTTTAGTGTTCCTAATCCCTGTTGGACATTCAAATACCAATTCCAAAATCCCCATCATTATTGTCATTATGATGAGTCATTCGCCAAGATTTTCTTATACTGATGGTATTTGTGCCTTTATATTTTCCGTATATATATAGGTATAAGATAGAAATTCAAGGATTTTGAGACATCCTATATCATAATTAATAGAAACACCCCTTATTTTAATTGTATATTCACCACCGAATATTCCCAACTAAATCTTTATAAGTGAAAAAACATAGGAAGAAACCAAATTCTATATTCATTCTTATTAGAAGTTCTACCTCCCTTATGATGATGGTATATATTCTACTATATTCATCATGTATATATCAATCTTGTTGTAAATGTTTAAAATAAATTATATAGATTCTTACACATAATTCAATCATTGATTTTTAAATTATCATTTACATGATCCATTGCCATTCAATATTACGATAGATTCTGTTGTCTAGAATTTACATGTCAAAATTTTCCCAAGTTATCATGAACTTTTAGTTGAGATGATACAAGTGTAAAGAAATTTGAATACAATTCAGTACAGAAGAACATTTCCAATTATCAAGTAATACGAATCGGTGCGTCGAAAAATTATATCAACTAATTATTTTAAAAAAAGGATGGGGATATTAAATGTATTGAAACAATATAGAATTTTATGAACCCAATCACATATTTCTTCAATCTCTTGTATATATTCATTGATATAGAATCAAATTTTAACTAGCTCTACAAATTTTCTAATTATATTAGTTATAATCTCTCTTCTATTAGGTAAACATTAGCTTCCATAATTATGGAAGATTTAGGATACCTTTAATGTTCTTCTAATCCTCTAATAGTTGAACTCAACTCATTATGAAGGATATTTACAATGATTTACCCTTTATTAAATATGAATTTTCTTCGTTTTTACGACCTTAATATAATGATAATTTTCTTAAACCTCTGCAACTATGATATACATATAATGTTTTATATATTTTTATAGTAATGTTATAGTTGGGACACAATCTCATACTCCATCTTCTTATTGATTTCCTTCCAAGAAACATGAATAGTTTTCTAATTAAACCCCCAATATTCTTGGATAATAATCATATAGAAGAGAATACGAAATGTTATATAAGATCCTAAATGAGGTTTTAGTAGATAAACCTATAGATTTCAATACAAAATTTATTCTATGAAGAACGTTTTAATGAATGTGATTCCTGATATAGATCATAATCAATATTTGAGACTAGAAAAAATTAATTTAATAATTAAATAAATGAGGAATGTTTTCCTCAACATATAATCTATTTATAATATAATAATCACAGTCACTATTTGGAATTTTAGATATAATGTTGGGATGGTAGACATATTTAAATCTCCGTGCACTGGAGAAGGTACTACTTTAGAAATAATTATGGATACCCATGTCATCATCTATGTGTAAAAATATATTAAATGTGTTTTAGATATTCAACTACAATAACAGGAGGGTTGTGTTTCTCAACAGATGTCATACCCTCTAATATTGAAGAAAGAATACATTGTACTAAATTTCCCTTAACCGCTACAACATGGACATTTTTCATTGATGTCAATCATAATTTATTATTACTGGTAAATTATTTCATCATTTCATAGATTGATCAATTATAGAATTTATTTATTTATAAGGTATAGTTTTTGAGAAAACATTATGGTATTATCCAGTAGGGTTGAATGGATCCACCCTTACTAATTTATAGACCATTGATTTCTCAACATGAAGAGTAAACATGGATATATTCTCATATTTATGGAAAAAATGGATATAATTTCAAAAGAAATGATTTTATAATAAATGAGTTCAAATAATCATTCACTAAAACAAAATAATTGAAAAAAATTAAAAGATAGTGATTTACACCCATCACACTCCATATTGATGTCCATTAATCATAAAGAGGTAAATTGAGAGCCAAACACTAATAAAATAACATATATTTGGGTAATAAAATTAAAGAGTTAAATTATCTGTATTATGATATAGAATGTAAAGAAGATATTACCTGATATAATAATTTCACATGGGGGTCATAGTTGATCCTTTAACTCTTTTTTCAGAATAGACTATTGATGATTGCACTGTAAATGTCCCTTATTCAATTTTTGTAAAAACCATAGATGTTTCACATTAATTAAATATTGGTTTTGAGGGTTTAATATCAATTAAACATTGAACCCAAACTAATACATAACATTTCTATGTAGTAAATAAAATTAAATGGATAAACAGTGGTAAATTAATTATGTATTAAATATATATATATATATATAATATAATTATCACTTTAACTATCAACTCATCTAGTTCAGATAATAAACTAATGAATTTACTTGTATAAAATTTTATTTAATTTAATGAGGATATATTTTTATACAAGTAAAGGATTATCACTTGTTTAATTTGTAATCTATAGGAAGTGGAAATAATAAAACATAATTTTCCCAAATTTTTTTTCCAATAAAAAATAATATTCCAAATATTTTTATGTTTTTAATCATATATAGATTTAATGAATTAGTGGATTTTAATTTTAAAAAATTGAACAATATATTTATATTTACCATGGACATATTATGGTATTTTTATATATTCAAATTAAGAATTAATATTTAAATTGACATATTAGATTAGGTTAGATAATTTAGATTATTCGTAAATTTTTTTAATTTGAATAGTTCCCAATACCATTATTACCAAATAAACATGGATTTTAGAAGTTATTAGTATATAGATATGAATTTTCAATTTATGAATCAATTATGAAAGAAATTTTATTTTTCCCATAATTTTTTTATAATTTCATTTTTTTTATCATCACATATATTATATTGTAAAACATATTTTATTTTTTTCAAACTAATTTTTTAATAAAACATACATTAAGTATTTTGAAATTAATTTTTATCACTTTTGTAAATTGTATTAAAAAATGGAAAATTTGAAATAATTTTTATAAAAATGACCATTATATTTTAGGAAATAATGGAAAAATAACCAAGTTAAAAACTAGTTACCATGGTGAAAAATAAAATGGATAAAATGAGTAACCTTGATTGTAAATGGCCAAAAATGTTTAACACATGTTTTTAATTGATTTTTGGAAGAGAGGGTTGATCTTATCTCTTCCCCACTCTATTATTTATCAATTTTGTAGACAAATTATGTAACACATTTCTATTTTAGGATTAATTTTTCAAATAAAATGATTTTATTTAATATATTTTGTTGCACACAACATAGATTTTCAACAAAAGGGGACGAACTATGAAATATTGTTATTTAATATGATAATTTATGCATAACTGTAGTAATGGTGGGTAAAAATAAGATTGACATAATTATGATGATATATGGTTTATACATGTATATAAAAATAATTTTTTAGTTATCAATTAATTATAAATGAAAATAAAATCTATTACAAATTCAAGTAGAGCATTGTTTTTAAAAAACTAATTTTCTACACAAATATTTTTTAACGCAATTAATTAAGTAAATGAATATAGGTTAATGAATTTGATGAACATTATACTTTATATTTTAAATTAAATTTTTCAACATGAATAATATGTGTTTTTTTTGGAATGAGATAATAAAATATCAAATTTTATGTTTACAAATTGTAGTTTTCTATAAAGCAGCCTCGTCACATTTTACACACTTATTAAAAAATTAAAATTTTAAACTAATAGAAAATATATTTTATAAAATTTAATTACATTTTGAAATCATCATTTAAAAATTATGTTTTCAATAATTTTTTCTAATTTTCATAAAACATATATTATATAGTGAATAGTGAATATGATGGTTTTTATTAAGAAATTAATTTTTATTTAAAAAATATCAAATATTAATTTCTTTAAGATGAAAATAAATGTAAAATAAGTTCAACTAAATATTTATTAATAATGTTTTTAAATTGGTGCCTATTATATACTAAATTTTTATATCAAAACAACCCATAATTTGGAAAAACAATTGGTTGCAAAACCACTTTTCCATCGCATTTGCTAGATTATTATTATACTAAAGAATTCATGTTCTATAATTTTAATATTTTAAAATTGATTTCATAATTTTTAATTATAACAAAAATTAAAATTATATAAAAATTTAATAATACTTTTTTAATGATTAATAAATATCATAAAAATAATTTACCCCCATTAAGGATAAAATAGTGTTTTTCATATTAATGCACTTGTGTTAAAATAAATTTTAAAACTCACATAAGATTATAATTTAATTATTTATATTTTATATTTTTATTTATTGGTTTCTAATTATCTAATAAGTATCATCTTAATTTTTTTATTAATGGATAAATTTACTATGTAAATAAAAAAGATACAAATCACCATGTTGAAAACAAAAATGGTAAAATTAAATAATCATGAAAAATAAGAAATAACAAGACTAAAGAAGTTTATTTGTTGTGTTGATCTACCATATCATCCATATACTCTATTATTTATTTTTGTTTAGTAGTTGGGGGTCATTCACACATCCCATTATTGAATAGTTTTGGGTATTTACACAAATTAAACTCCTACTTAATTATAGTATTACACTTTCTCCACTCACATATTCACAACCATAAATCCATTTTGATATAAAATGACCTTCAAAAATCAATCAAAAAAATATTTAATTGTGTTTTAGAGTCAATATTCATCCAAAAATACCCACCCTAGTGTCCTTAATAAGAGATCAATATAGAGGTGGTTCTAAGAGAAGGTAATTTTCTTCAACAAGATTTTAAATTTATCACATAATTTTATCAACATAATTAAGGTATTAATAATTAAAATAAAATAAAACCAATTAATACCATATAATACAATGATATTATATTTATTTCAAAATTATATCCATATCTTATTCCATAAAATGGAGATGGAAACTGTCAGTCGTGACAACCACCTCGCGAACCATCATAATATGATTCACATCACCACCTCTCATAGATTGATATAATGATAAATTTAACATTTATATATTTTATTTAAGATATTATTATACATAATTAATTATAATATCAATTATTCATTCTTACTTTCTATTTGGTGGGAATATGATAATGTCGCTCATTTGTATGGCTAACTGCCGCCTCACAAAGTGATGTAATTTTTTTTCAATTACACATAATTCTTTATATTTTCTTATAATACCCATTTCATGGTTTGAATGGTAAACCTTATATTCATATCAGGTTTAATATTAAGGAAATAATTTTTCAATGATACATGTAAAATTATCAAAAACATGAAATCCAAACATACCTGAAAAACAAAGTAGATATAACATCGGACATGATTTTAACATGGGAGTGTTTATAAAAATGTAATAAAAGGAACATTTTAATTCATATATTGTATGAAATTTGTAATTATGGTTTATAATATATTTATAACAAATCAATATTTTTTACACTGTCGTTTTGAACATGTGTGAATGATGTTGATATATAAGGTTAAGGGTTTTTAACTCAAATTGTCTTCTTTGGTACATACGATATGTTATGAATCAATATTATTTTATTAAATGTATATATAGAGACATTACAATTTTATATCAGGAATTTATGTATAATAATAAAATTTTATGTTTCATTTAATTTTTTTATCCCATGGGGATTACCATTCAAAAGTTAACACATTGGTAAAGGGGTTTCGTCAAAAATTGTATTCATTGGGAAATATATCATTTTACGCACTATTAGAATTTTTTTAGGAGAATATACTAAACCATTTAAATTTTATATCATTAATTTATTTATCCTCATGATATTCAGAGTTTCAATTATTTATATTATTCCATGTGTCTTATGATTCAATTGTTACCAAAGTGGTATGAGATTTTTTTTCGTAATTTACCTTATTTAAGTCATACGTTCTGTTAAAAATCTATCTTCCTTTATGTTATGTATATAATTCCCATTTGAAATTTTTATCATGAATATACTTGTATTCATTTTATTTAATTTTTAATTTGATATTTTATGTTTATGGGATTAGGATCCAAAGATTATTTAAGTGATTTGGGTTTTGATGTTACAATCTCATTCTTCATAAATATTATTTATAGTTATGATTTCGATTGTTAAATATTATAATATATTTCCCATGATTTTAATTATTCTTCTTATTATATGGTCAAAAAATGATTATGTTCTCATGATTCAAAAAAATTGTATAGAAAATTGACTTTATTTCTCTATTTGGTCAGAAAAACCATAGTCTTCTATAACCATGTTATCTAAAATTGTTTTAATGAATTATATAATGTTCCAATATGATTTTTTGAAAGACTTTTTACACTTCTTTAATTGTTAAAAAAAATTAATAGAATATTTTGTTATTTTTCCAAATAATTCCCATTTGAATTTTTATGATAATTTGAAACTAATTTTTTGTTTTTTTATATACAGGATGTATATAATTTATTGGAATTATGAAGACTAAATGTTTTAAAAATTAATTTCTATGTTTCATGATTATTTATAATTGAACTTATTTTCACAATCTTGTTTGAATATTAAGTTTTTAAAAGGGTATTTTAAATGAGTAAATATTATTTTCTCCATGAAATATTCAAATTAATAATTTAAAATAATTTTCTATATAAGAAGACCTCTTTTGATGTTAATTAATCTTTTATAGGTATATGATATATTGAAAAAATATTTTTTATTTATAAAATTATATTATATTTTTCATGAAAATATTTTTTTGAAACCCATTTCATTTAATGTGTTTTAATATCATAAAAATGCTATGAAGCCCAATAATTTTCATGGGTATAGATATAATGAATATTTTATGATCGTGAAGCACATATTTTTATGATTTTAATTATGTTCTTTATGGGACCTATGTCTCTCTCTTGTGAATTGGGTAATAATTTATAACTCACAAGATTAGTATGTTATGCATGAACATGATTTCATGTTCACAAGATAATGTGAGGACCAGGTTTCATGACTATAAGTTTATGTAAGGACCTTGATTTGACTTATATAATTCTCTATGTTGACCTAGTTTCATGTCTATAAGATTATTTTTGGATGAAGTTTCATTTACAAAATTTTTTGTGTTGGCCTGGTTTCATTTCCATTAGTTAACATGGGGATCTGATTATACAACTATTACATATTAAGTGATCCATTCATTAATTATAAATATTAATAATGTTATTTTATTTAATTATTTCCACAATCCAAAGATTATATATAATATCATATACTATTTTTTTGATTTATTTTCTGATATATAAATTATGGAATTCCATGATTTATGACATGATTCATTTTTATTAACTATGATATAAATGATTTAATTTTCAAATGTCATTATCATGTTCTCATACCCTAATAATCACATTATATTGATAGCTTCTATGATTTTTCTTATTGGGATTCTTAGTTCACCCATTTTTCTGTTTCTGTTAACTATGTTATGAAGATAGTTATTTTGTTTTTTATACCTATGAATAGTAATAAAAAAAGAGATCTTTAATGGATACCTTTAAGATATTTCAGGGAAAAATTTATTTTTTATCAAGCATTCAATGATACCCAACCTATACAACCCTGAGACATGAATTTGTTTATTTTATTGAATATTCATAAAAAATAGATGTTATCTAGGTGTATTAAGATTATATAATTATAGATTGTATCATATGAATGGTTTAGTAAAACACTGAAAATGTGTATGAGCAACCATAATCAAGTAGCCTTAGGATATGAAATATTATAAGATAACATCATCATGTTTTGGAAAGAAATGTATTGCATGGTTTACTAATAAATAAATATGTTTTTTTGGATAAAACATATGGAAATGAGTTTGGAACACATGTACATAAGGTTAATAACTCCAAAAAGGCATATTGTCTTTGTCTTGAGCATTACCTGATACACGATAATGGCTATTACTGTGCACCTAATTTATTACTCATGGGGGAGATGATTTTGTGAAATAAAGTTTTTATTACAAGTCAATAAAAATGGTTTTAACAGATGATAATTATTTATGAACTTGGATTTATAAATGGTTACATATATTGAAATTATGGTGTCATGATTTTGAAACCCTGTAAATTGTATGTCATGACTATCCATTTTTCATTAATGGTTATAATTTTCTACACTATTCTTTTTGGTATTAGTAAATGGATGAAACCTGAAGGAATCATGATAATAATTAATGTAATGGAGCAGTCAATGATTTTATTCATTTGCAACCAAATGATATGGGATCCTGAATTCAATATGTCATTGGAATATTCACACAACGTTCTCATGATACAAGTCATGCTGAAAATCCAAACAAGAAGAGGAGTGAACTAACTTATTCTTATTGAGGCCTCAATGAGAAAAAACCTCTTTATTTTAGTGAGTAAACTAATATAGCAGTCACTAAAGAATATATCAGTACCCCTAAGATGTTATTTTTCACTCCTCAATCATTGGAGAAAGAAACAATCATTTCTTGATGTGTATCATTTGGATGGAAAATAATACTACTCGTGGATACTTATTCTGAATAAGAATCAAGAGGAGGAAACTGACTTCATTGAATGGTTTGAGTTTAATAAGATATTATATAGTATGTACATCACTAATATTCATCATAAAAGGTTGGAAAAATAATTTCATGATCTAAAACAAAAGGGCGGTGAGTCTATTGATACCTATGAAAATAACTTTAAATCTATTTCATAAAACACTTATAGTTTAATCAGAATCCCTACAAGAAAAATTTAATAATTCATTGGTGGCCAAAAATAATGTCTTTGAATGGTTTAGTCTATGATAGACATTGTTTTTTATGATGATTTTTTTGTTGGGAATTGACATTCGAAATTGAATTTATAAATTCAGACAATTCCTATGGTTCTGATAAGAATTAGAAGATTGAGTGTACGGAAATCCCAAATAAATAACATTTTGAATAAAAATTACTATACATGACAAATATTTCAAATGAATCACATAGGTTAATAAATAATAGGAAAATTTGGTGTTAATATTGTGTCGATCCTATAAATCTACCATTAGAATTTATAAGTGAAGTAAATAGACCAGTCAATAAAATGATGGGGGGGGGAGATAAATAGAATAAACCAACCAAACTCAGGATATTCAAATTAAATGTGTTTTGGAATTATGAGAATAAATAAACTCATACAAGTGATAATGAGTATGATAACTCACAAAAACCATTGATGAATTGTGATAAATGTAAATCTTATAAAGTCATAATAACTTAAGAGAGTAATAATAATCAGAATACTCCATATTGAAGAATTTTTTATTGGTTTTATATTTATGAGCTCATTGAACAACATATTTTAATTAATTTAGTAAAATATGATGTGATTATAATGATTTATTGTATCTCTATATATAGATTCTTTAAAAACGGAATCACATTTTAAATTCTGAACTTACATATGATTTCCTATCAGTTTAAGGATGAACCGTGATTTATAATGGAAACGATTTTGGATGATATATGACATCATTTAATAATAAAAATGATTTATCTTATGTTAAAAAAAATTATAATGAATTTCTGGTTTATATTAGGTTTATACCTTTCAATATTAGTATTTATGATGGTTAAGATTATCATTGAAGGATAAGATATCAATTCCTTCAATTAATTGGGATTCAGTATTGGTGAGATGTTTTTGTGGGAGCCTTACAATTTAAAACATATGGAATGGATTAAATTGAGACATGGACGTTATTGGATATGTTTAACAATATATTTTTTTTTGGAAAATAAAGAGTATCGGAATAAATTTTTATTATATTTTTTTATGTATTTAGTGCTTCATGAATGAGAAATAAATCATCCTGAATATTCATTTCATTGAGTAATATATGAGTTATAAATTTATCAAATAACAACCAAATAATAAAATTGTCATTATGATATTATATAAAAGTGATCCCTAGATATTTTGGTCTCTTTTAAAAATTATATTGTACCAGGAAAATGACTTATCATTTGGAGATTCCATAGGATCCCTCCCATATACATGATGTATTCTATATATCTATCCAAAATAAGTACATAATTTATTCAATAAAAGATATGAAATTAAATGTTTCAATAGAATAGAATGATATTTTTTCAATGAAAAATTGAATAATATTTTAAATAATTGTGATAAAGTGCTATGAAATAATACATATCATCTGGTTAATGTTTCTGGGTAAAATCTTAAAAATGAAGAACCTGCCTAAAAACCTATGGGTGTAAGAGGAATAAGAATCCCCAATTTATTGTAAAAGTTTAACAGAAATGTATGGGAGAAAGTAAATATTAGGCGAGGTAGAATTAAAAACAAATAGATTTTTGGAAATATATATTTTCAATTAAATTCACTTTCTCCGATAAATTTCTTTAAATGCAAAACGTTATTTTAACGAAACATGAAATTCTATTAAAAAATATTATATAATATGATAGGTATCAGCTATAAATTGGAATAATGGGTATGAATTGGACTAACTAAATTATATATATATATATATATACTGTGTAGAAAAATATATAAATTAAATTATATCAACATAAATAATTTAGGAATAAAAATAAAAACCATTTAAAAATATCATAAATCTTTTTTTGATAAACATTTTTCATGCGTATAAACATGTTTCATAAAAATAAATTAAATAAATCATGAGTGGTGAATTATTTTAATGAAATATATAAATTATATATTCCATATAATTCTTTAATATTCATCTTAGGTTTTTTCTAGGAACGTGATAAGAATAAATCCAAAATTATAGTTTAAAACTACATTTTTCTGAAAATAATTTTAGTTTTAGTTAGCAAACATATATTAAAATTTATATTTTTTTTCAAATTTTAGAATATATATTTGAAAAAATAAAAAAAATTAAATCATAATTTAAAAAACATATTTGAGTTATTTTTTGTGAATTTTTTTGAAAGGTTGAAATTTTTAGTAAATTGTAAAAAATAATTGTATTTGTTTAGAATATTATTTTCATTTAGAATTTATAAAAAAGTGTTCGAATTTGATTTTAAACAAAATTTATTTTTAATTATATATTTATTAATTCTTTTTTAGGTCCTTGGAATAATTTTTTAATTAAAATTTATATTACAACTATATTTCTACATTTGGAATTTTTTTTGATGAAATCATCTTTTTCATCACATTTACAAGATTAATATTAAATTAAATTATTATAATTATAAATTTTTTACTGATATTAAAGATTAAATATTTATAATAATAATAATTTATATTTTAAAATAATGTCAGAATAATTTTTTCCCATAAATATATATATAATTAATGAAAATAAATTACCATGATTAAAGTTAAAACAATATTTTGTTCATTAATATGATTGAGATAAAAATACATTTATTTGATGAAAAGATATTTATTTAATTAATATGATGTATCATTTAGAATAATTATGTCTAAATTATTGAAATATATTTACTTTAATTATAGTCATAATTTTTCAATTATAATGATAAATAAAAATATACTAGTTTTCCCAGTGAAAATTAATCTGCTAAAATTAAGTAAATTTAATGGTTAAGAAAAAACATGTTTAATTTTTTTTAAGAATGGATTGACCATATCATCCATCCAATACATTATTTATCAATATTTTAGGCACATTTTTGAGAATGAATTTAAATTATTGAATAGATTTCTGTGTTCAAAATTTTGTCAGTACTCATTTATAAAAGAATAGTTTTTCAACTCAAGTAACCACCACTCTCAAGAAATTTGGACAAAAAAATATTAAAAAATCATTAAAAAACATCATTATACAGGTTTTAGAAATTAATATTATCACAAAATACCAACCCTATAATATATAATTAGGGAATTAAAGGAGGTTGTTCTAATCGAAGGTAATTTTCTTCACAAATATATTTTAGTTTACTCATCTTCTAAACAAATTTATGATTTTAATAATAATTCCAATTTAATAAAAATATATAAAACATTTAATTATTTTTTTTATGTTCATGAAATAACATGTATACATATCCTCTTAAATATAATGGAAAATTGAAACATTCAATCTTGGATACGACGATCTACCGCCTAATGAAATGATGTAATTTTTTTATAGAACCACCTCTCATGGATAAATAAAATGACAGATTTAATTTTTATATAAGATATATATGATATTATCATACTTCTCAAAACATAATATCTCATATGTCTTCTTCCAATCCATTAATTTGGAATACGATTACATTGCCCATGTGTACGGACGACCGCCGCCCTATGAAGAGATGTGATCCATTTTTCACATAAACAATTCATGGAAGGTAATAGGGATAATTTAAATGAATATATTTGATGTATATGAAAATATAATGACTAAATAGTTGTGATTTATTATTTACCATTATTTTATTTCATCCATTGAGAAAATGGGAATTGATTCATGCCTTTGTACGGCATACCATTTCTATGAACAATTAATTTTATAACATATATATAACATTATTGGATGACTCTAAATAAAATTATAATAAATATAAATGATATTTATGTCATCGATAAAATTACTTAGGTCCCAAATCATCCCACGGGGCCCATGTCGCGACTAACCGAACCCGCCTTCTATAGTCCAGGGGTTGGCAACTAGAAACAGAAAGGAATTTCCCTAAAATGGGAAGGCATTTCCTCAAAATTAATACACACATAGATAGGGTACACTTCCTACAAGTTAAACACAATAGAAGAAGAAAGGTGCAACCACAACTAAAAATGACCACAGTGTGTAAAAGTAAGTACAGTATTAAAGGGTCCAGAATTATAGAGACCAAAAGCTTGACGTACAAGGACATTACTTTACATTTGTGGAATACTTTATACATAACAAAAACCAACACTCAAAGATCATAATAGTTTAGTGTCTTTGGAATCTCAGAAAATAATCTTCTATTCATGGTAAAAGATCTTCAACATTTCATATACAGATATTCCCCTTTTGTTTTCTTACCAAAAACCATTCTTTATATCCTGGGGAAAAGAAATCATATAAATGCTGAGATAAAATACATAGTAAGGGTAATAATGGAGAAAATAAAACAAATCATATACATTTTAACTTACAAACATGATCATAATGTTTAAAAATCAAAATCTTGAGCAATGACATAAAGAATTGCAGTACATAAGGCGTAGATCATAATGGAACACCAATCATTATAATATAAAATGGTAATAAAACATGTAATTGTGGAAAACCATTAATCACTTGATATTATTTCCATAGTAGCAAAGGCAATGCTACCAATACTATCATAGTGGACAAATTCCCTTACTTAATCAAGCTCACTCCTTGTTCCAGTCCTGTATCACTAAACCAGATTATCTTTTCGTTTAAGCCATGTCTATCTCATAAGATATAAATCTTTGCCCAATGAATTGGAGTGAGATATAATTTCCAAACATCTCATAATTAAATCATTCTTACGTGTTCTAGAAAATAAACATAAATCATTCAGCATAACCCAATGAATAAATGAGTTTTATAAACATCATTCTATCATAACATAAACCATATAAAACAAATGAATATCATTTAATCATATGAAAAGTGAAACCATGTAAATCATAGAGACATTATAATTGAAACATGACAATACTAAATAATGTCATCTTATTTGGAAAAAAGTTTTGACAAAACCCTTGAAATGAATTCATGAGGAAAATATCCTTTCTTCATCAAAATAATTTTCATCTCAAAAATTTCTATTAAATTTTAACAGAAAAGTATTTTTTTTAAAATAATCATGAAATATTATGGAGGATGCATCCTGAACATAAGGCTTTATGAAAGCGTAAAAAATCTATTCATGCAATATAATTTAAAAAAACATTCTTCTCGTACTTTTTCCGAAAAAGTAAAAAAGTACCTCATTTGGTAAAAAACGAAATATTCCTTACATACCATGTATTAAAAGTAAATAATGGGTAAAATAGAATTTAAACATACATGAAACCATTTTTATAAAACTGTGACATGGATGATAATTATAACCCAAGTTAATATTTACGAATAAACAATCTCAGAAAAAATGAGATTGGAAAAGTTATCCCTTACCTTATGTTTGATATGATTCGTATGTATCCGAACCTCCTATATAATGATTTAAATAATTCCATTGACTTATTACAGAATCATATTCATTGTTATTATATCATATATGATTCACTTATGACATTATATTACCCTTTCTTTTGTAAATTCCATGTTAAAGTAGCGTTTTGGGTAAAATTGTTTCATTTATCGTACATGTTTCGACTTGTTGTTCTTGTTATTATTATATATATCCTGCTTTACTTAATTAAAGAATGTAAAACATTATTTATATATGATATATATTCATCATATAAATATATATTATAGATCAATAAATGTAATTAAATACACCGTTCATGGAGACGGTAGGCTGTACGTACGCTTGAACGCTGTTTTTGTTTCCTTATTGAATTGAATGGAATTAAGTAAATGAAAAATATATGTACAAAATACAGTATCATTATTATGTAATATCTTTCATTATTATTTATTTTATATACTTTATAATCATACTTGAATGGTTAATCAAGGAAAATGAATCCCATCACGTTCATGGAGATGGTAGTCCGTACGTACGCACGAGCGATTATATCGTTCCCATAATTATTGAATAGAATTCGAGTGGATGATGTAATATATCAGAATAATTATGATGTTATAATAACCATATACAATTATTATTTACACCATTATATGCATCCAGGTAAGGTGGTGGTGGGAAAACTGATTACACCATGGTGTGAAGACAGTATTCCGTACGTACGCAAGCGCGGTAATTTCATTTTCCATAGGATGGATAGAAGGTGAAATTAGGTTGTTTTATATTTATAATATCATATCAATATATAATTGATACATATTTTATTACTTTACAATGAAAAAACTAAAGAATAAGATGTTTAAGAAGAAAGGAACGTTTAAGAATCGGTAGAAGAGATTACCTCTTCTTAGACGCACCTCCTTTAAGATTCCCCTTAAGGAAATAAAGTTAGTATTTTGAGAATCCCCGATCCTCAATAATGTATCTAGGGAAGTGAAGAAGATAAATGGGTAGGGGTTGGCCGAGATTTAGGGCTCAAATTATTGTGAAGAGGAGAGGGAGGTGGTTCCCTTTTATTAGGGAAGAGACGAGCACTTTTGGAAACCTCAAAAATATTAATTTATAATAAACTCAAACCCCACATAAAAAATTCCAAAGTTACTAAAAATAGGATATAATGTAATATAGGGTATTAATATCATCATCCAATAAAATTTATACTTGTTTGGAAATTATTTTAAACCTTATCAATTTGATTTATCCTTATTTAATTTATTTAATCTGATTTGTGGTAATAATATTCTAAATTTTAAATTGTTATAAATAATTACTTATGTGTGGTTAATAATCCATAATTGGGTAATTTATTAAATTTTATACCAAATAAATTTCAATTTATATTTTTTAAATATTTATGTGTTTTTTAATCAATTTAATAATTTGTTATTTTAATAAAATAACAATAGTGTCAGTTTTGACACTATTCATTTATTGGAATTTAAATAAAATACACATAGAGGATATATTCGAACCAAAATTTTTAATAGATTTTTAACATGTCATATTCCTTTATTAAATATGTGTATAACATTAATTAGTTCACATAATGTTTCATTAAATATTTTAAAAACCATCTATTTGATATTTCACTTAATAAGACAATTACTACATCATTTTTGTATAATTATTTAATATAATAAATATTTGTATAAAATTTAAAACTAAAATCCTATGATGAATATAAATATAATAACTTTCATAATAATATTTTTACTCTAATTTATCATCTTAAAATCATAATATTTTAAATTGTTATATTTATGAAATTATGAAGGTGGCTTCCTTGACACCATTTAAAATAAAAAACTATAAATGTCCCAATCAATTTTATTATTCTCCAAAGGGTCCCAAAATAGACCCTTGGATGAATAACGTATATATATACTCTCCCAATAAGTTATGTCCATGTTTTTGGTCCATTTGATAGATATTATTATTTTAATAAAAACTATATTATTGATTTTTCACTATATAAATAATTAGTACATCATTAATGTATAAGTTATTAAGGAAATTAAATATTTCTTAAAAATTACAAATAAATTACCAAGATAAATAAAAATATTTTAGATTTGAAATTAGTATTTATAATTTAAATTATATTTTGTATAACCATATATTAAAAATAATCCAATTATTAATGTTTGAGTGAGACATATTTCACTTTCTGTAAAATTAAATAAATTAATGGTCTTAATCACATCCAAGTGGGTTACAATGGATTTAATTTCTACACAAATATTCCTTATAACGAAATATAAACATCGAATTATATTAAGGAAACAATTAAGGTAATTTTATAATATTATTTGTACCCTTAATTACCTAATTTACCTTTAACTGTGGTAAATAAAATTTATCGTAGTTTCTATTTAAAATGCCCAAAAATAAAAAGTAGCCTATTAACAAAATTTGGACCTGCTGATTCCAAATATGGAATCCATTTTTAGAAATCAAAACACAGAACTTTCAGTAATTAATTTAAAATTAATCCCATTGTTGAAAAAAATGTTTTTTTTATTTAAAGCATTGCAAAAGATTGAATTGATTTAGCCCACGAATTCAATGTAAAATCAATGATAATGACATAAATTATCTTAAATGGTAAAAAGATATTATATTTATACTTTAAAACAATTTACTATTATAATTTATCCATAATTTATCTCGATGAGAAAAGTTGTTTTTAAGTGAAATTTTACGTGTTTTTACTATTCATCAAAATAAGAAAGTCAGAAAAATATCAAAACTTTATCCAATGTAAATTTTTATATCCTGATTGAAAAGAAGAATTTTATTTTGTAAAATTTAAGTTATAAACATGTCAAAAATTTTATTTAAAATTGTTGTGCCATCAAAAGGTGGAAAACATGTATTTTTTGAAAAATACTTATTTTACACGAAAAATTTATTTTGTCTCATACCGTGTTCTAGAAAATGTGTAATATGAATAATAATGTTATAAAATTAAATGTGTAGTTAATTATATTCATAATGGCTAGTTTATAATAATATTATAACCATATATCGTTATTTAGTGAAACCCGGTATTGCATACAACACTATCATGGAAGGTCGTGATTGTGTGTAATGAAAACCAAGTCAGGGTTGCGTTTAGTGCCTGACTCCTTTGTTGTTGTGTATTACAAAATCCAACCATATTTCATGCATAAATTATATATATATATATACACACACTCAATGTTTCATAGAATAACTACTATAACACGATCCAAGATTAGTGTTGCGTATACTACAAGCTAACACAGTGTTGAGTATAGTGCAAGATAATATTAGTGTAGCATACAACAATATATATGAAAGAAATTTAAAAGAATATATGTTATAAAATCTTAGGTTGTTACATTCTACACCCCTTAAAATGAATTTCTCCATCGAAATTCATTGGGGTTATAAACGGTTTATTACATGAGAGTTTATTTCATTGAAACCCACATCATAAAAAGGAATACAAAAAATTATCTTTAAGAACTAAAGTATGAAACGTAATAGTTACACAAATTAACTAATCACTGGGTTTCCACATAGGAGAACAATGGTGAAAATATTGATAATGAAGAGAAATCTAACCATCATGTTCTAATGGAGTGTAGTAGAGAACATGGCTACGAAAATTCCAACAATCACAAATCCATAAATTTGTGATGATCTCAGGTACAATATGATTGATCAGATATGAGGGAAATATGAAAACATTTTTGGTTTTCAATATCATTTCCCAATAGTTTAAAAATTGGTATTATAAGAAATACATTCTTGATTTTGTTACAATCACTCCATTGGTCATTACTTGAAAAATTTACACTTCATCCCTTAA
The DNA here is from genome assembly GCA_963277665.1 of Viscum album. Lineage (NCBI taxonomy): Eukaryota > Viridiplantae > Streptophyta > Magnoliopsida > Santalales > Viscaceae > Viscum > Viscum album. The sequence continues at coordinate 447,642,067 of OY728157.1, read as the reverse complement.
AGAAATAAATTTGAATTTTTCATTCATGAAGTGTTAGCAGATCATGCGATAGAATGATAGGTCCTTCCATCTGTCTAAAAAATTGGTTGTCAAAGTTATTAAATATACATAAGTCCATATATAGTGAGATTAATCGTATATGGTTCCTAAAATGGACATGTACTTTATATATCATACCACTTAATAAATTAAAACTAATTTATACTAACCAAGAACTTCCTGTAGGCCAGTGGTATGTGATAAAGGCATGTCACACTTCTGTTTTGGGTTCGATTCCCACAGCCTTGTCTGAATCGAGAGGTTGTCGCTCGTCCTATGGGTTTTCCTTTGTCTAAAACTATGCTTTCATAACATTCCATAAATAATATCGATAAACAAGTTCTATCCTTAAATAATACAATCTAATGTCCATCATAATCCATTCCAACCTTTAGATTCATCCAAAATACATCTGCCCAATCTCATAGTATAAAGAAAATGATTACTTGAAAGGTCAAATAACAAGCATTTGAATACCATCATTTATCCCCTATATATCATAAGATATATATTGTTGATCGCATTTCAAACATGTGAATACCTTAATCATGTATTCTCTTGAAACATGTATAACCATATAATCGTTGTGAAAACATAAATGATCATAGAATTTCTCTATACTCAAACCATGATATCATATTGTCCTTATATCAGTCATGAGTTCATTAATATTATCATACATTTCATTATCTCCTTATCCCTTCATTATGCACATATCATCTGCTTTCCAAAAATATCTGAATACACTTTCCTGGTTACCAGTACCATTGAAAATATATTTTCATAAAACTTAATTAAAAACAATAGTGTATCAATCATTAGATGTTTCTATATTCCGGAGTTACATGAAATAACTTATACAACATTACTCTTTATAAACATGCAATCATTCCACTACCTTCTTATTCCATTGACCGAGCTTCATCATTGTATTCCTCAACACTTCTTTCATCTCATATACCATTTTTAGTCTCTTCATCACCATTAACATAAATACTACCCATACAACCATGCTTATTCTCTTTGTGAGATTTTCCCTCAGGGCATTGGACTACATAATGCCCATAAGTTCCACATTTAAAACATTTAACCATTGTTGATGTCTTAGCAATACCATTATCCTTGTCCATAGTGTTACCTAAATCATTTCCTTTACAATTACTAGCTTTGTGTCCTTCTTTTCCACACCCAAAGCATCATCCCATTCCTTGGAAACATTCTCCTTGATGCCTCTTCCCACATGATTTACATGAGGGAAATTGAACTTTCTTTCCTCTATGATCATCATGAAACTCTATCTTCCTCTTATTAGCTGAGTCAGAAAACATTCCAAATTTGAGATTATTGATCATATTATGAGATTTATGAATAGACATAATAACTATATGTGGACTTCCAAATCCAATTTCATTTGGTTTCTCATGAATAATATCATTCCACTGTCCATTATATCCTCCATTATCATGAATCTTTCTGTTTCTTTCCATTTTCTAAAACCCAAAAAGAATAGTGTGAGAGGAAAAAATCATAATCAAGGTGGACTACCTTCAATATATATCCTCTTAGGTTAAATTATAATATCGTTACTGTAATTATAGTATTATAACTTACACTTATATGTAACCTTATGCACATCCGTAGATATACCTTATAAATATCTCTAGGGATCTCTCTAATGTTTTTTCATCCTAGTTTCCAATGGTTTTCTAAACATTTACTCTTATACTAATTGCAGATACCAGAAGCTTGACATACATGGATATTACATTACTTTTTAAGAATACATAATACATTACAAAAACCAAAACTCATAGATCGTAATAGCTTAGTGCCTTTGGAAACTCGGAACCTAATCTTCTAATCATGGTGAAAGATATTTAACATCTCTTAAAAAGATCATCCCCTTTTATTTTCTTACCTATAAAATTTCTTTAAATCTTGGGTAAAAGAAAACATATAAAGGGTGATCTCAAATACTCAGTAAGGGTAAGCATGGAGAAAATAAAACCAACCGTATACATTTGAACTAATATGCATGAACATAATGTTTAAACATAAAAATCTTGAGCAATGACATAAAGCATGGCTGTACGTAAGTCATAGATCATAATGGAACATCAATCATGATAAACTAGCATGGGAATAAAACATGTAACTATGGAAAACCATTAATCACATGATATGATTTAAATAGTAGCCAAGACATTGCTGCCAAGACCATCATATTGGACAAAGTCCTTTACTAAATCGAGTTCACTCGTCGTTCCAGTCTTGTATCACTGAACCTGATTAACTTTTCATTCCATACATGTCTATATCATGAGATATAAATCATTACCCAATTCATTGGAGGGAGATATAGGTCCCACCCATCTCATAATAATATCATTCTTATGTGTGCCAAAAAATAAATATAAATCATTCATCATAACCCAAAGAAGAAAATGGGTTTCATAAACATCATCCCATTATAACGTAATTCATATAAAAAAATTTTAACATCATTTAATCATAAGAAAATTGAATCCATTTAAATAATAGAGATATTATACTTGAAACATAAACATACTAAATAATTTTATCTTAGATGGAAAATAGTTTTGACAAAACACTAGAAATGAATTCTTGGAGAAAATATCAATTCTTTTTCAAAATAATTATATTTTCACAAAATTCTAGGAAATATTGAAACACAATTATTTTTTTGAAAATAATCATGAAATATTGTGGAGGAAGATTCATGAAAATAAGGCTTTCCGAAACTGTAAAAAATCCGTTCATGCCATATAAGTTAAAAAAAATTCTTCTCGTACTTTTGCTAGAAAGGTCAAAAAGTAACCTGTATGGTAAAAAAAGAATGATTCCATACATACCATGTAGTAGAAGTCAAAAATGGGTAAAATGGACTATAAATATACATGAAAACATTTTTATAAAATAGGTATGTGGATGATAAATATAACCCCATTAAATATTTACGAATAAACAATTTCAAATAAAAACGAGATTGGAAAAGTTATCCCATACCTTATGTATGATATGCTTCGTATATATCCAAGCCTCCAGTATAATGATTTAAATAATTTTATTGACTTATTACCGAATCATATTCATTGTTATGATATCATATACGGTTCACTTATTACTTTATATTACCTGTTCTTTTGTAAATTCCATGTTAAAGAAGTGTTTTGGGTAAAATCGTTTCATTTATCATACATCTTTCCACTTGTGGTTCTTGATATTATTACATATATCCTGATTTACTTAATTCCAGAATTTAAGACATGATTTATATATAATATATATTCAGAATATAAATATATATGATAGATCAAAAAATGGAATGAAATACACCGTTCATGGAGACGGTAGCTCATACGTACACATGTACATTGTTTTCATTTCCTTATTGAATTGAATGGAATTAGGTAAATGAAACACATATATACATAAATACAGTATCATTATTATGTAATATGTTTCATGATTATTTATTATATATACATTAAAATCATACTTGAATGGTTAATTATGGAAAATGAATCTCATCATGTTCATGGAGATGGTAGTCCGTACGTACGCACGAGTGATGATATCGTGGTAATAATTATTGAATAGAATTGGAGTGGATGATATAATATATCAAAATCAGTATGATGTTATAATAACCATATTTAGTTATCCTTTACACCATAATACCGATCCATGTAAGGTGGTGGTGGGAAAGCTAATTACACCACATCGTGGAGACGGTATTCCGTACGTACGCATGCGCAGTGATTTTGTTTTCCGTAGGATGGATTGAAGGTGAGATGGGGTTCTTTCATATTTATAATATTATATCAGTATATTTTTGAAACTTGCTATATTAATTTACAATGAAACATCTAAATAAGAGGATGTTAAGAAGAAAGAAACTTGAAAGAATTGGTAGAAGAGATTACCTCTTCTTCGACACACATCCTTTAAGCTTCCACTAATGTAACTGGAGTTGGTCTTTTGATAAGAAAAGCACCTCTAGAATGTTTCTAGGGAAGTGAAGAAGATAAATGGGCAGAGTTTTTCTGAGCTTTAATGCTCAATGTGTTGTGGAGAGGAGGGGGTGGAGGTACCCTTTTATAGGGGAAGAGAGGGGCACTTTTGGAGACCTCAAAAATATTAATTATTAATAAACTCAAACCCCCCATAAAAACATCCAATGTGACTCAAATTAGGATATTAGGAAATATTGGGTTTTAATATCATCAACAAATCATATTTAGACATGTTGGGAAATTATTTAAAACATTATTAATTTGATTTATCCTTATTGAATTTATTTAATATTATTTATGGTAATAATATTCTAAATTTTAAATTGTTATAAATAATTACATATGTGTTGTGAATTATCAATAATTGGGTAATTTATGAAATTTTAGACCCTATAAATTTAAATTTATAATTTTTAAATATTTTATGGTATTTTTAAACAATTTATTAATATGTTATTTTTATAAAATAACAATTGATGTTAATTTTGACACTATTCATTTATTTTAATTTAAATAAAATCCAAATAGAGGATATATTCAAAAAAATGTTTATTAGATTCCTAAAATGATATATTCTACTAGAAAATTTGTGTAGAAAATTAATCAATTCACATAATGTTTATTTTAATATTTATAAAACCATTTATTTGATATTTCTCTTAAAAAAAATTACTACATCATTTTTGTATAATCATTTAATATACATTTTAGTAGCATAAAAATTAAAAATTTAATCCTATGATGAAGATAAATATAATAACTTTGAAAATAATATTTTTACTCTAATTTATAATCTTAAAATTACAATAATTAAATTGTTTAATTTATTAAATTATGAAGGTGTCATCTTTGACATCATTTAAATTAAAATAATATAAATGTCCTAATCTGTATTATAAGGCTATAAATGGTCCAAAAATATACCCTTGTATGTATAGGGTATATATATACTCTACCAATATGGTTTTGTCATGTTTCAGGTCCTTTTGATAGGTATTATTTTTTAAATAAAATCTATATTATTTATTTTTCACTAAATAAATATTTTCTACATCATTAATGTATAAGTTATTAAGGTAATTAAATATTTCTTAAAAATTATAAGTAAACTACCATGATAAATAAAAACATTTTATCTTTCAAATGAGTATTTATAATCTAAAATATATTCTGTATAACCTTATATAAAAAAATAATCCAATTATTAAATATTGAGTGAGACATATTTCACTTTATTTAAAATAAAATTAATTAAAGGTCTTAATTACATCCATGTGGGTTACGATTAATTCTATTTATACAAAAATATTCCATAGGAAGATATATAATCATCCAATTATATTAATAAAAATATTAGATAATTTTATAATATCATTTTTACCCTTAATAACCTAATTTACGTTTAACTGTGGTAAATACAATTTACCGTAGTTACTATTCATAATGCCCAAAAATAAATATTAGCCTATTAACATAATTTGGACTTACTGATTCAAAATATGGAATCCATTTTCACAAATTTAAAACACATAAGTTTTAGTAAATAATTAAAAATTAATCCCTTTGTCGAAAAAATGGTTTTTTTTAAAACATTACAAAAGATTGAATTGATTTAACCTACGAATTCAATGTAAAATCAATTCTAATGACATAAATTATATTAAATGGTAAAAATATAATATATTTATACTTTAAAATAATATACTATTATAATTTAACCATATAAATTATCTCGATGAAAAAAGTTGTTTTTAAGTAAAAATTAGAGTGTTTTTACTATTCATCAAAAGAAGAACGTTGTCAGGAAAATATCAAAACTTTATCCAAAGTAAATTTTTCTATCCTGATTCAAAAGAAGAAGTTTATTTTGTAAAATTGAACTTATAAACTTGTCAAAAATTATATTTAAAATGGGTGTTCCATCAAAAGGCGGAAAAACTACATTTTTTAAAAAATAATTATTTTAGGAGAAAAATTTATTTTTTTCTCATACCATGTTCTAGAAAATGTGTAAGATCAATAATAATGTTATAAAATTTAAAATTTTGTTAATACTATTCATAACAAGTAGTTTATAATAATATTATAACCATATATCATTGTTTAGTGAAACCCAGTACTGCATACAACACACACTGTTGAAGAAGGTTGTGATTGCATGTAATGCCAGCCATGTCGGGGTTGCATTTAGTGAAAACTCCTTTGTTATCGCATATAACCAAATCCAACCATATTTCATTAATATATTGAATATATTTATATATACACTCAATGTTTCATAGAATAAATATTATCAAACAAACTTGAATTTGTGTGTAAAACGATCCAAGATTAGTGGTGTGTATACTGCAAGCTAATATGGTGTTGCATATAGTGAAAGATAATCTTAGTGTAGCGTACAACAAAAGATATAAAAGAAATTAAAAATAATATATCTTATAAAATCTCGGGGTGTTACAAGAATACAATCCCAATTGAAATGGAAATATAGAAAACTCGGAAAATAACTCCGGAGGTCATCTGCCAAGGATTTTATTTGAATGGTAGGTACATCTCATTACAACTGCTCTCCACATAAACCAGTTACCTTCGTGCACCATCATGTCTGGGCTCCTCGAGACTCAGTTAAAGTTGCCTGTTGTCTGCACAATACACAACAATGTGCGGGCGAAGCCCGTGTAGGGGTGAGTATAGAAATACCCAGTAGGGACCTTGAGACCCCCGATGGTCTCTCAGAATTCCAAAACTGAAAATTCACAAAGCAATATCTCAATTACAAACCACAATGAAAATGAATCAGCTCAAAATAGGTGCACTACTCAGATATCAGGAATATCTATGATTGGTCTTAATCTATATCATTTTTTTCATTAGAATGTTCCACAACTAAACCACAAAAATGATTTTCCATTGTCGATCCACACAAGATCATTTTTCGTTGATCTAGGACAGGCTGCTCTATGGATGGTCCTCATTGGGCCATGCACTATTGATCCACATAGGGTTTCTATAATTTTGATCCGCATTGGGTGTCTATGATGTGGATAAAAAAAGTGACTCTATAATGTCGATCCACACATGATCGTTGTGAAGGTGAACCACACCAGGTCTCTATGATGGTGATCCACACAGGGTCGCTATGATGTCGATCTAAACAGGTTATCTATGATGCTGATCCACATAAGGTTTCTATGATTCTGAACCACATAGGTTCTATATGATTTTAATCCACATAGGGACGCTATGATGATGATCCACATAGGGTCACTCTCCAATTGACAACCAACCATAAGATTCCCCATAAACAGAGTACATGAGTTCCATAGTTGCAGGTACTCAAGATATATGTCATTCCTCAACTACCATTAATTTAAAAAAATTATTATCCCAATGGACCTCCATGTCTCAAGTGTTCCAATGTGACCAACACACCTCAATCAAACACCCTTTCTGTCAGTTAGTATCATTTTAGTACCGAGGGCCCAATTGGATTCGAGTTCGATCAAACCTGTCCATACTCTAACATTCTCCAAAATAAAGGTGGAGTATCTCAAAAGGACTATCTCATTCATTGGATTCCATCTCCATAGATGGTTTGTCAAATGGAATTCTGGATTGTGAGATTTGAACTTTTAAGCGAATCATGGCTATAAAGGGTCCTGGTCTGGTCCAACCTAGTCAGACCGACCCAAACAGCCCCGTCCTGGGCTGATCGGACCCCGTTTTTTCTGACCTGGTCTGGACCTAACCAGAAGGGTTGACCCAAGGTGGTTTGGCCGTTCCAGGCTCTACCTGTTGTGCTGCAGACCGGCTCGGCCCATCAGGCAACCCATCATGATGGCAGGCACGGTCTGCAAGCCGGGCAACTGCTCCCCCTTCCTAAACGTCAAGGTCATTCGGGATAATTAATCAATAGTTCCACCTGGCACCAAACACTTGTCTGTAGGACCCACATGTCCTAATTATCCTTCACCTCTTCCACAGCTTCGATGTTGTGACCTCCTCATCACTGCAAGCGATGTCTTGTCACCTTCTGCTAAGGCGGCCAGTCAAGGGCCAACCGTCCCTACTGTTCCCTACGACATGATTTCACGACATCCCTCTTTGGTGTGCGACGGTGCCCCGCATACTAGCCCCATGTACAATCAATGTTGGCCGCCACAGGCAATGATCACAGGGGGAATTTCCGGGAGACACTAGGAGAACTTGGGTGGTCCTTTTTCCCTTCCAAAAAGGCCTACGGGCATCCTATGATGCTTTTGTCACTACATGGCTCCCATATTCATGTTTCCATTGAGAAAAGTCTTCTCCTCAAAAGAATACTACATAAAAAAAGTGGTAGAGGGTCTAGTACGTTTTCTGTTAGCCCACTCCCTCCACATTAGCATCATAACAAGCTGTAATTAAATAAAAACATCACATAATTAATGATTAATCCCTATTCAAATATTCTTCCACAACCACCTACAATTTCATTTTATTTTTTGGATAAAATCAATTTGTGTGATCCACTTTCATCATGTTTATAATGAATGAGGGAACAAAAAAAATCCACTTGAATCTAAAAAAACCCCTACCTCGGATTTAGAGGACACATTGGTGTTGTAGAAGAAGAATTCATGTTTGTTAAACCCATTATCGTTCATCATTTCTAGATTGATTCTTATAACATCATCATTTAATCCACTGTTCATTGTAGGAGGAAATATGTATTGACACTTCATCAGAGGTTCCACACTTGAGTTCAAAAAACCCATACCAAAGCATTGTTTAAATAGATGTGACCAACCAACCATATTGCATAACATTAATTTGGTTCATTAATGAACCACATATAGTGTTTGATAAAAAATCCATCGCCGAGGTTACAAAACCCAGTGGTCAAGTCATTTTATGTCCTATTAAATCTACGGTCCCACCACATCACACAACGAATAAAAAATGATATTAAACAAGTCATGGAGTTATTTTTTTATTTTTTTAATGACCAAAAACTAAAATTTTCATCTGACCCTTTATAGTTGACGTTATTCATTTCCTAAGAATATCCCAGCACTGCGAATTCAACAGTGCCCCATATTTTAATCTGATAACCGGTTCAAAAGATAGAAATCACCACACACACATTTACTAAACGTACCTTAAAAATGGTTGAAAATTATTAACAGTCTCACTAAACCTGCGCCAGTCGGGGTTAAGCTCTAACTAAGGGGAACATACCCTCATGAGCTAAATGGTACTCTCGAATTTCAAATCTGTGTTACCTTTTTGCAGGTAACTGATTTAATAATAAAATAATTGTTACATAATGATTTTATTTATAGCCAAAATATTGCATCCATTGTTGGTCCGTACCGGGCAATGTTAGGAGCTACCTAAGGAAAAAGTACCCTCAAGAGTTCAGCGGAGGTCTGGGATTTTTATTCTGAGTCTCCATTCATGATTTATAAGCATTTTAAAAATAAAATTATTTTATAAAATTATTTTATTTACTGTAATTCCTTTTTCTTTTTTTCTCACCATAGGCCTATACCGACTAAACTTAAGTCCTTCTTAAGGGAAACCCACAATATTGAATGCAATGGTGGCCTTATATTTCCGATCAGGGAACCCATTTAAGAGTTATTCCACTTCTTTAGTAAAACCACTCATACCTGCTATTTAAAGAATAACATTTTTTTGGCGGATCTTTCTAAGCACTTCGGGCCTTAGAATCATGTTCTGTTAATTTTTGCAGTCTCATAATAATTCTATATAATAAAAAAATATAGAATTTTTGGGACATTACATTATCCCCACCTTAAGTATTAACATCCCCGAAAGACAAAATGAAGGAAAATCAAACAAATGTGTGTACTGAGCATGAATATGAGCCTCCATCTTCCATGTTCTCTCTAGGAGGTTCCCGTGCTACCACTGAACGCGTACTATATAGATTGACCATCCATGAAGGACTCGCTCTGTCAATCCTCTATCTCCTGCGAGAACTCGTTAAAAGTATCCCCATCGTTAAATCCCAACTCGCCCTAGTCGATAACATGGGATGGATCATGCATGCATCTCCTCAAACATGACACATGGAAAACCATATCCACCCAGTGAATTTATGGGGGATGTGATAGGCAAAACTCCACCTCGTCGACTCTTCTGAGAATCTGGGAAGATCTGATGATCCTTAGACATAGCTTTCCACCCTATACAAATCTCTACAATTCTAATCATGGCGAGACTTGAAGGAAGCCATGAAATACCACCTCTACTATCAATGGTCTCTGTCTCCTATCGACATAAGATTTATAATATATCTATAAAATCTTTATACACTCCTGGATGATCTGCACCTTCATAGTTTTAGCCTGTACCAAATCTGGACCCATAAGTGCAGACTCCCCTAGGTCTGTCCAGCATGGAGGTGATCTGCAAGGTCACCCGTACAGGAAATAAAATAGATCAATGTTGATGGAGGAGTGATAATTTCTGTTTTATGTGAACTCTACAAGTGGTAGTAGGTCATCCCAACTATGGCCAAAATCTAGGATGTAAGTACAAAGCATTTCCTCGAGTTTCTGTATGGTCTTCTCCATCTGACCATCTATATGAAGATGAAAGGCAATGCTCAAGCACAACTAAGTCCCAAATGACTCCTACAATCCCTTCCATTTCCGAGTGGTAAAATTTTTGTCATGATCTGAGACGATCAATGATGGCACCCCATGAATTCAAAAAATATCTAATATGTTGAGGCGTTGTAATCCCTATACTAATCCCAGCTCTTAAATGGGTAGTATGTGGTCCATATTTGTGAGTCGTTCAATGATCTCACAAATGAAATCATGGCCCCTGGATGTACATGGTAGCACAGTCATGAAGTCCTTGAAGATACGATCCCACAACCATCTTAGAACCTCATGTGGATATGCAAAGCCTGCTAGAACACGATGATCGACCTTCACTTGGTGAAAAGTGAGGTATCATCTAAAAAAAATCGACACCACTTTCTTTATAGCTGGCCACAAGTACTGACACTAGTGGTCCTGGTACATCTTCACCACACCAGGAAGTACTTCCAAAGGGGATGAATGGAACTCCATCAACACCTCCTCCAGAAGAATCACTCGAAGAATGGTGCACCCCTTAAATAGTATGATATTCTACAAACCTTTAGAAAATCTATCAAGAGAATGTCCTCATGATATATGAGCACGTCGGGCCTTGCAGTACACAACCCCATGATGTGCCTCCTGAACTTGCTGAAGGAGTGGGGGAGTGAAAATCATAGTCTGGAGGAATGCTATTCCGTCACTATCCACGAATGATATCTAAAACACGGCTAGATTCTCCATCACCTCACTCAGCAACTGCATTCCAAACCTCCTGCTGAGTGAGTCTACCACCACGTTCCCCTTCCCAGGAGTGTATTCAATCAAAAATTTATAGTCCAGAAGGAACTCCATCCATCACCGTTGTCTCGGGCTCAGTTCCTTTTATGAGAATATATAACTGAGACTCTTGAAATCGGAATAGATAGTAAAATGTTCTTCCAACTATACTCTCATCACCCGGAGCTCGGAAGAATCCATCCTATATAAAGTTATAGATATTGGTGTTGTCCTTCGTTACAATCCAACGTAGAATTCCTTCTTCCTACTGGGAGTCATTACTTGAGAAATATTTATAAAGGATTTTCTCGACCTCTTCCACTACCTTTGGGGAATGAAAATGAAAAACACCCTCCTCTACGAGGGTAAGGGTGGCCAACTAATGAGTGATCAGCTGCACCCATTTATTCATGATATTATCCCATGCTTCCTAGGTTTCCTTTTTTTTCACAGAGCAAGGAAAACCCCATTCCAATGATGTAAATATACCCCATAATTTTTTCAAAAAATAGTCAATCTGAGCATGAACTGTGGATGGCAAGTCCATACCCAAACTAATGTCCTAAGGCCTCGAAACTACAACCAAGAGGTTCCAATCGAATCTCTTGAATCAAGGTTCATATCACACCATCGACATAAGTGTGATTATTGAGCCTCCTTCCATTGGTATCAATAGATGTAAGGGTAATGTATACAGATTAACCTGAAACTGTAGGTCTCAAACTATATTAGTAATGAGAAGTAATGATTAGTAACAATTTCTATTAGTACGATAGCTAATAGTAGACACATACCAAACCTCGAATCATTCTGAGAGACCATGGTTCAACCTCCTTGACAACATGCTGCTACTCTATTCACCTATTTTCTAGATCCCTGAGCCTAGGAGGGACCTCATTGGGTAGTGGTTGTGACATGCTGAAATGTATACCACCTCCTACTGCTCTACTAGCTCCCCTACCATGTCTACTACACTACAGATTCATCAATCCCTATCACTTACTCTTATAAAATGATATTATAAACCCATGTCTCAATGACTGGAGTTTGTTTCCCTCATTCCTACTACAAACATTCAATGGCTATATCTTCTCATCCAAAAAATATTCAACCACAAAGCATCTCTCAATCTCCCAAACATAAGTAGGAGTGAAAATAGGAATATTGGGGACACGATGGTCCCTAAACCCATATCTATCGGATGTCTAAGACTTGAATCACTGTTCATATCATATTCATCATGTACCTGGAATGGTATGTATGCCTTGAGGATTACTTATCTACTGACATGAGGTCCTTCCAAAGCTGTAGAATCACTTTAGAACACATACCTCCTGGCTTTTAATGGAAAGAGATCCCTTATCCTATGATGATTCTCAAGCTCTATCCATAGAAATGTCACCTCATCATAAGATAGGTGCAATCTAAACCCTACCACGGCCATTCTAAGACACATAGAAGAATCACTACCTAGACCAACATCTGATCTTATTGTGCCCCAAATAGATGGAAACTCAACAACCACCTCAATCCACCCATTATCCACATGTGAGTCAGGATCACCTCAGTACCTAAGGGGTATCTGTCACTAAAACTCATGTAAGGCATGAATCCTATATGTTTCCTCTACCGATAGTGCGTGTATTAACTTCTAACCAATAGGTAGTGGAATTTCTAGGACACTGCCTGAAGGTACCATCTCAAGAAACAATCGTTGTATTGAATCCGCATTACATGTGGACCATCCTCATGGTCACATATTGGAATCCGGAATGGCTATCTTTGTGGAGACATCTTGAAAGAGAATAAAGATGAAACATGGTATCTAAGTTATACCTAGTTATATGAATCAAAAAATATCAAAAGAATTTTTTTTTAAAAAAAACACAGATAATCAATGTTTTCATGTACCGAGTCGAAAACTAGAATTTTTGGACCTGGTATATGCATACGTATACTTCTGCACCAACACTGGACTCACTAGACTGAAATTAGAACTCAAGACACTTAAATCTATTTGCTGCATTGAAAACGTGAACTCTTAGTTATTCTGGTAGAACTTACCCCATTGAAACCACTTGTTCATGAATCGTCCCGCTGGGCCCGTTACGTGACTTCCACAAGCCTGGCTTCCATAGGCCAGGGGTTGGAGACTAGCACCGGAAAGAAATTTTAGTAAAATGGGAAGGCATTGACTCAAAATCTATACACAAATTAATAGGGTACATGGAAGACAAGTAAAACACTATGAAAGAAGAAAAGTGAAACCACAAACAAAAACCATCACAAATTGTAAAATTAAGTAGAGAAGTAAATGGGCTAGAATACAAGCCCAAATGAAATGGAAATACAACAAATGTTGAAAACAGATCCGAAGGTAGTCCTCAAAGGATTATATCTAAAGGGTTGGTACATGTTATTACTGTGGCTCTCCATGTTAACCAGTAACCTCCATACATAGTCAAGTCCTAGATTCTCGACAATAATCAAAGATTCTTATCTTTTGCACAAGAAACAACAATGTGTGGGAGAATCCCATGCAAGGGTTAGTATAACAATACCCAGTATGGACCATCAGTCCCCTTAAGGTATCTCAGAATTCCAAAAAGGAAAAACCACAAAGCATGATCTCAATTACAAAGTACAAAAAGAATGACTCTTCTAAAACGATGTATACAACATAAAGATCAGGAATGATGATGATCAGTCTTAATATATATAAATTTATTCTATTTGGATGATCCAAAACATAACCATGAATTTTTTTACATTTTTGATAAACGCATGATCATATGTCACCGACCCCCGACGGGCCGCTCTATGGCTAGTCCTCATCAAGTTGTGCCCTGCTGATCTAAAAAGGGTCACTAGAAATATGATCCACATAGGGTCTCTATGATGTTGATCTACATAGGGTTGCTATGATGCTGATCGAAACTAGGTCCTTATGATGCTGATCCACATAGGGTATATATGATGATGATCTATACAGGGTATCTATGATGCTGATCCAAAAAAAGTTTCTATAATGATGATCCAAACATGGTCTCTATGATCTTGATCCACACAGGGTCACTATAATGATGATCAATACATGGTTAATAATATTCTGAAACTCATTGGGTCGCTATGATGCAGATCCACATAGGACCACACTTTATTTGACAGCCAGCCAGAGGATTCCCTGTACCCGGTGTACTTGAGTTCCGTAGTATCTTCTTTTCAAGACATTAGTCATGCCTCACCTACCCCGAAGGTATAAAATATAGTATCCCAAAGGCATGATATTTCATAAGGGTTCCAACTTGATAGAAGTCACATCAATCAGATTCCCGGTCTGTGAGTTATAGTCATTTTAGTCCCGAGGGCCCAGTTGGATTCGAGTTCGATCCAACCCGCCAGTACTCCAACATTCTCCAAATCCCAGGTAAAGTATCTCAAAAGGTCCAATGAATTCTAATGATTCCAATGCCATATACAGTTCGTCAAATAGGCATTCATATTGTGAGATGCTGCCTCTTAAGTGTATTAGGGGAATTTTTTAAATTTTTTAGTGATGGAATATATTCCTCAAATGCTTATGCAACACTGAAATAATTCCTATAAAAAATTTAAAAAATTAAATTAAATTACTCAAAAAAATATAAAATTAATAATATTTCTATGATTTTTTGTTCTAATTTTTTTGTGAAAAATTTAAAAATTAAATTGTTTTTTTTAACTTTTATTCTAACTAAATTTTTTATAGTAGTTTTTATATCAAATAAAATCAATAGTTCAGAAATTAATGATATTGTAATTTTAATAACAAATAATAATTTGAGTGATTTAAAATTTAGTAAGACATTATATTTAGAAAACCTAATGGGGTATGTTATATGAAATAAATCACGGTCCATTTATTTTACTTTTTTACTTTTATATTAAATATATGAACCCCTTAAGTGTAAAAATAATTTATATCATCATAATTTTCTTAAAGTTTAATGAAATGATTACAAAAAATAATTATAAAAAAGTTATGTAAAAATTTAATCAAAATAATTGGATGAGATTATTTCATCTAAGAAACATATTATATTTGATTCATATAAATTTGGATCAATATTCACATAAAAATTAATTTATATTAATTTAATATTTTATGAAATGTTATGAGTGCCCCTCCCATATAATTTAAGATGACAAATCATCTCATTTATTAAAAAATAAAATGCCTTTTTTAGCAAATAAATTTTCAAATAACTTAATTATATAACGCAACATGCCTTGGAATCCTTAGTTTTATTATGAATCTCTTCTAGGGATGCTTTTTCTGTAAACTTTAATAAGTTTTCTGAAAAAGTTGTACTGTTGTTAACTAGTTTTTTTATTTATTCATCCTCCAATATAAAATCGTTTTCAAACATGAAAATATGTTAAAAACAATCTATCATATAATGACATGTTATTATATTAATGTAATCACTAAAATCCATCCCATCCACAATGAAAATGGGAATAACATTAGAGTCATGTAAACAGCATACTAATGCCACACGAACCAATATAATGTTTTTCCAATCATATCCTATTACAAAATGTTATATGATTAATTTAATGATTATATTAGATAGTTATGAGTTATTTTTAATTATGAAATGATAATAAATCTTTTCATTTTAAACCAATCTATTCACTATAAAATAATATCATTTTTTGTGTATACTTGATGACTACCACCTCCACAATGAGATGTCATTCATTTTTCATCACCAAATCACATGTATGATGTATATAACTTTATTTAAGGAATAACATGATCTTTATGTTATTATTATAATTTTTAAAATAATAAAATGCTTAACTTTTACCCATTATGGTCACTAAAAAATGGAAATGATACTCATTTGTAACTATGACATACCTTGTCCATGATTATAATGTAGTATAATTATCATAACCATATTTCAGGATTAGATTTAAAATTATATATTATTTATAATTTTTTTAATTACTTCATTATAAATATTCTATTGATTATGAAAATATTATATCTTTTATCATTTCCTACATATCCAAATCATTTTTGTCATATAAACTTAATTTCATCAGAACCACTTATGTGGAAATCCATTATTAAATAATATATCTTGTTTTTTGTTATAAAAATGAATAATTAAAATGAATAATACTTCTTAATAAAGTAAATCTACAACTTAATAATATTATTTTTTATGATAAATAATGTAAATTACAACTAAAACTGAAGGTATGTGAATATATTTTAAAACATCACTTTTAATGTCTATATTCTAACTATATATCTTCCATATCTATATTTTTTAAAAAATAAATTTATTGATGTTATAATATTTCAGTAAAAAATTTATAATGCAAAATTTATGTAACATTTTAATTTATTAGTTAGATTTTATAATTTAATCGTAGTAAATATTTTCTACAGATTGTGTTAAGTTTCATTACAAAAGAAAAAATGAATTTCTATTAAAAAATATATTGTAAAAAACCCTTTATCTGTTTTCTATAATAATTATATGATATTTGAATATCCTTATTTAAATTTATTATTTGTGCATAGAAAAATCCACCTTCCCTTTTTCTGGTAATATTAAAAAATAGTTTTAAAATAAAATATATATTTAAATATCATGAAATATTTTCTTAATGAAGAAAATAATATTTGTATTAGTGTATTGATGATAATTTGTTATTTAATGATATATGATTAGGTAATAGTTCATGGGAATTTTTTATGATGATGGGTAGTTATGTAATAAACCAATGATGTTTGGGTCTATTATAATCCATTGAAGGGTGGTTATGTTATTAACCAAGGATGGGTAGTTCTATTATGGGGTAATGAATAGAGGGTCTGTGATAACCCACTGATGCACTGGGTATAGAAGTCGATCATATGGATATTCAATTTGTAATTGATATATTGTCACAACCCATCCACCTGGGCATGTGTCATGACTACCCCAAGCCCACCTTCCGTAGGGTAGGGGTTGATGACTAGAAACAATAAAGAATTTCCCCAAAACAGGAAAGAATTTCCATTGAACCAGCAAACACACCAGCCAAGAAGTTTATAGTATAAAATCCACTAAGTAAAACTGTAGTAGAAAAGTGTGTTCTGGAAGTAAAGTGGCCGAAAAACAAGCCCAACTGAAAGATATAACTACAACCGAAAACATCTCATGAGATCATCCACCAAGAATCCTACCCTAAGGGTAGATACATATCATATTTATAACTATCCATGTCTATATGTCACCTTTGTGTATGACTTGGTCTTGGCTCGCTAAAGTCTTAGCCAAACAGGTCGTCATCTACACAAGATACAACAAGGTGCGGGTGAATCCTATGCAGGGTGGAGTATAACAATACCCAGTAGGGACCTCGAAAACCCCCGAAGGTCTCTCATAATTCCACAATGGAAAACCACAACAAGTGATCTAAATATCAAAATAAACAGCAATATACTCTACTCAACCCAGGTATACAACTCGGAGTTCATAAATAAAGATGATTATTCTTATGCTATAACATTTTATTCCATTTGTAAGATTCCACTACTTATCCATGAAGGAGTTGTTCCATTGTTGATCCACACATGGTAGTATGTCAATGATCCATGATGGGTTGCTCTAAGGCTGGTCCTCATCGGGTCGTGCATTGGTGATACACCCAGGATCACTATAATGATGATCCACTAAGGGTCGCTCTAATGTTGATTGACTGAGTGTCACTATGATGCAGATCCACACAGAGTCGCAATGATGTTTGATCCCCATAGGGTCTCTATGATGCTGATCCACACTGGATTACTAGGATGATAATCCACACGGGGTCTCTATGATTCTTATCCTTACATGGTCACTATGACAATGATCCACACATGGTTGCTATGATGTAGATCCACATAACATCTCTATGATGTTGATCCACATAGGGTCATTGTGATGATGATCCACACAGGGTCTCTCTGATGCTGATACACATAGGGTCTCTATGATGGTGATACATAGAGGGTCTCAATTATGTTGATGCACACAGGTTCTATATAATGTTGATCCCCACAGGGTTGTTATGAGGCAAATCCACACATTGTCTCTCTTAAATTGAATTCTTGCCACAGGATATCCCGCACACGATCCGCATGAGTTCCACAGTATCTTCTACTCAAGATATTGGTCATGTATCAACTCTTATTACGTTCCACAAAGGAGTAACCTAAAGGGTTGCCATGATGGAAGGGTCCCAATGCGATAGACGGCGCGTCAATCATATGTATGGTCTGTGAGTTATAAGAGTTTTAGTACCGAGGACCTCGTAGGATTTGGGTTCGATCTAACCCGAATGTACTCCAATTTTCTCCAAAACATAGGTGGTGTGTCTCAAAAGGAATGTATCATTCCAAGGAATACAATTCCACATATTGTTCATCAAACAGACATATGGTTTTTGAGATATGGGTTTTTTAAGCGTATCTAGGCCGGAAAGGGGTCTGGGTCTTGTCTGATCCGCCCTGACCTTGGCCAGCCTGCCACGGTCTGGGTCTGACCCGATTCTGTACCTCTACCTTGGCTGAGTGCAACCCACCAAGCGACCTGGCTCGGTGACTGGAACAGTCCACCGGCCGGGTGGCTTCCCCCCTTCCCTAACGACAATTCCATTTAGGTTATTTAACCAGCAATTCCACCTGACATCGTCCCCTATTTTCAGGAACCGGTAGGTGCAGGTCCCCCTTTTCTGAAGCTTTGAAGTGGTAAAATCCATCTACTGTGTGCGACAGGCACACCACTCTACTTCTACCGCAGAAGGATGACGCCAGCCACCCTTCTTTCCACTACGGCAGCACCTCTTCTCTATTGTCGCTGACGGTGCTGCATCGGCAGGGCTTCCAGGGGCCACCAGGTGTGCTACGATGATCTAGTTCCCCTTATGAACGCCCCTACGGGCCTCTCGAGTTGCTTTTGTCTCTATATGGCTCCAGGATTTAGGTTTATGTCATGTAGAAAATCGACCACCAAAGAACGTGACAAAAATCGAAGAGGTGGAGGGTCTGGGCCCTTGTTTGTTTTTTCCGCTACCTCTACATTAGCATCACATTAAGTGGGTATTAAATAAACACATCACATAGATAATGAAAAAAGCCGTTCAAATCTCCCACAACAACCACCCTCAATTTCATACAAATCGCAGAGAAACTCTTTTTGTTGATCCACGTTTGTCATGATTTTCAAGAACAAGGAAAAGAATCAAAAATTGAATTGAATTTAAACATAAACATAACCATCATATGATTAAAAAGAAACATCATGGTTATAAAAGAAGAATCCTAATTTGAAGAATCAATCGACCTTTGTTTTTTCTGGACTGATTCCTCTAATGTTTCTATCCACACTTCCATTCTTCATTCGTGGAAGACCCAACAGTACTTCATCAGAGGTTCTTCTCTTCTGTGTAAAAAAACCGAAGCCTGAGCATTATTTAAATAGAGTGGTAGGGAGATTAAAACATCATATGAATTAATGATTTTCATTTACGATTTTTAATAATACGAACCTATAAATTTTCAATGGTGTTGTTACAGAATATAATATTCACGCCATTAAATGGATTGAAAACCCAGCAGTTTCTCCAGTACCACAAAATAAGTTTGTAGAAAATATAAAATAGCATTTTTATGTTATATTTTTATTCCCCAAATAGTCTGCAAAAAAATCATTTTTACTTGAATTATTGTGGTCGATGTTAAGCCTCCCTTAAGAGAATATCGATGCTATGAGTTCAAATATGCCCTCAGATTTAAATTTCGAGCACTGGTTCAAAATATTGAAATTCCACTTTCATGTTTACTGAAAGTACCTTAAAAAAAGTTCAAAATTTCATTCCAGGGACACTGGGCCTCAGAATCATGTACCATCAATTTTCAAAGACACATAATAATCACAAATAATTTAAAAAACAACTATATATATTAATTTGGTCTATATATTCTCCCCACTTGAGTTCTTCTTGTCTCTGAATGCTAAAAAACAACTAGGTTAAAATGGGGGTATTGATAATATATCTGAGCCTCCTACTCGCATGTTCTCTACTAGAGGTTCACATGCTGCCACTAAACTCGCACTAGAGGAATTGAATGCCCACATATGACCTTATCCTATTAATCCTCTAACTCAACCTAGAACTCCACAAACGTATCTCCGTCATCGATGTCTAGCTCGCCCCACTCGATAATGTGTGATGGATCATGCACACAGCTCCTCATATGTGATAGATGGAAAACATTATGCACCCAGTAGATTTGTGGAGGAAGATCTAGACCATATGCCACCTCACCTACTCAGTGGAGGATATAGAATGGTATGATGAACCTCATAGATAGCTTTCCACCCTGGCCAAACCTTCGTAATCCTTGTCGAGGTGACACCCGTAGGAAGACATTGCCTCCCTTCTTAAACTCCAAGGGTCACCATCTGCTGTCCCCATAAGACTTATGTTGGCACTATGCAGTCTTCATCATCTCCTCGATCATATACTCCTTCTCTGTGGTAGCATGTACAAACTCGGTAACCATAAGAGCGGACTCTCTTGGGTATCTCCAGCATACAGGTGATCTGTATGGTCAAATCTACATGGTCTCAAACAGAGCCATGCCAACGGTGGAGTGATTACTGTTGTAGTAAAAAAACTCTTCCAATGGTAGGTGGTCATCCCAAGTGCGGAATAAATCACGGACGCAGGCATGAAGAATGTCTTTGAGTGTCTAAATAGTCCACTCTATATGACCATATTTATTATATTAGAAGGCCATGATCAAATGTAGCTAATTCCCAAATGCCTCCTGTAATACCTTCAACAAGCGGGAAGTAAAATGAGAATAATGATCTGAGACAATTGTCAATGGAACCCTGTGAATCCTTAAAATATCATGTAATTAAAGACGTCTCATGCTCTCTATTGATCCCTGCTCTCAGATGGGTAGGAAGTGGGCCGACATGGTGAGTCAACCAACAATCACCCAAATGTAATCATGGCCCTTGGATGTATGTGGTAACTCTTTCATGAATACCATGGATATACCATCCCACTTCCACATCGGTACCTCAACTGGATGAGTTAAGCCCGATGGTAGCTAATTCTAATCCATCACTTGCCGACAAGCGAGGCATCGTGAGACGAACTCCACCATAACTTTCTTCATCCCCGACAACCCATACTAACACTGGATGTCCTAGTATATCTTCACCACACCAAGATGTACTGATAATTTGGATGTCTGGAACTCTCTCAACACCGTCTCATGTATAATTAATGGTACCATAGTGTGTCCCCTGAAGAGGATGATATGCTACACACTTTTAGAAAATCCATCAGGATCCTGTCCTGATGATATCTGAGCTCGTCAGGCCTCGCAGTCCATGCCCCCATGCAGTGACTCCATGAATCGCCTAAGGAGTGGGTGAATAACTATAATAGATTATAGGTAAGCCCCTACATCACTATCCATAAAGGATAACTGCAATGCGACTAGCTATTTTATGGTCTCACTCAGCAACTGTAGACTGGACCTCCTGCTTAGTGCCTCTGTCACCACGTTCCCCTTCCCAAGTGTATAGATTATATCAAATCCACAGTATTGTATGATCTCTAGCCATCTTCGCTATCTCATGTTTGTATCCTTCTATGAGATGATATGAATGATACTATTGTGATCATACTATAATGTAAAACATTCTACCATAATGTAGTGTTTCCACTTCTTCATGGAAAAGACCACTGCTACTAATTCTAGATCGTGGGTAGGATATTTCTGACCATGTTGTCTCAATTATCATGAGCCATAGGTGATCTTCGCTTGCTCCTGCATCAAGAAATATCCTAGACCTATACTAGATGCTTCGTAGTAGAATACATACACAAATCCCTCATCTGGTAGCCTCATGATGGGGGTACTTGTCTGTCTATGCCTCAGCTCCAGAAAACTATCCTAGAATCTCTCATTCCCCATGAAGGGATGTCCCTTCATTATCAAATATGAAAAGGGGGTCGAAACTCTGTATTACATGGGTATGAATCTCTGAAAGTACCCAGCAAATCCTAAGAAACTATACCCCTTGTTCACAGTCCTGGGTGGTTCCCAAGAATGTACTACATCTATCTTCTCTGTATCCACATTGACTCCAGAATCCAAGATAACGTGTCTTAAAAATTAGACCTCTAGTATCTAGAACTATAACATTGAGATATTTCCATAATGATGGTTCTCTTAGAGTGTATCCAGAACTATCTGTAGGTCTGTGGTGTGCTCCTCCTCCGACGTCGAGTATATCAAGATGTATTCAATGAAGACCACCATGAAGTGATCAAAGTAAGGCTAGAAGGTACTGTTCATGAGTCCCAATAACACTATCGGAGAATTGGTAATGCTGAAGGGCATCAACAAGAATTTGTAATGGACATACTGACATCTGAATATTGTCTATTGTACATCCTCAACATATACACTGACCTCATGATAACATGATCTGTGTTCAATCATCTAAAACCATTGAGCTCCCTTTAGATGGTTGAAGAGATCATCAATCCTCAGAATTGGATACTTGCTCTTCACGGTCACCTGGTTTAGGTGCGGATTTCCCACACAAAGCCTCGAACTCTTAGAAGCCTTCTTGGTGTAAAAAATCAAGGATTCACATGGAGAAACATTGTACCTTATGAATATGTTACTCTGTAAGTCATCCAGATATACCCAAAACACACGAATCTACGCGGGATCCATTTTATATGCTGGAGTCAATATTCATGTCGTCTAGTGGTATAGGTCGATGTAGAAGTCCACCTCTCTATGAGGATGTAGTCATGAAACATCATCAAGAAATACATCACCATACTGGTCCACCACTATATGATAACTCACACTCCACATGTCAACTACTCTGAGGGTAAGGCTAACCAACTGAAGAGTGATTGGCCGCACCCTCCTACGAGAAAGTCCATCCTAAACTATAAAGGTTCTCTTCTCACTGATGAAAGAAAATATGGTCCCATTCACACAGACACTCCGCATGTAACACCCCGAGATTTTATGAAAAATATTATTTTAATTTCATTAATGTCTTATGTTGTATTCTACACCAAGATTACCCTGCGCTATACGCAACACCGTATTAGCTTGCAGTATACGCAACACTATTCTTGGACCATGTTACACACAATTTTGATAATAGTTATTCTACGCAACATTGAGTATATATATATATATATATATATATATATTAAATTTATAATTGAAATATGGTTGGATTATGTTATACGAAACAACGAAGGATTCTTTCACAACACGCAACCCTGACATGGCTTGCATTACACGCAATCACGACCTTCCTCGATAGCGTGTGTTGTACGCAATACCAGGTTTTAATAAACAATGTTATATTATTATAATATTGTCATGAACTAGACATTATGAATAGTATTAACTAAATTTTGAATTTTATAACATTATTATTCATCTTACACATTTCCAGAACATGGTATAAGAATAAAATAAATTTTTCGGGTAAAATAAGTATTTTTCAAGAAATGCAGTTTTGCCGCCTTTGGATGGCGCAACCACATTAAATCTGGTGTTTTACATGTTTATAAGTTCAATTTTACAAAATAAAATTCTTCTTTGGAATCAAGAAATAGAAATTTACTTCGGATAAAATTTTCATATTATTCTGGTAACTTTGACATTTTAATGAATAGTAAAAACACGCTATATTTTAATTAAAAACAACTTTTTTCATCATAATATCTTAGGTGGTTAAATTATAATATTGAATGGTTTTAAAGTATAAATAGAATATATTTTTACCATTTAATATAATGTATGTCATTAGCATTGATTTTACCTTTAATTCGTAAGTTAAATCAATTCAATCTTTTGCAATGTTTTAAACAAAACCCCGTTTTTATTCGACAACGGGATTAATTTTAATTTAATTTCTGAAACTTCTGTATTTTGAATTTTAAAAAATGGATTCCATATTTGGGATCAGTGGGTCCAAATTATGTTAATAGGATACTTTTTATTTTTGGTAATTATAAATAGTAACTACGGTAAATTTTATTTACCATAGTGAAAGGTAAATCGGGTAATTAAGGGTAAATATAATATTTTAAAATTACCCTAACAAATGTCAAAATTCTATTGGATGACTAAAAAACGACCCATATCACCTAAGGGTCAGATTAGATTAATTTAATTAAATTTTTTCAATGAAAATAATTTAATTATTATTAAAACCAAAGAATGTGACAACATGTCACTTTCTTAAATCTTATAAGTATAATAATTTTAATCTAGTGATAAAATTCATGAAACTTCGAACATGAATAGTCTCCAGAAAGCTAATAAAATTATCTACATCATAGGAATTTATTTATAATTTTTAGGGATTAAATAATTATCATTTGTAATGACAGAAAGATGATGCAGAAATTGTCTTATTAATGAAATATTGACAGAATTGATGTTATAAATGCCCAAATAAATGTAATTTGAGACTTTTTATGACTTACACTAATTTTATAGGTTACTATGATATATTAGTGTTGATTTAATCAACTTTTTTCGAACATATAATTCTGTTATGACTTTCACAAAAATCATATATCAAATAGTGTCAAAATTGACACCAAATAGTTTTTTAAATCAAATATTGTTATTTTATTCCTAAAAATCTAAGGTTCGGCCAAATGACTTAGATAAGGATATATATATTAATAATAAACAATTTGGGGTTCGTTTGGCATGTTATAGTAAGTGTATTAACCATATAGTGTAAGAAAACAAAAAGACACAGTAAAAGTTAAATTATTTAACTTAGAGTTAAATCTAATTGATAAGGTTAAAATAATAACCTAAACACGTCTAAATCTAATTGGTTGATAGGATTTCGACCCATCCCCACTTTATATTCTAAATAAGACCCTTTGTAACTATTATAAACCGATTTTGACTTTAATATAAAATAATATTTTGAGATATTCCTAATGTGCCCATCTCCTCCCTTATAAAAGGGCACCTCCTCCCCCTCCTCCTCACACCAAATTGTGCACTCAAGCTCGGCCAACCCCGGACATTTTCTCCTCTCCACTTCCCTAGAATAATCCTAGAGGTCCTGGTCTTCTTCAAAGACCAATATTAGTTCCCTAAGTGGAGGATTCAAAGAAGCGTTCCAAAGAAGAGGTAATATCCATTACCGATCTTTTCAATTTCTTTCTTCTTCAACTTCTTCTCCTTTAGTTGTTTCATGATAAAGTAATAACATCAGTATTACTTACATACTGATATGTTATTATAAATATGAAACAACCCTAATTCACCTTAAATCCATCCTACGGAAAAATGAAATCACCGCGCGTGCGTACGTACGGAATACCGTCTCCACGCCGTGGTGTAATCTATTTTCCACCACCACCTTACAAGGATGGGTACAATGGTGTAATGAGTAACTATTTATGATTATTATAAAGTAATATTGATACTGAAATAATATATATGTACTCCAATACAATTCCAAGATCATAGGAACGATATCATCACTCGTGCGTACGTACGGAATACCGTCTCCACGATGTGATGCGACTCGTTCTACATGATCATCATTACATATCAATTATATAAATGAATTGAATGAATAAATATGATATATGTTACACTAATACCATTCTTGATATAAGGTATCTATAATCTTAAAATAAGAATAAGAATTTATTCGGCAAAACACGCATAAGAACAAAAGGCAATAAAGACCCGAGTAACAAGTAACAATGAAATATTACTAACAAGAAGCTAATAATATGACCATATATGATATGATATCAATATTTATGATTCTGGAATAAGTCAATAACACTATTTAAATCATTATACAGGAGGTTCGGACACTTACAAAGCAAGTCGGACCTAAGGTAAGGGAAATATCACAATCTCATTTTTATCTGGGATTGTTTATACTTTAGTATATACTGGGGTGTATTTTATCATCCACATCCATATTTCCTCAATATGTAATATTATTTCCATACACCTACAATTGTTTAAATCCAATTTTACCCTTCAGTGAGTTTTTAGTAAAAGATATGAAAGGAATCTTTTGTCGTTTTTCGTACGAGGTACTTTTTTGACTTTTCCGACAAAAGTACGAGAAGAGTGTTGTTTTTAACTAATACGGCATGAATGGATTATTAAAACATTATTTCCAAGAAGCTTCCTTTACATGTTTTAAAGTTTATTTTTAATCAAATTTTTTTAGTTTTAAATTGTAAGACATGTTAAGAAAGGAAAATGTTTTTGATGTAGAAAGGATATTTTCCTCAAGAATGATGTTTAAGTGTTTTATCAAAATTATTTTCCATCTAAGATAATAAAGGGTTCTGTTTCTATCCCTATTATTACATGGATTTTATTATGTTGTGATGGAAATATTTTTATGAATCCCTTTATCTTATATGAATTGTTTTATGATGCCATGTTGTTTAAGAATCCCATTTTTATTACATGGGTTATGCTATGATGTATGATTTATGATTTTGTGGCACACATAAGAATGGTATCATTATGAGATGGGTGGGACCTATATCTCCCTCCAATGCATTGGGTAAAGATTTTATATCTCATGAGATAGACATGGCTGAAATGGTAGGTTATACTGGTTCAGTGAAACAGGGCTGAAACGAGGGTTACTCGATTCAGAAAGGGACTTTGTCCACTAAGATAGTCTTGGCAACGAGTCTTGACTAAGAAGAAATTATTCTCTATGATTATGTGTGTATGCCACAATGTTTCATGTTTTAAGTTATGTTTATTGGGATTTCATTTCACTACTATGATTTATCCCATGTTATGAAATTATGCTCTCTTTTGCAGGTTAAGATTTCCAAAAGTTATGTTCTTATGAATATGATGTGATTGATTTTTCTTTTGTTTACCTTTACTGAGCATTTGAGCTCACCATTTTATGTTTTCTTTTCCCCAGGATATAGAGAGAAGTTTTAGGTAAAAAAGGGGGAAGATCTTTATGGGAGATATTGATGATCTTTCACCACGATTAGAAGATTACGTTCCGAGTTTCCAAAGACACTAAACTATTACGATCCTTGTGTGTGTGTGTTTTTTTTATGTACTAAGTATTCCGCAAATGTAATGTAATGTCAATGTACGTCAAGCTTCGGGTCTCTACAGTTGGTATCAGAGGAATGGTTTAGTCAACCTTTGGAAACTAGGATGCGAGAAATTTAGTGAGATCCCTAGAGATATTTCTAAGGTATGTGTAGGGATGTCCCTAAGGTTAAGTATACGTATAGGTTATAGTACTAGAATTACGCTAACGATCATAGAATTAAACCTAAGATTTTAGATATTGAAGGTACTCCCCCTTTATTATGTTGTTTTCCCTAGCATGATTTTTGCCTCTCACACTATTCTTTTTGGGTTTTAGACGATGGCTGGAACCCGAAGGAACCGTGTTGATCAATGCAATGGACAATGCAATGATTGTCCTCTTGAACAAACAAATGTTATGGGAGATGGAGTGGAAAATATTATTGCTATACTTACACAAGCTATTAATCATTCTGGACTTCCAAATGAGCAGAGAAGGGAACAATATTCTATTGAGTCCTTCATGAGGCAACGTCCACCTTCTTTCAGTGGGTCTTCTGATCCACTTGTTGCTGAACAATGGATCAGTACCACTGAAAAGATATTTTCAGTTCTTTAATGTTCTGAACATGATACCTTCATCTTAGTAGTGTATAATTTGGAAGGTGATGCTGATCAATGGTGGAATCTTATTAAGAATACGAGGCAAAGGGATGAAATTGAGTCCATGGAATGGGACGAGTTCAAAAAATTATTTTTCAGTAAGTACTTCCCCCGTATTCTTCGAACAAAGATGGAGAAGGAGTTTCTTGAACTAAAGCAAAAGGATGATGAATCTGTTGGTATATACGAAGCGAATTTTACAAGACTTGCAAGGTATGCATCTGGCATTATCATCCAACCTGAAAGTAAAGTTGATCGATTTTTCAGTGGCTTAAAACCAAGTCTTTGAAGGGCATTAGCTATAAGAGACTTCAGTAGCTATGAAGAAATTGTGCGTTGTGCTATCAAGGTAGAAATGGAAGTTGGTGTTACATATCCATCTCATGGTTTTGACAAGAAACGAAAGATGGAGTTCAAGGAGAAATCTCAGAATAATGGTGAAAAGAAGATGAATGTTTCCTTATGCACAAAGTGTGGAAAGAAGCATGGTGGAGACTGTCTTAAAGGGACTAGAAAATGTTTTAAGTGTGGAAAAGAAGGTCATCGAGCAGCTGAGTGTCGAAGTAATGGAAAATGGGTTTCTAATGATGTGAATAAAGCAAACACTGCAGAGAACGCACCACCAAAACTTCAATGCTTCAAGTGCAAGGAAATGGGGCATTATACTAATAAATGCCCTAATCCAAGGGTTAGTGATGATCAACATGAGAAACCACTGAAGGAAAAGGAAAAAGGGAAGTCACATGCGATCACTATTGGCAATGTTGAATATGACAACGATGTGGTGGAATGATTAAGTGTTTATGTAATGGGATTCCAAAATAATGTTGTATCATAAAGTATTGGAATATTTATGTATTGGTCTAATGTGGTATTCAATGTGATTGAGATATTTTTTTGGAAATAAGATGATATGCGCATAATGAAGGGAAAATAAGAAAATGAAATGTTTAATAGTATTCATGAGCTCATGATTGATATATGGACTAAGTGATATCATGGTTTGAGTATATAGAATTTTGAGGATTTTGGTATGTGGAAAGTGTTAACTTTTAACTGCATTCAAGTTTTCACTAATGTTCAATGGGTATTCAAGAGAATACATGATTAAGGACTTTGAATGTTTGGAATGTGACAAACAAAACATATCTTATGATATATGGGGTTCAACAATGGTATTAAATCTCTGGTAATCATTTTCACTATGTTATGAAAGTGGACTACAGTATTATGGATAAGCCTAAAGACTAGAATGGATTATGTTGGACATAAGTGAGTATTGTTTAAGGATAGAAGTTTTTTCGATATTATTGATGGGATGTTATAGTAATATAGTTTTAGAAAAAGGACAACCTGCAGGACGGGTGACATCCCATCGCATCAGACAAGGCTGTGGAAATCGAACCCACAACCGAAGTGCGACTGGCCTTTATCGCCTACCACTGACCTACAGGAAGTCCCTGTTTAGTAGAAACTAGTTTTATTATATTAACCAGTATGATATATGAAGTATAAAGTCCAATTTAGGAACCATATATGATTAATCTCACTATAGATCGACTTATGTATATAATTTTTGCTAACCTTTTCTTTGAGATAGATGGAATGACCCGTCATTCTCTCATAAGATCTGTTAACACTTCACGAATAACAAAATCAACTTCATTTATATAAGAGATGAAGTAGAAATTGTTCAAGGCACGAACAACAGTGAGATTGTACCAAAATAAAGTAAGTATTTATTCTAATTCAAATTCTACTACTTTAGGGAAATGATCTTGAAAACCAAAAATGTTGTCCTAGTGCCCTTATATCCGATGAATCAGATGGTACCCTAGATCGTCACAAATTTATGGCTTTGTGATTGCTGGCTTTTCCATAGCCATGTTCTCTACCACTCTCCATCAGAACATGATGGTTAGATTTCTCTTCCATATCCATATTTTCACCTATGTGGAAACCCAGTGATTAGTTTATTTGGGTTACCGTTATGTTTCATACTTTTGTTTTTAATGATAAGTTTTGGTATTCCTTTTTACGATGTGGGTTTCTATCAAAGAATCTTTCAAATAGTAAACCATTTATAACCCCGACGAATTTCGAGGGAGAAATTCATTTTAAGGGGGGTAGAATGTAACACCCCAAGATTTTATGAAAAATATTATTTTAATTTCATTAATGTCTTATGTTGTATTCTACACCAAGATTACCCTGCGCTATACGCAACATCGTATTAGCTTGCAGTATACGCAACACTATTCTTGGACCGTGTTACACACAATTTTGATAATAGTTATTCTACGCAACATTGAGTATATATATATATATATTAAATGTATAAATGAAATATGGTTGGATTCAGTTATACGAAACAACGAAGGATTCTTTCACAACACGCAACCCTGACTTGGCTTGCAATACACGCAATCGCGACCTTCCTCGATAGCGTGTGTTGTACGCAATACCGGGTTTTAATTAACAATGTTATATTATTATAATATTGTCATGAACTAGCCATTATGAATAGTATTAACTAAATATTGAATTTTATAAAATTATTATTCATCCTACACATTTCTAGAACATGGTATAAGAACAAAATAAATTTTTCGGGTAAAATAAGTATTTTTAAAAAAATGCAGTTTTTCCGCCTTTGGATGGCGCACCCACTTTAAATCTGGTTTTTGACATGTTTATAAGTTCAATTTGACAAAATAAAATTCTTCTTTGGAATCAAGAAATAAAAATTTACTTTGGATAAAATTTTCATATTATTCTGGTAACTTTCACATTTTAATGAATAGTAAAAACATGCTATATTTTAATTAAAAACAACTTTTTTCATCGTAATATCTTATGTGGTTAAATTATAATATTGAATGGTTTTAAAGTATAAATAGAATATATTTTTACCATTTAATATAATGTATTTCATTAGAATTTATTTTACCTTGAATTCGTAAGTTAAATCAATTCAATCTTTTGCAATGTTTTAAACAAAAACTCGTTTTTATTCGACAACGGGATTAATTTTAATTTCATTTCTGCAACTTCTGTGTTTTGAATTTTAAAAAATGGATTCCATATTTGGGATCAGTGTGTCCAAATTATGTTAATAGGATACTTTTTATTTTTGGGAATTATGAATAGAAACTACGGTAAATTTTATTTACCATAGTTAAAGGTAAATCGAGTAATTAAGGGTAAATATAATATTTTAAAATTACTCTGAAAAATGTCAACATTATATTGGATGACTAAAAAACGACCCATATCACCTAAGGTTCAGATTAGATTAATTTAATTAAATTTTTTCAATGAAAATAATTTAATTATTATAAAAACCAAAGAATGTGACAACATGTCACTTTCTTAAATCTTATAAGTATAATAATTTTAATCTAGTGATAAACTTCATGAAACTTCGAACATGAATAATATCCAGAAAGCTAATACAATTATCTACATCATAGGAATTTATTTAGAATTTTTAGGGATTAAATAATTATCATTTGTTATGACAGAAATATGATGCAGTAATTGTCTTATTAATAAAATATTGACAGAATTGATGTTATAAATGCCCAAATAAATGTAATTTTAGACTTTTTATGACTTACACTATTTTTATAGGTTACTATGATATACTAGTGTTGATTTAATCAACTTGGTTCGAACATATAATTCTGTTATGACTTTCACAAAAATCATATATCAAATAGTGTCAAAATTGACTCAAAATAGTTTTTTAAATCAAATATTGTTATTTTATTCCTAAAAATCTATGGTTCTGCCAAATGACTTAGATAAGGATATATATATTAATAATAAACAATTTGGGGTTCGTTTGGAATGTTATAGTAAGTTTATTAACCATATAGTGTAAGAAAACAAAAAGACACGGTAAAAGTTAAATTATTTAACTTAGAGTTAAATCTAATTGATAATGTTAAAATAATAACCTAAACATGTCTAAATCCTATTGGTTGATAGGATTTCGACCCATCCCCACTTTATATTCGAAATAAGACCCTTTGGAACTATTATAAACCGATTTTGACTTTAATATAAAATAATATTTTGAGATATTCTTAAGGTGCCCCTCTCCTCCCTTATAAAAGGGAACCTCCTCCCCCTCCTCCTCACACCAAATTGAGCAATCAAGCTCAGAAAACCCCTGCCATTTTCTCCTCTCCACTTCCCTAGAATAATCCTAGAGGTCCTTTTCTTCTTCAAAGACCAATATTAGTTCCCTAAGTGGAGGATTCAAAGAAGCGTTCCAAAGAAGAGGTAATATCCATTACCGATCTTTTCAATTTCTTTCTTCTTCAACTTATTCTCCTTTAGTTGTTTCATGATAAAGTAATAACATCAGTATTAATTACATACTGATATGTTATTATAAATATGAAACAACCCTAATTCACCTTCTATCCATCCTACAGAAAAATGAAATCACCGCGCGTGCGTACGTACGGAATACCAT
This sequence comes from Viscum album, assembly GCA_963277665.1. NCBI lineage: Eukaryota > Viridiplantae > Streptophyta > Magnoliopsida > Santalales > Viscaceae > Viscum > Viscum album. The sequence goes on along the minus strand of OY728157.1, from coordinate 447,609,292 downwards.
CCCCACGCCGTGGTGTAATATATTTTCCACCACCACCTTACTAGGATGGGTATAATGGTGTAATGAGTAACTATTTATGATTATTATAAAGTAATATTGATACTGAAATAATATATATGTACTCCAATACAATTCCACGACCATAGGAACGATATCATCACTCGTGCGTACGTACGGAATACCGTCTCCACGATGTGATGCGACTCGTTCTACATGATCATCATTACATAGTAATTATATAAATGAATTGAATGAATAAATATGATATATGTTACACTAATACCATTCTGGATATAGGGTATCTATAACCTTAAAAGAATAATAAGAATTTATTCGGCAAAACACGCATAAGAACAAAAGGCAATAAAGACCTGAGTAACAAGTAACAATGAAATATTACTAACAAGAAGCTATGAATATGACCATATATGATATCATATCAATATTTATGATTCTAGAATAAGTCAATAACACTATTTAAATCATTATACAGGAGGTTCAGAAACTTACAAAGCAAGTCGGACCAAAGGTAAGGGAAATATCACAATCTCATTTTTATCTGGGATTGTTTATACTTTAGTATTTACTGGGGTGTATTTTATCATCCACATCCATATCTCCTCAATAAGTAATATTATTTCCATCCACCTACAATTTTTTAAATCCAATTTTACCCTTCGGTGAATTTTTAGTAAAAGATATGAAAGGAATCTTTTGTCATTTTTCGTACGAGGTACTTTTTTGACTTTTCCGACAAAAGTACGAGAAGAATGTTGTTTTTAACTTATACGGCATGAATGGATTTTTAAAACATTATTTCCAAGAAGCTTCCTTTACTAGTTTTCACGTTTATTTTTAATCAACTTCTTTTAGTTTTAAATTGTAAGACATGTTAAGAAAGGAAAATGTTTTTGAAGTAGAAAGGATATTTTCCTCAAGAATGAAGTTCAAGTGTTTTATCAAAATTATTTTCCATCTAAGATAATAAAGGGTTATGTTTCTATCCCTATTATTACATGGATTTTGTTATGTTGTGATGGAAATATTTTTATGAATCCATTTATCTTATATGAATTGTTTTATGATGTCATGTTGTTTAAGAATCCCATTTTTATTACATGGGTTATGCTATGATGTACGATTTATGATTTTGTGGCACACATAAGAATGGTATCATTATGAGATGGGTGTGACCTATATCTCCCTCCAATGCATTGGGTAAAGATTTTATATCTCATGAGATATACATGGCTGAAATGGTAGGTTATACCGGTTCAGTGAAACAGGACTGAAACGAGGGTTACTCGATTCTGAAAGGGACTTTGTCCACTAAGATAGTCTTGGCAATGAGTCTTGACTAACAAGAAATGATTCTCTATGATTATGTGTGAATGCCACAAAGTTTCATGTTTTAAGTTATGCTTATTGGGATTTCATTTCACTACTATGATTTATCCCATGTTATGATATTATGCTATCTTTTGTAGGTTAAGATTTCCAAAAGTTATGTTCTTATGAATATGATGTGATTGATTTTTCTTTTGATTACCCTTATTGAGAATTTGAGCTCACCCTTTTATGTTTTCTTTTCCCCAGGATATAGAGAAAAGTTTTACGTAAAAAAAGGGGGAAGATCTTTATGGGAGATATTGAAGATCTTTCACCACGATTAGAAGATTACGTTCCGAGTTTCCAAAGACACTAAACTATTACGATCCTTGTGTGTGTGTGTATTTGTTATGTACTAAGTATTCTGCAAATGTAATGTAATGTCAATGTACGTCAAGCTTCAGGTCTCTACACCGCACATTGTGCATAAAAGAGTGAATCTAATCATAGACCGTGGATAACAAGACCATACCCATGTTTACATCGTAATGCATCGATGCCGCTATTTGGAGATCATAGTCAAAGGTCTCGCCTCCAATAGTACGCTCACACTTCCGGAACTATTGTGTGATTGTAAAAGCCTCTATCATAGGAGCCTCTAATCGTAAGGATCGATCCAATGGATCTATCAAAATCTCAAATATCCAAATTAGAGCCACAGAAATGAACGAGTGACTAGAACCTGTGTCTATAAGTACTACAACTAGGGTAGAGTAGACACAGAACATACCTCAAATATTATCTAGAGCACCATGATTGTAGGTCTTAGATGCCTGAAGCAAGGATCATCCATGTCATCCTGATTCCTGAGGTCGGAGTGGACCACCTGGAGGAGGTGGTAGCTGAATATCAAATCTCCACCAACCGCCTACTACACGACCTTATCCACTTCCACATCTGCCGCCTTGTGGATATCCTCACTCAAATTTCTACCTTAGCCTTAGTGGTCCTCTAACTGTCTGTTTATCATTGGTAGTGAAGTTCAGGACATCAAGAGCCATGTTTCCATTCCCGCAGCACGTGAAGCATAGACTAATCCTCTGCTCTCTTGATCTACCTCATGAGCTCCAAACCTCAGCCCCTACATTCTGGGGTCATCCTATGGAATGTATGGCCTACTTGCACCTCGGTGTCATCTTCATATTGCCTACTGTAGATGAATCAACTACCTGTTGTTCTATTGTGTCTCTTACCATCCGTGCCTTCTTATCTAAGAAGATCTCCACTAATAATTCTTACTTGAGTATGCCAACTAGCGTCTGTATATTGAGCGATATCATCGAAACTATGATCTTTAATTGGTGAAAATGATCAATGGTCAAGATCCTAAAGAAACGGTACCATACCAGGTCGGTGGAGTAACATGAGTGGTCAATGAATCTCCCTAAGTACTATTCAACAGTTAGGCTAGCCTGATGTAAGTGAATGATCATATGAATACAAACAGAGCATAGTGTCCTTGGAATGAACTCCTCTATGAAGAGCCTCTCAATGTCTATCCAGGTGAGGAGAACCACAATGTGTAAAAAGAGCATCAGGTACCACCATCTTCCTGATGTTACTTGTAAGTGGTTTGTAGTTAAGACCATCTTTTGATCTGATGGTGTCTCAAATAATTGAAAAACTCATGCCATAGCCTCCAGCCAGTCCTCAACTACCCGGGGATCTATCATTCCATGAACCCTCAGAGGCCTCTGACACTGGTACTCGGGAAATTTGCTCAGCTGGTGTGCACGGTCCTCTAGTGGGACTGGTAGAAACTATTGACTGATGGGTGGTGGTTCTGCTGGTGCACCCCCTGGAGGTGTTATCTCTTTAAGAAGGCCCTACACCAAAACCTCATTGCTATGTGGGTTGTCATCATGATCTCTATCTGTAATCCTAGATGGCTGTCGATGTGAAGGCATCCTAGAAAAAATAGGTACTACACGGTCAATAAGTTATACCTGGTGAGTTCACTCGAAATAGATCAAAAGTAAAATATTTCAAAAACACACGCAATCTGTGTTTTCGTTCACCAAGTTGAAAATAAGAATTCTGGGTCCTAGTGTATGGATACGTCAAACTTTGCACCAACAATGGACTCCATGAACTGAAAACCACACTCAAAACACTTAACACTATTGCTCCATTGGAATGATCAGGATCTTAGTTCTTCTGTAGAAACGAGTCCTTTGACACCAATTTTTATTCACCCGTCCCCTAGGGCCCGTGCCGTGATGACCCCAACCCCACCTTCCATTAGCCAGGGGTCATCGACTTGCACTGGAAAGTGATTTCTCTTAAATGGGAAGGCATCGCCTATGAAACTGAAAACACACAGACCAAGAACTCAATAGGATGAAAACCACATAATAATCCAATTATAGAAAGGAGTGTATTGATAGTAAAGAGGATGAAATACAAGCCTAACTGAAATATAAAACTACGGCAGGAAACATATCCCGAGATCATCCACCAAGGATCTTACCTAAAGGGTATGTACAACATGTCTCAATAGCTCTCCACATCAACCAGTCACCACTGTGTATCACCTATTCATGGCTCCCTAAAGTATAAGCCAAGTTGCTCGTCGTCTGCACAAGACACTACAAGGTGCGGGGGAAGCTCCTACAAGGGTGAGTATAACCATACCTCATAGGGACCCTAAGACCCCCCCTGAAGTTCTCTCATAATTCCCTAAGGGAAAACCACAATGAATGATCTCAATCACAAAAAATAGTGAAAAATACTTAGCTCAACCCATGCATACAACTCAGAGTCCAAGAATAATGATGATTAGGCTTATACTATATGATTTTACTATATTAAGATGTTTCCAAAACAAATTGACGTATGAGTTATTCCATTTTCGATCAACATAGGTCGTATGTCATTGATCCATGTTGTGCCGGTCTAAGGATTTTTCTCATCGATTCACGCATGGCAGAACCACATAGGGTCGCTATAATGCTTCTCCACACAGGGTCGCTATCATGGTGGTCCACATAGGGTAGTTATGATGCTAATTTACACAGGGTCGCTATGATGTTGATTCACACGAGGTTTCTATGATTATGATCCACACATGGTTTCTATGATGCTGATCCACATAAGGAATCTATGATGTTTATCTACATAGGGTCGCTATGATGTTGATCCACATTGGGTCTCTCTTCAATTGACAACAAGCCATGTGATTCCCTGCACCCAGTGTACCTTAGTTCAGTAGTATCTAATCCTCAAGATATTGTTCAGGCCTAAACATCCATGAAGATACAAAAAGGTGTAACCCTAATTACCACCGTGTCTTAAGGGTCCCAACACGATTGATGGAACCTCAATCGGATTCCCAGTCTGTGTGTTACAAGTGTATTGGTACCGAGGGCTCGGTTGGATTCGGGATCGATCCAACCCAAAATTACTATAACATTCTACAAAAAAATGGTATAGTATATGAAAAGGACTATCTAATTCCGATAATTCCATACATGTAGGAGGTTCGTCAAACGTGTATCTGGTTTGTGTGATATAGAATTTTTAAGCATATCTAGGCCTAAAAGGGGTCTGGGTCCTGTCCGACCACCCCTGAAATGGGATGACCTGACCTGATCTGGATCTGACCAAGCCTGACAAGAAAATGCTATGCTAGAATGAATGGGTTGGACCATGAGCTTGGCCCACTAGGCGGCGGACCATCCCAACCCGGTGGCTGGCATGGTCCGCTAGTTAGATGGTCGCCCTCCTTCAAGAACAGCAAAGCCTTTCGGGTTCTTCAACCAGCGGAAACACGTGGCACAACCCCCTATCTGCGTGACCCGCAGGGTGTGGGTCCCACTCCACCACGACTTTGAAGCCACGACCTCTTTCCACAATGCGCAATGGCGTGCCGCACTGCTGCCACTACGGCTGGCCGATGCAGGCATTCCCAATGTCCACCGCGACGCCTCCTGGCACCGCCTCTCCTCTCCGGTTGATGATTGCATGTCGCCGCTATCTCCCTCCTGTGTTGGTCAATGGTGGGGCTTCTATGGGTAACTGGGAGAGCTCTAGTGGTCCGTCTCCCCTTCAAAACATGCCTACGAGCATCTCAGGTAGTTTTTATCACTACCTGTCTCCTGAGTTCCTATTTCCATCATGTTGAAAATTCTCTTCCAAAGAACGCGACAAAACCCGAAGTGGTGGAGGGTTTAGGACCCTGTTTGTTTGGCCCGCTCCCTTTACCATAACATCATATCAAGTCGGTATTAAATATATAAATCATAGAGATAATGATTAAAACCTGTGAAAATATCCAACAATATGTACCCGCAATTTTATTCGAATTGTGGATCATGTGGTTTTAGTTGATCCACATTCATCATGCTTTTCAAGAATGAGGAAAAGAATAGAGAATTTAGTTTACTTTAAACATAAATGACCCCTACCTTGGATTCAAAGGAAATTTCATGGTTCTGGAAGAATAATCCATGTTTTAAGATTATATCAACATTCATCATTTCCAGATTGATTTCTCCAATGTTGTTGTCCAAGCCTCCATTATTTGTTGATGGAAGATGTCATGAAACTTCATCGAAGGATCCTCTTATCCATATGAAGAACCCAATACTGAGCATCATTTAAATAGAAGATTAGGTAGATTAACACATCATAAGAATTGATGAGATTCATTAATGAGTTTTTAATTAATGAACACCTTAAATCTCAACAGTGTGTTTACACAACAGATGAGACATTCCATTAAATGGATTGAAAACCCAGTTGTTCTTCCACCACCACTCAATAGTAGGTAAAAAAAATTAAAACAACATTTTTATGATATTATAATATTCTCAAAAAATTCTGAAAATATATTTTCCATCTAACCTAATATGGTTGAAGTTATTCTCCCCTTAAGAGAATCTTGACACTATGAGTTCAACAGTGCCATCAGATTTCAAATCCAAACAGTAGTTCAAAATATAAATATTTACGCTCTCATGGTTTCTAAACATACCTTAAAAATTTCAAAATTCTATTTTGAGAACATATGGCCTCAGATTCATGTGTCGTCAATTTTCAAAGACTCTTAGTAATGGCAAATAAATTAAAGGAATTATGTATAATTTTCAGTTCTTTAAATATATTGAAATCTATTTCCCATGTTTCCTATATTTTCCCATTTCATTAAATAGGGTTTTTAAATCAATTTTTTTCTAAATGTATGATATTGATCTTCTGTTTAAAATTAATTATATCGGGCTTTTTAAGGGTGGAAATTATAACATTATAAAAACACATTTATGATTTTTTCAAGACAATAATGATAAAATTATGAGTTTAATTTTTCAATAATGATTCTAAATAAAATATTTTTATAAATTCTTCTAGTATATATATATTGATTCCTTGCATAATATATTTTTTATTTTGAAAAAAATGTGTATTTTTTAAAGCGTTAAAATATTGTTTTTAAAAAATAACCAACATTATCTTTCTTTATTTTTATGTCCATTATTGATATTGTTTTCTCACAAAATGTTTTAAATTTTTTTTTTCATAGGATTTATGGATTGGTGTGGGATATCATTATGATTTTCATCGATCTTTTAAATTAAAGTAATCATTTTTACATTAAAAGTTTTATATTGTGAAATAATGGATTCTATATATAATGTTCCATAATTTAATATATGGAATTATTATGTAGGAATTATTAACTTACTCCCAAAATTGTAAACCCAAAATTTCTTACCATATGTAATATATCCAATATTTACATTTGATGTTAGGTATTTTTAATGGATTAAATTGGGTCACATTTATTAGTATCAATTCCAAAAATGTAATGTTCATGTTTTTAACACTAGATTTGAGAATGTGGGATCACGGATATTACAATTAGAATCTGAGAAAGGTATAGAAAATTCTAGATTATAAATTTTTTAATGTGAAGTTTTCATAATATTTTTGACTACCATGATTTCATTCTGAGTTAAAATATTACTATACATTCAATTTCATATCCCCCCATATTTAGAATTTAATTAAATCGAAATCATGGTGATTAATGATATATTGTGATATGTTTTTTTTGGTTTTTGGTATATGTAAAATGAGGTTAAACATGAATGATTCTTTAAGAATAATGATATAAAATTATAGTAGATATAAAATGAAAGGAATTATATAATCTTTTAGGTTAAATAATTCATTATTCATTATGGTATTGTGTTTTTTAGGATTTTCTGTTATATATTTATGGAAAAGACTAACATATAATGGAAGAATATCTGAACAAATAACTATTTTTTGTATCAATTTTAATATTATTATTTTTGAATAATTTTCTAGTTTTTTATTTTTATCATAATAAAATACGCACAAAGGGAGTTATTATAGATGTTTTAGTGATAAACATGCATTTCCAAATATTATGGTTTATCCTTTTGGGAGTAATTTTACTTTGTCCTATCTATTATGTGAATTTTTAATCATGTTAGTAGAAATATCTTTTGATGTGATTGTGTAGGTGTATTATCAAATGGATGTTGATTTTATTTCTTCAGACATATAAAAAATCATCTCGAATACTCAACATTTAAATATTAAATGAGATTATTGTGGAAATTCATTAATGTATGAGATTATAAATTAATTTTTTTATATATCCTTATATTATTACTCCTTAGATTAATTTAATTCAACAACACTAATAAATGTTTATTTTACATTATGGAATCCATTTACCTTAATTTATAATGAATCAATAGTCATTTCTACACCTCTGTAGTTTATGTTTTTATGGACGTGAGATTTCCTATGACCATTCGCATTCTTTTGATCAATGATATTTGTCCCCGTATATCATTATATGGTCATTATTATTTATAAAAATTTATATATTTTACATCCGGGATAATTATTTCATATTTAGAACATAGTGATGTGCTATTTCAGATTTCTGTTATAATTTATATTTATTATTTTCAAAATAAAATTTTATTAACCATTTTTTTCCTATGGGATTTCCAAATATTTATTTCTAAATATAAAGACAATAAATACCATGACCAAGATCAAAATGGGACGGAATTTTTTTAATGGGTTGGAGGGTGGGTGGGGGAATCTAATGCCATGATTATTTTTAAATGGACATTATGTTTGATAGTGTATATGACTTGAAACACTGAGATTAAAAAGACTGTAAATATTATTATATGAATATTACATCATAGATGGTAAATTTGTGGGTATAGATATGAATAATAATTTATGAAATATATTATAATTTTATACTCAATATAAATACATTAATTAATTCATACACAATAAGAAAAAATTTATTAATTTCATTTATTCATTAATAATATGTTTTCCTCAAAATGGATTTTTATTGTTTCTATGAAAAAATATTGTAATTAACTTATAAATACATTATGAAAAAATATTAGATAAAATTAAATTAAATTTTTTTAATTAGAACATGAAAAATATCTTATGGTGAAATTTGGAATATTTTTTGAAGGTTTTATTTTTCATTAAATAATGGAACTACTCTTTTTAAATGATTTTTTTAGATATGTTTTAATGAAAACTTAAATTTTTTCATAGTTTTAATATATTGTTATCCCATTTTTATAAAAAAAATTCAACAATTTTATTTTTTATAAATTTATTACTTTAAATTAATATAAATATATTTTTTTACATAACAGATATCTTTTCTGAAAAAAGTAATTTTTCATAATATTTTATGGGTATTAATTTATTTTCAATCCAAACAATATTATGATTTGGAATTTGAAAAATGATATCCATAAGTCCAATTCTGGTGAATATGCATAAATTAATTTTAGTATTTATAAATTGTGACCTTTTAAAAATTATTGACACCCCGATTAGGGTAAATTGAGTAAATTAGGTTATACAAAAATTGGTTGATTAAAAAATGGCTATAACACCTGAAAATATTTTATTTTATTTTTACATCACATAAATAATCATCCAAAATTAAAATATATTTTATTTTTTCTCATATATCCATAGTAGGGACATTTATATTATTTTACAAAAAGAACAGTCAAAATGATATTATAAATTTTAAAATTACACTAAATTTATTTATATTGAGATAATATGTGGATACATTAATTTATAAATATCATTTTTAAATATGAAATATTTATCATTATCATGGTTAATTATTTTAATTTTTTAGTGATGAGATTATTCGATTAAATGCTTACAGACCACTAACACAATTCTTGTGCAAGGAGTGAAAAAATTAAAAAAAAGAATATTTCAAAAATATAAATACGAAACTATATTATATATTTATTTAGTTTAAATATATTTTACGATAGTAATTATAAATTAAAAATATTTAAATGCATTTAATATGAATATTATTTTGGAATTTTAATTTCAAATGTTAAATATATTAATAGATCAAAAATCAACCTTACACTTAGTTTATAGGAAATAAAATTTCATGAAATTATTTAAAATTAATAATAATATTATAATTGGACAAAAGAATCATATATGGTTTCTTTAATCATACACTTTCCATTTATTATCTTTTTATACTATTATAAAAACTATATTAAAATTCTACGTGTCAATAACATTGATATCACTATAATAGTAAAAATTGATATCAATGTATTAGAAAAGAGATAAAGGTAAAAATGTGATATAAAATTATCAATTTATTAATGATATAATTTTTTATAAATATTATATTTTATTCCTATATGATAAATTTCTGCCTTTTGGACATCAAAATTAATTATATTTAATTAAATATTTTTAGAAATTCTAAGTCCCCCTAACATTTATTAAAAAATGAATGTCTTCTTCTCATTTATTCAAACATAAAATGCCTTTCACAATATAAAATATAATTCTAAATTTCTATATTTAGATCCCTATCCATATCCTAGAATCCCTGGTACTATAAAAAATATATAATATGGATTCTGTTGTTTTAAACATTAAGAGAATGCCTGAAGAATTGGAATAGTTCATATCCAATATTTTTTTATTTCTTTTTACACCTCCACCAAATGTTTTCTCATCCATGATGATATAATAAAATATTTATCTAAAGTACACTAATATGTAATTATTTTGATTTAATTACCCACATAAACTTAATCTTTCATCAAAATGGGGAAAAACTACCTATTGTGTGTACGAGAGACTACCGCCTCCCAAACTGATGCAACAAATTTTCCATCACTTAAACATAATAATAGTTTTAAGGATGGAATTAATTTTTAAACATTATATTCATAACATAATTATTATTCTAATAAAATAATAAATTTTTTACTTTTTTACTTTTTCATTCAATGAATAAAAATTAACATCATTCGTTTGTGTGTGTGGACAACCAACGCTACAAAGTGAAGTGATTCATTTTTCTTCGTAACCACGGATGGATGATAAATATATATATATTTAAATAAATAATATGAAATTTGTTATGTTATGAACCTTATTGAAACATATAATAATAATTAACATTTTTTTATGTTCATTTAAAAATAAAAATGCAACTCAAGTGTATGTACAACCTTCAATTTCTATGAATGTAACATAGTTCGTTTTCTATAACCATATTTAATGATTAGGTTTATAAGTTTAATTTATTTTTAAAAATATTAATAATTTAATGATTATATTTCTAGGGATGATGAAATATTTACCACATTAATCATAGTGAGACTACGGAATTCAATTTGAACTTATAATCCAAATATTGTTAAAAAATGATGTGAATTTAAATGATTAAATAATACATCATGTTAGGAGATAAAATAAAATGGTTTAATAAACATGAAAAATGATCCTATTCATGTAAATTATTATTAATATTTTATTATTTACAAGGATAAAAAATTTATAAGATTAGATAGACACAAGGTATGGTACATTTTTTAGAAATCAAAATTTAATGATTACCATAAAATTATTTTTCATTCATACCAATATTTTTATGCATTATTTTTTAATGTATTAATATTGAAATAAAAGAATTAAATATAATTTTTAATGTAAATTTTTATTTTATTTAATGCTAATTCACATAGAATGTTTTAACATATTTTATATGGATCATTTTGATTTCATTTATAGAAAAATATGAAATTTTATATTTGAACATAGACAATCTCATTAGATTTTATCACCTTTATAATCATTATTTGATATTGGAAATACCTTATAGGATCTAAAGATTTATTGGAGGGAAATCCCTACTTATTTTTGTTATATTTAATTTAACATGGGGTTTAATATGAACTTGTTATTTAAATATATAAAAATGTTTTCATATGGGGTGAAATAAATTTTTCAATGAGTATAATGATAAAAATTAAATATTTTTCAATTTAATGATTATGTTCTTGTTATTTGGAATCTATTACTATGATTGGGGGTTTTGTTTTAAACAAATTATTAGTGTTTAAATTATTAAACTAGGATATAAAGTCAATTTAATATTCCTGGATGAGTGGTTAAATTATAAACTAAGGATTGGTGGGTCTGTGACTACCCTCTAACACATTTTGTAGGAAGCTAGACCTTATAGTGATTCCATTAAAAAGAGTTTAATGAAAAATAATTCCCTACTTTACCTACTTGAATTATTTATTCTTAATATGGTATTTTATATAAATATTATTATTTTAAATGTAATACAATTATCCAATGTTAGAGGAATGTAGATGATAATTTTTATTTGTTAAATGAATAACATTTTGAAAACGTTTTTATGAGTTTTTATTTATCCCAATGAGCACATGAGCATCAACCCTATTGGTGAGGACTCGTTAGGTGCATCCAAGGGACCCGATATCAAATCCGGGTGGAGGCATATTTCTGGGTTTCTATAGCAGGCACTATAGCAGGCACTGTAGCAGGCACTATTCAGTATTGTAGCAGCCGGAACTATTTATCATTTTTGTCCTTCGGGCCACCGATTTGGTCCTTGAATTCTGCAAGGCCACCCGAGGATTTCAGGTAAGTTAATTCTCAAAGCCTTTGAGAAACCTTAAGGCCTTAGGGACACCCCAAGGTCTTCGATCCAGATGAATCCAAGCCCGAGTCACACTACAAAAAATGAGCAGCCCCAGAAAAGGATTCAGAGCAGGTGCACCCACCAAAGCAGAGCCCAATGGATTGTCAGAATGAGAGGGTATGGCTATGCCATCGGTACCAGCCTATGCTTGCACGGGAAGCCTAGCCAGATCGTCAGGGAAAGGTGGAGAGCTACTATCTGGATGCCGATGCTGGGGAGGGGCAGTTCCTTGTTGATAGTATGGTTGAATTGCCTAAGACCTTCAGGTCATGTAATCTCTTAATCCAACGTGCCACAAAATCTCTGAGCCTATGGGCCTTGTAAGGGTTCCCCCTCATACCTTGAAATGGGGGTTATCAAAAATAAATAAAAATTAAGGCCTTTGAGCCATTCAAGCAGGTATAGATCCCAATGAAACCTTGTAGTGTTTTATTCAGACTATAGTATTACTTATGAAATGTTGTAAAAACTTAATTATTAGTACACTATGATTTATTTGGATAGAAAATTTTTATTTTATAACTAAAGATAATATTATAAAATTGAAATTTTTATATGTATTAAGGGACTTATTATTTATTTCATTATATTTTATTCCACTAAATGAAATTTTCTTCTCATAAAAAACTTTACAAATTTTTTACCTAGTTTTAACGATGGGTAATAGAAAAGATGTATTTTTTATTATAGTGAATAATCTTCATTAAAAGAAATCATGCTTCACATTAAATATTTTATATTATGGGAGGAAATATGTACTAAGTAGACCAATATGATTTTTAATATATTTGATTATTAGGTACGTGGTTTGAAATAATTATTTATAATTATAAACCTAAATGTTACATATGTATGTAAGTGAACCAATACTTCGTGTTGAATATGTTTTTATAAATGTTTTTTACAATTATTGGTAATAAAGAAAAAAATGTAAGGTTTTTGTTATTATATCCAGATATGGGAGTGTGGGATCAGGGAAGTTACATAGTAACAATAATTACAAGATATTTTTATATAAATTTCTTGGTAATCCAAATATATTATTTTGATTCAATTATTATCATCACTATAAGGGAATCAGTTTCAATCTCAATTTGAAATTATGATTCCATATAAAATATAATCTATCTGGTAAATTTATATTCATTTTATAACCCATCATTAAATATTTTTGATATTAATCAGTGTATATATGTCCCCATAAAATTTAATTTCTCGTTGACTAATATTATATCCAAATCATATCTTGTAAGTGAAACCTACCCCATAAATTATTATCAGTCCGGATCCTACCATTTTCATTCCAATATTCATTTGATGATTTTGCAGAATTTAGTTGTATATTCATCAATAATGGGTTAAGGTAATTTCAATAATATTATGTTCTATAAAATTGATAATGATTTGTTTTACATTATATATGATGGGAATTTTTATTCAAAGTGTGAAAATAATATATTAATACTTTTTTTCATGTCAATACATCTTTCTATCACCTTTTTCATTATATTTAAATATTTCCCTCTATATTTCCATGGTGTATAAATGAAATTAATATAATACCATATATTAATAATATTTATTTTCATACTATTAAAAAATATATATAATATTTTTTATTTAAAATAAATATATCTATATAAACATAACCCCTAAAATAATTTTTCATCTAAGTCACTGTCCGTTTAAATATAATATGCATGATCATATATATTTCTCAAATGATACAATCCCTCTTTTTTATGGATTATTTACCTAATTTTCATTTACATTAAATATAATATCAATCAATTAATTTTTCCTTCCTTAACATTAATCATAAATTGGGATAACTTCCCCCCTAAATGGCTTTTAATTTTGAAAAACCCAATTTCCTTCATTCATTATTAAAGGATGATCACCAATATTCCTTCAATAGACTGATTCGGGAAATTATTGGTTTAACCTTATAATAAATATTCATATGGTTTCAATACAATATAATTTTTTATGTTGATTAAATAGTATTTCCAGACAGATTTACAGAATACCTTTGGATACCTACATAATTTCTGAGTACTTTTCATTTTATAATGATTAGAATAATGTTGAATTATTTTCTTCTATGAATCCTTTTCAAATTGAGTGGAAACACATTTTCCTTCCATTGGTAATTTTTAATATGAGTATGGAAACCTTAAATGTTATTTCCATAGGTTCTTTATGACATTATGTTAACCATGACACTAGAAAATTGAATTTGGTGTCTCGTTTATTAAATTTGCATAAGATATAAAGTATCACATCACGAATGAAAGAATTATTTTGTTTTCTTAGTATTCTAGATACAAACATGACTTTCACATTAAATTTGAATAATAAAATTAAAACATAATTGTTTTTATTAATATTATTCCCTCTAGCATATCATTGAAAATACAACATAGTAAACTTAATTGAATCTTGGGAAATTATATAAAATAATGGTGATATGAAATGCTTAGTAAGTGTTATGTACATTGAATCAAATCAGGAATCAATAATAATAATCAATATGGAAAGGTAAATAATAAGAAAAAATTTCCATATATTAAATAACACGTCTATCATAACATGATAAGGTGTACCATCCTGATATTTTAAAAGGAAACATAATGCCACTGTGAGCATAAAACAACAACTAAATAATGTTATTTAAATATGGCCATTAATGTGGTAGGAATTAACAATATTAAACCAATTATAAAAAATATATAATTTTTATAATCATTTATATTATAAAAAAATACATAATTTATTTATTTTTAGTAAAGGAATACAGTTTAATTTTTAGAAAATACTTTAAAATTATCAAAAAACGCATATTATATAAAAAAATATATAAAACATTATATTCAAAAATTATTAATAATTTCATGAAAATTTTAAATTTTATTCTATAAAATAAAAACCATTTTTGAAATAATAAAATTTAAATTTTTAAATGATGAAATTGTAATTTTTTTGATTTTTTTCAATGAATAGTAAAAAGTACTAGTTTGTATTAAAAATATAATTTTCAATTCATGTAAATAAATTTCATTGGATTAGTTATAAATTTACATATTGAATATTTTTTTATTAATCAAATTGTAGATTTTGAAATGGATTTTATTCTTTAATTAAGTATAAAAATGTTTAAAATTTAAATTTGAATTTTCCAAAAAGAAAACTATTTCTCATTCTGTTTTATCTATTAAATTTCAAATTTAATTATGACACATATGTTTGATAAATTTTCAAAATTTGATTCCATATATTTAATATGTGGGTCTAAATTTGGTAATTGGTTCCCTTTTATTTTTTTTCCAATATGAATTATAACCTTGCTAATTTTTGTTTCCACGGAAAAGGGTAATGTAGTTTAAAAATAAAATGATAAGGGATATGAAATTTCTCTAAAAATATCCCAATTTTAATTGGGTGACTTTAATTAAATTCTTAACACCTAATGATTTAAAAAATTGTGTTTAGTGGATAATTTTCTATGAAAACTACTTATATATTATTTATATCACTGGAAGTAAAAAATATCACTTTCAATGAGTTAAATATCCATTTGTGCCTACATGAGTGAAAAGGTAGATAATGAACGAATATAAATGTAAATTTTTTTACTTTATATATATAATTTCATTATATAAATTTATTAAAGTAATTCGCGGTCATTTATATGAGGTTATATAATTTATAATATTTTATTTGAGGAAAATAAAAGAATTTAACATCCATATTTTGAAAAAATATATTATATTTAATATGTATTAATGCATAATATTTCATCCAAAATAAATATTATTTTTAATTTTAATTGGTTTAGAAACATAATGGTGAATTATTTTTAATTTTCATTGAATAAATATTTACCTTAAATAATTATAAAACAATGATGCAGTCAATATTTTATTTTTGAAACAATCCAGAAAATGATATTAAAAATATGAAAATAATCATATTTTGAATTAATTAATTTTATCCAGGATTTTTAAATATGTTTTTGACATAATATGAGTTTATTAACTATTATTATTCTTTGTTATTTTACATTATTGATTATCATAATATCGATGTAATGAAAACTGTTGAAATTGACAATAATGATATTTTATCAAAATAATATTTTATTAATATATCTAAAAATCCTAAAAACGTTGTTAAAAAGTGAATATCATTTGGATGAAAATTTAAAAAAATTTCCCTTTTCTTCTAATTAAATTGTTTATGGAAAATAAAAAACGTTTATATTAAATAAATTGTCAACATAATAAAAATTAAAATAAGTTAACTATGGTTAATCAAAAAAAATTGATTGAAAAAACAAACAAAGTTGAAAAAACATTGTTTCCTAATTAAATAAGAACCAAATATCATCATATATTTTAATCCAATTACATTTTTTGTATTTAGATAGAATATTAATTATTTATAATTTAATATTTTAATAATTTCCAAAATTTCCCCCACTTCAGTTATATAATGGCACTTCTAACCTCACTTCCTTACAAAACATTGTGCCTCTAGATCGACCAACCTCTAGGAATTTACGTTATAAGATCCTTAGTTCTATTTTTATGGTCTATTCCTTCCAAAATACCAATGATAGACCCCTTAATAATATATTAATGAAATTCCACCAAAGAATAGGTACTCTTTTTTATCGACACTTTCGAGATTATTTTTTTCTTAGACGTTATTTCCATGTGTTTTTCCAATGATATATTAAAAAATCTAGTATAGTATTTAAGCTTATATGTTATTAGTATTATGGTGCAACTATATTCTCCCTTTTATAAATCGTATCAAAAAACAAAAGCATTATGTTTCTTACGTACGTCATACCATCTCCACGAAGTGGAGTGATATATTTTTCATGACCAATTTTCATGAATTGTTATAATGTTGGATATTATATATCTATATAATAAATATTATGTGAATATTTATTGTGAGATTATTCAATAACTAACTCATTGACTATATTCAACCTAGAAGAAGTACTTTTAGATATAGAAACCAATGATCTTCTAAAATTATGAAGAGAAAATAAATAATTAATAACGGTACATAACATTGTAATAATAGATATTAAAGAAATAGTTTACATGGATATGTTCTTAAATAATTATATATTCTACTAATTTTAATAATCAAGAAGATAAATCTTGTATGTGATGAGTATGAATCACTATAAGGGACTTCTTAACAGAATTTTGATTCATTGGTTTATCCATATTATTCATTTATTATTTCATGCTATAATTATTTTTTAAATTTTTTTGATTATATTATATTATATTTAAATTTTTTATTTGATATTATATTTAAGACTCATATTTCTATCATTTTATTAATTATCACTTCAATGATATCATATTTTTAAGGGACACTTTTTTAATCCTCTATTCAAGTTACACTTACAACTGGTTTTAAATAATCCAACTGGAATGATTTATAACATAAAAGGAATTAGAATATTCTACCACATTCATGAAAAATTATTAATTTGTTGATTCATTTCTAGGTTTATATTTTAATTGTTTTAAAAAAATATTTTTATTTATAAGTGAAGACCTCCTTAAAAATAAAAGTGAATTCAATATGGAATGATTATTTTCTTTATAAATGTTTCATTTTTATGTATTCTTTTTCAGTTTCGATCTTATTGTGGTTATTAAGAATTATTATTATGAAGGGTGGTTCCATGATAAACGTTGGTTTGGTGACTCCATATAGCTCTACAATGCATTGGGAAAAGAGAAAAATTTATCCTATGAGGATTCTAATAAGAGATTATAAGAGTATATTGTGATGGTTATTCCTTGTCTAATCATGATGGTTACTCCATGAGTATCTAGAAGAGATACATTATATAAATGAGTTTTTCGAAAATGAGTCTCAATGATTCATATATGATTTGTGTATTCTATTAATGGTTTTACAAGAAACTTATTATTTGATAAAAGATGTTAAGATATTGTGTTTTATGAGTGAAAGTTATAACTTTATGAAATATTTTAATGAATGTAATATTATTTTTTATTCATCATTAATGTTATCCTATGAAATGTTTTACAAAAATAAAATTGTATGAATTTTGATTTATTTCATAAGATGTTATCTATTTTTAAAAAGGAAAATTTCTATATGTGGTTATGGAAGACAATTTCATTGTCACATTTTATGTCCCTTAATGATATTTTTATAATCATCCCAAGTTTAAAAAATCATGGGATTACTTATAATTTCATATAACTGTTATTGATATAGTGAAAATTAATCTAATTATTTATTTTGTAATTATTTATGTAAACTTTTTTTTGTAATGTATTTTCCTAATCCTCCCAAACATAGACCCGAAAAGATCGTAAATTATATAATATATTGATTATTATTAAATTTTAATGTTTATAAATAATGAATAAATATTTTGTTTTATTTTTGAAATTGGAAGTGTCAGTTTTTTATTTTACATTTATTAACATATGAACGGTCTAGATAACATTTGAGATTAGGTATGGTCATTTTTTTAAAATATAAGTGATAGAATTTTTTGGACCATTTAGGAAATTATGTACCTTTATAAGATAAATCTTTTCATAATACTGGAGATATAAATATATAATTTTATTAATGAAAAACAATTTTGAGGGAACAATTCATTTAGTTGTGATAATGTAACATCTCGAGATTTTAATAGGAAACAATATACCATATTGGGCTTTATCAGACAACTGAATATAATTATATAAATATGACCATTAATTTAGAAGAAGTAAATATTAATAATAAACTAATGAAAAATATATAATTTTCATTCTAATTTATATTTTTCAAATTAAATACTTTAAAACATTTAAAATAATTTTTGTAAAGACATTCTATTATATTTTTAGTACTTGTTTTTGATATATACAAAAGATATTTTCTCAAAAAGATAATTTTTATTTATTATTATGTTCAAGTAATGTAATTAAATAATGTAACTTTTATAAAATGTATTTTAAAAAATTAACCTAATTTTTTAAATTTTAATTTTAAAATTTTTCTATGTTGAAATTTTGATTATTTTTTGAAATTAATGTTTTTTCAATGAATAGTAAAAATACAAGTTTTTATTAATAAAATAATTTTATCTACAAATAAAAGATAATTTTGGATTAGTTTAAAATTTTTTGTAGAAAATTATAATTTATAATAATCCCATTATGAAATTTCAAATTGATTTTGTTATTGAATTTTGTATAAAAACATTTTAAATTTTAAAAATCCATTTTTTCGTAAAACTCTTCCTCATTATGTTTATATGTTTAATATTATATTAAATTATTCCATTAATATATTTTAGTTTATGATAAATATATTTCATATTTAGAATGATAACATTAAAATTTATTAAACTGGCCCCTTTTATTTTTTGGAAAATATGAATTGTAACCTTGGTAATTTCTGTTACAATGATAATATGTAATTTTCAAAATTTAGGATACAAATAAAATGATAAGGGATATAAAATTATCATAACACTTCAACAAAAAATTTATTTATTGAGTTTAATTCATCAATTAACACCTATGGATAGAAATTAAGCTAGTTAATAGACACTTATCAATGAAAATGACTTATATATTATTTAAATAAATGAAAGTCACAATATGTCAATTTCTTTATCTTAAAAATAAATTATTTTTCCAAATGTGAAAATTGTAAATTTATAATTAATATAAGTTTAATTTATTTATTTAATAAAAATAATTTCATAATATAAATTTATTTATGACTTTGTGGTCATTTATTTAGGTTATGATATCTATATTATATTATTTAAAGAAAATTCAAAGATGTCACATTCATATTTTACATAAATATATCCATTTTAATATGATTTCATTCATAAGATATATTAACTTGAAATATAAAACATTTATCTACATTAATGTATTTTTTGCTTATTTTTTAGGCATATATTTTTATTATATTATATCCCAATGATGATGTAGTAATTATTTCATTAATGATACAGTCAAATAAATTATATTAAATATATTAAAATAAATATAATTTGAATTAAGTTCATTAATGAATTAAATTTTTTCTATTATTATGAAATATTATGGGTGTATTTCTTATTATGGTTTGAATTTATATTGTTGTATTAATTTGAAAATTATCAATGTGATGAATAGTGTCAAACTTGATAGAACATATATTTTATCAAAATAATATTTTATTGAATTATTTTTGAATATTAATAAAAATATCTAAAAAGTTAATGTGATTTGGTCTAAAATTTCATAAATATCAAAAAAAAATTATAAATGAAATTTTATGAGTAAAAATTATTAACTAGTAATATTAAAAAAATTATTTCCATAGTGAGAAAAAATAGGTTAACTAAGGATAATCAAAATGATGAGGTTTAAAAAAAGAGAAAAACATACTAATTTTTTTATGATATTACAACCCCATATCATATTATTTAATAATCCTTTGAATTTTAGTAGTATTTGGATGGGTAATAAATTTTGTAGAATTTAATTTATTATGAATTACCAAAAGTGACCCACACCTAAAATATAAAAGAGTTGTACTTTCATCAATTCTTTACACAAATTATAGCCATCTTGATTGACCATCCTCTATCCATTTCTGTTTTTAAGATGTTTAGTTAGGTTTTTGGGGTTCTCATGTTTTCTATAGACCAACCCTGGATACCTTAATAGAATATTAAATGATTTCTGTTAAAGAATAGGTAGTCATATTTATTTACTCTTCCACGTTTATTTCTTCTTACACTTGTTTTTAATGTGTTGTTTCCAATATAATGTTATTATTCAAGTATCATTTATATATTGAGATGTTATTATAGTTATAAGAAAATAATATTTCACCATTTATGAATCATGTGAAGAAAAAAGAACACCATATATGTATATACGACATACCATCTTCAGGAAGTGGTGTGATTTTTCTTTTCATCGACACTTTACATAAATGGTTATAATGATAAAAATGATAAATATATTGGATGCATATTACCAGAATAATTTTTTATATTATGTAATAATAAACTGTTTTACTTTTGTCTACTAAATGAGGTTTTTTGGGCTTCTGAACAAAATATCATTAAAATGTATAATGAGAACACAAATAATTATGTAATTTTATATTAAAGGTTAATAATGATATTAAATTAATATTATACTTGTAAGGGTTCAAAGAAATTAAAATTTATCATATTTTAAATATTGATGAAGAAAAATATTTTATGTGATGAGTCAGACTGAATGTATGATAGATCTCAACCCCATTTATACTATTTGGTTTAACCTTCTACTTAATTGACTACGTCATGCTATGATTTTATGTTAACTGAATTTTTGTTATAAAATTTTTTATTTAAAAAATTTCATGTGTATTTCCTATGATTTCAAATACTCCATTCAATTTAATAATTCTTAGTTCAGTGATTTGATATTTGTAGAGGACTCATTTTTTAATCCCATTTAAATGATTATCTTTCAACTATTTTTACAAAATACAATGCAATTATTTATTAAATTATATAGTATGAGAGGAATATATATTTTTCAATATGCCTTAATTATTGGTTTTTTCTATTACAACATATATGGTTTTAATTTATATGTGTGAGGCTTCTAAAAATTTAACGTGAATTCAAAATAGAAAGACAATTTTCATTAAGAATGTTTTATTTTTTATGTTCGATTTAGGTGTTATGATCGTGTTATGGTTCTTGGTTATTTTATGATAACAAAAAGTTTCATTATAAACCAAGGGAAAGTGAGCCTATTATATCTCTCTAAGGAATTGGGTAAATATAATAAGTTAACCGATGATGTTTCTCCTAAGAAATTACCAGAATATACTACAATGGTCATTACAGGATTAACCATGACAGTTACTCCCTATACAGTAGAGAGAGATACACTATATGTAAATGTGATATTACTATGTTTCAATGATTTACCATTATTATATATGTATGTTAAAAATGGTTTTTCATGAAACATATGGTTTTAAAATTAAATCTAATATATTATGTTTTATGGGTGAATGTTATAACTTTATGAAAAGTTATAATAAAAATATAATGTGTTTTTATGCTTCTATTTTTTTCTCTTATGATATAATACATTAAATTCATGATATCACATGAATAATTAATTATTCATGATATCCCATGTAATAGGGGAATTATATAAACCATGTAAAATATAATAGGTGAATATCATAACAATATGCCTTAGTGAAATGAAATTGAGATGAAATCCCATACCACATGTTTTATTTTGGTAAAAAAACATTTAAAATAACAAAAAAAAATTTAATCATGTTATTATGTTACTGTAGAATAATATTTAAACTTATAATATCATATATATTTATTTTAAAACATTTTACCACTTTTATGTTAATAATATTTCATTATTTTCATTAATTCTTATGTTAATTATGTTGTTTTCTCATGAGTTTTTTGTGATGAAGGTTCTGGTTAACTTGCATAAAATATATTTCCATAATAACCTAAATGACAATAATGTTATTATAATAATATTTACTAATAATATAAATTATTAAAACCACTTAAAAATGAACATCATGGAAAATTAATCACATCGCATTGTAGAGACGGTAGGTCGTGCGTATGTATAAGCGACACTATCATTCCATTAATGAGTGAATGGGTAATGTGGTGGGTGTATATTATAATAAAATAATAAATATAATCTTATTTATATCACATATTAAAATTAAATGTAACCATATTACCTTCAATGTAAATTTTAATTGAAAAATGAATCACATGCCTTCACAAGGAGGTAATGTTCCTTAAACACTAGTTATATTGTTGTATATTAAAAGACATAGAAATTATAAAATATTATGTGATATAGAAATTTTAAAAGTATTATAGTATAATAAATATTATATCCATGTATTAAATACATCATTTTATCTGACTGTTAGATGTAGAAATGAAAAACCAAATGACATTAGTTTACGAGGTAACAGACCGCCATACAAATGAATGATGATTTTAGAACCCATTTTATAGATTTAGATATAGATAACTATTATAACCATAATATAGCAACACATATGTATATGTTATGTAATATTTTTACTCTATTTTATGTGTTGAAAAAGAATTTATGGGTGCAAAAAATGAAATAAAAATAAATACAGTTGCTAAAATAATTATATTTTTTTATAGAAACTATATTTTGGATCCACACTTAAGTTCATTAAGTGTGGATGTTTTGGAGGACTAGAAGTTAAATAATTATTTCAAATATGTTTGGGATTTAATTGATAATGGATTGGTATAGATAATGTTCTTTGGAGGTGTGAATAAGTGATGGGAAGGAGTGGCCTTTTAACAATCGTGAACAAAATATTCATTGAAATTACATGAATATTTACCAGAACAATAAAAAAATATAAAATAATTCAAATGAAAAATGAGTAAACAAGAAATATAATCAATATATAAAATTACATAGTGGAAATAATTCCAACCAATCAAATCTTTACATATTTTAGTATCTTTTTAACCCGTAACATCTTATCTTAACCTTCAATAAATCCAATCATACCTCAATCTATTTTACTACATTCCCTAACAATTTTGAAAAAAACAAAATTATTAGATAATATAAACAATGATAATTATAAATATGGAATCATTATTTACAATTTCGACTTAGAAAAGTGGGCAAATTTTATATAACATTAATCTGGCATCTGCGACGATAAACTAGTGTTTAAAGTAAAATGAATTAATTGTTTTTATAGTTTTTATATCATATATCTCTATGAGAATTAATTCAATAAACCAAATTGGAACAACTGATATTAAATTGACCTAATTTCTAAATAAAACAATTAAAAATGTAATTTAACTTTATATATAATTTAATAAAAATCCATTGTTCAATTGACATTCATTATTTTCCCCAATTCACTTAAAAAAATAATTTTCAAAAAAATATTAAAAATACAACCAAATATACTTTTTATATTATTATTGAAAATAATAAATATATTTTATAAAATAAATTTATCCAAATTTATGAAAATAATATTTCAAATATGAGTGAAGAGGATGACTCATTTAAATTTGGGAAAAAATGTAGTATTTCAGAACACATTTCTTTTTTAAAATGATAATTTTTTATTATTAATCACCAGGAAGCTATAATTTTCATAGTTTAGTTAATATTATTAAAAATATTAAATTAAAATTTTAGGTTATATATATTATATTATATAATAATATTTTTATAATATTTCACATCATTTAAACTCTGTATTTCTTGTAACTCAATCTAAACTCAGTGTTGCAGGTACCACAAGCTAAACATAATTCTTCAAGAGAGAAATATTTTTGATTAGATTGAATTACAATAAAAATAAATATATTATAATTTCTAAAGATTTTATATTCCCCTATACACTTGGTGTTGTATGTTATATACTCTATCGAATATGAAATTCATATTATAATATATTCTGTTGTTACATGTATGATAAATAATTTATATGAAGTAAAAAATGCACGTATTGATGAATGATGGTTTTGGTCCTAAATATTCTTAAAAATAATGGGATATTTATTTTTATCTCATGATAATTGAATTCATGAGTACATTTTAGTTGATCATTATCATGTGCACTGATGATGTTTCTCTTGAATCTAATGATCCCTTAATTAATGCTTATGCCATATTACATAGGTATTCTAATTTTACACACTCTTAGGTCATGTTTATTGACAGATGGTTCCCCACTATTTTGATTCATGCTTTTATTTATTTCAAGAAACATTATATTTTATCTATTTTTTTTATGATTTTCTTATATTACTTTCATATAAAATGATTACACCAATATTTTCATACTATTATAATTAATTATTTTAAATTTCATTTATATTCACCCTTAATGAGAATTTGAGATCACACATTTTATCTAGATTCAATTACACTAGTTATAAGAAAAAGTAATACATTATATCTTTCTAGAAGTGTATATTATATAGATAATTTGTTGGGTATGATGATGACTAGTTATGGATTAAGAAATATCCTCTATAGTTGAACCAATAACCCATAATTGATAAATGACCAGGTTTTATTAGTTAATTTAATTACTATTTATCTAAACATTAAACCTAAAAAGTCAGGGGAATTTTTTATAGTGACACCCTTTCTTTAGTCTCATGTAATGTAAAGGTTCTCATCTATGGGCTTCTACATTTTTTGTTAGAGAATAATTTTGAGTTCATTATTGGTTAGGATACTATTTGAGGACAATTTTAATGTTGATTGGTTATGATTGATCAATATCTCAATGGTATAGAAAACATTTGTTTTAGATATTTTTAAAAAAATTAGAGTTTGAGATCCGAGATATTTAGTGAGAACCATAGGTATAATTCTAGGGTTATATCTACGTTTATGATAACATCATGGTGTTTTGGAAAAGTATAGTTTATATGATTATCATAGAAACTATGTTTCTATCAACACATTGGATATTTGTTGTTGTATGTAATAGATAAATTTGTAGATAATTGTTTGAAAATGGATGGTTGAGTATCAACTAAATATTTAATTTGGAACATGATGAGTAAGCCTAAGGTTTCACACATCGATACACACTGTAAAAAGATAAGATCTAGATAATCAAATTCTCATTACAAGATAATATGAAAGATTTAATATAATTAATTAGTTAAATTAATGTTATAGAATAGAAAATTAATATATTCTACATTGAAGGACAAGTTATTTAAGTTTAAATGATTCCTAATGTAATAACTTTGAAGTGTAAAAAAATTTCATGTGGAATTTATTTTGTAATCATTGTAAAATAAATTTTTTCTGGTTTAAACTATTCAACACTGACGATTAACATATTTTGGTATTAATAGTGTTCAAATCCAGAAGGAACCAAAATAATAATGGAATCCATATCAAACATGGATATAATACGAACATGTGACCTAAAAAATTAAGAACTAATGTGAGAAACCATTATATTATTTCAAACCAACAATCATTAATCATGATTTCAAATAGGGAATTAGTTGAGTATATAAAAAAAATATTATATAGATGTAGTATCATATAAATTTTGTTGATGGTGATGACGAAGTATGGAATGTTAAATGTTTATTATTAAAAAATGTGGAAGGAGGCACTAAGAAAAATGTATTAAATGAACTGAGATATTATTATTGTGATGAAAATGACGTAATTTTAAAACTAATTACTAAAGAAAAGAGATGAGCCCAATGGGAAGCTTAACAGGGAAAGAGTATTAATCTTGTGGTACTATTAATAGTTCAACGCCGTATATGTGTATAACATGGTTTTTTACCAAATCAATGAAATAATTCATGAACTACATGAATGATATTAATTATAAATTTCTAAGAAAAAGGTGAACTGAAAAATCATTTGAATATATAACTAATGAAGTGGGTTCTGAGAATGATATTGAGTGAAGAATATCTATCAAACATTCATAAACATTGAGTTTTTTATTATTTTTTTCTTGTTTATATATCTCTATTATACATAATATGTTATCTAAGAACATTAAATCATCAACTATATGACTAAATGTTTTATTATTATAATTATATTATAATGGAATGGAAATTTTATCCCTTGTATAGAACCCTTATATAATAAATATTCACAAGATCATGCTTCCTATAAAGTACAATTATCTATCCTTTAGTTGCATTTGATTTGATGCATGGAATAGATTGGCTCCCTTCATTTAGAAGACTTGATAACATACATGATAATACAATCATTTCAAAAACTATTTCAAGGAAAACCTAATATTAAAAGTATTACTAAAAAATCAACATGGAAAATTCCTCCTATTATATTGGTGTATTTAAAAAAATAGAAAAGTAAAACAAAAAATTAGATATATTATTATTATGAGGTAAAAGATGAGGTCCCTATTCATACAAATTATTATGTAGATGAAAACTCAATAGAAATACAATAAAGAATAATATATATCTCATGGACACTCTAAACGATTTCACTAGTAATGAAAAACTAAAATTTAGTGGATACAACTTATTTTATGATAGAGAATGAAACCATAGAAAATATCAGTATTTTATTTTTCTTATGTTAATATTATTTTAATATCCCATTCGATATAAAAAATATAACTTAAAAACCCGCGAAATGTTATATGACCTTTATAATGAAGCCTTATAATTGGTTAGTAAATATAATTTTTAAATGAAATACAAAATATATATAAAAAACAAAGGGAATTATTAATTTTACAGAAATGATAAAGGGAAAATAATTTACCAAATTGAAAAAAACTAATTTAAAATGAAACATTTCTAAAAATTGGATTTAATTTTTTTGTATAAACTAAATATATTATAGAAAAATTAAATTATTAATATAAATATATTATTAACAAAAATTTTATTTTTATTTAATATGAAATAAAAATTACAATGGTTAATATTTTTAAGAAGTTAATTCCTTATTATGTTTTTTTCACAACATTCTGTTGTTTTTATTTTAAATTAAAATTCTTAATATTAAAATTATCATATGAAAAACCTTATTTTCTAATTTTCCTATTCATAATTTTCGTAAGAATATTTTTTGGATCTTCTAAATATAATGTAATTTTTTGAAAAATTTTAGTAATATATTGTAACCAAAAGTATAAATGTTATCATTATCTAAGAAATCCCAATAATTTAATAAAAACTTTTAAATATTAAAATATGTATTTTAGATGTAGAAACATACATTTTTAGAATACAATATTTAACTGAGAATTATAGTTATTTAGATTTTATAAACAGATGTAATATTTTTAATTAATTTATTAGCTATTTATTTAAATTGATTTTTTTGTATAATTCTATATTTCATTAAATTCAAAGGCACATAAATATTAATTGTATTTTTATAAAAAAAATTATAGCATTAAATTAGTTTATATTTTTAATTATATAGTAAAAATAAATTTTGTTAATAAGAATACATTTTTATCAAAAAAATGGTTTTATGTGATACATAACTAATGTTAAAATTGATTTTTATTCAAACTAGAAAATTCCTTGAATAAAAGATATTTAATATTTGGAATAAGTAGGTGAAAAATATATTTAAGGAATATTTTTTTGTAATTAAATTTTAATTATTGTGGTAAAAAAATTACCACGGTAAAACCAAAAAGGATAAAATTGAAAAATCAAAGAGAAAATGAAACATGCATTTTAAAACTTGAATACATGTTTGATGATGATTTTTATGAAACAAATAATTAATTAGAATCTTGATTCAATGTTAATATTAATAATATTCATAAAATAGAATTGCAATGAATATTTTCATATCAGTTATGAAATTAAATAAATAAAAATATTATTGATTTCCAAACATTAGGTTTTAATAATTTTTTAAAAAAAATTATTACCATGAAATAATAAATTATTTAAAATTAATATCTTAATTATAAACAAATATTGGTTTATAGTATTACTTTTTTTTAATAATATTTCAATATAAATATAATTCGCTGGTTATTATTTCAAAATATATGTTTTCCATAACAAAATAAAAAGGCTATTTAAAAGGATTATAAAATTATTATAAATGATTATATTAAAATACATGTTTTATTAAAAATAGAAGAAATATTTTTAATCATAATAAATAATTTCGTAAATTAAGATGATTATGTTTATAAATTTTATATATTAGTTGACATATAATTTTACATAAAATATTTTGTTCATAAAATAATTTTATTTTAATAAAATTTAATAAATTATTGGAATTATAATTTAACACTTTATATAAATGATTTATAACTTCTAAATACTTAATTTTATATAATTTAATTATAATAATGGAAAGTTAAATATAATGTTATGATATTAGAGATAATATTATTTAATATAAAACAAATGACTAACTCATATTTATATATAAAGAGTAATATGTATTTCATAAAAAATTTAAAAGTAATATTATAAAATATAAATATAATAAAATGTGAAATTATATAAAACATCTATTTTTATAAAATTGTTTTTATATAATTGTTTTTGTTTTCTATCAAACGAGGAAAATTTTCTAATGGAAAAAATATCAATTTATAGAGAATGAAAATAACGTGTTATTAAAATAATACTCTCTATAAAAATTTTATAAACAAAATTTATTTAAATAAGTGAGTGAAACCTGGATAAGGGTCCATGAGTTCAACCCCACATTGGGTGAAATGAAAATAGATGGTTTCACATAGAAGATTTCTCGATTGGGTTTTCCTATAAGAAATTAGGGATTCAATTTATACTAAAGAAAAAGGGATAATCGAGCATATAAAGGGTCAAGAATAGTCATTCGACTAACATAAGTGGGTTTGAGACAAGATGAAGGAGATCGATAACCGATAAGGGAGCCTGAGTGTGGTTCGGCCATTGAAGGGTTAAAAGTCATGTTTGAACTGAGATCTCAGCATCTTCCTTCCCTTGAGTTTTAATTAGCTGTTTATTTGATATATGAATTTTTTATTGTGTCTAAACCATCTCATTTAGGGTTATTAATCATCCTTTGTAACTTATTACTCCCATCGTATTTTTGGACACAATTATAATTTTCCAATTATTATTTTAATTGTTTGAACTGGTATTTTCCAAATTTTGATTGATGTTGGTAGTCTCTATTATTGAGTTTTTTCTCTATCTCTCTCTCTTTGAATGTTATCAATGAATTGCCCATATCATAATAAGTAATATTAATTTTTGTAATAATTTAATGAATAATAGGTTAATTAATTTTATAAATAACATTTCTAGTCGGATGTGTGGAAAAATGAAACCCCATTTTGTTTCATTTTTTTATTTTTATCCGATGGATTTTTTTTCATATAATTATTTATTATTGGTTGAGTGGTTTTGACTAATGACCCACATTTCTATTTTTTTTTCTATGGAAGAATCAATTAATTGCATCTATCCCTCTATTTATTTTTTTGTGTTTGTGTGTATATATGAGTGTGTGAAGATATGTTTATGGTCATGTATTATTAATGATATTGTAGTCCTCTTTTCATTTTTGTCCAATTTGGAGTGTTTGAGTTAAAAAGAGAGAGAAATATATCATCTGACTATCGTGTTTTGAATTCACATGTACAAGAAAAAGGCTACCTAGGATCTTCTAGCTCCGATAGTTGGAAATGTATTAAAACATTATTGTAAGGGATGTTATTATTTTTTAAAATTTAAGTATAAAATAATTATTGTTTTTATCATAAATATATATAATTTTGAAAAAAAATTATTTTTCTAAAAGGCTTATTTATGTGCGATTTTTCATGTATATATTTATTTTCATTTTATATTTATAAAAAAAATATATTACCTGTTTCAAATTATGATCTCTAAATTAGTAAGATCATACTAGTAATAAAACAGAATTGTTTTCCAAGTTTTGGTATTGTGAATGTATGAAAATTTTACAGAAAATAATACAAATAAATTTATGTTTTAAGAAAATATTATTTTAAATAAGAAATTTAACAATATTTTTTAAATCATTTTATAATTTATCAATTAAAATACTATGTAAAATAAGATTATGTTTTTTAAATAAAATAATTAGATAATATTTCTTGTATAACCATGTAAAAATTACACGTGTTCAAGAAATTTAGGATTTAAACAATAATAATAATATCTTCTTATTATAATTTAATGAATAAGTGTTATTTAATATAAATTTTTTATAATTTATTTTAAATAGTAATATTATCTGACATTTCATAGACTATCATTTCAAGTGAGTTGAAATTATTATTATTGCCTATGAATATATAATATCTATGCATTATGCATATAAATAACCTTTCATTCATTAAGTAAAACAATTGATTTTAACTTATTTTTGTTCTGTTTTTAAACATAGCCATCGAATTTATTTCATTAATTGAAATCTAAAAAATTTAATTTTTTTATTGAAATTTATTCTTTGGATAATGAATGGATGATGTAATTTATTTAATGATATGAAAATTATTCATGTATATATTTTGGAAGAGTTTTTGTTGGATTGTGATTGAGATAAGATGATCGTAAAAATAATTTATGAAACATATAAAATCATATCTTTGGTATCAAATGAGTTGATGAGAATTACAGAGTGAACCCAAAACCTCACTGGTAATTTTCCTTCCCATGATATTGTTGGTGGCCACTTGGGTTTCAATGAATCATCAAAGTATCAAATTAATCCATAAAAAAAAATTATTCATTTCAAATTAATTTTTAAGGGGAAATCCAAAGATTTTTTAAAGATTTTTTTTAAAATAATATGTAATTTTTAAAAGTGTTGAAAATTATTTTGTATATAAAATATTTTTATTTGATACCAAAATATTAATTTTTTTATAAAAAAAAATATTAAAAAACTTTTGTTTTCAAACCCATTATTCTATTATTTTCTACTCATACTTAGTTTTTAATAATTTTTTTGACATAAATATTATAGTACTTAAGATTGAAATATTCACTTCACGAGTATGCACATGGTATGTGAGTTAGTTATTTTACTTTTATTCTTTATAACTCAGATAAAATATATTTTTTCTAATTCTCCAAAATATTAACCAGAAAAGGCCCTCGATTTTAAAATGAAATAATTATTACAATTTTATTTTATTTAATAAAAATACCTATTATGTTATAACACTAAATATATGACAATGGGATCATTTTTTACATTTTTTGTAAGAGGATTGGTTAAAACATTATTAGAGATTGCACACTGTTGTTTGAGAAAAAATATAAGGGAAAAAATTTTCTATTGAAATTTTATGTCAATAAGTACCCTTAATAGTATAGTAGTTACTGTTTTTCTTAATTATGAATATGAAAATTCCAAATATTTTTATGTTTGAAAAATGAAATGTGAGGATGCAATTCACATAGTGGGGGAGTTGTAACATCCCAAATATTAAGAGACGAATTATTTTCTCGTATCTTCATTTGGTATTTATAATAATAATTTTCATAATTAATATTTTAATAAATATTTATTAATCAATTTAGAAAGTAAAGAAATTTAAAAAGTATAGTTTGTAAATATTGGGTAATAATATTTTATAAAATAAATTTATATTTTCAGGAAACAATATTTATTTTAAATTAATATTCTAAACTATAAACTATTACTTTTTATGATTATATTTTACAAAAATATTATTTTATTATAAATATATATATGATTATTTTTTAAAAATATATGAATCGTAAGACAAAATCAATTGTTGATTTTAAATTATTATAAAAATAATATAAATAAATGTATTAAATTACATGTTAAATTTAAAATAATAGAAATATGTTTTAATATAGTAAAAAATTTTGAAATAAAAATGCTTACTATTTATAATGTTATGTGTTTGTTAACATATAATATTATAAAAAATGTTTGGTTCTTATTATAATAACGTGTTTTAATGTAAATAAACATGTTATTTAAATTTCAATTTAACTGATAACAAATTATTTATAACATAGAAAAATTTATATTTAAATAAATTAATTATAATCATCTATAAATAAATCAATGTATTGATATTAATGATAATATAAGTTATTATAATATAAATGAGATAATAATATTTTTATATTAAATATACTATTTATTTTATAATATTTATAAAAGAAATATATAGTAAAATAATAAATATAATAACATAGAAAATTATGAAAAACATTTCATTTAATAAAATTATATATTTTCATTTTATTTTTTAGTAAGAAATCTAGAAATTTTTTAAATATAAAAATATTAACCAGATAATTATAAAAGAAACTATGTTAATAAAATTATATATTAAATAATAATTAAAAAATAATAAATAATAAAATAGAGAGTTAAATAAGGATGAGGTGTCCATGAAATCATCACCATTTTGGGGGAAACATAAATTGAGGGTTTAATATAAAAGATTTCATGATCTGGTTCTCTAGAGGAACGGGAGGGATCAATTTTGACTGAATGAAATGAGAGAGTTGAGTACATGTAGGGTCGATCACCCCGATTCTGCTGTTGGATGAGGGTTCAAGCCAAGCCATTGGAGATTGGCTATCGATTTGGGAGTTAGAGTGAGGTTATACTATGGTAGGGGTAAAAGTCAAGTGTTAACATAGATCTCTTATTCTTCCTTATCATGTGTTTAGATATGCTAATTATTAAATTCAGGCATTTGTTTATGGTGTCAGAACCATCTTTTTAATGTTTATTATTTCCATGTTTAGATCTTCTTCTTCCTACAATATTTTTAGACACAGTGATTATTTTTCTAATACTTGTTTTCAATGTTTTAACAGATGTTTTCAATTATTTAGGTCAATGATGGAAGTTGATGTAAATGATTTGTTTATTTCTA
Organism: Viscum album; assembly: GCA_963277665.1. Classification (NCBI taxonomy): domain Eukaryota; kingdom Viridiplantae; phylum Streptophyta; class Magnoliopsida; order Santalales; family Viscaceae; genus Viscum; species Viscum album. The sequence goes on along the minus strand of OY728157.1, from coordinate 447,575,349 downwards.
TATTCCTTATATTGTTAGCAACAAAATACCCTACTATTCTTATGTATTTTTAATTTACATGAAAATGTAATGAATCCTCAGTTTATTTAATAAATAAACCAAATTTTATGATGGATTTGCGAAAGAATGAAACATAGAATATTTTATTATATTTTTTTTATCCCCATCCTCAAAATTTAAACTCTAAATTTTTTCATGTTGGTTTTTTAGTGTGGGGACCCCTGATTATATATTCTTCTCTAGTATAATCAAATAGGGATGCATTTATTTTATAAAATATAGGTATATAAAAATTATATTTTGGATTACCAAGATACATAATTTCGGTAATAATTTATTTTTATGTTTATAAAATTGGTATTTATGGGATCAATTTCATGTACTTATTTATTTTTAATTTTTTTTACAATGGGGAAAAACATTATGCCCTATTTCAAATTGTGATCCACAGATAAATATATGTATAATTTTTTTAGAAACCAAATTATTTTTATGTTTCGGTCTTGTGAAAGGGATATTGTTTATAATATTTAATTAAATAAGTTTATGTTTTATAAAAATATATTTTTAAATAATAAATTGATATTAAATTTTTAATGATTTATATATTTTTTCTTATAAATAATTCTGTTATAAAATTTCGGTTATTAATATAAAATCTCGATAAAATATTTTATATATAACATTGTATAAATTATATGTGTCATATATATAATTTCTTTTAAATAAAAAATAATAATATAATTACTATCGTCAAATTATAATATTATTAATAAGTGTTGTTTAAAATATATTTACTGATTTAATTTTACAAGGAATATTAAATAATATTTCATAAATTATTATTTCATGTGAATTAAAAATATGGATGTTAAATATTTATATATAATGGATATGTATTAGCTATGTAAATAAAATTTCATTCATTGATTAAAACTATTAAATTTATTTTATTTATGATGTGTGTTTATATTATTCCATTGAATTTACTAAATTCTAGGATTCCACACAACTCTAAAATTGTTTTATGAAATATATTACGCTGGAATTTATGGATTATGTTAAATTATTTTCATCAATGATAATAATTTGAGTATATATTATTGAAAATTTTCAAATGGATTTTTATTGTGAAATATAGTTCTACAAATGTTTTATTAAAAAATTAAATTTTGAACTTAGGTTCCAAATATGTTAATGAAGTATGTGAAGTTATCACATGACCCTATGATAAAATTTACTATCAGTGAAATATCTTGTCACCAAGTGGATTTCATAGGATCTTACTCATATCAATTTTGTCTATGGAGTGATTTTTTATTTTGAAATAAATTTTTAAGGAGAAATACAAATGTTCTCCAAAGATTAATTTTTAAATGATAAGATATTTTTAAAATTTTAAAAAATTATTTTTTATATACAATATTTATATTGAATAGAAATGTTTTTTTATTTTTTTTAAATAAATATTTGTTAATGAATTTATCACTGGTTTCAAAACCCCTTGTCAATTTTATGCTCATTCTAGGATTTTTTAATATCTTCAAAGGTATCTTAGAAGTTTTATGATGAATGTCTTCACCTAAGGAGTTTGTGAAAAATAAGTGAGTTGGTTGTTTTACTATTATTTTGTACAAATATGAAATTTTTTTATAGATTTTTATAATTCTCTATAATATAACCCTGAAAATTTTGTAGATTTTATGATGAACTGTGTATTTTTCAATTATATATTATAAAATAAAAAAAATTATGTTTTCAGCACAGAATTTGGAAGCCTCGGTTCGAGTAAATATAGTGAGAATGAGTGGTTAGGGGATTATAGACTATATCTCACACATAATTCCTGTATTTTAAAATTTTCTCTCCATGACATGTTTAACATGTTCATCATTTATATTAATATTAAATACATACTAAAATCCCATTATTACATAATTTAAAAATTTCATCTCAAAATCCTATTAAGACCACCCTTAAAATAATATTTAATTTTGAAACAACACATGTCATAATTACCATAAAATATTATACAAATTATTGGAGCATCTCATCACAAAAAATTAAAACAATAGCACTACATCCCATGGGTCTTCTAATGGAAAGCCCATATCTTCATCCTGAGTCATTTATTACCCAAAAAATTTCATAATTTAAAAAATAGAACATTCTATGTACAATATAAATACATAAGTAATATATGAGTACTATATTTTGATATTTTAAAGCAATAAACATTTATGAAATTTTCCATTTTCAATTATGAAAAAAACAAGATGTCCATTATTATGTTGTGTAGACAACCACCCCTCAAAGTGATGCCTTATTTCACTACCCCATTCATACATTAGAAATTTTGATAGTTGTGGTGACAAATGATCCATATAAAACATGACTATTATTATGAAGAGGAAAATTATGATCCACCAACATTCTAACTACTTCACTGAAAAATTAACCTATTTATTATGCGTTGTGCAAAGTACCACCTATATGATGCAACATTCCAATTTTTCATCTTTTATTTATTTATTTATTTAATATGTTATATTACCATGTAAATAATAACCATAAAATATCTAAATTATTTAGTCATTATTCCTTAATAATTGTATTATTCTAAAGGATACCACTTTAATAACCATATTCATCCATTACTTATGGTATGTTCATGTATTGGTAGGTGTAAGAACATAATCAAAAAATACAAGAAAAAAATATCATACATGATAATGAGAACCTAATAATTATTATTATATGATATAAATATTTACATAAATATTTTATTTTTGTTCTAGAATGGTAATCATAATATTAAATTGAAAACATTTGATAAAAAAATATATTATTTAAATATCACTAAGTAATTTCATAAAAAAAATAATCTTTAAGGATCTTAACAAAATATACACTAAAATAAAATGATAAAATTATAAATAATTTTAAAAAACTAATTATAGTACCCTATTTTATTTTGGATTGTTGAACATTGACAAAATGAATTAAAAACAACACCACTACAACAAGACTAGATCAAAACATCCTTTATTGCTCACATCCAATATTGAACATTGAAAATGAATATCTAATACAAATATAAATATTAAAAATAAATTATTTTTATAAAAGGTAATAAATATAGAAAAGTTTACAAAATTAATGATTAAATTGTTTATTTTTTATGCATTTGATTCATGTCTTGTTATAAGGACTCGACCTTAAACCTTACTTAAACTTGAGTTATTTCCAGAATACACATTGAGGATATTTTCAGGTTTAGAGTTTAAGAGAATAAGATCATAAATCATGCATTACATTCCACATTTAAATAAAGTGGTTACATAAAATATAGTATTCATTTTTCCCATCAATAGAAACATATTTAAAATAAAACATGGACTATTTCTTGACACTTCCTTGACACTATCATCATATCATGTACCTTTCCCTTGACCTATGAAAACCATTTCAAAAACAGGGGATGAGTATAAAGAGCTCAGTAAGGGATATAAAAATTCGTAAAGGAAACATTAGTACATGAAAATATAAGTATCAATAAAATCATACATTACTCATAAAACATAACCACATAAACATACCTCATGAAATAATAAGATTTATGAATAACTCATAGAAATTATAAGACATAATGGTTACTTGAGGCATTCATAACATTATTACATAGGGACTAACCCTCATGGTTACGTTTTGAATACCCATCAAAGTATATTCCCTAAATCTCTTATAATAAACCTTAACGTTTAACCTCTTCGCGTTACCCAATGCATTGGAGAGCTATATCGGGCTCAACCGCCCTTAGTTTATCCCGGAACCACACATTTTCATAAACAATTCCCAAGAAAAAAACATAATCTTAGCACATAACATAATCATAATGGAATGATAAAATTCCCACATTACAATAACAATATAACATTTTAAGATATTGAAATAATGAATCCATTCAAAAAAATCATTTTCAAAACAATTTAAAACATTTAATAAAGAGATTTTTGAATCAAAGTGTCCCATACCACCTTGAATATTTTGACATTTTAATACATTAATATCCATATAAATAAATCCTTAAAACCATTTTTAAAACATGTATATTAATAAGAATAAATCATTAACACATTTAAAGCGATATTTTAGTTAATGGGTTTTTACTAAAATTTGAGCGACTTGAATACAATAATTGAGGAATAACATTTAATCAGAACCTTATAATATCAATAGAGTAAATGGATTGATGATATAATATTCCAAAGGACAGTATATACACCATATAAGAGTGAATTAGTGCATAACAACAATGAAGTCTCAATAGAAATGTAAAATGAGATGAAATCCCTTATAAAGAAGGTATCCTTAAATTAAGGATAAATCAATCTCAAAATTATGTGTGACAAATATAAATACACCCAATATAATTGGATATTATGTGTAAAACAATCAATGGTAATTCACACATATTCAAATGATGACATATTCAATAACTACATGTTGAACCTAAAGAAATCGAAATTGGGTTAAAAAGTTCCCATGGTAAAATTCGACAGCCTAACGACGTCACTTTAAAATTCATAAAATTAGTTTATGAGAGAGAAAATTTTATGTCATCACATGTACATAAAATTTACCTCAATAAGGATATATACGAACATATCCCAACATAAAAATATCTAAATTAAAAAACATAATAAAATAAGTCTTTTTAAAAGAGGAGTGTGAAAGGTTCCCTTACCGTTTTGTGAAACTTTCAAAACGTAAACCCCATGAAAGAAGGGTCTTACAATGAAGATTTAAATAACCAAAAATGAGAGTATATTATACAAATAGTAAAATAATGGGCAGTAAATACACCTCATAAAATGAAATAGTGGCTAATGTAGTATAAATCTCACTGGAATAAAAGTGACATTGAAAATCCCTTACGAAAACTCGGCATCCTAACGACGCCACATAAAACATTCAAAAATGGATTTATGAGATCAAATAGGGTATCTCATAATATGAAAATAAAAAGTACAGAATGAGGAATATAAAATTGCATCACCAAACATAAAAAATATGATCTTAAAAGAAATGACATAAAAGAGAGTACTTAAAAAGAAAGAGAGAGGTAGAATCCCTAACGAAAATTCGGCAGCCTAACGTGGCCACATAAAAATTCATAAAATGAATAGATGAAAGTAATAGGGGGTAACTCATCATTTGAAAAAAAAATTACATTATGTTTAATATTAAATAACATCTTCCAACATATGAACATGGATCATAAATTAAATGACATAAAATTGGGTACTTGAAACGAAAGAGAGAGGTCAGATCCCTTACCTCAAGTCCGACTTGTCTTATTCGATTATTTATATTCATGAATAATAAAATTTGGTCAATTTATAATTTATTAATGTCCTAATTTAATGATTATTATTCATTTCATATCACATATTAAAATGTTATAATAATTGGTTAATAATGTGAGTTCATATCAGACGTTTTTTTCGATGTTTGGTACATGAGTAAAAAATGAACATGTTTGAAAATGATTGTCCATGTAGTTATAAGTAAATAATCACCAGAATATTATTAATGATTTAAATATCATATATATCAATTAAATATTAATTTTATACTATTCCATTACATTTTGAGATAAAAAGAAATGAAAGGCACCTTTCATGGAGACGGTAGGCCGTATGTAAGCATGAACACTACTTTCATTTCTATGCCATATTAATGGAATTAAAAATAATTTAGAGATATATATATTATAATTACATTATAATATATATGTTTTATATGTAAGATAAGTTTATTAGTTTCATTATTTATACATTCTATGTATTGCATGAACGAGTCACATCACTTGAGGGGGCGGTGGTCCACACTTCCTCGTATGAAATTATTGCAATTGCAGAACATGAAAAGTATAAAGGTATGTTTTAAATATAAAATACATAAGCATATGGGAAACATAAATACCATATATATCATATATAAAATATAGTGACATCATAATTTCCAACATGAAAGGTGTTAATAGAAGATTGAACAATCATCGTTTCGTGAGGCAGTAATTCGCCATCCACAGAAAGACTATGTTCTTTAACCATTAAACTGAGGTGTGTGTAAGTGTATATAAAATCATTAACATAAAAAAATCCTAGTATATTTAATTTACTGGTGTTGTTACAAAATAAAGGAATAAAAAGTGTTTAGGGGTTTGGAGAAGCAAAATAAAACAAAAGAACACAAGTGAAGACATTACCTTTAAATCGGGTTACTCCTCTTGGTTCGAACCAAAAGGGTTTCTTAAAGAGAATTCTGCTAATGGTGAGGCTTCAATGATGAAGAGAGAGATGTGTAGATATGAAATGGACAGGGGCTGGCTGAGCCAATGTCTTGAGAGGTGTGTCTTTGTTGGTAGAGGTAAGGGCCTTTTATAAGAGAAGAGGATGGGCACTTTTGGAAAGTTATAATCTATTACATTATTATAAATTGATATTCAGATTTCAAAGGTCCCAAAAGGAACTATTTCGAGTTTAAGGTGATAAGGTTTCGAAATAAACCCATACAATAGGTTTTTGGCAAGTGTAAGACTTAGATTTCACCCTATCTTCTCATTTTATTTAAATCGTTCATTTATGAGGTAATCACTGCATCATCACGATGTCATAAATAAACTAATTTATTTAATGTCTAAAAATTATAAAAAAAATATAATTAGGTAGGAAATATTTTTAGATTTCAAATGAATATTTATAGTAAAAAATATGACTTTTATAACCCCATGTAAAAATTGTTTTAGTAAAACAATACATGTTTGTGACATTTTAATTTTAACTTTAAATAAAAAGTTATTAATGTCATTTTCCAGACAAAGTGGCTACATGGGGTCCCCACGTTGACCCGTGGATTTCCTTTTTCATACATGACTCATCCAATAAGGTTAGGACATGTGTCAAGGTAATTTCATATTATTATAACATTATCTTTACCTTAAATTATACTAATTAACTTTAATCGTGATTAATAAAACATAAAAGTTACTATTAACAAAAAAATTATTTTAATCTCATTAAACAAAATTTTACTTCCAAATGACAACCATGTATATTGGATTTTTGAAAATCAAATCACAGAAGTGGTAAAGATTCATTTAAATGAAAAGTCAGTTTCTTTAACTACCACTTAGTGGTTTCACTATTCATCAAAAATTGATGTTTTTCAGAAAAAGACCAATCATTCACCCTAATCTATATTTGATATTCCAAATTAAAAAATGTTGTCTATTTTCAAAATTTCAAAATATATATGTTTCATTAATTAATTTAATAATTCATTCGTGTTTTCAAAACAAATAGCGTGTTTTTACGAAACAATATCTATTAAAAGATTGACATTTGTTTAAGTCCAATTTCAATGTGAAATTAATTCCAATGACCACTATTGGATTAAATGGTTAATCTATATTCCAAATACACTTTAAAACCAATTAAAAATATAATCTAAACATATACTTAAATTAGATGAAAAATCAGGTTTGATGTAAAATGCAGTATTTTTTCACTATTCATTGAAAAATGAACAATGTCAGAAACATATCAAAAATTTAACCAAAAAAATTTCAATGTCCCAATAATAAATAATAAGTTTATTTTGACAAATACAGCTTATAAAATTGTCAATAGTAATATTTAAAAAAGGTTTTCCATCAAAAGGCGGTAAAACAATCTTTTAAAAATATTAGAGTATTTATTTTTAAAATTGGATTCATTTGGATCTTAAGACTCTAACATTTTTTGGATAAATGTAAAAATTTATAACAATAATATGTAATAAATTTTTATTTATTTATGTTCATTCTTTCCAATACAACGGCTAGGTTTTAACTATTATAATATTATTATATAATTAGTGTGCAATGTAAGATTTCAAAGAAACTCGTTGTTGTGTATTGGGTACTCCATCAAGCATAGCATTCCCTTTAATGTAATATTAACATTTTATTCACAAATATTGATAAAAATTAGAATGTTATATTATTTATTTACCTGGGATGTTACAACCTCCCCCCCCCCCCGTATGGGAATTGTGTCCTCACAATTTCAAAATTGGGCTTGGAAACATCATTGAAAGTCCCATATCGGAACAAGAGTCAGTAAAACTATCAGTTTAAAAGAAAGGGAGAGAAGTACAAAGGTCACCCTATTTAACACATACTAGGATTCCACGTATGAAAATATGTATATGGAGTAGAAAACAAAGGTTCATGTTCTGATGGGGAGTGATAGTAAACATTTCTAGGAGAAAGTTAACCACAAGAAAATCACAAACTTGTGATGGGTTAAACAGTATTCGATTCCCCAGTAGGAAAAGTTAACAGAAAACATTTTTGTTTTAATTTACTCTTCATTGAGGAATTTATTTTTGAGCTTAACTAAATCATAATGAAACATACTTACGTGTCACGTAGACTTTCACCTTTTAGTAGATTCCTTAATCAAACTCATATTTTCTCCAAAAGATGAGTATTTAGGAAGACTTGTTCGCTTTAAGAGTACTATAATCAACATCTTGAGAATCACCTAATCCACAAAAGAGAACTATATATTTCACATGTCTTTAGATCTCAACCATAACCAAACCAAAAAGTTTAGTACGAGGTCAGATAATACCCAAAAGGATATTTTTTTACAAAAATAAAAACTACTCCCAATCACCAAAATTTGTCAAAGAAAACCCAAAGTTCAATGAAGACCATTTAATAAAAAATTTTCCCATTAAATGTTTCAAGGTAAACCCAACTAATATTGAAAACCAAATATTTGATGGATTTTATCACATAGTCTCACAAGGTACAAATTAACATGTATCTCCAAATAACATCAGTTTCTCTTAAATTCTCATATTGAAAAGTAATTATCCTAATCACATATCCTCCATGATAGGTTAATAATTTACAAAGATAACCCAAAATAAACTTACTCTTGATTTATAAAATCATATAACTGATAAAAATTAGTCAAACTAACCAGGAACTTCACGTAGTCCAGTGGTACGCGATAAATTCCAGTCGCAATTTGGTTGTGGGTTCGTTTCCCACATCTTTGTCCGACGCGACAGGTTTTCACACGGTCTGCATGTTGCCATTTTTTCAAAGTAATATAATTCTTAAAACATTCCCCAATAATAGATAAAATATTCAAAAAATAACGCTAACATAATTTCACCTCAATTTTACCTCATGCCTTTCATCTTCTATCATAACATATAGTAACCCATAATTAACTCAAAAGTAAAGATCATATAAACCCTAATGGTTACCTTTATAATCACCACATGAACTTCCACATCGACTTGGTTCTCTCGTACAAGAGGAATTAGAGAACACACCAAGGTTCAAGTGGTTGATCATGACTCCTGATAGTTGGTTTAGAATAACCACGAGATTTCTCATTGAATCCCCCATTTCATCCCGTCTCTTAATCCAAGAACCACCACAATTTCCTTCAAACCCATTGTCATTTTGCTTCCTGCTAGATCCATCTATTTACTAAAACCAAAAAGTTCAGTGTGAGTATATTAACAAAATCTTCATGTACTAAAGATGAAGATAAACACAAAGATATACTTATCCAGGTTATCTCATACTCATTCCAACCTTCTAAAATAACAATGACACTATATAATATAATAACCATTGTGGTTATACACAAGTTGTTACTTATACTTAAACAACACTCAAACCTCTAAAGTTATCTAAACTGGCCTTTTATACCAACTATAAGGACCCGACCTGAAACCTTACTTAAACATGAGTTATTTCATGAATACACATTGAGGATCTTTTCAGGTTTAGAGTTTTAGAGAAATAGATCATAAATCATGAATTACATTCCACATTTAAACAAAGTGGTTACATAAAAGATATTATTCATTTTTCCCATCAACGGAAACATATTTACAATAAGACATGGATTCTTTCTTGACACTTCCTTGACAGTATCATCATATCATGTACCATTACCTTGACCTGTGACAAACATTTCAAAAACATGGGATGATCATAAAGAGCTCAGTAAGGGATATAAAAATTCAGAAAGGAAACATTAGTACAGTTATACATAAGAATCAATGAAATCATACTTTACTCATAAAACATAAGCACATTAACATACCTCATGAAATCCTAAAATTTATGAATAACTCATAGAAATCATAAGACATAAAGGTAACTTGAGGCACTCATAACATTCCTACGTAGGGAGTAACCCTCATGGTTACGTTTGGAATACCCATCATAGTATATTCCCTAAATCTCATCATAGAAACCTTAACATTTTACCCCTTCGCGTTACCCAATGCATTGGAGAGCTATGTTGGGCTCACCCGCCCATAGTTTATCACGGAACCACCCTTTTTCATAACCAATGCCCAAGAAAAAAAACATAATCATAGAACATAACTTAAGCATAAAGGAAAGATAACATTTCCACATTATAATAACAATATAACATTTTAAGATATTGAAATAATGAATCCATTCAAAAAAAACCATTTTCAAAACCATTTAAAACATTTAATAAAGAGATTTATGAATCAAAGTGTCACATACTGTTGTACCTCTCGAACCCCTCAAGGTTTTATTTTCATGATCACAATCACCCTCATATTTATCTAATCCTCTTTCAAGTGTTTTTGGATTGATAGGAATCAAATCAGGTGGCCAAGGAAGTGGGCCAAGCTAGCTTAAGTGGCAAAGGAACACAAGTGGACTGAAAATCAGTCCACCGGCCAACCGGTGGCTTCACTACCGGTCGGCCGGTGGACCCTGGGAAGAAGGCAGAGCCACTGCCTCCACACCGGCCAACCGGTGGCCTTGTACCGGTCAGCCGGTGGCACCCAGACCAAACAGTTGAAGCTACTGTCTCTCCACCGGCCAGCCGGTGGCTCTGGCACCGGTCGACCGGTGGTGCCTGGAAAAGAAGACTCAGCCACTGTCAAGGCACCGGCCAGCCGGTGGACCTGCACCGGCCAGCCGGTAGCACTGGTCAAACTAGCCGTTGGCTTTGACCAGTCAACTCCAAAAGCCTCCCAACGGCTCCGAGGCCTTTTCCAACGGCTCCAAAGCCCTCCAACGGATACTTGAAGGTTCCTAGCCTATAAATAAAGGCCTAGGAAGCACCGGATCATCAACTAAGCCAACGGACACATTGTTGAACATTTGGCGAACCTCCGGCGCTCCACCTTCAAGGATCCCCAAGTGATCCAACCATTTTCCAATCCAAGGAGCACCTCAAGAAGCTTGGGAGAGCACGCTACATCAGCTTCACCAATCCAATTGGCGCCCAAGTCTTCCTAATTACGGGTTTTATTGTTTTAATTTATTTTGAGCTTTAATATTGGGTTTGTGCCTACAAACCCCAACCTTTTCTCATCCCCCCTTTTCTTTGGGTTCTCACACCACCACTAAGGTGTGAAGAGGTTTCCAAGCCTTACCTTGTAAAAGGCTTGAGATCGGTGAGCTAGCCTTCTCCCGTAAAAAGGCTAGTGGGTTATTGCTTAACCATCAAAAGCATTGGGTTCTTGCTTAACCACTAAAAGCAAGCTGTAATAGGTCCTAGTGCTACCTCAAAGCCTAGTGGGTTTCTTGCTAAAACCATTGAAAAGCAAGCGGTAGGAATCTCTCAACGGTTGAGTTGGGAGCGGAGACGTAGGCCGGGTTTTGGCCGAACTCCGTTATCAATTTCTTGTGTGATTGCCTCCTTTATTTCCGCTGCATTTCAACTTTGATTTTTAATTTGTTAATCAATTTTTTAAAAGGCAATTCACCCCCCCTCTTGCCATCTTTCCCTCTCCGGGGTGTTTCTTCCGACCCATCATTTGGTATCAGAGGGAAATTTGAGTAATACCCTAACCCGGTTTCAAATGTAAGATCCATTAAGATGGCATCAACCTCTTTCACCCCCGAGGGCCTCTCATTGGGTCGGGCTCCATTTTTTGATGGGACCGACTATAATTATTGGAAAACCCGCATGACCACCTTTTTGAGAAGTATAGGATATCCCATTTTTAAAATAGTCATGCAAGGTTACACTCTCTCTTCCCCCGACGAATCCAAATGGACCCCCGCCGATATTAAAAATTTTGAGCTTGATGGCAAAGCCATGAATGCTCTTCATTGCGGGTTAGATAGAAATGAATTTAATCGTGTATCCACTTGCACCTCTGCACATGAAATTTGGAAGCTTTTAGAAGTGACCCATGAAGGCACTAATAAAGTCAAGGATACTAGATTAGATATGTATAGACAGGATTTTGAATCTTTTTCAATGCATCCAAATGAGTCTATTTCTGAAATGTTTACACGATTTACTGACGTGTGCAATGGGAGAAAGTCCCTTGGTGATGATGTTTCAGCTGAAACTATGGTGAAGAAGATCCTATGGATCCTACCAAGCAAATGGGCACCGAAGGTCACGGCGATTCAAGAAGCAAAAGACATCAAAAATATGCCGGTAGAGGAGCTCATCGGATCTCTCATGACTTATGAGATCACGATGAGGAGGCAAGCTCAAAAGGAGGGCACACCAATCAAGACACCAAAGAACATGGCCCTCAAGGTACAAAAAGAAGTAAGCTCCTCCTCATCCTCTTCCTCCTCATCTTCATCATCTTCAAGCGGCGACTCGGAAATGGAGAATCTCGCCCGCCAAATGCAAAAATTTATGAAGATGCACAAGAAGAAGAAGAAATCCCGCAAGCATCGAAAGCAAGAACCCACCGCAAGATCCGATCCCAAGGTGAAATGCTACGGGTGCGGCGAAAAGGGCCATTACAAGCCCGATTGCCCACTCAACAAGAAACGGGCCACGCAAAAGGAGAAAGGAAAGAAAAAAGTCCTAAAGGCGACATGGAATGACACCTCCTCATCTTTCTCCTCCTCCTCCTCCTCGAGCGACCAAGGTAAAAAATGCCTAATGGAAAAACATGAGGTATCTTCCTCCTCTTCCTCCTCCTCCTCTTCTAGTTCTTCAAATTCTTTCAATCATTTGTCATATGAAGAACTCCAACATGTGCGAGACCAACTAGAAAAAGGTTTTCATGAACTATCTTCAAAATTTGTTTCTTTGAAAAAGTCTTTCAAAAAACTCTCCTCCGAAAAAGAACAACTTCTCAAAGAGAAGGAGGAGATGTCCCTCAAAATCCAAAATTTTCCAAATGTTGATTCCATGGAATCAACCATCAAAGACCTAAGAGAAACCCTAGCCAAGTTCACCCAAGGGGAACAAAATTTGGACAATATACTTGGTTCCCAAAGGGTTTCTAGAACCACCAATGGACTTGGCTATACCAACCAAGCCTCCTCCTCCCATGCACCCACTGTTTTTGTAAGGGGGAGCTCCGATTTTAAATTTTGTAATTATTGCAAAAAACCCGTGCACCTCATTTATGAGTGTAATTGCAAAAATGCCCGGTACGGTAGGCCAAAGACTATTTTCTACTCGGACGAGTTTTATAGGAGAAGACCCGCTATGAGACAAGTATGGATTGAAAAATCCCTTCTCGCAAGTCTCTCCGGGCCTAAAATTGTTTCTTTTCAAAATCCCTCTCCCCGGTGACTTATTGCTTTATTTAGGGGGAGTTAGGAGCTTTTAAGCTTTTTGTGTATTCAATTTTTTTTATTTCAAACTCAACTCTTGGTTTCAATTCTTTCAATTCAAAATTTTCTATTAAAATTTCATTTCTAAATTTCCAACAGTTGGTATTAATTTTTGATTCAAAACTTTCAATTCATTTTTCAAAAATTTCAATTGGTTTAAAATCTCTCACTTCCCTCAATCAAGTTTTATGCCCCACTCTATTTTGATAATCACAAAGGGGGAGAAATTTCTTGATTGATTGGGGGAGAATCATTTTCATCATGCTTAGTATTTCCTTTCAATTTCAGCATTTTACATTAATTGTTTTGGTGATTGTGATCATCAAAATAGGGGGAGATTGTTGTACCTCTCGAACCCCTCAAGGTTTTATTTTCATGATCACAATCACCCTCATATTTATCTAATCCTCTTTCAAGTGTTTTTGGATTGATAGGAATCAAATCAGGTGGCCAAGGAAGTGGGCCAAGCTAGCTTAAGTGGCAAAGGAACACAAGTGGACTGAAAATCAGTCCACCAGCCAACCGGTGGCTTCACTACCGGTCGGCCGGTGGACCCTGGGAAGAAGGCAGAGCCACTGCCTCCACACCGGCCAACCGGTGGCCTTGTACCGGTCAGCCGGTGGCACCCAGACCAAACAGTTGAAGCTACTGTCTCTCCACCGGCCAGCCGGTGGCTCTGGCACCGGTCGACCGGTGGTGCCTGGAAAAGAAGACTCAGCCACTGTCAAGGCACCGGCCAGCCGGTGGACCTGCACCGGCCAGCCGGTAGCACTGGTCAAACTAGCCGTTGGCTTTGACCAGTCAACTCCAAAAGCCTCCCAACGGCTCCGAGGCCTTTTCCAATGGCTCCAAAGCCCTCCAACGGATACTTGAAGGTTCCTAGCCTATAAATAAAGGCCTAGGAAGCACCGGATCATCAACTAAGCCAACGGACACATTGTTGAACATTTGGCGAACCTCCGGCGCTCCACCTTCAAGGATCCCCAAGTGCTCCAACCATTTTCCAATCCAAGGAGCACCTCAAGAAGCTTGGGAGAGCACGCTACATCAGCTTCACCAATCCAATTGGCGCCCAAGTCTTCCTAATTACGGGTTTTATTGTTTTAATTTATTTTGAGCTTTAATATTGGGTTTGTGCCTACAAACCCCAACCTTTTCTCATCCCCCCTTTTCTTTGGGTTCTCACACCACCACTAAGGTGTGAAGAGGTTTCCAAGCCTTACCTTGTAAAAGGCTTGAGATCGGTGAGCTAGCCTTCTCCCGTAAAAAGGCTAGTGGGTTATTGCTTAACCATCAAAAGCATTGGGTTCTTGCTTAACCACTAAAAGCAAGCTGTAATAGGTCCTAGTGCTACCTCAAAGCCTAGTGGGTTTCTTGCTAAAACCATTGAAAAGCAAGCGGTAGGAATCTCTCAACGGTTGAGTTGGGAGCGGAGACGTAGGCCGGGTTTTGGCCGAACTCCGTTATCAATTTCTTGTGTGATTGCCTCCTTTATTTCCGCTGCATTTCAACTTTGATTTTTAATTTGTTAATCAATTTTTTAAAAGGCAATTCACCCCCCCTCTTGCCATCTTTCCCTCTCCGGGGTGTTTCTTCCGACCCATCACATACCACCTTGAAGATTTTAAAATTTTAAACCATTAATATCCATATAAAACAATCCTTAAAACCATTTTTAAAACATGGATATTAATATGAATAGATTATTAAAACATTTAAATCAATATTTCAGTTAAAGGGGTTTTACCAAAATTAGAGACACTTGAATACAATAATTGAGGAATAACATTTAATCAGAACGTTATAATATCATGGGAATAAATAGATTCATGATATAATATTCTAAAGGAAATTATAAACACCATATATGAATGAATTGGAGCATAACAACAATGAAGTCTTAATAGAAATGTAAAATGAGATGAAATCCCTTATAAAGAGGGTATCCTTAAATTAAGGATTAATCAATCTCAAAATTATGTGTGACAAATATTGATACATCCAATATAATTGGATATTAAGTGTATAAAAATAAAAGTTCATTCAAACATATTCAAAGGATGACATATTCAATAACTACATGTTGAACCCAAAGAAATCGAAATTGGGTTAAATGTTCCCTTGGTAAAATTCGACAGCCTAACGACGTCACTTTAAAATTCATAAAACTAGTTGATGAGATAGAAAATGGTATCTCATCACTTGGACTTAAAATTTACATCAATAAGGATATAGAATAACATATCCTGACATAAAAAAGATGTTAATTAAACAAAATAACAAAATAAGTCTTCTTAAAAGAGAAGTGTGAATGGTTCCCTTACCATTTTGGGAAACTTTCGAAACATACACACTATAAAATAAGGGTCATAAAATGAAGACATAAATAACCATAAATGAGAGTATATTATTCAATTAGAAAAATAATGGGAAGTACATACACCAAATAAAATAAAATTGTGGCCAATCTAGCATAAATCTCACTAGAATAAAAGTGAGATGAAAAATCCCTTATGAAAACTCGGTAGCCTAACGACGCCACATAAAATTTCCAAAAATGGATTTATGATATCAAATAGGGTCTCTAATAATAAGAACATAAAAATTACAGAATGGGGAATATTAAAGAACATCCCCAAACATAATAAATATGATCTTAAAAGAGATGACATTAAAGAGAGTACTTAAAAAGAAAGAGAGAGGTAGGATCCCATACCAAAATTCGGCAGCCTAACGGCGCCACATAAAAATTCTTAAATTGAATTGATGAGAGTAAGAGGTTTTAACTCATCATATGAAAATAAAAATTACAGTATGGTGAATATTAAATAACATTCTCTAACATAAGAACATGGAGCATAAATGAAATGACATAAAAGAGGGTACTTGAAAAGAAAGAGAGAGGTCGCATCCCTTACCTCAAGTCCGACTTGTCTTGTTTGTTTCTTTATATTCCTGAATAATAAACATTGTTCAATTTATAATTGCTTAATTTCCTCCTTTACAGATTATAATTCAGTTCATATCACTTATTACAATGTTATAATAATTGGTTAATAATGTGAGTTCATATCAGACGTTTTTGTCGACGTTTGGTACATGAGACAAAAATGAACTTGTTTGAAAATGATTGTCCATGTAGTTATAAGTAAATCATCTACAGAATAGTATTAATGATTTAAATATTATATATATCCAGTATATATTCATTTTATACTATTCCATAATGTTTTGAGATAAAAATAAATGAAATGTATCATTTGTGAAGACGGTAGGCCGTACGTACGCATGAACACTACTTTCATTTATTTGTTATATTAATGGAATTAAAAATAATTCAGAGATATATATATTATAATTATTTTATAATATATTTGTTTTATTGTTCACATAAGTTCATTAATTTTATTCTTTATACATTCCATGTATTGCATGAATGAGTCACATCCCTTGAGGGGGCGGTAGTCCACACTTCCTCGTATGAAATTATCTCAATTGCACAACATGAAAAGAATAAAGGTATGTTTTAGATATAAAATACATAAGAATATGGGAAACACAAATACCATATATATCATATATAAAATACAGTGACATCATAATGGCCACCATCAAAGGTGTTAAGAGAATATTGAACAATCATCGTTTCGTGAGGCAGTAATTCGCCATCCACAGAAACAGAATGTTCTTTAACCATTAGATGGAGGTGTGTGTAAGTGTAGCTAGAATAATTAACACAACAACATCCTAGTATATTTAAGATACTGTTTTTGTTATAAAATAATGGAATAAAATGAGTTTAGGGGTTTGGAGAAGCAAAATAAAACAAAAGAACACAAGTGATGACATTATCTTTAAATCGGGTAACTCCTCTTGGTTTGAACTAAAAGGGTTTCTTGAAGAGCATTATGACAAAGGTGAGGCTTTAATGATTAATATAGAGATGTGGAGAGATGAAATGGGCAGGGTTTGGCTGAGCCAAAGGCTTGATAAGAGTGTCTAAGTTGGTAGACGTGGGGGCCTTTTATAAGAGAAGAGGAGGGGCACTCATGGAAAGTTATAAACTATTACTTTATTATAAATTTCTTTTCATATTTGAAAGGTCCCAAAATAATATATTTCAAGGATAATGTTATATGGTTTCGAGATACACCCATAAAAAAGGTTTTTGACATGTGTATTTCTTCGATTTCACCCTATCTTCTCATTTTATTTAAATCATTCATTTATTAGGTAATCACTGAATCATCACGGTGTCATAAATAAAGTAACTTATATAATGTCTAAAAATTATATAAAATATATCATGACGTAGAAAATATTTTTATCTTTCAAATTAATATTTATAGTAAAAATATGACTTGTATAATCCCATGTAAAAATTATTTTAGTAAAACAATACATGTTTGTGACATTTTAATTTTGACATTAAATAAATAGTTATTGATGTCATTTACCTACCAAATTGGCCCCATGGGGTCCCCAAGATGACCAATGGATTGTATTGGTCGGACATGACTTATAAAATAAGAGTTGGACATGTTTCAAGGTCATTTAATATTATTATAACATTAGCATTACCTTAAATTACAATAATTACCTTTAATCGCGATTAATAAAACATAAAAGTCACTATTCACTAAAAAATTATTTTAATATCATTGAACCACATTTTACTTATTAATGACAACCATGTATGTTGTATTTTTGAAAATCAAATCACATAAGTGGTAAAGTTTCATTTAAATGAAAAGTCAGTTTCTTTAACTACAACTTAGTGGTTTCACAACTCATTAAAAATTGAAGTTTTTCAGAAAAATAAAAAATATTCACCCTAATCTATATTTGATATTCCGAATTCAAAAATTATTTCTATTTTAAAAAATTAAAAATATATAAGTTTCATTAATTAATTTAATAATTCATTCCCGCTGTCAAAACAAATAGCTTGTATTTAAGAAACAATATCTATTAAAAGATTGACACTAGTTTAAGTTCAATTTCAAAGTAAAATTAATTATAATGACCACTATTGGATTAAATGATAAAACAATATTCCAATTACACTTTAAATCCAAATAAAAATATAATCTAAACATATATTTAAATTAGATGAAAAATCATTTTTGATGTATAATGCAGTATTTTTTCACTATTTATTGAAAAAAATGAACAATGTCATAAACATACCAAAAATTTAACCAAAATAAATTTCAATGTCCCAATCATAAGGAATAAGTTTATTTTGACAAATAGAGATTATAAATTTGTCAAAAGTTAGATTTAAAAAAGTTTTTCCATCAAATGTTGGTAAAACAATCTTTTAAAAATATTAGAGTATTTATTCTTAAAATTGGATTCATTTGGATTTTAAGCCTCTAACATTTATTGGATAAATGTAAAAATATTTAAAAAACATATGTTATAATTTTATAGTTATTTTTGTTCATTCCTTCCATTACAACAGCTAGGTGTTAACTATTATAATATTATTATATTATTAGTGTGCAACATAAGATTTCAAAGAAACTCGTTGTTGCGTATTGGGTACGCCATCAATCATAGCATTCCCTTTAATGTAATATTAACTTTATATTCAAAAATATTGATAAAAATTATAATGTAATATTATTTATTTACCTCGGATGTTACACTTGTAGTGGAAGTTAGGAATTAAGTTAAGGGGTTCACCGTAACTAAATTTAATTTAATGTGACATAATTATTATTTTCCACTAAGATATATATAATATGGTGTGACTAATAACTAATGAACTTATTTAAACATATTGAAATAATTAACAAGGTTTTAAGAGCCATAATATCACATGTTATAAAATGTATTTTGATTCAATGTATATCATGGTTATATGTATATATTTATATCTATTTACAATTCTAAGAGACATATTTGACATTTCACATCCTAGATTTATTTATAATCTAGAATAAATACCCTATTATGTAATATAAAAATGAAAAACATTTATTTAAAGATATTTTAATTCTTATTTAATAGAAACCCTCTTGGTTATTTTGATTCCTAAATTAACATACCCATAATTGTAACATATTCAATCTCAATTTCAAATGGAGAAGGTTTAATATATATATATATATATACATATACATATACATATGAAATTTATTTTATTTATACAAAACCATAATATATTCTTGTGGGTGTGAATGGGGATTTACCTATCCCCTAAAAATTATATTTCCTATTGACACATATTTTACATGACGTGCTTTTTATAAGTGAAATCGACCGCTTCTCTTATTCTCATTCAAGAACATACATTTTTCTTATCCATATTCATTATATAATTATTTGAATTTTCTTATCTTTTACATAATATTTCATTAATTTCATTTTATACTAATTTTTTATATTATAATTATTAAATAAATTACTGACATTTTATGTATGAGAATTTTTCAGCAATGATTTCAAATCGTATATTTATAACTTTTACCTTAGATAAAAACAATTTGTAAAATTTTTAGTTTATATGAATCTGTATCTTTATGAATTAATCATTTATGAAAGAAATTATTTTCCCCATATCATTATAAAATATATCTTTATTGTTTATTTCAAAAGATATTGGATATTGTGTTCAATGTTTTTTCAAAAAACATTGTAATGTATATTTCATGAAAGTCATTTTCCATAAACATATATTATACATGATCACGGATACAATTCCAATGATATGATGAAAATTTATTATATATATTGATTATGTAATGTTATTTTCTACGAGTGATATGATATATCACATCATTTGTCATTACATTCCATCAATCACGAATAGGCATAAATTTTAATCTAATTCATCTACATTGTGAAAAATTTTTCTTCCAATTCTTTGATTGATGGGTGTTTAATTAGTTTGAATACATTGGGTTTTTGGGGAAATAATTCATTAAACCATATATCCTTGATAGATTCCGGGATAATAGTATATTTTTTTATCATTATTTAATAGAATTTACCTTTAATTTTACATAATATCAATAGAATCCCATTTATTTTCCATGGAATTATAATGTTATGAATATTTATTGAATTATGATTAATTTCATTATGTGAATTATTTTTAAAATAACCGGATACCGTTTTTCATATCATAGTCAATTTGTGATATGGGAAATGAAACCAATTTTTTCATACCATGGATTCCATATAATATAATGAACAAAATATTTCAATTGGAACATGAATGTTTATGATGAATGACATGTGAGGTCGTATATCACCGTCTAATGATTTTTTAGAACTATATATCAAGGAAAAAGTATTTTCAAGAATTATTTTCTCCATATATGTGAGGGGATAGATTATGTGGCTGATTAAATTAATGTTTTCTATACACGTGTTTCTATTTTATTTTTAATTTATCTTAATGTTTCACTCTCATAGATCATGTCTATCATCATTGAGGAATTTTTTATTCAATGATGGGAAAGCATAAGTAAATAAAAACAGACAAAAATATGTGAAAATAGACAATCCGACCCACTCTTAGGGGGACTAAAATAATGGTGGCCAATGGCATCCCCTCAAATCAAATTCATTCCATGGGTATTCGGGCTGGTTCTAGAATGAAGCCACACATTTTCTGATCCTGTGAAATCCTGTGCTTCCTGATGGTCTACTACTTTATTCCCTTCCTTCCACATGTGTTAAACATTAGTATTTTCGATGAGGATGATTTTACACATATTTATGATATAGTCAATCTCCCAATCCAGGTATCAACTATCATGTAAAGTGTTTTTAACAATCAATGATTCTATTTCCACTACCGTAATAACCATGCCCCGATGTCGGCATAGACTCAGCCCTGTGATCATTTCCATGGATTCTGCAGTCAATGAAGAGCCCTGTCCAATCTTGGATATAAATTCCATGAAGTCTGACCCACCAGTGTCCCGCACCACCCCACCTCCACATATTGTGCAAAAAACAGAAGACTCGTCCGTGTTTAGCATTATGCCATTTTACAAGGGCCGCCAGCGAACCCAGTTGTTCCCTGTCCCACTGTGAGTGAAAACCCTATACCCCCAGAAGAACCAACTCATAAAAGGGGATTCATTCCAGTTCTACATCACCCTGACAAGATCAACTAACAAGTTACTCACCCAGCCGATGATCATAATAGCTGACATTTTTCGCCCTTCATGCCTCATTCTGTTCCTCGCCCTCCACAGACACCAGTAACCAACCTGTAGGAGGACTGTTCAGGCCATCCTCTTTGGTCCAACTCCCCTAGATCCATGGTACCATTTCCCCAAAAAGTGATGATAAACCATACTTATCTAGGAAAAGTACGTGAATTACCCAATATATGACCATACCTTCTGTGCCCATTCACTTTTGAAAAACAGATTTTTCAAGCTCTCTTCACATTGATATTTACAACACACAGACATGGAATCGAGATTAACACCATATCTCTTGATAATATCATATGTTGGAACAACTCCATTCCTTATCATCCAGATTAGAAAGATGAATTCGGTAGATATGCTCTTAACCCAGGTGATTTCATCACCTTCATTTTCATGAGTCAGAGAATATTAGGCACGAAAAAAATCATTAGACGAGAATAATTCAAATGGTGAAGGTGTGAACACACATCTATTGAGGTATGGTGTGAGTTCAATGGGATAATGAAACTCATTTTGATCCTTATTCAATACTTATTTTATGGTGTATGGGAATATAATGGCTTATTGGAATGAAATTGTGGGAGTAGGGCACCTTGGGAAGCCTAAACTTTTACCACACCAGTTCTAATGCCAAAACGATAGGCTCCCTCTCCCCATGATCCCATGGGACAATGGTCAAAGGTCTTTAACAAAGGGTCACATGACCTCACCAAGTGGTTAGTATTGGTTCTCTCTTTTATCATGATTTCCCGAGCCAATAGTGTTCATGGTTAACCCCCCCCCCCAGAGAGTGTTGCTCCCAAAAAATCCAAGCGAGCATTGCAAGCATGTAGTGTAGGGCTTCTGTAAGATTGTGAACATCAATACCACCCTCTATAACTAGTTTCACCATCATATGCCCTGAGACCCAATGATTTTTACCTTATGAAAACAGATCCCAAATAAACATGACCAGAAGCATATCAACGTTCTTGGTAACATTTTATGGGGCTTTAATCATGGACAATGCATGAACTAGGGTAAAAATATGCATGATGTTGACCAGTGTGATCCATCCCCCAAAGGAGAGATAAATTTTCATCCAATTCAGAATCCAATCATTTATCCCTCTAAGGATTTGATCAATGTCACGAATGAAAACTCTTCCGGGCTAGATTAGAACACCCAAATAATCCATAGGGAAAACCCCTCGCTCTATGCCCATATTGTTGCTCACCGAAGAGATACGCCGGGAGGAACATCCACTGGAGATGTTGAAACTGCTCTTATAATTGTTAATGAGTTTCCCACTACAATGGAGGTTTCCTTCTAATACTCTATTCAATCCCCGAATGGAATATCTTGTGGCATTCCAGAAAAGTAAGATATCATTGGAGAACATGAGGTGAGACACTGCTGGAGCCTTCAAATTCCTACTATAAGGCAGCATGTCACCCTTAACAATGCTTCTATTGACGTGTCTACTCAAAATTTCATGTTTTAGGATGAAAAGACTTGGATATATCAGGTCCCCTTGCCTCAGGCCCCATGCTGGTTTCAATAACACATACGAATTCTCCATAAAATTAACTGAAATCCATGTAGAGATAAAGCACCGAAAAAATAGATCAATGTTCCAATTATTAAATCTCATACCTACAATAAACATATTGATAAAGCTCCATTCCATATGGTCATAAGCCTTGTTCATATCCAGCTTGATGTCCATATTAGATCCACGGGTTTGGAAATTGAGGTCCCTAAGGATCTACAGTACTAGAGCCACTGCCTCCGGAATTGACCCACCCTTGATAAAACCATGCTACTATAAAGACACCCACGACAGAATGAGAGGGGTTATTCTGGAGTTGATAATATTGGAAAAGATTTTGTAGGGGTATTACACATGCTCACTAGATGGTAATGTGAAATATTAGTGGGATTCTTGGTTTTAAGAAGTATCACAAGTGTAGTGGTGCATGCCACGTGCGGCAGGACACCCCCCTGAAGTAGTCCTGAATAGGTTCAATTAAACCCTCCTTCACAATGTCCTAGTATGTCTTATAAAAGGATCCATGGAAACCTTATTGTCCCATCTCTCTATCATGTCTATTGATTTTTATTTCCACCATCTTTTTGTTCAGTTAATATTGATAATTCCACAACATATGATTTATGAAAAATTACACGTGGGTTATGATTTTATTAAGTTATGTTAATGTAAAATTATTATCACCTTGTTTACATCTTCTAATCATTTCATATAGTAATTTTTATTACATTGGTTCACCCTTACCTAGAATTTTTTATTACCCATTTTATGATGATTCTTTTTCACATAGTTAAGATAAAAAGTAAATCATAGGATGTGTATATAAGAGTATATTTGGTGGATATTTATGGGAAATATTTAAGTCATTTTATAGACAAATAATTTCTGTATATAAATGAAAAATTTTCCTATAATTGAAACAGACATGCATTATGATTGGTAATGAATTGTTCTAATTGTATAGAAGACTAAACTAATTGATTTAGGGTATTTAGTGTAATTCATTATTTTTTACAAATTCATGTAATTGAAATGGCCTCATCCATGGGGATATATATCCTATAGACAAATTGTGGTATGTATGTGGTTTCAATATCATGATTCATGATTTAGGATTATGGATCCCTTGTTATCTTCTAAAAATTGTGTTGTGGAGATACCCTTGGGTTATATATGGATAGATTGGTTGATGCATTTAGAATTATAGAAAATTGGGGATTATCATATAATGATCTTATAAATATTATTTTGTAATCTAGTTTTACTCCTGAATATTGTATATATTTTTTCTATGTTTATTTATAAATCATTTTTTGATCTTTTTATTTATTATTTATCATGGTTTTGTATTTTTTTGTTAGGAAATTATTTGTAACTATTTATTACATAATCAAAAGTGTGAAATATATGAATAAATATTTATACATTATTATTATTATTTTCCTAATAATTACAATATATATTAAGTGAAATGATTCCATGGTGTTTGTTATATACCCTCATCTCTTGGGTATATCCAACAATAATTGGTAATGCATATTAGGTCTTGTTTAGGGTTGGATCAGGTGAGGTGGTGTGTAATCCTAGATTGGATTGTTACACTTGAGTTTTTTATCATTATTGAATGGTAAAAAATTATCATTGATAATATTTTATATTGGATGGATTTATTTAATAAAATAATGAAAATGTAGAAATTATTTTCTAGATAAAACACGTTTAATTGGATGTGTGATGATATGATTATAATTTTTGGAGCCTAATATAGAATGCCTCAATATTAATCATGTCTATTGGTAACATATGTTAGATATGATATGGTTAATGTGGTCATAATACAGAATTTTTTATGTAATTAGTTTCTATTATTGAAAAACACCATAATGTCAAAATAAAAAAAATGACATATATTGTTTTTTAGTGTTTAAGAAAAAAAATATTACCACTGTCATCAATGTTGCATTAATATTATTAAAAAGGTTTTCATTTTTGTTTAATTAATTTTTTAAATGATTTAATTTTTTTATGTATTTTATATCCATTTATGATGAGTGAGTTTTATGGGATTTTGTTTCCATGGTTGTTGTGTTGAATTTTTAAATAATATTAAGGGTTTAATAAAAATTTTCATCAGAGAATATTTTATAATTTTTTTTAAATCCCTTTTCTAAATAAAATATTTATGATTTTTACTTTAAAAGTATTTTGGAAATTAATATTTTAATGACATTATGGTTGGAATATGTGATTGAGTGTATAGTTTTAAAAAAATCCCATTTTTCTCAATTAGAATTTTGATTTAAATTTTATTCTCAATAATTTTTTAATGTAATGAATATTAAATATGTGGTATTTATTATGTAATAGTAAATTATAATCAAATGAAATATTGTTACATTGGAAGGTTATAATAGTTATTTAATTAGGATTGATTCTACAATTAATGATGCATAGTACACATGATTGGAAGGGTGCAGAAGTGGTTGTTTTGATTATTATCCTATATCAGATGAGTTTTTAATTTCTAGTATAAATTTTATGAGGTGGGTGTACAATTAGAGAAATGGAATATGCTGATTTTAAAATTTGATGTTATTTTGTCATGACAATTGACCATGTTTGGTGCAGTGATGGTATATGATAGAATGGAATTACTAATGTATCTGATTAATTTCTATCTAATCATACATGATATTATTTTTGAATTATCATCATTTCTATTAATTTTTGAGACATTGAAATGTCAATGAAATATCATTTTAGTTTTGGGAACCAAATAATATATGAATGATTTGGAGTTGATGTGCCTATGAGTTTTAGTTAATATAAATTCCAATGACATTAGGTATACTCATTAGAAAAAATGCCGAAGAATAAACATTGGATGTTTAAATATATTTTTCATTGGTAAGGACTCCTAAAATATTTTCGGTTCATTTGGGAGTATGTATGTCAATATATGTGTCTTTATGGTTCTATAAGATGCATAATGGATTCTCTAAAAATACTTATTTTGAGGAATTTATGGAACTTATTTGTAAATGATTTATTTTTTATGTACAAGAGGTACAACATGTGGTAGTTATTCAAATGATTCAGAAATTAGTATTTATTTTGTTTAAGCATGAAACTCACCTATAAAGATTAATTTGTAAATTTATGATTTTATTTAATATAGTTGTTAGAGAATAATTTTTTGAGGATGCTTTGAAATAAAAGATTTTAATAATGGGATATTCAATCTTATTGATGAATTTTGGAAAAGTGAGACTTCATATAATAGAGGTAAAAATGGATTTCTAAATGAATATTAGTTTATATAGAAATTAATTTTCAGGATTGAAGGTAAACTAAGTGAATCTTATGAATCATGGTCCCTATGGTTAGTAGTGATGCTTGGTTGGGAAACCCATATGAAAATGTCTTGGATCTTGGAATTTTTTGTTGGTGGATTTATATATCATGTGATTGGGAAAATAAATTATTTTTTTCTATGGTGTGATACATCATCAATATGTGTTCCCTTGGTTTGTAGTGTTCCCTATCCCTTATAGAGAATAGTATTTTTGTTATATTTTGGAGAGAACCAAGGGGTTGTACAAATTTGGAATGCTAATCTACAGAATAAGGATATAACAGTTGTGAGTAAACATTCTTTCATTAATATGTTAACTATTAGAATTAATATAATTATTAATTTAACGAACTTATATATATAGTTTTACAACATTGTTTTATAAAACAGATTTTGATTTTATTTGGATTTTTTTAATTTTTTAATTTTTTATGTAATTTGAGATGTTAAAATAGAATATGATGTAATTATCATGTTTATTAATACTATAAAGTTTTTTGAAAAATAAAATATTGTTTTTGGAAGCCAATTTAATATTATTATTTGGAAAAAATTTATGTGTAATTTTTTTAAGTATGGGTAATCCTTATGCTGGTATTTATTAGTGGATATTTCTAGTTTTGTTTTATGGGGAATATAATTTGATTATTTTGATTTTATTCTATTGACCATGCCTCTATGTTGTCGATTAAGTATTATTCAATGAAAATATTCTAATTTGAGAGAAAACACATATAAATTTTTTATGTTTTTTTAATATTTTCCCTTGATTATAAAATAATAGCATCATATTATATATATATAATTTAGTTGATATTATCAAAAAACCATTAACTATGTATTCAGATATTTGATTTCATTTTTTTGATATTTTTTTTTGAAAAATCAAAAGGTATTAATCTGGATGAACCATTAAGATATGGTTTCTAAACATGTTTTTAATTTTTTATAGTTATGAAATTTTAATGTCAAAGGATAATTTATTAAAACATAAATAGTAATAGATTGAATCTTTTGAATGAGTTATGTAGGGTCATAAATGAATTACGAATTACCAAATTTCGGGTAATGGAAAATAATTCATAAATAAATTACATATGACCTCAATTTTCTTATATTATAGTTTTTTAGAGAAGAGGTGTTAGTGAAATTATTATATAACGATATAATTCCCCAAATAAATTTAATAGAGGAATAAATCCTTGAAATTACTATGTGTAGGTCAAATTCTATGAAATTATTATGCAGAGGAATAATTCGCTAAAATAATTAACTTAAAATAATTCCCTAATTAAATTAAGAGTAATAATAATTCAATGAAATTAATATTAAAAAGAATTATTCTATGAAATAATCACACATACACATCATAATTTGAGAAACTTATAGGAATATGTTCTTGAGAAATTATAGGTAAATATTATCTGGAAAATAGAAATATGGAATACGATGAAGTCTTCTTTTTGAAGTGGTCATTAATGAATGGTAGGAATCCTAATATTAAATAAAGAACATTTTATTGGGTAATTTTTTGATAAAACAAACCCAATGGTGATCATTTTATAGAGAATATTAAATATTAGAGAAATTAGAGTGAGTAAATTACATTATTAATACAATGTACTATTTGGAAAAGATTTTTTTGGAAGAAGAATAATGCGATGAAATTATTCTCTTAGAAGAATATCCTTAGGGAATAATTTGGTTAATATAATATCATGGAGAAATTATATATTATAATATTTTTGGAATAAATCATGCATAATATTTTATATAAAAGTAATTTTTAAAAAATTATATCTTGTGAAGAAATTACACAAATTTTTCTTATATGAGTTCCTCATATTGTCAACCATTCATGGTTAGTATTTTATGAGCATATGAACTTTAATGGAGAAAATATTACAATGTAATTTGTAATTAAACCCTTCAATTATAAATCAAATGCACATCAAATAAATTTTATTTTGAAAAATATCATTGATATTTAGATTAATTTTAAGAATATTATTGAGTAGATGTGTGTAAAAATAATCTAAGAGATCATTGTATTCATTGTTTATAGTAGTTATAAAATAGGAGGACACATATTCAACTTATAACTGTTATATATTAGTAAAATAGAGTCAATTTTGTTATTCCGTCACACCTCCATGATTATGATTCATTTATGGATCTCAGTTCTAGTGAACGATGTAATGTTACTATGCATCTTTATTATTTCATTTAAATATTCATTATTAATAGATGAAATGGGAATTTAAAATATGAATGTTTAAATTAATGGGATTATTTTTATGTCATATTAGTAGTGAATTATAAACTTCTCCAAATATTATGTGGAAATTAGTTTTAGTTATGGAATGATCATATGAACCATTACATATACTCTTTAGTAATTTTTTTTCATATAAGGTATTCATATAATTTTAGTTCTTATAAATATTGGAACATTATCAGAGGGAAAATAACAAAAGAGTGATTTTGTTTCTAAAAGAATAATTGAATTTGGGGATCCTTACCTAGTTATATCTACAAGAATATGATATCATAGAAATTCCTATATACCATGTGGGGAATGTATCTCTATATCTATATACATGAGGTTAATTCACATGATGATAAAATTTAGATTCTTTAAAAACATGTGCACTAAATTTAAAATCTTCCCATATGAATCCATTAATGAATTTTCTAATAAGGTGAATGAGACTATGGAGGATATAGATGGATTGGGATAGACCTCTAATGTATTGAATATTTTGAACAGAATTAATAGAATATTTATACATTGATTCAATCCCAAATATTCCTTTATTGTAGATAAGGATGGAATCATGATAAAATTATAAAGTTATTACGACACTTTATATTCATATGAAATGAGTTAAAACATCAATAATAATATTGACAATCGGATGTCTCAGGATGTGAAATTTGAAGAAGTATATAATATATCCGTAAGAGATGATACAAATTAAATTCTTGTCAATGATTTTATGTCATTTCATTCCTCAAACTAAAAAATGAGAAAATGAAATATTATATGTAATATTCCTATCACATACACTTTGTGTGGAATGGATGAGCTCATTTTTTATATGTGTCCCAATAAGTATCAATATAATGATGAAAATTATGTTGTACCCGTGAAAAATTATTAACTAATGTGAAAGATATGTGGATTACCAAGTATAATTTAATTAAAAATATGAAAATTATTTAATAATAAGATACCATATTAACAGAATAATAATTATAGGGGATTGGAGATTTAAAATACATAATTAATTAATATATCATCACTAACATAGAAAATCCATAAATATTGGAAGAAAGAGAAGATGAAAAGTAGATGTAGAATAATGATTTTTTCTAATCCATAATAAGCGAACATAATATTTAGAGTTAATATTTGGAGAAAAAAGTTGAATGAATCATGTAGGTTGGTTTATGAAACGAAATATTACTAATAGTAGATGGAAGAATAGAAGTCATAGTTGATTGGGGAATTACAGTGATCAAATCTGATAATACAGAAAACATGGAAAAGGATGTGGATGAGATAATCATGATTAAAGAGAATATGTATATTAATAATTTATTTATTCACATAGTTAATGGTTAAGTAAAAAATATTTAAGACATTGATGGAAAATCATACACCTATATTGAAAAATCAAGGATTAGGATAGACACTTGATGGTCTACATGATTTTTGACAATCAGATCAAATATGTTGTAGAAAAAATGAAAGAGAAGCCTAGAATCACTTTAATAATCTTATATTTTTTTAATAAAAAAAGGTTAATAAAAATTTCAATGTTTGAATGGGTCTTAAAAACACATATAAATTAGTAATAATTCATTTCAAGAAAAATATATCCACGCTGAACATGTTATTTTATTTTCAGGTCACCTAAAATGAAAGAATCTAAAGAACAAAAAGGTCAACCATTACTATATACAATAAAAAATGATTGTATATTATAAAATAATGTTTTTTAAAGGTAAAAATGTTACATTCTCAAAAACCTGGTTCCATAGGCATTAGGTACAAGAGGACCCAAGAGTAAAGAATGAATAAAGGAAAAGTCAAAAATTTCCATTATGTTATTAATGAGTTATACTATAGGTGAGGTGGATATAAACATATTAAAAAGAACATCTCATGGAATATATGGAGGAATATTAATTTGGAGACACAACATCAAAATACATATATGTATACTGAATTCTCATGGTGGATGTAATCTTCAAATAATGTTTCCCATTTGAAGGATAAGGCTGGGATCTCATATTCCTAGGGGGATTAATTATATTAGTCATCAATGATTGTGATATAAAATATGGATCAAAATTAAAATAAATGATAAGGTCATTCTTTTATAGATTACACCAAAACAAAATCATTGACCGAAAATTTATATCATTTTAAAAATACACTTCCCATGTGAATGGAATAAATGATCTTCCCTGGTAATCAAGTATTTAATTTTATTGTTGTATATTTTGAAAAGAATTTAGTATTTACATTTATTATCTATAATAATAAAATCATTGGTTGAAAAGTCTTAAATAATTCATATGTAATTACTATTTATTTTTTTGTTCATATATTTTGTTTTGTAATTCATGTATTTTATCAAGAATTTGCAATTAATATTTAATGAAGAAAATTATTTTCAAGGGAAATATAATATATATATATATAAATAATATCCTAAAAGATAATCCTTTTATAATCATAGGAGAAGTTAACATGTTTTTCATATATAGGTAATATGTAAAAATTTATTAGTATCTCATTCTTGGAAATTTCATAAAAACACTAATAATATCATTTAATTAATTATGGATCCCATGATATATATTTATTTTAATGTTATTATAAACATAGAACAAATATTTTTAGATTATGACTCATTATTAATAAGAGACAAAATAGTAAGGAAAACATATTGACATAGATATTACAGTTGGGTTTTGTTAATGTTAATGAGAGATATCTGAAATATTCAATAACAGAAAGTATATTTATATATATTTTATTGATGATTTCAGTATGATGGAATAGTTGATGGTGATCACCCACATGTATAAGAGTTTATATTCATTATCAATTATTTTATGAAGTATAAAATGATTATTTGATAATGAACTATAAATTTATATATTGATAATGGTTATATGATTATAGATATCCTAGTAAGGTATTATCTAGAGAAGCATTGAATAATTAACTTTGTTTGAATGATGATAAATCCCAAAAAAATGTCATATTTTAGAGAAGAAAAAAATCATAAATAGAATAAAAAATGACACTTAAAAAGAAATACATACTAAATAGATCATAAAAACATGGATGAAATTTTTTTTAATGAGAATGACCTACCATAGAAGTTATAGAAATAATTATTCTTGACATCAATTTATATTACCAAACAATAATTATTGTGTCTGAGAGAAGAACACAAATAATATTGGATCAGATATGAGAGGACTCAATTGTAAAAATATATTTTAATCTTTATATATAAATTTCATTCAATTAAAAAATATAAACAAAGGAATTTGAATTGTTCTAGAAATGATGTGATTTTTCTTGGATACACTAATAAGATAAAGGTGGAAAATGATTTAATAAATGAAATGGAAGGATTGCAGAAATTTAATACATTACTGTGGTAAAAAATGAAATGAATGGTTTTGGAAAATCTATCCAAATATCTTAGATGAAATTAATGAGGAGTTAAGTATATAATGGGTATAACATGGGTATAGTATTTATATTAAAAATATACTGATGTTTATTGGATTGATGTTAGATCTAAATATTTATTGAATCCATGATGATCTACTATTAATTATTGGAATATCATTGATGATCAGACATCTCCATAGAAATCAGCAAGAATTAATTCATCCAAGAAAAATTCACTCCAATATCATATAGGGTAAGTATTCTAAGGGTGATTATTGGGTCTAGAAGATACCTTAAGATCTTATAAAAACTAGTAATAATCAAACATAGGTTACTTTTTTAAGCCATTTGGATCAGTGTTTCTTCATGATAAAATTAATTATTTATAATAGAATAAATAAATATAGAATGGTGGTTAAAAATCATAGTGACTTTTGTGAACGTGATAATCCATGATTGAATTTATGGATATTTAATATGAATTTTCTAATATGTTTATAATATAAATAATTAAATTATTATAATCCACAACAGTAAAATAGAGGTTTAATTTTTTCTATATCGATTTCAAATTAATATTCATTAATGTATTACTTGAAGAAGAGGAGCATGTTGAGAAAATTCATGGTATTATTATGAATGAAAATAAATAAATATTTTCTTCTTAACAATTTTCATTTTGGGATGATTTAAACACCAAGATCATGTTATACGAGACAAGAAAAATACATAAATACGTTTGGTATTCATTTTGGGAATTTTTTTCATAATCTATATATAAAAATTATTTAATCAAGGTATGGATGTACTTTTATATGATTGTGAAATACATAATATTAGATAAAATACGTCATAAAAAAATTGGTGTTATGATTTATAGTTTTAAATGATTATGATTTTAGAATTATTTTTTTCTTATTGTCTTAACAATTATACGAGGAATGCATGTAACTCATATAAAAATACATATATACCATGGTGGTTCAGAAAAAATTTAGAGTTGAGGAATCCAAGTCCATGATAAAACCAATTACTAGCTCGATTAATTTTTCATCAGATGATATTTTCAAGGAGGTCGACATTATAAATGCAATGTCCCAACCTGGAATCCCCACAACCCATTCTCCATCCATATGGGTCACATAGTCTCAAGCATGCATCCTCATAAGACTGAGGATATCTATGAGAATAAAGGGTGTAAAGTTGTTATATGAGAGAAAATATACCATAATATCTAAGTGGTATAGAAGGAATAAAAAATAAACAGACAATAGTGGAATCATAATATAAGAAAACCCTAAAATGAGACAAGACCATTAACCCACAATAGGATTAATATAAAACAACAGATAAAATAAATAAACTGTGGTAGGGTAAATAGTAATGTAAAAGAATAATTATATCAAAATACACATGGATGTGTTATATACATGAGGTCACAGATTGAAAATATGAAAAGGATAAATGTAGAAGGAATATAAAACATACTATAAAAATGTAATAATAATTATAAAAAAAAATAATTTCTCAACTAACATGTTGAGAATTTTCATAGTCCTTTGATACCTTGCAATAAATAAAATTAAAGTATATCAAGAATCTGTAACAGGGTTCTTGACCTTATCAATTACTGTATAAAACAAGTCTACTTAGGTACCAAAGGCGGCCAAAGTAGGGTGTGAGATAAAATCCCAGAAAGTGACCACCAATGGTGTCAATATGTATAACATGCAGTGTTAATAGAACAAATAGTGTTCAATTTAAAACAAAATAATATGGAATGTTGACATAATAAATATCGGTTCTCTTAGGTTCCTATAGGACACCTAGTCAATTTACATGCTTCAGATCTATCTGAAATGAATGTTTATTCATTAATTGTATATATTTATAATTTATATATATATAGTATAATAACATATTCTATCCACATATTTGTTCTATTTGGGTGTGGAAATAAGTATCCATATAACTAGAAAACTAGGTGCTTGCTAGTCTAGGGTATAACTTAGGCATCTATAACCAATCTAAATGAACCTATATGTTATAAAAGAGGGTATAATCCCTACATATTATAATTAATGAGAGGCGACATGTTTTTTTATTAAATATGTTGGGTGTGTAGTCATGCCCAAACCATAAACAAGGGGCATTTTTTTGTCATTCCCACAGTCCAAATAATGTCATTGGGCTGAGACACCATGTTCAAAACTCGATGTAAGGGAGTGCGAAACATAGTGCCCAATAGGTCCCTTACCATTGTTTCATATCCTATATCAAGGGGTAAACATATTTATAAAAATATCATTGAGGAATTATCTCTCATGAATTAATTAATCACAACCAAATAAAAAATGAATTGAAATTAAAAATAATCATTTGAAAAATCACCAAATTATTTGGGTGGTCATTCCAAACCATATAATTCATTTTAAGTAAACCATTAAATTAAATTAAGGAAGAAAACCACCATAAAAAATCCATAATATTTAATACATTCCATTTAAATATTGAATAAAATAAAATTTATTTTAAATGTCTTAATGTGGAACATATAATGTTCCATTATCTATTGGGTAACTAAATAAAAGGAATATTTCTTTTATATGTTAAGCCCAGAACATATGAGGTGCTTTGGTTCAAAAAAAATTTATAAAAAACATGAGAATTTCAATTCCAAAACATGATTAACACCTAGTAGGTCTTCTAGGTATATTAAAATTTAATTAAAAATGTTAAATTCAAGACATCAACCCAAGGGGTGTCTGTTATCGAGGTCATACTCCCTTAATAAATAAACATTGATCCAGAAGAGTATAAATTTTTTTTATATGAGTTTAAAAAATAGTAAACATTTTTTAAGGGAACACCTGGGAAAGGACGAAATGTGGATAAATAGTGAGTGTATAAAAATATTCTATTGTGAAGGAAAAAAAATAGACCACCATGCTTAAGGTTATTGGTGACTACTAGCATAATAGAGGCCTCATATTCTAATTAAAGAAATCGTTCAATTACAATAAAATAGGGATAAAGAAATTTCACATATATATATATATAAGTATAGAATGATAAACTAAAATAGGAAG
Source organism: Viscum album (assembly GCA_963277665.1). Lineage (NCBI taxonomy): Eukaryota > Viridiplantae > Streptophyta > Magnoliopsida > Santalales > Viscaceae > Viscum > Viscum album. The sequence goes on along the minus strand of OY728157.1, from coordinate 447,539,818 downwards.
TAGTATGAATAGACATCATACTTCATGTTCTACAATTCCTTTAACAGATCTCGATTTAGTGTTTGGATGTATGAGTTTCCAAGGAACCACGATTGAGGAAGAGGAGGAGCTACGAGAGATGAAAAAAAATCCATCGAATAGAAAAGGAATAAGGGAAAAATATTTTGGTTAATAGTTACACAAATGAAAATATGGAAATTGTATGCTAAATAATAAGGCTGTATGATTTGGCCGCATGGTTTTCCCAAACCATACCAGCTACACTACATAAGAAAATGATCTGTATAATAAATTGTCTATGTATATCTACTAGGTTTATAACTATGAAAAATTCATATATCCAACCACTGTATTTTTCTTCACGGATATTTTATTTTGGTCACATAGTTGCAAATGAACAGTATGTCCCACAACTATCCTCTTTCTCACCCCACATAGTTAAGAGAGACCATGCGGGTTGGGAATCACGGTATTTTTAACAGTGCATCCCGATCTATTTTCCAAAATTATATTATTCTCGACTCAGAACAATACCCAAATACAATCGTGACATCAATGACTCAAATTGGTTACTTTAAAAGGGCCTTTTAAAGTAATTTAATCAAAAAACAATAGATTCATACCTTTATTAATAGATGAGTCATTACAAAAAACCATCCATAAATCTATTTATCTCTTATTATGTATCTTGTGGGTAATGTGGTGTCTTCTGATAATAGCTCTAGCCACTAATCATATAAATCATCTTCATGTTCCTATGTATCGTCATGTATATAGTTTTTCCCCCATATCTCCCTTACCAAAAGAATAAAACTACACTGGAGTGTCTTCCGGATATGATCAGCACTACACATTTGATACTCCCCAATGGAAGTGTCAATATCTAAATCAACATCATCATAAAGAAATATGTCTGAGTACTATGGATGATATCAATGAATCTTATATTTGTAAAAGGCCTTATCTAGAGGCCGGTATCTTTAAGAAAGTACCAACTTTTAAGACACTGGTGTGATTAATTTCTCAACCTTTAAGAGTACAACGAATCTATGTGAGAGCTTACCCAAACTCAAAATACATCTATGGACCAACTTGGGTATGAATCGCATGAAAACATGACGATAAACCTTAAACTCAAGAGGTTTTCAGTGTCTGGGGTCATATGAATGTTATATAACTAAGCTATCATCTTACTATTTCTCATCAAATGGACTAGCTCTATAGACTCCTAAATGAGATGATGTCCATGAAAGGGTTCCTCTTTTACCTCTATTAAGCACAATGGGGAACATAATTGCATACAATATAAGGATTTGATGGGTTCCATCTTGATGGTATCCTAAATGCTATTAATTATTAGCAATCTAAACTAGTGGGAATGTGTTTCTTCCAATAACCCCCAAAATCAAGGACACATGCATGAATCGCGATATATTGAATTTTAATTGTACACATCATCTGTATATCAATATGAGTATGATAATACATTCTTAAAAGAACCCATATACCAAGGACATTTTATGACCCTTTCAGAAATCATAATGTAAATATTTATTCTCTATCAGAAATGATAGAATGAAGAGTTATATGAAGACTCACATCCTCCATAACATATAATATCCATTGATCGTTTACTGATAATATCACTCACATAGGTAAGAAATGTAATACCTTAATCTAATGGTCAAAAAAACCTATACTACATCATGTCCATGAGGTGATATGGGTAATCCAACAATGAAATCCATAGAAAAATAATCCCATTTCACTCAGTAATAGAACATGGCTATAAAATTTCATCTTATTTTTGATATTCTTCCATCATCTACTAAAAGGTGGAACGCTTAGTGGTATATCTAAAAATCATAAATTTCATTTCATGCCATCAACACTTGTAGTATATATTCCAATACATCTTGGTGAAATCAGGATGAACTTCCAAAGATAATACATGTAATACCCTCACTATCTCCTCTCTAATGTCTCTTGAAACCTTTAAATGTCACAAAATAATAGAAAATTGTCCCCATACATGTTACAACATAAATATGTATCTTCATATGAGATTATATCCCATAGTAAAAATTCTTCAAGATCAGATATATTTGTCATTATTATATGTTCCAAAATTGTAGTGGTCACTACTAAGTCTATGAGTTATGTATGACAATGATCCTATTAAACCTCAATGTGTATCTCCGGGAACAATTCTATGATTTTCATTCCCTATTGTGCTTCTAAAATGCATGAGTTTGAGTCTTTCGACATAGATCATCAGCTATAGAATTATATATCCTATGGGTGTAACCAAGCTCAATGTCCAACAATGTCCAACAAGATTTGGTATTCATCCCATCTAAACAACTTGAGATTAAGATCATTCACTATAAATATGTACAAGATCAATTTTTGGTTTGTGAATACCACAAAATGATCTCCATGATTATTATATATCCAACTAAATAATTCATGTAATAAAACAACTAGTTCAAGGTTATGTTTTGGGTAATTACGCTCATGTGGCCTCATCTGACATGACTTGTACATGAAGAAACACAAATCCAACATCAGAACAGCTCCCAGAACAATACCTGATTTGTCAAATTAGACCATGTAGATCATTCCCAGTTCAATGAGAATGAGTAATAGTGCCGAATTCAATAATCCCTTCATGTTCAGAAAGGACAATTCATAATATTCAAACCATACGAAGTTAAAACCCTTCATTTTCAATAATGTATCTTGTTTTTTAAGACGTGGAAAAAACTAGATTAGTCTTCAATTTTACCCACCTAAATACAGAGAAAATATATATTCAATTAAATTTATGATTTTCTAAAAATAATATCCAAATATATTTTAATAGGGGTCTAATGAAACTCCATTCTCTGATATGTTATAACCACGTAAGTGGAAATTGTCTATCCAAAAGTGTAATTTTATGGAATTAGCATTGAGATGATGTTCTCTAAGTGTATTCAAAATGGTAACATAATGGTTGGAATATTCGTGTATGTATAATAAATACAATAATGTGCCTTCTAAAAATACTACTCAGAATGAATCTTGAATACGGTGTAAAATAAGATATATCATATCCATGAAAAATGTTAGTGAGTTCATAATACTGAATGACATGACCAATTACTTGTATAGACTATAAATTCTATTTATTGTTTTGTGAGGTATGTGTTATGACCGTACACAACCCCAATACTATCCCAACTTTAAATATATCACTGAAAACACTCCCACTACTCAGAAATGATCAAAGTGGTCATTTATTTTTGGTAGTTGATAAAGGATTCATACTATGAGATGGTTCAAATGATTATAATCCTTACAAATACAAAGGGTACCATCTTTATTATGAGAATAATGGGATGAATAATCCTAAGGATAAGTGTGTAGAATATAAATCATTTAGCCTCCAGCTACTCCAATTTCTTCTTGAGCTCTAGAAGATCAATTCGTGACATCCTATAAGGAGGAATCTTCACAGATGCCTCTCATAGAAGTATAACAATAGTCAAATGTACCTATCATATAGGATGTAGACTAAATAATTTTTCCATGAATACATACCTAAATCACTGAACTTCTAGAGGGAAAACCATGAGTCATCACCCCAGATCATCTAAGAAAAGACTGGTCATTTGAGCAGTCACACTACCAGGCCTCTACTACATGGTTCTTGATTGTGTTTTTTTCACATCACATTCTCCCTTATTCAAATTACCACCACCATTTTGTGATGTAACTTTCATCCTCCAATGATAACAATCAATATATGCTCGATAGATAATATACATATCCATCCTAATGATTTCATAAAATCTCATCATGTTAAGGATGTAAAGATTTAATTCCAATAGGTATCTTCCTATGTCATTATGAAAGTCCTTATAATGTTGTACTCCCTCAGATCAAATGCCTAATGGATTATCAAGAATAATCACACGACATGAGTGTCCTATCTCTTGGACCATACTATCAAATATTTACTCCAATATAAAAGAATATGAAAAATCTATTTAAAATAAAGGAAACATGAATATAGGGGATACTAGAATTGAACTTTTATTATTGGAGGTCCAGTTCTCTAATCCTCTCAAATATTATCCACTACATGTAACTAGAATGTACTATGGCCCTAAATCACATCCTAATTGCCCTGAGAAAGGCCACTCTACATGTGTGATGAATCTTGAGTCTGACTACCTCTTCCTAAACCAACATCTCGGTCTTAATAACTAGTGGTATTAATTATTCCTTCCATCCATGATGCCACTGGACATTCCTCAGAATGTGTAATAGGTATAGATCCATAATCATTAGGAACTGATTATATGTTTTCATAAATGAGCCTTAAATACATCATCATATCATAGCCTCTTAATTCCAAATTACTTCGTAATCACTGAGGTTTAGTATGTCACAACATCCCATACGAGTGACATATCAAGTAACTATATGCATGTATATCACATATATTTCTACCCCTATGAGAATCCTTAATATTATTATTACCTCACCTAGAAGAACTACCGATAGCTCTAGTTTCTAATCCATCATGACTCAAACCATCAACATTGGTCAGATTATAGTATATGATAAGATTTTGGATGATGATTTCATAAATTATCTTTAACCCTTATACATTGAACCATGATTTGATGGTGTATACAAGACCATCCTCAAATCACCTAGCAATCATAAGATCAAATCCTACTTGTTTAGGAGTGAAGTGATAAATCTCATTAAAATTAGTAGAGAATTTCGTAACTGACAAGCCCCCATTTTGTTTTATCATATACTCTTTATCACATTCATCCATTAGAGTATTCGAAATGAAATAATCATAGAAGAGTGTCTAGAAGTACCTCAAAAATATATATCTATGATGATATTCTTGGGAAATATAATACCACTATCACTTTTCATAATTTCATAAAATAAAAGATTCAAGAATGACCCTCCACTATAGAGGCATCTCTAGATGCATGAATATAGTAATAATATCTTTATGCCATGACTTGGAAGAACGTGGTTCACCATCCCCATAAATGGTGGGAGGATTGTGATACAAGGACTCTTATGTCGACTCTTCCATACTTGGGATAGGAAAAATGACACATGGAATATTATGAAACATCCATAGGAATCCCTCTCAGCACTAAATGTTAGTGCCCATATCATGAATGAGAAGGGATTCTATATGTGGAACTTTTTGTGGAATCACTGGCAGCTCAGGGACCTCCAAATTTTGTGGATAGTTGCCTCTACCCTCACGGTGTATGACTAAAAGACATTATGGGGGAATGATTCTAAAATTCCCATTAAATTCCATGAACTAGATATTAAAAATTAACATGATTGAATATATATAATTTGTGTTGGTAAATTTATTTCCTATAGAATAATCAAATACCTCTTCATACTCTTAAATCAAGTACTAGGTGATAGTAAAAGACCATATAAAGCTATAAACACATAACAGACACACCAAAAATGGACTACTATGACAGGTTCATGATCTTGGTCTCATATCACATGTATAATATATCTATTCTCACATTTAAAATCATATTTATTTTAAATTTTTGTTAATTCAAATAATTTATTTTTTAAAAAAATTATTGAACTATTTGGATCACAATTTATGATATATAAGGTCCCATACACCTCATGAACCAAAATATGGTGCCTGCTTAATCTATAACAGATTACATCCCCTATGAACAATGTTCTATGGCTTAACTATTGAGAACTGACTACTAAATTTTTATTCTTAAAACTATGAAGGAAAAAACTATTAGTGTATATAATGAAAATTTGGTTTTAGTTATGTTTTCTCTACCCTGCAAGTAATATTATCACAATTCCAGAGTTAATCGAGGAAATAATAATATGAAATAAGAAAATTCATGCAATAAATAAATGCAGAATGAATATAATACATGGAATATTCATCATATTGTTCATATCATCATGCATGTAATATAACTCCCTCATTTCATTAGTTTTGTGTGAAATAACTCTAATTTTATTAATATAAATAATAATAACAACATAAAACATATGAATCAGCCAATGGTGAAGTTGTATCAACCATAACAGGCTAAAAAATAACTGAAAAAATCAATCCAATGTAATTTTGGTTTCCCCTATACAAGAGTTATCTACGTCCAGGAATAAGGTCCCTTCAAAATCCCATTAACTCATAGACTCATATCTAATACCCATACAATAAGAAAATGGAAAAAACCAACCTTCTAATACCACTTTGTAACACCCCTATCTGGGATCCACTTAAACCGTGCCTGAAGCCAGTGGGTTACATGGCCTAAAATGTGCATTCTTTATTCAAGAGGATGCTGACTAACAACTAGTGTATAATGGTGTTATAGTGGGGGTAATATACCATCATATCAGAGTGGAACATCAGATATAATAATAAATAGACAATAGCGTAATAATTGTATAATAAGACACTAAAATCAGACAAGACTAGTTACTATCTATAATAGAAAGATGATACAAAAGATATAGGAAATAATATATAGAATCATAATTATTTATAAACTAAATAATAATAACAAAATCCACTAGAGAGTGTCATATAATTGATATAATGGAATGCGAATATGAAAAGGGGAATATGGGTTGCAATATACAATATTCTATACAAAAGTACAAAAAGAACAAAAACTGCTCTGTTATAATGAAAATAATATTCTTATTCCTCTACTTAAATTGTTCAATAATAAGGAAACCATATCCAGATTTATATAAGGTAAATTTTCCTTATCAATTCCTATAGAAATGTAGTCTACATAGGTACCAAAGGTACATCAAGTACGATGTGATATAAAACTCTAGTAGGCCACTGTGAAGGGTGTCTATAAGTAATCTAAATAGTTTACAAGGAACAAAATTGTGATGGTATAAATGTAATAATTGAAATTTCTGAATAAATAAATACCAGCCTTCCAGGTTCTTATAGAACAAATTGATGATCTAATATCTTCAGATCAGTTTAGAATGAATGTTCGCTCAGTCACTATATATATCATAACAGTATATATATATAGTTATATATAAATAGTTATATAGATATATATATATATATTTCATCCCCCTATATTTGATAAGTATGTGTGGACACACGTATCCATTTACCTGGAATACTTAGTGGTGGTTGGACCGGGGCATAAATCAGACATCCATAACTATTCTAGATGAGCCTATAAGCAACAATATATGGTACATTCCACACATTGTATAATGTATGTGATACCTCATGTTTTTTACTAGAGATGGTTGTTGTGTCTTCATACCAACACCCAAAATAAGGTATGTCATGTATCATTCCAATCATCCAAATATTTTTAATGGTGTGAGACATCATGCTCACCACCCAATGTAAGAAAGCTTGAAACCTCAGGCCCAAAAGGTCCATCATCATAGTTCCACATCCTATATTGATGTTTAATCTCATTAATATTAAATTTAAAGAGGAAATACTACTCATTAATTATATTAATCAATCTAAAATACAAACAAGAATTATAATTCATATAAAGAATTTGATAAAGAATTGAACAATCAGTGTGTCCTTACCACCATTTATATGTCATTTTAATTAAACCATTTAATTAATTTAATTATTTTAACCACAATAAAAAAAATTCCAATTTAATACAACCTATATAATCTGTCAAAACATGGAAATTCATTTTGCAAGGATCAGTGAGGCTCTAAGAATGTCCGATTATCAATTTAGAAACTACCTTTAGGGGAAAATTCCTGTTTAATTAAACCCAAATACTTAGGTTGTGCCTTGGTTTTGATAAACGTTTATATAGAAGAGAGAAATTCAAAAACCAACCAAAGAAGAAAACTTAATATTTTTTCTATAAATTTTATAATTTAATTAAAAGGGGTAAATTCAATCTGGAACACCCATGTTATGTCCATGATTGAGATTGACATCCTCTAATTACTAAACAATAATCCTTGAGAGTATAATAAGGATCATCTAACAATTTAGAAATAAATAAATAATTTTAATGCAACATGTGTAAAAGGATGGTTTCTGGGACACCAACCCAACTATGAAAACAACTCACTTTTTATGAAATACAACTAGAAAAACTTCCTTATGGATTTATTAGACTCCTCACAAAATAGAGGCCTAAAATTCATTGTAAATTAGAATAAATCAAAAAAATGGTATAGTGCTATAAAATAGGTAAAATGAACATGATCCTAAATTGAACAAATGATACAAATAATAACCTATATAGGAATCAAGAGTAATCTAGAACACACCCCTATCAATCAAACACCTTCACCATATCTCAATTTTTGGTCAAGATGTATGAGTTTCCAATGAACCAGTATAAATGAAAGGGAATAGATATAAGAGAATAAAACCTAATACATCCACTAGAATGGTAAGAAGAGAGGAGAAAATCCGTTTTATAAATTCATTAAAGGAAAATGTACATTACACCATAAAAAACATTGGTGCGTGGTTTGACCTCATATTTTGGCCAAATCGTAAGCAAACCGTGCTAGCCTCACTACTTAATGAAAACACCTTCATTATTAAGGAAATTATGAATGTGGTTTTTATATGATATTTACATTATTTAGTGAATTGAGTGATAATTAGGGATTTGTTACTTGTTTTGGATGTTTTCTCTTGTGACTAATGGATTTTAATAACTCGTATTATTCCCTTTCCTATTATAATTTTATTTATGTGTATTAGTTTGAGGTGGGGGATTGAAAACAAATCTATTTAATTTTTTATATATGTGTCATTTTCAATATTTTATTTATCAAGAGTAAATCATTAGTTTAAAAATATTCATTATAATTAATTTTAATTATGAAATTAAAGGGGAATGTGAACTGCATGAATTTTACTTATTTTTAATGATATTAATATTTTATTTGTTATGTTTGGAAGTTTAGCATTAAATTACTTTTTTGTGTTCTTATGAATATTATGATGTATGATTCATTGGTAAAAAAATAAATACATAAATGGAAAAAATGATGTTGAAATATATAATTATCAATTATTTTAATTTTTATGATTTTATGTTGATAATTAAAGGATGAATAATTATTTGTGGACTTTTTTGTAATTTTATTATATTATTATAATTTTGTGACAATGATTTTTTTCACCTGGGTGTATTGTTGTGGATGTAAAGGGATGACGATATTTTTATGAAGTGGTTCTCATGTGAAATATTTAGTTGTGAAATTATGGTAGTTATAGATTGTATGTGTTTATTAAAATGAATGAGTTTGAAATGGGAATGAGATACATCAAATTAATTTTAAATCTGAAAAAGATAGAATAATTTTTTTATGAATGATTTAATAAGTTATTACAAATGATTATGTATGTTGGAAATTATTAGGATTACTGTTGAACAAATTTATTCCGGAATATATGTCATTTAATGAAAATTATTTTGTGTTGTTATTATATTAATGTAGTATAAATGATGAGAAATAAAATAGAATGGGGTTTTTTGGATGTTTTCTCTTAGACATTTTATTAGTGTGTGTTCATTTGGGATATAGTTGAGTTTATATAATGGTATAATGATATTTTTATGTTAGTGAAAAATTTTATGTGAAGATGAAGATTTTAAAACAAAATAAAAAAATGATGTGATGATTGGTAACAAATATAAAAGTGGAAGGTGAACTTTTTTCCTGGTTTTATGGATGATGTAGTGTAATATTAAATAGATTGTGGTGGAAATTTGTGTACTGTATTATGGTGGAAATTATTTTATAATTTTTTGTGGTTGTAGAGGTGTTATGTTAGGAAGATGAAACTGGGTTGTACATTTATTATTATTTAATATATTCAGTCTAATTGTTCTTATTCCGCACATGTCACTACATATGTTTGGCAATCTGACAACAACACATAAAGGTTTATTTTTTCTTGGTATACCACCAACATCTTCCATGTGAGTGATATTGATAGATAATACATCCCCATAACTTATCTCTATTCCATTTTTGATGTGAATATGTTACGATGCCATCATGTTTTGGTTGTGTGGAAGTGAAAGTGTTGTAATGATATGTTATGTGGTATATATCATTGGAATGTGGTATATTGATTTAGTATATTGTATTTTTAAATATTCTATGTTATGGTGTTGTGGTTATTTACTTCTCTATATTATATGGTTCTCTAGATGTGATACATGGTCAAAAAAGGTATGGTGACAACAATAGATATGTTTTTGGGTGTATAAGTTTAAATAGTTATTTAGGAAAGAGGTTATGACGTACCATATTAAATATTTTCATAATAATTATATCACAAAACAAAGATTTGAATGTGGGGAGCGATCATTGGTAAGGTTAGTTAGGTTTTTAACCACGACAGGTAGTGATTCAGTTTCTCTATTTATTAATTAAAGCATTAATGCACTTATTTCATATTTACACAAGTGTTTTTGGGGAGGATCCAATGGAGGATACAATTATTAACACCTATATAAACTATATTTTGTATTTGTATATATTCAAGAAGAAGTTGTAAATTATGGAAGATATTATTGATTTATGATGTAGTGATAATTGTTTTCATGTTGATGGAATGTAATCTATTTGTTTTCATATTTATTTTTAATAATTTTTTCTATATGAAATTATTTAAATTAGAAGTATTATAAATTTTATTTATATTATATTTTTAAATTTATCAGTGTTTTAAATCATTTGGATGATTTGGGAAGAAAATTTCTCTCATTTAACGTTATCTAAAGATACATTAATTGAGGGATTTATGGCTTCTACAAATATTCACATTGGACCCATAAAATTTTCTAATGGGGATAGATCATTAAATGAAAGAAAATTATAAAATTAATGTCATGAAAATAAGGAAAATATATTTTATAAGGTTGTAAATTGAGTTATTCAAAAAAATATTCCATTATAATCTCATTTTGTTTACAAATATTTTATTTCTATTAAGAAGAAATGTTTCCCTTAAACATATATATGTATGAATTTTAATTAGATGAAACAAATAAAAAATAGTGATTTACATGGTTTATAATTGATTCATTTGAAAATATTATTATTTCCATGAAAAAATAACTAAATAACAGTCATATATGATTTCAAAAGGGGTAAATATCCACTCCGTACCACAACCTTTACAATTTTTTGGATGAAATACCCATACATAATGTTTTACTGATTAATATTCAATTTGAATTCTTCACACTATATTTATAATAATTTGTTGAATATAAAAAGAAATATATACCAATTTCAAATATTTGATAAAAAAATAAAAATATAATTTATTTTTATGATTTGGATACGTATTAGATGTAACTTTTTTCAATCCTATCATTTTTTTATTTCTTTCATTTATAAAATGTATCTTTTTCTTTAAAATTATTTCCCACACTCTTGGTATAATAATAAAATATTTATTTAGAAATTCATATATATTTAATTATCTTCCCTCTCTTATAAGATCTCTGTCGTGTAAAAAAATTACGTTTTGAAATAATTATTTATTTTTCCAATTAAAATTGAATTTTAAAATATAAAATTAAATTTACATTTTTTATCATGGATTCTTATGACATCAAATATTTTTTTCACCTTTAGACACAACCATAACATGAAAATTATTAATGTAGAGTTGTATATTTTGTAAAATAAGAAATCATATAAATAATTCTTAGAGTAATGATTACCTCTGTGATTTTTATTCAATTTGATCATGAATATTTTATGAAGGATATTTTTATAGGAATACACATACGGATGTTGTAATATTTGGTGGAAACACATAATTTGGTATTTTATGGAAATTGTTTCAGATAAATTAATGTCGCTTAAAATAATTTGGGATGTGTTGAAGATATCAAATGATAATTTGGGAATCCATTACTAAAATTTATGAATGTTATATTATAATGTGTTAATAAAAAAATTATCAAAGTCATTACCCATGTTTTGTTTCTCTATGAATTTTCATTTTTTTAATGGAAATAATCATCTGTGATGTACAGTATTTCTGGGATGTAGTGTAGGAAAATTTCATTAATTCATAGAAAAATTGATATTTTTTTGTAAGAAAAATTATTCTATATCATTAGTAATATAATCATGGTGTATAATAATCTATAAATATATAGTTTCCTTTATAAATATATAATATTTTTTAAATATTACAAAGAATATTTTTTAAATAAAATTATAAAATTGAAAAATAATACGAATTGAAAAATGGTTGATGTTGTGTATGATTTTCATCAAGGAAAATGAATTATAAATGTTTTCGAATGTAATGGGATACACATGTTTTTTCGAGAACAGATATGTAACTTATTATCATCTAAATTAGAAATATTCTTATGATAAAACTATATATTATACATTTGATTAATGAAATTATTTTCATAATCTGGTAGATAAGGTCAATTCAAATCTGGTTATTCTATTTGAAAGGAATTATTGTTTAACATTAAAGACCTTTCCAAAAATAAATATGAAGTTATTATTATAGAAGATATTCACACACCAATATTTGAATCAAAACTATAATTATATCATTGCATGATTTCCCATAAAGATAATGAATACAATGAATCTATTAATTAAGTGATTTTAAAGAGGGATGAGAATTTTGGTATTCTCATATATCTTGTATAGTAATAGAAAACATATTTTTGAAGAATAAAAAAAGTTTAATTACAGATTCTTTGAATGATATTTGAGACCATAACTCATGGATATTTGAAATTCCAAGAATGAATAGTTTTCATATTTAATATTTGAAAACTGGGTATAGATTAGTTTTTATTATATAAGAGAGATATCATAAAGAACAAACTATAATGGGTTGTTATATCAATCATTGTGTAATTTTTATAATTTTGAAAAGTACTAAACAAATTATATATGAGTTAGTGGAGACAAACATCAAATTAATATAAAACATAATTGGAATAAAAAATATTTTAAGGTCATTACTTATAAAATTTTTATTAATTATGTAGTGAATTTTAAAAAAACTTTCTTTGTGATATTACTTAGATAATTGTCAATGTTATTCGCTTTCTAGTAAATAATTCATGAAAATAATAGGAGATCTATTTTTGTGGTATAAGAAACTTTATACACTTAGGAAATATTGATCATTTATAGTAGCGAAAAATTTCTATGAATATTCTTTGTTTTAAATTATCCTTTATCATGTGTTCTCTCAATTGGGATATATTAAAAAACAATAGTGATTGACTTCAAATTGATCAAAATATAACCAAAATGTCACCATGTGTCAATTTTTATGATATAAAATGTGATTCTAACATTTTATATTAGAGATTAGTTATACTCTATATGATTAATCCCACAGGTTATTATTTCTAAAAATAATTTAACAAATAGAAAATGTATTTTTTAAATTAAATATAAAATATTTCTATATATAGAAGGATAAAATATGACCTTATCTTCACCCTATTAGTCTAGATGATATTCATTCTATTACATATAGATTCACAATATTATGTCATAATAATACCTATCTGATAGTAATATTGTTTAATGTGATTGAAATGAAAATATGTTATTTCCATCCTAATATATGTGTGATATAATTAATTATAAGCGATAAAAACTATAAATTCATTTTAGTTAAATAATCATTGTATTTTTAAGGGAATAAAATGGATATGGATACAATATAGTAAATTGTTACCCAATAGAATTAAGATGTTATAATTTGTGAAAAAAAATCAGTAGGGGAAATATTCAATAATGTCAATGTGATTTTTAACTCTATTTGGGGATTTAGAGAAGCTAATAATGATAATGATTGGTTGAGGAATTCTATGATCATAAAACCATAAAATTTTGATTCAAATATCTCTAATATTGAAGAAGAATATCATGATTCTTTCACTAATGATGAACTATAAAATACATTCATCAATAATAATATGAGAAATAGAGCTTCCATTAAAGGAAATATTAAGAATGATAGATTCGTCCTTCAAATAAATCATGAGTATAATAATTTTTTATTATATGATTATATATAAATAATTTCAAAATATAATTTACTATGTTGAGAGTTTATCTCTCAGGTTAAAAAACATAAAAATTGGGGATGTTATGGATAAAGATAAGTGTTTTTTAAATATTATTTTTTTGAAAAATTATCCATTTCACTATGAAGTGTACATTGGAAACAAAAATAAATGTGGGGATTATAAATCTATGAGAAAATTATCTAATAAGACTTTACCACTAATAAAATCAACTCAATCAAAATAAAAAAAAAATAAAATACCAACCATGGTTTTCAGATAGAATTTTTTGCCTATAATTAATCGTATTTCCGATAGTAAATAATGATAAAACCAAAGAATAATACTACTATGGTTAAAATGCATTTATAAAAATAAAAATATATTATTTATATGATTATTTATATTTTTATAGAGTGTTTATTATTTATGGAGTTGAATTAAAAATTAATTCCGCCCATAGAATGGTCATCAAAGCGTGTTTGAATTATTTTACTAGGTTAATAGATGAAAAATGACATCTAAAATGAACTCTAATAAGAATTATCCAAACTGGGATAAAAGGTATTATATTGTATCATTAATTGAGATGTTAATACTTGATAATAATAATAATGAGATGATACTTTATGATAGGTCTTATACAATAATTCGTTATGGTAATGAAATATAAAATATAAAAAATATCACGTTGTATTTGAGAAGATATAAATAAAATTTACATAATGAAATTATTAGGATTGTTACAATATTTGGTGAGTGTTGCAACCAATAAAATCACATAACCTATATATTAAAGTGTTAAAACATTAATAATGAATGACTAGAACTTCTCATCATAAGAAGAAAACTTTTTCCCCTCATGATATAATTAATGAAAAAAATATTAATTAGTATTAATATATATAGAAAAGTGAAAACATACTCATATATAGATGGTGAAAATTTTGGTGAAGATATTCACACTAGTCCCAAAAACCCAAAAAGTGACTAATAATGTTATTTAGTAAAATAAAATTTCTTCAAATATAATAATAAAACTATAAAAAATCACTATAACTACATAATTGATATCCAAATACAATGTTTCAAGGACATCATTGGTGTCATATTGTCTTTGGTGATAAATACATAAATTTATAGAATATCTTTCATTTACCAGGACCAAGCATATTAAATTAATCAAGGGGATATAGTGGTAGTTCTTAATAACTAATAAAAATATATAATATCCTATGAATACAATTGATGTTAAATAGGATTTTTTGGAATTTTAATAACAAAATTTGTAGCTTTTAACAAGAAATAAACATCCTATAAAAATTTATCACATTAATACTGGATTTGTTAGTTTATCCTAAAAACTTATAAATTATCAAAATAAACATTATCTGAAAAAAGTAGACTAATATTGTTGAAGTTTTATTTAAAACATGAAAATTTGAGAAACTATATATCATGTACAATAGTTTCTTCTATAATAAGTCTTGTTACTTAAGAAATATATTGAATTTTAGAATATTTGATGGAGGATTTTTAATACTAGGTAATTATATCGCATTTAAATTAAATGAGATATAACATTCAATATTAGGAAAATATAAATTAGTTTTTATATTTTTATTGTTTATTCATCGGATTAATTACATATCATTTTGTTTTGTATAAAGTTTGTATATAATGTTAAAATATTTCTTTAATTTCATAATCATTGTATTGTGGATTAATTATACTTCAGTTTTTAAATTAATGGAAATCATGATAATTATACTTCTTTTTTTGTTTTAATTTGTGTATTTATTTTCTTTCAATTAATTTCTATATATCTATTTTCGATATTATTTTCAAAATTTAATTTTTATTATTGTGATTTAATTATGGTGTTATTTAAATTTAATCATTAATTATTTCTTAATGATAAATATTTAATTAATTGTATTTTGATTTTAATTTTAATTCTTCACTTAACTATTTTTTTTCATTTTTAAATTTTATTAATAATATATTTTATTTTCCATATGTAGTATATCTAATAATTGAGACAATATACCACATAAAATAGGTGGGGTTGCTCATATGATTGTTTAAAAAGGAAGAAAATAGCCATATTCATATTTTCCGACTACCTATGAAAATCCCTAATCACACAACATAAATTTCTTGTAATTTCTGGAAAAACCTCAACCTTTCGTTCGTTATACCCATGTACCACATTGAACGTAATTAACTAGAAATGTGATTTACACCAAATAACTATATGTGATTCTACACGTATAATAAAATAATTAAAACTCATTGTTTTAATCCATGTTATTATGCATGGAGACCCTCGAGAAACCATGAGGCAATTGGGATCGATCCAATGAGGAATAATAGTCAACCCCATGAAGCCACCACAAATTAAATTTCAAGGTACTATGGTACGGATGTTCAGGATAAAAGATACATGAGTTATAATTTCATGGTGAAAAATTTAATGATTATTTTTTATTTTGATCACTAACTCAAGCTGAGGATTTAAGATAGATGGATATCTTATTCTTGGAAGAATACAAGGTCTTTTATTTAAACCAATGGTGATAAATTGAAGATCTAGACTCATTTTAAAGTAGACTAAGAATAAATTATGGTGTTTCATTAAATAAATTGAATTCTATAATGATATGTTTAAATCCATGACTAGAAATGGGAAACATTGTTGTCAAAATTAAGGGGAACACATTAATAAGTTAAGAATCACCCATGCTCGGTGATGGTGATCGAATAAAGAGGGGATAAAATTGTGAAGAATGAAAATCATTTTTTTGGAGGAATGACGAATCAATGATGTTAGAAAATGAACCAATAGTTATTAGAATTCTATTTTTAGTTTAGAAGATGATGTAGTGGTTAGAATTCTTACTGATGCTAAATTTTTATGTCGATGTTGTGATTAGGAACATATTTTGTTGTGTTTTTTGAAATCATTATGAAGAAGCAAAGATCAGATCTCATTGAGTTAGTGTTTATTGTGACAAAATATTTATGCCACATATTTAAATATATAGATTACTTTTGTATAGTACTTTATTTGATAATTTTTTGGATCAGAGGGGGACTAATAATATGATGATTATAGTTGAAAGGATGCTGATTTTTACACCATATTCATTCAAAACATATTCACAAATTGAGAAACTGAATATTAGGTGTAGAGACCCGAAGCCTGACGTACATAGACTTTACATTACTTTTGCGGAATACTTAGTACATAACAAAAACACACACACACAAGGATCGTAATAGTTTAGTGTCTTTGGAAACTCGGAACGTAATCTTCTAATCGTGGTGAAAGATCTTCAATATCTCCCATAAAGATTTTCCCTTTTTTTACCTAAAACCTTTCTTTATATCCTCAGGAAAAGAAAACATAAAAGGGTGAGATCAAATGCTCAGTAAGGGTATACAAAAGAAAAATCAATCACATCATATTCATAAGAACATAACTTTTGGAAATCTTAACCTGCAAAAGAGATCATAATTTCATAACATGGGGTAAATCATGGTAGTGAAATGTAATCACAATAATCATAACTTAAAACATGAAACTTTGTGGCATTCACACATAATCATAGAGAATCATTTCTTTTTAGTCAAGACTCATTTCCAAGACTATCTTAGTGGACAAAGTCCCTTTCTGAATCGAGTAACCCTCGTTTCAGTCTTGTTTCACTGAACCACTATAACCTACTATTTCAGCCATTTCTATCTCATGAGATATAAAATCTTTACCCAATGCATTGGAGGGAGATATAGGTCTCACCCATCTTATAATGAATCCTTTCTTATGTGTGCCACATAATCATAAACCATACATCATAGCGTAAACCATGTAATAAAAATGAGATTCTTAAACAACATGACATCATAAAACAATTCATATAAGATAAAGGAATTCATAAAAATGTTTCCATGACAACATAATCAAATCCATGTAATAATAGGGATAAAAACAAAACCCTTTTATTATCTTAGATGGAAAATAATTTTGATAAAATACTTGAACTCCATTCTTGAGGAAAATATCTTTTCTACTTTAAAAACATTTTTCCTTTCAAAACATGTCATACGACTTTAAAATAAAAGAAGTTGATTAAAAATAAACTTGAAAAATTGTAAATGAAGATTCTTGAAAATAATGTTTTAAAAATCCATTCATGCTGTATAAGTTAAAAAAATCTTTCTTCGTACTTTTGTCGGAAAAGTCAAAAAGTACCTCGTACGAAAAACGTCAAAATATTCGTTTCATACATATTACTAAAAACTCACCGAAGGGTAAAAATGGATTTAAACAATTTTAAGTGGATGTAAATAATATTACATATTGATGAAACATGGACGTGGATGATAAAATACACCCCAGTAAATACTTACGAATAAACAATCTCGGATAAAAATGAGATTGTGATATTTCCCTTACCTTAGGTCCGATTTTCTTTGTACGTGTCTGAATCTCCTGTATAATGGTTTAAATAATGTCATTGACTTATTACAGAATCATATTCATTGTAATGATATCATATATGGTTCACTTATGACATTATATTACCCGTTCTTTTGTAAACTCCATGTTAAAGAAGCGTTTTGGGTAAAATCGTTTCATTTATCGTAGGTGTTTTGACTTGTTGTTATTGACATTATTATTACTTATATCATGATTTACTTACTTCCAGAATATAAAATATGATTTATATATCATATATATTCAGTATATATATATATAATAGATAGATAAATGAAATGAAAAACACCGTTCATGGAGACGGTAGTCCGTACGTACGCATGAACACTGTTTTCCTTTCCTTATTGTCTTGAATGGAAGTAAGTTGATGACATACATAAATCCAGTAGCTTTATAATGTCATATATTTCATTATTTTTTTTTATATATACTTTATAATCATTCTTAAATGGTTAACATGGAGAATGAATCTCATCGCGTCGTGGAGACGGTAGTCCGTACGTACGCACGAGCGATGATATCATTTCCATAAATATTGAATTGAATTGGAGTGTATTATACAATATATCAGAATCAATACGATGTTTTAATAACTATGTATAGTTATTCTTTACACCATTATACCCATCCATGTAAGGTGGTGGTGGAAAATAGATTACACCACGGCGTGGAGACGGTATTCCGTACGTACGTACGCGCGGTGATTTTTTTTTCCGTAGGATGGATAGATGGTGAAATAGGGTTGTTTCATATTTATAATGACATATAAGTATGTAATTAATACTGATTTTATTACTTTTTCATGAAACAACTAAAGAAGAAGAAGTTGAAGAAGAAAGAAATTGAAAAGATCGGTAATGGATATTACCTCTTCTTTGAAACGCCTCTTTGAATCCTTCACTTAGGGAACTAAGATTGGTCTTTGAAGAAGACCAGAACCTCTAGGATTATTCTAGGGAAGTGGAGAAGGGATTTTGGTAGGGGTTGTCCGAGCTAGAAGGCTCAATGTTGTCTGAGGAAGAGAGGGAGGAGGTGTCCTTTTATAAGGGAGGAGAGGGGCACCTTAGGAATATCTCAAAATATTATTTTATATTAAAGTCAAAATCGGTTTATAATGGTTCCAAAGGGTATAATTTCGAAGCTAAAGTGGGGATGGGTCGAAATCCTATCAACCAATAAGATTTAGACAAGTTTAGGGTATTATTTTAACCTTATCAATTAGATTTAACTCTAAGTTAAATAATTTAACTTTTACCGTGTCTTTTTGTTTTCTTTCACTATATGGTTAATACACTTACTATAATATGCCAAACGAACCCCAAATTGTTTATTATTAATATATATATCCTTATCTATGTCAGTTTTCCGAACCTTAGATTTTTAGGAATAAAATAACAATTAATAATATAATATTTGATTTAAAAACTATTTTGTGTCAATTTTGACACTATTTGATATATGATTTTTGTGAAAGTAATAACAGAATTATATGTTCAAACCAAGTTGATTAAATCAACACTAATATGTCATAGTAACCTATAAAATTAGTGGAATTCATAAAAAGTCTCAAATTACATTCATTTGAGCATTTATAACATCAATTATGTTAATATTTCTTTAAAAGGGTAATTACTGCATCATCGTTGTGTCATAAATAAATTAATTTATTTAAATTCTAAAAATTATAAATAAAATATAATTATGTAGAAAATCTTTTTATATTTCTAATGAATATTTACAATCGAATTTATCTTATGTATAACCCTATATTAAAAATGTTTTAGTAAATAAACATTAATTTTAACTCTTTTAACTCTTCTTTGAATTAAATAATAATAAATTTCCTAATCTAATCAAGTGGGCCTAAATGATAATATTTTACACTTAAGGTTGTTTTTGGTCGAGATACACTTGTCCAATAGAATTATGACATGTGTTAGGGTAATATTAATATCATTCTTACCCTTAATTACCCTATTTACTTTTAACCGTGGTAAATAAAAGTAAAAAGTTACTATTTACCAAAAATTATTTTCATCTCATTGAACCACATTTTACTTACTGACATCAACCGTGTCTCTCGGATTTTTGAAATTCCATTCACAGAAGCGGTAAAATTATGTTTTATGAAAAATTCAGTTTTTAACCTACCACTTAGTGGTTTCACTATTCATCAAAATTTGAATGTTTTCAGAAAAATACCAAAATTTCACCCTAGGCTAATTTCGGTATTAAGAATCCAAAAATGAAGTCCATTTTGAAAAATAAAATTTATAAAATTTCAAAAAGTGGTTATTATTATTCATAACGGCTAGTTTTAAAAATATTTTAATAGCTTATCATTGTTTAGTGAAACTCGGTATTGCGTACGACGCAAGCTATCGAGGAAGGTCGCGATTGCGTGTAATGCAAGGCAAGTCAAGGATGCGTGTTGTGCAAGCCCCTTTTGGTGTACCATACAACACGACACATTAATAAAATTAAAAAAAATATTTTTCATAAAATCTCGGGCTGTTACATTCTACCCCCCTTAAAATGAATTTCACCCTCAAAATTCGTCGGGGTTATAAATGGTTTACTATTTGAAAGTTTCTTTGATAGAAACCCACATCGTAAAAAGGAATACCAAAACTTATCTTTAAAAACAAAAGTATGAAATGTAACGGTTACCCAAATAAACTAATCATTGGGTTTCCACATAGGTGAAAATATGGATATGGAAGAGAAATTTAACCATCATGTTCTGATGGAGAGTGGTAGAGAACACAGCTATGGAAAAGCTAGAAATCACAAATCCATAAATTTGTGATGATCTAGGGTACCATCTGATTCATCGGATATAAGGGCACTAGGACAACATTTTTGGTTTTCAAGATCGTTTCCCTAAAGTTAAAGAATTTGAATTAGAATAAATACTTACTTTATGTTGGTACAACCTCACTGTTGTTCGTGCCTTTAACAATTTCCACTTCATCTCTTAAATAAATGGAGTTGAATTTGTTATTTGTGAAGTGTTATCAGATCATGTGATAGAATGAAAGGTCATTCCATCTGTCTCAAAAGGTTAGAAAAATTTATATACATAAGTCGATCTATAGTGTGATTAATCATATATGGTTCCTAAAATGGACTTATACTTCATATATCACACTCCTTAATATAATAAAACTAGTTTCTACTAAACAGGGACTTCATGTAGGCCAGTGGTAGGCGATAAAGGCCAGTCGCACTTCGGTTGTGGGTTCGATTCCTACAGCCTTGTCCGACGCGATGGGCTGTCGCCCGTCCTGCAGGTTGTCCTTTTTCTAAAACTATATTACTATAACATCCCATCAATAATATCGAAAAAAATTCTATCCATAAATAATACTAACTTATGTCCAAGATAATCCATTCCAATCTTTAGGATTATCCATAATACTGCAGTCCACTCTCATAACATAGTGAAAACGATTACCAGAGATTTAATACCATCGTTGATCCCCATATATCATAAGATATATGTTGTTGGTCACATTCCAAACATTCAAAGGCCTTAATCTTGTACTCTCTTGAATACCCATTGAACCTTATTGAAAACATGAATTCTATTAAAATTTAACTCTTTCCACATACCAAAATCCTCAAAATTCTATATACTCAAACCATGATATCACTTAGTCCTTATATCAATCATGAGCTCATGAATACTATCAAACATTTAATTTTCTCCTTATCCCTTCATTATGTGCATATCATCTACATTCCAAAAATATCTGAATAACCTTTCATGGATACTAGTAACATTAATCAGACAATAGTGTAACAATCCTTACATGTCTCTTTATTCTACAGTACCATGAGATTACTTATACAACATTACACATGATAAACATGTAATCATTCCACTACATTCTTAAACCATTGACCGAGCTTCAACAATTCTTTCATCTCACATATCATTTGTAGTCTCTTCATCATCATCCACATAAATACTTCCCATACGACCATACTGATTATCTTCATGAGACTTTCCCTTAGGTCATTGGTTTGCATAATGCCCGCACATTCCACATTTAAAACATTTAACCATTGTTGATGTCGTAGAAATACCATTATCCTCATCCATGTTGTTAAATGAACCTTTTCCTTTGTATTTACTTGCTTTGTGTCCTTTTCCACACCCAAAGCATCTTCCAGTTCCTTTGAAACATTCTCCTTGATGCCTCTTCCCACATGATTTACGTAGGGGAAATTGAACTTTCTTTCCTCTATGATCATCATGAAACTCCATCATTCTCTTATTAGCCGAGTCAGGAAACTTACCAAATTTTACTTTATTGATCATATTATGAGATTGCTGATTCGGCATAATAATGATGTTTGGACTTCCAAATCCCATTTCATTATGAAGAATATCATTCCATTGTCCATCATATCCTCCATTATCGTGAATCATCTTGTTTCCAGCCATTTTCTAAAACCCAAAAAAATAGTGTGAGAGGCAAAAATCATGCTAGGGAAAACATAATAAAGGGGAAGTACCTTCAATATCTAACATCTTAGGTTTAATTCTATGATCTTTAGCGTAGTTCTAGTACTATAACTTATACGTATACTTAACCTTAGGGACATCCCTAGACATACCTTAGAAATATCTCTAGGGATCTCACTAATGTTTTCGCATCCTAGTTTCCAAAGGTTGACTAAACCTTTCCTCTGATACCAACTGTATAGACCCGCAGCCTGACGTACATAAACATTACATTACTTTTGCGGAATACTTAGTACATAACAAAAACACACACACACACAAGGATTGTAATAGTTTAGTGTCTTTGGAAACTCGGAACGTAATCTTCTAATCGTGGTGAAAGATCTTCAATATCTCCCATAATGATCTTCCCTTTTTTTACCTAAAACATTTATTTATATCCTGGGGAATAGAAAACATAAAAGGGTGAGCTCAAATGCTCAGTAAGGGTATACAAAAGAAAAATCAATCACATCATATTCATAAGAACATAACTTTTTGAAATCTTAACCTGCAAGAGAGATCATAATTTCATAACATGGGGTAAATCATGGTAGTGAAATGTAATCACAATAATCATAACTTAAAACATGAAACTTTGTGGCATTCACACATAATCATAGAGAATTATTTCTT
Organism: Viscum album; assembly: GCA_963277665.1. Taxonomy (NCBI): domain Eukaryota; kingdom Viridiplantae; phylum Streptophyta; class Magnoliopsida; order Santalales; family Viscaceae; genus Viscum; species Viscum album. The sequence continues at coordinate 447,516,057 of OY728157.1, read as the reverse complement.
GTTAATCAAGACTCATTGCCAAGACTATCTTAGTGGACAAAGTCCCTTTCTGAATCGAGTAACCCTCGTTTCAGTCCTGTTTCACTGAACCGGTATAACCTACCATTTCAGCCATGTCTATCTCATGAGATATAAAATCTTTACCCAATGCATTGGAGGGAGATATAGGTCCCACCCATCTTATAATGAATCCTTTCTTATGTGTGCCACATAATCATAAACCATACATCATAGCGTAACCCATGTAATAAAAATGGGATTCTTAAACAACATGACATCATAAAACAATTCATATAAGATAAAGGAATTCATAAAAATGTTTCCATCACAACATAATCAAATCCATGTAACAATAGGGATAAAAACAGAACCCTTTTATTATCTTAGATGGAAAATAATTTTGATAAAATACTTGAACTCCATTCTTGAGGAAAATATCCTTTCTACTTTAAAAACATTTTTCCTTTCATAACATGTCATATGACTTTAAAATAAAAGAAGTTGATTAAAAATAAACTTGAAAACTTGTAAAGGAAGCTTCTTGAAAATAATGTTTTAAAAATCCATTCATGCTGTATAAGTTAAAAAAATCATTCTTCATACTTTTGTCGGAAAAGTCAAAAAGTACCTCGTACGAAAAACGACAAACGATTCCTTTCATACATATTACTAAAAACTCACCGAAGGGTAAAAATGGATTTATACAATTGTATGTGGATGGAAATAATATTACATATTGATGAAACATGGATGTGGATGATAAAATACACCCCAGTAAATACTTACGAATAAACAATCTCGGATAAAAATGAGATTGTGATATTTCCCTTACCTTAGGTCCGATTTGCTTTGTACGTGTCCGAAGCTCCTGTATAATGGTTTAAATAATGTAATTGACTTATTACAGAATCATATTCATTGTTATGATATCATATATGGTTCACTTATGACATTATATTACCTGTTCTTTTGTAAACTCCATGTTAAAGAAGCATTTTGGGTAAAATCGTTTCATTTATCGTAGGTGTTTTGACTTGTTTTTCTTGAAATTATTATTACTTATATCATGATTTACTTACTTCCAAAATATAAAATATGATTTATATATCATATATATTCAGTATATATATATATAATAGATAGATAAATGAAATGAAAAACACCGTTCATGGAGACGGTAGTCCGTACGTACGCATGAACGCTGTTTTCCTTTCCTTATTGTCTTGAATGGAAGTAAGTTGATGACATACATAAATCCAGTAGCTTTATAATTTCATATATTTCATTATTTTTTCTTATATATACTTTGTAATCATTCTTAAATGGTTAACATGGAGAATGAATATCATCGCGTCGTGGAGACGGTAGTCCGTACGTACGCACGAGCGATGATATCATTTCCATAAATATTGAATTGAATTGTAGTGGATTATACAATATATCAGAATCAATATGATGTTGTAATAACTATGTATAGTTATTCTTTACACCATTATACCCATCCATGTAAGGTGGTGGTGGAAAATAGATTACACCACGGCGTGGAGACGGTATTCCGTACGTACGCACACGCGGTGATTTCTTTTTCCGTAGGATGGATAGATGGTGAAATAGGGTTGTTTCATATTTATAATAACATATCAGTATGTAAGTAATACTGATGTTATTACTTTTTCATGAAACAACTAACGAATAAGAAGTTGAAGAAGAAAGAAATTGAAAAGATCGGTAATGGATATTACCTCTTCTTTGAAACGCCTCTTTGAATCCTTCACTTAGGGAACTAAGATTGCTCTTTGAAGAAGACCAGAACCTCTAGGATTATTCTAGGGAAGTGGAGAAGGGATTTCGGCAGGCGTTGGCCGAGCTAGAAGGCTCAATGTTGTCTGAGGAAGAGAGGGAGGAGGTGTCCTTTTATAAGGGAGGAGAGGGGCACCTTAGGAATATCTCAAAATATTATTTTATATTAAAGTCAAAATCGGTTTATAATGGTTCCAAAGGGTCTTATTTAGAAGATAAAGTGGGTATGGGTCGAAATACTATCAACCAATAAGATTTAGACAAGTTTAGGGTATTATTTTAACCTTATCAAATAGATTTAACTCTAAGTTAAAAAATTTAACTTTTACCGTGTCTTTTTGTTTTCTTTCACTATATGGTTAATAAACTTACTATAATATGCCAAACGAACCCCAAATTGTTTATTATTAATATATATATCCTTATCTAAGTCATTTGGCCGAAACTTATATTTTTAGGAATAAAATAACAATTAATAATATAATATTTGATTTAAAAACTATTTTGTGTCAATTTTGACACTATTTGATATATGATTTTTGTGAAAGTCATAACAGAATTATATGTTCTAACCAAGTTGATTAAATCAACACTAATATATCATAGTAACCTATAAAATTAGTGGAATTCATAAAAAGTCTCAAATTACATTCATTTGAGCATTTATAACATCAATTATGTTAATATTTCTTTAAAAGGGTAATTACTGCATCATCGTTGTGTCATAAATAAATTAATTTATTTAAAGTCTAAAAATTATAAATAAAACATAATTATGTAGTAAATCTTTTTAGATTTCTAATGAATATTTACAATCGAATTTATCTTATGTATAACACAATATTAAAAATGTTTTAGTAAATAAACTTTGATTTTAACTCTTTTAACTCTTCTTTGAATTAAATAATAATAAATGTCCTAATCTAATTCAAGTGGGCCTAAATGATAATATTTTACACTTAAGGTTGTTTTTCGTCGAGATACACTTGTCCAATAGAATTAGGACATGTGTTAGGGTAATATTAATAACATTCTTACCCTTAATTACCCTATTTACTTTTAACCGTGGTAAATAAAAGTAAAAAGTTACTATTCACCAAAAATTATTTTCATCTCATTGAACCACATTTTACTTACTGAAATCAACCGTGTCTCTCGGATTTTTGAAATTCCATTCACAGAAGCGATATAATTAAGTTTTATGAAAAAATCAGTTTTTAACCTACCACTTAGTGGTTTCACTATTCATCAAAAATTGAAAGTTTTATGAAAAATACCAAAATTTCACCCTAGGCTAATTTCGGTATTACGAATCCAAAAATGCAGTCCATTTTGAAAAATAATATTTATAAAATTTCAAAAAGTGGTTATTATTATTCATAACGGCTAGTTTTAAAAATATTTTAATAGCTTATCGTTGTTTAGTGAAACTCGGTATTGCGTACGACGCAAGCTTTCGAGGAAGGTTGTGATTGCGTGTAATGCAAGGCAAGTCAAGGATGCGTGTTGTGCAAGCTCCTTTTGGTGTAGCGTACAACACGAGACATTAATAAAATTAAAAAAAAATTCATAAAATCTCGGGGTGTTACATTAGGGGTACAGAAAATTGAACTAACATCCATGGTGGAATCATTTATGGTTGAATATGTGACACTATGTTCTGATAGAGGTTATTTTATGATAGAATTAATTGAATGAGTGTTTCAATTTCAATTATTGATTTCATCACATTATTAGTCAAATAATGAGGTGTCCATGATTTCAGTTAATTCTGAGATATCCTATGTAAGGGTGTTAGTAGAATTGCATGGATTAGCATTACCTAAATTAATATCAAAATTAAATAATTTTATGCTCCTAAATTACTTATAATTTAGAAGAATGTGTCCTGATAAATAATGTGTTATAAACTAGGAGACATCAGAAGATTATGGAAATATAAATGATATACCAAAAAGAGTGGTTAGTACTATGAATAAATTTTGAGCTGATTTGTACAATTTATGAAATCAAAACACATGTTATCTATCATAGATAGTATAGAATGATTACTATAATTATTATATATCATAATAACATCGTGAAGACATAATAATTCTAACACTTGTATAATATGAATTTGCGTTATTGAAAAATGACGAATCAATTCGGGAATATGTTTTTAGTGGACGAGAAACATCCAAAAAGGTTATAAACATATAGATCAAATGACTGAGAGATAGAGAGAAGGAACTATAGAAAGAGTTTGAGTAATGGTATATTCTCACCAGAGAAGATTAATTTCCAATTTCATCTACCACCTTGATTTTTATTCCAAGAAATTGTACATAACCACTTTAATGGAGTTATATTTTTATGGATTGATACCTTTAAACTATTTATATATTATTTTATGACTTATTAAAATGTTCTTTTTGTTCAGTTTCCACAATTTCATTCTTAATGATCTTTATTATGCACTCTAATAAGAAATGATAGATGTTAGTAAAGAAAATTACCGCGGAACATCATTAATAAGAACTAAAAATTGGAGAATGGTGATAATTATATTTTTAATTATAAAATTTTTTTACTAAAAATATGTTCAAATAATAATTTTTCTAAAAGAGTTCACTGAGTTGTGTCAGTCACATAAAAATGCATACGAGCATCAACACATTGATTTATATAGAACTAGCATACTGTCCATTTCATGAAGATGGTGTAGAAAAAATATTATATAAATTCATTATATATAATTTTCATAATTTCATGTTCTTCATGTATCCCACACTCCTACTAATATATCCCTTTCTCTACCCGTGTTCGACTTAATCATTATCACTACATCCAATCAAGTTTCTTTTTTTATAATCATTTTCTTTTTTTATAGTTTTTTCTTTAAAATACATTTTAATATCCTATTTGATATGATACCATTCCCAGTAATTGTACTCTTTTAATTAGGTAATACATAATTATATTTCCACAGTTCAATGAAGGTGTGAAAATAATCTGGCACCAATGTTGTGATCAATGGTCATTAACAATATAAATTTTAAATAATTTTTAAAAACATTGTTTTTTACTTTTGTTTAGTTTTTTTATGAATTTAATATAAAATAAATTATGTGCGACTAAAATAATAATAAATAAATAAACATCAATAATTAGTTACATTGATAAAATTAATTTTCTAGGGGATAATGAATAATTGTAAAATGATGTTAAAAGGGGTGTGGAAGTATCTGTAGTTGTGATAATGTAAAAGCGGTCTAATCGTTGATGAATTTAGTGAGAAATGATTTTTTAGAATTTATAAAAGTTGATTTATTTTCATACACAAGCTAAAAACATCCTAATAATTCTATGGTGAAAATATATTCGGTAACATAATTATCATCAAATGTTAAATGTTGCTCAAACGAAATTGTTTAATCAAGATCTATTGATCAAGACTAAGGTAATACTTTTTTCATTACCAGTGGAGAGATATATTTAATTTATAAAAATTTTTATTCTAAAATTTAAAGTAAAGAGTGATGTTTCAAAGACAATAAATACTTTATTATTAGTGTTTTATAGAAATAATGATCACTAAAAAAGTAAATGAAAACACTGTTTATAAAATAAAACATAAGAAATTGTGGAATCAAGAAAAGAACATATTAATTATTTCAATATATTCCAATCAAATTATCCTAACCCTTTATTTACTAACTCAATAATAAAAAAAGTATCATAAAAAAACCTCAAAATAGTAAACATGATGTGTGAGAAAGAAAAAGAAGATTCTATTTTGAGGTCATATTCCCTTCACCAACTCTTGTTTCTTAACCTCCACTTTGAGTGTGATTGAATCCAATAGATCTATTACCTTATTATTATTATATATCATTTGATTAAAATTCTGATCCATAATATATATATCATTATTAATAAAATATAATTTTAGTTTCCAAATTTCAGAAATTACATCCTAACATCATTTCCCACCTAAAAACCATTCAATTGTCCTTTTCTCTATTTCATATGACAAAAAATTGACATTATAATTAATATTGTAAATTGTAGGAAATTAACACATGTATAATTATTTATAATATAACTAGAATAATTTTTTTAAATCAAAATATAATTCATTATTTTACATCCATAAAATCATATTCTATAATATTTTCCTTCTCTAAAATATTCAAATGCACTTCTCTTCACTGAATATAAAACTTCTTCAAGTTTGGTAATTGGACATATTTATATGGATGAATTTGAATCAATATCTCTTCACTTGGTATAATAATACACAATATAATTTTTTTATAGATCATCCTGTTTATTCAACAAACCATAAATGGTTCCTTAAAGACCCAGATTTGGTTTTTCGTAATATTGAACACACTAAACTTCAATGAACAATCAATACTAAAAGTGAATGTGTAAATTTATTATATCTTCTAGAAACCATTGTAGTATGTGTTTATCCTCAAGTATTTATTCCACATGCCTCAGTCTACTTGAATCATCATCCATGGGTTGAGATGATTTCAACCCTTTGATGAAAACTCAAAATGTTATAAGAGTTTTTGACTTTATTCAGGAATATAAGAAGATTGGTTGTGTGTACCCATATTCATAATTGAATCAACCAAAATCTAGATAAATTAGGGAACCAAATTCATCGTCAAGAACTCAATATACAAAAAAATTCATAATTTGTGATCACAAATAACTACACGCCAAAATTTCAATTATCAGTTTGATACTAATAGTGTTTAAGAGTCTTAAACACTATAACAATCCATCAGATTCTTCTCTAATAGTAGTAACTAATAAATATAGATATAAATATTCATTAAATGTTTATTGCTCATTTTCACAAAAAATTAAATTACTATTGGGACTCATATGTGATCACCGACAAGAATGAACCCATTTAAATTATCAATGACCACATATTCAAGAATGACTCAGTCAAACTTCATCATTAGAGGAATGAACTACTTAGATGATTATTTCTTGTTCTTTTGGATTCAATATCTCTTTACATGTATTGGAGATTAATTAGTTTCCACTATCAATCTTGTATCTTCATCTATGAATGAATGATTTCTTTAATAGTGGGTCCTTATCATTTTATCAATGTCAATTGGTCATCTAGTTTTACAATTAACATTAAGTTAATGTGTGGTTGATTTTTATAGAAAATAATTAGTTTCTACAATAATTTCACTTTTGGTAAATTAATCAAATGTGGCCTCAATGGTGGTTTATTCAATTGAAATCATGATAGATACAATATATTTATGAATAACCTCACATGGTGAGTATGTTTTTGGGATTCACAATCTATTATTCAATGTAAATATTAGTTTTGACTTGTAGTTGTGATAGATCAGATAAAAAATCTAACTATGGGTAGGTGGTCTTGTGTTAGGAAAGAGTGAATTTATGTAGTCATTTGAAGACGAATGTTAATTTTTACCTGATGTCTTGATGACAAGACATGTCATTCCACATCACATGAATAATAGAAAAAAAAATATAAATTAAAATTTCAAAACAACATAATATATACAATAAATATTAAAATTAAATTCAAAATACATTCATTAAAAACATTTAAAAATATAAATTTAAATACCAAATTTAATAAATGTGATGATTAAATAAAAATGCATAAATTTATCAATTTAGAAGGAAATTGAATATAAAATAAATTGAAATAAAAATAATGTTTCAATTCAATCTTCTAACATAAAAATACACATAAATTTCATGATTTTTAAAATTCTACAAACTAAAAAAAATAATTTATCCAAAAAAAATTATTATAAAATTAAATATATGTTCTTGGATTAGAAAAAAAGATACACAAGAAATTATTCTAAAAACAGAATGATTTTAATTCAACATAAGTTAACCATAATTCATTTATTGTATCCCCATATTGTGATGGTGGGGATGAATTAATCCTTAAAAATGGTTTCATTATGATGGTAATGAGAGACAATTTTGTGATAGAAAGAGGGTTGAGAAATGAGAAAAACAAGTTTCATGTTTGAAAATCTAGGAGTGTTTTTTACATGAATTGATAAGCTCAAAATTCTATATGTAAGATATTACATAAAATTATAGGAAATGTAACATGATTAAATTAAAAATGGAATAGGTAATAAGAAATATTCCAATGATAATATATAGTAATTTAATTTCTTTTCAAAACACGTTAAAAGGGATATATAGGATTTCAAAGTTACAATGTTGATGAATTTCCATCTCAAATTCCATTATAGTGGGTCCACTATAATGTTAATGGGAATGTGACAAATAATACAACTTGTGGACATAAATATTTTATTACTTTGACAGAAACCTTTAGTAATATGACATATATTGTGTTTATTTAAAACAAATTGTGGGTCTTGTGAATATTTAATATAATTTTACTTATAATTGGAGTGAAAATAAGATTTTCTTTAAACAATTGTATCAAAATATGGGAATATGTATTTAAACAAAAAAATTATTGGTATTTGGATAGACATAAAAAAATACATGTATTCAGTTAGTTCCAAAATCCTTGAATTATTATGTAGTTGAAGGGAACAACATGTCCCACGTAGATATGTCTAACACCAAAGTAACTGAGCCTGAAACGCCCGAAATTATCATCCTATAATTAAAAGAAATTTTGGAATGATTTAAAACCCATCATTACTATGGAAAAATTTAGATATTACCCCATGCGAATTAGGGATGAAGAAAAATAAAAATTTAAAACACATTGTATTTCTAATACATACTTGGTATATAATGAATTATTCTGTATGTTGTGAAATTTTTGTTTACTAATATATTAAAAAAATATTCCATTTCTTTAAACTAAATGAACGTTCTTATGAATTTTACAATAATAGATGTGTGAAATCTATGAACATTGATATGGTGGATATCATTTAGAATATAGTTGTGATTATGAAATCATTCATGAGTGTTGAGGAGGAATGATTTCTCACTACATGATTTGATGTAGATAAAATATATATATATATATATATGATGATTTTGATATAGCATAACAATGTTTTGGGCATATATATATGATAACCACAAATAAAAACTCAATAATTAATATATATGTTTATCTATAACATATCATTGGTTATAATGATCAATAATTGTGAACATGAAGAAAAATCATAGTAACTTGTCACATGAATCATTAATAAATAATTGGTCACAAGATTTCTTAATATGCTCCTTATAATAACCAATAGATTTAACCCATGACCTAAGAACTAGACTAAATAGAATAAAATGAATCATCGGATCTTGATCCCAAACTAGAGGAGGAGAATTATATTGCGGAATATGTATATTTAAAAATAACCTGAATGAAATAGGTAAAGTTAATTGAAACAAATACAAACCTATGTGAAAGGGGTACTCACAAATTGAGTCCCTTGATATTAATGATACATTTACTCTTGTTTCTAGATATGGGACCATAATAATTTCATTTTCAAATATAGATTAATTAATATTCAATGTTATTCAATTATATTTATAGACTATATTTTATAATGACTAGTCGAAGAAATGCAGTTATATAGGGAGACATGATTGTTTTAAGCAAGATAAATATGGAATTACTTTGTGCATATTGAATAATACCCAATTTAGGTTGAAATTCACTCTGAGAGAATGGTACCTAAATCAGGATGCCTTGTAGATCATGGAATTCATGAAAGGGAATGTGGATAATAATATATATATGAATAATACCAACCACACACCACTCATTTTCAATGTGTTTGTTTATTATATAATCTATGAATGAAATGAATATTAATTTTCTGAATATTTTTCTACAGAAATGAACAAGTATGATATTATAGTTATACTGAATATGAATTTTTTTTGATTTTAATATCACCATTTTTTTAAAACATTAAACTCTCAATAAAAATATTAAAATGAGTTATTGATGAAATTTTTCAAGGAAGTATCAAGTGGAGTGTGTAGACAAATCCTTCAAGGATCCATCTTGAAATAATATGGTGGATGGAGTATTTTTAATTTGAATCAGTTTTTATAATAGATTGGTAGTCTCTTATTCTTTAATACATCATGGATAAATATTTTCTATTCTATTACTCCCGTTGATATGTATTAATAAAATTCTAAAGAATCAAACCTCCTAGAATATAATTGGAGTTTTAGCTACACGTATAATTCATTCTATTATTGTTTATTTTATAAAAATAGTACTATATGTAATGGTATTTCAAATATAGATTCATTTTTTTGTTTTGATGATATAAATTCCATATAAGATGATGTATATTTTATTGTTGAAAATTATGTTAAATTTAATTCCAAGAATAAATCATTAGTAACATCGAGCACCACACATGAAGAAAATTTTGTTTCTTCACAATCATCAAAAAAATTATATAATTAACTATAGTGATTCATGATAAGAACCTAATAACTTGATATCCACATGTTAATTGGGGTTATAATTAAATTTTCATATATCTAAAAAAATATCTATATAATAATTGAGTTCAAAGAACATTAATACTGAATATCATTTTTTTTAAAGTTATAAAACATTTTATAAAGATATAATATGTTCATTCAATGATGTTGATTTTTGTTCTTCTCTTTGATCTCCATTAAACAACATATTTTGATTATAAATGTCTATATATAAGATTTTAAACTACTTACAATCACCAAGTTGTGTCCTTTTTTGAGATTCTACTGTACATCAGTTTGGATATAATTTCAAATACGAAGGACAAGCAGTGTTTGGGAGGGGGAGATGCTTCCTCTTTTATTACACTGACCAGTTTTTATGTGATTGTATGAATTCATTTTATTATTAATTACTTATCTCTTGATTTATGATTCTGATGTTATGTCATTTTTTGTTGTTTATAAAGTATAAATTTAATTTATAAATTAATAACTATTGATTTATAAATAGATCATTCTCAATTGTATCTTTAGTTTAATGGTTAAGGACTCATTATTTAATGAAGTTCATAATGACTCTTTGAAAAACAATTTATGTATTTATTGTCAACCACAGATAGAAATGTGATTCAAATTTTGATTTGATTTCTCTAATAACATAGAGAAATTATCGAATGATATGCCATAATAAAACTAAATGGGAAAACAAAAAGATATTATATTAGAATTTTCAAATAATAAAAAGTGGAATATTGGTGAACCAAATTGAGGATGATTTTTCATTATCAAAGAATTATTATGCTTAATGTGTTAGGAATTTTATTTACTTATTTTGATGTGGTTATAAATTCATCAAAATTATTTTAAGTGATTTTTAAATTTGATAGTTTATGAGAAAACATGAATTACATAATAAGATAATGATTTGAAGTTAAAATTTTGTTTATGAAATATTCATTATATGTTTTTAGAACTATTTTTTTAAATTATATGATCCCATATGATTCATAATAATACACATATATCTAATTAGAAACAATATATCATTCAAAAAATTAATAATTATTAAATATGTATCTTCTTTTTATATTAATATTATTCCGTCCGAGTTGATGTCGAAATTTAAAACTAAAGTGTCATTTTGAGATACCTAATATAATACACATAATATCTAATAAACTTTACCTCTATAAGATTATTAACTAAAATATGATTGAGATATGTATCATAATTTTTTATTATTAAACATTAATTTTGTGATATTAAAATTATAATGTTCATTATTATTTGATAATATTTATGTTTTTTAAAATCCATTTGTTTTTATTCAAATCTTAGGTTAAAATAACCCAAAAAATATATTCATAATTAGATATTATGATAAAATAATATGCGTAAATTGAAAGTTAAAAAATATATAATAAAACACCTATATAAAATATATGTGGTTTTACAGTTTTTTTAAAATATTCAATTTTCAAAAGAAGATATTCTATAAAAAATAAATTATTTAGTTCCTTTAATATATTTATTAAATACTATAAATATAATTACTAATATAATAATTAATATTAAATGAATTAAATAATGAAATTTTTGAAATATTAGATGGCTACACTCTATAAATATGAATATAATATGACAATAATTCCTAAGGAGAATTATAATCTAAAAATGGTTATATACTTTGAAATGATTTGAAACTCTAATGTGATGACAACACCGTAGTGAATGATGATGTGATTTTAATGGTAGTGGGTTGAGCTATAGTATATGATGCCACGTTGTGATCTTATATATTCATATTTTACCATTAACATATGGATTATAAATAATTTAATTACATGATGAAATTAATGAGACTTAAGAACATGATTTTTCAGATATAACGTGGTTGATATAAGGAAATTTCATTAAGATGTATAAAAGTATTATATTTTTGAGAAGACATCAATTATATCCCACAGAAAAGAATTTAATGATTGTAATTGAAGATTCAAATTTGAAGAAAAAATAAGATATTATAATTCATAAGGGTGTTTGATACCCAATATAAATAAAGATAGGTTCATAATACAAATTATTCCTTAATGAAGGGTGATTGAGATGAAACCCTTATAGATTTAGAAATATTATTATAAATCCCTTAAAAGAGGGAAATAAAAAAATTGATGTCTATATAAAATGAAAAAAATAATATTCCTAATGTTATATAAAAATTTTAATTTATATACATTAATTAGTTGATATTAGGTTCGTGAGATAAATTATGTCCTAAAGAAGCCAATTTGGAGTGGAAACCATTAAATTGGTCAATAATTGTTCTATGCATGTGCCTAAAATCATAAATTACAAAAAAAAGTTATATTTTTTACATTCATACAAAAATTAATATTCATTATTTTTTTAATGAGGACTATTTATTATCATATTCAATATTTTAATTATATATTTTTCTTACATATGTTGGTTACCTATGGTTGTTCAGTTAGTTTTTGTGACGAACCAACCCAAATAACCTTCCAAACTCGTAACCGGACTAATATGTCACATACCCCCAAGGAGATCCAAATACCCATGTCCTGAGTAGTATAACCTAGGCCTAAAACAATAACCAAAGGGAATTATTTTTCTCTTAATGAAGAAAAAACCGGGCACATAAATATATAAATAGATACAACAATGTAAAAAGATAAAAAAATTTTATAACTAAAATAAAAAACTAGAAACAAATAAATCAAGAAAATAAAAATTATCCAAGAAGAATTAAAACTATAAAGGACTACCAAAATAAGAAAAAAACAATACTATATGTGATATCATAGGAAAATAATCCACCCCATCCAAACCATTTACATATCTCAACTAAAGGAAAACCGCACTATATCTCTATGACACCATTCCTTCCCTACACAAAAGAAATATCCATGTTCATGAACCAATAAAGTTGTATATAGGTTGTAAGACAATGTTCTCAAAAGGGTCTCACTTATGTGTTCCAAATAAATTCTCTAAAAACAATTCAAGCATGAATTCAAATTATAGAAAACAAGGCACGATAACTTTTTATAGATTTCATTTGAAAATCATAGATTATAGTTTATTTTCACTTTTCTCCATATTTCATAATAAATATGGTAAATCAATTTCATAAAATTTCATATCCATAAATATAAACATATTTATAATGTTAAAAAAATGAGAATCATGTATCATTTCAAATATCAATTCTATGGTAGTATAACAGAACCGTAAAAACCAAATAAAGAATCCCAAATTTTCTAAGAAGAATTGGTAACAACATGCCAAGGATCTTCTTATTTCTATAAAGCTAGTAAAGTCATTATTAATATAACAAATCATGTATGTATTAATCCACTATAAATATTCTTTGACTCTAGAGAGCATCTGAACACCCCAATAGGTGAACCTCCCTACAGGGCTAACAAATCCCTAAAACAATGGTCATATAGAATATATAAAATTACAATGGTAAAACCCCCAATGATGGATGATATATATTATTATAACTTCCACCTATGTATCCATGGATTCCCTTGTCCCCTATTTTCCAAATAAATTAATTAATCCATATTCACCACACTATGATTTGAAAACCATTTCACAAAACCGTTTTACCATTATTTGAGTAACCATTTCAATTTACCAAAACCAAGGTAATAAAATATTTAATGAAAAGTCAATTTGATAAACATAAGGAAAAGATAATATCATCCCATTTGATTTAATTAATTAATTTATCAATATTTGATCAATGTTTTTTTACCAATATAGGCTAGAGACAGAACCACCTACCTCAAAACTAAAGTCGCACATGCTCACAATAGAATCCACCATCATGGAGGAATTGAAAAAGACAATGGGGATCAGATAAAATATTCTAAACAACATACAATTGACTAAACTTAGTTATAGTATAGGAGTAACAGAGCGGAAAAAATTACCTCAATAACTGACACACATCACACCATAACCAACAAAGGATTAGTCCCAAAAAATGATCACACAATGGATGTAGAATGAAACCAAAATAATTATTTCCACGTGTCAATGGATCCGATAATGTAATGAAATTGTTCTAACATAACTAATGAAATGAATATTTAGAAAGGATGGCTCACCCAGAAAGGAAAAGACAAACTGCAATGGTGGTTAATCATCGAACAAATCGATTTGGTCCAAATAGAGAATCCGAAAATCAATAGGAAATCTTTATAGGTAAATATCCCAATGTGTTGTTAATGTATAAAATAATAAACCAACCTAGAGATACATTAAAAACCATGTTCAAGACAATTAAATGGATTTTAACCCCATTTAAGGTCATGTAATCCATGGGGATCACATACATAGAAAAAACCCATCAAATATTTATTAAAAACCTGATTTTTATCATTACACAATGGGTAATTGGAATCCAACATATACTCTACAGACATTGTATACCATATTAATGATCCTTCATGAAAAAGTAACATATCATATACTCCCATTACAACACATGTATGTCCCCTTATAACTATAGAAATAATATATTCTAAATTAAAACCCAAAGCACCTTAGGGTTCCTCCAATCCATGGTAGAAAACCACCAAAACAGTTAATATTTTACACAAATAATCCTTTAATTAAAACAAACATACATAAAAAAATTAGATCATTTTCCACAAAAAAATGTTCTCCATCCTCAAGCATACCATGATAGACCCAATAAAATTGGAAAACAATTAATGGGAATGGAGTTTCTTGAATGTGGTAATGAAGTGTTAAAAAATCCAGACCATAAGTGTTTTAGTCAAGGAGAAGTCAAGTGGAAGAATTAATTTTGGTAAAAAGTTGAGGCAACTGATCCTTAATCAATGGATTTCACTCCAATGATCCATCATACTCTTATCTATGCTAATATAGAACTCTTACAAATACAATCGACATCCATTGAAATACATTAAATTGAGATTCAATGATCCCAACTAGATTCTAATAATGGAATCATTTAGAACTAAATAAATATCTTCCCAACACGAAATAAGAGATTTATGATGATGATTTTTCACAAGCTAAAAAATATGTTAAAAATTATAAATCCTTATCAAATATAAAAAAAATTCTATGCAATAAAAAAACATCCCATGCTACTCAAATACCTTAAATGGTCCCACATATCATAGAGTAAAATTTACCAATTTCTGAAACTGTTAGTGACCCTTTTGAGCAGAAAATTTGAAGAAAATATGATCACCTATATAAAACCCCAAATGATGACATCATATATCAACATTAGATTCCATCCAACTCTATGATGTAACTAGATGCCAACGTATATTCTGAATTATTACAGGTGTCCCCTAAACCAAACTGGTCCCACAAAATAATATTAACCCATCACTAAACTAAAAAGAGGTAACCTATATAGGTGATGATAAAAATACCCAAAAGTGTCAATTATTATTTGGAACTAATAATTTTTTTTATAAAAAACTGAAATACTCCCAAATAATGTCCCATAATTGAACAAAATTCAAGTCTCATGGAGTCAGAAAATTCTCAAGAACCATAATAGGATGTTCTGTATGTACATATATCTATGGATGATAAGATGTAATCAATATTACCAGAATCCCCATAGCCTCTTGGATACTTATCCAAAATCTCAAAGTAATCCTAGGACACCGTTATGAAATAAGAGATTAAGATCCCCACGTATCCTCTCAACTTCTTATTCAGATAACATACCTAGATCATAAACTTTGTCGGCATCTTTGATAAAGATAAAATGAGATAAATTTGTCATCCAATTGATCAAAACCCAGAAAAAATTTCCCCAATGGGAATTTTGTGGAAATTAAACAATACCTCCCATAGATACCATGTCCCCTTTCCATGTTGGCACAAAAAGAGGCTGATGAAAACTAGATGGTTTTAAATTCTCATCTATAATCTACTAGCAGGAGTAATAATGAGACACAAAATCAAAAAAGGTTTATGTCATACTTGGCCACCAAAATATATATCTCATGTAAAAGTACATATTCATAGTTGACATATGAATGAAACATGATGAACTATGAAAATGAAATAGAACTAAGACAATAATTGATGCTAAAGGACATACAGATTCAAAAAATTGAGAATACCTTCTAAATATAGATACCGCCAAAAAACGATCTCACTACCAAATTGGGTTTCTTTAATTCCATTATACTCATCATCCAACTACTAAAACAAAAAAAATAGACTCAATGACTGTTGAAGATTATTGAACAGTGGAAAAAATCATGCCCAAAATACCATCATGAGCATCCAAATACACCTACGAAAAAATACACACAGTGTTCCCCTATACATTAAAATAAAAAATATCTAGTGATGGAACATTCATACTAAGAGTGACTGAAATGACATTACCCTTCCCTAGGGTGTATTTCATATCGATGTCACAATTCTGAATGTATTCCACCCACCACATCTATCTATGAAAAAATAATTTGCGACAAATGACATACATCAAAAATTTATTCATAGAAAAGACTCTGACCCTTTCCCTAAAGTATAATGTAGCTATCATTTGTATCCATGGATAACTGTGGAGTTATCTAAATAATTATTAGGGTAATTATTATAATGTGATAAATGCTGATGATAGTTGTAATATTCCATAAGATCACCTTCCAAAATAACTCAACCCAATCTAGATCCATAAGAATCATATAAAACCATATACCATTTTTCGAGATCAAGTATGATCATAATAGGAGTTGATTTTTGAAATTATTTTGATTCACCAATAGAAGATGGATACTTCATAACCTATGTTAATTTTACCCCTTTACTAGTAAGAGTGGATAATGATGAATATTCCTTTGAGAAATAATTGATAACTATCGATTATATTCAGAAAAACCCAAGAAGCAGTAAATCTAAAATATATTTTGTAATTCCTCCCATTATAATATTTCCATTACCTTCTCAGGATCAACTATTATATAGTGATAAAAAATCATGATCCCTAAGACCATCACTTAATGAATCACGAGGTTCCATTTCAAAATCATTCTATATAAATAGTGATTCCATCGGATTTAGGAAACCATAATTAGATAGTGCTCAACTAGATGGTCAGATCAAGAATAAACCAAAAATTCATCTAGGATAACTACCAAAATACTATAGAGACACTGATGGAATATATATTTCATAAAAGCCAAGATAACTATAAGAGTTTTAGTTAGACCTAATAGAATCACACGATATTCCTAATGTCCACGCATACTCTTCAAATATGTATTTAGTATATCAAACTCTTTGGACCTGAACCAGTGATATCCTAACTTAAGATCGAACTTCAAAAATAAATCACGACCCTTTAAATAATCAAACAATTAATCTACACAAGGTAATGGATACTTATTATTTATTGCTACCAAATTATAATATTTATAATCCACACATAATCTGAGTGAATCATCTCCCTTCTAGGGAAAAAGAACTACATATTCCGTAGGATAAACACTATGGTGAAAAAACACATCATCACTAGATCATAAAACATTATATTGATCTATTTTAGATCTGATAGATTTATATGATATAAATGTATCAAGATAGTTTACACAATTGGAACAAATTAAATGGTAAATTATACTTATCTTAATAGAGTAATCCCTGAGAAATATTCTAGTGGAACATCAAGAAAACCCAAAACAATGGATTAAAGGTAAAAAATAGATGAAAAATTATTGGGTTCAACTAAAATATCTGAGAAAAAACACTCGAGCATTGGGATGGAAGGTCATTTAAGTCCAAACATCGAATCCCACTCTCATAGAAACACCCATGAGATGCATCACCCACAAGAAACGAGATGTGTTGATGATAAAAATAACCCTCAAGAATGTGAGAAATAATCCAAAAATTATAGATAATGATGTCATACAGATCCATATTGAAAAAAAGAAAAATCCAGACTAACTCCATAGTAGTAATCGATACTGAATAAGAAAGACACCACAGCCCATACACATTCCTCTTTCTAGTAGGTGTTACAACCTCCATGAAAAAAGAAATGTGCTCTGTTGGATGATTAAGAATATAAATAAATGTCTAGATATGATGGTTTATGAAGAACTAGTATCAAAAATTGAAATCCCAACATAGAATGAAACTATGGTGGTACCTCTCACAATTAGTTGACCCACATCTACCTTACCTGCAATATCATCTATTATGTAAAGTATATTCACCTGTGAAGACTATTTCTATAGAAATAATGTCTTTTAAGCACTTGACTACACCATTGTATACATTAGTGCCAACAATTTTGACCATATCAAGAAGTAGACATAGCATGATTGAATTCATTCATATTTCTATGACATCAACAACAATTACTTGTCTTGTAGGTGATGGATAAGAAAGTGGTGTGTGTCTGACACTTGCACAACGATATCCTACCAGAGGCACACCACTACCTACAAATAGAGGTGAATGAGAGGCATGTTTCCATGAACCACCTCCCCCAATACTATGATGATCGTTCCAAATTGTCTATTTCTTTGATTCACCGTTAAATCTACCACTATGTGGTATAAAGTGGGGGGAATATCAAACATTAACATCCATATTAATCTCTTTCATCATCACCCTATTCACTATCTCAGCATAGGCCGAATCCTTTATCCCAAAAACTTACAATTTGATATCCTGTAGAAATAAATACAGGTACTTTATAGCTATCATATGGTTATTCTTTTCAAACTAGGGTGAATAACAAACTAGCTCAGTAAACTGTTTCGTGCATGTTGACACCAAACACTCTATCTACTGAAATGATAAGAACTCTAGGGACATTTCATTCACTAAAAAATCTGGAAAAAACCTCTATAAAAAAGAGTCTTTAACCCCTTCTAGTTCAATCCCACATTCCTATCCTTTGATACCATGGAATCCCACCAATGATTTCTAGAAACCTCTAGTTTGAATGTCATGCACTTTATTCTGATACTATCAGGTGTATCAATGATTTCAAATATCATACTAATCTTCGCATGGAATTCCTCAACCTATTGGGTTTCATTTTTTACATTTAATGGATTATGGTGTCTTAAGAAATAACTCAATTGATCGATCTCTTTCTCATATAGAACCTATACAAACATTGGATACCATGTTTTGAGATTATTCTACATTTTGGTAAAACAAAACATTGATTTCTCCCACAATTTCTTAAATATAGTTTAGATCAATTAGAGGATTACCTGGAGGATCAGTATATAGACCCTCTCAAGGATCCCACAAAACACATATCTAGGAAAAATTGGTTCACATTAAAATAAATGAATCAATCTGACTATAAAACAATCTCAGTTCAAACTAGAAAAACCATATGCAAAAACTATGATTTACATCAATAAATTAAAATATAAGATACACATGCCAACATCCCATGGTTAATATAGTCTCATCATGGTAATATATGTATAGGAACTCAAAAAAGCATACTTCTCAAGTCCAAAAAATCATATCCCTAATATAAATAAAATCCTGATATAAGGACTATTGAAGAAAAACTACATTCAATATCAAATTGTGATGAAAGAACCCAAAACTATAATTGTATGAACCCTCCATGCCAATTATTTTGACAAATTTCTGGTGTTTTGTGGTGTCTGAGGGACCATCGATGACTCATTAAAGAGTTTTTCAAATTTTAGGATAGAACGAATGGTGGAACCGATGAGGTTCAGTGGAACCAAGGATACATAGTGGAACCGAGGAGCATTGGTTGCACTAATGGGTGTTTGAGGCACCAATCAACATCGATGGAACCGATGGTTATTATTGGAACATATGGGTCATCTATACCACCAATCGACATCAATTCTAGGGTGACGCTGCTAGGATGATTGTAATGGCCTGGGTTTTTTGGGTCCATTACATTGTGAAAATCTCATTTTGGGTTTTCTGGTCTGGGAATCATGGTGGTGTAGGCCTACTAGTAGCCTTAGCCTACCTGTAGCAGGCCTGCCGGTAGCTCGGCCTACCGGTAGCTGCTGCCTACCGGTAGCTCCTGTCTACCGGGAGATCGGCCTACCGGTAGCTACTACCTACCGATAGCTGCTTCCTACCGTTAGCTCGGCCTGCCGGTAGCTGCTGCCTACCGGTAGCTCGGCTACCGGTAGCTCTCAGCTATCGGTTGCTCTGGCCTATCCCATGGGTTATTTATAGTAACGCTACCTTTAATGCAAATAGGGTTTTAAACCCTATTTTTACTCTTTTAAGCGTGTTTTAAAGACCGTAACATGCATAAGAGTTTTAATTAAATACTTAAACAATTAATGAGTCGGTCTAAACCACTCGACCCATGAGTGGAGCCACGTGGTCAACCCACGACCCCCGCGCCTTACGCGGTTTCGCGTTTCCACCTCAACCGTCCACGGCTCTTATAAACTAAGGGTTAGCCGTGGTTTATCCTTTCCTCGATCGTGGCTTTTCACAAACAGCTTCTGGTACAATGGGCGCATCGTTATCCGTAAAGTTCGTCGCCCCCGGCCTAAACGTCGATCATCGATCAACATGTAGCGAATTTATCCTTTGCCTCTCTGTTTTGTGTATCATGCGGGGTGGGCGTGATTTCGATTCCGTAGAATTGGATAAACCAGACCTAATTAAAGATAATGAACGAATTCTATAGAGAAAGGATGGGGGCTGTGATCATTGATGTTGTCTTATATTTTTTTGATGCTGTTTCTTTTATGACCATCTTGTTGAGTTGTGCTGGCTTGTGACTTATGAAAATCAAGGCCGTTGGTGGTCATTGTTTGTGCACTAATGAACCCCTGCGGATGTTTTAAATAGCTGTTGTGGTTGTAAACTCCTGCTGTGAAAATTAATCGGTTAATCACGTATATCCGGCCAAATAAATTGAGGCACCATGATCTTTCCTTTTGTGATAACCCTAGGTTAAAACACACGAGAACTGAAATCATGGAGGGTGTTATGTCGTTTAAATCTGAAAATACAGGCTTGGACTTGCTTAGTGTTGGTGGCAGTGTTTTGGTGGTTCTCTTTTACGAGTCAATTGCTGGAGATGTGGAGGGTATGAGATCCCCTATTCTATTATACCCTCGGTGGTTGTGTGAAATTGGGGGATGGGATCCCCTGTTGATACGTCTTTGGTGGTTGTGAGTTTTAAGACCGGGTGGATACTTGTTTATATCACAAATTGGGGTGGGATCCTCTGTTGTTGAGAACCGGGTGTGGGTGTTATGGTTGTTGTTTGATTTTTTACTTTTCTGGACTTGTTCCGATGATTTCTAGTTGCCCAGTAGTTCTTAAACATAAACATTATTACTGAATGTGAAATAAGAAAGGGAACACATGGGTTTTTAGCGTGAGTCGTGACTTGGACATGAATGCTGTTGTGATCTGTAGGCTGTGTGAAGAAAAACCTAGCATGGGTGAGTGCTTGTTTCCTATATATATATAATTGTAGCTTTGGGTTTCTTATTCGCGCCCCACCCAAGTTGAGCACTTAGTGTCGAACACCCCCATTTCATGGGGGAGGGTGTTTTTCCCAACACTATTCATAGTGGCTGGTTATTAGCTCCTTTTCTGCTCTCTTTCTCGGATAGCCCAAGTATCTTCGGGCAGGCTGTGATGGCCTAAGGTCCATTATTATCCCAAGAACCTTTGGGCGGGGTAGTGTGGTGGTTATCCAGGTGTGTGCTGCAGGTGGTTTCCCAAGTGTCTTCGGGATGAGGCATAGGTGTCTTCGAGCGTGGTAGTAGTTGTTTTGGCCTAGGTGTTTGCAGGCGTGGTGACATGTGACAGTTGTGGCCCAGGTGTGTGCGGGTGGGATTTCGGCAATGGGACTACGTGTGGTTATGGCCTAGGTGTGTGCGGGCGGGTGTGGCAATGGGACTGCGGTGAGAATGACGGGATTGTTCCGATGCATAGGATGTCTCAATAACCAGTGGGAAAGTGGCGCGGTGTACCCAAACATCAATGTGCTCTAATTATATATATTACTTGACTTGTATTATTTGGGGAGTGTGCCTTGGTGAGTCCTGGGGTGGATAGTTTACCATGATAGGTGTTTTTTTAATCTTTTTCTCACGGGACTTTAGTTCGTTCCCCCACTTGTGCACGGGAGTCCTTGGTTTTCCCTACTTAGTGTACTTTTATGCTCACCCTACGTATATAAAACTGCTTTTAGGTTTCCAGGAGGACTTCGGGGATCACGCGGGACCATACTAGCTCAGACCTTTGGAGCAGTTTCAGTTGTTGTTTTCTTTTCTTATTTGGTTTGTGGCTTTTACTTTTGAAACATGCATGTGGGAATGGTTTAATTTTTTATTTACTTTTCTCTCTGCCATGGTTTTTTTGGTTTTTCTTCTCCCTATCTCTCGATTCTATAAAATAAAAAGGTAAATGCCTTCCATTTGTGAGAAATTTCTATACCCTTGGTGTAGTCGCAACTCCGGGACCTATTGAAGGTGGGTTTCAGGGGTCATTATCTCTCCATCAACCTAAAGAAGGAAGGGCCTTGCAATATGCTGACCCTTCCATCCTTTTGGTGAAGGCGGGTTGTGACAGAATGGTATCAAAGGTGTGTTTGAGAGATAGTATGGAGTCTGGAGTTAGTCACAGTGAGGATTGCATGGGATGGTAAGGAAACTTTGTTGGGTGACCTTGGCGCGTCAATTAGTCCAGGGAAGACCGGCTAGGTCACGGGATTTTAGGCCCCCCCGTGATCTGATGCAAGGACTCTGGACCTACCGAACAACCAAGTGTGGCCACACTGATTGCAGGGTAGAGACCCTAGGAAAGGTACATGCATCAAATGACTTGTGTTCTTGTGTTTCTAGGATGTCTTGGGAATTAAGGACAAATAAAATTTTAAGAAGTTTTAAGAACGATATTATTCACTACTTGAGCTTAGGCATTCCTTGTTTACCTTGCAGCTATGGAACCTAGAAGGCGACCACGTGTGGTACGGGCGATCGAGTCCCCGGAGACTACCTTGGCCAATCGGCAGAAAGCCGATCGAGAGGAAGAGGATGACCAATGGCAGAAGACTCTTCGAGCCTTCCAGCGATTGGCCCTCAATAAGTATGAGGGCAGAACCTCTGATATGAAGATGGAAGGCTGGCTAGAGGAGCTAGTTATAGACTTCGGCCTGATTCGGGCCCCGACCGAGTACTGGGTTCCTCTGGCTGTCAGCCAGATGTGGGGAGCGGTGCGTCAGTGGTGGACGCTTTACCTGGGGAAGAGGAGGGAGTCTGAGGTGGCTTGGGTGGACTTCGAGAGGGAGTTCCGGGCAGAATTCCTCTCCTAGACGATGAAGGTAGAAAAGAGGCAGGAACTACTCGCCCTCCAGCAGGGGAGTATGTCCTTGAGGGAGCTAGGGATAAAGTTCAAGGACCTCCTACGTTTTGCTCTGGACCTCTTTCCCAACGAGGAGTCTTGGGAAAGACGTCTAGAGGAGGCGCTCCGACCCTCCCTCCAGTATGCTGTTACCCCCCTTTACCATGTCGACGTACTTGGAGGTCCAGAAGAAGGCCGAAGTGGTGGAGCGGATGCATTATATAGGGGGAGTGTCGCGAGAGGGGATCCAACTGGGACCATCGAAGGGGAAGGCCGTCAGCAAATGGCCTCCAGCGTCAGGACCCTCTAGGTTCTGACCTGCAGGGAGCAGGCCACAACAATTTCAGTTTTGATCCCCAGGCCCTCGCCCGTTTCCTATGGGCTCGGGACGCGGTGCTTCATCTGTGGGAGCCATGGGCATCTCCGGAGTCAGTGCCCCGACAGGGTGCAGTACAGCAGTGGCAGTCAGCCCCAACACCCGCCCCAGCAGTAGCTTCCAGCCAGACCTTTCTAGCAGCAGCATCAGGGATAGTGAGCTCCCGCTCCTCCGAAGGCAGACATGGGAGGAGGCCGACCTCAGGGCGCTCCACAGGGACCTCGACCAGGGCGTGGTCGGGGAGGTGGCCGACAGCCGAGGGGAAGGGGATCTGGGTGTGGACAGTTACACGCTGCAGAGGCAGCAGTTCTAGAAGGGCCAGAGGTTGTTCGAGGTACGATCAGTCTGTTTAGCACTCCTGTTTATACCTTGATGGATACCGGAGCTTCTCACTCCTTTGTTGCGCCCAGCCTAGCCCGTGCCCTAGGTTTAGATGTGGAGAGACTTCCAGTGCCCCTAGTGTTGAGCACACCCGTTGGAGGTCAGACCGAATTTTTGTTCATTTGTCGAGGATGTAGACTGATGTTAGGGCCA
Source organism: Viscum album (assembly GCA_963277665.1). Taxonomy (NCBI): domain Eukaryota; kingdom Viridiplantae; phylum Streptophyta; class Magnoliopsida; order Santalales; family Viscaceae; genus Viscum; species Viscum album. The sequence goes on along the minus strand of OY728157.1, from coordinate 447,491,498 downwards.
CATTAGTCGGTTAGGGATATTCTTCTGCTACAGATTCAGCCATATGATGTCATCCTAGGCATCGTCTGGCTTTTCTGTGTGCGCCATCATCGACTGTTTTTAAAGAATGGTGGTGTTCTCAGACTTGGACAGCCAGCATGTTACCTTCACCGGTGTGAGGGGAAGTCCGAAGGGAAACATGAGAGAGGAACCTCTCCTCTCCTTGTTGAATAAGTTGACCGTATAATCAGTAGATGCTGAAATGGTGGAAGTTCCAGAGATCGTCCGTGAGTTTATGGACATCTTTCCTGAGGAGGTGACGACTCTACCCCCTGGACGTGATATCGAGTTCGGGATAGACCTACAGCCTGACGCTCGTCCAATCTCGATGGATCCTTACCGGATGGCACCTTCAGAGCTATGGGAGTTGCAGATACAGATTGAAGATCTGATGAAGATGGGTTATGTTTGTCCGAGTGCGTCACCCTGGGGTGCTCCGGTCTTGTTCACAAAGAAGGCAGATGGTGGTATCAGGTTGTGCATAGAATACAGGAGGTTGAATCAAGTGACGATCAGGAATCGCTACCCTCTCCCAAGGATAGATGATATTTTTGACCAGCTGAAAGGGGCAGGATGGTTCTCGAAGATCGACCTGCAGTCTGGGTACCACCAGTAGAGGGTGAAAGAGAGCGACATCCTGAAGACAGCGTTCAGGTGCAGGTATGGACACTTTGAGTTCGTAGTCATGCCCTTCGGTGTTACGAAAGCCCCAGCTGTGTTCATGGGGCTTATGAACTCCATCTTCCGGGAGTACCTAGATCGGTTCATGGTTGTGTTCATCGACGACATCCTGGTCTACTCTAGATCAGAGGAGGACCATGCAGAGAACTTGAGGACAGTTTTGGATGTCCTCCGACAGCACCAGCTCTATGGGATGTTGTCAAAATGCATGTTCTAGACACGATAAGTGAACTTCCTCGGGCAAGTAGTGTCTGAGCCGGGGGTAGATGTCGACCCATCAAAGGTTGAGACAGTTGTTTCTTGGGCAGCACCCAAGAATGTGGCAGAAGTCCGAAGTTTCCTCAGGCTGGCGGGTTACTACCGGAGATTCGTACCCAACTTCTCCCGAGTAGCAGCCCCTTTGATGACTCTGACCAAGAAGGACCAGGATTTCGTATGGAGTGACCAGTGCCAGTCAGCCTTCAGCTATCTGAAGGACAAGTTGGTCAGTGCCCCAGTGCTGAGATTACCAGAAGACGGGGCAGCTTATGAGGTGTTCTGTGATGCTTCAGGACAGGGCCTGGGGTGCGTGTTGATGCAGCAACAAGGGGTGATCTCTTATGGGTCCAGGAAGCTGCGTTCCCATCAGCGTAATTACGCCACCCATGACCTGGATCTTGCTGTGGACATTTTTGCGCTAAAGTTATGGCAGCACTACCTCATAGGGGAACGCTTTTTGGTCTTCACGGACCACAAAAGCTTGAGGTATATCTTCTCCCTGCGTGACTTAAACTTCCGACAACAGAGATGGGTGGAGTTCCTCCAGGATTACGACTTCGAAGTCTCTTATACTAAGGGAAAGGGAAATTTGGTGGTCGATGCCTTGAGAAGGAGGACGCAGAAGGATGCGGTTCGAGAGTCGGCAGACGCCTGGAAAGCGATGGGAGAGTTGGCTACCTTCCACCTAGATGCGATGGTGGATGGTGATAGGGGTTGCCTATACCAGATGACGGTGCAGTCATCCCTGTTTCAAAAAGTGGAGGAGTATCAATGGGGAGAACTAGAGTGCGAAGTGATGCGTGACCGAGTTGACCAGGGAAATGCTCCAGAAGGATGGACATCGGATGGTCAGAACCGAATGCTTTTCTAGAAAAGGTTTTTTGTTCCAGGGGTGATATGCGGTAAGGTTCTCAGTGAGTTCCACAACTCACCCCTGGCGGTACACGCAGGAAATTCCAAGGTGTACCAGAGTTTGAAGTGGCAATTTTTGTGGCCCGGAGTTAAGCGAGCGGTGGCAGAGTTTTTGGCCAAGTGCCTAGTGTGTCAGCAAGTGAAGGCTGAACACCGAGTTCCAAGCGGCCTACTATAGCCTCTAGTTGTCCACGAGTGGAAGTGGGATGACATCTTGATGGATTTCATCACGGGACTACCCAAGGTCCAAGGAGGATACGACGCCATCTGGGTGGTAGTGGATAGGTTGACGAAATTGGCTCACTTTCTGGAAATCAGGGAGTCGAGTACCGTGGATGCTTTGGCACAAAAGTACGTGGATGAGGTGGTGCGGTTGCATGGAGTTACAAGGTCTATAGTCTCTGATAGGGATGCACGGTTTACCTCGCGAGTCTAGAGAGGATTGCAGCTTGCGTTTGGCACCCAGTTACGCCTTAGCACTGCTTTCCATCCCCAGACAGATGGACAAACAGAGCGCACCATCCAGACCTTGGAGGATATGCTGCGAGCATGTGTTCTGGACTCAGGAGGATCATGGGTGCAACACTTTCCTCTGGTAGAGTTTTCCTACAATAATAGCTACCACTCTACCATTGGCATGGCCCCGTTTGAAGCTTTGTATGGGAGGCCATGCCATTCGCCTGTGTGTTGGACCGAAGTAGGAGAGGTAGGCATCCTTGGTCCGGAGGTGGTGCAGGAAACGACAGAGAAGGTTCAGCTCATACAGGAAAGGATGAAAGCGGACCAGGACCGAAAAAAGTCGTATGCGGATACCAGGAGGAGGCCCTTGGAGTTTGAGGTTGGAGACCACATGTCCATGAAGGTCTCCCCTCGGCGTGGGCAGCGGAGGTTCGGTAAAGGGAGAAAACACTCTCCTAGGATTATTGGACCCTTCGAAGTGTTGCGGCAGGTTTGCGAGGTGGATTATCAGCTAGCATTACCACCGCCTCTAATAAGGATACATGATGTCTTTCATGTGTCCCAACCCTGTCGGTATCTGCACGACGATTCACACGTCTTTGATTGGGGCGAGCTGGACGTTGATAAAGACATGACCTTTGTGGAGAGACCAGTGGTGATTGAGGATCGCAAGGAGAAGGTTCTTCGTGGATGAACCATCCCCTTGGTTCGTGTGTTGTGGAGACATGGTGGGCTTGAGGAGAGTACGTGGGAGAGGGAAGCACAAATGCGTGCCCAGTACCCAGAGTTGTTTTGAGCTTTGTTCCTTTTTTCACCTGTTGAAGTAGAACGTTTTATCCTTTTTACTATGGAATGTACTGGTTTCTTTCCTCTGTTTGTGTGGGAAAAAGCCCTGGCTATGGGGGAGGAGAGAACCCGACCCCTAATCAAGACTCATTACGGTGGATGCGATTAAACCCGTGTGGGCGAGTCAGTGCCGCCCAAAGCGGATAATATATTGACATAGGGAAGGAGACTCCCCAACCCACATGCCCGGGCAGTTTGGCATGGTATGTTGCTTGGTTCGTGGCAGGGAAATGTTTTAGTTAGCATGAGTTCACTCTTAAGAGGTATCTTTCGAGGTGGTTGTTCAGACCCTCTCTTCCCTTCTGGTTTGTTTAGATTCTCGAGGAAGAGAATCGTTTAAGAGGTATCTGCTGTAATGGCCCGGGTTTTTGGGGCCCATTACTTTGTGAAAATCGCGTTTTGGGTTTTATGAACTGGGAGTCATGGTGGTGTAGGCCTACTGGTAGCCTTAGCCTACCAGTAGCTGCTGCCTACCGGTAGCTGCTTCCTACCTGTAGCTGATGACTACCGGTAGCTTGGCCTATCGGTAGATGTTGCCTACCGGTATCTCGGCTACCGGTAGCTGCTGCCTACCGGTAGCTCGGCTACCGGTAGCTGCAGCCTACCGGTGGCTCTAGCCTATCCTGTGGGTTATTTCTAGTAATTCTCCCTTCAACGCAAATAGGGTTTTAAACCCTATTTTGACTTGTTTAAGCGCGTTTTAAAGCCCATAATGCGCATAAGAGTTTTAATTAAATACTTAAACAATTAATGAGTCAGTTTAAACCACCCGACCCACGAGTGGAGCCCAGTGGTCAACCCATGACCCCGCGCCTTACGCGGTTTCGCGTTTCCACCTCAACCGTCCCCGGCTCTTATAAACTAAGGGTTAGCTGTGGTTTCTCCTTTCCTCGATCGTGGATTTTCACAAAAAGATTCTGGTGCATCTGGCGCATCGTTATCTGTAAAGTTCGGCGCCCCCGGCCTAAACGTCGATCATCTATCAACAAGTAGGGAATTTCTCCTTTGCCTCTCTGTTTTGCGTATCATGCGGGGTGGGCGTGCTTTCCATTCCGTAGAATTGGATAAACCAGACCTAATTAAAGATAATGAATGAATTCCATAGAGAAAGGAGGGGGGATGTTATCATTGATGATGTCTTATTTTTTTTTGATACTGTTTCTTTTATGACCATCTTGTTGAGTTGTGCTGGCTTGTGCCTTCGTAAAATCGAGGCCGTTGGTGGTCGTTTTTTGTGCACTAATGAACCACTTCTGATGTTTTAAATAGCTTGTTGTGGTTGTAAACTCCTGCTGTGAAAAGTAATCAGTTAATCACGTATATCCGGCCAAATAAATTGAGGCACCAGGATCTTTCCTTTTGCGATAACCCTCGGTTAAAACACACGAGAACTGAAATCATGGAGGGTGTTAAGTCATTTAAATCTGAAAATACAGGCTTGGCCTTGCTTAGTGTTGGTGGCAGTGTTTTGGTGGTTTTCTTTTACGAGTCGATTGCTGGAGATATGGAGGGGATGAGATCCCCTGTTCTTTTATACCCTCGGTGGTTATGTGAAATTAGGGGATATGATCCCCTGTTGATACGGGTTTGGTGGTTTTGAGTTTTAAGATCTAGTGGATACTTGTTTATATCACAAATTGGGGTGGGATCCTCTGTTGTTGAGAACCAGGTGTGGGCGTTATGGTTGTTGTTTGATTGTTTACTTTTCTGGACTCGTTCCGATGATTTCTAGTTGCCCAGTAGTGCTTAAACATAAACATTATTACTGAACGTGAAATAAGAAAAGGGACACATGGGTTGTTAGCGTGAGTCGTGACTCGTACTTGAATGCTATTGTGATTTGTAGGCTGTCTGAAGAAAAACCTTGCTTGGGTGAGTGCTTGTTGCCTATATATGTATAATTGTAGCTTTGTGTTTCTTATTCGCGCCCCACCCAAGTTGAGCACTTAGTGATGAACACCCCCATTTCATGGGGGAGGGTGTTTTTCCCAACACTATTCCTAGTGGCTGGTTATTAGCTCCTTTTATGCTCTCTTTCCCGGATATACCAAGTATCTTCAGGCAGGATGTGATGGCATGAGGTCCATTATTAGCCCAAGAACGTTCGGGCGAGGTAGTGTGGTGGTTGGGCAGGTGTGTGTGGCAGGTGGTTTCCCAAGTGTCTTCAAGATGAGGCCCAGGTGTCTTCGGGCGTGGTGGTGGTTATTTTGGCCTAGGTGTTTGCAGGCATGGTTACATGTGACAGTTGTGGGCCTGGTGTGTTCAGGCAGGATTTCGGCAGTGGGACTGTGTGTGGTTGTGGCCCAAATGTGTGCGGGCGGGTGTGGTAGTGGGACTGTGGTGAGAATGGCGGGATTGGTCCGATTTGTAGGATGTCTCAATAACCTATGGGAATGTCGCGCAGGATACCCAAACATCGATGTGCTCTGATTATATATATATTGCTTGACTTGCGTTATTTGGGGAGTGTGCCTTGGCGAGGCCTAGGGTGGATAGTTTACCTTGATAGGTGTTTGGTTTACTCTTTTTCTCATGGGACTTTAGTACGTTCCCCCACTTGTGCATGAGAGTCCTTGGTTTTCCCTACTGAGTGTACTTGTATGCTCACCCCACATATATAAAATTGCTTTCAGGTTTCCAGGAGGGCTTCGGGGATCACGCAAGACCTTACTAGCTCGAACCTTTGGAGCAGTTTTAGTTGTTGTTTTCTTTTCCTCTTTGGTTTGTGGCTTTTACTTTTGAATCATGCATGTGGGAATGGTTTAATTTTTGATTTACTTTTCTCTCTACCTTGGTGTTGTTGGTATTTCTTCTCCCTATCTCTTGATTCTGTAAAATAAAAAGGGTAATGCCTTCCATTTGTGAGAAATTTCTATACCCTTGGTGCTAGTCGCCACCCCGTGACCTATTGAAGTAGGGTTTCGGGGGTCATTATCTCTCTTTCACCTTAAAGAAGGAAGGGCCTGGCAATCTGCTGACCCTTCCCTCCTTTTGGTGAAGGCGGGTCGTGACAATGATGGATTTAGGGTGATGGTGTCAGGGCGATTGTGCTAGGGCAACAGTGCTAGGGTGACTTTGTTTGGGAGATGGTGACTCACCTAATAGCGAGTCCTTCTTTATTATTCTAGGACCTTACAGTTTTTCCCCAGTAACATATCTTTCCTCTTAAAATTGTGTTAATACCCTTTTTTATCTATTAATTTTTGTAAATGATTTTTGAAACTCCTAGAAGTCGGGTGACCCATGGGTTACTAAAATGAGTTGCCTTTTTTCCTCGGATTCACAACTTTTACGTGTTTTACAGTTTAGGCCATGTTACCAATTTTTTCCTTTTAAAGGAAATATATTAACTCACATCCATTATCTCCACCATCTATAAGGAAAATTATTAAATCTTAATTAATCCCAACGTGTGAAACCGCCCAACCATGGGGTCGAGCCACGACCCTGGTTTTAAGTACATTGTAATAGTCTCCCGGATTATAGGATCTTGAATTTATTTACCATAGATCCTCTCATGATAGTTCCTTTGAATTATCTAACTTTCACCCAAGAGAGTTACTCCAGAGAAAAATCTTTCCCACGTACTAGAGCCTTCCTACTCACCATTGATGTCCTTAGAGTTCTTTTTCCAGTCGTGCATCCCCAATTGCCGACGTGTGGAGAAAACATTAAACTGCGATCATCCAGGTAGGGTTTTCCTTCGTCTTTATTTAAAGTGCATCATGTAGCGTGGGTATGATAATGTTTCCTCATGGTGTGAATGAATCCAAATCTTAACGAATATAATAAATATGTTTTAATGAATGAAGGGTTGTGTCTGATGATTATGTTGTTGTACTATTTTATCTTTGTTTATGTGTTGTGAATTGTATGGGATTATGCCCATTGAAAATATTAGATGTTGGTGGTCCTTTTCTGCGTATTAATGAACCTATGTTACTATGTGTAAACATGTTATTGAATGGATGTGACATGAAAACTGGTTAATCATGTATAGTCAGTTGACTAAATGGATTCCAAATGAATGAGAATCCTTGTATTATCACCCCAATTAACCAAATGGGTAGAATGAAGTTTAAATGGTGTGGTTAAATCTGAAAACTATGTTGATCTATTATGCTAATAATCTTAGTAGTTCTTCTTGATGCTTGTGGTGTGACATGGAAGGGGATGGGATCCCCAATGTTTCAGTCGTTGTCTTGTGGAATCATGCCCATATGCTGGGACTTGGATTGGTTATAGTACATTGAGGGATCTCACATATCCCATTTGTTGTTTTGACATTACATGAAAACTTGGTGTGAATGCTTAAATTATGGATTAGTTTTTTTCTTCATCAAAGTTTTTTTGACCTATGTATGTTCTAGTATGTTTCCCAGTAGTGGAGAATTATTTATTCTATCAAAATCACTTGAACATGACAACAGGAATGGGTTCAATGGTAGGTGATCCGGTTGTGGATTTTGTGCTTTTGTGCATGTATGATTAGTAATGAAGGTGTTTTGTGATGGCTAGTTTCAAAACTATTAGGTTGCAGTGGGTGGTTGATTACATATATGAAAATATTTAGTTTTTTTCTTATAATCACTCCATCCAAATTGAGCACATCATTCCGAACACCCCCATTTTAAGGGGGATGTTTTTTTTCCAATCACTCCTATGAGTGGATAGCTATTAGCTTCTTTTCTGCTCCCTCTCCAGGGTATCCCAAGACACTATAGGCAGGCTTTGAAATCATGAGTTCCATTATAGCCCATGTTTCTTCGAGTAGTGAATTTTGTGGTGGATTCCCTAGGTGTGTGCAGGCAGGTTTGTTTCCCATGTGTCTTCGGGGTGAGGCCTAGGTGTCTTCGTTCATGGTTCTGGTTGTTCTGACCCAGCTGTCGGCAAGCATGGTTACATATGGTTGTGGTGGCCCATGTTTCTGTTGGGCAGATGCGTGTTTATGGTGGACTAGGTTTTTTTGGGTGAGATGCATGGTTGTGGTGGACCATAAGGTTGTTGATGGTGCGGTGGTGAGACTATAGTGAAAATGTTGGGGGGGGGGGGGGGGTTGAAGCATAATATGTCTTCAATTACTAGTGGGAAAGCGGTGTGGGGAACCCAAATATCTGTTTTTTATTAAAATTACATTAACTAAACTACATTATTTGGGGAGTGTTCCTTGGTAAGGATCGATGTATAGTTTCCCTTTCTTGGTGTTTGAGTTACCTTTGCTATCTCACAATGCATTAGAGTGCATCCCCACAAGTGCACAAGATCTTTTGGTTTTCCCAATTGAAATTTCATGTTTACTCAATGTACATGTATAAAATGTTTTCAAGTTTCCCTGAGGACCTCGAGGACAATGCAAGACCCTATTAACTCAAACATTGGGATGGATTCTATTGTTTTTTCTATTATTTTGTTACTTTTCTTTGGAGTTTTCTTGTACATTGTGGTACGTTATTTTTAACATGAATATAGTAAAAGGGGTTTGGTTTTACTTTAAATTTTTGTATATGGTGTTATTACATGTGATTGTATACCATTGGTATAATTCACCTCTCTAGGGCCTATTGAAGGAGGGGCATGGGGGTTATTATCTCTCCATCAACATGAAGAAAGGAAGGGTATTGCCGTATTCTATCCCTTCCCTCATTTTGGTGAAGGCGGTTCATGACAGAATGGTATCAAAGGTGGTGGTTGATAGATACAGTTGAGTGCATATTTTTTCACATTGAGGATTCCATTGGATGGTATGGAAACTGTGTTAAGAAATCATTGCTTCATAAATTAATCCCTGGGAGACTGGATAGGACACAAAATTTTAGGTCCCACCATGATATGATTCATGGAATATAAACCTATCAGACGAACAAGAAAGGATACACTGATTGGAGGGTAGATACCCTTGGAATGGTACATCCATCATAATTACTGGTGTTCAATTTAATTTTGTTGTTGTTCTAGGGAATTGAAAATTAATAACAAGTTTAAAAAAAATTTAAAATATTACTTCTACAATAATCGGGCATAGGCATTTCCTTGTTTACTTTTTAGCTATAGAACCCGGACGATGACCCTGAGTGGTGAAAGTGTTCAAGGCTGAAGAGTTTGATTTGGTTGATCAACAGAGGGATGATCTAGAGGAGTAATAAGAAAAGTGGTAGATTTTTATTTTGGCATTTCAGCTACACACCCTAGGGATGTATGAGGGAAGCATCTCGAACATAGAGACAGAGGGTTGGCTCAAGGATATGGTGATAGCTTCTAGTATGATCTAGGATCCGGAAGAGTACTGGGTTCCTCTAGCTGGAATCCAGAAGTTGGGAGCGGAAAGTCTGTTGTGGACTCATTCTCTATGTGTGATGAGAGAAGCATAGGTTTCTTGGATTGACTTCAAGAAGGATTTCTGGAAAGAATTTCGTTTTTCCATGATGAAGGCTAAGAAGCGGAAAGAGTTTTTATCCCTCCAGTAAGGGAGTATGATGGCGAGGGAGTTGGGTATCAAGTTCAAAGATCTCTTATTTTTGTCTCCAGACCACTTACCATACAATGAGTCATGGGAAAAAATTTTAGAAGAGGCACTCTAACCTCCTCTTTAGTATGCTATTACTCGCTTCACTCTACCAACCTACATAGATGATACAAAGAATAATAAAGGTGTAAAGGATGAAAACATTGGGAGTTGTTCCCTGAGAGGGGAGATATGTGAGCTCATCGAAGTGGTATTCCACTAGCAATAGGCCTCCAGCCTCATGGACTTCTTTTTTTCGACCAATGGGGAGAATTCCCCAAGATTTCCAGTTTTTCTCTCACAATCTTCACCCTTTCTTTGTGGGGCCAAGAACGAGAAGCTTCATCTATGGATGTCATGGACACCTTCAAAATTAGTGTTCAGACTGAGTGAAGTATAGTGCAGGTGGAAAGCTTCAACGCTTTCCTCAGTAGTATTAGATTCTAGCCAGGCCCTTTCAGTAGCCACAACAGGGATAGTGAGCTCCCGCCCATATGAGAGTAGAGGTTGCTGGAGGAGGCCATCCTTAGGGAACTCTATAGGGACCTCAACCATGGAATGATCAAGGATGGAAATGAAATAAAAGGGTAGGGTAGATAGGCATGGGTAGTTTCACGTCACAGAGGCAACAGTTCTAGCTGGGATAGACGTCATTTCAGGTACGATCATCTGGTTTAATACTCTTGCCTATGCCTTGTTTGATTCATGAGCTTCACAATCATTTTTTCACTAAGTCAATCCCATTCTATGGCTCTATACGTATAGATACTTCTCATTCCACTTGTATAGATTACAACAGTCGGTGGTTAGACCATCATGTATTATGTTTTCCGTGGATGTAGACTAATGTTGGGGCCGCATTAGTCCTGTGGGGATATTCTTCTGCTACATATGTATCCATATGATGCCATTTTTGGCATCGAGTGGCTCATCTCTATAAATTCCATTATCAACATCTTCTGGATAGGGGTTATTTTTTTAAATAGGGGTATCCATCGTGTAGCGTTCATTGGATAGAGAGGATTCAAGGAGGGCAGCCAGTTAGTGGGGCCCCTTCTTTCCTTATAAGCAAAGGTTTCAGTGGAGTCTGTAGAAACATAGATTATGGATGTACTGGGGATCATCAGTGCGTTCTTTTAGGTTTCCCTAGATAGGTGGTGACTGTACCCCCCCCCCCCCCCCCCGACGTGATGTTGAGTTTGGGGTGCACATGCAACCCAATGCCTATCTAATTTCGATGTCCCCCAATCAAATGGTTCCTTATGAATTGTGGGAGTTTCAGTTCCATGATGATGACCAGATGAATAAGGGTTTTATTCCACCGAGAGTGTCACCATGGGGTGCTCAAAAAAAATTTCTCAAATATTGAAGATAATGGGGTTATGATGTTTATAGACTACAGAAGGCTGAATCAGGAGACAAACATGAACTGTTAACCCCTCCTAAGGATCGAGGACCTTTTTGACCTATTAAAGGGAGAATGATGGTTCTCTATTATTGTCCTATGTTTGGGGTATCACTAGTGTAGGGTGGAGGAGGGTGACATCTTGAAGACTTCATTCAAGTTCAAATATGGGAAATTTCTTTTTGTTGTCATGTCGTTTGGCATTAAGAATGCACCAGTAGTGTTCATGGGGCCAATGAACTCCATATCCAAAGAATATCTGGATTAGATCATAGTCATGTTTATCGATGACATCTTGATCCACTCAAGATCACAGGAGGATCACACCGAGCATTTGAAAATGGTTATAGAGGTCCTCTAGCAACACCATCTCTATAAGATGTTGTCCAAGTGGAAATTCTAGACACGAGATGTGCACTTCCTTAGACATATTGTGTCCCTGTCCAGAATATCATTTGACCCATCAATGGTCTAAGTGGTTTTTTCTTGGGAAACACCAAAGAGCGTGGAAGGGGTTTATTGTTTCTTGGGTTTTGTAGGTTACTACCCGAGGTACGTGCCCAAATTTTCCCGAGTTGCGGATCCTTTGAAAGTCTTGACCAAGAAAGACTAGGCTTTTGAATGGAGAGAGAAGTGTCAAGAAACCATCAGTTACCTGATGGGGAAGTTGGTTAGTTCCCTAGTGTGGAGGTTTCCAGAGGAAGGGGTAACGTTTGAAGTGTTATGTGATGCTTCTCGTCTTAGCATGGGGTGTGCGATGATGTTGTAGTGGAGAGTGGTCTCTTATGGGTCTAGGAATTTATGTCCTCACCAAAGTAACTATTCCACCCACAAAATGGATCATGAAGCTGTTATGTTTGCATTGAAATTATAGTGGCATTACCATAGTGGGGAACAGTTCATCATCTACATACATAGTAAGAAATTTAGGTATATCATCTCGAAGTATGACCAGAACATATAGTAGTGGAGGTGGATAGAGTTTCTTCAAAAATAAAAATTGTAAACTTCCTAAACCTCTAGAAAGGGAAATATGGTGTCTGATAACTTAAGCAGGAATTTCTAGAAGGAGGTGGATCAGGAGTCTGTATATTCTTGGATGGTGATGGCGCAGTTGGGTACCTTACATCTGGAGGCAAGGGTGGATTGTGGTAGAGGCTATCGGTTCCCGATGACAGTGAAATATTTTTGGGGATAACAAGGTGAGGAGTCCTATAGGGGGACTTAGAGGATGAAGTGATGTGTGATCATGTAATCTTGGGAAATGCTCTGGAAGGATTGTTGGAAGATGGTGAGAATGAAATGTTGTTTCATGGAAATCAATTTTTCGTTGTGGAAATGTGTGAGATAGTTCTCAGTGAGTTCAAAAACACACCCTTTTTGTACACCCAGGAGTTTCCAAGATGTACCAGGGCATGAGATGTATGTTTTGGTGGAAAAAGGTGAAATAGGTAGTATATCATTTTTTTGGAAAAGTGCCATGTGTGGCAGCAAGTAAAGGCTGAGCACCGTATTCTAAGATGTTAGTTCTAGCCTGTAGATGTCCCGGAGTTGAAGTGGGATGAAATATAGATGGATTTCATCATATAACTACCCAGGGTTCTTGGAGGGTCTGATACTATATGGGCAGTGGTGGACCAGCTGACAAAATAAAAAAACTTCATGGTAGTAAAGGAGTAGACTGCAGTGGATGCCTTAGCACAAAAGTACATGGATGAGGTGGTGAAGATACCTGGAGTTATGAGGGCCATAGTCTCAAATCAGGATACAATTTTTACCTCACAAGTCTTGAAAAGATTGAAACAAGATTTTGGAACCCAGTTATACCTCAGTATTAATTTCTGCCCCCATATATATGGGAAGACAAAGAAGACTATCCATTTGATAGAGGAAATGCTACCAGAATTTATTTTGGACTTCAAGGGATCGTGGGTAGGACACTTTCCTCTAGTAGTGTTTGACTACAAAAATAGTTATCACCCTACCATTATGAGGGATCTATCTAAATACTTGAACATAATACTGTGTAACTTGCTCATGTGCTATAAAGAGGTTGGGGAAGCAGGTGTTCTTGGCATGGAGGTGGTTCAGAGCACTATAGAGAAGGTTTGGATTATACGAGAGAGGATGATGACATCTCAGGACTGGAAGAAGTTGTATGCCGACTTTAGAAGCAGACCCTTGGAATTAGTGGGTGGGGACCATGTGTTCTTAAATATCTCCCCTCAATGAAGGAAACATAGGATCATTATAGGGAGTTAGCTTTCTACCATGCTCGTTGGACCCATCAAGGATTTGCGACGTATCAGTGAATTGTCTAATCAGCTGGTGCTAAAACCACCACTACTGAGGTTCCATGATGCCTTCCATGTGTCTTAGATCTATTAGTATCTACACGATGGCTCACATATCCTCGAATGGGGGATAATGGAAATCTAGTATAATGTGTCATTCGTGGAAAAACCCAGTGAGGATCGAGGAACATGAGGATAATGTGAATTTTTGACAAACCATTCCCGTGGTCCGTTTATTATAGAGGCATGATAGCCTTGAGGAGAGTACAAGGGAGCAGGAGGCACAAATTCATGCCCATTACCTGGAGTTATTTTGAGTTTTTTCTTGTGTTGTCTTATACATGACTGTGATGTAGTGCCTAACCAAGTTAACTATGATATGGTCTATTTCGCTTGTTATTTAATTGTGTGTTATAAGTCTTGGCCATGGGGAGGGGAGGACATGATCCATAATTGAGACACATTATGGTGGGTGCAATTAAACCTGTGTACGATTCAATGGCACCCAAAGCAGACAGTATCCTGACATGGGGGAAGGGACTTTGTAATCTATATTCATGGATGGTGTGACCTTTAAATGTTTGTGTGTTTACTTGGGGGAGAGTACTATGGGTGTATCTAATGTTATTCTAGAGATAAATGAGGTATACATGATCTAATATATAGAGTTTTGTTTCAGCTTTTGAACAACTTTGGGGTGGTTTTGTCTCTCATAGTTATTTTATGAAGTTTTTGTTTGAACCCTCTCTTTTCTTCAAGTTTACTATTGGATTATCATGAATGAGAATAGTTCGAGAGGTATTTGATGTAATGGCATGGAACCCCATGGTCCACTAAATTACCAAATTTCTGGTGTTTGTGGTGTCATGGGGACCATAGGTGAATCATAAAGGAGTCTTCAAAATTTCGAAAATCAAATGAAGAGTGGCACCGATGGGTGTTAGTGGCATGGATTGACTTTACTGGAAATGATGATCATCAATGGAACTGATGGGTTGTCCATAGCACTAATCAACATCGATGCTAGTGGGATAGTGCCATGCTGACAGTTCTAGGGCATCACTACTAGGGAAATGGTACCAGGGCTATGGTTCTAGGGAGAGGGTACAAAGGTGATTTTGCAAGGGCGATAGTGCCTGGGTGACGGTGTCAGTGTGATGGTGCCATGGCAATAGAGACTCACCTAATGGTGAGTCCTTCCTTATTTTTTCAATACCTTTATGTATTTATCGAGTAACGTATTATTCCAGGTAAAATGGATTTAATACCCTTTTCAAATCCTTTTAAATCCAATAAAGGATGTTTCGAACCCCTGGTAGTAGGGAGACCATTGAGTTACCAAAAAATGTGGCCCATTTTCTATAGAGTCACACATTTTTTGTGTTTTTTGGGTTTTCCCCTATTACTCATTTAATTATTTTAAAGGAAATTTATTAACTCAAAGCCATTATCTCCACCATATCTTAGGAGAATTATTAAATATCAATTAATCCAAATGTGTGAAACCACCCATGAGCGTGGTCGATCCATGGCCTGACTTTTAGGTACATCAAAATAGTCTCCCTAAATTTACTATCTGGACATTGATAAGACAAGATCCTCTCTTTATAATTCCTTTAAATTCAATAATGTACTCCTTAGATACTAACTATAGAAATGAATAGTGAACCCGTACTAGAGCCTTCCTAGTCACCCTTGGAGTCCATGGAGTTCTTCTACATGTCATGTATCCCCCATTCCTGGACCAAGGAGAATACATCGATCATTGATCATCCGGGTAGGTTTTTACTTTATCTCTATTTATTGTGTATCATTCGGGGTTGGTATGATAATGATTCCTCGAGGCATGGATGAAACCAATCCATAACGAATATAATAAATTGGTTTTAAAGAATGAAGTGTTGGTTTTAATGATGTTTTTTCTATACTCTTTTATCTTCATTTCTGTGTTGTGATGTATATGGGCTTATGCCCATTGAAAATAGTGGTCGTTGGTGGACCTTTGTTGCGGAATAATGGACCTCCGTTCCTATGTGTAAACATTTGATTGAATGGTTGTTACAGGGAAAATGGTTAATGACATTAATTTGGTAGATTAAATGGATACCCAATGAATAATAATCATTGTGTGATCATCCCAGTTAACAAAATGAAAAGACGAAAGTTAAAAAATGGCGTGTTTATAAATGATTACTCTTTAGCTATGTTTGGCTAATATGAATTGTTGTTCTTCATGATGCCTGTAGAGTGACGTGGATGGGGATGGGATGCCATATTGTTCAGTGGTTGGCTTACTGAACTATGTCCATATATTGGGGCTTAATTTGGATATGGTACATTAATGGATCTAAAAGACCCCTTTTGTTTTAGTGACATTACAAGAGAACCGGGTGTAAATGCTTAAATTGTTGTTGAGCAGTTTTCTTCATAGTTTTTTGACTTGTGGATGTAACTATTAGTATCCTGGAAGTAGATAATTATTTATTCTAAATAAATCACATGAACATGAAAAAAAATGGGTTCAATGGGTGGTTCTATGATTGTGTATATTGTGATTTTTGGAATGTATGAACAGTAACAACTGTGTTTATGTCAGGACTGGTTTCAGAATCCATAGGTTGGGCTGAGTGGTTGATTACCAATATGTAAATATTAATTTTTTTGGTTCCTTATATGCACCCCACCCACATTGAGAACTTCATTTCGAACACCACTATTTCGTGGGGGAGGGTGTTTTTTCCAAAACTCTTATGGGTAGATGGTCATTATCTCCATTTTGATCCCTCTGCTAGGTAGCCCAAGACTCTATGGGTTGGAAGTGATGGCCTGATGTCCATTATAGCACATTCTTCTTCGGGAAGGTTATGTTGTGGTGGATGGACAAGGAGTGTGCAGTCCGGTTTCTTTCCCAAGTGTCTTTGGGATGAAGAACATGTGTCATTGGGCATGGAGGTGGTTGTTCTGGTCCCTTTGTATGTGGGTGTGGTTATGTATAGTTGTGGTGGTCAGGTGTCTACGGGAAGTATGTGTGGTTGTGTTGGACCAGGTGTTTATGGGAGGTTTGCGTGGTAGTGGTGGCCCATAAGTTTGTGGATGAGGTAGTAGTGGGGGTGTAGTGAAAATTGTGTGGGAGGTCTGACGCACGGGATATCTTTAATAACCTATGGGAACGCGGTGTAGGGTACACAAATATCGATGTGCTATTACTATTACTTTACTTGACTTATGTTATTTGGAGAGTGTTCCTTGGTGAGGCTGGGTGGATAGTTTCCGTTTCTAGGTGTTTTGGCTACCTCTACTTTCTCATAAAGCATTACAATGCCTCCCCACTTGTGCATGAGAGATTTTGGTTTTCTCTTCTTAGTATACATGTATACTCACACTACGTAGTCTATAATTGTTTTCAGGTTTCTAGTAGGACATCAAGGATCATTCGACGCCGTATTAACTAAGACGTTGGGATGATTGCAATTGTTTTTTTATTTTGGTACATTCTTTTGGAGTTTTCTAGTACTCTGTAGCACATTATTTTGAACATGCATGTGGAAAACAGAGTCTGGTTTTACATTCACATTCGTTATTTGGTGTTAATAAATATTTTCTATCCTATCTCCCAATAATTTTCTATTAAATGGGTAATTACTTATATATTACATGTGATTATATAACCATGGTGATAGATTCCTATCCCGGGACTATTGAAGGTGGGACTCAGGGGTTCATTAACTATCCTTCTACATGAAGAAGGAAGGTTCTAGTAGTTTTTTTCACTCCCCGCATCTTGGTAAAAGAAATTCCAGAATAATACCCTCTTAAACTATTACCTAAGCAGATTTCCTTATACCTTAAGGGAATTATTGATCCCCACTAGTAAGTGACACATACCCAAAAATCAAACAAAAACTTTGGGGAATGATTTCACCCAACCTAAAGAAACAAAAAATAACACACACACAAACAAACATATATAACATAAAAAATGGAAAAAGTTAATATATTATGTTACTGAAAATAAATAGTTGAAACTAACAACTCAAGAGAAAAAAAACCTTTGTGAAAAATTTCATCCACAAAGGACTAAAACATAGTGAAAAAATCACTCTATGTGATATAATAGAAAAACTCCCACAGTCTCACCAGCAAATACCCATCTTATATGACATATAACCCAACCTTATCACTACAGTGACTTGAATTTCCTTATATTAAAATACATATCCAGGACCATTAACTTCCAAAGAATTATATATGGTGTGTGCCAAGAGTAAAAGAAGGGTCTCACCCTAATGTTCCAAATTAATTCTATAAATAATAATCTAATCATGTTCTTCTATAAATAAAACGAGTCCTGAAAAACTTTTAACAGTTTTATATCAAATTCAATGAAAAATAGTTTAATTCCACATTTTCCATTTTACCATATTTCCAAATAAAGAAGGTAAATATATTTAAATTATTTTCATATCCATATATGTTAGCAGATATACCATGTCAAAAAAATTAATATATCATTTTTCATATAAATTCTATGGTATTATAAAAAACAACACAACCCAAAAGAAGATTTTGAAATTGGCCACGAATCATTTTTAACATCATGCAAGGGGTCACATTAGGTCCTGATATCTTAGAAACCTGAAAATTTCATTGAAAATAATGTACATATCAAGCCACAAGACATATGAATCGAGTCTAGAAAGTAGAGGAAAACCTTGACAATTCAAAATTCCAATGGGTCTAACAAGTCCCCAAAATAATAGACCTATGGAAAAGAACAATTCAGAATGATAAAAACCCCAGATAGTAGATTAAAACTGTTAATGTACCTTTTAACTATGTACCCTTCTATTATAATGTGCTATTATTTTCAAATGAATTCTTTAATCCATTTTCATCAAAACGATTTTTTGAAAACCATTTCATAATTCATTTAACAACATTTTACAATTACAAAAACTTGTGGAAGCCCATATTTTATGAAAAACTAGTTCCACACACACAATAACAATCAATAATATCATTACATTTCATTTTATAAAACAATTTATCAATAAAAGTGAAATGGATTTCTCCAACACATGGCTAGAGACGAAACAAACTAATTCAAAACATGGGTCTCACATGCCCACATCATAGTCCACCAACAAGGTGGAACCAAAAATGAAAATGAATAACATGGAAGAAATAAAAAAAATTATTTATTTTATGAAATTTATTGGTTGTAGAGAGGGAAAAAATAACCCAATAATAAACACCCACTACCCAAAAACCATGAAAAGAATGACCACCAGAAAATGGTCATAGAACAGATCTAGTAGGGAACAAGAAGAAACATAACCATTGGAAAAATAAAGATTCAATGCAATAAAATTACACTACTAATTCAAAAAAATGAGGAATTAGAAATTATCACTCTATTGGAGAGATTGAAACCACCCTCAGTGGAATCATTCACTAATGAATTGATCTAAATCGAACGGGGACTCCTGAAATTACTAGAGATGCCTTATTGGTCGAGATCAAAATGTTATGAGAATAAATGTAATGAGAAATAAATTGAGAGGAACTTTAAAAACCATTCATGCAATGATTATATTCAATGTAATAAATTTATATATATTTTAATCCATGGGGATCACAAATGATTAAAAACATCACAACTTTTTATAAAAAATGTTATTTTTACCATATTCGAGAGTGAAATGGGTAAATGGAATGTACTCTCCTCATTGTATATACAAGATTCATAGAATCTTACCAACAAAATATACACATCATGTACTCCCATTTTATTGTTTTTATTTCCCTGACCATCTTTATAAAGAATATTATTTTATGGAATAATTAAAACACCATGTTCATCCTCTGAACTCATGGGGGAAACAAAAAAACCATTAACATGTTTGTATGTAGATTACCTTAATTTTAAAAAAATATACTTCCCTAAAAATTATGTAATTTTACTCAACAAATTCTTTATATCCTCAAGTGTCAAAATAATCACCCTATTAAATATTAAAACACGTAATCAAAATGAATTTACAAGAATTTCGAAACATAATGTTACAATCACCTCACTACATATCGTTTTGTACCTGAGAAGTAATGAGGAAGAATGATATATTGGATATGGGAACCTCCACTAATCCCTCACCCACTACTAACACTATAATGTTTCATGAGAATTTGATCCATTCCCTCATAACAATATGTAAAATATAATTGAATTCTCATGTGATACTTTAGTGTCAATGATCTCAACTACATTCTCATAAAAGAAATGATTGGGTCTAACTAAATATCTTCCAAACACAGAACATGAGAGGGATCATGATGATATTTCAGGACTTGAAATACAAGAAATACATCAGGAATTGTCATCAACTAAAATGGATATTTCATCCATTATGAAACCTCCCCAATCTACTCAATGATCTCAAATAATTCCATATATCTCAAACTAAATTTTTTCAAATCCCCTAGACAACAGTGACCCCAACGAAGAGAAAGTAACATGAAAATATATACACATTTAGAAAAGTTTGTAGGATTGCATCATTGATCCACATAATATTTCTTCTAAATCTATGTGGTTACCAAAATCCATTTTATATCATAAATCCATGTGAACATCACCTAAACCATACTCAATCCACCAATGAAACATCACCCACATCTGCCCAAAAAAGAGGTGACATACATGAGCATCAATAAAAGGCCTCAAAAGGAAGCATTTTTATTGAAGAATAATAATTGTTATAATTTTACATCTCAACCAGCCCCAACTATTTGTCCCATAATCCACCAAAATCATGTTCAATGAACAAATAAAATCATTTATAACCTAAATCGCTTATTATGTCATACCTATATGTGTGGATGATAAGTTGTACAAAATATAACTTATATCCCTATAACCTCTTGTATATTTCTCAAAAATATAAAATTAAACTAATGATCATTGATGATAATAATGGCATAAGAAACCCCACAGAACCTCATTACCTCATAAATATACAACATACCTAGATATTTAACTTTTATGGTGTATTTGATTGGAATTAATTTAGATAACATTGTCAATCGATCGATCTCTACAAAGAAAACATTTCAACCATAGGAAGTCTACATAAATCCAATAACAAAGTCGATGGATACCTCATTCCATTTCAAAACTCGAATTGGAGGATGCTGAATAAAACCATATGGTTTTCAATGATATTCCTTAATTAGTCAGTAGATGTAACAGAGGGAAAAAAAATAAACAACATCATGCTTCATACCTGGGAATGAGAATTTTCATCTCAGTTCATAATAAATATTCCAAGTGCCCATATGAAAATCCCATGAAGAACTGTGATAATTAAATAAAAACGAACTTTTTATTGATGGGGTAATGATTAGAGGATTCCAAAAACTAAATATTCCATTTAAAAAGAGAGACCAACTGGAAAAAGAAATTCTCTCTATATAGTTTTTATTGTCATCCTATAAACATTTCATATTACTTATTCAGTTATAAAATAGACTAAAATATATATGAATATAGTTGATCACTATCAAAAATTAGGCCCAAAAAATTCTCATGAGTTTTCAGATGCAACTGAAAAAAATCTAGATAATGTTATTCTCTTCTTTTAATCCCAAAATATCATTCAATAGTACATTCTTACCAACAACGTCGTTAATGAAATTTAGCTTCCAAGGTGTGAATAATATATAGAATTAAAAAATATGATGATATTACCCCAACTATATCTATTTAATATTTATGTTATTATGAGAATTGATATAACTCAAAATATTATAGTAGAAAAAGACTATGATCGTTTCACAAAATTCAAAGATCCACCAACAATGAATAGCATGACTAACTATGGAAATTCCTATATCACGAGTTTGGTATTTCTTCTAATTGTTCCAAGATAATGAGAGATTTAAGATACCACAATATTAACTTTCTGAAACACACAACCCAAAATATCACTAGAAGCACAATAAAAACCCATATACACCTTATAAGAGTCAAGTAACATCATCATAGAAGCTAATATCTGAAGTCATATTGATTCATAAAAATAGGACTTATATTTTCATCTTATGTGAATATAACCCCTTTCATTATAAGAGAAGTCCAAATTTATACCTTCATTAAAATATCTATGAGAATCCATCGATAATATCTAACAAGACCAAGGAAGCATTGAATCTGAAAGATATAATGTGGATCCTACCATGGAAAGAAATCCATTACCTCTTATGTATCAATTAATTATACATGATCGAAAAACTCATTCCCTAAAATCTCACTTATTTTATTCATAATTTATATTTCCAAATCATTCCGTACAAATGGTGATATATTATGAATTATAAAACCAAACCCTTATTGAGATCTTCCTTAGGATTAGGTCTTGAAAAAAAAATTCATCTATGAAAACTTCCATGAATGTGTCCATATACTCATGGAATATTTGATAAATCAATGTCATGAAAATTTAAGACGGGTAATTCAGACAAAACAATATCCCAATATATTTGTAACCGAAATATCTACTCTTGAAAGACGTCATTTGTAAATCACACTCTTGAACCTAGTGTTGGTGACAATCTTATCGAAGTCTCATCATTTTGTAAAAAATTATCCCTATTTAAATGATGAAAAAAGCATATATGTGAGGAAATTGATTGATTTTATTAATTTTTACCAAGATAAATTGCTGATAGATTATACACAGTCAGAGAGAATCATCTACCGTCCTAACAAAGTGAACCAGGTCTACCCAGAGAAACACACTATGGTGAAAAAACCCTCCATCACCAGATTGACCAATGGAATCATGATATATTTATACAATATTTTTTCCATACAATAAGAAGGTATGGATAATTACAATTTCCCTAGAACTAGGTCAGTTGTAGACTATACCTCTCTCCTTAAAGAAATATTGAAGAAATATTCAGGTAAAACATCAGGAAATAAATGAATAATGTAAGGAATGTAAAAAATGTCAATTGTTATAGGGAAAATCTACAATAATAGAAAAAACACAAGATCTCTGGGAGGAAATTCATGTCATGACCAGAACTCAGATCCTACTAAACATGAACCACCACTGAGCTCTCATATACTAAAATAAATGAGATTTGCCCATAATAAAAATAAACAATTGGATTATGGGAAACAATCCAATCCATCTCTATGATGACCTCAAAATGATCCATGTTGAGAATAAAAAACCCCATACTAACTCGGCATTAGCTATCACGTAAGCACCAAAAGGACACTGAAACCCCTAACCATTCCCCTCTCTAATAGTTTTTGTTAGCTCCATTACAAAAGAAATGACGCTTGTTTAATGGATAATCATATCAAAAAAATGTATATATATAAATGAGTGGAAAGAACTAGTATCAAATAAATAAATACCTTATAAGGATTCAATAAAGATGGTACCTCTCACCATCCCTAGACCCACATCCACATCTTATGGAAAATCATATACTACATGAAGTTGCTTCACCATTGAGGCCATTTTTTGGAAACCTATAATCATGGAATAATATAACTATTAAATAGAATCCTTTAGATCAAATGATCCCAGACCATATCAATGATTAAACATATTCTGAAAGATTTGTTGCAAATATCCATAACCTCAAATACTATTACACATTTTAGTAGGTTAAGGAAAAGAACATCATTTGTGTATGCATATATCTCACTGATAGAAATTCAAAGGCACACCACTAGAATAATATGTACATACTGATGGGGCCTTATACCAAGAACCTCCAAGAAATCCCATGAAATGGTCCATCCATATTATCCTTTTCCCTATCACACCACTGATGGTTCTACTAAGTGGAAGAGAAGGGAATTACTATTCGACATTTCCTACCATATTCATCAATCCCATCATCTCATTATCTTTTATATCAAATTAGGTTTAAATATTTCAAAAAACTACTTATGATATGATATTTGTAAGTAAAATAAGACGTTAATTGTTATCTTTAATATTGTTATTCTTTATTACCACTAGTTCGAGATGGAATATCTCACTAAAATAATTTTTATTGATAATACTAAAAACATTCCCTATTATAATGAGAGAAACACTTAGTAATTATCCATCTTCACTAACTATAGAAAAATCTATTAGAAGAAGGGAGTTTTAAAAACCCTCCAGTTTAATCCTAAATTCCTATCCTCTTGTACCATGGAATACCATCAACCCTTTTCATGACCCTCAAGTATGAACGTTGTGCACTTAACATTGATACTCATAGCTGTATCTAGGAATTGAACGTTCTAATCAATATTTTCAATGTAGTCCTACCCAAATTGATGATAATTTGTACATTAAATGTAATGTGTATTATAATGAAATAACTATAGTTATTGATCCCTTTCACCTATATCTACTAGATTTAAATCAGTAATAGTGTTCATAGATTGTTATTTATTCTAGTATATAGCACATACTTCTCACACAATCACCTCGATATTGTTTTTATCCATTAATGGATTCCTTTGAGGGGAATTATCTTAACCCTTATGAGGAACTCACTAAACATTTACAATTGGTATACCTATACACATTAAATCAAAAGAAATAATTGGACCCTAGATTAACCTTTTTTGAAACTATAAAACCCATAAAAATGAGATTAACATTATAAACTCAAAATAAGAGAAACACATCCAAACCTCCCATGGTAACATGGGTATTATCATGTTAATAGATGACCATAAACTCATTATAATAAACATCTCACTTATTAAAAATAATATATTATATCAACTAGATGCCACCAGAAAATGAAATTTAAGGGAAAACCACTTTTTCATCCAATGTGTGACGAACCAACAAAAATACCCTCTCAAACTAGTACATGAACCATTGCACCAAATGTTCAAGGGGAATTACTGATCCCCAGGGGCTGGAAAATGGATCCCAAGAATAAAAGAAACCAACAACAATGAATGATTTCTCTCAACTTTAATCCTCAAACATTATAATATATTTATAATAGGGAAAATAACAGAAATGATTAATTTATTCTACAATTAAAACAAAATGGAAGAAACCAGAAACTCAAGAGAAGAAAAAATAGCCAAGAAAAATTATAACCACAAATGATAAAAATAATAGGAAAAATAAAACTCCATTTGATGGAATGGGAAAACTCTACTAAACTCACCACCACCTACCCATATCACATGGTAGAAAATGTATTGCATCACTACGGTGCATTGAAATTATATACATCATAATACATGAATGGGTCCATGAACTGTCAAAGAGGTATGAAGTGAGTGAGATAACATGATCATTTTCCTCTCAACCAAGTGTTCAATAACAGATATCTAAAAAATAATCATAGCATGAGCAACATTAATTAAAACAAGGCATGATAACAGTTTAACTATTTTATATAAATAGAATAGAAAAAGGATTAATTTGCAATTTTTCTATATTTCTAAATAATGTGTCCAAATATGTTTCAAACTATCTCATATAAATTTATATTAACCGAAATGTTAAGAAAAAACAATTAAAATCATGTATCATATCTCATATCTTTTAAAAAATAGTACAATGAAAAAGAAAAAGATTGAATTGGCTATGAAGCAAAGGTAACATCACACGCCAGGGATTACACTTGGCCAGGATAGCTAGGACAGTCATAACTAATATATATATTTTTTTACAAGTTTTTCCACTAGATATATGAATTGATTATATAGAGTATCGGAACACAAATACAAGTGATCCTCTCAGTAGGTCGAACTTTTTTATAAAAACAACATGCAGTTGATGCTGAGGAAATCCTAATGAGAAACCCTCAAAAGTGGAGGAGACATATTAATATACACTCTAGACAATTAATCAAGGGTTATCATGTGATCTATTGTCTAAATCAATTCATTGGATAATTTAAAACAAACCATTCCTCTAAAAACACTTTGAAAAATATATCTCAATTCTTTAAAACCCCTTTTCTAATTTCTTATACCTAGGGAAAACAATATTTTATGGACTTAAAGTTACACACACACAAATATAATCAATAAAATGATTGTATTTAATTTAATAAAAAAAATTTATAAATAATTTCAACACATTTCACTAATATAGGGTAGAGAGATAACAACCTAAATCAAAACATTGGCCGCACATGCCCATAGAAAAATCCAACAATTAAAATGAAAAAGAATTTAAGAGCTAGCCCTAAAAACAATATAAACATACTATAATTTATTCAATTTATGAAAATTATTATATGATGATGGTAAACAACATAAACTTCAATATATTAGACCCGCCACACCATTACATGAAAAGGAATTACCCCCGAAATAGGATCTCTTAAGGGATCCCACAACCTTAGGTATATATTCAAATAACATTACGACAATGTTATAAAAATGTATTTTTATATAAACAATATATATATATGTATTTGTATAATAAATTATATTATATTGAATTATTTATAATTATTTTTATTATTTTTAACAAATATTAGAATAACATATACCAATGAAATGCTCATTAAATTATTACAGGTGACATGTAGTATTGGTTTAGGAAAGGTATTGGTAAAGGAGGATGTAAGGAACACATATTCCAATAGATTGTCGAAACTATTTGTATATAAGACAGTAAAAATATCTATTCCAATGATTTTTCAAAAAACATTTGTAAATTTGGCTATATACCATACATATACTAATAGCGATTATCACATTTTAGGTATAATCTCAATATAAAATGCCTAAAAAATATTTCATCAAGCCGTTGGTGTAGGTGGACATATACCATACATATACCAATGATTTTCATAAAATATTTGTATAGGGTCCCATACAAATGGCTTTCCACAATATTGGGATATAACTATGGATATATCATAGATATATTCTTGTATTATTATAATTAAAATGGAACCTTTTGAAGGGAAAACCAAACAACAAACCATAACTGTTATATAGATCAATAGAGTTTAGTCATTCCTGAGACACTTCTAGTTCTATTTTTAGAATAATAACCAAATAATATCTAGGGTAGGATTTTGAATTTAACTAGTTTTCCACAATAATTATAAAATAGTTAACTATGGGAGACCTATTCCTCAAAACACCCATCAAAGGAAAAAATTCATTATCATGGGACAAACACACGCTATACTGATCAAAAACCCAATCAATCTCAGATAATTCGGTAATGAACCCATGGAATTAACATATTTATTTTTATTTACATTAAATAAATAAAAAATAGAAGATTAATCTATTCAGGGGGAAAATAATCTGATGAGAATTGTGACATAAAGTGATTTTAATGTATTAAAAATATATAAAGGGTCACCCCTGATAAAGGAGACCCACATCCAAATAAGGATGAAAGAGGATAAATAAGATAAATAATAGAGTATTGAACTGATATTCACCAAACTACATTCCATGATCAATAAAAAATGCACTATTATGGAAAATGAATTCTTACAGCCCCACTTTCTGTCAATTCAGGTACATCGGACCCCCATTTGTGTCTGGGAGTTGGAGGCTGAGACGGCTTGGGTCGGCATTCGTGGCGGAACCCGATGCCATTATTCTCCACTTCCCTTGCTGGACTGCCCATTGTGTTTTGACTCCACATTAGTCGATCTCTATTTGTGAACTAGGTCAACTTGGGTTTGTGCTGGAGGAGGGATGGAAGCGGTCTCCGCTCAGGTTCTTCGTCGGCACAGATCTGGATTGTTGATGTCAGTTAGATGTCTATGATGGAAGTTCAGTTATCTCCTTTGGTCAACTATATGTCTTCTATCATGGTCACCTTCCTAGGTCTCCATATGCTCAACCCTACTCTAACATCCACGTCCTGCGCTCCTTTCCTTGTTGGTCTAGCACGCGGGTCCTCAAGAGGCTCTGGGAGGTGCGGTTCGAGTATCTTGTGGTATCTATGTGGGCATTTGCCTCATTGATTGAGGATAGAATTAGGTTATGTTTTTCAGGTATCTGTTATTGTGGTGATGTTTAGGTAGTTGGTGGAGATGTGTAGACTAGCATGGTTTTGTGGAGGTTTTATTTTTGTTTTCTCTAGAAATAAACTCCAGCTGTGTTGGTTGATGATGATTTTACTGAAGGACGTTGGTGGAGATGATGACGAAGATGTTGGAATGATGACAGTGAGGTTCTCACCAGCATGGTGTGATCTCTGGAGCGGTTCTACAGCGATGATAATGGTGATGTAATGATAAAAACGAAGCACATTTCCCAGTGGCAGCATGATTTTCTGGATTTGTTGCCGACGCGATGGATCCCATGGTGACGCTATTGTCTTATAGATTTTGAATTTGGATATGGTTTTAATTTTGAAAGGGTCAGGCGTAATTTCTGTGGTTTCCACTTTTCCCTCAAAGTGGCTTTTTAGGAAAAAAAATGAATTGGCCAATTATTTTTTGAAGCCTATTAAGTCCATAGGTTCAAGGTTAGTAGGTTTGGGAATTTGAATGTGTAAAAATTAGTGGTTTTTTGGCATTACAGGAATGATATATATCATTAAAATCTTTATTTCATGTTTTTGTCACATATTGTGTCAAAAAAATGTTACAACAGTGTAGTCACAATTTAATTGGGTAGCATGGTTTTGTTGAAAAATATTGACAAATAAAAAACCATGTTTCCAAAAAATTTATAGGTTCCATGTTTTATAGGGATTGGAAACATAAATACACAAATCATGCATTGTAAACATTCATGGGATATATGGTTTCCTAAAAAAGGATTCACACTCAAAAAAACCATTTATCATAAACAGGATCCCCTAAAAGGCTTCTCAAACTCCTATATTTTCCCAAAAACATCATAGAACATCACCAAAAAAACGAATAATCCAAAAAATGGAAGAAAGATCAAATTTACATGGGAATTTATATATGTGACATCATTAGTAGTTATAATATCCCCACTATATTTCTTCAAATCCCTAAGACATTGTATTATGATGTGAAACATGTCTCTTGATTTTCCCCGACCATCTTCAATAAAGTGTTATATATACTCCATCCCTAAACCCCAACTAACCACATCACATATATTATCATTTATAAAATTCATCACCCTTACATTGTTTGAATTGAAAAATAATGGGAGAATATGATCCAAATTTTTTTTTTCTAAAATATTATTTTTACTGAAATAGTTGAACACGAAATGATAACAGTTCTTAAAAACAATTATTCTATACCAATCATGATGTTTTACAACATAGAAATTTATATACAAAACTATATTTTTTATGTCTAATGAATGGATTAGTGTGGCTATATTCATTAAATTTTAATCAACCAAAGACACATGTTAATTACGAATACGCAATCCTTGTTCTTCATTCTGAGTAGAACCAATGATTCATATTAACTACTAGAACTAGAATATACTATTTTTTTTATAAAGGAACCATCTAATCCTACAAAAGATATCCATTCCTTATACTATGACATTAATGTATTTCTAACCCTCCAAATTCAACTTCAACTGCAATCACCAGTTTGTACAATACCAATAAGGATCAAGTAATGATTAAAATTAGAAAAAAAATTGACACTCGATGAATCCACCGATAATGATACAGTTGTCCCAAAATTCATAAATTAATCGATTTATAATCCTAAATGATAGATGAACCTACTGAAATGAAACTTCCCTAGTTGTTTTATCATCCGTTTTCATCTTCCACAGGGCATTTAACCATGAGTAAATACACTAAGGATCCAAATCCCACTCAGAACTCACTAATTGTTTTCTAAGTCGGAATCCCACATTTAGCCTTCAAAAATATTTTAAAATGAATCTAACGTCATGAACATAATTGGTAAACTAATGCACATGGTTATATAACAAATCAAACCATTGGTGTTAGTATGAACATATGATGGTGTGTTTTACACAAGACTGTGACCCTTAACATGAGAGATCCATTTCACATGTGACCAGGTTGATGACCCCCAACACATTAATTTCCATATTAGTTATCTCGCAATTATTTCATTAGACTACCCAACCCCTAAGTAATTTATTTACTATTTCAATAAATTAAGGTGACCAACCACTCAATCCTAACTACTAATAAACACTAAAAGCACTACAAGAACAATTATTAACCATACCACTATCCATTAAATTGACTCGAAGCCTCATCCAAGTTTATGAACCCTGATCCATATGGGTTTATTACCTTACACATACATCCATTTTGAACCAAAACATATCAATGAAAAACTCAGGTCAACCTAAAAATGGTACCTCAATCAGTTAGCGATTTAATTCTCTTCTATTAAAACATATCCACATTTATCCACTTTTATATGCTATGCCCTACGAGTTTCATTGAAAACACATCGGTTTCAAACTAAAAGGTTGAACCTTGTCCAATTCTTTACTCTAAAAGAGTGAATTTTCCCATAAATCATAGATATCCAGGCCTATAATCACTGACCTTTTCAAAATTTCTATGAACAATAATGTTCTCTCTCTACTGATCATAATAATTACTCGTGATCTCATTCCAAATAGGTATCATCTTACTACCTAGACTCACCAACCAACACTCATAAAACAAGTGCCTGATTGATCAATTGAGGATTTACACATTCTTTATCCATCCTATGTATAAACATCAATGATCTTCACTATGTATTTAATTAGTGTTTCATTATAGGATCGTAGGATTTTAAATCCAATGTATGGTCTATGGTACCACAATCATCAAAGTACACCATGTAATGTGCCAACTAGTGAGAAAAATTCTGTTGTCGCGATCCAGACGATTAAATGACATCAAGTGTTCTCCACTAGATATAGAGGCTTCCAACTAGCTGTGATGGTATGATTTACATATATCATGAGGATAATATACCCTTGTATCAATAATAACAATAATACAAGTAATTAAACAATATAAATTTTATAATTAACAATAACCATAATAACACCATATTAAAGACAGAACAATACCACATGATAAACTAAAACAGGACAACAATAACAAAAAAGAATTAGATTTGATTGGACATTAATGTGTCCAATGTAAATTGAAAAAAAAACTAAATAAAAGTCCCTGAAAACTCCCAATAGTGTCCTGATATCATATCTATTTCCCTCATCTTGGATTCATTCTCACTCTTCTATATAATATTGGGATCATTCACAAATCCATTCATGCATCCATGATTTATATTTAGATAGCAATCAAGAATCCCAAGTAGGGTTTGAGTGAAACTCAATGGGTCCTAACCAACGTCATCTAAAACTATATCCATTCCCTATAGATATTTTCATTTGTATAAAAATTAATTTTTTATTGCAAAATAAATCATTTTTCAATAAATTATTCATTATTTAACTACATAATGGGTTTCATGATGAAACTATAAACATCAAAACCTATTATGGGCCATACTATAGCCTTACCCATACCCAAAGGGATATCAAATCTCAATCCATCATGGGTTTCAATTAATCAATCCATTAAAATACCACATTAATTCAATTGGGGCCTAGAGAAGCAGTATTGAACCCCGTGGTTATTTTGGTCAATTGTCATTATCCCATTACACTGTGACAACATGTATATATAAAAATATTGGGAGCCTAAAGAAGAATTATAGCACTCGGTGGGTATTTGGGAAAGAATTCCCTAGAAAAAAACTCATTAAAAATCATCACTTCCCATGGTTGCAAATTTCAAAATTTTTACAAAAGAGGTTTAAATTTTAAATCCTCAATTTCATCTTATTAGTAGTCCCCAAGGTTGGATATAAATTTCATTAACCGATTTACCATAAATTTCATTATATCATTATCCAAAAAATTATATTTTCACTTGTGGAATTAATCTATTAATTAAATAAATATATAATGAAATTTCCCAATGTGGCCATTGAAATTTCATTTTCCCAAACAGGAAATTAAAATCAAGACTATCGGAATTGAAAATTGACCATTTACATAATGGACATTGATGGAATTTCTCTAAATAAAAATCACTAATATGTCGTGGAAAGATAAAATCAAAAACATTCTAAACATATAAGGCCAAAAACTATGATCAAGATCTAAGGTAATGAAATATATTAAAACCTCGATCTAGACCATATAAAATTGTGTAAAAAATCACCCTTCTTCATTGAAAAAAAAAGTGCGAGTGAGATATAACCAATTGGGGAATAAACCACCTTTCATATAGAATATGATTTATAAGAATGTTCTTAAATTTATCATTAAAGGAGTTATAAGAGAATCAGAACCCCTAGGGAGCTTCTAAAATAATTGGAAACTATTTATGATCAAGAGAGGGGGAAACAGAATAATTATTGTGGTATAGGTTTAGTAACATTATTAGAATTTTCAGAGGAATTAAAACCCATAAGCATGGTTTCATGAGAAGGGGCACACAAGTTTCAAAAACATAAAACACAACCATGTACCTCTATTTAGTGGGTGAAAAAATTATCTCATGTTTCACATGGTCTAGAAAACTATTTGATAACCGTCAATACCCCCACTATATTGTTTTGAAATTTTAAGGGTTTATGGATTAATGGTTTGGAAAAAACATTTTCCAAAATTATTCCACCTCCGACCTCTCCAAATTAGGGGCACAGTTTCTTATTCCATGACATACATTTTGAACTTACCATAAACCAACCATGTACAACCCCTTTAAATTTAAAAATTCCCCATTTTCACCCAAAAATCACCAAATTAAAATAAAACCAATATATAATAAATCATGGTGAAATGGTAACTCAAAAAGTGAATGGGGCATCACCATAATGGTCAGGATCTGAAAATATCCTCACTGTAAAGAATCTCTTCATTGAGATGTACTCCCAAGAATCTCTGAATGATTGATAAATGGAAAATATTTTTTTTATTTCAGGTTTTTTATAATAAATAGATTTATCAGTTTCTATCCCATTATATTGGGTTGATCATTGTGGAAAACATAACAATATACTTCAAACCCATGGTTAACACAGTTTCTCTTGGCTACAGTTAGTAATAAAACAAAAATGGTTCATAGGTATAGAATATTTATCAACATTTGAGGATTTACATAGTCAATAAAATAAATGGGATTCAACCATTGATGTTTTTTCATAGATAAATCATCATATTAACCAATTATTATATTATTTAAACCTATATCAATCTTAGTTCATCGAAAATTAAATTTCAATGGGTGATCATCTAATTCTAAAAAAATCTTAATCAATATAACTACAAAAATAGATGTTCATAGTGGTTTATATTATTTATATGATCACTAAATTCTTATATCCCACGAAATATTTCTTCAAAGGTAATGTCAGTACTTTTTTCATGTGTGAGGTCTTATTTAGATTAATATCAAAAACACACTTTTAGTGCTTATAAAACCAAGTTATATTTATTCTTAATCGTTTATTAACATTATTATGACCATATTTTAAGGAAATTGAATTGAGAACTACAAAATATATAATTCATCAACATACTATAATGTTCAATTGTATATAGTCGAATCTCATATACATATCACAAATGATTCATCTATGCATATTTCATCCCAATTTCAAAAATTTACATTACCTATCTTTGATACCAAATATGGAAACCCTATCATTAAAAAAAATCATTATTTCACAATTGATATCAATTTTTAATAAATAGAATCCAAGGATCAGGATGTATGAAATCATTGGATGATTACCCAAAAAATTACATCATCTTAAATATTAAAATAAAATCATTGTTTAAAACCATACATAGTTATAATAACTCCCATATAATAACTATAACATCTTAATATACCCATGGGAAAATATATATGTAATATGGGGATCTAAAAATACTAATAATGGAGTGAACATAAATATAAACGAATTCATGAGAGTGAAGATAAATATAATGATATCCTAAATAGGATATCCATAATCATGAAAGAATTTCATACGAAAATTATTTCACAAAATCCCAAACATTAATAAACAAAATTAAAGACTATATCATAAACATATCTCAAAGTTCACACCAGATACCATCATTGTAATGTCTATAATTCCACATTGTGGATTACATTCAGTCCCTAATCCCATACAAAACATCTCAGGTGATATGGATCATTAACTAAATCATTGGTGGGATATATGATTTCAGATCCACCCATCACATAAATAAAAATCGTATATATATGATCCATATGAGAAAAATAAACCATATATAAATCTTATGAATGATAAACCCCATGATAATTAAGTGGGTTTAAAAATTCTGTTTTAAGAAAAAACTGAACAGAAAATCATTATGATTACCAATAAAAGAAGGAAATAACTCATTCAAGGTTGTCTTATTTGAATGAAATACATAGTTATTGACTAATGGGTTCCAATATATGGAATTAATAAGAAGTATCTAGGATATTATTTTACAATAACATATCATGTTAGTGAGGTATTCTAAAACCTATAAAGGATCTTCTAAATAAAGAAACATAATATTTTTCTATAGATATATAATTGAAAAAATTGGTATTTCAATAAAATAGTATGTTTTTTTAAAATTAATCATGGTTTAATTTATCAATGGGGATGAATATTAAAAAGATATTAGAAAATTGAAAATTTCCTTTAAATCAGGTATAATTAAAACATATAATTTACAATAGAATTTAAAAAATTAATAGACCTAAAATGGAAAAGAATATATAAATAGGTATATATTTAACTTATATATCAATAAAAAATAGATGATGTACTTGTGAATAATATTTTATAAAATAAAGAAAAAGAAATTGAATTTGGATGTGGAAAGTCATAAAGAATGTACAAAAAGTTCTTCTTGATGTTCTGAAACACAGATATTGAAATCATGAATTTCAATATAGGATATTGAAACATTATTTTTAGAATAATTGAATTAAAATATGATGTTCACATCACTTAAAACATAGTGAGGTTTTATATTAAAAATATAAAAATATTCAAAATGGGTAATTATGTATATGTACATGAAACCATCATTTAAATGTATAAGTATAATTCTGAACACAGATTCACGATAAAAATTTATTTTTGATCACTATTTTTTATAGTTAAGAATAAATTTTTAACCATAATATTTAGATGTAATTTCCTATATAAAATAAAGGATGAAACTCTAGGGAAAAATATAAAAATAAAATATTATTCAGTTATGAAAAACATCTAATATTTTTGTGAAAAAAATAATAATAGACCATAGAATTGATAAACCATAATGTAAAGGATTTTTATAGGTTCTAAAGAATATTGATATTATAAGTGATGGTTAAGTGTATAAACAATACAAATTAATATTGATGCATACTATAAAAGAATTCCTCAATGAAATGTCATATAGAATGAAATATTGATACTGAATTCAAAATACCCTAAATAAATATATATCATGATTATATATATCCAATTTAATTTATAATAAATTTCATAATGGTGATAAGTACATGAATGAAAATATGACTCAAAGAAAGAATTTGTGGGAAGAAAACCATACCTTATTTATAGATTCATTTTGCGCAAGCGCCTTATATCCAAAACAACAAAATTAAATTTATCAAATATCATCATATGAACCATATTGTTCATTATTTAATTTAATAAAATCAATTTATTTTCATGAGAAATTTATTTATAACATATTTTTCATTCCAACATCGGTTACTTTCAATTCATACAAAAATATATTAATAACTCCTTATATATGTTGATATCGATGGAATGTGTTGTAAAATAGTTTCATAATTTACTGAATAATAATCATTTGATATGAATTTTTTAATATTAAATATTTTTTATGTCTATAAATTATAGGTGATGTTACAAATGAAATCCATTGCTCATGTAGGTGATAGTTTGGACATACACATGATTAATGTTCCCACTTCACTATGAACGAAAGGGAAATAAATTAAATGAAAATTATATAATTAAATATCTTATTTATTTTATATAGATAAAATTTATTTCGAAATTACCTAATTTTTATATTCCATAAATATTTTTGTTGCAAAATGAGTGATGTAACATTATGGGGGCTATAATCTATGGAACGAAATGGAAAAACATTTATATTTATTGTTTTATGGAGAGGAATATACAATTTTTATTTGATTAATATAATAACATCTCAAGATAATAATGATATTTATTACATTATATTCTTTTGAATATAATATATTATTACTAAAATGATTATGTACTAAAAGAAATGAATAAGGTAATACTAATTTTGATATCTTGATCTTCCCATTGAGATTTACATAGAAGTAAAGGCCTTAGGATAATATATTGAGAATATAAAAATTAGTATTAGAAAAATATATCTATTTGAATTATTTATGGAAGGGGATAAAGTATAACATGAATGGGTTGCGTAAAGATGGAGAGGTAGAAGTGATCCCCTTTTATAAGTTATTAAATGGTAAATTTTTTGAATTCCCATCACACTTCCATGATATCATTACACCACTACAAGTTAAATGACTCCATAATTTTGATATAATTGTGACTATTTTGATATTAGGTAAATAATACCTTATAAATAATATTATACATATGTTTCAAACATTTTTCTTTAATTGTTTCATATGTTTATGCATAATTGAAAATTTGATTTAAAATATGGAAACTATTTTTTGAACAAATTAATTTAAATTTTACTAAAAAATACAATGGAATGGGTTTTAATTTTTTTATTATGTATGAAAATAAAATATAAATTTTAAAAAGTTAAATTTATAAATATTAGACAATCAACCATTAAATTAAAATATATAATATAAAAAAATAATTCGAGAAAAATGCTTTTAAAAATTATTTGTTCCTAAATTATATTTTGTATTAATTAGTAACCAAATGAAATTTACTACAATTATATGTATTTATGAACATAATATTATATTTAAAATTTATGTTACATAAATTTTATTGATTAAAAAAATACAATATTTTAATAATATAATTAATTTATAAAAAACTATTTCACTATTGTCACGTTATATAAATTTAATCATACTATTGTTATATTTATGCATAAAAATATAATTGAACTTGGTAAATAATATTTTATTTTTAAATAATTCATAAATAAATTATGTTATATTTAATTTATGAAATACAATATTTCAATTTTTTAATATAAGTTCATAAAAATAGTTTTTCTGAGAGGAATATAACTTCAGTTTCAAAAAAGTTATAAGTTTTTTATAAATTCAATTATTAGTTTATAAATACATACATATTATATATATATATATATATATTATCAAAATATATTATTAAACATTGATTTAATTGTTTTATTATAGAACCGATTATATTTTTTACAAATCCATATTTTTACTATTCCTTAATAAATCTGTTATTTTAGAAAAATCAAAAAATTCACAGAAATTTAATTTTGATATATGATATAAAAAATTACGAATATTTTATAATATTAAAATTATAAATTTCTAAATTTTACTTACAAAGGAAAAAATATAAAATATAGTTAAAATAACTTTTATTAACAATCAAATTTTTTTAGCATTATGTGTTCTTAATAATATTCAATATCATTTTATAATTTTTTGGTATTAATATATAAATTCATATATAATAATTTTTAAATTGGGTGAATTTAATTAATTGGGAAAAAATATAAAACATTTAATAAAAATTTTATTTAAAAATTAATATTAAATTTATAATATATACACTTTGAAAAATTACATTAATTCTATATTTCTATTCTAAAATTTAATTTTTCCTACTCCAATAAAATTGAAATATTTTCTTGATCTTTATATATTCATCATATCATATTTTAATAATAATAATAATAAATTTTATACAAAAATTTTATATATATATATATATTTATTATTTTAATATATTATTTTTATTTTGTTTGGAGATATATTATTTTAAATACACCACTTCACAATACCCGAAGTTATTATACACATAAGATATGAGAATGATGACTTTACGTGAAATGACAATATTTTCAATAGTAATATTTTTTATGAACATATGTGAAATAAAAATATTTCATTCTTATATATAAATACCTAGTAATCTAATTCCATTAACTCTTTTAATTAAAATAGTTTTTATTTTAGGTCTAAAAACATGATTTATCCTTTAATTTTATTCTTTCTCATCGATGGTTTTCATAGAATAATGGGGATTATTAAATTAATCTATTGAATATAAGAGTTTCTAGTACTAAATATATTATTCTCTTTAATTTATTACATTATTTTAATTTTATAGTTATAAATGAAGTAATAATCTATTATATCTAATAATATATTGTATACAATGCAAGATTTTTTATACCATCACTAAAATATTCCATTGAAATGTTAATGTGTCATTTTCTTTGTTCATATATTATGTAAAACAATATGCAATGGAAAATAAGTTATATTGAAATAACAAAAAAACATTATCTATGACTATATAATTAATTATTAACATTAATAATAAAAATAGAAATTTCTCCCAAAACCAAGGGCACTTTAATTTAAATATAATCAAATTATTTCTACATATGATGATTAATTAAACGACCTTGATAGGGATCAATAATAAGTAACCAACTGAATCCTCTCTTATATGTTATCTTAGTGATATGTGTGTCTCAAAATTCTTAGTGGGGATCCTCTCAACTTCATAGTATTCAAAAAATATATTTAGGAAGAGATAGATAAAAAGTGAGTTTTTAATTTGAGAAAATTCAAAAACTAGATATATAATATTCAGACTCAACAGCTTACAACAGACTTAAGTATGATTATATATTAATCAATGCATTGACCTAGTAAATCAAAATTTTAACCCAAATTGATGGATTCATTCAAAAACATTCCAAATTCTTCAACACATTATGAATATCATATTAATAAATACAATGATTGATTGAAATTTAAAAATAAAATAATGATATTCAAACTAAAAAAAATAGTTTCTATATTACGATCATAAAAACATGATATCGTAGGTGGAAAATTTATTAGACAAAATTAATAATTTTATAATTTTTATTATTACACATAAAAACTAAAAATGCGATAACATTCAATATGATGTTTTTTCACTATCATAATCCATGAAGAGGGTATGTATACAATATTATGTTCTCACCTTTATTACATATTTCTATCAATCTCCCACTTACACTTATTAGTATATAAATTATTTTAAATGATGTTTTAATATTTTTTGTTATTTAAATATAATGTTATAAACTATTTTTATGATGGTTATTTTAATTAATTTTTGAAAACCAATTCCTCTATGTTTTTATGTCTATCATATTATAATCATTTTAAAAATTCATTACAAAATTAAAAATTCATTCTCATGTTAAATTTTCATATTCTTTCTCAATTTATCTGTCATTGAAAACTATGATATCACTTCTTTAATCACTTATCCTCAATCTCCCTAATCAGACTCCACTATAGTCATCATCATCTTCTTCATTTTCGGCCTTAGCCTCCACCATCCATTATTGTTATTGTTTCTCTCTATCAACCTTATTCATTTTATGAAAAATCCAATTATCTATGGATTGCATTTTATGAGTAGTTATGGTTTTTTTACTAAATTTATTTATTTCACTAAATATATTGTTAATTTTAGCATTTCATGATTTCCATAGTATTTATAGATTTTTTAAGAATGACGAGATGTGTTTAGTTTGAAATTTTCTTCTTGAAAAAATAATTATAAATTATTTCTATAAAAATATTATTAGATTTTTGGAGTGTATTATTGAATTTTTATCCCTCTTATGAATTTGATATTATGCATGGAATTTTTTTAACTATTTACATTTAATATTTATAAAATAATTTTTAAAACTATTTAACATAGTGCATTATTCATTCACTATTTTATTTTGATTTTTTAATTATTTTGTATTATAAAAAAATTAATCCTATATTATTATATATTAATTATAAAACAATCATGTAAACATTTCCATTTAATATGATACAAAAAGAAAATATTTTTTTTGAAAAAATAACTCCTTTTTATATTTAGGTAAATTAATATTTTATGATAAAATTTTGGATTTTTTTTAATTTCTATAGATATATTATTATTATTATTATTATTATTATTATTAATTTAAATTACCAAAATTTACATCCTACCCTATCGAAGTTTATAATGTTTTCCAAAATAGATTTTGACTATATAACTAACACTCCTTGTGATTTATCGATTTTTCATTTATGTTTTTTTAGAAGTGAGATTATGATGATATAGGGAAATATTAAAAGAAATGAGAAGTCATGTTTCAGGTATTTATAAATATATGTGAGTTAAATAGACATTATAGAAGTTATTAAAAAAGACACTTACAATGAATTTTGACATTGTATTCTATGAGAATTTGTGGAATGATATTACTATATAGTAAATTCTACCACAGACATTCATTAGGAATATACTTTTTTATGTAAAAATTTCAATGGTAAATTTAAATTTATATTTTACATCAGAAAATATTTCATTAAAAGAATATTGAGAATTAGATAGATGAAATAAAAAATAGTGAATCATAATACATTTTAAATGGGATATCTATTTTTAATGTAAATGTTAGAGGATAAAATTAATAATTTTAATATATAAAATGTTTGAATTGGATATACTTTTATATATCCATTAAGGGTGTGTTATATCTTAAAATACTAGTATTACAATAGATCTGAGAACATGGAGGATGTTTTGATTAAGATATACTAAAATTTTATTTTGATAAATGGGAAAATTAATAGAATCATTAACTAGATACTATAAAATAAATTCATTAATAAATTTTGTATTTTAAATCATTTTCATGGATTCAACCACATCATTCCAATTTGTAAAAAAGAAATCCAATTTATAAAATAAATTGATCATTTATATATTTATTTTTAGATATATATATATATATATATATTTGTGGATATATAATTATCAAAATATATAATAAAACTAATGAAGAACGTGTGTTTCATTACGAGTCATTATATAAAAACGATGATAATATTTATAATTTTATACAGTTATAATTTTATTGTATTTTTTTCTAAAATGGTAATAATTATATAATTTCAATGTTATAATTGTATTTGTGATATTTATTTTGATTTTTTTATTTAAAAATATGTTGTATTTCCCTAACCATATATTTCATTATAAAATTATTTATTAAAATAAATATCTATTTAAGTAACCTATATATAAGATTATAATTTTTTATTGGTGATAATGTGAAATATTTGGATTCCTCTATGATGAACAGGTGGGAATATGAGGAATTGATTGATTATTTTTCTTTAAATTTCATAATGAAATATTCTAAAGCATGACATTTTTTATCTATGTATGAAATAATAAAATATGATAAATATTCAAAAAATAAATAAATTGAATATCATTAAAATTTTAATGGATTTAATTTGAGTTACATACCTTATATTTATCCTATTTAATTTTTTAAAATTTAATAACTCTTGATGATATGGATTTTCAAGACGATAAGAATGATCAAATTGATGAAATGATGCTAGAAATTTAATTAGAGGAAAATGAAAATGAAATGATGGTCATGTGTCTATATAGGGATTCAAATCCTAATGTTGTTTTAACAAAAATAATATTCACGATGAATTATATAACACAAAACATATAACATTAAGTGAACGGGGACACAAATAATATTATATGACCATTAAAACCCAGATGATAAATTTGAGGCATGAATATAAATTAAAAAATTATAAAAAAATAATTTATAAAGGATTTAGGGAATTTAAATTTATTAATTAATTCACAGTAAATAAGAAATACTTTTAAAAAAAATATTCAAAAATGAATTTTATTCCGAAATAATTTTTATAGATTTTTAATGGAAAATATTATATATTTTTATCACTAATTAAAATTTATATTATAATAATATTAATATTTTTGATATTAGAATAATCAAATTTACATATGATGTTTTTTTTGTTATTTTTTTTTAAATGAATGATTTTTTATTTAATAGGGGAAAATATAGATTATTATTGAAATAAATTTTTTCATTTCCAAAATTAAAAAATTACTTTTTAAAAAATAGTTTCAAAGTAAAAATATATCATTAATATTATTAATTATAAAATTATGATCATTGAAATATGTTTTATTGTTGATTTTCAATTATAAATGTTTTATAATTATTAAGAAATTTTTTCTAAAAACCCTCTTTCCACCATATTTTCTAGGGGAATTTTAAATTAAACTCCAAATTTTTTTGAATATAATATAATAAATTTATTTCACATTTTTAATCACCCATTTGTATATAATATAAAATTATCAATAAAATGTTTGGTAATTATGAATAGTTACAGAGGAAATTAATGTTCACATTGGTAAAAGAAGAATATAATGGGTAAAAACTATGAGCTAAAATGCTAAAATCTATTTAAAACATTATTTTATGTATTTTATTGATTTTATAGAATTAATTTAAGTTTGGGGAGTTAAATAATTAATTTTAAAAAATTATTTTGAATATAGGAAACCAGGAATGCCTTTTGAGGATATAAAAATTATTTAAATCAAATAAAAATTTATTATTTAACTGTTCAAACTAATTTCATGGTTGAATGATTCGATTAAGTTGTTTATTTCCATAAATGTAAATAATTCCTTTTAATAATATTTAACATGAAAAATAATGTGTTATATTTTATTAACTTATTTAAAGGGGAAATTATTTTTACTCTTAATGGTGATATTTCCATAAAATATGTGTTCATACATTTTTTGTTTTTTAATAGATATTTTTTTCAACACAAAATAAGTTGAATATGATAAAATTGATAAGAAATTTCGAATCAACATGTAAAAATCTGATATGAAGACCAAATTATATTTGTCTATATAGTTATTTTATCATGGTAACAAATTTATTTATCACATTTAGGGTTAAAAAGGGGTTAATGTTGTTGAACCATAATTTAAGTAATAAAATGTATAAAAAACTTTCCCAAATGTAACTAGTTGAGTTTATTTCAAACCTATAACAACTAATATTATATTTTGTAGTTTTTTCATGTTATATCTTGATTTTTTTAAAATAAGAAAATTTAATTCAAAAGCATATGGGAGA
Source organism: Viscum album (assembly GCA_963277665.1). Taxonomy (NCBI): domain Eukaryota; kingdom Viridiplantae; phylum Streptophyta; class Magnoliopsida; order Santalales; family Viscaceae; genus Viscum; species Viscum album. The sequence goes on along the minus strand of OY728157.1, from coordinate 447,448,857 downwards.
CGCAACACAAAGAATATAAGAAAATATAACACCATTAAACACTATGATATACATATTTTTTAATGAATTCGAACACATCAAAATATTTCATTACAATGAAATCCATGTTCATCATACGTGACATGAAACACTTAATTTATCTAGCATTAGAGAAAACACAATGTTTAAAAATTGATATATTATTAATGTATTTTTTGTAACACCACCAGACATTAAAATATAATTCCATAGTATGAAATTTAATAACTTGTGGTTTATGTATCACTATGTTTAAAAAAGCATTGATTAATCCAGCATTGAACAATAAAAAAATTTTAACGTTAACTTTTCTTGAAATTTTTTTTGGCCAAATAAAATGCAACATCATAGGTATTAATAGAATAATACTTTTTTATATCTATTAATATTTATGAATAAAATATTGATTTTATGTTAAATTTTATTCTTTTTCAAGTAGTGTACCCAACACATTACAATAGTTTTCTTTGATATCTTACGTTGGATACAACGTTGAGTTACACCGAAAATTATTAATATAATATTATTATTATTTTAAATGGTAATTAATTACTTTCCATTAAATAGTCAAGAATGAACAGAAATAACAATAATACATTTATTACAAATTGTTAAATTTTTTTACGTTAAATTAATAAATTTTAGAGCCTTAAAATGAGAATGAATCCAAATTTAAGCACAAAATGGTCTTACATTTTTAAGAGGTTAGTTTACCACCTTTTGATAATGAAACCTTTTTAAATATAGTTTTTTTCAATTATATATGTTTTATATGGTACAATAATATTATTATTTTGATATGGGAATTCAAAATTTACATTGAATAAAATTTTGGAAATTTTCTGATGAAATTCATATTTGAATGAGTGGTGAAAAATACTATATTATAATTCAAAACATGCTTTTTGTCTAATTTTGTTATATAGTTAAATTATCTTTATAATTTATTGTACAATAAATTTTTATTATTTTTTATAATTTAATCCAATTTTGGTCATTATAAGTAATTTAAATAACAAAATTGTACTACAACACATTTATATCTTTTTATAGTTTTTACTTCTTAAGAACTCACTTTTTGGGGTTTGACAGCGCAAATTAATTTTAAATTAATTTCATCGAATTATTTGATTTGAAATTTAAAAAATGTATTCTATATTTGGAATCATAAGGTCCAAATTTTTGGAATATTTACATTTTTATTTTTTAACATTATGAATAGAAGCATTAGTAATTATTTTTATTTACCATGGTTAAAAGGTAAATAAGGTAAATAACCATAAAAATAATATTACACTAATATAAAACTACATTAACATGTCTCATAATTTTATTTTATTATGTATTTAGGACCATGGGAATCCTTTCATTGGTGTTAGGCCACCATGGATCCACTTGGGTGTGATAGTGACCTTTTATAATTTTTTATTTTAAAAATGGGAAATATAACATCAACATATATCTTCTAAATAAAATAATTTTCATTTGGTTTATGTAAATTATCTCCCATACTATAAATAATAATTAGAAATATAAATTTTTTGACTACATCATGATATTTTATTTATAATTTTTAGATATTAAATAAATATTTATTTATGACACAATGATGATGTAGCAATTTACAATATTAATGAAATATTAAAATAAAGGATATTATTAATATTATTATAAATTTAATTTTAATATTTTTATTCCATAAATGAAATTTATATATTATTATGAAATATTTTATTTTATTTAATGAATTGTTTTAAATAATTTAGGTTGTTATGACTTTACCAAAAATCAATCACAAAATAGTGTCAAAATTTTCATAAATGAGTTCCTCAAACAAATACTCTTTTATTAAATCATTTAAAATTCATAAAAATATATGATTCAAAAAAAAATGAATATGATAAATCATAATATATACAAAATGGAACTTTTTTATGTCGTTTTAAATGTTATGGTAATTAAATTAACCAACAATGTGTAAATACTAAAATATCATGGAATGATTTAAAAGGGTAAAATAAAGATTAAACAAACAATATAGGGGTTAAAAAAATTCCAGAAATGTATAAATTTAATAAGAATATTGGGATATAACCCAAAATGATCTTATATTTTAAATAAATGAGTTCTGGACCACTATAAATCCAAAATCAATTTATAAAAAAATAATATTTCAAAACATTCTTAAAGTGCTCATCCTCCCTCCAATAAAAGGACATCACATCTACTAACTTAATCACAACTCTCAAGATCCTTGTATTGTCCAACTTATTTTCAATTAATATCCCAAGAGTCCTCCTTTACTCCTATACGGATTGATTTAGGTAGAAGGTAATTCAAAAAAGCCTTTTATCTCAAATCTGAAAAGGATACCTGATTTAGAGGTAATGTCTTCTCTAAAGTTCCTTTCCCTTATTTTCTTTCTTCACGTCCTATGATATCCTTATTATATTATTACAGAACAATAAAATAATACTTAATATACTATGATGTTTTTATGAGAATAATTCTAACAACAATTACATACATTCCCATATATTAGAAACGAAGATGTGTTTTCTCTGTACAGTGAACTACAGCCTCAGGAAATGATGATTATTCAATATTCTCCTACCACCTATTATGGTGGCCATTTTGATTGAACTATATTAATATATGATATATATTATATTAATATTTTACTTATGTTTCTGTAATTTTTATTTACCACATATATTTATACTCTCCATAATTTGTAAATATGTTAATTTAATTTGAGGTAGCGGGGACTAAAACACGCTCAAAGTGAAATAACTCGTTCATTCCATTAATGGAATGTATAAAGGATTTTTTAAATGAAATTATGTAACTTATATAACATAGATACTATACTATTTTTATAATATACACTGGTATCATTTAGTTTTCATACCATTAAAATGAAAATGAAATGAAAGTATCGTTCATGCGTACGTTCGACCAACCATCTGAATGAATGATGCATTTCATTACTTATATCAAAATGTTATAGACTATACTAAATATATATATGTTTTATACATATTTATATCTTTAATATTATTCTGGAGATAATGGAAATTTTACTACATGGACAATTTACATCAAAACAAGTTCATTTTCGACTCAAGTACTGAATATCGATAAAACAATTGATATGAACCTAAATAATTATATGATTCATATAACATGGTAATAAGTAATATAAATTGAATAATAAACCTGAAAAAGGTTCTAAAACAAGTAAAAATTAACTTAAGATTAATATTTCGGAAGAAAAAGGAACATAGGTGGTGAGTTGGACTCATGGTAAGGGAACTTTTTAACCTAATTTCTATTCCATGGGTTATTCTTCAACATATAGATTATGCCGTGCTATGATTATGTGAGAAATAAAAATTTATGTCATATCTTCTATTTATATTTTATTGGTGTTTAATTATAGATAATACATATAATCAATCTATTTTATATACAAAATGATCTTTGTAAGGGAAATCATAACTCAAACTCCTTTCACTGAGTTAAATATCCCAATCATTGATTTTGTTTTTATAATAATATTTGTGAATGAACTGTGATTTTTTTATAAATTAATATACACTTATAATGTGTGTATTTATATTTATCACACATAATTATGTTATTTATTTATACTTAATTTAATTGTACAACCTATGTAAGTAATTTCATCTTAATTTACATATCATTAAGACATATTTGTTTTTATGCACCAATTCACTTTTATGGAGTATATACTACAATTTGACATATTATATAATTAATCTCTTTATTCTCATGATATTATAATCTTTTTTAATTTTATTCTATAATTAACTTTATTCATGTATTTTCTCAAGTGGTAAGGGACTCTTTCAGTTATACATTATTTTAAATGTTTTAAGGGTTTAATCTTCTAAATTTTCCCATTATTGTCCATGATTTCATAATGGTTTTAAGGATTTATTTATATGGACATTAATGTTTTAAAATTTTAATTCCATTAAAATTTTATGTGGTATGGGATGCTCTAATTGAGGAATATCTTTATTAAATTTTTAATATGGTTTTGTAAATGGATTGAATATTTCAATATCTTGAATTGATTTCTTGTGATTGATGAGTGAACTATTGATAATTTTAGGTTTTTATGTGTTATGGTTATGGATTGGTAATTCTACATTTGATGGGTGGTTACGTGATAAAACAAATATGATTCTTTCTGTGATAAACCTACGGTGGGTGAGACCATGATATCTATTCAACTCATTGGGTAACAATGAATTGGTAAATGATAAGGTTTCTATTAAAATATTTAGGGAAAATATTGTGATGGGTACTGCAAACAAAACCATAAAGGTTACTCTATTTGTTGTTGTGAATTCTAAAATGTAAGTATTATATATATTCCACAAGTTACATTTATGTTTTATTATTTATATAATGTTTTTTATGAATCTTATGTTTATATGATTTATGTTATGTAGCATATGTATTATGGGTGAAATATATGATTTTGTTAATGTATTTTCTTCGGTATTAAATATTCATGGACTAATTTTTTTATTCCTTATTTTTATTAATTATTGATCTTTTTATGCTCATCCAAGGTTATTTAAATATTTTTCACTGGGTATAAGGAAGGATAATATAATGAAAGAATTCAAAACTATTTTTATCAAGAAAATAATTATTGTTTTATTTAAGGAGTATTATTATTGTGAAAAAAATTGGATATAGTAGATTTGTCTATGTTGTAAATTTTGAGATGTAATGTAATAGTTATATCCAAATAATCTAAAAATATAAACATGAAAAGATCCTCAATGTAAATAAATGATAAATTATTGACTGATCTCCAGATTAAGTAATGTTTTAAGGTTGGGGCCTTATAATTGTTATCATAGGAAACGTTTGGACAACATTAGTGATTGGGATTTTCGGTTAAAAATATATTCACATTATATGTCTATTATTTTTGGTAAATACAAGTTATAGATCTTCTTTAGATCATTTAAAATTGGTTACAAATTGAAGGAGGAGGATCCCAAAAAACATTCTATTCACTTCTAGATGACTTGCTTGAATTAATTATTTCAAAGTCATATCCTGATGATTCTAAAACAATATCAACATACAAATCACTTTCTAGAAAACTTATGAGATATTAGAAACCTCAAATGTACCTCAATGCCATCATGGATCTGGTGTTGTAATTAATCAAATCCTACTATCTCAATATTCTCATCTTTTCATGAAAGGTAAATATTATGAGGGAATTTTGAAATATATTACCATATCAGAAGATTTTGAACCTTATTATGATTTTGAAGAAGGTTTTAAATAATGATACACTTGTGAAACCAACTTGTATTTTCTTTTAAATTATAGTCCATCTGCACATACTTATGGAATTATAAATGGACCACTGACTGAATGTTTTAACTCTAACATGGTTAGACTGATTATAAACATCATGTTTTATCAGGTTCTTCAAAAAAAATTGTCATATAATATTATTTTCCAAAGATAATTTTCATTGAACACCAAAATGACTCATATTGTACAAGGTTTATTTAGATAAAGTAAATCAATGATTTGGAAGGATCTCAAAATCATTATCGAAATTTATGTACCTTTTATTTACGTGATTAAGATGATGATTATACATAGATGACACAATGATAACGGTATGATGATCATTCTATTGGAAATAGTCTTATTTTATCATATAAATGTGAAATAATGTCAATATTTATAAGGCTTCATGAATTCAGAAGTAGAGGTCATTATGAGTTGGGATGAAAATCACACTTATAAGATAACCATTGATGTTAAAACATGTTAGGGTTATCGTGGAGTTTTATGAAAAGAGAAAACCCTCATGATGGGTGACAACCCATCACGTCTAGAAAAGCCATAGGAATCAAACCTACAATTGAAGTGTGACAAGGGTTCATCACCTACCATTGTCCTACGTGAATTACCTGGTTAGTATAACTTATTCTTTTTGTTAAAATAATTTATGGATCAAGAATATTATAATTTTCTGAACATATATTTTATCAAATGGATATCCTTATTATAAGAAAATTATTTGGTGATTAACTTAAAAAGGTTATTTTAGAAAACATTCACTATTTTGGGAACCTTATTTTCCTTATCAAAATAGAAAAATATAGGATTTTTTTGGGGAGTAATGGTAGAATTTTATTTTGGAATAATGTGCATTTTTATTATGGTCATATGGTGATTTTAGTTATTTTTAGGAATTATTATCCTATCATAGGTAATAAGTGATTATTGTACATATTTTACGTATGAGACATTAAGAGTAGTAGATTTTATTTCGAGACAAATGTTAGATTTATCATGGAACACTATATGATCAAATCCTTCTAAATTTTGGATTTTAATTTTAATTTGTACTATATAGAGGAATTATAGAACAATTGTTTATTTAATAGTATTTTTTGAACATTGGTTGTTGTTCATTGAATTTTGGAGATTAAGAGTAGTATTTATCTTTATAGAGGATTATTCTTTTGGGGGGATTATCAGATATTTTACAAACCATTTTGTTTTTGGTTATTGATTCAATATTGGATGTGTAGATAATTAATCTTTTATGGTATATGTTATTATATAAATGTTGAATCTAGTTCTTTAGGATTGGATAATTCCTCATGAATACTAATCATTTGGAGAAAAGATAATTATGTAGTATATATTTATTAAAGGATGAAACTATACTTGAAAAGAATGTATTTTTAATAATGTTCTTAGTGAAGCACATAAATTAATTCCTCGACATTATGAAAAGTATATTAAAGAAAAAACATTTTCACTTTACTTTACCTTCTATGAAATCAAATAACATTTAACCCATGACTAGTTAATGGTTTTCTTGTTGTTAACTTTATCCGGATCATGTTTTCTATCACTCTCTATCCGGACATGATGGTTAATTTTCTCTTCTATATCAATGTTTTCATACATTAATCCCAAGTTTGTGTTATATTTTGTGACCTTTGTAATTATCTTTTATTAATTTAATGTGATAGTTTTATTATCCCTTTTTTATGTATAATTTTTAAGGATGTTACAGAGCCAAATTTTAAAATTCTGAGGAAACAATTTCCAAAAGAGGGGAATGATGTAACAACCCGGGTATTTATAAAATAATGCATTTTCATATCCTTAAATATTTTGGAATAATATATTAATTTTACATTAAAAGGGACACATTGTCTGTTAGCGTACCTAACACACAATAATGGGTTTCTCTGAAATCTTACATTCCAGACAATGTTGAGTTATAATGAAACATAATACAATATTATTATTATTATTTTAAATGGTAGTTAACTCCTAACTGTTGTATTGATACAAATAAATAAAAAGAAGTATAATATGGTTATTATTTTTTGTTACATGTTTTTTTCTTTACCGAATAAATATTAATGGCTTAAAACGGGAATGAATCCAATTTTAAGCATAAATCACTTTAATATTTTTAAAAGATCATTTTACAACCTTTTGATTCTTTTTAAATATAAAATTTTTCACTTTTATATGTTATATATGAAAAAATAAACATCTTATTTACATTAGGTACATAAAAATTTACATTGCTTTTAAATTTGGTTTTTTGGAAATGAAATTCATTTTTTTAATTGTGAAAATTATTGCATATTAATTCAAAAGCGACTTTTCATATAATATATTAATATAGTTATATTATATTTTTAATTGGGATTATTTTTTAGTTGGATTATGTTTTAATAATTTAATCCAATATTTGTCATTATAAGTAATTTTAATTTTATATTAGACATAAACACATATCAATATTTTGATAGTTTTTATTTCTTGAAACCCTTCTTTTTGGTTTTGACAATGGGAATTAATTTTAAGTTACATTATGAAAATTATATGTTTTGAATTTGGAAATAAGGATTCAATATTATAAATCATAAAATCCAAATTTTAAAGATACGTACCTTTTATATTTTGACATTATGAATAATATCTGTAATTGTTATTTTTATTTACCGTGGTAAAAAGGTAAATCAGGTAAATAATGGTAAAAAATAATAATATAATAATATAAAACTACCCAAACAGATGTCCTAATCCTATTTTATGACATATATCCGATCATGAAAATTCATGGGTCGATTTTAGGACCCCATGGTTCTATTTTGGTGTAATTGTGACCTTTTAAAAATTTTGATTTAATGTGATGGGTAATATAACATAAAAAAATATCACATAACTACAAAACAATTAATTTTGTTGATATAAACAATATATTAGACTATAAAATGAATTAGGAATATAAAAATATTTCATAAATCATGTTATTTTATTGTTATTTTTTATATTGTAAATAAATAAATTTATTTCTGACACAATGACGGTGTTGTGATTTCTTTATTAATGATATATTATTAATTGATATTATAAATATTAAAATAATATAATTTGAAACTTTTTGATTCCATAAATAATATTATGGATTATTTTGAAATATAATCTATGACTTAATTCCTTTGCATCAAAAGAATCAAATTTTTATATCATAAAAAAATTCATTACTAAATACTGTCATAATTAAAAAAATGAGTTTTTAAAACAAAAAATATTTATAATTTTTTTTAAAATTCCTGAAAATATAAAATTATTCCAAATTGTTTTGATAATTCCTAATATATAATTATATTCTCTTTTTTCATTTGACATGTTATTGTAAATAAAGTAACCCAAAAAATGTAAATAATAAAATTTCATGGAATGATTAAAAATGGTAAATTTAAGGTTAACCCAAAACATTAAGGGTTAATAAAATATTCCAAACATTATTATTTTTAATTTTAATATGGATTTACATCCCAAAATACTATTATCATTTATATAAATGATTTTGGGACCATTATTACCTGAAATACAATTTATAGTAAAATAATATTTCACGCCATTCTAAAAGTCCCCTCCGGCATCTAATAAAAAGCCATCAAACCTACCCACTTACTCACACATCTAAGTCCCCTTTTACCATCCATATTATTCACTAATAAGTTCCCAAAATATCTTATTTACTCTTTTAATCCTTACCTTTATTATATACCAATTCATGAAAGCCTTTTGGATCAAATCAAAGAAGTTACCTGATTTAGAGCTAACATATTCTCTCAAGATCTTTTCCATTATTTTCTTTCTTCAATCCCTATGCTATTATTATTCTAATATTAAATAACAAAAATGTATCCTCAATATAATAGGATTTTTTAGGAGAATTATTATAACTACATTTACACACATATCTATCAAATTTATATGAACATACTGTTTTTATGTACAGGGAACTACTACCTCTTGAAACAACAATTGTTCAATTATCTCTTATAAACTATAATCGTGGCCATTATGATGGAAATATATTTATACATTATATATATTATATTTATATTTTACCTATTGTTTTGTAATTTTTATTGAAAGTAAACTTTTATGCTTTCCATAATGTGTAAAAATGATAATTTAATTTGACGAAGTGCGGACAACCACCCCCTCAATGTGATATGACTCATTCATGCCATATATGGAATGTATAAAGGATGAAGTTAATGACAAAATGTCACTTATTTAAAATATATACTATAATTTAATTATAATATACCCATGAATTATTTAGTTTTTATTTATTTAATATGACAAATAATTTAAAGTAGTGGTTTTGCATATATACAACCGACCATATAAATGAATGGGGAATTTCATTTATTATATCCAAATTTTATGGACTATAATAAATAAATATATAATAGATTTATATTTAAATAATGAATAATATTTTGGAGATAATTTAATTTTTACTACATGGTCAATTTACATCAATATAAGTTCATTTTCGACTAAAGTACCATATATCGACCAAACGACCGATATAAACATAAATAATTAAGTGATTGTTATAACATTGTAGTAAGTGATATAAAATGAATAATAAAATATAAAAAGTTTCTAAAAAATGGATAAATTAAATTTATTTTATTATTCATGTAGAACTATGAATATACGTGATTAGACACACTCACGGTATGGTAACTTCCTAACCAAATTTCTATTCTTTGGCTTAATCTTCTACTTATTAATTATGTCATGATATGATTACGTGAAAAATAAAATTTTATTTAATATCTTGTATATATAATATCTTTATGTGTAATTATATTGAATACATATATTCAATCCATTTTATTTTCAAAAGAATCTTTTGTGAGGGAAATCTTAACATAATAACTATTTGTTGACATAAATATCCATGTCATTTGTATCCTTTTTTCAGGAATTAGAGATAATGTCGTTTGATTTTTTAACACTTAATATACACGCATATTCAATGTATTTATATTTTTCACACATAATTGTGTCATATATTTATCCTTAATCTAAGTATATGATATTTTTAATGTATTTCGTCTCAATTTACATTTCATTGAGACTAATTTGTTGTTATACACTAATTCACGTTTGTTGTGTATATACTGCTCTTTGACATAATATATCATGAATCTAATTATTCTCATGTTATTAAACAATTTTTAATGTTATTATTTAATCATTTTTAGTCATTTTTAATCTCAAGATGCAAGGGAACGTTTAAATAAAACATGTTTTAATTGATTTAAATATTTATTCTGCAAAAAAAATTCCCACTAATTTCCATGATTTCAAAATGGTTGTATGGATTTATTTATATAGAAATTAATTTTTTTAAAATATAAATTCCTTTATAATTTACAAATTGGTTTGGTAATCATTGATTAAAAATGCCTTTATTAAATGTTTTAAATGGTTTGGGAAATGGATTGAATATTTCAATATCTTGAACAGATTTATTGTGATTTATGAGTGGAATTTTGATAATTTCAATCTTTTATGTTTTATGGTTATGTAATGGTAATTGGACATTTGAAGGATGATTACGTGACAAACCAAATACGGGTGGTTCTGTGATAAACTTAGGGTGGGTGAGCTTGTGATAGCTCTCTAATGAATTAGGTAACATGACAGAGGTAAACATTTATTTTTTTTCAAATGGTTATTAGGAATATACTATATTGGATATTTCAAATGTAACCATCAATGTTACTCCATATGTAGAAGTGAAAGCGAAAATGTTAGTATGATATGGATTCCACAAGTTACCTTTATGTCTTATGATTTATATAATTTTTTGTATGAATCATACGATTACATGATGTGATCTATGTAGTTTATGTTTTATTGATGTAAATTACGATTTTGTGAATATGTTCCCATGAGTTTTAAATATTCATGTACTAAAAATTTTATTCCTTATTTGTATTCATTACTGTGATTTTTCTTCTCATCCAACATTTTTGAAAGGTTTTTCATAGGGTATAAGGATGGAAATGAGAATGAAATAATTACAGATGATTTATATGATAAAAAAATTCTTTTTATATTTAAGGATTTTTGATATTTTTAATAAATATCGATAGAGTTGAAGTGTCTACATTGTATTTTTTGAGATGTTATGGAATAGTTATGACCTAATTCTCTAAAACTCTTAACAAGAAATGATCTTAAATGTTAATTAATGTTAAATTATTGACTGATCTCAAGATAAAGTAACATTTTAAGGATGTTTCCATATAAATAATTCTTTTTTGGAAATCATCATATAAAAATTATCTTAGGGTGAATTTATTTAATTTAATTTAAATGTTTCATTTATTGATGATTAGTTAAAATATTGAATTTTAATGGAAACCATCCATTTCATTTAAATAATTTATAATGAAAAATTATATTTTCAGTTATTTTTAATTTAAAATTTGATAAATTTTTTATCAATTAATCAAATTTATTTCATTTTAATAATTTTCAAAATGAATTTGTTTTTAAAAACATTTTAAATTTTGGAATATTTCTCACAAATAATCACTTTCTCATCCACTCTACAGGGTTTATTTTAAATTAAAAGTATCGAAATATGTGAATCCAAATTATTAAAATTGATTTCATATAAAAAATTAAAATAATTTTACAATTTCTCATGATTTAAAATAAATTTTTGAACAACATTAATAGTGAATATAGTAAAAATTAATTACCATAGTTATGGAAAAAAATGGGTTTTTATGGTGTTAAAATAAATAGATAAGGGTACAAATTCCCTATAAACTTTTCTTAAAACTACTTTATGGAAATATTTCTTCCATGAAACCTCTAAAGTTATAATATGAACAATTATTATCATTATTACATATGAAAAATGTGGGAGAAATTAAATCTTTTCAAAAACACATAGTGAGTCTTCTCCCCCAATTTAAAGAGGTCACCCCCTCTCATCTCTTATTCAATCATTTACACCTATTTTTTTATTGAAAAAATAAATAAATATTTAGTATCCCTACATTCATTATATAAGCCTTTTAATTTTTATAATTTCTGCCAAGGAAGGATTTAATGCAATCTCTATGAGGATACCTGAAAACGTGGTAATGTTCATCAACAAGTATATTTATTTTATTTCATTCTAAACATATTTAAATTTTTTTAAACAATAATTATATAATAAATATAGTATATAATATATTATTTTATGTTTTTATAATATTTTAATGATGAAAATTAATTTTCACATACATAAAATTGTTTATGAAATCATTATTCCTATGTAAATAGGACTACATCCTCAAGAGCTAATGTCATTTATTCTTCCATTACCAAATTTAAATATTGTGTATGATGATGGATATAAATTATATAAATTATATTTATAACACAAATAAAACTATGTAGTAATTAAAACATATATAACTTTTTTTACTTTTCATTTATTATGTTTTAAAGTAACTTTGCTTGTGTGTATAGTGGACAACTGCCTCGCGAAACAATGTGATTCATCATTTCATAGACACATTACATTAAATGTACCATGCTTAATGATATGATAATATGATATATAAATTACATAATATTGATATTTATTAAACATTTAAAATATATAAAATATATAAAATATATAAAATATAGTATATATCATTTTATATCATACCTTTTTACTCATATAAAAATGATTACATCATTTGGGTATGTATGGAAAACTGCATTCATGAAGCGATGTGACAAAATTTTCATCACAAAGACACATGGATGATATATATAATTATATAATATGTTACATGTGATATAATTATAACTCATCAAATTGTTTATATTACTTACCTAATTTCCATAATGATTAATGGAAAAGAAAATGTTACCAATGCATATATATATGACCAACCATATCATTGACCACAACATACATGAATTTCCATAACTGTTATTCATGATTAATTTTAAAATTATAATTCATCTATAAATAATATAAATATTTTATCATTACTAATTTTTATATGACTAAAATATAAAACATGGTCTAGAACCATAACATTAATGAAAATAAATTAATGGTAAAAACGGGAATTAATAACAAATATATTGAAAATAATGAATTATTATTTTCAAATGAGTGGTTATATGTTATAAAATAATCATATATGATATTATAAATAATAATATGGTTCCTGTGTATAATAATAACATATTTAAGAACACTGTACATGTGTTAAAATTATTTTTGAACAAAAGGAACAATCAGGTTAGGGATTTTATCTCAATTTATCTTCTTATTGAGATGTATTAGTTATTTTTCACAAATTCACATTTTTGTGGGGGTATATATGTCACCAATGAAATGTAATATCATGATTTAGTCATAATATTTTTTATTTTGAGTTTCAATTTGAGTTATTTCATCCAAGTGGATTTGAGTTAAAAATTACCAAGTGGTAAAACTTATTGAAAATCCTCAATTTATTTTTTGATTGTGAGATTCTTCATGAAAATATAAATTTATAGAAAAAAAAGATTTAATATACATTATATTTCTCTAATATATATATATTGTATCATTATGGATATGATTTTTTCAAAAAAATTAGATTTTTTTTGTAATGTCCCGAACTTCTTCGGTCTATTTTTTTGTTGAAATCTAGTGTTTGGGGTAACGTGGTTGTGAAGGTCACCTATTACAACACTAACAAAATTTCCAATTTTTTTAATAGTGTTTCAAGGATGGTATAACATTTCAATGGAATCATATTGAAATATTGACTCGTGAGTGGTGACTCGTGAACATTGACTCATGCACAGTGTCTCACGACTAGTGACTCGTAAATGGTGCCTCACAGAATGTTATATCACTAAACGGTGACTCGTATAATGACGACTCATCCAATAATAAAGTTTCAAATCACATCTAGTCTATCATTGACTCATCCATTGAAAATCATCCAATGGTGACTCATCCAACAACGAAGCATCCAACGATGACTCATCTAATGACGACATGTCCAATAGAGACTCACCTAATAGAATATCATCCAACACTGGCTCGTCCAATGAAAAATCATCCAAATAGTTAATTGTCTAAGGGATCGTCATCTAACAACAACTCATCCAATGGTGACTCATGAACAGTTTTTCTAGCTTCCTATAGTTTCTCCTCTTTGACGTTATCATTGATATAAAACACATTCAAAGACTTATATTATTGGATTTAGTGCCGACTCAAATCCCATAACTCCTATATTATTTTCCTAAGGGTCTTGGTTCCTTTACTCATTCAAAAGTCATAATCATGAACAAGATCAACCATTAATGGAAAATCTATACAAATCTAAACTGCTACTTCATTTAGATCTCTCCAAAGGTTAACTCGTGTTCTTCCAACTTATCCCCTTATGAGAGATTATTGGTCCTTTCCATCCATATCATAGGATTCTTGCATGGTGTTGTAGCCCTAGATAGTGTTTTTCATTGAGTTTTTTCCTGCTGCATGTGGACCCCCAGTTTTGTTGCAACTAAGTAGTGTTGATCTTTTATTGATATCAGGTATTATAAATCTATGTTCTTCAGGGTACCTTGATCTATTTTTTCCCATTCATTCATTCCCTATGTTGGAATGTGATCTAAGTTTTTCTAATAGACCATTATATTATGTTTGTTGTTGTGTTGGGGCCACAACATCCTCCGGTGGTTGCAGTCTTTTATGAGAGGTTGTCGTGATCTATTTTGTTATCCATCCTTGTTCAAATAATTTCAAAAAACTTTTTATGTATGGGATTTGACTCTTCTCTATTCAGTTACAATAAATTGTAGTTTTATCATGGTTTATACCCTGGATCACAATGAAATTGGACTAATTAAATTTTTGAACCAAATTATAGAATTGGAATCTTAATATTAATGATGTTATTTCCTCTTGATTTTCTCGATAGTGTGATATATTTTCCATTATATTAGCAATGTTGTTTTGGTATAAACTGTTAATGAACATAAAGATAAGATTAATTTATAATTAATTGGATAACTATTCTCAATGGAATGTTGATGAATCCATTTTTCATTTTTGTTTTGATTTTATGATAATCAAAGGGCTACTTTTATGCATGTTTAACTAAATCAGTTAATTAAAGATGAGATAAAGAACTTGTTGTGTTATAAATATAATTCCTTTTAGTGTTCAGAGTTACCTAATTCTTGTAATTTCCAATCACTATATTCTTTGGATTTTAGTGTCCTAATTGTGTTTTAATGTTGAATTCCTTGTTTAGGGCTCAGAGCACAATTCTATGTTGTTTGTTTCCAACTGCTTATGTTATGGTGTGATCCTAGGATGGATGAACTTGAACATCTGTTGTGGTTTGAGGGGATAGGGAGGCCTAATGGTAGTAGCAGTAGTAGATACCTAGATTGGTGAGATGCCTTGGTTTATGAATGTGGGTATTGGGGTGGACACTAATTATGATGAATGTGTTGATTTTGGGATATACCATTGATGAGAAGGTGGTTTCTATTAAATGGATTGTTATTTTATTTCTTTAATTTCCCTAATTTTTGATGGACATAGTCTTTTTTAACCTCCTTCCAAAAGAGTTGAACACACATGGGGTATTCAACGTGATTTCCCTGTTTAGCTTCACGATAATGGATGGGTCCACAATCTTTCTATAGGTGGAAATAATGGAAATGCAGTTCATCTACTCTCCGTGTTGTTCCACTTTGTGTGTTAGCATATAATACTCTTCTAGAATTCCTGATAATATTGTAAAGTGATAATGATGTTAATAAATTATTGAATGTCTTTTTAACACATGGGGTTGGAGCTTTCTAGGGTTCAATGCTTTGGTTATGATTCCAAGAAACCATGGACTCAATTTGGTTATGCCTTGATGGTATAGAACATGGATTGAATGAAAATGGAATATAATGTGGAATTGATAGAGGTTAATTAATGTTTATGAATTAATTAATATAGAGTAAAATTTATAAAAAGGGTTAAAGTATGTTAATATATATCTTTAAATTGTTGCATGATTATTGAATATCTAGTCGTAATAGTGGTATACTGGAGTCGAGGAAAAGTTAGTTGTAGGTGACTATAAGACTAGGTTATTCCAATAGTGTGGTTGTGAGCTATATTATATCATGTACATTTTTTGTTTCTATATTCTACCTCACCCTTTCATTAGTGAGAATGATTCCCTAGGTATTCTGATCCATGGTTGGTTTTTCCCCACCATTCTAGTGGTAGGATAGTTGAATGACTACCCCTTTGGACCTTCTCTCTTCTCTGGGTAGTTAGTTGTGCTTGTATGTATAGTGGTTAGTTTTCCATATATTTTTGTAGAGGGATGTAATGGATTTTTGTAATTTCACACACAAGTATTCGGGATATATTTTCCTATAGAATACTATAAGTATGACATTCATAGGATGTTATGGCTTTAGAATCCTTATTCAGTGTTTAGGCTATAATGGCTGGACATATAATACAAGATGTATTATACACGTTATGAAATATTTGGTGACTCCTAGAATCTACCTGGTTACATTGGTAACGTCGAAGTGGTTTTGTGATGCATGGGGTGCATGTTGATGCATGAGGTGTATGTTGTTGTGCTTTTCCCAGGTGTCAATGGGATTGCCTTTTTAGAGAGAGATGCTCAAGGCATGCGATAATAGGGAAAAGAAGAAAACTAGTAGGGAAGTGATATCAGGGCACCCTTGATATTTTATATAATATTATATACCGTTGTATGTGATATTTGGTTAGAGTATCCATAGTGGGGTAGAAAAGGTAGAATTCCATTTATGTGATGATTTAGTTTCACTTGTTTTTCACATTACTTTAGTATGATTTCTTTAAATTTTCATGGGAAAATCTGGGGAGGATCCTGTTGAGTATACAATTACACTCACACATTGTTGTATAAAATATATTTCAGGTCACTTGAAGATGGATGAATATTAGGTTGGTTACCACAAGATTAGTGGTTTTTCAAGAGCTGGTTGGGCTTCATGGTCGCTATCATTTTTCTTTCATTTTTTACTTGAAGTTTTTACCCTTTCATTTGTATTAGTTTTGAATTACATTTCTTATGTGTACATTGGTTTTCATTTATATTGTAGTCTTAGTAGTTGTTGTTTGGTTTTTATCTTATCTCTCTCTTCCCGTTTTTTTTCTCTTAGAGGGTAATGCCTCCCATTTGCGTGTTTACTATACCCTCAGTGCTTATCGCAAACATTGGGCCTACCGGAGGAGGGACTCGGGGGGGGGGGGGGGGGGGGGTTATTATAACTCATCTCACATTGCCGGCCCGATAGTGGTACATGTTTTGGGGAGGGGTCCAGAAAAATTTACATGTGGGTTTTCATTGAATTTTATTTTATTTTTTGGAGAAATATCTAAAAATATGTATGATTTACTCTATATATTTTTGATGGTAAGGAATATTGAATCAAACGATAAATAAACTATTTGACATATGAAGAATTTATTGATCCTAATGTGATGTATGGGGCCTAGTATTATATATCCCGTTGATTAATTAGTATTTTTCATGAGACAAATTAGTTACAAAAAATGAATTGGTTTATACTTATAGATTAAACTTTCTTTCAAAAGGATTTAATGATAAATGATTCAGGAGCCTAAGAAAAAATGTCCAATAATTATGTATTTTATTTTATTCAGAGATTTTTTATTAGTATACAGGATTATTTTTCTATGATATGATTTATGAAAGAATTTCATTGTATATTCATTGATTAAATCTCTAAATTTTGCAGTTATTTTCTACTTGAAATTAATTATTCCACATTGATTTAAGATAGCTTTCCCTATAATTAACCCTCATTGATAATTTGATATCACCTTTATTTTATATTTCTTTGTATAGCTTATGAATATGAATACATTGATTTAATTTTAAATAAAGATTGTATTTCATTTTTTATTGTGTTTTTTCTATTACAAATATATAATATGTTTCATATATGTATATAGTTCTCCAAAACTACTAAAATGATTCATACTATGCGACTCAAGCAATTGAATATATGATAATGTAATAATATAGGGAACTAGCTCTTTGAGAATAGGGTCGGGGACATTACAGTTGGTATCAGAGGATGTTTTGTAGAATCATTGTTATCTAGATTAATAAATATATATATTAGAGAACATAACACTTTGAAAATATCTTAGGATAAGTTTAGTAGAACATACAAATATTTTTGTTAGTCAAAGATTATTTTTCATTCCTATAATGAAATCCCTGTCTTGATACTGCATGTGGTCATGGTTCTAGAATAGTGGGTCCTAGAGGTAGTACCTTTGAAAAGGTCACATTTGGGATAAACATAATTTCCACCAAGTGCATGATAATTGGACTTTCAACACACCTAGTTTGAATATAATGTTTGATATTCATTAAATGAAGGAAATTTTCTTTGTAAACCTATCATAAGGATTTGAAAATACTGATATCCTTAGACACCATGTTTGTGATTATGATATTAACAATGAGTAAATTTCCATTTCTTCAATGTCATAAGAAATATTTAAAAATATAAATTGTGATTAGTGATCATAATTTTATGACCTAATAAATTATTTTTCATTGTTTATAAATTGAATCTAGAATCAAGAAGAATATAAATACTAGTGGACTATGATAGGATTCCCCAACTGTGGAAATCAATACTAATAGTATTGGAAGAAATAATTTTTTTTGTATATTTGGAAAGATTAAATATGTTATGAAAACTAATCTAGCCTATATGAAGCCATGAAATCAACAGTAAGATTCTCCTCATGGAGATAACATTATGAGATAGAATCCCCACTGTTTTAGTGAGACTACTAATCTGATTGTTTCAAAGAAATATATTTGGTTTACAAAGAATATATTTATGGACTTGGGATGTTGTGAATTGAAAACTTTCACACATGTAATTTATTTTATTAAAGGAATATCTAATCAATAGCTGTTGCTGATCCAATATAATAGGGAGAAGAAGAAATATATCTCATGTAGTGGAATGAATTTTTGGGGACATTGTTTGATAAATAGTTCCCTCATGAAAAATAAATTAATATGTTTAAAGCGTTTCAAATATAATATAAAATTAATGAATTTTTTTTGGGATTATGAAGATACTTTTATAAGGATATCTATGTAAGATATATATTTCATATGAAACACAAAGTCCATGATTTATCATTTCATTGAAGGGATTAAGACAATTCTCTTAAGGGAACATGTCTCTCATAATTTTTTTAAATGATGAAATAGTTTTATTCCCTATTATAATATATAGGAAATTATATATATACTAAATATTCAAGTGAAAAAAAGTTAAGATGAAGTCATTTATGGGCCAATTGTAACGAAATGAGTCCAAGAAAATTTGGAAAATGAAGCAAATTCTTCCTTGAATGAATTGTGGGATTGATCAACCTGGAAAATTGTTGAAGATTGGGATTTTTGATTATGTATGGAGATATGAGTGAAAATTATAAATAATTTATGTGGAGAAAAAAATAAATTTTGTATAGTTCTTCTACAACAGATAAATGTGAAATTATTTTCAATAATTTCCCATGAATCAAGGGAATCCACCATAAAAGTGGCCATGGGAAGACAAAAAAGCTTATGTGATCACTTTTACAAAAGTGAATATAACAAATGATTTAGTGGATGGTTCTTCAATCCTATAATAAAATTTACCAAATTCTTTATGTTAATATGGCTCCTAAAAATCATTTATATTTTTCTAGTTTTCTATGAAAATTATAAATTTCCAATTTATTTTACAACAGATGTTTTTTTCAGCCAAAAATTTTTAAGGAGGTCTCACTGAAATAAGGTTGAGTTAGGTAGTCCCCATTATGACCCATTAAGGTAATTAAATTTCATAATTTAATATTATAAAAATGTTTGATGTATATATAATCCATTTTATGGATTGTATTTCAATATATTATGGAATAATATATTGTTAGAAAAAGTATATAACAATTTTTTTTAAAGAAAAGTAATTCCCTATCATTCTAAAAAAGTCTTCATCTTCTGATTCATATCTATATTCACACCCAATGGAAATACTGTATAAAATTCTTGTGGAAAAAGATAAAAGAAAATATAATTATGGATAATGTAATCTTCAAGTTAAGGAAACCTCAATTGTACATGAATAAATTTATCTATCTATTGAGGAATAACCAGAACATCTACTAAAGAAAGAAGTTGAGTTTTTAATCAACTTAACCCATGATTCTAGAACAATATAGATTAATATCTAAATAATGGACACTATATAAATAGTGGAGTTGAAGAAAAAATTACAAGAGTTTGGTGATAAGATATTTATTCACCCCAGCTTTTCCATATTGTGTTCCCATGTTATTTTCATAAAAATATAATACGGATCCATGGGAATGTTAATTGATTATATATATACATATCGATTCTATTTTAATTAATTAAAATTACCCTCTTCCTCACTTTGTTGACTTATTCGATCTACTTTAGATAGCCCTATATTTTTCAATAATCGGCCTATATTTTATGTATCATCAATTATGAGTGACTAATATAGACATACGAGTACATATTTTTATAACATTTGTGGACATTATGAATTTACAATATTTTAATTTTCATTGACTAATGAAACTTAATTTTTTATGGGTATAAGGACAATATTATTTAATGAAATATATTGATGCTTTTATTATTGTATTAATTGATGACATTTTGGTATATTATAAAATCTATTAGCACCAT
The DNA here is from genome assembly GCA_963277665.1 of Viscum album. NCBI lineage: Eukaryota > Viridiplantae > Streptophyta > Magnoliopsida > Santalales > Viscaceae > Viscum > Viscum album. Next base: position 447,427,624 of record OY728157.1, on the reverse strand, counting down.
GATAATAAACCACAGGTAATTATTTTTACACATATAAGGAATGAGATATATGGAAAATTTATTAATACTGATTTCTGGATTCAAGATGTATCTTTTTATACATAGATATTCTAAATTTACGGATTCATAGTTGATAATAAAATTCTAATATGATTTGCAGAATGGACAATACTAAAGAAAAAAAATGAGTATGTAGTTTCATTGAATTAGTAGGTAACTATCAGCTATTATTTCACCATTTTTCAAAATTGGATAACCCATTAACCAAACTCAAATATAAATGGGTAATGTTTTTATAGATAATGGAATGAGATCAATGTTTTAATGAACTTATTAATAGATTGGTCAATGCTCCTATTTTTTACTTTTCCATATTTAACTAATAGAATTTTGATATAGAGATATTCCTCAAATGAGTAAAAGGTGTTCTATTCATGGATCAAAAAATTCAAAAATACATATTTTCATAGAATTAGATTCATATGGAAAAAATGTTATTGATCGAGATTTTCAAGGAAAATGAATTATCAATACACATACACCCAAGGAAATAAAATAATATAAAAGGTTCTTTGAATAGGAATTATGATTTAGTTATTACCCAAATAAGGATTGAGAGGGATAAAATATTTATAGATATAGTAAATTTGAATATGGGAATCATCTTGGAAGGTTATCCATCACTATTTTTACGATGATTGAAAACAAAACTTCATTATAAAATATAAAATAATATTAATCACATGACATTATATTTAATATGAAAAACAATTTTGTGAATGATGGGATATTAGAAAACATAATTTTTGAAGATGGTGTTATGAAATTTTTAAAAATTGATTATTATTTCCATATATACTTGATCTAGAAATGGAATTATTGGATGACACCCACATCTCAATTTTTTCAATACACCTTGGAAGCACAAATATGTATAATGATTTAAGAGACCAATTTTAGTGGAATAACATGAAGAAATAATTTATTTTCTATGTTTTTAAATGTTTGGGTTGTCAAGAAGAGAAAGAGTTGAGATAGTGTACAAGATGATTCATTTAACCTCTTCCAATTTCTGTGTAGAAATTGAATAACATTACTTTGGGCATTACTATGGGACTACCAAGGACTCAAAAAATATTTTTGCAACACAGGTTATCATTTATCCCATAACCGAATCTTCAAATTTCATTATTATAAAAGAAGATTTACCTGTTGAATCTGTCACAAGGATCTATATCAATGAATTTATAAAAATTTAGGATTCACCTTCATTATTAATTTGTAACCAAGATCCCAATTTTACATCAAAATTATGGAAGACTCTATAGAAGTCTCTTCATACTATGATTTATTTGAGTTCCCCTACCATCCCCAGAATGATGGATAATCATAAACATTACTAATAAAATGGAAAATATGATGAGATAATTCTCATTAGACATTAATTTTGTGTAGGATCCATATTTTCCATCCCCAGATATTTATTATAACAATATCTTCTACTCATGTATTGTAATGGAATTGTATGGAGTATTATATAGAATGATATTTCTTACTCAAACTTGTTTGGGTGAAGATGTAGAAATAAATTTTTTTTCCCAAACCATGTTGAACATAAAATAGTAAAGGTAAAGGATATTTTAGTTCACATTAAATAAATCCAAAAATAAGAAAAATAATCATGTCGATAGTTAGAGAAATGATATAGAATTCAATGTGATAGATCAAATTTTAATGAATGTATCTCCATGGAATGCAATTATTTGGTTCAATAACAAAGGTAAATTGGGCCCCATGTACATCAAATCCATTGAAATTATCGAGGGAATTGGAGTTCTCTCTTATCAATTGGAAATTCTGCCTTAAATCTCAAATGTACATGGTGAGTTCCTGATATCATTGCTGAAGAACTACATGCCAATACTAATGCTAGTTCTAACATATAATTAATCATATTTAGAAATCAATATATCATATTATGGAGAAACAATCCTTATCCTTGACACTAGAGACAAAATATTTATTAATGAGGGACACACCTTGTAAACGTACTTTGAAAGAATAAACAAAAATATAAGAATCAACGTTGGAACCAAAGGAAATTATAATGAAGAAGTTTCCTCATCTATTTTAAGGGTATAATAAAAAATGGAGGATAAAACTTGTTTAGGAGGGATGACTGTGACACAATGAGAAATTATAACATATTTTTCTTAGAAAAAATTTAAGTGCTTTCAATACATGAATTACTAGGTAAAAATTAAACAATGGTTAGTTTTTATTTTCACACTTAATTTAATATTAATTTTTATTACAATTTTATAAAATTAATTTGGTGGAAGAAACTAAATTTATGAAATAGTAACTTCAAAATTAGTTCATTGTAATTTTTTTTATTTTTCTATGTAATTCTATTTTTTAATCAATAGTGAAAATGAAACATTTTAATTGAAAATATACTTTTTATTTGAATAATATAACATAATAAATGATACTTTGATTTTATTTATAGTAAGATTAGTTAATTTTTTTTTCAATTAGTCTAATTTGTGTCATTATAATTTCATTCATTTTTAATTTTGATATTAATGTTTTTTAAACTTTATGACTTTTCCCTTTAAAACCCCTCTTTATAATCACATTTTTCTAATCAATTTTAATTTTTAAAATTCCACTTAAATGATATAAAAATTTAAAAATGGATTCATTATTATCAATCAGAATAATTAATAATTTCTAATTTTACTTACATATATTTTGACAAGAATTAATATTTAATGATTAAAAAATAAGTTCCCCCTGTTATGGTAAATATGGGTTTATTAGGGGTTAAAAATAGGTAAGAGTAAAAATTACCTAAAAACATGTACAAATACTATTTTATGGACGTATTTTGTTAATAGTACTTATAAGGTTTTATAATTTTTCATTTTGGACTTGTATTACATATTTAATTAATTAGAGAGCTGACTTATTTTCAAAAATACAAAGCATGTTCTCTCTCCACCTTATAAAATGCCACCCCTCTCCTTACATCTTCACAATGTCACACCTATTAGGTTTGTAATAATCCATTAGAAATCACATCCAAAATTCCCTGAATCCTATAATTATTTGTTTTGGTATAAATTTATCCATGGGAGGATTTGGTGAAAACCTAAGGATCATACTCGAAGAAGAGGTAAAGTTATTGAACAATAGTACTAATATTATTTATTTTAGCACATAATTATTTTTTAAAAAAAAGAGTATAACATAATTACATAATTATATTAAACATTCTTGGATGTATGTATAATAATTTAATGACCTAAAAAACATCCACATCAATCAAATGGTTCATGAAATCATTGTTCTTGTATATGGAGGACTATTGTTTCATGAAATGATGTCATTTGTTCTTCTATTACCACCTTTCAAATTTGGTTTTGTTGACAGATATAAATTATATATATATATATATATTATTTGTCATATTTATATATATAGAGTAATTATATCATATATAGTTTATAATTTTACTTTCAATAGTGTAAATGATATCCTCACTCGTTTTAAAGGAGGACTACTGCCTCATGACGAAATGTGATTCATCTCTCACTAACACTTTACATGAAATATAATAAGAATAAATTAAATTATTATATGTGATATAAATTAAATACTTATCATATAAAATTAGTATTTCTAATTCTACAATGATAATATATATTATTTTTTATAACCTTTTAACTCTCCTAATAATGATAACATCATTAATGTACATATGAACGTCTGCCTTCACGAAGTGATGTGACCCAATTTTCATCACAAAACCACATGGATGATATATATATAAGTATATAATTAGATAAATATTATATTATTATTATTTCTTAAAGATAATATATAACTTTTCTAATTTCCATAATGATCAATGAAATTGGGAATGTTACTTATTCTTACGTACAAGCATCCATCTCGATGATCACAAAATACTTCATTTTCCAGATCCTCAAACAATGATTGGATTTAAAATTAAAATTAATGTATAAATTTTATACTTTTTCACTAAATTTATTCAATTGATGATTTTACTCTATAAAATGAACAATAATGAATGAATTCATGATAATGAAGGAATATAAAAACAAGGAAATTAACACCCTAAACATTGAAAATAATGAAAGATTATTTGTTAACGGGATATAAGATATCATAAATGGATACTAAATGAATTATAAATATTAATAATCTACTGTTATAAGTTAATATTTTTTTTAAAATAACTATAAATGAAAGTAAATAATGTTTGATCTGATGGAATTTTGGAATAATGGATTTGATCTCAATTTACATTCAATTGAGACTTATTTATAATATTCCTAAATTTACATTTATGTTGTGTATAAACAGATAATTTGAAACATAATATCATGATTCATTCATTATTAATTTTGTTATAATATTCAACTTGATTTATTTTATAAAAAAGAATTTGAATTTAAAATTACATAGTGGTAAATGTTATTGAACAATCTCAGATTATTTGCTAATTGATTTTGTTGACAAAATCCACATTCTTGAAATATATTTCCATTGGAAAATAAATTTTAATTAAATGTACATATTATTTCATGATTGATATTATTTTTTCATAATTTTTTTTAAAAATTACATATGATGTTTAGATTTAGTTTTGTATGTGTAACTGAGGAGATATTGATAAATCTGAATCTTTAGTCAATATGAACATTTGATGATAACTAATATTTCTTAATAAATTAAAAAACAATTATTTTATATATCTGGAATTATTTGGACCTATATATGCTAGTGGTTCAAGGTACAACATATAACCTTGATATATTGGTATATCTTAGTAAACAAATTAGTTGACTAAATTAAATGGGCTTCTACCAGTTGTTTAAACTATATTATGAAATGTCTTGACAATAAATGTATCATGAAATAGAGACCTGATGTATAATAATTTAATAATTCCTTCATTAAAAATTTACTTATTATTAAAAATCATATTTTTTTTATATGATATTATCTATGGCTGAATTTCATTCTCAGCTTACTGGTTGGTTTCCATGAATTATTAGTTATTTTACTCACCATTTTTAATACGCCTTATCTATTCATATTTCCATGTTATTTAAATGAGTTGTTTGTTTTATTTATTTACCTCATTATATTTATTTTTATTTATTGATTCATGTATTCTTCTGTTATACATTTCCCATACTGAGAATTTTAGCTCACACTTATTTTGTTTTCTTTCCCCGATATATGAAGATGAATCGTTTGAATGAGTTTTCGAGGATGATAAACATTTTATTTTCCATTACTATTTTTTATTTTCTATTAACATTTTAAAATGGTCATAATGTATATATCTTGTTCTATTAAAATTATAAATGGATCTGTTCTTTGGGAGTTAACCCATTGTATCTATGATAATATAATAAATTAGTACACTAGCTCAAGGCTACGATGGTCGAGGATGTTACATTAAAATTTAAGACAATAGTTATATCCTAGAGGCATAATTTATATATATGATTAGTAATAAATACTTTTTTTTAAATATGATCATTTATTGATTACTATTATAATAAAAATTATTTAGTAATAAAATGTTTTCCGAAAAAACCAAAGTTATCTTAAAGACTTATTAGTATTGATTTATGAACATGAAGAATAGTAATTTTTACAACATGTACAAATATTAATTGATAAAATTATAATATATTTTTTATACAATCATATAAAAATTATATTGGGGTTTATTTATGGTACATTTTATAAAATGATTCATTATTTTATGAATAGTGAAAAACATTAAATATTAATTGAAAAATGCCTTTTCTATTAAAATTGCAATTTTTTAATTATATTTTTAATTAATTTTAATTTAAATTTAGTTCAACTATATATATATATATATATATTTTGTGATTGTGGTCATTTTTAATATTTAATTTTAATATAAAAACATTTTGTGTTATTTAACATTTTAACTTTAAAAACTCGTATTTTCATCGCATGTGTTGGGCTAATTTTAAATTAAATTTTTAGTCTACTATGAATTAAATATAGAAAAATTAGTTACATATTTTTTATAATGTTTAATAATAATTTATATTAAGTTAAACATAATTATTGAACAAAATTATTAGTGGAATTAATATAAATTAATTGTCACAATAAAGTTAAAAATGGATTATTCAAGATGTTAAAAAACGATATAGGATAAAAATGACAAAAATATTTGTCTAACACACATTTTTTTCCATATTTTTTCATTTTTCGATAGTTGGTACTATAATATACAATTTTAGAGTATTTTATTGTGATAAAATGTTATAATTATTGAATCTTTTCAAAAAAAATGCATGTGTCATACTCACCTTGTATATTAAAGGATACCCATTGTCCTCTCTTCTTAACACCTATACATAAATTTTTTTCCATGAAATAGAAAAATTTCATCCCAACATCCAACCATTAATTATATAGGCCTTAATATTGATATAATTTCAATCGATGGATTCTTTTCATTTAAACATTAGGAGGATACACAAATAATTAATAACATTCTTCACTGAGCATTTCCATTTTAGTTCATTTTCCACCTCCGTAAATTCTTACTAAAACATAATGATATAATAACATCAAAATCATCAATATAATGATTTTTTCATGCCATTTGAATAACCAAAAACCTTCTATAATTCAGAAAAATAGTTTATGAAATCATCATTCGCTTGTATGGTGACCAACACCTCACGAACCGATGTCATTCATTTTTTCCATTACCATATCTCATGACTGGTTATAATGATGGATAAAAAGTATTTATATGATATTTATAACATATTTATACCTTTAAATCCATTTTATAATATATATTATGTTAATTTACATTCATTAGGTGATACGATAATGTTTCTCGTGCATACGACGGTATATCCCCTCTTGAAATGATGTGATCCTTCTTTCAAAATGGTTTACATAGAAGAATATAATGATATTTTTAATAATTATGTTTTATATATTTGTCATAATTATGATATTCATGATAAGTTTATCATTATTTAGTGATAATAATTTATTTATTTCACAAACATCAACTAACTTAGAGACAACAACATCGTTCGTGTATATGTGGACTACCACCATGACGAAGTGACATGACTCTCTTTTCATCACCATACCACATAGATGGTATATAAAATTTTAAAATATGGTATTTATAATATTATAATAACTATTTAGGGTAAAATATTACATAATTTTTTTCTATAAGGATCTTTTAAAACTGAAAATGGTACTCATAAAAACATATGAACAATCATCTCCGTGATTGTGACAAAGATTATTTCACAAAACTATTATTTATAATTGATCATAAAAGTATTATTATGGTATTTATATGATTAATATTTTGTGATTATTATTATTTTTAGGGTATAGATTTATATTATTCGTAGTAATAGAATCATTCATGATGAAACATGCCTATGAAAATAAGGCAATTAAAACAAAAAAACAATTAAAACAATTAAATATTATTAACCAATGAGTAATATGATGTTATGTAAGGATCTTATATGATGATTAAATATTAATATAGTTATAAAATAAATTAATAAATTTTTTAAACCAAATACATAGGTTTTTAATGAATCTTCAATCAATTGGATGTGTGATGTAATGGATTTTAACTACATATCATTTCACTGAGGCATACTGTAATGTTATGAAACTAATTTCATTCTAAAATGATTATACCTCCCATTTTAAATGTTATAACATGATTAATAAGAAATTAATTGTATTTTATGTTTCTATTGGTATTATTTCACCTAACGGTATTTGAAGAGAAATTTAACTAGTGGAATAGAATTATATAACTCATGTTCTTATCATTGGGTTATATTATTTCATCATTTTCATTATTATTATATGATTATGTGTATAATGAATTATTATTATCATATTTTTTATTTACAATTTTGTATGGAGAGTTATAGTTTATGGAGATAATTGAAAATTTTAATAATTAGTCCTTTAATTTTATGATCGTTTTTAGGGTTTATTTCACAATCACATTCTAATATAGATAGTTTATTCTCAAATTTTAGGTGAAGGAAATTATTTTAAAATATTATAATAAACCCAATTAATTTTATTATAATATTTTCATTCATTATATTTTAAATTAATTGTTATATTTTTTAAACTAGATGTTTTTTCAGTGTAATATTGGCATTTTTTAAATAAGAAACTTTTCTAGCCATTATATTTTTCAAAATGAATTGTTTATACTAACTTGTATGTCATATAAGGGATTACCCACCAACCAGATTTTAATTTATTTTGATTATCGTTCAAGTGTGTAAACATTTATTTTACAAAAAATATTTCCCATAAATATTCAATAAATTCATTGATTTTATACATTCATTTTGAATGAAAATGATTTTAAATTTGTTTTATTACATTAAAAGTAATTTTTAAAATGACCAAGATATTTCACTCGAGTATTTTTAAATTGAGAATTTAGGTTATTTTTATTTAAAATTGGAAAAAATCATTATATTATATATAATATGTAGGGGATATTTTTTGTCTAAATCATCATTATTATTCATTTGGATGGTTTAATTTTTTGTGGAAAAGGATAGTACCGAAATTCACTTCCTTGAATCAATCTCTTATTCATTATTATTATTTTAAAAAATTATGTTTTTTATGTTCATTGGATATTAAATATCTCCTAAATATACATATTTTTTATCAAGGATGAGTTCAAATAAAAAATTATATGAAACTATTTACATATTGTGTTATATATTGAAATATATTTATTTATCTATGGAAATATTGATATATCCAGATTTGTTACTCAATTTTAATATTTAATGATAATACAATTTTTTTAGGACTTAAACCAATTATTTTATATATTCAGAATGATTTGGAATTATTATGATGGGTGGAGAAGGTATTATATAGCCCCTTGATTCATTGGTAGGGCTCATGAGACAAATAAGTAAACGAGAATTAAAATTTTTTCTTCCTATAGATTAAACTATATTGTGAAAGGTATTGATAGTATATGTATCATGATCCTTAAGATCATGGTGTCAAATAATTGATTATTTCTTTACAATAATATTTCAGTTATTATTGTTCATAATATTTTCACGATGATATTATATCTCAAATAATTTAATTTCAGTTTTTTTATTAAATGGAATGTGTTTTAACTTATTTAACATTACATATGGTTTATTGATTTTCAAATTATAATAACCATGATAATGATTGAATAGAATGTGTTTTCAGTTATTTACCTGTTCAATATTTATTATTCATTACTAATTCATGATAGATTCCATTTATTATAACCCTTATTAATAATTTGATCTCACCCATTTTTTTCATTCCTTCGAATCCATGAAGTTTTTAATGATTGATAATCAAGGGTATTCTATAAAGAATAAAATTATTCTAAAAAATTGTGTTCCAATAATTATATTAAAATGCCATTTGGTAATTAGATATGTATCTAGTTTACCAATACTACAAAATTATTTGTCCCTTTGGGATTTGATATATTGTCTCTAGTGCCAAATTAATAAAGGATACACAAACTCTGGGATGTTATAGTTGTGGTCACTATTGTTGGTATTCGATAATGATAAATATAATCATTGGGAACTATATTTTGAAAAAAGAATTATAGATCATTATCTTATGATGAACATTGAGTATATGTATAGAGGAACATCCTAATGTTTTGGTATGGATGATATTAAGTTATTTTTCATAGCAACACAACACTACTTGGATACTAAAAGTGGATGTTGATCTAGAACAGATCTACTGAGGGATAATATTATTGAAAATTGCCCATTGGTATTCACTTGAACATCATTTGGTGTACAAAAATTGGCCTTACAACAACCCTTGTATTACACACCCACAAAATATTCTTAGGATAAATAAAAGTTTATTGAAAACCCACTATAAATTTTTTTTAATAGAATAAGACATTTAATAACCCAGACCAAAAATATGGCTTCCTAAACTGAGATGTTTCTGTCTCAATGGGATGGAAAAACGTTTTATGTGTGAAAATATTTGTCACAAGGTAATGAATTTTTTAGGAAAATGAAGTGTATTATGTTAGGAAATAAATCTCATCCTAGGGATCCATTTATATATCAATGTATTAAATGTAGAGAACCCATGAATTATTTGAGTTAATTAACTTTTATAAATTTCATAACCTATACTATGTAGGGAATCTTGCTGAAATATAACGGTTGAAGTATTTATGTATTGGGATTCAATAATTATATAATATATGTATATTTCCCAATAGTGATTTTCTTATAAAATCCCAAATCAATTAAAATTTGTGTTATATTTTAGAAGAATATATGTAATCATTATCATAATAGTTATGAATATCATCATGGTTTAATGAGTTTATGATTGATAATAATTAAAGGTCTTGAAAACCTTTTTGAGGTTTTATGTCATGGGAGTATACCATGAGTAAATATATTTCATGATAAATTTATTGAAATAATATATATCAGTGTAAATTTTATATTAGGAATCCCGACTTTACATTTTATAGACATATGTTTAATGGTATGGCTAACCTTTAGGTTTAATATGATCATTAAAGATATTGAAATAAATTTATGATAATACTATTATACTTTTTGAAAAAATTATGTATTGAAAACCTTAGAAAAAAGGTAATTAAATTATCGATTTTTTTCAAGTATATCCAATATATTTATTGGGAATGTAATAGTAATTATATTAATATAGTTTCATAAATGGAAAACTCAGGTGGTGGGTTACAACCTATTAAATCCATAAATCCACACAACTTAAACCCAAGACCGAAGGATCATATGGGTTTTTCACATATCATATAAAAATTTGATATCCCTATCAATCTATCCTTAGTTAAATTATTTTAAAAATATATATTAATGATAAACCAATATTATTTCTTTTTAGGTTTAGATATTAAATTATTATATTTATTAACTTATTCTAACCATATTAGTTTTGGAAAATAGATAGATATTATAGAATGAATGTTACCCCTTTTATGGTTCTTTTAATACATGAAAAGTGATTTTTTTGTTTTAGGAATAAAAAAATTTCTTTATTAAGTTGATTTCATTGAATATTGGATGAATTGGCAATTTATAGAAAAACAACCAAAGGATGAAAATAATCTAATGAAATAAATACATATCCAGTAAGTATATTTGTTTATATTAATAGCATTGAAATTAATCCTCAACATTAGAAAAAGTTTCATGGATTAAAATTTTACCGATTGAATTCATATCAAATGAATCGTATGGTATTTAAAATTATCTCAAATTTATGGTTTGGAGGCCCTAATCTTTCTGTTGATCGTTTACCTTCCTGTGATCAATGACCTAAATCACATACTATAATTATTTACCAAATTCATCTCTATTTTCATCCTCAATTTTCACCAATTTTCTCAAACATGTAACCCTATTTATATGTTTTTCTATGGGACCTTTGTAATTCCCTTTATATCTTATTAATACGATTTTTTATTAACCCTATTGAAATTTATGGTTTTTCCACAATGGTATTTTAAAATAATATCACTAGACTATATAAAACTAGATTAAATTTTAAAGATGAAATTCATTTATATTAAAAATAATGAAATACTCTTATATATTTAAAATAATAATGTTGTATTCGATAACATACGGGACACATAACGCCAATATTGGATAAAAATATAATTCCTTGTGAGATTATGATATATTTATTTTTAATTGAATTCATGATATTTAATGAATTGAATTATATATAACACTAATATTATCATGATTTAATTTAATAACTAATTATATCTTGTTACATACAGAACACTCAGTTAGCTTTCATTACATGAGACATTATGTTTAAAAAAAATATAAAATAGTATTAATATATTATAATATAATATACTATTATTTAATAGGACAATTATAAGATAAGTATTAAATTTTAATTTATTAATAGAAAATACTAATTTTTTAAAAACATGGTTACCTTTTTATTATATTTAAAATAATAACCATTTAGTGGAAAAAATGAAATATGTACGAAAATATTGTATTTTTCTAAATAATTAGGTTGTCGCACGTTCCACAAATAATATGAATGAATTATAACATATTTTATAATACTTATTTTATTAAAAAAACTTTATTTTAAAAATAATATTATGGTGAGTTTTTGTGATTTTTCCCAATGTATCATTTTTCAAAGAATAATGAAAAATACTGAATTTTAATTAAAAATTACATTTTCATTTATATAATTTATAATAATAAATAATATTTTGAATTGGTTTTAAATTAATTTTTTAACATTTTATATTAATTAATCCAATTTAGGTCATTTGAATCATTTTACATTTAATGTTTAGATAAAAACATTATCTACTATTGAATATTTTCATTCTAAAACCCAACATTCTCCTCATGTTTGCAAGATTACATTGAAATGAAAATTTAAAATTTATGTGAATTATATTTAGAATATTTGAAAACATATTATTGACTAAAACACTGTAAAATTTATAATCATTTAATCAAAAATATTTTAATATATTAAATAGTTAAAATAGCATAAATTACCTTCCACGGTTAAGGTAAAAATGCATTTTCCAAGAGGTAAACTATAAATATATGGGTTAAAATTGATAGACCATCCTATCCAAAACCCAATGGATGGTATTTTGTAAAAATTATCCTTTAATGGTTTGGGAAGGGAACCTTTTTTACTATTTTTGTGAGATTAAATTTTAAGTATGATTGAATCATTTCAAAAATAAAAAATATGCCACTCACCTAGGTCATATCTCTTCACTCATCTTCACACCTTCACACACTTTTGGTTCAGACATGACCATCCCTATTAACTTCTAAAATTCCATCAAATAATTTTTTAATACATTCTTTGGTCAAAAATCTATCTTGTAAGTCTTTTGGTGAAATCTTATGTAGTATACCTAGACAAGAGGTATCATTTTCAACCAGTATTTACATATTATTTCATTATCAAATTCCTTTTATTATAATTAAACAATTATTATATAATAATATAATTATATAAAAAAATAGATTATTTAATGTAATTTTAATAACATAAATCCATATCCACTATCATCTATTTGATTATGAAATCGACCTTTATGGGCACAGTGCACTACCTCCTCGCAAATCAATGTCAATAGATTTTCCATTAACACCATAATGTTTTGGTAATATGATGTATCAAAAGTATATATATCAAAATTACAACATAATTATAAATTTTTTTTTAATTAAATCTTATATATTTTTTTACATTTTTTTTCATAGGGGATACGATAATGTTTCTCGTGTTTATGGTGGATTACTGCATCGTAAAGCGATGTGATTTGTCATTCAATAACACTTTACATTGTTGGGGATTATGATAAATTTAGTAATTATATTTTGTGTAAATAAAATTATTATGATATTAATGAGATATATATAATAATTTAATGATAAAATATTATTTTTTCCTTACATTTTTAGTCACATAAAGATGATAACAACATTCATGTACCTGTGGATTACCACCTTCACAAAGTGGTGTGGATTTGTTTACATCACCCATCAATATCAATGGTATATATAAATGTATATTATGGTATTTATGATATTATTGTTATTATTTATGGATATAATATAACTTACATAATTTCCAAAATGTTCATTGAAAAGTGTAAATGTTACTCATCCATATATATGACCTACAACCTCCTTTATTATAACGTACTTAATTTCTAAAACAAAATACTAATGGGTGTAAAAATTATAATTTATATATGAAAATTATAACAATTTAATTATTATTATTATGGAGATTATATACCTTTATAAAATGTGAAATATTTTTATATTTTAGGATGAAACACACTTGTAAAAACAGCACAATTAAGCCACACAAAGCAATGAAAATAAAAAATTATCATTAAAAAATAAGTGATAAGATTTTTTAAAAGGATAATATATGATATTATAATATTATAATATTAACATTTAATTTTTATATATTAATAAAAATTTTAAAACCATTAAACATGAGTTTAATTCTAATTCCAAAAAAAATTAGTCATAAGGAATTGGATTTCATCTCAATTTTATTTCATTGTGAAATATTATAATGTTATAATCATAAAATCTCTATACAGTGTATAAACATATCCTTTGAAAAATTGTATCATTATTTATTAAAAATACATTGATTTATATGTCTTAATTTGTATTATTTCATCAAAGGTTTATTTACCTAAAAATTACAAAGGGGTAACAAATTTCATAACTCGGTTTCCATTTATTTGGTTATATCACATCCGTGATGTAATTGATAATCTAATATTATATGTATATTTAAAATTTACTATATTATTTTTTATTTACACTTATTTTATAAGTATATACATTTGAAACATATAATATATTCATTGATTAATTCCCGATTCAATATTATGATCATTGGAATCGTTTATCTCATAATGTCATTCTAATCAAGAGTGTTTATTAATTAATTTTGGTTGAAGAAAAAAATTTGATAATTTTATAATAAATCAATTTAATTTATTATACTATTTTAAATCAAGATAATTTTTAGTAAGAGTAGTAGTTTTCTACTATTTGGTTCCTAAAAGGTTTTAGGAACTCGTTTATTAAAATATGACTTTATTTCACTCCCCAATAAAAAATCTAATATTTTCCAAAAACATGTTTTCATAGTAGAAATTAAAAATTATTTTTATCCTATTAAAAATTATTTATTGAATACATTTTTACCTATTTTTTATTTTGTAAAAAAAATTTCAATGAAATCAACATTTCATTTTCAGAATAAGTCACATGTTGACATTTTTACATTGTAAAAGGAATGTTATTTTTAACTTGTTTGATTTTTACATAATTATCTTCCATCGTGATAGTAATTTCTATAAATATTCTGTTATTTTTTTAAAAAAAAATATTGAATATTTTTCTCTACGAATCCATATATTCAATTTTTTTATATTTATGTTCATAGAAAATGATCTTAAAAATGATTAATGTTTTCAAATGGAGATTTTCAAAATTAATACGATATTTTCCTTATAAATGTTTATAAATTAATTTTAACAAAAATATATTCATAATAGGACACTATAATTTATTTTAAATATAATTCATTTTGGATATTATATATATATACCATCCTTATTCTTTGTCTATGATATTTTTGATTATTCTATTCATGGATATTATTGGAATTCACCACCTGAAATTATTTTTTTATTCATTAAATTTACATTGAAATAATTATTTCCTATGATCATTAGAAATTTTATTTACACTGACTATCAATATTATTTATCATGTATATGATAATTTTTTAAACCATATAAATTTTTTACATATGGTGTTCTACACTAAAATTTATTTTTTCATCTAGGGAAATATTGTAGAATCCATATTCTCTACTAAATATTGATATTTGTTGATAAGACACGCTCTTCATGAATTAAATTTATTATTATATATATGAGGATTACTTTGAAATTGAAATGAATGGTGGGGAATGATATTATGCAGCCCCTCGATACATAAGTAGGTCTTATGAGAAAAATAAGTATGCTCAATTTAAATTGGTTTCTACCTATAGTTTAAATTGTTATGTGAAAGGAATTTATTAAAGTGGTATCATGTTTTCTAAGATAATGGTAACCCATAATTATGAATTAACATGACTTGTAATTCAGTTATTATTATCGTAGATATTTTCACAATGATATTATTTGTAGATGAATGTCATTCTTAGTTTATCATTAAATTTTATGTGTTTTCAAATATTTTTTATTGCAGTTTTTATTCCATATCTAAATAGAATATCCATGATATATAGTAAATGGTATCGGTGCTCAGTTATTAACCATTCATATTAATTATTCTTTGTTGATTCATGACAACATTCATTCTACCTAACCCTTAGTTACTATTTGATCTCACCCTTGTTTTGATTACATTCCTATAAAAAATGTTTTCAAGTATTATATGAATGTATATGATAGAGAGAACATTATATTCTCAAAAAATGTGTTTTAATTTTTATATTGAAATCCAATATAGGAATCATGCATGTATCTAAATTACAAATACAACTAAACTATACATTCTTTTAGGATGTGATTCCTTGAATCTAGTGCCATAATTTTTAAGAATACACTAGATATAGATTTCATGGGCTAGGGTCACTTAATTTTTTTAATATGGCATTATTATGATATATATATATATATATGTAATTTCAACTTTTATGTAATTCCATGTGTGTCACTTCCCATACTGTAAAATGGAAGATCATGTAATTAATTTATCACGAACATTTATCCTTCTATATAAACCAAACCATACTATAATAACTACTTAGAATCTATATTGTTTTCCTATATATTCTTTCTTTTTATAAGAGACAATTGTTTCATGAACAGAGTTGTATTCTGTAGAGGTTTTCCGAAGAAGACATAATGTTCATAACCGACCCCTATCAACTTATATTTTTCATCTAGTTATCCAAATATATTCTATCCATTAATAAATATTTTATTATATATGATAAATTTAAATATTGGATTTTTTGATTATGTATCAGCAATTTTTCACATAATTTTTAAAAAAGGATAAATGAAAATCATATCTTGTGTTCACATATGGTCTACTAACTCAAAAAAGGGATACAATTCATTATATATCCTCAAAATTTATTGATGGTTATTATGATATATTTATTTTATATATATGATATATATGAAATAATTATATCTATATAATTACAATACCTTATATACATTCTTACATTTCCATCTGTTGAAAAATTATATCGTTTCTCATGTATATGTGTGAAATACCACCTCCATGAAGTGATTCTATTCATTTCCCATTTTAATTTTTCATGGAATTATATAATAATATATTTAATAAATATATATTATATATAATAAATATTTTTTTAATAATTTATGTTTTTATTTATATTTGTTTCATCCAACCATATAAAAAGGTATACATCCTTCGTCCTTATATAAAACTCTATTCTACATGAATTGATAAAGTTAATTTTTCAATGCTGCTATATTTAAAGTGTTATAAAAATATATATAATGAGTAAATATAATATTAATTAAATGATTAAAATATTATTAACAAGAGAATGTGGATAAATTTCTAAGGATTAGGGTGATCAAACTAAAATGTTCATTTAAAACAAAGTAGTTATCACATGGAACAATAACATTAATAATGAATTAGAAATAATATTTTGATACAATTTTGTAAGTAAAACATATATATTATTATATATATGTTTATATTTGGGGAATATATTTATAATAAATAATTTGTTTATATATGATTTTTGAACTCATACAATTGGAGATGTGACTTCAGGTATAAGATTTGTTTCTTAATTTTATTTCCATAAGACACATTTAATATTCAAAACTAGTTCTAATTTAGTAGTGTATATGATTTAGATGATTTTAATTTATGATTATAATCATGAAAATAGTGTGTACTTAAAAATCCATATAAGGTCCCTCCATTCCTGAGGATTCGATGAAGAAATTGTTATGGCGGTAAAGGAATTATATTCTAATCTTTATTTTACTGGGATTGATTACATATAAATTTCCATTCAAAAAATTATATGATATTTTATATAAACAAAATTCCATTTATTATCCTATGGTAATTTATATAATGCAAATGTTTTAATACCAATTACCATATTTTGAGAATAATTTCTTTATAAAATTTTAATTTTTTCTAAACAAGGTACTTATTCACAGATTTTTTCTTTTTTCATGAAATATTTTAATAAGAATCTCATTCTAATTTTTTAAACATTTATATTTTTAACAATTATATGAAAAAATATCTTTAATGATTACAATATGAATATAATTTCATTCAAACTATACCGAAAAAAAATTTAATCATCCTTTTCATGATTTAGGATTATTTTAAAATAAAAATCATTCATTATTAGTTTTTAAATCATTTGTATTTTAAATATGTGATTACAAAATGAAAAGTGTATTTTTTTGTTAAATACTGATGTGATTTTTAAAGAAATTTTTTAACTATGTTTAAATCCTTGGATATTAAATATATTTCTATTGGAGATGATATAATGGTACCATACTTATTTTTTTTATGTTTTATTATTATGATAATTATATTTCTATGAAACCAAATTTAGTTCAACTGATTTTAATTTCCTGATATGATGAATGATTTCTTGATTCTTTGGAACTCATTTGAATTGATAAATATTTAGTTTTGGGTGGTCCTAGAATGAATTATACATATGATGCATTAACTATAGATAAATAACTCATGTGATAATTATATAATTTGTGAGCATTATTTCATGTCCATAATAAGACGTGTGACCCGATTTCTTGTCCATATATTTATAGAGGGACCAATATTCATGTCTATAAGTTTATGTGTGGACCTTGTTTAATTACCACATTTTTATGTGTATACTTGGTGTCAGAACCCCACCCATCAATGAAAAAACAATGAATATAGATAGAAGATGACCTCTGGGATTAGCATCCAATAATCCCTAGGTTGGGGACTAGTAGCCAAGTTATAAAAATCCAATATAATGTGTGGAATTTCCCTATGTAATAACATAGGACTGAGAGATAAGATTAATCTTTCACAGTAAAACCCATGGAATAATATAAAATTTAACTAGAAGAATCATATAATACATATATAAATAATTCAACTGTAGGTAAAAGTATCTGAATGTTAAGTAAATGTACTGAAGAAACAAATGTCCAAAGGATCATATTATTAATATCCACCATGATCCACATAGTCATCCTAGAAACATGAAAACAAATTTATATACATAGAGTCAGTATACTAGAATAATTATTAGGAAACCAAATTCTATCATGCACATGTGAAAGAAGAATACTAATGCAAACACGATAAAACAAAGGAAACAAAATCACCTAAAGAGGTCAACTATCAATCCCAACCTCAAAAAGTCATGTTCATCAAATAACACATTCCATGAATAATAACATTATAATATCAATATAAATAAAGGGTACCCCATACCAATTTCCTAGTAATATTACTCTCTCACACCCCGATATCATACATCATGGATATTCTATCTCTTTCGAATAGCATACACATCTCCCCCATATCATGGTCACAACCCATCATACCTACATACAAATCTACCACCACCACAAAGAATTTTCACATCTTATCTCACCAAAAGCCACTTAATATATCACACTATGACCACTTTTAAAGCCATATTAGTAAGGTATCGTTAAAATGAAGGATATCTACCTCATACCCACATCCAACATGTATGTCTATGACGATAATCTACCCCACAACATGGTAATATAAAATATCACCTAAAAATTCATTTTCTATCACCAACTGAACTAAAAAAACCCCATCCATCACATGTTTTTAATATCTAATAACCTAGAAATGTGATAAGGAATGTGTTGGTAGCCATGCACTCATCTTCATCACCAATATTTTTAGAAAAAACATGCCAAATGAATGTACAATTTTTGGAACATTGTTTTATATATGGGTTGGATGTGTATAGAAATTAAAAAAAATATAAATGTATATATATATATATCCATACATAGTAAAATTCTTTTTTTTTCAGAACAATGAACTAACCAACTCAAAACAGACCCACACTCGCTACCACTTGTAAATTCATAACACTAAAAAAGACACATGCCATAGTTCACATTTCAAAAAAAATCCATTTCACTACAAATTAATTTCATTATTAAGAATCAATAAAACTTTACCACACATCCAATAATTTTTATTAACAATCATTTCATTAGTAATACAAAAACCAAACCCTATTCATTTTAATGAATATTAATAAATTATTCCATTGCTACCCAAGAATCTAGAAACCCCCCACTATTATCAAAATTATCCCATTATCCCCACTGAATTATTACCTCACAACCCTAAATCCACATCCAAACAAAAAATCACCTAACTAACCCAAAATGAATTACAAAAAAACAATCCTATCCCCTCCAAAAAAGTATTGAAAAACTGTTACCTTGAAACCGTAAAATCTTTTCCAACAAAACCATTACCTCACCACCCAAAAAGTACAGCCAAACAGACCATCTACTCTCTAACCCAAAAGAATATCCCATTAGACCATCACCTCACCACCAAAAAATCCTGGACATGAAAACTAACACCTCTCCACACCAAAAGAAATATGTCATCTCACCCACCATCCACAAACTCTTCAACAACAAAAAAACCAAACATAAGCTCCCAACAACATGACCACACATGAAAAGACATCGCAACACATTTAAATAATTTCTCATGCATATTTTATCAATTACACTTATCAGTTTTATGGAATTATTATAGAATCCATAATCCATAAGAAAAAAAATTCAATAGAAAAATAAATATTATTATCTAATAGCCCATTTAGGTTGATATCAAATAAATCATAATAAGAAAGGGTTCAATAATTCCTTCAAAATACCTAAAACAAAAACAACAATTACAACAACATTAAATATATAATTCATCACTTATAATTTTAAAATCACAATAATATGAAATATGTAAATGAATTTATATCATTCCCCATTCTACTTTAATTTAAATTATATGACTAATTGATATTTATTAGTCGAACACACCATCCACAATAATCAATAGAAGTAATCCCCTCCCACATGATATATAATTGTTATAAATGAGTGATTTAATACATCAATGATCCTTTTCCATATCACTATAAACTATATTCTAAAGATTAAATTCCCACATACCACAACTAAATGAATCACCTAGAAATCATCATACACAATATTAGGGTTTATCAAAAACACATCCCAAATCATAACCCAGACAAAATCTACCCCACCATGTTGAATATATGAATAATAGAAGAAGGAAAACCACTGGTAATGGAGGTGTAATCACCAAGAATATTCAAGGAGAATAAACCCAAACAAATGGATCAAATAATGAGAATGTGGTTTGGATGATCCTCTAAAAATGACTAGGGTTCACCAAAAAATAATAAAAATATAGGGGTATACATGAATGAATATGTGTCATTCTAAAACAACTATTTAAAACATAAAACATGAGAATTTAAGGCCTTTTAACCCTTCCAAAATTTTTGATTCATTGGTTTTCCAAAATTTTCAACTTCATCATACAATTCAGTAAACTCATTTTGATTTAATACATGTTTTTAATTAACCATTCAGGTTGTGAATTTATTTCATTGTCTCCACATATTCTTAACAATAGACATTATATTAGATGAAAATAGAATCCATGAACTTCCAATTAACTTTTTTAATCCCATTTAGGACATAAACCTCCAACTACATCACTCTTACATTCAATCCTCCATTTAAAACTCTCAAAACCAACCCCGACCACCTCAATCCTCTAAAACATACTATGTAATTTGAAATAAATGAAAATTTTGTAACATTAGATATATATTAAAGAATTACATTCAATGAGAATCAAAACCTAATATGCTGGAATGAATGGGGTAAGAAAAAACACCCCATGAGATACCTATGAAGGATCTTGTCATACCTAAAATGCTACCACTAGCTAAACACACAAAACTAAACAAACACAAAACAATGGCACAACCTGATCAACACAGATCCACCATACCAAAATACTTTTTAGCTCCACTAGTATAGATACCCTGAGAGGGGGTGAATCTGGGTATGAAAAATTAAAAATGGCTATTTTGATATTATTATTTTTTTAGAAAAAACTCTATTCTCCCTCTCCTTCCCGTTGTAGAGTATGAATGAATCTTAAATCATGAACATGACACAACAACTTTACTTGGTTCTCCCTCATAAGGATACTCACAAGAATCATACATTGGTATTGTGCCGATGTACCAAATCCACAATAAAAACACTTTTTTTACAAGTTTGAAGTGGACATTCTATCCCTCTTATTTTACAACCATTCACAATTTGAGAACCCCCCTTCTCTCTCAACTAATGTGAGAACCCTTACTCTTTAGAAGATCCACTCACAATTTATAAAATTTTAGGACCCTTAATTATCTCAAATTAACACATCTTCCGTTATATGTAGATGCTCTATTGATATATCACGTTCATCCATTGATGAATACCACTTCCCCACAGTACTACTGATAAACTCCATATCTTTCACGCAAACCATAATGAAGCTTGCACGCAAAATTTTTTCCTAGCATGAAATATTCCACTTTTGTCATGAAACGGCCCATGTGCATAACTTCAATCATATGCACAACTCAAATCATACTCACAACTTTCTTAGATTTCATGCAACAAAAAATATTTCGTGCAACTCCATTTCAGAAAAATTATTAAGTGATCCAGAGCTCTAATTCTCTATAAGGGAAGATCTCTTTTGAATGAGTGGGTCACTTCTTATTTATAGGATTCGTTGAACCCTGTGTGGAAGATTCACAAGGTAATGAAGGATTCACTTCAAGGATGAAAAATCCTATTTGATGTCGCATTGGGTAGGAATGTTTCTTTTGTGCAATCTCATCTTTTGTGCAACTCCGAATCTTCCATGAAATTCATGTCATTACATATTTTCAACATTTTAATCTAGAAACTTGACTTGTGATCAAGATTCCTAACCACCTTAGATATTGAAAAATTATTTCTATGCCAAAAACATGTCTTTCACATTTTCATGTTTTTGACCCAAAATTTTGGCAATCATTGGATAACAGAACCACCATATATCTGTTCTTGTATAGAAAATACAGATCAACCATTCCTTTTTTCCTTGTTCTTTTTCAACATACATTATCAATAATATCCCTGGATCTTGATAACTCACCATGGAAACCATCTTGGTCAACAAACTAACATGGCCTATCAACAAACACAATAACCTAAAAATGATTCAATGTTGCCATGGGGGATTTTTTCCCCAATAATATTTGATAATAGTAAAAATCTACCACATAAAAAACATCCACTTGCACAAACATATAAAACCATCATATCCCAAACCAATGACCACTGCATCCAACAAACCACACTTCCATAAACATATGAATAAGAAAATTTTGTACACTATGTTAAGATAATATCTAATATAGAAAACAATGAATTCCCCAAACATGTTTAATTCCATCATATACAAATCTTTCTTATTTGAGAATTTGGTCTTTCCCATTAAATCCATCAGTTTTTTATCTCACATCATAAATCAAGATGAATAACCCATCTCATAAATCAAAAAGATCCAAATATCACTTCATAAAAAAAGAACAAAAAACTATAAAAATCCCCATGTACCAGGATCATATGTGCATCTCTCAATCCCATTTACTTTCCTAAAGGACACCATGTCTACATAACATATGCACCAATATAATGGTTCATCCATGTATCAACCTATCAATATGATCAATGATATCTATTTGATTCTCTATAAATGTACCATTATCCTCAATATAAAACTCTTACAAGTCATTCACATGGTAGCCATCATGATGATACTGACTAAGATAGTACATGTGAGAGACGTTGTAGTTTCTATCCAGCTACGATGCCAATGACAACTTATACACAACCTCTCTAACTTACCCAACACATAAAAAAGTCCAAACATCCCTGGAGAAAATTACCCATACCAAACATTCACATATCATGTAAAGGGTAATCCCTTAAGAACACATTTTTATAACATAAAAAGGGCCTCCACCTATGATCGATATAACACATATACTGGTATTTGTCCTCTTCCATACTCTCCTTGACAAGATGGACCTTTTAATTCATGATCTGGACCACATTGGGATGAAGAACTAATCCTATGCTACCCATGTTTTGCATGATGGATAATGAAACTAACTCTTTTACAACAGCCGAAATTGAGAAAATCTAATGGATGAGTGATAGATGATGTTATAGGAATACTACATAAAATTAATGTGGTTTTCCTAAGGTCCCCTGAAGTTTAGGATACACTCACTCAACATGTCCCCTAGAATTTGGATATCTCTCCCCATCTTCCTATCCATCTAAGGGTGGAAGGAAGATCTGAGGTGTAATTGAGTTCCGAAATCAAAAATCCCCTCAATATTACTAAGGTATCATGTGTGTATAGATTAAAAAAATATACCTCGAAACATTATATAACTAATTCATGACATTCGTACACCTCTTATCCAAATAATCCAATGGGACTGAGGTATTGATATCTAAAACTTGGTTGATTTTATTACTTCATCCACGATTATCTAGATAGCATCAGAACCACCTTCAAATAATGATTCCCCTTTAATTAAATCCAATTATATGTTAGTCCATTTACAGTCAATAATATCCAAAGGATGTAACAGAACATCATGAGCATAATGCATGACCATTATCTGTAGAAAAATTAAACTGAATTCCCCAAACCCGGCTACCACCAATTTCATCTTAGGACCATGAAACTACATCCTCAAATTGTGGTAATTCATGGATTCTTATAGATCTAATGGAAATAGAGAGTTATAAAACTCATAAAGGAGTCCCTCGTGATTCTTTATCAGAAACATTTGTCTCCCTTGAATCATTATCTAGTTATTACCATCCACCAACCATAATTCTATAGTATAACCAAGCCACACAAATTCACCATCAACTCTACCACTGAGTCTCCTAACTAAAAATCCTCCACCTTGTACATTAGAGGAGGATAAACATTAATAAGATATAGAAAACCTCTACCATTAACAAAACATGTATCTATGTGAAATGATTTCTACTCCCTGATTGATCTCAAAACATCCATGAGCTCCCAAAAAATGGACATACGTGAAATCCTTCTCAAAATTCTGGGAACAATTTTCCCTTGTCAACATCTATAAGATATCATAACATTATAATCTAGGAGAAACACAACCACCAAAAAATCCGCAAATATGAATAATGTGAAGATAATATTTATCTCAAAAAATTATGATCTATGAAGGAAAAAATGTACACCCCAATAAGAAAATGTATCTTCAATTCAACGTAAACACAACCAATTATAACATTAGATCACATATGGAATAGCTATGACCATGTTCACATAACATCATGGAAACATAAGATATCACTTTATTATACTTCATTAAAATGAATCTAATGAAAAGATTTGATGCATCATAAAACATCTCAAGCATCACCCTCACTATATAAAATAGCACTAGGGTACTAAAAATCATTCCCTTAAGTATACTAATAATTTCCTAACACTTATCATTATAAAAAAAATAAGGATTCTTATAAGATAATAATATCAACAGGGATATAATTCGAGGGAATTTAGGCATAGAACTCTGATGATAGCCTATAAAACCAAGGATAATATGATCTTCTTCCATGTTCATGGGTGGTTCTCCTTAAACAACCACCTAAACCATTAAGGGAATTAATTTCAAATGAAAATGATACACCACATGCCCAAGGAAATGTATCTCTATATTAAAAAACATTATCATTTACAACATTCGATAGAGATGATGGTTAATAATAACATGTATGATATATTTCGGTTGATATAAATTCTCCTCCATTATTTTTGAGTAGATCAATATGTCATATAGGAAAATGAAAATAAACTAGTCATGGAATTCCTGGAAAATATAGGTCATAAACCCCTTGAACATAGGTTGTATTATCATGTAACCAAACACCATAAACACCAAATAAAAGTTCCCATGCTAAAATTTAAAGTATTTAAATAGGATATCACCATCCTTCACCTTCAACTGGTGTTACCTAGACCATATATTGATCGTATAAATACTTCTACACCATCATAACTAATCAAAAATATCATATATCATTATGATTAGATAATGGTTCATTACTATCACCTTATTCATCATATGATAGTCCAAACAGAACCTCATAAAATAATCCACCTTATTGGAGAAAAACATGGGTATACCCTAGAGTGACACACTAGGCTAAATAAAACACTTCAGTATAAGATCATCTTTATAAATTCACATAATCCAATACATATATGGTTCTATCCGATAAGAATACATTAAAATTAGGGAAGAACTATGCATTATGTCATTCTCAAAATCAATATAATGTATAGGGGTTAGAGACATATCATGCATAGGGAGAAATATAGAAAATCCATAGAAACCCCTGGGGCCTCTTCTATCCCAACATCTACTAATTCAATAAACTACACATCCATCAAAGTATTAAGGGGCACGATGTGATTACTACCAACCAGAAAACCCCAAATGCAAACAAAAAACACATTCCTGGTTTCCTCGTATAAAAATATTACTCCCCTATAGAAGAAATTGTTAACAACATGTTCCTAAAAAACTAGTCTATGCTAATAATGAAATCATATAGATTCATATTATGCAATAAAATATCTTCATGAGACTGATGTGGATCCATAATCTTTCTACACCAACAACACTTATCAAAAAATGGGTCCATCCTTTCACTTTTAATGTAATTAATTGGGTAATAGAATACCTATCAATTTCTAGTCCCAGAGCACAAATAAGAAAGGTGAACCAAAAGAGTTTAAAGATCCTTAATAAAAATGGTTAAAATATGAGTGGATAAAAAAAATAGAGTACCACAAATAATCTATGGGAGCACTTGAGATGAATCCTACATTTCATAAAAATTACCACAAATTTCTCCCCTATATCTACATAGAATGAAACCTCCACAACCATGCTTAGGTTGAGGTCCCTAAACACAAAGAAAATCCTAAGTTAAGACTCTACCTGTTCTATCTCCCCTTAGTAGTGTAAAATCATTCTTCCTTTACTACTGAAATTGAATCACTAGAAACTACTACTGAAGATAGTTATGAACAAGTACCCCACAAATAAACTAATCTCTATGAATAAAGGTGATCATTTTTTGGCATTTTCCATGAACCCCATAGAAAAAAAAATTGGTATCTCAAGGAAATGCACATAACTATCTAATGTTAATAACTAATAGTGTCCAGTTGGAAGAACATCTCCCTCCAATAAAAATGAAATTTAGATTATATAAATCGGGTGAGAATAAATGTATACTTGGTAGGAAAATCAATGTATCTCATTTACCTGTGAAGAAAGGATACTAATTATCTTGTGAGAATAGAATAGAACCAACAACACCTAAACACGTCAATTATCTATCCCAACCTCACCAATGAATTATCACCAAAAAAAGAAAAGAAATTTATAATAACATAATAAGAAGCATATTGGTAATGTTTACCCCACACCCCTTTCCAGTTTAATTTTCATCACTCACACCCCAAATTCATAAGTCCTTATTATTTAAGTTGTCCAAAATAAAATATTCCACTACCCCACTTCACATTTGCATAAAATCACACCTAATGACACATGGGAAACTACCCAGAGCATGGTCACATCACATATCACCAGAATTGACCTAGTCTATCACACAAAAACTAGAAAAATAATAATAGTAGGAAGGTATATTTAACATGAAGGTGATAAAACTCATTCTATCATCCTACCATACATAGACCCAAAATAATCCACCCAACAACACAGTCACATCACGTATATCCTATAAGTTCGAATATATAAAGAGATTCTCAAATAAAATAGTGGGGGTGAATTGTATACATTAAAAATTCATTGGTAATCATTAAAGTTGATATAAAAAATTCATAAAGAAATTTTATTAACCTTATGAAAAAACGTATCATAAGGTTAGATTTTAAATTTATTAAAACATATTTTAACAATGTTAAACAAAAAATCAAAAGATCTATTAATGAAAATATTCTACCTTAAATCATATAGAATCAGTAATATAATCAGAGTAACAAAATTAGAATGGATGAGAAAGTTAAAATTTCTAACTTTAACAAAGTTAAGAATACAACGGAATTAAAATAACATAAAATAGTAAATGAGTAAAAATAAGATTCTTTTAACCCAAAGATAAGGGTATCCCACAACCTTAGATAAAGGTTCATTGATTTATACTTTCATGAAAGTATATCTTCCACAAAACCTGGTAAAACCTCAATCCAAAGACTGATATCTATCATTATATCTCTGAAAGCCCTCAATTTAGAAGGAAATTGGAACCTCTATCTTCCAAACCCAGAATCCCACAGTCAGCACGATTCGATTCTGCACAAAGAAAGTCAAAACAAGTTGTTCGCGATATCCTCACAATGCACAGAGTGTTTTAAGAACCTCTCTCTATAAATCACTTCACAGCTTCTTCACATGAATCAAGTTCATCTACTATCAACATTCATTGTTTTTTATGTTAAAATGGACTTTTATCTATAGGAAAAACATCCCAATGGTTGGTTCCACACTAACTTTAACTTTTTCCATAAATTTTTTAGGGACCTAGGTGTGTTTTAAATAATCAATGGTTGTTTTGTAACAGATTGTATGACATCGTTTCAACTATAAGAAACAATGTAAAGTAAAATATATGTGCAATTCATAAGAAAACATGGAATTTGAAAATATTGTAATGATATATTATGAAATCATACCATTATCAAGAAAAGAGGTTCTTAAGAAAAATTGAATCGGATTTTGAAAATGGAATCACAATTGTATCGGAATTGGAATCATAAAATCATTATAACATTTTCGCCGTAATCAGTTTCATGAAATTGATATCACTTTTACACCAGAATCAGTATCATGAAATCTGTGTCACTATTTCACCGGAATCGGTATCATAAAATCAGTATCACTTTCGATCCAGAATCAGTATCATAAATTTGGTGTCACTTTTTCAGTAGAATTACTGTCATAAAATCGGTATCACTTTTGCACCGAAAACCATATCATAAAACCGAATGGATTTTTCCCCAGATTCGTTATCATGACATCGTAATTACTTGAACCAGAATCTATGTGATAGATCTATAAGTATTAAAGAATGAAAAAAACATAATGATAGATTTGTAAGTATAACGTAATGATATGTTCGGATCATAAAAAACAAATCTTAAGAAAAAAAATTAGAATTTAGGAAAAAAATGTTTCTGATTTTCAAAACATAATAACAATAAGTAATGGAGAAGTCATAAGATAACATTATTGACTCAAAAATCTCCCCCTTTTTGGAAAGCACAAAAAACTTTTCTAAGGATGAAATATTGACTTTCATAAACTAGTATTAAAAACTTAACTCTCCCTTTGAAGGAGATTTCAGATGAATATGACTAACTCCCCCTTAGCTTATGTTTCCCAAGGATCGTATTCTTGATCTTTAGTATGTGGTTTTCATTATTAAGAAGATATCTCCCCCGTAGATAACAAATTCTTCTTTAAGGAAAACTCCCCTTTACATAGAAATTATCCTTTCATACCATACTACCCCTTAATAGATTCTCCTCCTTTTAGATCTTCATGATATTATTGCTTTAAAAAAATTCCCCCCCTTTGTGATTTTCAAAAAGAGGGATAGGAATGGAGAATTATAAGATATACATGCATGGTTAAGAAAGAATACATTCTAAAACAAAAGAAATATATTCAATATGATTTTTAAAAAATATTTTGAAAATATGTTCTGATTACAACAAAACATCACAATGTATAGAAAATCATCCATCCAACTTCTGCTGAGACAATATTTTCATTATCAAGGCGTTAAGTTTCTTGATATCCTTATTATATGCTTCGAAATTTTTTAACATGATCTCTTGAGCTTGATTATTATTTTCTAAAAACATGATCCTTTATTATTGAGAAAACACCTTTTTCTCTAACACTACTCTGACTTCCTTCTCACTACTTACTGGTCAGGCAACAGAATTATGTTGACTAACCTTCTTTGAGATTGATTCCTTGACAATGTTAAACTCGGTTTCACAAGTATTGAATGCTCTATTTGTTGAATACATGAAGTCACCAGACTACCTAAGCTTTTCATTAATTGTTTTGTTATGGTTAATGAGTTTCATTGAAGTCACCTTTTGATCTTGGTAATCAATCAAAAGATTACTAATGTCTGCTTCTTGCTTGACCACCATGTCTATAAGAATATTGGTCGATTTTGTATTTTGATTCAGGGTTTCATGCAACCTTTGACTCTGGGAATATATATTTTCATGAACTAGAATGGTGGTAACAAATGTTCTTAATGATATATTGACAAATACATGTTCAACAGAGGATTAGGATTCAAAACCTAAAACATCATTCCCATTGTCTACTCCTCTGGGAGTTTAGTAAACTGATTTGTCCATTCTATTAGAAGACTTTTGAGGCTTTTAATTATCAAATGAGGCGATCAACACACTCTTGCCTTTAACTTGGTTCCAAAAGGGAGATTTTTCATCAGATACTTGGATAACATTAATATATTCATGTTCATCTTCTTCCCCTTTAAACTCATGATGTTGAGATCCTTCTTGACATTCTTCATCCTGAATTTCTTTCTCTTTACCACCTTGTTTATCAACATAATTTTTATCTTCGATTTCAATTCCAACTTGTTATTCATCTTCAACTTATAGTTCTTCCTCAACTTCTTCTTCAACTTATTCCCCAACTTCTTCTTCAACTACATCTTCAACTTGTTCTTCAAAAATTGATTTATAAACTAAACTCAGAGAAGATAAAATGTAATATTCCACCTCCCTTATTACCTCATCAAAATCTTCTTGAGTAATCTGATCTTCAATTTATTGAGAAGGTTCTGATAAAGCTTGATCATTCTTCTCTTTCTAGATTTTCGAAGTAATATTGAGCTTCTTATGAAGAACTTGAGGTTCAGGGACTTCATGAGTTTATAAACTATTGATTTTAGTAGAGACCGACATACTTGAGCTTCCAAGGAATTCTTATTCAGGATCATCTCCTTCTTTTCTCTCTCATGATTTTCATCCGACTTGATTTTTAAGGCCTTATCCTCCGCATGATTCAAGCCGAAGGATGGATCTCTTTCCTTTTCGGTAACTGCCATTTCTCTCCACTTTGAAACTATTGCATCATAATAGGATTTCATTTTTTTGTAGTAGGAGGTGCTGATACCAGGACATCAAGAACTATTATTGGCAAGCTTGGTTCATCATGTTTCATTTTCTTGGGTACTGATATTTATGATTTTGGAACATCACCCTTGTTATGGAAATATATTTCTTCAAAACGTTTGGATTTCAGTAAGAACTATAACTTCTTCATCCATACAACGTCATCACATATAAATAATATCTCAAAAGGAACTGAAACTGATCGGCATGGGACATTAATATCTTGAAGGCACATAACAATTATCCTGGAGATAGTTTCCCGATACATAAGAATTTTAGATATGATGGTTTTTCCTATTATTTTTTGGATGGTGATAAAGATGTACATAACCATGTTTATCATTCCTAAGTTGAGAAGAAATTCTAGAAAAAATATATCACATATCATTAGAGATATTTTTTCTCCTTTTCTTGGGATAAAAAATCCTAGCATCCAGAGAGCTAACATCTTGTGGTTTGTACGATGACTCATAATATTTGGATTCATAACATACTTAAGACAAATAAAATCCAATTCATTGACTTTTTCAAAAGAACCTTCCTTCTCATGAGATCTTTGAGAGCATAGAATAACATCCCCTTCATATGGTATGTTATGAACATTTTTTCCCTTCTTATAGGGAACTGTATAGATCATATCATAACATTTTAACTTACACAAATCCTTGCCATCCTTTTGAATGAAAGTAAAAAATTCATTTAACTGAATAACCAGATCAAGAAAAATAGGATCCTGACTTGTCTCCTTAGCCACACAAACACATTCCCATCTGTTAGTTCTTATCACCCTAGAGACAAGAGAGTCATATTTTTAAAATAACTTAGTCCATACATACTTTTCCCCAAATATTGAACAATATTTTATTTCCATGAATGTCAGCATCTGAACTAATGAGGATTCATGAGTCGTTCAGGGTGAAAGAGATAACTGATTCTGGAAAAAGACTTTGTTGGAAAAATTACTTCAGCATAGAGATCGGTAAGGATGGTGCAACACTTATAAAAGAGGAACCCTCATATAGACATGTTTTATGACCATTCATCTTCGATAAGATAATCAAATAGATGAAAATGATCTGATCTGACATGAAGGTTGAGGGTGATTTTTGTAAAATGAAAATTTTGATCATTTATAGTAAGGTAAATCAGGATTTTAAAATTTTGAACTACCAACAACTAAAACATAAGATAAGAAAATATTGTGTAATAAATTGTACCTTTTAGAATACACAGAGAAATTTATCGGTATTTAATGAATTATATTGAATTTTTTTAAATCCACAATTTCAATACCAAAATTTTCAATACCAAAACATTCTATACCGATATTTTAAATAAAAAAGAATGGATTTTTAGGGAAAGGTAACATTTTAAGAAAAAAACTTCAGGAATGATAAAATTTTAAGAAAGGAGAAAAAATATGTACTCCCCCAAAAATAAGCAGTAGTTTAATGTTAACAGATGATTCAAAGAAGAATTATATGTGAGTGATTACCTCAAAAATATCATCCATATATTTTATTTAATGTTTTAAAATCTATCGGAAGATAAGGGATTTATAAAAATATCAGTAAGTTGTTATTGCATTCCGATGAATTGATGAATAATATATCTTTTAAGTGTCTGATCCCAAAGAAAGTGATGTCTAATATTTATGTTCATTACACGAGAGTGATGTATAGGTTTTTTACTTTGAGAAATGGGGCTTGTGTTATCACACATTATTTTAGTTTTGGAGAAACTCATACCATAGTCTTTCAGTGTGTGTTTCATCAACAACACTTGAGCACGACATATTCCATGTGCTACATATTCAGCTTCTACAGTGGAAAGTGCTACAGAATCCTGATTATCGAAATACCAAGAAACTATGCAATCTCCAATGAAATGAAAGGTTGTGGATATACTCTTCCTATCCATTTTACAACCTCCAATGTCAGCAAATGGAAAACATGTATGTTCAAAAAAACTTCCCAGAGAATAAAATAGGCCCAAATCTAATGTTCCCTTTACGTTGAGAAAAATACTTCTCACTGCCTTTAAATGAGATTCCTTGGGATTGGAATGATATATTGCACATAGGCATACTAAAAACTTTTGGTCTAGATGACCAGATATCAAGAATAGCAATCTTCCTATCATAAATCTAAATGAAGTTGGATCCACTAGTTTCCAAGCATCATCAAGATCAAGACTTTTTGAGATACTAATAGGATTACTAATACTTTTACTTTAGCAATATCCAAAATTTTCAAGAAGATATTTAATATACTTATTATGAGATATGTTTGCAATTTCTGGTTATTGAGAAATTTGGAAACCTAGGAAAAATGTTAACTCACCCATCATGCTCATATCAAACTCAAATTTCATAGGATTTGGTAAGGAATTGGTTAAGGATGTCTAATTTGATCCGAAGATTATTTCATTATAATAAGTTTTAACAATAAAAAAATCATTGGAAACTTTCTTAATAAAAAGTGATGGATCATTGGTTCCCTTAGAATACTTAATTTGAAGAAAAAAACTGGAAAGTCTATCATCCCATGCTCTGGGGGCTTGTTTAAGTCTATATAAAGCTTTGGTACCTTTATAAACATGATTAAGATATTTTGTTTCTTCAACACATGGGGGTTGATCTACATAGTCCTATTCATGAACATAACTGTTAAGTAAAGTACGCTTTAAATCTATTTGATAATGTTTAAAATTAATGAAATATGGAAAGGATAGAAGAAAATAGATAGATTCAAGCTTTACTACAGGAGAATTGGTTTCTTCATAGTCAATTCCTTCTTGTTGTTATAGCATTTGGAAACTAATCATGATTTATTTCTAAAAATAACTCCATTTTCATCGCGCTTGTTTCTAAAATCCCATTTTACACCAATAACAGATTTTTTACTAGGATTTTCAACCAAGGTCCAAACCTAATTCCTTATAAATTCAATGAGTTCATCTGGCATAGCCTTTATCCAATCCTTATCACCCAAAGCTTCTTCAGGGGTATTTGGTTCAAATTCGGAGTTAAATGCAACATGTTCAACTTCATTCATTAAATAACTTCTAGTTCTTACTGTTTGATTAACATTTCCAATGATATTATCACTAAGATGATTACTAAGTAACAAATGATTTGGATTTGGAAAACTAGTTCATCAGTATAGGGTAGAAAATATTCAAGTGTAAATGTTTGAGAAACATTTTCTTGATCATTATCCATCACTGAACGATCTTATATCAATGTTTGGAGATTAGTTTTAGAAAATATATCAGGAAAGGATTCTGGTTGTTTGAAAACAAAAGGATCATTTTAATCAAAATTAAAATGTACTATTTCTTACATAGTGCAAGTGTTTTAATTGAAAACTATCAATGTCTTAGAGTTAGTGGAGTATCCAAAGAATATTCCTTCATTGGATTTGTGTGAAAATTTATGTATGTTGTCATTTGTATTCAAGATAAATACGTTTCAACCAAAATCATTGAAGTAAAAAAAATTGGTTTTCGGCCAGTCCATAACTCGTATGTTTTTTTTTATGAAAGGGTCTAATCAAAACTAGAATTATAGTATAACAAGAAGTACTTACATCTTTATACCAAAAGTTTTTAGCTATAGAATATTCATTCAACATGGTTCTAGTCATCTCTTAAAGAGTACAATTTCTTATATCAACAATACAATTTTGTTGGTGAGTCATTGGGGGTGAGAAGTTATATGTAATAACTTTTCTACTACAAAAACATTCAAAAAAAGAATTTTGAAATTATGCTCCATGATCACTATGAATAGTTATCAAATGAATGGTTTTTTCATTTTTAACTTGGGCTCTAAAAATTTTGAAATAAGAATCGGATTCAGATTTCACTGCATGAAAATAGACCCAAGTATATCTCGTGTATTCTCCAACTAAGACAAACATGGAGTATTTGCCTCCAATACATACATTTTTTGATGGACCAAGTAACTCAATGTGTACTAACTGCAATGAATTAGAATTTGTAACTTCACTTGTATATTTGAAGTTATATTTATGTTTCTTTCCATATTGACAAGGATCACATACTCTTGGAGAAATGATCTTAGGTTCTGGTAGATCCTGAACATGTTCTTTATTAGAAAGTTTACTGAAGTTCATTAAGTTATAGTGTCCTAGTCTTCGATGCCAAAGACACGATTGATCATTGATTGCACTAATTCAAGGATGATTTTGACTTCTATCGTCTTCTAGGTATAGTTTGTATACATTATATTGCCTATGGGTGGAGAGAATAAAATAATACTTGGAATTGTGTACTAGGAACCTATCATTCCTAAAACTCACAAGGTATACTTCATCACCTAATTTACTTATGCTGATGAGATTGTGCTTAAGACATTTAACAAATAAAACATTTGAAATAGAAGATTTTCCAAGAACAATAATGTTACCTATACTGATAATTTCACTTTTAGAGTTATCCCGAAAGGTTATTTTCAACCTTTAGTCTTTAAAACTGTTTTGAAATAGTCTTTGTTACCAGTCATGTTCAAGGAACATCCACTATCCATATACCATATATTGTTGGTACTTCCTTCATTAACCAGAAAAAGGAAAATTTATTTTTTTGGAAACAAAAATTTTGGTTCTAGATTTGTTAGAATATAAAATATTGGGTATCCACATTTGTTTATAAAAGTAGGCTTTATGAATGCCTAGGGATTGAAAATTATTTAAAGAATTGTTCTTATTGGAATGCCCACCACTTTTACATTTAGTGCAGAAATGAGATCTTGGAGGAACAAAATAATTGATTATGAAAATATGTTTTTCATGAGAATATATTAAACCCTAACTATTACCATGAGTTCATTTTTGAGAATACATCATGTTGAAATTTTCCTTACCAAATGTTAAATTTGAAAGAAGTTTATTCATGTAAAAAATTTTCTAACTTTAGTCTCTGGACTATATTCTTATCCTAACGAATAATATATTTAGATTTAATTTTAT
The DNA here is from genome assembly GCA_963277665.1 of Viscum album. Classification (NCBI taxonomy): domain Eukaryota; kingdom Viridiplantae; phylum Streptophyta; class Magnoliopsida; order Santalales; family Viscaceae; genus Viscum; species Viscum album. Next base: position 447,391,410 of record OY728157.1, on the reverse strand, counting down.
CCTCTAAAACATCTTTTTTCTAGAAATATATTTATATGATCCTTATAATGTTTATCCTTATTAGAATTAACTTCATTGGGTTTCTACGAATGATTTTCTGAAACACTATTTTTCATATACTGATCTATGAAAGATCTGATATTTATTTTGTTAAAATATTTTCTATTGAATTTGCTTTTTCCAAAGTCTGAGAAACATTTCAATTTCAATTTTCATTCTACTTAGAAAATCAAGAAACACCCTCATAGGAAGATAATTCATGATTGTTTTCATATGAAGTAGATTCTTCATCTAAAGAAAAACATTTATCAGGAATATTTTCACTCAAAGACATATTGGTTAAGGATTCACCAGTTAACCATATACATAAGTCAATGATTTTGGAAATGGAAGTCATGCTATTAGACCAATATTATTTTTCTCAGAAGATTCATATTCTGAAGAGTCATTAGAAGAATCCCCAACAATGGGAAAATTAAGTTTGATATAACCAATTCCTCTTCATTAATAGCATATCACATCCCCATATTTCTTATCATTTCTATGTTTTTTTGAATCTATATTTAATTTCCTTCTACCCAATAATCTTTTTCATCCTACGAGTAAGAATGGATAACTCATTTTATGAATCTCCACTTTCACTAGACTCATATTGAAGAACAACGTTCTTATATTTTGATCTTGTAATTATCTTAGGAGTCATGGATTTAATACGATCTAAAGTAGTTGTAAAAGAAACACTACCATTTCCATTATTCTTCTTAATGTTATCATAATCTCTTTTCATTCTGTTTTCATGTTAAATAAGAGTTACATAAAATCCATCAAGGGAAATCTGGGTGACATTCCTATTCTCAACTATAGAAGTCCTCTTGGATTCCCATTTGTTAGGCATGTTGTCTATAATCTTGTCTACAAGAATCACATCATTTAGAAATTTCTCACCAATGGATTCTAAAATGATGATGATGATCATAAATCATTGGTGTACCTTACATATGTGTTCTCCATAAGAAAGAATAAACCATGATACTCAGCTCTGAGCATAGTTCTTCTAGATTCAGTGACTTTGGAAGTTCCAAAGTGAGTTACTTCAAGATTATTTCAAATACTATTAGTAGTTTCACAAGAGGAAATTTTGTTATATATATTCCTAGTCATGGAACAAAGTAAAGTATTATGAACATTAAATTTAGGTTCGTATTCCATCATTTATTGATTGGTAAACGTTCTATGTTCCTTATCAGGAATCTTATAATCTCTAGTTAACATAATGTAGTTGTCTACACCAGTGTTTATCAAAATGTTCTTCATTCTGTCTCTCTGTACTCATAGTTATTTCCATTGAAGATTGGTGGTCTAGTAGTATTGAGATTATTTAGAGATCCAACATGAATGCCGACCATACTAAAATAATATTTTTTCCCACAAAACATGTTAGAATCATAAGAAAAAAGAAAACATGATCATGAAAACTTATGTGTTGATATAAGTCTTCATAGACCACCTCTAATACCAATTTTCACAAATCATCACCCACGGTCAGTTCCGTGACTCCCCCAATCCTACCTTCCATAGGCCAGGGGCTGGAGACTAGAACCAAAGGCATAAATCCCTAAAACTGGGAATGAATTGTCTTTATAATATAAAAACACACAAAACAGAGTATGAGCTAGAAGTAAACACCATATAAAGATGTATACAAAAGAAGTACTGGAAATTAAAATAGGCAAAAAATACAAGCACAACAGGAAAGTACAGATAAAAATGATGAGCAAGTACAACTGAAGAAAATTAAAGCAGCTACTGGGTCATCCTCTGGGGATTCCTACCTTATGGGTAGGTAAAGATAGCCTCCTCAATCAGCGCAGTCTGTCGTCTACAACCAACACAATTAGGTGCAGGCATATCCCATGCAGGGGTGAATATAATGACACTCAGTAGGGACCCTAAGACCCTCAAGGTCTCACAAAATACAACACGGATAAATCACAAAGAATTAATTCAATAGATAACCCCACTTAGGTATATTCCCATACATATACGTATGTTATCAAGTAATCGATATCAATCATGAGGTAAACACAAAAGTTACTGACTCAGCTCAACCATGATTTTAATTCACATTGTCGAAACCATGGATGTTGGGTAAAGCCTCCTTTGCTGAGTACAGTGGGCATGCCACCGACTACCAGGCGCTTCCCACTAACCTTGGACTGCTGAGGAACTCCTCCTGTCGAGTACCGTGGGTCTTTCCTTCTCACACAGTGGTGCTCCCCACAATGGGTCTGCCGCCAAATACCATGTGCTCCCCCTAATAGACTGCAGAGGTACTCCTCCTATCATGTAATGTGGTTCGGCCACCAACTACTAGGTGCTCCACCACCATGGGTCTTCTGCCAACTACCAGGTTCTCCCCATTGGGCTAGTTGATTCACTCAGAGTCAAATCGGTCAAGCAGTCGTCACGTCTCAGCTAGCTACTATGTCTCCGTACTCGGCTCGCTCATCTCCGAGAGGGTCAACACCATGAGGTACATTTCAATAATCCAACTATCTCAAAGTCTCATATATAATCATTTCTGTCATGACCCATCCTCGGGGCCTGTTCCGTGACTACCCCAAACCCACCTTCCATAGGCCAGGGGCTGGCGACTAGCACTAAGGGGTAAATCCCGGAAAAAGGGAAGACATTGCCTTTGAAAAGTAAACAGGCACCACATAGTAAGAAAGCAGAAAAGTAAACACTAAGTAAAAACTGTATCAAGCTATGATGAAAGTAAAAAGGGGACGGAAATACAAGCTCAACTATAAAGTACAACTGAAAGGAAAAACAACAACTGAGAAGAAAAGCCGCAGCGTAGAGCCATCCTCTGGAAGTCCCACCTGAAGGGTGGGTATAGATAGCCTCCACTGCTCCTCGGGTCCACCTGACCGCTCCGAGTACGTCCCGCCCAGTGGTCCACCTCCAGGTACTGTCCTGCTCCGCACGCCTCCACCATGTTCAGCGTTGTCCGTCGTCTGCAACCAACACCACGAAGTGCGGGTAAAGCCCGTGCAGGGGTGAGTGTAAGCTACTCAGTAGGGACCCAGAGACTCCCGAAGGTCTCCCGAAATCCACAAAGGATAAACCACAATGGAAGATACAATCACAAAGTAACAAGCGACAATACTTAGGTATATGCCCATACATATACCTAAGTCATCGATTCCCGTTCGGCTCCAACATCCGAGCCCAAGAACAACCCAGTCCACATAGGAAAAAAAACGTATACCCACACGGGATAGCATAACACAATCCACAAAGGAGAGTAAACAGTAAATCCACACAGGATAGTTCAATACAATCCACAAAGGAGAGTAACACAAGATTCAGCTCACACAGGTATACTTCTTCAAATGATGATATAGATGATCAGATGTAGCCACTGATTCATCTAATCCATCGGACCCATAAAGGATCAGAAGGTACTAACCCCCCGAAATGACCCACATAGGATCGATCATGATGTTGGACCCAAAGCTATTGGGAAACTCCTTCTCCATCAAGTACAGTGGTTATGCCGCTACAACCAAGTGCTCCTCTGTCGTGGGTCTACCGCTACAACCAAGCGCTCCCATGTGCCGCTACAACCAAGCACACCTCTGTCGTGGGTCTGCTGCTATAACCAAGCGCTCCCCTGTGTCGCTACAACCAAGATCACCTCTGTCGTGGGTCTGCCGCTACAACCAAGCGCTCCCCTGTGCCGCTACAACCAAGCGCACCTCTTTCGTGGGTCTGCCGCTACAACCATGCTCTCCCCTGTGCCGCTACAACCAAGCGCACCTCTGTCGTGGGTCTACCACTACAACCAAGTGCTCCTCTATGCCGCTACAACCGAGCGCACCTCTATCGTGGGTCTGCCGCTACAACCAAGCGCTCCCCTGTGCCGCTACAACCGAGAGCACCTCTGTCGTGTGTCTCCTGCTACAACCAAGTTCTCCCCACTTGGCTATCCATAACACACCGAGTCATTCGATCAACAGTCTTCATATCTCCACCGGCTCTAGGGTTCCGCACACATCATGCTCATTTCGGGAGGGTCCACTCCACGAGCTAAAAGGTCGATGCATCAACTGACATTCAGTCCGGAGTTGATGTATCCCAAGGTGTACCGTAGTGGACACTACCGAAAACACGGAGGATTCCCGTATTGTTCTCATCATCGTCGCAGTCGAATCCACTGAGGATCTCTGTATAGTCGTCGTCGTCGAAGTCGCAGCCAGCACTAGGGTTCCCGCACACACCAAGCTCGTTCGGGAGGGTCCGCTCCATGAGCTGAGAGGCTGATACATCAATTGACACAAAGTACGAAGTTTATGTATCCAAAACTTCCGTATCGTCAACAGGAACTCAACGTCACAGACGGCGCGTCAATCGGACGCCCGGTCTGAGAGTTATTGGCTTTTTCGTCCCAGGGATCGGGTTGGTTTTTAAGGAAAAACCAACCAGACATTACTCCACCTGCATCCAAACCTCGGGCGTAGTAAGCCAAAAGATCCGTCTAACTTAGAGGAATCCACCAAAGCTGACGGCACGTCAATCGGACGTCCGTAGCTCAAGATATGAGTGTTTCTGCTCCGAGGGCCCGGTTGGTTTCGTGTACGAACCAACCCGGCCGAACCCAAAGTATTCTGAAACCTTGAGTTCGATATACCGAAACGTCCGTCTCGATCCAAGGATCACGTTGCCACTGACGGCGCGTCGTTCAAAGGCCCGTAGCTCATGTTGCAGGCAAAAGAACGAAAACGGTCCGAAGACGGGCGGTCCGGGCCCGGGCCGACCCCCCCTAGGTCGGCCGAACCGGGTCGACCCGAACTGGGTCGACCCGACCCAGACTGAATCGGCGGGACCCGGTCCGGTCCGGCCAGGGCGCGGCCTGGCTCGGCCGGCCGGTCCGGCTCGGCTCGGCCGAGCGGCTGCCGCGGGGCGCTGCCCCCGCGGTTCGGAAGTGCTGCGGCCCCCAGTGTAGGGCCGCACTGGATCAAAGGACGCGGCTTTGCCACGTCCGAGTGCGCCAGACCCGCGCGGCCGTGGGTCCATGGGCGCCGCCGCCCCCAGCTTCCGACGCCGCTGCCCCCGGCTGCCAGCGCCGCCGCGCCGGCGACCCGTGCCGCCAGCGGCTTCCGCGGGAAACCGGAGTCACTCTGGTGGTCCGATTCTGTTCCTGTCTGCGCCACTGCTCCTCCCAGGACTCGTTCTTCACTTCGGAACCATCAAATTTCTGTTGCGGCACGATCTGTCATCTCCCATCATATCCTCACAACAACAATGAATGGCGGAGGGTTGTCGGGTCGTGTTCGTTTGGCCCGCACCCTCCGCGTTAGATAAAAACAACGGGAGAAATTTATACAACACATGAAACAACAATTTTAATAAAATAAAATTGTTCATATGAATAATGTTCTTTAATTTTAAAGATATTTCACGGGAATATAAAATACAAAAGGGCTATTTCCAAAATAAATCCCTACCTCGTCAAGTCGTCGCACACATTCTTCGCGGAATTTCTCGTCGCGGAAGGAGGGGTTCGTCGCGTCGTCGCGGAAGGGCGTCGCGTCATCGCGGATTCCGGCATTGCATCTATGAACTCAACGGACCAATAAAAAACATATTTAATTATAAATAATTAAATCTGTGTTTTGTTAAAAACCGCAAAGGAGACTTTTAAAAAAAGAAACCCGAGATCTCTTACCTCAAGCAGTTGGAGATCGGAGATCGGGGCAGGGAAGAACATCTCGGATGAAGTGTCGTCAAACTCCGAGGGTGATGGTGTTCTTCGCGTTCTTCGCGTTCTTCGCGTTCTTTGCCTTCTTTGCGAAGGAGGATAAAGGCTCAAGAATTCTGTCAAAGCCTCTCAACGTGCCATCCTCCAAATGTCGTGTTGGTCTTATTTTATTATTACGCCAACAAATGAAAAAGACGTATGTAATGTACCATTAATTCGTAGAGTTAATTCAACGAAAGAAACTTCCCATTTAACTCACGAAATTAACCACCCAATTAAATGGTGCGTTAATAATTTCAGAAAATGCGTCAGTTGACTTTCATAATGATGGGTTTTCGCGGGTGCGTTACCTAGCGGAAAAGAAACGGCGGGGCTCGTGCGGGCCCCACCTCACAAATATCCTACCAAGAGGGTAGGATATTTTTGGATAGCATCCTATCCGGATCAACTCATCTTAAGCCGCATTTAAGTGGCTTCAAGTGGCTCTCAATTGGATTAAGTGAAATAAAATAATGTTTGTCGTACAATTATATTATTTCTTAACTTTAAGCCCGAATATTAAAAACCACACCCGAGCAAACGCAACTCCGGAAGAGGCGTTTCTATGAAAAAACTGACGCTGTGATTTCATCGGTGCCCTTAGAATTCGATTCCGAGCACCAGTTCAAAAGTTGGAAAAACCCGCTCGTCTGTTCACTGAACGTACCCAATCCAAACATCAGAAAATGATTCCGGGCCCACCGGGCCTCGAAATCAGGTGCCGTCAGAAACTGCGTTCTTGTAAAATTCTAAGAAAATTTAAGAAAGAAAAAAAAATTCCTTGAAATTTACGGGTCTTTACATTACTCCCACCATAGGGCAATACATCCCCATAAAGCTTCACCACAAACATAGGGATACAAAGGTGTTACTGAGCATGCATCTGAGACTCCCTCTCCCAAGTGCTCTCCTGGAGGTTCCCGAGCTACCATTTGAAGTGGACTAGAGGAATCGATCGTCCACGTAGGACCCACTCTTGTCGGTCCTCGATCTCTACTGGGACCTCCGCAAATGCCACCCCATCACCAAAGACCATCTCTTCATGGTCAAAGATTGACGTTGGGTCGTGCACGTATCTCCCCTGAAGAGATACGTGGAAGACGTCGTGCACCCGGAGCAACTGTGGTGGTAGATCCAGGCGATAAGCCACCTTGACAATCCTGCTGAGGACCAGGAAGGGTCCGATGAAGTGTGGAGACAACTCGCCTCTTCGGCCAAACCTCTGTAATCCACATCGAGGTGAGACCCACAAGAAGACGTGGTCGCCATCCTCGAACTCTAGTGGCCTCCACCTCTTGTCAGTAAAAGACTTCTGTTGGCTCTGAGCTGTCCTCATCTGCTCCTGGATGACCTGGACCTTCTCTGTCGTGGCCTCGACCACCTCTGGTCCCACAAGAGCTGCTATGATTTCTTCCTTTCCAACAAGAGAAATCCTGTCTCATCCCCTGGATGAACCACATTCTTTTCCTAATACAGTCAATCCCGACATGGATGATACTAACCCATACCAGGGATGACGTCGTAAGGCCTCGACGCTACTACCAAGAGATCCAACCGTTACTCTCTCCTCCAAGGTTTGAGTCACACTGTCGGCATCAGTGTGTGGTAACTGGGTCTCCTCTAGTAGGTACCTCTCAAGTGAGGGTCAAGTCAACAGTCTAAACCGGAACCTCTTAGTAACAACAAAAGAGGGGTCCGGGAATTAAATGCCATAAGAAAAGGTGTCTTTTATTACTGCTGCTCAAGTACAAAGACACAAAGCATCTACAAACATACATCAACAAAACTAGAAGCAACATGAACAATGGTCTCCAGGTCTGGAGCTAGTCCTGCTCCTGTCCATCTGCTCCAGGAGCTCCATGATCGTAGGCCCCAGCTGCCTGAAGCTGAGCTCTCCCATGTCCTCCTGTCCCCTGCGGTCGGGGTGGACCTCCTGGTGGTGGTGGTGGAAACACCCCGTAGCGTCGTCCACCTCCAGCTGCACGGCCAGCTCCCCTGCCATGGCCGCCTGCTCCTTGCGGCCTGTCCTGATCGAACCTCTGCCTCTTTCTGGGGGCACTTCATCCATCTGCTGGTCATCTGTATGGCGGGTCGGACAGTCACGAGCCATGTGACCAATCCCGCCGCATGAGTAACACTTCCCTCTCATGGAAAGTCATTGCCCACCCCGAGTGCCTCGCAAAAACGGTCCAGAGTCATGCTGTCGACCACATATAGGTCTAGTCCTCTTGGACCCCTGCGTCATCTGTATACTGCCCGCTGCAGAAGACTCTGCCGCATGCCGGAAAGTGGTGGGTCCTGCTGCTGGAGACTGCTCAGCATGGAAACTCTACACTAAGAGGGCTCGCTCCAACACCCCTGCCTGAGTCGGAATGTTGAGGGAGATCATCAAAGCCTTGATCTCATGCCTCAGTCCCTGCTCGAAGGACCGGGCCCGGAAGAATGGGTCCCATACCATGTTTGTGGAGTATAGCGAGAGATCAGTAAATCTCGCCGAGTACTGGGCCACTGTCATGCTGCCCTACCGAAGCTGTAGTAGCTCCTGGATGTGCACCGCTCGGAGGGTGGCTGGGACGAACTCGGAGCGGAAGATGCTCTCAAAGTCCGTCCAGAGGAGAGATGTCTCATCGTGCACCTAGAGCATCAAACTCCACCATCTGCCTACTGCCGCGTGCAGGAGGCTCGCTGCGAGGATCACCATGAGGTCTGCTGGTCTCCTCACTAATCTAAAAACCCAAGCAACTGCCTCCAACCAGTCCTCGGCGGCCTAAGCGTCCGTCTCCCCGCAGAACCTGGGCTGTCGCTGGCGCTGGAACTCATGCAGTGCACCAAGGTGATGTGCATCGTCAGTTGCTGGAGCTGGTAGCATCTGTGGCTCGGCTGGTATAGGTACCGCCAGTGTCTCAGATGTCAAAGGGCCCTGTACCGAGTCCTCGACGCTCGGTGGGCTCTTGCCATGCACATCGCTCGGAACCCTAGCCAGCTACCGTCGTGGGGCCATCCTGAAAACGAAACATGTGTGCCACGGTCAGAACATTATACCTGGTGAGCTGACATAAAGTAATCACAAGGAAAACATGAAACACACATTCAATCAATGTTTTCATGCATTAAGTCGGAAATCAGAAGTCAGGGTCCTGGTGTAAGGATATGTCGGCCGCCACACCAACACTGGACTCCATAGACTGATAACCAAACCCAATACGCTAAACCCTATTGCTTCACATAGAAGAAAGATCAGCGTCTGCGGTAGAACCAACCTCCCTCTGATACAAATTTGTCACGACCCGTCCTCGGGGCCCGTGCCGTGACTACCCCAAACCCGCCTTCCATAGGCCAGGGGTTGGCGACTAGCACCAAGCCATAAATCCCAGAAAAAGGGAAGTCATTGCCTTTGAAAAGTAAACAGGCACCACAGAGTAAGCAAGCGGAAAAGTAAACACTATGTAAAAACTGTAACATGCTGTGCTGAATGTAAAATGGGGCCGGAAATACAAGCTCAATTGTAAAGTACAACTGAAAGGAAAAACAACAACTGAAAAGAAAAGCCGCAGCGTCGAGCAATCCTCTGGAAGTCCCACCTGAAGGGTGGGTACAGATATCCTCCACTGCACCTCGGGTCCACCTGACCGCTCCGAGTACGTCTCGCCCAGTGGACCACCTCCAGGTACCGTCCTTCCCCGCATGCCTCCACCACGATCAGCGTTGTCCATCATCTGCAACCAACACCATGAAGTGCGGGCCAAGCCCGTGTAGGGGTGAGTATAAGCTACTTAGTAGGGACCCCGAGACTCCCGAAGGTCACCCGAAATCCACAAAGGATAAACCACAACGGAAGATACAATCACGAAGTAACAACCGACATTGCTTAGGTATATGCCCATACATATACCTAAGTCATCGATTCCCGTTCGGATCCAACATCCGAGCCCAAGAACAACCCAGTCCACACAGGAAAGCAAAACGTATACCCACACGGTATAGCACAACACAATCCACAGAGGAGATTAAATAGTAAATCCACACAGGATAGTTCAATACAATCCACAAAGGAGAGTAACACAAGATTCAGCTCACACAGGTATACTTCTTCAAATGACGATAGAGATGATCAGTTTTTTCCACTGATTCATCTAATCCATCGGACCCATAAAGGATCAGAAGGTATTAACCCCCCGCAATGACCCACATAGGATCGATCATGACGTTGGACCCAAAGATATTTGGAAACTCCTTCTCCATCAAGTATAGTGCTTATGCCGCTACAACCAAGCGCTCCTCCATCGTGGGTCTACCGCTACAACCAAGCGCTCCCATGTGCCGCTACAACCAAGCACACCTCTGTCGTGGGTCTGCTGCTACAACCAAGCGCTCCCCTGTGCCGCTACAACCAAGCGCACCTCTGTCGTGGGACTTCCGCTACAACCAAGCGCTCCCCTGTGCCGCTACAACCAAGCGCACCTCTTTCATGGGTCTGCCGCTATAACCAAGCGCTCCCCTTTGCCGCTTCAACCAAGAGCACCTCGGTCGTGGGTCTGCTGCTACAACCAAGCGCTCCTCTGTGCCGCTACAACCAAGCGCACCTCTGTCGTGGGTCTGCCGCTACAACCAAACGCTCCCCTGTGCCGCTACAACCAAGCGCACCTCTGTCGTGGGTCTGCCGCTACATCCAAGTGCTCCCCACTGGGATATCCGTAACACACCGATTCATTCGATCAACAGTCATCAAATCTCAACCGGCTCTAGGGTTCCGCACACAGCATGATCATTCCAGGAGGGTCCACTCCACAAGCTAAAAGGTCGATGCATCAACTGACATGCAGTCCGGAGTTGATGTATCCCAAGGTGTACCGTAGTGGTCACTGCCAAAAACACGGAGGATTCCTGTACAGTTCTCATCATCGTCGCAGTTGAATCCACCGAGGATCTCTGTATAGTCGTCGTCGTCGAAGTCGCAGCCAGCACTAGGGTTCCCGCACACAGCAAGCTCGTTCGGGAGGGTCCGCTCCACGAGCCGAGAGTCTAATACATCAAATGACAAAAAGTCCGAAGTTGATGTATCCAAAAGTTCTGTATCGTCAACAGGAACTCAACGTTGCAGACGGCGCATCAATCAGACGCCTGGTCTGAGAGTTATTGGCTTTTTCGTCCCAGGGGCCCGGTTGATTTTTAAGGAAAAACCAACTAGACATTACTCCACATGCATCCAAACCTCGGGCAGAGTGAGACAAAAGATCCATCTAACTTAGAGGAATCCTCCAAAGCTTATGGCACGTCAATCGGACGTCCGTAGCTCAAGATATGAGCGTTTCCGCTCTGAGGGCCCGGTTGGTTTCATGTACGAACCAACCCGGCCGAACCCAAAGTATTCCAAAACCTTGAGTGTGATATACCGAAACGTCCGTCTCGATCCAAGGATCACGTTTCCGCTGACGGCGTGTTGTTCGGAGGCCAGTAGCTCAAGTTACAGGCAAAAGACCGAAAACGGTCCGAAGACGGGGGGGTCCGGACCCGGGAAGAACCGGGCCGACCCCCCCTGGGTCGGCTGAACCGGGTCGACCCGACCCGGTCCGACCCAGTAGGACCTGGTCTGGTCTGGCCAGGGCGCGGCCTGGCTCGGCCGGCCGGTCCAGCTTGGCTCGGCCGAGCGGCTGCCGCGGGGCGCTGCCCCCGCGGGTCGGAAGTGTCGCGGCCACCCGCGTGGGGCCGCACTGGATCAAAGGACGCGGCTATGCTACTTCCGAGTACGCCGGACCCCCGCGGCCACGGGTCCGCGGGCGCCGCCGCCCCCAGCAGCCAGCGCCGCCGCGCCGGCGACCCGTGCCGTCGGCGGCTTCCGCGGGCCACCGGAGTCACTCCGGTGGTCCGATTCTATTCCCGTTTGCGCCGCTGCTCCTCCCAGGACTCGTTCTTCACTTTGGAACTCTCAAATTTCTGTTGCGGCGCGTTCCGTCATCGCCCATAAAATCTGCACAACAAAGAAGAACGATTGAGGGTTTTCGGGTCGTGTTCGTTTGGACCACACACTCCGCGTTAGATAAAAACAACGTGAGAAATTTATACAACACATGAAACAACAATTATAATAAATTAAAATTGTTCATATGATTCCTGTTCTTTAATTTTAAAGAACATTCACGGGAATATAAAATACAAAAGGGGTATTTACAAAATAAATCCCTACCTCGTCATGTCGTCGCACACGTTCTTCGCGGAATTGCTCGTCGTGGATGGAGGGGTTCGTCACGTCGTCTTAGAAGGGTGCCGCGTCGTCGCGGAATCCGGCGTTGCGTCGACGAACTCAATGGACCAAGAAACTACAGATTTAATTATAAATAATTAAATCCGTGTTTTGTTAAAAACCAAAAAGGAGATTTTAAAAAAAAACCCAAGATCTCTTACCTCAAACAGTTGGAGATCGGAGATTGGGGTGGGGAAGAACGTCTCAGATGAAGCGTCGTCAAACTCCGAGGGTGACGGTGTTCTTCGCGTTCTTCACGTTCTTCGCGTTCTTCACGTTCTTCACGAACGAGGATGAAGGCTCAAGAATTCTGTCAAAGCCTCTCAACGTGCCATCCTCCAAATTTTGTGCTGGTCTTATTTTATTATTACGCCAACAAACGAAAAAGAGATATGTAATGACCCATTAATTCGTAGAATTAATTCTACGAAAGAAACTGCCCATTTAATTTACGAAATAAACCGCCCAATTAAATGGTGCGTTATGAATTTAAGAAAATGCGTCAGTTGACATTCATAATGACAGGTTTTCACGGGTGCGTTACTTATCGGAAAAGAAACGGTGGGGCTCGTGCGGGCCCCACCTCACAAATATCCTACTAAGAGGGTAGGATATTTTTGGATAGCATCCTATCCGGATCAACTCAGCTTAAGCCACTTTTAAGTGGATTCAAGTGGCTTCCAAGTGGCTTAAGTGAAATAAAATAATGTTTGTCGTACAATTATTTTATTTCTTAACTTTAACCCCGAAAATTAAAAACCACACCCGAGAAAACACAAATCCAGAAGAGGTGTTTCTAAGAAAAAACCGGTGCTGTGATTTCATCGGTGCCCGGAGAATTCGATTCCGGGAACCGGTTCAAAAGTTAGAAAAACCGGCTCGTCCGTTCACTGAACGTACCTGAGACAAACTTCAGAAAATGATTCCGGGCACACTGGGCCTTGGAATCAGGTGCCGTCAGAAATTGCGTTCTTGTAAAATTCCAAGGAAAATTAAGAAATAAAAAAAATCTTTGAAATTTACGGGTCTTTACAATTTCAATGGTCTGCCCCCTCATATTGGTCTCAACTCAACTGACGGTGCACCAATCGGATGTACGGTCTGTGAGTTATAAGATTTTTAGTACAGGGGCCTTGGTTGGATTCTTGTACGATCCATCCAGACCATATCTCAAATATACCTCGAACTCCAATGTGGTAATATCAATGGGATCGTCGCGTTCCATGAATACCAGCGTCGCTGATGGTTCATCAAATAGACATCTGGTGGCAGTGATATGCCCAATGAAGGTATAGGGGGTCGATAGTGGGCCCGGGTCTGGTCTGACCCGATCGGACCCACTCGCCCCAAACCAATCTGGGTTGACATGGTCTGGGTCGACCCGGTCAAACCAACTTTGTCTGACAAGGCCCGTTGGGTGGGTCAGCCCGCTAGGTTCGGCCAAGTGGACTATGGGGGTGGTTCAGCCCAGAGGTCGCCGCGTATGCAGCTTGGCCTAGAGGTCGGGGCCTGTTCAGTCAGTGCTGAGAGGGGCACGACATGACGGGTCTGCTCGGGAGGTGGTAAGGGCGCTGGTATGGCGTTGAAAGTCCACACGGTGCGCAGGTAGGCCGTGTGGGCGTGGGCAGTGCGCGGGCAGGCCGCGGGGTGCCAAGCAGTGTGCAGTTAGGCCGACAGGGCACAGGTAGGCCGGTGAGGCACAAGAAGAGCGCGGGGAGGCCGGCAGGGCGAGCATACAACGTATGTGATGGCCGGAAGGGCGTAAGGGCAGCGCACGGGCAGGCTGCGAGCAATGCGTGTAGTGCGCGGAGAGGCCGGCGGGGCTTGGGCTGGCTTGCGGGGCGCGGTTTGCACCTGGGTAGGCCGGCGGGGGTGCAGGCAGGGCTCGGGGAGGCCGGCGAGGCACGTGCAGTGCGCGGGCAGGTTGGCGGGGTGCGCAGGCAGCGCACAAGTAGGCCGCGAGGCACGCGAGCGGCACACTGGAAGGCCGGCAGGGCGTGGGCCGGTGGTGTTCGATAGAGAACATCGGTGCGCCATGGGGGTGGCGCGATCCACGGAGGCCATGGGATGAACAACCTTTGTTGTTGCCACCTTTTTCGCCTCATTGTCCTTCTTCGACGTGTGGAAGAACGCCATAAGATGGAGAAATCGACAGAGGATGTCGGGCCATCTTAGGTTGGCCCGCACCCTCCGCCTTTAGGGAGGTATCAGTTGGATCAACAATATAAGCATTTGATTATTAACACATCTGCAAAAAACCCATTCTATCTGATGAAGAAGATAAGAAAAGTTAATACATCATCATTTAATAGACCCCCTACATTTTGATTGTTGGTCGTCGTTCGTTGACGGTGTCGCGGAAAGGGAACGAAGGAGTTCTCTGTTCGCCACATTCGTCACACAATCCCAATCCCAGGCTGCGTGGCCTGTGGAAAACACTCCATGTCAGTAGGATCTGAGGGAGGAATTTGAAGAAGGTTATTCCCGACATTCTTTGTGGGAAGAACATTTCTCTCAAGCTCCTCTCTTCTGAAGCTGCACTAAAAGAGAAAAATGGCCGCCAAAGAAATATGTCCATCAAAAATAATTGTTTGTCTACTATTTTAGAACGTTGGAGTTAAAATTAAAATGATAGAATTAATTAATTAACTTATCTCCCCTAATAAATGATTGAGAAGTGGCACATATTAAATTAAAGGTGAGTTGGCTACATTAAGATGAAAAAGGTTATGGGCATTCCCTCCATTTAATGGGGTGTTGAGGAGGTTTTATCCTCATCCATTATTAGGGGGTTAAGTCTCGTGTGGTCCCCACATCATAACATCTCACGGGAGGTTCTGCTTGGGTGGCCCCCACCACCATAACCTCTGAAGGGAGGTTACGTGTTGGTGGTCCCACATCCAACTCCCATGCGGAGGTTTTAACCTCCCAACCTCCACATTGCAGTTAAAAATAAAATAAAGTGAGATTACTTTATTTTATTAATTCCCACGAAAACCCAAAACCCAACTTTTATTCTCGACTCACTTAGTTCTAAGTGAAAATATTCATAAGAGAATATTGGTTCCGTGATTTCAATGGTGCCCCCAGTTTTCAATTTTGAGCACTGGTTTGAATGTTTTAAAAACCCGCTCGTACATTTATTGAATGTACCCGAAAAAAAGTCAAAAATTGATTCCTAGCACACCGGGCCTCAGAATCAAGAGCCGAAAACTTTTGTGGACTCGTAAAAATAAAATGTGTAAAAAAATTCCCACATAATATCTGGGTCCTTACATTCTCCCCACCTAAGTGATTTACATCCTCGTAATCTAGAAATCAAACTAAGGGAAAAAATGGGGGTACCAAGCACGCATCTGAGCCTCCCGCTCCCATGTGCTCTATTGGAGGTTCCCATGAAGCCAGTGAACATGCCCTCGAGCCATCTACCATCCACACCAGACCCCCTCAATTCAATCCTCAATCCCCACTGGATCCTCCATAAAAGTCTCCCCATCATCGATGTACAGCTCTCCATTGTCAATGATGTGCAAAGAGTCATGCATGTATCCCATCAGCTAGGATATATGGAAGATTTCGTGCACTCTGTGCAACTCAGGTGGAAGATCCTGGCGATTAGACACCTCACCTACTCTTTTGAGGCCTGGAAAGGTCTGATTAATCTCAAAGATATATTACCGCCTTGGCCAAATCTCTGTAAACCCCGTTGGGGTGAGACTCATAGAAAAATGTGGACGCCATCCTCAAACTCCAGAGGCCTCCGTATCCTGTCATCATATGACTTTTTCCTACTTTGTGCAGTCTTCATCCGCTCCTGGATGATTTACACCTTCTCTGTGGTATCCCATACCATCTTTGGTCCCACTAGTGCTGACTCCCCTTGGTCTTTCCAGCATAGTAGTGATTTGCAAGGTTGATCATACAAGGCCTCAAAAGGTGCCATCCCATTGGTGGAGTGATAGATTTTGTTGTATGAATACTCCACCAATGTTAAGTGGTCCTCCCAACTGCAACCTAAGTCGAGGACATAATCATGTAGCATGTCCTCGATGTTCTTAATGGTATGCTTAGTCTGACCATCACTCTATTGATGGAAGGAGGTGCTCAGACGAAGATGCATCTTGAAAGCCTCCTACAACCACTTCCATAGCCGGGAAGTAAACTGTGCATCACGATTAGAGACAATCGTTGAAGATATACCATGAAAACGCACAACCTTCTACACACAAAGACATGCCAATGTCTCTACAGAACCATGCTATCTAATCGGTAGGAAGTGGGCTGACTTGGTGAGTTGGTTGACCATCACCCAAATTGAGTCATTTCCCCTAGATGTACGTGGATGTCTAGTCACAAGGTCCAAGGATATCCCATCCCACTTCTACTCTGGGACCTCTAAATGCTGAACCAATCCTGATAGTACCTGGTGCTCTCCCATCACTTGCTGAAAAGTGAGGCATGAAGAAACAAACTCTACAACTGACTTCTTCATACCTGGCTACCAGTGCTGTCATCGAAGGTCCTGGAACATATTCGCCACTCCAGGATGTAGTGCTAGAGTGGAAGTGTGGAATTCCCTCGACACATCCTCCTAAAGTTACATTGGTACCATGGTACATTCTCTGAAGAGGATGACATGCTACCCAACATCAATGAATCCATAAGGTCCATGCCTTGTGGATATTTGTGCACGTCGCGTCTCGTAGTCAGTGTCTCCATGATATGATTCCCTGATTCGCTGAAGAAGTGGGGGAGTGACTGTATAAGACTGTAGAAAGGTTTCTCCATCCCCATCCATAAAGGATATCTGTAAGGCAGCTGGCTACTCTTTCGCCTCTCCTAGAAGTTGTATACCAGATCTCCTACTAAGGGCATCTGCAACAACATTCCCTTCCTAGGATTATAGACTATCTCAAAGTCATAGTCCTGGAGGAACTCAAGCCAACGTCGATGTCACAGGTTCAGGTCCTTCTGAGAGAAGACATACCTAAGACTCTTGTGATCAGAGTACATGGTAAAACGTTCACCCCTAAGATAGTGTCACCACATTTTCATGGCGAAGACCACTGCTGCTAACTCTAGGTCATGGGTAGCATAGTTCTTCTCATCTTGTCTCAGCTGACGAGAACCATAAGTGATCACAGTTCGATCCTTCATCAAGACACACCAAAGTCCGGTTTCTAATGCATCACAGTAGACTATGTACCCTAATCCTTCGTCTAGAAGCCTCAAGGTGGGGGCACTAGTTAGCCTCTACCTTACCTCTTGAAATATCTGCTAGAATCTCTCCGACCACATGAAGGGTTTCCCATTCTTTATCAAGGCTGATAGTTGTGCTGCATCTCTAGAGAAGTCCGGAATGAATCTATGGTTGTAACCAGCCAAACCCAAGAAACTCCATACATCAATCAAACTCCTGGGGGGATCCCATGAATGTACCAAATCAATCATTGTTGGATCCACCGCAACTCCAGCCTCTGAGTTGAAATGACCCACAAAGTGAACCTCTCGTATCCAGAAATGGCACTTCGAGAGCTTACCATAAAGATGGTTCTCTTGGAGTGTGTTCAGTACTACCTACAAATGTTAGGCTTGATCCTCCTCAGTAGTCGAGTATATCACACTATCATAGATGAAGACTACAAAAATGAGATCGATTTATGGCTGGAAGATCCTGTTCATGAGTCCCATGAACACTCCAGGAGTTTTGGTTACGCCAAATGGCAAATCCGAGAACTTATAATGGTCATACTGATATATGAAGGTCATCCTCTACATGTCCTCATCTCAAACACTATACTTGTGATATCTTGATATGAGGTCTATCATCGAGAACCAACATTCTACCTTCAGCTGGTCAATGATATCAGCAATCCTCAAGAGTGGGTACTTGTTCTTAATGTTCACATATATTTGGAAACGGTTGTCGAAACAATGTCTCAAGCTCCGATCCTCCTTCTTGGAAAATAGAATCGGGGCTGCCCAGGGGGAAACATTGGTCCAAATGAATCCCTTCCCCTGTAAGTCCTCCAGTTGTACCCATAGATCACGAAGCTCAGTGGGATCCATCTGATATGCTAGAGTAGATATCGGTGTCGTCTTGGGGTATAGGTCAATGTACATGTACAACTCTCTACAAGGAGGAAGTCTTGGAACATCGTTACGGAATAAATTTCTGTAATGGTCCACCACTCTAGGATAGCTCAGACTCTCCACATAAACTACTTCAATGGTAGGTTCGGCTATAAATGTGAGATCAGCTCCACCCTCCTCCGATAAAGTATGTATTGCATTGCAACGGCTCCCATATCACCGGTAAAGGTCAACCTAGTCCCATCCATGCAGACACACCGCACTTTGTTCCTAATAGAATTGATCTGATCATGGACTGTAGTTAACTAGTCCATACCCAAGATGACATCGTAAGGACTCGACGCTGCTATGCGGAGATCCCAGATGAAGATCTCACTTCCTAGAGTAAGTTCACACTGTCGGGACCAGTTTGTAATCCTCAAGTATACTCCCGTAGGACTCTCCAACCATAAGGATCGAGCCAACACCTCCATCGAAATCTCTGAGCTCTGAATGAGGGCAGTGGAAATGAAAGAGTGACTGGAACATGTGCCTATAAGAACTGCAACTATGGTGGGGTAGGCACAGATCGTACATCAAATCATCTTCGGAGCACCATGATCGTAAGCCTCAATTTCCTAGAGCTATCCTCTCCCCTTTCCACCAGCACCCTGTGTTCGGGGTGGACCTCCAAGCGGTGGTGGCGGTAACACCTCAAATCGTTGCACACCACCTGCTGAACGAGAAACTCCTCATCCACATCAGCCTCCTCCCAGTGGACCACCTCGATCAAATCTTTGTCTCTACATGGGGGGGTCTTTCGACCATTTATGATCATCCTAATGGCGGGTCAGACATTCAAGAGCCATGTGACCATGCCTGCGACATAAGTAACATTGTACGCTCCTGGCATGTCTTGCTCTGTCTCTATTCTGGGTGACCCACATAACCGTTCCTATGTAGTGCGGTCGTCGACCAATATATCTATTCCTCTTGTATCTCTCTGTCATCTGTCTACTACCTGCTGTAGAAGACTCCACTGCATGTTGACTAGTGGTGGGTCTTACTGCTGGAGACTTCTGAGCAAGAAAGCTCTCCACTACGAGAGATCGCTCCAACACCCATGCCTGCGTCGGGATGCAGAGGGAGATCATCGAAGCCCTGATCTCTTTCCTGAGTCTCTGCTCAAAAGTCTAGGCCATGAAGAATGGGTCCCGCACAATATCCGTGGAGTAGTGTGAGTGGTCGGTGAACCTCGCTTATTACTGAGCTACAGTCATGCTACGCTACTGTAGATGTAGTAGCTCATGTATCTGTAGTGCATGTAGGGTAGTAGGGTCATACTCTGCCTAGAGCAGGCTCTGGAAGTGTTCCCAAAGATGTGTCACCTCATCATGCACCTTGAGCATCAGGCTCCACCATCTTCTTGTTGTTGTCTAAAGGGGACTCGTGGTAAGTATCTCCATGAAGTTGGATGGTGTCCTTAACAGTCTGAAGACTCTCACCACAGCCTCCATCCAATCCTCAGCCGCTTGTGGATCTGTCTCTCCTATCAACTTGGGAGGCCTCTGGAGCTAGAACTCATGCAACACGCTCAAGAGGCATGCATCTTCTACTACAGGGGATGGTGGCATCAGTGGCCCAACAAGTAGTGGTACCGCTGCTGACTCTGCTGGAAAAGGGCCCTATACTGAAGCCTCGTCGCTCGGTGGGCTATCTGAGCCTACGAATCTCGGGGATCCAACTAGTCGTCCGTGGGGAGGCATCCTGAAATAAACAGATGTGAAACAGTCAAAGATTATACCTGGTGAGCTGACCTGGTTGAGCTGACTTAAAAAAAACTTTTGAAATCACAAACACAATTAGTGTTTTCATGAACTGAGTTGGAAATTAGATGTCAAGGTCCTCGTTTATGGATACGTCGGCTGCCACATTAACACTGTACTCCCTAAATTTAAGAACACACTCGATACCCTTAAAATTATTTCTTCACAGAAAAGAAAGATCAGATTCCAAAGTGTGGTGGTAGAACTGGCTCCTCTAATACCAATTTTTCACGACCCGTCACCCGGGGCCTGTGCCATGACTACCCCAAGCCTGCCTTCCATAGGCCAGAGCTAGCGACTAGAACCAAAGGAATAAATCCCTAAAACAAGGAAGGCATTGCCTTTATAAACTAAAAACACACACAACAGAGTACGAGTTGGAAGTAAACACTAAGTAAAGCTGTATACAAAACAAGTGCATGAAACAAAAAGGGGCAGTAAATACAAGCCCATCAGGAAAGTGCAGGTACAACTAAAGAAAAGTAAAGTTTCTAATGGGTTGTACTTCCCGTATTCCTACCTAAAGTGTAGGTACAAGTAGAATCCTCATCACTTTACATCCATCAGTCTCCTATTTTTACCAACTCGTCGTAAAGTCCACCTCCGAGTACTGCCCAGTCCTGCTACTCTGACCATAGTCAGCAATGTCTGTCATCTGCAACCAACACAATGAGGTGTGGGAATAGCCCGTGTAGGGGTGAGTATAAAGATACTCATAAGGGACCTCTAAAACCTCAAGGTCTCACAAAATCCAAAACGGATAAATCACGAAGTATAAAATCAATAAATAACCACACTTTGTTATAGTCCCATATGAGGTAAACAAAAAAGTTACTGACTCGGATCAACTAGGATTTTTATTCACGTTGTCGAAACCACAACTGCTGGAAAACTCCTCTTCTGTCGAGTACAATGGTCATGCCTCCAATTACCAGGCACTTCCCAATATCCTTGGATAGTTGAGGTACTCCTCCTATCCAGTATCGTGGGTCTACCGTGCTCACACAGAGGCGCTCCCCATTATGGGTCTGTCGCCAACTAATAGGTGCTCCCCCTAATAGCCTCCATATATACTCCTCCTATCGAGTACCATAGATTTGCTACCAACTACTAGGCGCTACTCCACCCTGGTTCTTCCAGAAACTACCCGACGCTCCCCAATAGGCTAGTCGAATCACTCCGAGTGGAATTAGTCAACCATTCGTCAGGTCTTGGCCAGCTGCTAGGTCTCCGTACTCCGCTCGATCGTCTTCGATAGGGTCTAATCAATGACCTACAGGTAGATACTACAAATTTCATGAAGTGCCACGTCGATGTATCTCAAAGATCCAACACATCATAGTTGTCTCAACCCAATTGATGGCGCATCAATCAGAAGCTCGGTCTGTGAGTTATAAGCTTATTAGTCCCAGGGACCGGGTTGGATTCGTGTACGATCCAACCTGACCATATCTCAAATATACCCTGAACTCCATTGGGGTATTCTCAAAGGGACCATCATGTTCCAAGAATACTAGCGCTTCTAACGGTTCACCAAATGGACGTCTGGTGCTAAAGATATGGACAACAAAAGTATAGGGTGTCGATATTGGGCTTGGCTCCGGTCTTACCCTATCTTGGTCAACCCGGTCATCCCTCTAGGTTCAGCCTATTCCCCTAGGCCTGACCCAGCAAACTGCAGGGGATGTTTGGCCCGAAGTTCACCTTGTTGGCGGCTCGGCCCGGAGGTCGGGGCCGGTTCAGTCAGTGCTGCGAGGGGAATGGCTTAGCGGCTAGGGCCTAGAGGTCGGTAGGGCACCGTGAGGATGTGCGCGGTGCGGGTATGCAGGTAGGGAGACGAGCAGCGCGCGGGAAGGCCACACGGGGTGCGGTCAGCATGAGGGCATACCGGTGGGGCACCCAAACAACACGTGGGCAGGCTTCAGGGCGCGCGGGCAGCCTGTGAGTAGGAAGGCATGACACGGGCAGCGCGCGGGTAGGACAGTGGTGGGCACGGGCAGGCAGCGGGGCATGTGGGTAGGCCGCGGGGCCCGTGGGTAGTGTGCGGGTAGGACGTAGGGACCGCGGGCATCCCACGTGAATCCGGCACTGCGCATGGGAAGCCCACATGTTGGCTGGTGGGGAGTGGGCCGACGGTTTTCGCCCTGGAGCATCAGTGCGCTGTGGGGGCAGCGCAATCCGCGGAGGCTGTGGGTAGCGCGGCATTTGTCGTTGCTGCCTTTGTCGCCTCAGTGTTGCTTTGTCGAAGTGCCGAAGAACTCCACAAGAAGGATAAATCAACAGAGGATGTCACGCCGTGTTAGGTTTTCCCTCACCCTCCATGTTTAGGGAGGTATCAATTGGCTCAACAAGATAATCGGTTGATCATTAACACATTTGCAACAAACCCTTTCTATCTGATGAAAAAGATAAGAAAAGGTATTACATCATCAAATAATAAACCCCCTACCTTTTGATTTTTGGGGGTCGTTCATTGACGGTGTCTTGGAAAGGGAATGAAGGAGTTCACCATTCGTCGCGTTGGTCAGGCACTCCCAATCCCGAGCTGTGTCGGCTGTGGAAGACACTCCACATCAGGATGATCCGAGGGAGGAAGTCGAAGATGGTTGTTGTAGGAGTTCTTTGTTGGAAGGAATTTTCTCTCAAGCTCCACTCTTCCCAAGCACCACCAAAAGAGAAAAATTCCTACCAAATAAATATATCCATCAAAAATAATTGTTTGTCTATTATTTTAGAACGTTTGATTTAAAATTCAAAAGAGAGAATTAATTAGTTAACTAAGCTCCTCTAATTAATGCTTGAGAGGTGACACAAATTAAATTAAAGGGGAGTTGGATCAATTAAGGTGGATAAGGTCAAGGGGTTTCTCCCCATTTAATGGAGAGTAGAGGAGGTTTTACCCTCCTCAATTTTTAGAGGGTTAAGTCTCGGGTGGTGCCCACGTCATAACCTCTCAGGAGTGGTTATGCTTAGTTTGTCCCCACCACCATAACCTCCCAAGGGAGGTTACAGTGTGGTGGTCCCACCTCAACCTCCCATGAGGTGGGTTTAACCACCCATCCTCCACATGGGGGTTAAAAATAAAATAATCTGAGCTTACATTATTTTAATACTTCCCACAAAAAGCCAAAAACCAAATTTTTTTCTCAACTCACTACTGGTGAAGTGAATGTCTTATTAAGTAAATACCAGCGCAACGAGTTCAACAGTTCCCTCAGTTTTCAATTCCGAGAACTATTTCAAATGTTATTATAACTCACTCGTACATTTACTTAACTTACCCAAACAATATTCAAAAATATATTCTGGGCACACCAGGGCTTAGAATCTAGCGCGATAAGCTTTTGAAGAATCGTAAAAATCCCATGTATTAAAAAAAATTCCCATGTGATTTATGGGTCTTTACACCAATTTTAAGATCAAATATGTTAAGAGATAGTCAAATACAAGAGGGTATGAATTGTATTGTTCATAAATTCCTTTGGAATCTTTATAGTTTATATAAAACTTTCTTAATGAAATGTTCATAACCTTATGAAAAACTGTTCTTATGGTTATCTTTTAACTATAGGAAAAAATTGTTTAAAAAAGTTAAACAAAAATTCACAAGACCTCTTAATGAAATGATCCTACTCTAAAGCGTATTGAATCTGTAATATAATCTGAGTTACTGAATTTGAATGTATAATAAAGTTATACTTTCTGACAATAACCGATTATAGAATACAGTAGAATTAAAACAACTTAATATAGTAAACAAGTAACAATAAGATTCTTTTAACCCCAAGAGAAGGGTAACCAACAACTTTGGATAAAGGTACCTTAATTTATACTTTTAATGAAAGTCTGTCTTACCCAAACCCAGGAAATCCCTCAATCCGAAGATCGGTATCAGTCTTGTTTTCTCTGCAAGCCCTCAATTTAGTTGGAAATCAGAACCTCTTTCTTCTAAACATGAAATCCCATGATCAGCATGACCAGAGTCTACACAAAGCAATTCTATACACTTTTTTCACACTTGAACAAGTTATTCATGACAACCCCAAGAATCACTGAGAGTTGTAAGAGCCTCTATCTCTAGAAATCACTTGACACATATTTCCCACTAGTTAATCCACTCTCTACATTAATTGTTTTTCATGATCAAATGGACTTGTATTTATATGAAAAACTTCCCAATGGTCGGCTCCACTCCAACAGTCATATTTTCCTTAAATATCCGAGGGATATGGACACGTGTCAAACATAAGATGATTAGTTTGTAATAGATTGTACGACATCATTTCAAGTATAATAAATGATGTTATGTTAATGATAAGTGTTATGCATAAGAAAACGTTGAATATGATATTATTTGAATGATACATTATACTATTCTATCATTATCATGAAAACGTAGTTTTAAGAAAAATTAAATTGGATTCTGAAAATTGTATCGAATTTGTACCAGAATCGGAATCATAAAATCGACATCACTTTTTCAAAAAATATGTATCATGATATTAGTATAACTTTTGGATCAAAATTGGTATCAGTAAATTGGTATCACTTTTGCACTGGAATCAGAATCATAAAAACGGTATCAATTTTTCACCGGAAAAGGTATCATAAAATCTGTATAACATTTAAATCGGAATCAGTGCCATAAAATTGGTATCACTTTTTCACTGGAATAAGTATAAAAAAACAGAATGGCTTTTTCACCAAATTCTGTATAATGAAATCGTAATGACATTGGAATCTGAATCGGTATGAAAAATCTGTAAGTCTAACAGAAAGGAAAAATGCAATGATAGATTTATAAGTATAATAGAATGACAAGTTTGGATCTAAAAAAAATAGTTCTTTCAAAAAAATCATAACATAAGAAAAAAAATGTTTGTGATTTTCAAATCAAAATATAATAAGTAATCGAGAAGTCATAAGATAACCTTATTGACTCAACATCTCCCACAAACAGCTTGTTATCTCAATGATCACTAACATGCCATCGACTATCAAACAATGTTCATTACTAGTCACCAAAAAGAGATAATAGGATTTTGAGGGTATCTACCCATCCCTCCTCATCAAAGGGACGTTCGGAAAAGCACTATTGTATTAATTTATGAATGTATTAAACTAGTGGTCTATGAGTTCGGTGTACATATAGAAATCAGATGTAATATAAAATTATATATACTTGCACACACTTTCATAACCTCAGGGTTCCTAATAAACCACTAACCAACTCACAACATCCACACGTTTTCATCCACCTCTAAATGAATAATAGAACTCAAGAGAAATGCTACATTTTAAATTTCTAAAAAATTCCATTATCAAGCCAATTTGATTAGTTATTATGAATAAATCTCAATTAACCACAAAACAAATTATTCACTATACCACTAATCAGACCATACCAGAATTTTTTCAGCTATTACCAATCAATAATTACACAACAACTTGGGTATCAAGAATAAATAAATTATTCTCACATTAACCCTTTCATCCACAATAAATTATCACCTTGTATACCATAAAGAGTGACCAAAAAATAATCATTTCATCACCCAAAAATCACAAACAAACAATAAATTAGCTCACTATCCCAAAATCAAATCCAAATTAAACACCACCTCATATCCCAAAATGAAACACAAAAAACCACCACATTATCCCTAAAAAATAATGACCCAAAAACAATCATGTCATCACCCAAAAATCATAGAAAAAAAATTAGCTCACCACCCCAAAATCATGTATGTATGTCACTGATCATCTCCACAATCCACAACCTCACAAAAGTGACATAACGATTACCCCAAATACTTCCACACTGCTGATCATGTCATAAATTTTTTTATTGATTTATAATGCCTCTTTTATCAACTCAACTTATCAATTATAATGAAATTATCAATCAATCATTGGTCAGCTGGAAACCATTTCATTAGAAAAATAAAATTGATTAGCAAATTTCTAATTTAGGTTGATATCAATCCAGTACAACAAGAAATATTTATAATAAAAATTCAAATTCTATTCGAACAAATCCCCCTACATCGATAATTTAAAAGAGTGCATTTGGAATGTAAAATAAAAATATAATTATAATATAAATGATGTAAAATCAGTAGAATCATTCCCCTATCTAATTCAATTTCAACTAATCTATTAATTTATCATGATTTTGCTAGAACAACCAACACCCAAAGATAATAAATACTAATCCCATCCCAAATGGTACACAAAATTTATAAAATGGTTATCAAATTTTTCATAGAATCATTGATAACTAGCTACGCACCATAGGGAGAAGAAGAAATAATCAGAAAACATAAATGTATCCTAAAACAGGGATCAACCTACAGTTAATAAAGGGTTATCAAAAATATACACCAAATCATATCCAAAACCATTAAACCACCACTGAATTGGATATCCAATGAATAAATGAATGGAAACCCCATGATATATTTTAGAACACAGCATGGATCACCAATAGAGATCAACTGGTTCCAATAGATCGATGAAGGAGAAAGAGAGTTCGATAAAGATCCAAATATTACTATAGTTCTCATTGATGTGATAAATATGGGTAGATTCAAATGAAACGAATTTCAACTAAAAGACCTATTAAAATCATGGTACTCCACTATTTCACATAATGAAACCATTTCATGATGTGTAAATAATGGGATTCCTAATGATTCTATCATCTTATAAAATTTATTCCACCATATAGTAGTTTAATAGACATCACAAATTCTCCTTTTATAATGCAAGTCGGTTCCATGGTCCTCCACCACTACACAAAATTTGTGAAATCACCCACCAAGAATGTTTATAAACTAAAAGTTAATACCCTTAATCCATTTCACAATGTGAGCCAACAACAAAAGCACCCCTGTATCTCTAGGGTCCTCCTTAAACACCATGAACCTCCCCCAAAAACCTCCACACACTGAAACATCCATTGTAATATACTAGGAAGTCAGCAGTCATTACACCTAGTTTCAAATACATTATTTATTATGGTGAACTAATTTCATTTACACAACATAATGAGTGAACTAGTTTCTTTTTACACATGTTCACAATGTTATAAACCTATGTTTTCTTACATTCCAATGTTTATATTATTCCATCATGTCTCATGACTAATTAGTGATGATTCCACACTCTTATGAAAATTATGTTTTCTTATGACATTGTTTTATTCAATTAATAATTTTCAATGATCTATCATAGATCTTGTTTGAAAATTTTATGTAGTGATAATTATCAAATAAATTATTATTATCTTATACTATTATTTGATCACTGAATGGTATCTCTTTTATTCACCCTTACTGAGCATCATAGGCCATCCATTCATATATTTCTTTTCTTGAGGTCATGTATAATGGATTTTGGAATGGTTTGTTAATGAAAATTATAATGAGATAAGATCATTATAGGATATGTAGATGATCCTTTAAAAAAAGTTTATGTTTTATGTTTATTATGAAACTAAGACTTTAAATTTCCACCCTAGAATATAATTTTTTAAAATGAATATTTATATAATAATATGAAATGTTTATTTATGAAAATATTGTGTTAATATAGTGTTTATCATCGAATTTTTTAGTCAATATTTAGACATTAGTGTTTGAGAACATTATTGAAACCCCTAGCGATAAATATATGTATAGTGTAACATCCAAAGGGATTCGAAAACTAGAGATTGTGTGGTTTTTCCTAGACATACATCCTTAACTGGATACAAAAATTGGACATTTTTGTCATAGATTATAAGGAATCAACCTTAAACATTTCATAATCTTCATTTTTATTCAATAAATTACTTTCTTTCAATTCCTGGATCTTTTAAGGTTTAGTTTTTAGAGAATTAGGTCATAATTCATATTAAGAAACATTAATATACAATTTTGAAACATATGATTAATATAAATTTATCCTAAAATAAAAAACATTTTAAAAGAAACAATATTTCTTTTCAAATTAAATCTCTATAACATCCATCATGTATTTATTCCTTTACTACAGGCCCCTTAAAACCCTAGTGAATACATTTTAAAAACATGGGATGAGGAAAAACCCCAAAAGAGATATAAAAATAAAGGAAACCACTAGTATGGTAAAACCATGAAATCCTAAGAAATGTTAATGTTTAAATTAAATATCCTTGAGTGAATGAAAATAAATCATTTTTAAAAGAAAACACAGACTCATTTTTCTCAATGAAATCCTATAAAATCTATATCTATAAATTAATACTCTAGTTTAGTGACTTAGACCATAATAATCATAGAAACCTTTCAAAACCCATTTTAATTAAAATAACCATACAATTGATGACCAATATAATCATTACCCAATTAATTATATAGATATAATAGTTCTCACCTTCATATAAGCTATTTCAGGCTCAACTTTTTCTAATGTGCTATAGTGGGGCTTAATAATTTTCATAATCCATATCTGGTCATGAGCGATGATGGGGCTCAACCCTTCTTATAAGCTATATCAGGTTCACCATTTTCACATAATTCTTATGTAACATATCATGAATAAAACATATTCATTATCCAATAATTTTGAATAATCTTTTAAAATCATATGATCCTTTTGGAAAAAATTAGTATTTACTTTTACAAACCATTTTTAACTAAAAAAATACACATTTTGTTAAAATAATCTATTTAAAAACAATAAATATCTAAAAAAGGAATGGTAATATTCTTAAAATAAAATATTAAATCATAAAAAAAATCTATAAATGAAAAAATGGTCATGATGTAATAAAAGTCATTGTTTCCATGTACGTTATGAATAGAACATTCCTTTGGTCAATTATCAAACAAAATTGTATGACAAATAAAAAATGTTTAATTTTTAAACTGATATTAATAATGTAAAAAAATATTAAATATACTTTATAAGTCCATAATTTATATATAAAAACATTCATAAAATTTTTATAAATCATGGTCTTGGAAAAATAAAATCTGGAAAGAAAACATTAAAAGATGTTTCTTATGAAAATAAATGTCCTTTATCACTTAGGAACCACTTGAATCGTAAAAACCTTTAAATAAAAAAATTAAAAACCAATAAATATCATGAGAATATATATATTACTAATATAACATTTCAAGGGGGTATATATACACATTATTAGAAAATACAAACGCATAACATTATATTATTCCTCAGTAAAAGGAAATTCAGACGAAGTCCATTACCTTGATTAAATCACTACATGTGTTTCTTTATCATCCTAAATAAAATAAATATATTAATTATATAATTTTTTATAACCTTTTTCAAGTTTATTTTATTTTCATTTCACTTATTAAATTTTTATTTTTTACTTATTTAGTTATGTCTAGATCAGATGGTTTGACTATTTTTACCTAATGTGTCAAAAATGAATTTTATAGGTTGACTGTAGTCAAAGTTGTAATTATTTGATAAATGGCCTGATTAATATTAATAAGTTAATTTTTAAATAATTAAATTAATCATTATTTTAAAATCAATCATGAAATTTTGTTTTGAATAATGAACCAACATTAGGATCCTTGTATCATTAGACAGTATGTACACAAGAGTAACATTTCAATATTTAATTTTTACATTTTGGAATAAAGGTATATAATATTTTATATTTAAATAATGTTCATTATATCATAAATATAAAAATTTTTATTATATATAATTATATATATAATCATTATGATTAGGTGATGAAAACAATTGCACTGCTTCAGGAGGCGGTAGTCCCCCATACAAACGAGTGACATTATAATATCACATATATAATGGAATATAAAAAGGTTATATATGATATAATGAATCCATATGAATAATTATGTTATAAATATCATATATAAGCATTTTATCCCTCATCCTACCAATCATTGAGAAGCATTAATTTAAAATAAAATGTCATTAGTTCATGTCATGGTAGTCCTCCCTACACATAATTGATGATTTCAAAACCAATTTAATAGAGGATGGAAATGATTTCGGTTATAAAACTTACATAATATAATATCATTTTATGTATGATATATAGGATATTATATTATCATTATTTAATAATAATTGAATGGGTGGATAAATAAATTAAACAAAAAAGATCGTTTATGAATGTTACAACATTTCCAGGTATCCTCCAAAAGTTTAAACCAAAAGACGTCATAGGATGGATTTCTATAAAGAACCAAAACCAAAACCCATATACAAACCATAAATATGATGTGTGTGTTTTTTAAATAAATCTCAATAAATAAACACCATATATTACAATAGAATACCTTTTCTATTCTAGGTTTTGGGGAATTAGACAACAACATACATATATTGAATCAGAGTATACGAAAATAATTACAATATAACTAATTGGATTGATCTACAGTAGCACCTTCACTATTATTTGAACATATAAAGAATCCAGTGAAAAGAATTTTTAAATCATGGATGGAGAAAAAAATGTATATTAAGGGACATAAATAATGGAAATCCATTAGTCCAGTGAAAACATTAAAAACCTTTAAAACCCCTTTACTTGAAAACTCAAAATAATTCATAAATAAAATGTAGACCCCCTGAGATATATTTAAAATATAACTCATTAAGATAACCTTACACCTAGAATAACCATTCGTTCAACTTCTAACTCCAGATTACCCAATTAATTGGATATCTATAATGGGGAAAACCTGTCATATCTAGATATATAATGGGATCAACCAAAAATATCATGAGCAACAATGGGTTCATCCCAACATATCATGAACTATAATAAGATCAAAACAAGATAAATATTTCCATGGAACATATCATGGTAATAAAGAATAATTAAATCAGGATATACCCATCATTCCATATATATATATATAATATTTTTGAAATTTATTAAAGAGTCTTTTAAAAGGATTTCAAAAGGAAAGTAAAATACAAATATAATTGGAGTGATAATTAATATAATATAATGGATATTTTTATAAATTGTAAATACACATAATACAACATAATATAAACAAAAAATTCAACAGACCAATAATCATAATACCACATAATGGATAAAGTAGAATGTTAACCCAAATATTGGAAATTGGGTTAAGAATTCCCCTACCTCAGGTTATTCTTACTTAAAATTGGTTTAATACTACTATATAAATGATAAAATATTGTAATAAATATTTTAAAAATAAATTAATATTTCTAATACCTTACATGTTCATTTTATAACATCATTCCCCAAATTCCTTAATAATATTTTGATAATTCCATTGTTTTCGGGTGTGTTCTTCACATAGTTTCCATGATCGGTTCATGATGGATATTATTATCGATTGGAATTGAAACTATCTAATTGTAATGGAATGGTATTTCCATGATTCCAAATCATAAATTATACCATTTATCATTTAGAATTATAACACAAGGATGACAAATTATTGATATTTTTTAGGTCATTTTTTCTATTCTTATATCACAATGAAATCATTTTTTTATAAATTAACAACATTTGTAAAAAAGGATTATTCAAACATATAGAATTTATAAAACCTTAATTATAATCTGGTTCAACCATAAATTTTTTTCTTGACCAATGTTGAAGGAAGTAAAAGAAATTGAAATCACATCGTCCATGATCTGGTTAAATCATCACATAAATTATGGTGTTTTAATTTCTAGAATAAGTGGTAGAGGAGTAGAAGTATAATTGTGAATCTTCTATAAACACGATGAAATACAGACTATGTAGGATACATCATCATTAAATCCCCTTAGATACTTGGAGGTTATGAAATAAGAATAATAAAAAAGAAATGAAAATATAAGAATGAATACAAAATAGGTTGTTCACCTCTTGATATCGTATCCTTGTGATCCTTCCTAAGAACCTTGGTTTTGGCCTTTTGATGAGGCCTGTAGGTATTGGATGTAGGGAAGGATCTTGACAGGTGTATTTGTAAAGACATAGGAAAGGATAAAAGCTTGAGAGGTGTGGGAGGGAGGGGGAAATGTGTGGTATATATAGTGGACGATATGAGGAGTATTCAATTATTTTAAGCATTGTTTTATTATTTTTACATATGAAAAGATATTTTTATGATTACATGACCAAAAATAGTAATCAGTGCATGTGTGTTCAAGATAAGTGTGCTTAAATCAGTAAAACATCATCCATGACTCCATAAATTATGTATTTAGGTTGACTTTTATATTATCGTATTTCATTACTCATAAAAATTTCAGTCATTTTAAAAAATTATCAAAACTTCACCCCATCCATTTTTGGATGTGTATAGTCAAAATAGAAATCCATTTTATCAAAATAATTTTCTAAATTTTAGAAATTAATTTTTGAAATAAAATAATAATTTATTTGAAAAATAACAATTTTAAAATATTCGTTTACTTATTTCAAGATATGGGTATATCATACATTTAGGTAAATATTATATTTATACTATCATAGGTGAGGTTACCATTCATAAGGTTGCGTTAAAATTCATAATTGTAGGTTACTATTCACAAAAAATTATGTTTGTTTTATTAGACTCTAAAAAAATTACAAGTTGATACCGTGTAAGTTCGTAAGTTGAACTTCAAAACAGAGAAGTGAAAAAATTATCATTGATGGTTAGTTTATAAAGGTTAGACAGTATTTATTAGTTGATTTAAGAACTTATATTTTCCTTTAAAAACTGTGGAATGTTATATTATCCCACCCTTAAATGAATTGAGCCCTTTTAATTCATTCATTGTATGTATATTTATGAATTTACATATTGATAATTATGGAAATAATTTACTTATGAGTACTTAATTAACTGGATGTTTAAAAGTAAACACTACCACATAAATTTTTCTAAAAAATAGTAACGTCTATCTCCATTGTTTTCTAGACAATTCCTTTGATACTAACTATAAAGACTCAAACCCAAAACATCGTTTCAGCCCTTAAAAACACTGTGTGTTTTTTATAATAAACAAGATTAAATAAACTACATTTATTAACACAAAGGACCTTTTCTGGACTAGGATCTGGATAATTAGACTGTAACTTATATATACTGAATAGGACATTGAAAATTTAATTAAAATATAACGAACTGGATTCATCTATTGTTACACATTAACTGTCCTTTGAACATCTAAGGAATCATGTGAATAACATTTTAAAAACATGGAATGAGCACAAAAATCTCAGTATGAGATATAATGAAAAATAACCATTAGTCCAGTAAAGGCATGAAAGCCCTTTAAAAACCTTTTTTTATAAAACTCTTATGCATGAATAAAAAAATCATGTATTTACATTGGGACAAATTTTCCATATCACTCTTATAATCACCCTTACACATGGAATAACCCATGTGTCAACTTCCCACTCTGGAGTACCCAATACATTGGATAACTATAATGGGGCTCACCCATTATGTCTTGAGCTATAATGATCTCAACCCAACATATCGTGAGCTATAATGAGCACAAATAAAATTAATTAAGTCAAAGGGACATATCATTGTAATAATGTATCATGAAATGAGGATTAATCACTCATTCTATGTATATAGAAAACAAAAATTTTAAAACTGATTAAAGAGACTTTAAAAATAATTTTAAAATGAATTTACCAAAAATACAATTAGAGTGACAATTAATATAATGGAATGAATATGTGTATACAATGTAAGTACACATTATACAAAATTATATAAAAAAAATTCATCACAACAATAATCTCAATACAATATTGTGGATAATGAACAATGGTAACCCAATGATTGGAAATTGTGTTAAGAATTAACTTACATCAGGCTATTCATACTTAAAATATCATTAAACCTCTTTTATATACGTAAATATAGTTTTATTAATATTTCACCAAAACATATTCATGTTTTTAAAACCTTCCATGATGATTTTATATCATCATTCCACCTATTCAATAATCATATTTTGTGAATTCCATTGTTTCTGGGTGTGTTGTTCATATGGTTTTCATGGTTTGTTCATGAAGGATGTTTTTGTCGATTGGAAGCGAAACTTGATAATTGGAATGGAATGGAATTTAAATATTTATGGAACTATAAATTATACCATTTATCATTTTAAATTCGGACCTAAGGAAGAAACATTTTTTATATGTTTTAGGTCATTTTGGTGATTCGTTGATCAAAATGAACTCCTTTTGTTTTATAAAATAATAACATGTGTAAAAAAGATTAAAGAACCTCACATAAGATATAATATATAAATTATAATTTTTTTCAACCATATAAATGGTTTCATTGTAAGTCATGAAGGATGTAAAATAAATTGAAAACACAATGTCCATGATGTTGGTAAATCGACACATCATGGACGATGTTCTAATTTATTGAATAAGTTTTATAGGATAAGAAGTATAATGATGAATCTTCCATTAAAATGAATAGAAATAAAAAATATGGAATATTTTAGGTCATTAATTCTTATTGGATAAGTGGAGTTGAATAAATAAGAATAATAGTAGATAAAATGAAAATAAAATGAATCAATCAAAAGATCATGTTTACTTCATGATCTATTTTCCTGGAGATATTTCTTAAGGACCTTGGTTTTGGACATTTTGGTGAGACCATAAGTTATTGAATGTTGGAAAGGGGATTGAGAGGAGTACATGGTAGAACATCGGCATGGCTCAAGGCTTTAGATGTATGGGAGGAAGACAGGGGAAATGGATGGTATTTATAGTGGATGTGAGGAGAAGTTTTCCCTTATTTTAATCATTATTTTATTATTTTTCCATAAGATAAGAAATAGTTAAGATTAAAATACCAAAAATAGAAATAAGTGAATGTGGTTTCAAGATAAGGGTTCTTACTTCTGCAAAACAGCATCCATGACTCCGTAAAATAAGTATTTAGCATAATATTTAAATTATTGTATTTCACTTTTCATTAAAATTTCAAGTATTTCAAAAAATTTCCATAAATTCAGCCCAACCATTTTTTGATGTGTATAATCCAAAAATGAACTCTATTTTGTCAAAATAATTTTAGAAACATGAAATATATTTTTTAAAATAATTTAACTTTTTATTCAAAAAATAAAAATATTAAAACATTTATTTACTTATTATAAGATATGGTTATATCATAATTTTAATTAACTATTTTATATATAATTTCATAGGTGATGTTACTATTCATAAGAGTATGTTACTATTAATAATGGTAGATTAATATTCCTAATTGTAGGTTACTACCCACCCAAAATTATTTTTCTACTTATAGACTCCAAATAACAAACTTATCACCACCATGAATGTCTTCTTTTTGAAATTCAAAACATATAAGGGAAAAATTGTGTTTAATGGTCAGTTTATAAAGGTCACTAATTATTTAGAACTTCATTTATAAATATAGTGTTTCCGTTTAAAATAATGGGATGTTACAATTTTTATCTAACATAATACTTAATGGAAGATGGTAGTTAAGTTGATTGGTGATGTTGGTATGATTTTTTGGAGACAAATGGTGAGAGAGGTATGAAGATGTTAGTGGAGTGAATGACCTTTTACAATGGTGTAGTTTCATTCTTATAGATACCAAAATTTATTCTCTATTTCTTGGTTTTACGTGCCTTGTTTTCACATGGAATTGAAAACCAATTGATTATAAGTGTGGCATAGTTGAGCCACAAATACACCGAACAAAAAAAATATTTTTAATCATGTTGTTCCTTAACTTCTATGTTTGATTATTTTTACCAATTTTGTTTCAACAACTTTAACTAGTTTTTTAATATTTGAAATTATTCATTTAATAATATAAATAAAATGTTTTTTTTATAATTTATACCCTAAGATTAAGAATATTAAATCTAACTTATTAAATAATAATCCTTTGTGTGCTGAAAAATATTTCTAACTCAAGTGCAAGTAACATACAAAAACTACATTTTAACCTCAACCATGCTAACATAGATATTACAACATATAATATAATAATGTAACGAAAAATAATAATTTATTCACGAATATGATAAATATTATGTTCTAAAATATTTAAAAATTACTTGGAAGATGAATGGATTAATAGGAATTTTACATCATTTAATAAAATATAATACCTTATAAAAACATTAATTTCATTTTTGACATTATAAATTTAATTAGAATGTCAAAAATGTCATGAATATATGGAATTAGAATATATTATTTTCAGAAATGTGTAACACGTTATATTCATCAATGAAATTAACTAAACATAATAATTCATTCAATTTACTTCACTTTTATTATTTTTAGTATCATTTATTTTATTTAAGTACTAATGAAATAATTTCTGCATTATAAATTCATATGAATTTAAGGAAATTATTTCATATCTAAAATAATAAATAAATAATGATTTTTAAATAATATATTTCATTAAAATAATCAATTATAAGAGAATATAGGTTGTTTATGTGTCTTTCCTAATGCTTTATTGATATTAAAAGCATGGAATATTACTTTTTTCATCTTTTTTACTTATCATACTATATTATTAATTTAAATTTTTTTTGGAAATAAATTTCTATATTTCAAAAAAATTTATTTCTATGGTCATAATAAAATCATAATATAAAATTAACATACTATTTTAGGGAATTTTTAATCTTATCTTTTTAGTTCAAACCCCAATTAAACTCATTTTTATATTATCAGTGGTAATTAATTTTTACTTTTTTGACTAATTATTATGTTCAACAATTAATTTGAACATATTATATAATTTTATTTATTTGGTTTTAAACTACAGAATACAAAATTCCAAATTAAAATCACCAAAGTGTAATAATTTAATTTAATATTTATCCAGCATAATCAATGAGAAAATGGTTTTTTGAAGTGAACATTTTGAAATTTTTATAGCGTTTTTATATGAAAATTAAATATGAAAAAGATTTAAATGATACAGATTGGATTATTGGATATAAAATTGGTTATAAATTAATTTAATATCAATTAGAAATATAATTTAATAATATAAATTATTTAAAATAAAAGGATAATTTTAAAATATATTTAATATCTTTCATCATTCATTAAAAAATGAATATTCCCTTAAAAATCATAAAAATCAGCCAAGGTTATTTTTTGTATTCCTAATTTAAAGAATTACATTTATTTTTTAAAATAAAATTGATAAATATGGTTAAAATGTTTATTAAATTATGAATAAAAATTGAAATTAAAGAATATTTTAGAAAAAAACGTTTTCGGAAAAAATTTCATTTATTTAAAATGATTCGTAATTTATTTATAATCAATATTAAACCATAATATCAATATTTTAATTATTATCATTAATTCCCTCCATTTCAATGGGTAAGTGATAAAAAATATATTAAATAATTATATTTTATTAATAATTCAGATTACCTTTAATCATGATGTTGTTTGGCTCACACGCCGTCAAGAATGAGAATCATGAGGTTTCATGTACCACAAGAAATTGATGATATTAAATTTATTCATAAATAAATATATCCTAGTGTATTGGGTAGTTATATTCTTTGCATATATTTTTTTTGTTTCTTTCACTATGTTGGGCACTATTTTCTTCTTTTAAAAATGTCTGGGTGCTACTTGCACCCCACTTTAAAAATTTTGTATCCACTCAATATGGAAAATATCTCCAAAAATGAATTGACAATTTAAAATAATTATTTCATAACCTAAATCATAAAAATTGTTAAAAACTTCTTTTTTAGAAGAGATAAATGGATGTAAGATGGTCATACAGAATACCATATAATTAGGTTTCATAGTTAGAGAACATATGTGGGAAGTAAAGATAAGAGTATTAAGAAAAGTATTTATAATATTAGAGACTTATTATCATAATTGATTATAAGAAAGTCAATTCCCAGTAGAATTTTTAGGTTGAAAGGGCCATAAATATTTTCTGATCTAAAAGACCATATAAATCATCAATTATGAGTGAAATATGATAACAATTTTTTCATTATCCATTGTTTAATGTTGTGGAATTATTTTATTCCCGTGTAATGTATATAAATATACATAAATGATGTGATTCCATTTTATTAGAACACATTCAGTCTTTTGTTTTTCTTTTGACAATGAATAATTCATCCATTAATCCAAAAAAAATTATTCCTCAAGTAATAAAATTCATTATTAATGGATTATAAGATCATTAAATAGTGAGACCTAAATCTATAAATTTATAAAATTTCTACCAAAATAGGTATATAAACCCATATAAAAATTAATAAATTAAAATCTAAAAATCAGTAGTAACACCACGGGTTCGACAATAGTATTTTTTTTAAAAAAATTATTTCAAACAATTAATATAATTAAGGAATATATGAGAGATGATGGTGTAATCATAGAGCCAGATACCACTACATCTCTACTAAATTTCTTCTCTCATTCATCCACAAAGGGTAAATATCTCAACATTCACCTTGATTAATAATGTTTGTCAAAATGATTTTAATTCCTCATAAATGAAGGAGGACTAAAAAATAGGTGTTTTGAAAGATCCATCCTCCTTCAAAGTTTTATTAAAAGGGTCTTTCATTCTAATTACAAATCAAGTTCTTCATCAAATCATCTATAAATGATAAAAAAACTTATGTATCGACCTCATATGGAATAATTTATACATGAATTGAATTATTAAAGCAATCTAACATCACATGATTTTCTCAATTTAAAGGTCTGAAACCATGGAAACTGGTGGATCATGCATCTCATTTGGATTTAATATTGGGTTTTACCCAGTTCATGTGCATGTACATCTAACTGGGATTCTTATACATTCTATTCTGTTTAATAGATATTATAGGGTGTACATGGAGTATTGAATACATCAATATAAGTCAAGGAACATTAAATATTTATAAATAGAAGTTAATATTTAACATGCTCTATTTCAAGGATATTTGTGCTTAGTTATGGATAAAAATATATTGTCTCAGTTGGTTCCATTGGAATATTGTGATTTTTTTGAGATTTCATTTGAGATTGGTGTTCTTATTAGAATGCAACATGCTATAGAAGCTGTTAGATATGGTCACTATTCATGTATTTTAGATGAAGTATATTCAAGTGATACAGGGATTGATAATGTTATTTTATCTTAACTTCATGATCAAATCTTCCATAGAGTTTAATGTGAAAGGAAATTTCCATTTTTTATGTATTCAAAAAATATTGGACACTAAAAATCATCGTATAGAACAGATTTTATTTGAAACTATTTTATCATAAAAGGTAACTACTTGTAGAATTGTCGGATGGAAATACAGTATGTGATTACCCTAAACTCTCAATTTATGAAACCTACTATGAAAATAGATAGCCTTGACCCTATTCCTAAGAATTGTAATTAAATTTTAGGACATACCAAAGACAAGGATAATTATTCTACAGATACTGATGATGGTCTATCCTTTAAATATGGTTATTTTATATATTATACATCTAGGCCTTTTTCTATTTTTAAAATAATGGAACAGACCCCCTTCTATATAGGGAGGGAATATTTGGAAATAAAAACATTCCTACAGATGATATTTCATTTACTGGTGATTTAAATGATATGTAATTTAAATTAGTTTGGTCCTAAGGTACTAAAAGTGAAAAGGTTAAAAAATAGTATGTTAGACATGATATATTGGAGAAATATTCCTAATAAGATGATGAATTACGTTTATCTAAGGAACATATTATTGTATATTCTGAATGATGAAATTAAAATTATGAGAAAAATGTTTCTATATAAATGAAGTATAAATCCAAAAGGGATGTAAGTACTTCTATCTGCTATATTCCTGTAATACAAAATGAAAGTTTGATTCCTCATAATCACTTTTTTGCTTCAGTTTATACTACTTCTCAACACGCTTCTATGGGATGGGTAGTATTTCATGATTCTGCTGCATCTATATCTCTTTATAGAGAGATTCTTTCAAGGAATTGATCCCCTACAATGGAAGTATCTTTATATTTTCTTGATGCAAGAGTATCTTGATCTTATACTCATGAAACATGTGGGATATTACATCATATTCTTACACCAAACACTTCCTCTCCTAAATTAAAAGTGGTTTCTAGAGAAGTCATTTTGATATCCTGTGAAAGTGGATAGATAATCCATACCCTTGTTTTAGAATCTGGTGACATTGAAATTGAAAAATTAATGTTCCAACTTATATCCCGGGAATATATATTTCATCAATGATTCAAAATGAAAATTTAAGTAGAGATGTGAGTACTATCAATTATTTTTTTAGTACCTTATTTTTCTAGTAATGATGATAATGGGAATGAAAAAAATGATTATAGTAGAGTAAAAATATCAAGTCAGATGAGGCTTCTGAGATCATAGCTGATGGTGGTGGTCCATGGATATAGGTTAAGACATGGATGAGGGGACGACATCCTCAGGGCAGGAATTGTCAGCTCTCTTAGAATACTATGATATCTCACTCTTGATTGTGCTGATAAATTTTTATACATATTTAAATATGTATTTTAATATTCATATATTTTCCTCTATATTTCCTCTTTTTAGACATTTATATTTAATAATGGAGACTCTTATCCTCTACGCTTTCAAAACAAATTTGTATATTTTCCCTAAAGGTTATCAATTCCACTCAAATTGTGACTATAAAATATATAAGAATTATTAATAAAATACCAATTCCACTAAAACATATACTTTATATATCTATTAAAAACAAATAAATGCATCATAATGTAAAAACTCAACATAAAAAAATATAGAGGGTCTCCTAAAACTTGATTCTTTCAACCGAGCTTCAAAATTGACTGATCTTCCAAGAGCTTTCACTACATCACCTGTTGGACCAACACCAACGATAGAAGTAGGAAATTATTATTCCTAGAAATTTTAATTCTGATCACGATGATTTCAAACATGTGTAAATAACATCAGACACACATTATCATAATTTCACAACTGAATTCAACAAAAATATATCATTACTGATTTCATTCCTTTTATATCTTTATTTTATTGTTCTGGTATATTTTCTTCACATTGAAGATCTTTCTGAGATAATTTTCCACATCAGTGACACATAAAATATCTTAAAATACATTATCTAAAATTAATTTTACTACACTTAGAACATTTTTTGTGGTTACCACCATAATTCAATGTTGGTTTCTTCTTTATTTCCCACTATCCTGATCATTTCATACACTTTTCATCTCATGAAAAATAAGTGTTGAAAAACATCCTCTCAACATTATATATATAAAAATAAAACTATAATTTCTTTTAAACTATAATTGGTGGAAAATCTCATCTAACATGTTATTTTAATCGATATTTAAATGTATTAATATTTCTATCACGGTCTTGAACAAAATATGGTACATTCCTGTACAACCTTGTAAAAACATCTTCATATGTGGAAAATGAAGTATCATCCTATTACGTTAATTTAATGAATTGTTTCTCTATCCTAAGTCATATAAGATTCAGGAAATAATTATTATGGAAAATATTATTTAATTTTTCACATTTCATATAATCTTGTTCATATTTTCCCCATATATTATGAACCATAGACCACTATCAGTTAGCTTCACCCTCCAAATGAAAAAAACTAAAGAGTTACCATATTATCTTCTGAAAATAACATTGCGTCATATATCTTTTCCAGATAATTGAATCATCTTTTAGCTATAATTAAGTATGATGATCCTCTGAATTATAGGGGATGTTGGCTCTTGAAATATTCTAGTATTGAAATGTTCCTTTGATTAAGATCAGGTTCCTCTCTGGTATGAATACCACCACAATTAATAACTTATTAAAAA
This sequence comes from Viscum album, assembly GCA_963277665.1. Classification (NCBI taxonomy): domain Eukaryota; kingdom Viridiplantae; phylum Streptophyta; class Magnoliopsida; order Santalales; family Viscaceae; genus Viscum; species Viscum album. Next base: position 447,349,588 of record OY728157.1, on the reverse strand, counting down.
TGCATCATCTATATAACAATGTTTTCTTTTCCAATTACAACAATATCCGGATTCATCTTAAGAAGGATATTTTCCACTCAATTCCTTCTCAATACATCTATCATGTTTCTTCTATGAAAACCATTCTAAATAGAAAGAATTTTGATAATGAATCCTGGTAATATTAAAATGAGATATCAAATTAACATAACCATAATGTAAAATCTTCAAAGGGAATAATCATAACAATATTTGAAAATATAAAGTTTTTTACCATAATTTTATAGCATATATAATTACCCAAACATAATCATTTCATAATCATTAGTTTTTCTCACTAAATTACTTTCATGTCCTTTAAGATTGTTTTTAGGTTTATAGTTTTAGAGAATTTGGCCATAATGCATACATAACAGAACTATTAAATACAAAGTGTTCTCAACTAATTAGTATCCATTATTCCAATAATATAATACTTTTAAAATAAATCATGACTTTATTTCATGGAAAATGTCTATGAAATAATTTTGTTTTATTCCCTTAAATTACTCTTTCGTAAAAATTGTGAGAAACATATTAACCATTTTTATATGCACAAATCCGAGTAAGTGATATAAAAGGAAAGGATACTATTAGTTTATTAAAAACATGATATCCCATGAAATATTTACCCTGACATAAATTTTATTTCAGTGAATGAAATAAATCATTTTCGTCAGTAAACAAAATCACACATGGATCAAATAAATTATTTAAAACCCATAGCTGGTAATTAAAATTCCTTTTTCGGTAACATAGAGAACCATAATAATAAAACCCATTAAAAACATTTTAATTGGAATAAATGTAGGAAAGTAATCTTATACAATCATTACTCACTAAATTGGAGATCAATAATGGTTATTACTATTCATATGATCCATGTTGGGAATACCCCTTTCTCGTGAACAATAATAGGGCTCAACCCTTCATATAATCTATACCAGGCTCACCAATTAGCTACAATAGGGCATAAATTTTTATATAATATGTATCGAGATCACCCAATACATATAATGCTGAATTTTCATATCATTAATTAAACACATCAATCATAATAACTTTTAAAAACACTTGTTAACTAAAAGGAAAAACGATTTTGAATAAAAATACTCTTTTATTCTAAAATAAAATTCTCCATACCAAATTACACATTAATTTTGAAAAAATTAGAATACCAAAATATTTAAAAAGGAAATGATTTTTTCCTGGTATAAAACATGAATTCATTAAAAGGATGATAGAAATAAAATATTTCCACACTAGTATAATAATCATTGTTTCCATGTATGCTAATAATATAACATTCCACTTTTTATTTGTCAAAATGAACATCTAAAAACATATTAAGATTAATTTTGAAAACCATTTAAACATATAAAAAAAGGGATGTAAAATTTACTTTATAAATATTTTAGGTAAAAATTAAATAAATTATAAAATCAAGAAAAAATCATGGACCATGAAGACAATGAGTTAGAAGGAATACATTAAAAGGTTATTTTGTTTAAAAGAAAAGTCCCCAATCACATGGGAAAAAATTGAACTGTAGAAACCATAATGAATAAAATTAAACAAAATATTAAATTTAATTATAATTGATAAATTAATTATTTAAAATTTTAATAGGTTTTATATTAAACATAAAAATGTAATTGATACATAACATAAGAATATCCCTCAGTGGATGAAAATTGGTACATAGTCGTCACCATGAGTCTGAATTGTCTTGTGTTTATTTATCTTAAAAAATAATAAACTTTTATAAACTATTTACATTATTTATACAGTTTTTAAAGTGTATTATTACTTATATTTCATATATAAAATAGTTTACACAATTTCATAATGAATTTAGATTATAATAGATGTTTTAACTATATTCATCTTATGTTTGAAAAATGACATTGATAGGTTGAACATGTAAATGGGGTAATTAGTAAAACATATACACAATAATAATCCTGAAATAATAATAATATTCATTAATCAATTAAATGATTTAAATCCAGCATGAAATATGGTAATGAAAATTGAACATACATTATGATCGTAGAGATGGCATGATGTATGTATGCATTAGTAATGTTTCAATTTTTCAATGATCATTATATAAAAAAGTTAAGTAATATTTTTTCAAATAATGATAATTATATCATAAATATCATAATATTTAATTATATATAATTATAAATATCATCCTTATGATGTGGTGATGAAAAATGAATGAAATTACTTCATGAGGCGTTAGTCTGCCATACACCCTAGTGAAATTATCATATCTCATAATGAATGGAATATAAAAAGGGAATATATGATATAATGACTCCACATGTATTATAATTTTATAAATATAATATATAAACTTTTTACCCATCCATATTCATTTCCATGAGATGTTGTATTTGATAACCGAATGACATGAATATGAAAGGTGGTAGTCTGTCACACAAATGAGTGATGATTCCGTAAACCATTAGATTGAGGAGGGAAATTATTTATGTTATTCCATTAAAAAATGAATATATTATTATTTTTAAGATAATTTTGTTATAATTTAATCATGTTTTAATAATAATTTATGAGTACTGGGAATGAAATAAAATAAAAATTCTTGTTGATGAGCATTACCTCTTCTTCAGCTATCCTCAATAGATCTGTACCAAACTACTACCTAGGAATGATTTTTGACCCAAAAAATGATTATAGGATGAGGAGATATAATTTCTAATGTTATTTTGTCAGGGTTTGGTTAATATAATTTTCTTGAGAGGTGTGAAGTTGTGAGGGAAGTAAATGACCTTTTATAATGGAGGAGTGGCATTTTTTTAAATAACTAGTAGTATTAACTCTTTGGAGGACTCCTGTAACTCATGTTCTCCAAAAAACTACAAATAAATATTCTTAAGGAAATTAATTTTATGAAAATAATACAAAAAAAATCTTTTAATCTGGTTTTCCTATTACTTCTTAGTTTCCATCAACCAATTTTGAATATATTATGGTAATTTGTATTTTAATCTCTGTAATTAATCATTTAAATACACAATTAAAATGAACAATATTAAATAATTAAATAACAATGATTCTAAATATTATAAATTATTTATTAAATAATATTCTGTGGTGTGTTAAAAATTTATTTTAACACATGCACATGTAATGTTTAAAAACATTATTTATCCTGGCATGTGAAAATGGGATATTTACACATTAAGGGTCAATAAATCCCTATAAAATAATAATATATCCATGAATATAACATATATTATGTTTTAAATGTTTTAAAATATCTTTTTATAGTATAGAATTTTTATTAATATTAAAATATTTAATAAAACATAAATTGTTATAAAATAACATTAAAGCATATTTGGATGTTATACATTTAATTTGAAATAAAAAATATCAATAAAACTAAATAATTAGAATATATGATGTTCACATAATTGTAACATGATATATTCATCAGAAAAATTAATTTAACACAATAATTCATTCAATTTACTTCAATTTTATTATTTTTAGTGTAAATTATTTTATTTTATTATTAAATAATTATTATTGGCATTGGAATTTCTAAATAATTTAATGTAATTATATCAACTCTAAATAATTAAAATAATTTATTATTATAATATAAATATAAATATGTTTCAAATAATAATTTTTGAATGAATATTGGGTTTTTTATCGCAATCTCGAATCTATAGAGGTATTAAAATAAAAGAAGGTTCATTTGTTATTGATTTCATTAAATAACATATTAAATAGGTTATATTAAAACCAATGTTGAAAAAAATATACATTTATTCAAATATTTGATATCCAAGATCAATTTAAATCATAAAATACATTTACAATAATACATTATGGTATTTTCATTCTTATCATTTTTTAACCCCATAGTAAACTCATTTTTACATTTAATACGGGAATTAATTTTAACAAATTTTTACAAATTATTCAGTTAAAAATTTAATTTTAACATATTAAAAAATATAAATTATTTTTATTAAAAAAATTTAATCCATTTTTTCAAATTAATCACATAGAAGTGGAATACTATAATTTATAATTAATCCCACATGCATGATTAGAAAGGTTGATTTTAAAGTGAAAATGTTCAAAAGTTTACAATATTTTTATATCAAAAATAAATATTAAAAAAATTCTAATAAATAAATTGGATAAATTTATATATAATTCATATAATTTTAATTTTAATGAAATTAATTATATATTATGACATTATATATTATTTAAACAAAAAGATTTTAAATAAAATTCTTGTATTTTTCAATATGCATCAAAAAATTAAAATTTATAAGAAAAAACCCATAAATTAACCCTATGATAATTTTTGAATTTTTATTTCAAAGAAAATGTTTTTTGTAATATTAATGTTCTAAATGTGGTAAAAATTAAATTTATATTATGTGTGTAAGGAATAATTATTGTATATTTTAGAAAAATATTGTTTTTCTAAAAACATTCATTTTTTATTTAAACGATTCTTATAGTATTTATAACAAATAGTAAACTATAATATTTATAATTTAATTTTTAATATTCATAACCATATTTCTAATTATTAGTGATAACTACTAAAATAGATAACAATACATGAATGATAGTCCCCATTTTTTTAAACTTGGTGTTGCATGGCCTGTACGCCACGTAGAATTAAAATATCATGGTTGCATATACCAGAAGCTGTTGTTGATATTACGTTTATTCATAAAAAACATATCATAATTATTTTGGGTGATACATTAACTATAAAGACACAAAAATTTCAAGTAAATTTTTTCTCTTAGCTTCTTTGGAATTTTACGAGCGCGCAGTTTCTGACGGCACCTGATTCCGAGTCCTGGTGTGCCCGGAATATTTTTCTGTTGTTTAGCTCGGGTACATTCCGTGAATGAAAGAGTGGGTTTTTCTATATTTTGGAACGGTGCTCCGAATTGAATTCTGAGGGAACTGATAAACTCGCAATTCCAGTAATTGCTATAGGGGACCTTTACCGCAATTGCGTTTGATAAGGATGAGAAGATAAATTTTGTGGATTAAAAAAAACTGAATAAAATTGTGGGACAATTTCATATTTTTATGTAAAGTGGTTATATCCTACATGGGTAAGTTGGGATGGAACCCACAAGCTCCTAACTACCCATGTGAGGATAATTGTGAGGTGGGGCCCTCACAAGCCCCATCCTTTTCACATTCCATAACCCCTTAACCCCTATGAACTCCCTTGTTAATTACTTTACAAATTCCCATCTTAATGGGGAGCCTCTCCACCTCCCAAGCTTAATGAGCCAACTAAGGTGATTAATAACCTTATTAATTTTTTTGTCACACCTCTTGACTTATTTTTAATTGCTTGGAGATCTTTTAAAAGAAGGAGACTTAATGAAGTATTTGCCTGGAAAATATTTTGGGAGAATTTGAGGAGAGCTTTCTTCATCCACGAATAACGACTTCCTCCCTCGACAAAGAATAGTCGACGTGCTACTTTTTCTTTTCTCTGTGATAAGAGGAAATACACCACATCTTCGGATACACTCCAGTGTAGCCAATGAATCTTTTCCATGCAATGTCATCTTCCGCAATGCCCGACCTGCGACATTAATTATTCGAGGTAGGGGTTGTTATGTTCAAGTTTTAATACCATTCAACAACGTCCTACAATTATTGAGTTTCGTTGGGCCGCTTGATACCATCTTGAAAAAGAAGGGCTGAGACCGCACGAACATGGTCTAACCCTTCCCTTTTCCTTTGTTGATTATAGATGATAGTGCCGGACTACGAAGAATCGGATGATGTCGGGCCAATCACAGTCGGATCATCAACCCTTGGTTGTCGGATCACCGCAAAGGCGCGTTACCATCATGTCGCGCGGAGTAGATCCGGACCGTGGCCATGCCTAGCCATGGTGGATGGGGTGGGGCCGTCGCGCCACGCCGGAGCTACAACAGCCATGGCCAGGGGCGATCCGTGGTGGAGGGGGCGGTGCCGTCATGCCGCACTGGTTGAACAGAGTCGTGGTGGACTTCAATGGGGTGGTCGGCTGTGACGACCACCGGCGTCCCCTAGAGGCGGGACCGGAGGGGGTCCCATAGTTACACAGAGGTGGACCTTCACAACCGGCTGTTTTGATGAAACTGGGGGGTGTAACCCCCCCACCCCCCAACTTGCTGGTAGGTCGGACCCCACTGGGTCTGCCGTTTCCAGAAAAAGGGGTCCACACCCCTTTGCGTCCCGCTCGGCCAGCACCAAGCTCTAGCCGACTTCCGAGCACGGCCGCAGGCCGCACAGTCCGGGCCAGACGTGCCCTGCAGGACCGGGCCGTGCCCAACCAGACTAGACCTAGACACGGGTCGGGTCGACCCGGTTCGGTCCGACACAAGGGGTATTAGGATGGGTCGGACCAGGCCTAGACCCCCTATTTTCAGACCGTTTTTGGTTAAACTGACTTATCTTGAGCTTCAGACCTCCAATCGATACACCGTCAATTGCGTATTATTCCTTGGATCTAAACGGTCGTTTCTTTATATTACACTCAAGGTATCAGTGATTTTTGGGTACGGTCGGGTTGTTTTGAACCCGAAACCAAGACTGACCTCGGAGCGGAAACACTTATAACATGAGCTCTGGACGTCTTATTGGCTTACCATCGACATTTTTGGATTCTTTTGAAGAGAGGGTTCTTGTGGTATACATCGCCCAATAATTGGACCCAGTTGGGGTTTGGTAGGGTTGGATTGTACCCGAAATCCAACCGGGCCCCAAGAACGGAAAAGTCAATATCTCTCAGACCAGACGTCCGTTTGACGAACCGTCAGTGACATTGGTAATCTCGTTGAGAAGTGGTTCCTTTTAGTATACCTTATGGGAGTTAGTGGTATAGATGAGATACGGTATGGTTGGTTCATACAAGAAACCAATCGGGACCCTAGGACTAAAAAACTTATAACTCACAGACCGGGCCTCCGATTGACGTACTGTCTCCTGCATTGAGACCGCTTTGATGAAGCGATCCATTAAGATATTTCTTCATCAGACTTTATGATACTCGGAGTATCGACCAGTGGCTCATGGAGCATACCCTCCCGGAGATGAGAATACCGAGTGCAGAGACCATGTAGCTGTAGACCTGATGACTTCATGACTGATTCGAGTCAGAGTGATCCGATTATCCAAGTGGACAGAACACCCGGTATTTGGCGGCAGACCCATGGTGGACGGAGTTCCTGATAGTTGGCAGCAGACTCGCAGATTTCGATAGGAGGAGTACCTCTGTAGGCAATTAGAGGGAGCTCCCGGTATTTGGCGGTAGAATCGCAGTGGATGGAGCACCCAGTATTTGGTAGCAGACCCGCAAAACTCGACAGGAGGAGTACTTCAGCAGTCTAAGTTTAGTGAGAAGGGCCTCAGAGTCATGATAGGGCTTTTATACTTGGCAGATGAGGAGTTCTCCATCAGTTGTGATTTCGATAATGAAAATCCTAGTTTGAGCTGATTCAATGAACTTTTTATTTACCTCATGATTGAGATGGGTCACTAGATAACTTAGGTATATTTATGGGAATATACCTAAGTAGTGGTTATCCGTTGATTTCATAACCTTTGTGTTTCCTCATGATTGAGATGGGTTACATGATAACTTACGTATAATAATAGTCTTATACTTATTTAAGGGTTATCTTTTGAGATCCTTATTTGTATTTAACCTTGTTGGATTTAGTGAGACCATCAGAATATCGGTGTCCCTATAGAGTATCGTTATACTCACCCATGCATGGGCTATGCCTGCACCCGTTGTGTTGGTTTCAGACGACATACAGTGCTGACGGAGGCCGAGTGGATGAGACTAGACAGTACCCGGAGATGGACCACATGATGAGTTGGTACCTGGAGGTGGACCAAACGATGAGTCGGTACCCAGAGGAGGTTGACGGACGAGGGCGCTTAGGAGTCTATCTGTACCTACCCTTCTTGTAGGATCCGAGGTGGATGACCCATGAGCTGCTTCTATCTTCCAGCTATTTTTCTTTTCTATTGTACTTTCATTCATTTTTAGCTGTACATTTCAGTTTGGTTTTGTATTCTGGCCCATTTAATTTTCAGCACATTCTTTTGTACTTAGTGTATTACTTCTCCTTGTACACTGGTTAGATGTGTTTATGATTTATAATGGAAATTCCTTCCCAGTTAACTGGATTCATGCCTTAGGTTCTTGTTGCCAGCCCCTAGCCTATGGAAGGAGGGCTTGGGGTAGTGACGGTACGGGCCCTGAGGATGGGTCGTGAAAAATTGGTATCAGAGGAGTCGGTTCTACCATAGAACTTAGGACTTTGATATTTTCGTTCTGTGAAGAAAGAGTGTTAAGGGTACTAAGTGTGGTTTTCAGTTCAGGGAGTCCAGTATTGGTGCGGACGGCCGACGTATCCATACACCAGGACCCTGACTTCTGATTTCTAAATCAGTGCATGAAACACTAATTGCTTGTGTGTTTTCAAAAATATTCTTTTAATACAGCTCAATCCAGGTCAGGTCACCAGGAATAATAGTTTGACAGTGTCACATCAGTTACTTTCATGATGTCTTCACCCAGTCAGTTAGAATGGGTACCATGTGGGGAGCACAATGATAGCCCACCGAGCATCAAGGATTCAGTATAGGGTCCTCCACCAGCTGAGACACCAGTAGAGAGTGCACACCTCTTGAGTGTGTTGCACGAGTTCCATTGATAGGGGCCTCCGAGGTTTCGAGGTGAGTCAGAATATCAGACGGTTGGGTACTGGTTTGATTTTGTAGCATGAGCTTTTCAAACATATGGGACACCCACTGACCTGATGGTGTACCTAGATATTAGACTATTTCAGGAGCATCTGAGAGGTTGTGGAACCCGATTCTCCAATTTTGCAATGATATGACCTTCACCTATAGAGACTTTGAGACCTTCTTTAGGGTGGAGTTTATACCAGTGACTCTACAGTCAAAGAATGCTCAGGAGCTGCTGCCCTTGCTGTAGGGATTTTCTTCAGTAGTTGAGTCAGTTGTAGGCAGGAGACTGATGATGCAGAGGTCTAAGAGGACCAGGCCAATAGGTGGGAGACCTTGGGTTATTGGTTCGGTTGTGTGAGTAAAATGAAACAGAGACATCTATACGAGGAGCAAGAAGTGCTATGCATACGACATGATAGGTCACTTTTCTCGAGTTTGCCTAACCTCTCCAGCAGATGACCAGTAGGCAGTAGATGAAGGCCCTCCCAGGAAGAGGCAGAGGTCTACCCCGACCATAGGGAACGAGTGGATACTGAAGAGAACAGCTCCACGCAGCTGAAGCATATGAAAAAGGAGCTTCGGAAGCAGGTGGACAAGAGCAAGACTAGTTTCAGGCATGGAGGCCTTTGTTATTGGTTCGTCTAGCATAATTTTTTTTGTTGTTCTGATTGTATGTGTCTTTTTTACTTTGAGCTGCAGTAATAAAAGACACATTTCCTTGTGACTTTTACTTTCCTATCCTCTCTATATGATTGATACTAAGAGGTTCCGGTTTAAAACTATTGACTTGATCTTCGCATTATAGATACCTACTGGAGGAGACCCAAGGACCACACACTACTGCCAACAGTGTGACTCGACCCTTGGAGTCGAATGTAATAGTTGTATCTTTTGGTATTATAGTCGAGACCTTAGAACGTCGTCCATGGAATGAAATAGTACCATTCCTGTCAGGATTGACTGTATTAGGCAAAGAACGTGATTCATCCAGGGGATGAGACCAGATTTCTCTTTTCAGCAGAGGAGAAATCGCAACAAATCTTTGGTGGAACATAGACGAAGAAGGGTGGAGATGCGTTCTTACAATTGGCTAGTCTCACCCATTGTTCATTGAGTGAATGGTTTATGGTTCTCCCCATCTCAATAATCTCAGGTGTATCTCCTCTCAGAAGGACATGAACCTGGGAAAGCGGTGATGGCTTGAATTCCTCTAGGAATATGACTTCAAGATAGTTTATACTCTTGAAGAGGGGGACGTTGTAGTAGATTTTCTTGGAGGAGATCAGGCATTCAACAGTTAGGAGTGGTGAGATAGCAGCTGAACACGTTTCAAAAATCATTTGTGGATAGTGATAGAGTCATCATGTGTAAAACCAGAGATGGTTCAGGTTATGACGAAAAAGGTGTAGATAATCCAAGAGTGGATGAAGACTGCACAGTGCAGACCGAAGTCTTATGCTGATAGGAGATGAGACCACTGGAGTTCGAGGTTGACGACCACGACTTCTTACGGGTCACACCAGGACTGAGTCTAAAGAGATTTGTCTAGGGAGGAAAGTTATCTCTGAGTATCTTTGGACATTTCCATGTTGCTAACAGAGTAGGAAAGGTGGCTAACCATCTGAACTTTCCACCACAATTGCATCGGGTGCATGACGTCATTCCCGTATCTCAGCTAACGAGATGTGTGCACGACCTATCCGTTATCACCAACCACGGAGAGATGGACATCGATGAAGGGGAGACTTTCATGGGGTTCTATTAGAGGTTGAGGATCGACATGATCGGGTCCTACAGGGATGGTCGAATCCTCTTGTGTGCTTTCGTTGGCGGAATGGGAACCTCCAAGAGAGCACATGGGAGTGGGAGGCTCAAATGCATGCTCGGTAACTCCTTTAGATTCCCTAGTTGTGTTGTAGCTTTATGATGACGTAATTCCCTAAAGTGGGAGTAATGTAAAGACTCTAAAATTTCAAGGAACTTTTTTTTCATTGTTTCTTTGGAATTTTACAAGCGCTTAGTTTTTGACGACACCTGATTTCGGGGCCCGGTGTGCCCGGAATATTTATATGAAGTTTAGATCGGGTAAGTTCAGGGAATGAATGACCGGGTATTTCTATGTTTTGAACCGGTTCTCAGAAATGAAATCTGATGGTACCGATAAACTCACAACAACTGTAATTGCTTAAGGGTACCTTTACCGCAATTGCATTTGTGCGGGATGAGAAGCTAAATTTTGTGGATTAAAAAAATAGGGGAATAAAATTGTGGGACAATTTTATCTTTTTATGTAAAGTGGTTATATCCTACATGGGGGAGTTGGGATAGGACCCACAAGCTCTTAACTACCCCTGTGAAGATAATTGTGCGGTGGGGCCCTCATGAGCCCCAACCTTTTCACATTCCATAACCCCTTAACCCCTTTGAACTCCCTTGTTAATTACATGACATATTCTCTTCTTAAAGGGGAGTGTCTCCACCTCCCATGCTTAATGATCCATCTAAGGTGATTAGTAACATTATTAATTATTTCTGTTACACCTCTTGACTTATTTTGAATTGTATGGAGATCTTTTAAAATAAGGATACTTAATGAAATATTTTCTTGGAAAATATTTTTGGAGAATTTGAGGAGAGCATTCTTCATCAACGAAGAACGAAATCCTCTCTCAACGAAGAATGGTCAACGTGCTTCTTTATCATTTCTCTATGACAAGAGGGAAGACACCACATCTTCGGATACACTCCAGCATTGCCAAAGAATATTTTCCCCGCGACACCGTCTTTTGTGGCGCCCGAGGTGAGAGGTTAATTATTCGAGGTATGGGATGTTATATTCATGTTTTAATATCGTTCAGCAATGTTATACTATTCTTGAGTTTCGTTGGGCCGCTTGATACCATCTTGATGAGGAAGGGATCAGACCGCATGAACATGGTGTGACCCTTCCCCTTTCATTTTTCTATTATGGATAATGGATTCGGACTGCGAAGAACCGGCTGGCGTCAGGCTGATCATGGGCGGATCATCATCGCTTGGTTGTCGGATCACCGAAAAGGTGCGACACCATCGTGACATGATAAGTAGAGACAGATCGCGGCCTTTCCGAGCCGCGGTGGAGGGGCGAGGAGCAGTCGCGCCGCGCCATAGCTATATGAGTTGCGGCCATGGCGGGCTGCGGTGGAGGGGTGCAGTGCGGTCGCACCACCCCAGAGCTTTAAGGGGCAGTAACCGGGGCGGGCCGCGGTGGTGGGGCACGGTGCCAGCACACGGTGCCAGCGCTACAAGGGGTAGCAGCCGGGGTGGGCCGTGGCGGTGGGGCACAGCGCCGTTGCGCTGCGACGCTGGAATAGAGCCGCGGAAGATTTCAAAGGGTCGGCCAGCTGTGATGGCCCCTGATTCCACGTAGATCCGGGATCCGAGGGGGTTCTGCGGTTACACAAAGGCCGGCCATCACGACCAGCCATTTTTAACTAACCATGGGGCGTAACCCCCCCCCCCCCCCCGACCTGCTGCTAGGGCGGACCCCACTGGGTCCGCCGTTTCACCAATAGGGGTTCGTGCCCCTTTGCATCCTGCTCAACCAGTGCTGAGCCGTGGCCGGCTTCCGAACCGGGCCGCAGGCCACACGGGCGGGGCTGGCCGTGCCAGGCCAGGCCGGGCCGTGCCCAACCATTCTGGACCCAGAACCGGATCGGGTCCCCCCGTGTCGGACCGACCCAGGGGGTATTGGGCTGGGTCGGACTGGACCTAGACCCCCTATTTTCGGATAGTTTTTTGTTAAATTGACATATCTTGAGCATCAGACCTCCGATCGATGCACTTTCAGTTCTGTAAGATTTCTTGGATCGAGACGGTCCTTTCAGTATATTACACTCTAGGTATAGGTGATGTTCGTGTATGATCAGGTCAGTTCGAACCCAAAACCATTCGGGCCCTCAGAGCGGAAAATCATATAACATGAGCACCCGACGTCCGAATGGCGTACCGTCGACGTTGTTGGATTCCTCTTGAAGAGATGATTCTTATGATATACTTTACCCGATATTTGGACCTCGTTGGTGTATGGCCGGGTCGGATTGTACCCAAAATCCAACTGGACCCCAAGAACGGAAAAGTCAAAATCTCTCAGACTAGACATCCGTTTGACGAACCGTCCACAACGTTGGTAATCTTATTGTGGAGTGGTACATTTGATTATACATCATTGGATTTCGGGGTATATATGAGAGACTGTCAGGTTGGTTCGTACATGAAGCCAACCGGGCCCTTGGGACTAAAAGGATTATAAATCACAGACCGGGTGTCCGATTGACGCACCGTCTGTTGCGTTGAGACCCCTTTGAGAAGGTGGCCCTTTGAGATACATCTTCATGGGACTTTTTGATACTCGGAGTATCAAACAGTGGATTGTAGAGTGGACCCATCTGGAGATGAGCATACGGAGTGGGGAGACCTAGTAGCTGTAGACCTGATTACTGCTTGACCAATTTGAGTCGGAGGGATTCGATTAGTCCAGTGGAATGAGAGCATGGTGTTTTGCATCACACCCATTGTGGACGAAGCGCCTAGTAGTTAGCATAATACCCATGGTACTCGATAGAAGGAGTACCTCTGTAGGCTATTAGAAGGAGCGCCCTGTATTTAGAGGCAGACCCACAGTGGACGGAGCGCCTGGTATTTGGCAGCAGACCCGCGGTACATGACAGGAGGAGTACTTCAGCAGTCTAAGGTTAGTGAGTAGTGCCTTAGAGTCATGAAATTGCTACTGTACTGGACAAGGGAGGAGTTCTCCAGCCATTGTGGGTTCGATAATGAAAATCCGGGTTTGAGTTGAGTCAGTTACCGTTGTATTTACCTCATGATTGAGATGGGTCACTAGATAACATAGGTATATTTATTGGCGTATACCTAAGAAGTGGTTATCTGTTGATTTCATAAAACTTGTGTTTCATCATGAATGAGAAGGGTTACTTGATAACATAGTTATATGAATGGGCTTATACCTATGTATGGATTATCTATTGAGATCCTTCTTTGTGGTTATATTTGTTAGATTTAGTTAGACCATGATGGTATCGGGGTCCCTACTTAGTATCATTATACTCACCCCTTCACGGTCTATTCCCACACCCCGTTGTGTTGGATGTAGATGGAGGACAGTGCTGACAGAGGCCGAGTGAACGAGGATGGGACAGTACCCGGAGATGGACCTCACGACGAGTCGGTACCTGGAGGTGGACCACACGACAAGTCGATTCCCAGAGGAGGTTGATGGATGAGGGTGCTGAGGAGGATATCTTTACATACCCTTAATGAAGGATCTGAGGTGGAAGAACCAAGAGCATCTTCAATCTTCCAGTTGTTTGTCTTTTTTGTTGAACATTCATTCAGTTGTAGCTATACTATTCAGTTGGATTTGTATTCCAGTCCATTTACTTTTCAGAACTTTCTTTTATACTTAGTGTGTTAGTTACGCCTGTTCTCTGGATAGATGTGTTTATGTTTTTTCAAGGTAATGCCTTCCCAGTTAACGAGATTTATTCCTTAGGTGCTAGTCACCAGCCCCTGGCCTATGGAAGGTGGGCTTGGGGTAGTCACACACGGGCCCCGAGGACAGGTCATGACATTAAATACTATGATTAATATTGAATTTAATTTATTTTATCAAACCAAAATTTATTATTTTGAAATTGTGAGGTGTTACATAGATATATATTGCAGTAATAAACCAAAAGTGAGTCAGTTGTTTATTTCTTGATCATAATTATAATAAATGGTAAATATTCCCTTACTATGCACTTGTTTTAACACCCTTAGGGGTATTCCTAGGTTAACTAAAATTTACCTCATAACCCATTTTGAATGATTCAATATATGATATCGAATTATGGGCTATGCTAAATGATGGTATAATTCATTGAAAAAAATGCTTTCATTATTTATAAATTCTAAAAAATAGTTTTTTATGATTTTTTAGTATGATTATTATTGGCCATACAATGGTTTTTTATTATAGTTAGTTTCATGAAATATCTCGAATCATGTTATTACTGAATGTGAAAAAATTGAATGATTATATTCATGAGAATCCAAATGAAATGAGAGATTGAATATTAAAGATTATTAATATTAAAAACAAATAATTTGGATATATAATTTACCAAAATTACATGGGCGTGTATCTTGACAAAAATAATAACATAAAAAATCTTCCATTAGGACCAAGAATTAAATAATATTTACCACACTTCATGTAATGTATGGTAGTAGATTCACCAAAATGTACTAATGTAATGAGTGGCTATAAAAGTTTTTGAAAAAGGGCGAATATAGAATTTAATTTCAATAAAAATATGATGAGTTTGATGGAGGGGTATATTATTTACCATATTATACAATTTATTGTTCAATATCCAATAGTTGGAGAACATTTAAATTATCCATTTAAATTCCCTAATAAATGGGTTGACTCTATGAAGATTGAATGGTTTATGAAATTCCAATCCTTGAGGTTGAATGATTTGTGTTTTTATTTTTTGGGAATCATTAATTATGTTGTAAAGTTTTTTATCATTGATATTAGTGGTGATAAGAAACATGATATGTATATGTATTATTATATAGTAGTTTTCCTTATGTATTTTCAAGGATATGTTGAATGGTCCTAATAACATAGATTGTAGATTTTTTGATAAGGTGGTATTTTTGGAAGAAACATGGTTCATGGAATAAAATAAAAAATATCTAATTGAAATATTGATAATAATTTTTTTCCAAATAATTAGATGATTAAATGTAAAATGTAATGTGGATAGTTTGTGTAGAATAAATTTTAAAAGTATTTATATTTTCATTTACATTTGATACTGATTCAAATAAAGGAATAATATTCCTTAGAGAAATATTGGATCATTGTATTCCCCTGTTTGTTATTTGAAATTAGGAGTTAATTCTTTTTTCTGGTGAGAAATTATAATTTTGATTAAGGGAAAATATATGATCAAATCATTTGGTTTTTTTGGTTTATATTTTTTGCTTGTTTATATTTTGTAGGATTCAAGATGTTATATATTTATGGAATAGATTTATGTGGTCATTTAGTGTTATTAAATAGTTTTTTAATATTAAAATAATATAGTTGATAATATTTCTTAACCATTTTTATGTTTGTAGATATAAAGATATATAAAAAATGACTTCTCATTATTTAAAAGTTATTTTTATTCCATCATGAATAAAAAATTCATCTTGAATATTCATTTCATAAAGTTTGAGATGGTGTGGATGTTAGACCAATCACAACCAAAAAATGAAATTTTTATTATTAAATGTAATGAATTTAGTTATTTATATTTTCACTTATTCACTTTAATGATTGAAAATTATTTACAAAAAAATTCATAAATGATCACAATATAATAATTTCATCATTTTTCCATCAATCAATAATAGTTTATAGCCTTTTCACCACTCATTGATTTATATTTTTTGATAAATAAAATTCGTATATAAATGTTCTCTATCACTATCTATTTGTAATTGTACATTATTCTCTCATCCATTTATATTTTATTTCTTCTCATGAATGCTCATATTATCTAGGAACCTGATTTTGTGTTACCTTATAGAACCTTTATCATTCCAAATCCCCCTTTTAAGGAATATTTAATTGTACATTTTTACGATATGTGTTTTCAAGAAACATGTTTTATAATATTTAACCCTCTATTATCAAGATAAAAAATATAAGGGAATACTATTTTGGGGGTAGAGAGGGTGAATTTAATAACTAAAATACTTTTTATATAATTTTTTTATCAAAATGTTGTTAACACAAAACAATTAGCTTTAGATGAATTATGGTAAAAATAATACGATATGACCTTTCTATCCTAGTTGTAAAATTGATTGTATGAATAAGAATATCAAAATTATATAAAAATACATAATAATGTTATATATAATTAAAAATGTTTTGTTTATACATAATAAATAAAAAATTAGTGTTTTTTAAAATTCGTTTTATGCTTAAATAATGCTTTTTTCTAAAAAATATTATAACATTGTGTACATGAAAATTAAAATTTATTTCCTCAAATATTATATATTTTTTTGATATAATATACAACATTTTATAATTTATTATATCCAAATTATCAATGGATGAAATTTTTGGATTTCTCTAAAACAATTAATTTTTCGGGAACAATAGAAAATACTGACCAAACCACAAACATCAAAACACCCACACATAAAAAATAAAAATCATAATTACTTATATGATATCATAAAGCCATAAACTTCATGTTTAAGTCAATTATATACATTATCCCAATATAATATACATTGTAGAGTATTAACCATTGATTCAGGATCTTTCTATATAATATATTTGAATGGATGCACAATTGTTTCCCAAGTCTATATATACTCCTCCACATTTAACTTTATTTTATTGAATCCTTTGATGAAAAAAATTACTTTCTTCATGAACCAACCACATTGCCCATCATTGGAGTCCATGGGAGGTAATATCTCTACAATCATTTCATCATCTTCTGGGGGTTCTTAATCAGTATGTCCTCCTACAACATTACAAAACCATAGTGTATTATGTAACATAATAAATTATACCTATATTATTTTTTGAAATTATATGAAATTATTTTGAGAATAGGAGCTAATATGGTGTGTGATTCTAGGTCTACTGTGCCTGGAACAATTTTTTGAAAAATATTAATCATTAAATTGATTGAACATGAATTTTTCCTAAATAAATTAACTACTTATAAATGGGTGTCCAGATCAAAAATAAAAGGGAACCGTTGAGTTCTGAATAAGGTAACTACCCGATCCATGACATAACGTTGGCTAGAGGGGTTCGTCAAAAGAATAAACCACCAAAAACAGAATTGTAAAAATATAATTAAATAAATTCATTTTATTTTATAATCCTAATTACTCTTGTGTGGTTACTCGTATTTGAAATTTTATTACACCACTGAGTTCGTAACGTGGTTTTTTCCCGAGAAGTGATATAACATTAGTCAACGTGGGTTGGTTGTGGGAAAACATGAATAAGATTTAATCATCATTAAAAAAATTTAATGATATATTATTTTATTAAATCAATGAGAATTTCTCTTTTAAATGTTTTGATATTGAATTTTCAAAGGGATGGCCACTCAAAACCTGGAGATTATTAAAACTGTTAGAGATATTTTCTGCTGAATGACGATGGATCTATGATTGGATTGTTGATCATCACACCGATGGTGTTGGAGGATCTCTTCAATAATAGAAACATACCATTTATTTTCAATGATCAATCTAAACTTTGGGTTGGGTATGATATTTTGATTTTATTCAACTTTCATAAATTCTATGATGATTGTGGGCTAATCCATGAATAGATTAGCCCACGATCCAATAATTTCCAGGGGGATTATTTTTTTAGGATTATTTTATAGACTTTTCATTATTCTATTCTTAGTTATTCATTCTGAAAAAACAGAATTGTGACCGATATGAACAAATGATGAGGTTTATTCCCTAGGCATTCATGTTATTTTATTCTATTCGATTTCTTTATTTCTTTTTTTTTCTTCATATCCACCACCCAGTTTAAAAATCCTATGTAAATGATTGATATTTGAAACCTAGATTCTTGTCAAAATGATTTTAAATCATGGATCCATGTTTGGATTTATGAAATATAGGTGAAACAGTGATTGTCCGAAACCTTATGACATGGATAGTGGTGTATGGAGGTGCATGTGGTGGTGTATGGAAGAATTCAATGTGTGGTCTTCAGTATGTCTTGGCGAGTGGTGGCGTAGGTCCAAGGTGTATGTCCAGGTAGATGGCATAGAAGACTATAAGGCAGTTGGAAAGGTGACTGGGGGAGGAAGAATGTGGAAGGAGACTGCATGTGAGCCGGCGTGGCTGGCAGGTGACGACTGTAGAATGTGGTTGTGTGTAGGGGCCGCATGATGTGGCAAGGCTGCAGATTCAGTGACATCCATACATGGAAGGCTAGTGGGCTATGCTTGGGTGGAGTATGCTAGGAAAGTGAAGGTCATACTAGATAAGTAGTTAGGAGTAGAGAAAAAGAGACCAGAATGGACCAGGCTGGCCTAAGAGAAGATGGGTTGTAACTAGGCGCAATTGGGTGGGCCAAAAAAATGGGTCTTGTTAAGGAAAATGGGATAAGTCAAATCCCAGTTGATCCTAGGGTTACTGGGATGGATCTGGGACATAGTCGACTGTGACAATCAACCATGAGCTACAGTTGCTCCATTAGTCGCATGGTCATTGCAACTAGGGGTGGCCAACCTCCACGGTCGACAATGATAGTAAGGGAGGTGGACCGACAAGGTCAACATCCATGTCTAGTGGACCGAACGTTTGGTTGGTCCATGTTCCTATTGACCCCCCATCATTTGAATCATCAAACACCAATAACATTCAATTGGTACATCCAACTGATGATCCTTCTTATGTGTTGGGTCCCTGATATTGAGACAATACTTTTGGAATTTTATGGTGAGGTTTTAACATTGAGTAGTATAGGGTGAGAGCATTCCCATGGTGTTTTCCTCAAGGGTTAAATATAATATTAAGTTTACATCCTTGAATTTTAATCCCCTATAGAGGTCATACCCGATAATGAGTTAGTTATCCCTCGCCAGGACGTAATTTTGATCCTCTTCACACTTAAGTTGTATTTTTATAGAATCTATTTTTCCTTGCTAAGTAGGGAGTTGGTCTTTAATCTATTAGTAACATCATTAGGGTACATGGAATCACCCATAGTGTATGGTCATTATATGTTGTATGCACCTGAGTGTCTTATCATGATCTCATATGTTGCAAATTGATCCATATTGTGTATATGTTATCCCATAATTTACATGGGAATGATATATGGAACCCCAATGAATATAGTAATGTTACTATCTATATATATCCTAATATTTCATGAAAAATACAATTTCATTTTGGAAGGGAAAATGAGATAGACCTTATGGTGAGTTTCTTCGATGATATCATGGCTCGTGGAGTGGGTTCTCATGGAACGAGTGTCCTTCAAGCAAAACTGTATGGTTGAAAGTTAGTTTAGTCCACCCTTTGGCATGGTGTTTCTAATGAGTATATTAGGATATTTTTGTTATATGTGTTGTTTAAATATACTTGTGTCTAGATGACAAGTATTTTCAAGTTTGGAACTCCTATGTGGAGTTCCAGTGTGGTTCCCAATTGTGATATTCTTTTATGGTATTCATATAAGGTATTAATGTGTGGAAGTCTTGTGTGGTACTCCGGTATAGTACTCCTATGTGTTACTCATGTGTTGTAATCTTGTGTGGTACTCATGTGTTGTATTCCGTTGTGGTATTCATGTGTGGTATTTCTATGTGGTATTCATATGTGGCATTCCAGTTTGGTATTTCATTGTGGAATTCATTCATGGTATTCCACTATCGTATTCCTTTATTTTATTTATTTGTGGTATTTCATTTTGGTTTTGGGGTGTCCTACTGATTATTATTTTACTCACCCTTGTATGTGATTTTCCTGTATGGGTAATGTATTGTAAAGATGATCATCCATTCGATGGAGTTCCAAGAAATCCAGGACCAGGCAGTGCTTTTTGAGATCGGACATACTGACGTGTGTTCTAGGGGATTTTATACGATATCCGTAGTACCTTTTTTCATTCATGTTGGACTTGTGGTTGCAAACTCTTCTTTTTGGTGGGCTTATTTGGGCCTCGTTTACTTTCCAGTTATTTATCTTTTGTACCCTTTTTGTGGGATAGAGTGATTTTTGTTATTTGTTTACATAGTTTTTTCACATTTAAGAATTTTTGTCCTAGAGATGTGTGTGTTCATACTTATAATATAGGGTAATGCCTCCCATTTGAGGGATATTCCTACTTTGTTCTAGTCACCATCCCCTAGCCTCGTAGAGGTGGGCTTGGGGTCATCACGATATGGGACCCTCTAATATGGATTTTAAATGAGTTGTATCACAGGAGGTCAGTTCTACTTTATGATCGGGTTTCTATGAGATTGTTTTGGGGAAACAATGCCTAGTGTTTTGAGTTCGTCTTTTTGGCTAGAGACTCCAGTATTAGGGAATCAGCAGAAATAAACATACAAAAGGACTCTAACTTCCTTATTTTAGACTTAGTACATGGAAAAACTAGATGAAGGTAGAAAATAATAGTACTTGCATCATATAGAAATGGTTAGGTTTTAAATGTCCTTATTGAGTCAGCTCTCCAGATATACTCTATTGATTGTGGTATATCGTTTTTTACTTCAAGATTCTTCGACCTATATAGTCATCTATGATATCACCATGTGATCATTAGTGTGATCCATCAAGTGAGGAAACATCAGTATAAGGATTTTTCATGGAGATAACACCTCAAGGTGGTGCACAAGCTATACCACTGCTTATATAGTAATACATGGTACATAAAGTACTAGTGGGTGAGGTGTGAATTATGAGTGTGCTTTATGAGTATTAGTGACAAATAAAAATCATGCTCTGAGTGGATCCTGACAAACAAGGCACTGAAGACTGTCATGAGATGGTGAACTAAGTTTCCATCAATTTAGGACACCAGCAGATCAGATGCTTTTCATGGCGGCGAGCCTTCTTCAGGTATTATCCAAGTGATAGTGAGGTTTGTTTTTTCTATCTTATGATGAAGAGACTCAATAATGGATAGATTTTTTTATCCTATTAGAGGGAGTAGTTATCCCCATATAAGTTAAGGGATTTGAGTGTCCAAGAAGTTCAATAGCTCTGGCAATATGACATACTGGTATCTCAGTGTTCATCAAGGCATGACAACCATTATTGTTACCCAATGAATATTATATATGCCTATTTATTCATTAATTAGAACATTTAGTGAGTTTTTTATAGGGACATACTAAATATCATTTCTTCTCTATGCATTCATATTTATGCTCAAATTCTAGATCAAACATTTAAGTTGGATATTTCCATGGATGGGTGGATACAACCTGTGATTGTCAATTGTGGGAAAGTGATACCATAGACATCAGTTATAGGAAGTCGATGTCAGTATGAGGGACCTAGACGTGTGAGAGGTTTCAATAGTAGGTCCCAAGTTACGGGATCATCAGCTTAGGAATCAGAGGTTTGGTCTAGTCTTCCTATAGATGGGAAATGATTTTCATGTGATTTATGGGGAAATATCGCTCAATATTGTTCATCCCATCTTATTTCTGATAAAGATATTGTGGATGGACATCGAGGTAGAGATTGTGAAAGGATAAGTTGGGTATGTAGTATATAGGGATGGAACAGTAGATGGAAAGAGAAGTAGTAGGTGGTAGAAATTTCTACATGTTACCAACACCACCCCATTATGGTCCACAACATGGTCGATGAGATGGAAGATAGGGGAGGGGACAGATTCGTGTGGTTGAGGAAAATATCCCAGAGGATAGAACAATGATTTTAGGTATGATCTATGTCTATTCGATCATAGTTTCCATATAGATTAACATAGCTGCTAATAAATCTTTTCATTCCACGAATATTGTTTGATACAAAGAGATTCTATTTTAATCGTTGACTCAACCCTAACACTTGGAGACTCATACTAGAAAAGAACTAATGATCCTAAAATAGTACCAAAAGTGTTACCTAGCTTGTAGATGAGAGTGTTTCAATTGGGATATATTAGTATCAACATCGAGGATTTATGATGTAATAATTTGTATGGACTGGCTATCCATAGTTCATGCTCAGATTGATTATTTTAGGAGAAGAATGTGTTATTCCCACAGTGATAGAACCACATTTTACCTTTTTAGTGAAAAAGGAAAACATTCAGCATAGGATCACTCATGCATATAAGTGTGCAGATGATTACTCATCAATTGGATAACCTGATTATTAGTGCAGTAGATGTTATGAGTCCTCATTTCTCTATAGTAGTGGAGGTGTTTATGTGGATCTAGTGAAGGTTGAGGTGGTGCTTTCATGGGAGCTACCCAAGTGTGTTACTAAGGTACAAATATTTCTTGGATAGGATGGGCACAATTCGAGGTTTTACCTGACTTCCCCAATGTGAGAATACCCTTTAAATATTTGACATGAAAGTGAAAACCATTCATGTGGATGGAATAATTTTCTAGGGTAGTTTTTAATAGCTGAGGTATAGATTGACCAACGCGCCCATCTGGAGGTTAATATAGGAGGGTGTCTAGTACGTATTATCATGCTATTCATCATGGATTGTGCTTGGTTGTATTTTGATGTAGGGGAAAGTGGTGATTGCATATGGTTTGCATCAGTTGATGCCACCAGGGAATGACTATGTAACCCATGATAATGAGTTATTGGAGGTAGTCATTGTATTGAAGATGTGGTGACACTACCTATTGGGTGAGCGGTTTATAATATACTCAGATCATAAGAGTCTCAGGTATATCATCCCTCAAAATTATGTGACCATGAGATATAGTAAATGGATTGATTCCCTCCAAGATAATGTCTTTGAGATTATCTATACTCTGGGGAAGGGGAATGTGGTGGAGTATTCTCTCAATAGGAGATCATTCTTGTTGTTGTTGAATAAGAAATTATAGGAGTAAAACTCATTATAGATATATTTTGTGGATGGAAATGGATAAGATTTCCTCTAGTTGAAGGTTTTCTCCCCTCTACTATTGATGCATGTTATGGAGGCACAACACGGGGATACTGACTACATGACCCTACATGCTTAGTATTCCATATTGCATTCTATTAATGGATATCAAAATGGCAGGGAGCATAGCATTCTTTGTAGAGGAAACATAATAGTACCTATGATGTTGCGGGAGGAGGTTCTATGTTAGTTATATAAACCCCCTTAGTGGTAATTATAGGGATGGAAAAGATGTACTGGGACCTCTCACATCTGTTTGGTGGTCATGAATGAAGAAGGGAGTTACAGAGTTTATCTCTTGATGCCTCTCATGTCATCAAGTGATTACTGAGAACAACATTACAATGGATATAGCCAAAACCCTTAAGGTGCCAGAATGGTTGTTGTGTGGGATATCAATGACTTTTGTTATGGGTTTACCATGTGTGTCGAATGTATAAAATACCATATAGGTGATCTTTTATCGACTCACAAAATCAGCTCACCTCTTAACTACCTGATAGTATATTTTGGAAGAGTGTTTGGGACCCTTATAAGTTCTTTTGATAGATATACTCCATGGAGATTTATCAATGAAATTTCGAATCGTGGTGATCAATTTACATCTTAATTATAGATGTGATTCAAGGAAACATTTGGGAGTCAATTATGTGTGAGCACAACATTTGACCCCTAGAAAGAAGACCATACTAAGAAGTATTTTTAGGTTTGTGAGGACATGTTGTGAACGTACATGTTGGATTTTACCTAGGAGATAATCTATCTTCAAGGATCATAATCCCTTTCTAGATATTAAGTAGATTTTTCATGTTGGAATACCACTTGTCTCTACCACCACAGTAAGATTAGGAACTCGAAGTCTACTATGTGGTGTAGCTGAGGAGGTAAATTCATAAACCATCACACATCATCAACTAAGGTGAGATGCATATAAATGATGGGGAGACTCTTGCAAAGTACATGGTGGAGAGTGGGGATCCATAAGAGAGGATCCATTATAGGCGATTCAGTCCTATGGTGCGTGTTCGATGGAAGCATGAAAATATCAAGGAGAGAACATGGGAGTGGTGTGCTTAGATTTGTGCTCAGTACCCTCGCAAATTTGGGTAGACCTTTTTTCATTTCATGGATGTAAATCCCCAGGGCTGGGAGAATGAATCAATATATTTTTTGAATGTATTGTTTTTTGAAATTATATGGAATCATTTCAAGACTAGCAACTGAGACTGAGTGATAGTCATAGGCCTGGTGTTCTAGGATTTTTTTTTGAAAAATATTAATCTTTTAATAAAACACATGAACATTTTTCATAAAAAAGTTCTATAACTTTTAAAATAGTGTCAGAATCATAAATCTAAGTGAATTTTTGATCTTAGAATGGAAGAATTACCCTAGGTGTGTCCTAAAATTGGTTGGTGTGGTTTATTTGGAGAATAAGTCACAAAGTACATAACCATAAATAAATAAATAAATTGATATAATTTATTTTAAAATCCTAATAACTCATTAATGGTGAAACAAATTTGAAATATGAAACCACAATTGAGTTCACAATGTGGTGTTTTTCCTAGTCCTGACAAAACATTAGTCATAACATGTGTTCTGTGGAATAACCTGAAAAGGATGTAATTGTCAATAAATAATTTAATGATAAATTATTTTATTGATGCAGTCACTATTTCTCCTTTAAAAGCATGGTTATATAATTTCCTAAGGGTTGGATGATCAAATACACTAGATTCAGACAATCTATGGAGAGAATTTCTATTGAATGACGATAGAATGATGTTCGGATTGTGGATAGTAACACTGACAGAGTTAGAGGATCATGTCAATGACGACAACACAACATTTCTTCATCAATGATCGATCAAAACTCCATGTAGGGAAAGATATTTTGAGTTTCTTTCACCGTTATTATATTCTATGATGAACAAGGACTAATCCATGAAATTATAATCCATTGGGTCAATTGTTGAGGGAGGGATTATATTTGTGGGATTACATTTGGGAGTTTCCTTGAATTTATTCTTCATTATTCATTCTAACAAAATAGAATTGAGGCCGACACGAAAAAAGGCCAAGTATTTTTTCAAGGGTGTTATTGAGATTTTCTCCCACAGATTTATTGTGTTCTTCATGTGTACTTAGTCTCCTCTCCATGAATTGAAAATCATATGTGAATGATCGATCATTGTTTCCTCAACTCTTAATGCAACGATCTAGAACCGTTGATGCGATTTTGGAACCCCACAATGAAGGTGAAGAGGTAATTTCATTGTGCATTTTGTTGAGGATAGTGGTAGAAAGTGGATCAGTCCACAAATAATGGAGTCAGCCGGGGCGGCGAATCTGGTTTTTCCATTTGAGCAGTGGTGCGGGTCCGGGGGGTTGGCGAGGTGGGCGCTGAGGCATTTAGTGAGACGAATAGTAGTGGAATACTTGTTTAGGACTCCATGTGGGAGCTAGCGGGGATAGCGGGTATGGACCACAATTAGTGGCCATGTGTGGCGGCTGTGGGTGGAATTGTGGTTAGGGATGCTCAGGTGGTGGGACGCATTGGGCCAGCTGATAGGGACATAGATGAATATGGTGTGCTAGAGCAGGCCAGACCAAGGGGGAATTCCATGGTAAATAGAGTGGACCAATCCAGGCCGAACAGGCCTGGGAGGACACGTGCCTAGCCCAGGTGAAGTATGATGGGTCAGATCTGGTTTGGACATTGGTTTACTGAGCTAGATATGGGCCATGGTTGAACGAGAGTCACAGTATAACCATCTACCACATTACTACCGAAGCATGGGAAGCTTGATAGTAATGGATGACCATAGTATCCCAAGGTGGTCAACCTCCATTATCGGCTGTGATAGTAGAGGGTAGCTGACTATCACAATTTCTGGACTGAATATGCATCCATTCCATGTGCCTATTGACCCCCCATCCTTTAAAAATTCAAACCCACATAACATTCAAATGATGCGTCCATTTTAAAAACCATTTTCTAATGTTGATATGGTCATTTTAAAATATTTGGGTGAATTTTTATCTTGGAAATGTAAATAGTGAGAGTGTTCTTATTATCCTTTCCTAAAGGGCTCAGTATGGTATTATTTATACATCAATGGATTCTAATCCCCTCTAGAGGTCGAGTTCTAGTAAGATTCTAGAATCCCTCCTAGGGACTAGAGTGTGATCCTATATCACCCCTAGGGGTGTTTTGTGGAATCAATATATCCTCTTATAGTAGTGTATTGGTCCTCTATCTAGAGGGAACATCAGTAGGGTATGTTTTACTACCTGAGAGTCAATCCATGATCTGTGGTATCCTACATGGTGTTTGGGAGTGATCCATTATGTTTTGATTTTATCCAAATTGCATACGTGGTATTATCCAATGTATATGGGCATAATCTATGGTATCCCCAATGTATCTAGGTTTTATTCCCTCTCTATGGAACCATAATATTCATTGACCAATACGTTCTCATTTAGGAAGGGCCCAAATGAGCTAGACCTCTTGGTCATGGTCTTCAAAGATATCATGGCTGGAGTAGTGGGTTCTTATTGAATTAGTTTTCTTCTATCCTAATCTTATAAGTAAAATTTTGTTAATAAAACCCCAAGGAATGGTTTTTCTCATGATTAAATTAGGATATTATGGTTTTATTTGTATTTGAAATATGCATTTGTAGAGCTTATCTGTATTTTACTATGTGGAATTCTTGTTTGGTATTTATATATGGTACTCTTATATTGTATTTCAGTGTGGTATTTCTATGTAGAATTCCTATGTGGTACTTCTGTGGGGTACTCTAATGTGGTATTCCAATGTGGTGCTCTTGTGTGGTCCTCCTATGTGATATTTATGAGTGGTATTACTATATGGTATTCCTATGTGGAATTAATTTGTAGTATTCTCTTGTTTTATTCCTTTTTGGTATTCTTTTATGGTATTCCTTAATGAAATTATTTTTTGGAATTCCTTTTTCATTTTAGGGTGTCCTAGTAAAAAACAATTTCTCACCCCCATGCAGTCTTTTACAACACTTGTCGTGTCTTTTGAAAATGATTGACCTTTTGAAGAATTTCTAAGCAGGCTAGGTCTATGTGGTTCATTGTGAGAATTGATAGACCGAGGTATGTTCCAGTGGATTTTAGATCATAGTTCATGTACCAGTTTTTCTTATAAATTGGAATTAGGGTAGAAGGCTGTTTTTTCCTTGGTGGGATTTTTTTACCAATATGATTTCTTTTACATTCACTGTTATACATTGTTTGCATGAAATAATTTTTTATATGCATTTTATAAATATAGGTTTTAAATTTCATCATTTATGGATTTGATATGTCTGTATGGAAACTGGTACTTTAGATTAATTCCTCGCAATTTTGGGATATTCTTACATGGAACTAGACACCATTCCATATGATATTGAAAGAGATATTGGGGTGGTCATGACAGGGGCCCTTATGGGATGGTAAGTTACATTAGATTATCTCCAAAGTATTTCCATTTTTTCTATCTCACCATCCCTTTACTTGAGGCTTCAATTCACGGAACACCATATTTCCATTATTCAAGGAAAATGGGAATATTCATTTCTCACTTTGGTGTTTTTCCCTTTGGTCATAATACATATCTTGGAATCTCAACAAATATTCTTCCCATTCTTCCTTCTTGGGATGTGAATTCCCCTATTGAGTCTTCTCTAGGGACTATACCCTATGAAAAAGATCACAATCCCATTTCTATATCTACCTAACTGGTTCATTGTTATTCATCTATCTTGGTCCCATTAGAATGTATTAAACCTATTTGATCATTTTTTCTCCCCTCAATTTCAATCCATTAATTGAAATTTCATTGTTTAATTGTGTCAATGTTTCTAGTAGAATTATTCCTATTAGTACAATTAAACTCTACCCATTTACTAGTTAATTTCTCATGAATATCGGTCTCCAAGTTATTCCAGCTAATTGTACCACCCTTACCTATCTATTGAACCATATCCTCAATAAGAACACTAAAAATTAATAAAACCTATTCATATGAAGGCATGTTCAGTTTCATGTTGATTGTGTTCAAGCAACCACCAACATGACCCACCTATTCTCAACATGAAATGGACTTGAGGCTACATTGGTTTTTTGTATCCCAATTCATGCCTCATTCGATCATTGATAGTCAAAACCTTTGGCTCTAGGTTCATTGTTCTTAACTCTTTTGTTATGACTTCTATATAGGACATCTCGTAAGTGCCTAGCTGATCCACAAACCAGCCGTTATGAGTTGTAGACTAAATCACCATCATATCCTCCACCATCCTGTCATGATGTCCATGATGAAATAGGGAATAAAAATGGATAATCCAACCATAATACATGAAAAAATATATTCATGATTCGAAAATAACTTCTTTTTTATAAAGAAATTATTCTTTGAATATTATCCACATTGTTCTATTAGCGGCTTAGAAACCTAAAAAACTATAAAAATTCTGGGAAAAATGGGATGTGTCAATGAATTTTGTCTACTATCATTAAAAAAGTATCGACCTCTTATATATCAAAGTATATGAAAAATATAAGGGTTTTCAAAGGTTATCAGGAGTTCAAGGAACCATAACCAGATCACTATAGCCAAAGAATCTCAATTTATAGGGAAATGAAAAGTCCAACAAAGAAAAAAGAAGAACCATTCCTTAAATTTTCAAAGATCATTGGACAATGTGATAATTAAATCATCCATCTGCACAAACCGGATCCATATATTCCTTTTTTTAAGAAGTCCCACAAACAAACATTCCTTTAAACCCAAGGATACAAAAAAATCAAATCATAAGCATTGATCGAAAGAAGGTGATGTTGGAAATTAGAAACCAAGTTTAGTTTGAAGAGATATGAATCATGTATTAACACTAATGATGAAATTGTAAGACGAGGTGATCCTCCCATCATGTATGCTACATTTTAAAAAATAGAGGTGTTTGGAAATGGTGGAAGAAAATCTGGACACAAAAATTGGTGGAAAGATCATGGACAATTCTTATAATATGATAGGTGGTTGAGAACCCCCATATCAAGGGGTAATCATGGCCATCAATTCCTATGGAATCAATGAGAGTAAATATTAGAAGAGAAAGAAGTGGTTTTGTATGAGATTGTGGCTAAAGGAATCCATATCCAAAATAAAAATGTTCAAATAGAAAAGGTTGAATTTAATTTATAACATTATTTTCATTTCCTAAATTTAAAATGATAATTTTTTTATAAAATAGTATCAATGTCAAATTGTTTCATTTATTTTATGAATAATCCACATTGTATCAATCTAATAATTTTTATATATTATTTTTTATAAAAATTTTACCTATATTAGAAGAAACGTTTTCTCGAAAAAGAACATTTAAACATGTCTTTTAGTTAATATTTTAATTATATTCCACTAAATTTATGAATTGAATCTATTAAAATGAATTAAAATTATTTAAAAAGAATAATTAATATTATTTAATTGGATTATATTATTTTTTCCATTATGAATTTTGATTTTTTAAAGATATATTACCTCAGTAAAAGGGTTATTAATGGGATAAGACTATGTATAATTTTTTCAATTATATTTAATATTTTCCTTTATAAAGTTAGATAATTTTTTACAATTTTTTTATGAGTAATATAATCAATTTTAAAACATTTATTCAAATTTTACATCCTAATATTTAATTTTTTGAAAGATAAGTTATTTTTCATTCAAATTTATAACATTATTTTGAGTTTTTATAATTAATTACCTCATTTGATGATTCCATACCATTTCTAATTTCTAAAAATGTTTTAAAATCCTATATTTTAATCATAATAGAAAAAAATTGGGAACCAATTTATTATTTTATTTCAAGGTGAAATTATATTCACTATTAAATTTATTATATTGATTAAAATATATTTATCATCCAATCAGTGCTCTTGAATTAAAATTAATTTATACCACCCATAGAAATTGAATCTCATATATTGGATTTTAAATTTGAAAACAACATGCACAATTTGTTTTTCAGATAGACCTTCTTTTGTCCTATGGCTATGGTAAAATGGTAAAAATATAAATTATCTGGGTTAAGGATTAAATTGATTTAATGTGGATAAACTAGAAGATAAATCATAAAATTTATCAAAAACATTCCATAATTTTTTATTATGAGTTTAATTATACCCAAGAGAATATTATATTATTATTTGGGTTTTTTGTTCCACTTGATATCATTATGATATATATATATTATTGTATCGTTGAATTAATTCCATGTTTTTTGAATCCCACATTTATAAAAGGGAACATCCTTATACAAATCTATTTTTTGGTAATTTAAAAATAGTGCATGAATGATATGTGGGAACCTCACATTAAATAAGATACCACCACACCACTACCCAAATTACTTAGTACAAAAACCGCATACTACAAAAACCACCATCTGAAATTTTGAATTCAAAAAGTAACAGGCCCACTTATCCCATCACCTTTGTTCACTAAATCATGAGTTGTCCACTACCATGGGAAACAACCATGATGTTACCACTTATCTTGAGAGAACCCTATTGGAGAACATCCAATCACAGAAACGATCACAAAAACCCACATAATTATTGTCTCACCATCGTCGTCACGGTCGACATTGACATCCGCCACTACCTAATAACAAACAACATCAGAAATTGAAACAAAAATTGGATTCAACACATAACAATTATCAAACATAAATATATCACAAATAGAATCATACTAAACCTTCACTAGTTTCAATAAGTAAAAAATTGAATTCTAATATGGAAAACAAGAAACTCATTTCATAAGATAATACCGAATGATGATAAAAGGTAACATATTATTCATTATTATTAACAATTTTCTAACAATATATATCAGATTATTCTGAATACAATTCATTAATAGATCCATTATTAATTTTATATAGATTCTATTGAGCACAAAATTACAACAGTCCATGGAAGATTTTTTAATCCAAATGTTGTCTATCAATGAATATTTATTCATATTACCCAACCACATTAAATTTATTACATCTACAGCCTCATATAAATCTATATTATAAATTATAAAATAATTAATTTAGTTTCATGAATATACTAATTTAATATTAGGATGATGGACCAAGAATGTTCCACATCATTTCTATCTAATTGGATTTGAAAATTAAAGCTCATATGTAGGTGTGGACTACCACCTCCACCTAAAGATATGATTAATTCTATATCACTAAAATTCATGGTTGGATAAAATTATTGATTTAATGTATATATATAATATTTATGAAATAATTTAAAAAAATTAATTATAACATATTATCTTCTTACATACCTATCAATATGCTTTTAAATTAAATTGTCACTCATGGACACCTATGGACAACCACCTCCACGAAGCGATGTTATTAATTTTTTCTTATATTGATGATAATAATGATATATATAAAGAATATATATTATATTTATTTTATAATAAACTTTATATAATGGTTTATTGTTATTTTCATTTCATAAATTCTAAACATTTAAAATTGGAAACATCACTTGTGAATACGTATAGACTACCATCTTTATAAAGTGATGTTATAAAATTTGCATCGCCAATTTATATGCATAAATATATATAAGTGTATATAATGATTATATATAATAATCATAAAATTATTAAAATTTATAATATTATACAACCATGATCAAATTTCATGGACTAGGAATACCAAACTAACACATTCATGAAAAATTAAATAGACATAATCTTGAAAAATGAATGTAATAAAAAATTATTAATAAAATGGTGATAAGCTGTAATAAGTACATAATATATGGTAGGAAAAATATGTTTAAGTTCCAAACTAATTTTTTGGTAAATTAATTTTATTTATAGCATATGTTAGAACATGTGTGAATCATGATATTATTTATGTTATGGTATTTTAGTCTAAATTTTATTTCATTGAAAAACATTCCATATTCACCACTTGATTATTTAGTTTGGTGTATATAGATCTCATGATAAAATTTTATCATGGAACATGAAAATTATGATCATTTAGAAATCTATATAAGGTTGTATATATCAGGAGTTTTTTAATAAAATATTTACAAGGTAGTAAATGATTTCACTTCACATCCCATAATAATCAAGATTTTCTATGCTTGAATTCTAATTGAGAAAATAATATAATCATTATATGAAAAAAATCATTTTCTTAACTCTCTATATTTATTTTATTTTTATATTTTATTAACATTTTACACAATTTAGAACTCAAAATGTTTTAGAGAATGTTTTACAAAATTAAGGCCTCATTTATACTCATTAAATTAGATAAAATAACCTTACATAACCATGTTTTCTATTTTTTTGATAATTATAGCATTAGTCATTAAATATATTTTTTCACATATTTATTTTTTAATTTTTTTAATAAATAATCTTCATGCCATTTTTTGATCAATGTAATTTTTATAGAAGTTGTGGGAAAAAAATTTATTTCAATGATCCTGAAATGAAAAGATTTTATGTTGTCATGAGAACCCAACACATTGAATCATATATGTAAATTTTACATGGTTACTTTCAAATAAATTTTTTCCCTTACCATTTCAAAAATATTTGGTTTCTAAATTATATGTTTCTAAAGGAATAAGTATTTCCCCCAAAAATATTATAGTGATCATTTATATGTAATTTTTATTTTTGGTGACATTATTTGATATTACATATGTTTCACTTGGGAGATGATATTTTTACATCTTCTTTATTCATTCTACTAATGGATTATAATAATTATGATGGGATGTTTATAAAACCATTATAATTGCAATAGGTTATTATTTGATTATATGATGGATGATTTATGATATTGAGGAACATATGTTAATGCATTATGAATATGTAATGGATGAGACAGAAATAATATTTCCCCTTTCAATGATTGATAATGCATGAGATAATTTTATTATTTATAAACCTGATTTCATGTTTAGAAAAAAATGTGTGGGAAATGTTTTATGTATATTATTTTATTTTTAGAACCATGTTCATGTCCATTTTTTATGTGAGTGAATCATTAAAATTACACAAGATTATGTGTGAACCTTGTTTCATGTCCAAATATTTATGTGAGGACCTGATCTCATTTTGAAAATAATTTTTTATTTTTTCTATTTATACATACTCATAATGTTTAATGTTCATTTTTTTAATTATTTAATTAATGATATGACCTCCCAAATGGAAAAGGATTATCAATTATTCCTCTATTTTATGAATATTAAAACTTTTTATCAATGCCTTATTACATTACGCATGTTTAAGATCTATGATAGATTGGTTATGAACATTTTATTTTTGGATCATGATACCATACCCATAAACATATATTTTTCTTTCATATGATTTACAATTTATATCTCCCTTGTTTACACTTACCAGGAAATTGTTCTCACCATATCTTGTGTTTCCATTTACTAGGATATGATTAACATTATTATGTTTTTTATTTCAAGGATTTTTATTGTTTGGGAAGAATATTATGGATGATATTTAAGATACATTATGAAATAATACGTTTTATGTATATATTCTCTAAATAAAAAAATCATTTAGATTTTGTGGTTAGATCAAAATTATAGATATTTAATATTATTCTAATAATATATAATATTTATATACCAAAATCATGAGCCCATACATGATATTTTGAAAAAAGAAAAACATATTATATGAAATTTACTGTTTTATCACTAGTTTTATGACTACCAAAATTTATGTATTGAAAAGTATTTTTTTGAGAACATTTTCATATATATTCTATATCAAGTGAAATACATTCTTCCTAAAAAAAGGATATTCCATATTTACATTAGTAATTTCCAGAAATGTGACGATTGATGGGTTTGGTGTTCAAGATGATATAGGGCTTACAGAATGAATGATTTCATTATTGGAAAGAATATGAAGTAATTTAAGATTTTTTCGAAATCTAGGACGTCGTGTTATTAGTTAAAAAATATTTGGTTGATTTAGTCATTAATAAGAGTCCAATATATGAAAATATTTATACATAAAAAAATTTCTTGTTTGATGTTTTTATTTTATAATTTAAAAGTTGATGAAAATGTAAAGTTGTATTATAGATGAATGAATATCTACTAAAAAATTAGATCCTCCAATGGAATGTTCATTATGAATAAAATGCTAAAAAATTATAAAATTTTGAGTTGAAATTATAAATTTAATATTTCAGTAGTGCTTATAAGGAATGAATCCATATGATTGGCTTAGATGTAAATATAGTTCATGGGGAATTTTGATAATAATTAATAACAAACCTCATTAAAATTGATTAAAACAGAAATATGTCATATTTATTATAATGATTTATATAACAAAATTTTTTAAAATGACATTGATATTTTCTTGTTAGTATTAATTGTTGATTTGAAACATATATAGGAAGATGATATCCTAGTATATGAATCTTACAAAATAGAATATTACTAATATAAATAAATAAAAAATTTTACCATAAAATAATTCTAAATATATTAACATTTTTTTGATATAAAATTAATGGGAATCATGATTTTGCCAGTTTAGAATATGTGAAATCGTATTTCCAACTAAAATATTAGAGGAAAATCTTATACATGGTCCTTAAATAGTATTTTTATGTGTATTATTCAAATTAAATATTAATAAAAGGATTTTAATGGATCATGATAATTTGATATCTCTCAAAATAAAAAATCCATAGATAAATATTTTGACATATTGAAAAACATTGACGTCAAATTTGGAAGGACATAGAAATATAGTAAAATTTTAATTATACGAAAGAAAAAATAATTTATTTTAAAAAAATCCATGTGAGAGATTTCATGAGATCAATCATAACATTGATGTGATTCATATTGAGAAGTTAATTTGGGATAGATTGGTTGGAATATTGTTAGATATAAATAAGGGAAAAAATATAGTGTTAATGCATGATATAATTTACTACACATTTGAATACATTTGGAGTTATGACCCATTAAATAATGAAAATGAAAATATATTCCCTTACCTCATCATAAATTTTCAACGTGGGAGAAAATAATATTTTAGTTCCATCATAATATTAATTTTCTATAGAGTTATTCATAAAATTTATGAGAAATTCACTGAAAAATGTTATGTTAACATGTAAGAAATGTCATTATATTTCCATTATAATAAATGAGATCCAAACAGTTTCATTATTTGGAATTCTATATATTTATATTGTAAAAACAATAATGAATTAATTTTTTTCAATTACATTTATAACATAATTATGGATTAAAAATCATAGTAAAATTTAGTGAATGATTTAGTTTATATACTTTTTTAAATGAAAATTTACATTCCCCCGTCATGTTTTAATATCATACGGTATTTAATAGTTCATTTATTGTGAGTAATAATAATTTTTGTTTTTATTATTTCTTCTTTTGATGTATCCTTTTGAAATTTATTTCAAGTTAGGCAATGTGACTAATATAGCGATTATAATCATAATTTAATGGGATTTATATTTCAAAAAATGAGACTATGATTTATATAGACTAAATTTTTATAGTGGATATCATCGTTCTAACTATATAATTCTATTAGTCTTTTAGTTTTATGGGAAGGAGATATATGCATGGAAATAAAATTACATAGAGGTAAAAAAATGTAGAAATATTTATACATCTTGAATAAAATTGATGGTTCTTATCCATATATAATAATGAATTTTAATATCCAAAACTAGTGTTATCAGAAGAATAATGATACGTGTGTTTTTAATGATTCCAAAAAATAATATTCTCCATGGATATAACAAATAATGAATGGTATGTAATATTCATAAGTAACATTGAGATGTAAGGAAGGTGACCATGATTTAAATGGGATAACATTGTATATGAATGAAATTATTATTAATTAATTATATATAAAACACAAGGAAATCAAAAATATAATTTTATGTAATAGTGTATTAGTGATTTCTAAGGTAAATGATTTTTTAATTAAAATCAAAAAACAAAATCTCTATGTTATGAATATACAATAAAGTTATTGATTAAATATGGGATATTTATTACATTATATTTTGAGTACATGTGTTCAATAGTAAATGGGTTATTGATGAAATATATATAATCAAGAGGTTTATTTTGGTATGCCACTGGTAAATATAGATAAATTAGAATACAAATATGGTTATTTTTCCATTTAAACAAATGAGAAAATTTTTATATATGTTCATGATGAATAAAATGTGTAGTGGTTTTCCATTTTATAAGGGAAATATTATTTTGTTGTTGAAAAATAGGATAAATATAATGATGAATTCTTTGGTATCCCTACTTCCATGAAATGATTATCAAATTATATTGCTGAGAATTTAATATAAATGGTTTTTGGAATATGAAATTATCAAGAGGAATGAATATTGAGTAATAATACTTCAGTAAACTATCAATATTAAAGATAAGATATTGTTATTTAATGTTTTTGTTTTTTGATAAAAAATAGATAAAGTACATATTTTTAATTTTTTACATAATTCACTTTTATTAGAAAATATAATAAATTCATTATGTACATTAGTAATAAAATATTTACCATTTTCACTTATTTAATTTCATAAGAAACTATTATATTTGAATAAATTTTTAAATGTAATTTTACTTCTTCTATCTATATCATTTCAAGTCTTTTATTTGATCTCACTGTTTTTTAGAATTATTGTCAACAACAATATTGAATATGATTAAGAGTACTTTTTATTATGATATTCTCTTTGTAAATTTTTACAATTATTAAGGAAATTTTTATGCAAAAATAGATCCGGTGTAATCTTGAAATTAATATTTTCATTGATATTATTTATTTAATCTCACACAATCATTGTTAATATTTTTTTTATGAATGTTAGTTATCTACATAATGTCATGTAAATAAAAATTTAATTTATCAAGTTTAGTAATGTTTTTTTAGATCATTTTTCTTTTGTTTTAGTTATATATCTTAGAGATGTATTTTCTCTAATATATTACAAATTTTTTGTTCATAAGGTTTATATTATAATGTTAGATAAAATATTTGAATCACTTTGATCTTTTATGGAGGATATTATTCATAATATTATTGTGTATTCTCTTCATCATTCTAAATAGGATCATCATAATTCCATATATAAAAAGTAGGATTGTAGGGTTGGAAAACATTATAGTGTCTTTTTAAAAAAATATCAGTTTTTCATATGCTTATCTATAAGATGTTTTCTATGGATGATTATAATAGAAACCCTAGGGCTTGAAATTAAAAAAAAATTAGGAATTTTTATTTTTTAAAAATATCAATAAAATTTATCTATTATTACTGTTAAATGGAGATGTGTCGAATATATGATATTGGTTTTTTTTATATGAGAATTTTTTAGTAAAATTAATTAGTACTATTTTTCTTATTATGAATTGTTTTTAATTGTGTATGTTTTTTCCCATTCACATTTGATTACACATATGATACATGATCGACAATAAGACACAAAGATTTTTTAAAAATTTCTACTAGGAGAATGATGTATTTTTATTCATCCTTATATTTATATTTTATCTTTTTTCAAGTAACAATGAAATTAAATGTGATATGTTTCATTTTGTATATAAATGTACATGGATGATATTTATTTAAGGTTGACAACTTGAATCACATTTGGAAAGTGAAATGTCATATTTTTTATGTTGTTTTTTAATTGCTAAATTAACAACCTAAATTAATTTGTTGAACATAATTAAATAAAAGTAGATGAAATATAATTAATAGGTCAAATCCATTAACTTATACCCCCCATCCTTACCTCATAATAGGTTTCAACTATTGGACTTGAAAATGGAAGATGAAAATTTTAATATATTGAGAGCCGAGCCTTTAATCTCAATCATGATATTATCTATTTCCCCTAGCCAGAACAGATAAATGGAAAAGGTAATTTATAGAAAAAAGAGGTAGCATATCATAAAATAAAATATTTTTAATAAGATATGAGTATTTTAATTTTTAATTTTATATATTTTAAATTGTTTATATATTTTAATTCTCTAATATGTTTTGTATATATTATATATAGGAAAAAAATAATGACTAAATAATAAATAAAAAATTAATACCTAAGAATATGAATCATATTTTAGACACAATAGTTCTAAATCCTAAATACATAAGTCACATATGATGATAAAAATTGGGAGCATAAATTTAATATTTTTTTCATTCTGTAACTTTCTTAATAGAGGATACATATCAAATAAAAATAGATTCCTTAGAATATCATGGTCAAGAGATGATTAGGATGATGGAGGAGAGGATTAATACTTTAATACAATAAATTATGGTCAACATGAAAATAATGTCTCAAGAAACATATTCCACCCCTCCACCTCCATTTTCATATCTAAAACTACCTCTCCTCCTATAAAGCATCCAATCTACTCTGATTTAAATGTTTATGATCCCTTGTATCATATCACTGAATATGGGATTATATATTATATTTTGGATACAAAAAATCATCGTTAGATAGAGATGAATGAGAGTATGGTTATATTGAAGGATATTATAGAAGAATCATATACTATTACATTAATTATAGTTAATGTTTTTAAAGAAGAAAAAAGGATCATTGATTTTTTTGGGGGAACATAGGATTTTAGAAATACTTAACAATAAGGTATAGGATGATTATAATTTCTATTTAATATTAGTATTAAAATTGTTTTAATATATATATATATATATTAGTAATACATTAAATATAAGGATATTTTGTGAGGGATGTAAAAAAATATTGAGAAATATTCTACTTCAGATCCAAAATTTTCTTCTAGGGGTAACTAAATTATCAACATACCCATTTATATTTTTGGATAATTATTAGATTGTAATAGATGAGTCAATTTGTTGGTGTAATTTGATTGTTATGGTTGTTAAGAGTGGTATCAAAATGCATGTATCAAATACTATTTTGGGGTTTATATTAATGTGATAATTTTTTAATGTAATTCTATAATAATATGTTGTTTAATTATATCAATTTCATTAGTCTAACATTATTCATATTTTTAAGGTATAATTAAATATATAATATTTCATATTATAAGATATCATTTTATATTTGTTCAACATTATATATATTTCTGTAATAAAAAGGAAATGATGGATGATAAAATAATAATATATATTTAGGAAATATTTATTAATGTCGTAATTCAATTTAGGATGTTATTTTATCTTGATAGGTATGAGACAAATATATAATAAATTTTTATCATAATTAAAAAAAATATCATATTATGTTTTTATATATTAGTTTACATTCAATGTTATCTGTATTTTTTTGTTAGGTAAATGATAGCTTTCTTTTTATTCTCCATTCATGGTGCCATGTGAGAAACATTTAAATAAATATCAGTGACATATGACTTATTATTTGAATAATTATTAATTATAATAACTTATAATTTTATTTAGAAATATAATTTTCACATAGGGTATGTGATTAAAATAATGGGACAATATGAATTATAAAATAATATATTAAATATAATTACATAAAGGTGATTTTATTTATCATTGATATATTTTTTTCATATATATAAAATATTATTTTCAGTTAATAAATTATTTGAAAATAAAATATTCATTTTAATGGTTAAATAGAATGTGGATATTACATTTTCATATTTATAATTGAAATAATAAAAATAGGAAAATTAAAAAATTCCACATGTTTATATTTTTTATATCATTCCAGCTTATGTTTTATTATATTGAATATAGATATTCAATTAAATAATCATAAGTTGTATTTTTTTGATTAATTTTACTCAGATATAGAGAAATTGTACAATTATTTATTAGGAGAATAAGATGATTAATTTAAAAGTTTTATTTGTAGTTATTTTATATCTATTTTTATTATAAGTTTTTTATTTTTTAATATTAAAATTTAAAAAAAAAATTATTTTGAAAAAATCATTGTTGAAATAATTTTTTATATAATATTATTAGTTATACATTTTCATGAACATTTTTGCGAATAATATTCTCCTATTTACAATTTTTTGAATATTGAATATGCTAATATTTTTTATTAAAAGATAAAAATTTTCACCAATTTTAAAATATAAATTGTAAAAACATATATATTTTCTATAGTTTTTGTACTGTTTTTACATTGGTTACTATAAACATTTATGTGTAATATTCATTCTATAACAATTATAGTAACAAAAAAAAAGAACCATTTTTACATAACCACATAAAATGTTGTCACTAAGTGACCAATAATAAAAATATAAAATAACTGATGCAATAACCCTTTTTCATACTAGTGACTAAAACTTCTACTAATTAGTGTATATTCACCCAATATTACATCTTACATAATATATTTTGAAACTATATAAAATATAATTTTGGAAAATATACCATTAAATTTCATGACATGTCACATAATATATAACAAACATAGGAAAATATGTCCCATGAATAATTTTGATAATCTAAAAACCTTTAGAGTATGTATCAATCTATTATAAAAACAAATTATAGTAATTCATGACTATTATTCAGAATACCAAATTTATTTGACCCCATAGGACATTTATATCTGACAACTTTTTTGAAATCCCTAATATTAAATATTAAGAATATAGTTTCCTTTAGAAAAGAATCTATGTTTCAAAATTTGTAAAGGGATCTATAATGGTTTCTATGTAATATATGTATCTCTATAATTATATCTAAAATATGTATCATATATAAATATAAACAATAATAAATTATATTTATCCATGAAGTCATGGTAACATGACAACGAGAGTTTATCAACACAATGTAATTTACTAATAAAAATAGAATTCATCAGGTATAGACATATTTTTCTAATAAAATCAGAAGAGATAATACCTTAATGTTAACATTATATAGGTAGAGAAATACTTACTTATTTATTAAAAGAGTGATCATATGTCCTACAAAATTTGTTAAAGTAAAATTCATACAATGGTTTTACCTCATACAATAAGATCGTTAACAACTTACCTAACCACCATTGATTATCTTACCCTCAAGTCTTGTATAGGAAAGGTATAGATGTATAATTTTTTCCATTTGGGTATCATTTTGACCTCAAGAATAAGGATTTATATGAATCATGGACACATGATATACCAAATACAATGTGCATGAAACTCTATGTGGTATACATAATGAGAAATCCATAACACAAAACTACTTCTACGCCACATAGCTGAATTTTAAATCAATATATATTTGTCCCAAACCATATTAATATTCTCAATTTCTAAAAAAATAGCAATCCATTATAAAAAAAGTTGGTGTAACTCAATGTTATAATTTGAGAGTATAATATTCATTTCGATTCATTTGTATAAACATCCTATATAAATAGATGAAAAAGTTATGATTTCTTTGTTGAGTAACATGATAAATTTTATATTATGAATGTTATATTATAAAATAATAAAACCGTTCATAATGACTTGTTCAATCATATCTCATATGACATACTATAAGAGAGAACTTATGTATACTGTACTCTTTTGGTTTTCTTGAACTCATTATGTCCCTATATAATTCATATCCACCATTCTGATTATCATATAATAAATTCTCCCACAAAATGTTATTCATGGGTAACATTTATAAAAAAATATACACTTTCAGAATAATGTTGATATTGTTATTAATAATATTAGAGTTAGAGTATATGGGAATAATATGACTAAAATGTTACTCCATAATATTGTATATTATAATGTAAATAAATTATATTTCATACATAGAACTCTTTTTAAAAAATTAAGCATTTTATTTAGAGAGTACCATATATTCAAAATTTCATTGTATTCTTATGGTTTGAAATTTAAGAAACATTCATTAACTATTGAATATTTTCTTATTATATATAAATATTTTCAAATAAATTTATATCCACTTTGAATAAATCCTATAAAATAATTTCGTCATTACACTATGAACAATTATATGTTATACAAGGATTTTATGGTTTGAACATCAATCTTTTCCATTATATTTTTTCCTTCATTATCATATGAATTGAAGGATTAATATTAGTTAATTGGAATTTTATTTCAATTATTCCAATAATTTGGTAAAAGTGGGGTGCTTTTTTGGTATTTTTGTGAGAATATTTCACATGGTTCATCATGACTATATTTGTTATAATTTAATTAAAATCATGACAATATGTACCCTGTAGACTAATAGAGGGAGAAGTTATGATCACGTACTAAGTTGGTATGCTCATACAATGGTTGGGTGGTTATGGAATATAATAAAAGTTTAGAGATCTTGTTGTCATTCTATTAGGAGGTGGGATGAAATTCATAGTCTTATTGTTAAATGTTATATTATGAGATACAACAGTTTAGTATTATAAATTTTTGGTATAACATTGGATATGGGAGTCATGAGGTCTGGTTTCTACAAGTTGAATAATATTAATCTTTGAGATAATATTATTTTAGGTGGATTTTAACATTTTGGGTCATGTTACATCGTGCCCATATCCTTGTATATTTAAAAAAAATTGGTTAGTAAGAAACAAATGGTTATGGTGTAGTAGGGATAATATCCCCTTAACATAGTCATGTATCTTTAATAAAATTTGATCCCACCGATGTTATGAGATTTTTTTTTTTGTTTTGAAATCACTATGTTGTCCCAACATTGTTTTTTACTATGAAATAAGTAGTGTGATGGGTAATTGGGTTCATGAATATCACCTTAAAAATATTATCCTTTTAGACATACCTATTATTTTTTTAAATATTATTTTATCGTTTAATTAGATATGTATTATATATAAAATAAAATAAGAGATCATGATGATCAATTTTTTTTGTTGTTTATAGACTATAATTAACATCCCTAGTCTACTCCACCAACAGTGAATGTAGGTTTAGTTACATAATATAAGATCTTTTTCTAAGGGGTGACATAAAGGATTGAAAGGTTCTAACACATGGTGTGTAAAGGTTATAAGGGATTTTACCTGATCTATCTCTTAATACTTATCTATACATGAAGATCTACACTTAGTACAAGAATTGTGACCATTAAATAGAAATATAATGGTTTTTGTTTTTTAAAACAATTGAAAAACAATGTTTTTGATAAAATAACATTGTCTTTATAAAATCAAATTTAGAGACACAAGGATTTCTACATAGTGTGTCATTGAAAAATATTATTTTATTTAGTTAAATTTATTTATGAATGCAAAATTTTAGAAAAATTATTTTATATTTTAGTTCATCTCACAGGGAATATCGTGATGGGGGATCTCACAACACCTTCCCCAATTTGTGACAGAGACATAAAATGTTCCAGTCCCTCCCCATCATTGGGGGAGGGACCTTTATCATCCTCCAATGTAATGGATTCTTCCATTCCCCCTTCAAAAATCCAAATATTCTTTCTTCATTTTCAGAATGCTCTCAATACTTGACATACCCCGATTTGTACGAGGGAATCTCTAATCTTCCATTGTAGCTCGTGGAGTTCTACGATGCTTTGGCTTTGCTCAGCCGTAGTTTGATAAATCTATTATTATAGAGTAGTCCATCGGTGGACACCTTCGATAGATTCATCTTCGGTTCCTGGGATCTACAAGATAAGGCTATTTTTGGTTTTCTAGACAACATGAACATAATGGTATGATTCATGTTAGAGGAAGTCCTGATCAAGGCCAGGTCATGTGCGCCTCGCACCTACAATGGGTCAATATTATATGTACATAAATGAACAT
Organism: Viscum album; assembly: GCA_963277665.1. Taxonomy (NCBI): domain Eukaryota; kingdom Viridiplantae; phylum Streptophyta; class Magnoliopsida; order Santalales; family Viscaceae; genus Viscum; species Viscum album. Next base: position 447,305,143 of record OY728157.1, on the reverse strand, counting down.
ATAACTATCACATGAATCAGGAATCCAATTTGGTAGATATTTAGTGGAGTTTCCCTGATCTCCCTCTACCTTTTCATAATCTATCAATTATTAGGATGATTGGCAATCTCGTTGGATGGTTTTTGTGTCCTGATAGTCATACCAAGGAAGTGTTTCACCCGGTCAATCCAAGAGTGTGTGTCGAGGGCAATTTTTCATGATAGACCAAAAATTTTATTTGGATTACAATTATAGAATAATATCTATAGGGTAAATAGGTAATGTATGAAACATGGGTGGATTTTTGTACTATCTACAAGCGATTAGGCTACTTGGTGGAGGACTACAGATGTGGGTCGAGGAATCTTGGGGTTGGGCCAGTGGTGCGAATGGTTCGTTGGGACAGGGGAATGGGGGAGTGATGATTAATGAGGTAGTTCATCATGAACCACGAGCTGGGCAGAAACCCTTTCAAATGTTGGATGTAGAATTGGATGGCTAGTGTAAGGGTTGTGGCAATTGATTCATGCCTATTATGGATGTGAGACATAATGAAAATATGGATGGAGGTTCTATCTCCAAACACAACATGTAGTTTGAAAGCATTATTTTGGATCCACTAGAGGGTGGGGGTTGGAAGACCCTGGGTTGACTTCTAATGTGGGAGAGGGTCTACATTCTTATGAGTCTATGAGCCCAAGGAATGAAATTGAAGTTACTCATAATATGGTTGGAATGGAAGTGGTTAATGTATAAGTATATATGGAGTATAACAAGGATGCATAGTTCGAAAATGAAAGGGGTTCTACTAATACTGAAGGCAGTAAGGGTTGGGAGAAGGAAATATGTGGGGTGATATTGAAAGAACCAATACAAATGTCAATGTTTTCTATTGTTTTCAGTGTCTTGATGTTTATGACATGAGACTTTATTTGGATGGGGGCATGACATGGGAGTGTACTGATAAGGAGGTCTCATACACACAACTTCAGGTAGTTGCATTTAATGAAGTTCATGATGAGTATATTTTTTTTGAGTCCACTCATCCTGACTCATAGAATGTTGGCCTCAACACAGATGTTGAACATGTAACACCCCGAGATTTTATGAAAAATATTATTTTAATTTCATTAATTTCTTATGTTGTATTCTACACCATGATTACCTTGTGCTATACGCAACACCGTATTAGCTTACAGTATACGCAACACTATTCTTGGACCGTGTTACACACAATTTTGATAATAGTTATTCTACGCAACATTGAGTATATATATATATATTAAATGTATAAATAAAATATGGTTGGATTCTGTTATACGAAACAACGAATAATTATTTCACAACACGCAACCCTGACTTGGCTTGCATTACACGCAATCACGACCTTCCTCGATATGGTGTGTTGTACGCAATACCCGGTTTTAATAAAGAATATTATATTATTATAATATTGTCATGAACTAGCCGTTATGAATAGTATTAACTAAAATTTGAATTTTATAACATTATTATTCATCTTACACATTTCTAGAACATGGTATAAGAACAAAATAATTTTTTCGGGTAAAATAAGTATTTTTCAAAAAATGCAGTTTTGCTGCCTTTTGATGGCGCACCCACTTTAAATCTGGTTTTTGACATGTTTATAAGTTCAATTTGACAAAATAAAATTCTTCTTTGGAATCAAGAAATAAAAATTTACTTTGGATAAATTTTTCATATTATTCTGGTAACTTTCACATTTTAATGAATAGTAAAAACACGCTATATTTTAATTAAAAACAAATTTTTTCATCGTAATATCTTATGTGGTTAAATTATAATATTTAATGGTTTTAAAGTATAAATAGAATATATTTTTACCATTTAATATAATTTATGTCATTAGCATTGATTTTACCTTGAATTCGTAGGTTAAATCCATTCAATCTTTTGCAATGTTTTAAACAAAAACCCGTTTTTATTCGACAACGGGATTAATATTAATTTAATTTCTGAAACTTCTGTGTTTTGAATTTTAAAAAATGGATTCCATATTTGGAATCAGTGGGTCCAAATTATGTTAAAAGGATACTTTTTATTTTTGGGAATTATGAATAGTAACTACGGTAAATTTTATTTACCATAGTTAAAGGTAAATCGGGTAATTAAGGGTAAATATAATATTTTAAAATTACCCTAACAAATGTCAAAATCCTATTGGATGACTAAAAAACGACCCATATCACCTAAGGGTCAGATTAGATTAATTTAATTAAATTTTGTCAATGAAAATAATTTAATTATTATTAAAACCAAAGAATGTGACAACATGTCACTTTCATAAATCTTATAAGTATAATAATTTTAATCTAGTGATAAACTTCATGAAACATAGAACATGAATAGTCTCCAGAAAGATATTACAATTATCTACATCATAGGAATTTACTTAGAATTTTTAGAGATTAAATAATTATCATTTATTATGACACAAAGATGATGCAGTAATTGTCTTATTAATGAAATGTTGACATAATTGATATTATAAATGCCCAAATAAATGTAATTTGAGACTTTTTATGACTTATACTAATTTTCTAGGTTAATATGACATGTTATTGTTGAGTTAAGTAACTTATTTCGAACTTATCATTCTGATATGAATTTCATAAAAATCATGTACCAAATAGTGTCAAAATTGACATAAAATAGTTTTTAAAACAAATATTATATTATTAATTGTTATTTTATTCCTAAAACTCTATGTTTCGAAAAAATGACTTAGATAAGATTATATATATTAATAATAAACAACTTGGGGTTCTTTTGGCTTGATATAGTAAGTTTATTAACCATATAGTGTAAGAAAACAAAAAGACACGGTAAAAGTTAAATTATTTAACTTAGAGTTAAATCTAATTGATAAGGTTAAAATAATAACCTAAACTTGTCTAAATCCTATTGGTTGATAGAATTTCGACCCATCCCCACTTTATCTTCGAAATAAGACCCTTTGGAACCATTATAAACCGATTTTGACTTTAATATAAAGTAATATTTTGAGATATTCCTAAGGTGCCCCTCTCCTCCCTTATAAAAGGGCACCTCCTCCCCCTTCTCCTCAAACCAATTTGAGCACTCAATCTCGGCCAAACCCTGCCAAAATCTCTTCTCCACTTCCCTAGAAACATCCTAGAGGTTCTGGTCTTCCTCAAAGACCAATTTTAGTTCCCTAAGAGGAGCTCTCAAAGAGGCGCTTCAAAGAAGAGGTAATTACCGTTACCAATTCTTTCATCTTTATTTCTTCTTCCACTTCTTCTTCTTAGGTTGTTTCATTATGAAGTAATAACATCAGTATCACTCATATACTGATATTTTATTATAAGTATGAAACAATCCTATTTCACCATCTATCCATCCTACGGAAAAAAAAATCACCGCGAGTGCGTACGTACGGAATACCGTCTCCACGCCGTGGTGTAATCTATTTTCCACCACCACCTTACATGGATGGGTATAATGGTGTAAAGAATAACTATAAATAGTTATTAAAACATAATATTTATTCTGATATCTTTTATAATCCACTCCAATTCAATTCAATATTTATGGAAAAGATATCATCGCTCGTGCGTACGTACGGACTACCGTCTCCACGACGCGATGAGATTCATTCTCCATGTTAACCATTTAAGAATGATTTTAAAGTATATATAAGAAATTATAATGAAATATATGACATTATAAAGCTACTGGATTTATGTATATATACATATATATTTATGTTATCTACTTACTTCCATTCAAGACAATAAGGAAAGGAAAACAGCGTTCATGCGTACGTACGGACTACCGTCTCCATGAACGGTGTTTTTCATTTCATTTATCTATCTATTATATATATATATATATATACTGAATATATATGATATATAAATCATATTTTATATTCTGGAAGTAAGTAAATCATGATATATGTAATAATAATGTCAAGAACAACAAGTCAAAACACCTACGTTAAATGAAACGATTTTACCCAAAACGCTTCTTTAACATGGAATTTACAAAAGAACGGGTAATATAATGTCATAAGTGAAAAATATATGATATAATAACAATGAATATGATTCTTTAATAAGTCAATGACATTATTTAAATCATTATACAGGAGGTTCGGACACATACGAAGCAAATCGGATCTAAGGTAAGGGAAATATCACAATCTCATTTTTATCAGAGATTGTTTATACTTTAGAATTTACTGGGGTGTATTTTATCATCCAAATCCATGTTTCCAAAATATGTAATATTATTTCCATCCACCTACAATTGTTTAAATCCAATTTTACTCTTCGGTGAGTTTTTAGTAAAAGATATGAAAGGAATCTTTTGTCATTTTTCTTACGAGGTACATATTGACTTTTCCGACAAAAGTACGAAAAGAATGTTTTTTTAACTTATACGTCATGAATGGATTTTTAAAAAATTATTTCTAAGAAGAATCCTTTACAAGTTTTCAAGTTTATTTTTAATCAACTTCGTTTAGTTTAAATTTGTATGACATGTTAAGAAAGGAAAAATGTTTTTAAAGAAGAAAGGATATTTTCCTCAAGAATGGAGTTCAAGTGTTTTATCAAAATTATTTTCCATCTAAGATAATAAAGGGTTCTGTTTTTATCCCTATTATTACATGGATTTGATTATGTTTTGATGGAAATATTTTTATGAAATCTTTTATCGTATATGAATTGTTTTATGATGTCATGTTGTTTAAGAATCCGATTTTTATTACATGTGTTACGCTATGATGTATGGTTTATGATTATGTGGAACACATAAGAATGGATTCATTATAATATGGGTGAGAACTATATCTCCCTCCAATGCATTGGGTAAAGATTTTATATCTCATGAGATAGACAGGGCTGGAACAGTAGGTTATACCGGTTCAGTGAAACAGGACTGAAACGAGGGTTACTCGATTCAGAAAGGGACTTTGTCCACTAAGATAGTCTTGGCAATGAGTCTTGACTAACAAGAAATGATTCTCTATGATTATGTGTGAATGCCACAAAGTTTCATGTTTTAGGTTATGATTATTATGATTACATATCACTGCCATGATTTATCCCATGTTATGAAATTATGATCTCTTTTGCAGGTTAAGATTTCCAAAAGTTATGTGCTTGTGTATACGATGAGATTTATATTTCTTTTGTTTACCCTTACTGAGCATTTGAACTCACCCTTTTATGTTTTCTTTTCCTCAGGATATAAATAATGGTTTTAGGTAAAAAAAGGGAAGATCTTTATGGAAGATTTTGATGATCTGTCACCACGTTTAGAAGATTATATTCCGAGTTTCCAAAGACACTAAACTATTACGGTCCTTGTGTGTGTGTTTTTGTTATGTAGTAAGTATTCCGCAAATGTAATCTAATGTCCATGTACGTCAAGATACAGGTCTCTACATTTGGTATCAGAGGCAAAGGAGGTAGGAATGTATCCGATCCTTGGGAACTCTCACATGTGAGCGTTGGACGAAGCATGGCTCTCCGCCCAAGGGCTTCATGAGGAAATGGCTACCACTGGGGATGGTGGTGTGTCCCGCCCAGGGGGTGTAGCCTCCCATGGAGTGCCCTAATAGGTATCGATTTTAGTCCACTGGAAGTAATTGTATACTGCTACAGTTGGTATCAGAGGAAAGGTTTAGTCAACCTTTGGAAACTAGGATGCGAGAATTTTAGTGAGATCCCTAGAGATATTTATAAGGTATGTCTAGGTATGTCCCTAAGGATAAGTATACGTATAGGATTCAGTACTAGAACTACGATAACGATCATAGAATTTAACATAAGATGTTAGATATTGAGGGTACTCCCCCTTTATTATGTTCTTTTCCCTAGCATGATTTTTGCCTCTCACACTATTCTTTTTTGGGTTTTAGAAAATGGCTGGAAACAAGATGATTCATGATAATGGAGGATATGATGGACAATGGAATGATATTCTTCATAATGAAATGGGATTTGGAAGTCCAAACATCATTATTATGCCGAATCAGCAATCTCATAATATGATCAATAAAGTAAAATTTGGTATGTTTCCTGACTCGGCTAATAAGAGAAAGATAGAGTTTCATGATGATCATAGAGGAAAGAAAGTTCAATTTCCCCTATGTAAATCATGTGGGAAGAGGCATCAAGGAGAATGTTTCAAAGGAACTGGAAGATGCTTTGGGTGTGGAAAAGAAGGACACAAAGCAAGTAAATGCAAAGGAAAATGTTTAGTTAACAACATGGATGAGGATAAGGGTATTTCTAAGACATCAACAATGGTTAAATGTTTTAAATGTGGAATGTACGTGAATTATGCAAACCAATGCCCTAAGGGAAAGTCTCATGAAGATAATCAGTATGTTCGTATGGGAAGTATTTATGTGGATGATGATGAAGAGACTACAAATGATATGTGAGATGAAAGAATTATTGAATCTCGGTCAATGGTTTACGAATGTAGTGGAAGGATTACATGTTTATCATGTGTAATGTTGTATAAGTAATCTTATGGTACTATGGAATAAAGAGACATGTAAGGATTGTTACACTATTGTCTGATTAATGTTACCAGTATCCATGAAAGGTTATTCAGATATTTTTGGAATGTAGATGATATGCGCATAATGAAGGGATAAGGAGAAAATGAAATGTTTGATAGTATTCATGAGCTCATGACTTATATAAGGAGAAGGTTATATCATGGTTTGAGTATATAGAATTTTTGGATATTGGTATGTGGAAAGAGTTAACTTTTGACAGCATTCATGTTTTCACTAAGGTTTAATGGGTATTCATTTTTTTCAAGAGAATACATCATTAAGGTATTCACATGATTGGAATGTGACCAACAAGATATATGGGGGATAAATGATGGTATTCACATGCTTGGTTGGCGACATTTCAAGTAATCATTTTCTTTATACTATGAGCGTGGACCGAAGTATTTTAGATAAGCCTAAATATTGTAATGGATTATGTTAACCATAAGTTAGTATTGTTTAAGTATAGAACTTTTTTTTTTGATATTATTTATGTGATGTTATAGTAATGTAGTTTTAGAAAAAGGACAACCTGCAGGAAAGGCGACAGCCCATCGCTTCGGACAAGGCTGTGGGAATCGAACCCACAACCGAAGTGAGACTGGCCTTTATCGCCTATCACTGACCTACAGGAAGTCCCTGTTTAGTAGAAACTAGTTTTATTATATTAATCAGTATGATATGTGAAGTATAAGTTCCTTTTAGGAACCATATATGATTAATCTCACTATAGATGGACTTATGTATTTTTTGATAAATTTTCTAACCTTTTGTTTGAGACAGATGGAATGACCCATCATTCTATCACATGATCTGCTAACACATCACGAATGACAAATTCAACTTCATTTCTTTAAGAGATGAAGTTGAAATTGTCCAAAGAACGACAAACGGTGAGACTATACCAAAATCACGAAAGTATTTCTTCTAATTCCAATTTCATCAACTTTAGGGAGATGATCTTGAAAACCAAAAATGTTGTCTTAATGCTCTTATATCTGATGAATCAGATGGTACCTTAGATCATCACAAATTTATGGCTTTGTGATTGCTAGATTTTCCATAGCCATGTTCTCTACCACTCTCCATCAGAACATGATGGTTAGATTTCTCTTCCATATCCATATTTTCACCTATGTGGAAACCCAGTGATTAGTTTATTTGGGTAACCGTTTCGTTTTATACTTTTTTTTAAAGATAAGTTTTGGTATTCCTTTTTACGATGTGGGTTTCTATCAAAGAAACTTTCAAATAGTAAACCATTTATAACCCCGACGAATTTCGAGGGCGAAATTCATTTTAAGGGGGGTAGAATGTAACACCCCGAGATTTTATGAAAAATATTATTTTAATTTCATTAATTTCTTATGTTGTATTCTACACCAAGATTACCTTGCGCTATACACAAAACCGTATTAGCTTGCAGTATACGCAACATTATTCTTGGACCGTGTTACACACAATTTTGATAATAGTTATTCTACGCAACATTGAGTATATATATATATACATATATTAAATGTATAAATGAAATATGGTTGGATTCTGTTATACGAAACAACGAAGGATTCTTTCACAACATGCAACCCTGACTTGGCTTGCATTACACGCAATCACGACCTTCCTCGATAGCGTGTTTTGTACGCAATACCGGGTTTTAATAAACAATATTATATTATTATAATATTGTCATGAACTAGCCGTTATGAATAGTATTAACTAAAATTTGAATTTTATAACATTATTATTCATCTTACACATTTCTAGAACATGACATAAGAACAAAATAAATTTTATGGGTAAAATAAGTATTTTTCAAAAAATGCAGTTTTGCTGCCTTTTGATGGCGCACCCACTTTAAATCTGGTTTTTGACATGTTTATAAGTTCAATTTGACAAAATAAAATTCTTCTTTGGAATCAAGAAATAAAAATTTATTTTGGATAAATTTTTCATATTATTCTGGTAACTTTCACATTTTAATGAATAGTAAAAACACGCTATATTTTAATTAAAAACAAATTTTTTCATCATAATATCTTATGTGGTTAAATTATAATATTGAATGGTATTAAAGTATAACTAGAATATATGTTTACCATTTAATATAATTTATGTCATTAGCATTGATTTTACCTTGAATTCGTAGGTCAAATCAATTCAATCTTTTGCAATGTTTTAAACAAAAACCCGTTTTTATTCGACAACGGGATTAATATTAATTTAATTTCTGAAACTTCTGTGTTTTGAATTTTAAAAAATGGATTCCATATTTGGAATCAGTGGGTCCAAATTATGTTAAAAGGATACTTTTTATTTTTGGGAATTATGAATAGTAACTACGGTAAATTTTATTTACCATAGTTAAAGGTAAATCGGGTAATTAAGGGTAAATATAATATTTTAAAATTACCCTAACAAATGTCAAAATCCTATTGGATGACTAAAAAACGACCCATATCACCTAAGGGTCAGATTAGATTAATTTAATTAAATTTTGTCAATGAAAATAATTTAATTATTATTAAAACCAAAGAATGTGACAACATGTCACTTTCATAAATCTTATAAGTATAATAATTTTAATCTAGTGATAAACTTCATGAAACATAGAACATGAATAGTCTCCAGAAAGATATTACAATTATCTACATCATAGGAATTTACTTAGAATTTTTAGAGATTAAATAATTATCATTTATTATGACACAAAGATGATGCAGTAATTGTCTTATTAATGAAATGTTGACATAATTGATATTATAAATGCCCAAATAAATGTAATTTGAGACTTTTTATGACTTATACTAATTTTCTAGGTTAATATGACATGTTATTGTTGAGTTAAGTAACTTATTTCGAACTTATCATTCTGATATGAATTTCATAAAAATCATGTACCAAATAGTGTCAAAATTGACATAAAATAGTTTTTAAAACAAATATTATATTATTAATTGTTATTTTATTCCTAAAACTCTATGTTTCGAAAAAATGACTTAGATAAGATTATATATATTAATAATAAACAACTTGGGGTTCTTTTGGCTTGATATAGTAAGTTTATTAACCATATAGTGTAAGAAAACAAAAAGACACGGTAAAAGTTAAATTATTTAACTTAGAGTTAAATCTAATTGATAAGGTTAAAATAATAACCTAAACTTGTCTAAATCCTATTGGTTGATAGAATTTCGACCCATCCCCACTTTATCTTCGAAATAAGACCCTTTGGAACCATTATAAACCGATTTTGACTTTAATATAAAGTAATATTTTGAGATATTCCTAAGGTGCCCCTCTCCTCCCTTATAAAAGGGCACCTCCTCCCCCTTCTCCTCAAACCAATTTGAGCACTCAATCTCGGCCAAACCCTGCCAAAATATCTTCTCCACTTCCCTAGAAACATCCTAGAGGTTCTGGTCTTCCTCAAAGACCAATTTTAGTTCCCTAAGAGGAGCTCTCAAAGAGGCGCTTCAAAGAAGAGGTAATTACCGTTACCAATTCTTTCATCTTTATTTCTTCTTCCACTTCTTCTTCTTAGGTTGTTTCATTATGAAGTAATAACATCATTATCACTCATATACTGATATTTTATTATAAGTATGAAACAATCCTATTTCACCATCTATCCATCCTACGGAAAAAAAAATCACCGCGAGTGCGTACGTACGGAATACCGTCTCCACGCCGTGGTGTAATCTATTTTCCACCACCACCTTACATGGATGGGTATAATGGTGTAAAGAATAACTATACATAGTTATTAAAACATAATATTGATTCTGATATCTTTTATAATCCACTCCAATTCAATTCAATATTTATGGAAAAGATATCATCGCTCGTGCGTACGTACGGACTACCGTCTCCACGACGCGATGAGATTCATTCTCCATGTTAACCATTTAAGAATGATTTTAAAGTATATATAAGAAATTATAATGAAATATATGACATTATAAAGCTACTGGATTTATGTATATATACATATATATTTATGTTATCTACTTACTTCCATTCAAGACAATAAGGAAAGGAAAACAGCGTTCATGCGTACGTACGAACTACCGTCTCCATGAACGGTGTTTTTCATTTCATTTATCTATCTATTATATATATATATATATACTGAATATATATGATATATAAATCATATTTTATATTCTGGAAGTAAGTAAATCATGATATATGTAATAATAATGTCAAGAACAACAAGTCAAAACACCTACGTTAAATGAAACGATTTTACCCAAAACGCTTCTTTAACATGGAATTTACAAAAGAACGGGTAATATAATGTCATAAGTGAAAAATATATGATATAATAACAATGAATATGATTCTTTAATAAGTCAATGACATTATTTAAATCATTATACAGGAGGTTCGGACACATACGAAGCAAATCGGATCTAAGGTAAGGGAAATATCACAATCTCATTTTTATCAGAGATTGTTTATACTTTAGAATTTACTGGGGTGTATTTTATCATCCAAATCCATGTTTCCAAAATATGTAATATTATTTCCATCCACCTACAATTGTTTAAATCCAATTTTACTCTTCGGTGAGTTTTTAGTAAAAGATATGAAAGGAATCTTTTGTCATTTTTCTTACGAGGTACATATTGACTTTTCCGACAAAAGTACGAAAAGAATGTTTTTTTAACTTATACGTCATGAATGGATTTTTAAAAAATTATTTCTAAGAAGAATCCTTTACAAGTTTTCAAGTTTATTTTTAATCAACTTCGTTTAGTTTAAATTTGTATGACATGTTAAGAAAGGAAAAATGTTTTTAAAGAAGAAAGGATATTTTCCTCAAGAATGGAGTTCAAGTGTTTTATCAAAATTATTTTCCATCTAAGATAATAAAGGGTTCTGTTTTTATCCCTATTATTACATGGATTTGATTATGTTTTGATGGAAATATTTTTATGAAATCTTTTATCGTATATGAATTGTTTTATGATGTCATGTTGTTTAAGAATCCGATTTTTATTACATGTGTTACGCTATGATGTATGGTTTATGATTATGTGGAACACATAAGAATGGATTCATTATAATATGGGTGAGAACTATATCTCCCTCCAATGCATTGGGTAAAGATTTTATATCTCATGAGATAGACAGGGCTGGAACAGTAGGTTATACCGGTTCAGTGAAACAGGACTGAAACGAGGGTTACTCGATTCAGAAAGGGACTTTGTCCACTAAGATAGTCTTGGCAATGAGTCTTGACTAACAAGAAATGATTCTCTATGATTATGTGTGAATGCCACAAAGTTTCATGTTTTAGGTTATGATTATTATGATTACATATCACTGCCATGATTTATCCCATGTTATGAAATTATGATCTCTTTTGCAGGTTAAGATTTCCAAAAGTTATGTGCTTGTGTATACGATGAGATTTATATTTCTTTTGTTTACCCTTACTGAGCATTTGAACTCACCCTTTTATGTTTTCTTTTCCTCAGGATATAAATAATGGTTTTAGGTAAAAAAAGGGAAGATCTTTATGGAAGATTTTGATGATCTGTCAACACGTTTAGAAGATTATATTCCGAGTTTCCAAAGACACTAAACTATTACGGTCCTTGTGTGTGTGTTTTTGTTATGTAGTAAGTATTCCGCAAATGTAATCTAATGTCCATGTACGTCAAGATACAGGTCTCTACATTTGGTATCAGAGGCAAAGGAGGTAGGAATGTATCCGATCCTTGGGAACTCTCACATGTGAGCGTTGGACGAAGCATGGCTCTCCGCCCAAGGGCTTCATGAGGAAATGGCTACCACTGGGGATGGTGGTGTGTCCCGCCCAGGGGGTGTAGCCTCCCATGGAGTGCCCTGATAGGTATCGATTTTAGTCCACTGGAAGTAATTGTATACTTCTACAGTTGGTATCAGAGGAAAGGTTTAGTCAACCTTTGGAAACTAGGATGCGAGAATTTTAGTGAGATCCCTAGAGATATTTATAAGGTATGTCTAGGTATGTCCCTAAGGATAAGTATACGTATAGGATTCAGTACTAGAACTACGATAACGATCATAGAATTTAACATAAGATGTTAGATATTGAGGGTACTCCCCCTTTATTATGTTCTTTTCCCTAGCATGATTTTTGCCTCTCACACTATTCTTTTTTGGGTTTTAGAAAATGGCTGGAAACAAGATGATTCATGATAATGGAGGATATGATGGACAATGGAATGATATTCTTCATAATGAAATGGGATTTGGAAGTCCAAACATCATTATTATGCCGAATCAGCAATCTCATAATATGATCAATAAAGTAAAATTTGGTATGTTTCCTGACTCGGCTAATAAGAGAAAGATAGAGTTTCATGATGATCATAGAGGAAAGAAAGTTCAATTTCCCCTATGTAAATCATGTGGGAAGAGGCATCAAGGAGAATGTTTCAAAGGAACTGGAAGATGCTTTGGGTGTGGAAAAGAAGGACACAAAGCAAGTAAATGCAAAGGAAAATGTTTAGTTAACAACATGGATGAGGATAAGGGTATTTCTAAGACATCAACAATGGTTAAATGTTTTAAATGTGGAATGTACGTGAATTATGCAAACCAATGCCCTAAGGGAAAGTCTCATGAAGATAATCAGTATGTTCGTATGGGAAGTATTTATGTGGATGATGATGAAGAGACTACAAATGATATGTGAGATGAAAGAATTATTGAATCTCGGTCAATGGTTTACGAATGTAGTGGAATGATTACATGTTTATCATGTGTAATGTTGTATAAGTAATCTTATGGTACTATGGAATAAAGAGACATGTAAGGATTGTTACACTATTGTCTGATTAATGTTACCAGTATCCATGAAAGGTTATTCAGATATTTTTGGAATGTAGATGATATGCGCATAATGAAGGGATAAGGAGAAAATGAAATGTTTGATAGTATTCATGAGCTCATGACTTATATAAGGAGAAGGTTATATCATGGTTTGAGTATATAGAATTTTTGGATTTTGGTATGTGGAAAGAGTTAACTTTTGACAGCATTCATGTTTTCACTAAGGTTTAATGGGTATTCATTTTTTTCAAGAGAATACATCATTAAGGTATTCACATGATTGGAATGTGACCAACAAGATATATGGGGGATAAATGATGGTATTCACATGCTTGGTTGGCGACATTTCAAGTAATCATTTTCTTTATACTATGAGCGTGGACCGAAGTATTTTAGATAAGCCTAAATATTGTAATGGATTATGTTAACCATAAGTTAGTATTGTTTAAGTATAGAAATTTTTTTTTTGATATTATTTATGTGATGTTATAGTAATGTAGTTTTAGAAAAAGGACAACCTGCAGGAAAGGCGACAGCCCATCGCTTCGGACAAGGCTGTGGGAATCGAACCCACAACCGAAGTGAGACTGGCCTTTATCGCCTATCATTGACCTACAGGAAGTCCCTGTTTAGTAGAAACTAGTTTTATTATATTAATCAGTATGATATGTGAAGTATAAGTTCCTTTTAGGAACCATATATGATTAATCTCACTATAGATGGACTTATGTATTTTTTGATAAATTTTCTAACCTTTTGTTTGAGACAGATGGAATGACCCATCATTCTATCACATGATCTGCTAACACATCACGAATGACAAATTCAACTTCATTTCTTTAAGAGATGAAGTTGAAATTGTCCAAAGAACGACAAACGGTGAGACTATACCAAAATCACGAAAGTATTTCTTCTAATTCCAATTTCATCAACTTTAGGGAGATGATCTTGAAAACCAAAAATGTTGTCTTAATGCTCTTATATCTGATGAATCAGATGGTACCTTAGATCATCACAAATTTATGGCTTTGTGATTGCTAGATTTTCCATAGCCATGTTCTCTACCACTCTCCATCAGAACATGATGGTTAGATTTCTCTTCCATATCCATATTTTCACCTATGTGGAAACCCAGTGATTAGTTTATTTGGGTAACCGTTTCGTTTTATACTTTTTTTTAAAGATAAGTTTTGGTATTCCTTTTTACGATGTGGGTTTCTATCAAAGAAACTTTCAAATAGTAAACCATTTATAACCCCGACGAATTTCGAGGGCGAAATTCATTTTAAGGGGGGTAGAATGTAACACCCCGAGATTTTATGAAAAATATTATTTTAATTTCATTAATTTCTTATGTTGTATTCTACACCAAGATTACCTTGCGCTATACACAAAACCGTATTAGCTTGCAGTATACGCAACATTATTCTTGGACCGTGTTACACACAATTTTGATAATAGTTATTCTACGCAACATTGAGTATATATATATATACATATATTAAATGTATAAATGAAATATGGTTGGATTCTGTTATACGAAACAACGAAGGATTCTTTCACAACATGCAACCCTGACTTGGCTTGCATTACACGCAATCACGACCTTCCTCGATAGCGTGTTTTGTACGCAATACCGGGTTTTAATAAACAATATTATATTATTATAATATTGTCATGAACTAGCCGTTATGAATAGTATTAACTAAAATTTGAATTTTATAACATTATTATTCATCTTACACATTTCTAGAACATGATATAAGAACAAAATAAATTTTATGGGTAAAATAAGTATTTTTCAAAAAATGCAGTTTTGCTGCCTTTTGATGGCGCACCCACTTTAAATCTGGTTTTTGACATGTTTATAAGTTCAATTTGACAAAATAAAATTCTTCTTTGGAATCAAGAAATAAAAATTTATTTTGGATAAATTTTTCATATTATTCTGGTAACTTTCACATTTTAATGAATAGTAAAAACACGCTATATTTTAATTAAAAACAAATTTTTTCATCATAATATCTTATGTGGTTAAATTATAATATTGAATGGTATTAAAGTATAACTAGAATATATGTTTACCATTTAATATAATTTATGTCATTAGCATTGATTTTACCTTGAATTCGTAGGTCAAATCAATTCAATCTTTTGCAATGTTTTAAACAAAAACCCGTTTTTATTCGACAACGGGATTAATATTAATTTAATTTCTGAAACTTCTGTGTTTTGAATTTTAAAAAATGGATTCCATATTTGGAATCAGTGGGTCCAAATTATGTTAAAAGGATACTTTTTATTTTTGGGAATTATGAATAGTAACTACGGTAAATTTTATTTACCATAGTTAAAGGTAAATCGGGTAATTAAGGGTAAATATAATATTTTAAAATTACCCTAACAAATGTCAAAATCCTATTGGATGACTAAAAAACGACCCATATCACCTAAGGGTCAGATTAGATTAATTTAATTAAATTTTGTCAATGAAAATAATTTAATTATTATTAAAACCAAAGAATGTGACAACATGTCACTTTCATAAATCTTATAAGTATAATAATTTTAATCTAGTGATAAACTTCATGAAACATAGAACATGAATAGTCTCCAGAAAGATATTACAATTATCTACATCATAGGAATTTACTTAGAATTTTTAGAGATTAAATAATTATCATTTATTATGACACAAAGATGATGCAGTAATTGTCTTATTAATGAAATGTTGACATAATTGATATTATAAATGCCCAAATAAATGTAATTTGAGACTTTTTATGACTTATACTAATTTTCTAGGTTAATATGACATGTTATTGTTGAGTTAAGTAACTTATTTCGAACTTATCATTCTGATATGAATTTCATAAAAATCATGTACCAAATAGTGTCAAAATTGACATAAAATAGTTTTTAAAACAAATATTATATTATTAATTGTTATTTTATTCCTAAAACTCTATGTTTCGAAAAAATGACTTAGATAAGATTATATATATTAATAATAAACAACTTGGGGTTCTTTTGGCTTGATATAGTAAGTTTATTAACCATATAGTGTAAGAAAACAAAAAGACACGGTAAAAGTTAAATTATTTAACTTAGAGTTAAATCTAATTGATAAGGTTAAAATAATAACCTAAACTTGTCTAAATCCTATTGGATGATAGAATTTCGACCCATCCCCACTTTATCTTCGAAATAAGACCCTTTGGAACCATTATAAACCGATTTTGACTTTAATATAAAGTAATATTTTGAGATATTCCTAAGGTGCCCCTCTCCTCCCTTATAAAAGGGCACCTCCTCCCCCTTCTCCTCAAACCAATTTGAGCACTCAATCTCGGCCAAACCCTGCCAAAATATCTTCTCCACTTCCCTAGAAACATCCTAGAGGTTCTGGTCTTCCTCAAAGACCAATTTTAGTTCCCTAAGAGGAGCTCTCAAAGAGGCGCTTCAAAGAAGAGGTAATTACCGTTACCAATTCTTTCATCTTTATTTCTTCTTCCACTTCTTCTTCTTAGGTTGTTTCATTATGAAGTAATAACATCATTATCACTCATATACTGATATTTTATTATAAGTATGAAACAATCCTATTTCACCATCTATCCATCCTACGGAAAAAAAAATCACCGCGAGTGCGTACGTACGGAATACCGTCTCCACGCCGTGGTGTAATCTATTTTCCACCACCACCTTACATGGATGGGTATAATGGTGTAAAGAATAACTATACATAGTTATTAAAACATAATATTGATTCTGATATCTTTTATAATCCACTCCAATTCAATTCAATATTTATGGAAAAGATATCATCGCTCGTGCGTACGTACGGACTACCGTCTCCACGACGCGATGAGATTCATTCTCCATGTTAACCATTTAAGAATGATTTTAAAGTATATATAAGAAATTATAATGAAATATATGACATTATAAAGCTACTGGATTTATGTATATATACATATATATTTATGTTATCTACTTACTTCCATTCAAGACAATAAGGAAAGGAAAACAGCGTTCATGCGTACGTACGAACTACCGTCTCCATGAACGGTGTTTTTCATTTCATTTATCTATCTATTATATATATATATATATACTGAATATATATGATATATAAATCATATTTTATATTCTGGAAGTAAGTAAATCATGATATATGTAATAATAATGTCAAGAACAACAAGTCAAAACACCTACGTTAAATGAAACGATTTTACCCAAAACGCTTCTTTAACATGGAATTTACAAAAGAACGGGTAATATAATGTCATAAGTGAAAAATATATGATATAATAACAATGAATATGATTCTTTAATAAGTCAATGACATTATTTAAATCATTATACAGGAGGTTCGGACACATACGAAGCAAATCGGATCTAAGGTAAGGGAAATATCACAATCTCATTTTTATCAGAGATTGTTTATACTTTAGAATTTACTGGGGTGTATTTTATCATCCAAATCCATGTTTCCAAAATATGTAATATTATTTCCATCCACCTACAATTGTTTAAATCCAATTTTACTCTTCGGTGAGTTTTTAGTAAAAGATATGAAAGGAATCTTTTGTCATTTTTCTTACGAGGTACATATTGACTTTTCCGACAAAAGTACGAAAAGAATGTTTTTTTAACTTATACGTCATGAATGGATTTTTAAAAAATTATTTCTAAGAAGAATCCTTTACAAGTTTTCAAGTTTATTTTTAATCAACTTCGTTTAGTTTAAATTTGTATGACATGTTAAGAAAGGAAAAATGTTTTTAAAGAAGAAAGGATATTTTCCTCAAGAATGGAGTTCAAGTGTTTTATCAAAATTATTTTCCATCTAAGATAATAAAGGGTTCTGTTTTTATCCCTATTATTACATGGATTTGATTATGTTTTGATGGAAATATTTTTATGAAATCTTTTATCGTATATGAATTGTTTTATGATGTCATGTTGTTTAAGAATCCGATTTTTATTACATGTGTTACGCTATGATGTATGGTTTATGATTATGTGGAACACATAAGAATGGATTCATTATAATATGGGTGAGAACTATATCTCCCTCCAATGCATTGGGTAAAGATTTTATATCTCATGAGATAGACAGGGCTGGAACAGTAGGTTATACCGGTTCAGTGAAACAGGACTGAAACGAGGGTTACTCGATTCAGAAAGGGACTTTGTCCACTAAGATAGTCTTGGCAATGAGTCTTGACTAACAAGAAATGATTCTCTATGATTATGTGTGAATGCCACAAAGTTTCATGTTTTAGGTTATGATTATTATGATTACATATCACTGCCATGATTTATCCCATGTTATGAAATTATGATCTCTTTTGCAGGTTAAGATTTCCAAAAGTTATGTGCTTGTGTATACGATGAGATTTATATTTCTTTTGTTTACCCTTACTGAGCATTTGAACTCACCCTTTTATGTTTTCTTTTCCTCAGGATATAAATAATGGTTTTAGGTAAAAAAAGGGAAGATCTTTATGGAAGATTTTGATGATCTGTCACCACGTTTAGAAGATTATATTCCGAGTTTCCAAAGACACTAAACTATTACGGTCCTTGTGTGTGTGTTTTTGTTATGTAGTAAGTATTCCGCAAATGTAATCTAATGTCCATGTACGTCAAGATACAGGTCTCTACATTTGGTATCAGAGGCAAAGGAGGTAGGAATGTATCCGATCCTTGGGAACTCTCACATGTGAGCGTTGGACGAAGCATGGCTCTCCGCCCAAGGGCTTCATGAGGAAATGGCTACCACTGGGGATGGTGGTGTGTCCCGCCCAGGGGGTGTAGCCTCCCATGGAGTGCCCTGATAGGTATCGATTTTAGTCCACTGGAAGTAATTGTATACTTCTACAGTTGGTATCAGAGGAAAGGTTTAGTCAACCTTTGGAAACTAGGATGCGAGAATTTTAGTGAGATCCCTAGAGATATTTATAAGGTATGTCTAGGTATGTCCCTAAGGATAAGTATACGTATAGGATTCAGTACTAGAACTACGATAACGATCATAGAATTTAACATAAGATGTTAGATATTGAGGGTACTCCCCCTTTATTATGTTCTTTTCCCTAGCATGATTTTTGCCTCTCACACTATTCTTTTTTGGGTTTTAGAAAATGGCTGGAAACAAGATGATTCATGATAATGGAGGATATGATGGACAATGGAATGATATTCTTCATAATGAAATGGGATTTGGAAGTCCAAACATCATTATTATGCCGAATCAGCAATCTCATAATATGATCAATAAAGTAAAATTTGGTATGTTTCCTGACTCGGCTAATAAGAGAAAGATAGAGTTTCATGATGATCATAGAGGAAAGAAAGTTCAATTTCCCCTATGTAAATCATGTGGGAAGAGGCATCAAGGAGAATGTTTCAAAGGAACTGGAAGATGCTTTGGGTGTGGAAAAGAAGGACACAAAGCAAGTAAATGCAAAGGAAAATGTTTAGTTAACAACATGGATGAGGATAAGGGTATTTCTAAGACATCAACAATGGTTAAATGTTTTAAATGTGGAATGTACGTGAATTATGCAAACCAATGCCCTAAGGGAAAGTCTCATGAAGATAATCAGTATGTTCGTATGGGAAGTATTTATGTGGATGATGATAAAGAGACTACAAATGATATGTGAGATGAAAGAATTATTGAATCTCGGTCAATGGTTTACGAATGTAGTGGAATGATTACATGTTTATCATGTGTAATGTTGTATAAGTAATCTTATGGTACTATGGAATAAAGAGACATGTAAGGATTGTTACACTATTGTCTGATTAATGTTACCAGTATCCATGAAAGGTTATTCAGATATTTTTGGAATGTAGATGATATGCGCATAATGAAGGGATAAGGAGAAAATGAAATGTTTGATAGTATTCATGAGCTCATGACTTATATAAGGAGAAGGTTATATCATGGTTTGAGTATATAGAATTTTTGGATTTTGGTATGTGGAAAGAGTTAACTTTTGACAGCATTCATGTTTTCACTAAGGTTTAATGGGTATTCATTTTTTTCAAGAGAATACATCATTAAGGTATTCACATGATTGGAATGTGACCAACAAGATATATGGGGGATAAATGATGGTATTCACATGCTTGGTTGGCGACATTTCAAGTAATCATTTTCTTTATACTATGAGCGTGGACCGAAGTATTTTAGATAAGCCTAAATATTGTAATGGATTATGTTAACCATAAGTTAGTATTGTTTAAGTATAGAACTTTTTTTTTTTGATATTATTTATGTGATGTTATAGTAATGTAGTTTTAGAAAAAGGACAACCTGCAGGAAAGGCGACAGCCCATCGCTTCGGACAAGGCTGTGGGAATCGAACCCACAACCGAAGTGAGACTGGCCTTTATCGCCTATCATTGACCTACAGGAAGTCCCTGTTTAGTAGAAACTAGTTTTATTATATTAATCAGTATGATATGTGAAGTATAAGTTCCTTTTAGGAACCATATATGATTAATCTCACTATAGATGGACTTATGTATTTTTTGATAAATTTTCTAACCTTTTGTTTGAGACAGATGGAATGACCCATCATTCTATCACATGATCTGCTAACACATCACGAATGACAAATTCAACTTCATTTCTTTAAGAGATGAAGTTGAAATTGTCCAAAGAACGACAAACGGTGAGACTATACCAAAATCACGAAAGTATTTCTTCTAATTCCAATTTCATCAACTTTAGGGAGATGATCTTGAAAACCAAAAATGTTGTCTTAATGCTCTTATATCTGATGAATCAGATGGTACCTTAGATCATCACAAATTTATGGCTTTGTGATTGCTAGATTTTCCATAGCCATGTTCTCTACCACTCTCCATCAGAACATGATGGTTAGATTTCTCTTCCATATCCATATTTTCACCTATGTGGAAACCCAGTGATTAGTTTATTTGGGTAACCGTTTCGTTTTATACTTTTTTTTAAAGATAAGTTTTGGTATTCCTTTTTACGATGTGGGTTTCTATCAAAGAAACTTTCAAATAGTAAACCATTTATAACCCCGACGAATTTCGAGGGCGAAATTCATTTTAAGGGGGGTAGAATGTAACACCCCGAGATTTTATGAAAAATATTATTTTAATTTCATTAATTTCTTATGTTGTATTCTACACCAAGATTACCTTGCGCTATACACAAAACCGTATTAGCTTGCAGTATACGCAACATTATTCTTGGACCGTGTTACACACAATTTTGATAATAGTTATTCTACGCAACATTGAGTATATATATATATACATATATTAAATGTATAAATGAAATATGGTTGGATTCTGTTATAAGAAACAACGAAGGATTCTTTCACAACATGCAACCCTGACTTGGCTTGCATTACACGCAATCACGACCTTCCTCGATAGCGTGTTTTGTACGCAATACCGGGTTTTAATAAACAATATTATATTATTATAATATTGTCATGAACTAGCCGTTATGAATAGTATTAACTAAAATTTGAATTTTATAACATTATTATTCATCTTACACATTTCTAGAACATGATATAAGAACAAAATAAATTTTATGGGTAAAATAAGTATTTTTCAAAAAATGCAGTTTTGCTGCCTTTTGATGGCGCACCCACTTTAAATCTGGTTTTTGACATGTTTATAAGTTCAATTTGACAAAATAAAATTCTTCTTTGGAATCAAGAAATAAAAATTTATTTTGGATAAATTTTTCATATTATTCTGGTAACTTTCACATTTTAATGAATAGTAAAAACACGCTATATTTTAATTAAAAACAAATTTTTTCATCATAATATCTTATGTGGTTAAATTATAATATTGAATGGTATTAAAGTATAACTAGAATATATGTTTACCATTTAATATAATTTATGTCATTAGCATTGATTTTACCTTGAATTCGTAGGTCAAATCAATTCAATCTTTTGCAATGTTTTAAACAAAAACCCGTTTTTATTCGACAACGGGATTAATTTTAATTTAATTTCTGAAACTTCTGTGTTTTGAATTTTAAAAAATGGATTCCATATTTGGAATTAGTGGGTCCAAATTATGTTAAGTGTATACTTTTTATTTTTGGGAATTATGAATAGTAACTACGGTAAATTTTATTTACCATAGTTAAAGGTAAATCGGGTAATTAAGGGTAAATATAATATTTTTAAATTACCCTAACAAATGTCAAAATCCTATTTGATGACTAAAAAACGACCCATATCACCTAAGGGTCAGATTATATTAATTTAATTAAATTTTTTCAATGAAAATAATTTAATTATTATTAAAACCAAAGAATGTGACAACATGTCACTTTCATAAATCTTATAAATATAAGAATTTTAATCTAGTGATAAACATCATGAAACATAGAACATGAATAGTCTCCAGAAAGCTAATACAATTATCTACATCATAGGAATTTATTTATAATTTTTAGGGAATAAATAATTATCATTTATTATGACACAAAGATGATGCAGTAACTGTCTTATTAATGAAATATTGACATAATTGATGTTATAAATGCACAAATAAATGTAATTTGAGACTTTTTATGACTTACACTAAAAATCTAAGGTTCGGAAAAATGACGTAGATAAGATTATATATATTAATAATAAAAAACTTGGGGTTCTTTTGGCTTTATATAGTAAGTTTATTAACCATATAGTGTAAGAAAACAAAAAGACACGGTAAAAGTTAAATTATTTATCTTAGAGTTAAATCTAATTGATAAGTTTAAAATAATAACCTAAACATGTCTAAATACTATTGGTTGATAGGATTTTGACCCATACCCACTTTAGCTTCGAAATAAGACCCTTTGGAACCATTATAAACCGATTTTGACTTTAATATAAAGTAATATTTTGAGATATTCCTAAGGTGCCCCTCTCCTCCCTTATAAAAGGGCACCTCCTCCCCCTTCTCCTCACACCAATTTGAGAACTCAAGCTCGGCCAACCCCTGCCAAAATCTCTTATCCACTTCCCTAGAAACATCCTAGAGGTTCTGGTCTTTCTCAAAGACCAATTTTAGTGCCCTAAGAGGAGGTCTCAAAGAGGCGCTTCAAAGAAGAGGTAATTACCGTTACCAATTCTTTCATCTTTATTTCTTCTTCCACTTCTTCTTCTTAGGTTGTTTCATTATGAAGTAATAAAATCAGTATCACTCATATACTGATATGTTATTATAAGTATGAAACAACACCATTTCACCATCTATCCATCCTACGGAAAAAGAAATCACCGCGCGTGCGTACGTACAGAATACTGTCTCCACGCCGTGGTGTAATCTATTTTCCACCATATTCTTACATTGATGGGTATAATGGTGTAAAGAATAACTATACATAGTTATTACAACATCATATTGATTATTATATCTTGTATAATCCACTCCAATTCAATTCAATATTTATGGAAATGATATCATCGCTCGTGCGTACGTACGGACTACCGTCTCCACGACGCGATGAGATTCATTATCAATGTTAACCATTTAAGAATGATTATAAAGTATATATAAGAAATAAT
The DNA here is from genome assembly GCA_963277665.1 of Viscum album. Lineage (NCBI taxonomy): Eukaryota > Viridiplantae > Streptophyta > Magnoliopsida > Santalales > Viscaceae > Viscum > Viscum album. The sequence continues at coordinate 447,281,173 of OY728157.1, read as the reverse complement.
AATGAAATATATGACATTATAAAGCTACTGGATTTATGTATATATATATATATGTATGTCATCTACTTACTTCCATTCAAGACAATAAGGAAAGGAAAACAGCGTTCATGCGTACGTACGAACTACCGTCTCCATGAATGGTGTTTTTCATTTCATTTATCTATCTATTATATATATATATATACTAAATATATATGATATATAAATCATATTTTATATTCTGGAAGTATGTCAATCATGATGTAAGTAATAATAATGTCAAGAAAAACATGTCAAAACACCTACGATAAATGAAACGATTTTACCCAAAACGCTTCTTTAACATGGAATTTACAAAATAACGGGTAATATAATGTCATAAGTGAACCATATATGATATCATAACAATGAATATGATTCTGTAATAAGTCAATTACATTATTTAAATCATTATACAGGAGGTTCGGACACATACGAAGCAAATCGGACCTAAGGTAAGGAAAATATCACAATCTCATTTTTATCCGAGATTGTTTATACTTTAGTATTTACTGGGGTGTATTTTATCATCCAAATCCATGTTTCCAAAATATGTAATATTATTTCCATCCACCTACAATTTTTTAAATCCAATTTTACTCTTCGGTTAGTTTTTAGTAAAAGATCTGAAAGGAATCTTTTGTCATTTTTCATATGAGGTACTTATTGACTTTTCCGACAAAAGTACGAAAATAATGTTTTTTTAACTTATACGGCATGAATGTATTTTTAAAACATTATTTCTAAGAAGAATACTTTACAAGTTTTCAAGTTTATTTTTAATCAACTTCTTTTAGTTTAAAGTTGTATGACATGTTAAGAAAGGAAAAATGTTTTTAAAGAAGAAAGGATATTTTCCTCAAGAATGGAGTTCAAGTGTTTTATCAAAATTATTTTCCATCTAAGATAATAAAGGGTTCTGTTTTTATCCCTATTATTACATGGATTTTATTATGTTGTGATGGAAATATTTTTATGAAATATTTTATCTTATATGAATTGTTTTATGATGTCATGTTGTTTAAGAATCCCATTTTTATTACATGGGTTACGCTATGATGTATGGTTTATGATCATGTGGCACACATAAGAAAGGATTAATTATAAGATGGGTGGGACCTATATATACCTCCAATGCATTGGGTAAAGATTTTATATCTCATGAGATAGACAGGGCTGGAACGGTAGGTTATACCGGTTCAGTGAAACAGGACTGAAACGAGGGTTACTCGATTCAGAAAGGGACTTTGTCCACTAAGATATTCTTGGCAATGAGTCTTGACTAACAAGAAATTATTCTCTATTATTATGTGTGAATGCCACAAAGTTTCATGTTTTAGGTTATGATTATTGTGATTACATATCACTGCCATGATTTATCCCATGTTATGAAATTATGATCTCTTTTGCAGGTTAAGATTTCCAAAAGTTATGTGCTTGTGTATACGATGAGATTTATATTTCTTTTGTTTACCCTTACTGAGCATTTGAGCTCACCATTTTATGTTTTCTTTTCCCCAGGATATAAAGAATGGTTTTAGGTAAAAAAAGGGAAGATCTTTATGGGAGATTTTGAAGATCTTTCACCACGTTTAGAAGATTATATTCCGAGTTCCCAAAGACACTAAACTATTACGGTCCTTGTCTGTGTGTTTTTGTTATGTAGTAAGTATTCCGCAAATTTAATGTAATGTCCATGTACGTCAAGATACGGGTCTCTACATAACATGTCAATGTGTATAAAAAGAAAAATGATGAAGCTCAGGAGAAGAAAGGTGCTTCAGTCGTGCCCTCTATGGAAGGGAGGAAGGGTAGTTGTATGGATAGGATGGATTACTCTTTCTTTCCACTTCATATGGAGACATATTCATAAAATAAATTGAAATCCAAATAATTTTAAAGCCACATCATGGTGGGTGTTGCGTTGGAACATTCCTTGGATTTTCTCATTTGCGCGGAAGAAGAAACTATGGAACATGTTTCGTATCTTAAAGTAATTGAATAATAAGTCGCTAAAATGATGGGGAGAACACTATATGACTCTCAATGTGGACCAATATGACAGGATATCCCGAATATCTAAATATTATTTTGGGGTTTCAATAATGTGACGATCAGTCTGGAAGACTATATTGAGTCTTTTGACAAGATGACCCTCCGATTTGAAGGCCTTATAATGGATGCGCCTACAACTAAAATCTCATGTTTTCCTTGGAAATTTTTTATTGAAACAAACATGGGTAATATAAAGTTATTCTTTAATGAATTTTGTTACGTTAGTGGTTTTAGTTGGTTTGGCTATGAGTAATTCCTGTACATGTTTTCTATACTTCTGGATCCACTTTTGTTCAGTGTTGTTATGATGTTTGGTGAAAATATTCCAGAAATCTACTTGGATCATCTTTGAATGAGGATCAGACCATGATTTCTTCATCAGTGTTAGACTTTTGGATTTGGATGCTTGAGATGTTATGGATTTACCATCAGTTTCATGCCCATTCACTTATCCCTGAGACTCTTTGTCGATGGGTCCTACTTTAGTGAAGGCTTTTCATCAGGGGGAATCTATTTCGGATTGGCAGATCCTATAGTTGGTTCTGGGTTATTTTTCCTGTGAGGTTTGTTTTGTGGTTCTCATGATGGATTTTGGGGTTTCTTACTTTTCCCTTAAAATTGTTTTCACATCAAAAAGTAATTTTTAGTCCATTTTTATTGTAGATTATTCTCAATTATTTGATCTTTTACGGATTATAATGGATCGTAAAATTAATAAATATATTTTAACGAAATAAATTTTTATATTAGTTACCTCGAAAATAAAAAGTATTTAGATACCAACCAAGATAAAATTACTTCTTATATCATGATCTTTCATTCTTGTAAATCACGTTATTCTGAAAATTTAATTGTAAATAAATCTATTTAATGACTACATTAAATATCTCTATATATATTTGAACCATTAGAGACATCACTCATCTTCGATTAATAAGTAATATTTTCTAAATAATTCATCAAACTATTCCTAAAATCATACCTTTGAAAAAAAACTTCCTAGTTGAGGAATATATTCCTTTATAATGATAAAATTGTGTTTCAATGAAAATATCTAAAAATTATTTTTTTACTTCATTCATAACATTTTCATCAAAATAGGTATCACACATTAGATATTATTTGAAAAAAAGATAAATTTTCAAACATCAATATGTATGATCTTTTCATTAACATGTATTATTTTTCATTCAATGAATATTTTATTTCATTCCAACAATAAGATATCAAAATAATATTTTGTTTTTATGGTTTTTAAAAATTAAATATATGTTTTTTTGTAGAATTTAATGGAATATTAAAATTTTATGTGCATGTTTGATTTTCAATATATTATAAATTTTTAATAAAAAAATAAAATTATAATACATTACTGAATTATAACATGAATAGTTAAATATTTATTTCATACTTTGAAAAATATTTAGTGTTAAATGATGTTACAAAAAATTCAATGCATATATAATGTTTAATATATTAAATGTTGTTATAATGTACAATTTTCATTTATTTCTATCTAAATTCTTTAAAAAATCATTTTTATATGAGGCATTAAATACTTTTACAAAATTCTGTTGATATATATACAACTAAACATATATTTGGAATATAATTTAATATATAAATGGATATCATGAAATCCACATAAATTTAATTCATCATTAAATAAGAAAGGGATTTGGTGAGAATCAAAATATAAAATATATGAGAGTCAGTTGTTGTACAAACAAATTTGCAAACAATCATACCTATTTTGATGATCAGGATAACTATAAAAATGGAATAATAACTATTAAAATTTTATAAACTATAAATAATAGTTAAAATTGTCAATTATATGGTTTAAATTTTTAATAATACCTTTAATCTCTTAATCTAGAACATTTTTTTATAACAAATATAAAATTTACGATTGGCTATAACACAATTAATATTTTACACTTAAATGAAAACTATTATAATATAATGTAGAATATTATAAGAATATTTATGTGTGTGGTACTAATAAATGACAACATCAATTAACTATTCAATGAAATATATAAATAATTAACTAAATTTCATCAAAATAGTTATCAATTGGATTTTAAATATATATTCATAGAAGTAGAGGGTTTGGGTTATTCAATATTAATGTATTATTCAATATAAACCATTATTCATTATATTTTTGATGTCTTAGGATAAGTTCAATAATAATTAAATATGTCCCTAAATGGTCCAATACTTTATGTATTTATATTTTCATCAATAACGATTTCTCAATTCTTCTATCATTAATGTTACTTGAAATATTTTCATAGAATGATATTTATCTTATCTATACAATATATTATTAGAATTAAATGATGTTTTTGTTAAGAATAATATTGTCTCTTTTTCAATATGTATCATGATTGTTTACTCATCATGAAAATTTGGAGGCTGTCTATATACCATATGTTCCCATTGAAATTAATAATTAAAATCATCTATAGATATTAAATTATATTAGATGGAAAATCAAAAAATATCCCCTTACAATTCTTAATATGGTTTCAGTTTTTCCAATGGTAGTAATAATTTTTTTATTATAAAAATATTATATAAAATGTTCCCAAATTCCAAAAATATTGTGAAACATTCAACAATGATGTTTTCAAGAATAATTTTCTAAGAAATTGTCTAAAAATATCAATATGTATTCTCCATTTCATTCATATATTCTTTTCAAACAAAATTGACAAAGAACTGATGAAGCTTGTCTTCCTATGCATATGAATTTTTTAACATCAAGTCACCTAAATATTAATAAAGAATGTAAATAATGTTTAAATGATGTTATTCACTAATATTTAATTGATCTTTGTTTTAGTATAATCAACAATTTGTTTTTATGAGTTTTAATGATTAACAAATAATTTATTCAACATTAGAAATGTATTTTTAGGGAATTGAAGTGGAACCTAAATATTTCTAGAAACTGTTGGGGATTACTCTTATGATGACTTAGATTATGAATAATAAAGATCCTCAAGATTATCAGAATCATTTTTTGATCATCTTTTAACGAATATTAGAATTCCTACATCCATATAACATTTAAAAAAGTTATATACAGTGTGTCTATAAAATTTTTATTCAAATAATCAAATATTAACAAATATATTTGTTCATAAAATGAAGGAAACCCATAAGGGTTTTTTTCTAGTTTTTAAAACCCTATAATCTTTATGATGTTTCTTCTAGACATGAAATTTCAATTTCAGATACAATTTATTACTCCAAAAATTAAATTCATAACCATATGTATTTAAATATTGACATATGTATTGTGTAAAATCCTCAATGCACTCATATAAATATTTATATATATCCAATATAACTATATCACATTATAGAATAATAATTATATTATTCATCAATACATGTTGAATATTTCCTATAATAGAATCTACATGGTATTCGATTACCATTAATTATTTACATGTAGATTAAGAAGCATTTGTTTGGATATATTTTTTTTCTTTTTCCAATTTATCTTATACATTGGACATTTATTTAAGCGCAATTTTCAAAGAATAATTTTAGACTGACTGGAATGGTTTTGTATTATTTTGTAATTAATATTGGGTTTTAAACAAATCTTCTTTTAAAATCTTTCTTGATAAAATTAGTGATTTGAATTACCTAAAATTTTATTAAGTAATTGAATTATGTTTATACATTTTCAACTCTTCTCTAGCTTCATTTAAATATGTTTTTATGAATGAAATTTCAATATATTAGAGTAGATATTCCAAGATTCTACTAGCTTTGAAATATAAAATATCATCCATAAATTATTTCTTATTTTATTTCCTTACTAAACGTGAAAGGATTTCATAATAAACCAATATTTTAATCCATATGATAAAAGGGATTTTCAAATGAATTTATCTATTTTAAATAGATTATTATTAAAGATTATTACTTTAATTTTTTTTCAAATCATGGATAATCAACAGTCTCAATAGTATCCTAAGACCCATAATCATTTTAACTAATATATTTTCCAATATTAGTCCATTAGATAAAGGTTATGTAAATCCTTACTCTTTTGTGCGTCTTCAATTTTAGATGAATTAGTGTGGATTATTCATTTTGATAATTGTGATTTTTATTCTTATTCATGAGAGTTGGAGTGTATAGATAAAGTGTTTTTGGTTGTTTTTTAGTCTTGATAGGTGCATCTATTTCCTGGATATGTCTCACAATCTTTGTGTATTTTATGGGGATCATCCCATAGTCCATATTCTGGGATGAATGTTTTTTCAAACCAAGTAGTCACACAAACGTATTGAGTTTTATTGTTAAATTTTTATAATTCGAGGATTAATTTCATATAAAACACATTGGTTAAAGGAAACATAATGGAATCCATATAAAACATAGTAGGGTTTCATAGACTTATAACATCACACAATGATGGAAAATGATTGTTGAAAAATTGTGAGAAAATATTCAAACTATGAAAGTAAAAATTTTAACAGCTTATGAATTGTTTGGTAAACCAAGTGGCCCTTTCATGAATATGGGGTATCAATATAATGATCATAACACATGTTTGGTGCATAGTTTTACCAAAAATGTGTCTAAATAATATGGTAAATTAAATTTTAAATGTCCATTTATCCCATGTGAATTTTTAAACCCCCACACTTCCTTTTTCCTCCCTCATGAATGACTAAGCTTGGGGACACCCTTAAACATTTATTCAGTGTCAATACATATATATGAGGATCTTTAGAGTTTTTTTTTGGTTTTTTAGGAAATTCCATTAATTTATTTGTTTTTGTTCATTATTTTTCATTTTCCCTCCCGAATTTAATTTCATTATTTTTGGTATTTTTTCATATTCCAATGGATCAATGTGGAATCAACTAATTTTAATGGGGATTCATTTATCCTAATTATTGGAAATCCTAAGATGGTATCTATATGATTTCCTAATCCATATAATTCAATTAACATTACCAATTGGTTTTTTATATTTCTTTTATAGGTTGAATAAAATTAAATTTAAATTAATTTATACTTATATGTTAGGTCCATGGTCTTGGATGATTCTATAGATGCCTTGTGGTCCCAGTATGTGTGGTTGGTTGTACATATCAAAATATAGGAGAATTAATATGGTATTTTGATATTTATGAGTAATTAAATTAATTGTAAAATTAAATTATTATTATTTGAATAATTTGTAAATTAATTATAATTAATTGTGAGATTAGTTTTTGTGATTTGCGGTGTCACGTAGATGGGAAATAGTCATATGATCATCAATGACCTCGTTAAATTCTTCGAATTAGTAAAATAAAAAAATAATGAATTAATTGTTAAGGCATGTGGTATTTTTTACATACCCCATTGGTGTTTTAATCTATTTATTTATTCGATGAATGTGATGTCCAGTATCACCAAAAATGGAAATTAACCCATAAATTTTGAAAAATATTAAAAATAATTTAATTATTTAACTAGTTTATAAATGTTCTATGGGTCATGGTGGACCCTCAGTAAGTGTCTTGATTTTCATATCCACAAATAGATGATAATTTTTATTTAGTTTATTCCTTTTCATATAGACCATAAGGGTAGAAAAAAATTAAATGAATGTAATAAAATATCCCTATTGTTGAAAAACATAGAGACATCCAAATAGATGTTCATGAAGAGTTTATATGGACATCCTTGATATTTTAAAACATAGAGTCCTTAACTCCTATTGGATAATCGAGTTCAATGTGGGAAAAGAATTAAGCCACCACTACAAAATGATTTTATTGGTGGGTAGACTCGAGGAGAACAATGGATATATTCAGTGTTCAAACCAACCTATAGTGGCTGGGAATTGGGATAGGATTCAATATATATCCCTTATGTAATTTTCATAATAGGATAGTGAGGCCTCTATGACACTAACAATGTTTGGGGATGTTTTTTCCTATATGTTGTGGGTATTGACCTGAGGGACACAATTGTGAAATAAACTCCCATGAAGGGTTTAATGGGTAGAATTAGTGTTACGGGATCCTAATGGTTTCCCCCATTATGTGTTATCCTATGAGAGGGAACGTATCAGATATGAGTTATGATTATTGCGGGTTTCAACTAAAAAATACATTGAATGTGAACCAAGAGATTTTTTAGTGGGGTTATTTCACATCAATATATATTTTGAATCATGGAATACCAAAGAAATACACTTAAGAACCGGCCTTAATATCTGATATATAGTTTGTATTTTTTATCACATACTCCATGGAATGAAATTTGATATGGTTTTTAATGATTAAGATTAAATCAGTGTTTTAAATGTGAAATCTATTATGATTCCCTAGGAAATATCCTTGGATCTCAATGTGTGGAAATGAAACATGTTTTTTTGACAAGGAAATACAATGAGATTATGGGTGATATCTAATGCCTTGGATGTTGAAATGCCAACGTCTAGGTCTATATGGTTTTCATAGATGTTAGATAATTGTCCATTGATCCGTATAACTACATATTAATGATTTTATAAGATGATATAGAATTGACCAAGTGACTGGATATATGGAATTTCTTTATAATCTCATGAATCAAATACTGAGAATAATGTATACTACTATATTGGAAATAATTATAGGTAAACGTTTTATACTTTGTATACACATTATTTCCTACTTTATGTTTTTAGGAATTGATATTTGGGTATGAAATTTTGTAATAAATACTTCATGAAATTTTGAGAGACACCATGACACTAGGTGAACTAAGGTTGGGTCGATCCCACAGCTACAAAACATTCTTTTAACATCGTTAAAATTAGTTAGTGTCATTACTAGAAAAGAACTGACTATGAGATCTCAATTACAAGAACTAATATTTTATCCGTTCTAGAAAATTGATAATAAAGGGGTCATTTATATTCTATTTTATAAGAAATTTTTAATTGGCCAGTTATTAGTTATTTTAGAATCATGGATAAAGAACCCCTTTATCAGTGCTTTTATTTAGTGTTGATAAAGGGGTCCTTGATCAGCCATACTAAATAACATGATAATGGACGTCCATTATGAGTAATTCTAAAAGTGCTGATAAATGGATCCTTCATAATATCTTTTAGAATTTATTATCAAAGGACCTTTAACATTTATAATACAATTGCTGATAAAGGGTCGCTTTATCAAGGCTAGGAAAAGTGCTAATAAAGAGGGCATACTGACGCGTGCTGTTAAATTTATAGTGCACTACAATAGTAGATTCATTAACAAAAATTTGGTGAACGTATTTATTTTAAATGAAATAAAACATAAAAAAAAATAATATAAAAACTATATAATATACATATCAAATATTTGTACGCAAATTTACATGAACAACTAAAAATTAACATCAAAATTCAAAAATATCCCTACTCCTTTTTCTCTTTACCGCAACACCCATTCAATCTTTATCAAAAAAAACCACCCCAACTTGAGAAAAAGGATCCACCTGTATAAGGAAAAAATTATTATCATAGGAACACTATCAAAAATATATTACAAATAATATATCAATTTTAAATGAATCTTTGACTCATTCTAGGAACATAATATATCATGTTGAATTGTGGTTTATTCTTACATGTCACCCCATTTATATTTTATCTTCAATAATTAGCTATGTAAAAATTAAATAAATATGTAACATATAAATATGTAAAGGAAATTTATTAATTAATACCATATAGAATGATGATAACACAATCTGAGATTGTTTTCTAGATCTTAGTGATGTGATGCACATTTTAAAATTAAATAGCACATGAATATTGAAAACATGAACAATGGGTCATATGGACAAAATTATGTGTTATTTTAACGTGATACTGATTCATTCATATGTCTAATGAAAAAAGTATCATTTTATAATATTATTGATATATACTGATCATGTTTTCTTTGTTTTTAGTATGTAAAAACATTTTTTACTAGAATGTCAAATGTAAACTAATAATAGACAGTTTGAGTCATACTAAGAACATTGTGAATTGGATTTAGGTACATATATTTTTTACTTCTCAATAATGAGTAAAGGATTATTTACATATAGTATAAAAATTATCTGAATTCATTTTAAAAATATTGAGTATATCAAAATTTTAATATATTTTTTTTCAATTTAAAATAGACACACATTGACTGATATGAGGAACACAATGACTTGTATTGAGGATTAGCAACTTCATACGCATCCAAAATATATTAGGGATTATTTTCCTTTTGTAACAAAACAACATGAATGTGTTTACATATTATTAGTATGTCACTAGTGTTTTTACTAAAATAAATGACTATTTAATATAAAAAGAACAAATTGGTGGCATACCAGTCACAAAAGTTTTCAAATTTAGTTTATAATATTTATTACAGATTAGAAATATCTTATTGATCATCGTCCAAAAATATCAAAACAATTTGAATTTGAACTATATTTATTGAGTATGTTTTTTAACCTAAATTAATGTCATTTAAAAAAAATACATATATAGGGGCCTATCGGCCACACTGTGAGTTGGATTGAGGTGTGTTTGATTCTTACACATTGAAAATGACTTATGTATATTTTTCATAATGTATCAAAACAATTCAAATGTTTTTTCTTGGATTTGAATATTTCACATGGATTTTTATAATAAAAAATAATTTTAAACTATTCACACACACATTGAGTCATACCAATCACATCGTGTGCTGTTTTGATGTTAGACTAAATCCAACACATCTAAAACGACATATGAACCACTATCCTAATATATCCGGACAATTTGATTTTGTTTTATTTATTTTTATTTAGTGACATTAGTTTTGAACAAAAATGCAAATTTTAAATAGATGTAGAAGTCATTAGGTTATATTTGGGACACCATGCATCTTATTGAGGAGTCGATGATTCATAAACATAAAAAAGTGACATCTCCAACATTTTCATAATGTATCAAAACAATCAAGATAGTTTTTTTTTATTTTAATGATGAAAGTTGTATTTGTAATAAAATTAAAGGATAATTTTGATAAAAATAAACACTTTGAAACCACTAGTCACAAAATTTATCTTCATGATATGTGGATTACCGTATCATGTCACATATTATGAATAGATCATTATCCATAAATATCAAAACAATTCAAATGTAGTTTTATTGTTTTGAGTTTTTTAGTCCTTTTTTTTACTAAAATTAATGTCATTTTTTTAAAATAACTTATGAGAGTGTCCCAGGGTTTACATAGAATTATATTACACTATTTTAGAGGAATATTTAGTACATTAAAAAAATATGTTACCGAGGTCCATAATAGATTAGTTTTTTTGGAAAATATGTAAACAAAATATTCTATCCTGCTGAATGATCATAAACATCTCTAATAAAGATCTCCATAATTAGTACATCTACCTAAAACCATTACTCATAACCTGGTGGAAGTAAACATAAAAAAGGGTTGATCTCAAATGCTTAGTAAGGGTAGATAAAAAAGATATAGAAGCATAAACATGAGAATAAGGAATGAGAACATGATCATGAAAATAGAAAATCATTCTCTTAAAATCAAAGATCATACACATGAATCATATGACAAAGATTGAATGTTCATAATAACTGAATCTTAAGGAAATAAAAAACATTTGTGTTGAAAGCATGAAATAAGAATAAAATATGTAATTTTGGAAGAAACATAAGAAAATACAATGATTTCTATTGTAGTAATGTTGTTTCTTCTAAGACCATGTTAGTGGATAATGTCCTTTATTAAACAAATTTCACACCCCATTCTAGCCCTATGACAACCCTGCTTTTTATTACAACTTAATCATGATTTATTACATAAAACATCACTTGATACAAAAAAGAAGATCGAGAGGTTCAATGTATTTGGGGCTTAGTATCATTACATAAAAACATAAAACATGAAATTCAACATCTTTATTGAAAACGTCCTTTACATGACAACTACATTCCTTCATTCTTAGCATTGCATGGGATAACCTGAGGACATGCATAAGAAAAGGGTGAGCTATAAAGCCAAGTAAAGTAGTACACATGGAATAACATGAAGAGTACAATACAGGTTAGATAATAGTCATATCAATAGATCATAAGAGAAACATGAACATAAAGGCATGATAAAGCATGATAATCATACATGGAAATGTGGCAACAACACTTAACATGGATTTAGCATGAGCCAAGGCCCATTGTACAAGGAGCATGAGTAAATACTCATTGCACATAAATCACGAGTAAAACCTCATTACAATTGAATTATAATGAGTAAACACTCATTGCAGATGACGTATCATGATACTATACTTTACCCAATGCATTGAAGCGCTATAAGGGTGCACCATTCTTAAACATTTCATTTCATGCATAAGTGTGCCACATGGATTCTTAAAACATAATCATTTATTCCACGATAAAGGAATGTGGAATTCATACATGAAACATTATAATAAATATTTAAATGTGCATAAGGTAGAATACACTTGAGGGAGAAATGGACATGGTATTCACTACACAATGGCATTGGCTTAGAAAATGGGTGTGATTTCGCCAGCATAACGACATGACATAAGAATTCATAGAAATGGTTGATGAGAGAGAAAGGGGTTCCTAATAATATTTACATGTAATGGAAATTAATAAGGTCATATGTATGCATTTCCCAACATTTGTAATGGAATTTAGATTCATGATACAAAATTATTGATTGAATGTAAATGAGGAGAGAGAAGTTCCTTTCGAAATTTTGGCATAGTAACGGGTGTACATGGGATGAATTTAATGAGAGATAAAGGGGTATCCCATCATTAAAACATAAATAGGAAAGTATGAGGGTGTTTATAAACCATACCCCAACATTTATAATTGAAATTAAAAGGGCAAAACAACATAACGAAAATTGGAAAAAAAAAAGAGAAAGGAAGAAAAAACCCTTACTTGGAAGTGTTCTTCCAAAGGCTACAAAGAGGCTTGTGAGAGGCTACTTGGGAGCTTGAGGAACCTTGGAAGGATTCTAGAGATAGTAGGGTAGATGTTAGACGACATCCAAAGGCTTTGAGTGAGGAGGAAGTGGGATCTTAGGTGGGTTTATATAGGTAAGGCGAGGGAATTCTTTATTATTTATGTTTGGGACCCATTATATTAAATTAATCCCAACCAAAAACAATCCCATGGTTTTTGCCCATGGTTTTTGGAAAAGGGAATAGGAAAATAATATTTTATAAGTCAAAGGTCCGATAATCTTAAAATATTAGGGTTGCTTATGTGGAGGTGAGTCACAGTCCCATGGAAATTAATTTAAAAAGACAAGGTGTTTAATAATCCTTGAGAGGTACATTAATGCTTTGATACATAATACAAACAAACCCAAAATCACATTATTTTGATGGTAAATAATATATTGGCCGAACATAAATATTATAGTATTTTATTACATCACTATTGGGTCATTATGATGTCATAAAACACATTATATATTTAAACTGTATTTAATTTTTACTCAAAAATTGGACTATCTCCGAAAATTATGAAAAATTCACCGTTGGATAATTTCGATGTCATGATTCCAAAAATAACATTTATTTTATATAAATAATTTTCTAAATATGTTAATTTTCACTTTTAAAATAAAAACAGATAGTTATAAAAAATTCACGGGTTTTTTCAAAAATAGCTTTCAAACCATAATAAAAATTATAATTGAATTCATACAATTACAAGATAGTTTTTATATAATAAAATTAATCTTATAATAACAATATCATTATTTTATTAAAATATTATTTAATTCAAAAATCCATTAATTTAATAAAATATATTTCTTAATTAAATAATAACTAAAAACACCATTTTCACTTTAAAAACTATTTATAATTTATCAATAATGACAATAAATTATATTCATTATTACATAAAAAACAAATGTACATGAACATAGTACTATTGATTAGTTACATAACCCTTTAAAACAGCCACACAATACCTAAGGTTTTGGTGTGTGATGGTGACAGACTCTTGGGGTGGCTCTGATAACATCGCTTGAGTGGAAATTTCTATTAACATCCACTTCTCCCGTAGACAGTCCGGTTGGAGCTTGACATGGTGAAGATCAGCTTCATCTTGGTCAAGAGAAAAGCCCAAGGACACCACCTCTTTTCCCTGCTCTAATAAATGGGCTTCGTATGGGGAAATTCTACTGGATGAGGCCATCACTTTCTTTGTCTATGTAAAATTGGACGTGTTAAAGCCCTATATTTATACTAATCATGTGATCACTTTTCAATGACTATAAAAGTAACAGTCACAATTATTATCATAAAACCAATGAATATGGAAATTTATAAAAACATTTTATATAATGATTCATTTAATAAGATCAATAGGGATTTTCCATTAATGAAACTTTGGGTCATTACAATATTCCCCCCTTATGAAATTTCTCCATTGAAATATTCCTTTTCCCACACTAAAATAGATGTGGGTAACTCAGCTTCATCATTTCCTCCAATTCCCAAGTCGCTTCTTCAAACTTGTGGTTTCTCCACAACACCATGATGTGGGGCATTGTCTTATTTCGTAGAACATTTTCTCTACGATCTAGGATCTTCACTGGTTTCTCCTCATAAGAAAGATCATTTTCCAATTGTACCACCTCATAAGAGAGTACATGTAAAGGGTTTGGTACGTACTTCCTTAAGAGGGATACATGAAAGACATCATGTACATTGGGCATAGTAGTTGTAAGTTCTAGTTGATAGGCCACAACCCCGACATGATAAAGAATCTCGAAGGGGCCGATGTACGTTGGACATAACATCCCTTTCATTGAAAACCTCATTACATTCTTCCATGGAGATATGCGTAGAAAACCCATGTCTCAAACTTTAAACTCAAGGTCTCGTCGACAATTATCTGCATAACTGTTCTGTCGACTCTGGGCTGCCTTGATATGCTACTGAATGGTTTTCACCTTCTCCACCATTTCCTCGACCATTTCTGGTCCAAGAAGCTTATGTTCACTGACCTCATCCCAACATGTCAGTGTTTTGCACCTTTTCCCATACAGGTCTCCATATGGTCCCATTTGGATGCTCGAGTGGAAACTGTTACTATAAGAGAACTCAACCAGAGGAAGATGTTGATGAAATCATCCTTTAACGTCCATTGAGCATGCTATCAACATATCCTCAAGTGTTTGGATAGTCTGCTCGGATTGGACATCAGTTTGAGGATGATAGGTCGTACTAAAGTTCAGTTTAGTATTCAGAGCATGTTGAAGACTCTTCCAAAACATAGTGGTGAATCTTGGATCTCGGTCAGACACAATAGATAGTGGTATTCCATGAAACCATACCACATCCCAGAAATATATCAGTGCCAGTTGATCCAATGAGAAATCCTCCAGAATTGCAATAAAGTGTGCAATATTTGTAAGACGATCCACAACAACCCAGATTGCATTGTTGCCATTGGATGTCCTCAGAAGTCTAGTGACAAAGTCCATGGTGATGTTTTCCCATTTCCATTCTGGTATGGGAAATGGTTTCATTAACCCCTTAGACTTCTGCCTCTCTACCTTCACTTGCTGACACACCAGGAACTTTGATATATATTTAGCAATCTCCTTCTTCATATTATCCCACCAAAAGTTTTCTCGGAGATCTTGATACATCTTTGTGCTCCCTGGGTGAATAGAGAAATTTGAACTATGTGAATCATCCAAAAGTTCCTTCTTCAGCTCTGAACTTGATGGAACACATTTTCTTTTCCCAAACTGCACAATTCCTTCTTCATTAACATTAAACTCTGAAGTTTTCCCTTTTTTGATAGCTCCCACTTTTTCTTGAAATCCCACATCATCCTTTTGAGCATCCTTTATCCTTTCCCAAAGAGACGGTTGATCAATAATTTGTGAAAGGATTGATGATGTTCCCTTCTCTATGATTCCCATGTCCATCTTCATCATGTCTAGGAATATTGTATCCTTCTTAATTCTCATCACTGATAGAATCGCTGGATCCTTTCTACATAGGGCATCCACCACCTTGTTCGCTTTCCCAGGGTGGTAATAGATTGAAAAGTCATAATCCTTGATGAGATTTATCCATCTTCTCTGGCGCATATTATGCTCTTTCTGTGTGAATATATATTTAAGACTCTTGTGGTTAGTATATATCTGACATTTCTCTCTATGAGGATAATGCCGCCAGATTTTCGAGGCAAATATCACCGCCGGATACTCCAGATCATGCGTTGGATAGTTCTTCTCATGGATTTTCAACTGCCTTGAGGCATAGGATATCACTTTATCATTCTGCATCAGCACACATCCTAAGCCCTTCATCGAAGCATCACTGAATACCACAAACATTTCTCCACTTGTGGGTAAAGTGAGTACGGGCATAGTGATAAGCCTCCTTTTCAACTCCTTGAAACTTTCTTCACATTCATCACTCCAAGCAAACTTTAATCCCTATAGAGTTATCTTTGTAAGAGGGTTGAAAAATCGTGAAAAATTTCTAACAAATCATCGATAATATCTAGCTAACCCGAAGAACTACGGATATCCGTTACCGATGTTGGCCTCAGCCATCCCTCAATTGCATCTGTTTTGGAGGGATCCACAGATATCCCATTGCATGTGATGATGTGGCCCAAGAATGAGACCTCCTTCAACAATAAATCACACTTGCTGTACTTTTCATAGATCTTCTTCTTACACAAAGTCTCTAGTACAGTTCTTAAATGCTCCTCATGATTCTCCTTAGTTTTGGAGTATATTAGAATATCATCAATTAAGACTACCACAACTTTGTCTAGGTAATCTCTAAAGAATATATTCATCATGTCCATGAAGATTGTTGGAGCATTGGTGAGTTCGAAAGGAATTACTATGAATTCACAGGGCACGTATCTTGTACGAAAAGCAGTCTTGGGGACATCTTCCTTCTTCACCATTACTTGATAATATCCCGACCACAAATCTACCTTGGAGAAGAATGGTGCTCCATGTCGCTGATCGAACAAGTTATCAATTATTGGGAGAGGATACTTGTTATTTATCTTGATTTTGTTAAGCTCACGATAATCTATGCAATGCTGTATGGACCCATCCTTCTTCTTGATGAAGAGGACTGGTGCACCCCATGGTCAAGTGCTTGGGCGTATAAACCCTTTTTCTAGATTCTCCTATAGTTCTTTATTCAGCTCTTCAAGATCTACAACGACCATTCTATATGGAGCCTTGGATATTGGTAAAGCACCAGGTATATGTTCAATTGCGAATTCAACATCCCTTCTAGGAGGGAGACCAGTCAGTTCCTCGGGAAACAATTCAACGAATTCCCTCACAATAGGCTTTTCTTCAAAGACGGTTTCATCCTTGGACTCAATCATCGGAGCCAAATACGCATGCTCATAGGGCAGTAATATCCACTCTTGAGATGATGGATCTAAATGAGATTCATCTTCCTCCTTACACTTGTAAGGAATTGGGGGTCGATTCTCCATATGGAGTGTGATTTCCCTATCCCGACAATTTTTGTTGGATCTGTATAAGGAAATCCAATCCATGCCAAGAATTGCATCAAATTCCACCAAAGGGAGTATGATGAGGTTCACTTGGAAATTCAATCCATAGATTATAACAGGGGAGGACTTAAATTCCTGGGATGCAATGATTGCCCCATTTTCCGTACACACTGACATCTTCACTTCCATGATTTGTGGTGGTGTTGGGATTGTTCTACTAAACTTTCGAGATATAAAAGAATGTGTAGAACCTGAATAAAAAAGTACATTCTCTATTCATGAATGAATAACTAGCTTACATATCACCACTTAGTTGTCGGGGTTCACTTTGGTAGAAGTGATGGAAAAAGCTCTTCCTTGCTACCTTGGAGGTTGTCAGTTGTCTCCCAATACCCTTTGATTAGGGAACTGATTTGAAAAATGACCTGGTTCTTTGAATTTGTAGCATTGAACAAAGAGTTGAGTTTCAAACGGAGTGTTCCTATCCTATGTTGCAGCCACGGGTCTTTCTTGCCGATAGTTAACTGCTAGGTTCCCTTCTCTTCCACACCTAAAGCATTTCCTTGTCCCCTTAAGGTAATTTCCAGGGTGCTTCTTTCCGCACTTTTGGCAAGTGGGGTGTTGGATCTTCTTACCACCATTGGATTTATCCATCTTCCCACCAGCATTGAAGTCCACCTTACGCTTCTTATCCCCGTGATACCCCTGTGTGTAACGCCCCGACCCCAGCTACCTAGAGTCGGTGCATTATTACATAACATTGGCATGATCACAAGAAAGATCAAATCCCGAAAGACCGATTGGTTTAGTAGCCTTGGAAACACTAGATATAATCATAAAGTTTTACATTACATTTCAAAGTGAAATACTACTACAACAACAAAGTCTTCATATCCACACTATTAACCCCTCATAATATCCCTGCAAGTCATTCATAATTTACTTCTTCACTACCTGGGAAAAATAAAACATAGAAAAGGGGTGAGCTCAAATGCCCAGTAAGGATAACAATATAGCGGAACATTCAAAATAAGCATAAACATTTAAGGCAATGAATTACTAAAACAAAAGCCTTTTAAAATTGAACTTCAACATAGTATGGCAAAAATAAAAATGAAATAATGCCATTTACTTATTCACATGGATATTCTACTAATCGAATAATCACATGCAATATCAATAACCACTTTCATAATGTTGGAATGCATAATGCCAGACTATCATAACCACATAGCCAAGGCCTCGTGCCAAGACTACAAATAAGATTTTGTCAAGGCCTTGTGCCAAGACACTAGTTTGTCTCATGAGACCTACCGATGCATCGAGGAGCTATAGCGGGCTCCACCCGTCACTTATTAAGTCCAATGCATTCCCATATGAAAAGGTTTAAACATAACATAAACATTCGTATTAAAACTAGCATACGAAATGTCAATAATTTCACCATAAACTATGAATGGTATAAAAATAGCACATCCATAGTCAAACATATCACAAAACCTTCAATACAATATAGAAGTTTTGTATCATAATAAATCAACTTCAAATAATCTTAAAATCCATCAAAGGATGTTGACATAGATGAAATCAAAATTCTTTTTAAAGAAATATCTCCTTTCATTTTGAAACCATTTAAGATCCATATAAAATAAAACATTTTCTTTGAAAATATTCTTATAAGCTTGTAAGGAAATCTTTGAAGATTTTATAACGGCGTAAAATAACCGCACCCGCCGTATAAGTTAAAAAAAACATTCTTACCTCAATTCTGTCGAAAAGGTTAAAAAGGACCTTGATTTGAAAACGACGGAAAGATTCCTTTATAAACCTCTTATAAAAAGTCAAACAAGAGTATGAATGACTTTAACCCATATTCTTGTAAATAGTAAAAATGTTTTGAAATACATTTTTAAGAAAACATGGATGTGGATGATAAAGAGATCCCAGTAGATTATTACGTATAAACAACCTCGGATAATGAAGAGATTGTGAAATAACCCTTACCTTGTACTTTTCCTTGGTTGGGGTAGGTTAACCTCCTGTATAATGGTGAAATAATTGTTATTAAATTATACAAGAATCATATATATTAATATGATATCATATATGATCTTTTAATATTGGTATCTTAGTATTATCGTTGTTTCGGGTGTTAACTTACTTGTTTTCTTTCATATGTTTTGTTACGTAAGACATGTTTGTAAAGGATAGGTTGTATATTATTCATATCCAGAATGATATCAAGTCCTTAAACATCATTTTTAAATCATCAAATGATAATTATACTTTAATGGTTACGATGGAGAATGAATCTCATCGCGTTCGTGGAGACGGTAGTCCGTACGTACGTACGAGCGACAATATCATTCTTTTGATATTAAAATAATATATAAATGGGTGGTATATCATATATACAGAATAATTAACATGTTATATTTATTATTTACATGAGTTACACATCATTATTATACCCATCCAAATAATAATATATTGAATAACAATTACACCACGACGTGGAGACGGTAAGCCGTACGTACACACGTATGGTGACATGTTATTCAAAGGGTGGATATAATACTGAATATGGTTGTACCATATTTATAATAACATCACAGTATATGTAAGATACTGGAGTTATTATTTTAGAATGGTAAGAACAAAGGAAGAAGAAGTGGAAGAAGAAATGAACTTAGAAAAGGGTGGTGAAATCATTACCTCTTCTTCGGATTCTTCCTTTTGATTTGATCAAAAGGGCTCCTTATGTTGGCTTTCGGATCAAACTAAGGCCTCTAGGTTGTAGTGAGGGATGTTGGGAGAGTATTTGGGCAGAGTTTGGCCGAACCAAAAGGCTTTAGAGGTGTGAAGAAATGAGAAGGAGGAGTGCCTTTTTATAAGAGGTGTGAGGGGCACCTTTGGAAAAGCTAGAAATATTAATTTATAATAAATTCATATTCGGTTTCTAATGGCTCCAAAATTGACTATTCAAAGGTTAAGGTGGGGATAGGTCGAAAACAACTCAACCAATAGAATTTAGACAGGTTTGGATACTTATATTAACCTTATCTTTAAGTATTAACTCTAAGTTAATTAGTTTCACTTTTACAATGTCTCTTTGTATTTTTATATTATATGGTTAATAGACTTACCATATACATACAAGAGACCCCCAAGTGGTCCATTAATGATTAACCTATCATAATATAAGTCTCTTGGCCGAACCTTAGATTTTTAGGAATTTAATATCAATTAATAATATAATATTTGTTTTAATAACTCTTTTATGTCAATTTTGACACTATTCAATAGTTGATTTTTGTGAAACTCATAACAGATTGATTACTTCGAACAAAGTCAATTAAATCAATCCTAATATATCATATTATCCTAGAAAATTAGTTTAATTCATTAAAAGTTTCATATTATATTTATTTGGGTATTTATAATATCAATTATGTTAATTTTTTACTATTTTAGTAATTACTGCATCATCATTGTGTCATAAATAAAATAAATTATTTAATGTCTAAAAATTATAAATAAAACATAATTATGTAGGAAATATTTTTATCTTTCTAATGAATATTTATAATCTTAAATCCAACTTATATAACTCTATGTAACAATTGTTTTTCTAAAAGATATATGCTTGTGTCATTTTTGTATTCATTTTGACTTAATTAAAATAAAGTGTCATTATCACTTACAAGTGGATCCATGGGGTCCCAAAATTGACACAAAGATGCCCATGGTCGACCATTTATCAACCAATAGGGTTAAGACACGTTTTAGGGTAATTTCGTATTATTATAATATTATTTTTTTTAACCCTTATTTACCGGATTTACCCTTAACCATGGTAAATAAAATATTTACCGCAATAATTATTCAAAATGTCTAAAAATAAAAGTTACCTATTTACACAATTTGAACATCCTGATTCCAAATATTGAATCCATTTTCCTAAATTCTAAACACAGAAGTGGCAGAAATTAATTTAAAATTAATTCCCGCTGTCAAAACAAAAAGCGTGTTTTTAAGAGATAATAACTATCAAAAGATTGACACTTGTTTATGTTCGGTTTAATTGTAAAATTATGTCCAATGACCAACATTATATTAAATAGTAAAAATATATTCTAAATATACTTTAAAACCACTCAAATTCATAATTTATCACTATTAATTATTTTGATTAAAAAAGTTGTTTTTAATTAAAATTTAGTAATTTTCACTATTCATCAAAATATGAAAGTTATCCGAAAAGTACCAAAATTTCACCTTAGGCTAAATTTGATATTCCGAATCCAAAAATGAAGTCCATTTTAAAATATAAAATATATATAACTTCAAAAAGTATGTATTACTATTCATAACAGCTAGTTTGATTGGTTACGGTGTGTTAGAACTCGAAGTTGCGTACAACACACGCTACTGTTTTATTCAAAGGAATGCGTACCGTGGAAGCTTGGGATGCTTCATTTTAAATTTTTTGATGTCTCCATTTAGTCAAAAAGTTTAAAATATTGTATTTAAAAAGGTTTCACTATCAAAAGTTGATAAAAGTGCAATACTGAAAATGAATCTGTTCTTGCATTATGACTAAGAAACTCATAATATGGATTCAAAAATTATAAGGATTATATAAAGTTTAAAATTTAGTTAATACTATTCATGACCTCTTTTAATGGCTTTTTTTTTGGTATGTCATGGTGCAATTGAACTCGGTGTTGCGTGTAGTGCAAGTTATTAAATTATTTTGAAGAAATAACACACTATGAAATCTTGGGGTGTTACATTCTCCCCTCCTTCAATAAATTGCGTCCTCGCAATTTGAAATTTTTCTTCGAAAATAAATGGTTGAAAGTAGAAAATATATTTGTGGGAAAACCCACATCGGAAATTGGGTTACTAAAATTTAGTCTTAATATGAGGAAAAGAGAAATCAAAGGGTCACCACCAAATTATGATCTCGATTAGGAGAACATTGGTGGAAATTGGAGACATATAATCAGAGGAAAAACGTAAATATTTATAGATAGTGATTGAGGTCATCAATCACAAACAAGTATAAAATTGAGGTCCTTAAATTCATCAATCTATGATGAATTGAAATACCATCGGTTCAACAAAACATAGGGTATTAGGATAACACATTTTTGACGTTTCAAAGTATCCTAGTTGAAATCCCACATCGAAAAATGAATTAATGAGGCCTCTATTTAAAATAAAGAGTCAAAAGTATGAAGATTACCGAAAATAACACATACTAGGGTTCCATGTAGGAAAATATGGATATGGAAGAAAAATCTAACCATCAATTATCTGATGGAGAGTGGTAGAGAACATGGCTATAAAAAGGCCAACAATCCCAAAGCCAAAAATTAGTGATGATTTAAGGTACCATCTAGGAAAACATTTTTGTTCAAAGTTGCTTTTCTTAATATTGAGGAATTTATTTATGAGATTGGCTAAGATCATAAGGAGATATACTTACTTTATAATTAGAGTTTTATCCATTAATAAATTTCTACCACAAACTCATCTTTCACTCTAAAAGATAATAGAATGTAAAAAAAATTCTATTTACACTATTCGTATAGGGTTCTAAAATAAACGAATTTATAATTCATCTACATGATCTTTTAATAAAAACTACATTATTTAATCCAGGACATCTCATGGTCCAGTGGTAGGTGATACACCCTTGTCGCCCTTCAGTTGCGGGTTCAAGTCTCGCAGCCTTGCCGGACGCGACGGGTTGCCGCCCGACCTCCGGGTTGTCCTTTTATGGAAATCCAAAATAATCCAAACTAGAACTATCCAGAATACTTCTGTCCAAACTCACAGTCTAACATTTATAAGGAAGGTAAACATAATATAGATCCTTTTTACCCCGTAATATCATATGAATACCTTCATCATGTATTACCATATTCCTTATTGATTACATTCATGCTCCCTTATTCCATATAGAATGCTGGATATACTTCATCAATCCAAAAATGTTTTAAACCCCAACAATAATGGAATATACAAATCATTAATCAGCTTTAAGGTAGTCAAGAATATCCAATATAATTTATCCAAATCAATCATGTATTATTCCAGAATCACTACCTCGGTATCAGAACTATATTATGGTTTATCATTCTCTCAACCATATATTTTCCAAAAATTTATCCTGCTATTGAGCCACTTTTCTTTGTTCCACACAATCTCAAGTCCTTAATGAAATAGTACTGCAGTACAATCCTTATATACTCCATAATTATTATAACAAGTACATTGTTGATACAACACTCAATTGACATAATCAACATAAGAACTCTAATCATTCCTCTTCATCTGTGGTAGTATCATAACTTGATTATTATCCAATAGCATCATTTGCGTCATAGTCTGATGACTGGGACATAGGTTCGCGTAGTGTCCAAACTCCTTGCAAATGAAGCATTGTACATTTGAAACCATTTTCTTACCCTTGCAGTCACGTACTTTGTGCCCTTTTCCTCCACACATATAACAAACTCCCATTCCTTTCATGCAAGTTCCAGGGTGTTTCTTTCCACAGTTACCACATATGGGAAAATTCTTCTTTTCCCACTTCCCTTTATCCATCTTTCTCTCTTCTATCCTTTTCTTCTCTTACTTCCCTTCAAATCCATAGGACTCAGTAATCTCTTTACTTATCTTATCAATAAATGATATTATTTCTTCATATGATGACAATACATGGGAGACTATTTCTCTTATAAATTCTAGCTTAAGACCATGAAAGATATGATCCTTCCTTCTCTTTGGATCATGTGCATTTCCGGAGTTCTCATTCCTTCTACTGGGCGCCATTTCTAAACAATGGCATCAACTAGATCAGTTTATGAATCAAAATACATAATCCCATACTTATAAAACACTTAACATAAATTGAACTATTTATGGATATAATCCATAATCATTTTTTTTGAGGATGTATATACTCATAATCCCTTCAAAATGATTTGTAAAGAAAATGAGAGTTATCCTAAGCATATCCCCCGGGAGTGTCGTAACCAAGAGTGCAGCAAGGCCCGTTGTCGTGCACCAGTTCCCATTCGAGTCTAGCTCAAAGCGGTGTTTTCGGGTTTTACCCCTAGGTACATCTGTGCCAGAGCCGCCTCTACCTGCTCGTATCCAGACAGGGATGTATTGCTCGGAAAACTCACAAAATCTCTACAATACCAAAAATCTAGGAAGTTCTTCTATACTAATCTTCAAAGTTCATCTTAGGTCTACGTGCTCTAATCAGAGTTTATCTAAATCTAGCTTCCAAGGTTTGTACTAAACTTCCTCTGATACCAACTGTAACGCCCCGACCCCAGCTACCTAGAGTCGGTGCATTATTACATAACATTGGCATGATCACAAGAAAGATCAAATCCCGAAAGACCGATTGGTTTAGTAGCCTTGGAAACACTAGATATAATCATAAAGTTTTACATTACATTTCAAAGTGAAATACTACTACAACAACAAAGTCTTCATATCCACACTATTAACCCCTCATAATATCCCTGCAAGTCATTCATAATTTACTTCTTCACTACCTGGGAAAAATAAAACATAGAAAAGGGGTGAGCTCAAATGCCCAGTAAGGATAACAATATAGCGGAACATTCAAAATAAGCATAAACATTTAAGGCAATGAATTACTAAAACAAAAGCCTTTTAAAATTGAACTTCAACATAGTATGGCAAAAATAAAAATGAAATAATGCCATTTACTTATTCACATGGATATTCTACTAATCGAATAATCACATGCAATATCAATAACCACTTTCATAATGTTGGAATGCATAATGCCAGACTATCATAACCACATAGCCAAGGCCTCGTGCCAAGACTACAAATAATATTTTGTCAAGGCCTTGTGCCAAGACACTAGTTTGTCTCATGAGACCTACCGATGCATCGAGGAGCTATATCGGGCTCCACCCGTCACTTATTAAGTCCAATGCATTCCCATATGAAAAGGTTTAAACATAACATAAACATTCGTATTAAAACTAGCATACGAAATGTCAATAATTTCACCATAAACTATGAATGGTATAAAAATAGCACATCCATAGTCAAACATATCACAAAACCTTCAATACAATATAGAAGTTTTGTATCATAATAAATCAACTTCAAATAATCTTAAAATCCATCAAAGGATGTTGACATAGATGAAATCAAAATTCTTTTTAAAGAAATATCTCCTTTCATTTTGAAACCATTTAAGATCCATATAAAATAAAACATTTTCTTTGAAAATATTCTTATAAGCTTGTAAGGAAATCTTTGAAGATTTTATAACGGCGTAAAATAACCGCACCCGCCGTATAAGTTAAAAAAAACATTCTTACCTCAATTCTGTCGAAAAGGTTAAAAAGGACCTTGATTTGAAAACGACGGAAAGATTCCTTTATAAACCTCTTATAAAAAGTCAAACAAGAGTATGAATGACTTTAACCCATATTCTTGTAAATATTAAAAATGTTTTGAAATACATTTTTAAGAAAACATGGATGTGGATGATAAAGAGATCCAAGTAGATTATTACGTATAAACAACCTCGGATAATGAAGAGATTGTGAAATAACCCTTACCTTGTACTTTTCCTTGGTTGGGGTAGGTTAACCTCCTGTATAATGGTGAAATAATTGTTATTAAATTATACAAGAATCATATATATTAATATGATATCATATATGATCTTTTAATATTGGTATCTTAGTATTATCGCTGTTTCGGGTGTTAACTTACTTGTTTTCTTTCATATGTTTTTTTACGTAAGACATGTTTGTAAAGGATAGGTTGTATATTATTCATATCCAGAATGATATCAAGTCCTTAAACATCATTTTTAAATCATCAAATGATAATTATACTTTAATGGTTACGATGGAGAATGAATCTCATCGCGTTCGTGGAGACGGTAGTCCGTACGTACGTACGAGCGACAATATCATTCTTTTGATATTAAAATAATATATAAATGGGTGGTATATCATATATACAGAATAATTAACATGTTATATTTATTATTTACATGATTTACACATCATTATTATACCCATCCAAATAATAATATATTGAATAACAATTACACCACGACGTGGAGACGGTAAGCCGTACATACACACGTATGGTGACATGTTATTCAAAGGGTGGATATAATACTGAATATGGTTGTACCATATTTATAATAACATCACAGTATATGTAAGATACTGGAGTTATTATTTTAGAATGGTAAGAACAAAGGAAGAAGAAGTGGAAGAAGAAATGAACTTAGAAAAGGGTGGTGAAATCATTACCTCTTCTTCGGATTCTTCCTTTTGATTTGATCAAAAGGGCTCCTTATGTTGGCTTTCTGATCAAACTAAGGCCTCTAGGTTGTATTGAGGGATGTTGGGAGAGTATTTGGGCAGAGTTTGGCCGAACCAAAAGGCTTTAGAGGTGTGAAGAAATGAGAAGGAGGAGTGCCATTTTATAAGAGGGGTGAGGGGCACCTTTGGAAAAGCTAGAAATATTAATTTATAATAAATTCATATTCGGTTTCTAATGGCTCCAAAATTGACTATTCAAAGGTTAAGGTGGGGATAGGTCGAAAACAACTCAACCAATAGAATTTAGACAGGTTTGGGTACTTATATTAACCTTATATTTAAAGATTAACTCTAAGTTAATTAGTTTCACTTTTACAATGTCTCTTTGTATTTTTATATTATATGGTTAATAGACTTACCATATACATACAAGAGACCCCCAAGTGGTCCATTAATGATTAACCTATCATAATATAAGTCTCTTGGACGAACCTTAGATTTTTAGGAATTTAATATCAATTAATAATATAATATTTGTTTTAATAACTCTTTTATGTCAATTTTGACACTATTCAATAGTTTATTTTTGTGAAACTCATAACAGATTGATTACTTCGAACAAAGTCAATTAAATCAATCCTAATATATCATATTATCCTAGAAAATTAGTTTAATTCATTAAAAGTTTCATATTATATTTATTTGGGTATTTATAATATCAATTATGTTAATTTTTTACTATTTTAGTAATTACTGCATCATCATTGTGTCATAAATAAAATAAATTATTTAATGTCTAAAAATTATAAATAAAACATAATTATTTAGGAAATATTTTTATCTTTCTAATGAATATTTATAATCTTAAATCCAACTTATATAACTCTATGTAACAATTGTTTTTCTAAAAGATATATGCTTGTGTCATTTTTGTATTCATTTTGACTTAATTAAAATAAAGTGTCATTATCACTTACAAGTGGATCCATGGGGTCCCAAAATTGACACAAAGATGCCCATGGTCGACCATTTATCAACCAATAGGGTTAAGACACGTTTTAGGGTAATTTAGTATTATTATAATATTATTTTTTTAACCCTTATTTACCGGATTTACCCTTAACCATGGTAAATAAAATATTTACCGCAATAATTATTCAAAATGTCTAAAAATAAAAGTTACCTATTTACACAATTTGAACATCCTGATTCCAAATATTGAATCCATTTTCCTAAATTCTAAACACAGAAGTGGCAGAAATTAATTTAAAATTAATTCCCGCTGTCAAAACAAAAAGCGTGTTTTTAAGAGATAATAACTATCAAAAGATTGACACTTGTTTATGTTCGGTTTAATTGTAAAATTATGTCCAATGACCAACATTATATTAAATAGTAAAAATATATTCTAAATATACTTTAAAACCACTCAAATTCATAATTTATCACTATTAATTATTTTGATTAAAAAAGTTGTTTTTAATTAAAATTTAGTAATTTTCACTATTCATCAAAATATGAAAGTTATCCGAAAAGTACCAAAATTTCACCTTAGGCTAAATTTGATATTCCGAATCCAAAAATGAAGTCCATTTTAAAATATAAAATATATATAACTTCAAAAAGTATGTATTACTATTCATAACAGCTAGTTTGATTGGTTACGGTGTGTTAGAACTCGAAGTTGCGTACAACACACGCTACTATTTTATTCAAAGGAATGCGTACCGTGGAAGCTTGGGATGTTTCATTTTAAATTTTTTTATGTCTCCATTTAGTCAAAAAGTTTAAAATATTGTATTTAAAAAGGTTTCACTATCAAAAGTTGATAAAAGTGCAATACTGAAAATGAATCTGTTCTTGCATTATGACTAAGAAACTCATAATATGGATTCAAAAATTATAAGGATTATATAAAGTTTAAAATTTAGTTAATACTATTCATGACCTCTTTTAATGGCTTTTTTTTGGTAAGTCATGGTGCAATTGAACTAGGTGTTGCGTGTAGTGCAAGTTATTAAATTATTTTGAAGAAATAACACACTATGAAATCTTGGGGTGTTACACTGTGAGTCTCTGATATCCATTTCGACCTTGAGGGAACATCGGACAATTTCCTCACAGCTGTCAAAGTCACGTATCACTAATTCTCTCTGTTGGCTAGGCTTCAGCCCACCAACGAAGGAGTCACCCTTTCATTCGGGGGTAACAACAAAGCCGGAAGCGTATCATGCATGCCTTGTGAAGTGTTCCTCATATGCTCCAACAGATTCTTTGTCTTTTTGATCTAGGGAAACTAAGTCCCTTTCCATCTTAAGCCGGAGGGTGCACGGAAAATATTTATCGAAAAACATCTTCCAGAAATCCTTCAATTCCAATGCCTTGATCTCCTCATCAGGATTCGTATTTTTGATCAATGACCACCATTGATTAGCTTCACCCTCCATACAATAAGCTTCCAGGAGAACCTTCTCTTATTCAGAACATTGAAGGATTGAGAAGATCTTTTCAATAGAGTTGGTCCATTGTTCAACGATCGTGGGATCAGATGATCCACTAAAATTAGGAGGTCTTTGTCTCATGAAGGTCTCGATAGCGTCTTGTTCTTTCTTAGGGGGGTTTGGACGTTCCTCATGACCCGTGTTTCTATTCAATTCTTGAGTTATCTGAGAGAGAAGTGTGACAACGATTGTGGTTCCTTCTCCCATTGGATTGGGCATCTTATTAGTACAGTCATCAAACTAATCTTCACATCAGTTGTTAGCCCGAGTCCTCCTATTACCGGCAATTGGCGGGAATAAAAGGAATGTTAGGGGTAACACATAAAGGGTAATCCAAAGACAAAATCGGGTGACTTATAAATAAAATTTCTTTTCCTTTACTCATGAGTCTATAGGCTTCAATATAAGCTTTTCATGATCTACTTTCTAACATATAATCTTAGGGGTATTTTTTTGTAATTCCCTTAATAACGGTTCATACTAAGCTTGTGAATTTATCAAAACATATCCCCCGATAGTGTCGTAACCAAGAGTGCATCAAGGCACATTGTCGTGCACCAGTTCCCGTTCATATCTAGTTCAAAGAATTTTTTTTCGGGTTTTACCCCTAGGATATATCTGTACAAGAGACACCTCTACCTGCTCGTATCCAGACAGGGATTTATTTTCTTGATAACCCACTTACTCAATACTCACCAAAATTTAGGGACGTATTTATTGTAATTATTGTTATATCTAAGGCTTTACTAGGGTTTTCTAATACTAATCCCAAAAATAACCAATCATATCCGCTGATACCGAATATGACAACCCTACTTTTTATTACTACTTCAACATGATTTATTACATAAAAATTCACTTGATACAATAAAGAAGATCGAGAGGTTTAGTGTATTTGGGACTTAGGATCATTACATAAAAACATAAAACATGAAATAGAACATATTTATTGAAAACTTCCTTTACATGACCACTACATTCCTTGTACTTAGCATTGTATGGGATAACCTGAGGACATGCATAAGAAAAGGGTGATCTATAAAGCCCAGTAACGGAGTACACATGGAATTACATGAGGAGTAAAATACATGTTAGAAAATAGGAATATCAATAGATCATAAGAAAAACATGAAAATAAATTCATTATAAAGCATGATAATCATAACATGGAAATGTGGCAACAACACTTAACATGGAATTAGAATGAGCCAAGGCCCATTGCACATTGAGCATGAGTAAATCCTCATTGCACATAAAGCACGAGTAAAACCTCATTGAAATTGAATTAGCATGAGTAAACACTCATTGCACATGACGTATCATTATACTATACTTTACCCAATAATTAGAGAGCTATAAGGGCGCACCCTTATTGAACATTTCATTTCATGCATAAGTGTTCCAATGGATCATAAATCATGGATTCATAAAACATAATCATTTATTACATGATAAAGGAATGTGGAATTCATACATGAAACATTAAAATCAATAAGTAAATGTTCATAATGGTGAATACCCTTTATGGAGAAATGGGCTTGGTATTCACTACACAATGGCATTGGCTTAGAAAATCGGTGTGATTTCGGCAGCGTAATAGCAAGACATAAGAATTCATTGAAATGGTTGATGAGAGAGAAAGGGGTTCCTCATAATATTTAAATGTAATGGAAATTAAGGATTACATATGGATACATGTCCCAACAATTTTAATGGAATTTAGATTCATGATACAAATGTATTGATTGAATGTAAATGAGGAGAGAGAAGATCCTTTCAGAATTTCGGCATAGTAACGGGTGTACATGGGATGATTTTAGTGAGAGATAAATGGGTCTACCATCATTAAAACATAAAGAGGAACGTATGATGGAGGTGAAAAACCATACCCCAACATTCATAATTGAAATTAAAAGGGCAATACAACATAACGAAAATTGGACAAAAATGAGAAAGGAAGAAAAAACCCTTACATGGAAGTGTGCTTCCAAAGGCTTGAGAGAGGCTTGCGAGAGGCTTCATAGGAGCAGGGGGAACCTTTGGAGGATTATAGAGAGAGTAGAGAAGAGGTTGGACGAACTCCAAAGTCTTTGAGTGAGGAGTAAGTGAGAGATTGGGTGGGTTTATATAGGAAAGGTGAGGGAATTCTTTGTTATTTAGTTTTGGGACCCCTTATATTAAATTAATCCAAACCACAAAACATCCCTTGGTTTTTGCCCATGGTTTTTGGTAAAGGGAATAGGAAAATAAAATTTTATACGGAAAAGGTCCGAACATCTTAAAATATTTGTGTTGCTCATGTGGAGGTGAGACACACTCCCATGGAAATTAATTTTAAAAGAAATGGTGTTTAATAAGTCTTGAGGGGTCCATTAATGCTTTTAAAATTAAGACAAACAAACCCAAAATCAAATAATTTTATTGGAATAACATATACTGTCTGAACATAATGATTAATGTTTTTTATTACCTCACTATTTGGTCATTATGATGTCATAAAATACATTATATATTTAAACGGTATTTAATTTTTACTCAAAAAATGGACCGTCTCAGAAAATTATTAAAAATTTACCTTTGGATAATTTTGACATCCTGATTTCAAAAATAACATTTAATTTATCTAAATAATTTTCTAAATATGTAAATTTTAACTTTTCAAATAAAGACCGACATTTATAAAAAATTCACGGGTTTTGATAAAAATGGCTTTCAAACCTTAATAAAAATTATAATTGCATTCATACAATTAGATGATCATTTATATATAAAAAAATTAATCTAATAATAATAATAATAATATTTTATTAGAACATTATTTATTTCAAAATCCCGTAATTTAATAAAATAGATTTCTTAATTAAATAATAACTAAAAACACCATTTGTACTTTAAAAACTATTTACAATGTATCAATAATGACAATAAATTATATTCATTATTCAATAAAAAACTAAGTACATGAACATATTACTATCGATTAGTTATATAACCCCTTAAAACAACCACATAAGACCTATGGGTAAGGTGTGCGATGGTGACAGACTTTTGGGATGGCTCAGATAACATCGCTCGAGTGGTAATTTCGTTCAACTTCCACTTCTCCCGTAGACGGTCCTGTTTGAGCATCACATGGTGAATCTCATCTTGGGCTTGGTCAAGAGAAATTCCCAAGGATGCCACCTCTTTTACGAGCTCTGATAAATGGGCTTCGTATGGTGAAATTCTACTGGATGAGGCCATCACTTTCATTGTCTAAGTAAAATTGGATGTGTTAAAGCCCTATATTTTTACTAATCATGTGATCACTGTTCAAGAGTTTTAAAAGTAACGGTTACAATTATTATAATAAAACAAATGAAGTTGGAGTTTTATAAACACATTTTATATAAAGAGACATTTAATAAGATATAGAGGGATTTTCTATTAATGAATCTTTGGGTCATTACAAGCCCTGTATTACTGAACCATATTCACCACTCATTCTAGCCCACTATTACTGAATTGAGTCCATTTCATATTCAATCCATATAATATTAAACCATGTTTATTCTCATTCCATCCATATATATCTCATGATATATAAAACAATACCCAATACATTGGAGAGAGATATAGGTCCCACCCATATTGTAGTGAAATAATACAAAAAATTTCCACAAGGTCATAAATATTCATATCACAACCCATACCCTGAAATGGTTATCATAAACATGTATACATATAATATCCTATGGAAAAGGACATAGGTTTTATAATTATTTCATAAAAATATTAACCCATGAAATAGAATGTTATTTCATAATCTTATAAACCATTAAAGAGAAAATTATTTCATAAAAACAATGACATTAATCATTAATAATCAATGAAATTATGTGAATCGAACCTTTAGATCATTTACTAGAATTGTATGAGTAGCATATATGTATGTCATATTAGATGGAATATACATTTAAAATATATTTCAAAAAATATACATGAGGAAAATATCTTTTCATCATTAGAAAAATTATTTAATTCATAAAACCTTTTGTAAAACATTTTCAATGAAAAATAATGTTAAAATTTATAAATAACACATTAAATAATATTCAAAACCATTTTCCTTCAATACTTATAAAATATGTACAAAACATTTTAAAATCCTTGTTCTTTGAAAAAACATTGAGAGATTATAATGAAGGCATGAAAATGTTTTGAAACCCATTTCATTGAGAAAACATTGAAATATTATAAATAATTAATTATTTTTAGATCATTTCATTGTAAATTCTTTGAAAACAAAAATATAATTCTTCAAAATTATTTTAAATCCTTTTTACCTAAAAAAATGAAATATTCTAGAAAATGTTTTGAAAATAATTTATTTGAAAATACATTGATTACTAATAAATAAGTCTTAAAAATATTTTTAAAAACACATCCATGAAATATAATATTAAAAACATATAACTTAAATTTAACTTTTAAATCATAAAATAAATATTCAAAGAAATAACATCTCTTAAATTTGTACATGTCGAATGTGGTAAAAAACATTCCTTTTTCACGGTAAAAGGGTTAGAAAAATGCCATGTTCAAAAAGCAACAAGAATATTCCATTGAAGAGTTTGGTAAATTACAAAAGCTTAAACAAGTATTTTAAATATTAATGGATAAGGGTACAATATTCTTTAATCCACATTTTAGAAATCATGGTTTTGAAGGATCAAAGATTTATGAATGGGGAGAGGGTAAAGTCAGGATTCAATAAAAAACAATTTCAATTATCTTATATACCAAAGAGTGGACTAAATGGTACAAATATATGAACAATACATTAATAAAAATAGGATATGGAATTTAATGAATGTTTATGAGATATGGATCAAAATATTTCATCAAATGTAGCATAAAAATAGACAATCTTGAAAAGTAATAAGATTTTCAAAATAAACATTTATAACATGGTATCTTGGGATCATAAGATCCATGAAATAAAAAAAATTACATTAAACTTAAAATATCATTTAAATAATGAAATTAATTGTATAAAATCTAAAATGTGAGTATAAACTTCTTGATAGAGTATTTCGGTGCATAATAAATCATGACTCTCAAATAAGGAAAATTGAGAAAATATTATTTCAATGATTTGGTATCTTTTGAAACATAATCCACATTAAATAATGATCATAAAATGGATACTTGAATACACATATATTTATGTATAAGATACATAGAATAAAATCCTGGAATTTACATATAGTATATGAATGGAAAGAGTGGTAAAAAAATCATGTATATCAATGAATTAAAATGAAAAATGAAATACACTTATCACGTGTCTTAACTATCATCATACTCATTAAAAAAAACTTTTATAAAAAATATAAATTAATTAAAAATATTTTAAAGTACCATATTATTATATATAATACCATATATAGTTTTATTACGACCTTATATTACCCACTAGGTAACCATCTTATGTTATGGTTTCACTTTGAGCAATATTCTCTTTATTTTTCAAAAGTGTCTTATTGTGTTATATCATCAGTCCTTATACATATATCCTGATAGACATAATGAAAACTGTGACAAAATATCATATATATATATATAATATATAATTATTATTATAATATATATAAAATATATATTTATTAAATTGAATGCACCTTTTATGGAGACGGTAGGACATAAGCACGCATGAACGTTGACTCTGTTTAATTGTTGTATTGGAAGAAACAAAATAAAAGACATATTCATATATATATATATATATATTACATTAGATTTCTGATATCATATATATATTATTTATTCACATGATATATCTTTAATACAATCCATGAAAACTATGAAAAAATCATACCACATTGAGGGGGTATTTGTCCACACTTCATCAAACAAAATTACCATATTAACATCAAAGGTACGGTAAAAAAGAAATTTGTTGAAAAGGGAATAAAAAATACTAAAAAATATAAAAATATAACATATTACATATATGATGTTTATTTATCATAATTTCCACCACGAAAGGAAATATGAAAAATTGAAAAATTATCATTTAGTGAGGCTGTAGTTCACCATACACATAAACAATTTTTCTGTTACCCATTTAATGGAGGTGTGTGTATGTTTTTTTCAAATCATTACTATTAAATATTTTGAGTATATTTTGGATAATGTTTTTGTTATATAAGAATATAATAATGATAGTGGATGTTGTGGAGAAGGGAAATGGAAGAAATTACTTAGGAGAAGACGTTACCTCTTAATTGGGTAACTAATTTTGGTTTGTACCAAAATGATTCCTTGGATTTCCTTATTACCTAGGGAAGGATTATAGAACGAAATTCGGGATTTTGGGAAGTTTATTGGGATGATCTTGGCCAATCCTAATAAGCTTTATAGGTGTTAGTATGGGATAGAGGTGTTGTCCTATTATAGAGAAGAAAAACAATTCACATGGAATTTTTGAAAACAATTTTGGTGAACATATGATAGAACATAATATAAGTCATAAAAAACCATAAAAAATAAATAATGGAAGTAATATGGTCGAAATATCACCATAAAATAGGTTTTGGAAAAGTTTCTAGGTCATTTGGCTCGCAAGTATTAATGATTAGTCCCTACTTAAGCTCAACGTGACATTAATTTTTGTGATTAATTTTAATCATTTTACTAATCAGTTTGGTCATAAATTAATTTGATCTTATTAGACTATAATTATTTTAATTATTAAATTGGTTTATGATTTTTTTTTCAAAAATTAATTCATATAAGCAAAAAAAATACTATTCCTACAGACATGCTGAAATTTCCAGTTTTTAAAGTAAAAAAAAGTTCGATGTTTTATTAAGTATTTATATTAATTTATAATATGAAATTGGTTATAATTAAATAAATTGTTTTAATATATTTATTAATGATCTAATATATCAATTTAT
Source organism: Viscum album (assembly GCA_963277665.1). NCBI lineage: Eukaryota > Viridiplantae > Streptophyta > Magnoliopsida > Santalales > Viscaceae > Viscum > Viscum album. The sequence continues at coordinate 447,244,719 of OY728157.1, read as the reverse complement.
AAAATATAATGTAATATTAATAAGTAATTAAATTAAAATGATTTTATTAACTAAAAGTCATTATTTTTCACTATTAATTAAAAATGATGTTTCTCAGAACAAATACAAAAAAATAAACCAAAGTTAATTTAGGTGTTATAGAACTAAAAGTGATGTTTATTTTTACAATTAAAATTTCTATATGTGTCTAAAATTAATTTTATTGTCATTTTTAGAAGGAAATGAAGTGTAGTTCATAATATTTTTAAACATATAAGGACGTTACCAAAAAAATATATCATTCACTATAAAGATGTTTTATGTCTATAAAAAAATTATAAAAAATATTTAAAATTATTTATTAATATTAATTTCACTAAATTCAATAGATATGTTATATTTATATGAATTAAAAAATTATAATAAAATGAGGATTCATAAAAACTTTTTATTTCATGTAATTTACACAATGTCCGTATTGTGTGTAGCACAAGCCAAATCGATGTCCTGGGAAAGGATCGTTTGAAATAGTGTTTCAATATATATATATATATATATATATATCATTTTTTAAGTTCTTTTTAAAATAATAATATGAAAATGATAAATTACATCGAAAATTAATAATTCAAAAAATATTGGGGTGTTACACTTGGTGACTTACCAATCACAACATGTGTCAGATTTTGGTGTTATTGATTCTTAAAGATCAGAAATGAAAAATAGTTTTTTAAAAATTTATCAAAACAAGTTGTATGTTTTTTCTTGGATTTTCCTTTAAAACCATTGTTTACTAAAATTTAATTTTAAAATGGAAACAAGAACTTTGAATTATATTGGTCACATTGTGGGTCAGTATGATGTGAGACAAATTCATGCCCATAAAAATGATTTATTAATCAATTTAATAATATATAGATACAATTGATAAATTTTATTTCTCATTTTTTAGAGAGTGACACACTTTTTTAACTAGAGTTTTATTTTTAAATGAGTAACAAACAATTTGAATGATTCCATGTACACCTTTGTCATTTTATGCTGTGGTTGACTCCTACTCATAACAAGGACTTATGGATAATTTTCATAAAGTATAAAAAATAATCCAAATGATATTTATCAGTTTTGAGTATATAACATATGTGTGTGATTGGAATTATAGTCTATTTTAAAAAGAAATACATACTTAGAGAGATATTTGTCACATTGTATGTCAGATTGTGGTCGGGCTGATTTATACTTATCAAAAATGACCAATGGATATTTTTACAAAAACCTATATTCAATAAAAATAATTTTTCCCTATTTTGAGTGTGTAAGTTGATTTTTTATTAAAATTTTTGTCAATTTAAAATAAAATGAAATTGTTAGATTCATACCGGTCAAACAGTGCGTCATATTGAAGGGTGTTTGATTCCTATATGTCAAAAATGACATATAATTTTTTTTTCAAAATGTATCAAAAAAATAAGAATGGTTTTACAAGGTTCTAGAGTATGTCTATTCTCCATTATACTATTTTTTTACTCGTAATAAGAACATTTAATCATATCTGTCACAATATCTATCAGTATGATGTGAGACTGATTTATACACTTCAAGAATGACTTTTTATTTTTTCCTAACATTATTTAGAAAATAAGAGTGTGTTTTATTTTTATCAGTGAGTAAGATATTTTTGAACTAAAATGTCAATTTTTGACCGATAACGAACACATTGAGTTATATCATGCACACCGCGCATCAGATTGTGGTGAAGCTAATAATTTCATGTCAAAAGTAAATATAGATCATTTTCTCAATGTATAAAAATAATGGTAATGTATTTTATTTGTTTTGAGAAAGTTAATTATGTTTTTGAGAAAAATTAATGTCTTTTTATAATAAAAATTAACACGTTGAGACATATGATTCACATTGGGAATCAGATTGATATGTGGCCAATTCCTATATTTCATAAATGACATATATAACATTTTTATAAAATATAAAATCAATATGAATAAAATTTCATTATTTGGAGTATGTAGGGTGTCATTTTTATAATATTAATGTAAATTTTAAATAAAAAATACAAACTTGTAATCATACTAGCCACACAGTTCATTAGATAGATGTGAAATAGATTCACACATGTCACAAATGACTTTATAGTTGTTTTCTATAAGTATGAAAAAATATTAATGTGCTAATTTTTTATGAGTATGTTATTTCTGATTTTTTACTAAAATGACAATCTATATTGAAAACATTCACTTTGAATAAAATCAGTCATATCAGGTGGTAGTTCTATGTGATACGAAATCTTTCACATCACAAATATTATATAAATCATTATCATTAATTATGAAGTTAATATGAATATGTTTTCTTGGTTTTCAATGACTGACAGAAATTTTTAACTAAAAGTCAATTTTAAAATAATAACGAACAATTGGGGGTATACCATGTACACTGTTCTTCAGATTTATGTGTGGATGATTCGTACATGACACAAATGACTTATGCATAATTTTTCAAATTATTATATCAATTTTACTGTGATTTTTCAGTTTTGATCAAGTCAATTTTCTTTTTAAATAAAATTAATTTCAATTTCTAAATACAATATGTCCTCACAGTTTCATTGGTAACAAAATTCCTAAGAATTTCATGAAACTGATTCATACATGTCACAACTAACATATGGTTTATTTTAATTGATATTCTAAATAATGTAAATTTAATTTAACTATTTTGAAAATGTGATGTGCGTTTTGAACTTGTATGTAATTTATAAAAAAAACATAATGGTTGAGTCATACATTGCACACTATGTAACAGATTGAGGTGTAGCTGATTAACCAATTTCCTTGTTGTTTCTATCTATGATACATCCTTCTAGTAAAATATCTCATAGGTGTGATAAATATAAAAAAACACAAAAAAAATGAAAAAACACACATATATAAGAAAACTAATATGATGTTAGTAATACTAGAATGAACTAAATTAAACATAAATATGAAAAAATAAAATAATATAATTTCAATATGAAACTGAAAAAAAACATTAATCCATACAAGGTAAATAATGTATTGTTTTTAGGCATGGTTGATCCCCTTGTGTATTTATATTCTACAATGAATTCAACATTAGGGTTAATCTAACAATATTGCAGTTTCATAACATGGAATTTTTAATGTATTGAAGAATAAAAAAGAAAATTTTTCACTATCAGTATGAAAACATTATTGAGTGAATTATCATTTTCCAGGAGTAAATCATCCTTTTTTATGATTTATATTCTTCATGATAATAATGAAAATTATAAAAATAAAAAATATATAAAAATGGTGAGGAAATTAACTAAAACGAAAGATAAAATGATATAAATGTCAACTGAAAGTTAATTAGCTATAGTTATATATCATTAAAAAATAATATAGTTATTCTTGATTATATGAAACTTAAATACAGGGAATTTAGTTCAATTTACAAGACCCTAATAGAAAATACATTAGATCATCTAATATGAAATTAATCTTCCTTCAGTGGTACTCACCAGATGACCTTAAATAGTATGAAATACCATCCTATATTGATAATGATAACATATATGATATTTCATTATTGAAGTCTCTAAACACTAAATCTCATCATGATGGATTTTTTTAATACTACATTTTCTACATTAGAAAATATTTTTTCCTTCATCATAGCTTAGAATTATTACACACTTTTGTCAATGATAATTGGTATTCCTAGTTAATTTTTATAAACAATTATTCCTAACTCTATCATTTTATATTCACCCACTATAGATACATATGAAATATTTTAGAATCCCAATACGAGCAACATGATATATTTAACCCCTTTATTATAATATTACCTTTATGTATTACAGAAAATTTCCCTAAAAACATTTATCCTTTGGGGTTGGTGTAAAACTCATATATAGAAATATTCCTTCTAATCCACTAGAAAAAACTAGCACATCAAATTAAATATTCTTTGAATATTATAAACATTACATTACCTATTAATTTATTCCAAGAAAACATTAATCCTTATTGTAAACCTATGTAATTTCATTGATTTAACAAAAATAAATATTTACATTTTAGTTTTTAATGGAACACAATATAATCCATCTTTCCCTTTCACAGTAATAGAGGGGACAAATTCCAAGATTAACCATTTACCTTCAAGATGGAAAAAACCAAAGGTGAACTATTACGTATTATCTTAAGACACTAAAATCAATTATAATTTTTCAAAATTAATTCATAGATATTTATTATCATAATAATATATTAATTTCTCCATTTTGATTAAGATAATGCCTTCATTGTAAAATCATTCCAAAAGATTGAGATCTACAAAAATTCTACATATCCTTGTTAACATAATCATGAATATTTTGTTAATGGTTCGTAGAATAACTATTCATCATGATGTCAATAGTAATCATTATTCCAAAATAATAAAATATTACTACCATATATAAATAAAATTATCTGAAAAGTTTCATCAACCACTAGAAAAAAAATAAATCCAAATAAGTTTTCCAAATTCATAAAGGCCACTCAATGAATCCTTTAGTTTGTGAGATAAAAGGAGATAAACATTAAAAACAAATTGCATCTTCCAATTCATTCCACTACATGTTTTATTTCTTTTACATCTAAATAAATACATGGTCATTCAATCATATTATATACTGGACTAGGTCTTCGTAGGTTTCACCTACATCACTCATCCCCATTACCATGGATTTGTTATTCGTCAATTGAATATATGATATCCTCATTTACCATAAATCGCCAACACCCAAACAACAAAACAATGGATGTACCACATATATATTATATCATCATATAATTTATGAGCAAATAGTACAAATAATTACTCCTCCTTCCAAAGTGAAACCACTATAATTTTCTTTTATTATGTCACTTATCACACCCATGATGGGACTACACCTAGGGTATGTGTCTAATTTTAATTTAAAAAGGATAAAATAAGTATTTAATATATTATATAAAATTATTAGAAAATAATAATAATAATAAGGATGTCGTATATTCTTGATTCTTGTAATTATTTTGACACCATATATTCTTATCATTCATTTCTAAAGAAATTATTTCCTCCATTATACTTATACATAAGAAATAGATAAAAAATAATATATAAGAATTATAATACTTATAATTTATATGAAAATTATGTTTCTATGGTAATATACCATTCTAGATCACAAAAATAGTAGGTAATGAACTAAATTTTATGTCGTCAAACTTTTAGAAAACATGTATGTTGCCCACTAATCTCAAAACTAATTTATTTTTTTATTTTATGTGTGATGGTTATTAGAAATTATTGTTGTACATAAATAATTTATACAAACAAATTATTATGAAATATTTTTAATGAAATTGAAATTAACTAAAGATATTTTTAATTCATGGATGTAGGTAATTTAATGGTTTATGATCTCTCTCAAAATTCTTAAAACATAATATCAAAAATAATTTTTATTGTGTAGATTCTAAAAATGTAGAATGATTGACCAAAATATTTAAATTATTTAGAAATATGTTTTGATAGTAAAAGAATCATATATATATCTTAATCACATTTCATTAGAATTAATCTATTGGTTTTCTGTTATGTATCATAATTGATTCCATTATTTATGCTATATTTAATCATATCCTTATAATAAAAATTCCCATTAAAAATAGAATGAAATAGATAAATATATTTTTATCAAAAAAATGTAGATTCTAATGTATTAAAAATTTAAAATAGACATCATGGGTGGTTACTTTTGTGGATATCAACACATATGTAGAAAAAAATTAATATTTGGGGTATCTAGATTGACAAAGATCAAAATATATTTCTTCCTATAAAAGAAGAATAACATTAATGAAAAAAAAATAAACACTTATTTTCTACGAGTAGATTAAATATTTTTACCCCTATATTGTTGGAATAAAAAAGAGTATTTCATATGTTCTTTTATTTAAAATTACATTATTTTGATATTTTTTTTCCAATTTCATTCTTCTCTAAATAATTTTATCACGAAGAAATGATATATGAATTAAAGAATCCATAATGGGCTTCGCTCGGTTTCCCATTATATAGTAATAATATAAATTATTGTAAAAAATTTGAATACTTATTAATTTTAACGAATATATTATATCATTTTGGGATTTATGAATTATGAAAAATATCCTTATGTATGTATTCACAACTAAAAAAACATCCATTCAAAACCGAGATTCACATTTATACTCTTAAGATAAAAAATTCCAATAAAAATATTTCCATATATTTTTTCATCATAATGAATGTAAGGAAATTTTGCATCCATAAATTTTCTATCCATATGAAGTTATAAGTATATTAAAAAATTTATATAACTGGTGCGGATATGGTAATCCAAAAATTTTCCTTTTTATTTCTTGTTTGATTCCCATGATTGTATTGATATGAACACCCACATCCACATCACATTATCTGTATGTAATACCATACCACACATTAAAACGTTTTCCAACAAATTTTTTAAGTTTTTCATATGAAAAAATTAATTAATTTCATAGATCATGTATCTTTTTATAGTATAATTACATGTTACAAATGATGCAATAACACCATTTACAATTATAATTTTTTAACCATATTATAGAGTATGGATCAAAGTGGTTATGTCTGGAGATTCTCTAATCCACACTATCTTTTAACCTATTGGATGTTATTTATTTACTGTCTTGTCTCTTGGGATATTATACACCATACCCACTACAATAAGATAGTGTGTGGGTGTTGAAAAATAAAAATCACATAAAAATTTTCCTTATATAATTTTAGTAATATAATGTTTTTAGAACTTGTTTGGTTGAAATTTAAGAGAAAGTGTAAAATAAAAATTTATAACCCAGATTAAGGTATGAGGTTTAGTAGAATGAATAGTATATGTTATAGTTAGGTAGTTTCTTTCTTTGTGATTGTATTGTTATTCTTTGGTCAGTTCACATTGATCCTTTCTCATATATTGATTTTCCAAACTAGAATGAACAGTTATATCTTAAAATTCAACTGTTTTTGTTTGAATTCCTTTCACTATGTAATATGTGCCTTATTTTTGTTTTTTATTCTCGTGATTTGTTCGAGAAGACACTCCAAACCCTACTCCTCTGACATGACCATATTTTTTTGCCAAAAAAATGATACTAAATGTAGTTTTTCTGATAGTATGGTTACTTATAATTCTTAATTCTAAAAAATAATAAAAAATAAACATAAATATATATTTTTATATAATATTGTAATAAATAATAATTAATTTATATTATGTCATAAATACAGAAGTTTCACAAACTTATTATTTATTTTCATCAACTATTTTACCCTCCATATTTATGAGAGTCACTTCAATATAACATGACATCAGTTGGAAGTTGATTTGAATTTTAATTCATTAATCTTAATGTAAGAAAAATAACCAATGTTCTTTCATATAACAGAGAGAATTTATTATTTATTTAAATTACATACCAATTTATTCTCTAGTGATGTTTACCTTATGGTTACATTGAGATAGGGATACATTGGATTTGATGTACATTCTTTATTTTCATTACTATTTTATTAAAAATATAAATATAGAATAAAATTGGATATAATAAATAATATCAAATAAAATATTATTAATTAAAATAAACATGAAATTATTTCTCATTATGTTAGATGATGAAATCATTTCCTGTTTCTTTATTTATGTTGGGTTCATAACTAACTTGTGGTTGGGGATTTAATTTTCCAACAACATCCCTAAGATGTAAATTGGTATGAAGTGTCTGAAATCTCTATAAGTTTTTCCATTGTCCATTAAGACTTATTTTATATTGAAATTTTATATATTAAATGAATTATTTAAGGAATAATGAAAACTAAATCAATGTTTCATTATATAATTTCTTGCTAAAATATATAATGTATATCATAGCATTACCAATATATATACCCAAAGGGATTCCATCATTACAGGATAAACATATTGCCATGAATCTATATAAATTATTACATTCATATCTATTGTGAACCTAAAATAACTAATAAACATTGACTTGTTGGGTTTAATGGGTTATCCTCATTTATTACAACCAACATAAAATTTTATTCCTTTAATTCTTTCTTTGAATTTTTTTTCAACAATGTGATTCTTACACCTTATTAATTTTTCATAAACCTATTATTTATATAATAATAATTCTATAGTTTTAGCATCCCTAGTATGCTATTCCACTAGATTAATAACAATATCATGTATATAATTCATGGTCTATATGAGTAGTTAGACATTTAATTTTGATTATAAGATTGTAGTAAAAAATAGAAAATATTGTGAGGAAAATAATAGTATGTTAAAAAACAAATTAATCAAATAATCGAACTCACATTGTATTTATTAGGTTTTATATATTTGGATCCCATATCAGGAATCTAAATCTCATATTTCTAGTACCCTCTACTATACAACACATTTCCAATATTTGTATAACCCTAAACTAATTGTTATCTCCCAATGAAATGCCCGTCCTTGATTGAATTTTTATATAACCCTATTGTTTTACTAGTCCCAATAAAAATAATCAACCCATTCCAATTTTCAGGATCTGAGACATAAAATAATTGTAATTCATGTGATACCATTATGGGTGGATCATCCTTTTCCCCTTCCCCACTAAAATTAACCTTCATGATTCACATTTCATCAACAGACACTACACTACTATTTTCAACACATTTTAAATGGAAAATCATGACATAAAATGTTTCATAATCTTGTCATGACATGAACCAATGGGGATCAAGCTATAACTAAACCATTCATGCCTACATATGTTAGGGGATGAAATCATTCACCAAAAGTAATATCTAACATGGGAGGGTTTTATCGAACATACCTATACGCACACACATGACCATATCAATGAATATATGTATAGTAATAAAAAAGACTAAATAACAACAATATAACCAAAAATATGAAAACATTCTATGGTTTTTAAGAGCAAAAAAATTGACTCTAAAAGTATATGTGAAAAATAAAATCCCTAATAGAAATATGTACCATCATGAAAAATAAAAAAAATTAAATATTCGGGGAGAGCCCAATTCTAGATATCCATGATTTGGCCACCATAAAATGTAAAAGGTACCATGTATCCCTAAGATCCTTGGTAGTAACTTTTTCATCTTCATAATAAATTAAAAGATTAGGAAAATCCCATGGAGTGGTTAGTATATACATAACCAATAAGATGCCTTGAAAGATGATGTGGGAGTAATAAAAGACATGATAGGAATTGATATAAAGATGGTAGATTTCTCAAACCAATGTAAGATTTAAAAAATACAATTTGATGGTTATTGATATATATGTATACAATACTAAAAAACACAAACGAGAGATCATGGGATACACATATCATATCCCATCCTAGGAAAAGCAAGAAAATAGTTTGAGAAGTCCATCCTCGATGCCTAGAATTTTGTATGTCTTTATAATGAAGTGACTATGTGGTGAAATCATTCCACTCCATTTGTACACATAGTGTAAAGGGTAAAATATAAAATAATAGGGACACACCCTAGTATATTACGGGGTACTACTTAGTGTAAGAAAGACACTTTCCCTATTCGGTAGGGGGTACATCTCAATGGTTAGAGGACGAGAGCTATAGTGCATTATAGGGTGACACATAGAGTAACGATATATCACATTATATATTATAGGGGATTACATGTTAGTGGGTAGATAGAGGACATGTTCCCTTGTATGTTGGGGGTTCCACTCAGTGTGAAGAGGACCCTCACCATAATTTTATATGGGGTATCCCTAAGTACATAGAGAACCCACGTCCTTGTACGTCATGGGGTACTTGTAACACCCCAATTTTTTTCCAAAAAAAATTTTATATATTCAATTAAACATTGAGTATGTGTGAAAAGATAAAATTCTTATTTATTTAGTTAGTTATAACTTAGTAGTTACATATAATTTTTCTACTTATGTGTTTTGAATTTCAAAATACTACTATACATGGTTGCATTCTGAAAGATATTTAGAGTCTTATAGGATCAACATACAATTTGGTGAATAGTAACATAAAATTATGAATATTAATATTAATAGTAATATTAACCTTTTGAATAGTAAATCATTTTATTATTATTTTTTCTTAGGGTTATATGAAAATGAGATCTTGGATAAGTTTTCCATGTGATATAAAATTATTTATAGTTTTAAAATTTTGGCCTTTAGAATAAATTGTGATTTTATTTTAAAATTTAATAATTAATATTTTTAAAAATTATTTTCAAAAAATAGATTGCAATTTGGAATTCATAATTTCAATATTAGGTTATCCTGAATTTATCATAATTTTATAAAATACTTTATTTTATTCTGAATACTAAAAATACAATTTTGAGTTTTTGGTAGGTTTAATTACATCATAATGATGTAATAAATAATATAAACTTATGGTATAATTTATTACATTAAAATATTATTTGAGGTGTTCCAAGTGGCCAATACCATGGGAAAATAACATGTTGAACTACATGGTTTTTCAAATACCACTAATTAGGTGTCCATTGAAATTAATAAAAAACACATTCTCTTTTACTAAAAATACACCCTGATTATTTCATTTTCATTCATTAAAAATTAATTATCCTAAATGATATGGTATTTTTACCTCTATATGAGTCCTTCCATGTTGACTTTTGGCCCCCAAGGTCAAAAACGTCTTGTTTTACTGGTGACTCTAAAAGGTAATAGAATATACTGCCCTTCGCTTTTTGATGCACTCCTTTTATGTTATGCTTTTTTAATTTAAAATGTATTATTATAGGTTATTCCATTAAGTACTCCCATTATTTTCCATAATATTTAAAAATAATGATAGATACCTTTTTTAACTAAACAAAATGTTTTATAAAATTTTACGTGACGTCATTAAGATATCGAATTTTCATAAGGGATTGCATAACTAATCTTTTTCATTCATGTTCCATTATTTTCATTATCGATCCAAAAATACCCTCATTAAAAACATATAAAAAATATTAACATACATATACTGGAATTTTTGTTGATAATGGAATAATTCATCATCATCTCTCATTTATTTTCCTTTTATACAAAAAATGAAAACATCGTCTGAGATGTGTTAATTTATCACATTCCAGGACGAAGAGATTTAAATTTCAATTACAGTCTTCATTGCTGGTCATGAAACAATTTTTATTGATTAACTAGACAATAATATGTGTATTATAACATATTAAATTTTATAGAAATATATATATACATATTACTAATTCATACGACAAACTAGTTTGAAATTATCGAGATATCACCCAAATAATATAAAAGGTTATCACTAATGTTCTATCTAATAAATCATTTCATACCATGTTACAAAATGATATATATAACCTTTTAAAATTTTGGATTTTAATCAATAATATATGAGTTCAAATTTGGAGAATTATATCCTTTCTACATATACTCCTTTACTTATAATCATGAAGACCGATCATGAAATCAATGAAACGAACACTAAATAATGATGGAATTCCATCTTATAAATTATAAAAAAAATTAAAAAAATATAGTAAAATAATGATGAATGATATATATATCTATATTAGGTTCAAAATTAGAAAATTTATGTATTTAATTTGATTACCCATGAAATTAGTGACAAGTGTAGAATACATTCACACATAACGTATAGAATTTCTACCAAATACCCCATTTTCATTTAGGTTATTCTTATCCTATACATAACTCAATAAAATTATTTTTTATTTTATGGGTAGATACATTCATTAATAGGATATTTCAGAAATTCTTCCTTAAATTCATGCCCAATTCAAGGGAACCTCTCAAATTCTTTTTTATGATCAAGTAAATAATATAATATATTTTTATCAACCATTAATTTTATAAAATCACTCATTTTATTATGAGAAAACTATAATATTTAATTTCTAGTTTTATAAAAATATTTTTCCAAAATAAAACTTCTTTTCAATGATAAAGTGCATTTATCTCAATAATTACTCAATAATTTTATAAGCATAATTTTTATATATTAATACTCTTGATGATCATTAATGGAAAAAATATGTTAAAATATCATAAAATATATTTTATTTAATGTTTTATGATTATTTTTACTATGGATATGTTATCTTGAATCCATTCTCCATATTACACAGAAAGGTTTGTGTCTATGTGTACAGATAGGGAAAAGTAATTTCATATATTCATGTTTTTTATATTTTATCTCCTTTAATATGAGAAATTAATTGTAGTAAGAATGTGATGGTGGGTCCCACTATATCCCCACGATTCTTTAGTATGTCTAATGAGTCAAAAAATATATACTTGGTCGAGGCCTTTCCCATTTATAGATATGGTTTTGTTCATGGAATTATGCATATTTAGATGTTTTGGGTAAGGCCTTGACGGTATATTTCAGAATGTCATGGATTATAAATTTAACTCTATAAGGACATGACCATATAACATTACATAATATTTAACTAAATTTATAATTCACATTAAGGATCTTTTCAAGTTTATAGTTTTAGATAATTAGGCCACAACTATTACATAACAACTTGAATATTACATGTAGACACAACTACTCAGTATCCATTTTTCATAAAATAAAACTCTTTAAAAGAAACATGTCTATTTCCATATTTAAGATAACATGAATTTTCTATGATCCAATCCTTGATCATATTCATCTTTAAGTCCTATGGAAAACATTTCAAGAACATAGGATGAGTATAAAAAGCTAAGGGTTACAAAATAATTAAGGAAAACATTATCCCATCAATAAATACAAATCAATGAAACTATATTTTTCAATCATAACATACCTTACGAAATCATAATATTTATGATTAGCACACACAAATAATAAGTCATAATGTTTAATTATGGAATCCATATCCAACATACATTGTAAATATCACAGCTACATAGAGAGTTACACTTGAAATACCCATCAGAGTATATTCCCTAAATCTCTTAGTAGAAACATCATGTTTACCTCCTTCACGTTACCCAATGCATTGAAGAGTTATCTTGGGCTCACCCACCCTAGGTTTATCACGGAACAACCCATATACGTAAAAAATGCCCAATAACCATAAAATAATCATAACACATAATACATGTATAATGGAAAGATAACATTTCCACATTCCAATAAATCGAATGACGATATTGAAATAAACAATGCTTTATCAAATCATTTTCAAAAGCATTTAAAAATAGATTTTTGAATCAAAGTGTCCCATGCCATTTTGAAGATTTTAAACGAATTATCATTGAAAACATTAATTCCCATATATAAAAAATCCTAAAACTAATTTTGAAAACATGGAAATTAATGAGAAATATTTATAATAATAAATCTTTAAAACATTTAAAACGATATTTTACTTAAAGTGTTTTTAAAAAAAATTAGAGATTCATGAATATAAATAATTGAGGAATAACATTTAATCATAACATTATAATATCATAAGAATAGGGGAATTCATGATATAATATGTAAAAGGAATTTATATAAAACATATAATCGTGAATTGGTGCATAACAACAATGAAGTCTCAGTGGAAATGTAAATTGAGATGAAATCCCTTATAAAGAAGATATCATTAAATTAAGGATAAATCAATCACATAATTATGTGTGAAAAATATAAATACACCCAATATAAGTGGATATTATGTGTAAAACAATCATATGTCATTCACACATATTCATAGGACAACATATTCAATAAGTACAAGTTGAACCCAAAGAATTGAAATTGGGTTAAGAAGTTCCCTTGTAAATATTCGACAGCCTAACAACGTCACTTTAAAATTTTAAAAATGATTTGATGAGATAAAAATGGTATCTAATCACTTTTAAATAACCTCTAAATCAATTAGGATATATAAGAACATATCCCAACATAATATGATGTAAATTGAAAGACATAACAAAAAAATAAGTCTTTTAAAAAGAGGAGGGTGAACGGTTCCCTTGTCGATTTGGTAACTTAAAAAACATACACCACATGAAAGAAGGATCATAAAATGAAGATGTAAATACTCATAAATGAAATTATATTACACAAATTGTACAATAATGGTCAGTACATACACCACACAAAATGAAATAGTGTCAAATATAGCAGGATTCTCATGAGAATAAAAAGTCACATGAAACCCTTTAACACTGTAATCAATGGAATCGTATGACCCAAAATTAATATCCAACAAATTAATCACATAATTACATTAATATAATGATAATCATGATAATATATATTAAATGGAAGTACAAAATACACCACATGAAGTGAATACGTGGCAAATAATGGAAATTTCATGGAATTAAAAGTGATATAAGAAAATCCATTACCTTGTTAATTTATAGTTGAATAAGAATATTTTTAATGTTTATTATTCATTTTATATTACTTATTACCATGCTATGAACATTATTTAATCATTTAAGTTAATAACGGTTGTCTTGTCAATATTTGGTACTTGAGTAAATAATTTAACACCTTATAATTACATGTTGTTCATGTGTTAAGATTTACATTATCTTAAGAATTATATTAATGATTTATATATCATATATATTATATATATTTCTTATATACAAGTATTTATAATAGTATATAACATTTAGAGATAAGAAATGAAATGCATCGTTCATGGAGACGGTAAGCCATACGTACGCATGAACGCTACTTCCATTTTTATTTTTTATTTTAATGGAATTTAAAACATAATGATACATAGTTATATTATAATTCCAGTATAATATAATATACAATATTATTAACTCCATCCTTTATACATCCCACATAAGGAATTAACGAGTCCTATCACTTTGAGGGGGTGGTAGTCTGCACTTTCTCTAATTAGATTATCATATTGACCCACTATGGAAACCATAAAGTATTTATATAAATGGAAAAATACAGAAGCATAAAGAAAAAATAATAATAATACATTTCATATATTAATACAGTGCCATTATAATGGCCACTATGAAAGGTGGTTGGAGATATTTGAACAATCATCGTTTTGTGAGGCGTTAGTTTTCCATCCACATAAACATTATGTTATTCAACTATTAGATGGAGGTGTCTGTAAGTGTAGTCTGGATTATTCTCATAAAAATCCAAGTATATTTTGGATACTATTATTTTTTTCAAAATAAATTAACAAAAATAGTTTAGGGTTTGGAGAGGTAAAATAATAGAAAACAATTTAAGAGAAACTGTTACCTTTAATTCGGGTAACTCCATTGGGATTGTACCAAATGACTTCTTGAATTTCCTTCAGCATAAGTAATGTCTTATAGGAGGAGTAGGGGTATGTAGGGAACTTAATTGGGAAGATGTTGGATGAGCCAAAATGATTGAGAGGTGTGAGGAATTGGTTTGAATTAATCTTCTTTTTTAAGGGGGAGGAGGCGCTCTTTAGGAAACTGTGATAAGATTATTTTATTATATAATTATATTTGGTTTCTAAAGGTCCAAAAATCATTAAAGTCAAATTTAAGATGAATCGTAGTAGAAATAATGTCATCCAATAGGAATTTGATAGGTTATCAATGTTATTTTAATATTTATAAACTTATTTATTTAAATCTTTTATTAATGAGGTAAATACTACATCATTATTGTGTCATAAATAATTTAATTTATGTGATGTATAAAAATTATAAAACAAATACCATTAGGTAGGAAATATATTTATCTTTCCAATGAATTTTTATAGTTGAAAATATAATTTACATAACACCATATTAAAATTAATTTACTAAAAGATTTTTGTTTATGTCATTTTTTCCATTACATTAAATCAATTAATCTAATGTGTCATTATCCTTCAGAAGTAGCTCTATGGGGTCCCCAAATACACCCAAAGATGCCCATGGTCAGCCATTACACATCCAATAATTTTAGGACATGTGTTATGGTAATTTGTTTATTAAAATATTCTTTTTTTGTGAATTTCTCTATTTAACTTTAACCGCGGTAAATAAAAATCAAAAGTTACTATTCACCAAAAATTATTTTGATCTTATTGAACCACATTTTACTTCTTGATAAAAACAATGTATTTCTGATTTTCAAATTTCAATTCAAAGAAGTGGTGAATTTTCAGTTAAATGAAAGAGTTAATTTTTTTAACAACTACAAAGTAATTTAACTATTCATCAAAAATTGAAGTTTTTCAGAAAAACACAAAAAATTCTGCCAAAGATTTATTTGATATTCCAAATTCAAAAATTATGTCTATTATGATAAATTCATAACATAGAAGTTTCATTAATTAATTTAAAATTAATTCCCGTTGTTAAAACAAATTGCGTGTTTTTAAGAAACAATAACTATCAAAAGATTGGCACTTGTTTATATGCAATTTCAAAGTGAAAATAATTCCAATGACCAACATTGGATTAAATATTAAAAATATATTCTAATTACACTTTAACACCAATTAAAATTATAATATATCCATATAAATAAATTATATTAAAACACATTTTTGAATTAAAAAACAATATTTTTCTCTATTCATTAAAAAATGAACATTATCAGAAAAATTACAAAAATTTACACAAATTAATTTATAAGGACCCCATTATAAAAAAAGATTTTATTTAGTCAAATAGAAATTATTATTGGGGCCAAAATTATATTTATAGAGGGTTCTCCATTAATAGGCGGTAATTCGGCCTTTTAATGTAAATTATGCCTCAAATTAGATTCATTCACCTTTTATGCCCTTAAATTTTATTGGATAAATGTAAATACATTTAACAAACAAATATAATCATATTGTAGTTAGTTTTGTTCATTCCCACCCATATAACTATAAGGAGTTAACTACCATTTAAAATAATATTATTATATTATTAGTGTGCAATGTAAGATTTCAAAGAGACCCGTTGTTGCGTATCGGTTACGCTTTCAAACATAGAAACCAATTTAAAGTAAAATTAATATTTAAATAAAAAATATTAATAAATATGAAATATGTCTTATTCTTTATTTACATGGGATGTTACATCCTTTCCCCCCTTTTGAGAATTGCATCCTCGGAATTTTAAAACTGGGCTTCTAAACTTCATTAAAAGTCCCACATCGGAAAAAAATCAGTAAAACTATTTCATTAATAGAAAGAAAGAAAATTACAATGGTCACCCAAGATAACCCATACTAGGATTCCATGTAGTAAAACATGTATATGGGAGAGAGAACAAATGGTCATGTTCTGATGGAGTAGTGATAGAAAACATGATTTGGAGAAAGTTTACCACCAGAAAATCACAAACTTATGATGTGTTAGACGGTCTTCAATTATCCAGAAGGAAACGTAAACCAAAAACGTTTTTGTTTTAAATTATTTTTCATAATTTGTAGGAATTCAATTACTACATAGAATAATAACCTAAGTAAATATACATACGTTCACGTAGAGTTTCATCCATTAATATGTTTCTACCAAAAACGTATCTATTCTCCAAACAAAGTGAATTCAAAAAAACTATGTCACATCAAAAGAAAAAGAATCATCTTCTTGATAATCACATAATACACAAAAGAAAAACTACATATTTCCCTGGCCTTTAGACATCAAATAAAACCAAAATTGTTAGTGCGAGATCAGATAATACCCAAAAATTATAATCTTTTACAAAAATAAAAACTACTCTTAATCTCCAAAATTTTTCAAACAAAACCCAAAGTTCAACAAAGTCCATTTAAAAAAACATTCCATAAAATTCTTCGAACGTGATCCAAACTAAGATTGGAACCCAAATCTCATAATGATTTAACTACATAGTCTTCCAAGATAACATTTATCTCCAGATAACAACAGTTACTCATTAAGTCTCATATTGAAATGTAATTAACCAAATCACATGATCTCCAGGATATGTTAATCAATTTCATAAATAAACCTAATCGTCATATGTCCACAATAAAAACACATATTCTTACAAACTAAAATTTCAACCATTATTCCACAATTAAAATACATAGTATTCTATCATCCTTAGGCATATAGTGTTTCCTCAAAAGAGAGAACCACTTCCATAACAACCTATATCACTTAATCACTAAATCATTTCTCTATACTATGTATATCCATTGGATAAAACATATTTTCCAAAAAAAATATATTCTTGTTCCATAAAAACATTTTACTAAAATAATAACTCATACTAACCAGGGACTTCTTGTCGCCTAGTGGTAGGCGATGCACCAATGCAACCCTTCAGTTCTAGGATTGATTCCTACAACCTTTCCTGATGTTATTGGTTGTCACTCATCCTATGAGTTTTCTTTTTTATAAAACACAATAATAACACTAACATGTTTTAACCTCATTGGTTTCTTTATAACTATATTATTCATCAAAATTTATTATTATCTCAACAAATTAATTATTGAAGACTTATTTCACTACCATATGAAAAAATTATATGATCCATAAAATGAAGAACATCATACCTTGATCATGGAGTTCATTTGGTTTCATCATCATCTTGTTCACATACGTAGAAGGTCCATGCATCGCAACAATGATTTAGAGATCCTTCAAAATCTTTTACTTCCACTATCCAAATACACCTTGTACAACATGGGTTCTATGGGTGTTCACAGAAAAGTAGTTTTGGAAAATAATCATGTATTCCATATAATTTCAAATCATCTGATAAAACATGATTTCATTAAAATAGTCGGACTGAATTTCGGTTGAAAATTTCAACTAATGGTCCTTTTAAAATACCATAGGTATGATATTAGAGACTATATTGTAAAATCATAAATAAATAGGACATGCAAGGGTCTCCTTCTTCAGCACCTTTTTTAAAATCATAATATGCTTCAAAATCTTGTGATAATGTAAAATATTTAAAAATTCATTGATAATATTTACTTTTCTGTAAAATATGAGAATATTGTGAAAATATGATTTTTCTAAATACAACCATTGATCCACGATGATTACGGGGTATAGTGGAGGTGATTGATATCTCAAACAACTGATTACAAGTGAGTTGTATGCTAGAAAAAGTTTCACAATCATTCAAACATGACATTGCAATAATTATTGCAAGCATGTCACCAAGAAGAGACATGAATGCCTTTTTAGATCCTCCTCCTTCCAATTGTAACAGAATTTCCTTGATCTGAAAAAGTTATAAAACAAGGATTTTCCTAAAATAATTGACATAGGGACTAACCATGTTAATAACAAAAACTCATAATCCCTAAAGTTGTCTAAACCGACCTCTGATACCAACTATAAGAACCTGACCCTATAACATTACATAATATTGAATTAAATGAATAATTCACATTGAGGATTTTTTTAGGTTTAGAGTTTTATAGAATTAGACAATAACTATTACATATCAACTTGAATATTACATGTACAAACTACTTCTCAGTATCAATTTTTTATAAAACAAAACTCTTAAAAAGAAACATGTCTAGTTCCATATTTTAGACTGCATGACTTTTCCATGATTACATCCTTTACCATATTCATCTTTAGGTCCTATGGAAAACATTTCAAAAACATGGTATGAGCATAAAAATCTCAGTAATGGTTATAAAATAATGAAATAAAACATTAGCCCGTCAATATATATGAATCAATGAAACTATATTTTTCAATCATAACATACTTTATGAAATCTTAAGATTTATGAATAACACACACAAATCATAAATAGTAATGTTTACTTACGACATCCATATCAAACATAAATTGTAGCTTTCAGAGATACATAGGGAGTTACACTTGAAATACCCATCATACTATATTCCCTAAATCTCTTTGTAGAAACATCACGTTTACCTCCGTCACGTTACCCAATGCTTTGGATAGCTATCTAGAGCTCACCCTCCCTAGGTTTATCACAAAACCACTCGTATACGTAAACAATTCCCAATAACCATAATATAATCATAAAACATAACACATGTATAATGGAAAAATAAAATTTCCATTTTCTAATATATCAAATCAAGATACTGAAATAAACAATGCATTATCAAATCATTTGCATAACCATTTAAAAAGGAATTTTTGAAACAAAGTGTCCCATACCACTTTGAATCTTTTAAAGGAATTATCATTTGAAAAAATTAATGTCCGTATAAATAAATCCTAACCCCATTTTGAAGACATGGACATTAATGAGAAATATTTATAATAATACATCTTTAAACCATTTAAAAAGATATTTTAGTTAAAGAGTTTTTTTTAACAAAATGAGAGACGCTTGAATACAAATAATTGAGGAATATAATTTAATCAGAACATTATAATATCATGATAATAAAGGGATTCATGATATAATATGTCAAATTACAGTATATAGACCATATAATGGTGAATTGGTGCATAACAACAATGAAGTCTCAGTGGAAATGTAAATTGAGAAGAAATACCTCATAAAGATGGTATCCTTAAATTAAGGAAAAATCAATCACATAATTATGTGTGAAAAATATAAATACACCCAATATAAGTGGATATTAAGGGTAAAACAATCATTGGTCATTAACACGTATTCAAAGGAAAACATATTCAATAAGTACAAGTAAATCCCAAAGAATTGAAATTGGATTAAAAAGTTCCCTTGTAAAAATTTGACAGCCTAACAACGTCACTTTAACATTTTGAAAATGAGTTGATAAGATAAAAAGGGAATCTCATCACTTGGAAATAAATTTTACATCCATATGGATATATAAGAAAATATCCAAACATAATATGATGTAAATTAGAAGACATAACAAAAAAAGAAGTCTTTTAAAAAGAGGAGGGTAAACAGTTCCCTTACCGATTTGGTAACTTAAAAAACTTACACCACATGAAAGAAGGATCATAATATAAAGATGTTAATACTCATAAATAAAATTATATTAATAAAATAGTACCATCATGGGTAGTAAATACACCAGACAAAAGGAAATAGTGGCAAATACAGCAGGAATCTCACGAGAATAAAAAGTGAGATGAAACCCTTTAACACATAGTAATCAACTGAGTCGTATGACCCATAATATCCAACAAATGTATCACATAATACCATGAATATAATGACAATAATGGTAATATACATCAAATAGAATTTCACAATAGACCACATGTAGTTAATAAGTGTCGAACAATGGAAATATCACGGAATTTAAAGTGATACAAGAAAATCCCTTACCTAGTGTCCGACTTGACCCGTTCATTCGTTAATATCCTGAATAAAAAACTAATGTTAATTTATACTTGATTAAGAATATTTTTAAAGTTTATTATTCATTTTATATTACTTATTATAATGTTATAATAATTATTTAATCATTTATGTTAATAACGGTTGTTTTGTCGATATTTGGTACTTGAGTAAAAAAATAAACACCTTATAATTACATGTTGTTCATGTGGTAAGATATCCATTATCA
Organism: Viscum album; assembly: GCA_963277665.1. NCBI lineage: Eukaryota > Viridiplantae > Streptophyta > Magnoliopsida > Santalales > Viscaceae > Viscum > Viscum album. Next base: position 447,223,138 of record OY728157.1, on the reverse strand, counting down.
TCAGAATGATATTAATGATTTAGATCTCATATATATTATATATATCTAGTATATACAATTATTTAAAATAGTACATTACATTTAGAGATAAGAAATGAAATGCACCGTTCATGGAGACGGTAAGCCGTACGTACGCATGAACGCTACTTCCATTTCTATTTGTTATTTTAATGGAATTAAAAACATGATGATACATAGTTATATTATAATTCTAGTATAATATAATATACAATAATATTAACTCCATACTTTATACATCCCACATAAGGCATTAACGAGTCCTATCACTTTGAGGGGGCGGTAGTATGCACTTCCTCTTATAAGATTATCGTATTTACCCACTATGGAAACCATAATGAATTTCTATAAAAGAAAAAATATAGAAGAATAAAGAAAAAATAAACATATAAATATATCATATATAAATAAATTTCCATGATAATGGCCACCATGAGAGGTGGTTGGAGATATTTGAACAATCATCGTTTCGTGAGGCGTAAGTTTCCCATCCACAGAAACATTATGTTATTCACCCATTAAATCGAGGTTTGTGTAAGGGTAGTTTGAATCATTATTATAATAACATTCTATTAAATTGAGGATATTATTATTTTTTAAAAACAAATTAATAAAATGAGTTTAGGGGTTAGAGAAGTAAAATAAAAGAAAACAATTTAAGAGAAACTTTTACCTTTAATTTGGGTAACTCCCTTTGGTTTGAACCAAATGACTTCTTGAATTGCATTCTGCATAATGTATGTCTCATTGGAGGAGGGGGATGTTGGGAGCTTAATTGGGAAGAGTTTTTACATTCCAAAAGGCTTGAGAGGTGTGAGGAATTGGTTATAAGTGGTCTCCTTTTATAAGGGGGAAGAGGGGCTCTTTAGGAAACTGTGATGACATTACTTTATTATATAATGATATTCGGTTTCTAATGTACCAAAAATCATTAAAGTCAAAGCTCAGATGACTAATAGAGGAAATAATATCATCCAATAGGAATTGGATAGGTTTTAGATGTTATTTTAATATTTATAATCTTATTTATTTAAATATTTTATTAATGATGTAAATTCTACATCATTATTATGTCATAAATAATTTAATTTATGTGATGTATAAAAATGATAAAACAAATACCATGAGGTATGAAATATATTTATCATTCCATTTAATTTTTATAGTTTAAAATATAATTTATATAACACAATATAACAATTAATTTTCTAAAAGATTATTGTTTTTGTCATTTTTGCCTTTATATTAAATTAATCAATCTAAAGTGTCATTATCTTTCATAAGTAGCTCCATGGGGTCCCAAAATAGACCCAAAGGTTCCCATGGTCGTCCATTACTCATCCAATAATGTTATGACATGTGTGAAGGTAATTATGAATTATTATAATATTCTTTTTAAAGTGAATTTCTTTATTTACCTTTAACTGCGGTAAATAAAATTCAAAAGTTACTAATCACCAAAAAATATTTCCATCTTATTGAACCAAATTTTAATTTTTAATAATAGCCATGTTATTCGTATTTTCAAAATACATTTCATAGAAGTGGTAAATTTTCATTTAAATAAAAAAGTTGGTTTTTTTTACTATTACTAAGTAATTTCACTATTCATCAAAAATTGATGTTTTTCAGAAAAACACAAAGAATCCAGCCGATGATTTATTTTATATTAAAAATTTAAAAATGATATCAATTTTTTTAAATTCAAAACATAGAAGTGGCATTATAAAATTTAAAATTAATTCTCGTTGTTAAAACAAATAGCGTGTTTTTAATAAATAATAACTTTCAAAAGATTGACACTGGTTTATATCCAATTTCTAAGTGAAATTAATTACAATGACCAAAATTGGATTAAATGGTAAAAATATATTCTAATTAAACTTTAACACCAATTAAAATTATTATATAACCATATAAATAAATTATATTAAAACACTGTTTTGAATTAAAATACAATATTTTTCTCTATTCATTAAAATTGAACTTTATCAGAAAAATTCCAAAAAATTACACAAAGTAAATTTTAATGTCCCTATTCTAAAAAAGTATTTTATTTGGTCAAATATAAAGTATTAGAATGACAAAAATTAGATTTAAGGAGGGATATCCATTAAAAGGTGGTAAATCAGCCTTTTAATGTAAATTATGCTTAAAATTAGATTCATTCACATTTTAAGCCTCTAACATTTATTAGATAAATGTATATACATTTAACAAACATATACAATCATATTTTAGTTAGTTTTTTTCATTCCAACCCATAGAACGGCTAGAGTTAACTACCATTTAAAATAATAATATTATATTATTAGTGTGCAACGTAAGATTTCAAAGAAACTCGTTATTGTGTATCGGTTACACTATCGAACTTGAAAACCCTTTAAAGTAAAACTAATATTTAAATCAAAAATATTAATAAATATGAAATATGTACTATTAATTATTTACCTGGTATGTTAAATCCTTCACCCTTTTTTGGAATTGTGTCCTCATAATTTTAAAACTGGGCTTCGAAACTTCATTAAAAGTCCCACATCGGAAAAGAGTCAGTAAAACTATCACTTTAAAAGAAAGAAAGAAAATTACAATGGTCACCTGAGATAACCCATACTAGAATTCCATGTAGGAAAACATGGATATGGGAGAGAGAACAAATAGTCTAGTTCTGAGGGAGAGTGATAGAAAACATGATTAGGAGAAAGTTTACCACCAGAAAATTAAAAACATATGACGTGTTAAATGGTCTTTGATTACCCAGTAGGAAATGTAAACCAACAACATTTTGATTTTACATTCCTTTTCATAATTTAGAGGAATTAATTTACTACATAGAATAATAACCTAATGAACTATACTTACCTTCACGTAGAGTTTCATCCTTTAATAAGTAACTACCAAAAACTTATCTTTTAACAAAAAAAAGAGCATTCAAAAAGACTTGGTCACATCAAAATAATAAGAATCATCTTATTGAGAATCACATAATCCAAAAAATAAGAACAATATATTTCCCTCGTCTTTAGACATCAACTAAAACCGAAATTGTTAGTCCAATATCAGATAATACCCAAAAATTATTATCTTTTTCAAAAAGAAAAACTTCTCTTAATCTCTAAATTTTTTCAAACAAACCCCAACTTTCTACAAAGACCATTCAAAAAAACATTCCGTAAAATTCTTCAAAAGTGATCCAAACATTGATTGGAACCCAAATCTCATCAGGAATTAATTACATTGTCTTCCAAGATAACATTTATCTCCAAATAACAACAGTTACTCATAAAGTCTCATATTGAAAAGTAATTAACCAAATCACATGATCTCCATGGTAGGTTAATAATTTTCATAAATTAACCTAATCGCCATATGTACACAATAAAAACATATATTCTTAAAATATAAAATTTTAACCATTATTCCACAATTTAAATCCATAGTATTCTATCTTCCTTAGGCATATAGTGTATACTCAAAAGAGAGAACCTCTTCCATAACATCCTTTATCACTTAATCACTAAATCATTTTTCTGTACTAAGTATATCCATTTGATAAAATATAAGATCCAAAAATCAACTTATTCTTCTTCCAAAAAAACATTTTTCTAAAATAATAAGTCATACTAACTAGGGACTTCAAGTAGGATAGTGGTAGGATATGCACCCTTATCTCCCATCAGTTGTGGGTTCGATTCCCATAGCCTTGTAGGATGCGACGGGTTGCCACCCATCCTACGGGTTGTCATTCATATAAAAATCATAAATAACCCTAACATGTTTTTACCTCAATGGTTTCCTTATTCCTCTATATTTCATCCGACTTCATTATTATATCAACATCTTAATTCTTGAAGTCCTATTTCACCATCATATGATAAAATAAAATGATCCCCAAAATGAAGAACATCATACCTTGATCATGGCATCTATTTTTTTTCATAGTCATCTTGTTCACGTAGGTAGAAGGTCCATGCATCGCAAAAATGATTTAAAGATACTTCAAAATCATTGGTTTCCCCCATCCAAATACACCTTGTACAACATGGTTTATAGGGGTGTTCACAGAAAAATAGTTTTCGAAAATAATCATGTATGACATATAATTTCAAAACATCACATAAAACATGAATTCTATAAAATAGTCGGACCGAATTTGTGTTGAATCTTTCAATTAATGGTCCTTTTAAAAAACCATAGGGGTGTTCTGAGATACTATATTGTAAAAGAAAAAATAAATAGGTTGCGCAAGGGTATCCTTCTTCATCACCTTTTTTGAAATCATATTATACTTCAAAATCTTGTGATAAGGTAAAATATTTGAAAATGCCTTGATAATATATACCTTTCTTGAATATATGAGGATATTGTGAAAATATGATTTTTCTAAATACAACCCATGATCCACGATGATAACAAGGTATAGTGGAGGTGTTTTATATCTCAAACAACTACTTGCAAGTGATTTTTATTCTAGAAAAAGTTTCACAATCATCTGTACATGACTTTGCAATAATTATTGCAAACATGTCATCAGGAAGAGACATGAATTTCATTTGAGATCTTCCTTCTTCTATTTGTAACAGACTTTCCTTGGTATGAAAATGTTATAAAACAAGGATTTACCTAAAATAATAGATATAGGGACAAACCATGTGTCTAAATAAAACTCTTAATCCCTAAAGTTGTCAAAACCGACCTCTGATACCAACTATAAGGACTTGACCCTATAACATTACATAATATTGAATTAAAGGAATAATTTACATTGTGGATATTTTTAGGTTAAGTGTTTTATTGGATTAGGCCATAACTATTATATATAAACTTGAATATTACATGTATACACCACTAATCAGTATCCATTTTTCATAAAATAAAACTCTTAAAAAAAACATGTCTAGTTCCATATATTAGACAGCATGACATTTCCATGATTCCATCCTTTAACCTATTCGGTTTTAAGTCATGTGGAAAACATTTTGAAAACATCAGATGCTCCTAAATATCGCAGTAAGGCTTCTTAAATAAGGAAGGAAAACATTTTCCCATTAATAAATACAAAACAATGAAACTATATTTTTCAATCATAAAATACCTTACAAAATCATAAGATTTATGAATAACAGACAAAAATCATAAATCATAATGTTTAATTATGGAATCCGTATTAAACATACATTGTAGCTAGCATAGCTACATAGGGAGTTACAATTGAAATAACCATCACAATATATTCCCTAAATCTATTAGAAGAAACATCACGTTTACCTCCATCACATTACCCAATGCATTAGAGATCTATCTCGGGCTCACCCACCCTAGGTTTATCATGGAACCACAAATATACGTAAATGATTCCCATGAACAATAACATAATCATAACACATAACACATGTATAATGGAAATATAACATTTGCATTTTCCAATATATCAAATCAAGATATTGAAATAAAAAATGCTTTATCAAATTATTTTGAAAAGAATTTAAAATGATATTTTTGAAAAAAAGTGTCCCATACCACTTTGATGATTTTATAGGAATTTCAATTTGAAAAAATTAGTGTCCATATAATTAAATCCTAAACCCATTTTGATAACATGGAAATTAACGAGAAATATTTAAAATAAAAAATCTTTATACCATTTAAAACCATATTTTAGTTAATGGGATTTTTTTAACCAAATGAGAGATGCTTGAATACAAATAATTGAAGAATAACATTTAATCAGAACATTATAATATCATGAGAATAAATGTATTCATGATATAATATTTCAAAGGACTTTATATACACTATATAAGAGTGAATTGGTGTATAACAACAAATAATTCTTAGTAGAAATGTAAATTGAGATGAAATCCCTTATAAAGATGGTATCCTTAAATTATGGATAAATCAATCACAAAATTATGTGTGAAAAATATAAATTTACCAAATATAATTATATATTTATTTTAAAACAATCAGAGTTCATTCAAAAATATTCATAGGTCAATATATTCTAGAAGTACATGTTGATCCCAATGAATTGAAAGTGGGTTAAGAATTCCCTTGTAAAAATTTGACAACCAAACGGAGTCTCTTTAAAATTTTGAACATGATTTGATGAGATAAAAAGGGTATCTCATCACTTGGAAATTTGTTTTACATCAATAAGGATATAGAATACCATATCCCAACATAATAAGAAGTAAATTAAAAGACATAACAAAAAAGAGAAGTCTTTTAAAAAGATGAGGGTGAACGGTTCCCTTACCGATTTGGTAACTTAAAAAAACTACAACACATGAAATAAGGATCATAAAATTAATATTTAAATACTCATAAATGAATTTATATTACAAAAATAGTACAATCATGGGCAGTACATACACCATAAAATAGGAAATAGTGGAAAATATAGCAGGAATCTCATGAGAATAATAAGTGAGATGAAACCCTTTAACACGTTGTAGTCAACTGAGTCCTATGAACCAAAGTTAATTTTCAACAAATGAATCACATAATACCATGAATATAATGATAATAATGATAATATATATAAATTGGATTTACACAATACACCACATTCAGTTAATAAGTGACGAACAATGGAAATCTCATAGAATTAAAAGTGTGATAAGAAAATCCCTTACCTTGTGTCCGACTTGACCCGTTCGTTCTTTAATCTCCTGAATAATAAACCAATGTTAATTTATAGTTTCTTAAAAATCTTTTTAAATTGTATTATTCATTTTATATTACTTATTACCATGTTTTGAACATTATTTAATCATTTAAGTTAATAACTGTGGTTTTGTCGATATTTGGTACTTGAGTAAAAAAAATGAACAACTTATAATTACATGTTGTTCACGTGGTAAGGTATAAATTATCTTCATGATGATAATAATGATTTAGATATCATATATATCATATATATCAAGTATATACAAGTATTTATAATAGTACATAACATTTAGAGACAAGAAATGAAATGCACCGTTCATGGAGACGGTAAGCCGTACGTACGCATGAATGCTACTTCCATTTATATTTGTTATTTTAGTGGAATTAAAAACATAATGATACATAGTTATATTATAATTCCATTATAATATAATATAAAATATTATTATCTCCATCCTTTATATGTCCCACATAAGGAATTAACGAGTCCTATCACATTGAGGGGGCGGTGGTCTGCACTTCCTCTAATGAGATTATCATATTTACCCACTATGGAAACCATAAAGTATTTATATAAATGAAAAAATACAGAATAAAAAAGAAAAAATAAATATAATATATTCCATATATAAATACAGTTCCGTGATAATGGCCACCATGAATGGCAGTTGGATATATTTGAACAATCATCATTTCGTGAGGCTTTAGTTTGCCATCCACAGAAACATTATGTTTTCACCCATTAGATGGAGGTGTGTGTAATTTTAGTTTGAATACATCTCATAAAAACATACTAGTATAATGAGGATATTGGTGTTTTTATAAAATAATGCAATAAAAAGAGTTTAGGGATTGGGGATGTAAAATAAAATAAAACAATTTAAGGGAAACTATTCCCTTCAATTTGGGGAACTCCCTTTGGTTTGAACAAAAGGACTTCTTGAATTTCCTTCTGCATAAAATATGTCTTATAAGACAAGGATGGTGATTTAGGGAAATTAATTTGGCAGAGGTTGTATGAGCCAAAAGTATTTCGAGGTGTGAGAAATTGGATAGAAGTGGTCTTCTTTTTTATGGGGGGGAGGGGCTCTTTAAGAAATTGTGATAATATTATTTTATTATATAATGATATTCGGTTTCTAAAGGTCCAAAAATCATTAAAGTCAAAGATAATATGACTAATAGTAGAAATAATATCATCCAATAGGAATTGGACAGGTTTTGGATGTTATTTTAATATTTATAATCTTATTTTTTAAATCTTTTATTAATGAGGTAAATACTACATCATTATTGTGTCATAAATAATTTAATTTATGTGATGTCTAAAAATTATAAAAAAAATACCATGAGGTTGGAAATATTTTTATCTTTCCAATAAATTTTTATATTTTAAAATATAATTTATATAACACTATATAAAAATTAATTTACTAAAAGATTTTTGTTTATTTCATTTTTTCGTTACATTAAATTAAATAACCTAAAGTGTCATTATATTTCATAAGTAGCTCCATGGGGTCTTCAAATAGACTCAAAGATGCCCATGGTCTGCCATTACTCATCCATTATGGTTAAGACATGTGTTAGGGTAATTTTTATTTATTGAAATATTCTTTTTAACGTGAATTACCGTATTAACCTTTAACCGTGGTAAATAAAAGTCAAAAGTTACAATTCACCCAATATTATTTTCATCTCATTGAACCAAATATTACTTCTTGATAACAACCATGTATTTCGGATTTTTTAAATTCAATTCACAGAAGTGGTAAAATTTTCATTTAAATGAAAAAGTCAGTTTTTTAACTACTACTAAGTAATTTCACTATTCAACAAAATTGATGTTTTTCAGAAAAACACCAAACAATTCAGCCTAAGATTTATTTGATATTATTAATTCAAAAATAATGTCTATTTTAAAAAATTCAAAACATAGGAGTGTAATTTGTTAATTTAAAATCAATTCCCGTTGTTAAAAAAATAGCGTGTTTTTAAAAAAGAATAAATATCAACAGATTGACACTTTTTTATATCCAATTTCAAAGTGAAAATAATTCCAAAGACCAACATTGGATAAAATAGTAAAAATATATTCTAATTACACTTTAATACCAATTAAAATTATAATCTATCCATATAAGTAAATGTGATTAAAACACATTTTTTAATTAAAATACAATATTTTTCTCTATTCATTAAAAAATGAACTTTAACAGAAAAATTCCAAAAATTTACTAAATGTAAATTTTAATGTCCCTATTCTAAAAAAATATTTTATTTAGTCAAATAGAAAGTATTCGTGTGACCAAAATTATATTTAAATAGGGTTTTCCATTAAAAGGCGGTAAATCGGCCTTTTAATATAAATTATGCTTAAAATTATATTCATTCAAATTTTAAGCCTCTAACTTTTATTGAATAAATGTAATTACATTTAACAAACATATATAATCATATTGTAGTTAGTTTTTTTCATTCCCTCCCATACAACGGCTGGGAGTAAACTACCATTTTAAATTATAATATTATATTACTAGTATGAAACGTATGATTTCAAAGAAACTCGTTTTGGCATATCGGTTGCATGATCGAACATAAAAACCACTTTAAAGTAAAATTAATATTTAAATCACAAATATTAATAAATATAAAATATGACTTACTCTTTATTTACCTAGGATGTTACATCTTCACTATGTAACAAATAATTGATAGTCCATGAGGTTATTCAACTAGTATAATACAAATGATTGTCCTTTATTATGGATATATTTATTCAGCCACATTCCAACAATAATATGTTCATGTTCATTTTTTTAAGAAATATTTGTTTAGTTATTTACCATGCCTGGTGTTTATGTCTTTCATAACATCCACTATATTACATACCTTTACTCAGCCTCTGAGTTGACCCCTTTCTTATGATTTATTTTCCCCATGTGGTGAATATTAATATTACGAATGGATTTCAAGGATAATCTAGGAGTTTATGTGTGATTCAAAAGAAGTTGATATGTTCAAATTTCTTTACAAGATATAATTTTGAACTGATATATTTATATAGTTTTCCAAAAATATAAAAATAATTAATTCCTTTTGGATATTATTTTCGTGTAATTATGTCAATATAATAAAATAAGCCACGAACTCTAGGTAACTGTGGTCCAGTCATAACACTACCATTGGCAGTAAGGAATACTCACACCTTAATTCAATAAGGGGTAAAATTCAATTGATATTGGACTTTCTCCATGGTATTATGTGTTGTTACCACTCAGATTAACGATAGACGAACAACAACGTTGTCTATCATTGTGTACCACTCTAAGGATCCATCGTGATCTCTACCATCGTTGAGTGCTACAAAAATAAAAATATCACCCAAAAATATTCAAATAATATCTCCAAATACAATATAGATTCCACCATCATATATTACATAGTAATATACTCAGGATATGTTACTATTGTAAAAACTTCTATTCAATTGAAGGAGTTGTGAGTGGTTGAATTTTCATAAAAAGAAAATAAGGAGTGCACAATGTCTGATGGGACCCACCAAATGTCTGGATCCACTCTATCAATTCATCGCTTCATTACAATTTCAGGGACCAATACCCATATAGGGTTACATAACATGTAAATACCCTACACAACATGTATGTTCCACTCAGGGTCCTTCCTGTGCTCCCTGGCCTTATTCTAGTTTCATCCTCAAGTCTGTGTACTCTGGCACACGATGTGTGCCTGGACTTGTCCACACCAATATACTAAAAGAGTACATTCTAGGCCTCCATCACATGTTTTATGTGGTGTGTAGTGGTCCCACATTTCATGTGATATTTATAATTCCATGAAAACCCTTGCATCGTAGTTGTAGGGGCTACACAATCAATGTTCATCAGACAAAATGGTGTATATTAGTTTTTCCACATAAATTCAGATCAGTAAATTGTAATTATAGATATGGATCTCCCACCTTGGATCTCACTTTACACCCAAAAAAATGTTGGATCATTCTCTGTTTATAAATTTCAGGCCCTCTAGTGGCCTTAGTAAAACATTAGAACTTCATGCATGCTTTAGACAATGTGAACCATGATGAATCCATCATTTTCATATCCTGTATGAATTATGGTAAATAATTAGATTACTAGACACCCAAAAATCATGCCAATCAATTATTTGTTTCATTTATACATTTGTTATATCTGATTACACCTAATCTATTTGGGTCTGGTCAGGCTCAATACCACCCAACAATGTTGATCCTAGGACCTATTTCACAATAATGAAGAATGGAAAAAATAATGGGGATAAAAGGAACAAGAACAATGATGTAATGATAATTTTTAAGAGTTAATGGATACAAAATCCAATTTGGATAATCTTTAGTGATCAATAATTCGGCAAACAAAAAGAATCTATAAACTGGCGCATGCAAATGCTATATTTAGCACATATCAAAGGAATAAAGTGATATTGATCAATTGATTTAATAAAAGGATGTAAAATATAGAAATTATGTTTCCTACCCATATATTTTATTTTTCTTACTTGTAGAACATGATTTAACATGAATATAAGAATTTATTACATTTTATGTGTGTTGGTCTTCCCAGAACTAAAGGTCTTTAATAATCTAAATATGTTTTACAAATAGAATGAGGAATACAATGTTATTGACTTTCATATGGTTATGAGGCTAAAAACATTAAAATAAACATAAAGAAATATTTATATAAAAACCGGGTTAAGTTACATTAAATTTTTTAAAAAAATATTTACTTAAATAAAAACACCAACTGGTGATCCATTTTATTTTTACACCCTGATCTCATGTATTTCAGGTCATTCCATGGATAAACAAATACATATGGACTCAACTATTATATAAATTTATTATCAATTTTTTTTAATAATTATGAATTTTTATTTAAGAAACTATTCACACATGATATAAAATATATGTAATATTTTAATAAAATTTATTGGGGGAACACTGGGCCTTGGAATCACTTTATATCTCATCACCTATCACTAAAAATATATATTAGAATATATCAATGTCATGCATGGAAAAATATTTTTTCTATACATCAATCCATATTTAAATATTTTCATCCTCAAAAAGAAAAAACTAAAAAAATCATGGAATACATATCGCACATCTTTATCTATCAACACCAAGATCTCTCTGACATGCTCTCATGGATCCAGAATTCATGAAACAAGGGGATGGTATGTCCACATTGGGTCCTCTCTTGCAAATATTAAATCTCCACTAGGTGATCCATAATAGTGGATTCATCCTTGATGTCTATCTCACCCAAGTCAATAGTGATCATGGGTTCATACAAGCATCTACTCAGTTATGATACATGGAATACATAGAGAACCTTCTCTAACTGTGGGGGTAGGTTTATGTGGTAAAAAATCACCAACCCTCTAAATGATCTAGAACATCATAATGATTCTTGGGCATAACATTCCTTCATAGTTGAATCTCTAGAATCCTTATCTAAGTTATTATATCATGATAAAATTTTCTCCCCGATCAAAATCCAAGGTCCTATGTGGTCGATCTATGTAATATTTCTACCAAAATTATACTATCCTAAACTACTCATGGATGAACTGGACCTTTGTTTTCATCACCTACACCAACTATGGACCCATATAAAATTCCCCACAAATATTTTCCTAGTATATTATGGTATTGTAGGGTCTTTTATATAGTTCCATTAAAGTATCATTCAATTAGTTGAGTGGTAAATTTTATTATAAGAAAACTCCACCAAGTTAATTTGATCCTTCCAGATTTGGCAAAAGTCATACACATAATACTTCACCATATCTTCCAGAAACTGAAAATGTTTCTCATTATGTCCATCCCTCTAAGGGTGGAAGGCTAGGCTCATCCTAATATGGGTCTTGAATGCCTTTTTTGGCCTCTACAAAACTAGTATGTAAACCATTTATTGTGGTTCAAGATAGTAGTCTAGGGAACTCCACGATGTCCCAAAATCTTTTACGTGTACATCTACCCAAAAATCAACATGGAAATGTGCACCTTGATAGCAAGGATGTGTGATAACTTCATTATTTGTTAAAATACCACTGATATGGTGTCATGGATTTTTGTTTTCAGTGGAACATCTGTAACAAATTCCATAGATATATTGTCCCATTTCCACTCCGGGATCATAGCGGACTACAAAAACCATACAATAACATTGCTCTCATATTTTACATGATGAAGTACAAGGAATCGTGATATGAACTCAACTATTTATTAACTCATACAAGTCTAACAGAACTGCCATTGAGGGTCTCAGTATGTCTTCCCCACACTGGAATGTAAATAAAAATGTGGTGTTTGGACCTCTCAAATAACATTATTTTTCATCATGACAGGGAAAACTATCCATCCTTGGAGAAGGATGATATGATTCCCTCTTTCTGAAAATATATTGGGTAAATATCATGATGATATATAGTCATGAAATAACTTAGAATCAATGTCTACCATACATGAATCTCTCACACACCAAAGTGGAAATGGATTCAACAACATTGACTGATGAAAAGTTTCACCCTCCTACTCAATGAGGGTTAGATTTATAGATGTCATCTAGTTATAAGCCTCAATAACAAAACAAACCTCGGAATTTTTACTAAGGGAATATACTACCACATTTTTATTCTATATATTATAGACTATATATAATTCATATTCCGATAGAAACTCCAACCAGTTCCACTTTCTCATTTACAAGTCCCTCTTCATGAACTCACAAAAAAACTATGCTGGTCTGATTAAACCATGAAGCGCTCTCCCAGAATATAGTTTCTTCACATCCTCAGAGTGAAGAATACAATATTATGCATTGAGTTAGGAGTTGGGTAGTTATTCTTGTGGGGTCTCAAGTGTCTCAAAATATATGCGATAACTATCTATCTCTCCATCAACACACTTCTGATCTCATATTCTGAGGCAACATAATACACTAACTACACCAATACCACCTTTGATGATCTCAAAATAGGATCAGTCATCATCCTTATACAAAATGCATCAAAGGACCTCTAGAAATTATTTTTCAATTAAACAGCCTCCCATTCCTTGTTAAGGATGTCGAGGGGTATGAAATCATGGAGATTCCTTCCAAAAACATGTGTTACAACCCCATTAGGCTAGGAAAACTATAAACCTCTAATTATATCATTGGTGGATCTCAAGACAGAACTATATTGATCTTTTTACGGTGAAAATATAAACATTGGTGAAGAATCAAATTCCCTAGTATGTGAACCACATGGATCCAAAAGTGAAAGTTCAAGAACATACCATAAAGATGGTGCCCCGAATTAAATATAGGACCCTCATCATATGTAGTTCATTCTCCTCCTATGATGTAGACTATATGAGTATTTCATCAATGAATACAACCAAAAACTAATCCAAGTATGATTAAAAAATATATTTCATAAAATCTATAAACATGGAGGTAAATTTTTAAAATCATTGATAATTAAAAAGAACTCATAGAGTGTATACTGGCATCGAAATGAAAAATTGGAAATTTCAGCCTCATGAAATCTTAGCTGGTGGTATTCAGACAAATTAGTAACCTATCAAAACTACCTCAAATTCCACAAATATCCATTCTATTCACCATTCCATGACATAGGGTACTTTTTATTTTTCATGTAATGGTTCAGTTAATGATAATCCATTCAATTTTTCAACCTAACATCCTTCTTTTTCATGAACAATAAAGGAGAATCATAGAGGGACACATTGTTCTTAATAAGAACCTTCTCTAAAAGGTCATTCAACATCAAATACATTTTTCTGAGCTCGGAAAGGTCCATCTAATATGAAATAGAAAATATCATAGCGCACATGGGATACAAGTCCTTGAAAAAATCTATCTTCCAACTCACAGGTTTTCCCCAAATGCCCTCTGGGAGGAAGTCCATAAAAATCTTCCACAAATGAGGGAATACAAATTCCTAAAGATATTACTACACCAATGAATATACTCTAAACTATTTGGTTATGTTCTACATAATCTATCACGAAACAAAATGCATTTTATACTATGATATCTCTTTACCCCACAACATCGAATATCATCCCATCAGTGTAAAGGCATCTGACTCACATGTGGTGAAAATCAATTGGGACTCAAACCATGGACAAATAATCCATACCCAAGATGACATTATATGGTTCCATTATGATGACCAAAAGGTTATATATGATCCTACGTACACCAATCAATTTCTCACACTAATAATAGATAAAAGATACCAAATAAGCCTTCCCTGTAAGAACCTCATGAGAAATCTGTTGGAATAGTGCCTCAACTAGATGATCTATCTCTTGAAAAAGGAGTATAGAGATGAAGGGATGAATCAAAAATATGTATATTAATACTGAACCAAATTTTTAAGAAACAAAGATCACACCTCTTATCCTCTCATTAATTTCTTGGTCATAGATATCCATCGTTTACAATTGTCTGCAACCCCGATCAGAAACTACAAAAGACTTACATGGGCCACCTGGCGGTGGTTGATTAAGGATCTCCTAAAATCATCCACCACACACTAATCCTCATCATAGATCTCCACCTTATCCTCTTCCATCTACACCTACCTAAGGGACTCTTTTCCCTCTCCTTGTACATCCTTGATCACAGAGCTGACTTTGATGGGGCGGTTTATCAGCTATCCTCATCATATTGGGTCAAGAATTTTCATGAAATGTGACCTCTACTATCACGATCATAGAACCACCCTACTCAAGACATCCTTTGTCCTCAATGTTGTACCTTTGATGAATGAACATGTTCCTTATTTGGATCATGGGATATCTCCTATGTTGAGACCATATCAACTTGTGCCCAATATCATTTATTGTTGACTCATTCACGTGATGCACACATCTAGCTTGAGATTCCTATAATGATTTTAACATGAAGGCCTTTATCACATGTTCTCACTCCAACACCCTGGTATAGGTGGGAAGGCATTAAGGGAACCACACTATCTCAAATCTCTCAGTGTTGTCACTTCTTAGCTTATTATCATAGAAATATTCACTCCAAATCATGTCATGGGATTACCATGTATGGTCTATAAACATCATAAAATATTCTTCCACTATCATCCCTCCTCGTGGTATCATCATATGATCCTGAATCTGAACCATGTGCATATAGTAGGGCTAGTATTCCTTATATAATATCTATTGGAAGTACACCCACAGGAGTATCGACTCATCATGAAACTGAGGAATATAAAAGAATAAATGCCCAAATTTTAAATGGAAAATGATATCCACATTCACATAGTGACCTTGAAAATTTAATTTATATTATTCTTATCTTAATCTTGGACCCTTCGGTTGAAGTTCATCTTGAGTACCTGTTTTAATTTTTTTGTTTTTTTTTAAAATGGTTTTTCGGGCTTACTATAGAGTGGCACACAGGTAGCACATGGTTAAGGGAAACCATGTGGCTTCACATATGTAATAGTACAGGATGCGTTTTTCTACCTTGGGAATGGTTAACAACCTATGTGTGGTTAGGATAACTGTGTGGATTATGAGGAGAGATTTGGTTATAGATTTGGGTAGTAATGATTGGAACAGTTTTTACATGGTCAGGAAACCGTGTAACCAAACCATGAGAGGTTTCCATCATGAATAGTAGGGTTCAAATGGTTGGAATTTTTTTAGCAAATTATATTGTCAAACTGTGTGATATGAAAAAATTAAAAAAAATTAAATTCCTTGTCCTTCATTCCGATAATTTAGACCCAAATCAAGATTTTCCTCTTTTTTTCGACCTAGGAGATCCTGGGGTCCTCCAAGTTTCTACATAATTTCTCTCCTTCCATTTTTTAATCCAATTAAATGTTTATATGTATGTTTCATATAATTTTTGGTCAACATCCCCCTATTCCATTCCTATTCTATTGGTTCTGTGGTATTTTTATTGGGGTTTATATTTTTTCCAAATCCTAGAGGAAACAATTGATCTATGGTGAAATTTCGATGATGTTAGGGTGTACATATTGTCTCATAGGCCTAATCATTCCTTTCCCCAAAGTTATTTTTTAATGATTTCACATCATTGATGTATGTTTTATCAACAGTTTCTTTTCTAGAACATTATTTTTATTTTTTAGATATTGTTTAATGTGTTTAATATACAATTATTATTGTTTTTCAATCATGGGAAAAAGGTAATGTATTTATTATGTAAAATGGGATAGAAACAGGTTACCAAATGGTTCCACTGTTAATTTATTTATTTAAATGCATGCAAGGTGTTCTATGAAATTCCTTTTCATTCAAAAAGAGAATTTGATCACTTTTGTTATCATTCAAAATTATTTATATCTTGATAACTTGTAACATTAATAAATAAGTCATTATGTGTGTTTTGGGATCATCTTTATGTCGTGATAAATTATGTTAAAAATTTTAGGAAAGGTTCTTATATTTTGTAAAATATATTGATGATTTTTAATTTTTTAAATTATTTATAGGTTTTATGGTAGGTGATGCTCCTAAAAATGTTTTTAATGTTGTCATGGAAACATAATGTTTTTATTGGATGTTGGAATATCCATGGGTGTACAGATTGTACACATGGATGTTCATTCAAATGATGATGGAACATAAAAATTATGTTCTCCTTGGGATATAGTTTTTTAAAAGGTATATCATTTATTCCCTCTTCCATTTTTACTAAAATTATCCCCTGGCTCTTAAATGGTGTATTGGTGCTTCAAGTAATTTTAAATGTGACATCAAATGTGTTAAATTATTCTTGTAATGTTTGGTGTTTTGAGACATGTTTTTTGGAATGATTGTCAGGAAGTACCATTTGACACTTCTCATATTATTACATGTTTTACTAATGATTGGAAATGGTTTGGGAAATTTATTTGAATTAAACATATTAAAGGAAATGTTTTCACATGTTTCTATTTTTGTAGGTTGGTTTTGATGTGATGTAATGTTATTGGTCTGGTTGGAACTTTGTGATGTTTGGGAAAGGTTAGTTAAGAAGTGATGTGATTTGAAGGCCTGGTTGGTACATGTGGATGATGTATTGTTATATGGAAACACTTATAAATTATTTCATGAGATGTGGGATATCTCCTTGGTAATTTCGTTGGCTATGGTTGGAATGTGTAGTGGAGGTTTTTCATGTTAGCCATGAGTGTGAGGGACTCTCATTCCATTATGTATAAATATTGTTATGAAGGTAATATTGGGATCCATTTATAGGGTATACTGATTGTTTCTTATCATCCATGACTAAATGGGGTAGTACTACAAGGATTTCTTATTAGAAATATAGGATTTTTCCACCTGATTAGTAGTTAGAACAACTAGTTAGTTTTAGACTATGAAGCTACTACACATGACAATAGGTGAGTTTACATTGATTATATATGGGGATTGATCTATGGATCATAAAGAGATTTCCATTAATCATTATATATATACTCTATTTATTTCTGCAACATTATTGGATTTTAACTGTATATGATAATGCTTGTTGGGTCCTATTTCTTTTACTTTCTACTAATCCCTTTTTGGTAACACGGTGTAGATTTTAACTTATACATTGGATTTAAAAAGGGTTATGAAATGAAAAACTGTTTTTAAAAATGGAAGTGGTCTATGTTGTTTTAAAATGATTGATTTTTGGGGTTGGGTTTATTTTCATCAAATGATTAAAATTCTATTTTTGGATTGTGTTTCCAAACTATTATTTCAGGACTATTTTAGTAAGGGAAATATATGGATCTTGTTGTGATTACCTAATGAATTATTTTAGCTCACACCCTTCTTATTCCACTGAATGTCAATAGACACAAGATATTCTACTAGTGTTGGTTTCTAGTTTAGTTTCTCATAGAATTGGTTGGTCTTATGGATGGAAGTATCCAAGTGGTCTCATAGAGGTCGTTTCAGTTTGGTTCTATATTAGTGTTGTATTTAGTTTCTTTTTTACTGTTGTTGTATTCATTTTATTTTTATATTTATTGATATTCAATTATTGTTAGTTTTTCCATATTTCATGTTTATTTATTTGATTCTAGTTCAATTTTGGATAAATCATTCCCCTCAAATTATTGGATTCCTGATAGTCATTTCTAGTCCATGGGGATTGAGAATGAAATTTCAAAAATTTCTTAGACTTGTTTGGATGTTGGATTAGATGTAATCATGGCTTGGTTCATGAAAAAATTATATGAATGGAGGATCTAGTTATTTGGGTGTGAGGTTGTTGGAGATTATGGACTATTAAGACTCAATAGGTAGGTACAAGAAGGGCATAATAATTAATTTCTCATTCTAATTCTTTAGTTAGTAGGGGAATCTTGGTTTTGAGAATTTTTTTTGGTTTATGGTTTGTTTTGGATGATGAATGACAATTTAGGCAAGCCGATGTTGTTTTATGACACAACCAAAAAATGGATTTTTGTAGTGCCACCCTTTTATAGCGCTAACAAAACCACTGATAAAGGGTGTTTTAAAAAAAATTCATTGCAAATAATATGTTGATATAAAAATATATATTTATATTTATATTAAAATAAATATAATATATATTTTTTAAATATGTTTAAAATAAGTATAAAAAGACATTTTCATTTTCATTTAATATATAAGATATCTTGTGAAAATGAATGATAAACTACATAAAAATACTATTAGTAGCTAATTTTCTAATTATAATACTGTATTAATAATTTACTATCAATTTGAATACACTAAAAATAAATAAATTAATAAAATATTGAAAATAATTTGAAAACCTAACTAAATATTCAAACAACCCTAACTATTGATCTGGGTGATTGTTTGAGATCTACCACATATCAAATAGAAACCCGTGTTGAGATCTATATATTGGTGGAATAATATAATCATTGGTCACATTCTTGAAGGCTAAAATATACGGATAAGGCCTCCAAATATGTGTTTTTTAGTTAGAATACAAAAAATGTTTAACATTCGATGGAATTTCAGCCTCGTTTCATGGGGCCAGTTTCCCTTTTTGAGTGCAGACAGAATTCATTTCCAGGGATTATATTCGTTTTGATTTTATGTCTTTTAATATTTTATCATTTTCCAAAGTGTATTGTTATTTATAATCAAATATACTAAAATATATAATTTTTTTATATTCCCACATAAAAAATTCATTTTATAAATAAATAATTTAACATAATAATTTATAACGTATATTTCTCAATATATAAAACTTATAATATCCAATTTATTTAAAATGAAAATAAATGAATATTAATATACCTATATAATATTTGTCTGTTTATATATATATATATTTATTAGTATGTGTCTGTATTACAATTTGATATATATTATCTATATATTCTAACATATGAATAAACGTATAAATATATAATATATAAAAATATGAATAATTATACTTAAAGATATGAATATATATAATATATATACATCTATATATATGTTGTATATATGTTTGTATTTAATTATTTATTTGTAAAACACACAAAAACCATATTTTATAAATATATTTAAAACACATATTATAAATATATAGTAATATATGAATAAATATATGAATAAAAAATATAACTATATATATAAATAGATATAAATAGAAATTAGTATATAAATCAATATATATACATATATATATTAATATAATTATATATATATATATATATATATATATCTATTTTAATATATGAATAAAGATAACAATATATATAGATATATCATCAAATCGAAAACAAAACATGATGGGTAGGTGGTAATGGTGTAGCCACAATAGAGAGAGGTCTCGAGTTTGATTCCAATAATAGGTAGGGGTGCGCGAGCGAGTGCAGGCGGTATTGTTGTTAATGAGTGGGTCGGTGTGCGCTATTAAAGTGGGTAGTAGGGGATCCATGCATTGCTAAATGGAGGGGGTCATGCACTGTTTAAAGGGGGTCTTTGATTTAATTTTTTTCCCTTTTATCAGTGATTTTAAACAATCACTCATAAAATGGGTATTTTATCATTGCTGAACAAGAACTGAGAAAAGATACTTTTAGCTATTTTTTAGAGCTAATAAAATATATCATTTAGCACTATTTTTAGATATGATGATATGGTCCTTTATTATCTCTTTTTTTGCGCTAATAAAAGGGGTCCTTTATTTCGCAAGGAGGTTTTCTCATGCTCATTTCCTGGTTTAAGTGTTACTTTCACACTACTTTTCTCTTTTTACAATGCTGGTCTGAAACTGATATTGGTTGCTGGAGTTTTTATTTTCTGTTTCTACTTGATGCTGGGGCAGTTTTTTTGGATTTTCATACCTTTCTATTGCGGTTATATCTCTTTTTTTTCCTATTTGATGGAGCTTTGATGCCTGTTTGAGATTAGATTATGAGTTTTTGCATATTAGATGGAGCTTTTCCTATTAGATGGAGCTTTGCTTCATGTTGTTGCATTTTAGAAGGAGCTTTGCGGCCTGTTTGAGTTCAGATTCTGAGCTTTGGCATGATGATACTCTTTGGCTGCTTGGATTTATCTGCTTCTCTATCACAACATGCTGCCTTTATCTCTATTCCCTCTTTGATTTTGCTGGTCTGGAACGTCTATGTTTTCATGCACTTGGAAGCTGCTGGTTGAATCTTCAGTTTTAATTTTCTAGAGCCCTCCGATGTTGTATACCAGGTTCGTCAAACCCGCAATTCTGTAAGGTTGTTTTCATGTTTTTAGATGGTGTAAAGTCATTGCACCTCGAGACCTCATTGTAACCTTTTCATTTAATAAATTCCTTCCAACAGGGATTGGGAAACCAATCCATGTCACCTTCTCCAAAAAAAGGGGGTCCCCATTTAATATCACCATGATTATCCGTTCTTTTATAGCACTGAAAAACTTATTTTTTAGCACTGATAAAAACCTATTTTGTGGTTTTGTGATCTCACAAGGAGATACTACATAAAAACATGGTGATTAGAAAGGATTTTTAGAGATGGTTAAGAACAACCACCTATAAATTCATTTCTATATAATTATAGGGGGTTATGAATAACCACAAATAATCATATAATATATTGGGGTTATATACCCCTCTTATTTTCATTTTCTATATAAATTATAGGGGGATATGTAAAACCCATTCTAATAATTAAATTTGGGGGGGGGGGTTAAGAACCACCTCTAAACATTTAACATTGTTTTTTAGTATCTTGTGGGTTTTTAGAGAGGGGTTTGAAATTACATATAATTTATAGAAAGTTTCAACAAACCACCTCTCATATGTGATGTATAGTTCAATTAGTGGTGGTTTTGATCCACCTATAATTAGAATAATTAATTACAATGTGTTAAACACCCTTAGATCAAAGATTCTATAGTTAAATTAAAGGGGTTTTTAACCACCTATAATACATCCACTCCTAAATTAGTCCCTAGTTTCCCAATGGTTCCCTAATACAATCTCTAACAATAGTAGGTGGTGACATTAGCAGTGTTTGATCATAACAGTCGCTAATGTATTTTTATGGGGTTATAAACCTTTCTAATATATTGATTTTATGTAGTGAGCGAGATTACAAAGAAAGTAATGGGTTTGATTACAATGGTGGTGGGATATATATAAAATAATTAGTGACAGTTTCTCAAGACTGCCTCTAAAGAAATCAATTAGAGGCGACGAAAATCGCCTCTAATTAATAGACAGTTTCAGAAAACCACCATTAATATGTGACGTATAACATAATTAGTGGCGGTTTTGAACCCCCACTACTTCAAAAAATCGATTAGAGAGGGTTAACCCCCCCCCCCCCTCAAAACTAAGATTCTATTGTGAAATTAAAGGGTTTTTAACCGCCTCTAATATATACACTACTAAATTAGTCCACAGTTTATCATTTGAACCATAAAACCCTCTCTAATCATAGTAGGTAGGAACATTAGTGATGGTTGATCATAACACCCACTAAAGTATTTAGAGGGTGTTATAAACCCCTCTAATCTATTATTTTTCTGTAGTGAGTGGTGACACAAGAAGAGTCCCATCACTATGTTAAAGGTCCTCCATGTTTTCTTTGCTTTCTAGGGGATTAACCTACTAACCATGACACCTAGTTAAGAATGGACACTAGTTCCACACTCCGCTAGTATTGTGTGAGTTATGTTTTTTTATATCATGGTTGATGTGAGTAATATTCTAAAATGAAAGTGTTTTTTGAATTTGAAATGATTCCTTTTAATTGATTTTTGAATTGAAAGAAATGGGTTTTAAAAGAAAGTGTTTTGGATTTAGAAGTTGATTAATTCTTGGTTTTTATGGAGAAATGGATATTTTTGCCCTTGGTATTCCTTATAAACATCATCATATGTGTGGGTATATGTGGAACGTTCATGTTGGAATGTGTGTATGGATTATATAATCAGAAGTGGTACGAACACATATATGGCAGTTCATAGGATGTCAAGGGTGAGATTTTGAAATAAGATGATTGGATTTGTTTTTACAAAATGGTTTTCAAAAGGGTAGAATGTTTCAAAAAAAAATTTGTCTTTGAGAAGTGGTTTTTTGGTGATTTTTTTTGCATTGAAAAGTTGCATTGAAATAATACAGTTTTGAAATTTAAATGAAATAATGGGTCTTGAGAAAGAGGATTTTGGATTTTATTATATGTTTCTGGATTGTGGGACCATTTCATTTCGTAGATATTCTCATCATGGTTATGTTTCAAGTTAATGTTGATTTTCGTTCAGTATTTTTATTCATTTCAGAAAACACTATGCGAAAATGGTCTCCAAAATTCCGAGTTTTTCTTACCTAGTTTCTAATCCTTTTTGGTTATTGTCTATCTTTTTTTTATGATTTAGGTTTTTTAGAGGCATAATAATGGCTTGGATAAGTTGAGGGAGTCTTTATATTATTGGGATCTCCCAAAACTGTGAGAGTGCATTCGGTTCTAGCTTTGTTTTAGGATCAAGTTTTGGATTAGTGGAATATTTTTTCTCCATTATTGAATAATTTTTGGATGACATGGGAAGTGTTTAAGTACATTCTTTTATTATGGTTCATAGATGAGGAGGTGAATATGAAAAAAGTTGAATAGATCAAGAGTATTCTGTAAGGCCATCAGGTAGTGAAAGACAATATTGACAACATGATGGAGCTAAATTATTTTACTTTGAATATATCATAAAAGTGTTAGTTGAAATATTCCCCGTTCATCATTGTTATTCAACCATATATCAAATATTGATCCCTCTCATCCAAGAATCTTCATTTTGTGATTTTGGTTGATGATGTGTTCCTAGACGAGTTGGTTTCTGGAGCGCATATTGGAAATCCAATGACTTTGGTTTCTTGTAGTAGTACCCCATCATGAATGGGGTGAATTTTAAAGGAGCATTTCATTAAGGAGTCTCCTTCATTGGTTTTATAATCTCATTCTTCAGACCATTATCATGTGTGCTTCCATTATGGTCGGTTTATGAATTTGAAGCCATCTTGTAGAAATAATCCAAAGGCATCCATCAATATTTCCATTTAGTCATCTGAAAATGTGTTTTATGAAGAATTTACTGAGAAAGAATATGTCTTTAATTGAGGATGTTTGGACCTAAATATGGGGATGTATATGCTATATACGTTAGTGAACCATCCATAGCTCCCAGAGTGAAGGTCTTGTATAGTAAGTAATCATTGGGGGTGTGGGGATCATAGGTCAAATTATTTTTCCCGTGTTGAGTTGTGGACATTTAATGTTTATTTACATAATTTTATTCTATTATAATATCAAATTTCCATTTATAAATACTTTAATGAAATTTTCTATAATAATATGTGGGGTTTGGTTTATCTGAATATTAATATTTAAACGGGTGGCCTTTCATGATTCGGTCTTAGTTTTCTTTTATGCTTGTTTGGGGATATATATTCTTGTATGAATCAAAATTTTAACTTATTCTTGGGTTCATTAATTGATTATGGTTCATTATTTGGGTTTTCCCTTGTGTTGGTGGTTCAGTTTGTGTGGGATATATCTAGTTTTGGTGGTAGTGCAACTTATCTTCAATAGGGAAGTTGGGTAACTTTGTGTTGGGAGTTCCGACATTGGTCGACATAGGGTGGTGTCAAAAGAATTTCTAACGTTGGTCACCATAATGTGGTGTAGTTTGAGTATTCATATTAATTTTCATAGTTGAGTTCGTTTGGTGAGAAGAACCCTCTCATGTTCTACCATTTTTCATTATGATATTGTTTTCCAAAGGTTATGTAGGGTATGACTTGTGAAATGAATGGTCACCTTGAGGTTCCTCGTTTCTTTTGATTTTGAAAGAGAATGGAATCATGTTTTCTTATCTTTTGGATGGATAAATATCTAGGGGAATAATATTTTTTTTTGTGGGAGAAATTTTCTCACCCTAAACTTGGAAATTATTTATTTTTTTCTTATCTTTATATTGGGTCCTTCGGTTGAGGTTTTTTTTGAGTCCTGGATTTATTTTTTTAGTTTTTCTTCAAAAAAAATTTCATGGGATTTGTCAAATGTGGTAAATAGGTATCACATAGTTTCGGTAAACCATGCAACCTCACCCCTAGTTATTGTGTGGATTAAGGTAATGGATTTGGGTAATGCGGCACATCCTGCACAGAGTTAGGAATATCATAAGGTAAGCATGCAGTTCAGTTTTGGATTTTGGTAGTGGATTCTTCCATGTTTTACAAAAACTATTTTTATATACTGTTCATGGTGTCCCTATTGTATGGTATGGTTCATATAGCTGGTGCATAGTATAGAAAACTATATGGTAAAACATTTAAAGCTACCCATAATCATAAAATTTCAAAATTCCCTGTTTTTCATCTAATAATATACCTCCAACTCTGATTTTACACCCTTCTTTGACCAAGGTGTGTTGGGGGGGGGGGGTCCTCCAATATTATCCTCCCTTGATCCCCTTTAATGTTTTATTCCCTTTTAAGGTTACTAGGTATATTATTTGGAATTTTGGATGATTCCCCCCTTGCCTTCCCCTTATCTTGGTTTCTTGGGGCTTCATGGTATGATTCATATTTTTGACAAACCCTAGAATAAATAGTGTATTTGTGGTGAAATTTATTTGTGATAGGGTGCTCAAATTGTCTCTTGGGCTCGATTCTTCAATCTACAGATGTTTCATTTCATTTTCACATCATTGTGGTTGGTATTTCCATCCATTTTGTTTCTAAAACATTCTATTAATGCGTAAATTTTCCATTAATGTTTACAAAATAAAATTCTCTTACTTGTGATGCCTTTTCATGAATGTTTTTCATGCATTTATGAAGTAAAATCAGTTCTAAATGGGTTTTCAAAGGGTTCTAGAGTTTTTGAATTTTTTTAAATGAATAAAAGGTGTTCGATAAAATTAATTTTGTTATACAAAAGTGAATTTAATGAATTGTGGTTCCATTTTGAATTTTTTATGTTTTGAAAACATATTAAAGTAATTATTGGGACATGATGTGTGGTTTTAGAGAATACATATGGATTGAGAAATTGTGGTAAAATTTTTAGGAAAGTTTCTTCTGATTTTTAAAATCTAATGATGATTTTCATTTTCTGACTTATTGTGTCGATTTAATGGAATGTAAAGCTCGTAAAAATGGGGTTTAAGGTTTTTCTGGACACTCAATGTGTGACAATGGATGTTGGAACATCCATGGGTGTATGTGGTGCACACATGTATGAGGATTTTTTATCCCAAGTATGTTAAATACCCTGAAGGACGGGATGAATCGTGTATAATATATAAAAAATAGGCACCCCTTTATATATTGTTTCATTATTAAACAGAACTCTCTTCATTCAATTTCCTATAGAAATGTATGAAAACTATTGAAAAAAATAATGAGACACAAAATATTTACGTTGTTCACCCTCACTAGCTTATGTACAAGGAGCATACAATGGTGATGTACCAATGTACCAAATCATCTAATGATAAATTAAAAATTACAAGGTTCGTGGTAGACCACTTCAATGCCTAGGCTCACAACCCTTACAATGTTTTGGTTAATTACAATAAATTCACCATGGTCACTCCCTATGTCTCATTCTTTGGGTCACTAATGAGAGAAATGATCTCATTATTCCTCTCTCATTTCTCACTACTATGAAATGGATTGAGGCATAGTTTATTGACTTATAGGCCCTTTTAATTGCATGAGTGAACACATCCTCAGTTATAGATAGATGCTACGTTGAATTTTCATTTTCACCCGTATATAAAATCCACTTAACATTATACTATTATTTTAGAGAAATTGATTTTATGAACTATTTTATCCCTTATATGAACTATCATTTATCCTCCATGAAGTGCATTAAATCCTATATGTACTGAAATTCACTATGTGGAAGAAGTGATTCATGGACCTCCTATTCATACATGGAGCGACCATAATTCCTAGAGGATGTATGTCTCCTGGGGTTCCTCTACTACATGATAACTCTTAAATTTTGAGCCTCATATATTTACAAAACCATTTTGTGGAATCCTCCACCATGAACTCTTATCTTTCATTGAATTATCTATTATAGACTACTTCAAACAACACTGAATTTTTCCTAGAGTGATGATGTTTAATTATGAAAATTTTTATATTTAATTATGTTTTTACGGGTCTTTATGTAGAAAATTTAACCATAAAATATTCTATTCTAAATTAGCCAAAGCGTTGTCTGGTTTAACCTTCGCTGCAATATTAGATATGCGGTCTTCATAGCACAATTTCATCCTTTGTAGTAGAAGATGTATTCAAAAACTATATCAACCTATGGAATAAAAATAGGGATATTCCCATTAACTATGATCATCCCACAAACAGTGATCCTCCCATGAACAAAACATGGTGGTCTATTATCTCTTCTTCGCAAGCTCGATGGCAGAAAACCTACTTTTTCTATAAAATGTAACTCCTCATTTTTAGTTTTAATATCCTGTAATACACTATGAAAATATGACAATATAAAAATCTTCCTCATCAATACCAACCATAATGATTTTCGGTCATCTGATTTTTTCAATAGACAGAATCACCCAAAAAACACCAACATGACAACTTGTGGGATTTCTTCCAAAAATACGCCCTTCTTGTTTGTTTAAAACTCTTCTCATTTTGATACCATGTTAAATATTCTTCAATATTATACCATAATTTAATTCATGTGGTAATTATAGTGATCAATTATATAATCCACAGTCACTAAAAACCCATATGATCAAAACATAACTTTAGAAACAATAATATAATACAATTTTCATCGATGAATCACAACATATCATTCTAAAACATCTCATGTACTTTCATCGAAGACCACATATGTTATGATATATAACTTTTTTTCAATCACCTATAACATTGTCAGATTCAAAACATCACATAATCAATTAATCCCCTTCTCCGTCTCTTCCATGACATGATTAAAACATTTTCTCCCATTTCATATCCTCAATTTTTCACCATTTTTTCATCGAACCCAACGGTTACATCACTGTGTTTTTCACCAGTGCAAAGAACACATATCAGCACATTTGGGTAAAAGAAACCATACCATGTGTAGACGTTTCCAACCCCACACTTTTTCACATGTGGGGGGTTAACTGTACTTCATGATCTTGTATATTCCATTCAGATGCACCTTTTGGTAATGAATTTTTCAGAATATCCATAGCATGTAGTTCTATGTGCAAAAATCCAACATCACAAGTCCTTTCTCAACATTCTCCTTGAAAAAATGATACATTATATCAATTTTCTCTTTCCTCTAGTAACGGACTATAATTTCTATAACATTTTTATAACATGAATTATCACAATGGATTCCATTTGGAGACTTTACTTCAAAACCCATATTATCAAGATACTTCTTCACCAACAGTAATGACAAGAATTTTTGAGTAGACACAACATACATTTCTTCCCCAGTGCTCAATTAAATGAAAAATTATTTCATTATTACCCCCTAAATATAAAATCTACATGGATAGAATAAAACTCCTAACATTGATTTTCAATAATAATTTCATCGATCCCTATTTGTATCTGTGTAGCCCAATAAATCATACAAAAATTTGTCCACATAAAGAAAAATAAAATCCACTCTTCCCTTGATATAATGAAATATTATTTTCAATATAAGAACAAGTTCTTCCTTTGAATTTTATTGACTTCATGCTACATTTATTGTAGGAACCCAATATCATATATTTTAACTATTAATTAAAATATGCTTCTAATGATATTATTGTATTTTTGAAAATTAACTGCTTTACCATTATCATCCCCTGAATGTTTTATCATGGTAGCCCCCAACGTTCTCAAATCCATGGAATTAACCATTCCAAATATTCTCAAGACCACTTTGGAATATTTATATTGAGACCTGAATGTGTCTTTCATTTTTTTTGAAACCTATAAACAAAGGGAACATAATTGTTCACCAGTCATTGACATTTGGAGCTCACTATTAATGAATTCTAAAAAATAGTTTGCAATGCACTTTATTTGATCCATCAATGATAATTTCATCGATATACACTATCACCATAATCCTTAAATGAATATTATTATTGACATATAAATTTTAATCAACTCAAGCACACTGAAAATAATACTTCTTTAAAAACTGATATAATATTGAAAACTATTCTCTTGGTTCCTCTTTTAATCCATATAGTTTATTTATCAACCATAATTCTCTATTATCATCCTCAGGAAGGATAATTCTATATGGATACTAAATATAAAATTCCACTTCCCAAACCCCATTCATAAAATTTGAATTGGAATCCAACTATAAAACATTGAACTTCATTTTCACATCTTTGGACAAGAATAATATGACGGTCCCTATCCTTACAACTGGTGAAAATGTTTTATAAACATAAATACCCTATATCTTGAAGTACCCATTTCACACTAGTAAATATTTTTTATTTCAAATCACTAATACATATTCATTCATCTAAATGCAAAAAATCCATTTAGCCCTAATGAAATTATTATATATTGGCCTAAAACAATCTCCCTTGCAGATTCTTCCCAAATTGTTCATAGTCTCCATTCAGAGCCAAGACCCTATTATTATCTATAGCTACTTACTCCAACCATTTAGGCTCTACTTATGATGAGAATGATTATTTTTGTAGATTTGTCATCCTCTTTGTCCACCCTTGTGTTATCTGGTAACTGGTTATGTTCAATCTATCAATTTTAGCTCTACCCTTTGATATTTTTGAAAGTTATTTTTTGTTCTCAACCTTCTCATTATGTGAATATTCTTCAGAATCAACCTCCTAAACTTGAACATCCAAGGATCATCTATTATCATCATCATTATCTCCATGAGAATAATTGTGTACTTTATGAAGATTATACTCATTCCCTGCTATAGTTATATAATATATTTCAAATACATTTCCCATCAACTTATAGAAGAAATATATTATTTTCATTTCAATTATTATCCATGAAATGTCTCATCATCTCCACTTGGTTCAATTGTATTTTGTTTTACCTTTTTAAGAATGAAAAACTTACTTATGAAGACATGAATGTAATTCAATGTTGTATTTTTTTCAATACCACAGCTCATAAAGAGTATTCACTTCCTTCAAACATAGCAACACCCAATTTTATTAAAATATTGAGTTCATCATACCCTAATTTCAAAACATTTTTGGATTTTCTTTCTCAATGATGGTTGTTCTAGACATATTATTGATAATTCAATATATTCTGCCAAGTATTCCATTTTTTGTGGAGTTATTATTTTTGAAAATTGGTTCCTTATCCCATTTTTTTCTTAATATAATCCTCCACATTTCTATTTGTAAACTCTATTCCATTATATGTTTAGATCATTCATATTCATTGAGCCAGCATCATTTCAACTTCCCTTAGATAAGTTCTTATGAATCTGATCACCTTAGAATTGTGGGTGATGATTGAAACCCATGTCATTCTACTAAACTAATTAATTTATATACCATAATATCAACTTCCATCAATAGCACTTAGTGAAATATGTACACACACATCAATATGGACCAACTCAAGAAATGTTTTTGACCATTTATCTTTTTCTATATATGTAATTTGAATGATCTTATCTTAATGATGATACAGAGATGAATGAGTATGATCACAATATACCATTTGTAGGTCTTGGGTAGCATCATATTTACCCATACCTTCTATGGGTATTTGCCTCAGTTGAACAAGAAAGTTATTTTCCAACATTTATTCTTATTCCTTTGATAGAATGATCATATCTTCTGCTCCACTCACAAGGTTGAGATTCTCTTTTGTATGCATTCCTTGGAAAAAAATTTCCCTGTATATATCTTTGATGACACATAATTTCATTGAAAATATTCTAGATTTTCTCAATTCACATAGTTTACTTACACTTAGCACATTGTAATTGAGACCTTCAAAATCCAATACATCTGCATGACTCACGTATTTTTTTCCAAAATAAATTTTTCAATTCCACAAATATCAAATCGTTAATCATTACTTAATATTTTGATACCTTAATTATCATTCCTTGTTCCAGTCACCATATGATTACTTACTATTATATGAGATGTGCATCAACTGCTAATGATTCAATTTCTACTACGATATTTTTCATTTAAAAAAATATTGGGAGCCATTTACTGGTCAAATATTTTCTTTTTTATCCTTGTATTGGTTTTTATACCATGTTTGGACTGATAATATTTTTTTTCCTCGGAGTATGATGGACCTACTTCCTCTTGTATAATAGAATACTATTTTTTCCACTAATTTAATTGTACATTGAATTATTTTTATGAACACATTCATCCAACTTCAACATATTTCACTACAATTTCGATTAGTAGTATCATTACCTATGTAATAATCCTCCAACCATAAAACACTTACCATCAAATGATGTTATTTTATATTTTGTTCTGTATGGATACCTCTATTGGAATTATTCCTCAATATAGATCTTGGATATGGAACACACATTTTTTGAGTGTCCCATATTTCCATATTAATAGTATCTCATGAGGGGTGCATTATTGGTGGAAAATTATAAACTGTTTGTTTTCCCATGTGTAATTACATTCATCTATTTCTGATTCATACCAAAATCAATCAACAATATCAGATCATGAGATTTTTAAAAAATGGAATTCCCAGGAGTGGCCTTTTCAAACTCTCCACACCCAGGAACCCCCCTCCCCACGAAGAGATCATCCGGAGAAGCCTCAGCTGGGAAGGGGCTGTTTTCAGACATGATGAAAAGAGTCCCACAATGTCATGAATCGTCCCCAGGGCCTGTATCGTGACTACCCCAAGCCCGCCTTCCATAGCACTGGGGCTGGGGACTAGCTGCAAAGGCGTAAATCCCTGAACTGGGGTGGCATTGCCTTTATAATAGTAAACAAACACAACAGAGTACCCAACTAGAAGTAAAAAACTAAGTAAAACTGTATACAAAAGAACGTGCTAAAAGTAAAGGGTCGAAAATACAAGCCCAATAGTAAAGTATAATACAACTGAAAATCTAGTACTACTAATGAATATAAGTAAAGAAGCTACTTGGTTGTCCTACAGAATTCACACCTAATGGGTGGGTACAAATAGAATCCTCAGCATCCCAGGTCTGTCCGTCCACGCTGTGTACGTCTCACTGAGTCTTCCACCTCTGGGTACCGTCAAATTCTGCTACTATCTGTCCCGATCGCCACTATCTTTCATCTGCAACCCAAAAAATGAGGTGTGGGAATAGATCGTGTAGGTGTGAGTATAACGATACTTAGTTGGGACTCTGTGACCCTCAAGGTCTCACAAAATCCAACAAGGATAACCAAAAAGTAAGAAAAAAACAGATAACCCTTAATTAGGAATATGCCCATATATATACCAAAGTTATTCTGTAACCAATATCCATCATGAGGAAAACACAAAAGTCATTGACTCAGCTCAAACCCAGATTTTAGTGAAGTATAAACGTACAGATGATTAGTCACGAAGCTAGATCATCTTACTCTATCAATAGGGACTACTTCGGACTATAAGGAGTCAAACCCACACATGATCGATAGGTACTAACCCCCACAATGACCCACACAGAATCTGAACCACAAAGGATCGGTATGCACTGACCCTCACAGGATCGATGTGTGCTGACCCACATATGATCTGACCCACACATGATCGGTATGCACTGACCCACACAGGATCGCTGAGCGCTGACCTCCATATGATCTGTGTCCAACCTCCACCTCATTATTAGCAACTGGATTCCTCACACCATGTACACTCGAGTTCCGTAGAATCTTCCCTCGAGATATCATTCATTCCTCGACTTCCACTGTACTCCAAAAAGGATTATCCAAAAGGACCTCCATGTTATAAGGGTTCCAACGCGATAGACATTCCGTCAATCGGATGCATGGTCTGTGAGTTATTGGCATTTCTGTTCCAAGGGCCTAGTTGGTTTTTTGGTTCAAACCAACATAATCATACTCTAACTATGTCCAACCCTCAAGTGGGGTATACCAATAGAACTGTCTCGCTCTAATCTTTTCATCTCCAAAAACGGTTTGTCGATCAGACACCTGTAGCCCAAGATATGGGAAAAAAGGTGTAAATTGGAAATAATGTGTCTGGGTATGATCCGACCCAGTCGGAACGACCCGGCCCGACCTGGTCCAGAGAAGAGGCTTGGCCAAAGGGGGCGGCCCAGCCTGAAGGTGGACCGGTCTGAATGGAAGCCAGTTCCGAAGGGCGGCCCGGCCCAAGGGTGGCTCGGCCACCGGCCGCCCACCTGAGGGCGGCCCGGCCGAAGGTTGCCCGGCCGAGGGTGTCCCGGTAATAGGCTGCCTAGTCCCGAGGCCCGGCGGCCTGAAGGCCTGGTGGATCGCAGGGTCCACTTATGCCGCGGTTAGGCGAGAAGTCGCGTGACCCCTGGCTACCCGAATGACTTTGATGTTTGGGTCTGAGCCAAAACCGACGCCGTGTGGTGTATGTCCAACACACGCAAGACCCGACAGGGTTCCGCTCTTCCCAACAGGCCTGAGTGGCCAGCCACTCCCACTCCATGACGGCCGTCCTGGATGAACACTTCTGCACCTCCACCGCGGCGCGATGGCGCTGCGGTTCTGCTGCCTTTCGCATGGCGCGACGGCATCACGCCGCTTCCGTCACGGCCCGGCTTGGCCATGGCCCGATGTGTTCCCCATGCGGTGCGACAACATCACACCATCACCACTGCAACCAGTCCTAGACGCAGCCTCCCGCTCCTCCGTGCGGTGCGCCATTACTGCGCAGCACCTCCTCTTTGCAACCCAGCAGCCCTTGCGCCACAAGTTTTCTTTGCGATTGGTTTTCATTACGGTCGGCCCGAAGTCAGCTGCTATTGCACCGCCTTTGTCATCAACAAAAGAGTACCACAAAGGTGAAGGGTCGGCCATGTTCATGCGGTCCAAGCCCTCCGCATTGTGATGATATCAATCGGAAACAATGTGTTCAAAAAATGAAGAATTACGAAGGGTAAAAATCATACAAAAAACAACCCCTACCTCGTTTGTCGATCGTAGCCGAAGTCACGGGAAAAAGGTGGGCGTCGATTCATCATTCATCGCATTCGTCACACACTGCCGATTTTCAAGATCAAGCATCGGAATGTGTTTGGAGTTGATGAAGTCGAAGATGGAATTCTTTGCATTCTTCATTGGAGTGTTCTCCTTCATCTCCCCAAGCACCACATAAGATTAGGCCAACAAAAAAATAATAAAATATGACATCTTATAAATTCATTGGAATAAACAATTCATATGGGAAATTAATTAAGGGGGATCTACATAATTAATTATTTTCTGTAGAAACAACTTAATTAAAGAGTTCAAAAGATTATGGGTGGTGGCTCTATAAATGGGGAGTCCAAGGATCTTCACGTTTAAATGGGTGTTAAAGGGGTTAGATGCTCGAGTGGTCCCTGCCTTAAATATCATCCCAATAAAGGTTATGCTCAGCTGGGCCCCACCACAATAACCTGCCATGGGAGTTTAGGGTGTGGGGGACCCCACCCCCAACCTCTACAAGGAGTTATTAACCACCACAATAAAAATAAGTTAACAACTTATTTTTATTTAATTAAAAACCCCAATATCTAACTACCATTCTCTTTAGAACACAACTATGGTGAAGGTCTCACTATGCAATCAAAAACAATGTGAGTTCAATGGTGCCCTCAGATTTCATTTCTGAGCACCAGTTCAAATGACATAAAACCCCGCTCGTACGTTTACTGAACATACCCGAAAAAAACTTCAGAAATTGATTCCGGGAACACCGGGCCTCCGAATCAAGCGCTTTCAGAAACTGTAGACTCATAAAAATTCCCATGAATTTATGAAAAACTATTACCACAGAATTTTTGGGTATTTACATTATCCTATCCTTAGGTCTTTATGTCCCCATAAGCTATAACTCTAACTAAGGAAACAAATGGGGGTACTAAGCACGCATCTGAGACTCCCACTCCCATGTACTCTCCTAGAGGTTCTCGTGCTGCAAGATAATGCACACCTGTCGATCCTGAATCTCCTCTAGAACCTCCTTGAATGATGCTCGATCGTTAATGTCCAACTCTCCATGGTCGATGATTTGGGACGGGTCACGCACCTATCACCTCATCTGAGACACGTGGAAGTGATCACACACCAGGTGAAAATGAGGTGGAAGAGCCCGGAGGTAAGCCACCTCACCTACTCTGCTGAGGACCAGGTAAGTTCCAATGAATCGCAAAGATAACCTGCTGCCTCGGCCAAATATCCACAGACCTCATCAAGGTGAGATCCATAGAAAGACATGGTCACTATCCTCAAACTCCAGAGGTCTCTGTCTCCTATCAGTATATAACTTCTTCCTTATCTGTATAGTCTTCATCCAATCCTGGATGATCTGCACCGTCTCTGTGGTAGCACGTACCATCTCTGGACCCACTAGAATAGACTCCCCTGGGACTGTCTAGTACAGTGGAGATCTACAAGGTTGACCATAAAAGGCCTCAAAAGGTGCCATACCAATGGTGGAGTGATAGCTATAGTTATTGGAAAACTGTACCAACGGTAAGTGATTCGACCAGTTATGACTAAAGTCAAGGAAACATGCACGGAGCATGTCCTTAAGGGTTTAAATGGTCCACTCAGTCTGGCCTTTCGTTTGTGGATGGAAGGTGGTGCTCAAGTGAATCTGCGTCCTGAAAGCCTCTTACAACCCCTTCTATAATCGGAAAGTAAACTGTGTGTCTCAGTTGGAGACAATAGAAGAAGGTACTCCAGTAAAACGCACACTCTCTTATACATAGAGACGTCCTAAGCTCTCTACTGAGCCCTTATCTCTGATCTGTAGGAAGTGGGCCGACTTGGTGAGTTGGTCAATGATCACCCATATCGAATCGTGACTCCTGGATGTACGTGGGTGACCCTTCATGAAGTCCATAGCTATCACATCCCACTTATGCTCTGGGACCTCTAAGGGTTGTACCAAGCCTGCTCGTACCTGGGGCTCCACCTTCAAATGTGGAAAAGTGAGTCATCATGAGGCAAACTCAATTACTACCCTCTTCATACCTGGCCACCAGTGCTGTCATCAAAATTCCAGATACATAATCACCACTCCAGGATTTACCACAAGAGGATAAGTATTGAACTCCCTCAACACATCCTCTTGATGTGAAACTGGTACCATGGTACATTCTATGATAAAAATGACATGCTCCCCACCTTCAGAAAATCCATCTGGTGCCTGCCCTGTGGATATCTGATAACCTTGCATCTCGCAATCAGTGTCCCCATGTTGTGCCTTCCTAACTCGCTGTAGAGGTGTAGGAGTGACTATAAGAGACTGTAGATAGGTTTCAGCATCCCTATACACAAAGGATATCCTTAAAGCTTCCAGCTACTCTGTTGACACTCCTAAGAGTTGAATACCAGTCCTCCTTCTGAACGCATCTTCTACAACGTTCCCCATCCCCGGAGTATTGAATATCTTGAATTCATAGTCCTGGATGAACTCTAGAAAACATAATTGTCTCTGGATTAAGTCATTCTACGAGAAGATATACCTGAGACTCATGTGAGCAGAATATACTATGAAACGCTCGCCCATCAGATAGTGCTGCCACATCTTCAAGGAGAAGTCCACTACTGCTAACTGCAGGTCATGAGTAGCATTGTTCTGCTCATGTTTTCTCATCTACTGAGAACCATTTGCGATCACATCTCTCTACTTCATCAAGAAATACCCAAGTCTGGTCCCTGGTGAGTCGCAGTAGACTACATACCCAACGCCATCCTCTGGAAGCCTCAAGATGGGGGCACTAGTCAGCCCCTACCTTATCTCATGAAAGCTATGCTGGAATCTCTCCAATGACATGAAGGGTTTCCACTTCTTTGTCAAGGATTATAGTGGTGTTGCAACTCTAGAGAATTATAGAATGAACCTATGATAGTACCCATCCAATCACAAGAAACATCGTACCTTCATCACACACCAAGGTGGCTCACAAAAAAGTACCACTTCAATCTTCACTGGATCTACTTCAACTCCAGCCTTCGAGATGACGTGTTCCAAGAAGTGAACCTCTAGAATACAAAACTGGCACTTCGAGAGCATGCCATCAAGATAGTGTTATCATATTCTGTCCAGTACTACCTAAAAATGGTATGCGTGCTCCTCCTCAGTAGTCGAGTAAATCAGTATGTCGTTGATGAAGACTACAACAAAGTGATTGAGGTATGGCTGGAAGAACTTGTTAATGAGACACATGAACACTTCTGGAGTGTTGGTTATGCAAAAGGGAATAACCAAGAACTCATCGTGGTCGTATCAACACCTAAAGTCCTTCTTCGACACATCCTCGTCTCAAACTCTAAGCTGGTGATAGCCTGATCTGAGGTCTATCTTCGAGAACCATCATGCTCCCTTGAGCTGATCAAAGAGAGCATCAATCCTCGGGAGTGGGTACTTGTTCTTCACGGCCACTTGGTTCAGGCGACGGAAGTCAGCACAAATCCATAAGCTCCCATCCTCCTTCTTGGCCAACAGAATCATGGCTACCTAGGGAGAAACACTGGGTCAGATGAATCCCTTCCTGTGCAAGTCCTCCAACTGTACCTGCAGATCACGAAGCTCAGTGGGAGCCATCCGATATGATTGAGTAGATATTGGTGTCATCCTGAGGTACAAGTATATATAGATATCAACCTCTCTACGAGGAGGTTATCCTGGAACATCATCAGGGGAAAATATGCATACTGATCCACCACTACAGGATAAATCGGACTCCCTACATCAACTTCTCTGATGGTAAGAATGCCAACTGATGAGTGATCGGCATCACCCTTTTTCGAGTAAGCTTGTCCTGTGCTGCAAGGGTTCCCTTCTCACCGGTGAAGGTAAAACTAGTCCCATATGTGCGGACACACTGCACTTTGGGATTAATACAATCATTCTGAGCATGGACTGTATATTACCAGTCCATACCCAAGATGACTTTGTAAGGCCTCGACGCCACTATGAGAAAATCCCAACCGAAGCTCTCACCTTCAAGAGTAAGCTCACACTACCAACACCAGTGCGTAATTGTCGAGTCTGCTCTCGTACAAGTCTCTAGAAGAAAGGATAGATCCAAAGGCTCCATCAGAATCTCCATGCTCTGGGTGAGGGTAGTGGCTATGAAAAATTGACTAGCACATGTGTCTATAAGAACTACAGCTAAGGTGGAGTAGACACAGATAGTACCTCGAATCATCTTCGTAGTACCATGGTCATACGCCTCAACTTCCTGAAGATGAGATCTCCCTTTTCAACCAACTCTATGTGGTCAGGCTGGACCTCCAGGTGGTGGTGGTGGAAATACCTTTAAATGTCGTCCACCGCCATCTGCTCAACCATCTCCTATACCTCCTCTGCCTGCGCCCTACGGGCCCCCTCGATCGAATATCTGCTTCTTCCTGGGAGGTCCCTCAACTGACTGCTGATCATCTGTACGGTGGGTCAGACAGTCACGTGCCATGTGACCCTACCCGCAACATGGGTACCACTTTCTAATCATGGAATATAAGTCTCTACCTTGGGTTCCCCTCACAACTTATCCTGAGTCCTTCGTTCAAACACATATTGGCCTGGTCTTCTTGGACCACTGCGTCATCTATCAACTGGCTACAGAAGAATCTGCTACATGTCGACTATGAGTGGGTATCGCTGCTAGTGACTGATCATCAAGGAAACTCTCAACTAGGTGGGCTCTCTCAAACACGCCCACATGTGTCAGGATATTGAGGGAGAACATCGAGGCTCTGATCTCTCACGTGAGCCCATTCCCAAACGTCTGATCCCTCAAGAATTTTTCCTACACCATATATTTGGAGTAGTGAGAGAGGTCAATGAACCTCGCCGAGGATTGTGCTACTGTCATGTTTCCCTGCTGCAGATGAAGTAGCTCATGTATCCGCACTCCATGATGGGTGGCTGGTACAAACTTGTCCCAGAATAGGATCTCGATGTATGTCCATAAATGTGTCGCCTCATCGTGGACCTAAAGAATCAGGCTCCACCATCTGCCTACTGGTTCCTGAAGGAGACTAGAAGTAGGGATCACCATGAGGTCATTTTGTGTCCCTACATTCCAGAAGACTTTCACCACATCCTCTAGCCAATACTCAGCCACCAGTGGGTCTGTCTCTCCTCGAAACCTGTGTGGTATCTAGCGCTGGAACTCATGCAACGTTCTCAAGTAGGGTGCAAAATCTGCTAATGGGTCTAGTGGAATCGGTGGCCCAATGAGATGTGGTACCGCTGGTGCCTCTTCTGGTAATGGGCCCTGCACTAAGGTCTCGTAGCTCGGCGGGCTGTCAGTGTGTACTACTCTCAAGGCTCTCGATGGTGGTCT
The DNA here is from genome assembly GCA_963277665.1 of Viscum album. Lineage (NCBI taxonomy): Eukaryota > Viridiplantae > Streptophyta > Magnoliopsida > Santalales > Viscaceae > Viscum > Viscum album. The sequence continues at coordinate 447,183,403 of OY728157.1, read as the reverse complement.
GCGGGGAGGCATCCTGAAAGAAACAAATGTGACACGGTGAAAGACTATAGCTGCTGAGCTAACATGGTTGATCTGATTATTGAAAACTTTTATTGACACACACACAATCATTGTTTTCGTGCACTATGTTTGAAATCCATAGTCAGGGTTCTGGTGTTTGGATATGTCGGCTTCTGCACCAACACTGGACTCCCTGAACTGAAAACCACAATTTGTACTCTTAACACTATTTCTTCATAGAAATGAAGGATCATAGACCTATGTTATGTAGTATAAGTGACTTCTCTGATACCAGTTTGTCACGAACCATCCCCCAGGTCCTGTATCATGCCAACCCCAAGCCCACCTTCCATAGGCCAGGGGCTGGGGACTAACACCAAAGGCGTAAATCCATAAACTAGGGAGTCATTTCCATTATAACAGTAAAAAAATAGAAAAGAGTACACAATTAGAAGTAAAACCTTAATTAAAACTATATACAAAAGAGTGTGCTGAAAGTAAAGTAGCCAGAAATACCAGCCCAATAGTAAAGTACAATACAACTAAAATTCTAGTACAACTGATGAAAATAAGAAAAGCTGCTACTATGACGTCTTCCGGAATTCCCACCTGAAGGGTGGGTAAAATGGCCTCCTCAGCACCCCATGTCCGTTCGTCCGCTCCGTGTACGTCTCGCCAAGTGGTCCACCTCCGGGTACCGTCCAGTTCGGCTACTCTCTGTCCCAATCAGCACTATTCGTTGTCTTTAACCACAACGAGGTGCGACCATAGCATGTATAGGGGTGAGTAAAACGATGCTATCTAGGTACCCTGAGACCCTCATGGTCTCTGAAAATCCAACAAGGATAGCCAAAAAGTACGGAAACAACAGACAACCCTTACTTAGGTACATGCTCATACATATACCTAAGTTATTTAGTAACCCATCTCAATCATGAGGAAAACACGAAAGAAATTGACTCATCTCAAACAAGGATTTTAGTGAAGTATAGAAGTACATATGATTAGTGGTGAAGCTAGATCATCATACTCTTTCAAGAGGAACTGATTCAAACCATACGAAGTCTCACCCACACAGGATCGATAGGTACTAACCCCCGCAATGACCCACACAAGATCTGACCCACATAGGATCTGTATGCGCTGACCCTCACAGGATCGCTGAGCAATGACCCACACATGATCTAACCCACACAGGATCAGTATGTGCTGACCCACACAGGATCGCTGAGCATGACCTCCATATGATATGTATACAACCTCCACCTCGTTATCAGGAACTGGATACTCACACCCAGTGCGCTCCAGTTCCGTAGAATCTACCCTCTAGATATCAGTCGTACCATGACCACCACTAAACTCCACAACAGTGTAACCCAAAGGATTGCCTTGTCATAAGGGTTCCAACACACAGATGGTGCGTCAATTGGACACCTGGACTGTGATTTATTCGAATTTCCATTCTAGGGGCCCGGTTCGTTTTTAGGATCAATCCAACCTGACCATACTCCAAATGTGTCCAACCCTGAAGTGGGGAATTCCAATAGAACCTTATCACTCTTTGTTTTCTATTTCTGAAAATTGTTTTTCGATCAGTCACCCATAGTCCAGGATAGGGGAGAAAAGGTGTAAACTTTCCATAACAGGTCTGGGTCCGATCTGACCCAATCGTACTGACCCGACCCGTATCGGGGTACGATCCAGTCTGCGGGTCTGACCAGGTCTGAGGAAGCGGCCTAGCCTGAGGGGGCGCCCCGACCTGAGGGAGGCCCCACAGAGGGTGGCCCCACCAAGGGCGTCCCAGCCGATAGCATCCCGGCCCGAGGGCGGCCCGGCCGACGGTGGCCTGACTGAGGGAGGATCAACCGAAGGCGGCCTGGTCGGGGGAAGGCCCGCACCCCCTGGCTACCCGAACGGATTTGCCTTTCAGGTGTGAGCTGAAACTGGCACCAGGTGTTACCGGTCCATGACACGCAGGACCCGACGGTGTTCCTCTCTTCCTGGATGGCCCGAGCGGCCAGCCCCTCCTGCTCCATGACAGTTGGCACGACTAGCTGCATCTACACCTCTATCGCGGCGCAACGGCGCCATGGTTCAGCTGGCCTCTGGACTGCGAGACGATGTCGCGCCTCTTCCGTTGTGGCCCTTCCTGGACAATACCCGCTGCTTTCCACATGCAGCATGACGACGCCGCACCATCACCACCGCGGCCAGGCCTGGCTACAGCCTCCCGCTCCTCCACACGGAGCGACGACACCACGCCACCTCATGGTGACCTGGAAGCCCTTGTGCCGCTGGTTTTTTTCGCGATTTGTTTTCTTTACGGTCAGCTCGACGCTGACCGCCGTTTCACCACCTCTTTCATCAACAAAAGAGATTAACAAAGGGGGGGGGGGGGGGGGGGGTTGGCCATGTTCGTGCGGTCCGAGCCCTCCTCGTTGTGATGATATCAATCCGCAACAAAGTGCTCAAAAAATGACTAAGAACATAGGGTAAAAAATCATACATAAAACAACCCCTACCTCATTTTTCGATCGTAGACACATTCGCGGGAAAAAGGAGGGCATCGATTCTTCATTCGCCGCGCTCGTCACGCACTCCCAATTCTCAAGCTCGTGTGTCAGAATGTCTTTGGAGTTGACGAAGTCGAAGATGTAATTCTTCGCATTCTTTGTTGGAGTGTTCTCCTTCTTCTACCCAAGCACCACCCAAGATTATGCCAACAACAAAATAATAAAATAAGACATCTTATTAATTCATTGGCATAATGAATTCAAATGGGGAATTAATTAAGGTGGGCTCCACTAAATTAATTCTTGTGTGTAGGCACAATTTAATTAAGGGAGTTCAAAGGTTCATGGGTGGTGGCTCCATAAATGGGGAGTCCAAGGGTCTCCACATTTAAATGGGGTGTTAAAGGGGTTAGATGCCTTGGTGGTCCCCACCTTATATATCCTCCAAAGGGAGGCTGTGATCAGTGGGGCCCCACCATGATAACCTCCCATGGATTTTTATGGTGTGGTGGCCCCACCCCCAACATCCACATGGAGGTTTTAACAACCACAATAAAAATAAGTTAACTACTTATTTTTATTTAATTAAAAACCCTAATATCTAACAACCATTCTCGTAAGAACGAAACTACGATGAAGGTTTCAGTAAGAAATAACCAATGCGGTGAGTTCAACGGTGTCCTTAGATTTTATCTCCGAGCACTGGTTCAAATGATATAAAATCTCGCTCGAACGTTTTCTAAACATACATATATGAAACATCATAAATTGATTCCGTACACACCAAACTCAGAATCATGCACCGTCAGAAACTGCAGACACGTAAAAAATAGCATGACTTTAAGAAAAAACATTCCACGGAATTTCTGGGTCTTTACACAGGGGGTTACACCTCAATCAGTGATGGTTCGTCACAGCAATCTGTCAGCTATGTGAACTGTGCATTTCTTCCCACCCGGTGAGACATCAGGTGACCCGACAAGACGAGTTGTACATTGGAGGTGGAACTTCACCCAATAGTAGCTCCCAGGAATCAATCCCTCAGATCAGGAGCATGTTTTATGACATCAAGCATAAATGCTTTTAATTTTTGATCAACCCTCAAACAATTATTATCATTTTTAATGAATATTTATTCTATTCTATTGTACGTATATGCACCACTTTCTTCTTTTCTATTTTCTAAATGATCTTCATTCCTGATGTCATAGCTAGAGTCTAGAATTTTTCTATTGATAAACACATCATCTAAAGTCTATTAATTCCACTTAATTATCTTCAATATGATTTATTTTATCATTTTTAGTGTTATGCAACCATTAATTTCCCTTTTCTATTCTTCAATTTTGAGCTTGTACTCAACAACATTATCTAAGCTCTCTGGAATTGAAGAATCTGGTTTTTCAATTTCTTTATCCTACCAAGACTTCTCTTCTTCATGCTACTACATATATAGTTTGGAATAATGAACCACTTTTTTGGATTTCCTCATTTGGATATTCAATGATCTATTTCAATAAGAGAAGAAATTAATTCGACCTTAAGTTCAACTCTTCATTCTAATTCCTCTTCACCATTTTCTCTTTCTTCACATATTTGGGAATTTATAGCAACTAGAATTATAGAATATGATTCATGATCCTTTTATTGACCCAACACTTCATCCACACACTATTATAAACTATCATCTTCTCTTGGAAGAAAAATTTTCATTTTGAATAGATTTCTCTTGAATGTTATCTAATATTTCACATAGGCTGAAGACTTTATCATGGGAATTTCAACTTAATCCTCATAATATTCTTAAAAAAAATTTGTAACCTTACTATATGATTTCATACCTTTCAATATCAAAATAATGAAATCTAGAGTTTCTCTTTGAACAGTATTTTTCTTCATTGAAGATTTGAATAAATTAGTAACATCACATCATCCTTCTCATCTTCTTCCTAAGTATCATTAATGGTGACGTTATTCAGGGACATAAAATCCACTTCTTTGGAATTCCCATTTTCTAAAGACCCATTTTCTTTATTTCTCATCTCAAATGAAACAAGAGTATAATGAATCTTATATAATGCTATATCCTTTTCATCATTATCTTCAAATATAGAAACCTTCATATTGAACTAAGGTGGATGTTTTAATAAGATACTCTTAATGATATTTATATCATCAATAAATATCTGGGACCATGAATTTTTTGAACATAAATATTTACCTGGTCATATAATGTATCAATGGACTAATTATTGTGCATTTTGAAGACTTCAAATGTTTTCACTAGAACATACAACTTTACTTCTCAAACATTAGAGTCACCCTCATAAATAGTTATTACTTTTTTCAACATATAATATGATGAATTACATGACATCACCTTCAAGAATATTTAAATGGATAGGGAACCATCTAAAGAACATATTCTTTTAGATTCAGCATCCATTTATCTATAATAAGCATCAGATAAAACTCCACTATTCATAGTAGTCGAAATTCTATAAATTTCATTTCTAAACACATCTATACTAAATTATTTTAAATAAGTGATGAATTTGATTCTTCCATATCTAAATTTTTTCCAGCAATAATCAGATTCCCTTTGTGATTCAAATCTTCCAATTCTACAATATAAATAGAATCATTGTATTTCAACATTTAGATGTAATACTTATCATTAGAACAACTAGGTTAAATGCCCTGGGGTGAATTAGGGTATGTAAATTTCTAATGACTTCCCCTTCACATCTTGATTCATCGTTGAACAGAACACTCTTCTATTCTCTTCCTATTGAAATGAAGTAACCCACTTTAAATCATTTATGAGACACAAAAATTTTACCTGGTTCACCCTCACTAAGATATTTTTGAGGATTATACAATGGTGATGTGTCTATGTAACAAATCCATTAAGGCTCAATACCAAATTATAAGATTAGGCTAGGTCACTTGAATGTCCATGATCAATTTTTTTTACAATTTGTAGAGTCATCTCACTCATTCCCAAGGGTTAGTCCCTGACTCTCTTTCACTGGCCCACTATCAATTGAAAGGATAACTTTATTTCTATTCTTTTTTATAACGACTCCTGAAATTATCCTTAATTTTTTTATGGAATTGTAGGTTCCTTCATTTTACTAAATAAATTCATCCTCTGTGGTAGATAGATGCTCTTTTGATGTCATGTTTTCACCAATATATGAAATTATCTTTTCCACATACTGTCATTTTTTTAATATTTCATTATAGAACTATTTTTTCCCTCTATCAGCTATTCGGCATCCTCTATGAACTACCACTAATCCTCCACGAACTAAATTTCACTTTGTGGTGCATGTGCTTTGTGAACTTCCTTTTATTCCAAAAACAACTCATATTTCATGGATCGATGATGCATCAGGGAATGCCTCTACCACTTGGTAACCATTTCATTCAATCATATGAGACACTCAAAACCCTCTCATAGAATCCCCCATCACAAACTCTACTCCATCAAAAATTTCTCTATCACGAACTACCCTGGAATTCACCTAATTAATATTGGAGAGATGTTGTTTAAAAATGAAATTATCTATATGTAATAATTTTATTAGGGGTCTTAATATATCAAAATAGATCCAAAAACCCCACTAATAATAATTACCCAAATCATCTATGTGGTACAACCTTCACTATGAACTATTCTATGCAATCCATATAATGAATTTTCTACTTTTATAGAGGCTAATGTCTTCTGCAAACAATGAACACCTCTTAATATAAAACAAAGTGGTTTCCATAAGATTTGAGATTCCTATAAACTAAAAGCCTCCTATGAATGCTGATTTATACTACCAAGACTACACTTCATGAATCCTGTGAGAAAATCCTTCCATTGTTGTAAAAAGAAGTCAAGATATTGAGTACCAAAAATATAGTAAACACAATGATACTGCACCACCATAATCATCAGCTTTAGAAACACCATCCATACTAATTTTTGGTCATTAATATTTTTCATGAAACAGCTTCACACTAAAAACACCTAGACGACACATCGATGGATTTTTTTTCCAACAACATTCTAATGAAGTTGGCAATTAAAAATGATGATCTACTTGAGCCATAGTTTTTCAAAAGGTATTTAATTTCACCGCTCTTCCATATTTCCTAAAATTGTACATTGATTTAAAAATTATTTGTTCCTTCTCCAAGTGATTTAAAATTTAACTAAAAATGTGTTTTTTAAATATTGGAATATTTGGTGTTTGGAGATATGTTTTGGTGAATGACTGGCATGAAGGGTTATTTGGACCTTTTCATATCATTTAATGTTTCAATCTATTTTTTAAATGAATTGTAAATATATTGGGTTTGGAAATGTTAAAGGCCCAGTTGGTACATTTTGATCAATTAGAATGGTATGTTTTTATGTGATGTGATGTTAATGGCCCGGTTGGATCTTTATAATGTTTTAAAAGGTTTATTTTGATGTGATGTGATGATAAGGTCCCATTGGCATTTTATAATGTCTGGAAAAAAAATTTGAATCACAAATGATGTGAAGTACTATTTGGAACTTCTGTATGGATTATGGAAAGATGGGAACACCTATGGAGGATTTCTTGAGAATATTGTTATCAGATGGGAGGTGTCAGTGGTTGGGGTAGGCAAGTGTGGGAGTGTTAGGTTTGGTGAGCCATACATCCAAGTGTCTCGTTTCCAATTGGGTAAAATATTACTAAAATGGGATTATTCATTATATTTTATAATTTCATGTGATGCTTTCTTTCCATTATAAATTTTATTGGTAGGTACCCCTTCGATGTCTTAGAGGATATGTGGGATTGTGCCACTGGATTCACAGTTAGAATGTCCAGTGATTTGTTGACTATAGAGCTTCACCACATTCCAAAAGATTTTTGTAAACATATAATGTCCAGGGATCACTCTAGGGATGTTCTGAAGATCCACATGAATCATTATATATATGTTCTTTTTATTTTTAATTCTTTCTTCGAATTTATCCATAATAGTTTATGTCATTTGGCCCTTATTTCATTAACACTGTTCCAAGACATTGTGGGTTACATGGTGTGGATTTGTACTTGTTCATTTATTTTAAATTTTGTTTTGAAATGTGAAATAATTTTTAAAAATAAAATAGATATATTTGTTGTTCTAAAGATTTAACATGTTGGAGTTGTGTTTGTTTTCATTATATTATTAATAATCTATTTCATTAATTTGTTTTCCAACTAGTTTTTGTGAAATGTTATGGGAAATAAAATATATGGATTCAATGGTCATTAGCTAATAATATACTTTATCTCACTCAATACATAGCTCACTCCGCAGTGGATGACAAGAGTAGTTTTCCAGATGCAGGTTTATAGTGTGTGTGATCGTGGAGTAAGTTGGTCTTGTGATTGGTAGTGACCAAGTTGTCCCATGAAAATCATGTTAGTTTGGTTATGTCTCAGTCTTGTATTCATTTTAAATTTTTCCCACCTTTTGTATTCATATTTTCTATATATTAATCTATATAAAGTAATTTTTTTGTTCTGGTGTGCATCCAGAATAATTTATATGATCCTTGTTTTCATTAGTATTCATCATACCCATTTGATTATTTGATTCTTGATACTATTTTATAGCCCATGGGGATCAAGAATTCCCTTCAAGCCATCTCTCAAACTCAGTCAGATATTAGGTAGGATAGAATCCCAAATTGGTTTGTGATAGCCACTAGTTTAACCACCCAATCTATCATTGTCCAGGTCAACATAAAAGCAATGACCATATATTTTATAAAATCCAAAACTACCTTGAAATCAGGATCCCCATGGACCCTTAATAGCATATAACTCTAGAACACACTAAGTGTGGTAAACCTACCCACATTCCAAGCCAACACTACAGGTATACACTTATTCATTTTTGGTCGGGGTGAAGCTACCTGTCAACATGTCTGAAGGATCTCATTGGATGGACACTAAAATGAGGCCTCATCAGTCATCTAATTGTTATCATGATCTAGAACTAGTAACCTTCATGGATATAATCACAGAGGCATCAATAAATGTTATTCGACACATACCACAGTAAGATATGAATATATATATATACATATAATGGGGAGATAACTCAATAAGGATAGTAAAAGTTTCAATACCTTATAATTCATGTACCATTTTATCCCTACATCTAATGTCTTGGAATGAAGAGTCAACAAGTAGGTAGTAAAAGTCCAACTGAATGGATACCATTATTTCCACACCAATATTGGATTCTATATTATGATATAAGAACAGTAGACATTTTTTCAATGTATACCTAAATCCCAAACAAATTCTTATAAGTGTACTACTCCAAATATCATCCCAAGGATCTTACCAGTGATTCGATACCAATATCTCATGACATAACCCAACAGGGATCAATCGGTGACTACCCCAATCCTTCCTCCATAGGCCAGATAATGGATACAAGCACTGAAATGCTCATGTAACATGGGATCACTTTATTTAATGTTCATGTAAGAATACACATGAACCACATAATATAGATGTCCATAAGACTAATAATAAAAATATTCAATTACAATAATGTAACCATGCATATAAAAAACATCTAGGGTGTACATGATTTCAACATTGAATACTGAATGTAATGTGTAAATAATATAGCCCATCTAGAAATAAATACCAACCTAACAAAAATGAGAAAGTATAATTTTCGAGAGAGACAATATCATAATCTCTAATCTTTGACCATCATACATGGTATAATGAACCACGTATCCCAAAGATCCCATAGAGCCACTGATAACCACTCTTCATCCTTATAATACCAGACAGATGATGAAATGTCCTATGGAAGGGTGAGTATATACATACCTAATTGGTTTCCCTGAAATCTAAAGTAGGAGCAGTAAGAGATTTAATAGAAATAGGTAGTCACATAGTAGAAGTATCACACAAATAATGATTATAGAATATTTTGAATATGATACATACATACATACATATATATATATAATAAAACCAAATAAAACAAAATGATAGAGAATATAATCTTCCTATCAAAACCCAAACTTGTAAAATAGTTCCAAGCATTTAAGATACCCAACCTTTATGACTAGAATCTGATAGGTCTATGCAAATAAGTAACTGTGTGGTTAGTTCATTCCATTCCACCTAGCCACACTGTTGATGGGGATAAATTTTCAAGAAGATGATCTGTAACACCCCAAGATTTTATGAAAAATATTATTTTAATTTCATTAATGACTTATGTTGTATTCTACACCAAGATTACCCTGCGCTATATGCAACACTGTATTAGCTTGCAGTATACGCAACACTATTCTTGGACCGTGTTACACATAATTTTGATAATAGTTATTCTACGCAACATTGAGTATATATATATATTTATATTAAATGTATAAATGAAATATGGTTGGATTCTGTTATACAAAACAATAAAAGATTCTTTCACAACACGCATCCCTGACTTGGCTTGCATTACACGCAATCACGACCTTCCTCGATAGCGTGTGTTGTACGCAATACCGGGTTTTAGTAAACAATGTTATATTATTATAATATTGTCATGAACTAGCCGTTATGAATAGTATTAACTAAATTTTGAATTTTATAACATTATTATTCATCTTACACATTTCTAGAACATGTTATATGAACAAAATAAATTTTTCGGGTAAAATAAGTATTTTTCAAAAAATGCAGTTTTGCCGCCTTTTGATGGCGCACCCACATTAAATCTGGTTTTTGACATGTTTATATGTTCAATTTGAAAAAATAATATTTTTCTTTTGAATCAGGATATAAAAATTTACATTAGATAATGTTTTGATATTTTTCCGATAACTTTCATATTTTAATGAATAGTAAAAACACGCTATATTTTAATTAAAAACAACTTTTTCATCGTAATATCCTATGTGGTTAAATTATAATATTTAATGTTTTTAAAGTATAAATAGAATATATTTTTACCATTTAATATAATGTATGTCATTATCATTGATTTTACCTTGAATTCGTAGGTTTAATCAATTCAATCTTTTGCAATGTTTTAAAGAAAAACCCGTTTTCTTTCGAAAACGGGATTAATTTTAATTTAATTTCTGCATATTTTGTGTATTGAATTTGGAAAAATGAATTCCATATTTGGAATCAGTGGGTAAAAATTATTTTAATAAGCTACTTTTTATTTTTGGGAATTATGAATAGTAACTACGGTAAATTTTATTTACCATAGTTAAAGGTAAATCGGGTAATTAAGGGTATATATAATATTTTAAAATTACCCTAACAAATGTCAAAATCCTATTGGATGACTAAAAGTCTACCCATATCACCTAACGGTCGGATTAGAATCATTTAATGGACATTTTTCCATGAAAATAACTTAATTATTATTAAAACCAATGAAAGTGACAACATGTCACTCTCTTAAATCTTATAAGTATATTAATTTTAATTTAGTGATAAACATCATGAAACTTCGAACATGAATAGTCTCCAGAAAGCTAATGAAATTATCTACATCATATAAATTTATTTATAATTTTTAGGGATTAAATAATTATCATTAATTATGACACAATAGTGATGCAGAAATTGTTTATCTAGTGAAAAATCAAGAATATTGTTTTTATTAAACTAATAGTGACCATAAAATGCACAAATACCTAACAAAAACTTATTGGACATGTAAATGTAAACCATAATCATCCAATGGTCGAATATTTGACCATTTGGAGCCTTATAAAAGCGATTATGACACTAATATTATTTTATTTTAAATGATGCCAAAGTTGTCACCTTCATAATTTAATAAATATATCAATTTAAATACTGTGATTTTAAGATGATAAATTCGATTAAAATCATTATTGTAAAAGGTAATAGATTTATTTTCATCATAGGATTTTAGTTTTAATTTTTATGCAAAAAATAAGTATATTAAATAATTATACAAAAATGTTGTAGTATTTATTTTATTAAGAGATAAACCAAATAAATGGTTTCAAAAATAATAGAATAAATATTATATGAACTATTTAATGTGCTCCAATAATTTTTAAGATACATATGACATTTAATGAATCTATTAAAACTTTTAGTTCGAACATATCTTCTTTATTTATTTTATTTAAATTCAAATAAATGAATAGTGTCAAAATTGACACTATTGTTATTTTATAAAAAAAACATATTATAAAATTGATTAAAATTCACAAAATTTTTCAAAATTATAAATTTAAATATATATGATCTAAAATGTTATTAAAAATCCAATTATGGACAATTCACAACAAATAAGTAATTATTTTTTATAATTTAAAAATTAGAATGTTATTACCACAAATAAAATTAAATTGATTAAATAAGGATAAATCACGTTGATAATGTATAAAATAAATTCCTAACATGTCTAAATTCTATTGGTTGATGATATTACAACCTTATATTATCTAATATTAAAATATTAGTCATTTTTTGGAGGTTTTTATGTGGGGTTAGATTTATTAAAAATTAATATTTTTAAGAATTCCAAAGGTGCCCCTCTCCTCCCTTATAAAAGGGCACCTCCTCCCTCTCTTCCTCAAACAACATTGATCCTTTAAGCTCGGCCAACCCCTGTAAAAATCTCTTCTCCACTTTCATAGTATCATTCTAGAGGTCCTGGTCTTCTTCAAAGACCATCCTTAGTTCATTAAGTGGAGGTTAAGAAAAGGCGCGTCAAAAAGAGCTAATATCCATTACCGATCTTTTTCAATTTCATTCTTCTTCAACTTCTTCTTATTTATTTTATTCATGATAAAGTTATAACATCAGTATTACTTACATACTGATATGTTATTATAAATATGAAACAACCCTAATTCACCTTCTATCCATCCTATGGAAAAATGAAATCACCGCGCGTGCGTACGTACGGAATACCGTCTCCACGCCGTGGTGTAATCTATTTTCCACTATCACCTTACAAGGATGAGTATAATGGTGTAATGAGTAACTATATATGATTATTATAGAGTGATATTGATACTTAAATAGTATACATACACTTCAACACAATTTCACGACCTTGGGAACGATATCATCGCTCGTGCGTACGTACGGACTACCGTCTCCACGACGCGATGAGATTCATTCTCAATGATTAACCATTCATGAATGATTATAAAGTATATATAATATGTACTAATTAAATATATGACATAATAATGATACTGGATTTATTTATATATTTATATGTATGTCGTATACTTAATTCCATTCAATTCAATAAGGAAACGAAAACAGCGCTCATGCTTACGTACGGACTACCGTCTCCATGAACGGTGTATTTCTTTCCATTTAATGATTTATTATATATATGTATATCCTGAATATATATATATATATATATAAATCATGTTTTATGTTCTGGAATTAAGTAATCATGATCTAAGTAATCATATGAATAATTACAAGTCAAAACATGGACGACAAATGAAACAATTTTACCCAAAACGCTTTTTAACATGGAATTTACAAAAGAACGGGTAATATAAAGTCATAAGTGAACCATATATGATATCATAACAATGAATATGATTCTGTAATAAGTAAATGACATTATTTAAATCATTATACAGGAGGTTCGGACACTTACGAAGCAAATCGGACCTAAGGTAAGGGAAATATCACAATCTCATTTTTATCTGGGATTGTTTATACTTTAATATTTACTGGAGTGTATTTTATCATCCACATCCATATTTCCTCAATATGTAATATTATTTCCATCCACCTACAATTTTTTTAAATCCAATTTTACCCTTCGGTTAGTTTTTAGTAAAAGATATGAAAGGAATCTTTTGTCGTTTTTCGTACGAGGTACTTTTTTGACTTTTCCGACAAAAGTACGAGAAGAATGTAATTTTTAACTTATACGGCATGAATGGATTTTTAAAAAATTATTTCCAAGAAGCTTCCTTTACAAGTTTTCAAGTTTATTTTTAATCAACTTCTTTTAGTTTTAAATTGTAAGACATGTTAAGAAAGGAAAATGTTTTTGAAGTAGAAAGGATATTTTCCTCAAGAATGAAGTTCAAGTGTTTTATCAAAATTATTTTCCATCTAAGATAATAAAGGGTTCTGTTTCTATCCCTATTATTACATGGATTTTATTATGTTGTGATGGAAATATTTTTATGAATCCCTTTATCTTATATGAATTGTTTTATGATGTCATGTTGTTTAAGAATCCCATTTTTATTACATGGGTTATGCTATGATGTATGATTTATGATTTTGTGGCACACATAAGAATGGTATCATTATGAGATGGGTGGGACCTATATCTCACTCCAATGCATTGGGTAAAGATTTTATATCTCATGAGATAGACATGTCTGAAATGGTAGGTTATACTGGTTCAGTGAAACAGGACTGAAACGAGGGTTACTCGATTCAGAAAGGGACTTTGTCCACTAAGATAGTCTTGGCAATGAGTATTGACTAACAAGAAATGATTCTCTATGATTATGTGTGTATGCCACAAAGTTTCCTGTTTTGTGTTATTCTTATTTGGATTTCATTTCACTACTATGATTTATCCCATGTTATGAAATTATGCTCTCTTTTGCAGGTTAAGATTTCCAAAAGTTATGTTCTTATGAATATGATGTGATTGATTTTTCTTTTGTTTACCCTTACTGAGCATTTGAGCTCACCCTTTTATGTTTTCTTTTCCCCAGGATATAGAGAAATGTTTTAGGTAAAAAAAGGGGGAAGATCTTTATGGGAGATATTGAAGATCTTTCACCACGATTAGAAGATTACGTTCCGAGTTTCCAAAGACACTAAACTATTATGATCCTTGTGTGTGTGTGTTTTTGTTATGTAATAAGTATTCCACATATGTAATGTAATGTCAATGTACGTCAAGCTTCGGTTCTCTATGGTTGGTATCAGAGGAAAGGTTTAGTCAACCTTTGGAAACTAGGATGCGAGAACTTTAGTGAGGTCCCTAGAGATATTTCTAAGGTATGTCTAGGGATCTCTCTAAGGTTAAGTATACGTATAGGTTATAGTCCTAGAATTGCGCTAACGATCTTAGAATTTAACCTAAGATGTTAGATATTGAGGGTACTCCCCCTTTATTATGTTGTTTTCCCTAGCATGATTTTTTCCTCTCACACTATTCTTTTTGGGTTTTAGACGATGGCTGGAACCCGAAGGATCCGTGTTGATCAATGCAATGGAAAATGCAATGATTTCCCTCCTGAACAAACAAATGTTATGTGAGATGGAGTGTAAAATCTTATTTCTATACATACACAAGCTATGAATCATTCTGGACTTCCAAATGAGCAGAGAAGGGAACAATATTCTATTGAGTCCTTCAGGAGACAAAGTCCACCTTCTTTCAGTGGGACTTATGATCCACTTGTTGCTGAACAATGGATCAGTACCACTGAAAAGATATTTTCAGTTCTTCAATGTTCTGAACATGATAAAGTCATCTTAGCAGTATATCGTTTGGAAGGTGAAGCTGATCAATGGTGGAATCTTATCAAGAATACAAGGCCAAGAGATGAAATTGAGTCCATGGAAAGGGATGAGTTCAAGAACTTGTTTTTCAATAAGTACTTCCCTCGTATTCTTCGAACAAAGATGGAGAAGGAGTTTCTTGAACTAAAGCAAAAGGATGATGAATCTCTTGGTATATACGAAGCGAATATTACAAGACTTGCAAGGTATGCATCTGGCATTATCATCCAACCTGAAAGTAAAGTTGATCGATTTTTCAGTGGCTTAAAACCAAGTCTTCGAAGGGCATTAGCTATAAGAGACTTCAGTAGCTATGAAGAAATTGTGCGTTGTGCTATCAAGGTAGAAATGGAAGTTGGTGTTACATATCCATCTCATGGTTTTGACAAGGAACGAAATATGGAGTTCAAGGAGAAATCTCAGAATAATGGTGAAAAGAAGATGAATGTTTCCTTATGCACAAAGTGTGGAAAGAAGAATGGTGGAGATTGTCTTAAAGGGACTAGAAAATGTTTTAAGTGTGGAAAAGAAGGTCATCGAGCAGCTGAGTGTCGAAGTAATGGAAAAAGGGTTTCTAATGATGTGAATAAAGAAAACACTACAGGGAACGCACCACCAACACTTCAATGCTTCAAGTGCAAGGAAATGGGGCATTATGCTAATAAATGCCCTAATCCAAGGGTTAGTGATGATCAAAATGAGAAACCACTGAAGGCAAAGGACAAAGGGAAGTCACATGCGATCACTATTGGCGATGTTGAATATGATAACGATGTGGTGGAATGATTAAGTGTTTATGTAATGGGATTCCAAAATAATGTTTTATCATAAAGTATTGGAATATTTATGTATTGGTATAATGTGGTATTCAAAGTAATTGAGATATTTTTAGAAATAAGATGATATGCGCATAATGAAGGGAAAACGAGAAAACGAAATGTTTAACAGTATTCATGAGCTCATGATTGATATAAGGACTAAGTGATATCATTGTTTGAGTATATAGAATTTTGAGGATTTTGGTATGTGGAAAGTGTTAAATTTTAACTGCATTCATGTTTTCACTAAGGTATTCAAGATAATATATGATTAAGGACTTTGAATGTTTGGAATGTGACCAACAAAACATATCTTATGATATATGGGGATCGACGATGGTGTTAAATCTCTGGTAATCGTTTTCACTATGTTATAAGAGTGGACTGCAGTATTATGGATAAGCCTAATGATTGGAATGGATTATGTTGGACATAAGTTAGTATTGTTTAAGGATATAAGTTTTCTTGATATTATTGATGGGATGTTATAGTAATATAGTTTTAGAAAAAGGACAACCTGCAGGACGGGCGACAACCCATCGCTTCGGACAAGGCTGTGGGAATCGAACCCACAACCGAAGTGCGACTGGCCTTTATCGCCTACCACTGACCTACAGGAAGTCCATGTTTAGTAGAAACTAGTTTTATTATATTAAGCAGTATGATATATGAAGTATAAAGTCCATTTTAGGAACCATATATGATTAATCTCACTATAGATCGACTTATGTATATAATTTTTGCTAAGCTTTTGTTTGAGACAGATAGAATGACCCGTCATTCTCTCACAAGATCTGCTAACACTTCACGAATAACAAATTCAACTTCATTTATATAAGAGATGAAGTGTAAATTGTTCAAGGCACGAACAACATTGAGATTGTACCAAAATAAAGTAAGTATTTATTCTAATTCAAATTCTTCAACTTTAGGGAAATGATCTTGAAAACCAAAAATGTTGTCCTAGTGCCCTTATATCCGATGAATCAGATGGTACCCTAGATCGTCACAAATTTATGGCTTTGTGATTGCTGGATTTTCCATAGCCATGTTCTCTACCACTCTCCATCAGAACATGATGGTTAGATTTCTCTTCCATATCCATATTTTAACCTATGTGGAAACCCATTGATTAGTTTATTTGGTTAACCATTACGTTTCATACTTTTGTTTTTAAAGATAAGTTTTGGTGTTCCTTTTTACGATGTGGGTTTCTATCAAATAAACTTTCAAATAGTAAACCATTTATAACCCCGACGAATTTCGAGGGCGAAATTCATTTTAAGGGGGGTAGAATGTAACACCCCGAGATTTTATGAAAAATGTTATTTTAATTTCATTAATTTCGTATGTTGTATTCTACACCAAGATTACCCTGCGCTATATGCAACACCGTATTAGCTTGCAGTATACGCAACACTATTCTTGGACCGTGTTACACATAATTTTGATAATAGTTATTCTACACAACATTGAGTATATATATATATATATATTAAATGTATAAATGAAATATGGATGGATTCTGTTATATGAAACAATGAAGGATTCTTTCACAACACGCAACCCTGACTTGGCTTGCATTACACGCAATCGCGACCTTCCTCGATAGCGTGTGTTGTACGCAATACCGGGTTTTAATAAACAATGTTATATTATTATAATATTGTCATGAACTAGATGTTATGAATAGTATTAACTAAATTTTTAATTTTATAACATTATTATTCATCTTACACATTTCTAGAACATGTTATAAGAACAAAATAAATTTTTCGGGTAAAATAAGTATTTTTCAAAAAATGCAGTTTTGCCGCCTTTTGATGGCGCATCCACTTTAAATCTGGTTTTTGAAATGTTTATATGTTCAATTTGAAAAAATAATATTCTTCTTTTGAATCAGGATATAAAAATTTACATTAGATAATGTTTTTATATTTTTCCGATAACTTTCATATTTTAATGAATAGTAAAAACACGCTATATTTTAATTAAAAACAACTTTTTCATCGTAATATCCTATGTGGTTAAATTATAATATTGAATGGTTTTAAAGTATAAATAGAATATATTTTTACCATTTAATATAATGTATGTCATTATCATTGATTTTACCTTGAATTCGTAGGTTAAATCAATTCAATCTTTTGCAATGTTTTAAAGAAAAACCTGTTTTCTTTCGACAACGGGATTAATTTTAATTTAATTTCTGCATATTTTGTGTATTGAATTTGGAAAAATGGATTCCATATTTGGAATCAGTGGGTCCAAATTATGTTAATAAGCTACTTTTTATTTTTGGGAATTATGAATAGTAACTATGGTAAATTTTATTTACCATAGTTAAAGGTAAATGGGGTAATTAAGGGTAAATATAATATTTTAAAATTATCCAAACAAATGTAAAAATCCTATTGGATGACTAAAAGTCGACCCATATCACCTAAGGGTCGGATTAGAATCATTTAATTGACATTTGGCCATGAAAATAACATAATTATTATTAAAACCAAAGAAAGTGACAACATGTCACTCTCTTAAATCTTATAAGTATATTAATTTTAATTTAGTGATAAACTTCATGAAACTTCAAACATGAATAGTCTCCAGAAATCTAATGAAATTATCTACATCATATAAATTTTGTTTATAATTTTTAGGGATTAAATAATTATCATTAATTATGACACAATAGTGATGCAGAAATTGTTTATCTAGTGAAAAATCAAGAATATTGTTTTTATTAAACTAATAGTGACCATAAAATGCACAAATACCTAACCAAAACTTATTGGCCATGTAAATGTAAACCATAAGCATCCAATGGTCTAATATTTGGCCATTTGGTGCCTTATAAAAGCGATTATGACACTTATATTATTTTATTTTAAATGATACCAAAGTTGTCACCTTCATAATTTAATAAATATAACAATTTAAATATTGTGATTTTAAGATGATAAATTCGAGTAAAAGTATTATTGTGAAAGGTAATAGATTTATATTCATCATAGGATTTTAGTTTTAATTTTTATGCAACAAATAAGTATATTAAATAATTATACAAAAAAGTTGTAGTATTTATTTTATTAAGAGATAAACCAAATAAATGGTTTCATAAATAAAAAAATAAATATTATATGAACTTTTTAATGTGCTCCAATAATTTTTAAGATACATATGACATTTTATAAATATATTAAAACTTTTAGTTCGAACATATCTTCTGTATTTATTTTATTTAAATTCAAATAAATGAATAGTGTCAAAGTTGACACTATTGTTATTTTATAAAACAAACATATTATAAAATTGATTAAAAATCACAAAATATTTAAAAATTATAAATTTAAATTTATATGATCTAAAATGTTATTAAGAATCCAATTATGGACAATTCACAACAAATAAGTAATTATTTGTTATAATTTAAATATTAGAATGTTATTACCACAAATAAAATTAAATTGATTAAATAAGGATAAATCATGTTGATAATGTTTAAAATAAATTCCTAACATGTCTAAATTCTATTGGTTGATGATATTACAACCTTATCTTATCTAATATTCGAATATGAGTCATTTTTGGAGGTTTTTATGTGGGGTTAGATTTATTATAAATTAATATTTTTAAGAATTCCAAAGGTGCCCCTCTCCTCCCTTATAAAAGGGCACCTCCTCCCTCTCTTCCTCACACAACTTTGAGCCTTAAAGCTCATCCAACCCCTGGAAAAATCTATTCTCCACTTCCCTAGTATCATTCTTGAGGTCCTGGTCTTCTTCAAAGACCATACTTAGTTCTTTAAGTGGAGGTTAAGAAAAGGCGCGTCAAAAAGAGGTAATATCCATTACCGATCTTTTTCAAATTAATTCTTCTTCAACTTCTTCTTCTTTATTTGTTTCATGATAAAGTAATAACATCAGTATTACTTACATACTGATATGTTATTATAAATATGAAAAAACCCTAATTCACCTTCTATCCATCCTACGGAAAAATGAAATCACCGCGCGTGCGTACGTACGGAATATCGTCTCCACGCCGTGGTGTAATCTATTTTCCACTATCACCTTACAAGGATGAGTATAATGGTGTAATGAGTAACTATGTATGATTATTATAGAGTGATATTGATACTGAAATAGTATACATACACTTCAACACAATTCCACGACCTTGGGAACGATATCATCGCTTGTGCGTACGTACGGACTACCGTCTCCACAACGCGATGAGATTCATTCTCAATGATTAACCATTCATAAATGATTATAAATTATATATAATATGTACTAATGAAATATATGACATAACAATGATACTGGATTTATTTATATATTTATATGTATATCATATACTTAATTCCATTCAATTCCATAAGGAAGCGAAAACAGCGTTCATGCGTACGTACGGACTACCGTCTCCATGAACGGTGTATTTCTTTCCATTTAATGATTTATTATATATATGTATATCCTGAATATATATATATATAAATCATGTTTTATGTTCTGGAATTAAGTAATCATGATCTAAGTAATCATATGAATAATTACAAGTCAAAACACGGACGACAAATGAAACAATTTTACCCAAAACGCTCTTTAACATGGAATTTACAAAAGAACGGGTAATATAAAGTCATAAGTGAACCATATATGATATCATAACAATGAATATGATTCTATAATAAGTAAATGACATTATTTAAATCATTATACAGGAGGTTCGGACACTTACGAAGCAAATCAGACCTAAAGTAAGGGAAATATCACAATCTCATTTTTATCTGGGATTGTTTATACTTTAGTATTTACTGGGGTGTATTTTATCATCCACATCCATATTTCCTCAATATGTAATATTATTTCCATCCACCTAAAATTGTTTAAATCCAATTTTACCCTTCGGTTAATTTTTAGTAAAAGATATGAAAGGAATCTTTTGTCGTTTTTCGTACGAGGTACTTTTTTGATTTTTCCGACAAAAGTACGAGAAGAATGTTGTTTTTAACTTATACGGCATGAATGGATTTTTAAAACATTATTTCCAAGAAGCTTCCTTTACAAGTTTTCAAGTTTATTTTTAATCAACTTCTTTTAGTTTTAAATTGTAAGACATGTTAAGAAAGGAAAATGTTTTTGAAGTAGAAAGGATATTTTCCTCAAGAATGAAGTTCAAGTGTTTTATCAAAATTATTTTCTATCTAAGATAATAAAGGGTTCTGTTTCTATCCCTATTATTACATGGATTTTATTATGTTTTGATGGAAATATTTTTATGAATACCTTTATCTTATATGAATTGTTTTATGATGTCATGTTGTTTAAGAATCCCATTTTTATTACATGGGTTATGCTATGATGTATGATTTATGATTTTGTGGCACACATAAGAATGGTATCATTATGAGATGGGTGGGACCTATATCTCCTTCCAATGCATTGGGTGAAGATTTTATATCTCATGAGATAGAAATGGCTGAAATGGTAGGTTATACCGGTTCAGTGAAACAGGACCGAAACGAGGGTTACTCGATTCAGAAAGGGACTTTTTCCACTAAGATAGTCTTGACAATGAGTCTTGACTAATAAGAAATTATTCTCTATGATTATGTGTGTATGCCAAAAAGTTTCATGTTTTATGTTATGCTTATTGGGATTTCATTTCACTACTATGATTTATCCCATGTTATGAAATTATGCTCTCTTTTGCAGGTTAAGATTTCCAAAAGTTATGTTCTTATGAATATGATGTGATTGATTTTTCTTTTGTTTACCCTTACTGAGCATTTGAGCTCACCCTTTTATGTTTTATTTTCCCCAGGATATATAGAAAAGTTTTAGGTAAAAAAAAGGGGGAAGATCTTTATGGGAGATATTGAAGATCTTTCACCACGATTAGAAGATTATGTTCCGAGTTTCCAAAGACACTAAACTATTACGATCCTTGTGTGTGTGTGTTTTTGTTATGTACTAAGTATTCCGCAAATGTAATGTAATGTGAATGTACGTCAATATTCGGGTCTCTACATGATTCACACCATTGTCCTTAAGGGGAAACTAATTAGTGTAAGGGAGACCTGTTACCTATCCTATAAGGGGTATAATTCCATGGGTAGAGGAACTATAGCCTAGTGCATTAGTGGGTTCCACTTGATGTATGGAGGACCCACACCATATCCAATATGGGGTAACACTTTTTGGCTATATACAGGAACCATGCTATGGTACATCTACTGGGGTTACACTCAGAGTAATGTGGACCAACATTATATTCTCATAAATGGAACTACTCAGTAAATATAGAATTGGTGCCCTCGTGCGTCATAGTGGTACCACTCAAATTGAAGAGGACATGCACCGTAATTTCATAGAGTGATACCAATATGTAGATAGAGAATATGTGACCCATTACGTCAAGGGGGTTCAAATCAGAGTAATGATAGAGTATCATCCCAATTGTTTTTTAGGGGTACCACTCTAAGGATCATGCCCGATCTCTATCATCATGATGCACCACCTACATAAGTGTAACACCACAAGCATATTACATGTTATCATAAATCCATATAGAATTAAACCATCACATTCATCATTGAAATAACTTAGGATTTAATACTTGTGGGAAAAAATTCATGTCCTAATAGAATGATATATAGGAGGAATGAGATTTTTAAAGATGAACAAAGGGGTACACGATGTTTAAAGAGACCTACATTGTGTGTACTCCCACTCCATCACCTAGAAATATCTCTATTGGTAAAAAAATCACTACCCTTTTAGGTAAACACGACATGAAGATGATGTACACATCATGTCTGAGACACTCCAGGACCATCACATGCACCCTATTCATGTCCATGTTCTCTTCCAGTGTGCATGTACTTCGTCAAAAAATTTGTTCCTACCAACGCTTGTGATTGTATTCTACCGTAGTACACGCCATGCTACCATAACATGTGTAAAATGGAATGTGGGGGTCCCACATGGTGGGTGACACTAATAATTCCATTGAACCCCTAGCACTATAGTTTTATGGGCTACATGTCATGTGTTCATAAAACTAAGTGATGTGTCATCATTTTTCATGGAATTTAAAATATATTCATTGGAATTATTGACCTATATACTCTATCATGGATATCACCTCCAAAAATCATAAATTAGTGAATATTTTTGTGGATGGTGATTTTCTATCATCTAGTTGATGGAATTGAACTCATGTTCTTACAATATGAACCTGCTCGCTTTGTATTCCTTGTACCATTCCAAATATGTTGTCTCCATATGCAGTTTAGGTTTCAATCAAAAAAATGATCACATGTAACCCAAAAATCATCCCAATAAATATTGTGTTCACTAATCCATTATTTTTATGTGATTTCACTATAAATCCTAGGGTCTGATCAGGGTCGATACCACCAAGAAACGTTGATCCATGCCCCTATAACCCAAAGGAGAAGATCACAAAGAATAAATGAGAAAAAAACACTAGAAAAATGGTTGAATGACCATTTGTCCAGATTTATTGGAAAATTAATCCAACTGAGTTAATTCATGTTGAGAGATAATTGAATAATAAAAATAAATCCACACACATGCATATATAAAATGCCACATGTGGTGCTGATCAAATTAAGAAGATGATTTTGGTTAACTAATTTAATAAAATTATACATAATACCCAAATGATGAGTCCTACATAGAGATTTTATCAATATTAATTGAAAAATTCACATTTCTATCAATGGATGAAGTCATCTCATTCGATGCACATTGATCTTCATGGATACAGAGGTGGTATTAATATTAATATGATTCTCCCATATATGGAGGAAGAAGATGCTCTTGATGGTCCAATCATAATGAGGATGACCATGGGACAATATCCATAAAAATGTATTCATATAAAACTAGTAAGGTTTATGTAATTTAAATAAATATATTTAATTAACTATTTAACAAAATGGACCCTACTAATGAAAATTTTATTTGAATGAAATGTGGAGACCAATTTCATGTCGATCCTAGGGTAAACATAACATTCTAGAATCAACTAATATATCATATTTCTGATATATGATTGTATTTAAGAGTTATCCAATTTTATATAAGACACTATTTCTATATTAAATTATATATAATTAATATTTTTATAAAATTAATTTTGGTCACATCAAAGATCAAAGTCGATTGTCTTCTAGGTTACTAGCATTGAAATTTTATTTAATAAATTTCAAAGTCTTACATGAAAAAAACGAGGTCTCTAAAAATATAACATGAACATTTTTTTATTGTTCCAAAATATGAAATATTATTTTATATTGGATATCTCTCCCTAGATCCAGATATATACATATCATCCGACCAATGATAAACCCTACTATTTTGCGTCGAATTTTATTCATCATGTTCTCTTATATAGAATTTATAACCATTGATTACAAACCCATGGTACGATCTAACATTTTTATTTTTTCCACTATCTAGCCATCAATGTTGATGAGAAAGTGAATTCATATTTTTAGGTATCTCCATATAAATAAGATTATAGATCCATCGTATAATCTATGAATTACTTGTATTTAATATCCATATTTCATCCCATGATAGATTCAAATATATAAGAATTTAATTATGTGATTCAATGAATGGATCAACATCTTAAATATTATTTAAAATCTAATTGATTTTTATCCCGCCCTAGGATGGAAATCATAGAAAAATCTCTGCAATAATTCTGTTAACCCATAAGGAAACTACTATGATGTGACTTTGGGAGACTGATATTGTAAATATATCATAGGTAATTTATACATAATTGAACATCTTCATCAACAATATATTATTCTACAGTACATCATTCTTGAAGAATTCGATTCTTGACCTACCATTCAAAATAATCATATATCATTCAATGGGGTAAATCCATATATATTGTATAGGACCACATAGTTGAACCACTATAACCATGTGACCAATAGGTGGACCATTATATCAATGAATTGTAGTGCAACAAACATCTCTATTTCATGCAATTTTACCGAGACCTCCTTATTAATTATTGAAAACTTCAGTCGGTCCATAACATTATAGCATAAGTATTTCAAAATGATGAAAATTATGGATAATGTATTTCAAAAAATTTTAGGTAGAATGTAATGTAAATAAAAAAGAATAAAAACATCCATAAAAACATGGAATCATGTGACTTTAGTCCCTATAACTTCAAATAAAACATTGACATGAGATTTTTGACATTTGATGAATTTCCATCTTGAAAATTTACAAAATTAAGGAAAAAAATTTGAAACCATTTTTATTTGGATAGTGTATAAGATGTTAAATGGTGAAAACTCAACCCTTTACCTTTCACAGGTTCCAAATATTCCCTAATCACTATGTAAATCATGTCCAACCTAGCCTAGATACCATATTCGTTTTCAGGAATATTTATTAGCATTCTAAAAAGTATCACTTACATTTTTATACAGACATGACATCATGAAAATAATGAAATAAAAAAATTTCCAATATGGTAATTCAAAAAGATGATTTGTGTTTACATCATAATTTTTAATTTTATTTTCAAAATGTATTTCTAAATAAAAAATCAATGCAATTTAATCAATCTAAATGATTATCACTTATTACAGGAGATGTTTGGGATCTTTTTTCAATATTCTCATTGAATGAAATTGAATAGGAATTGTAATTATGTGGTTGAGGATAAAATTTATGATGTCCTAAAAATGTAGTCTTTGAGGAAATTTTCAACTAAAATGAGTGTGAATTCTTCACAAATGGGACACCAAAGAATTCCATCAATGTTCTAGCCTGAAAATTTTATATAAGTTGGAAAGTCATTTGTCATCCCATAAAACATAGACCTTAATGTTAATTATTCATTTCCTTGAGAATTATAAAATATAATACTTTTATCTGACATAAATTTCTTATCATCAATCAATGGATCCATATAGCCATCAATATCATTATCCAGTTGATTTGGAGAAGTTATAAGATGGAAAACACAATATATTTAGTCTTCATTCATAATAATGGAAAAAAGTTATAATTTATTAACATGACATGGAATGTATTGTGATTAATACTCTATAAAAATACATAAATTATTTCATCTATAGAAATTTTGAGGTGAAAATTTATCATCTCATTTCCAAATTCAGGATATTCATAATAATTTTTCATACATTTTAATGAATATAATAGATAATATAGGTTCCCATATTTAATTCTTGTATCTGATTTTTTTTTCATTTTTCTTCCCATTTCTGGACATCGATATAGTCTACTGAACCATGGAATGATATGAATGTACCATAAAACATTTCTATTTCATGATTCATTTTTTGGTATCCATTTACACCATATTTATGACATTTCACGAGTGATTCTTGCTAATTATGAAACAATATACTATCATTTCAACATGATTTTATATTTTTAAAGATCATTCCCATTGGACATAAAATTATATTAGCATCATATGTTTGATATAGAAGATCATTTTCTTCTGTTCTAATATCATTT
The DNA here is from genome assembly GCA_963277665.1 of Viscum album. Taxonomy (NCBI): domain Eukaryota; kingdom Viridiplantae; phylum Streptophyta; class Magnoliopsida; order Santalales; family Viscaceae; genus Viscum; species Viscum album. The sequence continues at coordinate 447,156,956 of OY728157.1, read as the reverse complement.
AAGAGACCAAATAGTTTTGTAAAGCCAGTTTCTCTCCATTTGCATCTAGTTTTCAAAATATAAAACATCTACAAATCCCACAATGATATGTATTTAGTAGAACCATTATTCAAATGTATCTTATAACTAATTTTTATCATCTCAAAAAAATTCAGGATATCATATAGGTAAAATTAAATTTCCATTTTCATTTTATCCATGAGATCTCTGTCATCATTTATACTGGAATTCATACCAAATGACTCATAAGTATCAGTATAATCTCAATCTTTTTGCACATTTTCTTTTTCCCATGTTTATTCCAACTCGTATATATCTAATCTATTCTATTTAAATTAAATATTCTCCAATATTTATCAGAATAATTTTTTTAATAAAATCCACATAATTACGTGAAAATGATTTGGGATGTGTCTTTCTCATTCTCTATTGAAAACATTATTAAATATTAAACTCTATCTTCATACTCCTTTTTCATATGATTTGTATCCATCTATTTTTGATTCATATATATTCTATTAGTTTCATAAAATATTTATTTTATACAAATAATAAACAAATACACATATTTTATTCATTATCAATGGTATGTTTTTAAAATATTGTTTAATAATGGAATCACTTCTTGTAAGATTAGTGCATGAAATATATGTGCATGTCTGGAAGAGTTGGGGGATGGGTCTCAACCAAAAAAAATCAATAATAACTATTCAGGAGTTGAATATAATGAGGAATACTGTTTTCTCCATAAATATATATTTTCCTAGGATAAGAGTTGGTGAAGCACATGAAAAATTATCTATCATTGTTTATTAATGTAGAAAACATTACCACGTGCACAATGGTTTGATAGATGAGTTGATCATAAAATACAAGTTCACAGTTCCCTTACTCTTTTATACTCAATCCTCATTATAAATAGGTTGAGATACATGTGCTCCTTAGATCGAGTGTATGTGAACAACATCCCCTTGAATTGAAAAATTATTTCACCAAATTTAATTTATTCTCTCCAAGTGTAAACAAATTAATTATTTCATCAACCATATTTTTTCAGACACTATGGTGAGGCACCTATATTTTAAAAATAAAATAAAACAAAGACATCATCATCCATAGAATAAATAAAATAATAGTTGTATGAATTCTTAAAAACATAATTTTAGGGAATGTTATTTATTAATTTGATATTAATTATATTATGACTATAAATAATTTCCAAATTCCTAACTAAAACCAATTACATTACAGAACCCTTTTAAAAATACCAAATCATTTTAAATAACTAAGAATTTATTTTAAATTCCGAAATAAATTTCCAAACAACTTTCAAAATTCATAATTCTCAATTTTTAAATTCTATCCCCAACATGGTTTACATTCCTGGAAAATTCCTTAAAAAAAATTACCATATTTATAAACAAACGGGATAAGAAAATACAATTTTATAAAAATGATTATGATCATGTGAAAAAATTTTAAATCATGTTCCAAAACCATGAACAATAAATTAATTTTTTAAAACTCATTCCATGGAAATATGAAAACATTTAAATGTTCAAAATTTTAAATGTTCACTATAAAATCACATCATGGGTTTTAAAACACGGATTCCATTTTAGTACATTTTAAGTGAAACACTCTATTTATAATTTCAAAGCCAACATTAACATTTAAAACCATGTTTCCTTTTTAAAAACCTGAATTTTAAAATAGAAATTTATATAAAATTATTTGTTCGACCCCACCCAGACTAAAAAATAGTTTTATTACAAATAATTTAATAAAAATTTTATAAATATAAAATGAATAAATCATTATCAAATGATATGATTAAATTAACAATTTAAATCCTAAGATGATTTTACTGGACTGCCTGCCTAAATTTTGATTTTCCCAAAAGCTTGATTAAAAATTCAAACATGGGTATATTAACTAATCAATTTTTTTTTTGTAAAATGTCACACAAGAATCCAAAAATCCCATATTAGACATTCCATATAATTTATTTCAGAAAAATCATGAAGACAGTTTCAAAAACATTCATGACATTGAAAACTATTTTCTTAAATATCATAAGGTGTTAGACTGAGTCTGTGTGTGATATCGAGAATATGATTGACTTAAATTTTTCTATGTGTGAATAAAATTGGAGGTGCTCTAGTACTTGGGTGAGAGAATGATAGAGTATTTGGTTTTGTTATGAATGGAACCAACCATGATGTTACACAATGTTTCATGTTTATAAATTATTTTGGGTGTTATGAAATTATTTGGGATTCATAGAAATTGTAAAAGATTAATGAGATAGTTCATTTACGGGTACATTAATTCATTTTTAGTGAAAATTCAACCATATAAGGGTTGTATAGATTTTATCAAGACATTGGGTGCAGTGCGATGGAAAACACATCACACGAGTTGTTCATATTATATATTTTTTATTGGTTTATTTTGTACAGTATATTAAACATTATTAATTTTATTATAATTTATTATTATATGAAATTAATTTTTTCACTTATGTTATTTAATTATTTATATTCATTCATTTATATAATTTCCTATATTGGAATTCTATAAGCTCCAAATCATTTTATGATCTAGAGAGGAATACAGTTATAATATGTTTCGGTTATGTTGCCTCACATTATTTTGAAAATGTAACCTAGATATTAACATGTATAAGACCATTCTTCAAAAAAGTAAATTTTATTAGGTATATATTTATGTTTTTATATCATGAATAAATTTCTTAATATAAAATTTTATTTTAAAAATTATTTTAAATGTTATTAATATATTTTGTAAATTATTCATATTTAAACATTTTATTATGTAAAAAATTAATAAATTTCATTTCACAATAAACTAAATTAATAATAAGTTAATTAAAAACACATAAACAGGATTTTGTGGATGCATTAGTGATGATATAATGTTTCATTTGATTTGGTGGGACTAATTTTTTTATGACTTTGTAAGTAGCATCAACTTGTTATATTTTTAAAACTAAACTAAAATCAATTTAAGTACTAAATACCATAGTCCCACTCAATAAAAATGTCCCACACTATCTATACACATTAAAAACTATAGTTTTTCCTCAACTAAGATATCATTTAGTTACCTAGAATTCCCATGACCAATAAATCAAATGAGGAGTTGAGAAAGAAATATAAATTTAAATATGTTGTAACAAAACACATATCTTACACCTCACCTACAACATCCATTCATTGAAATAACCCTTTCACATAACACGTATGTTATAAAATAATAAACATCCCATAATAGGGAAAAAAATTATAAATGAGGGTATCCCGAGATAAAAATGATTTTTAATATGAAAAATGATATATTAAAAAAAATTAACTTGGGGTGATAAGTAAATTTCCTTTTAACTAAAATTTGACAATATCAATATTTGGGAAATACTGAGAAACAGAAAATTTTAAAATTTCAAACATACCTTCAAAACATTGATTCTTACATTAAAAAAATATGGGCTAATCCTTTAAATTTCATAAAAATCTACATGAATTACCTTATAATCATATGATCAAACACATGGCATGATTACAAATTTCATTAACAATATTTCTATAAAAATTTCATGAAAAACCATTATTCCAAGAATAGAATCCAACCAAATGTTTTCTGTATCCATTATAAACATTAAACAAATGAATATTATAAATAAAATGGAATTGAAAAAGGCTCATGCATTCCAAGACATGTAAAATGAATATTGGAAGGAAAAAATAACACAAGATATCATAATTCACAGAGGAGACACAAATATAGAAAGCACTAATGAGTGGATATGGATTTTAAAATACGTGAATATTTATGTAGGAGACAACTTATGGCATCCCGCCTTTTTATTACATAACTTTTCATTACATTTTACATATAGAGTATCTTTAAGGTCTAGTGTCTTGGAAATAAAGAACATAATACATGAAAAAAACACATAAAATTCTTATAAGCCACTTGTATGTCTTCATCATAGGTTTATTCTATGTATTATTACTGCATCTCATATCCCGGATACATACATCAATTGAAAGGGTGAGGAGAAGGCTCAGTAAGGAAATCGAGTGAAACAATATACATGTAATCTTGAGCAATATTAATAAGAAGATGATAAAATTCATAAAGGCATTAGAAATGGAAGAATCTGAATATCATAATAAAAAAACAAGATTCATAAATTGAATATGTGGCTACAACATTTCATTTAGACATTTAAGAACATATCACCAAAGTTTATCCTTGAGGTGTCATTAAAATTACTAAGGTTATTCACCAAGGTATCGTGAAACTTTTCACCTCTAGAGATTAATTTCCTTACCAAATGCATTGGAGCGATATCCGGTAACACCCTTAATATGTATTTAAAATCATCTGAGCCACATAGATCATAACAATACATTTCATAAATAACCCAAATAGAATTAATGAAATGGGTTTCATGTCAAAATCTTGACGATTAAAAAGTGCTTTAAAAAATGAGATCATTATTTCATTTATAACCCATGGAAAGGGAGTGAGGGTTATATGTATGTCAATTCAAAAATAAAATATATCTTTGCTATTTATTTATGAAAACTGATAGAAATGAATTAGTTCTGGGAATTCACAATATAATTTCATAAGAGAAAGAGATGAATTTTTAGATGAAAATTCTACATCATAATAGCTACATTACATCTTTCCATAAAACATTAAAAATGATGAGGAAAATGGGAACCCACTCATAAATAACTCATAATACATTATGGGTACATAATAAAAATAAATAATATCATGTTATGGATATTTGATGAAAATACCATATGAAAATGAAACTTGAAGGAAAAGAGAACACATGATTTATTTTACGAAACGTTGGCAGCCTAACGGCATCACTTAAAGATTCAGAAAATCATTTTATTAGAGCAGAAGGGGACTCTCATCATTTGAAAATGAAATAGGCATTAGTAAATAAATATAAAAACAATCCTCCACATTATAAAATTGAACTATAAGACACAACATAAAGGAATTCGTGACTTAAAAGAGGAGGGTGAATGGTTCCCTTACCTTGATGAGTAACTTCTAAAGCAAGATGGTCGAGACATTGGGAGGTTTGTGGGAACCATGGGATGACTCCTTGGGAGGTAAGGAGACCATAACATCGTTGAGGAGGATTTTGGAATGAAATTAATGAGGGAAATGGCTTGGTATTTAAAGGAAATGTGGGGGAATAAATTATTAATTTCCAAGGCACACCATATCGGTGGTATTTGAAAAACTGTGGGCTTGAACATGATATTTTCCCTTGGTATTGGCCTCCTGGGACATCACATATATTATCTCACTATAAATATGTCTAAAAAATTCTTACATCACTATGATGTCATTAAACACCCGAAACTCAGAACTGTATTTTTAATATTCATCGAAAATTCAACAATTTTTGAAAAATCCTAAAAATTCATCCTAATCTAATATCGATGCTCTGAATTCAAAAATGAACACCATTTTATGAAAAAAAAAATTAAAATTTAATTTCTAAATAAAATTACTATTTATTCTAAAAAATTTACAACTATAAAACTATAACTCATATTGTAACATTTTAAAAAAGTAATCAAAGTCCCAAACAATTATTGTATAACCATAATAAAATAAAGTAACAATTTATTATTACATAAAAAAAATATTTTTCCATTTTAATTATTAAAATAATTATAAAATTGTAAATAAAATTTTTATTACATACAAAAATAACAAAACATATACTATGATCGTTTTTTTTCAATTTTAAGATGTTTAAAATGTATTTATACATTCATGGGTGAAGATTCAATTTTTTTGCCAATTTACTATTTAGTACTATTCATTACTATTTATACGGGTATTTTACTATTCATATATTACTATTCACTATAAATCAAGTTGATCGTATTAGACTCTAAATTTCTCACAAATCACAACTTTAATAGACCATTTTTTGAAAATCAATTCACATTATTAATTGTTTACAGAATACTAAAATATTTTAAAATACCATTCTTTTCCTAAATGAATTAATAATACACATCCTATATTTACCTAGATATTTGAAATTCAAAAACATTTCAATAATAAGAAATAAAAATTTCATTTATTAAAAAGGATTGAACCAAGAAGATATGGTCTCATTACATATCCCCTTATAACACAAGCATAACACCTAAGTGTAAGGTCTGATATGGTGATAGAATCTTTTCATGGCTAAGACAATATTGTCCGAGTGGTGATTTCTATCAGCTTGAACTTTTCGCTTAGGCGATTTTATTCATACATCATATGTTGATGTTTGGATTGGGATTGGTCCAGAGCAATGCCCAGTGATGCTACCTCCTTCCCATGCTCTGATTAATGGTATTTATATGGCCTGATTCTACTAGAAGAGGACATTCAATCTTCTTTAAATATTAATTAACCAAAATAAATGTATTTATAAAAACAAAAAGTTAAGATTACAGTTTCTAATGGTCATATTCACCAACGGTCATAAAATAGTCAAAACCCAACGGTCTCATTTTAATTATACCAACTTCATTAATTAAAGGATATAGTTCTGTTGAGTATAAAAAAATAATAGAAAAATTTAGGAATCAAATCTAATTAAAAAGTTTGGGTCGTTGCATTTTTCCCCCCTTGAGAAATTTCTTCCTCGAAATTTTATCTCATATCCTCTATTTAGAAAAGTTGTGTGTAGTTATGTCTCGTAGTCTCCTCCAATTCCCATGTGTCTTCTTCACATTTTGGGTTCCTCCACAACACATTAACAGGTGATTATTCTTGTTGCGTAGAACTTTGTCTCTACGATCCAAGATCTCCACCGGTTGCTTCTCCTAAGAGAGGTCATTTCTAGTTGTACCATCCCTTGATTTAGTACCTATGAAGGATCATGTATGTACATCCTCAAGAGGGATACGTGGAAGACACCATGAAATTTTTCCAGATTTGGAGGAAGTGAATGTCAATAGGCCACTACTCCAACACGATTAATGATTTCATATGGGCAAACGTACCTATGGCTAAGCGTCCCCTTTTTTCCAAACCTCACAACTCTCTTCCAAGGTGAAATCCAAAGAATGAATTTTTCACCAAAATCAAACTTCAATTACCATCGATGGGTGTCGGCATAGATCTTTTTCCGACTCTGAGTAGCCTTAATTTGTTTCTGGATGGAATGGACCGTTTCTATCATCTATTGCACAAGATAAGGCCCAATAAGCTTTCTCTCACCAGATTTATCCTAATAAGTAGGAGTTATACATCTCTTCCCATATAGATCTTCATAGGGTGCCATTTTAATGCTTTAGTGGAAGCTTTTGTTGTAAGAAAACTTGACTAAAGCGAGATGTTGATCATATCCACCTTTAAATTCCATTGAGAATGTTCTTAGCATGTCCTCGAGTGTTTGAATATTCCATTCAGACTGGCCATCAGTTCGGTGGTGATATGTCATACTAAAATTCAATTCAGTGATAAGAGCTTGTTGAAGACTTCTCCAGAATTTTGATATGAATCATTGATCATGATCAGATACGATAGAAATAGGAACTCTGTGCAGCCTTACCACTTCCTTCTCGTAAATCCTGTCAAGTTGATCAAGATAGAAATATTCCATAATGGAGAGAAAATGGGACTTCATGGTGTGACAGTCCATAATAACCCATATCTCATTATTTCCTTTGGATGTTCTTTGGAAACTAGTGACAAAGTCCACAGTGATATTATTGCAATTCCAATGCTGATATGGGTAGTGGTTGCAAAACACCTTTAGGAATTTTTCACTCCTCCTTTACTTGATGACATACTAGGCACCTTGTCGTGTAGTCAACAATCTCCCTTTTTATATAATCCCACCAATAATGATCACGAAGGTCCCTAAACAATTTTTTGCTACCACGATGTATTGAGAAAGTAGAGCTATGAGCTTCAACCATCAGATCCTTTTTTATTTCATGAATATTTTGAAAACATAGTCTTGTTCAAAATTTCATTACACATTCTTTATTAGTATTGATCTTAGGAAACTTCCCATACTTCACAGCCTCAAACATCTTTTGTAAAAAAGGATCTTCGTCTTGAGCTTTCATGATCTTATCTAGTAGTGACGGTTGAGAAATCATTTAGGTTAGGGCTGATGATGTCCCTTACATTAAAATTTCCATGTCCAGTTTTACTAGGTCATTGATCAAAGTATCTCATTGAATCCTCATAATGGACATAACAATTGGATCTTTCCTACTTAATACATCAGCAAATTTGTTTTCTCTTCAAGGATGATAATTAATTGAACAATCATAGTCTTTAAGAAGTTCCAACCATCTCCTTTGTCTCATTTCAATTCATTTTTTATGAAAATATTCTTCAAACAATGATGGCCTGTGTATATATCACATTTCTCCCTATAAAGATAGTTCTTCCATATCTTTAGAACAAAAATGACCGCCACCTTCTCGAGATCATGCGTAGGATAGTTCTTCTCATGAGACTTCAACTGTCAAGATGCATAAGCAATGACCTTGTCATTTTGCATGAGGATGCACCCAATCCCTTTCAAGGATGAATTGCTAAAAAATAATGAATCCTTCTCCACTCGAGGGCATAGTTAACATGGGTGATGTAACCAATTCCTTCTTCAGCTATTGGAAACATTACACACACTCATTTTTCAAGATGAACATGACCCCTATTCAAGTTAACTTGGTTAATGGGTTAGAAAGTCATGAAATTTTTTTTCACAAACCTCCAATAATATCCCGCTAATCAAGGGAAACTATTAATCTCTATTTTTGATGTAGGCTGAGGCCACTACTCTAAAAAAAATCCTTTGTAGGGAAAACTGTGATTCCTTCATTGGTAACAAAGTTCCCTAAGAAAGAAACTTTTGGTAACCAGAATTCACATTTACTGAACTTTCCAAAAAGCCTCCCATTCCAAAGAGATAGAAAAATAACCCTTAAATGATCCTCATGCTCCTCACGACTTTTGGAATATATTATAATATGATCATTAAAAACTACCATAATTTTATCAAGGTAGTCCATAAAGACACTATTAATCATATACACACAAATATTTTGTGCATTTGTAAGTCCAAAAGGCATAACAACAAACCCATAATGCCCATATATTGAACGGAAAGTAGGTTTTGGAATATCTTATTTATTCAACTTCAATTGATGATAACCGGATTGAATGTCAATCTTAGAGAATAATTGAGCCACACGAAGTATGTCAAATAAGTCATCAATTCTTAGAAGATGGTATTTTTTCTTTACAATTATCCCGTCTAGTTCTCTATAATCAATGCATAGCTGCATCAATCCATCCTTCTTCATCACAAAGAAAACAAGTGATCCCAATGGAGACACACTCGGTCGGATAAACCCCTTCTCCAAAATATATTTTAGTTGTTTGTTTAATTCCTTCATCTCCATATTTTCCATATCATATGGGGACATTGGAATTTGATGAGATCCAGGTACGAGTACAATAAAGAAATCTACCTCTCATTCTACAGGAGGTCTAGGAAACTCCTACGGAAATAAATCAATGTATTCCAGGACGATGGGGAAATTTTCTATCCTCAAACTCTCATCTCTTTCTTCTTCTTCACAGATCAACTCCATAAAAAAGTATATAGGTGTTCTTAAAGACTAAGATCAGGTTGATATTTCATTCCTTGCAAGATAACTATATGTTTTCTATTCCAAACTACTGAGATTTCCATACTTGTTGCATTTGATCTTATTATTATACATTGATAGACAATCCGTCCCTAGTATAATGTCGAATTCCAGCATGGGAATGACTACTAGTTTTTGTTATAAGATTGTTCTCAACAAAGTAAATAATATAGTTTCTAAATACTGATGATTATTTGATAATCTCACATTGAGTATTGACTGATAAATCTACTTTTAGCAAGTCAGGGGTTGATTCTAAATTCTATTATAACTTGGACGATATAAAGGAATGAGTAGAACCAGAATCAAAAAAAGTACTTGATAGCTTTGAGAGAACAAAAAAGTACATACAACCTTATAATTTAGAGCATCAACTTCAGATCTCATGATAGAAAAGCATGACCTTGCTCCTTTGGCCTTTGTTGAGGATGATGGTGGTTCCCCTCCACTGCCCTTGGATTTGGACAGTGATTAGAAAATTTACCAAGTTGTCCACACATAATGTATGGGACATGAGGTAGGGCTTGGACCATATTCCCATTGTGTTACTGTTTGGAAGTTTAGGTTTCACCTCACCATGGAAATTCCTCTATATATGGCTATCTCTTCCACACTTTTAGCAATTATTGCTTCTGATCTTGCAATTCCATGAATACTTCATCACACATTAATTACATGTGGGATGTTGCACTTGAATTCCACCTCTTTCCCAATCAAAGGTCCTCTCTATGTTGGGATCCATCAATCTCTTTTTGTGATTTGATTTCTAAGACCAATGTGTGTCACCGAACTCTATTTTGACTTTCATTTCACTTCGTACAATCTCCTCATAACTATCATAGTCTCAGTTGGAAAGATTCTTCTGTAGATGAGGTCTTAGTCCACTGAAGAATCTATCAATGATACCATTAAGATCCTAGACAAAACATGAGGTTTAACGATAATGTCTTGTAAATTTCTTCTCTTAGCTTCCCATAGATTCATTCTCCTTCTAGTTCAGCTCGAGAAACTCGTTGTCCATTTATGTTCTTATTGAATATGGTAAATACATAATGAAGAAGAACCCTCTGAAGTCTTCCCATTCCATAGCCTCAACCTCAACTCATTTCCACATGTTTTTAATCAATTCACACCACTGATCAGCTTCTCCCTCTAAGAAATAGATAGCTATGGTGACATTCTCTTGCTCTGAACAGCGGAGCACATAAACGATCCTGTCTATAGAGCTGATCCACTTTTCAGTAATCAATGGTTCAGTCGCTCCACTGAAGGTTGGTGGTTTTTGATGCATAAAGGAGTCATTATAATGTTGTTCCATTTGTGGTGAGATCAATATCTCAGCTTTATTCTAGTTATTTCCCATAAGTTGAGTCAATTGGTTCCTCATTCTCATGAATGTTTCCATTTCGGCTTCCATCGGAGGGTCATCAGCAAAATGTCCATTGCATTCACCATTTCCATGGTTCCTCCTACTTCCTACAATTTCTAAAAGAATAAAACCTTAGTGAGAAACTTATTTCATTTTATGAATCATTTAACATTAATGGATTTTAGTTGTCAAAACATTATTAAACTATTACATTTCCCAATAAATTATTCATAATGATTCATAAAAATAATAAGATTAACCAGATATATCCCCAAGAAGTTTCATAACCAAGAGTGCAGCAAGGCCCATTTCCATTTATAAGGATACCCCGGGTCATGCCCGAAACTCCTTGTCGGAGTTATCACTCCTATGTACCTCTGTGCCAGAGCTGTCTCTACTTGCTCGTTTCTAGACAAGGATGTATTTTCATGATAAACAACTTAATCAATACTCCCCAAAATACAATGTAGTTTTCCTATATTTAAGCTTTTCTATAGGATTTTTCCTAATGTTTTCATTGAAAAATTTCCAAAAATAACTAAACTATATTTTGATTCCATGTATGGCTTCCCGTCTTTTTATTACATAACTTTTCATTACATTTTACATACATTGGATCTTTAAAGTCTAGTTTTATGTAAATCAAGAGCATAATACATAAAAACAACATAAAACATTCTTCTAAACCACTCATAAGGATACATCATAGGTTCATCCTATGTACTATTACTACATCTCGTATCCTATAGACATACATCAAAGGAAAGGATGAGTAGAAGGCTCAGTAAAGAAAAAAAGTGAAATAGTTGACATGTGATCTTGAGAAATATTAATAAGAACATGATAATAGTCATAATGTCATGAGAAATGAAAAAATATGAATATATTAATAAAAAACATGAATCATAAGTTTAATATGTGGATAAAACATTTCATTTAGACATTCATGAACATATCACCAATGTTTATCCACAAGGTGACATAAAAATAACCAATGTTATTCACCAAGGTATCGTGAAACTTGTCATCTCTAGAGATTGATTTATTTACCCAATTCATTAAAGCATTATCATGGAACACCCTTAATATTTCTTTAAATTCAATTGAGACACATAAATACAAATCAAACATTTCTTAAATAACCTAAATAGATTCAAATAAATGGGTTTCATGTCGAAATCGTGACATTTACAAAGACACAAAAAAAATAAGAACATTAAGTGATTTATAACCCATGGAAAGGGAGTGAGAGTTATATGTATGTCAATTCCAAAAAAATATAATTTTTGTGTATTTATGAAATTCCATATAAATGAAATAGTTTTGGGTATTCACAAGACAATTACATGAGAGAAAGAGAGAGGAATTTTGAGATGAAAATTGTGCAGCATAATGGCTACATATAATCTTTTTAGAAAAAATTAAAAAAAGAGGGGACATGGGTCACCCACTCATAAATAACTCATAATACAGTATGGGTATAGAAAAAAAGAAATAATATCATCATATGGATATTTGAAGAAGGTACCATATGAAAATGAAACTCAAAGGAATAAAGAAGACGCGGTTGCTTTTATGAAAATTCAGCAGCCTAACGGTGTCACTTAATGATTCATAAAATCATATGATGAAAGTGGAATGTGACTTGAATCATTTGTACCTAATATTTAAAATATTAAATATATTGAATAAAAATCCCAAACATAATAAAATGTAACTATAATATATAACATAAAGGAATTCATGACTTAAAAGAGAAGAGTGAAAGGTTCCCTTACCTTGAAGGTTAACTTCAAAAACATGATGTTCAGGACCTTGGTAGGCTTGAGGGAACCTTGGGATGTCTCCCTGGGAGGTAATAAGACTAGAAAATAATTTAGGAGGATTTTGGAATGAAATTATTGAGGTAAATGGCTTGGATTTATAGAAATATTGATGGAATAAATTATTAATTTCCAAGGGACACCTCATCGGTGGTATTTGCGAAACCATTGGCTTACCCAAGGTATTTCCCCAGGGTATTGGCCCCTTGGGACACCTCATAGAGTATCTCACTATTCAGAAGTAGACCAGAAATACTACATCATTATTACATCAATAATGATGTCATTAAACACCCGAAAATCAAAACTGTATTTTTACTATTCACCAAAAATTCTACTATTTCTAAAAAATCCCAAAAATTCACCCTAACCTAATATCAATTATCTGAATTCAAAAATTAACTATATTTTATGAAAATAATTTTCTAAATATTTTTAATTTAATTATAAATAAAATCATTATTTATTCCAAAAAATACAACTTTAAAACTATAACTCATTTTGTAACACCTTAAAAAAGTAATCAAGGCCCCATAAAATTATCGTATGACCATAATAAAATAAAGTAATAATTTATGATTACATTTTCTGAAAACATATTCACATTTTAAATTATTAAATTAAATAAAAAATTGTAAATATAATATTTATGACTTAAAAAATACCAAAACTTATACTATGAACATTTTTTCACATTTAGGATGTTCACATTGTATTTATACATTCATGGGTGAGGTTTTTATTTTTTTTAGCCAATTTACTATTAATTACTATTCATACAGTATGTTACTATTCATTATTTTTTATTCAGTATAAATCATGTTGATATTATTAGACTCTAAATTTCTCACTGATCACCACTGTAGAAGACCATTTTTTAAAAATCGTTTCACATTATTAATTATTTAAAGAATACAAAAATATTTTAAAATATCATTTTTCCCTAAATTCATCAATAATACACATCCTATTTTTATCCGTATAAGTGAAATTCACAAACATTTTCATAATAAGAAATAAAAATTTTATTTATATAAAAGGATTACAAAAATCCACTAAGGTCTCGTTACATAGCCCCTTATAACACCAGCAAATGACCTAAGTGTATGGTGTGCTATGGTGATAGAATCTTGGGGTGGCTCGTACAACATTTTCCCAAGTGGTGATTTCTATCAGCTTGAACTTATCCCTTTGGAGATTCCTTTAATGCTTCATATGTTGAAGTTAGGCATGTGCTTGGTCCAGAGCAAAACCCAGTGATGCTACCTCGTTCCCAAGATCTGACAAATGGGCTTCATATGGCCCGAGTATACTAGATGAGGCCATTCAGTCTTTTTTCTATTTTAATTAACCAAGATAACTATATTTATAAAAACACAACATTAATATTATATTTTTAAATGGTCATATTGACAAATGGTCATATAACATTCGAAACCATATGATATCATTTTAATTATACCCACATTATTAATTAAATGATATAGTTTTGTTGTGTATAATAAAAAATAACACACTAATTTAGGAAATAAGTATCATTAAAATGTTTGGGTCGTTACACAACTAAATCAATTTAAAAGAATGTAGATACCCTCCTAGGGATATAAGGTGGTTCGGCTAAGAATGGCGTTTAATAGAGTACTCGATCCATGAAAACAATGCAATATTGAAAATCCCAGAACCCAGATAATTAATCAAAAAGATATGAAGAGAAAAAAAGTAAATAACCTTGATTCAATAGTTTATTTTCCCTATATAAAGTTGAGGAGGAGCACCGATAGCAGTGTACTTCCATGAAATCTTGTGAATCATGATTGAAATCAGTGCACTGTTAGATATCTTTAAATAGATCGATGAGGGTTTTATCAATGCTTAATAATATATTAATTATAATGATAGATTTTATCAGTGCAAAATTAATATGTGTTGACTAAAGTTATCCTTATCAACCCTTCTTTAGCACTAATAAAGGTAATGGTTTATCCGTACTAAACAAGCATTGAAAATTCCGTCCTTATCAATCCTAAAAATTATGCTCTAATAAAGATAACTTCTATTAGTGTTTCATTAGCACTGATGAAAGGTATATCATTATTAGTGGTATATATGTAGCGATAATAAAAGATTTATGATTATAATTATAAATAAAAATATTTTCAATTTATTTATAAATATTTTTATATCATTATAAATGTATTTATTTGGATATATATTTATATAAATATATATATACATATATATAATATACTATTTAATAAGAAACATTTATTATAATTTTATAACTATTTAAATATAAGATTATTTATTTATAAATATATAAATACCTTTTATTGAAAATTATATTTTTTAATCAATAATCATAATTATAGATTTTTGTAAATATATTAAATATACAATTATAAATTTATTTATAAATAAATGTATTTGTAGATATGTTTTTAATTATTTCTTTATAACTTAATTATATTTATATAGTTTTATATTATATATAATTATATATATATATAGAACATTTGAAAATACAAATAAAAATACAGTAAATATAATAATTATTAACAAATATTTTATACAATTTAAAAGTAAAAAATATATTTATATCATTATACATATTTATATAATTATATATATATAATTTATATATACAAATAAATATATTAAATGTATTCATTATTTAAATAAACTTCTTAATATTTTATAATTACTTAAATATATAATTATTTACTTATAAATATATAAATACTTTTTAGGGACGAAATATTTCTATATTTATATCTTGTTATATATTTATATAATTAAATATTTATATAAATATATATTTATATAATTAAATATTTATATAAATATATATTTATATATTTAAATATTTATATATATAGTAAATAGTTCCATTTTTTAAATAAATTTATTATAATTTTTTAATTAATAAAAATATATGTAATTTTAAAATTATAAGTTTATAAAATTTTAAATATAATAAATATACATATATATATATGTATATTTATAAATAAATATTTAGAAATATATTTTTGACATTATTAATTAATATTTAGTCTTTAAATCTTGCAAAATAAAATTGAGTGAAATTGAATAATTACAAATCAGTACACTATAGAAAAACAAAAAATGGATATGTTTTAGTAATTATTTATATATTATCAAAAAAAGATGGTCATTTCATAAAATAATGTTGAAAAATATTAATTTTTTTAAAAAAATTAAATTAATAAATATAAACAAATTATTGGGAAATTTTCAAATTTCAAAACAAGAAACAATAAATATGACCAAAAATAAAAAAATACATTACTGTAATAATATTAAAAGTAAACAAAATAAATTTATTTTTTAAAAATATAATATATTTGATATATAATGTTACTAAATGAAATTATAAAATGAAAACTAAAATTTGAATAGATTACATAAATATTAGTTGTATGTGTTTCTATATAAGATTTCATTCTTTTTGTAAATATTTTTTAGCATGTGCACCATGTAAAAATTAATTAATTATGTTTATGTATGGGGAAATCAATGAAACACACATTTTATGTATGTCAAAAATGAAAAATGAAATGAAATTCAATTAATGTACATTACTCGATGTAATTATTTAGTATTTTTAATTAATTGTATTTTTTAATTATAAACCATTATTCACTAAATATATGAATTATTTAATCTATGAATAATTAATTTTAATTATAAAAATTATATTTTTTCAAAATATTATGTGCATTGATATATATATATATGTTTATGTGTGTGTGTGAATATATTTCTATATTAAATGGATTAATAAATAATTATCTATAAAAACTATATTATAAGAATAAGACATTAATATGTAGTTAATTATTACACTTTATTCATTTTTTATTTATATTTAATATATATTATTTATTAAACTTTATAATTAATTTACTTATATATTAAACTTATTCATTATTATAAATAAATTTATTAGTAATTTTTTTGTAATACATTCATTTTTTTAATTTATTACAAGTTCTTCATTTTATATGGCAATATTTATTTTTTACTATTTACTAATATTTATTATCTATTCAAATGTATATTAAATTTATCATTTTTATCAACATTTTTTTAAATAATAAAATGATTCATATTTTTCTAAATTTAATCATTTTTTATTCTTTTATAATTTTTATTATATATATAATACATACTATTTATTAATATTTATAATATATATATAAAAATATATGTACATAGATGTTATTCATTTTTTTCAATAATTATTATATAAACAAATTTTTAATATTTTTGTAATTCATTCATTTAAAATAATTATTTTATTAATTATTTCATTTTATTGATTTTATATATCTATATTTTACATATACAATATATTAATATTTATAATATATATATATATATCTTAAATTTATGATTAATTATTAAATCAATATTGATTAAATATTCTTTAAATTTATTCAATTTCATTTTTGTTTCTTTAAATATTCCAATTTTATATTATTTTTGAAAAAATTTATTTCATTATATAAAAAATATTGGTTGTAGATAAGACTAGGTCCTTTAGGACTTGAATATGAATACATGCATAGAACCACAATATGTATAGGTGGATCAAGGCCTGCATTGGCCAATTAGAGGCCTGTATGGATATTTCTTATTGTATTTGAGAGCCCATCCAGACTGCATGATTCTTAACCATAAAAGTAGTGAAATGAAATATAAAGGAGCACCCTCATTTGTGATATTTCAATGTCAGATTCTCACCATGACTATGACCTTTACCTGTGCTAAAATATTTTGATAAATGGAATCATATATGATTGTTAATAATAAATTTATTTTAAAGGTTATCATTTATCAGCTTCAAAAAAATATCTGATAAATGTAGTCCTTTATCAGCAGAAAAAATTATGATAAAGGGTATCGTTTGCCATAAATTTTTCTAGCACTACTAAATGGTAACATTAATTAGATCTTTTTTGTGCTGATAAATTGAATGTTTATTAGTTCTTTTTTTCGAGTGCAGATAAAGGCCAATGCTATAAATGCATGTTTTGTAGTAGTGTCCCGAGTGTTACGATGGACCTGAGTATCAATCGTGGGTATTTAGTTATGATTTCAGAGTACAAAAGTATATTTATTTTCTAGTAATTTCATATGCGTGTATACACTATATTATGATTTAGTTATATGATGACTTTGATTGGTACTCACAGCCTACTCAGGATCTCATGGATCATGAGAAGATGAGTAGACTTCACTTATTCCATGTTCAGGTTGGACATAGTCCCGATGTAGCTAAATTGTGCATGAAAGATCAGATGAATCTAGAGACTAAAGTTATGTTAGGGCCTATGAATTTTTTAAAAGTGTTTGAGCCTATGATAAATTAGAGACTCATGTATAAATATTTAATTCTTGTACATCATTTTTGGTATCATCTCCATCAACATGGAAATCAATCTTGATGTTGGAATGCATGCTTCCTCATTTTTTGATACTAATAGATATGTTTATTCCATTTAATTTCACTAATGGATTTTTTATGTACATGAATGTTGTTTTTGGTATTTATTTTTTATTTGGATCTCTAATATGCCGATATAGTGTCCCCTTGTACAACCATTGACCACTATTACTAGTCGGTGACCTTTGGCAGGTGCGGAAAAACATATGTGGTCACTTAGAGACCCACTCTTATTATTGTTCATAGAGAATCAGATCAAGTATGATAAAAAGAAGTATCAGATCTTTTTTGTGAATAATATAACTCAATGTGTTATAGTTTTTCCATGATTTACTATTTTGAAAACAATTGACAGGTGATATATGCATATGTTGGATAATATGATTGATATAAAGTTAGTGTATTGATAAAATATTTCCATGTAATAATTATAGGCTAATAGGGGAATGGTTTTCATGTTCTTGAATTCATATTTTACCATTGATTTATTTTCACTTAATAAGAAACACATGAATTTCAGTGTTTTTTATTTATCTTTTTTTTTATTTTTTGTACTTGTCACATTGGAAATTTTGAATTTATTGAATTTTTGGATATTGACCCAATGAAAAGTGGAAACTATTCATTAATCTTATTCAAAAGAAACTAATAATATAAAATTCATATTATCATAAGGTTTTTAATAGTGTTGATAGAGGTGTTATCTTTTTATAGTGTTTTTAGAAACATTTATAGTTTGTTATTTTATAATATTGAATTACATTCTACTCGACTACAAAAAATTATATTATGTTGTTATGAAAGGTTGTTTAGATCTCTATTGAGGATCATGATGTTAATGATTGTAAAATCCCTTGGTGTAAGGTAATGTTACAGAATCTAGTTGGTTGGTATATGCATTTTACTCTATAGAGAAGAACCCCTTGTGGGTGGTTTTCATACTATTTATGAAACAAAAATATGAATGGTTATATAAATTCTAAAAATAAACATGTGTAACATTTTCCTGTAATGATTTTTAGGGGTAATTTTTAATAAAAAAACTATGTATTGATGTGATTCTAAACATTGATAATGGATGTGATATGCCATTATATATGCATATTGTAATGGAAAGAATGTGATCCTCCAGGGGATGAATCCATATTCGGATGACCCAATGAGGATCAACCTTTGATTTTGGATTATCCATGGGATATTACTATATGTGGATGTATAGTGATTATTAGTTCCATAGTAGGTTCTTGTTGGGAATGTAATGACAGATATGATTATATATATGAATAAGAACCCTAGAGTTCATGTTTTGCGATTAGAGAAACATTTTGAAAATTAAAAAGGGAGTGGAGATGTAAAAAGAATGATATGTGAATTACATGAGATATGACCTATTTTTTAGGTGGGAACTCCTAGTGTGTAACAGCCTGGGATTTTGAGAAACATTTGTTCTTCAAATAAATTTAATCATTTTGAAATATTATTTTACATGTAACACTGAGTTTTAACCAAATGAGATGTAAGGCTAAAAGCTGGTTATTTAACATGAAAATTATCACCTAACCATTAAAATAGTGGTTCTAAATAGGATTATCTAAATTATTGAAAATATATTGTTTCTTCATGTATATATAATAACGTTTTGGTGGCCAATTAATTAGAAATTAAAATAAATAACAATTTCACAATAAATGAAATCTTTTTTATGATCTTAATTTTATTATCAAAATTGTGTTTTCCCTAGATAAATAAAAATAAAATTTTCTAACTAAATTGAATAAAATTTATTTTTTAAAATTAAATAAAACCTTTATCATTAATCTTATTTTTTGTTAACATGAGATAATAATAAATTAATTATTATGCTTAACAAATATATTTTTCTAAAAAATAGTTTCATCACAATTTTTATATAATAATAAAATTATTGATTGAATTTTAAACATATTTTTTAAAAATATATATAATTTAGTTTTTTAAATCACATTATATAAATAAATTTTCGGATCTTTTTTAGAATTTTATGAAATGGTAATTTTTTCAATGAATTGTGAAAAATAATTATTTTAAAAAAGAAATTACATTTTCTGGTAATGCATTTAAAATATTCAAAATTATATTAATTTGGTTTTAAAATTAAGAATAGTTTTTGTGTATATATATATATATCCAATTTTTTTCATTGGAATCAATTTTCTATTAATTTGGATATAAAATCATTTTAATCATTTTTCTTTGGAAAAACACTTTTACATATCATGAATTGAGAAAATAAAATATATTATGTATGTTCTATGAATAGAAAATAAAAAAATAGATTCCAAATTTATAATATGAATAATATATACTCTACAATATGATAAAAATAATTAAATCCATAATTAATAGTAAGAAAAATTAACAACTATGATTGCTGTGAAAATTGGTTTATCGATTGGTTACTCTAATATAATATTGGTGGAAAATCATCCAAAACATTTTAAAACCAAAAATTATGGTAATATATAATCATTATCATATCAAATTATATGTAATGGTCTATTTTATATCTCTTTGGAATATGAGAAACATTGGGTACATCTTCTTCTATTATAAAATTTCAACCGTGTCACTCACCTCACTTATAAAAAGGCCCCCAATTCTTCCCTCCTCTTCACATATTGAAACCCATTTAGTTCATAAAATATGAAACAAAAGATAACATATTTACACCTCTCATCATATAATTTTACGTTTGGTCCTAAATCTATTCAAAGAATCTTTTCTATAAACCTCCATTATTTAGAAGAAGAAGAAGAATCCATAACCGAGTGTTGTATTTTAGTTACTCCTAAATATCATTAAATTAATATTAAACCTTTATTATATTAAAAAATTTGTATGTAAATTATAATAAGAAGTTATTTTGTTAGAAAATAACCTAAATCATTATTCACTCCCAATAAATGGGGTACTAAATCATTATTCATGAGTATAGAATATAAGAGACATGCAAACTGATGATATTTTTCCCATAACCACCTCTCACACATGGATATAATAATTTATGAAATTTATATATATTATATTTATTATATATTTATATGTATTGAATTATTATATTACAAATACCTTTTTACATTCCATTATATGGTAGTATGACGACGCCGCTCATGTGTACGTACACTGCATCACGAAGCAATGTGATTCATTAACCATTTATATAGTGGGTAATATAAAAGTTTTTAATGAAAATATGGGTTATATATGAAATAATAATTATGGTTTAAGGTTAATATATTATTTACCCTTATTTTATTCGATCTGTCAAGTAAATAGAATGAATGGTCATGTGTAGGTACAACTGACTTTCCCCATGATTTGTGTATTTATTTTTTTTAAGTTTTTTTTATATATTAATATGGATAAAAATATAATGTGTAACACCCTAAACTTCCACAGTACGCTTCTCGCTGAATAATACAGTTGCATGTGTTGTACGAAACTTCGAGTTCTAACACACACCAAAACCAATCAAACTAACCATTATGAATTGTAATACATACATTTTGAAATTATATAAATTTTATCTTTTTAAATGGACATCATTTTTCGATTTTTAATATTGAAATTAGCTTAGGGTGAAATTTTGGTACTTTTCAGATAACTTTCATATTTTGATGAATAGTAAAAATTAATAAATTTTAAATAAAAACAATTTTTTTAATAAAAATAAATAATAGTGATAAATTATGAATTTGAGTGGTCTTAAAGTATATTTAGAATATATTTTTACCATTTAATACAATTTTGGTCATTGTACATAATTTCACAATTAAACTGGACATAAACAAGTATCAATCTTTTGATAGTTATTATATCTTAAAAACACGTTTTTTTGTTTTGACAGCAGGAATTAATTTTAAATTATTTTCTGTCACTTTTGTGATTTGAATTTGGAAAAATAGATTAGATATATGGAATCAGGATGTCCAAATTGTGTAAATAGGTAACTTTTACTTTCATTCATTTTGAATAATTACTTCGGTAAATATTTTATTTACCATGGTTAAAGAGTAATCCGGTAAATAGGGGTTAAAAATAATATTATAATAATACTAAATTACCCAAATACGTGTCTGAAACTTATTGGTGGATACATGTCCGACCACAGTCATCTTTTGGTTGATTTTTAGTCCCCATGTATCCACTTTTAGGTGATAGGGACACTTTATTTTAATTAAGTTAAAATAAATACAAAAATGACATAAGCATAAAACATTTAGAAAAACAATTTTTTCATAGGGTTATTTATGTTGTATTTTTGACTATAAATATTCATTAGAAATATAAATAGAGTTTCTACATAATATTATTTTATTTATAATTTTTAGACATTATATAATTTAATTTATTTCTAACACAATGGTGATGCAGTAATTACCTAATTAATGAAAAATTAGAATAAATGATTTTATAAATACCCAAATAAATGTAATTTGAGACTTTTTATAAATACCAATAATTTTATAGGATAATATGACTTGATAGTATTGATTTAATTTACATTTTTCGATGTAATCATTCTGTTATGAGTTTTAAAAAAATCAATTATTGAATAGTGTCAAAATTGACATAAAATATTTTTTAAAACCAATATTATATTATTATTTGATATTAAATTCCTAAAAATCTAAGGTTCGTCCAAAAGACCTATATCATGATAGGTGTATCATTAATGGACCACATGGGGGTCTCTTGGATGTTTATTGTATGTTTATTAACCATATAATATAAAAATACAAAGAGACATTGTAAAAGTGAAACTAATTAACTAAGAGTTAATACTTAAAGATAAGGTTAATATATTAATCCAAACCTATATAAATCCTATTGGATTAGTGGTTTTAAACCTTTCCCCACTTAAAACTTTAAATAATCCAATTTTGAGCCATTAGAAACCGAATATGAATTTATTATAAAATACTATTTCTAGCTTTTCCAAAGGTGCCTCTCACCCCTTTTATAAAAGGGCACTCCTCCTTCTAATTAATTCACACCATCAAAGCCTTTTTGATCGGCCAAACTCTGCCCAAATACTCTCTCAACTTCTATCACTTAATCCTAGAGTCCTTAGTTTGATCATAAAGGCATCCTATGGAGACCTTTTGAACAAATCAAAAGGAAGAACCCGAAGAAGAGGTAATATTTTCACCACCCTCTTTCAAGTTTCTTTATTCTTCAAATTCTTATTTCTTTGTTATTTATTTTATAAAATAATAAATACAGTATCTAATATATAATTTGATGTTATTATAAATATGGTATAACCATATTCAGTATTCTATCCATCCTTTAAATGACTTGTCACCATACGTGCGTACGTACGGCTTACTGTCTCCATGTCGTTGTGTAATTGTTATTCAATACATTATTATTTGAATGGGTATAATAATGATGTGTATTTATTTTAAATATTAAATATAACATTATAAGTATTCTGTATATATGATATAACTTCCAATTATATATTATTTTAATATCAAAAGAATGATATTTTCGCTCGTGCGTACGTACGGATTACCGTCTCCACGACGCGATGAGATTCATTTCCAAGTTCAACATTCATCGACGATTATAAAAATAAATATTACTAATAAGTATGTAATATATGAATTAATAATACTAATGAATATATATATATATATATAAGTATTTATGTACTTAAATATATCTTATTCACTTACTTCGGTTCAATACTATATCAAACCAGAAACAGCTTTTATGCATACGTACGGACTACCGTCTCCATAAACGGTGTTTTCCATTTCATACATATGTATATTATACATATTTATATTTTAAATATATATTATATATTTATCATGTATTATATTCTTTAATTATTTAAAACATTATTTATATGATACAATCAAGAGTAACAAGTTAAAACATGTACGATAATGAAAGCAATTATTACCCGAAATTTAAATTTAACATGGAAATTATTATTAAATCGGTAGTATAAAGTCATAAATGAATCATTTATGATATCAAAAATATTAATATGGTTCTGGAATAATTTAATAACATACTATGATCTTCTTACCTGAGGTTAATCATACCCTCGACTAAAGGAAAGTGCAAGGTAAGGGGTTTCTTATCTCACTATTAATTCGGTGAGAATTCCATTGTTCACCACTTATTTATTACATGTGGTGTGTGTACTACCCATGTTTTTATTCATTGAGTAATATACTTTAATTCATGTATATTCACATCATCATTGTATGATCCTTCTTTAATGGTTGTATGTTTTGTATGTTACCAAATCAATAATGGAATTTCAAACTTCAATTTCCACTCACTCAGATTTATGCATACTTCATTGATTATTTTACTCCAAGATTATGTGTAGAATCACAATTAATTTTATTATGTCATAAATTCCACTCCACTTTATGTGGATATAGTTTTGATACACATAATCACTCCATTGATAAATTATCAGGTCATCGGTATGATCTTGATAAGGGTAATTTTTACTCAATCTCGATTTATTGAGTTGAACATCCAATTCATTGGTGCTGTTTTTACAAGAATATGTGTGAATGTCCATTGATTGTTTCAAACTGAATATCCAATCATATTGAGTGTATTTATATTTTTCACTCATAATTATGTTGTTAATTTATCCTTATCCTAAGGAAATGGCCATTGTGAGATATTTCATCTCAATTTACATTCCATTGAGACTCCATTATTATTATACACAAAATCACTTTTATATGGTGAATATAATGTACTTTGACATAATATATCATAAATCCATTTATTCACATGATATTAGAATGTTTTTATTTCCTCAATTATTTTTATTCAAGTGTCTCTCTTTTGGTTAGGAGATCTAACTAAAATGACATTTTAAAATGTTTTAATGATTGATTATTCTAAATATTTCTCATTAATGTCCATGTTTTAAAAATGGTTTTAAGGATTTATTTATATGGACATTAAAGTTTTTAAATCAAAATTCTTTTTAAATGTTTCAAAGTGGTATGGGACACTTTTATTCTAAAATCTATTTTAAATTGATTCTTGAAAAATAGTGTGACTTTTAAATGATTTCATGAAAAAGGGGGATATTTCACTCTAATTGTTTTGATGATTATTTTCATCTATGTCAATATCCTTCATTATTATAGATTGAGGTTATTATGATACAATACAATCTTCAATATTGTATTGAATGATTTATGTTTGACTATGGATGTGATATTATTATACCATTCATAGTTTTTGGATAAAGTATTGACATTTTGTATGCTAGTTTTAATACGAATGTTTATGTTATGTTTAAAAATTTTCATATGAGGAATGCATTGGACTTAGTAAGTGATGGGAGGAGCCTTGTATAGCTCTTTGATGCATCGGTAGGTCTCATGAGACAAACTAGTGTCTTGGAACAAGGCCTTGACAAAATCATATTTGTAGTCATGGAATGAGGCATTGGCTATGTGGTTATGATAGTCTGGCATTATGCATTCCATCTTTATGAAAGTTGTTATTGATATTTCATGTGATAATTAGACTAGTAGAATATCCATGTGATTAATTAAATGGCATCATTTCATTTTATCTTTTCCATATTATGCTGAAGTTCAATTTTAAGAGGATTCTGTTTTAGTTATACATTTCCTTAAGTGTTTATGCTTATCTATGAAAGATTCTTTTTTATTTTTATCCTTACTGAGCAACTGAGCTCACCTCTTTCAATGTTTTATTTTTCCCAGGATGTAAAGAAGTAATTTATGAATGACCTGTAGGGATAATATGAGGGGATATGAAGACAAGATGTTGTTGTAGTTTTTTTCAACTTTATGATGTAATGTATGACTTGTGAATATATCTAGTGTTTCTAAGACTACTGAACTAATTGGTCTTTCGAGATTTGATCCATTTTGATCATGCCAATGTTATTTAATAATGCACCGACTCTGAGAAAATGGGGTCGGGGCGTTACAGTTGGTATCAGAGGATGTTTAGTACAAACCTTAGGAGCTAGATTTAGAGAAACTCTGATTAGAGCACTTATCCCTAAGATAGAATTTGATGATTAGTATAGAAGAACTTCATAGAATTTTGGTATTGTAGAGATTTTGTGAGTTTTCCGAGAAATACATCCCTGTCTGGATACGAGCAGGTAGAGGCGGCTCTGGCACAGATGTACCTAGGGGTAAAACCCGAAAACACCGCTTTGAGCTAGACTCGAACGGGAACTGGTGCACGACAACGGACCTTGCCGCACTTTTGGTTACGACACTCTCGGGGGATATTCTTAAGATAATTTACATTTTCTTTGCATACCGATTTGAAGTTTTATATATAAGATGAGATTAAATGACCGTGGTGAGAATATGATGACATGATATTCTCTAAATGATTTTATGACTACTGTTACTCACACTATGCTTTATGGTTTTAGTCAATGGCTGGATTCCAAGGATGTCATAATGACTTTGAGAATGAGGTAAAAGGTGGTAAAGGTGGTGGAAATGAGCAGAAAAATGGAATGTTGGTAGGTGTAAAATATATCTTCTTCATGCCAAATAAATTTCCCAAAAATATTATCATCAATATATATATTAACCAATTACCAGACTCAACAACAAAGATAAACGTGATGAATAATAAGAGCTCCAGCAGTGGAGGCCATGGAGAACGGAATCCTCAATTTCCATCATGCAGGAAATGTGGAAGGAGACACCAAGGAAAGTGTATCAATGGAACAAAGAAATGAATTACGTACGGGAAGAAAGGACATAAAGTGAAGAATTGCGGAAAAAAATGAAGAGTACTATGGAAGAAGATAAAAATGGTCCCAAGAATCCATTTACAGTCATTTGCCGTAAATGTAGGGGACCTTGCCATTACCCAAGTGAATTCCCTATTCAATAAGATATTTTCTTGGTCAAAGAAGAAGCTATGTGGGAATAAATGGTTGGAGAAATGTTTAAAAAGTATTAGTGCTAATTTTTTGTGGGTTTACATTTGAATAATTTTCTCTTGTATTTTTAACCCTACAGTTTTCCATGTGAGAATTATATTTGAGGAAGAATTATATTTTCTCTTATGGATATAGTTATAAATAACCATTTGGTTTTATATGATCGTTGGGTTTAAGGAAATTATAATTTATTATAATTTGGGATGAAAATGAAAGGTATGATATAATATTTGTGGTTAAATTATTTTATGGTTATTTTGAGGAATTTGTCTCATTTTGGTAATGTTATAAAATATTGTTTTTTAAAAAGGACAACACAGAGACCGTGTGATAACCCATCGCATCGGACAAAGCTGTGTGAATCAAACCCACAACAAAAGTGTGATTGGGATTTATCGCCTACCACTTGACTACATGAAGTCCTTGGTTAGTGTGACTTTTATTTTTAGTTAAATGATTTTATTGATTAATAATAATTTGATTTGGGATCTTATGTCTTATCAAATCAATACCGTTAGTATAGGAAAATGATTTGGTTATTAAGTGATAAATGTTATTTTGGAAGTTGTTCTCTTTGTTGTGAACACTATATACCAACGGAAAGTAGAATTGTATGGGATTTCATTTGAGGAGTAATGGGGGATTTTTATATATGTTTTTATTGTGGATTTATAGTGATTTTGGTTATTTTTGGAAATGATTAGGTTAATTACTTTTAAGTATGTGACTTTAAGAGTAATTAACGTCATTTGGAGATAAAATATAACATGGAAGACTACATTATTATAAGTTTTGGGTTTCAATATTAGTTTAGATTATATTAAAGTATTTTAATGCAAATTTATTATTGAATGGTATTTATTTAACTTTGGGGTATTGATGGTTTAATTTTAGAAATTAAGATTAGTGTTTTTTTTCTAATGGAATATTCATTTGGGGGATCATCAGATATTATACTAACCATTTTGGTTTTGATTAATCTCTAAAGACAAGGTATATTTATAGTTTATCCTACGTGGATCATGTATTTCTATAGAAGTTTATTCTAGGTCTTCCATTGTAACCATGTCTTATTGAATACTCATTGTTAAAAAAAATGAGATAGTGGTAAAAATTTATTAAGGAATGAAACTTTACTTAAAAAGTAAGTATATCTCTTTATTTTCTTACTGAATATCATAAATTAATTCCTCGTCCTTATATAATGTAACTTAAAACAAACAAGGTTGTCCGTTTACTTTACTTACTGGGAGACTACCGACTGTTTGTCCCAACACAAGTTTGTGATTTTCTTATTGTTAACTTTCTCTTGATAATGTTTTCTATCCCTCTACATCAGAAATTAACACTTAGTTTATCGTCCATATCCATATTTTCCTACATGGAATCCTAGTTTGGTTTATCTTGGGTGACCTTTATATCTCTCTTCCTTTATTTTAATGTGATAGTTTTATTGACTCTTTTTATGATGTGGGACTTTCCATTATATTCCCAAGCCCAATTTTAAAAATTGAGAGGATGTAATTTATTGAAGGATGGGATAATATAACATCCCATACTTCCACGGTATGATTCTTGCTGAATAATACAGTAGTGTGTGTTGTATGAATCTTCGAGTTCTAGCACACCCCACAACCAATCAAACTAGCCGTTATGAATAGTAATACCTAATTTTTGAAATTTTATAAATTTTATCTATCTAAATGGACTTAATTTTTGGATTCTTAATATCGAAATTATCTTAGGGTGAAATATTGGTACTTTTCGGATAGCTTTCTTATTTTGATGAATAATGAAAATTACTAAATTTTAATTGAAAACAATTTTTTTATCAAAATAATTAATATTGATAAATTATGAATTTGAGTGGTTTTAAAGTATATTTATAATATATTTTTACCATTTAATACAATGTTGGTCATTGGACATAATTTCACAATTAAACCGGACATAAACAAGTATCAATCTTTTGATAGTTATTATATCTTAAAAACACGCTTTTTGTTTTGACAGCGGGAATTAATTTTAAATTATTTTCTGTCACTTTTGTGATTTGAATTTGGAAAAATAGATTCCATAATTGGAATCAGGATGTCCAAATTGTGTAAATAGGTAACTTTTATTTTCAGTCATTTTGAATAATTAGTTCGGTAAATATTTTATTTACCATGGTTAAAGAGTAATCTGGTAAATAGGGGTTAATAATAATATTATAATAATACTAAATTACCCTAATACGTGTCTGAAACTTATTGGTGGATACATGTCCAACCATGGCCATATTTGGGTCGATTTTGGGACCCCATGGATCCACTTGTAGGTGATAGGGACACTTTATTTTAATTCAGTTAAAATAAATACAAAAATGACATAAGCATATAACTTTTAGCAAAACAATTTCTAAATAGGGTTATATATGTTGTATTTTCAACTATAAAAATTAACTATAAAGCTAAAAATATTTCCTAAATAATATTATTTGATTTATAATTTTTAAGCTTAATATAATTTAATTTATTTGTGACACAATGGTGATTCCGCAATTACCTAATTTATGAACAATTAGAATAATTGATTTTATAAATACCCAAATAAATGTAATTTGAGACTTTTTATAAATACAAATGATTTTATAGTATAATATGACATGTTAGGATTGATTTAATTAACTTTTTTGAAGTAATAATTCTGTTATGCATTTTACGAAAATCAATTGTTTAATAGTGTCAAAATTGACATAAAATAGTTATTAAAACAAATATTATATTATTAATTGATATTAAATTCCTAAAGTCTATGGGTCGGCCACGAGACTTATATCATGATAGGTGTATCATTAATGTACCACTTGGGGTTCTTTTGGATGTATATTGTATTTTTATTAACCATATATTATAAAAATACAAAGAGACAATGTAAAAGTGAAACTAATTAACTAAGAGTTAATACATAAAGATAAGGTTAATATAGTAACCCAAACTTGTATAAATCCTATTTTTTTAGAAGTTTTCAACCTATACCCACCTTAACCTTTAAATAATCTAATTTTAAGCCATTATAAACCGAATATGAATTTATTATAAAATAATATTTCAATCTTTTCCAAAGGTGCACCTCACCCCTCTTATAAAAGGGAACTCCTCCTTCTCATTAATTCACACCATCAAAGCCTTTTGGTTCGGCCAAAACCTACCCAAATACTCTATAAACTTCCCTCAATTCATCCTAGATTCCTTAGTTGGATCATAAATCCAAATTAATGAGCCCTTTTGATAAAATCAAAAGGAAGAACCCGAAGAAGAGGTAATATTTTCACCACCCTCTTTCAAGTTCCGTTCTTCTTCAACTTCTTCTTTCTTTGTTATTTATATTCTAAAATAATAACTCCAGTATCTCCTATATACTGTGATTTTATTATAAATATGGTATAACCATATTCAGTATTCTATCCATCCACTGAATGACATGTCACCATACGTGCGTACGTAAGGCTTACCGTCTCCACGTCGTGGTGTAATTGTTATTCAATACATTATTATTTGGATGGGTATAATAATGATGTGTATTTGATGTAAATAATAAATATAACATTATAAGGATTCTTTATATATGATATAACTTCCAATTATATATTATTTTAATATCAAAAGAATGATATTTTCTCTCGTGCGTACGTACAGATTACCGTCTCCACGACGTGATGAGATTCATTTCCAAGTTCAATATTCATCAACGATTATAAAAATAAAAAATAATAATAAGTATGTAATACATGAAATAATAATGCTACTAGAGGTATATATATATATATATTTATATATATATAAGTATTTATTTTCTTACATATATCTTATTCAGTTACTTCCATTCAATACTATATGAAAACAGAAACAGCGTTTATGCGTACGTACGGATTACCGTCTCCATAAACGGTGTTTTCCATTTCATATATATGTATATTATACATATATATATTCTAAATATATATGATATATTTATCATGTATTATATTATTTAAGTATTTATATCATGATCTATGTGATACAATCAAGAGTAACAAGTTAAAACATGTATGATAAAGAAAGCGATTATTACCTGAAATGTAAATTTAACATGGAAATTATTATTAAATGGGTAGTATAATGTCATAAATGAATCATGTATGATATCATAAATATTAATATGGTTCTGGTATAATTTAATAACAACCTATGATCTTCTTACAATAGTTTAAACATACCCTCGACTAATGGAAAGTGTAAGGTAAGGGGTTTCTTATCTCACTTTTAATTCCGTGAGAATTCTATTGTTCACCACTTATTTATTACATGTGGTGTGTGTACTGCCCATGTTTGTATTACTTGTGTAATATAATTTAATTAAATTATATTTACATCATCATTGTATGATCCTTCATTCATGGGTGTATGTTTTTTATGTTACCAAATCAATAAGAGAATTTGAAATTTCAATTTCCACTCATTCGGCTTTAGGCATACTTCATTGATTATTTTACTCCAAGATTATGTGTAGAATCACTATTCATTTTATTATGTCATAAATTCCCTTCCCCTTTCTGTGTATATAATTTTGATACACATAATCACTCCATTGATAAGTTATCAGGTCATCGATATGAACTTGATAAGAGTAATTTTTACTCAATCCCGATTTGTTGAGTTAAAAATCCAATTAATTGGTGTTGTTTTTAGAAGAATATGTGTGAATGTCCATTGATTGTTTTACACTGAATATCCAATAAAATTGAGTGTATTTATATTTTTCACCCATAATTATGTCATTAAGTTATCCTTAACCTAAGGATACGGCCTTTATGAGAGATTTCATCTCAATTTACATTCCATTGAGATTTTTTTTGTTATACACCAAATCACTTTTATATGGAGTATATAATTTACTTTGACATAATATATCATGAATCCATTTTTTCTCATGATATTAAAAAGTTTTTATTTCCTCAGTTATTTTTATTCTAGTGTCTCTCTTGTGGTTAGGAACTCTAACTAAAATTAAATTTTAATATGTTTTAAAGACTGATTATTCTAAATCTTTCCCATCAATGTCCATGTTTTAAAAATGGTTTTAAGGAATTATTTATATGGAAATTAAAGTTTTCAAATCCAAATTCCTTTTAAAAGTTTCAAAGTTGTATGAGACACTTTGATTCTAAAATCTATTTTAAATGGATTCTTGACAAATAGTTTGACTTTAAATTGATTGGAAGAAAAAGGTGGATATTTCACTCTAATTGTTTTGATGATTATTTTCATCTATGTCTATATCATTCATCATTATTTATTGAGGTTATTATGATACAATACAATCATCTATATTGTATCGAATGAGTTATGTTTGACTGTGGATGTTCTATTTTTATACCATTCATCGTTTGTGGATAAATTATTGACATTTCTTAATCTAGTTTTAATTCAAATGTTTATGTTATGTTTAAAACTTTTCAAATGAGGAATGCATTGGACTTAGTAAGTAACGGGTGGAGACCGCTATAGATCCTCGATGCATCGGTAGGTCTCATGAGAAAAACTAGTTTCTTGGAATAAGGCCTTGACCAAATTTTATTTGTAGTCTTGGCACGAGGCCTTGGATATGTGGTTATGATAGTCTGGCATTATGCATTCCATCATTATTATAGTGGTTATTGATATTTCATGTGATAATTCGACTAGTATAATATCCATGTGATTAATTAAATGGAATCATTTCATTTTATCATTTCCATATTATTCTGAAGTTCATGTTTAAAAGGATTTTGTTTTAGTTATACATTACCTTAAGTGTTTATGCGTATCTATGAAAGCTTCTGATATATTGTTATCCATACTGAGCATCTAAGGTCACCCCTTTCAATGTTTTCATTTCCCATGATGTGAACAAGTAATTTATGAATGACCTGCAAGGATAGTATTAGGGGATATGAAGACAATATGTTGTAGTTTTTTTCAATCTTATGATGTAATGTAAGACTTATGAATATATCTAGTGTTTCCAATACTACTAAACTAATCGGTCTTTCGAGACTTGATCCTTTGTGATCATGCCAATGTTATGTAATAATGCACCGACTCTGGGTAACTGGGGTCGGGGTGTTACATAA
This sequence comes from Viscum album, assembly GCA_963277665.1. Taxonomy (NCBI): domain Eukaryota; kingdom Viridiplantae; phylum Streptophyta; class Magnoliopsida; order Santalales; family Viscaceae; genus Viscum; species Viscum album. The sequence continues at coordinate 447,123,435 of OY728157.1, read as the reverse complement.
TGAATATTTTTTATATTTATATCATGGATAAAAATAATGGATATGATGAAACTATGATAAAATTATGAGAAAAAATAAAATAAAAGATTCAAAACATACAGAAAAAATAAAGTACTAATTGCCTGAAACGTGACGCTAATATATAATTGTGAATATAAATTTAAAAAAGGGCATATGTTATTCATATATGGCGTGATATATATAAATATGGTTCTTTAAATGATTTATAATAGACTTATACTTATTATACTTGAGGTTATAATGTCTATAAATGATTTCGATACATAATGTATGGGATTTCATGTCTCTATTTTATTTTTAGGAGTCATATAAAAATTCAACACTCTTTTAATAAGTATTATGTATATTATTCCATATTTAAGTCTTTTTTAATTATTCCTAAATTTCATTATATTAATATTTAAATTTATATTATTATTTATTGGGGCTTACATTTCGAAATATTACTAAATTTTTAAGGGATTTCTATCTCACGTTATATTTTTTTGAGACACATGACATATTAAAAACCTATTTATTTTATGTAGAGTACATACTACCAATGAATATATTTTAGGATTAATATCCATAAATTTATGGTTATATTCATATAAATCTGAGAATCAATAGTTTAAGAGGTTTACGGTTCATACTATACAAAAGAAATATTGGATTTTTTTCTCAATTTACCTTCTTTGAGACATATATTGTGTTTGGAACAGATCATCTTTTATAAGGAATATATACAACATCATTGACATGAAATATATTGAATTTATTTGAACTCATGAATTTTCAGGTTTCATATAATTTTTTTCTTTCTGGTGTATTATGAAAAAAGGTTACCATAATTATGAGGGTTATATTATATAATCTCTACGTTTGTTGGGATTGATTATGTTTATTCTCATGATGAAGAAATATTTTGACCTATATCCCAATAAACACATGAATTATATTATCCTATTGTAATTTTATGTTTATATAGTAATTAAAAATTCACAATAATTACATTCTTGGTTTTATTTTTTTAATTATTAATATAATTATTAGATTACTTATATTTATCCTCTTTTTTATAGTGCTTTATGTGTTCCTGAAAAGTATCGGAGATCAAATTGATTGATTTATTTTATTTTTATTTTTTTTATTTTTTTATTTTACCATTATAATAGTTTCAATTGACATGGATGTGTCTAAAATATAAGTTTAATTTACTTATTTATTGAAATAAATCATTATTTGTTTTATGAGTTTAATGAATACTGTGTACGAATTAAGGAAAAGAATAATTTAATTACAATAAAAACTATAAATATATATAATTTTTTGTGATGTTACATTATTGTCCCTCATAAAAATTCTAAAATTAAAATTTCATCTCTTATCCTTGACTAATAATAGAAAGGGATACTTCTATTTGATTTTATCCTTAGGCTCCCTTGTTGTATCTTCATGGTTAAGATTCTTCCAAATAACATTACAGAGGTGAATTTTCTTATTGAATAAATCATTATCTATATGATATAAGATCATCAATATATTTATCTTCACCAGAGAGTATATGGTCTCTTTTTTCCACTAATAGATTATGTATATGTTATTGATCAGTTATTTACTTCCTCTGAAGATATATATGAATCCCATCGGTGTAACACCCCAATCTTTCACGATACGCTTCTCTTTCAATAATGCAATAGCTTGCATTATACGCAAGTTCAAGATTCTAACACACCACAACCAATCAAAGTAGTAGTAATGAATAGTAATACCACTTTTTGAAATTATATAAATTAAATATTTCCAAATTGACATTATTTTTGTATTCGGAATATTGAAATTATCCTAAGTTGAATTTTTTGTAATTTTCTGAGAACTACCAATTTTCTATGAATAATGAAAATACTTAAAAACAACTTTTTTAATAAAAATAATTTACATTAATAAATTAAACTATATAGTGATTTTAAAGTATAATTAGAATATATGTTTACCATTTTATCCAATGTTCGTCATTAGAATTAATTTCACTTTCAAATTCGACATAAACAATTGTCAATCTTTTGATATATATTGTTTCTTAAAACATGCTATTTGTTGTGACAGAGGGAAGTAGTTATAAAATTAATTAATGCAACTTATATTTTGGAATTTTTTAAAATAGACATCATTTTTGAATTCTGAATATCAATTATAGCTTAGGGTGAAATCATGGGATTGTTCTGAAAAACTTCGATTTTTGATGAATAGTGAAACCACTATGTGGGAGTTAAAAAACTGATTTTTTTCCTTTAAATGAAACATTGCCACTTTTATGATTTGATTTTCAAAAATCCGACATACATGGTTTCCATTAAGAAGTAAAATGTGGTTCAATAGGATTAAAATAATTTTTGGTGAATAGTAACTTTTAAGTTTAATTAATCGCGATTAAAGGTAATTAGTGAAATTTAAGGTAAAAATGATATTATACAAAAATGAAAATACCCTTACACTTGTCCTACCCCTATTTTATGAGTCATGGACGACGAAGACAATCCATGGGTCAACTTGGGGACCCCATGGAGCAACTTTCATAGGAAAATGATATTAAAAACTTTTTATTTAATGTTAAAATAAAAATGTCACAAACATGAGTTGTTTTACTAAAACAATTTTTAAATGGGGTTATACAGGTCGTAGATTTTGACTATAAATATTAATTTAAAATTTAAAAAGAGTTCCTACATCATTAATTTTTTTTATAATTTTTAGACATTAAATAAATTAAATTATGACACCATGATGATGCAGCGATTACCTGAATTAATTAATGATTTAAATAAAATAAAAAGAAAATGTAAAATATAAGACTTAAACTTGTCAAAAACCTATTTGATGAGTATATTTCGAAATCTTATCAACTTAACCTTGAAATATATAAGTGTGGGACCTTTAAAATCTGAAACTCATTATATAATAAAGTAACATTTCATGACTTTCCAAGAGTGCCCCTCCTCTCCTCTTATAAAAGGCCCTCACCACTACCGCCTTATTCACACCATCAAGCCATCTGGCTTGGACATGTTCTACCCAAATACTCTCTCAACATCCCTCTCTTACTCCTAGAATCCTCACTTTGGGCAGAAGTCTTCCCAAGGAAGCATTTGACTCAAATAAAAAAGAGTTACTCGATTTTAAGGTATTGTCTTCTCTTATTTTATTTTGTTTATTTAGCTTATCCAACCCATTATACTCTTTTTATTCCTTTATTTTGTAAAAAACACCAGTTTCCTCAATATAATTGGATGTTTTTATGAGATATATTTTATTTACACTTACTCACACCTTCGTCTAATGGCTAAAGAACATACTGTTTCTGTGGTTGGTGAATTACTACCTCACGAAATGATGATTGTTCAATCTTTTTTTAACACCTCTCATTGTCTCAATTATGATGAAACTATTTTATATATGATATATATTATGTTTTTGTTTTACATAAGATTCTGTATTTATCATTTATTTCATACCTTTATGGTTTCCATTATGGGTAAACAAGATATTTTCATTTTAGGAAGTGCAGACTACCACCCCCTCAAAGTGATTTGAATCGTTAATGCCATATGTAGGATGTATAAAAGATAGGGTAAATGATATTATATATGATATTATAATGGAATTATAATATACCTTTATATCATTGTGATTTCATTCCATTGAAAATGAAATAGAAATGAAAGTAGTGTTCATGTGTACGTACGACTTACCGTCTCCATGAATGGTGCATTTCATTTATTACCTCTAAATGTTACTTAATATTATGAATGAATGTATATAATGGATATAAGGGATATATATGATATATACATCATGAATATAATTCTGGAGATAATGGATATTCTTCCACATAAACAACTTGTAATTACAAGAAGTTTATTTTTGTCTCATGTACCAAAGATCGACAAAATGACCGTTATTAACTTAAATAATTACATAATGTTCATAACATGGTAATAAGTGATATAAAAGGAATAATGCACACGAAAAAAGGTTCTTATGAAAATATAAATTAAATAAACTTTATTATTCAGGAGATTAAAGAACGATCGAGTCAAGTCGGACATGAGGTAAGGGAACTTCTTAACCCAATTTCCATTCTTTGGGTTAATCTCCTACTTTCAAATTATGTCATGATATTATTATGTAATAACTGGTATTTATACATTATTTATGTGTAAATATAGTGAATACACATAATAGATGTATTATATTTAAAAAAATAACTTTTTAAGAGACTTCATCTCAATCTCCTTTCATTGAGGCATATTTTGTTTTATACACAACTTTCTTTTATATGGTGTATAAACCCCTTTGACTTTTATGCTTATTCAAAAGGAATATTTTTTTATATGAATCATTTTACTAAATGACAAAAGGAATGTTTTTTGTCGTATGTATGCGGCGACAATGACTTCTCTTCCGCCGTGACCATTATTTGAGTTTCGGCTTCCTCTATAAGCTATACCTTTTTTTTAAATGAAAAATAAATACCATGTTTTACTTTTCTTTTATTTAGGTATTGGAAATGGTGTTGAAAGTGTTTTTATTATATCAATGTGTTGTATTTATATATTGTGATTGAAATGTGGAAATGTTATGTTTCCTTTATGCATGTTTTATGTGATATGATTATGTTATGGTTTATGATATGTTTAAACCTATTTATATGAGGATTTAATTGGACTTAATAAGTGACAGGTGGAGCCCTATATAGCTCCTCGATGCATTAGTAGGTCTCATGAGACAAACTAGTGTCTTGGAATGAGGCTTTGACAAAATCTTATTTGTATTCTTGGCACGAGGCCTTGGCTACGTGGTTATGATAGTCTGGCATTATGCATTCCATCATTATGAAAGTGGTTATTGATATTGCATGTGATTATTCGACTAGTAGAATATTCATGTGAGTAAGTAAATGGCATTATTTCATTTTACTTTTACCATTTATGCTGAAGTTAAAGTTTAAAAGGATTTTGTTTTAGTTATACATTACCTTAAATGTTAATGTTTATTTATGAAAGCATCCGTTATATTGTTATCCTTACTGAGCATCTGATCTCACCCCTTTCAATGTTTTAATTTTTTCATGATGTGAAGAAGTATTTTATGAATGACATGTAGGGATAGTTGGAAGGGGATATGAGTGTGGACTATGGAGACCATGTTATTGTAGTTTTTCAATTTATGATATAATGTAACGTTTATGAATGTAACTAGTGTTTCCAAGGCTACTAAACTTATCGTTATTTCGAGACGTGATCTTTTGTGATCATGCCAATGTTAGACAATAATGCATCAACTCTAGGTAACTAGGGTTGGGGCGTTACAGTTGGTATTAGAGGCAATTTAGTACTAACCTTGAAGTTAGATTTAGATAAACTTTTATTAGATCACATAGCCCAAAGATAGACATTGAAGATTAGTATGGAATAAATTCTTAGAATTTTGAGATTTTGTGATTTTTCTGAGGAATACATCCCTGTTTGGATACGAGCAAGTAGAGGCGGCTCTGGCATAGATGTACCTAGGGTTAAAACCCGAAAACACCGCTTTGTGCAAGACTCAAATGAGAACTGGTGCACGACAACGGGCCTTTCTGCACTCATGGTTACGACACTCCCGGGGGATATTCTTAGGATAATACTCATTTTATTTAAAAATCATTATGAAGGGTTTATTAGTATATACTCCCTCAAAGAAAACATTTATTTTTATTAATATGGATTATATCCCTAAACTGTTCAATTTATGTTAAGTGTTTTACAAGTACGGAATTATGTATTTTTATTCATAAACTGATCTAGTTTATGCCATTGTTTAGAAATGGCGCCTAGGGGAAGGAATGGAAAATGTATCAATGCACACACTCCATGTAGGGATTTCCCTCCTACTCAAGATAATTATAATGGAGCTGGTGATACAACTGGTGCTGACCAGCTTATCATCATTCTGGGACAACTCACTCAGGCTATGAATAACAACCTTACTCGTATGGAGTACCCTGATCCGCAACGTGCAGGATCAATGTTAGACTGATTTATGAGGCAACGACCACCAACATTCAATGGAATTACAAATCCCTTAGTAGCTGAGAAATGGATAAATTCTTTAGATCAAATATTCCATGCCTTGGGGAGTAGTGAAAGGGAAAAGGTTATCATGGCAGTTTACCGCCACACTGGAGACACTGATCAGTGGTGGTCATTGATTCAAAACACAAAAAAAAAAGATGACGAAGTATCAAATATGTAATGGAGGGAGGTCAAAGAGATTTTCATAGAAAAATACTTTCTACATGACCATCGAGTAGATATGGAAAGGCAAAATCTGAGTCTGAGGCAGAAGGAGGATGAGAATGTCTCAAAGTATGAGGCTAACTTTACAAGGTTAGTGAGGCATGATGCATATTATATACGTATCCCAAGAAGTAATATTGATAATTTCATTGATGGGTTAAAACCATTTCTCCGTCGAGCTTTAGTATCCTAATAATTTTCAATGTACATAGATATTGCATCGTGTTCTATCAAGACAGAAAAGGAATTCTATAAATCTTATGACAACAAAGTAAAGCAAGAGAATAAGAGAACGGTGGAACAAGAGACAAGATAAAGGGAAAAGGGAAAGAAGGATTTTCCATTATGTGATAATTGTTGGAAGAATCATCCCGATACTTGCCTGAAAGGAATGGGATTTTGTTATAAATGTCGAGAAAAAAGTCACTAGGCTCGTGATTGCAATGGAAAGAAAGAGGAAATCAATGTTGAATGCTACATTTGCAGGGAAATGGGGCATTATGCAAATCAATGTCCTATGTGTTAGGAAAACTTACCTCAGAAAATTCCAAGGGATCATGGACAATCTTATGCTGTTACTATAGTTGAATTGGAATAATTAATGTATTGGGGCTTTTGGACTCAAAGATTATATTCTGGTTATAAGGATAATGTGATATATATAAGGATTGTACTGTAGTACATGTTGTTTTCATTATGGTTTTAATATGATGAAGGTAATCATATTTTTAGTATCTGACAATGAGAGAAACTTTACATTGTTTAGGGAATCTAATGTTACAGTTGATTTTGGAATTTAAGGACCTTTTAGAGAATGTATGGACAAAGGTATTTTGGATAATTATAAAGGTTGGAATAGATTAAGTTGAACTTTGGATAGTATTGTCTAAGGTTAAATCATTTATGAAGATGATTTTTGGAATATTATAATACTATAGTTTTAGGAAAAGGACAACCTATAGGTTGGGGGACAACCCGTCGCGTCGGACAAAGCTGTAGGAATCAAACCCATAACCATAGTGAGACATGCCTTTATTACCTACCACTAGACTACAGGAAGTCCCCGGTTATTATATATATTTTTCCTAATCTAAATTGTATGTGGTAATATTTGGAACCTTATAAAATTTGGATAAATACAATATTTTTGATTTCTGTTACCATTTGGAGTGAAAGATGCGTTTGTGGTAAAAATTTATTAAAGAAAGAAAGTCTACATGAAAAGTAAATATATTTCCTTACATTCTTAGTAAATCTCTTAAATATATTCCTCAACATTATTAAACATAACATAAAACAAAAACATTGTTGGTTAACTTTTCCAGCTGGGGATTCAATGACCGTTTAACCAATAAAAAGTTTGTGATTCTCTTGTGGTTAACATTCTCCTAATCCTATTTTCTACAACTCTTCATCAGACATTAATGGTTTGTTTCTCCTCCATAGCCATATTTTTAATAGAATCCTAGTATGGGCTATCACGGGTGACCATTGTACATCCCTTTCTTTCTTTTGATATTATATTTATATTTACCTTATTTCCGATGTGGGTTTTCAACAAAGGCATTTTCTATTTTCAGCCTTTTATTTTCAAAGAACATTTTCAAATTGCAAGGACGCAATTTATTGAAGGAGGGGAGAATGTAACATCCCATTCTTTCACGATACGCTTCTCTTTCAATAATGCAGTAGCTTTCATTGTACGCAAGTTCGAGATTCTAACACACCACGACCAATCAAAGTAGAAGTTATGAATAGTAATACAACTTTTTGAAATTATATAAATTTTATATTTCAAAATGGACTTCATTTTTTTATTCAGAATACCGAAATTATCCTAAGTTGAATTTTTTGTAATTTTCTGAGAACTTATAATTTTCTATGAATAGAGAAAATAATGAAAAAAACTATTTTAATCAAAATAATTTACAGTGATAAATTATACAATTGAGTGTGTTTTAAAGTATAACTAGAATATAATTTTACCGTTTTATCAAATGTTGGTCATTAGAATTTATTTCACTTTAAAATTGGACATAAACAATTGTTAATCATTTGATATATATTGTTTCTTAAAATACGCTATTTGTTGTGACAGTGGGAATTAATTATAAAATTAATTAATGAAAATTATATGTTTGAAATTTTTTAAAATATACATCATTCTTGAATTCCGAATATCAATTATAGCTTAGGGTGAAATTTTGGGTTTGTTTTGAAAAACATCAATTTTTTATGAATAGTGAAACCACTAAGTGGTAGTAAAAAACTGATTTTTTCTTTTAAATGAATCATTTCCACTTCTGTGATTTGATTTTCAAAAATCAGACATACATGGTTGTCATTAGTAAGTAAAATGTGGTTCAATAGGATTAAAATAATTTTTGGGGAATAGTAACTGTTAAGTTTAATTAATCGCGATTAAAGGTAATTAGTGAAATTTAAGGTAAAAATGATATTATAAAAATATGAAAATACCCTTACACATTTCCTACCCCTATTGGAATAGTCATGGCCGACCAAGACAATCCATGGGTAAACTTGGGGACCCCATGGATCCACTTTGGTAGGAAAATGACATTAATAACTTTATATTTAATGTTAAAATAAAAATGTCACAAACATGAGTTTTTTTACTAAAAAAATTTAAATGGGGTTATAAAAGTGGTATTTTTTACTATAAAAATTAATTATAAAGATAAAAATATTTCCTACTTCATGATAATTTTTTTATAATTTTTAGAAATTAAATAAATTAAATTATGACACCATTATTATGCAGCGATTTTCTAATTAATTAATGATTTAAATAAAATAAAATGATAATGTAAAATCTAAGACATACACTTGTCAAAAACCTATTGGATAAGTATATTTCGAACCCTTATCACCTTATCCTAGAAATATATAAGTTTGGGACCTTAAAAAGCAGAAATTCATTATATAATAAGGTAACATTTCATGACTTTCCAAGAGTGCCCCTCCTCTCCTCTTATAGAAGGCCCCCGCCACTACCACCTTATTCACACCATCAAGCCATTTGGCTCGCCCAACCTCTGCCCAAATACTCTCTCAACTTCTCTATCTTACTCCTAGAAGCCTCACTTTGGGCAAATATCTTCCCAACGAAGCCTTTGGCTCAAATCAAAAAGAGTTACCCGATTTTAAGGTAATGTCTTCTCTTATGTTATTTTGTTTTATTTTTCTTCTCCAACCCCTTAAACTTTTTTTATTCCTTTATTTTGTAAAAAACACCAGTTTCCTCAATATACTTGGGCATTTTTATCAGATGGATTTTATATACACTTACACACACCTTCGTCTAATGGCTAAAAAACATACTGTTTCTGTGGGTGGCGAATTACTATCTCACGAAACGATGATTGTTCAATCTTATTTTAACACCTCTAATGGTGGCCATTATGATGAAACTATTTTTATATATGATATATATTATGTTTTTTTACTTATTATTCTTTATCTTTCATTTATTGTATACCTTTATAGTTTCCATTATGGGTAAACGCGATATTTTAATTTTAGGAAGTGCGGACTACCGCCCCCTCAAAGTGATTTGAATCGTTAATGCCATATGTGAGATGTATAAAGTATGGGGTAAATGATATTCTATATGATATTATACTAGATTTATAATATACCTTTATATCATTGTGATTTCATTTCATTAAAAACGAAATAGAAATGAACGTAGCGTTCATGCGTACGTACGGCTTACCATCTCCATGAACGATGCATTTAATTTCTTACCTCTAAATGTTATGTAATATTATGAATGAATGTATATACTGGATATATATGATATATATGATATATAAATCATGAATATAATTCTAGAGATAATGGATATTCTACCACATAAATAACTTGTAATTATAAGAAGTTTATTTTTGACTCAAGTACCAAAGATCGACAAAATGAATGTTATTAACTTAAATAATTACATAATGTTCAAAACATGGTAATAAGTGATATAAAAGGAATAATGTACATTAAAATGGTTCTTATTAAAATATAAATTAACTCTAGTTTATTATTCAAGAGATTAAAGAACGATCGAGTCAAGTCGGACACGAGGTAAGGGAACTTCTTAACCCAATTTCCATTCTTTGGGTTAATCTCCTAATTTCAAATTATGTCATGATATTATTATGTAATATCTGGTATTTATACATTCTTTATGTGTAAATATAGTGAATACACATAATAGATCTATTATATTTAAAAAATTATCTTTTTAAGGGACTTCATCTCAGTCTCCTTTCATTGAGGCATATTTTGTTTTATACACAACATTCTTTTATACGGTGTATAAACCCCTTTGACATTTATGCTTATTCAAAAGGAATATTTTTTTATACGAATCATTTTACTAAACGATAAAAGAAATGTTTTTTGTCGTACATATGCGGCGACAACAACTTCTCTGCCGCCGTGACCATTATTTGAGTTTTGGCTTCCTCTACAAGCCATACCTTTTTTTAAAATGATAAATAAACACCATGTTTTACTTTTCTTTTATTTTGGTATTCAAAATGGTTTTGGAAGTTTTTTTATTATATCAATGTGTTGTATTGATATCTTTTGATTGAAATGTGGAAATGTTATGTTTCCTTTATGCATTTTTTATGTGATATGATTATGTTATGGTTTATGATATGTTTAAACCTATTCATATGAAGAATGCATTGGACATAATAAGTGACAGGTGGATCCCGGTATAGCTCCTCAATGCATCAGTAGGTATCTTGAGAAAAACTAGTGTCTTGGCATGAGGCCTTGAAAAAATATTTTTTGTAGTCTTGGAACGAGTCCTTGGCTACGTGGTTATGGTAGTCTGGCATTATGCATTCCATCATTTTGAATGTGGTTATTGATATTGCATGTGATTATTCGACTAGTAAAATATTCATGTGAGTAAATAAATGGCATTATTTCATTTTACTTTTGTGATTTTATGCTGAAGTTCAGGTTTAAAAATATTTTGTTTTAGTTATACATTACCTTAAATGTTTATGTTTATTTATGAAAGCTTCCTCTATATTGTTATCCTTACTGAGCATCTGAGCTCACCCCTTTCAATGTTTTTATTTTTCCGGGATGTGAAGAAGTATTTTATGAATGACCTATAGGGATAGTTGGAAGGGGATATGAGTGTGGACTATGGAGACCATGTTATTGTAGTTTATCACTTTATGATATAATGTAATATTTATGAATGTATCTAGTATTTCCAAGGCTACTAAACTAGTCGGTCTTTCGAGACATGATCATTTGTGATCATGCCAATGTTATGCAATAATGCACCGACTCTGGGTAAGTGGGGTTGGGGCGTCACAATCGGAAAATTGATCCATGTTTTATGGAAGTTTTATTTGATACGGAAATGACCCCATAATATCATGGACTTGAATGGGGATAACCTAACTTGGGATAATATTTACATTCAGTAAAAACCAAACGAATCTCTTCCATGGTGATATCCAGAAGAAAATTTCTCTCCATCTTCAAACTACAAGTCCCTTCCACAATTATATGAATATATTTTCTATGATATATGATAATATATTATAAGATGATTGTTTTATTAAAACATATCTATCATTAATTTTATAATATTAGTTCTATAATGCTTCAAATCACCGACTTCATCCAAACATGTAGGAGTTCTACATCACTTCTCATTTAGTTCTACATATGGGGTAATTTCAATATACGAGCATAATATATTATTGTATTAGAACTCATCCATTGGGGGATTTTGATCACATAATCCATTAAAATCAATTTATAGGAATCACATATTTTTATTTGGGGTTTAAATTGACTTTTGGTATTGGCCATCACTTTACGAGAGATATGTTGTAATAAATTCTCATTCAATACTCAATGAATTATGATTACTTCAAAAAACTTTTGATGTGAACAATGGATCAAAATCATAAATGGGAGAAAGTGGTTCACAATTTAGCCTCAAAAAATCCTTTTTATATTTCATAAATAAATTTTCTGGAGATAAATCTTATTTAAAAGAAATTATGTGGTTTATCTTTGTGAGTCCATCTAACATAACCCATATCTCATTTCTTCAATCATATGACTACATGATATCTATGATAAAATCCTTGGTGATTATATAACTAATGGAACCAAGGTTATTCTATGATGAAAATAGAGTATGGTTTTTATTCTTTTCAATCCTCGTTAGAATATCAGGATGTTTTCAAGGGATTGGATCATATAGTTCATGAAGAAAACAGTTTCGAAGGTGGTGTCATTTTCGAGTGTTTTCCCAATTTTTACAAACAAAAAGTGGATATTAGAGAAGATTCTTTTTGGAAATGTATGTTGCGTGAAATATTGATGGAGGTTTAGAAACATGCATGCAAGGAATGATTTCGGATTAGTGCATAAAAATATGGAAAAGGAAAAAAGCGCACACAAGATTTTAATGTTCATGAAATATTTGGTTATTCTGGAAAATAATACATGTATAATGAGACATCAAAATGGTTTTTGTGACCTTATAAAAAATCTTATGCTCACCGAAAGAAATGTTTCTAAATATTTCCCCAAGGGTTGCCGAGGGCTATAAATGGTAATCTACCCCCAAGGAATTATTAATTATTTTCCATTTAAGATTTAGTTTCTATGATGTGTGATAGATTTTCTTGTGAACGATTTTTAGAGATTTAATATGATGATTAAGATGTTCTTTTAGTATAAAGAGTCCATGTAATCCTTTTGAAAATATTACTGAAAGATCAGGGTTGTGAAAAAGTATTATTGCTTGACTAATTTAAAATCATCCATTCAAAAGAAGATCCCGCATGCAAAAGGAAGACGTTTCATGCAAATGATGTGTTGAGATTCTAACTACATTTTTTTATCTGGTTTATTTGATTAGTGATTCCAAGTACATCCTTTAAAGACATTGAATCATGGAGTGTCTCATGGTGTACCAAAATTAAGTCTTCAATTCCAATATTTTGAAGATACATTCTTCTCAATGAACTGAGTAAAACTTCGGCCAACAGAGTGAGTTAGGAGGATTCGATGGAAATGATCTGAGGGACATTGTGAGATATCCATAAACCATAGTAAAGGAAGTGTACCTAGCACCTAATGACTACACCAAACACATTTGTAATCCCAAACTAGTGAATAATAGTGGACTTTGGTATGAATAAACAATTTTGGGAATATACTCTATTGACTAGAACATTGTGGTGAACCAATTAAATATTTTTATTTCATCAAGTTACATGATATAGAATTTTATGCACTTTTACATTAGATAGGTTTAACAATTTCCTACCATCTGGGGAATAAGATCCATCACGTTAAAAAATTTGACACCCAGATTCACTCCTCCCTTATCAGGGTGTTCTGGGGTCTTTTAGGTTGTATTAGAGGTAGGTTGCTGGTGTTAAATATGATATTTCCTTTTAGTCATAGAGAATTCAGTAAACATTAGGAGTGTGAATCTATTTGATGAGAGAAACCTTCAGATATATATTAATTGGATGATATGTCATCTAAGATCTCTTGGAATGGATTTTTATTTTTCTAAAGGAATATTATTTACTAACCCAATAGGGCTACATATGACAGATAAAGATAAAAAGATGCCTAATGCAGATTCTAAAGCGTAAAATTCTCTCACTATGGAATTTTTTGATCTGATCTACCTAAATGAAATTATTTTTACATCAATAATGTATATGTGGGAACAATTGGATAATATTTATTTATGAAACAAGAAATTGATGGAGGGGAAACTACCAGTCTTTCATAATATGTTCGATGATCTGATGATGCATTCTAATGAGAATACATATTCCTTCTTCAATCTTATTATTGATGTAGTTGGGTAAAATCAAGGGATTGGGGAAGAAATCAATGACTATTATATTGGGAATATATATTTGAAAAGGAATCCACATCTATTGAACCAAAAAGTGATAGCCCTTGAGGAATGGTATCTAACAAAATATTCTCTAGATGATCTTCTGAGAGTTAGTTGCATACAAAATTAGAGTAGATCCAGAAGATATTACAAGATGTTTTAGAAAGGGAATGCCATTCAATTCCAAGTAAAAACGATAAAATTTTAAGAGATAATGTTGATGAAGATAATGAGGAAGGTGAAATTATTTCCATCATTCCCATGAAATTCAAGTAGGGAAAAGGTAAATTCTAATTTAAGTTACCTCTGGCTTGTCTCCAATGTGGCATATTAGGGCACATTACTACTCAGTACATAAGAAAGTTTGATGATAAATAAAGTGATGTTGGAGACATGAAGAAGCCTATAAAACGGTTTTTAAAAAATGGAGCCTCTTTGTATGGTTAGAATTTATAGATAAAGAGGGTTTTCATTGATGAGTAAGACAATGATAGTGATTAAATTGAGGAAGAATAACTAGACATAAAATCTGGAAACTATGTGTTAATGATAGATACCATTGAAAAGAAAGAACCTTCAGTAGATAATGCTAGAGATAGTCAATTATCCAATGATGATGATCTCAAATTGAATATTTAGTATTCTTTTAGTGGTCATGAGAACCAATAAAATAGATGAAGAATGTGGAGTGAAATTGAAAATGATTTTTTAGAATATTTTGATCATCATGAGGCTAAAATTGAATGACCGGAATATATAGTGAATTTATTGTCATGAAACCTTGAAAGTATAGAATATGTAGTGGAACTAAAGCTGAGAATTTAATAACCGGAAACTGTCATCAAGGACCTCACATCTAGATTAGTAGAGAAGTCCATGAATATCGATGATCTTAGAGAAAAAGTTATTACACATAAGAGTATACTTGAATGTGATTATGTTTCAAAAGAAACAATGACGCAAAATAATGTTTGGAAGATTCATATATCTTGAATTTCTATAGAGATCTGAGCATAGTTCTAATGGAGTTGAAAATATTTTGACTGATCAAAGACCTATATGAATTGGAAATAGTGGAATTGGTTGTGAAGATGAAAAATAAAATGCTGCAAATAAAGTTGTGCAGAATAATTGTTAGAAAAAATATGGTCATGTTGGAATGTCACTAAATGTAATGAAATAGAATCCCTACATTAAATTTGAAAGAACTGAAGACTATCCTAAGGTATTCTAAAATAATATGAAGACCAAAGTATTTCTAAGGAAGGATGTATTATGATGAATCGAAATGATAATTCATTTCTACTCATGAAATGTAAATTAAATGGCTATATAGGACATACCATGTCATATTGAAAAGAAGCATGGAGCTACATGAATGGGGAAGATGTGGGAGCTAAACATATGTGATAAAATTAAAATCGAATTTCTTATAGATGAAATAATTTGAAAGGATATTGTATTCATTGTTCTAAATTTGGAAATAAAGAAATGTATTTGAGTTGTAGGAATGTTAGGAGAAATTCATAAAATTCACAGTGAAAATGTGATTCTCAAAAACAAGTATTGTGGCTATTTTGAACTAGTTTTCTCTTTTGCAAGAAGAGTATGAATATGAAGAACATGTGAACGTGGACATGATATTTCAAATTCCATCCATATACTCTTCAGATTCTAATATTTCGTGGAAGAAAAAGATGAAAAATGAAAAATCAACCCTTTCAAAAATATCTATCAAATTTAAAAAGAATAGGATCTCATGGATTCTTGATAGTGGGTGCTCATCCCATATGAAAGGAAATGAAGACCTACAAATGTCTGACAAACAAATATTGATAAAACAGTAAGGTTTGGTAATGATGGTTCTTTAATTATTAAATGTATTGAATGTACAACACACGCTAATAAAGAGATAATGAAAAACAAAGTTCTTTACATGTATTGGTTACATTAAAATCTCATAAGTGTAAGTCATCTTTATAATTCAGGACTAAAAGTTACTTTCAACAAAAAGGTTGTACTATAAAGGTAAATATAAGAAATTATCTCATGAAAGGAAGTGGAAATAATGGAAAATTGTATCATGTTGATAATAATGAATACATTTTCTACATGAATGTAGAAGAAGAAAACAACTTGTGGAATCAACGATTAGGGCCCATTAATCAAGAAGTCATGGAAAGGATATATAAACTGATGATTTTCTAGGATGTTAAAAATATGAAGCATGAACGGGACATGACATGTGATGATTTCATGCGAGGAAAGTTGGTTTGTAGTTCATATCATCCAAATAAGAAAAGGTAATCAAATATTCTTGATCTCATCCATACAGTTGTTTTTTGCGTGATTAATGTTGTCGAAAATCATTGAGAAATACACATTTTCATCTTACATGATGATTAGAATAGAATCGGATTTTTTATTGTTAAACATAGAAAATGGTATTTTCTTGATTTTATGAAAAAAAATTATGAATTGATGAGAATGATAATATAATGATAATAAATGTTCTGTGGTCTAAAAATAGAGGAGAATATACATATATTGAGTATGAAATTTATCGGAAGAAACATTGAATTTAAAATTACGGGTTTTCTGTGAGAACCCGACACAAAATGGAGTTTTTGAGCACCAGAATTGATAAGTGAATAGTATGGCCAGAATAATGTTGATTGAGAGTTGTATCTTTACCAATTATTGGAAATAGGTAGTTCATGTGACGGTATATATTCAAAATCTAATAGGGTTTTATATGGGTGAAAGGAAGAAATCGTATGACTTATGGAATAAAAGAAAGTGCTCTTTGATGTATTTCAATGTTTTTAGAAGTAAATGTTTATTAAAAAACAATGAATGAAGATAAGGAATTTATGTTGAGGAAGCTGATGAAGGAATATTACATGGATATTCAATGAATTGAAATAAAGAAAGATGATTCAATAAGTGTCTTGGAAATTTTTTGGAAGGAAATGATGTTAATATACTTAAAGATAAATGCATAAATGATATAAAGAAATACTTATACTGATATGATACAAGATGAGGATGAATGTGAACATGTTAAAAATAAAAATATAGATGTTGGGGATGGGAAAACAAAACTCTCAGGATCACATCCAGATGTTGACTATGATGAAGAATCGTAAGAGGAAACCATGGATGGAGGGAATTCTACTATACCTAAAAGGAGTAATCTAAGAGAATAAATTGATCAATCCAACAATCAATGAGGATTGAGATATACCCATAAAAATAAGAAAAATTAGGAATAATGCACATTCTTCATTCCTTTCAGTTGTGGAACCATCCTCCTTTGAAGAAGCTGTAAAGGATGAACCATGTGTTAAATCCATGAATGAAGAGTTGGACCAGATCTACATGAACCGAACATGGGATCTAATCAAGATACCTGAAAATCACAATGTTATTGGTATGAAGTTCATTTTAAATAATAAAGATTGATTATCATGGTAATGTGATCTGAAACATGGTGTGACCAGTGTGTAAAGGATATTCATAGATTTATTGTCTTGATTTTGATGAAACATTTTCATCGACAGTGTTACTTGAGTAAATTAGACTTTTTTATTCCATGTAAAATCAAATAAGATACAATGTGTAACAAATAGATGTCAAAACATATTTCTTAAATGGTTTTCTTGAAAAAGATGTTTACATAGAACATCTAGTTGAGTTTCTTCTTAGAAATTATTACATGAATGTATATAGAATAATGAAATCCATATATGGATTGATGCTAATACCATAGGAATGGAACCCTCAACTAGATTTCTATCTAATGAAGGTTGAATTCCAATGTGGAGGAATGGATCCCAATATCGATGTGAATAATTATCATAAATATCATTTGATTATTCTGTTGTATGTTGATGATATTATCTTCATGGGTAGTAGGAAGGGATCAGCGAAGGAATTATCAATTCACATGAATTCATAATCTAAAATATCTATGACTAGTGAACTCACATACTTCTTAGGGTTTAAAGTAATTTAAAAGAACGACTACACTTTCATTTCACAGAATAATTATGCAAGTGAGTTATTGGAAAAGTTTAATATGTATGACTCAAAACCAATGTCAACATCGATTGTGGTTGGAACTAAATTGGGAAATCATGAGAATGATCCCTCTATATACCCCACAATGTAAGTATAATAAGTGGATGATTAATTTACTTTACAATGACATATCCAGATATTTCATTTCCAATATGATTAGATTCCTATTTTTAGAGTAATCCAAAAGAATAAATAGAGGATGCAATGAACAAATCATTAGGAAAATTCAAGGAACTCATAATTTAGTATTATACATTTATGATGGGATATATTATAAACTATTATGGTTTTCTAATGCTGACTCATCTGCAGATATAGTGGATAAAAAACATGGTTTTGTAATGCGATATGTGTGTGGGTTGGTTAAGTATAAAAAATAAATCACTTCTCTCAGTACTACTGAAACTGTGTATATCTATCCTATAAATGGTTGCACTCACCTATTCTGGATGAAGAAACAAATGACTAATATCTTTGATGTGGGGAAACAACCTACGGGGATTCAATGTGATATGAAGATGAGATTGATCTTATAAATAATTTTTTTCATCTTTCTCGTACCAAAAACATTGAAATTATTCATGAATTCATCAAGGAAATTTTTTAACAAGGAGTGAATAAAATGGATTAAGTGGGAACTGATGAGAAATTGGATGATATTTTAACCAAGACCCTGGCGGCGGCTGTATTTGAGAAGCATCGGATGAACTTGAGTGTTCATCCACCTCCTAGGTCATGAGGTGGACATGAGATTCCCCTATCCCAAGTTCAATTGAAATTATGTAATTCATTGTTGAAGTGATTTAGGTTTATAGGGGATATATAATCTATTGGTAGTGTGTTTTGTGCTCTAAAATTAAAAAATATTAGACTTTGGGTTTATTTACAATAGAGGATAAATAGAATAAATTTAATTTTACAAAGGATGGTGATGAAATGTTTTTCTAGTTATAGGATCATAGAGAATTATTGGATAATGATGTGAATTTGGTGTTATGAGGAAATAGTTCAGGAAATGTAATTGTTCGGTGTCACGATGTGATTCAGTGTTAGGAGGAAATTTTTCAGGACATGTATTACTTCTATAATACGGTGAGAGATTAACTTGGACATATTTAATTGTTCCCAAACATGAGAAACTAATTCAATCATCCCCCCTTCATTATACACTAATAATTTCCCCGGTATACTAAGAGTGTTGGATGAGTTGATTCTTCTGTATCAGGTTTTGATAGAGGCTATCACTCTGTTGAATTTATCTTGATATTTACAAAAAACACAATGTGGGAGATTGTTGGAACCAAATATTTTATATAATATATAAATAATATGATTTTTTATTGTTTTCATTCATCATTAGAATATCAGGATGTTTTCAAGGAAATAAATCATACAGTTCAGCAGAAAAAATATCTGAAGGTTGTGTCTTTTTCTAGTGCTTACCGAATTTTTGGGTCAAAAATTAGAGAATGGATAAGATTGATTTTGGAAAAGTATGATTCATGCGAGACTGAAGGAGGTTTTGGAATCATGTGATCAATGTATGATCTAAGATCATTGTATATAAATATGGAAAATAAAAAATATGTGCAATATTTAAATTTCCATAAATTATGAGGTTTCGTGGAAAAATAGTATGCAGCCAATGCGACGTCAAAAGGGATTTTTCATGATCTGAAATAATATTACACGAACTAAAAAATATGCATTGGAATATTGTGTGTAGGGTTTTTGAGGCCTATAAATATGAGGCTACACCCATGGAATACTTATGAATTTTCCAACAAAGATCTGGTTCTTATTTTGTATCAAATATTTATGTGTGAAATATTAGAATATCATTAATATTGTGAGGAATAGGTTCTTTTATTATAAAGAGACCAATTGAACCTTGTGGTATAGTTGTTTGAAATATCGGTTTTTCACTAAAGTTACTATGTGCGACTAATTTCGAATCTCGTGCGCAAAATAATATCATGTGCGCAAAAGGCAGATGTTGTGCGCAAATTTCATGTTGAGATTGTTAGTGTCTTTTGATATCTTGTTTGATTGATCAGTGCTTCCAAGTGAGTACTTTACGAAATAGATTCATTAAGTGTCTCATTATGGATAGATACAATGACTTCATTTACAATCATTTTAATATATCATCATGTCAATAAACATAGTAATACTTATCCCAACACCGTGATCTAGGGGAGTTGACGGAAGTGATCTAAGGGACGTAGTGAGCTATCCTGAACCTTTTTAAAGGAAGTGTTCCTAGCATAGATTGAATGTTTCCTAAATTTTTTAATCCATATCTAGTGAATAATTTTTGTCTTTGGAAGGACAAAAAACCTTTCGTTGTATGATCCTTGGACTATCCCTTTCTGGTGAACCAAGTAAAAATTGTTTTTCCATCTATTTGTATGAGAAAGATTGTTTTCTACTCATTCACATCATATAGGATTAAGTATTTCCGACAAACATGGGAACAATATCCATTAGGTTAGAAGATATTGATGAAAATATGGTTCACCCTTCTCGTCTAAGGGTGTTCGGGGTTCATTCAATCCCATTTACATTTGTATAACTGAAATGGTTTCATATTCCCATTTTAGTTGTCTCAAACCAATTTAACTTTCATGCATACGAGGAACACTAATATGTCCTAAAAAATATCCTTCATTATTTTTTCCAATGAAATTTTCTCCAAAATATCACAATATAACATTGTATATATGAGATAGATAGAGAAGTATAATCTACTAGAATTATTTAGGATTAAATTATTTATCTCATGTGTTTTAGGGAAAACTATTATTATCAAAAAATAAACAATCTCCTTAATTGATGAATTCATGAAACATTCTGTCCTTCAAACCATTCACCTTTTTTTGAATCTCAAAATAATCCATTTGCACAGTCCTATATAAAATTCAGATAGATGGTGGGGAAATAATTGGGGTAATGTATGAATCCTTCTCTATTATTATGATTCCCATATCCATCCACTGGAAATCCATGAAGATAATGCATTTATCAATCCTTATCTTGGATAATGTTTCATGTTCATTTTTACTATAATCAAAATTAACAATGATATCCTATATAGAATAAAAGTTAATTGAGTAATCTAAGTCATTTATTGACTCTAACCATATTTGTTGACTCATGTAGATCTCCTTCTATGAAAATATATACATTATATTATATAGATTTATATATATGTTTCAATTATCACCATATTTGTAGTTCCACCAAATCATCAAATTTAATATCGCAACTACAATATCCATATCATTATTCATGTAATTCTTGAAATTGATCAATACATATCATGAATAATAGTATATCAATTAACCATTCAATAAGAGTTTAAATCCAAATAAATTATTTGTATAATAACTTTATATCCCAAACTCTCTCCACTTTGGGGTAGTGTGTTTGAATGCATTATAAATGTCCTCCTCTTCAGATCATTATAGCCATCTTTACATTCATCTATCAAGACATACATTACCCATTTCTGTGTTAAAATATTTCATGTGTTAGAAAATCATTATTAATTTTTTACAATACAATTTTATTACACAATTTAAGTAAAAAAATTATACATTTATGTTACCATTAAGGTTTTGTGTCATTCAAAAATTGGATTATTCTTTAATGGGCCCACAAAAATCCCATCCCTAGGGATATTGTGACCTAATAATACAACTTGATATATTTAAAATCCACATTTGAATAACATATCATACATCTAATAAAATATTAATATCATCATCAAAATACTTATATTCTCTCATTGGTCAACCCTACTAATAGAGAACATGAGAGTGTTAATAAATGCTAACACCAATTTTCTTATGGTTCTTCTAAAGACTATATTATATAGTTCCATGAATATTAAAGGGGAATTAATAATTTCAATATGAATTTCTATTACTCATAGTGTCGATATCTTATATTGAAATATATCTTATGAATATCATACCTATTTATCATTATATAATGATATCTATAATGAAGTGCCACCATAGTTTTATATTGGTCTCCATAAATTAGGTGGAAAAGACTCAAATCCATGGAAATGGTGTAGTTTTTCATTACATTGATCTTAATAATTTCATATTATTCGATTCATATCCACTTTAACCCATCATAGACTATAATAGAGAGCACTAATGCTCCCCAAGGCGATTTTCAAGGGTATATACTAATTTTTTTAAATTCAATAGAAGATAAAAATAATCTCATGTAGTACTATTAGGTCAAACCAATATGGACATTTGGATATCGAATTGGATATTATTAAAATATCTAATGATATATCTACCTAAATATATTTGTGAATATTGGTAACAATTTCTGTAAATATATTAATGAATTCCCTTTAAATATGCATATTTTAAGGGTATATACATTCCATGAACTCGAGACATTTTGGAATGATATTATTCATCACAAGGATTCATTACTGACACTATATGATCCCATAATTCATGAAATAATGTCCCTATTATAATTTTGGTTTCAATATCTCAATTTTCTTAATGAAATGGTTCTGGGGAGTTTGTGGGTTCTAGAAAGGGGGATAACCAGGACAATCTGTGCAAGCAACATGGCTGGTTCACTGTTAAGAAAACCATGGGGAATTACATGGTAACTATAAAATGTTGGAAAGAGAATAATCACACAGTCGGTCTATGGTTTGTCAAAGCATGTATCCTGCTTGTGTAATCGTGCGACCCAACATTACAAGGAGAGTGGCAAGCTTATAGTTTTTTAACAGTTGTCAAACCATGTGGGTAAACCATGTGTCCCTATAATGTTAGGGAAAATTAAGAAAATTTTCATTATGAGATTTTAATCCCTCAATGGATTTTTAACCCTCATTTAATCCCTTGAAACCCATTGATGAAAAAGTTCTTCTTGGGTATCCCATGTGTGATTCTCCTTCTTCTCTAGGTCATTTAGAGTTCTTCCAGTTTCATATTGAATCTACGAGTATGTCTAATCCCTCTCATTATTCTTTTTTTGGTATACGATATGCATCCTACTCTTATCCCCATCTAAATATATATAAATAAAATTTCAAGTGAGATCTAGGTTTAGGATTTAATGGGTGGTTGAATCAAGATCTAATTCTTAGATTAGGATTGTGTTCTTTAATAGATTTGAGGTAAGTTGTCTACAAGTTATATCCCCTGGTTTTTATAATGATTTGTGCATGTGGGGAGATAGTATTTCTCTTTCCTTGATGTTTTCTTAAATACAATTGAAATATTTGATATAATGAGTGCATAAATAAATAATTGAACCCATCATGATCCTCGCGGGATGTATGGAGGGTGACATGAACAATTTGGGGCCACCCATGGTGTGTGCTGACCCTCCTGAATGTGATTAACATAAATGTAATGTGTAAAATTGACTTGGGATTAAGTATAGACCTTGGGGAATGTGTAAATGGGTTAATTCAATCATTAATAAAGGATTTTGTGTAAATTTGTCTAGTTTTTGATAAGTAATAATTGATTTTTTGGTTTGGCTTGTAAATAAGTAAAATGGTATTAATCGGAAGGTGTCGAATAATCACGTTTTCTACATGAATATGCTTAGTGATTCAGGGATGTGGAATGGGAATTTGAATAAATTTTTATGTGATATAAATGATAAATATTAAAATATATTGTTGCATAATATTGATTCCCATTTTATTTGTCATTGTTGTGATATTATTAATGATATTTGATATGCTTGGTTGTAATGTGGATATATGTGTTGAGATGATAAATAATTATTTTCACAAGGATTGGTAGAGTGGGGTATATACATGAGGTTTAATGTCCATGGGTTGAGTTGGATAGAGGATCTAAACTCCATCCCTCAATGAATAGGTTAGGGAAAGGGATGGAGTAATATTCCCCTAATGGTTTCATTCCCCAAGGACTAAGGTTTTGAGGTGAGGATAGTTTTTTTATCATGATGTGTTTTCCTACTGAGATAGGACATGATTGATTCCCATATCCCTTGTGACTATTGAACATATCTAATTAAATAAACACGTGAAAACGTTTAATTATGCACTAAGATGTTATAAGTATTGAATTTTAACATAGTGGTGGATTATCATTGGGTAAATCCAGGTTACTAATGGCTAAAGGAATTTCATTTTATTTAATTATAATTATTTATAAATTTCATGAACACTCTTTTTATATTGGATATTTTGTATACACCATTGTTGGTGGCCAGTTGAGTTGTACTCACACCCTACTCAAGCCATAGTTGGGTACCTGAGCAGATTTCATTGTTTCAGTTCAGGTAAAGGGTAATGGTTTGGTGCTAAGGAGTTGATTCTGATTTGGAATGTATGTGGATGAGGTTATAGTATGGGATTCAAGAACATTCGAGGGATTATATTTGTTATCATCACTTTGGGTTCTTCCACTTGGTACTATTTCATTACATGACATATTTTCTATTTGTTGTGGTTTATACTCATTATGAGTGATGGTTATTTATTCATTTTTTTCTTGTTTTTCGATTTTTTCATTATATTACAGTTTTTCAAATGTGTTTACTCTCATAAAGAGGTAATAGTGACCCCACATGACTCTTAGACCATCACATATTGTTGGAACCCTCTAGCATATAAGGAGGAATTCATGAGGTCATGTGACGTTCCAACATGGGGCCTTGATTTAGTAGAACTTGGGTCGAGGATGTTACAATGTGGTAGCTGAGGAGTTATTTTCTATAACACACTTTTTGAGAATGGTGAATTAGATATTATTAATGTGTTAGTCCATGGAAATGATCTCCTGATTTGTATTAGTTATCCCAAGTACAAGTGAAAACCCATTTCCCCTAGGGTGGGAATTATTGTTCTTGTTATGCATGGTTACAGCTGATGATATTTTTCCATTGGGTGATTCCCATGTGGTGTGATTTGACAGTTTGATAATATTTTTATTATGAAAAAATCGTGGGATTTTGAAGTCATGAATCAATATAGTAACCTAGGTATATTGGATACATGCATCATGGTAGGTTAACGCAGGAAAGGTCTGTGAAGCATAAATGGAAGGATGCATTTTACTTTCTTGAATGTATTGAAAATTGTGTATAATATGATAAAAATAATGGGTAAATACAGTTATGTAAAATGTTAAATAATAATTATAGGAGTGTTCATTATAAGGGGAAGTAAGTTAATGAATCTTTTTGTGGAGTAGGTTGTGAAATATAAAATATTTTGAAATGAGAATAGGGTAAGGCATGTATCCATGAGAGTATGTCATGGTGTGTTAGTCCTTACATTGGGGGGGATGGTCATGGGTAAATTTTCAGGTTTCATCTGTCATGTTCATGTAGTGTATGAGAATTTTTTTATTATGATTTGTGATAAAGCTTTCTTTTTATAGTGTTAAATGTTTATGGTGTATGTTCTAATGTATGCATTTGTAATTGTAGATAAATTCCACCACAATAGCCTGTGTTGGTTGGTAGATAAGAGAATTTTCCCATGAACCCTACTCATGTAGTGGATCAAGAGAACATGGTGTTTGAGGAAAATATGTAAGAGTCATTCCTTGAGAACTTTTCTCATTTCTTTCAAATGATGGAATCAGTCCTAGGGCTGGTTTCATTAAGTAAGATCAATTTGATGAAGGATTTTTAGCTACTCCACCCTCAGACCATTATAGAAGATGGTGGGAAAGAAGAAGAAATGTTATTGTATTTGCCTATCTAGACTCTTCATGATCATCTTGAGAATACCCTTGAGAAGCGAGTCATGTGGGATGCATATATTTTGTGAGGCCAAGAAAAGTGTTGGTGGGACACCATGGTTAAAATAGGTAAAGACAGAGGAATGATGTGGGAATATTTCTAGGAGAAGCTCCTCTAACAATCCTCACTATAAACCTTGAAGTATAATATGGTTTTATATTTTATGAGTTTGACCATGGGATAAATGATGGTGATGGATCAATCGAATTGTTTTACTGATCTAAATAGCTTCATTCTAAAGATGGAAGGAGATATGGCATCTATTGAGAAACATTTTCAGGATGGGATGAGACATGAGATCAAGTTGCAATATAACATATTCCATTAAAAATGTTTATTGAAGTACTAGATCAAGACTTTATGTCATAAGGAATCCTGAATGTAGATTTAGGTGATGGACATGTGGTTCCATCTAGTTATGAAAGTGGAGAATCTTCGAGAGTAGGAAGCACTACTTTGGGAATGTCTATCAGGTGGAAGATTAGAGAGCAGTCAGAAGAGGGGGTCCGACCACTCGGGTTGGAGACCATGCATTCTGCTACAAGTGTAGAGGCATGGGTCACATATGTGTCCAGTTTCCCCGACCACCAGTCGAGTACTGAGCATGCAGAAGGATGGTCCAGTTGATTTGGTTTTGTAGAAACCCATAACATTCGGAAATTTTGGAGGTCAATAGATAATGGAAAGTGTTGGTAGAGGATCAATGAATCTAGATCAATCATCTAGTTGGAGATCTATAGGGCGTAGTGGTAGGGTGGTAGATAAGGCACTATGGGGTGATATTTTCTATAACAACAAGGAATTTCTGTGCAGGGTACTCATGTTTGAGCATAATGTAGAGGGGAGGGTTATCTTCATGAAATTAGGTTTACAGTAGAAGGTGGTGAGGCAAGAGCATCTACCATTAGTTATATTATTCATATAGATTCCATGATTTATAAATCATTATTGTATACCAATGTTACACATTCATTTATTTTTGATATTTTCATATTTGTGTGGGGATTTAATGAGGAATGTGTGTGGGGACTTATGAGACATGACACTCTGTTAGGTGTGCGTGTTAGTGATATCAAACAGTTTATGGTTTCTAACTTGGAGGTTGGTGGTTATCGTTTTCTATGGAACATGATTATACTAAAGATGTTATATTTTTTCCTATTGATGGGTATGTATTGGCTGGTGTTTTATTAAGACCATATCGGTCGTTACTGACGTCAAGTGTCATTAACATCTATCAATGGATACACATATGTCTTCTTGGTGAGTTGGATGATTGAGTAGACCACACTGGGCCAATTTTCTAAAAGTCGGGATAACTCCCATATCATGTGCCTTGACTTATGAAAAATGAAGGAGTAATAGAACAAAAAATGTTTCTTCCCTTTGTGGATCAGTTTTAGGATGTTCTTCTTGAGGATTTCACGGGCCTACCAGCTATGAGATATATTGAATTTACTATTGAATTGATGCTGGAGGAGGAGACAGTTTCCATTACTCCATATAGAATAGATCTTATAGAATATCAGTATTTTCCACTATAGATATAATTGTTTTAGTGTAAAGGGTTTATCCATCGTAGTACTTATCATGGGGGGTATCTTGTGTTGTTTTATAAGAAGGCTGAAAGATCATTGAGTTTATGTGATTATTATAGGAATTTAATTCATATGACTATTAGGAACTGATACCCAAATTGCAGAATCGATGATCTGTTTGATCAAAAATCGGGTGACTCAGTGTTCTCCAAGATTTTTTTTAAGAACTGGATAATATCATTTTAGGGTGATACATGCTATCGCACTACATATAGATTTCTAGAGCGGGTACAGGTTTAGTATTTTTTTGAGATTTCATTCATGTTCACCAATACAAAAGATGTGTTAATGGCCCAGATGAACTGGATATTCCACCCATATCAAAATTAGTTTTTATTTTTATTCTTTGATGACATATTGTTTAACTCAAGAACTCTAAAATATGATTCCAAAAAAATTGACTTAATTTTGTGTACATAAATATTGAATAGGATTTAATTCATTCTATCAAAATTTCGGTTATGGATTGATAGAGTGCATTTCGTGGGGAACCTTATTTTTTGAGTTAGGGGTGCCTATCGATCCAAAGAAAGTACAGGATGTGGTGTCATGGGATCATCCCAAGAATGTAACTGATGATTGGGGTTTTTTAGGGTTCTTTGATTATTAATGAATGTTCATTAGGGAATTCTCCCATTTTTAGTGCCACTACAATGCTTAAACAATAAGGTAGTTTTGTTTGAGTGGTTGGAGGCATGTGAGAATGCTTTTCATGAGTTAAAGAAGAAGTTTAATACCACACTAATTCTGATCTTACCTGAATATTTTCATAGGTACACGCTATATTGTTATGTGTTGGATGTTGGATAGGGGGAAGTGTTGATGTAGGATGATCAGGTTATAGATTATGGGTCAAGATAGTTGAAGCCTCATGAAAAAAATTACCATATTCACGATCATGACCTAACTTTTGTCATTTATGAATTAATGTGTTGGATGCATTAATTTTTGTGAGAGAGGTTCAAACGGTTTAAAAATAATAAAATTATTATGTAGGTTTTTTTGGGGAATTTAAATCATTGACAATGAATGTGGGATAAGTACTTACAATCCATTGATTTTTAGTTGCATTACACAATAGGTAAAGGGAATAATGCTTTGGATTCTCTTAGATGGAAGACTCAAAATCTTGTTTTTTTGAATCCATCTTAGAATGGACAATGATGGGCTTATTTAATGAGATTCACTTAGAAGAGCATGATGGTAATTGGAAAATGACCCTTGCGTCTATAGAAATTGATTCTTTGCTTTCGAGTTGGTTAGTCAGAGTCTGGTTGTGGATTTTGATTGATTGGATATTAAGGAATGTCTTATAGGTGGGGATTCACATTATGGATTTGATATTGGTGATGATGTGATTTTCAGTGTTCTTGGATATGTGGTTGTACTAGTATGTATGTGAAAATATTCCATGCACGAGTTCCATGAATCAAAGTAGAAAATTCATCCTAGTTTGACTAAGACATGTCATGATCTTCATATGTAGTATTGGTAGCCAATAATGAAGAAAGCCGTTTTAGGTTTTGTGGGAGGATTCCTTACCTATAAACAAGTGAAGGCTAAGAATCATCACCCATGTGGTTATTTGTAGAAACATCCCACTCTAGAGTGGAAGTGGAATGATTTAATGATGGAATT
Source organism: Viscum album (assembly GCA_963277665.1). Taxonomy (NCBI): domain Eukaryota; kingdom Viridiplantae; phylum Streptophyta; class Magnoliopsida; order Santalales; family Viscaceae; genus Viscum; species Viscum album. The sequence continues at coordinate 447,094,069 of OY728157.1, read as the reverse complement.
TATAGTCTTCTTTCCAATGAAACAATGGATGAATGATGTTGTTTGGGTAGTTATTGACCCATTGACTAAGGTGGTCCATTTCTTACCAATCCATGAGACCTATCAAATTTATCAGTTGGGTGAGTTAAATGTTCTCGAGATAGTGTGGTTCCATGTTGTGTTGTGAACCATATTTTTAGATCATTATCCTTGATTCACATTAAACTTTCGGAAAGGAATACCGAAGGAACCTAAACCATAGTGTTTTTCAGTATGAATTATCACCCACCGATAGACGAGAAATCAGAGAATATGATTCAAGTACAAGATGATATTTTGATATCTTTTGTTCTGGATTTTGGTGGTTCATGGGAAAAAATATTACACTCATCATGTTTTCTTGCAACAATAGTTTCTATGCTATTATTAAGATACTCCATTTGGGGGCACTCTATGGGAGACTATGTAGAACTCAATTTAAAAGATTAGATGGAGGGAATATAATCTTTTGAGACATAATCTAATACAGGAGATGTCATAGATGGTTAGATTGATACAAAATCATTTAAAATCCGCCAAAAGAAGGAAGAAACATTATGATGATAGAATAAATGGACTCCTTGTGTTTGGGGTGGGTAACAGTACGTTTATTTGGGCATCATAAATGATCGGTCACTGTTGAATTTGGAATCATGGAATGTTAGAACCCAGGTATGTGGGATTCTTTGAGATTGTGGATAGGATCAGATAAATGGATTACCAACTTTCTCTTCCACAATGGTATAGTGGCATGCATGATGTTTTTTATGTCTCATGACTCTAATAGTATCACCCTGATCCATCCCTCATGATAAACATTGATGATATAGAGTTGGGGTCTGATGTTTCCTATGAGGAGAATCTTGGTTGTATTGTGGACAATAGTGAGAATGTATTACAGGGCAATAATGTGCCCTCGGTTCAAGTTTTATGGAAGTATTGAAACGTTCAAAAAACCTGGGAGATATATTCAGATATTCTAGTATAGTGGCCAAATCTATTTTCTTTTGAAACATAGAATTGATCAGAAAGAGTGACTAGATTTTGATCCATCAAAAGGTGGGGAGGTTTTATGATCACATACATCGTGGAGGCATGTCCCAATTTAAGTTCATAGTTTCAATCTATCATTTAGTTTAATGAATTTGATACGAAAATTATGCCAGTTTAGGTGGTGTTCCAAAGGTTTTAAACAAGAGAAAGGGGGAGAACCAGACCAATATATTCCAGGAGCACTGTAACACCCCGAGATTTTATGAAAAATATTATTTTAATTTCATTAATGTCTTTTGTTGTATTCTACACCAAGATTACCTTGCGCTATACGCAACACCGTATTAGCTTGCAGTATACGCAACACTATTCTTGGACCGTGTTACACACAATTTTGATAATAGTTATTCTACGCAACATTGAGTATATATATATATATATATATTAAATGTATAAATGAAATATGGTTGGATTCTGTTATACGAAACAACGAAGGATTCTTTCACAACACACAACCCTGACTTGGCTTGCATTACACGCAATCACGACCTTCCTCGATAGCGTGTGTTGTACGCAATACCGGGTTTTAATAAACAATGTTATATTATTATAATATTGTCATGAACTAGCCGTTATGAATAGTATTAACTAAATTTTGAATTTTATAACATTAATATTCATCTTACACATTTCTAGAACATGGTATAAGAACAAAATAAATTTTTCGGGTAAAATAAGTATTTTTCAAAAATTGCAGTTTTGCCGCCTTTGGATGGCGCACCCACATACAATCTAGTTTTTGACATGTTTATAAGTTCAATTTTACAAAATAATATTCTTCTTTGGAATCACGAAATAAAAATTTACTTTGGATAAATTTTTCATATTATTCTGGTAACTTTCACGTTTTAATGAATAGTAAAAACACGCTATATTTTAATTAAAAACAACTTTTTTCATCGTAATATCTTATGTGGTTAAATTATAATACTGAATGGTTTTAAAGTATAAGTAGAATATATTTTTACCATTTAATATAATTTATGTCATTAGCATTGATTTTACCTTCAATTCGTAGGTTAAATCAATTCAATCTTTTGCAATGTTTTAAACAAAAACCCGTTTTTATTCGACAACGGGATTAATTTTAATTTATTTTCTGAAACTTCTGGGTTTTAAATCTTAAAAAATGGATTCCATATTTGGAATCAGTGGGTCCAAATTATGTTAATAGGATACTTTTTATTTCTGGGAATTATGAATAGTAACTACGGTAAATTTTATTTACCATTGTTAAAGGTAAATCGGGTAATTAAGGGTAAATATAATATTTTAAAATTACCCTAACAAATGACAAAATCCTATTGGATGACTAAACAACGACCCATATCATCTAAGGGTCAGATTATATTAATTTAATTAAATTTTTTCAATGAAAATAATTTAATTATTATTAAAACCAAAGAATGTGACAACATGTCACTTTCTTAAATATTATAAGTATAATAATTTTAATCTAGTGATGAAATTCATTAAACTTAGAAAATGAATATTCTCCAGAAAGATAATAAAATTATCTACATCATAGGAATTTATTTATAATTTTTAGGGATTAAATAATTATCATTTATTATGACAGAAAGATGATGCAGTAATTGTCTTATTAATGAAATATTGACAGAATTGATGTTATAAATGCCCAAATAAATGTAATTTGAGGATTTTTATGACTTAAACTAATTTTCTAGGTTCATATGACATGTTATAGTTGCTTTAAGTAACTTGGTTCGAACTTATCATTCTGTTATGAATTTCATAAAAATCATGTACCAAATAGTGTCAAAATTGACATAAAATAGTTTTTAAAACAAATATTATATTATTAATTGTTATTTTATTCCTAAAAATCTAAGGTTCGGCCAAATGACTTAGATAAGATTATATATATTAATAATAAACAACTTGGGGTTCTTTTGGCTTGATATAGTAAGTTTATTAACCATATAGTTTATGAAAACAAAAAGACACGGTAATAGTTAAATTATTTAACTTAGAGTTAAATCTAATTGATAAGGTTAAAATAATAACCTAAACTTGTCTAAATCCTATTGGTTGATAGGGTTTCGACCCATTCCCACTTTACCTTCGAAATAAGACCCTTTGGAACCATTATAAACCGATTTTGACTTTAATATAAAATAATATTTTGAGATATTTCTAAGGTGCCCCTCTCCTCCCTTATAAAAGGTCACCTCCTCCCCCTCCTACTCACACCAATTTGAGCACTCAAGCTCGTCCAACCCCTGCCATTTTCTCCTCTCCACTAACCTAGAATAATCCTAGAGGTCTTGGTCTTCTTCAAAGAACAATCTTAGTTCCCTAAGTGGAGGATTCAAAGAGGCGTTCCAAAGAAGAGGTAATATCCATTACCGATCTTTTCAATTTCTTTCTTCTTCAACTTCTTCTTCTTTAGTTGTTTCATTATAAAGTAATAACATCAGTATTTCTCATATACTGATATGTTATTATAAATATTAAACAACTCTAATTAACCTTCTATCCATCCTACGGAAAAAGGAAATCACCGCGCGTGCGTACATACGGAATACCGTCTCCACGCCGTGGTGTAATCTATTTTCCACCACCACCTTAATTGGATGGGTATAAAGGTGTAATGAGTAACTATATATGATTATTATAAATTGATATTGATACTTAAATAGTATACATACACTTCAACACAATTCCACGACCATGGGAACGATATCATCGCTCGTGCGTACGTACGGACTAACGTCTCCACGACGCGATGAGATTCATTCTCAATAATTAACCATTAATGAATGATTATAAAGTATATATAATATGTACTAATGAAATATATGACCTGATAATGATACTGGATTTATGTATATTTATATGTATGTCATCTACCTAATTTCATTCAATTCAATAAGGAAACGAAAACAGCGTTATTGCGTACGTACGGACTACCGTCTCCATGAACGGTGCATTTCTTTCCATTTACTGATTTATTATATATGTATATTCTGAATATATATATATAAATCATGTTTTATATTCTGTAATTAAGTAATCATGATCTAAGTAATCATATGAATAATTACAAGTTAAAAACACGAACGACAAATGAGACGATTTTACCCAAAACGCTACTTTAACATTAATTTACAAAAGAACGGGTAATATAAAGTAATAAGTGGATCATATATGATATAATAACAATTAATATGATTCTTGAATAAGTCAATAACATGATTTAAATCATTATACAGGAGGTTCGGACACTTACAAAGCAAGTCGGACCTAAGGTAAGGGAAATATCACAATCTCATTTTTATCCGAGATTGTTTATTCCTAAGTATTTACTGGGGTGTATTTTATCATCCACATCCATGTTTCATAAATATGTAATATTATTTCCATCCACCTACAATTTTTTAAATCCAATTTTACCGTTCGGTGAGTTTTTAGTAAAGGATTTGAAAGGAATCTTTTGTCATTTTTCGTACGAGGTACTTTTTGACTTTTCCGACAAAAGTACGAAGAATTTTTTTTTAACATATACGGCATGATTGTATTTTTAAAACATTATTTCCAAGAAGATTCCTTTACATGTTTTCAAGTTTATTTTTAATCAACTTCTTTTAGTTTAAAGTTGTATGACATGTTAAGAAAGGAAAAATGTTTTTGAAGTAGAAAGGATATTTTCCTCAAGAATGGAGTTCAAGTATTTTATCAAAATTATTTTCCATCTAAGATAATAAAAGGGTTCTATTTTTATTCCTATTATAACATGGATTTGATTATGTTGTGATGGAAATATTTTTAGAATTCCTTTATCTTATATGAATTGTTTTATGATGTCATGTTGTTTAAGAATCCCATTTTTATTACATGGGTTACGCTATGATGTATGGTTTATGATTATGTGGAACACATAAAAAAGGATTCATTATAAGATGGGTGGGACCTATATCTCCCTCCAATGCATTGGGTAAAGATTTTATATCTCATGAGATAGACAAGGCTGAAATGGTAGTTTATACCGGTTCAGTGAAACATGACTGAAACGAGGGTTACTCGATTCAGAAAGGGACTTTGTCCACTAAGATAGTCTTGGCAATGAGTCTTGACTAACAAGAAATTATTCTCTATGATTATGTGTGTATGCCACAAAGTTTCATGTTTTACGTTATGATTATTGGGATTTCATTTCACTACTATGATTTATCCCATGTTATGAAATTATGCTCTCTTTTGCAGGTTATGATTTCCAAAAGTTATGTTCTTATGAATATGATGTGATTGATTTTTTTTTGTATACCCTTACTGAGCATTTGAGCTCACCCTTTTATTTTTTCGTTTCCCCAGGATATAAAGGAAGGTTTTAGGTAAAAAAAGGGAAGATCTTTATGGGAGATATTGAAGATCTTTCACCACGATTAGAAGATTACGTTCCGAGTTTCCAAGGACACTAAACTATTACGATCCCTGTGTGTGTGTGTTTTTGTTATGTACTAAGTATTCCACAAATGTAATTTAAAGTCTATGTACGTCAGGCTTCGGGTCTCTACAGTTGGTATCAGAGGAAATGTTTAGTCAACCTTTGAAAACTAGGATGCGAAAACGTTAGTGAGATCCCTAGAGATATTTCTAAGGTATGTCTAGGGATGTCCCTAAGGTTATGTATAAGTATAGGTTATAGTACTAGAATTATGCTAACGATCATAGAATTAAACCTATGATGTTAAATATTGAAGGTACTCCCCCTTTATAATGTTGTTTTCCCTAGCATGATTTTTTTCCTCTCACACTATTCTTTTTGGGTTTTAGAAAATGGCTGGAAACAAGATGATTCACGATAATGGAGAATATGATGGACAATGGAATGATATTCTTCATAATGAAATGGGATTTGGAAGTACAAACATCATTATTATGCCGAATCAGCAATCTCATAATATGATCAATAAAGTAAAAATTGGTATGTTTCCTGACTCGACTAATAAGAGAATGATGGAGTTCCTTGATGATCATAGAGGAAAGAAAGTTCAATTTCCCCTATGCAAATCATGTGGGAAGAGGCATCAGGGAGAATGTTTCAAGGGAACTGGAAGATGCTTTGGGAGTGGAAAAGAAGGACACAAAGCAAGTAAGTGTAAAGGAAAAGGGTCGGTTAACACCATGGATGAGGATAATGGTATTGCTACGACATCAAAAATGTTTAAGTGTTTTAAATGTGGAATGTATGGGCATTATGAAAACAAATGCCCTAAGGGAAAGACTCATGAAGAGAATCAGTATGGTCATATGGGTAGTATTTATGTGGATGATGTTGAAGAGACTACAAATGATATGTGAGATTAAAGAATTTTTGAAGCTCGGTCAATGGTTTAAGAATGTAGTGGAATGATTACATGTTTATCATGTGTAATTTTGTAATTTCATGCTACTATGGAATAAAGAGACGTCTATGGATTGTTACACTGTCGTCTTTCCTTGAGTTTTGAAAGTGTATGATTAATGTTACCAGTATCCATGAAAGATTATTCAGATATTTTTGGAATGTAGATGATATGCGCATAATGAAGGGATAAGGAGAAAATTAAATGTTTGATAGTATTCATGAGCTCATGACTGATATAAGGAGAAGGTTATATCATGTTTTGAGTATATAGAATTTTTGGATTTTGGTATGTGGAAAGAGTTAACTTTTGACAGCATTCATGTTTTCACTAAGGTATAATGGGTATTCATTTTTTTCAAGAGAATACATCATTAAGGTATTCACATGATTGGAATGTGACCAACAAGATATATGGGGGATTAATGATGGTATTAAAATGCTTGGTTGGCGACATTTCAAGTAATCATTTTCTTTATACTATGAGCTTGGACCGAAGTATTTTAGATAAGCCTAAAGATTGTAATGGATTATGTTAACCATAAGTTAGTAATGTTTATGTATAGAACTTTTTTTTGATATTATTTATGTGATGTTATAGTAATGTAGTTTTAGAAAAAGGACAACCTGCAGGACGGGCAATAGCCCATCGCGTCGGACAAGGCTATGGGAATCGAACCCACAACCGAAGTGCGACTGGCCTTTATCACCTACCACTGGCCTACAGGAAGTCCTTGTTTAGTAGAAACTAGATTTATTATATTAAGCAGTATGATATATGAAGTATAAGTCCATTTTAGGAACCATATGTGATTAATCTCACTATAGATCGACTTATGTATATAATTTTTGCTAACCTTTTGTTTGAGACAGATGGAATGACCCGTCATTCTATCACATGATCTGCTAACACTTCACGAATAACAAATTCAACTTCATTTATTTAATAGATGAAGTGGAAATTGTTCAAGGCATGAACAACAGTGAGATTGTACCAAAATAAAGAAAGTATTTATTCTAATTCAAATTTTCAACTTTAGGGAAATGATCTTGAAAACCAAAAATGTTGTCCTAATGATCTTATACCTGATGAATCAGATGGTACCTTAGATCGTCACAAATTTATGGATTTGTGATTACTAGCTTTTCCATAGCCATGTTCTCTACCACTCTCCATCAGAACATGATGGCTAGATTTCTCTTCCATATCCATATTTTCACCTATGTGGAAACCCAGTGATTAGTTTATTTGGGTAACCGTTACGTTTCATACTTTTGTTTATAAAGATAAGTTTTGGTATTCCTTTTTACGATGTGGGTTTTTATCAAAGAAACATTCAAATAGTAAACCATTTATAACCCCGACGAATTTCGAGGGCGAAATTCATTTTAAGGGGGGTAGAATGTAACACCCCGAGATTTTATGAAAAATATTATTTTAATTTCATTAATGTCTTTTTTTGTATTCTACACCAATATTACCTTGCGCTATACGCAACACCGTATTAGCTTGCAGTATACGCAACACTATTCTTGGACCGTGTTACACACAATTTTGATAATAGGTATTCTACGCAACATTGAGTATATATATATTAAATGTATAAATGAAATATGGTTGGATTCTGTTATAAGAAACAACGAAAGATTCTTTCACAACACGCAACCCTGACTTGGCTTGCATTACACGCAATCGCGACCTTCCTCGATAGCGTGTGTTGTACGCAATACCGGGTTTTAATAAACAATGTTATATTATTATAATATTGTCATGAACTAGCCGTTATTAATAGTATTAACTAAATTTTGAATTTTATAACATTATTATTCATCTTACACATTTCTATAACATGGTATAAGAACAAAATAAATTTTTCGGGTAAAATAAGTATTTTTAAAAAAATGCAGTTTTGCCGCCTTTGGATGGTGCACCCACATTAAATCTAGTTTTTTACATGTTTATAAGTTCAATTTGACAAAATAAAATTCTTCTTTGGAATCAAGAAATAAAAATTTACTTTGGATAAATTTTTCATATTATTCTGGTAACTTTCACGTTTTAATGAATAGTAAAAACACGATATATTTTAATTAAAAACAACTTTTTTCATCGTAATATCTTATGTGGTTAAATTATAATATTGAATGGTTTTAAAGTATAAATAGAATATATTTTTACCATTTAATATAATTTATGTCATTAGCATTGATTTTACCTTGAATTCGTAGGTTAAATCAATTCAATCTTTTGCAATGTTTTAAACAAAAACCCGTTTTTATTCGACAACGGGATTAATTTTAATTTAATTTCTGCAACTTCTGTGTTTTGAATTTTAAAAAATGGATTCCATATTTGGAATCAGTGGGTCCAAATTATGTTAATAGGATACTTTTTATTTTTGGGAAATATGAATAGTAACTACGGTAAATTTTATTTACCATAGTTAAAGGTAAATCGGGTAATTAAGGGTAAATATAATATTTTAAAATTACCCTAACAAATGTCAAAATCCTATTGGATGACTAAAAAACGACCCGTATCACCTAAGGGTCAGATTAGATTAATTTAATTAAATTTTTTCAATGAAAATAATTTAATTATTATTAAAACCAAAGAATGTGACAACATGTCACTTTCTTAAATATTATAAGTATAATAATTTTAATCTAGTGATAAACTTCATGAAAATTAGAACATGAATAGTCTCCAGAAAGCTAATAAAATTATCTACATCATAGGAATTTGTTTAGAATTTTTAGGGATTAAATAATTATCATTTATTATGACAGAAAGATGATGCAGTAATTGTGTTATTAATGAAATATTGACAGAATTGATGTTATAAATGCCCAAATAAATGTAATTTGAGACTTTTTATGACTTACAATAATTTTCTAGGTTAATATTACATGTTATTGGTGATTTACGTAACTTGGTTGGAACTTATCTTTCTGTTATGAATTTCATAAAAATCATGTACCGAATAGTGTCACAATTGACATAAAATAGTTTTTTAAAGAAATATTATATTATTAATTGTTATTTTATTCCTAAAAATCTAAGGTTCGGCCAAATGACTTTGATAAGATTATATATATTAATAATAAACAACTTGGGGTTCTTTTGGCTTGATATAGTAAGTTTATTAACCATATAGTGTATGAAAACAAAAAGACACGGTAAAAGTTAAATTATTTAACTTAGAGTTAAATCTAATTGATAAGGTTAAGATAATAACCTAAACTTGTCTAAATACTATTGGTTGATAGTATTTAGACCCATACCCACTTTACCTTCGAAATAAGACCCTTTGGAACCATTATAAACCGATTTTGACTTTAATATAAAATAATATTTTGAGATATTCCTAAGGTGCCCCTCTCCTCCCTTATAAAAGGGCACCTCCTCCCCCTCCTCCTCACACCAATTTGAGCACTAAATCTCGGCCAACCCCTTCCATTTTCTCCTCTCCACTTCCCTAGAATAATCCTAGAGGTCATGGTCTTCTTCAAAGCCCAATCTTAGTTCCCTAAGTGGAGGATTCAAAGAGGCGTTCCAAAGAAGAGGTAATATCCATTACCGATCTTTTCAATTTCTTTCTTCTTCAACTTCTTCTTCTTTAGTTTTTTCATTATAAAGTAATAACAAAAGTATTTCTCATATACTGATATGTTATTATAAATATGAAACAACTCTAATTAACCTTCTATCAATCCTACGGAAAAAGGAAATCACCGCGCGTGCGTACGCACGGAATACCGTCTCCACGCCGTGGTGTAATCTATTTTCCGCCACCACCTTAATTGGATGGGTATAAAGGTGTAATGAGTAACTATATATGATTATTATAAAGTGATATTGATACTGAAATAGTATAAATACACTTCAACACAATTCCACGACCATGGGAACGATATCATCGCTCGTGCGTACGTACAGACTACCGTCTCCACGACGCGATGAGATTCATTCTCAATAATTAACAATTAATGAATGATTATAAATTATATATAATATGAACTAATGAAATATATTACCTGATAATGATACTGTATTTATGTATATTTATATGTATGTCATCTACCTAATTTCATTCAATTCAATAAGGAAACGAAAACAGCGTTTATGCGTACGTACGGACTACCGTCTCCATGAACGGTGTATTTCTTTCCATTTACTGATTTATTATATATGTATATTCTGAATATATATATATAAATCATGTTTTATATTCTGGAATTAATTAATCATGATCTAAGTAATCTTATGAATAATTACAAGTTATAAACACGAAGGACAAATGAGACGATTTTACCCAAAACGCTACTTTAACATAAATTTACAAAAGAACGGGTAATATAAAGTCATAAGTGGATAATATATGATATAATAACAATTAATATGATTCTGGAATAAGTCAATAACATGATTTAAATCATTATAAAGGAGGTTCGGACACTTACAAAGCAATTCAGACCTAAGGTAAGGGAAATATCACAATCTCATTTTTATCCGAGATTGTTTATTCGTAAGTATTTACTGGGGTGTATTTTATCATCCACATCCATGTTTCATAAATATGTAATATTATTTCCAACCACCTACAATTGTTTAAATCCAATTTTACCCTTCGGTGAGTTTTTAGTAAATGATATGAAAGGAATCTTTTGTCGTTTTTCGTACGAGGTACTTTTTGACTTTTCCGACAAAAGTACGAAGAATGTTTTTTGAACTTATACGGCATGAATGGATTTTTAAAACATTATTTCCAAGAAGCTTCCTTTACAAGTTTTCAAGTTTATTTTTAATCAACTTCTTTTAGTTTAAAGTTGTATGACATGTTAAGAAAGGAAAAATGTTTTTGAAGTAGAAAGTATATTTTACTCAAGAATGGAGTTTAAGTATTTTATCAAAATTATTTTCCATCTAAGATAATAAAAGGGTTCTGTTTTTATCCCTATTATTACATGGATTGATTATGTTGTGATGGAAATATTTTTATGAATTCCTTTATCTTATATGAATTGTTTTATGATTTCATGTTGTTTAAGAATCCCATTTTTATTACATGGGTTACGCTATGATGTATGGTTTATGATTATGTGGCACACATAAGAAAGGATTCATTATAAGATGGGTGAGACCTATATCACCCTCCAATGCATTGGGTAAATATTTTATATCTCATGAGATATACATGTCTGAAATGGTAGGTTATACCGGATCAGTGAAACAGGACTGAAACGAGGGTTACTCGATTCAGAAAGGGACTTTGTCCACTAAGATAGTCTTGGAAATGAGTCTTGACTAACAAGAAATTATTCTCTATGATTATGTGTGTATTCCACAAAGTTTCATGTTTTATGTTATGATTATTGGGATTTCATTTCACTACTATGATTTATCCCATGTTATGAAATTATGCTCTCTTTTGCAGGTTAATATTTCCAAAAGTTATGTTCTTATGAATATGATGTGATTGATTTTTCTTTTGTATACCCTTACTGAGCATTTGAGCTCACCCTTTTATGTTTTCTTTTCCCTAGGATATAAAGAAATGTTTTAGGTAAAAAAAGGGAAGATCTTTATGGGAGATATTGAAGATCTTTCACCACGATTAGAAGATTACATTCCGAGTTTCCAAAGACACTAAACTATTACGATCCTTGTGTGTGTGTGTTTTTGTTATGTACTAAGTATTCCGCAAAAGTAATGTAAAGTCTATGTACGTCAGGCTTCGGGTCTCTACAAGCACTGTTGCACATGGTTAAAAAACAATATGGAATTCCTAGGTTAATGGGTATCATTGGAAATAGCCATAATGCACAGTTAGTGCACTTTCTGTTAAACAGTGATGTCTGCCAAGGTAACTGTGTGATCCATATTTCAGTGTACAATGTCTAGTGCATGTTTTTCTCAATATTTTTCAAACCTTGCGGGTAAACTATTTTCACATGTAATGTTGGGAAATATTATTAAAATTCATTTAAGGGATTTTAAGCCCTCACCCAATTTACACAACTCATTCGCTCCCTTGAAATCTAGTGATGAACTAGTTATTTCAAGGGATCCACATAGTTTCTCTCTTTTATCACTACGTCGTTGGAGGGTTGTCTGTTGTAGATCGAATCTTCATGTATGTATAATCCCTCTATTGAATCTCTTATTGGTTTAGGGTTTTCATACTTCTTTTATCTCCATTCTATGCTCTAAAACCCTTATTTTTTAGTGATATCTAGGGTGAGGATTTAAAGGTTGGTTTAATCGATATGCAAGGCTTGTATTAAGAGTGTGTTCATCAACAGATTTGAGGTAGGTCGACTACAAGTTATCTTCCATGGTTTTTACATAGACTCATTCTTATGGGTTTATGTTATCGTCTTTTCCATAATGTATTATTGATTTAATATTTATATATTTGATATATTGAGTGTCTAAATAACCAATTTAACCCTCTCACGATCACTAAAAAATCATAGATGATAACATGACCAGTTTAGGGCCACCCATGTGGTGTTCCAACCCTCCTAAACATGGTTATTGAAAAATTAATATGTGAATTTAATTTTTACTATGAATAAACAATGGTGAATGAGTAAATGGGTTAATTCATTGAATTATTAATGAGTAGGGGATGAAGTTTCTAGTTGTGGATACAGGAAATGGATTGATTGTTTTGGAATATCAATGATATAAATGGGATTAAATGGAATGTCTCAATGAATCTTATTTTGTACAAGAATATGATTAGAGAGGTAGGAATGGGGAATGGGAATTGGGTTGAATGGTTATGTGATAGATATGATAAATGTGTTAATGGATTGTGGACTAATATTGATTCCCATTTTAGTTGTTGTTTTGTGAATTTACTAATGATATCGTTTATGATTATTTTAATCTGGTTATGATTAATGAATGAATAAATAATAATTTTCACATTTATTGGTAAAGTGAGGTGTAAACATGAGGTTCTACACCCACATGTAGAGTTTGATTAAGGATATAAGATCCACCCTTCAATACATATGTTAGGGACGGGGTAATAGTTTTATTCCCCTAATGATTGAATTCCACCTTGACTAAGGATTCAAGGTCAAGATAACATGGATTGTTTTATGTGTTTATCTGGTTATATATGAAGTGATTTATTCCCCTATGCCTTGAATTATTGAACATTCCAAATACATTAAAAACATGGAAATGGTGAAAAAAACCCTGAGATGTTATATATATTGAATATGGATTTAAGGGAGGATTAACTTCTAGGAAAACTTTATTACTAACGACTAATTGAAATTTAATTAATTTAAATATCATTATTTTGAAATTTTATTCACTATTTGATTAGACTAGATATTTTTTAATACCCATTGGTGGTGGCCTGTTTGTTTAACTCACACCCTAGTCAAGCCATCGTCGGGTGCACAATAAGATTTTATTGTTGTAGGTCAGTTAAGGGAAAACGTTTTGGTCCTTGGGAGTTGATTTGGATTTGGGATGTGTTTATATAATCTTGTGGTAAGGGATTCAGGACTGTTTTTTGGGATTCAATTATTTATATTTATTTTAGGTTTTTCCACTTGGAATTGTCGCATAAAATTACATATTTACTATTGGTTGATGGTTGAACCTAGTATGGGTGATGGTTATTTAGAAATATTCTATAGTTTTTATGTTATTTCCTCAATTTTATATGTTTTTCATTGTGGTTTACAATGATAAAGAGGGTATATTTGTAACACCCTGAGTTTTTGTGAAATATATATATATTAAATTAATTTGTTTTTTTAATTTGTTTTTTAATTTCACGTTACACTAAAAATAGTTATCTATATACATTTATATTAAAACACTAATTCAGACATTCTTTTCACCAACAATACTGACTCATCTTACGCTAAGCACAATTCTGACTTGGCGTACAATGCACAAAACATTGAGTTTCTATGAGATATATTTATATATATAATTAAACTGAGTTAATTATAACATATCCTTTAAAAATATTAATAGTAATATTAATAACTACTTTTAAAATATTTTTTATAATAGAAGTTTATAAATAACACATATTGATAATGAAAGATAATATATTTGTTAAAGTCATTTTATTTTAAAAAAAAAATTTCTTGGAAGAACTGACTTTATAAATAAAATTTATTTTAGAAATGTTTACAAAAATTATTTGGTAAAATAAAAATCGTTTTTAATTGAAAACATGGAAATTATCCTAAGGTGATTTTTTTTCCTTTTTATGAGAAATATCATTTTTTATGAATATTTAAAAATACAACTTTTTAGTTAAAAACCGACTTTTTGTCTAAATAATTTTTAATGATAATTAATATTATAAATATTTTTAAAGTTCGCATTATAAATTTATTACATATCTTAATAAAATTTAATTCCTTTGAATCCATTTAATTTTGTAATTTAATTTAAAATATTAAAAAACATTTGAATTATTTCCTACTTTAAAACCCAATTATTTTATCCCGTCTACGAGAATAACAATATTCTTAATTTTTATACATCAGATGACTTAATTTAATAAAAATAGTCATAAACCATTTAATTGAGTCTAATTTTTAGTGAAAAAGATTACAAATTTAATTTTTAATCAAAATTTTTATTGATTAAAATTAATAATATCATTTAAGGGAAAATTAAGATTCATTAGGGACTAATCTTAAAAATTACGGGCCCAAATTTCCAAACCACTTATCCAAAACCCCCTTTCTATCCATATATGTCCCATAAACCTAGAAATATTTAGTTTTTTATGGCTTTTTAAGGTAAGAGCATGTGCATACTTAACTTGTCTCTAGAAATTCAAAATGAGTCATTTTCCATTCCTATAAAAGTCCATCACCTCTACCAATTCCTAAAACCTATAAAACCTTTTAAGGCCATATAATATCTTCCTAGTTTGTATCCCAATGATACATTCTTATAACTTGATTCCTCTCATTGGTCATAATTTTTACCAAGAAATCCTTTTGGAATAAACTAGAAGGAGTTACCCGATTTAGAGGTAACATCTTCTCTCAAGATCCTTCCACATATTTTACTTCTCCAACCCCTCCACTATTTTATTTAAAATATTGTGTGAAAATAACAATATCATAAATATTCTAGTATGTTGTAATGAAAACGTTCAAACATACACATATACACATCTCCATCTAAGGGATGTTGAACATACTCTTTTTGTGTAAGGTGAACTACTTCCTCACGAAAGGATGGTTGTTCATGTCTCCTATAACACCAATCATGAGGAAATTATGTTATAAATTGTTTATATATGTCATATAATATATTTAATATTTAATTAATATTATTTATTTATTACACAAGATATAGATCTTTACATATATTTGGTGTTAATACAAAAATCTCGTTTTAGGAAGTGTGGACTACCACCCCCTCAATTGGATGTGATTAGTTTATACACCACATATAAATTATTATAGATGATTTTAATGAAAATATATGATATATATGAAATATTAATTATAATTTATCTATATATATTTCTTTTAAATAATATCTTTCAATACTACATTAAAGATGAAAATAATGTTCATGCGTACGTACGACTTATAGTCTCTGTGAACTCTGTATTCCATTTGATAATCCTATATAATATACCATTATTATAATAAAAATCTTATTTATATAACTGATTTTTATATCCTGGTTTACATTCTGGAATCATGATATATGTATAATGACCAAATATGTAACATATTAGGTCACATGCCGAGCACAAAGAAAATATTTTCCAAAGTCAAACATTAACATAGTATCATCAACAAGTTGGTAATATATGATCATAAAAAACATTAATGGTATTATTTATAGTAATATTTATCTTTCAAATATGTATAATATACTTATTTTTATTATACAAGAGTCATGTATGAGTATGGAGCGAGTCCTGACACCAGGTAAGGTTATTTTATCTCACTTTGTATTTCTGTGAGATACATGTTATGTTCACCACTCATTCCTTTTGTGTGGTGTGTGTACATGCCATTAATGTATTCAATGTATCCTATAATTTAATTTATGGGTTTTACCAGTCTATTTTATGATCCTTCTTTCACGGGGTTTACGTTTCAAAAGTTACCAAATTGGTAATGTAGTTTTGTCTCTACCTGCATTCTTGGAGACTCATTTTTTGTTATGCAACCTAAATTATTTTTTATGGTGTATACACTTCCATTTTACACATAATATCATAAATATAAATCTTTTCATGATATTATAAGCTTCATTTAATTTTATTTTCTTACATGGATATTATGTTCTCAAGTTATCATGTTATAAGGGTTTATTGAGAAAATCTCTTCACTTTTTTAGGTTTTTTATATTTATGCTTTAATTGTGGAAATATTATGATAAATAAATCTATAAAAATAACGAGTTTCATTATACTATGTATATTCATGATATATCAATGTACTAGGACCATTTTTTCACAATTTGGTTCTTATGATATTGTTTTATTTAAATCTAACTATCTATCTGTTTAGTGTGAAATCTATTTTATTAAAAAAACTATGTTGTCAAAAATGTTTTCGAAAGTTGTATTCAAAATTTTATGAATGTGAATTTATATGTATTCAATTTAATTAAAAATAAATTTATTCTAAAAAATTTTCAAAATTTAATTATATGTTTTCAAATTATTTTCAATGAAATGGGTTTCAAAAAAATTTCATGATTTCATTATATCATATCAATGTATTATCAATTAAAAAGGTTTATAAAATGTTTTAAAGATTATTTTAGAAGATTTCAACGAAAAAAGATTTCAAAATGATTGCATGGATTCTTTATAGGATTCAATTAATTTTCTATGAAATATATTTTTAAATGTTTTATGTATTAAAAATATATTTTCAAACATGAAATGATATTTTTCTCAAAAACATTTTTGAAATAAGTTTCAAAAATATTTTCCATATAATATGGCTTTTGTTGATGATAATAAGGTCTCTATAAGAAATTATATAAAGGTTCTATTCATACCCATTATATGAATATTTAATTCCTAAATTCATGGTTTTATGAAAACTGTTTCTCTTCCACCTGTTACATGTTCATGAAATCTGTTAATTTTCAACATGTTTCATGTTTATGAATATGGATTCATTTCACCAATATTGCTTTGATGAAATGGTTATGAAAAAAATATATTTTCCATAGGTTATGATGTGATGAAATATTAATGATGACCATTTCATTTCTTGGGTTCTGATTTCATGTTTATAGAACCCATCTCAGGTCATGACATGGAAAATATTTTGTAGAACATGCATGTTTGATTTCATTGTTTGGCTGGTGGGACCTATATCTCCATGAAAATCATTGGGTAATGATAAATGATTAATGATATGAAATGGTAAACCAGAGGACATACCATTTACAAAATAAGAGGGAATAGGGGAAAACCACCCAATCCCAAAACAAGAGGGAACATGAGAGGACATCCCAATCTCAAAATAGTAGGGTACATGAGAGGAAATACTAAGCCCACAATAATAGGAAACAAGGTAGAACATCCCAATCATGAAACAAGAGGCTACATAAGAGGAAATATAAATACAAAAACAACTGGAAACATTAGAGGGAATTCCAAGCCAGAAGCATGTACTTGGGGGATTATCCCAAGCCTAACATTTTACAATGATCTTGGTAGGTCACATTGAATTAGGGTTTTTTATGTTCCCAGTCAGGATGAATGTATCACTCAGAGGTGGAGGGCTGAATCAGTGATATCATTTTATTTTTATGTTTCCTTCGTTTTGAAATAACCTTCACCTCATGTTAAAGAGTTTTTTCCCTACCGAACACACACAACCACATGAACACAATATTTACAAGGTTCACCACTCAAAAAGAGTATCTATGTCCTTGGTTTGGTATGGAAATAATACAGTACCACACAATCCACAAGAAATGATACGTTGATGTGGAATACAATGAGTAAGATATATATTTACCCTCATGTATCACTTGGAAAAAAATTCACAAGTTTTTTTTGCACCTTCATAGCACAAATAGGGAATTACTGTATTTCAGTGCTTATTTTGAATTGAATAGGTGTATTATTTGAAGTAAAAATTTTCACTTTCTTATCCAGAAGCTGATAAGAACTATATTACGCTCAACCTAATACTTGTGAAGAACCCAAATCATTAAAAAAACCCTTTTAGGTGTTTGGGAGGAACTATTAGGAAACAAACTCATGATTTGAATCTTACCTCAACACACCTCTTGCACAGAACTTCAATATTGTGCGCAACTCTATTCTTGTGCCAAACTCTCTTCTTGCGTGAAACTTTTCCTTCTCATGCACAACTCTATTTCTTTCGTGAAATATCATTTTCTTCATATTTTCCCACTCCTTGGAACTCAATATTTCTCTTAGTTTAGATATTAACAATGGTGAGGTGGTCACCTCTAATTTATAGACCTCGTCGACCCCTATGCACAAAATCCCAAATGTGTCACGGAAGATCCTGACATGTCGTGAAAAACCCATTTGACATCATATTTGGTGCATGATGATCATTTCATGAAAACCCACACTTTTTGTCGCATTGGGAACTTAACTCTCTTTCGTTCCATCCTCATATTTCGGGCACTTCATGCCTTTTCCATTTTTTGATGTTTGGACTTCAAATTATGCTATGAGTGTAGAGACCCAAAGCTTGATGTACATGTACATTACATTAATTTTCTGGAATACTTAATACATAACAAAAACATACACACATGAACCGTAATAGTTTACTGTCTTTGGAAACTCGGAATGTAATCTTCTAATCATGGTGAATGATCTTCAACATCTCCCATAAAGATCTTTCTGTTTTGGGTTTCTTACCTAAAAATCATCCTTTATATCCTGGGGAAAAGAAATCATATAAAGGGTGATCTCAAATTCTCAGTAAGGGTAAGCATGGATAAAATAAAACAAATCATATAAATTTTAACTTAAAAATAGGAACATAATGTTTAAACATCAAAATCATGAGAAATGACAGAAAAAATGGCAATACATAAGGCATAGATCATAAAAGAACATTAATAATGATAATATAAAATAGTAATAAAACCTGTAATTGTGTTAACCATTAAGTAGATGAAATGATTTCCATAGTAGCCAAGGCATTGCTTCCAAGGTCATCTTAGTGGACAAAGTCCCTTACTAAACCGGGTTTACTTGTCGTTCCAGCCTTGTATTACTGAACCGAATTTACTTTCCATTTCATCCATGTTTATCTTATGAGATATGAATCATTACCCAATGCATTGGAGGGAGATATAGTTCCCACCCATCTCATAATGAAATCATTCTTACTTGTGCCACAAAATAACCATAATTCATTCATCATAACCCAAGGAACAAAATGTGTTTCATAAGCATCATCCAATCATCACAAAATCCATATAAAAGAAATGGATATAATTTCATAATAAGAAAAGTGAAACCATGTAAATCATAGATACATTATACTTGAAACATAATCATACTAAATAATGTCATCTTAGATGGAAAATAGTTTTGAAAAAACACTTGAAATTAATTTTTGAGGAAAATATCCTTTCTTCTTCAAAAACATTTTCTTTTCACAAAATTCCATGAAATGTTAAAAGAAAAGGATTTTGTTGAAAATAATTATGAAATATTGAAGAGTAGGATTCATGAAAATAACGCATTATGAAACCGTAAAAATATGTTCATGCTGTATAAGTTAAAAACAACATTCATCTCGTACTTTTGTCGGAAATGTCAAAAACTATATCATATGGTAATCCAAAGAAATATTCCTTCCATACGATGTAGTAAAAGTGGAAAAGGGTAAAAATGACTTTAAAAAAACATGGAAGAGAAGTAAACATTTTATGAAAACTTTTTGAGAATATATGGACATGGATAATAATCATAACCCAGTAAATACTTACGAATAAACAATCTCAAATAAGATTGAGATTTGAATAATTATCCCTTAACTTAGGTCCGATATGCTTCGTACATATCTGAACCTCCTATATAATGATTTAAATAATGTCATTGACTTATTAAAGAATAATATTCATTGTAATGATATCATATATGGATTACTTATGACTTTATATTACCCGTTCATTTGTAAATCCGATGTTAAACCAACGTTTTGGGTAAAATCATCTTATTTATCGTACGTGTTTGGACTTTTTGTTCATGATGTTATTATTACTTATATCATGATTTAATTAATTCCAAAATATAAATCATGATTTATATATCATATATATTCATTATATATCCAGAATATACATGTATTTATAATAGTACATAACATATAAAGGTAAGACATGAAATACACCGTTCATGGACATGGTAAGCCGTACGTACGCATGAATGCAACATTCATTTCTATTTATTATTTTAATGGAATAGGTATATTATAATTCCAGTATAATATGATATATAATATCATTAACTCCAACATTTATTCATCCCACATTAGGCATTAACGAATCACATCACTTTGAGGGGGCGATAGTCCGCACATCCTCAAATGAAATTATCATATTTACCCACTATGGAAACCAAAAAGGCATGATATAATTGGGATGTAAAGAAGCATAAAGAAATCATAGACATAATATATATCATATATAAATATAGTTCCATCATAATGGAAACCATGATAGGTGGTAGCAGAAAATCGAACAATCATCATTTCATGAGGAGTTAGTTTGACATCCACATAAACATTATGTTCTTCATCCATTAGATGGAGGTGTGTGTAAGTGTAGTTATAATCCTTCTCATAAAAACATTCTAGTATACTAAGGATAATTGTTTTGTAACAAAATAAAGGATTAAAAAGAGTTTAGGGGTTGGAGAAGTAGAATAAAAGAAAACAATTTAGGAGAAACTCTTACCTTTAATTTGGGTAACATTCTTTTGTTTCGACCAAAATAACTTCTTGGAGTTCATTATGCCTAATGTAAGGCTTCTAGGAGGTGGATAAGGATGTATTGAGATTAATTGGGCAGTGTTTGGATGAGCCAAATGGCTTGAGCGGTGTGAGGAATTGGATAGAAATGGTCTCCTTTTATAAGGTGGAGGAGGGGATCTTTTGGAAAGTGTGAAAATATTATTTTATTGTAAAATCATCTTCAGTTTCAAATGGTCCAAAAATAATTAAAAATGAAGATAAGATGACTCGTGGTCGAAATAAAATCATCCAATTAGAATTGGACATGTTTTTGGATAATATTTTAATCATTATAATTTAATTTAGTTAAATCATTTATTAATGAGGTAAATACTGCATCATTATTGTGTCATAAATAATTTAATTTATTTGACGACTAAAAATTATAAAAAAATACCAACATGTAGGAAATATTTTTAGCTTTCCAAATAATATTTATAGTCAAAATGATAATTTATATATCCCCTTATAAAAACTAATTACTAGAATATTTTTATTAATGCCAATTTTCAACCACTAAATTTAAATTTTTATAAAATAAATCCATTTTAAGGGAAAATGGAAACCAACGTTCACAGTCAAAATCAACTATGTGCTAAAAGAGCTCACAAAATCATTGACCACCAAACTACGATTACATGACTCAGCTATTCTATATAGTTCCCAGTGAAGTGCACTAACCTGGGTGTCCGGATCCTTGCTAATGAGCTCTTCAAAGTGAGAGATCAACTGTTCCATTGTATGAATGAATTCCTCTAAGTTGACTTAATTTTGATTGAATCCTCGGGTCACAATGCGGTCTTGTTTATCTATCCACTCTATTTTATCCTCATTGATCTCTACTTGTATCTTCTGTTCATCCATTTTTCTGAGATCCTCTTCTAAGACTATGGGTCGTACCTCTTGTTCAAGCATTTCTTCCGTGCTGTGCAAGATGAGCCTCAAGCTCTCCCCATCATCTCCATCCCTATCTCCCAATGTCCTTACCACTACTTTACTCTCCCCTTTTTGAAGTATTGTGCTTTCCTTTTCCCTACCCTTCTTGTCCGACCTAGTCTCCATAGGTTTTTGCAGATGGGAGTAGTCTTTGCGAGCCTTATATTTTTTCCCCTGCACCACAATACAATCCCCTAGGTCCCAAGTTCTTTGTTTCCCTTTCTTCCTCCTAACATTACGAAGTCCTTTCCCTTGATAACGATCCAAGCTGTCCATTGAAGAGTGGAAAAGCCTGTCATCAATTGAAGAAAACTCCTCATGAGACAATGGTGATTCATCAACCTCCAAACCAGAAAAACGGTTCCCCAAAATTAACTCTGAGCCTTCATTGAGGGGGTTGTGGGAAATAGAGGACATCCTCATACCATCCTTGTTCTCCAAGCCGTAGTGAAGAGCAACCTCCTTGGAGGACTTCCCCTGAACCATGTCAACACCATCAAGCTGGTCATATCCACGGCCCATAAACATTAACCGCTTGATATTGTCCTCCCATCCATGACCTTGTGGTCCACTCAGACCATGATCACTACTCACTGGCACCTGCCCTTTCTGCAAGCCGCCCTCCTTAACTATTTCAGCAAAGGAGGTAGCCACCGAAGGACTGCATTCACCCTGTAGTTGAACAGGTTTGGGAGGATCCAAACCAAATTTTATCCTAAAAAATATGTCATCAACCCTTGGATCAGAGTGCACAGACTTTGTCTTGGAAGTGGGGGGTTCCAAGAAGTGGCCATTCACTGGAGGCACCCCTTCATTCTATGAAAATGTAGCTGCAACAACAGAGGAATTGTGGACTTCCCCCTCACTCACCTCTGGACCATTTGCCTTTGAGACAGGGATATATAGTGGTGCCTCCAAATGAAGTGGATTACCACTGCTGGAGGGGTCAAAACCCGTAGAACGTCCCACCACATGAGCCAAACAGGACGAACGACAGGCATTCTGACGGTGACCTAGACGAGAGCAAGAACTACAAAAGTCTATCCAGCTTTCAAAAATCACTGATTGATTGTATCTAAAATCAACTCCAACCTCAAGCCAGAAATATTCCACAGGAGCCTTTCAGACATCAACATATACGCAGATCCGAGGAGCAATCGGGTGGCCAAAGGACCGTGAACACTCATCAAAAGCCAGAAACCTCCTGACGAGATTACCCAACATATTCAAAATAACAGGATTCTGGAAAGGGAGGGGGAGATTCGGAAAACTAGCCGAGATCGACATAGAGGGTGGGTCGCGATTCTAGTGGAACTCATAACCCCATCTAATGAGGAAGCAGTGGGATCCATCACAAGCACACAACCCTTTGGACCAAGCAGAGGCCATATCATCAGCACTATCAAAGCGGAGAAGAACATGATGTAGGTCAAATAGCCCAACCACGATGCGAGACATCACGGGCCAAGCGTTGTTGACAAACCAATCAAATCTATCGAGTGACGACCTTCAAAGTCATATGGGGTTATGAGTTACATGGGGTCCCAAAATCGACCCAAGGATGCCCATAGTCGGCCATTACTCATACAATATGGTTTGGACAAGTGTTAAGGTAATTTTGAATTATTATAATATTATTTTAACCTTGAATTACCCTATTTACCTTTAACCATGGTCAATGTCTCTTGTATTTTCTAAATTCAACTCACAAAAGTGGTAAAATTATGTTTTATAAACAAATGCAAAAGCTCCTAGGTGGTGGCTAAAAGATGGTGAAAAGTTCAATACAATTTTTATAAATTTAAAATTATTATAAAATGACTCCAATGAATTTCATTGAACTTATATATGTATTATGTATCTATTTTTAACTAAAATAAATTTAAATAAAATAAATGATTATTTAAATAAAAAGTCGGTTTTAACTAAAAACTCAGTGTTTTCACTATTCATCAAAAATTGATGTTTTTCAGAAAAATGGCAATAATTAATCCTAAGCTATATTTGATATTTTGAATTCTAAAATGATGTCTATTTTTTCAAATTCAAAACATAGAAGTGGAATTAATTAATTTTAAAAATAATTCTCATTATCAGAACTAATAGCGTGTTTTTAAGAAACAATAACTATCAAAAGATTGATACTTCTTCATGTCCAATTTTAACATGAAACTAATTACAATGACCAACATTGTATTAATTGGTAAAAATATATTCTAATTACACATTAAACCCAATTAAAATTATAATATATCCATATAAATTATTGTGATGAAAAAAGTTGTTTTTAATTAAAATATATCGTGTTTTTACTATTCATCAAAATATGAAAGTTATCAGAATAATATAAAAATTTTATCCAAATTAATTTTTTATATCCTGATTCCATGGGAGAATTTTATTTTGTCCAATTGAACTTATAAACATTTAAAAAACTAGATTTAAAGTGGATGCACCATCAAAAGGCAACACAACTACATTTTTTTTGATAAATACATATTTTACTCGAAAAATTGATTTTGTTCTCATACCATGTTCTAGAAAATGTGTAAGATGAATAATAATTTTTTAAAATACAAAATGTAGTTGATATTATTCATAATAGCTAGTTCATAATAATATTATAACCATATGTCGTTGTTTAGTGAACCTGTTATTGCGTACAACACATGCTATTGAGGAAGGTCGCGATTGCGTGTAATGCAAGCCAAGTCATGGTTGCATGTTGTGCAAGACTCCTCCATTATTTCATATAACAGAATCCAACCATATTTCATTTATACATTGAATATATATATATATATACACTTAATGTTTCGTAGAATAACTACAATCAAAATTGTGTGTAACATGATCCAAGAATAGTGTTGCGTATACTGCAAGCTAATACGGTGTTGCGTATAGTACAATCTAATCTCGATGTAGTTTATAATAGAACACATCAAAGAAATTAAAAATAATATATCTCATAAAATCTCGGGTTGTTACATTTACCCCCCTCGCCCTCGAAATCAGTCGGTGTTATAAATGGTTAACTACTTGATAGTTTCTTTCATAGAAACCCACATTGTAAAAAGGAATAGAAAAACTAAACATTAAAAATTTAATTATGAAATGTAAAAGTTAACCAAATTAACTAATCACTTTGTTTCCACATAGAAAAACATAGGTGAAAATATTGATATGGAAGAGAAATATAACCATTAAATTCTGATGGAGAGTTGTAGAGAACATGGCTATGAAAAAGCCAACAATCACAAGGCCATAAATTTGTGATAATCTAAGGTACCATCGGATTCATCGGATATAAGGGTACTATGACAACATTTTTTGGTTTTCAAGATCATTTCCCTAAATATGATGAATTAAAAGAAATACTTACATGATTTTGGTATCATCTGACTATTGTTCGTACCTTGAACAATTTCAACATCATCTCTTAAAGAAATGAAGTTGTATTTTTTATTCGTGAAGTGTTAGTAGATCATGTTATAGAATGATGGGTCATTCCATTTGTTTAAAAAAAATGTTATAAAATGTTATCAAACATACATAAGTCCATCTATGATGAGGTTAATCATATAAGATTCCAAAAATGAACTTATAAATCATCTATCATACCACTTAATAAAATAAAACCAGTTTCTACTAACCAGGGACTTCCTGTAGGCCAGTGGTAGGCGATAAAGGCCTGTCGCACTTCGGTAGTGGGTTCAATTCCCACATCCTTGTATGATGCGACGATTTGTCACCTGTTCTGCAGGTTTTCCTTTTTCTAAAACTATACTATCATAACAATTCAGAAATAAAAAGTTATATCCTTAACCAATACTATATGATGTCCATTCCAACCTTTAGGCTTATCGAAAATACTTTTGTCCAATATTATAGCATAACAGAAATGATTACAAGAAATTTCTCAACCAAGCATGTGATTACCATCATTTATCCCCCATATAAGATATATATTGTTATTCACATTCCAATCATGTGAATACCTTAATCATGTATTCTCTTGAAAAAAGAATACCCATTTAACCTTAGTGAAACATGAATGCTTTCAAAAGTTAACTCTTTCAACATACTAAAATCACAAAAATTCTATATACTCAAACCATGATATCACTATGTCCTTATATAATTCATGATCCCATTAATACTATCAAACATTTCATTATCTTCTTAGAACTTCATTATTTTCATATTAGGCGCTTTCCAAAAATATTTGAATAACCTTTCATGGTAACCGGTACAATTAATCATACACTTTCAAAACATAAGTAAAGAAAAAAGGGTCTCTTTTTTCCATAGTACCATGAGATTACTTATAAAACATTACTCTTGATAAACATGTAATTATTCCACTACCTTCTTAATCCATTGACCAATCTTCAACAATTCTTTCATCTCACATATCATTTGTAGTCTCTTTATCATCATACACATAAATACTACCCATATGACCATGCCGATTCTCTTTATGAGATTTTACATTATGGAAATGGTTTGAATAATTCCCAAACATTCCACATTTAAAACACTTAACCATTGTTTATGTCTTAGCAATACCATTATCCTTTTCTATGGTGTTAACTGGACCTTTTCCTTTACAATTACTAGCTTTGTGTCCTTATTTTCCGCACCCGAAGCATCTTCTAGTTCCTTTGAAACATTTTCATTAATTCCTCTTCCCACATGACTTACATGAGGGAAATTGAACTTTCTTTCCTCTATGATAATCATGAAACTCCATATTTCTTTTATTAGTTGAGTCAGGAAACTTACAAAAGATGAGATTATTGATCATATTATGAGATTGCTGATTAGGAATAATAACAATGTTTCTCCTTCCTAATCCCATTTCATTTTCTTGATCATGAATAATATCATTCCATTGTCCATAATAATCTCCATTATCATGAATCATCATGTTTCTAGCAAATTTATAAAACCCAAAAATATTAGTGTGAGAGGAAAAAATCATGACAGGTAAAACAACATAATAAATTGGGAGTAACTTCAATATCTATCATCTTAGGATTAATTCTAATATCGTTACCGTAATTATAGGACTATAACCTATACTTATACTTAAACTTAGAAACATCCCTAGATTTACCTTAGAAATATTTTTAGGGATCTCACTAAACTTTTCGCATCCTAGTCTCCAAAGTTTAACTACAACTTTCCTCTGATACCAACTGTAGATACCCAAAGCTTGACATACATGGACATATGATTACTTTTGCGGAATACTTAATACATAAAAAAACAGACTCACAAGGATCGTAATAGTTTAGTGTCTTTGGAAACTCGGAACGTAATATTCTAATCGTGGTGAAAGATCTTTAACATCTCCCATAAAGAACTTAACCTTTTGGTTTTTTACCTAAAAACTATTCTTTATATCCTAGAGAAATTAAAACATATAAAGGGTGACCTGAAATTCACTGTAAGGGTAATCATGGATAAAATAAAACAAATCATATACATTTGAATTTAAAAACATGAACATAATGTTTAAACATTGAAATCAGGAGCAATGACATAAAACAAGGAATTACATAAGGTATAGATCATAAAAGAACATTAATCAAGATAAAATATCATGGGAATAAAACATGTAATTGTGGAAACCATTAAGAACATGATATGATTTCTATAGTATCCAAGGCATTGCTGCGAAGACCATCTTAGTGGACAAAGTCCCTTAATGAACCAGGTTTTCTTGTCGTTCCAGCCCTGTATTACTGAACCACATTTACATGCCATTTCAGCCATGTCTATCTCATGAGATATAAGCCTTTACACAATGCATTTTAGAGAGATATAGGTCCCACCCATCTCATATTTAAATCATTCTTACTTGTGCCACAAAATAAACATAATTCATTCATCATAACCCAAGGAATAAAATGGGTTTCATAAACATCATCCCATTATCACACAATCCATATAAATGAAATGGATATCATTTCATAATAAGAAAAGTGAAACCATGTAAATCATAGAGACATTATACTTAAAACATAATCATACTAAATAATGTCATCTTAGATTGAAAATACTATTGAAAAAACACTTGAAATGAATTCATGAGGAAAATATCCTTTCTTCTTCAAAAACATTTTCTTTTCACAAAATGCCATGCAATTTTAAAAGAAAAAGATTTTTTTGAAAATAATTATAAATTATTGTATAGTATAATTCATGAAAATAATTCATTATAAAACCATAAAAATCCGTTCATATCGTATAAGTTAAATATAACATTCTTCGTGTACTTTTGTCGGAAAAGTCAAAAAGTACCTTGTGTGGTAAGAAAAAGAATGATTCCTTCCATACGATGTGGTAAAAGTGGAAAAGGATAAAAATGACTTTAAAAATACATGGAAGAAAGTTAAACATTTTATGAAAACATTTTGAGAACATATGGACATGGATAATAATCATAACCCCAATAAATACATACGAATAAACAATCTCGAATAAGAATGAGATTGGAATAATTATCCCTTACCTTATGTCCGATATGCTTCGTACATATCCAAACTTCCTGTATAATGATTTAAATACTTCCATTGACTTATTAAAGGATAATATTCATTGTTATGATATCATATATGGTTTACTTATGACTTTATATTACCCGTTCTTTTGTAAATCCCATGTTAAACCAACGTTTTGGGTAAAGTAAACTTATTTATCATACGTGTTGGGACTTGTTGGTATTGATGTTATTATTCCTTATATAATGATTTAATTACATCCATAATGTAAATCATGATTTTATATCATATATATTCATTATGTATCCATCATATACATGTATTTATAATAGTACATAACATTTGAAGGTATGAAATGAAATGCACCGTTCATGGAGACGGTAAGCCGTACGTACGCATTAACACAACTTTCATTTATATTTATTATTTTAATGGAATATGTATATTATAATTCCCATATAATATCATATATAATATCATTAACTCCATCCTTTATACATCCCACATAAGGCATTAACGAATCACATCACTTTGAGGGGGCGGTAGTCCGCACTTCCTCATATGAAATTATCATATTTACCCACTATGGAAACCATAAAGGCTTGATATAATTTGGAATTAAAGAAGCATAACGAAATAAAAAACATAATATATTTCATATATAAATACAGTTCCATCATAATGGCCACCATGAGAGGCGGTAGAAGAAAATCGAACAATCATCGTTTCGTGAGGCGTTAGTTTTCCATCCACAAAAACATTATGTTCTTCATCCATTATATGGAGGTGTGTGTAAGTGTAGTTCGAATACTTCTCATATGAAAATACTATTATACTGAGGATAATAGTTTTTTTATAAAATAAATTCTTAAAAAGAGTTTAGGGGTTGGATACGTAGAATAAAAGAGAAAATATTAAGAGAAACTGTTATCTTTAATTTGGGTAACTTCATTTGGTTTTGTCCAAAAGGACTTCTTTGAGTGCCTTAACCATAAGTTAAGGTTTCTATGGGAGGAGTGGTATGTATCTAGTTTAATTGGGAAGATGATGGACGAGAAAAATGGCTTGAGATGTGTGAGATATTGGATAGAAATGGTCTCCTTTAATAAGGGGGAGGAGGGGCTCTTTTGGAATGTGTGAAAATATTATTTTATTATAAACAAATCTCCGGTTTCAAAAGGACCAAAAATAATTAAAGATGGTGATAAGATGACTCATGGTCGAAATAAAATCATCCAATCATAATTGGAAATGTTTTGTATAATATTTTAATCATTATATTCTAATTTATTTAAATCATTTATTAATGAGGTAAATACGACATCATTATTGTTTCATAAATAATTTAATTTATTTGAGGTCTAAAAATTATAAAAAAATACAAAAATGTAGGAAATATTTTTATATTTCCAATGAATATTCATAGTCTAAATGTTAATTTATATAGCCCCTTATAAAAATTAATTACTATAAGAATTTTTTTAATGCCAATTTTTTCTTTACATTAAATTAATTAATCTAATGTGTCATTGTCTTTCAGAAGTGGCTCTATGGGTTCCCAAAATCAACCCAAGTATTCCCATGGCCTTCCATTACTCATATAATAAGGTTTGGGAAAGTGTTAAGGTAATTTTCAATTTTTATAATATTATTTTATTTTTGAATTACCGTATTTACCTTTAACCGTGGTAAATAAAAGAAAACAGTTACTGTTCCCCAAAAAAAATTATCTAATGGAATCACATTTTACTCCTTGATATAAACTGTGTCTCTCGGAGTTTCAAAATTCAACTCAAAAAAGTAGTAAAATTATGTTTTATGAACAAATGCAAACGCTCCTAGGAGGTGGGTAAAAGATGGTGAAAAGTTCAATACAATTTTTATAAATCTAAAATTATTATAAAATGAATCCAATGAATTTCATTGAACTTATATAAGTATTATGTATCTATTTTGACCTAAAATAAATTTAAATCAAATAAATGATTATTTAAATAAAAAGTTTGTTTTAACCAAAAAGTCATTGTTTTCACTATTCATCAAAAATTGAAGTTTATCAAAAAAATACCAAAAATTTAGCCTAAGATATATTTGATATTATGAATTCAAAAATGATGTCTATTTTTCCCAATTCAAAACATATAATTTGAATTATTTAATTTTAAAATTAATTCCTGTTATCAAAACAAATAGCGTGTTTTTAAGAAACATTAACTATCAAAAGATTGATTCTTGTTTATGTCCAATTTCAAATTGAAATTAAATTCAATGAAAAAAATTATATTAAATGGTTAAAATATATTATAATTACACATTAAACCCAATTGAATAGATAATCTAATCATATAACTTATTACGATGGAAAAAGTTGTTTCTAGGTAAAATATAACGTGTTTTTACTATTTATCAAAATATGAATGTTATCGGAATAATATGAAACATTTATCCAAAATATATTTTTATATCATGATTCATAGGGCGAATTTTATTTTGTAAAGTTGAACTTATAAACATGTCAAAAACTAGATTTAATGTGGGTGCACCATCAAAAGGTGGCAAAACTACATTTTTTTGAAAAATACTTATTTTACTCAAAAAAATGATTTTTTTCTCATAGCATGTTCTAGAAAATGTGTTAGATGAATAATAATTTTATAAAATTCAAAATGTAGTTGACACTATTCATAATGGCTAGTTCATAATAATATTATAACCAAATATCGTTGTTTAGTGAAACCTGGTATTGCATACAACACACACTATCGAGGAAGGTCGTGATTGCGTTTAATGCAAGCCATGTAAGGGTTGCGTGTTGTGAATGAATCCTCTGTTATTTCATATAACAGAATCCAACCATATTTCATTTATACATTGAATATATATATATACACACACACAAACACTCAATGTTTCGTAGAATAACTACTAAAAAAAATGTGTGTAACATGATCCAAGAATAGTGTTGCGTATACTACAAGCTAATACGGTGTTGCGTATAGTACAAGCTAATATTGATGTAGTGTATAATAGAACACATAGATGAAATTAAAAATAATATATCTCATAAAATCTCGGGTTGTTACAATGTGCGTATGATTCCAATCTCACTTCAATCATGCGCACAAAAACCAATGATGAATGCAAACCACAATCCTTTACATAAACCTCTCCTTTTCCAGATTTTAATAAACAGATCATGGAAATCAACTTTCCCACAACATACCATGCCATCTTCAATCTTGTTCTCATCATCCTATATCAAAAACACATTTCTTCTTCTCCTTATATTCAGGCCCTAAAATTTGGAATATACTGGGAAACAATGCCACTATAAAACGCTATTTTGTGCCCCCTCCAGACCATCCATTGCTTTTTCAGGATTCTTTTTACTTCATTCAACAACAATTCTTCATGTTTCATAATGAATTATACAATTGTGATATATATACTTTGATAGATTATCTTTAGCATTGTCAGAGCATCACTGAGAAGTACTAAAACTTCCCTATCTTCTACCAGCATCATTCCTTCCAATAAAAAATTTATATGACAGGTATCATCGTTTCACCCCCTATCATTCAAAGTAATTCCATAAAATGTTATCCTAAATT
This sequence comes from Viscum album, assembly GCA_963277665.1. NCBI lineage: Eukaryota > Viridiplantae > Streptophyta > Magnoliopsida > Santalales > Viscaceae > Viscum > Viscum album. Next base: position 447,061,571 of record OY728157.1, on the reverse strand, counting down.
ATGATATTTTTTAAGTACATATCAGTAAATCATCATCTAATTTTTATGTCCTTCATAAAGTGAATTGATTTATCTTCTTCGACAACAAAAGACCACACTCTGTAACTGCAATCTCTTATTAGTTCCTTATCTATCCAACATGGTCCCAACAATTTTATATGTGTCTTCCTAAACCAAAAGTTTTATTAATATTATATTCTCCGTTAGAATATGTGATTTATTTACTTATAACTAATGTCTTATGAATTTCTAGTATTTATTATGATATAGGATATGTAACTTATTACCTTTAAATGTTATATGCATGTTCTATGCTCATTCATTCATGTTATGAGTACACAGTTTATTTATTTAACCTAAGTGAGAATCTGTGCTCACCCATTTCTTATGTTTCTTCTCCTAATGTTACGAAGGATGATTTTTGGAAGAAGTTATAATGGTGTAGATATTTATGAGAGATATTTATGTTCTTTCACTAGGATAGAATATTTTGTTTTCAAGTTTCTAATGACACTAATATATTATGGTCCTCAGGAATATATGTTTTCAATGTACTAAATATTCATCTAAAATGATGCAATATCCATGTATTTTATGCATGGGTCTCTATAGTTTGGATCATAGGAATTATTCAGTGAACCTTTCGAAACTGAGATGAGAAAATAGTAAAAAAACATTGATTATATTTTAGGATATACCAAGTTATGTCTCAAAGGACTAGTATAAAGATGATTTAATGTTTAGGAAAATGTCATGGAATTTTGAAAATGGTTAGAATTAATGGTTTACATGAAATATATCCATGTCTGGATACTGCATGATTATGTGGCACTGGAATTAATGTACCTAGGGGTAACAACTCTGTGATGATGTTCTGAGCATGACTCAGGATAATCTGGTTCACACAAACTTTCCTTGTTGCACACCTAGTTTGACTCACCCAATGGATATGATTTTGGAATTCACAATCTATTCCTAAACAATTATAAAGGATTTAAAAATATGTTTCCTATGAATAACCTAGGATGAACCTTGGTTTTCATGGATTATGGATGGTGAAATGATATAGATATTCTATAAGTAATTATTTTCGTGACTGTGTGGTTTTATAATATGATAAGTAAGTTTCACACTCTGGTTTTTGTTTTAGTCTATGTAAGGAATCAGAATGATATTGATTAATGATGAATGTGATGGAAGATTTTCTTGTCAGTAGTCTAGTGGGATGATCACGAAAGTGAATGATATTGTGACCATGCCTAATCATTTTTCACGGAACAAGATTAACAATATTTAACATTACAAAATTATGGACTCACGAAGGAAGATAAAGATGGATTTATATTAGATTTCGTGTATTGAATACAATGGAATAAAAAGGATTATTTTTTCCCTTATGTCAATAATATTTAAAGAATCGCCTAAGAGATTTTTTAATGGAACACGCAGATGTTTTAAATATGGAAAATAAAGACACAAAGCGAGTGTATGGAAATGAAAAATGAAGGGTTTGGTAAATAGAATATAAGGGAATGTTGGATTTCTTAATGTATTATCAACAGATGACTGCTTTATATGTAAAAATTATGGGAATTATGAAAATAGATTTCCATTGCGGAAGACTTGTGAAGATAATCCAAAATTTGGTACAACTGAAGGTTTTTCTACAGATAATGAAGAGACTGAAAACAATATGTAATTGTATGACATGTTATTCTAGTATTGATTACATTAAACATAACAATCAAGACTAGATTTAGGTTGAGGAACCTTAAAAAATGATTCATATTTCATATTAAAGTAATGATGAATTAAGGAATAAGTTGATGAAGCTGGAGTAATGTTTTAAGAATAATGTTGGATGTATTAATATCCTTTGTCTTAGCATTCAGAGATTTGGTTATATGAATCATGAAATAAATAATTTTTTCAATATAACTTTTCATTTTCTATTTAAAAGGACATGATTAATGGTGATTAAGAAATATAAAAGTGATGTCATAGAAAAGTGAAATTTCAATTAAGGGAAAGTATCACTATATTAGTGCCTTATTTTGTGATAATGATGTTTTGATAAAGATATATTGGATATGAATATGTCAATTGGTTAGTGTTGATTACCTTTTAACTATGTAAGTATTTTTGAGGTGGTTTATTCTATCACTAATAATGTTTATATAAATTTCGGATTTAAGGAATAGATCCAATACACTTTTAAATAAGGAATCATGAATGATTTCCAAAAGTATTTATGGTAATTTAGGTTATTACAATGTTTCAAGATAATTTTGTATGAGGCTATTCACATGTTTGAAATGTGAAAAGTAAGAGATACATTTTGATATATGTGGAATCAATGTTAATCCTATTTTGAGACTTCTTCATATTGTTTTTGATCTTCATCTTTCATAAGGATTATAAGGTTAGTAATTTATGAACATTTTAATATAATCATCATATGAATTTAATAGTATTAAAGTGTTATCTCTACATATGAAGATTTATACATATTATAAAACCTGATATTAAAATTTGGTGTTCATCGTAACTGATGGGATGTCATATCAAGGATCACATGATCCCATAGTTCTCTAGGAATGAAAAATGCAACATTGGTTAGAGACAGAGGTGAATTAAAAAATTTTCAGCACATGACCAAAGGGTGATATTTTACATATTAATGGAAATTATATTTATTAAGTATGATTTTGTAGGAATATTTTTCAACCATATGGAAATAATATTGATAATAAAAATGTTATCCCAGTACATTTTTTCCAAGGAATAAAATGGTCCCATAGGTAATCATAGATTTATGGTTTTGTGATTATTAGCTTTTAACGGAACATGTTTCCTATCACTCTTATCTAGAACTGAATTGTTATATTTTTCATCTATGTCCATGTTTTCACTTCCCACATATGTCCTCCTATGTGGTATTCTAATTTTGAGTTAATTTGGGTAACTGTTATGGATCTTAATTTCACTTTCTAAGGAAATTTTGAGTATTAAATTATATGATGGCGGTTTCTATGAAAAAACATTTCAAGTACTAAACTGTTGATAACCCAGATGAATTTCAAGTGAAAAATTCGTTTTATGGTGGGTAAAATGTAACACCACAAGTTTTTGTTAAATATTTTCTTTAATAATAATTTTTTCTTTTTAGATGTCTTTCATTTCTAATGACACTAAAAATAGTATTATATATATATTAAAAAAACCAATTCAAACATTGTTTTCATGCAAAATACTGACTTGGAATATGCTACACATAATACCTACTTGGCATAAAATGCACGCAAAACTGGGTTCCAACGAAAATATATATATATATATATATATATATAATTTAAATGAGGTAATTATAAGATAAAAATTAAAAATAGTTTTTACATATTAATAACTACTTGTCAAATATTTTTTATAATCTATTTATATAAATAATACATATTGATAACGAAAGAAAATATATTTTTTAATGTCCTTTTATATTAAAACTATTATTTTCTTGAATGAACTAATTTTAAATATAAAATTAAATTTATACACATTTAAAAATATAATTTTATAAAATAAAATTAATTTTTCAATTCAGAACATTTAAATGATCCTATAATTACTTTTTCATATTTTTATGAGAAACATTGTTTTTTAAGAATAGTGAAAAATACGTCCTTTTAGTTAAAAACTGCCTTATTATAATGTGTTATTAAGTATATTTAATATTATAAATATTTTAAATTTAAAATTATAAAATTCATTCATTTATTAGTTTTTTTAATTAATTATTAACAATTTCAGTTTGAAATTGAATATAAAATCTTAACAAGCTTTTGAAGTTGTTTCTAACTTAAAACCTTGTTATGTCGTCCCATCAATTGGATTTACAATAATCTTAATTTTTCCTCTTTTATTAATTAAATTTATAAAATCTATGAAAAAACGTTTTATTCAGTCTTATATTTAGAGCCTAATAAGGCTAAATAATATTTTCACCAGAATGATTTGTGATTCAAAATAATCACATTGGTTGAGGTCAAATTAAATAAAAATTATGTACTAAACCATAAATTTGATGGCTCAAATGAAAATACCCCTTGTCCAACACCAATTGGATGTCTTAATTTCTTCCATAAACATTCCATTATTGAGTTTTTTGGTTTGTTATGAGTTTTTTTGGGTACGATCATCTTCACATATAACTTGTTTCTAGAAATTTCAAATGACTCATTTTCCTTCCCTATAAAAGCCCACCAACTCTACCCATTCATCACACATCTCAAACCATTAATGTTAAACCAATATCTACCAACGTAGACTCGCAAAAATATCATATTCAACCTTAAATACTCCATCTAGAATGAAATGTTTCCCATGGAATCCTTTAGACTCAAACTAAAAGGGGTTACCTGATATAGAGGAAACATATTTTTTCAAGCTCCTTGCACTTATTTTTTTCTCCACCCCCTTCACTCACTATATTAAATCATTTTTTGAAGGAAATTAATACTTAAGATAATATGATTTTGTTATTAAATTATTATGAATGAAACATATACACACCTTTATATAATGTTTTTTGAACATATTGTTTCTCTGTACGAAGAACTAATTCCTCATGAAACGATAATTATTCATTTCTCTTTTGGTCACCAATCATAGTGACCATTATGAAAAAAACATCTAAATATATATAATATGTAATATTGAATTATTATTTACTCTTAAATATTAATTTTACAATACTCATATCATTATTTATATTTGGTGTTGATACTATTATCTCGTTTGAGGAAGTGTGAACTACCGCCCCCTCAAAGCTATGTCATTCATTCACACACCACATGGAAACAATGTTCATGTAAACATACAACTTAATGTCTTTGTTAACAGTGTATTCCATTTCATACTCCTATATTCTATAGATTTTAGTTATAGGAATTTTATTTATATTCCTGATATTTATATAAAGTTATACATTATTTAATAATTATATTTGTTTAAGGACATAAAATGTAACAAATTAATCATGTGAAGAACAAAGAGAACATTCCCCGAAGTGAAACTTATACATCGGATCCTTAACAAGAGGGTAATAAAGGGTCAGAATAAAACCATATATTGTATTATGTAAAATAATTTTCTTATTTAAAATATTTATATTTAACTTATATTTATTCTACTAGAATGTTTTATGAGAACAGAGATAGTCCAGACACGAGGTTAGAGGATTTTATCTCACATTTATTTTCTGTGAGATACATGTTATTTTTCACAACAATTTAATTTTGTGTGGTGTATGTACTTACCATGAATTTATTATATGTATATTATACCTAAATTTAAGGGTTTTCACCTTTGAATTTTATGATCATTATTTCATGGGGTTTACATTTCAATTGGTAACAAATTGGTAAAGTAGTTTTGGCTTAACATTCCTTCTTTGAAACCCATGTTTGGGTATGCACCCAAAATATTTTTTGGTGGAATATAATTACATTTTACATGTAATATCATGAATATAATTATTATCCTGATATTATAAGATTCATGTACTTTCATTTTCTTACACGGATATTATATTCCCAAGTAATCATGATATATGTGTTTATTTGGACAATATCAAAACTATTCGAGATTGTTTTTATTTGTGCGTAAATTGACGAAATATTTTGATACATATATCTAGAATGGAAATTAGTTTCCTCTTACTCTATTTATTCATGATATATTCATGTATTAGAACTGTTTAACCACGATTGGGTAGTTATGATAATGTTTTATGTTAAATCTGACAATCTGTCTCTTAAGTCGGAAATCTATTGTATTAAAAATACCATGTTCTTAAAAATGTATTCAAATATAGTTTTCAAAATTATTTCAAGATTTATTATTTTTTTATTATATGTATTTTAAAACAACGGGTTTTTAAAAATTTATCAGGTTTTAGTTTATTTTTCTTGATGTATCTTCAAAGAAATAGGTTCAAACATGTTAAATCAAGCGTTATAACATTTATATGTTTTTTCAAATAAAAATGATTATAAATTTTTTTGAAGCTTATTATATAGGCATTCAAGAAAACATGTTTTTAAAATGATTTCATTCCTACTTTATATGTTTTCAAGTTATTTTCTCTTAACATTAATTTAAATGGTTTTATAGATTAATGATCCTTTTAAAAGAAAGAAAATATGTTTTCCTCAAGAATTTTTTTTTGAAATATGCTTCAAAATTATTTTATATATAAGATGAAATTTGTTCATGTCACTCTTTTATTTTTAGGAAATTATCTAAAGGTTCCAGTAATATCTATTCTATGAATGGTTTATGCTTAAAATCATGGTGTTTATGAATCCCATTTCACTTCCACATGTTATATGTTTACGAAATCCATTTCATTACCATGGGTTCCATGTTTATGAAACTAAATTCTATTCATGGGTTATGCTTTGATAAAATAGTTACAAAACCTATATATTTTACATAGGTTATGATGCGATGAAAAATTAATCACACCACTTTCCTTTCTTAGGTTATGATTTGATGTTTATAGAACCCATCTCTTTTTTGGGATGAGATATGATAAATGTTTTTTGGAACATACATGTATGATTTCATTATGTTATGGGTACAACCTATATCTACCTCTAATGAATTGAGAAATAAAAAATGTTTTATGATCTCAAATGGTATATGTAGGGAAATCCCATGCCCAAAATAAGATGGAATTGGGGAGAACATACCAATCCTAAAATAATAGTGATCATGGAAGTACATTATAATCCTAATATAAGAGGGTACACGGAAGGACATCTGAATCACACAATAAGAGAGAATGGGGGAGAACATCCCAATCATGAATCAAGAAGGTACCCAAGAGGACATACTAATCCTGAAACAAGAGGTTACATAAGAGGGAATTCCTTTCCCAAAGAAGGTACACCGATTTCTCACCCAAGCCTAACATGTTACAATGGTCTTAGTTGGTCATCTAGACTTACGGTTTTAATATGTGTTTTCCAAAATCTCATGTTTAAGCCCTATGTTATTCTCCCATGTCCATTGTTCATTATTTATTTATGATTCATGTATTATAAAATTCAAATCAATATTATCATATTTGAAATGAAATTTATGATCATCAAATGGTATGCTCATGTTCCATACCATTTTGTTTATGTTATGCTTATGCATATTCTTTTTTTACCCACACGGAGCAGTTGTGATCTACCCATTATTATTATTATTCTCACTAGGTTTCAATGAAAGTCAAAACATATAATTGATAATGATTTAGATCTTTATGGGTGATATTAATGATCCGTCATTGGGATAGAATAATTTTTTCCATGTTTCCAAAGACACTAAACTATTAAGGTCATCAGACATGTCTTTTTTCAATTTAGTAAATATTCATCTAAAATTATGTAATAACTATGTATATTAAGACTCTATAACTATAATAGTATCCTATGTAACTCTCAGACACTCCCTACTGGTCGAAAACTTCTGGCATATGGGTAGGTGTTCTTGAGTTCATGTGACAACCCAACTCGGGAAATCAGTTTAGTTGCACCCGGGTCCGGGATGTTACCCACACCATTGGGGAATTTACTTAAGGAGAGTTGTGATCCTACATCATGTTTTATGTAGTAATTTTATAGTTAATAATGTTTAATAATATATCATTTTGAAAATAGTTTATGTGACATCTTCATTAAACATCTAATTTATTCCTCTTATAACATCAAACTGCTCTAAGGGAACAATTATGTGATTTATTTGATGTTTAATCCCACTAATAAGAATTAAATAAGAGACATGAACTTATGTTACAGTTATCACATCAGTAGTTTTTTGTATCAAAATATTTACCTCAATGTATCAGTTATCTGATTCAACAGTACTAGAAAACTAAATGAATATAAATAAATGTGTAGAATTGGAATAAAATAAAATCATTTCCATTGTTAAGTAAATAAGAGTTGTACCTTGTATAAAAATATTTTCATGTTCCTACTTAGTAGTGGTGATGGAATAATATTTATGTTACTTCCATTAATTTAATTTTTAATAAATTGATTATCATTTAAGACCCTTTTTTAGTTCACTAAATTTTATAAATCCCTTTTTTCCTTACAACTAATGAATTGATCCCTATACAGTGAATTATTTGGTTATTTAATTCAATCTATTGTGTTGTATTGTATAATTATGTTTATTAAATATTCATAATCTTGTTTAAACACTATCCAACACATAATGAATTTCACTGTAATATTAATTAAATTACCATGTTTCTTTTTTCGACAACTTTTACATGTGTGTAGTTTGGTCTTATTTCACCTTTTATATTTAATAAGTTAATAAGAAACTAGTTTCTTCATATATAATATCCATATTAATGATTAAATTTATTAAATTCAATTTATACATTGATATCACATCACACTACTTATTTTCAATTCCTAGTGAACAGGTTAGCTAGATCCATTCTTGGAAATAGTTTTAAAATACTATGGATTATAACTATTCTTTCATAATTTTTCATCAAAACATAATGAATTTCTTAAATTATATTAGAAATTTTAATCATTTTTACTATAAGATTCAATTTACTTTTGATTACTCTTTTGTAATTATCTCTTAAACTTTTTCAAATTATTTTAATGGAAATTCTTAACATGAAAAATATTTTCAATGTCTTCCTATTCTAATTCATTCACCTAATCATATAGTTTCATATTCAGGATCTATGAAAACCATTTATTAGGTTAACCCTATAAATGGTAGGTTTGAAAAGTAACTTTATCCATATCAAAATAGTTGATAACAAAAGAGATCTCTTCCATCGAGTTATCCACTTATTTTATGAAATGTACATCAAAAGTTTTTCTAAATGTTTGCATTAATTTTTTAATAAAGGACTTAATGGATACTTTATCCTTTTTAGGTGAAGGATAAAATTCCAAATTTTATACATTATTGTTTGTATACTAAGATAGTTTGGATGGAATATAATTTTTTTTAACTCAACCAACCATTTCATTAGATATTTCATTCCCTTAATAATTTATCTAATAATAACAATGATTTTTGCTGTATATTATTCTTTTTAACACAATTTAATTTAATATAAATGTTTTAACCAAACATAAATCAACCACAAATGATTAAATAATTTATTATAATGTGAAAACCATTTTTAACATAATATCTTATGGTATTCCTATGTTCAACATCACATTCATTTGAAATGATGTAACTTGGATCAAATAAAACAATAATTTTATTTCCTTGATAGAAAAAATTAAATTAAATATGTATCTCTTATAATTGTTTTTAGGTAGCTTCTATTTATCCAAATCATATACCTTTAGAGTTTCAACCCATTCAGGAAACAAGGCCAAATTTTTGTTCACCAGGAACAAGTTGAGTTAATACCCAACAATTTCTTTACTAGTAATTACCCATAGGTACATCTTTAACATTGAAACATCCACATGTACTGTACTATAATGGATATTATTTATCCAAATCCACTTGATCTTATAATTTAAAAAAACATCAAAATGTTTCCCATAAAACTCAAGCATATCCATAGGGTTATAATTAAGGTTTTCTAGTTCTAATTCCTAAATTAACTAAAACAGGACTCTAATACAAACTATATTGACATAACCATTTCATATATAATTATTATATAAATTTTAAGCTAAATAAAGAAAAAGTAATATAGTCAATCTTTAAATGGTCTATTATCAATAGAATATGTTATTCATATATCACTTTTATATTATAGAATAAAAATATAATTTCAGTCATTCATCATAGTCCCTCCAAAATATATCATGTTCTTCATAGTACATGTACTAACCTAATGATATTTAAAAATTAAAGTACTGATCTAATAGTTGATTAAAGGGATGGATAACATTGAAAGTGTAAGAGACATGAATAAATGGTACGTGGGCGAGCATAATAAAAATCATCATATTAAAAATGAGTGATCATCATCATAAGAAAGGCGGATTTTTTAATATGGAATGTAATGTGGAATATTACTAATAATTAGGAAAACTAAAATACTGGACAAAAACCTCACATAGTCATTAATAACACTAGCATCATGTTTATGCATAACATATGATATTAAATCATTAAATTATACAATTGAAAATTAATAGAATAATGTTAATGAATAATAGACACAATATAATGAGATATATCACATTACCCAATTCATTATAGGGAAATATAATTTTGGTATAACTAATTGAACCGTAAAATTCTTACGATCATTCATGTCACAAGTAAAAAGAACTTAAAAAAATTATAGTTATGGAAAAAACCCAAGGAATGGAATGTTCTTCATAACGATTTCATAAAACCAATAGTAATTATTATTTGGGGTTCCCAAATTAAGAACTTATATCTTATTTTGGCATAAAATGTCAATATTCTTGAGTAGAGAGAAATATGTCAAGAGGATTGAATATGATATTTCCCAAAATAGAGTCATTTTGAAATATATTTTTAAATAGGCTGATAAGTCACCTATAAAAGTTTTAATAATGTATATCATAACAACTAAAATGAAAATAACAGTGAAAATTTATTTTAACGATATTATAGTAATATCCATAATAAAAATAATGGGAAATTGGTGATAACTATAATTGAAAGTGTTTGGTTTGAGAATCCCATTACATTAATTCACGTTAATTATCATCTCATTTACTTATACAATATAATAAATTTATTATTTTTATCAAATTAAATGATAATTTAATTGTATTTAATTTTTTCATTATTAAATGATCATAATTATTTTTTTAAATTTTATAAAAAAAATTCTCATACATGAAATATTTTGAAGTAACATTTCAATTAAAAAATCCCATCTTTTTTCAACATGGAAATTTTATTTCAAGATCACTTGTAAATAAGAAAGATTAATTTTAAAATATATAATTCATATAATATAAGCATGAAAATGATTATAAGTAGAGTCTTATCAAGGTCCTCATTGTTAGTTATCCGACTATTAATAGGGAATTGTGAAAAATTGAGGAAAGAGAAGTATATCATGAAATATTCTATAAATATATAACATAATATATATTATAATGGTTAAGAAAAAGTTATAATGTTACTCAATTAAACATATATGTATATAATTTTTTTATAAATGGAGACAAAATATGATGTATATAGGAAAATATGTAAAAAATATTGATGAATCCTTACCCTCTTACCGGTGTTTCTACCATTCAATAGAACTAAACTCCTTGAATTATTATAGTTGAGTGACTCTATAAAATACCATGGGATTATAAGAAACTTAATAGAGGGAATTTAGGAAGATATTTTCCATTGGTAAGTGAGAAAAAATTATTTTCAATGGTGGAAGAGGGGTGATACATGTACAAGATGTGAGGGTGTTTAGGATAAAATATAGACTAAAACTTATTTTTTATTGTAATTATTGGAATGGTATTTTTTTCACATTTAATGTCATATTTTAATAAAAATAATTTTAAAACATATAAGGAATTAAAAAATAGAATTCCTTCGTTAATTAAAATGGAATATTGAATAATTACATGTTTTTTAATTAAATTCTTTGATATATTTTTTCTTTGGAAATTACAATGTTTAATTCAAAATTATTATTATTTATTTTAATTGAATAAATTATCTTATTAAATATTTATTTGGTTTAGAAAAGATATATAAATCTTATTAACTGTATTATTATAAATTTTTACATATCTACATACATTTTTTTTGATAAATTACAATAATATTTATATGAAAATTATACATTCCCATTAAAGAAACCCTTACATTTGTTTTTATAGATTCATGATATGTAAAATCCTTGTTAATTTAATGACAAAATTTTTTTCCTTGAAAAACATTTGTATATTTTAAAGAATACTTTATTTGATAGGTGTAGAGCTAATGTAGGGCTTTGTGTCCCATAGTGTCTCAACATTGATATGATAGAAATATTAAATATATTATATAACATACATGTTTTTTCTAAAATAATGGAATATCATTCAAACGGTGAATCAAATAGAAAATTTGAGACTCAAATTATATTCATAATTCATGTTTTACCACAGGCATGATATAAATTTTATTTCATCCAGGTGTTATAAATATTTCATATGGGTATCATTTAATGTCATTATAAAATATCAGATGATATAATTAATATTCAGTAATTAAGTAAAAATTTTAATTTCACTATTCCCAAATAATTTGAATTCTTTTATAAAAATAAAAAAAATTATCCATATAAAATTTCAACATTTGTATTTAAAAAAATGAAATTCAATTTAGAAAAATAATTTTCTAACATTGGAAATTTTAATTATTAATATTAAATTTTATTTATCAAATACAATAAATAATAGTTTATTGAAAATGTACTTATATTTTTTTGAGTTTCTAATATATTTTTATTTTAATGAATAAAAATATTTATTTTTTCTTAAATAATTCATGGTAAATGTTATTTATAATATATAACATTAATTTCCTGAAAAATTATTTTTCTAACTGTCATGTAACTATTAAAATTGGCTATGTTATAATTTCAAAAGGAGCGGTTACTATTATAATAGCCATAATACTATTATAATGATAACATTACCTCCTCCAAATACCTCTTAATTATTTTATTCATCATTCACCTAAATTCCAAAAAGAGTTATACATTTTTTATTCCTAAAATGATTATTGGATTATGAATGTTCTACCTCTTTTTTAGATCATTTGTATGTGAGTGTGATAAATCCATGTGGTCAGTGTGACCACATTTTTTTCAATAATACTTATATTATTTTGTGTCTTATTATTTTATTATTGTACTAGTTTCCATTTATATGTATATATTTATTTTTAAAATATGCAGTTATAAATTAATAAAAAAATGAATATAAGTGTTTTTTGTGTTTAATTCATATTATATACCTAATATAACATGAATTATAAATTTATAAGAAAATTATATTATATATATAAATGTTTTTGATTTTAAATGATTAAAAAATGATTGTGGTAGTGTTGGGGAAGAGATGTTGGGTGGTGAAATGAAAACAGATTGTGTCTATTATTATATTAGATGGTCCTTTACACATACTAGTAAGATATTTTCATGTATTTATTTAATCCTTTAATGTGATGTGTAGCCTCACCATCAAGGGTGTTTTAACAATTAATTATATAACCCATGTAAATTTAATTTAATGACATGGATGAACTAAAAAAGTGAAAAGGTCCTGATAGACCCTTGGGCATGAGCTATATATACCCAACCACTAATGGTTGATTCATTGATTAAGGTGTGTGAATATAAATAAAGATCTCAATGGGTGAAAATAAAATTAAATGAATATAACATAGTGGACCTAGTGTAGGTGGCCTTAAAGACTTCTATTTGGAGGTGAAAGATTTTTTTAGATATATGACCTTAAGATTCGAAATGTAGAATGTTTTAAATCCTATATGTGAGTAGAGAATAATGAAAGGTGATAGTAACCCACTATTGTATGATTATCTTGAACGGTATTCCTATGGATACCATTTGATAGGTTCAGCGTTCGTAAATACCTAGAGTGGCTAAGAAATGGGATGGGCTTGAGGAAATCTCCCATTTTATTTTTTTCAATGGATTTCTATATGGATTGGATTAATTTCGTAAAATTATATTGGGTGAAGTTCCCTCTTTATGACATGTATTTACATAAGACATGTTGTTTTTTAATAAATTAACCCATAGTGGATATCCTGGATATCATGATATCTTGGGGACCATGGTGGTTATTGTAGTTATATAATCACCCTAGACTGATTTATTGGGATATGGATAGTGATGATGTATGTGTCACCTAAAAGTTGAGTAATTAATTACAGATGATAATTTTGAGTTATAAATTGTCTCATCGGTTTGTATTTTCATAAAAGGGATTCTTAGGAAATGATCCTACAATCTTGAATTATTTATTGCGAAAAAATTTGGAATTCCTAGTACATGCTCCTAGGAATCAAATGTAATAAATTTTGTAATTCACTGGTTGTTCTCACAAGAATATATATGACATAATTTAGGATACCGTGCGCAAGATACAATGATCGAGAAGTGTCCCTAAATGAATTTTTTCCTAGAAAAAAAATTCCCTAAGCTGTTAGATGATATCATATTCCAAGGGTGATAATATCTATACATTAAGGGAAATATAATTATCCTTAATCATAGGGAATAACATGTTTACCAAAAATCTCACATACATTTTATTTCCCATGAAGCCTTGAAATCATCGATGAGACCTGAGTAATGAGATTTTCTTGGAATATTGGGATTCAGATATTGATCAAATTCCTTACATGTAGATTAATCAAAACAAATTTCAATAAGTTTATAGATAATATGAACTATATTTCTTAGTATTTTCACCTAGTAATCACCCATTGGGGAATATATTTTGTAGGAATGATTACCGATTATACTAAGAGGTATTCCATTACTGGGAAAAGTATGTTTTGGTCAAGCCCTTGTGTTATGAGGAACTCGAGGATTAACAGATAGTATTTTTTTGCCTCTCTAAAACATTCATTTATTTATTTAGTGATCATGTCTATTTACTATATATATAGTATTAGTGGTAATTTATTGGACATCTATATAGGTTTCCAGTATTGTGGTACTCACACACTATTCGGGGTGACCATGTGACTTGGGTACCTTAGCAGAATCAATTTCACACTGGATCTATTTAGGTGGAGGCCCAATTGGTTATATTGAGCTTGATATCTCATATGAGTCTAGTTACTTAGATGTGGTGAGGATTTATGATGTAGTAGAGCCTCGTGTATTCTTATTTTAGTAATATATTTAATATATGTGGTCGGTCGGGTGGGTGGTTAGTCTTGATGTATATCTATATGCTTCTATATTTATTTTGATAATGATGGATATTTTTATTTTCTATATAACTCATATAGATGTTTATGTTGAGGTTTTATGTCTGTATTATTATTATTGTTGTTGTACACTTTGTAATATGGGTATAGTCCCTCTACAATAAAACCCTATAACTCAAAAACTAGTAAAAACATTTCGTATATAGAGAGATATACCAGAGGCCTTGTGGGGACCCATACCAGTTATTATTCATATTTTACTACTTTAGGGATTTTACAGATTCCCTAGTATCAGATTACATAAAAATATTTATATCTTCATTGGATAATGATGTCACACCATCATTATCAACTATAGTTCCAACATTAAAATCATAATGATGATATAGAAATTCATTATGTTTCTATCATTCATATTCATAAAAAACCACTTCATGTTCATCAAATATATCTATAATATATGCTGATCTATCTCTGTATACATTATAAATATTCTCATCTTATTGTGTAGCAGTTTTAGTAATCATTGTGTCAACAGATTATCTAATTTTCCCCACTAAATTAGTTTAAGGTAATAATTCTTCTCTATAACCATAAGTGTTTTTAAAAATAATAATTAATTAACTTATGGGTTCACTAAATAAGTATCGTATCCTTTTTAATGGGATCATAATCATTTATCTATGATGATGAAATGATAATGAATCTAATTTTTTCAAATTAAATATATTCTTTTGTAAGATTATTTTGATCAGCCTCCCTTATGGACGAAAACATAGTTTTATTATTTTTTTATAATAGTTGTGTATAAATATATAAACTATCTAGGAATGATTACCTTATTTTCATTAAAAACATGTATAAGATATATAATTCTTAATGACATACATTTCCGTAGTCCCTAAGTTACTATATTTTTATGTTCAAGATACCTTGGAATAATTTTTTTCAAAGTTTTAAAAACAAAAATGATAATAAATAATATATAATTATCTCTATCATGAATCAATATATACATAAATTTAAAATTCTATTTATAATGTAAATGTAAAATATTTTCCAATTCAATATTAGAGAATAATATCTCATAAAAACATAAAATGGATGGAATAAAATCATTATAACTTCTTAAAGTAAATTATGAATTCTTATAATCCAAATTTTCCATTAATTTTAATATTTACATTATATTATTTGAATAAAAAATATAAGCATATAAAGCATCTAATATTATTTAGAATCATATTTTTATTGTTTTGAACATATGAAATATAATAATTTTATTTGATGAAATATTCAATCTTCCATTAAATTATTTTTTTTCTAAGAGGACCCTACATTAGTTATTTTCTTTATTCCATCTACCATATTCAAGGTATTGGTTTGAGTTTTAAATTATTATAACTAATAGAAAATATTAGAGGGTTCTAACACTTAACATTTTTTATTTAACATATTAGTTTTTTGATATCGAAAATAATTCCAAATTTCAATTGAAAATAATTATAAGAAATGGTGATATTAAATATATATGTATCTCAAAAACATAATTTTTTATGTGTCATGAAGTTCCTATTACATTCCTCAAGATAAATATTATTTCTTGAAGAAAATATTATATATTATATATTATATAAAATTTTCAGCCCATATAATTTAAATATATAAGAATATGTAATATAAAACACTTAATAGAAAAATATAATCTAGAATAAATACATAATAATAATAAACACTATGAAACAAATTAAACAAAATTAAATACGAATGAACCCAAATCACGCTTTTTAAAAATCAATATAATCATAAAAGGGGGATAAATGATATTTTAAAACAAATTGTCTCTTAGTATCAATATATTCACTAAAAATCTCATTTATTGTGTTGGATAATTCATTAAATGATGTATTATGTAAAAACACACAGTCCTCTAATATAATATATAATTTTATTAAATGTATATTGGAATTGGGAATTTATATTTCATTATTTTTAAATCACAATTAAAACAAAAATATTTTATTTCATGTTTTATCCATAACAATTCTCATAAATTTTTTTAGCTAAACTATATTTATAATCATTCGTAGATACGAAAAAAATGTTCATTAATACACAATGTTGAAACAACAATCCTTATATTAAATTTTAGGATATTGAGGCACTCTTTCTGTCGAGATGAAATCCCCTAATGACTATATTATAATATGAAATCAAATCTAGTACACAAGACATAGGGAATAAAATAGGGAGACAAATTAAATTTTATGATATCTAAATATCCATGTAAAAAAATTTATATGAGGTTTGTCAAAATGCTCATGAAATATATCATAAATATCAGAAATAAACATTATATATAGTGTACTAGTAATAAGATAATCTATTTACTCAAATATTCAACAACATAACTATAAATCCACAGTTTTCCCATCTTTATTAATATGAAATTTTTTATTAGTAAAAAAAATATATTCATATGATTTTATAATTTCAAGTATAATAATTTTTAATATTAATGATTTTATATTATTTAGCTAATTTGAAAAAAAATTACAGTTTTTTTGAATGATTTAAATACTAAAAATTACTTTTTACTCATCCATCACAATAATTTCAAAAAACAATATTTATATTTGAAAATTATTTCAATAATTTCATCTATGTTGTATAGAAAAAAATAAAAATAATATATATTTAAAAATGAAAAATATATGTATGTGTAGTATTACTATATATTTCATGATATTATATCCATTAAAGAATCATTTGACCACATAAATGAACAATTACTCTCATAAAATGATAAAGGCTCATGTTTAAGAATATATAAATAATTAATTTTTAAAAAAATTTAGGAAAAAATAGATTTTGAAAACATTGAGTTTAATAAAAATGAACATATTCCAATGCAATACTAATTTAAAAAATATTATTTAATATCCATTATGAAAAGATTAAAATTCATAAAATATATATTGGCTAAGATATATTTAATGGATCGTAATATGGATATAAGTTATATAGACTCTTTATAATATATACATTAACAATTATTGTATTCATAAGCCACTAATTAATCCTTATTCCATGTTACCA
Source organism: Viscum album (assembly GCA_963277665.1). Lineage (NCBI taxonomy): Eukaryota > Viridiplantae > Streptophyta > Magnoliopsida > Santalales > Viscaceae > Viscum > Viscum album. The sequence goes on along the minus strand of OY728157.1, from coordinate 447,043,529 downwards.
CTCATTCTGGTCTCATTTATTTCAATAAACCATTGTAATTTATGATAATAATAGGTTTTGTTAAAAAAAATATCAAACAATGTTTCTCTAAAATATGTTTAATTATTCATGAATATCAAAAACCCAATATTTATCATTTATGTATTTGTGTACAATTTTATATTTGAGCTATTATATAAAAGAATAAAAATATGAAATATTTAAAATACTAATTCTTATTTTAACACCATCATCCAAAGAACCAATAATGGTTTCTAAAGGATCTTATTTTCTAGTTTTAGTCTTTCTATACAACATAATATCTGTTATGTTTTTTTTCAAACTTTTAATGATATTTTTCTAGATGAACAATTTACGCAATATAATAAATTTTATTGTCGGTAGGATTATAATGCCTTAATTTATACATAGAATCATTTTAGAAATCAATTTTATTTTTATTCAGAATTAAAGTGTTTCATTCATCAAACAACATATGAATTGATTCTTTAATTATCTATTTTTTTATTGAGAATATATATTCATTAGATGATGTATAATAACCATGAATTATTTTTTATCAACATGTGGATAAAATATAAATTTTATTCCTTGTTATTAAAGATATACAGCTTAACCCAAAATATTTTCTGAATAAAAAATTTGGTTTTCTTTTATACTATTAATCAGAGTGTTTTTTCATATAAATATGTAATATTGAAACTACTATAATGATGTATTATGATGTATTAACTACATTAAACCAAAAATTAGTTGGTGGAATAAAATAAAATATTATGGTTGTTAAAGTTTCTTTTAAAATATTTTTCCATCATTCAACAACAATGTTTTGTAAAGGTGATCAGTGGGAAAAGAAGTTTTTCTTAACACTACGATTTGAAAAAAAAATAACCTCATTATGTTAAAATTTTCAATGCTGGCCAGTTCACCTAGAAATAATTTCGGAATATATTTATTCAGATGTAGCTAGAAAAAAATCATAAGGAAAATATTATATTCAGTTATTAACATTAGAAAGTAATCCCTTATAAAGCTTGATAAATCATCAATGGAAATAGAAACAATGATTTTTTCTCAAAATCTTCATGCTCAATATTTTATAAAAATTTAACATGGATCAAATTAATTGGATTATAATTAGAAAACATATAGATTCATTAAAGATATAATATGTTTTATTTTACCACCTGTATGACATCATATACCATTTTTTAGATAAGAATCAAAATTAATTATAAAAATCATTTATAATGAATAAATAATAAAATATATAATTATAATATTACTAATACATTATCCATTAATTTCATAATTCAAATATATTATTTTTTATACCCCATGAATCATGATATATTGTATATAATGTTTATATTCAATGTGGATTAAATTTATTGGATTTTCCATATAAACTAATAAAAAATTACTTAAATCAACTGAGTAACCATTATCACATAGTTTAGAAATACATATTAAGTTATTATTTAAAAATTTAACATGTAATAATTTTTAATGTTGATGAATTATTTATTTTCAATAGAACGTAAAACCGTAATCATTAATCTATTATTTTATATTATGGGTTCATGGTCTCCATAAATTATTGATAAATTATATAGTCATATGTTTTGAGTAGTCACTAAAGATATAAAATTTAAAATTTAAATTTATATAGATCATAAAATAAAAAATTATCAAAAAAATATATGTTTTTATCTGAATACTCATTTTCCTACAATTATGAACATTAATAGCTTTTCTATCCAATTTTTGTTCTATGTGTACTAATTAATGATTCATGTTTATCAAATTTTAAAAAATATTAGTATCATTAACAACATAAATTTGATAAACGTGGAATAAAAAAAATTATTCTGATTTTTATAAATACTATTTTAAAAACACATAATTATTGATATTATTCATTTATTGAACAATGAAGGAAAATATTTTCCATAATTATTTCATTTTTTTCCATAAAATATTAATCCTTATTTCATTTATAAATAATTTAAATAAAATAAATTTATTTATAATTTCCTCATACTGAGTAATATAAAATGTAGAAAATATCAATTATTTAACATCATATGGATATTAATTTATTCTACCATTAAAACAACTCTTTTATAAACAACTCAAAAATATCACCCTCTGGTAAATTTTATACGTTGTGTTTCAAAATGATAACCAATTTTTCTAATAAAATTTATATAATTGGAATATTTTAGTTATAATATACGTGTCCAAATTCCACTGAAAACTATTATTTAAAAAAATTAGAATAAAATGACATTACAATAAAATTTGGATATTATTTATTATGAATCAATAAAAAAATTCATTATATTAATCCTCTATATAAATATTTTCATAGATTATTTATTACTATTAGTAATTCCAATTATAACAACTAGGCTGAAACAGTCACATTTAAATGATAATTATATTATTGTATATCTTATTTATCTGAAATCATGGTGTCATGTGTTAATCATGTTATAAAATAATATCAATTTATTTTGAGTGAAATATTATAATTAATGATGGGGTTTCATATTACATGTAAATACCTGTAAAATTCGAGGGAAATTTCTTCTTAATTTTTTTTGGGATTTTACAAGAACACAGTTTCTGACGGCACCTGATTCCGAGGCCCGGTAAGCCCAGAATAAATTTATAAAGTTTAGCTCATGTACGTTCAGTGAAAGAACGAGCGGGATTTCCTACCTTTGGAACCGGTGCTCGGAATTGAAATATGAGGGCACCAATGATGCCGCAACGCTGGTAATTGCTTAGGAACACCTTTTCCAGAGTTGCATTTGCTCAGGTGTGGTTATTAAAATTTTGGGTTAAGTAAAAGAATAAAATAAAATAGTGAAACCAATTTTATTTTATTTAAAGTAGTTTAACCTAAGCATAGTGGTTTGAGTGGGACCCACTATATCCTACACCCCTAGGAAGGATATTTTTGTGGTGGGGCGCACACGAGATGCACCTATTAAACTTCCTCAAAACCCCTCTTTTAATTAGGTAATGCACCCGCGCCCCCACATTAATTGAAAAGTCAACTCATTAATTTAATATCTTATTCAACGTAATTAATTATTGAATTAAATTTGAGATTCAAAAAATTTTTCATGAGTAATAAAATAAAGAAACTCTTATTATATTATTGTTGTTTGGTTGTGCAAGAGGATTTTGGAGAGGAATTTCTCTAATTCTTGATGTTCTTCTTCCTCAACGAAGAACGTGAAGAACGCGAAGAACGCCGAGCCTTCGATGAAGAACTCTGTCACCGCCAAGGGGAGTTCGTCGTACCATCTTCTTCCCTCTCCGTAGCTGGTGAGAGATGCCATCCTTGGAGATCGACGACGCGACGCTGACGATTCTCTTCTCCACGACACTGACGATCCTCTTTCCACGATGCTTACGGAGTCTCCTTCCATAACGTCCATTTCCGCGACAAACCTCGCTCGACGACAACGCTTGAGGTAGGGGATTATTTTGTTTATGTTCGTGAGTACTTTCATCGCTGATCATCATCTCTAATAGAGCTTCATGTTATCGCAATAACGGGAGGAGGTTGGACAACACGAACACGGCCGACCCTCCTCCCCCCTTGATTGTTTGAATTGTTTGTGGCACAAGCAAGGCAGCGCGATGCCGTTGCACCACGCAGAAATAATAAGAAATGGGCGGAGATGCACGGCACCGTCGTGCCGCGCCGTTAAAGATGAAAAAATCCAAGGTGTCGTCGCTCCGCACCGGAGAACCTCGAAGAGGTCACGGCCGGATCAGGGCCGCGGCGGAGGGGCGCGACGCCGTCACGCTGCACCAGTTGGACCAAGGCCGTGGCGGAGCCGGAAGGGGCGATCGGCTTCCGGCCGCCAGTGCTGGAGCAGGAGGGCGGGACCCCGGGGGTCCCGCGGCAGCAGCAACCGGCCGGCTGGACCGGGCCGGCCGACTTCGAAGAAGCCGGGGGTCGTAACCCCCATCTGGCCGAATGAGCGGCCCCCCACATGGGGGCCGCGGTTTCACAATCAGGGGGCAGTGAGCCCCCCTTCCACTCGGCCATTTTGGCCTAGCCGCCTGGCCATGCTGGCCAAGCTGAGCGCGCTAGGCTAGGCTGCCTGGGTCGGGTCGACCCGGTTCGGGCCATCCCAGGGGGTATCGGGCTGGGTCGGACCAGGCCTGAACCCCTACTTTTGGACCTCTTTCAGTCTTTTTCCCATAACATGGTCTACGGACCTCCGATCGACGTACCATTAGTTGCAATGCGATACTTGGATCGATACTGTCATTTTGGTATATTAAACACATGGTTTTGGAGAACATTGGGTATTTCTAGGTTGGTTCGAACACGAAACCAACTCGGCCCTCGCAGCGGAAACGCTTATAACTTTAGCTCCAGACGTCTGATTGAAGTGTCGTCAACTTTGTTGGATAACTCTTAGTGAGACAGACCTTTTAGATTACTCCAATCGATGTTTGGATGCAGTTGGAATGATACTGGTTTGGTTTTGGCTTAAAAACCAACCGGGCCCCTGGAACAAAAAAGCCAATAACACTCAGACCAGGCGCCCTATTGACGCGCCGTCTGTCACGTTGAGTTCCATTTGACGATACAGAACATTGGGATACATAAAATCTGGACTTCATGTCAGTTGATTTATCAGCCCTTGGCTCGTGGAGTGGACCCTCCCGAAACAAGCTTGCTGTGTGCGGAAACCCTAGAGTTGGCTGCGACTACGACGGCGATGAAGACTGTACAGAAACCCTCTGTGGGTTAGATAGTGACGACTACATCACTCAAGGATCATGTGTGGATCAGTGCCTATCGATCCTGTGTGGGTCAGCGATCAGCGGTCCTATGTGGGCCAGCGCATACTGATCCTGTGTGGGTCTGATCCTGTGTGGGTCATTGCGGGAGTTAGTACCTATCGATCCTGTGTGGGTCGATGTGGGGGTCAGTACCTATCGATCCTGCATGGGTTCGACGTCTTAGATGAATCAGTGGCTACAACTGATCATCTCTATCGTCCTATCAAGAAATATACCTATTTAAGCTGAGTCTTGACTTTCAATCATTATCTTTGATATGATTTTCTTTCTTTCCTATGTGGATTGTGTTGTGCCATCCTGTGTGGATGTGATCGAACTTGGGCTCAGATGCTGGAGCCGAACTGAAATTGATAACTTAGGTATATGTATGGAAATATACCTAAGTATTGTTGGTTGTTACTCTGTGATTGTATCTTTTTTTCATGGATTATCCTTTGTGGATTCTGGGAGACCTTTGGGGGTCTCGGGGTCTCTACTGAGTATCTTATACTCTCCCCTACAAGGGCTATGCCTGCACTACGTTGTGTTGGTTGTAGATGACAGACAACGCTGATCGTGGTTGAGGCTTACAAAGCAGGTCGGTACCTGGAGGTGGGCCACTGGGCGGGACGTACTCTGAGAAGACGGATGGAACCGAGGAGCTGAGAAGGATATCTTTACCCACCCTTCAAGTGGGACTTGTAGTGGATGGCTCGATGTTGCGGATTTAATTTTCAGTTGTTGTATTTTCCTTTTCCAGTTGAACTTTACTTTCAGTTTGGGTTTGTATTCGGGCCCACATACTTTTCCACACTTTCTTTTGTACCCAGTTTTACTTAGTGTTTAATTCTTCTTTCTTACTCTGTGTGTTTGTTTACTTTATACAGGCAATGCCATCCCTTTTTATTGGGAATTACGCCTTGGTGCAAGTCTCCAGCCCCTGGCCTATGGAAGGCGGTCTTGGGGTAGTCATGGCATGGGCCCCAAGGATGGGTCATGACAAATTGGTATTAGAGGAGTTCATTACTACTGCAGAACTAAGGAATCTGATCTTTTTCTATGTGATGAAATAGTGTTAAGAGTATTGAGTGTGGTTATCAGTCCAGGGAGTCCAGTGTTGAGGCGGCAGCCGACGTATCCGTACACCAGGAACTTGACATCTGATTCCGACTTAGTGCACAAAAACATTGATTGCATGTGTGTTTCAAATTTCTTTGTGATTACTTTGTGTCATCTCACCCTGTATACTATATTGACCGTGGCACACCTGTCTCTTTTCAGGGTGGCCCCACGATGGAAGCCAGCTAGGGTTCCGAGTTTTGTACGTGACGACAGCCCACCGAGCGACGAGGCCTCGGTGCGGGTCCATATTACTGCAGAGGCACCAGTGGTACCACTACTCACTGAGCCACCGATGCTACCAGCCCCAACCGCTGAGAGTTCACGTCACCTAGGTGCACTGCATGAGTTTCAGCATCAGAGCCTGCCCAGTTTCTACGTGGAGACGGACCCTCAGGCAGCCGAGGATTGGATGGAGGCATTTGTACGAGTTTTCCGATTGGTAGGGACACCATCAGACCTCATGGTGATCCTTGTAGCGAGTCTCCTGCAAGCGGATGAAGAAAGATGGTGGAGATTGATGCTCCAGGTGCATGAAGAGGCATCTCTCCTCTGCAAGGACATTGAGATCCTCTTCTAATCGGAGTTCATCCCAACCAACCTCCGCGCGGTGTGCATCTAGGGGATACTACAGCTGCGGCAGGGCAGCTTGTCAGTCGCTCGGTACTCGGTGACATTTACAGATCTCTCGCGCTATTCGATGGACATGGTACAAGACCCATTATTCTGGGACATGACCGTAGAGCAGGGATTGAGCCATGATATCAAGGCATCCCTGATCTCCCTCAGCATTCTGACATAGGCAGTGGTACTGGAGAGAGCCCTTTTCATTGAGAGCTTTCTTGTTGAGCCTACACCAGCAGCATGACCTACCGCAGGGCAGCACGTAGCAGAGTCGTCTGCAACAGGCAGTCGATGGATGACACATTGGTCCAGGCGGACCAGACCCTTAGGCGGACAACCTCAGGACACTGGCTCAGAGGTGCGGGGCACGCAACACAAAGCTAGTCTTTCAAGAGGCAAACAGTGCTACGCATGCGGCGGGCAGGGCCACATGGCTTGTGACTGCCCGAGCCGCCATGCTGAGGAGCAGTAGACGGTTGAGGGACCACCCAGGTAGAGGAAGAGGTTCGACCATGGCGGTCCGCAGGGAACATGTTGACGAGACAGAGGATCTGGCCGAGCAGCAGGTGGTGGGCGGCGCTTTGAGGCTCTACCACCACCACCACCAGGAGGTCCACCCCGACCACAGGGAGCTGGTGGGAATATACAGGCACAGCTTCAGGCAACGGAGGACTACAACCACAGCACGCCCGAGATGATTAGAGGTACCATCTGTGTCTATTACTCCCTTGTTGTAGTTCATATAGACACAGGATCGAGTCATTCATTCATTGATTCTGCCCTTGTTCGGAGCTCTAGGATTCCGACGGAGCTGTTGGCTCGATTCTTACGACTAGAGACTCTCACGGGAGCGGACTCGACGATTACACATTAGTGTCTATAGTGTGAGCTTACTCTAGGAGGCGAGAGCTTCGGCTAGGATCTTCATGTATCGGCGTCAAGTCCTTACAATGTCATCTTTGTCATGGATTGTTTATCTACAGTCCATGCTCAGATTGACTGCATTAGGAGAAAGGTACGATGTGTTCACATTGATGGGAGAAGGTTCACCTTCACCGGAGAGAAGGGAACCTTTGCAGCGCCGGATGGACACATGCAGAGGAGAGGACTACCCATTACTCATCAGTTGGCTAGCCTCATCCTAGGAGCAGTTGATGTGCAGAGTCAGAGCTTACCTGCAATGGTGGATCAGTATGCAGACGTTTTTCCCGACGAAGTTCTAGGACTACCTCCTCGCAGAGAGGTAGACTATTATATTGACATGTTCCTCGGGATAGCCCCAATATCCACCCCAGCATATTGGATGGCTCCGGCCAAGCTTTGTGAGCTACGGGTATAGTTGGAGGACTTGTAGGGTAAGGGATTCATTCGACCCAGTGTTTTAGCCTGGGCTTCCCCGATATTGTTCGCCAAGAAGGCGAACGGGAACTTGCCACTTTTTGTCGACCATTGTCACCTAAACTAGGTGACCAAGAGGAACAAGTATCTGCTACCGAGGATTGATGACCTCTTCGATCAGATCAAGGGAACACGGTGGTTCTCAAATAAAAACCTTAGGTCAGGCTATCATCAACTCAGATTTCGGGATGAGGACGTTCAAAAGATGACCATCAGATGTCGGTATGGCCATTATGAGTTCTTGGTTATTCCATTTGGCGTAACCAATTCTCCAGTAATGTTCATGGGCCTCATGAATATGATCTATCAGCATTACCATGATTGCTTCTTCGTAGTCTTCATCGACGACATATTGATATACTCGACGACTGAGGAGGAGCACGTCTACCACTTGCGGGTCGTACTGGACACACTCTGAGAGCACCAGATTTATGGTAAGCACTCGAAGTGTCAGTTCTGGATACATGAGGTCCACTTCTTGGGACACGTTATCTCAGAGGCGGGAGTTGTGGTGGATCCTATGAAGATCGAGGCAGTGCTTTCTTGGGAGCCACCCAAGAGCGTGACGGAGGTTCGGAGTTTCTTGGGGAAATCTAGGTACTACCGGAGGTTTGTGCTAGACTTCTCTAGAGTTTTGGCACCACTATTATCTTTGACGAAGAAGGGGAAACCCTTCATGTGGTCAGACAGATGTCAGGAGTGCTTCCAAGAGCTGAGACAAAGATTAATCAGTGCACCTATCTTGAGGCTACAGGAGGAGGGAGTAGGGTACGTAGTCTACTGCGATGCATCAGGGACCGGACTCAGATGTGTCCTGATGAAGGAGCGGGCATTGATTGCCTTTGGATCAAGTTAGTTGAAGCAACATGAGAAGAACTACGCTACCCATGACCTAGAGTTAGCAGTAGTGGTCTTCGCTATGAAGATGTGGCGACACTATCTGATGGGCATGCGCTTTACAGTATACTCTGACCACCAGAGTCTCAGGTACATCTTCTCGCAGAAGGACCTGAACCTGAGACAGCGGCGATGGCTTGAGTTCCTCCAGGGCTATGACTTTGAGATAATCTATACTCCGGGAAAGGGGAACGTCGTATCCGATGATCTCAGCAGGAGGACGGGCATTCAGCTACTCGGCTAGGTGACAGAGTAGCTAGCCGCTTTGTAGATATCCTTCATGGATAGAGAAAGAGTAGCCATTCTTCAGTGACTCATAGTCACTCCTCCACTACTGCAGTGGGTCAGGGAGGCACAACGTGGGGACGATGACTTTGAGACGTGACGTGCACAAATATCCTTAGTACATGCACCTAATGGATTCTCTGTGGGAGGAGATCACGTCATCCTTTTCAGAGGACGTACAATGGTACCAGGTGCTTTATGGGAGGAGGTACTGAGGGAGTTCCACACTTCCTCTTTAGCGGTACATCCAGGAGTGGCGTAGATGTACTAGGACCTCAGACGACAGCACTGGTGGTTGGGTATAAAGAAGGTTGTAGCAGAGTTTGTTTCATGATGCCTCACCTGCCAGCAGGTGAAGGCAGAGCACCAGGTACCATCAGGCTTGGTACATCCCTTGGAGGTCCTGGAATGGAAGTGGGATGATATATCGATGGATTTCTTGTCTGGAATTTCATGAACTTCCAGAGGTCATGACTCCATTTGGGTGACAGTCGACTGACTCACCAAGTCGGCCCACTTATTACCCATCAGAGAGCAGGCTCAGTAGAGAGTTTGGAATGTCCCTACATTCAGGAGATTGTATGGCTTCATGGTGTGCCATCATCTATCGTCTCGGATTGGGATGCTCTCTTTACTTCCTGGATTAGGAAGGGGTTGCAGGTGGCATTCGGGACACAACTACTTCTAAGCACCGCCTTTCACCCTCAGACAGATGATCAGATGGAGAGGACCATTCAGACTCTAGAGGACATGCTCCGTACATGTGTACTCGACTTTGGTCACAGCTGGGAGGATCATCTACCCTTGGTGGAGTTCGCGTAGAACAACAGCTACCACTCCACCATTAGGATGGCACTATACGAGGCATTTTACAACTGGCCTTGCAGATCACCGCTGTGCTGGACAGACCCTGGGGAGTTAGCACTTGTGGGACCGAAGATGGTCCAGGCCACGATAGAGAAGGTCCAAGTCATCCAGGAGCGGATGAGGACATCTCAGAGCTGGCAGAGGTCTTATGCTGACAGGAGGCGGAGGACACTAGAGTTCGAGGATGGTGACCACGTCTTCCTACATGTCTCACATTGACATGGATTATAGAGATTTGGTCGAGGCGGCAAGTTGTCTCTGTGCTTCATCGGACCATTCCAAGTCCTCATAAGGATTGGCGAGGTGTCTTATCGCCTGGAACTACCACCCCAGTTGCACCGGGTGCACGACGTCTTCCCTGTATCTCAGCTGAGGAGACACATGCATGACCCAACGCATATTATTGACCATGGGGAGCTAAACATTGTTGATGTGGCGGCTTTTGCAGAGGTCCTGGTGGAGATCAAGAATTGAAAGGAGCGGGTCCTATGTGGAGGGTCGATTCCACTAGTGCACATCAGGTGGAAGCACAGAATCCTCCAGGAGAGAACTTGGGAGTGGGAGGCTTAGATGCGTGCATAGTACCCGCATTTGTTACCCTAGTTATGACTTATCTTTACGGGAACGTAAATCCCTGAGGTGGTAGTAATGTAAAGACCCGTCAAATTCGAGGGAAATTTTTTCTTAATTTTATTTGGGATTTTACAAGAACACAGTTTTTGACGGCACCTGATTCTGAGGCCCGGTGAGGCCGGAATAATTTTCTGAAGTTTAGCTCGGGTAAGTTCAGTGAACGAACGAGTGGGATTTCCTAACTTTTGAACTGATGCTCGGAATCAATATACGAGGGAACCAATGAAACCGTAACACTGATAATTTCTTTGTAACACCTTTTCCGAAGTTGCGTTTGCTCAGGTGTGGTTATTAAAATTTTGGGTTAAGTAAAAGAATAAAATAAAATGCTACAACTTATTTTATTTTATTTAAAGTATTTTAACCTAAGCCTAGTGGTTGGAGTGTGACCCACTATATCCTACTACACTAGGTAGGATATTTGTGGAGTGGGGCCCACACGAGCCCCACCTATTCAACTTCTTCAAACCCCCTCTTTTAATTAGGTAACACACCCATACCCCCTCATTAATTGAAAAATCAACTCATTAATTGATTAACTTATTCAAAGTAATTAATTCTTGAATTAAATTTGAGATTCAAAACTTTTGGCACGAGTAATACAATAAGGCAACACTTATTTTATCATTGTTGTTTGGTTATGCGAGAGGATTTTGGGGAGGATTTTGTCTAAGTCTTGAAGTTCTTTTTCCTCGACGAAGAATGCGAAGAACGTCGAGCCTTTGATGATGAACTTTGTCACCACAAAGGGGAGTTCATTGTACAATATTCTTCCCTCTCTGCAGCCGGTGAGAGAAACCATCCTCAGAGATCAATGACGCGAAACCGAAGTTTCTCATCTCTACGATGCCAACGATCCTCCTTCCGCGATGCTTACAGAGTCTCCTTCTGCGACGTCCCATTCTGCGACAAACCTCGCTCGATGACAACGCTTGAGGTAGGGGATTATATTGTTTCTTTTCATGAATACATTCATCGCCGATCATCGTATCTAATTGAGCCACCTGTTATTGCAATAACGAGAGGAGGTCGGACCGCATGAACACAGCTGACCCTCCTCCCCCCTTGATTTTTTGAATTGTTTGCGGCACGAGCAAGGCAGCGCAGTGTCGTTGCACCGCACGGAAATAATAAGGAATGGGCGGAGAACCGCAGTGCCGTCGCGCGGCGCCGTTAATGAAGAACAAAGCTGTGGGGATGTCACTCCACGACAGAGAACCTCAAAGAGGCCACGACCAGAGCTGGTCTGCGGTGGAGTAATCATGGCACGGGCCCCGAGGACGGTTCATTAAATTACACCACATTTATTATAATTTTCTTAAAAAATGGAATTCATATGTAATAAAAAACTATGTATACATCTGCATCATCACATGTTGAGGTTCTCATATAGCTTCATCAAATTTATAGTTCTTCTGGAAAAGTTGACCATTTGAGTGGCCTAAGTTTACAGAAGATTCTCTCTCCGATCAGTAATATTAAACAGTTTTTTCACATAAGAGATATAATTATTTAGTGGATTTTCCTCTAACTTAAGTACATGTAAATATTCTTATAGGCACTTCCTCAGGATATATACGAGGAATAATTCATTATCTAGAGATTCGTTTTATTGAAGTGTAAAGTTATAATATTTCATCCTATTATGATTAAGAGTATCTAATTGGTTGGTATATATATATATATATATATAGTTCATCAATAATTTCTTTTTGAATCATTTAACCTTCTCCCATATCGAATTTCCTTGAAATACCTTCTCTATGATACTAAATTCTTGATCTTTGTGATAATTGTTGGAATAACTCTATTATTGACTTTAATAATCCTTGATGGGTTTCTGAATGGATCTAACATTCTTTTTCATTTCTACATCTCATTCATGTCACATTGGATTTCTTTCTCTATCGAAATCCAATAATGTCATATTTATTCAATTCATCCACTGAGGGATTCATAAATATCCTTCTCAATTCTCATGTTATAGCTATTGTTAACAAATAATATAATAGAAAGAATGTTTTCATACCAACTATCTTTGAATTACAAATAATCAGATATCAAAAAATAAACCATAGATTTAATGGATCTTTGAGATGGACTAACCTTCTAAATTTCAGACACATTATCGAAACATAACTCTATATCTTGATATAACTAAATAACTCTACAAATATTTTAGGTAAACCACATATAATTATCGTATACAGTAGAAATAGGGACTCTATATATTTTTTAAACTTGATTAATTCATATACTACAAATATGATCAAAAGATAAATCATCCCTAATGAAAATGAATTATTTTTAATTTTATAATGATATTAGATATAACTGAAAGAACATTGTTTTCTTTCAGATGTTTTGTTGAGTCAATGCGGAAATACATAAATATGTTTTTGAATTTATATTTGGGTATGTGAAATTGTTATAACATCCCCTATGATATATATCACACAGCCTTAATTTTCTAACATACCAAGCACAAATATATAGATTGTAAAATATCTCTTCTTGTTGTACAAATACAAATACTCTTTATGATCTATATAGATCATTATACTTCAATAATGAATAGAAAATGATGAACTACAACCTTCATACAACAGGTCATTCTTTAGTTATGGTATTTATGAATCTCAAATAGTATTCCAAAACCATATAATTCCATCACAATCATGGTAGAAATTAATAAAATTTATAACATTATTCTATTTTTACACATCCAATTTTGGTACCTCTTTAATCCTTACATTTATGGATGGATGAACAATCATTTAAAAAATGTACTATATTTATCCATATATTATAGAATTAACAAACTTGTTCTTTCTCCCATAATGAGAGTGTATTGAACAATCATAATCTTTAATCAACTCCAACCATATCCTTTGAATCATATTTTACTATATAATCATGAATATATTCTCCATTAATTTACTATATATATAACACAATATTATTAATAAATACTATTTATACATATTTTTAAATGAAAAATGTTTTGATGCCAACTCCAAATCATGGATTGGGTAATTTTTCTCATAAATCATAAATATTTTTGTGGGATAAAATATCACCATACCATTCTTCAAGAAGAAACATAAATACCCAATTTTAAATACATCACGAAATATTAAAAGACCTTATCCAATGTATGGTATTGTAAATATTTGTGCCCTAACTAACCTTCATTTCATCTCCTCGAAGGGTTCCTCACATAAATCTATATAAATGAACATGTCTCCCTTTAAACTCATATTTTATATTGGATCATATTTCTATGAACAATCATTCCCTAATCATTACTAGTATCCTCAAAACCCTTAAAAATTATAGATTTCAGTTACCATGGTTGGTCTATAATATTAATCATTTTATTCCATCTATATAGGATTCCCCAATATATCATCACATAAAATTATATAACACATGAATGTTACATTATAAAGACAAAATTCACATTTTATAAATTTATCACAAAGATTCACCTTTATCATGGTCTCCTTCACATTCCTCAAATGATAATAATGCTCTTGTTTCTCTTATAATATATAACAATATCACATATATATACAACCATATACTAATCAAGGTAGTCAATAAAGAATCTATTCATTGTATTCATTCAGATAGTAGGAGAATTGGTATGTCCATATGGAATTAATATATATTCATATTGACCCTAAATCATATGGAATGAATAATTTTGTTTATCTCTATTCCTAACCCTCAATTTATGGTATCCAAATAGGAGAACAATATCATAAAAAATGTTGAGCTCCCCATAAATGATGAAACATATAACCAATATAAGGTATACGATACATGTTCACAATATTGATCATGTTAATTTAGGATAATAAATTCAATGATACATTTATCCATCATTATTTTCAAAAAAATAATGGGTTAACCCCATGGTGATGAACTAGGGGGGTATGAATCCATTGTCACGATTCTCATTGTGTTGCTTCTTTAATTTTGGAACTTAATCAAGGGAATTCTATATGGGATCTTTGAAATAGGATTAGAAGTAGGTATGATATCTATTAAATACATATCATCAAAACTTTTTGGATGATTATGAATTTCATTACGAATACCATTGTCATAATATTGAAAAATACACATATCTTTAATGATGTATTTCTCCCCACCCATTTGAAATAAATATAAATCCTTAATATGTAGTAATACCCATAATACGTGTGTAAATACCATTGTAACTTCATAATTATCCTCACAAAAAATGAATATTATTGGATGGTTTGGAATAAAAAATTTGACATGCCTTCATTGAGAATTGATATTGTATCTATATACAATGAGTCAATCCTTTCCCAAAATCACATAAAATTCCACTGGAGAGATTTCAAAAATACCTGTAATAACCAAAATCAAATTTTATTTTATAAAAGTGGAGCTATCAAAATTAGATGTGATTACATAAAATTTAATAGGTTTTTCCATTAACTCACCATGTAATCATTTTGGTGGTAACATGATATCATTACAAAATTATTCAAATATAAAATTTGAGGTATATTGCGATTCAAAAATGAAAATTTTAAATATAGAGTTGTTGGTTAGTGTACCTTTAAAATTTTAATTATAATTACACACTATAGTAGTTGTGATAACATGATTTTACCTTTTTCCCCGGGAAAAATTGGTTTATAACATCAATCATCCCCATTAACATGTGATTTATATAATTGGATTGAATAATTCCAATAAAATGTGAATTTGAGACATTATATTATGAGTGATTAATTATTTAGATCTTTTTCATAATTCTATACATTAACTTGTCTCGTTATACAACATCAATATTTTCTCTTGATGATATTTATTTCCACTATTATAAGATTTACCACCACCTTAAGAAGTCATTCTCCACATTTATAAACAAACATAGAGTACAAAAGAATTATTTCCATCTTATATCGGTGGTATTTAATATTACAATTTCTTTGTAATTCCATATATTACTTATTATCAAGAAAATGATACTTCACGGTGACTGAAACAACATTTTTACCTTGGTAGGAAATAAAAATATATATTTATAGCCACAAATTTACCTTATAGATAAATTTAAATAGATAATTGGTGTTAAGACCCTGATATTTGATCAATAATGCATTTCAGTTCAATGACAACATTAGATGAAAACTAATAAAGTATTGTATAATTCTCATCATATGTAAAAATAAGTTAATTATGAATCTTCTTTATCACAAGTATTTATCTCACTCTTTTAATATGTATAATAAAAATATTTTACTTTTTTAAATAATAAACATATAATCTTGTACCACTGTATAGATTCAATTTCTTCATGATTCTAAGCGTTTTAGATTTGTTCTTACTATTGATATTCTTAACCATCCAAATGATAAACATAAAAAATATCTTTTTTAGAATACATAAACCAGTGAATGAAAAATATATTTTAAATGGTACCCATCCATCGCTCAACAAATAGTGGGCCAATACAAATACAATGAGATATTGGATAATCCCTCACAAAGGACTCAATAGAATTTTTTTCCTTTGCTTTTTATTTAAGAAGCTGAAAAATATTAATACCTTGAGAATGTTTCATAAACATAGAAAACAGATTAGGAACATCATAAACCATATTTCATTGGGTATTAAGAGGAAAATCAATTTTTATTCTTTTAAATTCAATGATACCATGATTTTTCTTGGTTTTATCTATTGATTAAAAGAATAAAATTGTTTAAGAAATAATAATATTATTAAATAATAATGCATTCAAGAAAAAAAATTCAAATGATGCCAAAATCATGGAATGTTATTTTTAATTTATTACATCTTGGTTTCAACCATTGTTATTCAAAGTAATATAATATTCAATTCCTTCATAATGGTTTATAATGAAAATGAGAATAATCCTACGTATATCCCTTAAGAGATACTATCCATGTTTTCATTCATATCCCCAAACATAATACACTAGGGTTGGTCATATTGACACACAATATACCAATTTTAGAGATGATACCCCTAGGTTCATAGGTTCTATAGCATAATCAACATTCTTATATCTATAATGGGATGGATTTTCTAGGAAATCAACAACATCTATAATTTACAAAGTCATTAGGATATTATTGTATAATTATAAATATATCTTGGTTTTTAAACGTATTCTCATATTATTAATATCCAATGATTAATTAAACAAGTATATGATACAAACTATAGAAACATTATAATTTCATAAAAAAATATTTCATCATTAGATATGTATATAGAATACATTTTACAAAGTCACACAAATTGGTAGTTATGGTATCATATCATTTATGTATAGATATATATCATATTATTCATGATAGATCTTGAATATATCCACGGAATATCATTCCAGAAATTTTACATCATAGGAAGACCATATTTAAAACCATTATTCGTAACAATGGGAAATTAATGATGATAATGTGTGAGATCAGATGATATGTATGGTTAAACATTTAATATTCAAATTAAATGATCATAAGAGAGCATAAGATGAAAAAAATGTTATGAGAATTTGAATATAACATATAATAAACATGTCAACTCTATGAATGATCATTAATCATAAATAACATAAATATTATTTTTCATAGAAAAATCGAATATTTGTTAGTGGTATGAATAATAAATATTCAATCACGAGCCATGAGAACAGATCATAAGCACATAAAATAAGTTTTTTTCACAAACACAATCATAGAAAATAATTTCCATAATAAAGGATAATTTACATGGCTATTATTGTTGATTGGTTTCAAAACCCATTCTATTAATTCTTTACTCGTGGTTTACTCTGAAAACCATCTAAATAGATAGAGTCAAATACTAAATTTGGTTATCTCCACATTTCAGTCCTTACAATAATAAGAGAAATTCATTATTACCCAAAGCATTGGAGGGGATTAATCTTATATTCCCACTTATTATATAATCATATCCATTCATATTTCTTCCATATGTAACACCCATTTATTTTATGATATATCCTTCTTCAAATAAGTTCACTTTCTTCAAAATATTATGATACAACGAAGACAACATCAAAATTACTTATAATATATTATTCTATAATAACCTAGTCAATGAATGGGAACTATGAATATACATAACCATGTTTTTTAAAAAAAAATGTATAGATATTTTATATAAAAATTATACTATTAAATATTTACTCATTTTTTAGTAATGTCATTATATGCTTAATAAATATATTTTTCCTAAAAAATGATTTTTTTGGATAATAATTAAATAAATTTCTAATAATTTTGTAAATTGTATTTTAAAAATTGAAGTTATTTTGAAATCATAATGTCAAAATAATTATAGAATGAATTTTTATTATTCTTCCAAAAGGATTTATCTTTTATTTAATAGTGGAAAATAATTATTTGTTTGTAAAACAATATTTTTTTAGAATTTACACTGTTAAATTTTTTATAAAATTAGTTTAAAATTAAATATAGTTTACTTATATTATTAATAATCTAATTATAATTCTTGGAATTAATTTTTGGTTTCATTCCGATACTATTTTTTATACTTATGAAATCATTTTTTCTCAAAAATTGATTTCATTGTATTTTATAGTATAAACTATAAATTAAATTCTGTTAATTTAGTCAATTTAATTTTATAAATTTTTTCCCATATTCGGAATTATAATTATTAGTATTAATAAATATACTAAACTTAATTTTTCTTCATAATGAGAAGTCCAAAGGTTTATAACATGTAATAATGGTTAATATAAAAAAAAATTATCGTGGGGTTAAACTAAAATTATATAAGACCTTAAAACATGTATAACCACTATTTTATTCCCATATTATGACTTTATACTATTCCATATTTATAAATTATCTATTATTGAGCCTTTTTTTATTAAAATATTGATCAAGTTTATCTTATATGAAATTTCATTTGTGTAAACTCCCCCACTTATAAAATTAAAATCCCACCCTCTCTTATTTACAACACATTGATCCAATAATCTCCCCAAAAATCTATATATTTCTATTTTAAAAATCCTTAAAAAATAAATATGGGTTATTTTCCTCTTAAAATTCTATTCCAAGAGTCCTTAAGTAAGGATATAACAGGGTTCAACTAAAGAATATATAATCATACTACCTGAAAATTTACATTTTATTTATATATATAACTCATTATAATTTATTATATTCCTCAAAAAATAATATATTATGTATTTAAAAAATAAAAAAAAATTGCCATTATTTTCAAAGCATAATTATCCTCCCACTTTTCCATTTAGTGGGAATCAAATGTATCATCGTAACATAAAAGTGGTTTGCCACCTTCATATATAAATAAAACCATTCATACTAACATTATTTCGGGTATGGTTATTATGCTATTTTTAATTTATATATATGTTATATATGAAATAAGTATTCTTCAATTGTTATAATATCATATATACATTATTCTATCTGATCAATTGGAAAAAAGTAAATGCCACTCATAAGTATGTGTGGAAAACAGCCTCTATGAAGTGATTCGATTTTTTTATTTATTCATTACATGTATAATAATAAAGTCATATTTAATGATTATATAATATATTTATGATTTAAATTAATTTTTATTGTTAAAATAATATATATATTCCTTTTTTTTGGTAAATGAAAACTGTTTCCACATGTACATACGACACACCATCTCTATGAATGGTGAAAATATTTTTTCTATATCTACCATTTCTATAGGAATTAGAATATCTATATAATATATATGTAGGATATATTTATCATGATTAAAAATTTTGATATTATTAAACCATGATATAGTACAAGTGCTGGAACTTCGTAATAGAAATTGCCTTGAAAAAAAAATTGCTAACACCCAGAAAGAACATTTTTTTCCTACAGATTTATTAAAAAATTAGTAATGAAACATTATAAGTGGATTATATATGATATTATAGGTATATAAATTTTCTTAATAATAATATAGTAAATTTTAATTTATTATCAATGTGGATAGAGTTCTTATGAATCATGTCGAACGTGGGAGAAGGGTTCATCATCTCAAAATATCTTCTTTGTAAAAAAATTTATGTTATACACTGATGTTATTTTATGAGAATGATATACAAACCATTTTACATGCAATATCATGAAAAACAATATGATCCAAATATTATAATTTTAATTTTTTTTTCATTCATGGGTCATATACAACAAAAGATACCAAAGCTGTAAAGGAAATCTCTTTCAATATAATTTTAATTTGGATTTTATAAGTTTGAATTTACATTGAAAACAATTACATGATCGATATATAATAAACCCATTTAATATTATACTCCTCCTGTTAAAAAAGTTATCAAAATGTTATAATACCATTTTCCTATAATTTAATATTAAATTGATAAGAAAAAAATATATTTTTTAAACAGTCTTTATTTCTTTATTTATATGGTATTGTATCCATACCTGACCATGTTTTACTTATAAATTTTTATATAATGTTTTTAATATTATACTATGATTATTTAAATTCCATTGTACCCATTTTTTACTTTCTATAAATTATTTTTTTGGAATTTTGATGTTTTTTTTCAAGGATATACATTTGTCTTTTTACAAAAATTTTGAAATTTGTATTTATTTAAATATACACATCTTGAATAGAAGTTCACTAAATAATGACATGTGAATAATTTAAAGCTTCTGATATGTTTTTCCAAATATATTTTAACATAAATTCTTTTTCATAACATTTGAGTATTTATTTTATTATAATTTAATACATTCCAATTTAAAAGTGACTTTTATTAATGAAATATTCTAGGTGATATTTTAATGAAATTTTATTCATATATTAAATCCCTTTGTGTTACATAATATTTATATGGATATGGTCCAATGATAAAATACTATATATTTTTTCTACAAGTATTATGATTATGACAATTTTTTTGAAAACTATTTTTTTCCATAGGTTATGCTATAATGAAATGTTAAAATATCTAGGAACCCCCTTTCCATTCCATATTTTATGATATAAGATGGATGTTTTATGATATTTATGAACATATATAGATATATTATACTAAAATTAAATATGTAACATGAATTATATATCCCTTTAATCTATTGGTTAATATTGTCTGTCGCATGGGATAATTAGGACTAGAATGGGGAGTAATCCTAGTTCATTAAGGAACTCTTTCCAATATAATAGTCTTTGCAGGAAACTGTGTCTAATGATATGATGGAATTGAGAGTAATCCCTATACAATATGGTGGTATTGAAAATGATCCTTTACTAAGGAAATGATTTAATCTACATATGTCTATTCAATATATTTTTTCAATATGGAAATATTATGGTGTCATGGCTTATGTAATTTGATTCAATTATACATTATGTCTTATGATGGACCAATATTTTTTATGACTCATGATTATGACATATGAAATAATGTATATGGTTTTCAAAATTTAATCTCATGTTATCATACACTAATGCACATGTTATTATAGTTGATCATTGAAACCCCCCTTGTTTACCATTATTGAGCATATGGGCTCATCGTTTATTATATTTACGTTTTTACAAAGATTTTTTGAATGTTTATATGTATGAAATGTTTATTAAGTGTGATATATATGATGAAATAAGTGGTATATGGTGTAGATATTATATTTTATAGTTCTTTATATACCCAACATTCCAAAACACAGAGACTCTTATGGTTCTAGTAAGGATAGTAATGATATTAATTGAATATTCAGATAATATGATGTAATATACAGGATTTAAATGGTTGGATTAAAATACCACATGCCAATAAAACATTCAGCTTCTCAAAATATCATAACCTATGTGAAGTCAATCATTTTCATAAACATGTCATCATTTCAACAAAGCATATCCCATAAAAATTAAATGGGTTTTATAAACATCTCATCATCATAATCGAAACCCATCATGAAAATAATAAGAATGGAATAATTAGATAATATACCTAATAAATAATATGTGACATAAAATGATTTCATTATACAAGAAAATTCCATTAAAAGATAACAATAATATTTATTGAGGAAAATAGAATTTTCATTCTTAAATCAATTATTTAGAAAAAACCATAATTTTGATGAAATTTTTACTTCTAAAAGAAGATTTCAAATATTTTAAAAAATATTAATTTAAATTTACCATCATGAAGGTTGGAAATTAGGTTCATGTAGTGTATGTTGAAAAATTGATTCTATTTGTATTTTTTGTAAAAGTAAAAAGATACTCATATAGAAAATAGAAACAAAATTCCAATTTAATAACTATTATATTTATTTAATAATGGTTATTATGGCCTTCAATTATAATATGGTAATTAAAAAAATATTTTAACGTTTTAATGAAAAAAATATATATAGAAGAAAAATAGGTCTAATGAAATAGTAAAACAAATTCAGTTTAAATTTAAAATATTATTTTCGTAACATAATTAATTAAAGAGAGGAAAAATAATAGAAAACATTTTATCTCATGAAATAAAAATATGATAAAAAAATTAAAACTGTTTCGTTAGATAAGGTTCATATAATTTCTCTCAATGGAAATTGAATGATAAACAATCCTTATTAAAATGATACAGAAACATAGGTCCATTACATAAAGTTTGAAATGATATATTAGTGATCTAAAATCCTTTATATTATTTTTAAATTTTTTATAAATATATAATTTAAAAATGAATATACCTATATTATAATATATGATACAATTATAAAATTTTAATACATAGTTATTAAAAATTACTTATTGAAAACGTCATCTCAGTTTTAACTATAGCATTTTAAATAGATGGTTGAATGTTTTAGTTTTGGAGCGTATGCATTGATCATGATTCCATAATCTATAGATTTTTAATTATAATTTAAATATCATATATATTTATTTTATTATTTTTTTAATTACCTAATAAATGTTGAGATAGATAAATAATTATTTCTACAATTTATAGATACATTAGGTAATTCCTGTTCATGAACACTATTTTTTTTTAATAAAAATAATAAATTAAGTATAAAAAAATATTTTATAATTATATAAAAAAATTATGTCATAAATTTCATTAATATAAATTAAATCCATAATAAAAAAACATCCATAAATTATAGTTGTGGTCAACAATTTAAATCACTATGGGGAGTCGAATGTTCACATGTACGTACATGTGATATTTTTATCTTTCATTTAATGAAAAAGAAGTTGGATAATTGAGGTTACATAATAAATATAAAATTTTACTATATATTTTATACTTATTTTTTCATTTCATAAAGTTAAAAAATCTATAGAAGAGGTAAATGTAGAAATAAAAATATAGCTCTCCCCTAAGACTTATTTATTTCATTGGGAATCATACTCTGGATTATACGTTACACTTTGAATGGATGTTATTTTTAATTGAAAATAAGATCTACATCATGGGGAATAAATATAATAAGGAATTATAAAAGGGGTTATAAATTCAAAAAGGCTCATTTATTATTGTGAATAGTGGGGGGAAGGGTCCTTTTATAAGAGAGAGAAAAGTCATACATGTAATTAGTTAAAATATTATACAATATAGATATCATAATCAAGTCTAGTAGAATAAAAAACTGTTAATTTGATGAAAATATGTTATAAGGTGAAAATAAACCCAATTAATCACATTTTAACATGTTTTTCAAAAAAATTAGACATTTCCTCCAGGATAAACCACATGAAACCCATTTAAACCCTAATTATGATAACAAGACATTTTATATTGATAACATAATTACATGACCAAAAAAATAAAATAGAATTATATATAAAATTCACGGTGATTCCAATTGTTTACTCCATTATATCATATAAAATTTATATAGGTGTAAAAAAGTACATTTAATATATGAATATAAAACACATGAAAATCATTTTATAGGAAAAATATATTTAAAGAGTAAAAATATTCATCTTGAAATATGGTTATAAATTGTTTTCCATGAATAATTTTTGTTAAATAATAAAACAAGAAATTTTCCAAAGTTTTAATGAAACCTCAAACTGAATGGAATCTTCCAACCATTCCATTAAATTAATATCCCCAAAAATGTATTCTCATTTTAATAAAATACAACATATCATAAAAAAGTCAATATTGAGTGCAATATATCAAAATACTATGTTAAAATACCCAATTTAGCCCCTTTTTAATTTTATTTTTTAATCCAAAGGATTGATAATTTTTTATTCCAATCATATAAGTTAATGTTTCAAAAAAAGTGTCGTTATTTTTTAAAATAAGTAATTTCAATAATTCTTAAAATGTAAAATATTTACAAAAATACAAAAAAATCAAACAAAAAAAATTAATTTCGATGAATCCAGAAATGATTTCTAAATTCTAAAATAATAATTTTAAAAGTGTAAAAAATTAAATCTAATATCTTTACCCAAATATAAATACAAAAATTTTTAAGGATTTTTTTTATTATAAAATTACTTAACTAAAATATGGGATCTTATTTATTATGAATTAGTTTATACAATTGTATTATATAAAATATTTATATAAAATGATACCTAATTAAGTATTTCCTATTCATACAACCCATTTGAGTGGCTAGTTTATAATAGTATCATTTAAATAATAATATTTTTTTAATTTAATATAGTCTTATTAAAGCTCAGTGTTCCATGGGAAAAATATATAAACGAAAAATAAATATATTTAATTATTTTTAATTCAAAAAAATCATAGGGGCTAAAAAAAATATTTTGTAGAAAAATGGTATCTTTTTTGTAATGTATCATATTTTCTATGTATAATTTTTGGATATTATATATAATGATTTCAAAACTATGCATTGAGATGGTGTTTGATTCATATACCCAGTGTCCATGGAACAACTATTTGAAAATATATAAACATATTTTATAACACACATGTACGGTTTCCATGAAAAATTTTAATAACTCATAAACAGGTACCAGAATTAGATATTCAAGGGAACTGTTGACTTTATAATAGAAATTCCACCTTATGTGCAAGATAACATTAGTCGGTGTGGGTATTTTGTGGAAAAAGAGTTTTGGTAAATAAAAGGAATGAAAATGTATAAAAAATATTTAATTAATGAAGTGATGTTTTCCTTAAAAAATATCATTTCATAGAAATCATAGAATAATCCACAAAACCATGGAGATGCTAGAGGACCTCTGAAGAGATGTTTGGAGAAGCCTCTAAGGAAGAAAACAATAGGTCATGGATCGATTGATTGATACATCCTTAGATTTGATAGAAATTACCAACAAACGAATCGATGCATCATTCCTGGACAGAAATTGAATCGAATCAGGGTAGGATGATATATCATGTGATTTTCATACTTTTATTAATTTTGGATGAATGTGGATCAAGTAAATGAACATAAATTGATATGTGCATCATCAGTAGATTTCAAATTGATGGAATTATTGTTGGTTTGTAGTTTTATCCCTCTTTGTTTATCATTCCAATAGAAATTAATTGATGCCGACATGAACACTACTGGAGGTCTGTTCCTAAAGGGTTCTATTTGTGATTTCTACCCCTTGTTCTCCATGTACATGACGTTATTTTCAATTTAAACCCCATTATTCCCATTATGAAATTATTGGGTGGTTCGGAACATGATCAGACCACCAGATTTGAGAAAAATGGACAACCGAGGCCATATCAGTATAGATCCGGACCTATGGAGATTGAATCTACACCAATTTGGTTTTTTGGGCATCAGAGGAGCTGAAATGGTCTATATATGGAACCACCAGTGAGGAATTGACAACTATACGCTGGTATCAGTCGTGGAGAACATGGAGCAGGTCAGGCCAGTAGGGCGGGTCAGGTGAATGGGGCGTGTTGGTTCTGCAGGT
Source organism: Viscum album (assembly GCA_963277665.1). Taxonomy (NCBI): domain Eukaryota; kingdom Viridiplantae; phylum Streptophyta; class Magnoliopsida; order Santalales; family Viscaceae; genus Viscum; species Viscum album. The sequence continues at coordinate 447,017,915 of OY728157.1, read as the reverse complement.
CCGGTCTGGACGATGGGTCGGGATGGACATGGGTTAGACCGAGGTCAGATACAAGGTAACTAGGGCAGAGCCTAATTTCACTTTCCCATGGGTGAAATGACTGTATGACTAGCCCACATGATATGATGACTAACTATGGTGGTCAACTATAATGTTTGACCATGACATTAGGTATGCACGATTCGGCAGCCCTATAGATAGTTTCTCTCAATAAATCATATCTCCTAAATGTGGTATCCAATATATAAGACATCAATGGATTTGATAACCTATGAGTAAGACCATAATCATTATACATGTTGATAATTTTTTTGGACCTGGATAGGTTGAGGGTGTTCCCATTTTTCGTTCCTCGAGGGTTCAGTATGATATTAAATCCACATCACTGTATTGTAATATCCTCTAGTGGCTGAGTCTCAGATAGAGTATGAAATCCATCACTAAGACAAGTCTATGATCCTATATCACCCCTAGTTGAGTCATTGAAATCATGTGACATCCTTGAACATAGAACTAAAACTCCATATAGTGGGACATATCGGTAGGGTATGTGGCATCATCCAATAGTTTTGGAAATGACCCGTTACATAGTAGGTTGATCTACATTGGGTATGTTGTATCCCCCGGTTAGTACTAGGTGTTATCTTGGATGTCCCTTAGTTATCGTAGGGAAAGAACCCTCTTAATGTATCCTAGTATTTCATGACCAATTCATTCTCTTTTGGTGGGGCACAAATGATCTAGACCTCTTCATTTAGTCACTTCAATGATATTATGGCTTGAGGAGTGAGTTCTCCCAGAATGAGCATGCTTCAATAAAAATATTTTGTCTTGTAGTTATTTATGATCCGGAAGTCTCTCTTGAGTGTATCTAGATATTAATGTTATATGTGTAGTAGATATATACCCATATAGAGCTAACTGCACATCCATTATTGTGTTTCTTTTTGGTATTAGGTTGGTCTTTTGAGTATTTTTGTGCTCAATCCTCAGTGGATTTACCTGAACATATTGTTTATTGTGCATATGATCTTTTTTTATTGATTTTTGGGATGCCTAGTACTAGAATATTTTTAGTATGACTAGATAGTCTATGGTATGTTTCTTTGGATTTTGTACAACAGTCTTAGTACCTTTATATTCAGGTTGGAATTGGGCTACATACTATTTGTGGTTGGATTATTTCTCACCTATTTACCTTCACTTACATATAATATATCACTTTTTTTGGATCATAGTGGTATTTATTCTTTGTTTACATAGTGTTTTATACATTTCTGCATTTTGGGGCTTGGAGATGTGTTCATGTGTAACAGATATTTAGTATAATTCCTCTCATTTGTGGGATATACCTACTCAGTGCTAGTCACCAGCCCTTAGACTATTGGAGTTAAGAATGTGGTAGTCACTTAATGGTCCCCTGTAGAAAGGGTCATGATAGGGTAGTATCAGACGGTTATAGTACTGCATTAGGACCGAGAATCTGTCATGTTGGTTTAGGGAACAAGTGTTATGTTTTTTGAGTTGGAATATTTGCCTTGGGACCCCAGTGTAGGTGCAATGGCAAAAATATCCATAGAGTAGGACTCTAATTTCACACTTTTTTTTACACTATACCAGAAAAAAATGGTTTTAGGGAAAAAACAATTTTATATACATAGTATAGGAATGGTTGTTTCTTTCATATCCTTCTTGATTCATATCTTGATAAATAATATATTGACAGTGGTACATCTTGTTTTCTATCATGATGTCTCTATGTGGACAACTAATCAGGATTCACATGCATGATAATGAGGATGGTCGGCCAAGTGACCATGCATCAGTATAGGGGAATGTATTAGAGATGGGGCCTCCACCTGGTTTACTAGATATACTACCACTGGTCAAGCAGCAACTACTACAAGAACTACCAGGTGAGGATGCACATTGGCTGAGTGTGTTGGCTGAGAATTAGAGGTAGTGAACACCCATGTTTTGGGGTAACATAGAACCCATGATGGTTGAGGATTGGCTAGAGTAAGTCAGCCATGTTTCCCACATTTTGAGTGTTCCTTATAACCATATGGAAGTCCATTATGTGATACTTCTTCAATTCTCTTTAAGGTGGTGGCGTAGATTGGTGACTCAGTTACACAACAAGATAGCTCCCTCGTGGATAGGATTCAATCGTCTCTTCTGGGAAGAGTTATATATTTCCATGTTGTGATCTATACATATATAGGAGCTTCAACATATGAAACAGTGCAATATGAGCATGGAAAAGTATTCAGAATGGTTTGTTGACCCTTTATGCTACTTCTTGGAGATGGTACGAGACTAGTTTATTAGGGTCCAGACCTTCAAACAAGGCATATAATGGCACATTAGGTCATCGATGGTAAACCTATAAAATACTAAGTATGATGGGGTACTTGATCAAGTACTTATAGGGAAGACTATTCATGTAGAGAAGACACATTTAGTGGAAGTTTGATGTCAGAACCCAGTAGATGAGACCTCAATAGTAGGTAGTCGATGACCATTACAGGGATCCAAGTGGTTCAGGTGCTTCAGGGTGAAATCCTAAGGCTCAGGTTCAAGGGTGTATGGATACCAAGGTGGCTAGAATCATCTAGGGGACAAACTACGTTACTCATGTGGATGTTGGGGACATATGAAATCATAATCCATGACCTTTTGTATAGATGATCGGGACACAGTCAAGAGACATCTAATGTAGAGGCATAGATATAATCAGGGTGGTCTATAGGGTGGTGGACCTAGAAGAGACGATGATAGTGCATCATGATGTGTTTATAGGTTTGACCTATAAACTCCACCACTCCCAGGTGTTGAATGTTTGGGTAATGGAGATGGTGGGTTGGGACAAGGCTAGATGCAGGCGACAGATTCTTATGACCTCCGGCCTCCATGGAAGATATGAGGAATGATATATGTCATTTTCACCCTAGATATAGTTTTTGATTGACATAGTTTCTAATCATTCTTTTATTTCCACAAAACATGTCAAAAACTCATAGATTCTGATTGAACCATGACATGACCCTTACGCTTGGGGACTCCTACTAGATGAAACTCAATGGTCAAACAATATTACATTCAGTGTTACATGACTCATAGATGTTGTAGTTTTATTTATGATCTCTTGGTAGATGAGTCTAGGCCTTATGATGTCATTCTTGGTATGAACTGGCTATCCATAAATCATACTCAGATTGACTATTTTAGGAATAGTGTGTGGTGTGTCCGGAGTAATTGAAACAAGTTTTTCATTACTGTTAAAAAGGTAACAGAAGCAGTGCCTAATGGAATCACACATTGGAGGGTTTAGATTATTTCTCATCAGTGGGATAGCCTCTCCCTCTATACAGTGGATGATATGAGTCCTCAGTTTCCTACAGTGGTGGCAGAGTTTGAGGAATTCATTCATGAATGTGTTCCCTGTTTACCTCTCCAAAGAGAGATGGACATCTTCCATGATTTACACCATGGGATGACACTGATATATACTCCTACATATCATATGGATCACATAGAGAATCATGATATAAGGGTGAAGTTAGAGGACTTGAATAATAAGGGAATCTTGATACCTAGGGTTTCACCCTGGAAATCCCCAATTTTGTTTTCCAAGAAGGAATAAAGAAGCATGTGGTTATGTATGTATTAATGGTATTGAAACTAGATGACTATGAAGAACATGTATTTTAGAGACCCGAAGCCTGACGTACATGGACATTACATTACTTTTGCGGAATACTTGGTACATAACAAAAACACACACACAAGGATCGTAATAGTTTAGTGTCTTTGGAAACTCGGAATATAATTTTCTAATCCTGGTGAAAGATCTTCAACATCTCCCCTAAAGATCATCCTTTTTTTTACCTAAACCTTTCTTTATATCTTGGTGAAAAGAAAACATAAAAGGGTGAGCTCAAATTCTTAGTAAGGGTAAACAACAGAAATATCAATTACATCATATTCAAAAGAACATAACATTTTGGAAATCTTAACCTGCAAAAGAGAGCATAATTTCATAACATGGGATAAATCATGGTAGTGAAATGTAATCACAATAATCATAACTTAAAACATGAAACTTTGTGGCATTCACACATAATCATAGAGATTCATTTCTTGTTAGTCAAGACTCATTGCCAAGACTATCTTAGTGGACAAAGTCCCATTCTAAATCGAGTAACCCTCGTTTCAGTCCTCTTTCACTGAACCGGTATAACCTACCATTCCATCCATGTCTATCTCATGAGATATAAAATCATTACCCAATTAATTGGAGGTAGATATAGGTCCCACCCATCTTATAATGAATCCTTTCTTATGTGTGCCACATAATCATAAACCATACATCATAGCGTAACCCATGTAATAAAAATGGAATTCTTAAACAACATGACATCATAAAACAATTCATATAAGATAAAGGAATTCATAAAAATATTTCCATCACAACATAATCAAACCAATGTAATAATAGGGATAAAAACAGAACCCTTTTATTATCTTAGATGGAAAATAATTTTGATAAAATACTTTAACTCCATTCTTGAGGAAAATATCCTTTCTACTTCAAAAACATTTTTCCTTTCATAACATGTCATACGACTTTAAATTAAAAGAAGTTGATTAAAAGTAAACATGAAAACTTTTAAAGTACATTTCTTGGAAATAATGTTTTAAAAATCCATTCATGTCGTATAAGTTAAAAAAACATTCTTCGTACTTTTGTCGGAAAAGTCAAAAAGTACCTCGTACGAAAAACGACAAAAGATTCCTTTCATACATATTACTAAAAACTCACTGAAGGGTAAAAATGGATTTAAAAAATTGTAGGTGGATGGAAATAATATTACATATTGATGAAACATGGATGTGGATGATAAAATACACCCCAGTAAATACTTACGAATAAACAATCTCGGATAAAAATGAGATTGTAATATTTTCCCTTACCCTAGGTCCGACTTGATTTGTAAGTGTCCGAAACTCCTGTATAATGATTTAAATAGTGTTATTGAATTATTCCAGAATCATAAATATTGATATGATATCATATATGGTCATATTCTTAGCTTCTTGTTAGTAATATTTCATTGTTACTTGTTACTCGGGTCTTTATTGCCTTTTGTTCTTATGCGTTTTTTGCCGAATAAATTCTTATTATTCTTTTACGGTTATAGATACCTTATATCCAGAATGGTATTAGTGTAACATATATCATATTTATTCATTCAATTCATTTATATAATTACTATTTAATGATGATCATGTAGAACGAGTCGCATCACATCGTGGAGACGGTATTCCGTACGTACGCACGAGTGATGATATCGTTCCTATGATCGTGGAATTGTATTGGATTACATATATATTGTTTCAGTATCAATATTACTCTATAATAATCATAAATAGTTACTCATTACACCATTATACCCATCCTTTTAAGGTGGTGGTGGAAAATAGATTACACCACGGCGTGGAGACGGTATTCCGTACGTACGCACGCGCGGTGATTTCATTTTTCTGTAGGATGGATTGAAGGTGAATTAGGGTTGTTTAATATTTATAATAACATATCAGTATGTAAGTAATACTGATGTTATTACTTTATCATGAAACAACTAAAGGAGAAGAAGTTTAAGAATAAAGAAATTGAAAAGATCGGTAATGGATATTACCTCTTCTTTGGAACGCTTCTTTGAATCCTCCACTTAGGGAATTAATATTGGTCTTTGAAGAATACCAGGACCTCTAGGATTATTCTAGGGAAGTGGATAGGAGAAAATGGTAGGGGTTGGCCGAGCTTGAGTGCTCAATTTGGTGTGAGGAGGAGGGGGAGGAGGTGCCCTTTTATAAGGGAGGAGAGGGGCACCTTAGGAATATCTCAAAATATTATTTTATATTAAAGTCAAAATCGGTTTATAATAGTTCCAAAGGTTTTTATTTCGAATATAAAGTGGGTATGGGTCGAAATCCTATCAAACAATAAGATTTAGACATGTTTAGGTTATTATTTTAACCTTACCAATTAGATTTAACTCTAAGTTAAATAATTTAACTTTTACCGTGTCTTTTTGTTTTCTTACACTATATGGTTAATACACTTACTATAACATGCCAAAAGAACCAAAAATTGTTTATTATTAATATATATATCCTTATCTATGTCATTTGGCTGATCCTTAGATTTTTAGGAATAAAATAACAATATTTGATTTAAAAAACTATTTTGTGTCAATTTTGACACTATTTGATATATGATTTTTGTGAAAGTCATAACAGAATTATATGTTCAAACCAAGTTGATTAAATCAACACTAATATATCATAGTAACCTAGAAAATTAGTGTAAGTCATAAAAAGTCTCAAATTACATTTATTTGGGCATTTATAACATCAATTCTGTCAATATTTCATTAATAAGACAATTACTGCATCATCTTTCTGTCATAACAAATGATAATTATTTAATCCATAAAAATTCTAAATAAATTCCTATGATGTAGATAATTGTATTAGCTTTCCGGAGACCATTCATGTTCGATGTTTCATGATGTTTATCACTAGATTAAAATTATTATACTTATAAGATTTAAGAAAGTGACATGTTGTCACATTCTTTGGTTTTAATAATAATTAAATTATTTTCATTGAAAAAATATAATTAAATTAATATAATCTGACCCTTAGGTGATATGGGTCGTTTATTAGTCATCCAATAGAATTTTGACATTTGTTAGGGTAAATTTAAAATATTATATTTACCCTTAATTACCCGATTTACCTTTAACTATGGTAAATAAAATTTACCGTAGTTACTATTCATAATTCCCAAAAATAAAAAGTATCATATTAACATAATTTGGACCCACTGATCCCAAATATTAGATCCATTTTTTAAAATTCAAAACACAGAAGCTGCAGAAATTAAATTAATATTAATCCTGTTGTCGAATAAAAACGGGTTTCTGTTTAAAACATTGCAAAAGATTGAATTGATTTAACTTACGAATTCATGGTAAAATCAATGCTATTGACATAAATTATATTAAATGGTAAAAATATATTATATTTATACTTTAAAACCATTCAATATTATAATTTAACCACATAAGATATTACGATGAAAAAAGTTGTTTTTAATTAAAATATAGTGTGTTTTTACTATTCATTAAAATGTGAAAGTTACCTGAATAATATGAAAATTTTATACAAAGTAAATATTTATTTCTTGATTCCAAATAAGAATTTTATTTTGTCAAATTGAACTTATAAACATGTCAAAAACCAGATTTAAAGTGGGTGCGCCATCCAAAGGCGGCAAAACTGCATTTTTTTAAAAATACTTATTTTACCCGAAAATTATATTTTGTTCTTATACTATGTTCTAGAAATGTGTAAGATGAATAATAATGTTATAAAATTCAAAATTTAGTTAATACTATTCATAATGGCTAGTTCATGACAATATTATAATAATATAACATTGTTTATTAAAACTCGGTATTGCGTACAACACACGCTATCGAGGAAGGTCGCGATTGCGTGTAATGCAAGCCAAGTCAGGGTTGTGTGTTGTGAAAGAATCCTTCGTTGTTTCGTATAACAGAATCCAACCATATTTCATTTATACATTTAATATATATATATATATACTCAATGTTGCGTAGAATAACTATTATCAAAATTGTGTGTAACACGGTCCAAGAATAGTGTTGCGTATACTGCAAGCTAATACGGTGTTGCGTATAGCGCAAGGTAATCTTTGTGTAGAATACAACAAACGACATTAATGAAATTAAAATAATATTTTTCATAAAATCTCGGGGTGTTACATTCTACCCCCCTTAAAATGAATTTCTCCCTCGAAATTCGTCGGGGTTATAAATGGTTTACTATTTGAAAGTATCTTTGATATAAACCCACATCGTAAAAAGGAATACCAAAACTTATCTTAAAAAAAAGTATGAAACGTAACGGTTACCCAAATAAACTAATCACTGGGTTTCCACATAGGTGAAAATATGGATATGGAAAAGAAATCTAACCATCATGTTCTGATGGAGAGTGGTAGAGAACATGGCTATGGAAAAGCCAGCAATCACAAAGCCATAAATTTGTGACAATCTAAGGTACCATCTGATTCATAAGATCACTAGGACAACATTTTTGGTTTTCAATATCGTTTCCCTAAAGTTGAAAATTTGCATTAGAATAAATACTTACGTTATTTTGGTACAATATCACTATTGTTCGTTCCTTGAACAATTTCCACTTCATCTCTTAAATAAATGAAGTTGAATTTGTTATTTGTGAAGTGTTAGCAGATCATGTTATAGAATGACGGGTCATTCCATCTGTCTCAAACAAAAGGTTTAGCAAAAATTATATACATAAGTTGATATATAGTGATATTAATTATATATGGTTCCTAAAATGGACTTATACATCATATTTCATACAGCGTAATATAATAAAAGTAGTTTCTACTAAACAGGGACTTCCTGTAGGCCAGTGGTAGGCGATAAAGGTCAGTCGCACTTCGGTTGTGGGTTCGATTTCCACAGCCTTGTCCGATGCGATGGGCTATCGCTCGTCCTACAGGTTGTCATTTTTCTAAAACTATATTACTATAACATCCCATCAATAATATCGAAAAAACTTCTATCCTTAAACAATACTCACTTATGTCCAACATAATCCATTCTAGTCTTTCGGCTTATCCATAATACTTTAGTCCACTTTCATAACATAGTGAAATTGATTACCATAGATTTAAAACAATTGTTGAACACCATATATCATAAGATATGTTTTGTTGGTCACATTCCAAACAATCAAAGTCCTTAATCATGTATTCTCTTGAATACCCATTGAAACTTAGTGAAAACATGAATGCAGTTAAAAGTTAACACTTTCCACATACCAAAATCCTCAATATTCTATATACTCAAACCATGATATCACTTAGTCCTTATATCAATCATGAGCTCATGAATACTATTAAACATTTCATTTTCTCTTTTTCCCTTCATTATGCGCATATCATCTTATTTCCAAAAAAATATCTCAATCACTTTAAATACCACATCAATAAATATTGAAATACTCAATGATAAAACATTATTTTGGAATCCCATTACATAAACACTTAATCATTCCACCACATCGTTGTCATATTCAACATTGCCAATAGTGATCGCATGTGACTTCCCTTTGTCCTTTGCCTTCAGTGGTTTCTCATGTTGATCATCACTAACCCTGGGATTAGGGCATTTATAAGCATAATGCCCCATTTACTTGCACTTGAAGCATTGAAGTGTTGGTGGTGCGTTCTCTGCAGTGTTTGCTTTATTCACATCATTAGAAACCTTTTTTCCATTACTTCGACACTCAGCTGCTCGATGACCTTCTTTTCCACACTTAAAACATTTTATAGTCCCTTTAAGACAGTCTCCACCATGCTTCTTTCCACACTTTGTGCATAAGGAAACATTCATCTTCTTTTCACCATTATTCTGAGATTTTTCCTTGAACTCCATCTTTCGTTTCTTGTCAAAACCATGAGATGGATATGTAACACCAACTTCCATTTCTACCTTGATAGCACAATGCACAATTTCTTCATAGCTACTGAAGTCTCTTATAGATAATGCCCTTCGAAGACTTGGTTTTAAGCCACTGAAAAATGGATCAACTTTACTTTCAGGTTGGATGATAATGCCAGATGCATACCTTGCAAGTCTTGTAAAATTCGCTTCGTATATACCAACAGATTCATCATCCTTTTGCTTTAGTTCAAGAAACTCCTTCTCCATCTTTGTTCGAAGAATACGGGGGAAGTACTTACTGAAAAATAAGTTCTTGAACTCGTCCCATTCCATGGACTCAATTTAATCCCTTTGCCTAGTATTCTTAATAAGATTCCACCATTGATCAGCATCACCTTCCAAACGATACACTGCTAAGATTACATTATCATGTTCAGAACATTGAGGAACTGAAAATATCTTTTCAGTGGTACTGATCCATTGTTCAGCAACAAGTGTATCAAAAGACCCACTGAAAGAAGGTGGACGTTGCCTCATGAAGGACTCAATAGAATATTGTTTTCTTCTCTGCTCATTTGGAAGTCCAGAATGATTCATAGCTTGTTTAAGTATAGAAATAAGATTTTGCACTCCATCTCCCATAACATTTGTTTGTTCAGGAGGAAAATCATTGCATTGTCCATTGAATTGATCAACACGGTTCCTTCGGGTTCCAGCCATCGTCTAAAACCCAAAAAGAATAGTGTGAGAGGCAAAAATCATGCTAGGGAAAACAACATAATAAAGGGGGAGTACCTTCAATATCTAACATCTTAGGTTTAATTCTATGATCGTTAGAGTAATTCTAGTACTATAACCTATACGTATACTTAACCTTAGGGACATCCCTAGACATACCTTAGAAATATCTCTAGGGATCTCACTAAATTTCTCGCATCCTAGTTTCCAAAGGTTGACTAAACCTTTCCTCTAATACCATCTGTAGAGACCCGAAGCCTGACGTACATGGACATTACATTACTTTTGCGGAATACTTGGTACATAACAAAAACACACACACAAGGATCATAATAGTTTAGTGTCTTTGGAAACTCGGAATATAATCTTCTAATCCTGGTGAATGATCTTCAACATCTCCCCTAAATATCTTCCTTTTTTTACCTAAAACCTTTCTTTATATCCTGGGGAAAAGAAAACATAAAATGGTGAGCTCAAATGCTCAGTAAGGGTAAACAACAGAAATATCAATCACATCATATTCAAAAGAACATAACATTTTGGAAATCTTAACCTGCAAAAGAGAGCATAATTTCATAACATGGGATAAATCATGGCAGTGAAATGCAATCAAAATAATCATAACTTAAAACATGAAACTTTGTGGCATTCACACATAATCATAGAGAATCATTTCTTGTTAGTGAAGACTCATTTCCAAGACTATCTTAGTGGACAAAGTCCCTTTCTGAATCGAGTAACCCTCGTTTCAGTCCTCTTTCACTGAACCGGTATAACCTACCATTCCATCCATGTCTATCTCATGAGATATAAAATCTTTACCCAATGCATTGGAGGGAGATATAGGTCCCACCCATCTTATAATGAATCCTTTCTTATGTGTGCCACATAATCATAAACCATACATCATAGCGTAACCCATGTAATAAAAATGGAATTCTTAAACAACATGGCATCATAAAACAACTCATATAAGATAAAGGAATTCATAAAAATATTTCCATCACAACATAATCAAACCAATGTAATAATAGGGATAAAAACAGAACCCTTTTATTATCTTAGATGGAAAATAATTTTGATAAAATACTTGAACTCCATTCTTGAGGAAAATATCCTTTCTACTTCAAAAACATTTTTCCTTTCATAACATGTCATACGACTTTAAAATAAAAGATGTTGATTAAAAATAAACTTGAAAACTTGTAAAGGAAGTTTCATGGAAATAATGTTTTAAAAATCCATTCATGCCGTATAAGTTAAAAAAAACATTCTTCGTACTTTTGTCGGAAAAGTCAAAAAGTACCTCGTACGAAAAACGACAAAAGATTCCTTTCATACATATTACTAAAAACTCACCTAAGGGTAAAAATGGATTTAAACAATTGTAGGTGGATGGAAATAATATTACATATTGATGAAACATGTATGTGGATGATAAAATACACCCCAGTAAATACTTATGAATAAACAATCTCGGATAAAAATGAGATTGTGATATTTTCCCTTACCTTAGGTCCGACATGCTTTGTAAGTGTCCGAACCTCATGTATAATGATTTAAATATTGTTATTGAATTATTCCAGAATCATAAATATTGATATGATATCATATATGGTCATATTCATAGCTTCTTGTTAGTAATATTTCATTGTTACTTGTTACTCGGGTCTTTATTGCCTTTTGTTCTTATGCGTGTTTTGCCGAATAAATTCTTATTCTTATTTTAAGGTTATAGATACCTTATATCCAAAATGGTATTAGTGTAACATATATCATATTTATTCATTCAATTCATTTATATAATTACTATGTAATGATGATCATGTAGAACGAGTCGCATCACATCGTGGAGACGGTATTCCGTACGTACGCACGAGTGATGATATCGTTCCTATGATCGTGGAATTGTATTGGAGTAAATATATATTATTTCAGTATCAATATTACTTTATAATAATCATAAATAGTTACTCATTACCCCATTATACCCATCCTTGTAAGGTGGTGGTGGAAAATAGATTACACCACGGCGTGGAGACGGTATTCCGTACGTACGCACGCGCTGTGATTTCATTTTTCCGTAGGATGGATAGAAGGTGAATTAGGGTTGTTTCATATTTATAATAACATATCAGTATGTAATTAATACTGATGTTATTACTTTATCATGAAACAACTAAAGGAGAAGAAGTTGAAGAAGAAAGAAATTGAATAGATCGGTAATGGATATTACCTCTTCTTTGGAACGCTTCTTTGAATCCCCCACTTAGGGAACTAATATTGGTATTTGAAGAAGACCAGGACCTCTAGGATTATTCTAGGGAAGTGGATTGGAGAAAATGGCAGGGGTTGGCCGAGCTTGAGTGCTCAATTTGGTGTGAGGAGGAGGGGGAGGAGGTTCCCTTTTATAAGGGAGGAGAGGGGCACCTTAGGAATATCTCAAAATATTATTTTATATTAAAGTCAAAATCGGTTTATAATAGTTCCAAAGGATCTTATTTCAAATCTAAAGTTGGGATGGGTCGAAATCATATCAACCAATAGTATTTAGACATGTTTAGGTTATTATTTTAACCTTATCAATTAGATTTAACTCTAAGTTAAATAATTTAACTTTTACCGTGTCTTTTTGTTTTCTTACACTATATGGTTAATACAATTACTATAACATGCCAAACGAACCCCAAATTGATTATTATTAATATATATATCCTTATCTAAGTTATTTGGACGAACCATAGATTTTTAGGAATAAAATAACAATATTTGATTTAAAAAACTATTTTGTGTCAATTTTGACACTATTTGATATATGATTTTTGTGAAAGTCATAACAGAATTATATGTTCAATCCAAGTTGATTAAATCAACACTGATATATCATAGTAACCTATAAAATTAGTGTAAGTCATAAAAAGTCTCAAATTACATTTATTTGGGCATTTATAACATCAATTCTGTCAATATTTCATTAATAAGACAATTACTGCATCATCTTTCTGTCATAACAAATGATAATTATTTAATCCCTAAAAATTCTAAATAAATTCCTATGATGTAGATAATTGTATTAGCTTTCTTGAGGCTATTCATGTTCAAAGTTTCATGAAGTTTATCACTAGATTAAAATTATTATACTTATAAGATTTAAGAAAGTGACATGTTGTCACATTCTTTGGTTTTAATAATAATTAAATTATTTTCATTGAAAAAATTTAATTAAATTAATCTAATCTGACCCTTAGGTGATATGGGTCGTTTTTTAGTAATCCAATAGAATTTTGACATTTTTTTTGGTAATTTTAAAATATTATATTTACCCTTAATTACCCGATTTACCTTTAACTATGATAAATAAAATTTACCGTAGTTACTATTCATAATTCCCAAAAATAAAAAGTATCCTATTAACATAATTTGGACCCACTGATCCCAAATATGGAATCCATTTTTTAAAATTCAAAACACAGAAGTTGCAGAAATTAAATTAAAATTAATCCCGTTGTCGAATAAAAACGGGTTTTTGTTTAAAACATTGCAAAAGATTGAATTGATTTAACTTACGAATTCAAGGTAAAATCAATGCTAATGACATACATTATATTAAATGGTAAAAATATATTCTATTTTTACTTTAAAACCATTCAATATTATAATTTAACTACATAAGATATTACGATGAAAAAAGTTGTTTTTAATTAAAACATAGCGTGATTTTACTATTCATTAAAATGTGAAAGTTACCAGAATAATATGAAAATTTTATCCAAAGTAAATTTTTATTTCTTGATTCCAAAGAAGAATTTTATTTTGTCAAATTGAACTTATAAACATGTCAAAAACCATATTTAAAGTGGGTGCACCATCCAAAGGCGGCAAAACTGCATTTTTTGAAAAATACATATTTTACCCGAAAAAATTATTTTGTTCTTATACCATGTTCTAGAAATGTGTAAGATGAAAATATAATGTTATAAAATTCAAAATTTAGTTAATACTATTCATAATGGCTAGTTCATGACAATATTATAATAATATAACATTGTTTATTAAAACCCGGTATTGCGTACAACACACGCTATCGAGGAAGGTCGTGATTGCATGTAATGCAAGCCAAGTCAGGGTTGCGTGTTGTGAAAGAATCCTTCATTGTTTCGTATAACAGAATCCAACCATATTTCATTTATACATTTAATATATATATATATATACTCAATGTTGCATAGAATAACTATTATCAAAATTGTGTGTAACACGGTCCAAGAATAGTGTTGCGTATACTGCAAGCTAATACGGTGTTGCGTATAGCGCAAGGTAATATTTGTGTAGAATACAACAAAAGACATTAATGAAATTAAAATAATATTTTTCATAAAATCTCGGGGTTTTACATGTATCCAATTCCATGGATCAATGATCTATTTGATCAATTGAAATGGGCACGATGGTTATCAAATTTCAAACATAGATCAAGCTATCACAAGTTATGAGAAAGGGATGTGGATATACAGCAGACATCCTTCAGATGTTGTTATGTTCACAATGAATAATTATTCATGCAAATTTTTGTAATGAATTCCCCATCTGTGATCATGGTACTCATGAAATGAATCATTCTGTCTTACTTAGACCTATTCATGGGGGGTCTTCATCGATGAAATCGTAGTGTACTTAGTGTTAGAGGAGGAGAAAAAAAATTCACTTGAAGAAGGTATTAGATACACTCCGATAGAACCGAAATTATGATAATCCCTCAAAGTTATATTTTATTATTAGACAAGTCCATTTTTAGGGACACATCATCTCAAAGGATGGAGTTGCAGTGGATCAAGTGATGGTTGATGTAGTGATTTCATGGAAGGAATCCATGAGTGTTATTATGGTACACAATTTCCTTGTGTTAATAGAAAAATGTCAGAGGATTGTATCAAACATCTCCAAAGTGACTGCACCATTGATAGAATTGTCATGAAAGTGTCATATTTTCTTGTGGATAGAAATGTGGCAGTATTTCTGTGAAGAGATGAAGGAAAGGGTGACGATCTCTCCCATCCTAATTTTTCCAAAGGAAGGGGTGGAGTACTTGGTGTTTTTTTGATACATTAGGGCCTAGAATTGGTAGTTTCCTAATTCAAAGGTCAGTGGTGATTTCCTATGGTTCATTCTAGTTGATGCCAAAAGATAAAAACTACATGACCCATGGTATTTTGATAGAAACCATAGTATTCATATTGATGATGTCATGAAACAAACTAATGGGTGAGAGGTTTATCATCTAATATGACCAGAAGAGTCTCAATTACATATTCTTATAGAAGGACCTAAACTTGAGATAGTGTCATTTATTAGCGTACCTTGAGGACTACGCCTTTTTGATTGTCTATACTCATGGTAAGGGGAACATAGTGAAATATTATCTCATAAAGAAATATAGTTTGAAGATTTTTAATGAGGCGTTAGAGTTTTTGGCCTCATTACTATTATCCATCATGGATGTATATATAGAATCGTACCTATATTCAATGGTTTTCACCCCTCCACTATTATTGCGATTTAGGGATGTAGAACATGGGGATAGTGACTGGAAGATTGTACACACTCATATGACTGCATGGAATACTTATATTGGATATTAAAAAGTTTGGATAACACCATTCTTTTTAATGGACCCATAGATGTACCAATGGGGTTACAGGAGGAGGTAACAAGGAAGTTTCATACATAACCTTTAGCGGTACATTCTAGTGCGGCGATGATGTACCATGACCTAAGACCTTAGATTTGGCGGCTAGGGATGTACAAAGGAGTATCATAGTTTGTTTCTTGATGCCATGGTTTTCAAAAAGTGAAGGATGAGCATTAGGTTCCCGTGGGTTTAACTCGACCAATTGAGGTTCCATAATGGAAGTGGGATAGAATATCGATGGAATTCATGATGTGTTTACAACATATGTGGAGGGGACATGATGCCATATGGGTGATCATTGATCGAATCATCGTGTCATCTCACTTCCTATGAATCTGAGAGTAGTGTTTAATAGATATATTTGTATGCCTCTATATGTAGAATATAGTTCAAATACATGGATTCCCATTGATGATATTTTTACTTCATGTTTCTCGCATTACATCCCAGTTGTGTAAGGGGTTACAGGAGGCATTTGGGACCTAGCTACGCTTGAGTGTAGTGTTTCACCCTAAGAAATATGACTAGACTGAGGATACCATTCTGGTTCAAGAGGATAGGCTATGGTTTTTCATTTTATAATTTTGACATAGTTGTGGGGTAACCTACCTATGTTGTCGTTTTCATACATCAACAACTTCCATTGAACCAAGGGAATGGCACCATTTGGGGATTTGGGAAGGTGACCCCGTAGGTCACCATATTGCAGGACTGAACCAGGAGATTCATCACCGAAGTGCCTAGAGTTGGTGCAAGCTAAGACAAATAAGTTTCAGATCATCCATGAGTGAATGAATAATGAAAAAATCTGTCATATGTCTTATGCTAATAAGAGACAAATGATTTTGGAGTTAGAGGAAAGAAAGCATGTGTTCCTTTGGGTTTCACCTTGAATTGGATTACAAAGAATTGGCATGGGTGGAATTTTATCACTAAGGTTCATCGACCCATTCCAGATACTGTGTAGATGTTGAGAGGTGGAATACCATTTTTCTCTACCAATATAGTTATATTGTCAACAAGACATCTTCCATGTGACATAGATGAGTAGTTACACGCATAAACCAGCACACATCATCGAATGGGATGATATTGACATCATGGATTGGGTGACCATTACTGAGAACCCAATGGAGATCAAGGATCTTCATGATATGATCCTTTTTTGATGAATTTTTCCATTAGTTTGTGTCTAGTAGAAGAGTAATAATCTCTAAGAGAGAACATGGGAGTGGGAGTCTCAGATTCATGCTCAGTACCCTCATCTATTTGAGTAGCCCATATTTTGGCTTTTCTAGGATGTAAAGCCTCAAGGTGGGGAGAATGTAACATTAATGATTTTCCATGTATTATTTTTTCATGTTATAATTAATTATTTTGATACTAGTGGTTGAGAAAGAACATTATTCTAAGGCCCATTGTTGTTGGAAAATTGATTGAAAAAATATTAAAATATTTAATTTCACACGAACAGAGTTTTCCTAAAAAAGTAGAGTAAATCATAAATGGGAATCCATATTAGAAGTGTGAGGGAACATTTGAGTTATTAATATTATCTTCACCTTAGGCATGATTTACATTTATTCAGTGCATGTCATCTGTTTAAAATGAATTTCGGCGCATAAAAGAAATAAAATTATTGTAAAATTTTTTTTGTCGACAGTTCAACCTTTTCATTTTAGAGTGTCCATATAATAATATCCATGGGTTAGTTGCATAACCCTAGATACACCATTAGAATTATAGAGTGATATTTGGATAATCCTCTTTTGAGTACGATGATAGATCATGGATCAATCGACAGAAACAACCTCATATTCATAAAATATTTCCAACAAATGAAACGACACATTGTTCCTGGATAGAAATAAAACCAAATTGATGTAGAATGGTTTATCTAGTGATTTATGTCCCATTATTAATCATGGATGAACATAGAAGATGTGTAGGGACCATGTTCCCATGACTCATGGTAAGAAGAATGACCACAAAAGATGACCACTGTGGTCGACCATGACTGTCAACTACGGCGGTAGGTCTACCGACCCAGGTTGGCCAATGAGCAGTTTCTCTTAATCGAGCATATTTATAAAATAGATCATCCAATCACTGACCCATCTACGATGTTGAGGAACCGAAACTTATTTAGTAATTTTGAGATAAGTGGGGAGTTTGTTTTGGAACATAATAGGATGAGACCATTATGTTGGTCCTTTATTCGATGGTTTAGTATGACATTTCATCCATGCCACTGGTCTGTAGTCACCTCTTGTGTTCAAGTCTCAAATAGAGTATAGTATCCCTCCCTTATATTAGAGTACGATCATCTATCAACCCATGTATAGTACTTGGAATCACGTAACATTGTTAGTCGGGGCATCAGTCTTCCATCTAGTAGCCCATATTTGTAAGGTATGTGGAATAACCCAAATTTACAGTGCATGGTCCAATATATAGGGGTTGATCTAGATTTGGTATGTGGTATCCGTCAGTTAGTTCTTGACAAGACATGTGGTGTCTCCCATTCAGTTCTAGGTGTGATTACTCTCTATGTATTGTAGAATTACTTGAAAAAAACATTCACTTTGGGTGGGTCCCAAATGAGTTAAACATATTCATTGAGCACCATTATTGATATATTGGATCGAGGAGGGAGATCTCCCAAAACAAGAATACATAGAGAATAATAATATTGATATAAGATGGTATTGACTGTCTGATGGAGTTGTGTCTCTCATAAGTATATCTGTATATTCTGGTTATATGTGTGGTAGACATATACCTCATTAGAGATGATTTTACTTGAATTTTTGTATTTTATTGTTGTTTCGGGGTGTAATATTTAATATTGTTACCCTCAACCATGCATGGGATTTTCCGACATGTATATCTTTTTTTGAATATGATCAACCTTTTGATGGAGTCCTAGGTAGACATGGACCAGATGGTTCTTTTTTAGACCAAGAAGAAAGAGGTGTGTTCCAACAACTTTCTGATAGTAGTCCTAATACATTTACTTCCAGGTTGCACTTTTTCTACGGACTATATGTGGTGGGATTTTTTTGGTCCTCATTACATTCTAGTACATTTAGTGTCATACTCTATTGTGGGATCTTATTGATATGGATACATTTTTAGAAATTTTTTTTTATATTTCATAATTTTGTGGATTGGAGATGTGTGTTTGTGTGTATAGGTTCTTTTGTATAATTCCTCCCATTTTGGGATATGCATAATTGATTCTAGTAACCATCCCCTGGCCTATTGGAGGTGGGATTTGGGTAGTCCTGACATGAGACCCTCTGGGAATGTTCATAATAGTTTTCATGATGAGAAACTAATGAAAATTTCATTAAGTAATAAGAATAGTAAGAATATTTTTAAGGTAAAATTTTCACAACCAAAAAGAACAAATCAATAATCAAGGTATTATTAACATGATGAAAATATTCAGAGAGTGGATAACAATAGAATATTTACATTGACAAAATTAATGGATTGTAGTTTCCATGGCCAGACGATATCTTGTTGATGTGTATAAGAGATCTCTATATGTTTATAAAACATTGGAATGTTGTAAAGTTGATTTAGATATACAAATTTTTCTATATTTTTACTATTTTTAATTTTCTACAATTGTGAATAAATAATTTTATTACAAGTATAGAAGAAGAATATTTTTTTGTTAATGATAATATAAAATGGATAAAAGTAAATATAATATATTTACCCTGAAGCATCAATTGTACGATCCTAATAAATAGTGAAAAAATGGCCTAAAATAATTTCTGTCTTACAAATAAGTAAAAAAGAATTATTGAAAATGGAAATATGGTATAAATTTAATTAACAGAAATAATGAATAACAACACCTAGGTTTTAGATAGTAGTGGTTTGTTTCATGTGACCGATAATATGAAAATATTAAAGAATGTAAAAAACGGAGTTGATAAAAATTTGTAGTTATGAAATAATGGAGAATTAATCATAAATGGAAATTGATCTAATTTTTTTATGGAGATGATTCACTACAAGATATTCATTGTTTACCATATGTTTACTAAACCATCGCAAAAAAAATAACTAACTTATCATGAGGAGGTATATTATAAACAACTGTAAAATATTATGTTTTTATTAAAAAACACACCATTCCCCATGACCCACCATTTTTACTCCCAGACCCCCCCCCCTCCCTGACTTAGAACCCATGATCATCGGTGCTCCCAAGACCTCTATTGTGCACCACATTCTTCTCTGATCTCCCCTACCCCCTCGACACCAATCCCATGCACCACACCCACTCGTAGATGCTCCTGATACATCTCCTATTCCCTAATATTATTTTTTGATATATCCTTCAACCTTGATTATGAAACCATGAACCACCATTCTTCACCCCTCACTATTGGTTAGGAATCTCTTGAGCTCTCTGATCACCCCCCCCCCCCATGATCCCTTTCTGACACAGCGATCACAACACCCAATCATATCTTCCCCACCCTTTTCATCACCTGAGACTACATTCTCTCCTGATAACACTCTTTTTCATTGAATTCACTCAAGCCCACAACCAAGATGCGGTCATATATGTGTTATTTATCACATTATCAAGAGTGTCACATTTTAGTAGGTATTTTTGTGAATTTATTATGATAATAATTTCATTTTATTCTTATTCTTTTCTACTCTAATTTGTAAAAGTATGTCTATATGTGATAACCTTGATGTTTTTTAAGTGTTTTATGTGGTGTAATAAGTACCTCTATATTTGAGGCCGCATTTCCCTCATTAATAGTGTGTTGTTGGTTATACCCATCGGTGCACTTTCTTCTATTAATGTCCTGATGGGATTTATCACCGACATTGTAAACCATTTTGATGGATTCATTAGGGACCCTCTTTAATAAAAGAATAGAGATTACTATTGACAGAGGATGGTGGAAATGACTACTGGGGAATGTGGTATCAATGTTCATAACCTTTAAGATACTCTCACCTTCATGAATTCCAAGCTGGACTAGGTTGTCCTGGAACAAAGAACTCTTCCGTGTAAATCCATTCACACCCAGCATAGAAATCAGGACTATGTAAAAAGTCAGTGCTCCCCATGCTGGACTGTCATCTCATGTCTCATCTCTGAGCTTCTCTCACACTCTCGCTAGATCATTGGGAGTATATATATTTATTTCTAGCATCACAACGGGGCTTGGGAGGTGATTTGGTTCTCAAGATGCTATACTCAGATGCTATATTTTAGGGAAGCTAGTTCTTACCCCGCCCTCACCAAAGTGGTGTTGGGTGAGGACACACAAGCCTTCCACAACCTCATCAAGCTGACATTGGATCTAGATAGATGTGTGTTCACCCCCTCTAATTCGGGGACATTCAATACTTAGGACTTCCTTCACACCAGAGTTATTCAGGATACAACAGACATATATAATGAGTTACTATGGACCAATTTCATTCCATTGAAATATAATTTCTTGTTGTGGTGGATAAGATGTATGGTGATCTCCACGAATGAAAATATCAAAGGTTGCAGGATCCCAAATGTTTTTGGATGCATATGATACAATTATTGTAAGGAATAAAGTTCATAGAACATATTAATTATGGGTTACATAGAATTTTCTATATGGATGTTTTTTTGTTGATGTTACTAGTCTTTTTAACCACAAAATGGTTGACCACTCATTCTAGGATTGGTGGTTTCAATGTTTGGGAAACAAGCTGACAAAGAAGATGCAACACACCATGATTCCACATGATGGGTGTTGGTACACTTGGAAGGGTAGAAACAAGGTGATGCATGATGGGGTATAATCCCTGGGTAATTATATCATCATAATATTGTGGATCATGTTCATTAATTTTTATAATATCATCAGTAACTGGAAGAAGGCTCCCACTCTCTAATGGATGAATACACATTCTCTAGGGACCCAGCCTGATATCAATAATTCCAGAGGCCATTGGGTTCACTGTAATCCCCTTCCAGGGGCCATAAACTCAATAGATATGGATCTTGTAGCAAGGGGCTATTGTGAGGTGGGGGCTAATCAGGACTCCCATCGATCAGTCATTTTTGTATTTTCTTCTCACATGGTCCATGTATCCACTCTCTAAGTCACGACTAAGGATCTACTCATGGGGTTAATTATTTTCCACCATAAGGGTATGGATCTTTCTTAGATTGAAACAGACTTCAATATTCATCATGATTTATTTCATGTCCTCCGGACAACTCCATGTTCCATTACCTTCATCGTCCGAAAGTGAAAGGGGATAATTATAAAAAACACTAAGGTAATTTACTAATGGCCTAAGGGAATCCAAAGAGTGGATCACCTTATATCTCTTGAGGTCCTAGGTTCTTACCCAATATGTTTACACAAGGTCCACAATCTAAAACCAGAGGTGGTTAACCTGATTATAGTGGATTCCCTCAGCCTATACTATTTTTGTCACCTTAGGATTCTTTCCCTCTTCTGTGGTTATATTTCTCATAGAGTTTTATCTAATATAATAAAAATTAAAATGATTATGATGATGTTGATTCTTTTAATGAATTTATGTCTATTTTTATATGGAGTTTTTTGAATCTTATAACTTAAATGTGAGATTTTAAATAGTGGAAAATGATTTTTCATTTCTATTCCATATTGTTAACCCATGTTTCCCACTTTATAAATGAGATGTTTTAGATATGTGTGTGTGAGAGAGTCACAATTTTTCCTCTTGTTCTAAATCTTATTTATATGGAATTTATCCCCCAAGAAATATGTAATATATTATTAATTATATGGATGATGTGAAAGGCGTTACTTAATATAAGGTAATTGCATTAGATATGAGATTTATATACATGAATATTTTGATAGATCTTGGTCATATGATTAATTTATTTTCTCAAATTTGATTTTATATTTCATGGGAATCCAAGGCTAAGACAAATATCATGCAACATGAGGTCATTCCCACATCTAAACACCCATTAGTGGAATAATAAGAATACACCAAATAAGAAAATGTTACCCAGGACCAAGTATAAAAAATGAAAGAGCTATATACATATAATAGTTAAGATATATGGTGTGAGCTAAACATTCCCAATAGGATTTCAACAATTAGTTTTTGAAATTTCATTTTTCATAATAAATTTCACAAACACATAGTTATACACCATTTCAAGAAAAGGTTTTTATTTGATAAAGTGTTAGGAAAAAAATATCATATATTCCCAATTAAAAATTTAATCACCCCTTTATATACCAATAAGGTAAAAAAAATTAAAAAATTAAAATAATAACATTCATCAATGAAAATATAGATTTCTAACATATAATGATAACAAAATTTCTATGATTTACATTTTTATGTTTATCTCAAATCCCATTTTCATAAATCAAAAGTCGAACCACCACATTGTAAGGTGTTATTTTATATCATAGTGGTATATACCCATAATTATTTATATGAAATATTTTTTTGGTTGTGAATTAGTTTTTTTGGTTTATGAAAAATGATATAGTGGTAGATATATTTGGAGTAATATTTTCATGTTTTTACTGTTTTAGAAAACACATGTATATGCTCTTGTTCAAATTTAATGGAAAAATAAGGGAGACTATGATTCACCATATGGAATGGTATTAATGGTGTTATGGTTCTTACCAATGATGGAATATCTTTAACCGTTATGAAGATCAAGTGAAAAAGATATTTTGTAGGCTCTGTAAAGGGTGTGAGGGATTTATAGGGTAATAAAAATTAAAATAAAAGAAATATGGTATTTTCATGATTTTTTATAATTTGATCTATTTTCGTTATAGTTTCAATAAATAGGGTTTTATATATTACACAATCATCAAATGTTCTACCCCAGAAAAATTCAGTAATTTTTTAGAATTTTGGAAATTTTGATAACACATGGTCTTAATATAACACGATTTTAATATTAAAAAAACAAATATTTAAATGGTTCAATTTTTAACCTCCTATTTAATACTAATTTCCTATAAATCAAAAAAAAATTAAAATCATTAAGGATATTCTTATTTCATAAATTTTATGAAACAAATTTTAATTTATATATACTTTATATTTATTGTCTCTTTATATTTTGTGATAAACAAAACACTCATTGATGGAATAAATAATTAAAATGAATATTTCCAATACATTATGAGTTTACATTTAGTAATATTTGGATCATAGTGTGATTTGATAAACTAATGATTTCTATAAGGTATGTTTTATAATAAACCCAAATATAAAAATACAATTTTGATTATTACTGTTTTTTTGAGGACTAATTACCATGTTTCTCAAATTTTGAGAAAATATTCACTAGAAAAAAACCAATTTATATTACAATATATTATTTATTAATTCAAATTTTTTACATCTTTAATAAATATGGAATATTTTTAATTCCAACTCATGCCACTTTACCATGTTTTTCCAGTATCACTTTTCCTACATAGTAATAATGACGTGTTTTCATTTTTTAATAATGTGTTAGAATATTCTGATATATATGGATAAAATAAGGACCAAATTACTGAGGAATGAACCTCAGTATTCTAAGGGTTTGGAGGAGTTTCTAGATTTTTCAATTTCATATTGATCTATTTATAGGAGAAAAAGATGTCCATGTCGTATATTTAAATTCAGATGATGGTTGAAGAGAGATGACATTTATGAAAACTTAATATTGATGAAATCACTTAATTAATATTTTTTGTTATATTTGAAATAGATAATTGATCATTAAATATTGTTTTATCACTAGTTTTAATCGAAATAATGAGCTCCTAACATCATTGATAATGGAAAATGAAATGAAAAACCATATAAACAATTCATTTAGAATTGTAAGACACTAACATCAACATAAAAATATATCAGAAGAACTAGTTGATTGTGCTACATATAGAAACATGAATAGTGATGTTATTGAGACTATAGGACAACCAGATCATGATTTTAACATATCATCGGGTCCTTCAATTTATTCTACAGAGTCTAATGTAATATGAAACATTATTGAGAAGACAAATGTGATTCATGGTCTAGTTGGTGATGGAAATCAAGAGTTGTATAGGGGATGATTGAAATATTCAAAACATTATTTTTCTTCTGAATTTATACAATATCAAATTCTATTGTGGAATAAAAAATATAGTTCTTTCCATGACATTGGAATTGTTTCATGATACATTTCATGATATAGTGATCCCTTATAATTTTTTATGATGTGAAAAATGTTGATTAAAATATTGTTCTGAATTATTCAAAAATATTATTGTTTCCCAATGATTGTATAAATTTATTGGGGAGAGGATTCAAGAAGATTGGATTACATAAATGTTCTACCCCTATATAGAAGTCATTAGGTGGTGTTTGAAGTCTAAAACAACATAATACTACGATGATTATGAAAAAAAGATAAACACATATATAGTTTTTGTGTTAATTTCCATTAAATCCTTGATTTAAATGATTATTCATGTCAACAAAACTGACTGAGAACATGAAGTGACATTCTATACATAATAAAAACGAATTGTTAATGAGATATCCAAATGATTCACAATAATGGTATACATTTGAGTCATTTCATCTAGATATCTCATATTATCCTATGAATGTTCTATTGGGATTATATTACAATGGATTCAAATCATTGGTGACATTTAGAACTTGTTTTAATATTTAGAAGGTTATTTTGAAACCTTATAATCTACCTCTATGGATGTGTACGCAAAAAAAAATTCATCACAATGACTATTCTTGGAAAACAAATTCCTTTAAATGATATTGATGTATACTTGTAGCATCTAATTGAATAATTATAGGAGTTATGTGGAAACACTGTTGAGAAATATGATTTATCTTCTAGAACAATGTTTAAAATTCATGCTTCTTTAATGTGTACAATTGGTGACCTCCCTTAACATCTGAATTTAGATGGTTGGAAAACATACACCGGTTATTTATGAATTGTATTTAATTTTTTTTGAGCCCAAATGACTACGTTCTAGTAAAAAATGAGTATTTATGTTTCATAAAATATTTCTTGATGCATCTAACATATTTCAATTGACAAAGTCAAAATTCAGTGCGTCTAGTGGTCATAGAACACCTCAAAATTTGTTGAGCATTTTTGAAATAAACTACAATCTAGAAAATTTAGAGACATAATTTGGGATGGTGCATTATTTGGATGATAGTGGGAAAGTAGTTCAAAGTACATCTTCATGTGAAATCAAAACACAAAAATGGAAGAAAAAATTATATTCTTCAAATATTGGTATCAGAAATTTAATTATTTTTGGGATAGTCTTGAGGTTATGCATATTAAGAATCAAAATTGAGAAATTTTTACCATCACAATTCTTAATGATAATAGAAAATTGAAGGACGTTTTCTGTTCATAGAATGACTTACCGTCAATGAACATAAACTGTGATCTATGGCCAGACGAGAATGGAATGTATGCATTTCCAATATTGTCAATGGTAATTAGGCATAGATATACAATCATTTTAATTTTGAAACATGTGATGGTATGTAATGGGTATTCATGTTACATATTAAGTTGTGTTGACATAGATCATTTTATCCATTACTACCATTGTCATTGCATACATTATTACAAAAAAAGGTTACTTCTATTGTACTCCAATTTTTCAAATTATTTAGACAGCTATGTGAAAAAATACTACAACTATTTGAGCTCAATAACCATTTGAAGTGATTTTTATTGACACTTTTTTGTAATGAACATGATATTTCTTATATTTTTTTAACTTTAATGATGCATTTAATTGTCCATGTGGTTGTTGAAGCTAATTTAGGAGCCCTAACACATTATTTATGTATGTATCCAAATGATAGGTATATTAATTATATGTTTTACATTTATGTTAAAAATTCATGAATCTTCATTTTTTTATTCTTATTGTTTTCCTAGATATCTTGGGCATTTGAAATACTAAATTAAAAATAAAGATCAACAAGAAGGATCTATTTTGGATGGTTATTTTTCTGAGGAGTGTTTATGAATTTTTTATTGATATATGGATGATAAAGCAACAAGATTAAATCATGTTGGATGTATTGAAAACACAACAACACAATAAAAACTTCATGGGAAATAAAAAATATTTATTTTTATTAGTTTATTAGTTTAGAGGAGATAAAATGTCACACTGATAGATTTGGAATTATTAGAGGTTTATAGATTTGTTCTATTTAATAGTGAAATTGTGGATCCTTTTATTGAATATTTGATGATATAAAAAATGACAAGAATGATAGGCTAAATATAAAATTTGAATGATATAAAATATCTATTAATAAATATCTTGTAAAATGGTTTGTACGATGTGTATGTTCATAAATATTTCAATCAATATTGATATTATGATTACACATATTTTTCTTCTAAATCTAGTAATGTATATTACTTTTTATATTTCATGAATACTAATACTGGAGCTTAATTGTTTAAATATTATATGCTTCTTGATCGAGGTCCTCTAAAACAAGAAATAATGTTCGACGCTTAAAATGTGAATGGATTTATATTTCATACAGTCACTTGGAAATACAGTTTGAAACCCAATAATAATCATATATTTACATTTTCTAATATGGAATTCCTTGGAAAGTTGACTAATATTATAAAATTAAACTACCATGTACATTTTTTAGTTGTTTTATTCAAATTCATTTGGTCGATATTATCTACAGTGTTAAAAAAGATTTATTTCTATTTAATTATATAATTTCTCTCACTTGATGGATGTTAGTAACTGTGAATGACATGATCTTTATATCATATCATTTAAAAAGAAAATGTAATATTATGTCAAATATTTCATGGAATAATGTTATGGTGTAGTTTCTCACATAAAAAATAGAATTATATGATATGGGTGATGAAGTTGCCGATTTGACCTCTAAATATTGAATAAAAAATTAAAAAAAATTATTTTTCAGTCATGATATGGATATATTTTTCTTGATTGGGGGATGAAGTAGATGAATTAATGTTGGATCATGAAAATTACATGATTAAAGGAAAAAAAGGATTGCATGTATAGTCATCCAATCATTTATCAACCACTTCTATTATTTTTTAGTCATTTATTATCAAATATATTTATATTTAGTTTTTTTGTAATGTAAATATATTATGTTTTTAATTTTTTTATACATGAATTTATTGAAATATATTTTCTAATGATAATTTTATTTGATTAAATTAAAGGAATTCTAAGGAGGAAGTGTTTTTCTTATTCTAGATGACTCATAATCAATGTTCCCCTGACCATAACGAAAGATTATAATACATCAGTCTCTCTCCCTACAACATTTGAGATACCCTCTATTTGTCACATACAACATCTATCACACCCTTTATTACATCATATTCTGGCACAGCTTCCATCAACATCCCATCAGCATCTCAACCAACGCCTTCCCATTCAGCAGCCTTATTATCAAGGGAACAAATCATTACCCCTATCTCTTCATGGGGATATTGGAGGGTTACAGTTATAGGTAAAAGTTATAATATGAATAATTTTACAGGAAATTTTTTATACTACTAATTTTTTCACCAAATATGGAATAAATGATACTACATAAAGAAATATAAATAGTTCAAATATATGTAATTTTAATAGACTGAAGATAGTTATCCCATTTGAATTCTATAGGGTCTATACTAATAATGTCATTGGATTATTAAGCATGATTTTTAGCTAGTTTGCAGTAGATATGGTTTCCTTTCTGATTACATTCGATGATTGGATACATATGCCTCAATCATGGAAAAATAATGTTTTTGATTCACATATAAATGTAATTTTAATAATTTATGTTGTAATTGTATATCATTTTCTAATCAAGTTCTTTTATTCTAAAATTGAATCTCTTTCTAAAAATGTTATTTCAATTTCACATTTATGATCTTATAGCATAAATTTGTTGGTAAAAAATCCCTTAATGTGGCTTCATTATTTGTTTTGGGTGTGATTGTTTTTGTTGACACGGCCAGATAACTATGAATGAGTACAAATTGTGTTTGCCAAAGCATGTTCTTAAGAAGCTACAATTTCATAGTGATTTCCACCTTTTTGGTCATCTAAATCGAGAGATTCGTTTTTGGAAATGGAAGATTTCCATGTATTAGTGAGCAATGTGTAGACCATGATGTATAGTTCGTGTATTACAAATGAGGTACGTAAGAAGGTTCATTGAATGAAAAATAGTTCTTAGGGAGGCTCGCAATTCATGGAAGGAGAACAGTTCACAGAAGTGGTTCATGTGATGGAATGTGGTTCATGGAAGTCTTGTTGTACATGTGATGGATTTTTATTCATATAAATGAGGTGGTGATACTATGAAGGAATAAAGGTAGTAAAAATATCATGTTGAAAAATAGTTAGTGGAACGATAGGTATGTGGGAGAGGTAGTATTACATTGATGATTTTGTAAATATAAACTTTGTGGATTTGGTGGATCTATATTCATATATATGGAGTGATAATCCCATCACTACAAAGAATGATTATCATAAGAAAATATATTTGATCAGTGAATTAATCTAAATTTAAAAGAGGATCATAGAGAATATTATACGATGGGTGAATCAATTAATGGAAGTTATTAAATGAATGGGTCATTTTGGTGAACTTTAGTCTAAAAATAAGAAGGCAGTCCACGGAAAAAGTAGTCCACAAAAGGATGAATTCCACATAAGTGAAAGTAGTACATAGAATTTGTACGTTGAAGTGGCACACAATTTCGGTTTGAGGAGATGGTGTGTGGAGGTGGTATACAGCTGCAAAAGAGAATGTAGGTTATAGAAGTGCTAGTCTGTAAAGCATACCCGCTACACATTTCATTAATTAAGAAATCTGGATCACGGAGGAATCAAGGAAGATTTCAAAATAACTAAAACGTTTTTCAAAAGAAATTTATGCTAACCTAAAAGTACGGGGAAATTTGGATTTCATATATGGTTGAAAAGGGAAATTCAATAGAGTATCTAACTACAATTTTGAATGCCTGATTTCATGAAAATTAAGTGAACTTCAAGTCCATAAACTGTCTGTGGATCCCATCAAATAGTATTGACTGAATGAAGAAGAATATAGTTATCCTCCCCATCAGTAGTGAATGAGAGGAAGAGACATAGGGAGTGACCCTTAGGAATGACGTTTCTAGACCCCAAACCATGTAGATGAAGCGAGATTGTGAATAGAATTACTACCCCGATCCATGTTATTCACAGTGATCCGTAGTGAATTTTTAACAATAAATACATTGTCTTTGTATTCTCCATAGATGTATCCCAGTGAGGATAAATGAAGTCAAAATCATTGCTTCCTTGTGCTTGATTTAATTATTTACTTTGATTGCATTATCATTAGGTAAAATTGCAATGTACGTGGTCAAAATTTACATTAAATAGCACAAGAAGTGACCCCTTTAATAAAGAGATGAAGATCCATTGATTCGTAAAAAAGAATTAAAAAATATTCATACCCAGATTCACCCCATGTTAAGGTATCTAGGCCTCTTTTTTACCTAATAAATGTGGACATTGGAAAAATTGGTAATAAATTGATCGATTTTCAGTGGAGAATAAAAAAAATGATACTTAATTGGGATCCCAGAAACTCTATGATAAGTTACCCAATGCAGTACCTAGAGAGGAATGGATTTTTGTTGGTAGACATCATCTTGTGAAGAATGTGGTACATAAATATATATTATTATATATTTCTCTTTTTTACATTTATATATTCATATAAAAAATTTATAAAATTTCAAACATTACTTTTAAATTTCATGTTATTTAATTCAGGATGATTTAAGAAGGAATCCTTCATGTCGAGCCAATAAAATCACAATTCACACTTATGGTTCATAGAGTTTTTTCCTCAAAACAATTGACTCTAGTAATATATTCATTAGTTTAAATATTTATAAGACAATATTATCTGTTTCATATATTAAATTGTTGATTTATCATTGTTTAATTTATTTTATGAATATAGGGAACCAAATTTCACAAATAGAACTATTATTGGTAGTTCATAAAAAATTTGATGGGAGTTATCTAAATGAACCTACAAAAAAAGTTAGAGTATGACATCATTTTTTATTATAATTAATTATTTATTATTATCACTATGTTAGAATATATTCCTTAAAACATGATTGATATTTTTCTATATGTAATAATTGATGAACTATTGGATGTCAATCTCACATAGTCCTTATATGTCTCTTAAGATGGCCCAATTGGTAATTTCATTGGGAATAAACATCCCAGTTGAGTGCATGTGATGGGTTTGGGACCATCACCATATGAGGTATTTAGAAGGAAATCCAGGATTTCAACTGCCTCTGCTCCTGGTTATTGTCACCACTCACACCATGATTCTCGTAGATATTTTGTTTCTATGAAATGAATAATTTGACAATAGGGGGATCAGATATCCATTATACAGGAAGTATTGGTTAATTTATATTAGAAGATGACCAAATCTTCCCCAGGTGATATTGCACTGATGACTAGTGTTCAGCAGGTACGTCACAAAACTTCAAAATCATTGTTTAACAGTTTTTTTGGTTTTATATTTAAATATAAATATATATCTCTATTTATTTTTCAATATAATTCACTTGTAGGTGTCGATAGCAGGAAGTAGATATGGATAAGGGTAGGGTGATGAGTATAGTTCATCATCGTGTAGTGTTTAGTGGTATCTTTGATCGGTTAGACAAATATGGAATAAGAGTGTTTTTTCATGTATTATTTGTGGCACAGAGTATTCACATTCCATTTCCATAATTTCCCATGTTTTATTATCATATTACCAAAAATATAATCGTTTTTGGTTATTTAAATCGGATGGAATCATTTATATCATACTTTTGGGTATAACTGTACATTGGAATGTTTTGGTTCGTGTAAAATGGAAGGTGTAAATATTATATATTTCCTTTTAGGTAATGTAATGTGAAATGTTTCTTTTCATCCTTAGTGCTCTAGAGCTTTAGATTTTTCAACATCTTCTCATTTTTAAAATCATCATTTAGAAGTAGTTTAAACCATCTCTAAATATGTCATTTTCTAAGGATCGGTTTAACACGACTCTATATTTTGATTTTTTGGAGGTGGTTAAAAATACATATAAATATTCTATACAATTATTTAGAGGTAGTCTTTTATTCATTGTTTAGTTATATTATGGACAAAAATAGTTAATTTTCAATGATGGTTTTAGCCACCGCTAAATCCTCAACATTGGGGGGGAAAGCTACTAAAATAAAATAAAACCACCAAAAAATATATTTTATCCAAATATTACATGAAACTAATGTTAAATAGAATGAACTACCATAGGTTGGTTAACAACATAAAATTTAATGTAATGTTTTTGAAGCTATCACTAAAATAGTTTTTGGATTATTAAATAAGAATAAATAGGAGACTTTCATATAGTTAATTTTGAAAAACTAATCTGCTTTATGTAGACAGTTAAGAACATAATTTTTTAAATTTCATTCAACAATATGAGGTCACAAACTATAAAATGGTTTGATATATAAATGTGAAAATTCGAAACTCTTTTATGAATGATTAGATAATAAATAAAAATTTATAATATGATGATAATAAGGAAAAAATATTCAATTAAAAGTGGAAGAAGAAAACATAATGTAGGATTGAAGGATAGGTAATTTTTATTAAAAATATATAACAAACATGTCAATATTAAATGTATAAGGATATATTCCTACTATCAATATAGATTGAGAAATTATTTTTCATTTAAGCATGCAAGGAATAGTGCTTATAATTCTTATCCACTAATAAAGAAGATATCCTATGTTTTTATGAATTGGATTCACACCAATGTATATGGTTGTATTTTTCAAGCATCAGCCAGTGGTGATTTTTATGTTTTCATATTCCTTGATAAATTAAGTTGTATGGGGTTTACTATTTTCATACATTGTAAAATTGTTGTTTTATAGAAATATTATTCAAATAAGTGTAGAAAATGGTACATTGAGAACAATAAAAATTATGACATCCGAAAATGGATTAAAATAAAAATCATATAAGGTGGAAAGATATATATTAAAATGTGGTATTAAGCATGAAGTTACATCAAAGACAACCCGAAAATAATATTTTTTTGGCAAAAAATAAATCAAATTATGGACAATATATAGAAAGTGTTATTTTTAGTTAGATGAATCTCACATCACTACATTCATAAAGGACATCAAGTTGACGTTTATAATAAAATTTTACTATTAAATAGTCATAAACATGGAATACTCTATATGAATAGTTTCATAATAGTAAACTATATTTGAATCATATTTGTGTATTAGGAATAAATTATTTCATTGGAAACAATGAATGTGATCAAAGAATGTATAGGTATTCATTAGATGAATTTATATTTTTATAGTAAAAAATAGAAAGTCCTTTAAATGTTTTAATAAAATGATCCAAAAAAATCGTTGAGAGTTATAAGGGAAATGATGTGGATAAATAAAGCATAAAAAATTTATGGAAATTATATTTTGGTAGAATCATTTGAGTAATATAAATAATTAAATATAGATTATTGAGAAAATCAATGTGTTCAGGATTCTATGGATACTTAAATAACATTAGTAGATGATAAATTTAGAGAGTTTAGCCTTGTAAGGACCCCTACCAAGATTACATGGTCATAGTATTTCACAATAATAAATTAGAATAAATAAAAAAATAAAATCCCAAAGGCACAATAATTTTATCCATTTTGAGGATCTAGATACATACATGAATATTTTTTTTATATTTTGAATAAAAAATTAAACATGAAAAAAATAGTTTACAATCCTTGAAAATCATTCAAGGGATTGATCTTCTTATCTTGGGGGAAGGAAAAAATAAAGGTTGAGATCAAATTCATTGTAAGGGTTATGGAAAAAAAGATATCATAAATTAATAAATAATAATGAATATGTAAAGGTAAACAACTGACCACAAATTTCATTTTAAATAACATGTCTATGTGGATAGATAAGGAATAATTATTATGGAATAGAAAATAACTAAAAAAATACCATTTGATAAATAAATCGAAAATAATATGCATCCATAGAAAATATCATTTTGAAAATATCTTGGATAAAAATAAATAAATTCATATTGGAAGAAATTCATAATTATTAGACATATTGTCTCTAAAATGTGATACCACTACCATCAAGAGCTTTTAGTATATGGTTTATACTACTTGTAGAAACACATTCAATTTGGGAAAACTGGTTTTTATCATGATACCTACTAATGAATCAAGGGCCCTATAATTATAGTACTCACTAGTCACTATAAGAATAAATCAGTCCTCATGTATCCAATAATAAATTAAAATCATGAATCGATATTCCATAACCTCATTTATCTATAGAGAGTAAAGGAAATAGATTTACCAATATTTTCCCATTTAACCAAATACCATTACAATTAGATTTCCTATTTAAAAATTGTATATTTTTTTTGAAAATTATCATATAAGTCACACAATAATATTGATATTTAATTGAAATGTATGGTTTAGTTAAGAAGGATGAAAATAATGTGATTATTTCATGAAAAAATTAGCAATCATAAAAGAATGTCGAACTCCACAATAACTTTCACCACTTGGTAATTTTTATGTTTATTCCCCTTGGATAAAATTATTTAGATTAAAACATAGATAAACATAAATTAATAATGAATCAATATATTACATATCCAAAAGGATTATATTTACCATATAAAATTAATTGGTTCATAATAATGAATAAGTGTAAACTGAATATAAAATACGATGAAATCTCATGTATCACGATTCATTTAGGATGAATTTTATATATCACATTGTTTAATGAGATTAAACATGCTATTTAATTTTAAATGAATTATATTATTTTTTATAATGTCATATATAATACTTTTATAACATATCATCGACCATTTTATAATAATCGTTCAAAAATTTCATTGTTTTGGGTGTTAATTGCCTTTTTTTCCCACACATGTTTTGTCATGAAAGATACAGTTCTTTCATGTATTATAGTGTTTCATCATATCAAAAATATTTATTATAAAATACATATTTTATTTAAATAGAAATTATACTTTTAAAACCAGTCATGATATATTGTTTTTGGAAATTAATTACATTATAATCACGAAGATGTAGGTCATATATATGCATGAGTAACATTTCTATTTTTCAATAATAATTATGGAAAAGAGGTTTGTAATATTTTATATTTCAATCATAAAAAGTATAAAAAAAATTAAATATTATTTTATTAAATATACTTATTATATATAACCTATCAGGTGTGATGATGAAAAAAGATTCACATCATTTTGTGAAGGTTGTAATCCACACGTTCACTATGGTTGTTAGCATCTTTAATCGAGTGAAAAGTTAAGAATGAAATATATATATATATATATTATCTTATCAAAATGATAAATATGTAATAATTATCAAAATTATTTCATGTATATAACATATAATAATTAAAATTATACTTAACACTTTCCATGTAATGTCCTGGTGGATGAAAAATCACATCACATCGGGAGGTGGTAGTCCACTGTATACATGAGAATTGTTTTTATATCTCATATAGAATTGAAATTAAAAAGGTTTATATAAGTCTTAAAGACTAAATAGGTGTAATTATTTTATATATATCATATATATACTCTCTATCCATCCTCATTCTATACTATGATTTTTCGTAATGAAAATATGAATAACATCAATTCGTGAGGCAATAGTATTTTGTACTCATGAATAATGATTTCACAACCCATTTAATGGAAATGTGGATGATTGTAGCACATTAACGTAACATTACAACTATCCAATATATGTTCGATAAGGGTTTTATTATATACTAATATTTTAATAAAAATTAATGTATGTTGAGAATGATATAAAATTAAAATTACCATCAATGATGGTTACAAATTTTTTAGGAAACCACTATAGTTTACAAGAAACCCAATGGAAGGAAATATTTATGCAAATAATAAGGCTTCAATAATAAGCAGATGAAATATTTAATTTTTTGTTTCCAGGTTTTTTCTAATCCAAATGGAATTAGTCGTGTTAGTAATTGTGCGGAGTGAGTTCCCTTTTATAATTGAGGAGGGGTGGCATTATTTTAAATATTGAATGGTATTGAATATTTGGAGGTCAGTCATACATCATTTTCATCCAAAATAGATAAAAATATATCGACTGTATTTTCAGGTTGATAAAAAATACCACCACTCATAATAAAATATCATTAATAAAGTTATTCATTATTTCTAAAGTATACTATATTTTACCCTTTTAGTTTTTTACCATGGTAACTAATATTTTTGTCCTAGTTAATATATCCTTTACGCCTAAAATAAAATAATCATTCATACATAATTTAGAGTTAGTAATTATAAATATTAAATCCACTTAGTAAACTAAATACACTATGTGTTCTGAAAATTAATTTTAGCACAATAATATATAACATGAAAACACTCTTTTAAACCTTAACCACACTATGTGTGTTTTTACTATTTTTCCTTCAATATATTCATTAAAAAATAAAAAATAGACTATGAATAAAAAATAATTTCTATTTAATAAAATTTAAAACCAACTTTATAGAATTTAATATTTTTATCAATTATAATTCATTTAATAAATTATCACTTATTACAAAAAACATTCATGTCATATATGACATTATTAATTTAATTTTAATTCAAAAATATTAGGAAAATAATAGAATTAAATTTTATAATGGAAAAACCTATGTAAAATTATATCATCATCAATATATTTAATGGGACACAATAATTATGTCTATTTACTTCACCTTTTATGTATTAATTTTCAAATACTATATTTAATTATTAACTAAATGATTCTTACATTGACGTTTCATAACCATTTAAAATATTGATTTAGATTTTAAAATTTAAAAATATATTATCATTACAAAGAACTAGTTTATATTTCTATATAAAGCTTATAACTGAACATTTTTTTCACTATCCCAATTCATTATAGATATTAAAGGCATAGAAGGATCATATTTGGTCCTTTTGTTTACATAACATATTTTATATATCATAATAATATAATTGTGTCCTAAAATTACAAAAACTAATCTAATGGTGATAAGGTTCTAAAAATTTCCATCCAACGATATTCTTATATTATTTTTGGTCATTTTAAGCATTATATTTTTATTTTAACCCCCCCCCCCCACCCCACAAAACCCATGTTTACTTTAATAATTATAATTAATTTTAACTTTTTTCACTAGTCAATATGGTAAAAAAATAAGATTATAATATTTTATAGTATAAATTAAGTTGATTCCAAATATGGAGACATTATTTAAAAATTCAACTCAAATAATTTTTCATAATTGAATTTAAAATTATACTTGAAGATAGGATGTGAAAGTGAGTCTTCAAAGATAAAATGTTCAAATGTTTATAAAAATTATATATCAAGATTGAAAATGAAATTGATTAAAATAATTTATATTCTATTTATTTCAATAAAATATAACTAGTTTTAAATTAGAACCAATTGAAAATATTATTTATCAATATAAATTATATATTCCAAAATATAGTTTTGAATTAAAATTTCGAATTCTTCAAAATTCTTCAAAAAATGAATCATTTTAGAAATATTCGAAAAATGCTACATAATATATTATTTTTATTAAAATTAAAAAAATAATTTTTATTTGGTCAAATAAATTTTTAAAATTGGTAAAATAAAATTTTAAATTATTTGTATAACTCTTGACTAAACTTCATTTTAAAATAAATATCATTTTCAAAAAACATTTCTTGTTTGTTCAAATGAATTCCACTTAATCTCTAATAAATTGATAAAAATAAATTTTATAATTTATTTATCAAATTTTATATTATCATATTCCAATAGATTGGTGATGACTATCATATTAAATAATAATATTTTGGTGATATTTGAGGTTTTTTAGACTTGGTATTGTGTGTAATGCAAGATAATCCCAATGTTGTTTGTAAGGAATGATAAACTTAGTTATGATGGTAATGAAATCATTTAAACATATATAATTTATTTAAATATGTCTAGATATTCTAAAGACCTAGGTTGTTAAATATTGTTTTAAAATATTTGTGTTTGATTTCATACATGTTATCGAATATGATATTAATATTTCAAAATCATGGGGTGTAACATTATCCCCAATTTCAATAAATAGAATCATCATAATTTAAACATGATATCGTAAACCATTGTATTTTCATTTGAAAATACCCTTCCATAAATCATGTATTATGAAAAGGGTTAATATAACAACCTCTTAATAAGATAAAATAGTAAGAACAAAGTTTTTATGGAATAACACATACTAGGATTCCGAATAATAGAACATCGGTGGGATGTGAAAACACGAACATATAAGATAAAACCAAAACCCAACTAATAATGGGCAGTGATAGAGATCACGGTCAGGAGGATGATAATGACCCTAAATTCATAAACTAGAGTTGTTGAAAATATTCATTGGTCTCTAAAAATAATTATAATATAGTAAATTTATTCCGTCAGGACCCCTTTCCTAGAGATAATGAAATATTTAACACTCCATGAATATAATAAGATATACTTAATTCATATAAATTTATTTTATAGGAACATTTACATTATATAGTTTTTCATCGATCAATTTATACATCTTACCAAAATTTAAGAAAAATATATATATAAATGAGTTTATTAATACTTGAAGATATTAAATTTAGTTTTAATGGATTATAATATCCATAATATAATGATAAGTCCTTATTTCAATATGTGGTTATCATTATTGTATAAATAATTATCATAGGATATTAAATATGCATAAATATCTATTTGGTGAAGTAAAATGTTAATCACTAAAACCACATTCAAATTTTATCTTCAACCATTTAATAAACATTTTACCTTATGGACCATATAAAAGATTATGATCCATAACTTTAAAGAGGGTCATAGATTTATTCAATTAACATATCATTATTCCCCCAATCAACATGAAGTGTCTCTTAATAATTACATACCAAACATGTGAATAATTTTATAAGGTGATTTCATGATACATAGAAATGATATGAATTGTGATAAAACAATATTGAAAACAAGCATTCTTCTTTATTATCTAAGTAAAAAATTGATTATTTGATATATTACATAAATATAAGATGTTGAAAACACAATAAATGTTAGCACAATCCACCATGTCAAAAAATCCTTAATTAGTTTGATGTTATCAAGTATATTATAATTTACTTTAATCAAATCAATCATCAATTTATTCAAATGTCAGGAAAATTTTACCGATTATCATTCCCTCAATAATATGATTCACAAGAATTTCAAAATTCTACTGAGTCATTCTTATTGGTCATGGGTGTTGTTCAACATATTCATTCAAATACTCAATGAAAATTTATTTTAGTAAAGTCCTTATTCATTTTATAAATCTTATAACAATTATATCATTGATAAGAAACTCAAATGATTTCATTCTTTAATCCATGAACAAATACATTTATCATTCTAGTTCATCTGTGGTAATATAAAAAGCATTACCATGACCTCGAAAATTCTTTTTAGGTATATTCATTTGGTTCATGGGGAATTCTTTTTTGTATTTCCCCACCTCCATTAAATGGAAGCATTGAACATTGGAATCATTTTTCTTGTCCTTGAAATCATGATCATGGTTCCATTTTCACTTATCCTAAAGAAAACCACATTTTCTATTAATCTTTCACAACCTATCCTAGAGGGACCCATGTAGCGACTACCCCAAGCCCACCACCAATAGGTCTATGGAAGGATACCATCACTGAGTAGGAATATCCAACAAATGGGAGGAATTATAATAAAGTAATTTCACACAAAAACACACACATATAAAATTTTAAAAAATTATTAAATGTTGAGCAACTGATACAATGCATGAATACATCTAAGAGCCCTTAATAGAGTATGATAATAAAGTGTTCAAAATAGAAAAGTGGAAAAATAAAAAGGAAAATCTATAACTAGTCCAACATACTCCAAGATAGAAGACTAAGTCAAAAGCACACTCCAAGTAAACACAACAATCTATCAATCCCTAACTATGCTCCACAATATCCATATACTCCTAAGAGAATGTCAAAATGGGGAATCATCAATATAATACACTAAGTGTGTAGGAAAACCCTTATAAAGGTGAGTATAACAATACTCATAAGGAAAACCCGAAATACTTATTCAGAAATCACTATGATAGTTAGATCAATAAAAGATATAAAACCAATTGAATAGTAGAAATAGGCCATATATCCTTGGTGAAGACATGTCACCAATTTGTGATCATAACCTTTTATCAGCTACATGATTCTTCTCGAATTAATGATCCTTCCTGGAGAACACACTCAATGAGCCATGGTACCACAAGAGACCCATGACTAGGAGGATTGGTTCATTAGGAACAACCTATAGAAGCACATTCATCTAAGGGGACTATGATGCATGGACTTGGGATTACACCCAGAACCATTGGGGGATACCAAAAACCCTATCTAT
The DNA here is from genome assembly GCA_963277665.1 of Viscum album. NCBI lineage: Eukaryota > Viridiplantae > Streptophyta > Magnoliopsida > Santalales > Viscaceae > Viscum > Viscum album. The sequence continues at coordinate 446,977,175 of OY728157.1, read as the reverse complement.
ATCAACCTTCTATTTAGGGTATCACATTCTAATGATTCCACCAAACCTATTGATACATCCTATTTGATGGAGGACCAAAAACATTCTAAAAAGGTCACATTGATTGCACAAAGTCCAAATATGGATGGTTGAGGATCGCACTCAAATCTAATTGATGTACACCAAAATTTTATCTGAGACTATTTCTCATGAGGGGATAATAATCTAGAGATGTGGATGAAAATTCACACATTAACATCAAGGAAATGGACTGTGAGAATGAACATAACTTATTGTGGTTCAAACTAGGAAAATCAAGAGCCTTGAACACTCTTGATGGGATTACATGGTTTGTCCCTGCAGATACAAGTTGTTCCAGACATTCCAAGTCTGGCCCATGAGAAAGGGCCTCACAGGGCATGTAGTATCCATATAAATAACATCTAGAAGGATATACATAGTGTATAGATATACACGGTATCCTACATGTGTCTCCAGGATGTGTTTGTGTATCAAAATCATGTAAATGTACTTGTTCGTGTATGTCAAGTTGTGTTTATGTGGGAGTACTTGGCATGTCCATGCACAATTACTCCAACAGGGTTCAATGTACTATATATAGTACATGCTAAGTCAAATGAGGGGGGGGGGGGTCACATGCCATGTTACCTAGGTCGCATTCTTTGTGATCTTTATATCCCTCCTAAAACCATAACCACCATTAAAGGGGGGCCACATGTTGTGTTCTTCTGTATCTTAAATAAATACTAGATCTTCCTCTGCACACCTCCACCACTCCAATGTGAACCCATCCATGGACCACCATGTTCTGAAACTCAAAATCCAAACTCGTTTTTCCACTCCATCCCCAAATCAACATTTTTCATCAAAAAATGTTCTTGCAAAAATGAATTGAATCATTGTTCTTAATTTATTCCCAAAGAAACCCAAGGAGAATGAAATATGGAATCCTCCAACATCTGAATTAATCTTCAAAAACATCACACCTCCATCTTTATTTTCCAATATAAAATATATAATATTAGATCGTTTCACCAGGAAATGGTTGGGAACAGATCAATTGATCCGGAATACTCAGACCACATTCCAAATGAAGAACATATGTGGTAAACATAGAAACTTGAGATATAATCTTGATAAAAAAACAATTAGAAAGAACCTTGATCAATTTTCAGGTCGATCCATGATCATTTTTTTAGAACAATAATTTAATCCCTCGCCAATTAAATCACAAAAATTTCTCTTGCTAAATCCTAGTGAAATAATCCAAACTCACAAGGGGACTGATCCAAAAAACAATCAATTCATAAATTTATTTTTCCCTCACGATTTAAATAATAAAAGAGGTTGAAATACTAAAAAACACAAACCCTACATATATTTTTTTGATCTATTAAAAATAATGATCTTGGCATCATGTTCGTTGGTAAGATCTGTTGAATCCATGTTTTCTCTATATTTTATTTGAAAATCGATAATCATCCACCAATGGGGTTCCTCCAAAACTCAAATGTTTCTAATCAAAATCACAAGGATATGAGGATAACCCTATAAAATTTCCATAAGTAAGTGTCTAAATATAAAACTATTTCACTGTATCAAAATAATTTTAATAAGATGAATTTTTTATCCCTACAAGCAATTTTATACAAATAACATGAACCAACTAATTTATAGTCGCTCCTATGGTGATACAATCATTTTGAACATAAATATTCCCTTATATTTTTTATTTGAGAAGCCATTACTTTTTCAGGAAAATTGTGCACATGGGCTATTTAATATATTTCTTATATTTATTCTGGACACATCATGTCATGACCCTCCTTCAACAAGATGAGGTAAGGGATAAAATATTTCCAAACCCTTCCTTCCTCATGTTGAAGGATAGATAATGACCCCCAAAACCCACCATCAATAGGTCCCGGAGTGGCGACTAGAACCAAGGGTATAGAATCACTCACAAAATGGAAGGCATTACCATTTATATTTAGTAGGATTGGTAGATAAGATAGTAAATCCAAAATAACTCCAAACTGTGGGTAGAGGTAAAACTAAAACAACCCATTCCCATATGTGTGTTCCAAAAGTAAGTTCTACAATGTTCAAGAAAATTGAAAAGTAATGTAACAAAGAAATGAAAATAATCAATAGAAATGTCCCCAAATCTTGAACTAGTATTGTCCTACACAATCCCTAAAGTCCTCTTAGAAACCTGAAAGCAATTTTATGTACGTAGGGTTAGTATACAGGTTTAATCAGTAGGGAAAACCAAATGCACTCATGCACAAGTGGGGAGGCATACTAATGTCTCGTAAAAGAGGATATAACCAATGCACATAACATGGAAACTATCCACCCAAAATAACCAAGGCACACACCCCAAATATCACAAGTCAAGTAAAGTAATAATATTGGTACATAGATATTTGGGTACCCCGCACCACTTTCCCACTTGTTATCGAAGACATCCTACGGATCAGACCTCTCCTGCCATTCTAATTGTAGTCTCACTGCCACACCCCACCCACACACACCTGGGATATCAAAACTGCACATCACTCCTAAAAACTCCTAGGAAATCATTACAACACATCCCACCTGCAGACACATGGGCCACACCAGCCAAACATAACCACACCCACATACACCTAGGTCTGAACAACTACTACCATGCCTGAAGACACCTAGGCCTCATCTCGAAGGAATTTGGGAAACCACCTGTCCTCACAAAATTGGGTCAACCACCACCATGTACGTCGACCAAAGATTCAAAGTCGATAATGGTCCTCAAGTCATCACATCCTGCCCGAAGAAACTTTTGCTACTCATGAAAGGGAGTAGAAAAAGATTCAGTAACCATCCACCCATATTAGTGTTGGGAAACCACCCTCCCCCATTAAATGGGGGCGTTCGACACAATTTTATCAACTAGGGATGGGAATGAATAAAAAAATAAAAAATAAATTATACATATAGGTAATCAAGCACCCATCCTACCCTAGGGGTTCCAAAACTAGCCCAAGCACAAACACCCTTGTTACTGTTCATTCCTAAGAAGTTGCACAACCACAAAAATGTCACAACTCATTAGTGGAAAACAAATCCAAATTTAACCCATTATTGGTTTTCATATTCACGTGAATCCATTTAGATTACTTCATCACTACTGGGAAATTAATAGACATAGCCACAAGCCACGGGAAGAAAAATAGCCAAACAGAAATTTAATCATTCACATCCAATTCTCTAGTAAAGTCACAAAAAAGGGATATGTGAGATCCCTCAATGTACTAGAACCAAAAGAAAACCCTACATAAGGGAAAAAGGCCATAATCCAACAACTGAACTGAAACAAGGTATCTTATCCCCATCCACATTACTTCACATGAATCAATGGTAAAAATCACCAGAATAATGAAAGAAATTTTTTTCAAATTTGAATATGCCATTCATCTAGTTCCGTCTTTTCGTTTGGTTATTCGAGGTGATCACACAAGGATTATTACTCATTGGGAATCCATTTAATCAATAGAGTTTATGTGATTTACCATTCTCCATGTTACATCCATTCTATCATATAATTATCTCAAAAATAGAGGATCATTTTTTCGTAAAACAAACCACAAATGACCATGATTTTCAATGGAAATAATCCCATTTAATCCACAAAATATTAAGTGGGGTAAAAGACTAAACTGAAAATATCAAACACACCCCTTCATCACATAAAAGATTGTTTATTATCTTCATTAAGGTCTGGTTTCATCCATCCCTATAGAAAACATTTTCATAGCCACCTTGAATGATACACAGTAAAGGGAGACTAAGGAAAAACCCTACCTAGATGATCAGCGATAGAAGATTCTCTTCATGCGCCAAGAACTGTGATGAATGACTTGAAGGAGAGGAACTTTGAGGACTCCCAGAATGAGAATGAAAGGCTAAAACATAGGCGCACCACTCGCCTCTAAAAGGGGAATCCAAATGCACCAATGGGGAGAACAAACCCAGCCAATAAGAAGAAAAAAATAATTCAAGTGCGATATACAGAGGCAAGATCCTAGAGTTACAGGATAAGGATTCTTAATGGCATTAAAGACAGATCTTGGTTTCACCACACAGTTGGGTGGTTACACACAATGGGATTAATTGTTATTTAATTTATCAGTGGGGAGGTGGTTGTAATAGTTATAGGTTGAAATATTTTATTTAAAGAGAGGAAATGGGTCTGTTGAGGTTCTCCCCAATTCTAGGGGATTTTAAACATTGTTTATAGAACAAAAAATAGATTTGAACCACTTTAAAAGCATAAAAGAATTATAATTTTCATTACGGGAAAATGGGGAAGAAAAACCAACAAGCCCCCCAGCCACTGATTGGTGACACACAGATCGGTGTCACACAGATCGGTGACACACCGATCAGGGACACACCGATCAGTGTCACACGGATTTGTGATGCACAAATTGTGGACACACAGATCGGTGTCACAAATGGTCGACACCACGATGACATTCTGACACTGAGACGCCACACTTAGGATCCGGACATGATGGGTCCAGGGCATTCCAAACACCATAAATTTGGAAAAGGGATGGACCAAGAGGGTATCAGTAATTACATTAGATTCCTCTCAAACTATTCTTTTTTTTGACAATCACATCTATGCTCAATGATAAGATAGGGATCCGAACAACAATATAAGAAGATACCTCTTGGGGAAGAACTACCACAAAAAGCCATACCAAACCCAGGGATCACATTGTCCCGACACATGGATTGGGGAGTTCTTTCCTCCATGTCCAGATACTATATGATTTGGGCCGAACTGACTCGATCGCACATGTTTAATCACATCCACAATAATTCTTCTTGATTAAGGATCTGGTCCTCCCTTCCCCACATGTCAGGTCTTTTCATAAAAATTCACCAGGTAAGGAAACAAAACATCCCATAAACCAATAAATTCAACATTACTTCACCATCAAATACAATACAAAACAAAACTCAAAACCACTTTTTTTTCTAGTTTCACATTTGTGCCTCCTATTCCGATTTACTCTATTCGAGGCCTCCATTCCTCCACAGCACATGAATCAAATGGATGTTTGGTCCACAAAACACTTTCTCCTTTCGATCTTGAATCCTCACTGGTCACTCTACAAATGAAGAATCATCTCCTATATCAAACTATCCACATTAAATGACATTGGATTCATCATGCAGATATCGACGATGATGGGAGATGTTGAAAATGTCATGGATACATTCCAATTAAGGTGGAAATGCAAGGTGATATGCCACCTTAATGACTCACACCAATACTTTGAAAGGCCTGATGATCCTAGGAGATATATTTCTACCCTTGCCAAACCTTCACTTCCCATGTTTAGGGGAAACCTTCAAGAACACATGGTCTCCACCATCGAACTCAAAGGGCCTCCTCCTATGATTTGAATATGACTTATTTTGGTCATGTGCTACATAAATACTCTCATGCACAAACATAACTTTCTCCTTTGTGCTCTGCACTAACTCTGGGCCAAGAAAACCTGCCTCTTCCACCTCGATCTAGCACATGGGATAACGACACAATCTCTCATACAAGGCTTCAAATAGTTCCATGACAATAGTAGAGTGATAAATATTATCGTAGGAAAACATTACAAAGGTAAAATGTCATTCCCATGATCCCACAAAGCTCAAAACACATGCCCGTAGCATATCCTCCATGGTCTGGGTGGTTTTCTCTATCCACCCATCTGTCTTGGGGTGGAAATCTATGCTAAGGTGTATCTGGGTGCCAAAAGCATGCTACAATCCCCTCCAGACTCGTGAGGTAATACACACATCCCTATCCGAGTCTATGGACATCAGAACTCCATGAAACCACACCACCTCATCCACGTATCTTTGTGATAAGGCATCTGCTGCACTCTACTCCGTGGTCGCGAGGAAGTGAGTTGATTTCGCCAATCTTTCTACCACTTCCGAGATAGTATCACAACCTCCTTGAAACCTGGGCAGTCCGGTGAATAAATCCATTGATATGCCATCCCACTTCCACTTAGGGACAAATAAAGGCTACAACAAACCTCCTAGGATGTGGTGTCCAGCCTTCACCTATTAACACACAAGGCACCTTGTCATGAACTTCTCCACTGCATGTTTCACCCCAGGACACCAAAACTGTTCCCTCAGGCCCTAGTACTTCCTGGAAACTCCAGGGTGTACTACTATGAGTGAGTTGTGGAACTCCTAGAGAACTCCATCATGAATCATCTCTATGATAAACTACATCCCAAAAAAAATCATCTGATTCGGACCATCCTCCGACCACCCCTTCAGAGCATTGCCTTGGTTAACCTGATCGTGCATCACTTCACTCTCTACGTATCCACACTGAGACTCATCCATCTACCGAAACAGAGAGGACCACACTGTCATATGAAATAAACATACTCTACTACCATCCAACCTTTCATCCAGGTGTAGGGCAGCCAAATCCTGCATTGCCTTCTAAGAATCCACAGTTTTTTGAACTGCTTCCCTCAAAGACTTCCTTCTCATGTCATTGTCCACAACATTCCACTTACCTTCAATGTAAGTGATCTTGATGCTGTCATCCTGATGAAACTCCACCCACCATCACTATCGCATGTATAGGTCCCATTGTGTAATGATATGTCTCAAAATCTTGAGATCCGTGGATACCACAAAGTGCTCCCTGATGAGGTAATGTCACCATAACTTCATCGTTAAAACTACCACTGCATGATCTAGATCAATGGTGGAATAGTTATGCTCAAGAGGACATAACTTCCTAGACCCATAAGATATCACACCCCGCTGCTGCATCAGAACACACCCTAGGCCCAGTCTAGAAGAATCACAAAATACTTAAAACAAAAGCCCTTCTTCTAGTAGCCACAACACTGGGGAACTAACCAACTTCCCCTTTAGATAAATTAAGGCTTCCTGGTACTGCTCACTCCACAATAATACATGGTCCTTTCTGGTAAAATCATTCAATGGAGCTTCAAATCGAGATATTTCAGGTACGACCCTCTGATAATAGCGTACCAAGCTTAGAAAACTGCGATCATTCATCAAATTCATGTGCGATTCCCAAGAAACAACCACTTAAACCTTTGATAGATCAACTTCTATGCCTTTCTGAGACACCACATGTCCAAGGAGATGCACTTATTGTGTCATGAACTTACACTTGGACAATTTTTGATAGAGAAGGTGATGTCGAAGGATTTCCAAGACCATCCTAAGGTGATTAGTATGATCCTCCTATGATCCGGAGTGGATAAAAATGACATCGATGAGGAAAATGATGAACTGGTACAGAAAAACCTGGAAAATATAGTTCATGATCCCCATGAACACAGTGGGTGTGTTCGTAACACTGAAAAAATGACTACGAACTCAAAGTGCCCATACCTACACATGAAAGTAGAATTCGGAGTATCAATATATTTCACCCTTAACTAGTGATACCAAGACTTCATATCGATCTTAGAGAACCTATCTGCTCCCCTCATCTGGTCAATGAGATCATCTATCATAGGGAGAGGGTAACGGTTCTTGACCGTTACTTGATTCTGTCTCCGATAGTATATGCACAACCTGAGACCACTATCTGCCTTCTTCACAAAAAAGACCAGAGCACCCCATGGTAATACTCTAGCTCAATCAAAACCCTTTTTCATCAATTTTTCAATCTGAACCCACAACTCCTGCAACTCAGAAGGTGAAATTCGTTAAGGATCCATTGAAATCGGATGGTTGTCGCGTTTAAAGTGAGTCCCAAACTCAACAACACATCAAGGGTGTAGAGTCACCACTTCTTCAAGGATGACATCAATGAAAATAATGAATATCCCTAGGAAGTACAACATTTATGTGTCTGCTAACTCCACTAATAGATCAGCGAATAAATAAATAAGGGGATCCACTCACATGCTGCCTTCCTAGAAACCCCTCTTGCTAGTGAATGTCACATGCTGGCCATCCTCATCGGAGAACCTGACTCTTTTTGGGAAATAGTTGACAATAACATGTATAGAAAACATCCATTAGATGCCCAGGAAGACATAATATGGCTATATCTACAATAGTAGAAGATCCCTTCTAGACTGATGTGGCCTTATCATCAATCTACACCCTCAGAAAACATTAAACAAATTGGTCTGACCTCTGATTGGCGTACTCAACACCAAGGAAACTGGAATTATCTCAGATTCTGAACCCAGAGCATGGGCCATACCAATTGAAACAAATTTTTATAAATCTCATCTATCAACCAAGGAATGGGAAAGAGTACATAACTTGTTGATCGTACCTTGAACGACTTTGGGCCCTGCCAGAACTGCTGCCTCTATGGTGTGTAACTGCCCACGCACAGCTTCTCAACACCTTAGCTGAGGGAATCATCCCCAAACAAGCCATGGTAGAGGTCCATGAGGTGCACCATGAGGCCAGCCTACTCCTATAACATCTGCTCTTGGAGGAGCGAGAGCATGCTGTCCTTGTTGCTGCTGCTGCTGCTGCTAATAGGGCCTGGCTGGAAGCAGCTGCTTCTGAGGTAGGCGCTAAACCCGCCCTCCCCCACTATAATGTGCTCATTATGAGAACTGATTCCAATAGTTCCCACAACTTCCATAGATGAACCACCTCGGCCCTAGTCTTACAAGGAAAGGGCGAGGACTGGGAGATCGAAACTGGAAGTGCGGGGGCCTAATCCCCACTGGTCGAAACCTAGAAGGCCTTAATGCTGGAGGCCAGCTGCTAACTGCCTTCCACTTTGATGATCCCAACTATATTCCCTCTCGTGGCATACCTCCCAGCGTGTGCATCCTCTCCACCAGTTCATCATTCTTTTGGACCTCCATGTATGTAGGTTTGGTGATGGGAGAAGCAACATATTGAAGAGAAAGTTGGAGTGCCTCCTCTAAACATCTTCCCCAAGACTCCTCATCCATAAAATAGTCTAGAGAAAAATAAAGGAGATCATTTAACATGATCCCCAACAACATCACTGACATGATCCACTACTAGAGGGAGAGAAACTCTTTCCTCTTCTCATCCTTCATCGTTGATGAGTGGTAATCCACTCGGAACTCCTTCTCAAAGACATTACACACAACCTTAACCTCCCTCTTCTCCCCAAGGTAGAGAGTCCACCATTAATGTGCTGCTCCCTGCATCTAGCTTACAACCAGTGGAAACTAGCACTCAGTCGGAGCCTGGATAAAGCTGAAAGCTATAACTAGCTCCTTGAGCCGGCTCTCTATCTCCATGTCTGATACATTTCCCTCGTACATTTCGAGATTCTTCTGCTGAAAGGCACGAAGAATCCTCTTCCACTGGTCATCCTCCTCCTCTTGATTTTCCCTCTGCAACTTAGCCAAAGAATTCTCATGGGCCTCAATTTCCCGAACTACGTGTGGTCTTCATATGGGTGCCATGGCTGTAATGTAAACAAGGAATGCCTAAGGCAGAGTAGAGTAGAAGATTTATTTTAAATTTAATTATACTTTTTGTTCATTTTAAATCCCCAAAATACAAATTAAACACAAGAACACAAGTCATTATTATTCATTTACCTTTCCTATTGTCTCTAACCTACAATAAGTGTTGCCTCACTTGGACGTTCTGTGAGTCCAGAGTCCTTGCATCAGATCACAGGGGGACCTTAAAATATTCTGTCCTAGCAGCTCTTCCATGGCCTATTTCATGCACCAAGATTTCCTATCATTATTTCCCTACCATCCCATGAAATCCTCAATGTTACGAACTACGAACATCATCCTACCTCTCTACCTACCTCTAATACCATTCTATCATGACTCTCCTTCAACATGATGAGGGAAGGGACAATATATTTCCAATCCCATCCATCCTCAAGTTGAGGGAGAGATAATGACCCTTGAAACCCGCCTTTAATTGGTCCTGGAGAGGCGACTAGAACCAAGGGTATAGAATCACATACAAAATGAAATTAATTTCCCTTTTATTTAGTAGGATCGAGAGATAAGATAGTAAATCCCAAACAACACCAAACTGGGGGTAGGGGTAAAACCAAAACAAACCATTCCTATATGCATGTTTTATAATTATGTTCTATAAAGTACAATAATAATCCAAAGGAAAATACCTATGAAAAGAAAAGTGGCAACAACAACTACCCCAAAGCTCAAACTAGTACGGTCCTGCATGACCCCCAAAGTAAACCAGGAAACCTAAAAGCAGTTTTATATACATAAGGTGAGTATACATATATACTAAGAATGGAAAACCCAAAGCCCTCGTGCACAAGTGTGGAGGCATACTAATGTCTTGTGAAATAGTAGATGGCCAAAGCACCTAACGAAGAAATTATCCTGCCAAACCTCACCAAGGAAGACCCCACAAATAACTCAAGTCAATTAAAATAATAATATTAGGAAATCGATATTTGGGAACCCCACACTACTTTACCACTGGTTATTGAATAAATCGTACGCATCATACCTCTCCCGCCATTCTCACTATTGTCCCACTGCCACACCCTGCCCGCACACACCTGGGCTATCACAACCGCATGTTCTACCCTCAAAAACTTGAGATATCACTACAAAACATCCCTACAATAGACACCAGGGCCACAATTATTAATGTTACCATGCCCACACACACCTGGGTCTGAACAACTACGTCCACGCCGGAAGACACCTAGGTCTCTTCCAGAAGGCACTTGGGAAACTCTGTTCCCGCACGCACCTGGACCAACCATCACCATGTACCCTGCACAAAGAATCTAGGGGTATAATAGACCATATTCCATCACAGCCTGTCCTATGAAGCTCTAATTACTTATGAAAGGGAGTATAAAAAGATCCAATAACCATCCATTCGTATGAGTGTTGGAAAAAACACCCACCCCCATGAAATGGGGGTGTTCAGTACGATGTTCTCAAATTGGGTGGGGCGCGAATAAGAAACATAAAAATTAAATTTTAACTATAGGTAAAAAAGAACTCATACCAACCTATGTCTTCAAAAATCATCCCTACAACAAACACCCTTGTTACAATTCATTCATAAGTAGCAGCACAACCACAAACATGTCCCAACTAATTCCTGGAAAAAAATCTCCATTTAACCCATTCTATTATTGATATTTGAGTGAAAAATTTTAGATTAATTCTTCAGTACTAGGAAATTAATATGCATATCCACAAAACAAGGAATAAAAAATATCCAAACAGAAATTTTAGAATTCACATCTTGTTCTCATGCAATGTCAAAACAACAAAAGTGATATGTGAGATCCCTCAAAGTACTGGAACCAAATAAAGCCCAAACATATGGTCATAGGATCATAATCCAACTACTGAACTATAATTGGGGATCCCATCCCCATCCACATCACTTCAAATGTATCAATGACAAACATTAGTAGAACAAAGAAATAGAGATTTTAAATTGGAATATGCCATTAATTTAGACTCATCTTCATGTTTGTTCAATCAGGGCGATCACACAATGATTTTTACTCATTGGGAATACATTTAACCAACCGAGTTTACTTGATTTACTAGTTTACACGTTACAACCCTTTAATTATATAATTAACCAAAAAACAGAGGATCATTAGTGCGAAAAAAAACCACCAACAACCATGATTTTCAGCAGACATAATACCATACAATCTGAATCATATAATGTGGTGTAAAAGAGTAAACTGGATACATCATACACTCCTCTTCATCCCTTAAATCTATGTTTACAATCTTCATTAATGTTGTGTTTCATCCACCCCCATAGAAAACATTTTCATTCCCACCTCACATGATAAAAATTAATGAGAGAATAAGGAAAAACATACCTAGATGATCAATGTTCAAAATTTCTCTCCACGTTCTAAGAACTATGATGCGTGACATGAAGGGGAGGAACTCCAAGGACTCCATAAATGAGATGGAAAGGCTACAGTATAGGTTCACCACTCACCTCAGGAACGGGAATCCAAATGCACCAATGGGGATAACGAACCTAGACAAGAATAATAATATGATAATTATAGTGTGATATAATGAGGTGAGTAGCTAGAGTCACGGGATAAGAATTTTTAATATTTATAAAGGAGGATTGTGGTTTCACCACGTGGTTGGGTGGTTACACATGATGGGATTAATTATTATTTAATTTAACCTTGGGAGGTGGCCGTACTAGTAATGGGTTAAAAAATTTTATTTAAAAAGAGAAAACAGGTCCATTGATGGTCTCCCCTCTCCTACGGAATTTAAAATGTTGTTTATAGTTCAGAAAATATCATTGAACCACATTAATAAGCTTAAAAGAATTAAAAGTTGTGTTACGGGAAAAAATGGTGAAGAAAAACATACACCCCCCCCCCTGTGGCACCGATTGGTGACACAGAAATCGGTGACAACCCGATTGGTGATGCACGTATTGGTGTCCCACGGGTCGGTGTCACACAAATCAGTGAAATGCCGAGCGGTGACACACTGATCGGTGTCATACGGATAAATTTCATAGGGATCGGTGACACACCGATTGGTGTCACATGGATCGGTGACCGTATGATCAGTGACACACTGAAAGTTGTCACTAATGGTTGACACCATGATGCCATCCTGACACCGAGATGCCACTCTTAGGACCCAGAAATGATGGTTGCATGCCATGCCAAATACCATAAATTTAGAAAATGGATACACTAGGAGGGTCTAGTCCATTACACATCGGGCCACAGAATCTCACTCCATCTCAGCACCTGGTCTAAAAAATAATACAAATAATATCCAAAAAAATACAATGAAAAAATGAGACATTAAATTCTCCCTACCTTTTGTATCATCATCCCAAAAAAGTAGAAACTACACAAATATATCACGATTTTTGCCTTGTATCTATGTCTCCCACTTCAAATCCTTCTCCTGTAGGTTCTTCTACTGCCTCTGGACACACACAAGGAGAATAGATCACCCATAAATGATCCTACCATACTAATACAAGAACTATACCTGGAAAATATAAATTGTTTCTCTGTTATTGATGTCCATATCACATTAATTGATAACGTGTTATGGGTCATGCACGTTCCTCCTCAATTAAGACACGTGGAAGACATCATGAACTCAATACAACTACTGTGGCAGAGAAACGAGGTACACCTCAACACCAAATCTATTTAGTGTCTAGAAAGGATGAATGAATCATGGATTTAAATTTATACTATATACAAATATCCTCAATCCATGTCATAGTTAGGCCCATAGGAACACATGGTCTCCTTCTTCAAACTCAAAAGGCATATGTCACCTATCAACATGTGACTTCTGCAAACATTATGTAGTCTTCATCCTCTCCTGGATGATCTACACCTTTTTTTTGTAGGTTGCACAATCTCTTCGCCCATAAGTGCCGAATCCACTTGATTAGTCCAACAAAGTAATGAACATTAGGGTTTCCGGCACAATGCCTCATATGGATCCATGTTGATGGTTGAATGGTAGTAGTTGTTGTATAAAAAATACACGAAGGGTAGGTGTTCCTCCATAATCATTCCGATTTCAAACAATCAGTATTTTAATATGTCCTCCAAGATATAAATGGTTTTCTCTTTCTGGACATTAGTTTGGGCGAGGAACACTAGGCTCAATTGTATCAAGGTACCAAATGCCTCCTCTAATCTCTTCAATTACTGGGATGTGAAGTTAGCATCATAATCAAATAAAATCTATGATCGAACTCTATGGATTCTAACGATCTCTAAGACATAGAGGTGTACAAGTCTCTCTAATAATATCTCATCCCAAATTTATGTATAGTGGTCCAACTAGATAATTCAGTGTAAAATCACCAAGATATAATCTTATTCCCTAGACATACATTTTATTCACATTATGAATTCCATGGATATCCCATCACACTTCCATTCTTGAACCTCTAGAGGTTGAGGTAAACCCACTATAACATGGTGATTACGCATAACTTGATGACATGTAAAGAATCTAGAGTGGAAATCGACTGCTCCTTTATTCATCCCTCTCAACTAAAACTAATGTTGGAGGTCACGGTATATATTTTCTACACCTATATTTACATATAAAGGATATTTGTGGAACTCTCTCAGAACCTCCTCCCTCAATGTCACTAGTACCATATTGCAACCTCTGAAACGAACTACATGCTACCCACCTTAGGAAAATCCCTCAAGAGCGTGTCTAGTGGATAGTTGAGTATATATGGTATCATAGACAATATCTCTAGAGAGAGCATCCCTAACACCCTATATAATATGTGGTTTAATAACCATGGAATGAAAATATTAATCAATTTACCAGTACCAAAAGGGAACCTATAATGTGGCTAAATACTCTGAAGCCTCATCTAACAATAGAGAACAAGATCTCTTGTGGAGTTCATATGTAACTATGTTCCCCTTCCCAAGAGTATATACAATCTGAATGTCATTGTCTTGAAGAAAATATATCCATAACCATTTTCTCAGGTTAATATCCATTAGAGATAAGATATATTTGACACCTACTATATTTAGAGTAAATGATAAACTACTCACCAATCTGGTAGTTTCACCACATCTTCATTGTGAAAACTAAAACTCAAATCTCAAGGTCATGGGTAGTGTGTTTCGACACTTGTTGTATCAAATGGTGTGATCCATTGGAAATAACTATATTCTTTTAAATTAAAAAAAGTATGATCCCTGATTCATTATATAACAATATGTACTCACCACCCTCATACGATAACCTAATGATGGGAGAACTACTCAACCTCTACCTCGGGTCTTGAAATCAATGTTGTCTCTCTTCCATCCACAAGAAAGGAATCTGTTTCCTAGAAAAGGATGTAAAGGGTGATTAAACTTTAGATAAATCAGGAAAAAACCTCCTATAGTAACCATCATATCCATCAAAACTTCAGACCTCAGTGATCTCTTGGGTGACACCCATTCAAGCATTGCATCATCCTTTACTAGATACACTGAAACACTATCCTCTGAGATGATGATTACAAAAAATTGATCTCTTAAATCCAAAACATACACCTCATGTGATTCATATAATGTTGGGTTTTTACAGTATTTATAGGTCCATCGTCATGTGTTTTTCATTCTCTACATTGAATTCAAAATATTATAGGATGCCATTGATAAAGAATACTATGAACCGGTCTAATAATGGTAAAAATATATGCATAACGAGTCCCGTTAAAATTGCAGGGGAATTTTTCATGCCGAATAGAATCAACATGCAATCATTTTTATCCTAACAACATATGAAGGTCGTCATTAGTATATCCTCATTCCATACTCGCAACTGGTGATATACACATCTAAGGTAAATCCTATAGAACCATGATGCCCCATTAAACATATCAATGAGCTCGTCAATTCTCAAAAGTTAATACTTTTTTTTACTGTCACCTAGTACAAGCATGCGTAATGTAAACATTATGTCACTCTCTCATCCAACTTCTTGGAAAACAGTACTGGGGATACCTAAGGGTAACTGTAGGTCTCATGAATCCCTTCTCCAAAAAGTCCCCCAATTACAACTTCAGATCAAGAAGCTCAATGTACCCATATGATAAGAGGAAATTGATATTGGATTCATCCCGAGGTGTAGATCAATGCATAAGTCTTCCTCTCATTGAGGATTAAACCATGTTATTCCCTCACAAAAGATGTCCTTGTACTCCAACACCACTATAGAAAAATGATAGGCCAAAACATCCACTACCCCAAGAGTAATTATATCCAACTGGTTAATAATAGTTATTACTCCCATCGGTTTTATCTTTTCTTAATATACCATGGCTTCCTTTTTGACCAAAAATGATAATCTCATTACCTTACTAGAGACACACATCATTTTCCACTTGAAACAATCAACATGGGAATCAAATGTAGATATCCTGTCCATATTGAGGATGATCTCATTAGGCCTCATTTATATAATAAAAATATCACATTAAAAACTGTCACCTATAAGCATGATGTGTCACTACCATCACAAGTGTTAAATCATTGATTCACTTCCCATCGGAGTCTCCAACCATAAGAGTTCATCCAAAAGATAAACTAGAAACTCTATGTATTGAACTAGAGATGTGGAATTGAAAGAATGGGTAGAACCAATTTATAGATTTACTATAATTAATATAAAAAAGACACATATCATACATTGTATCATCCCTAGTGACTTGGGGTAATAGGCCTCCATGGATTGTAGTCGGCCTCTTCCCTACCCACCAACTCTTAATCCTGTAATGGACCACATGTGGGTTGTGTTGGTAGTAGTTATAACTAAAACCACCACCTACTTCCCCATTATCCCCTATTCCATGACTTCCACCCTGGAGACCACTCATATCATTCCATTGTGTCAATGTCAGAGGTCCCTCAACTATTTCTCGATCTTCATTATGAAAGGTTAGGAAATCGCATTTCATATGTCCCCGATCATCACAAGGGAAATACATCCCATCCCTTGGATGATTTGATCCACCCTGAGAGCCATGTAATGATAACCCTAAGATGTTGGATGTCTTTTTGAAGCATCAGAACCTCTTGGAACCTATGAATGTCATTATTTACCTATATTTGATGTCTCAACTACTGGGTTCATGCTACTAGATCCCACTATTGGTCTATACTCTTCTTGAAAATTTCTACCAACAAGGATTTATCAAGCACTACACAATTGGTATAAATGATAAGAGAAAACAATGATTACCAAATGTCCCTGTGCAAGCCATTCTAAAATGTTTTAGACCTGATGAAATGTTCTCATAAAATATAAAATATTTAAGGTGAGGGATCAGGGAATCTCACTATGTACACGTCCATAGTCATATCACCCTATTGCAGATGTCAGAGTTCTTGTTTCCATAATGATATCAATGTGGCTTAACATATCTATTATATGATGCGAATATCTTAGTCAGTATATGAGTGAGATGTCTTATTATGAGACTCAGTCATCAAGATCCACCCTCACCACACAAATCCATAGAGAAGACACATTTCATGTACGTCCATATAATCTGCATGCATCCTCACAATGGTAAAAAAACGAGTGAATACCTATAGCTAGTCTCCATCCACCTAGGTGTTTGGATCACCCCTAAACCTAGTAGGTCGACACCTCTAAATTAATCCAGCACCATCGGATTACATTCATCCTCAGCTGGTATTTCTAATTCTAGATGATACTCAATGGGTGGTGGTATAGATGGAAAACTACTTGGAGTTGTTATCCTTGGTACATGTACCTATACCGATGCCTCATCACAGGGATGATCATCCTCATGATCACATGGGGGAATCATTGATGACTGTCTATGTGGATGCATCCTAAAATAAAAAATATAGACCACAGTTAAAAGATTATATATAGGGAGATGACTCAATAAGTTCATGGAAAACCAAAAAATTCCAATATGATGCATCCTCCAAATAAACATACCCACAACGAATTGTTTAAATGTACTGATTCAAATGGTAGATGATTAGATTACAGGTGTATGGTTATGTCGTCCCCCACAGAAACATTAGAATCCCTACCCTAAAATATGAGTTAAAAACACTAAACCCTATTTCACCAAACCAATCTCACCGACTCATGTCCTAATATAGAGTTGACCTTCTCTAATACCACTATGTCCTGACCCATCCTAGCGGGACCTATTTTTAGAGTACCCCTAGCACACTCCAATAGGATAGTGGTTGGCGACCAGCACCAAGTAGGCATATCCCACAAATAAGAGGCATTATCATAAAGTACATGTACGCATGCACACATCTCTAATCCCACATAATATTGAACTGAAAAAGAATTAAATCAATGCATGCATACTAATAATATCCCCCAGTAGATTATTACAATAAAGTGGTGACAACTAAAAAGTGGCCAAAACTATCCCATCCCAAAGAAGTAAAGATTCCATCCTTCTCCAAGGGATTGAACTATGTAAAATTTATACTCTTGGTAACCACCCCATTAGTTTAATCCTTAGTTATGCTCAACCTGCTCTATGTCCTCCTAGGAAAACATAAAAAAGGGTCTTTTTATGCACATTACATAACACGTGATGGAAACCCCGTGTAGGGGTGAGTATTATAATACGTAGAAGAAAACCCCAAAAACACTAAACACAAACCACCAAGTATATTCAACTCAACACAAGATATAATAATAAATGTATAATAGAAACATCCTAGATATATGTTGAGAAGTCACCTCACCATCACGAGGTCAAGAGAAAATATCAGCGACAAGATTCTTCTTGAAGCAATTTTCATTCTAGGAGAACTCACTACATGATCGATGCTACAATCAGATACACCCAATGATGTTTTTTGGGCCATTGGGCCTCACCTAAGGAAGCACAATTTTAAATGGGTTACATGATACAGAGATAAGGGGTCATGTCCTGAATTGCTAGGGGACACCATGAACCCAGTCTAGATCAACATATTACATAGGGGATAACATTCAATCAATTCAACAAACCCTACTAATATGTCATGATAGATTGATGATCATTGCACAACTTAAAAAGGTAATGATGATTTCACAAATTCTAAATAGTTTTGTTAGAGTATTTTACTCTAGTCTTGTGGAGGGACACCACAACTCTATCTGAGACTCAACCTCTAGTGGGTATCATATTCCATTGATGTGCTTGTAATGTCACAATGTACCATTAAGAGAAAGGAAAAAGGGGTCAAACTCATCGAAGACTTGTCCAGACATACAAAACAATGAAACTCAAGCATTGTTAAAAGTGATTATACATCATGCCCTAGGGGTTACATGATGTGTCCAACCATCCCATGTAATTATCATTTGGAATGGAATCACACTGCATGCAGTCTCTATATTCACATCATATACAAAGATATACATGGTGTGTAGAGACATATAGTACTCTAGACTCGTCACTAGGCTATTTCTATGTTCCAACGTCGTGTCTATGTACTGGACTGTATACCCTAAGAAGTGTCTGTGTGGGAGTAAATGGTGATTCAATGCAAGTGTACACAAACCCATGTCGGGGTACTCAACAAAGTACACATTGAATCAACCATGGAGGGTCACATGCCGTGTGATAGGGTTCACACTCCATGTGATTATTATCTTCCTCTTGAAACTATATACATTACTTAAGAAGACCCATATGTTGTGTAATCCATGATTAAAGGCTAGGATCTTTGGGATTTTCCAGAAATCACATATCTTCCACCACACACCCCAGCTGATCCTCCAGCCCATGTTATGTCAACTTCAATGCTACAAAACACAGGATCCAATATCATTTTTCCATGCAATCACCTAATAAACATGTTTCACTGTAATATCTACTCAAATAATGGATCAGATCCACATTTTATGTTCTGTGACACTGAACCCCAATGAACAAAAATTGGGAACCATATTTTTTCTAAATCTCACAATCTCAATCATCACACATCTTTCATGTGGTTCCAATACTAGACTATGATATCGGTTTTTTGCACCATGAAATTGGCGTGAAAGGATTTATTGATCAAAAATAGTAAAACCTCAGGATAAATGAATAATAGTCATTGTGAATCATTGAACCATGGGAGAGAAGAATAAGAAAATATGAAACGAATGAACCTTGATCAATGTTCATGTAGAACATTTTTATTTTCCATTATAGAGACAACCAAATGCATCGACAATTAAATAAAAAAACTATCCCAATAAATCTCAACAAAAATAATCACATCTCACAAGGTGGCTAATCAACATATCAATCTCTACATCGATTTATTTTCATTCATCACAAAAATTATAATTGATAATGAAATAAAAATAAATCACATATTGTACCTCTATTCAGTTCAATTACTGAGGAAGAACGATTTCTACATCATGATTTTTGGAATGATCCATCGAATCTAAGGTGAATCGATATTTAATTTTCAAATTCTTCTTCATTCTCCAAAAGAATACCCTCCAACCCTCAAATGGAACTCATCAAATTGGTAGGGTTATCAGGATAACTATATATATTTTCCATAATATGTTATTTAAATTTAAAAATAGGTCACTTTTCAAACAAATTTTTATTAAATAATTTTATTTATTTTACGCATGTGATAACTTTTATATTATTAATGCACAGCAAATAATTTTAATTCACACATACTAGAAACCATCCATTCTTAACTCAACGGTTCCCTTGGTTTTTTGATCTGGTCACCCATTTAGGAGTTTATATCCTTTTTTAGGAGTCATGTTCACTTGTTGTATTTGCTATATATATTATATTTCAAACAGTTATTCTAGGTCCACCGGGCCTCAAAATCGCACACCTTCTTAGTGCTTGATTTTAATAATAATCTATTTATTATCCAAAAATAATAAATAGAAAATCCAAGTCATTAAAGAATCAGGTATAATGTTGTTTCCTTCTACAATTACCACATGTGGGATTATTTTTCTTTCTTTTATTTCCAGTTTTCATATTTTTATTTATCACCCTCATCTTCCCTTTCGTCACATCAAATCCATATTTCATTAATAAATAATTCTATATCTTGTTATCACATGATACAATGTCCTAATTTAATAAGAATGATTAATAGATTAGTCCCCTATATAGATATTTGATTAATCCTAAAAACGATATAGTCATTATTACTCTTTGGATCACATTCATTAATGTGGTTTTTATTCAATTTTCTATGTTCCATTTTTAAATTATGTAATACACTATATTAGATCATATCATTATGAACCATAATTCATAACAGCAAAACTAGTGAAATAAATAATATAAATTAAAAAATTTATGAAGAGAAAATTTCATAATCATAGATATGGTTTCTTTTTGAATTTATCTTTTTTCAAAATCTATATTATTTTTTTCAATGAAAATTTGAATTATACTACGAATGTCCCTTGGGAGTTTCAAATCATGTTATAAGTAAGGCGCATTTTTCTAAAACAGGTGACAATTATGTATATCTCAATGAATCAATTTCATGTTTATTATCACTATGTGACTTTCTTATAGAACCACTTACACTTATCATAACCAAACATTCATTTATTGTTAAAATTCAAAATAATATATTTCTAACCAAAACATTTGGATGTTCTTCTATACTTATCCTAAAATCCTATAATAGGGTTATGTTCAATAATATATGTTTTAATTATTCATGTTCCCAATTTATCTACTAAACATCCTCTATTATAAACTATAATGACTTATACCCCAGAAATCTACAATTGATACCTTACATTAATACATTACCATATATATAAATAATAAAACCATGAAGGACCAATTAGTTTTTCCTTTTTTAACAACATGATAGAATCATGACATCCATTATACACTAGGAATAAAAAATGAAACATGATAAATGAAAATTCATAGAATCCTTGAAACTCATTCAAATTTTTTATATTTATAACCTGGTGAAGGAAACAAAGTAAGGGTGATCCCAAATTCTTAGTCTTGGTAATGTTTAGTATAAGTAGTAATTAATAAATAAAATTAGTATATAAATTTAGATAAATTGAAACACATTTCATATAAACAACTTTCCTACATTGATAGTATAACATCGCATGTTTAAGGAAAAAATTACTATGTTTCATAGCATACAAGATATTCCAAATCTAACTTAAATGAACAATGAAATATTATTATTTTAAAAGTGACCATTATTACATAGATATTAAATTGGATAAATGACATTATGAAATATATAATGTTCAAAATAATATATTATTTTTTTAATTAATTATATTAAATAAGTAATAAATTTTTAATAAATAGATTCTATTATGATATTTTCAGTCCATTTTATTCATAAAAAATCATTTTTCAATAAATATTTTACATTACTTTTATATAAAAGTATTATAATTAATACCTTAATATTTTAAAAAATATGTTCTATAAAATGAAAATCATTTTTTAATTATTTATACATAAATTATTCTATTGTCACTGTTTTTATTTTTCAGAATATAAAAAAAAATTGTGAATCATAAAATATGAGTCTTTATGAAAACACTATCTATTGTGAAATCTTTGAAACATAAATATTAATTGCAAATTTATTAAAATTATTTAATGACTCATATATGATTATATAATAAAAATCTAATAAAAAATAATCTAGAACATTAAAATTATAAATTATTTCATGATAAGTATGAAAATTATTTTTGTTTTGATGTTGTATCATACCAACATAGAAACGGCCACAATTAGAGCCTTTTAGATATTAATTTAGAGGTAATAATAATTTTAATGAATTTATTAATAAATACAATTAATAAATTAATGTTTGTACATATTGTTTTGAATTTATGACTTATATAAAAAGATTATTATCTAATTTCTTGTGCAATGCTTCCTCTAGCTGTGAAACGACAAATTAAAAAATTAAAAAAGTTCAATTGATATGGATTTGATGAAATATTTATAATTAAAAAATATAAAAATTTAACATGATCATGATTAATTTATTTTGATGTAAGTACTTTATTTATGATTTTAATATATGATATAATTATTATTAATTCTTATACAACATTTACCCAATGATGTTGAAAGGAAAAAATATCAATAATATGATTTAAACTAAAATTTTAAAAACCATTAAATGACACAAAAATTTGAATTAATTTTATAAAATGAGTAGTATTATATGATAATAATCTAGGGGTTTAAACATAATACCATTTATGAAAACAATTTTGACATTAGGACCCATAAGGTATTTTATTTAAAAAATGTCAAACTATTCACACTATGGTTTTTATAAATCATAACATTTATTAATATACAGTTTTTGAGATGATATTTTAGATCATAAATATTATTTGGAAATATGAAAGATATATATTTTTAATGAAAAATTAATTTTAAATTTTTTGTCAGAAATATATAAAATAAATTCTTAAACTATAATGATGTAGTAATTAATAAATTAATACAAAAAATAAATCATAAATATATTCAAAATTTTATAAAAATGTTAATTTGAGAAAAAAATATGATTTATTAAATATATAGATAACTGTTACAAGTATAGTATATAAAATATAGTTTTTAAATTTTGAAAGTTTCTTTAATGTTATAAGATTAATAGTAATGAATAATATTAAATATAAAAATAATTATATTTCATGAATATAATATTTTATTAAATTATTTATAAATAATAAAAAATTATGAAAAGAAAAAATGGATAATATAAGATCTAAAATATCATCCCATATAAATATAGAGTCTATTTTTAGTATTTTTATTCTATAATAGTCTTAATATATTTTAATATTTTGATAAATTCTTATGCCCCCTAACATAAATTATATATTTACACTCCTTACATCACTTAATTAGATAATCATTAGCCTTAATGTTCAACTATACACTAATGAAATTTAATATCATCATTCCTTGACACATTATAGTTGTTCTGGTCTCATCAAAATACCAATTACATCTTGCTTAAGGGATCCTTTAATTAGGTGATATTCAAGTGGTAACATTCTTATAATAGCACCCTTAATTTATTTTCTTATTCAACATTTTATAAACCTAATTCACCCATCAAGTAATAATATCTCTATTATAATGTATATACTACAATGTTATATTTATAATTTAATCTATTCTGTACATATTTTTCTCATATCCTCTTATTCAATGAAACATCACCAATGTCCAACTTATGTTGATTAACCATATTTGTGGATATAAAGTGTTTGTTTTCCATTACTACCAACATGCCTTGCCATAAAACTATTATTAATGTAAAATAAGATTTTAATAATTATATAATAACATATTATTGTTTCATCAACTAAAATATATAGATAATATTAAGGAAAACAAAATTATTTTGTGATGGATAGAAATCCTGCCAAAATAAACTAAACATCAATCATTAATGCTTTACTAAATGAATCGTCATCGTTTTACAAATAAAAAATCATATACAGGATCATTTCTACATTTTTACATTCATTCATAAAAAATATTTTATCTTTGACATTACTATTCCCATTTGGAAATAACATCCCTAAATATACACAAGTTAACCAAACAAGAAATTAGGAAACAAACGCTCCAAGAATAATAAAATTGTTATTTATAACTCATCAAATTGACCATAAATAAACATAATAAAATTATAATAAATAAAATATATGTGGAAGAAGTTATCATTTAAGAAATTTATTATTCCAATTTGATTAACCAAGATATTATGTTAAACTACAAAACACATTCTTACATAATGTAAATGAATCTTTTATTGAAAAATAACATTTTAAACAATTTAAAGATATATTTTCGAAGTCATTTTTTAAAGTAAATGTCTTTTAAATAATTCTTTTGAGTTTTTTTATTGAATTGAAAATTTTAAGATGTTAATTTTTTAATTTATCCAAAACAAGTTAAAAGAAAAAAATTTAATGTTCTATTTAAGGCAATTTCCTTTAAATATCCACATTAATATGTCTTTTAACAAAATTTAAAAAACAATTAACATATATAAAATTAGTGAATTTTATTGAATTTATAAAGCCTTAATATTTTTATTCATACATTAAAATATAACATAGTTATTTTCAGATAATTATTTTTTCTTTTTATGTCAATATTATTATTTAAAAAATGATTTCCATTATATAATGCTTTTCAGTTACATGAATTCATGTTTTATGATTATGTAATTGTTCATGGGAATTGGATATAATGAAATATAATTTTTTAATAATCCAAGATAGGTGGGTCCAAGATAGGCCTCTAATTCATTGGGTGTGTGGTGTGTCAATCCTGATGGTTATTCTAAGTGTAACTTTGATGATTACCGTCATGTATAACTATTACGGTTCATATATAGTTGTTGTGAGGGTTAAAATAATATGGTAATAGTGATTGTTATATCATAAGTATGTATGATAATAAAATGATTCCCCATGATACATATATGAATTATTTAATTCTATTTCTATTTTTACGTAAATTTATTTTTTCACAAGGAATGTTTTTGTGCTTATATTCAAAGGAAAGAATATATTAATTTTTGAGGGTGAAAAGTAAAAAAATTTGATTTTTTTTCCATGAGTTCCTATTTTTTAAAATAATCCTATATGACTTTTATTTTGTCTGTTAAGTTTTCTTATGAAATTATTAATGTAATAATTTTGAAAAAAAGTGATTTATTGGGTATTAAAATATTTATTTGGATACCTATTTTTTTGGAAAATAATTTTTTTTATTTTTAATTATGTATTAATGATTTACTTCATTCCTTTTATTGATATTACCTAGATTTTTGTGATCATACCAGGTTTTATGATGTTTTTAAAAATATTTAAGTATGGTCACAATAAAAGAATAAGTGTAATAAAATATTATGAATATTTTTAATGAAAAGAAATTATGTTTCATTTTAAATATTATTGTTGGCTGATAAAATAGATATTGATTATAAGTGTCTAAATTTAAAATATGGGTTTTTTATTTAAGAGTTATGACTTAATTATCTGAAATAATAATAATAAAATATCTTTGAAAATGAAAGAATGTTAATTATAGTATAATTTTACAAGAATATGTAATGTTTAAAGAATGGTCCTTAAAGTTGGTGTCAATTTAGGGATCAGATAACATTGTATATTTAGATGTTTTATTATGAGGTATTATTATGAGTGATGGATGTTACCACGAGTTTATGATTTTATGGTTGATCATAAGACCAATGTATTTTGAACCCCTTTTGATGATGTATGTTATGAAATTTTAATATTCATAATTATAATTACGGATAAATATAAATTATAGAATTTTTCATTAATTTTATAAGAATTATAATAATATACATTTAGGGAAACAAAAAACTGTATGTTCGGAATGAACCCATCACTTCGGGCAAGGCCATGAGTTTTGTTCCAACAACTGATGGGAGACAAGGGTTTATCTCCATCCACTAGAAAACATGATGTCCCGTTCAATATGTTTTTTTTATAAAAATAATTTTATAGTGGAAGAATAATTTGGTTTTGGGAATATATTTTTTGGTAATGATAACCATGAGAATAGAAAACTATTTGGCTATAAATATTTAAATGATATTTTAGAAGGAATTCACTATTTTTTTAAAGTGATATAATTGAGTTAAATAATATACTTTGGGATTTTATTTTAGGGAATATGGGTGACTTATATTTTGGAAGAATATATTATTTTATTATGGATTTAATGTGATTTGTGATATATATGGGAATAGTTATTTTTTCCAGGATATTATGTCATTTATAAAATTACATTTTGGTATGAGGATTTATTAGTGACTGATTTAACGTGGATATAAATTTTAAATTTAACTAGGAATGCAATGTGATCAAATCCTATTGATTATTTGCTTTCAATAATACTCTAGAATAATTTTGAGGAATTATGATGATAGTTTTTCCTTGAATGATCTATGTTGAATATTTTGTAATGCTATCCAATTTTTTGTATTAATTTTCTTTTCAGAAATTAACTTATCATATATAAAACTTTTTTTAGTTTTTGGTAATGTATAAATATATATTGTTATAGTATTTTTTATTTTTTATTTTCCGATCCATATAATTTTATTTTAATGATGTTCGCATGAAAAAATTTACATTCATTATTTAGAGAATGATAAGAGTTTATGGTGGAAATTATTTTTTTTCATGTATGTAAATTTCTTCATGTTCATAGAATAGGAAATTTATGAATCTTGAAATAAGAAAAATTATCCATTTAATTTTCATAACTAGAAATCAATAGCATTTTAACCCATCATAGATTTATAGTTTCATAATGGAAAACATTACCATGACAATGTTATATATCAATCGCCATCAGTATTTGGGAGTTTGTTTTAACTTCTATAATAATGTTTCTCTTTCCATGGATTTTATACAACATAGAAACATAGTATGTGTAATATCTGCTGACCGTCATGATTTATCGACTTTTTTAGGACGTTTTATTAATACTTTTTACAACGAGCGATTCCAAAAAAGAATATTGAGCAATCAATCCTGTTGTTTAGGATCCAAAGATTAAATTGAGACGAATAAATTTACTAAAGTGGAGAGACCTTAAAATCTCTTGTTTTTAATAAAAAAATTAAATTATACCTTAGATATCATAAAATATATAACATGTTGAGGATATATAAAAAATTAAATTTTATTATTTAAAATATCATTGTTATAGTCTGGCAATTAAATTGATGGGAATGAACAATATTATGAAAATTATAAAATATATAACATCAAAAGAAATTGATTATTAATTAATTAATTATTATTAAATATGCTATAGTATTTTACTAAAGTCATTCTATAATATTTTTTAGTCAATTTACTTTATTAATCAAAAACATATTTTCTTCTAAATGTTTTTATTGTCTTTTATATAAATATGGCATTATTAAATTTAACATTTTTATAATATATTTAATATAAAATGATCTTAGTTTTTTAAATAATAATACCAAAATTATTATACGGTGTTATTTTAATATTTTTTTTTGAAAATTATTTTTTTATTAATAGTAAGAAATATGTTGTCATGAAATACGATTTCATTTAAAATATCACAAAAAGCTAGAAAAGATATATTGTTTAAATATTTATACAAATAGTAATGCATCATATTATAATAATGATATAATAAATAAATATTATATATAATATAACTTATATATTATTTAATGTTAAAAATAAAAAAATACTGATGATGGTGTACCTGCGCTATAATGAAATAGTAAATTTCAGTGCCCTGTAGTTATTAATATAGAGTTAACAAGACTTTAAATCGTATTTTAATTAAATATAGTTTATAAATTAGGATTTTTCTAAAAGATTTAAATGTTTAACTTATATAATATTAATCTATTCAAAATTATTTTCTAATGATTTTTTAAGTCTAGAAATATGAATTTAAAAAAAATAAAGATGTTGTCTTGACATGGTTATGTGTAATTATACAAAAAAAGGAATATATTGAAACGAATTTATTTATTTTTATTTAATTTATTTATTTTTAGGTTATATATATTATATTATAATGTTTAAATCTTTTGTAATGTTGATGTAGTTCTTATGCATGTAGATAAAAAAATTATATTGATTTTAATTAAAATTATGAGAAAGATTATATGACTTAAAATTTTGTATAAATGATATTATATAAGTAATATTCGAAAATAATCATACTTGGGACTAATTTAGGTCCTTTTGTATCTACATACATGACATTAGGTCACTTATATTATTTCATATAAATGAATGTCAAACTATTAACACTATGGACTTTAAAGAGTATTACATTTTTAATGTATGATTTTCTAGAATATAATTTTTACCAAATAAAGTATTTTAAGGGTGAAATATTTATATTCTTCTTGAAATTATTTTTAATTTTTTGATAAGAAATATATACCTTAAATTCTTAAACAATGATTGATAAAATAATTATTATATTAATTAAAAAAATCAAATTAATGGTATTAAAAATATAATAACATATATAATTTAATATAATCAAGAATATCAACTAATTTTATTGATAAATATAACCTATATAGGATATAATATATATTTTTATCTATGTTTAATCTTTTTTTGATGTTTTTAACTTCATAGTAATGAATAATTATAAATATTACAATAATTATTTATAACGAATATATGATAATTAAAAATTATGTAAAAGTAATAAAAATAACAAAAAACAATAGGGGATATTATAAATATAATTTTCAATACCTTTTAAATTTATACGATATAAGGAATTATTTGGATCTATAATAGCCTTATTATAATTTAATGTTTTGATAAATTCCATGAGTTCCTCTCACATCAATTATAAAAGGACACACCTTCCTTCACTTAATTTTACCACCATAGTTCTTATAGGATTTCCATACTCTGAAATATTCAATTATCAATATACATATCCACATTATAAAGGTTATGGTATCACCAAAATTCCAATTTAATTTTACATAATGGATCCTTCTAGGATATGATATTCAAGAGGAAATTTCCTTAAACAACTTCTCTTAATTTTTTTTTCTCTTATCCAATCTTCACCTCTTTCACAGATAAAGGAATAAAATATTATGTTCCAAGTATATACAAAAATATTATATTACTAATTTAATATCACATGTCAATAATTATTATCGTATCCTCTTTTAAAAAAAACCTTTTTCCAAATTCTGGTGATTAACCGTCTCAGTGGATAATGAGTTTCATTTTCTTTTACCACCTTAAAGGATAGTAAAAAACTATTCTTATTGTTAAATTGGATTTTAATAAGTATATTATAACTTACTTATGTTTATATAACTAATATATATTCAAAATATTATGTAAAACAAAATAATTTAGGGATAGACAAGAAAATCCATCAAAATAAACAAAACATTTATCAATATTGTTATATCAAAAGAATCATCATCATGTTTTAAAAAATGATATATGATACCTTTTGATAATTTTGAGTTTAATGAATTCCATATATTATCAATTTTGTAGAACTATTTCCATTTTAAAATAACATACATAAATATAGACAAGTTATAAAACCATAAAACCACGAAACAAACTCTCCTATAATACTCAAATTGATATTTATAACTTATTAAAATAAAAATAAAGTCACTAACAAAATAAAACTTCTATTTAATATTTTATGAAATTATTAATTAATCATTAAAATTTTATTATTCCAGATGTTATGTGAAAGTACATTATTCATTCATACATAAGGTAAGAGACACATTAACTGAAAAACCACATTTTAATATTTTAAAGATTTAACATATAATCCATTATATTTGTAATCGTGTTTTTAAAATTATTTCTATAAATTTATTTATATCGACAATAAAACATTTAAACGTTATTTTAAAATTTCTCTAATGTGTTTCAAAAAAGGAATACTTGTACGATCTTATGTAATAGACTTTTATTTAAAAAAATTCATTAATGTATCTTTTTAAAAAATTCAAAAAGACCTATTTTTAAACAAGTATGACATGAGTGTTTATCCCATTATCATGTTACCTTTTTGGTTTTAAATATTAATTTAAAATATTATATGTTTATTTTTCAAATAAATTTTCTCCCTTTTCATGTGCCCAGAATTCTTTTGAAATTAATAATTTTTCTGAAGTAATTATTTTATGATATAATAATTCATGTTATATTATTTTTTATGGTTCATGGAAATTACTTAGGATGAAGGTTGGTACTATTATAATCCGAATATTAGTGGTTTGATGATATCACTCAACTGCATTGGGTATTTTGGAAGTCTATTGTGATGTTTATTCAAATTGCAACTTTAATGGTTACAATTTAGTATAACTATTGGTGTTTTTATATCTTAGTCATGGGGGTTACAATACTTTGGTATCCATGAGGGTACACACTATGTATGTACAATAATAATATGATTCCCCAAGTTATCTATATTATTTATTTGGATGTGTTTATATATAAATCTCATGTTTCCACAATGTATGTTATTGGGATTATATACAAAGTAAAGTATATGATACTTTGTGAGGGTGAAAAGTATATCTTTATAAAAAAATTAATAGTATATGTTTTTTTATCAATAATCCAATATTGAGTTTATTTATCCATTAATATTTTTATAAATTTTTTTATGGAATTATTTTTGAATAAAATATAATTTCATTGGTAAGAAAATGTTTTCTTATAGTCCAATGTTTATTATGAAAATGAATTTTTTTTATAAATAATTGTTTGTATAATATTTTTCATAATTATTTTTATGTTCATTATAGATATTTCTATACTCATCGTATATTTTAAAAAAAATCATAGGTTTTATGGATGGAAAATAAAAATGGAGAAGACAAACTTATTTTTTTAATATTTTTCATGAAAAGAAATCATGTTATATTTGAAGTTGTTTTGTTGTGTTAGAAAAATATATATTAATTAGAAGTGTTTGCTTGAAATATATGGGCTTTTTATGATAGAGTTATGACCTAATTATAGATCTATATAAACCTAAAAGATATTTTGGAATAAAAGAATGTTTATTCTAGACTAATGTTACAATAATACGTAATTTATATGGTTTAATACTTATAGATTGATAAGATATAATTAACCTGGAAATGTAATTCATGGAAAACACATTCTATTTAATAAATAAACTGAGAACGAAATGCATCTATAGATAATGTCATTGTAAAAATATCATTTTTAATAAAAATGAACTATTAATGATGGAAATAAAGTATTGTTGGGAATAGAGTCTTAAGAACATGGTCCCTTTCCATAAAGACCTTTTGTACTATGATTTATACCACAAGTAAATACCAGTTTACTTTAGTGAACATTATTTGTCTAATGAGACCTGCTAATGAATTTATGGGGCCTATATTGGCAGGCTCCACTAATCACTATAGTTCTAAAGAATTACTGACATATTAAATAATCTGTTTAGTACCTGAATCAATATTATTTATTATTTAATATCCATATCTAGTAAAGGTTATATATTTATCAATATTCCCCCAATAGAAAAAATAACTTTCATTGTAAATTCTATATTTATAAAATTGTTTATTTTTTTGTAAATAATTATTTACATAACTGCATAATGTAGATATTTAAGATAAATATAATGTACAAGGAAAAATGATCACAAGAATGTGATTCTTTCAAAGTAATGTTGACAATAGAATTCTTTTTTATATTGTACAATTTGTTTTACCGATTGGTAATTTTGAAGAAAACTTCTCTAGGATGAAATTATTCAATGATAAAGATAATATAACATGATGTGAGAATGAATCAAGATATTAAATTTCAATTAGGTGGTATATACACCACATTAAAGTGAATTAATTCATAAAAAATAAAACTCAATGGCATTTAATTTCTATTGAAATCCAATACATCATGCTTCTATTTGGTTAAACATTATTTAACATTGTGTATATTGGTTTTAAAAATTATATTCACTTATAAAGAACCATTATAATACTTATAATATCACATATTATCATTTTAAATTATCTCATTACTTTTTTTAATAACATATCATTATTATCATTATTTGAGGTGTTAAATTCTTTGTTTTCTAATGCATGTTTTTTCATGAAACATTACATTTTAATGAAAATTATATAGTATCATTATATCAATAATTATTGGAATGAATAACTATAATATCTATATAAAAATTAATATTTTATTTTCAATCTTTAAAAATTATTTTTAGAAATTATATATGTTATGATCATGGAGATGGTAGGCTATATGTTCAAATGGGTAATTTAACTATTTTTCAACGATATTTTTGGAAAGAAGTTCTGTTATATTATATCATTCAAAGATGATAATAATATCTTAAATAGTGGTTTATTTCATTATATATACTTATAAATATTATCTATGTGGTTTGGTGATGAAAAGAGAGTCGTGTCATTTCTTGAAGGTAGTATTCCACATGTACACGAATGATGCTATCATGATTCATTAAGAGGAAAGGTAAGAAAAAGAAATATATATATTGATATATTTGTATAATATTTTTATAGAATGATAAACATTTCATTAAGATCACTATTAAATTATTTATATCTCATATAATCAATATATTTATACACATAACCTTTAATGTAATGTGTTAGTAAATGATGAATTATATGGCTTCACGAGGCGATAATTTTTCATACACAAGAAAAAAATTACTGTGTCTCTTATAGAATGGAAAATAAAAAGGTATCCATGAGGTAATTACTAAATATTTATATGTATGTAATATATATCATAAATATATAGACATTATATCCATCATCATTCTCAACCATGAGTGATTTCAGTGTTAAAAAATGGCATTGGTTCGCGACGCCGAGTTACACCAAACATATGATTGATGATTTAGAAACCCATTTTATGGTTGTGTGGATTTATTTTGTAAATTAAAATAAAATTAAAAAATAATATTATATTTGTAATACTATGGTTATTGCACAATAACAGTTCGATAAAAATGGATGGTTGTGGAGGAAGAGATAAAATAAAAAATGCTTATGGAATAACATTACCACTTCCTTGGGTAGCCTCCTTACGATTCCACCATAATTCTTTATTGGATGAATTTATGAAAAAAAGGATTCTAGGATGAAATTAGTGATGTTGGGTAGAGTATGGGATGTTTTTGGAAAGATACAAATGAATTTTTATATGTGAATATGTGAGGTAGGTGTGTGACCATGAATAATGGAGGAAGGGTTGAATTTATTTAAAAACTCAAAGGTATTCGCTATTGGGATGTAACTCATATCTCATGTTCCTCAAAACTATATCAATAATTTAGTTGGTTCTGGGGTGATTTGGTTAAGATACACCTATAATTAATAAAGTAAACAAATTTTTTACAATTTCATTCTTTATTCTTTATGATTACTCAATTTTACACTTTTAGATTTTTTAACACAGCTAAAAATATTTTTTACCGAGTAAATTTATCCTTTATCATTGAAATAAAATTATCCCTATTAGGTATTTTGGAAATAATAATTATAAATATCTAATCAAATTTATTTAATAAAACTATAATTTTTTTTATAATATTATGTTTAACATTAGTGCAATTAATAAGAAAAAAAATATTGTTTAACATTAACCCAGTACGTGAGTTTTTAGTATTTACAGGTATATATAGAGGTTATAAAATAAAAAATGGTCCATGAAGGGAAAATAATTGATATTTATTAACAATATAAAATCACTATATTTATGAATGTATTTTTATTAATTTTCAATCATTTAATTAATTATTAATTATTTTAAAATAATAGTAATGTCAATTATGAAATTATTCATTTTATTTGAATTAAAAACTATCAATTTATTGATAGATTAAAATATATTATGTTATAAATAATGTGATGTGTTATAATATTTTAAAAAATTAATGTAATATAATAATTAACTCAATTAACATCACTTTTAATATTTTTTGTAACATTTAATCGAATTAGTTTTTAAATAAATATATCATGTGTTGATGTTTTTAAATAATTTAATTTAATTATTCTATATTTAAAAACTCTAAATAAATTATAATGATATAATAACACATTTATATGTACAAATAATTTTTAAAACTGAACATATGATGTGTTTCCCATATCTGAAAGCTTTATATATATATTTAAGGCAAGGAAGGTTCCTTTTTATCATTTTCACTACATAAAGTAATTTATTGGTAAATTTCGTGGAAAAGTGTCCCAAAATCATTAAAATAGAAACTATGGTTATAAGGTTATAAATACTTCTATAAAATTGGTATTCTATAAGATGTTAGGTTGTTTTTTCCCTTATCTTAATAGTTTAACCCCCAGTAGACATATTTCTTCTTTAATCGTTGTAATTGATTTTATTGTTTTCATAAAAAATTATAATCAAAATTTATGTTTACCTCTAAAAATAATTAAAATTATTCTAATTATAAATATGTAATCCATTTCTATAAATTAAATTCACTAAAGTACAGAATATTAATTTGAAATTAATCTTAAAGACACTTTAAAAAAATATTTCAAAATAGAGAGTGATCAAATGTTTATAAAACATATATTTTAAAACATACTATAAAAATTAGACCAATATATTAAATTAGGTTTATGTCATAAGATTGAACAAATTTTACATTAAAAATAATTCAATATTTTATTTATCATTAAAAATTGTTTAAATGAAAAGTTAATTTTAATGTAAAAGTCATTATTTTTCAGTGTTCATAAAAATTGAAATATTTCCTAAAAATAACAAAAAATCATTATATGAAAATTATTGAATTATTATTTAAAAAAATTTGTTTAATTTTTAAAATAAAATTTGTATACATAGTAAAAATTAATTTAGATTCATGTGTGTAAACCGTGAATAAACCATATTTTAGAAAAAAAAATATTTTTTAGAAAACATTTATTTTTCATTCAAATGATTCACATTTTATATCTAATCAATACATAACAATAAATTTTTTAACATAGTTATTATTATTATTAACCTCATATTACAATGTCTAGTTGAAAAAATCATATTTAAAAATTAATATTTTAATAATATATCAAAGTTCATCTAAAATCGGTATTGCATGTAATACAATCTAAACTCGGGGTTATGTGTAATGAAAGATAAAATTTATATTTTTTGTAATGAATCCTATTAAAGATATAATATTTATTCAAAAAAAGATAATAAATTTTAAGGGATTGGGGTGTTATATTTTTTTCTATGCTTGGTGTCACATGTCATACATGCTATCAAATTTGAGGTTCATATTTTAAAATATTGAGTTATTACAAGTCATCCATTGATTTATTCAAGAAGTAAAAGGGTAGGAAGTTGATCTATGTAATTCAATTTGTGAATAATTATATCTAACTTATACATTATAGATGAAAATAGTATCTATTAACTTAGATCTAACGTACAAAAGTTACTGAAAATGTAAAACATGAATTAGGGGTGAAATCAAATCATAATAATTTGGATCAAATTAATAAGGATATGACTTGGATGATTGTTAACTTAATGGAACATAAAAATATAATTAGATCTAATTGGGTATTAATGATCATTGAGGATGAAAATGGAAAATGTATATAAAATAAATAATGGTTTTTTAAATAACATAGTAAATTTGAACGCATTGATGTTTAAAGAGATTTTTTCTATTGAAGAAATAAACATATCCATTATACCATTCGTAAGAATAGTTTTATAAAGAATTATTAAATATTTAAAATCAATGTTAATAAATATTTTTTGAATATAATTTTTAAGGAAGAGGTATATTTCAATACATTCGATATATTTTTCTTGTAAATAATAATACTAAAGGGCATAATTTGTTAAAATAATTGTAGTTACAAAAGAAACAACCTCATGCATTGTACTATGGATAAGTTAATTTTATGAGGGATATTGAAAAAAAGAGTGAAGGTGTTTATCAGAACTTA
Organism: Viscum album; assembly: GCA_963277665.1. NCBI lineage: Eukaryota > Viridiplantae > Streptophyta > Magnoliopsida > Santalales > Viscaceae > Viscum > Viscum album. Next base: position 446,941,039 of record OY728157.1, on the reverse strand, counting down.
TAAAATAAAGATTCAAAAGTGTATTAAGTAAATGTATTTTTATCTATTGATGGTATCATATTCAATAAACAGGCATATAAATTATATTTCTAAATTTGAAATATTTATGATAAAATATTTTTAAATGACAATTAATAATGAGATATAAATGTTTCTAGTGATGATTTTTACTAGTGTGAAAAGAAAAATATACAATCATAGATAGAGTTTGTAAATGAAGAATTTTAAAACACCATAATAGATTAATGAAATAATATTTCATGTAACACCCCAAACCTAGTTACCCAGATTCAATGAATTATTACATAACATTTTCATGATCACAAAAGGTCATATATCGAAAGGCCAATTAGTTTAGTAGCTTTGGAAATAATAGAAAAATTCATAAATTTTACATTACATTATAAAATGAAAAACTACAACAACATAGTCTCCATAGGCTACAATCATATCCCATATATTATCTCTGCAGTTTAGTCATAATATACTTCATCGCATCATGGGAAAAATAAAACATAGAAAGGGGTGAGCTCAGATGCTCACAAAGGATAACAATATGGAGAAAACATTCCTAAATATGCATAAATATTTAAGGTAATGTAAGACGAAAACAAAATCCATTTAAAAATTAACTTCAACATAATAATGCTAAGTTAAAATCAAATAATGACATTTAATTCTTCCCATCGATATTCAACTAGTCGAATAATCACATGCAATATCAATATCAACTTTTAAAATGATTGAATGAATAAGGACAGGCTTTATAACCACATTGTCAAGGCCTTGTACCAATACAGAAAAAATGATTTTGTCAAGGCCTTGTTCCAAGATAATAGTTTGTCTCATGAGTCCTACCGATGCATCGAGGAGCTATAGCAGGCTCCACCAGTCACTAACTAAGTCCAATTATTTACTCACATGAAAAGTTTTAAATATAACATAATAATTCGTTTTAAAACTAGCATACGAAATGTAAATACATTATTCATAAACCATGAATGGAATAAAAATAACACATCCATGGTCAAACATATCAAAAAACCATTAATACAATATGAAGGTTTTGTATCATAATAAATCAACTTCAAATACGCTCACAATCCATCAAAGGATGCTGACATAAAAAAATCAAAACATTATTTTAAAGAAATATCTCATTCAATTTTGAAATCATTTGAAAGTTATATAATTATAAAAGAAAATATTTATTTTGAAAATTTTCCTATATTCTTGTTAGGTATGCTTTGACGATTTTATAACGGAGGAAAATAGACGCACCTTCCGTATAAGTTAATAAAACATTCTTACCTGAATTTTTTCGAAATGGTCATAAGGTACATTGTTTGGAAAACGATGAAAAGATTCCATTCATAACATTTTATAAAAATTAAAGAAAGGTTATAAATGAATTTAACCCAAAATCTATTAAATAGTAAAAAATTTTGGAATATATTTTTAAGAAACATGGATGTGGATGGTAAAGAGGTCCCAGTTGATACCTACGTAAAAACCATATCAGATAATAAAGAGATTGTGAGATTAACCATAACCTTTTACTTTTATTTGTTAATGGTTAGGTTAAACACCTATATAATGGTGAAATAATTGTTATTAAATTATAAAATAACCTTATATATTATTATGTTATCATATAATTCTAATATTTATTTGTTAATGATATTTCGATAGTATCATCGTTTCGGGTGTTAACCGGTTCATTTTACTTTATATGCTTTGTTAAGTAAGTAATGTTTGTTATGTATAGGATTTATTTTATTCATATTTAGAATGATATTATGTCTTTGAACATTGTCAAATGAAAATCAGTCTTTAATGATTACGATGGGGAATGAATCTCATCACGTTCGTGGAGATGGTAATCCGGATGTATGCACGAGCGACAATATCATTATTTTGATAATAAATTCATATATAATTGGATGGAATATCATATATAAAGAATAATAACCATGTCATATTTATTATTTACATCATTTATACTCATTACTATACTCATCCAAATGATGAAGTGTTTGAATAACAAACTACACCATGAGGTGGAGACGGTAATCCGTAGGTACGCACATATGGTGAATTTTTTATTTATAGGATAAATAGAATAATGAATATGGTTGTAACATTTTTATAATAACATAATAGTATATTGAAGATATGAGAGTTATTATTTTATAATTAAAACAACTAAGAAAGAGGAAGTGGAAGATGAAAGGAACTTGAAAGAGTTGATGAAAGATTTACCTCTTCTTCGTGTTCTTCTTTTTGATCTGATCAAAAGGGATCCATAGGTTGGATTTATGACTAAATTAAAGGCCTATAGGATCTATGTAGGAAGGTTGGAAGGATATTTAGGCATGGTTTGGCTGATTCAAAAGGCCTTGGAGGTGTGAAATTAAAATATTGGGAATTTCCCTTTTATTTGAGTGGTGAGGGGAACCTTTGAAAAAGATTGAAATATTATTATATAATAAACTCATTTTCGGTTTATAAGGGATCCAAAATTATTGATATCGAAGATAAGTTGAGGATATGTATAAAACCATAAAACCAATAGGTTTTAGACAGGTTTTGGTCAATAGATTAACCTTATCATTTAGATTTAACTATTACTTAAATAGTTAGACACTTACCATGTCTCTTTGTATTTTCATAATATATGTTTAATAAAATTAATTTAAACATCCAAGAGAACCCCCAATAGGTTCCTTAAGGACATATATAATATTATTACAACCCTTTTTCCAAACCATAGTTTGTTGGAATATTATATCATCCAATAATATAGTATTTCTTTTAAAAACTCAATTATGTCAGTTTTGACATTATTTAATAAATGATTTTTGTTAAAGTACTAAAATAATTATTAATTCTAAATAAATTCAAATTTTCAATAATAACATTTCATATTAACTTTGAAAATTAGTGGAATTCATCAAAAGTATAAAATTATATTTATTTGTATATTTATATTATCAATTATCTAAAAATTGCATTATTAAGGTAATTACTACGTCATCATTGTGTAATTAATAAATAATATTTTTTTAATAAATTATAATTTTAAATAAATTATAAATTTGTAGGAAATATTTGTATCTTTCTAATGAATATTTATTGTCAAATTTATATTATGTATTACCCTATACTAAAAATGGTTTTGTAATTAAACGTTGAATTTAACTCTTTTAACTCTTCATGAAATAATATAATAATAATTGTCCAAATCTAAACCATGTGGACCTAAATGATCATATTTTATTCCTAAGGTTGTTTTTGGTCGAATAAAACTTATCAACTAGAATTATTAAATGTGTTCGAGTAATAATAATATCATTTTACCCTTAATTACCCTATTTACTTTTAATCATGGTAAATAAATGTAAAAAGTTACTATTAAAAAAATTATTTTGATCTAATTGAACCACATTTTCCATTATATAATAAACTGTGTCTCTAGGATTTTTAAAATTCCACTCACATAAGTGGTAAAATCATGTTTTATTCAACTTTTCAAATTCTCCTAAGAGGTGGGTAAAACACGGTAAAAAGTTCGATAAAATTTTAAATATCCATACTTATTATAAAATGAATACAATGATTTACGTTGAACATATATATGTATTATGTATCGATTTTGACCTAAAATAAAATTAAATAACTAATTATTTATATAAAAAAGTCAGTTTTAACCAATAACGCAGTGTTTTCTCACTATTCATCAAAAATTTAATGTTTTTTGAATAATACCAAAAAATCACCCTAAGAAAATTTCGATATTCCAAATCAAAAATTGAAGTCCAATTTGAAAGAAAAAATTTATAAAATTTCAAAAATTGGGTATTACTATTCATAACTGCTAGTTCGATTGGTCTCGGGGTTTTAGAATCTCGAATTTGAATAAAATGAAAGCCATTGCATTATTCAAAGGGAAATGTACCGTGGAATATTGTAGTGTTATATTCTTCCCTCCTAAAAATAATTTCATACCAAAAATATCTATAATACTACCGCACAAAAATATTTGGGTGGTTCTTCATCATTAGATCATCGGGTTCCCATGTTGCCTCTTTCATCTTAAGGTTTCTCTATAGAACTTTTACCAAATGAGTCATCCAATTTCTTAGCACTTGTTCTCTTGTATCACGAATTTTTATAGGCTCTTCACAATATGATAGATCAGGTTCTTGTTCAATTTTCTCATAGTTGTGTACATGCATTGGGTAAGGCATGGATTTTCTCAATAGTGATACATGAAACACATCATTAAAATTTGAGAGACTTTATGGCATTGCCAAACGATAAAAAACAACTCCAATTCGTTCTAGAATTTCAAAAGGTCCAACATACCTGGGACTCAAATGACCATTCTTACTGAAATGTATAATACCCTTCCATGGAGATACCTTTAAGAAAAGATGATCTCCAACCTGAAATTTTAAATCCTTCCCTCGTTTAAAGGCATTGATCGTTTCCCTACTTTGGGATGCTTTGATTTGGGTTTGGATACCCTTCAACGTTTCCATTGTTTCCTCACAAAGATCTTGGCCTATGATTTTTCATTCACCAACATCATTCCATAAAGTTGGGGTGGGATATCTCTTTCCATATACTCTTTATAAGGAGAAATCTAAATACTTAAATGGAATCTATTTATATAGGAAAATTCTAACAGTGGTTAATATTGATCCCACATACCTTGAAAGTCAAGTGATCCATATTTCAACACGTATTCTAAGGTTTGAATAGTTCATTCTTATTTTACATCAGTTTGAGGGTGGTAGGTAGTGCTCAATCGATGTTCAGTATCTAGGGCTTTCTAAAGACTTTTCTAGAATCTTGTTGTAAAATGGGGATCACGATTAGAAACAATAAATTAGTGTACTCTATGAAGTCTTAAAAATTCATTAATATCTTATCTTTCTATATGTTCAAATGTTAAATCTTCTCTTATAGAATGAAAATGTACTGACATGGTATGATGATCAATAATGACAAATATTGCATCATTCCTTCTAGGAGTTGTTAGTATCCCCATGACAAAGTCCATCATAATATTACCCCATTTACACTATGGAATGGGAAGAGGTTTCATGACTTCTCTATGTTTTTGCCTTCCATCACATGTTCACAAACCATACATCTTTAAAAAAATCACCAATCTTCCTCTTCACGTTGTCCCACAAAAAATTTTCTTTCAATTCTCTATACATCATGGTGTAATTAGGCTGTATAGAAAAATTAGAGCTATGAGCATTATATAACAATTACCTTTTTAGATCTGGTGTATCAGGAACACAATGTCTCTTCTCAAATTTAAAAATCCCATCTTTATATATGATGTCACTCAATCTCACATCATTCATAGCTTTAATCTTATTTTGAAACTCTTCATCATCAGCCTGAGAACTTTTTATCCTTTATAGTAAAGATGGTTTGGAAACCATTTGAAAACGTACTGCTGTTTCACCTTCCATGAATATTAACATATCGATTTTCACTAAATCCATGAAAATAGGATCCCCTTAAACTCTAATATTATTGAAAACATCATGATCTTTTCTACTCAAAGCATTTTCCACCTTATTTACCCTCCCCGGGTGGTAGTGTATTGTGAAATCATAATTCTTAAGTAGTTCCAGCTATCTTATTTTCCTCATATTGAGTTCTTTTTGTGATAAAATATACATCAAACTCTTATGATCAGTATATATATCACAATTTTCACCATAGAGACAATGTCTCCATATTTTCATAGAAAAAATTACATCTTCAAACTCAAGATCGTGAGTAGGATTGTTTTGATCAGGAATGTTTATTTGTCATGATGCATATGAAATAACTCTATCATTCTATATAAGAATATAACCAAGTCCTTTCTTTGAAGAATCACTATAAATAACAAATCCATCATTCCCTAATGGTTGTTTCAAGATAGGAGCATTGACTAATATTCTCTTCAGTTCTTCCAAACATTCTACACACTCTTTTTTCCAAAAAACAATTTAACCCCTTTACGTGTGATCTTGGTTAATGGGTTAGCCAATCGGGAAACATTCTGGAAAAAACACTGATAATAACCTAATAGACCAATAAAACTACATACCTCAGTTATACTTGTCGATGCTGGCCATTCTTGGACTTCCTTGGTCTTTAAAGGATCAACTGATATTCCATCCTTAGAGACAATATGGCCATGAAAAAAAATATCTTGATTCCATAATTAACACTTGCTAAACATCTCGTATAATTAATTTCCTTTGAAGGTTTTCAGAATTGTGCGCAAGTGATTTTAATGATCTTCATATCTTTTAGAGTATACCAGGATATCATCAATAAATACAAATACACAGGTATCATGTTATTCCATGAAAACTATATTTATTAGATCCATGAAAATATAGAGTGCATTAGTCAGCCCAAAATTCAATACTGTAAACTCATAATTCCTATATCTGGTTTGAAATGCTGTTTTCGGAATGTCTTCATTCTTCACACACAACTGAGGATATCCAGATCGAATGTCAATCTTTGACAAATATTGATCTCAATGATGTTGTTCGAATAAATCATCAATGTGAGGTATAGGGTACTTGTTCTTTATTGTTATATAATTGATCTCCCTGTAGTTAATGCACAAACTCATAGATCCATCATTTTTATTAACAAAAAGGACAGGGGCTCCCCGTGGAGAAACACTAGGGAGAATAAATCCATTATTACTCAATTTCTCTTATTGATTCTTTAGTTCCACTAATTCCACAGTGGACATTCTATAAGGGGTCTTTGATGTGGACCTTGAACCAGAAATTAAATCAATGGAAAACTCAATTTCTCATTTTAGAGGATATCCAGGTAAATCCTTTGGAAACACATTAACATATTCTTAAACAATAAGTGCGTCCCTTATTCAAATATTCTTTTCATTGACCATAGTTATTTCAATCTATTATTCCACAATAATTAACTTAGTAGAGGTACTGGGGGTGGATCTATATAAGAATCTGGTGGGGACGTTTCTGCTCTAAAGATAAGGTACTCTTTATAATCATCAAAAATTGTAACCTCCTACTTCTTAAAAAAAATTTATACATCATGGTCTGAAATCCCACACATTCAAAAGATTATATCAAATTCAATCATGTTTATAACGATGCGATCAGCAGATAAAGAACATTTATATACTCTAATTGGAACTGAATCAAATTTTTTTGTGATGATACATCCCTTAGGAGTTTTGATAGAAAAATCCCTTGTTAATTAAAATTGCAAATATCTAATTTTCTTAGAAAACTGGGAAGATATAAAACAATGTAATGATCCAGAATCAAATAACGAATTTTTTAAACACGAGGAAACCATTAAATTACCCACCACAATGACTTTTGAAGCATCAACCTTAGTAGTAGTGATAACTTAATTTTGGACTTTATCCCTTGGCCTTTTATGAGGCAAGTTCCCTGATCACGTTGGACATTCAGTTGTATAATGCCGTTTTTCTCTAAAATTTTAGCATTCAACATTGACAGCCTCTTTCTTCACCTTGCAATCATGAGCATGGTGGCCTATTTCACCACACGTGTAAAAGAATCACATTCCCTTAAAGAAAGTACCAGGGAGTTTCATACGACATTTACTAGAGGATGTATATTAAACTTTTCCCTTCTTCCCCTTATTTCCATTTCCAGAGTGTTCAACAGATCTCTTATTCTCCTTCTTTTCTATAAATTTATAAAACATAGGGAATTATTTTTCTGTCTTGATATCACATGAGACAATATCATCCTATTATGAGAAATATTATGAGACTAATTCTCAATGATGAAATGATTTTAATCCATCAATGAATAGATCAAAGTTACTCCTTAGGCTATGTATATAATCGATTGCATGCCTTTCTAAACATGTTAATATATCCTCATATTTTGCAACATTATTATCCACTTTTTGCATCAGTCTCAAAAAATTTCCTTCCATATTTTCTCAATGGTCCCGAAGAATCTTTTTTCTAATAAAAGATCTAAAACTCCATCCATTCCATATTTGATATTTCATCATCTTCCATTGTGTTTTGAATCAATGACCACCATTGATCTGCATCTCCTATGAGGTGATAAACTGCCATGAAAACTTTTTCCCTTTCGCAAATCTCCAATGCATGACATATTTTCTCTAAGGAATTTATACATTTCTCTACTACTAATTGATTTTTACTCCCATTGAATGTTGGAGGTTGTTTCCTCATGAAGTTGTATGACATTGATCATTCTCATTGTGGTTTATGGTGCTCTATATGGGTATAGTTTTTTTACATAACCTGAGTGAGTTGTCCTAGTATGGTGGTAAGTTGATCAACACCAATTGCTTCACCATCTCCACTATAATTATCTTGAGTATAAGGGTAATACCTGTATGGATATGGTTTCTATTACTTCATCTTGGTTCCCTTTCTATACAATGGCATACACAAAATTAGTTTATGAATAGAAATACATAAATTCAAACATGTAAAACAATTAACATAAATTGAATAGTTAATGAATATAATACATAATCATTAAAATGTTTTCTTTGAGGAAGTATATACCTATAAACCCTTCATAATGGTTTCTGATGAAAATTATAATTATCCTAATCATATCCCCTCGGAATGTCGTAACCAAGATTGCAGCAAGGCCAATTGTCGTGCACCAGTTCCCTGTTGAGTCTAGCTCAATACGGTGTTTTCAGGTTTTACCCCTAGGTATATTTGTGCTAGAGTCGCCTCTACCTGCTCGTATCTAGACATGGATGTATTCTTTGGAAAACTCAAAAAATCTCTACACTACCAAAATTTTAGGAAATTATTCTATACTAATCCTCAAAGTCTATATTAGGGTAATGTTTTAAATTTAGTGTTTTCCAAATTCAAGCATTCATGGTTTGTACTAAACTTCTTCTGATACCATATGTAACGTCCTGACCCTAGTAACCCAGAGTTGGTGCATTATTACATAACATTTTCATGATCACAAAAGATCATGTCTCGAAATACCTGTTAGTTTAGTATCCTTGGAAATACTAGATACATTAATAAGTTTTACATTACATTATAAAATGAAAAACTAAAACAACATAGTCTCTATAGGCCACACTCATATCGCTTATACTATCTCGGCATGTATATCATAATACACTTCTTCGCATCCTAGGAAAATAAAACATAGAAAAAGGTGAGCTCAGATGCTTAGTAAGGATAACAATATAGAGGAAACATTCATAAATAAGTATAATCATTTAAAGCAATGTAAGACTAAAAAAATACTTTTAAACATGAACTTAATCATAATATAGAAAAGATAAAATCCTATAATTCCATTTAAAAATTCACATGGATATTATACTAGTTTAATAATCACATAAAATATTAGTATCCACTTTCATAATTATTGAATGCATAAGGCCAAGCTTCATAACCACATAGTCAAGGTCTTGTTCCAAGAATACAAAAAAGATTTTGTCAAGACCTTGTGCCAAGACACTAGATTGTCTCATGAGACCTAACGATGAATTGAGGAGCGATAGAAGGCTCCACTCGTCACTTATTAAGTCCAATTCATTCCTCATATGAAAAGGTTTAAACATAACATAAAAATTCGTATTAAAATTAACATATGAAATTCGAGTACTTTATCCATAAAACATGAATGGTATAAAAATAACACATCCATTTTAAAAAATATCCCAAAACCTTCAACACAATTTGGATGTTTTTTATCATAATAAATCGTCTTAAAATAATCTCACAATCCATTAAAGTATGTTGACATAGATGAAATCAAATAATTTTTTTAGAGAAATATCTCTTTCTATTTTGAAATCATTGGAATGTTATATAATCATAAATGAAAAATTTTATTTTTAAAATATTATTATAATATTTTAAGGGAATCTTCGACAATTTTATAATTGTGTAAAATTGCCTCACCCACCGTATAAGTTAATAAAACATTCTTACTTTAATTTTGTTGAAAAGGTCATAAGGTACCTTGTTTAGAAAAAAATGGAATGATACCTTTCAAAAAATTTAATAAAAATTCATGAAAGGGTATAAATGACTTTAACCCATAGTTAAGTAAATAGTGAAGATGTTTTGGAATACATTTTTAAGAAACATGTAGGTGGATGATAAAGAGGTCCCAGTGGATACTTACGTAAAAAACAATTCAGATAATGAAGATATTGTGAAATTAACCATTACCATGTACTTTTACTTGGTTGAGGGTATGTTAACCTCATTTATAATGGTGAAATAATTGTTATTAAATTATACAAGAACCATATATGTTATTATGATATCATATATGATCTTCTAATATTTCTTTGTTTGTGATATTTCAGTAGTATCATCATTTCGGGTGTTAACCGATTCGTTTTCCTTTATATGATTTGTTACATAATTAATGATTGTTATGGATAAAATGTATCATTTTAATATTCGTAATTATAATAAATCTTTAAAAATTATCAAATGAAAATTAGTCTTGAATGATTACGATGGGGAATGAATATCATCGCGTTTGTGGATACGGTAATCCGTACGTACGGATGAGCGACAAATAATTATTTTGATATTAAAATTGTATATAATTGGCTGTTATATCATATATAAATAATAATTATCATGTTATATTTATTATTTACATTATTTATAATCATTATAATACCAATCCAAATGATGAAGTGTTTGAATAACAAACTACACCACGATGTGGAGACGGTAATATGTATGTACGCACGTATGGTGACTTTTTCATTAATATGATGGTTATAATAATGAATATGGTAGTAAATATTTTATAATAAAATCACATTATATAGATGATTATATATTTATTATTTTATAATGTAAAAAAATAAATAGGAAGTGGAAGATGAAATGAACTTGAAAGAGATGATAAAAGATTTACCTCATATTCGGGTTCTTTCTTTTGATCTGATAAAAAGGGATCCTTAGGTTGGATTTATGACTCAAGGATGGCCTCTAAGATGAATGGAGGATGGTTGGGATGATATTTGGACTAGGGATGTCAAAGAAAAATGGCTTTGGAGATGTGAAATTATAATAATGGGAAGTTCCCTTTTATAAGAGGGGTGAGGGGCACCTTAGGAAAAGATTGAAATATTATTTTATAATAAACTCATTTTCGGTTTCTAATGGCCCAATTATTATTTATTTCGAGGATATGGTATGTAGAGGTCGAAAAACACTCATCCAATAGGTTTTATACATGTTGGGGTCACCATATTAACCATATCTTTTATATTCAACTCTTAATTAAATAGTTTCACATTCACCATGTCTCTTTGCATTTTTATATTATATGGTTAATAAACATTCTATAAACTTCCAAGAGAAAACAAATAGGTTAATTAATGAAATATATAGTATTACTAAGGCCCTTTGGCTAAAACATATATTTTTAGGAATATTATATCAACCAATAATATAGTATTTTTTTAAACTCAATTATGTCAATATTTACATTATTTAATAAATGATTTTTGTTAAAGTCCAAATAACATTATTAATTAGAAATAAATTAATATTTTCAATAATAAAACTCCATATTATCCTATAAAATTTGTGTAATTCCTCAATATTCTCTAATTACATTTATTTTGATATTTATAATATCAATTTGTTTAATATTTTATTATTAAGTTAATTACTGCATCATCATTGTGTCATAAATAAATAAACTTATTTAATGACTAAAACTTATAAATGAAATATATTTATGGAGGAAATTGTTTTAGCTTTATAATGATTATTTTTAGTTGAATCTATATTAATTATGACCCTATATTAAAAATAGTTTAGTTATTAAACTTTGAATTTAACTTTTTTAACTCTTCTTTATTAAAATAATAATAAATGTCCTAATCTAATCCATGTAGACCTAAAGTATTATATATTATTCCTAAGGTAATTTATGGTTGAATTTCACTTATACAATAGAATTGGGACATGATTTAGGATAATAATAATATCATTTTTACCCATAATTACCATATTTAATTTTAAAACTGTTAAATAAAAGAAAAAACGTATTATTCACCTAATATTAATTTTGTCTTATTGAACCATATTTTTCATACTGATATCAACTGTGTCCCTCATATTTTTGAAATTCCACACACAGATGAGGTAAAATTATGTTTTATACATATTTTCAAATGCTCCTAGAATATAGGTAAAAGATGCTTAATTATTCGATAAAATTTTATATATATAAACTTATTATAAAAAGACTCCAATGATTTAAATTGAACATATATATGTATTATGTATCTATTTTTACATGAAATAAAGTGAAATAACTAATTATTTAAATAAAAAATCATTTTTAACCAATATCATAGTGTATTTTCACTATTCATCAAAAATTGAAAGTTTTCAGAAATATACCAAAAATTCACCCAAGGCTAATTTCGATATTCTGAATACGAAAATGTTGTCCATTTTGAAATATAGGATTTTTTAAAATTTTAAAAGTGGGAATTACTATTCATAACAACTATTTTTTATTGGCCACGGTTTGTTATAATTTCGAAGTTTCATATAATGCAAGCCATTGCATTATTCAAAGGGAAACGTTCCATGGAAACTTGGGGTGTTACAGTTCCACACTGATGGAGGTTTAAAAAATAATTAACGTAACAACAGTGATGTATTTGACTCAACACTATATAAATGAAAAATTGGTATTTTACTCAATCTTATATACACTAATATAGATATTTTCTATGATAAATGTGTGGTATCATTATTTCAGTGTTTCTCAGAAATGAAATTCACATGGAAGTGATATGAATAATAACATAAATCAATTAACTTTTCATTAAACAATGTATTTAAAAGTTATGGGAAAAAGGGTTTTAGGGTAATATATAGACCCTGATTGAGTTACAAAATATTTGAGATGAAATATATAAGTTACTGGTCATTATATGTTGGTAATAATTATACTGGTTTTATTTGTAATAAACAAGAATGTTTTTCTTTATACATAATGTGGGGATATGTTTTTTTCAAAAAATCTTCTAAAAAGAGTATATAGACAAAGAAAATGTTATAATATATTTATGAAGAGGGGAAACATCCTCTGCAGATTCAGTGAGGCAAAAAATTTCTAATGACATTTATAAAAGTTTAGTTCAACACCCTCACATGAAACACATTAAAATATGACACTATTTCATAAAGGGGAAAGTATAGAATAGAATATTGTGGTGGTAATTCATTGAAACTCAAGATCAAGTATTTTCTATCTCTATAAATTCATTAGAGGATGATATATTCAAAATTAATAGGTTAAACATTAGAGTTCGACCCATTTCCTCAATACAATAAGGGTGATAGTAACATCTCTCCCCATTTTATCTAATTATATTTTGGGTATTAGGGTATTATTTCCGTATTATATGTTGTATTGTCATTAAATGATAGGGGTGATACTATTTAAAACCATTTTAAAAGGGAATAAATTCTCTATAAATTTCATTATCAACGTTAAAATAAATGAAACATTGATTTCACCCTACATAATGTGTAACACCACATGATTTCATAGTACATTATCTAATTAATGTAATTCAATAGCTTGTGCAACACACAACACCATTTTCGAGTGCACCACAACTTATTAAACTAACCATTAAAAAAGAGGTTATGAATAATGTTAACTAATTTTTAAATCTTATATAATTTTTATAATTTTAACATCCATTTTATGTGTTTCATAGGCATAATATAAGAATAAATTCATTTTTTTCGGACAAAATAAGTATTATTCAAAAAATGCAATTTTTCTGCCTTTTAATGGTGATCCCTTTTTTAAAACCAATATTTTAAACTTTTATATATTAAATTTAATGAAATTAAATTTTTCTATAGATGCGAGACATAAAAATTTTGTTTGGATAAATTTTTGGTAATTTTCTAATAACTTTCATATTTTTATGAACATTGAAAAATACAATGTTTTAATCGAAAAATACATTTTTATTTGAAATAATTTATAATGATAAATTTTGAATTTTAATAGTTCATAAGTATAACTAGATTATATTTTTTACATTTAATACAATGTATGTCATTATATTTAATTTCACATATAAATTTGACATAGACACATTTCAATCTTTTGATAGTTTTTACTTTTTAAGAACCCACCAATTGGTTTTGACAACAGTAATTAATTTTAAATTAATAAATAAAAATTATATGTTTTTATTTTGGGAAAAAAAACTTCATTTTTGAAATCGGAATATCAAAATTATGTTAGGGTAAATTTTTTGTATATTTCTAAAAACAGTCAATTTTTGATGTATAGTGAAAACACTACATTATTGTTTAAAACCGACTTTTTATTTAAATAATTTGTTATTTTATTTTAATTTTATTTTAGGTAAAAATAGATACATAATACCTATATATGTTCAGAATAATTCAATGGATTCCATTTATAATATATATATATATATATATATATATATAATTTTATACAACATATTACCGTCTTTTACCTGCCTTTTAGATGCATTTAAAAATTTGCATAAAAAATAATTTTACCGCTTATATGATTTGAATTTGAAAAATATGAGAGAAACAATTGATATAATTAAATAAAATGAGGTTTAATAAGATTAAAATAATTTTTGGTGAATAGTAACTTTTTTTATTTACCACGGTTAAAAGAAAATAGTGTAATTAAGGGTAAAAATGATATTATAATTAGCCTAAAACATGTCCTAATTCTATTTTATAAGAATAATTAGATCCAAAACAACCTTAGGATAAAATATGATCCCTTTTGGTCCACTTTTATAAGATTATGACATTTATTATTATTTTATTTGAAGAACTATTAAACGAGTTAAATTCAATGTTTAATAACTAATCCATTCTTAATATGGTGTTATAATAAGTTAAATTTGCCTATAAATATTTATTAGAAATATAAAAAATTTCAAAAATAATGGTTTTTTTATTTATGATTTTTAAACATCTAATAATTTAATTTATTTATGACACAATGGTGATGCAGTAATAACATTATTAATGAATGAATAAAATAATTGATATTATAAATATCCAACTAAATTTAATTTGATACTTTTGAGGAATTACACTATTTTTATAGGTCAATAAGAAATTTTAGGGTTTTTTATATAAATTTAATTCTATGTGGTAAAGTTTTAATGGCTTTCAAAAAAAATTAAATACTAAATAGTGTCAAAATTGACTTAATTGAGTTTTAAAACCTAATACTATATTATTAATAGATTTAATATTCTTAAAAATCTATGTTTTGGACAAAGTACATAGATAATGTTATATATATTAAAAATTAACCCCATAGGCTTCTCTTTTCTTGTTATAGAATTATTATTAACCATATAATTTAAAAATACAAAAAGACATGGTAAATGTCAAACAATTTAACTAAGAGTAAAATATAAAATATAAGATTAATATAATTACCTAAACCTATGTAAATTATATTTTTTGAGAGGTTTTCGACCCATCCCAACCATATACACTAAATAATTCATTTTGGAGCCATTATAAACCAAAAACTATTTTATTATAAAATAATATTTCAAAATTTTCCTAAAGTAACACTCTCCTCTCTTATAAAAGGGCACTTCCTCTTCTGTTAATTTCAAACCTCAAAAGACTTTTGGATCGGCTAACCCCTACCCAAATATCCTCCCAACATTCCTACCTTCATTCTAGAGGCCTTCATTTGGTTAAATCCAATCTATGGATCCCTTTTGATCAAATAAAATGGAAGAACCTGAAGAAGAGGTAAATATTTCATCATCTCTTTTATGTTCTTTTTTTCTTCCACTTCCTCTTTCTTTGTTGTTTCCATTCTAAAATAATTGATCCATTATCTTCTATGTACTTTGTTGTTATTATAAAAATTGTACAACCATTTTCTTTACTCTATCCATCCTATAAATTACAATGTCACCATACGTGCATACATTCCAATTACTGTCTCCACGTCGTGGTGTAGTTTGTTATTCAAACAGTTTTATTTGGATGTGTATAATAACGAGTATAACAGATGTAAATAATATATATAACATGTTAATGATTCTGTATATATTATATACTATCCAATTACTTACGATTTCACAATCAATATAATGATATTTTCTCTCATGTATACGTACGGATTACCGTCTCCACAACGCGTTAAGATTCATTTCCAAGTTCAATAATCAACAATGATTATAAAAATATATATCATTAATAATTATGTAATATTTGAAATAATAATTATACTGGAGATATATATATGTGTGTGTGTGTGTGGGTGTCTGTGTGTGTGTGTGATTACATATATCTTATTCACTTAGTTCCTTTCAATACGATATGAAAACAGTAACAGTTTTTATGCATACGTATGACAAACTGTCTCCATAAATGGTGTTTTCCATTTCATATATATGTCTATTATAAATATTTATATTCTAAATATATATGACATTTAAATCATGTTTTTTATTGGATGTATTTAAATAATTATCTATTTGATACTATCAAGAGTTACAAGTTAAAACATGTACGATAAAGAAAGCGATTATTACCTGAAATGTTAATTTAAAATGGAAATTATTATTAAATGGGTAGTATAAAGTCAATAATCTTTCATGTATGACATCATAAAAATTAATATGGAGTTGGTATAATTTAATAATATAGTATGGTATTTATACAGGAGGTTAAATGTACCCTCGACCAAAGGAATGTACAAGATAAGGGTTAATTTCAAAATCTCTTTATTATCTGAGGTTGTTTTTACGTAAGTATCTACCAGGACATATTTATCATCCACATCCATCTTTCTTAACATTTTTAATATTTACTAGACTATGGGTTATAGTCCTTTATACCATTTTTTAACTTTTTATAAATTTTTTTGATAGGAATCTTTCTGTCGTTTTCCCAACAATGTACTTTATTACCTTTTAGACAAAATAAAGGTAAGAAGGCCTTTTTATCATATATATAGTTGGTGTGGCTATTTTCTGCCATTATAACATCATCAAAGATTCCAAAACAAGAAAACAAGAATATATTACAAATAAATGTTTTCTTTAATATTTATATGTCTTTTAAATGATTTCAGAAAAGAAAGATATATTTCACTAGAAATAGTTTTCATTTCATCTATGTCAACATCCATTTATGGATTTTATGCTTATTTGAATTTCATTTATTATGATAGAAATATTCAAATTTTATTGAAGGTTTTGTGATATTTTTGACTGTGTATGTGTTATTATTACACTATTCATTGTTTATGGATGCATTATTGTCATTTTGTATGCATGTTTTAAAAGGAATGTTATGTAATGTTTAAACCTTTTAATTTGAGGAATGAATTGAACATAGTATGTTATTTGTGGAGCCCGCAATTGCTCCTCGATGCATCAGTGGGTCTCATGAGATAGTTTACTGTCTTGGAATAATGCATTGATAAAATATTATTTTTAGTCTTTGCGAAAGGCCTTGAGTATGTGGTTATGGAGTTTGGAATTATGCATTCCATAACCATGAAAGTGGCTATTGATATTGCATATTAATATTTGACTAGTAGAATATCCATGTGAATAATAAAATGGAATTATTTGATTTTATATTTTCCATATTATGCTGAATTTTATTTTTAAAAGCCTTTTGTTTTAGTCCAATACATTCCTTGAAATGTTTACTCTTATTTATGAAATATTCCACTATATTTTCATCCTTATTGAGCATCTGATCTCACCCATATCTATGTTTTATTTTTCCTAGGATTCCAAGAAGTGTATTATGATTGATATGTAGGGTTATGATAATGGAATAATGGCATTCATAATGGATTATTTATGTTTGTCTAGTATGTTTTAAATTGTAATGTTTCATTCATTTATGCAATCTAATTTCCAAGACTGCTAAACTGATTGATCCTTCGGAACATGATTCCTTGTTATCCTGCCAATGTATTAAAATAATGCACCGACTCTGGGTAACTGGGGTCGGGGAATTACATTTGGTATCATAGGATGTTTGTTAATAACCATGGAAACAATATTTAGAAAAAATGTGATAGGAGAAAGTTACCCCAAGATAGAATTTGAGGATTATTATAGAAGAGCATCCTATAATTTTTGGTAATATGCGGAATTTGTGAATTATCCATGAAATAAATCCCTGTCAGGATACGATCTGGTAGAGGCGGCTCTAGAACATATGTAACTCAGATTGAAAACTCCTACATGGTGTTTTAGGCTTGACCTGTGGTATCCTGGTACATGAAAACAGGTCTTGCTGCACTCTTGGTTATGAAACTCCCAGGGGATATTCTTAGGATAATTCACATTTTCATTACAGGCCATTATGAAGGATTTCGATGTTAATAATTCTCAAATAAAATATTTTACGATTATAGATTATTTGTATAATCCTTTCAATTTATGAAACGTATTTTAAATGTTTGGAATTGTGCATTGTGATTCATAAACTAACCTAGTGTATGCCATTATTTAGAAATGGCGCCTAGAAGAAGGAATGAAAATTATACCAATACACATGCTCGAAAGATTAATAAATCATATATTTCATGGTATTAATACAACATTTAAAAGGGAAATTGTATCCCATGTATTCTCATAATATGATGAAACAATATCTTGTGTTAATAAGAGATGTAATGAATTATCTGAGTCCTATGGTTCTGAAGGGAAGCATGAGAAGAAAAGGATATAAGAGAGAACAATGGATAAAGGGAAAGGTGAAAGACTGATTTCCCCATATGTGATTACTGTGGAAATAATCACCTTGGTGAATGATTGAAGGGAATGAAAGTTTGTTATAATTATGGAGAAAAAAGACAATAAGTACGTGATTGAAAGGGTAAGAAAAATGTCTCAATTGTACAATGCTTTTTCTACAAGGAGTTGGGACACTATGTGAAGCAATGTTTTAATCACCAGAGTATACCCCAAATTTTTTAATTGGATTATAATCATGTTATGATACTACTGAATATGAAGATGAATGATTATATTTCTTATGTTTTTTTTAATGTGTTGTGTCATTTGAGTAATGTATTAGTGATGTACATGTTATAAGAATTATTCAGTATATAAGGATTGTACTCCAGAACTATATCATTAAGGACTTGAGATTGTGTGGAACCATGAAAATTAACTCAATGGTAGTTTAAATTTTTTTAAAATATATCATTGAGAGAAATATATAACATAACATGATTTAGATACTGAGGTAGTGATTTTGGAATATGATATAATTGATTTGGATAAATTATAATGGATATTCATGACTACCATGAAACTGGTTAATGATTTGTATATTCCATCATTGTTGGATTTTACAACATTTTTGGATATATAAAGTATATCCCATATTCTATAAACAATAAGGGAGAATTAATGTAATCAGTATGGTTATATGATAATTATGGGTGCTACCGTGTTTTAATAGAATACATGATGAATGTATTCACATGTTATCACATGGAAAAAAGGATCATCATTGAGTTTACCATCATTATAAATTTTGGACTGTGAGTTTGGACAAAAGTATTATGGATAAGTATAAAGGTTGGAATCGATTATGTTTGACATTTGATACAATTGTTAAGGTTAAATCATGTATTGATATTATTTTTCTATTGTCCAAAAAAGGACAACCAAGAGGTCGGGTGACAACCCATCGCATTCGGAAAGGTAGCGAGACTTGAACCCGCAACTGAAGGGTGACAAGGGCGCATCAACTACCACTAGCCTAGGTGATGTCCTAGCTTGAAAAATGTATTTTTTAGTCTGAAAATTGAATTATAAATTCATAATTTTTGTAACTCTATATGATTAGGATAAATAGAACACTTTTGAATTATATTATCTTTTGGAGTGAAAGATGAGTTTGTGGTAGAAATTAGTTAAAGGATGAAACTCTATTTGTCATGTATATTTTGTTAATATTATTCTATGAATAAAGTAATTCTTAAAATTTTTGGAATGGATCTTAAAACCAAAAATGTGTTATCCTAACACCTCATGTTTTGTTGAACTGTTAATAATTTACATCATCTTAGATTGATGGATTTGAGGCCCTCAATTTTACATTTCTTCATGATTGATGACCTCAATCGCTCCATATAAATATTTACGTTTTCCAACAAATTATGTGTCTTTATTTTACACCATTGTTATCTTAATCAAGATCATAATTTGTTGGTGATTTTTCATTTCTCTTTCCATCCTATTAAGAGTAAATGTTATTAAACCAATTTTCGATGTGGGTTTTCCAAAATGGTATTTTCTATTTTTTACCTTTTCGAAGAACCATTTCAAATTGTGAGGATTCAATTTATTGAAGTATGGGAGAATGTAACACCCCAAGATATCATAGTTCATTCTCTCATTAATGTAATTCAATAGCTTGCGCTGCACGCAACACTGAGTTCGAGCGCACCACAACTTACTAAAGTAACCGTTCAAAAGGATGTTATAAATAGAAATAACTTCATTTTGAATCTTATATAATATATATAGTTTTAACATCTATATTATGTGCTTCTTATACATAATATAAGAACAATTTTATTTTTTTTGAATAAAATAATTATTTTTCAAAATATGAAATATTACCGCCTTTTAATGGAGAAAACTTTTTAAAAACCAATATTAGACACTTTTATAAATTCAATTTAATGAAATTAAATTTTTCTTCAGAATCGGGAAATAAAAATTTAGTTTGGATAAATTTTTGGTACATTTATAATAACATTCATATTTTGATAAATGTTGAATAAAACTATGTTTTAATCAAAAATAAAAATTTTAATCGAAATAATTTACAGTGATAAGTTATTCATTTTAATGGTTTAGAAATATAATTAGATTATAATTTTATCATTTAATACAATGTAGGTCATTATAAGTAATTTAACATTTAAATTTGACATAAACACATGTCGATCTTTTGATAGTTTTTACTTTTTAAAAATCTATTTTTTTGCTTTTGACAACAGAAATTAATTTTAAATTAAGAAATGAAAATTATATGTTTTAAATTTGGTAAAATAGAATTATCTTTTGAATTCAGAATATCAAAATTATCTTAGGATAAATTTTTTGTATTTTTCTGAAAAAAAATTATTTTTTATAAATAGTGAAAACATTGCTTCATTATTTAAAACCGAATTTTTATATAAATAAATAATTATTTCATTTTAATATGTTTTAGGTAATAATAGATACATAATACCTATATATGTTCAACATAATTCATTGGAGTCAATTTATAATATTTATATATATATATATATAATTTTATCGATCTTTTTACCGTCTTTTACCCACCTTTAGGAGTATTTACAAATCTACATAAAAAATATTTTTACATATTCTATGAGTTGAATTTCAAAAATATGAGAGAAACAGCTGACATTAGTAATTAAAATGTGTTTCTATAAGATGATAATAATTTTTGTTGAACAGTAACTTTTGACTTTTATTTACCACAGTTTAAAGTAAATAGGGTAATTAAGGATAAAAATTATATTATAATTACCCTAAAACATGTACTAATTATATTGGATAAGTATAATTCGACCCAAAACAACATTAGGAATAAAATATGACCTTATTTGGTCCACTTGGATAAGATTAGGACATTTATTATTATTTGTTTTAAAGAAGAGTTAAAAGAGTTAAATTCAATGTTTAATAACTAAACCATTTTTAATATAGAGTTAAACATAAGATATAATTATCTATAAATATTAATTATAAAGATAAATAAAATTACAAAAATATGGTATTTTATTTATAATTTTTGTCATAAAATAATTTAATCTATTTATGACACAATGATAATGTTGAAATTACCTTATTAATGAATGACTCAAATAATTGATATTATAAATATCCAAATAAATGTAATTTGATACTTTCGATGAATTCCACTAATTTTAATGGATAATATGACATTTTATGGTTTGTTAAATTAATTTAATTTAATGTGATAAAGTGATTATGGCTTTCAAAAAAATCATATACTAAATAGTGTCAAAATTGTCATAATTGATTTTTTAAACCAAATACTATATATTAATATATATAATATTCCTAAAAATATAAGGATCGGCAAAAAGATTTAGATAAGGTTATACAAATTAATACTTTACCACATGGGTTTATTTTTGGCGTGTTATATTAATGTTATTAACTATATAATATAAAAATACAAAGAGACAAGGTAAATGTCTAACTACTTAACTAAGAGTTAAATATAAAAGATAAGATTAATATGATGAAATAAACATATATAAAACCAATTTGTTGAGATTTTTTTGTTCCCATAACCATATTAGACTCTAAAAAATTTATTTTTGATCCATTTTAAACGGAAAATGATTTTATTACAAAATAATATTTCAATCTTTTCTTTAAGTGATCGTTACCTCTCTTATAAAAGGGAACTTCGCCTTTTCTTAATTTCACACCTCCAAATTATTTTAGATCTTCCATACCCTGAACAAATATCCTTGTAAAATTCCACCCTTCATCCTAGAGTCCTTCTTTTTGGTAATAATGTCATCCTATGGATCCATTTTGATCAAATCAAAAAGAAGAACTCGAAGAAGAGGTAAATAGTTCATCACTTCTTTCAAGTTCTTCTCTTCTTCCACTTCCTCATTATTTGTTGTTTCCATTATAAAATAATAACTTAAATATCATCTATATACAATGATTTTATTTTAAAAATTTTACAACCATTTTCATTACTCTATCCATCATATAAATGAAAATTTCCCTATACGTGTGTACGTACAGATTACCGTCTCCACGTCGTGGTGTAGTTTATTATTCGAACACTTCATTATTTGGATCGGTATAATAATGAGCATAACTATTGTAAATAATAAATATCACATGTTAATAATTCACTATATATGATATACCATCCGATTACATACAATTTCACCATCAATATAATGACATTGTCACTCGTGCATACGTATGGATTACCGTCTCCACAACACGATGAGATTCATTTCCACGTTCACTATTCAACGATGATTATAAAAATATATATCATTAATAAGTATGTAATATAAGTCATAATAATTCTTCTAGATATATATATACATATATTTTTTGACATATATCTTATTTACTTAGTTCCGTTCAATACGATATGAAAACATAAACAATGTTTATGTGTACATACGGCCTACCGGCTCCATAAACGGTGTTTTCTATTTCTTATATATGTCTATAAAACATATTTATATTCTAAATATATATGATATATAAATAATGTTTTATATTATGGATTTATTTAAATCATGATCTATGTTATAGAATCAAGAGTAACAAGTTAAAACATGTACGATAAAGAAAGCTATTATTATCTGAAATGTTAAATTAACATGGAAATTATTATTAAATGGGTGGTATAACGACATAAATGAATCATGTATGATATCATAAAAAATAATATGGTTCTGTTATAATTTAATAACATACTTTGGTAATTATAAAGAGGTTAATCATACCCTTGACCAAAGGAATGTACAAGGTAAGGGTTAATTTCAAAATCTCTTTATTATCTTAGGTTATTTTTACGTATATATATCTATTGGGACCCCTTTGTCATCCACATACACGTTTCTTAAAATATTTACTATTTAATAGATTATGGGTTAAATTCATTTATGCAATTGTTGAAATTTTATAAAATGGTTTGAATGGAATTTTTACGTCATTTTCCAAACAAGTTACTTTATGACTTTTCTCACAGAATTAAGGTAAGAATGTCCTTTTTGAAATTATAATGTGCGTGTGACTTTTTTTTGCCATTATAAAATCGTCGAATCTTATTATACCTGATTATAATAATGTTTTATAAATAAATGTTTTCTTTTATAATTATATGTATTTTAAATGATTTCAAAATAGAAAGAGATATTTCTCTACAAAAAGTTTTTATTTCATCTATGTCAACATCCATTGATTGATTTTAATCTTGTTTGAAGTTGATTTATTATGATAAAAATATACATATTATACTAAAGGTTTTTTTATATGTTTTAATGAGTATGTGATATTATTACACCATTCAAGGTTTATGGTTAAATTATTTACATTTTGTATACATGTTTTAATACAAAAGTTTAGGTTATGTTTAAACCTTTTCATATGAGGAATGCATTGGTCCTTGTAAGTGATGGGTGAAGCCCACTATAGCTCCTATATGCATCGATTGGTCTAATGAGACGAACTAGTGTCTTGGCCAATTTACTTGTCAAAATATTATTTGTATTCTTGGCACAAGGCCATGACTAAGTAGTTATGAAGCTTGACATTATGCATTCCATCATTATGAAAGTGGATATTGATATTGCATGTGATTATTAGACTATTAGAATATCCTTGTGAATAAGTAAATGGAATTATTTGATTTTATATTTTCTATATTATGCTGAATTTTATGATTAAAATGATTTTGTTTTAGTGTTATACATTTCCTTAAAAGTTAATGTTAACTTTTGAATGATCCTGCTATATTGTTATACTTACTGAGCATCTGACCTCACCCTTTGCTATGTTTGGTTTTTCCCAGGATTTCAAGAAGTGTATTGTTATTGATATGTTGGGTTAAGATATGTGCATAATGGTGTTCATAAAGGATTATTTATTTTTATGGTGTATGTCATAAAGTGTAATGTAACATTCTTGTATGTAATCTATTTTCCAAGACTGATAAACTGATCGGCCCTTAGGGACATGATTCCTTGTAATAATTCCAATGTATTAAAATAATTCACCAACTCTATATAACTGGGGTCAGGGCGTTACATCATGTTTTGACTCAAATATGATTTTATAAAAATTCAATGTCACTTTTTTTATATTATAATGTTTGTAAAAGATGAAGAAACCTTTCATTTTTATCAAACGGTGAGGTAATCATCATACGTTCTTATGATTTGATATTTCATCAAATTCCAAAGGGGTATAATTTCAGAACCCAAAATTATTTCAGTATTATTTTTTATTTTTTCAATTTATTTTTGTTTCATGTGTATGTTATTTTAGATAATTCAGTGGTTTTATTAATATGAAATTATAAAGAAAAAGTATTTTAAAGTAAAAAAGTAAATCCCACATGCATATCAAATAAATATTATTCCATTTTATGATTTTTATGACATGTATAATGGTAATCATGTTGGATTTTTTAACACCATTTAAGATCAGGATATAACGTAACTATTTTCTATGAGAATTAAATTTTCACTATAAGTTTTGATATTCTAATTACACAGTCTATAGAAACACCCAATATTAAATTTCATGCTTTAATCCACAAATAGAATCATATTATGTTCTGGAGTGTATTTAAAAAAAATAAATGTTAATATTTATGTTTGTTGACTATTATTGTCTATAGGGAGTTATACCATGGATGACCTATACAGTACATACAAACCTCGGAACAGACTACAATGATACAAGACAACATTACATATTATAGTGAAATTTTAGATGAGATTTGGTTGATCAATAACATTGAGGATATATATGACAGGGTGGTTTTGTTATAATAATATTTCACATTTATATTGAGCATAACTACTTGGAAAACAGAATACATTGTTTAAGAGGGGGTCACACTTTAATTTCATTAAATCTAGGTAGTTCAAACTACCATACTAAAGTGACCTTTTCTATATATTTTTTCATTTATTCCAAATTATACAAAACAAAAAAATTTAATTTAAATGGGTGATATAAGATTAAAAAATATCAAATGATATTGATTTTTGGTATAATAGGATATGTAGTCATTATATTTTTAATTTCATATTTGAAATTTAATATACTCAGGATAAAAGTATTTTTTGATAATGATAGAATAAATTTCTACAAAATTAAAATTGATTCTTCTTGATGATCATGAATCTTTTGAATTGTATCATTATAGAATTGTATTTTATTCAAGGTTTAAAATGAAAACCTTATATATATATATATATATGTCCATTATAATATGGAATTGAATAATCAGGGCTACATAGAAGAACACCCTTGATTATTAATGTCACTTATAATTATCTAAAATATTTTTATGATCAAATTGTACATTGAAACAAATAAATCCCTCCCTGAAATTTAGTGTACATAATAGATGAATTGGTCATATATATTTAATGTGAATTTATCTCTAGGATAATTTTTAGTCAACTAATATTGAATTATTGGTTAATCGACATATCAACACAATGTTGATGTATTCTTCATAAAGAATAATTTTAAAAATAAAATAAGAAAAATTAGTGTGTTAATAATATTCACAAGGATGTAATTGATTAATATTGACAATTTGATTCAATTCATGTTTTACACCATGATGAAATGAACCAATTATATTCAAATAATAAATAGTTTTACTACACTAATTCAAGACTTCTTACTGTGTATAGTTGGATAACAATACAAAACATTCAAATTATATAATATATTTATTGGGATATTTCAACCTTGAGAATGACCTAGTCATCATGGGATCTAATAATTTTTTTAATTATCGGACTAGGCTTGTGGATTAAAATTACAATTAAATTTTCTAATTATTCACTTATGATGTTTTTTGTGATACTTTTAATTATATTACTAGGTATATTTTTGGAATTTTTTAGAAATATATATACAATATTTCATAGGTATTGTTTTAATAGAGTATTTTTTTATCTGTCAAATATTATGGAGAAACCAGTTTTAAAAAAATCATTGTTTCATAAACTGGGGATGGGTGGCTTATAGGGAGAGAGTAAAATTTTTGTATTGCATTTCATGTAGATTGGTGGCATAGAAATAGTGATAACTATTGGATAGACCAATTTGAAACACACACATATATTTGGTAATCCTTTTATGGGTATGAAAGATAGAATTGGTTGGAGAAAACTAATATAGTTTCTTTGAGGAACTGTAATATAAAAAAATGTTACGATTCTGGGTTTGGAATTCTAGAACATAAAAAGGGAATTTTAATAATGTAAACAAGGATTTTCATTTGGATAATTTATTATTATTTTTATAAAAATTTTGTATCCCTATTTGTGATTGGGGTTTTTCTAAAAATATTTTAATGGTCACTTGATTTTGATTTTAATCTATTTATTTCAATGACACATTTCTTGGATCATTATATACTTGAAAATTACTGTGTTTGGAGGTTGGGGGATAAAACACTATGTAATGTAAACACCCCATACATTAATCACAAGTTTACAGACAATTGTATAGGCAATGATGTCAATAATTAAACAGTTTTACATTTTTTCAATCATTGATAGTTATAGTTATTTTTGAGAGTTACTATTGTCATGCAGTTAGATTAAATGTGATCTCCAGTCATGGAGTTTGTTAAACTATTTAGTTCATTATTTATTTTTTCTATTATAGTTTTAATAAATTTATAGAAAAGTCGAACCATATTCTATTGTACATTAAAAATATTCCGAAAAATATTTTTTATTTCTAAACATTTTACATTATTATAAGTGTGTGATGTTATAGTCTTAGGTAGAAAATAATTACCCACATTTTAATATATATATATTTTTTCCTTAGAATTTATTAATCTAGGATCATTCTTAGGTCTATGTCATTCCTGGAACCAATTCATGGATATTGTCTCCCAATAATTCTTATTAAAATGTTTTAATTGACATGTTTAATGGAATGCATAAATATTATATTAAATGTTTCTAATTTTTGTGTTTAAATAATTTATTTCACCAAATTAAAAGTTTTTCAATTTTTTGGGGTTAATAAAATATTAAATGGTATATTCAATAAATAAATAAATAGTAATAATCATAATGAGTATTAAAAAAATAAAATTTATATAAAAATTTGGAAAGTGTTTCTTCATGATTTTTAAAATATGCTGCATAATACTAGTGTATAAAAAAATTACACACCTTGATCATGTATGATAATATTGGAAGATCCAACCATGGTGTGGCATGTGGATATAAGATTTCATTGATAATTAATGAAAATAAAATATTGTGGATGTGTTTTTCTTGGGAGAAGGATGTCCTTGAGATATGTGATATGATCATTTAAAAATTAATTTTTTTTGTGATATATAAAAAAGTGGATAATAGGATAAAATTTTGATGTGGAATTGGAATTAATAATACAATATATGATTATTTATAATGAGTCCTTCACACTCACTATGCATCAGCACCTTTGAAATTCAGTTTCACTCGACCATAATATCCTTGCACCACACCAGAGCATCAGAGAAGTGTCATTTTTTATTCCTAGAATCTTTAGTTCAAGATGTGTTATTTCTAATCATCTATAAATGATTATTATATATCTTGTATTACCTACATGGATATGATAAAATGATGATCTATATGATTAATGTTTTTTTAACTGGTTGTTCCTTGCTTATACGAGTAGGTGTATTCCAATTATATAATCTACAAAGATCAAGATAGACCTCATAATTCTATTTTATGTTCTTCGGACAATGACGGATAAACTACTTTAAGATTAATGGTGTGACCATGATTTATGGTTAATAATGATTTATGGGTATGAAAATTTCCATATTTTTACATATATAGAACTATTTGCACAACATAATTGGGAAATGATGTGCATTTTTTTCATGAAATTCCCCCCCACAAATTGGATATACCAAAATATTGATCCTCTTAAGAATGTATTCACTACATACATATTAAAAAATAGATATTTGAACCTCTGTATCTTGTTCAGTACACATCTTGCAATAATTATGGTGAAAAACCATAAAAAATATTGATAGTTTATGTTTAATCATGGTGGAAACACAAGTTGAGTGTTGTATGGATTTCAAAATGGGCAACATAATGATGTAGAGATGTGATCATTTTACACATGATGAATGAAAAATAAAAATGGAATACACTACAGAATGTTCCACAATATGGTGTATGTGTGTGCGTAGGAATGGTGATATGTTATTGGAAACAACCTATAAAAGAGCTACTTATAGTTTTACAATATGTTTTGGGAAGTATCAACATTCCATGAGGGTTTTATTTTCGATGAATGTTGAGTTTTTTGATTTAGTGGTGTAATGGTGAATGGAAATGTGAGGGAAACCCCTATATTGACAAAAATCTATTTCTCATTTGAAGATATTGTCAAATTAATTCTATCTTACTACAAATTTTAATATTTTACATTTTTAGGATAAAATATAGTATTATGAATGTGGATTTAGATTCTTATCTTCTAGGATAATAAAGACAATGTAAAATGGATAAATATTTAATAAATAATAGAGGAATAATAAAATGGATTTAGATTTCCATATAATTTCAATAATTTTTAACAATTATAGGAATCCTATAATTTATAAATGTGTAAATAGAGGATCATCAGTCCTAGAAGTGGTTTTTTTCTTTTATTGATGAAGATCCACCACACTACTTACTTATTTTTGAGGTTTTAATTCTACTTTTTATTTTTATAATTGTTATCATGAGATATTATCATCTTTTGTACCATGACTTGATTGATGTTTTATTGAAAATGTTTTAATAGTGTTTTTATATTAAATTTAGGTTTTTTCAAATTGAAACATTATTATAAATTTATCTCTGTTTTTATCTTACATCAAATTTTTAAATTAATTTAGAAGGTTTTGATTAATGATATTACTAAAAATATATTTTATCGATGATCATTGGGTGGGATTTAATTCTACAGGTAAAACTAGTTTTAGCTAACCTATATCTCAAATAATAATATTTTTATGACCATTAGAATGGGAACATATGAGAGAGGGTGAGTGTTCGATAATACCAACAGTTCTCTTAGGCCAAATTTTGATAAAAAATACATTAAATGTGAAATAATTAATTATAAATACTGAATTAACAATGATGATATATTCTTGGAAGAAATTTTCTTCTTCTTCTATCACTCTTATACAACTCACGCACCTTTATTTAGATTTTATTCATTACTTCATTTCCATGTCATAATTATACAATTGTAATTTATTCCATGTATATATGCATTTTACCTTATTCATAACATTCATGTACAACAATAGAATTGTTTAATATATATTTGTTTGGGTAAATAAATAATCTAGTAGTTCAGATGTTGGAAGTAAAGACACAGTATGTCCAACATATATCAAATAATTTGGTTTTAAGAATTGGTCTATAGAACTCTAGAAGTCATAAATTACAAAAAAAATTATTTCCTAATTTAACCTTTTAAAGAAATAGCTAATATTTGTAAAACAACCATTATGTTACTCATGAATCTATATAATGGAATGGTTCTGAAAGCATCACAAGGAAGGGTGTTTCCCCACAATCCTCCATTTATGGGATAAAGGCGGTGAATATACAGGAATCATGGAAGACATAGTTTAGATTAATTCATATATAGGTAGATAGAGATGGAATTAAATGACATAGTTATGAATAAAAGTATTTCTCATGTGAAAATTATTTTATAATGACTTGTTGGTTTTAAAGTTGCATAAGTGTGTTTTACAAGGGTTTTTTTGAAAATACATCAATCCCATTTGAAATAGGAAGTGCATGGAATAAAATTAGACAATAATAGAGTAATGACTATTTGTAGATTTATTTGTGGAACTATAAATGGTCATGTTATGTTGATGGATTTTCACATGCTTTAACGTCCAAATTTTGAAAGAGTTCCCTTTTAGAAAACATATAATTCATTACATGATACCCACAAATAGACACTCAATTAATTAGTGTGATTGTATATGATATCCATGATTTGGATAGCGGTATTGTAAGGGGTTGACCAGTGGATTTAAAAAATGATTAAATGTCTATAAATAAAAATATATATCATTTATAGGGGATGTGGGACCCATGTTGTCTTTAGAGTAGCTATACAATATTAAATATATGGTATTGTTTTGTAAAATTCCATAAACCATTAACGTTATTTTATTTTATATTTTCATCAGAAGGGCCATGACATATATTATAGAAATCTATTGTGGAGTTAGAAATGTATATTCATAATTTTGTGAAGGGATTGATAATATTTTTTGAGAGAAAAATTATCTTCGGTAGTGAAATAATTTAGAGGATATATATATTTGGGAACATATATAATGGGAATGTTAGTGATTTATTTCCAATTGTGTGATGAGGAGTTGAACTCAATGATTATGTAATATATTTTAACTCATTTTTAACAATAATGTTGGGGACTAGGCTATAAAAATAATTTCTGTGGTAAATGAACCTAGTTTGTTAGTAATGGATTATACATCCAGGTACTTGGATTAAGAGTGTAGTGTGCGATCTACAAGTAAAATTAAATGAGAACTCATAAAAAGGCATAGATTCCATTTTATGAAGGATGTATCAGTACATAAAAGGATCATGGGAGACTCTTTTATACAGAGAATGATAAATGAAAGAATGATAAAGAAGGATATATATAAAAATATTGATATAATATAATTAGAAAAAAGAAACTAATTTAATTACTTTTTGAAACTATTGAATCATATTCCATTATATATACATTAATGGTAAATTTATTAGTGTTACAAATATAATTGATATCATTATTTATGTAGATTAAAACCCTACTATATAATTTATTATAATGACTTATCCATCATATATATGGACATTAAATAATTTGATATGAATATTATTTATATTACAAAATTATATCCATGAGGTCTATAATAGTTTAGTTTCATTTTAAATAGGGAACACATTCATATAATTTGGAGAATGATCTTAAACATATCCCTTAATTATATCCAATATTATTAATCCTACTTAAAACAATTCTTCCTATCATATGGAAATAAAACATATGAATGGGGGAGATCAGTTTTTCTATAAGGTTAAAAATAATAGAGATGTGTAAGGATAGCATTGAAATAATAGTTGGACAACATGATCATAACATTTTAGGATCATACCTTGCATATGAAATATCATAATCATGATTCGTAGAATAAATATATAGAGTTCATAAGTCATGAATCATAAGAAAATAAAACAACATGAGTCATGAGAGAATATAATTGTCACAAAACATTGACTTATGGTATACACATAATAATATAAAACCATTCACTATATGTCAATGCTAATTTCAAAAAAAAATTATGGCACTTCACCGGGGGTGAAACTATGGGGCTTGACACACCACCATTAAAAATCACATTCCTTTTCTTATAGTAGAAGAAGTTACACCTTATTCCAATAGTTGGTCAATCCCATTGACTTATTTCCCATATTATTATTCAATTTTCACTCAAAATTCTATATTATTAGTCGATGTTCAATCCAAATAATATCATACTAAACAAGGGTTACTCCCAATTCCATCATAGTTTTTAAGGTTCACTACCAATACAATCTCAGATGAAAAATTCCCTTAACTAAATGGGTTCACTCCCATTTTTATCCATATATATCTCAAAAGGTTTAAATCATTAGCCAATTAATTTTAGGGATATATATGTCCCTCCATTCATAACATGAAATCATAAATAAGTGTCGCGTACGATAATAAAAAATTAATCATATAATGACCAAAAATAATTTGTCTTCATCATCATTACATAATAAACCATTAAATGAAATGTGTATCATAAAAATATCATCATACTATAACCTATGGAAAATAAATAGTTTTCATAATCATTTTATCAAATAATAATCCATGAAAAGTTGGAGGGTTCATAAGGGGTTTATCATGGTATGATCCAAAAAAATAGAAACATGTGCCCTAAAAAATTTCTAAACAAATATAAACCATTCATAGAAATCATATTAATTTTATTTATGGATAATATTTCTATTAAGTAATCGAGAACACCAATGTGTGTCTTCCTAGATATAAAATAATTCAAAAATATATTTTTTTTTTAAAAAATATACGTGAAAATTTTATTTTCTCTATGAAAGATGATTTTTGGAATATAAAACATTATGAAAACCATTTTCATGTAAATATTATAGAAAATATAAATAGGAATATTTTAAATCTTTGAAATCCATTTCATTAAAATT
The DNA here is from genome assembly GCA_963277665.1 of Viscum album. Classification (NCBI taxonomy): domain Eukaryota; kingdom Viridiplantae; phylum Streptophyta; class Magnoliopsida; order Santalales; family Viscaceae; genus Viscum; species Viscum album. The sequence continues at coordinate 446,907,821 of OY728157.1, read as the reverse complement.
AAATTTGAAAAAATTAAATAATTATTTGAAATCATGGAAATACTTTTCTTCGAATGTATCCTTTGAAGACATATAATAGAATATTTGTAAATTCATTAGATAACAATTTAAAACATAATACATTTTTAAAATTCTTTTACATGATTATTATTTTAAAATATCATTTAAAAAACCTCATAAATCAACCTTAGAAATCAAGGTTCTTGAATAAAATAGATCCGAGACCAAAAAAAGAAATAATGTATCATTTTCATAAAAACATTTTCCTAATTATATTATGTTTGATATAGAGTAAATAATGGTACCATAACATGTTGATACTTGAAATAAGTAGATAAAAATAAATAAAATGTTTTTTCTTGGTATATGGATCCTAATATTTCTTCAATTGAAGCATAATCGTATCAAATCCCAATGAACAATGAGATTGTAGAAATAAACTTATACAACATTGAAAATATTGAATAAAAATACCCCTAAAACAAAAACACTAAATTATGAATTTGATATCATTAAAAAAATAGATTCATTATAATAAATTTCAATGGTCTTTATATTCACCTTGTGAAATAATACAGGTTTATGACATGACAAGTGTCACAAAGAAGTAAATTGAGACAAAATTACTTTACTGATTTTGTAACTTTTGAATCTTAAATCCCATGAAATATAAATATTAAAATTTATTTCTAAATAAAAAAAATTATGAATAAAAATAATAGAATAAATTATTTTAAAATATATATACCAAACAAAAAAATGAGTTGTTAATATTGCATAAGTCTCACAGAAGTAAACGCGAGACTATAAATCCCCTTACTTATGAGTAACTTTTGAATAGTGATTCTAATGAAATAATAACATAAATTAATACATTTAACATCATATACTAAATAAAATTCATGAAATTTAATTAATATGTCAATATAAACACCAAACAGTAATAATAAGATGTGAATATAGCACGTGGCTCCTTGAAATAAAAGTTAGTTGATAAAATCCTTACCTTAATTCTCAAATTTATTCATACACATTAAAAAAAAAATTTATAATAAATATATATTAATTATAAATCTACCAAATAACCCTATTATTATATTTCATCCCATATATGATTTTTTTTCTCTTTATATTACTCATTTATTAAACATTCCATGTTAATGTTACCATTCTGGTATTATTCTCTTAATTTTTTGTATAGGATTTTACTTTTTATTCTTGATCCACATACATTGATTATGATATTATTATAAAAAAATATAAAAAAATGTTATAAATATCATATATATTCATTATTTTAAAAATTATAATAATATATTAATGATAAAAATGTGAAATTAAATACAATGATCAAGAAGATGAAAGGGCATACATACTCAAGAATGTTGTTTTCATTTTGATTTCGCATTGAAAGGATGTAAGTAAATGAAATATATATATATATATTTATTCTAGTAGAAGTATTATTTTATATCTACCATATAAATTGAATAATCTCATCTTTAATATATTCTATGTATAGTGTGAATGAATCACATCGATTTGAGGATGAATTAGTACAAATGTCAACAAACGAAGTTATCACATTCCAAAAAAATGGTAATGATGATAGTATGTGTTATAAAAATATTATATAAGCATAAATACATCATTAATAGCATATATATCCTTTTAAATGATTAATTCCATCATTATTTACAAACTTGAAAGGTTTTAATGGATGAATGAACAACATCGGTTCAAGATGTGGCAATCTGCCGTAAACACAGACTATTAATATCTCATTTGAGGGAATTTCGGGAAGTTGTATGTAATTTAAATTGAATAAAAACATATTTTTATATTGAGGATACATAGGTTATTATATATTCCTTATATAATGAAAATTTAAGTGGAAGATAAATAAATTAAAATCGTTATTGTTGAAGAATGTAGTTGCATATTAGGGTAACTCCTTTTGTGTTGCACAAAAAGGATTCGTTGGATTTATTTCAGACTAAATTTTGTATTCAATGTTTACATGAGGAATTTTTTGATATTTTTTTAGTTGATTCAACGCATTAGAAAAGTAAATTCTTGAGAAACTTAATAGTTTATTTTCCTTTGAAAATTTGAAGAAATTATTTTATTTTTGTAATTTACAACAAATATCTCTCATAATTATTTTCCACATTATTAATACTACTTCAATCCATTCAAAAAAACCAAGTTAAAGAATCATAATAATGGGTGAGATGAGATGATCATTATGGGTAAAAATAAAATATATATGTAATAATAAGACCAACATATGTGTATGAGAACATGATAATATAATTTTAAGATCACACCCTTCATATAAAAGATTATAATCATGAGTTATGGACTATTGATTGGTATTTAATAAGTCATTAATCATAATTTAATCAAGGATAACTAGTCATGATAAAATATCATTGGCATAAGATATATACATTTGTAACACATATATGAATATAAAATAATTCCCAATAACTCATGTATTATTTACAAAACATAGTGGGGAACATGAGAGGGGTGGAACTACTAGGAGGGACTCACAACCATACCAAATTGTAGCCCTTTACTTATAGTGGAACATGTTACACATTTTTTCTAGAATATTTCAATATCATCATCATTTTCCCAACATAGTAGTCATGAATCACTCCCTAAAACATCTTTGTAGTCAAGGTTCAAACCCATGACCAAATTTGTAGTCACAGTTAAATTCCAATACCATAATTGTAGTCAAGGTTAATTCCTAAGAAAATTTTTGTAGTCAATGATCATTCAAAACAAAATCTTAAGGGAAAAAATACATTAATAATCTGGGTTCAATCCCCATTTATCATGTTTTATCTATTGAGAAAAAAATCACTACCCAATTCAGTGGAGGGAAATAATGTTCCAAAAAAACATAATTAAATAATATATATGTGTTCCATAAGATAATAAAAAATTCATCAAATTATGAACCATAAAAAATTAGATTAATCAATGTCCCATCATAACCCATGAAATGAAATGGGTATCATAAAAATTTCATCATTTAATAATCTATGGAAAATATATAGGTTTCATATTCATTTCATCAAAGCATCACCCATAAAATTAGTAGGGTTTATTAAGAGTATTATCTTGGTATAACCTAGGGAATTGAAACAGGTGTCATAAACATCATTACAGAAAAAACATAAAACATTCATAGAATGAATAATGATGTTCTTCATGGATCATATCCTTATTTAGTTATTTTTAACACCAACCAGTGACATTTTAGATGAAAAATATTTTTTTATTATATTTTAAATATATTTTTTTTAGAAAATATCCATTCTTATTTGAAAATATGTTTTAAAAAATAAATAATTTAGAAAAATAGTATTACTGAAAATAACATTGAAAAAATATAGAGGAATATTTGAGATAATTGAAATCTTTTTTATTAAAAATTTCTTTGAAAACAGTAAAGGAATATTTGAAATGATTAAAATCATTTTCTTCGAAATCACCTTTGAAAATATATAAGGGAATATTTGAAAAAAAAAATTGGAACATATTAAAATTTTCATACCTTTTTACATCATAATGATCTTATTATATAATTAAAAAATATTGATTTTTTTCGAAAACATGTTTTTAAAATTAAATATATTTTTAACAGAAGAGAGTAATAATGTCAGATTTTCAGAAAAACTTTTTATTAATTATATTAAGTACCAAAGATATTAAAAATGTTACAATTATATGTTGATATCATTAATAAATAGACGATATGAAAATTCATGTGTGTTCTTGAGAGATGAACTATAATATTTCATCAATTTAATCATAATTGTAATTAATCCCAACGAATGTTGACATTGTAGCAATAAACTCGTAGAACATTCGTATCATTGAATCATAATCACCATGAAATAATAACATTAAAGGATTATTATAATATTAGGAATTGACATATATTCATTATATAAAATGAAAATTTTAATTATATACATTTTTTATAATAATATAGGTTCATAACATGACATGTGTCACAAATAAGGAAAATTGAGGAAAAGTTACATTACAAATTTTGTAACATTTGAAACATAAACCACTTTAAAAGTGAGACTAAAAAAGGTAATGTAAATATTAATAAATTTACATATAATAATTGAATAAAACATTTATGGTTATTATATAAACCACATTAAATAAATGATCGGTGAATATTGAATAATCTTCGTAGAAATAATGTGATTCTATTAATCCCCATACTAGATGAGTAAATTTTGAATCATGGTCCCCATGTAAGAATAACAAGAAGTAAAAATTTTAATATCATTATGTAAAATAATATCATGATATATCATTTCATTGCCTATTATATATACCACCAAAAAATAATAATTTGTTAATATAGTATATATATCATAGAAATAAAAGTGGCACAAAATCCCTATATTAAGTCTTGATTTTACTCATACATGTTAAAACCTCATTTATAATAAATATAAGTTTACTAAAATTATACCATGTAACCATATTATTATATCATATATGATATATGAAATCATTATTTTCCACATTTACTAACAAATCCATGTTAATGTTACTTTTTAGGTACTATATGCTTTAATTTTGGTATATGTTTTTACTTGTAATTATTGATATTATTAAATAGATCATGATTTATGTATTTATATAATTTCAAACATAAAATAAAATTCATAAATATTCATTATATAAGTAATTTTAATATTCAATAAAATATATAAATATGATATGAAATACATTGTTCATAGAGATGATTGGTTATTTGTATGCATGAATGTTGTTTCCTTTTTATAGTCCTATTGAATGAATGTATGTAAAGGAAATATATAGATATATATATTTATATATATTATAATTCTATTAGAATTATTTTTTCATATATATAATATAAATTTACTAAACCCATCCAAAATACATTTCATGTAATTTTTGAATGAATCACATAGCTTTGGGGAGGCAGTGGTCCACATGTCCACCATCGATGTTATCATATTCCCAAAAAATGGAAATAATGGATGTATATGTTATGAAATACTAATATAATAGTAAATAAAAAATAAATAAAATTTATATAATATAAAAATATTAATTACATTATTATTTCCAACCTATAATGGTTGTAATTGAATAATGAGTGACATCAGTTTGTGAGGTGGTAGTCCGTTGTACACCTGAACGATGATTGTGTATCCCCTTTGACAGAAGTGGTTAATGGTGTCGGTTTTACCATTATAATAAAAAATGTAACTATATTTATTTTTTTATGATTATTATATAATATCTATATTATAATAATTTAAGGTTTTGGCAATAAAATAATACAAAAAATCTCGTTGAGGAATGTTATCTATTCTTCTGGTAACTTCTTCCAGGTTGCACCAAATGGATTCCTTTGATAGATTTATAAAAAAATTGATGATTATTGTATTGTATTCGGGAATTAATGAGAGTATACGAGAATTATTTCTATGATCCAAAGAGTTTTATGGGTGTTAAGAAGTTAGTGGCGCTGAGATATTTTTAATAGTGGAGGTGGAGTGGAATTCTTAAAGAAATAAAAAAAATAGTATTGAGTGGTCTCCCATGAATCATGGTCACCAATAATGGTCATTTATTTATAAAATGGTGGATATGGTATAATAATTTCCATAAAATTTATTTTGGATTTTTTGGGTTATTTGGACACTAAAGTTAATGTTTAACCACAATGTAAACACATTTTTAAATCAATCATTGTAATTACTTTTTATTACATAGACTAATATATTTTTTCAAATAATTTAAATATAATATAAATTATAAATTATTATAATTTTAAAAAATATTTAATACATTTTTAAAATTACAATCATGGAATTGTAGTAAATTAATTAAAATTAATACCATAAATGAGATGACAAATATGAATTTTTATGTAAAAGTTTTTAAAAGATTAAAAAAAATTTATGTCCAAATTTAATGTGATATTTTGTTCAAATGACCAAAATTTGACTAATATATGTATATTTTAACTAATTATACTTCAAATAAAATTTAATATACAATTAACGATATATTTATATTAAACCAAAAATCAGTTTATTGTTATAATTATTTGTTTTTCACAATTCTTATAAAAATGAAACTTCAAAAAAAACAAAATTAACCTTAAGATAATTTTGATTTTTTTAGTTTCAATTATTATGTTAATTTTTCTAAAAATTTTATAAATTTTCTAAAAATTAGTTTCAAAACATTTATACCATAAAATAAGAGTAACCACCTTTTAGGAAGATATATATTTTATGCATAAAATTGGATTTTTTTTAAATATTTTATGTCTTTAAAACATATAGGATGAATGTAAAAACATTTTGTTGAATTTATAGTATAAAAATCATTAATATAGGTCAATTAAATTTATTAATTTAATTTATAATGATAAAACACTATAGTTGGCATAAAAATTATTTTTTTCATAAAATCACTCCCTCTATATTCAATTGGTATGTAATTTATTTTCTTATTAATTATAAACCAACAAATTAGTTTTTAGTTTATATTTTTACATGTAAAAAATCTATTCTATTTTTTTGTGTATTTAATTATTACCTTGATGTTTCATATAATGTAAGAATAACTTGGTGTAGCGTATAAAGCAACATTAACTTGTTGTAGTGAGAAATGAATCCCATAAATGAAATAAATATATAAAATTATAATAATTTATAAAAACATGGGGGTGTTAGATATAGTCTGTTAGGTATTAATTTTTTTATCTTGTAAAATCATGATCAATTATATTTTTATCTCATTGGAATTTTTTTTCATAATATAAACTAGTATGATCTCATTATTCTAATAAAATAATTAAACAAGTTTAGCAATCTGGTTGATTATTATATGAAAATTTTTATCTTTAAGGTAGATTGGGTTTCAGAACACTCTAGGGGGAGTGGGTTGTCTGAGATAGTAAAAATGGACCAATCATGTGGGAGGTTGGATTTATGTCATAATGGTTTGTGACATTGTTTATTAAGTCATTGTAATGAATATAGATAATTAGAATTCCAAGGGTGGTGGGTCAATGTCTAAATATATTTCTAGGGAAATATTCTAGGTTACCATCATATAAGTAGGTGGAGTTAAACATTTATTTGGTCCTTGTCGCATATAAAACTTAACTACCCATTTATCATATAGGATATATAGAGTTGTGTTAGTTAATAAAATATTTGGGTAATGTTGAAAAATGGTTTTTCATTTAACCATGTGGTTCTCCTTGAGCATTTTCTGCTTAGATTGTTTAGAATTCTAACAATAGGTTGTTGTTTTTTATAGACATAATGATATTAAAACATGTGAAAATAATTTTTTTTATCTTCTACCATAAATTAATGGTTATTTTTAATTCTAATAAAATTGTCTTTAGGTCTTTAGGGTTATACATCAGTCAAGTCATTTTCAGCTATGAGTGAAAGAAGTGAATATCCTGATTATGGGTGTTTATATTTGATATGGAAATTATGAGTTTATTTATGTAATTTTTGGAGTTTTTAATACATTGACAATATTTATGGACTGTATGAATAATATTTTTCAACAGTACAAGATCCTTTTTTTGTTGTGTTTTTGGATAATATTTTTAGTTTATCAAATATTATAGAGGATCATAAGAGAAACCTAGGAATTGTTATGGAAAAATTTGTCAGAGTTTATTTATATGATATATTTTCAATGATCCATTTTTTATTCAAGATTTGAAATATTATGTACTTGTGGTTTTTTATATATAGTTATTTTATACCATGATAATTTTATGGTATTGATTTCCTTATATAATAAAAATAATGATTTGAAGATGTTATGTTTTATGGTATTTGATGTGTTCTATAAGATGATTGTGAAATATTTCATCATGTTATATTCACCTAGGATGGATTTGATCTATAAGGGATATAAATTTTAATGGTGTGTAAATAACAAAGAAACATTTTAATAATTATAGAGAATGTAGACATCAAAATCAATATTAATAATTCTAAAGAATAAACATGCTTTATTGTTTATAATGATGCATAATTTTTTGGGTTATGTGGTTTCTTTATTATGGATGGAAATGTTTGGGAATATGGTTCTAGGTAGTTGATATCTTAAGAAACAAATTACATTAAAAAATAATTGATTCTAGGGAATGTAGTGACTTCTATAAATAATTGGATACATTACCATTCTAGAGATATAGTTATTGTATAATAAGATTGCAATAGTTTGAAATACATCTCTTCTCATATTTATCACAATTATATATAATAAAAATCGTTGTAATATCACCATATCAATTAATTTTACATTTTTTATATACTGGAGAATTAATGTGATGTGGTGGATTATTCTAGTTGGAAATATATATCTTTAGATTTCATGTTGGTTAGAGAGATTAACCTGTTAATGGTCCTACTATAAGACTTGTACACAAAATTTGGGAATATTTTTAGTTTTATATTTCTCTTTAAACTAAATGTTATGTTCATAATAATAGATCATATGAAAGGAGGGAAAATATCTACGGATTTATATATGAGGATAAGAGACACCTTAAATATTTTTGATGTCACTTAAAATTTTCTATTTTAATAGATTAGGTGTTATATCATAGAGGTTCAATTGTGGTTCCAATGTGTAAGGATTGTTACATCATATGACCATTTTCCCACTAGGTTTTGGAATCCTACATGGAGGATACCCACATATACCCAAAAGTATATATGAAAATAATATTGTTAAAGAAAGAGGGGGGTGTAGCTATGTTTTTTTCATGCTTACAATGTTTACAGGTAAATCAAAAAATTCCATGAAATCAAGGTTATTTCAGTCATTACAAGTGCATGCCTAGAAATGGGAGGATGTCTCAGTGGATCTTCTGGTTGGGAGTCTATGGTCTAGTAATAAGTGTTAAGGTTTTTTAGTGATTATGGATTTACTGACAAAATCATGTCTCTAATTTCAAAATTGATAGAAATTCTTAATAGTTTATCATGGTAGGATGTGTGTGTAAGAGATAGTTAGATATAATTTAGTGATAAAGTCTATTTTCATTGATTATGGAATGAATTTTTCTTTTACCCTCTTGAGAGGAATCTAAAAAAATATTGAATCGAGTTTAAAATGATCGAAAAATACTATATGTAAATTGATGGATATTTAGAATGTGTAATCCATATAATGGAATATTTCACTTAACTGTGTGTTCCAAATAATACATGAGTTTGATTGGATAAATTTTTATTAGTGATGTTTTATTATAAAAAATGTTTTATATATTGATGAAGATAATAGAATTTGTTTCATTTTATGTCTTACCACATTGATCACCATTGTATTAGGCCAATATAGGTTAGATTTTCCTTTTAGGGCCAATCTCAGTGAAACAGATGTCTATGTACATCATGTTAATAGTGAAGTATATGAAAAAAATGTAGAATTATAAAAATATAGAAACATAATAGAGATAATGGCCCATAATATTCCAGAAGGATTACTCTAGGTTCTTTGGTATATCAACTACTATAATTCACAAAAATATTCAGAAGAAAATGAAATTAATGCCCTGGTTCATTGAACTTTTTCATACCTTGGATCAAAATGGAGTGGTGGAAAACCCATTGACTATTATATAATATTATGGGGTTTTTCATAATGTATTTAAAATCATTCATTTGAATAAATATTATTCATAACATGATCATGTTTTGATATGGGAATATGTAATCTTATAGATTGATTTTTCGATAATGGAGTTAGTAGTTTAGGCTTTAGATTCCAGAGTGAAATAACTTCTGAGAATGAAAATCCCACTGATTCAGGTTCAATGGAATCAAGGAAAGGTGTAGGAAGAGACATTAGAAATAAAATATAAGACTCATAAATAGTGGATAGAGTGGTTTACTCAAGAGGGTAACCATTTAAATTTCAAGGTTGAGTAGTTCAATGGTAGAAGGAAAATAAATAATTTTGATTTTGGTTTGAATATGATACCATTTTATTTTTATTAGATTATAAATGATTCAATTTTTTAAAGGATGGTTTTTATTTATTGGGATTTTGTATATTTTTCTTTGACATTGGTAGTTATCAGTATAATTTTAATTAGTTTTAATAGATGTCAACCCATGTTGTGCCATGATTATGTTTGTCACATCCGAATTAGTATAGTAATAGGGTGAATCATGGAAAATCATTGAGTGTTTATCAATAAGGATACCCTCCACAAAAAGGTGCCTATCTTGGGATAGTAACAAAGGATGAAAGATAATGGAAACTTAATCAATCCTATGATATTCCATGAGTTAGATATTATCACTAAGGGTATATAAATTACACACAGGATGTGTTACACTCTATATAGAATAATGAGTAAGTTATAATAATGATAATCCGAAAAAAAAATTCTATGAAGAAACAATAATTATTAATAATTTGTGTAATCTCATGTATGTAATAATGGAAAAATATAAGAACCAAAAGTTAGAAAAGGAAAATGTAATTTATATACTTTTCAAAATTGTTAAACAACTCCTCCAATCCTGTAATGTCAGTGTGATCAAAAACTCATTCCCAATAACCTAGAAAACTATTATATATATATATATATCATAAATTGTATCATAAGTTTGGTCCTCACTAAAACAACATGAAAATTTTTAAAAGAAGCATACTAAATCTCAGTGGATTAACATGTGAAACTAACCCATTACATGAATAAGTAATACAAGTTTACCCCCCAACCCATATTTCACACACCTAATAACTCAATAAATTAAGCAATTATATATCATTATAATAAATATAAATAAATTTATCATTATTCAACTTCTCCACTAGTTTTTCGATCTCATGCCACAATTTCATACATTATATTCTCGTAAATTCTATAAGTACTTCATCCATGAAGTGAGTCAAGCCATAGCCCTACGAAAATCAATCGAGCATATGTTCCAATATCCCATGTCTACTTATATCCAAAAATCCTACTCATCACCATCATCAACACAACTATAGACAAGTTTATATATATATTCCACTATATCCTATGTATATAAATTATACCTCAATCCATCATATCCCATTTATTTATAACCATGTTAATATTGAGATACCCTGACCTGATACACACATGCACTATACCTCAAACCATTTCAAACCACAAATAATTGTATAATAAACTCATAGTTTACATAATAGAGGTAGAAACATAACATATAACATAATCCATTTTTGAACTAGATAGGCCTTATCATATCTAATTCTAAATGCTGAAGGCTGCAGATGGGGATTTCAACCATCCTTTACCTCTCTATCCTAGATGATAGAGAAAACAACCTACAAAAAATATGGGTTTTGGTTTCCCTATCAACATGGGTGGAATTTCCTATGAAATCAGTTAAATATAAATAATATCACACCCAAATCAATATATCAGATATTTCCTAGCATTAGAGTCATATGTTTATATCATCTCACATGGTCCTTAGTTTCAACAACAATGTACTAGATAATAAAAAATCCCACAATAATCAAATATATTATTAATTGATAAACTAATTAAGCATTAATCAATATTATTCTAGAAAAATCATTTTTATCTTATTATTGCATGTATCAATAATAATTTTTATTTCCCATACTTATATTCATAAATATGTCATCATAATTATTTCTAGATGAACTATTTAATTATAACTAACATGATTTATTAAATAAAAATATAAAATATAATTTTTTTACATCCATTCTCATTTGTTAAACCCATAAACCATCCCATGGATTGAATTAACATGATATTAAAAACATAACATTAATTCACTTAAAAACACCCTAGTATATGGGTTGATTATTTATTCATTTTTTATTAATAATTTATTCAAATAGTATTTTAATCCTTCTAAGGTACACCATATTAATAAAACTAGTTGTATTGAGAGTCCCACAACATCATGGAGTGGGAAACCATTAAATAATATCCATGAAATAGGCCACATATCATTCATTAAGAAATATTAATCTTTGATAAGGAATAAAATAATCCGAACCCATTCTAACCTCACTAGTATCCCACACCATTGTGCGCATATTTATATATCCCTCCATCATTGACATCATCCATCACTACACCCTAGACTCCAAACCCATTTCTCATCCATCAAAAAATCATCATTAAAATAAAAGCAGTCCTTCATTCAATTCCTTATCATGAATAAAGAACACATATAGTTATTAAACAAACAAAACGAGGCTGTAAATTTTCATAAACATTATATAAATTTCAAATTTAGTTTTCCTCATAATAGAAAAGTCACTAAGTCCATATAACCTAAGCCTATAATACATTCACAACAATAATGGGCTCTGTCATCTTTAAAGAAATTATCATTTCCAAAAATAAATATAACTATCTTGAATTAATTGATTTGTGATGCATAGGATTTCAGAATTTATAAACCTATAACATCTCAATACTATAAAAATATGAATAATACAAACACGCATCTAGTTTCACATTTATCATTAAATATTAACCAGGAATAATAAATATCCAAATAAATTTCTATTTCAATAATCAAATCCTTAAAATAATTCCTTATTTATGTTATTTGATAAATTGTATTTAAATTAAATACTACTATTAAAAACAACATCTACAATAGTTATATATCATATTATCTAGTAAATAATATCCAACATCTTCTTAGAAGGTATTAGTTAGAATCATAAAACTGAAAAATGGAAAACAATAATCATTTCATTTTCATATTTATATCAATTTATGTTAATTACACCATTAGAAAAGGATAAAAGAATTATAATATCACTCATTCAGTTTAAATCAAGTGAGATATTATTGTTTTTGTACCTAAAAATGAATAACTAAATATTCTCTTAGAAATAACTAAACAACAATTTCCAAAATTTTATATCCTATTTCATAGCAAACCAAATTTCCATAAAAAATAGTATAACTACATATCACAATCATTAATCAATATAAACTAAATGAAAATTGTTCATAAAACACCAATTTCTTATAAATTGAAAATCAAAAGTGGGAAAAAACATAAAAGGGGTATACAACCTCAAAAATCATGGATCATGGTCTATAAGATAGTGGGTGACTCAAATTTTATGGGGAATAAAATGCCATAAATAGTACCTCTTGGTTTCCATGAGATCAATATAGGGGAGGTGAAATGAGAAAATTATAAGGGGCACCATAACTTATAAGAATGATTCTACAACCTCATTCATTATGTGAAGGGATGCATAGATTTATGAATTACTTAAATACAAAATCTATTAACCAATTATTAACCTCTTCCCATTCCTAAAGCATATTCATTCCATGAAGCAAAAAATTATTTTTAAATTGGGAATGCATATTACCAAATAATTCCACATCAAAACCATTTATTAAATGAAACAATATTTATTTCTTGATCACATTTCATGTCATGCATTCCAATATAATGACTAGGATTCCTTATACGATCAGGCCTCTATCCTACAACCACCCACTCATACCTCGTTATTGTAATTGAGATATCCTAGAAAACTGGCCACTTATATTAGATTTCAATAAAAAAATTGTCTTTCTTTATAATTTCAAACAACACTATAATGTAAAATGGTTTTTGAATAACCACCATATAACATACATCTCAATGTTATCACTACACTAATATCACAACCATCTCACAAGAATTATAAATAATAAAAAGTCCTAGCATCTACAAAAAACTTCAAAATACACTCCAAGGGGAGATACATCTCAAGGGAATGTCCCCAACAATAATAACACCAATGAAGATGAATCATCACCTAATATAATATAGAGATTCCAAATAATAATACCTAGGATAATGAAAAAATAAATAAATGAATAATATGAATATAAAAAATCAGGATATTTATTCACATATGAGACTCATTCTCATGTCTTCTCTATTCCAATTCATCATGTCACCACATGACATGAACTAAATGAATCACAAACCCATAAACCACCTTCTCTTGAAAGTCTTAATTCTCCACAGGTCACCCCTCAATGGCCACACTACCATAAACATCTAGTTTATCCCAATCTATTACGTGATAATCATCATGAATATGACAGAGAAAATATGGTACATAGAATATTTAATTAATATATCTCATCTTTTAGGATAGTGATAAAAACTATTTTAGGACTCCAATATAATCTAACACCTTCGATGGTCCAACGATACTAGTGTAAATGTTATTACCATGAATAAACCATTACATCCAATTCCTAGTAGAAAAATTTAGTAACCATTATTTTATAATTTAGAACCTTATAAGACTCTTCTTATGATCAAAAATGACTTCTAGAAAATGGGAATTACCATTATTCCCCCACAACCATCGCTCTGTTTTGGTAGACTAGTGAAAAAATTCGAATTAAATGTCCTCACACTTCCACTGAGGAACAACGAGCTGCTAAATAAAACTATTAGGAATATTATTCTCAACATTAAACATGAAAAAAAAATTCATGACAATATATCTATAACTAAATATCTCAATCCATAAAAATGATTCCACATAGAATGATGTATCATTTCCACACTAGGATGTTCTACTAAGTGTGGAATATTGAACTCATAGAGAATCAATTCAAATATCATGGAAGGAATGAAAATATTTCTCTTAAACAATATATTATGATGACTATACTAAGAACAACTTTCTTAAGCCTCACAAAAAACAATTTGAGCACATGAGACACTTCCTCAAATTCCCCCAGATTGGACTCCCCCGCTTACTACATTAATAATTATCACAATATAACCTAATAGAGTAAATCTAAACTTTTGAGTACTCCCTTATCATGGTGAATTAAAACTAATTCTTCCATTACCCTCCACAAGTCTATAAACTCAGTTAAAACACCACCATAAGAGTTTCATCTCATGTAATTAGACACAACAATTACAATTCCATTAGTATGTGAAATATCATAGTAAAATTACTTTAATAAATTCATACAATGTTTTTACAATATGTTAATGTCATGATATGATATGTCATGCCAAGTCATTTGTGATTCATGAAGACTGAAAAACATTCAATGATAATATAGTGTCTTCACAACATCAGATAAGACACTACCATTTAACACTCAAGATCATGGTTGTCATATTTATCTTTGTGAGGTAGTAAATGTTCTGGCCCATAGTGGATAACATTCCATTACAAAATTAATAAAATACCCAAACCATGTAAATAAGATTCAAAATAATCCATTAATGTATCACCCTAATTTAATAGTTAACAAACCAGAGAACTGTCCAATATTTCATTAAAATACGGAAAAGAATTATATAATTGGTTAGTCTATATTATCACATGCTCTATTCTAGGTAGTGATTTCATATGTTTCATTTTCTGATTAAATTAATGTATGAATCCCTTATAATCATTACTTACACTAATGAATGTGTGAACCTATACGACAATATTAGTGGATGTCCAAGAACCATCACCACAATCATTATGGGATCAATGACTAATCAATTACGAGATATAAAATTCCCATAGAAGTATATATTAGAGGCATATAACTCACACATCAACATCTATCTAAAAAATTGATTAACCTAATGAACTCACAATATAGCCTACAAATTATCTACATGATTTTCTTGTACACTAAAAATAAAAGGATTACATTGAAAAAGAACATAATAAAAACTCTACAGACTAATGGAATAGAGCATTCATCAAAAACATGAACTCATATAATGAGTTCAGTACCAAAATTAGCAACAAAAGAGACTCATAATTCCCATTATAATATCTGAATATATCCATTTAGATATCCTCATACTTCAATTAAATATAACGATATATGGACCGTATGCTGATCCTTGAAAACTAACTGACTCCCATGAACTAATTGAATAAATCATCAATCCATGGGAGAGGATGTAATTTCATCAAAATTACCTGGTTCAAAAAAAAGGAAAATCAACAAAAAATGGAAATCTTCCATCTACCTTATTCAAAAACCTAATTGGATCCCCCCTAAGTTGACACATCCTGTAGAATGAATCATATTTATAAGAAATCATGCACATAAATAATAATACCCTATAAAAAAAAGAAGGGTTCATCACATCTGACGTCTAAAATATTAGATAAACTCTTGGATATAGATCTATCTTAAACTTAATTTCTAATAAATGGAATCTTTCCATAACATTTTTGTGAAAACATTAAATATAATCATCAAAAAACATTGGAAACACAATCTGATTATCGTCTATGTTACTCTTTATATACTCATAAAATAATTAATATAGAGACTAATCAAGCCTCTAACCCATTGTAGGGTATCTCTCACATGAAAACACTAATTAATAACCATTATCATCATTGAATATAACATGACTATTGAAAAAATACTTGATAAAATATAAAAAATATAGTCACACCATGGCATTGATGATTTTATATATATATATATATCCAGTAACATAGGAAATCTAAAAAAGTATGGTGATACCCCAGAACAATGTCACTACCTATATACTCATCATTCATATTAATTCTACATCAAATTAGATTAGTAAAAATAAAGGTAATTAGAATCCTCTTAACCTCATGTCCCAAATAATGAACTAGAGTGGGTGAAACAAAAGAGTACGTAGCTCAAAATCAAATAGAACATAAAAGGGTAAAAAATAGGTAGATTCGACCTTGTATTTCATTGGTCTCACTGAAAAATATAAATTCTAATGCTTGTATTTGAGAATGTATTCTTTCACAACTCCTATGGCCAAGATAGAAACAACCATTGTAGATACAATCTTTCTAACATCCTCAAGGATGAGAGATATCATGGGGATATCAAATGACTACCTTATCCTATATATGCTACTAAAATGTTCAAATTCTCTGTTGTTATGGGTACCTATGATAAAACTAAAATAATGGCTAGTCCTAAAACACGGATAAATTCATATGATGAATGCTGATGAAGTTAAAACACTTTATCTTCTATTGGATATATCCTCTATATGAAAATAAAACCATGATCAACCAAGTAGAACAGGTTTGAAAGTTGTACCTCTACTTAAAAAACTTTATAATGGGTGAAGACTAACCCCTGTTGAAAGAAACATCTTCTTATTTCTAGGAAACTAAGAATCCATGGTCACCACACTAATTTATGGAAGATCTCTATGACACCCATCTCGTGATGATAAAGTCCATGTAAATTTCCTATAATTGACATCTACCATCTCTAGTACATCAGTATATGACTTAATTATTATTTGGATGACCTTTCATTGGATCTATGGCCATAAATAATAATAAAAACGCCTCACCCTAAATTTATCATCTTGAAAAAGGTATAAATCAAAACTCAATAGGTTATTTTTTTAGATACAGAACACTAAAAAATTTGACCACCACTATTGATAGGTAAGAGTTTACATATAAGAAGATTCATTAGTGTTAAATGATAAATACGGATCCATAAATTGAACCCTGGTATTTTATATATAAATAGATATATCTTAATGATCCCTATGAATCAAAATCAACAACGTCCAAAAAATCACAACCATCAATATCACAGATAATGAATCTCAATGCTTACACTAATCACGGATTTAACTAAAGACTATTTCCACCACCATTAACCTTTCCTTTATTTCCTGATATAAGAAAACCATAATAACTCCATAGAACATAGAATTAGAATTCTTGGATTGTCATCCTCCAAATTTAATTATCATCAACCCTTATGAAATGATGATACTTGAACATCCTTATAAGTATTATTTTCATTAAAATGATGAAAGTATTAACATATATCCATATATTATAAAGTAAAATAATTAATACTACTAATCCTAGGACAAAACAATATTTTATGGTTTACTAAAATTAATACATAACAAAATATTTCCAAACATTTTCCATCATTAAAACATAGGAACGTCATAATAACAATGAACGATCCTCACCAATATATCTAAACCCCACACAATACCAACTCTCATAAAATGTTATGAAAACTATACATTATATCTATCATATAAAATGTGGCTATAAAATTTGGAATCTTAACAGGTATCTTCTATTTATAGTACACATTGATCCAAAATGATATTATTTCTCTACTAACACATGAATCCTCACAAGTGACTATCTCCAAACAGCAACTTATACCCCAACCATCTCCATTAATACCACTATTTGATGACCCCCACTCTCCAATGGTACCCCTCTATTAATTGAAAAGAAGGAAGAGAGATTATGATTCCTAAATTCCATATCCAATAGTTAATCTATTATTGACTAGTACCAAGGGTATTTTAATCATGAAAATGGGAGTAATTTCCATATGTATAGTTATTGGAGTAAATGATAAGAAGAATAAACCTTATATTAATGCAATTAATAATCTTTATGAATTCCCCAAACTTGTAATTTTGTTCCGAAATAATTTAGAAAACTGAATGTTAGAAAATTGAAGCTAGATAGTGAAAAAAACTCTAGAAACTCAAGAACGAAACCCAGAAACTCCAATAATATAGTATTATCTAGCCTGATCACTATCCTATTATGACTGTCCTAAAAACCACACACACTTATATTTATATTTGCTTATATAAACATGTATATTATGTTGGAACCCTAAAAAAGAAGAATGAAAATAGTGAATAGAGAATACTATATCCTAGTGAATAATAAAATGAATCTATCATGTCACATGAAGAGGTAATACTAGTTTTCTAATATTCAAATTGGATTACTCACAAAATAATTCTTATAATTACACAATTATATATAAAAATAATATATATAAAAGATGTCATTGTGCTTCAACTTCAACACTAATTTTTTAACCCCTAATGCCACAAATTTTCTTATCAACCCTTCCATAAGTGAGTCTCAATTTAATATAGGTTTGACTCTTCCCTACATAACTCAGTGTTTTTCAAGGCCCAATATCTCATATTGGCATCAATCCACATATCCATATCATCATCATCATTATTCTATCAGTAACTATTTATATGTCCAAAATCCACTACACCCTATGTAAATGAAATATACCTCAATCACTCATATACCGTGAATGTACACTTATTGGTTGTCGGATCCACATGAATTGACTAAAGTATATGCTATTCCATAATCCATTACATCCTGAATATAATTATTCATTAAACATAGTGATTTCATATCTCTATTAGTCATTCATATTAAACTATAAACCATTATATATGGAGATACACATACTCATATATACATTTAAAATATTATTAGTTAGAGAGAGAGAGATGTAATTCGTCCCTTACCCTTTCATATAGAAGATTATAGAAAACAATCACAAAACATATGGGTTTCAGTTTCCCACCACCACAGGTGGGGTACCATATGAAATCAAAAACAAAATATAAAAAATATCACACAAAAAGCACACTAAGGTAAAATACCTAGACATAGAATCATCTACCTCTATAGTCACAAATGATCCCTAGATACCATTGTGAAGAACCTGATATCAAAAAATGAATCAATCATAAAATATATTATTAATTAAATAACCATTAATTAATATTATTGTAATAATAATATTTTAATCTTATTAATTCAAGTGACAAAGAAACATATAATCCACATACTTATATTTTCATGTACTTAATCATAATTATATAAGGATTAAGTATATTTTTAAAGGAAAGAAGATATATTTAACAAAATTATAACATTCCATACATTATACCCATGATCCTTAGAGTATCTCATCTAACCATAACATATTTTCTCAAAAAATATTATTTGTCTTCTACCATTACTTCCATCAATGAAACATCATATAATGGGGTGATTATTTTTTATATTATCATTCATAAATTATTTGAGGACTATAGGAAACCTCCTAGTCTACCAAATCAAAACTACACATGTCAACCAGATCCTTTATTATGTCAAAAAGTGGAATGACAATAAATAAAATCAATGCAATGTTTCACAAATAAAGAATTATCTGTGAAACATAATTTTTGAGTAATACATGAATTAATATCATCATAACCATCCTGGTGTCCCAATATAAAACACAATATATCAATAGTTATATAATCACTAACCCCAACCCAAACAACTTCTTGATCTCCCATACTATTTTCCGTCCATCAAATCATTTCCAGTCAAACAGCCTTAAGCTTCTAACACATTCCACATTAAGAAAACCTTGCATACAAGGTTATAAAATGAAAAAAACATATTTTGAAAAGATCCATTACCTCACATAAATATCAATGTAATTTTTTTCAAATAATGAAATTCATTATTTTCTTATAAATAAGGAATACAGGACTTCTAATATAAGAAATAGAATTCACATCCCTAATGTATTTATCCTTATTAAAAAATTATTTTAATTACCATAATGAATCAAATTTAATATTAGGAATATGTTTCAAGAGTAATTAACGAAATTAATTACCAATAATTAATAGATATAGACCATAAAAAAGTTAATTTATATTACATTCATGTTAAAATAAAAACATTTTACAATAGATATCAGATTACATACCTATTTATTTAATCATGTCATTAAAATTATTCATTATTTGTGATTTTAATAAATTTTATATTATATTTAACCATTTTATGCATGATAAAACATATAGAAGGTTTATATAAACCAATATAGAGAACAATAGGAAACAAAAAAATTTCAGATACTCATCAGATCACATAACCCAAAACAAAAAAATCATTATTCAATAATTTTCTTTTTTCTCATCTCTATTAAGAAAATTCACCTATTAACCAGATTTTTTAATTATAATAATATTGAACTCTCTATTTATATAATTGGAGGTACAAAAAATCCTTACCTTAAAATGAACATCTCACTGTTCAGTGAGAATGAATAGAACACCATGCTTCAAAATAATATTACCTCTTCTGTAGGGAATTGAGGACCATTAAAAAAATATACCAACATGATATCACTATAAAAAATGTATATAAAAACTAAAAAATAAAGATAAAACCAAAAAATTAGATGGAAAATGATTAAGAAATGATAATTTAATAATCAAAAAAGGGAAAAATAACATCAGATCACAACATATTGATCTATTAATGACTAGGGATAAGTGTGATCGATGGGTAATCAAAGGAAAATAGAATAAACATTATAGGTTACATAGTTTATAATAGAAAGGACTATGAATGATTGAAATATGATTTCATCCAGATCATACAACCATACCGATAATTCCACATTCACGATATGAAAAGATACTTCACCATCTGAATTCCTTGAATCCCATATCTACTAATAATTCAGTAGAATTTTCTATAATAACAATAACTCATTAAATACATGGATAAAAAATTCACAATTTATATTTATTTTATATATAAATATTAAATTCCACATTTCAACCATTCAATTCATGCACTATTATTAAATCCATGAATCAAAATTCATATTTTGAGTACCGAGTTTTCACCATGAATTTCACATGCGACCTGGTTTTTTTTCCTCTAACCACCTACTACTATGTTAATATTTAAGGGGAAATGTATAATAGAATTATGATATTACCTTACCAATGTCCATGTGGTTTTGGTATGAAAGTTATATAGAATTATTTTGGGTTCTATCTATCCCAATGTTTGATTTCGGTCATTGGATGATAGGTGACAGTTGAAGTGTGAGGTATCTTGGGTTAATCATACATAGAATTTTTTTGAGATATTTAGTTCCGTGATTGTTTATAATAATTAATATTATAATTTTAAATTTTTTTTAAATTAAGTCGATTTTTTCATGGGACAAATTAACAACCTGATATTATAATATATGTTTTTGTCTAAATATTTCAAATATATTCAACAGTTTTCTCCATATGAAACACTAAACTTAAATAGAACCATGATATGTTTAGTCCATTAAAACATATCTATTAAATTTTTGTGTATGAATAGGGGTAACTAGACATCAAAATAAATTTATATATATATATATATATATATATCATTTTAGTCAAAATTACAAAATTTATGATTGTAATTAAGAGACTGTATTTTTATGTTTGTTAATTTTTATTAAAATAAGTTTGTATATTATTGTAAAATAATTAGTTTACTAAAATATAATATTTCTTTTTTAATGATAGTTTTATTTTTGTTTTATAGATGTTATTATTAATAATAACATTCAATTATAATATTTATTTCCATATAAAAATATCATTGTATTTTATTATCTTAAATAAAATTATAAATATAAAATTATATTCATTGAACATAGCATGTCATGAAAAATATTATTGATTGATAATTTCAAAATATGATTAAGAATAATTTTTTTGTTTCATTCTTAAAAGGTATTTACTTTTAAGTGAATAATAAAATTTACCATTTTTATAAATTAGATGCTTTTATGGTATTATTAGAGTTATTGGTGAGTTGGAAACTAATTAAAAGTTATTTTAGATTAAATTTAGTATTTTATATGTCACATAATTATTTTGGTAATTTTTTTTATTTATAAAACCATATTTGAAATTTTAGAAGATTAACTAAATTTTACACTGAATTTTTTTAAATACATTATATATTTAGTTTTTAAAAATTAATAGTTGCACATTATATAATCTAAATTTAATAAAGTGACCTGAATTTTTAGATTAATCATGTGAGCATAATATTATAATTATTTTTTATGGTTTTTCTAAAATAATGTTTTTTGGTGAATAGTGGAAAATATTGATATTGTGAATACCTTCTTATTTATTTATAATTAAATAATTTACAACATTTTATATAAATAATTTAAATATTTATAATTTTTAATAAATATGATTGATATTCTTTGAAAAATATATAAAACCCAAGATTAAAATTTTATAAAATCAATTAATATTTTGTGAAAACCATTTTTTCATCTATTTTTTTATTTAAATTTACACATTGATAAATTAGTTTTTGGATTTTTATTGATGTCAAATTACCCTCTGTTGAAAAATATTAACCTTATTAATTTAATGATATTTAATAAAATTAAAAAAAAATCAATAAATAAACATGTTTCGTAATAATAATCCTTTTCATAAATTATGATTTAAACATTATATGTGATAATGATAAAATTAATTTCATTAAATATTTTATATTTTATTTTATAAAATTATTTAAATATAAAAAATCATGAGTTTATAATATTAATTTTTTTAAATTGTACTTTTGTACATTGAAATTATAACCCATGGGGAATGTAAAGATTCTGTGGTAAGTGTATATTAGGGTAAAAGTTGTTTAACATAGTTAAAAATGATTATCTTGTTGAAAAATTATTTTATACGTGATGGTCGAAGGATACCTAAACATTAAAACTTTCCCATATGATTATTTTCCGTTTATAGAACCATTTTACATGAATAATGAAATGATGTATTTGGAAGATAATGAATTTCTAAAAAAGATTCATTTACCTTACTTATAAAGTGTCACAAACTTTCCCCACATATCCACCCATTATGAAATTTAATTTTAATGAAAAGACTATAATAATCTCTCCTCAACACCCTACCCATTCTTATGAAGACTTATGCACACAAAACACCATGATACTGATTCAAATGGAGTTAACTATGGGAGAAATTATAAGGGAAACAGAATAATGTTAACATAAAATTTCTGTCTTATTATCCACATATAAACCCCAAATGTCCCCTATATCCATTAATTTATTATAAAAAATCATTTTTAATATTCTTAATTTTTATTACACTTGTAGATTTTCTATTTTGATAAATCCATTAAAATAATTTACAAAATAAAAAACGTCATCTTGAGTGTGTGTGGACTACTGTCTCCATCAATGGCAAGTTTTTCTTATCATATCCTCCTTACTAGGATAATACTAGAAAAAATGTTTCTATATGAAAATTATTTTTTTCAAAAACATTAATAATTTTAGTGATAATATATAGTAAAATATATGTAATAAAAGAAAAATGGATTTATTATCCTAAACAAAAATAAAATGACTCATCATTGAACATTTATTGATTTAGATATTTATAGGATAACATTTGAAACTACATATGTATTCTACCAATATAAGAATATATTAAATAAATATTAATAATATTTAAAATTATTACATTATTTGAAAACAATTTTTTCCATAATAAACTGAACAAATGTGTTATGAATAAATTATCATACCATCACCAAGTGACTTATTTAACCAAACCATATAATTAACTAATCAACAAAAGATAATATATGAACATCATAAAATTAAATATTTAAAAATAAGGTATGTGGGTATAGCATCCCGTCTTTTTATAACATAACTTTTCATTCCATTACACGGAACTGAGGATCTTTAAGGTTTAGTGTCTTGGAAACAAGGAACATAAAACATGAAACAAAAAAAAATCTTCTTAAACACTTGAAAGGCTTCTCCACATCTTCACCGTAGGCTCATTACTGCATCTCATAACCTGGGGACATACATCAAAAGGAAGGGTGAGCAGAAGGCCCAGCAAGGGAAACAAGTGAATCATTTTACATATGAACTTGAGATACATCAATAAAGTCATGAAAAGAACTTTAAGGCATGAAAATGAAATCATGAGGCATATAATAATAAAAATAAAACTTTTTCATAACTTGAAGATGTGGCTACATCATTTAACATAGACAATCATGAACATATCACCAAGGTCCATCCCCAAGGTGTCATTTTAAAATTACCAAGGTTATTCACCAAGGTATCGTGAAAATTGTAATCTCTAGTGGTTACATCATTACCCAATGCATTGGAGCGCTATCAGGGCGCACCCTTAAATTTGCCTTTATTATCATGTGAGCCACATATATCATCATCAAACATTTCATAAATAACCCACATAGCATAAAATAAATGGGTTTCATTTCATAATCATAACGTTTTAAAAACTGCTTTAAAGACATGATCTTTACGTCACTTTAAACCCACGGAAAGGGAAAGCGGGTCTCATGTATGTAAATCCCAGAATTTAAAATGGAACATTTTGATATATATGTGAATACCCTTGTATAAATATAGCTTTGAGTATTCACTTTATAACATAAAATAATTTTTGAGAAAAGAGAGAGGCATTTTGAGGGGAAAATTCTGCAGCATAACGGCTAAGTTTCAGGGTTTTAGAAAACATTGAAATGAGATGGGACATGGGTCACCTTCTCATAAATGATCCACAAAACAGTATGGTGAAAGAATAAGGACATATGGACATGGTAATGAAATTTTAGGGACATACCATTTGAAATGAAAAACATGGAAGGAAAAAAAAATTAGATTTCTCTTATGAAAATTCGGCAGCCTTACGGCGTCACTTAACTTCAAAAGAAAATGATTTGACAAGATCAAATAGGGTCCCTCATAATATGATCATAAGAGAACAGTATGATAGATATAGAGATAATTCCCCAACATAACAAAAAGTAACTTGAAAGAATTGACATGAAAGTAGAACTTCAAAACGAGAAGGGTGAAGAACCACTTAAAAATTCGGCAGCCTAACGACGCCACTTAAAACATCAAAATACTGAATTGAAGAGATCAAATGGGGTATCTAATCATATGAACATAAGAGTCCAGTATGATATATATAGATATAATACCCCAATATAACAAAAATGAACTTGAAATAATTGACATGAAAGTAGAACTTCAAAACGAGAAGGGTGAAGAACCACTTAAAAATTCGGCAGCCTAACGGCGCCACTTAAAACTTCAAAATACTGAATTGAAGCAATCAAATGGGGTCTCTCATCATATGATCATAAAATATCAGTATGATAATTTAGAGATCATACCCCAACATAATAAAAAGGAACATGAAAGACTTGAATGAAAATAGAACTTGAAAACGAGGAAGGTGAAAGAATCCCTTAAAAATTCGGCAGCCTAACGGCGCCACTTAAACATTCTTAAAAAGAATTGATGAGCTCAAGGGGGGTATTTCATCATATGAACATGAAATAGGCAGTAGGATGAATATAAAAGAACATCCTCTAACATAAGAACATGGAGTATAAAAGAAATGACATAAAAGAGATTACTTGAAAAGAAAGAGAGGGGTCGGATCCCTTACCTTAAAATGTAACTCTTAAACCTCAAAGGTTGGGACCTTGAGGGCTTGGGGGCACCTTGGGAGGACTCCTTGGGAGGTAATGAGACTAGAAATTCGTTGGGAATGAGTGGGGAGTTGAATGGATGAGAGGAGGGCTTGGTATTTATAGGGAAAGTGAGGGGACAAGGCATTAATGGCCAAGGGACACCTCACATGTGCTTTTCTCAAACTCATGTGCTCTCCCTTGTCATTTATCATGGAGTTAGGCCACATGGGGCCCCCAAAACAATAATTCATCACCCTTGGCCGGCCAACCCTCAAAAGATCTCATGACATCATCATGACACCGTTATGATGTCATTAAACATACCGAAACCCTAAAACTGTATTTTTACTATTCACTGAAAATCCAACTTTCTCAGAAAAATCCCAAAATTTCACATTTACCAAATATCAATGCTCTGATTTCAAAAATGAAATCAATTTTATAAAAATAATTTTCTAAATATTTTTAATTTAATTTTTAAATAAAAACACTATTCATCGAAAATTCATTTTTTCAGAAAAAACCCCAAAAATTACCATAACATAATATCGATGCTCTAAGTTCAAAAATAAAGTCATTTTTATAAAAATAATTTTCTAATTATTTTTAATTAAATTTTTAATTAAAAACACTATTCACCCAAAAAAACTAATACTTGAATAATAATTAATGAAACCATTATTTAACCATTTTATTGAATCACATTACTTAATCAAGGTGCCTAGATTATTTTAAAGCTTTCTTTAAGTGAGATTACTAATCCATTTGGTCATATTATTAATCCTAATCCTAAAATCACTATTCATAGTTTACTATTCATAAAAAATCATGTTGATCTTATTAGACTCCAAATTTTGTACTGAACACAATTGCAGAAGACCATTTTTTGAAAAATCATTACACATTTTCAATTATTTAGGGTTTACATAAACATATTTAAAATATCCTTTTTCTAAAATTCATCAAAAATATGCATACTATATTTATCCGGTCATTTCAAAATTCATAACTTCATCATAAGAAGAAATCCCAATTTTTATTTAAAACAAAGGATTACACAAGGTAGTTACGGTCTCCTTACATAGCCTCTTATCACACCAGCATAGGACCTAAGTGTAAGGTGTGCTAAGGTGAGAGAGTCCGAGGGAGGCTCGGCCAACATTGCCCGAGTAGTAATTTCAATCAGTTTGAACTTCTCGCGAAGGCGATTCTGTTCTAGCTTCACACGATGAAGTTCGGCTTGGGTTTGGTCCAGAGCAAAGCCCAATGGTGCTACCTCCTTCCCAAGTTCTGTTAGATGGGCTTCGATCGGTCCAAGACTACTAGGTGAGGCCATCAAATCTTCTTTCTATAATAATTAACCAAGATTACTTGTATTTAGAGACAATAATCAAAACATTTTGTTCACAGCGGTCATATTGACCGATGGTCATATAACAGTCAGAACCCAATGGTCTCATTTTAATTATAATCATGTTTATCAAATCAAACATTTTTGTTGAGTATAAAAATAAAATAAAATAACACATGAAATTAGGAAACAAGATTTATTCAAAATTTCGGGTCGTTACAATCTTCCCCCCTTAAGAAATTGCGTCCTCGCAATTTTAAAAAATTGGGTTTTGAAATTTCATTGAAAGTCCCACATCGGAAAAAGAGTCTGTGACACCATTACATTAAAAGAAAGAAAAGGAAGTACAAAGGCCACCCGAGTTTACTCATTCTAGGGTTCCATGTAGGAAAACATGGACATGGAGGAAAAAACAAAGGGTCAAGTTCTGAGGGAGAGTGATAGAGAACATGAATAGGAGAAAGTTAACCATGAGAAAATCCCAAACTTATGATGTGTGTAAACGGTATTTGATTACCTAGTAGGAAACGTAAACCAACAACATTTTTGTTTTACGTTTCTTTTCACAATTTTGAGGATTTCATTTACTACATAGAACAAAAACATAAGAAAATATACCTACCTTCAAGTAGAGTTTCATCCTTTAACAAGTCCCTACCAACACTAATCTTTTCTCCAAACGATGAGAATTCAAAAACACTTGGTCTCATAAAAGCACAAGAATCATCTTCTATAGAATCACATAATCTACAAAAGATTAATTATCTATTTCTTCTATCTTTAAACATTATCCCAAAAATAGAAAGGTTAAGGTAAAACAACTCTTCAAAAAGAAAGAATACCATAGGAATGGAAACTACTTTTAAATCATCAAAGTTCCATGGTACTACCCAAAGTTCATCAAAGACCATTCCATAAATAACGGTCCTTAAAATTCCTCAAAACAAACCAAACTAAGATTGAAACCCAAATACAATAAGGATTTGATAACATAGTCTTCCAAAACTACTTCATTGTTCATCTCCAGACAACATCAACCACTCCTAACATCTTATAAAAAAGTAGCTAACCTAAACATATTTTACCCAAGATAGGTTAGTCATTCCCATAAGTAACCTAAATTACTATAAGTTCACCTTAAATTCATCGATTCTTCAAAATATAAGTCAACCTTACTCCTCAATGAAAATACCGTAGTAATCTATTTACCTCGATCAAATATGGTTCCCAAAATAATGATCGTCTTCCAAAATAATAATAATATTTTAATCCCCTAATCATCCCTGTCATATTAATACGAAAATCATCGCATTTCCTATCACATTGGTTGTCGGAACATGTTCTTCCATTTCCCACCATTAACTAAGAAGAGAAAGCATAATTAGGGGCTTAAGTACTTAGCTAATAATCATGAAAAGGAACTGAAAGAATATAAGGATAACTTGTATATGAAAGGTATACCCTAACTTGTGATCTCCTAGGTTCCCATCTAGGTTATGAATGATCATATATTCTTATGTGAACCTTTATTTTATTTTATCTTTGTTCCTTTAACAATGGTTCATACCAAGCTTATGAATTTACCAAAGCATATCCCCCGGGAGTGTCGTAACCAAGAGTGCAGCAAGGCCCGTTGTCGTGTACCAGTTCCCGTTCGAGTCTAGATCAAAGAGGTGTTTTCGGGTTTTACCCCTATGTACATCTGTGCCAGAGCCACCTCTACCTGCTCGTATCCAGTCATGGATGTATTTGCTTGGCAACCCCTTACTCAATACTCACCAAAATACCAGGAAGATTTCCTATATTAAACTTTTCTATAGGGTTCCTCCTAGAGTTTTCATATCCTAATTTCCACAAATAACTAAACCATCCTTTGATACCAACTATAGCATCCCGCCTTTTTATAACATAACTTTTCATTCCATTACACGGAACTGAGGATCTTTAAGGTTTAGTGTCTTGGAAACAAAGAACATAAAACATGAAACAAAAAAACATTCTTCTTAAACACTTGAAAGGCTTCTCCACATGTTCACCGTAGGCTCATTACTGCATCTCATAACCTGGGGACATACATCAAAAGGAAGGGTGAGCAGAAGGCC
Organism: Viscum album; assembly: GCA_963277665.1. Classification (NCBI taxonomy): domain Eukaryota; kingdom Viridiplantae; phylum Streptophyta; class Magnoliopsida; order Santalales; family Viscaceae; genus Viscum; species Viscum album. The sequence goes on along the minus strand of OY728157.1, from coordinate 446,878,109 downwards.
CAGCAAGGGAAACAAGTGAAACATTTTACATATGAACTTGAGATACATAAATAAAGTCATGAAAAGAACTTTAAGGCATGAAAATGAAATCATGAGGCATATAATAATAAAAATAAAACTTTTTCATAACTTGAAGATGTGGCTACATCATTTAACATAGACAATCATGAACATATCACCAAGGTCCATCCCCAAGGTGTCATTTTAAAATTACCAAGGTTATTCACCAAGGTATCGTGAAAATTGTAATCTCTAGTGGTTACATCATTACCCAATGCATTGGAGCGCTATCAGGGTGCACCCTTAAATTTGCCTTTATTATCATGTGAGCCACATATATCATCATCAAACATTTCATAAATAACCCACATAGCATAAAATAAATGGGTTTCATTTCATAATCATAACGTTTTAAAAACTGCTTTAAAGACATGATCTTTACGTCACTTTAAACCCACGGAAAGGGAAAGCGGGTCTCATGTATGTAAATCCCAGAATTTAAAATGGAACATTTTGATATATATGTGAATACCCTTGTATAAATAGAGCTTTGAGTATTCACTTTATAACATAAAATAATTTTTGAGAAAAGAGAGAGGCATTTTGAGGGGAAAATTCTGCAGCATAACAGCTAAGTTTCAGGGTTTTAGAAAACATTGAAATGAGATGGGACATGGGTCACCCTATCATAAATGATCCACAAAACAGTATGGTGAAAGAATAAGAAGGACATATGGACATGGTAATGAAATTTTAGGGACATACCATTTGAAATGAAAAACATGGAAGGAAAAAAAATTAGATTTCTCTTATGAAAATTCGGCAGCCTTACGGCGTCACTTAACTTCAAAAGAAAATGATTTGACAAGATCAAATAGGGTCCCTCATCATATGATCATAAGAGATCAGTATGATAGATATAGAGATAATTCCCCAACATAACAAAAAGTAACTTGAAAGAATTGACATGAAAGTAGAACTTCAAAACGAGAAGGGTGAAGAACCACTTAAAAATTCGGCAGCCTAACGACGCCACTTAAAACATCAAAATACTGAATTGAAGAGATCAAATGGGGTCTCTAATCATATGAACATAAGAGTCCAGTATGATATATATAGAGATCATACCCCAATATAACAAAAATGAACTTTAAATAATTGACATGAAAGTAGAACTTCAAAACGAGAAGGGTGAAGAACCACTTAAAAATTCGGCAGCCTAACGGCGCCACTTAAAACTTCAAAATACTGAATTGAAGCAATCAAATGGGGTCTCTCATCATATGATCATAAAATATCAGTATGATAATTTAGAGATCATACCCCAACATAATAAAAAGGAACATGAAAGACTTGAATGAAAATAGAACTTGAAAACGAGGAAGGTGAAAGAAACCCTTAAAAATTCGGCAGCCTAACGGCGCCACTTAAACATTCTTAAAACGAATTGATGAGATCAAGGGGGTATCTCATCATATGAACATGAAATAGGCAGTAGGATGAATATAAAAGAACATCCTCTAACAGAATAACATGGAGTATAAAAGAAATGACATAAAAGAGATTACTTGAAAAGAAAGAGAGGGGTCGGATCCCTTACCTTAAAATGTAACTCTTAAACCTCAAAGGTTGGGACCTTGAGGGCTTGGGGGCACCTTGGGAGGACTCCTTGGGAGGTAATGAGACTAGAAATTCGTTGGGAATGAGTGGGGAGTCGAATGGATGAGAGGAGGGCTTGGAATTTATAGGGAAAGTGAGGGGACAAGGCATTAATGGCCAAGGGACACCTCACATGTGCTTTTCTCAAACTCATGTGCTCTCCCTTGTCATTTATCATGGAGTTAGGCCACATGGGGCCCCCAAAACAATAATTCATCACCCTTGGCCGGCCAACCCTCAAAAGATCTCATGACATCATCATGACACCGTTATGATGTCATTAAACATACCGAAACCCTAAAACTGTATTTTTACTATTCACTGAAAATTCAACTTTCTCAGAAAAATCCCAAAATTTCACATTAACCAAATATCAATGCTCTGATTTAAAAAATGAAATCAATTTTATAAAAATAATTTTCTAAATATTTTTAATTTAATTTTTAAATAAAAACACTATTCATCGAAAATTCATTTTTTCAGAAAAAACCCCAAAAATTACCATAACATAATATCGATGCTCTAAGTTCAAAAATAAAGTCATTTTTATAAAAATAATTTTCTAATTATTTTTAATTAAATTTTTAATTAAAAACACTATTCACCCGAAAAAACTAATACTTGAATAATAATTAATGAAACCATTATCTAACCATTTTATTGAATCACATTACTTAATCAAGGTGCCTAGATTATTTTAAAGCTTTCTTTAAGTGAGATTACTAATCCATTTGGTCATATTATTAATCCTAATCATAAAATCACTATTCATAGTTTACTATTCATAAAAAATCATGTTGATCTTATTAGACTCCAAATTTTGTACTGAACACAATTGCAGAAGACCATTTTTTGAAAATCATTACACATTTTTAATTATTTAGGGTTTACATAAACATATTTAAAATATCCTTTTTCTAAAATTCATCAAAAATATGCATACTATATTTATCCGGTCATTTCAAAATTCATAACTTCATCATAAGAAGAAATCCCAATTTTTATTTAAAACAAAGGATTACACAAGTTAGTTACGGTCTCCTTACATAGCCTCTTATCACACCAGCATAGGACCTAAGTGTAAGGTGTGCTAAGGTGAGAGAGTCCGAGGGAGGCTCGGCCAACATTGCCCGAGTAGTAATTTCAATCAGTTTGAACTTCTCGCGAATGCGATTCTGTTCTAGCTTCACACGATGAAGTTCGGCTTGGGTTTGGTCCAGAGCAAAGCCCAATGGTGCTACCTCCTTCCCACGTTCTGTTAGATGGGCTTCGATCGGTCCAAGACTACTAGGTGAGGCCATCAAATCGTCTTTCTATAATAATTAACCAAGATTACTTGTATTTAGAGACAATAATCAAAACATTTTGTTCACAGCGGTCATATTGATCGATGGTCATATAACAGTCAGAACCCAATGGTCTCATTTTAATTATAATCATGTTTATCAAATCAAACATTTTTGTTGAGTATAAAAATAAAATAAAATAACACATGAAATTAGGAAACAAGATTTATTCAAAATTTCGGGTCGTTACAGTGGGAATATATATGATGGAATTAATTAAACCATTCAAGATGTTACGTGAATGTTAATAGCATTTTTATACTAGAGTTGATGGATCTATCAAAATTCCTCTTCCTTGACATATGATTTAATATTATGAAGAAAATTATGGTTAATATAAAACCTAATAATTTATTTCGGAATACTAAACTTTTTAATTCATTTGATTTAGTTAACCATAATATTTTCAAACACTTAATGTCTCTTTCTTCAAAAATTACAAAATCTATAATGGTTTCTTCTAATTTTATTTATTGTAGACTCAGTTTCATTTGGACACAAAATTAAATTAAAATTGTTTGGTTATATAAAATTTGATATATAATGACATTAATAATAATTAATCATGGTATTTTATATTCAAATTTAATATAAATCTCTTTCTAGAGGTTTTATTTGAATTTTTCTTAAATCCCAAAGGATTCAATCTCAATCACACTTCAATGAGGACACCATTAATATTATGTACCAATATTCATTTCTTTTTTATAACATTTTATTCCATGATTATTAATGTCTTAAATTAGTCTTGAAAAAGAAAATCATATCAGTTCATGTTTTCACTTGATGTGGGTAATTATTGATATTCTCCCTAAAAGATAATGGGTTTTCATAAATTAATTTTATTTCAAGAGATATAATGTTTATCCTTAATATTAATCATTAATTTCATATGGTATACCAAATTTAAATATTTTTATCCAAATACTACATCAAATTTTCAATATTTATATTTATTCATTATTCAAACTTCACATATGTTACCAATATATCTCATTATCACAAATAGTGGTTTCCCCTCATTTCCAATGAAATCCCAACCCACAAATGTTATTATATTGAATTAAAATCCACATTAGGTATTATCTCATGTGATATTCATAATTAAAATATTAACATTTTGAAATTTTGTATCATCATCTATGTTTTAATTTGTGGTTTCATCAAAAGTATTTTAAAATGTGTTTTCATTACATGATTTATTTGTTAAATCTCGTGTACCTCTTTCATTACTTTCCAATTACACATAAATTTTCTTTTTAAACCATTTATGAAATGTTATTCTCAGTTAAATTTTATATTTATATACATATGACCCTTATATATATACCTAATATATTACTTTTTCATTTTGCGTGTAATAGATATTCTTATTACCTTTAAAATTCCCACTTTTCAATAATCTATTTTTAAGTAAACATTCATATATATTGACTCATATTGAAAATCACCGAAATAAAATTATATAAAAAAATATCTTCTTAAAAAAATATTATTTTATATATAAAAATCTATTTAAATTACTTATTTATGTAAAATAATAATTTATTTTTTCTTTAAAAAGATCATTTACTTATATCCTAATGCTTTATCTACGATGAATATATTTTAATAATTCTTCTCATATATTCTTCTCATGTAATTATATATATTATATATAAATGTTTAATACATACTTTTACTTTAAAAATATGAATATAGGAAATATATTAATCATTTTATCTATAGAATCATTATGATATAGATTTTTGTTATACCTTGAATAAAAATTATGCACCCCTCTTATTTCTCAGTGGTTTGATCATTACTATGATTTATATATGGTTTATTTTCCTTATGTGAAACACATATGTATTATTTTAATTACATGATGGGGTATATAATTTTATATCCCACCAATGTATTGGTTAATTCATCATACGATCTGTAATGGATAATAGTGTGACCCTAATCCCCCATTGGTCTTTGTTCTCATTATTATGATTGTCATGGGAGTGTCCATTGAATTATGATTATCATGTCATGTTTTTGCAATTTTTTATGATTTTATAACATAGTCTAATTATTACATTTATCCAATATTATTAAAATGCACTTTATAATAACATGGTATGCCTCTTGACTCTCCTGTTATAATTTATTGTCATGTTTATTCCTTTTCTAGGATTTAAAGATCTTCTTTCTACATATGTATTTCTCTCAGTATATCCTATATAATATTATATGAATTTCTAGAGATAGGATAACTATGTGATTTTTATAATCTAAAATCTGTATTTTTTTGTCCATCCTTCTAATAAAATTTCCCTCTTGACCTATTGATTGTATTTATATTAAAACATTATAAAGACTGACATAATAATATTTGTTTATGTCTTGGATTATTGTAGTTGGAATCTATGGAAGGGACAATTATTTATAGATATATAATATTATAAACTTATGAAAATTTTTAATTTTAAATCTAGGGTGAAATCATATATGTAGGTGAACATATAGAAATTTTGGTATAGTACGGATTGTGTGGTTTTACCTGAAATTGCATCCTTGTATGGATACCGGAATGTGGATTCATGCTTTCGAAACGTCCCACATATAGTTTCTAACCCCAATTAATGTATCTTGGGTATTAATTCAACCATTATATTTTTCAGGAAAAAGGGGAATAACTACGCACCTGGGTAAACACTACTATGGAATATTCATTGGTCAACCACATCCTCTATTAAAAAAATTCAAAGAATTTATTTAAAATTTACATTTAGGTATTAGATTAAGAAGTTTTTGAGTACATAATATAAAGTAACCTATGTAGAACCAAGAGAGTTGTAGCATTATCCACATATGAAATAGTTGAAATAAAAGTTTCATAAGATGAAAGGAATATTTCATTATAGAAGATATCCGAGGTTTGAGATTTATTAATCATATAATTTGATTATTTTTTACATTAACATAACAATATTTATTTTATTAATTATATTTTTATAATATTATAGTAAACATTATTAGATTGAGTTTTTTCTGAGAACCACAATTTTGTATAATAGATTAATAATTATACTTAAATAGTTTATAATCATACTATATTCATGTTTTGACAGAAAAGGTGATTTTCTGAATATTTCTTAATGTAGTTTGGTTGATACCATAAAAGAATGTGATAAAACATATTTTACATATTGATTTATATTTATCAATTATATTATAGTATATTCTAAAATTTATGAGGTATATGAGAATCATTTAGGGGTTGTCCTGTAGTAGTGTCACATTACAGATATAGATTCATATGTTTAACTGTATCAATATGTTTGAAATGTGATTTTATGAAAAGGTTTAATTTATGGATAAATATTAAATAACCCAAGATTGAGTTATAGATAAATTTTCTATTTAGTATATTCATGATGATAAGGTAATAAGAGATTTATTGACTTTGAAATAAGTAATTTAGTTATTATTTGGAACCATGGGATTCATAATTAATTCATTATTTTATTTGATGATTCTCTAATTTTTTGTTATGAAATATATGTATACAAGTGTGTGTCTTTATAAACAAGGGGTCCAGTATAACAATTAATTGTCTAAGAAATATATTATTTCATTGTGTTTTAATGACTTGAATATTCAAATGGTTGAGGTATATATGTAAAGGTCCCAAACCCAGTATCTCGGAGCCGATGACTCAGTCTATTACATTGGAAAAAATAATAGATTCAAATTATAATGGATATATCATTTTTTAGTTTTTGTAGACTTATTACATACATGTACATTACATTACAATTTAAAACAAAAAATACAGTATAGAATATCCTTTGAGAAGTAAATTATTCTCCAATCTTCATAATACAGAAAATTGTGTCCTAGTTAAAATACAACATAAAAATGGGGTGATTTAATATGCTAATTAAAGGAATGTGTATAGTTGATGGTACAAGGAATAATAATCATAAACATTATAGAAATGTGCATAACTAAAACCCAATCCATATAAACGTACTCTTGATCATAATATGAAAGTCATAAATTAATATAATATAATTATATATTAAAAATCACTCTGATATTATTATTGTCATATAATGACATGGAATATCAATTACTAATCAAATAACAAGAGAATTCATAATGCTAGATATCATTAACATACCATCAAGGCTTTGGCCAAGTCACCATATATAAAAGGGTAAGATATCATCCAATAACAAAAATATTTTTTCTCATTGGACCAACGGATGAATCAAGGGGAAATAGAGGCCCCCACACATTACTTACTATGTATAACACATTCATCATATGAAAAGATTAAATATAATCAATATAAACATTAGTATTGAAAAACTAGCATTCAAAATGTGAATCCTTCAACAATAAACACTATATGGTATCAAAATATAATATACACAATCACAATGACCATGAATTATTAAATAAAATATTTTATATGGTCCTATAAGATATAAACCTTAATCAAGCATATTATCCAACAATGGAAGTCAATGTATATTAAAATACTCTAATAAAATAATCTAAAATTTCGTGAGAAAAATACCCCTTTTAAATTAAAATAATTTCTCTAATAGTTTGTACAATTTAAAATAATTTTCATTGAAAAGAACCATTTAAAATTTTAATATAAGCCTCAAAACATTGAGGTGATATAATATCATAAAATCCACTCAAGGTACATAAGTTAAAAAATATTACTACCGTATTTTTTGATGAAATGTCATAATGTACCTCGTTTAGAAAATGAAAAAAAATTCCATTCCAACTATTTTTTAAAAATAAATACAAGGTAAAAATAAATTAAAAACATGATATATAATATTAAGAATATTTATAAGAAACATGGCTATGAATAATAATTATTCCTCAGAAGATACTAACGTATAAAAAACCCTGTATAATTATACGATTGTGTAATAAACCTGTAATGACCCAATACTTCATTAATGAAAATTCCTCTTGATCTAATTAAATGTATTATTATGGTTATCTATAATGTGAAATTAATTGAATTTATGTTTCTAGATTTTAAAATACTGTTAATAATTGTGACTGTTGCTAATATAACTATTAAACAATGATCACGTGATTAGTATAAATATAGGTCTTTAAAAAATCCAATTTATTCAGACAAAAGAAGTGATGGCCTCATCCAGTATACTTGCCCGAAACTAAGCCTATTTTTTTGATCTTAGAAAGGAGTTGGTTTCATTGGGATTCTCTCTTGACCAATCCCAAGCTGATCATGAACACATTAATCTTGAGCAGAACTGACTACATGATAAGTGTATGTTTATAGAGAATACCACTCGAGCGATGTTATCCGAGCCACCCCAGGAGTCTGCACCATCGCACACCTTACCCATCGGTCTTATTCTTGTGTTATAAGGGGTTATGTAACCAGACCCTATCACTATGACTATGTACATTATTGTTTTTATAAATAATGTGCATTCATTTTATTATTGTTACTTTGTAAATAGTTTTTAAATCACAAATAGTATTTTTAGTTAACATTCAACTATGAAATTTAATTTTATTATTTAATGGATTTTTAATTAAATAATATTATAATATAATATTATTATTATTGTTAAATTACTTATTATTATATATAAATTATTATATAATTTTATGAATGCAGTTGAATTTTTCATTAAGTTTTGAATGTTGTTTTTGTCAAAACCCAAGAATCTTTTGTAAATGTTAGTTTTTATTTTAGAAGTAAAAATTCTAATATTTATAAAATTATTTAGATAAAATGAATATTATTTTTGGAATCATGATGTTGAAATTATCCAATTGTTATTTTTTCATAATTTTCTGATACAGTCGAATATTTGGGTAAAAATTAAATACTGTTTAAATATATAATGTGTTTTATGACATTATAATGACCAAATATTTATATAATATAATTATATAAACATTTTTATGGCCAATATATGTTTTACCATTAAAATAATTTTATTTTGGGTTTTTTTGATTTATTTTATAAATCTTTAGTGGACCCTTTAAGGCTTATAAAAACTTTTGTCTTTTTAAATTGTTTTCCTTGAGAGTGTCACTCACCTCCACATAACCAACCCTATTATTTTAATATGTTAGTCATTGGCCTTATAAAATATTTTTTCCACTACCCTTTGTAAAAACATTGGCAAAAACCATGGGCATATTTGTGGTATTGATTACTTTAATGTGTGGTTAACCAAACCTAAATAATATATATTTCACTCTGTTTTTCTATATAAACCCACCCAAGCTCCAACTTCATCATCACTAAAATTCATTTTATTTTTTCCAAATTTTGTTGTAATCTCCCTATAATTCTATCAATGTGCCTCATGCTCCCATAATGCCTCTCTCAATACTCTACTAAGCCTTTGGGATCACACTTCCATGTAAGGGCTTTCATCTTTTTTCATTTTCGTCAAATTTTCTTTATGTTGTTATGCACATATTAAAAATTAAAAATTGTGGGGTATGAATTTTAATCACCCCCTTAATTTCCTATTTATTTTTGGATGATTTTAGCTCTCTTTCTCTCCCATTAATGTGTCCCATGTACACCAATTACCATGCCAAAATTCTTTGAGGGTTTCCTCTCTCCTCTTTTACATCCAAGAAATTCTATTTTATTATATATATAAATTCCATTATATTTGTTGGGACCTATATCTATATTACCCACATCAATTTCCATTTTATTTAAATATAATTAGATACCTCTTCCTCTCTCATCAACCATTTCTTATGAGTTCTTATTTCACGTTGTTATGCTGCCGAAATTGCACTATGATTTTCCAATCCAATGCAATTGTGTAGTGAATACCATGGACATTTATCTATCAAGGGTATTCACCTTTATGCACATTTACATATTGATTATAAATCAGCATGTAAGTATTCCACATCACTTTATTGTGTAATAAATAATGATGATTGATTCCATGTTTTATGATCCATGTGGCTCACTTATGCCTGAAATAAAATGTTTAAGAAAGGGTGTTCCCTAATAGCACTCTAATGCACTGGGTAAAGTGTAGTATCATGAAACATCATTTGAAATGAGTGTTTACTCATGATAATTCAAGTGCAATGAGGGTTTACTCATGCTTCATGTGCAATGAGGGTTTACTCATGATCTAAGTGCAATGAGCCTCCACTCATTCTAATTCCATGATAAGTGTTGTTCCCTCATTTCTATGTTATGATTATCATGATTTATCATGAATTTATTTTCATGTTTCTCTTGTTATCCATTGATATGCCTATTGTCCAACATGTATTGTATTTGTTATGTTACACCATGTTTATTACATTGCTGGGATTTAAAGCTCACCCTTTTCTTATTCATGTCCTCAGGTTATCCCATGCAATTCTATGTACGAGGAAATGTAGTGGTAATGGAAAGGAATTTTTCAATAATGATATTTTATTTCATGTATTAAGTTGTTATATAATGTTACTAATACCCAAATACACTTTACCTCTCTATCTTCCTTGTTGTATCAAGTTAAGAGCTTATGTAATAAATCATGTTTTCTATTTTGTGATTAGGATTAGAAAACCCTAGTAAATAATTAGATATAGGAAATAGTATTATAAAAACATTGCTAAGTATTAGTGAGTATTGTGTAAGTGGTTTATCAAGAAAATACATCCCTATCTAGATACGAGCTGGTAGATGCGGCTCGGTCACATATGTATCATAGGGGTAAAACCCGAAAACACCACTTTAGGCTAGACTCGAATGAGAACTAGTGCACAATAAAGGTCCTTGCTATACTCTTGGTTATGACACTCCCGAGGGATATTCATTGGTAAATTCACAATCTATGTATGAACCCTTATTAAGAGAATTAATAAAATTCCCCAAATAATATATGATAGAATGTAGATCATGAATAGAATAGATTGAAGTCTATGGATTCAAAGGTTATGGAAACAAAAGTTATTTATAAGTCATCAATTTTTTCCTTGGATTTCCCTTTATATTTTACCCATATAATTCCTTTTATTCCATCCAATGTTCGGTAATAGGAAGACTCGAGCTAAAAATTTATTTGAATATCAATGTGATGAATGTTGTTTTGGAATTTTTCATCGGGGGGCACACATCCATCTGATTGAGGTAAAAATGCGCTGTTTTGTTGCCCCACATTCAAGCTTTCCAATGGGGGGCGGCATCTACTCCTTTTTCAAATAAGTTTTCTCCTTGATAAAAATGGGATGATTGGATACTGGTTCATCCTTTTGTGGATTCCTCCTCAAAAATCATAACCTATTCAGGGTCTCCCTTATAGATTAAAGATGTTGTTTGTGAAACTCTTCCGAGTGCCATATCTTTATGGACAATAGTTAATTACGATACTTCTCTCAGGACATTCCAAAGGGTCTAGTCAGGGCAACAAAATTTGGTCAGCGGGTAGTCATGTTGGGCATCAATGGCATGTCTGGGCGCTGGGACAATAGTGTGTTTGGGTTTCTTCTCCTTATTATAAAGATTCTCAAGGGCATAGAGGCCTGAAGCATCCCACATCGAACGCATGGAATTGTATTCCAGAGGCATGTATCTGAGGTTTTCCTGAGCTTCCCGTGTTTATCACAAGGTATTCAACAAGGTAAATGTCCAGCGAAGACAGATCAGACTGATCAGAACACTGACTAGAATTGATCAGATTAGTGCAACCTCTAGAGGAAACAGATATATTGGGGCCAATGTATGGTTGGATCCCTGAATTCTATTAAATGGAATATAGAATGGGGTGGCATGATCCAACCAGGATGTGGTGGACCGGGTAAGAATTAGGATGGATGATGTATGGTTCCAAGAAATAGATGGTCAATGGGATGGAACCATCATGAGAATGATCGTGGTTTTGGGAATGAGGCTCGAAGAGGCTTCATACGTATCCCCGGGGCAGGGAATCAAAGTCTGTGTAGTTCATCTGATGACGACTTACCACCGATTGGGGTTTTCAATAGCTTACCGATGGATGAGGTAGCAATGGCTTACCACTTGATAGGGATTTCAATGACTTATTGCTGAATGGGGTCACAACGTATTACCACTGATTGAGGTCACAACAGATTGCCGTTTGATGGGCTGTCAACGACTTATCCCTAAATGGGGTCAAAACGGCTTACCACTGATTAAGGTCACAACGGCCTACCACTGGATGGGGTGTCAATGACTTTTTGCTGAATGGCATCACAACAGCATGTCGTTGATTGATGTCACAACAGCTTACTGCTGGATGGGGTGTCAAGGACATATCTCTGAATGGGGTAACAATGTCTTAACACTGATTGAGGTCACAACGGCTTACCGCTTGATGGGGTGTCAGTGACTTATCGGTTAATTGGGTCACAATGGATTTCCGCTGATTGAGTTTACAATGGCTTACCATTGGATGGGGTATCAATGACTTATCTCTGAATGGGTTCACAACATCGTACTACTGTTTGGGGTCCAAATTTTAATGTAATGTAGGACGGGGGAAAACCGAAGTGAAGGTGGTCGGAGTGACCAAGTGTTGGTCTTGAACCTCTTGAAGGCTTCCTACGTACCTCCCCTTGGCAAGGATCAAAGACCTCACAGTTCTAGATGGATTTTGGTGCACCGACGTGAAGGTGGTCGGGACCAATGGGTGGTGAAATTGAACCTCATGGAGGCTTCCTACATACATTGCCTTGGAAAGATCAAAGACCTCGTAGTTTAGGTATGGGTGTGGGGCTTACACTCTAGGTTGCCCAAGGTGTGGGTGAACCGATGTGAAGGGGGTCAGAGTGACCAGTGGGTGGTGGCCTTGAACCACATGGTGGCTTCCTACTTACCTTTCCTTGATAATGATCAAAGTCCTCATAGTTTAGTTATGGGTGTGGGTCTTACATTCTAGTCTTCCCAAGGTGTTGGTGAACCGACGTGAAGGGAGTCTGAGTTACCTGTGGGTGGTGGGCTTGAACCTCATGGAGAATTTCTATGTACCTTTCCATGAAAAGGATCAATATCCTTGTTGTTTAGGTATGGGTGTTGGGATTACACTCTAGGCTGACCAAGGTGATGGTGAACCGACGTGAAGGGGGTCAGAGTGACCAGTGGGTGGTGGGATTGAACTTCAGTAAAGCTTCTTACGTACCTTTCCTTCACCAGGATCAAAGTCCCAGTTGTTTAGGTATGGGTGTGGGGCTTACACTCTAGGTTTCCCAAGGTGTTGGTGAACTTACGTGAAGGGGGTCGGAGTGACCAGTGGGTTGTAGTATTGAACCTCAGGTACTCTTCATATGTACCTTTCCTTGACAAGGATCAATGTCCTCGTAGTTCATGTGTGGGTGTAGGGATTACACTCTAGGCTACCCAAGATATTAGTGAACTGACGTGAAGGGGGTCTGAGTGACCAGTGGGTGGTGGGCTTGAACCTCAAGGGGGCTTAATAAATACCTTACCTTGACAAGGATCAATGACCTCATAGTTCAGGTATGGGTGTGGGGCTTACACTCTAGGGTACCTAGAGAAGATGGCATTGTCAGTGCTTGCTCTAATCCCATGTGAGTCATGCACGATATGAGAAAGAAGAGACAACAAAGACCTAATGATCACATCTTGAAAGTTGTGTTCGTGGGAAGTGGATTGGGGTTTAAACGTAGTTGATGACCTAAATAGGAAACATGGTCTTAAACATGCTTAGCAGCCCAAAGAGGAAATAAGGGCTTACGCCTTGTTAGCAGCCTGAGACTAGAGATTGGGACATAATCTAGGGTGGAGACCCGGATGGTGAAAAATCCTAGAAGGAGAGGGACTTGGAACCCCATAAGAGAGGAGGAGAAGGAGTGATACATCCTCCAAGAAAATCCAGGGGCTTACACCAGGGTGGTTGCCCTATCCCCACGGACAGACGCCGCTCCAACAAAGAGGATCTCATTCAATGTGTGGAATGATCTCACATCCGTGGAGACCAGTGGGTGTGCAGAATGTGAAAGGGGGGGGGGCACATCTGATGCATGAGCGTGATCATAGTTTAACACCATGTGGTGGGGATGATGGTGCTTGGAAGTTTAACATCATACAGCTCGGACTAGGTGGGTTCACTCCATACCCCTAGGACATACATAACGGATACCCTATAAACCTTGGTGAAGAGAAGGGATATGAAACACCTTGGGTAGGGGGTGTTATGGAGGGAACCATTTGGGGGTCCACGTTAGTGTGGCTACGCGAAGAAGCAATAACTGTTAGTGTGCCTATGTGAAGAAGCATGAGGTGAAAAAACGTAAAAGAAGGTATCTTCCAAGGGACTTCGATGTTACATCGTATGAGCATAGAGGGTCAAAAAAGAAAACAACGTATGGATAAGGTGTTTCGGGTGCAATAGGGGCCCAAAAATGATGCTTGGAAGAGGGACATCATGGGCGCACAAGGAGGGAGCCTTGCCCGCAAAAGAAACAGTTGCACGAAAAATGGTAGTGCTGACGTGCAATGGAGGTGCTTGTATGAATAGGCCAGGGGAAGAGCATAATGGAGCTGTGTGCGCCAAAAAGGCTAGGGTAGCTCCTAATCGGCCAGTGTGGATGAAAACAGCTGGGACGGAATGCAATCGGCTAGTGAGCGCAAAAAATGTTGGGTGACATGCAATCGGACGGTATGAAAAAAAATGGCTAGGGTGGTGCAAAAAGGAGTGCTCACAAATAGAAGGAATTTCACGTAGAATAAAGGATTGTGCGCAATTGGATGGAATTTCAGGCGGGGGACGAGACTTGATGGGATTTGGATGAGGATTAATCTCGAGTGGTCTTGTGAAACGGAAGACCCCTGGGTGACCTGGTGTGAAAAATCTGGTAACAGAAATCCATCTTTTCCGCAGATGAGAGGTGGATTTCATACAGAGGAGACAGTTCAAGATTCTTCCTCCTAGAAGTCGAAGGGGCGACATTCTATTGATAGGCGCTCGGGATCACGGGTTCGTGTGAAAAAACGATCCTGCGTGAAATAATGTGCACAAATGTTGGCAGTGTGAAAATTCAACTGTGTGGGGTGGCTAAGTTTAAATTGTCGCTCCCATGGTCAGGGTGCAGAAACGTTCCATGCCTTCATGGAAAACAATCATGAATCCCATGATTTTCCATGCGATAGACATTTTTTCACGCACTACCGATTTTTTTTCATGCAGCCCCTCTATTCCCCTCGGAATGGATCACCGTGTCCAAATATGGCTTCACTTTTTTCATGAAAAAATCTCCATCACCCATTGAGTGTTTTTTAGAGTCTTAAAATGCCCCCCCCCCTTAGAATCAGATCGTCAAAGAGACACAAATTTCTGATTCGAAGGAAAACACTGAGAGGTAGAACTCCCTGGGACCCGTGCACGCTTAAACTTGTGAGACGTATTAATACGAAGTGTGGCCTAAAAAACTAAGGGGAATGTAAAAAAATTTTCACTCACACACAAAAACCCTGCTCCACGCCTCTAAAATCCCTCGCATGTCCCTCATTCTATAAGGATTTTCTCATGTGATAAGTTTTGAACTCTCGCGCGCGAATCATTTCCCTGCATTGTGTGGAATATTGTCCTAGTTGCACGTAATCCCCTAGTTTCAGCTGTCATTTTATGTGAAGACCCGGAGTTTTTTTACACCGACTCTTTTTTTGTTGCGTTCCGGATCTAGATTTTTCACACCAGCCCTGGATTTTTTGTGCCAGCTCCGGATCTTTCTGCGTAGACTTCTTAAAACCTTGCAAAAGTAAGATGGTTTCGAATCAGATAGACGCTGAGAGAGGGGATTCTTTCACCACTTTAAGGACTGAGATGGTTTCCAACCCTGAGCTACATAGCACCCAAAAGATCGTATGCAACATACATAATCTCTTCAACATGCCCACCCCAGCCTAGGAGTAATACGCATTGTCCGACATCATTCCGTTGTGGGACTTCAGTATCTTGGAGGAGGTAATTGTGCCATGGTTTGAAGTCGACACCCCATGGTCATGGGTGACCTGCGATGATAACCTACCATGGTACAGTATCACTAATAATAGCCATCCAACAAGAGAAACCAGACATATGGATGTTTACATCCTGAATCCCTGGACCAGGACCATTTCGGGGAGTGACCCGGTTGTGGAGGATTCTCCAGCCCTTTACGCAAGTACCTTCCATCAGGGTTTTACAGACGATACCAAAGGCTAGATTTAGGATTGGGATCTACGTTATGGAGGAAATTTCACCAGTGAATGGGCCTAGGAATATTGGGTAATCAAGAAATGACCAGTTTGGGTCCAAACAACGGCACATCAATTTGTTTGAGGCGGTGTGGACGTCGCAGTTTCATTTCTACTATCAATATATTCTCGGGCCAGATCTGTTTCCTCAATGGTCCACTGATACCAATACATTCCATCTTCATCATGGAAAAGTTGGATTTAGCCTCTTGGGCATTCATTGCATCGGGGGTATCCCTTTGAATGTGCACCAGTACGATGAATTCCTCCTGACAAGGAACCTCTGGGGAGATGGATCATGAACTCCTATGATGACATGGAACCTGTTGGAGATGGATAAGGAGAGGATGGGTCAAGGATTTTTTAGGGGAATATAATACAAGAAATGGTTGAGATTGTTCTTAAAAATAGATCTAGAAGTCATGATGTCGGGGAGAGGGAGACGGTGTCTGACCGTGGCATAGAGGATCCAAATCGGATGATACTGGGGGATCTTGGAGGCGGGGAAATATCATTCATGGGGAATCAACATAAATCAGTGTTAGGACATTAACGTCTTTTATGATATATTTAATGCAACATTTCTAATGGGGTGGATCCTACCGGTAAGGGACGCATGGATGGGAGTTCATATAGTGACCCTGGTTATGGCTGGCATTAAGGCCACTAATCAAATGTTCAATCTGGGAGTCCCCATGTTGGGTTGTTTGTACGCCATTTTGGAGTGCATTTTGAGAGGGGGTCACTAAGGGGGATTTTTGGTCCTTTCCAGATATTTTATGGCTCGGTCACGGCTTATTGGGGTGGGTATACATTTCCAAACACCATTCGTCCTGCGAGTAATAACTTGCGACCTTCCTTGATGAACATCGTTGGAGTCATGTCATTAACACTCAATGGGGATGGGGTAAGGATCAAGATCAAAAATCATGGAAATTTCAATTTTAGTTCATTCCCTACTCTGATTGGCCAAATAATACACAACGGGCATGGCCCACTAGAGTAAATAGAAGTCTTCAAGGGCATCCGAGGTGGGGTACTTGTGTCCCGGATTAATGGGAAGATCCTTTGTGAGCTCTACGTGCCATCAATATTTTCCAGACAGTTTGAATGCCTCCAGAAGACGTTGAAGAATGAGTTCACAGAAATCTAGGAGGAAAGGCACCCCTACGTTCTCCGCCAAATGTGGATGATTTTTACAAACCATGGCTTCGATGACATAATTACCTTTCCCCCCAGTACAGTTGACGCTGGCCTCTCAACTGAATATGCCAAACATTGGGCCATAGAATACCCTAAGTGACTTTTGGAAAAGAGAGTTCGAAAACTCATGGTTTCCATTAAAGAACCTGGGCAGAGATAGAGCAGACATAGTATTGTTGTGGAGGAATGGTCAGAAGCATATCAGGAAACTGGGCACATATATGTCGGGGATTCAGTATTGGGGACGTCGCATGGCGTGGTTGTTCCCTCGTTGCCAAGGGGGAGAGGAGCTCAAGGAGGGGCCAAAGAACTTCCAGGGAAGTAGATAAGGTACCTGCTCCAACCTTCCAATGAAGTAATCTTCCTAGCGATGTGGTCAGCCTGGCTTACCCTACAGAAGCTGATGGGCACCGAAGCCCTCTCGCAGAAGATAGTATGAGATGGAATCCAGCTGCTAGTGGTTGGACTCATTTGGATTCTCAACAGGGTGAACATCCATCGACGTCATCCATACCTGGCGGCCTTGGATGTATATCCACGCCAACGGGGTCGGCGTGAAGAACCATCTTTCATGGTGAATGTAATTCTCATCCAGGAGCATGATCCTGTAAAGATGACGTTTGAGGATGATGACAGCGAAGAAGTGTCGGAGGGAAGTGAGACGGAAGAGGTGGTGTAAGAAGGAGAAGGTGAAAGCGGGGTGAAGGAGAAGAGGATCATGGAGGTGGATGGTCTCAAGGGGCGTCCCATCAAGGGAGTCTCTGGGAGTGTTGAGATCAATGGCTCTGATGTACATATAATTGAGCTACTTGAGGTACGTCTCAACCCTTATCTATATTTTCCCCCTTCGTTTTTTGTAACCCTCAATCAGATCTCATTATCATGTTCAGGGGCATACTGGTGTCAACAAAGAGACTACATCTGATGGGCAGTGGAGGTTCCAATAGTACTAGGTGGGGAGAAAACCTCAATTATTGAGCTCATGAGTGCTAAGGGATCCCCTACAATGATAACTCCAGTAGATTCTAGAGAACTGGAGGTTGATTATTTGGGATCTTGTTTGTTTTTTACTAAAATGCTGGTATTTAACAATGAAGAGCTCAGTTGACCAGGGTGATGATTTGTTGTGCAGTAATCACAGCCTTGGAGGCTCGTTGGGCTACCGAATCCAGGTCACCCATGGTTGATTCAACCAAAAATGTGATATACCATTAAAGACACACCTCTAAAACTGAGCTGACCCCGAAACATAGTGGGAGAAGAGCAGTGGAAATCAGCGATACTCATGTCAGGGTAGGGATGGATGTTGGTGAGGGAGCTACTGAGACTGAGGCAATAGAGGAAGTTCGCCAGTCATTGAAGAGCCTAACCAATTTTGAGGGTACCCGAAGAAGACCCTACTGCTAGAATCTTGGCTGCCTACATCGACTGTTGGCCTACAGATCCTGAGGAGATAGATGATACGAACTCGGAGGCAGCTGAGGAGAGCCAGATGATGTGACAAAAATTGTGGAAGTGTATCAAGAGCATTCTCATTCACCCTCAGACTGAATGGATAAAACTAATGGGATCACTCCACAGCTGGTTGCACTTTCTCTGTGCTGGATGGGTGGATGATCATCATCTCCATTTGACAGTCTGTGACCACATGGTTGAAAATTTACGTGAGAGCATCCAATTCTCCAACATTTCCCAGTGTCAGAAAGAGTCAGGGAGTGCCCAAGTCTTCCTGAAGGTAGAACAGGATGCTCGACTCCTTAAAGAACATATGAAAGAAAAGGAGGTATTCATTTCCAACTATTTAGAGCTTGTGGAGACATTGAGGGCCTAGCTGGAAAGCCCAAGAGAAGATACTGGAAGTGGGTCACCAAATGAATGATCTCCAAATTAAATAGGTCCAAGCACAGGCTGGGACATGTACACTGCACTCTGTGGCTACTGATGAAGAGAGGGTCCTCAGGGGGCGGTATGCAATCCTGGAGGCCACAAGCCAGAAGGTAGTGGTGTTGGAATGATCTATCCAAGATACCGATCCTTAAGGGCCATGTTATGTTCGAACTCATAAACTCATTTCCCCTTACTACCTCTTGTACTGAACTACATGTATGGATTGGTGTATGGATAGAATCATTTACATGTTCATTTGGATTAATGAATTCAACTAAAATCCTGAAATAAATAACAATTCATTCTTAAGCTCATTTGGTTGTCACCTGATGTGGGAAACAAGGGATGTTCATACAATTACTATGATTGAATGTAGGAGTTTCAAACAAGATTCAGGCACCCAAGGATCAAACGACCAATTCAGATTCCCAAAACTATTAGAGAGAGACCTGAAAGAAGAATAAAGTACTCAGAATTGTCGAATTACCATTTCCCGATGCATTATTGTGCACGAACGGAGTAATTCTAGGGGCATTGGAATAAATCTGAATAGGGGGAATGGAAGATGCGAATCACAATACCCAGGATTCAGAACACTGTGGTGAAGAAAATAAAATTAAGAATGACTATTGACCTTGTTCGAAACACAGTCTCCCAATTGTGTTAGCCTGAAATAGGGATAACAAATGATGTTTGACTGCTGACCATGTTCAAGATACAGGGCCTGACAAGAAATTACATCCCATATTCTTCTGAAACATTAGCCAATGACAGTGGGCGATCCATAGGCCATGCATCTATACAGATAGGGGGATACTCTATACATGAAAGGGGGTGAGGAGCTGAATAGGTGGCACGCACAGTGTGGATAGTGGACTGATGGGTTGTTCGACTTAATTCCAACACTCTTAAAATTAACCCATCATGGTGGAGACACAATAGGTGGGTACATCGGTCTAATCAGGGATCAAGCATTCATGTAAATATTACCTCTCTGACGAGGAAAATATTGCCTCCCGACGATGTTGTGGGGAATTCTGAACTTGTTTAGGATAAAGCTACAATTTCATGGTTCCCAAAGGAGCTCAAATCAAGGGATCCCAAAAAGGAGGGGGAATGGGAATTATGATTCTTGGGGATAGACCTGGATACATGATGCATGTGTGTTTATACATATCCCATGAGGATGGGAATCATCCATACATAGTTTTGGGAGATGCCATGCATTTTAACATTGTGCGGAAAGGGCGTAGAGTGGTGTTAGTTTGTGGTCATAGATCTTGGACCATGGATGGTAGTAAATGTATGAGACACATGGTGGGGTAATTATAAAACCTAACCTGAATGGGAACCTGGGGTTCCAACCAGTACATGTTCCCTGGGAATGTTTCAGTTCGAGGGACCAAAAATGTGAGTTAAACTTGGCCCAAGGAAAAGTGCATGGGTGCTCTTATGTAACCCATGAGGATGAGGATCAACCCGCACATAGTTCTTAATATGGAATGGTGGGATACCTGTTCCAAGTATACTAAGGATGTGCGATTCTGGACCATACACAAAAAGGAGCGGGATTTGATAAATCATGTTTGTTCTTTAGGATGAATGGATTTTTTAAGCGATGGACCAAGGATGTTGGGTTCGTGTATCGCTGAAGGAATCAATCCATATGCATGCATTGAAAAATGGAATGGTGTATAACCAATACCGAACATGATGTTCCCTTGGGAGAGGACATCACAATGCATTTTTGTTTTTCATCATACTACCATGATGATATTTTCTATGTTTGGGATCATGTGATAGGACCCTCCATTCATTTTAACATTTTGCATCGCAGACGTAGTTGAGACGAGGCTGAAGAAGGAATGTGCATGGTGAAATAAATCATATCTGACTTGAATGTGGATGAGGTCCACACCACATCGTACATGATTCCGAGAAAGAAACCTGTGCAAAGGGGCCAAAAAGAGGTAAGAGGGTAGTAAGTAGAAGAAACTGGCCTCAATTAAGCTATGCCCATTTATGAGGTTTTCGAGTGTTCCTACATATCCCATCAAATGGGAATCAAGATGTACGTAGTTCTCCAATGGGGCAATACAATAAGATCATAGTTTAAGGTCTTAGAACATCGACTTTGGAAAAACAGGACTATTCCAAGTAAGTGAAGACCCTAATTCGATCCATAAGCCTACTTGAGTCAAATTCGGTGTAGGAATCAAGGGAAGAAAAGGTGTTTTCAATACATGAAATACATGAAAATGGGAAATCGGTGTGGAGCCATGAAGGATTGCCTTATCGCAGCTTTTTCTTCCTTACATGCAGATGCACACTGAGGAATAGTACCAAGAGTTTTGAAATTTTAATTGGACATGATAAGGTGGAGAATGATTTAAGTCATGTTACAGACATTTAGGTCTTAATGGGGTTAGCATGATGATGAATTATAACTGTTGACTGTGTTCAAAACACAGCATCTATATAATGTGTCTTGAGGTGGGAACAACAAACGATCATCAACCACTGACCAAAATCAAAACACGGGACTTGTATCAATTGATTGCTCGAAACCCTAGATGATGTTGGATTTTAATGGTTGGTGGGCCCTTGGGCTGAGTATCCATGCCATTCAGGGGTCCCTTTGAGTGTGAAAGGTGACCAGATCCCTAATGAAGGGGAACACGAACCCTGAGAAATGGGTGAAAGCATGTCTAGGAAGAATCTGACATTCTAGGTGTTAAACCAGAGTACCCTTGGCCACATTAGTGAATCTCCAGAAAAGACCAAGGTGCAGATCATTATAGAGGCCAATTAGAAAAGACTATCATAGCATAAGGGGATGGAAAACTCTCAAGAGGAGGTTGATGGCGTGGTTGTTACAAAACTCGAAGTGAATTATGACATAATCCCATACCACCTTATATACCCCTTTCCCTAGGTGAATGAATTCCAAGGGGCCAAGATGTGGATATACCTAATGATTAGATGTTCGGGTGGTCCTACGTTTCCCATTTTGAAGGGAATCAAGCCACACATAGTTCTTGTAGTCAGTAATGTGGAGTTTATCATCATGCAGTAAGGACACAAATGGATATGGTACCCCACACTGAGGGGTTGTATTGAATGGAGATTAACATGACGTGGATGAGGACATAATCCTATACCACACCGTACATTATCATAAGAGTTAAGACTCGGGTCAGGTGACCGATAAGGGAAAGGGGCATGAGGCTGGGCATCAGAAGGAAGGGGCCAACCAATTCGTAGTTTAACGTCTTGTACTGAGGACGAAGAGAGGGGTAAGATACCCCAAAAAAGGGAGTTGTACAGAGCGGAAAATAATACGACCTGAATGAGGACATAATCTCATAACATTCCATACAATCCTGTAAGAGTTAAGATATGAGCTGAGGGCCCGAGATTGGGCACGCGAAGCGCGACAGGGCATGTGCTCGTTGTATGGAAAATAAATGAACAGAGGAAAGTATTAAGGGGATATGTGTGGAATGGACAAATAGCCCGACGGGGATGAGGACATAATTCAATACCACATCAAACAACCCTAAATGAGACCATGGTCCAGGGGCTTGAATAGGCCAAGGGGGCGGAAAAGGCCAAGGTGTCGTAAAAGGCCAAGGGGCCGGAAAGGGCCAAGGGGCTAGAAAAGGACATGGGGATGGAAAAAGGCCAAGGGGAATGAGGCATGGCATCCCAGCCAATGGTATCCATATGACCACATGTGCGGTTACTGACTCATCATAACACCTAAGCCAACGTGAGATGTTCTTGGTGTGGGAAACAAGGAGCTGGATTCGGCTTCCCTTATCATATAGGGGTCTGATAGGTGGCATCGCCCGAAGTGAGTTTGTCTCTTAGAGATAAAATGGGGCATAATGAACCACTACACTCAATGTTTGGGACATCATGGAGTTTCTTTAACGACAAATGATAACTATTGACCTTGTTCGAAACACAACGTCCCAATAATGAACCATACTGGGAACAACTAATGAGCATCGAACACAGACCATATTTGCAATGCGGGACTTGTATCAATTTTTTTCTGAACATCCTTGAGGGAATTGTCCTGAATGTGTAGGAGAGTCGTTGGTCATTACATATTTGCTGTTCAAGGGACCATACAGATGAGAAAGATGACGGAGTCTCAATCAATGGAGTGGGTGAAGCCTAGATTTACCAATCTGTAAAAGATGAGAACACCTTCTGGGAGTGGGACATATATCAGGATCAAGATGAGGTCAATGTGAATTGGAGAAAGAGTCTGCGCCACACCATATGTCTCTACCCGAGGGGAGATTCTGGAATTTGGGCTGGTCCAATAGACGACATGTCAGGGCATTCCTATGTACCCCATGAGGATGGGAATCAACCCGTATATAGTTATTGAAGGCCATGAATTTTAACATCGTGTGGTGAAGACATGGGAGGATAGATGAACAGGGGTGGGAACATGGTGGGGCCATCATAATCTTGACATGAGTGGGGATATGGAAGCGAACACTATACCATGCAAGGATCCTCCAATAAAACTACACCCAGGTGGAACAGTCGGAGAGAAGAGTTAGTGGGATAGCCTCAAGACAAAATACTTGAGGATTCCTATGTATCCCATGCAGATGGGAATCAATCCACATGTAGTTCTAAGGATGTAGTTTAATATTTTGCTAGATGACATACGGTTTAATGTCATGCATGATGTTTTATAATTTACTGTCATGTAGGACCAAACAATTTAGGGTCATGATGGACCGAATTGTTTAGGACCATACCGGACCTTCATGCAATTTAAGGTCAAGCGGGACCTCCTAGTTTAAGGTTGTGTAGGACCAGTAGGCTCAGAAAAGTATTTCTTGAGGAACATGGCATTAGTTGGAGGCGTTATACGCTCACCATCCATGATCACCAGTGAGTATGCACCATTGGGGTAACCCCTGTGAATTGTGAAAGGTCCTTCCCATTTGGGCTCCAACATGGGTGGTTTCTTATATGGGATCATTGGTGTCTAAAGGGCCAATACCAAGTTACATTTCAAGAAAGAGTAGAGACAAAATCTCTTGTTGAACACCCTAGCTATCTTGTTTTGGCGTCCTTTCAGATTATATAGGGCATGAATCCTATTTTCATCAATTTCACCCAATTAAGAAGGAATAATTACAACTACATTATTTGGTGCCTTCTAGTCGTAGACCATTGTGCAAAACAAAGGTAGATGAATCTTGGTGGGCAGGATGGCCTCATCTCCGTAGACCAGAGAATATGGGGTCACCTTGGTGGAATTACGAGTTATTTTTCAATAACCCTAGAGGGTGTTGGGGATCTTTTCTGAACAAATCGTCTAGTTATAACAAAACATTTTCTACAAAATGATAGAGAGGGTTCTGTTGAATCCCTCGATCGATCGATTTTCATGTGTGTATTAGAGGGAGGTAAGGTTAGAGCGAATGTAGTACATAGTGTACAACTTCATCAACTCACTAGCATGGAAGTTGGTGTCGTTATGCTTGATGATGGAGTGAGGTACTCCAAATCGATAGATGATATTAGAGCTCATGAAGTTGACTATAGAACATGCCTTGACCTCCTTGAGTGGGACTGCCTCTACCCACATGGAAAACAAATTCCTAGCAGTCAGGATGAACTGACACTAATGAGCTGTCGATGGTGGATATGGTCCCGCGACATCATGTTCCCACAACAAAAATTTCCAAGAGTACTTGGTGGAGTGGAGAGGCTCTGGTAGCCGATGCATGAAGTTGGCATGAGCATGGAATGCATTGCATCATTTGGAGAACATGATGCAATCGTAGATCAGGGATGGCCAAAAGTACCGTAGTCTACACTTATGATGAGGTAGATTCGGTCATGTCTGGTCGGCGACACAAGAACCAGCATGAACCTCCTGCGTGACCTGAGAAATATTGACTCTTTGGATGAAACGGAGGACAACACCATCAAAAATGCGCTTGACGAGGATCCTCTCAAGACTATGACCACTCGGGAGGGTAAACTATAGTGCACGACATCGTATCCGCTTGCGCTCTGCTGAATCAGCTAGGTGGAAACCATTTTAGAGATACTTGACACAAGGTGCTCTCAATTTAGGAGTCACTAAATCCAATTCACCCAAGGGACCTGAGAGTCCTGGCGTGGAGTCTCCAGTGGTAAGATGGAATACTCGTAGTTCGTCGTCATCATCTTGGTTGATGGGAGCGGTGACTCTCTGATGTTCCAGGTTTATATTCAGATCATCCTACTCAGGTTTAGTAAGTGATGCAGAAAGGCTGTCCAGGGCATCATCCTGACCATTCTGAGATCAAGGGACATGAAAAACTTCTAGATGAGATGATAAATGTGCCATCTGGAGAGTGTTTTAAAAAAATGGTACAAGCTCTTGATTTATAAGGACATAGTCATCATTGATCTATTTGATGACTAGTTTAAAATCCCCTTTCACATGAAAATTGTGTACATTGATCTCAAGAGATAGCTCGAGGACAGTGAGAAGAGCCTAATATTATGATTCATTTTTGGTGCAGCCATCAGATAGTAGGAGTGAATATTGGAGAATTTCTTGATCTGGGGTAATAAAGATAACACCCAGGCCTACTCTATATAATCAAGGATCATTGATCCTACTGCTGGTGGGACTCCAGGAAGCACCATCAAAGTGCATCTTCCAGCACGGTATGGCATGATCCAATGAGAGGATTTACTCATTGTGGAAATTGAGATCCAAGGACAAGTCAGTAGGAGTCAGTGGGCCGAAAGTAAGTCTTCCAATGATTTCCCATTAATATATTTATTATGGAAGAAACTAATGTCGAATTTCTATAGGATTACCACCCACCATGCTAGGAGGTCAGTCAACATGGTGCAGTTCATAATGTACTTCGGCAGGTCTACTCGAGACACCAACTATACCTCATAGTGCTGCATGTAGGGTCACAATTTCTACACAGCAGATACTAGTGCAAGAAAGCTCTCTTCGATAGAGGAGAATATGTCATGTATATCAATTACAATATGACTAAGGTATTATATGATATTCTCCATCCCCTCATTGTTCTTTTGGGAGAGGAAGTAGATGATAGATTATTCCATGGCAGTCACGTACAAGATTAGCAGCTTTCTAGAAATAGGTGGCATCAAGACCGGAGGTTGGAGAAGATACTTCTTTATTTCCTCGAACGCGGTCTGGAAGTCTTCATTCCATTCATAGGTAGTGCGTTTCTTCATAATCTGAGAAATTTTCTTACACTTTCTGGACAGATTTGCAATGAATCTACGTATGTAGGCTATGTGGCCTTGGAAACCATGAAGCTCTCGAATAAGGTTGTGGGGAGGCATCTGGATGATGGCCTTGATCTTATATGGGTTTATCTTGATGCCCCTATGTCTGACAATGAATCCAATAAATTTTCCAGAGTTTACTCTGAAGGCACATTTCAATGGTTTCATCTTCAGATGGTTGTAATGGTTGAAGGTGAACACTTTCTCAAGGTCCTTAAGATGGTATTGGTGCTGGGGATATTTGACCACCAGATCATCCACATTACATTCAACCAATGTCCCGAGGATTGGCTTAAATATACAGTGTGTGGCCCGCTGATAGGTGGAACTTGAATTCTTCAGGCCGAATGGCATGATATTGTAACAGAAAGTACCTTGGGGTTCCCTAAAGCCTATGGAATCCTCGTCATTGATTTCCATTAGTATTTGTTCATATCTGGTGTAGCCATCCCTGAAAGATAGGGCTTGGAACCCAGCTATTCCATCGATCAGCAATTCAGTCACAGGAAGGGGAAAATCATCCTTTAGACATTGAAAGTTGAGATCCTGGAGGTCGATGCAGACTCTAATCTTCCCATTCTTCTTGTTTGATATGATGTTTGGAAGCCACCTGGGGTACTGGAAGACCTTAAAAAAATTGGCTTTTATGAGCTTGTCAACATTGGTCTCAACCATGGGACTCTGAGAAGGGTGTATCTTTCGAGGAGGTTTCTCGAACCCATGATAATTTACCAGAAGACCAAGGATGTGGATGGATACCTGAGGATATATCCCTAGAATCTTGTCATAGCTTCTAGTGAATACATCCTGATGTTTCATTAGGATGTCTCTGTACCGTTGCTGCTCCTCGAGGGACATGGAAGAACTGATTAATGTGGGACTCATATCTGCCTCGCAACAGAGGTTCACATGTACCAGTTCGTCGATCAAGAAGGATAAACCCTCTTAAAAGGTATGGGGAGTGTCCCCCAAATCCTCTTATTCGCTTACTGAGGAGGGATATTTAGTGAGATATGCTTCCTCTGGGACGAAAGCCCCCTGGGAGAGGCTGGTGCTAGCCTGGGTGGCATTGGATAACATATCAATAGATTCACGTGCTTTGGAAACCATAACAATGAAGGCTGACAATCCGATACCATCTGGTCTTTAACCTAAGGGGGCACTCTATATTATATCAATGAAATAGAGGTCTGTCAGCTTGAGCCAGTTAATTATAGCCTGGTGAAACAGGAAAGTAATACATTCTGCTATTCCTATGGGGCGGACATCCGGATACCATATTGGGGTAGAAGGCTCTGAAATCACTTGAGCCTGATTTTTGTAGGAGTACGAGTGGATCTATGTTCATCTTTTAGACTTTGGAATAGACTTCCCCTTTGTACCAGAGACAAAAAAACATCTCCTCATGCCTAGGGTCATGGCCTCAATCGATGGATCAGGAAGACGTAGGCGTCATTCAGACCTGCCCAAGGGTCAGCTTCCACTACGATGGGCTCAACCTCACTGGCCTGAATCTCTTTTTCCTTGCTCTTATAATAGTCGGAATCCAGGTAGTAGGATTCAAAAGAGGAAAAAGGAGACGTGTCAGCTTGGAACACACCCACTCGACCATTTAGGGATTACTTGAGGCACTAGTGACATGATGAGGGAACTGCCTCATGTAGGTGGTACCATGGTCTACCCATCATTGCAATATACGAGGTGTCATGGGAGAAAAACATACACTCAGTGCTAGAAACTAGGCCCTCAAACTGGGTCTTTAAATAGATATTGCCAATCAGGGTATGATGTGTCTTGTCTTATACTTGGATCTTCAGGTCAGAGGGAGTCAAGTCATCCGCGGATAACCATATATTCTACAAGTCCGACTAGGGATTAGATTGATCCTAGAGCTTATATCTACAATACAGCGGCAAACCTCCACACCATTGAATCGGCGGGTGATGTGCAGTGGGTAAATGTGACCTTGTATGGTAGAACCATCATCTTTTACAGAGAATGAAATGATGGCCTAACATTCAGCATTCTCTATCACCTATATGTGAAAAGCTTCCACATCTTCTACTTCTGTCTCAAACTGGAGGTGGCTTCTTAAATTCTCAGGGAGGGTCTCGTGTATATTTGGTGATACGAAAAAGGCCTCGGGGATGGAGAGCCTCACTGGGATCCTAGAAAAGGGCTTCAAAACATCATACCTCCATTCTAGGTGGGAACTACTACTTGTTTGAGGCCGCTCTATTACAGGAGGCATAGCGAGCCCTACAGGATGGGCCGGTGGCTGACTGGTGTTGAGCATATCCCGCTGCTCACTAGTTGAAGCCCATAGAATAGCTACCTCATGAGTTCTTGAAGACTTATACTAGCCTATAGTAGGGCGAGGCTGGATTCGGCATGGATGAGGTGGCTCTACCTAATCTAGTAGCACAAATGGCAGTGGAGGCAGGCCTGGCGACACCAAATGAAGAGGTTGGGCATGTTGAGCTCTGCGCTGGGCCTACTATTTTGTCTTAGTGGCATGCACCTCCTGGCTGGAGGTGCCAACTGATGTTCCTCGATGGCCCATGTATCTATAGCTCTGCCGAAGCTAGCGTCGGCTGTGGACGTTAGGGAGGTCATCCAGGTTCTCCCCATTGTCGGGAGTCATGTAGGGGTTTGCAATCTCCACGGTGTTAACCGAAGCGTACCCTTGACTATAACTTGAAGAATCACCCAATTATGGGTGGATTCAAGGAGTAATTACCTTTTCAAGGGGAACTAAGTCACCGAGAGTGTGGGATGACGATGGAATTGGAAGGGTGTGTTACATTCCCTTGCACCACTGTTTCTAGATCTTATGGGAAAAGGTCGGCTGAGATGATGATGAAAAAGTGGTGTTTGTAGCCTCTAAAGGCTCAGAATGATTCTAGGTGTGAACAAATGATACCATGGGAATGAGAGATAGTTTTCAAGCCATCCAGTTTTCATACTAATGGGAATTAGGGTTAGAAACATACAACCACTCACACTCGCTGTCACTGCCACACTGTGGCCTTACGATAAATCATGCCAGTTGTGGTAGGGCTTGGCCCAACTTGACTATGTTGTTATCTACCTGGTCTTGAAGCTAGTCTTTGTACACATTGCACTACTTGAGGGTGTGCCCCGAGATCTGGTGATAGGGGCAGTAGTTGGGGCGATCAGTGAGGTTTTCATCTTCTAGCCTTCCGCACATAGGCAAACTCACAATCCCCTATTCCAAGGCACATCAGATATAGTTGAGGAATAGATCTCATTGAACGAGTAGGTCTAGTTTATTCTATCCAAAAAGGTGGGAATTGGAGCCTAGACCTAATGAAGAGTTGGAGGATCCTTTCGAGTAGGCGGAGCCTGATTTTCCCTCCTAGGCGGTAGCAGCGCATTACGCAGGGGAACCTGCCGATTCAGAGGTGGATGGTGCTAGGCTAGAGGCCGCACCAGTGGTAGTGGGGCTTTCCAAAGATGGAGAAGTGGATCCACCGATAATAATTCCTGCTGTCTGGGGGCCTCTATTTGGGCCACTGCGGCAGGCTTATCTCTCACAACCCTTCTTGCGGGAATTGTGGGAGGCTACGGAAATGCCTAGTTGGCCTATTATAGAGCTTCCTCTAGGATCTAGGCCTTATCAGAGAAGTCTCATAATCCTCCAGGGTAGTTCTGGGTGATCAAAGAGCGAATATGTAAGACACTTCCACTGGGAAATAAAGTCTGTGACACACTCATCAGGCCTTTGTTTGCAATTGAAGAGGCTTGTGGTGCTCGTTTTCCATGTGGTGGATCTCAAATTGTAGTGGAATTGCATGTGAGGGTCCACCCATCTGGTCACGGATCAAACATGGATCTTGAAGTACCAGACGAATGCAAGCCCCTCCAATGTCTGAAAAAAACAGTGGATCTTGGAAGCCTCCTACTATGCTGGAGCCCCTAACATGGGCCCACACCATGAGTTTATGTGGTCCAGGTGCTGTGGAGGGTCCCCCTTCCCATTAAAGGGGGAGAAGGTGGGATTTCCAAAACCCGGAGGTGCCATCATATCATCCACTCATGCCTGATATGGCTTTCCATCAGCTGGGATTGCCACCTATGGAATTTCTATCACCTCAAGATGGGAAATGAGTGCCTCCATTGGATCATTTGGGCGGGGGTCCCTGTGTTGACAGGGATCCCTAACCATAAGTGCATTGGTGGGTCCTTCCACGTGGTAAGGCAGCTCAACTACCCATTGAGGGGCTAGCGGGGTGACCTGCGGGGTAGCTGGGAGAACCCAAGATAGATTCCATGGATTGACACACCGTTCTAGAGGGTTTGGAAAGACATATCGTTCCCTCTTGACATACGTTCTGGCTTCAATCCTATCAATAGGAGCAGCATGATGAGGGTCTCCTGGAGACAACTCACTGAGGGGGAGTTGTTCCTGCCACTACTATCCTGGCCTAGGATTGCAGTAGTCTGGTCATTTTACTGTAGTGCGTTCATCCATGAGTTCGTCAACAAAATTCTTCTTCTTAGAAAGTTGTTGGTAAAATGTGGCCTTCTCAGGGTCCTCCTCCGTCTTCTACACTGAGGAAGACGGGTCGGAGTGTTTGGAAGCTCCGATGTGCTATTTTCCCTTACCGTAATTCTGGTTGTGTACCAATGCCTCGGTGGGCACAGGAAGACCAAATATGTTCTTTTTTCTATGAGTAACCCTCTCTGATGGGTCTAATAGTGGTGGAACGCCCACGGTGGTAAGTCTCCATCAAGAAGAACCAAATCATCCTCCTCTTCCACTATGTTGTCCATGTTGACTGTGACCCTTCATTGGTGAATGTCCTCTATATCGCCTAGAAATTTTGGCTGTAGTTGGATAAAACTAAAGGGGAGGGAAGAAAACTACCACCTTAAAAGGATTTACACGTGGGGGGATGTCTCCTGGATGATCTTTCTGAGTATCTTGAAACTCTGAATGCATTTTTGTTGGAGGGGCATATGGTGGCTTTGCGACTCAGGGAGTTGTGCCATAGGGAGTGCATCCAGATCGACTAGATGACATTTCTCACCTAGTTCATCAAGATGTGCTTGGTTCCTGGGATAAACCACTCTCTGATGAAAAATGTGAATGTGTGTTGCTAAGAGGGTTTGTCAGAAACATTCAACCTCTTCTAAAGTGAGGGGTTCTGATGCGCGAAAATTCGGTGATACCATGGGCTAGAACATAATGGGGAAGTGGTCTACTACGAAGATGTTAGATAATATCCTCGTCTTGGATTCAGGGTCTAGCCCTTCATTTGACCACTCTTCTACTAGGGGTGGTTGCAGAACTGGCAGTAGTACTGAGGTAGACCGCTGGGGCGGCAGGCTGACCGGTGGAGAGTGCGGCTAACGGGCTGATTGGCTGCTGAATCTCAGGTAGTCTTCTAAAGAGTGTAGATACATGGCCTCTAAGTCGCGATAAGATGGGATGATGATTGTAGTCCCTGGCTCAGGTGCTAGGAATGCAATCAATATGCCACAATGCTTCTCGCCTGCCATCGGTCCCTAGAATAGCTCTCTGTGATATCTTTTCAAGGTATAGAGTGCTTCTAATGATGACGGTGGTGATTGCATGAGTGTGACCTGTGGGGTTTCTAGATCACCATCCTCTTGGATATACCTACGGAGGAAGGTGGGAATCCAATGGACCTTGAATTCCAGGAGTACTAGGCTGATGCACCTTCTTCCTGCCTTAGCCCTTGACTCGGATGAGTGATGGGAGGGTCCCCACACTGAGTCGTACTCTTATTTAGAGTCTAAAAATCAGTCTGGTTTAATCTCTATCTGAACCATCCCAGAATCCTTCTTATGGCGGCAAAGACCCACCTTCTTTCCCCTGGGTGGCTCCTCGAGACATGGCAGATTTCCAACACGAGGACCTTCAACTGCATTAGAGCTGGGGCGGAGATGGTTTCAACCTGAGTAAGCCTAGGTGTGAGGATCACTGGGACATATGTCAAAGGTTACATAGGTACAACCTTAATTGATAGTGCTGGAGTGGGTAAGACTTCCTCTATAACTGACAGAAGCATGGGGAGGACCTCCGTGGTAGTTGCGAGTGGAGCGAGGAAGGACTTCACTCCTCTAGTTGATAAGGCAAGGAGGACATTAGCTAGCTACTAAGAGGACACGAGGAGGATCCCCATGTTTAAGAGTGGTCGGATGTGAGACATCCCTACACCAATGGTCAGGGTTAAGAGGAATGACTTCATACCCAGTGTAATGGTCACGGGAAAGACTTCTGTACCGAGTGTCCCCACCACATGGAAGACCCTCATTCAGATTGAGTTTGTCACCAGGCGGACCTCCATGTAATTCCTCGAAGTGGGGATGTCCCGTGCTTTCGGTGGTAGTGGTACGAGGAGGACCTCTGTACTTGGAGGCATCATTGTGGGTTAGTTCGCGCTGGACACTACTTGTGTCGATGACCAAGAGAGTCAACCCAGCCTTCCTGTGGGGAAGTTGGGGCCACGATCCTTGTTGGGCATATAGATTCCCCTGATCAGTGTATACAGGGAGATTATAGTATGATCAGAGTTTTCTCAAGAAATAGTAGCTACCGATGTGGATGCCCCTAGATGGGTGTCCTCTTCAGCTTGATCCTGATGCTGCAATTGGGTTGGATGGACTAGAGCTAGTGGTTAAGGTATGTGGCTTACATGATCCTCTTCATGTAAGACCAGGGGGCGGTGCTGGTGCAGTTAGGTGGGAGCCCTCACTGGGAGCCCCTGGAATGGGACTCTAAATGGGCTGGGCCGGACATCACCTACCTCGTTAGCATAAGGTTGATATTCGTCAGAGTATTCTTGGTAGAGACACCCTAAAATGGTTATATGAGAGCGTGGGGAGCATCGGGCCCCTACGCGGCCCTCGGGGGTTGTGCTAACGATGAGGTGCAGATGCCTCCAGATCCAGGTGAGCCAAACCCCAAGATGCGATTATGCCCTCATCCTCATACTGGCACACAGGGTCGTTGATTACCCTCTGTTGGATGCCCTCGGACGGGGATATGGTGCATGGGAACCCCATGCCTGTGGGTGTAGAGGCCTTCATGGAAGAGGTAGAACTGCACAGGACTGCCGCATTGGCACTGCCCCTGCCCCTGCGTTGGTGGGCAGGTGGTGATCGCATCCCTACTGCAGAAAATTGATTCTTGAAAGTAGGGAGATTAACTTATCAGTTCATAAAGAAAAAAGAATCGACGGCCAATGCCCCGACGTCATCTCGTCTCCCAGGATCACTAAGAGGAGTCCACGCTGACGACGTCGAAGACCAAGATGTCCAACATTCTATTACCCCATCTTCTGGTGAGTTTCATGCTAGGACCACTATTTTCATAGAGGGACCCATCACCAAATAACTGGATCCGGTGACATGTTAATCCATTGATGAGTTGTGCACAAATAATCACAATATTTAGGAGAATAACTTCACATTGGGTTCACCATTTCTATTTCCGATGCTTTTGTAGTGGATCGCGCGTCCCTATGCTTGAGGACAAAAGGAACAGTTTTGTTGCCCTGTATTCTCTCATTCCAAAGGCAGGTGGCATCCTATCCTTGTCTAGGGATGTTTTCTCCTTAATTGAAACAGGATGATGTGATTTCAGTTCTTCCTTTCTTGGATTCCTCCTCAGAACTCATCATCTACTCTAGGTCTCCCTTATAGATTTAAGACGTTGATCGTGAAACTCTTCCTGGTCTCATATCTTCAAGGACAAACGTTTATTACATTGTTTCTGTCGGGACATTCTAAAGGGTCCAGTAAGGGCTGCAACCTTCTGTCAGAGGAGTAGTCACAATGGGTATCACTAGCATGCATAGGCTCTAGGACACCGGTGCATCTGGGTTTTATCTCCTTATTATAGGGCTTCTCAAGGGCGCGGAAGCCCAAGTCATCCCACATCAAACGTGGGGAATCGTATGTCAGAGGCATGTTTATAATGATTTCCTCAGCTTCCAATGTTTAGAATAGGGTATGATGCAAACTTAACGTCCAATGGGGAGGGATCAAACAGATCAAGACACTGACTAGAGTGGATCAGATGGGTGAAACCTTTGGAGGGAACACTGATATTGGGGCCAACGTATAGTTGTCTCCCCGAATTCTATTAAATGGAATAGAGAATGGGGTGGCATGATCCCAACAAGATGTGTCTTCCCAAGTAAGAATCTTGATAGATGATGGAAGGTTCATTAAAATAGAAGGTTAATGGTATGGAACTGTCATGAGGATGATAGTGGTTTTGGGCATGATTCTCGAAGAGGTTTCCTATGTATCCTCGTGGTAGGGAATCAAAGTCTGTTTACTTCAACTGACGACGACCGACCACCGATTGGGGTTTTCAACAGCTTACAGCTGGATTGGGTCGCAACGGCTTACTACTGGATTGGGATGTCAATAACTTATCGCTAAATGGGATCATAACTTCTTACCACTGATTTAGGTCACAACGGCTTACCACTATATGGGGTGTCAACAACTTATCCCTGAAAGGGGTCACAACGACTTACCGCTGATTGAAGTCACAACGGCTTACCACTAGATGGGGTGTCAATGACTTTCCGCTAAATGGGGTCACAACGGCTTGCTGCTGATTGAGGTCACGATGGCTTACCACTGGATGGGATGTCAATGACTTATCAATGAATAGGGTCACAATGGCTTACCACTGATTGAGGTCACAATGGCTTACCACTGGATGGGGTGTCAATGACTTATCACTAAATGGGGTCACAACGGCTTTCTGTTGATTGAGATCACAAAGGCCTCCCACTAGATGGGGTGTCAATTAATTATCGAGGAATAGGGTCACAACAACATACCACTGATAGGGGTCCATAGTTTTACGTCATGAAGGATGGGGGAGAACCGAAGTGAAGGTGTTCGGAGAGACCAAGTGTTGGGATTGAACATATTGGAGGCTTCATATCTACCTCTCCGTGGCAAGGATCAAAGACCTCATAGTTCCTTACAGAGTGTGGTGCACCGAAGTGAATGTGGTCAGGACCAAAGGGTAATGGGCTTGAACCTCGTGGAGTCTTCCTAAGTATATTACCTTGGAAAAGATCAAAGGCCTCATAGTTCATGTATGGGTCTGGGGCTTACACTCTAGGCTGCCCAAGGTGTTGGTGAACCGATGTGAAGGGGGTCGAAGCGACTAGTGGGTGGTGGTCTTGAACCTCAGTGAGGCTTCCTACGTACCTTTCCTTGACAAGGATCAATTTTCTCATAGTTCCGATATAGGTGTGGGGCTTAAACTCAAGGCTTCCCAAGGTTTTGGTGAACCGATGTGAAGGGGGTCGGAGTGACCAGTGGGTTATAGGATTGATCCTCAAGGAGGCTTCCTATTTACCTGGAATTGACAAGGATCAATTTCCTCATAGTTAATGTATGGGTTTGGGCTTACACTCTTGTATTTCCAAGGTGTAGGTGAACTGACGTGAATGGGGTCAGATCGACCAGTGGGGAGTGGACATGAACCTCAGGGAGGCTTCTTACGTACCTTGCCTTGACAAGGATCAGTGTCCTTATAGTTCAGGTATGTGTGTGGGGCTTAGACTCTAGGCATCCCACGGTGTTGGTGAACCAATGTGAAGGGGGTTGGAGTGACCATTGGGTGGTGGGCTTGAACATCAAGGCTTATTCCTATGTACCTTACCTTGACAATGATCAAAGTCCTTGTAGTTCATGTATGGGTGTGGGGCTTACACTCTAGGCTACCTATGTTGTTGGTCAACTGATGTGAAGGAGGTCAGAGAGACCTGTGTGTGGTGGGATTGAACCTTAGGGAGGCTTCACACATACCTTTCAATTCTAGGATCAATGTCCTCGAAGTTATGGTGTGGGAGTGGGGATTACGATCTAGGCTGCCCAGAGTGGATATCATGGTTGATGATTTTGGTAAACCCACGTGAGTAATGCATGGTGTGTGAAACAAGAGACAATAATGAAATTATGATCACATGTCGAATGGTGCATCCACGAGAATTGGAGTGGGGATTACACGTAGTTAGTGGCCCAAAGAGGAAACATGGGCTTAATCATGGTTAGAAGACCAGAGAAAAAATAAGGGCTAACGCCTGGTTAGCGGCTCAAGACTGGAGATAGGTACTTACTTCAGGGTGGAGGCCCAGATGGTGACAAAGCCCAGTGGGAGAGGGACTTGTCACCCAGGAAGAGAGGAGTCGGAGGGGAGCTTCCTCTATCATGGAAATCTAGGGCTTACACCAGGGTGATTTCCCTTTCCCCGTGAAGAGACGTCGCTCTGACAAAAAGGATCTCATTCTATGTGAGGAATGATCTCACTTCCGTGGAGACCAGTGGGCATGTAGAATGTCCAAGGTGAGGGACCCCACATTTAATGCACGTGGCATGATCATAATTTAATGTCATGTGCTGAGGATGATGGTTCTTGGCAGTTCAACATCCAACAACTCGGATGAGGTGGGTTCACTCTGTACCCCTAGGAAATGCATAACTGGTAGACTCTGCACCATGGTGAAGAGAAGGAACAGGAAATTCTGTGTCTAGGGGGTGATATGGAGAGAACCATTGGGGGGTCTACGTTAGCGTGGAAATGCGAAGAATAAATAGCAGTTAGCATGTCTATGAGAAGAAGCATGAGGCAAAGTAATGCAATGGACAATATCGTCCAATGAACATTGAAGTTACTCTGTACGAACCTTTAGGGTCATATGAGAAATGAATTTAAGGAAAAGGTTTTTCGTCCATGGTAGGCACCCGAAAATGATGCTCGGAAAAGAGTCATCATGAGTTCATAAGGAGGGAGGCTTGCACACAAAAGAAACAGTTGCACGAAAAATGGCGGGGCCGGCTCACAATGGAGTTGCTTGTGCGAAAATGTCTGGGGTGGAACATAGTGGGGATGTGTGAATTAAAAAGGTCAGGACCACCCAATCAGCTGGTGTGCATGAAAATGGACGGGGTGGGGTGTAATTAGCCAGTGTGCACGAAAAAGGCCGGGGTGGAATGCAACTGGCCGGTGTGCATGAAAACAGTCGGGGCATCGCCCAATCTGTTGGTGTGCAAGGAAAAAGACCAGGGCAACACATAAAAGTGAGTGTGAAATTTGATTGAATTGCACACAGAAAAAAGTATTGGATGCAATTGGAAGGAATTACGGGCAGGGGATGGGACTCGCTGAGATTTGGATGAGGATTAAACATTAGTGGTCTTGCACATAGGCGGATCCTCGAGCAACCTGGCATGAAAAATATGATTCCTAAAAGTCATATTTTGTGTGCATGAGAGGTGGATTTTGCGGTAGGGAGATGGTTCAAATTCATCCACCGAAATGTTGATGGAGAGACTTTATATTTATAAGCGCTTGGGATTGCTGGACTTCGCGAAAAAATGGGCCTATGCGAAATAACGTGTACCAATGTTTGCAACGCTCAATTTCAACAGCATGGGGCCGCTACTTGTAAATCGCTGCTCTCATGGTTGGGGCATGAAAAATTTCTGCAGCCGTGCAGAAACCTTTGGTGAATCCAATGGTTTTCCGCATGATAGCAATTTTTCCATGCACCTTTATTTTTTTCTCGTGGCCCTCTGGGCCACCAAGAATGTATCGCCGGGTCAAAATATGGTTTCACGTTGTCACACCAAAACCTCGATCATTCTTTGAGCCTTTTTTGGTGTCTACAACTATGCTAATGAGATTACCAATCTGATGGGAGTGGGAATCACAGACTTCGTCTCACATCTCTCTCAGGTAACTTATTCATTGAATAGAAACATGTGCTAAGAGGAACATTCACCCCCCCCCCCCCCAGAATGAAAAAATTGCTATCCAGAGCTTCATGAGACAACGGCCTCCTACTTTTAATGTATCATCTGATGCCTCAATCGCTGAACAATAGATCAACTCCATTGAAAAGATATTCACCATCGTTCAATGTTCTGAACAAGAGAAGGTTATCATGGCTGCTTATCATATGCAGGGTGACGTTGATCAATGGTGGACATTGATCAAAAATATGATGCCTTGGGAGGAGATCAAGTCATTGGAATGGAATGATTTCTGGATTATTTTTGTTGATAAATATTTTCCACGCACCCTCCGACTTATGATAGAAATTTACTTCCTTGCCCATAAGGAAAAAAGATGAATAATCTGTCGAAGTGTATGAGGAAAACATCACAAGTCTTGCACGATATGCCTCTGACATTTTCATTACACCCAAATAAAATGTTGATAACATCTCTGGTG
This sequence comes from Viscum album, assembly GCA_963277665.1. Classification (NCBI taxonomy): domain Eukaryota; kingdom Viridiplantae; phylum Streptophyta; class Magnoliopsida; order Santalales; family Viscaceae; genus Viscum; species Viscum album. The sequence goes on along the minus strand of OY728157.1, from coordinate 446,839,207 downwards.
GGCTTAAACCTATCCTAGGGAATATGATCATGATCCGTGACTTCAACATCTATGAAGAAATTGTCTGTTTTTCCCTAAATGTCAAAATGGAGATCAGATAATCTCAAAGGTATCATGGGGATAGAAACCGTAATGTGGACATTAATACTGGCAATACGATGGATAAATAAAATGATTCTAAGAAGATCTATCACCCCACTTGCCAAAGGTGATGAAAGAACTATCCGAGAAATTTTCTAAAGGGGGAGAGGAAATGATTTGGGTGTGGAAAATAAGGGCAGCTAGATGTTAACTACTGACAATAAAAACCTGGCGCTATAACAAAAGAGAGGAACAATTCGTTCGAACCTCATCATTATGTTCATTGCTACAGAAGAAAATAACCAGACCATCTTGGAAATCATTTCCCTAAACTAAGGGTTTTTTGAGGCAACCAACAACCTCCATGGATGGAAGGGTGTGCTTTTCCATCACTACTGTCGAAGTGAACACAGACAACTAATGTTTGACAGGAATATTAGTTTTTCATTCTTGAGTTGAAAATGTACTTTTTGATTCTGGTTTTATGTATTAATTAATATCCTGAAATATTAGTAGTACAATCCCAGCACCACCAAAAATCATGGAATATAATATGTTGAGGAGTACGACAAATGGGGCAATCATTGCATCCCAGGAATATAACTCCTCCCGTGTCATAATCTATTGATTGAATTTCCCAGAGAACCTCGTCATTATCTCTCTATTGGAATTTTATGAAATTATTGGCATGGAATGGATTTCTTTATATAGATCCAACATAATTTTCCATGAGAGGGAAATCACTCTCCATGTGGAGAATCGACCCCCGATTCTATACAAGTTAAAGGTTGAAGATGAATCTTCTTTAGCACCATCATATAAAGTGTGGATATTACTTCCCTATGAGCATGAATATCTATCTCATATGATTGAGTTTAAGGAGGAATCCATCCTTGAAGACTTTCCTATTGTGAGGGAATTCACTGAAGTGTTTCCTGAGAAATTTCCTGGCCTTCCTCTTAGAAGAGATGTTGAATTATCAAATGGTTTTTTACTTGGGGAATTGCCAATATCCAATACTTGGTATAAAATCGATATTGTGGAGCATGAGGAGAGGATGAAAAAACTACATAAGAATCAAGATAACTGTTTTATATGACCATGTGCTTCACCATGGGGTGCACCAGTCCTCTTCAACAAGAAGAATGATGGATTAATGCACCTTTTCATAGATTATCATGAGCTTAACAAAATCACGATAAATAATAAGTATCCTATCCCACAAATAATTGACTTGTTTGATAAGCTGCATGGAGCACAATACTCCCCCAAGGTGCATTTTCAGTCAGGAAATTATCAAGTAAGGGTAAATTAGGAATATAAACCCAATAATTCTATTTCATACAATATATGGGAACTATGAATTGATTGTAATCCCTTTTAGACTCATTAATGCTCCAACAATCATCATGGACTTGATGAATAGAGTCTTTAGGGATTTCATTGACAAATATTTGGTAGTATATATATATATATATATATGATATTGTGATATAGTCCAAAACCATATAGGATCATGAGGAGCATCTAAGAACTGTACTAGATACCTTGTGGAAGGAGAACCTCTATGAAAAGTAAATAAATTGTGAGTTCTGGTTGTAGTAGGTCTCATTATTGGGACATATCATCAAAAGAAATGGGATATATTTGGATCCCTCCAAAATAGATGCAATTGAGGGATGGCCGAGGCCATCATCGGTAACAGATATCCGTAGCATCTTGGGGTTATCTGGATATTATCGCCTATTTGGGAGAAATTTCTCACGATTGTCCAACTCTCTTACCATGTTATCTTGGAAGGGGTAATATTTTCCTGGAGTGATGAATGAAAAGAAAATTTCACAGAGTTTAAAGGGAGTCTTATCAAATCACCTGTGATCTCATTACCCATAAGTGGAGATCTTTTTTCTGTATTTTGTGAAGCATCGATGAAGGTCATGGGATGTGTGTTGATGCATAATGACAAATTCATTGCATGTGCTTCAAGGAAATTGAAATTTCATGAGAAGAATTATCCAACACATGATGAAGAGTTAGATATGGTGATATTCTATTTAAAAATTTGGAATTATTATCTATTTGGGGAGAAGTGTGAAAAATATACGGACCACAAAAGCCTCAAGTATATATTCACACAAAAGGAGTTAAACATGCACCAACGAAGATGGTTAGAGGTGATCAAAGACTATGACTGCTCAATCAATTACCGCCCTGGGAAAGAAAACAAGTTGGAAGATGCTCTATGTAGAAAGGACCCAACAGTTCTATCACTGATGAGAATTTAGAAGGATCCAATCTTCGTATATTTGATGAATATGGACAAGGGAATCATAAAGAAGGGAACATCATCAATCCTTTCTCAAATGATTTCTCAAATATAAATTTTGGAAAGGTAAAAGGATGCTCAAAAGGATGATGTAAGAATTTAGAAGAAAGTGGAAGCTATCAAAAGTGGGAAATCCTCAGAGTTCAATGTTAATGAGGAAGGAATTATGGGATTTGGGGAAATACTATGTGTTCAATCAGGTTCAGAGCTGAAGAAGGAACATTTGGATGATGCACATTGGTCAAATTTCTCTATTCACATAGGAAACAAAAAGATGTATTGCGATCTCCGAGTTCATTATTGGTGGGGTAATATGAAGAAGGAGATCTCTGAATTTACATCAACGTACCAGGTGCGTCAGCATGTGAATGCTGAAAGACAAAAGTCTAAGGGGATAGTGCAACGGTTACCCATACCATCATGGAAATGGGAGAAAATCATGATGGAATTTATCACAATTCATACAAATAAATCCAAATGAAAAAATTCAATATGGGTTATTGTGGATCGTTTAACAAATTATGTACACTTTATTATAATTCAAGAGGATTTCTCATTAGATCATTTGGTGTAGATATATAATAGGGAAGTGGTAAGGCTACATGTAGTACCACTATTTATTGTATTCGTTCAAGATCCAACATTGACCTCTATTTTTTAGAAGAGACTTCATCATGATATAGATATTGAGATGAATTTTAGTATAACTTATCATCCTCAAACTGATGGCTAATCTCAGAAGACTATCCAAACACTTGAGTATATGTTGACAGCTTTCTCAATGGACTTTAAAGGAGAATGGGATCAACATCTTCCTCTAGTTTAATACTCCTATAATAACAGTTTCCACTCAAGAATCCAAATGCAATCATATGAATCCCATTATGGGAAAAGGTGAATAATAATGGTTTGTTGGGATGAATTCGGTGATCGCAAGCTGATAGAACCATAAATGGTAGAAGAAATGGTGGAGATGGTTAAAACCATTAAGAAACATATCAAGGTTTCCTATAGTCAGCAAAAGAGTTATGTAGATAATAATTAATGATACCTTGACCTTATAGTTAGAGACATGGTATTTCTATGCTTATCTTCAAGGATTAAGGTCATGAGGTTTGGAAAGAAAGGGAAGTTTAGACCAAGGTACATTGGCCCTTTGGATATTTTTGATCGTGTTAGGGCTATGGCCTATCGACTAGCACATCCACATACCATGGCCAAAGTAAATGAGGTCTTTGATGTATCCCTACTAAGAAAGTACATACTAGACCCTTCACATATACTCTCTTTAGAGGTAGTATTCCTAGAGGATGATATTTCTTATGAGAATCAACCAATGAAGATCTTAGATTGTAGAGAAAAAGTTCTACGAAATAATACAATTCCCTTGTCAAGGTTTTTTGGGAAAAACACATGTTTAAAGAAGATACATGGTAATTGGAGGATGTGATGAAGCAATGATACCAATATTTGTTTTAGAGTGGGAAAAGGAAATTTCTAGGGAAAATTTTTTTAAGGGAAGAATATTGTAACTACCCAAACATTCATTAATGAAAATTCCTCTTGATATAATTAAATGTCTTATTATGGTTATATAAAATGTGAAATTTATTGGTTTTATGTTTCTAGATTTTAAAATACTGTTAAAAATTTTGAATGTTGCTAAGATAGCTATTGAACAATGATCACATTATTAGTATAAATATAGTCCTTTAACAAATCTAATTTACTCAGACAATGGAACTAATGGCCTCATCCAGTAGAATTTCCCCGAACGAAGCCACTTTTTTAGAGCTCATAAAGGAGGTGGAATCATTGGGAATCACTCATGACCATGCTCAAGCTGAGCTTGAAGATTTTAATCTTGAGCAGAACTGACTACAGGAGAAGTGGAAGTTAATAGAGATTACCACCTTAATGATGTTATCCGACCCATCCCTAGAGTATGTCACCTTCACACACCTTATAATTCGGTATTATGAGGATTTTATAAGGGGTTACATATCAAGACCCTATCACTATGACTATGTACATTAATTTTTATAATGAATGTGCATTCATTTTATTATTGTTACTTTGTAAATAGTTTTTAAAGCACAAATAGTATTTTTAGTTAATATTCGACTAAGAAATCTATTTTTACGAATTAATGGATACTGCAATTAAATAATAATTTAATAACATATTTTTGTATTATTAAATTAATTTTTATTATATATAAATTATAATATAATTTTATTAATGCAATTGTAATTTTTATTACGGTTTGAAATCTGTTTTTGTCAAAACCCATGAATTTTCGGTAAATGTCAGTTTTTATTTTAATTGTAAAAATTTTCATATTTATAAAATTATTTAGATAAAATTAATATTTTTTTTTAATCAGGACATCGAAATTATCCAATAGTTAAATTTTCATAATTTTCGGATACATTCGAATTTTTGGGTAAAAATTAAATATCATTTAAATATATAATATGTTTTATGGCTTCATAATGACCAGATAGTAATTTTAAAAAATAAAAATAAAATTATTTTCGGCCAATATTTGTTTTAACATTAAAATATTGTGATTTTTGTTTTGTTTGAGTTATTTTACAAAGCATTAGTGGACCCTTCAAGGCTTATTAAACATTTTGTCTTTTTAAATTGTTTTTCTTGAGAGTGTGACTCATATCCACATAAGAAACACTGTTAATTTAATAAGATAATACATTTTACTCATAAAATATTCTTTCCAATCCTCTTTGGAATAAAACATGGGATATTTTGTGGTATTGATTAGTTTAATGTGTGGTGACCGAAACCTAAATAATAAATAATTCCCTCTCTTTTCCTATATAAACCCACCCATGTTCTCACTTCATCTTCAATAAATTCCTTTTGATTTTGTCCATCCTCTTCTCCCATATATCTATAATCCTCCCAAGGTTCCTCAAGATCCCAAGAATCCTCTCTCAAGCCTCTCCCATGCCATTGGGATCACACTTCAATGTAAGGTATTTCTTCCTTTTTCATTATTTTCATATTTTATTTAAGATTTTTTTCCCTTTTGTTTTAAATTAAAAATGTTGAGGTATGATTTCTCATCTCCCCCATAATTACCTTTTTATGTTTTGATGATGGAAGACCCCTTTCTCTCTCATTAATATGTCCCTTGTACCCATGTTACCATGTGACAATTCATTGAGGGATTTCCCTCTCCTATTTTACATACTAGTAATTCGTTGGTATTATGTATATAAATTACATTATGTTAACTGGTACATGTATCTATATGACTCCTTATAGTCCATTTCATGTAAATATGATGAGACACCAGTTTCTCTCTCATCGACCACTTATTTTATGTGTTCTTATTTCGCATCGTTATGCTGCTGAAATTGCACTATGATATTCCAAGCCAATGTCTTATGTAGTGAATACGCTGCCCATTTATCTATCAAGGTTATTCACCTATATAAAGTGTTGATTATTGATTATAAATATTACTTTATGTATTCCAGATCCATTTATTGTGTAATAAATAATGATGATTTATTCCATGTGGTATGATCTATGGGGCACACTTATGCCTGAAAAAAATGTTTAAGAAAGGGTGCACCCTGATGGCGCTCCAATGCATTGGGTAAAGTGTGGTATCATGATACATCATGTGTAATGTGTTTTTACTCATACTAATTCATGTTCAACATGGTTTTACTCGTGCTTCATGTGAAATGAGGGTTTACTCATGTTCCATGTGCAATGAGCCTTGGCTCGTGATAATTCCATGTAATGTGTTGTTGCCATAATTCCATTTTATGATTATCATTATTTACAATGCCTTTATGCTCATGTTTCTCTTGTGATCCATTGATATGCATATTGTCTAACATGTATTGTATTCCTTATATTATTCCATGTTTATTACATTACTGGTGTTTATGTATCACCGTTTTCTTATGCATGTCCTCACGTTATCTCATGTAATGCTAATTACAAGGTAATGTAGTGGTCATGTTAATGATGTTTTCAATAAAGATGTTGTATTTAATATTTTAGGTTTTTATTTAATGTACATAAGCCCCAAATACACTACACCTCTTGATCTTCCATGTTTTATCAAGTGTATAGTTTATGTAATAAGTCGTCTTTTAGTATGTAATAAGGAACATGGTTGTTATAAAACCTTTACATTGTATTTTCCATTAGTGGAATGTGATTTGACCTCATCTATAATGGATTAATACTTGTTTATAAATTATACCTAGAACATATCTATATTTATTATATCATAAATTATGAAACATCCCAAGATTTTATGAAAAATATTCTTTTTAATTTCACTAATGTCTTGTGTTGTACGCTACACCAAAAGGAGCTTTCACAAAATGCATCTTTGACTTTCCTTGAATTACACGCAATCGTGACCTTCCTCGATAGCGTGTGAAGTACGCAATAACGAGTTTCTCTAAACAACAATATGCTATTAAAGTATTATTAAAACTAGCCGTTATGAATAGTAATAACCACTTTTTGAAATTTTGTAAATTTTATTTTTCAAAATGGAATTCATTTTTGGATTCGGAATATCGAAATTAGCCTAGGGTGAAATTTTGGTATTTTTCTGAAAACTTTCAATTTTTGATGAATAGTGAAACCACTAAGTGGTAGATAAAAAACAGAATTTTTCATAAAACATAATTTTACCGCTTCTGTGAGTGGAATTTCGAAAATCCGAGATACACAGTTAATATCAAGGACTAAAATGTGGTTCAATGAGATGAAAATAATTTTTTGGTGAATAGTAACTTTTTACTTTTTTTACCACGGTTAAAAGTAAATAGGGTAGTTAAGGGTAAAGATGATATTATTATTACCCTAACACATGTCCTACTTCTATTGGATAAGTGAAATTCGACCAAAAACAAACTTAGGAATAAAATATGACCATTTAGGCCCACTTGGATTAGATTAGGACATTTATTATTAATTTATTTAAAGAAGAGTTAAAATAGTTAAAATCAAAGTTTAATAAGTAAATAATTTTTAATATGGGGTTATACATAAGATAAATTCGACTATAATTATTCATTAGAAAGATAAAGAAATTTCCTACCTAATGGTATTTTATTTATAATTTTAATCCATTAAATAATTTAATTTATTTATGACACAATGATGATGCAGTAATTATCTTATTAATGAAATATTGACATAATTGATGTTATAAATACCCAAATAAATATAATTTGAGACTTTTTATGAATTCCACTTATTTTCTAGATTAATATGACATGTTATTATTGATATAACTTACTTTGTTAGAAATTATCATTCTGTTATGATTTTCACAAAAATCAATTACTAAATAGTGTCAAAATTGACATGAAACAGTTTTTAAAACAAATATTATATTATTAATTGTTATTTTATTCCTAAAAAACTATGGTTCGGCCAAATGACTTAGATAAGGTTATATATATTAATAATAAACAATCTGGGGTTCGTTTGGCTTCTTATAGTAAGTTTATTAACCTTATAGTGTAAGAACACAAGAAGACACTGTAAAAGTAAAATTATTTAACTTAATGTTAAATCTAAATGATACGGTTAAAATAGGAACCTAAACTTGTCTAAATTCTATTGGATGAGAGTATTTCGACCCATCCCTACCTTATCCTCGAACTAAATCAATTTGGAGCTATTTAAAACTGAACTTGACTTTATAATAAAATAATATTTTTAGTTATTCCAAAGGTGCCCCTCTCCTCCCTTATAAAAGGGAACCTCCTCCCTCTCTTCCTCACAAAACATTAAGCCTTCAAGCTTGGCCAACCCCTGACCAATTCTCCTCTCCACTTCCCTATCAACATGCTATAGGTTCTGGTCTTCCTCAAAGACCAACTTTAGTGCCCTAAAAGATGGTCTCAAAGAAGCACATCAAAGAAGAGGTAATGTTCGTTACCGATTCTTTCATCTTTATTTCTTCTTCCACTTATTCTTCTTTAGTTGTTTCATTATGAAGCAATAACATCAGTATCACTAATATACGGATATGTTATTATAAGTATGAAACAACCCTATTTCTCCATCTATCCATCCTACAGAAAAAGAAATCACCGCGTGTGCGTACGTACGGAATACCGTCTCCATGCCGTGGTGTAATCTGTTTTCCACCACCACCTTACTTGGATGGGTATAATGGTGTAAATAATTACTATATATGACTATTATAAAGTTATATTGATTCTGAAATAGTATACATATACTCCAATACAATTCCACGATCATAGGAATGATATCATCACTCGTGTGTACGTACGGAATACTCTCTCCACGATGTGATGCGACTCGTTCTACATGATCTTCATTTCATAATGATTATATAAATGAATTGAATTGAATGAATATGATATATATTACACTAATACTATTCTGGAAATGAGTTATCTATAACCTAAAGAAAAGAATTAGAATTTATTTGACAAAACATGCATAAGAACAAAAAATTATAAACACCTGAATAACAAGTAGCAATGAATTATTAGTAATAAGAATCAATGAATATGACCATATATGATATCATAAAAATAAGTATGATTCTGGAAGAAGTCAATAACATTATTTAAATCATTATACAGGCGGTTCGGACACTTACAAAGCAAGTTAGACCTAAGGTAAGGGAAATATCAAAATCTCATTTTTATCCGAGATTGTTTATACTTTGGTATTTACTGGGGTGTATTTTACCATCCACATCCATGTTTCCTCACAATTTAATATTATTTCCATCCACCTACAATTGTTTAAATCCAATTTTACCCTTCGGTGAGTTTTTAGTAAAGGATACGAAAGGAATCTTTTGTCGTTTTTCGTACGAGGTACTTTTTGACTTTTCCGACAAAAGTACGAAAAATGTTTTTTTTAACTTATATGGCATGAATGGATTTTTAAAACATTATTTCCAAGAAGCTTCCTTTACAAGTTTTCAAGTTTATTTTTAATCAAATTCTGTTAGTTTAATGTTTTATGACATGTTATGAAAGGAAAAATGTTTTTAAAAAAGAAAGGTTATTTTCCTCAAGAATTCATTTCAAGTGTTTTTTTTCAAAACTATTTTCCATCTAAGATGACGTTATTTGATATGTATGTTTCAAGTAAAATGTCTCTATGATTTAAATGGTTTCAATTTTCTTATGATAAAATGATATCAATTGTTTATGGATTATGATGGCATGATGTTTAAGAATCCCATTTTATTACATGGGTTATGCAATGATGTATGATTTATGATTTTGTGGCACACATAAGAATGGTATCATTATGAGATGGGTGGGACCTATATCTCCCTCCAATGAATTGGGTAAAGATTTTATATCTCATGAGATAGACATGGCTGGGATGGTAGGTTATACCGGTTCCGTGAAACAGGACTGAAACGAGGGTGACTCGGTTCAGAAAGGGACTTTGTCCACTAAGATAGTCTTGGCAATGAGTCTTGACTAACAAGAAATGATTCTCTATGATTATGTGTGTATGCCACAAAGTTTCATGTTTTATGTTATGATTATTGTGATTACATTTCACTGCCATGATTTATCCCATGTTATGAAATTATGATCTCTTTTGCAGGTTATGATTTCCAAAAGATATGTTCTTATGTATATGATGTGATTGATATTTATTTTGTTTACCCTTACTGAGAAATTGAGCTCACCCTTTTATGTTTTCTTTTCCCCAAGATATAAAGAAAGGTTCTAGGTATTAAAAAAAAGGAAGATCTTTATGGGAGATGTTGAAGATCTTTCACCAGGATTAGAAGATTATATTCCGAGTTTCCAAAGACACTAAACTATTACGATCCTTGTGTGTGTTTTTGTTATGTACTAAGTATTCCGCAAATGTAATGTAATTTCAATGTACGTCAAGATAAAGGTCTCTACAGTTGGTATCAGAGGAAAGGTTTAGTCAACCTTTGGAAACTAGGATGCAAAAACGTTAGTGATATCCCTAGAGATATTTCTAAGGTATGCCTAGGGATGTCTCTAAGGTTAAGTATATGTATAGGTTATAGTCCTAGAATTGCGCTAACGATCTTAGAATTTAACCTAAGATGTTAGATATTGAGGGTACTCCCCCTTTATTATGTTGTTTTCCCTAGCATGATTTTTGCCTCTCACACTATTCTATTTGGGTTTTAGACGATGGCTGGAACCCGAAGGAACTGTGTTGATCAATGCAATGGACAATGCAATGATTGTCCTCCTGAACAAACAAATGTTATGGGAGATGGAGTGAAAAATATTATTACTATACTTACACAAGCTATGAATCATTCTAGACTTCCAAATGAGCAGAGAAGGGAACAATATTCTATTGAGTACTTCATGAGGCAACGTCCACCTTCATTCAGTGGGTCTTCTGATCCACTTGTTGCTGAACAATGGATCAGTACCACTGAAAAGATATTTTCAGTTCTTCAATGTTCTGAGAATGATAAACTCATCTTAGCAGTATATCGTTTGGAAGGTGAAGCTGATCAATGGTGGAATCTTATCAATAATACGATGCCAAGAGATGAAATTGAGTCCATGGAATGGGAAGAGTTCAAGAACTTGTTTTTCTGTAATTACTTCCCTAGTATTCTTCGAACAAAGATGGAAAAGGAGTTTCTTGAGCTGAAGCAGAAGGATGATGAATCTGTTGGTATATACAAAGCGAATTTTACAAGACTTGCAAGGTATGCATCTGGCATTATCATCCAACCTAAAAGTAATTTTGATCGATTTTTCAGTGGCTTAAAACAAAGTCTTCGAAGGGCATTAGCAATAAGAGACTTCAGTAGCTATGAAGAAATTGTGTGTTGTGCTATAAAGGTAGAAATGGAAGTTGGTGTTACTTATCCATCTCATAGTTCTGACAAGAAACGAAAGATGGAGTTCAAGGAGAAATCTCAAAATAATGGTGAAAAGAAGATGAATGTTTCCTTATGCACAATGTGTGGAAAGAAGCATGGTGGAGATTGACTTAAAGGGACTAGAAAATATTTTAAGTGTGGAAAAGAAGGTCATCGAGCAGCTGAGTGTCAAAGTAATGGAAAAAGGGTTTCTAATGATGTGAATAAAGCAAACACTACAGAGAGCGCACCACCGACACTTCAATGCTTCAAGTGCAAGGAAATGGGGCATTATGCTAATAAATGCCCTAATCCATGGGTTAGTGATGATCGAAATGAGCAACCACTTAAGGAAAAGGACAAAGGGAAGTCACATGTGATCACTATTGGCGATGTTGAATATGACAACGATGTGGTGGAATGATTAAGTGTTTATGTAATGGGATTCCAAAATAATGTTGTATCATAAAGTATTGGAATATTTATGTGTTGGTCTAATGTGGTATTCAAAGTGATTTAGATATTTTGGGAAATAAGATGATATGCGCATAATGAAGGGAAAACGAGAAAATGAAATGTTTAACAGTATTCGTGAACTCATGATTGATATAAGGACTAAGTGATATCATGGTTTGAGTATATCGAATTTTGAGGATTTTGGTATGTGAAAAGTGTTAACTTTTAACTGCATTCAAGTTTTCACTATGGTTCAATGGGTATTCAAGAGAATACATTATTAAGGCCTTTGAATGTTTGGAATGTGACCAACAAGACATATCTTATGATATATGGGGATCAACAATGGTATTAAATCTCTGGTAATCGTTTTCACTATATTATGAGAGTGGACTGAAGTATTATGGATAAGCCTAAAGATTGTAATGGAAGTATTATGGATAAGCCTAAATATTGTAATGGATTATGTTGGAAATAAGTTAGTATTTTTTAATGATAAAATATTTTTTCGATACTATTGATGGGATGTTATAGTAATATAGTTTTAGAAAAAGGACAACCTGCAGGACGGGCGACAGCCCATCGCGTCGGACAAGGCTGTGGAAATCGAACCCACAACCGAAGTGCGACTGGCCTTTATCGCCTACTATTGTCCTACATAAAGTCCTTGTTTAGTAGAAACTAGTTTTATTATATTAAGCAGTATGATATATGAAGTATAAGTCCATTTTAGGAACCATATATGATTAATCTCACTATAGAATGACTTATGTATATTTAATATCTTTTGCTAACCTTTTGTTTGAGACAGATGGAATGACCCGTCATTCTATCACATGATCTTCTAACACTTCACGAATAACAAATTCAACTTCATTTATTTAAGAGATTAAGTAGAAATTGTTCAAGGCACAAACAACAGTGAGATTGTACCAAAATAAAGTAAGTAATTATTCTAATTCAAAATTTTCAACTTTAGGGAAACGATCTTGAAAACCAAAAATGTTGTCCTAGTGCTCTTATATCTGATTAATCAGATGGTACCTTAGATCGTCACAAATTTATGGATTTGTGATTGATGGCTTTTCCATAGCCATGTTCTCTACCACTCTCCATCAGAACATGATGGTTAGATTTTTCTTCTATATCCATATTTTCACCTATGTGGAAACCCAGTGATTAGTTTATTTGGGTAACCGTTACATTTCATACTTTCGTTTTTAAAGATTGGTTTTGGTATTCCTTTTTACAATGTGGGTTTCTATTAAAGAAACTTTTGAATAGTAAACCATTTATAACCCCGATGAATTTCGAGGGCGAAATTCATTTTAAGGGGGGTAGAATGTAACAGCCCAAGATTTTATGAAAAATATTCTTTTTAATTTCACTAATGTCTTGTGTTGTACGCTACACCAAAAGTAGATTTCACAACACACACCCCTAACTTGCCTTGCATTACACGCAATCGCGACCTTCCTCGATAGCGTGTGTAGTACGCAATAACGAGTTTCACTAAACAACAATATGCTATTAAAATATTATTAAAACTAGCCGTTATGAATAGTAAAAACCATTTTTTGAAATTTTGTAAATTTTATTTTTCAAAATGGAATTCATTTTTGGATTCGGAATATCGAAATTAGCCTAGGGTGAAATTTTGGTATTTTTCTCAAAACTTTCAATTTTTGATGAATAGTGAAACCACTAAGTGGTAGTTAAAAAACTGAATTTTTCATAAAACATAATTTTACTGCTTCTGTGAGTTGAATTTCGAAAATCTGAGAGACACGATTAATATCAAGGACTAAAATGTGGTTCAATGAGATGCAAATAATTTTTTGGTGAATAGTAACTTTTTACTTTTTTTACCACGGTTAAATGTAAATAGGGTAATTAAGGGTAAAGATGATATTATTATTACCCTAACACATGTCCTAATTCTATTGGATAAGTGAAATTCGACCAAAAACAAACATAGGAATAAAATATGACCATTTAGGCCCACTTGAATTAGATTAGGACATTTATTATTAATTTATTTAAAGAAGGGTTAAAATAGTTAAAATCAAAGTTTAATAAGTAAATAATTTTTAATATGGGGTTATACATAAGATAAATTCAACTATAAATATCCATTAGAAAGATACAAAGAATTCCGACCTAATGGTATTTTATTTGTAATTTTTGGACATTAAATAATTTAATTTATTTATGACACAATGATGATACAGTAATTATCTTATTAATGAAATATTGACATAATTGATGTTATAAATACGCAAATAAATATAGTTTGAGACTTTTAATGAATTACACTAATTTTCTAGGTTAATATGACATGTTATTATTGATTTAATTAACTTTTTTAGAACTTATCATTCTGTTATAATTTTCAAAAAAATCCATTATTAAATAGTGTCGAAATTGACATGAAATAGTTTTAAAAAATATATTATATTATTAATTGTTATTTTATTCCTAAAAATCTATGGTTCGGCCAAATGACTTAGATAAGGTTATATATATATTAATAATAAACAATTTGGGGTTCGTTTGGCTTCTTATAGTAAGTTTATTAACCTTATAGTGTAAGAACACAAGAAGACACGGTAAAAGTAAAATTATTTAACTTAATGTTAAATCTAAATGATAAGGTTAAAATAGGAGCCTAAACTTGTAGAAATTCTATTGGATGAGAGGATTTCTACCCATACCCACCTTATACTCGAAAAAAATTAATTTGGAGATATTTAAAACCGAAAATGACTTTATAATAAAATAATATTTTTAGTTATTCCAAAGGTGCCCCTCTCCTCCCTTATAAAAGGGCACCTCCTCCCTCTCTTCCTCACACAACTTTGAGCCTTCAAGCATGGCAAAACCCTGCCCAATTCTCCTCTACACTTCCCTATAAACATCCTATAGGTTCTTGACTTCCTCAAAGACCAATTTTAGTGCCCTAAAAGAAGGTCTCAAAGAAGATCTTCAAAGAAGAGGTAATGTCTGTTACCGATTCTTTCATCTTTATTTCTTCTTCCACATCTTCTTCTTTAGTTGTTTCATTATGAAGTAATAACATCACTATCACTAATATACGGATATGTTATTATAAGTATGAAACAACCCTATTTCACCATCTATCCATCCTACGGAAATAGAAATCATCGCGCGTGCGTACGTACGGAATATCGTCTCCACGTCGTGGTGTAATCTGTTTTCCACCACCACCTTACTTGGATGGGTATAATGTTGTAAATAATGACTATAAATGTCTATTATAAAGTGATATTGATTCTGAAATAGTATACATATACTACTATACAATTCCACGATCATAGGAACCATATCATCACTCGTGCGTACGTACGGAATACCGTCTCCACGATGTGATGCGACTCATTCTACATGATCTTCATTTCATAATGATTATATAAATGAAATGAATTGAATGAATATGATATATATTACAATAATACCATTCTGGAAATGAGGTATCTATATCCTAAAGAAAAGAATTAGAATTTATTCGACAAAACACGCATAAGAACAAAAAATTATAAACACCCGAATAACAAGTAGCAATGAAATATTACTACTAAGAAGCTAAGAATATGACCATATATGATATCATAAAAATAAGTATGATTCTTGAATAAGTCAATAACATTATTTAAATCATTATACAGGAGGTTTGGACACTTACAAAGCAAGTCGGACCTAAGGTAAAGGAAATATCTCAATCTCATTTTTATCCGAGATTGTTTATACTTTGGTATTTACTGGGGTGTATTTTATCATCCAAATCCATGTTTCCTCACTATGTAATATTATTTCCATCCACCTACAATTTTTTAAATCCAATTTTACCCTTAGGTAAGTTTTTAGTAAAGGATGCGAAAGGAATCTTTTGTCGTTTTTCGTACGAGGTACTTTTTGACTTTTCCGACAAAAGTACGAAGAATGTTTTTTTAAACTTATATGGCATGAATGGATTTTTAAAACATTATTTCCAAGAAGCTTACTTTACAAGTTTTCAAGTTTATTTTTAATAAAATTCTTTTAGTTTAAAGTTTTATGACATGTTAAGAAAGGAAAAATGTTTTTAAAGAACAAAGGATATTTTCCTCAAGAATTCATTTCATGTGTTTTTTTTCAAAACTATTTTCCATCTAAGATGACGTTATTTGATATGTATGTTTCAAGTAAAATGTCTCTATGATTTAAATGGTTTCAATTTTATTATGATAAAATGATATCAATTGTTTATGGATTATGATGGCATGATGTTTAAGAATCCCATTTTATTACATGGGTTATGCAATGATGTATGATTTATGATTTTGTGGCACACATAAGAATGGTATCATTATGAGATGGGTGGGACATATATCTCCCTCCAATGCATTGGATAAAGATTTTATATCTCATGAGATAGACATGGCTGGAACAGAAGGTTATACCGGTTCGGTGAAACAGGACTGAAACGAGGGTGACTCGGTTCAGAAAGGGACTTTGTCCACTAAGATAGTCTTGGCAATGAGTCTTGGCTAACAAGAAATGATTCTCTATGATTGTTTGTGTATGCCACAAAGTTTCATGTTTTATTTTATGATTATTGTGATTACATTTCACTGCCATGATTTATCCCATGTTATGAAATTATGATCTCTTTTTCAGGTTAAGATTTACAAAAGTTATGTGCTTATGTATATGATGTGATTGATATTTCTTTTGTTTACCCTTACTGAGCATTTGAGATCACCCTTTTATGTTTTCTTTTACCCAGGATATAAACAAAGGTTCTAGGTATTAAAAAAAAGAAGATCTTTATGGGAGATGTTGAAGATCTTTCACCAGGATTAGAAGATTATATTCTGAGTTTCCAAAGACACTAAAATATTACGATCCTTGTGTGTGTGTTTTTGTTATGTACTAAGTATTCCACAAATGTAATTTAATTTCAATGTATGTCAAGATACAGGTCTCTACACATTATCTTCTTATATCATTTTGAAAATAATTGTTTGTTATTACCCTTGTTTTGTGTGTTAACTGCTTCATTATTCTATGCACAGTTTTCCATGTAAGTCACGATTATTATGAATAAAATTCATATAAATAATATAAAAATGATATTAAGTTAATAGATAATATTTTTATTCATTAAAAAAATATTAGTTTCACTATTTAATGGATAAAGTGAAGAATGAATCTTATCACATCATGGAGAGGGTAGGCCATACAGATGCACAAGCAATGTTATCATTCCCTTAATGGTGAATGGATAAGGAATTGAATGGTATGATATTTATAAGTAATCAATATCATTTCATATTTAATATTTATATACATTATATACATCATTATTCCCATCCAAATAAATTGGTTATTAAACAAATTTCCCCACATCGTGTAAATGAAAAGCAATATGTACACATGTGTGGTGATTTTATATTCATTAGGATGGATAAATCATGGAATATGATTTTCCCATAGTCATAATAACATCTCCTAATATTAGTTGTACATTATTTTTTACATTATAATAGATACAACTAATAAAGATGAAGTATAAGAATAAATTATCTCTGATGAGTTGGTAAAAATGATTACCTCTTCTTCAGTGGGATCCCATTAGATTTCTTCTTAAAGGGTTAAGATATGGTTTTTTTGAATACCAAGGCCTCTATAAATTTTTAAAATATATTTTTAAAATAAATTATCAGGTTTTAATCTATCTATAAGGCTCAATGTGGTGTGGGGGTGTGAAGGAGGTGGCGCCCCTCTATAGTTTAGGCGAGGGTCACTTTTGGACATTCTAAAAAGATTAAATTAATAAACAATAATTTGCAATTAAATAAGTCTCTAATGTGACTTATATAAAAGATAATATTATTATGGGTCAAAATAAATTCAATATATTCTTTATAGGAAATTATATGTAACATTCATACCCATGTCATTTGGAATTAACCATTAATTAATTCCTTCACTTATTACCATAAAAACATATGTTTTTTTTACATCAGAGTTAATATACATACGCTAAAAGGAAAAAAGAACCATAAATGGATCATTTATGACATTTTTATCTTTATCACAATAATTTTTAAAAAATTTATATTTTTATGAATTTTATATCATTTAAAACTATTATTTATTTTAAATATCATTAATGTCTGTTTTGAAACTATTCATTTATTGAAATTTTAAAAAATATTAATAAACAATATACATAACAACCCTACTTTTTATTACACTCTTAAACGTGATCTATGAAATAAAATCCTCACAGGATACAATATATAATATTGATAGGTTTAGTCTCTTTGGGGCATAGTAATAATAAATAGCATCTTTTAACGTAAAACACCCAACATCTTTTTTGAAAACGTCCTGTACATGACCACTACATTCCCTCATACTTAGAATTGCATGTGATAACTTGGGGACATGCCTAAGAAAAGGGTGATATATAAAGCCCAGTAAAGGAATAAACATGGAATAAGAAGAGGAATACAATACATGTCATACAATAGGCATATCAAGGGATCACAAAAGAAACATGAACATCAATGCATGATAAAGCATGATAATCAAAACATGGAAATGTGACAACAACACTTAACATGGAATTATCATGAGCCAAGGCTCATTGCACAAGGTGCACGAGTAAACCATCATTTCACATGAAGCACGAGTAAACCCACGTTTCACTTAAATTATCACGAGTCAACACCCATTGCATTTGACGTATCAAGATACTATACTTTACCCAATGCATTAGAGCGCTATTAGGGCGCACTCTTCATAAAAATTTCATTTCATGCATATGTGTTCCACATGGATCATATAACATGTAATCAATCGACATCATAAGTTATTCCATGATTATTTAATATGGAACAAATACATGAAAATACCATAAAATAGGTATATGTGCATAAAAGTTAATACCCTTGGTAGAGACATAGGTATGGTATTCACTACACAATGATCTTGGCTTGTAAAAACAAGGTGCAATTTTAACAGCATAACAATGTGACATAAGGATTCAAGAAAATAGTTTATGAGATAGGAAAGGGTATCTCTTCATATGTACATGAAATGGAAAGTAAGGGCATCATATGGATACATGTCCCAATGAATGTAATGTTGATCCAATAAGGTTTCCTTATGACATTTCCTTTCCTTCTTGTTTGGGGGAGAGTGTTGGGTCAATAAGGTTTCATTATGACCCTTCTATTCTTTTATGTTTTGAAAATCACAAACACCCTATCTTGAGGCAAACATCATTTTTCATAATATTTCCATTAATAAGGATAATTTTCCTTCCCCAATGAAATTTTATCCTTACCATGTTTTCATTGTTCATGTCATAATCTAACTCATTTCACTTCAAAGTGTAAACTTCGGTTTCACATCTTAAATCATAGAATCATATAAATACTTAGATATGGAGAATTCTGTTTTTAGGATCCAAATTCAGTTTTCGAATTCTTTGAAAGTAGACTCTGAAATTTCTTAATTCGGATTCTGAATTCTCTGAATTCGGACATTGAATGTTCTATGTTCGGACGCTGAATTACTTAGAATTCATACTCCGAAATCTATTTTTCCATAGACTTCAAAAAATAAATTTGGTTGAGAAACCATATTTTTACTTACACAAGTTTGAGTCACTAAACGATGTTGTGAATTTTGTTATTTACTAACAGAATTTTGAGTGGAAAATATATAGGTCCCTCCAAAATTAATATAAAAATATGACCATTAGAGAGGGATCTGACCTATGAAGATGTACCTAAAAATAGAAGCTCATTTGAATGAGCTCAGAAATTTTGGCCTTTTGGATAAATGATGAACCGTTCTTCCAATCTAGGGATTACATGCTATAGAGAGAGGCTCTTTCAACTCTCAGTGCTTTGTGCAGATGTCGTGAATAACTTGTTTGTGTGTGAACAACTTTTTTAGACTTGCTTCGTGTAGAATCTGATCGTGTTCTTCTGGGTTTGGAAGACATAGGTTATAATTTCTTTCTAAATTGAGGATTTTGGGGATAGAAAAAAAAGACTCAAATATTTTTATCGAGGGATTACCCTGGTGTGGGTAGTACATACTTTCTTGAATGTATAAATCAAGAGACCTTTATCAAAGGTTGTTGTATACCCTACTCTTTGGGTTAAAATATTTACTACTTCTCATTTGTATTGTTTCAATTTATTTTTCAATTGTATCTTGATTTATAAGGAATTTATAACTATCTTATACTTTCTTATACTTTTACTCTGATTAGATAAGATTATATTCGCTTTAAGGTAGAGTATTTGTTTTTGTAAACTTTTTTTATGTTTCTTTTCAAAAACAACATTTCCGGAATCTTTTAATATTTTAGAACTAGTTTCATTTCTGGAAACACATTTCTAGAATTTAATTTTTAGAACTACATTAATGGAATCACGAAAATTTGTAGAGCATAGAGGTCTTGTGATTTTACCTTGTTTAAAATTGTTAAACAGAAATGTTTTTTAAGAACATTAAAGGTTCTGAAATGAATTTTTAAAGTATTGAATTCACCCCCCCCCCCCCTCTTGTATATTTAGCATCTACATAATTATTTTGATACTATAATCAGTATCCAGGATCTTACAATTGGTATCAGAGGACTGGTATCTGAAATACTTATATCCACATATAAGTTTTCTTGCTCAGGTTTTTCATTATTCTATATTTTCCATTCTTTGGAATTTTCATCCTTGTTTCTGAACTTTTTTTACTAACTAGATTGTGTGGATCGATTTATTATTTAAGATGGCATGAATTATTAGTGGTTTAATTGATAATCCTAATCCTACTAGAACCAAAAAAATTTATGGGAATGATTATGAGTATTGGAGAGATCATATGAATACTATTGTCATTAATAATGGAGTGGAAAACTTTTTTATACTTACTGGAGATTACAAGATTCCGGATACGGATGTCCGAACATTTACTGATAATGATATGTCTGAATATCAACTAAACTATATGTTATGCAATACTTTGTTGTGTTCCATGACCAGGAATATATATAGCCAAATTTTTCTTGTGAAGCTACAAATTTTTATTTGGAAGAAACTTTAATTAACTCATTTTGGAACTTCAAAAGTTATTTAAACTTGAAGCGCTATTCTTAGAGTTGTGTACCATGGTTTTTATTTCCATACGGAGAACCTATATGTAAGGTACAACAGAGATTAATGACTATTGTCATCAACTTACAATCTATGGGTGAAAAGGGTTTGGATGATGAGGCAATTGTGGATAAGATTGTTGACATCACTCCAAATGAGTGGGAATCATAGAGAATAGTTGTTGATGAAAATAGAAATGTCTCAATGATCAATCTAGATGAGATTTTTGGAAATACTCTTAAACATGATACTAGAATTAAGAGATATGGTGACAATGTTAATAAGAAAAATGGGAATGGAAGTGTTTCTTTTAAAACTACTTTTAATATTATGAAATCCAAGACTCCTGAGAGTGTTAGAATATCTAAATAAAAGAAAGTCACTATTTTATATGAATCAAGTGAAAGTTAACATTATGATAATGAACTAGATAATATTTCTCAAAGGATTTAAAAGATAGTTGGGCAGAAGAACATTCAATATTAACAAAAAAAGAAATATGGTAATGATAAGAAAGATAGGGAACTGACATGCTATAAATATTGATGAACTGGTTATATCAGACTTGATTTTCCCTTACTTAAAAAAAGATACAAGAAGGAAAGTAATTCTGAGAGAAATAAGAAGATGTTCTATAGATCCAATCATAATAATGTATTAAAATCCAGTAACACTTATATTGTCAGTGGTGGAGATTCTTATGATGATTCTTTAGAATATGAATCTTCTGAGAAAAATAATATTGTTTTAATAGCCCTTGATCCATTACAAAATCAATGTTATATGACTAAGGTATATACTGCTGAATCTTTAAACCACATGTATTTGAGTGAAAACTTTCATGATAAATATTTTCTTCAAATGAAGAATCTTCTTCATCAGTTAATGATAATGATTTTCCTACCTATGAGGATGTTTCAAGGTTTCCTAAGTTCCTAGAAATAAGAAATTGTAATGTTTCTAAGAAACTCGAAATGGGATATTCTAAAGAATTTATTTTAACTAATGAAAATTTGGATCATACCAAATATCTTGATAAGTAAAATGATGTTTTAGGAAATCATTCTAAGAAACTTGAGGAAACTAAATCTAAGAATGATAAGCTTTCTAATGTTATTAAAAAACTATTTCTAGAAAAAAGATGTTTTGGTGGATAAACATAACTCTAAGTCTATTATTCTAGATGATAGGAATTTAGTCCTTAAACTAAAGACTAAAATTTTTTATTTGAAGAAATTTTTTGGAAATTTTACTTCTATTAAGGTAAATTTTGACAATATACATTCTCATATCCGACCCCATGGTAATACTCAAGGATTATGTTTTTCTCATGAAAAACCTGTTTTTAGAAACAATTTTTTAGTTCCTCCAAGAGCCCGTTTTTGTACTAAATATCGAAGTGGTGGGCATTGTAAGAAGAACTGTTCTTTTAAATATTTTTCAATCCCTTGGGTTTCATAAATCTTAATTTTCTAAAAAAACATGGATACCCAAAAAAAATTTGTCTAACAATTCATGATCCAAGATGATTTTGATTCCGAATGTCTAACTGCCTTTTTTTCAAGAAAATAAAGATATATAAAAAAATACATGGTACATGGATAGTGGATTTTCCAAGAATAAGACTGGTAACAAAAACATCATTGAAAATATTATCAAAATAAACAGAGGAAAAATAACTTTCCGATATAATGCAAGGGAGAAATTATTGGTATAGGTAACATTTTTCTTCCTGGAAAAACAATTATGTCAAATGTTTTATTTGTTAAGGGTATTAAAAAAACCTCACTAGAATAAGTAAATTATGTGATGAAGTTTACCTTGTGAATTTTAGGAATGACATGTGCTTAGTACACAATTCCAAGGATGATTTTAATCTTTCTACCAATGGGAAAGAGAATGTTTACACATTAAGCATTAAAGCCCTTAATAACCAAGATCTAACTTGTCTTAATGCTTTGTAAGATCATTCTTGGTTGTGGAATATAAGGTTAGGAAACTGTATCTTTAAAAATATATGAAAACTCTCTAAGAAAATAATAGTTAAGGATCTAATGGAGATTAGATTTGATTCTTCAAAAATTTGTGATCCTTGTCAATATTGGAAGAAACATAAAACAAGTTTTAAATCAATCGATGAAGTCTCAAAAACTGATGCAATAAAATTAGTACATATGGTTCTTTTTGTTCCAACACAAACTGGATGCATTGGTGGAAAATAATATGTATTTGTTTTAGTCGATGATTACACTAGATTTACGCGGGTCTATTTTCTAGAAAATTAATCTGATGTTTTTTCTTATTTCAAAACATTTAGAGCCCACGTAAAAAATGAGAAAAAAATCCTTTGAAAACTATTCATAGTGATCATGGAGGTGAATTTAAAAAATCTGATTTTGAAATTATTTATAGTAGAAAATGAATTACTCATAACTTTTCAGCACCAAGAACACCACAAAAAAAATGTTGTTGATGAAAGAAGAAATAGAATTCATTAATAGATAACAAGAACCATGTTGAGAAAATATTCGATAGCCAAACATTTTTGGTCTGAATCTATATTTACTGCTTGTTATACTATAAATCATGTTTTGATTAGACCATTCCTTAATAAGACTTCATATGAGTTATGGAATGGTAGAAAACCTAGACATTCTTAAAGATGATCTTCACAAATTCGCACCAAAATCTGATGAAGGGATTTTCTTATGCTACTCCACAATTTCTAAGGCATATAGAGTTATCAATAAAAACACATATACTGTGGAAGAAATAGTACTTGAAAAATTTGATGAAATTGATCCTTTTTTTAAAAAAACCACAAAATACATATTCAGATGTGTTTCTAGAAACATATTATCTACCATTTATAGAAGATCCTTCTAATAAGAAAAATGTTATATAAGATATTTATAAAACAATTACACCTGAATATTTCCTACCCTACGGTGATGAACAGGTTTTTCAAAACCCAAATCAATTGTTTCTTATGTATCATTCCAGTTATAGTATCATTGGTAATGTAAACCAACCTACAGAGACTTGAATTTCATTAAGATATTATGTAGAACATCTAGCATTAATTTCCCAAGTAGAACCAAAATAACACTGATGATGCTTTAGGTGATTAAGATTGGATAAAATTCATACACCATGAGCTAATGGAATTTAAAAGGAATAATGTTTGGACCTTTGTTGAATGACCTTAGGAATCTTCTGTTATTAGAGTAAAATGGGTTTTCAGAAATAAGTGTGATGAAAATGGAATCATTGTAATTAATAAAATTATATTAGTTTCTAAAGTCTATAATCAACATGAAGGAATAGACTATGAAGAATCCTATGTTTGAATAGCTGGACTTGAATCTATTCGTATTCTACTAGCCTTTGCAGCATTTTTAAATTTCAAACTTTACCAAACAAATGTAAAAAGTTATTTCCTTAATGGTAATGTTCAAGAGGAAGATTTTGTGGAACAACCCCCTGGTTATGAATATTAAAAACTTCTTGAACATGTTTTACAACATACCAAAGATTTTTATGGACTCAAACAAGCCCCCCGATCTTGGTATGATATAATTACATGATTTTTGCTTCAAAATAATTATGTTAAGGGAAATGTTGATCCAATGATTTTTATAATGAATGATAAGAAAACAATTTTTCTTGTTCAATTTTATGTTGATGACATTATATTTGGTTCAACTCCGCAATCCTTAACTGATTATTTTATAGATCTAATGAAACATGAGTGTGAACTGAGTATGATGGTTGAGTTAACATTTTTCATAGGTTTTCAAATTTATCAAAAACCATAAGGAATATATATATCCCAACATAAGTATATTAAAGGTCATTTTAAAAATTTATGTATATGACAACACTAAGAGTATAAGTACTCCCATTGGTATCAAAAATTCAGTTGATCTTGATGAAGCTGGGAAACTAGTACATCCAATATCTTTTAGAGGATTGATAGGAAGTATACTTTACATGATATCTAGTCATCAAGACGTAATGTTTTCAGTATACTTATGTACAAGATATCAATCCAAAAATTAGGAATCTCATTTAAAGGCAGTGAAAAGTATTTTTTTCTACTTAAAGGGAACCATGGATCTTGGACCCTTTTATACTTCTAGAAATTATTTTGTTTTAAAGAGTTTTTCGGATGGAGACATTGGTGGATGTAGAATGGATAAGAAATGTACATCTAGAACTCTCCATTTCTTAGGAGATTCATTACTTTCTTGGTCATGCCAAAATCAACACTCAGTTTCACTTTCCACTACTGAAGCTGAATATTGAGAAACATGATGTTGTTTTTCTCAGGTATTGTGGATGCAACACACACTCACTGATCACGACATGAGTTTTACCGAAACAAAATTTTTTGTGATAATACCAGTGCCATTTCCCTAACTCAAATCATTTCACATCACTATCCTGCAAAAAAATAGATATTAGGCATAACATTCTTAGGGATCACACAAAAAAGAAGATATAATTCATTAATTTATGGAAACATAGGATAAACATGCAGATATTTTCACAAAATCATTACCATCCGATAAATTTTAATACCCTAAACAGATGTTAGAAATGGTAATTGTAAGGTAATATTTCTTGTTAACTTATTGTTGAAACCAATCTCCTTACAGTAAATAACTCCTTTTCATAGGAGGATTACATTTTTTTGTTATATTTTAAATTTTTTTCCCATAAACATTTAATTATTGTCTATAATTTTTTATAGTCTAAAATATTTCGTAGTCAAAATTTTTTCGAAAGTCTAAAAACTTTTCATAGTCTCGATTTTTTTTGTAATGAAGTTTTTTCTACTAAAAATATTAATAATGATTATTTTAATACTAAAAATTTTCATAATGTAGTTTTTCATATCTAAAATTTTTGTAAAAACATATTTTCGTAGTCAAGGTTTTCATAATCAATATTTTTGGAATATAAAGTTATTCAAGAAGAATTTTCATCTTTACAAATAATCATCTTTGGAATCTAGAAGGTATGCTTCCTTTATTAGATTTTATTAATCTTCTTTTACTTATTGGTGTTTTCATTATGTTTTAAAAAATATCGGATTCACTTTTCCTTAAATTGAAATAATTTTTTTCAAAAAAACCTGAAAAGATAAAATTTAATCAAAATCCATCTTCGGATGTCATCTCAACCGTCACCTCAAACACTAATTTAATAGACCCCCGATGGTAGTCCCACATCGAAACTAAAGACTTCATATGCTAGAGATCTGACCCTCCTACATAAGCTTGTTCTGAATCGTCAATGTTTCCTCAGCTTCAAAATTCTATTGAAGCTTCGTCTCAAAAATAAATGTCATCCATAAAGGAAATCATTGAATTATTGGTTAACAGAAAAATTTTTGTTCATCCAAATTTATTCACTAAGTATGATTCCATTATCTATAACAATATAAAGCTGAATGGCTGGGAGAGTGTTTTCATTTCGAAACCGAATGCACATGATTCGGTGTGTCCGGAGTTGTGGATTGAATTCTACGAGACCGTATCATTCTTCAAGGAAGAAGGCAGGATAAAATTGTCTTTCAAGTGTTAAGGGAAGACATATTCTCTTTCATATTCCAAGGTTTCTAGTATGATTGGAATTTCATATATTGGAGAAGTAGAGTTCTGCACACATAAGTTGTTTGATGATCAAGGATGTTTTATAAAACTAAAAGACATGGATTGTCTAGGTCTTTCAGAGGTCAACAATCCAAAGATTCTTCACCTGTCTACATATTTTTTTATTCTTGAATTTTTGGTTCAAGGATTCATCATTCTGAGAAAAGATGAAAATCATACATTTAAGAAGAGTGACATATACATTCTGGAATTCCTGGTTAACTTATGCAAGTTAATCTTGGTCAAGCATATTTGGGTTATGATTGAGAACATAAACAATTGGAATCTGAAGGCTCATATTATTATGTATCTGGCCATTCTATCAAAGTTGATTGTTCAGTGTTTAGAATCCTTTAATATTCCATTCCTATATATGTAAATAAATTTCAAAGTCATGTTTCTGAGTGATGACGCCTTGAGAAGGATAAAATTTTGTTTTTCTAAAGAACCGGATTAATTTTATGATTTTCCTAAAGGGTAAGTTGAAATTTTTTCAATGAAACAGGATGTAGCTGAAACCTCTAAGAGGGGTGGAAGGAAGTGGAATCCGAAATAAGTGGAAGAGAAGGAAAAAATCCAGTGGAAATGAATATTCAGTTCGCACCCTTGAATCCAAAGAAAAAAAGCTTATCTTGATGAGGTTGTGGCTAAGTGGAGGGAAGAAAAGAAAAATCAGATATAAAGGGACCCTATGTTTTTCATGGACTCTACTAAGGCAAAATAATTGATGGAAAAGGAAGCTGAAGTGCTTGAGAATTAAGAGGAAGAGAATAAAAAGATGAAAAATTTGTCCGAGGAATAGATAGTCTAATCACTTCTGAAGGTTGCTGAGAAAGCATCCATGAATTTTCCGGTATCAGAATCCTTCCTGATAAGACAATTAACAAAGACTCCAGAAAAGAAGTTTGGGACTCCAAAATAAGTCTATGAAAAAGAAGTAGATGAGAAATAAGTTGAAGAAAAATAATTATAATAAAAAGAAGTACATGAAAAGAATTAGAAGAAAAATAAGTATAATAAAAATAAGTAGAAGAAAAATAAGTAGATGAAAAAGAAGTAGAAGAAGAGGAAGAAGTAAGTGGTGATATCGATGACTTGATAAAGCTAGTATAAGTTTTTAATAAGAAGGAAATACCTTATGAAAAATTATCATTCCGAAACTCAAAATCCAAGTCTTCAAAACATTTTACACCCGGAATAGATGAGAACGGTGACGAAGAAGTGAACAAATTGTCTAAAGAGAATAGTAGTAACCATGATTTCACTCTTCCAGAGGATGCTCAGGCAGCAGTTGAGAAGGAAGAGGTAGATGAAGGTAAAATTGTGCAACTATCTGATAGTGAGCACTAATCACCCAATCAAGAAGAGGTAATTATGAAACATGGTAAGGAAAAAACGGTGTTTATTGATACACCTAGAAGATTAATGTTGAAGAAGAAAGAAGTGGGTGCTTTATCAAAGAAGAAAGCTGCTGATATAGAAAAAGAATCCTCACCAAGAAAAATCTCTGATTCAAAATCATCCTCTCTAGGACATGATTTTCTATTCCAGTCCTTGAAAAAGATTTTTGGAACTATCCCTATATTTCCAAGCATATACTCTAGATGCCAGATGATTCAATATACCTTAAATAAATAGTTGGACTCAGTATCCATGGTGATAGATAAGTGCATAAAACATGATGCTGAATTCAAAAACATTTTCATAAACTACAAATCCCACAAAATATCATGCAAGAGGATGACTAGATGGTCAATGAAAACTATGGAAGACATGAGAATTCTTGATGAGTTTCAAGATAATTTCACGTATGCATTTGAAACCGAAGATAATAAGATTAAATATCTCACCATGCCTTTTAAAGAAAAGTTATCTCATGATGAAAATAATCGGAAGCAAGAAGTAAAAGATCTGAATGAGAAGTTTTTTTCAGTGCCTTAGAGTTGTAAAAGAGAAAATAATCTCATGATTGAGATAAAAGAGAATCTTTCATAGTAGTAAGAATCCTTGAAGGCTCATGGAAAGGATCTTAAGGCTCAGGATGAAAAAATAAAAGCCTTAGAAAACAAAATAAAAAATCAAAATCTGCTTCACAAACATGTAGAGGAGGATCAAAAGGAACTCAAGAAGCTCAAAACCATAGTGAAGAGGTTGATGCTGAAGGATAAGGAAGGATAATATTGTTCAGTTATGATCTTTTGTTGTATTTCTTACTTGTATAAATTTTTCCAATCCTAATGAAATATTTGGTTGCTCGTGTTTTGGTTGTTTAGTGCTATATTTTTGGTTCCATATTTTCTGTTCAATTCCCATTAATATTTTTCCAAAATCACAAATGGGAGAAAGGAATTTTAAAAATGAATACAAAGTAAAAGAATAAATTTCCCCATGTACAGGGGAGTTTAGCTAAGGGTGAGTTCTTATCCCAGAAGAATTTCATATGGAATAAAATGCTATGTCTCAATCCGAAAATCAAGAATAAGATCCTTAGTATTTCTAGAGACTAAGGTGGAGTTAGTCGTATTCATCATTTCCCATGTGTTAAGGCATATATTTTTAATTTACAAGTCCATGAAATTTCTACGTCCATATATTGTTTTTCGTAAGGATATTTTTGATTTCCAAAAAGGGGGAGATTGTTGAGTCAATAAGGTTTCTTTATGACTTTTCCATTCCATTATGTTTGGGGATGATTGTTGAGTCAATATGCTTTCCTTATGACTTTTCAATTCCTTTATGTTATGAAAATCACAAACACCCTATCTTAAGGAAAACGTAATTTTCCCTAAGATTTACCTTAATATGGAAATTTTCTGTTCCCCATGGAAAATTTATCATTACCATGTTTTCATTTTTATGTCATAATATAACTCATTTTATTTACAAGTGTAAAATTCGTTTTCACAACTAAAACCATGGAATCTTATAAATACATAGATATAGATGATTCTATTTTCTGGATCTGAATTCAGGTTCTGAATTCTCTGAATTTAGACTCTGAACTTTCTAAATTCAGATTCCAAATTCTCTGAATTCAGACTCTGAACATTCCATGTTTAGACACTGAATTCCTTATAATTCAGACTCGGAGTTTTATTTTTACTTTTACTCTAAAAAATGAATTTGGTAGAGAACCCATATTTTTAATTTCTCTTGTTTGAGTCAAAAAATGATGTCGTGCAATCTATTATTTACTAACCGTTGTTTGAGTATCATGTATACAGGTCCCTCCAAAATTCAAGGAAAAATATGACCGTTGGAGGATAGAGCCAACCATTGAAAATGTGTTTATAAATAAGATCCCATTTGAACGAGATCAAACCTTTTGGACATTGGTACAGCTAATGAATTGTTCAACAAATATAGAGATTACATGCTATAATGATAGGCTCTTTAAACTCTCAGTGCTTTGTGCAGTTTTCATGAACATCTTGTTTGGGTGTGAATAACTAGTTCAGACTTTCTTCATGCAGACTCTGATCATGCATATTGTGGGCTTCCGGGTTTAGAAGAAAAAGGTTCAGATTTCGTTCTAAATCGATGGATTGCGGGGATAGAAAAACAGGCTCTGATATTTTTATTGATGGCTTATCCTGGTGTGGGTATGACAGAAATTTTGAAAGTATAAATCAAGATACCATTATACAAGAGTGTTGGATACTCTACTCTTTGGGTTAAAAGATTTGTTACTTGTTATTTATATTCTTCCATGTTTGTTTTCCACTATATATTAATTGATAAGGAAATTATAACTATCTTATACTTTCTTATACTTGTACTCTGATTAGATAAGATTCTATATGCTTTAAGGTAGAATATTTGTTTTTGTAATCTTTTGTTATGTTTAATTTGTGGAACCTGACTCCCAGAATCTAGTTAGTGTGTAGAACTAGTTTCATTTCTAGGACCACATTTTTAGAATTTCATTATCGGAACTACATTTCTAGAATAAAGAATGTTTGTATAACATAGAGGTTTTGTGAATTTACCTTATTTAACATTGTTAAACATAAATGGTTTTAACAAAAATTAATGGTTCTGAAAAAATTTGTAAAGTATAAAATCCCCCCCCCCATGTATATTGAGCATCTATATAATTATTTTGATACTATAGTCAGTATCAGCGATCCTACACATTATTGAATTTACATGCATAATACAAAAGAATTACTTGTATGGAAACGAGGAGAGAGGAATCCATCACGGAATTTTGGCAATGTAATAGGTGTACATGGGAGGATTTAATGATAGATGATTGGATCTCCCATCATCCAAAAATAAAGAGGAGTGTATGGGGGAGGTGTGAAATCGTACCCCAACATTTGTTATTAAAAAGAAAATGGCATAACAACATAATGAAAAATAGACAAAAATGAGAAAGGAAGAAATCCCTTGCATGGTAATGTTATCCAAAAGGCTTGGGAGAGGCTTGATAGAGGCTTATTGGGAGCTTGGGGAACCTTGGGGGATTTTAGAGAGAAGAGGGCAGGGGTTGGTTGATCTTCAAAGGCTTTGACTGAAGAAGAAGTGGGATCTTGGGTGTGTTTATTTAAGAAAGAAGAGTGAATTATTTATTATTTTGGTATGGTACACCTCTCATTAAAATAATCAATACCAAAAAACCTCCCATGTTTTTTGCCCATTTTTGTTCCAATGGATGATCTTCTTAAAAAAAATAGGGTTGCTTATGTGAAGTTGAGTCACACTATCAAGGAAAACAATTTTAAAAGACCAAATGATTTATAAGTCCTGGAGGGTCCCCAAATGCTTTGTAAAATAAATCAATCAAATATAAAATAACATTATTTTTATGATAAAACATATATTGGCCAAAAATAATGTTTATAGTGTTATATTACCTCACTATCGGGTCATTATGATGTCATAAAACACGTTATATATTTAAACCGTATTTAATTTTTACCCAAAAATTCTATTGTCTCAGAAAATTATGAAAAATTTCACCATTGGATAATATTGATGTCCTGATTTCAAAAATAATATTCATTTTATATAAATAATTTTATAAATATGTGAATTTTTACATAAAAAAAACTAACAATTACCGAAAATTCATGGGTTTTGACAAAAACTGTTTTCAAACCTTAATAAAAATTACTATTGCATGGATAAAATTATATGATCATTTATATTTAATAAAAATTAATTCAATAATAATATTTTATTAAAATAAATTTAAATTCAAAAATCCATTAATTCATCAAAATAGATTTCTTAGTTGAATAGTAACTAAAAATACTATTTGTACCATTTACAAAGTAGAAATAATAAAATTAATGTATATTCATTATTATATACAAAAATAATGCACATATTAATAGTTTTAATTTATTATTACATAACCAATTATAACACCCACATAAGACCATATGGTAAGGTGTGCGATGGTGACCAACTCTTGGGGTGGCTCATATAACATTGCTCGGGTGGTAATCTCTATCAACATCTATATCTCTCGTAGGTAGTTTTTCTAGATCTTAATGTATCCATGCTCAACTTGGGCTTGGTCAAAAGAAAACCCAATGACGCCACCTCTTTTCTGATCTTTGACAAATGGGCTTCATATGCGGCAAGTCTACATGATGAGGCTATTGCTTCCTTTGTCTGAGTATATTTGTATACTTTAAATCCGTATATTTATACTAAATTATAAATCACTACTCAATGGATATATAAGCAACGATCAAAATACATAATGGAATTTTAAAATCTAGAAACATAAAACCAATGATGTTCATATTTTATATAACCATAATAAGACATTTAATTAGATCAAGAAGAATTTTCATTAATGAATGTTTGGGTCATTACAATCTTCCACCTGTAGGAAATTTCTCCCTTGAAATTTCCTTTTCCCACACTAAAATAGATGTGGGTGACTTTTCTTCATCACTTCCTCTGATTCCCAAGTCACTTCATCAAGCATTTAGTTTATCCACAACACCGTGACAAGAGGCATTGTCTTATTTCATAGAAATTTTTCTCTACGATCTAAGATCATCATTGGTTTCTCCTCGTAAGAAATATCATCATCTAACTATACTACCTATGAAGAGAGTACATGTGAAGGGTCTGGTATGTACTTACTTAAGAGGGATACATGAATGAAATCATGTACTTTGGCCATGTTATGTGTATGTGCTAGTCGATAGGCAATAACCCCGAAAAGATCAAGAATATCAAAGGGGCCAATTTACTTAGGACTTAACTTCCCATTACTTCAAAAACTCATGACCTTCTTCCCTAAAGATATTTGTATAAAGAATATGTCTACAACTTTTAACTCATGGTCTCATCTACAATTATCTGCATAACTCTTCTGTTGACTCTGGGCTGCCTTGATATGCTGGTGAATGGTTTTTACCTTCTCCACTATTTCTTCAACCAATTCTGGTTCTAGAAGCATACGCACACTGACTTCATCCCAATAGGCATGTGTTCTGAACCTCTTCCCAAATAGGGAATCATAATGTGCCAATGAGAAATTCTCCTGAATTGAGATTAATTGTGAAAACTTTGTAATACGATCCACAACAACCCATATTTCATTGTTGTCTTTAGATGTCTTCGAAAGTCCGGTGACATAGTCCATGGTGATTTTCTCCCATTTCCATGCTGGTATGGGTAACGGTTGCATTATCCCCTTAGACTATTTTCTATCTACCTTAACTTACTAACACACCATGCACTTTGATGTATACCCAACAATCTCTTTCTTCATATTATCCCACTAATAATTCTCTCGGAGATTTCGATACATCATTGTGTTTCCTAGGTGAATAGAGAAATTTGAACTATTTGCATCATCTCAAAGTTCCTTCAAAAGGTCTAAACATGATGGAACACGTGGTATTTCCCCAAATCTCACAATTACATCACTATTAACATTGAACCCAAAGGAATTTCATTTTCTTGTAGCTTCCACTCTGTTCTGAATTCCCACATCATCCTTTTGTTCATCCTTTAACCTTTCCGAAAGTAACGATTGAGAAATAATTTGTGAAGGGATTGATGATTTTCCCTTCGTTATGATTCACATTTCCATCTTCATCATAAATGAAGATTGGGTACCTCTCAATTCTCATCAATGATAGAATTGTTGTGTCCTTTCTACTTAGAGACTCTTCCCCGTTGTTTTCTTTCCCAGAGTGGTAATGGATTGAGCAGTCATAGTCTTTGATCCGCTCTAACCAACTTCATTGGCACATGTTAAAACCATTCTATGTGAATATATACATGAGGCTTTGTGTTCCATATATATTTCACTCTTCTCCCCAAAGAGATAATGGCGGCAAAATTTTAAAGCGATGATCACCACAGCAAACTCTAAATAATGTTTTGGATAATTCTTATCATGAACATTCAATTTCCTTGAAGTATAGGCAATGAATTTTTAATTTTTCATCAACACAAATCCTAGGCCCTTCTTCAAAGCATCATTGAATACCACAAAAAGTTCTCCACATGTGGGTAAAGTGAGAATATGCACAGTGATAAGCCTCCTTTTTACCCCTTGAATCATTCTTCGTACTCATAACTCCATGAAATCTTTACTTCGTTCTATGTTAGCTTGGTAAGAGGGATGGAAAATCATGAGAAATTTCTCATGAATCATTGATAATATCCAGCTAACCCAAAGAAGCTACTGATATCAGTTACCGATGGTGGTCTTAGACCTCCCTCAATTGAATCTTTTTTGGATGGATCCACAGATATCCCATTTCTTGTGATGATATAACCCATGAATGAGACCACATTCAACCAAAACACACATTTGTTTTAATTTTAATAGAAATTACTCTTCTGAAAGGTTTCTAGTACAATTCTTAGATGCTCCTCATAATCATTATTTGTTTTGGAGTATATCATAATATCAACTATAAATACTACAACAAATTTTTCAAGGTAATCCCAAAAGACTATTCCTCAAGTCCTTGAAGATTGCAGGTGAATTAGTGAGTCCAAAAGTAATTACTATGAATTCATAGATCCTGTATCTTTTACAAAAAGTAGGCTTAGGGATATCTTCCTTTTTCTCCCTTAGTTGATAATATCCAGACCGCAAATCCACCTTATAGAAGTATTGTGCTCTACATAGCTAATCGAACAAGTAATCAATTATTGGGAGAGGATACTTGTTCTTTATCATGATTTTGATAAGATAATGATAATCGATGCAAAGGCCCATTGACCCATCCTTCATCTGGACGAAGAGGACTGCTGCACCCCATGGTGAAGCACTTAGGCGTACAAACCCTTTATCCAGTTTCTTCTTTAGTTGTTTCTTCAGATTCTCATTCTCCACAATAGCCATTCTATATGGAGTCTTGGATATTGGAAATTCCCAAGGTATAATATCAATTGAGAAGTCAAAATCCCTTCTAGGAGGAAGACCAGAAAATTCTTCAGGAAACACTTCGGTAAATTCCCTCAAAATAGGCATGCCTTCGAGGATTGTTTCCTCTTTAGAATCAATCATCTGAGATAGAAATTTGTTCTCATAGGGTAGTAATATCCATTCATGAGATGATAGAGCTAAATAATATTCATATTCCTCCTTGCACTAGTATAGAATTGGGGGATGATTCTCCACATGGATAGTGATTTCCCTCTCACAGAAATTTATGTTGGCTCTACTTATGGAAAGCCAATACCTGCTAATAATTACAGAAAATGCCACCAGAGGGAGTATGATGAGGTTCGCTGGGAAATTAAATCCACATATTATGACAGGGGAGTAGTTATATTCATGGGATGCAATTATTGACCAATTTTTTGTACTCACCAACATCTTTACTTCCATGTTTTTTGGTGGTGTAGGGATTATTCTACTGGACTTTTCAGATATAAAAGAATTCATAGAACATGAATAAAAAATCACATTCACTATTATTGAAATAACAACTTTCATACATATAACCACATCATTTTTGGGGTTCACTACGGCAGTAGTTATGGAAAAATCTCTCCCTTGGTGCCTTGGAGGTTGTTGGTTTCCTCGGAAATTAGATGGCATAGGGAACTAATTTTCAAGATGCCCTGGTTTTTTCAGTTGTAGAAATGAACAACACATTGAGGTTTGAATGAAGCATTCCTCTCTTCTATTACAGCTGTGGGTTTTTTCTTATCCGCAGTTAACAAGTAGTTTCATTTATCTTCCATACCTAAATCATTTCATTGTCCCCTTCAGGAAATTTAGGGGGTTCTTATTTCCGCACCATTGTCTAGTGGGGTTTTAGATCGTCTTAGAACCATTGGATTTATCCATTGGACCGCCAACATTGAAGTCCACCTTACACTTCTTATCCCCATGATAACCCTGAGATTTATTGATCTCCATTTCGACCTTGAGGTCACATCGGAAAATTATCTCATAGCTTTCGAAGTCATGGATCGCTAGTGCTTTCCATAGGCTAGGTTTCAACCCACCAAAGAAGTGGTCAACATTGCATTCGAGGGTAATGAAAAATCCGGATGTGTATTTTGCATTCCTTGTACTATTTTCCTCATATTCTCTAACATATTCATCGTCTTTTTTCATGAGGTCAAGGAAGTCCCTTTCCATATTATGTCTGAGGGTGCACAAAAAATACTTATCGAAACAAATATTCTAGAAATCCTTCCATTCCAATTCCCTGATCACTTCCTCAGGCTTCATATTTTTAATCAACATCCACTATTGATCGGATTCACCTTCCCTATGATAAGAATCCAGAAGAACTATCTCTTGTTAAGAACATTGAAGGATGAATAATATCTTTTCAATGGAGTTGATCCATTGTTCGGTGATTGAGAGATCAAATGACACATTAAAAGTAGGAGGCCTTTGTCTCATGAAGCTCTCGATAGTGATTTTTTATTTCTTCGGGGGGGGGGGGGTTGAAGGTTCCTCATGACACATGTTATTATTAAAATCTTGAGATAACTAATAGAGAAGTGTGAGAAAGTTTGGGATTCCCACTCCCATTGGATTGGGCATCTCATTTGTACATTCATCACATAGATCTCACATCAGTTGTTAGCCTAAGTCCTCTTATTAACGGCCATTGGCTGGAATAAAAATGAAAGTTAGGGACAACACATGATGGTTAATCCAAGGAAAAAACTGATGAAATATAAAAAACTTTTATGTCCTTAACTTATGAATCCATAGGCTATAATCTATGCTATCCATGATCTACTTTCTATCATATATTCTTTGGTGTATTTTTTTAATTCCTTTACTAAGGGTTAATACTGAGCTTATAAATTTACCAAAGAATATCCCCCTAGAGTGTTGTAACCAAGAATGCAGCAAGACCCATTTTTGTGCACCATTTCTCATTCACATCTATCTCAAAGCGGTGTTTTCAGGTTTACCCCTAGGATACATCTGCACCAGAGCCTCCTCTACCTGATCTTATCCAGACAGGGATTTATTTTCTTGATAAACCACTTACTCAATATTCACTAATACTTCGGGATGTTTTTATAATACTTATTCTTGTCTATATGTCTTCACTAGGGTTTTATAATCCTAATCCCAAAAATAACTAAACTGATCCTCTGATACCAACTATGAAAACCCTTCCCTTTATTACACACATAATCCTGATTTATTACATAAAATATTCAATTGATACAACATAGAATATCGAGAGGTATAGTGTCTTTGGGGATTAAGAACATTACATAATAGCATAGAATATAAAAAAAGCAGCATCATTATTGAAAATATTTTTTACATGACCACTTCATTCCCTCATATTTAGCATTGAATGAGATTACCTGAGGACATTCATAAGAAAAGGGTGATCTATAAAGCCTAGTATGGGAATAAAAATGGAATAAAATGTGTAATACAATACATGTTATAAAATATCCATATCAATTGATCAAAAAATAAACAGGAACCTAAAGGCATGATAAATCATTATAACCATAACATTGAAATGTGGAAACAACACTTAACATGGAATTAGCATGTGCCAAGGTTCATTGCACATGGAGCATGAGTAAACCCTCATTGCACATGAAGAAGAGGATAAACCTTGTTTAACTTTAATTAGAATGATTCAAAACCTATTGCACATGACATATCATGATAATATACTTTACCCAATGCATTAGAGAACTATCCGGGCACACCCTTCTTAAACATTTCATTTCAGGCATAACTGTTTCACATGGATCACATAACATGGAATCAATCAACATCATAATTTATTACATGATTATGTAATGTATAAAAAATACTTTAAAGTACCATTAAATAGGTATATGTTCATAAAAGTGAATAACCATTATAGATACATGGGTATGGTATTTGCAACAAAATGATCTTGGCTCGGAAAAAGGCAGTGCAATTTCAACAGCATAACAACGTGACATAAGGATTCATGAATATAGTTGGTGAGATAAAAAAGGTGTCTAATCATATGTACATGAAATGGATAATAAGGGTATATTATGGATACATTTCCCAATGCATGTAATGTAATTCATAGGCATAATACAAAACAATTACTTGGATGTAAAAGAGGAGAGAGAAATCCCTCACGGAATTTTGGCAGGGTAATGGGTGTAGAAGTGAGGATTTAATGAGAGAGAAAGGGGTCGCCCATCATCAAAAAATACAAATTACAGTATGGGCGAGGTGAGAAATTATGCAAAAAAAAATTAATTGAAAACAAAATGTCCTGAGAACTTAAAGAAAATTAGGCAAAAAATGAGAAAGGATGAAATCCCTTACTTGGAAATGTGATCCCATATGTTTGGGAGAGGATTGAGAGAGGCTTCATGGTAGCTTGGGGAACCTTGGGGGGAATATAGAGATATAAGGTCTGGGTTTGGTCAAACTCCAAAGGCTTTGAGTTAAGGGGAAGTGGGAGCTTGGGTGTGTTTAAATAGGAAAGGAGACAAAATTCTTTATTATTCAGGTTTGGGGCATCTCACATTAAACTAATCAATACCGCAAACCAGAACATGATTTTTTTCCATGGGTTTTCTAAAGGTAAGTGTAAAAACAATATTTTATAAGTCCAATGGGTGAACAGCTTCAAATAATTTGGTTTCTTATGTGGATGACAGTCACACATTCATGGAAAACAATGTAAAAGGACAAAATGTTTTATAATTCTTGGAGGGTGCACAAAAGATTTGTTAAATAAATCAAAAAAATAAAAAATAACATTATTTTAAGGGTAAAACATATATCATCTGAAAAATATATTTATAGTATTTTATTACCTCACTATTGGGTCACTATGATGTCATAAAACACGTTATATATTTAAACAGTATAGAATTTTTACCCAAAAAATCGACTGTCTCAGAAAATTATGAAACATTAACCATTGTATAATTTCGACATCCAGATTAAAAAAATAATATTCATTTTATCTACATAATTTTAAAAATAGTTGAATTTTGACATTTAAAATAAAAACTAACATTTACCTAAAATTCAAGGGTTTTGACAAAAACAGTTTTCAAACCTTAAAAAAAATTTAATTGCATTCAAAAAAGTATATGATAATTTATTTTTAATAAAATGTAATGTAATAAAAATATTTTATTAAAATATTATTTAATTAAAAAATCCATTAAATCATCAAAATATATTTCTTAGTTGAATATTAACTAAAAAGACTATTTTTACTATTTACAAAATAACAATAATAAAATGAATGTATATTCATTATTATATACAAAAATAACTCACATATTAATAATGCTAATGTATTTCTATATAAGCACTTATAACAACCACATAAGACCAAAGGGTAAGGTGTGTGATGGTGACTGGCTTTTGGGGTAGCTCAGATAACATTGCCCGGGTGGTAATCTCTTTCAACTTCCACTTCTCTTGTAGGTGGTTCCGCATGAGCTTAACGTAATCAAGATCAGCTTGGGCTTGGTCAATAGAAAATCCTAATGATGCCACCTCCTCTTCGAGCTCAGAAAATGGGCTTCATATAAGTCAAGTCTACTGAATGAGGTCATCGCTTCCTTTGTCTGAGTAAATTTGGATTTGTTAAAGTCCTATATTAATAATAATCATGAGATTATTGTTCAATGAATATATTAGCAACAGTCACAATTCTTAATGGTATATTAATATTCAAAAACATAAAACCAATGAATTCCACCTTTTATATAACTATAATAAGACATTTATTTAGATCAATAGTATTTTTTATTAATTAATGTTTGGGTCATTACAATATAACTTCGAAATAAACCATTTATACATCATTAATATGTCTACTTAATCTATAAATGTCATCTGTAGAATTAATTATTGAATATTAGGTTTATTTTAAAAAAATTAATGTAATTAATTTCATATTTTCATTAATTAAATTATAAATTTATCATTATTTTTTAATCCATTAATGTAATTATTTATTCTCTAAAAAATAAAAATAAATTATGATGATGAAAATAAAAATATTATATTTTAATTTATTATTTATAGATTATTTTATCTTATGTATATACCTATATTAAAAATTGTATATTTATTAGAAATATGTGTTTTACATCTTCAACTTATCATTAAATAAAATATAATAAATATCATACTCTCATCCATGTGGATTAAAAACATTAAAATCTCATCACATTGATGATTTGGATAGGCACCCAAAAATTCAATGAAATTTGGTCAAATTTTAGGGAGATTTCATTATATTTACAATTTTTTTAACCATTACTTACATTATTGGTATTTAAGTGACTTAAAAAAATTACTAATGTTACTATTGATAATTTCTAAAAATATAAGAAACATATTTTCATAATTTTTTATCAATGACTCAAAATATGCTATCTATTTTTCAAAATTCAAAACATAGAATTTATAGTATTTAATTTATAAATAATATCATTAACAGAATAAGAAAACGATTTTTTAAAGTGAAACATTCAAAAGATTGAAATTTTTTACATACAATTTCATTATAAAATTGATTAAAATGATTTAAAATGGATTAAATCATAAAAAATTAATATAACTATACATTAAAATAAATTTAAAATAGAATTTAATGTAGAAGATTATATTATGGAAAATTTGTTCCCAACTAAAATTCAATATTGTATCACAATTCATAAATTCATAAAACATATGAGAAAAATACCAAACATTCAACCATATTAATTTTTTTCATATTTCAAAGAAAAATATTATGTTTTCAAATATTATTTATAATAGTTTCAAAAAATAGATTTAAAATAAGTTCACCATCAAAAGGAAGCCTAACTATATTTATAAAATTATATTATTTTAATGCATAAAATTGTAGAGATTCCTATCTTATATATAAAAAAATTTGATTAATATTAAAAATATATTTTTCATAATGTGCTTAACAATAATTATTACTTATTTTTTAACATCTAGCTTATAATACATACCTATTAATATTTGGTGTTGCATTAAAAAATGACATTGCATTCAATGCAAGCGATTAGATTTACATTAAAATAAAATTTCTCATATAATATTGTGGTGTTACAATTTTCCTCCTTCAAAAAAATAATCATAGAAATTTATATAATTTCATCTCATAAATTTATATGGGTATTTTTTAATAATTATTTTATTTGGCAGCCATATCACCTCATCATTTTTATGATATTTACATGGTATCTTTACTGGTCATGTAATCTAATTCATCAACACTTGTTCTCATGTTTTTGGAATCAGGATAGGATCTTAACTGAAAGATAGATCATATTCCATTTCTATATTCATAGAAGTGAAAACATGTGTTGGTTATAGCATGTATGTTTTTTATATAGTGATGTAGAACATATTGTGTATATTCGAAAGTCTATATGTCATTTACAAATGATAATCCATAGTTCCAATTTAGTAAAAAATTTCACACTGTCGAATGCTTCTCGGCGTTAGTTGCCCTTTCTTTTTGAATCTTATAACACTCTTCCATGGAGATACCAAAATGAAAACAAAGTACCCCACTTGAAATTCCAAATCCTTCTCTATATTATTAGAATATTTCTTTTTCCAACCTTGAGTAACATTGATATAGGTTTAAATATTCTTTACCTTTTCTGTTGTTTCCTACATAGGTTCTGGGCCTAAAATCATCCTTCAATAAACTTCATCCAAACAAGTTGGGTTAGGAAATAAAATTTCATTTAATGATTCATACTGTACCATTTGAAAACATGGATGGAATATATTATTATTATAAAATTATAGTAAAGGAAAATAATAATTACACATACCTTGAAATTCCAATGATCGGGATGTCATCATTTCATATAAAGTTGGAACAATCCTTTCATACTATCCATCAATTTCAAGGTGATAAGATGTTCTGAAAACAAGTTTGGTATCAAGTTCCTTCTAATGACTTCTCTAGAATTAAAATTTAAATCATGGATCACAATTAGACAAAATTAAAAGTGGTGTGACATGAATTCTCACATATTTATTAACATAAAGTCATGCTAGATGATCTAGTGGAATGTCTTACCTTATTGAGAGGAAATGTATTGATTTAGTAAGGTGATCAATGATAACCCATATCACATAATTCTTCTTAGGAGTATTTAGTAGTCCCATGAAAATAATCCATAGTAATTTCATCCCATTTCTACATAATAATAGGACGGGCTTGTAGAAATACTTTAGGATGCTACCTTATAACTATCACATCATGAAAAACAAAACATCTGGACACTTAATCAGTAATCTTACTCTTCATGTTGTCCCAAAAAAATTTTCCTAAAAAAACTTATAAATCATTATGCTACCAGTGTGTACCATGAAGTTTGAGAAATGAGAATATTCGAACAATTCCCTTTTAGATCAGGTATATATGGAACACAATATATTATTCCAAATTCTACAAAAACATCTTCACAAAAAAAGTATTATATTTTTTCATCATTCACTCTTTTAATATTATTTACAAATTTTTCATCATTGGATTGAGAATTCATTATCTACCCTATTAAATATGTTTTTGAAATCAGTTAAAAAATGATTAATGTATCCCCTTACATTGAAATTTATATATCAATATTCATTAGAACCATCAATACATGATCCCTTTCCATTATCATTTGTTTCTTAAATCCATTATACATCTCTATCAATGCATGTTGTATCTTATATTACATCCTTGATTGATAGGATATTTAGAAATCATAATCCATAAGTAGATCGATACATATTTGATTCCTCATATTATGTTATTTTTGTAATAAAATATAATTCAAACTCTTATGATCTTTATATATCTCACGTCTTTCACTAACAATAAAATGACTCCATATATAAAGAAAAAATATTACATCTACTAACTCATGGTCCTCAGTTGGAATATTATGTTCATGATTTTTTATCTTACTTGATTAATATGCAAGAAATCTATCATTCTGTATAAGGATATAATAAAGTCATTTCATTATTAAATCACTATAAATAAAAAATCCACCATTTCTATTGGGTAATGTTATGAAGGTCGCATTGACCAATCCTTACATCAATTTCTCCAAACATTCATCAAATTATTTTTTCTATATGAACTTAATCCATTTATGTTAAAGTTTGGTTAATGGGTTATCCAATTGAAATAAATTCTAAACAAAAAAATTATTGAAACCTTCTGAACCAATAAAACTATGTACCATGGTTATGCACATTGGTGCAGGACATTATTGGACTTACATTACCTTTAAAAGATCTACAATGACTCTATCCTTAGAGACAATATGTCCATGAAAAGTAATTTCATATATATAGAATTAGGAAATGTTAAAATTTCTATATATTTATTCCCTTATGAGAGTCTCAAAGATGATCCAAAACTGAATCTCATAAAATTAATTGATTTTAGAATACACCATAATATAATCAAATAATACAAAAAAAATTAAAAATATATTCCTCAAGTACACTTTTTGTTAGATTCTAAAAAATGATGGGTATGTAAGTAAATCCAAATGGAATTACTATAAACTCGTAATGTCTATTCCTTTTCTGAAATTCTATCTTAAGAATTTCATCCATCTTTATATTATAATTATGATATTATAAACAAATATTGATCATTAAAAATAATAGAGATCTATGAATTTGATAAAATAAATCATAAATTAGAGTTAGAAGATAATTTTTCAATACTATAATATCATTGAATTCCCAATAGGAAATACACAGCCCCATTGATCCATCTCTCTCCATAAAAAAGAGAACAAGGGTTCTCCTTGGAGAAACACAAGGGATAATAAATCTCTTTTTACCCAACTCATATAATGGTTTCTTCAACTAAACTAATTCTAATATGGTCATTTTATTGGGATTATTTAAAAAATTTCTCTCATAAGGTATTAAATCAATATAAAAATAAAATTCACTCTCTAGGGTGTTCCTAATTAATTTTATAGGGAATACAT
Source organism: Viscum album (assembly GCA_963277665.1). NCBI lineage: Eukaryota > Viridiplantae > Streptophyta > Magnoliopsida > Santalales > Viscaceae > Viscum > Viscum album. The sequence continues at coordinate 446,795,191 of OY728157.1, read as the reverse complement.
AAATTAATTGTTTTTAAAAATAATCAGATTATCAATTTTATGATTACATTCTTCAAACCAAGATATTGTTTTCTCTTCCTCAAAATTAATTTAATTTAGTATATCTATAATTGGTAGAGCTAGATTAAAATATGAAGATGAATTTTATCCTTTAATGAAATTTATTTATTCTTTATTCTAACAAATCTTACTTTCTTTCTTCTTGCAGTAAATTTTCAAATCTTATTTCGAAATTTTTTCCATACCAAGGATTCTATCAAAGTTAATCGTTGGTATGATGACATTATTAGAAAGTATATCACATTTAAGTGACAGAAGTATATATTCCCAACAAATTAATGTTGCATTGAGACTTCTATGATGAGTATTAACAAACAACTCCCTTATTAAATAAAGAGTAAAATTTCTAATTTTTGTGGAAAACTGAGATGATATAAAATTATGTGATGATCAAAAAACAAATAGAGTATTAAATAATTTTTAGTAGATTATTAAATTACCTTCAACCACATCATTAGAAACTTCAACCTCTATAGTTATGATCATATTAGTTTGTCCTTTCTCCCTTTTCCATTTTTTGGGAAATTTTTACAGACACTTAGGAAAATCAATTGCATAGTGTCCCATATCTTTAAAATTGAAACACTACATAATACCAAATTCTATCTTTACCATCTTATCATGGGTTTAGTGACTTTTTTATCCACAATTGTAAAAAACATTCCCCTATAGGTATGTTCTATGATGTTTAATTCCACATTTTTTTGTAGGGAAATTTAAATCATCTCTTACACTTTTCCTTATTTCATTTTCTAGAGTTTTGATCAGCCCTTTTCTTCTCATTCTTTTCCTTAATGTCATAAAACATTGGGAATTCTTTTTTTTTTTGTGATATAACATTAGACTATATCTTCATATGGTGAGAGATTTTGGGAGACAATATCCCTTCAGAGGAATTATTTTAACCCATAAATCAAACAATCAATATTTTTCTTTGGATTTCGTACATAATATGTTTCCTGTCTTGTTATCCATTTAAAGCTGCAATTATATTTAGAAACATTCTCATAATAATTTAGAATCATAATGAATAATTTTATATTCATATTTTCTCACTATTTTGAAGGAATATAATATCCATGAAAAGTTACTTTACATACTTCCCTTCAATGATATCTATTTATTCCCCTTCTTTGTGTTTTGAGTCAATGTCCACCATTGATCCACATCTCCCGAGTGATGTGATGATAAATTGTTTTGAAAAACTTTTATATTTCGTTGCTACTAGAGATATAAATATCTTCTCTAAGGTAAATGTCCATTTCTCAGCTACAAATGAATTTTAGTCCCATTGAATGATGAAGGTTTTTGCCTCATTTAGCGGTCTAAAATTATTTTTCCACATTATGGATCATGATTCTCTATATGGGTAAGGTTATTGGTCATAACATGAGTCTACTACCCAAATATAGTTATTATTTTCCTAACACCAGTTACAACTCCATCTCCAACTTCATTATCTTTCATAGGTGGGAAATCCTTATATGTTTAACATGAATTAGTATAATTTCCATTCCTTCAACTAGGTTACATTTCTAAAAATGATATACATTAGATTTGTATATGAATCCATAATCATAATTTTTGAATAGAAAAACTGAACATAAATTGAAACATTTCGGCAGAATATGTCTTATAATCATAAAAAGTGTTTGTTTGGGGACATATTTAATTTAAATACATCATAAAGGGTTGTAAAGAAATATTCAGTTATCTTATGAATATTTCATGAGAGTGTCAATATAGGTGTGCAGTAAGACCCATTATCATGTTCCAGGATATGTCCAGTAAAAACCAATTCACCTTGTCAGAGTTGTTACCCATAGGAACATCTATTATAGAACTACATCCACTTATAATATCCAAACTATGATGTATTTCTAGGAAGAGTTACCAAATCTCACCCTTATCAAAATTATAGGATGTTTTTCTATGATTATCATTAATTTATATAGTAGGATTGTGTTTCTTAATCATTTTTTCTAATTATAGTTTCCAAATATTCTACTGAACTTTATCTAAAACCAAATATAAAGACCCTAACCCCAAAACCCCAAAGTCAATACCTCAATTTAATACATTTTCATAGATACAAGATTTGAATCCCAAAGTAAAAACATTTTCAGAAGATTCGGAAGCCATATTATATACATGAACATTACATTAAAATTTAAATCATAAAATAAAACAGATAAAATCCTTTTAGAATTACATTTATCTTTTTTTAACCCAATATAGTAGTCATAATACAAATATTGGAATCCTACGATAAATATGACATAAGAATGGGGTGATCTCATATTCTAATTAATGTTAATATTTCCTTGGATGGTATTATGAATAACAAGAATAAAATTTAATGGATGGTGTATAAGTAAAAAACAATCCATTTAAATATAATATTTAAAAAAATATGGAAATAATAAATGAAAATCATATAATTATATATAAATAAACACATGGATATTCTACTTGTCAAAAAATAACATATAATATCAATAACTCATCCCATAATGAGTGAATGCATAAGGTCAGACATCATAAATATATTGTCAAGGATTCGTCCAAGACAACATACATAAACATGTAAGACATATGCCAATACCCAAGATAGTTTTAATCATTATTCCTACTGATACAACGAGTGGCTATATCTTCCCCACCCTTCAGTTACTATGTCCAATACATTCCTCATATGAAAAATATGTAACATAAACTATTTAAACATTCATATTGGAAAATAACCAAAACAAATGTGAATACCTAGACCGTAAACCAAAAAATCTATCAAAATATAACACCAAAATTCAAACTGATCATAAGACAATAAATAAAATATGGTAGATATTACCATTCAATATCCACATAAACCAAGAATAATATTGATCAAAGTAAATTTAGATAGATGAAAATTATCAAGTAAAATTATTAATTTTTTTAGAGAAATACACATTAAAAATTCAGTTATTTTAAAGAAGGATAAATTATAAAATAAAAAATATACATGGAAAATAAATGTGAAAACATTTTATGTAATCATCAAAACATTATGAAATATTAATTGTAGAATAATACACCTATGTCGTATAAGTTTAAAATAATTTATTCCTTCCATATTTTTGTTGAAAAGTCATAAAATACCTCATTTAGAAAAGGAAAAAATCAATCCATTCAAACTGTTTTATAAAATCTAGAACGTGAAAAAAAACTTTTAATATTTTAAGTATAATAGTTAAAAATTTATAAGAAACATAGACATGGGTAACTACCTGGAATAATAATGATATTATAAACGTAACCCTTACCTTGAACATTCCTTTAGTAGAATGTCCTTAATATACTTGTATAATCATTAAAAATGTTTTAATAATTTATACCAATTCCAATTTTATATTTATGATGTCATAAATGAGCATTTTATATCGTTTTGTTAATAATTTTTTTCTATTACCCATGTTTCATGTGTTAACCACATTATTTTCCTGTGCATGTTTTGTTGGAAAAGTCTTTTTTGATAGGGTATATATGTTTCATCTAAATAATTTTATTATGTTCATAGATATTATATTTTCACATTATATTAAATTTTATAATCATTCATGAATGGTTAATGTGGAAAATTAATCTCATCACAACATGGAGATATTATACCATATATATGCATGAGAGATAGTGTCCTCTCCTTAATGGTGAAAGAATAAAGAATTATGTTGTATTATAATTATACAAAATAAAATTAATTTCATATTTATTATTTTTATACATTATATCTACGAATATACTCATCCAAATTAAGATGTGATTAATAAGAGATTACACCATGATGTGAAGACGATCTGTTGTACGTATGCAGGTGCAATGATTTTGTTTTCTATAGGATGAATAAATAATGAAATATGGATATACCATAATGATAATAACATCTAATATTATATAGTACAACTTATTTATACTTTTATCAAGTATACAACTCATGAATAAGATGTATAAGAAGAATTGAACATGGACGAGCTGGTAAGAATGATAACCACTTCTTCGGAAGACTACATAACGATTTCTTTATAATGGTATTTTTGGAAGACCTTGAGCTACATAACATGGATAATGATGTTAGGAGGTGAAATGGTCATGGTGTGACTGATATAAATGGATTAATGTTGTGTGAAGAATTGATGGTGGAGGTTCCCATTAAAAACTGAGTTGAGGATTAGATTTAAAAATTCCCAAATTATTAAATTAATATAAATTAGTTTTAAATAAAAAATGGATCAAAAGTGAGTTATTTCTATGAAAATATGACTATACATTGAAATAGTATATACTAATAATTTTTAATAATGTTTATTTTAAATTCATACCCTCATCTTTTGGATTTAACCTTTAATTAATTCTTTTTCTCTTACCATAACGGTATGTGTTTTTATTAGTTAAGAGATAATATAATTACTCTAAAATTAAGAAAGAACCATAACTATATAATTTATAAGTCATTTAACATCGTATTTCTATTTTTCCTTAATTTTTGAATTAAATTAATTTTATATAATGTAATAATTTAATAATTATTTTAAATATCTTTAATGTCAATTTACCACTATCCATTAAATTAATTTTTTTCAAAATAGTAATACACAAGATAGCATTGAAAAAACAATTAAAAGACCCTCAATATGAATAGTTTATCTATAAAATGCTTGGATTACATTTTTATCTCAAATTTTATTTATTTTACTACTATTAATTTAATTTATTTCATATTTCCACTATTTAAATAATCAATGCATCATTATTTTATAATCCCTTAAGTAAATTATTTATTTCCTAAAAATTGAAAATAAATCTTCTTGATGAAAACAAACATTTTATATTTCAATTTACTATTTATAGTTGAATTTATATTCTTTATATATCTATTTTAAAAATGATATCTTTATTAGAAATACGTGTATGTCTTCTTTATTTTCTCTTTAAATAAAATTCAATAAATATCATACTCTCATCCGAGTGGTTTCCAATGGTTATAATCTCTCCCCAATGATGATATTCGTTGAAATCCACTCATACAATGAAATTATTAAACGTTTTAGGATTGTTTTATAATATATATAATAATATTTTAACCATAATTACTCAATTTACCTTTAATACTGATAATTCAAAATAAGTAAAGTTATTATTCAAAATACCAAAAAATTAAAGAAAAATATTTACATAATTTGGACCCACTGATTCCATATGTGGAATTAATTTTTATAAATTCAAAATACATATGTTTCAGTAATAAAATAAATATTAATCTCAGGGACTCGACAAGAAAACGATTTTTAAAGTGAAAAATTCAATAGATTGAAATGTTTTTATATCCAAATTCTACGTGAAACTTATTCAAATGATGTATATTGGATTAAATAATAAATATTTAATGTAATTATACATTAAAAAACTAAAAAATATTTTAACTGTATAAAATAATAATAAAAACATTTTTCCATTAAAATGAAATATTTTATCACTATTTATCAAAAGACAAAACATATTGGAAAAATAAAAATTAAACATAAAAATAAAATTAGGGTATTACTCTTTCAAATAGGAAGATTATTTTTTCAAATATGATTTATAAAAGTGCGAAAAAATAAATACGAAACAAATTCTCCAACAAACAGTGGTAAAACCGCATTTAGAAATATATAGTCTTTTATTGCATAAAATTGAATTTAATATTATCTTATATATATAACTTATTTTGGATGAATATTTTATATAATATTTTTATAGTGTTGTTAATACTACTCATTACCTCTATTTTAATAGATAGGTTAGAACTATCACATATTAATAGATCGTGATGAATTAAAACATAGTTTTTTGTGCAACACAAGCTATTAAATTTATTTAAAAATAAAACATACCATAAATTATTGGTGTGTTAAAATATAATACTTTGGTACATTATTTTAGTAATTATCAATGTTTTTTTATAAAATATGAGTAAATTTCTATGAACTATGAAAATATGTTAGATGAGATATTATATTTTATATCCAAAGTGATAATTATAGTATGAATACCAACACCTATATTTATTAGTTTGGTGTAATTAACATTATGTTTATGAAATTTATATAATTGATTAAATGTAATGTATCAATATTTTAATATTTTTCCCTCAAATTAAGTGATATATGATAGCTTGTATTATCCACATGAAAGACCATGTTAAATGAATCTATGATATGATTAGAACAATAATTCTATGCTATTGATTTTTTTAGTATGAATTAGGGTAACCAAAATTAGAAATATATTAATTCATACAAGTAAAGGATATTTTATAGATATTTACTAAAATAGTTTTTGTGTTTAAGAAATTACATTTTTTTGTTTTTCCCAATTTATTTTAAATTGAATTTTATATTTTTATTAATTAGTGATTTTAAAAATATTTAAATTTTTTTATTAATAATATATTTATTACCGTTTTATTGAAATTATTAATTATTACAATTAATATTTCTAGAACTCATTTCCTCCAATAAATAATTCCTCATTTTTTAAATATATAAATTTAAATTTAAAATAAATAATTTAATAAATGAATTTAACAAAATAATATTGATTTTTTTATTTATAATTTAAATATTAGATTACGATTTTTTTTAATTTTCTCAAAGAAATGATTTTTGAGATAAATAATTAAAAATACAATTATTATTATTAACATGACATAACTAGTGAATGCATTATATAAGTGTGAATTATAAATTAATTAAACTAATTTATAATACCAAATATGTAATGAACTGTATTTAAAAAATACATATTCTAGAGAATTTAGACATGAATTAACAAGCATAGATTCCTATTGATCTTTATGGTTTACTATTTTAAAGAATTTGATCACATTTCATACATAAAAGAAACATTTCTCATATTTGAATCTTCTGATCAGTATACATTTTTCTATAGTATAAAACATTTAAAACGTTTCATAAATTCATTTCATGAAAAAATATTCATGTATTTTATCTTGGCTTTTTATATGTTCTTTCTGTTCCATGAACCCTATGAAAAGAATTTTAATGTTGGGGATGAGCATTAAAATCTCAGTAGTTTACATAAAATAATAAACTCATTTTTCAAGGAAAAAACAATAAAAACCACTAAATATTCATGATCTCCTTGTTTTTATTTGATACAGATTAAATCAATTACTTCAACATCAAAAGAACACAATATTCTTTATCTAGGGAAAGTATCAAAACAATATAATAAAAACACTTTCATTCAATATTGATCATTAAATTCATATCCTTTTTTTAATATAACTATATCCAAGTTAAAAATAATGAAGTTACCTTTTTATTACTCTATCATTCTTTCTTGTTAAGTCAATGAAACTAGAAATTCTATAACGGGGCTCACCATTGAAATAAGAAACATTGGGATCACAAAATTTTTATTTGACATAATGGGGTTCAATCAATCATATAATTTGTTAATATATCATTCATTTAATATATATAACTCTTATATATGATTTCATGCATTAAGAAATTATAATTTAACTTATCAGTCATATAACAATTAAGAAACACTTTAAATTACATTATTAAATTAGAATATGATATTTAAAAAACATTTTATTTTAAAACCCCATTTTAGCACTAAAATAACTAGAAAAAGGGAAATCAATTTATTTAATTGAATAAGACATGGAATCATTTAAATGGTTCCAAAATCAAACAATCTTGGCAGATGTGAGAACTTTGTTTGATGTCTTTTATGTTAAAATTGAAAATTATTTTTCTAATTCTATCAAAACAATAATTTTAAAACATATACCAAGATTTATTTTGTAAAAACATGAATAAAATTAAAAAGATAAATAAAATTCAAATTTATGATTCTTTTATTTCCATTTAAATTCAGTAAAATGATATTTAAAAAATATTGGAATTCAATGAAAATGAGATAAAATGACAATTTATAATATTATTTTTAAATTATTTCCCTTAACAAGAGTCCAACCATTCAATTAAATTTTCATATTCATGATTAATAAAATTATTATAATTATTTACATTCATAATATCATTTTTATGTTTTTTTTATACAAGGTTATAATCAATGTTTTATTGATTAAATTAATTTTATATGTTTTGACAATATTCGACTCATATGTGGAAAATGATTCGATATATTGACTATGGTCAAGGTTTTCATCATTCCAACAAATCAAGAATAATAATCATGAAATAATTCCCAGTTTTCCACAGAAATTATACTTTTAAAATAAACCATGATAAATAGTTATGAAAAATGAATTATGTTACAATATTGTAGATGACAGTTTAAATATATTGATGAGTAATTTTTTTTATTTTTCAATGACCATTATTGAGATAAAAAAAGTTTAAAAAATTATATAATTATAATTATATTTTCAATAAAAAAAATTCACTAAAGACCCTTATATATAAAAAACATATGTAGTGATGATGAAAAATTGATCACATCTCTTTGTGGATGTTGTAGTCCACACGTACTCATGAACGAAGTTATCATTTATTAGTGAATGTAATTGTATGAAAATGGATGATATATTAAAATTATAGAAAGATAAATATTTCATTCATATTAAATAAATATACAATAAATCTTTTGGTATAAAATTTCATAATAGGAGGAGTTGGAAGGGAAATACATTGGTTCGTGAGGCTGTAGTCTACTATACACATAAAAAAGGGTTTTATTTTCCATTTTGTAGAGTATGTTATGTATATAGGTAATTCTATAAATATAATAATATTATTTTATTGAAGATATTGGTGTTATTAATTCAACATGTTTTAGAGTTTTTTAAAAAGTTAGAAGAAGAAATAAATGAAAAGGCTTGGTTTTTATTTATAAATATTCTTTGAACTACCCTTGTGGACTATAGAAATGGAATACGTATATTGGATATATGATCAAACTATAGACTCTAGGAAATGAGGATAGACGTAAAACTATTTTATGGATTGGTATCACCTGAGACAAATGATTCTTGATTTGTGAATAAAATATCAGAAGAGGTGAACTTTTATACGAGTGGGGGCACTATTAAAAAATTATTAAAAAAATAAATTAAATTAAATTAAAAATTGTATTAAAATTAATCCAAATTGATAGTATTTGGCGATATATGGAGGGTGATTTTAAATCCTCTATATAATAATAAATGGTAATATATAGGTAAATTTATCAACGTTAATAATTTGTGTCAACGTGTTGAAACCTATTTTTGAGAATGTCAACAATATTGATTATTTCACACTTTAGGGGTCATGAAAGATACTATAAAAGAAATTTGGACAAAAGATATTCCATAGTCTATATTTCAATCATATCCATAAAACATGGAAATATGTATTATTTTTTTAGTTTTAAATCTATTAGTAAAAGTTTATTTAATATAAAGTAACATTAATTTCAATTTTCTAACTATTTATTAATTTTGGCCTTTAAAAATAAAAAAATGGAATTAGAATCATATATATTTACTAGTTAATGATTATATATAAAAAATGCTTTACATAGTAATTCCTACATATAATATTAAAATTTAAAATTTACAAAATCATTTAATTTAATTTTCAATTATTTCAATAAATATTGTATCAGCACTGTGTAAGATTTTAGGGAAATTTATTCATTAATTAACATTTCAAATAAATTTACATGAAAATTAAAATTAATCTATCATTAAAATTAATATTTATATCCTAACATACATTCTTTTAATCCAAATGTAATATTTATTACTATAATATAAGAAAGATAATTAAATTTTTGACTTTTCATTACAGAAAATATTATAATGTCCAAATCATGGCCTTATTGAAAAAAATTAATATATTATAATTTTTAGTGATTATGGATGAAATATATTGATCTAGTAAAATATAGGAAATAGTTATTGTTACTTTGTATTCGTTATCACATTGTTTTTACCCTTAATTTAACCATTTTACATTTTCCATGTTTATAATTCATTATGGAAAAAACGATTAGACAAATTTAGACCACATGGTTTCAAATTTTGTATCCAATTTTCAATATTAAAATAGAAAAGCGGAAGAATTAAAAACAAAACCCACAAAAAGGGATGAGAAACATTGTTTTTTTTTTGGAAAATACCTATTAATGAATAAAAATGTTTTTACATTAAATTCAAGATTAAAATTAATTACAAAAAAAATAATTATAACATGTTCATTCAAAATGAACTATCTTAAGAAAAAAGTAATGAAAATATAATTAATATTTATATATAATTTAAATTGGAATAAAATTATGAAATTTTTTTTTCACTATTTATCAATTTTTTTTTAAAAAATATGAAAATTGGATAAAAATTTTCATTTTTTTGATATAAAAAGTGATATCATTTTTTCAAATAAAATTAATTATTTTTACAAAGTTAAATATAATATTATCTTAAATGAAAAAATGAATACCAATTTTTAAGAAAACATTTTTCCAAAAATAATATGTTTTTCTAAAAAAATCATATTAATTAATACATATGTTTTAATTTATTATTACAATTATATAAATATATATATCATAATATAGTTAACCCTATTTATACCCACTGATTCATTGGATTTTTTATAACAACCATATTAAAATAATCACATTTGATTGTTTGTTTTTAGAATGAATTGCATCCCAAGAATTTTATTGGCTATAATGTCAATATTTTAAACCATGGTGTGTTATATTCTCCCTCCGATTAATAAATTGCATCATAATAGTATTAAATAGATCTCTAGTTATCAAAGGTTTTCAATTAGAAGATACCATTATAGAAAAAAATAAACATAAAAATGGTTAATAAAATGACTTATTGATAATTCGGAAAGGGAAATACGAAGTTCATCTGTAATAACATGTAAACAGTTTTCTAAATATGAAAATATTAATTGGAATCGGAAATATTAACATAAACTAAAAAATTATTTCCTAAATAATGATGGATAATGAAACAAATCGTTGTTGAAAATAAAATTAATGATCATATGAAAGTTAATGACTACAAAACCATAAATCAAATAAACGTTACAAATACTATTAATTCAAAAGAAATAATATAAATATGATTATTTTTTTTCAATATCATCTTCTTAGTATAGAGAAAATACATTTCCATATTAACTACGATAAAAAAGTAAAATACTTCTTATACACGTAGAATTTCATCCAATTATTAACATCCATAGAAATATAATAATTTTATTCAAATTGAAATTAAAACCCACTACTAGATAGGAAATGGGTGGTGTACTATTGGCATTATGGGTCCCCCTAGTTGGAGAAGAGTGTTACCTTCACACATCTTTTAAAATAGGATGTAGAAATGTTGTATCGAGAGATGTCCTACTAAAGATTGATTATATGGTTTTATTTCTCCAGGGTTTTGATACAATTTCTCATGTTTGACCTGATCATTAGTATATAGCCTGCACTGGTGACTTCATGCATGGATGCCTCTATGGGAGAGAAAGTGTCTAGTGAGATGTGTTGTAAATATCTATTCATGTAAGGATGATATCAGGAAGCCCACTTCCTTAAAGAAGTATTAACCCCTATTGTTTCTTCATCCAATGTGACACCCTTGTTTCAATGTAATCCCTTGGATCTGAATAGCGCAATTTTCCTTCCCCTCATGATGATGACTCAGGTTGGATTTTCAAAATAGGTGATATTTTTCATTTAATCACAAGTAATGATTAAATATCATAAATAATTTCACTTTTTCATCACGCTATTATTGGACGTGTGTTGCTATCTAAAGTTAATAAACCATATAAATTAATTGATATCATAAGTATAATTTCTTCTATTTTGGGATTTTCAAAATAGAAATGTTATCTACTGTGGTGTAGATTCTGTCACCATTTATTTACTAGTTTATATTTTATGAAGGGGGCTGAGGATTTCGTTTGACTTCATTTTACCCATGTGTAAATGTGTATTTAGGAAAGAAATTATAACTTCAATACCATTGAGGTCAAAAACGATTTACTTAAATTTGGGTTAGATTTTATGGTATTAACTAGATCTATTATAACCACAAAATAATGTTTGATTTAGCTTCTTGAATTAGAGTTCCAGTTAATATTGATAAAAATACCAATCATTCTAGTTTCATCTATTTTAAATGGTCTTAGTGGATGTCGATTTGAGTATAATTATAACTAGTAAAGTTGTGTTATCCACAACAAAGTAATATTTTAAAATTAATGTTGTTTATCAAAATATCCCAGATTTTTTTCATTGCATGAAAATTGGTCATACAATGAATTATTATAGGTTATCCATAACATACTAAACATTCCTTAATTGTGGTCATGATGCCTATATGTGTAAGAGATAACCTAATCATGACCAATATTGTAATATCTCCTTTGGGTATCCCCCTTCTAGTCATAATAATTTGAATACATATGGGATGTTTCATGAGATTGGTGTCTCATTGGATAATGATTCTCTAAATCAGTCTGTTTTCAAAGGGTTTGAGGATCCACCTAAAATAATTTCCTCTTCATTAAGAGTGAGATTGAATTCACAGCAGTAGAAATGTATTCATGATGTTGATCAATTAGCTAATATGCGGATTCATGTTTCTCCTCCTATAGTTGTCTAAGACAGGATTCATCAAGGAGTTGGGTTGGTCGTAGAGTTGGGGTTTGTCCTAAGTATGGTCATTTATTCTCATTCCCCATGTGAGGGTAATCAATTGGTGGTTTCATGGATTTTGTAGGATCCTGATCTCTGTAAATATATTGCTCATTTTTAGTAAGATATCCATACATTTTGATTTGATTAATAATCACTTATATGTGGTGGAAAATCTCTGATTTTAAATTGGTGTGTGATATCACATCGTTTAAGTATTTGGATTGTATTTATATCTATTTTAAATATACTAACATATATGGTAGGAAAAAGTTGATTGACAGTGAGGGATTCACTAAAAATCTGACTAAGATACGGTCGTGGAAGGACTACTCTAACCTTCCAAGTATGGTGAGAAGAAGATATTCCTATAAGGTGCCATGAAGGAATAATGTAGATATCCTTATGATCTTCAATTGAGAGAATTCTCAATAAGAGTGGTAAAATTATGATGACTACAATAGTGAAAGTAGTCTGTCAGATTATGAAATGTAATAATATTTTTTCCTAGATGAGGGAAACTCCTTTTGTTTGACCTCTAATGTCTCAGGTCTACATTATTATTTTAATTTTAATAAATGGTTAGAATAATTGCTTCAATATAGGCTTTTTGGGTAAATAAACATTCATATAATGAAGGAAAACATTAAATTATAAAGCCTCGCTGAAAACATACAAAATTTTAAACATAGATCTATTCTCAAAATAAATTAAAATATTCCAAACAGAGTTGAAAAACAAAAATTTCATAATACAATTTTCATATATTTTCTATATATTAATTTAACATTTTTCTTCAATCAACATTAGTTAATCAAAAAGTCATATACCCAAAATTTTATATTTCCTAATGATATAATCACCAAAATATTATAATACATTCACTAAATAACCTATAAAATCATTAAAATAATATATTTATCCAAACAAATATTAAACCATAATTACCGAAATACAATCAAATAATTTCATATAGAATTACCCAAAATAATTGTTATCACATTAACCGCATAATCACTAAATCAATTTTCAATCCCACAGTTTTCTATATGATAAAATATAAATTTCTACAATAAAATTTATATTTATTTTTAATTCAATACTATCCTTTACATTATATAGTATATTGGTAATCATTACTTCATGTTCTCCATTCTATTGTGCATTCAAACCCTATGGAATATTCAGATGTGATATGTTATCCTCTTTAGTAATAATGTATTAATAACCTATTTTTAAAATCCCTAAAAATTATCAAAATTATCAAATATCATATAAACCATTAATGATATAAATACAATTATAATTACATCCACTAAATTAAATTATCATTATGCATCAAAAAACATTTTTTCATTTTAATCTTATGGTTTACATATAGGTCAACCATATATAAAAAATTAATAAATTCTTCGCAAAGTACATCCACAATAAAAGTTTGATAGTTTTTTTAAACTTATTTTCATAATTAAATCTACCACTAAATCATAAATATTATATCCCTTTATTTTGACCCCATATTCATTCACTATTCATCATAATCCATTAACCATGTTTTTCATCTATTTCAATAAAAAATTCTTCCTAGAGACTAAAATATAAAAAATGTGCTTGAATTAAAAATATCAAAAAAAAATCTAAGATATAATCATATCCTTTAATATTTTATTTGTATTTTCATCATCATCAACTATAATAGCATTAGGAATTACAAAAAAAATTATTTATTGTCTTGTTGTTCATATTCTAGAGCATTCCCCTGGAGAAATATATTTCCACAATGGCCATATTCCTCAAATTTAAACCATTAAATTGATTTGATATGGATTAATTTATTCTCATTAATGACATTAACAGATGGAGTAATTTTTCCTTAAAATATTATTGACTTATTTTTTCCTTCAACTCATATAACAGATATTCCCATTCACGGATGTCATTTTCTGTGGTGGTTCCTCAATAATTCTTAACGTGAAAATGATTGAATATTTATTCCCCTTTATGATTTATATCACCTGAACAGAAAAATAATATTTCTATTATTTGATGCTAAATGAAAATAACCGAGTTCCATTATTTTAATCATAACTTATAATAGAATCTTATGAATAATGAAAAAAAATTACTACAACTCCCATTCTATTTGGTTTCAAATTTGGACAACCAAAGCATTTTCCATCACATGAATTTTTAATAATGTTTCTATTGGATCTATCCATTATATAAAATCAAAAAGTATAATGAGAGCATAAAAATAGTAAAATAAAAAACAGTCTTATGAGGAGGATAAATATTATGATATCTTAAACTAGGTTACCTCCAATTAATTCAATTTATTAACAATAAATATAATTCTCCCTAACATGATAATAATTATAGTCATAAAATACATATAATATATGATCAAATAACAACCGAACCCAAATATTTATCTACACCTATTACCTAATACAATCTATTATGACTTGAAATTAAACATTACATATTCTTGAGACTATAGACAATGATTATATTTTTTCTATATTCAAGGATACTTATGGATTATAGATTTATAAAATTAGTTAATAAATCAAACATTAAAAAAAATCTTTTTCAAAGTGTTCACTTATAATAATTATATATTTTAACAATACTATAAATCTTTCAAAAAATATTATATTTTAGTTTTATGAAAAATCATAATTACATTTATATTAGATTATTATTTATTATTAACCATTATTAAATCCTCTGAAATGAATTTTAAAATTTTTTATCTTCCCAAAAATCTCAATAAGGGATATAAAGGAATAAATTCATTAATAATGTGAAAAAACTGAAAACCCATGAAATTTTTTTATATAGCTAAACTTTCATTGAGTGAATGAAATAATACATTTCTAAAAAAATTCACAAGCACATTTTTACTCAAAGAAAATATTTAAAATCCATATGAAGAAAAATTTCTTATGGGGAAGATAGTTAATTAAATTCATTGACCGAAAATGAAATACAATCATTCATGTGTGTGAACTACCACATAAATCAATGAAATGTTTTTTTTAATGAAAATCTAAAATGGATGACATTATAAATCTATAAAATATGTAAAAAATATAATTTTAGAACTATTAATATTTTTTATGACAATTTATGATAATTAATATATAATAAAAATAACAATTAGTTATAGTAAATTTAACAACTTATAATTGATTATCTTGGTAACTTTCTCAATTTGAAACTTTTTGGGACAACCATGGACATATTATAAGTATTATGAATATTTACTTAGAATGGAAATAAAACTATAAGTTATGTATATCATGATGTTTTATTAAAACATTTTTTACATTGAATAGAAAACTGAATATGTTAGAAGGAAATAAACTGAACAACATCAAGTAACCGATGTAAGAGAAATGTATATTAAAATTAATAACTATATGATAATAGATTTAACTTTATAAAATAATTATATATGAGTAATTTTATTGGAAACATATCTATTTATCATCATTTAATTATTAAAGATGTTAAGTTGAAGTGTAATGAACATTCGTAGAGAAGGTAAGGGTTTTGCATGAATTCTACTTCCTTGGGACATGATTTAATGGTATTCACAAATTTCATATTTATATTATTTATAAAATGACCAGGAATTTATTTTGGAATAAATAATTATTAAATTAATCATATTATAGTACAATATTAATTTCTAAATTCAAATAAATGTTTATTCAAATATATCTAAATCGAAAAGGATTTTATCCCAAAATTTACATTTTTTTGACACATTTTTGTCCACCTAATTTTACTTATGTGGTGTGTATACTTCCAATTGGTATAAAATGTCATTAATTACATTTAATAATGTTATTAGAACTTAAATATTAATCATTATATCTTTCAATGGGTTTTATTTAAATGTTTCTTAATTCATATGTGATTTTTTCTAAATAACCCTTCATTGATGGATGTTTTGATGTTATGTATCAATCATTATTTGAATGGTGTAGCTACATACCATTGAATTTTAAAAAAAATTCGTTTAAAATAAAAATTATATTCAATTCATTCACATAATTTCTATGGTTTCAGATTTATATATTCTATAAATTATAAGGTTTTTTATTTACTCAATCTTATTTCATAAATTATAATGTTTCTCCATTGATCTTCATCATTCATTTCATATGGTATACCGAATTTAAATCAAATTAGATCGATATCAATACAAATTTAACTTAAATATTATATCTCTTCCTTCTTTACAATCCATATATGTTTATAATAATTCACATCCTCAAAAACAATTTTTTCTTTTACTTTCACATTATTTCCCTTCCTAATAATGTTAATCACTTTAATTGGAATCCAAATTATGAATTCTGTAATCTAACCATAATAATTCTATTATTTTATTTTCAAAATTAATTTCCATAAGTCATTCATCAATTTGGAAATTCAACATTATTATTTTAAAATGGGTTTTCATCCATGAACATTATTGGATCATCCATACCTCTGTATTGACTTGAGAGTTAAACATTTTCTTTAGTTTCTCTATTTTATTCAATATTATTTTTATGTAAATATTCTTTTTTCAAATATATTTTCATTACATGAATAACTAGTTAAATATCCATTTCCTATTTTATGTTATATGTTTTTTAATTTCGTTTTAAAATTTCAACTATTATGTAAATATGTTTTAAGGGTACATTCCAATATGTTCAATTCAATTTATTCAATATTCACCTGGGTTAATCCCATGTATTGTTTATATTAGATCTTAGTGTTATTGAATAATGTTTCTTTTTCATAGAAAAATATCAATATTATATATTTTCTTATATTTTAAATACTCATTATTTATCGTTCAGTTAGGCCCTACATCTATATTATAAAATCCCATTTATTCTTATGGTTTTAACCATGACAATAATTTTTGTATAGTTTATTTTCCACATATGGATTACATATATATGATATTAATTATGTTAACGGTATGTCTACATTTTTATAAAGATTTAATTAATCATATAATGTTTTATATCTCTTGAAATGTTATGTAGTGGATTAGAAAGTAAAACTAATCCTTGGTGGGACTTTGTTTGGATTATGATTGTGGTATTTGGAGAAACCATTGAATTATATTAATGATATAATTTCTTATATATTTTACACAAGATTGTGATATTATGCCATAAATTAATTATTTAAATTATCCATGATTATGATAATCCTTTTCTATATCATGTGATTCCTTTTAACTATCATTATTTTCATTAGTTCAATGTTTATTCCCTTATAGGTATTTCTAGATAAACCTTTTCATTTTTTATTTTCCCTAGGATATCCAATGTTAATTTATAATTTCTATAAGTTTTAGGGAAAATATTTAAATTTTATAAATCATGTTGTTTTTATGTTTATGATGATGCATTTTCTTGAGTCATCTGTTTATTACACTAAAATACACAATCCATTAATTGTATTTGTTGAAAAAAATTTAAGAGTTAGGAAATAATTTGTTATTATTTCTTAGGAAACCATATAGGAATGACTTCATCATGGGCAGAACAATTGTATTTTTAATAAATAAAACTATTTCTTAAAAAGGCATGTAATTGACCCACCATTACTATGTGAATGGAATAATAGTGTAATTTAGAATTTAGTGATCCCATGGGATGTTAATGAGTATATATTCTCATGTGAACTCCCTCATAACTTGGTGACCCTAAAGATGAATTTTTTTTAAATTTCATACCTTTTTTTATATTAGTCCACATTAATATTATTTGGTTTCTCATAATACCCCAATAATCTTGGGGATTTCATCATAAATCATTCTTCTTTCATTATCTAGATTTTGGATCCAATAATAGATCTACTTCCCTATTAATGTAGGCTTATTTATTGATGATTCTAAATTTACTTTTTTTCAAAATTGGATATTTATATCGAGGGTCATATCTATTTAGTGTAGTATTAATGAATTATTGAATATATCCTAACATGGGGGGGGGGGTTGGATTTAATAATACCAAATAATTTGATAATTTGATAAATTTTTTGAATATTTTTAAATCATGGAATTACAATTATTTAATTTATATGAAATTATTTTCTTCATAAATATCAAAATTCATTGTTAAAACAAGAACTTTTGTTTTTAAAATTCATTTTGAAACATGTATTTTAATAATTTTTGTAAAACATAAAAATTAATTTGATTCGAATCTATGGTTTGAAATTGTGTTCATGATGACAATTGTTCGAAAATAATTAATTTATATACTATGGGAATGGGTTATATATAATATGGGGGTTTTTGTTATATATTTCTATAAACTTTGTTTTAAAATAATATATTTCTTACAATGGATATTAGGGGATTATAAAGCATTAATGAATCCACTTCATTTCGCACCACAAAAATAGGTGAACTAGAGTTGTTGACCCATAATACATTTTATAAATGGACACAATATAATATTATAGGTTCTATCATATGAGGATGATAGATATAATTATAATGTTATGTGAAATGGACTTTTTTTGGAATATTAACAAGAATATGATATTTATTTTTGATTTTATAGTTCCATTATAATGAAATGAACATTTATGATGGGAAAAAATGACCATCCTTGGGAACTAGGTTATTTTGATTGATTGATTTTTGAATTAATGTATCCTTATTTAAGATAATGTGTTTTCCTAGTATATTAAATATATTATTTTCTTGGTTTTGAAACTATTTATTCCATTAATTAAGTACATCATTTTTTGAAATTTGTAGGAATTATTTCAATTGGAATTTGGTTTTATCCTATCAGGTATAACTCTCACCCAAATATGTAAACCCTAGTGTTCATATAAGATTGATTTTATATTATGTATTTAAAAAAATTATAGTTAATAAGTTTTTTAAGTGGCAGTACATTTCAAAAGTTAGTTCCATAGATCAGAGAGCATGTGGACTCTCTCGAGTTACAACTCAATAATATAGTTGCGTTAATTTCTATATTTAATTATTATTATTATTTACAAAAATAAATTAACAATAAATAAAATTCCATTACTAATTAATTATTATTTTTTAATAATATATTATTTTTAAAAATAATTAACATTCTGATTCATGGGGTCATGTTTTACATTTATAGGTAAAATCATCCATTTATGATTAATATTCCCCATTATGATTGTTATATAAATTTTGTGATTGGGGAGCACTATATATGACATGTGGTTCTCTAACTAGGATCATACAAATTTTTTCACATATAGGGGTATTAAATATATTATTAAATATTCACTCACTAGTCTCATAGGAATTTTTTTAAAAAATTCTTTATTCAAAGGCTTTGTTAAATTTTCTCACACTAAATTGATTACCCCTTTTAATTTATATCATATATATTAGGAGGATAATTATTACCTTTTAACTATTATTCTGTCCACTTTTGTATTACTATCAACAACCAGATATATTAGTGGACTATTATGTCAAAAATATCTTATATTATGCATGTATAGTATATTGATAGCTACTTTTCCAATTATAATATATAGAATATCTGAAATTTATTCAATTGAGATCTTAATATATAGGTTCTACAAGTTATTTATGAAATAATGTTAGTGTCAGGATTTGTTTACATAAATATTATAGTTTTCTATTAAAATAATTTCTTTCAAAATAAAATCAATGGTCTCCCAGATTTGATATTTACCTACATAGTTGGATGATCATATTCAGGAAATTCATTTATTTGGAAAGAATACAAGACTTACTATTCTATTGGGGGTTTTATCTCACTAGATTATCTCATGTAATACCACAATATATGCATACTATAATTGAAATATATATTTTTTGAATATTATACTATCAACCAAATTAATAATTTCAAAATGTATTAATGTATAAATAATCATAAAATTCATCATGTTCACAACATATTTAAAAATTAATTTAAATAATTTTAAAATATATCTAATATATCTGATGGATAAGGTATATGAGTCCTTTTCATGTAAATTAATATTAAATGGATTTCCCTACATGCATAATCATGGTGTGATAGGTAACCAACTCCCACTTTTCAAAACAAATCCAAAGCCCATAACCCATTGAGTTACCTAAACCAAATTACCTCTATCTATGTATCACTACTCAAGAGATAATAAATTTTGAACATAATCCTAATATCTAATATGTGTATGTGATAACATTAATTTAATTTTAAGTTTATGTGAAATAAAAAATTTAAATTAATGGTTTAATGTAACTTAATTATACATCATACCTCACATGTTTCTTGATATATGATTTGTATGGAATTTATAAGTAGTTTAACACTTTAATATAGGGTATTTGAACAATCATATTTTAATATAAATATTCATGACTAAATAAATAATATAATATAATAAATAAATAAAAAATTTCAAAATTTATAAAAGGGATATATATTTAGGAATGATTTTTAAATATGAAAATATAATCACTTTAAAATTTATTTATAATTTTTGTCTATTCCATTATATAAATAACATTAAAAATTTGATATTTATTTGAATTTTTATTTATTAATATTACCAATTTAGAAACAAATTAATATAGACTCTTTTATGTATCAAAATATGTTTTCTTGCTAGGAAAGTAATATTTTTAATATAAATATTTAATATACTATTAAAAACTATTCATAAAAAAATATCTCATTTGTAATAATTTCTAAACCATTAAAAAAATCAACACAAATAATTTGGAATGGTATGTTTATATTCATAAATGTTGAAATTAATATGAAAATTTCAGACTATAATATATGAAAAATGCATAAAAAATAAAAAAAAATTCTATTCTTCTTTTTACCAATTTATAATCTATTATCAAATTAATGAAACATGATAATAATCATAATTCCAAAAGTTGAATCCATTAAAATAATTTTTAATATAAATTAGATATTTTCAACCCTGGTTTTTAGAAATTTTATGGAAAACTGTTATTCTCAAAAACACGATAACCAGAATAATTTCATATAGGCATCATAGTGTGGTTTATACCATATGAAAACACCAATCAAGGAAAACCTTGAATATTAAGAGAAGATATTTTGAAATAATCCATCAAGAGTTTCATAATTGAATCATTAATGTGGTTTTATCAAAATATGTCATGGTTATATTAAATAAATTGGATTTCTATATTAACCATGTGTATATCTTCTATAAAAAACATTATGGAAATAATATATTTTAAATTACATTTTATTTATATATATGTGTGTGTATATATATATATCATATTTTCATTAACCATTATGTTTTATATTGATTTTACGAACACACAACTGATTTTCAGTTATATCACATCCTAGTTATAAAAAAATATAATGAACTCTGAAAAATTTCACAAAACAATTCTTATATCTAGATAAATATATTTTTTATATATTATTCAATTTTCTTAAACAGTTATACATATGATACATAGTGGGATTTAATAACATTTAAGGTTTATGATGGGAAAATATCTCGTCCAATAGTACTTGAAATAATCAACCAAAGTTATATTTTCCATAAGATCAATACATTTATTTGGAATTAATGAAATAAAAATTGAATACAATAATTTTTTCAGAATATTTGAACCTAATAAAACTTCTTCCCATAAAATTTATAGGGATCATTAAGAATCAAAAATATAATCCTTCCACCAAGGGTTTTCTATGGGGTATGTTGATAAATGAATTATATAGATGGATCATATATTCTTCATGGACTACTAAAACCTAGTTTAGAGAGAGAGATATATATATATATATAGAAAAGTCATGTTATGATTTTGAAGAGTTTAATAAGATTATTGATGTGGGATTAATTTAACATAGTTTTCCACGCCATTTTAATTATTTTTTAATAATTTAAAAAATTAATTTTCTAGTAAATACTTAATATTTCATATTTTGTAATTTTATAATTAAATTTATTAATTATTCAGTATTTATAAATAATTTATAATTTTTAAGACTTTACTAAAAAAATTGGTTTTTTATTCACTATAATAACTTAATTTGGTTTTATGTTTTTATTATGCATTAAATAATTTTATTTTGTTGAGTTATTTTTTAGTTAATTAACTAAATAATAATTTAATATACAATTAATTATTTTATTCTTTAATTAAATATTTTAATTTTTTATTTTGATAATTTTAAATAAATTAACTTTTTTTTTGATTATTTAAATTGGTAATTTAAATAATTTATCATAATAATTTAGTTATTTTTTTAAGTGGATAGTTTTAAAAAAAACTAGTTAGACTATTAGTTTTAATCAATTATTTTTAATTTGTAGTACTCATCTAGTTATTTAAATAATTAATTAATATATTTTTAATATCGAATATCTATAATGTTTTAATTTTATTTATCCTGTTTCATGTTTTCTGTTTAATAATAAGACCCCAACACTACCCTTTTTCTAATATTAGTTATTAAATAAGTCACCGACGCACATCTAGCCCACTTAAAATATATTCAAATTCGTTTAAATAAATTTTATTAATTAATGTGTTTAATAATAATTTAATTTTGTAATGTGAATGATTATTTTTAATTATAATTAATACCGATTTTTACATTATTTATTTGACTATACATAGTTTTAAATTTTAATATAAGTATTTTCAGTCTTATATTTTAATTAGTTAATCAATTAATAATTTTAGATAGGTTTCATTTATTTTAATAACTATTTTATTTTTATTTGGTAGTAAAAATTCTTAGTCAATAACACCGCAATTACCAACACCTTTTGGGCCTCAAATTCTTTGTATTCTTCGCAGGTTACAACCTACCGATGCACATACGGCCTCACTGTCTCCCTGATACCATATCAGTGACACGTCTTATAGGCTCCACTCTCTACATCCACTGCCCAACCTACCTACATGTCTGTAGTTCACCGTTCATATACCCTTTCACACCATTTCTACACCCCTATATCATATTATTCTGTCCACACAGTTCCTTGTAGCCCGACTCAGTGTTGCTTCATACTCTTAGACACACCAAAAGTCATTACTACAACACTTATAGACACAATTATTCACTCAACCTACCAAAAACAGCATCATGCAACTCACCAAAACCTCGACCATCACATTTTTATGATGTTTCCTTAGATCGAACTCAAATTAGAAACCATAAATAGATTCCTACTAGTTCCACTCTAGATATGAATCTTTAATTGGAATATACCCCACCCCACCATCAATAAATCTAACCATAAAATTGTTACACCGTAAATATAAAATCAACTAAGGGATCCACCAATTTTTCAGATCTAGAATCCCAAGAGGTCACCACATTCCAAATTAACAAGAGCATAGTAGACAGGCTGATTCTAGTCACCATCGTGCCAGAGTTAAGCCACCACCAGAAGTTGTAAGAGGTGAGTTGTTGGTGCTGAAGGGGGAAGTTTCCCTGGGGAATAAGATTGTCGTCTATCACTGTGGTTCATGCTAGGAGTAGCCATCACTACTTCTTCAGGAAGTGGAAATCCCCCTCCCCTTGTGTGTCATAGAGAAGAAGGGGGGTGAGGAGATAAAATTAAAAATATTAAAAATATTTAATTAATAAATAAAATATAATAAACAAGAAAATGATAATTTTATTAATAATTATTATTATAAAAATTTTAAAAAAACTATTTGTTTAACTAAAATAATATAATTGTAAATATATTAATAACTTCACTAAATTAATTTAATTAATTATATATTTATAACAATTTTAAATTATGTACTAAAATAAAATAATTATAGTAGTAATAATATTGATATTTAATAAAATAAAATTATATATATAACTAATTAAATAAACTATTTTAAATCTAATTGAACTGTTAATAAATTATAAATAAAATTAAAATAAAAAACTCAATTAAATAAATAGAAATAAATATATCAATAAATATAAAATTTATTGTTTAACATTTTAAACAAAATATTTATAATTATATTAATAAAATAAATAAAAAAAATAAAGTAATTAATTTTACTACATTAATAATAATCTGAAAATATTATACATATATAAAAATTAAAAAACATTATATTAATTTTTTTAAATAATAAAAAAGTTATTAATATCTTTATAATGTAATATAACTATAAATTATAAACATAAAAGATAAATTAAAAACAAAATTTATTATATTTTAATTAAATAAATAATTAACATAATAATATAATAACTTTTAACTGTAAAAATATATTAAACAATTTATAGTAATAATGTTAACTATATAAATTTAATATTTATAAACATTATTTAAAAAATAAAATAAATTAAATTATCATTTTAAAATATTTATTAATTGACAAATAAATAAATATTAACTAGAAATATAACAATAATATAAATAATAATATAAATTAAGTATACAAATAAATTTCATTTATTTATATATATTTTTAAACTGTCCTATTTATTTTCTTTTCTAGATTTATGCAGGAACCCATAACACGTCTATGAGAATCCCAATAAAGTCGTAGATTTTAATTATGAGGGATTTGATACAATTATATGTTTTGCACGACAAAACACACATGTCCGGGTTTATAGTAAAGGATAACAGAATGGCGCTGGAAAACATGGGTGACTAAGCTATAGATTACAGAATATTTAAATTAGTATAAGAGAATCAAAAAAAGATAAATCGTTAATTCACATTCAACAATCATGCCATTTTTTTTGAGATCTAAACGATACATAGTTGACCATGAGACGAAGTATCCTGAGACCAGTAGCATGGGATTGAAGGGGGAAATATTTTCCTATGTTTTTTACTCTGTAATAGAATTATTTTCATTTTCAATTCATTAATATTATCATAGGAAAAAAAATACTATTTTGGAGAATTTGAACCTTACTGGTTTATCTTTTAAATTTAATCACGCACTTTTATTTTTTAGAATCACAAAAAATCAGTGAGGTTTATAATGATTCTCTATTTAATTGTTCACACCTCAATTGTATTGAAATTAAAATTTTCAAGATCAACCAATGAGGTAGATCTTTTTCATTTTTTTCATGAAATTAATTTCATAAATGACATTGTTTTATGGAGAGTTTTATTCCAACTATTTCATTTATAAAATATTCAAGAATTTCAATTAATTTTGGAGTGGAGAACTCAAATAATCAATCTTATGTATGTTATGTTTCTTATCGAGATATATTCATTAACAATTCGTTAAGAAGTAATTCAATAACAAGTATTTAGTATGTCAACCATTTAAACTAGTGGTTTATAATTCTAGAGTATTTCACGTGATCTGTTCCTCCCTAGCCAGTGGTTTTTTGTTTTAGTTTACTTTTTTTCATTATTTTCATTATTAATTACTGTAATACTTAGTCTCTTAGAAAAATTCATTTTTCTATTAATTTTTTCAATGTAATAACTCAAAAAAAAGTAATATTTCAAAAGAAAAGATAGTTCCCCCACTATTGACACCAATGGGGTTATTCTATTTTGAAAATCCTTTAAACAATCACTTATTTTCCCAGTGGATCATCCAAGAATTATTATACTAGTTAATGTTATAAAAATTTAATATTGATGGTTTGACAACCTTCAACCATATAAAAATTTGGTGTTGTTGTTGTCGAAGTCATTAAATGGGTGTTATAAGGTATAAAAAACATTAAAAAATATAAAAAACAATATGAAAAAATATGTTTATTATGCTAAACATTAGAATTGTATAATTTGAACTTGACTTTGTGTCTTTAGTCAAATTTTTTTTCTAAAAAATGGAATTTTATGGGGACTTGAATAAAGCTAGACCATACAGTGTATGTTGTGGGTTTTATGGGTACCAGGCCTAGCAGTGTGTCTACAAACAACCAAAAATATAACGCCCCACCCTAGTTTCCTAGAGTCTATGTATTATTAGATAACATTGGCATGATCACATGAAAGATCAAATATCGAAATACCGATTAGTTTAGTAACCTTGGAAACACTAGATATATTCATAAGTCTAACATTACATAATAAAATGGAAAACTACAAAAACATAGTCTTCATAGTCCACACTCATATCCCCACATTCTATCCCTACAGGTCATTCATAAATTACTTATTTACATCCTGGGAAAAATAAAACATTGAAAGGGGAGCTCTCAGATGCCCAGTAAGGATAAAAATATAGAAGAACCTTTCATAAATAAGAATAAACATTTAAGGAAATGTATAACTAAAACACAATCCTTTTAAACATTAACTTCAGCATTATATGGAAAAGATAAAATGAAATAATTCCATTTACTTATTCACATGAATATTCCACTAATGTAATAATCACATGAAATTTCAATAACCACTTTCATAATGATGTAATGCATAATGCCAGACTATCATAACCGCATAGTGAAGGCCTCATGCCAAGACTACAAATAAGATCTTGTCTAGGCCTCATGCCAAGACACTATTTTGTCTCATGAGACCTACCGATGAAACGATGAGCTATAGAAGGCTCCACCCGTCACTTATTGTGTCCAATGCATTTCTTATATGAACAGGCTTAAACATAACATAAACATTCGTATTAAAACTAGCATACGAAATGTCAATACTTTCTCCTTAAACCATGAATGGTATAAAAATAAAACTTCCACAGTCAAGAATATCTCAAAAACATTAATACAATATATAAGTCTTGTATCATAATAAATCAACTTCAAATAAGCTTAAAATCCATCAAAGGATGTTTACATAGATTAAATCAAAACTATTGGGTGAGAAATATCTATTTTTTAAATCATTTAAAAGTCACATAATTATAAATTAAAACAATTAATTTACAAATATTCTTATAATCTTGTAAGGGAAGCTTTGAGGATTTATAAAGGCGTAAGATAGCTTCATCCGACGTATAAGTTAAAAAAACATTCTTACCTTAATTCTGTCGAAACGGTTAAAAAGGACCTTGTTTGGAGAGAGACAGAAAGATCCCTTTATTAAATTATTATAAAAAGTCCAAAAATGGTATAAATGACTTTAACCCATATTGTTTAAAATAATAATAATGTTTTGAAATACATTTTTAAGAAACATGGATGTGTATGAAAAAGAGGTCTCAGTAGATAATTACATATAAACAACCTTGAATAATGAAGAGATTGTGAAATAAACACTTACTAATTTGAAAAATTACGAAACATACACCCCATAAAATAGGTATCATACAATGAATATGTAAATACACATAAATTAAAGTTTATTAAATAAATAATACAATTATGGGCACCACATACCCCACACAAAAGGTAATAGTGGAAATATGGCATGAATCTCACGGTAATAAGGTGTAAGATGAAAATCCATTACATTGTACTTTTTCTTGGTCGAGGGTTTGTTAACCTCCTGTATAATGGATAAATAATTGTTATTAAATTATACATGATTTATATACATTAATATGATATCATATATGATCTCTTAACATTTATTTGTTAATAACATCTTAGTATTATCGTCGTTTCGGTTGTTAATGGATTCATTTTCCATTGTCTATTTTGTTACGTAATCCATGTTTGTTATGGATAGGTTGTATCATATTCATATCTAGAATGATATCAAGTCCTTTAATATTATTTTTAATCATCCAATAAAATTTAGTCTTGAATGGATACGATGGGGAATGAATCTCATCGCGTTTGTGGAGACGGTAATCCGTACGTACGCACGAGCGACAATATCATTCATTAGATATTAAAATAATATATAATTGTATGATATATCATATATAAAGAATAATTATAATGTTATATTTATTATTTACATGAAGTATACATAATTATTACACCCATCAAAATAATAATATATTGAATAACAATTACACCAGAACGTGTAGACGGTAGGCCGTACGTACGCAGATATTGTGACATGCCATTCAAGGGATTGATAGAATAATGAATTTAGTTATTCCATAATTATAATAACATCACAATATATAGAATAAACTGGAGTTATTATTTTTTAATGGAAATAACAAGGAATGAAGAAGATGAAGAAGAAAGGAACTTTAAAGAGTGTGGTTAAGACGTTACCTCTTCTTCGGGTTCTTCCTTTTGATTTGATCAAAAGGGATCCATAGGTTGGCTTTATGATCAATCTACGGCCTCTAGGTTGAATCTAGGGATGTTGGGAGGATATTTTGGAGGAGGATGGCCAAGCCAAATGGCTTTGAAGCTATGAATTAATGAGAAGGGGGAGAGCCCTTTTATAAGAGGGGTGAGGGGCTCCTTTGGAAATGCTAGAAATATTATTTTATAATAAATCGTTATTTGGTTTATAATTATTCAAAAGTATATTATTTAAAGTACAAGGTTTTCATGGGTCTAAAAAAGTCAAACAATAGATTTTAGACAGTTTTGGGTAACATTATTAACCTTCTCTTTTATTTTTATCCCTTAGTTAATTAGTTTGACACTTACCATGTCACATTGTATTTTTATATTATATAGTTAATAAACATACTATATACACCCAAGAGACACCCATGTGGTAAATTAATGATTCAAAAATCTTGATATAAGTCTTTATTCTGAACCATTTATTTTTAGGAATTAAATATCAATTAATAATATAATATTTTTTTAAACACTTTTATGTGAATTTTGACACTATTGGGTATTTTGTTTTTGATAAATTAATAACAGCATTATTACTTAGAATATAATTCATTTAATAAACTTCAACATGTCGTATTAACCTCTGAAATTCGTGTAATTCATTAAAAACCACAAATTATATTTAATTTGGAATTTATAATATCAATTATTTTAATATTTCACTAATAAGGTAATTACTGCATCATCATTGTCTCATAAATAAATTAATTTATATAATGTCTAAAAATTATAAATATAATATCATTATGTGGAAAATATATTTATCTTTCTATGAATATTTATAATTTATTTTATCTTATGTATAACCCTATATTAAAAATGTTTTAGTAATTAATCTTTGATTTTAACTCTTTTAACTCTTCTTTGAATTAAATAATAATAAATGTCAAAATCTAATCCAAGTGGACCAGAATGATAATATATTAAGGTTGTTTTTGGTCGAGATACACTTGTCCAATAGAATTAGGACATGTGTTAGGGTAATATTAATATCATTTTTACCCTTAATTACCCTATTTACTTTCTACCATGGTAAATAAATGTAAAAAGTTACGATTCACCAAAAATTATTTTTATCTTATTAAACTGAATTTTATTCCTTGATATTAACCGTGTCTCTCGGATTTTTAAAATTCCACTCATAGAAGCCATACAATTATGTTTTATGTAAATTTTCAAATTCTCCTAGGAGGTGGGTAAAAGACTGTGAAAAGTTCAATAAAATTTTTATATATCTAGAATTATTATAAACAAACTCCAATAAATTACATTGAACATATATAGGTAATATTTATCTATATTTACCTTAATTAAAATTAAATAAATTAAAAAATTATTTATATAAAAAATCGTGTTTAAACAATAACTTAGTGTTTTTTCACTATTTATCAAAAATTGCATGTTTTCAGAAAAATACAAAAAATTCACCCTAGGCTAATTTCGATATTCCAAATCGAAATATGAAGTCCTTTTTGAAATATAAAATTATAGAATTTTAAAAAGTGGGTATTAAAATTCATAACGGCTACTTCGATTGGTCGTGGTGTGTTAGAACTTGAAGTTGCTTACAACACACGCTATTATATTATTCAAAGAGAATCGTACCGTAGAAGATTGGGGTGTTACATTCTACCCTCCATCAAATAATTTCACCCTAAAAGTTTATATAATATTACTGCATAAAAAAAATCGGGTGATTCTTCATCATAAGTTTCTCAGTTTCCCACATTGCCTCTTCCATCATATGGTTTCTCCATAAAACTTTTACCAGAAGAGTCGTTTGGTTTCTCAGCACTTGTTATCTCATATCAAGAATCTTAACAAGCTCTTAACAATAAGATAGATCGGGTTCCAGTTCTAATTCCTCAAAGGTGAGTACATGCGTTGGGTCAGGCATGTATTTTCTCAAGAGTGATACGTGGAACACATCGTGAACTTTGAAGAGATTTGGCGGCATTGCCAAATGGTATGCTACAGCCCCAATTCGTTCTAGAATTTCGAAAGTTCTGATGTACCTAGGAATCAATTTACCTTTCTTACCGAAACATATGACTCCCTTCCATGGAGATAACTTCAAGAAAACATGATCTCCTATATGAAATTCCAAATCATTCCTTTGATTGTCGGCATACCTCTTCTGCCAACTTTGTGCTGCTTTGATGTGGTTTTGGATTACCTTTACCTTTTCCATCGTTTCATCCACTAGTTCTGAGCCAACATGTTTCCATTCACCAACAACATCCCCACAAGTAGGTGTGTGACATCTCTTTCCGTACAACTCTTTATATGGTTCCATCTGAATACTTGAATGGAAACTATTATTATAGGAAAATTCTACCAATGGTAAATATTGATCCCACATACCCTGAAAGTCAAGTGAGAATGATCTCCACATGTCTTCTAAGGTTTGAATAGTTCGTTCTGATTGTCCATCAGTTTTAGGGTGGTTGGCAGTGCTCAAATGAAGTTCATTATCCAAGGCCTTCTAAAGACTTTTCTAGAATATTGAATTATAATGGGGATCATGATTAGAAACAATCAATTGGAGTACTCCATGAAGTCTCAAAACTTCATTAATATATAGCCTTTCTATACGTTCAAGTGGTAAATCCTCCCTTATGGAAAGAAAATGTGCTGACATAGTAAGATGATCAACAATGACCCATATTTCATCATTCCTTCTAGGTTTATTTGGTAGTCCCATGACAAAGTCTATCTTGATATTATCCCATTTCCACTCAGGTATGGGAATAGGTTGCAATACTCCACCAGGTAGTTGCCTTCCATCATTCACTTGTTGAAAAACCATACATCTTGACAAAAAATCAGCAATCTCCCTCTCCATGTTGTCCCACAAAAAATTTTCCTTCAAATATCTATACATTTTGGTGCTTCCAAGGTGTATAGAGAAATTGGAACTATGAACATCATCAAATAATTCTCTTTTTAGATCAGGTATATCAGGAACACAAAGTCTCTTCCCAAACATCAAAATTTCATCTCCATACAAAAATTCACTCAATTTCCCAGCATTCACAGCTTTAATCTTCCTTTTTAATTCTTCATCACCGGCCTGAGAAATCTTCATCCTTTCTAGTAAAGATGGTTTGGGAACCATTTGAAAAATCATTGATGTTTCACCTTCCATGGTGATTCCCATATCCATTTTCACTAGATCCATGAAAATTGGATCCCATTCAATTCTCATCACGTTCAAAACTCCATGATCCTTTCTGGTCAAAGCATCTGCGACTTTATTTTCCTTCCCCAGGTGGTAGTGTATCGTGAAATCATAATCCGTGAGTAGTTCAAGCCATCTTCTTTGCCTCATGTTGAGTTCTTTCTGTGAGAAAATATACTTCAAACTCTCATGATCAGTATAAATATCACATTTCTAACCATAGAGATAATGTCTCCATATCTTCAAAGAAATGATTAAAACATAAAACTCAAGATCAAGAGTAGGATATTTTTGCTCATGAATTTTCAGATTTCGTGATGCAAAAGCAATAACTCTATCATTCTGCATAAGAAAACAACCAAGTCCTTTCATTGATGCATCACTATAAATAACGAACCCATCAATCCCCGATGGTAGAGTCAATATAGGAGCATTGGATAATATTCTCTCCAGTTCATCAAAACATTCTTCACAATCTTTTTTCCAGACAAATTTAACCCCTTTATGTGTGAGCTTCATTAATGGGTTAGCCAATCGAGTAAAATTCTAGACGAAATGTCTATAATAACCTTCTAAACCAATAAAACTATGTACCACGGTTATACTCATTGGTACTGGCCATTCATGGATTGCCTTGGTCATATAAGTATCAACAGAGATTCCATCCTTAGAGAAAATATGGCCAATAAATGAAATCTCTTGAAGCCAGAATTCACACTTTCTAAACTTCCCATGTATTTCATGTCTTCTCATAGTCGTTAATATAATGCGCAAGTGATTTTCATGATCTTTATAGATTTTGTAGTATAAAAAAATATCATCAATAAATACCACTTCAAAGTCATCAAGATATTCCTTGAAAACTATGTTCATTAGATCCATGAATACAGAGGGTGCATTAGTCAGCCCAAAAGGCATTACTGTAAATTCAGAATGCCCGTACCTTATTCGAAATGCTATCTTCGGAATGTCTTCCTTCTTCACACACAATTGATGGTATCCTGATCGAAGTTCAATCATTGAAAAGTATTGATCTCCTTGCTATTGTTCAAATAAACCATCAATGCGAGGTAGGGCATACTTGTTCTGTATTGTTATAGCATTGATCTCCATGTAGTCGATACATAACCTCATAGATCCATCATTCTTTTAAACAAAAAGAACAGAGGCTCCCCCTGGAGAAACACAAGGGTGAATAAATCCCTTATTACTCAATTCCTCTAGTTATTTATTTACTTCAACTAATTCCACTGTTTCCATTCTATAAGGGGTCTTCGATATAGGCCTTGATCCAGGAATTAAATAAATGGAAAACTAATCTTCTCTTTCTGGAGGATGTCCAGGTAAATCTTCCAGAAACACATCTACATATTCTTTCACAATAGGTACATCCTCTATTTGAACATTACTTTCCTCACCCATAGTTATTTCATTCTCTTCCACCATGATAATTGAATTTAGTTTACCTGATGGGGGTGGAT
This sequence comes from Viscum album, assembly GCA_963277665.1. NCBI lineage: Eukaryota > Viridiplantae > Streptophyta > Magnoliopsida > Santalales > Viscaceae > Viscum > Viscum album. Next base: position 446,761,532 of record OY728157.1, on the reverse strand, counting down.
CTAGATAAGAATTAGGTGGTGATGATTCTGCTCTAAAGATATGGTGTTCCTTATCATCATCATCAAAAATCATATCCTCCTTCTTCTTACAATAAATCACCACATCATGGTTTGAAATCCACTCTATACCGAGGATTATATAAAATTCAGTCATTGGTTATGACGATGAGATCAGCATATAAAGATCATTTATATGCCCTAATGGGAATGTATCCATAGAACATTGTAATATGATACTTCCCTTAGGGGTTTTGACTGACAACTTTCTTGTTAAATCAAATTGGAAATATATAATTTTCTTAGAAAACTAGGATGATATGAAACAATGCGATGATCCAGATTCAAATAAAGCATTATCTAAACATGAGGAAACCATTAAATTACCTTCCACCACGTCTTTCAGAGCTTCTACCTCAGCAGTTGTGATAGCATAAGCTTGGCCTTTATCCCTTGGCCTTTTCTGAGGAAGGTTCCCCTGACTCTTAGGACATTCATTTTCATAATGTCCCATCTCTCTACAATTATATCATTCCACATTTACAATAACTCTATTTACCTTGAAAAAATGAGCTTGGTGGCCCTTTTCACCACACTTGTAACATACTCTCATTCCTTTTAGGAAAGTACAAGGGGGTTTCTTCCCACATTTACTACATGATGGATTTTCAACTTTTCCCTTCTTAACCTTATTTCAATTTCCAGATTGATCATCAGATCTCTTCTTCTCTTGCTTTTCTTAAAATTCATAAGACATGGAGAATTATTTTTCTATCTTGATAGCATACGAGACAATATATTCAAACGATAAGATGGTTTTTTGAGACTAATACTCGATGGAGAAATTGTTTTAACCCATAAAAGAAACATTCAATCATACTTCTTGGATTACGTATATAATATGCTGCATACCTCGCTAACCTTGTAAAGTTAGCCTCATTCTTTGTGACATTCTCATCCTCATTCTGCATCAGACTCAGATATTGCCTTTCCATATCTGCTCGATGGTCATGAGGAAAGTATCTTTCTAAGAATATCTCTTTGAAATCCCTCTATTCCACATCTGATACTTCATCATCTTCCTTCGTGTTTTTTATCAATGACCACCATTGATCAGCATCTCCAGTGAGGCGGTAAACTGTCATGATAACTTTTTCCCTTTCACTACTCCCCAAGTCATGGAATATTTACTCTAAAGAATTTACCCATTGGTCAGCTACAAATGGATTTGTAATCTCATTGAATGATGGTGGTTGTTGCCTCATGAAGCGATCTAACATTGATACTCCACGCTGTGGATCAGGGTTTTCCATATGGGTAAGGTGATTATTCATAACCAGAGTGATTTGTCCCAGAATGGTGATTATCTATTAAGCACCAGTTGCATCACTAACTTCACTATAATAATCTTGAGCAGGAGGGAAATCCCTACATGGAGTGTGTGCATTGATTCGGTTTCCATTCTTTCCACTATGCACCATTTCTAGACAATGTCATAAACTAGACTAGTTTATTAATAGAAATACATAATTCCAAACTTCAAAAACACTGAACATAGATTCAAAAGATTATGGATATAATCCATAATGATAAAAATGTTATATTTTAGGATGTATATACTCATAAACACTTCATAATGGTTTGTAATGAAAATTAGAATAATCCTAATCATATCCTCTAGGAGTGTCGTAACCAAGAGTGCAGCAAGGCCCGTTGTCGTGAACTAGTTCCCGTTCGATTCTATCTCAAATAAGTGTTTTCAGGTATTACAACTAGGTACATCTGTGACAGAGCCGTCTCTACCTGCTCTTATCGAGATAGGGATGTATTGCTCGGAAAACTCACAAAATCTCTACAATAAAAAATTCTAGAGAGTTCTCCTATATTAATCCTCTAATCCTATCTTAGAAATAATGGCTCTAATTAGAGTTTATCTAAATATAGCTTCTATGGTTTTTACAAAACATCCAATGTTACCAACTATAATGCCTTGACCCCAGTTACCCCTAGTCGGTGCATTATTACAAAACATTGGTATGATAACAAGAAAGATCGAATCTCAAAAGACTGATTAGTTTAGTATCCTTGGAAACAGTAGATATATTCATAAGTCATACATTACATCATAAAAATGAATACTACAACAATATAGTCTCCATAGTCCACACTCAAATCCCTAAAAACTATCCATGCAGGTCATTCATAAATTACTTCTTTAATTCCTGGGAAAAATAAAACATTGAAAGGGGTGAGCCCAGATGCCTAGTAAGGATATCAATATAGCGAAAACATTAATAAATAAGCACAAACATTTAAGGAAATATATGACTAAAACAAAATCCTTTTAAACTTGAACTTCAATATAATATGGAAAAGATAAAATGAAATTATTCTATTTAATTATTCATATGAATATTTCAATAAATAAATAATCACATGAAATTTCAATAACCACTTTCATAATGATGGAATGCATAATTCCAGACTATCATAACCACAAAGTCATGGCCCCGTGCCAAGACTACAAATAAGATTTTCTCAAGGCCTCATGCCAAGACACTAGTTTCTCTCATTAGACATACCGATGCATCGAGTAGCTATAGTGGGCTCCACCCATCACTTATTAAGTCCAATGCATTCCTCATATGAATAGGTTTAATCATATCATAAACATTCGTATTAAAAAGTAGCATACGAAATGTCAATAATTTCCCCATAAACCATGAATAGTACATAAATAACAAATCTACAGTCAAACATATCAAAAAAACATCAATACAATATGGAAGATTTGTATCATAATAAATCAACTTCAAATAAGCTTAAAATTAATCAAAGGATGTTGACATAGATGAAATCAAAACTATTGGAGAGAAATATCTCTTTTTTTGAAATCATTTAAAAGCCACATAATTATAAAATAAAACATTTACATTGAAAATATTCTTATAAGCTTCTAAGGGAAGATTTGACGATTTATAACGATGTAAAATATCCACATCCACCGTACATGTTTATAAAAATATTCTTACCTTAATTCTGTCAAAAAGGATAAAAAGGACCTTGGTTGGAAAGCGATGGAATGATTCCTTTATAAACATCTTATAAAAATCCAAATAAGGGTATAAATTACTTTAAGCCATATTCTGTGAAATATTAAGAATGTTTTGAAATACATTTTTAAGAAACATGGATGTGGATGATAAAGAGGTCCCATTAGATAATTACATGAAAACAACCTCAAATAATGAAGAGATTGTGAAACAAACCCATACCAATTTGGCAACATACCAAACATACACCCCATTAAAGAGGTATCATATAATGAATATGTAAATACACATAAATTAAAGTGCATTACATAATGAATACAATTACGGGCAGTACATACACCACACAAATGGTAATAATGGCAATATGGCATGAATCTCACGGGAATAAGGATTGAGATGAAAACCCCTTACCTTGTACTTTTCCTTGGTTGAGGGTTGTTTAAACCCCTATATAATGTTTAAATAACTATTATTAAATTATACATGAATCATATACATTAATATTATATCATATATGATCTTTTAACATTTATTTCTTAATAACATCTTAGTATTATCGTCGTTCTGGGTGTTAATGGATTCATTTTCCTTTGTCTGTTCTGTTACGTAGGCCATGTTTTTTATGGATAGGTTGCATCTTATTCATATATAGAATTATATCAAGTCCTTAAATATTATTTTTAATCATCCAATAATATTTAGTCTTGAATGGATACGATGGGGAATGAATCTCATCTCGTTCGTGGAGACGGTAATCCGTACGTACGCATGAGCAACAATATCATTTTTTTGATATTAAAATAATATATAATTGGATGGTATTTCATATAGAAAGAATAATTATCATGTTATATATATTATTTAAATGAAGTATACATCATTATTACCCCATATAAATAATAATATATTGAATAACAATTACACCGCAACGGGGAGACGGTAGGTCGTACGTATGCACATATGGTGACATGTCATTAAAGGGATGGATAGAATAATGAATTTTCTTGTTACATAATTAGAATAACATCAAAGTATATATAAGATATGGTAGTTATTATTTTAGAATATAAATAAAAAGGAAATAAGAAGTTGAAGAAGAAAGGAACTTTAAAGAGGGTGGTTAGGACGTTACCTCTTCATCAGGTTCTTCCTTTTGATTTTATCAAAAGGGCTCTATAGGTTGGCTTTCTTATCATACTAAGACCTCTAGGTTGAATTTAGGGAATTTTTGAGGATATTTGGTCAGATGTTGGCCGATCCAAATGGCATTGAAGGTGTGAATTAATGAGAAGGGGGAGTTCCCTTTTATAAGATGGGTGAGGGGCTCCTTTGAAAAAGCTAGAAATATTATTTTATAATAAATCCATATTCGGTTTCTAATTTCTTAAAAGTAGATTATTTAAAGGTTAAGGTGGGGATAGGTCGAAAAAAACTCAACCAATAGATTTTATATAGGTTTGGGTCACATTATTAACATTTTCTTTTTTTAATTCTTAGTTAATTAGTTTGACTCTTACCATGTCACTTTGTATTTTTATATTATATAGTTAATAAACGTACTATATACATCCAAGAGACGCCGAAGTGGTCCACTAATGATAAACCAATCATGATGTAAGTCTTTTCGCAGAACTTTTTGATTTTTATGAATTAAATATCAATTAATAATATATTATTTGTTTTAAAAAGTTTTTTATGTCAATTTTGACACTATTGGGTATTTTGTTTTTGATAAATTCATTACAGCATAATTACATCGAACATAATTCATTTAAACAACTCTAAAATGTCATATTAACCTGTTAAATTCGTGTAATTCATTAAAAGTATCAAAATATATTTATTTGGGTATTTATAATATCAATTATTTTAATATTTCCCTAATAAGGTAATTATTTCATCATCATTGTGTCATAAATAAATTAAATTATATAATCTCAAAAATTATAAATAAAGTATCATTATGTAAGAAATATTTTTATCTTTCTAATGAATATTTATAATAGAATTTATCTTATGTATAACCCTATATTAAAAATCGTTTAGTAATTAAACTTTGTTTTTAACTCTTTTAACTCTTCTTTGATTTAAATAATAATAAATTTCCTAATCTAATCCATGTGGACATAAATGATAATATTTTTTTCCTAAGTTTTTTTTTCGATATACACTTGTCCAATAAAATTAGGATATCTATTAGGGTAATATTAATATCATTTTACCATTAATTTCCCTATTTACGTTTTACGATGGTAAATAAAAGAAAAAAGTTACTATTCACCAAAAATTATTTTTATCTTATTGAACCACATTTTACTCCTTGATATTGACCATGCGTCTCGGAATTTCTAAATTCCACTCATCGAAGCCATAAAATTATGTTTTATGTAAATTTCTAAATTCTCCAAGGAGGTGGGTAAAAGACGTTGAAAAGTTCAATGAAATTTTTATATATCTAAAATTAATCAAAACTAAATACAATGAATTAAATTGAACTTATATAGGTATTATTTATCTATTTTAACCTTAATTAAATTTAAAAAAAAAAAATAAATATTTAAATAAATATTTTTTTAAACAATAACTCAGTGTTTTTTCACTATTCATCAAAAATTGAATGTTTTCAGAAAAATACCAAAAATTCACCCTATGCTAATTTTGATATAACAAATCCAAATATGAAGTCCATTTTGAATGATAAAATTTATAAAATTTCAAAAAGTGGGTATTACTATTCATAATGGCTACTTTGATTGGTCACAGTGTGTTAGAACTCGAAGTTGCGTACAACACGCGCTACTGTATTATTCAAAGAGAATCGTACCGTAGATGTTTGGGGTGTTACAAAAAAACTTATTACCCTATTGAAGATGAAAAAAAACATTAAACCAAAATCCTAAATTCTAGAAAAACATGACATAATTGAATATAAAATGGATCTTAGGATTGTTTCTAGGAACACTTTATTAGACCAAAACCATGGAATTCTAGTAAGAAGTTATCTAGAGAAATATTAAAAAAATGAAAAGGTTATTAATTACACTCTAAGAATTAAAAATCATATTTGAAGAACAAGAATAAGTTAAAATAAGTGAAATATAAAATTTCAATATAATTTTTGAAAATAAAAAAGAAGAGGAGAGTGATTATGAACCTGAGCAAAAAAAAATTTATTATGAATTATTTGAATTTGATGAACCAAATTTGGTAAAAATCCACTCTAAAAATAATGAAATCAGTTATAATTTTCCAATAAATAATATAAATGAAGTTGATTTGGATAACTTTCATAATTATCTATAATAAATTGAAAAAGAATTCTATATCCTGTACATAGTTCCAATTGTTGATAAAGTTCACAATTTTAATATTTTCTTAAATGAAGTCAATCAGGTTGATGATGAGTTATAAATTGAAATATTGAGTGTCAAATACTACTCACCCAACCTTACTAAAATATTCAATAATAAATCTAAACTAGAATGTTGAACTTTTTTGGAAGAGAATAGTAAATTGGAAATCATTGAATCTGACATATTTTAATATGAACATAAAATCAATCTTCATTATTTGGAAACTTTTAACCCATATGTCTATGAAATTATGTTTGATAGAGTTGATAGGGGAATGATTATTGAATATTGATTAACTAGTGAGCATTCATTTCCTCAATCTAAGATTGAACATTTTTCTAAAACTATGTCTACGAAAATGGAAAGCAATGTTGATATACCTAGGGAAAACATTTTAAATTTTTACAAACTAGAATATGAATATCTTTAATCATTACTGATAAATTCCATCCATTTTATTTAATTGAAATACTCAAAAGACATTACATTGAAAAATTATCATTTTCAATGTGAACGTGAAGGCCAGGTTTAGCACGTAGTATATTTAGGTAGAATAATGTTTTCAAAAGTTGTAAATGTCGAGTGATTATTAAAGGAGGAATATCTTTTAGAATAAATTAAAAACATTGTAAAACCTGAATATTTGAATGATAGTGTAAAATTTATTCCATATTTTTCAATTCCATCCTCAACTGAGTCAGGTGGAAAATATTTTCTTAATAATGATATTAGTTTAGAGGGGGAATTTAACATGAGTTCGTGTGTTTCAAATTCTGATCAACACACCACTATTTCTCCACTTGAACCAATTTATAAAAACTCAACATTAATCGTCCTTGAATTTGATTTTGATGGTGTTCAGATTGATATAGATGACAATGAATAAAATGTTAAACCCCTAGGAGAACACATTACATTGCTTTCCCTTCCTAAAAATATTAATTGTGTCAATTCTGTCCCCATCCAGAAATGGATAGGACACCTACCAAGATTGATTATTTTGAATCATTTTCTTCTTCTATGATTATAAATTACATGGTAGAGCTTTAGGGAGTCATTAAATAATAAACTAAATCTAAATATTAGGAAAATACTGATAAAATGTGTTTTGGTAATGAATTTTATTCTCTACTTGATGACTTATTTGAGTAGTTATTTAAGGATAAATCATTTTTTATAGAGAATTTTATTATTGATAAAAATATTATTTCCATTTTCTATAGTTTTGAATCCCAAAAAAAATCAATTCTCTTTTAGAAAAAAGGGTCCAAACACATTTGGTGGTTTCTAATAAGGATACCACACCCCCTACTAACCATGGATAGTTTTTATGTGTATCTGGCTGTAGAATATAAAACTAGTGTTGCATGGGAGGTAACCCATGATTTAGTTTACTTTCAATAAAATTAAAAAAAATCAACTAAAATAAAGTCAAACTGAAGTCTTAAAACATAATGATTCATTGTTGTAAACCCTTGGTTCATATCTTTACTTTCCTACTTGTTTTATGTTTTGAATAAGGTGATTCTTTTTTGTCTTTTGTATTCTCTTTCTATGTTGTAATTTTGTACATGGTTTTCTTGATTTTTGATTTTAGAGGTTAATGATGCTGGTGTAAAAAAAGGAGACAAATATTTATAAGTGTTTATGTCTAGACAAAATTTAATAGGGAAGTACTCTCTGTTAACATCTTCATTTATTTTCTTCTCCATTTTATTTTAAAAAATTCCATTCATGTGTCATTGTCACTATATTTTTCAGCGAGTCTCTAACTCATAGATTCACTTGAGCCACCTATACCCTACTATCGATGATGTATCTCAATGGATAATCACTAGTGGAAGTGTATATGTGTAACACCCCAAGCTTCCACAGTACGTTTCCCTTTGAATAATACAGTAGCTTGCATTGTACACAACTTGGAGTTTTAACACACCATGACGAATGAAACTAACCGTTATGATTAGTAATACCCACATTTAAAAATTTTATAAATTTTATTTTTCAAAATGGACTTCATTTTTGAATTCTGAATATCGAAATTAGATTAGGGAGATTTTTTGGTATTTTTCTAAAAAAATTCAATTTTAGATGAATACTGAAGAACACTACGTTATTATTTAAAACAGACATTTTATTTAAGTTATTAGTTATATTATTTTAATTTATTTTATTTCAAAATAGATACGTAATATCTATATATTTTTTATTTATTTCATTGGATTCATTTTATAATAAGTTTAGATATATAAAATTTTATTGATCTTTTTACCGGCTATTACCCACCTTCTAGGAGCATTTAAAAATTTGCATAAAATATAATTTTTCCACTTTAGTGAGTTGAATTTCTAAAATCTGAGAGACATGGTTGACATAATTAAGTAAAATTTCGTTCAAAAAGATGATTTTTTTGTAAATAGTATCTTCTGACTTTTATTTACCATGGTTAAAAGTAAATTGATTAATTAAGGGTAAAAATGATATTATAATTACCCTAACATATTTCATAATTCTAATGGATAAGTTTAGTTCTACCAAAAGAAATCCTAGGAACAAAATATGATCCTTTTGGTCCACTTGGATTATATTAGGACATTTATTATTATTTTATTTAAAGAAGAGTTAAAATTCAATGTTTAATAACTAAACCATTTTTTATATAGTGTTACACACAATATAAATTAGAATATAAATATTCATTAGAAATATAAAAATATTTCCTACATAATTATATTTTATTTATAATTTTTAGACATTGAATAATTTAATTTATTTGTGACACAATAATGATTTAATAATTACCATATAATGAAATATTAAAATAATTGATATTATAAATATCCGAATAAATATAAATTGGGACATATGATGAATTGCACTAATTTCATCAATTAATATTACATTATAGGGTTGGTTAAATTAATTTTATTTGGAGTGATAATGTTTTTATGGATTTCAAAAAAAAATACTAAATAGTCTCAAAATTGACATAATTGAGTTTTAAAAAAAATATTATATATTAATTGATATAATATTCCTAAAAAAATATGGTTTATCCAAAGGACATAGATAAGGATATATATATATTAATAATGAAACATATGGGGTTCTCTGGTATTAATACATTATGTTTATTAACCATATAATATAAAATTATAAAGGGACAAGGTAAATGTCAAACTATTTAACTAAGAGTAAAATATTAAAAATAAGGACAATATGGTGACCTAAACCTATCCAAAAACAATTGGATGAGAGGTTATCGACCCATTACCAATATATCCTAGGAATAAATCATTTTTTAGCCATTAGAAATAGAAAATTATTTTATTATAAAATAATATTTCAAGCTTTCCCTAAAGTGACCCTCACCTCTCATATAAAAGGGTACATCCCCTTGTATTAATTTCACACCTCAAAAGTCATTTGGCTCAGCCAAAACCTACCAAAATATCCTCCCAACATTCCTCACTTCATCCTATTGTCCTTCTCTAAGGGACCCTTTTGATCAAATCAAAAGGAAGACTTGAAGAAGAGGTAAAATCTTTCATCACCTCTTTCAAGTTCTTTCCTTTTTCTACTTCCTCTTTCATTTTTGTTTCCATTATAAAATAATAAATCCTTTATATTTATATATAATGTAATGTTATTATAAAAATTTTACAACAATATTCTTCATTCTATCCATCATATGAATGACAATATCACCATATGTGTGTATGTACGGCTTATCGTCTCCACATAGCGGTGTAGTTTGTTATTCAAACACTTATTTATGTGGGGGGGTATAATAATGAGTATAACTAATTTAAAGAATAAATATAACCTATTAATGATTATTTATATATTATATACCATACAATTACACATGATTTCACCATCAATATAATGATATTATCACTAGTGCGTACGTGCAGATTATCATCTCCACGAATGTGATGAGATCCATTCCCAATCCTATTCATTCAAGATTAATTTTCATTTTATTATTAAAAGTAATGTATATGAACAAAATATCATTTTTTATATGAATAAAATATATCATATCCAAACCGAACATGGCTTACATAACCAATCATATAAAGGAAAAAAGAATCAGTTAGTACCCAAATCGATGATACTACAGAATATTATTAAAAAATCAATATTATAAGATCATATATGATATTATATTTATGTATATGATTCATTTATAATTTAATAAAAATGTTTTAAATATTATATATGAGGTTAACATACCATCGACTAATGAAAAGTTCATGGTAAGGGTTAATTTCACAATGTATTTATTATCCAAGGTTTTTTTACGTAAATATCTACTAGGACCTCTTTATCATCCAAATACATGTTTCCTAAAAATGTATCTCAAAAAATAATAATTTTAAATATACTATGGGATAAATTTAGTTATAACCTTATTTCACCACATATGTTTTGAGAGGAATCACTCTATCATTTTCCAAACAAGGTCCTTTAGGACCTTCTAGTCAAAATTAAGGTAATAATTTCATTTTAACTTATACTGTGGGTATGGATATTTTATGTAGTTATAACATCGTCGAGGCTTCCGATACAAGCTTATAAGAATATTTTCAAAATAAAGGTTTTTTATAATTATATGACATTTAAATGATTACAAAATAGAAATAGATATTTCTCTACAAAAAGTTTCTATTTTATCTATGTTAACATCCATTGATTGATTTTATGCTTGTTTAAATTTGATTTATTATGATTCAAATATTCCATATTGTATTGAAGGTTTTATGATATTTTTGACTATGGTTTAGTTAATTTTACACCATTTATGGTTTATGGATAATGTATTGAAATTTTGTATTCTTGTTTCAATAAAAAACAAATTGTTACGTTTAATCCTTTTCATATGAGAAGTTGCATTAGACATAGTATGTTATGGGTGGAGCCCACTAGAGATCCTTTATGCTTTAGTATGTCTCAAGAGAGAATCTAGTTTTTTGGAACACGGCCTTGAAAAAATATTATTTTTAGTCATGGCATAAGTCCTTGACTCTGTTGTTGTGAATTCTATCATTATGCATTACATCATTATGATTGTGGCTATTGATATTTCATGGGATTATTAGACTAATAGAATATACATGTGAATACGATAATGGCATTATTTTATTTTATCATTGCCATATTATGAGGAAGTATATGTTTAAAAGGCTTTTTTTAGACTTATACATTACTGCAAATTTTTATGCTTCTTTTGGAATGATTCCACTATATTGTGATCCTTACTGAGCATCTGAGCTCACCAATTTCTATGTTTTATTTTTTCCAGGACGTGAAGAACTATTTTATGGTTGACTTTATGGAATAGGCTAAGGATATAAGTGTGGTAAATGGAGAAAAACTGTTTTTGATGTTTTTATTTCATGATGTAATGAAAAACTTGTGAATGTATCTAGTAATTACAAGGCTACTAAACTGATCGATCGTTCGGGACATGATTACTTGTATCAGTCCAATGTTATGTAATAAAGAACCATCTGTGGAAAACTGGGGTCAGGGTGTTACATTTTGTATCATAGGATGTTTAGTAAAAACCATGGAAACTAGATTTATATAAACACTGATTAGAGCACGTTAATCTAATATAGACTTTGAGGATTGGTATAGAAGAACTTCCTAGAATTTGTATAATGTAGAGATTTTGTATATTTTCCATGAAATAAATCTCTTTCTAGATACGAGAAGGTAATGGCGGCTCTAGTATAGATATACCTAGGAGCAAAAACTCTGACAAGGAGTTTCTGGCTTGACCTGGCGTATCCTGGTACACGACAACGGGCCTTGTTGCACTCTTGGATACAACACTCTCGGGGGATATGCTTAGGATAATTATCATTTTCTTTAACAATAATTATGAATGATTTATGAGTATATAACTCCTCAAAGAAATCATTTTTTAATGATCATGGATCATTTCAATAAATTGTTCAATTAAAGTTAAGTGTTTTACAAGTATATAATTATGTATTGCAATTCATAAACGAATATAATGTATTCCATTGTTTAGAAATAAAACCTAGTGGAAGGAATGTATACCATATCAATTCACGTAATCTATTTAGATATTTTACTCCTTCTCAATATAATTATAGTGGAGCTGGTGATGCAACTTGTGTTGATCAACTTATCACCATACTTGGACAACCCACTCCAGTTATTAATAATAACCTTACCCTTATGAAGCACCCTGGTCCACATCAAATAGGATCAATGTTAGACTACTTCATGATGAAAACCCAAAAAAAAATCAATGGGCATACAAATCTATTAGTATCTAAGAATTGGATAAATTCTTTAGAGAAAATATTTCAGGCTTTGGGGAGTAGCGAAAAATAAAAGGTTTTCATGGCAGTTTATTGCCTCACAGGAGATGCAGATCAATGGTGGTCAATGATTCAAAACACAACAGAGATGATTATGTATCAAACATGTAATGGAGGTAGTTTAAATATATTTTCTTAGAAAAATAATTTACCCATGACCATCGGAAAGACATGAAAAGGCAATTTCTATGTCTGAGGCAAGAGGAGGATGATAATGTTGCAAAGATTGAGGATAACATTACAAGGATAGAAAGGCATGCAGCTACATATATACGTAACCCATGTAGTATGATTGATTGATTATTTTATGGGTTAAAACCATTTATCCATTGAGAATTAGTATCACAATTCTTCTCACCATACGAAGATATTTTATAATGCGCTATCAAGATAGAAATGGAATCCTCTAAGACATATGACTTCAAAGAAAAGAAAGAGAAGAAGTGATTTTTTGGTCACTCTGAAAATTGAAATAAGGGGAAGAAAAAAAATTGAATATCCACCCTATGGTAAATGTGGTAAAAAAAACACCCCGATACTTGCCTGAAGGGAATGGGAGTATCTTATATGTGTGATGAAAAATTCCACCTAGATCGTGATTGGAAGGGAAAGAAAGAGGTTTTCAATGTTGAATTCTACAATTGTATAGAAAAGGGACATTATGTAAATTGAATGTCCTATGCTCCAAAGGAATGTACCTCAGAAAAGGACAAGGGATAAAAGTAAAACATATCCAATCACTACTGTTGAGGTTGAAGCTTCAAAAGACATGGTGGCAGTTAATTTTATGATTTCTTCAAATTATCCAATGATTTATATGATTCCGGATCCTCACATTGTTTCATATCTGCCAAATTTTCTATGAAAATTAGATAGATTCAATTTGACCAATCATGGGAGTTTTCAGTCAGAACTCATAAGGGAAGTATCATCGTAACAATGTTTTTTGAATCAGTTCCCATTATGGAATATAAATGTTCTTTATCTGCTGATCTCATCATCATACCCATGACCTAATTTGATATAATCCTCATAATGTATTGAATTTTGGACCAATATGTGAAAATTTATTGTATGAAGAAGGAGGTTACAATTATCGATGATGATAAGGAGTACCTTGTCTTTAGAGTAGAAACATCACAACTTGATTCTTACCTAGATCCACCCCCAGTAGCTATACTAAATTTAATTATTAGGGAGGTATAGAATGAAATTATTATGGTTTAGGAAAGTAATGTTCAAATAGAGGATGAAACTATTCTGTAAGAATATGTTTGTGTGTTTCTAGAGGATATACCTGGACATCCTCTCGAATAAGAAATTTACATTTTCTATTGATTTAATTCTTTGTTCATGGCCCATATCGGTGACCCCTTATAGAATGTCCACTGTGGAATTAGTGGAAATAAAGAAAAAACTAAAATATTTGATTAATACGGGATTTATTCACCCTAGTGTTTCTCCATGGGGAGCCCATGTCATTTTTTTAAGAAGAAAGATGAATCTATGAGGTTATGCATTGACTACAGGGAGATCAATGCTACAAAAATAAAGAACAAGTTACTTTTTACCTCACAGTGATGATTTATTTGACCAACATCAGGATGCTCAATATTTCTCAATGATTGACCATCGATATGGATATCATCTGTTGTATGTGACGAAGGAATAAATTCTAAAAACATCATTTCGAACCTGGTATGTGCATTACAAGTATACAGTAATACCTTTTGGATTGACTAATGCTGCCTCTGTCTTCATAGATCTAATGAGTTTTGTTTTCAAGGAATAACTTGATGAATATTTAATGTTTTTTTATTGATGATATCTTGGCATACTCAAAAAACAACAATGATCCTAAAAATCACTTGTGCGCTATTCTGAAAACCCTCAAAAGAAATGAATTATACGGGATGTTTAGCGAGTGTGAATTCTGGATTCATGAGATTTATTTTTGGCCATATTGTTTCTAAGTATGGAATCCCTATTGATCCTTTAAAGTCCATGGAAATCCAAGAATGTCCAGTACCAATGAGTATATCTGAGGTACACAGTTTTATTTTTTAGCAGGTCATTATCGATGTTTTTTCTAGAATTTTTTCGGGTTGGCTAATCCATTAACCAAGATCGCACATAAAGGGGTTAAAAGTTTTTGTAAAAAAAGTGTAAAGAATGTTTTCAGTAACTGAATAGAATTTTAGTCAACACTCTTATATTGACTCTAACATCAGGGAAAGATAGGTTTTTTTTTATAGTGTTGCTTTAATGAAAGGACTTGGTTGTGTCCTTATGCATAATGATATAGTAATTGACTATGCATCATGTATGATAATAATTCATGAGAAAAAATCTCCCACTCAAGATCTTGAGTTATCAGCAGTAATCTTTGCTCAGAATATATGGAGACATTATCTCTATGGGTAAAAATGTGAGATTTATACTAAACACAAGAGTTTGAAGGGTATTTTCTCATAGAAAGAACACAATATGAGGAAAAAGAGAGGGCTTGAACTACTCAAGGATTATTATTTCACTATACACTACCACCTAGGGATGGAAAATAAGGTGTTAGATGCTTTGATAAGATAAGAACACTGAGTTTTGAACAAGATTATAGTTGAAAAATATCGTATTTTCATGGATATAAAAATTATGGATATGGGAATAACCATGGAAAGTGAAACATTAATAATATTTCAAATGGTTGCCAAACCATCTTTACTGGGAAGGATAAAAAGTTCTCAGACTAATGATGAGGAGTTTCAAAATTAGATTAAAGTTCTGAATGATGAGTGATTTAGTGAATTCATATATGAAATTGAAGTTTTGATGTTTGGGAAGAGGCTTTGTGTTCCTAACATATATGATCTAAAAATGGAATTTTTGGATGATGCTAATAGCTCCAATTTCACTATACACCAGGGAGAACCAAGAGGTATGAGATTTGAACGAAAATGTTTGGTGGGAAACAGTGAAAAGAGAGAATGATGAGTTTGTGTCAAGATGTATGGTTTTTCAACATGTGAAATATGGAATGCAATAGCCTATAGGATTCATGCGGCCTCTTCCCATACCTGAGTGGAAATGGGATAATATTATGTTAGACTCTGTCATGGGGCTACCAAAGACTCCTAGAAGGAATGATGAAATCTAGGTCATTGTTGATCATCATTACAATTTAGCACATTTTCTTGCTATAAGAGAAGATTTACCAATTTATTGTCTAGAAAGACTATATATTAATGATTTTGTAAGACTCCATGGTGTACCCCTATCGATTGTTTCTTATCGCGATCCCTGTTTTACATCAATATTATAGAAAAGTATTTAGTAGGCCTTATATACTGAACTTTGTTTGATCACTACCTACACCTCAAAATATGATGGACAATCGGAATACACTATTCTAGCCTTAGAAGACATGTTGAGATATTGCTCACTTTACATTCAAGGTATGTGGGATCAATATTTACCTATGGTAAAATTTTATTATAAAAAAAGATTTCATTCATGTATACAGATGGCACCATATGAAGTGTTATATTGAATGAGATGTTTCACACTAACTTGGTGGGATGATGCTGGAGAAATAAAACTCGTAGGACCAAATCATTTTGAGGAAAAAATGAAAAAGGTGAAGATTATCCAAACCCCAATCAAATCATCTCAACGTAGGAAAAAGAGTTGTACATATAATCAGAGGAACGATTTGGAATTTCATGTAGGAGATCATGTTTTCTTGAATGTTTCTCCATGGAAGGGTGTTATACGATTCGGGAAGTAGTGTAAATTTATTCCCATGTACATTAGACCTTTCAAAATTCTAGAAAAAATCGGGGTTTTAGCTTACCGTTTAAAAATCACGCTATGTTTTTCAAAAGTTCCTGATGCGTGCCACATATCATTGTTGATAAAATACATGCCTAACACAATTCATGTACTCACCTATGATGAAATTGATCTGGAACCTGATTTTTCTTATTTTGTAGAGCCTATAAATATTATTGATACCAGAGAACACGTGCTGAGAAACCAGGCGACTCGTATGGGAAAAGTTCTATGGAGAAACCATAAGATGGAAGAAGCAATGTGGGAACCCGAGGAACTTATGATGAAGAACCAACTGAATCATTTTATGCAGTGGTATTCTAGAAATTTTGAAGACATAATTATTTTAAGGTGGGGATAATATATCACCCCAATTTTCCATAGTATGTTTCTCTTGGAATAATGTAATAGCTTTCATTGTACACAACATGGAGTTTTAATGCACCACGAACAATCAAACTAACCATTATAAACAGTAATACACACTTTTCAAATTTTTATAAATTTTATTTTTCAAAATGGACTTCATTTTTTTATTCAGAATATCGAAATTAGATTTGGGTGAATTTTGGTTATTTTTCAAGAAACTTTCAATTTTTTATGAATAGTGAAAAACAATGCGTTATTGTTTAAAAACTGAATTTTTATTTAAATAATTATATATATTATATTAATTTATTTTAGCTCAAAATAGATACATAACACCTATATATGTTAAATGTAATTCATTGGAGTAATTTTATAATATGTTTAGATATATAATATTTTATTGATCTCTTTACTATCTTTTACCCACCTTCTAGGAGCATTTTCGAATTTGCATAAATCATAATTTTACCTCTTTTGTGTGTAGAATTTCAAAAATTTGAGAAAAACAGATGAAATTAGTAAGTAAAATTTCATTCAATAAGATGAAAATAATATTTGGTGAATATTATCTTTTTACTTTAATTTTCCACGGTTAAAAATAAATTGAGTAATTAAGGGTAAAAATGATATTATAAAAACCCTAACATATGTCCATATTATATTGGTTAAGTATATTTAGACCTAATAAATCATTAGGAATAAAATATGATCCTTTTGTCCACCTAAATTAGATTAGGACATTTATTATTATTTTATTTAAAGAAGAGTTAAAATAGTTAATATTCAATGTTTAATAACTATACCAATTTTAATATAGGTTGAAAAACAATATAAAATATACTATAAATATTCATTATAAAGATAAAATTATTTCCTACATAATGATATTTTATTTATTATTTTTAGACATTAAATAATTTAATTAATTTATGACACAATGATGATGTAGTAATTACCTTAATAATGAAATATTATAATAATTGATATTATAAATATCCAAATAAATGTTAATTGAGACTTATGAAGAATTAAACTAATTTAATAGTTTAATATGACATGTTAGGGTTTATAAAATGAATTTTATTCTATGTGATAAAGTTTTTATGGATTTTAAAAAATCAAATACTAAATAGTGTCACAATTGACATAATTGAGTTTTTAAAACAATTACTATATTATTAATTGATATAATATTATCAAAAATAAATGGTTCTGCCAAAGGACATTGATAAGGTTATATATATTTATAATGAAACACACGGGGTTATATTGTCTTGTTATAGTAACTTCAAAACTATATATTATAAAAATAAAAAAACATGGTAAATGTCAAACTATTTAACTAAGAGTTAAATATAAAATATAAGGATATTATTGTGACCAAAACAAGTAAAAACCCTACTAATGGAGAGTTTTGTGACCCATACCAACGTTATACTCAAAATAAATAATTTTGGATAGATTAGAAACTGAAAATGATTTTATAATACAATAATATTTCATGCTTTTCCTAAAGTGACCCTCACCTCTCTTATAAATTGGTACTTACCCATCTCTTAATTTCACAACTACAAATTCATTTGGCTCCACAAACCCCTATACAAATATCCTTATAAAATTACTCCCTTCATCCTATATTACTTACTTTTGTTATAAAGAAATACTAAGGATATTTTTTGAACAAAATCAAAAGGAAGAACCCAATGAAGAGGTAAATATTTTATCACCTCTTTAAAGTTCTTTTCTTCTTCCACTTCCTCTTTCATTGTTGTTTCCATTATAAAATAATAAATCCAGTATATTTATATATATTGGGATTTTATTATAAAAATATTACAACCATATTCAATTTTCTATTCATCATATTAATGACAAAGTCACCATATGTGCGTACGCACGGCTTACCGTATCCATGTAGTGGTGTGGTTTGTTATTCAAACACTTCATTATTTGAAGTATTATAATAATCAGTAAAATTGATGAAAATAATAAATATAAAATTTTAATGATTCTTTATAAATGATATAACATCTAATAACACACAATTTCACCATCAATATAATGATGTTATCGATCGTGTGTACGTACGGATTACAGTCTCCCAGAACGCGATGAGATTCATTCTCCATCGTAATAATTAAAGAATAATATTAATTTTATGATTAAAAATAATTTTTATGAACATAATAAAATTATTTATATGAATTAAATACATCATACCCATAACAAACATGGCATACATAACCAAGCATATAAAGGAAAAAGAATCAGTTAACACCTGAAATTATGATACTACTAAAATATTATAAATAAAAAAAATTATAAGATAATATATTATATCATATTTATGTATTTTATTATATAATTTAATAAATTTTTTAACTATTATATAAGTGGTTTACAAATCATTGACTAAGTAAAACTACATGGTAAGGGTTAATTTCACAATCTCATTATTATCCGAGGTTGTTTTTACGTAAGTATCTACTGGGACCTCTTTATCACCCACATCCATGTTTCCTTAAAATGTATTTCAAAAAAAATTATTATTTAATATACTATGGTTTAAGGTCATTTATACCCTTCTTTGACAACATATGTTTTGAAAGGAATCATTCTGTCATTTTCCAAACAAGGTACTTTATGACCTTCTCGACAAAATTGAGGCAAAATGTCTTTTTAACATATACAGTGTGTGCGGCTATTTACTGTCGTTATAACATCATCGAAGCTTCCCATACAATATTATAAGAATATTTTCAAAATAATTTTTTTCTTTTATAATTATATGACTTTTAAGTGATTTCAAAATTGGAAGGGATATTTCTATACAAAATGTTTTTATTGCATCTATGTCAACACCCATTGATTCATTTTAATCTTGTTTCAAGTATTGTTATTATGATAAAAATAATCCAAATTTTATTGATTGTTTAATGATATGTTTGACTGTGGATGTGTTAAGTTTACACTATTTTTGGTTTATGGATAATGTATTGACATTTCGTATTCTAGTTTTAATACAAATGTTTATGTTTTGTTTAAACCTTTTCATATGAGGAATGCATTGGACCTAGTAATTGATGGGTGGATCTTGATATAGATGTCATTCAATTTTAAACTAAAAAAGTTGATTAAAAATAAACATGAAAACTTGTAAAATAAGCTTCTTGGAAATGATGTTTTAAAAATCCATTCATGTCATATAAGTTAAAAAAAAATTCTTCTCGTACTTTTTCGGAAAAGTCAAAAATCACCTCGTACAAAAAACGACAAAAGATTCCTTTAATCTCATTTACTAAAAACTCACCAAAGGGTAAAATAAGTTTTAAAAAATTGTAGTTGGATGGAAATAATATTACATGTTGAGGCAACATGTATGTGGATGATAAAATACACCCCAGTAAATTTCAAAGTATAAAAAATCTCGGATAAAAATGAGATTGTGATATTTCCCTTACCTTAGGTCCGATTTTCTTCGTATGTGTCCGAACCTCCGGTATAATGATTTAAATAATTTCATTGACGTATTCCAGAATCATACTCATTGTTATGATATCATATATGGTTCACTTATGGCTTTATATTACCCGTTCTTTTGTAAATTCCATGTAAAAGAGCGTTTTGGATAAATCGTTTCATTTGGCATCCGTGTTTTGACTTGTAATTATTCATATGATTACTTAGTTCATTATTACATAATTCCAGAATATAAAACATGGTTTATATATAATATATATTCAGAATATATATATATATATATATAATAGATCAGTAAATGGAATGAAATACACCGTTCATGGAGACGGTAGACCATATGTACGCATGAACGCTGTTTTCATTTCCTAATTGAGTTGAATGAAATTAAGTAGATTACATACATATATATACACATAAATCCAGAATCATTATTATGTCATATATTTCATTATTAATTATTATATATACTTTATAATCATTCATGAATGGTTAATGTGGATAATGAATCTCATCGCGTCGTGGAGACGGTAGTCCGTACGTACGCACGAGCAATGATATCGTTCTCATGATCATGGAATTGTATTGGAGTGTATGTATACTATTTCAGAATCAATATCACTTTAAAATAATCATATATAGTTATTATGTACACCATTATACCCATCCGGGTAAGGTGGTGGTGGAAAATAGATTACACCACGGCATGGAGACGGTATTCCGTACCTACGCACGCGTGGTGATTTCGTTTTCCGTAGGATGGATAGATGGTGAAATAAGGTTGTTTCATACATATAAGAACATATCAATATATGAGTGATACTGATGTTATTACATCATAATGAAACATCTAAAGAAGAATAAGTGGAAGAAGAAATAAAGATGAATGAATCGGTAACAGACATTAACTCTTCTTCGAAGCGCCTCTTTGAGATCTCTTTTTAAGGAACTAAAATTGGTCTTTGAGGAAGACCAGAACCTCTATAATGTTTCTAGGGAAGTGGAGAAGATAATTCTTCAGGGGTTGTCTGAGCATGAAGGCTCAAAGTGGTGTGAGGAAGAGAGGTAGGAGGTTCCCTTTTATAAGGGAGAAGAGGGGCACCTTTGGAATAACAAAAACTATTATTTTATTATAAAGTCAAAATCGGTTTTAAATAGCTCCAAATTGATTCATTTCGAATATAATGTGGGGATGGGTCGAAATACTCTCATCCAATAGAATTTAGACAATTTTAGGTTTCTATTTTAACCTTTTCATTTAGATTTAACATTAAGTAAAATAATTTTACTTTTACCGTGTCTTCTTGTGTTCTTATACTATAAGGTGAATGAACTTACTATAAGAAGCCAAACAAACCCCAAGTTGTTTATTATTAATATATATAACCTTATCTAAGTCATTGGACCGAACCATAGATTTTTAGGAATAAAATAACAATTAATAATATAATATTAGTTTTAAAAACTATTTTATGTCAATTTTGACACCATTTAGTAATTAATTTTTGTGAAAATCATAACATAATGATTAGTTCGAACAAAGTTAATTAAATCAATAATAACATGTCATATTAACCTATAAAATTTGTGGAGTTCATAAAAAGTCTCAAATTACATTTATTTGGGTATTTATAACATCAATTATGTCAATATTGCATTAATAAGATAATTACTGCATCATCGTTGTGTCATAAATAAATTAAATTATTTAATTTATAAAAATTAAAAATAAAATACCATTATGTAGTAAATCTATTAATCGTTCTAATGAATATTTATAGTCGAATTTATCTTTTTTATAACCCCATATTAAATATTATTTACTTATTAAACATTGATGTTAACTATTTTAACCCTTCTTTAAATAAATTAATAATAAATGTCCTAATCTAATCCATGTGGGCCTAAATGGTCATATTTTATTCCTAAGGTTGTTTTTGGACGAATTACACTTATCCAATAGAATTAGGACATGTGTTAGGGTAATAATAATATCATTTTTACCCTTAATTACCCTCTTTACTTTTAACCGTGGTAAAAAAAAGTAAAAAGTTACTATTCACCAAAAATTATTTTCATCACATTGAACTACATTCTAGTCCATGATATTAACTGTGTCTCTCGGATTTTTGAAATTCCACTCACAGAAGCGGTAAAATTAAGTTTTATGAAAAATTCAGTTTTTTTTAACTACCACTTAGTTGGTTCACTATTCATCAAAAATTGAAAGTTTTCAGAAAAATACCAAAATATAACCCTAGGCTAATTTCGATATTCTGAATCCATAAATGAAGTCCATTTTAAAACATAAAATTTATAAAATTTCAAAAAGAGGTTATTACTATTCATAGGGGCTAGTTTTAATAATATTTTAATAGCATATCGTTGTTTAGTGAAACTCGATTTTGCGTACTACACACGCTATCGAGAAAGGACGTGATTGCGTGTAATGCAAGGCAAGCCAAGGATGCGTGTTGTGCAAGATACTTTTGGTGTAGCGTACAACAGAAAACATTAATGAAATTAAAAAGAATATTTTTCATAAAATCTCGGGGTGTTACAATAACCATCAACAAAAATCATATTACCATGTTGATTATGAACACCAAAATGAGCTCAAATTTGAAATCCTTGAAAAATGTGACCTAATTGAATATAAAATTGGTGCTAAGATTTTTTTCTAAAAACTCTTTATTAGAAAAAACCATGAAATTGTAGTTAGATATTATCAATATATAGATCAAAAAATTAAACCGTTAGAAAGTATGCTCTTAGAATAAAAAACCAGGTTTAAATAATAAGAAGAAGTAAAAAATAAGTGTAGAAAATGTCTTTAGAAGCAATTGAAATAAAAATGTAGAGGATAGTGATTATGAACCCGAGCAAGAACACTTTTATACTAAAGAATCTAAATCTGAAGAACCAAATATAGAAATTACCGACTCTCAAAATAATGAAACAAGTTTTAATGATCCCATAAAGAACATAAATTTAGTTGAGTTGGATAATTTTCAGAATGAAGTAAAACAAATTGGAAATGAATATTATTTTCTATACATGGTTCCAACAGTTTATAAAGTCCACAATTTTAGGATTTTTGAAAATTAAAGCACTCAAGAGGAAGAGAAGTTGAAAATTAAAAACACGAGTGTCAAAAACTCTTCACCCAACCCTATTGAAATCATTAATAATAAACCTGAACTATAAATGGGATCTTTTTTGGAATACAATAGTAACATAGAAATCCTTTAATCTGAATTTATTAAACATGATCATTATACAGCTCTTCCCAATTAAAAAATTTTATCCCACAAATATCTAAAATTGTATTGGATTAAGTTGATGAGGACATAATTATTGGATAATTTTTAACTAATGAGTTATCATTTCCATATTCTATGAATGATCATTTTTCTGAAATTTTGTGTACTAAAATGGAAGTTAGTTTTGATTTACATTGGGAAAATTGTTTAAATTTGACTAATCTGTAAAAAAAATTCGGGATATTTCATTGAACAATCCTCTTCTTATTAATGAATTGGAAAACATAACAGACATAAAAATGTTAAATGGACCTCTTTAATATTAACTTTATATAGGTATTGACCACACACTAAATTTAAGAAGAATATTTTTTTCATAAGCAGTATATTTTGAATGATTATTAACTGATGAAGTTCTTTTGGAGGATATTTATTTAAATTTAAAACCTAAATATTTGAATGATAGAGTAAATTTTATTCCCCCTTTTCACTTCCCTCCTCAACTGGGGTCGGATGAAAAATATCATCTTAATAATTTGATTAGATTAGATGGAGAAATTTACATGATTTCTAGTGTTTCGGAATATTTTTAGAACACTATTGTTTCTCCTGTTAAACCTATTCATCAAAAATCAGCATTAAGAACACTTGAATTTGAAGTTGATGGTGATGATGTTGAGAGAGATAAAATTTAGGATAATTTCAAACCCCTAGTATCCCATAGTACACTACTATCTATTAATAAAAATGTTAATTGTGTCAAATCAGATACCATTCTTGAAGTGGAAAACACCCCATCTAGAATTAATTTTTTTATTCATTTTCTAATTATATGCTTATAAATTTCTTATTAGATCTTGAGGAAGTAAATTAATATTCACCTAAATCTTAATATAATTAAAATACAAAAAAAATGAATTCATGTGATGAATTATTTGCTCTACCTGATGACTCCTTTGAGTAGTTCATTAAGGAAGAAGGGTTTTTCATAGTGAAATTTGTAGTTGTTGAAAATATTGTTACTTTTTTCTTTAGTATTAGTAACCACAAAATTCAATTTTCTATTAATAAAAAATAGACCTAACACATGTTCCCATTCTTACTAAGTAAACCACACCAACCTTGGGACCATGGTTAGTTTCTAGGTGAGTCTGGATTGGGACTATAAATCCAGCACTTCATGAGAGGAAAAATGTGATTTTTCTTTCATTCAATAAAAAATTATACTTAAATAAAGTCTAACTGAAGACTAAAAGCATAGTTCTTCATGGGATTCAACCCATGGTTCATTTATTTACATTAATAATTGTTTATTTTTTAAAAATGTGTTGCATTCTTAACTTTTTTATTCTGTTTCTATGTTGGTATTTTGTACTTGGTCTTCATGATTTGGGTTTTTGGTGTTTAATGTGGCTGGTGTTAAAATAATAGTGTAATTCCCATAATTTATCATGTATAGAAAAAATTTAATATTGATGTACTATCAGTTAATATCGGCATCTATTTTCATATCCATATAACTTTTAAAAAATTCACTTATATATCATCGTAACTCTATTTATCGGGGAGTCTCAGACTCACTGATTCACTTGGACCAACGATACATTTTTTCAGTGAGTAATATCAATGGTGACTCACTGGTGGCAGTGTCAGTGATTCATTAATTTTATGCTACTTCATTTTAATATTGATGTTTCAATACTACTGTAAAAATTATTATTGTTTATATTTGCTAAAATTTCTATTGAATGACACTATAATAATGAATTTTTTGGCATGTTATTATTTATTGAAAGTTTTATTTTCATTAGTTTAATCTTTAACTATATTAACATAATTGTGGGGGGTCTCATACACACATTTCTAAAGGCTTGTTTTTTAAAATATTTTTCTTGTTTATAAAAGGGTGATTAGCTTGAATTTTTCATGCACTATTGAAAATATTATTAAATCAATTGTTAAACATTTAAACCCTTTTCATTTTATACCATAGTATTTGGATTTATACAATTTGAAATATGTTGAAAATATTTATCACTTTGTTAAACAAAAATGCTTGTATACCTGTGGAATTAAAATAGTGTTTTGGAAAATAATATTATTCTCAACATCAATGAGACCCATTAAACATTTCATTAATCATCTTAATTGAAAATCTATTTTAAACATTAATTTTTAAAATGTCTCTTCACCATTTTTTAATTCATCTTTGGAGATAATGTTGGGATTTATGTATGGGGTAGTGGTAAGACATACAATGAGCTAAACTGTATTCAATGAAGCCCATCAAATCCCACTACACTTTAATCTTTTTTTAAAAAATGGTTAAATTTTAATTCATATTATAATAAAATTTTGACTCTTAAGCCTTAATTCTATACTTAATGAGAGTCTTTCCTAAGTTCATGATACATATTGGTTGTTAATAGGTTTTTTGAAGAGGAAACATAAAAGGATGAATAATTAGTGGGTGAAAATTTATAGTGATTTTATGATTATTCATTTTAATAACTATATATGATAGAGACATAGGATACTTGTTTGCGGAATTGAGATCATAAGATTAGGAACATCAATTTTGAACATGATCTTAGGGGACTCACCTTTGTTGAATTATAAAAAAGGTACCACCGTAGTGAGCCTACTAAATTGGTATTTATATAAATCTATTCAACATGAAGTAAAATAGGCATTTGGTAACCCACAAAGAATCTCTAAGATGCTAGTCATTGGGTGTGTTTCTATTAAATAAAATCCCTTTTTACACCATGAATAGATTCATATATAGAGTTCTTATCACATGTTACATGTCATGAGAAAAATAAAATAATGTGTCTAGTGTAAAAAACGAGTTCATTAAGGTGAGTGTAATAGTGAACACTATATGAATTAGAGGAAAACTGATTTATATGGCATCAGTTAGGTTGTATCACTAAGGTGATTCAAAATAATATTTATTTTTTGAACCTATGTGAATGTCAAAGTACAAGGTACCTTTTGTTAAATTTTTTACTCCACGAACTATTAACCTTTTTTCACTATTGAGATAGATCATAGACATGTATAGAAATAAGTCATTAATATTCTTCAAATATTAGGAAATACATCCTCAGAAGTGAATGATTCTTTCATATCATGATTACCCTATGAGTATTTTAAATTGGGCAAGATTAATTTGAACAATTCATTTATCAAGCCTATTAATCTGATTTTTGTCTCTAATTTGAAATTTCTAAACATGATACATTTTGAGTTGATTAATAAAACACATTTCAATTTTTCAATGATAATGAAACATGAAATTGTTTGATTTCAAAAAATGTTTTTCTGCGGAGAATTTGATGTGGCCTTAATTTTATATAGTTTTCCACATCATTTAACTAATATTTAATAATTTAATTATTTATTTTTTACCTTTTTAATAAATATTATAACATTTTTTATTTTAAAATTTAATTTATTAATTATTTCATTTTAATAACTAATTTTTTATGCTTTTATAATAAAAAAATTTGTTTTACTTATCATAATAATCTAGTTTGCTTTTATATTTTTATTATACATTAAATATTCTAAATTTTTGGAGTTTCTCTTCAAATAATTAATTATTTAGTCACTTTATAAATAAAAAATATGTATTAATTAATTTAATAATTTATCTTTTAATATTTATCATTTTATATAAATTAACTTTATTAATTATTTTATATTGGTTGATTAATTAACTTTTATAAAAATTTAGTTTGTTTTTATTTAAGGGATTATTTTTAGTTTTTTAAAATAACTTGTTAGACTATTTTGAATAAATTCTTTTTAATTGTATGTCCCCAACATGTTGAATAATAAATTTGTTTATATTATTAAATCTATAATACTAATAATGTTTTAATTTCATTTATTCCATTTCATAATTGTAGTTAAATCTTATGTCGCTGACACTACCATTATCATACTGTCAGTGACTCTATCACTCACTAACACAATTCAACCTCACTCAAAATATATTCAAATTAGATTAAACTAATTTTATTAATTAATGTGTTTAATAATAATTTAATACTATAATGTGAATGATTTTTTTTAAATATAATACAAATCTTGTTTCAAATTATTTATTTGAATCTACTTAGTTTTAAAATTTAGTTTAATTCTTTTTTCCATATGTTTATAATTAGTTAATCAATTAATAATTTCATTATATATTTCATTTATTTAATTAACAGTTTTATGTTTATATTGTAGTTAAAATTATGAATGAATGACACTGTAGTTAACGATAACTTATGAAGCTCCAATTCCTAGTGCTATTAGTAGGTCACAACCTACCGACACACCTATAGCCTCACTGTCTCATTGATACCCTATCAGTGGGATGTCTCACTGGCCCCACTCCCTAAATTCCCAACTCAACCTACCGATATCTCTGTAGTTCATCAATCCTCTTATGATTCACATCGTTGTTCCAACCCTACATCATATCGTTCCCTTCACATCATTCCTTATAGCTCGACTCACTTTTGCTTCATACTCACAGACGCACCACAAGTCATTGATACCTCTCCCAACGAAAAAATTCTTTAATCAACCTACCGACAGAAGAATCATGCAAATCCCCAATACCTCTCCCCTCTCTAGTTACTTGCACTTCCACGGATCAAACTCAAATCAGAAACCATAAACAGACTCTAACCAGATCCACTTCAGATTAGAATCATTTAATGGATGATACCCCAACCCGCCATCAACAAATTGGTCCAGGAAATTGAAACCCCATATATTTATAATCAATCAGTTAAACTACCGCTATGTGATGATCAGAAATCCCAAGATGTCACCATTGATTGAATTAGAAGGAGTCGAGCCACGATAGAGTTTCAAACTTCCAACATGCCAAAGTTGTGCCCCCACCCGAAGCGACAAGTGGTGAATTTCTCATGCTGAAGGATGAAACTGCCACGGGGAAGAGGTTTGTCACCTGTTGTCAGAATTGATGCAGGGAGTGCCATCTCTATTTTTTTTTGGGATTTTAGAAACCCCTCCCTATGCATCGTAGAGAAGAAGGGGGAGGGGAGATAAAATTTTCAATGATAAATATAAATAATTAATCAGTAAATTAAAATTAATAAATAAAATATAATATTTAAGAAAAATTTAATTTTAAAAATAATAATAATAACAACAATAATAATTTAAAAATAAATTTATGTATTCAACTAAAATAATTTAATTGTAAATATATTAATATGTATAATAAAGTAATTTAATTAAATTAATAATTTTAAAAATTATATTGTATGTTCTAAAATAAAATAATTATATTAGTAATATTAATAATATTTAATAAAATTAGATTCAACTAAATATAAAACTAATTAAATAAATATTTTTCAATATAAATAAATTAATAATAAAGTAAATAGAAAATTAAAATAAACAAATAAATTAAGTCAATTTAAATAAATACTTTAATAATCCTAGAAATTATGATTTATCATTGAAAATAAAATAATTACAATTATAATAATATAATTATTTATTAAAATATATTAATTAATTGAATTAAATTAATAATAATCTAAAAATATAATAAATAAATAATTACTAATTATTAATAAAATTAATTTGATAAAATAATAAAATAAATAATTAAAATCATAATAAGGTTATATATCTATAAATTATAAACATAATAGATAAATTAATAACAATAATAGTTATATTTTTATTTAAAATATTATTTACTTAATAATATAAAACATTTTAACCTTAATGTCTTATTAATATATATACATTATTAAAATTAATTAAATAAATTTAATATTTATTAAATTTCATTAAAAATTAATAAAAACTAAATAATCAATTTAACATTTTAATTAATTAGACAAATAAATGAATATTCACTTGTAATATAACAATAATTTATATAATCATAATAGTTCTGTATAAAAGTAATATATTTTATTTCTGTTTATTTTTAAACAGCCAAAACATATTTCTTTCATGGAAACATGCAAGAACCCAGAACACCTACTGGTGTATCCCAATGAATTCATAGAATTCAGTTGCGAGGGATTTGTTACAATGTCAAGTGTTTTAGGAAAAAACACACATGTGCGAGCGCAGAATAAATGAAAACCAAATATCAGTGGAAAAATGTGTGACCGAGTAGCGTATGTTGGATGATTTAAATTGGAAACGTTGAAGCAGAATAGGAGAACTCCCTAATTCACATTCCATGATCATACCATTTTGAGAGCATTGGGAGATAGAGACTACTTGGAGACGAAGGAGACCGGGACTGTTAACATGGGATTGATCATGGAATGTGAATAAGAGACTTCTCTTATTCTTCTACTACTCTAGCAATTAAAATCTACTATCACGTTTTTCTCAATCACCCATGTGTTCCACTGACAATCGGTTATCCTTTACTCTGCACCTGTACATGTGCTTTTTTCACTGCAAGACTTGGGATTGTAACAAATACCTGGTAACTGAATTCTAAAAATTCATTGGGATACACCTGGTTATGTTCATGGTTCCTGCATGTATCCAAGAAAGAATACAGTTAGGATAGTTTAGAAATAAAACAAATAAAAACAAATTTCTTTTATAATAAATTATTATTATTATTTAAATTATTATTATATAACCAGTTAATATTTATTTATTTATAAGTAAATAAGTCCTTTAAATTAATACTATAATTTATTTTATATTGTAAAAAAGTTTTATAAATTTTACAGATATTTAATTAACATTATTAAAGGGAATATTTTAAAGAATAATTTAAGGATAAAAGTTATTTTAGTAGTAAGTTAGTTAATTATATAAGTAAAATATAATTTTTATAGTTAATAATTAATCAATCATGTTTATAATTTATAGATAGATTGAATTCATAATATTTTAAGATTTTATTGGATTATTTTATCAATTTAATATTATTAATAATTAATTATTTTTTCTTCATTATATTTTTAGATTATTTATAATTTAGATGAATTAATTACATTATTTTAATTATTATTATTATTATTATTTTATTTAAAAAGTAAAATTAAAATTTCTATATTTATTAAAGTATTTATTTAAGTTTATTTAATTTATTTTATTATTTTAATTATATTTATTATTTATTATTACTTATTTTATATTTAAAATATTTTATTTTATTATTTATTTAATTTAATTTATTTTATTAATTATTACTATTATTAATGCTATAATTATTTTATTTGATAACATAAACTATAATTTTTATAATTGTTAATTTATTTAAATTAATTTATTAACATTATTAATATATTTACAATTATATTATTTTTGTTAAAAAATTATTTTTATTGGTAAATTAATTATATTGTTATTATCAAAATTATCATTATATAATTTATAATATTATATATATTAATTTATTTTACAAAGTAGTTATTTATATATTTATTAATATTTTCTCCCCTTCCCCTTCTACTCCACTACGCACTGGGGGGATGGGGTTTCAGGCTTCCCCCAGAAGCGTTGTTGGCCACTCCCTACACCACTTCTAGTGATAGGTGTTGACCATCTTCCCTTCAGTTGTTCCTCCATTAGCACGAGAAACTCACTTGTTACTTCTCAAGGTGGTGGCGCAACTCCGACATGGTGGCGACGAGTAGCTCCAAGGCTACTCGTCTCTTTCTAATTCGGACGATGGAAACGTCTTGTGATTTCAGATCAATAACATTGGTGGTTCTACTTGGAGATTTTTCAAATTATGGGATTTTGATTTTTTTTAGTTTGATTTGTTGATTGTGGGTTGGGGTATCTTCTGTTGAAAGATTCAGATCTTTATTGGAACTGGTTCGAGACTGTTTATGGTTTCTAATTTGAGATTCATATGTGGAAGTGTCATTAAAGGGGTATAGGTGTTGGTGAGTTTCTTGATACTACTCTCGTTAGGTGGAGTGATGAATTGTGTCTCAATGTCTTGTGGAAAATCTATGAGTAAGAAGTAATGGTGAGTTGGGCTACAAGTATTGGTGTGAAGGAAATGGTATTATGCATTGGTAGAGAAATGGTGTGAATGGGAAGAGGACTGGATTTTTATTATATTTTTAAATAAAAATTCACATTCGACAATTAAATTATTATTTAACTTATAAATTAATAAAATTGATTTAAACTAAATTGATAATATTGTGAGTGAGGTGGAAGCGCGTTATGGACTGATTTAGTCACTGACTATAGGAAAAGGGAAGTATGGGTGGCATAAGTTTAAACTGCAAACAATAAACATAATAACAGAAATTAAAACATTATAGATATTAGAGATTTAAAAAATGGAAATTAATTAATTAACAATAACAGGACTTAACATTAAAATTAATTGATTAAAAACAATAGACTAACAAGTTATTTTATCGATCAAAAACTAACAACCAAAATAAAAACTAACTAAAGTATTAAATTAATTAATTAAATTTCCATTTTGAAATAATTAAAAATGTTAATTTATTTAAGACTATCAAAATAAAAAGATAAAATATTGAATTAAATATTATGTTAATTAATTTTATATAATGTGATTAATTAGTAAATTATTTAAAAAATCAACAAAATAATTATTATTTAAAGGGGAATAAAAATCTAATACCGAATTATCTTTCTAAGACAAGTAAAACAAATAATGTTTTTTATAGGCATAAAATACAAAATTAGGTATAAAAATCGATTAATTAATATATTTATTTATATAATCATAAACAAGAAAATATTTAGTAAAAATTGAAAAATTAAATAATTATGAATTTAAAAATTAATTAAAATGAAGTGGAAAACTATGTAAAATTAAGGCCACATCAGTTATCATATAGAATTTTAATTAAACAGTTAATAATTTTTTAAAACATTTATATATCCATTCATGGACATTGTATGAAAAACATATTTTCGACAAACAATAATGAAATATTTCTGAAACAGTAAAATTTAAAAAATCATTATGACTCACGATTCAATCCTAATAATGATTTCATAGTCAATAAAAAACTAAAATATACCTTCTTATTAACTAAAACATTATCACATGAGGAAAAAATATCTCATATGGATGATTTATGGTACAAAATGTATTATCATATATTGTATATTATTGTATTCACAAATCTATATTGTTGTGATATTCATAATGAAATAGATTACCAAAACTCAAAACATGTTATGTTTTAGAAAATCAAAATGTTTTTATATATAGTAATAGTTTATATCAATATCCATGTGTGAATCTTATATAGATAGTTAATATATAATTTTATATCCTCTTTTTTCATTCTGCATATCCCATGGCCATTTTCACTGTCTTATATTACTCTAAAAATGTCATGGATTGACATATTCCCCAATGGATTATTCTATAACATTTATTAATGAGTATATTTTCTCCAAAAACAATTATTATCTAAATATGTGAAATATATACGTTATGTGATATACTTGACCTTAATTTGTTTTATTCATTTCATTGTATGATAATATGTAATTCTGTTTGTGATATTTGGGCCATTCATTGATTCAATTATATTATAAATTTTTATTTTCACATGTTAAATCATGTATCTAAATACATTATAAAATTTTCTGATGTAATATCATATCACCTAAATAGATTTATATGAATAACATTTGATTTCTTTTGTTTCTTCTGAAAAAAAAATTGTATCTTACGATAATATTAATTTTCCAAAACTGAAATATAATATTAGATATTCAAAGAAACATAATAACTCATATCTATTTATATAAATAATACATTCTGTGAAATATTAAATTTCAATTATCATGTTTATGGTGATGATTTTTGGTAAATGATAAAAAATAGTGCTTTATAATTCCCATGTAATTTATCACATGACATAGACTATGACATCATTGTTTTAATTTATTAATTACTCTATCATAACATGGTAATTATGTTTGATTCAGTGATTATCTCATATTTGACATTTCCTTGGATTCACTATATAAATATTTTAAAAAATCTATACATGGCCCTTTATTATGTATTTAGATATATGATATTGTATCCTGCAATTGATGTCTCCTATTTTTGTCACATGTTATGATATAAATTAAGTGTAGTAATATCTCCTTTAATGTTTAATATCATATAAATGTTAAACGACATATCTCTAGTACTAATATTATAAATAATTCATTTCCACCATATAGTTACAACTCTTATATCATTTTAATAAATTAAACTACAACCATGACTCTAACAATAATATTAATAATATTTTTTTCAAGACCCATGAGTAATTTATAGATAATGGAATAATGTAACCCTTGAAATCAATATGGTAATAATAAAAGACTATTTTATCATAATACCCGAAATATAAATTTTTCTACTTCATTGAATTTTTTCAACATGAATCTAAATATATATTGATCTCCAATTAGGGGTTTTAAATAAAATATTACTATAAAATCTAATTTGTATCTAAAAATTATATATGAGTACATATTTCACAAAATAATTAATTATTTCCTAAATATATCTTGTAATTATATTTGCCTACTTGGCACCTCATTGGATTTAAATAACTCTTTCTACATGGTATAATTATAGTATTCATTATAAATTAATAGATTTCAATAGCTTTATATTTGATAGATTAAAAAAATAACATATAAACACAATGTTTCTTGGTAAGGGATTCCATTAGAAATTTTATTTCATTTTCATTGAGTAAATCCTATATCTTCTCTATACATTGAATCTATTAAATCATTCACAACATAAAATATATTTTTATAATATAGCACCTCAGTATTGTTTTAACAGTTACCTTTTTTAAGCTATCCTAAGTATAGCTACATTATTGTTAAAAAAATCTATTTCTCACTAAAATCCTAAAAATATAATTATATTTATTATTCTTAAAAATTCATTTTTATGAAAACATGATATTTTTTTCTTAATAAAATTTCCAATAAAATTATGGAGTTCCCCAACAGTGGTAACTATTTTTAAAAGTCTTTCATTATCTTCAAAATTCATCCTTTATCTATTAAACATACTCTCAAGATACCAAAATAATTTTCTCCCTTACATCTAGGAATATATCAGGCATATTGTTAGTGGGTTCCCTAGATGAAAATGCTGTATATATTTTTACCAATAATTGTATATAGTTGGATATATATACAAGTGGTTCTTATGGAATCATAGTGACATTTTTTTTCTTGCAATATTTATATTGTAATGTATTTATATTGCATGTAGTATCAAAATTTTAAAATAGGTCCATGAAATAATGTTTTTCTCAAGATATTGTGAAATTAATATTAAAAAATGTATTATTATGAAGATATATCATTATAAATGGAAATATATTATATTTTTACTATTAACTGTTTGGTGATAAAAATTCTTTAGACTTCTTCTCATGAATTTTACTCAATGGGATCTCGAGTATACCAGATCATGAGGAATGAATATCAAACATGATCATTTCTATTTATTGGTTTTATTTTTATTTCATATATAAAATAGTTGTTATTGGTATCTTGGTTTGAGATCATTATCAATATATAACACTTGATATCTGGCTTCGATGAAAGAAGAAAACCATAGAAATGTAGTTGAGCTGTGATAGATTACGTTGGGAGTGTCATTAGTGTTACAACACAATTAAAATTTTTGAGAAATGATATATCACTTTTTAAAAGATGATATATCTCAAACATAGTTGATAAAGGCGGTAATACCATTATTAAAGTCATTGAAATGGTAATTAAAAGAATATCTAGATTGTAAGGTGTTATATACTGACCTTTCTATAAAAGTACTATACACATTTTAAGACATTCTTTTACCCTTGATTTTTTCATTACATCATTGGGATTAGATTAAGAATTCTTTTAGAGAAATTTAATAAATTTTGGAAGCAAACGGGGTTATACATAGCTAGAACAGGGTTAGGAAAAACCATAAGGTTTTCTGTATCAATATTTGTTCCTCATTTTTAGCCACATAAATGGGGCGTAATTTTTTACCTGACTATGCAGAAACCCTTCCCAAACCATAAAACCTTGAAAATAAGTGGTTTTACTAGTTGTAACATAATTTGAATTAATGTTTTCCCAACTAAAAGAAATTGTAAACCTAACAATAGGGGTTCACGGTTATGGTGTGTAACCTCCCGGTTCTGGAATCCACACAGAGGTTCCCCCATACACTTTTGGTCACAAGGCCTCAAGCACATTTCCCCTAACGCCAGAGGCTTCTTACTAGTAGCGAGGGCCTTGGGTGTGATAGTGGGGAAATTATACCATCATTGGCAGAGTAACACAACCGAAGATAAAATAGATAATAATAAAGTAATTATGAATAATCCATACCAAAGTAAACATCAGAAGTCTGAAGAAATAAAAAACTGGAGTGTACATATATAAAAATGATGCATGGTATATATCTCTAGGAAAACAGTCAAAAACATCAAAATTATGGAATACGGAATAGTTCTAAGATAATGTACGAATGTAAATAGATAAAAATCTCCTCATCATCACAAGCCTCAGCTTGGTCCCATGATATCCAACTCTACAACAATTCATGTACCAGAAGTAGATGGGCACTTTCCATTATATATACCTATAGTAATATAATCTGTTTTGGCCCAAATTCATAGCACAAATAGGGTGTGAGACTAAATATAGTAGGAAATCACCACATGATTTGTTCCTAATAGTCATTGAATATATGGCATGTAATAAACAAAAGAAATCAATAAACAAGGAACTACTTAAGAGTTACCAGTCCTACAGTTTAAGTGCAATCAGTTCCATATATCAACAACAGAAAAACATGTAGGTAACCAACTAGGTAGTTCTCTCATCCTAACCCCTCTAGTTTAATCAAACATGGATACTACAAAGACTCTCTGAGGAATACCTCTTAGTTAATTACCCTTATAGTCCCATTAATTAAAAAGACTCTATGAGGAATCTCTCATGGTCAATTCCCTATATAGTATAAGGTAGTCATGCACTCTCTGAGGAAGCTCACACGGTCAATTCCCCTCATAGCCTGAAGGTCAAAAGTCTCTTTGAGGAAGCTCACAGATCAATATCCATTATAGTATAAGGTAGTTAATGACTCCTTGAGGAAGCACACCTGGTCAATTTCCCACATAGCCCCATGTGGTCAAAGACTCTCTGAGGAATCTCTCATAGTCAATTCCCCTTATAGTCTAAAATAGATCAAAGGCTCTCTGAGAATGGTCACTTGGTCAATTCCCCTTATATCCTAAATTTCTCAAAGACTCTATGAGGAAGCTATCTCGTTAAATTGCCCTTATAGTCTCCTACAACAGGTTTTCATGGCCCTATGTAAGTCAACGATCATATCAATGCAATACCGCCAATGTAAACCTCAAGAACTACATATCTAAATTGACTACAAAATCTAAAACATGTTAGATAAAATAATCACTCTATCCTACAATAGTAGTCATGGGAAACATCATGGAATCAAAAAATCTAAACAGGTCCAAATGGACATCAACAGAACATGCATGGGAGAACACATCCAATGCATAAAAACAACCAGATTCACATCAAAAAATCCTCTACTCAAGCATACAAGCATGGCAGGCAATTAGCAGGTGTAAAATGTTAAACTCACAATACACCGTTCACAGGTATCCGAAAACATTTCACATAATACCCAAAGGCATTCAACAAGAAGGCATAAACCACCAACCTCGACATTGGGAGATCAATATACTCCGGCGTCGGCCCATGGATCGACCTAGAAAGTGGTAGATAAACCAAATATCTAAAATGGTAAACCCATGATATCTCACAAGAGAGGAGAAATCAAGAATATGGATCTCTAGGCTAAGAGGGAACTCACCGATTTGATTCCAACGCAACTAATGGTTTTCTATTTGGGAAATGAACACTCTCTCAGGGGATCGTTGAAGATCTGTGGTTGTACGACACTATTAGATTATGAATTTGAAGAAGAACAAGTTTCTTTCGATTAGAAGCGACCCTAGTGCGTTAAATGAAAAAAAAATACACAGCATGTACTTTTGATTAACACGGTGTCTACATTCCATTTACGCACTCTGCTTTAAGCAGCCTCCGGGACACCCCCACATGGTCATGTGCATGGACGCTACACGAACATGACATAGTTATCTTGTGTAACCGAGTACATAGTGTGTAAAATTAAATTATATGTTGTGTACTTTAAAAAATTCCAGAAATTCTACTTTTTCAAAAAAATGACCCTAAAAGGAAATCATATATAAAAAAAAGATCCAGGTTCTTACAAACTTCACCCCTAAAAAAATTTCCCCCTAATTTCCCTAGCAAGGTGTCATAGAAGAAGAAACCCTAAAAAGCTCCGGCCACTGTGCCCGTACATCGGCCTCCCTCTTCCAAGACTTATCCTGTAATCGCCTGTGCTGCATTAACACTCTTACTAGAGGAACAGACTGGACATGGAGAACCTTTGTACTTCCATCAACAATCATGAAAGGATGATCCTAAAATGATTCATCCACTTCCAACTCAACCTCCTCGGGTAGAAATACATGAGATGGGTTTGATATGTAATGTCGAATCTGAGAAAATGGAAGACTTCATGCATAACCTGATTCCTCGGAGGTAACTGCAATCGATACGCAACTGGACCCACTCTCTCCAACAACTCAAATGGTCTGACGTACCTCATCAAATGTTTACCCTATATCCTAATACTCCTATGCCCCAAACTCAGTGTGAGATGCAGTAAAACCTGATCTTCGAACTCAAACACCAGAGGTCGTCTATGCTGATCAGCATAAGGCTTCAGTTGAGACTGTGCAGTATCCATCCTCTTTCGAAACAACTTTATCTTCTCTATGGTCTCCTGAACAAGATATGGTCCTAGCATTGTGTCTCTCCTGCCTTCAGCCAACATAAAGGTGATCGGCATGGCCTACCATAAAAAGCCTCATAATGTTCCATCTGAATAGTTTCATGAAAACTATTAATATAGTAAAACTCCACAAAATTTATATTCTTATCCCAAGAACAGCCAAAATTCAGGATGCGTGCATGAAGAATGTCCCCATGTACCAGAATTTTACGCATGAACTGGCCATATGTCTGGGTGTGGTAAGATGTACACAAAAGTACCGGTATACCCAAAGCTTTCTGAATCCCTTAACAGACCCGAGAAGTAAAACTCGTATCTCATTCGGAAACAATGGATTGTGGAACTCCATGTAAGTTCACAATCTCATAGATGTACAACCATCCCATATCATCAACACCGAATGACTCCTTGATCGGCAAGAAGTGTGAAACCTTCATGAGTATGTCAACGATAACCCAAACTACATCATTCCCACAAGGTGAACTCGGTAAACATGTCACAAAATCCATCATGACATCATTCCACATCCACTCTGGAATGGGAAACTACTGTGAAATCCCTGCTGGTTTCTGTTGATCTGCTTTCACCTGCTGATAGGTGGAACACCTCTTGTAAAAACTAGCAACATCTCTCTCCATACCTGGACACCAATAATGACGGTGTATATCACGATACATCCTCATGACACCAGGATGACTTGCCCAAAATATGGAATGAAAGTCTCTCATCATCTCTTCATGTATATCTGCTGGCACCCATATGCGCCCCTAGAAATGCAAGATCTCATTCTCACATATGGTCGATCATGGAATAGGGTCCTCTCCTAACACGCTTTCCCATAGGACTAAGACTTCATAATCTGATTGTTGCCTCATTCAAACTCGTTAAATAAGAGCAGAGGTAACAACAATAGAAGAAAGAAATGTTTTCCCCTATCTATCGTGCACCTCAAAATGCATCTCAGAGAATAGATCCATAATCTAAGACTCACTATTGGCCTTCTGAACATCCAAAATATGAGTCCTCCTGCTCAACGTATCAGTGACTACATTACATTTCATAGGTGTATAGGCAAGCTCAATGTCAAAGGACTGAATGTACTAAACCCACCACTGTTATCCCAAATTCAGATCACGTTGAGTGAAGATGTACATGAGACTCTTTTGGTCGGTGAAAACCACAATATGCTCTCCCAGAAGATAATGTCTCCGAAAGAACAGGGAATGAAGATCTACAACCAACTTGAGATCATGTGTCGGATAATTCATCTCATGTGGCCTCAATTGTCGAGACCCGTAGGTGATGAATCCTTCTCCCTACATAAGCACATCTCCCAGCCCGATACATGAATCATCACAGAACACATCATAGCACCATCTTGGATCTAGAAAAATAACTATCGATGCTGAATTCAACCTCCATTTTAGATCCTAAAAGGCTGACTCAAAAGATTATGACCACAAGAACTTCACACCCTTCTTAGTTATACCCGTTAGTGGTTCTTGAAAGAGTAAAAAGTACTATATGAAATGTATGTGGTATCTATTCATACTAAGAAAACTTCCTTCCTCAAAGACATTCTTCAGATGCTTCTAAGAAACTACTGGTCTCAATTTCCCTCGGTCTACTGATACTTCTGTCTCTGGGATAACATGAACCAAGAAGGGATTCTTGTCAATCCAAAAGTGTCATTTTGAGAGCTTAGCATATAACTAATACTATCTCAGTGTACTCAAAACGATATCAAGATGGGTGGCATGGTCGTGTTGAGTGTGAGAGTACACCAAGATATCGTCCACAAAGACCACCATGAATGAATTCAAGTATGGATGGAACACTCGGTTAATCAGTGCCATGAAAACTACAAGCTCTTTCGTGAGACCAAACGGCATAACCATATACTCCTATAGACCATACCATCTCCAGAATGTTGTAATAGGAATATCAGATGCACTAACGTGCAACTGATGATAATCGGATCTCATGTTAATCTTCAAGAACACTCGGGCTCCTAGAAGCTGATCAAAGAGATCATCAATCCTCGGCAAGCGATTTTGGTTGTTGACCATCAACTGGTTCAAATTCTGATAATCCACACAAATCCTGATGGTACCATCTTCCTTCTTCGCAAATAGCTTAAGAAAACCCCACAGAGAAGTACTGGGTCAGTTGAATCCCTTTGCATGCAACTCCACCAAATGCTTCATGAGCTTCTGTAACTCTAGTGTTTCCATCTTAAATGGAGGAATGGACATCAGTGCCACTCCTAGAACATGATCAATTGAAAATTATACCTCACTCCATAGAGGAAAATATTAAATTCATTCGGAAATATTTATATTAAATGATCCACCGCTGGAGGAAAGTCTACCTTTGATGTTCCCTGGTCCTCTAGATATTGACTAGCAATTTCGGTTCTAACTCCTCCAAACCCATGATGCTCGAGTCCCTCAATGCTCTCCTAGACATCACACTCACCCTTATGAAGAAAAGATCCCCCTCTAGTGATGTGAAACTCACCCTATGGAGATAGAAATCAACGACTTTCTAGAAGGGAACTAGCCTGTCCATTTTGAGAATGACATCATAGCCTACCATCTCTAGGACATAGAGGTCCCATAAAAAGTGAAACACACCAAACATTAGAGGGAACTTCTTGAACTAACATATGATATCCATTCTATCCCCAAATAGAATTTCTAGTGTCAAGATATCAGCAGAAGAAAAGATGAAAAGCCCAAGGATCTCCACAACCGCAACAGATATAAAGCTATGGGAAGCCCCAGTATAGAAAAGAGAATAAGCTAAAACTGAGGCAACTAAGATCGTTCCTATAACTATATAAGGTCTGGGATCATGCTCCTACTGGTTCTACGCCACTGCAAATGTTTGGATTGTACCACGGCCCTGTGGCCCTACCTGACCACTCTATGTTGATCTGCCCTGATGTCGCTGGAATCCTAGTAACTGGCTACCACGACCACGACCTCCACCTTGGCATGAATAGCTAGAAGAACAGAAATTTCCTGAATGGTGAGAAACTCTTGGTGATTATCCTAAACGATGAGTCATAGAAGAACCCATGTCACCAACTACTGGTGAAAAGAACTGACAGAAACACTGAAGATGACTCATCTTGCCGGCAGATCGGCACTCCACTGGGTCTCTTTGGAAATGTGGCCTTCTATGCCCACTATTACTACACTTATACCATACCACATAGATACAACAAGATGCATCCCACCTTCTCTTATCTCCACGCACAATCTCCCTAAGACACTTCCTGATATCAGCTAGTGGAGCACAATCTCTGGATGTCGAACCGCCCTGGCTCATAGCTCTAAAATCCCTCAGGTTGTGCTCAGTGATCAGTGCCTAGTTTACTAAAGAAGAGATAGAAGTCAACCTGATGATATTCACCTAAGATCGGATTTCATCTTTGAGTCCATCTTCTAACTTCATTTCAAGGAAAAATTCATCACCTCCTAGAATAGGCATGAAATTCTGCAGCTCTGTGAAGCAAGAGGAATACTATATAACAAAAAGAGTACCTTTCGTCACACTCATGAACTCTCAGGCACAATCGGCCCTTATGGTATCCAGATAGACGTAATCGTAGAAGATGCACTGATACACTTCCCATGTCACATTCTGATGGCATCCTGACTATGATATCACATCCCACCACATCTTGATGGAGTCTCGAACAATTTAAGAAGATAGATTCACCCTCCTCTCTGGAGGTATCTCCAGTTGCTGGAAGATCATCAGTGTGGCTTCCAGCCATGACACTACAGCCTAGGGGCCTCCATCCCTTGATAATGTGGGACGAGACTAATACTAAAAGACCCTCACAAATTCTTTCATTGACGGGGTTGGAGTCGGTGCTCCCTAGAAGGTCTGCATCATCCTCAGGAAGCCCTCTTTGAACTATGCATTGGTACCTGGATCAGGTATAACTTCTAGTGCCTATACTGGCACAACTGGAGGATATGATGGTAGTCCCTAATTATCTATATCTTGGGTTGGATCAATGCCTTGAATCTAGGGTAAAACTGGATGATGTCTCAGTGGCATGAATCTGCAAGGTCAAGCGCACACCTTAGATAAAGGTCATCTCTGACTAAAAAATGGAAGCGTAAGAAGCGAACATGAGAAATAAAACATTCATGTTTTACAAAACAATACTACATGACATGTATAATAACTACATGAAATGTTCCCTTATGTCTTTCACATGGGGGTGTACTTCTTCCAGAACAGGTCGTGTAAAACCCCAAACACATTGTGTGTTGTCCTTACAAACGGTGTGTACATGAATTTTTCTTTGCCTGCTCGAGTCCTTAATCATGGCTAAGACACACGGCTCCCATTAGAACAAAGTTACAAGAAGTATTTGTTATAGAAAGGGAACGTACTAGACGACCTTCATCGACCCGTGTTGTTTGTGGCACGGCCGGATACACGGGTCACACTACACAGCGTGTTCCATATTGACATGGTGGATACTACTTAGGTTTCCACAGCCCGTGTTGTTAGTGACACTATTGGATACTTGGCTGACATTACACAGTGTGTTCCACACAGAAACGGTGTGTACTAAAAAAGGTAACACCAACCCATGTTGTTAGTTACAAAGCTATATTTCAAGATAACACTACACGGCGTGTTTAGAAATAATACATTGTGTATAAGCTAAGATTTCTCTGTCTGTGTTTTTAGTCACACGGGCGGACACAGGGTCATGAAGACACGACCTGTACAACCGGTACATGACATGTTCCTACA
Organism: Viscum album; assembly: GCA_963277665.1. Classification (NCBI taxonomy): domain Eukaryota; kingdom Viridiplantae; phylum Streptophyta; class Magnoliopsida; order Santalales; family Viscaceae; genus Viscum; species Viscum album. The sequence goes on along the minus strand of OY728157.1, from coordinate 446,718,122 downwards.
AGAACGTCCATATCCTACGTCTCTTCCCACACATCCATTGAAACTATTAGAGACTACAGGACATGTACATCAGGTACATGGCGTTTAATTAAGAGAAATATTTTCTTCCCAAATAAAACACCACGTTGTGTGTAGTCAAAACTACACGGCATGTATTCTTATTTTTTCCAGAAAGTAAGCCTTAAAAACAACTCTAGAGCCCAGGAAAAGAATGAAACAAACATCAAAGTGCCAAAGTCTGCTCTGTTAGAGCCCATACTCCCTATGAATCAATCTTTGGCATCTTATAAAAGTTATAACAAGGAAAACAGGGCAATGATCCACCAAGTTCTGGTCCATGAGGGCCCATAACACCTTAAGAAGCAATGTTTGTAGTTAATTCAAACAAAACCTCACACAAACAATACCATATCAAACCAAATGTATTTTTATCATGAAAACTATCACAATAGTAGTCATATCTAACACAAAACCTATCACAACAACATGGAATCACTAATACACCCTATATGGTAGGGAAAGTATGCATGGCCTGTGATTCCTACCAAGTGCCTATATGATGCATGAGATAGAATACCCTCATCTCATCGGGTTGCAATAGAAATATAACCTCAATAACATCAACAACGACATCAAAAATCATGTGAATCACGCATGGTGAAATCAAATAAACTGTAATAATAGCAACACCAAAAAAATTGCAACATGAGATAGATTGTATATTCCCTGTACCTGGGTTAGCTACTCCTGGGAACTTCTTATTCCCAAGTACCAATTCTGTTCTATCCTTATCTACATCCTCCAAATAGTGATTAAAAAATAATAAAATAACCCCTTTGATACCAATTTGTAATGTCTCAGTTCTTGAATACACCCTGAGGCGCCCCGTACCTGGTTGGACATATGGACTCATGCACATTTTCCATAACTCCCGAGGATGCCGATTAGCCGCGAGGGCATTGGGTGTGATAGTGGGGAAACTATTCCCTCATTGGCAGAGTAACACAATAGAAGATAAAATAGTTAACAATAGTGGAAGCAGTAATAATACATACATAAGTAAACACTGAAAGTCTGAATAAATACATAGCCAAAGTGAACATATATAAAAGTTAGAAATAGTACATATATATAGGAAAATAGTCAAACACTTCACAATGATGGAATACAGAAAAGTAATCAGCTAAATTATAAAAGAAAACAGATAAACAACTCCTCAACCTCGAAAGACTCAGCTGGGTCCCATGCACTCTAGCTCCACAGCATATCAAGTACCTCAAGTAGAACAACACTTTCCCTTATCTATACCAGCAGCTATATAATCTGTTTGGTCCCAAATTCATAGCACAAACTGGGTGTGAGGCTAAATGCCACAAGGCAATCACCAAAAGATATGTGCCTAACAGTCAGTGAATATATGATAGGTAATAAAAAAAAGTAAACAAGTAATTACTCAGTAGTAATCAGTCCTACAGTTTCAATGCAATTAATTCTGTATATCAACAACAACAAAACAAGCAGGTAATGATTTGGGTAGTTCTCTCAGCCTAATGCCTCTGGTTTAATCAAACAAAGATACTACAATGACTCTCTGATGAATATCTCTCAGTCAATTCCCCTTATATTCCCAAGCGTTAAAAATACACTCTGAGGAATCTCACACGGTCAATTCCCCTCATAACACCAATGTCAAAACACACTCTGAGGAAGCTCACACGTCAAATCCCCTTATAGTCAACGATATTCAAGGACTCTCTAAGGAAGCTCACAGGGTCAATTCCCCTCATATCCCCAAGTGGTCAAAGGATCTCTGAGGAAGATCTCTTAGTCAATTCCCCTTATAGTCTAAAATAGTTCAAAGTCTCTCTAAGGAAGCTCACCTGATCAATTCCCCTTATAGCCTAAAGTGCTCTAAGACTCTCTGAGGAAGCTCACAAGATCAATTCCCCTCACAGTATCATACACCAGGTTCTCACAGCCTTGTGTAATTCAACGATCATATAAATGCAATACGACCAATGTAAACCTCAACAACTACTTGGCTAAATAGTTTACAACATATCACGTATGTGAGATAAAATAATCACTACATCCTACAATTCTAGGAATGGGAAACATCAAGGAAGCCTAATGGATAAATGAGGCCAAAATTCAATAAACATAACACGAATGGGAAAACACATTAAAAGCATAGAAAACAACCCCATTCACTTCAAAAAGTACTCTAATCAAGCATACAAGAATGGAAGGCAACTAACAGGTGTAAAACGGAAAACACACAATACCCCGTTCAAGGGTATTGGGAAAAAATGCACATAATACTCAAATACATTAAACAAAAAAGCAAAAAACACCTACCTCATCATTGGGAGATCAATATACACCATATTCGGTCCTTGGATCGACCTAGAATGTGTTTGATCTATAAAATGTCTAAAACATTCAACCCACGATATCTCATAAGAGAAGAGAAACTAGAAGATGGTCCTCTAGGATAAGAGTGAACTCACCGATGTGATTCTAATGCAATGGATGATGTTCGAATAAGAGGACAGATGCTCTCTTGGGGGCTTGTACAAGATCCACAACCATACATCACTCTCATATAAAGAAGTGGAAGAAGGAAACGTTTTTTTCAATTCGACGTGACCTCAGTGCATTTAATTAAAAAAACAAATTACACTCCATGTAATTTTGATGTACACGACATGTACTTACCATTTCTGCACTCCGCTTTAAGCATCCTCTAGGTCACCCACACATGGTTGTATGCTTGGCCGTTACATGACCATAACACAGCTACCTGTGGTAACCATGTACACGACATTTACTCATAATGTACATGGTGTGTCCTTCTAAAATTTCCTAAAATTCCTCTTTTTTTCAAAAATGATCAGAAAAAGAAAAACATACCTAAAAAAGAAGATCCATGTTCTTACATGGTGAACTGTTTTTCTAATTTTGGTTCCCTTTATTGAAACCGGGGGTGCATCTTGTTAATTCCCCAAGTTTTTTTAAAAATCCAGAATGCCTGATTTATATCCCTAATCAACCCTACCCAATGTTACATGACTTCCATTACTATTTGAGACTCTAATGATGATTCCTGGATTCTTAAATCCTCTTCCTTTTTGTATAAATTATTAATTGGAATAATTGAATCCTCAAAAGTATTTTATCGATTTTTTTTATTTGGTTATGCACTCCCTCTTCCCCCCCCTTATATAGAGACTAATTCATTCTTTGTGGGTGGTTATATCCATGTTTTAATGGATCTTGTTTCAGTGGATCTTGAAACTAGTATTTGATCCCAGATCTCCCCCACCATTTTGAATTGGACTGTTCTATGTCTAACTAAGGGATATATATTGGATTGTTTTAGTTAATAATATTGAGGTAGGTAATGCAATTTACAATTCTTATATCTTTTGTTATGATCATGTTCATGTAATTGAAAATTTTATCCATGTTTTTCTGTTTTAATTAAATTTAAAACATGAATTTAAATTTTTGTGATTGTGAGACCCTTCATGGATTGCGTTGGACCCATTTGAGATTATGTGACCATTTTTATGGAAGCCCATAGAGTGTGTCAATTATCCTGGGAATGTTAATTTTGAAATGTTATTGGGGAATAATTTGTGTTTGGGATTGAATTAATTCCACTTTTCATGTTTGTATTGTGGGATTTAATGTGAAAATTTAATTAAACATATATTATTAATGAGTAGTGAATTAAATGATGAAAAATGTATAATGTTTTTCATTATGATGAAATTTATGAAAAATAGTTGTATTTGATAAATGAAGTTTTATACTATGATGAAAATAGTTGATAAGTGATTTATGACCGTGGAATCCAGATTTGTGGTGATTATGATATATGTGATTGATCAATGAGTTTTGGGTTAGGAAATACTACTCCAAATAACCTTGGTGTGATAGAATATTACTCTAGGAAACCAATTAATACATTTTAATTATCGGTATATGTTATTGACCAATGAGTATTGGGTCAAGGACTGCTTCCACAAATACACATTGGGTTCCTGACTTCTCCTCTATGACCCTATTTCATGTATATTATTTGGTATCTTGACTGATGCTATAAGGTACCAGAAATGAACATGTAATTAATTAAACATTGAAATACCATGAATGAGTGAATCTTGATGATCCTATTGTGTATGGTTCATAATTCATAATTGGACAAAGAAGGTATTATGTGACTGAAAATGAATAATCATTATGAATCTAGTTTACTTTTTTTATTCAATCCACAGTCATTATACAATTGCATTGATTTTATACATGATATTTCTTTAAATTCCATTGGTGGTGGAATAATGAATTATACATAAACCCTAATCAGCCGACCAAATTAGTACTCAAATATAATTCATGGGTGTGAGAAAGGATAAGAAAAATATCCCAATGTATCTTGGATTAGTTGGGTTTTGATATGGAGCATGGATGATGTAACCAAACATGATTTCAGTACCCTATTAGTAGTGTTAAACATGTATTATTTTTTAGGTTTTCATTAGACACATGAAACATGAATGGAATGGTAAATTTACTTATTTTATTTATTTTCATTTTCCCAATTAATTATTTATTCATTTTTTGTTTGCTCAATTATTGATTATTGTAGTATAATTGTAATATTTTATATTAATTTCTATTGGTGTGAATCTATTATAAAGAGGTTATAATCACAACATGATACATTCTAGACCCTCTCTATAAATGGATGACCTCGAGCATATGGTGAGGCATTCCTGATGTCATCTTCTAAACTGGCTTGGGGAATAGGTAGTGGCACTCAGGTCTTGATGTTACTAAGTGGTTTCATAGGGATTTTACTTTCACTTATATAGAATTATTATTTAGTAATGATAAAGTTGTAACTATATCGATTCATTCCATGGTCATGAGCTCGTTCTTGGGATTAATTAACCCATCTGCAGGTGAAACTCCAAGTACATAGGGTTAGATTATTTTTCAGGATGTTTTCTATTATAATTGGATTTTATTTCACCATGGGTGATGCACTTGTTATCTAATGTTATTATTATATTGAATAATTCTCTATGTATGAGTATGAAATTATACATGATTATACATGAATCATTCATGGTACATAAGAATTTATGTTACATTCAGAATATTAATAATTCATCGAAAATATTATTATGAATGTGTTTTGAGGAATGAAAAATATTTTAATTATTTTAGTAATTAAAAATGGATTCGTTCCTAATCAGAAATTCATAAATGTAAATGATGATAACTATGGTAGTTATAAAATGTAAAAATGGGTTCTGAATGGGAAAAAGGATGTGGAAAGTTACTTACCTAGAGTAATCCATGGACCTTGATAGGGATGGTTTAAAATAGTTACAGTACCATAATTTTGATCATGTAGAATCATATGCAAGATTAATTGACATATATTTATGTGATTTAATTTTTTAAAAAATATTTTAATGTTTTGTTATGTTTCCTCATAAGTTTTCCTGGAATTTTGATACATTCCTCCATGGATTTTTTAAATAGGATGATAAAAATACATGGCTTGAATTGTGTCTCCAGGAATGGGAAAATAGGACTTCATAGTTTATAGTGAAGGAGTGGGGGATTATTTATTTGAGAACATAATTCTATTTATTTAGTTTATGGAAATATACGTTGGGTAGGATGTTTGGAATATGTCTAATATAAACTTGTAGTTCTAGTTGAAAAAACCCATGACCCTCACTAGTAAAGGTGGACAAGAGATAGTTGAGTTTTGGATTGTGTTAATCTAGAAAATTCATGACCATTGAGAGACTCCTACTGAAAATGGAGTCATGTTGGCTACTTATATGTTGTGAGGATAAGAGAAATTTTTGTGGGATATTCATGCTCATGATGAAATGTTGTATATTATGGTATTGAAGGATTTTTTAGAGAATTTCATAGAAATTTTTTACCCATAGAAACGTAGGATGGAGAGTGTGGAAGAGTTTATGCGGTTGATATAGTGAATATTGTATTTGATGTACTTTTCTAGTCACTTCACTGACTTTTAGTATCAGGTATCATTGTTGGTAGGGGATAATGAAAATTTCTTAGGACATTTTCTGGATGAAAATAAATTTGAGATTATGTTCTAGTTAATATATATATTTCTTGAGGATGTTTACTAAGGTAGTGAATCGGGTTCTCATTTCTATTATGATCCTAAAATAAGGCTCTCGTGGAGAACATGTGGTTTCTTCTAGAAAACCATAAATAATACCTTCTAATGTTAGGAAGTATTTGTATGAGAAAATAATAAAAAATATTTGGAAAGCAGAGTACCTAAGGTGAAGGGTCATTTTTCTATAATAGTAATCGAGTGTACTTCCATCGCATTAGAAGGTCTTGCCACATTCGAAGTATCTATCCACAACCACTAATGTCATATTGAGACTACAGGTGGATGATACTAATATATATCAGTATTGTAGGAACCATTTACTTATGGGTAATTATGGAGGATTTCAGATGAATCGTAGTACTGTAAGGGTGTCCCTTACACCATACCTATCAGTAAGTTTCCACTATACAGGTTGTGGTTGTTGAGGAAGTGTATGTGGTAATTTAGGAAAGGATAACCCATATTATAAGAGTAATAACACCCAGGGGACTCATAATATAGCACATGGCATAGGGATATGTCAGTTTCATGTAGTTCAACCTACAATTTTCAATAACAAGGTTGGTCCATTAAAAGTCATGGGTACTATACATGTACAGTATATGCCTTCAAAACTTTTAGTTGATACATGATTATCTCACTATTTTAAATCTTCTAAACATATGATTGGTTTATGTTTGACAGTGGATATCATGAGTGGGGTTATGAATATCAACACACCAATAGGTGTGGTTGAATGAAATATAACTATGAAAGTGGTGCTCCCATGATGTTGGTGAGTAACATTTCTATTGAGTTCTTTACATATTTAACATGTCAGGGTTTAACATGATTTAGAATATGGATTTTCTTGTATTATACTGATCCCAAATCCATTGTTATCATAGGAGAGTAACATTAATGTATCCATAGGTTATCATTTATGTTCATTGAGGATAATGAGATATCATGGCAGGATGTTCAAGTCCATTTCTTCTGCAATTAAGGTAGATAATCGCCTAGGTTTCAAGTCTTCTATTGGCAAATGGGGGTTTGAAACATTATTTCATTCAACCTATAATGAATTAATTTTGGGATGTCTTTATCTATAAATTTTTATAGGTTTCACCTATGATTGGTGTTTAGATTATAATTGAGCTCATGTCAGGTGATGTACTGGTTTCAATTACACTATACAGAATGGAACAAATAGATCATATAAATAATAATAGCCACCAAGAAGATTTTATAGATAAGGGATTTATCCATTTATGTACGTCACCATGGAGTTATTTGGTTTTGTTCTCAATTAATACTTATGTGAGATTGCATTTTTGTGTAGATTATCTGATGTATAAATTGATGAATGTTAAGAAATGGTATCCTATTTCATGTATTTTTGATCTATTTGAATAGTTTAGAGGAGCTTCTGTATTCTACAAGACATATTTGAGGTTCCGGTATCATCATCTAAGAGATATTACTAATGATATTCACCTTAATGCTTTCAGAAGAAATTATGGACAATACAATTTCTTCATGACTCAATTCGGGCAGAAAAATTATTTAGCTCTATTTATGGCCTTGATGAACAATATAATTTACTTTAACCTTGATCCATCTGTGGTCTTATATGGATGAAATTTTAGTGTATTTTAAGTCACATGGTGGTCATTCCAAACATCTTTACATCATCATGAGTATATTAAGAGACCATCGAATATACAAAAATATAATAATGATTCATTTATTAATTGATAGGGAGAATTTCTTGAGTCACATCATATATTAGGATATTGTTTCAGTGGAATCAATGAATGGTCAAGTATATTTATCTACAAATTATCCTAATAATAATTTTCATAAACAATTCTTTAATTGGTTTAGTGAGATGTTATTAGAAATTAATTAAATGATTTTCCCATTTATAACCACCACTTTTGGGCATTACCAAGAATTTGATCATGTTTTAATGGTCTAGATCTTGATAAATTTATTTTTAAGAGTGTAATAAGGGTAACAACCCAGTTACTTATAAAATAAGTTGTTTACATTCTTGAATTAAATAGTTAAATTCAATATAAATGTATAATGGAAAATTTGTGTTTATAGTTGTTATTGAATCTATAAAATATAATAGTAACCACACCATTGAATGTATAAATAAAAATTATGTATCCTATATGTGAAAATATGATATATTTATGTCATGTAATATGTAAATAAATGTTTTGAAAATGATAAATTTAATCTTGGTATTTACATCACATATAAATTTTAACAAACAATAATATAATTAATATAATGATTTAAATTAAAAATTTACTTCAAAAGTTAGATTCATAAAGTAATATTTTTTTATTGTTATCATAAGATAATTTTATGAGGCTTTAATAATATTTCAATGTGTTACCAAATCAATTATAACTATAATATTAATATTTTTCAAATAAATGATGACATAAATTAAAAACTGAATTTCTAAAATTTTAAAAAATATTTTCTAAAAATGGTGTTCATATTTGAATTATACTTGTTAGAAAATTATTAGAGTTAATTTATGGTATTTTTCTAAAGTTGTTCAATTTTTGGTGAATATTGAAATATGAAAATTTACGATATTTAACAAAAACATGAATTTTATAGTCATAAGTGATGTATAGATGATGTAAGCCCATAATATCGAAATATCCATAATAATTTTAATATATTTAGGGATAATTCAAAAAATATTCATATTCTTGAGCCAAAATAATAAACCAATGAAAATAATACTGAGAAAATACCCCTCACCTCCACTATAAAACCCAACCCTCACGACCTCTCCTCCTAACACATATAATATTAGAATACTTTTAAATTTATTCTCAATTACCTTACAAAAAATATTCCCCATATCCATATCCTTATAGTCTCCACAAATTTCAATAACTATGTTCCTTAAAGTTGTTCTCAAGGAAAATAATTCAATAGGTAACACCATCTTTCATTTTATATTATTTTAATTTTAATTTCTTTTATTTTCTTATTATCTCTTCACATGCCCTTATCCATGTTCCATGAAAACTTTATAACCATGTATATACATTAATTATATCATTTTATGGAATAAATAATCATCAAACTCATTCTTCTCAAAGTTTTATTCTAAATATACAAGCGTCGTCCGTGATGTGTCGATTGACTACCATCAGGGATGATACACTTTCATTTTCCATTACAACCTTCAAGACTAGTCATAAAACTATTATTATGGTCTATATAGATTTTATTATTTATAATATGTTATAAAATGTTCAAGAACCAATATATAAATATGATATTAAATAAAATGATATGATTTTAAGATGGTCATAAATAACACCCAAATAAATTAAATAATTTTTATTAATGTTTAATTTAATAAAATATCATCATATCATAAAAAAATTATATATGGAATCATTTAAAATTATTTGAACATATTAATAAAATTTATTTTTACTTTTGTTATTTTTTATCAATTTAACAAGAAATAAATAATGAACCAACAGTGGAAACCATTAAATAAATGCACTTGAAATAATTAAAATAAAAAAATATTATTAATAAATGGGTGGAAAGATATTTTTCCATAATGATATAAGTAATTATAAATGTTAATATTGTTATTTAATATATTAACAAAACACTTTAAATGATTATATTAAAGGTCTGAACATGTTTTATGTAAGATGAACCCACGGTAAGGGATATTTCTTTAAAAATACTCTTTTAAATTTTTATTTTTAGAAGAATAAAAATGAATGTTTTTATGATTAATGTGTTAATATTTTATGTTAATTTTCTTAATCATGGTATTTTTTATGAATAATTTTCTGATCAATATATCCCTCTAATAAATTGGGTATGTTTAAGTTCAAGGTTGACTGTATGGTTACTCCAAGTGTATCATTAATGGCTGTCCCATAAGCTGACTATGACAGTTAAATTATAAGGATGATGTGAGGGTTATACTATATGGTAGTGGTTGGGGTGTCAAATATTTTGATATCCATGATAGTTATAATATTAAGTGAGTAATTCACCATGTTATAAAAATATTTACTTATTTTTTCAAGGTTATATGGATATATCTTGTTTTTAAAAAGTAACTATTTGATACATAATGATTACAAATTATTTATTGGGGAAAATAAAATTATATGTTTATAAGTATTTGTGGAATAATAGTTTCTCACCATCTTTTTCCCCTTTACTAATATTTTTTCTCATCCCATATTTAAAAAAACACATGTTTTAAGGATGGGTAAGAGAAAATATAAGCCAAGCTAAAATATTGTGATGAATTTTCATGAAAATATTTCATATTTTAAAAAAAACATTTGTATCATGGAAGAAATAGATAATTTTTTAGTAGTTATAAATTTCTATTGTGTGTAAATGTACTAATTATTTCTTAATTATCTTAAAATTTAAATTTAAATGATATTTGGGAATGAATGGAAGTGAATTCTAGTCGAATAAAATAGATTATGTATTGTTTAAGGTTAGACCTGTATAGTTTCTATCAAAGCATGATCAAGTTAACATTAGTTGTTATTAAGATGTTAATAGAATAACATAAATGATTTATACCATGTTATTATCTTAAAATTATATAGAATTTGATGATTAACATGTTTCTTTATCTATGATATGCGTGTCTAGAGTAGTTTTCTGCGAAAGAAATAGGGAAGCTGATGAAGGCACCGAGATGATGACATCATTTAGAATCCACAACTTGGAATGATGGGAATTAAAACTGAGGTATTTTATAGTAGTGGATTAGATGTTGTAGGATATAAATGGTGGTGTCATCCATTCAAGATAAAAACCAAAACTAGTATGAAGAACTATGCTGATAGTGGTACTTTTAAGAGAAAACATCGTCCTGCATTAAGTGGATAATCTGACCCAATGGTGGATAAAGGATGGATTAAATAACATGAAAATATATTCAATTTAATGGGTTGTGTCACAACAGGTACTCCAGGTCACATGTCGTGACTACCCCAAGCCTTCCGTCGATTGGTCAGATGATGACGACTAGCACCAAAAAGAAATCTCCCCAAAACGGGATGGCATTGCCTTTCAGCTTATACAAACACACACCCAAGAATGCAACAAGATACAACCAAGAATAAAAAATGTTGTAGAACATGTGTATAATGAATGTAAGGGGATGGAATACGAGCCCAAATGAATGATACAACTACAACTAAAATATAGAAACAGCTTATGCAATCGTCCACCAAGGCTTCTACTTAAGGGGTAGGTACAACTTTTCTCCACATATCTCCACATAAGGCAGTCTCCTCCGTGTACCTCCCAGTCCTGTATCCCAAAAGTCTCCTCCAAGCTTCTCTTCATCTACACATGACCCAAAGATGTGCGGGTGAAGCCCGTGTAGGGCCGAGTATAACAATACCCAGTAGGGACCCCGAGACCCACAAAGTCTCTTAAGATTTCACAAAGGAAAACCACAAAGAATTATCTCAATCACAATGCACAAATAAAGAAACACATCTCAGACCTGATATACTCGTCTCATCCACAAAGAAACATGTGGCCCCGACCATAAGCCATTTACAGGATTTACAATGAAGGATCAAAGCTAACTCATGGATCATGAGTACACACTCCATGAACTATATATCCCTGATCGAACCCGTCTAAGAGATGTACTACATCAGGTACAACTCAACCATTCCTAATGGACCGTCTGAAAGGACGTGATATATTGGGGAATTTCTGCTAGAAAAACCTCTAGTGCCGAACACTAGAGGTATCACAGTCACAATCTTGTGCCTGAGGTAATAATAATAGAAACCAAGTGAACATTTCCACTCCTCAACATCATGTCCTACAATCGGGGGAGCTCTAACTCTCCTAAATGACTCTCTCCCCATGACAACTTGAATATGGGGGACTACTACATTTGTGAGGACCCACACCCTACCCAGTAGGTGAGTAAAACTCTAGTAGTTTGATTGTAGTGAGGGACACATGCCATAGTATGTTTGGGGAGTACCGATCCTAGGCTAGAGGACCTACACCTGGCACAACAGGGGAGTACCGAATCTATATCTGAGGACCCAAACCCTACCCAGTAGGGGAGTACAATATCAGTAGTCTGTTCACTGTGGGGGACCTGCACCCTAGTATGTCAGGGGAGTACCGACCCCATGCTGGAGGACCTGCACCCTGGCACAACAAGGGTGTACCGACTATCCTGTAGCACTGCATAAGGGGTTCCTCCACTATGGGATGACACAGGAGTCCCAACTCCTAATATAAAGGACACACACCATAACCAGTAATGGAGTACCTAAATCTATGTGAGTTTTGTATGGAGGACCGGTTCCCTAGTCCAATTTGGGAGTAAAAACTCAAAATATAGAAAAACCAATCAGAGGAAAATGAACCTGCACTCATGGGGTGGAGAGTCTTCTCTCTACCGAATCATAGGAGTAAAGAATAACTATTCCTTGAGTCATCAAAGGAGTATCCATCCTAACTCTCACTACATGAAAAAACCTCATTCTTCTCAAGTTATCCACTATACCTCAACCTCTAAGAAGTTCCACAAGGAAGTAACATGATGATCCATCATGACATAAGGGTTATAACACAATAGACAGCGCGTTAGTTGGACACCTGGTCTGTAAGATATATGCATTTTAGTGCTGACGGCCTAGTTGGATTCGAGTACGATCCAACACGACCAAACTCCAAAATTCTCTAAAAATCATGTGGAGTATCTAAAAATGACTGTATTTCTACAAGGACCCCAGTGCCTTAGAAGGTTTTTCAAACAAGTGTTTATCTCGCATGATACGAAATTTTATGTGTAGTTGGGACTGAGAGAGGTCAGGGGCAGGCTCGACCTGGCCCGACTAGGCCTGAGTCGAGCCAAACCAACCAAGCATGCTAGCTGGAGTGACCCATTCAAGGACACATGGTCTACTACTCCCAAATTGATCAAATGATCCATTCATCTCTTTTATTGGTGGATCTAGGTGGCAACGGCTTGCCACGCATTGGAACCTCATGGATCATATACCCTACATCTCCAAACCTCCCTTCAGCATGGCGCGTGATGGAATTCCACATTGACCACTGTGGCTAGTTACTACTGAATGCCTATCTGACCACCGCGACACTGCTCTTCCACTGCAGCTGGTGGTTTCCGGGCTGCTGCCCTCATCTGCCGACGTCGGTCACCAGTTCCACCATGCAGACGATTTTTCCATGGGACATCGAGTGAGTTCTGGATGTCCGTTCATCCTTCCAAACGTGCCTATAGTCCTCTCGGGATGCCTCCCACGTTGCGCGCCTCTTGGTTTCAAGGATCCGTCAAGTTGGAAAACCCCACCTCCGAAGAACACAATGAAAAACAAGTTCTAGAGTTTCTAGGCCTTGTTCTTTTGGCTTGCACCCTTAGTTTTAATATTATTACAGGTGTGGGAAATTTATACATCACATTAAAACAATGATAAACCCCATTCAAATCCCCCAAAATGACCAACCACAAATTCAATAATGAAAATGGAAACGTGGAAATTTATTGAATTAAAAGAAAACCCCTACCTCGATATTCTTTAGAGTCATGGCAGTGGTGGATAATGATTCCATGTTCGATGAAGCCGTTGACATTCTTTGATCCCAGTTTGTTTCCGCCCAAGATTTTGTCTCTATCAGTGGAAGGTGTCGCGTCACATCACAAGAAGTTCCTCACTTGATGATGTCATTCCATAAATTCTACCCCAAGCACAATTTAAATAGAAGGTGGGGGGAAGGTGAGTAACACACCGAGAAATTAATGAGGTTCATTAATTGATGAAATTAATGTACCACATTAATTTCACGAGGGGTGGTTATTCCACAAAAGTGTAGCCGACCATTTAATATCCATATTAAATGTGTGATTACCTTCGTGGTCCCTATTTCCATGCTCAAGATGTTGTAGAATAAATATAAAATAAAAATTCTGTTATTTTATTAATTCTTAAATGTTTCAAAAACAATCATTTTCATCTAACCTACTGTGATAGAAGTGAATCCTACCTTAATAGAATCTTTTTTCTATGATTTCAATGATGTCTTATGTTTTTAACTCAAAGAACCGGTTCAAAAGATAGAAATTATCTCCTTCACATTTACTGAACGTGCCTTAAAAAAAGTTGAAAAATTATTAACAGCCACCCTCGACCCATGTCGATCGAGGATATGCTCTGCCTATGCGAAATACACCCTCACGAGCTCAATGGTACTATCATATTTCCAATACGAGTTATTGTTTAAGAGTTATAAAATTTAATAATAAAATAATTTATAATTAATCTTCCAAAAAAATCATAGCCTCAAATGTTCAGCGGTGGTCTTAGATTTTTAATCCGAGTCACCATTCATGATGTCCTGACCCGTCCTCGGGGCCCGTGTCATGACTACCCCAAGCCCGCCTTCCATATGCTAGGGGCCGGCGACTAGCACTAAAGGCGTAAATCCCGATTAAAGGGGAAGGTATTGCCTTTATGAAATGTAAACACACACAACCATAGTACACGCCAAAGCAAGCACTATGTAAAGTTGTATAACAAGTGTGCTAAAAGTAAAGAGGGGTCGGAATATAAGACCAATAGAAAGGTACAACTACAACTGAAAGAAGGTACAATTGAAAAGGAAAACATCTGAATGGTGAAGCAACTCGTGGATCGTCCTCCGGGTTCCTACCTGAAGGGTAGGTATAGATTTACTCCTAAGCACTCCACGTCTATGGTCCACTCCTTGTTACGTAACATTGAGTGTCCACCTTCGGGTACCGTCCGGACCTCGTATACTCTACCTCGGTCAACATTGTCCGTCGTCTTCATCCAACACAGTGAGGTGTGGGCATAGCCTGTGTAGGGGTGAGTATAATGATACTCAGTAGGGTCCCCGAGACCATCAATGTTTCTCTAAATCCAACAAGGATAAACCAAAAAGATAGATCTCAACAGATAACCTTTACTTAGGTATATTCCCATACATATACTGTAACACCTTAGACTTTTATGTTATATAAATCATCAAAGGAATCTTTTTCTACACACAACACTTGATTGGCTTGCTTTACACGAAATCGCGACCTTCCTCGATAGCTTGCGTCGTACGCAATACCAAGTTTCACTAAACAATGATATGCTAATAAAATATTATTAAAACGAGCCGTTATGAATAGTAATAACCTCTTTTTGAAATTTTATAAATTTTATTTTTCAAAATGAACTTCATTTTTGGATTCTGAATATCGAAATTATCCTAGGGTGAAATTTTGGTATTTTTCTGAAAACTTTCAATTTTTGATGAATAGTGAAACCACTAAGTGGTAGTTAAAAAACTGAATTTTTCATAAAACATATTTTTACCACTTTTGTGAGTGGAATTTCAAAAATCTGAGAGATATGGTTGATGTAAGTAAGTAAAATGTGGTTCAATGAGATGAAAATAATTTTTGGTGATTAATAACTTTTTACTTTTATTTACCACGGTCAAAAGTAAATAGGGTAATTAAGGGGAAAATGATATTAATATTACCCTAAAACATGTCCTAATTCTATTGGATAAGTTTAATTCGACCAAAATAAAACTTATGAATAAAATATGACCATTTAGGCCCACTTGGATTAGATTTGGACATTTATTATTAATTTATTTAAAGAAGGGTTAAAATAGTTAAAATCAAAGTTTAATAAGTAAATAATTTTTAATATAAGGTTATATATAAGATAAATTCGACTATAAATATTAATTATAAATATAAAAATATTTTTTACATAATTTTATTTTATTTGTAATTTTTAGACATTAAATAATGTAATTTATTTATGACACAAAAATGATGCAGTAATTATCTTCTTAATGAAATATTGACACAATTGATATTATAAATACCCAAATAAATGTAATTTGAGACTTTTTATGAATTACACTAATTTTATAGGTTAATATGACATGTTATTATTGATTTAATTTACTTTTTTAGAACTAATAATTCTGTTATGAGTTTCACAAAAATCAATTACTAAATAGTGTCAAAATTTACATAAAATAGTATTTAAAACAAATATTATATTATTAATTGTTATTTTATTCCTAAAAATCTAAGGTTCTTCCAAATGACTTAGATAAGGTTATATATATTAATAATAAACAACTTGGGGTTCGTTTTGATTGTTATAGTAAGCTTATTAACATTATAGTGTATGAACACATGAAGACACGGTAAAAGTAAAATTATTTAACTTAATGTTAAATCTAAATGATAAGGTCAACATAGGAATCTAAACTAGACTAAATTCTATTGTATGAGAGTATTTCGACCCCTTCCCACCTTAGCTTCTAAATAAATCAATTTGGAGCTATTTAAAACCGAATTTGGCTTTATAATAAAATAATATTTTTTGTTATTCCAAAGGTGCCCCTCTCCTCCCTTATAAAAGGGAACGTCCTCCCTCTCTTCCTCACACCACTTTGAGCCTTGAAGCTCGAACAAACCCTGCCACTTTCTCCTATAAAATTCCCTATAGAAATCATATAGGTCCTTGTCTTCTTCAAAGACCAATTTTTGTTCCCTAATAGGAGGTCTCAAAGAAGCACTTCAAAGAAGAGGTAATGTCCGTTACCGATTCTTTCATCTCTATTTCTTCGTCCAATTCTTCTTCTTTAGTTGTTTCATTATGAAGTAATAACATAAGTATCACTCATATACTGATATGTTATTATAAGTATGAAACAACCCTATTTCACCATCTATCCATCCTACGGAAAATGAAATCACTACGCGTGCGTACGTACCGAATACCGTCTCCACGCCGTTGTGTAATCTACTTTCCACCACCACCTTACTTGGATGGGTATAATAGTGTAAATAATGACTATATATGATTATTGTAAAGTGATATTGATTCTGAAAAAGTATACATACACACCAATACAATTCTATGATCATGGGAACTATATCATCGCTCATGCGTACGTACGGAATATCGTCTCCACGATGTGATGCGACTTTTCTACATGATCTTCATTGCATAGTGATTATATAAATGAATTTAATTAATTAATATGATATATATTACACTAATAAAATTCTGGAAATGAGTTATCTATATCCTAAAGAGAATAATATGATTTTATTCGACAAAACACGCATAAGAACAAAAAGTAATAAACACCCGAATAACAAGTTGTAATGAAGTATTACTAATAGAAGCTAAGAATATGACCATATATGATATCATAACAATAATTATGAATCTGGAATTTGTAAATAACATTATTTAAATCATTATACAGGAGGTTAAGACACTTACGAGGCAAATCGAACCTAAGGTAAGGGAAATATCACAATCTCATTTTTATCCGAGATTGTTTATACATTGAAATTTACTGGGGTGTATTTTATCATCCACATCCATTTTTCCTCAATATGTAATATTATTTCCATCCAAATAAAATTTTTTAAATCCAATTTACCCTTCGGTGTGTTTTCAATAATGGATATGAAAGAAATCTTTTGTCGTTTTTCGCACAAGGTACTTTTGACTTTTCCGAAAAAAGTACGAAGAATGTTTTTTTAACTTATATGGCATGAATGGATTTTTAAAACATTATTTCAAAGATTCTTAATTTACATGTTTTCATGTTTATTTTTAATCATATTCTTTTAGTTTATAATTTTACGACATGTTTAGAAAGGAGAAGTGTTTGTGAAGCTGAAAGGATATTTTCCTCAAGAATGGAGTTCAAGTGTTTTATCAAAATTATTTTCCATCTAAGATGATAAAGAGTTCTGTTTTTATCCCTATTATTACATTGATTTGTTTATTTTGTGATGTAATTACATTTTTATGAATTCATTTATCTTATATGAATTGTTTTATGATGTCACGATGTTTAAGATTCCCATTTTTATTACATGGGTTATGCTATGATGTATGGTTTTCTGATTTTGTGGCACACCTAATAATGGTATCATTATGAGATGGGTGGGACATATATCTCCCTCCAATGAATTGGTTAAAGATTTTATATCTCATGAGATAGACATGGCTGGAAGGGCAGGTTAAACCGGTTCAGTGAAACAGGACTGAATGAGGAGTGAACTTGGT
The DNA here is from genome assembly GCA_963277665.1 of Viscum album. NCBI lineage: Eukaryota > Viridiplantae > Streptophyta > Magnoliopsida > Santalales > Viscaceae > Viscum > Viscum album. The sequence continues at coordinate 446,699,786 of OY728157.1, read as the reverse complement.
TCAGAAGTGGACTTTGTCCACTAAGATAGTCTTGGCAATGAGTCTTGACTAACAAGAAATGATTCTCAATGATTATTTGTGTATTCCACAAAGTTTCATGTTTTATGTTATGATTATTGGGATTACATTTCACTAATATGATTTATCCCATGTTATGAAATTATGATCTCTTTTGCAGGTTAAGATTTCCAAAAGTTATGTGCTTATGTATATGATGTGATTGATATTTCTTTTGTTTACCCTTGCTGAGCATTTGAGCTCAACATTTTTTATGTTTTATATCCCCAGGTCAGGAAGAAGGTTATTAAGTAGAATATTCCAAAAATGAACTATAGATATGATGAAATAAATGGGAGGTAAAGTAGATTCTTTATGAACCAGTTGTTTATACTTTCCAGTTTCTAAGGACATTATACCTCTATGGTCCTTTCATGGTTTTGTTATATGTTGTAATAAGTGTGCTTCAATTTTGAAGTAATAACAATGTATGTAAAGTATGTGTCGTTATAGTTGGTATCAGAGGAAAGGTATAGTCAACCTTTGGAAACTAAGATGTGAAAGCCTTAGTAAGAACCCTAAGGATAATTCTAAGCATAGAACACAATCTTAGTGTTTTAGAAATAACCATGAATAACCTAGGATAAGACCTTAAGTGTGAAATTTTATTCTTGATTATGTGGTTTTCCTATTATAATTAGTGTTGCTCACACTATTCTTCTTGGTTTTAGTCAATGGCTGGAACCCAAAGGAACCGTGTTAATGCGGAATGCGACGGGCAATGAAATGATTGTCCCCCGGAGTAACCAAACGTTGTGGGAGAAGGAATAAAAAATCTTGTAGCCATGCTCACACAACTTTCTCAATCTATGAATCATGCAGTACTTCCAAACGAGCAAAGGAAGGATCAACATTCTGTTGAATCCTTCATGAGGCAGCGTCCACCTTCTTTCAGCGGGTCTACTGATCCATTAGTTACTGAACAATGGATTAGAACTACTGAAAAGATATTTTCAGTTATTCAATGTTCTGAACATGATAAAGTCATCCTAGCAGTGTATCTTTTGGAAGGAGATGTTGATCAATGGTTGAATCTTATTAAGAATATGAGGCAAAGGGATGAAATTGAGTCCATGGAATGGGATGAGTTCAAGAACTTATTTTTCAATAAGTACTTCCCTCGTATTCTACGAACAAAGATGGAGAAAGAGTTTCTTGAACTAAAACAAAAGGATGATGAATCTGTTGGAACTTATGAAGCAAATTTTACAAGACTTGCAAGGTACGCTTCTGGTATTATTATCCAACCTGAGAGTAAGATTGATCGATTCTTTAGTGGCTTAAAACCAAGTATTAGAAGGGCGTTAGCCATAAGGGACTTCAATAGCTATGAGGAAATCGTTCGATGTGCTCTCAATGTCGAGATGGAGATTGGAGTAACCCAGCAGTCATATGGGTTTGATAAGAAGAGGAAAATGGAATTCAAACGAAAATCTAAAGAGCACACTGAAAAGAAGATGAGATTTCCCTTATGCTCGAAGTGTGGAAAGAAACATGTAGGGAGTTGTCTTAAAGGGAAAAGTAAATGTTTCAAATGTGGAAAAGAAGTTCATCGAGCATTTGAATGCCGCAATGATGGGAAGAAGATGTCTAATAATGAAAACAAAGGAAGGGATACAAAGAATGTCCCTACTACACTTCAATGTTTCAAGTGCAAGGAGATGGGGCATTATGCCCATCAATGCCCAAATCCAAGGGTTGATGATGATGGTCAACTTTAACAAACTCTTAAGGCTAAAGACAAAGGAAAGTCACATGAAATTTCTATCAGCGATGTGAAGTATGATAACGATGTGGTGAAAGGTACACTTACCATCCACTATAAAGTAGAAAATGTTTTATTGGATTCTAGATCCACCCACTCCTTTATTTCTGAAGAATTTTCTAATGATATCACCGTATTACCTGAACAGTTACATGTTGAGTTAGCTGTGACAACCCATAATGGCACAATAGTCACATCAAAAGTTTATAATTTTCTCCGTTTGAAGTTTGTGGGAATGTTCTTCCTGAAAATCTTGTGATACTTCCTATAGTGGAATTTGATGTGATTCTTGTCATGGATTGTCTTTCTCTACATGGAGATCATATCAATTGCCAAAGAAGGGAAGTCAAATTTCATATTCCAGATCAATCTATGATCGTCTATCGATGCAAGGATGAACATAACCTTCCAGTGGAAATTTCTTCCATTTTATGGGTATTTATTCCACTAAATGAAGGTTATTTATCTCAAATGGTTGGTGAGAACCTCACAATTACAAATATTCCCATTGTAAGGGAGTTTGATGATGTCTTTCCGGAGGAATTACCGGGTCTTCCACCGAATCGTGAAGTTTAGTTTTCAATAGAAATCGTACCAGATGCTTTGCCTATTTCAAAGACACCTTATAGAATGGTCCTAATTGAGTTGCAGGAATTGAAGAAGGAACTCCAAGAGAATCTTGATAAGGGGTTCATACGCCCTAGTGCATCACCTTGGAGAGCACCTGTTCTGTTTGTTAAGAAGAAAGATGGATCAGTGAGACTCTGCATTGATTATCGAGAACTTAACAAGATCACTATCAAGAACAAATATCCTCTCCCATGCATTGATGACCAATTTTACCAACTACGTGGAGCTCAATACTTTTCCAAGATTGATCTTCATTCAGGGTATCATCAATTAAGGATCAAAGGGGTGGATATACCATAGACGGATTTACGTACAAGGTATGGACAATATGAATTTATAGTGATGCCATTTGGTCTTACTAATGCCCCTGCTATCTTCATGGATCTAATGAATAGAGTCTTTAGAGACTATCTTGATCAATTTTTGGTAGTCTTTATAGACGATATTCTTGTCTATTCATAGAGTATGGAAAAACATGAAGATCACTTGAGAATTATATTGAAGACCCTGAGAAAGGAGAAACTTTATGCCAAATTTACCAAGTGTGAATTTTGGCTTCAAAAAGTTTCATTTTTGGGTCACATAATCTCAAAAGAGGGGATATCAGTGGATCCATCAAAAATAGAGGTTATCAAAAGATGGTCGAGACCAACAACAGTAACTAAGATCCGAAGTTTTCTTGGTTTGGCTGGATATTATCGATGTTTTGTGAAAGATTTTTCACGATTATTTAATCCACTCACCAAGTTGACTCAGAAAGGAATTAAGTTTGTTTGGACGGAGGAATGTGAATAGAATTTCAAGGATTTGAAAAGAAGTTTATCCAGTGCACCTGTGCTCACACTGCCTTGTAGTGGAGAAAGGTTTGTGATCTACAGTGATGCATCCAAGAAGGGTTTGGGGTGTGTTCTTATGAAAAATTATATGGTGATAGCTTATGCCTCACAACAGTTGAAAATACATGAGCAAAATTACCAAACTCATGATTTGGAGTTAGATGCGGTAATCTTTGCATTAATGATTTGGAGGCATTACCTTTATGGTGAGAGGTGTGATATTTATACTGATCATAAAATTTTAAAGGAGCTGAATATGCGCCAAAGAAGATGGTTGGTGCTGATTAAGGATTACGACTGCTCATTTCATTACCACCCTGGGAAAGCAAACAAGGTGGCAGATGCATTAAGTTGACAATACCATGCTAGTTTATCCATGATGAGGATCACAAAAGATCTGATATTTATGGATTTACAAAGGATGGATCTTGGAATTATAATGAAAGGGGAAAAATTGTATCATTCTCAAATGAATGTACAACCATCTATACATGTGAAGACTAAAGAGGCACAGAAAGAAGATGTCGAGTCACAAAAGATGGTGAAAAAATGTTCCTGAATTCAACCTTGATTGTGATGGGATAATAAAGTACAGGAATTGGGTTTGTGTTCCTCCCATCCCCGAATTAAAGAAGGATCTGTTGGATTAGGCTCATAGTTCTTCATTCTCTATTCATCCTGGAAGCACGAAGATGTATAGGGACCTGAATGAGTACTTCTGGTGGGATGGCATGAAAAGAGATGTTGCTGAATATGTCTATCGATGCTTGGTTTTTCAACAAGTTAAAGCTGAGAGACAGAAGTCTAAGGTGATGTTACAACCATTACCCATACCCGAATGGAAATGGAAAAACATCACTATGGACTTTGTCATAGGAAATCCTAAAACATCCAAAGGCAATAATGCTATCTGGGTCATAGTGGATCGTCTTACAAAATATGCACAGTTCATTGTTATTAGAGAGGATTTCTCTCTAGATCAGCTTTCCAGGATATATGTAAAGGAAGTGGTAAGATTGCATGGAGTACCACTTTCTATTATATCTGATCGGGATCCGATATTTACCTCGAAGTTCTGGTGAAGTCTTCAGCATACTCTGGATACAGAGTTGAGTTTCAGCACTGGTTATCATTCTTAGACAGACGTTCAGTCTGAGAGAACAATTCAAACTCTAGAAGATATGTTGAGAGCTTTCTCTATGGATTTCAAAGGTGGTTGGGATCAACACCTACCTTTGGTGGTATTTTCTTATAATAATATCTTTCACTCCAGTATTCAGATGTATCCTTATGAAGCTCTCTATGGAAAGAAATGCAGGACTCTAACTTGCTGGGATGAAGTTGGGGAAAAAAGCAATTAGGACCCAATCTCATTGATGAAATGGCATAAAAGGCCAGATCTATTCAATAACACATAAGATCATCTCAGAGTCGACAGAAAAGTTTTGCCGACAATCGAAGAAATGACCTAGAGTTTGAAGTGGGTGATAAAGTGTTCTTACAAATATCTCCCTCGAAGAGGGTCATGAGATTTGGAATGAAGGGGAAGTTGAGCCCTAGATATATTGGTCCTTTCGAAATACTGGATCGTTTTGGGAAGGTAGCTTACTGATTGGCGCTTCCACCGAATCTATCTCAAGTTTACAATGTGTTCCATGTATCTCCCTTGAGAAAGTACATACCTGATCCTTCACATGTACTCAGCTCAGAAGTTGTACCACTGGAACAGGATCTTTCTTATAAAGAACAACCGATAGAGATTCCGGATCATAGCGAAAAAGTCCTAAGAAACAAGACAACTCGGTTGGTGAATGTTTTATGGAGGAACCACCAATTAGAAGAAGTTACATGGGATCTTGAGGATATGATGAGGGAGAGGTATCCTCATCTGTTTGTTACAAAGTGACGAATTTTGAGGGCGAAATTCATTTTAAGGGGGGTAGAATGTAACACCTGATACTTTTATGTTATATAAATCATCAAAGGAATATTTTTCTACACACAACACTTTCTTGTCTTGCTTTACAAGAAATCGCAACCTTCCTCGATAGCTTGCGTCGTACGCAATACCGAGTTTCACTAAACAATGATATCGTAATAAAATATTATTAAAACTAGCTGTTATGAATAGTAAGAACCACTTTTTGAAATTTTATAAATTTTATTTTTCAAAATGGAATTCATTTTTTGATTCGGAATATCGAAATTATCCTAGGGTGAAATTTTGGTATTTTTCTTAAAACATTCAATTTTTGATGAATAGTGAAACCACTAAGTGGTAGTTAAAAAACATAATTTTTCGTAAAACATAATTTTATTGCTTCTGTGAGTGGAATTTCAAAAATCCGAGACACACGGTTGTTGTCAGTAAGTAAAATGTGGTTCAATGAGATGAAAATAATTTTTGGTTAATAGTAACTTTTAACTTTTATTTACCACGGTTAAAATTAAATAGAATAATTAAGGGTAAAAATGCTATTATTATTACCCTAACACATTTCTTATTTCTATTGGATAAGTGTAATTCGACCAAATACAAACTTAGGAATAAAATATGACCATTTAGGCCCACATGGATTAGATTAGTAAATTTATTATTAATTTATTTAAAGACGGGTTAAAATAGTTAAAATCAAACATTAATAAGTAAATAATTTTTAATATAAGGTTATATATATGATAAATTCGACTATAAATATTCATTAGAAAGATAAAAAGGTTTCCTACATAATGGTATTTTATTTGTAATTTTTAGAAATTAAATAATGTAATTTATTTATGACACAATGATGATGCAGTAATTATCTTATTAATGAAATATTGATATAATAGATGTTATAAATACCCAAATAAATGTAATTTGAGACTTTTTATGAATTCAAATAATTTTATAGGTCAATATGACATGTTATTATTTATTTAATTAACTTTTTTTCGAACTAATAATTCTTTTATGAGTTTCACAAATATCAATTACTAAATATTGTCAAAATTGACATAAAATAGTTTTTAAAATAAATATAATATTATTAATTGTTATTTTATACCTAAAAATCTAAGTTTCGGCCAAATGACTTAGATAAGGTTATATATATTAATTATAAACAACTTGGGGTTCGTTTGTATTGTTATAGTAAGTTTATTAACCTTATAGTGTAAGAACACAAGAAGACACGGTAAAAGTAAAATTATTTAACTTAATGTTAAATCTAAATGATAAGGTCAAAATAGGAACCTAAACTTGTCTAAATTCTATTGGATTAGAGAATTTCGACCCAAACTCTCCATATCTTCGAAATAAATTAATTTGGAGCTATTTAAAACCGGATTTGGCTTTATAATAAAATAATGATTTTAGTTATTCCAAAGGTGCCCCTCTCCTCCCTTATAAAAGGAGACATCCTCCCTCTCTTCCTCACACCACTTTGAGCCTTCAAGCTCGGCCAAACCCTGCCACATTCTTCTATCCACTTCCCTATAGACATCCTGGAGGTCCTATTCTTCTTCAATGACCAATTTTAGTTCCCTAAAAGTCGGTCTCAAATAAGCACTTCAAAGAAGTGGTAATGTCTGTTACCGATTCTTTCATCTTTATTTCTTCTTCCACTTATTCTTCTTTAGTTTTTTCATTGTGAAGTAATAACATCAGTATCACTAATAAACTGATATGTTATTATATGTATGAAACAACCCTATTTCACCATCTATCCATCTTATGGAAAATTAAATCACCGCGTGTGCGTACGTACGGAATACCGTCTCCACACTGTGGTTTAATCTACTTTCCACCACCACCTTACTTGGTTGGGTATAATGGTGTAAATAATGTCTATATATTATTATTGTAAAGTGATCTTGATTCTGAAATAGTATACATTAAGTCCAATACAATTCCATGATCATGGGAACGATATCATCGCTCGTGTGTACGTACGGAATACCGTCTCCACGATGTGATGTGACTCGTTCAACATGATCATCATTTCATAATGATTATATAAATGAATTTAATGAATTAATATGATATATATTACACTAATAAAATTCTGGAAGTTAGGTATCTATTACCTAAAGGGAAGAATAATAATTTATTCGACAAAACACGCATAAGAACAAAAAGTAATAAACAGCCGAATAACAAGTTGTAATGATGTATTACTAATAAGAAGCTAGGAATATGACCATATATGATATCATAACAATAATTATGATTCTTTAATAATTCAATAACATTATTTAAATCATTATAAAGGAGGTTCGGACACTTACGAGGCAAATCGGACCTAAGGTAAAGGAAATATCACAATCTCATTTTTATCCGAGATTGTTTATACTTTGAAATTTATTGTGGTGTTTTTTATCATACACATCCATTTTTCCTCAATATTTAATATTATTTACATACACCTACAATTTTTTAAATCCAATTTTACCCTTTGGTGAGTTTTTTTTAAAGGATATGAACGGAATCTTTTGTTATTTTTCATACGAGTTACTTTTTGACTTTTTCGACAAAAGTACGAAGAATGTTTTTTTAACTTATACGGAATGAATGGATTTTTAAAAAAAAATTTACAGGAATATTATTTTACAAGTTTTCATATTTATTTTTAATCAAATTCTTTTAGTTTATAATTTTACGACATGTTAAGAAAGGAAAAGTGTTTTTGAAGCAGAAAAATTATTTTCCCCAAGAATGGAGTTCAAGTGTTTTATCAAAATTATTTTCCATCTAAGATAATAAAGGGTTCTATTTTTATCCATATTATTACATTTATTTGATTATGTTGTGATGGAATAATATTTTTATGAATTCATTTATCTTATATGAAATTTTTTATGATGTCACGATGTTTAAGATTCCCATTATTATTACATGGGTTATGCTATGATGTATGGTTTTCTGATTTTGTGGAACACGTAAGAATGGTATAATTATGAGATGGGTGGGACCTATATCTCCCTCCAATTCATTGGGTAAAGATTTTATATCTCATGTGATAGACATGGCTGGAAAGACAGGTTAAACAGGTTCAGTGAAACAGGACAGAAACGAGGAGTGAACTCGGTTCAGAAGTGGACTTTGTCCACTAAGATAGTTTTGGAAATGAGTCTTGACTAATAAGAAATGATTCTCCATGATTATGTGTGTATGACACAAAGTTTCATGTTTTAGGTTATGATTATTGAGATTACATTTCACTACTATGATTTATCCCATGTTATGAAATTATGATCTCTTTTGCAGGTTAGGATTTCCAAAATTTATGTGCTTATGTATATGATGTGATTGATATTTGTTTTGTTTACCCATACTAAGCATTTGAGCTCACCCTTTTCTATGTTTTATATCCCCAGGTCAGGAATAAGGTTATTAAGTAGAATATTCCAAAAAGGGACCTAGATATTATGAAATAAATGGGAGGAAAAGTAGATGCTTTATGAACAAGTTGTTTATGCTTTCCAGTTTCTAAAGACACTATACCTATAACGTCCTTTCATGGTTTTGTAATATGTTTTAACAAGTGTGCTTCATTTTTGATGTAATAACAATGTATGTAAAGTATGGGTCGTTGTATATACCTACGTTATCAAGTAACCCATCTCAATCATAAGGTAAACACAATGGTCATTGACTCAGCTCAAACCCAGATTTTTATTCCCGATGAAGAAAACACGGCAGCTGGAGAACTCTTCCACTGTCGAGCGTTGTAGTCCTGTCATGATTCCAAGGTTCCACTCACTAACCTTAGACTACTGAGGTACTCCTCGTGTCGAGTATCGCGGGTCTGCCACCCCAACATAGTTGCGCTCCCCGCCATGGGTCTGCCACCCTAACATAGTAGCACTCCCCCTAATAGCCTACATAGGTACTACTCCTGTCGTGTACTGTGGGTCTACCTCCCCAACATAGTAGCACTTCCCACCATAGCCCCGCCTCCCCTATATAGTAGCGCTCTCCACTGGTCTAGTCAAGTAACTCTGAATCGAATCGGACAAGTAGTCATCAGGTCTCAGCCAGCAATAAGGTCACCGTACTCTGTATTCTTTTCTCCGGGAGGATCCACTCCACAAGATACTGGTCGACACTCCATGTTTCACAAATTTCCAGGAAGAATTATTTCAAATATCAGTCACATCATAGGGATCTCAACGCAACAGACGGTGCGTCAATAAGATGCTCGGTCTATGAGTTATTATCCTTTTTGTCCTGAGGGCCCGGTTGGTTTTGTTTACGAACCAACCCGACTATATATCAACTATAACATGAACTCCCATGGGGTATACTCCAAGGAACCGCTTCTCAATGAGATTACCAACGCCATTGACGGTTCGTCAAACAGACGTCTGGTATGAGAGTTTTTGGATTTTCTGTTCTAGGGGCCCGGTTGATTTTAAGCTAAATCTAACCCAACTATACTCCAACGATGTCCAAAGCACAAGTGGAGTATTCCAACTGAACCGTCTAATCAAGTGAAATCCAACGTAGTTGACGTCACATCAATCAGTCGTCTAGTCCTTAAGTTATAATTGTTTCTGCTTAGAGGGCCCGGTTGGTTTTGGGTTCAAACCAACACGGCCATATACAAACATCACTGAAACCGTGAGTGTCGTATACAGAAACAACCGTCTTGATCAAAGGAATCCAATGAAACTGATGGTGCATCGATTACAGGTCCATATCTCAAAATATGTATGTTTAATCGAAAATAGTCCAAAAGGGGGGGGTCTGGGCCCGGTCCGACCCGGCCCAACCCACCCTAGGTCGGCCCAAACCGATTTGACCCGTCCTGGTTTTGGGCCCGTACCGGTAGGGTGTGGCCCGGCCCGGCAGGGTGTGGCTCAGCCCGTGGCCAGCTGTGCGCAGAGCAGGTGTGGGGGGGTGGTAATTGGAACCGACGGTGCCAGCCGGCGCCGCCCCCGATCGTCCCAGATCCTGCACGGCTGCGGGATCCATCGCATCGCCACCTCGGCTGTTGCTGTGGCCGATCTTCTCCAGCGGCGCGCTAGGGCGCCACCGCCTCCAGGCGGGCGGCCGGTACCGGCCACAGACAACCTGCACCGCCACGAGGTTCCGCGGGCCACCAGAGTTGCTCCACTGATCCGTTTTAGCTTCCGTCTCTACCGGCAGTATTCTCAGGTCCCGAACATTACTGTGAAGGCTACAAAATGCCATTGTGGACCCGTTTCATCGTCACCCATCAATCCGCACACAGACAAACAACCTGTGGAGGGTCTTCGAGCCATGTTTTTGCGGAACGCGCCCTCCGCGTTAGGCGTTAACAATTGGCCATAGATATTCATGGTTTCACATAGAACGAAAAACAATTTTATTCAAATAAAATTGAAACAAACCATCCTAAAATTCCCCACAATCAACTATTACCAACCCAAAAAAGATAACATCCGCGGATCAACTTGATAATGAGTTGATCCATGTTCTTTGTTTTAGAAGGGAAGAACATGGGAATTTAATCATACTCAAATTAAACCCCTACCTCGATTATGGTTTGTTCGTTGTAGATGCAGAAAGAGTTGTCGCTCTGACAACACCGGAAAAGAACCGTCGTTGTTGGTGAGTTCCCTGCAGTTGTATTTTCTCCCTTGATACGGAGGAAGTATAAGATTGGAGGAACATGGAGCGTTCTTTGCCGAGTCATTCTTCATTGAAGGGGGCGTCGTTCTTCACAGGAGGATGATGTTCTTCAATGAAGGAGGAACTTACTTCTCCTTTTACACAATAGGACTCACCAATATCTCCCTACACTACATGTGATAAACTAAAATAATAGACTAGTTATATTATTTTATTAACACAAGAAAATTAAAATTCAAAATTCTGAACACTTAATTAATTATTTGAAGAGGTCCAATTTATTAATTAAGTTATGTTGTAAAGAGTTAAAGAGGGAGAGAGAGGAAGTGGAAGAGTCACATTAATAAATGGTTTTTCCAATTAATTGAAGTAAGTTTAAGGTGTTTAGGGGGAGGTGAAAGGTTGGGGATCGGGTGGGACCCACCTCAAAACTGTCCACACATGGGTAGTTAGGTGGTTGTGGGTCCCACCATTAACTCCCCATTATAGTATATAACCACCTTAGATGTAAATAAAATTGTTCTGACAATTTTATTTATTTTAAACTAAATCCCCAATTAATAATTTACAACTCGCATAAAACGAAATTGCGGTAAAGGTTCCCATAAGAAATTATCGGCACTACGAGTTCATTGGTGCCCTATGATTTCAATTCCAAGCATTGGTTCAAAATATAGAAAAACCCGCTCATTCGTTCACTGAACGTACTCGAGCTAAACTATAGAAATTGATTCTGGGAATTCTAGGCATTGGAATCGAGTGCCGTCTGAAGCTATAGACTCATAAAATTACAATGAAATTAAGAAAAAAAATTCCTTGAAATTTTCTGGTCCTTAAATTACTCCCACCTCAGGGCTTTACGTCCCCGTAAAGCTACAACACAAACTAGGGAAACTAAATGAGGTACCGAGCACGTATCTCAGCCTCCCGCTCCCATGTACTCTCCCTGAGGTTCTCATGCTGCCAATGAATGCGCACCAGAGAAATTGACCATCCACATAGGACCCGCTCCTATCGATCCTCGATCTCCACTGAGACCTCTATTAAATTATCCCTATCATCGATGTCTAGACCCTCGTGGTCGATGATGTGTAAAGGGTCGTGCACGTATCTCCACATCTGAGATATGTGGATGACGTCGTGCACTCGGTGCAATCAAGGTTGAAGGGCCATGCGGTAAGCCACCTCTCCTACTCTTCTAAGGACCTGGAAAGATCCTAAGAATCATGGAGATAACTTGCCACTCTGACCAAAACACCATAGACCTCATCTAAGTGAGACTTGTAGGAAAACATGGTCGCCACCCTCGAACTCCAGTGATCTTTGTCTCCTATCAGCATAGGATTTATGCCTGCTCATTGCAGTCTTCATCCACTCCTGGATGATTGTCACCTTCTCCGTCGAAGCTTGAACCATCTCTAGTTCTACACGTACTGACTCAATCACTATCCACAAAGGATATCTGTAATGTGGTCAACTGCTGTGTCACCTCTCCTAACAGCTGAATGCATGATCTCATGCTGAGCGCATATTCTACTACGTTCCCCTTCCCAGGAGTATGGACTATCTCGAAGTCATAGTCCCGTAGGAACTCAAGACATTGCTTCTATCTCAGGTTCAGGTCCTTCTGTGAGAAGACACAGATGAGACTATCGAGTTTAGAGTAAATAGTAAACCATTCGCTCAACGAATAATGGTGAGACTATCCAATTGTAAGAATTCATCACCACCCTTCTTCGTCTATATTCTACAAGATCTGTTGAGATTTCTCCTCTACCGAAAAGAGAAATATGGTCTCATCCACTGGATAAACCACGTTCTTTACAAAATACAGTCAATCATGACATGAACGGTACTATTTTATGCCATGGAAGGCGTCGTAAGGACTCGACGCTACTACCAAGAGATCCAACCGTTACTCTCACCTCCAAGGGTTGAGTCACACTATCAGCATCAATACATGGTTACTAGGTCTCCTCCTGTAGGAATAACACTAGTGAGGGCCAATTCAACAGTTTAAACTAGAACCTCTCAGGATCAACCATACAAATAGGACAGGAATGTAAATGTCAACAAGATAAGTTCCTTTTATTAATGAAACTCATAGTAAAAAGACACACATCAAACACAACAATGAAAACATGGAAACTAGAAGCACCAAGAACAAAGGCCTCCATGCTTGGAACTAGTCCCGCTCCTGTCCACCTTCTTCCAGAGCTCCATAGTCATTTGCTTCACCTCCCTGATGATGTGCTCTCCCATATCCACCTGTTCCCTACGGTCAGGGTGGACCTCTTGGTGGTGGTGGTGGAAAAACCTCGAAGTGTCGTCCACCTCCAGCTGCCCGGCAAGCTCCCCTGCCTCGGTTTCATGCCCCTTGTGGTCTGCCTCGATTGAACAACTGTCTCTGCCTAGGAGGTCCTTCTTCTATCTGCTGATCATCTGCATGGCGGTTCAGATAGTAACGAGCCATGTGACCCTGTCTGCCACATGAGTAACACAACCTGGTAGATCTGGCTCTGTCTCCAACCTGGGTGCCCCACACAACAGACCCTGAGTCATGCAGTCGACCATCGATAGGTCTGGTCCTCTTGGACCTCTGTGTCATCTGTCTACTGCCAGCTGCAGAAGACTCCGCTGCATGTCGGCTAGTGGTGGGTCCCTCTGCTAGATACTTCTCATCATTGAAACACTCCACTAAGATGGTCTCTCCAACACCCCGTCAGCATTGTGATGCTATGGGAGAGAACTGAAGCTCTAATATCTCTCCTGAGTCCCTGCTCAAAGGTCCAGACCCTGAAGAATGGGTCACGTACCATATTTTTGGAGAAGTGTGAGAGGTCATTGAACCTCGCTGAGTACTGCGCCACCATCATGCTACCCTATTGAAGATGAAGTAGATCCTGCATATGCACCGCTCAAAGGGTGTCTGGTAAAAACTCTGCCCGGAACAGGCTCTCAATGTTTTCCCGTAGAAGTGTCACCTCGTCATGCATCTGGAGCATCAGGCTCCATGATCTTCTTGCTGCTGCCTGAAGGGGGCTGGCAGCAAGGACCATCATAAAGTCTGCTAGTGTCCCTACTAGCTTGAAGACTCTCGCCATAGCCTCCAGCCAATCCTCAAACGCATGTGGGTCCATCTCTCCCTGGAACCTGGGTGGCCTCTAGCCATGGAACTCGTGTAGCACACTCAAGTGGCGTTCATCACCTACTGATGGGGTTGGTGGCATCGGTGGTACAACGGGTGGTAGTACCGTGGGTGCCTCCGCTGGTGCCTCAACTGGAAGAGGGCCCTATACTAAGGCCTCATCGCTTTGCGGGATGTCAATACATACAACTCTCAGGGCTCTAGCTGGTCGTCCACGGCGAGGCATCCTGAAAGAAACATATGAGACATAGTCAAAGACTATACCTGGTGAGCTGACCTGGTTTGATCTGATTTATAATAAGCTTTTTGAAAACACACACGCAATCAGTGTTTTCATGCACTGAGTCAAAAATCAGAATTCAGGGTCCTGGTGTATGGATACGTCAGCCGCCAGCACCAAAAATGGACTCCCTGAACTGAAAACCACACTTAGTTCCCTTATCACTATTGATTCATAGAAAAGAAAGATCAAAGTCCTAAGTTTTGTGGTAGAACCGACTCTTTTGATACCAATTTGTAACGACTCGTCCTCGGGGCTCGTGTCCTGACTACCCCAAGCCCTCCTTCCATAGGCCAGGGGATGGAGACTATCACCAATGGAAAAAATTCGATAAAATTGGATGGCATTGCCTTTATGAAACGTAACAAACACAACCAGAGTAAAAGTGGAAGCACACACTATGTAATGTTGTATAACAAGTGTGTTGAAAGTACAAAGGGGCCAGAATAAAATCCCAACATAAAGGTACAACTAAAACTGAAATGAATAATAGATGAATGGTGAAGCAACTCATGGATCGTCCTACAGGATCCTACCTGAAGGGTAGGTACATATGTCCTCCTCAACACTTCACGTCTACTGTACGCTCTATGTGTTGTCACACTGAGTGTCCACCTCTGGGAACTTTCCAGTCCTCATACACTCTACCTCGGTCATTATGTCCGTCTTCTGCATCCAACACAATGAGGTGTGGGCATAGCCCATGTAGGGGTGAGCATAAAGATACTCAATAGGGACTCAGATACCTTCAAAGTCTCAGTAAATACATCAAGGAAAAACCAAAAATAAATATCTCAATAGATAACCATTACTTAGGTATATGCCCATACATATACCTAAGTTATCAGGTATCCAATCTCAATCATGAGGTAAACACAAAGGTCATTGACGCAGCTCAAACCGGGATTTTTATTCACGACAACGAAAACACGGCTGCTGGAGAACTCCTCCTCTGTCGAGTGTAGTAGTCCTGTCACTACTCCAAGGTGCCACTCACTAACCTTATACTACTGAGGTACTCCTCCTGTCGAGTACCGCAGGTCATCCGCCCTAAAACAAATGCACTCCCCGCCATGGGTCTGCCGCAACAACACAGTAGCGCTACCCCTAATAGATTATAGAGGTACTCCTCCTATCGAGTACCACGGGTCTGTCACCCCAACAAAGTAGAACATTCCTCCTTGGGTTTGCCTCCCCAACACAATAGCGCTACCCACTGGGCTAGTCAAGTCAATCTGAATCGAATTGGAAAAGCCGTCATCAGGTCTCAGCCAGCTACAAGGTCATCATACTCCATATGCTCGTCTCTGGGATGCTCCACTCCATAAGGTATTGTTCGAAATTTCAAGTGTCACAAAATACCAAGAAGAAGTATCTCAATGATCTGTCGTGTCATAGGGATATCAACGCAATAGACGGTGCGTCAATCAGACACCCAGTCTGTGAGTTATTTGTCTTTTTGTCCCGGGGGCCCGGTTTGTTTCATGTACGAACCAACCCGATGGTATCTCAACTGTACCCCGAACTCCCATGGGGTATACTCAAAGGAACCTCTTCTCAACGATATTACCACCGCCGCTGATGGTTCGTCAAACGGGCGTCCGGTCTGAGAGATATTTGATTTTCCGTTCTAGGGGCCCGATTGTGGTTTAAGCTAAAACCAACCTGCCAGTTTCCAACTGTGTTCAAACCTCAAGTTGATTATTATAAAAGAACCTTCTAATCAATAGTAATCCAACGTAGTTGACGGCACGTCAATCGGACGTTCGGTCCTTTTGTTATAAGTGTTTCTGCTCCAAGGGCCCGGTTGGTTTCGGTTTCGAACCAACCTTGTTGTACCCAAACTTTTCCGAAACCTTGAGTTTAATATACAAAACAACCATATCAATCCAAGGAATCCTATGAAACAGATGGTGAGTCGATCTGAGGTATATAGCTCAAGATATGGCCGTTTAACCAAAAACGGTCAGAAAAAGTGGGGTCTGGGCCCGGTCCAACCTGGCCCAACCCACCCTGAGTCGGCCTGAACCAGGTTCACCTGACCCAGGTCTGGGCCAAGCCACAACCGGTCGTGGCTCGACCAGCCAGGCCGAGTGGTTACGCGGACTGGGGGGTAGGGGGGGTGCTATTTGGAACCGGCGGTGCCAGCTGGCGCAACCCCCTGTCGTCCCAGATCCCGCGCGTCTGCGGGATCCCCCGCATCGCTTCCACGTCGGTTGCTTTTGTGGATATACTCCAGTGGTGTGCTGGGGTGCCTCCTCCTCCAGGCGGTCGACCAGCAGGGGTCACGCCGGCGGCCCGTGCCACCACAAGGTTTTGCGGGCCATTGGAGTTCCTCCGGTTGTCCGTTTTAGCTTTAGTCTGCGTCGAAGGTCTTCTCGGGTCACATACATTACTACGAAGGCTCCTAAATGCCGCTCTAGCCCTATTTCATCATCGCTCGTCAATCTGTGCACAGACAAACAACCTGCAGAGGGTTTTCGGGCCATGTTTGTTCGAACCGCACCCTCCAAGGTTGGCGTTAACAAATGGCTTTAGATATTCATGGATTCACATAGAATGAAAAACAATTTTCGTCAAATAAAATTGAAACAAACCATCCTAGAATTCCCCCAAAAACAACTATTCCCAACCCCCAAAAATAATAATATATGGATCAACTTGATAATGACTTAATCTATGTTCTTTGTTTTAGAAGGGATGAATATGGGAATTTAAACATACTCAATGTAAACCCCTACTTCGATTATGGTTCGTTTGTCATAGACACTGAAAACATTGTCACTCCGTCAACACCAGAAAAGAACCGTTGTCATTGGAGAGTACCCCGCTGTTGTATTTTCTCCCTTGATGCGGAGGAAGTAGATGATTAGAGGAACGTGGATCATTCTTCGCCGATTCATAATTCGTTGAAAGGGCATCTCTCTTCGCGGGAGGATGATGTTCTTCAACGAAGGAGGAGCTTATTTCTCCTTTTACACAAGAGCTCTCTCCAATCTCTTCCAACACAATAAGAGCTAAACTAAAATAATAGGCTAATTCTATTATTTTATTAACCCAAGAAATTTAAAATTCAAAATTCAAAACACTTAATTAATTAATTAAAGAGGTTCAATTTATTAATTAAGGTATGTTGGAAAGATTGAATGTGGGAGAGAGAGGAAGTGGAAGGGTCACATTAATTAAGGGGGATTCCAATTAATTGAAGGGAGATTAAGGAGTTTAGGGGGAGGTGAAAGCTTGGGTCTTGGGTGGGACCCACCTCACAAATATCCAATCAAGGGTAGTTAGGTGGTTTTGGGTCCCACCATTAGCTCCCCATTGTAGGATATAACCACCTTAGATATAAATAAAATTGTTCTAACAATTTTATTTTTTTAAAATAAATCCCCAATTAAGAATTTACAACCCACATAAAACCAAATTGCGGTAATGGTCCCCTTAAACAATTACCGGCGCTGCGAGTTCATCGGTGCCCTCATATTTTAATTCCACGCACTAGTTCAAAAGATAGAAAAATCCCCTCATTTGTTCACTGAACGTACCCAAGATAAACTTCATAAATTGATTACGGGAATACCAGGCCTCAGAATCGAGTGCCGTCAGATGCTACAGACTCGTAAAATTCTGACGAAATTAAGAAACAATTTTTTTTGAAATTTTCGGGTCATTACACAAGAGTAATAAGAATTTTAAAAATTAAATTACTTAATTAAGTTGTTTTATTTAAGGTAATTCAAATTTTTGGTTTTCTCACTTGATTCATGTTCTGACTAAACATAAGTAATACATAGGGTAAACCTGCCATCCCGAATGCAATGGTGCCCCCGATTTCGGATATATAAAATTGTTAAAGTGTTATTACAATTTTTGAGGAAAACTACCCCCGCACACTATTTTAAGCGTCAAACATTTTAGACAAATCATTCCAGGAACTCCGAGCCTTAGAATCATGTGCCGTCAGATTTTTTGGTCTTATAACATTTTTAAATAATTCAATAAACATTATACCAAAAAATCTGGGTCTTAACATTCTCCCCGCCTTAGATATTTTCTTCCTAGAAAGCCAAAACAAAGGAAAATCAATCAAATGAGGTTACTGAGAATGAATCTGAGCCTTCTACTCCCATGTGCTCTCCATGAGGATACCAAGATGCCACCAAAATCACACCTGAGGGATCGACCATCCATGAAGAACTCATTCCAATTGATCCTCTATCTCCGTTGAGGACTTTGTTAATGTTGCCTCATTGTCAAATTCCAACTCTCCCTAATCGATAACATGTGATGGATCATGCACACATCTCCTCATCTATGAAACATGGAAAATATTATGCACTCAGTGCATTTGTGGGGGAAAATCTAGGTGGTACATCACCTCGCTAACTCTACTGAGAATATGGAATGGTTTGATGAACATCAGAGATAATATGCTACCCAAGATGAATCTCCACAATCCTCGTCGAGATGAGACCCAGAGAAATACATGATCTCCCTTCATGAACTCTAACGGTCTAGGTCTCCTATCTGCATAAGACTTCTTCTGTTCTGTGCAGTTTTCATACTTGGCCACCAGTACTGACACCGGAGGTCCTGGTACATAATATCCACACCAGGATATACCTCCAAAGAGGATTTGTGGAACTACCTCAAATCCTCCTCTCATAGCATCACTGGTACCATGGTGCGTACTTTGAGAAGGATGATGTGCTCCCCACCTTCAGAAAATTGTTCCGGAGCGTTTTTCTTGAGGATATTTGAGCACGTTGGGCCTCTTAGTCTACATACCCATGATCTATCTCTTGAACTCACTTAATGTGGGGGGGAGTGGCCATTATAGACTAGATGTAAGCTACTCCATCAATATACATTAAGGGATTCTATAACATGGCTAACTGCTTTGCCGCCTCACGCAGAAGCTGTAAACCAGACCTGTTGTTGAGTGCATCTTCCACCATGTCCCCCTTCTAAGCTATCACCTCTTGGAGCTCTATAGGAGCCACTCATTATGTAGTTGTATATATTGGTTTCATCGATGGGTAAATTCCAATGAAATAGTCCCTCTCCCTTCAGGGAGGTAATTCTGGAAACATCTTTTAGAACGATGATATCTAACTCTACCACAACTGTTGGGAACTGAAAACTCAAAACATCTGCTGCCATGAGGGTAAGGTTGGCTAACTCAAGAGTGGTTGTCATCACCCTTCTATGCATGAGTTTAACCCATGCTCCCTAGGTTTGCTTTTTCTCCGACCAAGGAAAACATCATTCCACAATCTATAGTAACTTCTAACCAATAGGTAGTGGTACCTCTAGGACACTACATGAAGGTACTATGATGAGAAAACATTCCTTGTACTGAATCCTCATCACACAGTGGACCATCCTCAAGGTCATGCATTTGAATCCTGTCCAGTAGTCTACATGTAGGAATATTGAAAGATAATCAATATAAACCACAATAAATAAGTTATACACATAATTTGACTCAAAAAACATCAAAAGAAAAAAATTCCAAAAAACACACAATTAGTGTTTTCGTGCACCATGACAGAAATCCGAATTCGGGCCCCCGATATATGGATACGTCAGCTGCTGCACCAACACTAGAATCTCTAAACTAAAAACCACACTCAAAACACTTAACAATATTGCTACATTAGAAAGATCAGAGTTCTATTTCTTTGGTAGAACAACCCCCTTTGATACCAATTTTTCACGACCCATCCCCCGAGGCACATGTCATGACTACTGAAAGCCTGCTTTCCATAGTCCAGGGGTAGGTGACTAGCACTGTAATGGTGTATCCCTAAAATTGGACGACATTGCCTTTAAACATGTACAAACACAAATCCCAGAACACCACAAGATGAAGCCACGAAGTAATAATGCAGAAGAACAGGTGTGTACTGTAAGTAAGGGGCTGGAATATAAGCCCAACTGAAATATACAACCATAACTAAAAAACAAAAACAGCTCCTACGATCATCCACCAAGGATCCTACCGGAATAAAAGGTACAACTTGTCCCTACAACACAAAACAACATCCAGTCTTCTTCGGGTACCGCCTGGTCCTGGATCCCACAAGTCTCATCCATGATTATCGTCATCTGTACATGACACAAAGTGGTTCAAGAAAAGCCTGTGTAGGGATGAGTATAAAAATACCCAGTAGGGACCCCGAGACCCCCGAAGGTCTCTTAGAATTCCACAATGGAAGACCAAAAGACATGATATCAATCACAAAGCACAAATCGAAAGACACATTTCAAAATCAGATTTACTCATCTCATCCACAAAGATAAATAAGGCCCCAACTTGAAGCCATTTCCAGGATTTCTATAGAAGGATCAAAGTGTAACTCATGGATTAGGAGTACATGCTACATGAACGGTCTATCCCTAATGGCACCCATCTATGATATGTACTCCATCTGGTACAACTCAACCATTCTTAATGGACTGTATGAAAGGATGTGATCCATTAAGAACATTCTGCTAGAACTACAACTAGTTCCCAGAACTAGAAGTCTTTCATTCATTGTCTGGTGCCCGAGGTAAGACCAAGTGAAACCAAGTTATGTGGCCTAGTCCTCAAAACTGTGTCCTACAGTCAAGGGAGCTCCAACTCCTCTGAAGGAACCGCTCCTTGTTGCTACTCAGAGACGGTGAAGTACTAATCCATATTTGAGGACATGCACCCTACTCGGTATGGGAGTACAACCCTGGTAGTATGTCTGATGTGGGGAACTTGCACCCAAGTATATTAGGGGAGTACCAACCCAGGATAGAGGACCCACACCCTGGCATGGTAGGGGAGTACCGACACTATATGTGAGGACCTACACCCTACCTAACAGGGGAGTAAAACTACGGTATTTTGTTCACTATGGGGACCCACGCCCTAGTACCTTAGGGGATTACCAACCATAGTATAGCGGACCCACACCCTAGAACATAAAGGGTGTACCAACTCTGTTATAACACGGAATAAGGAGGACCTGTACCCTAGGTTGACTAGGGATTACCTACTCCTAACATAGAGGAAATGCACCCTAACTAGTAGGGGAGTACCTGACTCAATTTGAATTATGTATGGAATACCCACAACCTAGTTCAATAGGGGAGTAGCAACTCCAAAGATATAAAAAAAATCATAGGGAAATGAACCCTCACTCATGACATAGGGAGTCCCATCTCTACCAGAGTAGAGAAGTATGGAATACCCGTGCCTTGAGTCATCAAGGGAGTAGCTATCCTAAATATCATTACATAAAACACCCTGGTTCTCCGGTTATTGGCCATACTTAAACCACCATGAAGTTCTACAATGAATTATCCTAATGATCAGCATGTCCAAAGGGTTCCAATGAAACAGAAGACGCGTCAGTCAAACACAGGATCTGTAAGTGATAGGTATTTTAGTGGTGAGGGCCCGATTGGATTCGAGTACGATCCAATTTGGCCAAACGCCAACTTTCTACAAAAGTCATGTGGAGTATCTCAAAAGGACCTTCTCACTCCAAGGATCCCAATACTACAGAACGTTCATCAAATAAACATTTTTTCACTAGATATGGTCTTTTAAGCGTATCTTGACCTGAGAGGGGTTCAAGTACTATCCGAACAGACCTGGTCTGACCCGAACGAGTCTGGGTCTGACCCGACCCATCTTTCCCTGGCTGGGTTGGGCCACGATGGGCTCGGACTACCAGATGGTGCGACCCATGGGGGTTTAGGCGGTCCTCTTCCATAGAACGGCTCAAATGATCCGTTTGGCCCTTTATTGGCGGCTCTAGGTTCGACTGCCTCGTCGCCCACAGGACCCGCATAGAGTGGGTCCTCTCCATCTCCACGTCTTCAAGTTGTGGCTCCCTTCATCATGGCGCACAACATCATGCCCCAACCACCTCCATGGTAGGCCGCTTCCAGCAGCTTGTCTGACCACCGCAGTGCTGAGCGGCACCTCTCTTTCCCCACAGCGGATGGTTGCCAGCCTTCGATCACGTTTGTGGACATTGGTCACCGGTGCCATGCCTATGATTCTTCAAAAGGCCACTCGGTGAGGTCCACGTGTACATTCTTCCTTCTAGATGCACCTATGGTACTCTCAGGATGCTGAAATCATTTTTTGCCTCTCAATTTCAAGGTTCTCTCAGGCTTGAACAACCCCCCTATGAATTATGCAATGAAAAACAGCGGTGGAGTGTCTGACCATTGTTCTTTTAGCCCGTGCACTCCATGTTAGGATTATAACAAGTTGGGGTAAATTATACATAAAACTAATAAAATGATAATACCCATTCAAATCCTTCGCAACGACCACTGAACAATTCAATAATAAAGAAAATAAATGTAGAAATTTCGTGAATTTAAAGACAATACCAACCTCGAGATTCATTGGAGACGAAGCAGTGGTGGGAGAATATTCCACGTATAATGAAGTCATCAGCGTTCTTCGATCCTGGTTCATTGCCGCCCAAGATTCCATCTCTATTGGTGGAAGGTGTCGCATCCATTCTCTCGAGGTTCCTCTCTTGATGAAGTTGTGGAAAATACTCTACGTGAGCCCCATTTTAATATAGGGGGGAACAAGTGAGTAACCCAATGAGGAATTAATGAGGTTCATTAATTGATGTAATTAATGTGCCACATTAATTTAACAAGGGGTGGTTACACATTCAAAGTGTAAATGAGAATTTAATGTCTCATATTAAATGTATGACTACCTCTGTGGTCCCCACCACCACTGCTCTATAAGTTGTTGGATAAAAATAAAATATTTTATTTATTTATTTAATTAATAAATGTTTCAAAAACTAAATTTTTCACTAAACCTACTACGGTTTATGTGAAGACTCGCTTATGTGAATCCTAGGGATGCGAGTTCATGGTGCCCTCAAATTTCAATTATATGTTGCGGTTTAAAAGAACGAAATTGAAGCCCGTACGTTTACTGAACATACCTTAAAAAATTTCAATGATTATTAACATTCACCCTTGACCCGTACTGGTCAAGGATAAGATCTTACTAAGGGTAACAATACCTCACAAGATCAATAGTACTCTCATACTTCCAATCTGAGTTACCATTTCGGATTTATAGAATTCAACAATAAAAAGTTTGTTACTTAATTATTTTATCTGCGGCCAAGAACATACATTCACATTTGGCCCACACCGATCATAGTTTGGATCTACCTAAAAAATTAATAACCTCAAAAGTTCATCATTGGTCTCCGATTTTTAATCCAAGTAACCTTTCATGAGTTATAAGCATTTGAAAAATAAAATAATTTTATTTAATAATTTTATTTGCGGTTACGCCATTTTTGGGTTTTATCACTGGAGGCATGTGCCGACTAAACAAAAGACGCGCCTCGGGTAAACCCACAATCTAGAACGAAAAAGTACCATCAGATTTTAGATCTAGGATCATGTTGAAGTGTTATTTCACAATTTCTAGAAAACTACTAATGTGTGCTATTTTAAGGATAACACATTTTTCCAAGGAACATTCCGGGCTCTCCGGGACTTGGAATCACGTGTTGTAAAAATTTGTGGTCTCACAATAATCCCAAATAAATTAACAAAATACCAAAAAATCTGGGTCTTGTTAGGGTGTTCTAATAATAAAAATATTATTATTTTTATTTATTATTTAAAATTTGAATTTGAACAGTGGTGTTAAATTGTCAATAATATCAGGGATAATGATGAGATAGATGCCTTGGAATGGGATTAAATTAATAATATGCTCCTTGAAAAATATTTTCAAAAGGTGGTTTGACTTACAATGGAAGACAAATCCTTGGTATAGAAACAAAAGAAGGATGATTAAATGGTTATGAATGAATCATACATCACTAGTTTGGCAGAATATTCTCGATAACTTATTCATTATCATAGAAGTAAATCAATTGTTTTTATTATGTATCAAAGAAAATATACTATAGGGAATTAGACTCTATTGAATTCAAAAGTTATGAGAAACATGTCTAATGTGTGCAGAGGGTAAAAATATAGTCTTCTAATGATCATTATCATTTTGAAAATAATTTGAAGAAAATGTCTAGATGACAGGGTGTGGGAAAGAATCAATCAATGAAATCTAAAGGTATGCATGTCAAGTTTCCAGTTTTAGAAAATTGTTGTAAAACAAACATTGGGAAATTCCATAACCAAACTGGGATATGTTTTTTATGTGCTATGTTCAGATATATGGAATGATATTTCCATGAATGTGATCTTACGATTAATGTTAATAGGAAAATGTAATGTTTTTTAAATGTGGTGATATTGGTCATTATGAAAATAATTTCTATAAGAAATATCTAAATGATTGAAAGAAGATAGATTATTAGAACAAAAGTGCAGTGATATCATTGAGACTACATCAATAGGTCTTGGTTTATCTAATGAAGTGCTATCTTGTTCATTGCTTTACATTTTAGATTTTTCTAATATTTTATTTTTTATGGGGTTTAAACATTCAATTATTTTTTATAAATAATCTTGTAAATTATTAATTTTACCTCGAGAAATGAAGTCAAATCTTATGGTAAAAACATTCAAAGGAAATATTAAGGAAAAAATAATTATAATAATATTCTTATTTTTTTATGGAATGACATTACCTTCCAACCTTGATGTTTTTCTCTTAGAAATGTTTGATATAATTCTACGAATTGAATGTATTTATTTTTTATCTTAATAATATTTATATTAAGGTAAATATTTTTTTTCCATATTGAGTTTCAATTGTTATAAAAAATGAACCCAATCCATTGATAACTATCAGGAATATGAGAATCTATTAAAATACATAAATAAATGTTATATTGCACATATCATGGAAAACAAGTAAACTATTCAAATTAATTATTTTTCAATTGAAAATGAATATATGAATGATATTCCTAATGATTTTCCTATTTTTATATATTATCAATTTATTAAATTTACCATTGATGTTTTTATTAACACTAAGACAATTTTACAACTCCCTTATCAAAATGATCATGTGAAACTTCTCGAATTGACATAAGCAATTTCAAATTTTTTTGGGCAATGTATAAATTTTTCTATAAACATCACCATGGGGTGACCATATTTTTTTGTTAAAAATTAATATGGTTTATTGATACTTTTCATAGATTCTATATCTTTGAAAAGTCTTACTATTATGACAAAGTATCCATTTCCTCATATAGATGATTTTTTTGATCAATTCCAGGGAGCTTGGTATTTTTCCAATATTGACAAGAGAACGGGGTACCATCAGCTGAATATAATGAAGGAAGACCTTCCAAAAATATCATTCCATACTATAAATAGGAATTCTGAGTTTCTTATTATTTCCATTGGTCTGAAAATTTCTATTACTCTATTTACAAGACATATGAATATAAATTTCATTAAATATTTGCAATAGTTTGTTATCAATTTTATTGATTATATTTTAGTATTTACAATAATTTATGAGGGTTTTGATAAAAATTTAATTATTTTTTTAAAAACTATCTATGATTATAATTATTCAGGAAAATCCATACAATGTGTTTCTTGGTTGTAAAAGATTTCTTTTAATATGAACATTGTAATTAAGGATGAAAGAATAATTGATCTAGTCAAAAAAATAGGGCTGATGAATTTCCATGACCTAAAAATGTTACAGGTATTCATTGTTTTATAATATGAGAATTATATTATTGTCAGTTTGTTAATACAATTTCATGGTTATATTGTTCTATTATTAAATTTACACCAAAGGGGTTAAATTTAATTGGATGGAATACATTGTTGTATTTTTTTAAGAACTGAAAAAAAGATTGGTTGACGCTCTAATTTTTTCTCTTACTACTAGAAATGGGTTTTTTCTATCTATAGTGATTCATCTTAGAAGAAACTTGGTTGAGTTCTAATTCATAATGATCCGGTAATTTATTATTCTTTAAGAAAACTGAAACCTGGTTTGTTAAATTATATCATATATAAATTTGTAATTACCATCTATCATTTTAAATTTGAAAATTTTGGGGAATCATTTATATAGATCCAAATGTGAAATTTACACTAACTAGAAAAGTATGAATTATATATTTTCTCTAATCGAATTGATCATGGGGTAGAGAAGATGACTTGAACTGATAATAGATTATGATTTCACAATCAATTACAATCCTGGAAAATAAAAAAAGTGTAATAATTCATTAGTCAAATACATCATGAGTCATTACCCATGTTATGTTTGGAAAATGTCCCATTTATTTATGATTTTATTAATTTTGGATTGATGTTTTTGGTGAAATAAATTCCTCTATTTTTTAAGGTGTCAGTGTAAGTGTCTTTTGTGTTTTGAATTAAGAAAGCATATAAGGAAAAAAATGAGTTGATAAAAAATATATAATTTTTTAAAAAGGGTTATTTGGTATAATTATATATTGATAAATATTTATTTGGAGATTTGGAAAGAGATTATGTGTGCCTTATGATCCCAGATGATCAAAAAATTGTAATGTGAAGTACATAGTTCTCCATTTTATATTCATCCCCAATGAACTAATATGTATAGAGTCATTCACGAGTATTATATATGGGATGGAATAAAAAGTGATTTTTCATATTTTACCATAAAATTTTTTACTTACAAATATGTTAAAGTAGAGTGAAAACTACAAATTGTGATATATCATCATATTGTAGTGTTCAAGTGGAAATGGAAAAATTTATCCCTGGAATTCATAGTGGGAAATCCAAAGACTTATTTAAGTAATAATGTGATTTGGGTGATTTTTGACCAACTGACTAAATTGTCACATTTCCTTCCTACTCAAGGATTTGTGTATTTAGATCACATTTCCAAAATTTTCCTCAATGATAATAAAAAGTTACATGGAGTTACTCCCTTTATTTTATCTATCCATAACTAAAAGTTCACTTATAAATTTTAGAATTTAAATTATAAGTCATTGAGAAATAAATTAAACTTCATCAAAACATTTCATCCCCAATATGATTGAATGATTTAGTGAGAAATTTAGTCCTTCGAAGACATGCTTTGACCATGTTCAATGGATTTCTAGGGAAGTTGATATCATTATATTTCATTAGTTGATTTTTCTTATAATAATATTTTTTATTCCAATATTCATATGGCACATTTGTAGGCATTATATTGAATGATTTATTGAAATCCTGCATTTTTATGAATACAGGGAATGCAAGTAGATTGGACTAGAATTTGTAGAGTTTGTGGTTGAGAAAGTGAAAAATATCTAGAAACACTGGAGGAAAACTAGGATCATATAGAAAATTTATTTAGATAATAGTGGAAATAAATTTCTTTTTTGGTACATTATCATGTCATCCATATAATATTTCATTGGAAAAGTTTTATGTGTTTTGATAAGAAATGAATGTTATGTCTATAGTTCATCAGACCTTATCAAATCCATGAAAATTTTTGGAAATGTTTCATACCGAGTAGTTTGGCCTCAGAATTTATCTCTGGTAAACAATTTTTTTCATGTTTTAATGTGAAGAAAGTATATGATAGATTCTTCTCTTGTTTTGATCAAATAAGTAGTTCATGTAGAAGAGAACCTTTCTCTTGAAGAGAAACAGGTTCAGATTCATGATCACATTAGGAAAGTATCACATAATATGGTAATTCACAAGGTTATGGTTTTGTGTAGAATACAAAAGGTTGATAAAGCAACATGGGAATCAAAAAATGTTATGATTGAAAAGTTTCCTCAATTTTTACATAATTGAATAAAAATTGTGAGGATGAAATATTTAGAATGTTGGGAGAATGTAACAAACTAGGTACTTGTAAAATAATTAGTTATCATTCTGAAATGAAATAGTAAAAAATTCATTATAAATGTATAATGAAATAAGTGGTATTTATAAAAACTAAGGAATCTATAAAAATCGAATAGTAACCTCGCATATGAAATTATAAATAAAATTTATGTATATTATATGATAAAATATGGTATACTTATATATTGGTATATGTAAATAATTTTTATAAAAATGATAAATTATGTCTTGTTATTCTTAAGTAACATAAATTTTTATATACAATTTTATAATTAATATAATTATTTAAAATAAAAATTATCATCATAATATATATTGATAAATTAGTATATATTTTTATTATTATTATAATACAATTTTATTAGACATTTATTATGTTTGTAATGTGTTATAAAATATGTTATAATTTGAAAATTAGTATTTTTTTAATTAATGCTTAAAATTTCCAAATTTATAAATTTTTTAAATAATGGATTTCATTTTATAATTTTAAATGTCAAAAAATGTTTAGGTTGATTTTTTTTTGGGTTTTTTAAAAAAATTTATTTTTGGTGAATTTTTAAATACTGTGATTTATAGTATTAAACAAATATTTGAATTATTTAGTCATAGATGATATATGGATTATGTAAGCCCATAATTTCGAAAAATAAATAATTATTTTAATATATTTAGTGATAATTATAAAATTATTTATATTTTTTAGGAAAAAAATAAACTATTTAATATAATAATGTGAAAACACTCCTCTCATCCACTATAAAACCCCCCACAACCTCTTCACCACACAACTCAAAGCCTTTTATATTGTTTAATTTGGTTCAAATTCCCTTTCGAAGTGTCTTCCCAACATCCTATACCTTCTAGTATCACAAAAAAATCTAAAAAACAAGTTCCTTAATGTGGCTCTCAAGGAGAATAAATCAAGATGTAAAATAAGGTTTCATTTTATTCTATTTACCTTTTAATTTATTTTCTTATGCTATTATATATTGACCTCTCTATATATAAGTGTCATGAAAACTATATTAGATTATATATAATATAATTTTATAAAATTTATTGTAAAATTAATCATGAAACTAATTCTCATCTCCCATTTATTCTAAAAATGAGAACATCATCTGTGACGGGTCGATATACCACCATTATGGATTATACAAATTCATCTTCTTTTATCACCTCCTTGGATGGTCGTAATTATATTATTATTATTAAATAAGATTTTATTATATATATTATAAGTTATATAATGTTTTATAACCAATATATAAACATTATATTAAATAAAATGATATGAGTTCGTGATGGTCATAAAAACAGAAACATAAATTAAATATTTTTTTGAAATGAGTTTTCCAATGAATCATCCAAATATCATAAAAAATGACATATGATATCATATGAAATTATGGTAACATATGTATAACAATTGTTTTTATGTTTTTCTTGCATTCGACAAGAAAATCCATAATGAACCAACCATTGATGCCCCGAAACAAATAAACCCCAAAATGGAAATAAAAAAATATTACTAATAAATAGGTCTAAATATGTTATAAGATTATCATATAAGTAATTATAAATATGAATAAAGTTCTTTAATATATTAATAATACTCTTTAAACCATAATAGACGATGTTTATAATTTTTTGAAGTAAGAGACACATGAGGTAAGTAAATTTCTTTAAAAATCCTCTTTAAAATTTCTATTTAAAAAAAATAAAAAGGAATGTTTTTATTATTCAAGTATTAATTTATTATTATTATTATTATACTTTTCTTGGGAATTAATTAAGTATAATGGTGTTACCTATGTCTCCCTCCAATTCATTGGGTATTTTTTTGTTGATGGTCGACTGTATGGTCACTCCATGTGTAACTGTGATGGATACACTTTAATGTCACTATGAGGGTTACATAAAAAGGTGGATGTGATGTTTACACAGTAAGGTAGTCATGTGGGTGAAAAATAAAATTTTATCCACAAGGGTTACAATCATGTATAAGTAATTCTCTAATTTACCAAAATTTTTGTTTATGTTTTTATGTTTTTTTGATATCCCATGTTTTCACAAAGTAACTATATGATTCTTAAGGGGTGAGAAGTATTTATTTCTGAAGATGACTTCTTATGATTATAAATACTCATGGAGTAATTTTTTTCCTCCTTATGTCCCTTACTGTGATTTTTTTACTCATTGATTGTTTTAAAAATTTTATCACAGTGCATAAGGACTGGTGCGTGAAAATTAGAATCCAACCTAAAAATTGTGAGTATTTTTCATGAAAAGATTTCATTTTTTATTTAATTTGTTTTTTATTATAGATTAAATGGATAATTTTTTAATAGTAACCACTTTTTATGCCTGTGGTTTTATATTTATTAATTATGTCCTAATTCCCTGAAATTATAAACTAATAATATCTTTTCAAATACAATGATTTAAAATTTAGTAGAATTACCTAGATTATGTAATGTTTATGGTCCGGTCCATATAATAATAATTTTATTTCTACGTCGCTTTTTCACATACATGAGTTTGATGAAGAGTATAATTTTTTTTGATGTTTCTGATATTGTACTTCAAATAGTTTTGATGTAAGAGATCTATTTTTGGTTTTTGGATAATTATAGTTGATGTTAGATTAATGGAACTACCCTACACATGGTGTTGAGTTTTATGTGGTGGATTATTCCTTAAAATGTTGGTTTCATGACCTATAAGGTGGAAATTTTATTATCTATTGTGACCAAAAATAAAAATGTATATCTTTACACAATGAGATTTCAAGATCCGACATCAAATATAGGTTGATTATAAGAATTAATTTCAATTTTATCTATCATATATTCATGGGAAGGGAAATAATGTTGCAGACATAATGAGCTAGATGAAATATACTCAAATTGCCTAGGGGTCAATTTTTGAGTGGCTGATGATGGAATTGTTCACTATGTTTCATTTAGAGGATCGGGGGGTCTAAGATTTGATTTCCCATATATCATTATCCTTGGAATCCACAAATACATGCTAGATTAATGAGAGGTAGTATTCCGATATATAGTGTTTGGACATGAGGGAATGCCTTGAAGGTAGGGATCCAACATCATAGGGACTATAGATGTGTATGAGATCATCTATTTTTGGACCCATGTTATTGTGTCTACGTGTATGCTTGAGGAACTAAAGCATTATTTCACAACTCAATGTTGGTGTGGCATCCTTGAATGTAAAAAATGTATTATAAACTACATTGATAGTATTCTTATAAAGGATGAATAATATATATTGTATATACTTTGACATGATTCTAAAAATTTCTATATGTTAGGTACGAGCGTCAATGACCTAGTGGTATTTTACATCAGTTTTACAACCCATAATGGAAGTGTGATGTAATTTACATATATTTTGTGCTTTGACCTATGAAGATGAATTAGAATTTTGACATTATATTTGTAATTTTCGAAATGTTGAAAAAGCTATCAATTTATTGACAATCTAGGAAGCATTCCCAGTTGATTAGTTGTTGGATTTGTATGTTCCAGATATAGTCTGTTTTCATGGGGTTCCAAGTAGTATTGTTTTATATCAGGATTATTTATTAAAATTTAAATTTTGGAATGGATTATAGAAGGAATTGTGTACATAGGATTTCCAAATTACAAACAGACACCCATAGATAGGGAAAAAATCATAACATGCTATTTATGTTCTATAAGATATATTGTGGACATACATCCTAGAATTTGGGGGATCATGGGAGAAACACTTACTGCTCATTGAGTTAACCTTTATGAAAAGTTAATATCATACTACTAAGATGACACCATATGAGGTTCTTTATGATAGTCCATCAAAATAACAACTATTATAGATGGATGCGGGTGAGTAAGATTTGTTAGGACAGAGTCTCATGTATGAGACATTCAAAGTTGGTCATTTTATTTAGAATAATATGGCTATAATGCATAGTTTATATAATACTTATTCAGATAAAATGTATTCGACATATTTAGTTTACAATGGGTGGCTGTGATTTCCTTTTGATGTCTCCAAGATTGGGTCACATTAGGATTTTGAGGTAGGTCACATTGTTGCATAGGTTTGTCATACAATTTTTGATTGTTGAGAGAATAGGATGAGTTTTTTACTAATTTTCTCTACCACAATGGATTAGTTATACGGATAATGTATTTAATGTGTCACATATTTGATATTATCACACCTACTAATCTCATGTGATTGATATTGATGAAATTTTAGCTTGGGGATGTTGCTTCCTCTATGAAAAATGTGATTCGTGTTGTGTAACCAATGAGGAATTGATGTAGGGACAGACAATGTCATTGGTCCGTGTGATCTGGTATCATGGACATGTTAATGATTAAATATGGGATATCGATGAAGATATATGGTCCTAGTATCCCATTCATTTACCCTCATAGGTTTACTGTTTCATGGATCTACGACTTGAGGATGAGCTATTATAAGGTTCTAGGGTTGTATGATTACAACATTTCTCATGTTTCATTGAACTCATTCTATTTTATTCAAATACCCTTTTTTAACCATGGTAGGGAATTTCTTTGGGTTCATTCTAGATAAATTTGGAGATTTTTTTAATCCCATGGGGATGTGCATGTTTGGTGAAAAGGTATGGATATCGATTCAATTTTCCCTTGAAATCCATGCGTCCCATTTTATGCCAATATAAGGGGTGAAAGATTTGCCTAATCATTATGGACACCCATCCAAAACTATGTTACCATGAATAGATGAATTTTTATATTTGTTGCATATATTGGTATAATATGTTCCCACCTTGGTGAAACCATGCACCGAGATAGTATAGTTGCATGGTTAGGTTTCTCGATTGCTCTAACTATGTTCCCCTTTAAAAATAACCATGTGCATAGCTATATAATGCCACCACATTTTAATAAAAATTCTAGAATACCCATGTTATATCCTAAATCACCCAAAATAAATATAAAATAATTTTTTTTCTCTTGGAGTCTCTCAAGAGTATTCTATAGGCCCTCAAAACACTTCTTCTCTGAATAAAATATCTGTTTGAATAATCAGGTCCTCTCTTGTATGTGATTCCATATTAGTTTGGGTCCCCCTATATCTAGTAATTATATGACCTTGAAGAGAGATGAATTCTTTCATTTTTGATGTCTTTTATCTAGGTTTAAATTTATACTGATTCACTAGCTGTTGATCGTAGGTTTAAATACTAGATCACCTCTGACATTGTAAATTCAACCGTTCTATGTCTACATTGGGGATATGGATTAGATATCATTAGTCAATGATCTCAGGATAATATATTCTAATATTGGATTTATGTATTCATTATTATGATCATGTTTATTTAATTGTGAAATTTTATTCCCATGTTAAAAAATTGCTTTTAATATAAATGGTGAATTTAATTCCATGTGATTTAGGACACTTCATAGATCCCATTGGAACTGTTATAGATTATGAGTCCAATATGAAACCCTTGGTGTGTTCCAATTATCCTTAAAACGATAATTATGAAATGTGATAGGGTAATAATAGGTGTATGGAATTGAACAAAACCCTTATTCCATTTATGATAATGGGATTTAATTTGATGATCAACTATCCTTAAAGGTCAGTAAATTGTGAAATAATTGATGATACATGATCTATGTTGTTCCTTATGATATAACTAATGAAACGTGGTTATTTTTGATAAATTACTTGGTAATCCCTGGTGAAATATTTTGATAAATGAGTTATGAATGTGGAATAATTTTATGTGATAATTTTCATAAATGTGATTGAACAATGAGTTCGGGGTTTGGAACTGATACTCAAAATTCCCATGGGGTACTACACTACATCCCGAGCCCCCATTCTAAGAATTTGAATTTCTGATATATGATATATGATATTTATTAATGGGTTTCAGGTCATGTTTTACTAATCAAAATACCCAAGGGGTTCTAGACTACTAATTTAGGCCCCCATTACATATATGGATTTTTCTATTTAGATAATGCTCCAAGGTTCTATAAATGAAATTTGAATTAAATAAACAACGAATTCCAATGTATAAAAAAATTATGGCATCTTTATGGGTTATGGTTCTGAATATAACATTTTTTGAAGTAGTTATGATGTCGTTGGATAATGATTAGTAAATTTAAGACATGATTACTTTTTATTTGGTCATTATTCATTATAAAAATACAAACACTATTTTAAATTGGATATTTAATTAGACCTTTTTGACGGTGGATTACTGAGTGGTACTCACACCATACTCAGAAAGTCTAATTAGTACTCAAATTGAATTCTTTTTTATAGGATGCCATATGGGAAATATCCCAATGTTAGACAGATGAGTTGGGATTCTATATGGAGAATGGATGAGGAAACTAGGAATGAAATCACAACATTTTATGGAGTGATAAACATGAATTTCTATTGGGTTTTTATTAGACACTGAATACATGGATGAAATTTCATATTTAATGCTTTGGTTTATGATAATTTCCCATGTTCGGAATTTTTTCATTTGTTTTTTGGCTGATTATTGATTATTATGGTATAATTTTCATATTTCATGTAGATTAATACTATTTTCATTCCTGGATAATGAGGGTATAATATCCCCACGTTACATATTATACTCTCACATCTAGTCAGAAGCATCCAGAATATGCGTAGGCATGCCAGAGGCTATGTGGGGAAATAGATCTGAGAACCGGTATGTGGAACATGAATTCTAGATATTCAATAAGGGATCAAAATAAAAACCCCTTATAATGTATGATAACATTTAGTATACATCCGTTTATTATGATTTATCATAATACAATGAGATAATTTTCTCCCATAACCTGTTCATTGGATGTTTTCAGATTTTTTTCATTTGGTTTCGAATTAAGGTCCTTTATGGGTTCCACGACACACTCTCATTCTTGGATTTTTTTCACACTATTATTGAGATAAGGTTTTAGAGAGTCGCATAGGAAGTGTATCCACATGTACAAACTACTCATATGAATTGGTGTTTCTGATCTAGAGGGTCTCATTTATAGGTATCAGTGAATGTCTAGGTATGAGTGATTGAAAAAAAATTTATATTATTTATATATTGAATACAAATTTTGGATTTTATTTCACAAGGACTTAATGAGTTCATTGTTTATAAAAGTCAGTGTAATAAAACATAAATTTTTTAAAGAAGATAACATTTCTATGTTTTTTATATAATTTGGGAAGCTTATGTGGAATGTAAATGGTTTTAATTTTTCAATTGAATTTTTAATAATTTCACTAGATATTGAAATTTTATTAATGAGGCTTATGAACAGTTAACTATATCGTATGTATGGTTTTTTTATGTTTATGTTTCCATAGGGTCTGACATAAAACATTATAAAAATAAATACAACTATATATTTTTATTTTAGGAAAAAATGGGATCACTAACCAATTGTAACAATATTTTTTCTCTCCCCTCTCTAATATGATGTTTTAATGATAAAATCTGAAGAAATATATATTCTTGATCAATTCTCCATAGTGAATCGATAACCTATTCTCTACAATATCAAAGTTATATCATGATGCAGTTATATTTTCCACACCGACACAGATGAATTAAAGAATAGTAATCTTTGATATATGGTTCATTTGTATACAATCTATATAGCATATTTTTATCTCCATTGAGTTGTGACATGATAATGGTGAGAAAAACATATTTTCATTTACAAATGAACAATGTACTATATATGGTTTCATTATTTTTTGTTTATAATGCTAAAATTTATATTCACATGATCCATCATATATTTGGGAAATATTTATTGAGTATTCAGTATTTTTTAAATGAATATAAAACAAAATATTGAAAACACTTTTTGTCAAACATCTACATTACACTAGGTTCATTCTAATACATTAATGATTTTATCTTTTTACATTAATATTCTCTTACGATCAATCACTATTTATAAATTTTCAGGTCTTTCTAGAATTCAATAATTATAATTATTATTTCAATCCACTATATCCATTTATAACTTTTTAATGACTTACTTACAATAGAAAAGAAACTATAAATTTTTCCTCATCTGTTAGTGAAATGGTCACATCAAATGATACATCCAATTACGAATTTATTTCTATCACACCATCATGAAACAAATAATTATAATTTTTATTTCAAAGTAAAATATTTGAACCATAATAAATATACTAACTATGACATCATAAAATTATACAACATTATATTAATAGAAAAATATGCATTGTTTAGATTGAAAGAAACTATTTTCCATTCACGTGCAGTTCAAAATATCTATCTTATTAGAAGAATTTTTTCTAACTTATTATTCCTTTATATCTTGATAAAAAAATTATTATAATCACTCAACTAAATCATTTCCAATATCAATATATTTAAATCATTAATGTAGATTTTTGAAATTAAATACTTATGTTTATTTAGATTTAATGTTATGAAAATTCATATATTTTACATTTCCTTATCTTTTTGATCTCTTAAATTTTAATATTCTTCAAATAATTGACTAGCACCTCCTAGGGTCACATTTCCTAGTTAGAATTATCATTTATCATTCATAAATCATATTTCTCCAATTTAATTTTCAGATACATAATATTGTTTTTATGATCACTTTTTATACCATATGACAAAATTATATTGTAATTAGACAAATAAATACATATATATTTACTAGATATTCATACGTATTTAGAGTTATAACACAAAAATGGCTTAATAATTCCATCATCTGTTACCTCTAAAATTATCAACTATATGTACCTATGGGATGCATATATAGATGATCCCATTAATATTTTATAAAACCGTGTTAATTCACTACCTTTAACATTTAATTGAATTATAAATATTAACCGTCTACAGTAATATCCCCTTAAATATTTGATAATCCATGAAATTCATATATATTATGTTATATATTTTTTCACTTGATGTGGTTATCGCATTATCATTGAGGTTGATCTCCATGATATCCTTATGTTTTAGTGAATCAATTTTATTAAAGGTAATCATATTATATAAAATAAATATTTATTATTATACAACCATATATACCTTAATAAAAAGTGGTAATAATATCTGAAACCTATTTTTTCTATAGTTTTTCATACAATATCAGAATGAATTTTCATTTATTATAATCACTAAGTTTGTGATATATAATTTTTTTATTAAGATACAATCTTACTAAAATACCATTTTTTATTCATATATGTGAAATATCATGACAACGATTCAAATAATGTTTTGTAAAATTGATTTAATATTAATATTTTTCACACTTATTGGGTAATTACTCTACATAAAAACAATAATTTATCTATAAATATCCATATGTGTACAAATATGAAGTAAACAAAAAAAAAGAAACATAAATATTTACATGGGTCAAAATAACTTTGAAGTGTAACCTAAAACATATATGTAACTCAATATTATCAGTCATAAATCACTAAGTCGCTATCTTTGATATATTACGAGAGGCCACTTTAACACTAGGTATCAAAAAATATCATTGATATGATTCATTTCTCTCTCCATTTTTTTCTACGCACCTTCAAAAATTAATTAGTTACTCTAAATTAATAAAAATTACTTGAATATAATATGAAATAATAATTCTTATTCATATCGATGTAATAATAATCTACTTATCAGTTAAATATAATTCTTTTTCTAATACCAGGTTTTGGTTATATGGAATAACATCATATTTAATTTTTTTTCCATAAAAACTCTTATTAATCATTTATATTTCACCCTATAATTATTAATATAACACATCATATTTATAGAGAATATTATAAATTTATAACATTATTATTTACATTAATTTATCATTAGAATATGACCAATATAAAATTTTACCAATAGTGGATTTATTTATTCTATTAAAACAAAATTTTTAAATTCAATATTCACATCAATTGAACTAAGGTATAATCATCCAAAATGATCATTTCATTTTTTTTCCTAAATAGCACTAAAAATTTAAAAAATGAACAAAAACTCATAATACATTGATATACACATTATTCATTTCATCATATTAATATTTAGAAAGTGAGAATGATATGGTTTGAAATTATTGTTAATTTTTTTATAATGTAAATTATAATTCTCTCATATATAATAACAACATCTGTGTTGGGGTAAAATTATAGATCTTAATATCTACATTTACTCCGTTTTTAAATACTTTGAAAAAATACATCCACCATGTCATTTCCATTGATTAATTTCAAAAACTAGTAGATCATATATTAAACTATACAATGAGAAATGATGACATTAATAATTTTATATAATATGAAATTAAATGAATTTATATTTTTGTATGATCTGATTCAATTTTATATTTGACACATTATGAAATTTATCCTCTGTTTCCTTATCATTTTATATATCCAATCATGAAAAAAACAATAAATTTTGGATAAAAAATAATTTATACTTCTCATTATAACTTAATGAAAAATATGTAATCACATATTAAAAATTTTATTTATTTCTAAAATTGATCGACCTATTATTTTATTTATTATGAACTAACTGTGGCCATTATATATAAAAAATCCATTGGGATTACAATATAATCTTTGGAATGTAGAAAATAACATGTTCTCTAATAAAAACTATGAATTTTTTATATGTTCTAAGATATGGTCTTCTAAATTAATATAGATGTCACATCCTAAAATAATAAATGGATATAATTTTATTCGATAACATATTTTTCCGGAATCACTGATCTGAAAAAACATTGGAATATATTTCATTCTACTTAATCTCTTCAATAGAATTCAGAATATTCTGGATTGAGTCTTAATGAACTGTAACACAACATATAGTTATAAAATAGACATTAAATTAAAGGGTATAAATTTTAATAACTATATTATGAAAATTATATTGGATATACATGTTTATAATAAATTAATTAGATATGGATTAATTATAAATATTATAGTAATAATTTAAAAGAAAAAAAAATATTTTTTAAAAACTCATATCTTTTCTAAAAGGAAATTTAGTTCTGCTATAGAAATATAATTAAATATTATGTTATGGAAAATTTTAAAAAATTTATATGAAAAATTTAAATTTTTTTGAAATAATCATATAAATATTATTATAGTGTGGGTTTTATTTATTTTTATAAGTTGTTTAATTTATCAAAAAATAGTTAAAAATACTTATAGTTTTTAAAAATATTATTTTTATTTAAATAATTTAAATGATAAATTATTATTTAAATTAATTTTCGAGTAAAATTAGACTAATTATATTTCAAATTAACTAAATTATGTCATTTTAATCAATTACATATTATATTTTGATATTATAACCTTCTATTCATATGATAAATTTCCCTTTCAAACCCCGCTTTTATGCCATATATATGGGTAACATTTTAATTTAATTTTTCCACATACAATAATTGGATATGGAAAAATGGAATATAATTTCATAATCGTAATAATTAATACTTTATAATTAAGAAGAATAAATTTTTGAAAATAAATAGTAGTTTAAATAAATGAATTAAATACATTAGTTAATGTTAAAATGGGTTTACCTAGGTGGTTAAACTAAAAATATAAGTGATTATATGAACTAAAAAATGGTAAAAAATATATATATTATAGACATATATCAACCATATATTATTTAATTCTTGAGAGTACTCTTTTTTAAGAACCGTTTAGAATGTGAAGTTATTTATTTTTTCTTATCAATAATTACATGTGTGCCACACACCTCTATTATAAAAGGTCATCCCCTCTCCTCTATTTTTTCCAATTTAAATAAATTTTGGTTTAGGCAGAACGAATAAAAAATCCACTTAAAAAATTATTTAACAGTATCATAGAGTACTTTGTTTGGTCAAAAATCCATTCTAGGAATTTTTTAAATACAATAATAAATAGGTTTGACGAGAGGAGGTAAAATTCATAACTATGTGTTTCAGTTTTATTTCATCACCCTAATCCTTTAAATATTAACAATGTACACTTATATAATAACACTATTATATAAAATATTTTATTTATTATTTTAGTTATATCACTTTTATCTATCTCCTCTTCTCTTAGATGGGAAACAATATTTATACTCGTGTGTATATAGAACCACCACCTCAAAAACCATCATGACATTTTTTCCGTCAACACTCTCATTGGTGGGTATGATGATGAATATAAAGTATATATTTTATATTAATAAATTTATTAGAGACATAGAGTCATTATAAATTATATAAATTTTTTACTTTCTATTCAATAGGCGATACGGCAATGTCTCTCTTGTGTAAGGCCGACAACTATTTCACGAATCGATGTGATTTGTTTTTTAATAATAGTATATGTGTAATTTAATAAGGATTCATTTAAGGAATATAAGTAAAATAAATGAAAATTTTATTATATATATAAAAATATTATCAATGATAAAAGTAAACATATCATTTCCTTTTTACCATTTTCACTCATTGGAATATTATTATGTAGTTCATGTACTTGGGGACGACTACCTTCATGAAGTGACATGAATCACTTTTCTTCACCATACCAAATGGATGATATATATATATATATATATATATATATTTGTGTCTGTGTGTGTGTATTAAAAGAAATAATATTATATTTATAAGGCCCCAGCCTTAAACCTTGCTTAATATTGAGTTATTACAAGATTACACATTGAGGATCTTTTCGGGTTTAGAGTTTTAGAGAATTAGATCATAAAACTTGCATTACATTCCACATATAATCAAAGTGGTTACAGAAAGATAGTATTCTTCATTCCCATCAATGGAAACACATTTAAAATAAAACATGGATTATTTCTTGACACATCCTTGACTCTATCATCTTATCATGTACCTTTCCCTTGACCTGTGAAAAACATTTCAAAAACTTGGGATGAGCATAAAAACTCAGTATGGGTTATAAAAAAAACATGGAAAGGAAACATGAGTTCATATATACATAAGAATGAAATCATAATTTACCCACAAAACATAGGCACTTTAACATACCTCATAAAATCATGAATAAATCATAGAAATCATAAGACATAAAGGTAACTTGAGGCATTCATAACATTCTTACGTAGGGAGTAACCCTCTTGGTTACGTTTGGAATACCCATCACAGTATATTCCCGAAAATCTCTTCGGAGAATCCTTAACGTTTCACTCCTTCGCGTTACCCAATGCATTGGAGAGCTATAACGGGCTCACCCGCCCTTAGTTTATCACGGAACCACCCGTCTTCATAATAATTCCCAAGAACCATAACATAATCATATCACATAAAACAAGCATAAAGGAAACATAACATTTCCACATTTCAATCACGAGATATCAATACAACATATTGATATAATAAAAACATTATGAAAACCATTTTCAATACCAAAGTAAAACATGGTATTTATTTTTCTTTTAAAAAAAGAAGGTATAGCTTGTAGAGGAAGCCGAAACTCAAATAACGGTTACGACGGCGGAGAAGTCGTTGTCGCCGCATACGTACGACAAAAACATTCCCTTTTGTCATTTAGTAAACTCTTCGTATAAAAAATATTCCTTTTGAATAAACGTAAAAGTCAAAGGGGTTTATACACCGTATAAAAGAAAGTTGTGTATAAAATAAAATATGCCTCAATGAAAGGAGATTGAGACGAAGTCCCATACCTCGTATCCGACTTGACCCGACCGTTCATTAATATCCTGAATAATAAACTAGAGTTAATATCTACTTGATTATGAATCTTTTTCAAGTTCATTATTCCTTTTATACAATGTTATGAACATCATGTAGTCAGTTAAGTTAATAATGTTCATTTTGTCGGTATTTGGTTCTTAAGTCAAAAATAGACTTCTTACACTTACATGTTGTTAATTTGGTCAAAGGTTCATTATATCCAGAATGGAATTCATGATGTAGATATCATATATGTCA
Source organism: Viscum album (assembly GCA_963277665.1). Classification (NCBI taxonomy): domain Eukaryota; kingdom Viridiplantae; phylum Streptophyta; class Magnoliopsida; order Santalales; family Viscaceae; genus Viscum; species Viscum album. Next base: position 446,657,592 of record OY728157.1, on the reverse strand, counting down.
TATATATCCAGTACATACTTGCATTTATAATATTACATAATCATTTAGAGGTATGAAATTAAATTCACCGTTCATGGAGACGGTAAGCCGTACGTACGCATGAACGCTACTTTCATTTCTATTTCGTATTTTATAGAATGGAATAATAATGATATAAAGGTATATTATAATTCCAGTATAATATCATATATAATATCATAGTTCCATCCTTTATATGTCCCACATATGGTATTTAACGAATCAAATCACTTTGAGGGGGCGGTAGTCCGCACTTCCTAAAATGAAGATATCGTGTTTACCCATAATGGAAACCATAAAGGTATGCCCAAAATGAAAAAAACATAAGCTTAAGGAAAACATAAACATATTATATATCATATATAAAAATATTGACATCATAATGGCCACCTTTGAAGGTGTTAAATGAGTATTGAACAATCATCGTTTCGGGAGGCAGAATTTCGCCATCCACGGAAACCGTATGTTATTTAACCATTTGATGTAGTTGTGTGAGTGTGTAGCTCAAATATATCTTATAAAAACATCCTAGTATATTAAAGATACTGGTGTTGATACAAAAGAAGTAAATAAAAAGAGTTTAGGGGGTTGGAGAAGCAAAATAAAACAAATGAACATGAGAGAAAGAATTACCTTTAAAAGTGTAACTCCTTTTGATTTGAGCCTAAAGGCTTCCTTTGAAAGTATTCTGCCAAAGGGGAATCCTCTAGGATGAGTATAGGGATGTGTAGAGAGTAAATGGGCAGGGGTTGGCCGATCCAAAGGCTTGAGGAGTGTGTGAAATGAGGTAGAGGTGGGGGCCTTTTATAAGAGGAGAGGAGGGGCACTTTTGGAAAGTAAAGAAACATTACTTTATTTGAAAATGTGTTTCGGTTTTAAAAGGTCCCACATTGATATAATTTGTGAATAAGGTGATAAGGCTTCGAAATCCACTCATCCAATAAGTTTTGGACATGTGTAGTTCATAGATTTTACATTATCTTTCCATTTTATTTAAATCGTCAAATAATGATGTCATCGCTGCATCATTATTATGTCATAAATAATTTAATTTATTTAATGTCTACAAATCATAAAAAAATACAACGATGTAGGAAATCTTTTTAGATTTCCAATGACTATTTATAATCAAAAATCTGATCTTTATAACCCCGTGTAAAAATTGTTTTCGTAAAACATATTATGTTTGTGTCATTTTTACTTTTACATTAAATAAAAAGTTATTTATGTCATTTCCAAACCAAAGTGTCTCCATGGGGTCCCCAAGTTGACCCATGGCTTTTCTTGGTCGGCCATGACACAACCAATATGGTTGGGACATGTGTCTAGGTCATTTCATATTATTAAAGCATTATTTATACCTTAAACTACACTAATTACCACTAATCGCGATTAAAAACTTAATAAGTTACTATTCACCAAAAAATTATTTTAATCTCATTGAACCAAATTTTACTTATTAAGGACAACCATGTATGTCGGATTTTCAAAATTCAATACACATTAGTGGTAAACTTTCATTTAACTGAAAAATCAGTTTGCTTGATTACCACTTAGTGGTTTCACTATTCATCAAAAATTGAAGTTTTTCAGAAAATTACCAAAAATTAACCCTAAGATATATTTGATATTCCGAATTCAAAAATGAAGTCTATTTTACAAAATTCAAATCATATAAGTCACATTAATTAATTTAATAATTAATTCCCGCTGCCAGAGCAAATAGCGTGTTTTTACAAAACAATAAGTATCAAAAGATTGACACCAGTTTAAGTCCAATTTCAAAGTGAAATTGATTCCAATGACCACCATTGGATAAAATGGTAAAAATATATTCTAATTTCACTTCAAAAACAATTCAAAACATAATCTAATCATATAAATGAATTAGATTAAAAAGCAGTTTTGATGTAAAATGCTGTATTTTTCACTATTCATTAAAAAATGAATATTGTCAGAAAAATACCAAAAATTCACACAAGGTAAATTTTGATGTCCCAATAATAAAGGATAAGTTCATTTTGACAAACATAGTTTATAAAATTGTCAAAATATAGATTCAAAAATGGTTTTCCATCAAAAGGCACTAAAACAATCTTTTAAGAATGTTAGTGTATTCCATGCATAAGATTGTATTTATTTTCATTTTAAGCCTATATAAAACTATATTAATCATTAATAGACATAGATAAAAATATCTATTATTCAATACTTACTTGGGATGTTACATCCTTCCCCCCTTTAGAAAATTGCGTCCCTACAATTTATTTACTTATCGAATAAATGGGGGTACTTATCCCTCATTGCATTTTCAGATTCCCATGTTGCCTCTTCAATCATGTGGTTTTTCCACAAAACCTTTACCTGCTTAATCACCTTATTCCGTAACACTTGCTCCCTGTGGTAAAAAATCTGGACCGGTTGTTCCTCATAAGATAGGTTCTCTTCCAGCTGAACTACCTCTGGACTCAAAACATGAGATGGATCTGGCATATACTTTCTCAACATCGAAACGTGAAAAACATTGTGTACCTGAGATAAACTCGGAGGTAAAGCCACTCGGTATGAAACTGATCCAACTCTCTCGAGAATTTTGTATGGTCCAATGAACCTTGGACTCAACTTTCCTTTCTTACCAAATCTCATCACACTTTTCCAAGGAGAAACCTTGAGAAAAACATGATCACCTACCTCGAAAGATAGATCCTTCCTCCGGTTATCCGCATAACTCTTCTGCCTGCTCTGAGCTGTTCTCATGTGTTTCTGAATCAGCTGAACTTTTTCTGCCATCTCTTCTACCAAATCTGGTCCCATCAACTTTCTTTCACCCACTTCATCCCAGAAAGCTGGAGTTCGACACCGCTTCCCATATAATGCCTGAAATGGCGCCATCTGTATACTGGAATGAAAACTGTTATTATATGAAAACTCAACCAAAGAAAGATGTTGGTCCCAACTTCCCTGATAATCCATAGAACAAGCTCGTAGCATATCCTCCAATGTCTGAATTGTTCGTTCTGACTGCCCATCTGATTGAGGATGAAAAGTTGTACTAAAATTTAACTCAGTACCCAAAGACTTCTGAAGGCCCTTCCAAAAGTTAGAAGTAAACCTGGGATCACGATCCGATACAATGGAGAGAGGAACTCCATGTAACCTGACTATCTCTTTAAGATACAAACGGGAAATTTGATCAAGAGAGAAAGTATCTCGTATAGCAAGGAAATGAGCAGACTTGGTCAAGCGATAAACAATAACCCAGATTGCATTATTACCTCGATATGTCTTCGGTAATTCAACAACAAAGTCCATGGAAATATTCTCCCATTTCCACTATGGCACTGGTAAAGGCTGAAGCATCCCTTTCGGTAACTGCCGCTCTGCTTTAACCTGTTGACATGTCAAACACTTCACATTAAAATCAGCAATATCTCTTTTCATTCCATCCCACCATTAATACTCCCGCAGATCTCTATACATCTTAGTACTGCCCGGATGAACTGAAAACGGAGAACTATGAGCTTCACATAACAACTCTCTCTTCAACTGTGAATCACAAGGCACACACAATCTCTTCCCAAATCTCAAAACATAATAATTATCAATGTTGAATTCAGGCAACTTACCTTTCTAAACCAGCTCTACCTTTTCCTGCAACTCACTATCTTGCTTCTGTGCTTGCTTGATTTTATCTGATAGAGATGATCTCACTGATACCTGAAACAAAATAGAAGGACTTCTTGCACCAACAACTTCTATGCCAAAGTTCATCAAATCGTTAACCAACGGATCACATTCCAACCGCAACATTGTTAATGAAGCATTAATTTTTCGACTCAAAGCATCAGCCACTTTATTTGCTTTTCCTGGATGGTAATGAATTGTACAATCATAATCCTTGATTAATTCTAGCCATCTCCTCTGTCTCATGTTTAACTCTTTCTGGGTGAATATATACTTTAAACTTTTGTGATCGGTATATATTTCACACTTTACTCCATAGAAATGATGCCTCCAAATTTTTAAAGCAAAAACAACAGCAGCTAATTCCAAATCATGTGTAGGGTAATTTACCTCATGAGTTTTCAATTGTCGTGAAGCATAAGAAATTACCTGATCATTCTGCATTAGGACGCAACCAAGTCCTTTCAATGAAGCATCACTGTAAATAACAAACTCACCATTCCTGGAAGGTAGTGCCAAAACTGGAGCATTCACCAATCTTCTTTTCAATTCCTGAAAACAATCATCACATTCTTTTTTCCAGATAAACTTAACACCCTTCCGAGTTAGCTTAGTCATTGGACTAGATAACCGTGAAAAATTCCTAACAAACCTTCGGTAATAGCCCGCCAAACCAAGGAAGCTACGAATCTCGGTTACATTTGTGGGTCTTGGCCATTCTTCCACAACTTTTGTTTTTGCAGGATCAACAGTTATTCCATCTTTAGAAACAATGTCACCAAGGAAAGAAATTTGTTGCAACCAAAACTCACACTTGCTGAATTTCCCATACAGTTTCTTTTCTTTTAAGGTTTGCAAGATAACCCTTAAATGTTTTTCATGCTCCTCTTTACTTTTAGAAAACACCAAAATATCATCAATGAAAACCACCACAAACTTATCCAAGAACTCATGGAAAATTCTATTCATTAAGTCCATGAATATAGCAGGTGCATTGGTTAGCCCAAAAGGCATTACTACAAATTCATAATGGTCATATCTCATACGGAACGTGGTCTTCGGAATATCTGCCTCCTTTACCTTCAGCTGATGGTACCCCGATCTCAAGTCAATCTTTGAAAAAAACTGATCTCCCTGGAGCTGATCAAAAAAATCATCGATATGAGGCAAAGGATATTTGTTCTTAATAGTGATATTATTCAAGGATCTATAATCAATGCAAAGTCTCATAGAACCATCTTTCTTTTTAACAAATAAAACAGGATCACCCCATGGTGAAGTGCTAGGTCTAATGAAACCTTTCTCTAATAAATTTTGCAATTGCTCCTTCAACTCTAAAAGATCAATTTGTGCCATTCGATAAGGGGGTTTTGAAATTGGCTTAGCATCAGGAACTAAGTCAACAGTAAACTCAACTTCTCGATCTGGTATTATTCCAGGCAACTCATCAGGAAAAACATCAGGATACTCATTTACCACTGGAACATCATTAATCTGAACAGTTCCTTTATTTTCAACGACGTGCGCAAGGTAACATTCATTTCCATCTTTTACAAGTTTCTCGTCCTCTTGATATGTTATCAAAAATAAGGGTTCATTCTTGTAAACAAACTGAAAGTCTTTCTGGAAAGAAACTTCTTTAGCTCTACAGTCAATCTTACCATGGTAAATAGAGAGCTAATCCATACCCAGGATAACATCAAACTCTACTAGAGGTAGAACAATAAGGTTTGCAAGTAGGTTCTTTCCACAGATAAGGATAGGAAGATTCTTATAAATTCTTTTTGCCTCGACACTTCCCCCAGGTGTTTTTTCCAAAAGTTCATGAGTTATTTCTTGAGATGGTATTCCCATTTTACTAGAAAAGGTTTCAGAGATGAAATAATGTGTAGACCCCGAATCAAACAACACGCTGGCATAATCTGAAAAAACAAACAAAGTACCTGATACCACTTCATTTGATGGCCCGACATCTGCTGAAGTAGTTGCAAAGGATTTCACCACCCCTTTCTGCTTGTAGTCTAACTGCTTCCTATCACTCAAGCTCTTTGTCGGACACTCGTTTGCATAGTGAACCATCTCATTGCACTTATAAAATTTCACTAACTGCAAATCAAATTTGTTCTTACCTTCACCTTGATCCTTTCCAGTGCAATCACGAGCCTTATGTCCCATCTTACCACATCGGTAGCACTTCCCAGAATTTAGAAGACATTCCCCAGCATGCCTTTTGCCACATTTATCACAAACCGGAAACTTAGTTCTCTTACCATCAGACTTTTTTGAAGAATTCTTACCTTTCTCCTACCACCTCGGTCTCTTCTTCTGCTAGTTGTTATAGAAAACTTGGTCATCGGAAAACTACATTTCCACCTTCTCAGCACATAGAACAAGCTTTTCATAACTTTTAAACTCACGAGAAGCTAATGCCCTTCAATAATTTGGCTTTAATCCTGAGTAGAAATGATTGATTTTACTATCAAGGTCCCAGATAAAATTTGGAGCATACCTTGCCAATCGAGTGAACCTTTCTTCATAGGCAGCCACTGAGTCTTCCTCTTGCCTCAATTCCAAGAATTGCTTTTCCATCCTAAGTCGAACAGCCTTAGGAAAATACTTCTCAAGAAACATACCTTTGAATTCATCCCAGTCAAGAGCATCAATCTCATCGGAATCCCGGATATTTTTAACCATAGACCACCCCTGATCTGCTTCACCCTCCAAACGGTAAATAGCAAGACTAACCTTTTGATTGTCTGAACACCCCATGACATCAAAAATATTCTCCAGTGCTTTAATCCACCCTTCAGCTAGCACAGGGTCAGATGATCCTCTGAATGATGGTGGATGTTGCCTCATGAAATGTTCCACCACTGACATGTTCCTCTGCGGTTGGTCTGGCTGATCTCGTGTATGGATACCACCGCCATTTATCGCTTGAGTCAACTGCGCCATTACTGCAACAAACTGTTCAGTTCCAATTCCGACCATTTCTGGATGCTAATTCGGAAGGTTATTTCCTTCTGTATGCCTTCCTAGCACAGCTTCCCTGTTTCCTCTGCGGAAAACCATTCTGAACAAACATGTCTTAGATGAAGCAACATGGTAATCTTTAAATGCTATATCATTTCGAAAAAAAATATTTTTGGATAATCATTTAAAATAATTATAACTCCTAAAGTTATCTAAACCGACCTTTGATACCAACTATAAGACCCCAGCCTTAAACCTTGCTTAATCTTGAGTTATTACAAGATTACACATTGAGGATCTTTTCAGGTTTAGAGTTTTAGAGAATTAGATCATAAAACTTGCATTACATTCCACATATAAACAATGTGGTTACAAAAAGATAGTATTCTTCATTCCCATCAATGGAAACACATTTAAAATAAAACATGGATTATTTATTGACACATCCTTGACTCTATCATCTTATCATGTACCTTTCCCTTGACCTGTGAAAAACATTTCAAAAACTTGGGATGAGCATAAAAACTCAGTATGGGTTATAAAAAAACATGGAAAGGAAACATGAGTTCATATATACATAAGAATGAAATCATACTTTACCCAGAAAACATAGGCACTTTAACATACCTCATAAAATCATTAATAAATCATAGAAATCATAAGACATAAAGGTAACTTGAGACATTCATAACATTCTTACGTAGGGAGTAACCCTCTTGGTTACGTTTGGAATACCCATCACAGAATATTCCCTAAAATCTCTTCGGAGAAACCTTAACGTTTCACTCCTTCGCGTTACCCAATGCATTGGAGAGCTATAACGGGCTCACCCGCCCTTAGTTTATCACGGAACCACTCGTCTTCATAATAATGCCCAAGAACCATAACATAATCATATCACATAAAACATGCATAAAGGAAACATAACATTTCCACATTTCAATCAAGAGATATCAATACAACACATTGATATAATAAAAACATTATGAAAACCATTTTCAATACCAAAGTAAAACATGGTATTTATTTTTCTTTTAAAAAAAAGAAGGTATGGCTTGTAGAGGAAGCCGAAACTCAAATAACGGTTACGACGGCGGAGAAGTCGTTGTCGCCACATACGTACGACAAAAACATTCCCTTTTGTCGTTTAGTAAACGCTCCATATAAAAAAGATTCCTTTTGAATAAACGTAAAATTCAAAGGGGTTTATACACCGTATAAAAGAAAGTTGTGTATAAAATAAAATATGCCTCAATGAAAGGAGATTGAGACGAAGTCCCATACCTCGTATCCGACTTGACCCGACCATTCTTTAATATCCTGAATAATAAACTTGAGTTAATCTGTACTTTATTATGAATCTTTTTCAAGTTCATTATTCCTTTTATACAATGTTATGAACATCATGTAATCAGTTAAGTTAATAATGTTCATTTTGTCGGTATTTGGTTCTTATGTCAAAAATAGACTTCTTACACTTACATGTTGTTAATTTGGTCAAAGGTTCATTATATCCAGAATGGAATTCATGATTTAGATATCATATATGTCATATATATCTATTACATACTTGCATTTATAATATTACATAATCATTTAGAGGTAAGAAATGAAATGCACCGTTCATGGAGACGGTAAGCCGTACGTACGCATGAACGCTACTTTCATTTCTATTTCGTATTTTATATAATGGAATCATAATGATATAAAGGTATATTATAATTCCAGTATAATATCATATATAATATCATAGTTCCATCCTTTATATGTCCCACATATGGTATTTAACGAATCAAATCACTTTGAGGGGTCGGTAGTCCGCACTTCCTAAAATGAAGATATCGTGTTTGCCCATAATGGAAACCATAAAGGTATGCCCAAAATGAAAAAAACAGAAGCTAAAGGAAAACATAAACATATTATATATCATATATAAAAATAGTGACATCATAATGGCCACCTTTGAAGGTGTTAAATGAGTATTGAACAATCATCGTTTCGGGAGGCAGAATTTCGCCATCCACGGAAACCGTATGTTCTTTAACCATTTGATATAGTTGTGTGAGTGTGTAGCTCAAATATATCTTATAACAACATCCTAGTATATTTAAGATACTGGTGTTGTTACAAAAGAAGTAAATAAAAAGAGTTTAGGGGGTTGGAGAAGCAAAATAAAACAAATGAACATGAGAGAAAGAATTACCTTTAAAAGTGTAACTCCTTTTGATTTGAGCCTAAAGGCTTCCTTTGAAAGGATTCTGCCCAAGGTGAATCCTCTAGGATTAGGATAGGGATGTGGAGAGAGTAAATGGGCAGGGGTTTGCCGAGCCAAAGGCTTGAGGAGTGTGTGAAATGAGGTAGAGGTGGGGGCCTTTTATAAGAGGAGAGGAGGGGCACTTTTGGAATGTAAAGAAACATTACTTTATTTGAAAATGTGTTTCGGTTTTAAAAGGTCCCACATTGATATAATTCGTGGATAAGGTGATAAGGCTTCTAAATCCACTCATCCAATAAATTTTGGGCATGTTTAGTTCATAGATTTGACATTATCTTTCCATTTTATTTAAATCGTCAAATAATGATTTCATCGCTGCATCATTATTATGTCATAAATAATTTAATTTATTTAATTTCTAAAAATCATAAAAAAATACTATGACGTAGTAAATCTTTTTATCTTTCCAATGACTATTTATAATCAAAAATCTTATCTTTATAACCCCATGTAAAAATTGTTTTCGTAAAACATATTATGTTTGTGTCATTTTTACTTTTACATTAAATAAAAAGTTATTTATGTCATTTCCAAACCAAAGTGTCTCCATGGAATCCCCAAGTTGACCCATGGCTTGTCTTGGTCGGCCATGACACAACCAATAAGGTTGGGACATGTGTCTAGGTCATTTCATATTATTAAAGCATTATTTATACCTTAAACTACACTAATTACCACTAATCGCGATTAAAAACTTAATAAGTTACTATTCACCAAAAAATTATTTTAATCTCATTGAACCACATTTTACTTATTAATGACAACCATGTATGTCGGATTTTCAAAATTCAATACACATTAGTGGTAAAATTTCATTTAACTGAAAAAGCAGTTTGCTTGATTACCACTTAGTGGTTTCACTATTCATCAAAAATTGAAGTTTTTCAGAAAATTACCAAAAATTCACCCTAAGATATATTTGATATTCCGAATTCAAAAATGAAGTCTATTTTACAAAATTACAATCATATAAGACACATTAATTAATTTAATAATTAATTCCCGCTGCCAGAGCAAATAGCGTGTTTTTACAAAATAATAAGTATCAAAAGATTGACACCAGTTTAAGTCTAATTTCAAAGTGAAATTGATTCCAATGACCACCATTGGATAAAATGGTAAAAATATATTCTAATTTCACTTCAAAACCAATTCAAAACATAATCTAATCATATAAATAAATTAGATTAAAAAGCAGTTTTGATGTAAAATGCAGTATTTTTCACTATTCATTAAAAAATGAACATTGTCAGAAAAATACCAAAAATTCACACAAGGTAAATTTTGATGTCCCAATCATAAAGGATAAGTTCATTTTGACAAACATAGTTTATAAAATTGTCAAAATATAGATTCAAAAATGGTTTGCCATCAAAAGGCACTAAAACAATCTTTTAAGAATGTTAGTGTATTCCATGCATAAGATTGTATTTATTTTCATTTTAAGCCTCTATAACACTATATTAATCATTAATAGACATAGATAAAAATATATATTATTCAATACTTACTTGGGATGTTACATCATTCCCCCCTTTAGAAAATTGCGTCCCCGCAATTTCTTTACTTATCGAATAAATGGGGGTACTTATCCCTCATTTCATTTTCAGATTCCCATGTTTCCTCTTCAATCATGTGGTTTTTCCACAAAACCTTTACCTGCTTAATCACCTTATTCCGTAACACTTGCTCCTTGTGGTAAAAAATCTGGACCGGTTGTTCCTCATAAGATAGGTTCTTTTCCAGCTGAACTACCTCTGGACTCAAAACATGAGATGGATCTGGCATATACTTTCTCAACATCGAAACGTGAAAAACATTGTGTACCTGAGATAAACTCGGAGGTAAAGCCACTCGGTATGAAACTGATCCAACTCTCTCGAGAATTTCGTGTGGTCCAATGAACCTTGGACTCAACTTTCCTTTCTTACCAAATCTCATCACACTTTTCCAAGGAGAAACCTTGAGAAAAACATGATCACCTACCTCGAAAGATAGATCCTTCCTCCGGTTATCCGCATAACTCTTCTGCCTGCTCTGAGCTGTTCTCATGTGTTTCTGAATCAGCTGAAATTTTTCTGCCATCTCTTCTACCAAATCTGGTCCCATCAACTTTCTTTCACCCACTTCATCCCAGAAAGCTGGAGTTCGACACCGCTTCCCATATAATGCCTGAAATGGCGCCATCTGTATACTGGAATGAAAACTGTTATTATATGAAAACTCAACCAAAGAAAGATGTTGGTCCCAACTTCCCTGATAATCCATAGAACAAGCTCGTAGCATATCCTCCAATGTCTGTATTGTTCGTTCTGACTGCCCATCTGATTGAGGATGAAAAGCTGTACTAAAATTTAACTCAGTACCCAAAGACTTATGAAGGCCCTTCCAAAAGTTAGAAGTAAACCTGGGATCACGATCCGATACAATGGAGAGAGGAACTCCATGTAACCTGACTATCTCTTTAAGATACAAACGGGAAAGTTGATCAAGAGAGAAAGTATCTCGTATAGCAAGGAAATGAGCAGACTTGGTCAAGCGATAAACAATAACCCAGATTGCATTATTACCTCGAGATGTCTTCGGTAATTCAACAACAAGGTCCATGGATATATTCTCCCATTTCCACTCTGGCACTGGTAAAGGCTGAAGCATCCCTTTCGGTAACTGCCGCTCTGCTTTAACCTGTTGACATGTCAAACACTTCACAGTAAAATCAGCAATATCTCTTTTCATTCCATCCCACAAGTAATACTTCCGCAGATCTCTATACGTCTTAGTACTGCATGGATGAACTGAAAACGGAAAACTATGAGCTTCACATAAAAACTCTCTCTTCAACTGTGAATCACAAGGAACACACAATCTCTTCCCAAATCTCAAAACATAATCATTATCAATGTTGAATTCAGGCAACTTACCTTTCTAAACCAGCTCTACCTTTTCCTGCAACTCACTGTCTTGCTTCTGTGCTTGCTTGATTTTATCTGATATAGATGATCTCACTGATACCTGAAACAAAATAGAAGGACTTCTTCCACCAACAACTTCTATGCCAAAGTTCATCAAATCGTTAACCAACGGATCACATTCCAACCGCAACATTGTTAATGAAGCATTACTTTTTCGACTCAAAGCATCAGCCACTTTATTTTCTTTTCCTGGATGGTAATGAATTGTACAATCATAATCCTTGATTAATTCTAGCCATCTCCTCTGTCTCATGTTTAACTCTTTCTGAGTGAATATATACTTTAAACTTTTGTGATCGGTATATATTTCACACTTTACTCCATACAAATGATGCCTCAAAATTTTTAAAGCAAAAACAACAGCAGCTAATTCCAAATCATGTGTAGGGTAATTTACCTCATGAGTTTTCAACTGTCGTGAAGCATAAGAAATTACCTGATCATTCTGCATTAGGACGCAACCAAGTCCTTTCAATGAAGCATCACTGTAAATAACAAACTCACCATTCCTGGAAGGTAGTTCCAAAACTGGAGCATTCACCAATATTCTTTTCAATTCCTGAAAACAATCATCACATTCTTTTGTCCAGATAAACTTAACACCCTTCCGAGTTAGCTTAATCATTTGACTAGATAACCGTGAAAAATTCCTAACAAACCTTCGGTAATAGCCCGCCAAACCAAGGAAGCTACGATTCTCGGTTACATTTGTGGGTCTTGGCCATTCTTCCACAACTTTTGTTTTTGCAGGATCAACAGTTATTCCATCTTTAGAAACAATGTGACCAAGGAAAGAAATTTGTTGCAACCAAAACTCACACTTGCTGAATTTCCCATACAGTTTCTTTTCTTTTAAGGTTTGCAAGATAACCCTTAAATGTTTTTCATGCTCCTCTTTACTTTTAGAAAACACCAAAATATCATCAATGAAAACCACCACAAACTTATCCAAGAACTCATGAAAAATTCTATTCATTAAGTCCATGAATACAGCAGGTGCATTGGTTAGCCCAAAAGGCATTACTACAAATTCATAATGGTCATATCTCGTACGGAACGCGGTCTTCGGAATATCTGCCTCCTTTACCTTCAGCTGATGGTACCCCGATCTCAAGTCAATCTTTGAAAAAAACTGAGCTCCCTGGAGCTGATCAAACAAATCATCCATATGAGGCAAAGGATATTTGTTCTTAACAGTGATATTATTCAAGGCTCTATAATCAATGCAAAGTCTCATAGAACCATCTTTCTTTTTAACAAATAAAACAGGAGCACCCCATGGTGAAGTGCTAGGTCTAATGAAACCTTTCTCTAATAAATTTTGCAATTGCTCCTTCAACTCTAAAAGTTCAATTTGTGCCATTCGATAAGGGGGTTTTGAAATTGGCTTAGCATCAGGAACTAAGTCAACAGTAAACTCAACTTCCCGATCTGGTATTATTCCAGGCAACTCATCAGGAAAAACATCAGGATACTCATTTACCACTGGCACATCATTAATCTGAACAGTTCCTTTATTTTCAACGACGTGCGCAAGGTAACATTCATTTCCATCTTTTACAAGTTTCTCGGCCTCTTGATATGTTATCAAAAATAAGGGTTCATTCTTGTAAACAAACTGAAAGTCTTTCTGGAAAGAAACTTCTTTAGCTCTACAGTCAATCTTACCATGGTAAATAGAGAGCCAATCCATACCCAGGATAACATCAAACTCTACTAGAGGTAGAACAATAAGGTTTGCAAGTAGGTTCTTTCCACAGATAAGGATAGGAAGATTCTTATAAATTCTTTTTGCCTCGACACTTCCCCCAGGTGTTTTTACCAAAAGTTCAGGAGTTATTTCTTGATATGGTATTCCCATTTTACTAGAAAAGGTTTCAGAGATGAAAGAATGTGTAGACCCGGAATCAAACAACACGCTGGCGTAATCTGAAAAAACAAACAAAGTACCTGATACCACTTCATTTGATGGCCCGACATCTGCTGAAGTAGTTGCAAAGGATTTCACCACCCCTTTCTGCTTGTAGTCTAACTGCTTCCCATCACTCAAGCTCTTTGTCGGACACTCGTTTGCATAGTGAACCATCTCATTGCACTTATAACATTTCACTAACTGTAAATCAAATTTTTTCTTACCTTCACCTTGATCCTTTTCAGTGCAATCACGAGCCTTATGTCCCATCTTACCACATCGGTTGCACTTTCCATAATTCAGAAGACATTCTCCAGCATTCCTTTTGCCACATTTATCACAAACTGGAAACTTAGTTCTCTTACCATCAGACTTTTTTGAAGAATTCTTACCTTTCTCCTGCCACCTAGGTCTCTTCTTCTGTTGGTTGTTATAGAACACTTGATCATCGACAAACTCCATTTCCACCTTCTCAGCACATCGAACAAGCTTTTCATAACTTTTAAACTCACGAGAAGCTAATGCCCTTCGATATTTTGGCTTTAATTCTGAGTAAAAACGATTGATTTTACTATCAAGGTCTTGGATAAAATTTGGAGCATACCTTGCCAATCGAGTGAACCTTTCTTCATAGGCAGCCACTGAGTCTTCCTCTTGCCTCAATTCCAAGAATTGTTTTTCCATCCTAAGTCGAACAGCCTTAGGAAAATACTTCTCAAGAAACATACCTTTGAATTCATCCCAGTCAAGAGCATCAATCTCATCGGCGTCCCTGATATTTTTAACCATAGACCACCACTGATCTGCTTCACCCTCCAAACGGTAAATAGCAAGACTAACCTTTTGATTGTCTGAACACCCCATGACATCAAAAATCTTCTCCAGTGCTTTAATCCACCCTTCAGCTAGCACAGGGTCAGATGATCCACTGAATGATGGTGGATGTTGCCTCATGAAATGTTCCACCACTGACATGTTCCTCTGCGGTTGGTCTGGCTGATCTCGTGTATGGATACCACCGCCATTTATCGCTTGAGTCAACTGCGCCATTACTGCAACAAACTGTTCAGTTCCAATTCCGACCATTTCTGGATGCTATTTCGGAAGGTTATTTCCTTCTGTATGCCTTCATAGCACTGCTTCCCTGTTTCCTCTGTGGAAAACCATTCTGAACAAACATTTCTTAGATGAAGCAACATGGTAATCTTTAAATGCTATATCATTTCGAAAAAAAATATTTTTGGATAATCATTTAATATAATTCTAACTCCTAAAGTTATCTAAACCGACCTTTGATACCAACTATAAGGCCCCAGCCTTAAACCTTGCTTAATCTTGAGTTATTACAAGATTACACATTGAGGATCTTTTCAGGTTTAGAGTTTTAGAGAATTAGATCATAAAACTTGCATTACATTCCACATATAAACAATGTGGTTACAAAAAAGATAGTATTCTTCATTCCCATCAATGGAAACACATTTAAAATAAAACATGGATTATTTATTGACACATCCTTGACTCTATCATCTTATCATGTACCTTTCCCTTGACCTGTGAAAAACATATCAAAAACTTGGGATGAGCATAAAAACTTGGTATGGGTTATAAAAAAAACATGGAAAGGAAACATGAGTTCATATATACATAAGAATGAAATCATACTTTACCCAGAAAACATAGGCACTTTAACATACCTCATAAAATCATTAATAAATCATAGAAATCAAAGACATAAAGGTAACTTGAGACATTCATAACATTCTTACGTAGGGAGTAACCCTCTTGGTTACGTTTGGAATACCCATCACAGTATATTCCCTAAAATCTCTTCGGAGAAACCTTAATGTTTCACTCCTTCGCGTTACCCAATGCATTGGAGAGCTATAATGGGCTCACCCGCCCTTAGTTTATCACGGAACCACCCGTCTTCATAATAATGCCCAAGAACCATAACATAATCATATCACATAAAACATGCATAAAGGAAACATAAAATTTCTACATTTCAATCAAGAGATATCAATACAACACATTGATATAATAAAAACATTATGAAAACCATTTTCAATACCAAAGTAAAACATGGTATTTATTTTTCTTTTAAAAAAAAGAAGGTATGGCTTGTAGAGGAAGCTGAAACTCAAATAACGGTTACGACGGCGGAGAAGTCGTTGTCGCCACATACGTACGACAAAAACATTCCCTTTTGTCATTTAGTAAACGCTCCGTATAAAAAATATTCCTTTTGAATAAACGTAAAAGTCAAAGGGGTTTATACACCGTATAAAAGAAAGTTGTGTATAAAATAAAATATGCCTCAATCAAAGGAGATTGAGACGAAGTCCCATACCTCGTATCCGACTTGACCCGACCGTTCTTTAATATCCTGAATAATAAACTTGAGTTAATCTCTACTTGATTATGAATCTTTTTCAAGTTCATTATTCCTTTTATACAATGTTATGAACATCATGTAATCAGTTAAGTTAATAATGTTCATTTTGTCGGTATTTGGTTCTTATGTCAAAAATAGACTTCTTACACTTACATGTTGTTAATTTGGTCAAAGGTTCATTATATCCAGAATGGAATTCATGATGTAGATATCATATATGTCATATATATCTATTACATACTTTCATTTATAATATTACATAATCATTTAGAGGTAAGAAATGAAATGCACCGTTCATGGAGACGGTAAGCCGTACGTACGCATGAACGCTACTTTCATTTCTATTTCATATTTTATATAATGGAATTATAATGATATAAAGGTATATTATAATTCCAGTATAATATCATATATAATATCATAGTTCCATCCTTTATATGTCCCACATATGGTATTTAACGAATCAAATCACTTTGAGGGGCGGTAGTCCGCACTTCCTAAAATGAAGATATCGTGTTTACCCATAATGGAAACCATAAAGGTATGCCCAAAATGAAAAAAACAGAAGCTTAAGGAAAACATAAACATATTATATATCATATATAAAAATAGTGACATAATAATGTCCACCTTTGAAGGTGTTAAATGAGTATTGAACAATCATCGTTTCGGGAGGCAGAATTTCGCCATCCACGGAAACCGTATGTTCTTTAACCATTTGATATAGTTGTGTGAGTGTGTAGCTCAAATATATCTTATAAAAACATCCTAGTATATTGAATATACTGGTGTTGTTACAAAAGAAGTAAATAAAAAGAGTTTAGGGGGTTGGAGAAGCAAAATAAAACAAATGAACATGAGAGAAAGAATTACCTTTAAAAGTGTAACTCCTTTTGATTTGAGCCTAAAGGCATCCTTTGAAAGGATTCTGCCCAAGTTGAATCCTCTAGGATGCGGATAGGGATGTGGAGAGAGTAAATGGGCAGGGTTTGGCCGAGCCAAAGGCTTGAGGAGTGTGTGAAATGAGGTAGAGGTGGGGGCCTTTTATAAGAGGAGAGGAGGGGCACTTTTGGAAAGTAAAGAAACATTACTTTATTTGAAAATGTGTTTCGGTTTTAAAAGGTCCCAAATTGATATAATTCGTGGATAAGGTGATAAGTCTTCGAAATCCACTCATCCAATAAATTTTGGGCATGTGTAGTTCATAGATTTGACATTATCTTTCCATTTTATTTAAATCGTCAAATAATGATTTCATCGCTGCATCATTATTATGTCATAAATAATTTAATTTATTTAATGTATAAAAATCATAAAAAATACTATGATGTAGGAAATCTTTTTATATTTCCAATGACTATTTTTAATAAAAAATATTATCTTTATAACCCCACGTAAAAATTGTTTTCGTAAAACATATTATGTTTGTGTCATTTTTACTTTTACATTAAATAAAAAGTTATTTATGTCATTTCCAAACCAAAGTGTCTCCATGGGGTCCCCAAGTTGACCCATGGCTTGTCTCGGTCGGCCATGACACAATCAATAAGGTTGGGACATGTGTCTAGGTCATTTCATATTATTAAAGTATTATTTATACCTTAAACTACACTAATTACCACTAATCGCGATTAAAAACTTAATAAGTTACTATTCACCAAAAAATTATTTTAATCTCATTGAACCACATTTTACTTCTTAATGAAAACCATGTATGTCGTATTTTTAAAATTCAATACACATTAGTGGTAAACTTTCATTTAACTGAAAAATCAGTTTGCTGGATTACCACTTAGTGGTTTCACTATTCAACAAAAATTGAAGTTTTTCAGAAAATTACCAAAAATTCACCCTAAGCTATATTTGATATTCCGAATTCAAAAATGAAGTCTATTTTACAAAATTCAAATCATATAAGTCACATTAATTAATTTAATAATTAATTCCCGCTGCCAGAGCAAATAGCGTGTTTTTACAAAACAATAAGTATCAAAAGATTGACACCAGTTTAAGTCTAATTTCAAAGTGAAATTGATTCCAATGACCACCATTGGATAAAATGGTAAAAATATATTCTAATTTCACTTCAAAACCAATTCAAAACATAATCTAATCATATAAAAAAATAATATTAAAAAACAGTTTTGATGTAAAATGCAGTATTTTTCACTATTCATTAAAAAATGAACATTGTCAGAAAAATACCAAAAATTCACACAAGGTAAATTTTGATGTCCCAATCATAAAGGATAAGTTTATTTTGAAAAACATAGTTTATAAAATTTTCAAAATATAGATTCAAAAATGGTTTTCCATCAAAAGGCACTAAAATAATCTTTTAAGAATGTTAGTGTATTCCATGCATAAGATTGTATTTATTTTCATTTTAAGCCTCTATAACACTATATTAATCATTAATAGACATAGATAAAAATATCTATTATTCATTACTTACTTGGGATGTTACAATATTTATGATATAATTATCATTATCTAAATATGAAAAATTACAAACCTCATTTCTATAATGATCGTTGAAAAATGAACATGTTACCCGTGCAGACATATGACAAACTATATCCATGATTTTAACAGACATATTTTATCATAACCTTATACCATAAATTTAATTATAAATATGAATTATTTATAAATATGATTATTATTTTATTATTTTCTTATATAGTAGTTAATGTAATGACCTCTTAGACAAATAATCAGCTTAAGGAAGTCATTTTTGGCACGTAAGTCAAATATCATCAAAACACACACTGTAAACACAATTTATTATGTAATTGTATAAAAAATTGTATAAAATTAAATATAAAGGTATAAAAACTAGAAAAATATTTTTAATAATGTCAATAATTATCTTATGTTTTTAATTCAGGTAGATAAAATATGTATATCGATATTCAGACTCAATGTAAGTAACTCCATATAAATTTCCCTTCATTGTAGAATAAATTAATATTCTCCACCTAATATATTTTATATGGTTTATATATTACACCATATACATCACATATCATTGTTACATTAAAATTCATGTTTTTAAATATTTTTATTTCAATTATTTCTTCTAAGAGGACTTGACTTAAAATTTACATAGTGGTAAAAAAAAATTTACTCAATTTATTTTAATTAGGTCATATAACTTATTCATTTTATTTGATATTATAATATTATAAGGTTTATTAATTTTGAATTTACTAATTTTTATTTATATTTTTTTGTTTAATTACATTTTAACCAAATAATTGATTCATTTATTAATTATCACATCAATGATATGATCAAATTAATGGTTTATTTCACAATCATATTTTATCGATTCCTGTTTATACTTATGTATTTATAGAAGGAAATTATTTCATCATTTTTTAATAAAACTATTTAATTTTATTCTCCAAAAGTAAATTTTTCTTTTATCATGTAATATTACATTTCTCACAGACATTGGTATTTAAAAATATTGATCATGTTTTTAGTAAAATTAGACTTCTTTTCTCTCTTTGTAAAAAATCCATTTTATTTAGAAACCATCATTTCTATAAATTTTTTCCATAATTAATTTTAACAATAATAAAAATAATTTTTATTTTTTTTTGAATTTTTTCAATATTTTTTTAATAGAATATTCATGATTATTTTTATAATAATAATAATGTTTCGTTTACTAAAAAAGAGAAAGGAATATTCATTTTAACATGTATAACTTGTACCGAATTTCATGTCATATAGAAAAAAAACGTTTTAATGGTTAATTTAAAATTTTTAAAATTTATTTTTGATAAAATTATTATTTAATTATTTTGATAAATTGTAGTTTTAGTGTGATTATCATTGTGAAAAGATATTTTCATTTAGAATGTTTTAAATGATATTTTTAAGCAATTTATACTCATAATTGAAATCAATCCTTTATTTTACATATGATCTAATAAAAATAATATATATATCCTAGATTTTCATACATATATATTACGTATTTTTAGATGAATAATACATAAAATATACATAAAATATTCTAAAGAATGTAATACTATACTGACATTGGAGGCAAGGTACACAATACTTTATTTTGGTAAAATATATTTAATGTATCCCATAAATATGTTTCCCTATAGAACTCTCCACAATAATAAACTATATAAAATAATTATTCAGAACCTAGGGAAATGATTCATTAGAAATTGTGACCTTAGTTTCCTTTTTTGGTAAAAAAGGGGGATTCATAAGGAAAACATGAACATGTTGTAATGAGAACACAAGTATAACATTTGAAAACCTTTCCGTGAAAATAAAATATCATAATCATGAGTCAGGGAATTAATATTAGTATCTCATAAGATATTATTAATAAAATAATAAAATAACATGATTTATGGGATCAAAACATTTGAATTAGAAATAAAATATTTAAATACTTATTAGGATAGGAAATCATTTTCATATTAGTCAAGGCTCATTACCAAGGATATCATACTGGAATGGGATGAATCCAAAAACCATAAAGATAGTAAATGTTTACACTTAAGACATTCATAGGGTTCAAAATCACATGTAGTACTGGTTTCACACCCCCCATTCTATTTCCATAAATATCATGTGATATAAATCATTCCTTAATGCTTTGGAGGGATATACAGGTCCCACACATTAGATAATGAAAATCATACTTATGTGTTCCTAGAGATCATAAAAATTTCATCATATCATAACACATGAAATGAACTTCTCATTATAAATATGTCCCAATTTCATTAATTTCATAAAAAATAAACATTTTATAAACATTTCATCATTTCAAAACCCATAGAGAAAGATGCAGGTATCATATGAGTTATATAATGGTATAAATCATGAAAGAGTAATGGGTTTACAAAAAATTTCATCGCAAAACATTTATATAATTAATATTAATGGTTTCCTTAGTACATATCCCAATAAATTATTATTCTATCTTAAAGGATTTCATATTAGATGGAGATTTATTTTTAATGATCAGATGTAACATATCTTGAGAAAAATAACCATTCAGTGAAAATCATAATTGTAAAGTAACATTTTAATAAAATATTGAAAATATTTTTCTTTGAGAATAAAAGTCAAAAAAATCAATTACTGTTAAAAAAATGGTCATGATAATGGAAAATTATTCATATGATGTACACATAAAAAATAGTTCTATCACATTTTCTATGAAATTCAAATCCGAATTACATCCCAAAAGACATGAATATTCCTATAAAGTTATTAAAAAATACAAAAATGTGTACAAATTTCATCAACAAATCATATCAATAATTATGAAAAGATTTTAAACCATTTTTATAAAAAAAATTGTAATAAAAAATAAATTCGACAAAAGAGATAAATAATGATGATTTTTTAAATACTTTTTCTCAATTATTTTAATAACCAATGAGTGGTAAAGTGATAATATTATTGAAAATATTTTGTATAAATAGTGGATATTAAGAATCATGATATTTAATGATATTTTTATCATAATATTTTATAAATTTCCACTTGATCATAAACAATTATGATAAATGATGAGATTGTAACATATATCTATTACCACTTTGGTGACATTAGAATCATAATATCCCGGAAAGAGTGTTCATAAAATGGATATGTAATACCCATAAATTTCTATATAAGAATCATAAAATACATTTTGGGGATATATAGACACCAAAAAACAAATAGGTGTAGAATATGAAATATATCTTATATACGTAAAAAGGTGAGTCAGAAATCCCATATTTCATTAGTAATATTCTAAATCGTAATCTCTGATAATGAATAAAATGAATTGAAACTTCTAGTTTCATTAAAATTATCATATTAATTATATTACATGTGAAAGAGTCATTATATACACTATATAGAATAATCAAGCATTAAATTTTAATATGTATCCTAGAAATAATCGAGTGAAAAGAAATCCCTTACCTAAAGTATCAAATACATTCATACACATTTGAACCCACAATAAATGAAATTTTAGTTTATTGTAAATCTATTATATAATCATATATATATATATATATTACACAATATATTATTTAATTATAACAACTTAGTATATCTTTATTAAAAATTCCATTTTAAAATCACATTTTGTGTAATAATAGATATGTTTCTCTAATATGTTTTGATTTGTTCTTATATGAACTATTAATTTTATCATTCTACCATTATATAATGAAATATAATAATTAAACAATTATTATTTTCATAAATAAATTTTACATTTAATACCAACCATGAATGTTATCATTTATAAACGAAGTATTTTATGATCATTGAGACACTAGGTCATTCAAAAGAATGAGAAACGTTTTGATTTTTCAATTATTGTTATAGAAATGAGGAAAGTAATATATTATCATTATATAATTATTATAATTTCATAAATAAAATATTATTTCTTTAAATATACCAATAAATATCACAAATGTGGCGTGGTTCTGAAAAGATAGAGTCACATTACTTCTTGAATGTGGTAGTCCACACACAGATGAATTATGTTATCTTCATTCAGTGAGTAAAAATGAATGAAATAAAATAAAATTATACCATTTAATTGTGGTATTTCTTTCATTAATATCATAATTATTTCATTTATATAACATATATTTATTCGAATTTTCATTTTTATAATCGATGTAAAGAAATTAGGAAAGAAGAATCACATTTCTCCATGAGCCGATAGTTCATCATACACAAGAGTGACGTAATCGTATCCCTTATGGAATAAAAAGTAAAACAGTTACATCTGATATAATTTATATAGTGGTATAATTATATTATAAATATTATATTTATACTTTATAAACATCATCATACCCAACTTTTATATCTTCTAAGGGAAAAAGGAACAACATTAGTTTGATGGGAAGTTGTATGTTATATACACAATTAATGATATTGTAATCAATTTGATGAATGTTATTATGTATTTAGGTACTTATCGTAACATAAAAACATCTATTAATTTATAATATAAATAGTTTATTATATATTCTTGGTTTAAAATTACATCAAGGTGGTCGAGGTAGAAATAAAAAAACTCACTTTGATGAATATTACCACTTCTTAGGGTATCCACGTTATATTTTCAAAAAAATCATTTCTCATTTCGATTCATTATGAAAATAATTATTCTAGTAAGAGTCGAGGGATTTTTTGAAGTGATTTGGGAATATTATTTAAAAAAATATGGATTTAATAGTTTGAATAAGAGAGGAGGTGGGTTCCCTTTTATAAGTGAGGTAAATGGGACACTTTAAATTTTTTGAAATGAAAAAGTTATACCCAAATTCATTTTCAAGAAACAAGGCTCAATAGTTCATTGTTGTTTATTCATATATATTATTTGGTATATATATATATCCATAAAATATATTTTATATAATATTTTTTGTCATCTTAACCCTTATCTCATTAGTTTAATCCCTGCTAAAAACAATTTCTAGCTTAACCACGGTAATTAATTTTTACTAATTTACAAAATTAAAATAATTATATAATATAAATTTTTATTGTTCCAAATATAGAAATCATTTTTACAAATTCAATTGATAAAATTTTCTAAATTAAATTTAAAACTAATCCCACAGACTGGTCTGAAAAAATGGTTTCAATGAGAAAATGTTTAAATATAAATTCATTATAAAAATTATTCTAATGATATAAATTTAATTAATTAAAAAATAATTTAACTAATTTTAAATTAAAATAATTAAAATTCAATTTATATTTATATATAATTTAAACCCAAATGCGGGTTTTGATTAAAATTAACTACTTTTCAACATTTATAAAAACTAATGATTTCTAAAATTTATCAAAAAATCACACTAAGATAATTTTTATTTTATGATTTCATAAATTAATTACATTTTTCCACTAAAGTTTACAGAAATAAAAAAAATTCTTAAAATCAATTGCGTAAAATCGATAAAAACTACTTTTTAGAAAAAAAAAATGTAGTTTTCAAGGGTAAAATAAGAATTATTCTTTTCTCTTATCTAAAAAACACATAATATGAAGCCAACAAAATATTATAAAATTTATAATATATATATCATTAAATTTATTAAATAAAAGGGATTTTTATAATTTATTGATGGTGAATGAATTTTTTTTTTAAAAAAATTATGAAAATAATATTTATTATTTTCTTTTTTAATTAAATTGATCTAAAATAATTCCTTTTAAATACATTATGAAATGTATATTTTCATAATTTAGTAATTCTAATTTATAATTTCTATTCTAAATACAAGGTAATATCTATTAAAAAATATATATTTAATTAATATGTCACATTTCGTTTAATCGAAGTTTTACATTTAATGGATGCTAAACATAGAGTTATGATGAATTCAAAATATTAAAAAGATTAAATTCATATGAATAAAAATATTTCACTAAATCATAATGTGATACACTATAACCCCTAAAAATTAATTTCTTCCACAAAATTCATCCTTTTTTCTAAATTTTTTAACATTTAAAAATTCAATTATAGAAAGAGACATCATAAAAAGGGTTTAAAATGTTCTTGATAAAGAGAAAAATATAAAAAATTTATTCTGTAATAAAACATACAGGGTTTTGAAAATGGATAACTTATAATAAAATAATAAATAATTTTAGAGAGATATGAATATCAATTACAAGAACTAATTGGGTGATCCAGAAAATGATAAAGACCACAAAACCATAAACCCAAGATGTATGAAATGGTCATTGATATCATATAAAATTATGAAAGTAGAGTAACATTTTATTTCAGTATCATTTCATCATTTTTGTCGAATTACTTTTCCCATTGGACTGAGAATATATATAATTGTAATTAAATGATATCTTTTTAATATTATAGTAACAATTTCTTCCTTCGGTTGTTCCTTGATCAATTTTCACATATAATATTACTCTAACAAGATGAAATTCATATCTAAAGAACAAAATAAAATCCTTAAAAGTGTGATAATTAATTTTTCCTATCTCTAGTTAAAAAATATTCTAACATGTGTTATCCAATATCGATAAATAATTATATTGTGAAGAAAGAAATTAATCTATAATACCTCATCCATTTTCTATTATAAAAAATTCCATAAATTTTTAACCTTTTGACCCTACCAAAATTAATAATTTATATGGAATGTAACTTAATTTACAAAATTTAAAATTAATCCCCCAAATATCATAATTTTTCTCTAAATTTTAGCATTATATATATGTCAATACATTGGTCATATATTATCCTAAAGCCTGGTTATGGTAATAATTACCTTAAGACCTAAAATAGAAAATTCAATCTTCTTCAATCCTTAAATTATTAATATATTGTTGGACATAGTCCATAGAACTAATAATTTTTTAATATGAATAAATGTTAACATAAAACACATTGTTTATAAATCATTTATCATTTATATGTTTATCAATACTATCTAATTTAATATAATTATACCACACAACTCATAATCCAAACTAAATCCCATTTTCTCATCCAATGGAATTATTAAAGGTCACCTACCCTTAATCGTGTGTTTTCTATAAAATATTACCTCTACATTAAATCACATATCTTGGTCATAAGTCCAATTAAAAAATTCAACATTATCCTTAATGAAAAACATATAATGAACAATAATCATATAATTCAAGATTCATATAATATAACTCACGAATATAATTACATAATCAGATCAATCATCCCACTTTCTTCTTACCCCATTAACTGGACTTCATCGTCTAATTCCCTAACACTTATTTACATTAATATTTCATTTTAATCCACTTTTTCATCAATAATATAATAAATAATTATTCAATATTGTTGATTATCTTAATGAAAATTTCCCATACGATATCGATTTGAATAATTTATGCACTTTTAAAAATTAAAACATTCAAAATCAATGATACCATAGGGTAAACATTATTCTCCTAAATTTCATTAGCTAAGAATTTAATTTTCTATTTATACTTACATTAATTGGGTCACTAATTTCCATGCTAAAAATATATTTTCATCCCTCATAGAAATTTCCTTGACTGATTCATTCCATATTCTCAACATTTATGAAACTTAATATTTTATCCATTATGGTCTACATTACATGATCACTCATAGAACAATGTAATTATATTTATTTATGAGTCCTGGAGTTACTAAAGATGCACATTGTTAATAAAATTCCATTATAATTGTGAAACACGCAGTCGATTGTCACCTATAGAACTGTCAAAGTTTGGGTGCTCTACTATGTGTATAGGAGCACTCAGGTCGAATCCTCAGTGATGATACTTTTTAATAGTCATTTGTTATTTGTTGATTGTATTTTGATTAGGGGGTTTATTTAAAGAGATTAATTGAAATGATTGATTGACTATAATTTATTTAAAAAATTGATAATGATTGGGGTGAGATCATTATTAGAGAGTTAAGCATGTGATATCCTTGAATATTTCTTTATATTTCATTTAAATTAACAACCACTTCAAAAGTTGACATCGATTAGAATTCATAAGTGTTAATGCTTTAATCCAAAACATAACATAACTAGGATTATAATATCAATCAGTTTTTGTTTATGGTAGTGTGTTTATGGTTCCAATAATCCATGGAAACCAAATGCTAAACAAAATATGTCATTAATCCAAGACATATTATGTCCAACATACACAATGTTAAATTCATGAATACTCATCAAGCAAATACTCTCAATCACTTAACATCCCTAAAATTTGAATCAACCCAGTGAAATATTTACTAAAACATTTAGTTGTTTAATAGTTTGGTTATAATGATTATGATGATAAATTAAGAATGGAAGAAAAAGAATGTGATTATAAAAGAGTGGTACGTCGAACACACACAGACACAAACAATGATGATAATTAATAACGAATTTTCGATTGAATGAGGAAGAAAATGAAGGAAAGGGGATTAAAATAAATTTAAACTATTTTAAAAATATTAATATTAAACTACAGATGGTGGATGAGAATAAGAGAAATTTAAGAAGAAACATTCATTAAAACAGAATTACAAACAAAGAGACTTACAAGATTACAAAAACGAAGAACACGAAAGTAAGTAAAACCAAAGAGAGGAAGAAAGGTCTATCAAGTGAAAACACGAGTACGGCAGGTCCTCCCAAGCAATTTTCAAGGAATTGTTCGTTCCAATATGTTCATCTCTCATCTGAAATTCCAACCTCTCTCACAGAGAGAAGGGGAGTGTATTTAAATCCCATGTAGTGAACTGTATGCATTCCCAATCTGTTCCTCCACTTGCATCACCCAGTTGGCTATTCAGACAGGTGAATCCTGAGAAATATCCTTCCTAAAAGCTGTAGATAATAATTTTTTCCGACTAATCTCAACATTTTGAGGAATTTGGACCTATGTATCCAATGCTAAGGATGGATGATTAAACAATTTTAATCTGTCCATTTCAATCAAGTCTTTTTGAAGTATAAAATGTGAAAGGGTTTTTTAAGATAATGATTCATTCAAAGCTGAATTTTTTCTTCAACAAATCCGGCCGCAAGTATCTCCTCTATCACAACAAAAAATATCATCTTTATTTTATGATTACATCATGAGATATTTCATGTATACTATACTAATTTTAATTCTCCACCAGAATGGTAGGCTTTAATTTAATGCTTCATTTGGGCCACCTATTCTTGAATTTTGGCCTTGAAATTTTTATCCAATACTCCTTTAATTATCTCCTGAATATTGATGGAGAATAAATGAATTTTGACTTCCTTATTGAGCTTAGAAATTAAAACTTCATGGATTGTCCAATTTCATCACAGATTCTGTAGGCCTCCTTGTGTGGTCCATATGGGACTTAAAATGGAATAATTAGCTCATCATCCCTTCTAATTAATTGTTTTATATTAAATTATTAATCCTACAAAACACAAACCACCCAATTTGGATCAGTAGGGTGCTAGTTATAAATAAAATATTAAATAAAATCAATTGGACTACTTCTAAAAATGCTCTAAAATTTCATTTAGTATTAAAACATTGATATTTCACACAAATTATGAAAATTTCATATAAAATATGTAAATGGATTATATTATAATTCATGAAAATATTAATAACATCAAATCCCCCACACTTTTTTTTTGTGCATGTATTCTTGTGAAACAAATATAAAAACATGTCAAAATCATTTTTACTCACCAAAAAATATTAAAATTTTGTTTTCACCAATCAGGGGAGGTTTAGACTATTTCACTCATCCATTTTTAAATCCACCACAAATTTTTATAGAAACAATTTTCCAAAACTAATTCATTTTTTCATGCTTAAATTTAGAAATGGATAATGTGAACACTCAAAACTCACACCTCTCAAGATGATAAAATTAATTTGTGGAGGTTTACTCCTTCACCAACCAAAAGTGAAAATCTTAGAGTTTGAAAGAGATCTCTCCTTCCAATACCTATCCAATGTGAACAAGAATCAAGAGGTATTTTGAATGGTTTTTTCTGGGGCTTTGGGAGGGTAGGAATATAATGTCAAAGAGAGAGAAGAAGTGGGTTAAAACACCAATATAGAAAAAGAAATGCACATTTTTTGAAATAAAACATGGAAGGAAATGAAAACACATATTTACAAGGAAATGACTTTGTGAAAAATACACAATAGAGGAATAAAATATAAAGTTAATGAAAGATGGAATAATAACAAGACACAAAACTTCTCCCAATAAGAATATAATGAAAGTGTTCTTTTTTTCTTTTCCTTTTTTTCTTTGTTTTTTCAAATGTTGACCTTAAAACAGATCTCACACTCATATCCCAACAAATTTTTGATCTCCTCATGACACTAAATGTAATTGTTATAACAAGATCAAAGATTTACGAAGATTGATTTTTGACCTACCCAAGACAAAACCCATTTTTTCAATTTTTTTATCATTTTTGATTTTTTTGAACACTTGTCAATAACATTTACAAAATTACATAAATGGAAGTACATTACATTCCCCAAAACATAGTGAATTACAACCTCTCCCCCAAACATAAATGGATTCTTACTCTAAAGCAGATGATAACTCATTGAAAATCAATATTAGGGTACCCAAACAATGAAATCCATTCCCCCCACACTTAAATTTCTAAAAATTATCCATTGAAAATCCATGTTGATATTAGGTGGGAAAAGGTATTGGGATTGTAATGTGGCTATCAATGAAAAGATTTTCATAGCCTCTATGGGGCATTCAAAAGGAGGATTAATGTAAGGGAAATGTGAGGCTATTTGGCTATTGTGATTCTCATGTGGTTTAGAAAATGCCTTTATCATATTAATTCACACTAAGGTAGGAAATTTAGATCGAAGGTCCACAAACTCAAGACTCAAAATGGGGGTGAAAACACACATTTTAAAAATATGGCCATAGGTGGCCTTGTCATGAATGAACATGTTGGTTCTCACTATTCGGGGAAATCATTTTCCAAATAAAAAATCGAGCATTCAAAATTTCTTAATTTTGACAAAAAATTCTCTATCCAAATTTATGATGAATATAAAAAATTTTTGAGATGAAAACATGTCTTTTGACTCCCCAAAATCGTTGGACAAAATTTGAAAATTGGAGGGTGAGTAATCATGACTCTTGAATTTTTTTTGTATATTTTTTTTTGTTATGATGTTTTTTTTTTTGTTTTTTTTTAGGTTTTTTTAGTTTTTAAAAAAGATACACCGACACAAAGAGAAAGTGAAAAATAAATGTTTTGATAAATAAACTTGTAGAAAAATTGAAGAGGAAGAAGAATAATGAAAATTTAAAGGGATGAAGAGAGAGAGAGAGAGTTAAAGGGAAAGAGGTGCCCCCTAGTTTGGATTTGGCGGGTTTCCATATCCATATAGTTGTAGGTTGACTGGAGAAGTTGGGGATCCCATGGAAGTTGATGATGATCCAGGATTGTGTGTCCTCCCATGGTGATTATTTAACCTTTTTCCATTAACTATAAATGTTCTTTTGGAAGAGGGGTCGTGGACATTCACTACACCAAATGGGTAAACATTTGTAATAATAAAAGGACCCTCCCAATAAAAATTAGGCTTACTTGGGTGAAGCCAAAATCAATAATTGAAGAACATTACCTTTTCACATTTATGAAATACCTTTCTCCAGATGTGTTTGTCCTGGAGTACCTTAGCCTTCTATTTTTACAAATTGGAATTCTCAGAAGATTCAAGTTGAAGCTCCTCCAGTTCATCCAATTGGAACAATCTTTATTCACCAGATGTTTCACAATCCAAATTACAGGTTTTCACATCCCAAAAAGACTTATGTTGGATTTAAACTGGTAGAGGACATGCTTTACCAAAAACTAGCCTAAAATGAGACATCCCAATGGGCGTTTTTTAGGAAGTTTAATAAGCCCAATGTGCTTCATCAAGTCTTTTAGGCCAGTCTTTTCTGGTGGGTTTTACAATTCTCTCAAGGACTCTTTTCACTTCTCTATTATAAAGTTCAGCCATTACATTTGTTTGGAGGTGGAATGCAGTTGAAGTTTAATGAATAACCCCATTATTTTTCAAAATAGATTCCACGGTTTTATTACCAAAATGGGTTCTTAAGTCACTTATAAAGGCATGAGGTGTGCCAAATCTATGGAATATGTGTGCCATGAGGAACTTACTAACACTATGTGAATCAACCTATCTAGTTTGTTTGTCCTCGACCCATCTAGAAACATAATCAACCGCAAGAATGATGTATTATAATCCATTGGGAGGGGGAAATGGTCCCATGAAATCGATTCCCCAAACATCGATGATCTCTATGACAACCCAGCTTTTTATTACAACTTAAACATGATTTATTACAAAAAAAGTTACTTGATACAAAAAATAAGATCGAGAGGTTTAGTGTATTTGGGGATTAGGATCATTACATAAAAACATAATAAATGAAATAGATCATTTTTATGGAAAACCTCCTTTACATGACCACTACATTCCATCGTACTTAGCATTGCATATGATAACCTGAGAACATGCATAAGAAAAGGGTGAGCTATAAATCCCAGTAAGGGAGTACGCATGGAATAACATGAGGAGTAAAATACATGTTAGACAATAGGCATATAAATAGATCATAAGAAAAATAGGAACATAAAGGCACGATAATGCATGATAATCATAACATGGAAATGCGGGAACAACACTTAACATGGAATTAGCATGAGCAAAGGCCCATTGCACATGGAGCATGAGTAAATCCTAATTGCACATAAATTAAGAGTAAAACCTTATTTCACTTGAATTAACATGATTAAACACTCATTGCACATGACGTATCATGATACTATACTTTACCCAATTCACTGGAGCACACTATAAGGGCGCACCCTTCTTAAACATTTCATTTCATGCATAAGTGTGACACATGGATTCATAAAAAATAATAATTTATTCCATGATAATGGAATGTGGAATTCATACATGAAAAATTATAATCACTAAGTAAATGTGCATAAATGTGAATACCCTTGATTGAGAAATGGGCATGGTATACACTACACAATGGCATTGGCTTAGAAAATCGGTGTGATTTCGGCAGCGTAACGACATGACATAAGAATTCATAGAAATGGTTGATTATATGTAATGGACAGTAAGGAGTTCATATGTATACATGTCCCAACAATTGAAATGGAATATATATTCATGATACAAAAGTATTGATTGAATGTAAATGAGGAGTGAGAAGTTCCTTTCGGAATTTCAGTATAGTAATGGGTGTAAATGGGATGAATTTAATGAGAGATAAAGGGGTCTCACATCATTCAAACATAAATAGTGAAGTATGAGGGAGGTATGAAACCATACCCCAACATTCATAATTTAAATTAAAATGGAAAAACAACATAATGAAAATTGGACAAAAATGAGAAAGGAAGAAAAAACCCTTACTTGGAAGTGTGCATCCAAAGGCTAGAGAGAGGCTTGTGAGAGGTTTATTGGGTGATTGGAGGACCTTGGGAGGATTATATATAGTGTAGGGCAGAGGTTTGATGAACTCCAAAGTCTTTGAGTGGGGAGGAAGTGGGATCTTGGTTGGGTTTATATAGGAAATGTGAGAAAATTCTTTATTATTTAGGTTTGGGACCCCTTATATTAAATTAATCCAAACCACCAACCATCCCATGGTTTTTGGAAAAGGGAAGAGTAAAATAATATTTTATAAGTCCATGGTCCGAACTTCTTAAAATATTAGGGTTCCTTATGTGGAGGTGAGTCACACTCCCATAGAAAATAATTTAAAAAGACAAGGTGTTTAATAAGTCTTGAGGGGTCCATTAATGCTTCAAAACGTATTCCAAACAAACCAAAAATCACATTAATTTATTGGTAAAATTTATATTGGCCGAACATAAAGATTATAGTATATTATTACATCACTATTGGGTCATTATGATGTCATAAAACACATTATATATTTAAACGGTATTTAATTTTTACTCAAAAATTATACGGTCTTAGAAAATTAGGAAAAATTCACCATTGGATAATTTCGACATCCTGATTCCGAAAATAACATTTATTTTATCTAAATAATTTTCTAAATATGTTAATTTTCTCTTTTAAAATAAAATCCAATATTTATAAAAAATTCACGGGTTTTGACAAAAATGGCTTTCAAACCTTAATAAAAATTATAATTGCATTCATACAATTACATGATCATTTATATATAAAAAATTAATCTAATAACAATAATAATAATATTTTATTAAAATTTTATTTAATTCAAAAATCCCTTAATTTAATAAAATATATTTCTTAACTAAAAAATAACTAAAAACACCATTTGTACTTTATAAACTTTTTACAATGTGTCAATAATGACAAGAAATTATATTCATTATTATATAAAAAACTAATGTACATGAACATAGTACTATTTATTAGTAACATAACCCCTTACAATAGATGCATAAGACCAAACGGTAAGGTCCGTGATGGTGACAGACTCTGGGGGTGGCTCGGATAACATTGCTCGAGGGGTAATTTCTATCAACTTCCACTTCTCCCATAGACGGTCCCGTTCGAGCTTGACATGGTGAAACTCAGCTTGGGCTTGGACAAGAGTGAATCCCAAGGATGCCACCTCTTTTCCGAGCTCTGATAAATGGGCTTCAAATGGGGCAATCCTACTGGATGAGGACATCACATTCTCTGTCTAGGTAAAATTGGATGTGTTAAAGCCATATATTTATACTAATCATGTGATCACTATTCAACATCTATAAATGTAATGGTCACAATTCGTATCATAAAACCATTGAAGTTGAAATTTTATAAAAACATTTTATATAAAGAGACATTTCATATGATTATGATTGATTTTCCATTAATGAAACATTGGGTCGTTACAATATTCTCGCTTTAAGAAATTTAGCCCTCGAAATTTTCCTTTTCCCACACTAAAACATATATGGGTAACTCAGCTTCAACATTTCCTCCAATTCCCAAGTCTCTTCTTCAAACTTGTGATTTCTCCACAACACCTTGATGAGGGGCATTGTATTATTTCGTAGAACTTTTTCTCTATGATCTATAATCTTCACTGGTTTCTCCTCATAAGAAAGATCGTCTTCAAATTGTACCACCTCAGAAGAGAGTACATGTAAAGGGTCCGGACTATTCTTCCTTAAGAGGGATACATGAAAGACAACATGTAAATTCTCCATAGTCGGCAGAAGTGCTAGTCGATAGGTCACATCCCCGACACGATCAAGAATCTCGAAGTGGCTGATGTACCTTGGACTTAACTTCCCTTTCTTTCCAAACCTCAAGACCTTCTTCCATGGAGATATGCGTAAAAAAACCATGTCTCCAACATTAAACTCAAGGTCTCGTCGACGATTATCTGCATAACTCTTCTATCAACTCTAGGCTGCATTGATATACTGTGGAATGGTTTTCACCTTCTCCACCCTTTCCTCGACCATTTGTAGTCCAAGAAGCTTACGTTCATCGACCTCATCGCAACATGTCGATGTTCTGCACCTTTTCTCAGACAAGGATTCATATGGTACCATATGAATGTTTGAGTGGAAACTGTTATTATGAGATAACTCAACTAGAGTATGATGTTGACCCCATCCTACTTTAAAGTCCATTGACCACACTCTCAACATATCCTCAAGTGTTTAGATCTTCCGATCAGATTGGCTATCAGTTTGAGGATGATAGGTCGTACTAAAGTTCAGTTCAGTATTTAGAGCATGTTGAAGACTCTTCCAAAACCTAGAGGTGAATCTTGGATATCGGTCAGACATAATAGATAGTGGTACTACATAAAACCTTACCAATTCCCTGATATATATCTGTTCCACTTGATACAATGAGAAATCCTCTCGAATAGCAATGATGTGTGAAATCTTTGTAAGACAATCCACAACAACCCAGATTGCATTGTTGCCTTTGGATGTCCTCAGAAGTCCGGTGAAAATGTCCTTGGTGATGTTTTCCCATTTCCATTCTGGTATGGGAAATGGTTGCATCATCCCCTTAGACTTCTGCCTCTCTGCCTTCACTTGGTGACACACCAGGCACTTTGATGTATATTCAGCAATCTCCTTCTTCATATTATCCCACCAAAAGATTTCTCAGAGATCTCGATACATCTTTGTGCTCCCTGGGTGAATAGGGAAATTTGAACTATGTGCATCATCCAAAATTTCTTCTTCAGCTCTGGAATTTATGGAACACATAGTCCTTTCCCAAACCGCCCAATTCCTTCTTCATTAACATTAAACTCCGAGGATTTCCCTTTTTCGATAGCTCACACTTTTTCTTGAATTCCCACATCATCCTTTTGAGCATCATTTAGCCTTTCCAAAAGAGACGGTTGGGCATTAATCTGTGAAAGGATTGATGATGTTCCCTTCTCAATGATTCCCATGTCCATCTTCATCAAGTCGAAGAAGATTGGATCCTTCTCAATTTTCATCATTGATAGAATCACGACATCCTTTCTACATAGGGCATCTGCCACCTTGTTCACTTTCCCATGGTGGTAATGGATTGAACAGTCATAATCCTTGATGAGATCTATCCATGTTTTCTAGCACATATTAATCTCTTTCTGTGTGAATATTTATTTAAGACTCTTGTGGTCAGTATATATATCACATTTCTCTCCATAGAGATAATGCCGCTAGATTTTCAAGGCAATGATCATCGCCACCAACTCTATATCATGCGTTGGATAGTTTCTCTCATGTATTTTTAACTGCCTTGAGGCATAGGATATCACTTTATCATTCTGCATCATCACACATCCTAAGTCTTTATTCAAATCTTCAATGAATACCACAAAAATTTCCCCACTTGTGGGTAAAGTGAGCACAGGCACAGTGATAAGCCTCCTTTTCAACTCCTTAATGCTTTCTTCACATTTATCACTCCATGAAAACATTACTCCCTTTCGAGTTATCTTGGTAAGAGGGTTGTACAATCATGAGAAATTTCTCACAAATCGTCGATAATATCCAGATAACCCCAAGAAGCTACGGATATCTGTTACCAATGTTGGCATTGGCCATCCCTCAATTGCATCTGTTTTGGAGGGATCCACAGATATATCATTTCTTGTGATGATATGGCCCATGAATGAGACCTCCTTCAACCATAACTCACACTTATTGTTCTTTTCATAGAGCTTCTCCTTGCGCATAGTCTCTAGTACAGTTTTTAAATGCTCCTCATGATCCTCCTTGGTTTTTTAGTATATTAGAATATCATCTAGAAAGACTACCACAAATTTGACTAGGTAATCTCTATAGACACTATTCATCAAGTCCAGGAAGATTTCTAGAGAATTGGCGAGTCGAAAGGCACTACTATGAATTCATAGTTCCCGTAT
The DNA here is from genome assembly GCA_963277665.1 of Viscum album. Lineage (NCBI taxonomy): Eukaryota > Viridiplantae > Streptophyta > Magnoliopsida > Santalales > Viscaceae > Viscum > Viscum album. The sequence continues at coordinate 446,621,406 of OY728157.1, read as the reverse complement.
CTTCTACGAAAAGCAGTCTCAGGGACATCTTCCTTCTTCAGCCTTACATGATAATATCCCGACAACAAATCTACCTTAGAGAAGAATTGTGCTCCACGCAGCAGATCGAACAATTCATCAATTCTTGGGAGAAGATACTTGTTCTTTATCATGATTTTGTTAAGTTCATGATAATCGATGAAAAGCCGCATTGACCCATCATTCTTCTTGACGAAGAGGGCTGGTGCACCCCATGGTGAAGCACTTGGGTGTATAAACCCTTTATCCAGATTCTTCTATACTTGTTTCTTCAGCTTCTCAATATCTACAACGACCATTCTATATGGAGTCTTGGATATGGGTAAATCCCTGAGTATTAGTTCAATTGAGAATTCAACATCCCTTCTAGGAGGAAGACCAGGCAGTTCCTCGGGAAACACTTCAGCGAATTCCCTCACAATAGGCATTTCATCAAGGATGGTTTCTTCCTTGGACTCAATCATCTGAGCCAGATATGTATGAACATAAGTTTGTATTATCCACGCTTTAGATGATGGAGATAAAGGAGATTCATCTTCCTCCTTACACTTATAAATAATTGGGGGATGATTCTCCATATGGAGTGTGATTTCCCTCTCCCGACAATTTATGTTAGATCTATAAATGGAAAGCCAATATATTCCAAGAACTACATCAAATTCCAGTAGAGGGAGTATGATGAGGTTTTCCGGGAAATTCAATCCACAGAATATAACAGGGGAGGCCTTATATTCATGGGATACAATGATTTCCCCATTTTCTATACTCACCGACATCTTCACTTACATGATTTTTGGAGGTGATGGGATTGTTCCACTAAACTTTCGAGATATAAAATAATGCGTAGAACCTGAATCAAAAAGTACGTTCTCTATTCTTGAATGAATAACTAGAGTACCTGTCAAAAAAAAATTTCGGGGTTCACTTCGGCAGAAGTGATGGAAAAAGCTCTTCCTTACTTCCTTGGAGGTTGTTAGTTGTCTCAGAATACCCTTGGATTAGGGCACTGATTTGAAAAATGACCCGGTTCTTTGTATTTGTAGCATTGAACAACTTGTTGAGGTTCGAACGGAGCGTTCCTCTCCTCTGTCGTAGCCATGGGTCTTTCTTGCCGACAGTTAACAGCTAGGTTCCCTTCTCTTCCACACCTGAAGCATTTCCTTTTCCCCTTAAGGCAATTTCCAGGGTGCTTCTTTCTGAACTTTTGGCAAGTGGGGTGCTGGATCTTCTTAGCACCATTGGATTTATCCATCATCCCACCAGTATTGAATTCCATATTACACTTCTTATCCCCATGATACCCCTGTGATTCTCCAATATCCATTTCAACCATTAGCGCCCATGGGACAATTTCCTCATAGCAGTCGAAGTCACGGATCGCTAATGCTTTCCACAGGCTTGGCTTCATCCCACCAAAGAAGCGGTCAACCTTGTATTCGGGGGTAACGACAAAGCCGGAAGCATATCTTGAAAGCCTTATGAATTTTTCCGTGTACGCTCCAAAATATTATTCTCCTTTTTTCATGAGGGAAAGGAATTACCTTTCCATCTTAAGCCAAAGGGTGCACGGAAAATATTTATCGAAATACATCTTTCGGAAATCCTTCCATTCCAACGCCTCGATCTCCTCCTCAGGCTTCATATTTTTTATCAATGTACACCATTGATTAGCTTCACCCTCCATATGATAAGCTTCCAAGAGAACCTTCTCTTGTTCAGAAAATTGAAGGATGGAGAAGATCTTTTCAATGGAGTTGATCTATTGTTCAGCGATCGTGGGATCAGATGATCCACTAAATGTAGGAGGCCTTTGTCTCATGAAGCTCTCGATAGGGACTTGTTCTTTCTAAGGGAAATTTTGACATTCCTCTTGACCCATGTTTCTATTCAATGTATGAGTTATCTGAGAGTGAAGCGTGACAACGTTCGCGATTCCCGATCCCATTGGATTTGGCATCTCATTAGTACAATCATCACACTGATCTTCACATAGGTTGTTAGCCCAAGTCCTCCTATTACCGGTCATTGGCTGGAATAAAAGGAATGTTAGGGGTAACACATAAAGGGTAATCGAAAGACAAAAGTTGATTAATTATAAACAAACATTCATTTCCTTTACTCATGAGTCTATAGGCTTCAATCTAACCCTTTCATGATCTACTTTCTAACATATATTCTAAGGGGAATTTATTTTTGTAATTCCCTTAATAAGTGTTCATACTAAGCTTGTGATATTATCAAAACATATCCCTCGAGAGTTTCATAACCAAGAGTGCATCAAGGCTCGTTGTCATGCACCGGTTCCCATTCGATTCTATTTTAAAGCATTGTTATCGGGTTTTACCCCTAGGATACATCTGTACCAGAGCCACCTCTACCTGCTCGTATCCAGAGAGAGATGTATTTGATTGATAAACCACTTAATCAATACTAACCAAAACATAGGGACGTTTTTATTGTAATTATTCTTGTATCTAAGGCTTTACTAGGGTTTTCTAATCCTAATCCCAAAAATAACCAAACCTATCCTCTGATACCAACTATGACAACCCTAATTTTTATTACAACTTAAACATGATTTATTACATAAAACATCACTTGATACAACAAAGAATATCGAGAGGTTTAGTGTCTTTGGGGATTAGGATCATTACATAAAAACATAAAACATTAAATACAACATCTTTATTGAAAACATCATTTACATGACCACTACATTCCTTCGTACTTAGCATTGCATGGGATAGCCTGAGGACATGCATAAGAAAAGGGTGAGCTATAAAGCCCAGTAAGGGAGTACACATGGAATAAAATGAGGAGTAAAATACATGTTAGATAATAGTCATATCAATAGGGAATAAGAAAAACATGAACATAAAGGAATGATAAATCATGATAATCATAACATGGAAATGTGGCAACAATACATAACATGGAATTAGCATGAGGCAAGGCCCATTGCACATGAAGCATGTGTAAATCCTCATTGCACATAAATAATGAGTAAACCCTCGTTGAACTTGAATTAGCAAGAGTAAACACTCATTTTACATGATGAATCATGATACTATACTTTACCCAATGCATTGGAGCGCTATAAGGGTGCACCCTTCTTAAAAATTTCATTTCACGCATAAGTGTGCCACATGGATCATAAAACATGGATTCATAAAACATAATCATTTATTCCAAAATAATGGAATGTGGAATTAATAAATGAAACATTATAATAAATAAGTAAATGCGCATAATGGTGAATACCCTTGATGGAGAAATGGGCATGGTATTCACTATACAATGGCATAGGCTTAGAAAATCGGTGTGATTTCGTCAGTGTAACGGCATGACATAAGAATTCATAGAAATGGTTGAAGAGAGAGAAAGTGGTTCCTCATCATATTTACATGTAATGGAAAGTAAGGAGGTCATATGGATACATTTCCCAACAATTGTAAAGGAATTTAGATTCATGATACAAAAATATTGATTGAATGTAAATGAGGAGAGAGAAATTCCTTTCGGAATTTTGGCATAGTAACGGGTGTACATGGGATGAATTTAACGAGAGATAAAGGGGTATCCCATCATTAAAACATAAAGAGGAAAGTATGAGGGTGGTGCGAAACCATACCCTAACATTCATAATTGAAATTAATAGAGAGAAACAACATAAATAAAATTGGAAAAAAATGAGAAAGGAAGAAAAACCCCTTACTTAGAAGTGTGCTTCCAAAGGCTAGAGAGAGGCATGTCATAGGCTTATTGGGTGCTTGGGGAACCTTGGGAGGATTCTAGAGAGAGTATGTCCGAGTTTTGACGAACTAAAAAGGCTTTTAGTGAGGAGGATGTGGGATCTTGGGTGGGTTATATAGGAAAGGTGAGGGAATTGTTTATTTTTTAGGTTTGGGACCCCTTATATTAAATTAATCCAAACCACAAACAAACCAATGGTATTTGCCCATGGTTTTTGGAAAAGGGAAAATGAAAATAATATTTTATAAGTCCAAGGTCCTAAATTCTTAAAATATTAGGGTTGCTTATGTGGAGGTGAGTCATACTCCCATGGAAATTAATTTAAAAAGACAAGGTGTTTAATAAGTCATGAGGTTACCATTAATGCTTTGAAAAGTAATCCAAACAAACCCAAAATCACATTATTTTAATGTTAAAACATATATTGGCCGATCATAAGGATTATAGTATTTTATTACATCACTATTGGGTCATTAGGATGTCATAAAACACATTATATATTAAAACGGTATTTAATTTTTACTCAAAAATTGGAATGTCTCAGAAAATTATGAAAAATTCACCGTTTGGATAATTTAGACAACCGGATTACAAAAATAACATTTATTTTATCTAAATAATTTTCTAAATATGTTAATTTTCACTTTTAAAATAAAAACTGACATTTATAAAAATTCACGGTTTTTGACAAAAATGGCTTTAAAACCTTAATAAAAATTATAATTACATTCATAAAATTACATGATCATTTCCATATAATAAAAACTAATCTAATAATAATAATATTTTATTAAAATATTATTTAATTCAAAAATCCATTAATTTAATAAAATATATTTTTTAATTAAATAATAACTAAAAACACCATTTCTAATTTAAAAACTATTTACAATGTATCAATAATGAAAAGAAATTATATTCATTATTATATAAAAAACTAATGTACATGAACATAGTACGATCGATTTGTTACATTACCCATTAAAACAGCCACCTAAGACCTTAGGGTTAGATGTGTAATGGTGACAGACTCTTGGGGTGGCTCGGATAACATCGCTCGAGTGGTAATTTCTATCAACTTCCACTTATCCCATAGATAGTCATGTTCGAGCATGACATGGTGAAGCTCATCTTGGGCTTGGTCAAGAGTGAAGCCCAAGGACGCCACCTCTTTTTATAGCTCTGATAAATGGGCTTCGTATGGGGTAATTCTACTGGATGAGGCCATCACTTTCTTTGTCTAAGTAAAATTGGATGTGTTAAAGCCCTATATTTATACTAATCATGTGATCACTATTCAATGGATATAAAAGTAACTTTCACAATTCATATCATAAAAACAATGAATTTGACATTTTATAAAAACATTTTATATAAAGATACATTTAATAAGATCAAGATGGATTTTCCATTAATGAAACTTTGGGTTGTTACAATCTCGCAAAAAATTAAAGCCTTTTGGGGAATTTTATTTCTCTTGAAATTGTACCAAACTTTTGGAAAGTGGGACATGATTGATAGAACTCATGTGAGTCCTTGAAGAGTGTATGCCAGAAGAATTCAGAGTCTATGACCTTTCAGGAGGTCCTTTGTGGTCCAAAGTGGCCTCCACTAGGCATTTTGTGACAGAATTCTAAAATAAAGGATTGTTCATCTTTATCAACACATTTCTTAATTACCATGCCTGCCCCAGTTTTCCAAAGTTTATTTTCTACCCAAAATTGTGTTTTGAATCTCTTTTAACATTCATTTTCGGTTCTTTTGAAAAAATTTCAGGAAAAACACAAGAAACCAAGTAATTTACAATTGGGGCATTCTATGGTAACTTTGGAGAGAGTGATGAAAGGTTCTCAGTGGGGAATTCAGGATTGATGATTTCAGAATGAGAAGAATTATAAATCCTACTCAAGTGATAAGCCACATGGTTTTCTCTTCCTGGTCTATCTTTTATTTCAAGGTCACACTCATGGAGCATTAGGATCCATCTTATTAGCCTCAGTTTGGAATCAATTTTCTTGAGTATGAACTTTATAGAAGAATGGTCTGTAAAGATGATGATTTTGGCACCTAATAGGTAAGGACAGAATTTATCTAAGACAAAACAACTGCTAAATGTTTTTTCCAGTGACAGTGTAGTGATATTGAGTTTCAACCAATGTTTTTGAGGCATAATAGATGACATGAGGAATTATTTCTCTTCTATGACCAAGACCAACCCCAACAACTCTATCAGAAGCATCACACATCAATTCAAAGTGTATGGACCAATCTGGGGGTTGGATTATCAGGGCAGATGTGAGAGAAGTTTTGAGTTCAATGATGGATCTCTTGCAAAACTCATCGAAATGTAAATTGAAATCATTTTGTAGTAACCGAGTGAGTGGGAGGGAAATTTTACTGATGTTATGGATGAATTACCGAGAGAAACCAACATGACCGAGGAATGCACAGATGTCTCAAATAGAGTTGGGTTCAGGAAGTGATTAGATCCCTTCAATTTTGGCAGGATCAACTTCAATAACATATTTTTAATCAATGTACCCTAGAAAAATCCATTTGCAACCATGAAGTGACATTTTTCAAAATTTCACACAAGGTTACACTTGACACACTTTTGGAGGACTAGAGAGTGTGAATTCAAAAAAGATTCAAATGACTCACCATTAATGGTGAAGTCATCCATGAAGACTTACATGGAGTTTTCAATGAATTCTGAAAATATACTCATCATCTACCTCTAGATTGTTGCTGGAGCATTGAAAAGTCCAAAAGGCATTCATCTATATAAATATGTTCTAAAGGGGCATGTGAAAGTAGTTTTTTCTTGGTCCTTAGGTGTGATTAGTATTTGGATGTAGCCAGTGTATATATCAATAAATCAATAGTATGTCATTCTAGCTAATCGATCTTGCATTTGATCAAGGAATGGAGGAGGGTAGTGATCTTTTCGGGTTTCAACATTCAATTTTCTATAGTCGATGCACAAACTCCATTTGTTCTTTACTCGAGTTGTGACTACCTCTCTATGTTTATTTTTGACAACAGTTATCCCACCCTTCTTAGGTACAACTTGAATTGGACTAACCCATTCACTATTAGAAATTGGGTAGATAATACCCGCTTGAAGAATCTTGGTGATCTCTTCCCTAACAACCTCAAGTATGAGTGGATTGAGTCTTCTTCGTGGTTGTCTAATTGGTTTGGATGACTCCTCAAGATAGATGTGATGCATGAAAAGGGCAGGGCTGATCCCTGGTATGTCACCTAGGGTCCATCCTAAGGCCTTTTTGTTTTTCTCTAACACTTGAACAAGTTTGGACTTCTTCGTATCGATAAGTGAAGATGAGATAATGACATGATAAGAGTGATCATATAAAAATTTGCATATTTCAGGTGTTCAGGAAGAGGTTTCAAATCAGTATCATATTTTCATTGTGGGATAGAAAACTCTAGAATGGAGGAAGGGACTTTATTTGCTTCAAATTCATTCTCTTTAATACTTTCCAAGGTGGAGCAGTAGAGATCAGAGTTGATGTGTGATTCAAGAGAGTTTTCAAGTTCCTCTATATTGTTGGAGTATATGAAGGAGATTTCCACATAATCATCACCATTTATGAATTTGTTAATCATGGTGCAAATTTCACAAGATCCATTTTCATTATAAAATGAAGAACATGGTAGATTGGGGTTCTATTGACTCTTAGAAGTTTCCTCAGATGCATGGATTGAGAATGAAGAGTGATCCTCCGATGGGTATCACATTGCTTGGAAAATGTTGAACATGACCAGTTGGTCACAAAATTACTTGGATAAGATTCATGAATGTAAATCAATCTTGGTTATAGCAGTCATGAGGAATGGTATTCTTATTATTAGGGGATATCGAGAAGAGTTTTTCTCCACTTCCATGTCAAGGACATAGAAATTAGCAGGGAAGATAAAATCATTGACTCGGAAAAAGGACATCCTCAATTATTCTCTCAGCACTGGCTATGCTTCGATTGGAAAATTGAATGAATACACCCATTGGATCTAAGGGACCTAGACCAAGGTTGGAGAAGATGGATTTAGGCATGACATTAATTGAGGATCTTAGGTCTATGAGTGCATCATCAAAGTTGGAACTTCCAATTTGGCATGGAACGTTAAAGGTCCATGGATCTTTCCACTTTATGGGAATAGACTGCTGGGTGGAATCATTTTCAATGTTCCTATGTTTCCTCTTGTGGGTACAAAATTCATTATGAAACTTGAAAAAAATTAGGAATCTGTTTGATGCCATCTAATAGGGGAATGTTGACTTCAACACGTCTAAACATGTCATGAATTTCAGGATCAGGTTTAAATTACTTCTTTGGATAAGAAACATCTTGAGGAAATGAAATATGATTTTTAAGTGGAATGGAAGGAAGTGATGGAATGGATTCAGATACCATTTCAATTTTATTTTTCTTTTAATTTTCAAGGTCATCATTCAAAGGAGGGTTGGAAGACTTGTCTTTAGGCATAGAAATTTGATTTCCCTATCTAAGTGATATTTCACTTACATTACCCTTGGGGTTGGGTAAAGGTTGAGCTGGATGTTGGGAAAAATTGGATGGTTGCTGCTGACTAAGGTGGGATTCATGTTGACCAATTTGGGTTTCAATGTTCTTAAGTCTAGAACGGTTGAATGAAGAATGATCTTCCACTGCACTTTCTCATGTTTTCTTAGAAGAATAGGCTTTTCTGGGATTGGGATTACCATGATTTTGGTTCTTGGGAAAGATATTGTATTGGTTTTGGAATTGGGAAGGCTCACTAGGATAATGGAATCCAGGTGGAGGATTGTTCCTTTGAGTTTGAGGAAGAAAAGGATAAGGTTTTTGGAAGTTACCAACACCTTGACCATATTGAAACTTGTTTGGGTTTTGAGGGGGGAATTGAGAGGGATGAGATATAGGATTACCATACCTAAGCCCTTGGTTATAAGAAGAAGATAAGGGCTCAGAGTGAGGTTAGTTGAAGTTTCTAACAACGTGACCTAATAGTTGTGGGTTGGTGTTCCGCTGAGCATATGCTGCATTAAGCTCTATTGGTCCAAATGAATCGGATTGATCCTTTTGAAATTGTGGACATGTGTCAGTTGGATGAGATGGAGAGTTGCAGATTCTAGAGTTTTTGACAGGTCTAGGAAACGTTTATTGTGGAGAAGACGAGGTTGGGGATTTGGATGCCACGACTAGTTGTCTCACAAGACCCGTATGTTCATTCATCCACTCGGTCATCTTGTTTGGATCAATTGATTGATTATCTTGGGCTTGTTTTACATGAGCATGTTCTTGAGTATGGAATTGTTGTTTGTTTTCAGCCATGTTATTTATGAGATATCTTGCTCCTTCAGGAGTTTTATCAACAAGTGCACCGCCACTTGCGGCATCTATGAGAGTTCTCTCCATATCCAATAACCCCTCATAGAAGTTTTGGATGAAGAGTGGGTTAGGAAATTGGTGATGTGGGTAGGTTGAAAAAATATTTTTGAACTTCTCCTAGTACATAGGGAGTGACTCATTTGGTAATTGACATATACCACTTATTTTCTTTCGGATAGAAGTAGTACGAGAAGCAGGAAAGAATTTCTCTAAGAAGAGTTACTTCATGTCTTTCCATTTGGTTATGGAACCAGGAGGTAGGTAGTAAAGCCATTAAATAACAGTGTCAGCTAGGGAGAAAGGGAATGCTCAAATTTTGATTTGTTCTTAAGAAACCCCTTGAGGATTCATGGTAGAGCACACCACATGGAACTCTTTAAGGTGGAGATGTGGATCCTCACCGACTAGCCCGTGGAAATGAGGGAGAAGATGAATCCAACCCGATTTGAGTTCGAAGTCAGCTTCTGTGTTTGGATATTGAATACCAAGAGGTTGGTAATTAATATCAGGGAAGCATGTTATTTAAGGGTTTTTCCCCTTGGATTGTCCATTTCTAATTCAACTGGCTGGACAAGGACTGGTTCTTAATTATATGATTATCTCTTATATTACTCCTAAGTTGGCGAATTGTTCGCTCAATTTCAGGGTCCAATAAATATGAGGGATTATTTGGAAGGATACGTAGTATTCGGAGAGATTTTTGATGAAAGAAGAAGATGGGTTTTTATTTTTATTTTTTTAGTTTATGATTTTTATGAGAAGACGGGTTTTTCATTGTGTTTTTTTAAAAATTTTTTAAATTTGGGTTTCTTTTGGTTTTTTATTAATATAAACAGAAACTAATGAATACTTAAAGAACCATCCCCGGCAATGATAAAATTTTAAATGCATTTCCTATTGTTGCCTATCGACCGATCATGGTTCCGGTGCTCTGTTAATGTGTGTAGAAGCACTCGGGTTGAATCCTCGGCGATGATACTTTGTAATAGTCGTTTGTTCATATTGATTTTATTTTGATAAGGGGGGTTTTTATTCATAGGTTAATTGAAATGATTCATTGACTATAATTGATTTAAAAAATTGATAAATATTTGTGTGGGTTCATTATTAGGGAGTTAAGCTTGTGATATACTTGAGCATTGCTTTATATTTTATTTAAATTAACACCCACTTCACAAAGTTGACATCGATTAGAATTCCTTAGTGTTAAAACTTTAATCCAAGATTTAACTTAACTTGGATTATAATATCAATCATTAAATGTTTTTGGTAGTGTGTTTTTGGTTCCAATGAACCATGTAAACCACATTCTAGACAAAATATGTCATTATTCCAATACATATTAAATCCAACATACATAATGTTAAATTTGCGAATAGTCATCGAGTAAATACTCTCAATCACTTAACATCCCTAAATTTTGACTCACCCCAATGATATACTTACTCATAAATTTTGGTGTTTAATTGTTTGTATATAATAATTATGATGATAAATTAAGAATAGAAGAAAAAGAATGGGATTAGAAAAGATTGGTACGTCTAACACACACACACACGAACAATGATGATAATTAAAAATGGATTTTCGATTGAATGAGGAAGAAAAAGAAGGGAATGAGATTAAACTGAATTTAAACTATTTTAAGAACATTAATATTAAACTACTGATGGTATATGAGAGTAAGAGAAATTGAAGAATAAACTTTCATTAAAATATAATTACAAACATAGAGACTTACAAGGTTACAAAAATTAAGAACACAGAAGTAAGTGAAAACAAAGAGAGGTGGAAAGGTATCTCAAGTGAAAAATTGAGTATGGATGGTCCTCCCAAGCCTTTGGAATGGCTTTGGTCGTGCCAATATGTTCTCCTCTCTTCCAAAATTCCAACCCCTATCAAGGAGAGAAGGAGAGAGTATTTATATGCCAAGGAGAGGACTGTATGCATTCCCAATCTGTACCTCCAGTTTTATCGCCCAATTGGATTTTCAGACAACCGAATCTAGAGAAATATTATTCTTCAAAGTTGTAGATAATAAAATCTTCCGACTTCTGTAAAACATTGGAATAATTTGGACCTATGTAGCCAAAATTATGGCAGGATGATTAAACAATTATAATCTTTCCATTTCAATCCAGTCATTTGACGTCCAAATTGTGAAAGGGTTTTTGAATATGAAGATGCCTTCAAAGCCGAATGATTTCTTCAACAGAGTCGGTTGTATATATCTCCTATTACACACTGAAAAATATCAGATCAATTTGATTCTTACATCATGAGATATGTCAGGACTACTATAATGATTTTAATTATGGCCATAATGGTGGGCAGGACTTCAATGCTTCATTTGGGAACATTGTTCTTGGAGCTGGGACTTGAAATTTCTATCCAATACTCTTTTATTTATCCCAAGAACTTTGGAATAGAATAAAAAAAATTGGACTTCCTGATTGAGCCCAGAAATTAAATCGTCATGGGTTGTCCAGTCTCATTATAGATTCTGTAGGCCTCCTTGTGTTGTCCATATGAGACATGAAATGAAAGAATTAACTCTTAATCCCTTCTAATTAAATGTTTTATATTGAATTAGGAATACTAAAAACCACGAACCACTAAATTTGGATCAGTATGGTGAGAGTTATAAATAAAATAGTTAACTTACTCAATTGGACTACTTCTAAAAATGATCAAAAATTAGACATAGTATTAAAACATTAATATTTCACACAAATAATGCACATTTTATATAAAATCAGTAAATGGAGTATATAACAAGTCATGAAAATATTAATAACATCAAATAGATTAGGACTAACCATAATATCCTTCACTCAAGTAATCATTTCATTTTAAATCTTATAAGAAAACTATTCATCACATCCAATGTTATCTTAGTTCATTATCATTTATTCCAATGAATAATACCATACTTAATTGTTTGAGAAATAGTAATCATTGTAGAAAATAGTATCATCTTGTAAAAACCCCTTATCATATATAGAGTCCACGATACCTTTTTTTTAATCCATGAATCCATAGGATTATCCTAGATCATTCATATTTATCATCTATCTAAATAATTCATGATGGTTTATAATATGTTTCCAATTTCCAATGTATATCCTATTAGAGTATCAATCTACATGTGAAACAAGGCCTCTTTTTGTGTACCAAGTGATTATTGTGTCTATTAAAGTCACCTTTTTGGAATTTTTACTATTATAAAACTCTATTTTAGAGACACATACATTTATAGTATCATTATAGGGACGTAATTTCAAGGAAACCACTTTATAAATTTTCAAATTTCAAGGATATTTTTATATTTACTTAGTCAAACAAAAATTATACATAGATGTATCCCTAGATATTTCCATATAAATATCATTTAGGATATCACTATTATTATCTCATTCTAGTGTATAATAGGTAAAGAAATATTTCCTCTTATTCCAACTATAATGACCCATGATTTACTTACATATATATTATATATATTTATATAAATTTTCAATATATTTCACAAAAACATGCCCTAGAACCATAATAATTTAGTGTATTTAGAGACTAAGTACACGATATTTTAAATTGGGTAAGGATCTTCAACATATCCCACAATGATCTTCACCTATAGTACTCAGAACAATAATACCCTACATAAAACCATTCTTCATAACCTAGATAAGAAAAATACAAGGAACAATGAGCTCAGATGCTCAGAAAGGGTAAATAATTGAGATACACAAGCATTATATAAATATAATGGTTTGAGAACATTAGTATACCATTTGAAAACCACACCCTTTATTTCAAAGAACATAATCTAGAGTCATAGAATAATTAATGGAAAATAATTAGACATGAATCAAAATGAAAAAAAATATCATGATCCATAATAGAATAACATTGAAATAAGACAAAACAATTTAGCATACACACATGAATAGAAAATAATTTCCAAAGTAGTGATGGATCACTAATAGTTATATCATAGTTGAATGGGTTGACTCACCGAAACATCATTGTAGTCAAAGTTCAATAACATGAAAATAATAGTATAAAAATTCTGTTAATGAACTAGGTTCACTTCCCATTAATTTCTTATCTATCTAATGAGATATTAATCTTTACCCAATGAATTTTAGGGAGATATATTTCCCACAATTACATAATAAAAATAAAACTTATATGTTTAATAAATAATATAAAACTGGTAATATCATAACCCATTAAATGAAATTGAATTCATAAAAATTCAATATTTTTATAACCTATTGAAAACTTATTATTTTCATAATCATTTGATCATTTCTTTATTTCACAACTAGTGGAGAAAGAAACAAGTTTCATAACAGTTTTATCCTGGTATAAACCATGGAAGGGAACCAGGTTTGAAAATCATATTTTTATATTCAGAAATTCACAAAATGAATAATAATGATATCCTAGTTTCATATCACATTTGAAAAATAAAATACATCAGAGGAAGTCGCATTAGGTGGAATGTTATTTTTAATGATCATTGGGAACATATCTTGAGGAAAATAACTTCTAGTTATAAATACATTTTAAAAATAATAATTCTTAAAAAAATTGGAAATTGTTTTATTTTAAGATAATCTCTAAAAATTAAAATTGAATATTAAATGTAAATAATGGTCCTAATTGTATAAAATCCCATTTATTTTGTACATGTTAAAAGAAGGATTTCTTTTACAGTTTTAGTAAAACCAAAATTATATTTTTTTGGAAAATAATATAAATATTACTATCAATTTTTTTAAAGAAATAATACATGGTTAATAATTTCATTAATAATAAAATTAAATATATTTAATAATAATGAAAAATTCTTTAGAAAACATGTTTTTTGATGGAATGTGGTTTTTGAACGAAGTGATAAATAAATATAGTTTTTCATATGTAGTTCATATAATTTAATTTAAGTACCAAAGATTGGAAAATTGTATTCTAACATTAAAATATCATTAAAAACTAATGCTATTAAAATTTAATGATAATTATTTATAGTAATATTATAATATTTAAAAATTGGAAACATAGTCCTAAATAACCTTGTTAAATGATGACATTGTAACATAAATCCCTTACCACATTGGTTACTATAGAAACCTAATCCACATTAATGGGATATACTAAAATGGATATATAATCCCTCTAAAGTTCAGGAAAAAAATTATAAATTAAATTGATGGGAAGTTATTATTACTTAGAAGAAATTGTTTGTGAATATGGAATATGACTCATAAAAGTAAAAATTGCGACCAAAATCACTTAACACTTTAGTAATATTTTTAATCATAATACAACTATATCGTAACTTCAAATGAAACATTTAATATCATGAAAATGCGAATAATAAATATATCACATGTAAAATTCTCCTTATATAAACCCCAAAAAAATAAACAAGTTGTGAATTTGTATATGTCTACCAGAAAAAAAGTGGGAATAAAAATCCATTACCTTATGTCTTGAAATTCTTCATATATGTTTGAATATACCATTTAAAAATATATATTTATTATAAATATATCATAGAACCACACACACACACATATATATAATAGCAAATACTATTTACATATGACCATTTATTAAACGTTTATTTTCAATTCCATGTTAAAATCACATTTTGGGTAATAATCACTCTGTTTTCCATATATATTTTAATTTTTAATTATTGGTATTCATACTTTGGTCAAAATTCTATAATGAAAAGAATAAAAATCAAGAAATAATTGTCAAATGTATACACAAATTATAATTTTGACTCAAATTTTGGAAAATTGTTTTTGTAAATGAAATATGTAACAATCATGGAGATGGTAGGTTGTAAATAAAAATGTGAAATGATTCCATTTTTCCACGATCGTTATGGAAATGAGGTAAAAAATATTCTATATTTGTATAATTATAATATATCATAAAAATATTATTTTTTAAAATAAACATATACATATTATCCATGTGGTGTGGAGATTAATAGAGAGTCACATACCATTGTGAAGACAATAGTCTACACATACACGAAAGACATTATCTTCATTAAGTGAGTTAAAAGGTATGAATTAAAATGATATAATATATTATAATAAGGATAAATATGTATTTAAATTGTTATTATTTATTTTATATAAACTATATTCATTAAATTTATCTTTATTATCATCAATGTAAAGAGTTGGTGTAAATGAATCACATCTCTTCATGTGGTAGAAGTTTACTTAACACACATGTGACATTACTCTAACCTGGGAGATTGGAAAGTGAAAAATTCAATATATCACATAATGAATCCATAGGTATATTTATTTAATATATATCTAATATATAATATATATCTTTTATCAAACCCAACCAAGATAGGTGGTAATGGGAGAATTAATGACATCAGTTCGTATGGTCGTAGTCTATCATACACAGGAATGATGAATTTGTAACACATTTGAAGAAATAAGAGATGGTTTTAGGTAATTACCTTAACATGAAAATTTATAGGTATATTTATTATACTAATGATATTATATCATAATGGTGTAATTATAATTGAATTCTTTTGAGGAGAAAATATATTGAAAATTATTTTTTAATAATCTTACATTTTTATTGGGTATCCTCCTAACAATTTCAGGAAAAGCCTCTCAAGGTCATAATTATCCACAAAATAATGATTATGGGATGTGATAATGGTAATTGGGAAGGTATTTTCTCAGTTATATTCTGCACCAAAAGGGTATTAAGGAGTAGAGAATAGAGGAGAGTGCGCCTCCTTTTATAAATGTGTTGAGGGGCACACTTGTAATTTTTTAAAATAAAAATTGTATAAAAAAACATTTTCTCATGCGAAAATTATTATTCGGAAATATATTATGGAGTAATAGATATTATAGGTTCTATGAGTGTCCATAAAATATATTTTTGGAAAAATATGAGGTGATTTTATCCCTTATATTTATAATTTTACCCCTATTAAACCAACTTTTACCGTAAACATGATAATTGATTTTTAATATTTTCACAATTCCTTTAGGTAAATAATTATGATGAAAGTATTAGGTAAATTAAATTTTAATTATTAAAAATATTTAATCCATTTTTATAAATTCAATTCAAATAAATGGAAAAATTAATGTTAAAATAAAACCCTACATACGAGAATAAAAAATTGGGTTTTTAATTAAAAATCTTCAAAAGATCATAATTTTTTTATTCCAAATTTTGGAATGAAAATTATTCAAATGATGTGAATTCAATTAATATATATATATATATATATATATATGTTATAACTAATTTAACATTTAAACTATATTAAAATATAATTTTACATTATCAGATATTTAAATGAAAATGCAGGCTTCAATTAAAATTCAGTATTTTTCACTATTCATCAAAATAATAAACAGTTTAGAATATTATCAAACATTATCCCTAAGAAAATTTTCATATTATTTTTTAAAAAATTATATTTATTTTTTTAAAATAAATTTTCAAAATCATTTAAATATTATTTTTTGGAAATAAGTGGGATAAAAGTCGACAAAAATTTTTTTAGAAAAATGGAACTTTAAGTGTAAAAAGGGATTTATTATAATTTATTGTCTTCAAAATTAATTAGAGTAATTTTTAAATGTAATTTTAATATATTATATATCAATTTAATTAAAATAATTCACCAAAATATTGTTTGATTTTTTGATGGAATACATGTTTGTTTACATACAGAAATTTTATTGGAAAAATATTACATTTATTTTTCATTTTTAATTATATTGTAACTAGAGAATAAATTTTATGTAAATTTTCAAACAATATATTTTCATAATTTAGTAAATAATATTCGTACCATAAATTCAAATTTCTAGGTAATATCTATTATATAATAATATTTTAATAATATTTCATGATTCATTTAAACTAAATGTTTTGTGTAATTCATGATAAACTCAGTGTTATGTGTAGAGAGAAATATTAAAAATATTAAATTTATTGGCTGAAAAATGAAATTTTTTTGGGTGTGGAAATTTTTTTATTGACATCACCCTTATTAATTATTTTATTGGTTTATTATTATTTTGGTCAAGTAATGTATTGAAATTAACTTTCATGTTTCATTTATATAGTCAATAGCATTCCCTATAAATAGTCACATTCATGTGATCCTTATATCTTAAATGATCCCTAAATATCAAAATTATTTATCATGACATGGTTATTCCTTAAATCGTATATCATTTTTTCATATGGAGTTCCACATAAAATGTTATTTTTATATCGAGGGAATGATTCATAAATATATAATATTTACTCAATACGGAAGTTTGATTTTAAAGAACATAGTTCATGAATTAAATTGATTATTCATTATATTGTTAATTATTTTGAAATGATTTGACTGGTAAGTCTCATTATTATATAACCCCTTGATACATTTTTATTCTCATGGAAAAAATTAGTAATCTAGAATTAAATGTGTTTATACCATTAGATTTTAAACCGTATTGTGAAATGTCTTTATGAAAGACATTTAATGTTCTTCATAACATGAAATCATTTAATTTAGAATTTTCTCCATTAGTAATTTTTTTATTATTATCCATGAGGTTTTTAGTGTGATATTATCTCTGGATGTATTTCATTATCAATTTATTAGTTAAATGGAATGTGTTTTTATTTATCATTACATATTTATTATGCCTTATATTATCAGTATAGTGATTTTATTTAAAGGGAATGTTTGTTTAGTTATTTAGATTTCCATATTGATAATTCATTATCTTATCCTAATATTCATTTTATTTAAATGGAATGTTTATTCAAATATTTATCTTTCTGTATTGATTATTCATTATCCTATCAAAATAGTAATATTATATAAATCGAATGTTTTATGGTTTTTTTTTCATTTTCATGTGGATTATGCTTATTGATTCATGGTAGATCCATTATAATTGTCCCTTATTGAGAATTTGATGTCACTATTATTTTTTATATATCCCCAGGAATCCAAGTAGTATACAATGATTTATAAGAAATGTTATTTTTATGGGTATAATTTTACACTCCAAAAAATTATGTTGTAATATTTTATTTCAAATAATATATAGTATTAATATATACATCTAATTTACCAAAAAAATAAACTATTTAATAATTCGGGATGTGATTCATTTTTTCTTACACCAATGTAATAAAGTATGACACTTTCTCTGGGATACTAAGGTAAAGGTACCTATAGTGGGTGTAACACCCAAATATTTTAGGAGATAGATTATTTTTAATTTCTATGATGTCTTGTTTTGTATGATATACTAAGATTATATTGTGCTATATGCAACACCATATTATCTTGCAGTATACACAAATCTATACATGTCTTGTGTTACACAAAATTTCATGTTCTTTTGATAGACTTCATTTCATTCAACACTAAGTATAGATTTTGTTCAATTGATAAAATAAATATTCCCAGATTATTTTATATATAATATCTAAAGAATCATTCACTACACGCAACATTTACATGGATTTCATTACACACAAGAGAGACCTTCCATTACAGCTTTCGTTATATGCAATACTGAGTATCAATAAACAATAATATATTATTAAAATGTAATTATTTAATGGGATATAAACTAGATGTTATGAATAATATTAACCATATTTAGAATATTTACATAAAATTTAAATTCATCCGATATATTTTCTAGAAACTGATATAAGAACAAAATCATTTTTCAGATTAAATAATTACTTTTAAAAAATATATATTTCGGCCTTTTGATGGATAACTCATTTAAAATATATATTTTGACACATTATTATATTCAATTTTATAAGAAAAACTTTTTTAGTGAGTAATATAAAAATTTACTTTGGTTGAATTTTTTGTATTTTTATAATAAGTTTCATTTTTTCGATAAATATAAAAAAGTACTGATTGTTTATTTTAATGTCATTAAATAGTAAAATTATTTATTTGATTAGTTTTAAATTTTAATTTGATTTTTATCCAATTAGTGTTTTTGAAAATGATTATATAAATGAATTTATTATAATAACATTTTTTATATAAAAATCGCCATTTTTCCCAAAAAATGTTTTTTTGACATTTTAACAATTTTATTTAAAATATAATTCTAAAACATATGTTTATTAAATTTTGAAAAATGTATGTTAAAATTTTATTCATGAGTTCATAGTAAGGTTTTTAGGACTTTTTTTGTTTTGACCAATATGAATAATAACCATGGCAAATTTTATTACCCCGGTAAAGGGTAAATTATGTAATTTGGGTTAAAAATAAAACTGTAATGACTATATAATTACCAAATCAAATATAACGATTTTATTTGAGGAATGTAATACATGCCTTAACATTTAAGGTTCTAAATTATGTCATTTAATGGACACTTTTACATGAAAATGACATAAATAATATTTAAATCAATGAAAGACATAATGTGTCATTTTCTTTTTCATTAATATCTAATATGTATTCACATATGAAAAATTGGGTGATATAAATTGATATAAATTGTAATTTTTAACTTAATAAACATATTTTCCTCTAATATAAATTTATTCATGGAATTTGGGAGCCATTTGGGAGATATTATGGTATTTATAATATTTAATGTAATGAACATTTCAAGATATCACATTCATGTTATAAATGATATATTAATTTTAAAATAAGGTTACACAGTAGAAAAAATAGTCTATAAATACTTATTTGAATTATTAAATGTTTATATTTTTCATGGTAATTTATATTAAATTTTTACGAAAGAAATAATTATATTAATGTTTTATATATTAATGAGAGAAAAAATTAATTAATTGATGAAAAATAAATAAACTAATTTTTATTAAAATGATAATAACGATTAAATGGAAAAAAACTTTACCAAATTTTATTGGTCTAGAATATATCGAACATAACCATAAAATGGTCTAGATAAGGACCATTTGGAGCCACAAGGAATATATTTGGACAATTATATTATTTTATTTAAAGTAAGGTTAAAATTATCACATTCATACTTTAATAATTATAAAAAACTTTTATGTTGGATTTTCAAATAGATAAATTCTATTACATATATTATTCTGAAAGAATGTAATTTATATTCATAATAATATTTTGTTTTTAATTTTTCTTTATCAAATATCTATATTAAATAATTACAAAATATTGATGTAAAAATTATTTTACTATGCGAAATATCAAATAAATTTTATTAAAAATATTAAAATAAATAAAATTTTGATAGTTTATTTGTCCAATTATTTATTTATATTATTTTGAAATTTTAGGGATATGATAAAAATATTTGGTTTGAGGATAAGATCTTATCGTGATTTTTTAAACAGTGAATTGAATAGTGGTAATATGGACACAATTGATATTTTTTCAATACAATAAATTATTAATTAATTTTTTAAAAAAAATTAAAAAAATTGATTATTTATTATATGGTCATAAATTTCCTGAAGTTTTAAATTATGATCAAATTGACTGAAAATAAGTAAATATTTCACCCTTTTAATATTAAAATATTAGTTAACATAGTTAAAAATTAAATTAAATAACAATGTTTTAATTAAAATGATAATGATTAAATTGACAAAAAAACATGTATATAATTTATTTTATGACAATATTACAATCATATATAATCATATATTCAAAATTGGAACACTTTGGAGGTTTTTATGTGGGGTTTTATTTTATTATTAGTTAATATTTTGAGGTTTCCAAATGTTTCCCTCATCTCAATTATAAAAAGGCACCTACTCCCTCATTTCTCCACAGATCATTAAGATTTAATGTTCTTCCATACCCTGTCCAATTATCTTCTAAACTTCCTTATTTGCATTCTATAGGTTCTAGTATTTTCAAAAGACTGGCTCTAGCTCCATTAAGAGGTGACCTAAAGAGAGCACGTTAAAGAAGAGGTAATCTCCTCAACTGATTCTTTCATATTTCATTTTACTTATACTTCTACTTCATTAGTTGTGTCATTATAGAATAATAAATCTAGTAGAAAATATATTATTTGATTAGATTATAATTTTGAAACAACAATATTCAACTTTTTATCCATCCTAAGAAATATGAAATCACCACGTGTACGTATGTATGGATTACCGTCTCCACATCGTGGTGTAATATGTTTCCACCACCACCTTAATTGGATGGGTATACAAATGGATGTTATAAATATATATAATTATTATAAAATTAATTCAAAAATATATTAAAAAAGTGAAAATCAAAACCATTCAACAATTATGGGAATGATATCATCGCTTGTGTGTACGTACTGCATACTGTCTCTACAATTCGATGTGATTCGTTCTAAATGATAACCAATAATGAATAATTATATTAATGTGAATAATGAATAAATATTTAATTTATTATGTTAATATAATTTTATAATGAAATAAATATGTCATAATAAAAGAACAAGAACTTATTCGATAGAACGTTCATACGATCTTGAAATAGTTAAAAACCTAATAATGACTAATAATGAATTGTTTCTAACAAACAAAGGATGATAAGAACATATATGATGAACATATTTCTAGAATAATTTTATAACATTATCTAAATCATTATACAAGAGGTTCATAAATATAGGGTGAAAATATGACCTATGGTAATGGATATGTTTTTAATCTCATTTTAATGAAATATTGTTTATACATAAGTATTTAATGGGGATATATTTTTCATCCAAGTCAATTTTTTCTAAAAATGTTTTAAATTAATTTTTATTATTCTTATATTTATGTTAAAATTATTTTTACCCATATTTTACATTTACCGCATGGTATTGAAGGAATTGTTATTTTTTAACATAAGAGGTACTTTTTGACTTTTCCTGTAATGGTATGAGGAGAATGTTTTTTAATAATATGACATGAATGGATATTTTTAGGGTTCATGACACCTTATTTCCGTAAATATTCCTCTATACTATATCAAGTTTATTTTTAATTAATTTTTCTTCTTTAATAATTTCATGACATTTTGAGAATAGATAACTTTTTTAAGATCAAATATTATTTTCCTCTAAAATTAAGAATACGTGTTTTATCAAAAATATTTTCCATCTAAGATAAAGATTTTAAATAGGGTTATGTTTCTATAAATATTATTACTATGATTTGATTGTGTTAATGATGAAATTATTTTTTATATGGATAATGTTATGATGAAATAAAGTTTATGAAACCCATTTTAATAATTGGGTTATGTTGAGATAAATGTTTTATATTTATGTGGAACATTTAAGAATGATTTCATAATGAGATGGGTAGGACAAATATCTCCCTCCAATTAATTGGGTAAAGATAATATCTCATGATATAGACAGAACTATAATTTCATGTAAATCAAGTTAAGTAATATATGGCTTGAACAACAAGTAAATCTGGTTCAGTAATACATGGATGGAATTGAATGTAAAACCAGTTCAGTAAAGGACTTTTTCCACTATGATGGTCTTGGAAGCAATGCAGTGGATACTATTGAAATTATATTATGAGATTATCTATTTTCCAAATTCCATGTTTTATTCCAACTATATGTTAATGACCCTTTATGATTAACGCCTTACATACTACAAAGTATATTTCCATGTCACGTGATTTTGATATTTAATCATTATGTTCATGTTTTTAAATTCTTATGTTTATGTCTTTTTTATGTACTCAATGTTTACCTTTGCTGAGAATTTGAGATCACCATATTTTTTATTTCCTTTCCCAAATTAAAAAGAATGATTTTAGCTAGGGAAAAATGGGGAATATTTTAATGGGAGATGTTGATGATATTTCACCACATTAAAAAATTATGTTTCTTATTTCCAAAGACCTTAAAATGATAAAATCATCTTAAATATATTTATGTCTTGTATTAATTATTTCTCAAAAGAAATTTAATTTCCATGTACATCAATCTTGGGTCATTAGGGTTTTTATTTGAGCAATGGTTCATTGAACCTTTGTAACGAGGATGTTAAGACTTTAGTAATATCTCAAGAGATATTTCTAAGGTATGTATAGGGATGTACCTAAGGTTATGTATAAGTATAGGGTGTCATCCTATAATTATGGGAATAATCATGAATGACCTATAATTGAAACTAATTTGTTAGAGATTGAATGCACTCCCCCTTGATTATATTGTTTTCAAAGTATGATTTTATCCTCTCACACTATTTTTGGGGGTTTAAACAATGGATAGAACCCGAAGGAACCATGTCAATGATAAATTAACTTGTAAATGCAATGATTTTCTTCTAGAACATCCAATTATTTTTGATATGGAATGAAAAATTTTATTTCTATTGTTACACCAGCTATGAATCATTCTAGACTACCAAATTAGAAGAGAAGGAAATGACATTATATTAAGTGTTTTATGATGCAATATCCTCCTTCTATCAGTGGTTCATTTGATCCACTTGTTTTATAACAATGGATCAATACAATTGAAAAGATATTTTCCATCCTTCACATTTTGGATCATGAAAAAATCATTTTAGAAATATATCATTTAAAAGGTGAGGAAGACCAATGGTGGAATCTAATATAGAATACATATCAGCAAGATGAAATTGAATCCATGGAATGGGAAGAGTTTAAGAATTTTTTTTTTCAATTAGTACTTCTCTCGTACTATTCAAACAACGATGGAAAATGAGTTCCTTGAACTTAAAAAAAGGATGATAAATATGTTTGTATATATGAGGAGAATTTTACAAGACTTACAAGGTATGATTTTGGATTTGTTATCTAAATTGAATGTTATGTTGACTGATTCTTCAGTGGATCAAAACTAATTCCTTGATGTGCATTAGCTATAAGAGACCTTAGTAGTTTGGAAGAGATTGTGTGTTGTTCTATCAAGTTAAAAATGGAAATTGGTGCTACATATCCATCTAATATTTTTGAAAAGAAACAAAATATGGTGTTCAAGGTAAAATCTCAAAAAATGGTGAAAAAAATATGATTGTTTCCTTATGCTCATTTTATGGAATGAAACATGGAGGAGATTGTCATAAAAGGACAATGATATATTACAGGTGTGTAAAAGAATTTCATCGATCCATTGAGAAATGATGTAATGGGAAAAAATTTCTAATGATGTGAATTGAGAAACAAACAAAGAGAATACACCACTTTCACTTCAATGATTAAAGTTCAAAGAAATTAAAAATTATTCTAACCAATGCCCTAATCCAGGGGTTTATGATGATTTACGTCAGCAACCTCTTAAGAAAAATGAAACATGGTAGTCACATGCGATCTCTATTGGTGATGTTGAGTGTGAAAATGAAGTGGTGGAATGATTGTGTTTTGATATAATGGGATTCCAAAATAGTGTTATGGATTCTCATTTATAGTGTTATGGAATATTGGAATATCTATATATTGTTCCACTGTGGATTTTAAAAATTACATGGCATCAGTTACCATTAATAGTGATTGAAATATTTTCGGAAATCACATGATATGCGTATATTGAAGGGATAAGAAGTTAATGACATTTTTCATAGTATTAACGATGTCATGAATGATATAAGGAGAATTGGATATCATGGTTTGAGTATATATAATTTTAAGTATTTTTTATTTGTGGAATGACATAATTTGACAGAATTTAAATTTTCATTAAGGTTCAATGGTAATTTATGTAATATTTCTAGATAATACATGATTAAGGTATTGTCATATTTGGAGTGTGACAACCAAGAACTGCCAAATGAGATAAAAGAGAAAAATGTTAAGTAGATTTAGTTCACCTCTTTCTAATTATTTATATTTTATGTTTTTGGATGTATTGTAATATTTTCCATTTACATTTAGTATAATTTATATTCTGATTGAACATTGTTAGATTAATGTATTATCTCACTATAAGTTGACTTATTGATAGTTCATAACATGTTATAACCTTTTTAGATAGAAATAATGACCTATCATTCTATCACAAGATCTGATAACACTTAATGAATGACAAATTCAACTTCATTTCCTTAAATAATAGATGATGTTGAAATTGCTCAGGTAATGACCAATGGTGAGATTGTACGAAAATCAAGTAAGTATTTATTTACATGAAAAAAAATAATCAATTATAAGAAAATTATCATGAAATTTTTTGTATCCTAGTAAATTATTATCTGATGAATCAGATAGTTCCTTAAATCATCACAAATTTATGGATTTTTAGTAGTTATATTTTTCCAAACATTATTACCTATCACAATCCATCAGAACATTATGGTATTATTTCTATTATATATCCATTTTTTCACTTCCAAACTATGTTCTCTTGTATAGAAACCCGGTGATGAGTTACTTTGCATAAACATTATGTTTCTAAATTTCTTTTTTAAAATAATGTTTTATTTTTACTTTTTATGATGTGGGTTTCCATGAATGAAACTTTTATTTAGGAAACCATTTATAACCCTAAAAAATTCTATGGAGAAATTAATTTTAAGGGGGGATGAATGTTATACCCCAAGATTTTACAAGATAGATTATTTAAAATTTATTTTATTTCTATTGTTGTGTGCTACATGAATATTATATTTTTCTATACACAACACCATATTAGGTGGAAATATAAAAAACACTATTCTTGGATTGTGTTACACACAATTTCAAGTAATTTTGTTAGAAGTCATTTCATGTGACACTATTTATAGATTTTTTTTTCAATGTATAAAAGAATTATGTTTGGAATATGCTCTATACAACACCAAAGTAATCTTTCACAACACACAACACTAGCTTGGATTGTGTTACATGAAATAAGAACCTTCCTTGATAAGTTGCTTTGTACTCAATACTGAGTTTCACTAAACAATGATATAGTATTAAAATATTATGGTTTAATGAGATATAAACTAGCTGTTATGAAAATTAGTAACCATATTTTTAATTTTATATAACATTAAAATTCATTTTATACATTTTCTAGAACATGATATAAGAACAATATCAATTTATTTGGATAAAAGATGTACTTTTCAAAAAAAAATTGTTTTTTCCAGATTTTAATTGAAAAAACCTTTTAAATCTAGTTTTATACATATTAATATATTTAATTTTTCAAAATAAACATGTTCTTTTAGTGTGGAATAAAAATTGTTTTGGTTGATTTTTTGGTATTTTTCTGATAAGTTTCATTTTTTTTATAAATAGTAATATTACTAATATTGTTATTTTAAAGTCATTAAATAGTAAATTTATGTTTTGGATTTGTCCTAAATATTAATTATTAATTTTTACCAATTTATGGATTTTTAAAATTATTTTATCAATGAATTTATTATATCATCATCTTCCATTTAAAATGGGGTATTTTTCAAAAAAACTGTTTTTTCATGATATTTTAATGTTTTTATTTTAAATATAATTCTGATTTTTTTTTGTAGTATATATTGAAAAATTGATTTCAAATTTATATTTAAGATATCCACATTTGATAATTATGTAGATTTTAGTTTTAAACAATACGAATAGTAACCATGGTAAATTATATTTTCATGATAAAAGGTGAATTATGTAATTTAGGTTTAAAATTAAAATATAATGACTATAAAATGGAAAAAAGGAAAAAAAATTACATGATGAATGGAATTAAACTAGTAACACATTAGGATCTAAATTATATCATTTCATGGACACTAGTCCATGAACAAGTCTTAAATAATATTTAAATGAAAGAATGACACAAAGTTCAATTTTCTTTGTCTTTAATATCAATTTTGTATCCACATATTGAGAAATGGGTGATACAAGCAAATATAAATTTTAATTTTTAACAAGATAAACATATATCCCTAATATAAATTTAATTTTTACGTTTTGGGGCCATTGAGTGATATTATGGTATTTATAATATTTTATTTAATGAAAATTTGAAGATGTCACATTCATGTTTTAGATAATATATCATTCATAAATGAATTTTATAAATAATATAAACTAGAATATAAATTTATAATTGAAATATTCAATGTTTACCACTATCATGGTAATTTATTTTAAAATATTAGGAATTAAATAATATCCACAATATTTTATATATGGATAATTCCAAAATTATTAATTTGATGATAAATCAATAAACTAATTTTTATAAAAATGAAAATAACCATTAAATAGACAGAAACCATTACCAAATTTTATTTTTCAAGTATATATAGACCATAAAAATACAATGGTTTAGTTATGGACCATTTGGATCCCCATGAAATTATATTAGTACAATTATATTATTTCATTTAGGTAATGTTAATGTTTCCACATTCATACTTCAATAAGTATATAATTTTTAAGGCTGGATTTTTTAATAGATAAATTAAACTAAATATATAATTATTAAAGATAGTAAATTTATCTTTATAATAGTATTATATTTTTAATTTTTCATCATTAATTATTTATATTAAATAATTACAAAATATTTATGTAATAATTAATTTATTAAGAGATATATTTATTAAATGTTATTAAAAATACTAAAATTAATATAATTTGGGATAATTAATTTTTAAAATGAATATTATAGATTTTTTTGACACCTTAGGGATAAGATAAAATATTTGGTTCTTGTATAAAATCTTATCTTGGCAATTTAAAAAACCTATGAAACGAATGGTGCCAAAATTGACCAAATTGATATGTTTTCAAAACAATGATTTATTAAATTATTTAAAAATCATAAAACATTTTTATTAATATATAATAATTATTATATAGTATAAATTTTCCTAAACTCTCTATTTATGGTCTAATTTACTTCAAATATGTTAATATTTCACCTTTTTAGTATTTAAATATTTGTTACCCTAGTTAAAAGTTAAATAGAATAACAAATTGTTAATTAAACTGATAATGATTAAATTAACATAAAAATTGTCTAAATTTTTTTTATGATTATATTTCAAGCTTATCTCATATCATCTTCGTAATTGGTACAGTTTGGGGGTTTTATGAGGGGTTTTTTATTATAAATTAATATTTTTGAGGTTTCCAAACGTTCCTCTCACCTCAATTATAAAAGGGTACATCCTCACTCATTTCTCCACAACTAATTAAGACTTAATGTTTATCCATACCATTCCCATTTGACTTATTAACTTCCCTAGTTACATAATAAATGTTCTGGTATTTTCAAAAGGAAAACTCTAGTTCCATTAAAAGTTGATCTAAAGAGAAAAAGTCAAAGAAGAGGTAATGTCATCTACCAATTCTTTCATATTTCATTCTACTTATTCTTATACATAATGAGTTTTTTCATTATTGAATAATAAAAACAATATTAATTATATACAAATATGTTATTATAATTTTTATGCAACCATATTAATCCCTGTACTCATCCTATGAAATATGAAATCACCACACATGCATTAGTAAGTCTTACCGTCCCCACAACAATGTGTAATAAGTTTTTCACAACAACATTAATTGAATGGGTAAAAAAATGGATGATATAAATATATATGATTATTAAAAAAATTAGTATAAAATATATTACAACATGAAAATCAATACCATTAAACTATTATGGGAATTATATTGTTTCTCGTGCGTACGTATGACCTACCGTCTCCACGATGCGATGTGATTCGTCCTACATGATAACCACACAAGAAGATTTATATAAATTTATATAATGAAAAAATATGTTATTTATTATGTTTATATCATTTTATAATGATATAAATATGACCTAATAAGGATAATAATAACTAATTTGACAAAACATGCATACGATCATGAGGGAGTGAAAACCCAAATAACAAGTAACACTGAATTGTTACAAAAAAACGAAGGATAATATGAACATCTATGATGACCATGAATCTCGAATAAGTTAATAACATTATCTAAATAATTACACAGGATGTTCAGACACATTGAAATCATATTAGAACTAAGTTAATGGATAATTTTGCAATCTTATTTTTATCTGAGATTGTTTATATGTAAGTATTTAGAGGGTATATATATATATCACCCATGTCCATTTTTTCTATTTTTTCATAAAATTTTTATTATTCTTATATTTATTTTTAATGAAATTTTGTTTCAAGTTGAGTTTTACCACAGGTTATGGAAGAAAGTTTATTTTATTTAACATACATGGAACATTTTGACTTTTCTAGTAAATGTATGCGAATAATTTTTTTAACTTATACGACATGAATTTATTTTTTTATGATTTAATGACCCCTTATTTCCATTAAGCATACTCTACACTATTTCATGTTTATTTTTAATTAAATTCTTTTCTATTAAAATGTAATAGAATTTGGTGAAATGAAATCATTTTTGACGAAGAAAGGATTTTTTCATAAAAATTAAGTTCAAATGTTTTATCAAAAAAAAATTCCACATTAGATGAATATATTAAACATGGTTATGTTTCTATCCCTATTATTATAATGAATTTATTTTTTTAATTATTGAATGATTTTTTTATGTATTATGTTATGATAAAATTATGTTTAAGATACCCATTTTTGTGTGTGTTATGATATGATGAATGATATATATTTTTGTGGAACATGTAAGAATGATTTCATTTTAAGATGGGTGGGACATATATCTCCCTATATTTCATTTAGTATAAAATCAGATCTAATGATATAGAAATGAATGAAACAACATGTTAATCTAGTTCAGTAATACAGGTCTGGAATGGTAAGTAAATCTACTTCAGTAATACATGGCTGGAATGAAAAGTAAACCTGGTTCAGTAAATGAATTTTTCAACTATGAATGCTTTGGAAAAAATTCCATAGATACTAAAGAAATCATATTATGAGCTTATTTGTTTTCCACAATTCCTTGTTCTATTCCGATGTTATGTTAATGTTCCATTTTGATCTACCTCGTACATACTACCAAGATTTATTTCATGATTATGATTTTGATATTTAAACTTTATGTAAACATTTTTACATTCATATGTTTATGATTATTTTTATGTTCTCAATGTTTACCCTTACATAGAATTTTAGCTTACTATTTTTATGTTTTATTTTCCCTAGGAAATAAATAATGGATATAGGTTGGAAAAAAACGGGGAAGATCATTATGGTAGAAGTTGAAGATCATTCACCTTGTTAGAAGATTATGTTCCAAGATTCTTAAGTCAATAAAGTAATATAGACTTTTCGCATATGTTTCTTTCATGTATTAAGTATTCCAAAAATGTAATGTAATGTTCATGTACGTCATTCTTGGTTATTAGAGTTGGTATCAAAAGATGTTTACTGTAATCCTGGGAAATACATTTATGGGAAAAATATATTATGAAACATAACTTTATGATAGCCATTTTGGATTATTGTAGATAAACATACAAATGAATTTTATGGAAGAGATTGTGTTGTTTTTCCTACCAGTCCATCCATGTATAGATTCTACAAGTGGACATTTTTAATGACCCTGAATCCAATAGCCCAGATTCTTGGTGACTATATTACATTGGAATAGATATAAAGGATAAAATCCAAAATTACCAACTAGTTTGTTAGTTTTGGAGAACCAAATACAAATATAATACCCATTTTACATCAATAATAGAACATAATACCTGAAATAACCAAATGCACTGCCTCCATCAAAACTTAATACATAAATTGTTCATTATATCCTCAGGAAAATAAATAAAATAACAGAAAGAAAATATTATTAGTAATGGAAATCATACTATATAAGAATAATAAAAATATAATGGTAAATAAATGAACACAAATTCTATTTTAATAACATTATCAAAATATAAAAATAATTCAAAATGATAAAATAATTCCATATAAATAATAAATCAATCTTGAAACATGAACATGGATACCCTAACTAATTAAATAACCACAAGGAATGTAAATAAATAAAGTTATAATTATGGAATAAGGAATAAAAGATATCATAATACTAACTATATATCATTAATAAAGTTACTATAAAGATCTATCCTCAAGACAGTTTAAATATATTGGTACAAACAAATCTGATTTGGCTAAATGGA
Organism: Viscum album; assembly: GCA_963277665.1. Taxonomy (NCBI): domain Eukaryota; kingdom Viridiplantae; phylum Streptophyta; class Magnoliopsida; order Santalales; family Viscaceae; genus Viscum; species Viscum album. The sequence continues at coordinate 446,590,113 of OY728157.1, read as the reverse complement.
ATGTCTAATGAGACGTACTGGTATGTTGAATGGCTATATATAAGGCATGAACCATCACATAAAAAGTTAAATTAATTTTTCATATGAATGGGGTAATACATAATAAATATATGAATTAATATAAAAAACTTAATATTGTAGTTTAATAACATCCCCAATCAATAAACATAATCATAAATCAACCGATATAAAATGGAATATTGTAAAAAATTAGTACATTCCCAGTCAAATAGACAATAATCCATTTAATAAAATATTTTAGTTATTATAATAATTGATCAAAATCAATGATGAATAATATTAAGAAAAATATTATTAAAAATATTAAGATCCATTGATAATATTAATGAAAATTTATTGAGGAAAATACTAGTTTTCAATATGAAGTTGACTTTTTTATAAAAATAGGAAAAATTGTAAAATAATAAATTTATTTTAAACGAAACATGTTAATATATAAAGGGATATAAAATGTTTTAAGGTATAATTATGGTGATAAAATCCACCTAATCCCTATATTTTAGAAGAAGTGTTCATTTCGTATTTTTGCAGAAAAGGCGAAAATTACATCATTTAGAACATGAAAAATATTTATTTAAATTTTTTTTGTAAGTAGTCATAAGTGGGGATAATTAATTTTAATATAATAGTAAATATAATGTTTTAGTTAAATTATTTATTAAAATGGACATGGAATATAAATAATCCACACTAGATGATTAAATATAAACAATCTCGAATACTAATGAGATTTTGTTATAAACCCTTACCATTTGGGTTTCCATTGAATCAAAATTATAATAAATGAAATAACATAAAATTGAACATTAAATATAATAAATATAAATATATTAATTATAAAATATATAAAAGTGGTAGTATATACACCACAAAAAAAAAATAAGTGGTCAATATGTTATATATCTGATAGTAGTAAAATTGAAATGATAAACCCTAACCATGAGATTTCCTTTAGTTGGATGTGTTTTATCCTCTTGTAGAGTGGAAGAAATATTATTATTAATTTATATGAGATACTTATTAACATATATTATTTCATATATATTCATGATATAACATCTTACCACTCCCTCATTATTAATATATCATTATTACCCTCATTTTGACTGATAACCACTACATTTTTTCATTCATGATTTCCCATGTAGGATGTGGTTCATGTGAATGGGATATAGATTCATAAAATCCATAATTTAATAATTATTTATGTAACATATATATTGAGGAAATATATTTTGTAACCATTATTGATTTTTTGACATGGAAAATGAGTCTCATATTTCGTGGAGACGTTAGGTCGTACGTACATACAAGCAATAATGTCATTCCCTTAATGTTGAATTCATATGAATGTGGATGACATATTGGTTTCCCAGAATCAATATAATTACATAAGTTTCATATATATCAATTATTTTTATCATTTTAAAAATCCATGTAATGTGTATATTAAAATGGAATTACACTTATACGTATAAACAGAAAGTTGTATGTATGCATGTGCAGTGATTATATTTTTCATATGATGAATAAAAGGGGGACTATTATTGTAACTTAATAATAATCAAATTGGAATATATATTCATATATTATACTATATTAATAAATATATGGTGTAAAAAACACATTAATAGGATATATAATAATAAATAAAGTGGAAATAGACAGCAAATACAATTAACTTTTCCTACGTGTTCTTTATTTAGATCTCTTCTAAATGGATCAAGGGTTGTTTTTTTGGAAGGACCATAACCTATAGAATTGGGATATATATATATCATTAAATAATAAATTTTAATATTTTTTTCAGTCTAGAAGGATATATATGGTGTGAAGAATTGATGAATGGGATTACCATTAATAATTTATGTTATGGACACTTTTATAATTTCCCAAAAGACTGAATTATAATAAGACTATTCTTGATCCATATTCTTATTAATGGACTATAAATAATACATGGATGAATTTATAGAACATATAATATCCTCTTTTTTATTATTTATTATTTTTATGATTTTAATATCATTAAATAAAATATTACATTAATTAAATATCATTATTTTAAATTTTGACAATATTCATTTCATTGTCTATAATAATATCAATGTAAAAAGATATCATAATCCAATGAAATTTAATACTTACATAATGTCTCGTATTCATATATAAAATTTATGGACTACTTTAATTAATTAATTTTATATTACTTTTTATTTTTTGAAAAACATATATTTTATTTTTATATTAATTAAATAATCACTGCATTAGTGTTGTATAAGCATTTATGTTAATTATCTATTAAAAAAAAGATAATTTACCATGATGCAGAAAATTTTTTTATATTTCAAATGAGTATTTATAGGTTAACATATCCTCTGGATGGCCCCACATTTAAAATATTACCCTTATTAATTACAAGAGTGCCATATGATTGACTTTTAATTAACTAACATATTAAATGGTTCATAATCATATCCATGATTCCATAAATGGTCATATAAACGAACCTTGAATTATTATGGGTGAATATTACTCATCAAATATAATTTTTACAAGTTTTAGGTTCAATTTATAGTACATATATTATTAGTTTTACCCGTTAATTATATGATATAACATTTACTGTGGTAATAAAAATTACTACGGTAACTATTCATATTGACAAAAAATACAATGGATATTTAAAAAAAATTATTTATTGATTAAAAATATGAATTTCAATTTTCAAAATATAAAATAGTGAATTTTAAGAATTTAATTTAAAATTAAACCCCTAAAATGCAGTGAAAAAAATTTCTTCGAAACCCCTTTTTAAGAGAAGAAATGTATATATACAAAAATTAGTTATAATGGAGTTAAAAAAATAATTAATTATATTATATATAAATAATTAGTACCTTTTGATAATTTCAGATAAAATTTCAAATAATTAAATTTCATTTTAATATAAATGAAATGATAAGTTTATAAAAATCAATATTTTCACTACACATGAGAAAATCAATCTCTTCATAAAATCAAAAAAAAATAAACCTATGGTAGTTTTTATATGATTATATCAAAATATAAGTTCATTTTATCATATATATTTTTTAGATTCATAAAATTAATTATATTATTTGATCATTAAAATAAATATAAATCATTTTTGAGGAAAAAATATGACATGAAATAACTATAATTTGAGAATTTTTTCCAAAGAACTAATCAATAAATTTATATTAATTATGACCTATATAAATTTCCTATCATTTATTCTACTTTTCACACCATCAATTTTAATGTTAGGGTTATAATCATCATTGTAACTTTTTTGGATTATTTTTTGCTTAATGTTTTAATAAACATAAGCTACCAAGAAGATTTTATTTATTTATAACGTGGATTATCATAAAATAATGGGTTTTTATGTTTTCCCAAAATTAAACAAATTGTGACCTCACAATTCAAACTTGATCTTGGTAATAATGATTTTTATTTTAGAAATATCATTTTTGAAAAACCCACATCATAAAAATTGTTAATAAAAAATCTTTTTAATAAGATAGAAATGGATGTGAAATTTTCATATAGAATAATCAAATAACTAGGATTCCAAGTAAGAAAAAACATGTTTATATTGAAAATATAAAATTTAGGAAAACAACAACTAATCCTAGGGAGTGATAGAGGTCTTTAATTATAAGAATGTGAGTTATCAATTGAATGTTAATGACCTTAAAATCATAAATATATGAGGATTTAGAAGACCATTTTAGTCATCAAATGTGAATGCAAAATTATTATATTTTTATTTCAAGATACATTCCCTAAATTATAGTAATTTAAATTTTACATTAAAAAACATTGACATATTCATTTATAATACATTTCCTTTTTAAATTAATAATTCATCATTTGGGTTTTCTTCGATAAATTACCAATTAATCCCTTAATCCAGAAAATTTATATCCAAAACAATTAACGTTTTATGCATGAATTATGGAAAATCTATTTTAATATATCATAATTTTCATAATAAATTCATTATCTATTCATTAAATCTCAAGGTATTGTTATAACAAAATATTATGATCATGTTATCCATTATTAATAAGTATTTATATGGTGAAATAATTCTTTAATATCAAAAATGAAATCAAAATTTAATCTTAAACCATTTCATAAATGTATTCCTTATGCCACTTCCAAAATATTAACATCCATAAAATTTTAAATAAACTCACTTAATTGAAAAAATGAAGTTATCATTAATCCTCAAAGAAAAATGAAGTATCTCTTAAGTATTACATACCAAACATGTGAATACCATTATCATGTATTTTCCTAAAAACATTAAATGACATATATTCCAATAAATCCTTATTCAAAACCTTAATTATTCATTATTACATAAGTATAACATTGATTATTGTATATATTGCATAAATCAAATGTAAATTTAAACTCTATCAAAGATAGTGTAAAACACTTTATCAAAAAAACCATCCCATAGTATCCAGTAAAATCCAATTTATTTTATCCATATCAATAATATAATTATTGATAAATAAGTGTCCCAATATTTGGTATATATTAAGGTTTATCTTTCACTCAATCGTGTGTTTTATATGAATTTTAAATTACTGCTAAACCATTTTTCTCAATCATCGGTATTGTTCATCACAAGATTTAAATCCATTAATAAAAAAGTAATTTAGTAAAATCATTATATAATTCATAATTCTTATGACTAGGTTATATTTAATAAAATAATAAAATTACGTAAATATTGAATCCAAAAATGAGAACATTAATAATCCCACATCATCTCTGGTAACTACATAAACTAACCATGATCACTAGATTATTATTTGGTATATTCCTTTAACACTAGAGACATTGATTTTCATTATTCCCCATTTCCATAAAATTGAATCATTTTACATTGGAATTGTTTTTTTAACCTTGGATATATAAATAATGAAGTCCTTTTATAAAACACCTCCTACTTTTCATTGGCTTGAGTAGGGTGAGGAATGTTACTTAGATGTAAGCAACATCCCCAAGGAAACAAAAGCTGGAAATAAAATCCAAATGTCTTCATTAAATATGTGGGGTGATTTTCCATTTAATAATAAAATAACTAACCAAAAAATCCATAAAAAAACACACCAATATATGATTCTTGTTAATATTGAAAGAAGAATTTACATATCTTTTATCAAAATAATGTTATCTCAAGTCCCACATTGGAAGTCTATAATATCAAAGTAAAAAATAGATGAAAAAATATCAAACATAAAAGACATCTAAAGTAAAGGAAAAATCCCATGATTCAACGAGCAATATGCTTCAAACTGACCAAACAACCAAGTCTCACAATGTAGTGGAATGTATGGGTGATACTTTACCTTTCCCCACATATTGGTAAACAACATCTACAAAACCACCAAATTACCAATGTATGGGTGAGTAATGAAACTAAGATGATTTAATCCATTGAAATCCCTACCAATGTCACTATGATAGCATATATTATCCACAATTATATAAAATAATTTATATAGAACAATTTATATAATAGTTTAAAAGTAAATATAAAAAAGTTCCAAAGTAACCATTTTCACAAAACAATACAAGTTAAACAGAAAAACCTGAAAATACATTAAACCATTTCACATGATCCATTTTGGCATAACCATTCTATTCCAGTTATACACCCAACCAACCATGCATGAGATCATGGACCACCCTATACTAATTATTGGTGAGTCATACGATGGATAAAACAACACATAATGAACCATTTTATGGGGGAGATCCCTAAACTATATCTATCCCTCTATGATGGGGGAGACTCCTTACCCTTATCCATCCTGGAGTCACATGAAAACACAACACCATTATTCCAAAACCAAATGCCAAACAACTATTTAAATCAATCCACCTTTTATTGAAACCACTTTTCAACAAACAAATTCAATTCATTTTAATAAAACTATATATTTTATTGAAAAATATAAATTAATCCATTAAAAAAACAAACTAATCCACATTTTAAAACCCAAATTATAAAAAGAAGACATGGACCATTGCATAAATGATTTTCAACAATTACACAATTTTCACAAAAAACTCACACACTATCACTAAATAGGGTTATACCATTCACTAAAAAAAATTAAAAGAAAAGTAAAATCAGTATAATAAATTTGAAACTAAGACATCACAATATAAATAGAAGAGTTGAGAGTGAATCCACCTACCTTAAGCTTTATGGAACAAATGATTAATGTCATAAAGAATGATCATGAAACTAGGTTAAAACTCCACGAAACATCCTTAGATATCTTACCATATGAAAAAGAAGCAACATAAAATCACATTTGAAATAAAATAACATATATCTAACAATAGATGGTGTAGATCGAAGTAACAGATAGATAGTGAGAGGTATATCTAATTAAAAGCATCATGAAATATGAAGTACAATCACATAACACTAGAATACAAGTTAGATATTCCATGAGAATCTTCTAGACAGGTTCCAAATTGATGGGGGAATCCCCCTTATACATAGATGGAAATGATATGTTAGGGTCCTTTGGGAGCACAAAAGTGGGGTCAAAACATAAGGCTAACCTAGTTTCCATTTTTTACGATCTAGTTTCATACCAAACATGGTTTACAAACCGAGCGCCTACCATGCAAATCCATTGTCTCAAAAAGGAAAAATTAACCTTTTAAAGCATACAATTCCTCCTTGTTGGGTGCATGGTTTTGGAAAACCGTTCACCTCTCAAGCACCATCTTTTATCCCTTGTCTTGAATTGCATGATTTCATATATGTGTTTCAAGGTTTCCCCAAACCATGCACCAAATGTGCACCCATATTAAAACTACATCACTTTAATCTTCTCCCAAAACCTCCCAAATTTTACCCAAACACATTATGTATTTACAAATCATAAGAAAAGGGTTATATTATTGAATCCTACACTGTTACATTCTCCCAACTGTTGGAATTTTCGTCCAAAAAATGTTGAAAACCATCGATGTCCTGAAAGAGTTCTTGCAATTTCTCTTTCATCTCCTTTTCCAGCTCATATGAATATTTCTAAATCATTCCATGTTTCCACAAAACCTACACTAGATTTATTCTTTTCCAACACAAGACCTTTTCTTTCTAATCTACTATGAACACTTACTTTTGTACCAAATAATCCTTCAGATCCAGTTTAACATCATCACATATGATCACATGGTCATGATCTGACAGATACTTTTTCAACTGAGATACATGAAACAAATTATGCACCGCACTGAACCGTAGGGGTAATTCCAACTGATAATCCACTTATCCATCCCATTATAGTATCTCAAAAGGGATTATTTATTAAGGAGAGAACATTCCCCGCTTCCCAAAACATTGGTGTCCATGTCTTCTAGAGATCCTCAATAACACATGATCTCACACCGTGAATGAGATAATCCATTGAATATTATCAGTATAAGATTTATAATGTCTTTGAGATATCTCCATTCAATTTTTGATCAACTCAGTCTTCTCTATAATTTCTTAGGCAAGGATCTTCCCACTAGTGATGTCAATCATCTTTCCTCCTGATAAAGAGTATAGAAACAATAATGCCAATAAAATTATTCAAAATGATCCACTTATATCAAGGAAAGATAGCTATTATTATTATATAACTCCACTAATGGTATGTGTTACTCCCGTGAGCCATAAAAATACATTACTAAGGATTGAAACATATCCTCCAATGTGTGTATCACCCTTTCATATTGCTCGTCCTCCATAGGATAATACACCATACTCATTGTCAACTTAATCCCATGGGATTTATGTAAGGATCTCCAGAAACGGGATTTAAATCATATATCTCTATCTAATTTGGACAAAACTAGTATTATATTCCTCTTTACCACTTATCGAATATAAATTTTTGATAAATCCACTACTAAATGGGTTTTATGTGTAGGAATGAAATGGGCCAACTTTTTGAGCCGATCCATAATCACCCACATATAATCATCTTTTGGAACCATTCACGGGAGTCTTGATACAAAATCCTTGGGTATTTAATCCCATTCCCAAATAGTGGTAGGTAAAGATAGTAACATACCCACTGGTCCTTGAATCTCTTCCCTAAATTGCTTATATGTTAAGTGTCTTGAAACAATGTCATCCACCATCCATTTCAGGCCACCCCACCAAAACTGTGCATTCAAATCCTTATAAATATTCTATATTATTGGATGAATAGACTATATCTAAATGTTGTAAGCATAAATAAGTTGTTCCTTACAATTCATTTCAATTTACAACCAATATCTGAAACAAAACATAGAACTATCACCCATCTACAATCCCTCAATGGTATCCCCACTATTGAGTTTTGAATTCATCACAAAACATTCTAAATTAAATGAATGCACCAGATTAAGAATCTTCACTAGGTGAGTAATGAAATAGACCTGAATGAATAAATAATGTCACCTAAGTCTTCAAATTCCAAACTCATTTCATCTAGGACCAACATCAACTTCCACTAATCTGAGTCCTCCTTTTCCAACTAATTATAATACTTTTTGCATAATTAATGTGTGACTGTATTTCCTTTCTGAGATGTATATATCAAGTCAAATTTGAAAATTTGGAGATACTCCATCCATATTATTTGTCTCATATTCAAATCTAATTGTAAGAAAATATGTTTCAATCACTTATGATTAGTTAGAATAATAAATCTTTTCAAAGGCAATAATGATGCAATGCCATCAAAGAATATTCTATGGAAGAAAACTAAACATATTGTGTTGGGTAGTTATTATAATGAAAATATAAATGCATTGGTCCAGAAGAAACAACATGATCTCATTGCATGAGGACACAACCCAACCCAGATCCTAAAGCATCACAGTACACCACATTCCCGTGTCATGATTCTAGAAATATCAAGATAGGTGATGATGTAAGTTGAACTTTTATATTTGGTAATGACTTTTATAATTCTTAATCCCATTGAAATTGAACATTATTCTTTATAAAACGTGTCATAGGAGAGGCCACACAAGAGAAGTTATTCAAAAAAGAGTTAGTAATAACTAGTTATACCATGGAATATTTGTATCTCAAGGACTTTATTTGGAAGTTTCCAAGAGATTACAACTATTATTTTCTATGGATCCATAAAAACACCATGTTCATAAATTACATGTGCATGAAAACTTACCTCTTGTATCCAAAAAACATGTTTTTATAATTTAATATAAAAACAACAAACTATAATGATTCCCAACACTATCAACAAGTGTTTCTCATGCTCAACTCTTTTCCTTGAATACAAAAATATGTTGTCCACAAACACCACCTCTAAAGAGTCCTAATATCATTAAACTATCTGATTTATCAATGCCATAAATACCTATGGTTAATTCATAAGACCAAAATTCAATACCATATATTCATAATATCCATATATTCTTTTGAAATTTGTCTTCATAATAGCCTACTTTTTCTCGCACAATTAGTGATATCATGAGCACTAATCAATCTTATAGAATCAATGGTATCCTCTAAAATGATCGAAAAAATCACCAATTCATGGAAGGTGATATCAATTATTTATCATAACATGTCTAATAATATTATAATCAATAAAAATCTGAAAATGTTCATTTGTATTCTAGACAAATAGGACTGGTATTGCACATGGTGATGTTCTTGGTTCGATGAACCTTTTACATTCCATCTCTTCCAACATTACTTTTCATTTCCATAATGATATTTTCCCATTCTATTAGATGGATGTGATATAGGGGGAGTCCTCAAAATAATATCAATAATAGAATCCACTCCTCTTATTAGGGTTAACTCTGAGAAATTCTCAAGAAACACATATATAAATTGGTCTACCACTGCAAAAAAAAATTCTATTGTCAATAACTTCTATCGATGATAATGTCATTTTCAACAACTATTATGAGATCATTCAAACTTTGTGTACCAAAAAACATGTTTCACTAGCCTTTACTCTCATTTATCCTCAAAATATATGTTATGTGCCATCTTCGAATGTGGAAATAACCCTTCTCATATAATAGTCAATGTGAGAATTGAATATTTTCTCCCAATTCATAGCCAAGATTATATCATAGACATCCAACTATATCTTATAGAAATACCCTTTCATCTTGGCTTCATCAATGGTTTTAGAACATTCTCTATACACGAAATCTCAACATTATCTTTGACCAGTATGAGTTTAATGTTTTATCACAATGAGAATCATGCCATGTTTTAATATTAAAAAACAAAATGAATCAGAAGTAATAAAAGAATGAGATGCACTATTATCAAAAAACACATGCATAAGGGTATAATTCAGAAGAATTGTTCCTCACACTATAAATGGTCCAGGATGGTCATCCGAAACAAATTTCTCTGCTATATATAATTTTATTTTCTCAAAATTTTATTACTTATTGCCTTATTGATATTTCCCAACATAAGGATTCATGGTATTATTAGAATCACTATAGATTTCTTAGTTTTATTGATGATATTGATTATGCCTCCCTATCCCTATTGAATCATATGATGCCTATGATACATTAGAATTGTCTTGAGCACCTATACACGGACTAGAATGGAAATTATTCTTGATGATTCCACATATTTGTGAAATTATGGAATGATCACAGTGGTGTCGTATACACTCACTTCATTTAGTCGAATGAACCACATTCGAAGATTCTTGGATGGATCTTTTATTTTTGAGGTCGTTTTACTGATCCATCCATTTGGTTTTTATTCATGCTCCGACATTGAATATATATGTCCCTCTATTGATTTACTATAACATTAAAGTTCCCACTATTTCCCGTGTGTATCAAGATGATTTCTCCTCCCATAGCTCCATATATTTTCTTTTTGAGCTACAATATCTCTATTTACCATTAATATATAATCTTATATATAGAGAAATATAATAATCCAATGGATTTCCAGCCCTAGGCCTCCTTCAAAAATGTGTGCCTCTAAGAATGCACTAGCCACAACCTTGGGGGAAAACTGAACAAAGTTCATGATGTTGGCCGCTTATTCTGTCAATCAAATATTCTCTTCATTCAATATGAATAAATCAATTGTTCTTTTAATTTTTAACGTGTGTGGATAATATTTTTAATTGAATAAATATTAAAAATCTTCCTAACCAAGTTTTTGATCTACTTTATCCTACAAAATTATATCCCTCCATTAGCGTGAAACATCCTCCATCATATATGTTGACATCTTGACTATCATCTCTACTAGTGTGCTGATGAAATTTAATATTTGATTCAAAATTTTCAACCATAGATTTTACTTTAATGATTCAGAATAATTCCTAAATATTGGTGGATTATACCTCTGGAATTTTTTACAATGATAAACTTCTCTTGGTTTATACCTCATATCCACCACCTAAAATATATGGACAATAATCTGAAATAGAAATTATTTCACCTGTGTCTCAGGTGAAACCAAATTTTCAGTTGATTTTCTAGTTGGATATAATGATGCATAATAGGTGATATTATCATGAAAAAAAATCAATCTATATATGTCCCACTTTCTATGAATTTAATGATTAATATTTAAATATTCTATCACATAAATTATCAGACATTTATTTCTAAAATCATAATTTTTCTATATTTAACCATTTGTTTTGAAAAAAAACATTACATTATTTTGAAAATAAAACAATTTTAAAAATATCACAATCATGAAATTTTTTAAAATATTATATTTGAACAAAATAAATACTTTTAAGAACAAATACATTACAACAAATCCTAAATCATTACTAAAAATTAAATATCCACACCTATTGGGAATTAATTTTTTTTTAATTCATTTCATTCTCATTTCATTGCATAAAACCATGGAAATGGGATTTCAATCCTTTATGTTTCACTAAAAACTTATGTATTCAAATCGTTAGTAACTCGAAGTTCAACATAAAGAAAAGATAGCTACATCTTTTTATTCTTTACATTTCATGTCCCGATAACCCTATTTCATTCTACCAACTCAACATAAGGAATAGACTAGAATTATTTCAACTCCAAATCTAAGAAAATTGGTTATTAATTGTTTCATAAATGATGGGAAAATATGATACAACTTTGTACGTCCTCCCTTATCCTCATTTTCTTGGGAAGTAGGAGGAATGTTACATGGAATTATGTGCCATACCCAAGTCACTAAAGGCCATAGATAAATGCCAATGTTCTTCATTACATGTGGGGAATGATTTTCCCATTAAGAATAAAACAACTAATGAACAATCAATACCAAAAAATACCACTATATAATGCATAGTAATAATAAAAGACATCTTAACAACTCATTCATAAAAAATTTAATCCTAATTTCCACTATAGAGTTATACAATATCAAAGTACATAGTAGAATAAAAACTATAAAAACTAATAGATGAAAAAAGTAAAAATAAAACTATCATGATTCAAAAAGATCCATGATCCAAGACCCCTAAACAACCAATTATAACGAAGTTGTTCTAAAGATGTGGGATACTTTATCTTTTCCCATGTACTAGTAAGAAACATATGCAAAATAACTAAAGTTTTAATGAAGGGATGAGTAATGAAACTCAGTAGATTTTCCACAAATGACATCCCAACTCATGCCACTAGGATAGAAAACAATGGATACAATTTAATAATAATGATTATTTAAATAAATTTATAAAATAGTTTATAACTATATATAAACATGTTCCAAAGAAATAAATTTCTCAAAAAAAACATGTTCAATGAGAAAAAAAAACAATACTATAAAAAATTTCATATGTTGAATTTTGGAATAACAATTCCTTTAAATTTATCCACCCATCCAGCCATATATGAAGACCTGGACCTCCTTATACTTGCGAGTGGTGATTCATAGTTTTACAAAGTTATTCCTTAATGAACCTTTTGATGTTGTAGAACCATAACCCTTGTCCATACCAATGTGAATGGGGATACTCCATACCCTTATCCACCATGAAATCAATAGAACACACACAAAACATATAACAAAACCTTATTCCAGAAAACCATTTCTATCAAACCCCATATTATGGAAACTAATTTTCAATAAAAAAAATCAATACATTTAAATAGGAAAATTTTTATTGAAAACTTTTTAATTAAACCAATTACCAATTTCTAGAAAGTCAAAATTTTAAAATCTATATTTTATAACAAGAAAACATGGCCCATTGCACATCCCATTTCCCACAATTCTATAATTTCAATAAAAACTCACCAACCATCAGAAAAAAAATATTTCTACCATTATTTGCACAACAAATTCACAAACAAATCCAATAAAAAATTGAAACTAAGCATTCATATTCTAAATAGTGGACTCGAGAGTGAAGAGTCCTACCTAAATATTTATGGAGAAAACAAAGATTGACATATAAAACGATCAAGAAACTATTATAAAAATCCATAGAAATATCCGTATATATCTTCCCATATTGAAAACCAAGACAAATCTAATCACATTTATGAATAAACTAACAAAGATATGACTATAGTGGTTGTAGATATATGAAAATAAGATATATAGATAAGTATATCTATGAAAAAAAATTACGATGAAAAAAAATCACATACCATAGGAATCTGCCATCAAAATTCTACGAGAAGAATCAATATTGGTTCCAAATTGATTTGAAAAGCCTCCTAATCTTTAGAGATAAAAAAAATCCAGAGTTAGAGTCGTTAGGGGACACAACATATGGAATAAAACATATGTCTAACCTTGATTCACTTTTTTAGGTTCTATTTTCTTAATGTTCATAATTTATTCATATATTTATACATAAACTACCCTAATTGTTTGTTATCCATTATCTCATGTAGTGATCATCACACGATTGTCTTACATGGTTTCCAAATCATGTGCCAACTGTGCGGAAGCCGTTATGTCAAAATGGCCAAAGACACCTTTCAAAGAACAGAGTTTCTCCTTGGTGGATGCACGCTTTGCAAAATTCATGATACCCCAATGAAACTTTTATTTTTTCCCCATTATCACTGTGCATGGTTTAAAATAATTCTTGAATGGTTTCCCTAAATCTTTTACCAACCGTACACCCAGAAGAAAACTACAAAATCACCTTAAAATTATACTAACACCACCCAAACGTCACCAAATCAGATTATGTACTTAAAAATCATAAATAATGTGTAATTTATATGAAACTGGGGGTGATACACCTCTATCTCCACACTTATAGGAAAATACAATTCTTTTAAAGTATTTTCTAGGGTGTTTATTTCCGTATTTATCACTTATTGGGAAATAGTTTTTAAAATTATTACTTTTATCACCCTTTTTCCGTATCATCCCCTTATTCACATTCTTCCCTTAGAATACCTAATTCATTAAGATTTTTTTCTCTATCATCTAGGAAAATGATTTTATAACCTCATATGATGATAATGTTTGGGAGACTAGTCCCTTCCAAATATTGTATTGATTTGATCAACGAGATGACTATTCTGGTTCATTGTGTTATATGAATTGATGAGGTACCTGTTATTTCTACTAGGAACTATTTAAAATATATTTCCTACACAATATTATATTATATAATTACACAACATAATTTATTGTCCAAAAACTATTATACAATTTATCATAAATTAAATAATTAATTTATGGATAATCTCATTATCATGGACATGGATTAATTTATATATCTATAATTAAAAATCAATTATTTTAGTACTTAATGGTAATTATCCTAAACATATCCCTTGGTAGTTTCAAACCTTGTCAACATAAGGCCCATTTTCATGCACCAGGGGATAATCAGGTCAAGCCCTATGCTCTTTTTAGAGAGTTATAACCCCTCGGTACATCTATTCCAAATCTACATCCACTTGTAGTATACAAACAGGGTTTTATTTTTTTGAAAAATAATATAATATCAACATTTCAAAAACATCATGATGTTAATATATAAATATATTAAAATTATATCATATAGTTAGGTTCCCAAACTTATGTTTTCTTAAATTTAGTTCTAAAGGATTTTAATAAACATAAACTAATACCAACTGTAATAACTGCAAAAATATTATCCAAGAGTTATCTAAACAATATTACATTGGCATAGTTATAAATGACACAATAATAAATTACTAATTAGTTTAAATGTTTTGGAGAACCAAATAAAAAATTGATACCACTATTTTATTGGGAATAGAACACAATACATAACAGAAGAAAATGAAACTCATTCTTGAAAACACATTCAATTAAACATTCTTCAAATCCTATTGAAAATAATGAATATAAGGGTGAACTCATATTCTCAATAACTGAAATATTAGGGTAGAAGAATAATCAATATGTCAAAGTAAACAATTGAACACACATTCTATTAATCTAAAATGAAAAAATATTGTTGGAATAATATATGATAACATTATTCTATATAAATAATCACATGATCAAGAAAATGAAAATGGATATTATAAAGAATATAATAATCACATAGAATATAAATAACTAAATTCAAAATTAAATAATGTATAATATAGGACATCTGAAATATCAAGATATACACTCAAGGTAGTTACTATTGGGATCTATCATATATTTAGATTAAATCTATGGTTATAAACCATTTTATTTTACCAATAGATTTGTCACATGAGAGTTGCTGATGAATCAATGGCCTATATCAGACCCCTCCCATCATATTATATGTCATGTTCATTTCGCATATGAATGGGGTTAAATATAATAAATATATACATTCTTATTTAAACAATAATATGATATAATTATAAATTTCCCCATCAATAAACATAATCACAAACCATCCAATGTAATATGGTGAAGAGTATAAGAATAGTACATTCCTACTGAAAATGATCATAAACCATTCAATAAAATATGGTAGGTTTTAAATGAGAGGTAAAAATCCATGAATCATATTATTCATCAATATATGATTACATAGGTGAAAATATTTTATTAAGGTCATTTCATAATTCTTGAGAAAAATACCATTTTTACATTTTAAATCACATATTTAAAAAGAGTTGTGAAATTTTAAAAGAATTATTTAAAGAACCATGGTAAATTTTATAAGTATATTCAAATAATTGGGTCATCATGTTTTGGGGGAAATCGCCCCATGACATATATGTTAAAATAAACAATTCTTACATATTTTTTCTGAAATGTCAAAAAGAACATTATTTAGAATATGATTAAAGATAAAAATTAGACCATGTTGTAAAATAACATAAATGGGTAAGATTAATTTTAAATAATTGTAGGAGAATAGAAAAATAAATTTTAATAAATTTTTAGAAAACATGGACAAGGATTAGAAATATTCACTAGTGGATATATAAACATAAATAATCCCAAATAATGAAGAAACTATGAAAAGAACCCTAACCATTTCTGTTTTTTTATTCACAATCCCAATGAAAGAAATAACATAAAATGATACCTTAAATTCAATGAATATAAATATAATCATACCAAAATTTATAAAAGTGGAGGTATAAACACCAGACAAATTAAATAATTGTGTATTGTGGCATAACATATGGAAGTAAAAGTGAGAGGAGAAATCCCTACCTTGTTCTTTATTTTTGTTAAATGTCGTTTATCCTATTGTATAATGTTAGAAATCATGTTATAAATTTATAATTGGACTATTTTAATATTTAATATATCATATATTATCCATATATAACTTCTTACCAGATTCTCGTTAATAATATTTCAATAGTACTTTTGTTTTGGTTGTTAGCAGCTTTATTTTTTCATTCATGTTTTGTGATGTATGTTATGGTTAATGTCCATGGGATATAAATTATTCAAATCTAGAATTTTATTAATGATTTAAATATAATATTTAATAATTAAAAAAATTAATATTACTATTATTTAATGTTTTATATGGATAATAAATCCCATTACTTCATAGGTATGGTAGGTTGTACGTATGCATGATTAACAGTATCATTCCCTTAATGGTGAATTGATATGGAAATGGATAGTATATTAATTTTAAAGAATAAATATCAGGTCACATTTATCATGTATATCCATTATTTCAATAATTACAACCATACATGTAATGTTTAGATGAAATTGAATTACCCCACCAGGTGGAGTATGTAAGACCAATGTACACACCTAGGGTTCATTGGTTTTCCTAGGTTGAATAAATGTTGAAAATGGTTGTTTCATAACAATAATAACATTTTAGTGTATATTTTGAACAATATTTCTAAAATTTAGAATGGAAAAAAACAAATTAAGTGGATATAGAAGAAAAAATAAACACGAAAGTGTCGGTAAAGATGAAGACCTCATCTTTAGCCGACTTCCTTTTGATCAATTCTTAAGGGATCTAGGGTTGGAATTTATAAGAACCCGATCCTCAAAAAATTTATAAGTATTTATAGAAGATGAAATGGGTAAATTTATATTTTGATGTAAGGTTCCATTTCATTTTAATATGTTAAGGAATGTGTTCTATTTTATAATTGGAGAGAGGGGAACTTTTTAAATTTCACAAAAGATTAAAATTTAGAGAGATTTTTCTAGATACATATTTTTTATAATAGACTTCAATTGAACAGAAGATTTCATTTTATGTCATATATTATCCTTTATATGTTTATTTAATGTTTTTTATTTTTTAATAATTTATGAAACTATTATATTAATAAAATATCATTATTGTCGATTTTAAAATTATCCATTACATAGTCTTCAAGAATATGATGCTATAATGATACCTTCAAACCAATAATTTTAATAAAAACTTACTATGTAATAATATTCTATTAATTTTTTTTAAATCCTTAATTATTTCAAATTAAACTTCTTTTAATATTTTAAATGACATTTATTTTATATTTCTACGAATTGAATAATTACTACATAAGTGTTGTGTAATAATTAAGGGAAATAATTTATTCACTAAAAATTATAAATTAATTACCATTATGTACATAAATATTTTATATCTAAAATTCTATTTATTGTGAATTATTTTTTTAATGATAAATATATTTTTATTTATTGAATTAGAAAACTTTATTGACAAATTTGGGAGTTTTCAACAAAGATGATGTGAGATTTTGAGGCCATATATGCATAAAATTAATTTTTGAATGAAACTAAATATATAAAATCCAAACACAAAATATTTCCCTAAAAATAACTTATTACATCTAAAATGAGTCTCAAATTGAAATTTTACTTTACCACTAAGTTCAGGATGTGGGTTTTACCCTTGGTGTGACCTAAACAATGTTTCCGTCAAGAATATAGTTAAAATTCATCAGGGGAGTAAATAATAAAATAAATATACTTATTTATTTATTTGATTAAATTGAATTAATTACATATTTGTGTAACTAATTAAAAACTATAATGAAATGTTTTCAGTTTTTTCACATAACCCTTCAAATCAAGTGGATCCATTGGAGTGAATTAGAAGAGTTTCAATTGGCAAGTGAAAATCAGATGATTGATCATTGATCAGTAGGTAATGGATGCTGAGGATCTAGAAAAATGAAATGAATAAGAATCATTCTATGCTAGGAATTGATCCACTTAAAGTTTTTATGCATGAATTTTCTGTATTTATCTTTTTTAATTATTTATATAATGAATGTGAATCAAAAAACCAACAGATTTATTCACAAGTCAACTGTATTGAAGGTATGGGATTTATTTGTTTCGAATATTAGAAGAATTGTTCATTTTATAATTTATTCATTCATCTTTATAATTGATATGAATCTTGGACAACACTATCATTTTCTTGGGTTCCTTACTTTTTTTAGATGTGTTTTTATTCCCCCATTTGATCATTCATCATAAAAGAATCTCATGGCCCATAGTTCGACAGATAACAGATAATAAATAATTGCACTCTTATTTGTTGGAAAATTGGATTTATTTTCTATAACTGGGATCAGATATGGTTACATATATAGATGTGTTAGAGAAAACATTAGATCATTACTCGATCTTAGTTTTTTGTGTATGGGTCTTGACCAATGACAGAGGGATAGATTTTTGAAATAGTTTCCAAAAAATATGAAGCTAGAATCTAGGAATTAGTTGTGGAATGCCTAGTAAAACCCCATATATAAGGTTTATGGGGTCTCTTTAAGGATTTTAAAATAGATCTATATGGATGAAGAATATTATGTGATATCATTTATCTACTATGTTACATGACATGTATATCGGTTTTACATGTCAGGTGGGAAACTTTGTGTGGTACTAGGGTTTCCAGAGAAAAGATAAATATCACATGTCATGTTAACCCTATCACAAATAATGTGAGACTTTGTTGGACGATTTTAATGTTCCTATGGTTGTAAACCATAACATGAATGGGAAAAATATGCCATACATTTACATGGAATTCCCAACATGAAAATGGTCGAGAGTACATGGTCTTGGACACACCATGTACTCTGACATGGACACATGCACAGGATGGATTCTGATACATGGGAAGGATCTGACGGTAATGTAACAAAACATGAAATAAAAGTACACATCATGTACTACATGTACACTTCATGTACTAATAGTACACACCATGTACTACCGGTACTCGTCATGTACTACTAGTGCACATTATGTACTACTAGTACTTACCATGTACTCCCTAAAAAATTCCTTAGAGAACATTTCATCGTTATATTAGATATGTTTTTAGGGAGTTTCACTATTATCTGATCCCAAGGGATTAGTGTGGAATCGAATCCTATGAAATGGATAGTGATACTTTTAGTGGTTCTATTTGGATTGAGTTTTTAGAATACTTTTGTGTGTCCCCAAGTGAGATATTCTATTAGTATCTTTCCCCAAGAGGAGTTTTTTATCATCATTACTATACAACGGTGGTTCCAATTCTCTACTGATAAGTTTATTCCAAATTTTTAATCTTATATTCTCCAGGGACTTGAGTGTGATCCTCATTTGGGTATTATTTTTATTGTAATTTTAGTGTATTAATCATAGAGTGATACCTAATGAGAAGTAAATCTCAGGTGAATGTTGTTAGTGATATCTGAGTAATGGAGCATATTCTACTGGATGATTGTTTTACAGAAAAATCATAGATGTTCCCTAGATTGAAATTACTGTTAATAATAAACATTGATACAATGTTTCTTCATTTATTATATTTATATTTTCTTATTATATGTGATGTAGACATATATTAGTTTTTAGATGACTGTTATTCTAGTTTTTATATGATTAGTGATTTAGTGGTGTCCTAATACGTATTATTATACTGACACATGCATGATCATTACATAAACATATAATTTATTATGTGGTTGACGGACCATTAGAATGATTCCTAGAGCGACAAGGACCAGGAAGAGATTAGTGCCTCAGACTGACCGTGATGTGTTCTAATGGTTACCTTTATAGCAGTCCCCTTATATACATTAAGTTCATATTTTTTTCTATTTCATTATGATGGGATTTTATTTTTACCCATTTTCTAGTACTTGTTTTCAAAATATAATAGGTGTATTTAAATGTTTTCATGCATGTTTTATCAATTGTTTTAAATTTAATAATTCTTTGTGCATGGAGATGAGTTCATTTTTATATGTACATTAGGATAAGGCCTCCCATGTTAGTGATATGAATACTCATCACTAATCACCAACCCCTTTCCTATTAGAAGAGGTATTGGGGTAGTCACCAAACCTTCCATGTTGGGATGTTTCATGATAGGGTTCTATCAGAGGTGTCAACTTGACCATAAGACCAATGACTATGAGACTATTTTAGGGTAATAGTGTTCTATGGTTTGAGTTTGGATTTAAAGAAAAAGTCTTCTGTATTGGTGTGGAAACTGACATATCTATTCAGAAATACTATTCTCACGTTCATTTCAATATAGTACATACTAAAACTGGTTGCCGATAAAAAATAGTACACTCACCATATAGGAATGAGTTTTTTCCATGTCATTCTTGAATCATCTCTCTAAATTTACTCATTGAACTTGGTACATGTTGTCTATTTAAAAATTCTTATGTGATGTATACTGACTAAAATTCAACATTAGGATTAGGAGGATGATCACCTCACTAATTATTCATTGATACGGGTGTATGTTCTATAGATGTTACCTCTAGGTGGTGGACCATTCAATACCTCCACCTATCATGAAGTAGATGGTACCAAAAATACTAGAAGATGAGGTGGACAAGCTTAAGATACCTCATGAGTTCCAACAATATTAACCCTGTATATTTTGAGACAATATTGAAAAAAAAGTATTCTAGGGACTCACTTGAGAGAGCGATGGATGTTTTCTATTTTATCCAGACATCTACATAACATATGGTGGTCTTGGAAGTGAGCCATCACCTTCACTCTAAAGGATAGTGTTTGGGTTTAGTGATGGATTCGCCTGATGAGGAAACTCTAGAATGGTATGAAATTGAGTATATTTTCATATATTGGTTCTTTTATGCTACTTTGATGGATTAAAACCTCCATGATCTTATATAAATTTATTAGGGAAGTAAAAAAAGATGATTATTCATTATTGTTCACCAAACTTTCTAGTTAATCGATAGATATGGTTCATGACTAGTTATTTTGGGATTGGTACATTAAGTGGGGAAAATATAGAGACATCTGAGATATCATTATGACTTTATGTATTAATACAAATTCTAGGGTTCTAAAGTGTGTTTCTATGGTGAAGAATATCATCGTTAAGAAAACATAGATAGTTATAGCCAATAGTGGGAACATGGGAGAATAACTTTGGAATCCAGGAGTCATTTATAGTATGACAGTCCTAGAAATTGTATATATTTCAAGAGGGAATCCCATGATAGAGGATCTACAGTTCATGTATCATAGGATGGGTTTAGTCAGCCCAATGAGATAAAGTCATACTAATTTGACGGTAGTGGAAATCATGTGAGGGATTGACTAAAAGGTCATACCACTGAAGGTGATAGAATTGAGGTGTAATCTAGGTAGAGTTAGCAATAGGAGTAGATACTTTATTATGGAGAAGGACGTATAAAATGATATGGGATATAAATTAGAGGTGGTATATACTATTAAATGTTTCAACCCCCACCACTAGTGGTAAATTACAGGATCAGATAGATTGAGGATAAGGACGAGGAATTATTCAAGAGAATGATTCGTATAACCCAGAGGAATCCATGATGATATAAGGTGTGATATATATCTTTTATAACTTATTTACAAAAATTATAGTCAATGGTTCTATATATTAATATTTTTCCATTTATATAATTTTATATGTAGTGATTAAGGTTGAGCCATTGGCTCTACCCATGCACTTGGTGGCTCCTATGAGAAGTGAATAAGAGGTCATACACTTCTGATGGCAGTTTGAACTGACTCCTGTAGTTAAGAGTTTGTATTTAGATATCTTTATATTAGTGATAAGGCATTATAAATTCATATTATGTATGGACTACTTATCTATAATTCATGTTCTGATATACTATATCAGGTGGATAATGTAGTTTTCCTATATGATGGGACTAGATTTTTCTTTGAGGGAGAATAAGAATCCCATGAATCATTGGATAGACTCATTCACAAGAGGGTATAACTAATTAAAAATATTTTGTCTAGAATTACCCTCAGTGTATTGGATGTTATGAGTATTTAGTCTCTCAAAGTTTTTTTGGAGTATGCAGATGTTTTTCTTAATGATGTAACAAGTTTACCTCTCTACCAAGGGATTAACATCTATATTGATATACACTCCTAGAAACCCCATATATCTACACCAATATAAGAATTGTCTCTAAATCTTTTATTAGAGGGTGTAGTTGTATGACTTGTAGATGAAGGGATTTATTAGACCCAATATTTCACCATGGGAACCCCCACTGTTTCACCATAGGTATCCATAGTGTTGTTCGCTAAGATGTTGGACCAAGGCATGTGGTTATGTGTGGAATATGATCACCTATACAAGGTGATCATAAATAACAATTATCCGCTATTGGGGATAGATTAATTTTTTTATCCTCTGAGAGGGCTAAAATTGTTCTTGATGATTGAGCTCAGATCAAGCTATCATCAGTATCATGTACAAGATGAGAATTTACTAAAGAAAACATTTACATGTCTCTATTTTCTCTATGAGTACAAGGGAATCCCTTTTGGCATGAATAACACCCCATAAGTGTTCATGGGACTCATGAATCAGACCATCCATACATACTTATATCGGTTCATGGTAGTCTTCATTGATGATATCCTCGTGTACTCAACATCCAAGGAGGAGCAGACGATACAATTGTGGATGGTTCTAGACACGCACTAAGAACACTAAAAATATAAAAATATTTCAAAGTTACAAATCCATATTTAGGATTTACACATTCTTGGACATGTTATTACAGTAGAAGGATTGATAGTGGACTTGAAAATGGGTGTGGTGGTTTTTTCATGGAAGGCACCTGAGAAAATTATAGAGGTATGCTGATTCCTTAGGTTGGAAGGGTAATATTATAGATTCATACATAATTTATTCAACATATCATCACCATTTACTACTTTCACCTAAAATAATTAGCAATTTGTGTGTATTGAGAAATTCTAGAAGTCATTATAGTATTTTAGGTGGAGATGGATGAGTTCTCCAATCTAGTGATTTCAAGAGGGGGTGTCGTGTATGTAGTATTCTATAATGCATTCGGAACCTAGAATGGGTGTTTTTTGATGTAGAGGAAGGTAGTGATTTCCTATGGATAATTTGATTTAAGAATAGATGAGGTGAACCATGAGACGCAACAAATTGAGTTAGTACAGGTTGTATTCGCACTAATTATGCAACAAAACTACATGTAGGGAAACAATTTTATCATCTATTCATGACACAATAGTCTCATGTACATATCCTCTTTGAAAGATCAAAACAAGACACTGAGAAAATTTCTAGACATCCTCTTGGTTTATATATTTTAAATTTCTATATTCATAGGAAGGGTATAATGGAAGAATATTCTATTTGTAGTAGATCTTGGTCATATTTTTTTAGTGAGGCATTAGAGAATTTTTCATCAGTGCATATATCCACTATGGATGGGGATTGGAAAACTTCCCCTAGTTTATTTTTGTATCCCTAATTAATTTCATCAATTTGGGTTGAAATATCAATGGATACCAACTGTGAGACCATGTGTATGAATATATCCACATGACATGCTTCTGATAGATAATATGAATGTGGGGTACATGTTGTTATACATAGATGATAAATTATTTTTCTAGTGACATTATTAGAGGAGGATATAAGAGTCTTCCATAAAACATATTTGATTGTATATAAATGTGTGGAAAAGATGTACCATGACCTTTGAGATTTGTTTCAACAGCTACAGATGAAGAAGGGAGTTTCATTGTTTGTCTCTTAATGCCTTATTTTTCATCTATTGAAGGATGGGAACCAGGTTCCATTGAAATTATCTCAATCCCTTAAGGTTCTAGAGTGGATGAGGAATGTTATACCAATTGTATTTTTTATGTTATTTCTACATACATCCAGGATACATGATTGCATATGGGTGATCGTAGATGGACTCACCATGTCATACCACTTATAGATACTTGGGAGTGGATTTTGGTAGGGAGTTCCAGTCCTGAATATAGTCTTACACCCTGGAGTTACCTTAATGATCAATTCTTACTATGTTTCTTGCTTCAAATCATTATTATGGAAGGGATTTTCGGAGGATTTTGTGAAACACCTTCATTTGAGAATGTATTTTCACCAATATACTGACAACATAAGTGAGCGTACTGTTATGGTTCTGGAGGACATGATTTGGGCATTCAATTTTTAAATTTTCGATATTAGGGAGGATCACCTACCATTACTATAATTTTAGAACAAAAACGACTCACATTGGTAATTTTCCATTTGAGTCTCGGTACAGTAGATCATGCAAGTGACCCCAATACTAGATTGACATTGGTGATTCAACACATTATGGTAAACTTTTTTTATAAACCACTAATAAGAAGATTCTGATATTCTAGTAGTGTATGATGTATGAAAAGAGATTTCAAAAGTACTATACTGGCAGGTGAGAGAGGCCATTGGAGTTTAAGGAAGGGAACCATGTGTTCCAATCAATTTCTACTCAACATCTATTACCATGATTTTATTAGGGTAGCAAGCTATATCCAAGATTCATTGACCCATTATAGATACAATTTATTTTGGGATATGTGGAATACCACATAGATATACCACCATTTTTAGATTTGGTACATTACATATTCCACATGTTGTAGTTGAGGAGGTATGAGCATAATCGGTTGGATGTTATTGACTGAATTGAGATAGAATAGGGAATTGAGATACCTTTGCTGAGTACCTAATTGTGATCAAGGATCAACAATAGATAATTCTTCCTTGGTGATTGACTAATTTAGTGTCTATTCGATGGAAGAACATGAGTCTTCAACTGAGCACCAGTGAGTAAGAGACCCAGATACATGATCAGTACCCACAACAATTGGTGTATCCTTGTGCTTCATCTTTCTGAGATGTAAATCCCCATGGTGGGGATATTGTAAAGAATCCAAATTTTACATTTATTTTTTTGGAATATTTTATGGATTTTTTATATCTAAGCATGGAGATGAAGTAACAATCTGAGGCATTGTGTGCCCCAAATGAATTTTTTAAATATATTAAATATATTAATTGAACTCTTGCATATTTTTTCGTAAAAAAATAACATCAAAATGGGTGATATGATTGGATTTCTAGGTTCACCATTGTGTTTAGGGCTTGGTTCTTAACCGAGGTGTGACATAAACTTTAATGATGTATGATTTTTCTTAAGATATTGCATGCATAAATAATAATAATTATTATTTATTTTAGCTATTTTATTACATTAACGTTACTTCCAATTAATGTTTCTATATATAATTTATAATGAATGATTTTTATGGTTATCCACATAACCCTACAAATAAAGAGTATCCATTGGAGATAATTGTAGGTGTTTTCAATGGCAATCGATGACTGAATTGTGTATCGCTAGTCGATGTGTGATGGAACATGGGGACATTTCCAACAATACCAAATCAGAATCATTATCCTACAACCATTGATCTAATATGATGTAGGATGTTGAGTTTTATGTATATCTCTATGTTTATCATTTATACAATGAACTCAAATAAAACAAACAACATTTAGATTCATAGATCGGTCATATTGTAGGAATAGTATTTATCAGTAGGTATTATTGGGAGAATTTTTTATTTCAGTATCTCATCATTCGTTAATATAATGAGAAAAAATCTAGATCAACAAGTAAATTTGATGAGGTTAATTCCTCATGTTTTTGGTCATTCATTTATTTCAAAGTTATTTGTTCATCCCAATAAAATCTCGTCGTATATGGTTCGACAAATACTAGATAGTCAATCTTTGTAGCCCTATTTCATAGTGAAAAAGATTGGCATCCCAGATCTGGGTTTGACGTTGAAGATAGATTTATTTGTGGGAATGAATAAAATATATCATGGTTGGTTTAGAAATTTTCTTGTGTGGGTTTTAATGAGTGACATAGGAACATATTCGAGAAGTAGTTTCCGGTATACTAGAAGACATAATCCATAAACTAGTGGAAGAAATTTAGGTCAAAAAATAGATTTGAAGTTCCCATGATTTATTAATTATAGTGTAAATAGATTTGGATGATATGATTAGATTCTACCTGATCTTAAAAATTATTATTGACAAGGATTTTATTTTGAGTTTACATGATAAGGGGGACCCCAGGTGTGGTGTTTGGCTTTCCACGAAGAAGTTAAACATCATGCATTATGTAACCCGTATAACATAGAATATGACACTTTCTTGGTAGATCAACATATACTTGAGGTGATACATGGGATGGGGCCTAGGGAGGACTATCCATACAGTTAAATAAATATCCAAAAATGGACATAGACAGAAGTACACAGGTTCAGACACACCATTTACTCTAACATGGACATAGACACGCCCATTGGGCATGATACAAGGGAAGGACCTAATTCCAAATGAAAAATCTGTGTACTTCTAGTACATCCATATAATCCTACAAACTTGTATTATATCCCTTTACCACATATACTTGTAATAATTTAGTTAGAGAGTGATCATTTGATTCATTCCCCTGGGGTAAGTATGAAATCACATGCTACACAAAGAATATTGATCCTTTAAGTGGGAATTTTTCATAGTGTTGTTAGAATAATTAGGTGAGGCCCTTAGTGAGATATTCTATCATTATTATTCCATAGGTGTATTTATTTATTTTTTTCATGACCCACACTACATGGGAATTGATCCTCTACATAGAGGGCTATTTCATATTGAGTAATGTTATGCCACATGGCCTTGAGTGTGATCCTCAATTGTGTAACATTATCATCATACTTCTAGTGTATAGATATTATGGAGAGACATAGTGAGAATTACATATTAGATAGATTAC
This sequence comes from Viscum album, assembly GCA_963277665.1. Lineage (NCBI taxonomy): Eukaryota > Viridiplantae > Streptophyta > Magnoliopsida > Santalales > Viscaceae > Viscum > Viscum album. The sequence continues at coordinate 446,562,471 of OY728157.1, read as the reverse complement.
ATTAGAGATATCTGACTCATGAAGCATGTTTTAGTCGATGAGTGTTATTTGGAACCTTTATGTAGGATCTCTAGAAAAGTGTTATGGTTGTGATTTTATTTTGAGATGGTATGTGTTCCTTTAGTTTATATGGGAATTATATTTATATGTTTTATAGAAAAATACCTGTGCTGATATGGATTTTATTCTATTATATATATGTATTTTAATTTCTTGGATACCTACTATGTATTTTTATACTCACCCATGCATGGGATTTTACTAAAAATTTCATGTCTTAAAAAGATGATCATTCTTCCAACAGAGTCTTGAATGTATTAGTAATAGGCAGAGTGTAGTGAGTCATACAGACTAAGGTGTGTTTCACTAGATGCCATGATAAAATTACCCTTCTATACTTTTAGGTAGGATATGTTTCTATTTTATATGTGGTGGTATTACATTTTTATGTTTTTTGTATTTGTACTATTTTTCATACTATGATAATTGGATTTAGATGAATACATTCATAGTTTATATGTGGTTATAAATTTTAGTATTTTATGAGCATGGAGATGTGTGTATGTGTACATGTACACAATGCTACGGCCTCTCACTTGAGTTATATTCCTACTTAATGCTAGTTTACATCCCAATGACTATTGGAGGAGGGATTTTGGTAGTGGGGACATGGCCACTAATGGGACGATTAATGGAAATATCATCTAAATAACCCAAATATTAAAAATATTACACTTATTAATTACATGAGTGTGACATGATTGACTTTTCATTAAATATAATATTATAAGGGTTTTCATCATACAAAAATGGAGATAAATTATAATTTAACCAAACCATTAATGATTATGGAAAAAGTTATCTCATCCAATAAGATTTGGGGAAATTTAAGGGTTATTTTATCGTACATACCATAATTAATTTTTAGTTATAATCACCTTATTTACCCATTACCAAGATAAAAAATGTTAATATGGTAACGACTCATATTTACAAAAATTAATAGGGTCCTTTTTATAGAAAATGGTCCTAAATAATCCAAATATGGATTAAATTTTTTAAAATTCAAAACAAATTATTATTTGAATTATATTTAAAATTATACTAGAAAAATGTAACAAAAAATTGGTTTCTTGAAAAATTGTGTTTTTAAACTGTGATATGTTCTTACACAAAAATTATTTATAAAGATTATTAAAATGTATGTATTCATATTTTATCTAATTTAATATTAATTAGGTAAATTTCAGATTAACTTCATTTCATAAATGTATTTTTTAATATAATGGAATTGATAAGATTATAAAAATTATTATTTTTCATTATTTAAAGATAAATCATTAATATTAGAAAAATATGATGCATTCACCCTATGATAATTTTGATATAATGATTAAAAAAATGAAAACAATTTTATCATAACAATTTTCAAAATGTATCCAAAAATAATTATTTTATTTAATAATAAATATTAATATAAATCATTTTTGAACAAAACATATAAAATGACTTTACCGAAATTTTAGTATTTATTTCGAAATAAGTAATCAATAAATTTGTATTTATTAATACGAATATGTATATATTTTTAAATTATATATTATATTGTTCTTAATAATATTTTTATATTCCACTTTGATTGATTTTCCTTGAAAGGTATTCTAACGAAGTGAATATATTTATTTAGATATTGAGATGTCATAAAATATTGGGTTGTTACAACGTGGTTCTATAAAATATGTACCTAGGAATAATAAATCAATAAAGGGAGAATTGGGCTTGACCCAATAATAAATGAGTTCCTGAAAAAGAACCTTACTATGCACTTGGATAGACATTTATAGTGAGGGTATCATATCATAATTCACATTATCAGGATAAAAATTTATGATGTATTTGAATAGATAATGAAAATTAATAACCATGATTAATCCTATAGTGAATTAGATTAAAAAAGGTGTCTTGATTTTTACATTACATAAATGATTATATTGTTTCCCAAAATTATTATTGTTTTTCATAGTATGCTTTTTGGTTTCAGTCAATGGATGAAACCTAAATTAACCATGATAACATTGAACATGATGAAAAATGTGATGACTGTAATTAACTAAATGGTATGATGTTGGGATTTTATTATATCATTATTATTCATAATCAGTTGTCTTGAAATATGATTAAATAATTATTCCTTAATAAATTCTCAGACTCACCAAATGATGGTATTTTCTATATTATTGAGTGGTGGAGGCCATGGAGGAAGGAAGTGTTGATTTAAATCATCTATGAAATTTGGAAGGAGACACCCATGAATATGAATAAATAAAATGGTAATTTCATGAAATGTACTAATGGGACACATCCAATAACTCTCCTATCCCACATCCAATAGACAAGGGGATGGTGACTAGCAATGAGTAGGCATATCAATAACATGGGATGCATTTAATTTTTACCTGTATGCACTCACGCAACTCCAAGCCCTTGAAATTGATAAATTTAAAAGGTAAAAGTACATTCCCACCTCCAAGAGTCTATAACACAAGTCTAACTGAGAAGTAATGGTACGATGACTAATGTTTGAAAGCCACAAGAACACACCTCAGTCTATCTGGCCTCACTAAGAACCATCTAATCATGGTCATCCAATAACTCCATAAAAATGTAGATCATCATCACAATACATGACATGTGAAGGAAAATCCCATGCATGGGTGAGTATACTAATACTTAGTTGGACAACTAGAAACCACAAAGAAATATCACAAAGGAATACCACAATGGAATACAACAAAATAATAGAAAAGGGTATTACCACAAATGAATTCAATAATGGATTGACACAAATGAATGTAAATTCAAATCTACATAGGAATATGCATAAAACACATAAAACAAGAATATCAAGATACAATCATTTGAAACACCACACCATCATATGGTCGCAACCAACTTCAAGACACATTATTCTACTACAAGAATGATCTTTTTGGGATAAATCACTACTCGAGCTATGATATCATCGAAGACACTCACTAAGAGGTATAGCTAATTTGATCTTGGAACAAATGAGAACTATTTTGTTGAGGAAGACTATGATACCTAAATAGAGGGTTATTCCCATAAATGATGGGTGACACCACATATCATGACTAGAATCATTAGGGGATACCAAATACCCAATCTGGATCAACCCACTACATATGGGTTCACTTCTATAACTGACTAGGGAATTAATTGAACCCTACCAATGTGACCTACTAGATGGAGGATCAACACCCTACTCTAGGAGGTCACACAATTCCATAGACTCCACTACGGGTGATAGAGGATCACACTATATCCCTAGAGATAGATACCATACTCTATCTATGTATTGTGTTCTATAGAAGATTATAATCCAGCTATCAGTATGTTATGTCGTACAAAACCTTCTTGGGAAAGACCAAGAGAACACCCTCAACCAATCCAAGTCCAATCTAGGAAAACTAAGAGGCTCAAAAATTATATTTTGGGAGTACACAATGTATCCTAGTGGGTACATGACATGTCCAGCTATACCATGTCTTTCCCATGTAGTAGAGCCTCATAGTCTTCTTAGTTTTCATTTACATTGAATGTAGAAGGTTATATATGCTGTCAAAAAATTTTATCAAAAAAATCATCTCAATGTCATGGTCTTATTACCATAAATGGATCTTCAGTTAGATGCTCTTATTAGGAGTAATGAGTGTTTGAGTGATACATCCTAAAAACTATCTAGGGCATATAGACCTACAACCTTGGTAGGATTACCTACCACCATGGTCAAGAACCATGGTTAACCGGTGTGGTCATTCCACCTTCCATGTAGACCGACCATCGGTATGTTGAATACTGTAGTCGGTCCACCAATAAAACCTGAACAGCCACTATGGTCGACTGCATCCAGCTCCACCCTATTGCACCCAATATAACCCCAGTCTGGCTTGTCCCACTGGAATGATCAGAGCCATCTACCCGAGCCGACCCATCAGCTTGACCCGACCCATATGGCATGAACCGACCCACCTGGCCGGCCCGGTCTGCTTCGTGTCTGCTTCCACCAGCCATGTGGTACATGGCTCCACTGCCCGCCGTTCTCTACTAAGGGGCCTCCATGTGCCACTGCGCTCTGTTGAGCTCTGCTCTACAATGCCTCAACATGCCTCATCCTGCATCGTTCACTACCTCCTCTTATTCTGTGTTCCACAATGATTCCTTTAGTGCTAAAAATTAGAAAAGGACATAGATATTGTCTCATATAAGCCTCGTCATCATCGAACAATGAATCTCATCATCATATATACTCAAAAAATGGATCTAATAATTGTTCATTTTTATTTTATAATGACTACATAAGAACACTAATTTGGGAATCATTTGCCATCTGAATAACTCTGTCTGCATCGTCGCACCTCCATTGTGACGTATCGATCCCAAATCATCGATATTGGATCATTATGTCAAGAAACTGATGTGAAATGACTGATTGATTTGGATTTGTTTAACCCTTGGACAATGAAGAACTCCATTCATGAAATGAAAAATTGGGGGGAGAAAATAACACTCAAACAAAAGAAATGAATCACGATCAATGTTCTTATCGATCATGGGGATTTTATAAAAGAATGACCAGCCGTATCCATCAACATATTAATCCAAATAAATTCTCCCGCTAAATTATATCAAAACAAACTAATTACTACAACACACATGATCCATGAATGAATCCATTTATCGACAGATTCATGTGCAATGTAAATATTTATAGTAGGGAAATTATAAAATTTAAAAACATTTCCGGCCTCATGTTGGATTGATCATTGATGAGGAATGAAGTTGCATCATCGTATTCTATTTTCCCATGATCCATCGTATCTAGGGTTGCATCTATTGATCGATCCCCAATCTATCTCCATTCAAATTAAAGGATTCTCCATGGTTCTCTCAGTAGGTTGTTTGATGTCTCTAGGCTTATATAGATAACATTTGATTAAAACAAAAAATTTAAACTAAATATTTAAAAATCGCTGCATAGTGAAATGAAAAATAAATAATTCCATTTAATTATTTTATTCAATTTTTCTCTGGAAACAACATTTCACAAACGGAAAATTCCAACCAAAGTTATTTTACTCATAGGGAAAAATTGCATTACAAACTCAACAGTGGTAACATATTTCCATTTTATGTCCTCGTTCATGAGTTATGAGTATTTAAAAATAAAATTATTCATTTTACTGTTTTATTTACAGTTGCGTCCTTTGTGACTATTTCTACAATAACCCACAATGAAGGATGTTTTTCATGCCGAAGGGGTAAATATATTTTTCTAAAATTATTGTTTCCCTTATGATTTATGATCTAGTCACCCTTTTAGTAATTATTCAACTTTTTCATAAAATCAAAATGAATTTTTTATTTAATATTTTAATATTTTTAAAATATTTGTTCTGGGTTCATCAGGCCTCAATATTGCCTACCGTCTTAGTGCCTGGTCTCAAATTAATCCATAAAACATCAAAAAATAATACAAGGTAAACTTGAGATAATTCATTTTATCCACCTTGGGGATTTATGTCCATGAAATGACAAAACTAGGGCTACACAAACTGATGAGGGTGTTTAGCATGAATTAGAACCTCCCACTTCCATGTGCTCTCTAGAAGATTCCCATACTGCCACTGGACACACACCAGAGGAGTCAATTTCCCATCAAGGATTGTCTCTTGCATATCCATGATATCAACTGGGGAATTAGCAATGGTCACTCCATCCTTGATGTCTAGCTCACCCCATTGGTGATGTGTAATGGTTCATGCATGTACCTTTTAGTTATGTCACATAGAATATTTCGTGTACTTGATCTAACTATGATGGTAGAGCTATGTGGCACACCACCTCACAAATTCTACAAATTATCTATAACGGTACTTGTGAATCTCTAATATACCGTACATCCCTAGACAAATCTCTATAATCCTTGTCAAGGTGAATCCTTAACGAAAACATGGCCTCGTTAAACAACCGGGATATAAACCGAACATCACAATCAGAAGCAATCACCAAATTTAAATCCTTGGAGTCGAAATATCGCTTTCACATAGAGGCATCCCAAGATCTCAATTAAACTCGAATATCAGATAGTTATAACGTGGGATGAATTGGTGTATTATACAACTATCTCCAATATGGAATAATTTCCCCAAGTTGTAAATGGAAAAACCATCAAAATATTCATATATATCCCATACCACTTCGATTATATCACCTTAAAGGGTTGGGCTAAACTTGTTGGAACCTTGTGAACATCCTACACATGATGAAATATAAGGCATCTAGAAACAGACTCTCCCACTCTCTTCTTTATCCCTATCCACCAATACTTATGTTATATGTCCTAGTACATATTTTCCACTCATAGATGTACCACAAAAAGTCATATATGAAACTCCCTCAGAACCTCCTCATGTAATTCCTCTAGTACTACTATGCTTCCAATGAAAATAAAAATGTTCTCCCCACCTTTAGAATATACATTATAGGTATTCCATGTTGAAAATTGAGAACATATAGTCATGTATAAGGTATCCTCATGTGGTTCTTTTCTAACTCACTGTAAGAGTGGAGGGGTGACAACCATTGAAGGCAGATAAGCTGCTCCATCTACATCCACAATGTGTGACTATAATGGGGCCAACTACTTCAACGCCTCATACAACAAAAACAAGCTATATCTCATGCTGAGTGTAATGGCCCAATATTTTATCAATGTAATTCGTTTCTTATAATTATGACATGTAATCACATGAAATAATAACACAATGATCTACTATGTACTATTGACCTTTAAACATATTTTGGACACTCAAATGTTTTGAATTTTGAAAAATCTGACATACATAATCATGATTAGTAAGATATTTGGAGTCAAATGAAACAAACATAATTTTTGTGAATAGTTACCTACCCGTATGAATAGTAACATACCCTTGTGAATAGTAATATTACCATTATGATTTGAAAAACATCCAAAGTAATATTAACCTCATCCTTGAATGTATAACTAAAATTTAGTCTTCTTACAAGTGATAATATGACCCTAGTAAAGGTATTGGTATTTTTGTAAGTCATAAAAATTTGAAATTATTTAATTGATTTAGAAAAATAAATATTTTCCGAATACCTATTCATAAATTAACAATTTGGTGCCTTATTGTTTTAATATAATTTTATAATACCGAATATATTATTTGAAGACATTATAAAATCAGTTATCATTTGAAAATCACTATTTTTCAATTAAATTAAGATTTTGATTACAAATTAAATTAATAATATTTTGATAGCTATTTTGGATAAATGGAGTTCATTTTTTGATAAATCCCATCAAAATATGGTTTGGGTGAATTTTTGGGATTTTTCTGAAATACCTGAATGTTTTGCGGGAATAAAAATAAATTAATTTACTATATAATACATTACAATTTAAATCCACTATTACTAACATCATAAGGGTTATAAGAACCCCAATATCTAACTCACATGTACTTATTACTTTTTTAGGACATGGAATTTTCATTATTACTGGTCTTGAGGGAAATAAATAAACAATGGATTTATATATTAAGAAAAACCTCCTCCCCTCCACTACAAAAACCACACACACTCCCCTCTTCTCGTCACTCCTCTCAAGCCCTATCCCTTTCCTATGTTCACCACAAATTAGTCCCCAAGCTACTCCCCCTGTACAATATCCCTTTTTCTCCCCCAAATACAAAATTTTATCCCATTAAGAGGCTCTTAAAGTAGATAAACTCATGATATAAATTCCTCTTTCTGATTCTTTTATTCTCTTTCATGTTCTTTTTTTCTTCTTCTTTCTTTCCTAACTAACTTTCACCCAAATGGTATGATAGCTACAATAACATATATTTACTATAATTCTATTATGAAGATGTAATATTTTATAACAATCTCTCCCTCTCACTCTTTTTTTATTAATGAAAAACCCATTCGAGATGTGATGATTTATCACATTAATGGATGATGAGTTTTAAATTTGAATTACAATCTTCTAGACTAGTCATGAAACCATTAAAATGGTTGAAAAATATCATAATATATTTATTTTATTTTATATAATTTTATGGAATTATTCTTCACACATAATGTAAAATAATAATACAAAACAAGTAAATTATGATTAAAATCGCCAAATTAATCCATGTGTTTATCAATAATTTTTTATATAATGAATCAACTTTTCTCCAAGTAAAAAAATAAAATTTGAAAACATGTAACCATATATATGTTAAATAATAAAATATAACTCCATTTCTTGAAATCCATTCCAATTTTACATGATTGTCCATTCATGAAATTAAGTAAATTTTTTGTAAAGACCAAGAAAACCAAATGACACGGACAATGAAATTGAACCACTTCTTATATCAAAAAGGACCTGAATGAACTTAAAAATTTTATAAGAAAACTTTTAATTATAATATATTTTTTTAATTATTAATTATTTAACCTAATTTTATCATTCAGTTCAATAATATCTTGTGGGTAACACCATCAAACTTAAGGTAAGGAATCCAAATTATTTTACTTTTATTCAAAAATGTATTCTATATTATGACCTTTTATGTGTAATCCCAAAAGATGGGGTATAATTTAACACCTCCCCCATACTTCCATGATTATGTAAAAGTGATTAGAAACCCCATTTCCTCCTTATTAATCCCTCTTAATCACACCCGGTACCATGACGATGATATGTAAGGGATTCTACCTGAACCTCCTTTGTTCCTTCAAGTTGCCTTATCTTCCTCTTACCAAAATGAAATTATCATATATTTTATTTGAATATTAAAAATTATGTATTCATGTACAATATTTATTAATCAAGAACCTTTCATCATTTTATTTCGGATATATGCATGTTTTTATGTGATTCCCTCCTTAATACTTCACTATAAGCAAACCTGTTTTGAGAGAACAACAAGAATTATGACCTGATATAAAGTGCAATATATCTTCTATTTTATGCCACATTTTCATTTATAAAATCTTTATTTTTAATATGAAAACCTTCTTGGTTCACATATGGGATTATTAAAAGTTTGTTCACTTTTCTATTTTAAAGGTTCAATAGTATTTTTCATAATACCTCACAAAAATGTTTTTACGCTAAAATTTCATAAATAGATTTCTTAAATGTTGACAATTCAACATTAGATCACTTACCAAGATACATGCCTATTTAAACTTATGAATTTCCATGTATATTTTAGTTCCTTTCTTTCATGGAATCTTTTATGATATATCGATTTTTTATGCTTTATGACAAGATTATGGTGGCCAATTCAGTCCATGGGTATCCCATATTATGTAAGATTTATTATGAATGATTATTTATGTGAACAACATATACACGAAAATTCATGATGGGTGCACCCAGATAGTGCTCCAATGCATTGGTTAATGTTGAGTCTCATGAGATGTTATGTGTTATGGTCATGGATGTTAGACTTGACTTGTGCTACCATGTGTAACGGTATTCGCAGTTAGTCCTGACTCGTGATAAAGTCATGTTTTATGTTTCCACCACATTATTATGACTCCATGATTATATGATTACATGTTAATATGTTATGTTTGACAACCCTACTTTTTATTACAACTTAAACATGATTTATTACATAATACTTCACTTGATACAACAAAGAAGATCGAGAGGTTTAGTGTCTTTGGGGCCTTGGATCATTACATAAAAACATAAAACATGAAATAAAACATCTTTATTGAATAAATCCTTTACATGACCACTACATTCCCTCGTACTTAGCATTGCATTGGATAACCTGAGGACATGCATAAGGAAAGGGTGAGTTATAAAGCCCAGTAAGGGAGTACACATGGAATAACATGAGGAGTACAATACATGTTAGACAATAAGCATATCAATAGAGAATAAATGAAACATGAACATAAAGGCATGATAATGAATGATAATCATAACATGGAAATGTGGCAGCAACACTTAACATGGAATTAGCATGAGCCAAGTCTCATTGCACATAAAGAATGAGTAAACCCTCATTGCACTTGAATCACAAGTAAAGCCTCATTGCACTTGAATTAGCATGAGTCAACACTCATTGCACATGATGTATCAAGATACTATACATTAACCAATGCATTTGAGAGCTATAAGGGCGCACCTTTCTTAAACATTTCATTTCATGCATAAGTGTGCGACATGGATCATAAAACATGGATTCAAAAAACATAATCATTTATTCCATGATAAAGGAATGTTTAATTCATACATGAAACTTTACAATAAATAATTAAATGTGCATAAAGGTGAATAACCTCGATGGAGAAATGGGCATGGTATTCACTACACAATGACATTGGCTTAGAAAATCAGTGCGATTTCGGCAGCGTAACGGCATGACATAAGAATTCAAAAAAATGGTTGATGAGAGAGAAAGGGGTTCCTCAACATATTTACATGTAATGGAAAGTAAAGAGGTCATATAGATACATTTCCCAACAATTGTGATGGAATATAGATTCATGATACAAAATTATTGCTTGAATGTAAAAGAAGAGAGAGAAGTTCCTTTCTGAATTTCGGCATAGTAATGGGTGTACATGGGAGGCATTTAATGAGAGACAAAGGGGTCCCCATCATTCAAAAAATAATAGGGTAGTATGGGGGAGGTGTGAAACCATACCCCAATATTAATAATTTAAATTAAAACGGAAATACAACTTAAAGAAAATTTACAAAAATTAGCAAGGAAGAAAAAACCCTTACATGGAAGTGTGCTTAAAAAGGCTACAGAGAGGCCTGTGAGAGGCTTCTTGGGAGCTTAGGGCACCTTGGTAGGATTATAGAGATATTAGGTAAGATGTTGGATGAACTCCAAAGGCTTTGAGTGAGGAGTAAGTGGGAGCTTGGGTGGGTTTATATAGGAAAGGTGAGGGAATTCATTATTATTTAGGTTTGGGACCCCTTATATTAAATTAATCCAAACCACAAACAAAACCATGGTTTTTCCCCATATTTTTTTGAAAAGGGAAGAGGAATACAATATTTTATAAGGCTAAAGTCCGAACTTCTTAAAATATTCGGGTTGCTTATGTAGAGGTGAGTCACACTACCATGGAAATCGATTTTAAAAGGCAAGGTGTTGAATAAGTCTTGAGGGGTCCATTAATGCTTTGAAAAGTAAGTTAAACAAACCCAAAATTACATTATTTTAATGTTAAAACATATATTGTCCAATCATAATGACTATAGTATTTTTTTACATCACTATTGGGTCATTATGATGTCATAAAACACATTATATATTTAAACTGTATTTAATTTTTACCCAAAAATTTGACTGTCTCAGAAAATTATGAAAAATTCACCATTGGATAATTTCGACATCCTGATTCCAAAAATAAAATTTATTTTATCTAAATAATTTTATAAATATGTGAATTTTCAATTTTCAAATAAAAACCGACAAATATCGAAATTTCAATGGTTTTGACAGAAATGGTTTTCAAACCTTAATAAAAATTATAATTGCATTCATAAAATTATAATTTCATTTATATTTAATAAAAAATAATTTAATAATAGTAATAATAATATTTTATTAAAATATTATTTAATTCAAAAATCCCTTAATTTAATAAAATATAATTCTTAGTTAAATAATAAAAAACTCTATTTGTACTTTAAAAACTATTTACAATGTATCAAAAATGACTAGAAATTATATTCATTACTATATAAAAAAAATAATGTACATGAACATAGTACTAATTATTTGTTACATAAACTCCTAAAACAGCCACATAAGACCTAAGGGTAAGGTGTTCAATGGTGATAGACTCTTGGGGTAGCTCGGATAACATCGCTCGAGTGGTAATCTCTATCAACTTCCACTTTTCCCGTAGATGGTCTCGTTCGAGCTTGACATGGTGAAGCTCAGCTTGGGCTTGGTCAAGGGTGAAGCCCAAAGATGCCACCTCTTTTCCGAGCTCTGACAAATGGGCCTCGTATGGGGAAATTCTACTGGATGAGGCCATCGCTTCCTTTGTCTGAGTAAAATTTGGTTTGTTAAAGACATATATTTATACTAATCAAGTGATCATTGTTCAATGACTATATTAACAACGGTCACAATTGTTAACATAAAACCAAAGAAGTTGACATCTTATAAAAACATTTTTCATAAAGAGTCGTTTAACTGGATCAAGAGCGATTTTCCATTAAAGAAACTTTGGGTCGTTACAATATTCCCCCCTTAAGAAATTTCGCCCTCCAAATTTTCCTTTTCCTACACTAAAACAAATGTGGGTAACTCAGCTTCATCATATCCTCCGACTCCCAAGTCGCTTCTTCAAACTTGTGGTTTCTCCACAACACCTTGACGAGGGGCATTGTCTTATTTCGTAGAACTTTTTCTCTACGATCTATGATCATCAATGGATGCCCCTCATAAGAAAGATCGTCTTCCAATTGTACCACCTCAGAAGAGAGTACATGTGAAGGGTCTGGTATGTACTTCTTTAAGAGGGATACATGAAAGACATCATGTACTTTGTCCATGGTAGGTGGAAGTTCTAGTCGATAGGCCACAACCCCAACATGATTAAGAATCTCGAAGGGGCCGATGTACCTTGGACTTAGCTTCCCTTTCTTTTCCAAACATCATGACCTTCTTCCACGGAGATATGCGTAAAAACACCATGTCTCCAACTTTAAACTCAAGGTCTCATCGATGATTATCTTCATAACTCTTCTGTCGACTCTATGATACCTTGATATGCTGCTGAATGGTTTTCACCTTATCCACCATTTCTTCGACCATTTCTGGTCCAAGCGGCTTACGTTCACCAACCTCATCCCAACATTCCTGTGTTCTGCACCTTTTCCCATAAAGGGCTTCATAGGGTGCCATTTGGATGCTTGAGTGGAAACTGTTATTATAAAAGAACTCAAACAGAGGAAGATTTTGATCCCATCCTCATTTAAAGTCCATTGAGCATGCTCTCAACATATCCTCAAGTGTATGGATTTTCCGATCGGATTGTCCATCAATTTGAGTTTGATAGGCCGTACTGAAGTTCAGTTCAGTATTCAGAGCATGTTGAAGACTCTTCCAAAACATAGAGGTGAATCTTGGATCTCGGTCAAACACTATAGATAGTGGTACTCCATGAAACCTTACCACTTCCCTAATATATATCCATTCTAGCTGATCCAATGAGAAATCCTCCCGAATAGCAATGAAGTGTGCAGTCATTGTAAGATGATCCACAATAACCCAGATTGCATTGTTGCCTTTGGATGTTCTCGGAAGACCGGTGACAAAGTCCATGGTGATGTTCTCCCATTTCCATTCTGGTATGGGCAATGGTTGCATCATCCCCTTAGACTTATTCCTCTCTTCTTTCACATACTGACACACCAAGCACTTTGATATATATTCGGTGATCTCCTTCTTCATATTATCCCACCAAAAGTTTTCTCGGAGATCTCGATACATCTTTGTGCCCCTGGGTGAATAGAGAAATTTGAACTATGTGCATCATCCAAAATTCCCTTCTTCAGCTCCAGACATGATGGAACACATAGTCTTTTCCCAAACCGCACAATTCCTTCTTCATTAACATTAAAATCCGAGGATTTTCCCTTTTTGATAGCTTCCACTTTGTCCTGAATTCCCACATGATCCTTTTGAGCATCATTTAACCTTTCCAAAAGAGATGGTTGAGCAATCATTTGTGAAAGGATCTATGATTTTCCCTTATTTATGAATCCCACATCCATCTTCATCAAGTCTAAGCAGATTGGATCCTTCTCAATTCTCATCATGGATAGAATCGCTGGATCCTTTCTACTTAGGGCATCTTCCACCTTGTTCGCTTTCCCAGGGTGGTAATGTATTGAACAGTCATAATCCTTGATGAGCTCTATCCATCTACTATGGCGCATATTATGCTCTTTCTGTGTGAATATATATTTAAGACTCTTGTGGTCAGTATATATATCACATTTCACTCCATAGAGATAATGCCGCCCGATTTTCAAGGAAAAGATCACAGCCGTGAACTCCAGATCATGAGTTGGATAGTTTCACTCATGGATTTTCAACTGCCTTGAAGCATAGGATATCACTTTATCACTCTGCATCAGCACACTACCTAATCCCTTCTTTGAATCATCACTGAATACCACAAAAAGTTCCCCACTTGTGTGTAATGTGAGCAAAGGTGCAGTGATAAGCCACCTTTTCAACTCCTTGAAGTTGTCTTCGCATTCATCACTCCATGTAATCTTTACTCCCTTCTAAGTTATCTTGGTAAGAGGGTTGGACAATCGTGAGAAATTTCTCACAAATCGTCGATAATATCCAGCTAACCCCAAGAATCTATGGATATCCGTTACCGATGTTGGCCGCGACCATCCCTAAATTGCATCTGTTTTGGAGGGATCCACCGATATACCATTTCTTGTGATGATATGGCCCAAGAATGAGACCTCCTTTAACCAGAACTCACAGTTGATATACTTTTCATAGATCTTCTCCTTGCGCAAAGTCTCTAGTACAGTTCTTAAATGCTCCTCATGATCCTCCTTAGTTATAGAGTATATTAGAATATCATCTATAAAGACTACCACAAATTTTTCAAGGTAATATCTAAAGACTCTATTCATCAAGTCGATGAATATTTCTGGAGAATTGGTGAGTCCGAAAGGCATTACTATGAATTCATAGTGCATGTATCTTGTACAAAAAGCAGTCTTGGGGAAATCTTCCTTCTTCACCCTTACTTGATAATATCCTGACAGCAAGTCCACCTTGGAGAAGTATTGTGCTCCACACAGCTGATCAAACAAGTCATAGATTCTTGGGAGAGGATACTTGTTCTTTATCATGATTTTTTTAAGTTCACAATAATCGATGCAGAGCCGCATTGACCCATCCTTCTTCTTGATGGATAGGACTGGTGTACCCCATGGTGAAGCACTTGGGAGTATAAACACTTTATCCAGATTCTCTTGTAGTTGATTCTTCAGCTCTTCAAGCTCAACAACAGCCATTCTATATGGAGTCTTGGATATTGGTAATTCCCTAGGTATAATTTCAATTGAGAACTCAACATCTCTTCTAGGAGGAAGACCAGGCAGTTCGTCAGGAAACACTTTCGCGAATTCCCTCACAATAGGAATTTCTTCATGGATGGTTTCTTCTTTGGACTCAATCATCTGAGCTAGATACGTGTGCTCATAGGGCATTAATATCCATGCTTGAGATGATGGAGCTAAAGGAGATTCATCTTCCTCCTAACACTTATAATGAATTGGTGGTCGATTCTTCATATGGAGTGTAATTTCCCTCTCCCAAAAATTTATTTTGGGTCTAAATAAGGAAATCCAATCCATGCCAAGAATTGCATCAAATTCCACCAAAGGGAGTATGAAGAGGTTCGTCAGGAAATTCCATCCACAGATTATAACAGGGGAGGACTTATATTCATGGGATTCAAAGATTGCCCCATTTTCTGTACTCACCGACATCTTTACTTCCATGATTTGTGGTGGTGCTGGGATTGTTCTACTAAAATTTCGAGATATAAAAGAATGCGTAGAACCAGAATCAAAATGTATGTTCTCTATTCTTGAATGAATAACTAACGTACCTGTCACCACATCATTGTCGTGCTTCACTTCGGTAGAAGTAATGGAAAAATCTCTTCCTTGCTATCATGGAGGTTGTTGGTTTCCTTCGAAAACCCTTGTATTAGGGAATGGTTTGCAAAATGACCCGGTTCTTTGCATTTATAGCATTGAACAACACGTTGAGGTTCGAATGGAGTGTTCTTCTCCTCTATCGTAGCCGCGGGTCCTTCTTGCCGATAGTTAAAAGCTACGTTCCCTTCTCTTCCACACATGAATCATTTTATCGTCCCCTTAAGGCAATTTCCAGGGTGCTTCTTTCAGCACTTTTGGCAAGTGGGGTGATGGAAATTTTTAGCACCATTGGATTTATCCATCGGACCACCAACATTGAAGTCCACCATAAGATTCTTTTCCCCATGATACCCTTGTGATTTCCTGGTCTCCATTTCGACCTTGAGGGAACGTCAGACAATTTCCTCATAGCTGTTGAAGTCACGGATTGCTAATTCTTTCTGAACGCTAGGCTTCAGCCCACTAAAGAAGCGGTCAACCTTGCATTCGGGGGTAACGACAAAGCCAGAAGCATATCGTGAAAGCCTTGTGAAGTTTTCCTCATACGCTCCAATAGATTATTCATCTTTTTTCTTGAGGGAAAGGAAGTCCCTTGCCATCTTAAGCTGGAGGGTGCGCCGAAAATATTTATCGAAAAACATCATCTGGAATTCCTTCCATTCCAAAGCCTTGATCTCCTCTTCAGCCTTCGTATTTTTGATCAACGTCCACCATTGATCAGCTTCACCCTCCATAGGATAAGCATCCAAGAAAACCTTCTCTTGTTCAGAACATTGGGGGATGGAGAATATCTTTTCAATGGAGTTGATCCATTGTTCAACGATCGTGGGATCAGATGATCCACTAAAAGTATGAGGCCTTTCTCTCATGAATCTCTCGATAGCGACTTGTTCTTTCATAGGGGGGGGGGGGTTGAGCATTCCTCTTGACCCGTGTTTCTATTCAAAACTTGAGTTAGCTGAGAGAGAAGCATGACAAAGTTCGCGATTCCCACTCCCATTGGATTAGGCATCTCATTAGTACAATCATCACACTAATCTTCACAATGGTTACTTCCCGAGTCCTCCTATTACTGGCCATTGGCTGGAATAAAAGGAAAGTTAGGGGTAACATATAAAGGGTAATCAAAAGTAAAAAGTTGATGACTTATAAATAAACTTTTATTTCCTTAACTCATGAGTCTATAGGATTTAATTTAGGCTTTTCATGATCTACTTTCTAACATATAGTCATAGGGGAATTTTTTTTAATTCCCTTAATAAGGGTTCATACTAAGATTGTGAATTTATCAAAACATATCCCTCAGGAGTGTCGTAACCAAGAGTGCAGCAAGGCCCGTTGTCGTGCACCAGTTCCCGTTCGAGTCTAGCTCAAAGCGGTGTTTTCAGGTTTTACCCCTAGGATACATTTGTGCCGGAGCCGCCTCTACCTGCTCGTATCTAGACAGGGATGTATTTGTTTGATAAACCACTCACATAGTATTTTCCAAAACTTAGTGTTGTCTTTATTATACTTATTCATGTATATACGGCTTTAATAGGGTTTTCCTAATCCCCAAAATAACTAAACCTCCCTCTAATACCAACTATGACAACCCTGCTTTTTATTACAACATAAACATGATTTATTACATAAAACTTTACTTGATACAACAAAGAATATCAAGATGTTTAGTGTCTTTAGGGCTTAGGATCATTACATAAAAACATAAAACAAGAAATACAACAACTTTATTCAAAACTTCCTTTACATGACCACTACATTCCCTCGTACCTAGCATTGCATGGGATAACCTGAAGACATGCATAAGAAAATGGTGAGCTATAAAGCCCAGAAAGGGAGTACTCATGGAATAACATGAGGAGTACAATACATGTTAGACAATAGGCATATCAATAGATCATAAAAGAAACATGAACATAAAGGCATGATAATTCATGATAATCATAACATGGAAATGTGGCAACAACACTTAACATGGAAATAGCATGATCCAAGGTTCATTGCACATAAAGCATGAGTAAACCCTCATTTCACATGAAGCACGATTAAACCCTCGTTGAACTTGAATTAGCATGAGTCAACACTCATTTCACATGACGTATCATGATACTATACTTTACCCAATGCATTGGAGCGCTATAAGGGTGCACCCTTCTTAAACATTTCATTTCATGCATAAGTGTGCCACATGGATCATAAAACATGGATTCATAAAACATAATCATTTATTCCACGATAAAATAATGTTTCATTCATACATGAAACTTTACAATCAATAAGTAAATGTGCATAAAGGTGAATACCCTCGATGGAGAAATGGGCATGGTATTCACTACACAATGACATTGGCTTAGAAAATCTGTCTGATTTCGGCAGCGTAACTGCGTGACATAAGAATTCATAAAAATGGTTGATAAGATAGAAAGGGGTTACTCATAATATTTACATGTAATGGACAGTAAGGAGGTTATATAGATACATGTCCCAACAATTGTGATGGAATATATATTCATGATACAAAATTATTGCTTGAATATAAAATAAGAGAGAGAAGTTCCTTTCAGAATTTCAGCATAGTAACGGGTGTAAATGGGAGGAATTTAATGAGACAGAAAGGGGTCTCCCAGAATTTAAAAAATAATATGGAAGTATGGGGGAGGTTCGAAACCATACCCCAACATTCATAATTGAAATTAAAAGGGAAATAAAACTTAAAGAAAATTTACAAAAATGAGAAAGGAGAAAAAACCCTTACTTGGAAGTGTGCTTCCAAAGGCTAGAGAGAGGCTTGTGAGAGGCTTATTGGGAGCTTGGGGAACATTGGGAGGATTCTAGAGAGAGTATGGCAGAGGTTGGACGGACTCCAAAGTCTTTGAGTGAGGAGGAAGTGGGAGCTTGCGTGGGATTATAAAAGAAAGGTGAGGGAATTTTTTAATATTTAGGGTTGGGACCCCTTATAGTAAATTAATCCAAACAAAAAACCATCCCATTGTTTTTGCCGATGGTTTTTGGAAAAGGGAAGAGGAAAACAATATTTTATAAGGAAAAATTCCTAACTTCTTAAAATATTAGGGTTTCTTATTTGGAGGTGAGTCACACTCCCATGGAAATTAATTTAAAAAGGTAAGGTGTTGAATAAGTCTTTAGTGGTCCATTAATTCTTTGAAAAGTAAGTTAAACAAACCCAAAATCATATTAATTTAATTTTAAAACATATAGTGGCCGAACATAAATATTATAGTATTTTATTACATCACTATTGGGTCATTATGATGTCATAAAACACATTATATATTTAAACGGTATTTAATTTTTACCCAAAAATTTTACTGTCTCAGAAAATTATGAAAAAATTCACCGTTGGATAACTTCAACATCCTGATTCCAAAAATAACATTTATTTTATCTAAATAATTTTCTATATATGTGAATTCTATCTTTTAAAATAAAAACCAACATATATAAAAAATTCACGGGTTTTAACAAAAATGGTTTTCAAACCATAATACAATTATAATTGCATTCATAAAATTATAAGATCATTTATATCTCATAAAAATTAATTTAATAATAATAATAATAATATTTTATTAAAAAATAATTAATTAAAAATCTCTTAATTTAATTAAATCGAATTCTTAGTTAAATAATAACAAAAAACACTATTTGTACTATAAAAACTATTTACAATGTATCAAAAATGACTAGAAATTTTATTCATTACTATATACAAAAAATAATGTACATGAACATAGTAATACTTATTTGTTACATAACCTCTTAAAACAGCCACATAAGACCTAAGGGTAAGGTGTGCAATGGTGATAAACTCTTGGGGTGGCTCGGATAACATCGCTCGAGTGGTAATCTCTATCAACTTCCACTTTTCCCGTAGACGGTCCCATTGTAGCTTGACATGGTGAATCTCAGCTTGGTCTTGGTCAAGTGGGAAGCCCAAAGACGCCACCGCTTTTCCGAGCTCCGAAAAATGGGATTCTTATGGGGCAATTTTACAAGATGACGCCATCGGTTCCTTTTTCTAGGTAAAATTGGGTTCATTAAAGCCTTATATTTATACTAATCAAGGGATCACTATTCAACTACTATATTAACAACGGTCAAAATTCATAACATAATACCAAAGAAGTTGACATCTTATAAAAACATTTTTCATAAAGAGACATTTAACTCGATCAAGAGGGATTTTCTATTAAAGAAACTTTGGGTCGTTACATTATGATTCCATATTTTACATACCTTTTTATATCATCATTTCATGCCTTCTATCCCATATTCTAATGCTTTTTTCTTATGGGTATACCCTTACTGGGATTTTAGCTCATCCCTTTGTTCATGTTATTTCCATGTTATCTTATGGTGATGTATGAGCACAATGGAGGATAGAATCTCATTATTAATATTAAATAAAGAGTTTTTTATGTTTGAATATGTGCTTAGTCCTCCAAGACACTAGACTTTATGCTCTTTGGCTTGTACGTTGATGTATAATATTTCTTAAAACCATGTAATGTTATATGTACGTGGATAGGGTTTCCATAGTTGGTATCATAGGATGTTCTAGTTATTTTTGGTGATTGGGATTAGAGAAATTAAGT
The DNA here is from genome assembly GCA_963277665.1 of Viscum album. NCBI lineage: Eukaryota > Viridiplantae > Streptophyta > Magnoliopsida > Santalales > Viscaceae > Viscum > Viscum album. Next base: position 446,542,053 of record OY728157.1, on the reverse strand, counting down.
CTGAACCTTAAGTATAATACTAAGTATATGAAAACACCCCTAAATTTTTTGTAAGTATAGACTAATTGGTTTATCAAGAAAATAAATCCTTGTCTTGATACAAATAGGTAGATGTGGATCTCACATAGATGTATCTAGGGGTAAAACCTGAAAACAACGCATTGAGCTAGTCTCAAAAAAGAACTAGTGCACGAAAATGGTTCTTGATTTACTCTTGGTTTGAAACAATCTGGGGAAATGCATTGGTTAATTAATAATAATTGTACAAACCATTAATAAGGTAATAAACAAATATCCCATAAGAAAATATGTAAAGAAACAGATTAAGGAAAACCTAGATTGAATCCTAAGGAATCAAACGTTTTGATATAAATATCCCTTAAATATTTATCTTCTTATGTTCGATGATTAATATTTAATATCAATAGATACATATTCAATCCCTCTAATTTTATGTTCTTTTTCTTAATTAGAGGAGGGAAATATAAGAACATGTTCCAACAATCAATGTGATAGGAAATGTGTTGATTACCCAAATGAGATGACTAATATGAGGGAAAAAAGTGCTCAAAACTTTATAAAAGTTTGTGATTAGCTGCCACAATTTATGAATAATAACTTGAATCATGTGTAATACCCTCTTAATACATGGAAAGGGAATGCTTACCTTGAAAACTATGTACAAATAATGCCTTCTTGGTTTAGCGAATCATCTGATCCCCTCCTCACAAAATAGTGTATTAACAGCATTGAGAAGATATTAGTTGTCCTCCAGTGCTCAGAAGAAGATAAATTTCTTCAATTGATCTACCTTTTTGATGGGAAAGCTGATCAGTGGTGGAAACTAATCATGAATAAGAACCCCCTAGAGGAAATTGGTTCCATGAAATGTGATAAATTCAAGAGAATGTTTTTCAATAAATATATTCCATGAAACCTCCATCTAAAAATTGAAAAATAGTTCCTCAGACTCAAGAATAAGGAATATTAGTCAATATAGACATATAAAGAAAACATTACAAGGCTTTCATGTTACACCTCTATCTTTTTCATGAACACTGAAAGCAAGGTGGATTGGTTTTTTAGTATACTAAAGATGAGTCTACAAAAAGTGCTGGCGATTCGAGAATTCAACAGCTATGAAGAGATTTTCCATTGTTCCCCCAAAGTTGAAATGAAGATAAGATATTCTCAGTGGTATTTTGGGCCCAAATACAAGAATAATAAAATTTAAACTCAAGTGATAGGTCCTGAAAATAAATTCCATGATAGGAGTATGCTCGATCATCCTACATATAAAAATTATGGGAAGAAGCATCATGGGAACTGTTTAAAGGGAACCCAGAATTGCATCAAATGTGGAATGGTGGGACATGTGGATAATAATTATTGATTTGATATGAATAATCCCACTAATGTGGAAGAATAATGGATGGTTTAGATGAAAACACCACCTAGAGTGCAGTTTTACAACTACATGGAGCATGGGAATTATGCGAACAATTGACCTTTTCCAATGGTTGTCGAAGGAAATAAACTACATCCTCCAAGTAAATAAGGAAGGGATTTTTCTATCACTACTATTGAGGTGGATCCATACAATGATGTGGTTATAGGAATTCTAGTTATTCTTTCATGAATAGAGAATTTACTATTTGATTCGGATTCTATGCATTCAATCATATCTTCCATGTTTAGTAAAACTATTATAATAAAACCTAAAAATGTAGAGGATATGTTATCTCTAAGAATTGAAAATGAGGAAATTCTTTCACCCATATTTTATAACTCCTCCCCAGTTAATGTTTTTAGACTAAACCACCCAGAAAAGCTTGTCATAATTTCATTAGTGGAGTTCAATGATATCTTTAGCATGGATTGACTATCATTATACAATGGAAATATCAAATTTCCAGAAAGAGAGATCATTATTCGCATCCTGAAGAATCCTTCTATTAAATACATTTATAAGGAGGGAGATGAATCTATTTTAGAATCATTTCATCATGTGTGGATATTAATTCCTTATGAGAAGGAATTTCAAGCTCAAATGAATGAGATAAAAGAGAGAATCATGCTCGGAGATATGCCCATCATGAGGGATTATGCTGATGTGTTCTTCAAAGTGTTTCCTGGTCTTTCTTTTGATCGATACATTTAGTTCTCAAATAAACATATTCGCAGATGTCTTTTTATATCAAATAAACCATATAGAATGGCCTCCATAGATATGGAGTAGCTGAAGAAGCAGTTTCTTGAGAATCTGGATAAGGGTTTTATAAGCATGAGTGCTTCACTATGGGGTGTGCCATTTCTCTTCATCTGAAAGAAGGATGGATCAATGTGCCTATACATTGATTATGTTGATCTCAATAAAATCATGATATAGAATAAATATCCCTTTCTACAGATAGATGACTTGTCCAATCAGCTACATCCGGCCAGTTATTTCTATATGGGGGACTTTTTTCGGGATATCACCAATTTATGTTGAGGAATGAAGATATTCTCAAGAATACCATTCGAAAGAGGTATGAAAACTATGATTTGATAGTGATTCCCTTCAGTCTCACTAATTCCCCATCAATTTTCCTGGATTTAATGAATAGATTCTTTAGATATTACCTATAAAAAATTTTGGTAGTCTTTATTGATGATATTATAATATACTCATAGAGAAAGGATGAACATGAAGAGAATTTGATTAAAATGTTAAATACTTTTCAAAGGGATAAGTTCTTGTAAATGTAATGTAAATGTGAGTTATTTATGGAAGAAGTATAATAATTGAGGCATGTTATCAATAGAAAAGGGATATATGTGGACCCTTCCAAGACAAAGGAAATTGAAGAGTGGCCCATGCAAAAATCTGTAACAGCGATCCGCAAAATTATGGGTCTAGCTGGGTATTATCAAGGATATTTGAATAAATTTTCATGTTTGTCAACCCCAATCACCAAGCTGACATTGAAGGGAGTAATGTTTGTAAGGAATCTAGAATGTGAAGACTGGTTTATGTAGTTGAAAAGATGGCTTATCACAATGCCAGTACACACACTCCAAACAAGTGGAGAACACTTTGTGGAGTACAGTGATGGATCCAAGAAATTTTTAGGTTGTGTATTGATGAGAAATTATAATGTCATAGCCTATCTCTCAAGAATGATTAAAATCCCTGAGAATAACTATCCTATAAATGATATAGAGTAGGTTCTATGAACTTTTCATTAAAAATCTAGTGACATTACCATTATTGGGACAAGTGTGAGATATATACTGATCACGAGAGTATCAAATTTATATTCACACAAAAAAGAGATTAATATATTATAGTGAAAATAAATAGAGCTCATCAAGGATTATGACTACTCTATCCACTACCATAACGTTAAGGAAAACATGGTGGCAGATTCTCTATGTAAAAAATATCCTGCATCAATTTCAATGATTAGAATGGAAAAGAATCCGAAATTCTTAGATTTTTAGTTGATGGAAATGGGAATAATTAAGTCATGATCATCATCAATCCATTCTCAAATGATTTCTCCACCATACCTCATGGATAAATAAAATATGCTCAATGAAAAGAAGTGGAAATTCTGAATACAGTGGAAGCTATTAGAAATAATAAATTATCTGAGTTCAAGATTGAAAAAGATGAAGTAATATGATTTCGGTCACAATTATGTGTACCATCTGATCCATAGTTAAAGAAGAAGGTTTTTAATAACACATATATCTCAACCTTCTCTATTCACCAAGGGAGGAAAAAGATGTATCGATATCTTTGAGAGAAATTTTGGTGGGACAATATGAAGAAGGAGATTAATGAGTATACATCAATGTTCCTGGTATTTCAAAAAGTAAAGGCTGAAATATATAAGTCTAATGGGATGATGAAACCAATACCCATACAAACATGGATGAGGGAGAACATCACTGTGGACTCTATCACTGGACTTCCTTGGAAATCCAGAAAAAAAAAATATATGGGTCATTTGTGGATCCTATTACAAAGATATCTCACTTTATCATGATTTGAGATGACTTATCATTGGATTAACTTGCATGTAGATATATAAAAAAAGGTGGTAAGGCTACATGGATTACCAATATCTGTTGTATCCGATCAAGATCTGAGATTCAACTCAAAATTATGGAAAATTGTCTAATATGATCTTAGAACTAAAATGATGTTAACCACAACCAATCATCCTCCAAACTGATGGAAAATATGATAGAACTATTAAAACACTATAATAAATGTTAAGAGTGTATTCTATGGACTTAAAATTAATATGGTACCAACATCATTATCTATTTTAATTCTCCTACAATAATAGTTTCCTCATGAGAATCTGAATGGCACCATACAAAGCAATTTAAGGGGAAAGGATTAGAACACAAGTTTGTTGGGATGATGTTGGTGAGAATAAGCTACAAGGAAAAAAAATGGTCTATGAAATGGTGGAGAAGGTTAAAACCTTATAGAATTACATCAAGGAATCCCAAATTCAAAAAAAGAGTTATACAAAAAATCATTGATGAGACATTGAGTTTGAAGTTGGAGACATGATATTACTCTCTCTATCTCCATAGAAGAAGGTCATGAGGTTTGGGATGAATGGAAAGTTATGTCTTGGGTAAATTGGACCCTTAGAGATTCTTAAACATATCGGGGTTGTGGCCTATCAACTAGAACTTCCACCTACCATTTCCATAATTCACGATGCCTTTCAAGTACCTCTCTTAAGGAAGTACATACCAAACCCTTTACATGTACTCTCTTATGTGATGGTACAATTGGAGATTGATATTTCTTACAAGGAGTAACCAGTGATGATCTTGTATGATAGAGATAATGTTCTATGTGACAAGACTACTCACCTAGTCAAAGTACTATGGCAGATCCATAAGTACGAAGAGGAATCATGGGAACTGGAGGATTCAATGAATGAAAATTACCTGCAAAAGTTTATTTCATAGAATGTAAAACAAAATTTTGAGCGTGAAATATCATAATGGGGAATAATGTAATGACCCAATGTTTAATCAATGAAATTTCGTTCTTATAATTACGTTATAAAATCACATGGAATCATAACATAAAGAACTAAGAAGTTCTACGTCACCTTTAAAGATGATTTTGACAAACCTATGCTTTGAATTTCGAAAAAACTAACATACACGGTTTTGATCATTATGATGTTTGGAGTCTAATGGAATAGAAATAATTGTTGGTGAATAGTAACCAATGCATATGAATAGTAAAAATACCCTTATAAATTGTAATGTGATCATTATTAATATAAAATCATCAAAAATAATATTAACCTTATCCTTGAATGTATAAAAAAAAATTTAGGCATCTTATAAGTGATAATATCACCATAGAAACAGTATTATTATTCTAGTAAGTCATAACTAATTACAATTAATTAATTAATTGAAAAGAAAATTTATTTTCCTAAAAGGTTCTTATAGATTATTATTATTTTTTTCTTCTGGTTTTAATATAATTTCATAACACCTTATGTAATCTTTGAAAACATTATAAAATCTGTTATAGTTTTGAAATCAGCATTTTTCAACTAGATTTGGATTTTAATTAAAAATTTATTTATTCATATTTGAAAATTATTTTAAAAAAATGGGAATTATTTTTGGATTCTACACATCAAAAAAATGTTAGGCTGAATTTTTGGGATTTTTCTGAACAATATAAATTTTTGGTGAATAATAAAATACATTAATTTACCTTATAAATAAATTTTAATATAAATCCTTAATTCCTGGCATCACAAGTGAAGTAAGAACCAAAATATTTAACACACAAGAACTTGTTACTATTTTTGGTCATGGAATCATCACTATTTTTGTTTTTTATGGAAATTAATAAATGTATGAAATTAAATATTATGAAACCCTCCTCCCCACCACCGTAAAAACCACCCACACTCACATCTTCTCTTCACTCCTCTAAAGCCTTGTTCCTTGACTATTTTATGCCCAAATTACTCCCCAATCTTCTCCATCTTGTATAAAAACACATGTACTCCTCAAAAGTCCAAATTATCTATCCTTAATGGTCTCTCAATGGAGATAAACTCAAGAGGTAAATTCTGTTTTCTGATTATTTTATTTTCTTTCAAATTCAATTTTTTGATGTTTCTTTCCTCACATCACTTCACCCAAATAGTATTATAACTCCAGTAACATAAACTTAGTTGAAATATAATATTCTAATGGGATATTTTGTCACAATCTCTCCCTCTCCATATTTTGTTTATAAATGAAAATACTGTTTGAGATGTGTTGATTTATCACATTCAAGGACGATATGGTTAAAATTTGAATTGCCATCTACTAGACTAGTCATGAAACCATTTTAATGGTTGAAGTAGAAAATTATATATTTATTTTGTTGTATTTGATGTTTTGGAATCCTTTTCCACACATTATGTCAAATAATAATACAAAATAATTAAATTGTGAGAAAAATTCCCAAATTAATCCATGTGTTTATCATTAATGTTTTATATAATGATTCAACTTCACTCTAAGTAACCAAATTAAATTTAATACAATTTAACCTTATATATTTTTAATAACAAAATATAACTTCAATTCTAGAAAATTATACCCATTTAACATGATTTTTTTTCCTGAAAATAAGTAAAATGATCATAAAGGCCAAGAAAACTAACAGACCCAAACAATGAAATTGAACAACTTAACCCATAAAAAAGGTCATTAATGAACTTATAAAGGATATTATATATCATTTAAATATATAAGAGTTTTTTTAATTAACGATTAATGAACCTAATTTGATTATTCATGTCATTAATATCAACTAGAAAACACCCTCATACTTAAGGTAAGGGATCCTTTCTATTTCACTTTTAGTCAAGAAAATTCTATATGTTATTACCTTTGATGTGTAATCTATAATGATGGGGGTATTATTTTGGACCTCCCCAATAATTACCTCATGATTAAAAAGTTATGATAATCTCACTTTCTCTCAAATTAAGCTCACTTAAGCACACCAGATACCATGTCGATGAACCGTAATGGATTCTACCCAGACCTCCTTTGTTCCTTTTGGTAGCCTTATCTTCCTTTTACCAAAATGAAGTTAACTTATAATTTAATTACGTATTTAAAATAATATTTAAAAGTAAAAAATTAATTTATTAGGAACCTTTCATCATTCTCTTTTTGGGACATACATGTTTTTAAGTGATTCCTATCTCAATACTTCCAGGTAAACAAACATGTTTTTTAGGGAACTTCCCGAATTCTTACACGATTTAAAGTAAAATGTATCATTTTTTTAATCGACCATTGTGTTAATAAAATTAGTCTTGTAATTAAAAAAACATCTTGGTTTAGTTATGGTTTTATAGATACATTTCTCCCTTTTCTATTTTTATGTTTCTATAGTATTTTACTTAAAACCGCAAAAAAATGTTTTAATGCTAAAATTCCAAAAATTCATTTCATACATATTGAAAATTATACTTGAAATAAAATTCCATGATACATGTCTACTTACCCTTATGAATTTCCATATATATTTTAGTTCCTCTTTTTCAGGGACACTTTTATGATGCGTACATTTGTTATGCTTTATGATATGATTACGGTACCAAAATTCTTTCCATGGGTATCCCTTATGTTATGTAAGATTGATTATGTACGATTCATTATGTGGAAAACGTATACATGAAATTTTAATATGGGTGAACGCAGATAGTACTCCAACACATTGCGAAATGTTGAGTCTTATTTGATGTTATGTGTGACGGCCTTATCGGCCATCGTTGACTTTTCCTACCATGGGAAATGTTCTTGTAGGTTAGCCTAGACATTGGCTAATGTCATGTTTTATGTTGCTGCCACATTATTTCAACACCATTTTTTATGATTCATTGCTTATATGTTATGATATCATATGTTACATACTTTTTTATATCATCAATTCATGCCTTCTATACTATGTGCTAATTATTTGTTCTTATGGTTAATCCATTAATGGGATTTTAGCTCATCCATTTTTTCATGTACTCCCTAGGTTATCCTATGTATGTGTATGAGAAAAATAGAGGATATAATCTCATTATAAATATTAAAAAATGTTGTTTTTTATTTTTAATTATGTTCCTGGTCTTCCAAGACACTATATTTTATGATCCTTGGATTGTAATATGATTTATAATTATTCTTAAAATCGTTTAATGTTATATGTAAGTGGATAGGGTCACTATACTGAGAGAATATACAATTACATTCCCCTTCGTAAGAGTATAGAAAATCTCAAAGTTATATTCCTAGTAGATCACTATCTGACACCACTATCTCAAGTTAATATTATTCATGGAGAAGATATACTTGAGACTACTTTGATTAGAGTAGATGATAAACCCCTCGCTTACTAGGTAGTGTCGCCACACCTTCAATGAGAAGTGTACCACATTTTACTCAAGATCATGGGTATTATATGTCACGACCCGCCCTCGGGGTCCGTGCCGTGACTACCCCAAGCCCGCCTTCTATAGGCCAGGGGCTGGCGACTAGCACCAAGGCGTAAATCCCGGTAAAAAGGGAAGGCATTGCCTTTGCAAAGTAAACAAACACCACAGAGTAAGCAAGCGGAAAGTAAACACTAAACAAAAGCAGAGTACAACTGAAAGTGCGGAAAAGTAAATGGGCCAGAATACAAACCCAAACTGAATGTAAAGTACAACTCGAAAGGGAAAACAGCAACTAAAAAGTAAAAGCCGCTACTCCGAGCTGTCCATTGGAAATCCCACCTGAAGGGTGGGTACAGATAGCTCCTCTGCTCCACGGGTCCCGCCGTCCGCTCCGTGCACGTCCCGCCCAGTGGTCCACCTCCGAGTACCGTCCCGCTCTGCAAGCCTCAGCTATGGTCAATGCTGTCTGTCGTCTGCAACCAACACAACGTAGTGCGGGCAAAGCCCGTGCAGGGGTGAGTATAAGCTACTCCGTAGGGACCCCGAGACCCCTGAAGGTCTCTCAAATCCACAAAGGATAAACCACGAAGAAAGGTACAATCACGAAGTAACAACCGACTCTGCTTAGGTATATGCCCATACATATACCCAAGTCATCAAATTCAAATACGCTCCAACCTCCGAGCCCAAGTACAACTCAGTCCACACAGGAAAGTAAACGTATTCCACACAGGAAAGCAAAACGTAATCCACACAGGATTGCACAACACAATCCACACAGGAAAGCAACAGATTCAGCTCACACAGGTATACTTCTTCAAAGGACGATAAAGATGATCTCTGATCCATCTAAGTCGTCGGACCCACGAAGGATCGATAGGTAACTAACCCCCGCAAAGACCCACACAGGATCGGGCCCACACAGGACCTGTAGGCGCTGGTTCACACAGGACCGCTGAGCGCAAGGACCCACACAGGATCGGACCCACACAGGATCGGGCCCACATAGGACCTGTAGCACTGATCCACGTAGGATCGCTGAGTGCTGTAGTCGTCGTCGTCGAATCCACACAGGATCTCTGTACTGTCGTCGTCGCATTCACAGTAGCAGTAGTAGCAGTAGAAGCAGGCGCAGCCAGCACTAGGGTTCCCGCACACAGCAAGCTCGTTCGGAGGGTCTTCTCCACGAGCCGAGAGGCTGATACATCAACTGTCACAAAGTCCAGAGTTGATGTATCCAAAAGTTCCGTATCGTCAACAGGAACTCAACGCAACAGACGGCGCGTCGATCGGACGCCCGGTCTGAGAGTTATTGGCATTTTCGTCCCCGGGGCCCGGTTGGTTTTTAAGGAAAAACCAACCCGATCGTGCTCCACCTGCGTCCAAACCTCGGACGGAGTATGACAAAAGATCCGTCTCACTAAGAGGAACACAACACAGCTGACGGCACGTCAATCGGACGTTCGTAGCTCAAGATATGAGCGTTTCCGCTCCGAAGGCCCGGTTGGTTTCGTGAACGAACCAACCCGGCCGAACTCAAAGTAATCCGAAACCTTGAGTGCGATATACCTAAACGACCGTCTTGATCCAAGGATCGTGTTGCCGCAGACGGTTCGTCGATCGGAGGTCTGTGGCTCAAGATATGTCCAAAAGACCGAAAATGATTCGAAACGGGGGGTCCGGGTCCGGGTCGACCCGGCCCGACCCCCCCCCCCCTGGGTCGACCCGACCCGGGTCCGACCCGGCCTGGCCGGCCGGCGGCGCGGCGGTGGCGCGGCGGCCCGGCGGTGGCGCGGTGGCCCGGCGGTGGCACGGCGGCCCGGCGGTGGCGCGGCGGCCCGGCGGTGGCACGGCGGCCCGGCGGTGGCGCGCAGGCAGCGCGGGGGGAATCAATTCCCCCGCTTTCTTAGAATGACGGCGCGGCTAAATGCCGCGCCCCTTGAATAAAAACGGCCCCCACGTGGGGGCCGGCTTGAAGGAAAAACCGTGGGGCTGCTGCCCCCCCCCCCCCCCCTTCATGGAAACCGCCCCCCCTCATAATGAGGGGGGTTTGTGTGCTGGCCGGGGGATTAATTCCCCCGGTTTAATGCCATCCGGCCGGCCAGCTGGCCGGCCGGTTTTCTCCAACGGCACCGGAAAATCCGGTCCCCTCTTCGGCTTCCGACGCCGGCGGCCCGGCCGCCGGTCTTCTCTTCCGCCGCGGCCCGGAACCGTCCGCGGTGTTCGTCGTCCGGCGCGGTGCGACGGCACCGCGCCCCTCTGCCGTGCCTTGATTTCTTTCAACGCGGCGCGACGGCGTCGCGTTCAAGATGTTTCTTCCATGGTGCGCGCGCGACGGCGTTGCGTAAAATAAACGCACGATTAACTGTGTGGTGCGACGGCACCACGCCACCTTTTTTCCACCCGCAAAGCAATTCAACAAGAATGATGGAGGGGGTTCGGCCGTGTTCGTGCGGTCCGGCCCCCTCACGTTAAATAATAACACAACTTAAAATATTAAAAAGCCTCACGTTAGACATGCGAGATCCACGATCAAGAATAAAATAAATTAACAATAAATCAACAACCCCTACCTCGGGTATAGGTTCGAAGATTTGACAACGTCCCGCGGAAGACAACGTCGCGGAGGTCGGGCGTCGCGGTCGTCGTTCGTCAAATCTGATGAAGAAGAGGTGCGTCCGATGTGATACGTCGTTGGTGAAACCTTGTACGCCGAAGAAGGTTGTCCGAGGAAGAAGCGGTGTTCCCTCTCGTTGACACGGAAGACGAAGAAGAGCGGAGCGGCGTTCTTCGTCGGAGCTTGAGCGTTCTTCGTCGGAGCTTGAGCGTTCTTCGTGTTCTTCGTCAGAAATTGAAGAAGAAGAAAAAGCTCTCAACCTCTAAAGAAGACAAAACTATTAACCAAAATAAAATAAGACACTATCTTATTTTATTAACACATCAACACACTAGAATTTCAAAAGTTTGAAATTCAAAAGGATTAACTCCAAAATTAAATAACTCATGTCATTTAATGAGGGGTTAAGGAAGTTGGGAGAAGATGAAAGGTTTAGGGGTTCGTGTGGGCCCCACCACACTTAATCCTCCCAAGGGAGGTTAAGTGGATGTGGGTCCCACTTCCAACCCCCTTTGGTAGGATTTATCAAGTTAAAATAAAATTTGTTCTTCACAAATTTTATTTAACTTAAACTAAAAACCCAAGAACTAACTTTCAACCCGCAAGAAACGCAACTTCCGAAAAGGTCTCTTTAAGCGAATATCGGTGCTTCGAGTTCATTGGTGCCCTCGGATTTCAATTCCGAGCACCGGATCAAAAGTTAGGAAATCCCACTCGTTCGTTCACTGAACGTACCCGAGCCAAACTTCAGAAATTAATTCCGGGCACTCCGGGCCTCGGAATCAGGTGCCGTCTGAAACCGCGCTCTTGTAAAATTCTAAAGAAAATTAAGAAAAAATTTCCCTTGAATTTTACGGGTCTTTACATTACTCCCACCTCAGGGCTTTACGTCCCCGTAAAGATACATCAAAAACTAGGGAAACAAATGAGGGTACTGAGCACGCATCTGAGCCTCCCGCTCCCATGTGCTCTCCTGGAGATTCCCGTGCTGCCATATGATGCGTACAAGAGGAATTGATCGCCCACGCAGGACCCGCTCCTGTCGATCCTCTATCTCCACCGGGACCTCCGTAAAAGTCGCCCCATCGTCAGCGTCAAGCTCCCCATGGTCAATGATGTGTGTCGGGTCGTGCACGTATCTCCTCAGCTGAGACACGTGGAAGACGTCGTGCACCCGGTGCAACTGAGGTGGTAGATCCAGGAGATAAGCCACCTCACCAATCCTGCTGAGAATCTGGAAGGGTCCGATGAAGCATGGAGATAACTTGCCGCCTCGGCCAAATCTCCGAATACCACATCGAGGTGAGACCCGCAAGAAGACGTGGTCGCCATCCTCGAACTCTAGTGGCCTCCGCCTCCTGTCATCATATGACTTCTGCCGGCTCTGAGCTGTCCTCATCCGCTCCTGGATGACCTGGACCTTCTCTGTCGTGGCCTGGACCATCTCCGGTCCCACCAGTGCTGACTCTCCAGGGTCTGTCCAGCACAAAGGAGATCTACAAGATCGGCCGTACAACGCCTCGTACGGTGTCATCCCGATATTAGAGTGGTAGCTGTTGTTGTACGCAAACTCCACCAAGGGTAGGTGGTCCTCCCAGCTACGACCAAAGTCGAGGACACATGCACGGAGCATGTCCTCGAGAGTCTGAATGGTCCTCTCTGTCTGACCATCCGTCTGAGGGTGAAAGGCTGTGCTCAGACGTAGCTGCGTCCCGAACGCCTCCTGTAACCCCTTCCAAAGCCGGGAAGTAAAGCGGGCATCTCGATCGGAGACGATAGATGATGGCACGCCGTGGAGCCGCACAATCTCCTGAACGTAGATATGTCCCAAGCTCTCTAATGAGCCCTGCTCTCTGATGGGTAAGAAGTGTGCCGACTTGGTGAGTCGGTCAACAATCACCCAGATGGAGTCGTGACCTCTGGAAGTGCGTGGAAGTCCAGTCACGAAGTCCATAGATATGCCGTCCCACTTCCACTTAGGAACCTCCAAGGGTTGTACCAAGCCCGCTGGTACCTGATGCTCAGCCTTCACCTGCTGGCAGGTGAGGCATCGAGAAACGAACTCTGCTACTGCCTTCTTCATGCCCGGCCACCAGTGCTGTCGTCTGAGGTCCTGGTACATCTTCGCCACTCCAGGATGTACCGCCAAAGGAGAAGTGTGAAACTCCATCAGCACTTCCTCTCGCAAAGCGACTGGTACCATGGTACGTCCTCTGAAAAGGATGTTGTGCTCTGCTCCAAGGGAGAAACCATCAGGTGCCTGTCCCGAGGATATCTGTGCACGCCGTGTCTCACAGTTAGCGTCCCCACGCTGTGCCTCCCTGACTCGCTGCAGTAGTGGAGGGGTGACTGTGAGAGACTGGAGGAAGGCTGCTCCATCTCTATCCACGAAGGATATCTACAAAGAGGCTAGCTGCTCCGTCGCCTCCTCAAGTAGATGAATGCCCGTCCTCCTGCTAAGGGCATCGGCTACTACGTTCCCCTTCCCAGGAGTATAGACTATCTCAAAGTCATAGTCCTGGAGGAACTCGAGCCATCGCCGCTGTCTCAGGTTCAGGTCCTTCTGAGAGAAGATATACCTGAGACTCTGATGATCAGAAAAGACTGTAAAGTGCTCGCCCATCAGATAGTGTCGCCATGTCTTCAGAGCGAAGACCACTGATGCTAACTCCAGGTCATGGGTAGCGTAGTTCTGCTCATGCGGCCTCAACTGACGTGATTCATAGGCGATCACTGCCCGCTCCTGCATCAGAACACATCCGAGTCCGGTCCCTGATGCATCATAGTAGACTACGTACTCTACTCCCTCCTCAGGAAACCTCAAGATAGGTGCGCTAGTCAATCTCTGTCTCAGCTCCTGGAAGCTCTGCTGACATCTGTCAGACCACACGAAGGGTTTCCCCTTCTTCGTCAAAGCTATGAGTGATGCCGCGACTCTAGAGAAGTCTGGTACGAATCTCGGATAGTATCCAGCTAGTCCCAAGAAACTCCGAACCTCAGTCACGCTCCTGGGTGGCTCCCAAGCTAACACAGCCTCAATCTTCGCGGGATCCACTGCAACTCCCGCCTCAGAGATAACGTGTCCCAAGAAGTGAACCTCACGTATCCAGAACTGGCACTTCGAGAGCTTACCATAAATATGGTGCTCTCGGAGTGTTTCTAGTACAACTCGCAAGTGATAGGCGTGCTCCTCCTCTGTCGTAGAGTAAATCAGAATGTCGTCGATGAACACCACGACAAACCGATCGAGGTATGGCTGAAAGATCCTGTTCATGAGAGCCATGAACACTGCTGGAGCATTGGTTACACCGAATGGAATAACCAAGAACTCATAGTGGCCATACCGACATCTGAAGGCTGTCTTCTGCACATCCTCGTCTCTGACTCTGAGCTGATGATAGCCTGACCTGAGGTCTATCTTCGAGAACCACCGTGCTCCCTTGAGCTGATCAAAGAGGTCATCAATCCTCGGTAGCAGATACTTTTTCCTCACTATCACCTGGTTCAGGCGACGATAGTCAACACACAGTCGCAAGCTCCCGTCCTCCTTCTTGGCGAACAAAATCGGGGAAGCCCAGGGTGAAACACTGGGTCGGATGAACCCCTTGCCCTGCAAGTCCTCCAACTATACCCGTAGCTCTCGAAGCTCGGCGGGGGCCATCCGATATGCTGGAGTGGATATCGGGGCTGTCCCGGGGTACAATTCAATATAAAAGTCTACCTCTCTGCGAGGAGGTAGCCCTGGAACGTCATCGGGAAAAATGTCCGCAAACTGATCCACCACTGCAGGAAAACCAGGACTCTGCACGTCAACTGATCCAAGGATAAGGCTAGCCAACTGATGGGTGATGGGCTGTCCTCTCCTCCGCGGAAGTCCATCCTGTGCTGCTAAGGCTCCCTTCTCGCCGGTGAAGGTGAACCTGCTTCCGTCGGTGCGTACACATCGCACCTTGCGCCTAAAACAGTCAATCTGTGCATGGACCCTAGATAGCCAATCCATGCCCAAGATGACGTCGTAAGGCCTCGACGCTGCTACCAGAAGATCCCAGCCGAAGATCTCGACTCCTAGAGTAAGCTCACACTACCGGTACCAGTGCGTAATCGTCGAGTCTGCTCCCGTAGGAGTCTCTAGCCGTAAGGATCGAGCCAACGGCTCTGTCGGAATCTCCGAGCTCCGAACAAGGGCAGCGGCTATGAAAGAGTGACTCGCTCCTGTGTCTATAAGAACTGCAGCAAGGGTGGAATAGACACAGATAGTACCTCGAATCATCTCGGGTGCGCCGTGGTCGTAGGCCTCTGCTGCCTGGAGCTGTGCATGTCGCTGCCCGCCAGCTCCCTGTGGTCGGGGTGAACCTCCTGGTGGTGGTGGTGGTAGAGCCTCAAAGCGTCGCCCACCACCGGCTGCTCGTCCAGCTCCTCTGCCTCGTCCGCCTCCTCCCTGCGGACCGCCACGGTCGACCCTCTGCCTCTGCCTCGGTGGTCCCTCAACCGTCTGCTGCTCCTCGGCACGGCGGGTCGGGCAGTCACGAGCCATGTGGCCCTGCCCGCCGCACGAGTAGCACTGTCTGCCTCTCGAAAGACTGGCTCCGCGCTGTGTGCCCCGCACTGCTGAGCTAGTGTCCTGAGGTCGTATGCCCGAAGGTCTGGTCTGTCTGGACCCCTGAGTCATCCGTCGACTGCCTGCTGCAGATGACTCTGCCACGTGCCGCCCTGCGGTGGGTCTCTGTGCTGGTGTAGACTCAGCAAGGAAGCTCTCGATCAGAAGGGCCCGCTCCAGTACTCCTGTCAGAGTCGGTATGCTGAGGGATATTAGCGATGCCCTGATCTCATGTCTCAAACCCTGCTCGAAGGTCCGGGCCCGGAAGAATGGGTCTCGTACCATGTCGGTCGAGTAGCGCGAGAGATCGGTAAATCTCGCCGAGTACTGTGCGACCGTCATGCTGCCCTGCCGCAGCTGAAAAAGCTCCTGGATACGCACCGCATGAAGGGTCGCTGGGACGAACTCCGAGCGGAAGAGGCTCTCAAAGTCCGTCCAAAGTAGAGATGCCTCATCGTGCACCTGGAGCATCAAGCTCCACCATCGTCCTGCTGCTGCGTGTAGTAGGCTCGCAGCGAGGATCACCATGAGGTCTGCTGGTGTCCTCACTAGCCTAAACACTTGTACTACTGCCTCCAGCCAGTCCTCTGCTGCCTGGGGATCCGTCTCCCCGCGAAACCGGGGCGGTCGCTGGCGCTGAAACTCATGCAGTGCGCTGAGGCGACGTGCATCGTCAGCGGCTGCTGCTGGAAGCATCGGGGGCTCGGCGGGTAAAGCTACCGCCGGTGCCACTGCTGACAAAGGGCCCTGCACCAAGGCCTCGTTGCTCGGTGGGCTGTCGTCACGCTCGACTCTCGGAACCCTAGCTGGCTGCCATCGTGGGGCCATCCTGAAAAGTAAACAGGTGCGCCACGGTCAGAACAGTATACCTGGTGATCTGATATAAGTAATCACAAAGAAAACTTGAAACACACATGCAATCAATGTTTTTGTGCATTAAGTCGGAAATCAGATGTCAGGGTCCTGGTGTACGGATACTTCGGCCACCGCACCAACACTGGACTCCCTGATCTGATAACCACACTCAATACGCTAAACAATATTGCTTCACATAGAAAAGATCAGAGTTCGCGGTAGAACCGAACTCCTCTGATACCAATTTGTCACGACCCGCCCTCGGGGTCCGTGCCGTGACTACCCCAAGCCCGCCTTCCATAGGCCAGGGGCTGGAGACTAGCACCAAGGCGTAAATCCCGGTAAAAAGGGAAGGCATTGCCTTTGCAAAGTAAACAAACACCACAGAGTAAGAAAGCGGCAAGTAAACACTAAACAAAAGCAGAGTACAACTGAAAGTGCGGAAAAGTAAATGGGCCAGAATACAAACCCAAACTGAAAGTAAGTACAACTCGAAAGGGAAAACAGCAACTAAAAAGTAAAAGCCGCTACTCCGAGCTGTCCACTGGAAATCCCACCTGAAGGGTGGGTACAGATAGCTCCTCTGCTCCACGGGTCCCGTCGTCCGCTCCGTGCACGTCCCGCCCAGTGGTCCACCTCCGGGTACCGTCCCGCTCTGCAAGCCTCAGCTAAGGTCAACGCTGTCCGTCGTCTGCAACCAACACAACGTAGTGCGGGCAAAGCCCATGCAGGGGTGAGTATAAGCTACTCAGTAGGGACCCCGAGACCCCTGAAGGTCTCTCAAATCCACAAAGGATAAACCATGAAGAAAGGTACAATCACGAAGTAACAACCGACTCTGCTTAGGTATATGCCCATACATATACCCAAGTCATCAAATTCAAATACGCTCCAACCTCCGAGCCCAAGTACAACTCAGTCCACACAGGAAAGTAAACGTATTCCACACAGGAAAGCAAAACGTAATCCACACAGGATTGCACAACACAATCCACACAGGAAAACAACAGATTCAGATCACATAGGTATACTTCTTCAAAGGACGATAAAGATGATCTCTGATCCATCTAAGTCGTCGGACCCATGAAGGATCGATAGGTAACTAACCCCCGCAAAGACCCACACAGGATCGGGCCCACACAGGACCTGTAGGCGCTGGTTCACACAGGAACGCTGAGCGCAAGGACCCACACAGGATCGGACCCACACAGGATCGGGCCCACATAGGACCTGTAGCACTGATCCACGTAGGATCGCTGAGTGTTGTAGTCGTCGTCATCGAATCCACACAGGATCTCTGTACTGTCGTCGTCGCATTCACAGTAGCAGTAGTAGCAGTAGAAGCAGTCGCAGCCAGCACTAGGGTTCCCGCACACAGCAAGCTCGTTCGGAGGGTCCGCTCCACGAGCCGAGAGGCTGATACATCAACTGTCACAAAGTCCAGAGTTGATGTATCCAAAAGTTCCGTATCGTCAACAGGAACTCAACGCAATAGACGGCGCGTCGATCGGACGCCCGGTCTGAGAGTTATTGGCATTTTCGTCCCCGGGGCCCGGTTGGTTTTTAAGGCAAAACCAACCCGACCGTGCTCCACCTGCATCCAAACCTTGGGCGGAGTATGCCAAAAGATCCGTCTCACTAAGAGGAACACAACACAGCTGACGGCACGTCAATCGGACGTCCGTAGCTCAAGATATGAGCGTTTCCGCTCCGAAGGCCCGGTTGGTTTCGTGAACGAACCAACCCGGCCGAACTCAAAGTAATCCGAAACCTTGAGTGCGATATACCGAAACGACCGTCTTGATCCAAGGATCGTGTTTCCGTAGACGGTTCGTCGATCGGAGGTCCGTGGCTCAAGATATTGCCAAAAGACCGAAAATGATTTGAAACGGGGGGTCCGGGTCCGGGTCGACCCGGCCCGACCCCCCCCCCCCCTGGGTCGGCCCGAACCGGGTCGACCCGAACCGGGTCCACCCGACCCGGGTCCGACCCGGCCTGGCCGGCCGGAGGCGCGGCGGTGGCGCGGCGGCCCGGCGGTGGCGCGGCGGCCCAGCGGTGGCGCGGCGGCCTGGCGCCGCACGAAGGCAGCGCGGGGGGGATCAATTCCCCCGCTTTCTTGGAATGACGGCGCGGCTAAATGTCGCGCCCCTTGAATAAAAACGGCCCCCACGTGGGGGCCGGCTTGAAGGACAAACCGGGGGGCTGCTGCCCCCCCTTCATGGAAACCGCCCCCCCTCATAATGAGGGGGGTTTTGTGTGTTGGACGGGGGATTAATTCCCCCGGTTTAATGCCATCCGGCCGGCCAGCTGGCCGGCCGGTTTTCTCCAACGGGACCAGAAAATCCGGTCCCCTCTTCGGCTTCCGACACCGGCGGCCCGGCCGCCGGTCTTCTCTTCCGCCGCGGCACGGAACCGGCCGCGGTGTTCGTCGTCCGGCGCGGTGCGACGGCACCGCGCCCCTCTGCCGTGCCTTGATTTCTTTCAACGCGGCGCGACGGCGTCGCATTCAAGATGTTTCTTCCATGGTGCGCGCGCGACGGCGTTGCGTAAAATAAACGCACGATTAA
This sequence comes from Viscum album, assembly GCA_963277665.1. NCBI lineage: Eukaryota > Viridiplantae > Streptophyta > Magnoliopsida > Santalales > Viscaceae > Viscum > Viscum album. Next base: position 446,522,937 of record OY728157.1, on the reverse strand, counting down.
CCGCGTGGTGCGACGGCACCACGCCACCTTGTTTCCACCCGCAAAGCAATTCAACAAGAACGATGGAGGGGGTTCGGCCGTGTTCGTGCGGTCCGGCCCCCTCACATTAAATAATAACACAACTTAAAATATTGAAAAGCCTCACGTTAGACATGCGAGATCCACGATCAATAATAAAATAAATTAACAATAAATCAACAACCCCTACCTCGGGTATAGGTTCGAAGATTTGACAACGTCCCGTGGAAGACAACGTCGCGGAGGTCGGGCGTCGCGGTCGTCGTTCGTCAAATCCGATGACGAAGAGGTGCGTCCGATGTGATACGTCGTTGGCGAAACCTTGTATGCCGACGAAGGTTGTCCGAGGAAGAAGCGGTGTTCCCTCTCGTTGACACGGAAGACGAAGAAGAGCGGAGCGGCGTTCTTCGTCGGAGCTTGAGCGTTCTTCGTCGGAGCTTGAGCGTTCTTCGTGTTCTTCGTCAGAACTTGAAGAAGAAGAAAAAGCTCTCAACCTCTCAAGAAGAAAAAACTATTAACCAAAATAAAATAAGACACTATCTTATTTTATTAACACATCAACACACTAGAATTTCAAAAGTTTGAAATTCAAAAGGATTAACTCCAAAATTAAATAACTCATGTCATTTAATGAGGGGTTAAGGAAGTTTGGAGAAGATGAAAGGTTTAGGGGATTCGTGTGGGCCCCACCACACTTAATCCTCCCAAGGGAGGTTAAGTGGATGTGGGTCCCACTTCCAACCCCCTTTGGTAGGATTTATCAAGTTAAAATAAAATTTGTTCTTCACAAATTTTATTTAACTTAAACTAAAAACCCAAGAACTAACTTTCAACCCGAAACAAACGCAACTTCCGAAAAGGTCTCTTTAAGCGAATATCGGTGCTGCGAGTTCATTGGTGCCCTCGGATTTTAATTCCGAGCACCAGATCAAAAGTTAGGAAATCCCGCTCGTTCGTTCACTGAACGTACCCGAGCCAAACTTCAGAAATTAATTCCGGGCACTCCGGGCCTCGGAATCAGGTGCCGTCTGAAACCGCGCTCTTGTAAAATTCTAAAGAAAATTAAGAAAAAATTTCCCTTGAATTTTACGGGTCTTTACATTATAGTTCTTCTCATGTGGTATCAAATGGTATGAATAACAGTAAATTAACAATAGCCTCTACATCAGGACACAACTGAGCCTTGTACCTGATGCATCACAGAACACCACATATCCATGTATTTATTAGGTAAATTCATGATAGGAGTACCATTCAAACTCGACATCAGCTTCTGAAAACACTACATGACCTTTAATGTGCACAAAAAATGATTCTCTTTCTTGTAAATGCTATCAGTGGTGCTTCCACATCAGAGAAGTCGGGTACAAACCTATAATAGAACCCATCCTATCCATAAAAACTCTTCACCTCAGTAACACTCTTGGGTGGATCCTAAGAAATCACAACCTCAACCTTCACAGGATCCACTACTACTCTGCCACAACTATAGGAAACTAACGATGAATAATATCCACAACACTAAGGGATAGTCAAGCCCATTGATGAGAAATCGGCCACACCATACCAACATTGAGACTATCTAGTGAAATATAGGGTTCCATTTTACCAATAATGAAAACCTCATTCCACCAATGGGTACACACCACACTCTTCACGTAGAACTGTAAAATTGACCATGAACTATGGATGACCAATAAATACATAAAAATGATGTTTTAAGGCCTCAACGACACTACCATGAGATCCAAAATAAAACTCTCACATCAAAGGTTAAGGTCACATGGTCGGCATCAGTGCCTGATAATTACGTCTCCTCCAGTATGAGTCTCTATATTTGAAGGTCAGGTCAATGGTTCAACTAGAAACCCTGAGTCTCAAGCAAGAATCAGGGATAGAAAATAATGACTATCTTCTATGTCTATCAATACACCATCTACAGTAGAAAAGAGACATATCATACCTTGAATAATTCCTAGAGCATCTAGGTCATATGACTCAACTGCATGTAGTTGTCCCCTCACATATCCTCTTGTTCCTTGAGCCTAGTGTGGACCACTATGGGTTGGTGGTGGTAACATGTTGAAACATCAACCACCTCATTCTACTCTCCCAAATCCTTCGACAGATCCTCCTCCCTGCAAATATGTCTTCTCCTATCATTTTCCCAACCTCTATGGTTCATAAATAATATCCCTATCAGTATAATGATGAGTTATACGATATTCTGTGAGATGTCCCCTTCCATCACATGAATAGCAACACCTCTCTCTCGGATTAATGTACACCCCCTATGATCCCTAAACTGTATATCCTCTAACATGGGACCTCCGCTTGAAACGAATCACCCTCTAAAGTCTATAAGACTGATTTCAGCTCACAAATGCCAAGGTCTATGCCCCTAATTACCCACTACTGAAAATCACTATTTGTATATTCTTTTCCAAGAAACATTCCACTACCAAAGATTTATAAAGCATTGTAGAAAATGTAGGAATGCTTAATGGAATGACACTGTCTTGTATGAACCCATTCATTCCTTTCCCAAATGTTTGACCCTTGATGTACTTATTGTGTATAATATCCATCGAGTACTTGGAGGGGTTAGTATGATTTTATGTATACTCAAATACCGACATTTCCTTCTACTGGAGTTATACCATATTTTGGATACACATGACTCCTATCATATAATATAGAAATTACTCTTTGAAAAGGTTCTGAAACTCTGTCGTTGGAAGAGCCATCTCATCATAATATTAGGTAAACAAACCCCATAATCACCCTTCTGACCCATGATGAAGGCTCAGAGCTAGGACCACCATCTTATCTACTAGTTTTCTGAATAGATTGAAAAATCGGTTCACCGCATCAAGCCAGTCCTTTTCGGTATGTGTGTTAGGATCACTTCAAAACTAGAGGGGTCTCTACTACTCGAACTCAAGAAGTGTGCTCATCCTATGCACCTCATCCGATGGTACAATGGATATCATGTGCTTCTCTATTGGTGGTTTTATGGCTGGAGCACCACAGGTAGGTTCTATCTGTGTTACAAATCTTTATAAGGATGTCTCATCACCCATTAGATAATTCTTATGATCATATGATGGAATACTAGTTTGATGTATATGTTGAGACATCCTGAAATAAAACAATATGTATCAGGATCAAAAGAGTATATTTGGGGAGATTTCTTAGTAAGGACATGGAAACCCCAGCCAACCATATATGATGCATGTTCTATTTTCCCTCTAAATCTATTGTTATCATGTATCGAGCTGAAAAGTCAGGGATTAGAGACCTAGGTTATGAATACTTTGGCCACCACATAGACACTATAGTATTTAGCCCGAAAGAAGAACACAAAATAATTAACACTATCTCCCTAAACCAATATCAAAAACTCATTGTCCTAAAGTAGGATTTAACCAATCTAATAACACTTTTTCATGAACCATCCAGGTAGGGCTCAGGTCAAGACTCTCGGAGCCCACCTCCAATTGGCCAGGGGCTGGATACTAGCACCGAGTAGTTATATCTCCAACTTGGGATGCACTGGAAATGTACCTATATCAACACACACTCACACCACCAAAACCAGAAAATATTGAAATGTAAAAATGTCCAATTACAATCCCACCAAAAATTGTTTGTTACAGAAGTTCAACTAGGATGTAAAGGTACTAGGACTACTCTCTGAAATCCATAAGAACACACCTCATTATGTTTGTCTTCACTAATCACTGTATAGTTCTAGTCCACCTAAGACTCAATAAAATGGTTTTTCTTCTACATAAGACATGACATGTGTGGGAATAACCTTTTCATGGGTAAGTTTTATAATAAATAGTAGGACACCCAAAATTTATAATGTAATACCATAAATGAAAACTAGAAGGTAGAACTGAATGGAAATACCACAATGGAATAACAAAAATGATTACTACAGAAGAATAACACAAAGGATTTCCACGAAGGAAAGTACCGTTATCTCTACACTGGTATATGTCTACAACACTAATAAGAAGAATATCCAAATATAATCAAGAGAAACTCCACTTGATGAAGAAAACCAAACAAAATACCAGTCACGTGATTCATCTTAACAGACACTCCTTCTAAGTCAACCCACTCCTCGAGCCATGATATAACCAAATAATCTCATGAAGAGGTCTATCACATTTATGACCATCCCAAATAAGAAAAAAAATTAGGAATAGTATGATACATATAGGGGTAATTCCTAGAATAGAGTTGGGGACACCATGGATTGCACCCAAAATCCCTGGGGGATACCACGTACCGAATTACGATCAACTAATTACATTATGGATCATACCGAGAACCTGATGGAGGATTCCAAATACCCTATAGATGTGGAAAACATGTTGGAGGATCAGTTACCTACTCATGGAGTTCACGTGATTTTACCATGTCCACTATGGGTGATAGAGTATCGCACTCCAGTCATGGGGATGGATATCATACCATATCTGAGACTCAAACACTAAAGGTGATTACAATCTAGTCATGTATAAATAATGTCCTACTAGACCCTCATGAAAATAACTAAGGGAACACACTCAACAAATACTGGTCCAAACTAGGAAAATGAAGGGCCTTAAAAATTATTTATGGGTGTACATGGCATGTCCCATGGGGTACACGACGTGTCCAGCTATCCCAAGGTTTGTTGTTTGGAAGAGCCTTAGAGGACTTGTAGTCACCATATAAATTACATTTAAGAATTATATACGTAGTGTTTAGATACACAAGAAACCAAAATTGTGTCCTAAATAGGATATCTCAACATCAGGGTCTCAAAGTCATAGATGACTCGTTGATTTGATGCTCCGCATAGGATTTATGGGCATTTGAATGAAACTAACAAAAAATTGTCAGGGGCCTATGAACACACCACCATGGAAGGTCCCTCTACCACTGTGGTTGACCACTGCAGTCGGTCCACCAATCCTGTGGACTAGCCGCCAATACACTGACGATCATTTTCAGTCCATCTGCCACTATTGTTGACCGTCGTGGTCTTTTGTTGTGGTCACTACACCCCATTGTAGATCAAGATACAGTGCTTCCATGCTCTACTTCTCTAGTATATCTCCATGATCGACCACAACCACACCACATAATGTCCCTAAATCTGACTCAGGTCCTGCCCAGCCCACTGGCATGACCTGAACCATCATTCTACACAGACCATCTGCATGACCCATCCTGACGCAGCCCACCTTCCATGCATAGTATATTAAGCATATACCTCCATCATCTGTCTCACTACAATGGATGTTGTCATGCGCTTCTTCCCATGGCATAGTGCACCACCATCTTCATTGGCTACCACCACCACTACATTTTCATGTAGCCATAACTCCTCTGACTCCCAAAACATTATATGGTTATAGATCTAAGCATTTCCAACCCTCTCCATCATCGATAAATGAATCTTGTCATCATATATTCTCACAAAATGGATAAAATCATCATTATTCATTATTTAATACATAATGATAAAGAACATGAATTCAGGAATCATATGTTGTTGGAATCACTCTATCCCGATCTTCACACATCTGTTATGCCGTACCGATCCATGATCTATTATATTGAATCGTCATTCCATGAAACAGGTGTGAAACCATCAATTGATTGGGATGTGTCAAACCCCAGGACAATGAATAACTCTCATGGTGAAATGAGGAATTTGGGGGGGGGGGTAAAGAACCATCAATAAAATAGAATGATCCTCGATTGATGTTCACATCAATCATGGTTTGTTTCCATTATAAATACTATCTGAATCCATCTGTAGGTTAACCAAATGAAAATCACCCACTTAATCCCTACAAATGAAATCCCTTCAGGCGATATTGAAAATTCACGAGTCAATCATTTCATCGATTGATTCCCATTCATTGTACAAATTTAGAATAGGAATATTAAAGAATTTACGAACACACCCGACCTCTACTTGGATTGACCATTGATGATGAAAAAAGATGCTTCTTCATCGTTCATCGAACATTAATCCATCAAATATGAGGTTGCATGGATTGATATATAGATGATCCCTTGACATTTACTTGATAGGATTCTCCAAGGATCTATTTGGTGGCCCTTTTGTGTTTCCAGGGTTTTGCAGTTAACTCTAGATTTTTAACAGAACAATATATTTAATGAATGAAAAAATATATTCATCGAAAAATGAAATATAATATTTTTAATTATTTATTTTATTCATTTCTATGCCTACAACAACATTTCAGAAATGACCCACACCAACCAAGGTTATGTCTATCATTTGGAAAGCACCACATTATTAATTCAATAGTGATATCAAATTTACAATACTATTCTTCATTCATAATTTTATAGTATTTAAAAATGGACTAATTTTCGTCAAATATTTTATTTATGGTTACATCATTGGTTACTTTTTCGATATATGACATGCTCTAACAAAATTAATGTCACACATATGGTGAATATACTATTCTAAAATCAAGGGTGCCCTCATATTTCTAATCCAAGAACCCATTTTGGAGTTATTTCACATTTTTAGGGAAATTGAGCACATGTCCTATTAAATATTTTAATATTTATCAAAAAATTATTCCAAGACCACCAGGGCTCGGAATTTCATGTCATTTATTTGTCTGCATCTCAAAATCAATCCATATAATTTCAAAAAATTGTACATAGAAAATTTGAGACATTACATATAAAAAGTTTTATGTGAGAAAATATAGGGAATAACGTAATGAATTGATGAGGGAAAATGTATATTATGATAGAGGGAGATATATCTCATCCTATTTATCCATTTATAGTTTCTTTTCCTAAATGTAGAGAACCATGTAATTAACTAAGACAATTTCCCCTTTTAACAGTTACACCCTATACCATGGAAAAAACTATGATGACATAAAATGATTACAATATTTATATATTATGATGTAGAATTAAATTTATGATGTATTTTTATCCATGGTATTTTTTGTTGTGAATCACATGAAATATATAAGAATTTTATTTTATTTTAAGAAAATCTGTTTCCATTAAAATATGATTTATGGATACCAATATGAGTTATTATTTTATGGTTGATGATAAGTTCAATTTATTAAACACCAATTTGGAAACATTGTATTGTTGGAATATATTGTGATTTAATATATTTTGGGAAAACATTGATGGTAATACAACCTGTTGGTTTAAAATATATAAATCTTGTTTAAGGAATAATTACCTTATTTTTTAGACATATGAATGACGTTTTAGGAAAAACATTTCGGTATTCTTATCATTGATGATATATAAATTGTAATTCATCACAATTTGTAAATTTTATAGGAATTATATTAATATCTTTCTAGAAAAATAACAACTCAGATAATGAGGGAAATCCCATTATATATTCCGAAGGGTAATAGGATTGAACCCACAATTGGAGGATGACATGTTTTCAGTCCCTACCATTGCCCTACGTGATGTACTAGGTAATATTTCATTATTTTTATCTAAACAATTTGAGGAATAAATATTAATCATGAACCAAGTTCATTACAGTTTATGTATAGAGATTAATTTATTATATTTTCTTACTTGTTCTAGACATATTTTTTTATTAAAATATATAGTTGCATAAAAAATTATTTTAACCCTTTTATGGATCATAAAATCAATTAAAAGTGATTTATTTCTTAAATTATAAAACATAAATTTTTGTATATTCATTAGATAGTGTAAGTAGTGAATTTTAATTATATTAAATTCTAACCAATGTATGAAATTGTTCATATGATTGTCTCATGTAATAATATCTCATTATATTATTTGACAATAAAATAATTACCCTATATTTAAAATGAATATCAAAAGAAATATTATATCTATTTAACAATATATACACTGAAACAAAGAGAATTTTAAATAATGAAGGATATATGGTCATCAAGTCTTGAAATTTACATTTATCATTTACTTTATACTTATCATTGACCACTATCATTCACTATAATTATTTATGTTTTTCTTTTATGACCATTTAGCCACTTTACTTCCGAATTTTAAAAATTAAAAACCAAGATATTTTTATTAAATATGATCTCTTTACTTAAATCCTCTCTTATTAAGAGTATATTGTATTATCCATTTTTTACTATGTGTTCTTTTCAATAAATAAATTTTCTAATTTCATACTCTTAACATCTGAGTAGAAGATAAAATTGTGAGAACATAATTTCTTTAGGTGAAGAAAATGTAACACACTAAGATTATAAAAAAACTAATATATTTGATAGAGTGTGTGACATAATAGACAGATGTTTAAAAAATCATGAAATATATTTCATTATGTTTAATCTCATTGATACCTTTAGGAACAAAAAACCTAGTGTCTAAATGAATTGTAATATAGTATATCGTTATACTGTAGCCATTAAACTGGAGGATATGAATTGTACTACCTAAATTATGAAAATTAAATGGTTTATAAATTTATAAAATAAATTAAATAGAGATATATTTATTTCAAATTAAATATTAATCATTTAAGGGAAAAAATGAATGTTTTCTGAGAAATAATATTTTTTCTAAAATGCAGTTTAGTCGTGCTATGTGCACATAATGTATAATAAATTATTACAACTTATAGAAATTTTATATGATAAAAATTAGTTAAAAGGATAAATAATAATATCAAAAATGATATTATTATGAATTTTTTGAGTTGTTATGAAATGATTTATTTGTCGATATATTGTTTAAAATGTTTATTTTTAGTGAAAACTGTCTCTTTGATTAAATTTTTTATATAGATAAATAATATTTTAAACTATATTTAAAGTAAAGTTTATTCAAGTATGATAAAATATAACAATTTTAGTGTATTTAAATTAATATGATATTGATTATTGATATTAAAACCTGACGATAATTTTCTCTTTAAAAACCCCATTTTTCACCATGTTTGTGTGTACAATTCTAAATTTATTTTTTCCACATATGTTAATTGAATTTGGTAAATTGCATTCCTAATTTTGAATAAAAATAATTATATATCATAATAAGAAAGAATTTTTTTTACCATAATTAAAATTGAAAAATATAATTTTAATTACTAAGATTATAGAAAAAATGGTTTTACCAGTATTAAACAAAAACGACATGGGATAAAATAATAAAAAACGTATATATAATATATTTTTTTGCTATATATAGACGATATCATGTATGAGTTTTTATAATTATCCATTTTGACCCTTTTTGGTTGTAAAAAATGTGGGTAGACATTTTTATTTTCAAAATTTACAATAGTGCCCCTCACCTCACTTATAAAAGGCCACCCCTCTCCTCTATTTTTTACACAATATAAACATTTTTGTTCTTCCAATTTATTAAAAAATAAAATAAAAACATATATACCCTTATTATAGACCCTATTTTTTATTAATATATTTCATTGATATGTTAATTTTAATTCAAAAATATGGGATCCGAGAAGATGTAAAAATCCTAACTATTAGTTTTTTTTATTTATTTTTCCACCTCCTTGAAATATTTTTAATTTTTACAATATAATAAAAAATTTATCCATAATATATTATAATATTATTATGTTATGTTAATGAATTATATCCATATACTCTTCCATAGAAGGGAAATTTCATCATATCTCATGTGTGTTGAGGACTAACGCCACACAAATAGTTGTGACACATTTTCCATCAACCCCTATCATGATTTAGTAAGAAGATGGATGTGAATTATATATAAGATATTTATAAAATAATTATATCTTATATATATTTTTAAATTCCATTTCTTATGGGATAGGATAACATCAATCATGTATTATGCAGACTACCCCCTCAGGACACAATGTGATTCGTTCTTTACTAAATCTTTATATATAAGGTAATAAAAATAAAATTAACAAATATATTCGATATAAAGTAAATTATTATGATATTAAATGAATTTATATTTTTTATAAAAGATAATATATCATTTTTACTCTCTTATATTAAATAACTGAAAGATGAAAATATAGTTCAAATATATGTGGACACAGCCTTCCTGGAGTGATGTGACTCTATTTTCCTCACCAAGAAACATGGATTATATATATTTGTTTATTTAAATAAAAAAGGTTATTTAGGATATTATTATAAGTATGTAAGTATAATATATTACCTACCTCTTTTATATAATGATTGTTTAAAAATGGAAATGTTACCCATCCATACGTACGACCTACTGTCTCCATGATCGTAATGTACATCATTTCAAACAATATAGTTTCATGAATAGTCTCAAAAGAATAATTTATGTATATATATGATTACTATATTAGGATTATTATTCTGGAGATGTAAAAATAATGACCTCATAGGCCAATATCCAACGTAGCAATGTCATTTTTGACACCTTAGTCAAATATCATTGAAACACATGATGTGAAAATAATTGATCATGTGATTGTATATCACATGGTAATAAGTGAATTAAAATTAATAAAAAAGTTAAAAGGTTCCTTGGAAGGTTAATAATAAAAATAAGTTTATTATTCATTATTATAATGAATGTATGTGACGAACTAGTCTCAAGGTAAAAACATCATCTTAATTTCCCTTAATTTTGGAAAAATGTAATTTTGTGAAACTAATTTATTTTAAATGGTGTAGAAACAAAAATTTTGAACCAAAATATAACTATTAATTATTAAATCATTTTATTTTTTAAATTCAATTTGAACTATTTCATCCATTGTAATTTAGCTTAAAAGTAAAAAATTCGTAAATAATTTCATAACACAATTTCCATTCATTTAGTGATATTACTTCTTCATTGTGATTGATATTATCTGATTATTTATGTAATTAATTTTAACTATATTATATTTTATTTACACTTTTTAAATTTGGATTTATATTTCTTTCACATAATCAATTTATTGGGTAATTATAACTTTAATTTTGTGACCATTGTATGGTTTTATTTCACAATTTCATATTAATCAAGATTGTTTGTACTAGACTTTCCTTTGAAAGAAATTATTTTATCATAGTATAATGAACACCTTCAATATTCTTCCCATCTGGTTATTCATTATTTTTTCATGTAATAGTTTCTCATTTCTACTCATTAGTACTAAAAATTATTTGGATTTTTTTAGAAAAATTGAAATTTATTTCTCTCTTTGATTGAAAATAATTTTTCTTCAAAATTGATTTTTTCTAAAAAGGTTCTAATAACATATTTATTAATTATTACTTTTTTTAATTATATAAATTATTTTTTAAAAAAAATTAATGGAATATTTATTTCTTTTTCTAAACAATTCCCTTTTGGATTTTAACAAAAAAAAATCAATATTTTAACATGTACCACATGTATAGAATTTCAGGTCACCATGGACACTAAATTTATCAAAATATTTATTTATATGATTCAAATGTAGTTTTTATTGATATTTAGTTTCAATTTTTTTTATATTTTATTTTTCAAATGATTTTCGCTGTAAAGAATGTTATTTTCCTCAATAATGTTTTAATAAATTGTTTATGGTATTTATATTCATCTGTGTCATCATACCTTTATTTTTATTATGATACATTGGATATATATTGTATTTAAATTATACATACTCCTTAAATGGATTATTTATGATCATTTTTTATAAGTAATACCTTGAAATTCACATTATTGATTCATTTTGGTACTCATTATCTTCCCTTAAAATATTAAAATTTAGGTGATCTATAGACATTAAATTACAAATAAATATCCATATTTTATTTCTTGGATATATTGATTTCTATAACCATATTTCATTTTAACATATGATATTATACATTGAATGTAATTTTTTATAATAATGAAATATTGAAAAAAAATTCATTAATGAATACATATATCAAATGATTAGAAACATTGTCCATAAAATAAAAAAATTATTTCACATATGAGGAATGCTTTGGAAATGCAGTGATGGGTGGAGGTCAAAATAATATATCACCACGATGCATCAATAGTCTCATGATGAAAATTAGTAATATAGCATTAACAAATTTTCTACATGTTGTTTTAAATAGTCTTTTGAATGTTCTTGATGGTAGAGTTATCATGATCTTGTGAAAAAAAAACATCAACTAATTAAACAATTAATTAAATAATACTCTAATTATTATTATCCATGAGGTTTTAAAAGTGATATTATCAATCGATTAATTCCATTTCGTGTTTATTAATTAAATGTTATGTGTTTTTAGTTACCTTTCCATATTGGTTTTTTCTTATCTTATCATAGTAGTAATTTAATTTAAATATAATGTGTGTTAATTTATTTACCAAGTCTTATTCATTATTCCTTATCTTTTGATTATGGTCAATTTATTTAAATCTAACATGGGTTCATTTTTTTACCTTTACTTATTAACGAATCATAATATTATCAAGATAATAAATCTATTTAAATAGAACATGTATTCATTTATATACCTTACCATGTTAATTATTTTTATTAATTAATAATAGATTCTTTACTACTTATCTCGTACTGATCATTTAAGATTACCCTTGTTTTTTATGTTACTAAAATCCATAATTTTTACTATTATTGAAATGAAAGGATTTTCTAGAGGTATTAAATTCATATTTTAAAAATTTTATTAATTTACTTTCCAAATATATTTATCCAATCAAGAATGTATCTATTTTAGAAAAAGTAATAAACTATTTATTAATTTGGGATATTATCCCTTTTATCTTATGCCTATGTAATAAAGTATGCCATAGGGTTTGGGATACTCTGGTTGGGGTCCCTATAGTAAAACTTCTTCCAAAAAATTCTTAACATATTTTCCATATCAAGGTCAAATTACATTAATTCAAGATTCTTTGAACTAACATAATAACATAACTTTATCAAAATTAATCAATCATCATTACATATATTCACTTTACATATATGTATGTACTAAATGGCCTTCATGTATCTAATTCATAATGTTATAATAATAAAAATACATCCAAATCTTATTGGTTTAACATGGAACTTAATATTCATCGTTTAGAGTCAAATTAAGTATCTTTTATAAGAACCAACAATTTTATGGTGTATTTTATTTTTTTTAATCAAATAAGTTATGTATTAGTTCAAAGTATAAATACTAAATATAAAACTCAATGAGGGAATGGATCTAACAGAAAAATATATGAAACAATAAAATATTTCACCATAAATTTATTTCAATATTCAATTGTATATGAATCATATAGAAAAGTTAAACAAAAAAATATAAATTAACATTAAGTAATACCAATTATGAATATTTTTTAAAAGAATGCAATATATTAGCAAGGATAGAAAAACATGTGAATTATTCAATGAAAAAATAATATGGAAGAGGGGATCATCATCAATATTGGAATATATATTTTGAAATATGAAATGAAATTTTACATTTATGTTTTATAAAAAATAATATTAATCCAATGGATGCTTTTAGTGGATATTTATAATATTTTAAAATCTAGGTATATTTTATGGAATTTTGTGCAATGGATGACATGCCCATTTATAGTTGTTGGGGATATCTTTCCACTATGATAAAATTGTTTTTGGGATTAGTTGTTCATTTGAATAAATTTGATTTCGGGAAATCTAATTGATGGTGTTATGTTATCTGGTATATGGTTATCTTGATAATCATTGTGTGATTGGTATGATAGTTTTAGTTGATTATTTTATATTTAATAAAAGTGACTATTATAATATGATAGTTATGGGATTAATTTTTGATGTTATAGAAAACATTTTTAAATATGGTGTATGATGGTTATAAATCACTTTAATAATAATATAAAATTTATACAAGAGGGGTTGTAAAATCAAGTTGTTGAAACATTTTAAATGAGGTATATCGTTATGATCAAAAATAATTTGTCTATAACAAAAAAAATTCTTTAAAAAATTAATATGTTCTTTAACATATATGACACGAAAAAATCAAATTGAAGTTAAATTCAATGTAACTGGTATCACTAAGATGTAAAACATAACTAAATCAATACATATGAATACCACCATTTTTAATCACACTCTTATAGAATATTTTTCTATATTTTGGTGTTATGTGATATGGAATTATATTTCTTATTTTTTATTTATTTAATAAATAAGAATTTATTTTAAAATGGTATAATCCGGCTTATGTTAATTATATATATTTTTAATAAATTAAATATTCCTAGAAAAAATTAAATTTACAATAATTGATGATGTAATTTAATAAAAAATAATTCATGTTTGGAATCAAGATGTCAAAATAGTGATGAGGGTAAATATATTTTTAGTGAATAATGAATTCTATTTATAAATGATTAAATGAAATACATATATGGTATAACATTGTAACATATACAAAACATTATTTTTTAACAAAGAAAATTATAATAATATTGAGAATTTATTTTTTTGTAAAAAAATCATTTTTATATTCAAATAATCTTTTCATAAAAAACAAATAACTCCAATAAATTTCATGATATATTTTTCTCTAATATATTTGATGTATTCTATATATTATGTTGCACACTATACAAAAACAAACCGAATAGAACAAAATTATAATAATTATTTTAAATTTCAAATAAATTTAATTTAATAATAATTAATAAAATAAATTATGTATACATAAGAAGTGATACATTAATTATATATTACTGAAAAATCAAATTTTATATTAATTTTATTGTATGTTATATATGTTTCACATAAAATATATATATCTATACTACAGAATTATAATATTTAATAATGTACTTCAATCATTAATTAATACTAATAAAGTTATCCTCTGTTGAATTATTTAGTTTTTTCTAAAATATATTTTTTTTACAAAATTGTGAAAAATAAAAATATTATTAATACTGTAACATTTATGAAATCATTATGATATAAGATTTATTAAAATATATAATTAAAATTTTTTTATTCACCATATATGTATATATGGCGTAAAATTATTAATTTAAATTTGTTATGTTGATTTTGGAAACTCATGCTTGACCTTTTTTAACCTAGTTTATATTTTGTTTATATAAACTACTATTTTGGTCTCCTTAATTTAATTAAATATTGACATATATATTTCGTCTTTTATTAACATTAACGTTATTAAAATAATATTTTTTATAAATAATTTGATAAATATCTTGAATAAAAATTATATGTGCAATTTTTGATGAAATTCAAATTTATTATTAATAATACATAATTTCTAAATAATGTTTTTCAATGAGTTTTTTATAACTTATATTAAATGTAATTTTATCCATATTTAGAAATATATGAAGTAAAAAATGGATTCCATTTTCTGTATCAATATAATAAATATCATGTGATCAATTCAATAAAATTTTCATCATTTATTATGAGTTACCATGGTTAAAATCTAATCCTCGTGGTAATGTCTAAAAAGGCTCATGATGAGGATAAAATAAATGAAATGTATTAAAATATATAAAAATGTTGTTTTAATCTAACTAGTGTAATGTATCAGAATATTATATTATCCTATAATTATATTTTTTCTATTTTGTGTCACTTTCTTATGAAAATTACGTCAAACTAATTTAATGTTTAGGTTAATTACAAGTGTGGCACTCCCCTCAATTATAAAACAGAATGTCCACCACTGAATTTTTAAAAGCACTTGAGAACCTTATCTCATACATTATCTAATAAAGTCACTTAAAAACACTCCACCCGTGTTATAAAGGGTTTTTATCACCAAAATGCCATCTTCAGAAGAATTAACAAGTAATCTGAATTGTGATACTCAAATAAGAGGAAATTGTATTTACCAACATCTTTCCAAATTATTTCTTTTTTCACATAAAAAATATTATATAAGATTATTTATATAATAATGTAACTATCATTATTATACTTACATTTTTTAATGTTAATGAAATCTCCATTTTTTACCACTTATCCATTATATAGAAAATTAAAACATCACCCATTAATATATACATTCGACAACTTATATGAGGTGATGTATAATGATTTTTAACACCCCAGCTCAAATATATTTATATATATGTATTTAATTAATATATATTATATTTAATATATAATTTTTATTATTTATAAATAATTTTTTTACATCATTTTATGCGATAAATTGAAAAATGAAAACATCACTCACGCACGTGTATTAATAACCATCCCCATGAATTGATGTGATTAATTATTTAACACAACCTTATATTAATAGTCATAAATTTTAATTTAACGAATAGATTTTTTATTTATGGAATCATTCATATTATAAATATTATTAAACAATAACCAACATTCATGACCAAAACTCCATAACAAAACAAATGAGGAAAACAATACCAATGCCACCTAAATATTGATATTAATTAATAATTTTCAAGAAATATTAAATAGGATATTTTAAGGGGATTATATATTGTATAATTAGTATTATTATTATTATAGAAAATATTTTTAATAAATGTAAATTTATTAAAAATTTGGTTACAATGTATATGGAGGAATTCTGGACATGAGGTAAGGATTTATTATCTCAATTTAATTTCATTAAGACATTATATATTCCAATATTGTCTCATGTTTTGATCTATATATAATTTCATATAGATGTTTTCATCATATAAAAATGATTATAAAATAATTTTTAAATATATATGAATTCATTTATTTCCTATATATTCGACTTAATAGACACCAATGTTTAAATGTATTCATCAAATAAATTTCCATTCATTGAGTTATATTCCATATTTACAATCGTATTTATTTTTTGTGGTTTATAAAAATCCCATGAATTTAAATTATTATTAAATTAATATAAATTATTTTCATTTAAACATCGATAATTGTTCAATATTTTTAGATATTTTTATTCAAATATTTCCATTATTGTAAGTGTTTATATTAAAATTTCACTATTTTTCTGGAATGTTTATGTTTTAATTTCCATTATTGAGAATTATATATTCATTCCATCATAATCACTACATATATAATAATCCTATAGTTATTTATGTGGATTTTATGTTTTGTTTCCATTTTTACCATATTTTTTACATAAAATGTAGATGAAATTAATTAATAAAATCCAACATTAATCATCAATATTTTTCAAGAATCATAATCAAATATAAACATGTTATTCACACATATTTTTATAAAATTTATTATCTACTTTAAAATGATTTATAATTTAATATTTATGAAATCATTGACTTCCTTTAAATCTTTTTAATGGAAATTCTTTTCAATTTTTAAATGAGTAATTTTTGAAAAACCATACCATAGTGTGAAATAAATGATTCTAAAAAATGTGTGGAATTAACAGATTGTCAGAAAATCATTTACATCTATTATCCATAAGACTCCATTAAAATTATTCAAGGTATTAAAAATTAAATTATATTCCTAATTTTATTTTATTTTTTAGTTTTTAATGGATACCATAAGAAAATGATTAATTCTATTAGTAATCAAGTAATATTTAAAATTATTTTATAAAATTATATTTCATCTTTGAAGTATCAGATAGTGATTTATATGTTTCACTAGGGATACGATAGTATGATAATATCTATATACATTATTTGTAAAACTCATGGTCATGTTTTTTTAATGATGTTTATCAAACCTGTTTATTTATCATTGGTTGATAAAACTATGAAGGACTGATTAATGGTCATATGATACTAAGGAATATAAATTAATGATTAATTATAATTTTGTAGGTGTGTCTGTAGCATCTATCCATTAGTGTAGGTAATGATTTATATTACATAAAAATTTAAGGGTATATGACTAATTTATCAAATCCTAAGAGGGAATATCGATGATCTTACTAAGAAGAATAAGATAGATGGGAAATTTAGCCAAAGCTTAGTATGTTAAGAATTTATTAATGTTAAGCCTTTTAAATTAATTACTATGTATACACTTATATTACACTTTTATTCAACAAATTTATTTCTTATCATTATTTTTAATTTATGATTCAACACTATTTTGAATTAGTTTATTTTTTCATAACCATTCCTTATATTATGACTCATATTTCTTTATATATGACATGTTGGGTATGATATTGTATGTTTTTATCATGTTATAAGACCCTTGATCTTATCTTACTCTCATTAGTGATCATTGATTGAAATCTCATAGGTTTACCCTTATTTATACTTTGTTCTCACCCTTATTCTTTTTCCATTTCACAATGTTAGGAATAAATTTATTAAATAGGAAATGTATTTGATGGATAATATTAGGTATGAAAAGTTTGTGATTAATTTATATATTTAATAAAATAATATGACTATGTTTGTAGTTTCCAAAGAATCCCAACCTTTATAGTTCTCTAGATATATTATTGTGAGATTTATTTAATATTTATCTCCATGGATGTAATATTTATGTTAACAGTTATAGGGTTGAATTATTTTGTATCAAAAAATTAGATATTAATGTTATAAAAAATAGTTATAACTCTATGAATATATTTATATATAGGATAATGTATTGGAATGTTGGAAAAGTTTATATTTATTGGTTTTATAGTAATTAAATCCATGTTTTTATACTAACAAGTGGATATTGGATCTATTATTGATTCTCCTTGGGGTAATGACCTTGAATAAGATTGTGGGGTATTAACTCAATCTTCTCCAATCACACAAGCTCACCTCCATGTTTTCTAGAGGTTGGTGATTAGAGATGAGGGTCATGTAAGTCCTATGGGGATACTATGACAACTTTACTATAGTAAACCACATCAGATAATAATGAAATCTTGTAAACAATATATAATACCTAGTGTAAATGTATAAGAAACAACCTCCCAAATAGAATATAAGTCCACAACCAAATAGTAAAATATTTACTTTCATGATAATTTGATCCATGGAAACAAAAATCCAAAGTAAAAACAATAGTGGAAACCCCAAACACGTCATGAATCCATGTATGGTTTCTCAATCATGTGTGGCCCAAGCCTAAATTAACTCCTTAGCAAGGGGTACTTGACTTGGTATTGACCTATGAACATGAGATCTGTTTAGGTACCCAACGACATCTCGATCAGGGTGTAATTTCCAATAGGTAGGCAACCACCATTGGTTTCTATAATATATCCAGTGTTAATAGATAGTGCATGCATGTACTAATTAATTATAGTGTAAATAAAGGAATTTTGGGTTCCATTAGTTAAGAAGTTCACATAGGTTATTTCTAACATGATTACCAATTTCAATACATATAACATCTTCATTACATAATGTATTTTCATCACAAGTTCCATTTGATATTCATATGAATCATTTACACAAGGGTGTAATGCAATCAATCACTTTGAATAATGGAATAAATCAATTTTCAATCTTACTAGGTATACATACATCATATCAAAATATTATCCTCATCGAGAAACCTCAATCCAGGTGGAATTCATATGCTAGGTGTATAGATCCTCCTTCCCATTATCTAACCTATGCATTTTGGGGTAGAGTTTAGAAACTCTGTCTAACTTAACCCATGGGAATATAACCACGTGTTAATACACTAATCAACCAATACACGTGCACATGCATATTTATCTATTCACCAAGGACATACTATATCACAACCAACCACAATCAATACAAATATTAATCAAATTCCATAACCATCAAATTGTGAATTAATATTATTCTATAATCTATTAACACATTTTTCATTTACATTTAATAGTCATTTTTTCCAATTCCATTATTTATCCTTAATCCATTGAGTATATTAAAAAATACCTATTAATTAGCCAATACTTATCAATTACCAGGAATTATCTCATTTATCATTTAACTAGTACAGTTATCCAATCACATAGAATTTCCACATTATTACATTCATCCCATTAGGTGTACCCCACAATTCCCATCTCATAACCCATTCAACATATATATCAATTCCCTTATGCAAGCATATTTACATGTTCATTAAATCAGAATCCATTTTCAATTTTACATATTCATAATACCACATATACTAATTATTTTCATAATTTAAACATAATTTATAATCCAATAAATGCACTCTTAATTAACTCATTTAACTCACGCATCATTCATGAGACTTAGACATTCATCCCTCAACCCTTTTCCATTTCATAGTTTATATAACCCATTGGTATTCAACCCAACAACCCCTTGTGATTTTTGGTATCCATTGAAAAAATTCCATTTTGGAATCTATATAAAATAAACCTAACATTTAAATATATTTATAATGGTATTATCTTTGACATGAAGATATATTATATGTATCATTAACGTTCCCATGTTCGGGAATGTTGGAGCACCCCATGGGTGGACCTAAATAAGTTTACTCATCATCAATTGGTCCCTGGATATAATGAAGTGTTTAATTCATAATTTAATCAACCAATTTTTCAAATTTCACCTAAGAAAGCATACTAACAACAAGCGGAAACAAAAAACCCAACTATAATGAACAAATCAATAAAATGACATTTGGGTATAAGTTGTAAACCACCTACCTCAAATCCATTAATGAATACACCCATAATTGTAGATTTAAATCCTGATTATAGAACACCATGATGCATTAACCACGATTACATTAGAAATGTTAATGTTTTATGATTTTAGAAGAAGATTTCATAAGATTCAAGCCCTATATCAAAAAAAAGAAGTGAAAAGAGGACTAGACTCACCTAAAGATTCGATTTATAGCCAACAATGCTTCAATTAGCTTGGGATCAAAGGAAAATCTCCTCATAGGATATTATATGTTTTTGGTTCATAATTATGGCTACGAGGAGGAGAATATGAAGAAAAATATGCTGAGGCTTTAAAATCTCCTAGTGGAATTTATTTTAATTTATTCAGCTTTCATAGTGGCACACAGTTTACCCACACAATTTTCCAAACTGTGTGCAAATCATTCACATGACACTATATTAGGGAATATGATTCAAACAGTTAACAAGGGATCCAAAAATTGGTTGGAAACAGTACCACAACCTTGCAGTATTCTACTATAAAAAATTTCATAGTTTGGATTCCCTCATTGTATGTTTTTTTAATTGGGCTCTAGTAGTGCGCTAACCATTTTCCTTTCAAAGGTTGGACTAGTTTTCCATTCTTTTGTTTCCCAAACCCCCAGAACACCCCAAATTACCCTTATTCATCTAGTAAAAAATTCATTAACCAAAAAAAATTTCATAAATGAAAATTTTAAACAAAAATATACCTTAATGAATAAAAGGATCTTACAACTACCCCACCTCATAAAGACTCATCCTCAAGCCACATTCCCAAGCATCGCGGAGAATTCATAACAAGAGATCCTGACACTAGGCCTAACTATCCATTCCCATTTTCCTTGATTCTCATTGGAAATTATAATCCTACCACATAATTCAAACCAAAGGAATTTTCTTTCTTCATAAGACTTCCTCACCAAAACCCACAAAATAAACTAGACACTTCTTAAAGGATGAATCAACATAAAATATACATTAACAATTGTAAATTCATAGGACCAAAAAGGGGGAATCTCATTATTCATTGTACATAGAAATCTCACAAACATAATAATATCATTTTGGATGAACCAATAGAACCCCCATCATTCCAATACTCATCACAACTCATGACTCAAATCCCATGGTGTCATTTTAATCTTTTTTCAAAACTCCAATGGTGAACAAAACCTCATATCACCCAAAGGAATAAACATAATCTTTCCAACCAAATTTTTTGACATAAGTTGATCCACCACTAATGTCCCAATGATCCCATTACAAAATATAACATCTAATCACAACCAAAACTATTGAGTCACTCAACCGATTAGTCCCATGGAAACATGTGGTTTATGTCCAACTCACCCAAATAGTGATCACTCGAGTCCATCTAAATAAAAATTCGGATTGCATCATCAACCAAAAAAATTTCTATTTTTCATATATCCAATATAATTCACTTTTTAACACACACAAAATCAATGAAAGACCACCATAAACTCATCTCAACTTTCACATCATACCTGACGTGTTCCAACTCAACATGCTCGATCTTGTATAGGGCCATTACCATGTATTACAATCTAGCCAGTCCATTGAAACCATCTGGGAGGAAATCCCTACATAATCCTTGTGAGTACTAATATAAAATTAACCAAATACATGTATAACTTTATTTTGGAATGGAACTTTCCAATACAATATAAAACCAAAGGGGTGTAACTCTCACGAAACCCATTTTTGATTACCAGATCAGGTCAAACCACCCTAACTAAATTGTCTTATAACACTAATATTAAACTACTGGAATGATACCCCATATTACCTACCCAAGTATATTTCTTACATAATTCCTATAATTTTCCTCCAATCCACCTATAATGGTCATTACCCCAAACATCTGGTATAATGTTTCTATCATAACATCATTGCCCTCAAAACCATTATCAGGATCCAACAACTCATCAACATTCTTAATACAAGCTGTACTACAATTTTTTAATAAATATATAAGGATAGTTTCACTATAAAAACCACAATAAAATTTTAAATTTACTTATCATCTCAAAACATCCACCAATGGTGGTTTACCAGTCTCCAAATTTAGAACTTTATCCAAGATGTGTTGATATTTTCCTAGTCAACACATCTTAGAATGATTATATTCACCATTTTCCCAACACTATATCACTTGGAAAAGGTGAAATCAACTTGAAGTCATTAAAATACCACCCAAATTCATTTACTTGAGTCTACATCTGATTTTCTTGGAGTTATAGAACCCAACCTCTCTTTCCAAAAATTGTTTCCATATCTTACGACCCCCATCAATAGATTAAAACAGGAAACTCATACTTCATTTTGAACTACCGTCATCCAAATTATACTACTTTGATCAACCAACCTCTATGTTCAAGGAACACGCAACCTCTCTGAGATACCCAACATGCACATCACAAGTTCATCAATAGCATCTCTCCGCCACCACACCAACTCAACATTCTTCTCTCCACATCCAATACTGACTTATCACTCCCCTCCTAAGGAATTCCATTACCATTGTTCTTCAAGAAGGATTACAACCACATGGATTAAAATCTATAAAAATAGGAACGCAATAACATGTATATGGTTGTGTAGGTTTTCAAAGAATAAGAAAATTAACACCACCTAGTGATAGTTTCTCAACATCATTGAATGGAACCCATGATATTTTTAGACACCCGGTCCATCTTGAGGGCCTCACCTGAGACTTTTGATTATATAAATCCCAAAATACATCTCCATGTATACTGACATCATTATCCTAAACTTGATGATGTAACTCAACCAGCCCAAAACACCTCCTTGTCTCTTTGCATAAATCCAAAGCATCTAATTACTCCAATGATGATTTCATGATTTTGGATATGATCATATCTTGTTGATGTACTCTAAGAATATTCAAAATCACCTAACCATTAACTAATAAATTACTGATGTGGCCTCCCTCTATGGGGAATCATGAACTTATAGGGATCTTAGGCTTCCCTTCCCCACACATTTCATCAGCATCTAACAACTTCTACTAAGGAATTATTTCCAACTATGACTCACTAGTACCCCATGACCATCCTCCAAGTAGTTATGAACCAACATTTCATTTACCACTAATTCTTTCACACACCTCAATCAATTTCGATAGGCCCCAAATAGTTAAAAATTGAAACACAATGGGACAATATATTTCATAACCATTCTCCCAATTTAGAATTCCTAGTGATCAAAAAAATCATATCCCTATCGAAAACACACCTTAGTTGTGTGTGCCCACATATGGACCTCCTTAGATCCCTCAATGTTTTAATATTTTTTGAATATAATATTACACTAAATATAGTTTCCACAAGACAACTATCACCAAATAATAACCTGAAACCCGATGACTCACACAACCATGCCTCTTGGTCAGAAAGCATCATCATCCCAAAATAATTCTCAACATCTCACCCAAACACAAAATCCACCCTAAAAACAAGCTCATACACCTAAACACCTTCACCTCAGGTATCCCTGTAAAATAAATAGAAACTAACCATGCATCAATCACCATTGATTTCCCCGAAACATTCAACGTGTAACCACTACCCATGTCAAATTACCAAACCATCAACCTTCTAACTTATCCATATTTTCCAAAATTGAGGTAACACTCTCCATGTCCCACAAAAAATTCCAAAACACCCACCTTTGTCACACAGACCCAAAAGCACTAAGGACCCCATATGACCTCTCTCATAAGTCACCATGATGGTCAAACAATACCACACCCTAAACTGGAATCATGATAATGAAATATCATTGGTCCTCTTTCCAACCCTTACACATCATTTCACAAACATATCAAAGTCCATGAACATTATTCTCACTTCCATTCTAATTTACCTTGTGCCTAGCACACCATGTGTTCATTTACTCTAGGATCCACACCAAAGTCATCTATACACATACAAGGAATCTACAAGAAAAACATCCTCTCTAGGGTCCTAAACAAAACCCATATGTTCTCTGCTCATAAGGTCCCAAAATTCTTGGTACCATACTTAAGGAACCACGTACAAAATGCATGGTCATGACCCCTGCTAATTTAAACACTCGTGTTACCGAACAATGCCTCATGGCCCAAAGGCTAAAAAACTACTGAGGTTGTGCTAAGATTGTATCATATGCCAAATAAAAAGCATAAATGGCTCACAACCCTAATCTAGGCTCTCAAACTAGGGCACTCTTACAATCCCAAACCATAGATACAATGTTAAAATCAACAACACAATTATTACACAATTCCCAGTTCTCTCAACGGTCCCATCCTCACATATACTTTCATAACTAACTTCTACAACCTCGAACTCTAGCATTCATATTTTAAACTCAGTATTCACACAACACATTGAAATAAGAAAGTGTGGTTCATGGATAATAATGGGAAAACTAAATAACTCATTAATAAGTCTTTCATCAACCACCTTATAAAACCATTTTCTTTTTTACATTACAAATATTTTATCTTAGGAACATTTCCCATTTCATGACTTGTTACAATAATTATTTTAACTAATGTACACATTTCATTAAACATAATTAGTTATTCATTATAATAATTTATTCCATTTTACCATTTTTCATAATCATTATTAGACACCATTTTTTCTAGAAATTTTAAGAAATTAAAATGTATTACACCCTTAATGTCTCACACAACCATCCCATATGTGCCTATCATGATGCATGCCACCTAAATCCTTAGGTTCCTAAAAAGATGCATGAATGTACAATCTCATTACATTACAACCTTGATAAAAATATCATAAATCATTCACATCACACAACATGTGAATCACACAATGGTGACATATCATTCAACTCTAATAACACACATCAAGAACAACTATTTACCACACATGGTGACTTGGGTTTTCCCTCAAACATGGGGTACCAAATCTCAAGAGTGAGCTCATTTCCATGTCCTGAAACATCCTAACCACCTATATTCAATTCAAAATAACACGACCCCAAATAATAAATTATCTGATACCACTTTGAAATTTCCCCAACCCAAGATCCCCAAAACACGTTCCCAAACGTAGTTCGCCACATGACCTCCAGCATGCCTCCACATATGCTAGAGGTTTCCGACTAGTGGTGATGGTTATGTAATACACATGGGGAGACTATGACCTCTTTAATATACTAATCCACAATAGATAACAATGACATCAAGAAAATAAAATATAATAGACAATGAACATACATAACAACCCTTATCCCTAAAAGGGTACAATTCCAAAACCAAACAGTAATATATGTAATGTAATTATAATCAGATTCAAGTGAATGAAAACCCAAAGAAAAGAAAATATTGGAACCCCGAAACATTTCCATACCCCGTGAATGGTTCCTAAATCATGAATGTCCCAAGACAAACTCAACACCCTAATATTGGGCCTTTACCCTTTTACTGACCTGCGAACATGAGATCTTATAGTGTACCCAATGTCGGGCCGAGCATAGAGTGAGAAAAAATCAGTTGGCCACCACCAAATGTTTCTATAAAATATCTCTTCTAAACACACAGTGCATGGAAATACTAATTAAATATTGGGTAAATAAATACATATTTGGTTCCATTAGTTAATAAAAATTACATAAGTATTTACTACAATGATTACCCATTTCAATACTCATACCATCTTCGTTACTTATTTCATTTTTTATCACAAGTTCCATGTGTTATGCATATGAATCATTTACACATGGGTCTAAGGCAATCAATCACTATGTATAATAGAATAAATCAAGTCCCCTTCTTAGTAGGGATAAACTCATCAAATTGACACATTATCTTGGTCACGAAGCCTTAGTCCATGTGGAATGCCACTATTAAGCAAATAGATCCTTAGTCTCATTCCGTATCACATGAATTTTGTAGTGGATTTAGAGCCTCAGTATAACTCAACATGTAGTCATATTACCCCATGTCAACACTCCACTCTACCAACGCATTCACTCACTCTTAGTTATCCATTCACCCCAAACATACCATATCACAACAAACCATAACCAATTAAAATTGAAATCACATTCCATACCCATCAACATGGATATTAATACTATTCCAAAACCCACTAACTCATTTTACATTTACATTTCATATCCATTTATCCCAATTATCATTCTCATGCCTTAATATATTATGAATACTCAATAATTTTCATGCATTAGATGATATTTATAAATTACCATGCATTAGACCATATACCACAATTTTTATTTCACAAGTTCATTTATTCGATCACATAACACAACCAATTTATTGATTCAACCCATTAGGTATACCCCATAATTCCATTGTGTTAACCAATTCAACTTATTTATCAATTCCCTTATGAAAACTCTATTAAATGTTGTTTGATTCACAAGACATTGTAAATTTAACATGTTAATAATTTAATATACAGTAATGATTATTTTTTAATTTCAACACAATTCATAATCCATTGAACACAGTCTCAATTTACTCATTTAACTCCTTTGTCATTGACGAGAGTTAAGCCTTCAACCCATTTCCATTTTTCCATTTCATACATCATATAACCCATTATTATTGTACCCAACGACCTATTATTCCATTACTAACATGAAGAAAAACTATCATTTTTTACTCCTTATAAAAACATTATCACAAGTAAACATATTTATAATGGTCTTTTATTCATCACAAAACCTCACTATAATTATCATTATCATTTTCCTTATTCAAGATTTTTTTCATACCCCAAGGGTGTCCCTAAATCAGTTAAGTCATCCTCAATGCATCCCATGGATATCATGAGGGTTTCACTTCATGATTTAACCAACCAATTTAACAAATATCAACTATGGAATCCCATTCACAACAATAAATAACCAAAAACAGAACCATATATGAAAAAATAAATCATAAGTCTTTGGTATATAACTTGTAGTCCACCTACCTTGAATGTTTTGATGAAAACACCCTGAATAGTATCCTTAGATATGTATTCAAGAACCAATTAATGCATTAACCTATATTCCACTAGAATAATAAATTTTTAGGCCTTTGGAAGGATATCAACTGATATTAAATCCCCAATCAGTGAAATATATAAGATGAGAGGATTAGACTCACCTAGAGCATCGATCTTCAACCAACGATGCTCCAAAATTATTTGGATCATAGGAGAATAAAATGTTGTGATAATGGGAGGTTTTGGTTCATAACTGGGTTTTGGGGTGAGAAGTGGTGGGGGGAATCAGGTGAGTCTTTAAACTATGGAAGTAGAAATTTTTGTATCTTTTCTTACTATTAATGGGGAACACGGTTTACCCAAACAGATTTCCAAACCATGCACAAACTATGAAGAAGATACATTCTAAGGTAATATGATCCCAAATTTTACCTAGGTATCCCCATAATTTTTGTAAACCATACACCAACCATGTAATATTCCACTATCTAAAATTGTACAGTTTAGCCTCCAACCTCACATAGTTTTATTAACCATGCACCAACAATGCACTAATCGTGCGACTTGAAATAGTGGGCCATGATATCATTTATTTTATTTCGTGAACCCCGGTTAAACCCCTCAATTTCCTCATGCACCAGATAAACACATCATTAACCACGAAAACACATTTGACCGAAAAAATTCATATAAGGGCGTACCTTCATGAAGACTGGAATCATACACTACTATATATTGATGTCTTATTTGATGAATTAAACAAAGCTCAATACATTTTCCAAACTGATCATTGATCTATAGGTCTCTATCTAAGGTTAAAAATGAATGGTATGCACAATAAATCATTCCTTCTATGGTAAGGACACAATAAATTTATTGTTAACTTTTTTGGACATACCAATTCCCACACCGTCTTTATGTTTCTAATGAATATTATCTGTATAGATTAACGTGATCTATTTGTTGTAGTCTTTCAAGATGAAATTAACATCTATTCAATCATAAAGGATGAGTTTGATAATTATTTTATGATTGTTTTGAATAAAATGAAAATAAATAATCTATACACTAAATAAATAATGTTTTAATTCATGATATGGAATGAATCATTCAATGGGTCACTGAATTATAATGAATGGTACATCAGTTGATCGTTCAATGATAGAATTTATATTTCGTTAGGTCTGACTAAACACTATTAATATGATCTATATATTACTTGGATGTATTTGAAATTATAATTATTTTTTAGAAAATTTTCATTATTATTCATTAGAAAGATTAATGTGACACATATCTAAATGAGTTGAAGAGAGGATTGGTTAGTGAAACTCTCCCCCAAATACCCTATAAGGGATAATGTTTTTCAATATATATTAATGAAAAACATATTGGAAAATGATGTTTTCTTATAGATAATTGAATTAAAGTTGCATATTTTCATAAAAGTTCATTTTTCACGGAAAAAAATGACCTAGATAATGATTTTGAGCTACAGTTGGGAATTGTTTAATTCAAAATATAGATGTAATGTATTTATGGGGAATGGTTTGAAATATATAATCATAATAAATTCTCTAATTATATATTCTCATATAAATAGTTTATTTTTTCTAAAATATATGGATGAGGTTGATGTTAGATGAAGACTACTCTATACATTAACACCTTGTAATGGGGAAAAAGATAGTAGTCACTATGAGTTTGAGGGGAGATACTAGTTTTCACATGATTTGGATTGAATGGTATCCAATAGTTATGGATTTTTTTCTATATGAAGATTGATATATTAATGTATACAGATAAATAATATCTTTATCAAATGAATTTTCAACAATTTTTCCATGTGTAGATTGATGTGGAATAAAAAAATGACTTTTGAAAGTAATAGAAGGTGATTGATGTTCTAGAGTTTGACCATGTAAATAAAAGAATGGGGAGATTCATGAACCCAAAATTTTTTCCATAAATACAAGATCTGAAGAAGGATCTATTTGGTTGATCAAATATCTCATCATTCCATTTAATACCAGGAAGTAGAAATATTTATAGAGATCTAAAAATGTATTTACGATGTGATAAAATGAATAATGATATTGAAAATAGACATCTAGATTCTTAGAATGATAAAAAATATAATGCTAATCATCTATTGTCTTATGGGATAATGAAACCATTACATATTACTAAAATTAAATAGGAAAACACCATCATGGATTTCATCACATGGCCGCCTATGAAATAAAAGGACATAATTCCTTTTGGGATGTAGTCAGACACCCTACGAAGTCATTTCATTTCATTTTTATCAGATAATATTTACCACTATAATAAATCTCCCAGATATGTGTTAGGTATGTGGTAAGACTACATTGTGTACAAATATCAATTGTATTTGATAGAGATCTATATATTACCTAGATGTTTGGAGATATTGTCAACTATTGTTGAATGATCTTGATCATGAGTTGAATATTAATTTTAACATTAATGTTTCATATAATTATCATATATATGGTTATTATGATATGAAAATTCAAACTATATAAGAAATGTCAAGCTGTTGTAATATTGATATATGAGGTAATTTGTATCGAATTTTTACTCTGGTTTAATTTTTTTATAATAATTTCATTAACCATGTCGTTACTATTTCCTTTTATGGACCCCTCTACTGAATGAAGTGTATAACTCCAACATACTAGCATGAAACTAGATAATGTAATCTATTCAGAATTAATCTGAATAATGAAATGGAAGAACAATTTAGAGGCATACCAAAAAAAATCAAGGTATCACATAGTTCATAAAAAATTATTCTATTAATCTTCAATGAGATGAATATTGTAAATACTAGATATGTCACATTTACTAAACATAGAGTATTTAGAGCAGTATTGTTTATATATGAAATAGTTGGTGGGGATTATGGATCAAAGATAAAAATTATCGTCGAAGTAGACAACTCACCTTGTCAATGTTTGATTAAAAATCCATAAGTTCAAGGATCATACTTAGGAACCTTAGGATTTAATGAGGTAGACATATCCTTAACTATTTCCATTATAAATAAGAAATTATGAGGGAATATTCAGGCGGGGTTGAATGTAATAGTTATGGAATTTTTATTTTATTTCACTTTATCAATTTTGAGGCGGCCAATATACTGAGATGCATGGAACACCAATCTAATGAAAATAAATAAATTCTATAAAAAAGTGAAATTATTAAAATAGAAACAAATGAAATAAAATTTAAAAAGACAATATAATAACTATAAGTACATGTCTAATTATTCATAGATGATTTTTTTCTAAAAACATTGTTCTTGTAATATACTATGACATGTTTATTTATAAATTTAATAGCATAATTGTATAATTTAAATTTGAAAAGAATAAATTACTTTTTTAATTCCACATTCCAAAATTATAATATTTTGAATTTTTTATATGGTTATAAAACAGTTTATTTTTGTTTTATTGGGTAAAAATACCAATATTTTGAATATTGTAACATTGATGGAATCGTATTGATATACTCAAGAGAAATTATTAAATTTTTTAAAAAAATCCAAGATAAAAACATATCAACATACAATAATAAATCCATCTAAAATTTATATTGAATTTTTTAAACTATTTTTTGCTTTTTAGAACATAAGATATATTATTTTTCGAATATGAATATATTTTCAAACATTTAATTTAATTAATTTGTCATAATGACCCAATTAGAGTTATAATAATTTTAAAGACATTAAACTATTATTTTTTACAATAATTTACTAAACATTCGGAAGATCAATTATACAAATGATTTTGGTGTGAATTAATTTTTTTGATGAAAATAAAATTTTTCGGGAGATAATATTAAATTTCGTTTTTCATAATTATAGTGAATAAAAATTAATCCAAATATAGAAATTAAATACTACAAAATAGATTTTATAGTTTGAATTTTAATATTTAGTTTATTTAGAAGTATAACATTATTTTTATCCATTATGAAGAAATTCTATGATAAAAATCTCATCACCATGAAAATGGTTAATATGGTTTACAAGGGGGATGAAAAAATTCATTGCATCAAATATCATTAAAAAATAAAAATTATGATTGTATGGGTGGGTTTTAAAATTTTCATTTACTATATATATAATTTTTTCTTTTTTCTCCACCACCCTTGAATGTCACTTTATGTTTTTTTAATTTTATGGGTATTTATAAGAGTTACACTCCCATTATATAAAAATGAAAATCTTTGCTTATCACTTATTAGTAATATCGTGAATTTTTTTGGAATATATTATTTTCCAAATAAATTTATCCATATACATATTTTTTATTACATGAGACAAATAGTTTATCTTCTGTTATAAAAATCTCTATGTTTATATTACATTACATGGAACACCAGTTTTCAATAAAATGAGACAATATATTAAATTGGCATTAAATAGTATGATAGTTATCAAAAATCCACTAGAATAAATTATATGAATATAATTAACTAAATTATGAAAACATAGGGTCTAATCATAGATATAAAATTAATACATATTTGACAAATTAAATATAAATAAAACTAAAAAGTATTTGAAAATAAAAATAATATTCATCTAAAAATAAAATATTACACCAAAAAATGTTTTCTATCTAAATAAATTAAAAATTTTATTTTAGTGAAATGTTTAAATTAAATTTATAAATTTTATATTGATTGAAATTTTTAATAATCTCTTTTTGTGTTTTCACGAAAATATATAAGAATAAATCCAATTTTACACCTAAAACTGTATTTTCCTAAAAAGATATATTTTTCTAATTGGGAACTTTTTTTAAAACTAATGTTTCTAAATGTTATATAATATATGTGAATTCAAAATATTCATTTTAAAATCATCATTTCAAAAAAAAATTACTTAATTTTTTATAATTTTCACAGAATTTAATTTTTTCAATGAATATTGAATAATATTGGATTTTATTAGGAATATTCTATTCATTTAAATTCATAAAAACATAATAATTATTTTACTATGTATTTTAATGAATAAATTAATTTAATAACATATTTATTTGTCCAATTTAGATCATTTTAATATATTTCATATATAATTATTGTATACAAACATTATAATGTTTTCAATATTTTCTCTTTGAAAACATGTTATCTCATCGTGTCTATGGGTTAATTGTAAATTATTATTTTAAAAATCCTTTATTGAATATTTCCAAATTATATTATATATATTTAAATTTAATAGTTTATATTATCTAATAATTTTAACTTAATTTCATACCATAATGAATAGTATAAATAGAAAAAAATTATTTACTGAGGTGAAAGTGAAAAGGGAGTTTACTAAGGGTTAAAATAAAATAAGAAAGATTGAAAATGACTAAAACATTTAAAAAACAGTTTTTATACATATATTCAAAAATTATATATTATATTTTTGTTACGATCCCATCTTCGTGCCATTAACATATGGAAAAAGTGTGCACGCCATTTTCATTTCAAAAATTACGAGTATAACACTCACTGCACTTATAATTGGGCTCCCCATATTCTCTCCTCTTATCACCTAGAAACATTTTTTTTGCAAAATCCATAACCAAATAACTTAATTTATTACCTTCTATAAATATATAAACATCATTTTTTCAGAAATCCATCCTATGAATCCTTTTGGTGCAAACCAAAAGATGTTCTCTGAAGAATACGTAACATCCTAAATCTTTCATTTTATTTAATTTCTTCCTCAATCTACTTAAATTATTATTAAACCATTATTATATAAAATAATAAATATATTTCACATTCAATTTGATAAAATAGGAAACGGATTTAGGTTATTACATACCTCATCGCGAACTGATGTAATTAGTTTTCAATAACCACCTCTCATGTATCGATATAATTATGGATTTATTGTTTGTATTTTATATCAATGATATTATTATTCTTAAGGGTTCATTATATAAATTTTCACCTCTTCTATAATAATATAGGGAAATTTGATATCATCGTTCATGTGTACGACAGACAACAGCCTCACAATGCGATGTGATTCTCTCACACTTATCAATCAAGGAAATAGGGATGAGTTTAAGGAAGAGAATTGATATATATTAAATAAAAAATTATTCTATAATATTAATATATTATTCACCATTATTTCACTATTTTTGTCCTGGAAATAGAAACGACGTTCATGCATACGTACGACAAACCATCTCTTTGAGCGGTGTAGTTCATTTTCCATATCCTTCATCTATAGGTCATACCAAATACATTTATACTGAATATATATGATATTTATGCCATTTTTGGAAATATTGATATGATTTAACAAACATATATTAATGATGAACAAAAAATAAAAAACCAGAACATAAAAAACCCAACCGAGTTATTGCTCGAAATGTCACATTAACATGGAATTTTCATTAAACCTATAATAAATTGTCATAATTATTCCATATATCATATGATAAATTTTTATTACCATAGAAAAGATTTATCATAAAATTATATTGATTATAAGGGATGTTCAAATGTGACATAGGTCGATACTTATGGTAGGGGATTTCCATCTCACATTTTACTTTTGTGAGACACAACCCACATTCATCTCTTATTTATATTATGTGGTATATATACTTTACAAAAAATATATTTTATGATTATTATCCATAAAGATATTTGGATTTACAGAACCAATTTATAATCTCTCTTTCATGGTGTTTACTCTTCAAATTATTCCAAAGCGGTAGAGGTTTTTGTCTCGATTTTCTTTAATTGCAAAAGATGTTATGTTACATAAATATATTATTTTATGTTTTGTACATACAGAACCATTGAAAAGTAATATCATTAATTTATTTATTCTCATGATATTATTTGTTTCATTTCACAATACATTATGCACCTTACGTTCCATTGCTACCAATTTGGTAAGAGTTTAATTTTCCAATCACATCATTTTTTGGGATTTCTCCGGATTATGATTCCAATAATTAAATCATAAGAAATGTCTTTTTTATTTAGTCATAATATTGTTCATTCCATATGAAAAAAATTTTATTCAATTTTAACTCATTATGTTCTACTGATTTCAAAAGAATATTTAAAAAAAGAATCATTATTTACATCTACGACCAAAAACACATTTTTATCTGAATTTATTTTATATAAATGTTTTAAAAAATGTAATTAAAATTATTTATTAAAAAAAATCAACCATGTATTCATTTTTACAAAAAATATTTAAATGAATCATCATATCATTTTTCCAAAAATTCTAGTTTTGTCTATACCAGAAATGTGAATATATTATTTCTTTTAACATGTAAAAATTGGAAATAATTTCCAAATATCATGAAAATTATTTAATATGAAACCTAATTTTTATGTTCCAATTTGATATTCAAGTAAAATAAATATTAAATTTTTTCATATTTTATAAATAATTTTTAAAAAAGGATTTTCCTTTGAAAATATTTTAAATGTTTTTAATTCATACATTATAATTTTTTATGTTTTTTTAATGATTTTTTTTAAAAAAATATATTTACATTAATAAAAAATTTATTTTCCCTTAGAAAATTTTAAAATTATTATTTAATATTACTTCATGTGTTTTCATGGTTATTTTCAAGGAAAAGTTTTTCCAAAATATTTTCTGAATTTTGTATGTTTTGATAGTGATTTTGAAATTAATATTATTTTACATAGAGAATTTTCCAAAAAAATATTTCAAAAATAATTCACCATATAATATGATATAATTTAATTTTAATTATACTTTACATTGAATATGATTTAAAAATAAAATTCTTATTCTTTCTCTAGATGGTTTATGTTTATGATGACATGATTTTAAAAAATAAATTTCTCTTAATTGGGTTATACCATGATAAAATGCTTATGAAACCAGCTTATTTTTTCTATGGATTATTATAGGTTGAATTGATGAATTTTTTATAAAACCCATTTTATTCAAATTGGTTATGATGTAATGGATTGATGAGTGATTTATGGTATTGGGACACACATAAGTATAGTTTACTTTATGAGATAGGGGGATCTTTATCACCCTAGATAGAATTATTTAAAACATAAAATCTCATGAGATAATATTGGAAAATAAGTCAATTAGATTGATACAATATGGTAAATAGGTTTTTACTAATTCAATAAGGGAAAAAGGTGCATCCAAATCCACTATGGAAATCAGGTGAACCATAATCCACTCTATGAAATTAGTAATGAGTCTTGATCCACTAGGTTTATAGTATTGTTAGTTAACTAGAAAATTATAATTTTTTTTATAATTTTAATGGTACCATATTTTAATGACATTATATTATAGTCCATGATTGATTAATGATAATTTCACACATATCTGGACCATGTTTTCTAAAATGATAGATTTCTATACAATAAATCATGTTTATGATCTATGACATATTTGGTATGAACATATTATGTTATGATCAATATGAATTACATCTATTGTTATATTATTTTATCATATGATCATTGATTTATATCTCATATTTTTACCCATATTGATCATCTGAGCACACATTTTTTTTCCCGAGGTTATTAAGAATGTTTTGATAGGGTTTACCTAGGAGGATTATAATGCGAAAATATATTTTAGGTGGTATTAAAGTTCATTCTTTAAATAATAATATTTTTTTCTAGTCTCCAAAGACACTAAAAACTTATTTTCCTTTGGCATGTATTAATGATATTTATTGATAACTAATCTAAAATGATTTTATATTTTTGTATGAAGAGACTAGGTCCCAATTTTATCGACACCACGTGAACTCTATATCATAACCATGAGACCCCCTATAAATTCATAACTCTCTACCCCACATCCTTGAGGATTGTTTCTATCCAAAATTGATACCTAGAAAGGGTAAATGTGCAATACAAAAATTGATAACGAAAGTACTAGTAATTATATTTATTTTAATTTTTCAAAATTATATCCTATTCAATATAACCTAATATTATATAACAATCATAATATACTTATTTAAATATCATTAATATAATTATTTTTTTATTTAAATGGTACCTCTATTTTTATCTCATTTTCATCAAATGAAAAATGAAAGCGATTCTCATTTCTATGTGACAACTACAACTTCCAAGGGGTGATGTAATTCATTTATCATCATCTCCTCTAAAGGACACTAATATAAAAATATTCAATGAAAATATGTTATCTTTATGATAAAATTATTAATATTTAAAAATAAATTATTATTTTCATTAATTCATTTCAAATATATTAAAAAAACACTATACATTCATATGTATAAACTATCATCCCCCGGATGTGAGGCATTTTATTTATCATCATATACTTACATTAATTATTAAAAAAAAATTAAATAATGATTTAATAAAATAATTTGTATATGACTATTAGAGATGTATAATAAATCCAGTCTAAATATAATGGATTTTAGAACATGTACGAAACTATTCCAGACCTTAGGTAGGGGTCTGTCTTCTCACTTTTATTTCATTGAAAAATATATCAAATTCATGAATTGTTTTTAATTTTTATATTTTATATACATAAATATTTTTATTTTCATAATTATTCCATGAATATATATGGATTTAAAAAATATTCTTTTGAACTATATTCAAGGGTTTATTAATTAAGAGATACCAATGTTCTATGGATTTACATATATTAATTTCCCTTCATTAAAATATGTTATATATTCACCATCTGATTTATTTTGTGCGGTGAATTTATAAACAATAAATTTATTTTATAATAATTTGAATTAATTTTTATTGGTTTTATATATCCTTATTTTTTCTTTTCTTAGGGTTTTCATTCAATTGTTAACAAATATGTAATGTTTTACAATATAGTCTAATTTTTTATCATGATCATATATGTTTCAATATAATATCTATGGAATAACATGTCACATATCTCAAAACCCCATCTATTTTCTATTTTATTTAAAATCAATTGTGTATGAGGTATTATTTCCAATTTTTACCTCTTTATGTACTCAAAAATACCAAGTAAAGTATTTTATGATAAGATGACCTTATTCTTTTTTTTGGTTGAGGGTAATTCTTCTCTATATATAGGTTGATAAAAAATAATATATTTATGTAATTATATACATGTTAGTGATTAATAAATATATTATTATTTTATATTTAATTTTATTAAAGAAAAATTTAGTGTAATCGTCTTTTATTTTTTAAACAAGTCAACTTTTGGAATATCTATTGAAATGTCTGAAAAAAATATATTCAAATGTTCACAATATGATTGTATTGTCCTATAATCGTATCCTTCCATCATAATGATTCCATATTTACATGTTTGTAGTGTTTTTCAATTAAAATATGTCTCTTATTATTATTTTAATTTTTAGTTTTAAAAACAAACCAAATGAAATTTTTTTAAAGATTATTTATAAATATTTAATAATAGTATTTTTCATCTATGTAAACAGCCGTTAAAAATAGGTAAATTTAATTTGGGATATGAAATTATGATAAAACACCAACCATTCTCTTGATGTATTATTATGATGATGATTTAATGATATTCAATGAAACCAATTTCTTTCTTATGTGTTCATTAAATAATGAGGGAATGAAAAATTATCACATGTTCCCAAGGGAAACATATTGATAGTTAATTATTATGTGAGGTTTGTGTCCATTATAGACCTCTAACTCATTGGGTGATTTTTTATATTTCATGAACTCATGAGATTACTGTGGTAATTATCCCAATCCAAAAAGGGTACATGAGTGGTTGGACTAATCCTATTAAGTTACATCGGGGGTTACCCAATCCTATTGTGTGATGAATGTCTTAATGATAATAACTCGAATTTGATTTATATTCCTATACATACTAAACAAAATTATTTCTTATTCAAAGGAACCAACTCTTGGATCATTACTGATTATTGATGATTCCACATTGTTATAAATCATGTCTTTTATTATGATAAATACTTATTATATGAATCATGTTTTATGGTTTATGAATATTGGTTTCTGATTTCATAAGTTGAGATTATTTTTTATAGCCTTAATCATATATTTTTCTCACTTATGATCATCAATATACATTTAAATAATTTACCATTACTAAGCTTCTGAGTTCTCCATTTCTATAGATTCTATTTCACTATGTTATGAGGAATGTATTTTTGTAGGAAATTTTAAAGAAGGATACTATGTGAGAATAACCTTATAGGGGATATTGAATAAAATTCATAAAACATGTTTATTATATATCTATTAATAAGAGACATTATACCTTTATCATTCCATGGAATCTATTATTGAGAGATGAGATAAATTTTTATATAAAATAATGTAATAGTATGGAAGATAATTATCATGATTATTTATAAGTCACCTAACCAACCAAAATTTGATGTTGTTCCAAAATTAACTTTAACATGATCAAAATTTACCTAAAATTATTTTCTGAATCATTTTCAATATTTATTTTTACTTTGATACTCTTTCTATTATTACTCTATCAATCTATTGTAATATTTTCTTTCATATTTATATAACCTTTAACTGTGAAACTAAAATGAAAAAAAGGAACACATGCCTCATTTTTTATTTAGTAATAATATAATTATACTTTTTTTTACAAAATATATGGATCTATAATAATTATAGTACACACTATAAGGATCAATGAAGGATTTGAAACTTTTACACAAGGCGAATCAATAATGGTTAAATTTTTTATTTTAATATTTTCAATAAACCTAAAATAATTTTTACAATGTGATTCTAGTGCATAAAAACTCTCACACTCACTAATATTAAAGAAATAAAAATTATATAAAAAGAAGAAAAGATTTTTAAAATCCCAATATCACTAACTATACCCTTATTATGATTATTTAAAATTAAATGCACCCATATTTTTATTACACTACTGTGTGAACTAATGTAATGTATTGTTTAGTTAATGAATGATTATTAAAATCACACACTAGAATATTGGAATTTATCAAATTAAAAAATAATATAGGTATCATAACAGAAAAGATCATACTTTCGGTTAAGGGAGCAATTGTAATAGTTTTAGTTCTTTCTGAAGTCATTTTGTGGTTTCTCGAAGGTGATTTTAACAACTATGATCTTATTTAGATGTAATTTACCAAAAAAGTGTTCACAAATAGTTAATAATATCATGTTTCAAGTGTCTAAATTCATGTCACCCCATATACTATAAGAATTACACCCATATATACATCCGACATATCCAAAATAATTTGAAACATAAAACAAGAATAAAAAAGTTTAATCCTATGGTATAGTATATATATATATGACAATTAATAAGATATGATTTAACATAAAAAACCAAAAAGTCTAAAACAAAAATTATAGGTATTGAAAAATTAAATAACATGTAATATCCTTCGGTGATATATATATATACTTCCTTGGAGAAAAAAATAAATATACAGTCACCCCCATTCAAACTCACTTGTGAAACCCTATCCAAAAATTACTTCCTCAGTCCTTGCTCGGTGAGTTTGTGGTTACAGTTTCTCCTTCTATGGCAGCATCGTGTGACCCTATTCACTCACCTGTTTCTACATCTCATTGCGGCTAGCATCTTCTCACCACACTCCACCTTTTTATGAGGGGGATTCAAATAGAGACTAGGTGATGGTCCAGTGGTCGAGATCTTTCTTCTTTATTTGATGATGGCGGCCTCGTCTCTTGTGTTTTTTTGGGTGGGATTATGTGGTATTCATGAGTATGGATGGTGGTGATGGTTTATGTTTTCTGATTTGCGATGGGATTAAGTGTGCATGGTGTTTGGGTGGATGGATTTTTTGTGATGATTTCTTGATCACTTTTCTTGATTTTGTATATTTATTCTGGATTCTTGTTGGTCGATTCATCAGTTCATGATTTATTCTGGTTGATTTCTCTTCTAGTTCCAAGTCTTCATTTCCTGGGAACTTGTGGAAGTGATGGCGTCGGAGTTCCATTCCCCTTCTCTTCAGGTTCTTTCAGCTTCACATGATTTGTTCGGTTAGTAATTCAACAAGGGTTCTTCTGGGGTTTCTCTCTGTCCCACTCCATCCCAGAGAGGCATTTCTGGCCCAGATCTACTCGGTTCCTCTAAATGGTTATGTTCTCTTGAGTTGTGGTTGGGTGTTCCAGTCCCATGGTAACGAAGACTCGGCCTCATACTACCCGGTTCGTCTACCTCTCTAGTTTTCTACATCTTGGGTTAGAGGTTATTCTGTAGACATGTAAAGGTCTCTGGTTTCAGTTCCAGCAGTAGGTAGCCTTCAGCGGAGGCAATGGAAGGTCTTCATTTTAGGGATGATGCATGGCTGCATGCGATTTTCACCTCTTATTGGAAAGGAATAACACTATGTTTGAAGTGCTTTCGGATATGGTTTTTCGGTGTTGGATCGTAAAGTTCGAAAGTGAATTTTTGAAGAGGCTATTGAAGGTTGTTTTTTGTTTGGTTCGACTTATTGTGGAAACAGTGTTTTTGTTTAATGATCTACATTTTATGGTTGTGGATTTGCTGCTCTCGATGTTTTTTGGCATGGTTGAATTCATTTTGGTCTGTGGAGTGTCGAATTGATCGTGGTTGTGATGCGGTGTCTGTAGAGTCAGGTGTGGCATCCAGACAAACTATTTTTCCTCATTATGGTCTTCATCACCCCTTGTGGATGTCATTCGGGACATCTCATGTCACTGGAGGGTTAAGGAGAACTCCAACTGGAAGCCGTCAGGGGGGTTTGTGGTGTCGACGGTCGCATCGGTGGGTGTGCGAGGAGACCGTTTCTGTGGTTTTTCTACCTTTTTTTTATGTTCGTGTTCCCTGTTTTGTGGTAATTCGTCCATCTCAAGATGATTTTTTCTCCATCTATAACGGTTTGTCAGTTTTAATGCCTAATTGGATTGCCTATCTATTGTGCTTGTATGTCGTTTGTTTTGAAGGCTTGTATTATTTGAAGTGGTGAAGTGGGGAAGTTGTGAAGGGGTTAAGTGGTGATGTGGTGAACTGGAGAAGTGGTGAAATGGGGAAGTCGTGTATGGTTTCTCACTTTTTTGTCAAAAGAGTTTGTATAATAGTAAAAAATAATTTTCAGCACACCTAAACCTAGTTATTTCTAATGGTCATGTTGGTACAAGTGAAAGTATTTTTCAAAACAACCCAAATATACTAAAATGGTAACTTATTGGTGAACATTAAATTTTGTAACTATATTACATCATATAAAAAATGGAATAAAGACTAGAGACTCATAATGGTATGAACTATCTCATTTTTGGTTCCCTTAACATATAATTTTTGACATTTATACTCAGATATATATATAATATCTACTAATAAGTCACTCCCATATTAATTCATGTTATCACTATGTGGTATCACCATAATACATAAAGATTCACTAATTAGATCCAAAAATACCCTATTAGTTATCTCACTTCCATTCAATTGCTATGAAATGATGTATTATTAGAAATAATGATCATGAAAAAAAACAATCAAAAACAAAATCGATCAGAAAATTTATTGAAACATTTAAAATTGAAAAGAAAAAAATATTATTCCAAGGGGTCACAATGAAACAAATATTGAATTAAAAGCATTGCTATGATTTAAAATGTAATTCAATAACAATGCATGCTATATTCATGAAATAAAAATCATTAATCACACACCATAACCAATCTCATCTCTACTGTCATCATGATAGCTATTATTAATACTACTAGAAGAGAAATAGGTATCTTAGTAAAATATATTGAATGTAATCACCTGGACATTCACCTTCTAGAAAATTATGTAATTAATTTATTATAAAAATATCCCTATAATTTAATAATTTGTTTTAATCAAAACCTCTCAGGTTCCATCTCAGTGGTTTTACTATTGTGGAACATAAAAAAATGAAATA
This sequence comes from Viscum album, assembly GCA_963277665.1. Classification (NCBI taxonomy): domain Eukaryota; kingdom Viridiplantae; phylum Streptophyta; class Magnoliopsida; order Santalales; family Viscaceae; genus Viscum; species Viscum album. The sequence continues at coordinate 446,480,292 of OY728157.1, read as the reverse complement.
TATTTCTAAGTTAGGTACAAGTATTCCCCCAATAGAATAACACTTAAGAAAATGTTTTATGTATTATATTTCACTACATCATGTTCTATAAAAAGAATCTAACTATATAATCCTGAGATGTTATGATATATTTATATTTTAATAAATTTATTTTCCTTGTTAAAACATTAAACAAAAGTGACATGGTTTTGAGATACATCAATATATTACTGAATTTTTAGGTGGAAGTTATCACATTTATTTTTTATTGAAGGGTAATAACAAAAATATTTCATTAATTAAAAATTATTATTACATATTGTTGGTCGGAGTGGTTTACTCAAGAGGGGGGTGACTTGAGTACCAATTAAAAATTTCTGTATTTAAAAAACAGTGTCTTAAAGACCCCCAAATAAAATAATAAATTAAACTATAGTGAATTTATATTAAAGTAGAGGTTCTGTTAGATTCTCAAGGGATTGATTAATTCCCAGTTAATCAACACAGGAGTGTGTGATTATCTTTTGAAACTAACTTACTAATCTACACTTAACATAAACACTTGCTAATTTAATTATCAAAGTAACTTTAAAAACAGTATTAGTTTTAAAGTGATTAGCAGCCGAATAAAACTTTGAAAGAGATGGCACAACAAATGTAACCAAGAGGTTCAGTCTCAAGCCGAGACTTAGTCCTCTCAAAAGTTTATATAAAAATGATCCACACCCTGGATCGGGGTTCAACAGTTTACAACTGTCCAGGTCCAAGACCTCTACCATTGTTCTTCGTGGGAAACAGTACAACAGCAACCAGCTGTCTAGGTCACACACGACCTCTACCACTGTTATTCGTGGGAAAGAAAGAATGAAAGAGTTTGGTAAGGATTTATGAATCCTTCAGTTTGAGTACAGGAGACAGTGTATGTGTTATATATAGCAGATAACACACACTGCTCGAAATGAATGATAATAAATCATAGAAAAAGAGATGTGGAGTTTAGAAGTGGTTCTGGTGATTTCAGTGTAGCTCTGGACTCCTTTGGATTCGATCAGAAGTGAGTCTGAGTCCTCTTCTCGTTTCTGTTTGAGAAACAGAGTGTCGTATGCTCCAGGTTCACAGTCAGTGAAAATGTAGTAGTTGAAGTTCTTCAATGTTCTTCTTGTATGCACAGAACACTTCCCGAGTATAATTGATTGTCTATGAGCTTCTCTGTGTTCTTCTCGTTCTTGTGTTTTTGGTATATTGCATCCACCACACGCTGCTTCACTAGTTCGCTTCTCGTTGTCATTCGTTGATGTATCTTGGGAAGCGTAGTCTTCTCGTATTTATCTCCCAACAGGGGACAGAAAAGATTTCTTTTCAGCAGGTACGAGGTACGGGTTCCTGACATCCGACAACTTTTATCAGATATTTGACAAATCATTAAAATGTATGATATGACCGTTAGATAGATTAAATATAGGAAATAAAGAAATTCAAACAGTGAGTCGAGTGATCGGTAGGTAATCAGCATCGGTAGCTTGGACATCGGTAGCTTGAACATCGGTAGTTTGAACATCGGTATCTTGAACATCGGTAGCTTGAACATCAGTAGCTTGAACATCGGTAGCTCAATGTCATTAGTTGCTTTGACTCTATCGGTGGCTCTATGCGTCGGTTGGTACATGCTTGTATCAGTGACTTTGTTTATCGGTAGCTCCATGCGTCGGTAGCTTCATGCGTCGGTAGCTTCATGCGTGTATCGGTAGCTGTGAGTCTGTCAGTAGCTTCGTCCATCGGTGACTCTTATTCCATCGGTAGCTATTTGTACTTACACCGGTAGCTCTATATTTGTATCGGTAGCTGTCTGTAAGTCAGTAGCTTATATTTACAAGCACATCGGTAGCTCTGTGTTAAGTATATCGGTGACTCTGTCTGTCGGTAGACTAAGTCTATCGGTAGACTGGTTACCGGTAGCTCTTTATCAGTAGCTATAGGCATATTACTTATCTGTTTTATGCAGAACACATCCGATTGTGTTAGAATCAATTTATAACTTGTATGAACATGGATAAATGAGGATTAACATATTCCAAAGACTTATTTTAAAAATTATTATTGGTTTGATCACATATTTGAAAGAATTAAAGTATAGATCAATGATACTTAAAAATATCATAGAGAATGAAAACATAATTGGGATTTTCAACACATATGAATACATGATTGATATTATCAAAACAGGTGAGGTCAACAATCTCCCCCTTTTTGATAATCACAATTTATGATATGGGCATTTAACATAGTGAATATATAATAGTAAAGAGTATAATATTGAATTCAATTTTCTCATTGAAAACAGCATCATAGATAATAGAAATAGTATGATATAGACATAAGTTATCAGAGGTAACAATCATAAGGTACTAAATAGACATAAGGTATTAGAGGTAAACATGAAAAGAAAAAAAAATTATTTTTCTCCATTGAAAATATTTCTCATTCTCTCATTTTGTTCTCCCCCTCTTATTGTTCTCCCCCTCTTATTGTTCTCCCCCTCTTATTGTTCTCCCCCTCTTATTGTTCTCCCCCTTTGTGATAATCAAAAAGTGGGAAAGCATATATATATATATATATATATATATATATATATAGAAGACAAATAAAACATGAGAAGTAAAACGAGTTCCTCTGTATTAGATCAGTCAGAAAGTACAAAAAAAAACAGAATACAAAGGAATTCCTATCAAAAATCCTGGCCACTGGATCAATCCACATCTTCCACGTGAGATTTTCCTTTGGGATCAGAAGAAGGCTCGGGTGGTGAGGATTCAGGTGAAGGTTTGGGAATACCAGAAAAGATCAAAGGAGGCTGAGCCACTGACACAGAGTCAGGCCTGTAGGTTGAAGATTTTTGGGTGATCATTGGTGTGAGGCTTCGAATAGCTTGAGCAGGAGTCAGCTGGACTGTGGAAGCAGCTGAGGCAGAAGCAGGCAAAGCAGGAGGGATGATGACTGGTCTGGCATCAACATGCAAGAAGGGCATCAGCAGATTTCTAAAGTCCATAATAATTACTCCTCCTCTTTCCATAGCAGAGATGAAATCATCTTTGTTCTCCATAAATTTCTCTAAGGCAGGAGTCAATTCTCTTAGCTTGCTCACTTGTTCTCTGAAATCTTGAGTGACTGGAGGGAGCTTCATGTGTTCCAACATTATCTTGAAGTGGTGTTCGAGTTGATGCTTGGTGAAAATTTTGGTGAAGTAGTGGTCCACATTGCTCTTTATGTCTTCCTGAGAGGCAGAGGATTCTCTCATATAATCTTGAACAATCTTCATTATTTCTCTAGCAGAATCTCTTGTAGAAAGAACCACTCGGCTAAATTCTGATGAGTCCACAGAGTTACTGGTTGAAATAGAACCAATCTCCTCCTTCAACATTGCTCGAACTTGAGTCAGGTCAACTGATAGTTTGGATGAGAGAGGGCCAAGAGAGAAGGAAACAGTTTCTTTGAAACTCTTAGACAAACCACTGATTAGGCTTCGAACTTGAGAGTCTTGTAATTGAACATGATCCTTCACTGAGGTTTTGAAACTTTCAAACACTGAGACAAATTGGCTTACTACACTCTTCACAAAAGCTAGGTCCTTGTCAGCTAGAGACTTGGAGATCATATAAGAATCCAAAGCAACAATTGATGTTTTGAGAGCTTCCAGATCTGCTTCGATTCTAGAAGACTGAGTCTGGCACTCTTTCACTTCTTCCATAAGCTCAGACATAAAAGAAGATAAATTACAAGCCAGAGATAGCTCGAAGGATCTCTCTAACATTTTCATTTCTTCATTAAAGCATTGCTTCATCTTAGCAACTGATACACTGAATGATTCTTTCAGCTCATTCTTCATGGATTCAAGATCAGATTTAGAGACAAAATCATTTGAGACAACTGCAGCAGATCCTCTTGCTAAGGCCAAACTAACTACAGAATCAGTCATTATTGAATTAATTGAGGAAGCAAGATAGGTTTCCATTAACTTCACTTCTTTAACAAAACTGGATTTTAGGTCCTCTTTCAGCTTATTCAGATCATGAAATCTGACCACATCATCTGGAAATAACTCAGAAGCAAGATCATAATTGGTCTTTGGTCTAATCTCAGACATCTCATTATCAGAATCCGGATAATCCAATCCACAGACTATAAACCCTGGGTCTTCTACCCAGTCTCCAAGCTCAACAGCTACTGTAACATTTCCAAGCACAGACTGATGCTCCCCCTCAATGGGTGCATTCTCATGTATCACAACAGCATTCAGTGCTGGATTCTCTTCATCAGAATCTTCTACTACAAGTTCCATCGCTGCAGCATCTAGAAGATCTTCTGATACAGGTACAGCTTCTTCTGTATCTTTTTCTACTTTAGCAGCAGGCATAGCTGAGCTTCCAATCAAAGGACTCATACTTAAACTACCAGAAGCAGATAATTCAGATACATTTTCCTTTTCCTCTTCTTCTTGGTGAGGTACAGACTGGTCTTCCTCATGAGTAAATACAATTTCCTCTACCTTTCCTTTCCTAGAATAAACCAATTCTGCAACAGGACTTGGGGGCAAGTCTGGATCTCCTCCAACATCCATAGGAGTTTCTTCTTCTTCTTCTTCTGTTTCATCACTATAAACAGGTTCCTCTTCATCAGGTCTCAGACTCGGATCTCTCATATCCTTTGTTCTTGAGGGATGATCCACAGGATTAAACTTATCATAGATCTTCTGATCATCACTGACCCATTCTCCCTTCCATGGGTTCCAGTTAATTTTCATGTACTTACACACAGTCGAGGTGATGAAGAAATATTTCTTGACTACTACTGTCTCATCCTGAGACTCAGCTATTCCTTTGACTTTTATCATTACTGAAATCAGCTTGGCAAAGAACAAAGCATTAGTCTTTGACTTTGGTCTAATCATGTCTTCCATTTGAAGCATTAGCAATCTGCACAGATTGATTTTTACACCATGTCTTAGCAAATGAAGAAGATATATATCTTGATATCTCAGATTTGAAAAATCTCCTCGCCTCGGTATCAACACATGCTGAACAAACTTGAAGAGCAGTCGATTCTCTCCATCCATTTCAGCAGCAACCACTTGCCTTTGACTCCCATTACCAGTCAGTTCTTTTAAGGCGGTTTCATAATCAAAAATGTCACTGCTAGGTGGCATTGCTCTTGATACATACCCAGAGACACCTTCATGTGGTACTTTTAAATACTCAGCCCACTCTACTGAAGAAAAAGACATCTCTTTTCCATTTAAGAAAGAGCTTACCCGATTCTCATTTTCAGACTTCTCGAAGGTTACAAACTCATAGAACGGTTTTACCAACTTCGGGTAGTATGGGCCATTGTTATTCGAGAAACAATCCACCCATTTCTGGTCTTCCAGAATCTCTAGTACTAAGGATTTGCTAGGCAGTAGCCATTCCACGCACAGTTCCTTCTCGATTACTATGTCTCTATTCTGCAAGTGAGGATTCACTGGTCGCCTTCCCGATCTAGTTCTGACTTCACTAACACTGGCTTTATGCTGTGTCTTCTGCTTCTTAGCGTTTGGTTCTGCACTTTCATCTCTGACGATAGGAAGATTGGTTTTTTCCATCGCGGGTTTAGGGTTCTTGGTCGATTTGGGAGCTAAGGTTCGAAGGTGAGAGATTTTGAGCTCGGTGAGGTAAGAAGTGGCTTAGACTGAGTTTTATCATTTAGGAATTCCAAATAAACAACTAAAATAGAGTAATAAAATAAAATAAAACGATTCGTATTCTTGGCGGCAGACAGAAGTTTTAAAACCTTGCATCGGTGTGAGTTAATCATCAGTGAGAAAAACAAATCGGTGAGAGTTTTCACGTCGGTGAGAATTTCTACATCAGTGAGCATTTCACATCAGTGAGAATTTCACATCAGTGAGAATTTTCACATCGGTGAGAATTTCACATCGGTGAGAATTTTCACATCGGTGAGAATTTTACATCGGTGAGAATTTCTACATTAGTGAGAATTTTCACACCGGTGATAATTTCACATCGGTGAGAATTTTCACACCGGTTGTGATTAAACATTTCCAATTCGTGTCTTATGTAACTTACCCTATCCGAACTTAAAGGTTTACTGAAAATATCAGCCAATTGATGTTCAGTGCCAATAAATTCAAGAGAAATATCACCTTTTTGATAGTGATCTCTTAGGAAATGGTGTCTTACATCTATGTGTTTGGTTCTAGAGTGAGATACAGGATTCTTAGAGATGTTTATTGCACTGGTGTTATCACACTTGATTGAAACATGTTTAAAAACATATCCATAGTCCAAAAGAGTGTGTTTCATCCACAGAATTTGTGCACAGCAACTACCAGCAGCTATATATTCTGCTTCGGCAGTAGATAATGCAACTGAGTTCTGTTTCTTACTACACCAAGAAACTAAGGATTTTCCAAGAAAATGACATGTTCCTGATGTGCTTTTTCTATCTAACTTACAACCAGCAAAGTCAGCATCTGAATAACTCATTAACTCAAAGGATTTTCCTTTTGGGTAAAACAAACCTAAGTTAACCGTGTGTTTGAGATATTTAAAAATTCTTTTAACAGCAAGCAAATGAGATTCTTTTGGATTAGCTTGAAATCTAGCACACATACACACACTAAACATAATATCAGGTCGACTAGCAGTAAGATAAAGTAAACTACCAATCATACCTCTGTAATTTGTTTGATCAACTGGTTTCCCAGTTTCATCTGCATCTAATTTACAGGTAGTACTCATAGGAGTTTCAATTTCCTTGATACTATCCAGACCAAAACTTTTTAAAAGATCCTTTGTATATTTACTTTGATTCAAAATAATACCATTTTCATTTTGAAATACTTGAAATCCAAGAAATTACTTAAGCTCTCCCATTAAGCTCATTTCAAATTCATTTTGCATAATTTTTGAAAAATCAGTACATAAAGAGTGTTTAGAAGATCCAAAAATAATATCATCAACATATATTTGTACGACTAAAACATATTTAAAAATTCTTTTAATGAAAAGAGTTGGATCAGCAATCCCTTTAGTAAAACCTTTTGAAATAAGGAAATTGCTAAGTCTATCATACCAAGCTCGTGGAGCTTGTTTCAAACCATACAAAGCTTTAGAAAGTTTAAAAACTTGATTTGGAAAATGGGGGTTAGTAAATCCAGGTGGTTGTTCTACAAAAAAATCTTCAATTATAAAACCATTTAGAAATGCACTTTTCACATCCATTTGATATTACTTGAAATCCAGATGTGCAGCATATGCAAGTAAGATCCTAATGGCTTCTAGTCTAGCTACAGGTGCAAAAGTTTCCTCATAGTCTATACCTTCTTCTTGACTATATCCTTGTGCAACTAGTCTATCTTTTCTTCTAACTATATTTCCAGATTCATCTACTTTATTTCTAAAAACCCATTTTGTGCCTATTGTCAAAGTGTCCTTAGGTCTGTCAACTAATTCCCAGACTCTGTTTCTTTCAAACTGATTTAATTCTTCCTGCATAGCTATTACCCAGAATTCATCATTGATAACATCATTGATATTTTTGGGTTCTAGCTGTGAAAGAAAAGATTGATGTTCAACCTGGTTTCTTAGAGAAGCTCTAGCTTGTGTTCCTCTATCAAGATTACCAACAACAGCTTCTAAAGGATGATTCTTTAGAATCCTCGTTGATCTGGTAAAGGTTGGACTAGAAATTTCAGGTTCATATATAGGTTCGGGTTCAACAGAAGCAGATTCTGGAAAAGGTCCAGAACTGGATGTTTTTATAATAGGTTCTTTAGATTTATCATTAAGGTCCAGAATAGACAAATCTTCTTCAAGATTCTCAAGAGAGGTTTTAGGCTCATGTGGATCAGTTTTATCAAACTTGATGTGAACAGATTCTTCCACACATTTGGTTTTCTTATTGAATACTCTATAGGCTTTACTTGCAATAGAGTAACCCAGAAAAATTCCTTCATCACTTTTGGAAGCAAACTTATCCATATTATCTTTAGTATTCAGAATAAATACTTTGAAACCAAAAACTTTAAAGTAATTAACCTTAGGCTTTCTATTGTTCCACAATTCATAAGGGGTTTTCTTAAGAACAGGTCTAATTAAGACTCTATTAATGACATAACAAGCTGTATTTACAGCTTCAGACCAAAAATAAATAGGCAGGTCATATTCATTGAGCATGGTTCTAGAAATTTCTTGAAGGGTTCGGTTTCTTCTCTCTACTACACCATTCTTTTGGGGTGTTCTAGGGGCAGAAAAGTTATGAGTATAGCCATTGTGTGAGCAATAAGATTCAAAATCTTGATTTTCAAACTCACGACCATGATCACTCCTCAATGTTTTAATCTTAAGTCCACTAAGTTTCTCTACAGATTTAGAGTATTTAACAAAAGAAGAACAAGCTTCACTTTTGTGAGCTAGAAAATATACCCAAGTATATCGAGAAAAATCATCTACAAGAACATAAACATAGTGCTTCCCATTTAAACTAGAAACTCTTGATGGTCCAAACAAGTCCATGTGAACCAATTCAAGTGGTTGTGAAGTCTAAACTTCTTTCTTTGATTTAAAATAAACTTTGTGTTGTTTTCCCTTTTGACAGGGGTTACACACTCTATCATCTGGGAATTCTAATTTAGGTTGGTCTCTAACTAGGTTCTTTCTAGAGAGTTTTCTAAGTGAGTAAATGTTGCAGTGTCCCAATCTTCTGTGCCATAGCCAATATTCTTTATGAAAAGCATTCAAACAAGTAATATTCTGTTTAGCTAAAGAATTCAGATTAACAACATAAACATTTTCATTTCTTAAGGCAGAAAATACCAAAACATTCTTAGAATTAAAAACTTTGCAAGAATAATTTTCAAATTTAACATGAAAACCATCATCACATAACTGAGAAATACTTAATAAATTGTATTTAAGACCATCAACAAATAAAACTTTAGAAATCAAAATTGAATCAGTGTTACCAATCTGGCCTAGGCCGATGATTTTTCCTTTAGAATTATCACCAAAGGTGACAAAGCCTCCATCAACTTTTATTAAACTCTTGAAACAACAGAAGTCTCTTGACATATGTCTTGAACATCCACTGTCCAAATACCAGGTCTCTTTACAGGAGCTCTTTAAGAAAGTTCCCTAAAAAACAGATTTATATGGGAGATGATTTTGGTACCCAGATTTTCTTGGGTCCAGACAGGTTAGCCAATAACAGTTTAGGTACCCATATTTGTCTAATGGGTCTCATATAATTTGTAGAATTGACATGCTTTGAAAGATAAACTTTATTAGATCCATAGCTATGTATATAACTGGTTGAAGCATATGAAGTTCCAGAATTACTTTCATTCTTTCCAGATTTAGAAATGAATCTAGTTTTGGAAATTTTCCTTTTTCCAGGTTGGTATCCTATACCAATAGTATATTTAGGTTCTATTTGCTTTCCTAGCATCTGTGTTAGTGTATTTTTGCCATTGGTGAACTTCTCTAAGTCTTTATTGAGTTACTCATTAGATAGTTTTAGTTCAGTGTTTTCTTTTAACAGTTGAGCATTTTTCTCTTTTTCAATAGTGAGTTCGGTTTTAACTGTAGTGGTGAGAGCATGCTGTTTCTTTAATGACTTGTATTTATCCTTAAGTTCATTACATGTCTCTTCCAGCATATCACAGTACTCAAACAATTCATTTTTAGACATTGTTCCAGACTCAGAATCAGATTCTGCATTATCTCCAGAGTAATAATAATTTAAAGCAGGAGTTTCAGCAGTTACCTGAGAAGTGTTTGTCATAAAGCACATGTTTGCCTTATTTTTGTGTTCAGTTTCAGAGCTCTCAGATTCAGTAGAGCTATCCTCAGAAGCACTCCAGGTAGCCTTCATGGCTTTCTTAAACTTATTTTCCTTATATTCATATTTCTTTTTATACTTCAGCTTTGGACAGTCGGCTTTAATGTGTCCTTTTCTCTTGCACTCATAGCAGACAACATCATCTAATTTGTCATTCTTCTTCCAATCCTTTTTCCATTTACCTTGGTGATCATACTTACCCTTATAATTTGTTTTTCTGAAGAACTTCTTTTTCCTATAAAATTTCTTAAATCTTCTAGCAATGTGAGCCATCTCAGCATCACTGTCAGAATCACTTTCACTGTCTTCACAGCTTGAACTTTCAACTACAGCTTGAAGCTTTTCCTTGTCCTTATTCTTTGAAGTTGAGGATTTGAAAGCGACAGACTTTCTTGGAGGTTCATTTTCTTCCTCTTTATTCACTTTAATCTCTTCTTCATACATCATCAGCTTGCCAATTAGTTCCTTGACAGGTAGAGCAGCAATGTCACATGATTCTCTGATTGAGACAGATGTGCCTCTCCATCTATCAGGTAGACATCTCAAAATTCTCATAATTTGTTCCTTCGATGAGACATCATTTCCCAGTGAGATCATTGTATTGACAATTTCATTGAACCTGAGATACATGTCAGAAATGGGTTCGTCAGGCTTCATTTTAAAATTATCATACTTGATAGTATAAGTGTTCAATCTCATTTCTTTAACATTCGTTGTTCCTTCATGAGAAACAGCTAAGGTATCCCAAATTTCAAAAGCAGTTTTACATGCAGAAATTCTATTAAACTCTTCATCTCCTAGAGCACAGTACAAGGCATTCATAGCTTTACAGTTGTTATTGTAAGCAGTCTTTGTAGGTTCATCCCAAGTAGATCTAGCAGGAATTTTGTATTCTGATTCAATAGCAGTCCAAATATCAAAACCTATGCTTTCTAGATGAATTTTCATTTTTAGTTTCCACTGAGCATGATTAGTTCCATTGAAGAAAGGTGGCCGGTTAGTAGCAGCACCATCAAGTCTATTGTCCATGATGAGAAAATTTTAAAGAGATAAAAATTTAGATATAACATAAATTTTAAGAACTTTAAAATACAACTAAAATCACAGTTCAAAAGCAGAGTACTTTTAGAAAGTATTTTCGATCCTCTGATACCAAGTGTTGGTCGGAGTGGTTTACTCAAGAGGGGGGTGAATTGAGTACCAATTGAAAATTTCTGTATTTAAAAAACAGTGTCTTAAAGACCCCCAAATAAAATAATAAATTAAACTGTAGTGAATTTATATTAAAGTAGAGGTTCTGTTAGATTCTCAAGGGATTGATTAATTCCCAGTTAATCAACAGAGGATTGTGTGATTATCTTTTGAAACTAACTTACTAATCTACACTTAACATAAACACTTGCTAATTTAATTATCAAAGTAACTTTAAAAACAGTATTAGTTTTAAAGTGATTAGCAGCGGAATAAAACTTTGAAAGAGATAGCACAACAAATGTAACCAAGAGGTTCAGTCTCAAGACGAGACTTAGTCCTCTCAAAAGTTTATATAAAAATGATCCACACCCTGGATCGGGGTTCAACAGTTTACAACTGTCCAGGTCCAAGACCTCTACCACTGTTCTTCGTGGGAAACAGTACAACAGCAACCAGCTGTCCAGGTCACACACGACCTCTACCACTGTTATTCGTGGGAAAGAAAGAATGAAAGAGTTTGGTAAGGATTTACGAATCCTTCAGTTTGAGTACAGGAGACAGTGTATGTGTTAGATACAGCAGATAACACACACTGCTCGAAATGAATGATAATAAATCACAGAACAAGAGATGTGGAGCTTAGAAGTGGTTCTGGTGATTTCAGTGTAGCTCTGGACTCCTTTGGATTCGATCAGAAGTGAGTCTGAGTCCTCTTCTCGTTTCTGTTTGAGAAACAGAGTGTCGTATGCTCCAGGTTCACAGTCAGTGAAAATGTAGTAGTTGAAGTTCTTCAGTGTTCTTCTTGTATGCACAGAACACTTCTCGAGTATGCTTGATTGTCTATGAGCTTCTCTATGTTCTTCTCGTTCTTGTGTTTTTGGTATATTGCATCCACCACACGCTGCTTCACTAGTTCGCTTCTCGTTGTCGTTCGTTGATGTATCTTGGGCAGCGTAGTCTTCTCGTATTTATCTCCCAACAGGGGACAGAAAAGATTTCTTTTCAGTAGGTACGAGGTACGGGTTCCTGACATCCGACAACTTTTATCAGATATTTGACAAATCATTAAAATGTATGATATGACCGTTAGATAGATTAAATATATGAAATAAAGAAATTCAAACACTGAGTCGAGTGATCGGTAGGTAATCAGCATCGGTAGCTTGGACATCGGTAGCTTGAACATCGGTAGTTTGAACATCGGTAGCTTGAACATCAGTAGCTTGAACATCGGTAGCTCAATGTCATTAGTTGCTTTGACTCTATCGGTGGCTCTATACGTCGGTTGGTACATGCTTGTATCGGTGACTTTGTTTATCGGTAGCTCCATGCGTCGGTAGCTTCATGTGTCGGTAGCTTCATGCGTGTATCGGTAGCTGTGAGTCTGTCAGTAGCTTCGTCCATCGGTGACTCTTATTCCATCGGTAGCTATTTGTACTTACACCGGTAGCTCTATATTTGTATCGGTAGCTGTCTGTAAGTCAGTAGCTTATATTTATAAGCACATCGGTAGCTCTGTGTTAAGTATATCGGTGACTCTGTCTGTCGGTAGACTAAGTCTATCGGTAGACTGGTTACCGGTAGCTCTTTATCAGTAGCTATAGGCAGATTACTTATCTGTTTTATGCAGAACACATCTGATTGTGTTAGAATCAATTTATAACTTGTATGAACATGGATAAATGAGGATTAACATATTCCAAAGACTTATTTTAAAAATTATTATTGGTTTGATCACATATTTGAAAGAATTAAAGTATAGATCAATGATACTTAAAAATATCATAGAGAATGAAAACATAATTGGGATTTTCAACACATATGAATACATGATTGAGATTATCAAAACAGGTGAGGTCAACACATATGTATAAATTGAATTCATTAGTTATTAATTTCTAAATTATTTGAAAATAAAAACGAAATCCTTTTTTGAAAAATAATTTTTTCCCACAAAATATGTTTTTATCTAACTAAATTTAATTAATAAAAACATATTAACAAATTTAATTATTTTTATATTATATATTCAATAAAATGTTGTAACATTATTGTAATAGTTATTACTAAGAATGAGAAAAGAATAAATCTAGTATTAGTCTTAAAATTCAATTATATAAAAATATTTTCATTGCATTTTTAATTCTTATTTTAATATGAGGTTATAAGAATTTATGGAAATTAGTCTTTAAAAATGGATTTTATATTTTAAATATTTTTATAAAAATATTGAAAAAATGTTATTTTTAACATTAGGCATTATTAATATAAATTTTTGTAAAAATGATCACCTTATAAAATTGTAAAATGGTACATACAGTGTTCAGATTTAATAATAAGGCTTCAAATTAATTAATCAACATTCTTGTATTTAATTTTATGTGTTTAATATGACCCAATACATGCTATATTTTATAATATGTTGAATCCAAAATATAACTTTTGAGTAATGATAAAAGGTTCTAAATTTTGAGTTTATTTCATTGGGTGCAAGGGTGGAGTGCATTTTGGAAAGCCTCTGCGGCTTCGCCCAAGAAATTATGCGATCCTTCTGTCTTCGGAAAATTTAAATGAGTAAAACTTGTAATTTATTTTTTTATTTATAATTTTTATTATTGCTAAAAATAATATTATTATTATTATTAAAAAGAAATAAATATTTTTATCATTTTTATTTTTATCATTACGATTATTATTATCATTATTATTTTCATAATTATGTTATAATTAATTATTTAATGTTATTTTGTTATGATTATTGTTTTTTTTGTTTTTATGCCCGTGTGTGGGCACCGCACAATTAGTGGATGTCATGCAGTCATCACAGGCACCGGTGCAACTGCTTTGGGATTGGAAAGAAGCTACCGCTAGGTCCTCGCATGGGTGCTTGAGTTGTGTGTGGGTCACGCAGTTGTGATATTCAAATTAATAAAATAAGGAAAAGCATAAGAATGTTTTTAGAATAATTAATGATTTTTTAATGTTGTGAATAATAGGATTATTATTAAATATATTTTGTTATTAATCATTATTACTATTACTAAAATGGTTTTTAAAATTATTACTATTAAAAATGTTTTTAATGATAATATTATTAACAATGAAATAAGTATTATAAATAATTTTTTCTGTTATTATAATTATTATAATAATCAATGATAATATTTTGGACAACTATTTTTATTATATTAAATTTTACAATTAAAATTAGTGTCAATGAAAACTAATATTAATAACTCTTTCATTGTTATATTATTATTTTTAATAGTATTAGTATAAACATTTAATTATTATAAATAAGGTTTTATAAATATAATTAATATTAATCTTACATGTAGCATATTTTTAGTGTTATTTGTGTCTTAATTTTTATTTTTTATTTTTTAGGGTTTTAACTATGGTGGGAAGTATTGCAGTGCCCCCTCCCCCAATTCCCTTCTTCATCATGAAACACCTGCACCGGCCACCCACCTACGTATCTTCTCCCCTGCACAGTGCACCTCCACCCAGCCCCATAATTATTGGCCAGGAATCCTCCAGACTCCGCTCACCTATTGTAGATGCGCCCTCCAGCTGCCCTGAACCTGTTACGCGACCCCAGATTCCCTTCTATCCTACATGAGTAGCACGTCGTGCCTCCTGTCAGACTTTCCATCTCACCGCACCTACGACACCCCAGCCGGCACTCATCGCCATCGTCTCCCAATCGCACCCCCTTGCAGTGCCCTCCTATCGTCACACACTTTGGCCGTATTTCACTCTCCGACCTTGCTACCTCATCCAGCTGGTGCAGCACCCCTCCAGCCACCGCTTCTGTTGGCTAGTCCCCTTCTGGTCGTCAACCGCCCCAGCATCCTCACAATTTCACACGACCCCCTATTGCTCGGACCAGCTCTACCGTCAAACACCCCAGCCTTTGGTCCACCATTTACGACATTGGTGACCTTCCCTATGCACATCATCACGATGCTCATCGTTTTCCCTTTCACTCGACCCCACGAGTCAATCAATCCTCTGCGCCGACCAACCCCCCATACTTCCTTCATTCGCGTGACTATTCATGTGCCTTCTTCACAATTGGGCATGCGATGCACACCACCATTGATGGGGAGCAGTTTAATTTTTTTTTCTATTTTTCATGCAGCCGTGTCGAGGTGAAATTTCAAGTGCTTAATTGATTGAGTTATTTTAATCAGTGTTTATGTGTTTAAAATTCATTTTCATTTTTTGCAGCGCATTGGTGAGGTAATCCTGTGATATCACGGTCATTAGCTATCATATGCTTCAGCACCTATGCGAGGCATGTCACGTCATTATGTTTGGACTGTGGGTTGACTTAGTTCTCCCACTAGGCATTCATTTAAATTTTGAATTTCATAATTACAAGATATATCAATTATTTTTTATAAATGAGGAATATTATTTTATAATTATTTTTGGAATAATTATTTGATGTAAACGAAGCTGTTTATTTTTATGCATGGCTCTTAAATTATTTTCTTGGTGAATTGATGCACAATAGTGAATCAATGCCTATTTTACCTTGGAACCAAATTCCTGAACATTTGTGTGTGGTTCTCATTTGATATTAGATGTTTTTGTCATACGTGTGAGAAAATGTATTAGTTTCTTTTGAGAAATGATATTTTTGTAGTTATATAAGGCCCATTTGACACTTTGATAAAATAGATTATTTTCAAAACTCTCGTTGGGGTGAATCAGGGGTGATCATGATGTGTACGTTTGTTCGGTGCATTGTTGTGTGTGATCTTCATGCATTGTGTTTGTTTACACAATTGAAATTTTTGACCCACCCATCATTCCACATAGTACTCACCCTGGGAACCTATCATAATAAGTGAATTTTCTATGAACTATTACTACACTAGTTTAGATTATGCATTGGCTAGTGGACCATAGCAGGGGATACTCTGTTATTTTTATTGCTATGGGATTAGGCCCCTCAACCAAGATAGGCACAACGATCATCGTGTATTAGGTCATTATGAAATCATTGAGTACGTTATTCCTTTAGGATGAGTCACATGTATTATACGTTCTGAATTATTCATTATCTACTATGTTCGACCCATGTTATCTTTAACACTTATCTGTATGAGGAAGGTGATTGAGGTGCTTAGTTTGGCTGATGTCCCCCGCGTTATACTTTTCCATTTACCTTATTGTGTGTTGTGTGTAGCGTATGAGTTTCCACTTCTTTAACAACGAAACATGGGATTTTAAAAAATTCACGAATAATATTTTTAAAATGTCCTGAATCTTTTCCTTCAAAGATTAAACATTATTTAAATTGAAAAGGGAAATGGAGTATTACATGCTTTAGAAATGAAATTGTGTAAGAAAAATAATATTTCATATAATGTAGTTCATCCTTGAATTTAGTAATATTATTTATTTAAAGGTATGGCTTTAGGAATTGTATCTTAGGCATGCCCACAGAGTTTTAATACTCATGACTATAGTTTTTTCTTGATTTTAGTTTCTCTTTTAGGTTTGACTAGATCTTTCTTGTCATGGGAGATAGTTTGTTTTAGATTGAAGAGTGACACTCGGGGTCATGAGGAGTTTTGATCAGGGTCTGGTTAGTTTGTCTTTATTGTCCATTCATTGTTTTCTGTGTCATTTATTAACATTACGTTATCCCGACCTTTTCAACTAATTTTCTTATTTTCAGTAGGAGAAATCAATACCACACTCTATCTATTGATGCCATGGTGCTTGTCACCTTTCTAGGCAAATTGGTAATGACTCTTGGGCCCTGTAGCAGATCAGAATGGGAGACCATTTCACCGTTGACATAGGTTGGTTAATGAAAAAATGGTATAAGAAAATGTCAGATCTTAGCAGACCATTCTTGTTTGTGTGCCCTTTGTTATATTGGGTTGTCAAGGTAGAAGGAGTATAATTGTCAGGCCTCAAGGTGCAGGTACAGTATGGATGTCATCAACCCTTTCTCATTCGAAACCTCGGGTTACCATGGGATGTCTGGGTTATTGGTCCCTTTTTGGTAACTTTGAATTGTTTTATGATAGGAAATGAAAATGGAGTTGGGAATGTATCCACATAAGCTCTTAGGTCCTGACAATCCATGTGTAGCTGGGGACATTTCCCTAGACTTCTCTTTATGACAATGGAATTACTGGTGTATGGCCGCCAACCATATGTCTAAGTCACCCATCGGTACTTGTTTCCCCTTATAGATCATTTGGGTCTTCATTAATTCAATTAATTGTTTTGTAATGTTTTCTTTTAGAGATTGTGAAAAGTTTATTTTGAAAAGGCAATGACCATGTTTTGATTAATTTAGTTGTTTCCTTTTTCCATATTGTTCTCCCCCACAAAGTTTTGATGAATTCCCAAGGTGAATCATCAGGTTCTCCGCCCAACGAAAAGACACCAGTTGATCATCCCATAGACTATGTCCTTGATTTTTGGAATCTAAACCCTCCTTTCTTATATGGACAAGAAGACCCACTTGAGGTAAAGGTGTGGTTATGGAATATTGAGAGGAACATCTATTTTCTCGCACCACCTAAATCATTGAAGATATTGTTGGATACATTTATGATTGAATATCCAACCTAGAAATGGCGTAGGTATGTCTCTGAAAGTAATCCTAAAAAGATATCGATTGGGAGTTCATCAATTTTTCCTTAATACAACATTATTTCTCGGAGGTGAAGAACCCCAGGAAGAGAATGGAGTTATGAAGTCTTTAATTAGGTGTTGGATCAGTGTTGGAATTCTTTCATCTTTTCTTGGAACTATCTATGTATGAACTGGGGTATGTTATAAATGACCATGTGAAAGCTCTACATTTTGAGTTTGGGATCCAACCTGAACAATAGTCAAAAGTGTCAGAGCTTAACCTAACTACATTTTCAGATGATGTGGGGAAAACATTTATTACTGAAGCTATGTTAGCAGGAGGACATTTGGGGGGGGGGGATCCAACCCCAGCCTTGGGAAGTAGTGCAGAGGATGGACATAGAAGGAATGTGAAGCAGCCGGATGCTGGTAATACTTATATGTGAATTAAGAGGCCTTCATACCTGTAGTCAACACATTTAGAGAATAATGTCATGATCTTCCATTAGTGTGGCAATAAGGGTCATAAGAAACAAATGTGGCTGAGAGATCCAAATCCATTCCACAATTGTGGGTGCTTGGGACACTTGTAGTGGTTCTATTGAAGTGTTACCAAGAAGCACATTGATCCCAGACCTGGTTCATTGAATGTCACCTCAGCCCGTCCGTAGGAGTAGGACAATTTATGGGATCTGTTTGAGTTTTTCTTTTTGTAGTGTTCTCCTGATTTTGTGGTCATCTCTTGTAGTGTTTTGCGATGTTTCTTTTACTTCATTTGTAATAACGGGTTTTCTGGAACCTATTTTAAATCTTTATTTTATTGGAAGTGTGTTCATTGAAATTTGGGTATTTGTGTTATTTTTGGGAATTTCTGTAGAATGATTGTGAGGCAGGAGATGATTCAATACTTGGATCTCTAGCCATAGGTCCCATAGTGAATCTGGCGTGGAGTCAGGGGAACCCCCTCAGTGAAAAAGGGCCTTGGTTTAATCTTTTTCCATATTTTTTCAGGGATTATGTGATTCCAAGGGAGTGATTATGTTGATTTAGCGATGGAGGTAGTTTTTTTGCTGTATCAGTTGGGCCCATCCCTTCTCCCCCCGCATGGTATTGGGTTTTTGGTAAGTGTGTGGAGTTTTCATGTTCAGCCAATCTCATAAGTTCTAATGGTGGGGAGACCCACAATGTGTCTTGGATAGTTAATCCAGATGTAATTTAGTGTTAGCCTTATCCTTATATTGTGGAGTTTTTTCAAGCCTCTGTCTGTTAGTATCAGAGTTTTGTTTCATGTATCATTTGGTGGAGGGTGGTCTCATGTGGAACCACCTAATCTTATGTTATTCTTATTGAGTAAACATTTGGATTAGATTACACCAAACTATTCCATTGGACTGTTATTGGAGGAATAAACATCAGATGTGGTTTATGTTCGTTCCATTGTTGAAATGGGTGGTTTGGGTTATACATAGTGACGATTAAGATGGTCATTGTTTTAAGGATGAGTTGTGTGTCATGTGATTTTAGTGATTGTTTGGATTGATCAACTAGAGGATCTCAAGCTTGTGGAGGTGGGTTAAAAATAAGAAGTTTTATCTTCGGGTATAAATCTTATAGTTTCTTTCTGGGTGGTGGAAATCATTATAGCGGCAGAAATTGTCACACCTCGAGCTATCTAATTATTTTTTTATGATTTCAATGGATTTTAAAATTTTTGTGTTGAGAATCAGGTTGAATCAAACACAAAACTTTTGTTTTTTATCAAAAGTTTTGTGTTTTTGAGTTTCTGTCGTCGGGCGCACGAGAAGAGCATGTTTTGGAAACATCGTTCATCTTTGCACAAGTAATTTCTCGATGTGCCTATCTTTATATATTAAAATTTGTAATGTTTGTAATTTATTATGTTATTTAAATTTTTTATTTTTTTAATGATTTTATTATTATTATTAAAATGAAATGAATATTTTTATCATTTTTATTTTTATCATTGTGATTAATATTATCATTATTATTTTTATCATTATTTTATAAATAAAAAATTATTTCTTTTTATTATTTTTTATTGTGGTTTTTTTCTTTTTTGGGCAGTTGCATGGGAACCACACGGTTAACAGAGGCCATGTGGTCAGCCCGGACACCCGTGCAACTGCTTCTGGATTAGACATAAGCTACCCCACAACCGCCACATGGTCTCTTTAGTCTTGAATTGGTTGTAAGGTTGAGGTATTAAAATTAACAAAATAAGGAAAAGAAATAGAACATTTTAAGAATAATTAATGTTGTAGTTAATTCGGCGAATAATAATAATATTAATAAAACTGTTTTGTTTTTAATATTTATTACTATTATTAAAATGGTTATTAAAATTAAAACTATTAATAATGTTATTAATGATAATATTATTAAAAATGAAATAAATGTTATTAATAATTTTATTTTTATGTTATTATAATTAATATAATAATAATTTCTAATATGGTGAACTATTATTATTGTTATTATAAATATTATAATTAAAATTTGTGTCAATTAAAAATACTATTAATAACACTTTCTTGGTTATATTATTATTATTATTATTAAAGTTTAATTATTATAATTAATGTTTTATAAATATTATTATTATTAATATTACATATATCATATTTTTAGTTTTTTTACCGTTAAATTTTTGACAGTTTTACCCTTTGTGTGTAGTGCCGTATCACCCCTCCTTTCTATTATTCCTCGCGCAACACCAGCATAGCCCTCCTATTCTCAAACACTTCGGCAGCCCCGCCCCCACCAACTTCACTACCCCGTCCAGCCGGCGTAGATCCCCTCCAATCGACGCATTAGTTGACAAGTCCCCCTCTAGTTGGCAACCCCGCTGGTAGCCGTGTAATGACTCGCAACCCCCTTGATGCTTCGACCAGCTTCTCCATCAACCGAATCAGCCTTCATGCCACCGTTGATGACATTGGGGACCTTCCCCTTACACCGCAACTCCACCCTGGTCATTTTAACTTTCTCACAACCTCGTAAGTCGAGTACACCTCCATGCCGACCCCCCCGTTCTTCCTTCAATCGCGTGACTAGTCGCTCGCCTTCTTCCCAATTGGGCATGCGACACACACTGCTGCTAAAGGTGAGCGGTTTAGTTTTGTTCTATTTTTCTTGCAGTGGTGTCTGGGTGAAATTTGAGTTGTTTAATTGTTTCAATTATATTAATTAATGTTTATTTATTATATATTGTTTTTCATTTTTTGTAGGGTAGGAACGATAATCGTACGTTACCATGATCATCGGCTTTCACATTCTTATGTACATGTGTGAGGCATGTCATCTCATTGTGTTTGGACTGCGAGTCAATTTATTTACTACATGAAATTTCATAGATTTTTTATAAATGAAGAATTATATTCAAATATTATTTTTGGAATGATTATTTAATGTAAATTAAGGAATTTATTTTTATGCATGGAACTTGAATTATTTTTTTGACGAATTGATGCACAATAGTGAATAAATTCCCTTTTTTCCTTTGAACATAATTCAATTACATTCAAGTCTAGTTTAGAATTGAGGTTAGGTGTTTTCTTCAAACGTCTGGGATAAACTATTGGGTTATTTTGAGAAATGGTGTTTTTAATGATACATAAATCCCATTTGGAACTTTGATAATATAAAATATTTTGAAAACACGCAATGGGGTAACACAAGGGTGATCTTGCTATGTACATTTGTTATGTGAGTTGTTTTGTGTGATGTTTGTGCATTGTGATTGGTTACTCAAATGAAATTGTTTACTCACCCCTCATTCATCTTAGTACTCGCAATGGGAACCTATCATATTATGTTAATTTTATAGGAATGACTGCTACATTATTTTAGATTATACACAAGATAGTGGCCTATAGTAGGTGATAATATTTCATTATTATTTCTATGGTATTTGGCCCCTCAACTAGGCCATTTAGGGAGACGGTTGGGTATTTGGGAGTTTTGACTTCATTGAGTAGGGAATGACTCCAGGTTGAGTCACATGTATAGTGCGTTCTGGATTGTTCACGATATCCTAGGTTTGACCCATGTTTTCTTTAGCACTTATTTGTACATAAAAAACGATTTAGGTGTATAGTTTGGATTTTGGCCCCCATGTTCTACTTTTCCACTTCCCTTATTTTGTGTTGTGTGTAGAGAATGGTTTTACTCTTGTTTAACAACTAAAAATTTTATTTTTAATCATTCATGATTTTTTTTAAATGCAATTCACTATTTCATTAAATGTTTAAAGATTTTTGTAAATTGAAAATGCAATGGACTATTACTTGATTTAGAAATAAAAGTGTGTCTGAAAAATCATATTTTATATAATGTAGTTCAAATGTGAAATTAGTAAAATTCTTTATTTAAAGGTATTGCTTTGGCAAAAGTTTGATGTAAATGCAAAATGAGTTTTAATACTCATTCATATAGTTCTTTATTTTTTTTAGTTTTTGTGGCAGGTTTCACTCGATGTTTTTCGTTGTGGGAGAGAGTTCGTTGTGGATTGTAGAGTGTCCCTCGAGATCATGAGGAGTTTTGGTTGTAGTTAGGATTTTGTGTTGTTGTTAGTCATTATTTCTTTTCTATGTCATTTATTTACTTTTCATTGTTACAACTTTTTCTACTGAATTACTTATTACAATTGAGACAAATCATTCCCACTTTTCATTGTTGATTCCCTAGTGCTTGTTGCAAGACTGGGAAGATACGAAATGCCTCCCGGGTCATGTCACGGGTCGACTTTGGTTATCAGTTCATGGTTGACTCGTGCTGGTTCGTGACATATAAATTTAATTTATCTATATTCTCACAATGTTTTTAAAATATTATATTAAAAATATAAAATATTATCTAGAATAAATAAAAAATTTATGATGTTAATTTTATTTTAATTTCTTTGATATAATTACATTTACATATTACACAACACTAACATATTTTTTGTTCATGAAATAGAAATATAAAATTAATTGATTATAGATAAGTATAAATATTAATATTTAACATCAAACTTATGTTATAAAATAAATTTTATATTTAATTAAAATATAAAATATATTAATAATGAGTTTTTATTCTAATTAAATACCTTTTATGGTGTCTTTAATGTCAAAACATGATAATATTTCTTAAAATGATTATAATATTATTTTATGTTAAAAAAAATATTCAAACGTATTAATAATAATATATAATATATACATACTGGGGTATGGGATGAGATATTGTCAAAAACATCATCACCAAAAAAATTAAAATAATTATAACACTCAATATTAATTTATAATATTTTACTATTGAAAAATATGATTGCATGACTATGGTAATGAATGGATACTGAAGGGATAAATTTGAATGATATGTTTTAAAATGACACATAAACCTATCAAAATTTTAATGGATGAAGGTATTTAAACCTTAGGAATTTTAAGCATCTATACTTATTCAACCTTTTACCAGATTCACAAGAAAAATAATTTAGTATGTTTATATAATTTATGTAATTTTATGTGTGTCCTTTCTTTAACCATTAAAGGACTCCACGTATAAAAAAATTTCATAAAATATTGATATATATATATATATATATATTCTCAAAACCCATAATAATAACTATAATAAGCATTAAAATCAATGTCTTGGAGGTTTTGGTATCCTTAAAATATTATAACTCAGATCATTAAGAAAAAATCCAACTGATGCCTCTTAATGTGGAGATAATCATTTTAATAGATCTGTTTATTTTTTTGTCCTTACATTACATAAATGAATTCTATAATAACAATTCAAATAAAAAATATTTAATTTTTATGATATATTATGATTTTATTATTTTTATTTAATGATCTATTCCACCTCTTTTACATCCTATGAAAATAGAAAATGTCGCTCAGGCGTTTGACTAACTTACCATAACCAAATATCAATATAATTCATTTTTCATCCCAATTTTACATTGAAGATAATAAAGATGTATTTAATTATTATATACATTATTTATAACCAAAATATGGTATTTAAAATATAATATATCATTTACCTTCTTGATTTCGACTTGATAAAATGATAAAGTGGATTGTGTGTACGTTTAGACATCCACCTCTAGGATGTGATGTGATTCCTTTATCAACATTTCCATTCATGAGAGATTATAAATATGAATATAATTATTATTTATTATGTTTTTATAATTATTAATGAATTTTATATGATGGAACCATGAGAAATATTCAATGAATGATACTAACAAATCGAAACATTTTACAATATGAATCAATTAATAATTGAAATTTGAATTTTAATAATTATTTATTAATAAATTGTTCAAGATGTTTTTAACGTGGATGATATTTAAATTATATACGTGTTTATTATTTTAAGATATAAGTATATTAAATTAAATTTTATTATATAAGTGGTTCAAATCACTAATGAAGCATTCCATACTTTAGGTTTGAATTTATTTAACAATCTCATTTCTAAATTTGGATTGTCTATGTTTATGATTAATTTTGAGTAATTATATGATATATATTTTTTAATGTATTCTATTATCATCCCCAATTGTTATTTATATAATATATTTGTTTTCGGTTTATTTTCATCTTTCTATGGGCTTAAAAATTTAAATATATATATTTAAAGAAACTTGAATATTTTTTTGAAAGATAATATTTTCCTTTCATTCACATATTTTAATTATAATGTTTTTAATAATTAAATTACTATTACATAATGAATTATTCATGGTATTTTTACCAATGTTTTAATGTCGATGATATTATTTAAAATAAATATCATTTTCATTTTATGATATATATAATTTTTCGTAAATGAGTTAACATTAATTTTTTTTTAACATTCACTGTTTGAAAAGATATTCCCACAATCATGAAAATTATCTATCGTAAACCTTGATTTAAATTTTTCCATGGGCTTTTACAATGAAAATGGGTTTCTTATATATTTATGTTTTTTATATATTAAATATAAATTATTTAATGAACTGATATTTTCCTCAAGAAATTTAGTAATGATCATTTTAAAGTTATTTCTTATAGGTCAACATATAGTTATGAATATTATTATTTAATCAAGATATAGAGTAGCTATATCATCCCTCATATCCATGTAGATTTATTATGAACATTTTTACTTAGAAATTCAATGGAATTTTATATTATATTTATTAAAATTTGGAGTGTTTTTGATTACAAAATGATATAGATTATGTGGTCTTGTTTAGTCATATAATGAATGAATTAGACATATTTCTTAAGGGGTGGGATATTGAATTTAATATCCCTTTGATGTATATGTAGAACTCATGAGAAAATTTATGTTTTGAATTTTGAATATAATTTACCCGTTTTGTATGATTTCTAATCACGAGTCCTTGATGTTATGTTTATGATTCCTGGAAATAGGCATTCAATAATTATAAAATCATTTATTGATGTTCATGTTTTTATTTTAATAATTATTATATCTATGTATATGTTTTATGCTGATGTTATCATTTAAATGTAGTTATTTTATTATCATTTTTTCTTTTCATATTAATAATACTTATTTATTTTTTGAAATCTTACATTATACACATTCCCTGAATAAGAAAATAATATAAATCCTTTCATATTATTCCCTTCCACAAGATTTTATTATGTTTAATATTATTGATATGAAATTTTATTCTAGAGGAAATAATGAATTTTTAAATGTAAATAATATAATATATTTAATATTTTTTAATAAAATTCTAGATCTAATAATATATCTAGTTTTCTATGGAAACATCATTTTTATCCTTCAGGGTGAAATATATTGTTTTAACTAAAAAAAATAATGTAACCATCAGATATGGGATAATAGGGATATTGATTTTATAGTTGGTATTAGATTAAATTTATCATTATTGTTAGGAACTAGATTTTAAGAATCATATAATAGAGAATGTAATCCATTGAAAGACATTATAGATATTTATATATATAGGATAATATCCAGAAGTATTGGGGAATGTGTGTTTTCCATGAAATGTAAATCCATGTATGGATACTAGATTATGGATGTTCCTACAGAACTTATTAACATAGAGAGTTATACATCTCAATGGGGGATGATATGGAATTTACTCGATCATCTGTGGTGGATGGTGATTTTTCCTAGGAATACACAAATTCATAGAAATGCCTAAAGGATTTTATTTAGTTTATTAACATGAACTTTAAAAACCCATTTTGAAATACTAGAAAATATTTTAATGCAATGATGATATTACTAATGATAGAAACATTATTTATCTAATAATTTTATATCAACATTTGTTATGTGTTTCACCATTTTTGGAATGATATATTATGCTTTCAAATGTAATGAAATAATATTTTGTATACCATTATTTAGAAATAATTTCTTGAGTAATAAATATAAAACATATCAATTCTTATAATCTATATAGGGATTTACCTCTTTGTAATGATAGTGAATATAGAATAAAATATTGATCTCAGTGTAAATAAATTATAACAATATTAAGACAGTTGACTTGAGTCCTAAGTAATAACACTAAAAAAATCGATCACCCTGATGATCAACAATGAAACCTTTCCATATTAGATAGTTTCAAATGAATAAAGACACCATAATTCAATCGAACCACACATACATTAGTATTTGAAAACATGATAAGGATTTATAAAATATTTTTCTCATTTTGGGATTTAATGAAAAAAGAAGGTTATCATGGAAATTTATCATCCCATTGGGGATGTGGATCAATTGTGGTCATTGATTTAAAATACTAAGGATGTGGAGAAAATATTATTCATGGAGATAAATGATTTTAGGGAATTTTGTAAAATAACTTCAAACTAATAATTAGTGTATATAGAGAAAAAATTCAAGATAGTAATTTAAAAGGAAGATGAACTGTTGGGATCTATAATGCCAACATTTCAAGGTTATCAATGTATATAGTGGACTATGTTTGTAATCCAAATAGTCGGATTTATAATTTTATTAATTTTATAATGGAAATACCTCACATGGAGCTATTCCCCCAAACAATCTCATCATAAGAGGATATAATTTCCTATTCTAATAATACAAAGACAAAATTATCGATTTCTATGACATCAAAGTAAGTAAATAAAAGAAGGGAATGACTAGAAACCTCTAAGGAAAAATTGATAGTGGGAAGAATTAAAGATATATTTTTAATATGTGATACTTTTTGAATGAAACACCCTGGTATATTTTTATGGGGAATAAGAGTTTTCTTCATGTGTATAGATTAAGGTGATAATTTCAATGAATGAAAAGTTATGGTATGATCCATTAATATTCATTTTATTAATAGTATGTTCATGGGGAACTATTCCATCAAATGACCTAAATTCCATGGGAACTTACTATAAAAGTGTCCATGTCAATAATTCTATGATTATAAAATTAATATAGTCAATGTTTATGTTCTTATGGAATTAGTGAATGCTACACTTATCATGCACTTATTAATTGCATATATTTTATTTGATTCATGTTCCTACTATTATTTTATATATGATTATTTTTTTGTGGATATCACATCACCACCACAATGATTTGATATTGAGTTGGATTTGAAAAATTATAAGGCTTTAATGACCACATCTAATGTCTATATATCATCTCGGATTGATTTTTGTGGAAATAGGTTTCATTAATATATTGTTATAATTCCACTATTTTAATTTTATGTAAAATGAGAAATGGATTTGATCTATTGGAAAAGGTCACATATCATTTATCAAGGAAGAAAAGATAAATTCTGTATTATGAATCAACCTATGATCATATATCAATTTAAGGGAAAAAGTTATCTGTTAATGGGAATTAACTTAGTCATATAGAATTTACTAACTATTAATGATAGATATGTATCTCAATAGGTTGTGGAGAACCTCAACATCAAATTTTTACCTACTATTCGATAATATGATAATGTATTTCATGGGAACATGCTTTGTCTACCCAGAAATGATGAATTTGAGTTTTCAATAGAATTCCTTATCAGTGATACACTTATTTCAAAGCATCTATTTAGAAGGAATGGATTGAGTTATATGAGTTGATGAAGAAAACCATGAAAAATATAGATAATGGATTCAGTCAGCATTGTGCTTCAACAAGATGTGCGAATTTTCATTTAATTAATAACAAATATTGGTTAATGAATCATTCTATTTATTATCAAGAACCTAAAATGGAAAATATTAAGAATAAATATCATTTACCCCATATCAAGGATTTATTTTATCATTTATGATGATGTTAATATCTTTATAATATTTATCTATTATATTGATATTATCTACTAAGGGAATGGAATGTGGATTTAACCAATAAAACATTCCATACTGTGTGTAGTTATTAATATTTTATAGTAATTATATTTGAACATACCAATTACCATAATTAAATCATATATATAATTAATTGTATCTTTATTGATCACCTCGATCAATTTATTTAAGTCATTATAGATGATATTCATAGATATTAAAAAGGAAAGGATAATCATGAAGAACATTTGATCATTTTGATGAAAAACCTATGTTAGGATAATATATATTCAAAATTTACATAATTTTAGTTTTTGGAATATTGAATTTGATTCAATATATATATATATATATTCAACTATCTGTACATATGTGGTTCAATTAATGACCAAAGATATTTATCAATGAACTATTCCCACATCGATGACCCATATATATAT
The DNA here is from genome assembly GCA_963277665.1 of Viscum album. NCBI lineage: Eukaryota > Viridiplantae > Streptophyta > Magnoliopsida > Santalales > Viscaceae > Viscum > Viscum album. Next base: position 446,451,827 of record OY728157.1, on the reverse strand, counting down.
TTTTCAGGCATTTGTATGATAATATCGATGTATTTTTAGAAATTTATTAGGGATATTAAATCCACTAACAATGGTAACATGGTTGGGATCCATGTTCTTAAAAATAGATGAATTTTATGACTATTTTGGTGATCTATAGAGATGATTGGTCAATGTGTATGTTAATGAAAAATCCTATAATGGAAAAGTGTTTGTGGTATATAGTGATTAAAAAAATATATTATTGAGAATAATTATAATGAATATTAATAGGGTAATATTTCATGCATCTGAAAAATTAAAAATTTATCAGAAATATTACGTAAATAATGATTTAGAGATGAAAAATGTAATATTTTCTTTAATTATATTTAAGAATAATCTATTTTGTGAAAGGTTTTATATATTTAATAACCATAAAATCAGTTTGTATATATTTACATATAAAATGTTAAATATGTGTAGAAGGATAAGGCAATTATTTAAATAGTGGGATGCTATAACATCTGGTGTGCTAGAAATAAATCTAGGCATGAGTATTCCCAATGTTTATAGTTTTCTCTTATTGTAAAATCATATCTCTCGAAGGCCGACCTTCAACCTTTACATGGTAATAGAGAGAAGTATTTGTTTATGAGGATCATTCCTTCTGCTAGTTTTCTCTACCATTTTACCTTAGATATCAGATACTTGGGGAAGGTGGATTTATTGGAATTCCAATTCTTATAGTCTAAAACTTTTTACAGATGTATCTTTTAAAAATGGTCTTATATGGGGAGGTGGTGTGGTGAATGATTTTATTGGGATAGTTATTATTCACAATATTAACTCTTATGGGTATGGAGACTCCCTTATGGTATAATAAAATTTTCTTTTCACTGGATTCAAGGTCTAAATGGATCGTAATATGAAACAAGAGTTAGTAGAGATAGAGTCCCAAATCATACACAAATCCCTCCAAACAAATTCATCTTTTACATGGAAAATAATCTATACTATAAAAAGGATAATCCTCTTCTTGAATGGTAATGTGTAGTTGTCACACACATTGTGTAATGGGAACAAAGATGCAAAATCTCTTTCTTTTAGTGATAAACCAAATTGTCACCTTACTTTATTTTATTTTTTTGGATATCTTCCCCACGAATGTGTGGATGATGTTAGAGATTATTCTATTAGATATATTTTTCACCCTCTTTATTTTTAAACTTGTTCGGGTTGTTTCTCGCATGGTTAGATAAATAAATTTTCTCATTTTTCAAATATTATAACAATTGATCAAATATTATGACTTGTGAAGACATTACCACCCTTAGATGGTGAATCATCTGGTTGATACTCTATGATTTATTTAACATTATTGTGTTTTTATAAAGAAGAGTAACATACATATAGTACTTATTTATTTAACAATATTGATGTTGAAACCCTAATGAATTTGGACACATCTTATCTTTCTTAGATTATAGAAAAATCGTGTATCTATGATCTGATTAATAAATCATAGACTGATGATGTGGAATAATATAAGAACATGAAGAATGTTCTTTGGATCAAAAATGATTGGGTAGGGATGATATGGTTCATGAATCATGTATGTTTACGATTAATTACAAACATGAATTAGTTTTTGGATTAAGGCCAAATTCCACATTTATTATTAATCAAAGTAGTAATAATGTTTATATTGATATGAAAGAGTATTTTTAGTGGCAAAAAATGAAATTGTTTTTATAGAGTATGTATCTTGATTCCTTGTATCTAAAAATTTTTAGAGTGAGTGACATAAAACTAAGGGAATGTTAAAACCATAACCTATACCTAAATTGAAATGGGAAATCATCACTATAATTTTCATCCTTGGATTCCCCAAAAACATCAAAAAGCCACAATGGTATTTGTTTTATAGTCAATCACTTGATGAAACATTCCTATTTTATTTACAATAGATAATATCTCTTTATTGATCAATAAAACATGTTATACATTAATTATGTAGCAATATTACATTGAGTACAACACTAAATTGAATCTAATTTGGATCTATGGTTTTCCTTGATGTTATGAATAATTATTCAATAAAAATTTGATATATTGTTCAGTATATATCTTACATATCATAGTCAGACATATGTTCTGCCTGATTTAAACATTTAAACACTAGATGACATGGTGAGAGAATTATATTTTTCTTCCAAATGTTTTTGGGATCAACACCATTATTTAAGGAAATTTTGTTACAATAAATTTTATCACTAGTGAATTCATATGGATCCTTATGAATCCATCTATGGTATGAATTATAGAACTGAAATGTGATGGGATTAAGTAATAGAAAAAAAACAATTGGGACCAAATCTAGTTAACTATATAGGAAATATTGTTAGTTCAATTTACCAACACAAAAGGTTATTTCTAAGTCGATAGAAAATTTATTCTGAAAATAGTTTTTGATATTTAGAGATTGAAGTAGGTCATGATGAATTACTATGAATATATACATGGAATGGGGTTGTAATATTTGTAAGTAAGGGAACGTTATTCCCTATATATATTGGTCCCTTAGAAATAATTGATCATATAATAATTATACCTTGTCACTATTCCCTTCCACTAAATTTCTCTCATATTCATGATGTGTTCCATATATCTCTCATAATAAATCAATACATGATCCTTAAAATGTACTAGACCTAGAGGACATACTATTGTAGAATGATATTTCATATGATGAATAATTATTTGAAATTTGGGGAGTTAATTGATAAAGTACTATGAACCTGTACCACTCAAGTGGAAATAATTTTTTTTGAAAAAATAAATTAGATTAATCCATATGGTATACTAAATATGTGATTTGGTTGATGTGTCCTATATTTTTATATCATAATGATGGGATTTTAAGGGATAAATTATTGTAAGGGGCTAAAATAAAAAAACCCAGATATCTTAATATATATTTTCCATTAAATAAATAAAATTAATTTTATATCTTATTTCACCCTAAATGCTAGGTATAAATGAACAACAACATACAATTGAAAATTTATGTGATAGATAACTACAATCAATTACATTAGAGGGTATTAATTGGACTAAATATATTTTGAGAAATTGTTTCTATATATGTAACTAATAATTTTTTGTTCATCACTTGTTAAAATCATATGTGAGTAAAAAATTATTAGTTTTTCAACTATGTGTTTTTAAATTAATTAACGAAAATAATCCAATTTGATAAATGATATAACTGAAATATATAGACTATATATTTAATTGGATAATTTATCCTTTATATAATGGTGTTTACTAGGTATGTATAAACAATAAAACTAGTACTATGATTAAACACATTTTCCTAAAACAGAATTTCATTTTATTTTTCATTATTAATTTAAAATAATTATTTAGAATTTATATATATTTAATCTTTAAAATTGATTCCTTATTTAGAATCATATGTCTTAAAATTTTTAAATAATCAACTTCTATTTTTAGGCAGTAGTTCTAGTAATATTTGTAAAATTTATCAACCCAATAATGGGAAAATTTAGATACATGTCATTATAACTATAGATTATGGCTTCAAAATAATCCAATCACTAGTGTCAATTTTAGTAGATTGTTTTTATTCCACAACCCTAATCTTATGGTTTAAAATATTGTATTTTAGATCTATTTAGAATTAATAATGATCTTCATATTAATTTTACTAAAGGAAAATTTATAGACCATGACATTAAATTAATGTTATCTTAAAACTATAAATCAATTTTTTTCAACTGATCATTTATGTTTAATGTTTTATAGAATTAGCAATGAGTTATACATTGTAAATATATACATAAAAATTGGTTATATAAACTCATTATACATTTTTCCATCAAAAACATTTCTTTAAAACAAATAATATTAATTCTATATTGAAATTATTAAATATTTTAATAATTCCCTCAATTTTGACCCTAATCATCCTTAAAACACATGAAATCAATTTTAAAAAAATTTATGATAATAAAAAGTTCATTAAGGGATATAAAAATAAATAAATCTGTTAGTCCATTGAGTAACATGAAAATCCTTGAATCCCAATTTCTTATAAAATACAATAAAAATTATAAACACTTAATAAAAATATTTTGAAGAATAGAAATTTTTTTATGTATCATGTGACATCATTTTATAATATCACTCTTGAAAATGGAGTATCCAATATAGACAACCTCTATCTCCAAATTACATAATGAATTAGAGAGTTATAATGGTGCTCATCATTCATATAATGTATATCAGGCTAAACCATTTCTCATGTTTTATAATGGGTAAGAAAAATTCATATAATCTTTATTGGGAGGACCCATGAGCTATAATGGGGCTCAACCCTTCTTGTAAGATTTATCAGGAACACCCATTTCATATATAATGCTCAAGTACGATATCATAAATAAGCATTTATTTCATGCAATTTGCATCTTAAACATTTGAAAAAATCATTAAAACCCATATGTAAATCACTTCTAGGATTAAAATACACTACATTTTTAAATACATATTTTTAATAATAAAAATATCAAAATAAAGTAAACAAGTGTTTTTAAAAGAAAAACATATCACTACACTCATATAAAAAAATCCATTTAAAAAAATGATTTTTTTATAAAAGATATGTACTTATAAATGAATCAATTTTTATTTGTAATAACCATTTATTATGGAAAAAAATTAAATATAATAAAGCACCATGAATGTGAGAAAATAATTTCATGACATATTACTTAAAATAACATTCATTTTTAAATTTTTTAAAAAGTGTTGAATGAGGGATTTTAGATGATAATTGTTAAATGAAAGACCCTTACATTTAGTCTGATTTATCACATATGTAATTTATCATCTAGGAAAATAAAAAGGTGTTAATTATTTACTTTTATGGTGATATTTCCCATTTTGCTTATACTTTTTGTATCACTTATTACAATGTTATAATAATTTTTAAATTATTCTACTTCACAACAAATGTTTAGATGATATTCTATAAATGAGTTAAACGAATTTGGTATGATGTCCATTAGAAAAATTTATAATAGTAAATCATCTCTAGAATAATAATAATAATATAATTATAAATTTTCAACCTTAATTATACTTTTAAATCCATCCATTAAAATATGTATATGTAAAATGAACTGTGTTATAATAATAGAGATTGTAGGTTGTACCTATGCATGAGTAACATTTCAAATTTTCAATAATGATTATGGAAAGAAGTTAATAATAATTTTATATTTGAAAAATGATAATAATATCGTAAATTTATTATTAATTATCTAATTAATTTTTTTAAATAATTCTTGATATTTTTTAATGATAACTAAATCACATCTCTTCGTGGAGTTGATAATTCAAACGTAGGCATGAATGACGTTATCACTTTTCTCTGCATAGAATTGTATCAATTAAAATGATATATTATCTTTTAAAAATGATTAATAAGCCATGATTATAATATATAAATCTTAATAACATAATTATAACTAGTCTTGGGAGATGGTGATTTAAAATGGTTTGTGAGGGAGTAGTCATCAACACACATAAATGATTAATACTTTCATTGCATTAGATGGAATCATAGATGGATATGGTTTATTCAAAAAAAATTAACATATAATTATATGTATTATAATTTATTTATTATTTAACCATGATTAAATAATATTTGATGTAGGTGGAAGAATAAATAAAACAGAAATACATGACTAAAAATGATATATCTTCTTTGAACAACTACTTTTTCTTAACACCATAAAACAACTGATGTTAGTTCTGTGACAAAAAATAAGAAACATTAATTTGGTAAGGGATTATAGGAAGGTATTTATGAATTTATTTTTCAATACCAATATGTTTTGATGTATGAATAAATGAGAGGAATAATGTTCCTTTTAAAATAGAGGGGAGGGACATTATTAGAATATATAAAAATATCAAATTGTTATAAATTCATTTTATTCTAAAAATAGTTATAATATTATTTATTTCGAAAAAAAATATTATTAGGGGTTGAAATCATCTAATTAAATAAAACATTGATATTTTTTGACTATTTTCCCACCCTTATCTTTTTGTTTTATCCCTTATTTAACCACAATGACATATATTTTTACTATTTGAGGAATAATATAGTTACCATAAAATATAAAAACCCATAAATGTATTATTGATAACATTATTATAATTATCGAAATCCATTTTTATGAATTTATGGTTTTATAAAATTTATATCAATTAATAATATATTAATTATTTTAATATATCATTAATGTCAATTTTGACACTATTCATTACATTGACATTTAAAAATATCAATACAACCGAATGGTGTTGAAAAAATATCATTAAACAAACCCATAATTTTAAAATAATATATAAAATTCATTGATAGCATTAATTAAATATTTTTTATTGGTTTTAATATTTTTCAAAACATGTATTTGATTTTTCTATTAAGAAAATAATTATTACATTAGCTTTGTGTAATAATTGAAGGTAATTACTAACTCATTTAAAATTAAAAACAAATATCCATGATGAATATAAATTTATTATATTTAAAATTAATATTTTTAGTCGAACATATCATACATATAAATCAATATTAAAATTATATTAGTTATTGAGAATATGATTGGGATAAATTTTTCTTTTCCTTAAATTTAATATTATGAATTTTATAATACCATATAAATGGAAACCAAATGATATATATTTGAACATTTAATGATAATGGATGATGTTTACTCATAATTTTTTTTCATGTGTAGGGGGTATCTAATATTCATTTTCTTATTATTTTTACACTTAATTACTTGATTTTTACCTGATTTACCCTTTTACCTTAGTTACAAAAATTACCATAATTACTAATAATATTGAAAAAAAACAAAATTTGAATATATAAAAAAATATAGCATTATGATTCTAAATAATAATCAATTCGTAAAAATTATATTCATAAAAGTTTCATAGTTTAATATAAAATTTTTCTGGCCAAATACAATGAATACAGTTTTTTTTGAAAAAATTCCCTTTTAAATTATAAAATTGTTTTATACTAAAATAAAGTATAAAATTAATTTTGAAAATAATACATGAAATATTTTAAATATTATTCCATGATGAAACATTAAAATAATATGAAAATTTATTTTAACTTTTAATCGTTTAAAAATAATATTTTAATTTGATATTTTTATTTTTCTGTATTCATTTAAAAAGTCAAATTTTATATAAAATTAAAAACATTTCACAATTTTTTTTGTATATTTTGGTTACAAAAACAATTTTCATTTTATAAAATATATTTTCTAGAAGCTTAATAAATTATGTATATTATTTCAACATAAAATTAAATAAAAAACATTCTTGCAGAAAGTGTATTTGAAGGATAAAATGACTTTACTAAAAATTAAGTGTAGAATTTTTGATGTTATAATTTAAAACACATCAATGAGTAGTACCATTTTATATTTAATAATATATTTAATACAATTAATTCCTTAAAATTTAATAGCAAGGATAGAATGCTAAAATAATAATATTTAATTTTTCATTTAAGCTCGGTGTTGTGTACCTTGTACACTATCAAAAATAGTGTTTCTTATTAAAATCAAGGGACATTAAAATCTCCCACCATTTTTGAAATATCATACATGTAATTTTGAATTCAGGACCAATAACTATGATTTGAATTTTCAAAATACCTTTTCTAAAATACCATATCATAAAAATGATTAATTGAACTTCAACATTAATTGAATTAAAAGGATGTGTGAAGGTCATCTCAAATATTTTATAACTTTTTTGTATCTAAAAAAATATTTACATGGAAGATAAAATATAACACCCAATTACGAATAAAGTGTGATAAACAATATGTTCTTTAAAAGTGAAAAATAAAAACACCGTAAATTTTTTATTTGTTAAAATACCATTTATTTCCCAATAAGAAAAAAAAACAGAAAATGCTTTTATTTGATGATAACATTCATTGATTTTAGAAATTATTTTACTAAATGGACTATTAACATATGTAAATATGCATAATTTATAAGTAAAATTCATCCGTTAATTTTTTCAACCAAAATATTAATTTTTCCCCAAAATGAAGAGTTTTCATGAATGAATTTCTCATGATTGAGGATTAAAATCACCTTCTATGGATAAAAAAATTGACAAAATTATGAAAATATATTCCTCAAAATATTATGCATTACCAAAAAAAACTAGGATAATATATGATTATTTTCAAAAAATAAAAAAAACATTGATATGATGAAAAATAATTTAATATCTGAAACAAAACACCAATAAAAAATTTATACATTGATCATAAAATAAATAACTATACTTTAAATTCCCCAAAATAGTTTTAAAAAATATTTAATCCCAAAATTTAGAATGATTTGTTCACTTTTAATTCCATATATATTTTAATATTTATCTTCAAATAACATCAATTACTCTCACACAAAAAAGAATATACCCAAATCATGTTATATATATTATACACTAATCATTTCCATAAATATCATAAATCCACATTATTCCACATTAAAATCATATATATTTTTCAAAAATATAATTCAACATTTATTTATAAAATAGCATCCAATAGTATTTTATTATACATAATCATACAAGGTTTCAAAAATAGATAACGTATTCTAAAATAATGTAATTTACTTAATCACCATATCATTTTCCAATCCCATGGAAATATATTCAATAAAAAAATGTTCCCAAAATAACATAACCTTTTCCCATCAGATGCTATAAATAATAAAGTAATTTCCCAATAACCAGGTCATCATGTTTTTAGTGGATGGGGATGCACCCTTATTGCCCAACAGTTCTTGGTTTATTTCCCCCTTCCATTCCAAACACTACATGTTGTCACCCGATATGTGGGATGTCCTATTTTTTTATAAAAAGACAATTCTTATAATATTAATAGATATATGAGAAACATCCTAAAAAATTAAATTAATATATTCAACATTTACTGAAAATATATCACCACAATTGTTATCTCATTCACTTCACTTTTCATCCGGAAAAGTAATAAATCATAATTAACTCAAAAATAAATGTCTCTAAAAATAACATTAGTCAGCTTAATGTTTCATTATGTATTTCCTTAAATTGTGTTTATAATACATTGATCTTAGGATCATCCGTAAGATTATAAACATGTGATGATATCAATAATAGTTGATAAATCCTCTTCTGAAAACATCCCAATCTCTGAAGTTATCTAAACCCTGATCTGTTATGAAATAAATGACCCGGTTTTAAACAAAAAATCTTCTATTTTTTGTAAAACATGAAATAAAATTAATCTACCACATTAATTTTTGGATTATATTATTAGTGAATTAGGAAAAACTCATATAGATTAAACCAATACATTCCAGGTGGACACTTATACTCAGTATCAATGTTTTTCTATAAAACCAATGTATTTAAAATAAAAAATGTTCTCTCTTCATGAAAAGTATTCACAATTTTAATCATGTACTCATTAATTTCCATACACTTCCATAAACACTATTATTTTTTCAAAAACATGGTATTATAAAACAAATATTAGTGTGGTATATAAAAAATTATATTATTCCATTGAAAAAAAGAAAACCCATGAAAATATTTTTCTTAAAACATACCTTAAAAAATAAACAATTATTCTAAAAAAATCATTAGAAACAGTTTAAAGGTAATTGTGGTAATTTGGGACATTATTTTTATATTTAAATATTTCAAATGGTGTAACCAATATGGCCAACCACCAACTATGGATTACCCAATTCATTAAAGAGATATAATGGGGATTATCCTTCATATAAGCTATATCGGGATCAACCATTTTTTATTATCTATAATAGGGTTCAATCCATTTCATAAGCTACACTGGGATCACTTGTGAATTATAATGGGAATTAACCCTTCATATAATATATATCAACCTCACCCATTACACATATAATATTCAAATACCGTATCATAAATAAATATTATCTTCTATCACATTTCATCATAAACCATTGAAAAACTCCTTAATACGTATTTATTTAATAAAATTCGATATAAATATACAATTTTATTTTATAAACATATTTTTAATAATCATATAACCAAAAAAAGGTAAATATGGTTCTTTAATAAAGAAAATATCACAATATACATTTTAAAAAAAATAAAATTTCAATTTTTAAAATGTGAATTTTTTAATAAAGTAGAATACATATAAATGTGAATATTATTTTGAAATTAACCCTGTATTTTGCTAAAAAAAGTTTCAAAAAAATAAACAATTAATGTGGGAAAATAATTTAAGGAAATAAATGTTAAAAAAACCCTTTTTACTTTTGAAACAATTTTTTAAAAAATAATTTTAAAAGAGAATTTTAAATTATATAGTCTCACATCCAGATACTAATTTGTCACGTGTGTCCTTTATCATCCGGATTAATAAAATTATCCAAACTATTTAATTTCATGAGAAAAATATTCTTGTTTATTATTTCTTTTTTATCACTTATTACTATGATATAACAATTATATAATAATTTATGATCATGTTGGACATTTTAATGATATTTGCAAAATGAGTGAAAATTGACTTTCATATGAGGTTTATAACGACCGATACTTTATATAAATTTTTAATACTTCAAAATTTAAGTACACTTATTACAACATATAACAAAACCATGAAAGGACCTTATAGGTACAATGTCTTTAGAAACTGGGAAAAATAATCAATTGGTTCATAAAACATCTACATTGTATCCCATTTATTTAATCATATCTAGAGTCCCTTCGAGAATATCCCACTTAATAACATTCTTCCTAACACGGGGAATGAAAAAATACAAAAAGGTGAGCTCAAATTCTTAGTAAAGGTAGAAAAAATAAATATCAATCACATCATATTCATAAGAACATAACATTTTGGAAATCTTAACCTGCAAAAGAGATCATAATTTCATATCATAGGATAAATCATAGTACTAAAATGTAATCCCAATAATCATAACATAAAACATGAAACATTATGGAATACACAAATAATCATAGAGAATCATTCCTTAGTAGTCAATACTCATTACCAAGACTATCTTAGCAGACAAAGTCCATTTCCGAACCGAGTTCACTCCTCGTTTCAGTCCTGTTTAACTGAACCTGATTAACCTGTCATTCCATCCATTTCTATCTCATGAGATATAAATCTTTACCCAATGCATTGGAGGGAGATATATGTCCCATCCATCTCACAATGAAACCATTATTATGTGTGCCACAAAATCATAAATCATACATCATAGCATAACCCATGTAAAAAAATGGGATTCTTAATCATCATGCGATCATAACATAATCCATATAAGATAAAAGGACATAATAAAAATAATTCCATCATAACATAATCAAAACAATGTAAAAATATGGATAGAAATATAACCCTATATTATCTTAGATATAAAATAATTTTGATAAAACATTTTAACTATATTCTTGAGGAAAATATCCTTTCTACTTCAAAAACATTTTTCCTTTCTTAACATGTCATAAAATTTTTAACTATAAGAAGTAGATTAAAAATAAACTTGAAAACATGTAAAGGAATCTTCATGGAAATATTTTTTTATGAAATCATAAATATCGATTCATGTCGTATAAGTTAAAAAAACATTCTTCTCGTACATTGGCCAGAAAAGTCAAAAAGTACCTCGTTCTAAAAATGACAAAAGATTCCTTTCATATCTTTTACTAAAAACTAACCAAAGCATAAAATTGGATTTAAAAAATTGTATTAGGATAGAAATAATATTACATATTGAGGAAACATGTATTTGGATGATAAATATTCCCCACTAAATTCGGAAGTATAAACAATCTGTGATAAAAATGAGATTGTGATATTTTCCCTTACCTTAGGTCTGATATGCTTTGTACATGTCCTAAACTCATGTATAATGATTTAAATAATGTCATTGACTTAGTAAAGAATCATAATCATTGTTATTATATCATATATGGTCATATTATTAGCTTCTTATTATAAATGTTTCATTGCTACATGTTATTCGTGGGTTTATTGCTTTATGTTCGTATGTGTGTTTTGTCGAACAAATTCTTATTCCTATTTTTAGGTTATATATAACTCATTTCAAGAATAGTATTAGTGTAATATATATAAAATTTACTCATTCAATTCATTTATATAATCATTATTCAATGAAGATCTTGTAGAACGAGTCGCATCGCATCGTGGAGACGGTAGGTCGTCGTATGCATGAGCGATGATATCGCTCCCATGATCGTTGAATTGAATTGAAGTGTTTGTATACTATTTCATAATCAATATCAATTTACAATAGTAATATATAGTTATTATTTACACCATTATACCCATCCATGTAATGTGGTGGTGGAAAGTAGATTACACCATGGCGTGGAGACCGTTTTCCGTACGTACGCACTTGCGGTGATTTCATTTTCTGTAGGATGGATAGATGGTGAAATAGGTTTGTTTTATATTTATAATAACATATCATTATATTATATATACATATGTTATTACTTCATAATCAAACAACAATTGAAGAATAAGTAGAAGAATAAATAAGTTGAAATAATCGGTAACAGACATTACCTCTTCATTGAAGCGCCTTTTCTTAACCTCCTCTTAGGGCAATACAGATGGTCATTGAAGAAGACCAGGACCTCTAGGATGTTTCCAAGGAAGTGGAGAAGGTAATTTTCCAGGTTTTGTCCAATCATGAAGGCTCAAAGTGGTGTGAGTAAGAGATAGAGGAAGTTCCCTTTTATAAGGCTGGAGAGGGGAACCTTCAGAAATATAAAAAATATTAATTTATAATAAATTCAAACCCCACTAAAAAACCTCTAATAATGACTCAAATCCGAATCATAGATGAGATAGAGTTGTAATATCATCACCCAAAAAAAATTTAGACAAGCTGGGAATTTATTTTAAACATTATCAACATGATTTATCCTTATATAATCTATTTAATTTTATTTCTGGTAATAATATTATAAATTATAAATAATTATAAATATTTACTTATATGTTGTGAATTGTCTATAATTTTATACTGTATTACATTTTCATCCATATAAATTTTAATTTACAATTGTTAAATATTTTTGTGATTTTTAAACAATTTTATAATATGTAATTTCTATAAGTTAACAATAGTGTCAATTTTGACACTAATAAATTATTTAAGTTTAAATAAAATATATACAAAATATATGTTCAAACTCAAATATTTAATAGATTTATAACATGTCATGTTTATCTCTAAAATTAGTGGATCACATTAAATAGTTCATATAATATTTATTTTAATACCTTTAAAATCATTTATTTGATATTTCAATCAATAAAATAAATTCAATATCACTATTGTGTCATATTTAATGATAATTATATAATCCATAAAAATTATAAATAAATTAAAATGATGTAGATAATTATATTATATTTATGGAGACTATTCATTTTCGATGTTACATGAAGTTTATCACTAAATTAATTTATTATACTTATAAGATTTAAGAAAGTGACATGTTGTCACTTTCTTTTGTTTTAATAATAATTAAATTATTTTCATAGAAAAAAGCCTATTAAATGATTCTAATAGGACCCTTAGGTGATATGGGTAAACTTTTAGTCATCCAATAGAAATTTGGCTGCTGTTAGGGTAATTTTATAATCTTGTGTTTACCCTTAATTACCTGATTTACCTTTGACTGTAGTAAATAAAAATTACAATAGTTACTATTCATTATGTCAAAAAATAAAAGTAACCTATTAACATAATTTGGACCCACTGAATCCAAATATGGAATCCATTTTTCAAAATTAAAAACACAGAAGTTGTTGTAATTAATTAAAAATTAATCCCATTGTTTAGAAAACGGGTTTTAAAAGATAAAACATTGTCAATGATTGAAATGATTTTACCTATGATTTCAATGTTAAATTAATTCTAATGACATACATTATATTAAATGTAAAAATTTATTCTATTTATACTTTAAAACCATTCAATATTATAATTTGACCTTATAAATTATTGTGATGAAAAAGTTGTTTTTAATTAAAATATAGCGTGATTTTACTATTCATCAAAATATGAAAGTTACCAGAATAATATGAAAACTTTCTCCAAAATAAATTTTTATATCCAGATTCCAAAGATGATTTTTATTTTGTCAAATTGAACTTATAGACATTTCAAAAACTAGATTTAAAGTGGGTGCGCCATCAAAAGGTGGTAGAAGTGCATTTTTTTTAAAATACTTATTTTACCCAAAAAAATTATTTTGTTTTCATACAATGTTCTAGATAATATGTAATATGAATAATAATGTTATAAAATTTAAAATTCAGTTAATACTATTCATAACGGCTAGTTTATAATATTATAATAATATATCATTGTTTAGTGAAACTCGTTATTGGGTACTACACACGCTATCGAGGAAGGTCGTGATTGCATGTAATGAATGCCAAGATAGGGTTGTTTGCAGTGAAAGATTCCTTTGACGTTTCATATAACATAAGTCAAAAAAAATATACATCTCATAAAATATCAGGGTGTTACATTATACTCCCCTTCAAATAAATTTCTCCCTCGAAATTTGTCACTTCGTAACAAACATATGAGGACACCTCTCCCTCGTCATATCCTCAAACTCCCATGTAGCTTCTTATAATTGGTGGTTCCTCCATAAAACTTTTACCAAGAGAGTGGTATTGTTCCATAGAACTTTTCACTATGATCCAGAATCTCTATTGGCTATTCTTCATAAGAAATATCTTGCTCCAGTGGTACAATTTCTGAGCTGAGTACATGTGAAGGATTGGGTATGTACATTCTCAGGAGAGATACATGGAACACATCATGAACTTGAGAGAGATTCGGTGGAAGTGCCAATCGGTAAGCTACATTCCCAACACAATCCAGTATTTCTAAAGGACTGATATACCTATGGCTCAACTTTTCCTTCTTTCAAAATCTCATTACTCTCTTCTAGGGAAATATTTGTAAGAACAATTTATCACCCAATTCAAACTCTAGGTATTTTTTTCGGTTTTTAGTATAACTTTTTTGTCGAATCTGAGCTTCTCTTATGTGTTGTTTAATAGATCGGACCTTTTCTGCGATCTCATCAACAAGATCAGGTACTAATATCTTTCTTTCCTCAACTTCATCCCAGCAAGTTGGATTCTTGTATTTCTTTCCATAGAGAGCTTTATAAGAAGCCTTCTGAATACTAGAGTGAAAGCTATTATTATAATAAAATTCCACCAAAGGTAGGTGTTGATCCCAAGCACATTTGAAATCCATAGAGAAAACTCTTAACATATCTTCTAGAGTTTGAATTATTCTCTCAGACTGACCATCTGTTTGAGGATGATAAGAAGTGTTGAAACTCAACTTTGTATGTAAGTATGCTGAATACTTGGCCAGAACATTTAGGTAAACCTCGAATCCCGATCAGATATAATGGAATGTGGTACTCCATGCAATCTTACCACTTCCTTCATATATATCCTGGAAATATGATCCCGAGATAAATCCTTTCTAATAGCAATGAAGTGTGCCGACTTTGTAAGATTACCAACTATGAACCATATAGCATTATTGCCTTTGGATGTTTTAGTAAGTCCAGTGACAAAGTCCGTATTGATGTTTTCCTATTTCCATTCAGGTATGGGTAATGGTTGTAACATCCCCTTAGACTTTTTTCTCTCAGCTTTAACTTGATGACAAACCAAACATCGAGAGACATATTCAGCAACATCTCTTTCCATGCCATCCCACCAAAAGTACTCTTTCAGCTCCATATACATCTTCTTTCTTCCATGATGAATAGAGACTCATGAACTATGAGCCTCATCCAGCTACTCCTTCTTTAATTCTGGGATGATCAGAACACAAACCCGATTCCTGAACCTTATTATCCCATCACAATCAAGGTTGAATTTAGGAACATTTCTTAACTTCTATTATAACTATACATCTTCTTTGTATGCCTCTTTAATCTTCACATGTATCGATGGTTGAACATTTATTTGAGAAAGATATGATTTCTCCCCTTCCATTATAATTCCAAGATCCATCCTTTGTAAATCCATAAATATCAGATCTTTTGTGATCCTCATCTTGGATAAGCTAGCATGGTCTGGTCGACTTAATGCATCTTCCACCTTGTTTGCTTTCCCAGGGTGATAATGAATTGATCAGTCGTAATCCTTATTCATCTACAACCATCTTCTTAGGTGTATATTCAGCTCCTTTTGTGTGAAAATATAATTTAAACTTTTATGATTAGTATAAATATCACACCCTTCTCCATAAAGATAATGCCTCCAAATATTTAATGAAAATATTACCGCAACTAACTCCAAATCATTAGTTAGGTAATTTTTCTCATGGATTTTCAACTATCGTGCGGCATAAGCTATCACCATATCATTTTTCATGAGAACACACCCCAATCCCTTCTTGGATTCATCACTGTAGATCACGAACCTTTCTCCACTACAAGGAAGTGTGAGCACAGGTGCACTGGATACCCTTCTTTTCAACTCCTTGAAATTCTCTTCACATTCCTCTGTCCACACGAACATAACTCTTTTTCAAGTCAACCTGGTGAGTGGATTAGATAATAATGAAAAATCTTTCAAAAAATGTCGATAATATCCAGCCAAACCAAGAAAACTTCGGATCTCATTAATTGTTGTTGGTCTCGACCATCATTCGATAACCTATGTTTTTGCAGGATCCATAGATATCCCCTATTTTGAGATAATGTGACCCAAAAATGCCACCTTTTGATTCCAAAATTCACACTTGCTAAATTTAGCATAAAGATTCTCTTTTCTCAGGGTCTTCAATACAATTCTATAGAGATCTTCATGTTCTTCCTTTCTCTTTGAATAAACAAGAATATCGTCTATAAAGACTACCACAAACTAATCAAGATAGTCTCTAAAGACTCTATTTATTTGATCCATGAAGATAGCAGGGGAATTCGTAAGACCAAATGGAATCACAATAAATTCATAGTGTCCATACCTTGTACAGAAAGCCATCTTTGGTATATCCTCCCTTTTGACCCTTAATTGATGATACCCTGAACGAAGATCAATCTTGGAAAGTATTGAGCTCCACGTAGTTGGTCAAATAAGTCATCAATGTGGGGGAGAGGATATTTTTTCTTGATAGTGATCTTGTTAAGATCTCTATAATCAAAGTAGAGTATCATTGATCCATCTTTCTTCTTAACAAATAGAACAGGTGCTCCCCAAGGTGACGCACTAGGACGAATGAATCCCTTATCAATATTCTCTTGGATTTTCTTCTTCAATTCCTACAACTCAATTGATTCTATTCTATAAGGTGTCTTTGAAATAAGTTAATCACCCGGTACGAGTTCTATTAAAAACTAAACTTCACGATTTGGTGGAAGACCATGCAATTCCTCGGGAAAGACACAATCAAACTCCTGTACAATGGGAATATTCTAAATCATGAGTTTCTCTCCAACCATTTGAGATAAAAAACCTTCATTTAGTAGAATCCAAACCCATAAGATGGAAGGAATTTCCACTGGAAGGTTATATTCATGCTTGCATCAATAGATGATAGTAGATTGATCGGGAATATTAAATGTGATTTCACTTATTTGGAAATTTATATGAGCTCTGTATAAAGAAAGCCAATCCATACCAAGAATCACAACAAATTACACTATAGGAAGGATCACAAGATTTGCAGGAAGCACTTTCCCACAAACTTCAATCAGAGAAGAATTATAAACTTTTGATGCGACTTTTGTTCCATTAGGGGTTGTCATAGCTTACTCAACATCTAATTGTTGAGGTAATACGGCAATCACCTTATAAAATTCTTCAGAAATAAAAGAGTGGGTTGATCCAGAATCAAATAAAACATTTGCTACTTTAGAGTGGATGATAAGTGTACCTTACACCACTTTGTTCTCATACTCCACACCGATCATAGAAATTTCATGTGACATTCCTTTGTCTTTAGTCTTAAGAGTTTTTTGATGTAGATCATCATCAATAACCCTTGGATTAGGGCATTGATTATCATAATGCCCCATTTCCTTGCACTTGTAATATTGATGTGTAGGAGGTGCACTATGTGTATCATTTTCTTTGTTCGCATCACTAGACATCTTCTTCCCATCATTGCAGCATTCAAATGCCCGATGACCTTACTTTTTACATTTTAAACATTTACTTTTCCCTTTAAGACAACTCCCTCAATGATTCTTTCCACACATTGATCATAAGGGAAATCATCTTCTTTTCAATGTTCTCTTTATATTTTCCATTGAATTCCATTCTCCACTTCTTCTCAAACCCATATGATTGATGGCTTACTCTAATCTCCATCTCAACCTTGAGAGCATGTCGAACAATTTCCTCATAGCTATTGAAGTTCTTTAGGGATAACTCCCTTCGAAGAATTGGTTTTAAGCCACTAAAGAATCGATCGATCATACTCTCAGGTTGGATAATAATCCCAGAAGCGTACATTGCATGTCTTGTAAAATTTTCTTTGTAGGTACCAACAGATTCATCATCCTTTTGCTTCAGTTCAAGAAACTCATTCTCCATCTTTGTTCAAAGAATACGAGGAAAGTACTTTTTGAAAAATAAGTTCTTGAACTCATCCCATTCCATGGACTCGATTTAATATATTTGTCTAGTATTCTTGATTAGATTCCACCATGGATCAGCATCACATTCCAAAGGATACACTGATAAGATGACTTTTTCATGTTCAGAACATTGAAGAACTGAAAATATCTTTTCAGTGGTACTGATCCATTGTTCATCCACTAATAGATTAGTAGACCTGCTGAATGAAGTTGGACATTGCCTCATGATGGATTCAACGGAATTTTGCTCCTTCCTTTTCTCGTTTGGAAGTCCTTCATGATTCATAGCTTGAGAATGTTGTGTGAGCATGGCTACAAGATTTTTCATTCCATCTCCAATAACGTTTGGTTGCTCAGGGGGACAATCATTTCATTTCCGGTCGCATTCCGTGTTAATATGGTTCCTTCGGGTTCCAGCCATTGACTAAAACCAAGAATAATAGTGTGAGAAACACTAAATATAATAGGAAAACCACATAATCAAGAATAAAATTTCACACTTAAGGTCTTATATTAGGTTATTCATGGCCATTTTTTAAACACTAAGATTGTGTTATATGATTAGATATATCCTTAGGGTTCTCACTAAGGCTTTCACATCATATTTTCCAAAGGTTTACTATACCTTTCCTCTGATACCAAATATAACGACCCATACTTTACATACATTGTTAATACTTCAAAATTGAAGTACACTTATTACAACATATAACAAAACCACGAAAGTACCGTATAGGTATAGTGTATTTAGAAACTGGGAAAAATAAACAACTGGTTCATAAAGCATCTATATTGTCTCCCATTTATTTCATCATATCTAGAGTCCCTTTTGGCGTATTCTACTTACTAAAATTCTTCCTGGCCTGGGGAAAGAAAACATAAAAAGTGTGATCTAAAATTCTCCGTAAGGGTAAACAAAAGAAATATAAATCACATCATATTCATAAGAACATAACATTTTGGAAATCTTAACCTGCAAAAGACATCATAATTTTATAACATGGGAAAAATCATAGTAGTGAAATGTATTCCCAATAATCATAACATAAAACATAAAACTTTTTGGCATACACACATAATCATAGAGAATCATTTTTTATTAGTCAAGACTCATTTCCAAGACTATCTTAGCGGACAATGTCCATTTCTGAACCGAGTTCACTCCTCATTTAAGTCAATTTTCACTAAACTGGATTAACCTACCGTTTTATCCATGTATATCTCATGAGATGTAAATCATTAAAAAATGCATTGGAAGGAGATATAGGTCCCACCCATCTCATAATGAAACCATTCTTATGTGTGCCACAAAATCATAAATCATACATCATAGCATAACCCATGTAACAAAAATGGTATTCATAATAATCATGCCATCATAACATAATCCATATAAAATAAAAGGACATCATAAAAATAATTTCATCATAACAAAATCAAAAAAATGTAAAAAGAGGGATAGAAACAGAAACCTATATTATCTTATATGGAATTTTTTTTGATAAAACACATGAACTCCATTCTTGAGGAAAATATCCTTTCTACTTTAAAAACATTTTTCCTTTTTTTAAAATGTCATACAGTTTTTAACTAAAATAAGTAGATTAAAATTAAACTTGAAAACATGTAAAGGAAGATTCATGGAAATATTGTTTTATGAAATCATAAATATCCATTCATGCTGTATAAGTTAAAAAAACATTATTATCGTACTTTTTCTGGAAAAGTCAAAAAGTACCTCGTTCTAAAAACGTCAAAATATTCATTTCATATATTTTAATAAAAACTCACCAAAGGGTAAAATTGGATTCAAACAATTGTAGGAGGATAGAAATAATATTAAATATTGAGGAAACATGGATGTGGATGATAAATATTCCCTAGTAAATTCTGAAGTATAAACAATCTCGGATAAAAATGAGATTGCGGTATTTTCCCTTACCTTAGGTCCGATATGCTTTGTACATGTTCGAACCTGCTGTATAATGATTTAAATAATTTCATTTACTTTTTATATAATCATACTCAATGTTATGATATCATATATGGTCATATTATTAGCTTCTTATTAGAAATATTTAATTGCTACTTGTTATTCAGGGGGTTTATTGCTTTATGTTCGTATGTGTGTTTTGACGAATAAATTCTTATTCCTCTTTTTAGGTTATAGATTACTCCTTTCCATAATGGTATTAGTGTAATATATATCATATTTACTCATTCAATTCATTTATATAATCATTATTCATTGAAGATCATGTAGAACGAGTCGCATCACATCATGGAGACGATAGGCCGTACATACTCATGAGCAATTATATCGTTCCCATGATCGTGGAATTGAATTAAAGTGTATATATACTATTTCAGAATCAATATCACATTAAAATAATCATATATAGTTATTATTTACAGCATTATACCCTTCCAAGTAAGGTGGTGGTGGAAAATAGATTACACCACGGTGTGGAGACGATATTCTATATGTATGCACGCGCGGTGATTTCATTTTCTGTAGGATGGATAAATGGTGAAATAGGGTTTCTTCATACATATAACAAAATATCCGTATATGATTGATACTGATTTTATTACTTCATAATCAAAAAACTAATGAATAAGAAGTAGAAGAAGAAATAAAGTTGAAACAATCGGTCACAGACATTACCTCTTTTTTGAAACGCCTCTTCTTAACCTCCTATTAGGGCACTAAAGAAGGTCTCTGAAGAAGTCTAGGACCACTAAGATGTTACAAGGGAAGTGGATAAGAGAAATTGGAAGGGTTTTTCTGAGATTTAAGGCTCAAGGTGGTGCGAGGAAGAGAGGTAGGAGGTTCCCTTTTATAAGGGAGGAGAGGGGAACCTTTGTAATTATAAGAAATATTAATTTATAATAAATTCCCACCCCATATAAAAACCTTAAAAAATCACTCAAATAAAAATATTAGATGAGATAGGGTTTTAATATCATCATCCAATAATGTTTAGGCAAGTTGGGAATTTATTTTAAACATTATCAACATGATTTATCCTTATATAATCTATTTAATATTATTTCTTGTAATAATATTATAAATTTTAAATACTCATAAATATTTACTTATATGTAGTGAATTATCCATTATTGTATACTTTCTTACATTTTAGACCTTATAAATTTTAATTTACAATTTTTAAATATTTTTGTGATTTTTAATCAATTTTATAATATGTAATTTCTATAAATTAACAATAGTGTCAATTTTGACACTATTCATTTATTTGAGTTTAAATAAAATATATACAGAAGATTTGTTCAAAATAAAATATTTAGTAGATTCATAACATGATATTTTTATCTATAAAATTAGTGCATTACATTAAATATATTAATATATTATTTATTTTAATACATTTAAAATCATTTATTTGATATTTCAATGAATAAAATAATTTCAACATCACTGTTGTGTCATATTTAATGATAATTATTTAATCCATAAAAATTACAAAAAAAATTTATATGATGTAGATAATTGTATTAGATTTGTGGAGACTATTCATGTTCGAAGTTCCATGATGTTTATCACTAAATTAAAATTATTATACTTATAAGATCTATGAAAGTGACATGTTGTCACTTTCTTTGGTTTTAAAATAATTAAATTATTTTCATGGAAAAAAGATCATTAAATGAATATAATATGACCCTTAGGTGATATGGGTCGACTTTTAGTAATCCAATAGGATTTTTTCAGGTGTTAGGGTAATTTTATAATCTTATTTTTACCCTTAATTACCCGATTTACCTTTAACTGTAGTAAATAAAAATTACCGTAGTTACTATTCATTTTGTCAAAAAAATAAAAGTAACATATTAACATAATTTCGACCCACTGAATCAAAATTTGGAATCCTTTTTTCAAAATTCAAAACACAGAAGTTTCATTAATTAATTTAAAATTAATCCCGTTGTCAAGAAAATGGGTTTATAAGATAAAACAATGTCAAAGATTGAAATGATTTTACCTAGGATTTCAATGTAAAATAAATTCTAATATCATAAATTATATTAAATGGTAAAAATATTTTCTATTTATACTTTAAAACCATTCAATATTAAAATTTAACCTTATAAATTATTGTGATGAAAAAAGATTTTTTAATTAAAATATAGCGTGTTTTACTATTCATCAAAATATGAAAGTTACCAGAATAATATGAAAATTTTATCCAAAGTAAATTTTTATATCTTGATTCCAAAAAAGAATTATATTTTGTCAAATATAACTTATAAACATGTCAAAAACTAGTTTTAAAGTGGGTGTGCCATCAAAAGGCGACAAAACGAATTTTTTTTTAAAAATACATATTTTACAAAACAAAAATTATTTTGTTCTCATACAATGTTATAGAAAATATGTAAGATGAATAATAATGTTATAAAATATAAAATTCAGTTAATACTATTCATAACAGCTAGTTTATAAAATTATAATAATATATCGTTGTTTAGTGAAACTCAGTATTGGGTACTACACAGGCTATCGAGGAAGGTCGTGATTGCGTGTAAGGCAAGACAAGCTAGTGTTGTGTGAAGTGAAAGATTCCTTTTATGTTTCATATAACATAATTCATAAAAAAATATAATTCTCATAAAATATCAGGGTGTTACAAGGTCAATAGTAAAATTTTTCTTTATTCTATTATAAATCAAATAGTAATCACGAAATTATAAACATTTTTATAAATCAATTATACTTTTAAATTCATCCATTAAATATGGATATGAAAAATGAACTATGTTATAATCATGGAGATGATATGTTGTACATTCGTATCCATAACGATTCCATTTTTTCAATGGTAATTATTAAAATAAGTTGACGTAAATATTTTAGTTATATAATTATAATAATATCATAAATATATTATTAATTATCGAAATATACTTATTCATAACAAACATGTGATTCGGTGACGATAATGAATCACATCACTTCGTGGAGATGATAATTCACACATATGCACAAACAACATTATCATTTTTATGTGCATGAAGTGGTATGAACATAAATGATGTATTATAATTTAATAATTATAAATATGCAATGAATATAATATACAATATATAATTTCATCATTATAACTAGTATTGAGAGGTAGTTATGGAAAACAAATTACCTCGGTTCACAAGGTGGTAGTACTCCGTACACACAAAAGAATAATTCTTCTCCCATTGAATGAAATTTGAGATGGATATGGGTCATAAAAATTAACATAATAACACATAATTATATGTATAATAATTCATTTATTGTTTTATAGTGATTGAATAATATTTTAATGAGGAGGAGAAATAAAAAATAGAAATACCTGATTTAAAACGATACCTCTTCTCTGGGAATCCTCATTTTCATAACAACTTATGACCACTAAGGATGGTGTTATGGAAAAAATAAGTACTAAAGAATGTATAGAGGTATTAAAATAAGTTATTGGGTACTTATTTTCTAAAAAAAA
Organism: Viscum album; assembly: GCA_963277665.1. Classification (NCBI taxonomy): domain Eukaryota; kingdom Viridiplantae; phylum Streptophyta; class Magnoliopsida; order Santalales; family Viscaceae; genus Viscum; species Viscum album. The sequence continues at coordinate 446,427,555 of OY728157.1, read as the reverse complement.
TCTGTTTTAAGTGTGATGAAATGAGATGAAGAGGTTCTCTTTTATAAGAGCGGGGAGTGGTACCCTTATAATGTTTTAAATATTATATTAATATAAATTATTTTTAATATTTAAAAAGGATCCGAACTATTTTATTTTGAAAAAATTATTTTTTTTAGTCAAAAACTTTTCATACATTAAAAATTATATATGTTTTGACTAATTTATTACCCTTATCTTTTGGTTTTAAGCCTTATTTAACTATTTTAACACTTAATGTGGTAAAATTTATTTTCATGCATTGAGGGATAATATAGATACAATAAAATTCTAAAAAACACATATCTGAATTATTTATGACATTTTTATGACTATAACAATAAATTTAAAAAATTTAATATTTTTAGGAATTTAAATCATGAAATAAAATATTATTTAATTTAAAATATTATTAATGATAATCTTGACACTATTCAATAATTTGAGTTTTAAAATTATAAACAATATAATAAATCATACAAAATAATTTAATACATCCCTATTATATTAGAGTAACCCATAAAACTATTTTTTCTATATAATTATATATTATATTATTTAATTTAATATTTATAATAAAATTTATTTGATATTTAAATTACAAAAATAATTACTCCTTTAGTGTTGTGTAAGAATTTAAGGAAATTATTTCATCAATAAATATGAAATATAAAAATCAATGTTGATGAAAAATCAATTATAATTATAATTAATATTTATAGTTGAATATAGACTCTATATAACTCCATATTAAGTGTCATTTTATAGTAATAATCATATTAGTTTTGCAATATATTACTTGATTTTTACCAGATATTACCTTTACCATTGTAACAAATAATACCAATGCTATTATTCGTATTGACATAAAATAAAAGGGAAAATTTCATTATATATGGAAAAAATGATTCTCAATAAGGAATCAATTATTAAAAATTAAATTCAGAAAACAGTTTAGAATTTGATATAAAATTAATGAAGCAAATTGAAATAAAAAATAGTTTTTTGGAAAAATGGAATTTTTAAAATATAAAACGTTTTTATACTCAATAAAAGTATAAAAACATGTAAGAAACTATATTCGTAATATTTAAAAAAAATTAACAAAAAAATCCCAAAAATAATCTGAAATATATTTTTACATTGAAAATACTTGGAAATTTTATTTTTTTAATAAAAATCATTACTTTTCAATATTCTTTAAATAAATCAAAACTTATAGAAAACTAAAAATATTTAACCAAAGAAAAAATATGATATGTGTATTTTAACAATTATTTTTAGTTTATCAATTAAATATTATAAATTCACTATTTTCTAATGATATTATATTTTCATAAAAATAAATAAAATCCACTCATGAGTAATGTATATTTGAAGAAAAGGATGACTTTAATAAAAATATTTTCTTATATATATATATTAATTAATTGTTAATGGGTAGGACTTTTTTATATTTCATAATTCAGTTAATACTATTCATTACCTCTAATTTAATTAGAAGGATATAATGGCCACATAATAACAAAATTATATTTTCTTATAAGGATTGTTGTTTTTTATCTTGTATGCTATCTAACATAGTCTTTCCATTTAAAAACTCGTGATGTTAATGAAAATTAAAAAATGTTACTCTATTTCATTAAATTTCACTTTTAAGTACAAATTGGGATAATAATATGTTATTATATAATACACATTTTTTCCCAAACATAATTAATTTATTTTTATAATGCTAATTTATTTTTCTTTTTTAATGACATTTTAATCAATTTAAGGGATTACACAATTCCCAGAAATATTTTATTCCAATAGAATAAAGGTAAATGTAAATGATTTTAATAACATTAAAAATAAATTTTTATGAAAGCATTATTTTTCACAAAAATTCTATGGTCAAAAAATAATTTATAATTGGTGGTTAAGGAGTTTATATTCAAATTCCATAACTATCATTATGTATTCAAAGTCAAAATTTTATAAATTCTTTGAAATAAATTTAATTTATTTATGTTTATTACTATATTATTAAATGGCATAAAAAATTTAAAATATTTAAATATAAATATTTATATGGGATATGTACTACAATTTCATTCCTTAACCGTTATTTGGAAACTTTTAGCTGGATATGTAAATTAATAATCCATTAGTATTGAAGAAGTTGTTACAATGGTTATGGATAAAATTTGATAACAATGCTATTAAAAAAATTTAAGGTATTAAATTACACAAAAATGACATGAAATTTTATTGGTTATTGTGATTTCATCCTTACCCTGTAATAGTATTGAATTTTTTCCACTTGTTTCCAACATCACTGGAAAAATAATTTATTATATTTAAATATTCTATTTTACTTATAGTGTGTCCATTCATTCACTATAAAAGGAAACTATCATTCCTCTATTCATCACACCAACCACATAAACATATCTTGAGAAAAAATATATAAAACTCTACTAATAGTACATCTATATTTTTTTATTGTGATTGAATCATAAAAAGACAATGTATATGATCTTTAAGAAGAAATCCAAAGGAAATATGTAAAATATGAGGTAATAATTTTAACAGATATCTCTCTATTTGATTCTTCAATTACATCATTTAATTATCTCATAAGCATTAACATATAATAATATTAGTATATCCAATTAACTAATATTTTATTATTATTTTTTAATATATTTTTACACCTCTATTAAATTCTATAAATACTAAAGACATCTCTCTTATGTATATACTCATTTTATATCCACAGAGATGTATAATATGTTAAATATAAATATTTTACATGGATGGTTATAAAAATGGAAATTATAAATTTATATGATATATATGAAATAATTCTGGTTAGGTAAATATAATTTATCATTTACCTTCTTATGTTACACATGCTAAAAATATAATGTCTCTTAGGAGTATGTGTGGACTAATTTTTCAAAGAACTGATGCGATTTAGTTTTCATTAAATCATTTTATATATGAATAAATATTTTTTTTAAAAAAATAAATTAAATTTATACCAATATTAACATTCATGAGATGATGGATCATTGATTCTGATGCAAGGGAAAAAATACTGAACTAAAACATATATAATAAGTTTAATAGTTATTACTTATAAAAAAATTAAATAAATATTTATTTAAAAAATAATTTTGAATCTTTATAATTATATCATATATGAAATTTTATGTTTGTATTTGGTTTAGTTATATAAGTAAAAAATATAATTTATTATAGATAAGGTTAAAATAACATATGAAGAGACTCTTACATGAAGTTATGGTTAATTTAAAAACCTACAACTTTTTTTGGATTATTAATGTATAAATTTCAGTTGACCAAATTAAATGATATCTCAATCTTAAACCCAAAATATTTTCTACTAAACATTTTATTTTTTTAAATTATAGGTTATTCATTTTTTTTTCTCTCTGTGTATGAAATACTTTGTAAGTGTGTTTTTATGGAAAGAAAACATAACCTCTCATTTGATTGGGAATATTTTATTATATGTCCATAAATTTTTCTAAATTATTTTCTATAATTTTATTTATTATCCAATGAGTTATTAAATTCATTTTTAAACATGTATCACTATTTGTAAAATTGTTTAAATGGAATCTACTTATTATTCATTGAATGGGGTACTTATTTTCAATGGTGTGAATGGAATAATTGTTTTATCGTTTACTTTTTTAAATGGTTTTTTCTACTAACATAACTATTATTTTCCATTTTTTCTTCCTTTAAAATTTTCCATTGTTATTTCTAAAGATATAATTTTTTATTATAATTTGGTATTTTTTATATTTTAAATATATTGATTCAAAATTAAATATCTATTTTCATTAAGATATTTACCAATGATCTTGTTCAAGAATGTTAATCTTTTTAAATATACCATGATGAATCATTTTATTATTTAATTATATAATATTATGTTATTTTCCACCATTTGTCCTTGAAAATCAAATTATCATTTGGAATGCAGAAATTAATTACATTCTATATGAAACATTCTTCCAATAAAAAAAGTTATTTATTATTAATGCACATATTTAATATGTATTGTTTATTCATAAACGAAATTTATTATATATATTATGTTATGGGTATGAGATATAATTACATAACCCATTTATGAATTAGTTTGTTTCATGAGACAAATAAGTTGTCCTTTTAGAATAGGCCTTTTTCATTTATGTATTATGTCTTGCTATGAGGCCTTGATGGTATATTTAAGATTACCAAGATAAATCATTTTATCATTTAGAAATCAGTTATTATTATCAATGTGATTCTTTAAATATATATGATACCAATAGATAAAATTCATAATCAGTTGATTATATATATGAAATTATTTCATTATCATTTATTCCCCAAATATTTTTCATTCCATATCCATTCCTTTATAGCTTTTACTATACACATTCCCTTTCAAATCTTTTGAGTTAACCCCCTCTTTATGATTCCATTGTAAAGGTGTCTAATACGTATAAAATGGTATATATTGAAAGATATTATACAGTAAATAATTCAATTTTTAATGAAAATACATCAATCCCATTTATGTTTTCAACTATATTGTGACATTAAAGCATGTATATTGTTTTATATGTCTATAAAACTAATATATTCATTGATATGGCATCAAATATATATAGTTTTAAATCAATAAATTAACACAAGATCATTTATACAAGTTATTGTGTTGTTATAAGTACTCCTAGGAGATTTACTAATATACACTTGGAATATCATCATTCATGTGTCTGACATTATTGAAAAACATGTTCATCAACACTCAAGATTGGATATGATCTCCAAGGTCATATCTAATGTTTTCACTATTTTTAGGTCACAACATGATCATTGTATTCACCCTAGATAAATACTATGTAAAATATATCTACTACTAAAAGAACCCCTTTTTTAATGCCACATGACCATTAACTTCGCCCCCAATTGGAAATAGAAACACACAACCCACTAGGGGACCTACTCCCCTTATATACCACAATTATAGACTACACAATGATTATAAAAACATAGGGATAATCTCCCCAAATCCACCCTCACCTATCAAAAAAATTAATGTATTTTAACCCATCATAATGTAATAATTGTACTTCTGAATGATAGTGAATGGCTACACCAATAAAAAATATATACATGGAATCCCACACAACCCTATTGTCATACCATGGCCATATAACATCAAAATGTTCAATCATTTTAATCTTTCATATGTATGAATATATTCTAAATTGTTGTTTCTCATTAAGTATCTTATTAAGTTGGTATATTGTTTAAATGTGGTGAAATTGATGGAGAAGTGGATGTGATATGTGATGTTAACATTGTCAATGATTATAAACACATTGAAAAAATTATTAAAAAAATCACATTAATTTATTGAAAAATTTATATCATTACAATTATTACAAGTATATTTTGATATTTAAATTCCATTATGAGATGTTTGATATTTAAAATTTATCATTTTGATAGATTTTTATAGTTAAAAACACATAATAAGGGCCTAGTTTACAAAATTTAAACCCTTTGTACAAATAATTTTTGGTGACATTGAAATTCACCATTTCACGATGGTAGTGATAAAAACATAAATATTCAATAAAATTTCAATATTATTGAGTTTTTCATACAAATGAAATGACGCACCATAATAATTATGACAGTATTTTTTATGTCTAGGATTTTTGATGAAGTTAACTGGGTGGAACTGTGAGTGTGAAATTAAACCATAATGATTCAGGGACATTTCACAATAGAGGTGGCTAGAAAAATTTAATTCCCCTATAGAATTAAGGTTTAATTTTTTTCACAAAAATACATATTGATCATGCTATAATTTTTATTGGAGTTTAGGAGATGTAACATAACCCATTTGTGAAATTATATTATCATGTTTTTGTGTTCCATTTTTTCCATTAATGTCATTTTCATGTTTCCATATATAAATAAACACTATGATTAATTCAAAAATCTGGTTGCAATTGAATTTTTAATTTTCTTTCATGGGTGTCCAATGATCTATAAATTTCAATCCCTAAAGTCCCAAAAATATGTCATGGAAGAATGGAATGTTTGGGATGATATACTATCCCAATTTTAATTTTGATATATTTAATAAAATATTTTCATTTAAATTTACATTTCAAATACCAAAAATATTTGAAATTGAAAAATATTATTGTTTCATAGTAATGATAGTGTAGTATAGAGTAAGAATATAATTTCAATGTTTTGTTATATTATAATTTCTATTGTTATATAAACTTTTATGTTTAAGAAAATTATTCTCTTCATGGTTGAACAAGATTCAACTTTGGTGCTTAGGTTATTGTGGTTGAACTTTCATTCCCTCTATACAGCTGATCATGCCATCATAAAATGTAGAAGAACGCTTCACTAAGAGGTGAATATACTTCACAACTAGAATTCAGGGAAAATATTTGGTGGTATCCAATATTCTAGTGGTTTCTATGAATATATTTTTATTATATAATTTATCATTAAGTTATTATCATTGGATAGTAAGGATATTGTCAATGTGGAATCCAATTAAATTTACTACTAATCACCATAATGTTCATTTTATCTTGTATATTTATTTTAATAGTGAATACTTAATAATTTGAAATATGTAGAGTGTAATAGTGGTAGATGAAGAATAATAAAACTATTGAATTATAGAATTGGAGATGACCTTTATAAAAAACATATTTTGAAATAGAAATGTTAAGATCTGATGTTTTTTGATACCTATTAAGAAGAATAGAAATAAAATGGTATATAAGGGGATGTTTTATGATGTTAAACATTGAATAAAAATTAATTATTTATCATTATTTATTATTTAATAGTAATAAATAAAATATGTTTGTAGTTGTATAATGGTATTGATCGCTCAGTTTTTGATGACAATAATAGAGTTTGAAAAAATGAATAATAATTTATAGTAAATGATTTTGAAGTGATGTGTCTTATTGAAGGATTGATATTTTTTTCATGATGTATGTCTTTAGTAATTTTGTTTGACTATGTTCATGTATATTACATCAGTATGGAGACATTTATTATGTAAAATTATTTTCAGGATATATCATGATCAGTTATATACATTATGATTATTGAATCATTTAATCTTAGTTTTTATAGATAATTCCATGGATATAGTAATTTTTTTTAAAAAAACTATGTAATTTCATAATTCACATTGTCACGACCCGTCCCCCGAGGCACGTGTCGTAACTACCTCAATCCCGCCTTCCATAGGCCAGGGGCTGGCGACTATCACCAAAGGCGTAAATCCCTAAACTGGAAAGGAATTATCTTAATAACTACAACAAACAAAACCAAATAACATGTGGAAGAAAACTATAAGTTAAAACTGAATACAGAAGAATTGCTGGAAAGTAAAAGGTCTGGAAATACAAGACCAACAGTAAAGTACAAGGAATGGAGAAACAGGTACAACTAAAAAGACAAACTATGGGAAGGTGCCTAGCAGCTCCTGGATCGTCCACAACAAATCCAACCTGAAGGGTAGGTACATATTGCCTCCCCAGTTCTCAACATCAGACTGTCTCCTCCGTGTACCAACTCATCGTGAGGTCCACCTCTGATTACCGTCCATTCCTTGTACACTTTGCCTCAGTCAGCGATGTTCATCGTCTACATCCAAAAAATGAGCTGCGAGCATAGCCCGTGCATGTGTGAGTATAATGATACTCGGTTGGGAATCTGAGACCCTCACGGTCTGACAAAATCCACAAAGGATAAACCATAGTATAAAGATATTGTCACGAAGTATTAACCAACCCTAGTTAGGTATATTCCCATACATATTGCTAAGTTATCAATCACAGTCCAACTCCAACGCTCGAGCCCAATCATAAACCATACCAAAAAGGAATTAAGTCAATCACCATGTTGATAATGGTTGAAAGACATGACTCAGCTCACACAGGTATACAACTCATGAAGAGGGGTAGAGATGATTATATTTAGCCTCTAAATCATCTCCTCTGTCGATCCTACATAGGATCCTAGAACAATATCAAAGTTGTCAAACCCACGTAGGATCCTGGAATTGAAGTAGTCACTGTCGAACCCATGTAGGATTTCGGGATTGTAGTCATCACCGTCATTCCCACGTAGGATCCTGGTACATATGTCACAACTGTCAAACCCACGAAGGATCCCAGTACAGAAGTCATCACTATCAAACCCACGATGGAATCTGCTACAGAAGCTGTCACTGTTTAACCGACATAGGAAATTAGTATAGAGGTTACTTATATCGAACCCACGGAGGATCCCAGTACTGAAGTCGTCGTTGTCGAACCCACGGAGGATTCAGTCATATCATTCTCAGCCAGCCCTAGGGTTCTCGCTCACAGCCCGCACGATCCTGGGAAGGTCTGCTCCTCGAGCCATGTGTCGATACATAAACTATCATAAAGTCCTGAGTTGATATATCTCATAGTTCTGTGTCATCATAAGAAAGCCAATTCGACAGATGGTGTGTCAATCAGACGCCTGGCCTAAGAGCTATTGGCATTTTCTTTCCAAGGGGCCGGTTGGATTTTGGGTACAATCCAACCCAGCCATACTCTAACCTCATCCAAGTCTTTTTTTAATTATTCCTAAATTACTTTCTCATCAAAAGGAATCCATCTTAGTTGATGACAAATCAATCGAACATCCGGTCCGTAAGTTATAAGTGTTTCCGCTCTGAGGGTCCGAAAGGTTTCAAGTTCGAACCAACCCGGCCATACACAAACTTTTTCATAACCGAGAGTGTAATATACCAAACCGACCATCTTGATTCAAGGAACACTGCGCAACTAACGGTGCTTTGATCAAATGTCGTTTTCTTGTGTTATGGATGAAAAACTAAAAGGAGGCCGAGGAGGGGGTCTGGGTCCGGTCCGACCCGGCCCAACCCGCCCTGGGTTGGGCTGGACCGGGTTATCCCGACCCAGATCCAAGTCCAGCCCGATAGGGAACGGCCCATCCCACCGGGTGCGGCCAAGCCCTTTGGGCGCGGCCCGGCCCGATGGCTGTGGCTCGGCCCACATGAGGGCGGCTTCATCCATGTGGCAGGCGGCGTGACCCACGCGGCAGGCGGCTTGACACGGCGGTGAGCGCAGGCCGCATTGCATGACTCAGCCCGCGTGGCCGGCCCTGTCTTAGCCAGCTGGGCGAGCACATTCTCATGTGGTGTGCAGAACGGGGGGAGGGGAAGTGTAGAAATGGTGGCGCCAGCTAGAACCGCCCGACCTTCCCGGAACCCGCACACGGGTTCCGCTCCAGCGTCATGGACGGTGCGGCAGCGGACTTCCTCCGGCGAAGTAAGAGGGTTGCTGCCACCCCAAGGTGGCCGGCCAGAGCCGGCCTTCACCTCCGGTCACTGGAACCACCGCGCCGGTGACCCACACCGCCGCGCTCTTCTGTGGGCCATCAGAGTCGTTCTGGTGGACCGTTTTTCCTCCCTTCTGTGCCTATTGCTTTCTTGGGTCCTGCTCTTCACTGTGATAGCCTCAAATCACGGTTTCCATTACCTTCACTGATTTCCCATCAATCCATGCATCAAGATCGAATTAAAGGATGGTCTGAACCTGTATGTTAGCATGTGCCCTCTACGTTAGAGGCTCAAACAGTATTCTAGCTTATAATTGAACCTGAAAAACCCCCAGCTTAGTCTCTAACCCATCCCGAAATCAAAATCCGTTCTGCGGAACAACATGTTCGGGGGGTCAATTTTCAGTTGTTGTTTTTATCCATGGGAAAGGAAGAACACAAATGAATGGAATTAATCCCTGAATTCAAAGCCCAACCTCGATTGTCGTTGACCATTGACGAGTCGCGGAAAATGGACATTGCGTAAGATGGACGTCATTCCGTTTATGTCAGAAGGAGTAGATCCTGATGTAGTCGAGTCGATTCAACACCGTGGGTGTACTTTGTGGGCGGTGGTGCTTCCCTTCCTTGCTCTGGTTGATGAAGGTAGAAGGTTTTGCATGAAGTTCTTCGATATGTGGAGCATTTTTCATTGAAGAACGATGTTCTTTGTTGAGAGATTAGATGTTCTCCTTAGTTCTTATCTTCCTCCGTTCCACCAAAAGAATCCAACCAACATTAAAAAATAGGCTCCCTATTATTTTAATGTGCCATCAATTTCAAATAAATTCAAACAATAGAATTAATTAATAAAGATATTAATTAATTACTTTGGCACACTTAATGGGAGGACGAAGGTGGAGAGTTCACCCACTTTAAAGAAGAGTGTTGGATTTAATAAATTAAAGGGAGATTAAGGGGTTTAAGGGGAGTTAAAGGCTTAGGTGATGGTGTGGGCCCCACCACAAAATATCCTTCCATGGAAGGTTATGTGGGGGTGGGACCCACCTCCAACTTCCCATTGGAGAAAACAGCCACCACCCATATACTTTAACCACATTCAAATAAAAATGTGTTACACACAAATTATTATTTAATATTTAATTTTTAATTAGAAACCCCAATTTATATCTTCCATTCACGTTGAAATGAAACTGCTGTAAAGGACTACTTAAGAGAATATCGGCGTTGCGAGTTCATCGGTGCCCTCAGATTTCAATTATGAGCACCGGTTCAAATGATATAAAATCCTGCACGTACGTTTACTGAACGCACAAGATCAAAATATTATAAATTGATTCTGGGAACACCGAGACACAAAATCAAGCACCATCAGAATCCCCGGACTCGTAAAATTCCCACATACTTAAGAAATAACATTCACAGTATTTCTGGGTCTTTAAATTCTCCCCACATCAGGGCTTTACGTCCTCGTAAGCTACAACACACACTAAGGGAAAAAATGTTGTTATTGTGCACTGATCTGAGCCTCCCACTCCAATGTGCTCTCCTGGAGGTTCTCGTGCTGCCACCTAACATGCACCAGGGGAATCGACCATCCACATAGGACCTTCTCCTATCGATCCTCAATCTCCCCTGGAACCTACATGAAAGTCGCCCCGTCATCGATATCTAGCTCCCCGTGGTCGATGATGTGGGACAGATAGTGCACGTATCTTCTCAGCTGAGATACATGGAAGACATCATGCACTCAGTGCAACTGAGGTGGAAGGGTCAAGCGGTAAGAACTCTCTCCTAACCTACTGAGGACCTGAAAAGGTACAAATAATCAAAGAGATAACTTTCCGCCTCAGCTAAATCTCTGCATACCTCGTCAAGGTGAGACCCGTAGAGAGACATGGTCGCCATCATCAAATTCTAGAGGACTCCGTCTCCTATCAACATTAGACTTCTGTCTTCTCTTCATAGTATTTATCCGCTCATAAATGAACAGCGCTTCCTCCATGGTAGCTCATACCATATCTACTCAGTAGGAAGTTGGATGACTTCGGTCGACGATCACCCAGATTGATTCATATCGCCTGGACATATGTGTAAGACCCATCATGAAGTCCATGTATATCTCACCCCTCTTCCACATTGGGACCTCTAAAGGCTGAACCATGCCAGCTGGTAACTGATGCTCCGCCTTTACTTGCTGATAAGTGAGGCGTCGAGAGACAAACTCCACTACTTCCTTCTTCACACCTGGCCACTAGTGCTGTCATCAAAGGTCCTAGTACATCTTTACCAATCATGGATGTACCTCTAAAGGGGATGTATGGAACTCCCGCAACAGATTCTATTAATGTGCAACTGTCACTATGGTATGTCCTTTGAAAGGAATGACGTGATCCCCACCTTCAAAAAATACTTTGGGTGTCTTCCCTAAGGATATATGAGCACATCGTGTCTCATAGTCAGTGTCCCCATGTTGCACCTTCCTGACTCGCTGAAAAAGTGGGGAAGTGACTGTGAGAGACTGTAGAAAGGATGCTCCATCCCGATCAACAAATGATATCTGCAATGTGGCCAGCTGCTCCACTGCCTCTTCTAATAGCTGAATGCCTATTCTCCTACTGAGAGAGTCAATTATAACAATCCCCTTTCCAGGAGTATAGATTATCATGAGGTCATAGCCCTGGAGGAATTCAACTCATTGCCACTGTCTTAGGTTCAGGTCATTCTAAGAGAAGATATACCTGAGACTCTGGTGGTCAGAGTAGACTGCAAAGCATTCGCCCGATGAACTATGGCTTATACTAGCCAATTTAAAAGGACTCTTCTAAACCCTTCTTCACCCACGTCCTACAAGAGCTGCTAAGATTTATCCTTTTCCGATAAGAGAAATTTGGTCTCATCCCCAAGATGAACCATGCCCATTTCCTAATACATCCTATCCTGACATGAATGTTACAAATTCATGCCATGGACGATGTCATAAGGCCTCGACGTTACTACCATGAGATACAACTGTTACACTCACCTCCAAGGGTTGAGTCACACTGTCGGCATCAGTGTTTGGTCACTGTGTCTCATCCAGTAGGAATCATTAAAGTGAGATTCAGGCCAACAGTTTAATCCAGAATCTCTTAGTATTATCCATACAAAAGTTAGTAAATAAAACATGACAAGGATAAGTGTCTTTTATTACTACAGCTCAAATACATAGACACAAAGAAACCACAAACAAAGACATCAATGAAACTAGAAGCATCATGAACAAAGGAATATATTCTTGGAAATAGTTATGGTCTTATCCAACTACTCCCGGAGCACTATGGTCATAGGCCTTAGCTGCCTGAAGCTGAGCTCTCCCCTATCCACTCATTCCCTACAGTCTGGGTGGACCTCTTGGTGGTGGTGGTGGCAGGGCCTCGAAACGTCTTCCACCACACACTGCCCGACCAGCTACTCTGCCATGTCTGCTGACTCTGGGAGGACAACCATGGTCAAACCTATTCCCTTTCCTGGGAGGTCCATCTACTACCTTCTGCACTTCTACAGGGCAGGTCGGGAAGTCTCGAGCCATGTGACCCTACCCGTCGCTTGCATAGCACTGGCTGCTCCTCGTATGGCTAGGGCTGTCTCGTGTTCCCCACACAACCGAACCTGAGTCGTGTAGTTGAACACCTGTGGGTATGGTCCTCATGGACCCCTACTTCATCAGCCAACTTCTTGCTGTAGAAGACTCTAGTGTGTGTCGACTAGTGGTGGGTCTTACTACTAGAGTCTTCTCAGCAAGGAAACTCTCCACTAGGAGGGCTCGCTTCAATACCTCTGTCTGCGTCTAGATGTTGAGGGATATCATCAAAGCCCTGATCTCATGCTTGAGTCCCTGCTCAAAGGTTCAGGCCCTAGATAATGGGTCTCGTACCATATCTTTAGAGTAGTGAGAGAGGCCAGTGAACTTCTCTGAGTACTGAGATACTGTCTTTCTGCCATGTTGCAGATGAAGTAACTCATAAATCTGCACCGCATGAAGGGTGGCTGGTACAAACTCTACCCAGAATAGGCTCCCAAAGTCTATCCAGAGTAGTGATTCCTCATCATGCACCTGAAGCCTCAGGCTCCTTCATCGGCATGCTACTGCCTACAAGAGACTCACAGAAAGGATAACCATCAGGGCTGATGGTGTCCCAACCAATATGAAAACTCTCACAATAGCCTCCATCCAATCCTCAGCTGCCTGTTGGTCCGTATCACCACGGAACCATGGAGGTCTCTGGAACTGGAACTCATGCAACACACTCAGATGGTGTGCACTCTCATCTGCTGGATCTGGTGGTATGAGTGGCCCAGCGGGTAGTGGTACAGCTAGTACCTCCGCTATGATGGGGCCCTGCACCGAAGCCTCGTCGCACAGTGTTCTACCATCTCATACATAACTCAGAACCCTAGTTGGCATCCTTCATGGGGCCATCCCGAAAATAAATAGGTGATCCATGGTTAAAATAGTATACCTAGTGAGATGAAACAAAGTAATCACAAAGAAAACTTTTTCCAAGGAAAGACACATGCCATAATTGTATTCTTATATTGAGTATGAAGTTGGAAGTGAGAGTCTTAGTGTATGGATACGTCAGCCGCCGCACCGACACCAGTTTTTCTAAACTGATAACCACACCCAAAACACATAACACTATTTCTGTTAAAAGAATCAGAGTCCAAGTTCTACAATAGAACTGACTCCTCTGATACCAATTTGTCATGACTCTCCCCCCAGGGCTCGTGTCGTAACTACCCCAAGCCCGCCTTCCATAGGCCAGTGGCTGAAGAAAGCTCTAGGTAAAAACCGAATAATGAAGAAGTTCTAGAAAGTACAAGGGCCAGAAATAAAAGCCTAATAGTAAAGTACAAGGAAAGGACAAACAGGTACAACTAAAAAGAAAAATAGCTGGAAGGTACCTAGAAGCTCCTGGATCGTCCACCACAGATCCTACATGAAGGGTAGGTACAAATAGCATCCTCAGTGCTCCATGTCGGTCCGTCTCCTCCAGGTACCGACTCTTTATGAGGTCCACCTATGGGTACTGTCCAGTCCTCGTACACTCCAACTCGGTCAGTGCTATCCGTCGTCTGCATCCAACAAAATGAGGTGCGGGCATAGCCTGTTTAGGGGTGAGTATAACGATACTCATTATGGACCCTGATACCCTCAAGCTCTCACAAAATCTACAAATGATAAACCACAGTAGAAATATATAATCATGAAGTATCAAACAATCCTACTTAGGTATATGCCTACACATATACCTAAGTTATCAATCACAGTCCGGCTCCAACTCTCGAGCCCAAGCACAAACCATACCACAAAGGAAGAAAGTCAATCACCATGTTGATAATGGTTGAAAGACATGACTCATCTCACATAGGTATACAACTCACGAAGAGGGGTAGAGATGATTAGATGTAGCCTCTGAACCATCTCATCTGTCGAACCCACGTAGGATCTTGGAACAATATCAGCGCTGTCGAACCCACATAGGATCCTTGAATAAGAATTAGTCACTGTAGAACCCACGTAGTATTCCAGTACTGTAGTCATCGGTGTCGATCCCACATAGGATCCTGGTACAGAAGACACTACCGTCGAACCCACGGAGGATCCTAGTATTGAAGTCATCACTGTCGAACCCACGTAGGAGTCAAGTACTGTAGTCATCATTGTTGAACCCACGTAGGATCCTGGTACAGAAGTAACTTTTGTCGAACCCATGGAGGATTATGGTATAGAATTCATCATTTTCGAACCCACAGAGGATTTTATCACCTCAGTCACAGCCAGCCCTAGGGTTCCTGCACACAGCACGCTCGATTCCGTGAGGGTCTACTCCTCGAGCCACATTTCTATAAATCAACTATCATAATGTCTTGAGGTTATGTATCTGGTAGTTCTATCTCATCATAAGGAACCGAACACAAAATTCAGTGTGTCAATCAGATGCCCGGTCTGAGAGCTATTGGCATTTCCGTTCCAAGGGGTCGGTTGGATTTCGGGTACAATCCAACCCGACCATACTCCAACCTCATTTGAATGTTTTTTGGAGTATTATGAAAGAAACATATAATCAAAAGGAATGCAACTTAGTTGATGTCATGTCAATCGAGCGTCCGATCCTTAAGTTATAAGTTTTTCCGCTCCGAGGGCCCTGTTGGTTTTGAGATCGAACCACCCCGGCTGTATCCAAACATCGCCAGCACCTTGAGTGTGATATAATGAAACGATCGTCTCAATTCAAAGAATCCTATTCAACTGACGTTACATTGATCAGAGGTCCATACCTCATGTTATGGGCAAAAAACCAAATGGAGTCCGAGGATGGGGGTCTGGGTCTGGTCGGACCTAGCCCAACCCGCCCTGGGTCGGTCCGGACCGGGGCGACCCAACAATGATCAAAGTCCGGCTAGGCGGGTGTGGCCTGGCCCAGTGGGAGCAGCCTGGCCCAATACGACGGCTGCGGCCCGGCCCACGCGGCTGTCGGCCCGGCCCGCGCGGCAGGCGGCCCGTCCCTGTGGCGGGCGCGGCCCGCGCGACACGGCTCATCAAGAGCGGCCGACCGCGGATCGGCCAGCTGGACGAGTGCATTCGTGCGTGGCGCACGTAGCAGAGGGGGGGGGGGGTAGTCTCATAAAGGCAGCGCCAGCTGGTGCCACCGGGCCTTCCCGGAACCCATAAGCAGGTTCCGCTTCACAACCACAGCCAGGGCGCAGTGGCCTTCCACCGGCAGCGCGCGAGGGGTGCCGCCGCACTGGAAAACTGTGCTTCCGCGCTCTTCCAAAGGCCCCCAAAGTCATTCAAGTGGTCCGTTTTGCCTCTCGTCTATGCCTACGACCACCTCGGGTCCTTCTCTTCACTACGACGGCCTCAAACTAGGGTTTTCGTTTTGTTCACCCATCGTCGATCAATCCGCGCATCAAGAATGAATTGGCGGAGGGTCCGGACATGTTCGTTAGCCCGCACCCTCCTCGTAAGAGGCTCAAACAGTATTTTGGCTTATAATTGAACCAGAAACAAACCCCAACATAATCTCTAACCCATCCCAAAATCAAGATCTGTTATGCAGATCGACATGTTCAGGGGGTCGATCCGCGGTTGTTGTGTTTATCCAAGGAAAAAGAAGAACTTAAATGAAAGGAATTCAACGTCAAATTCAAAACCCTACCTCGATTGTTGTTGACCTTTGACGAGTCGCAGAAAATGGACGTCGCAGAAGACGGGTGTCGTTCCGTCTACGTCGGAAGGAGTAGAGCCGGTTGTAGTCGAGTCGAGTCGACACCGTCGATGTACTTCATGGGAAGTTGTTCTTCCCTTCCTATCTCTGGTTGAATAAGGTAGAAGGTGTTGTTTCATGTTCTTCGAGATGTTTAGCGTTCTTCGTTGAAGAACAACATTCTACGTTGAGAGATTAGAAGTTCTCCTTAGTTTTTCTCTTCCTCTGTTCCACCAAAAAAAACCAACAAACATAAAATAATAGGCTCCCTATTATTTTAATGTGCCATGAATTTCAAATAAATTCAAACACTCAAATTAATTATTGAGGACATTGATTAATAACATTGGCACCCTTAATGGGAGGGGGAAGGTGGAGAGTTCAACAACATTAAAGAAGAGTGTTGGCTTTAATAAATTCAAGGGAGTTTAAGGGGTTGAAGGGGAGTTAAAGGGTAAGGTGCTCGTGTGCCCCCCCCCCCCCCACACACAATATCCTTCCATGGGAGGTTATGTGGGGGAGGGCCCCACCTCCAACATCCCATTGGAGAAAACAACCACCATCCAAAATACATTAAAAACCTTCATATAAAAATGTGTTTCACACACATTTCTATTTCATCATTAATTTTTAATTAGAAACCCCAATTTATAACATCCATTCACGTTGAAACGCAACTGCCATAAATGCCCCCTTATGCGAGTACCGACGTAGTGAGTTCAACGGTGCCCTCATATTTTAATTCTGAGCACTAGTTCAAGACATATAAAATCATTCATGTACGTTTACTGAACATACCCAAACAAAAATTTAGAAATTGTTTTCGGGCACACCGGGCCTCAGAATCAGGCGCCGTCAGAAACAGTGGACTCGCAAAATTTTCATGTATTTAAGATAAAATTTTCCTCAGGATTTCTAGGTCTTTACATACACAATGACTATTTTTATTGAAGTATTAATAATGTGAAAATAAAAAACACGTTCATTAATGATGAATATTCTTAAATGGTGTATTATTTTATAAAAAAACGGTTTCTCCCCATCTAAATGAATTATTGATTATCATGGTAACTATTTTTATTTTTATTTCCAAATATTAGAATATTATTTTTTAAATTTTTTCTTTCTAAAAAGAAATCCTATTTCATATTTGGATCTGAATTTTAACCACTTTTTTAGGTGTAGTCGGTCCAAAATTTTATGATCATAATGGGGTATATATAGTCTTTAAAAATAATTGGAATTTTAATGTTCCACAGTATGAATAATAAAATATAGAGATATTTTATGTTTCTCTACTTATTAACCATGTGTTTATAATTTCATGAAGTTAATAAAATGGGTATGTTCCCCATGTTGAAAATTATTAAATGATAATGGATGATAGAAAGAATATAACAAATTATTTTTAATCAGTTAATGAAATTATATTATCATATTATGATCATGAATTCCTTAAATTCATAGTTATTTAAATATAAAATTCATATGGAATAATTTTAAAAATATATAGAAATTAAAAATAAAAAAATAATCTAGACAATATATTTACGGTTTTATGGATGAGGATATTAAAAAAATGTTGATAAATCTATTGATGACTCATATAGAAGAGTCAATGAAGAAATGATCCCCATTATAGGTTTTTGAGAGGCTCTGGAAGTTATTATGATTTTAAAAAAATTTATATAGTTATTTATATAATTTTGATGATAATGTATAAATTCATGTACATTATTGCATTGAAATAATTTCATAGTATCATTAGTGGATGATTATGATTTCTTATGAAATTGGAAATGAAATCTCTCTCTAGAATAAAGTTATTGTTAAAAAAAATACATCCTTAAAATAAATGTGGAATGATAAATAAAATAATAATAGAATGTGTAATCAATGAATTAGGATTTTCTAGAATCTGTTTTCACAAAGATTGGAAAGTTAGTGGCATTCATATCAAGAATATTTTAGAATGTTAGTGAAATGTATTGAGGTAAACTATCATTAAATTATCTCAATTATAGAGTTATTTGAAATTTCATTTCTATTTAAAAAATATAAGGAAATTTTGATAAATATGTTATTTCATCAATAAGTTTTAAAAATAATTAATCATCATATTTTATGAAATAAATAAATTCTTTCAATGTTAATTGTAACATTTTTTCAAAATAGAAATAAGATAATTTTTTATAATTAATATCCCAAAATTCAAAAATACGAACGTTGTATTTGATAACATATGAGATTAAAAACACCAATAATAGAATAAAATATATCACTATAAGAATCTACGATATATTTATTTTTAAATATATTATTCCACTTCAATTGCTTTCTTTACACACGACATTGAGTTTAAACAAAACATCATATATTAATAAAATATTGTTATTTAATTTGATATTTATCACCTATATGTTAAAATGGGTTGAATGAAAAGGATCATATAATTTATTAAAATATAAAATTAATAAAATTTAATTGGTTATTTATTGATTATAAATAATAATATTATCTTTCAAAGAGAAACCAATGTCTTCGAAAAAATTTATTTTGTGAAAAGAAGATTTAATCAATATTTGCATACATAATTTAATAATATTTTTTTCAAAAATGGAAAAATTATTTCAAAAAATTAATTTTTGAAATCACCATATAAAAATTATAATATATTGGCTTTTATTGGATTTACTTTGAAATGTTTTTTATTTTTCGATGGATAGTGAATTTAATGATGTCTAATTAAAGACATCATATTAATTGAAATAGTTATAACTATAAACAAAATATTTATCTGGTTATAAAGTAAATTTCTTTCAATTTTATAATAATTTATACAATTTAGTTTATTGGAATCCTTTTAATATTGGGGTTTTATATAAAAACTCGTTTTATTATAGACATTTTCTATTTAAAATCATGCTTTCTCATCGTGTTAGAGGGATTAATATTAAATTAAAAATTTCCACTTCCATTAAATAAATTCCGAAAAAATATATTTGAGATTTACAATAGGAATAATATATATGTTCTTGTGACATAAATATTTTTAGTAAAATAAATAGTGACATATGTAATGAAAATTAACTACCATGGTTAAAGTAAAATTTTATTTTTTCAAGGGAAAACAGGAAATAAAATTGTCAATTTAATCAATAAATTTGTATAAATCCCATTTTTAAGACATATATCAACATTATAACTTCTAAATTAGTTAATTTTCCATTTTTTAATCTATTGGAATGATAAAAATGTTGGTGTGCTTGAATCGTTTAAAAAATTTACATATATGCCACAGACATAACATATAAAGGACACCAATTATCCTCTCTACATCACAACATCAAACAAAATTGGTTTGGAAATTACCATCCCAAATCACTTCACTAATTCCATAATATCTTCCTAGAATATTAATTTTTGGTAGAATGATAAAATATGATGTATTTTGTGTAATCTTATGTAAGATACATGAATATGAGGTAAGGTTGTTCAGTGCATTTTTTTATTTTATTTATAACTTGGACCTCTTATATTCATACTAAACCGTGATTATATGATAAAATCAACATTGTAAATTTTGTTTTAAATTTTTTATATTGTGTTAATAACCTAAAACCACTTCATTTTCCATTAAATTAGAATGAAAATCATCATTTGTGTTAATAGTGGACTACAGCCTCACGAATAGATGTCACACTTCTTCCATTACCACCAGTAATGGATAAGAAATATTATGTATAAAAATTATATATATGTTATTTTTTACATAATTTTATATATTTGGTAATTATAACATATAATAATGTTCTTAAAATACTTATTTATGATATATTCTATCTTTCTTTTTCTGTATGGCGGACGACTAAATATCTAAGTGATGTGATTCATTTTACACAATCACTTTTCCAGGAATTTAATAAGGATAGATTTAATAACTATATGTGATATAACTAAAATAATTATGATATTCATGAAAATTTTCTCATTCTGTAGGAATAATATATATATATATATATATATATATCAATTTCTTTCTTATCTTTTCACTCAATTAAAGATGATAATGTTGTTCATGTACGTGTGGAATACTGCCTTCACGAAATGATCAGAATCTATTTTTATAACCACACCACATGGATGGTATATGATGAAATATATAAAAAATACATTATATATGGTATTATGATCATTCTAAAAAAGTAAAATATTATATACCTCCTTTCATTAATGATCATTGAAAAATGAAAATGTTACACATACGAACCTACAAAATACTATCTCCATGATCATAAATTACATCATTTATAAAAAATAATATTTTAAAATTGATCATAAATTAATAATTGTTGTATAAATATGATAATTATTTCACTAATATTATTCCAGGGATGGATATATTTTATAATTTGTCTCAGAACTGTAACATTCACAACAAATCATGTTTAAAAACATGAATTATTATTAACAAACATGTGATAAGTTGTTATAAAAAGAGATAATATGATATTATAAAATATTAATATGTTTCTTTTATAGGGTAATAACATGTATAAAACCACAATAATGTAGTTTAAATTATGTTCAATCTAAAGAAATCCTGATGTAAATGATTTTATCTCAATTTCATTTCATTGTGGTATATTGTAATGTTATGCATCTAATTACATTTATATGGTGTATATATGATTTATTTTATATTTAATATCATGAATAATACTTTATTAATAGTATTATATATTTTAATTTGAATTATTTGGATTATTGATAATTGAATTATGTGTTACCACGTGGTAACCAATTTCATAAGTCAATTTATTTTTGATTGATTAATATTAATTTTTCATAGTCAATGATATTATAATATTATATGTGTAATGAATATCGAATAACTATTTTATTATTTGTGATGACCCAGACCCCCCCCCCCTTGGTCCCTTCCTTTGCCAAAATCCGGATCCTTAAAGGGTGCCGATCGGTGAGACTGATCGGTGCGACCGATCGGTGAGACCGATCGGTGCGACCGATCGGTGAGACCGGCCGATGTCGCCCGGCCTTGCCAAGTTGTTCCAGTAACGCTCTTTTTTCGAAAATAGGGTTTTAAACCCTATTCTGCCTTGTTAAAAAATATCTTGGAAATCCGAAACGCGCACAAAGGTTTTAATTAAATGCTTCATTAATTCATGGGTCGGTTTAAACCACCCAGCGCCTTTAATGATGAGTCAAGCCACGTGGTCAACCCACGACTCCCTCGTCTTACGTGGTTTTGTGTTTTCATCCCAACCGTCCCCAGCTCTTATAAATTAAGGGTTAGGTCGTGGCTTCCCCCTTCTTCGATCGTGGCTCTTCGGGTGCATCGGGACCGCCGCGTCGTTATCCGTAAAGTTCCGCGCCCCCGGCCTAAACGTCGATCATCTATCAACAAGTAGGGAATTCCTTTCGTCTCTCACATCTGTGTATCATGCGGGGCGGGCGTTATTCTTGTCCTTATGGAATGGGTTGAACCAAACCTAAATGAAGATAATAAACGGAGTTCTAAAGAAAGAAGGGGAAGGGGTTATGATCGTTGTTATGCTTTATCCTGTGATCTTTCCTTTTGTTGTACTGGTTTATGTTTCTGAAAATTGAGGCTGTTGGTGGTCGTTGTATGTGCACTGATGAATCCCCTCGTGATGTTTTAAACGGGTTACTGAATTTGTGAACTCCTGCTGTGAAAATTGGTTAATCACGTACATCCGGCTGAATAATTGAAAGCACCAGGATCAACCCTTCTTTGATAATTCCCAGTTAGAACACACGGATTTGGAAATCATGGAGTGTGTTAATTCGTTTAAATCTGAAAATCCCTGACTGTGTTGGTAGTGGTGGTTGGTTTTTTTCCTTTCGGGCCGACTGCTGGAAATGTGGGAGGGGATGGGATACCCTGTTCTTTTATACTCTCCGTGGTTGTATGAATTTGGGGATGGGATCTCCTGTTGGTATGGTTTCGGTGGTTGTGAGTTTTAAATACGAGTGGTCACTTAAAATATCACAAATTAGGGAGAGATCCTCTGTTAACGAAACTGGGTGTGAGTGTTTTGGTTGATCTATGCTTTTGATGCTTTCCTTGGTTATGCTTGTGGTAGTTGCCCAGTAGTGCTTAAAATCATTTGAAAATTTTAACTGAACGTGAAACAAAAATTGGGACAAATGGTTTTGTGGGCAAGGGTCGTGAACTGTGACTCAGACGCAGTGGTGTCGTGTTTTGTAGGTTGGCTAGGAAAACCTAAGTTTTGGGTGAGTGTTTGTTACCTATATCTATACTTGTAGCTTTGTGTTTCTTATTCGCGCCCCACCCAAGTTGAGCACTTAGTGCCGAACACCCCCATTTATGAGGGAAGGGTGTTTTTTCCAACACTATTCTTAGTGGCTGGTTATTAGCTCCTTTTCTGCTCCCTTTCCCGGATAGCCCAAGTATCTTCGAGCAGGCTGTGATGGCCTGAAGTCCATTATTAGCCCAAGAACCATCGGGCGGGGTGTCGTGGTGGTTGGCCAGGTGTGTGCGGCAGGTGGTTTCCCAAGTGTCTTCGGGATGAGGCCCAGGTGTTTTCAGGCGTGACAGTTGATCCTCTAGCCCAGGTGTCTTCGGGCGTGGTTACGTGAGACAGTTGAGGCCCAGGTGTGTGCGGGCGGGTTTTCAGCAGTGGGACTGCGTGCGGTTGAGGCCCAGGTGTGTGCGGGCGGGTTTTCAGCAGTGGGACTGCGTGCGGTTGAGGCCCAGGTGTGTGCGGGCAGGTTTTCGGCAGTGGGACTGCGTGTGGTTGAGGCCCAGGTGTGTGCGGGCGGGTGTGGCAGTGGGACTGCGGTGAGAATGGCGGGATTGGTCCGATGCGTAGGATGTCTCAATAACCAGTGGGAAAGTGGCGCGGGGTACCCAAACATCGATGTGCTCTTATATATATATTACTTGACTTGCGTTATTTGGGGAGCGAGCCTTGGTGAGGTCTGGGATGGATAGTTTGCCTTGTTAGGTGTTTGGTTTACTCTTTCTCACGGGACTTTAGTACGTTCCCCCACTTGTGCACGAGAGTCTTAGTATCTTCCCTACTGAGTGTACTTGTATGCTCACCCTACATATATAAAACTGCTTTTAGGTTTCCGGGAGGACTACCAGGGCCGTGCGGGACCCTACTAGTCGGGCAGTTGGAGTTGTTGCAGTTGTTGTTCTCTTGTTTTCTTTGGCATTGTACTTTTGAGCTTCCTTGTACTTGTACCTCGTTATAAAAATTGTTTAAACATGCATGTGGACTTGGTTTGGGTTTATTTATATACACTTGTTCTTCTCCCTTTTTTGTGGTTGACTTGTCCTTTTTCCCGATCCTAAATAATAAAAAGGGTAATGCCTTCCATTTACGAGAATTTTCTATACCCTTGGTGCTAGTCGCCACTCCGGGACCTATTGAAGGTGGGTTTCGGGGGTCATTATCTCTCCTTCAACTTAAAGAAGGAAGGGCCTGGCAATCCGCTGACTCTTCCCTCCTTTTGGTGAAGGCGGGTCGTGACAGAATGGTATCAAAGGGGAGGTTGGGTTGAGAGATAGGACGGAGTCTGGAGTTAGGAACAGTGAGGATTGCATGGGGTGGTAAGGCAACGGTGTTGGGTGACCTTGGAGCGTGAATTAGGCCAGGTAAGACCGGCTAGGACACGGGATTTTAGGGCCCCCCGTGATCTGATGCAAGGACTCTGGACCTACCGAACGACCAAGTGAGGCCACATTGATTGCAGGGTAGAGACCCTAGGAAAGGTACATGCATCATAAAAGACTTGTGTTCTTATGTTTCTGGGATGTCTTGGGAAATTAAGAATAAATTAAATCTTAATAAGTTTTATGAACGATTTTCTTTGCACTACTGGGCTTAGGCATTCCTTGTTTACCTTGCAGCTATGGCACCTGGAAGGCGACCACGTGTGGTACAGGCGATCGAGACTCCTGAGACTACTTTGGCTAATCGGCAGAGAGCTGATCAGGAGGAAGAGGACGACCAGTGGCAGAAGACTCTTCGAGCCTTCCAGCAACAGGCCCTCGAGAAATATGAGGGCAGCACCTCCGATATGAAGACGGAAGGCTGGCTGGAGGAGCTAGTCATAGCCTTCGGCCTGATTCGGGCCCCGACTAAGTACTGGGTTCCTCTGGCTGTTATCCAGATGCGAGGAGCGGCACGTCAGTGGTGGATGCTTCACCTGGGGAGTAGGAAAGAGTCTGAGGTTGCCTGGGCGGATTTCGAGAAGGAGTTCCGGGCGGAGTTTCTCTCCTCGACAATGAAGGCAGAGAAGAGGCAGGAGCTACTCTCCCTCCAGCAGGGGAGCATGTCCGTGAGGGAACTTGGAATCAAGTTCAAGGACCTCCTGCGTTTTGCTCCGGACCTCTTTCCCGATGAGGAGTCTCGGGAAAGACGTTTGGAGGAGGCGCTCCGACACTCCCTCCAGTATGCTGTTACCCCCTTTACCCTTCCGACATACTTAGAGGTCCAGAAGAAGGCCGAAGTGGTGGAAAGGATGCATGCTCTGGGCGGAGTTTCACGAGAAGGGATCCAGCTGGGACCATCGAAGGGGAAGGCCGTCTGCACCAGGCCTCCAGCATCGGGACCCTCCAGGTTCCGACCCGCAGGGAGCAGACCGCAGCAGTTTCAGTTTCGATCCCCTGGCCCACGTTCTTTCCTTTCAGGCTCAGGACCACGGTGCTTCATCTGCGGAAGCCCTGGACATCTCCGGAGTCAGTGCCCCGATCGGGTGCAGTACAGCAGTGGCAGTCACCCCCAGCATCCGCCGCAGCAGCAGTATCCAGCCAGACCCTTCCAGCAGCAGCAGCAGGGACAGCAAGCTCCCGCTCCTCCGCAGGCGGGCGTTGGAGGAGGAGGCCGACCTCAGGGCGCTCCCCAGGGACCTCGACCAGGGCGTGGTCGGGGAGGTGGCCGACAGCCGAGGGGCAGGGGAGCTGGGCGTGGACAGTTACACGCCACAGAAGCAACAGTTCCAGCAGGGCCAGAGGTTGTTCGAGGTACGATCAGTGTGTTTAGCACTCTTGCTTATTCTTTGTTCGATACCGGAGCTTCGCACTCCTTTGTTGCACCCAGTCTAGCCCGTGCCTTGGGTCTAGATGCCGAGAGACTTCCAGTGCCCCTGGTGTTGAGCACACCAGTTGGAGGTCAGAACGACTTTCTGTTCATTTGTCGGGGATGTAGACTGATGTTAGGGCCACATCAGTCAGTTAGGGATCTCCTTCTGCTACAGATTCAGCCGTACGATGTCATCCTAGGCATCGACTGGCTATTTTCTGTGTGCGCCGTCATCGACTGTTTCCGAAGGAGGGTGGTGTTCTCAGGTTTGGACGGCCAGCGTGTTACTTTCACCGGCGAGCGGAGCTGTCCGAAGGGAAACAGGAGGGAGGAACCTATCCTCTCCTTGTTGACCGAACTGACGATAGAATCAACAGATGCGGAAATGGTGGAAGTACCAGAGATCGTTCGTGAATTTATCGACGTCTTTCCTGAGGAGGTGACGACTCTACCCCCTCGACGTGATATCGAGTTCGGGATAGACCTGCAGCCCGGCTCTCGACCAATCTCGATGGCTCCTTACCGGATGGCACCTTCAGAGCTACGGGAGTTGCGGATACAGATTGACGATCTGATGAAGAGGGGTTATATCCGTCCGAGTGCATCGCCATGGGGCGCTCCAGTCTTGTTTGCAAGGAAGGCGGATGGTGGGATCAGGATGTGCATCGATTACTGGAGGCTGAATCAGGTAACGATCAAGAATCTCTACCCTCTTCCGAGGATAGATGATCTTTTCGACCAGCTGAAGGGGGCAGGATGGTTCTCGAAGATCGACCTGCGATCCGGGTACCACCAGCTGAGGGTGAAGGATAGCGACGTCCCGAAGACGGCATTCAGGTGCAGGTATGGGCACTTCGAGTTCGTGGTCATGCCCTTTGGTGTTACGAACGCCCCGACCGTGTTCATGGGGCTTATGAACTCCATCTTTCGGGAGTACCTGGATCACTTTGTGGTGGTATTCATCGACGATATCCTGATCTATTCAAGGTCAGAAGAGGACCATGCAGAGCACCTGAGGACAGTTTTGGAGGTCCTCCGACAGCACCAGCTCTATGGGAAGTTGTCAAAGTGCAAGTTCTGGGCACGAGAAGTGCACTTCCTCGGGCACGTAGTGTCTGAGCAGGGAGTAGCAGTCGACCCATCAAAGGTTGAGGCAATTGTTTCTTGGGCAGCACCCAAGAATGTGGCGGAAGTTCGGAGTTTCCTCGGACTGGAAGGCTACTACCGGAGATTCGTACCCAACTTCTCCCGGGTAGCAGCCCCTTTGACGGCTTTGACCAAGAAAGACCAGGTTTTCGTGTGGAGCGAGCAGTGCGAGTCATCCTTCAGCTACCTAAAAGAAAATCTGGTTAGTGCCCCAGTGTTGGGATTACCAGAAGAAGGGATGACCTATGAGGTATTCTGTGATGCTTCAGGACATGGCCTGTGGTGCGTTTTGATGCAGCAACAAGGGGTGATCTCTTACGGGTCCAGGCAGCTACGCCCCCATGAGCGGAACTATGCCACCCATGACTTGGAGCTTGCAGCAGTAGTGTTCGCATTAAAGCTGTGGCGACATTACCTATTTGGGGAGCGCTTTGTGGTCTTCACCGATCACAAGAGCTTTCTCTATATCTTCTCCCAACGTGACTTGAACTTGCGACAGCGGAGGTGGGTCGAGTTTCTCCAAGACTACAACTTTGAGATCTCGTACACTGAAGGTAAGGGAAACGTTTTGGCTGATGCCCTGAGCAGGAAGCCGCATCAGGAAGTGGTTCGGGAATCTGCTGATGCTTGGAAGGCGATGGGGGAGTTGGCTGCCTTGCACTTGGACGCAAGGGTGGAAGGTGCTAGAGGCTGTTTGTTTCAGATGACGGTACAGTCCTCTTTGTTGCAGCAAGTGGAAGAGTCTCAGTGGGGAGACCCTGAGGTGGAAGTGTTGCGGGATCGTGTCGATCAGGGGAACGCTCCGGAAGGATGGTCGGAGGACAGCTGACATCAGATGCTCTTTCATGGGAGGTTGTTTGTTCCAGAGGTGATGCGTGATGAAGTCCTTCGTGAGTTCCATAGCTCAGCCTTGGCAGTACATCCGGGTGTTTCGAAAATGTACCAAGGCCTGAGGGGACAGTTTTGGTGGCCCGGGGTGAAACGGGCAGTGGCAGAGTTCGTGGCTAAATGCCTGGTGTGTCAGTAGGTGAAGGCTGAACACCGTGTTCCTTGTGGTCTGTTGCATCCTCTAGATGTTCCCGAGTGGAAGTGGGATGACGTCTCGATGGACTTCGTCACGGGACTACCCAGAGCTCAGGGCGGGCATGATGCTATCTGGGTAGTGGTGGATCGATTGACAAAATCTGCTCACTTCTTGGCTATCAAGGAGTCAGGACCTGTGAGTACCTTAGCACAGAGGTACGTGGATGAGGTGGTGCGTTTGCATGGAGTTCCGAAGACTATCGTCTCAGATCGGGACACTCGGTTCACCTCACGAGTCTGGAAGGGGTTACAACATGCTTTTGGCACCCAGCTGTGCCTTAGCACTGCTTTTCACCCTCAGACTGATGGACAGACAGAGCGGACTATCCAGACATTGGAGGACATGCTGCGATCATGTGTTCTGGATTTCGGAGGATCACGGGTACGACACTTGCCCTTAGTAGAGTTTGCCTACAACAACAGCTTCCACTCTACTATCAGCATGGCCCCTTTTGAGGATTTGTATGGAAGACCATGTCGTTCACCCTTATGCTGGGCAGAGGTTGGTGGGACTGGTAATCTTGGACCAGAAGTAGTGCAGAGCACCACGGAGAAAGTCCAGCTAGTGCGGGAGAGGATGAAAGCAGCTCAGGATCGGCAGAAATCTTATGCTGATCGTCGGAGGAGGCCCTTGGAGTTCGAGGTGGGAGATCATGTGTTCTTGAAGGTTTCCCCTCGACAAGGGCAGCGGAGGTTCGGAAGGGGGTGTAAGCTCTCCCCTAGGTTCATCGGACCTTTCGAGGTGCTGAAGTGAGTTGGCGAAGTGGCATATCAGCTGGCCCTACCACCTCAGTTGGAGAGGGTCCATGACGTCTTCCATGTCTCCCAGCTTCGTCAGTACTTACATGATGGCTCTCATGTCATCAACTGGGGAGAGATAAATGTTGGAGAAGATGCGACCTTCGAGGAACGACCAGTCAGGATCGAGGATCGCAAGGAGAAAGTGCTCCGCGGACGAACCATCGGCTTGGTTCGTGTGTTGTGGAGACATGGCGGCCTCGAAGAGAGTACGTGGGAGAGGGAAGCACAGATGTGTGCCCAATACCCCGAGTTGTTCTGAGCTTTGAACCTTTGGTGCCTGTTGTGACAGAACGTTTGACCTTTTTGGCTATGAAGTGTACTAGTTCCTTTCCTCTGTTATGTGTGGAAAGCCCCGGCTAAAGGGAAGGGGGAACCCAACCCCTAATCAAGACGCATTAAGGTGGATGCGATTAAACCCGTGCGGGCGAGTCAGTGCCGCCCAAAGCGGATAATATCGTGACATGGGGGAGGGGAACTCCCCAAACCCACATGACCGGGCGGTTTGGCGTGGTATGTTTCTTGGTTCTTGACAGGGGAGTGTTTTCAATTAGCGGGGGTCCACTCCTAAGAGGTATCTTGGAAGATGGTTGTTCGGATCCTCTCTTTCCTTCTGGTTTGTTTTGATTCTCGGGGACGAGAATCATTTAAGAGGTATCTGATGTGATGACCCAGACCCCCCCCCCCCCTTGGTCCCTTCCTTTGCCAAAATCCGGATCCTTAAAGGGTGCCGATCGGTGAGACCGATCGGTGCGACCGATCGGTGAGACCGATCGGTGAGACCGATCGGTGAGACCAATAGGTGCGACCGATCGGTGAGACCGATCGGTGAGACCGATCGATGAAACCAATCGGTGCGACCGATCGGTGAGACCGATCAGTGAGACTGGCCGACGTCGCCCGGCCTTGCCAAGTTGTTCCAGTAATGCTCTTTTTTTCGCAAATAGGGTTTTAAACCCTATTCTGCCTTGTTAAAAAATATCTTGGAAATCCGAAACGCGCACAAAGGTTTTAATTAAATGCTTCATTAATTCATGGGTCGGTTTAAACCACCCAGCGCCTTTAATGATGAGTCAAGCCACGTGGTCAACCCACGACTCCCTCGTCTTACGTGGTTTTGTGTTTTCATCCCAACCGTCCCCAGCTCTTATAAATTAAGGGTTAGGCCGTGGCTTCCCCCTTCTTCGATCGTGGCTCTTCGGGTGCATCGGGACCGCCGCGTCGTTATCCGTAAAGTTCCGCGCCCCCGGCCTAAACGTCGATCATCTATCAACAAGTAGGGAATTCATTTCGTCTCTCACTTCTGTGTATCATACGGGGCAGGCGTTATTCTTTACCTTATGGAATGGGTTGAACCAAACCTAAATGAAGATAATAAACGGAGTTCTAAAGAAAGAAGGGGAAGGGGTTATGATCGTTGTTATGCTTTATCCTGTGATCTTTCCTTTTGTTGTACTGGTTTATGTTTCTGAAAATTGAGGCTGTTGGTGGTCGTTGTATGTGCACTGATGAATCCCCTCGTGATGTTTTAAACGGGTTACTGAATTTGTGAACTCCTGCTGTGAAAATTGGTTAATCACGTACATCCGGCTGAATAATTGAAAGCACCAGGATCAACCCTTCTGTGATAATTCCCGGTTAGAACACACGGATTTGGAAATCATGGAGTGTGTTAAGTCGTTTAAATCTGAAAATCCCGGACTGTGTTTGTAGTGGTGGTTGGTTGTTTTCCTTTCGGGCCGACTGCTGGAAATGTGGGAGGGGATGGGATCCCCTGTTCTTTTATACTCTCCGTGGTTGTATGAATTTGGGGATGGGATCTCCTGTTGGTATGGTTTCGGTGGTTGTGAGTTTTAAATCCGAGTGGTCACTTAAAATATCACAAATTGGGGAGAGATCCTCCGTTAACGAAACCGGGTGTGAGTGTTTTGGTTGATCTATGCTTTTGACGCTTTCCTTGGTTATGCTTGTGGTAGTTGCCCAGTAGTGCTTAAAATCATTTGAACATTTTAACTGAACGTGAAACAAGAATTGGGACAAATGGTTTTGTGGGCAAGGGTCGTGAACTATGACTCGGACGCAGTGGTGTCGTGTTCTGTAGGTTGGCTAGGAAAACCTAAGTTTTGGGTGAGTGTTTGTTACCTATATCTATACTTGTAGCTTTGTGTTTCTTATTCGCGCCCCACCCAAGTTGAGCACTTAGTGCCAAACACCCCCATTTATGGGGGAAGGGTGTTTTTACCAACACTATTCTTAGTGGCTGGTTATTAGCTCCTTTTTTGCTCCCTTTCCCGGATAGCCCAAGTATCTTCGGGCAGGCTGTGATGGCCTGAAGTCCATTATTAGCCCAAGAACCATCGGGCGGGGTGTCGTGGTGGTTGGCCAGGTGTGTGCGGCAGGTGGTTTCCCAAGTGTTTTCGGGATGAGGCCCAGGTGTTTTCGGGCGTGACAGTTGATCCTCTAGCCCAGGTGTCTTCGGGCGTGGTTACGTGAGACAGTTGAGGCCCAGGTGTGTGCGGGCGGGTTTTCAGCAGTGGGACTGCGTGCGGTTGAGGCCCAGGTGTGTGCGGGCGGGTTTTCAGCAGTGGGACTGCGTGCGGTTGAGGCCCAGGTGTGTGCGGGCAGGTTTTTGGCAGTGGGACTGCGTGTGGTTGAGGCCCAGGTGTGTGCGGGCGGGTGTGGCAGTGGGACTACGGTGAGAATGGCGGGATTGGTCCGATGCGTAGGATGTCTCAATAACCAGTGGGAAAGTGGCGCGGGGTACCCAAACATCGATGTTCTCTTATATATATATTACTTGGCTTGCTTTATTTGGGGAGAGAGCCTTGGTGAGGTCTGGGATGGATAGTTTGCCTTGTTAGGTGTTTGGTTTACTCTTTCTCACGGGACTTTAGTACGTTCCCCCACTTGTGCACGAGAGTCTTAGTATCTTCCCTACTGAGTGTACTTGTATGCTCACCCTACGTATATAAAACTGCTTTTAGGTTTCCAGGAGGACTACCAGGGCTGTGCGGGACCCTACTAGTCGGGCAGTTGGAGTTGTTGTAGTTGTTGTTCTCTTGTTTTCTTTGGCATTGTACTTTTGAGCTTCCTTGTACTTGTACCTCGTTATAAAAATTGTTTAAACATGCATGTGGGCTTGGTTTGGGTTTATTTATATACACTTGTTCTTATCCCTTTTTTGTGGTTGACTTGTCCTTTTTCCCGATCCTAAATAATAAAAAGGGTAATGCCTTCCATTTGCGAGAATTTTCTATACCCTTGGTGCTAGTCACCACTCCGGGACCTATTGAAGGCGGGTTTCGGGGGTCATTATCTCTCCTTCAACTTAAAGAAGGAAGGGCCTGGAAATCCGCTGACTCTTCCCTCCTTTTGGTGAATGCGGGTCGTGACATTATTTAAAAGTGTTTTGTATGTATTTACATTTTATACACATAATATTTTCATTTTTTAATTCTCACTTCAAAAATTATTATCATTTCAAAGGTTATATCACAATCTCTTTCTAATGATGATTGTTTGTACTCAAAAATACACTAAAAGATATTTTTTATAAATATATAATAAAACATCTAAAATTATTATATTATGGTTAGTCGTGAACCTTTTTAATTCATAGTACCATATTACACACATTTTTACTTGAATAAATAGTTTTTTTTTAAAAAATTTTGACATCATTTCACTCTTTAGTCAGAAATATATTTTCTTCCAAAAAAAATTTTTCTATAAAAAAATAAAATGTTTTAACCATTATAAAATGACTAATTATATTATTTATATCCATTATTAATATTTTAAAAAAAATTCCAGGGATAATTTTTTTGTTTTCAAAATAATTTCAATATGTATTTTATCAAAAATGTAAAAAAAAAATTAACATGAAAGACATATGATATTTTTAAGACATAAAGTAATCAAAATGTTTAATATTTTCTATTATATGTTTTCATGTATAATTTAAAATATTTTTTTGTAAATTTTTATGTTTTAAAACGATATATCAAAATGAGTTTTATATTTTCCTTAAGAATGTTTTTAATGTTATTTGTATGGAATTTCTATTATCCAATAACAAAAACCCTTTATTCTTAATCAAATGGGTATTTGATTTATTAAAAAATATTTATTCAATTAATGAATGATTTATTTTCATTTTAATCCAGAAATGTATTGAAATTCTATTTATATTCTTTTTTGAATTCGTTAACATTCCCTTAAATTATTTACTTTTTGTTATCATTGAACTGTAAACATTGAAAAATGACCATACTTTCTATAATGTAAATTTTTATCTCTTAAACAATATATAAATCCTACGTATTGTGTTAAAAATTGAATATTATTTTCTTATCTAGGTAAATACTGAAAAATATAAATTTCTTATTCAATGTGGATTTTTTATAGAAAAGGCATATTGATTCAAGAATGAAATGGATTATTTCATATATGATGAATTATTTGTACATGGATATATGGGTATATTAAATCATATATATCCCCATGACTAATCAATAAGTATCATGAGATAAATCAGTTTTATTAACAGAATGGGTTTGTAACTTGTAGTTTTATACTATCATGTAAAAGGTCTTTAAATAAGAACTCTTGTTTTCAAAACCGAATCAGTTTATACCTAGTAGTTTGAAACTATATTTATGATATCTCATGACACTAAGGGCATCAAGTTCATATAAAATATTATTTCAAATAATTAAGAAATACCTTCTTTTAGAATTTAGTTATAATTATCTATTATACTTTAAAAATTATATTATATCTAGATGCCTTTCATTCTCAATTATTTTTAAATAACATGTTTGATTAGTTATTTACCTTGACATATTGTTTATACCTTTTCTATAAATGTATTCAAGTTACATAAATGGTATGTATATTCAGTAATTTAGCTTTGAATATTGTTTATGATTATTGGTTCATTAATTATTTTATTTAACTTGACCCTTACTATGTATTTTAGCCCACATATATTTTTCTTTAATATTCAAGAATACATGAAGATTATTACAAATGATATGAAATAATATTATAGAGGGAATAATGATATTCATGAAAATAATTATATTGTAAATTTTGTGTTAATATATAATATTTAATCAATTATGTATCTAGTTTAGAAATACTATTGAACTATTCAGTCCTTCAGGATGTGATTTCTAAAATCTTAAACCAATGAAATAAAGTAGGCACTATCTCTAGGCTTCTGGGTTCCGGGTTTCTACAGTCATTATTAAAGGAATATAATTCAAAATAATAGGAACTAGATTTAGGATAACATAATCAAAGGATAATAACCCCATTATAGACTATGAGGATATGTATATAAGAACATAGTATTTTTTGATAAGATATATATTATGTGGTTTTCATAGAAATAAATCCCTCCCTAGATACTACAATTGGATGTAGTTATGGAACAGTGGTATATAGTTGTAATAAATCTAACATGGAACATTGATCATAACTGGTATTCCCTTAGTGCATGACAACGAGCCTTACTGCGCACCTAGATCGATACTTTCTGGGGATATGCTCAAGTAAATTGACATTATTTTTAAAAACCATTATGTAGGATTTGAATATACAGATATTCCCAAATAAACTATATTAATGATTATGAGATTATCTATTCATAATTTATTCAATATTAATTATTTCACTAGTTTGGGGATTATACATTATGCATTATAATTATATTATAAAATATAGCATATTCTATAATTTAGAAATGTTTCCATGTAGAAATAAGGGGAACTGAATCATGAAACATAATGCAAATAGTATGAATGATCATTTTAGTGATGGGATTAAAATATTTTTTTTGAAGGGAACTAGTATCCTATTAATTCTCATCATATGAGGATATAAATTCAGGTAATAAAAACAATGAGAAATAATTCTCAATGTATTATGGATACAAAGGAAAAAATGAGAAGAAGAATGTGATATGAATGATGAAAAATAAACATAATAATGGAATGAAGGATTCCCCATCATGATATAATTTTGGAATTAAAAAATTTGGTTATTGATTAAAAGGACTGGGAGTTTTATACAATTATATAGATAATGGACACCATAATTATGACATCACTCGAACAAAAATAGTAACCAATGTAAAATTATTCTACTATAAATAGACGGGACAATAACAAATTCATTGTCTCAACATTCAAAGGAATGTACCTCTGGAGAAGATAATGGATCTTGTTAAATATTATTATATTACCATAAATGAATCAACATGGTCAATGTGATTTTATTTGGATTCAATAATTATGATAGTTTATTATTATATCAATGATATCCTAGTAATATAAATTATGAAATATATAATGAATGTATTGTATAACATCTTCAATAAGGATTTTAAATCTTATATTGAATGGTACTTTTGACATAGAAAAATGAATTAGTGGAAATTTAAAATTTTAAGAAAACAGGCGATGGAGGACCATAATTTGATCCTGATGATGGGATAATTGTGTTGAGATAAATAGATAATTGATATGAATAAATTAAATTCTATTCTACTGATTACCTTGAGACAGATTAATTATTTATTGATAGTGTGGTTGATACTACCATTATTCATGTTTAAAACATATTTGGATTTACGTAATGTATCCAGTAATCTATGTTATATTTACGGTATAATGAATCATTCATGTTTTAAATAATTATTTATGGTAATTCTTGATATTACCATGTTTCAAAATAACACATAATGATTTAATTCAATTTTTTCTATGTCAGAGTTACATGATACATTTAATGAACCATCCCAAATACTATAGTTTCCTAATACCCAATCTAATCCCAATATGGTAGTAAGTTCATTCTCAATCACCACAGGTTGGATTCTACAATCTTTAATCATTAATATAAATTTTGAATGGTTTTTCTAAAAATATAGCAAACTAAATTGATACATATATTCATGTTTAATACTACAAAGGTATGTAGTACCCAAAAACAAATAGGTATATCAAATACCAAAAATAGTACATCATAAATGTACTCATAAACTGACAAGATAATCTCAGAAATCCATGAAAAATAATTTCTCCAGGGAAAAACTAAAAGAAATCGATGAATCCTCTAAGAGGAGTTTTTCCATTGCTCCAAACCTGAAAAGGAAAAAATATAAATGTTCGAAGGATTATGTAGGATGTGAGATAAAATAAAATTAGGCTCTCTCCATGTGTTTCATGATATACTACATAATAATAATCCAAATCATTATTTAAATTGTAAAAAAAGGTTTGTTAGTATCTTTTCATTTTTTTAAAAAAACATGATTTCATTTCAAATGATGGAAAACATTTCAAACAATGGATCAATGTACATTAAATAAAAAAATTGATTTTATATATCAACTAGAATTAATAAATTAGAATCATAATAAATGGAGTATATATTTATATATTCACAAAAAGAAACATGTTTATATTACATAAAGTATGATAGTTCTTCATTATAGGATACTCAGACTATCAAATAAATGATCATGGAAATTTTTAAACACATCCCTCAGGCTCAAGATGAATATGACTCCTCCATATCCAATCTAGAATAAGATCTTAATAACTAAATTATTTTTGAGTTTTCATCAATATACTATTTCTAGGGAATTTTTAACCCTAGCATGGTTTTCATGAATAACCCACCAACTAACTAGGATTTCATGTTCTCAAATAATCAATCATTCAACAATAGAAATCTATTTCATTCAAATCAAAATAACATATACAATTAAATTTCACAATTTCTCATTTGAATATTCCAAATCGATTTAAAAAAAAATACATTGGGTTTAAAAAATTTCATGTAATTTTATATTATACCAATCATATATTTAATAAATTTAATTTAAGATTTTTTTTAAATGAATCCTAAAATAAATTCACAAATTCCGTCAATTTCAATAAAAACTCCCCAAATTCCAATTCCCATGAAATTGGTGGGTTTTTTTTTGGAAATCCGTACCATATCTATTTTTATTACAATTCAATTAAAATTGGGATTTAAAAATTAAATTGAAATCAATTTTAATAAAATAAATAAAATAAAGGGTTCAAGAAATAGAAAATATCAACATTACCACCAAACAATAATAACAAAATCAAAGCATAACTCCTACAATGGGAATAACCAATGGTGAATAATATAAACAATGATAAATAAGTCCATCTATGATTCAATATCTAAATAAATGGAGTTTATATCCATCATTCATGTGATGATCTAAAAATCCCAATGGAGGAAAGAAGGTAGAGTGGGGGAGAAATAACAGAAGGAGAAACAACAACTCGAGAGGGATCAAACAAAACCCTCCACTAAGAGATCTTCATGGAAATATGTTTGGAGGAGCCAAAAAGGGTTCTTGAGATCCCTTAAGACCTCTAAAATAGATATATTTTGAATTTAGGTCACGATTTAGATTATAATAGATATTGGGGAATGTTATAATATTTTTTCTGAAAATAAAGCCTCACTCACATGATTATATAGGTAGGGTTATATGGTTATAAAATCTATTTGACCTAAATAAGAACCCCTCTATTTGGGTGAACGGTTACTACTAGGTTGGTGAAATGTTTTCCAAAATTCATGCCAAAAATTAAAACCCCCCACTATCTAGGGTTTCATGCTTTTTACTCGGTCAGACCATTGTTTGAGAAAAAAATGCACTAGATTTTCACAACATTGAAGGATCAAAATAATTTTGAACAATCAAATGAAGAATCATTAAAAAAACCCTTGACAAAGTATGATTAAATTTTATATGAGGATTACTATAAAACCAGAAATATGATGCTTTATCCTCCCCACCATAGATAATTTCTTTCTTAAGAAATCTAGTCAATTAGTTTTCATATAAAAATAATGAGTCCAATTCTCTCTCCTATGTGCTTCTATCTCCCATATCATAGGCATAACATAAAATGATGACATAGCACCCATACCAATGGTATCTTTCTCCCATGAAGTACCTTTGTCTTGTAATAAACTATATTGACTACATTCTTATTCATGGACAAATCAGGCACACCATCAAGATCACTCAAGCTCCTTACATGATATGGATCATAATGATATTTCCATAGATAAGAAAAATATAACATGTTAGGGATTGATGAGAGCTATGTAAAATGTGATAAATGGTAAGACACTTTCCTGACCTACTCAACAACCTCAAAAGGTACAAAACAAGATGCAATATTCCCCTCCCTCCAAAGTAGTCGATGAAAAAAATGGGATCATACATTCATGAACACCATTCCAACAACTAATAACTCCAGTGAATTTTGATGAAAATAAACATAAGGATTATACTATATTTGTTATATCAATATCCTATAATGAATCGATAGAATCTTTGATGTCATCTCCAAGACCATGCTCAGTCCAACCAAGATACTTTCATCAGTATCCAAACAACACAATAGATATTTTCAAGGCATTAAATACTAGTAATTTAAAGGATACCTTCTAATCATAGATAGATAACTACTTATATAATAAAACAAAAAAAATATCCAATGGTCATCCCAAAATCCACTAACATTGAGGATGCCAGCATAATGAATATCTTCAATAATATGTATAGATCTCTTTGTATGGAAATCCGTCTGTGGATGACATTACATTCTCAAATGAAACTAACAACATACATCTACCTAAAGACCTCACCAAATATAGGAATTAATTTTTTTTTCTATTAGTGACTATAGAAAAAAAAATTATATGAAAATGAATAACAACTCTCACATAGATATTTAAAAACTCATCAACATTGGTTTCATAAGGAATGTGTGTAAAGTTATACAATTTGGTTATCATATCATTAAAAACCCTTATCTTATCATTCTTTATCTTGGTATGAGGAAACATATAATCAAAATACAAAAAAATATCATCTCACTTCCATTTCTGCACTGAATTTGTTTGAAGAAAACCCAACATTATCTAGTGGTCATACATGACCTATTGGAAGGTCTATCTATGATAGAAAAAATAAAAAATGTCTCATCAGATACATGGAAACTAGAATAAATGTCTTATTTCATATAAAATCATGTTGATCCTTGGGTGTACATCCCACTGAGAATAATCAAAATTTACCATCTTATATTTCCTAACACATAATGATACAAAAGATCATTTTTCAAAATATAGTGTTCCCTCTATGGAGAATTTTCAACCATAAATAGTCTCCCACTATAAATATAATCAATAATTCCATGAAAATATTCATAAATGCATTGTTTCTAAACAATAATCATAAGAGGAGCATAGTCAACTGAAATCTACCTAGGAAAACAATGGCCTTTTTTTCTTAACAACTATATGCATCTATTTCAAAAGTTCCATCAAGTTACATTCTTATGATTATTCTTTCAAATATTAGGTCATAAGTTTCATTCTCAAATTATCATCAACGACGTTACATTTACACAAGGTATAATTAATTTCAAAATAAAAATACATCAGGTACTCCATCCAAACCCTATGGTGAATATTCTAATCATTTTTATGGAATATATTACTCATGAAATTTTGTCTAGAAAATATGGAAAATATTTCTATGAAAATTTAATGTCACCATATATTAATAAGATGCATCATGAATGTGAGTTCATGGTCATGGTTCAGGTAATACTTCTCAGGGGGGTTGTGGTGTCTTGAACCATGAGCTACCTCATGATCAACCTATATAAGAAAATAGCTCAAAACCAAACCTTATGTGTCATAGAAGAGCACATATTTCTACCAGAACATTATATAAGTTCACAGAAATTCTACAATAAAAATAAATTTCATCTCACTGAAATAATTTTACCATTTATCATAATAAGAAAAATTCACTCCCATTAGAATGATGTCTCTCATTAGAGAATCTAACTGATAAAAATAATTTACAAATAAGAGATAATACAATGCTAAATTGATGAATCCCTCAATTGAAAAAAATTCAGTTTCAATATTGTCTTAACAGCTTTCACATGCATAGTATCAAATTAGAAACTATGTTCAAAAACAATGTTTACTAAGAATATTACATCTTGAATCCAAAAAACACATATCAATATATTTGAATAAATTCGATGATTAATAAAAAAATTCCAAACATCTCTTATATTTCACACATGATTCTCCATGAACATAGTGTAAATTAAAATGTTGTCAAGAAAGACAATAATGAATGTATCAAGATACTCATGGAATATCATAATCATTAACCCCTAAAGAACATAGGAGAATTTGGTCAGGAAAAAAAATGTGTAACAAGGTACTCATATTGTCTATACCTGCTTCAAAATTCATATCTTTCAATGTTAGATACTTTCATTCACAACCGGTGATAATAAGATCAAAGGTCATTCTTCGAAAATAGGTTCTCACCTTTACACTCCTAAGAGAGGTCATTTATCTATGGAAACATATTATTTTTACTTTATATAACTTGGGAGAGTTTTTGATAATTGACAAATAGTTGAAATGTTTCAACATCATTCTCAGATAATAGAATATGCAAAACCCATACCGACACACTTAGACATATAAATAATTTCTCTAATAGATCATTCAACTATGTTTGTAAATATTTCATTTTATCTAGTTCTATATTGAAATAAGGTATAGATACCAGTTGATTTCCATGCACTAAATCAATAAAAATCCATAACACTCTTATTGGTGTAAAATCATATAAATCCCAAGTAAACTAATTAAGAACTCCAAAACAACTAGAGGGATATCATCACTCAATGATTCCAACTCCCAATAAAAGTGAAAAATAGAAATTAAGTTCCCTAATTATAGATAAGAAGGTATTTCTCTACATGAACAAGGGTCCCATTCTCCATAAAAGACATAACACTCCCCATTGGTTGCTGTATCATTGACCCATAGAAATTGAAAATCAATTAGGGATTTATTATAAATGATCTAATCCATCACAAAAATTAGACCACATGATTTAATATTAAGAACCATTAAATATGATTATCCATCTCTGAAAAAATGTAATTACAATCACATAAATGAAAAATGTTATCGCTATTCATTTTTATGGGTGTAGTTATATCCATCACATTAGACAATAGATCCATAGAATTATTAATCATGTTCACAATAAGTTTCAAAATAAACAAATTATATTCACTAGTATTAAATAATTTTGACATTAAAGATGAAGCTATAAGGATTGTACCACTTACAGTCACTAGACCTATATCATCTTCCTCTAGAGACACTTCAAATTCATAAAGAATCACCATTCTAGATTTATGTGACTAGAACACCTTATATCATAAAGCATCTGATTTAACTATAATACATTTTTGTGATGATGATCTCGTGAAACTGAATGGAGAAAAACATATACAACATAACATCATCAAGTGACCTAAGCATTTGAAAAACTATATATCTTAGGTTCCTTAGTGAAATTTTATTTTGAAAACCCATGATTTCAATATTGGAATCTAAATAAAAGGATTTTTTCTGGAACTGTAGGAAATTGAGTATAAAACTTCACTCAATATCCAATATAAATCTCACTACAATTTATTTTTCAATTAAATGAAATAAAAAAATAATCTGAGAGAAATTATAACTCCTAGAAACCCTAAATTACCAACCATGTCCACCACAACTATGAATTTTCTACCCAACACCTCAACATTATAAGAGATATGCATCATGAATAAATTATTAAAAAAAATTACATCAAAGTACCATATAAAACTATAAGTTATTTATCATCTTATTCAATAAAATCTCATGAACAAACTACAAATGTTCTGTAATGAGATTCCTATAATCAATCACATTTCTATCAACCTAGTCAAGTATAAAAAACTCCATATCATTACCTAGAACCCTAGAATTTGGATCTATCATGGTGGTGAAAACAAATTTAAATTCTTTCAAATCAAGGAACTCATGCTTACTCTCTCACCATCGAGTCCCACCATGTTCTACTGGTCCCTCTAGTTTGAAGGTGGCACATTTCAATTTAATAAAATTGGGATTTTAAAAGATATCAATCCAAAGATCAATCTTGATCAACCAATCCCTAACATCTGAATGATTATTAACTCCTTGTAAGTATTGTTGCTTACTGTGAAGGAACTCTCGAGAATAGATTTTAAATTTATCCTTATAAGGTTCAACAACTAGATCTTAAATGGGAATTGGTTCAAAGGTATATTAAAGATATTAGAGAGTAAAAAAACTAACCTCAACGCGTTTATGGTCAATGAGAGTATTTTTTTTCCTTTGTGGTTCATTTGTACCTTCCTCATGGATTATGTGTACATATCTTATTAAAGGTACAATGCTACACAACATCAGAAACCAATATTGAACACATCAGAATTAAAGCATAGATCAACAACTTAATAAGAGAAACATGGGGAATTGATCAAATTCGATAAGATATAAATACTTTTTACTTCATCCAATCTAAATAAAAATTAGGTAAAATACTAGAATTATTCCTCATTACTCATTTCGAAAAACATAAGTGGTGACTTAAGGCTCGTTATGATGAGATATGGATAGGAATTCACTAAAAATTAACTTCAATATCCTGATAAGATACCTCAAATCCATACTAACATCGTGGAAATATTATCAACCTTCACCATGGATACCACTTTGTTCTGAACTAACCTAAATACCCTAGTACTAATAAAATAGAGTCGGTCCTGACATGGCCTAAAGTGTATTCTTGATCCACATGTTTTAGTGACTAAAACATGGCATCATTTCATGATAAAATTGTGAATGGTTTTTGAACAAAATAGTGTATGAAATAGATATACATCAGTATTATCAAAATTGAAAAGTGGGATAGATCTAGAAAAAAATTGCTAAATCAAAAACCCAAAATAGAAAATCATCAAACTAATAAAAAATTGAAAATATAATCTATGGTTTCCAAAAGTAATCAAAAAACTATCACAATGAATCTTGATCATCCACCTCCAACAACAGATGCATTACATTTTCATAGAAATGAATAGATAAAAATTAATCATTCCTGAAGAAAATTTTACGTTGTGATCAGAAAACTGGAATGGTCTCAACATGTGTTCCATAATAGATTATATTATAATAAACCAAATCATGATTTGGTTTTAAATAAAAATAAAATGATAGTAGATTTTCATAATAAAAAACATTATTTCATTTAAAATTATGGAAAACATTAAAAAATAGATCATTAAAAATTTTATATAATTCAACTGTAATGAATAAATTCATTCTATAATTAATGGAATATATAATAAAATATTAAAAACAATCACCATGGTCATCTTCTAAATTGTATAAAAATTCTCATTCATTGGATCCTTACTCTCTTGAAATAGTGATCATGGTAATGTGAACACATGCCCCTATGTCTTAGGATAAATAATTAGAATCAATAAACCATATGGGAAAGATCCACCTATCTATGTTTTTTTAGATATTTCATCATAAATATTTTTCAATGGAACTACAATACTTGTGTTATTTTTTCAAACAACCCACAATGAACCAAAGTTCGAATTTTTCTCAATCAATCATTCAATCAAAAGTGGGAAATAAATTTGATTCAAATCATCATATACAATTAAATATTACATTTTATCATTTCAATAGGAAAAATAAATTTCAAAACCAAAACATGGGTTTTTCATTATTTTATTCATTTTTAATATAAAACCATTCATTGGTATGAATTAATACAATTTAATCCATTTTATAAAATCATTTCAAAAATAAATTTATAATTTACAATAATATATAAAACATAAACCAATGTCCAGTTCCATTATAATAGGTTATTTTTCTCATAATATATACCAATAAAATTAAATTCAAATTTTAATTGAATTGGATTTTTATATTTCAATTGAAATAAATTGAAATTAAATTATGTGAATCAAGGGTATAATAAATTGAAAATCTCAATAGAACCACCTATCTTTAATCATTGAATCAAAACTCAACACACACCATAGGATTTACTAGCAATGAACAAAAAAGCAGAATAATAAATTCAACCCATATTTGAGATCAAAATAAAAAAATATAAAACATGTGATGATATAAAAAACAATATGGATTAAAAAATAGATTATGGGAGAGAAAATACACATTAAAGACACGTATCAAAAGACAGATAAAACATGATACTCCATACTCGCTCTATATATGAATATGATTAGACGATCCAAAAAGAAGGTTTTGAGGGACATGAATTCATTGTAAATAGATATATGTCATTTTAGGGTAGAGAGAGATGTTATATATGGGTTTAGTGGGTTCTAATTTATTTGTTGGAATAAAAATGTTCCTCTCACACAGATTGTTGGGTAGTCCAAGATGGGTAGACCAACTATGCTCCCTAACCATGTGTCCCTCCAC
This sequence comes from Viscum album, assembly GCA_963277665.1. Classification (NCBI taxonomy): domain Eukaryota; kingdom Viridiplantae; phylum Streptophyta; class Magnoliopsida; order Santalales; family Viscaceae; genus Viscum; species Viscum album. The sequence goes on along the minus strand of OY728157.1, from coordinate 446,383,301 downwards.
TAGGGTGTATAAATTTCACTAGGTGGGTAATATTTGAAAATATGTACAATAACTGTTAAAACCCTCACTATCCATGGTTAACCAATTTACATGTGGTGGGGGCACAGTTTTGGAAAATTGTACGCCAACCATGCACAACCCAGAAACATCTAACAATTTTGAAAAACTCATCTGGAGCAGTAATAAAAAACCCCAACCAATGAATGAACAAAATATGGGTTAAGGATTTCTAAAAAAATAGTAACATGATTTAACCTATATTATGATTTTTTTGGGTTATTGGTAAGTTCATTTTGGATATTTAGTGGCCTTCCAAAAATATCTCAGATCATGATATTTTGGAAGGGTTACAAGGATTACCAATTATGAAATTGTTTATGTTGAACCTTAGATGAGGGTTTGTAGAGTAATTTATTACTTCACATATTCGTATTTATGCATATAGTATAATTTTTTCTATCTATATTGGTTTTGGAAAATATATTGAGTGAACTAGAAATACATGACACTCTTTTATGTATCTTATGATCAATTAAAAGTAAATTTTAATGGTTTGGGAATAAAATTTTTACTTTTTTATTAATTTCATCGAATAAGAAATGGATCTAAAACTAGTCAAGTAACAAACAAAGGATGAGATTGTTCTTATGAAGTGGATTGAAATCAAGAAAGTATAACTGCTCATGAAATGTTGACAACATTAATAAAAGGATCTTGGAAGAATATTTTTTCCTATTATTGTTATTTTGGATGATATCATTGATGTTTATCAACAAACATGGTATTTAGTTTTTTGGTCATTAAATTTTTCTAGATATCTCACATCGATGTATTAAATTATCTTTATCACTCTCTATAAATCCTTGGGTGTCATTATTCTATTTGATTTCTTGGATTTCATTTCCACCCAATGTTATCCTATATTGAATCATTTTTTGTGGTTATTACATATTAATATTGTAAATACCATTTTCTCTTATTAATTTTTTGTTTTATAAAAACAATTATGTTGTGGGTTTTTTTGCAATGGTATTTTCAGATATCAAACATTTTATTACCAGGATCATTGTTAAATTGTGAGCTTGAAATTTATTTAAGGTTAGAAGAATGTATCACCACTAAATTATGAAATAATTAAATTGGATTAGATTGAATTTGTTACATGAAAACCCGGTCCTAAAATAAAATATAACACCACTATGCTTTATGATATACTTATTTTTAAATAAATTCAATCTATTCAGTAGCTTGTGTTACGCACAACATCGAGTAGGAATGAAACAATACATATTATTAAAATATTATTATTTAATATTATAGTTGAATCCAGGATTTTATAATGGTGGCTATGAATATGATTAACTAAATTATGAAAATATATATCTTACAAACATTAATTATTTATTTATCATATATAAAAAAATATTCAATTAAATGAAGGGGAAATTTTTTTCTCAAAAATAGAATGTTTCTAAAAGATAATATAATTTCAATTTTCATATATAATTTAAGTTAATTATGAAGACATGTATAAATTATTTTTTTAATGTATTTTTATAAATATTAATATCAAATATTTCTTAAGGATAATTTTGTTATTTTTTATAAAGATTCATTTTTTATAAATACTTACTAATATTGAATTGAAAATTTTAAACTACCTTTTATAATAAATAATTTGTAATGTTAATTTATATTTTGAATTGGTTTTAAATTAAAATGTCTTCAATTTTATTTCAACATATCCCATTTGGTTCATTTTATTCATTTTCATGTTGAATTTTGATATAAAAACATTAACATTTTGTTTGTCATTATCTCTTTAAAAACTCATTTTCTTGTCACATATACGAGATAAATATTAATTTAAATATTTTACCATATAAGAATTGAATTTTGAAACCTTCATTTTATATTTTAATTCAACATAGTTTATAATTTATAATAATTTAAGATAATCTTTTTTTACAAAAATTAAAAATTTAAAAAATTGAAAATAAATTATCATTTTTAAGATGAAAATTGATTTACCGATGGTTAAACTGCAATGATAATGATTAAATTGACATAACTACTTAACTATAACCCATTTTCCAGCAATATTTCTACCCTAACTATATTATTTTGTTTTAATTTTCTATTTTGACTCTTTTTGGAAGATAAAAAAATTGGTAATATTGAATCTTTCAAAAATAATTACAATTGTGTCACCCAACTCACTTATAAAAAGTCACACCCTCTACTCCACATTACATAATAAAACCTATTTTTATCCACAAATAGATGTACAATTAACATCGAATTCTCTCTCATATAATTCAAAAATCCTTATTTTATGATAAAAACAATCTTATGAAGGCTTTGGTCCAAACCTAAAGAATATAAATGAAGAATAGGTAGTGTCCTTACACAAGCATTTTATAGTTTATTTATTACTACACCTAATTAATTATTAATAAAACATTGTAATATAAAAACATTAGTATCTATAATAAAACTATATTGAATTATGTTAATTTAATTCCCTAAAACATCTTTAATATTCATCTAATGGGTTACGAAATCATCCTTCGTGTGTACGGTGGAATACTACCTCGTGAATTGATGACATTCATTTTTTCATATCCATATCTAATGGTTGTGTATTATGATGTATATTATTTATATAAATTTTTCTTATACAATAATTATACTTCTGTATTGATTATATGATATATTCAATTTTTTAAAATTTCATTCTATAGGACAAAAACAAGGGCCCTCATGTGTATGGAGGATTATCACCTCAGAAATGGATGTTATTTATTTTTTTCACCAACTCTTTACATTGAATGTAATAACTATAAATTTAGTTGTGATATGTGATATAAATAACATAATTATGATAATAATGATTCATTTATCATTATGAAATTCATATATATATATATATATCATTTTATTTATTATCTTTTCACTCAATTTAATATGATAACATCATTCTTGTAAGTGTAGGATACCACCTTCACAAAACAATGTGACTCTATTTCTATCACAAAAAAATCGATCATATATATAAGTATATTGAATATAATAATATGTTTTATATGTTATAATTGTCATATATGAAGTTTAATATATTACACACAACATTTCCAAAATGATCATTGAAAACTGAAAATGTTTCTCTGGCTTGGGTATGGCCAAACATCTCCATGATCAAAAAATACTTCATCACTCAAAAATTCATGATTTATATTGGAATTATACTTATTGAATAAAATGAAAATTATTTCGTTATTATTATTTTGTAGAAGTTGAAATTATATAATATATGCAATAATTGTAACATTAATAACAAATAATGATGAAACTAATGAATGATTAATGATGAATGAGTCATAATGCTTCATAAAATGATAATAAATGATATTATAAATATTAATATTTTTTGTGTAGAAGATAGTTAAATGTTTAAAACCACTATCAGATATGTCAAATAATTTTTATTGTACGCGAATTTTTTATAAGGAATGTTTTCTAAATTTCATTTCATTTAGGCACATTGTAATGTTATCAACCTAATTTATTTTATTCTCTGTATATACTACTCCTTTTAAAGGAAATATCATTAATAATAAATTATTCATGTTATTATATTTTTTAATATAAATGATTTAATTCATTAGAATTTAAATTAAAAGTTACCATGTGGTAAATTATTTCAAAACTAATCTTTTTTCATCAGGTTATGTAACTCCTTAGTTTTATTTAATCATATAAGTGTATGTGGGGAATTATTTTAAATATATATTTTGATATATAAAATAGTTTTATGTGGATTTAAATTTGATAAACATACTAAATTAATTGTTATAATATCACTTCAACATTATGATCCATTTTTGGGTTATTTCACAATTTCATTGTAATAAAGATTATTTATACATGAAATTACATTTAAAAGGATGATTTGATGTGTTCAATGATTCAGATGAGGTGTTTATGACTCCATGTGGTAAGAATCTCGATACCACGTCCTATGAAAGTGATGGAATTTATACATTGATGATTAAGAGGTCCAGTATGGGTTGGGGCAACGAGATGTTCCCTCATAGTGGGATGGACATGATGGTGTCATTAAACAAATGGGAGATGATGTTGATGGAGCATAATCTAGGTGAGGTAGGTTTCCATTCATATAGCATGGTATAGGCCTACGTGTCATGGTCCATCAAGATATATATATATATATATAATAAATAAAATGTGGTGCAAAATTTCATTGAGAAATCGTTTTCATGAAAATCAGACTTCAATTCCTTCTTCATATAAAAATAAATTTTCTACCAAAACAATGTTTTCAAAAATTGTTTTCGAAATGTTTTTAGCCATTTAAAAAGGATATATTAGTATAATTTTTACCCATTTTTACTATTTACAAAAAAAATCAAAGGAATCATATTTCATTTTAAAAGAAATTCTCATTTTACATTTACCTAAAATGTGGAAGGAATCAATTTTATAACATGAATTGCATGTGTATAATTTTATAACCTCATGACCGTAAAATATTCTATCGATTCTATTATATATTTCAAATATTATATTAAAAAAATTGAAAATAATTTGAATTTTAATAATATATATTCAAAATTAAAAGGATATTTTCCTTAAAAATGTTTTTGTATATCTTTATATGGCTCTTAAATTCATCAATGATAGGAACCCATTATTCATACTCCAATTAAAACTTTTTTATTTATACCATCCTTATTCTTTCTGTGGATGGGTTTTGATTATTCTTACCATGGAATGTGTTCAAATTCCCTTTCATGACTCATTTTTTACAAGCATTAACATTCCCTTGAATTATTCTCTATTCATTATTTACTAGAAATTACATTTTCTAAAATATCCAAATTATTTATAGCTATATGTTTATATATTAAAAATTATACCATATCTACATATGGTTTTCCACAATGAAAATTATATGTTTATTTAGGGAAATATTGATAAATTTATATTCATTACTCAATAATGATATATGTCGAAAATTCATATTGTTTCATTAATTAAATCAATTATTCGATAAATTCGGATTTATTTAAAATTGTAAATATGGGTGGGGATCATTATAGATCGCCTATAGATGTGTTGATAGGTATAATAAGAGAAAATAGTTGGTGAAACTAAATGGTTTGGTAACTAATATTTTTAATCTCTATTGGGAATGGTCTTGAAACTATAAGTGTAGCTAACTGATCCAAATAATTTTATACCTAGTAGTTTTAAATCATAGTGAGGATATATTATCATGGTAATGTTATTATGTTCCTAGAAAAAATTACATCATATAATTAATCATTTAATTCATTAAAAATTTATTTTTAATTATCCATGATATTTACATAATGATATTTCTCAAGATTTATTTCAATATTACTTATATAATAAATAAATTATTTGTTCAGTTATTTTACTTTTCATATCAATAATGAATTATCTATTCATGATTTCAGATTTTTTAAATGACATTTTTGTTATATTATTTTCTTTTTCTTATAGTTAACACTTACTGTTCCATAATTGCTTCTGTTGTACTTACCCATCACTGAGTTTTTGAGATGACCCTTATTTATTTTTATTATCTAGAATCCAGGATGTCTACATTGAATGATATCTACAAATATTCTAGATTGAATAATAATAATCTTGAAAACGCTTATTTTTTAATTTTTCTATTCATATTTATTATTGAATCGTGTTTGTATATACATTGACTATGTTACTAAACCATTCTTCCCTTTGAGACATTATTCCTTATATCTTATTCCAATGTAATAAATCAGGCACTATCTCTACGCGACTACGTTTATAGTCTCTAGAATATCTATAAATGATACTATAAAAAGTAAATACAATTAAATTCATGTAGAAACATCAATTGAAGTGGAAATTTTTTATTAATAATGTAATGGATGATGAGTTCACATATGTTGAACAAGATTATTAATAAAAAGAAGTTGAATTTGAGATATATATTTTTCTAACACAAGATTATATAATTTAAATCAAAGATATAAAATCAGGAATAAATTAAGAATGAATTAATGAATATCTCTATGTTCCTTACAATAATAATAATAATAAATATATTGAAAATAATTATTTAATTGTGAAAGGGAATGATAAATTCAATGTTCCACTTACTGAGGAGAATAATGTATCTAATAATTATAAAGAAATAAAATATAATTATGTTTAATAGGATTTTAATATGATAAATATATTTAATGAATAAAAAATGTAATAAATTTACCGATTATCTATAAAAAGATTATTTGTGAAGCGGGAGATTTAAAAATTGAAATTTTCGAGGTTGATTAAGGTTCGATAGCATGTTCTTGTCATATTAATCATAAAATTACTCACTGCAAAAAAGAATATATTCCTTAATATATATAATAAATACTGGTATGATTTTGAAATAAATAAATATGATGTTTATATAAAAATAAACTAAAATAATGATATTTTGATATTCCATCAATTCCAACATGAATAAAAAATTTTCAACAAATTTTTTATTCTAAATATCAATTAATATGTCAGATTAGAAGTCTAATGTGTTTGTAGAATATATAGATCTGAATTAAATATAAAAATTATAAAATTTTGTAACTGTAATTGTTTCATACATGTGGTGAAAATATACAAGTTTAAACAATGCAATTTTCATATATTATGAATATTTAAAAGGAAAAATGTGAGGGGATAAAATATTCTCAAAGAACACATCTTTAGAAGGATGTATATGTTTCTATAGTGTGGACAGGGAATCAAATTATATGGTTGAAATAGCTCTATGAATTTTTTGAGAAGTTATGTTATGAATTTGAAATTTACATTATGATAATTCAATATCAGTTTTATAATAAATATTTATCAAAAATGTTTTATAAGATGAATGATACCAGAATAGAGAAATAAGAAGTAGTGGATGTTTTATGGAATGTTTTACAAAAATATTTCTATAGATTTTGTATAGTATATTTTTCTAAAATATAATCAGTCATAATAATATTTTTAATGATATTAAAAATTAAAATGATTAATTATTATTAATCAAAAATTAAAGGTCGCTAAAAATCAAATAATATTCCTCATTTTAGTTAGTATATAACATGTTGATATCAAATAATTTAACATTGGTGAATATTTTGAAGATTAATTTTATTACGTTTTTCTCAATATTATGATGGATTAAAGTATTTTTAATGTCTAAAGGATGGACTGTTTAGTAAAAAATCAATGTATAGTCATATTTTTTCAGAGATAAAAATGAAAAATAGGTATCGTTCGCATGTTGGATATCAAAAATTTCTTATTAGATGAAGATAAACGAGTAGAATATGTTGCTGAAATAAATATATGTCAACCATTTCAAAATAAACATGAATAATCTTACCTATGAATTATTTTATTTGATGGTACTTTTTAGGATAAAAAATAATTTCTTTGTTCCATATTTATGAAAGGAAAATATTATCAATTCATCTTAAAATAAGGGGAATATTCTAAATTCACACCCACTATAGAAAATTCAATAAGGTGTGTTTGGTATGATGTACATGATATCAAAAAATAAAGAGATTTAATTTAAAAAAATTATTAATGAAAAATATATTTATACATGTTTTATTTTTATTAAAAATTTGAGGCCTTATATGTTATTAGTAATATAAAAAGAATTATAGAAAGTGTCAATGATTTCACAATAAAAAATATTTTCATGGATAACATAGTTGATTGTGAAAGTTGAACATTTAAATGTTATTTTTAAAACCATGGGATCCAATGCAATATTAGTGTACTATACATTACTGAAAAAAAATTAATGAACCAAAAAAATAAATTTTGAGTAGATGGATTAGATAATATTGGTGGATTGTATTACATCATCGTTCATTATTATGGAAGTGATTTTGATTTTATTATATTTCCAATTTTTTTTGATAATTTATGTAAAATTCAAATATATATCTTATACCTATTTTTGTTAATATGTATAATTTATTCAATAGAACCCCTTGTGTTATCATGATGAAAAGTGGTATCATTGGAATGATTGGGCCAATGGGTGTTGAAGGATTTTTCCATAGTAATCAACCAAATATAATTGATTATCAATACTATGAAAAGTAAATAAGTGATATTGTTGATGCTGAATATGATAAAGTCTTAAAACACAAATTAAAAAATGTGGATAGTGATAAAAATTGGTGAGAACGATGAAGTATAAATGGTTGGACAACATGATAAATAATCTTAAAGTGGGGAATATTATAGGGATTCATAAGAAGAATTTGGTTAGTAATTATTACTAAATGATAAAGAATATTCAAATTTAGTTCCACCTAAGTTAATGAAAAATGTTTAATTTTATATTATAATTGATGATCTATAATAGTTCAATCCAACATGAATAACATTGTGAGAAAAAATTCATACCATATTATATTCTATAGTCAAATTGGGAAGTGCTGGTTAGGAGTTATAACATCTACAATGAGTGGATTATATGCATAAAGAGATGAAGTCAACACAAAATAACAACAATTTATGGTGGGAGTCAATGTAAAAGAATAATTACATTATTATTATTATGTGATTATTAAATACTATTATTAATTAAAAAGGTTGATGTGATACTAGATAAATAAATAGTAATCTTATAATATTAGTATCAGGTAAAATGGAATTAATGTGATTTGAAATTTAATCTGGAATCAAGGCTTGACACTGTAAATCAATTTATTGATATTATTCTCACTGGATGTATAAGTTAATCCAAATTGATGTAATGTAATCTTTTCCCAATGGTTTTATTGAAGTGGTTCTGTGCATAAATAAACCCATAGACATATTTATTTAAGATGATTGAGGAATATTTTTAATTTTATAGAATTTTATTTATGGGTAACAATGTACTATGAAGTTATGGTATATGAAACATGAATAATGGTATAAGATACATGAATTTAAATAAGATAAATTTTCCAAAAACCTCAATATGATAAAAGATAAATAGGTATCCACACTTTTCATATTCTATGAGGATTATATCATGTTGTTCTAGTATTTTGGAGATACATTTTAGGTGTTTTCCACTATATTTATTAATATATTTGGGAATTCAATGTTTGGTAAAATTAAGGGAATATTGATACATAAATTTTCTAATTAAAAGTATCATATATTCCATTATCATGAAAAGTATGCTTAAGAAAATTGTATGGTGATTGATATGGATGATGAAAATATTGATTATACTAAAATTTTAATAATATTTACAAATTAATAAGATGATAAAGGAAAATGGTTAAATAAAAATTATTTGATAACCCTCATAATGAGATTCATATTCTAATATATTTATATCTAATCTCATATATGTTATTCAATTGTATAAGAGGTTTCAAACGACACTAACAAAATCCTCTTTCATTATATAAAATTATATTATCATGTACTTAATAGGCCCTATTTTTTTGGGTATTACATATCACATCAAAATAGAGTACAATATACACACAATTATTAATGTGGATTGGATTATAAGTATGGATGATATGAAGTATACATCTATTGATATAATGTTTTATAGAATATAAATGTGTTTATAAAATAAGAAATAAAATCATCATTACATTTGGTACACTGTAAGTAGAGTATATTGTTGGAACCCAAACAATAACTCAATCAATGTGTATGAGAACTCATTTTAAGTACATAAATGTTAAAGAGACTTTTCTATTTATTATAGGTGATTATATTAAGAGTTTAATATTTCAATTGAAGAATATAGTTCAACATTAATTTCCAAAATCAATAGATATCATATTTAATTTTAATAATTAAGTGGGTGATATATTATTGTTTCCTAGGATCCCACTACTTAGAAAAAGGAAATACAAATTCAATGAGTCTAAGGTAATAGTATAACCCCAAAAAACAATCATGGTTCCATATAATTATAATAATCATGAATTCCTTTATAAAAACCAACATAGTCTAACTAAACCAACACCCAAAATATTTTTTCCTCTACCATTCCAAATATATCAAATACCATAATATCTTCATAGATAATATACATGGATACCAAATTAAATTATAACACATAAAAACACATGATTTTGAATATAGGGCACCACCATCAAGTTTCTAAAAGACATAGTATATATAAAAAATGGGTTTATTTGATTTTATGAAACAAAAATGTAAAAATATATAATTTACAAATTATTATAAAGGTATAACATTCCATATTTTAACCACAAAATATCCTTGTCAAAATGCATTGAATCTTATTTAAAAACCCACCCATTTTTCTATTGAAACCCCCTATAGAAACAACCATTTTAAGATAAAAAAATTATGAAATTAATTTTAAAATAATATTTCTATTTAGAATTCCCTTTTAAATGTAAAAACTATTTTCCTTTTGAATTGGATGTTATGAATAAGAACACACCTCTATGAAAACTACATTAATGGACACCTACACTCATATAATGAATGAAATAATAAATATACTGTTTAGAAATCTATTTAGTCTCTTATGGACAATTAGGATTATAGATGAACATCCACTTTCTATAGTGAAGTAATTATTTTGTATAAAATATTTGGAATAATAATCATAATAACACCACATGTAAAATTAATATAAATAAAGGTAACATAATCCTTTCAAATCAAAATACGCATTTCATTAAAGTGATGAAGCCCTTATCATTTTATAATAGTCATTACATGATCATTTTACCCCTATTCATGTAATTGGTAACCTAAAACATCAATAAAAATTAACTAAATATGTTTAGATCAATTTAAAATAATCTCATATTATTAGTGAAAATCTATTAAAACTACAAAATAGTGAAATGATTCTTAAAATCATGATGAACTATGTGAAAATCACCCTTAAAATTCACCAAAATATAAAATAAGACATATAACTAAATTAATATTCAAATTCAATAATTAAATGAAGACCCAACTAATAAAATTCAGGATAAAACTCAATTATAGTGATACCTTAACCAAAAATGACCTCCTCTAATGTCTAATAAAGAAAGAACATTGATTTGGTATAGTTTCCACTATAATCTAGTGGAATTGCAACTCTAATAACTTGGTGGAATAAAAAAAAGAAGATACAATAAGAGATAACAGGAAAGAAAATAATATTTAAATGAATGGACCTATAAATATATTTATTACATGGGACAATACATCATCGATATAATGAAGAAAAAAAGGGGAATAAAGGGATGTAATTGTAGGGATCCCCTTAGACATGGATAACATGAAATTGATTCCATGTGTAAATTTACATAAAAGAAATTGGGAAATTAATAATTTACCCTCTATTTTAGAAATGGGGATCGGTCTATCAAATGTATTAGGGCCCTAATCATATCTCTGGTGAGATAAATAAGGTATTATTGGTGTAAATCAAGATTTTGGTGCTCACCCCAAAACATTGGGTTGTGGGGGTGGACCCACAAACCAACCACATACTATTTAGTGGCATCCTGTCATGGTTTTGTAGGCCAATACTATATATCCATCTAACCATGTTTATACCATTCATGACAATTGACTTGTGTTGTAATTTTATATGAGATTAAATTTATCAACAACATATTGTTATAATTATAAATTATATTACCCTTAATTCAAATCCAAAAAATAATATTTAACGTGACACCAAATAAAATGAGTCAATTTTTTTCTAGTGTTCATGGTCTAGTAAATAAACATGTTTTTAAAAATCCCACCATACCATTTTTTCCAAAATACTCCCTATGAGACCATTTATCATATATTATTATATATATCATCCCTTAATTCATTCTAAAAATTAGTAACTGTATCCTAAATTTTAATCATTCTCTAGTTATATGGCTCTAACATCTACGATCAAAATTCCCCAAAAGTCTTGTAATGTGCCTATCGAGATTGTCAAAAAATTATGATCTCCATATCATCAAAAGTATGATTTACTCAAGAGTCAACCCTATATGGATATGACACTTGTTAAATTTATCCATAAATCAATAGTAATATCCTATTATCATCCCATATTGTTTCGATGAACCTAGAGATACCCAAGCATTAATATCAAGAAATTATTATCCTTATTGTTCTCCATAACATAAGGTCTATGTATTGAATACCTAATAATAAAAATTTATTCCACACTATAAGTATTACCATATATAAAATCTCACATAATTTTAAATACAAAACCATTTTTTCATAAATGGTTTCCTATTCCTTTATCAAAAAAAATTCACATTAAACCTAAATCATGTGTACTAATAAGATAATAATAATTTTTTTCTCAAATTAAAAAATTTCAAACACTCATTTTCTCTCATTAGGATAATTAAAATCATGAAAAAATTTCACACATATATATAATCGGGATATGTTAAAAAAACATGTTATATTCACTATATGCACAACAATCTGAACTATTTCATATACTATTATTCCACAAACAAATTTATTTTTTTATATAAAAAACTAGAGTGACACTTAAAATTACATGTGCCTCACTATATGACATAGTCTACCTAATACAAGAGAGTGTAATCAATCTAACCTGGGGATATTATACTCCCAATAGAATCACATAAAAAAATAGGTAAATTACATATTTAAAAATGAAATTATATTAATAAGAAGGATTTATAATGAATAGAATACTATTAAAACAATAGAACGTTAGTATGTTATAACAAAATGGTATCATAAAAAGTATAAATAAAAAAGTATACATGGATCACATGATAGAGTAATATAATACAAAAGGAAAAATAATAATGGGATTCTGGACCATAAAACTAGGTCATTCATAAATACTTTCTCTTAAATAATTTCCAAGATACCAATTCTATATATCGTAGACAAATGTCACCTGATATGGAAAATAATGAATTTATAATTTTAGTGTTCCCATGAAATGTCTATAAAATTAATCTTAATATGGAATAATAAATGGTGTTACTTATACATTCCAAAATTGGTAGAGAGTATACTCATAGAAAATAAATAATAAAACAACATTATATGCGTTGTGTAATCATCTGTTAACCAATCCACTAGGACATCTGACCTCACTTGATTTGGAAAAATCCGATTGAAGTCGTTATATTACAACATAATCATGACTCAATATCATTTTGTTTTTCCAATGAACATAAAAATATACTCATCCTCTACCTTCATGGGAATAGTTGGGTCCCACACATTGATCTAATATAATGTTCTATCATATACCATCACCATCTCACCTAGAGTGTGGTCTAATACCATGCATCATAATACATATCATACCTTCACCCTCAATGTGGTATTTTTTATTCGTAAAATGCATAGTTAGAATCCCTAATATAGTTGTAATATTTTAATCACAAAAACCAGCCTCATTGAAATTCTTAGGTGGGAAATAATTACATTGATTAAGGGTTTTTTAAATGGTTTCTATTTCTTTTGATTGGTATTATTTTTGAACTACTAAATATAACTAATTCGATATCGAAAAAATCTATATTTTATGAATCATTAAATATAAATAAAATTCATTTATTCAAAATGAAAAAAACTTTTCCTATCTGTTATAAATAAATTTCATGGATTTATAAATTGGATTTCATTTAGTTCTGGTTTCCAAACAATTTATTTTATATCTATTTCTTAAGGTTTAAAATAATCAAGATAAAATACTGACTTTAGAGTCCTATACTATATTACCAAGTGATGGTGATTTACTATGGTGGTTCATAATACATATGATCACAATAGAAAGGATCCAATAGTATAGTAGTCTAAGAATACTAGATACAAACATGTTCATTATGATACAACATAATGATAATGTACAATATACCCAAAAGTATTATTCTTCCTTTCTTATCCTTATGTTGTACTTTCTAATATTCATGGATTTTGAATGATTGGGGAAACACCATAAAAAGGTGACCATTTATTCTCTCTAATGGGAATCATACCATTAAAAAATATAAAATTTTAAAAAACCTATTCAGGATTGTGTGGGAAACTAAAAAACACTATAGAAAATCCTAAAATCCCCAATATAAAATTAAAACATTACTAATGTTCAATCATAAATTAAAAAAATTTGGAATTGAAAATTCAAACATTATGATGCATTGGGCCTATGGATGAAAAATATCCATAGGTAATGAAATCTTGATTCATGATTCCCCTTGAGCCCCACACCCAAATTCATATGTGATCATTGTGTTCATTTACTCCACAACTATGATCATAACTAGAAACCATACCTTTATCATTAAAAGAGATAAAAATAAATTTAAGTAAAACCATCTAATTAAAGGATCGATCCACATGAACTAAAAAAATTAAAACACTTCAGAAAATGTGGAAACTAAAAAATTGATGCGGGAAACATCAATGAAATTCTCTAGGGCCTAGAAAACCTAGAAATTACATCATAATTCATGGAGATGGAAAATAAATAGTCCATTAAAAATAGACAATTTGGTTACCGTAGGAAACTAATAAAATAAATACCCAATGAAGAAAAGTTTTAATAATTGAGAAAGAATCACTAATGATTCTTGAAATAACCACTACCATATTCATAGAGAAAGTCCCAACTCCCATATAGGTATCACCATATACTGAATGATTGATAACTCATCCAACACATATCATAATTTTCTAAAATAAGAACTACACAAGAAAAAACGGGTTCAATAGAATGAGATTATGTTTTTAGTTATTAAATGGATCGAAAAATGGGATTCCATTGAGTGATTAAACCATAAAATGATAAAATATCCACCTTCAGGAACACCAAATACAATATTCACTACAATTTATGATCAAATAAAAACTATGAAAGAATCCCAACCAACAAAAAATGACTATCACATATGTTAGAAATAGAACTCATCACCACGAAATATTATCAAAAATACAATCAACCTTGATACATTAATATGTTCAACCAACATAGTGTCTAATACAATGGGATAATGTCACAAATCATGCTAGGATTCCTTCCAACCTGACAAAAATCTTGATCCATAGCATGGCCCAAAGAGTGTTCCTGACCCCATGGCCTATGAAAAAGTGGTAGGGTATTAAAAATACACATAGTGAATAATTTCACCCATTTATATATTCATAAACAAAAATGTAGAAAAATCATCACATAACCAAATAATAAAAAACAAAAAAGGCACAATAATTTTCAGATTCAATGTATTAAAACATTAACCAAAACTAATTGTACAAGAACCGAATGGAAATACAAAAATATCCCAAAAACCCCTACGATATGGGACAAAAATCGCCCTCAAGCCACCACCACCTAAACCTGAAAGAAGTGGAACATATGAAATTGAATCCTCCATCCCCACTGTACATTATCCTTTACCTAGGTCATACATAACAAATTCTACTTACTGTCAAAGGTGTATATATGGTGTGATCCAAATTCATGTTTGATTCCAATTAAATGAAAATATTACATGCTATAACATTAGAATACAAATCAACATGAAAATTTCCATAAGAATTTTTAAATCACATTAAATAATAATTTTTAACAAACTATTGTCTGGTTCCTACAGGGGGAAAACACTACATGCTTGTTATTATTATGATGATGGTTTCTTTTTGGTGTTTGGGTCAATGTAATGCCTTCTGAACTTTGGTTTTATTTTTGTTCTCAATTGGATCATTTAATTCATTCCTCCTTTTCCCAGTCTTCAAAAGGATCCTTTATATGTTCAATAAATGGGGTTATCCAAACAATAATAATTTCTCAATTAATCTATCTTGATATAAATGTTAATCAAGGTCTACCATATACTGAGATATATCACCAAATAAAATAAGTATCATTTCATTAGATTTTACCATGGAAGAATCCATAATGTTAACTAGTATAATAGGAACACTAGGAACCTCGTACCTCAGGGATCAAAATCCTCTAACTCAACTACCAACAATGTTATCATTCATAAGACACTATATAGGATTCCATACAACGTTTTAGTGGTCCATCCAAATTATTATGCACGATCCAATAGAGAGAATCACATCTATTGATATTGTGTTATATGATCAAATCACATGTTTAGTTAGTGTTGTAGGGTATGTTTGGCTAAATGAATCTGCTTAGTGCCACGTCTGAGTAAAATAGCATACTAGTTCTAGTTCACCCACCAAGACACCTGAGATTCCTTGTGTATTAAAATTCAATTTCAAATATCACACAAATCATAACATTAACATAATCAATAAAAGAATCAACATCACAGAATGAAATCAACACTTGAACATTTTTACATTGTTCTAGCAATCTAATGTTTAAATGGAAACCACTAAATTCTATTAACAAATCCTCTTTCATTTCATATGCACACCAAAACCTCATGGATATACATTTTTCACCATTTTCACAATTTATGAAATCCATTTGGAAACAAACCAAGAATAACACATATGGAATCCAACCATTTCCAAGGGAAATCCACTTTCCAATTAATATTCACATAAAACTATTTAAATAAAATTCTTCACCTAACTTTCCCAATTCGAAGAAACATTCAAGGTGCACAAAAACGAATCAAACAAGAAAATAAATGTGTATATTTTGTAAAAACCCAATTTAAAAACATTCTAACAATTTACTATAATGGAAAACAAATTTCAAACCTTTTAGACAATTTATAATACATATTCAAGAAACACCACCATGAAGCATCTACGAGACATGGACAATTTACTTTAGAAAATCAATTTTCATGAAATTTTTATCTCAAACCTTTTTAGAAACATGATTCACACCCCAATAATAATCCATATAACACATTCCAATAATCAAGAAATCATGTTAAACTAATATAATAATATTAAAGCATGGAACCACCATCCTTACACTTAAAAATGTCTGGAAATCGGTGTGAAACCACAAATACACCCCCAAAAGTCCCATATACAAGAATGATTGAACAGTAATCATCATCAATATTTCACCCATAATAAAATGATATACCCCACAATAAGTCAAATAGACTGTTGGACAATAATAACCCAATGTTGGTGGAAGATAAACCTTAAAATAATGATTAAATCAAGGGATAAGTTAACTTAGATAAATATTCTTGGTGAAAACACACAAAATATACCCCAAAATTGAATATCCAATGAAGTAATGAGGATAGGGGGCCCATTGGGTGAAGAATCTATAATAGGTAATAAAGGGTAGGAAAACTAATTAATATCAAAGGGGAAAAAGGGTATATTCAAATTTTTTATGTCCAGGTCAATTCGCATGGTTTTACATCACATTTTCCTAACCATGTGGAAAATGTTTTCCCTTATTGTCCAAGAGGGATGTGACACATGGTTAGCCCTCTTGGTCTCCAAAACCCTATGCCAATCGTATGGTCACCACTATCCATAAATGAAATTATTTACACTGTTTCCTTGTTAAGGGTGTACATTTTACACTAACCATGTATGAACTATGATTCGCCTACTATAAATCCAATAATATCAATTTTCTCAAACAAAAAATGTGGAAAATATTCTATAACATAAAAAAAGAAATAGAAGATTAAATCAAAAAGATATACAAATGTGACAATTATCACCACTGTCAAAACATTCCATTCTTAGAAAGTAAACCTAGAGATTGATCATTGAACAAAAACATACATTCCTCTTCAACCCAAGACCTTTTCTCCCATATATCATGATCATCAACGCCGTTCAGTCAATGAACTGGGACCTTCGTAATAGACTTTCCACAAATATTGTTCTCTTGAGAATTTATAATCCACATTGGCCTCTCAAACATAGAACTACCAGGCTCTAATTACCATTGTTCCCAATTAAAAATTTGATACAGTTCTAGGATATACAATTTCTACTGAGATACAAGAAACAAGTCATGAATGGACTTCGACTAATAATGAATAGCTAACACATATTTCACATCACAAAATCTCTCAATATTATGAAATGGTCTGACATACCTCATTTTTAGAATCCATTGCATATTAAAATTATTAGGACCCATGAAAGGTTCCAATTTTAGGAACACTTAGACACCCACTAAAAATAAAGAATCTTGGTGCCTCTAATTGGCATACAACATATAGTTACTCTGAACTATGAACAAACACTACCTGATCTACTTAACAATATCATAGGTTCTCAAAACAGGGCTCAGTCCCAACAACAAGGTCTCACCAACCTCACCGAAAAAATGTATACTAATATGGATGACAGAAAAAATCTTCAAAAGGATCCAATCTAATTGAGAAACAGAAACTATTATTATATGAAAACTTGTCTAATCCAGAATGGATTTTCCATAAATAATCAATATTCAGCACACATGTAAAAAACATTTCTTCCAAGATCTAATTTTCATTATCCATATTTCCATCCATTTGGGGATTGTATTTCATGCTCAGCCTGACTAGAGATTCCATCATCTTCTGATGGACTTAAAAAAACCAAAAGGTAAAAAATGGGTCCCTATTTTAATTAATTAATGATAGAGCACCAAAGTGCATCAATATCTCTTGAACATACAACTGTCCCAACTCATTAACATTGGTTGAATCCCTTATCTTAATGAAATGGTATAATTTGGGAAAATAATGAATCAGTACAAAAATATCATTCCTTACATGTGGTGTTTGAGGTAATCCAACATTAAAATCCATGAATATATAGTCCCACTTCTAGGTAGGAATAGGTAAAGACTAAATTATACTAGAGGGAATTTATTTCTCTACATTATCCTACTAGTATCTTTAACACCACGATACATAATCATCTTTATAACTTTTCATTATTGGTCACTAAAAATATCGACACACATCATAAAACATCTTTGAGTCTCCTAGATGAATACCCTACTTTGATTTAGTGATATTATGTATCACCTCATTTCTCATAGGACATGGTACCATGAATTGACCCATGAAGAATAAAACTCTATCAAGAGATAATGATGTATCACATGGAATATCACCACCATTTAAAAACTATATAGAATGATTGAATAACCCATTAATTGAAATCTTATGTGAATCAAAATGAGAAGGGAATGTGTTAGTTAAATAATAACTAGGAATGTACCTCTATTTTGATCCTTGAAATCCAATTTGTTTTGAGTAAATATCCCTAAAAAATCTACTTATTACTAGAATCATTCAATTTTTTCACCAGAACTTTCTTTATCACATCATTTTTAGTGACGTTACCTTTTCCATGTGTATAGATTATATCAAAATCAAACCACTGATGATATTTATCCAAAGAGTGTTACCTTAAATTCAAATCCTTTTTAGAAGAAAAAATAGGTCAACTTCTTATGTCTCTAATAAACCCCAAAATTCTATTTAAAAAGATAACGGTTCCCTGTCTTCGAGTCACGCATCACCACTATTATCTCCAACTCATGGTTTGGGCAATTATTTTCATGTGGTCAGAGTTGGAAAGATCCATATTCCACCACATGGTAATCCTGCATCATCAAAAACCCATGACACTTACCTGAGGCATCATAATAAACTACATAAACATTCACATATTCGTGACATATCAAAAAATTATTGGTTGGTAAGCCTACACATAAGCTCTTCAAAGGCCTCTTTAAACTCATGGATCCTTTAATAAATAACCCCCTTTTGAGTGGGCACTATCATGGATGAGGCGAGATGAGATAAATATCTAATGAAATTCCTCTAATATCATTCTAGGACAAAAAATATCCTTATCTCTAAAACTATTTTCATCTTCTACCATGAAATTACAACAGTAATCTTTTTAGTTTCAACCTAAACCCCTAGTTGAGAAATCACATGACCGAAAAACATTAACTCACATATCATGAACAGTCACATCATAAACATAACATAAAGACTTTGATTATGAAGGTTACTTAGAATAATCCTAAAATTACACTCTTGATCCTCCTCGGTCCTAAAATAGATCAAGATGGAATCCACAAATACCAAAAAAATAAATTGAGATATTAGTGGAACACCCAGTTAATTATCCCCATTAAGATAGGTAGAGAATGTTTCGGCTAGAAAGGCACGAACAAATACTTAAAATGGACATACCAGCATTAAAAGGAAATTTTCTAGATATATTCATTTTTAACACTAACATAGCGATGCCCAAAATTTAAATCAACTATAGGAAACCACAGTGACCCCTTAATATGGTCAAGAAGGTCATAACTATGAGGAAAATGATAGTTTTATCGATTTTCAACTTATTCAATGTCCACTAATCAATGAACAACTAGAGAGATCCATTAGCCTTTTGTGAAATAGTACTGGGGTGTCCCAAGGTGACATGATCAGGTGTTTACTGAACTTATTCAATAAATTGGTTAGAATATTCCACCACAAATTTGTCTTCTTGGGTAAACTCCATAAACTATTGTGATTTGGAAAATTCCAAAACCTCTAGATAATAATGCTCATTGAAAACTACCTTGAATTATTTTCAACAAATATTCGCATTCTTACCATCTTTAACATCTGATCATCGCAAAATCTGACTAGTTCTATTCAACATAAAATATGTACATTTAACCCTGACCGATTCGGGGTGTCAAAAAACTAGAAAATCTACTCTATCATCTCAATCCACTCCTCTGCTTCCTGACGGTCCCTTCTAATAGAAAAAATGAGACTTGTTCTTTATGAACTCTTTATTATTATCCTTTCACTGATGTAGTTTGGATATTCTAACTTGAGTAGGATGATATCCAACCTTTTGTCCCAATGTTTGGACATCCAGAACCACCACTTCCACAAAACATTAATTGATTTCTAAGGGAAAACTCTCTTTTTCTCTTACTGTGGTCACACAAGAGTTATCTGAAAATTAATTTTTCTTTAATAATAAAATACCACATAGACAACCATCAACACAACCAACAACTTATATTCTGAAAATTTTCACAAACAACCACAAATAACAACACATTCATAAATCAAAACACACCAAAATCAAACACAATAACATGTAGAAACAATCCAATCCACCCCCACATAGTGTTAATATACATTCTGTATCCTGTGTATCTCATATGGATGAGAACTCAAACCAAATTTACAAAAAACCAATAGAGAACTGATTCATATCACGTGGTGTATTGGATAGACAACCCACTTGCAACTAGAACATTAAGCCCATACCACCCTAGATCATGTCTATCTAGAATCATCACAAATAACATGATCCCAAAAAAGATAACAACAAGTCTATGGTACCATTTTTTCATGAACCAAAATGGGATGTTATCCATCCCAAAACCAAGATAGATCCAGATCATGGCCCAATGAGAATTCCAGATCCCCACGTGTAGGAGACTACTTCATGGGTATGAACAAAACACTTTGTTAATTGTTTCACCAATTCATATATTCATAAACAGCCATAAAGAATAAAAATAAAATAACAAAATATTTATAACCTATCTATGCATAATAATTTTTTCAATAAAATATTTATAACATTAACCAAAACCAAAAGGAAACCAATGGAATGGGAACAAAAAAACAATCCAAAAAACCTTCATGAAATAAGATGGAATTATCCTCAAGCCACCACCATGATCACATATAAGAAGTGGAATACTAGCAATTGGATCCACCATCGCCATGACTTATCTTCTCTTTACCTTGTTCATATGTAACATAGTCTACAGTCACACAAAGCTGTATGTAGGGTGTTATCAAAAATCTGGTAGGATTTGTCCCATATGAAACGATTTCATGCAATAACATTAGAAGAAAAATCAGTAAGAACATTTCCATAAGAATATTTGAAACACTTTGTACAAAAAATTTGGGGAACCCTTTTTTATGGAAAACAATTTCTAAATTAATATTTCCTGAAATAAACTATACACAGGGTCCACTATATACTAATGGATTTCACCACATTATATAAGAATAATGTAATATATAAAATTATGTGAAAATATATAAGGGGAACAAGAATAATTGGGACACTAGTAACCACATAACTTAATGATCAAAATCCCCCAAATCAAATACCAATAACATTCTCTTTCCTGATACACTAGAGAGGATTTCATACAATGTTCTATTGTTACAACAACATTATAATTCACAAGATACTATAGAGGATATCTTCCAATATTATAGTGGTCTCTGATCATATCAAATGTTTTGTTAGTGTTGTAACATATTTTATCTTAATGAATTTGGTCTATGCCTCTTCCAAGTAAACAAGTGTACAATTTATAGTTCACACTCAAAGATACCTGAAATTTACTTTTTTATAATATTCAATTTCACATATAAAATAAAAAATCAATTTCACATAAACATTCCAAGAATCACAATAACACAGAAAAATAACTATTTCCACATTTTTACAACGATCCAAAAATAAAATGATCACATTGAAACCACCATATTCCATAAAAAATCACATTTATTTCATATGCACACCAAAAACATTTGGAAAGACATTTCTCACCACATTTAAAATTTATAAAAACAATTTAAAAAAACAAGAATAATAAATATAGAATCTAAAAATTTCCATGGGAAAATACCATTTTATATTCATATTCACATCTAAAGAATTCTTATAAAATCCTACACATCTCATTCACAATTTAAATACACATTAAAGGTTCGTAAAAAATTATCCAACATGAAAAAAGACTCATGTATCTTGGAAAATTCCACAATCAACACATTCTCAACATTAAATCACTTTAAAAACATATTTTTCACCTTTCTCCCATGGTATAAAGAATATTCATGAAAGACCAAAATGAATCATTTATTAGACATAGCCACTTTCCTTTAGAAAACCAATTTTCATCACATGTTTATCTAAATAATTTTCAAAAATATGAATCAAACCACATAAATAATCCATATAACACATTACAACAACAAGAAAGAATGTAAAACTCGTATAATAATGTAACAACATGTAACCAACAACATAAAACTTGAAAACATCAAGAAATTGTTGTAAAACAAATGAATCAACCACTAGAAGACCCTATATAGGAAATTTTGAACAATAATTGACAATATTTCACCTAAAACACAATATTGACACCTCATTAGGTAAAACATCATACTGGAAAATAATATCTTAAAAGGGAGGAAGATAAACCCCAAAAGAAGGAAAAAAACCAAGGGAGAAGGGAACTTACTTGATGATTATTCGAGAAACCACACAAAATCCAACCAAAAATTTAACATCAAAGGGATAAAGGATTATAGGTGGAGGTAATTTGGGTGAAGATTCCAAAATTAGGAATAAATGGGAGGAAAAGGGGTTAAAATCAAAGAGGTAAAGATAAATCTTATTAACCTTTTTATGACTTTGACAAGTCGCGAGTTTTGACACATAGTTTTATAAACCACAGGGAAATTGTGTGCCCCTCACTACCCAAGGGGGATGTGCTGCATGGTTATCCCACATAGTCTCCCAAACTATTCACCAACCATGAAATTTATATAGTCCTGAAATGGAATTGGATGTACAATTTTCTAGGATGGGGCACATAGAATTACCCTAACCATGAACCAATAGCGAACCACATAATTCCAAGCCCAAAATTACCAATTTTCCCTAAAAACATTCATAAATGAGAGTATAATTTATTGAATAAAAATAAATATAATATTTCATTAAAATTAAATATAGATATGATAGTTATTCTAGAAGATTTTCAGTGAAAGGGTTAATGATGATATCATTTAACAATGATAAAATCAACATTAGTAATTCCGAAAAACATTCCTATGTGGATTGATAATTATTTTATATTTCAAATCTGTGATGGAACAAATAATGATATATAAAAGGATAATTTTAGGGCAATAGGATGATAATGAGATATCTATAAAATCTCCACATACCAATGATTCAAGGTATCCTTATTGATAATAATATATAGGGTGATAGGCAAAGTGGAAGGACATGGGAAATAATATACATTTATTTTTTAGTATATGATAGAATATAGTATATTATAAAAAGGAATAAAAAACAATTTCACATTAATATTATTGGAAGAAATTATAAAATTACTCAATATTAAATAGTTTCCTGATCTAAATATATCCCTAGATAATATAGTAGTGGAATTATATATTCAAATGGATAAAAACTATTTCCATCATATTTATTTACTACATAACATTATAAATCATAACCATATCATCAACGCCTCAATGAATATATATGTAATTAATGTGGAGGAATACACTAAATACCCACCCATCATAGGTCATGTCACATGCATCCATTAAATGAATATCATTGGAAATCAATATAATAAAAAATGGTCCCTAAATAAGTTATTACATAATAATAGATAACTGTTAAGTAATTATATATATTGAAATAATGGTCATAAAAATATAAATATTTACCCATTCAATAGATTAACATGGATATTTAGAGGAATACCCATCAATGAAATAAAATAATGTAGAAATTGATAACAGAATAGAATATATATTATTATCAAGAGAATGATATTGAATTAGTGGTGTGATATTCTTTCACTATATATAAATATAAACTAAAATATTCAATTATAATGAATATTTTTTAATATTATGAGACAATATAAAATGATTTAATATTCCCTTTTCATAATTATGAGTATGTGACACACATATTTTATATGAATTGCAGATTAAATATATCAATATTTAGAAGCATTCTAGTTGTTGTTCTTCATTGGAAAATGTGAAATTGTTATGAAATTATATTTAGTACACATGGGCCATGATTAGCGATTTAAATGATTCATAAACATTATTTTTTTCATTTCAATAGTCCCCCAAATTGAAATAATACATCCATAATACCACAAATACACGGAAAACATAAGTACATTGCTGATTGATATTGAATCTATGAAAATACTACAACATGTCAATGAAAAATAAATAAATTATAATATGATAGAATTTTTGTATCTCATTGTTATTTAAATTTATATAATAATAATAATAAATATAAACATAAATATTTGATATTGAAATGTAATGGAGTTATAAATGATACGACATTGAATGGGATAAAAATAATTGGGAACCATTATCTTGAAATGTAGATTCCTAAATAATGATAAAAGATAGATAAGGACCATAGGGAAACCATGGAAGGATTCATCAAAGGAAAATGGAGAGGGGAATGATGGAAAATTGTTTCTAGAGACATGAAAGATGAGAGGATGGGTTTTTATTTATAATAAATGAGTGAGATTAGATTATGAAATTTGAAACATATGTTTTATAAAAATAGGTTATGTATAATGAAAAATAATTTTCATTGAAATGTTTCTAAATAATGGTTTTTGAAATATATAAAATAATTCATTACATTTACTCATTGGATAAAAAAATTATTTTTTTGATTCTTTTCCCTTATAAATGTATTTAATTAAAAATGAATTGTTTATAAAACAATACATTATTCTGTAGTATTCAAAAATTTCACTATATGATTTCTAATATATTTCAATATATTAAATATCCCTAATCTAATAAATTGACTTAATTTTTTTTGAATATTATTTTTTATTATTTGTTATATAATTTTTTTATCAAAAAAGATTCATAATGCTTGAGATATATTCTTAATTTTTTTATAATTAGGTAAATATTGGAATATCCAAAAAAAATATGAAAATTAAACATTGTATAATTTTAATGATATAATAATATATATAATTTAATTTTTAAACAATATATATATTTATATATTTATAAATTAAATTATTAAACATGAAATCTAGTGTATTTCAAAATCATGTATTTAGCCTTTAAAACACAAAAAATTAAAAAAAATTATTATTTTACTCAAACCATATATGTGTCATTGAATTCTTTGTAACATATACAAGTTGGTATTACATCACATGACCAAGATGGGAGGGGTACTAGTCCTCATGAACACCTCCACAAACACTATATGTTTCCAAAAACCTGTGAGGGTGTATAGAATATAGTGGGGAGACTATACCCTCATATACATAATTTTTATTTGATTTAAATTAATGTAATAGATAGGCATTCATGCCATGTTGAGAAATTGTATGTGAAAATATCAAGTAATGATAAATACAATGTAATTTCAATCTAAATATAACTAAAAGAAATGATAAATGTCAAACATGTATAGTAATAAACATTCTAAATTAATGAAAAAATACCAATCCCAAGTCCCATGTCAATCTCATCAATAATAATTAACTCATTCATTAATAAATCAATTAATATAGGACATATTACCCGTGTCTATTAAAACATCCCAGAAATCTTACGGCGTACTAAATGGAAGCTAAATATGGTGTGAGTAAAAATTAATAGATGGACACCAACACTATGTAAACAATCTAGTGTAAATATAAAATTCTTGTAATAATATGTTAAATGGGGGTATTAATTCAAAAATTAATATGTAACATCTAAAAAACATGTAGACCCTTAAGCTCTATGTTGAAAACCTATGTCAACCAATCTTACTTGTGATGGATCCTATATGAATAGAAATATCAGCCATACTTATGGTGGATTCATCTATCTATAATGAATCTTCTATGTCATGCCTCACATTAAAAAATATTTAAGGGATCCATATTAATTTTCAAGGTTAGATTCTCTTACATGATTCCATTGTGTAATGTCACACAAAGGTAAATGTAAACATATCTTACTAAAATACGTATTTATATCCTATTATGGAGTTTATTACATGTACACTAGGTAAGATTTTAATCTAGGTGTAATGTGACCAATAGCATTGGGATCCATGAAAATGTCCCATGTGGGAGTCACTTATGTCATTCCATGGATAAAAACTATGATAATGGGAAGATTAGCCATATAGATTATTGGATTATCCTACCTATGATGAATCATTTATCTCATGTATCATTAGATAGTGAATAATTCATTTGGTTACATTTTCATATAACATCATGTATAAAAAATCCAAAACATCATATGTATTAATAATTTCAAACTTGTTATTGTATGACCATTTCAATAAATAATCCATTTTAAAATATAGAATTCATTTATATTCAATTTTTTGACTATCCTATATATGAATAATCAATAAAGTAACATCATGACTTATTATAAATTATAAAAATTCACATGTTGTTTCATTCTCTTAAGTTAATCTAATTGTTAAAAAAGATCTACTCTTAATGAGCGGATCTGTGCCTATCTGATCCTTATTTTCTAGAACGGTAGTGGATGGAACACCTCTCTACTAGTCGCCAGTCCTATAATCATCATTAATAGACTGAAAAAGATCCATGGGATGATTATTAATGTATATTTTATAAAAATTTGAATTACACATTCTGTTAGGGTGCGCACGTGGTATTCCATGATGATCGAACATAGTTCACACTCTATAGGAACAATATACAAAATTAATTAATTATTATAGATAACCAATATAAAAATAATATTGGTTAGAGATATTGATCAAAGTCAAACTAACATCCATGTTCTTCCATTTGTACAGTTAATTATTACCAATAGTTCTATATACAAAAAAATATATATATGTGCGATTTGGTCATCCCAAACGTGATTTTTAAAATGAAAAATGATTTGATCTATATAGAGAAGATTGATTGAAATGAACACATATACTATATAGACTTGGAAAATCCAGTTACATTTGGGTATTACTTATGGTTTAAATAATATCCCCACAGGTTATCGGTGGATGGGATAATGTTCAAGGGAAGGGTGTCTGATATGAGAGAGACATGGAACTGTATATTTTAAAGGATTACTGGGTGAAAAAATTGATTAACTGAATAGAGTATACAAATTATAAATTCCACAAATCTCATATACATTTATAAATATGATTTCATATATTCAACACATTTGAAAACTAATTAACACAATCATTTTTTCTCAAATTGTTATTTTTCAATTCACGGACTTCCCAATACCATTAATTATGTTAATGATGTTCATTGGGTCTACATATAAACAATCACACAATTTATTTTTTCCATGGGGTCTAGTCAGATTAAATCACATCATGAATTAACAACACATAGATTGAATTAAATGTGTAGTTATAATTCACATCCTCTTTCTACCTCCTCAATTATTTATCCTCTCAAGAATAAAGGAACAATTTCACAAGACCAAAGCTAAATTTGAAAAACATATAGAGGTTAAAAAAATTGAAACATGGGAGTAATTGGGAAAGAAATTATCTTAAAACCTCTTAACCATATAAATAAATTATCCTCATGTTGTGGAATAGTGTTATTCAGTGGGTATTGGTGATAAATTATTGCCACTGTGTCTATAAATCACATTCCCTCCCTCTATTGTCATATTGAACATGCCTATGATTCCATTGAATTAACAGGAGGGGCATGGTCTTCCCTAATATATTATTCACACTACGGTACACAACATGTAACAAATTATCCTCAAAGGTCACTTCATATTCCTAGTCCATGAAATCAATGTATATCATGTGATAAGGTTAATTTTAATATCTTTAGAGATAGAAAATTTGAAACTTTTCATTCATTGATATATAGATCTATGGAAGGGGAATACGCTACACCATTGGACTGACCCTTTCAACTATTTTAAATGACCTAAAAATGATTATTAGCTTTCCATACATTCTGATACAGTGTATCTTTATCCAAGGATACACCTTAACAAAACTCATTTTCCCACATAAAAATATTTATTTCATCATTGATTATGATTATAATGTTTTCCATCTTTCTATAGTTACCAATGGATTTTTTATATAGTGTACCTAGTCATATTTCATCTACATGATACTAGGTCTTAGAAGCGATGAGCCTCCTATAAATAAACTATAAAGAGTCAAACACTATGCCTACCTATAAAAATACTCCAAAGGATACATAAATTAGATTTCTAGAAGTAGTTATTTTTATCAATCATCCCGATTTCTACATTTTTCCTTGAATATCCATAGTATTCTAAGACACTGGATCATAACACATTCTCTAAAATATGAATCTTCCATTCTGATTGGACATTTATATATGTCATATAGGTAGTATATTGAATAAAATTTGACCCCATTTTCTTCTAAAGTCCCTTTAAAAACTATGATTTTAATTGAGGATCTAAGTAAGAATTCAAACTCCCCAGGAAATGTGTAGGAAAGCCATTTCCAGTTTATAGATACTACCCATATCATCATTAGTAATGGTATCCATTTTATGAAGGAATAACGATACATCCATTAGTCAATACATGACCACACATAATTGTTTATAAGGATTATCCATAGGGGCACGCAATGTCATGTCCCATGTTTGGGATGCTTTATCCGGATGGGCCACATAGTTTCCATGCATTCCCACATTCCAAATGCGGGCGACATTCATTGCCTATTGAGGGATGTTTTCTCTTTTATTGATATGGGATGATGGGATGTCAGTATCTCCTTCAATAGATTCCTCTTCAAAATTTGTTACCCAGTCTACGTCTCCCTTAATGATTAAGACGTTCTTCATGAAACTCTTACTGATGCCATGTCATTGTTGATAGTGGTTTATTACGCTTCTTTTGTCATGACATTCCAAAGGGGTCATGTCATGATAGTGAAAATTGGTCAAGAGAGTAGTCATGTTTGGTATATCTAGCATGTTTGGACGCTAAAACACTGGTACACCTATATTTTCCCCTATCAGAGGGCTTCTAGAGGGCATGGAAGCCCCATGAATCCCATGTTGAATGCATGGAATTTTATTCTAGATGAATCTATCCAAGGTTTTTCTTAGCTTCCAATGTTTAGTTTGGGGTATGCTGTAAAATTATCATCTATTAGTGATGGATCAGAACTTTCAAAAAACATGTGATAGTGGATCAGATGGGTATATACTAGGGAGGGAGAACCAAGAAGGCGTACCAGATGGATGGGTTATAACGCCCAGTAAGGATAGACCCTAGAGTGGGGTGTCCCAAAAAATGGAAGCTATCACACCGTGAATGCTTATGTGGGAACCAAAAAGTGAGGATTATATAAAGATGATGAGACCCTACAAAGGGGACAGAAAGGTTTACTATTGGTTGGGATTGGACCTCATGGAGGATAATTCTATTCCCTTTTTTTGAGACAGGGATCAAAACCCATATAGTTTTAGAGGGTGAGTCATGGGATTGGGTTGTACACAATGGATGACAAACTGAATACATGATGGTGATTACGTGGGGTTAGTGTCCTGGGATCTATAAAAAATGAGATGATTGAGGCTTACACATGGTTAACTATACATATGTTAGACAAGATTTCACCGAGATGTCATGGACCATGTCAAATTCGGATGGAAATGGATGATGTTTCGAAGGGCTGAATGAATGAGGATAGAACCGATAGCTTGTGTTATGGTGATAATATTTGGATTGAACCTCATGGAGGTATCCTATATAACCTAGGGGAAGAAAATCAAAGTCCATGTAATTATAGAATGGGGTGATGAGTCAACTGATGAGGTAATACCTGATAATGGATGTGTGGATGGTGACCTGAAAGAAATGGAAGCAACAGGTTAAGTCATGATTTTTACAAGAAACAAAGGGTTGATGGAGATACCCTGATTAAGAGTGGGTCATAGGATTTCACCATGATGAGGCATCCTACGTACCTTTCTCAAAAAGGGAAAAGATGAATGCCCACAATGTTCATGAATGGGGCCTACAATTAGGGTGTATAAAAAGGACAAAAAAACCCAAAGACATGTTGGTGATTAGGAATGGTTAGCATCCCATTGGAAGAGGGGAACTCTTGGTTGGAGGAGTATGGATTGATTTTTGAACTTATGAATTGAGACGGCTGAGGAACTACCCCAACACCACTATGGGGATGACCAATGATGTAGGGATGAACAAAGGGGACATCGAATATTATCAGAGTCTGGGATTGAACCTTAGGGAGGCTCCCTACATACCCTTTCTAGGATATAGGGATAAAAACCCATGTACATTGAAAGAATACATTTTAACATCATGTGGGAGAAAATGTCATATAATTTTATGCCATACGGGATGTGGGTGAACCAAAGTGAAGTGGTTAGGACTGATGGGTTATGTGCTTGAACCTCAGGTAGGCTTCATAAATATCCTCGTGGAAGATAATGAAGGACCAAGTAGTTTGGTAGAGAGTGGGATGGATAAAACACACCATGGGGGACAAAATAGGATACCATGGTTGTTGATTACTCTAAGAACACAATATTCAATCCCAGTGTGAGAAACAACAAGAAATATTATACATGATTATCGCATCACAAAAAGTGCATTAGTGAGTAGTAGAGCAGGGATTATGAATGGTTAGTAGCCCAAAGAGGAAATAGGGGATAACACGTGATTGGCGATTTGGGACATACTCAAGGAAGGAATCCTGAGGAATATGTATTGATCTATGAGAAGGATATAGTCATCATAAAGGGAGCACCCTATATAGTTGGGTTTGGGGTTATACCAGGACACCTCAAGTTAAACATGGAAACAAATCACTATGGAAGTTTAAGGGTGAGAGAGGACTGGTGACCATCCCCTTCAGTGTCCATTCAAGCTTATCACTCATTTGGTGATCACTATTTAACATAGTGTATTGAAGATGGGGTGTTTCTTCTTAGTTTATCATCCTAAAAATCCGAATTTCAGTACTCTCTCCTCACCCCTAATATAGGCATAACATCAAATAACCCACACTTGGGTAAATGATGGCATATGGAATGCCCGATATTGGAGGTTTCTGAGTGATCCATTGCGGGGACTATGTTAACATGGCTATTCGAAAAAGAAATATTTGTTAGTGTGCATTTGAAATGGAAAACAATATAGGGAAAAACATGAAGAACAACTCATGGGACCTTGATGTCACTTCATACATTGATAGTGGGCCACATGGGAGTAGGTTTTGCAATGTAAAATATCATAAAAAGAAGGGATTTGTCAATATTTGGTGCTTTCGTGAAGAGGATGGACATCACAATGCATTGGTGCTTTGCTAAGAGCATGATATTCATGAAATAAAGGGTCCTTAAGAATGACTCATGCTTTGTGAAGAGAGTTTTTCAATAGATTATAGATTCACCATACCAATAGACTCATTATGTGGGGAGTGTTTTGGGAAGGGTTAATGCTTCGTGAATCCATAAGCACACCGATGGGGCTCCCACCATTTCTAAGGGAATATTCCATCATAAAGAGATTCCCCGCCATAGGTGAGTGGGAATGAAGCACACAAGGGGTTATGAATCACATATTCCAAGTACGTTGGGAAATCCATTTATCGAGTTATTGAAAGTATTTTAAAAATGGGATCTTGTAAGGGGAAAGGGCGGAGTAATAATAGATTCAATTAGGGGTTGAGCCTTCTATTGAAATGTAATAGAGGTTGATGGGGGTATCTGAGATTGTTGTAGAGAAAATCATGACGTCGTTAAGAGGAGGTGATGCCATGAAGAAAAAGGGGAACTATCAGACACAATTCTACTCACATTGGGTTCATAAAATAGATGATTTTGGAGCTCGCCACAGAGAACAAGTGATGTCGTGGAGAGGCAGGGCTATGTCAGACTCGATCAAACTCATAGAGGGTCCATCAAAGGGATGATTGCAGATTTGGAAATGGATAAAAAGTGATGATATGGATAGTCGTGGCTATATTTGACTCATTGAGGGTCACTCAAGTCGCATAGCGGATCGCTGAGGCGACCATCATGGAGACGGCCGTGTATTGGATGTGAGGCCATGAATGCATCAAAATTTTTCAGACATGCATAATGTCCATCATGGATGCTCATGATCGTAGAGGAATGATAGACTAATGAAGGTCTTCATGATCAACGTCTTTTGGGATATTTTCTATGGATATAATGTCTATTTTGAGCCTAGATTTACTTTGAACTGGTTGTGACTTGTTTTCTCTTCAAGTGGAATGAATTTGTGGGCCAAAAAATGTGCCCCACCACAAA
Source organism: Viscum album (assembly GCA_963277665.1). Taxonomy (NCBI): domain Eukaryota; kingdom Viridiplantae; phylum Streptophyta; class Magnoliopsida; order Santalales; family Viscaceae; genus Viscum; species Viscum album. Next base: position 446,350,165 of record OY728157.1, on the reverse strand, counting down.
ATGGTATCTGAAGGAAAAGATGGTCGTATTCTAAGGGTATGTATCCAAAAAAATGTATGGATTTAAAAAATTAAGATCCTGAAGATAGATCAGGAAGTTGGATCTCAAAATGCGATTGTGAAGCCACATCGTGAAGAAGAAGTATTTGAAGGGCACTATGATGTGTGGGTTATGGTCTCTGTGGAACCCAGTCTTAGGTTTCCATGATTCTCGGGCCAGCTGTACCTACAAATAGGTGAACATGGGTCTTTTTTCTATACATGGATCTATAATAAATACTACGCCATTTCTCTCTCTTTGAGAATCAATGTCCTCTTTGAATATGAATATGAAATCATGGTTTTTTGGATTGGTGCTTCATAGATTATTGAAAAAAACTGGTTCATATGGATCTACTGCATCCTTCGTGACACATTTCAAGATCGAGGAAACCTAATGGAGGGTTGTCTCTTTGTGAACTCTCTTTGGGAAATGTCCTCTACGACAATAATTGAAAACCCCCAACCCCAAAAGCCCAAAGCTGATCAACTATTTTCATAAATTTCCATGATTAAAAAGAATAAAATCCTGAAGTAATGAGTAGTTTAGTTGTTTTGAAAAACTAGATACATACATAGGTTCAACATTACCAATTGAAGAAAAAAACATAAAATTTTTTTTATTGACAACATCGACAACTAAATGTTTATCCCTACAAGTCATTCATAAAAATATTTTTCATGTCCTGAGAAAAAAAAAGAAATGGGGGAACTCAAATGCTCAGTAAGGGTAAGAAATACAATGGAAGATATCATAACATAATCATTTGGCATGTAGAATAACTAAAAACATATGCCTTTAACAAAAACATGAACACATTAAGTCAGAAATAAGAGCTGAAAAAATAATTCATAATAATAGGAATTTTATTAGTCTAATAAGCACTTGAACCATGAATTCTATTTTCATGATTAGGGAATGCATAATTCAGGACATCATAACCATACCCTTAAGGCCTCAATCCAAGACCATAAAAATCATTTTTTCAAGGCCTTATGTCAAGACCATAGTTTGTCTTATGAGACTTACCGATGCAGTGAGGGGATATAGAAGGCCCCACCTAACACTTACTAAGTCCAATGAATTCCTCACATGAATGGGCTGAACATAAAAAACACCCAAAATCATATTGAAAGTAACATATTAAATGTAAATAACTTTCCCGAATCATTAAATATAAACACAACAATTTTGAGTAATATGGTGAATGGTTTCAAGATAGCACATCCATAATCAAAATAATCATTCTACATTCCATAAAACATGGTGGATGATATCATATGATATAAAACTAAATGAGTAAAGAGATTAATAAAATTTCATTGACATAGATAAAGATACTTTTAAATGAGACTATTAAAAACCCCTTTTAGGAAAAAATACATAAAAATATCAAAGTGACACATATAACCTTGAAACATTCAAGTCATAATCCATTTGAATATCAAAAAAAATAAAGATAATCTTGATATAATATACCATAGTGCAGTAAATACATCACAATTAGTAAATAAGTGGTGAACAATGCATATACACCATAAATGTTAAAGTGAGATGAGAAAAATAATTTTTACTTTGGAAGGAGGAGTTCTTTTGGAAAATCATTCATATTTTTCATAAATCTGGTATTAAAGATGTATATATCATAAAATAAAATGTATGTTCATTGAAAATATATTTGTGGCTTATATAAATTATTATTGTGGTAAAATCATTTTAAAATAGTTTTTAAAGAATCTTTATAAATAAAACATTTTTGTGCGGTTTAAGGAAAATATTAAAGGTTTTTAAAGAGAAAAGGAATGTTTTCTTTCATAAGACATGAAATGAAAAAAATAATTTTTTCACAATATAATGTGGGATTTTACAAAGATAATTATTTCTTAATAAAATATTATTGATTGAACATCAAAATAGGTTAAAATCTGAGAAGTTCCTTTAATCAAGCTTATAATTCAGGAAGAATTTTTTTAAAGGTCATTTAATAACTCCCCATTAATGAATGTATGATTATGGTTGGAAAAATATATAGAACATTCATAATGAATTTATGAGTCATACATAAGAATAAATAATAATTCCATTAATGTGAGTGGATAATATGAGCAACCCTATTGAAAATGGAGGTTAATATAGAATATACTTAAAACATTGTAATGAATTGAATCATATGCCCCAAAATTAATAATCATCAGTGATAAATTTATTATAATGAAAATAAATATATTCATGATTTGAAACATCAATGGGATTTATATATACACTGTACACAATTAGTTGTAGTGAATATAGAATATCTCAATAAATGGAAGTAAGATGAAGAAACCTCTTACCGAAAGATTGATTGTGTTCTTCACTATATCGTAGTTTACTTGATAACCAATTTAAATTTATTAATAAATATTTCTATAACAACTAACTTATGTAATTTATTTATTATAGATCTATTATCTTCATTCATGGACTTCTTGATTGATTTAAGAGGTTCAATTTTACAATTTGAGAGCATTTTTCTCATGATCAGTTTACTTATATACAAGAATAGAGAATCATGTAAAATGAGGATTTTGGTCCTGAATTGAAATTTTAAGTTATTAGTGAAAATCCTAAAGGATAAATGGTTTTAATATTCATTTTTTAATATAGTTTGAAGATTAATCATTCTATAAATTATTTAATGATAACTTTTTGGGTTAATTGGTGGTTTTTTGACATCCCGAACTCATTTTCATTATAAATAAAAACCATATGTAAAAAAATATTACAAAAAAATAATGATACAAAACACATATGTTATAGTCTATTTCAACCATAGGAATGGTTACATGACCCCTATTTATGATGATATTAGAAATTTAAAACTCAATATCCTGGAATGTGGTAAATTAGCACATCACAGATGGTGTTTTCAAATTTAGTATAATAGAATTGGAAGAGGGAGATGATGATGAAATATTAAATTTTCATAATAAAAATCTAGTTTTTGTATGTTATTTTAAGTATCTTATAATTTTGATGAGGGGTTATGAGGAATGAAATGAAAAAAAGTCACCTGAAATAAAATAAAATTTGAGAAATACCTCACAAAAATTAGGCAGTCTAATGACGTCGCTTAAAATATCATAAAGTATTTTTGATGAGATAAAATGGGTATCTCATAAATATTACCTAATATTTGAAGTAAGGTTAATATTTAATGAGATATACTATAATAACCCAATTTAAATTAAATGATAATAATATAATAATAGTTATTGATAAAGATTGAGATTTTGAGGCGAAAATTCTACAACATAATGGCTATGGAACATGGATTATGAAAACATTAAAAAGAGGGGATAGTGGTGAACCATTAATAAAATAATTGTAAAATAGAATAGGTACATAATAATATAGAAATAACAAAATGGTATAGAATATTGAAATACAAACCACATAAAAGAGAAATTGAAATAAAAGAAATGAAATGAAGAATTTACCTCTTGAAGTAATCTTCCTTAGGAGCCTCTTAATGGGAGAGTTTTTAGACTTCTGGAAAGAAAAAGCACTCAGTGGAAGTGGGGAGTGACTAGGTATTGGTATTTTTGATAACATTGGGTATCTTTACGCCTTAGTGGAATGAGGAGAAGAGGGAGTGAGGTGGGGGGTTATAGTGGAGGAGAGGAGTGAATTTTGAATTTTTTTTCATTATTTTATTATTTCCATCAAGACAACCAATGGTGTGGTTTCATGTGACCCATAATAGTGATAAGTGCAAGTGAGTTCAAAACATGTGGCCTTACATCACTCATTATGTCATAAATAGTGTATTTCATGATAATTTGTATATACAATATTTTACAGTATTTCATTATTCATAATTTTTTTATTATTTTAGAAAAAACACAAAAAATTTACCTAATGATTTTTCAAAGTTCTGAATCAAAAAATGAAATCCATTTTTGGAAAATAATTTTATTAATATTTTAAATTAATTTTTAAATAAAATCATAATTTATTCCAAAAAAACAACTTTTAGACTATAACTCGTTTTATAACACCTTGAGAAATTAATCAGGGTACCATAAAATTATCATAAAACCATAAAATGATAAAGTAACAATTTTTTATTAAATTTTATGAAAATAAATTTCCATTTAAAATTATTAAATTAAATATAAAATTGTAATTAAAATTTTTATGACATAAAAAATACCAATACTTATTCTACGAACATGTTTTTCACTTTTATGATTTTTATATTTTATTTATGCATTAATGGGGGATGTTTCTATTTTATTGGATGATGTAAAATTAATTACAATTCATTACTATGCATAAGGGTACGTTACTACTCATAACTGTATGTTACTATTCACCAAAAATTATGTTTTTTATTATCAGATACTAAATATATTAATGAACGCAAATGTGTGTGGGAGTTATTTCAAAATTCAAATCATATAGGTGGAAATTTTTGTTTTCCTAGATAGGTTATAAAAAATTGGTGTTTTTAGGGAATTATAATTTCATGAATTCTATATTAAATCTATTTATAAATTATTGGGGTGTTACATTGTCCCCTATTACAAAAATTTCACCCATTAAATTTGAAATTGAACTTCGAATGTTAATGATTGATACCTGAAAATTCCCTTATGGGAAACCCACAACAAGAATATAGTTAAAATATTATTTTAATAAGAGGAAGTTAAATGCATTGATTACTACAAAACATCACATTTTAATTAGACAATATGGTAATAAAAAATAATCAAACCATCATGAAGTGACATTAAACACTAAAACCCCATATAGTGGTCAACTTAAATCTTTTCGTAAATGGTTAATAAAGTTCCAAAATATAATAATTCAACACATTATAATGAAGTTCTCTAAATTTACATGATGAACTTATCATTAACCCTTAATCAATAAAACTAAACTCTAAAATTCACATTCCATACATGTGAATAACATCATCATGCATCCTCTTAAAATATAGTAATAACTTGAATTATTGTGAATACAATATTGGAAACATTCATTCCTCCATATTCATTATGAAGGATAAATGTTTTTGGATATCTTAATTAAATAAAAAAGTGTTGTAAACTCCATTGATTATAGCTTAGACCACTTCTTGAAAAGTTAATAATTAGTTATAATGTAGTCAGTAATTATTTGAATAAATCATTTCATCATCATTATCTCTACATCAGATATATATTATGGGCTGTCTTTCCCATGATCATGTTTTTTTCCAATAATTTTAACTTTATACTAAATTACGTTTCATTTATACCATTCATTATATGGCCTAAGATCCTTAATAAAATAGTACTTCATTAAAATCCTTATATATATCATAATTATAAGAATCAGTACATTACTAATAAAACATTTGAATGACATGATTCTTGACTATGAATATTAATCTTTCTACTTCATCTATGGTACTATCATAACATGATCATTATCCAAAATCATCATTTAGGGTATATTCATTTGAATATTGGGATATTGATGTGCATAGTGTCCCATCTCCCTATAGTTAAATAATTGAATATAGGAAAATTCTTTCATTGTCTTTCAATTATAAGCATGGTTCCTTTTTTCTTCACACATGAAGCAAACTACTTTTCATCTAAAGCATAAACCAAGGTGTTTATTTCCAAAATTAATACATTTGGTACAAACCTTCATTCCATTCTTCCCTTTATACCCATATTTCTCTTCCATCCTCTTATTGATTTGAAAAACAAAAAATCCATAGGACTCAGATTGGTATTTACATACCTTTTTGACACATGATATTATTTAGATATATTATGAGGATACTTGGGAGACACTATTACATTGAAAATATGGCTTAAGACCATTAGATATACGATCATTATTACTATTCACATCATGTTAATTAGTGAATTTCTAAACCCTTATGCATGTCACCATTTCTAATCAATTCCATATTATGTACTAGCACATAAAATTTTGATCACTCTATATCTCTAAACATGTTATAACAGATAACATTAATTTATGCATCATAAATCCTAGAACCATATACATTGGTTAATTTTGGGGCCTAAATCCTTAATTATTGTTATTAATAATCTTATGAATTTACCAAATCATTTCCCCTAGTAGTTTCGAACCAAGAGTGCATCAAGGCTTATTGTCGTGCTCCGGGTCTCATTCGAGTCTAGCTCAATGTGGTGTTTTAGGGTTTTACCCCTAGATACATCTGTGCCAAATCCACCTCTACTTGTTAGTATCCACACAATGATGTATTTTCTTAATACACAACATAAACTAATACTTACCAACATTCTTGGATGTCCTTTTATTCTTATCTCCAAAGTCTATCGTAGGGTTTGGTTCACTAATCTAGTTTTTCTATATCTAGGTTCCATGTTTCCTACTAAACTTCCTTTGATAAAAACTATAACGCCCTGACCCCAGAATCCCAAAGCAGGTGAATTATTTTAATACATTTCAACAATTAAAAGGAATAAAATTCCAAAGGACCTATTAGTTTAGTAGTTTTTGAAAACTAGATACATACCTAGGTTCAACATTATAACTTGAAAGGAAAAAACATAAAAGTTTTATTGAGAACATCCAAAACTCTATATTAATCCATTCATTTTATTCATACTAAACTTCTTCCTGTCTTGAGTAAATGAAACATAAGAAAGGGGTGATCTCAAATGATCAGTAAGGGTAAGAAATATAGTATAAGATACCATAACATAAACATTAGTCATGTTGAATAACTAAAACGTATTCCCTTAACAAAAACATGAACATGTTAATGTAGGAATAAGATATGAATAAATAATTCCATAATCATGGGTATTATACTAGTTGAATAACTACATAAACAATCAATACTAGTTTCATGATGAGGGAATGCATAATGTGGGACATAATTACCATAACGTCAAGGCCTTGTTCCAACACAATAAATAATCTCTTTTTCAAGGCCTTGTGCCTTGACCGTAGTTTGTCTCTTGAGACCTACAGATGCAATGAGGGGCTATATAGAGCCTCACACGACACGTACTAAGTGAAATGAATTACTCATACAACTTCAGTGAACATAAACCACACGCACAATCATATTGTATCACACATATGAAATGTAAATAACTTTCCCCAATCATTAATCATAAAGAGAACCATTCGAAATAATATGGTGAATGGTTTCAAGATAGAACCTCCATAATAAAACTAATCATACACCATTCCATAAAAAAATGGTGGATGATAACATAGTAGATAAACATCAATTATGAACAATATTCAACAGAGGACATTGACATAGTTCAAGATACTTTTAAATGAGACCATTGAAAAAACCATGAAGAAATAATCCTTCAATATTCCAAAGTGTCCCATACCACCTTGAAACATTCAAATCACAATCCGTTATAATTTTATGGAAATAAATTTAATAATTATATGATATAACATAGGGACATCCAGACACAAAAATGAAGAAATAATTATTGAACAATTCATATAACCCATAATAGTTATAGTGAGATGAGAAAAATCCTTTTTTACTTCAGAAAGAGGAGTTTTTTTGAAAAACCATTTGTATTTGTCTTAAATCTGGTTTTAAACATGTATATCCAAGAAAATAAAATTTAAGATCCTTGAAATTATATTTTATTCCTATATAAGGTCTTATTTTGGTAAAATAATTTAAAAATAGTTTTAAATGAATCTAAAGAAATAAAAAAATTTAGTGTAGTTTAAATAAAATATTAATGAATATTAATGTGAATTTTTTTTTCTTTCATAAAATAATAAATGAACCCAAATATCTTTTTAACATTAAAATGTGTTATTTTATAAAGGTAAAATGTCTTAAAACATATTAAATATTGATCTTAAAAATACATAAATATTCGAGAAGTTCCTTGAATCGAGATTGTATTTCAGGAAGAATTTTTTTTAAATATCATTTTATAACTCCCAATAAATGTAAGTAAGATTATGGTTGGAAACATATATCAAAAATTAAAACAAAATATAATAGGATTACATAATAATAAATAATAATACCATTGTGGTGAGTATAGAATAAGAGCAGCCTGAATGATAAGGGAGGTTGAGGAAAAAAAATATAAAAAACATTGTAATTAATTGAATCGTATGCCCCAAAATTAAAAATCATAAATGATTCACATTTTATCATGAAAATAAATAGATTCATTATTTGAAATATTAATTAGCAGTATACACACACCATACACTAGTATTATTAGTGAATAAAGAATATCTCACAAAAATGGAAGTGAGATGAAGAAACCTGTTACATTAAGATTGATTGTGTTCTTCACTTGATATTAGTATCCTGGATAGCCAAATTAAATTCTTTAATTAATATTTTCAGAACCAATAATATATGTTATTTATTTATTATTGAATTTTTCTCTTCATTAACATCCTTATTTATTGGTTCAAGAGGTTCAATTTTATTGTTTGGGAGTGTTTTCTTCATGGTCAGTTAACTTATATACATGAATGGAGAATCATATAAAATGAGGATTGTTGTCAATAATTGAAGTTATAAGTTTTTATTAAAAATCCCTATGGGAAAATGGTTGTAAATTTCATTTTTTACTTAGATAGAAAATAATAATAATATATATTATTTAATGATAACCATTTGGGTTAATTGGCGGTTTATAGACACCATGAACTCATTTCCTTTATAAATAAAACCTATATGTACAAAAAGATTCCAGAACCATAGATGAGAAATATTAGATATATTATATTATGGTTCAACCATAATAATAGTTTTAGGACCAAAATTGCTAACGATAGTATAAATTTAAAACTCATCGTCCTTGAATGTGGTACATTAGAAAATCATAGAGGGTGTTTTCATTTTTAGTACAAATGAATGGGAAAGGGGAAAATATGTTGAAATATTATATTAGAATAATAAAATTAAAGTTCATGTAAGGTACTGGAATTATCATATCATTTGGATGATGGGTTATGACGAAATAAAATAAAATAAAGGCACTAAAAAAGATGAGAAATCCGTCACAAAAATTTGGAAGCCTTACGACGCCACTTAAAATATCATAAAATGTTTGGATGAGAGAAATAGGTAATATCATAATTCATAAATAATATTGTCAGTATTTTGATATGTAATGACATATACAAGAAAAAAAAATTTAAATTAAATTATAATAACATAATATGATTTCTTAAAAAAGTGAGATATTTTGAGATGAAAATTCTACAGCATAACGACTATGTAACATGGTTTTAGAAAACATTAAAAAGAGAGGGGACTTGGTTGAAGCATTTATAAAAGAATCATCAAATAGTATAGATACATAATAATATGGAAATAATAACATGGTATGAAAACATGAAATACATACCACATAACAGATATCCTAAAATTAAAGAAATGAAAAAGTGACTTTACCTCTTGAAGTAATCATCCTTGAGAGACTCTTTAGGGGATATGTTTTGGTCTTTTAGAAATACCAAGATCTACTTGGATGTGAGGAGGGACTAGTGATAGGTATTTGGGCCGAACATTGTGGAGATTCAAGTCTTAGAGTATTGGGGAAAGAGGGAGTAGGGGGGTTATATTAAAAAAGATGAGGGAATTTTGAATTTTTTTCCATTATTTTATTATTTAAAAAAACAGAACCAATGGTGCTGTTTCATGTAAACCCTAATTGTTATAAGTGCATGTGATTTTGAAACAAATATCCTCACATCACTCATGATGTCATAAATATTGTATTTAATTGATAATTTGTATATACGGTATTTTACTGTATTTTACTATTCATAAAAAAAATTGAGTATTTAATAAAAATACAAAAAAAAACCCTAACCATTTTTATATTTGTTGAATTGAAAATTGAAATCCATTTTTGGAAAATAATTTTCTAAATATTTTTAATTTAATTTTTAAATAATATCATAATTTTTTCCAAAAAAGACAACATTAAAACATTAACTCATTTTATAATACATTGAAAAATTAATTAGGGTCCCATAAAATTATATTATAACCATAAGAAAATAAAGTAACAATTTATGATTAATATTTATAAAAATAAATTTCTATTTTAAATAATTAAACTGAATAGAAAATGTAATTAAAATATTTAAGACCTAAAAAATAAAATTACATATAATATGATCATTTTTTCTCTTTTAAGATGTCCAAATTATTTTTATAATTTAATGGGTGAAGTGTCTATTTTCATGGCTTATTTACTATTCACTATTCATTAATATTGTAAAGGGTATTTTACTATTCAAAAGAGTATGTTACTATTCACCAAAAATTAAGTTTCTCTTATCAGTATTTAAATTTATTAATGAACGCAACCATGCATGTCAGTTATTCCAAAAATAAAATCATAGAGGTGGAAAATGTTTTAACATGCCTAGGTTATAAAAATTGGCATTTATTAAAGACTATGTATTTCATGCATTCTTTATTAAATATTTTTATAAATTATTGTGGTGTTACAATAATCATGAGCCGACCACTTTTTTTTCTAATTCATTGGATTATGGATGCCCAAGAGGTTTCTCAAGAGGTTTTTGCCAATACTACTCAGAGGGAGACCGTGAAAAAAATTCAAATAGGGGAATACCCCCAGTGAACTTCAGATCAAAATTTTTTTATGTAGTTGCTAAGGGAGGTACACAAAGAATATACATTGTTCATGTGCTTCCCACTATACATATTCAGCTTGCAGGACGATGACTTCATCCAAGAGGAATACAAAGATGAATGAGCTTACTGGATTGGGTGTACATTGGAACATTATCAGTGGTTCAGGGTATGGATAGAAATGTTGGAAAGGATCATAATCCTGTCACAACCTAATTACTCCATAACCATGTCAATAACATCAATGTAAAGTAGATGGTGGAGTAAATGTATCCACGTCTATTCAAGACCATTATCAAGGAGGGGATCAAGAATCTAGATAAGGGATGGATCAAAAGATGCTATCTGCCCCAGGGTGAAAATTTCATCAATGAGTGGGCAATGTCCTACTTGGAGTGTGCATCATATGAGAAGTTCGAGATCGTGATGAGACAGGTAGGATTATATAAAGTAGATTGGGATTCCCAAATTAGGGCTTCTAAACCGAGGTAGTTCATCACGTATCTATATAGATGGTGGTCACCAGATACTAACACATTCCACCTACACCATAGAAAGGTTGGTATGAGCCTTTGGTACCTTAATCAAATTTCTGGGATCCCAATCCTGGGAGGGATGTATGATGAGTTGCTTCCTACCATGAATGTCTAGGAGAATGTGGAATAGATGCCACCTCTATTTAAGGCATTGCTGAATATTTTAACAAGCATGAATGATGATAAATAGAACACCTGATGTTTACACTTTAAGTAATGTTTTTACTACTTTCTGAACATCCCAATGAAGGAAGAGACACTATGAATAAGGCCCCCGCATGCTCAAGATGAGATCAATAGGGAAAAGTGGGTTCATACTAGCTTATCCCAGAGGATAGTCATTGGAAGCTATAGGATTACAATATCAAGACTGAGTAGGGGCCAAAAGTCAGGCTAACAGCATTCATCTCGATATTGACATGCATATGGATGCTATCGGTTAGAGATGATCACATGATAGTGCGATCAAGAACATTCATTATAGTGGAATGATTGTCTAGGGGTGAATCTCTCAACCAGGGTATACTGGGGCTAGAAACATTATATCATGGGTATTCCATGGCTAATCACCTCATACCTTAGGGATTCAGGATCTTCACATTGATTCCTTCTTATGATGTTTATCCAAAGGCCTAGAAAGACTATGGGTTCTACATACATTACCTCAGTTCTGATGACCTTTGGGTGAACATAAACAATCATGGAATGGATATGGGAGAACATGTTCTTGAGATTTCTAACTTAAATGAGGCCCCTCTTTAGGGAAGAAAATTTTTAGGGGAGCTATAAAAAATAATATATTCTAATGGTGCCTCATGACCATTGACAAATTGGTCAAGGGTGTTGTTGAACAAGTCCTTCCCCAATGGAATCAGTGTCTCTACTAGTGGAATGGTTTCCCATACCCGACAACATAGATATCTCCAGGGGAAGAGGTTTGTGAGGAATATATTTAGAAGGATGATGATGAAGACTCTTGAGTTATTACAAGATTACATATTGGGGATATTTTTAGGTTTAGAGTTTTAGAGAATTAGATCATAAAACTTGCATTAGATTCCACATTTAAACAAAGTGGTTACATAAAAGATAGTATTCATTTTTTTCCCATAAACGGAAACATATTTAAAAATAAAGCATGGATTATTTCTTGACACTTCCTTGACACTATCATCATATCATGTACCTTTCCCTTGACCTGTGAAAAACATTTCAAAAAACATGGGATGAGCATAAAAAGCTCAGTAAGGGTTATAAAAAACATGGAAAGGAAACATGAGTTCATATATACATAAGAATGAAATCATAATTTACCAATAAAACATAGGAACTTTAACATACCTCATCAAATCATGAATAAATCATAGAAATCATAAGACATAAAAGGTAACATGAGGCATTCATAACATTATTACGTTGGGAGTAACCCTCTTGGTTACGTTTGGAATACCCACCACAGTATATTACCTAAATATCTTTAGAGAAACCTTAATGTTTCACTCCTTCGTGTTACCCAATGAATTGGAGAGCTATATCAGGCTCACCTGCCCTTAGTTTATCACAGAACCGCCTGTCTTCATAATAATTCGCAAGAACCTCAAAAAAATCGTATCACATAAAACATGCATAAAGGAAACATAACATTTCAACCTTTCAATGAAAAGATATCAATACAACACTTGGATATAAAAACATTATGAAATGCATTTTCAATTCCAAAATAAAATAAAAGTAAAACATGCTATTTATTTTTCTTTTAAAAAAAGGTATGGCTTGTAGAGGAAGCCGAAACTCAAATAATGGTCACAGCGGCGGAGAATTCGTTGTCGCCGCATAAGTACGACAAAAACATTCCCTTTTGTCATTTAATAACGCTTCGTATAAAAAAGATTACTTTTGAATAAACGTAAAATTAAAAGGGGTGTATACACTGTATAAAAGATGGTTGTGTATAAAACAAAATTTTCCTCAATGAAAGGAGATTGAGATGAAGTCCCATACAAAGACGATATCCTTGGATTAAGGATAAATAAATTACATAATTATGTGTGACAAACGAATACACGAAATATAAGTTGGTATTAATTGTAATACAATCAGAGGACATTCACACATAATAATAGAACGACATATTCAAGGAGTACAAGTTTATCCCAAAGAATCAAAATTGGAATAAGATGTTCCCTTGCAAAAATTCGACAGCCTAATGGCGTCACTTCAAAATTCATAAAAAGAGTTGATGAGAGATAAAATGGGTATCTCATCAATTGGTCCTAAAATTTACATCAATAAGGATATATAAGAACATATCCCAAAATAATAGTATGTGAATTATAAGACATAACAAAATAAGTCTTTTAAAAAGGGGAGGGTGAAAGGTACCCTTACCGAATTGGGTAACTTTCAAAACATACACCCCTTGAAAGAAAGACAATAAAACATTGATGTAAATACTCATAAATGAAATTATATTACACAATGATTAAAATAATGGTCATTACATACAACACTCAAAGGAAATTGTGGAAAATTTAGCATAAATCTCACGGGAATAAAAGTGAGATGAAAAATCGCTTACGAAAACTCGGCAGCCTAACAAAGCCACTTAAAACTTACAAAAATGGATTGATGAGATCAAATAGGGTCTCTCATCATATTAAAATAATGTTTAAAGAAATAGTAATATAAAATAACATCCCCCAACATAACAAATAGGAGCTTAAAAGAAGTGACATAAAGGAGAGTACTTATAAAGAAAGAGAGAGGTTAGATCTCTTACGAAAATTGGGCAGCCTAACCGCACCACCCAAAACATCCAAAATGGATTAATGAGAGAGAATATGGTCTCTCATAATATGAACATAAAACTTACAGTAAAAGTAATATAAAAGAACATCCCAATAACAATAAAGATGAACTTTAAAAGGAATTACATAAAAGAGTGTACTTAAAAAGGAAGAGAGGAGTAGGATCCCTTACCTCAAGTCCAACTTGTCTTGTTCGTTTCTTTTTATTCCTGAATAATAAACGTTGGTCAATTTATAATTTATTAAGGGAATCCTATAAATATTATTATTCAGTTAATATAACATATTTTAATGTTATAATAATTGGTTTAAAATATGAGTTCATATCAGATGTTTTTGTCGATGTTTGGTACATGAGTCAAAAATTGAACTTGTTGGAAAATAATTTTCCATGTAGTTATAGGTACATCTTATCCAGAATAGTATTGATGTTTTAAATATCATATATATCTAGTATATATTCATTTTATACTATTCCATTTCATTTGGAGATAAAAATTAAAAGCACCGTTCATGGAGACGGTAGGCCGTACGTACGCATGAACGCTACTTTCATTTTTTTTCATATTAATGGAATTAAAACAAAATGATATATATATATATATGTTATAATTACAGAATTATATCCACAATTTAGATGTAATATATTACATATATATCAATTATATATATGTACTTATAATATTACATAACATTTTGAGATAAGAAATGTAATGTACCGTTCATGGAGACGGTAAGCCGTACGTACGCATGAATGCTACTTCCATTTCTATTTCATATTTAATTAAATAAAAACATAATGATACATAATAGTATTTTAATTCCAGTATGGTATAATATAAAATATCATTAAATATATCCTTTATACATAACACATATGGTATTAAGGAATCAAATCACTTTGAGGGGGCGGTAGTCTGTACTTCCTTAAATGAAGATATCGCATTTACCCATAATGGAAACCATAAAGGTATGCCATAAATGAAAAATACATAAGCTTAAGTAAAACATAAAAATATTATATATCATATATAAATATATTTTCATCTTAATGGCCACCTTTGAAGGTGATATATGAGTGTTGAACAATCATCATTTCGTGAGGCAGAAATTCGCCATACACGGAAACAGTATGTTCTTTAACCATTAGATGTAGGTTTGTGTAAGTGTAGCTCGAATACATCTTATAAAAACATCCTAGTATATTATAGATACTGAATTTGTTATAAAACAAATGAATAAATATAGTTAAGGGTGTTGGAGAAGCAAAATAAAACAAAAGGACTCAAGTGAAGACATTACCTTAAAATCGGGTAACTCTCTTTGGTTTGAGATAAAATGCTTCCTTGGGAAGAATTAATCCCAATGTGAGGCTTCAAGGAGTTATAGAGGGATGTGGAGAGACAAAATGGGCAGGGGTTGGACGAGCCAAAGGCTTTGGAAGTGTGGGTAAGGAGGTAGAGGTGTGGGCCTTTTATAAGAGGAGGGGAGGGGCACTTTTGGAATGTAAGGAAATGTTACTTATTTTAGAATGAGTTTCGGATTTTAATTGTCCCAAATTGAGGTGTTTCGAGTATAAGGTGACAAGGGTTATAAATCCACCCATAATTTAGCTTTTTGACATGTGTAGGTCTTATATTTTAAATTATCTTTCCATTTTATTTAAATCGTTAAATAATGAGGTCATCGCTGCATCATCATGATGTCATAAATAATTTAATTTATTTAATGTCTAAAAATTATAAAAATATACTATGATGTATTAAATATTTTTATCTTTCCAATGACTATTTATAGTCAAAAATATGACTTGTATAACCCCATTTAAAAATTGTTTTAGTAAAACAATTCATGTTTGTGTCATTTTAATTTTAACATTAAATAAAAAGGTATTTATGTCATTTTCCAACCAAAGATGCTCCATGGGGTCCCCAAGTTGACCCATCGATTTTCATGGTCTTCCATGACTCATAAAATGAGGGTAGGATGTGTGTCTAGGTCATTTGATATTATTAAAACATTATTTTTACCTTAAAATACACTAATCACCTCTAATTGCGATTAAAAACATAATAAGTTACTAATCACCAAAAAATTATTTTAATCCCATTGAACCACATTTTACTTCTTAATGAAAAAAATTTATGTGGGATTTTTTAAATTCAAAACACAAAGATGGAAAATTTTCATTTAAACGGAAAAATCAGTTTTTATAAGTACCACTTATTGGTTTCACTATTAATCAAAAATTTATGTTTTTCAGAAAATTACCAAAAATTCACTCTAATCTATATTTGATATTCCAAATTCTAAAATTATTTCTATTTTAAAAAATTCAAAACATATAAGTTTCATTAATTAATTTAATAATTAATTCCCGCTGTCAAAACAAATAGCGTGTTTTATGAAACAAAATGTATCAATAGATTGACACTAGTTTAAGTCCGATTTCAAAGTGAAATTAATCCCAATGACCACTATCAGATTAAATGGTAAAAATATATTCTAATTTCACTTTAAAACAAATACATATGATAATATAATCATATAAATAAATCATATTAAAAAGTGGTTTTGAATTAAAATAAAAGATTTTTAACTATTCATTAAAAATTCAACTTTTTTGGAAAAACACCAAAAATTTACACAAAGTAAATTTTGATGTCCCAATTCTAAAGAAGAATTTTATTTTGTAAAATATAACACATAAAATTGTCAAAAAGTGGATTTAAAAGAGGTTCTCCATCAAAAGGCGGTTAATCGCCCCTTTTAAAGAATATTGGAATGATTACGCTTAAAATTGGATTCATTCACATTTTTAATCCTATAACATTTATTGTAAAGAGTAAAAATATTTGACAAACATATATAATAATTTTTTAGTTAGTTATGTTCATTCCTATCATTACAATGGCTAGTCGTTAACTACCATTTAAAATAATATTATTTTATTATTAGAGTGCAACGCAAGATTCCCAAGAAACTCATTGTTGCGTATTGGGTACGCCATCGTGCATAGCGTCCCCTTTAAAGTAATATTAATATTTTATTCACAAATATGGATAAATATGAAAATTTCATAGTCTTTATTTACTTGGGGTGTTACATCCTTCCCCCCTTTTGGGAATTGCGTCCTTGCAATTTTTAAAATTGGGTTTGGAAACTTCATTGAAAATCCCACTTCGGAACAAGAGTCAGTAAAACAATCACCTTAAAATAAATAAAGATAAGTACAAAGGTCACCCGAGTTAACCCAAACTAGGATTCCAAGTATGAAAATATGGACATGGAGGAAAAAACAAAGGGTCATGTTCTGATTGATAGTGATAGTAAATATGTCTAGAATAATTTTAACCATAAGAAAATCACAAACTTGTGATGGGTTAAACGGTATTCAATTCAATAGTAGGAAAAGTTAACAGACAAAATTTTTGTTTTAAGTTACTCTTCATTGAGAAATTTATTTTTTATCTTAAGGAAACATACTTACTTGTCATGTTGACTTTCAACATTTACTATATTTCTTACACAAACTCATACTTTCCCCAAAAGATGAGTATTTTGGAAGACTTGTTCACATTAAGAGTACTATAATCAACTTCTAGAGGATCACCTAATCCACAAAAGAGAACTATATACTTCCCATATCTTTATACCTTAACCAAAACCAAAACTAAAAAGGTTAGTACAATATCAGATAATACCCAAAAAGGATAATCCTTTTTTTAAAAAAACAAATCTATTCTTAATCTCCAAAATTTATCTAACAAAACCCAAAGTTCTAAGAGGACCATCCGATAAACAATTTGTCCATAAAATTTTCAAAGTTATCCAAACTAATATTGATACCCAAATATTTGAAGGATTTATTCACATAGTCTTCCATGTTAAATCGTAACATTTATCTCCAAACAACATCAGTTTGTCTTAAAGTCTCGTATTGAAAAGTAATTAACCTAATAACATATCCTCCATTATAGGTTAATAAATTTCCATAGATAACCCAAAATTAGCTTACTATTAATTCATAAAATCATATAACTAAAAATAATTAGTCAAACTAACCAGGGACTTCACGTATTCCAGTGGTAGGCGATAAATACCAGTCGCACTTTGGTTATGGGTTCGATTCCTGCAGCTTTGTCTGGCGCGACGGGTTGTCACACGGTCTGCGTGTTGTCCTTTTTCCAAAACTATATAATTCATAAAACATTCCCCAAAACGAGATAAAATCTTCAAAAAAATAATCATAAAATATTTTAACCTCATGTTTATCTCATGCCTTTCATTTTCAATCATAACATATAATAACCCATAATTACCTCAAATGTAAGGATCATATAAACCCTAATGGTTACCTTTATAATTATTACCTGAACTTCCACATCGATTGGTCATCTCGTACATGATGCATTACAAAACATAGAAAGTTTCAAGTGGATGATCATGACTCTTTGATATTTGGTTTAGAACAACCACGAGTTTCCTTATTGAATACCCCATTTCATCCAGTCTCTTAATCAGAGAACCACCACAGTTTCCTTCAAACCTATTGTCACTTTGGTTCCTGCTAGATCCATCCATTCACTAAAAACATAAATGTTAGTGTGAGTATATCAAAAAAATCATCATGTACTAAAGTGGAAGATAACCACTAAGATATACTTACTGATTCAATTTATCTAAAACTAGGACTCTTTCAGAAATACTAACCATTATGGTAATGTCACTTATGATTAGAGGATACCCTAACCTCTAAAGTTAACTAAACTGAACATTGATACCAACTATAAGCCCCCAGCCTTAAAACATACTTAATCATGAGTTATTACAAAACTACATGTTGAGAATCTTTTTAGGTTTAGAGTTTTAGAGAATTAGATCATAAAACATGCATTACATTCCACATTTAAACAAGGTGGTTACGTAAAAGATAGTATTCATTTTTTCCCATCAATAGAAACATATTTAAAAATAAAGCATGGATTCTTTCTTGACACTTCCTTGACACCATCATCATATCATGTACCTTTCCCTTGACCTATGAAAATTTTTTCAAAAAACATGGGATAAGCATAAAAATCTCATTAAGGGTTATAAAAAAATATGGAAAGGAAACATGAGTTCATATATACATAAGAATGAAATCATACATTACCCATAAAACATAGGCACATTAACATACCTCATCAAATCATGAATAAATCATAAAATCATATGACCTAAAAGGTAACTTGAGTCATTCATAACATTCTTACATAGGGATTAACCCTCTTGGTTATTTTTGGAATACCCACCACAGTATATTCCCTAAATCTCTTTGGAGAAACCTTAACGTTTCACTCCTTCGTGTTACCCAATGCATTGGAGAGGTATACCGGGCTCACCCGCCCTTAGTTTATCACGGAACCACCAGTCTTTATAATAATTCCCAAGAACCTCAACATAATTGTATCGCATAAAACATTCATAAAGGAAACATAACATTTCCACCTTTCAATCACAAGATATCAATAAAACAATTTGATATAAAAACATTATGAAAACCATTTTCAATACCAAAAAAAAATAAAAGTAAAACATGGTATTTATTTTTCCTTTAGAGAAAAGTTATGGCTTGTAGAGGAAGCTGAAACTCAAATAATGGTCACGACGGCAGAGAAGTCATTGTCGCCGCATATGTACGACAAAAACATTCCCTTTTTTCATTTAGTAAACGCTTCATATAAAAAAGATTCATTTTGAATAAACGTAAAAGTCAAAGGGGTTTATACACCGTATAAAAGAAGGTTTCGTATAAAAAAAATATGCTTCAATGAATGGAGATTGAGACGAAGTCCCATACAAAGATGGTATCCTTGGATTAAGGATTAATCAATTACATAATTATGTGTGACAAACGAATACACAAAATATAAGTGGGTATTAAGTGTAATAAAATGAGAGTACATTCACAAATCATCATTGAACGACATATTCAAGGAGTACAAGTTTATCCCAAAGAATCAAAATTGGGTTAAGAAGTTCCCTTTCAAAAATTCGACAGCCTAATGACATCACTTCAAAATTCAGAAAAAGAGTTGATGAGAGATATAAAGGGTATCTCATCACTTGGTCATAAAATTTACATAAATAAGGATATATAAGAACATATCCCAACATAATAGTATGTGAATTAAAAGACATAACAAAATAAGTCTTTTAAAAAGAGGAGGGTGAAAGGTTCCCTTACCGACTTGGGTAACTTTCGAAACATACACCCCGTGAAAGAAAGACAATACAACATTGATGTAAATAATCATAAATGAAAGTATATTACACAATGAGTAAAATAATGGTCAGTATATACACCACTCAAAATAAATTGTGGAAAATGTAGCATAAATCTCACGGGAATAAAAGTGAGATGAAAAATCCATTAAGAAAACTCGTCAGCCTAACGATGCCACTTAAAACTTACAAAAATGGATTGATGAGATCAAATAGGGTCTCTCATAATATTACCATAAAGTTTACAGAAATATTAATATAAAATAACATCCCCAAACATAACAAATAGGAGATTAAATGAAGTGACATAAAAGAGAGTACTTAAAAATAAAGAGAGAGGTTAGATCTCTTACGAAAATTCGGTAGCCTATTGGCGCCACGCAAAACTTCCAAAATGGATTGATGAGAGAGAATAGGGTCTCTCATCATATTAACATAAAAATTACAGTAAGAGTAATATTAAAGAACATCCCAATAACAAGAAATATGAGAATTAAAAGGAATGACATAAAAGAGTGTACTTAAAAAGAAAGAGAGAAGTAGGATCCCTTACCTCAAGTCCAAGTTGTCTTGTTCGTTTATTTATATTCCTGAATAATAAACTTTGGTCAACTTATAATTTCTTAAGGAACACCTATAAATTTTATTATTCAGTTCATATCACATATTTTAATGTTATAATAATTGGTTAATAATATGATTTCATATCAGACGTTTTTGTCGATGTTTGGTACATGCGTCAAAAATTGAACTTGTTGGAAAATAATTTTCCATGTAGTTATAAGTACATCATATCCAGAATAGTATTCATGTTTTAAATATCAAATATATCCATTATATATTAATTTTATACTATTCCATAGCATTTGGAAATAAAAATTAAAAGCATCGTTCATGGAGACGGTAGGCCGTACGTACGCATGAACGCTACTTTCATTTTTTGTCATATTAATGGAATTAAAACAAAATGAGATATATATATATATATATATGTTATAATTACAGAATGATATCCATAATTTATATGTAATATACTACATATATATCCATTATATATATGTACTTATAATAGTACATAACATTTTGAGATAAGAAATGAAATGTACCGTTCATGGAGACGGTAAGCAGTACGTACTAATGAACGCTACTTTCATTTATATTTCATATTTAATTGAATTAAAACATAATGATACATAATAGTATTTTAATTCCAGTATGGTATCATATATTATATAATTAAATATATCGTTTATACGTACCACATATGGTACTAACGAATCAAATCACTTTGAGGATGCGGTAGTCTGCACTTCTTTAAATGAAGATATCGCGTTTACCCATAATGGAAACCATAAAGGTATGCGATAAATGAAAAATAAAGAAGCTTAAGTAAAACATAAACATATTATATATCATATATAAATATATTTTCATCTTAATTTCCACCTTTTATGGTGATATATGAGTGTTGAACAATCATCATTTCGTGAGGCAGAAATTCGCCATCAACGGAAACAGTATGTTCTTTAACCATTAGATGTAGGTGTGTGTATGTGTATCTATAATAAGTCTTATAAAAAATCCTAATATATTGAAGATAGTGTAGTTTTTATAAAATAAATGAATAAAAAGAGTTTAGGGGGTTGGAGAGGCAAAACAAAACAAAAGGACTCAAGTGAAGACATTACCTTAAAATCGGGTAACTCCCTTTGGTTTGAGCTAAAAGGCTTCCTTGGGAAGACATCTGCCAAAGGTGAGGCTTCAAGGAGTTATAGAGGGATGTGTAGAGACAAAATAGGTAGGATTTGGCCGAGCCAATGTCACGATCCGTCCTCGGGGCCCGTGCCGTGACTACCCCAAGCCCGCCTTCCATAGGCCAGGGGCTGGCGACTAGCACCAAAGGCGTAAAATCCCGATAACTGGGAAGGCATTGCCTTTATAAAAGAAAACAAGCACCACAGAGTACAAGCGGAAGTAAAACACTAAGTACAAAAAGAAGAGCTGAAAAGTAAAAAGGGGCCGGAAATACAAGCCCAACTGTAAAGTACAACTCGAAAGGGAAAACAGCGACTGAAAAGTAAAGCTGCTACGCTGAGATGTCCACTGGAAATCCCACCTGAAGGGTGGGTACAGATAGCTCCTCTGCTCCTCGGGTTCCGCCATCCGCTCCGAGTATGTCCCGCCCAGTGGTCCACCTCCGGGTACCGCCTCGTCGTATAGTCCACCTCCAGGTACCGTCCAGTCCTCGAACCTTCGGCTTCTGTCAGCACTGTGTTTTCCTCATCCGCTTCTGGATGACATGGACCTCTTCTGACGTGGCCCGGACCATCTCTGGTCCCACAAGAGCTGCGAGATTTCTTCTTTGCCGATAAGAGAAACCTGGTCTCATCCCCTGGATGAACCACATTCTTTGCCTAAAACAGTCAATCATAACATGGATAATACTAATCCATACCAAGGATGACGTCGTAAGGCCTCGACGCTACTACTAAGAGATCCAACCGTTACTCTCGCCTCCAAGGGTTGAGTCACACTGTCGGCATCAGTGTGTGGTAACTGGGTCTCCTCCAGTAGATGTCTCACAAGTGAGGGTCAAGTCAACAGTCAACTGGAACCTCTTAGTAACATCACAAAAGAGGACAGGAATGAAAACATCACAAAGGATGCGTCTTTTATTATTGCAGCTCATAATACAAGACGCTACACAAAAGCAACATCAACACGGAACTAGAAGTACAAAAGACGTAACCACTAGTTCCTCCCCTGTCCACCTGCTTTACTGTTGCTCAAGCATTTGCCGCTGCCTCAACCTCGGTGGCTCCCTCCAAGCCTGCGGATCGAGGAGTCGGACAGTCACGTGCCAGGTGACCCTTTCCGCGGCATGAGTAACACAACCTGCTCCTTGCACGGCTAGCTCTGTTCCCACTCCGGGTGCCCTGCACCACTGGTCCTAAAACCCGAGATCGCCCAACTGCTGGTCTGGTCCTCCTGGACCTCTGCATCATCTGTCTACTGCCCACAGATGACTCGGCTTCTGATCGAAAAACACGCGGTAAAGGCAGAATCTCCTGTACACGCTCGGGGTGTAGAGATACTGGCACAAACTCCACCCTGAAGAAGGTCTCGAAGTCTTCCCATGCGAAGTTCATCTCATCGCAAAACTGAAACAAGTGGCTCCACCACCTACCTGCTGCTGCGTGTAGTAGGCTCGCAGCGAGGATCACCATGAGGTCTGCTGGTGTCCTCACTAGCCTAAACACTCGTACCACTGCCTCCAGCCAGTCCTCTGCAGCCTGGGGATCCCTCTCCCCGCGAAACCTGGGCGGTCGCTGGCGCTGAAACTCATGCAGTGCGCTGAGGCGACGTGCATCGTCAGCGGCTGCTGCTGGAAGCATCGGGGGCTCGGCGGGTAGAGCTACCGCCGGTGCCACTACTGGAAAAGGGCCCTGCACCGAGGCCTCGTCGCTCGGTGGGCTGTCGTCACGTTCGATTCTCGGAACCCTAGCTGGTCGTCTGAGAAAAGACATCCTGAAAGAAACAACGTAACACGATCAAACGATTATACCTGGTGAGCTGACCTGGTTTGAGCTGTTTTAAGGGGAAAAACTTTTGAAAACACACACGCAATCAGTGTTTTCGTGCACAAAGTCGGAAATCAGTTGTCAGGGTCCTGGTGTATGGATACGTCGGCCGCCCGCACCAACACTGGACTCCCTGAACTGAAAACCACACTCGGTACCCTTAACACTATCGCTTCACAGAAAGAAAGATCAGAGTTATAAGTTCTGCGGTAGAACCGAACTCCTCTGATACCAATTTGTCACGACCCGTCCTCGGGGCCCGTGCCGTGACTACCCCAAGCCCGCCTTCCATAGGCCAGGGGCTGGCGACTAGCACCAAAGGCGTAAAATCCCGATAACTGGGAAGGCATTGCCTTTATAAAAGAAAACAAGCACCACAGAGTACAAGCGGAAGTAAAACACTAAGTACAAAAAGAAGAGCTGAAAAGTAAAAAGGGGCCGGAAATACAAGCCCAACTGTAAAGTACAACTCGAAAGGGAAAACAGCGACTGAAAAGTAAAGCTGCTACGCTGAGATGTCCACTGGAAATCCCACCTGAAGGGTGGGTACAGATAGCTCCTCTGCTCCTCGGGTTCCGCCATCCGCTCCGAGTATGTCCCGCCCAGTGGTCCACCTCCGGGTACCGCCTCGTCGTATAGTCCACCTCCAGGTACCGTCCAGTCCTCGAACCTTCGGCTTCTGTCAGCACTGTCCGTCGTCTGCATCCAACACAACGAGGTGCGGGCATAGCCCGTGCAGGGGTGAGTATAACGATACTCAGTAGGGACCCCGAGACCCTCAAGGTCTCACTAAAACCAACAAGGATAAACACAAGAAGATCTCAACAGATAAACTCTACTTAGGTATATTCCCATACATATACCTAAGTTATCAAGTAACCCATCTCAATCATGAGGAAACACAAGGATTGTGAAAACGACGGATAACCACTACTCGGGTATATGCCCATACATATACCAAAGTTAGCAAGTGACCCATCTCAATCATGAAGTAAACACAAGGTCAAAAGTCTCAGCTCAAACCAGGATTTTCATTATCGAAACCGTAACTGCTGAAGAGCTCCGTCTCTGGAGTGTGCAGTGGTCCTGTCACGACTCCGAGGTACTGCTCACTAACCTAAGACTGCTGAGGTACTCCTCCTTTCGAGTACTGCGGGTTTGCGGCCAACTACCTGGCGCTCCGTCCGCTGAGGGTCTGTCGCCAAATACCGGGCGCTCGCCCAAATAGCCTACTGAGGTACTCCTCCTGTCGAGTACCGCGGGTTTGCTGCCAACAACCTGGCGCTCCGTCCGCCGTGGGTCTGCAGCCAAATACCGGCGCTCCGTCCACTGGGCTAGTCGACTCACTCCAAGTCGAGTCGGTCAAGCAGTCGTCAGGTCTCAGCCGGCTACACGGTCTCCGTACTCTGCACGCTCGTCTCCGAGAGGGTCCGCTCCACGAGCTACTGGTCGATACTCCAAGTATCTCAAAGTCCCACGAAGAAGTGTCTCAAAGGTCCGTCTCGTCACAGGGGTCTCAACGCAACAGACGGCGCGTCGATCGCACGCCCGGTCTGTGAGTTATTAGCCTTTTCGTCCCAGGGGCCCGGTTGGTTTCGTGAGCGAAACCAATCCCGGCCGTATCTCAACTGTACCCCGAACTCCCATAGGGTAAACTCAAAGGGACCGTTACTCAACGTAACCACCAACGCCGCTGACGGTTCGTCAAGCGGACGTCCTGTCTGAAAGATATTGGTTTTCCCGTTCCAGGGGCCCGGTTGGATTTCGAGTACAATCCAACCCGGCCATACTCCGACTGTATCCAAAACTCGGGCGGAGTATGTCAAAAGTTCTGTCTCATCAAAAGGAAGTCAACGAAACAGACGGCGCGTCAATCGGACGCCCGGTCTGTGAGTTATTGGCATTTTCGTCGCCGGGGCCCGGTTGGTTTTTATGGAAAAACCATCCCGACCGTACTCCACCTGCGTCCAAACCTCGGGCGGAGTATGCCAAAAGATCCGTCTCACTAAAAGGAACACAACGCGACTGACGTCACGTCAATCGGACGTCCGTAGCTCAAGATATGAGCGTTTCCGCTCCGAGGGCCCGGTTGGTTTCGTGAACGAACCAACCCGGCCAGACTCAAAGTAATCGGAAACCTTGAGTGCGATATACCGAAACGACCGTCTCGATCCAAGGATCGCGTTGCCGCTGACGGCTCGTCGATCGGAGGTCCGAGGCTCAAGTTATGAGCCAAAAACTAATTCCGGTTCGAAACGGGGGGTCCGGGTCCGGGCCGACCCGGCCCGACCCCCCCCCCCCCCCCCTGGGCGGCGCGGCGGCCGGCGGCGGCGGGCGGCGGCGGCGGACGGCGGCGGCGGGCGGCGCGGCGGCGGCGGCGGCGGGCCGCGGTGGCGGCGGCGGGGTGCCGCGGCGGCTCGGCCGCACACGGTCGGCACGCGGGGGACAAGCCCCGCTGATAGGGTGGCCGCGCGGCCTTTGTGCCGCGCTAAAAAAAAAAACACGGCCCCCGCACGTGGGGGCCAGCTGGGAACAAACCGGGGGGCTGCTGCCCCCCCCCCCCCTCCTTTAAAGATCCGCCCCCCTTATTAAGAGGGGGGTTTTATATTAGGTGGCCGGGGGATTAATTCCCCCGGTTTTAAAGATATCCGGTCGGCCAGCTGGCCGGCCGGTTTTCTCTAACGGGACCGGAAATTCTGGTCCCCCTTTCGGCTTCTGACGCCGGCGGCCCGGCCGCCGGTCTTATCTTCCGCCGCGGCCCGGAACCGGCCGCGGTCTCTTCGTCCCGCCGCGGCCCGGAACCGGCCGCGGCGTTCGTCGTCCGGCGCGGTGCGACGGCACCGCACCCCTTTGCCGTGCTTTGATAATCATCCAACGCGGCGCGACGGCGTCGCGTTTCTGTTGTTTCTACCATGGTGCGTGCGACGGCATCGCGAAGATATTTGCACGTTCATCCGCATGGTGCGACGGCACCACGCCACTTGCTTCCTCCCGCAAGATAAAATCAACATAAACGTTGGAGGGGGGTTCGGCCGTGTTCATGCGGTCCGGCCCCCCTCACGTTAAATAAAAACTCAACATGAACATTTCAAGCCTCATGTTAGACATGCCAGATCCATGTTCAAGAAATGGAATAATTTAAGAATGAAACAACAATCCCCTACCTCGGGTATAAGTTCGAGGATTTGACTATGTCCGCGGAAGTCGACGTCGCGGAGATCAGGCGTCGCGGTAGTCGTTCGTCAATTCCGTTGACGAAGAGACGCGTCCGAAGAGGCACGTCGTTGGCGAATCCTTGTATGCCGACGAAGGTTGTCCGAGGAAGGTGCGGTGTTCTCTCTCGTTGACACCGAAGACGAAGAAGAGCGGTGCGGCGTTCTTCGTCGGAAAAAGGGCGTTCCTCGTCAAGTCTTGAGGAAAGTCAAATTATAAAGAGAACAACGAACTCAAGAATCTCTACCTCGATAGTCGCACGGTGACGGAGTCGTGGAATATCGGTGTCGATTCCTTTGACGTCGGAGGAAGAGTCGTTATCGAAGGCGTTCGTCGCGGAAAACCGTCGCGGAAGAGATGACGCGGAAGAAGTACGTCGCGTCGCGGACACGGCGTCGCGGATGGATCGTGTTCTTCGGCGCCGATATTCGCTTAAAGAGACCTTTTCGGGAGTTGCGTTTGTTGCGGGTTGAAAGTTAATTTTTGAGGTTTTTAGTTGAGTTAAATAAAATTTGTGTAGAACAAATTTTATTATAACTTCTTAAAACCTATCAAAGGAGGTTGGAAGTGGGACCCACACCCACTTAACCTCCCTTGGGAGGATTAAGTGTGGTGGGGCCCACACGAACCCCCACCTTTTCAACTCCCCACTCTCCCTCTTAAT
This sequence comes from Viscum album, assembly GCA_963277665.1. Classification (NCBI taxonomy): domain Eukaryota; kingdom Viridiplantae; phylum Streptophyta; class Magnoliopsida; order Santalales; family Viscaceae; genus Viscum; species Viscum album. The sequence continues at coordinate 446,322,395 of OY728157.1, read as the reverse complement.
GGCTTGACAAGTTAACTTATATTTAATTATACAATTCATGTATATTAAATAAGTGAGTTAATTTTGGAGTTATCCATTTTGAATTTCAAACCTTTGAAATTCTTGTGGTTAAGTTATGAAATAATATAAGTTAAGCTAATATTATTCTAGGAGTTTCTTTTACCCTTGGGAGGATTTCTTGAGAGCTTTGGAAGCTTTTCTTCTTCTTCTTCAACTCAACGAAGAACGCGAAGAACGTCGTTCTTCAACGAAGAACTTCTCCGCCGAAGAACACGATCCATCCGCGACGCCGTGTCCGCGACGCGACGTACTTCTTCCGCGTCATCTCTTCCGCGACGGTTTTCCGCGACGAACGCCTTCGATAACGACTCTTCCTCCGACGTCAAAGGAATCGACACCGATATTCCACGACTCCGTCACCGTGCGACTATCGAGGTAGAGATTCTTGAGTTCGTTGTTCTCTTTATAATTTGACTTTCCTCAAGACTTGACGAGGAACGCCCTTTTTCCGACGAAGAACGCCGCACCGCTCTTCTTCGTCTTCGGTGTCAACGAGAGAGAACACCGCACCTTCCTCGGACAACCTTCGTCGGCGTACAAGGATTCGCCAACGACGTGCCTCTTCGGACGCGTCTCTTCGTCAACGGAATTGACGAACGACTACCGCGACGCCCGATCTCCGCGACGTCGACTTCCGCGGACATAGTCAAATCCTCGAACTTATACCCGAGGTAGGGGATTGTTGTTTCATTCTTAAATTATTCCATTTCTTGAACATGGATCTGGCATGTCTAATATGAGGCTTGAAATGTTCATGTTGAGTTTTTATTTAACGTGAGGGGGGCCGGACCGCATGAACACGGCCGAACCCCCCTCCAACGTTTATGTTGATTTTATCTTGCGGGAGGAAGCAAGTGGCGTGGTGCCGTCGCACCACACGGATGAACGTGCAAATATATTCGCGATGCCGTCGCATGCACCATGGTAGAAACAACAGAAACACGACGCCGTCGCGCCGCGTTGGATGATTATCAAAGCACGGCAAAGGGGCGCGGTGCCGTCGCACCGCGCCGGACGACGAACGCCGCGGCCGGTTCCGGGCCGCGGCGGGACGAAGAGACCGCGGCCGGTTCCGGGCCGCGGCGGAAGATAAGACCGGCGGCCGGGCCGCCGGCGTCAGAAGCCGAAAGGGGGACCGGAATTTCCGGTCCCGTTAGAGAAAACCGGCCGGCCAGCTGGCCGGCCGGATATCTTTAAAACCGGGGGAATTAATCCCCCGACCACCTAATATAAAACCCCCCTCTTAATAAGGGGGGCGGATCTTTAAAGGAGGGGGGGGGGGGGGCAGCAGCCCCCCGGTTTGTTCCCAGCCGGCCCCCACGTGCGGGGGCCGTGTTTTTTTTTTTTAGCGCGGCACAAAGGCCGCGCGGCCACCCTATCAGCGGGGCTTGTCCCCCGCGTGCCGACCGTGTGCGGCCGAGCCGCCGCGGCACCCCGCCGCCATCGCGGCCCGCCGCCGCCGCCGCCGCCACCGCGGCCCGCCGCCGCCGCGCCGCCCGCCGCCGCCGCCCGCCGCCGCCGTCCGCCGCCGTCCGCCGCGGCCGACCGCCGCCGCCGGCCGCCGCCGCCGCCCAGGGGGGGGGGGGGGTCGGGCCGGGTCGGCCCGGACCCGGACCCCCCGTTTCGAACCGGAATTAGTTTTTGGCTCATAACTTGAGCCTCGGACCTCCGATCGACGAGCCGTCAGCGGCAACACGATCCTTGGATCGAGACGGTCGTTTCGGTATATCGCACTCAAGGTTTCGGATTACTTTGAGTCTGTCCGGGTTGGTTCGTTCACGAAACCAACCGGGCCCTCGGAGCGGAAACGCTCATATCTTGAGCTACGGACATCCGATTGACGTTCCGTCAGTCGCGTTGTGTTCCTTTTAGTGAGAAGGATCTTTTGGCATACTCCGCCCGAGGTTTGGACGCAGGTGGAGTATGGTCGGGATGGTTTTTCCATAAAAACCAACCGGGCCCCGGAGACGAAAATGCCAATAACTCACAGACCGGGCGTCCGATTGACGCGCCGTCTGTTTCGTTGACTTCCTCTTGATGAGACGGAACTTTTGACATACTCCGCCCGAGTTTTGGATACAGTCGGAGTATGGCCGGGTTGGATTGTACTCGAAATCCAACCGGGCCCCTGGAACGGGAAAGCTAATATCTTTCAGACAGGACGTCCGCTTGACGAACCGTCAGCGGCGTTGGTGGTTACGTTGAGTAACGGTCCCTTTGAGTTTACCCTATGGGAGTTCGGGGTACATTTGAGATACGGCCGGGATTGGTTTCGCTCACGAAACCAACCGGGCCCCTGGGACGAAAAGGCTAATAACTCACAGGCCGGGCGTGCGATCGACGCGCCGTCTGTTGCGTTGAGACCCCTGTGACGAGACAGACCTTTGAGACACTTCTTCGTGGGACTTTGAGATACTTGGAGTATCGACCAGTAGCTCGTGGAGCGGACCCTCCCGGAGACGAGCGTGCAGAGTACGGAGACCGTGTAGCCGGCTGAGACCTGACGACTGCTTGACCGACTCGACTTGGAGTGAGTCGACTAGCCCAGTGGACGGAGCGCCGGTATTTGGCTGCAGACCCACGGCGGACGGAGTGCCAGGTTGTTGGCAGCAAACTCGCGGTACTCGACAGGAGGAGTACCTCAGTAGGCTATTTGGGCGAGCGCCCGGTATTTGGCGACAGACCTTCAGCGGGCGGAGCGCCAGGTAGTTGGCCGCAAACCCGCAGTACTCGACAGGAGGAGTACCTCAGCAGTCTTAGGTTAGTGAGCAGTACCTCGGAGTCGTGACAGGACCACTGCACACTCCAGAGACGGAGCTCTTCAGCAGTTACGGTTTCGATAATGAAAATCCTGGTTTGAGCTGAGACTTTTGACCTTGTGTTTACTTCATGATTGAGATGGGTCACTTGCTAACTTTGGTATATGTATGGGCATATACCCGAGTAGTGGTTATCCGTCGTTTTCACAATCCTTGTGTTTCCTCATGATTGAGATGGGTTACTTGATAACTTAGGTATATGTATGGGCATATACCTAAGTAGAGTTTATCTGTTGAGATCTTCTTGTGTTTATCCTTGTTGGTTTTAGTGAGACCTCGAGGGTCTCGGGGTCCCTACTGAGTATCGTTATACTCACCCCTGCACGGGCTATGCCCGCACCTCGTTGTGTTGGATGCAGACGACGGACAGTGCTGACAGAAGCCGAAGGTTCGAGGACTGGACGGTACCTGGAGGTGGACTATACGACGAGGCGGTACCCGGAGGTGGACCACTGGGCGGGACATACTCGGAGCGGATGGCGGAACCCGAGGAGCAGAGGAGCTATCTGTACCCACCCTTCAGGTGGGATTTCCAGTGGACATCTCAGCATAGCAACTTTACTTTTCAGTCGCTGTTTTCCCTTTCGAGTTGTACTTTACAGTTGGGCTTGTATTTCCGGCCCCTTTTTACTTTTCAGCTCTTCTTTTTGTACTTAGTGTTTTACTTCCGCTTGTACTCTGTGGTGCTTGTTTTCTTTTATAAAGGCAATGCCTTCCCAGTTATCGGGATTTTACGCCTTTGGTGCTAGTCGCCAGCCCCTGGCCTATAGAAGGCGGGCTTGGGGTAGTCACGGCACGGGCCCCGAGGACGGTTCGTGACACCAAAGTCTTTGGAAGTGTGGGTAAGGAGGTAGAGGTGGGAGCCTTTTATAAGAGGAGGGGAGGGGCACTCTTGGAAAGTAAGGAAATGTTAATTTATTTTAGAATGAGTTTCGGATTTTTATGGTCCCACATTGATGTGTTTCAAGGATAAGGTGATAAGGGTTATAAATGCACCCATCCAATAAGTTTTTGACATGTTTAGGTCTTATATTATACATTATCTTTCCATTTTATTTAAATCGTTAAATAATGAGGTCATCGCTGCATCATCATGATGTCATAAATAATTTAATTTATTTAATGTCTAAAATTTATAAAAAAAATACTATTATGTAGGAAATCTTTTTATATTTCCAACTAATATTTATAGTAAAAAATATGACTTGTATATCCCCATTTAAAAATTTTTTTAGTAAAACAACTCATGTTTGTGTCATTTTAATTTTAACATTAAATAAAAAGGTATTTATGTCATTTTCCAACCAAAGTGGCTCCATGGGGTCCCCAAGATGACACATGGATTTTATTGTTCTTCCATGTCTCCTACAATGAGAGTAGGACGTGTGTCTAGGTCATTTAATATTATTAAAACATTATTTTTACCTTAAACTACACTAATCACCTCTAATTGCGATTAAAAACTTAATAAGTTACTATTCACCAAAAAATTATTTTAATCCCATTGAACCACATTTTACTTATTAATGACAAAAATTTATGTTGGATTTTCGAAATTCAAAACACAAATATGGAAAATTTTCATTTAAACGGAAAAATCAGTTTTTATAAGTACCACTTAGTGGTTTCACTATTCATCAAAAATTGACGTTTTTCAAAAAATTACCAAAATTTCACCCTATGATATATTTGATATTCAGAATTAAAAAATGATGTCTATTTTACAAAATTCAAAACATATAATTTTCATTAATTAATTTAATAATTAATATCTGCTGTCAAAACAAATAGCGTGTTTTTATGAAACAAAATGTATAAAAAGATTGACACTAGTTTAAGTCCAATTTCAAAGTGAAATTAATCCCAATGACCACTATTGGATTAAATGGTAAAAATATATTATAATTTCAATTTATAACCAATTCAAATTATAATATAATCATATAAATAAATCATATTAAAATGAGGTTTTGAATTAAAACACAACATTTTTCACAATTCATTAAAAATTGAACTTTTTCGGAAAAATACCAAAAATTTACACAAAGTAAATTTTTATGTCCCTATTATAAAGAAGAATATTATTTTGTCAAATATAAAACATAAAATTTCCAAAAAGTGGATTTAAAAGAGGTTCGTCATCAAAAGGCGGTTAATCGACCCTTTTAAAGAATATTGGAATGTTTACGCTTAAAATTGGATTCATTCGCATTTTTAACACAATAACATTTATTATAAAGAGTAAAAATATTTTAAAAACATATATAATCATTTTTTAGTTATTTCTGTTCATTCCCGCCATTACAACGGCTAGGCGTTAACTACCATTTAAAATAATATTATTTTATTATTAGAGTGCAACGCAAGATTCCCAAGAAACTCATTATTGCGTATTGGGAATGCCATCATGCATAGCGTCCCCTTTAAAGTAATATTAATATTTTATTCACAAATATGGATAAATATAAAAATTTCATATTCTTTATTTACCTGGGGTGTTACAATAATGGAATGAGGATAGGTGTGGAAAACCGAACACTAGGACCCGAAACAAGTAATGTGATAGTTCCATAGTCTAGTTGTGAAGCTAAAGAAACGGTGGTATCTTAGGAAGCTTTGGATTCCAAAAAAACATATGGAGGATGAAGCCCTAGATTCAACGAAATTACAAGAACATGGAAGGATCATGTGGCTGACCAACGTAATTTTCTTTGCATTAGATCCTCATCTATTTTTAGCATAATCAAACTTTCTTACATGACCTATATATGAAAAGTTCTAAAGATGATACACATGATTATAGTGAAAAGGGATGAAGGACTAGAGGAACCTCTCCAAAGAGGGAAGATGGTCCATATTGAACCAAATTCCTGAGTTGACCAGCCCATAGTCCCTTATGGGTGACCAATTATGATCAGAGATACAGCTAGTGGGACATTGTCTGGATTTTTCCAGGTGGGCATCATTGAATTAGAATCAAGAGATGAAGACCAACTTGGAAAAGAACATTCTTCTGATATCCAAAATGAATTTTTTAAATATGAACCTTCTCACCTATAGAATTGGTACATGACTACTTTTGATGAAGAGTATAGCAAGGTTGTCCACCACCGTTTAGGGAAACTAAGCAATCAATTCTTTGATAACCCCCAGTAATTAGAGTGGATAGTCCAGATGGAAAAAAATTATAATTGTATATGCAAACAAAACACTATAGGAGTTGCTTTCTAACACACTCATATGATCCTTTGTTATTACCTTTCTGATATGGTGTGGGAGTAAAAGCGTGGCCTCAATGTCAGCTAGGAGAAGAGGAAGGAAATAAACACCTAGAAGCATCGGGAGGCTGAATAGAAGATCCATCTATGAGGAATTTTCAGTGATGACCACTCATCCTTTATCAAACCCCAAGAATAAAACATACATAAATTACGGGATCAGTTTGTATAAGTCAAAGAGAAGCTAAAGAATTAAACATATGAAAAGGAAAACATCCATGATGACAGGGATCAGCTACTGAACTAGACTTATGAATTGTGCCTCAATGCCAGAAAAGAAGAGATGGAGCATAGTAGGAGACAAAAATTCATGGAGGACAAACACCAAAGAGTTTTGGAGTAGAGACATTCCACTGAAGAGTTAAAACCATATATCGCAGGGTCTAATCTATTGGGTCTATAAATTTGATTGACTCACCAACATACTTCCATGCCTTCTAGCATTAATTTGATTGTGTGCGTTTTTTTTGTTATCTACATTGATTACTATATATCTAACTTATCTATGAAACAACTAGTGATCAATTCTTAAGATCACATGGTTCATTTTTGGTATAAGGAACATGGGATGGCCATATAATCCTTAACCTTGAGAAAGAGAGTACCAAAAAATTTCAAGACACTAGGGGACTGAATGAATGTTAAATGTTTTTGGGAGAAGAGAGGGGCTGTGACTAGATAGTGGAGTTCCTGAAATAACCAAATTTCTATTTTTCAACTAGTTCTATTACATGATCGGTATAATTATAGGGGTGTTGGAATCAATCCAAACAGATGGGAACAATAAGCGTGAATCACAATACCAAAAATTAAGAACACCATGAGGGTGGCATGATAATGGAGGATAACTATGGACCAATGTTCAAAACAAAATATCCATAACGCGTTTTCCTAAAATGGGTACAAACAAATGAGTGATGATATCAGACCAAATACGATACATGGGGCCAAAACACTAAGTGTCATCAATGTCTTTCAGAACATTGACCCATAATGGCAGGTGAGACTTAAGGTTGAGAATCCATACCATTGGGGGTCACTTTAGATGTGAAAGAGGATGAGGATCCAAATAAGGGGAACAAAAAGGTGATGTAATAGAGTTATGGGATGTACAAATAGAGTCTAACATTGTTGAAATTATTCCACTGTAATGAATGCGCATTGGGTGGTTGTGTTGGACTGAATCTAGAAAAAACCTATTTACTATAAGTACCTCTTAGATGAGGAAATAAAATACCTCGTAGTTTTATATAATTCATATGAAGGTGATTAATTAAATAATTTAGCACCTTTCTGTCTAGATGTTACACATAGTTTATGATCATATTGTCTACACACTAGTCAATAGTTTAATGTCGTGTTACCTAGACTATGGACTCCTAGATTAAGATCATTGAAATTGGATAATAATTAGAGTCAATGATCTAGAATAGTTAATAAACTTGTTGCAGGGCCCTAGGTGAGATGCTAAGGTGTCCCTACATATCCAATGAGGGAAGGAATCAAGTCGTACGTAGTTCTGGAATTATGTGAAGTTTAATGTCATGAATTAAGGATATAGGAAGCCTGATATAGAAATGTTTGGAATGGTACATAACCTGATGTGATTGTGGAAAAAATAATTCCACATGCCACATCACATGTTCTTGAATGGTGGATTGGTCTAAGAATTCATAAAGGTGAAAAGGGTTGAAGATGGACCGTAGAAGAAGAGTCTATGTGTCACTATATGTCCCATTAGAATGGGAATCAAGACATACGTAATTCTTGATTTTTTTAGAGAAGTTGGAAAATACCAAAAGGATTGATATCCTCTCATAAGAGGGAAATTGTAATTATTAAACAATTTAATGTCATCAAAACAAGGACATTTGATGTCCTAGTATAAATGTAATAGATTTCAGACCGTATGGGTTCAGAGGTGTAGTACAGTGTCATGTGGAATCCTAGGATGAATAAAGACAAAAGAATTCAACACTAAACGACAAAATTCTAAAAAAGAAAAACTCTGACCAATAAGGGGTGAAAGGGTTCATGAATATACGTGAAGATTTAGAGGAAAAATACCTCGGTATCACAATGTATCTAATAGGGGAGAGAATCAAGCCACACGTAGTTATTAGAATGTGTCGTGGAGGAGGGCCAATGATAATGGGGAAACATTTTCTAAAACGAAGACATCATATGGTTCGGTAGTTAACTTTTACACAACTTTGATGTAAAAGGAGTTGTTTAACATCATATGATACAGACATTGCAGATCTCATTTTATGGTCATAGATATTTGACAATTGGAATGTGTGGTTCTTCCTTTTAGGAACAAACAATACTCAAATACATAATCCCACGGCAGCCATGCTCAGTTTGGGAACCATGGGTGGAAATGATATTTAAGATACATGGAAGTACACTACAGGGAATGATGGTTAATAGTCAAGGATAACCACACATGGTCGGTTCATCTTCTCAATGTGAAAAGGTTAATAGAGGGATAACACTGAGGGTTTTAATGATTCATCTGAACATGATGAAATAGAATGAAATGTGAATCACTAAACTAATATTCATGTATTAAGGGGATGAAATAATGATAGGGGATAAATTTTGACCTTATTAAAATCACATAATCAATTTTGTGTGACCTAAAGTGGTAACAAACATCTGAGGATCAGTCACTGAATGTGTTTGAAATGTGGAACCTACCTCAAACTATTATTCAAAATATTGTGGGGTGTTGGTCTAATATGGTAGGCAAGCCATAAGGCTCAGAATCTATCACATTCATAGGTCCATTAAGATGTGAAAGATAGTGGAAACCCAAATAAAGGGACTCTTGATGATGGGAAATGGAATAGACTCATGTCAATGTTGAATTCAACACCATTGGGAATAGACCAAAGTGTGTGTGAGTGCATTGATGGGGTGAAACAAATGTTGAAGGGACCCATTAATATTGGAAGACTCAAGAAGAAGAATGATGGATATGGGAAAACATTAGTTGATGGGCCTTGGGATAGAACCGACGAAAAAGTGTCTAGGAATTTATACATGTCTCATAAGGATGAGAATCAAGACATACATAGTTTTGAATCTACCATGAAGTTTAATGTCACGTGGTAAGGAAAAAATATGATGAGGTCCCAAAGAAGTTTTGTTGGGTATGGTAAAGAAACCTGCTGTGAATGAAGGAAAATAAGTCTATATCATTCCACAGAAAACTCCCAAAGAAAAATCAGGCCAAAATGCCAAAACCTAATAAAAAAAAAATTTCTGCTGTTTAACATATCACAAAATGGAGGGGTACTTTCCATTTAAGGTAATGCATAAAGGTCCCTAAATTCCATTTGGTTTAATGTCATGAAAGGATGAATGAATAGTTTAATGTTATGTGGGATGAAAGAGATGTTAGTTTACGGTTGTAGTACTCAGACTATGAGGTAGGGATGAAAGGGTCGAAAAGGATAAGGAACCTGGGGATGGACCAAAATACGAAATGTCAGGGAATTCATAAATATCCCATAGAGATGGGAGTCAGGCTATATGTATTTCTAGAATTCCATAATGTTTTACATCATGAATAAAGGATGAAGAAGAAAGGGGAAATATCATAGGGGTAATACATAGTGCAACTATTATAAACCTGACATGAATAAGAAAAAATGAAATCCCCATGCCATACCATGTAAGCCCCTAAAAATTAAGGCCTAGGGGTCCAACAAAAGTGATAATTTGTGTATCCCATGATGGGCTAGGGGAATAAATTTCTGAGAATTCTTACATATCATATATGTATGGGAATAAATCCATAAATAGTTCTCATGTTCCATGTAGTTTAACATCATTTGTTAATGAAGTGTATGGATGAGAGGTTTTACTATGGGAGGCACATGCTGTGGCTATTGTTAATATGATGTGAATAAGGACAAAATTCCACACCACACCACATGCTTACAGAATGAATCATAGGATTTAAGACCAAAAAAGGGGAAACAAGGGGATGGACCCAAAGAAACAAGGTCATAGAATTCCTATGTATCCCATATGGATGGGAATAAATCCATATATATTTCATGAATTCCATGCAGTTTAACATAATATGGTAAAGATGTGTGTGGAAGAATGTGGTTCTAATGGGAATGTGCATTTTTTGATAAAGCATACCTGACATGAATGAGGATATGAGAAGTATAAACCACACCGGTCATAATCCCAAGGGGGACCTTGGTCCAGGGGGCTGGAAAATATTGATGGCCAAGGGTTAGAACCAATGATGACTTGTATGTGTGTTCTAAGAATCCCATATATATGGGAATCTGGCCATACGTAGTTCTAGGATTCAATTCAGTTTAACATCATGTGGCAAGGATGTAGATGAAAGTGGACATTTTGGAGGGAGGGCAACATGGTGTGGCTATTTTAAACCCTTAGGTGAGTGAAGAAAAATTAATTATACATCATACCATATTCATCCCTCGAAGAGAACTAAACCCAGAGGGGGTACCGACTAAATGGAATGTTTTTTTGGGCGGGACCTAACAAAAAAATGTCTTGGAAAACGTACATTTACTAAAATGATATGAATCAAGACAAAAATAGTTCCATAAATGACATGATGATTAATAACATGCGGTGTGGATGAGAAAAATAAAATATACCTAAAGATGGTATTTGACATAGTAGTTGTAATCTTGATGTGGAAGTGGAAAAAATTAGTCTGCATGGAATACCATGCTCTAGGATACTTAGGATGAGAGGTCGGAAGGAAGGCATAATCTACAGTACTTGGGTCTAGACATGATGAAAAACCGTTTGGTAATTTCTATGTATCCCATAAGGATAGGAATTAATCCATACATAGTTCATAAGATGCCATGCAGTTTAACATCATGCAGTTATAATGGAAAAGAACTTAATTTGAGATCATATAGCACAGAATGTAGATGGCCAGTTTAATATTGTGTGCATGGGATAAAAGGGAAGAAAAATGAGAATCACTACACATGTTAATTGGGACACCATGAGGGTTGAGATAATTATATAGGATAACTGTTAACCATACTCAAAACACAGTATGCATTTCGTGTGACCTGGTAAGAGAAAAAACAATTTAATAGTGATTGTTGACTATATTCACAACATGTTACTTGTATCAATTTTTTTTTCAATATCCTATACGATGTTATCCTAGAATGATAGGTGAGACAAGGTGCCATGAGGCCAGACCACTAGGGGGTCCTTTAAAATGTGAAATATGATAAAGACCCAAATTAAGGGCATGCCTAAAGAATGGTAGTACCCATGCAGTTTAATGTCTTGTTGTAAGGATTAGGGAGATCATAGGGTAGATCATGAGATTTAATTATTCAAATTATGGAAAAATAAATTTAAAGGAATGTAATTGGAATTTATAGGATTGTTTACTTTTGAATAATTTCGAGTTTATTTCTTCATTCTTGAATATTACCTACTATATATATTCACTAGAAAATAGGCATAGATAATTCGGTGGATGACTTCTAATATTCATGTCACACCCTATTTGGGTCATTTTTTTGGAAACAAAAAGATTATATTATTGTAGGTATAGATAATGGAAATATACATTCTTCATCGGGTACTTGATTGATGTTGGAGCTTGAAATAATGGGACCAAGTTGAGGCATGTGATTCTACTAGAGTTTATTTGTTTCTTTTGTAATTTTGTTTCTATATAAATTTCTAGCATTGTAAAGTATTTGGTTTTTTTATAGATACATATTCCATGACTCATCTATATATATATTGGCCCTAGTTAGATTTACTTTTAGCCTTTTTTGTTTATGTTTTGTGGTATTAATGCTTCTACTAGTGTTTACTATTTGATTTTCATTGTGTATACTCAACCAATGAGGGAATAGTTTTCCCATTATCATACCTTGGTCCAAGCAGTTAGTTGGTAGCCTCTTGAATTTAGGGAAATGTGCTTGAGGTTATTTGACCATCAAGGTTTGAGGCACCTTTGGGAAGCATCTAGGTCTTAGACATTACACTATTGAAGGTTAATGATGCTTGGCATTCACTTGATGATAGTTGAAAAATATTTATAAATATCCCACTATATCCTTATTTTTCCCATACCAAAATTACATTCTAAAAATATCCCTATACAACATTGTTAGTCCTAGATGTACTATCGATCTAGAAGTATAATCTCCCTCATCATATCTTCATGAATTATTGTAGGAACCCATACAGATCCAAAGATAATAAGATTATATAAAATACCTAGATACCCTCTATATTGTGTATCCCAACCATAAAAGTTGTCTCTCTGATATAATCACTCCAAATCATATAACCACTCTCCAATGATCTAGTCTAAAATAAATTGTTTTATAGATATCAATGTTATAGGTACACATACCTAGGAATCCAAAACACTTAGATTCTTGTCTGTAATGAGTTCCCTCAGCCCCACCCATCACAATAATCATGTACTACCTCTGTATATATTAAATTGTTTAATTTATGATAAGAAACATTTACCGTTATTAGAGTGTAAAACAACATGAATTTTAAGGACAATTGACAATTGACCATCCTCTTTTACCGAAGTTTGAGGTCTCATTGTGGAAAGATGTAATTGAGGATCTTATAGTTCATTTACACAACTGAACTACGCATAAGATAGTTTCTATATAATAATATGTAATTTATTATAGTAGAGAACTCTAAATCATGATTATGATAATTCCACTCATATTTTTTAGGAGGATATTTCCATTAGAAACCAATTGACCTCCCTCCATAAAAACAACATTGAGACAAACTATATATGTGTATCCATACAAGGTTTGTTTCTTACCCTGAACAGTCATGGTTATGATAAATGTTTACTTTATCATACTTTATAGCTTTATTTTATTCATCTCACAAACATATAATGAAATAAAATCACCCTTTTCATAGAGTTACTAGAAATTGTAACTTCTTGATGGTAGAATTCTTGGAAGAAAAGATGATAATAGCCAAATAGACCCATAAATATCTACAAGTAATGAAATTATTGCGAATTTATCATTAAAACATAAATACAATCTTTTATGGTTCAACTAAAGCATAATTTTGTAAGATAACATGGCCAACTATGTGCAATCTATCAATACATATGTTATATTTAGATATATTGGTTGAAATATGATGGTCCCTCAATGTACTTAGGATGATGTCAATATATTTCACATGAATCTATGAATACGAAGATAACACCAAGATATAGTCAATTAAAACCACAAATAACGAATCATGGAATGTATGTAATACCTGATTCATGAAGACTATGAATACCTCTAGTGTATTCGTTGAACTAAAAGAAATCACCATGAATTACTACAACCCACATATATTACTAATAGAATTATAGGGTTTTCTAAAAGGTATCAGTATCAACTAATGATTACTCCAACATCAATTCAATAATGTATATGATCTTGTCTCCTCCCAACTAATCAAATAGATAAATGATTTGTATAAGGGGATATCGATTCCTGGGAATCACCTGGTTCGACATCTGATTATCCACACTTAATCATAATATATTGATATAATTTTGGGTAAAATCATGGGATAACACCATGGATATTTAATTGGTACTATAAATCCCATTTCATTAGATATTATCGCTAAACTATCATATCATGAGTTTCTATAGGTTCCATCCTATATGGTGGAAAAGAAACTGGCTTAGATTCCATCATAAATTATATCATGAAATCAATTTTTCCCTTGACTGCTAATATATATAAAAACTAATTAAATACATAATTAATATGGTGTACCATATGAGGTAATGTATTTTTATACATCCCTCCATAATATAGGAATGGTTCTATTGTTTGGACACAAAACAATTAAATCTATAAAAATGGCCTTGTTTAACCAGCCTGAAGATATCAATCACCTTATTGATAATATGTTCCCCCTTCTAGAGATAGAAATATATCTCTCCTAGAATAATAGTTCATATCTTATTGGTATATGATTAGATAATTCATACATATAGTGAAACTAGAATATACGATTTCAATAATGGAAAACACCTAATAGAATCAATAGCACCCATTTCGTAGAGAATATTTCTTGTAGTGTTTTATATCCTCTGATTCCACCCCTATAAAAAAAATTTCAATAAAAGCATCAAATATCTCCAAAACCAACCATAAAACGTTGGATAACCATATCTTGAGTTGCATAAAAATATTGAGGACTAACTCGATGAAAAACAAGGTTGGATGTGCCTTCCCTCCATAGTGAACATATGTGGATGATGTAGGCAACATTCTATAGTGATATTAGACATCAAAGGTATGTTGTGAACACTATAACACTTTATAGATCACATAACCTATAGAAAACATTCATAAAAGTGATCATCCATCATGTTATTTGGATCTATGGGGTGTTTCGGATCAGTTGTATTGGTAGTGTTCTGATTCACACTATCTCGACACTCACCCTAAGGATAATGATGAGGCATGATCTCTATACTGGTTATCACAGTCCTTAAGACATTATATACACATAAATAACCTCTTAAATGTCTAAATAATGGATAAAACTAAATGATGTATTCATTTTTGTTGTATTAATAAGTGATTTAGTATAACACAGTAGTTTCATTGATCTTACATCCCTCTGTTAAGATTAAATAATTTGTTACATAGGATGGATAGGTAATTATGCATCATGTGATAACTATGTTTTTATAATAAATAATTCATGAAAATGTATATTTCAATGTTCCTAAAAAGATTCATGCTTATTCAAGTCATGTGATTTAGGGGAAGGAGTAATATTGAAATAAATAATAACAAAAAATATGACAATTTACCTAGATTATGTAACCATGAATCTATAGTAGGAAAACAACATGAACTAAAATATGATCCTTGGGAACATGGGTTTTCTTCTATATGTGGGTTAGATAATCTCATTCACATAATAATTACCAAGTTCCAACATAGCATAATATCTATTTTACCTTTCCCAAATTTTTCATTAACATAAAATACCCCCTCTAACATGATATTATAATGTCTCCAGTGCGGTTCTGCCCCATTTGACTAATATGAGTTGGTTGTTGGACCTCAAGAACATCTACCTGTATGTGAGAGACTATCAAATAGGAGTGAGGGTTTACGAAACATTATGGGGATACCATATCCATGGATATATAGGTATAATAAAATTTGATATAATATAAATAGTAAACATGGAATAACATTAGAAGAAATGAAAATTGAATAATAAAAAAAAATTAATAACTTTAAATTCTTTGTTAAATACAATGATATTCTTTGTTAATTATTATAGAAGTAATGGAATAAATAGAATCAATAAAAGTCTCCAAAAACCCACATGTTGGTCCCTTATCCGTGATCCAACCCATACCACATGTAATCAATCAATCCAGGGACACATACCCTTGTCAAGACAAGTATCAATGAAATCTATAAATGTACCAAATAGGGACCAAGTAAGGTATTAGAATAATTTTTTAGGAATGAAACAATATTTTCTATGAAAAGTTGTTTGAATATATAATGAATATAACATAATGATAACTAGATGAATTAATTCAGAAAATAAAATCAAACATAAATAAACATTCTGACCCTTGGGCTTTGGACTGGGACCCTGGGTCAACCAGACATACATCAGCTTCATAATGAATATATCTTTCAGGTGGGGGATACTATAGTGTATAAAATATCAATAATATTAATGTTGTATTATATTTTATATGATTAATCCCATGTGTCATATATCATGTAACCAAAAAATACTTGTCTCCATGTGAATTTCTAATGTCGGAGTCACATAAATGTTCCCATATTGCAATGTCAAAACCGGGAAAAATTAACCAAATAATACATCTATTAAACTAAATTTCCTCTACTGCCTTTTCTAACATGTTTTCATGGAAGGACATAATACAAGTGAAAATGGGACCATTCACAATAGTATCTATGTGTATGCCCCATTTTCAGGAAACATAAATCATTCTTGGGAAAAATGAAATACCAAAGGGAAAGGTAACATTTTATATTAGTGGATTCTAATTCCTAGGATGAATCACTAGAATCACATATCACAAGACATAAAATAATTCTCTTGGGAACCATATCAATAACCATCATGTTTCAGAAATCCAAAACATCCAATGATTCAATCATGTCAGACATGTTATTATATGAAAATCTAGTTATTTCATCTTGTTACCAATAAACATGATATTTATTGATTCAACTATATGGGAAGAACAAAAAAATTCACCTTATAACAGTTTAAGAATTCTTAAAATTCATATTTTATTCCATTTTTATAGGTTTGTAATATTCTAAACATTTTTTTCTATTCATAAATGTAAACTTGGTTCATCTTAGCAATTTTCAATCATACGGTTATGGTTAGAACACCTCGTAGGCGGCCTCTATCCTTGGTCTCTTCAAAAATAGACCCAATGGAATGCATGGGAATGTTAAAAATGTGAAATTTATCAAAGAATAAAATTATTATATTATGAAATCGCACACATACCATATTGGTGTGATTTCAATAATTGAACAAACTAGGGGAAAAAATAGACATTAGGGAGTTATTCAAGACCACCCATCGGAAAATTAATGTTAAAATAGAAATTAATCAATATTCATGGTGTATATTAGTTCATCATTACTTCCCATCAATGAATAAAAATAGTTATATAAAAAAAACATCATACATAAGAATGGTTTGGATGACCAAAAATAGGGTTCAAATAATGAAAAAAATAATGGATTAAGATGGATAAGAAGGGATTAAAGGCATAACTATGATCTATAGTTCCAAAATAATATTTTGTTCTGGAATTCTTCTAGTTTGAAGATAATTCATAGAGGTCACAAATGGAAGGGATGTAGTTCTAGAGAAAGGGTGTTTGATATGCGAAATTATTGTTTTTAGTGATTTTAAAGGAGCATTGTGTGCACCTTATTCATGAAATTAATAGAGGATTAAACTTATTTATTCCATGATCCCCACATGTGTTTAGAAAATCCATCACCAAGGATTAAAAACTCATAAAATCCATTTCACATACTAAGAAACTGCAACATCATGAGATTCCAAATCACACACTACCTAGAACCATTCATGTAATGAATGATGTATAATGGATTTACAAATAACCATTCATTTATCTTATGGGTTACATGGAGTATTACTAGATTAATTGACATATTTAGTTAACTATTCTGAGGGTGAAATTATTTTGGGGTTAAAATTCATATTTTCTTTCTATTTCCCCATAGAACTAACATATCTAGAGAAAATGATCGATTTGATAATCCCAAACCAGATGTTAACAAACCAAACAAGGATACATAAAACATAAAGAGGGTCATACCAAAGAAGGGTGAGATCTTTCATTATTATTAATTTATCAATATATATTATTTTTATTAATTGATTCTATTGTAATAATATAATATTTTATGTTATAATAATAATATATGTTATACATAGAAGGTTTTTTATTATTTTAGTGGTCTTCTTACAATTTTAATGATCTGGTCATGAATGAAAAATATTCTCCTACAATAAATTCAAATATTTATTAAATAAAAAATAATTCAATTCACTTACTTAGGTTAAAAAATTTTCATTCCATTTCTTATTATTTCATAATATAAATACATTTTCTCATAATGTTTCTTATTGAATATTATCCTCTAGATATCTGGATTATGGAATTTTTTGACACTGTTATGTGGTATGTAACACTATTTGTAGTTTTTAATATAATTTTAATATTTAATCATTCTGATGTACTATTTTTATGACATAATAAATCATTCAATTTAGAATGGTTTTTATAAAAAAATATTATTTAAAATAGATTAATCAGATTTCGTACACATAATATCAAAGGTAATCTACTATTGGTGATGTCCTAACACTATCATGGGGAGACTATACCCTTAAATATAATATATAGGGTTTTCTCATAATTCTCTAAAAAATCACAATGACACATATATTTAAAAGATAATCCCAAAAATAGTGAAATATAAAATAGGGTTTTAGATGTGGAATCTTGTAGTCTTATATATAAATGTAAACTAGTTTTCAAGATATGTATTATCATACAATAGTGTATCAGTTCAAAAATATTTTCAATATTTATTAGAAAAATAACTAATATGCCATCCCCATGAGATATAATAATTTAGTATAATGGAATAAATAAATAAATATTGGCCTACAAACAAACGCATTAATCATACTCATCCATTAAAAACATCTATTACTATATATCTTATCATAATCCATATCCATAGGTCTAAAAAATTCCTATATCATCTGTAAAACATAATTTACACCCACATTGAAAAAATGACATAAATGTTGTTATGGTTGAGTTAGATGAGCTAATTGGATTCACATATTTTAATGGATAGTTCTAGTTCTTGTGATTACAAAGATACATGTATAATTAAACAGAGATCATCACCCAGATAACAAAGAATCATTAACCATTAATTATACTTTAATGAAATACCTCTAAATAATTATCTCAAAGAATATGCACATACATCAATGAATTATAATGGTACTACTAATTATAGGTTAGTTTTCACTGTAATGAAACCATTGAATTTTACATTTTTATGTGTTTTTATGGTATACTATAGAATCTCGTTCATCCAAATAGATAGTATTACCATGAGATCTAATACTTAATCAATTAGGACTCAGTCATCAGTTTCCAACTAAATCATTTAGCATATCATTAATTATCTATAACCATATATCCTAATATCATCAATTTTAATATAAATGTTCATAAAACAAATAATGGGGAATACAATATGGACCAACCATTAAGAAATAAACCTAAAATTATAATATTAAAATTTACTCAAAAAGGGATTATTGTGATAAATTATGATGTAAAAATAATCCCATAATAAAAAATTTGCGAAACAATTGGTCCTAAAAAATGAAATATAATTCTTGTCTCTTATTACATTTGGTAACTAAGGTCACCTTTCCTCACTTGACATATTCCCCAGATTTTATTTAAGTAACCTTAGGCTTTAATGTAATATTTAAAAAATAATTACTACTGATTGATCAATCTACATAATAATTATAGATATCATATTTAAAATGATCCCACATATTATATAATAATAATATATTATAATCAAAATATATCATAGTCTATATCTGTTGTCATACTATGATGATGAAAGATGGAATATAATCATCTAAAACTATAGTTTTTGTTACTTATATAATGATAATTAATATCCAATATCAAAAGTTAATACTTCAATATGTTTGATCACCTATATGGTTGTGAAGCACAAGGATTGGAAAATTCATCAACTAATGTGTGATCATATTTCAATGCATATTCATAAAACAATTACCAAAATAATAATCTTAACCATGATCCCTAGCTTTACCTATAACATTTCATCCTATTATATTTTATTCCTTGATTCCAGAGAACACATTATACATGGATTTTTTTACAATTTAGTATAAGGACCCCGATTCCGGGGTTCCCAAGGGGCATGATGTACTAAAAATTTGTTACAAATATTTACAATAATACATCATGTCACATTACTACAGAAGATCACGAGTCTCAAGATTCTGGGAAACCAGCAACTTCTGAAAATCATTTTTAGTACAAACCCATACCTGAAAAATTTTAAAATAAAAAACGTAGGCTGAGCAAAATATTCCCAGTAAGGGGTTTTAAAATGTTTAAAGTAATTTCTTTATCAAGGATGACATTTTGAAAATGATAAAAAACTTCATTAAAAACACGAAATTATATTTTATTATATCATGTTAATCCTACCTTCGGTAAAACCACTTATAATGAAAAGAAGTACTTTCTTAAAATAAACCTCAAAGAAAACATCA
The DNA here is from genome assembly GCA_963277665.1 of Viscum album. Taxonomy (NCBI): domain Eukaryota; kingdom Viridiplantae; phylum Streptophyta; class Magnoliopsida; order Santalales; family Viscaceae; genus Viscum; species Viscum album. Next base: position 446,302,276 of record OY728157.1, on the reverse strand, counting down.
ATCAGAGAGTGCAATCATATGAAGAATAGAAGATGCACAATTCACAACAAAATTACTTCAGCTCTAAAAGACTGTGTGTAAACAAGGAAAACATTCATATCATTATTTATTGGCCCATAATGTTCCTATATCACATGTATTAAGGTTCATATTTCATAATCACATTCTCATAGTCAAAGGAAATTTCCAACTAGGTGATATCCTGTTAGTAGAACTATCCCCTGGTTGACCATTTATCATCGCATGCAGAGGGAATGTATAATGCACGATTTTGTCATGACCCTATGTCATGACCTTAAAATATAACTTAATACGCGTCAAGGCTAACCGCCTACCCCATTTTTATAGCATCACAAGCCATGTCTAGCATCCAAGAACGTTACACATAATGTCTCATAAGACTCATCTGTTACCCAATGCATTAGAGCGCTGTTTAATTCCAGGCGCACCCATCCATATTCATTTAAGTCCAATATATCCCTCACATATTTGATGTGGTCTTACATTCATAGGGTCTCATTCTTACATTCATTACTCATAATCCCTTTTCACATGTGTTTTCATAGTCGAGGAAGAACAGTACAAACATTAATAAAAACTAAGACATAAGTAATAAAAATCCGTACATATTAGATATTAACATAACAATTGAAACAATGGGATTAATGGAAACCATAAAATGAATATAATCACTTTAACAATTCAAACATCACAATCTCGAGTTAGAAATCAGGTCCTACATACTTTAAACACTTGCTGATAAATGGGCGTTGTGGATGTCTACTTAAACTGTGCGAATATAAATATATTTATACAATTAATAATTCATGGTGTGCAAATAGTTATAGCTTGGGACGTCATGTATATTTGTATAAAAAATGTATAAATATAATTATAGTTATGTAAAAACTTGTTTGCACTCTAAATAATAAATTCTTTCCTTTGAAAAGCTTGAAACCATCTTAAGACATCTTTTTAAATAACTTGAATTCGACGAAAATATATTGATACAAGGTTATATACACCTATATTTATATTTATGTGTATATACACATATGAATGGGTTTACCAAATTTAACTATACTCAGTAAAATTTCTCTAGTTATGCTTTAAACATAATTAATGTTTGGTAAGACTGAGTGGAGTTCTTACACATGAAATATGAATGTAAACATGGGTTTCACAATACCCAAATAAAATCACCTTTTCTTACAACAAAATCAATTAATAAGGATGAGTGTATATGATTATAAAAATATAAAGGATTAAGGGACTCATGCTACCAGTTTTCACAAAAATGAAAAAATTTACAAAAATGATGAAAAATGAGAATTTTCCATTGGGGAAACTATTTTTTTATCAGAAACACATTTTAAACCTCACCTATTATTTATACTTACATAATTTTAATATCGTACTTCAAATAATAATTTGTAAGGGTAAAATATAACTAGTTTAAATCATCATGTTATATCGTGATGAATTTTAAAACATATAATCATGCTTATCCCTTATGTTCACACATAGATGTACATATACATTTATGTACTCACATGCACATATATATATTTATATATATAAAACATATACTTGCATAATTTTACATGTTCATAAAATTATCTGAAACCTCCATTTTTCTTCAAGCAGAGGTATACAAGGGTTAGATACTTATATAAATGAAATGTGTATACATACATATATCATCTTATATATATATATATAAATATAAATATAAAGTGTATATATGTACGTAAAATCACCAAAACTGAAAATAAACTAGACCCAAGTATTTCCCTTACCTTCGCTTGGAGAGGAGAAGAAGATGTTGCAGGCAGCAACATCGAGTTGGTGGTCAATGGTCCAAGAAACACGAAGCAAACCCTCCTCTCTTCGGTGAAATCTAGGGCATAAAAGGTAGGTCATCTCCTTGAGTGAAGATGTTGACAGGGCATCTGAGGGCCAAGGTGGTGCCAAACACGTGGAAAGAAGGGGTGACGTTTGGTCCACCACTGGACTCGACGAAGAAAGAAAACGCTGCCTATTTTACTAGTTCGCCGTGTGCGAGTAAGAAGAAATGAAATGCGGGAGAAACAGAGATCCGAAAAAAGGTATGGCCAAGATTGAATGGGAGAAGGATCGGACGGCCCGATGCGATCTGGTGCTAAAGGACCATGGACGGCCATGATGAAGTGATCTGGATTGGATGGACTACTGCGTAAATGAAAATGTGTCCCCAATTTCAACATTTGTATCTTACTTTTTTTATCGTTAATTAATTTTTTATTACACCTATTATAAAAACATTATTATTATTAACATAAAGTTATTATTAAACTATTATTATTATCATAATGTATGTCAAGGATTATAAATACACATATGCTTTAATCTATTAACCCCTATGTATATCATAAATTATATGATCATTTCAATTTATTTATTTATTTATTTATATCATTTATGTTAATCTATAAAGATTTTATATTCAATCTTTTTAAAGTTTTTATTATTCATTATTATTTAACCCATAATTTGACACAATTTCAAAACTATTAATTATAATAAAAACAAATTTTAAAACATTTTTATTATTATTATTGTGCTATCATTACTTATATTTAATTTCAAAGGTAAGTATAATATATTAAAGTTTGACGTAACATATATATATATATATATATATATATGACTCATGAGTTTAAACATATATTTTCGTAAACTAAAGAGTAAAACCCCACCAAATTATTTCATGTGTTATATGAAATAAATATATATTTTCTCAAGATAAAGCGTACATATTTAATAGTGAAAAATAATATTAATTATCGTTGTTATGAATTATAATTTTACAAAAGCATTTTCATATAATTAAAATTCGAAACTCACATATAATTATAATTTTGGAAGACAAACAATAAACTAGTTATATCATCATTATCATTGTTGTCATCTTTTATACATTAATGAAAATAACATAATTATCCTTTTTGACCCTTTTGGGGGTATTCAACTCTTAGCATCAACGGTTCTATTTGAGAATTAAAACATTATAAGATATTGGATCATGGGGGAGAAAACGCATATAATTATAGTCATTGGTGCCTAACGGTCGGATACGTGTAATATAAAAGCTCTTCTTAGGGTGTCCTAAACTCAAGGCTGTTGAAGAAGAAAGTAGAGAAGATGGTTCAAGGAATTCCCTTGGTGATCAGTACAGCTGTGGTGGCTTCGTCCATTCTTATGTTTATTTTGATTGATGCCAAATACCCATATCGTTTACTCGGAGTTCTCGTTGTTTTGAGTGGTCTTCTTGTAATCTTAGTAGTGTTTTTAATTGGTATATTTGGTTAACTAAGATTCCCATTCGATCACAGTGCATTGTAGTTACTATGGTGTTCCTTATTTGAATAAAGAGCCTTTCATTCATTTTGGTGCCTTTACTCTACTTCATTAATATTACTATTATTATTTTTATAAGAAGATAGTTTGTTCGATTAATGTATGACATATAAAAAATACCGTTACTTGAAACATTGACTCTTGGGATGTTACATTATTTCCCCCTTCAATGAATTGCATCTTCAAAATTAAATTCATAAAAAGAGAAAACCCCAAGTCATACAACATTACCAAAATTGTAGATTTGGCTCAGCTAACAGAAAACCCAGGTTGGTACATAGTTACTCCATTTCTCTAGCCCACATGCACCTTGAGTAGTATGTTTTGAATCCCTGATCATGTGTACTACACATAGGATTACATAGGGAGGCTCGTGCGGTAAAAATCTCAGAAATGTCAGAATGGAAAAATTACCTGATGACTCTCTGAACTACATCACGCTCGAGGTATTCTAAGGGGATGATGCGATTGAGGAGACTAAGATTTAAGACCTGGAACATAAAGGCCGCCCTGAGGTGGCCATCTTGAGCAACTATAAGGAAGAATGCTCTGGCAGAAAAGTTTTGTGCCAGAGTAAAACAATGAAAGAGGCCTTCATAGTATCTCCCCCTTCACCTATGGCATGGTAGTTGGGCAGTGGCAATGAGATGAAAAACATGGTCATTCCCCAAACATGAACGAAGAATCTCAAGATAGTTCGACAAGTCATGTAGGCATTGGAAAGACCCTCAGAGGTGGAGAAAATATGGATAATCCACCATGCATGTTCTGATGAAAATTACCTCTACTAACTCATCAGGTAGATATGAGATGTTCGTTTGACCAACCATTTTAAAAAAAACATTCAAGATAACTCACTTAATAGTACTGATAAGTTAGAGACAAGAAAAGAAACAAGAAATTTTCAATTACTCAAGAGTTTACATAACAGAGCCTGAGTTTACTAAAAAAACACCACATAGAGTAGCAAAGCTCTCTAATTCTTGAAACCAAACACATGCTGAGCAAACGGGGTTAAAATCATGGGGACACCTATGCGCCTCCTGAGTTTAGCATGAGGGGTATGAAGTTCAGAAACGTCATTATACACCTGTTGACTATAAGACAAATGGGTGGACTCTTCTTCTAACATCCCAAAGTCCATCAACTGGCCCCAGAATCTGTAGTTAAAAAACTGAAAAAGGTAGGTTTCTCGGAGTTCTCCGGCAGTAGCAACTTCTTGAAAGGGGTTATCGAGAATCGTGCCAAATTCTTCACCAGCTGTGAACACTCAGAAAAGTCCCTCATGGTACCTTCCCCCACGTGCAAAAGAGGGGAATTGGGTCATCATCATTTGAAGATAATTCATTCCCAACACCCAGTGTAGACTAAACACCCTAGGTGAATTTGTCACATCAAATAGGTGCTTGCATGACATGCGAATATGAACGTAATTAAGAATGTTCGCCCAGCTAGATAGAGACATAATGGTCTCTAGGGCCTCAGTGGGAAGTGATAGTAGATTGGTAGATACATTTCCATCAGTCATCTGAAAGTTAAAATATATTTACCTAGTCAATAATAGTTATATATTCATACTACCTAGTTTTCAAGAGTTTCCTGAACCCATCCTCTGATACCAACTATAAGGACCCTGATTCCCGGGTTCCCATGGGGCATGATGTACTAAAAATATATTACAAATATTTACGATAATACATCATTTCCCATTACTACAGAAGATCGCACGACTCAGTATTTTGGGAAACTAGCTACTTCTGAAACTCTTCTTTAGTACGAACCCAAACCTGAAAATTTTTAAAATAAAAACGTAGGGTGAGAAAAATTTGCCCAGTAAGGGGTTTTAAAACATTTAATGTAATTTATTTCTCAAAAAATTCATTTTGAAAATGATAAAACAATATATTAAAAACATGACATTATCGTTTTTTTAAAACATGTAAATCCTACCTTTGTGAAAACCACTATCACATAAAAGAAGTACTTTCTTAAAATAATCCTCAAAGAAGACATAAATCGTTGAGCACAAGCATGTGAAGAATAGATGATGCATAATTCACAAAAATATTACTTAGCTCTAAAATTCTATGTGTAAACATGGAAAACATTCATATCATGATTTATTGGCATATAAAGTTCCTATACCAGAAGTATTAAAGTTCATATCTCATAATCTCATTCTCATAGTCAAAGGAAATTTCCAACTAGGGGATATCCTATTAGTTGAAATATCCCCTGGTTGACCATTTATCATCACATGTGGAGGGAATGTATAATGCAAGACTTTGTCAAGACCCTGTTTCATGACCGTAAAACATAACTTAATACGGGTCAAGGCTAACTACCTACCCCGTTTTCATAGCAGCACAAGCCAAGGCTAACCGCCAATACCGTTGAACATAACGTCTCATAAGACTCATCCTTTACTCAATGCATTAGAGCACTGTATAAGTCCAAGCGCACCCATCCATAATCATTTAAGTCCAATACATACATCACATATTTGACGTGTTCTTACAATCATAGGGTCTCATTATTACATTCATTACTCATAATCCCTTTTCACATGTGTTTTCATAGTCGAGGAAGAACAGTACAGACATTAATAAAAACTAAGACATGAGTAATAAAAATCCATACACATTAGATATTAACTTAAAAATTGAAACCATGGGCTTAATGAAAACCTTAAAATGATCATAAGCACTTTAACACTTCAAACATCACAATCCCGAGTTAGAAACAAGGTCATACATACATAAAACACATGCTGATAAATGGGCATTTTGGATGTCTACTTAAACTGTGGAAATATAAATTTATTTATACAGTTAAGAGTTCATGGTGTGTAAATAGGTTTAGCTTGGTAAGTCATGTATATTTGTATACAAACTATATAAATATAATCATAGTTTTGTAAAAACTCATTCTCACTCTAAATAATAAAATATTTCCTTTGAAAATCGTGAAACCATCTTAAGAATTTTTTTAAAGAACTTGAATTCGAAGAAAATATATTGATACAAGGTTATATACACACATATATATATATTTAAGTGTATATACACATATATATGGGTTTACCAAATTAAACAATACTTAGTAATATTTTTCCAGTTATGCTTTAAACATAATTAATGTTTGGTAAGACTGAGTGGAGTTCTTACACATGAAATATGAATGTAAACCAGGATTCCACAATACCCAAATAAAATAACCTTTGCTTACAAGAAAATCAATTCATAAGTATGAGTATATATGTTTATACACGTATAAATGTTTAAGGGACTCACGCTACCAGTTTTAAAAAAAATAATAAAATTGACAAAAATGATGACAAATGAGAATTTTCCATTAGGGAAACTATTTTGTTATCAGAAACAGATTTTAAAACTCTCATATTATTTATACTTATATAATTTTACTATCGTACTTGAAATAATAATTATTAAGGGTAAAATATAACTAGGTTAAATCATCAAGTTATACCGTGATGAATTTTAAAACATATAATCATGCTTGTCACTTAAGTTTTCACAAAGATGTACATATACATTTATGTATTCACATGCTCATATATATATATATATAATACTTATACTTGCATAATTTTACATGTTCATAATATTATCTGAAACCTCTATTTTTCATCAGGTAGAGGTATACAATTGTTAGATACATATATAAAAGAAAAGTCTATACATGCATATATCATCCTATATATATATTTATATATAAAGTGTATATAGGTATGTACAATCACCGAAACCAAAATGAAACTCGACCCAATAGTTTCTCTTACCTTTTCTTGGAGAGGAGAAGAAGAAGATGCAGGTAGTGGCGTCGATTTGGTGGTCGAATGTCCAATAAACACAAAGCAAACCCTCCTCTCTTCGGTGCAATCCGATGTTTAAAAGGTAGGGAATCTCCTTGAGCGAAGATGTTGACGGGGCATCTGAGGGTCGTGGTAGTGCCAAACCCATGGAAAAAAGGGGAAACATTGGGTCCACCACCAACCTAAATGAAAAAAGAAAACGCTACCTATTCTACTGGTTCGGTGTGCGTGAGGAAGAAGTAATGAAACGCGGGAGAAACAGAGATCTGGAAAATGGTATGGCCAAGATTGAATGGGATAAGGATCGGATGACCCGATGCGATGCAGTGCTAAAGGAACATGGAGGACCGTAATGAAGTGAGCTGGATCGGACAAACCGCAGTGTAAAAGAAAACGCGGCCTCGACTTCAACATTTTTATCTTAATTTTATTATCGTTAATTAATTATTTATTAAACCTATTATAAAAACGTTATTATTATTAACATAACATTATTATGAAACTATTATTATTATCTTTAGTCATGACAAGGGTTATAAATACACATATGCATTAATCTATTAACCCCTATCTATATCATAAATTATATTATCATTTCCCTTTATTTATTTATTTATATCGATTATCTTAATCTATAAATATTTTATATTCATTCTTTTTAATGTTTTTATTATACTTGATTATTTAACCCATAATTTGACACAATTTAAAAACTATTAATTACAATAAGATCAAATTATAAAACATTTGTATTATTATTATTGTGCTATCATTACTTATATTTAATTTAAAGGTAAGTATAATATATTAAAGTTTCATGTAACATATATATATATATATATGACTCATTAGTTTACACGTATATTTTCGTAAACAAAAAAGTAAAACCCAACCAAATTCTTTCATTTGTTGGATGAAATAAATATTTATTTTCTCAAGTTAAAGCGTGCATATTTAATAGTGGAAAATAATATTAATTATTACTGTTATGCATTATAATTTTACAAAATAATTTTCATTTAATTAAAATCCAACACTCGCATATAATTCACAATTTGGAAGAAAAACACTAAATTAGTTATATCATCATTATCATTGTTTTCATATTTTACACATTAATGCAAATAACATAATTAACCTTTTTGAACCTTTTGGGGGTATTCAACTCTTAGCTTCAACGGTTATATTGAAAAATTAAAATATTATAAGATATTGGATCATGGGGGAGCCAACGACTAAAATTATAGTCGTTGGTGCCTAATGGTCGAATAAGTGTTCTATAAAACCTGGTCTTAGGGTGTCCTAAACTAAATGTTGTTGAAGAAGAAAGAGGAGAAGATGGTTCAAGTCATTCCCTTAGTTCTCTGTACAGCTGCGGTGGCTTCAACCATTCTTATGTTTGTTTTGAAGGATTCTAAAGACCTCTATCTCTTTCTCAGAGTTCTCATTGTTTTGAGCAGTCTTCCTGTAATCTTAGTAGAGTTTTTAATTGGTATCTTTGTTTAACTAAGCGTCCCGTTTGATCTAAGTGAATTATAGTTACTATGGTGTTCCTTATTTTAATAAAGAGCCTTTTGTTCATTTTGGTGCATTTACTTTACTTCATTGTTATTATCATTTTTATTTTTATAAGTCGAAAGTTTGTTCAATTAATGGATGACATATAAAATATATCGTTACATGAAACATAGACTCTTGGGATGTTACATTTTGACCCTGTATTATTGGATTTTTCCCATAGCATTATCAAACAATGTATATATTTATACCAATACATGGTTTGAATACTCTATAATCCAATATCATAATCTTGTTACTTTAAATGAACATTACAACATCAAAAAGTATCACCCATATAATATACCTATACCAAAATAAAATATATATGAGGTCTATGTCATAACTAAGTAATCAATACCCTCAATTATTTTGGTGAACTATATCAACATCAATCAAACCATTCATGTTGTATCAATATTTCCCGAGGATATAGAATAACAGTAAAAAATATTATGGGTGATCTTCCCTAGGTCTCACTAAAATTCCTCTCTAACCTCAATGCATTAAGGATTCATTGTTTTAGTTAACCAAAATATAAAAAAAGGCACCAATCAAGGTCCCATATGTATACCACCATAATGAAATCAACTAAACAACTAATTCTCACTTGATGAACCAGTCACATAATTAATGGTTTCACATATGGTTTTGATGCTATAATTTATCGAAACATAGTTTTATATGAAAAAATAGTAAACTATGAATTCTATGTGTTTACTGAAGAAAAACTAATTTGGTAAACAGAATCCCACTATATTATCATTGGAATGACAATGCAATTTTTCAAAAAAATATATTTTATTATATGATTCAAACCTCGTGTTAATGTAAAATTTCATAAATCATTAATAATATTTATATATTTTATTTTACACATTCATGGTCCTTTTCCATAACTTATTAATGTTTTATAAAATATATCGTTTTACAACTTTTAATCAAATAATGTGCCTACATCATTAACAAAATGATTATTTTGAAATTAAATTCGAATGAAAATTTCTATAAATAAATAAAATTTAATGTTAAATTCTATTTGAATATTAAATAATGACAATAAAGACACACCTCCATTTAATCTATATGATAAGTCACTAATAGTTATGTAACCAGGGAACCACCAATGAAACCATTTTGTAAGTTATATAATCCGTTGGGCACCACTAAGCCTATGTGAGAACATTCCATTTAGGGAATAATATAATCTTATTATATGATCATTCTTATATTAGTAATAATAATATAAAATATGAATAAAATAAAAATAATCCAGTATAAATATGTAAAAATAATTAAAATACTGAATTCATAGTGTTCATATACATCTTATAAAAAACCAATGACCATTTAAAAATTTTATATAAAATGTAATGATAATAGAAAATAATATAAAAAATAAAAAATTTATTATTTTATTAATAAATGTAAATTAAAACCTCACAAAATATTTAATGGTGTTAAAACTAAAAAATGTAGTGAAACTAGGAAAAAAATTATTATTAAAAAGTTCCAATACACTTTTTTCATTCACTAGAATATATAATATGCATAACCACATAATTTCAATGCCTAATAAATCATCACATAAATTCTCATTTTTTAAATTAAAATAGAAACTCATCGATTATGATACCACAACCATGATGGGGTGAAATTGAGGGAAACCACCCTTTTTTAAAATTATTGAGAAATATTTTACCAATGAACCATGATTGTGATGTAATTATATCATTCAAAAATGCAATTATTTCAATAATAATTATGAAAACAACAAAATATAGATAAAATGGTATTGGAGGTGAAATATAGGAGGAATTAAAAGATCCTACCACTAATTGTTATGTAAAAATTAACAAATAAAACCCATCTCAATGGATGAAGAATGGTAGGAATACAGGTATGAAAAAAGCAAACACCTCTAAATCCCATTGGAAAATAATGGAACTTCAAAGTCATACTTTTTTAATATATGTTTATTGTTCTTCCCATAATCATTTTTAAAAATTGAATATGGTCCTACCATATGTTTAGTTTCTCAAACTATAATTTCTGTGACACTGGTGGTATGTTGGTATCCACTATTAGAATCTTGATGGTTGCGGGTTGTACCTACTTCTTGACTGCTAAAACTCTAGTCCCCACAAATTTGGTATTTGGTGGTATTTTAATACAATTCATTAGGTTGATTACTTCTTTTCCTGATTAAATATATTAGATAGATTTTCCATTGATTCCAAATATTTTGAAAACATTTAAATAAAGTGTATAATGAAGTCCAAACAATATAAATCATCATCCAATCCCCAAAATTCAAATTCACACATTCAAAAAAATAATGATATTACACCCATTCATCTATTTCATAAACATTTTAAGGTTTTAGTCATTCTATTGGATAAATTTTACAAAAAACACTATTTAATTTTTATCATAGAGTTATTTAGAAATATGTATTTCTCTCTAATTCCCCTTTTATCATTGAATAATCCTTTTACATCATTCCATTATACATATCATTACCCATTTGATTGATAAAACCATATCAATTTATTCCCTAATTTGAATTTATAAATTTCCTCAAAAAATGAGATATTATAAATACCTATTTACTCTATATTTAACATATTAAAGATGTTAGGAATGGATTAAATTTATCATTCTATTAAATTCTATAAAATAATAACCAATTTGAATGAATAATATTATATATGATTTACACTCCAATATTTTAATATTTCAATGAATCTGTAAATATCCACCAAATAAAATTATGTTATTTAAAAACTCTAATCTATTTTGTGGATGTGAAATTTAATGGATCAATGTGAAATTAATTTAAAATTTTGATAAAATACGTGATTAATTAAATAGGAAACGGAAATACAATAATCAATTTAAATCACAAGTTAATAATCTAAGGAACTGTAATAATAATATTTATATGATGTTCTATTTTATCACTTTTGAATTCACTAAAAAAAATTTAAGAAAATTTTATTGTAATTTGATACATTAAAAAGTATATCTATGTAATAATCTATATGATATTGAATTTTTATTAAAGTATTCAAATGTAATCACTTTTTATATCATAAACAGTTAGTTGATATTATATATAATAACCTTCCAATATTACAATATTTTTTTCAAAATTAATTATTCATATTATTACATCGCAAAGGAGAAATCACAACATCTAAACTAGATATACATTCATTGATATTTCATTTTAAATAAACAAAAACATTAATGTAACATCATAAATGATTTATCAATTACCTCAAATTAACATCCAGTTCAATCATGAACAGTATAATTTTCTTTTAATTTTATATTTTCCAAATATATTTAAAACTCCTCAGATATATTTTATATCAATTACTAATAGAATTAATACTAAAAAATGTAAAAATATTAATTTAACCCATAATACTTATTTGTAACATTAAATCCCAAAAAAATATTTTCTTATACTTAAGAATCTTCTATGTTCTTGTTTTTAAATTCATATTGGTAGTCTCACAAATCAAATTTCTAGTAAATGGATGTATTTTAAAATAATTAACAATTAATCTAACTAAATAATGCATTTTATAATAGTCAATAATCATAAAATTTAGTAAATAATTATTTTAATCTTTCGTAATAATATAATAATCTTTTCATAGGTCCCATTTCATTAAAATAATGATTCATAATCTAGAAATCACTAATAAGTCATTAAATGTAAGTATTTATCCTAGTTTGGAATTATATGCTTTATTGAATATAATCTAAATAATATATAGTAGATGTTTTCTTTTCTATTTGTCTTGTAATTTTTTTATCCTTCTATTCATAGAATCATCCATTGATTCTATAACCTTCTTCTAATTGAGTCCCCTATAAATGTATTGAAAATAAATACAATATAATAAATTCATGGGTTATTTATTCATTCCCACCAAAATAATTTGATGGAGTTTTAAGTCACCCATTATATTTGATGTTAATTCCATGAATAATCATCTAAATAACTGATAAACTAAAAAATATGTTTTTTACTATTCTAACAAAATCAATAGTAAAAAAAATAATGATTTTACCCATCAACATTACAAAATATCAATATTTGATTTTACCCCCAATTTATTTCAAATATTTATCATTTACTTGTGTATACTATTTGGAAACAATATAGATTCTATGTTATAGGAAACGGATCACATTAATTATATCATTATTCTATAATGGGGATGAATAAAAATTCATCATTAACCTCATAGTGAATTAATATTTTATCTTCTTACAATGTATTTTTCCCTAAATTCTACATATATGTTGTCATACCCAATTTGTTATTGTAATAAACTAAAAGAGTTTATTGTAAAATAATTTAAAAAAAGGTAACTATTTGTTAAGATCAATATAATTAATAATCGAAAATATAAAATAATAAATAATGGAAGTGAAATATAGATGCATCTGGAATTATCTTCTCAATTGAAAATTAATTATTAAAAGAAAAGTAAAATATAAAAATTACACATTTCATGAAGTCAACATATTATTAGAAGTAAAAAAATGTTAATTATTATGTAATTAATTTGATAAAATAAATTTTTATGATGTAAATATTGTAAATAAATTATATTTGGAAATTATATTAATTAGGAAATATGGATGTGTGTCATTATGATGGATATAGATTTGGTATTTATAAATATTAAATTATAATTATTGTATATTAGGGGTAATTATGATAGATAATTGATGGAGAAGAGAATACCAAGGGAACTAACTAAAAATAATAACCTAGATAAATATCTTATTTAGATATTAGGAAGGATATAAATTCACTAGGGATCATCCTTTTCTATTCCCAAGAATAACATCATCCAATGTGGTTTGATTGGAATAAACCATCAGAGATTTTCAAGTTTCTGGAAATCACTAAAGATCAATTTTGTTGAATAAAATCATTAATGTACTTTCATTTAACACCTTACCCATATAAATTATGAGGTTGGGAAAAGTGTTTATGTTTATAGGGGTTATGTAATTAATGTTTTAAATCATTTTAATGTAATTTATTTTTATGTCATTACTATATTTTTATCAAATGTATCATCATTATTTATAAGTAAAAATGTCCTTGATTAGAGAATGAATATAATAAAATGTATTTTATATTTTTAATATGGATAAAAAAATTATCCAAGGGGTTATATTTGAAATTTATTTACACAAAATAAAACATTGTAAAAAAGTTGATATTCAATATAATATGGTAAATATGGCATGCTATATATTAATTTATTTCTAAACTGGGTCACCATATACCCTGTTTCCTAATTTTGATAGTAACCATTATATTGGAAAATTTTGGAAGGTAATGGAGAACTATAGGGAGTAGATGGTAATTTAAAATAAACTAATAATAAAAAATCATTACATTATTCCATGAAATTATACTCATCCAGATTATAAGTGTCCAACCCCTCTTATCACTATTCCCACAAATAATTAGAAGTGTTAAATTTGAAATAAATAAAGGAATGAATTCCTTAACAATATGTTTAAATGATGAGATTTTTGATAGTTCTATGTTTCAACTCAATGATATGTAACTCAAGAGAGTTATTGGTATATTTTTTCATCTGTTCAAATTTATTATTTTTATTTTCATTAATGTATTCCTTTCAATTAAAAATTTACTATTAAAATATTTATGTAATACCAATCCTTATGATTATATAAATATTTGATAACTCAATTCACCAAAATCATTCTTCATTCATAATATATTACATTGCTGAAATTCTCCCAAAAGGCACATAAATATATATATACCCAATATTGAAAAATATGTGTGCCATATATTTATGGAATTATAGATGCATCATTTTTAATTAATGGAATTTTTCATTGTAATTATGGTTATTATGGAGTAGGTCGATATATTTATTGGTTCTTTGAAAATTAAACTACATTAAGAAAAATGATTAGTTATACAATCAATGTGTGTCTAATTTGATATTTTCCATAAAAAATATTATATAACCCTAAATCAATAAATATATTTTTTATTAAAAAATAATTTTTATAGGAAGGTTATCCATAATTTCTGTAGAATCCATTTACAAAATTCGAGGTATTTCAATTCTCTATTCTTATTTTCGTATTAAATTGGGTGAATCTTGGGTCTCCTAAGGATGGAGATGATTTTTTGGGGAAAATTAAATGATATCTAGGGATGGATGTTAGTTTGACTTGACGGAGTCTGGTTATAAATATGTTAATGGTCTTGTGGGGTTCTTCTTGAGTTAAAGAGATTCCTAAGATGGTTTGGGGTTTTGGTTTAAGAATCTGGATTTTCTATTATGTGATAGGATATTACACGATGAGTAAAGGTGTTACATCACTTGTTCATGGCCTTGATACACAATTCATGTACTATGTACATAATGCGAAAGGATTACACATCATGTAATTGTTACATGAACTTTACAATGTAATGTTTTATTTTTTTTTAATAGAAATGGAATGAGTTATTTGGTGTTCTTGATCATCAAGGATTACACTACATAAAAATTAGATATAGATCACGTAACTATTGAGATTTCATATTTTATAGTTCTGATCCGATAAAAGCTGATTTCATTCTCCCACATTTCTCTTGGATTTTGACCTAAAGGGCTTATCTACTGTTTTTTTGATATGGAATTTGATCTGGATGTATTATTCATGAGTTTTATCACCATTTTAGTTCTTCCTCACCTCTCATGTTGAGTAGGTTTTTTATCTTCATCATTTCATCGATCTGGGTAGCAATGTTGCATTATCGTATCATATCCTTTAATATGTAGATATTCTTCATTTTTTTATCTTCTAGATATGTTTTTTGATCGTTTTTTAGAATTCATTTTATTCATTAGGTGTGTTATTATGGGTTTATGTTCATAAGGTATGTGTCATTTTATATTCTCCACCAACCCTATTATTCAAATAAATCAATTCTAAAATGTATAGATTGATTCAATTGAATCTATTATTGTTTTGTATCCTTCTATTGGTGTATCATCCATGATCATGTACTACTTCTATTTTTAATATATGTGGTCCCATCCAAATCCTTTGTTGGATAAAAATTATTTCACCATATTCATAAATTGATTTATAAATAAATTTTTAATGAATTTTTTCTTTTTGTAAATTCATTTATAATAAATGGTAGGTTTCAAACGATTTTAAGAATATAAAAAGTGGAAATTTCAATGAATTAAAATTATTTATGAAATATAGCTCATTGTAATCCTTGGGTATGTGGGTGGAAGATTTACCCTAGGGACATCATCCATATTATCATCGGTAGGTCAAATCATGGGGATTTTCTACTATCCCTATGAATGTCACTCTACGATTGTTGGGGGTACAATCATGTGGTGTTCCTCTTCTCCTCGGGCATGTGTTTTAGGGACTTATTGTGAACTAGTAATTGTTATGGAAAGAGAAGTATGCTAGAATGACATGTAGAGTTACTTCAGATGTTTTACATGTACATAACATTTTATTAAATAGGATTTGATTTAAATTATTTATCATTTGATGAATGATGCTGGATATTGTTCACAAAATTTATTTAATTGCCTCTATTTTTGGAATTATAGGAAGCTGGAAAAAGATTTACCATTTTGTTGATGGAATTGATTTATTGGATATCACATCATGTTTATTTTAGAAAAAATTTCTGGAATTATCATATAGATATTTTTTATGGAACACTAGGGTGAGACCAAACTGATATTATTGGCTCACACACATCACACTACGTTGGAGGTTCATTAGGAAATTATGAGAATTTTGATGTAAGTAAAGTTAATGCACCGAAGTGATTTGGTGAAGTTGTTTTTATAGTGGGATAGGGTAGAAGGATTGTGAGATGGTGTCAGTTTTTTCAATCTATCACACGGAGTAGTCGGTTTTTTTTATTTTTAGTAGACCTTTGTAGGTGTACTTTTATTGGATATTTTTTATTCACTTGAGTAGTTTGGTTTCCACTGTTTTTTATGTTATGGAATATATTTTTCTTTTTTGTTGTCTTATCTGTTGTATATATGTTCCATGTTTTTTCTTCTGGTTGATAGAAATTGTTCCTTCTATTTTTTGTTCAATTTCTAGGATCTTGTTTTCGGCCTATGTGGATTAGTTACACCCTTCAGTTAAATGAAATATTAGGATAGTTACTAGTTTGAAAAGTTATTCGGGGTTATTTGTCATAGTACTATATCGTAGGTTGTTTGTCCTCATGTTTCCTTATATTTGTATGTCAGGCTATCTAGAGATAGGAATTTTAGAACATGGTAGGTTTAATTTAGTAATTTCCATACAATCTCTTGTTTTGATGTGACTCAATTTACCATAGGATGTGTGTGTCATATTTTGAGTTTTGATTTTAATCATATATTTTTATTCGGGTTTCTAGTTTGAATCAAGATTATATTCTTGTATAATCATTTAATTTGTTATGGAGTGTAGTTGTAAGAATTTGAGATGTATTTAACAAGTCCATTATGATGGTGTAGCTGATGATCATCAGTGGAATCCTCCAATGGATCATAATATTGTTGAAGAAATCATCAGGGATGTTCATGATATTTATTTGAATGTGACACATGTTCAAAATATAGCTGTTGTGGTACAACCATGATCTATAGGAGATATGGATCGATCAAGGTATTTCCTACATGAGAATAAATGTTAATTTAAATGTTTAAATAAACCACAATAGGTGGAGGACAGGATAGAAAAGATCAGTCATATCATTGAATTCCTGGATACACCTAAGAGTATCAAGCTCATATCTATAGTATTTCATCATAAAGGCCCTATTAAGAGGTTTTGGGATTCCATGGCACTGACTAATAATTATGTGGTATTTCACTAGAAGGGTTTCAAGACATTCAATATAAAATAATTTTATTCAATTTTACTGATGATAATGAAGTATTTGGACTTCATCTCCTTATATAAGGGGATTGTTTGGTGTTGATATATGACAATTGTTTTGCTGAGATGGTTAATTTTTTACCAAAGGTAATTAAGAATGACTAAATGAAGGACTAGAAGTACATGTAAGGTTTCTGATAAGATATCAAATCATAAGTATTTATTTTAAATCACATGACATATGTAGAGATAGTGGACAAGGATATAATTAATGAAATGGATTTCTGAGGCATGCTTTTATATTCTTCCACTTCTCATTAAGATAGAGGTAGATTCAGTGGTACGTCAGGGAAAAAAGAGAGTGTTAGGATTATCGCTGGAGTGGTAGAGGTGGTTCTTAGTGTCAGGCCTCTATAACACCATCAATTATAGATTTATGGGTATCTATGACATTCTATCATTTTGGTAAGGTCAAACACACACTCTATTATTGTCTTATAGTAACAATGATGCATTACAACTATGGGCATTAGTGTTATATAATGAATTTATGTCTGATCAACACTACTATTCAATATGATCAAGGATCCTTAGATCCAAAGGCTACTCTATCATAATGATATTCTTCAATTCCTATAGAGATCCCTCTTTATACCACATGTTTGAAGCACCTTCATGTAGTAGATGAGTATATATTGTCTATAAACATGTACCAAATGACTGTGAGAGGTACCATCTTTGTTTCATCCTTAGTAGTGAGTATTATATTCGATACTCATACTTCCCAATCATTTATATCTGGTAGATTTGGGGACATTATTAACCTATTGATGAAACTCATATCATTTTCCATGGAGTTAGTGACACCTCTTATGATGAGTAAAGATTTGGGATTTCAGTGTCTTTCTTGTTTTCTACCTATGGATTATATAGATATAGTCTCTGATTTTTATGTTATCTATAAGTATATGTTTTAAATCATCATCTGGATGGAATGGGTTGTTGATCATTGTGGTATGATTCAGTATTATCATCGTAATGTCTCATTTATTACCGTTAATGGGACCTCAGAATGGTTGTAGGGATAGCTGGATTCAAGTTTTGGACTAGAGAACCTTCCTACCCAATGCTCGAGAGATTATGGTTGTTTTTTCAGTTGAGCCTAAAGTTGTTTCTCCTATCATGGATCTTCGATCCACTATTTAATAATTTTCTATTGTATTCCTAAATGATTTCTCTTATATTAATCCAAAGAAAAATGTATATATTAATACAGATTCAGGGCTTGGAATACAACCAATATTCATTCATTATTAACACATAGAACCATCATATTTGAAAAATCATATGATTTAGTCTTGATATATAGTTAAAAAGGATTTTCATTACCCAAGTGTTTCTCTATGTGAATCCCCAATTCAATTTTCCAATAAGACGGATGTTTTACTCATGTGGTGCGTGGATTATCAGAATTTTAACTAGATAACAGGAATGAAAAAATAATCTTTTCCTCGTATTGATGATTCTTCAATCAGTTGAAGGGGAAAAGTTTTTTTAAGAGACTGATATTCATTCAGGTAATCATCATTCCATATTTCATTAGTCAAATATATCGAATATGGATTTTGGGATCATATATGTCTATTATGATATTCTTGTGATTACGATTGGTCAGAATAACACTCTATCAATTTTCATTGTTTTGATTAATTGAATATTACATCAGTATCTTAACACTTTTTTGGTAGTGTTTATTGATGAAATTTTAGTTTATTCTATATCAGAGTGCAAGCATGAGCACCATTTGATTTTGTATTTGGAAATAATTATGAGTCATTGTTTATATTGAATTATTTCTAAATGAAACATCTACATTCATGATGTGAAACTCTTCAATAACATGATATTTGATCATCTCTCATTAGTTGATCCTAATAATGTCATTGTTTTTTTCTTGGGAAGATCCTTAAAATGTATTTGAAATTTGAATAATTATTGGCCTTCATATATTCTATCTATGGTTATATAAGGATTCATATATGTTTTCATCCCCTTAGACCACTCTTATCAAAAAGGGGTGGATAACATATGTGATGTGATGTCTTAGAGTCATTTTTAATGATATAAAATGACTTCTAATATCAGCTTGTATTCTAATCTTACTAGTGACTAGAAATGATTATTTTTTTCTATGATGATTTAGATTGTTGTTTTGGTTTTTTTCAGATGTCGATTGATCATGTGGTGGCCTACAGTTAATTTCATCTTCATCTTCATTAGAATAATTAACCCCTGATGATTTATAGCGTGTTGTAGTTCTGAAATCACTTATGTGTTGGAGGCATTTTCATTCAGAGGAAAGGACCACTATCTTTTATAATCATAAGAGTTTGAGATTTTTTTTCATAGAACGACTAGAATCATAGATAGAGGTAGTGGGTAGAATAACATCAGACATTTGAAATCAATATTGTGTACATATCTAAAATGGGGAATGTCATTGCAAGCTCTCTTATAGGGAATATGTAATCACAATATGTTACATATTTGAAGGAAGTTTGGAACATTATATGGATTTTTTCTCTGTTGCATCTGGATGCTCATAAGGATGTTTTATGTATGGTTTTGACTAGTGTTTAGTTATAATCATCTCTCATTGAGACCATTATATAGAATTAGTATTAGGATGATGCGTTTAGAGTAATCCGAGAAACTCTCTATGGTAGGGAGAACATATCGAGTTGGTCTCTTTTATCAGATGTTATACTCTGCTTTGGGTATCATTATGTATTCCTGGTATTAGTGAGGAACTCGTTTTTTCAATAGTTATCCATAATATTCTCGTTATGGAAAAATGAATATTTATTAGGAATTATGCTAAAGATTCACGTGGATGGGCATGAAGCGTGACATTGTTGATTATGTGACCCACTGTTAAACCTACTAGCTGATAAAGATAGAATATTTGAAAATATATTGTTATCTTTACACACTTTTGATGACTGTTTGGAAATGGTATGAGGTATCTATGTACTTTTTTATGATTACGATGGAATCCCCAAGGGAAGAATGTGATCTAGGTGTTGATTGATCAGTTGACCAAGTTGCATAATTTTTTCCTGTTTAAAGACACCGCAAAATTTGATGATCTATATAAGCATTATGTGTAGAAATTTGTGAGTATTCATGGGGTATATTAATCTATTTTCTTGAATAGGGATCATACGTTTACATTGAGGGTCTAGAGAAGTCTCTAAGGGGTGAAGGGTACTTTGGTCAGATTGATTCCATCCTACCATCCGTAGATAGAAGGTCATACGAATTTTACTATTTTTATTTTTAAGCATATGCTTTGGGCATGTGTCTTGGGTTTTATATGATCATGAGAAATCCATATTAGACTAATTGATTTGTTTTAACAACAATTAACAATCACCAATGAGAATGGATCCTTTTTAAGATTTTAATGGTCGCTCAAGAAGGTCACCTCTTTGTTGGGTAGAGGTTAGAGAAGCTTATTTGGTGGGACCTATATTGGTTTTGGATATGTCTGTATGAATTTATGATTTATATTAGCATCTAGATTCAGCATAGAGTCATGATAAGTCTTATGAAGATCAATGCTATCATCATATGGAGTTTCCCATAGGTGATCGGTTTCTCTTGAATGTATCCCCTTGTTTGGGTCCCCGGTTGTTTGGAAAATTTGGAATGTTGGCACTATGGTAAGAGGAACAATTTGATGTCATTGAGAGGCATGTGAAGGTTACTTATTGATTCTAATATTTGACATAGTTTAAAATAATTTTTTATGCTATCCACATATCAAATCTCAAGAACTTTCAACTTAATACCTATCTTGTTATGATATTTGATGAAATTGAGTTAGATACAAATTTATTTGTTGTTAAAAACCCATTTGATATCATTGACAATCATGTGAATAACATACGTGAGAAGTTTACAAAGATGATAAATGTTTTATTGAACTATGGATCAGATCCTTATGCTACTTGGGGGTAAATTTATTTTATGAGGGATAAATAGACTCTACTCTTTACAAGACTACATTCATCCAAATGACATCCCGGGTATGGAAATTGATATGGGTGGGAGTTTTAAAAATCCCATTAACTCACCACCAAATATATTTTTATTAAGACACATTTATGGAGAAAGAGTAGAAAACCATACAGTATAACCAAACCATTAGACACTGTAACACATAACAAAATTATTAAAGACCAGCTTGAATCCATATGATGTAACTTCCTTAAACAATTTCCTGGAAAGAGTTTTTACCTATTTCTGGGATCATCCCTAATAACGTCCTCAAAACAACAAGCTAGCATACTCCATGCTTCCCAGAACTCCTCCTCAACTATTTCCTTGTTGTTGAAACCTCTTACAATAATTAGGTGTTGTTTTCCACTCGGCACACTTTTCAACTTGTTCATGTATTCTTAAATCAATATTTCATGCATCTATTCCACAACCATAGTAGAAGCACGTATGGGTACCACTTTCTGTAACATTTATTCCTCGAATTATAATATAAACTCCCATGGATCTTCCACTACAACAAAACAGGGCAAGGGAAGTGCTTCCCTTTATCAGCGCAAAACAAAAATCACTGATAAAGGGGTACTCCATTATCAGCGCAAGTTAAAATCACTAATAAATCTATCCATTATCAGTGCTAAAATAAGCACTGATAAAGGTATACCCTTTATCAGCATGTTTTTTAGCACTGATAAAAGGTAACAATTATTAACGCTTATTTTAGTGTTGATAAACGTTTTTAATCTTAATTTATATAAAATTATAATATTTATCAGTGCTAAAATAAAATCTCTGATAAAAAATAAATTTATCAACGCTTCTTTAGCATGGATAAATAGATACCTTTATCAGCGCTAAAAAGAACTAATAAAATACCTATTTATCATTGTTGTAATTATAGCATTGATAAATAGGTATTTTATCAGTGCTTTTTAGCACTGATAAAGGTATCTCTTTATCCGTGCTAAAAAAGATCTAATTCATTTATGTTTTATCAGCACTATTATTTTAGCAGTGATAAAACATACCTTTATCAGCGCTTTCAATGAGCACTGATAAAGGTTCCAGCTGTTTCAATTTAATAACCCTAACATGCCCTCCTCTCTCGCACGCGGTCAAGCTTTCGCGGAAGCTGAACCAGGTCCCTCTTCCGCCTCGACCTCTCCTCCTCCTCCTCCTCCTCCTCCACCTCCTCCTCATCATCCTCCTCATCCTATATCTCCACTTCCTCCTCCTCATCTTCCTCCTCCTCCTCTGCTGCTGCAGTTGGGTTTTTCTCCAATGCCACAACTGTTGCTGCCTCCACCGCCGCTGGGTTTTCCTCCTCCACCATGACCGCCGCTGCCTCCGCCGTTGCTGCCTCCACTGCCGCTGGTTAGTGTAGGATTATTTCTCCATCTCTTGGGTTAATATAATTGAGAAATTATGATCCTTGAATGATTATTATGAATTATAGTATTTTTATAAGTGAGTTGAACCTATGTATGGGTAGTTGGGGCAAGAGTGAGAGCCTATGTGGTGAGACCCTTGTATTGTAGGTCTTTTTAGATATCAGGATGATATCATGATACATTTTAAGTTTTATTAGTGATAATAAGAGTTAGGTAATGTTATTTTGAGTTATGATTACTTATGAACCTTGTGGGTCTATGTCTGGCCCAAAATTGGGTACGATTTATTGAACATTAACATGGTTATGTGTAATACCCATAGTTGGTTCCTTGGGAGGATAGTAATCAATGATGATATGTAAGTATATGGGTGTGTGAGAACCTATAGTAGGTGGTTGGGTTGGTTCACTATATGATGTGTGTTTTGATGTGGGGATTAGAGTGGTACCCATGGGATAAGGATTGTGTAAGGACTGATGTAAGGGGTTTGTGTGAGATCCTAGTGGTCGTTAGCATGTAACTCAGGATGGTAGCTAGTTAGTGAGTTTTGGTGGTTGGGGGAGACTAATGAGTGGGGGTATCTTCATGTTATGAATACCTTAGTTACATAAATCCATGGTAGATTCTTTGACATGAGGGACTGATGCATATTAGTTGTTATCATGTTGATAGAGAAGGAATGGTTATTCCTTGGATTTGTATAAGGGGATCACTCTCTATTCTTGTTTTTTGGTGTTATGGCTGGGTTGAGGGACATGATCATCTGGATTCCTAACCATATTGATTTATATTATGGTTTTAATGTTACCATCACTATTGAACCACGATGTATGGGATTAGGGTAATGATGCATGGGTGTATTCCTTTGTTTTTGGAATAATATTGGGTAACTAGTGATTGTGTGGTGGGTTTTGGCATGGTGTGATTTTGAGAATGGAAAAGAGTACTAGGGATTCCCCATTGGAAATATGTGTGTTCCCCCTAATTTTTTTTCAAGATGTACAGGTAGGCTCATTGAGTTTGAATAGGGATATGATCCTAATCAGTAGATACCACATGTTGTGTTGGGAAACTTATTATGGGGAAGTGGGTATATGGACATTCTACCTATGATCAATTGATCTTAATTCCTAGAGAGATATCATAGATTCTTGGATCTAAGATATTAGGTAAGGGGTCTACATTGTAGTGCCCTCAACAGGATTCTAAGGGTTAGTGGTCACATGATGTTGGTGATAGTGGCGATTGTTAGGAGCCCTACTGTGTGACCCTTGAACTTAGTTGAGGTCATTAATGGCTTCTTGATCCACCTTCCTAAGATAAGGTATATAATGAATATCGATCTCTAGAGATATAACTTTGAATAAATTAGTGGTGGCGGTAGGTGCCTCTTGCTTTATTATAGTTTCCCTATAAGGGGTGGGTTGTGAGGCTTCAACACGCGAAGAACCTTATATGAAACATCAAGAGTATGGATGGTAAAATGTTAGTGGTACCCCCTTACCATCATGTCATCCACCTATTTTTGAGGTCTTCGAATAGGTGATGTATTCTTTTGGATCATGGGGTCATAGATTTGGCAGAAATTGATACATGAGAATATCTAGTATAAAGGAAATAGTTTATGGTTGTTTGAAATGATTTTACCATGAAGTTTAATGTCACACGATTAGGATCTATGTGTCTTGAAAGGTGTGATAACAGAGGATTGATTAGGGATTAGTCATTTGGGATATTATATTTATAATAAACTTGGGGATTATACCTAGTAAAGAGGACCTATTGGTCAGGTCTTACCCATTGTATGTTCATGTTTTATTTTTTAAAATGTCTGTTGAACTCATTCTATCGATGGTGGGTTCTATAATTTATTGTTATCTTAAGGAGTGTTTAACAATAGTGTGGTTTGATTTCGGTTTTAGTAGTTTCAAGGGGTTTTTGGGATGTGGTAAATGGTGTACTCTGTTTTAGATTACTTTATTCTCATGGGTTTCCCCTATTTTATGTTTTCTTTTCAGTTGTAAATATCCTCTATTGGGCACCTCTCCTCTGCCATGAACGGACCTCTACCGTGTGCTTAATGACACCTTTGCAAAGAGTTTTCTCATGTTACTCATTGGGTTCCTCTTGTTCGCATGTTATTACTGTTTGATATTAATGGTTATAATGTGAGATTTACGGGCTAAACGCCCCGCTGAAAATCGTGGTCGTTGGTGGTCCTTGTTTGTGCACTAAATTATTCCTATGATGGTTGGTTCCTTTTGAACATTTGAATATAAAAATTGGTAATTTATGTATACATGACTTATGAATGAACGCCCGATGTAACGACCCGAAATTTTGAATAAATATTCTTTCCTAATATTCTGTGTTATTTTATTTTTATACTCAACAAAACTGTATTCATTTTAGAACATTAGAATAATTAAAATGAGACCGTTGGGTTTTGACTGTTATATGACCATTGGTCAATAGGACCACTACAAACTAAACGTTTCGATTATTGTCTCTAAATACAAGTAATCTTGGTTAATTAATATAGAAAGAATATTTGATGGCCTCATCCAGTAGTCTTCGGCCAATCGAAGCCCATATGATAGAACTGGGGAAGGAGGTAGTACCACTGGGATTTTCACTGGACCAAATCCAAGTCTAACTTCATCGTGTGAAGCTAGAACAGAATATCCATCACGTGAAGTTCAAACTGATAGAAATTACTACTCGTGCAATGTTGGTCGAGACACCCTCAGATTCTATCACCCTTGCACACCTTACAATTAAGTCATATGATGGAGTTATAAGAGGCCATATAAGGAGACCGTAACTGCTTTGTGTAATCCTTTGAGATAAATAAAATTGTGTTTTCTTTTTATGGGGAAGTTTGTAAATTTTCAAATGTCCGGATAAATATAGTATGCATATTTTTGATAAATTTTAGAGAAAGGATATTTTAAAAATGTTTATGTAAACCTTAAATAATTAAAAATGTGTAATGATTTTCAAAAAATGGTCTTCTAGAATTATGTTCAGTATGAAAATTTGAGTCTAATAATATCAAAATAATTTTATATTAATAGAAAATTATGAATAGTGATTTTATGATCAGGATTAGTAATGTGACCAAATGGATTAGTAATCTCACTTAAAGAAATTATTGATATTTTCTAGGCACTTTGATTAAGTAACGTGATTCAATAAAAAACGTAAATAATTATTTCAGAAATTATTAGTCAAGTATTAGTTTTTTCAAGTGAATAGTGTTTTTAATTAAAAATTAAATTAAAAATATTTAGAAAATATTTTTTATAAAATGTATTTCATTTTTTAAGTCAGAGCATCTATATTATGTGTAGGTAATTTTTTTGGATTTTTCTAAAAAAATGAATTCTTGCTGAATAGTGTATTTATTTGAAAATTAAATTAAAAATATTTAGAAAATTATTTTAATGAAATGGTGTTCCTTTTTGAAATCAGAGCATCGATATTTGGATAAGGTGAAATTTTGGGATTTTTCTGAGAAAGTTGAATTTTCGATGAATAGTGAAAATACAGTTTTTAAGTTGTCGGTGTTTAATGACATCATAATATGATGTATTAAGTATGTAATCAATATAGTCGACTTATGAATAGTACGATAAGGTATGAGGTGTCCCAAGTGGCCAATACCGTGGGACAATACCATGGTTAAGCCCATGGTTTTTCTAATACCCCCAATGAGGTGTCCCTTGGCCATTAATGCCATGTTCCCTCACTTTCCCTATAAATACCCACCCTTTACTCCTTTATATTTTACTCCAAACTCTCCCCCAACGAATATCTGGTCTTATTACCTCCCAGAGATTCCTCCCAAGGTTCCCCCAAGCCCTCAAGGTCACAACCATTGAGTTTTAAGTGTTATGTTTTAAGGTAAGGGATCATACCTCTCTCTTTCTTTCAAAGATCTCTCTTTTATGTCATTTCTTTTATGCTCCATGTTCTTATGTTGGGGATGCTATTTTATATTCATACTAATGTCCTTTTCATTTTAATATGATTATATAACCCCTCTTTCTCTCCTCATTTCATTATATGAAGTTTAAGTGGCGTCGTTAGGCTGCCGAATTTTTATAAGGGATTGTTTCACCCTTCTCATTTTCAAAGTTCTATTTTCATGTCAAGTCTTTCATGTTCCTTTTTATTGTGTTGGGGTATTATATATATTTATATCATACTTATATTTTATTTTCATATGATTAGAGACACTATTTGACATCATCAATTCATTTTTGTTGATATTTAAGTGACGCCGTTAGGCTACCGAATTTTTAAGGGTGTCTTTCACCATTCTCATTTTCAAGTTCTATTTTCATGTCAAGTCTTTCAAGTTCCTTTTTATTATGTTGTGGTATGATATATATATCTATCATACTGATCTTGTATTTTCATATGATAAGAGACCCTATTTGATCTCATCAATTCATTTTTGTGGAAATTTAAGTGACGTCGTTAGGCTGCCGAATTTTCATAAGAGAAATCTTATTTTTGTCTTCCTTCCATGTTCTTAATTTCATATGGTATATCATTAAAATTTCATTACCTTGCACTTAAATTTTTCATATTATTTCCCCCTAATGTTTTATGGGTCATTTATGAGTCGGTGACCCATGTCCCCTCTCTTTTCAATGTTTTCTAATGCCCTGCAACATAGCCGTTATGCTGCCAAATTTTCGTCTCAAAGTGTCTCTATCTTTTTCTCAAATTTTTTTATTTTATTAAGTGAATACTCAAACTCTTTATTTTAAAGTTGTATTTACATATGTATCAAAATGTTCTATTTTAAATTCTGGGATTTATATACATGAGACCCGCTTCCATTTTCCGTGGGTTTAAAGTGACATAAAGATCACGTCTTTAAAGTAATTTTTAAAATGTTATGATTATGAAATGAAACCCATTTCTTTTATGATATATGGGTTATTTATGAAATTATTTTTGATTATATATGTGGATCAAAATATAAAAAAGGAAAATTTAGGGGTGTGCCCTGATATCTCTCTAATGCATTGGGTAAAGACTTAATCTCTAGAGATAACCATTTTTACTAATACCATGGTGAATAACCATGGAAATTTTTAAGGAAACATTGGGGATAAACCTTGGTGAAATGGAAATTATTTTTTATGTTAAATTTTGTAGCCACATATTCATGTTATGAAACACATTATTTTTATTATGATATGCCTCATGATCTCTTTCTCATTCCTTAAAGTTATTTTTCATGAGTTTTTATGTATCTCAAGTTCTCATTTAAAATGTTTCCCTTATTTCCCTTACTGGGCCTTTTTCTCACCCTTTCCTTTGATGTATGCTCCCAGGGTATGAGATGATGTAATGAACTTAGGATGAACAAATGAAGATTCCTTTCGTGTCTTTACGAAGAATGTTTTTTTTCTCATGTAATAAGTTCCTAGTTTCCAAGATACTAAACCTTAAAGATCTTCAATTTTGTATAATGTAATGAAAGTTTATGTGATAAAAAGGTGGGATTCTATAGTTGGTATCAAAGGATGGTTTAGTTATTTGTGGAAATTATAATATGAAAACATTAGGAAGAACCCTATATAAATGTTTAGATATAGAAAATATTTCTGGTATATTAATGGGTATTGAGTAAGGGGTTTCCAAGAAAATACATCCCTGTCTAGATTCGAGAAGGTAGAGGTAGCTCTGGAACAGACGTACATAGGGGTAAAACCTGAAAACACCGCTTTGAGATAGACTCTAACAGGAACTGGTACACGACAACGGGCCTTGCTGCACTCTTGGTTACGGAACTCCTAGGGGATATGCTTTGGTAAATTCATAAGCTTAGTATAAACCATTATTAAAGGAACAAATATAAAATTAAATAAAGATTCACATAAGAATATATGATCATGGATAACCTAGATTTGAAAATAGGGGTCACAAGTTAGGGTGTACTTTCCTTCTATAAGTTAATCCTTCTATGAATAATATTTCCTCTTAATGATAATTGGCTAAGTATTTAAGCCCCTAATAATACTTTATTTTCTTAGTTAATGGAGAGATATAGATGAACATGTCCCAACAATCAATGTGATAGGAAATGTGACGATTTTTTTTAATATGATAGAGATGACGAGAGATCAAGTTGAACTTATTGTGATTATGCCAAACCAGCTATCAAAAATCACAATTAATAATTTGTACCTAGTTGAATGACCAAATTCATCAAGGAAGAAGAAGCTAAAGTCTCATGGATGTTCATCTGATAAAGTTGATTAGGTAATTTAAGGATGATTATTATTTTGGAAGACGTTCACTATTTTGGGAACCGTATTTGATCAAAGTAAATAGATTACTATGGTATTTTCTATTTGGAGTAAAGGGTGACTTATATTTTGAACAATAGATGAATTTAATGTGAAATTATGGTAATACAGGTTACATATAGAAATGATTAACCTATCTTGGGGAAAATATGTTTAGGTTAGTTACTTTTGATTTAAGATGTTAGGAGTGGTTGGTGTTGTTTGTAGATAAACGATAAAGTTTATTTTGGAAAAATGTGTTATCAAATCCTTCTTGCATTTGGGTGTCAATCTTAGTTTGGTTTATTTTGATTAATTTTAAGGATAGTGGATTAAGGAATGGTCTATGATAAAGTTTGGGCACTATCGTGGAATTTTGAAGATTTAAAAAAGGTTCCCTTCCTATGGGATTCTTACTTTTGGAAGAGTTGTTTTATCTTACCCCTTCTATTTTTGGGATAATGTTTAAAAATATAAGAAATAGATAGTTAACTTTTTTGGATTATGTGATTCTCTGGAAGATGATTCTTGTTCATTAATGAGACCATGTAGTTATGAATGCTTATCGTTTAGAGAAAAGATTAGTTTTGGTAGAAACTTATTAAAGGATGAAACTATACTTAATGGTAGGTATATTTCCTTATGTTTTTATTCTATGTAGTAAATGAATTACTCAAAATTATGAAAAGGAACGTAAAATTTTTTTTGTTGGTTTATGTTTTCAACTGGGTAATCGAATACTGTTTACACACATCCTAAGTTTGTGATATTCTTATGGTTAACTTTCCCCTAATCATGTTTTCTATCACTATCCCTCAGAACTTGACCCTTTTTTCTCTTTAATATCCATGTTTTCTAGCATGGAATCCTAGTATAGGTTAACTCGGGTGACCGTTGTACTTCCCTT
Organism: Viscum album; assembly: GCA_963277665.1. Classification (NCBI taxonomy): domain Eukaryota; kingdom Viridiplantae; phylum Streptophyta; class Magnoliopsida; order Santalales; family Viscaceae; genus Viscum; species Viscum album. The sequence goes on along the minus strand of OY728157.1, from coordinate 446,271,883 downwards.
TCATTATTTTAAAGTTATAGTGTTACTGAATCTTTTTCTGATTAGGAACATTCAATGAAATTTGCGCGCCCGATATTAAAAATTGCGAGGATGCAATTTCTTAAGGGGGAGAAGATTGTAACGACTCGAAATTTTGAATAAATCATGTTTCCTACTTTTATGTGTTGCTTTATTTTTATACTCCACAAAACTGTTTCATTTGATAACATGAGTATAATTAAAATGAGACCATTGGGTTTCGACTATTATATGACCATTGGTCAATGGGACCACCGGAAACTAAATGTTTCGATTATTGTCTCTAAATACAAGTGAACGTGGTTAATTAATATAGAAAGAAGATTTTATGGCCTCATCCAGTAGGCTCGGACCAATCGAAGCCCATATAACGGAACTTGGGAAGGAGGTAGCACCACTGCGCTTTGCTCTGGACCATTCCCAATACGAACTTCATCATGTGAAGCTAGAACGGAATCGCCTTCGTGAGAAGATCAAACAGATATAAATTACTAATCGTGCAATGTTAGTCGAGCCTCCCTCAGATTCTATCACCCTAGAACACTTTAAACTTAGGTCCTATGCTGGGGTTATAAGGGGCTATATAAAGAGACCATAAATGCTTTGTGCAATCCTTTGAGTTAAATAAAATTGTTTTTTCTTATTATGGAGATGTTTTTAAATTTACAAATGTCCAGATAAATATAGTATGCATATTTTTGTTGAATTTTAGAGAAAGGATATTTTAAAAATGTTTATATAACACTTAAATAATTAAAAATGTGTAATGATTTTCAAAAAATGGTCTTCTACAATTATGTTCATTATGAAATTTAGAGTCTAATAAGATCAACATAATTTTTGACTAATAGTAAATTATGAATAGTGATTTTATGCTTAAGATTAGTATTGTGTCCAAATGGATTATTATTATTACATAAGGAAAGTATTAATATAATCTAGGCACCTTGAGTAAGTAATGTGATTCATTATTAGTTTTTTCAGGTGAATAGTGTTTTTTAATTAAAAATTAAATTAAAAATATTTTGAAGAATATTTTTATAAAATGGATTTCATTTTTGAACTCATAGCATCTATATTATGTAAAGGTAATTTTTTGGGATTTTTCTGAAAAAAAAAATGATTTTTTTTGTGAATATTGTATTTATTTAAAAATTAAATTAAAAATATTAAGAAAATTATTTTTATAAAATGGAGTTCATTTTAGAAATCAGAGCATCTATTTTTGGTTAAGGTAAAATTTTTGGATTTTTCTGAGAAATTTGAATTTTTGATGAATAGTGAAAATATAGTTTTAAGTTACAGGTGTTTAATGACATCATGAAATGATGTATTAAGTATGTAATCAATATTTTCGACTTATGAATAGTAATATAAGGTACTAGGTGTCCCAAGTGGCCAATACCATGGGAATATACCATGGGAAAGCCCATGGTTTGGCCAATACCACCAATGAGGTGTCCCTTGGCCATTAATGCCTTGTCCTCTCACATTCCCAATAAATACCCACCCTTTCCTCCTTTATTTTTCACTACCAACTCTCCCCAAACGAAGCTATGGTCTCATTACCTCCCAATTAGTCCTCCCAAGGTTCCACCAAGCCCTCAAGGTCCCAACCTTTGAGTTTTAAGAGTTACGTTTTAAGGTAAGGGATCATACCTCTCTCTTTCTTTCCAAGTACTCTCTTTTATGTCATTTCATTTATGCTCCATGTTCTTATTTGGGGTATGTAATTTTATATTCATCCTACTGTCATTTTCAAGTTCATATGATGAGATACCACCTATTTCTCTCATAATTTCATTTTATGAAATTTAAGTGGCGATGTTAGGCTGCCGAATTTTTATAAGGAATTGTTTCACCCTTCTCATTTTCAAAGTTCTATTTTCATGTCAAGTCTTTCAAGATCCTTTTTATTATGTTGGGGTTTGATATCTATATCTATCATATTTATCTTTTATGTTTATATTATTAGAGACCCTATTTGATCTCTTCAATTTTGTTTAAGTTTAAGTGACGTCGTTAGGCTGCCGAATTTTTAAGGGATTCTTTCACCCTTCTCATTTTCAAGTTCTATTTTCATTTCATGTATTTCATGTTCCCTTTTATTATGTTGGGGTATGATCTACATATCTATAATACTTATATTTTATTATCATATGAGATATACCCTATTTTATCTCATCAATTCATTTTTGTTGAAGTTTAAGTGACGCTGTTAGGCTGTCGAATTTTCATAAGAGAAATCTTATTTTTGTCTTCCTTTCATGTTCTTCGTTTCATATGGTATATCTTTCAAATTTCATTACCATGTTCTTAAATATTTTATATTATGTCCCACTAATGTTTTAAGGGTCATTTTTCAGTGGGTGACCCATGTCCCCTCTCTTTTCAATGTTTTCTAAAGCCCTGCAACATAGCCGTTATGTTGCCGAATTTTCATCTCAAAATGTCTCACTCTCTTTCTCAAATTATTTTATTTTATTAAGTGAAGACACAAAACTATTTATTTTACAGGGGTATGCACATGTGTATCAAAATTTTCTATTTTAAATTCTGGTATTTACATACATGAGACCCACTTCTATTTTCTGTGGGTTTATAGTGACATAATGATCTCGTCTTTAAAGCAGTTTTTAAAATGTTATGGCTATGAAATAAAAACCATTTATTTTATGATATATTGGTTATTTATGAGATTATTGTTGACTATATAGGTGGCTAACATTATAATAAAGGAAAATTTAAGGGTGCGCCCTGATAGAGCTCCAATGCATTTGGTAAAGACTTAATCTCTAGAGATGATCATTTTTACTGATACCTTGGTGAATAACCTTGGTAATTTTTAATGAAACCTTGGGGATGGACCTCAGTGTAACATAAATGATTGTCTATGTTAAATGTTGTAGCCACATCTTCGAGTTATGAAACATGTTATTTTTATTATGATATGCCTCATCAACTCTTTCTCAAGCCTTAATGTTATTTTTCATGACGTTTGATGTATCTCATGTTCTCATGTAAAATGATTCCCTTATTTCCCGTACTGGGCCATTTTCTCGCCCATTCATTTGATGTATGCTCCCTGGTAATGAGATGTTGTAATTAACTTAGGATGAACAAATGAAGAAGCCTTTTATGTGTTTAAGAAGAATGTTATTTTTTCTCATGTAATAAGTTCATGGTTTCCAAGACACTAAACCTTAAAGATCCTCGGTTTTGTATAATGTAATGAAAGTTTATGTGATAAAATGGAGGGATTCTACACCCGAGGATGATAAACCTTATCTGATAACCCCTGAATTAACAAAAAAAACTGAATAAAGAATGCATTGTAAAATCTAAAATTGTGATTTTTTGGTTTGTATGGTGTTGCGATTGTGAGAACAATTGTGTTTTTGTATGGTGTTGAAGTTGTTGTAATGATTGATATGCCATTTGTATTCCATGTTGTAGTTATTCCACCTTTGAATATCAATCAAAACATTACCCATTTCTATGGCACCGCAACTTTTTTACAAGTGCAATTCCACTGAATCCTAAAAAACCACTTCTAGAGGACACTATGAGACACTTTATGGTGTGAAGATAATGTTTTTCAAATTCTATATATTTTTAAAATACAAGGTATGTAGTCTTGATAAATGGAACATGCTTCACCATACATTAATTTCATATAGAGTTCAATGCCCGACAACATTTATCTCGAAAATTTACACCCCATGACTCTTCTTCTTACTCAAACATGGAATAAGTTTTATTTTAAATGTTACATGTCATGTGAACGTAGGTCAAACACAATGTATCTCCAAGACATATACTTCAGCGTGAAACCAAGTACATGCCATAAAATAATGGTAGAACCATAGGATATGTGTTTTACTTCACTCACACCATGAATAGATAGCATCGAAACTTGAGGTGTATAGAATATACACCCCTAATGGTCAAGTAAGGACTACACATCGTGTATTCATCAATAATGTGATGCATAGCCTGTAAGGTGACTCATTTTGTATCTAAAGTACACGCCTTTAGCTCAAGTTGTTATATATGTCATGTATTTTCAAAAGAATCATGTAGTCATTGTATAAATATCTTGGAATTAATTTGATATATGTCAAATTAAATCAGGTATCTTATTAATACACGATGTTCACCCTACTAGACACACCATGTATAGGTATTTCACATGAGTTTAGAAATGGTAGTGTACAACCAACCTTGATTGAGAACCCTGCATATTGTGTATCCATTGAACAAAGTTTGTGCTATGTTATTTTAATTATTATTATTTATTTCTCACTTAGATGACAATATTTCATGTATGAGTATCCCATTATAAATATATTCTCATATAGATCACAATAATATGATTCCCTCATTCATTGGAAATTGCACACGATGTGGTTTGGATATTTTAATTATCTTCACTCTACTTGAGAGTTGACAAGTGACAAGTGAGTTTTTTTGGAGAAAATATAGATTATGGTACTCACGCATGTTTTGGTTAAGAGTCCTCCATGTATAGGTTTTAGGTACTCCATGGAGATATACAAAAGACAGGGCACAATCCCCCGTATATAGATAGAGTTCTAGTATATTCACATGTTTTGGGGTAGGTTCCTCAATTTATTTGTAGTGGAATTTGTACCATGATATTTTATAAAACCCAAACAATGCTACTTGATTAATTAAAACATAATATTAGGAAAGTTTTAGATCGAACCCATTAAGATGATAAATATGAATAAAGAATGGATGAATGCCAATCGGTTGACAAAAGAGTATGAAGATGGCATGAAAGAGTTTATCATGTTTTTATGAGATCATGCATGTGACCCTTCTCAAATCCTTTGTCCCTATTTACGCTATTGTTAGTGAAGAAAAATTAGTCTAGAGGAGTTGGAAGAACACATGATCTGTCACAGAATAGATCGAAGTTATACATGTTGGAATAAACATGGGGAAAAACGAATGTAGGTTTTGGCTCGGATAACACGATGTTTTATGGAAGAACTGATAGGATTATAAGTGTGAGAAATGAAGAATATTGTTTTGAGGGTGTGATTACAGATGTGAATGATGATGAAGATTGTGTTGAGGAAATGACAAGGACAGTTGAAGATGAACTTCATGATTTTTCAAAATTTTTTATTAAGTTAAAGAGTTGTGCAAAAATGTCATTGTATGCTAGTTGCACTAAATATACTGCATTGCCAGCCGTACTGAAGCTGTATAATTTGAAAGTAGGAAATAGGTGGATTGATGCTAGTTTTACGGAACGACTTGCTCTCTGGAATGACATGATCCTAGAAGATAATGAGCTCCCAAGCTGAACATACGATGACAAACAAATGCTATGATCGATGGGTATGATCTCTGAAAGAATACACACCTACCTGAATGACTGTATATTGCTTCGCAAGGAACACAAATCACTTAAAGAATGCCAAAATTGTGGTTCTTCTCAATACAAGAAAGATTATTCTTGTCCTATGAATGTTCTATGGTACATTCCAATCATTCCAAGGTTGAGGCGCCTATATGGAAGTGGGGAGACTGCAGGACAATTGGCATGACATGCAGATACAATAATTAAATATGGGAAACTACATCACCCGACAGATTCTCCTCAGTGAAAGACAATTGATCACGAGTATCCTGAATTTGGAAACAAGATAAGAAACCTTCGTCTGGAGTTATCTACAGATGTGGTGAACCCTTTTGGTTTTCAAAACAGCACTCACAGTACATGGTTGGTTATGTTGGTAAATTATATCTTACCACCATGGTTATGAATGAAACGAAAATAAATCATATTGCCTAGGATTATATTAGGACCAAAACAACCAAGTAATGATATTTATGTTTATTTGTCCCCATTGATCAAGGATTTGTAGATATTGTGGGATTCAGGAGTTACGTTGTATGATGCTTACAAAAATGAAGATTTCACTATGAAAGCCATGTTGTATGGGAAGAAAAATGACTTTCCTGCTTATGGGAATTTTTCAGGATATAGAATTAAAGGAACTAAATGGTGTCCCATTTGTGAACAAGGTACATAGTCAATTAGGTTGAAACATTCATCGAAAACCATGTTTCTAGAAAATCACATATTTCTACCCCGACGACATAAGTACTGATCTTGGACGACATCATTCAACGAATGTTCAGAATAACATACAACACTGTATTCAATAATAGGTTATCAATTATTTGATAAAGTAAATGATTTGGACACTAGTTTTGGTAAACCATTTTCCAAAAACCATACGAAAACTTGTTGGAAAAAGTGATCTGTTTTTTTTTTGAATTACCATACTAGAATTGTCTGTATGAAAGTCATTTTCTTGATGTTATGCATGTTGAAAAAAATGTATGTGGTAGTGTCATCAGCACGTTGATAAATGCACTCGGCAAAACCAAGGATGGAATTAAGGTTAGATTATACATGGTTGAGATGGGAATACGAGAAGAGGTGGCACTAGTGAAGGGTGAAAAACAAACATTTCTTCCTCCTGCTGATTATAATCTTTCTAGGTAGGAGAGATATCAGTTTTTATTCTTTTTGAATGACGTAAAGGTTCTAGATGGGTATTCATCAAATATCAAGAACATCATGTCAATGAGAGATTTAAAATTAAAGGGTCGGAAATCACATGACTTCCATGTTTTGATGCAAGATCTAATTCCAATAGCTTTACAATGCATTTTTTCCTAGAATGTTAGCCATACATTAACAAAGATCCGTTTCTTCTACAAATCATTATTCATCATAGTTATAGACTTGAATGGTTTTCAAACTATGGAAAGATAGATTTCCATCATATTATGTGAATTGGAAATGTTCTTCCTGCTGAATGTTTTCGATATGATGGTTCATTTGATGGTTCATTTTGTGAGAGAGATTCGACTATGTGGTCCTGTAAATTATAGATGAATGTACCCCATTGAACAGTATATGATGATTTTGAAAGGGTATGTCAAAAATCGATGTCGGCCAGGGGGTTGTATTGCAGAAAAATATTTTTTTGAGGAATCCATTGAATTTTGTACCGAATACCTCTCTGGTGTGGAAAATGTTGGCCTACCGAAATTTCGTCACACTAAGGAGATTGAGGGTGAAGGAATTTCTAGAAGAAAGGTTGTCACAATCAATATTATAGATCAAAAGTGGGCTCACCTTTACGTTTTTCATAATAGTTTCTATGTTGACCCATATGTTCAAACCCACAAAAATATATTAGGTGTTTGAAACCATCTAGGGATGAAAAATGGATATCAGATATACATAATATGTAGTTTATAGTATGGTTTCTGGACCATATTTTTAATAAGTGAGATGAAAATCTAGACTCAATTTTTGAATGACTTCAATGTCTAGCCGGAGGAGAAATTGTGTATGTATTATTATACAATTCTTATGCAGTTAATAGTTATTCATTTTATACTAATGAATATGATGAAGACAGTACCATGCAGAATAGTGGGATTACACTTGTGGATGAGGTTATTGATGTTTCCAGTGCTAAGGACAAAAATCCAATTTAGGAGAATATGTCATACTTTTGCATTATAAAACGATTATGGGAGTTGGATTATACAAAATTCAAAGTGCCGATTTTTGAATGAAAGTGGGTTGATAACAGGAGTGATGTTAAAATAGATTAATTAGGATTCGTGAAAGTTGATTTCATCAAGGAAGGGGAGAAAGATGAACCATTTATAATGGAATCACAGGAAGTACAAGTGTTTTTTGTTCTAGACCCTGCAAACGGAAATTGGTCAATTGTTCTGCTATCGACCAAAACAATTGAAGGGTCCGATGAATGTTCAATAGAGGATGACCCTTTTATAGGGACTTAAAAATAATTTCGCAGTGGTCCAAATGTAGATGGAGTATTGTATGTCAGAGGAGACCACAATGAATAGATTTAAATAGTCGATAGAGGAGTCAAATCACTTTATCCTTTAAAGAAAAAAAGTGTAAAATAATCATTTTATTTGTTTTTTGTAATATACATCATGTTACTTTATGTTATTAACTGTCCGCTGATGCTTTTATGTAATATAAATTAAATGTTAAACCACTTTTGCAGATAATGACTTATGCACCTGCTGATGCGCCCAATCCTGAGGCACAAAAGATCTCTCAACCAGCTGCTGGTGGTCCCAATGAAGTGCAACAACAAGTCTCTCAACCAGCTATCGGTGGTCTTAGTGCAGAGCTACAACAGGTTTCTCAACCTGTTGTTTCTAGTCCTAGTGTTGAGGTACAACAAGTTTCTCATCCTCTTTCTGTTGGTCCTAGTGTTAATTATAGTTCTATAGAGGAACATATTAATGATACTTTTGAGGAAATGGTAGGAAATGAAACACTGAAATCTCAAAAAACATGAACACCGTAGTTTGACAGTGTTAGCCAAAATCCTTAAGGCAAAAGCAAAAGGCATCAAATTTGAGGTGGGATGGAATAAGCGAGGCCAACATATTGTCCCCAAAAAATCCATCTTCAGTAGCTACATTGGAATCGTCATTCAAAAAATCATGTCGATTGATGTACAGTCGTGGAACCATGTTGTCACGGGGCTAAAGACACTAATGTGGGAAGAGACTACGGTAAGATTATGATATCATTTTTTTAATTTGTTAAAATAAAATACCAAAACATTGACTTACTCTTCATAATCCATTACAGAGTGAATTTATAGTAGATGCCTCGCACATGGAATATGTATTAAGAGTTTCATGAAGGATTCATAGTGGTTTTCTCACAATTTTAATGAAATATCATCTTAATGATACTGAAGGGAGAATCAATCCACACCAAACTCCTCTTTATGCACACTTGATATCCCAAGGAGCATGGGATGCGTTTTTCAACCATTGTGGGGAGCAGACTTTTCAGGTACATTGTGTGGGGTAATACGTAGTTTGACGTTGCTTGTATTCAACACTTTGATTGATAGTTTTTTATTTATGAAACAACAAATGAGTGCTACAAATAAAAAAATGCAACACAACCAGCGTACCCTTACCGTAAAGAAAGGATGGGGTACGCTTCACTTGAGCAAAAGTTGGTGGATCCTTTAAATCTACTTTACTACTTGTATGTGACATAAAACAACACCATAACCATGTTTCTATCATTATATGCAGATTGATGAATCGAAATAGGAAGACATATCCATCCCATACCATGTGCTATGGAAGGAGGCTCGTGTAAATAAAGAGGGGATACTGATAGGTGAAAACACACAAAAAGTGTAGGAAACATGTGTAAGTATGACATAATATAAATTTGATTTTTTTTAATCTCTATTACATTACAATGACTACTTATTTATCTATATTTTTTATCTTACATAGTCACAGGAATCAACAACAACTACACCAGATGCATACATACTTTTATCAACCTTTAAGTAGTGAGAACAGTGTGGACGCATTCGAGTTGTGGGTTTTGGGGTAACACCCTGAACATATTTTCAAAAACAAAAACAAGAAGAGGATCAAAATGAAAAAAATGGAAAATCCATTAGAAAAATTAGCTTTTTTTCCAGAAGAATTAAAATATCAGAGAGATATGATAGCATGATTGATGGGGTAGATGAAAAGGGAAGAATCCACTCAATAACAACCTGTGCGTGATGATTCTGCCCCACCCCCACCACCTTTGAGGCGATCCATTCCCATAAAAACCCTGACTTATCTGAGTTAATCAATGTTTTAATAATTTATTATATGAAATGTGATTCACATAAGAAATGATACATTTCTTGTAATAATATTATACAGGGTGAAAATGAATGTGATTTATATCTATCAACTCCCATGTATCACCATGTAGCAAGGGCTATAGTGTTCAATACGCAGTATGACATGCTACACAATAGAACAATTCCAAAAGATAATCTCAGAGTGTCAATTAACGTAGCTAATGAGCCGAGGGTCGAGATACCTATTCCAAATGATGATGATGACATTCATATGGTTAAACAAGATATTGGAACATTCATCACATGTAGGAAAAATCTTGTAAAAAACATGTCGATAGGGAGGTATCCATTTCCAATTTATTTATCAAGGTGTTCCATTAACATTTAATGAAAAAAGGTCGGAACCGATGAATGTTATTACAGAACGACAAATAGAAGGGGGTGGACTAAAATATCAGCTCAAAACTATCTCAAGGATCAACCAACCGATTGAAACGGTCTACTGCGATCACCTTCAACCCTCCCATTCTATATCCACAGTTATCATCATTGTAAGCACATGTGGATATAATGATGATAGAAGACAATGCTCACATAGTTTATTTTGAAAAAAATATATACGGAGAGGAAAAATCATATTTTATTAGTGGTGAAAATGTAAATGAAATAATCGAGTATGAATGGATTGGCGCCTCAGTTATAAAAGTATACCAGAGGTATGTTTTCATGATTATATTTTACAAAAGCTTATATACTCTGATAATTATGACTAAATACAATTTATATTTTTTACTGGTGTATATATGAAAAACAATTTATGGGATTTCCCCATGAATAAAAATTTTCACTCGTTAGTCCTCACACCACCTCTTCAAAAGACAAAATAGATTCTAAAAAAGAGGCTGTAATAATGTCATCCTTGCTCAAATCATTTGAAAACAAAATTATGGGTGACAAAATCGTTTTTATACCAATGATACAGGGGTAAAACTCAACAATTTAATCATATCAACTGTATTTTCATTTCTTTCATTACATATTATTTTTTGTATTTTTAGGCAGCATTGGATGCTGATTGCAGTCAACTTGGATACTCCCAATATTTATTTTCTGGATTCAATGCATGGATATCCAACAAACCGACCAAGCATGATGGAATTTTTAAATTTTTAATACAATAGATCCAACATTTTAAAACTAAACATCTAGTTATATAATTTATGTTATCTTTTAATGAGGATTCTGTTATGACACGGTGGTGCATCAATATCGTCTAATATATGGAATGAATCCAGGGCATAAGGATGAGAATGCCTACAAGATATAAAACTAGAAAAGTATCCTGGTATATATAATAACATTTCACTATCAAAACACATATAAAGTCAAATTACTTATTGTTGTCGTTCCAAAATAAAAAAACAGAAAGGACTGTGGTTATTATGATTGTAAATTTATTAAAGAGATCATATTTCATCAACAAACTAGCATCCTTGATGAGGTATTTTCGAAAATAATTATGAGTTCATTTAAAATATTAATTAATCCTTTGTGTAACTATATTTTTTTTAGTAATACCATGACTATCTCAAAAACTCATATTCAGAAGATGATATAGATGTGTTTAGAAATGAATGGACAACATACCTGATGGAAGATTGTACACAAATAGGATGGAGGTTGATTCCTACTAATTTTATCCATATATTATCATTTGTATATCCCTTGTTTACAGTTATTGTGAATATATGATAACCCTTTATTATGTTTTAAATCCTTAGGTTATGAAGAATAGTTTTAGAAATTATTTTTCTTTCTAGTAAAGCATAACTCATTGGAATACACTAGTCGATAGTGTGGAAGTCGACTGATGCATAGTCATTTTGTCCACTCAAGAGAATCTTAAAATCATGATGGGAACCAATATCTTGGATTTTCAATTTCCTAATTTTAGTTTCCCTTATATGAGGGTGGGGCTATCCAGGAGAGAGGGGTGTCTAGGAGTGGGGGAGGGGTGTCCATGAGTGGGTGTGTCCAATAGGTAGGGGGTGTCCAGGTGTGAGGGTGTCCAAGAGGGGAGGTAGGGGTTGTGTCATGAAGGGAGGGGGTGTCCAGAAAATTATCCATTAAATTCCATTCGATACTGATAATATAAAATGGGTATATCACTTATAGAGTTTCCGGAAGTGGGTCCGTAGTGAGGCATCAAAAGTACATCCAACCAAACCAATTCCAGTAGCATGTAAAAGCCCAATAATTATATTCTAGTTCAATATGAGGACCAATATATCTTATTTAATTTCATAATGACCCAAGATATGCATCATTTACCTTTTTCACATAATATTTTTGTAATATTTCGTTTCTATTCTTCAAATATATTTTTTGTTTAGTGTTTTTCACTGATTTGTTGAATTGTATCTCTTCAAAATATATATGATTTTATAATTTATATTATTCAATGATGGTGTGTGAGTAATATTTATTCCATTATCAAATAGTTTATGAAATTATAGTTGGATGAATAAGGTTATTAATGGGTATACACTAAAGAACTAGGAGGGAGGGGTGTCCAGGAGGGAGGGGTATCCAGATGGGAGGGTGGGTTTGAGGTGTCCAGGAGGGGAGGAGGGGCTATCCAGGAGGGGATGTTTCTATCCAGGGGGAAGGGTTGTCCAAGGAAATGGAGGGGCTACAATGGGGGGGAGGGGAGTTGTCCAGGAGGATGGAGGGAGGTTGCAGGTGAATTTGTGGGAGGGAGGGGCTGCAAGGGGTGGAGAGGGGGGTTGTCCAAGAGGAGGGAGGGGGTTGCAGGTGGAGTGGTGGGATGGAGGGGGGATAAATAGGGAGGGGATGGGGGATTTACAAGGGTAGAGAGGTGGCTGTCTAGGGGGTTGTCTTGGGGAGGGGGGGGGGGGTTGTCCAGGAAAGAGGGGATGTCCATTAGAGGAGGGGGATCTCCAGTAGAGGAGGGGGGCTCTGTCCATGGGGGTGTCCATGAGTGGGGTGTCCAGGAGGGGAGGGAGGGGTTGTGCAGACAAAGATCAATTAAATTACATTCAATACTAATAATATACAATGGGTAGATCACTTATAGGGTTTCCTGAAGTGGGTCTGTAGTGAGGCATCAAAAGTACCAACCAAACAATCCAATTCCAAGCCCATGTAAAGGCCCAAGAATTATATTCTTGTTCAATTTGAGTCCCAATATATCTTATTTAATGTCACAAAGACCCAAAATTTTCATCATTTACCTTTATCACATTAGATTTATGTGAAATCTTGTTCATATTCCTCCAATATATTTTTTTGTGTTTTTTTTCTTGATTTGTTGAACAGTATCACTTCAAAATATATATGATTTTATAATTAATATTATTTAATGATGTTATATGATTAATATTTATTCCATTATAAAATATATGATGGTTATATAGTTGGATAAAGAAGTTTATTAATGGGTATACACTATTGAACTAGGACGGAGGGTGTGTCTAGTAGGGAGGGGGTGTCCAGGTGGGAGGGTGGGTTTGGGGTGTCCAGGAGTGGGGGAGGGGATATCCAGGATGGGAGGGGGGTTTCCCAAGAGGAGGTAGGGGGGTTGTAGGTGGAGTGGTGGGAGGGAGGGGGCTGCAAGGGTGGGGGTTGTCTAGGAAGAGGGAGGGGGGTTGCAGGTGGAGTGGGGGGAGGGAGGGGTTTCAAGGGGAGGGTAGGGGCTGTCCAGGGGAAGAGACGGGGCTGTATTGGGGGGTTTTCTCAGGTATGGGAGGGAGGGGGTTGTCTAGGAAGGAAGGGGTGTCTAGTAGGGGAGGGGGGCTGTCCAAGAGAGGTGGGGGCTGTCCAGGAGGTGGGAAGTGGGCTATCCAGGGAAAGAGAGGGCTGCAAGGGGAGGGAGGGGGTGATATCCAAGGAAATTTGGACATGTAAAGGTTGTAACAAGTAACAATTGACATTTTATTAATTCATTATTTCATATTGATGTTTAATTCATTTCATTATTGTATTACTAACATAATATTTGTTTTCTTATATAGGTGAAATCTTTTTCTAGAGTTTTAATGCTTTGTTCGGCAACTAATACCATGGACGACAATTTTCTAGAGCGGATCCTGGATGAAAAAAAGATGACACATCAATGTTTTAAATAATTGTTGGATAATTGTAATTGTAACCAAATTAAACTTTGATTGAAATGTATAAAGTAGTGTGTTGTTTTTTTATGATTTCATGTATATGAATATAGAATTTTTGTTCTTCTCTGCTTTTTTCATTTGTACTTTGTGTGTGGGTGTTGTTTCTCCTGTGTGCAGGTGCTGTCGAATGTGCACTGGTGTTGTGCATGTTCTGTGCAGGTTCTGGGTTTGCATAGAAAATTTGTCCTTTATTAATTCTAATTAAGCACTGATAAATGGATAATATATTAGTGTTAATTAAGAGTTGATAAATGGATAATATATCAACACTCAACATAGCACTAATAAAGGTAGTATTTATCTGCACTATTTTTGAGCGTTGATAAATTATTCATTTATCATCGATGAAAATAGCACTGATAAATACAACCTTTATCAGTGATATGTTTAGCGCTGATAGAGGGTACCCCCACTTTATTGTTTCTAAGATTAGCAGTTCTTTTTTAGCGCTATTAATGTCTGTTTTTAGAGCTATTATAAGACCTATTTGTAGTAGTGTTCCCTGATTATAGCCACCCCTTCTGGATCCCCATGCATCCCCACCTACTCCCACTTGATCAGTTGAAACTGGTTACCTCTCATGCATCTATACTCCTTCTGTAACATCCATACAAGTTCCTACATAACACTGCGAACTATGGGTTATCGTCAGTGCCACCTCCTCTATAAGTAGATTTATCTCCTCTTTGTAATCTCCTTCCATTGAGGGTTCATTATATTGCTTTTGATATTTGGAGGCCAATGATTTCGGTCCTTCCACTCCCTCCAATGGATGGATCTCTATTATCTTGTGTATTCCCCCTTTTTTTGGCCGATTGAGTCTCCATCAGTCTTGGAATATTGGAGTAGTCTTTCCACCCCATCTGTTTTGGATTCCTAGAAACAATCCAGCACACCAGGTCCCTGTTCTCCTTATTCCCTTAATTAATTTTTTGGCTATTCATGTATTTGGACACTCCACCCAAGCCATTATCATGAAAACATGCTTGTCACTCTTAGGATATGCCTTTTATGGACCGTTAGATTTTACCTCAGAATCTCTCCCATTGCTCTGGCTTCCAAATTAGTTGTTGAGGTTAGTGCATGATAGTGTTCCCCTAGAGTTGGTGACCTTCTTGGTATCTATTGTCCTGCATACCCCATGTGATGGTTTCTCACACTCATGCCATGCCATCAACTTTATATCACCAGGATACCCCCTACAAAAGTTCTTAATAATGATAGTGCACATAGAAATAGCATACATCCATGGAGCCACTACCCTAAAAGATGGACCAAAATCACCAGCAGCTCCAATAGACACCCTCGGAGCCTAAGTATGTGAATTGAGACTATCCAATATTACTTCATCCACTCTACTAGCTTTAGTTCTCCATGTATTACAGCTAGAAGGATCAACCAGATCACTCTATAACCTTTTGAAAACTTCTACAACACATAGCCATGGAGGGGAGGCCATAACAGGTTTATGAGTCCTGTGTCCACCCAAGAACCTGATATCCTCCTTCTCGAAATTCCTTTGACCGGAACTAGTATACCATGCAGTAGTCAAAACAACATATCCCATTAACTGGATTAACTAAATTCCATTATATTTTCCTATTTTCACCAGTAATTGGTTGTGTGTTTAGACTCTTAATAATAGAGTTATTTTTTGGGTTAAAATAATTAATTTTTGAGGATGGATTCATGTTTTTGTAAATTTATTTAGGGTATAAATCTGTTAATGTTTTTCTGATTTCTTGCTAAGATTAGATTATTCCTGAGTTGGTTTGATGTTTTTGTGTATGAAATTTTTTGTTTTGATGGGTGATTGGCTATTAAAAAATGTGTATAAGGGTTATACGAAGTGTATTAGGTATCCATATACAATACATAAACTTTATACACTACATGAAAGAATAAATCATCGTGTAACGGTTTCTTGATGTGGAATATTTAACATTTCGTTAAAAAAATTGTAATGTTTTTTTGGTATAATCCATCATCATGGATTATAAGATGTATAATGGAGTTAGAAATTGGGTAACTATTTGGTGATGTGATTTTAAGGTTATAATAAAATGAAATTTCATTTGATTCTTTAACATCATTCTTGGTTCTCAATAATAAAGATTCTCCGATGATTTCTAGAGACTGTATCCGATCTGGATTGATCTGTTCTATGTTTGATCACTATTATGGTTAATCCTAAACTATCCAATTGAGTAGGCTATTTGTATTATCATTTGATTTTATGACATTAGTGTGGTTTCATTTTATTATCAGGTCTATTAATTCATGGTGATGCTTCCTCTTTTTTCCTTTAGATCTATTGTGTGATCCTGTTCTGGGGTTCATTTGTATTGTTGGTTGTGGTATGGTGTGTATGAATTCTTAAGGTATTTATCTTTTCAATTTATCTTACGACCCCCTATTTAATTGAAAAAATTTTAATATGTTAATATTTATACCATGACCTCTCTAGTTATTGTTTTCATCCTCTTGTTGGTGTATCCTTTGTGGGTGTGGGGGACCCAGAGTTTTGAGGCATGTGGTTATATCTCTAAAAAGTGTTGGATGAATTGTAATAATAATGTTTTCATAAATTGATTTAAAAATTAATATGGAATGATTTTTTTGTGTGTGTAAATTAATTTGGGATAAAATTTGGGTTTTCCCTATTTTTTGGTAAATGGAAAATGATGTATTTTCCATGCATTAAAATTATTTAAGAAATTAAGAACATGGAATGCCTTGGGTATGTGGGTGGAAATATTTTCTTAGTGTCATCGACCATATTACCATTATACGGAAAGATAATTATGATTTTAACTACTCCCAACACATGTCATTCTAGTGACATGATTTAACATTATATGGGGGTTCACTCATAGAGTGTGAAACTTCTACATTGGAACCTGTTTTAGTGAATTTGTGTGAACTAGTCCTTGGTAAGTTTTGATTAGTTTTCTAGCCTAAAATGTTTAGTTCATTGGTGTGATTTACCTACTATTTTTTTTATAATTCATTATCATTGAAATTCTTGGTGTACCATTTGATGAATGATGATGAATATTATAATTGAAATTGACATAATTGTAATTGTTTTAGACTAGTTTAAAAATGTGAAAATGGTTACCATGACGTTGATTGAATTTTTTTTACTATTTCTCATCCATGTTTTATTTTAAATGAGAATACATAGAATATTGTACAGAGAATAGTTTATAGAACACCTATGTGAGACCATAATAATTCTTTTACCTCACACCATGAGAAATTCTTCAATTGTTCATAGTTGTTTATGTAAATTTCAATATAGGGAAAGTTAAATATCCGCAATGAGGTGGTGTGGTTTTCTATCAGCTGGGTTTGGGTATCTTTATGGGGAGATTTTGATCATTTCCCCACATGATCACATGGAAAATTTTGTTTTTTTTTGTTTTCTTATTCTATTGTGGATGTTCATGTGTATGGTGATTTTTTCAATACTTGAGTTTTTTGATTTCCACTATTTTCATTGTATTATGTAATATATTTCTATTTTCCATTATTTTAAATATTTTTTATATATTCCATTTTTTTTCTTCAGTTTGGGTGTAATCATTACCTCAAATGTTTTCCCAAGTGCAAGTCGCCTAATCATGGGGATTGATAACTGACTTCGAGTACATGACATATTGAGTTGTGTACTAGTTTGAAAGGGTATTCAGGTTGGATTGTCAGAATTTATTCGGTCTCCAACCATTATATATATATATATATATCAATATTTTTATTCACATTGATCATTTAAATAATTATGTGTATCTAATACCTACAATTTCATTTTCTTCACAAGATAAGGGTACTTTTTTGAACTCTATGTATCAATATTTATTCATAAAATGATTCAAGATGGTTCACTGAAATATAATTATTAATTAATTGATTTGGTATTCTATTAAAATTATCATCAAATAATTGGTTCTATATATAGAAATACTACAAGAAAAAACCCTTTGAGAAACTGTACTTTGTATTCTATGTTTTTTCTAGAAAATTATGCAATGTTTTTCCAACTCACTGTTACTATTTGATTAAATTTAAATGACTTTTATATGATGGGTGGAACCCAAAATTAAATATCACATTAGTTAAAAATTAGGTCCCATAAGACATCATAGATAAGATAATGTGAGTTTCATTGACCATTATATGTCATATTATAGAATAAGGTCCCAAAATTATGATTACAATGTCGAGAATTATGCATTCACATAACTTCCATTATTATGGGATCATTTATGTTTTAATTTATTACTATGTTATACTTATGTACCAATTGATATGGAGTCAACTAGATATTAACTTATTCTATATATCTTATTTGGATATTATTTTATGTTAGCTTTTTTTGTTTTGTATCTCAGTCTAAGAATTCTATATCTGTAATGCCCCAACCCCAGTTACCCAGAGTCGGTGCATTATTACGTAGCATTGGCATGATCACAAAGATAATGTCTCGAAAGACCGATTAGTTTAGTAGCCTTGGAAACACTAGATACATTCATAAAATTTACATTACATCATAAAGTGAAAAAATACAATAACGTAGTCTGCATTTTCCACACTCATATCCCCATCAGACTATCACTGTATGTCATTCCTAAAATATATTTAACATCATGGAAAAATTAAAACATTGAAAGGGGTGACCTCAGATGCTAAGTAAGGATAAAAATATAGCGGATGCTTTCATAAATAAACATAAACATTTAAGGCAATGTATGACTAAAACAAAAGCCTTTTAAACTTGAACTTCAACAAAATATGGCAAAAGTAAAATGAGATAATTCCATTTACTTATTCACATGGATATTCAAATGGTCGAATAAACACATGAAATATCAATAACCACTTTCATAATGATGGAATGCATAATCCCAGACTGTCATTTCCATGTATCCAAGGCCTCGTGCCAAGAATACAAATAAGATTTTGTCAAGGCCTCGTACCAAGACACTAGTTTGTCTCACGAGACCTGCCGATGCATCGAGGAGCTATACCAGGCTCCACCCGTCACTTATTAATTTCAATTCATTCCTCATATGAACAGGTTTAAACATATCGTAAACCATAAGATAATCGTATCACATAAAACATGCATAAAGAAAACATAACATTTCCACATTTCAATCACAAGATACCAATACAACACATTGATATAATAAAAACACTTTCAAAACCATTTTCAATTCCAAAGTAAAAGAAAATTAAATCATGATATTTATTTTTCATTAAAAAAAATTTAGGGCTTGTAGAGGAAGCCGAAACTCAAATAATGGTCACAGTAGCGGAGAAGTCGTTGTCGCCACATACGTACAACAAGAAAAACATTCCTTTTTTCTTTTAGTAAAACGCTTCGTATAAAACGATTCCTTTTGAATAAACATAAAAGTCAAAGGGTTTTATACACTGTTTAAAAGAAATTTGTGTATAAAACAAATTATGCCTCAATGAATGAAGATTGAGAAAAAGTACCTTACAAAGATCATTTTTTGAATAAAACAGATCTATTATGTGTATTCACTATATGTACATATAATGAAATTACAAATACAAGATATGATATAATAATATCATGACATAATTTGAAAGTAGGAGATTAACCCAAATAACGGAAATTGGGTTAAGGAGATCCCTTACAAAGATCATTTTTAAATAAAATAGATCTATTATGTGTATTGACTATATGTACACATAGAGAAAGTAAGAATACATGATAGGACATAATAATATCCTGGCATAATTTGAAAGTAGGATATTAACCCAAAAAATGGAAATTGGGTTAAGAAGTTCCCTTAAAAAGATCATTTTTTAAATAAAATTGATCAATTATGTGTATTCACTATAATTACACATAGAGAATGTAAGAATACAAGATTGGACATAATAATATCATGGCATAATTTGAATGTAGGAGATTAAACCAAAGAATGGAAATTGGGTTAAGAAGTTCCCTTACCTCGTGTCCGACATCACTCAACCGTTCTTTAATATCCTGAATAATAAACTAGAGTTAATCTCTAATTTCTTATGAACCCTTTTCAAGTTAATTATCCCTTTTATATCACTTAATACAATGTTTCGAAAATTATTTAGTCATTTAAGTTAATAATGTTCGTTTTTTCGATCTTTGGTACTTGAGTCAACAATAAACTTCTTATAATTACAAGTTGTTTATGTGGTTAATTATCCATTATATCCAGAATTATATTCATGATTTAGATATCATATATTTTATATATATCCAGAATATACATGCATTTATAATATTACTTAACATTTAGGGGTAAGAAATGAAATGCAACGTTCAAGGAGACGGTAAGCCGTACGTACGCATGAACGCTACTTTCATTCCTATTTCATATTTAATGGAATGATGTTAGAATTATATAAAGGTATAATATTATTCCAGAATAATATAATGTATAATACCATTTACTCCATCCTTTATACATCCCACATATGGCATTAACGATTCAAATAACTTTGAGGGGGCGGTAGTCCGCACTTCCTAAAATGAAACTATCGTGTTTACCCATAATGGAAATCATAAAGGTATGCCATAAATGAAAATTACAGAATCATAAGGAAAACAAAAACATAATATATATCATATATAAAAATAGTGTCAACATAATGGCCACCATGAGAGGTGTTAAAACAATATTGAACAATCATCGTTTTGTGAGGCCGAAATTTACCAACCCCAGAAACAGTATGTTCTTTAACCATTAGATAATGGTGTGTGTAAGTGTAAATCAAATACTTTTCATAAAAATATTCTAGTATATTGAAAATACTAGTTTTGTTACAAAATAAATAAATAAAAGGAGTTTAAGGGGTTGGAGAAGCAAAATAAAACAAAATAACATAAGAGAAGACATTACCTTAAAATCGGGTAACTCTTTTTTGATTTGAGCCAAAGGCTTCCTTGGGAAGAATTCTGCCCAAAGAGAGGCTTCTAGGAGTAAGATAGGGAAGTTGAGAGAGTATTTGGGTAGAGTTTGGTTGAGCCAAAAGGATTTGAAGGTATGAATAAGGTGGTAGTGGTGGGGGCCTTTTATAAGATGAGAGGAGGGGCACTCTTGTAATGTCATGAAATGTTACTTTATTATATAATGAGTTTCGTATTTTAAAGGTCCCACACTTATATATTTCGAGGATAAGGTGATAAGGGTTCGAAATAAACTCATCCAATAAGGTTAGGACAAGTGTATGAGTATTTTCATATTTTTATAATATCATTTTTACCTTTAATTCCACTAATTATCTTTAATCACGATTAATTAAACCTAAAAGTTACTATTCACCAAAAAATTATTTTAATCCCATTGAACCACATTTTACTTCCTAATGACAACCATTTATATTGGATTTTTGAAAATAAAATCACATAAGTGGTAATGTTTCATTTAAACAAAAAAATCAGTTTTTTAACTACCACTTAGTGGTTTCACGACACATCAAAAATTAATGTTTTTCTGAACAATGCCAAAATTTTACCCTAAGCTATAATTGATATTCCGAATTCAAAAATGATGTCTATTTTAAAAATTCCAAACATAAAAGTTTCATTAATTAATTTTATAATTACTTCCCACTATCAGAACAAATATCGTGTTTTTAAGAAACAATATATATCAAAAGATTGACAATTATTTATGTCCAATTTCGAAGTTAGATTAATTATAATGACCACCATTGGATAAAATGGTAAAAATATATTCTAATTATACTCTAAAACCACTAAATAGTATAATTTATCACTATCAATTATTCTAATTAAAAAAGTTGTTTTAAGTATGTTTCACTATTCATAAAAAATTGGAAGTTCTCAGAAAATTACAAAAAATTAAACATAGGATAATTTCGATATTACGAATACAAAAATGAAGTCCATTTTGAAATATAAAATTTCTATAATTTTAAAAAGTGGGTATTACTATTCATAATGGCTACTTTGATCAGTCGCAGTGTGTTAGAACTCGAACTTGCGTACAATGCAAGTTATTGCATTATTGAAAGAGAAGCGTATTGTGGAAGCTTGGGGTGTTACATTCTCCCCTCCTTCAATACATTGTGTCCTCACAATTTGAAATTTTTCTTTAAAAATAAAAGTTTGAAAATAGAAAATACCTTTGTGGAAAACCCACATCGAAAATAAGGTTAATAAAATTTAGCCTTAATAAGAGGGAAAGGGAAAAGAAAAAGTCACCACTAAATTATGATC
This sequence comes from Viscum album, assembly GCA_963277665.1. Taxonomy (NCBI): domain Eukaryota; kingdom Viridiplantae; phylum Streptophyta; class Magnoliopsida; order Santalales; family Viscaceae; genus Viscum; species Viscum album. The sequence continues at coordinate 446,249,687 of OY728157.1, read as the reverse complement.
TCGATAAAGAGAACATTGGTGGCAATTAGAGACATATAATTGGAGGAAAATTGTAAATATTTTTGTAGGGAGTGATTGAGGTCATCAATTACAAACAAGTGTACAATTGAGGGCCTCAAAGCCTTCAATCTATGTTGATTTAAAATATTATCAGTTCAACAAGATATAAGGTATTATGATAACACATTTTTTTGTTTTAATATCCCTTTACTAATGTTTAAGAATTAATTTATTCATAGAATAAGAGTTAGGTATATATATATTTATGCTTGACAAGTATAGTTTCAACATTCAACTAATTTCTACCACAAACTCATCTTTCACTCAAAAGATAATAGAAATCAAAAAATATTATATTCATCCTAATCTTATAAGGTTCCAAATATTAACACATACCATTTAGATTAGGAAAACTATTTTGTAATTACCAGGGACTTCCTGTAGGCTAGTGGTAGGTAATAAAGCCTTGTCGCACTATGGTTGTGGGTTCGATTCCTGCAGCTTTGTCCGACGTGACGGTTTATCCCCCAACCTGTAGGTCGTCCTTTTTCCTAAAACTATAGTAATATAATATTCCAAAAATAATATTCAGAAATGTTTTAACCTTAAACAATAATATCCAATGTTCAACGTAATCCATTCCAACCATTATAGTTATCCAAAATACATTGGTCCAGGCTTTCTCTAAAAGGTCTCTGAATTCCAAAATCAATTGTAACATCAGATTCCCCAAACAAAGTAAAGTTTCTCTTATTGTCACATACTAAAAATATTATTACCTTCATCATATTAAATCCTTAATGAAAACAAAAAGTACTGCAGTACAATACTATATATATATATCACATTATTCTTTTAACCAGAATGTAATCCTTCAGTCCAAAAGCACCAATACATTAATTATTCCACTTTAACTGTAGTAACAATATAAGATTGTCCTTGATCCCTTTTCCTTTTCTAAGGTATGTTTCCCTGACTCTTGAATAATGCCACATTTCCCTACAATTTTAGCATCCAACATTGATAGCCTCTTTCTTTCTCTTGCAATCACATGCCTGGTGATCTTTTTCTCCACATTTATAACAAACTCCCATTCCTTTTAGGCATGTAACGAGGTGATTCTTCCCACAATTATCTAATAATGGAAAATCCTTCTTTCCTTTTTTCCCTCTATCTGTCTCTTGTTCCACCATTCTCTTCTTCTCTTTCATTACATTATTGTCATAAGATTTAAAGAATTCCTTTTCTATCTTGATAGCACATGAGGCAATATCTTCGTATGTTAAGAAAGATTGTGATACTAAAGCTCTAAGGAGAAATGGTTTTAACTCATCAAAGATACGATCGATCTTAAATATTGGGTTATGTATATAATCTACAGCATGCCTCGCTAACCTTGTAAAGTTAGGATCATACATTGCGACATTCTCATCCTCCTTCTACCTCAGACTCTGAAATTTCATTTCCATATCTGCTTGATTTTCATGTGGAAAGTATTTTTCTATGAATATTTCCTTAAACACCCTCCATTCCATTCTTGATACTTCTTCAACTTCCTTTGTGTTTTTAATCAGCGACCACCATTGATTGGAATCCCCAGTGAGGTGGTAGACTGCCATGACAACCTTCTCCCTTTTGCTACTTCCCAAGGCGTGCAATATTTTCTCTAAGGAGTTTATCCATTGCTCAGCTACTAGGGGATTTGTACCCCCATTAAATGTTGGCCGTTGTTGCCTTATGAAGTGGTCTAACATTGATCCTCCACGTTGCATATCAGGGTGCTCCATATGAGTAAGGTTATTATTCATAACCTAAGTGAGTTTTCCCAGAATAGTAATAAGTTGATCAGCACCAGTTGTATCTCCAGCTCCACAATAATTATCGTGAGTAGGAGGGAAATCCCTACACAGAGTGTGTGCATTGATACGGTTCCCATTCCTCCCACTAGGCGCCATTTCTAAATAATGGCGTAAACTAGATTAGTTTATGAATTAAAATACATAATTCTATACTTGTAAAAAACTTAACATAAATTGAAATATTTATGGATATAATCCATAATCATAGAAATGTATTATTTGAGGAAGTATATACTCATAAACCCTTCATAATGGTATGTAAAGAAAAGTAGAATTATCCTAAGATTATCCATCGGGAGTGTCGTAACCATGAGTGCATCAAGGTCAGTTGTCGTGCACCAGTTCCCATTCGAGTCTATCTCAAAGAGGTGTTTTTGGGTTTTACACCTAGGTACATCTCTGCCAGAGCTGCCTTTACTTACTCGTATCCAGACAGGGATTTATTTATCGGAAAACTCACAAAATTCCTATAATACAAAAATTCTAGGAAGTTCTTCTATACTAATCCTCAAAGTCTATCTTAGGTGTATGTTCTCTGATTAGAGTTTATCTAAATCTAGCTTCTAAGGTTAGTACTACACTGCATCTGAGACCAACTATAACGCCCCGACCCCAGTTACCCAGAGTTGGTGCATTATTACGTAGCATTGGCATAATCACAAAGATCAAGTATCGAAAGACCTATTAGTTTAGTAGCCTTGGAAACACTAGATACCTTCATAAATCTTACATTACATCATAAAGTGAAAAACTACAATAACATAGTCTCCATTTTCCACACTCATATCCCCTTCAGACTATCCCTGCAGGTCATTCCTAAAATACTTCTTCACATCTTGGAAAAATTAAAACATTGAAAGGGGTGAGCTCAGATGCTCAGTAAGGATAATAATATAGCGGATGCTTTCATAAATAAAAATAAACATTTAAGGAAATGAATGACTTAAACAAAAGCCTTTTAAACTTGAACTTCAACATAATATAGAAAAAGTAAAATGAGATAATTCCATTTACTTATTCACATGGATATTCTACTAGTCGAATAATCACATGAAATATCAATAAACACTTTCATAATGATGGAATGCATAAAGCCAGACTATCATAACCAGATAGCCAAGGCCTCGTTCCAAGACTACAAATAAGATTTTGTCAAAGCCTCGTGCCAAGACACTAGTTTGTCTCATTAGACCTGCCGATGCATCGAGGAGCTATAGCGGGCTCCACCCGTCACTTATTAAGTCCAATGCATTCCTCATATGAGCATGTTTAAAAATATCGTAAACCATAACATAATCGTATCACATAAAACATGCATAAAGGAAACATAACATTTCCACATTTCAATCACAAGATATCAATACAACACATTGATATAGTAAAAATACTTTCAAAACCATTTTCAATACCAAAATAAAAGAAAATTAAAACTTGATATTTATTTTTCATTTAAAAAAACTTATGTCTTGTAGAGGAAGCCGAAACTCAAATAATGGTCATGACGGTAGAGAAGTCATTGTTGTCGCATACGTAAAACAAGAAAAACATTCCTTTTTGTCTTTTAGTAAAACACTTCGTATAAAAAGATTCCTTTTGAATTAATGTAAAATTCAACGGGGTTTATACACCATATAAAAGAAATTTGTTTATAAAACCAAATATGCCTCAATGAATGGAGATTGAGACAGAGTACCTTACAAAGATAATTTTTTAAATAAAACAGATCTATTATGTGTAGTCACTACAAGTACACATAATGAAATTACAAATACAAGATAGGATATAATAATATCATGAAATAATTTGAAATTAGGAGATTAACCCTAAGAATGGAAATTGGGTTAAGAAGTTCCCTTACAAAGGTCATTTTTTAAATAAAATACATATATTATGTTTATTCACTATAAGTACACATAGAGAATGTAAGAATACAAGATAGGACATAATAATATCATGACATAATTTGAAAGTAGGAGATTAACCCAAAGAATGAAAATTGGGTTAAGATGTTCCCTTACAAAGATAATTTATTAAATAAAATAGATCTATTATGTTTATTCACTATAAGTACACATAGATAAATTAATAATACAAGATATGACATAATAATATCATGGAATAATTTGAAAGTAGGAGATTAACCCAAAGAATGGAAATTGGGTTAAAAAGTTCCCTTACCTCGTGTCCGACTTCACTCGACTGTTCATTAATCTCCTGAATAATAAACTATAGTTAATCTCTACTTGCTCATGAACCATTTTCAAGTTCATTATCCCTTTTATATCACTTATTACAATGTTACGAAAATTATGTAGTCATTTAAGTTTATAACGTTCGTTTTGTAGATCTTTGGTACTTGAGTCAACAATAAACTTCTTATAATTACAAGTTGTTTATGTGGTGAATTATCCATTATATAAAGAATTATATTCATGATTTATATATCATATATATCATATATATCCAGTATATAAATGCATTTATAATATTACATATCATTTAGAGGTAATAAATGAAATGCACCGTTCATTGAGACAGTAAGCCGTACGTACGCATGAATGTTACTTTCATTCATATTTCATATTTAATGGAATGAAGTTATAATTATATAAAGGTATAATATAATTCCAGTGTAATATAATGTATAATACCATTTACTCCAACCTTTATACATCCCACATATGGCATTAACGATTCAAATCACTTTGAGGGGGTGGTAGTCCGCACTTCCTAAAAAACATTATCGCGTTTACCCATAATAGAAATCATAAAGGTATGCCATAAATGAAAATTAAATAATCATAAGGAAAACAAAAAAAAAATATATATCATATAGAAAAATAGTTTCATCATAATGGCCACCATGAGAGGTGTTAAAATAAGATCAAACAATCATCGTTTCGTGAGGTAGAAATTTGCCAACCACAGAAACAGTATGTTCTTTAAACATTAGAAGAAGGTGTGTGTAAGTGTAATTAAAATAATTCTAATAATAACATCCTAGTATATTTAAGATAATGGTTTTTTTACAAAATAAAGGAATAAAAAGAGTTTAAGGGGTTGGAGAAGCAAAATAAAACAAATTAACATAAGAGAAGACATTACCTTAAAATCGGGTAACTCTTTTTTGATTTGAGCCAAAGGCTTCCTTGGGAAGAATTCTGCCCAAAGTGAAGCTTCTAGGAGTAAGAGAGGGAAGTTGAGAGAATATTTGGGCAGAATTTGGTGGATCCAAAAGGCTTTTATGGTGCGAATAAGGTGGTAGTGTTGGGGTCCTTTTATAAGAGGAGAGGAGGGGCACTCTTGGAAAGTCATGAAATGTTACTTTATTATATAATGAGTTTCGGGTTTTAAAGGTCCCACACTTATATATTTCGAGGATAAGGTGATAAGGGTTCAAAATATACTCATAAAATAAGGGTAGGACAAGTGTATGTGTATTTTCATTTTTTATGAAATCATTTTTACCTTAAATTCCACTAATTACATTTAATCGCGATTAATTAAACATAAAAGTTACTATTCACCAAAAATTATTTTAATCCCATTGAAAAAATTTTACTTCTTAATGACATCCATGTATGTCGGATTTTTGAAAATCAAATCACAGAAGTGGTAATGTTTCATTTAAACAAAAAAATCTGTTTTTAACTACCACTTAATGGTTTCACTATTAATCAAAAATTAAAGTCTTACAGAACAATGCCAAAATTTCACTCTAAGCTATAATTGATATTCCGAATTCAAAAATGATGTCTATTTTACAAAATTCAAATCATAAAAGTTGCATTAATTAATTTTATAATTAATTCCCACTGTCACAACAAATAGCATATTTTTATGAAACAATATATATCAAAAGATTCACAATTGTTTATGTTCAATTTCAAAGTTAAATTAATTCTAATGACCACCATTGGATAAAATAATAAAAATATATTCTAATTATACTTTAAAACCACTATATAATATAATTTATCACTATAAATTTTTCTGATTAGAAAAGTTGTTTTCAGTATTTTTCACTATTCATAAAAAATTGGATGTTCTCAGAAAACTACAAAAAATTCAACTTAGGATAATTTCGATATTAAGAATACAAAAATGAAGTTCATTTTAAAATATAAAATTTCTATAATTTTAAAAAGTGGGTATTAATATTCATAAGGGCTACTTTGATCAGTCGCGGTGTGTTAGAACTCGAACTTGCGTACAATGTAAGATATTGTATTATTGAAAGAGAAGCGTATCGTGGAAGCTCGGGGTGTTACAATATCACCGTTTTAATTTTTTTCTCAGTTACCTAAAAAATTAATTTTAATAATATCTATGATTATCTCTATTTATAGAATTTGGGAATAACTATTTATACTAAAATTCTGTAATATATTAGTTTTTAAAGTGATATTTATATATATATTATATTAAGGACAACCAAATAATGATATTGAGAATGAAAAATCACGTACTATTATTATCATATAAAAAATAACCATGATGATATGGGTTACTATAAATATGGAATTACATTTTGTATCAGATAATGTTTTGGTATAAACAATAGGAACATGTTTCAGAATAACATTGGTAGGTAACTTATATATTACCGTTAGAAAATTATTGAGATTATTCTTTTTTTTTATATGTATCGTATAAATGGGTCCTAATTTTAGGAAAAAAATGATATATAGATGTCCATTATTAGGTTTTAGTAGAATATAATATTATTATTGAACTTTTTATAGTTATTAGATAATGGAACCTAATAATAGAAATGGGATCTAATCCACCAACCAATTAAAATTTCGGAATTTATGGTATAATTTTTAAAAATGAGTTAATGATGGTTCTAAAAAAAATATTACCCCAATATAAAAAATGACTAGGGGTGTGAAACTTTCCTTGAATGAATAGAGAAACATAGGTCCCATTAAAATCTACAAACTCCATTAAATAATTAAATAAGTCCATGACCACTACTGTTTTGTGTGTCATCTATTCCAATGGTGTGAGATAAATTTAAAATATCATTATAGAAGACCTATACTACATTTTTATTTATTAAAAATGAAGGATATGTCACAGTTGTTAATAATTTAATGATTAATATTTCTCATTCCTCATACCATATTCATAATTCAATGTTGGAAAATTAAATATAAATTATGGAGGTGAATTTATTTAGGGCGATCTTTCTGGAAAAATACTATACATAATATAAATGAATTGATATTGAAAGAAAAATCCTAAATTTATAATAAATTTAAGAAGATATTATTTTTGAGTATGTGGATAATTTCACATGTTTAATATGATATATTTTGGATTATTGATGAATCCTAGAAGTAATATCGATCGATTATTTAGTAGTTTATTTCCGGGTATTAATATATTATTTATATTTAATACCTTCTCATAATATGAAGATATTGCAATAGGATTTTCAATGACTTAGAAAAATAATGTCTAAGTCATTTATATACAATTTTCAACCTAATAATAAAATAATGGACCGTCATAATGTGGAAATCACTACTCTAATTGAAATTAAATAAGGATCATAGTTATTTATATTCAATTAATATGGGATGAAATATATATGGGGATTTATTAAGGGTATTGTTATAATTATTTAAATTCATAGAGAAAAATGATGATTCCTAGTAGTGGAATATAAAGAAATAAGAAAAAAAGTGAAATTTTTCCACTACAAGGATATGGGACAATAATATTATGAAATCTAAAAGTTCCAAGGATATCTATCCCTAAATTTCACTTGATATCATTGTGTAAAATTTTCAATAACAATAATATTTTTTAACCCTCAATATTATGTGATATAAGATACATTTATTATATAAAAAAGTTAGAAACACATTATTTGATTTTGAATAAATATATATTATTCAACTTTATACATGTTTTCTCAGAATATTTATTCACCCCTAGACACATCAAAGAACAAATTATCAATTACAAGACAGATTAGTAAGTTGATTGAAATATATATATATATATATATTAAATATTAACTTAAAATTATATTTCATGGTTATTTTATATTACAAAAAATAATCCCCATAAATTTTTCATTTTTAATGTGATCATGAAGACTGATTAGATCAAAAAATATAATAGAAGAATTTATTATAGAGTGAAATAATTATAATTGGTAAGGAATGTATTGAATTATATGTTTTCAAGTGGGTGATTTCATTACCAGGACTATTTCTAGAACCTCCCATAAAAGCTAATCACAATGAAATATTAGGGGAATAAATGGATTAAATTCAATCAATGCATTGTATGTAAGTTACCAGAATAAAATAAATTCCCATTTTGAAGGAATATATTATTGTATTTGTTAATGAATAACTAATATTTCCATGTGATATATAATTTTAATTAATTATTAAACTTTTCAATAATGAAAATACATATATTTTCCAATATAAAATTTTTTTTGGTGGTGGTTCATGAATTAATGATGTAATTAGAATAACTATATGAAAGTATTTTCACTAATATAATTATTTAAAATACGGGAGAACCTAATTTATTTTTAATGAAATATGATTTTTAATGAGGTTATGAATATATTATATAGAAATAATTCCAATTATTAAAAATAACATGTATCTTTTTCAATTAATTAATGATATATTTTATTATATTAAAGGGTCTAAATACTTTTTGAAACATTTAAATTATTTCTATATATTATTAGTTAAATGTTTTGAATGAAAATATATCAAAGATAGGTTTTCATATCATGTATTTTCATTATGAATAAACTGAAATGCTTTTCATGTTGAAAAATTCACCCCAATGTTTCATGAGTTTTTTGAATATTTTATTCTAGGATTTATTGTAAATGTTTTTTGATGGCATTTTGTGATAATATTATTGTATATCCAAGATGTTACCTGGATTAAGAAACTGATCTTTAGATCATTCTTAAGGCTTTGAGGAAAATTATGATATATAGGAAATTTTTTAAATATAAATTTTGGATTCAACAATAATCTTTCCTTCCCAAAAATATTTTCATGGAATCTATATCATTCAACAATTCTAAAATAAATGCTACAAGAGAATGAAAATGGCTGACCAAAAAAACTATTGTATATTAATTTCTAGAAAAATAATGATATTATCTATGGTTTGTTGAATACTTCTCATGATTAGTGAATTTTTTAACAAAGAGAACATGTAATGCGTAGAAATCATGTGTAAAAATGAATATTACGATATAATTGAGAAATATGAGAGGAAAATTATAGATGGTGCAGTATTGACTCTTCTATAATGTAAAGAAGTATTTTTCTTTTATAGTGATGAATCATGTAAAGGTCTTATATGTTTTCATTTAAAAAAACAATGGGTGGTGGATTATGAATATAATTCATTGAAATCCTATAGAATTAATGTTCAAATTCAAGATTTAGAGTATAAATCTGTGAGATTTACACTAATGATATAGATACATTGTAAAAAATATATTGAATTTTTTTATATATGGTGACCATAACTATATTAAATATATATTTACAAAGAGAAATTTTAATATTAGAAATAATTGATGTTTAATATTACTTTTATATTTATATTGTGTATTAAGTTACCATCCTTATAAAGAATCAAATGTAGTATATGCATTACATCGAAATATATTCAAACCATAACTCTAATAGGGGTAAACAATGATAGACTTATTAAATATGTATTAACAACATAATTGGGTTTTTTAAAATAAGAGTAAATATCAATTCCATTCCATGTAATTACACACCTTTTTTATTTAACAGGATTAGGAAAGATCAAACTATTGACATGTCCCAAAAAAAGAAGTTCGAATATTCGTGGAAGGGGAAAATACAAGAGTTTAAAATTAGAGAAGATAGGGGTCATTGGGTTTGATTATTGAAATGTTATCCATTAATACTATAGGTTAAGAGTGATCTATTGGATGAGTCGCATAGTTCAAAATTTTAAATATATCATTACAATAAAAATGGGTATAGAGATATTCAAAAACATTTCTCATACAAAAAAGTATTCAAGAAATAATGTATTATACACCCAGATGAGCAATCGATCGTGTTAAGTATTAAATAAATCATCTCAAATGGGTTATATATCATTAAACCATACCAAATTGTTAGTGGCATAATTCTACTTTGTAACTCTCAAAATGGAAACCTTGGATATCAATGGGACATAATAAAATATATAATATTTTATAACATCTTATAAATTCATCCAATTTAGAAACAATTCTTGATGATTTCCATATAGATCCTCTTTCCTAGTTATATTTAAATGAATCTATGTGGATTTATGGAACACCCTTATCAATATTTCTTCATTATCATCCATGTTTTAAATCAAATAAATTAAGAGTCTCTAGATAGAATTTACTACAGGTCCTAATCATAGTACATCCTTTGACCACTACACATATGTATTCTTTGAATAGAATTTCCAAACATTGGAGGATATTACATTATAATTTTCTAATTAATTATAAGGATATTGAGATCAATATATAAATATATATATATATATAGTGGTGTTATGAAACTATAATAGGTAACACCATATCTTAAAAATAACACCATATAATTAGTTGTATATAAAGAAAATTTGAACTTTTACAATTTCTACGATATTGTAAAAATGAACATATTGTTCATAGAACATGCCAATGTAAAATAAAATTAGGTAATATAAATCTAATAAAATACCAATTAGTAAAATTTATAAAAAAAATTATAATGAATAATGTGACCTAAACATCACGTACATTGATATTTGATATTATTTGATTATTAATCATTCCATATAGTTATTATAAATTAACAAATCATAGAGGTTTTTTGTTTTTGGAAACATAGATACATAAGTAACTTGTTCATTAAAATATATACCATCAATCACCATGTTCTTCATATATATAAACCTGATTAGGTATAAAATACTTGAAATATTCCTTCAAATAATGGGTATAATAAAAAAATAAATTGGGTTTCAAATTCATTGTAGAAAAAAATGATAGATATCAATCAATGAACATTTTAAAGTATTATAGAGTCACAATTCTGTTATAATAAAATCATGTCCATGTTCTCGAAATAAACGATTAATACCCATAAAATATCATATCATAATCTTTAAAATCATGCCATATCAATACTCCAAATTAATATAGGTGTGAAATAAATAATCCATATTAAACCACCATAACACAGGTATATAGTTTTTGAGCTCAATAAGAATATTTTACATAGTTATTCACATTATTTTCCCGAAGCAATATTCTGATTAAATCAAGAAACAATAAAAATCTCATGTAAAATTGTGAGAATATCAATTCACAAACATATCTATGAATAATAAATTGATCATAACCAGAAGACGTCATAATCACACAACAAAATGTGAATATATCTATACACATCCCATCAATTCTTATCCTTACAAAATCACAAGGTATTTACATAACATTACCAAAAGAATTATAGGGATATAAATGACCAACTATCATAAAATAATAATTCATTTATAAGAATGAAAAATATCATGAAAACATTTATAAATTCATCATAGATTGACCCACAGTAAAGACAATAAGATTAATTGACATTTCATCATAATAATAATAATCAATATATAAAAAAATATGGATGATATAATTTTATCTTGTCTCTAGTGAATAAATATTAATAACAAATTATGTTTTCATAGATTAAAACAACTTTAAAAACATCACTATAACATTTTTTTGATGAAAATAAATTTTTCATTTGTAATTATTTTTATTAATATCTAAAAATTTTAGACTATTATAAATAAACATTCATTTAAATGAACAATATATACTTTTAAATTAATATTTAAATCCAAAATTATTCATTATTATGAGAATATTATTTCACATAGTATACATTAAAATAAATTTTTTCTTTAAAACATTCATTAAAAAGTAAAATGTTTAGAAAATGAAAAAATATTACCTTCATGGTTTTTTTTAAATTATAAAATGGGATGAAAAATAACATAAGAAAATATTTGAGAATATTAAAATCATTTTCGATTATTTTTCTAAATATTTGGATATGGAATAATAAGATTCCAAATTAAGGAGAAAATAATGATAGGGTTTTTAAAAGAAGATTTCTCAATAAATTTGAGTAAAAAAGACTGTAAATTGTACTATTACATGAAAATTATATGATATGAAAACATTATAAGAAACAATATGGTTTTTAAAAGATAAATTTCAAATAATTTACCTCTATGTAAATTTAGTATATACAATCCTAAAAAGAAATGATATTATAACATTAATCATTTACCTCATGTTTCATATTTATTTTTAAAAATTATTCATTCATGAATAATAATAAAACTTTATTTTTAATTTAGTATATATCTGTTTGTACGTTTGAATATTTTTATAATTATTTTAACATTTAAAATTTTCTTCTTAAAAACAATTCTTCATTAAAATGGATATTCTAGTGAGAGATGGTCCATATTCCATGCATGTTTTTGTATGATGGATATGGTACCTTCACCATGGTCATGGTTTCATCATAAATAGAATATTAATCAAGAAATAATAATCATAATTTTTAATTAAATATAATTTTATGATAATTCAGATTAAGGGGATATGAATGACAAATTTCATCATTTTGTGCACACAATTTTCCGTAGGTGCGTATGAGTAATGATTCCATTATTAAATGGAATGAAAAAATGAAGTTTAAATTATTATTAACCATTGATATATTATTATTATATCATAGATATCATAGATATTCATTAAATATTTTCATATTAACAACTAAGAAAATTTTAAATGAAAAAAACACATCGTTTCGTAAACATAGTAGTACACATGTAAGCACGGGTTACAATATCAATTTATAACTCAATGAAAAATAGATTTATAATTGTTATTAAATAAAAATAATAGAATATTATTATATGGTAGGTAATTATTTATTATATTGGGATGGTTTGGATATTATTTAATGAGGTTAAAGAATAAGTTAAAAAAGGAGATATCAGTTAAAATGATTACCTATTACCTGAGATACCTCATTTGGATATCTTTTTCAGGATCAGAGGGATGATATTTTGATGAAACTGGAACCTCCAAAACCTTGATATAGATTATTGTAATAGGTATTTCATGGGGTTTATTTATATAGGTAGATCGATGTGGTTTTATTAAAAGTTGATTTCTGGTTTCCCCTTATAATAAAATTAATGACCCAAAAAGAATTATTTAAAATATTTAAAAATATTATATTGTTTTCATGTGATAGTGGTCCCATGTGGAAAATTTTGGGAGTCTAAAATTATTAATTATTAAATAACTAAAAAATGTATGGGATTATAATTCATTATAATCCATATAATTTGATTTAAAACCAATGTTAATGAATTTTAATCTCAGTAGTGGAAAAACTTTTTAAATACTAAAGTGTTACACATTTACTTATAAGTTTTCAATTCGCTAAAAAATTTACATGGGGTGACATTTTAGAGCATATTAATTACCCCATTTCATCTTCCAATATTTTTATGATTTTTAAACCATTTATTAATTAATTATATATAATAACTTTCTAATATTGTAATTTAATGAATTATTCAAAAAAAATTACAATAGAGAAATACAGATAGGTATATACTATAATATATACTATTTTGATATAAAATTATGATTACTAGTGGCTGCAAAATTTTTTATATGACATAATTAATTCAAAATATATTACTTTTGATATTTTGAAAATCATTTACATTGATTTTTCTACTATATAGACATGTATTTTTCTAGTGTTGTGTAAGAATTTTAGGTAATTATAACATCACTAAATAATAAACAAATAACAATAATAAATTTGATTATATTTTAATAAAAAATGTATAAGTTTTTTTTGTAAAATATTATTATCTATGTTTTAAAATATATGATAAATTAAAATCAAGAGAGTAAAATTTTAGAATATTCATTCACATTAAATAATATAACTGTTTTAAGAAAGACCAATGAATAAAAATTATAAATTTTTTATTACATGAAGATTTTTATAAATTAATATTCATATAATAAAATATATGAATTCTTAAGGATTTTTTTAAAAGAATTATTCAACAGTTTGACCTGTTTTTATTTAATTTTACCATTTACTAATGTTTTGAAATTTATCAGAAATACTATTTATATAACTAAAAAATAAAATTGATATTTTTAATAAATATGACCCTTTGGACTAAAAATAAGAAATCCATTTTTAGCGATTCTATTTCTATAAGTGAATGAAATGAATTTTAATAGAAACTAATAAACCACAATAGAAACGATTTTTTACAAAAAGGTGTTTTAAAACATAATAAATGAAATTATACATATATAAAAAATAACAATCATTCTAATGAAAATATGTAGATTTATTTAAGTTATATGGTTCATATTTAAAATAAATCATAATCAGGTTTTACGATTTATATAACAATGGTGGGATTTTAAGATACATACATTCTGGAAAAAATGTATATTGACAAATATAGAAAAATTGAGAACATGGTCGTGATATTTTTAATAAAAAAAATCCAGAAATTAGTAAAGGGTTAAAACGGCATAATTTCATCTTAAATGAAATTATAATAATAACATTTTTATTTACTATTATTTTTCATATTGTTTAGGGTTCCATTTACCATCACGATAGGTAACATAATAAAATAAAATATCATGATATATTTAAATTTCATAAGAATAATTTCATCATATAGTTTTATTTTGAACAACTTTCACATTTTCTCTTACTCCAATTAAAGAATATGTCAGATGAAGTTTTCTTTATGGAATTAATTGAATTATAATATAATAGAACATAAAATTCCTAAAAAATAATATTACATTCTTAATGTCTCAATATATGTACAAAATCCATAATGGTTATCATTGACTATCATATATTGATTGATCATCTTATGATTAAATAATAGATTAATATCTAAAACCATGAAAATAATGTTCATTCACCAAACCTATTAGGTCAAAGATATTGTCTAAATCATTACCAAAGAATAATATACAATTAATTACATCCATAAAAACTAAATAGTTTAGTAATATTTTTAATATAGATACACACATAAGTAAATCATTACATTTGAAAGTAAAAATTGAAACATATTTTTTTCCTGAATAACATTATTACCTCTTGAATATTCATTCAAATCAATAATAGTACTCATCATAGAATCCATTGGAATGGAAAAAAATATGGGTGAGCTAAAATTCTATGTATGGGTGAAAAACCTTAGAAGGTGTCACGAATAATGTAACACCCCAAGCTTCTACGGTACGTTTCCCTTCGAATAATGCGATAGCGTGTGTTGTACGCAACCTCGAGTTCTAACACACACCACAACTAATTAAACTAGCCGTTGTGAATAGTAATACCTACTTTTTGAAATCATATATATTTTATATTTCAAAATGGACTTCATTTTTAGATTCGGAATATCAAAATTAGCCTAGGGTGAAATTTTGGTACTTTTCGGATAACTTTTATATTTTGATGAATAGTGAAAATTACTAAATTTTAATTAAAAACAACTTTTTTAATCAAAATAATTAATAGTGATAAATTGTGAATTTGAGTGGTTTTAAAGTATATTTAGAATATATTTTTACCATTTAATATAATGTTGGTCATTGGAAATAATTTTACAATTAAACCGAACATAAACAAGTGTCAATCTTTTGATAGTTATTACCTCTTAAAAACACGCTTTTTGTTTTGACAGCGGGAATTAATTTTAAATTAATTTCTGCCACTTCTGTGTTTTGAATTTAGGAAAATGGATTCCATATTTGGAATCAGGATGTTCAAATTGTGTAAATAGGTAACTTTTATTTTTAGACATTTTGAATAGTTACTGTGGTAAATATTTTATTTACCATGGTTAAAGGGTAAATCCGGTAAATAAGGGTTAAAAAATAATATTATAATAATACAAAATTACCCTAAAACGTGTCCTAACCTTATTGGTGGACACATACCCGACCATGGGCATCCTTGGGTCAATTTGGGGACCCCTTGGATCCACTTGTATGTGGTAGGGACACATTATATTAATAAAGTTAAAATAAAAATAAAAATGGCATAAGCTTACATCTTTTAGAAGAACAATTTTTACATAGGGTTATACATGTTGAATTTTCGATTATAAATATTCATTAGAAAGATAAAAAGATTTCCTACATAATGATATTTTATTTATAATTTTTAGACATCAAATAATTTAAATTATTAATGACACAATAATGATGCAATGTTTACCTCATTAATAAATCATTTAAATAAATAAGATTATAATGATTAAAATATTATCTAAAACCTGTCCAATTCTTATTGGTTGATGTTATTTAGAATATGAGTCATCTTATCTTCGACCTCAATGATTTTTGGACCATTATAAACCGAATATAATTATATTATAAAGTAATACTTTCACTCTTTCCTAAAGAGCCCCTCCTCTCCCTTATAAAAGGATACCACTTCTACTCATTCCTCACACCTCTCAAGCCACTTGGCTCGTCCAAACTCTGCCCAACTAAGCTCCCCACATCCCTCTCCTCCTCCTTGAAGCTTCCCCTTAGGCAGAAAGCATTTCAACAAGTCCTTTGGTTCCAACCAAAGTGAGTTACCTAAATTAAAGGTAACGATTCCTCTTAAATTATTTTCATTTATTTTGCTTCTTCAACCCCCAAAATCTTTTTATTTCCTTTCTTTTGTAACAACACCAGTATCCTCAATATACTAGGATGTTGTTATAATAAGGATTAAAACTACACATACACACAACTCCATCTAATGGATGATGAACATAATGTTTCTGTGGATGGCAAACTAACGCCTCACGAAACGATGATTGTTCAAATACATCTTACCGCCTCTCATGGTGGCCATTATGATGGAACTGTAATTAAATATGATGTTAATGATATATATTTTATATATAAGCTTCTGTAATTCCATTTTATTTCATACCATTATTCGTTTCATGTTGTATATACATACGATAATTTCATTTGAGGAAGTGCGGACTACCGCCCCCTTAAAATGATATGACTCGTTCATACCACACATGGAACGTATAAAGGATGGTGTTAATGAACTTAAGTAACATATATAAAATATTATATTATACTAGAATAGTAATATACCTATGTATCATTTGTATTCGATTCTTTTAAAATAAAAATTAAAAGGAAGTAGCGTTCGTGCGTACGTACGGACTACCGTCTCCACGAACGCGATGAGATTCATTTCCCATCGAATCCATTCAAGTATAATTATAATTTGATGATTTAAAAATGATGTTTAAGGACTTGATACCATTCTGGATTTGAATAATATACAACTTATCTTTTACAAACATGTCTTACGTAACAAAACATACAAAACCAAACAAGTAAGTTCACACCCGAAACAGCGATAATACTAAGATATTATTATCAAATCAATATTAAAAGATCATATATGATATCATATTAATGTATATGATTCTTGTATAATTTAGTAACAATTATTTCACTATTATACAGGAGGTTAACCTACCCCAACCAAGGAAAAGTACAAGGTAAGGGTTATTTCACAATCTCTTCATTATCCGAGGTTGTTTATACGTAATAATCTACTGGGATCTCTTTATCATCCACATCCATGTTTCTTAAAAATGTATTTCAAAACATTTTTACTATTTACAAGAATATGGGTTTAAGTCATTTATACCCTTGTTTGACTTTTTATAAGAGGTTTATAAAGGAATCTTTCCGTCGTTTTCAAAACAAGGTCCTTTTTAACATTTTCGACAGAATTGAGGTAAGAATGTTTTTTTAACTTATACGGCGGGTGCGGTTATTTTCCGCCGTTATAAAATCGTCGAAGCTTTCCATACAAGCTTGTAAGAATATTTTCAAAGAAAATGTTTTATTTTATATGGATCTTAAATGATTTCAAAATAAAAGGAGATACTTCTTTAAAAATAATATTGATTTCATCTATGTCAACATCCTTTGATGGATTTTAAGATTATTTGAAGTTGATTTATTATGATACAAAACTTCTATATTGTATTAAAGGTTTTGTGATATGTTTGACTGTGGATGTGCTATTTTTATACCATTCATAGTTTATGGTGAAATTATTGACATTTCGTATGCTAGTTTTAATACGAATGTTTATGTTATGTTTAAACCTTTTCATATGGGAATGCATTGGACTTAATAAGTGACGGGTGGAGCCCGCTATAGCTCCTCGATGCATCGGTAGGTCTCATGAGACAAACTAGTGTCTTGGCACAAGGCCTTGACAAAATCTTATTTGTAGTCTTGGCACGAGGCCTTGGCTATGTGGTTATGATAGTCTGGCATTATGCATTCCAACATTATGAAAGTGGTTATTGATTTTTGCATGTGATTATTCGATTAGTAGAATATCCATGTGAATAATTAAATGGCATTATTTCATTTTATTTATGCCATACCATGTTGAAAGTTCATATTTAAAAGGCTTTTGTTTTAGTTATACATTGCCTTAAATGTTTATTCTTTCCGCTATATTGTTATCCTTACTGGGCATTTGAGCTCACCCCTTTTTTATGTTTTATTTTTCCCAGGATGTGAAGAAGTAAGTTATGAATGACCTGCAGGGATTTTATGAGGGGATAATAGTGTGGTCTATTGAGACATTATGTTGTTGTAGTAGTTTTTCATTTTATAATGTAATGTAAAACTTATGAATATATCTGGCATTTTCCAAGGCTACTAAACCAATCGGTCTTTCGAGATTTGATCTTTCTTATGATCATGCCAATGTTATGTAATAATGCACCGACTCTGGGTAACTGGGGTCGGGGCGTTACAGTTGGTATCAGAGGAAGTTTAGTACAAACCTTGGAAGCTAGATTTAGATAAACTCTGATTAGAGCACATAGACCTAAGATGAACTTTGAGGATTAGTATAGAAGAACTTCCTAGAATTTTGGTATTGTAGAGACTTTGTGAGTTTTCCGAGCAATACATCCCTGTCTGGATACGATCAGGTAGAGGCGGCTCTGGCACAGATGTACCTAGGGGTAAAACCTGAAAACACCGCTTTGAGCTAGACTCGAACGGGAACTGGTGCACGACAACCGGCCTTGCTGCACTCTTGGTTACGACACTCCTGGGGGATATGCTTAGGATAACTCTCACTTTCTTTACAAATCATTATGAAGGGTTTATGAGTATATACTTCCTCAAAGAAAACATATTTATGATTATGGATTATATCCATAGATAGTTCAATTTATGTTTAGTGTTTTATAAGTATGGGATTATGTATTTTGATTCATAAACTGATCTAGTTTATGCCATTGTTTAGAAATGGCGCCTAGTGGAAGAAATGGAAACTGTATCAATGCACGCACTCCATGTAGGGATTTCCCTCCTGCTCAAGATAATTATAGTGGGGCTGGTGATGCAACTGGTGCTGATCAGCTAATCACCGTACTGGGACAACTTACTCAGGTTATGAATAATAACCTTACCCGTATGGAGCACCCTGATCCGCAGCGTGGAGGATCAATGTTAGATCGATTCATGAGACAACAACCACCAACGTTCAATGGGAGTACAAATCCCTTAGTAGCTGAGCAATGGATATTTTCCCTAGAGAAAATATTTCAGGTTTTGGGGAGTAGTGAAAGGGAAAAAGTTACCATGGCAGTTTACCGCCTCACTGGAGATGCTGATCAATGGTGGTCATTGATTCAAAACATGAAGGAAGATGATGAAGTATCAAACATGGAATGGAGGGAGTTCAAAGATCTGTTTTTAGAAAAATAATTTCCTCGCGACCATCGAGCAGATATGGAAAGGCAATTTCTGAGTCTGAGACAAAAGGAGGATGATAATGTCACAAAGTATGAGGCTAACTTTACAAGGTTAGCGAGGTATGCTGGAGATTATATTCGCAACCCAAGAAGTAAGATTGATCGTTTCTTTGATGGGTTAAAACCATTTCTCCGTCGAGCATTAGTCTCACAATCCTTTTCATCGTACGAAGACATTGTCTCATGTGCTATCAAGACCGAAAAGGAATTCTCTAAGTCTTATGACTTTAAAGCAAAGCAAGAGAAGAAGAGACCTGCTGATCAATCTGGGAATGGAAATAAGGGGAAGAAGGGAAAGGTTGAATATCCATCTTGTGGTAAATGCGGGAAGAAACATCCTGGTACTTTCTTGAAGGGAATGGGAGTCTGTTACAAGTGTGGTGAAAAAGGCCACCAAGCTCATGATTGCAAAGGGAAGAAGGAAGCTACCAACGTTCAGTGCTACAATTGCAGGGAGATGGGGCATTATGCAAATGCATGCCCTAAGCGTCAGGAGAACTTACCTCAGAAAAGGCCAAGGGATCAAGGCCAGGCTTATTCTATCACTACTGCTGAGGTAGAAGCTCCGAAAGACGTGGTGGCAGGTAATTTAATGGTTTCCTCAAGTTTAGAAAATGCATTATTTGATTCTGGATCATCGCATTGTTTCATATCTTCCCAGTTTGCTAAGAAAATTAGATATTTCCAATTTGATTTAATAAGGGAGTTGTCTGTTAAAACTCCTAAGGGAAGTATCGTTGCAACAAAGTTTTGTGAATCAGTCCCCATTAGAGCACATAAATTTTCTTTATCTGCTGATTTCATCGTCATACCTATGATTGAGTTTGATATAATCCTCGGTATGGACTGGCTTTCGGACTATGATGCGAAGATTTATTGTAAGAAGAAATAGGTTACGATTCTTGATGATAATGATAAGGAGCACCTTATTTTTAGAGCAGAATCGTCACCACCTAATTCTTATTTAGATCCACCCCCAACAGCTCAACTTAATTCAATTATTGGGGAGGAAGAGAATGAAATAACTGTCGGTGAGGAAAGGAATGTTCAAATAGAGGATGTACCTGTTGTGAAAGAATTTGTAGATGTATTTCCGGAAGATTTACCTGGACATCCTCCAGAACGAGAAGTTGAGTTTTCTATTGATTTGATTCCTGGATCAAGGCCTATATCGAAGACCCCTTATAGAATGGCCACTGTAGAGTTAGTCGAACTAAAGAAACAACTAGAGGAATTGAGTAATAAGGGATTTATTCGCCCTAGTGTTTCTCCATGGGGAGCCCCTGTTCTTTTTGTTAAAAAGAAAGATGGATCTATGAGGTTATGTATCGACTACAGGGAGATCAATGCTATAACAATAAAGAACAAGTATCCCCTACCTCGTATTGATGATTTATTTGACCAACTGCATGGAGCTCAATACTTTTCAAAGATTGACCTTCGATATGGATACCATCAGTTGTGTGTGAAGAAGGAAGACATTCCGAAGACAGCATTTCGAACCAGGTACGGGCATTACGAGTTTACTGTAATGCCGTTTGGATTGACTAATGCACCCTCTGTGTTCATGGATCTGATGAATAGAGTTTTCAAGGAGTATCTCGATGAATTTGTGGTGGTATTTATTGATGATATCTTGGTATACTCCAAAACCTATGAAGATCATGAAAATCACTTGCGCATTATCTTGAAGACTCTGAGGAGGCATGAATTATATGGGAAGTTTAGCAAGTGCGAATTTTGGCTTCAGGAGATTTCTTTTCTTGGCCATATTGTCTCTAAAGATGGAATCTCTGTTGATCCTTCTAAGACCAAAGCAATCCAAGAATGGCCAGCACCTACGAGTATAACTGAGGTACGCAGTTTTATTGGTTTGGCAGGTTATTATCGACGTTTCGTCCAGAATTTTGCCCGATTGGCTAACCCATTAACGAAGCTCACACGTAAAGGGGTTAAATTTGTTTGGAAAAAAGAGTGTGAAGAATGTTTCGAAGAACTGAAGAGAAGATTAGTCAATGCTCCTATATTGACTTTACCATCGGGGAATGATGGGTTCGTTATTTATAGTGATGCATCGAAGAAAGGACTTGGCTGTGTCCTTATGCAAAATGATAGAGTTATTGCCTATGCATCACGACAGTTGAAAATTCATGAACAAAACTATCCTACTCATGATCTCGAGTTAGCAGCAGTGATCTTTTCTTTGAAGATATGGAGGCACTACCTCTATGGTGAAAAATGTGAGATTTATACTGATCACAAGAGTTTGAAGTATATTTTCTCACAAAAAGAACTCAACATGAGGCAAAGGAGATGGCTTGAATTACTCAAGGATTATGATTGCACGATACACTACCACCCGGGGAAAGCAAACAAAGTAGCAGATGCTTTGAGCAGAAAAGACCATGGAGTTCTGAACATGATGAGAATTGAAAGGGATCCAATTTTCATGGATCTAGTGAAGATGGACATGGGAATAACCAGGGAAGGTGAAACATCAATGCTTTTTCAAATGGTTGCCAAACCATCTTTACTAGAAAGGATTAAGAGTTCTCAGAACGATGATGAAGAATTTCATAAGAAGATTAAAGCTGTGAATGATGGGAGATTGAGAGAATTTGTGTATGAAGATGGAATTTTGAAATTCGGGAAGAGACTTTGTGTTCCCAATATACCTGATCTAAAAAGGGAATTGCTGGATGATGCTCATAGTTCCAATTTCTCTATACACCCTGGGAGCACCAAAATGTATAGAGATTTGAAGGAACATTTTTGGTGGGACAACATGAAGAGGGAGATTGCTGATTTTGTGTCAAGATGTATGGTTTGTCAACAAGTGAAAGCTGGGAGGCAACAGCCTGGAGGAGTCATGCAACCTCTTCCCATACCAGAGTGGAAATGGGACAATGTTACGATGGACTTTGTCATGGGGCTACCAAAGACTCCTAGAAGGAATGATGCAATATGGGTGATTGTTGATCGTCTTACCAAGTCAGCACATTTCCTTGCTATAAGAGAAGATCTACCCCTGGAACGTCTAGCAAGACTATATATTAATGAAGTTGTGAGACTTCATGGAGTACCCCTATCGATTGTTTCTGATCGTGACCCCCGTTTTACTTCAAGATTTTGGAAAAGTCTTCAGAAATCCCTGGATACTGAACTTCATTTGAGCACTGCTTACCACCCTCAGACAGACGGACAATCAGAACGGACTATTCAAACCTTAGAAGACATGTTGAGATCTTTCTCACTTGACTTTTAGGGTATGTGGGATCAATATTTACCTCTGGTAAAATTTTCCTATAACAATAGCTTCCATTCGAGTATTCAGATGGAACCATATGAAGCGTTATACGGAAAGAGATGTCGTACACCAACCTGTTGGGATGACGTTGGTGAAAGAAAACTTGTAGGCCCAGAACTGGTGGAGGAAACGGTGGAAAAGGTGAAAGTAATCCAAAATCACATCAAAGCAGCTCAAAGTAGGCAGAAGAGCTATGCCGATAATCGAAGGAAGGATTTGGAATTTCAAGTCGGTGATCATGTTTTCCTAAAGGTATCTCCATGGAAGGGAGTCATACATTTTGGTAAGAAAGGTAAATTGAGTCCCAGGTACATCGGACCTTTCGAAATTCTAGAACGAATTGGGGATGTAGCTTACCGATTGGCAATGCCGCCAAGTCTCTCCAAAGTTCACGATGTGTTCCACGTATCTCTGTTGAGAAAATACATGTCTGACCCAATGCATGTACTCACCTATGAGGAATTAGAACTGGAACCCGATCTGTCTTATTGCGAAGAGCCCGTCAAGATTCTTGATACGAGAGAACAAGTACTGAGAAACCGGACGACGCGTCTGGTAAAAGTTTTGTGGAGAAATCATAAGATGGAAGAGGCAACGTGGGAACCTGAGGAACTTATGATGAAAAACCACCCGAGTCTTTTTATGCAGTAATACCCTAGAAATTTCGAGGACTCAATTATTTGAAGGAGGGGAGAATGTAACACCCCAAGCTTCTACGGTACGTTTCCCTTCGAATAATGCGATAGCGTGTGTTGTACGCAACCTCGAGTTCTAACACACACCACAACTAATTAAACTAGCCGTTGTGAATAGTAATACCTACTTTTTGAAATCATATATATTTTATATTTCAAAATGGACTTCATTTTTAGATTCGGAATATCAAAATTAGCCTAGGGTGAAATTTTGGTACTTTTCGGATAACTTTTATATTTTGATGAATAGTGAAAATTACTAAATTTTAATTAAAAACAACTTTTTTAATCAAAATAATTAATAGTGATAAATTGTGAATTTGAGTGGTTTTAAAGTATATTTAGAATATATTTTTACCATTTAATATAATGTTGGTCATTGGACATAATTTTACAATTAAACCGAACATAAACAAGTGTCAATCTTTTGATAGTTATTACCTCTTAAAAACACGCTTTTTGTTTTGACAGCGGGAATTAATTTTAAATTAATTTCTGCCACTTCTGTGTTTTGAATTTAGGAAAATGGATTCCATATTTGGAATCAGGATGTTCAAATTGTGTAAATAGGTAACTTTTATTTTTAGACATTTTGAATAGTTACTGTGGTAAATATTTTATTTACCATGGTTAAAGGGTAAATCCGGTAAATAAGGGTTAAAAAATAATATTATAATAATACAAAATTACCCTAAAACGTGTCCTAACCTTATTGGTGGACACATACCCGACCATGGGCATCCTTGGGTCAATTTGGGGACCCCTTGGATCCACTTGTATGTGGTAGGGACACATTATATTAATAAAGTTAAAATAAAAATAAAAATGGCATAAGCTTACATCTTTTAGAAGAACAATTTTTACATAGGGTTATACATGTTGAATTTTCGATTATAAATATTCATTAGAAAGGTAAAAAGATTTCCTACATAATTATATTTTATTTATAATTTTTAGACATCAAATAATTTAAATTATTAATGACACAATAATGATGCAATGTTTACCTCATTAATAAATCATTTAAATAAATAAGATTATAATGATTAAAATATTATCTAAAACCTATCCAATTCTTATTGGTTGATGTTATTTAGAATATGAGTCATCTTATCTTCGACCTCAATGATTTTTGGACCATTATAAACTGAATATAATTATATTATAAAGTAATACTTTCACTCTTTCCTAAAGAGCCCCTCCTCTCCCTTATAAAAGGAGACCACTTCTACTCATTCCTCACACCTCTCAAGCCACTTGGCTCGTCCAAACTCTGCCAAACTAAGCTCCCCACCTCCCTCTCCTCCTCCTTGAAGCTTCCCCTTAGGCAGAAAGAATTTCAACAAGTCCTTTGGTTCCAACCAAAGTGAGTTACCTAAATTAAAGGTAACGATTCCTCTTAAATTATTTTCATTTATTTTGCTTCTTCAACCCCCAAAATCTTTTTATTTCCTTTCTTTTGTAACAACACCAGTATCCTCAATATACTAGGATGTTGTTATAAGAAGTATTCAAACTACACATACACACAACTCCATCTAATGGATGATGAACATAATGTTTCTGTGGATGGCAAACTAACGCCTCACGAAACGATGATTGTTCAAATACATCTTACCGCCTCTCATGGTGGCCATTATGATGGCACTGTAATTAAATATGATGTTAATGATATATATTTTATATATAAGCTTCTGTAATTCCATTTTATTTCATACCATTATTCGTTTCATGTTGTATATACATACGATAATTTCATTTGAGGAAGTGCGGACTACCGCCCCCTTAAAATGATATGACTCGTTCATACCACACATGGAACGTATAAAGGATGGTGTTAATGAACTTAAGTAACATATATAAAATATTATATTATACTGGAATAGTAATATACCTATGTATCATTTGTATTCTATTCTTTTAAAATAAAAATTAAAAGGAAGTAGCGTTCGTGCGTACGTACGGACTACCGTCTCCACGAACGCGATGAGATTCATTTCCCATCGTATCCATTCAAGTATAATTATCATTTGATGATTTAAAAATGATGTTTAAGGACTTGATACCATTCTGGATTTGAATAATATACAACTTATCTTTTACAAACATGTCTTACGTAACAAAACATATAAAAGCAAACAAGTAAGTTCACACCCGAAACAGCGATAATACTAAGATATTATTATCAAATCAATATTAAAAGATCATATATGATATCATATTAATGTATATGATTCTTGTATAATTTAGTAACAATTATTTCACTATTATACAGGAGGTTAACCTACCCCAACCAAGGAAAAGTACAAGGTAAGGGTTATTTCACAATCTCTTCATTATCCGAGGTTGTTTATACGTAATAATCTACTGGGATCTCTTTATCATCCACATCCATGTTTCTTAAAAATGTATTTCAAAACATTTTTACTATTTACAAGAATATGGGTTTAAGTCATTTATACCCTTGTTTGACTTTTTATAAGAGGTTTATAAAGGAATCTTTCCGTCGTTTTCAAAACAAGGTCCTTTTTAACCTTTTCGACAGAATTGAGGTAAGAATGTTTTTTTAACTTATACGGCGGGTGCGGTTATTTTCCGCCGTTATAAAATCGTCGAAGCTTTCCATACAAGCTTGTAAGAATATTTTCAAAGAAAATGTTTTATTTTATATGGATCTTAAATGATTTCAAAATAAAAGGAGATACTTCTTTAAAAATAATTTTGATTTCATCTATGTCAACATCCTTTGATGGATTTTAAGATTATTTGAAGTTGATTTATTATGATACAAAACTTCTATATTGTATTGAAGTTTTTGTGATATGTTTGACTGTGGATGTGCTATTTTTATACCATTCATAGTTTATGGTGAAATTATTGACATTTCGTATGCTAGTTTTAATACGAATGTTTATGTTATGTTTAAACCTTTTCATATGGGAATGCATTGGACTTAATAAGTGATGGGTGGAGCCCGCTATAGCTCCTCGATGCATCGGTAGGTCTCATGAGACAAACTAGTGTCTTGGCACAAGGCCTTGACAAAATCTTATTTGTAGTCTTGGCACGAGGCCTTGGCTATGTGGTTATGATAGTCTGGCATTATGCATTCCAACATTATGAAAGTGGTTATTGATTTTTGCATGTGATTATTCGATTAGTAGAATATCCATGTGAATAATTAAATGGAATTATTTCATTTTATTTATGCCATACCATGTTGAAAGTTCATATTTAAAAGGCTTTTGTTTTAGTTATACATTGCCTTAAATGTTTATTCTTTCCGCTATATTGTTATCCTTACTGGGCATTTGAGCTCACCCCTTTTTTATGTTTTATTTTTCCCAGGATGTGAAGAAGTAAGTTATGAATGACCTGCAGGGATTTTATGAGGGGATAATAGTGTGGTCTATTGAGACATTATGTTGTTGTAGTAGTTTTTCATTTTATAATGTAATGTAAAACTTATGAATATATCTGGCATTTTCCAAGGCTACTAAACCAATCGGTCTTTCGAGATTTGATCTTTCTTATGATCATGCCAATGTTATGTAATAATGCACCGACTCTGGGTAACTGGGGTCGGGGCGTTACAAATAAATAAATAATAATTAATATAGAATGATAAATAACTGAATGCCCATTCCATTTAATATGAAATCTGGCTATCATAATTTGATAAGGAATAATATTTATGGAAGGAAAAATAACAGAAAACACATTCCATTTAAAAAAAAATTTGAGATTGAATTGAATCTAATGATTATATCATTTTTAATATCTCATCTATAATAATAAAATAATTCACAATAAAGAAAATTCTTATTTATTGGAAGTAATGATCTTAGGCATCATAAGACCTCTCTAGTTAAGAAATTTCACATAAAGGTTTAAAACTGCAGGTTGAAACATCCTTAATGCTATATTACTGATTCACCTCATGGACTACAGATGCATCAAGGGTATATATAATTTTTCCCCTACCCATCACTAACTCTCCAAATAATTCTTAATATATTGGATAATCACGTTAATTACTGAACAATCTTCCTTTTTATTAAATATCTATATTGTTTAACTAATATTAATTCAACAAAATTTTACCATATAAAATATAAAAATTATTATAGAACATTTTATGTAATAATGATACACATTTAAACCAAATATATATATATATGAATAATAATATAAATATTTAGAGGAAATTTAAGGATAAATGATTAGAGGAAATTGAATATTTTAGGTGAATATTAATGACAAAAAATGAGAATCCTGATAGAGAATTTATTTTATTTATATGGTCAAAATGAACATAAAACTTTTATATAAATAATAAGGATAGTATCAATAGAACCCATACCCATTGGATTAAGAATAAGGTGTTGTTTTTTAAGAATAAAAATACAATAAATGGATCATTAAAAATATTTATTAGGAATGTATAATTTTCTTTTTAAAAATAACCATTTAAAAATAAAATATCACCTACCATTTTGAAAATAAATTTAATTTAAAATAATATTTTAAACATATAAATAAAGAATTATATCATTGTGTGGTAATGATAGTAGGAAATTATGTACATGGTGAGTACATTAAAACAAATATTCCTTTCACATTTTAAGTATACGGAAAAAGATCTTGTTTTGAGAAGGATATTGTTTTTAACGCTATTTTCGGGGTGCATATCTGTCTATGGGGAAGCACGGGTTGTTTCCCCACATTCCCAATTTCTAATGGAAGGTGGCATCTGTCACTTATTTAGGGACATTTTATCCTTGATTGAAACAAGATAATGGGATGTCATCTTCTCCTTCAATGGATTCCTCCTCAAAATTTGTCACCTAGTTCCAGTATCCCTCATAGATTTACGACATTATTCATGAAAATATTCCATGGTGCCATATCTTAATAGAGGTCATTTAATTTCACTACTTATATCAAGACATTCCAAGGGGTCAGGTAAGGTCAACAACCTTCGATCTGGGGTGTATTCATGTTGGAAAACGCTGGAGTGTTAGGATTTAGAAACACTGATTATAAAAATAAAACCTTATATCATTATATAATCTTGATTTTAGTCATGAAATCACTTACATTTTCATTGAGTATCTTTTCAAGTTTATATCTTTAGTGAATTGGGACATAATACCTCCATAACATTACACATTCTTATGGAGTCTATACCATAAAATCAATATATATTTTTTTCATAATATATAACATTAAAGCTTAAAACCTAATTTCAAGGATAATTCTACCATTATTTAACTTATATTCCTTCTTTGTCAGACACATCCTAATGACCTGTAAAAAACTTTTTAACAAACATGGGATGATCACAAAAAGCTCTTTAATGTATGTAAAAGAAGGAAAGGCCACATTAGTCCCTAAATACATGCAACACATGAAAACATTTTCAAAATACATACTTGTCAATAATATATAATTAATTTGGGAAACATGATAATTCCAAAAGATTTACAAAATACATAATAAAATAAATACAATAATAAAGGTATCTTGGGGCCTTATATAATATTTCAACCCTCTCAGCTACCTTATAATATGAAACCCTTACAGCTACCTTAAAATTGGTGTAACAATCGCAGTTACAGTTGGATTAACCATACATATGACCTCCAACAGACACATACCAAATTAATTGGAGGTAAATATATGTCCCACCATTCATCATAAAAAATTCCAATGATCCATAACAGAGTAATTAAACATTCATAATTTCATAAAAACTTTTCTTTTGAATTTTGTGAAACATAATTTTAGAAGAAGATTTTAAAAGAAAAGTTCTTTATAAATATCATATAATTGAATTGAGACTTAATAAAGTTAATGTAATAAGTATATAATTTGTAATTACACACTATTAAAAATAATAAAATCCTAATTCATCAAATAAACAAATTAAATACCACATAAATAAAAAAGTATAAGTTCAACCCAAAAGTTGGAAATCAGGTAAATAATTCTCATACCTCAATCTTTTCTTACTTCAAGCATGTTTAAACCAGCTGTATAATGGTTAAAAGAGTGTTATTAATATCATAAAAAACATAAAAATATTTATAATACATTATATGATAATTTCATTAAATCATTTCGTCCATTAAATGTAAGTATTTTATTATTTACGTTGTTTTTGGGTCAGTTCTTTTCATGATTTCTAGGATTGGTTCATGATTTTTGTTCTTATTTTATTGGAAGTGAAAATATAGAATTAGAATCGAGTGGTATATAAATATTTACATAACAATAAATTATACCATTTATCATTTTTAATTATCTCATGATGATGATTCATAAGTTAAAACATTAATGATGTCTGTTTAGATCATTTTAGTGGTTCTTGGATAATAACGAACTCATTTTTTTTATAAATAAAAATCATGAATAAAAAGTAATTAAAGAACCATGGATGAGACATAATACATATATTATTACCTGGTTCAACCATAAAAATGATTCACTGACCAGTCTTGATGGAATTAAAATAAATTTAAATCACTATGTACACGATGTCGTTAAATCGACACATCATGGACGGGGTTTTGATTCCTTGAATATATGGGAGAGGAGAAATGTATTGTTGAGTTTTTTTTACATTAATAAGATAAAATTATGATTATACAATATTCTGGATCATTCATGCCTCTTGGATAATTGGATGTGCTGAAAAAGAAGAAAGAAACTCAAAATAAAAGAGAAATTGAGAAATATCTCGTTAAAATCCGTCAACCTGACGACGTCCCTTAAAATTTCATAAAATAATTTTATGAGAGAAAAAGGGTTTCTAATCATTATTACATAATATGTGAAGAAATGGGGGTATTTAATGAATTATCTTAACATAATCCAAATGGAATTTAAATTAATAACATTAAATGAAAGAAAAGTAAGAAAATAAAAGCGGATGATTAGCTCCTGATATCTTCTCATTGAGATCCTTCTTAAGGGATTTGGTTTTGGACTTTTGGTGAGACCATCAGCTGTAGGACGTGAGGATGAGCCTTGGGAGGAGTATTGCGTAGAAAATAGGTATGTATCAAGTATTGATAGGTGTGGGAGGATGAAGGGAATGAGGGTGGTATTTATAGTGAATGAGAAAGGGTATTTTTCATTATTTTAATCATTATTATAATTTTTTTCCACAATGCTATGAATAATCTTAATTAATGTGACCCAAAATAGTAATTATGGCATTTTAGTTCAAAATAAGTAGGCTTTAATCACTTATGAAGTCATAAATAGTGTATTTGTCTAATAATTTGAATATACTATATTTCAACATATTTCACTATTCATAAAAAATTCATGACTTTCAGAAAAAACCCAGAAATTCAACCTTATAATTTCTCGACATTTAGAATTAAAAAATGAAGTCCATTTTTCGAAAATATTTTTTTAAATATTATTAATTTGATTTTTAATGAAAATTAAACTTAATTAAAAATTTATTAATTTTAAAACTATAACTACTTCAATATCACATTGAAAAACCAATAAATATGTCATTATCTTCAATCATTAAGAAAATTAAATAATAGTACAATTTATTATTCATTAGGGTCATATTACGATTCATATTTCTATTCATAAGGGTATGTTACTATTTTCCAAAAACCTAGTTGGTTGCATTAAGCATTAAATAACTTAATAAACCCAATGAAAGATGGAGTTTTTTTAATTCAAATCACAGAGGTGGAAAAATTGTATATAAAGGATAGAAATAAATATCTAATTAAAAAAATAATTCATTTCCATTTATTTTTTAAAAAAACATTGGGGTGTTACATTACACCTACCTCATGAAAATTACGTCCTCACAATTTTATTTACTTATTAAGCAAGTGAGGGTGCCTTTCCCTTATATAATTTTAAGACTCTCAAGTTTCTTCTTCTACCATGTGGTTTCTCCTCAAAACCTTTACCCATTGGATTACCTTATTTCACAATACATATTCCCATCGATCAAGGATCTAAATTTTTTTCTCTTCATAAGAGAGGTTCTCTTCCAGCTGAACAGCTTTTAGGCTCAAGTCATGTGATGAATCTATCACATATTTCCTCAACAACAAATAATGAAAACCATTGTGTACCTAAGAAAAACTCATAGTCCAAGCTACTTTTTATGAAATTTTACTATCCTTTTTTAGGATTTCAAAAGGGGAAATGAACCATAGACTTATCTTCCCTTTTTAACGAAATGTTTCACATATTTACAAGGAGATATTTTAAGGAAAACATGGTAACCTACATCAAAAGAGAAGTATTTCCTTCTATAATCTACCTTAATTTTCTTCATGCACTATGATATTCACATGGTATGTTGGATTATCTTAACTTTATCATCCATTTACTCTACTAATTATGGACCTATGAAATTCTTATCACTGAACTCATCCCAAAACGCTGGAGTCTGACACCGCTTTCCACACAATTCCTCAAAAGGTTCCATTTGTATACTAGAATGAAAACTGTTATTATATGAAAACTCAACTAAACTAATAAGATGATCCCATATTCCCTTGTAGTCCATTGAAAATAATCCAATAATAACCGTTAATGTATAAATCGTTTGTTAAGACTGGCCATCAGATTAAGGATAAACAATTGTACTGAAATTTAATTCTGTGCCGAATGAATTCTGAAGTCCCTTCCAAATGTTAGAAGTGAACATGGGATCCTGGTCAGATACAATGGAAAGAGGAAATATATGTATCTTGAAAATCTTTTTTAGGAACAATCGATAATGCTGATAAAAATACATTGTATCTAGAATAAAAAATAAAAGGTTTAGATTTTGTTAGTCAATCAACTATAACTCAAATCACATTGTTACCTCAAAATTTATTTTGTAGACCCACCAAGAAGTCCATGGATACATTCTCCCACTTCCACTCTGGAACTGGAAAAGGTTGAAGCATACCCTTCGGTAACTACCATGCTATATTATCCTATTGACATGTCAATCATTTCAATGTAAAATCAGAAATATCTCTTTCCATTCCATCCCACAAATAATACACAAGAAGGTCTCTATACATGTTAGTACTATCGGTATGAACCAAAAATGGAGAACATTGAGCTTCAAAAAACAAATTATTCTTTAATTGAGAATCATAAGGCACACACAACCTTTATCCAAATCATAAAACACAATAATTATCAAGGATAAATTCTAGAAACATACCCATTTTAACCAATTCTACCTTTTTCTGTAGCTCATGGACATCCTTATTCACTTTATTATTTCTATCTGAAAATTATGACTTCACTAAAACCCGAGACAAAACTGTGGTATGTCCTCACCAACAACTTCTATTCCAAAATTCAACAAATAATTAATCAAGGGTTTGTTTTCCAACTGTAACATGGTTAATGATTCATGATTTTTTCTACTCAAGGAATCTACAACATTTTTTGCTCTTTCGAGATGATAATTGATCATGAAATCACAATCCTTTATCATTTCATGCCATCTTTACTGCCACATGATTAATTACTTCTAACTGAATATATTCTTTAGACATTTATAGTTCATATATTTTTGAAATTTGGCTCTCTATAAATGATTTCTCACAATTTTCAAAGTAAAACCCATATCTTCTAATTCCAAATCATGTGTGGGATAATTTAACTCATGATTTTTAAGATGTATTGAAGTATAAGAAATTAACAGATCATTATTCATCAAAACAAAACAAATCCCCTTCAATAAATCATCATTGTAGATGAAAAACTCACCTTTTCGGTAAAGGAAGGCCAAACTAGACAATTCACCAATCTCTTATTCAATTCCTAAAAAACATCACATTCTTCTATCCAAATAAATTTAACCCTTTTTCTATTTAACTTAGTTATCAGGCATGATAAATGTGCAAAGTTATTAAAAAAACATCGGTAATAAGCTGATAATCCAAGAATACTATGAATCACTGTAAAATTTTTATTTCATGGCCATTCATAAACAACTCTTTTTGTTAGGATCAATTATTGTTCCATCTTTATTTAAAATGTTCCCATGAAAGGAAATATGTTGCAACCAAAAGTCACACTTGTAGAGTTTTCCATACAATTTCTTTTCTTTATGTATTATAAAACAACCATTAGATGTTTTCCATACTCCTAATTATTTTTAGAAAATACTAGAATGTCATCAATAAAAAAAGCCATAAAATTATAGAAGAACTCATGAAATATTATATTCATTGTATTAATGAATAAAACAGGTGAATTAGTTATCCCAAATGGAATAAAAAAATTCATCATGTACATATCTAACATGAAAGTATGTTTTTGGGATTTCATCCTCCTTCACCATCAAGTGATGGTATCTGGATCACAAGTCAATATTTGAAAAATAATGAGCTCCATAGAGCTGAACATAAAAGTCATCGATGTGTGGAAAAAGATACTTTTATTCATAGGGATGTTATTTAGTGCCATATAATCAATACAGATTCTCATGGGACCATATTTATTTTTTAATGAACAAACTAGGTGCTCCCCATAGTGAAGTGCTAGGATGAATGAATCCTTTATCAATAAAATCTTGCAACAAATTTTTCAATTCGCCAAGTTCTATTTGATCCATAATATATGGTTGTTTTAAAATTGTATTAGCATCATGAACTAATTAAATTGTGAATTAGACTTCTCGATCAGGTATGACACAAGGTAACTCGTCAGTAAAAACAATGAGTTATTCATTTAAAATAGGCTCTTCATCAATATGAACAGTTCCCTTGTTTTCTACAATATGTGAAAGATAACCTTCATTTCCATTTTTCAACATTTTCTAAACTTCCTGATATGTTATCAATTGTATGGGTTAATTCTTTTATACAAACTAAAACTGTTTCTTAAAAAAACTTATTTAGATCTACATTAAATCTCAGTATGATAAAGAAAAATCTAATCCACTCCATGAATAACATCAAACTCGACTAAGGGTCAATCAATTATGATTTTAGGTAATGTCTTTCAACATACCATTATAGAAATATTCTTATAATTAATCTTTTCTATTATATTGTCCCCTGCTGTTTCAACTACAATTTCCAGTCTCATTGGTTGAGGTGATATTTTCAATTTACCTGAAAATTTCTCAGAGATGAAGGAATGTGTAGATCTTGTATCAAACTAGAATTTAGCCAAATATGAGTGAAAAAACAAAGTAAATAATAAAAAATCATTTTATGGCTCTACATCTTCTGACGTAGTCACAAAAGATCTCACTACACCTTTCTACATATAGTATGGCTTCCTTGAATCATTTGGATCTCTCATTCGGTATAAATTTTCTTAGTGAACCATCTCGCAATATTTAAAAACACATAATAGTTTTCTTGTCAGGATTAGACATAGGATCATATTCATTACAATGTTGGGACATATGTCCAATCTTACCACATTTAAAACACTCTATTATTTTTAAAATACATTCCCCTTGGTGCATCTTTCCACACTTTTCACAAACTGGAAACTGGATTATCTTACCGTCATATTTCTTAGGTTGATTCTTACCCATCACCTTCCATCTGGACCTCTTCTTCTCCTTGTTTCCAAAAAAAATATGATCATCAGAAAACTCCATCTCTACCCTATAAACACATCAAAAAATATTCCCATAACTTTTGAATTCACGGGAGTCTAATGCCCTTGGATACCTTAGCATTAGTCCAGAGTAAATACAGTTGATTTTTCTATCAATATCTAGAATAATATATGGAGAATATCATTCTAGTGGGGTGAAGTTATATTTATACATGGAAACCGAATCATCCTCCTTTTTTTTCAATTCAAGTAATCACTTCTCAATCATAAGTCTCACCACTTTAAGAAAAATATTTTTCAAAGAAAAGACTTCAAAATTCATCCTATTATAAGGCATTAAAATCCCCTATATTCCTGATATTCTGTACCATTGGCCACCACTTATTAG
Source organism: Viscum album (assembly GCA_963277665.1). Lineage (NCBI taxonomy): Eukaryota > Viridiplantae > Streptophyta > Magnoliopsida > Santalales > Viscaceae > Viscum > Viscum album. Next base: position 446,213,885 of record OY728157.1, on the reverse strand, counting down.
ATTCACATTCAAAATGATAAGTGGAAAGAATTACATTTTGATTGTCTGAACATCCCATGACATCAAATATCATTTCAAGGGCTTTAATCAATCCTTAAACTTGTACTGGGTCATAATATCAATTAAAAGAAGGAGGGTGTTATATCATAAAATATTCCAAAATTGCCGTGTTCCATTGTGGTACCTCTAGTTGTTCTCTTGCATGGATTACACCACCAATTATTTCCCACGCTATATGATCCATTACTGTCACAAACTTCATGGTTCCAATCCCTACCTTTCCGGGCTATAGATTTGGAAGGATTTCATTCTGTCGGTGCCTCTCCTCTTTTACTTTCCTGTTTCATCTACAGACAACCCTTATGAACAAAATTTTCATAGACGAAGAAACATGGTAATATTTAAATGGTATAACATTTCTAATTAATCATAGAGTAAAATAATTTATTGTATTCCTTTAACATGATCTTAACCTTTAATGTTATCTAAACCATCCTTTGATGCCAACAATAAGGGAACAACTTTATTTCATTAAATAATATTCATTTTAGTCAATAAATTACTAAATTTTACATTGAGTATCATTTCAAATTTATATATTTTGATAATTAATACATAATACATTCATAACATTACACATTGTTACAGAGTGTATACCATAAAAATATTTTCCATTTTTTTCAAAATACAAAATATTAAAGCTTAATACACGATTTAATTGAAAATTAATAAAACCTTATACATGTCTTCTTTATTTATCTTACACATTATTATGACCTGTGAATATCATTTAAAAAAACTTGGGATGATCAGAAAAATCTTAGTACTTGATTTAAAAGAAAGAAATAGCACATTAGTCCAGGAATACTTGTAACATATGAAAACATTTACAAAATACATACTTGTCACTCATATATACATACATTGTAAAAAAAGATATTTCCACAAGAATTAAACAATACATAAGAACATAAATATAAATTAAAGGTATCATGGGTAATTACTTACATAATATGAAAACTCTCTCGGCTACCTTATAATGTGTATCCCTCATAGCTACCTTACAACTTCTATAACCATCGTTGTTACACATGGAGTAACCATATGGAAAACCACCAATGTACACATATCCAATGAATTAGAGGGAAATATAGGTCCCTCCCTTCATTATAAACAATTCACAAAATCCAGAACATAATCACAAAACATGAACAATTGCATAAACCCATTGCTTTTGAATTTTGAAAAACAGAATTTTAAAAGAAGATTTTAAAAGAAAAGTCCCTTAAAAAATAATATAATTGAAATGAGGCTTAATAGAGTGGATGGTATACGTATATAATCTGTAAGTACACATAATTCATTATAATATAATCATAAATCATCACACAAACAATTTAAATACCACATAAATAATGAAGTATAAGGTTAACCCAATAGATTGAATTCTAGTTATGAATTCCCTTACCTCGGGCTTATCTTACTACAAAGTTGTGAAATCTACCTGTATAATGGTTGAAATACTGTTATTAATATCATAAAGAAACACATAAATCTTTATAATACATTATATGATCTATTCATTTCATCATTTCACCCTTTAATTGTTAGTATTTTGTTCCTAGTGTAGTTTTTGGGTGAGTTTTTTAAATGATTTCTATGATTGGTTCATGATGGTTGCTCTTATAAATTTAAAGTAAAGCTCTAGAATTGTATTATAGTAGTATTTAATTATTTACATAACCATAAATTTTACCATTTATCATTTTTAATTCCAACATGAGTACGATTCATCAGTTAAAATGTTAATGATGTTCTTTTAGATCATTTTAGTGGTTCTTTGATAAAAATGGCCTCATTTTGTTTTATAAATTAAAACCATGTATTCAAAGGAATTACAGAACCATATATGAGACATATTAAATATATAATTACATATTTAAAACATAAACATGGTCCCATTACCATTCTTGAAGGATGTAAAAGAAATTGAAATCACATCGTCCATGATGTTGGTAAATCGACACATCACAGATGATGTTTTGATTCCTTGAATAAGTTGGAAATGAGAAGAGTGATGATGATAATTTTCAATGAAATTTAGAAAATACATAATATAAAATTTTATAGATTTTTCATTCCTTTTGGATAAATGGAGGTGTTGAAAAATAAATGAACTCAAAATAAAAGAAAAATTTAGAAATCTCTACTGAAAATTCAGCAGCCTAATAGCGTCGCTTAAAATTTCATAAAATAATTTCATAAGAGAAAAGGGTTATCTAATCATTATTACATAATATGGTATGTAATATGGATATGAATTGAAATATCCCAACTAAATGCCTATGGGAATGAAAAATACTGATATAAAATGTAAGAAAAGAATGAAAATAAAAGGGGATGTTTACCTCTTGATATATTCTCTTTGAGATCCTTCATAAGGCCTTCAGTTTTGGCAATTTGGTAAGACTAGAAGCTCTAGGACGTAGGGAAGAACCTTGGGAAAAGTATTGTGCAGATCTTAGGTATGGATCAAGGCTTTATAGGTGTGGGAGAAAGAGGGGAATAAGGGATGTATTTATTGTGTTTGAGAGGAGGTATTTTTCATTATTTTAATCATTATTGTAATATGTTTTATCCAAATTGTGAATAATATTAATACATGTTACCCAAAATAGTAATAATTGAATGTGAGTTCGAACCATGTGGAATTACATCACTTATGATGTCATAAATTGTGTATTTTACTGATAATTTGAATATATAGTATTTTACTGTATTTCACTATTTATCAAAAATTCAGGAATATCAAAAAATCCCAAAAATTCAGCCTTATCATTTCTCAACATTTAGAATTAAAAAATGAAGTTTATTTTTTAAAATTATTTGTTCAAAATATTATTAATTTAATTTTTCAATAAAATAATACATAATTCAAAAATTAAGAATTTGTAACAATAATTTCTTTTATTTCACATTTAAAAATTAATAAAGATTTAATTATATTAGAGACTTAAGACAATAAAATAATATTAAATTTACTATTCATTAGGATCATATTACTAGTCATATTACTATTTATTAGGATATGTAAGTATTCACCAAAAAAAGTTAGTTCCATTAAGCACAAAATAACTTACTGAACACAATTTTAGATGGCTATTTTTTGAAATTAAAATCATAGAAGTGGAAAAATTATTTTTAAAGGCTAGATAGAAAATATATACTTAAAAAAAGATTCATGAATTTAAATTTATTCTTCTTTTAAAAACCATGGGGGTGACATTGATGCGTCTGGATTTCGTCCCATTGTGATAGGGAATCTTGAGGGAAAAGAAGCCCATGGAATCCCACATATAAAGCGGGGAATTATATTCCATAGGAATTTTTATGAGGTTGTCCTTAGGTTCCCAGGTTGGAAATATGGTATGTATTGAGTTTAACGTCTAGCAGAGATAGATTAGACTAATCGGAACCCTGATAGGAGTGGATCAGGTGGGTATATCCCCAATATAGAGAACTAAAAGGCATTTTCCTGATGAGTGGATCAAAATGTCCAATGAAGAAGGATCCAAGGGTACTTGGGTCCCTATAAATCGGACAACATGGTTTACTATTGGCTGTGATTGAAACATAGGGATGTATTCTATATACCATGTCATGGAGATGGGATCATAACCCTTATCATATGAATGGCATAGGAATTAGGGTCTAGTTAGAGGACAATGACCCAGAGACATGCTGGGGATTACACATACATAGCATCTCATCACAAGAGGGACACCCTTGGTTGGATGGTTATGGATTTTGTGGGGTTTATGAATTGTAATCGTCCAATTGAAATCACGTGATCCCACCCGGATGTGGTGGCTCGAATAAGAATTAGGATGAATGATGGAAGGTTAAGGGTAGTGGGTGATGAATGAGATGGAACTGATGTGAAGTTGATGGTTATGTTTGTCATGAACCTCATAGAATCTTCATATGTATCCCTGTGGTGAAGAATAAATGTCCATGTATTTTTCTTGGGTTGATGGGACACCTAAGGAGGCAGCCCGTGAGAATGGATACATGGATGGGACCTAATGGAAGTTTAACCTCTAGGGGTGGATTTCATTCCCGAAACACAAGGGATCAAGGGAGAGACCCATATGGGACATGAGTGATGAGATTGAACCTCAAGGAGGCTTCATACATATCCTCATAGAAAGGAATCAATGTCCACATAGTTCAGGATGGGGAAAGGAATCAGGGTTTTCACAAAGGATAGTGACACGGCAACATGCAGGGGATTAAACATGGTTAATATCCCAAGAGTTGGTCTGACATCACTAAAGGGAGGACCATGGATGTGGGCCCTGGAAAAGGGGACACCTATATTTACAATTGTTTGGGGTTTAATCTCAGGGATTCTTCCTACGTAACCTTCCTAGGAGACAGGGATCAAAAACTAGTTAGTTCAAATAGGAGTAGCGGTGTTTGGGGTTGAACCTCATGGTAGTTTACTACGTACCCTTCCAAGGAGACAAGGATCAAAACTCTCGTAGTTCAAATAGGTTTACCCATTTTTTGTGTTGAACCTCATGGTGGCTTCTTATACACCATGTCTAGGATATAGAGATCAAAACCCACAAAGTTCAAATTGAGGCGTTGGATCAGGGTGTAGGTGGAGGAAAGTGACACGAAGATGATGTTGGGGGATAACACATGGTTAACAGCCTAAGATTGATCAATCTTTTATAGGGGAGGACCGGAGAGTTGGATCCCATGAAATGTGAATACAATGACATACTATAGATTGGGATTGAACCTCTGAAAATATTCCTAAAATACATGGCTAAAAGATTGGGATCAAAACCAACATAGTTTGTATATTTATAGTGTAGTGTCATGTGGAAAGAAAAAGGGAATATAGTTTAACATCATGTTGGATGAGGATGAACTGACATGAAGAGGTTGATGTTGATGGATGTTGGTATGTAACCTCAGGGAGGCTTCCTATATACCTTTCTTGGAACGTGTCATGGATAATAGTACACAATGTTTGGTGGAGGGGTTGGGGCTTACATGCTACGGAAACATAGGAGGGATTCCATGATATATGATTACACTAAGACCACATGGGTCATGCTCAGTTTGGGAAACAAGAGGTAGAAAAGGCCTGACTATATCCTCGCTAAACGTATATCCACGACTAATGAAGTGGGACTTACACGTGGTTTGTAGCCCAAAGAGGAAACATGGGTTTACATTTGGTTAATGGCCCATGGTTATGGATATTTTATATTCTCCAAGATGGATGCCTGATGGTAGTAAAGACCAAATGGGGAGGGATGTGGTATCGGAATTCCATGTTCCCATCTCACCTATACCCTTTGTGCACATAAGAAGAGAGGAGGAGAAAAAATGCAACCACCCCCAAGAAAGGATAGGGGATTACACCAGGATGGTTTCCCTTTCCCACAGATAGATGGTTGTTCAACGAAAAAAGGATCTCATTACATGTGTGGAAGATCTAACTCCCTTGGAGACTAGTGGTTGTGGAAAATGTCTGGGGTGTGGCACCCCCTGTATACTATCCATGGTATGGCTACGGTTAAATTTCATGTGTTGAGGATGATTATTCTAGGTACTTTAATATCTTGTAGCTTGGACGATGAGGATTCAATACTCTACCCTAGGACATACGTAACTAATACCCACCCATACATTTGGAAGGGATGGAATCAGCTATGCCATATCATGATGGGGTTATGGAGTGATCCATTGAGAGGCTCACATTATGGTGGCCATGAGATCAAGAAAAAGTCATTATCATGTCTATGTGAAGAAGCATGAGGCTATGCAATCAATTATGAATCACCTCCAAAGGGAACTTGAAATCACTTCGTACAAGCTTAGAGGTCCACACAAAAAATGGTGTGTAATGAATGATATCTCTAAATGAATTCCTTTTTGTAGAGGGTGGGTTTCATAATGGTCGGATGTTTCGTGAAGAGGATGGACCTCGTGAAGAGAATGTAATTCACAAAGAGGACGAGATTAATGATAATATAGAGATTTTTGAAGAGGATGTACTTCACGAAGGGAAAGATCTCTACAAAGAGAAACCTCTAATGGAGTAGAGATTTTCCTTTGAGAAAGCCTCTTTCTTTGGAGAGATCATTGTGAAGGCTCTATGCTTCACAAAACCTCAATTACCCCAAAGGGGTGCCTTCATCTACAATGAAAATATCCCTTCATGAAGGGAATATCCACCATAGATGGAGGCTAGAAATAATTCAAAGAGGTATGGCTCATAAAGGCCAAGTACCCTTGGAAATCCATTTGAGGGTCTCACTAAGGTTTATATGAAACAGGTTCTCAGTCGTTGAAAGGGTAGAGTCATAGTGGTTTGGAAGGAGTCAAACCATTGATTAATAGGCAACCACTATTGGTGGGGTTGTATAACATGCTGCAAATATGGGTAATGTCGTAGATAGAAGCCCCTCTATTGGCCCACGTCAGCCTCAAGGGGGTTCATGATGCCGTGAAGAGGTCCTTCAAAACAGACTTCATGTAGTGAACCATGTAGAAGGATTAAAATACAGAGGTGATATGGGAAAACATCAGACCCATGACTGGTTGTGATTCTATAGAGACCATCGTAGAGGTTTCCTCGAAAAATGGGCCAGTTATCTGGAGGTCTTTCCAAAGGAACCCCTTGTGGACTGCTCATTCTCCCTAATACATCCTTGAATCTGCTCCCTATCCAAGGAAAATTTTATGGAACCAATAATGTTCCTTATTATAATTGGATATGATATAAAAATAATTTCCTAATTTGATGGAAATATGCTTAAGATACTTGTTTGATGGAACTCATGACGGGTTGTTGAGGTGGGTCAGAAAGACAGGTGAGAATCCGGTTCGTGAAGGTCATCACATCACCAATTTGTTAAGGGATATTTATGAGGATGCCTCTCTTCGTAGGGTCGAAGGTCCCCAAGATGAGTTTGGGGTGGTGGGGGGGGGGTCACCGCGAAGAGCTGTGGCTCTCCGCCGTGAAGTCGTTGCCCATGAATCCTATATATAGGGGATCAATGTGTTTTGTACACATAGAGATCATCATGAAGGATAGTGCTTATTCCCTTTCTTCATAAAAATATACTCTTTGTGAAGGCTTTACTGAACAATATTCCTTAGTTCTATTTCTTTATGAATGTTATTTAACAAACTAGAGCATCGTGATCCATTGCTTCCTTAGAGACACATGCCGAAGCCTTGGTTTCTTCAGGGTGGAGAGGTGGCGTATGACTATCTTCATGAAAGGCCTTCATGAAGATTCTCCATGAACACATATTTTCTATGCTTTCATGACCCAAACAAAATTTCTCCATGTACAAAGATCCAATGGCTGCTCATAAGGATGGGCGAGAAGTTTGTCTTGATGCTACTAAGAGGGAGGCCGTGGAAAATAAAAGAAAAATAGGATAAAACCTCTAGAGTACTTTTGATCACTATTTGTTGATGGAGAGGCTGATGGGGGTATAAAATGAATACACACTGTACAAGAACCTTCATTTAAATGATTTTGTATTATGTGATGAAGTATTCATGCCAGACACTAGCATAGTTGAGCCCTCCAACTAGTTTAGGACAACCCCTGAGCAATACCATTAGTACCAGACCCTAGATGTGCACATCAGAAAAGAACATAACTCAGTCACAGTAAGTTTTCTATACAATCATGTTAACAGTATCTTCAACAAGAAATTTGGGAAGGAGACATTCCCATGCACGTACAGGATGATTATCAAGCCCTAGCTTATAAATCTAAAAAATGGGTGGATCACAATATGGGACTTGCACTAGGGAAACATCGTCACATATGACTGGGACTTCACCTACTAGGTGGCCACATCTTATGACAAGATTGAGAATATCATGAGGTGGGTTGGCCTGTATGAAGCAGTATGTACCTCCCAATTTGGAATCTCTCAACTGAGGGAATTTATATCAGAACTACTGAGCTAGTGGTTTCCAGAAACCAACCCTTTCCATTTTCATCACGGGGAGGTTGGAAACATACTTTGGTTCCTACACCAGATTTTTTGCATCCCATTCCTAGGAGAGATGACTGATGAGTTCCTCCCCGCAATGAATGTATGGGGGATAGGGAGTAGATGTTGCCTTCAGAGATGTTTTTGCTGAGGCTAGTACCAGAAAAAAACAAGGATAAACATAAAACATGGGATATCAACATTAAGTAGTGGTTTGGATATTTTATTAATTTCTTCCAAAAAGTGGAAAATATAAAGGTTAGACCCCCTATATGATAGTGAGGAGAATAACGAGGAAAAAAGGTTTAATAATTGAGGATCCTAGATGATAGCAAGATGAAATTGTTGGGATACAATGTCAAGACTTAGAAGCGAGAAATTGTTAGGATTGTTCGGTTTATCTCATCCCTGATCTATGGGTGGATATTTCTGGTCAGGGATTCCAACATAGGGGTACAACCAAGTACATTTATCATTGTGTCACAACTACATGGTGGGGACCGCATCAACCTGGGTATATCGGTGCTGGAAAAGTTCTACCATCTACTTCGGAACGTTAATGAGTAGAAGATGTCGATGCGGGTGTCTGGGTCATTATAATTTTTCTATAGATAGATCATGGAAAACATGGGGGGATAAGAATATTTTAACCTCATCCCTCCACTTGGGATAAATCCTCAAAGAGAAATTTTGAACATTGTGGGGAGCGCCCCATTGAACTGGGATGGATTGACTTTGCTGGGTAAGATGAGGTGAGCATAATACTTATTCTTCGACCCATTTCAATTGCAAATTGTGTCTTATACCGATGATGGAATGGATAACATTGAGAAGCGATCATATATTCTATTCCTTCTATGGTGGTGTGCTGGCACAAGTAGATTTTGAACCCATATGTGAACCATATACACCGCACTGGTTCGACCAAAAATTCCAGTGCAAGCAAAGGATGACTACACAAGTGTATACAAATGTGTGCCACAAGAATCACCCTTTCCTGATGAAACAACATTTACTGATGTTTACAAGGGGTTATGATAATATGTGGGGGGATTTTCCTCCATCTAATACTTCTTCTGGACTGGTTCACCAACATGAAAAGAGGTGGGTGGCTTTTTACCACATTGAAATGATGAACCAAGCGACTATTCAGGTCAAAAATGTGGTTCCCACACCTCTACACTAAACGAAGATGATGGGGGGAAGTCAATAATATAGAAATAACATTTTATAGTGTAGAAAAGTGATAATATAAGGGGTGTAAGGCCATGAATGAACAAACCATACATCGGTACTGGATGGAAGTGAAGTGGGAGAGGTGGCAGTGCCTGGTCCAGTGGCTCAATCTGGGAGGGCCCTGGAGGGAGGTGAAGCATCGCATGGATTCTGTAGCATCTCTCATCAAGATCCTAGGAATCAACTACGTCAATTATCAATACCCTATGATGATTTCTTCCCAGAGGCATGGAAGGATTCTGAAAAGTGAAGAGAGTACATTTTCATTAATGGCATGTGGATGAATTTTAATATGCACTGGATGTGGCTGTGGGTGCTGGGATTTGTGAATGTCAGATTCAATGCCACCCTTTCCCATGTAAGATGGTATGTAATGGAGATAAAGAGGTAATACATTCCCATGGTGACATACGGACGATGTCACATAGTGGAAGGGTGCTTTTGAATATGACTACTCCTATAGAACTAACGATGGCTCAACTAAAAGAGTGTTTCCATATTCCAACCCGTGCAGACCAATCCAGGGGGAAGAAGAAAATGTTGGAGATTTTCACCGAGCAACAGAGGGGGCTTCCAAGGGACCCGCTCATGAAGAAGGTGATATACTGGCCTTAGGGGTAATCTCTTTGGAGAATTCATTGAAACTCTAGAAGTAAGTCTATATTCCATTTCATTACACTAGGGAACCCATGGCTTATATTGATTTATCAATTGAATCTTATCTATTAAAGAGAATCTTCAATCAGCCACACACACTGATGAGGATGAAGGTGTGACAGTTTGAGGGTACCAAACACTGATGCCTACAGCTGGAGAGATGGTGGTTGTGGAGTCCCTCGATGATGGGGGAGCAGGGGAGACCTCCTTATAATCTTTATAGACCACAATAATATATAGATCAATGCATCCAAGACTCCCAGTGATGGTAGACATGAGGATAGACCATCTGGAAGACCAGGGTGAGTCTCATACTACAGAGTTTTATGCATTGTTTGGTCGGTCAAACTGGCTAACACAACCCCTACTTGCACAATTTATAGGATGGAGAATAAATTACTAATGCAAGTGGCTGGAAGACCTGAGGATCTTCTCCAAATATAGGTGTTTATCCCTATCACATTATGTGCCCTTGCTGAACTGGCCATAGTTCCCTATGAGTGGAAGGTGGCGATTGGCGATACTTCTGGGGATAGATAGTCTATCATTGGCTGGGTTGAAATCATCAGATTGGAATACAGCAATGAAGAACAACCTACGGTATACCATGCTGCTGAAATCCGGAATGCATTCTTGAATATGAACCAACCAACCCAAAGGATCAGTATGAAACAGATTCCGACGAAGCGGATATAAAGGCTGTTTGTTGTTAGTCATGTAAGCTAATTAGACACTTTATTAAAGAGACCCCATAATAATAGTGGATATTCAATATCGGTAGGCTTCATTCCTGACTGTATGAGCACTACGTTGGAGGAGTAAATTGCCAACAACCTCACTTTATTATTTTGGAATACCTCATAGAGATGGTGTGGGAGGATGCACGCATCCTCAGTGTTGTTTGGAAGTGGAGGAAGTCTGTTAATATACAAAGACTATAGGAGGATGAGCATGTGATCCAATGGTTTAGAGCATTGGTGAATGATAAGTCGTCTTTCCTCTATGTTCAATCGGGGCCCATATCACTAATGAAGGCCCAACTAGAAGAGTTTTAAGAATGTATGATGTGATCCGATGAAGATATGGATATTATCTGATCCAAGGAGGATCAGGCCCCGATCAAGGCTGATGAAGAACACCACATTTCCATCAAGGTGGACCAAAGGATAAATATGAGATAGTAGATCCTGGACTCCATGAGCCGGTGAGTGGAAGAGTTGGAACTCTCCGTTGAAGAGGTCATCCAATCTATGGGAGGGGCTGACCCTTGGGCATTCTAATTTATGATAACTCATGAACTTATATTATTGTTACACTTGTTTATGTTGGTTGCTTATAGGATTTATATTATCTATTTTTGTTTGCCTCATTTCTATCTCATTTGAACAATATCTAGCAATCAATCTTTAAGCACGCGTGGGTCGTTCCCGTTATTAGAAGCAAGGGATGACCATATTGTTATTCCCTTTGAATATGAGATTATCAACCAGGAATGAGGAATATGTGGTCTGAAAAACCGATCTAGATTTATGGGAAGGAAGTGGGAAGCTAGAGTAGATAAAATAATTCACATAACAATCGAATTTTGGTTTTCCATATTCACTCTAGTGCACAAGCGGGGTACCACCCAGGGCGTGGGAATCAACCCAAACAGAGGGGAGTAGAATCTTTAAATCTTGATACCCAAAATTTGGAATACTGTAGGGATGTCATGGCAAAGAAGAAAAACCTTTCTCCATGTTCAGAACCTATTACCCCTATTGCGTTTTCCAGAAATGGGGCTAGAAAATGAAGGTTGACCACTGACCATGTTCAAAACATTTTTCTGGACTCAAAATTCCATCCATTACTATTCTATAACTTTTTCCTAGGAAAGTTGGTGATCCATGGGCCGAGAATCCATACTATTAGAGGGTTCCTTCATGCTTGAAAGAGGATGAGGATCCAATAAAAGGGCATGCAATGAAAAGAGGGTGGCATGATGGGTTGCTCGAATGGAGTCAAACAATCTTGAATTATTTCATCCATGATGAAAACACAATAGGTGAGAACATCAGTCTTATCAGGGATCATATTAATTTCTTGAAAGGAACCCTTTGGTGAGGGCCTAGAGTGGCCTGCAGTTTTACGTCATGCCACTGAGGATAATAGACATGTAGATTAACAACGTACGATGAGGACAGAGTCAACGAATGGTCCCACATAGGGGAACAAGGCTGGGATAGCCGTATAGAGGGATAACAATCATTTGGCTAAATTTGGGAACTCGACATTGAGATGTCACTACATGTCCCGCTAGGGCGGGAATCAATCCGTATGTAGTTTTGCAAGACCCATGTAGTTTAATGTCATGTTGTAAAGACACAAGGGGGAAGGGATCTTGAAAGGGGTATGTGATGCAGTAATTGTAAACCTGACATGATTTAGTAAAGAAGAAAGTCGACACCACATCACTTTCCTTCAATAGAGATCTTAGGACAAGGGGCTGAAAAGGGGTATTTTCGGGATGGACTGGAGGAAAAATGCCTGGGTGTTCTTGCATATCCTGTGAGGATGAAAATCAAGCCGTACATAGCTTTTATAGTGTATCGTGGTGATGTAACAACACTGGAAAGGAAAAACACTCTATTAGTGAAGGTAAAACATCCCATAATTATAATGGGGCATCCTAGTCATATCCTTGGTGTAATCGCAGTTTAATGGTTTGCATTGAGGTCATGGAAACCCAGAAAGGATATGTGTGGTGTGGTACACAACCCAACCATAATGAGGACCATGCAATCTACACCACTCCAATTATTACAAGAAGGATTCTTTAGACCATAAAACATAGGTGTCCTATCATGGGGATAGACCTAAGGGAAAGTGATGGGGAATTCATATGTATCAAATGTTGATGCGAATCAAGGCATTCATATTTCATAGATTATACTTTTAATGTCATGCAAGATGAAAGGCATGGACAGTTCGACTACACCAGTAAAAATCCTACAAAAACCATTAATCTTATTTGAGATGTTCTCAATGTCGAAAACAATGAGTAGTAATGGTACTAGCATGGTATAGGGAGGCACATATTAGCGGAAATGTAATTCAAGTTGAATGGAATCCTAATATTATTTATCCACTGACATAACACACATAAATGTGCGGATGGGTAAGACCTGGTGTGTTGGAAATCCTCTTGAACATAATGGAGTGGAAAGATGTGAATCATGGAACCCGAGATCTAGATTGCAATGACGATGGCATGAAGACAGAATATAAGAGTTGACCATGTTCACAACACATCATCTGTTTCACTTTATCCTAGAATGGGAAAAAATTGGGTTCGAACACTGAAAATATTTTCAACACTATGCCCATTAGAAAATGTCATCCATTAGTCTTTGGAAACGTTTTCCCATGGTAGAAACCGAGCCATATACCCATCATCCATACTGTTAGGAAGTTCCTTCAAGCATTTAAGAGGATGGAAATCTAGATAATGGGATCATGAGGAGTGGACCTAAAATTAGGGAATGTCCATGAAAAATTCCACACATTGGGTTCTATTCCAAGATGCATTCGAGTATGCCAATGAGGCATGTCAGTTAAAAGGGGTTGAATACCATTCAAAGGAAAAGGAACTGGGGATAAAACATCCTAGTATAAGGTTTTTTAGAGGACTATAGAGAGTGTACATGACATTGTAGAATGTTCACATGGTAAAAATGTAGCAAAACCCAATGTGAATGAGGATTGAGGAGGCCTCCCATCTTGTGAAACATTCCTAGGTTTGGACCCAAAGTCAAAACATCCATGAGTTCCTATGTATCCCACTAGGATTGGAATCAAGTAATATGTAGTTCTCACAAGATCGTATTTTATGTTCATAGAACTCGGCCTAGTTTGGGAAGAACCAAGGGAGACACATGGTGTGGTTTTTACAAAACCCAACATGAATGCAGACATACAGTACACAACACACAACATGCCTCTGATTGAGTTCATTCCATGGGGCCGCATAGGGGACGTATTCGTGAAAAATGGGGCTAGACCTAAAGAAAAAATGTATTGGTGTTCCTACATATCCCATTAGTATGGGAATCATTCCATACGTAGTTCGAGAATATGGCATGGTAGTGTACCAATTCCAGGGATGATACAGTTGTGGAGGTCAGGACCATGCATCAAAATAAGTGGCATTTGATGGATCTGGTTTGTTCTTTCGGGTGGATGTGTTTTTTATGATGTGAAAATCCTAGGACAGAGAATACGAGTGTCGCTATTTGAATAAATCAATATGCATACCATGAAAATGTCATGGAGGAGAACTAATACCAAACATGATGTTCCCTCGAGCAAGGACACCACAATTTGGTTCAGTTTTTCATCATGTGTGCAGGTTGATAGTGTTATAGTTTAGGGTCATATGATAGGACCAACCCTCACATTTTAACATCTTATCGGAAAGAAGAAACATTTTAATGTCATGTTGGACCATGCAACATAGTTTAAGGACACATGGCATTGAATCATTTAGATGAATGAGGTTTTTGACGGAATGTGCATGGTTTGATTAATAATACCTGACTTGAATGTGGAAAAGGTCCACACCACACCACATGAAAATCTAGAGGATAAACCTCTGTCCGAGGGGATGGAAAAGATCGTTGGATATGGGGCTAGACTCGAAGATGACATATTTGGGTGTTCCAATGTATCTGATGAGGATGGGAATCAATTCATACATTGTTCTAGAATTTTTCGTGTAGTTTAACGTCATGAGACAAGGATTGGGATATGAGATAATAGATCTTAAAGGAGGATTACATGGTGAGACTATAAAGAACCCATTGAAAATGAGTTAAAAACCCAAACACATTCCACCCCACGCAATCTTGTAATGTCTACCGATCTAAAAGGTAGAATAGAAGATATGATTAGTTGAGTCTGAGCTGGACCCGAAGATGAAATGTCATGTAATTCATACCTATCACATAATGATGAGAATCATGTCATATATTTTTATATAAATATTTGTGTATTTTAACATCACTAAATACCGATGAGGTTGGATATTTGTTTATGGTCATAGAGCTCAGACCGAAAGAAGTGAGACTCTTCCAAGCGGGTGCAAAACTTGACTGAATACCTATTCCCATGTGACCCACACTCGATGTGGGAAACAAGGGAGGAGAAGTTGATAGAAACACGTGGAATACAATGAAGGGGGAGTGGGATGTAGTCTCAATTAACACCCACCATGTTTTCTTCTTCTTAATATGAAAACATGAACTAAGTGATAACATCAAGAGTGTCAAAATTACACTTGGAATTGATGGAGTGGAAATTCTGTGAATCATGCAAAAAATATTTAGGGATTAATGAGGGTTTTGTAATGATGGAAGATAACTGTTGACTGTTTATAAACCACAAAATCCATATCATGTGGAGTTAAATGGGAATAAAAAAATGAACATCGATAGCTTACCATATTCGCAACCCCGGACTTGTATAAAATTGTCATTTGGAATCCTTGGGGATGTTGGCCCTAAATGGTAGGAGAGCACTGAGGCCTAGCATAAATTCTATTTGGGGTCATTTCGAATGTGAAAGATGATAAAATACCAAATAAAGGAAAATATGAAGCACATAAATGGATGGAAACATGTCCACGTGGAACACAACACTCTAGGTTCTAAACAAGAGTGCCCCTAGGCATATTAGTGAATTTCCAAAGAGGTTCAAGGGGCCTAATTTGAGAGTTGAAAACTCAGTAAGACGATTCGGGGATATGGGGATGAAAAAATCTCATGAAAAAGGTATGTAGCATGGCTATCACAAACCCGACATGAATGAGGACATAAGATCATACCACACCACATACCCCCTCACGAATAATTTAGGACACGTGTCTTTAAGGATGATAATGTTTCTATGAATATGGGATAGACCCAAAGAAAAAAATGAATCAATGTTCCAATGTATCCCATGAGGATGGAAATCAATCCATATGTAGTTCTAAAGTATCGTTCAATTTAACAACAATCGTTAAGGATGAATAAAATAGGGGGATCTCAAAGAGGAATGTGAATGTGATGGTGAATAACCCGATGAGAATGAGGAAATAAGCCCTCATATTCCAAAACATTCATAATTCCTAGAGAGAACTCAGTCCATGTGTCCAAAATAAAGGATATCTGATCATGGGTAGGACATGAAAACAAACTGTTCGGGTTTTCCTATATATCCCATGAGTATTTAAATCAAACAATACATAGTTATCAAGATTTAATGAAGTTTAATGTCATGTGACAAGGATGTTGTTGATCTTACTTTATGGTCATAGATATCAAACTGTAGATTCCTAGTTTAATTTCATGTGAATGAGATAGATGGGTTGAAAGGGTGAATCACCCTACATATCATTTGGGAGACCACAGAATGTAATAAATGATAAAGGATAACTTCTGATCATGTTTGCAACATTGTATATATATCATGTGACATGGAATAGGAATAAACAATTGAGCACTGACCGCTAACCATATTCTCAACACATGACTTGTATCTAATTATCATTCAAAATCCATGAGGTCGCTGGACCAGGATAGTAGGATAGCACTGAGGCCTGGCTTACCTTCCATTCTGGGAACCTATCAGATTTTAAAGATGATGGAAAACCAGATGATGGGATGCGTAAAACGTGGTGGTACACATAAAGTTTAATGTATTGAAGCATGGACAACTGATGAAGGATGGGTTTCTCATGGGGATTTGTATGATGTGGAAAATATCACTTGATGTGAACAAGGACATAGGGTCCATATCACATGACACGTTCGTAATTGAGAACTTGGGCCATAGGGCCAGAAAGTTCATGGGACATAAGTCATCGCCACAAATGGAATGTCCCAACTAGATTCCTTTTATCTTCATGTGGGAGGAGTGCTGAGTAGTTTTATGACCTTTTAGTTTGGATGTATAACATAGTTTAACATCATGTGGTGAGGACAGTGGTGATATTAGTGTAATTTCATAGGGCCCAACCCATGATTATGTGACCATTTATGTTAGTATTTCCTTACAAAAAAATCCTTATCCCTTGTAAGCATTGATCGGTTTGGGAAAAAGGAATGATATCAGGTTCTCCCAAACAAATAAGGGAACGTCAATGAAGGAAAGAGATTGGGTGGGGTCGATTCCAACCAGAACAACATCCCTGCTCGAGGCACAATGATGTTCTAATGGATAGCCGGTCAAAATGAATCACTACACACAATATTTGGGACATATAGGGGTTGTGATAAGGATTGAATATGGTTAGTGACTGTGTTAAAAACACAAGATGCATATCATGTGACCTAAAATGGAAATAAAAAAATTAGTTTTGACCACTTAACCGTAGTCAAAATGTGGGACTCATATCAAAGTTTCATTCAAGACCCTCAAGGACGTTGGCCCAAAATGTTTGGTGATCCATAAGGTTGAGCATCCGTAACATTCTGGGGTCCTTTTGGATGTTATTTTTGATGATGTACCAAATAAAGGGGATGTGTGATGTGTGAATATGATTGTGCAGCATAAAATCATGCGACAAAGACGGAAGAGGCGGAGATCTCCCTGGAGGGGTATACATGGTGCAGTCCTAATAAAACTGACCTTAATGTAGGAAAAAAGAGTTGCACCACACCATGTGTTTTGTGAAACATCTACAAAAAGAGGTTGGACCTAACGTTGGATCTTGATGTTTGGGTCGAGGCCCAAATACATAATTTATGCTCACAGTTTAATAATAAGAAGGATGAAAATGTAGTTTAATGTCATGCAGGATGGGTGTTTGGTTATTTTAAATTCTTTCATCAAAGGTGTATCAAACAGTTTAATATTCTGTGGTGAATATGGGGATATCTAAAATCATAGGGGTTTGTTCAAGATAAATATTTTAAGAGGAATTAAGCACTGGTGGGAGTATCAATACGCTCACCATACATAGTGACTTGGGAGTACATACCATTGGGGTAAACTTTGTGAATGTTGTAAGGTACTTCCCATTTTGGCTCTAGTTGGGCTAGTTTCCGACTATGTATCATTATCATTATTAGGGCCAAAACCGAGTCACCTTGTAAAAAATATCTGCGGTGAACACTCTAGTTTAATAATATTGTTATCTTATTCTGATGCCTCTCCTGATTCGGCAGGGCACATAGCCTGTTCTCATCGTGATTTTCTTTTTTAGATAGATGTATTTCAACTACCTTATCTAGTGTTTGCTAATCATATACAATAATGGGAAATAAAGGCCACTAAATCTATATGGGTAATACTTTAGGCTCCCCATACACCGGGTAATATATGGACACATGAGTGGAATTAAGAGTCGTAGTCAAATAATCCTAGAGATCATTGTGGAGTTTATACTAAAATCTCTTCTTGTTCTGACCAACCATCTTCTACAAAATACGAGAGAGGGTTTTATTTAATGCCTCGATCTTCCAATAATATTGTGCATGATAGTTGGAGGTATGGTTAGATTAGATGTTGTACTTGGCGTACAACTTCTTCAGTTCGGCTACCGGAAAGTTGGTGTCATTATCAGTGAGGACGGGTTCAGGGAACCTAAATTGATAGATGATATTGGAACTCAAGAACTCAACGATAGTAAAATCCTTGCCTTCTTTTATCAGAGAAAACATTACCCATAAGGAATCGAAATCCATAGTAGTTTGGATTAACCTCCACTGGTGAGCTGTCGCCAATGGATATGGTCCACGACATCGAGTCCCCAGACTGTGAAGGGAAAAGAGTATTTGCTAGTGTGGAGAGGTTATGGAATCATATGGTCGAATATTAATATGGATTTTGAACACATGGAACCTCTTGTGGAACATAATATAGTTACTGATCATAGTATCCCAAAAGTATCATAATCTTTGGATCTAGTGAGAGAGTTTCATCATTGTCTGATGATCCCAACTAGAACTGTCATGTTTCCCCTACATAAACTACGAAATCTCACATCCCTGAATGTAATGGGGGAGAATCCCATAAAATCCACATCTATAGAAGATCTTCTCAAGACCTGGATGAGCCTATAGGGTGAACTGAAATGTTTATTATTAGATTTTCACATGCACTACTATATCTATCGCAAAATTACATTGATAGATATACTTGATAAAGTGGTTCCTCCAGTCAGGATTCACTTCCAACACTGTGGTAGGGGGACCTGGGGGTCCTCACGTGAAGGAACCTATGGTAAGGTGGCATACCAATGGGCTATCATCATCATACAGAGTAACGAGAGCAATGTCTCTCTGATGAACCACAAGAGTAATCAACTCATCATTGTTAGGATCTAAAAGAGATATGGCCAAGGCATCATCTAGACTGTTCTTTGAATGGGGGACCTGGGTAACTTTTAGTTGAGATGGTAACTTGGCCATCAATTGGTGGGTATATTCTATTAGTGGCACATGCTCCAGCTCTCTGAAGACGTAGTAACCACTGATTTTCTTTATGACTAGTTCGGAGTTCCCATTAACTTGAAAGTGTAGAACATCAATCTCGAGGGCCATCTCATGGAAATTAATGTGAACCTAGTACTCTACGTCATTGTTGGTACAACCATATGAAAATAGGAATGAACATGGTAGAATAGCTAGATCAGACGTGAAAAAGATGATATGTATACCCACTCCGTTGAGTCTGGGATAATTGAGTCTTCTGCCAGTGGGGCATCAATAATCACCATCAAAATGAATTTACAAACACAAAATGGCTTGATTTACAGGGATAATTTCTTCATACAAAAAATAAATATACAGTAACTGGTCTGTTGGAGATGAATGTGTGGTAAGAAATTCTTCCGATACATGCCCCTTGATAGGCTTCTGGGACAAAACATGATGTCGAATTGTTGGAGGATCACTACCCATTAAGCTAGGTAGCTGGTCAACATGGGCAATTTCATGAAGCATTTCAGCATATCCACTTGGGACACCAGCTATATCTAATAGTGCAGCAAGTAAGGTCACAATTTTTGCATCACGAATATAAGCGCAAGAAATCTCTTCTTGATAAAAGAGTATGTAGACTTCTTATTGCCGAGCATGCAACAAAGGTAGTATAAAATGTTCTTCATTCCCTCATTGTTCTTCTGGGTGACAATGGCATTGGGAGATCATTCTATAGTGGTCACATAAAGGACTAGTGTATTTTAAAAAATGGGTGGCATCAAAACTAGAAACCGTAATAAGTACTTCTTAATCTCCTCAAATGAAATGTGACACTCTTCATCCCACAGATAATCGACACCATCCATCATGAGATGGGAAAAGTGATTAAACTTACCTACCATATTTACAATGAATTTTTGTATATAGTCTATGTTTTCATTAAACCCCCAAAGCTCCCAAATTTTTCCTAGGTAAGACATATAAATGTTGAACTTTATATCATATAGATTGATCTTGATGCCTCTATATATGAGAATGGAGCTGAAAAAAACATTCCATAGGTGACCCTCAAGGTGTATTTCAAGGGGGTTATCTTCATATGGTGGGATTGGAGGAAACCGTAAACATTCTAGATATATTTATGATGGTCCTAGGACTAGTAATATTTGAACACAGAATAACCCACCTAGAATTCCACCAATTCCTTGTGGATCGGCTTAAATATGAGACACATGGAATTCTGATAGTTTTCCCCAATGTTCTATAGACATAAAGGAATTACCTAGTAAGATAATGTACCCTATGGTGCCCTAATGGAAATGTGATCTTTATCCTCAGGGGAAATTAGAATTTGGTTATACTCAGAATAACGATCCATAAAGGATAGATATTGGAACCCCACAATGGGAATCAATCAATAGTTCCTTCATAGGAAGGGGAATGTATTCTTACGGACATTGATGGTTGAGATCCTAGAAGTCGATGTTGAATCTGATTTTTAAATTCATAATCATGATAAGAACAATGTTATCCTAATGATCTGGGGTACCGGGCATCCATAATGGAATTGTATCTAATGAGCATATCAGTCTTGACCTCTACCATGGAACCTTGAGAATGATGCATCTTTCTGGGAGGATATTTGAACCAACGATGATTTTTTAGAAGACTGATAATGTGGATGACGACCTATGGATCTAGTCATGGAATCTCATCATAACTATAGGAAAAAACATCACGATTATGCTTCCAGATTTCCACAAAGCATTGTTTCTATTCTACAGGCATAGAGGTGATGATCAATGCGAGTTTCAGATCCGTCTCATCATCAAGGTTCAACTGTACCAATTCTTCAATTGTGGTGGAGACTCCATCCTCGAATGCGGGAGGAGCATCTTGAAAATTAAATTATTCACTCACAAATGGTGGTTCTTTGGTGGGATAAAACTCTTCCATGTTGACAGATCCTGGTGGGACATTTTTGTTAGCCTGAGAAGCGGTGGACATTGCATCAGGGATCTCTTGTACTACTATGACCATGGAAATGAATGTTGTCAACCCGATCCCATCTAGTCTTCGACCCAAGGGGTCTTTCATGATGAAATCAAAGCAATTGTGGCTCATCGTCTTGTGACGGTGTATCACAGACCACTAAAACAAGCAATTATGATGTATTACCATTTCCATGGGGCAGACATCTTGATACCTAATGGGTGTTCGGGGCCCTAGAATCACCCAATATTGATTTGTATATGAATATACGGTGATCTTTAGAGGTTTCATAGACTTGGGAATGTGCTTCCACATCATTCTAAAAAAAAGAAAACATTGCCCAAAATCCATGGTCGTGGCCTCCAATAAATGGATCGGGAAACTATAGGAATAATCCATGTCTATCAATGGGTCAGTCATTGTCGTAGTGCCTACTAACTAATTAGCAAGAATTTTATTGTTCTTTCTCTTATAATAGTATGAATCAATGTATCAGGCTTCATAAGATGCAAAGGGAGACTCATCACTGTTGATTATTATACTCTACCATTAAAGTGGTACTTAAGGAATTGGTGGTATGAAGAATGGAATATCACGTGTATGTGGACCCATGTCCTACCCATCAATACGTTGTTGGAGGTGTATAGATTAACAACCCTAAACTTTGTGATGGAAAGAAGCCCACCGAACTTGGTCTTTAGGTGGAACATACCAACTGGTGTCTATTTCATCCTATAATAACCTAGAATTTTAAAGTCAGTAGGACTCAGATCATCCATGGATAGCCCCATCTTTCAGAGTATCTGTGTCCTGATAAGGTTATTCCCTGAGCTTTTGTTAACATGAAAATGACAAACCTCGATGATGTTGAATTGGATAGTGATGTACAGTGGGTGGATATTCCCATTTCTGGGAGAACATTTTTCTTATCTATAGAAAGTGATAATTTATTTACATTCAGCATGCTCGACTACCTCAGTATGGAAGGCTTATATGACTGCTACATCCATATCAAACTGGAGGAGGATTCTTAAAGCCTCAGTAGGAGTAACACGATAATCTGCGATTAGGTGAAGATCCTACAGGTTAAAAGTATACACAAGAATTATAGAAGATACTTAAAAATATCATACTTTAATGCCATGTGTGAAATTCTGATGATAGGAGGTCGTTATTTGGATGGTGTTATAATAGTGCCATTTGGTTGAACCGACGATCGAATGGTACTGGGAATGACCCACTGCTGAGTAGTTGAAACACATTGAGAGACTAATTGATGTGGGATAAACGATTAGAGATGATCCTAAATATAATGTGGCTGATCATAGCACAACCATTGTGGGTCCGCCGGATCATGTAGAAAACACAGAGGTGGAGGCGGATCTAGAGAAACATGATGAGAGTGTTGTGCGTGTTGAGCTATATGTCAGGCCTATTTTCTGGTTTAAGTAGAATACAAAGCTTGGCTAGAATCACTACCCAGTGAACCTTTGGAAATCATGTAACTGCGGACCTATCGACACTGGCGTCAGCTGGGTATGTTAAGAGGATCCTCTAGGGGTTCTTCATCCTATGGAATCATGTAAGGATTTACCTACTCCACGATGTTACCCGAATCGTACCCTTTGTTGTCACATAAATAATCCTCCATCACTCGGATGATTCTAGGGGAATTGCCCAACTCTATGGGCATGACATCTCCAAGAGAATATGATGATGATATAATCAGTGGGGAACATTATTTTTTCCCTTGTGCCGCTGATTATTTCCCTTCTGGGAGAAGGAAGGCTAAGACACTGACACAAAAGTAGTGGTTGTGGGTGACATAGTGTCTACTGAAGGCTCAGGTTGAATCAATTGTGAATGGATAATACCATGGGCATTTGTGACTACCTTTTTAGCCATCCAGTTGTAATATTTTTGAGACTCTTGGTTAGGAACTTTTTTCCACTCACCTTCAATGTCACTGTTGTTATCAGGCTATATGAATACATATGCCACAAATTCTAGGGTCGTACCTGACATGAATATTTTTCTATCAACCTGGTCATTAAGATATTCTTTAAAAACATTGTTGTAGTTGAGGATTTTCCATAGGATCTGGTGATAGGGGAAATAATTTGGTCGATCAGTGAGATCTGACACTTTAGGCCACAAGAATTCTGACAACTGTTGAATTCTCTATTCCAAGGAACATTGAAAATAATTTGGGTCCTGGGACTCATTAAAATAGTAGTTATTATTTCTTCTATTTCAGAAAATTAATTTAGGAGACAAGACCAGAAAATGGGCTGGAGGAGCATGTTAAGAAGGAGAAACATGGTTATCTCTCTAAGGTGGTGGCGGTGCTTTACGCATGGGCACCTACCGATTCTGAGGTGGGAGATTTTGGGCGAGAGGTTGTGCCTGAGGAGGCATCCCTCAGAGAGGCTATGGAGATATCTCCACTATCAATAACTTCTTCTACCTTGGGACCTCTACTTGAGGCTACCACGGTGGGCTCGACCATAGTGTCTATTCTCACAAGAACTATAAGAGGAAATAGACGTGCATGCATGGCCTACGACAAGGATTCTTCTAGACACTGAGCCTTTTTAGAGAAATCATGAAATCCCTCTAGGTAGTTCTGTGTGATGATAGAGTGGATAGGTTTGGTTTTGAAATTTCCCACACACATTTTCAGTAGATTCTCCTGAGTCAGCAGCATAACAAGGGTGTAGGTGAGGCCATTCCACCAGGAAAACAATTCTGACACACACTCGTATTGACTTTGTTTTTACCTAAATAGGTATTTAATATTCATATTTTGGGTGGTATATCCGAACGGTTAAAAAACTACCTATGAAAATCCTCTTATCTGGCTACGAACCCAATGGGTAATTAGCTGTACCAGTAAAATGTGGGATATTCCAATGTTTGTACGAAACACTAGAGTTTGGTGGCCTCCTTCATCACTAGAGTTCTCAGCATGGGTCTACACCTTGAGGTGAAGTTGTCAAGATACTATAATGGGTCACCCGTCTCATAAATGGAAGAAATTATAGGGTTTATGAAACTAAGAGTGTTGGCATACCATCCACCCATGACGGATATGGCCTTCCATCAAGAAGAATTACCACATGTCGAGTGTCCAAAGCCTTGAGGTGGGAAATGAGTGCATCCATTAGAACATCTGGGTGGGGATTACTGTCTTGGTGAGGATCCTTAACCACCAGTGCTTTGGTAGGTTCTTCATCATTATAAGTAATCCCAACGTCTCGTGGAGTGAATGGTGAGATGACCTGAAGGACTATTAGGGGAATGACTCGTGGAGTGGCTAGGGGTACCTGAGATGGGCCCCGAGGATAGTTATCATGAAATTTTGGTGGATTTGGTGATTTATATCATGGATTATTTCCATAAACTCATTATTCTACTGTGTTTATGTGAGCATGATGGTAATGTTCACCTAGAGTTAACTCTCTAGGTGGTGTGTGTACTCCCCACCTACTACCCCAGTTGAGGGTTACCATAGTCTGGTTGCTTCTCTTTTGCACGGTAAGTGAGGAGTTCATTGAAAATATTTTTATTTTCCCAGATCTATTAACACAACATGACATTTTTTTGTTTCATCTCACCTCTTCTACACCGATCCAGACAAGTTAGAGGGTTTGATGACCCGAAGATGCTCGTTACCTTTATTGGGAATCCTATCAAGGGATAATGACTTGGTATGTATGGGATGACATAATAAATTTCATTGTTGGAACGTAACCCTTACCAATGGATCCAATAAGTGTGGAACCCACCATGGGGTATGTTCTCTTCAAGGATATCTATCTCATTCACTCCCTCTTATAGGTCGGCCTTGTTAACCGCGACTATACCTGAAGGCATATACTCAATATTTCCTTGAATGTAAGGTTTGCACTAGATATAACTGAAATGAAGGGTCACATACTGCCCCCACCACAGATTTGAATTTAGGGGAAGCCAATTTGATAATTATATAGAGCACTCTAAAGCTATGAAGGCATCGTTGCTGGAGGGTCTGATGGCAATAGGGTGACTCAAGATAATGGTCCATAGAAAGTGCTTCCAAGTTGGTCATACGACATTACTGGACAGTATCTTCAAATTGTTCTTGAATCTTGGTGTAAGACACAAGCTGATAAAGGAGACATAAGTGCATCTCCCATAGGGTTTGGAGAAAGCACGTAACCTCCACCTGGGTAAGAAATTATGGCATACTGAAGTTTGTGGTTGGTACTGGGCAATACATCTCTGGGAAATGGTCAACTACAAGGATATCCCACAAGATCCTCATCTCAGACTCGGGGCCCAGCCCTTGGATTCCCTATTCATCAACTGGGGATGGCTGAGGGACTCATAATGACACTGAATTGGACCGTTGATATGGTTGACTAGTCGATAGAGAATATGGAAAGCGAGATGACAAACTACCCCATCCCAGGATATCATTTAAAGTATGCTATGATTGTGTGACCACATCTTGATAAGATGGACTAGGGACCATAGATTCCCTTGTAGGGTCTTCTGTTATTGATGGTGGGTCATGATGTTGCTTATCCTTTACTGGACCCTAGAACAACTGACCATGATCTCTGCTTGAGGTAGAAAATGGTCATGTTGATGATTGGAAGGACTGCATGGACAATACTTAGAAAGAGCCCAAATATTCCACCTTTTTGATTTATCATTGGATGGAGGTGGGGATCCATTTAAACATTATTTTTGGAAGGACGTGGATTATAAGTCATGTTCTTGTCATTCCCTCATACACAGATGATCGGGGTGAGGGTTCCATTACTGAATGACATTCCACCTAGGAATCTGAATGGAGAATGGGTATAATAGATGTATAAAGCTTTTTAGTATTAATCCTTTGGAATAGGAGACCCCCCTCCTGCCACTTGATGGTTCTTTTGGATAGGATTAATTTTTTTCACAAGGAGGTCCTTCAGATGAACATATTTTGGGACGAATAAGACATTCGTAATGGTGATTCGGGGTGTGAGGAGCACCTAGTCAAATGTCAAAAGGAACACATGTAGGGCCTCCACATCGGTTCTATGGGGGCATTAAGATAATCCTTGAGAGAAATTATTGAATAGGTAGGACCTCTTCTGGAGATGGTGGGAGCATGAGAAGTACATCCATGTTTTTTTACCTTAACAGTGACTGTATGAGGTGGCCTTCATACTGTTCAAACAGTACCCATGGAAGACCTTCATGTTTGATTCCAATTAAGTGAGGAAGACCTCTTCTTATATTATTTACTAGGAGATGGGGGCCTTAGTCATTTGTTAAAAGAACACGGGGAAGACCCCCTTGATGATGGTTCAACAGGTGATGAGGATATTTGCATTGGTGACCCACAACATGAGGAACGACTCCATACCTAGGATCACGGGTGCAAGAGAACCCTCTATGATGGATGTCTGTTTTGTGGGGAGGGCCTTCTGTCAAAATGTTGGGGGGAATGGGAAAGACCTCTATTCCATTATTTGGAGGGAGGGGGGCCTACACTCTCATTGGTGGTGGTAGAGGGAGGACCTCTGTATTGGATTTCATCATCACGGGTCGGCCCGTGATGGGTGCTACCATTATCGTTGACCAAATAAATCATCATATCATGCTCATGGGGTGATTGGGGACTCGATCCCGTTTAGTTGTATAATTTTCCACGTTCAGTATAAATGGGGAATTGATGGTTGCATCAGTGGTGGAACTGGGCACTATAGACATTGATGATGTCACCCCCCAGAGGGCGTCCTCCTCATCTGGCACCTGACGTTGGCGTCGAGTAATCCAGACTAGGGCCAATGTTGCAAGTGTATAACCCAACTACTCTATATCATGTGGGTATGGGTGGTGGGGCTGACACGACTCGGTGGGAGCCCTCCATGGCATCCCCTAGGACGAGATCACAGCCGGGCTGGCCCAGAAATCCCTCACCTCATTTGCGTAATTGAGATAGTCATCAAAGTGATCTAGGGAGATTCCCCCAAAAAGGATGTAGGTTGGAATGGGTATATGTGGATCCCTTTTTATCCCTTAGGGGTGGCATCGACGATGAGGTTCAGAAGCCTCTTGGTCTTATCAGTTCATGTCAAGAGTTGGGATAATTCCTTCTTCTTAATACTGTCAGACGTGGTCGTTGATCACCCTCATCTGAACAAGTTCAGATGATGAGATTGGGTGTTTTCCCCCAGAATTCGTGGATGTGGAGGAAATTTTAGAGGAGATGTATCCACTAGGGATATCTGCACTGGTATTTCCTCGGCCCCTGAATCGGAGGGTGGGTGGTGATCTATTTCCTAACATAGTTTCTTAGGTACTCCAAAGCAGAGAGACTCAACCATTAGCGCTTAAAAGGTGGAAAGAGACGTCTAGTTCCCTAGAATAGTTACATATCCCATTATCTGTAAGACAGTTCCACATAGACTATGTCACAAAATTTGATTCCCATTGTTCAACTGCCCAAATCTCTGGTGATTTTCTTGCCTGACCTACTATTTTTTTGGCGATCCCTAGCATTGGATAGCTGGATCTGGGGACACAGTTATCCACTGATGTCTCGAATTATACTAATATACACATTGATAAGAATAATTACACATCAGGTTTACCATTTCTCTTTTTGATTTTTTTGTTGGGGAATGCATCCATATGTGGGGAAACTCTAGCTGTTTCCCCATTTTCCCATATTTCAAAGACGGGTGACAACCATTGCATACTCAGGGACATTTTCTCCTTGAGAGAATCAGGATGATGGGATATTGGCTTCTCTATCTGTGGATTCCTCCATGAAATTCATCACATATTCCAGATCTCCGTCAATGATTTGGTACATTTGTTAAACTTGTCCCTAGTTCCATATATTCATGGACGTTGGCTAATTACACTGCTTATGTCAGGACATTGCAAGGGGTCAAGTCAGGGAAGCAACCTTCAATCTGGGGAGTAGACACATTGGACATCACATGCA
This sequence comes from Viscum album, assembly GCA_963277665.1. Lineage (NCBI taxonomy): Eukaryota > Viridiplantae > Streptophyta > Magnoliopsida > Santalales > Viscaceae > Viscum > Viscum album. The sequence goes on along the minus strand of OY728157.1, from coordinate 446,185,524 downwards.
TGTCTGGATGTTGAACCACTAATGTGTTGGGACTTATTGCCCTTATGATAGGTATTCTCGAGGGCGAAGAATCCCATGGAATCCAATGTCTAACATGGGGAATTATATTCCATAGCCATGTACCTATATTTTTTTTCATATTCCCTTGTTGAACACAAGGTATGCTGCACGTTTAACATCTATCAGAGATGGATCAGACTAATTGTAGAAAAAATAGGAGTGGATCAGGTGGGTACATCCCCAAGAAGGATCCCCAAAAGGGGTTTGGCAGATGAGTGGATCAAAATTCCCAATGAATATAGATCTAAAGATTATTGGGTCCCTATAAAAGGGACTCTATGGTTCACTATGGGTTGGGATTGAACCTTAGGGAGGCTTCCTATATACCATATCTATGATATAGGGATCAAAACCCACGTTGTTCAAATGGGTGGTGAATTACGGTGTACACAAAGGATAACAACATGGAGACATGTTGGGGCTTACGCATAGATATCATCCCTTCAGAAGAGGGACACATTCGGTTGGATGGTTATGGATTGTGTGGGGATTATTCATGGTTAGCTACCCATGGAAATGTTGTGATCTAACCAGGATGTGGTGGCCTGGGTAAGAATCAAGATGGATAATGTAAGGTTGTATGAAGTGGGTGATGAATGAGATGAGAACTATTTGAAGATGATAGTTATGTTGGGAATGAACATCAGAGAAGCTTCATACGTATCCCTGTGGAGGGTAATAAAAGTCCACATAGCTCGATGGGGGAGATGGGACACCTAAGGAGGTAGCCCATGAGAATAGAAACATGGATGAGAACTATAGAAAGTAGAACATCCGGGTCAGGGAATGACCTTCCTGGATCACAATGGCTCAAGGGAGAGACCAGGATGGGACATGAGTGATGTGATTGAAACTTAGGGAGGCTTCCTAAATATCACCATGATAAGGACTCACTATCCTCATAGTTTAGGATGGTCATGGAAATGGGGTGTGAAAAAAGGACAATGAACTAAGAAAATGTTGGGGCTTACATGTGGTTAGCATCCCAAGGGTTGGTCTGAAATCGCTAAAGGTAAGACCACAGATGTGGGTCCTTTAAAAGTGAACACCAAATTTTAACAATGACTGGGGTTGAACCACATGGAGTATTCCAACATAACCTGCCTATGATATAGTGATAAAATCCCACCAAGTTCAAATAATTTTACTATTGTTTGGGGTTGAACCTTGTAACACACCATGCTTCCACGGTGCACTTCTCTTTGAATAATACAATAGCGTGCGATGTACGCAACCCCGAGTTCAAGCACTCCACGGCCTATCAAACTAATACATCGAAAAAGATTCTGTGAATAGTAATAACCACATTTTGAATTGTACATATATTAAATATAATTTTAACATGCATCTCCTCTGTTTCATAGACATAATATAAGGAAAAATTCAATTTTTCAGGTAAAAGAAGTATTTTTAACAAATGCAGTTTTTCTGCTTTTTAATGGAAACCCTTTTCTAATCCATAATTTGACAATTTTATATATTCAATTTGATGAAATTAAATTATTATTTATAAGAGGAATATAAAAATGTAGTTTGGATAAATTTTTGAGGTTTTTCTGATAACTTTCATATTTTGATGAAAAGAGAAAGATACTAAATATTAATTAAAAACAACTTTTTTAATCAAAATAATTTATATTCTAAAATTATTAATTTGAATGGGATTGAAGTATAATTAAATTATATTTTTATCATTTAACAAAAAAATACATCATTTAATGTAATATCACTTTTAAATTAGACATAAAAAAATATCAATCATCATATAGTTTTTACTTCTCAAAAACCCTCTTTCTATTTTTGCCAATGGGAATTAATATTAAATTTATTAATAGAACTTCTATGTTGTGAATTTGGTAAAATAAACATCATTTTATTGATTTGGAATATAAATATTAGCTTTATGTAAATTATTGGTATTTTTTCTAAAAACATTCAATTTTTTATTAATAGTGAAAAATACTACATTATTGTTTAAAAACCAACTTTTTTGTTAAATAATTATTTATAGTATTTAAATTAATTTTATTTCCAAATAGATACATAATACCTATTTTAATTCAATGTAATTCAATGATGTTATTTTATAATAAAATTAGATGTATAAAATTTTATTGAATTTTTTTAACGTTTTTACCCATCTCTTAGCCACATTAGAAAATTGGCATAAAACATATTTTACCACTTATATGAATTGAATTTCAAAAATCAGAGAGACACGATTGAAATTAGAAAGTAAAATTTTGTTGAATAAGATGAAAATAATATTAGGGGAATAGTAACATTTGACTTTTATTTACCACAGTTAAAAGTAAATAGGGTTATTAAAGGTAAAAATTATATTGTAATTATCCTAACACAAGTCCTAATTTTATTTTACAAGTGAGTTTCAACAAAAATCAACCATATGAATAAAATATGATCTTATTTGGTCCACATGAATTAGATGAGGATATTTATTATAATTTTATTTTAAGAACTGTTAAATCTGTTAAAATAAAATTTTAAAAATAAATAATTTTTAATATTGGGTTATACATGATACAAATTCGAATATAAATATTAATTATAAATATAGAAACATTTACAACATATTTTTATTTTATTTATAATTTTTATACATTAAATAATTAAATTTAGTTATAACACAATGATGATGCAGTAATTAACTTAGAAATGATAGATTAAAATAATGGATATTATAATTATAAAAATAAATGAAAATTTATACATTTTATTCATTAAAAGAAAATTAACTATTAATATGACTTTTTAGGGTTGATGCAATGAATTTTTCTCAAAGTAATCATGCTGTTATGAATTTCACAAAAACCAAATACTAAATGGTGTCAAAATTGACATAAATGAGTTTTTTTTAAATTATATTATTAATTGATATAATATTATTAAAAATCTATAGGTCATCCAAAAAACATATATAATGATATATATAACTTTAATTAACCACTTTAGGTTCTCCTGGTTGTTTTTAGTATGTTTATTAACCATATAGTGTAAGAATACTAGAAGACATGGTAAAAGATAAACTAATTAACAAAGAGTTAAATCCAAAAGATAAGGTTAACATGGAGACCTAAAATAGTCTAAAAACTATTGTTTTAAGGTATATATACCCATACCCACCTTATCCTCCAAATAGTTTCATTTGGATCCATTATAAAACGAAAATGATTATATATTAAAATAATATTTCAAGATTTTTCTAAAGTGACCCTCACCTCTCTTATAAAAGGATTCTTACCCTTTTCTTAATTTAAAAACTCCAAAACTATTTTTCTTGGACAAACCCCACTCAAATATCCTCCCATGTATGCTTAATTCATCTTAGAGTCCTTACATTGATAAGAAATCTAACCTAAAGATCCCTTTTGATCAAGTCAAAAAGAAGCACACGAAGAAGATGTAATAATTTCACCACCTCTTTCAAAGTTCTATTCTTATTACACTTCCTCTTTATTTTCTGTTTTCATACCAAAATATTAAATATAGTATCTTATACACACTTTTATATTATTATAAATATGGTACAACCATATTCATTATTCTATCGATCCTATAAAATACAAAGTCACCATACGTGGGTACGCACGACTTAACATCTCCACATTAGGGTGTAGTCTGTTATTCAACAAATCATTATTTGGATGGGTATAATAATGAGTAAAATTGATGTAAATAATAAATAAAACATTCTATTGATTATGTAAATATTATATACCATCCAATTACATTTTATTTTCATCCAATTGTATGATATTTTTTCCCCTGCGTATGTATGGATTACCATCTCCACAAACGCGATTAGATTCATTTCCCATCGTAACCATTCAAGAATAATTTTCATTTGATTATTTAAAAATAATATTTAAGGACATAATATAATTCTGGATATGAATCAAATACATCCTAGACATAAAAAACATGACATAGGAAAAAAAACATATAAAGGAAAACGAATTAGTTAACAACCAAAACAATGATATGATGAAATATCATTAACAAAGAAATATTTGAAGATCATATATGATATAATATTAATTTATTTGGATATTTTATAATTTTGAAACTATGATTTCACTATTATAAAGGAGTTCAACCTACCCTATAATAAGTAAAATACAAGGTAAGAGGTTTTCATCTCACTTTTATTCTCGTGAGATTCATGCAATATTTTCCACTATTACCTTTTGTGTAGAGAAAGTACTTCTCATTATTATATATTTTTTATAATATAATTTAACTTATGGGTATCTACATTATCATTTTATTATACTTAATTTCATGGGGTGTATGTTTCTCATGTTACCAAATTGGTAATGGGATTTCAAATTTCATTTTCCACTCATTCGGTTTGACTAAAACATCATTGATTATTTTACTCCAAGATTATGTGTAAAATCACTATTTATTTTCTAAAGTAGTTATTTCCACTACCCTTTTTGAGGATATAATTTTGAATCACATAATCACTCCATTGTTAAATTTTTATGTCATCGATATGAAAATGACAAATGAAATTTCAACTCAATTTCTATTCATTGAGTTAAACATCCAAGTCATGGGTGTTGTTTTTACAAGAATATTTTTGAATGTATTCTAATTTATTTGAACTGAATATAAAATATTATTTAGTTTATTTATATATTTCAAACATAATTAAGTCATTTATTTATCCTTACCCTAAATATACAGTCTTAATATGGGATTTCATCTCAACAGAAATTTCATTAATACTTCTTTATTGTTATACACCTATTAACATTTATATGGTGTATAAAATATACTATGACATATTATATCATTAATCCCTCAATTCTCATGATATTATAATGTTATGATTACCTCAATTATTTGTATTCAGGCATCTCTCATTTGGTTAGGTACTGTAACTAAAACATCATTTCAAATATTTAAATGATTTATTCTTCAAAATCATTCTCATTAATATCCATGTTTTAAAAATGGTTTATGGATTTATTTATATGGAAATTATTGTTTTAAAATTAAATAACCTTTTAAAAGTTTCAAATTGGTAAGGTGAACTTTGATTCAAAAATATATTTTAAATGGCTTCTTGATAAATAGTGATACTTTAAAATGTTTTCGAGAAAAGAGGGATATTTATATCAAATAGTTTTGATGATTATTTTCATTTTAAATGCCCATCATTATACTTTATTGAGGTTAATTTAATATAATACAATCTTCTATATTTTATCTAATTAGTTATGTTTGGCTTTGTATGTGATATTTTAATACCATTCAAGTTTTGTGGTTATAATATTGGCATTTTGTATGCTAGTTTTGATATGAATGTTTAAATTATGTTTCTAATTTTTCATATGAGGAATGCATTGGACATAGTAAGTGATGGGTGGAGAAAGATATCTCTCCTTGATGCATCAGTAAGAATTTTGAGACAAACTATTTTATTGGAATAAGGACATGACCAAATATTTTTTGTAGTCTTACCACGAGGTCATGACTATGTGGTTATGATGTCGGCATTATTCATTCAATCCTTATGAAATTGACTCATGATATTGCATGTGATTATTAAACTATTATAATATCAATATGAATATGTACATGGAATTTTTTGATTTAACTTTTCCATATTATGCTGAAGATTATGTATAAAAGGCGTGTGTTTTAGTCTTATACATTTCCTTAAATGTTTTGATTATTTATGATAGATTCCTATATTTTGTTATCCCTATTGAGCATCTGAGATCATCCCTTTCTTATGTTTTACCTTCAAAGTATGTGAAGATGTATATTATGTTTAACCGGTAGGGATATGCCAATGGATATGAGTGTGTTCAAAGGAGGCCAATTATTTATTTATTTATTTCCTGGTGTATTGAAAAATTTATGTATGTATCTAATACATCAATGCCTACTAAACTAATCGGTCATTTGAGTCATGATATCTGGTTATCATGCCAATTTTATTTAACAATATACCAACTATGGGTAACTAGGTTCCAACTGTTATAGATGGTATTAGAGGATGTTTACTACAATCCTTGGAAGATATATTTAAAAAAATACTGATTAGAGAACATTAACCAAAGATACACTTTGGGTATTTGTATTAAAGAACATCCAAAATTTATGGTAATGTAAATATTTTTTGGTTTTTCCAATTAATACATCCATGTATAGATACAAGTAGGTATAGGTGGCTCTGGCTTGGATGTACCTAGGGGTTAAACCCAAAACACCACTTTTAGCTAAACTCGAATGGAACTGGGGCACAAAAATGGTCCTTGTTGCACTCTGGGTTACGACACTCCCAGGGGATATTCTTAGGATAAATCACATGTTCTTTACAAAAATATTTTAAGGATTTAAATAAAAAATGAGAATAAATAACATTGGTTAATCCTAAGGTGTTTTAAATTGAAAATATGGTGTCATGATATTCAATAAATGATTTTATGATTATTGTTACTCACAAAATGCGTTTTTTGTTTTAGTCAATGGATGGATTCCCTGGAATTCATAGAAAAATTGAACATGATGTACAAGGTGGGATTGGTTGTAAAAATGAGCTACACAATAGAATGTTGTTTGTCATAAAAGATATTTTTTTCCTGATAAATCGGTTTTCCAAAAATATGATCCACAACATATATATTAACCAACTCCTGGACTCAACAATGAAGCGAAAGGTGGTGAATGATAAGAGCTCCAGCAATGGAGAGAATGGAGAAAATAAAGATCAATTTCTATCATACAGGAAATATGGATGGAGGCACCTAGGAATGTGTCTAAATGGAACTAATAAAAGATTCACATGTGGAAAATAAGGGCATAATGTAATGAATTGATGAGAAAAAATGAAGATTACTATGAAAGAAAATAAAAATGATCTCAAGAATCCATTTATAGTCATTTGGCATAAATGTAGGGGACCTAGACATTACACGAGTGAATGACTTATTATATAGGATTACCTCTCGGTCAAGGAAGAACCTACGTGGAAAAATATGTGTTGAGAAATGTTTAAAAGTATTAGTGCTCTTTGTTGACGGTATTACTTTGGAATACCTTTCTCTTGTATGTGTAACCCTATAGTTTGTTATGTGAATGTTATATTTGTGAAATAATTATATTTTCTATTTTGGATATTGTTATAAATAACAATTTGGGTTAATATGATAATTCAATTTGTGGTAATTACATGTTATTAAACATTGGGATGAAAATGTGAGGTATGAGATAACATTTGTGGTAAAATTATGTTATGGTTATTTTGAGGAATTAATCTCATTTTGGGAATTTTATAAAATATTGTTTCTTAAAAATTGCAACACGAAGACTGTGTGACAACCCGTCATGTCTGAAAAAGATGTGTTAATCGAACCTACAACCAATGTGCGATTGAAATTTATCACCTACCACTAGACTATGTGAATCCCCTGGTTAGCGTGAATAATTATTTTTAGTTAAATGATTTTATTGATCAATAATAAGTAGATTTGTGATCTTATGTTTTTCAAATGAATATCCTCAGTAAAAAAAATTATTTGGTGATTAAGTGATAAATGTTATTTTGGAAGACATTATCTCTATTGGGAACACTATATGCCTATGGAAAATCGAATACCATGTGATTTCATTTGAGGAGTAATGGTGTATTTTTATCTATGTTTTTATTATGGACACATACCGATTTATGTTATTTATGGAAATTATTAACATATTAATGAAAATAGGTGATTAGGTTAATTACTTTTAAGTATGTGAATTTAAGAGTAGTGGATGTTATTTGGATATACGATTTAATGTGCAAGACTACGTAATCAAATTCTTCTGATTTTTGGGTTTCCATATTTGTGTAGATTAGATTGAATGATTTTAAGGACAATTTTTAATTGATTAGTATTTATTGAACATTGGGTATTATTGGTTTAATTTTCGATATTAAGATTAGTATTTATTTCTCAAAAGGATTATCCTTTTGGGGATCATCTAATCTTCTTCTAACAATTTTGGATTTGGTTAATCTCTAAAGACAAGGGAAATATATAGTTAATCCCTTGTGGATTATAGGATTCTCTGTAAATTGATTCTAGTGATTCAGGTGTGAAAAAGTCTTCTTGAATGCTCATAATTTGGAGTAAAATAAGAGTTTTTGGTTGAAATTATATAAAGGATGGAACTATATATATAATTTATTTTTTTTCTATGATGAAATTAATTCATAAAATTTAGGGAAATGATCATAAACCCAAAAATATTTTATCATAATACCTTATATTATTCATCCTATATTTATGGATTTGAATCCCTAAAATTTAAATTTACTTATTTCTCAATAACACCTTATAAAAATTTATATTTTTCCTCCAATTATAATTTCCACCAATGTTCTTTTATTTCAAATCCTAATTTTGTGGTGACTCTTTCATTTCCCTTTCCATCTTATTAAGAATAAAATTTATTAACCCCATTTCTGAGGTGGGTTTTCCACAAAGGTATTTCTTATTTTTTAACCATTTATTTATGAAGAACAATTTCAAATTGTGAGGATACAATTTATTGAAAGAGGGAATAATGTAACACCCCACGCTTCCATAGGATGATTCTCATGGAATAATACGATAGCGTGTGATGTAAGCAACACCAAGTTCAGGCACACCATGACCTATCAAACTATTCCATTTAAAAATATTTTATGAATAGTAACAAACAAATTTTCAACTTTATATATATCCCATATAATTTTAACATTCATCTCATTGTTTATTAGACATAATTTAAGGACAAATTTAATTTTTCAAATGAAAGAAGTATTTTTTAAAAATGTTGTTTCCCACCTTTTAACGGCCAACCATTTCTAATATAATATTTGAAACTTTACTACATTCAATTTGATAAAATTAAATTTTTATTTATAATTTGGACATAAATATTTAGTTTGGTTAAAATTTTTATGTTTTTATGATAACTTTTATTTTTTAATGAATAATGAAAGATATTAAATTTAAATTGAAAACAAATTTTTTAATCCAAAAAATTATACTGTTAAATTATAAATTTGGATGGTTTTGAAGTATAATTAGATTATATTTTTATCATTTAATCCAATTTTGTTCATTGGAAGTAATTTCACTTTTAAATTTTACATAAACAGATATCAATTTTTTGATAGTTTTAACTTCTCATATACCCAATTTCTGGGTTTGACAATTTGAATTAATTTTAAGTTAATTAATGAAACATATATTTTTGTAATTTTTAAAATAAACATCATTTTTGGATTCATAATATTAAAATTATCTTAGGGTGAATTTTTTATATTTTTTTGAAAACATTCAATTTTTGATGAATAGTGAAAACAATATTATTATTTAAAAACCGACTTTTTATTAAAATAATTATTTATTTTATTTAAATTAAATTTTCTGTCAAAATAGATACATAATACCTATATAAGTTCAATGTAATTCGTTGGATTCATTTTATAATAAAATTAGTTGAATAAAATTTTATTGAATTTTTTAACGTTTTTACCCACCTTCTAGACACGTTAGTAAATTTGCATAAAATTTAATTTTACCTCTTCAATAAATTGAATTTATAAAATTTGAGAGTCATGGTTTACATCAGTCAAAAATGTGGTTCAATAATATGAAAATATTTTTTTTGTGATTAGTATCTTTTGACTTTTATTTACCACTGATAAAATTAAATAGGTTAGTTAAATGTAAAAATGCTATTATAATTACCATAAAGCATGTCATAATTCTATTGGATAATTGTTTTTTGACAAAAATAAACCTTAGGTTTAAAATATGATCATCTTTGGTCCACTTGGATTAGATTAGGACATTTATTATTATTTTATTTAATAAAGACTTAAAAGTGTTAAATTCCAATTTTTAGAACTAATTTATTTTTAATATAGTGTCATTCATAAGATAAATTTGACTATAAATATTTATTAGAAAGATAAGAAGATTTAATAAATCATGGAATTTTATTTATAATTTTAGGAATTATATAATTAAATTAATTTTTTACACAATGATTATGTAGTTATTACATTACTAATGAAAGATTAAAATAATTGATTTTTTAAATATCAAAATAAATGTATGTTGATATTTTTGATGTATTACACGACTTTTATTGTATAAAATGACATCTTAGAGTTGATGCAATGAATTTTTTTTGAATTAATCATTCTTTTATGACTTTCTCAAATTCCAAATACAATATAGTGTCAAAAGTGACATAAATGAGTTTTAAAAACAAATATTATATTATTAAATGATATAATATGACTAAAAATTTGAGGTTCCTCCAAAGGACTTCTATAATGATAGATATATAAAAAATAAATCACTTTCTGTTCTCATGATAGTTTATAGATAGTTTTTTAACCATGTAGTGTAATAATACAAGATGAAATGGTAAAAGTTAAACTAATTAACTAAGAGTTAATTCTAAAAGATAAGGATAATATGGGGACCTAAACATGTCAAAAACCTATGTTTTAAGGGGTTTAGACCCAACTAAAACTTATAATTGAAATAAATCAATATTTATCCATTAAAAACCTAAAATTATTATATAATAAAATAATATTTCATGCTTTTCCAAAAGTGACTCTCACCTCTCTTATAAAATTGTACTTCCCCTTCTCTTAATTTCACAACTCCAAAGCCATTTGGCACGACTAACCCATGATTAGATATTCTCTCAAATACCCTCACCTTAACCTAGAGGCCCTAATTTGATAAAAAATCCAACCAAATGAGACATTTTCTCAAATCAAAAGGAAGAACCTGAAGAAGACGTAATAATTTCACCACATCATTCAAAGTTCTATTCTTCTTCCCCTTGCAATTTATTTTATGTTTCCATAACAAAACAATAAATCCAGTAACTTATAAAAACTATGATGTTATTATAAATATTTTACAACCATATTCATTATTCTATCCATCCTTTTAATGAAAATATAACCATACGTGCATACGCATGGCTTACCATCTCCATGTCATGGTGTAGTTTGTAATTCATAACTACATTATTTGTATGGGTATAATAATAACTGCAATTAATTTAAATAATAAGTAAATTTTTTAAATTATTCTATATAGATTATATAAATTCCAATTATATACAATTTTACTATCAATTTAATGATATTACCCTCTTGGGTATGTGTTGATTACAATCTCCAGAAACACGATAAGATTAATTCCTCGTTGCATCCATTTTAGAATAATTTTCAATTGATGAATTAAAAATAATTTTTAAGAACATCATATCTTTTTGGATATGACTAAAATGCATCATATAAATATATAACATGACATATCTAACAAAACATATAAAAGAAAAACAAACCAGTTAACAACCAAAACAATGATACTACTGAAACATCGTTAACAATGCAATATTAGAAGATCATATATTATATCATATTTATTTATTTGGATCTTTAATAATTTAATAAAAATTATTTAACCATTATAGTGGAGTTCAACCTGTCCTATACTAAGTAAAATACATGCTATGGAGTTTTTATCTTACTTTTATTCCCATTAGATTCATGTTATATTCTCCACTATTACCTATTGTGTGGGGAATATACTGCCCATGATTATATTATTTGTGTAATATTCATTAATTAATGGGTATTTACATCAATATTTTATGATTCTTCTTTCAGGGGGTGTATGTTTTTTATATTACCAAATCGGTAAGGGAATTTCAAAATTCAATTTTTACTCATTCAGTTTTACGCAGACATCAATGATTATTTTACTCCATGATTATGTGTGAAATCACTATTTATTTAATTACGTATAAATTTACACTCCCCTTTTTATGGATATAATTTTGGTACACATAATCAATCTATTGATAAATTCTCAGGTCATCGATATGAACATGATAAGAGTAATTTTAACTCAATTTTTATTCATTGAGTTAAACATCCAAGTCATTGGTGTTATTTTTACAAGAATTTGTGTGAATATACTCTGATTGATTTACACTGAATATCTAATCATATTGTGTTTATGTATATTTTTCATACATAATTATTTCATTGATTTATCCTTAACCTAATGCTATGGTCTTTATAAGGGATTTCATCCCAACTTACATTCTATGGAGACATCTTTGTTATTATGTAACAATTCACTTTTATATGGTGTATATACATTACATTGACATAGTATATCATGAAACAATTTATAATGAACATATTATAATGTTTTTATTACATAAATTATTTTTATTCAAGAGTCCCTCATTTGGTTAGGAACACTAACTAAAATAACATTTTAAATGTTTTAAAGATTTATTCTTCTAAATATTTCACATTAATGTCCATGTTTTATAAATGGTTTTAAGAATTTATTTATATGGAAATTAATGTTCTAAAATTAAAATTCCATTTAAATTTTCCAATTTGGTATGGGACACATTGACTCAAAAATCAATTTTATATGGCTTCTTGATAAATACTAAGACTTTTAAATATTTTCATGAAAAGGGGGATATTTATCTCAAATAGTTTTGATGATTATTTTAAACTATGTCAATATAATTCATTATTCTCAATTGTAGGTTAATTTATTATAATAAAATCTTCTATATTGTATGGAATGACTTATGATTTACTGTGGATGTTCTATTTTTATACCACTCATGGTTTTTGGTTAAAATATTGACATTTCGAATGCTAGTTTTAATATTATTTTTTTGATTATGTTTCAACTGTTTCATATGAGAAATGCATAGGACTTAGTATGTGATAGGTGTAGCCTTCTATAGCTCCTTGATGCATCAACGGGTCTCATTAGATAAAATAGTTTCTTGGCATAAGGCCTTGAAAAAATCTTATTTGTAGTATTGGGATGAGCCCTTGACTACGTGGTTATGATGTTTGGCATTATGTATTCTGTCATTTTGAAATAGGATATTGATATTGGATGTGATTATTCGACTAGTAGAATATCCATGAGAATATGTAAATGGAATTATTCAATTTATATTTACCATATTATGAATAATTTTATGTTTAAAAGGCTTGTGTTTTAGTCTTATACATTGCCTTAATTGTTTATGATTTTTTATAACAGTTCCCCCTATATTGTTATACATACTGAGCATCTGATCTCACCCCTTTCTTATGTTTTCTTTTCCCAATACGTGAAGAAGTATATTATTCTTAACCTGCATGGATGTGCTAAATGATATGGGTGTGTTAAATGGGGGAACAATGTTGTTTTTATTTATTTCATGATGTAATGTAAATTTTACGTATGTATATTTTACCTCCAAGGATACTAAAATAATAGGTATTTACAGACATGATCTCTTGAGATCATGATAATGTTAGGTAATAATGCACCAACTATGTGTGACTAGGGCCGGGGCATTACAATCCTCAAGGTGGCTTCCTACGTACCATGCCTAAGAGACGAGGATCAAAACCCATGTAGTTCACATGCGTTTACCAGTGATTGGGGTTGACCCATATGGAGGCTTTATACGTACCTAGTCTATGATTTAGGGATCAAAACCAATGAAGTTCAGATTGAGGCATAGGATCAGGGTGTACAGAGAGGATAGTGACCCGAATATTATGATGGGGGCTTATACGTGGTTACCACCTAAAGATTGATCTAACGCATGGGGGGACTAGAGAGTTGGATCCTAATAAAGGGGAATACAACGACTTACCATAGATTGGGATTGATACTCAGGGTGGATTCACACGTACCCTATCTTAGAGACATGGATCAAAATTCATGTAGTTCATAAACATATAGTTTGGCATCATAAGGTATGAATATGGGGAAACAGGTTAACATCATGCAAGATGAGGGTGAACCGACATGAAGTGGTTGGGACCGATGGGTTTATGGCTTGAACCATAAAGAGGATTCCTACATAACATTCTTGGAAAGTAGAAAGGATTAAAGTCCATATAGTCAAGTGGAGGGATTGGGGATTACATGCAAAGGTGGCCCAGGAAGGATGCCATGATCGATGCTTACTCTAAGGCTATGTGAGTCATGCTCCATATGAGAAACAAGAGGCAGAAAAGACATGAAATTCAAATTGTGGAAGGTGTATCCACGAGGAATAAAGCTGGTATTATGTGTGGTTAGCATCCCAAAGAGGAAATAAGGGCATACAGTTGGTTATAGGCCTTGGGGATGGAGATTGGGACTTACTCTAAGTTGGAGGCCCGATGGTGGTGAATCTCAAAGGGAGATATATGAGGTATAAATGGTCCATTTTCCCATCTCTCCACTGAACCTTGTGCATCTATTAATAGATGAAGATTAATAATGTTTCCTCTTTCATGGAAGGATAGGGGCTTACACCAGGATGGTTTCCATTACATATGGATAGATGGCCATTCCATGCAAAGGGGATCTTATTCTATGTGAGGAAGATCTCAATCATATGCAGACCAGTTTGCATAGAAATAGTGTGAGGTAGAGAAATGAAAACATGGACTTTTGTCACCTATCAACTTTTCAAGGTTCATATTCTCTACTAATGTGTATAGAAGTACTTGGGTCGTATCCTCGACGAGGATACATTTTAATTGTCTATTGTTTTCAGTTAATTGTATTTTGATTTCTGGGTTTTTTTGCAATGAATAATTAAAATAATTGATATAAAAATTTAATAAATATTGTGTGGATTTCATCATTAGGTTTTTAATCATGTGATATCCTTGATTATTGCTTTATATTTCATTAAATTAACAGCCTCGTCACTACATAACGTCGATTGGAATTCCCAAGTGTTATAGCATTAATCAAAATCATAAATTTACATAGGGTTCTAATATATATCATATCATATTTATGGAAGTATACTTATGGTTCCAATAATACATGGAAACCACTCATTACATAATCAAGCCATTAATCAATGATATGTTAAGTCAGACACAAACATTGTTAATTAAAAGAATATTTATGGAGAAAAATCTCTCAATCACATAACATCCTTAAATTATAAATCACACCAATGAGAGATATACTCATATATTAAAAAAAATTAATAAAATAAGAATTTTTTATAGTGTTTAACTATAAACTGAATGAAAAGAATAGGAGAAGAAAAGATTTTTTTGTCGAACAGACACTAATGAATAATGACGAGAATTAAAAATAGACATTTTATTAAATGAGGATGAAAAAGAAAGGAAGGGGATTCAACTATATTTAACCTATTTTGATACCATAAATACTAGTTATCAAAATTTGGATAATAATTATTGATCAATAAGAAGAACCATGCATTAAAATTCTATTTAAATGAAAAAAATACTCACACTATTAAAAATAAAAACAACACAAAAGAAAATAAAAACAAAGTGAGGAGGAAGGGTATATCAAGTGAAATCTTGAGTATGGTAGGCACTCCAAAGCCTTTGGAATAGATTTGGTAGTTACAATGGATAATCTTCTCATCTGAAATGCCAAAATCATACAAGGATAGTAGGGGGATATATTTATTGTCCAATGTTGTCGGTTGTTTGCATTCAAAAACTATCCCTCAAATTGCATCACCGATTTGAAATTCTAGATATGTGAATATGAAGCAATATTATTCATCAAAGTTATGGATATTAATATTTTCAGCTGTCTTTAAAAATTTGAAGGAATTTTGACTTAAGGATCCAACTTTATGGATAGTTTCCTAAATGATGTCAAATTGCCTACTTCTATTCGTGATTTTGTGATGGACGAAATGTGAATGGATTTTTAAATAGGAAGATGCCCAAAAATTCAAATTCTTTCTTCAAAAAAGTCTTCTACCTTTATCTCCCCATTCACACTACAAAATGTCAACTCAAATGGATATCTCTATAAGTATAAATATCAACTTTGGTGTTCTGATTTAATTTATCATATAAAATGGTGGGATAGAATTAATAGAATCATTTGGTCCCATTGTTATTGTATTTGGGACCTGATATTTTTATCCATAACTCCTTGAATTGTTCCCCAAACGTTGTAGGGGAATAAAGGAATTTGGACTTTATGATTGAGCCCATAAATTCAGTCTTCATGGATGGTCCAATATCTTCATAGATTTTTTGGGCCATATTTTGTGGTCCATAAATAATGTTTTATAATAATAGAATGTTCAATATATAAAATTATTTCTTCAAATATACTTATAAAAATCATTTATGTGGTGTGGTGACTAAAAGAGTGTATTTTCTCTTGATGAAGGAAGTAGACCACACGTACACAAACGATGTAATCATATTTGAGTGAGTGATAATTCAATAAACAAAATGATATATTATCATTTAATAATAATAATAATTTCTTGAATATCACATATATTCAAGAAAATTATCCTTATTATCATCCATGTAAATTGTTCTTGAAAAATGAATCACATTACTACATTAGGTGGTAGTCCACCATACTCGTGAGCTAATTTATCCTATCCCCTACATAATAAATATTAAAATGATATTTTTTAAATTATTACTCAATTTTTATAATTATGTTATATATTTTATAAATGTAATGTATGTCTATCATTATACCCAATATTGAGAGGCGGTAATGGGAAATCAAATGACTTCTGTTTTCAAGGTGGTAGATCATTGAACACAAGAATGATAATTTCAAAACGAATTTGAAGGTGGTAGGGATTGTTGTATGAAATTAACATAACATAATAACATATATGTGTATGGAAGATAATTATCCTCTTATCCTCATGTTTTCATAATCACTTAAGTACTTTTATGAACAAATAAAATAAAAACTCTCATTGAATAATGTTATGTAATCTTTGGGTGACCTCCTTAGGATTGCACCATTATCTTTCCTTCGTTGGCTTTATGATCCAAATAATGACATGAATGTTTTATGAGGGATTTTGGTAAGTCATTGAGTTTTTATTTAATAAAAAATTATTTAATGTTCTGAATAAGAGAGTATATGGGGTTACATTTTATATGTGAGGTGAGTGGCACACATATAATTTTGAAAAAAAATGTGTACCGATGTTTTTCATATTCCAAGAGGATCAAAAATTGATTATTCATGAGAAATATGAACTATAAGGTTTATATATTTCCTAATAATGTATTTTTTAAATTTATTTATAAACTTTTAACCCTTAAATTCTTTGTTTTACGCCCCTCCCTATTAAATCATTTTTTACTTTTGACGTTGTAAATAATTATAACTTTTTTTACCTTTTTTTGTAACAAATAATATTCATACCTTATTATATAATAAAAATTATTATTATTGAAAATATGGAATCCATTTTCAAAATCCATTCAAATAAATGGAAAATTTTAATTTACAACTAATCCAGTATATGCGGTGATACAACTCATTTTGAAGAGGAAATTTTCAGATGTTTGTAGTTTTTTATGTGAAATTTAAAAATGAAAATTATTCCAACATAAAATATTTAATTAATTGATTTAAATTTTAACTAATTATTATTTAAATCTAATTTAAAATATAATATATTTATATAAATAATTTATATGAAAAGGCATCTTTCAATTATAATATATCATTTATTACTATTCATTGAAAAATGAATCTTTTCTTAAAATTCCAAAAAATTTATACTTAGAAAATATTGATATTTTTATTTTAAAAATTAAGTTAATTTTTTCAATTAAATTATACCAATTTGTTAATAAATTATTTTAAATTATTTGGTAAAAGCGCAACTAAACCATCTTTTAGAATAAATAAAATTGTTTGTAAAGGATGTATCTTTTCTTTATAATTATTTCTTATTTTAATTTATAATAAATATATAACACTTTTTGCTATAATTTTGTTAGTAATTTTCATAACATCCAAATTAATGGCTTATATATAATTTCATACTATATTATGGGTCATTTAGACTAAGGGTTGCGTGTTGTATAAGATATCGATAAGATATTATTCTTTTAATAAATTGAGGTAATACATTCCTCCCACATTAAATAAATTACATCCTTGAAATTTAAATATGATATTGGTAACAATGTTTTTCAAATTCGGAAATATAATTTAAAAAACCAAAATCGTAAAAGGTTTAAGAAGACAACCTCTTAATTATAAAGAAAATGATTTACGAAAGTCAAATGGAATAACAATTTATGATGAATCTAACAGTGAGGACATTAGTGGAATTTGAAGATACAATTATTGAATAAAATTATTAATACATATTTAGAATTATAGAGTTCAATGATAATAATAATGAAAATGATAAATGAAAAGTTAAGGACCTAAAAACCATAAATATTTATTGAGAAAAGGGTCTATTTTATTCCTTAAAAATGATGGTTTTTGTAATAAATTTCATGTGATGATCATTTTCCCTATATTGAGGTATTATTTACTATATAATAATATATTGAAATATATTCACTTGATACCCTTATATTTATTAATTAAAATTGTGATTTTAAAAATTTTAAATTATTTTATTACTCTATAAAATTAATATCCATCAATGAATTTTTTATACCTAAATCACTAACATAAAATTTTTATAGATCATATGGTCCATAAAATAGTGACATGTGTTTTCTCATAACTCTAAATATTTTCCAAAAAATAAATAATTAATATCACAAGTTATGCAATACATAACATTAATCTATAAAACTCTACATTAGCACCACTGGTTCATCATTAATAATTGTTTTCAAATCATTTCTCTAAAAATAGTGACCTATTAACTAAGAAACTATACAGGATAGTGGTAGTGATAAACCATTATCATCCTTTAGTTGTGGGTTTATTCCATGTAGCCATGCCAAATTTGATGGGTTTTCCATTTTTATAAAACAGTTTTATATAATTTATATAACATTTCCAATGTGTAATTGCCTATAATTACTTCATAATTAAAGATATAAGAAACCCTAATGGTTAATTGTAACATCCCAACCCATCCTATCAACATGAGAGGGCGGGGTAATTCTACTTGTCTGTAAGGGACATTCCCAAGAGGAAAAAGGCTGGTAAAAAATGTCGAGGGATTCAAGAATAATGTGTGTAATGATTTTACCTTAAGACAAAACCTACTAAACCATCCACAATCTATATAATGCATGTAAAAAAAACTAATGCATAATGATCCCACTTCCCAAAAAAACCAACCCCAATATCAGAGTACTAAGGAGATGACTAAAAAAGAGACCCAAAATAAATCAAGACACTCATCACTACTCCACACAATGCTCCATGTTCCAAGAAACCCCACATCTCCTATTCCTCACCACGACCCACTATAAATGAGATTGTTTTCCTTCAACTATGTACCAGAATACGACATCTGCAAAATCACCCAAATGCCAATGTAGTGGTTGAGTAGTAATACTCAGTAGGTTTTCCCAAAACGACTTCCCTACACACACCACTAGGATAAAACCGTTAAGAAAATTTATGTAAATCAGTTTATATAAAATAAGCACAAGTGTACCCATTACCATAAGCAAAAAACACCCTTATAAAGCCACCTCACCAAAACCAGGAAACCAAGGTAAAGAAAAAACACATGCCACAATCCATTTCATCAATTACACATTAACCCAATAATTCCCATCTTGCAAAGAAATGAAAAACAATGCAACCAAAACAGTAATGCGTATATCCAACCCTTTCACCCATTCTGACTAGTGGTACATCCCACCCACTTATCCATTGACGGTGGCCCTTCCACCCACTAATCATCCCCTTATTACAGTGGTTCATCCCACCATCTATGACAAAAAACTTCAAACAATCCATAACCTAGCATATGACCCACCAAGGCCACACCAACATGCTATCAACAATTTCCATTACAGTCAATCCACTTAAATAAATCCAAGATTTATTGAATAAACCCTTCAAAAACTTTACAAGGTAAATCACCATTTTAATAAAAAACCATTAGTGAAATTCCATTTCATCAACCATTTTCACAAATCAATCCGTGAAACCCATTTTAAAATTTCCTTTTTCAAATTCACAATAAGTGAATTTCACCACAGAACCTAATTTCTACCAAAAACCCCAAAAACCTCACCAATGGTATTTAAAATAATATTCGAACATCAAAACGCAAGTTATTTTATGAACAAAAAATTAATTGTATCTATGTTTCAGGTTCTTTCAATTTGGTGTCGAGAGAGATTCTCCTACCATAGGGGTTCCTTCAAAATCGACCCACAATCAATCACAACACAAATCCGGAAAAAAAACCATCGAAACCTTCCAAGATCCACTTCACTACCATCCACTATTGTTAACCTCAACTCCCAAAGAAACCCAAACCCTGGATCAACATGTAATGGATGTAGATATAGAAAACTGAGAGAGAGGTATAAGTAGATCTAGTGAAACCGACAACGAACTACAAGAGATGACATAGCGGAGAAGAATAACTTTCATTACACCAAGAAACCACTTAGATTTTTTCCAAAATGAGTGGGAGAGCACCTTCAGCCATGAAAACCAAAAATACTGAGTGAGTCTCTAGTGGGAGTATAATTGGAGTGAAATAGTTTAATCTCAAAGGAGCCCTAATTTAAAAACCCTTCCATTATATGGTCGCATGGTTCATCCGCACAGTTCGAAAAACCGTTTTCTAACCATATACATTCCCCTATCTTGGGAGGAGGGGTCCAAATGGTTTACTTTAATTGTTTGGAAAAACATGCACAAGCAGTGTAAGGCCTACTAGCTCTCCCTACACAGTTTCCTAGAGAACCCGTATGGTTTCCCCTAACCATGCTGAAACCGGGAACCCTTGGAAAAACCTTTAAACTTATTCAAATTCATTGAAAACTCTCCCACCCTCTTTCCAACTCATGAAAAGAACTTAAAATACATAAAAAACATAAAAAAGGCTACATAGATCAAACCAGGGGTGTTACATTCTCAACACTATTGGACTTTCCCTCCTCGAAAAGTGGAGAACCATTGCTTTGTCGAAAGATCTCTGGCCATTGCTCCACCATCTATTTCTCACGCATCCATGTCTCTTATTGAATCTTACCATGCTACCATAATAAAATAACCAATCTGATTATTTTATAACACATTATTTTCTCTTTTGTATCCAAAATCTGAACTAGCACGTGCACCATAGAAGCATCTAGTTCTAGCTCAACATAATCCCAAAGAATCACATGGTCTTGATCCGGCTGGTACATTTTCTAATGCAACACATGAAACACATTGTGCACCATAATAAACCATAGTGGTAAATACAAACGATAAATAACATCTTTAATCCACTCAAGTATCTCCAAAGGCCCAATATACCTCGAAGATAACATACCTTGCTTATCAAATCGATGATTTCCCAACCTAGGAGAGATTATAAAAAACACATGATAAACCACCTCGAACAACAATGGTCATAGACAATGGAACGCCTACAATTTCTGTTGACTTTTAGTTATCTCTATCATATTCCTTATTAACATGATCATTTCTATGGTATCATTTATAAAGCTAGGTCCAATCACCGATGTCTCGCTGGTTTCTACCCAACATAGTATAGAATGACACAAATGCCCAAATGAATCCTCAAATGGAGCCATTTGTATTGAGGCCTGATAACTGTTATTACCAGAGAACTCCTCCAATGGTATGTGATCCTCCCATAAACCAGCATAGTATATCAAACAAGCCCTTAAAATATCCTCCAATGTTTTTATTATCCTCTTGGATTTCCCAATAGTTGGAGGATGATATACCATGCTCCTAGTCAACTGTATCCCAAGGGCTTGCGGTAATGATTTCAAATATCAAGATGTGAACCTTAGATCGTTATATAATACAATTGAAATGAGAACACCAATCCCCTTTGCCACCTCCAGAATATAGATATTGGGAAAATCCTCCATCGTATGAGATTTATGAATTGGGATGAAATTGGCCAACTTTGTGATCTGATACACCATCACCCATATGGCATCGTGCTTCCTGACTATTCTTGGGAGACCCGTAATAAAATACATTTCTATCTTCTCCCATTTTCACATTAGGAGAGGTAAATATTTCAACATTATTACTGGCCGATAATGCTCTGTCATGACTTGCTGACAAGTCAAGCATCTAGGAACAAACTCCACCACATCCATTTTCATACCCAACCCCCAAAACTTTTCTTTAAACACCTTATACATTTTTTGGATTCCAGGATGGAAAAACCACCTGGAATGATGATAATTTTAGAGATTTTCCTCCTAAAAAGCCACTGGTAACACCATATGATTCCGAAAATTCAATACTAAATTCCCATTCAGGTCTATGTTCTCAATGGTATCCCCACCATTGAGTTTAAAATGCATCTCAATACAATAGAAATCAGATTATTGTGCCTATATAACCAAACTAGCCATTTCAGAAACCAACAAAACTAGAATGAATAATGATCTGTCACTCTGATCCTCACATTCCAACCGCATGTCAGCTATGACCAAGATCAAATGCCACTAATTTGATACATACATCACCAAATGAGCATATGATTTCCTCATTAATGCATTTTCCACTGAATTTGAATTACTCGATGTGTACATTAATTCGAAATCAAATATCTAAAGATATTCCATCCACCTCCTTTCCTCACGTTCAAATTGATTTGGGAGAAGATATGATTTATGATCTTATTGTCGGTAAACACTGTAAATTTCTCACTGAAGAGATAATGACACCTCATTTTTAAATCATGAACAACTACTACCAACTCCAAATCATGTGTTGGGTAGTTTTTCTCATGAAACCTCGGCTTTCATGATCTATATGCTACCACATGAGCCCCTTGTATGAGAACACACCCCAAAAAAGATCTTAATGTGTCATAATACACCACATACCCTTTTCATATTTCTAGTAAAACCAATATTGATCCTGATTTATGGTGACCTTTTAGCTCATCAAATCATTTCTGACACTTCTCATCCCATTGAAATGGAAACTTTTTCATTGTCAAAGCTATAATAAGTGATACCAATCATGAGAAATCATGAACAAAATGTCAAAAACACCCAGCTAGACCATCGAATATCTGTATCTCTAAAATGTTATTTGGTGGTTTCCAGGAGACAATTTCCTCAATCGTATCCATATCTACAGAAACACCCCTCTCAAAAATAACATGTCCACGGAAACGAACCTCCTATATCCAAAAGGCCCACATTAAATTTTTTTCATAAGACCTATATACCCTCAAGGTCCCTAATATGATCTCCATGTTCTACTCATGATATATCCTTTTCCATTTATACCCTAGTATAACATCGAAAAATACCACAAAAAATCATCAATATATCTATGAAATATCTGATTCAACTATGCCAGGAAAACTACTGGTGCATTCAATAGACCAAATGGAATAACCACATACATTTAATGGACATATCTACTTTTGAAAGCAGTTTCTACAATATCCTCCTTCCACAACCACAGTTGATGATAACATGACGCTATGTTAATCTAGGATGACCACTGGGATCCCCTCAACTTGTCAAACAAATCATCAATGCATGGAAGTGTATATCAGTTCATTATATTATCCTTGTTATTTGTATAATAAACAATATAGAGTTGCAAGTTTCCATCTTCCATTTTAGCAAACAAAACTGGTGATGCCCACAAAGATGTGTAAGGCCGATTGAACCCTTTGTTTTCTAAATCTTCCAACTATACCTTTAATACCTGCAATTCTGTTGGTTCTATTTGGTAATATGAATGTGAGATAGTACTGGACCCCAGAAGGAGATCAATTGTAAACTCCCCTTATATCATAGGTAGAGTCCTTGAGAATTCTTCAGGAAATACATCCATAAATAGATCCATGACTACAGGTAAAAAACTATTCTTAATAACTTCCACTGCGGCCAATGAAAAATCCTCTAACCGATGTGATATCATTCCATCCACTAGTGACAACAAGCATTTTTCACTCTTCTTTTCATTCCTCTCCCCTCGAAAAAGATTTCTCATTCCATTCTTCATCACAAAACTAATCATTCGTTCATAATAGTCATTGTGGGACTTAAACATTGTTAAACAACCCATACCCAGGAGTATATAGTAAACTTTATTATTAATGAAAAATAAGTCCCACATTAATTCAATGCCCTCCACCACTAAACAACAGCCTCAACATATAAAGGATCAACAGTCTATTTGACCTAGAAGAGTTTCTAGTTTCAAAATAGAAGTCATCATTTCCACGTTTTAGAAAAAAATCAATGATGTGTGAAGAAAAAAAAATGAAGAACCCATATAAATAAATCATGCATCAACGTAGAATTTATAATAACCGTACCTCACACTGTAGATAGTCTTGACTGGTCATTAATCGAAACCTGTTCAGCACCAAAAAATGATTTCTTGTGACACTATTCCTTGCTCCCATATGAGGAATTTTATGAAGGAGTCATTGTGCTCCCAGAATTACCATGACTGAATCGGCTATACTGACAGGGAGTATACTGCTGCCCTCATCCCTTCTAGTCATACAACCCTTGTGACCACTGAGGAGTGTCACAGAAACCTGACCTCAGAACATTCTGGAAATACTATGGATGGTTCCCCATATTCTTACAATTATGACATGCTCGAGGATGTTCCATACAATATGCATGATTTTACTTGTATAACAACACTGAAAACAACTATGTTTACTATGAGGCTTCAGAGGAAGAATCACCGATCCTATAGTTGGATTCTGAGTCATAGTCCCACCCTAGAAATATGTTTCTCTCTTCCACCTAATCCTAGAATTAGAGTTCCCACTATACCTCATTGGAACTAATACACTTACTCCACTATCATCCCCCGAGTGATCCATTTCAGCTACCGATTCACTGTTCACCATATTCATATAATCATCTATACACAACACTGCTATCTTGGACTGAATGTCCTGCCTCAAACCAGATTTGATGATACGAGCTTTCAATGATTTACTACCCTCCACCTCGGGTGAAAACCACACTATATTCATAAACATATATTCATACTCTGTTACTAAAGGGTTCTCATATTTCAAATGGAAGAAATCTGTTTTGCACTTTATTCTAAATGTATGATGGTAGAATTTTTTGTTAAACTATTCCTCAAATCCATCCCATGTCATTACTTGGTCCTTTTCAATTTGACCCTCCAACTCCGACCCATGAACAGAAATTTCTTCCAATATATACATGGAAAACATCACTTTCAACTCTGCCAATGTTCCCAAGAATCCAAAGATATTGTTTATATTATTCTACCATGATTCCTCCCTCTCTGGATCTGAATCACCCATAAAGATGAGTGGATTCTACATTTGAAACTTTACTACATAATCCACATGCCTTGGTTCATCCGAATTATTCTCACTTCATACTGCTTGGAAAAGCATTCACTATACTTTTCACTAGCTGCTGGTTCACCCGGGGCTCTGGTGAAACCACATTTTCAACAGCCTCCTCCAGTTTGTCTCTATGATGCCTTCCCAGTGCCCTTTTTATCAATAAAAATACAACTATATCTCCTTTTAATATAGGAACACATGATTTAAAAATTCAATTTCAATTACTCTACGACCATCACAACCAATCATTTCACAAGTTCACATTTCCCATATTTCACTATTTTGAAAAATCCACCATGTTTTGAAAATCAACCCATTTTCAAAATACCATGAGTTTCCATGTTTTAAATCCTTCCATTTCGAAACCCAATACTGATTTTCAAAATCAATAAATTCATAACAGGCCATAATTAACTATACCCAAATGAAATATGCATCCTAGTGGAAATTCATTTATACTATGCATGCCATGCTAATCTCATTGGCTAAACCCATGAGAATGAGATATACAAAGCTTATAAGTGTCTCCAAACACTTATGTACCAAAATCCATGGTAACATGATGTTTAGAATAAATGGGTTAGTTGCATCATTTTATGATATACATTCCATGTTCTGAAAATACTACACCTCACTACCATCCTGAATCAAGGAATAGGCTTGGAATGAACATCCACACAAAAACCAATGATCGAAACAAATGATCAAACACTTTATCTCACTTCAAATCCAAGGAATGAACTAACTGATACCAATAGTAACATCCCAACCCATCCCATTGGCTTAAGAGTGTGGGGGAATTCTACATGGCCTTAAGAGACATTCCCAAGACACCAAATGCTAGAAATAAATTCTGAGGGCTTCAAAAATAATGTGGGGAATTATATTCACATAAGATAAAACGAACCAAACCATCCACAAAATATATAATGAATGTCAAAAAAACTACTCCATAATGATCCCTCATTCCAAAAGAACCAAACACAATATCAGAGTACTAAGAGGAATACAAAATAAGTGACCCAAAATAAACAAAGACATAGTTCATAGCTCCACACCAAGCTCTACTTCAAGCACCACCATATCTCCCAAGAATCACCATCAACCATAAGCAATGAGATTATTTTCCTTTATCTATGTACCAGAATATGACATCTACAAAATCACCCAAGTACCAAAGTAAGGGGTGAGAAATAATACTCAGTAGATTTTTCCCAAATGACTTTCTTACACACTCCACTAGGATAAGAACATTAGAAAATTTATATAAATTAGTTTAAATAAAATAATCACAAGTGAAACCATTCCCATAAGCCAAAAACACCATTACCAAGACACCTTACCCAAACCAAGCAACCATGGAAAATCCAAAAAAATGTTCCACAAGACATTTAATCATTTACACTTTAGCACAAAAATTTCTATCTTACAAAGTAATGCACAAAAAGGATACCCAAACAGGGGAGCTTCAATGCAACCTGTTCTCCCATTCCTATTAGTGGTACTTTCTCACCCACATATCCTTTGATGGTGGTTCTTCCGTCCACTAATCATCACCTTATAATAGTTGTACTTCCCTCCCACTTCTATCCAACATTTCAAACAATACATAACCAAGCATATAACCCACCATAGCCCCAACAACATGAAATCAACCATTTCTATTACATGTCAATCCACTTCAATAAATACAACATTTTTTGAAAACACCCTTCAACCATTTTACATGCCAAATTCCCATTTAAATAAAAAAACCCCTTTTAGTGAAAAACCATTTTCATCAACCATTTTCATAAATCAATCCCAACAACCCAATTTGATATCTCCTTTTTTAAATTCACAACAAGAGAATTTCACTATAATACCCCATTTTCCCTAATATACCCAAAATATAAACAAAGGGATTTCTAACCAAATTCCCAGATCAAAACATAATTACTTTAAATAACAACTAATTAATTATAACCAAGATTCAAGTTCTTGAAATATTGAGTCGAGAGAGAAGCCACATACCATTATGGTTTCGGAAAAATCATCCCTCAAGAAATCACTCCTCAAATCTGGTGAACAAAACATAAAAATCATTCTAAATCCCCTTCCATAATATCTAAAAGCATTAAAATAAAAATCCATTGTAACCCCAACCATAGATCTACATGAAACTGATGTAGATCTAGAAAAATAAGAGAGGGAGATGCAGATCTATAGGAAACCACAATGAATAATGAGAGATTAATTACCATAGAAGAACTGGCTCTAGTTCAACTATAAACCCCTTTGATTTTCTTCCAAACTGAGTGGGAGAGCACCTTAAACCTTTGAGAACCCAAAATACCGAGTGAGGTTTGAGTGGGAGAAGAATTGTTTCGAAATAGATTAATTCCTTGGGAGCACGAATTTAAAAATCCTTCGTTTCCCATAGTATGGAAAACTGTGCGCTAACAATGCGCACATCACTGTTTCGAGATGTGGGGTCCACATGGTTGCCTCGTAGAGATTTGAAAACAGTGTGCAGGCCGTGAAACACCTACTGTCTCGCCCACACTGTTTCCTAGAGAACAGCCATGGTTTCCCCTAATAGTTCTCAAACCGTGCTCCATTGGAAAATCCTAAAAACATATTTAAAATAATTCTATACTCTTTCAACCTCTTCCTAACTCATCCCAAGAACTTTAAACACAAAAAATGTCATTAAGAAATGATACATACCTCAAACTGGGGGTGATACATTTAAAATACCATTAATTTAGTTTCTATAAAATGTTAATGAATTATTCCTAAAATAACTTTTTCAGTAAAACATATAATTTTTATTAATTTATATCAAAATATCATGACTCATAGTAGACTTCCATAACATAAGACATATAAAGGGATGATTAAGAAATTGAACATTTGATCAATCCTAGAATCAAAAACCATTGATGGTATATATAAACAATTAGTTAATGATGATAGATATGATTCTAAAATTTTGAAGAATCCATATATTTTTCATGATTCTTATATTCAAAATAAAATTTGTAAATATTTGTATAACTTAATTATTCTATCCCAATACCAAAATACATTATATTATTTATTTCCATTTAGTTACTTCTTTATTCGGGTGTTTAATATTTTGAATAGTGAATATAATCTCTTATTCCCCAATTCCCCATATTTAAGACAAAAATCTCTAAATAGATCTCTATGATGAGATATATTTCATTACATCATAAAATTAATTTTTCCTCTTCAATTAATTAATTTAAGACTTTCCTTTAACAACATTAATTATTTTCTCATTCCATTCAGACACTGTCATAGGTGTCTCCTTCCAAATTTCTAACGTGAATAAAATTGTGCTCTTTTATCTTGGGTCTCAACCACTCAAGATCTAAGCGAACTACATCATTCCATTCATTGGTGAGTTTAGTAGTTGGTTAAGATGTAGGTTGTTAATAATATTTTGTGAGAAGTTTTTTTTAATAATCAAAATATTATTAAAACCATACATAAACACATTTATTTTACCATAGTCATTATATTTTCCATCATATTTAGTATTATCATGATTCATTCACGTTCCAGCCATTCATTAATACCATAAAATAGTGTGTGATAAATAATTGGTGTTTGTAAAAAACAATGGAATTATCTATTGGATATATAAATCATTATAGAATAAATTAAATATAAGATACCTTAGTGTTAGCCTATGTATTTCATTGTCATCAACTATTAAAATTTATTATAATTGATTATATTGAAAATGTGAATTATCCTAATAATAACCCCTAGGAGTGTCAAAATAGGTGCATAATAAGAAACATTGTCATGAACCGTGATATGATTAGGTCATTGCTAATGCTACCATTTTGAAGATAATACAACTATGTACATCTATTCCAAAACTACGTCCACATTCAGTTTCTAGATTGAGATTTATTACAAATAAAAATATCATAACTTCTACCTTACCAAATCATCAGGATTCAATTCTATAATAATACAAAAATATTTATCGTAGGATTATGATCCAGAATCTATGCAATCCAAAATCTGTTTCTTAATGTTTAAAATGAGCTACCCATAATAATAAATATAAATATATAGACCCCAATAGATCAGATCTAGTGAATACATTATTACATCGACCTAAGATACGAGGAATTATTTCCCAATAGATTGATTATTTCATTACTATCGATAAACTAGATACATAATAGATATTTTCATCACATTTGAAAAAAAAATTAAATATTATTTCTTTTTTATAATAATATGATTCTCTTTACCATATCCTTCTCACATTAATCATTTTAGACTTCATATAACCATGGGGAAAGAAAAGAAATAATGATGATATCACATTATAATTAAGGGTTAAGTAAAAAATAATTTATAATAAATAAACATTTAAGAATCAATATGGAATGGAAAATAATTGAACACAAGTTCCATTTAGTCAAAAACATGTATTTCCTACTTAGATTGTGCATAATTGATATAGATGTATAAATAACAGAAAACAATATCATTTAATAAATAAAATAGAGAATAAAATGCTTCTAGTGATAATATTATTATGAAAATATCATGATTAATAATAATATAATTCCTAATAATGAAAATTATTAATTATTAGACTTCATGATCACAAGAGTACGGAAACCTTTTCGAAATGACATTTCTCAATACTGTTTAAAACTACATGTAGAATACTATTTAATTATAGCTTGTTGATTCATATAATGATAATTTTGATTCATCAAGAGGATATATAACTTCATGCTCTACCCATCACTATATGTCCAAATCAAACCTCAAATATTGAATAATCAGTATAATTCATGAACAATGTGTCTTCTCATCAGATATCTGTATTGATTAACCAATATGAATTAATCAACATTTACCCCGATAAAAAATAAAATATTAATATAGAATACCATATGTACAAATTTAATAATCATTAATAAATACACATATATGTTATAAGTAATGTGTGTATTTAGATGAAATTAAATTTCCAACGATCATAGGAAATTGAATATTCCCAGAAATGTTAATATCTATAAAAATGAATAGTGAAGGTTAATGTCAATGTTATACTTGTTCAACATGATCATAAAAATTACATTGAAGAAATTGAAACAGTATAAGTCCAAAATATACGCATTGTAATAATAATAAAATATTTTTCTCATTTATTTCTAGTAATTCAATAAAAGTATAGTTTAAAAAAAATTGAGGAAAATATCCTATTAATTTTAAAATTCACCATTTAATACTTAAACATCACAAAACATTTTTAAAATAAAATTCATTTAAAAAATCCATTAAAAATTATAAATTATGATTTAATAAATAATAGGTGATATTAGTTAAAATTTATTTATATTATGTGTATATGAAAATCATGATTCATGTCACATTTAAAATTAAAGCCAACGAGACCATATTTTGAAAACATAATGGATAATATTTTTATAAAAAAATAAAATTTAGTAAATATTTTTTAAAAAACTCAACTAGGATAAAAATAATATTTAAAATATATTTAGAAATCCTGGTTTTGGAAGAAAAATTATTTTGGACTGAACAGTGTAATGAAGTCAGTTTTTCTAAAACCATTTTATCAATTCATTTGACTTCCATAGAGTGAAAAAATTTTAATACTACATAAAAATTATATTGAATAACAAGAGTATAATAAAATTTAATTTTGTATTAATCAATGATGAAATAATTAATTTAAATTGTATTTATGTATAAATAATCAGGATTAAAACAGGATTGTGAAATAAACCCTTATAATGAACATAATTTTAACGTGGAATGTAATAAATAAAAAGGTTGTGTTAATCAAATGTTAAACAGAAAACAATTTTAAATAAAATATCATAGAGTAAAAAAAATTCTTTCTTTATATTAGAATATCAACGAAGAAAAATATGTAATATAACATAGTGGAATGAAATTGAGTTATGAAATTATTAATGGTTTTTTAATTTCCAATACAATTTTATATTTGAAATAATTAAAATTGAAACTAAATTTTACATGAATATTGTTGGATTAAAGATGTTACATTTATATGATTTAGTATATACACCAAGTGAAATAAATTAGGTGAATAAAATTACAATAATCCTCATTGACTAAAAATGAGATGAATTACCTTTCCTCAATATTCATTTTTTTATAATAGTGTGAACACATTTGTAGCGGTTTTAAAAATGTTATTAATTTATACCAAATCTATTCTAATATTTATAACATCATATAGTATCTTTTAAAAATATTTAATGACAAGTTCATTAGTAATATTTCATTATTTTCATTATTTGAAGAGTTAATTTCCATGTTTTCTTATTTGATCTTTGTCATGAATGTAGTGGTTCCTATGAAGATTTTCAAGATGAATCATATATAGAAAATTAATAATTACATAATTATTTTTTTTATAAATTATACTTTTAGGATAAATCAGTAATGTTGGTTTTGAAAAATTGATTATGTTATGAACCTAGAGATGATAAGTCGTAGATATGCATAGGTAACATTCCAATTTTTCAATGATTAATAAGTAAAAGATACATGAAATATTTTATCATTCAATAATGATAATTTTATTTTATTATTTCATTAACTATACATATATATATCATTTATGCAGCATTTTGATGAAAACATTGTCACATAGCTTTGTTTATGATGTAGTATACATATACGTGAATGATGTCATAATCATTTGGTGAGTGAAAAGGGATGAAATTAAAATATATATAATATTTTCGGTTTGAATTTTTTTTATGAATATAATAAATATGTCATATATATTACAATTATTCATTGAAAAAAAATTTATTTCCATTAATGTAATGATTTAGTGAAAAATGTATCACATCACTTCTTGAGGGAGTAGTTTGTTTTACACATGCTCAACATTATCATATCCCATAAATAATATAAATTGTAAAATTAATATTAGATTTAAGTAATAAATAGGTAAAATTATGTTTTTATTATCATATATATAAATTATTACCATCATCTTACCCAACCGTGATAGGTGGTAATGGAATGAAGATTTACATTGGTTCACAATGTGGTTGTCCTTCGTACACACGATTGATGATTTCCAAACTAATTTGACAGACGTGGGGATGGATATAGGTAATGATAATTAAATAAAAAATATGTGTATATAATTGTTATACATTATATTATATCATAATTACTAATAATAAATAATGAGGTGGAGGATGAAATAAAAAAAATTATTGTTTAAGAACATTACCTCTTCTCGAGGTACCTTTTATGGTTTGCACCAAAATCATTAGATGGATGGATTTTTGTCCTAATGAATATTTTAGTACAATATTAGATAATTTATTAAGTTATTTTTCCTGGTATTTGTGTAAACAAAAAGGGTATGAAGGTGTGAAGAGTGTAAGATATTGGTGGCCTTTTATAAGTGAGGTGACTGACAAACTTGTAATGTTTGAAAATAAAAAGGTGAACCCGAATAATTGAAAGAAAAAAGGTATTTAATGAAGTATTATTAATACACATACATTTTAAGTAAGATTTATTTCCATAAAATATAATTTGTACAATTTTTTAGATCATTTTATCCCATAACATCTTAGATTAAACCCACAAATGATTGTTTGTTACATTAACTTCCATTAATATATTTTACTAGTTTTACTATTAATTGTGGTTAAAATTTTAGTTTACATTATTTTTTTATGGAAATTATTATTATTATATAAAATTATTTTTTTTCCAAATTCCATTCACATAAATGGAAAATTTTAATTTAACATTAATTTACAGATTCGATGGGAAAGAATGTTTCCAAACCTAAAATGTTCAAAATTTTGCAAATATTTTATATAAAAACTCAATATTAAAATTATTATAATGAAAAAATGGATTTATAGATAAATAAATGATAACTTTATAATCAAAACCCAATTTAAAATATAAAATATAAATATAAATAAATTAAATGAAAATAAAGCTTAAAATTAAAATTCACTATTTTAACTATTAATCAAAAAATTATACATTTAATAAAAAACCAAACAACTTCACTTTAATAAAACTTTGATGTTATTATATCAAAATTGAAATTAATTTTTCAAATAATTTTTCTATTATTGGTAAAAAATTAATTTCAAAATATGAATGTAATGCACGACTAAACCGTATTTTATAAAAAATAAATTTTTTTTATCTTTGTTATAATGGTATACTATATTATGGTTCATTTGGACTAGTGGTTTCTCATTCTATAAGCTTGGAAAACAATATTATTCTTTTAAAAAATAGTTTTTATATTCTTCACACCTAAAAAAAATTTCGTCTACACAATTTAGACTTGATCTCATTAATCAAGGGGTTAATATTCTGAAATATCATTTTTCTAACAACCAACATCATAAAATGGATAATAAAACAACATATTTATAAGAATGAAAATGAATTATGAAGGTCATATAGAATAAAACATATCTATATTTCTATTTATGATAACATTAGTGGAATGTGAAGATAAAGAGATGGAAGAAAATCATAAATAATTATAGAGAACGATAGTGGCCATTGATCATAATAAATTGAATGATTAATATAATATTAATGAAAAAAACAATCAATATGTAATATGTTAAGGTTAAATTTTTTTCATCATAAATGAAGGTACAATAATAACTTTTTTTAAGATACATTAATCTTTCTGAGGAATTATTTTACCATCTAATAATATAATGAAATACAAATACATGATATTCATCTATTATAAAAGTGAAATTGTGCTTCAATGAATATCTAATTAATTTCACAATCTTAAAAATTATTATCAAAAAATGAATTTTTTATGATAAAATAAATAAAATAAAATTTACATGGATAATAAGTTCCATAAAATAGTGGAAAGTGTTTCAATATGACACTAAATATTTTCCAAAACAATATATGGTTTCCACAAGTTATATAGTATAATATATTAATATTTAAACATAAATTATAAAACCACCCATTAATAATTGTAATTAATCATTAAAATAATTTAACTAAAAACAATGGAATATTAACTAGGATATCATAAAAGAAAGTGTAAGGTGCTAAAAACTTATTTTTCTTCAGTTTTAGGTTTGTGTATCATGAAATTGATGAATGCGCTAGGTTTTCCATTTTCCAAAACTATATTATTGTAATTTATATAACATTCCTAGTGTGTAATTGCCCTTAGTTTTTTCAACTTCAATGAAAATTTAATTTTAACGGTTACCAATACCATTAAACATATGTCAGTAAAATGAAAAGGAATTATTCCCCAAATAATTATTCCACTAAAACATATACATTCCATAAATTATTCTAAATATATCATTAATCTTGGGTGAACCAAATCTTATAAAACCTAAAAATTGGGGTTTAACATATTTAAATTATCTTATG
Organism: Viscum album; assembly: GCA_963277665.1. Lineage (NCBI taxonomy): Eukaryota > Viridiplantae > Streptophyta > Magnoliopsida > Santalales > Viscaceae > Viscum > Viscum album. The sequence goes on along the minus strand of OY728157.1, from coordinate 446,150,628 downwards.
TCATAAACTCATAATCTTTGATCATATCCACACCACTATGGTTATTAAATACATGTTTAGTTAAAAAATTTAACATAATACATAGTTGTTACACGATTATTATATTCAAAATACCATTAAAAAAACATCTACGATTTCTTTCATTATTTATAATACATAAATACTTAAACCATTTAATTTACACTTTAGTTCATCTTCGATCATGAGTTTAACCATTAAAAGAGGAAATTGACTCAGATAATACCCAGGTTCCCCACATTTTTGGCAACGAGCTATAAATGGATCCCCGGTATGATATTTAATTTCTTTCATTATAATCATCAATTTTACATGAAAAATAATTTTTTTATGACATTAGTTTCAACATATTATACAATTTTCAAATCCATTGAGAAACATTCTAGGTATTATACATCCAAATTTTGGACAATATAGAAATTGAGACATCTTTTCTATATTTTTTCCACCACTCAATCTCTTAGTAAACTCTATCCTTCTCTAAATTGGTTAGTTTGAGATTTGGTTATGGTATAGGTTTTAAATCATATTCTAGGATAACTAAATATTAATAATAATAATATTTTTCTCTAATGTAATCATTCTATTTGGTTTCCTTAGTCACCACATTTTCCATCATATTAAATGTTAACTAGATTACATATGGTTCTATCCAATGAATAAAATCAAATAACATAGTCAGAGATAAAAAAATTAATATTGGGGGAAGCATATAGTCCTTAATTATATTTCTTTCTCATGAAAAATTATTTTAAATATAAGACACAATAGTTTTATCACATGTCATTCATTTTCTCCATCTATTCAGATAAATCAAAATGGGTTGTAAAGGAAATATAAATTTTTCTAGACATGTCCCCTGGAGGGTAAATCCCAGAGTTCAGTAAGTCCCATTTTCACATATTATATGAAAATTGGTTCAATCCCCATGCATCATTTTTAGATTGATTACGCCTAGGTATATCTTTTCCAAAACCACGTCCACTGTTAGTATCATAAAAAGGATGTATTGAAAATTAAAAAAACATAATCTCTAAAATACAATAAAATCAGGTTGTTATTCTATACTTATCCTTAAATTATATCCAGGGTTTACAATCCCTATTATATGTTTTCCAAAATATAGATCAAAAGGATTTCATTAAACATCTTCTAATACAAATCTAATGATCACATCCCAAGTAGCTTGGAGCTGGTGTTTACTTTATTAAATTTTCATATGATATAAATAATCACATATAGAAGGACCAAATAGTTTATTTGTATTATTAAACTAGAAACATACTTGATTCCTTCATTACATTTGGAAATAAAAAATATAATAGAATAAATTTTAAACAATTTCATTATTCCCTCTAGTATATCCTTGTACCTAAATCATAGTACACTACATGGAATCCAGGGGAAAGTATAAAATAATGATGATATCAAATTATTATTAATGGTTTTTTGTAGTATAATTAAATAATGAATAATAAATATTTCATTGTAAATAACTGAACATAAATTATATTTAATTAACTACATGGATCTGATTAACAGATAAGTAATAATCAACATATAAATGAAAATAACTAAAACCACCATCCATTAAATACCTAAGATACAATTTTAATGGATCCTATTATAATATTATTATGAGAATATCATGGATAATAATAAATTAATTCTTAATTAATAAAATGTTTAATTAATGGGAATCATTATCTAAAATATCATGACGCCTCTTCCATCAATACCTTTATCGAGATGGATTATTACTACATGTAAGAACCCATTTAATTTTTTCTTATTGATTCATCTCATTTGATTATTTATGAATCAATGGGATATATAGTAAAAGGATCCACCCATTACATTATTTCAAATAATTCTTCATATATTGAATAATATATTTAATTCAATTACAATGTCCCTTATCATTAAATATCTATATTAAATAATGAGAGTAGATTTATCAATATTTATACACAAAAAGAATATTCTTTAATTTAGAACACCCAATGAAACAATTATATTTGTTTTAAACAATAAAAATATACATTATAAATAATAGTTATTCTTAACGAAAATTTAATGTCCATTGATCACAAGAAAATGAATATTTCATGGGAATGTTAATTATTATAAAAAATAAAAATTTATTTGAATGTCAATAAATTTCATTGTTAAAATTATCATAAACCAGCCATAAACTAATAAGGATATTATCCATATAACATCTACAAAATGTAGTAAGAATAATGTGTTTTTGTCGTTGATGAATGGAAAGACTGTTAATACTTCTTTAAAATATTTTATGAGGAAAACTTCTACTCTATTATGAAAGTCCCATTTTATAAATAAGTGTTCTCAAACATTTTAAAAGTAATTTTATTTAAGAATATCCTTTTAAAATTATACATTAATCCATAAAACATTGATTTGTCATGATAGAAGGATATTAAACACATTATTAATATGTAATCATAATGACTCCATTTAATTGTTTAAGAATATCAATGTGTATTTCTTTGAAAATGATATGAATATTCGATCATTTTTTTAAAAAAAGTAATTAATTGGTAAAGATGAATTGAATAATGATTTATAAAATGGATAAAAACATTTTTGAAAATATTTTTGAAAACATTTATATTAGACCAGGTTTTTGAATAAAATGGATTTCTTACTGAAGAGATAAATGATTGTGTATTTTATTAAGACATTTTATTAAATATTTTTATATACCTATGATTATAAAACTTGAACTATTACATTAAAAATTTACTGTATACACAGAGAAGAATAAAATTAACGGGTTTAATAATCAACGGAAAAATTATTTAAATAAATTAAAATTCATGTATAAATAGTCACTACAAAAATGATATTGTGAAATAAAAACATACAGTAACCGTAATTTTGAAATGATAATTAAAAAAATATGAATATGTGTATCAAATGAAAATAAAAATAATGAATACGAATTAAAAAAATATATTGGAAAAATTCATTACAAGAAAAATCATAGAATATCAAAGATAATGAAGAAGTTATATGACCTAATGAAAATAAATTGAGTTATGGAATTTATTGTTTATCTGTAATTCTCTAATGAAATCCACTAAATATAATAATTTAAATTGAAACTATAAATTCCATGATGTATTATTTATTCAAGATATTACATATATAAGGGTTAGTATATAAAGTAAATTAATTAAATTCGGTTTATAACATTACAATATTCTTTAATGAAGAGAAAATTAGGTGAGGTCCCATACCTCATGCTTTATTTATTTAGAAAGCATTAACCTCATGTATTGTGGTTATAAACATGTTAATAATTAAAATAAACCATATTAATATTTATAATATCTTTTATTATCATTTTTTAACATCTTATCATCTATTTTTGACAATATATAAATTGTTTCAATTTTTCAGGTGTTAATATCCCTATTTTAACATTTATTCTTTTTCTAAAAAGATCAATTTATTATAAATATTTTATAGTTTCATAATACTTGGAATAAAAATAACTATATAATTATAATTTTTATTTATAAATTATAATTTTAATACCTTTAATTAATATTTATTTGAAAAATGATGTATTTTATGATCAATGATATGGTAAGTCACATGTTCCCATGGGTAACAAATCTATTTTTTACAGATAATTATGGAAATGTGTTAAGTAATATTTTATATTTATAGATTTATCATATTATCAAATTATATTCTTATTTATAAACATATATATAATCCATGGGTTGTGTTATAAAAAAGGAGTCACATCGCTTCGGGAAGGTGACAGTCAACACATACACGAATAATGTTATCATCGTAACGTGAATAAAAAGGTAAGAATAAAAATGATATATTATCTCTTAAAAAATATAAATATTTAATTAATATCATAATTATGGTATTTTCACATTTATTTGTTAAAAGTATCATTATTAAATTATATGTGAAGTGTTTGGAAAAATTAACTTCTCTTCGAGATGCGTAATACACAGTACAAAAAAAGAGGTTATCGTATACCCTATAGAATTGAAATTAAAAATGGAATAAATGATATAATTAATTAATACGTATAATTATGTAATAATTATCACATATATATAAATTATATTTATCATAATACCTATAAAGATATGTGGTGATTAAAAAACAATTGTCATCAGTTTGCCAGATAGTAATATACCATACATAAGAACAATGATTTCAAAAACCATGTTAAGGGTGTTGGGTTGGTTTTAGGTAATTATGTTACCATAAACAAATCCTAGTAAATTTAATATACTTAGTTAACTCTATGTAAATTTTTAATAAAAATTTAATTAGGTTGTGGATGAAATTGAATGAAAATTCTCGATGAAGAACATTACTTAATCTTCTTGTAAAATCCTTAGTTTCACTACAAAATCATTCCATAAAATGCATTTTTATCTAAATAATAATTCTGGAATAGGAGGAAGGATTTTGGGAATTGATTTGGTAATGTATTTAACAAAATTTTCTTTAAGGTGTGAATCACATAAGAGATGGGGTGTCCCTTAATAAGTGAGGTGATAGTCAAACATATTATTTTTTAAAATAAAAAAGATTAAAAACATTAATCATATGAAAAAGGATCCAAAATGAAGTATACATGAGCCTTGAAGAATATAAAACTGAAATATTTCCATGAAATAAACATTAGGTAAGTTCTTACAACATTATAACTCATATCTTCTTAGTTTAACCTCCCAAAAATCAATTGTTTATCGTTAATGAAATAGATAAATTCAACTATTTTTACAATTAATTTTGGTATTATATTAATTTTAACTTATTATATATTATAAATTATTATAATTCCAAATATATAATCCATTTTTCCATATTCCATTATCAGATGTGGAAATATTTATTTTAAAATCTATCATGTATACGTGATGAGAAATCAGTTTTTGAAAGTAAAAATATTTAAATAGTAGTAATGTTTTTATTTAAAAATTCAACATGAAAATGATTAATATGAGAATAATTGTATTTAAATAAATATAATAGAACTATTTTTTTGTGAAAAAATTAGAATATAATTTATTTTTATAAAAAAGTTAACTAGAAATGATCCTTTAAATTAAAATTCAATATTTTTCACTATTCAACAATATATGAAACTTTTCCTAAAAGTAAAAAAACATTTAACCAAAGTTAATTTTTATTCTGAATTTAAAAATTAATTATAATTTTTCATGTAATGTTTATATATATGGTAGAAATTTATTTGAAATTATGTTCCTAAGGTGCGACTAAACTGCCTTTACGAAAAAAAACAGTATTTTTCAGCAACCATTAATTTTTCATTAAAATGATTTCTTAAATTTTATTATAAAAATCAAATAACATTAATTTTCATTATTTAGTTAGTAATATTCAAAAAATATATTTTACTACCATGGTATAATGTTATATTATATTATGGTATGTTTAATCTTGATGTTTCATGTTTTGAAACCATTCAAAAACAGTCTTCTTCTTTTAAAATATCATGGTGTTACATTCTACCTACCTTAAATTATTTTTTTCTGTGAAATTAAATAATTTTATAAGTAAAAATTGGTTTGAAATTTATAAATCACATATTTAATAAATCCTCATCCAAAAATTGTTGATGAAAAATCCGCTTAATAAGAGAGAAAATGATGTACAAATGTCATATGGAATAACACTCAAATGGGTTTCAAATAGGAAGAACATCATTTGAAATTTCAAATACATAAATTCCATAATAGAATTAATAATTATAGATAATTTTATATAATATCAGTCTCATGAATTTGAATTATTAATTTACTTTTAAGGACTTTAGAACCACAAATATTTTATGAGTCAGGGGACCATTTGAGTCATTAAAAATAAAGTCACAGGGATAAAAAAATTTCATGATCATTTTCCCTATGTAGATGAAATTTTTTAGTATCTTAGAATATATGTATATATACATATTTGATTGGATTCTATTTTATAATCAAAATTATTCTTCTAACAATATAAAATTTATTGATTACCCAAAGAAATGAATACCCAAAAATGAATTTTTATGAAAGAGGCATTAAAATTTACTATTAATGCACCATTAGGTCAATAAAATAGAGAAATTTATTTCCATTTATCTCTAAATAATTTTAAAAATAAATAAGGTTTTAAAAATATTTAAAAAAACAAAAATTATCAATAAACCCCAATAATAACTACATTGGTTCGTTATTAAAATTTATTTATCTAATAATCTAAATAAAAACAATGAAATATTAACCAAGAAATAACTTAGTCTATTAAATGATGTGGAACCCTTGTAATCATTCTGTTTTAAGATTAATTCATACTACATTTCTAAATATGGTATTTTTTTCATTTTTCCAAAAATATATTAATATAATTAATGTAACATTATTAATGTTTAATAGCCCATAAATACCTCAATGTAAAAGTTAATATAATACCTTTATGATACCAATATCATAAGTGTATTTCTATGAATTGTAAAATAATTATTAATCAAATAAAATATACACAAATATATAAACGTTTTTTACAAATTTCTCCCAAAATATCCTTAATCTTGGTAGACTCCGATCATTTAAAACCTTAAAAAGTTGGTTTAAAGACATTGAAATTATGACTAATATTATACTCATAATCTTTTTATGGTTTCCACAACTCTTAAGACATTGATGATTGATAAGATTTTATAATTTTACATTATCCATAGATGTTAAATTATTCTAATAAATAAAATAACATTGGTAAAATACATCTATAATTTAAATATGGAAACCCAATAAATAAATACTAAATATTTATTATTTTTACATGTTCCGATTATAGTTCTAGGTTCTAACCATTATTGGTTTCAATTGACTCAAATAATTACCTCTTTCAACTAAATAATACAAAATACTATAAATATAGCCATATAATGAAATTTATTTCCTTCCATCGTAAAATTAATTGTTCATTGAAAATAATTTTCATTAGAAAATTATATTCCGTGCATAAATACTTTTTCAATTACAAAGAGACACTCTCCGGTGTGTATCCTTCCACATTTTTGACATGAATAAAATTGACCCGTCTTTTCTCTATGGTCTATACCACTCTAGATCATACCAAACTCTATCCTTCTCTTCTTTGGTGAGTTCAGGGGTTGGTTATATTATAGGTTGTTAATCACATTTAAGGGTAAATTATTAGGAGTCATAATAATATCAATTAATCGAGTCTTCATCCCATTTTTCTAATCATAGTCACCACATTTTCCTTTATATTAAATGTAAACATGATTCTATCAGGTACTACCATTAACTATTATCAAAATTCAAAGTGACTACAATAATAATCATAGAGGGAAAACCATAGATTCATTTCCAGGATGTGAAAATCATGACACCTTATTTTCTATGTAAGACAATGTAGTTTAATCAAAGGTCATTAATTTTCATAATCTATTCATATCCATCATAATGATTTTAAGGAAAATTTGATTTCTCCTAGTTATATCCCCATGGAGTGCCAAATGAGGTGAGTGTAATGTCCACTTTCATGGTCCTAATGATGGCATGGTAAATCCTAATGTTCCATTCCAGATGTTATTACCTCTATTGTATAGACCCTGAAATTTCATGGAATTTTTTTTCTTAATTTATTTTGAATTTTATGAGTCTGTAGTTTATGATGGCGCCTGATTATGAGGCCCGGTGTGCCCAGAATCAATTTATGAAGTTTTTTTCAGGTACGTTCGGGTAAGTTCAGTAAACGTGCGAGAAGGAAAATCTATCTTTTAAACTGTTACTAAGAAATGAAATCTGAGGACACAGTTGAACTCATAGAATCTATAATTCCATAAGGAGATCTTCTCATTGATCGCAATCGAGTCTGGGTGAAAGTTGTTTTTTCGAGGTTTCATGGGATAAAAATAAAATAAACTTTACATTTTATTTTTTTAATTGAATTATGAAATTCTGAAACTTCTTTGGTCTGGGGACCACCCGACTATTAAAACTCCTAATTTAATGAGGAGCATTAAATTTGTGGCAACACAAGAGGTGTACCCACAAATTTAATGAACATTATTTATGTGAAACATGAATCGTTGGGGGGGGGGTGTTGGAATGGTTTGGGTGGACAAAGAAAGGTTATCCAATGATGTTCACCCCAGCGATGAATGATCCTTCGACAAAGATCAGATCACGATGAATCTTCGATGCACGAACTCAGATATGAAGTGTGAGGTGGATGCAATGATCATTGTAAACTTCACCAATTTCCAGTGAATTCATCAACAAACAACGATCGAGGTAGGGTTCATTATTGATTAATTTAAATACTCGTACCTCATATTTTATTGTGGTTCTTTGTTAGCCAAATGTTATCATCTAACGCGGAGGGTCAGTGTCGAAAAAACATGACCAGATTTCCCTCCGATAGTTCTTGATAGATTGACGATGGTAGTGGTGCAACAGCGCCATAGGTTGAGTGAATCGTAGATATAATCGGCAGCACATTTTTCATCGGGTTGCCGGAGCTGTGCGAAGAATGGGGCCGCAACCACCATGGGCCACTGCAATGCCTATGGGGTGCGGTGCTGTCACACCGCGCTATAGGAAGAGGGCCACGATGGTTGGAATAATGTGTGATGTTGTGGCGCTGCGTCGTAGAGGGGTCGCCACAGTCGGAGATAGCACGACATCGTCACGCCACGACGGAGGGGTAGCCACGGCTGGGCCGCGGCATATGAGTTGGGGCGTGACGGGATGAGCCTGCCGTCGACGAGGGGCGTGCCAGGGCGGAACCCAGCTAGGTTCCGCGTAGAGGAACCAGTATATGCATGTTCCGTTACAGTGAGATTGGGGGAACACCTTTGATTGAATAGGGTGGGTCCCGCAGTGTGCCGCCGCCGCCTGGTCACGCTGACTAGGCGGGCTTCACCGTCCCCATCCACATGGCTAGGCCACCGCGCCACGAGGTTCGGGCCACCGCACCACGTGTTCCTGGCCACCGCACCACGGGGGCCGGTCCACCACGCCATGGGGGCCAGGCCACCGCGACACGCGGGCCGGGCCGGGCCGCCCTGCCAGGCCGAGCCACAACTACTACGCCGGGCCATGCCCTACCGGGCCGGACCCGGATCCGGTAGGGTCAACCAGGTTCGGTCCGTCCCAGGGCGGGTTGGGTCGGGTCGGACCGGGCCCAGACCCCCCTCTTCGAACCATTTTCGATTAATTTCCCATAACACGAGAAAAATTCCTCTGATCGATGCACCGTCAGTTGCTTAGTATTCCTTGGATTGAGATGGTCAATTTGGTATATTACACTCAAGGTTTTGGCGATGTTTGTGTATGGTCGGGTTGGTTCGAACCTGAAACCAACCGGGCCATCGGAGCAGAAACACTTATAACTTAAGGACCGGATGTCCGATTGAGGTGCCATCAACTATGTTGGATTCTTTTTGATGAGAGGGTTCTTTTTTCATACTCCACATGAGGTTCAGATGCAGTTGGAGTACTGTCGGGTAGGTTTGAGCCTAAAACCCAACCGGGTCCCTAGGATGGAAATTCCCATAACTCACATACCGAGCGTCCAATTGATGCGTTGTCTATCGCATTGAGTTTCTTATGATGAGAGATAACATTTGGATTCATCAAATCAGTAATATGATATAGTTGATGTATAGAACCCTTGAATCAAGGATCGGACCCCCTAGGAATCAAGCATACCATGTGCGGGAACCAGGGAGTTGGTTACGACAGCAATGAGACTGGAGTGGAATTCTTCGTGGGTTTGATAGCAACGAGACAGGACTAGAATCCTCCAGGGGATTGATAGCAATGATACTGGACTGGAATCATCAGTGGGTTCGATAACATCAAGATTGGACTGAATCCTTCATGAGTTCGATAGCAATGAGACTGGACTGAATCCTCAATGAGTTTGACAACAGTGAAAACTCTACCAGAATAATCAGTGGGTTTGACAATGATGAGTATTGTACTTGTATCCTATGTGGGTCCAACAGTTTGACTTATTACTTGTATCCTGAGTGGGTCTGACAAAGTATATGTTCTAGTATCCAACATGAGTATGACAGCTTAACTGGTCTAGTATCCTACGTGGGTCTGACATCTTAGATGAATCAGCCACTACATCTGATCATACCTTTCGCTATACGAAATATGTATAATTTTGTGAGCTGAGTATTGACATTCAATCGTTATCATTGATGTGATTGACTTCCTGATTGTATCATTGTTCTGTGGTTTATCCATGATGGATTCTGGGAGACCATCAGGGGTCTTGAATTCCCTACTAAGTATTGTATACTCACCCTTGCATGGGCTATGCCTACACTACATTGTGTTGGATGAAGAAGATAGACAACACTGATCGAGGATGAGACTTGTGGAGCTGGATAGTACCCGGTGGTGGACCACATGGAAAGACATACACATAGCAGACAGACGGACCTGGGGTGCTGTGTGGGCCATTTGTACCCACCCATCAGGGGGGATTCTCGGAGGATGACTCGGTGGTTGCAGTTTTATTTTACTACAGTTGTAATAGCTTCTCAGTTGTACTGTACCTACTGTTGGGCTTGTATTTCCGGCCTCTTTTCCTTTCGGTGTTTACTTTTGTATAAAGTATTCGTTATTTCTTACTACAGTTGCGTACTCTATTGTGTTTGTTTCCTTTGTAAAGGAAATTCCTTCCAATTATATGGATTTAAACCTTTGGGGCTAGTCGCCAGCCCCTAGAAAATGGAAGGCGGGTTTGGGGTAGTCACGACATGGGCCTCGAGGATGGGTCGTGACATCTATGTTCAAATTTTTCAATACCAATCAACATCTAGTATCTATAATGGGAAGTATTGTAAGGAAATACACATAATATTTACATTAAGAAAGCATTAGTATGATCTTATATAATTATATTCAATGTTTATCATAGGGTTATGATACCTAATCTATGTTTTCATAAATCTAGTTCCCATGGTTTCTAATAAACATCCTATAATAACATCAGTAATAACCCTTTCCCTAGTATCCTAGACATGGTGTCTTCATTATTAAAATGGAGTAAGAAATATGGAATTCCATACCAATGGAATGAATATTTTAGTAGTCAGGGTACACTAAAGATATTTTGTGACTTTCATTACATTAAAAAACAAAAATTAAAATCTAATTTTTTATAGTTAAATAAACCCACCTATAATATCATTTCAAAACAATCACAGTTCAATTCATAGATTCAAAGGAGAAGTAAATAAGGGTGAGATAAAAATCTCAGTAATGGTTACGAATAGCCGATGTAATCATGGATTAATAATTTTTAACCAATATGGAAAAGGTAAATAACTAAACATATATTAAATTTAATTAATAACATAAATATTATATTTACTTAAATAATAAGTTATATGTAAAGGTGAATAATTTAAATCATTTACCATTTAATCAACGAACTATTAATGAATGCATCAATAGAAAATAACATTGTAAAAATATCTTGGTCGATAATAACTATATTATTAATGAAGGAAAGGCTAAATTATTTGACTCCATGATCTCAAGCATTGTGATACCTCTAACACCTTCAATTTTTACAAGACAACAGAAAATCAAAAGTAGGAACCCATTAATTTCAATAGAACTAATTAACTTCATTGGAATAATGATTCATTGAGGGGAAATATAATTTTGGTTCCAACCTATAACTACACATCAAATGCATTCCTAAAATATCAAATAATTGATTTAATTCCTGATCAATGTGCACTGTCACGACCCGCCCTCGGGGTCCGTGCCGTGACTACCCCAAGCCCGCCTTCCATAGGCCAGGGGCTGGCGACTAGCACCAAGGCGTAAATCCCAGTAAAAAGGGAAGGCATTGCCTTTGTAAAGTAAACAAACACCACAGAGTAAGCAAGCGGAAAGTAAACACTAAGCAAAAGCAGAGTACAACTGAAAGTGCGGAAAAGTAAATGGGCCAGTATACAAACCCAAACTGAAAGTAAAGTACAACTCGAAAGGGAAAACAGCAACTGAAAAGTAAAAGCCGCTACACCGAGCTGTCCACTGGAAATCCCACCTGAAGGGTGGGTACAGATAGCTCCACTGCTCCACAGGTCCCGCCGTCCGCTCCGTGCACGTCCCGCCCAGTGGTCCACCTCCGGGTACCGTCCCGCTCTGCAAGCCTCAGCTAAGGTCAACGCTGTCCGTCGTCTGCAACCAACACAACGTAGTGCGGGCAAAGCTCGTGCAGGGGTGAGTATAAGCTACTCAGTAGGGACCCCGAGACCCCAGAAGGTCTCTCAAAATCCACAAAGGATAAACCACGAAGAAAGGTACAATCACGAAGTAACAACCGACACTGCTTAGGTATATGCCCATACATATACCTAAGTCATCAATTTCAAATATGCTCCAACCTCCGAGCCCAAGTACCACTCAGTCCACACAGGAAAGTAAACGTAATCCACACAGGATAGCACAACACAATCCACATAGGAAAGCAACAGGATTCAGCTCACACATGTATACTTCTTCAAAGGACGATAAAGATGATCTCTGATCCATCTAAGTCGTCGGACCCACGAAGGATCGATAGGTAACTAACCCCCGCAAAAGACCCACTCAGGATCGGGCCCACGTAGGACCTGTAGGCGCTGGTTCACACAGGACCGTTGAGCGCAAAGACCCACACAGGATCGGACCCACACAGGATCGGGCCCACACAGGACCTGTAGCACTGATCCACGTTGGATCGCTGAGTGCTGAAGTCGTCGTCGTCGAATCCACACAGGATCTCTATACTGTCGTCGTCGCAGTCACAGTAGCAGTAGCAGCAGTAGTAGTCACAGTAACAGTCGCAGCCAGCACTAGGGTTCCCGCACACAGCAAGCTCGTTCGGAGGGTCCGCTCCACGAGCCGAGAGGCTGATACATCAACTGTCACAAAGTCCAGAGTTGATGTATCCAAAAGTTCTGTATCGCCAACAGGAACTCAACGCAACAGACGGCGCGTCGATCGGACGCCCGGTCTGAGAGTTATTGGCATTTTCGTCCCCGGGGCCCGGTTGGTTTTTAAGGCAAAACCAACCCCATCGTACTCCACCTGCGTCCAAACCTCGGGCGGAGTATGCCAAAAGATCCGTCTCACTAAGAGGAAAACAACACAGCTGACGGCACGTCAATCGGACGTCCGTAGCTCAAGATATGAGCGTTTCTGCTCCGAAGGCCCGGTTGGTTTCGTGAACGAACCAACCCGGCCGAACTGAAAGTAATCTGAAACCTTGAGTGCGATATACCGAAAGGACCGTCTCGATCCAAGGATCGCGTTCCCGCAGACGGTTCGTCAATCGGAGGTCCGTGGCTCAAGTTATAACCAAAAGACCGAATCTGATCCGAAACGGGGGGATCCGGGTCCGGGCCGACCCGGGCCGACCCCCCCTGGGTCGGCCCGAACCGGGTCGACCCGACCCGGGTCCGACCCGGCCCGGCCAGCCCAGCCGGCGGCGCGGCGGCGCGGTGGCGCGGCGGCCTGGCGCCGCACGGAGGCGACACGCGGGGGGGATCAATCCCCCGCTGATTGAAGGGGTGGCGCGGCTATATGCCGCGCCCTTTGAAAAAACGGCCCCCACGTGGGGGCCGGCTTGTAGAAAAACCGGGGGGCCTCCTTCCCCCCCTCAAGGGAACCGCCCTCCTCTTAAATGAGGAGGGTTTTAATGCTGGCCGGGGGAATTTATTTCCCCCGGCCTTTGACCTTCCGGCCGGCCAACTGCCGGCCGGTTTTCTCCAACGGGACCGGAAAAATCCGGTCCCCTTTTCGGCTTCCGACGCCGGCGGCCCGGCCGCCGGTCTTCTCGTTCCGCCGCGGCCCAGAACTGGCCACGGTGTTCGTCATCCGGCGCGGTGCGACGGCACCGCGTCCCTCCGCCGTGCCTCTGATTTCTTTCAACGCGGTGCGACGGCGTCGCGTTCATGATGATTCTTCCAAGGCGCGCGCGCGACGGCGTCGCGTAATATAATCGCACGATTAACCGCGTGGTGCGACGGCACCACGCCACCTTGTTTCCACCCGCAAGGTAAATCAACAAGAACGATGGAGGGGGTTCGGCCGTGTTCATGCGGTCCGGCCCCCCCTCACGTTAAATAATAACACAACTTAAAATATTCAAATTCCTCACGTTAGTCATGCGAACCACGAGCAAGAATAGAATAATTAAACAATAATCAACAACCCCTACCTTGGGTATAAGTTCGAAGATTTGTCAACGTCCCGTGGAAGACAACGTCGCGGAGGTCGGGCGTCGCGGTAGTCGTTCGTCAAATCCGATGACGAAGAGGTGCGTCCGATGAGATAAGTCGTTGGCGAATCTTCGTATGCCGACGAAGGGAGTCCGATGAGGAAGCGGCGTTCCCTCTCGTTGACACGGAAGACGAAGAAGAGAGGAGCGGCGTTCTTCGTCAAGTTGAGCGTTCTTCGTCAAGTTGAAGAAGAAGGAGGAGGAGTTCTCAAAAATCCTCACAAGTTGGCTAAACAAAACTAAAAAAATAAAATAAGGTTCCTCCTTATTTTATTTACCAAGCCAAGGAATTCAAAACTTAAAATTCAAAAACATAACACTTAATTAATTATACATGTCATGTGTAATTAATTAGATGTTAAGTTAACAAACTTTTAAGAGGGAGAGTGGGGAGTTAAAGGGGGAAGATGAGAGGTTTAGGTTCGTGTGGGTCCCACCACACTTAATCCACTCAAGGGAGGTTAAGTGGGTGTGGGTCCCACCCCTAACTCCCTTTGAGAGGAGTTAACCTACAAAAGTGAAATAAAAAGAATCCCATATTTTTTATTCAACTTTTTATAAATCTCCCAAAAACTAACTTTCGTCTCGCAACAAACGCAACTTCCGAAAAGGTCTCCTTAAGCGAAAATTGGTGCTGTGAGTTCATCGGTGCCCTCAGATTTCAATTCCGAGCACCGGATCAAAAGTTAGGAATTCCCGCTCGTTCGTTCACTGAACGTACCCAAGCCAAACTTCGGAAATTGATTCCGGGCACTCCGGGCCTCGGAATCAGGTGCCTTCAGAAACCGCGCTCTTGTAAAATTCTAAAGAAAATTAAGAAAAAATTTCCCTTGAATTTTACGGGTCTTTACATTACTCCCACCTCAGGACTTTACGTCCCCGTAAAGATACATCAAAAACTAGGGAAACAAATGAGGGTACTGAGCACGCATCTGAGCCTCCCGCTCCCATGTGCTCTCCTGGAGATTCCCGTGCTGCCATCTGATGCGCACAAGAGGAATCGATCGCCCACGCAATACCCGCTCCTTTCGATCCTCTATCTCCACCGGGACCTCCGTAAAAGTCGCCCCATCATCAACGTCAAGCTGCCCATGGTCAATGATGTGTGTCGGGTCGTGCACGTATCTCCTCAGCTGGGATACGTGGAAGACGTCGTGCACCCGGTGCAACTGAGGTGGCAGAGCCAGGCGATAAGCCACCTCGCCAACCCTGCTGAGGACCTGGAAGGGTCCGATGAAGCGCGGAGATAACTTGCCGCCTCGGCCAAATCTCCGAATACCACGTCGAGGTGAGACCCGCAAGAAGACATGGTCTCCATCCTCGAACTCCAGTGGCCTCCGCCTCCTGTCAGCGTATGACTTCATCCGGCTATGTGCTGTCCTCATCCGCTCTTGGATGACCTGGACCTTCTCTGTCGTGGCCTGGACCATCTCCGGTCCCACCAGTGCTGACTCTCCGGTGTCTGTCCAGCACAAAGGAGATCTACAAAGTCGGTCGTACAACGCCTCGTACGGTGCCATCCCGATAGTGGAGTGGTAGCTGTTGTTGTACGCAAACTCCACCAAGGGTAGGTGGTCCTCCCAGCTACGACCAAAGTCGAGGACACATGCGCGGAGCATGTCCTCGAGAGTCTGAATGGTCCTCTCCGTCTGACCATCCGTCT
This sequence comes from Viscum album, assembly GCA_963277665.1. Classification (NCBI taxonomy): domain Eukaryota; kingdom Viridiplantae; phylum Streptophyta; class Magnoliopsida; order Santalales; family Viscaceae; genus Viscum; species Viscum album. The sequence goes on along the minus strand of OY728157.1, from coordinate 446,134,604 downwards.
GAGGGTGAAAGGTTGTGCTCAGACGTAGCTGCATCCCGAACGCCTCCTGTAACCCCTTCCAAAGCCGGGAAGTAAAGCGAGCATCTCGATCGGAGACGATAGATGATGGCACGCCGTGGAGCTGCACAATCTCCTGAACGTAGAGACGTCCCAAGCTCTCCACTGAGCCCTGCTCTCTGATGGGTAAGAAGTGTGCCGACTTGGTGAGTCGGTCAACAATCACCTAGATGGAGTCGTGACCTCTGGAAGTGCGTGGAAGTCCAGTCACAAAGTCCATAGATATGTCGTCCCACTTCCACTCCGGAACCTCCAAGGGCTGTACCAAGCCTACTGGTACCTGATGCTCTGCCTTCACCTGCTGGCAGGTGAGGTATCGAGAAACGAACTCTGCTACTGCCTTCTTCATGCCCGGCCACCAGTGCTGTCGTCTGAGGTCCTGGTACATCTTCGCCACTCCAGGATATACCGCCAAAGGAGAAGTGTGAAACTCTCTCAGCACTTCCTCTCACAAAGCGACTGGTACCATGGTACGTCCTCTGAAAAGGATGTCGTGCTCTGCTCCAAGGGAGAAACCATCAGGTGCCTGTCCCAAGGATATCTGTGCACGCCGTGTCTCACAGTCAGTGTTCTCACGCTGTGCCTCTCTGACCCGCTGCAGTAGTGGAGGGGTGACTGTGAGGGACTGGAGGAAGGCTGCTCCATCTCTATCCACGAAGGATATCTGTAAAGAGGCTAGCTGCTCCGTCGCCTCCTCAAGTAGCTGAATGCCCATCCTCCTGCTGAGGGCATCGGCTACTACGTTCCCCTTTCCAGGAGTATAGACTATCTCAAAGTCATAGTCCTGGAGGAACTCGAGCCATCGTCGCTGTCTCAGGTTCAGGTCCTTCTGAGAGAAGATATACCTGAGACTCTGATGATCAGAAAAGACTGTAAAGTGCTCACCCATCAGATAGTGTCGCCATGTCTTCAGAGCGAAGACCACTGCTGCTAACTCCAGGTCATGGGTAGCGTAGTTCTGCTCATGCGGCCTCAACTGACGTGATCCATAGGCGATCACTGCCTGCTCCTGCATCAGAACACATCCGAGTCCGGTCCCTGATGCATCGCAGTAAACTACGTACCCTACTCCCTCCTCGGGCAACCTCAAGATAGGTGCGCTATTCAATCTCTGTCTCAGCTCCTGGAAGCTCTGCTGACATCTGTCAGACCACACGAAGGGTTTCCCCTTCTTCGTCAAAGCTGTGAGTGATGCCGCAACTCTAGAGAAGTCTGGCACGAATCTCCGATAGTATACAGCTAGTCCCAAGAAACTCCGAACCTCAGTCACGCTCCTGGGTGGCTCCCATGCTAACACAGCCTCAATCTTCGCGGGATCCACTGCAACTCCCGCCTCAGAGATAACATGTCCCAAGAAGTGGACCTCACGTATCCAGAACTGGCACTTCGAGAGCTTACCATAAAGCTGGTGCTCTCGGAGTGTGTCTAGTACAACTCGCAAGTGATAGGCGTGCTCTTCCTCAGTCGTAGAGTAAATCAGAATGTCGTCGATGAAGACCACGACAAACCGATCGAGGTATGGCTGAAAGATCCTGTTCATGAGAGCCATGAACACTGCTGGAGCATTGGTTACACCGAAAGGCATAACCAAGAACTCATAGTGGCCATACCAACATCTGAAGGCCGTCTTTTGCACATCCTCGTCTCTGACTCTGAGCTGATGATAGCCTGACCTGAGGTCTATCTTCGAGAACCACCGTGCTCCCTTGAGCTGATCAAAGAGGTCATAAATCCTCGGTAGCGGATACTTGTTCCTCACTGTCACCTGGTTCAGGCGACGATAGTCAACACAAAGTCGCATGCTCCCGTCTTCCTTCTTGGCGAACAAAATCGGGGAAGCCCAGGGTGAAACACTGGATCGGATGAACCCCTTGCCCTGCAAGTCCTCCAACTGTACCCGTAGCTCTCGAAGTTCGGCGGGGGCCATCCGATATACTGGAGTGGATATCAGGGCTGTCCCGGGGTACAAGTCAATATAAAAGTCTAACTCTCTGTGAGGAGGTAGCCCTGGAACATCATCGGGAAAAACGTCCGCAAACTGATCCACCACTGCAGGAAAACCAGGACTCCGCACGTCAACTTCTCCAAGTATAAGGCTAGCCAACTAATGAGTGATGGGATGTCCCCTCCTCCATGGAAGTCCATCCTGTGCTGCTAAGGCTCCCTTCTCACCGGTGAAGGTGAACCTGCTCCCGTCGGTGCGTACACATCGCACCTTGCGCCTAAAACAGTCAATCTGTGCATGGACCGTAGATAGCCAATCCATGCCCAAGATGACGTCGTAAGGCCTCGACGCTGCTACAAGAAGATTCCAGCTGAAGCTCTCGCCTCCTAGAGTAAGCTCACACTGCCGGCACCAGTGCGTAATCGTCGAGTCTGCTCCCGTAGGAGTCTCTAGCCGTAAGGATCGAGCCAACGGCTCTGTCGGAATCTCCGAGCTCCGAATAAGGGCAGCGGCTATGAAAGAGTGACTCGCTCCTGTGTCTATAAGAACTGCAGCAAGGGTGGAATAGACAAAGATAGTACCTCGAATCATCTCGGGTGCGCCGTGGTCGTAGGCCTCTGCTGCCTGGAGCTGTTCCTGTCTCTGCCCGCCAGCTCCCTGTGGTCGGGGTGGACCTCCTGGTGGTGGTGGTGGCAGAGCCTCAAAGCGTCGCCCACCACCGGGTGCTCGTCCAGCTCCTCTGCCTTGTCTGCCTCCTCCCTGCGGACTTCCACGGTCGACCCTCTGCCTCTGCCTCGGTGGTCCCTCAACCGTCTGCTTCTCCTCGGCACGGCGGGTCGGGCAGTCACAAGCCATGTGGCCCTGCCCGCCGCATGAGTAGCACTGCCTGCCTCTCGAAAGACTGGCTCTGCGCTGTGTGCCCCGCACTGCTGAGTCAGTGTCCTGAGGTCGTCTGCCCGAAGGTCTGGTCTGTCTGGATCCCTGAGTCATCCGTCGACTGCCTGCTGCAGATGACTCTGCCACGTGCCGCCCTGCGGTGGGTCGCTGTGCTGGTGTAGACTCAGCAAGGAAGCTCTCGATCAGAAGGGCCCGCTCCAGTACTCCTGTCTGAGTCGGTATGCTGAGGGAGATCAGAGATGCCCTGATCTCGTGTCTCAAACCTTGCTCGAAGGTCCGGGCCCGGAAGAATGGGTCCCATACCATGTCGGTCGAGTAGCGCGAGAGATCGGTAAATCTCACCGAGTACTGAGCGACCGTCATGCTGCCCTGCCGCAGCTGTAGAAGCTCCTGGATACGCACCACACAAAGTGTGGCTGGGACGAACTCCGAGCGGAAGAGGCTCTCAAATTCCGTCCAAAGTAGAGATGCCTCATCGTGCACCTGGAGCATCAAGCTCCACCATCTTCCTGCTGCTGCGTGTAGTAGGCTCGCAGCGAGGATCACCATGAGGTCTGCTGGTGTCCTCACTAGCCTAAACACTCGTACCACTGCCTCCATCCAGTCCTCTGCTGCCTGGGGATCCGTCTCCCTGCGAAACCTGGGCGGTCGCTGGCGCTGAAACTCATGCAGTGCGCTGAGGCGACGTGCATCGTCAGCGGCTGCTGCTGGAAGAATCGGGGGCTCGGCGGGTAGAGCTACCGCCGATGCCACTGCTGACAAAGGGCCCTGCACCGAGGCCTCGTTGCTCGGTGGGCTGTCATCACGCTCGACTCTCCGAACCCTAGCTGGCTGCGGTCGTGGGGTCATCCTGAAAAGGAAACAGGTGCGCCACGGTCAGAACAGTATACCTGGTGAGCTGATATAAGTAATCACAAAGAAAACTTTGAAACACACACGCAATCAATGTTTTCGTGCATTAAGTCGGAAATCAGAAGTCAGGGTCCTGGTGTACGGATACGTCGGCCGCCGCACCAACACTGGACTCCCTGGACTGATAACCACACTCAATACGCTAAACATTATTGCTTCACATAGAAAAGATCAGAGTTCGTGGTAGAACCGAACTCCTCTGATACCAATTTGTCACGACCCGCCCTCGGGGTCCGTGCCGTGACTACCCCAAGCCCGCCTTCCATAGGCCAGGGGCTGGCGACTAGAACCAAGGCGTAAATCCCGGTAAAAAGGGAAGGCATTGCCTTTGTAAAGTAAACAAACACCACAGAGTAAGCAAGCGGAAAGTAAACACTAAGCAAAAGCAGAGTACAACTGAAAGTGCGGAAAAGTAAATGGGCCAGTATACAAACCCAAACTGAAAGTAAAGTACAACTCGAAAGGGAAAACAGCAACTGAAAAGTAAAAGCCGCTACACCGAGCTGTCCACTGGAAATCCCACCTGAAGGGTGGGTACAGATAGCTCCACTGCTCCACGGGTCCCGCCGTCCGCTCCGTGCACGTCCCGCCCAGTGGTCCAACTCCGGGTACCGTCCCGCTCTGCAAGCCTCAGCTAAGGTCAACGCTGTCCGTCGTCTGCAACCAACACAACGTAGTGCAGGCAAAGCCCGTGCAGGGGTGAGTATAAGCTACTCAGTAGGGACCCCGAGACCCCAGAAGGTCTCTCAAAATCCACAAAGGATAAACCACGAAGAAAGGTACAATCACGAAGTAACAACCGACACTGGTTAGGTATATGCCCATACATATACCTAAGTCATCAATTTCAAATACGCTCCAACCTCCGAGCCCAAGTACCACTCAATCCACACAGGAAAGTAAACGTAATCCACACAGGATAGCACAACACAATCCACACAGGAAAGCAACAGGATTCAGCTCACACAGGTATACTTCTTCAAAGGACAATAAAGATGATCTCTGATCCATCTAAGTCGTCGGACCCACGAAGGATCGATAGGTAACTAACCCCCACAAAAGACCCACACATGATCGGGCCCACGTAGGACCTATAGGCGCTGGTTCACACAGGACCGCTGAGCGCAAAGACCCACACAGGATCGGACCCACACAGGATCGGGCCCACACAGGACCTGTAGCACTGATCCATGTAGGATCGCTGAGTGCTGAAGTCGTCGTCGTCGAATCCACACAGGATCTCTGTACTGTCGTCGTCGTAGTCACAGTAGCAGTAGCAGCAGTAGTAGTCACAGTAACAGTCGCAACCAGCACTAGGGTTCCCGCACACAGCAAGCTCGTTCGGAGGGTCCGCTCCACGAGCCGAGAGGCTGATACATCAACTGTCACAAAGTCAAGAGTTGATGTATCCAAAAGTTCCGTATCGCCAACAGGAACTCAACGCAACAGACGACGCGTCGATCGGACGCCCGGTCTGAGAGTTATTGGCATTTTCGTCCCCGGGGCCCGGTTGGGTTTTAAGGCAAAACCAACCCGACCGTACTCCACCTGCGTCCAAACCTCGGGCAGAGTATTCCAAAAGATCCGTCTCACTAAGAGGAAAACAACACAGCTGACGGCACGTCAATCGGACGTCCGTAGCTCAAGATATGAGCGTTTCCGCTCCGAAGGCCCAGTTGGTTTCGTGAACGAACCAACCCGGCCGAACACAAAGTAATACGAAACCTTGAGTGCGATATACCAAAACGACCGTCTCGATCCAAGGATCGCGTTTCCGCAGACGGTTCTTCAATCGGAGGTCCGTGGCTCAAGTTATGACCAAAAGACCGAATCTGATCTGAAACGGGGGGGGTCCGGGTCCGGGCCGACCCGGCCCGACCCCCCCTGGGTCGGCCCGAACCGGCTCGACCCGACCCGGGTCCGAACCGGCCCGGCCGGCGGCGCGGCGGCGCGGTGGCGCGGCGGCCTGGCGCCGCACGGAGGCGGCACGCGGGGGGGATCAATCCCCCGCTGATTGAAGGGGCGGCGCGGCTATATGTCGCGCCCTTTGAAAAAACGGCCCCCACGTGGGGGCCGGCTTGTAGAAAAACCGGGGGGCCTCCTGCCCCCCCTCAAGGGAACCGCCCTCCTCTTAAATGAGGAGGGTTTTAATGCTGGCCGGGGGAATTTATTTCCCCCGGCCATTGACCTTCCGGCCGGCCAACTGCCGGCCGGTTTTCTCCAACAGGACCGGAAAAATCCGGTCCCCTTTTCGGCTTCCGACGCCGGCGGCCCGGCCGCCGGTCTTCTCGTTCCGCCGCGGCCCGGAACCGGCCGCGGTGTTCGTCGTCCGGCGTGGTGCGACGGCACCGCGTCCCTCCGCCGTGCCTCTGATTTCTTTCAAAGCGGCGCGACGGTGTCGCGTTCATGATGATTCTTCCAAGGTGCGCGCGCGACGGCGTCGCGTAATATAATCGCACGATTAACCGCGTGGTGCGACGGCACCACGCCACCTTGTTTCCACCCGCAAGGTAAATCAACAAGAACGATGGAGGGGGTTCGGCCGTGTTCATGCGGTCCGGCCCCCCTCACGTTAAATAATAACACAACTTAAAATATTCAAATTCCTCACGTTAGTCATGCGAACCACGAGCAAGAATAGAATAATTAAACAATAATCAACAACCCCTACCTTGGGTATAAGTTCGAAGATTTGTCAACGTCCCGCGGAAGACAACGTCGTGGAGGTCGGGCGTCGCGGTAGTCGTTCGTCAAATCCGATGACGAAGAGGTGCGTCCGATGAGATACGTCGTTGGCGAATCTTCGTATGCCGACGAAGGGAGTCCTAGGAGGAAGCGATGTTCCCTCTCGTTGACACGTAAGACGAAGAAGAGAGGAGCGGCGTTCTTCGTCAAGTTGAGCATTCTTCGTCAAGTTGAAGAAGAAGGAGGAGGAGTTCTCAAAAATCCTCACAAGTTGGCTAAACAAAACTAACCAAATAAAATAAGGTTCCTCCTTATTTTATTTACCAAGCCAAGGAATTCAAAACTTAAAATTCAAAAACATAACACTTAATTAATTATACATGTCATGTGTAATTAATTAGATGTTAAGTTAACAAACTTTTAAGAGGGAGAGAGGGGAGTTAAAGGGGGAAGATGAGAGGTTTAGGTTCGTGTGGGTCCCACCACACTTAATCCTCTCAAGGGAGGTTAAGTGGGTGTGGGTCCCACCCCTAACTCCCTTTGAGAGGAGTTAACCTACAAAAGTGAAATAAAAAGAATCCCACATTTTTTATTCAACTTTTTATAAATCTCCCAAAAACTAACTTTCGTCTCGCAACAAACGCAACTTCCGAAAAGGTCTCCTTAAGAGAAAATCGGCGCTGTGAGTTCATCGGTGCCCTCGGATTTCAATTCCGAGCACCGGATCAAAAGTTAGGAATTCCCGCTCGTTCATTCACTGAACGTACCCGAGCCAAACTTCGGAAATTGATTCCGGGCACTCCGGGCCTCGGAATCAGGTGCCGTCAGAAACTGCGCTCTTGTAAAATTCTAAAGAAAATTAAGAAAAAATTTCCCTTGAATTTTACGGGTCTTTGCATGCACTATCTCCAAATATCCTTATTGAGTAAATAATAAGTATTTATCAATATTTACCTAGACAAACAAATAACATTCAATATAAAAAAATGTATTAATAAAATATATATGTTCAAGAAATAAACATATCCATGTTAAAAAATTCGGATATTTAACAGAAATTTAATTTCTAATGACCACAAGTATATGAATATTCCAAGGTAATGTTAATGACTACTCAACTGAATCATGAAAGTGAATGTCAATAGGTGTAAAAAAGGATCATAAAACATGAATATAAAGAACAATCATAACATAAATTCAACATTAACAAACTAGATTAAGAATAAATGGATATTTTCATTAGAGAATGAAAATTTCATAAAGCAGTATTTAAAAATAGTCTTGTGAAAAAATATCTATTTTCTTCAAAAAATAACCATTTTAAACTAAATGATAAAAAATAATTTTGAAGATGATTCCATTCAAAATAAACACCAAAATATATAATGAAGTATTTAAAAAATTCAGTGGTCATGATGTTAGAAAATTTCATATACGTTAAGTACGTTAAAACAATGATTCCATTCAAATTTTCAATAAAATTCAAATGGAACTTATTTGAAAATAAAAGTAAGATTTTATTTAAGAAATTTTGAAAAAAAGTAAAAATATGAAATAAGTAATTTCAAAAAATCATTTTGAATATGATAAAAATATTCAAAATATTTTAAGAAAATTGTTTATTAGAATGAAATATATTTCTGGCTAGAGAGAGAACATAATTGCAATAATCCTAATAATATTTTCACAATCATTTTAATTACCAAAGAGTAGATAATGGTGCAAATATGGGAACAACATTATGAGATACTAGTGAAAAATAAAAATAATTCTTCTTTAATATTAGATCAAACAAATTTCCTTTAATATAAATTAATTTATATGAAATAATAATTAAAATAAGCTTGTAAAATAAACCATTCCAATGATTAAAAAATTGAAGTGATAATTAACCAATAAATCGATTATGGATATCAAATATAAATCCACATATAAAATTGTAAATTCAATAATATATGGTCAAAATTTGATTTTATTCATATTATTAGAATATCAACAATGATAAAGATTTATTATAACCCTATGAATCGATATTAAGTAAGGAAATTCCTTACAATTTGTTTATTTCCTTGGAAAATCCCCATAGATGAAATGATTTGAATTGAAACTGAAAATTCTATGATGTATGAAAAATTCATTAAATTTCATCTCAAATGAGATGTATATAGAAAATATAAAATAAATTAGATAAATATCATTATAGTATGAATCAATGGTGAGAAATTTAGATGATGTCCCTTACCACCACCTAAGTTTTTTAAAACATGGTTTGGCCTTTTGTATAGTGTTTTTAGTATATTATTATCTTATAATACTACAATATTAATATATATAATATCATATATAACCCTTTTCTAAAATCATATCCCAATTAATTAATAATAATTCATTATTCCCATTGTCTTCAGTGTTAATTTTCGTGTTATATCACTCATTAATTATCATGAATTTTTCGGTTCCTATGAAGATTTTAAAATTTCATCATATCAAGAATAATAATGATGAAATAATTATAAAATTTTTACATTAAATATAATTTTCAGACCAATCATGTAAGATGATTTTGACAAATTAAGTACATTACCATCAAGGAGACGGTGGGCCATATGTACACATGGAAAACATTTTGATTTTTCAATTATTGTAATGGAAAAGTGGTAATTAAAATGTTGTCTTTATAAAATTATCATAATATGATAAAATTTCCTTAAATATTTTTATACATATCTTCTAAGTAGCATGGGGATGAAAAAAGAGGCACATCTATTTTTGAATGAGGTAGTCCACACATACATGAATGATGTTATTATTTTCACATGAGTAAAAAAGTATGAATTAAAAAGATATATTAACCATTTATAATGATAAATATTTCATAAATACCATTATAATTTTATCATATCATGTTTTTTGAATTGATTAAAATCCCAAATATAATTTAAACTTTTGGTTTAGTGGTTAGACCAATTTATAAACTGAAATTCTAAACCTAATTTAGAGTGTCAAAACACTCAAAACTAGTTTTCTAGATGTGATATAAGGATCAATAGTTTTATCGGGTATTAGAATGAGTATAAAATGATTTGGGATCTAGGAACACATGTTTGGAAAGGTGTAGTAAAGGTGTATGGTGTTTTTGAAACAATGCATCCTACTAGATGAATCCGCGTGGCCAATCCATATGGGAAGAGGGTTTCATATGGATTATTCTAACCATGCTCAAAAAGTTTGACAATAGTACAATTGTATCAGAGTTCCTAGAAAGAAAATGATCATGGGGTGTCAACATTTTTTCCAAACTGTGTGCCTAACTCGCACGCATAGTTTTACATGACCAATAGATACATGTAGTTTGAAATATTGTGTATCCCAGTCATATATCCCCATTTCTAAAGGGATGTGATTTGGGAAATAAGGATCAAAGAGTTATCCAAATTGCAGGACTTAATAATTTCATGGAAAAGAATAATTTTCTTATCCCTGATATTTTTTTACTCTCCCTCTATTCCCCTTATTCATGTGCAGTAGGGATGCCACTCAAGCTATCATTCTCCCCTCCTTGTCTTTTGAAGATATTCTTAATATGATCCCCAAATAAAGTTTCTATCGGTGTGTTTGAAAAATTTCAGTAACCTCTCAAATTGTTGTGATTCATTTCTTTGATTATGTAAATATAAAACATGTAGAATCTATGCGAGATCAGTTTCCCTATTTTCTGGAAATTTGATGCTTCTTCTGATTTCATCCATTACAGATCAATACAAAGACTGATATTGGCTAGGTGTACCATCATAATCATGAGGTAGTTCGTATATATGATTTTCTCTTAAAAATACACTGTTAATATTATAATTACACTATTTTTAGGCTATGTTTCCCATTTGTGGCTCATAATTTTGGAAATCCCCCTAATTAAATTGATATACATCTCCTTGATCACCATTTACATTATGATAAGGTTAGAGGTGAAGATATCATTCCCCCCATTAAGATGAATTTAATTAATTACCGTAGATTTTTATTTACTGGATTATTTTTAATTCATCCCCTTGAGTGTGATATTTAAATGTATTGGTAAAAATGTTGACATACTCTAAACCCCCTTTGGTGGGGGGATTGTTTGATTCATTTTTTAATTATTTCATTAATTTAATTAAATTAATTGACAAATTAAATATCAATGTTTTCAAATAAAACAAAATTTTGTGATGTGTGATTTTAAATTATAAATTTGATTCATTGATGATATATATTATGAAATTTTTGTTTCCCATAACATTAATTTTTTTTATTAATGGGATACCCTATCACAAGGATAATTTTTTAATTACTTGAACTGTCCTAATTTTCTTTATATGATGTTTGAGAATATATGATCACATGGAATGTCTTAATTGTTAAATAAATTAAAATTTAATGGATCCACTTATCCTTGAGTGATTTTAGTTTCATCTTTATGGAATTTTATGATATTTTCTAAAGGGAATGTGGGATTTCCATATATTACATTATTATACTGGGAATTTGGTTAGGGTTTTAGACACAGTGTTTCAAAACAACTTGGTCTAGTATGTTTTACATGAAAATTATAATTTCACTGGTTATTGGAAATTTTGTTTCATTTCCTCATTGATATCAGTTCTTTTGTGAAACCTTAAATTAATTATTCATGATACTCTATTTGGTTTTACTCATTATTATGAAAATGGTTATGATATCCCATGAATTGTGACATATTTGAATGATGTCCCTTATAGGGTTACTTACTATTATGATTATATGTTTACACATGATTTAACCCTCATGTCCTTCTAGTGATACTCATTTGTGTGTGTGTGTGTGTGTATTTCATCATGAGATTTTATTAAAGAAACACTATGATTGATAGCTTACATGATACGCAACATCTAGCTTAAACTAACAACTAATTTTTTTTTATTTAAATGTTACCATTCGTACCTATCCATCATCATAGCATAAATAAATAGAATTAATTGAAATATAAAAATTTTGGTTACACTTGTATATATAATTAATTCATTTGTGACCAATTATTTTTAATGTAAAATAAAACCCTATTGAATAAAATGAATTTTATTTTTGGAAAACCATTTAAATGTGAATAAGTATGTTTTATAATAATGAATATAAAACGCCCATTCTTATTTTATATAATATATATATATATGCATAATTAATTTAATCTAATTTTAGTAATTAATATTATGTGTTTTTAATACAATATATAATAACAAATCCAATTTTATGCATAAAAAAAGTATTTTTAAAGAGTCTCTCACTTCCTCCTAGAATTTTCCTAGGGTCGGTGTCTCCTTCCTCGGAGCTCTGGTCTGCGACGTTGGTTCGGCTCACTCGGATCTTCCATAGTTTCAGTGTTTCCTTTTTTCCCCCTTCCGCGACCGTGTTCCCTTCTTTTGTGTTGCTCCTCATTTCTCCGTGGTGAATCTTCTGTTCCCGGTTGACTTCTGGGAGTCTCCAACTTCTCTCGAAACCCCTTTGTGTCATGGGGGGGGGGGGGGGGGGGAGTCGACCGTCTTCCCTGCTCGTTTTCGCCTTTTGGCACAGGTCCAACCTTCCATGGGACCATGCAACCACTCCCGGTGCCATCACCCCTTGTGCATGTCAGATCTGTGAGGGGGAGACCAATTTTGGATCAAAATCATCTCAAGAATCACCTTCATCACGGATCCGAAACCTTTGACCCATCCGATCTTTGTTCTGGGGTTTCATTTCCTATCGATACTGTTTCGCAAAGACGGGGGATGATTGGGGGTGGGGCTCAGCTTCCACGCTGGTGCGAAGATCTGACGATTTGTGGTTTTGAATCGCGCAACCCCTCCGTGATAGTTCAACACCTTTGACCGCTTGGGAAGAGGATGAGTCACGAAGAACCTTCCGTGAAGAAGTTTGATTTGCGAAGAGGCGGTTTCACGAAGAATCTTCCATGAAGGCTTGCAGCGTTTGTGTGTTCGCATTGTGTCTGATTCGCGAAGCATCTGCCGCGAAAGCCTGAGGTGCTGTGTGTGAATGATTTTTCTGTGTCACGAAGTGAGTTCTCTATGAGGACGAATCGTGAAACACCTACGGCGAAGGTCAGAGGAGATGCATGATCACAACCGTGGTTGTCTCGCGAAGTTCTTACCGCAAAGATCCAAGGCGTGGTGTGCTCGTGAAGTCCTGAGGTGTTGAATCCACGAAGGTCTGGCGTGGAGAGCTGGACCAGGATAATTTTTTTATCTGGGTTTTTAAAAAATTAAAATTTGCTAACAGGGTATAGGGTTCGCATATTTTTAAAACTGGGTCCGAGATGCGTGAACCCCGTTCACGCATCACCGACCCCGGGAAGATGCGTGAACGGGGTTCACGCATCTTAACCGCGCTGAAGGATGCGTGAACCGCGTTCACGCATCCTTCACGAAGTTGATGAAGGATGCGTGAACGGGGTTCACGCATCCTACAGTAACTATTTTTTTAAAATTTTTATTTTTATTTTGTTTTGTTTTGTTTTATATATATATATATATATATATATATACAAACAAAACATAAAATTCAGCAGAATTTATCTGCTATTTAATATCCAGCAGAACTGCCATTACAGCAGTCTGGATTCTGACAGAAACCATCACCCAGGGCTCTCTTTTATAAGAGGGCTTGCCCAGGAAATCATACTGCATTTCCGATGTGGGATTCAGGTTCTCTTTTCCTGCACAGAACATTCTGCATTTCCGATGCGGGATTCTGTTTCAAGTACGTGACTTTGAAAGACTATAAAATACAAACTATACGACCAATATAAATAAAACTTAAAACATGGATTAAACATATAATAAATAGTTGAAAATGAAAAGAATTTCGTAAAAAGGGTTGATGAATAATAATTTATAAGCTTTCAAAACCACCAACTTGAAACTTAAAAAAGTTTCAAGTACGTGACTTTGAAAGACCATAAAATAAAAACTATAAGACCAATATGAATGAAACTTAAAACATGGATTAAACATACAAGAAATAGTTGAAAATAAAAACAATTTCATAAAAAGTGTTGATGAATAATAATTTATAAGCTTTCAAAACCACCAACTTGAAACTTAAAAATGTTTCAAGTACGTGTCTTTGAAAGATTATAAAATACAAACTATATGAACAATATGAATGAAACTTAATATACGGATTAAACATATAAGAAATAGTTGAAAATAAAAAGAATTTCATAAAAAAAATTAATGAAAAATAATTTATAAGCTTTCAAAACACCAACTTGAAACTTAAATACGTTTACGTGCCTTTGAAAGCCTATGAAATACAAACTATAAAGCCAATATAAATGAAAATTAAAACATGGATTAAACATATAACAAATAGTTAATAATTAATTAGTTAATTAGTAATATAATTATTAATTAGTTAATAATTAATATAATTATTAATTATTAATTACTAATACACAATAATTAATTAGTTAATTAGTAATATAATTATATAATAGTTAATTAGTTAATTAGTAGTATAATTATTAATTGATAATTACTTAGTTAATTAGTAATATAAATCTTAATAATAATTATTAATTATAATTATAATTATTAATTATTAATTATTAATTATATAATAATTAATTAGTTAATTAATAATATAATTATTAAATATAATTATTTATTATTTATTATATAATAATTAATTAGCTAATTAGTAATCTATTTATTAATTATAATTATTTTTTATTTATCTATAATTATTAATTAGTTAATTTGTAATATAATTATTAATTATAAAATAAGTAATTGATTAATTAGTAATATAATTAGTGATTATAATTATTTATTATAATTATTAATTATTAATTATTAATTATTAATTATTAATTATATAATAATTAAGTAGCTAATTACCAATATAATGATTAACTATTAAAAATTAATTGGTTATTTAGTACTATAATTATTATATATTAATTAGTAATATAATTATTTATTATAATTAGTAATATAATTAGTAATTATAATTAGTAATTATTAATTATATAATAATTAATTAGTTAATTACCAATATAATTATTAATTATTAAAAATTAATTATATATTAATTAATTAGTTAATTAGTAATATAATTATTAATTATTAATTACATAACAATTAATTAGTTAATTAGTAATATAATCATTAATTATATAATTAATAATTATAATAATAATTAAAAATTATATTACTAATTAACTAATTAATTAATATATAATTAATTTTTAATAATTAATAACTAATAATTGTAATGAATATTTATAATTATTTATTATATTACTAATTTACTAATTAACTAATTAATTATTATGTAATTAATAATTATATGTTTAATCCGTATATTAAGTTTCATTCATATTGTTCATATAGTTTGTATTTTATAATCTTTCAAAGACACGTACTTGAAACATTTTTAAGTTTCAAGTTGGTGGTTTTGAAAGCTTATAAATTATTATTCATCAACACTTTTTATGAAATTGTTTTTATTTTCAACTATTTCTTGTATGTTTAATCCATGTTTTAAGTTTCATTCATATTGGTCTTATAGTTTTTATTTTATGGTCTTTCAAAGTCACGTACTTGAAACTTTTTTAAGTTTCAAGTTGGTGGTTTTGAAAGCTTATAAATTATTATTCATCAACCCTTTTTACGAAATTCTTTTCATTTTCAACTATTTATTATATGTTTAATCCATGTTTTAAGTTTTATTTATATTGGTCGTATAGTTTGTATTTTATAGTCTTTCAAAGTCACGTACTTGAAACAGAATCCCGCATCGGAAATGCAGAATGTTCTGTGCAGGAAAAGAGAACCTGAATCCCACATCGGAAATGCAGTATGATTTCCTGGGCAAGCCCTCTTATAAAAGAGAGCCCTGGGTGATGGTTTCTGTCAGAATCCAGACTGCTGTAATGGCAGTTCTGCTGGATATTAAATAGCAGATAAATTCTGCTGAATTTTATGTTTTGTTTGTATATATATATATATATATATATATATAAAACAAAACAAAACAAAAAATAAAAATAAAAATTTTAAAAAAATAGTTACTGTAGGATGCGTGAACCCCGTTCACGCATCCTTCATCAACTTCGTGAAGGATGCGTGAACGCGGTTCACGCATCCTTCAGCGCGGTTAAGATGCGTGAACCCCGTTCACGCATCTTCCCGGGGTCGGTGATGCGTGAACGGGGTTCACGCATCTCGGACCCAGTTTTAAAAATATGCGAACCCTATACCCTGTTAGCAAATTTTAATTTTTTAAAAACCCAGATAAAAAAATTATCCGCTGGACCACGAAGAGCCTGAGTCTATGTGTAGCCTCGAGGGCCCACCGTGGTGTGCTGCCCCGCTAATACTGTGGGGGCACGCGACGAGGGTTCTTGAGGTAGCGTGGACCGAAAAGCCTGGGGAGCTTGTCTCAGGTGGGTGGACCGCATTTGGGGCCGAGAAGTAGTTTCAGGTCCTTTGACCTATTTTTTGGACCGGGCCTTGGTTGTTGTGAAGGTGGGTTGGGATCTGCAAAGGTGTTGGCCCCGAAGCCGGATAGTGCTTTCAACCCTTGATTTTTGATATGGATGATGAATTTGTTAACCAATAGAAGAGGTTTTCCCTAATGGACAAAGAAAAAGCGGCGATAGAGGAACGGAGAAATGACGACCCACTATTGGAAAAATTCATGTCTCTGCTCATTGTGGTAATTTTCATTGAAAACAATTAGGTTAATCAGGGGGCTCTCAAAAACACTCTTCAGAACATCTGGAATCTTGATGTAGGGGTGTCTATTCGGGAGGCGGGAACTAACCAAAACATCTTCGAGTTCTTTAACAAAAGGGATAGGGACAACATCTTGCATGGAACATCATGGTCCTTCGATAATCAACTCCTCCTCAGGGAATAATTTAATGGGGGGGACGATTTCTAGTGGGTGAATTTAACCCGCTCCCCCTTCTGGATAAGAATTAAATGAATCCCCTTAAATGAAAGAACAGAATGCATAATGAGGGAAATTGGGGACTGTATAGGCCACTTTCTTGAATGGGATTGTTCAGACCCAATAAAATGGGCCCCCGAGATTTAGATCAAGGCAGAAATTGAGTTATCAGAGCCCCTAATGAGGGGAATGTTCCTGAAAATCGAAGACACCAACACATGGATATCATTCAAATTTGAGAAACTCCCACTCTTCTTCTTTTTATGGTCTTCATGGCCACCTGGAAAGAACGTGCTCCACAAAACCAATGAGTGGATCAGGTAACATCACCCTCCAATATGGCCCTTGGATCCGTGCAAAAATGAATAAATATTCCTTCATCCCTGAGAAGGAAAAACAAAATGACTATGACCGTCTCACATTGGAACATACCAGTCAGGTGGAACCCACACATGGACAAGTCATTATACTGGGACCTACGATTTTCTCTAATGTTGACTGTCCCAGTGAGAGAGAAGCTGGTGTTCATCTTAACCCCATGAAGTACAAAAATCAAGCATCCACAAGGTCAGTGAAAAAGCAAAAAGAACCACCAAGGCAATGCTCAACGCTAAAGCCGATGCACATCGAACCACCAGATCTGGATCCGGGTCCACAATCATCGGTAATTATCATCTCACCATTAGAGGCCCATGATATTATGGGTACTCCAATGCTGGGCCCAATCACCTGTCGCATGTGGAAAAGGGTGAAACGTGGAGGAAGTGATGACCGTGCAGAAGACCCTAAACCCCGGGTCAAGAAAAGACAAAGTGAAACATGCCAGTCGGGGGGAGTCCCACCAAGAGATGGAAAATGATAAGTGATGAAACAAGTCTGGATGAACCAAAGGCCTCGGCGGGCAAGACCCAGCCCCACATAGAGCTATGATTGTGTTATGCTGGAACTGTCGTGGGCTTGGAAACCCACAAATGGTCTGAATTATTCATCGCAATTGCGCTCAATGTCGCCCCGATATGTTTTTCCTGTATGAAACCATACTGGATTACATGGACATCAATGGTACTGCACTGAAGTGTGGCTTCCAAGGCTGCTTCCCGGTGCCCAGACAAGGCCATTCTGGGTGCCTCTATCTCCTTTGGAAGGACAATATTGACGTTAAAAGTTTTCCTTTCTCCTTGCACCATGTGGCATGAACTATTCAAACTACCTTGCACCCACGCTGGACTATTGTGGGATTCTTTGGCTGGCCATCCCATGCTGATAAGGTAAAGTCATGGGAACTTCTGGGCAAGCTGCGACATGATTTATCTAGCCCTATTCATTTTTACGGTGATTCCAATGAGATCATTATCCATAAGGAAAAGTGAGGTGGAAGTGCTCATCACTCTGTCTCGATGTCTAATTTCAAGGACGCGGTCACTAGGGAAAATCTGGTCGATCTGGGGTACACAGGTAATCCATTTACCTGGTTCCGTGGAAACACTAAAGGCACCCGCATCGCTGATCATCTTGATAGATTTATGGGTTCTACTGGTTGGACTAATCTATTGGACATTTTTCATGTTGGCCACTTGGCCCTTAACAATTCGGATCACTGCCAAATTCTCATTGATTGTTTGCAAGGTGAACGTAAGCGAAAACCTAGTAGACCCTTCAGAATTGAGAGAATCTCTTCAAAAGACTAGGAATGTGAAGAGTTGGTTCGATCAAGAAGGATGAGTTCCCATAATGATATTGGCCTTAATATCCAATAGGCTTCATCTGGTTTGAGATCATGGAGTTACATGAAATTCCACCAACCTGGTAGGAATTGTGATTCCCTAGAAAAGAAGTTTCACAACATAATCAGGCAACCCCCATCCACTGGAAACATCCCCAGGATTGGTTCTACTCAAAGAGAGCTGGAAGGGGTCCTTCTTGTTAAGGAAATCTTATGGGCAATACGGGCACGTGACATCCACATTAAAGAGGGTGACACTAAAAAAAGTTATTTCCATCTGAAAGCATCAGCAAGACATCGGAAAAACTCTACCATGATCTTATCACAACCTGATGGAAACAAAGTTTCTGACACCTACGACATCCACGAATCTTTGGTATGCTATTTCCAGAACCTCTTATCCACAGGAACTCCTGTCATGTTAGCCGAAGTGGAAGAATGCATCAGACCCGTGAGCACCGATGAGATTAATCGGCAGCATACAAAATATGCGACAAATGATGGGATTCACATGGCTTTGAAACAAATCCACACCACTAAGGCCCTGGGACTAGATGGTTTTCATGCCCTATTATTTAAACAATAATGGCACATTTTCGGTCCCGATATCTGCAAAATGATAAAAAAACATCTGGGCGGGGAATACAAGTATTTCTGCCATCAACAAAACTTTCCTCGTCCTCATCCAAAAATTCAAGAGACCTCAGGAGATCCTAGATTTTAGAACTTTCATCCTCTGTAATGTCTCGTATAAGATCTTCTCAAAATCCTTGTCAATAGGCTACGTCCTTGGCTTCCTAATATTATCTCTGAAAAACAGAGTGCCTTCGTTGCCAAGCGGTTGATTACTGATAATGCAATTGTGGCCCATGAAGTGTTCCACTCTATGAAAATGCGCTCCACTGCGAAAAAAGGAACCATGGACTGGAAAATGGATATGAACAAAGCCTTTGATAAAGTGGGATGACAATTCCTAATTGTTGTGATGCTAAGAATGGGATTCTGCACCAAATGGATAGATATCATCATGCACCACATCTCGACTGTCTGTTTCAGAATCAAGGACAATGGGGAGCTCACCAGAGGATTCTCCCCAACCCGAGGCATGTTCCAGGGAGATCTTCTCCCCCATTTTCTCTTCATCTTCGTGGATGATGTTTTCTCTAACCTCTTTTCTATGGTTGCATCCTCTACGTCTATTCATAGAGAAATGGTATGTCATGAGAACCCATAGGTGTCACATATCTTCTTTGTCGATGACTGCCTCCTTTTCTCGGGAGCCACTATTAATGAGTGCTGGGTGATTAGCCACATGATCCAGTAATATGAGCGGGCGTCTGGACAGTCTATCAATAATGACAAATCGGATATCTCCTTCAGCATAGGGGTGCCTCCTGCCAAGAGAGCTGAGATTTGTACATCATCAGTCATCCATATGGTCGATAAACACCGAAAGTATCTCAGACTCCCTAAAGTGATGGGACGGTCCAAAAAATAAATCTTTGCATCTCTGGTGGACATAATTGAAAAAAAATTCAAGTTTGGACCCTAAAAAGCATCTCCAAAGCTGGAAAAGTAACCCTAATTAAAGCGTCCATTCAGTCTATCCCCAACTACATTATTTCTAGGTTTATGCTCCCGGCGGCCATCGTCAACCTGATCCATTCTCAAACTGCCAACTTCTGGTGGGGGAAAACGATGGAAGAAATAGACCTCATTGGGTGGCCTGGGAGAAACTCTACAAACCCATGTCGGAGGGAGGGATGGTATTCTAGAACCTTCTTCTGTTCGATGATACACTGTTGGCCAAGAAAGGATGGACCCTTTGGAACCGTCCATCATCTTTGTGTGTGCGGGTAATCCATTCCAAGGACTTTCCCCCATGGACTTCCTTGGTTCCTATCGTGGACCCCCGTTCTAGCTTCCTCGGGAGAAGTATTTGGGGGCCCGAAATCTCTTGGAGTAAGGGGTGGGTTGGAGGATTGGAAATGGATCATCTGTCAACATCTAGACCGATCCCTGGCTTGTCAATAAGGATGGTATGCGGACAACATCCCCAGCCCAACCAGGTATTGAAGACACCACTGTCAACTGCCACTTTTCGGACTAGGGCCAAGGGTGGTGTGTGGAAAAGATCAAGGATTGGTTTAATGAAAGAGATCGAAGAATTATTCTGAGCATCCCCTCTGTCCCTAATTTAGGCTCCGACCATCTCTTTTGGACCAATGATGTTTCATGCGACTACACAGTGAGATCCAGGTATAGAATGCCTCTTTCCATTCTTTCTCTTGACCGTGATGAGGGACCATGGAAAGCGCTTTGGAAGCACAACGCCCCCCAAATATTCACCAATTTTGGTAGAAGGTGTTCACGGGCACCCTCCCTACCATGAGCCTCCTTGTTTACCATTAATTGTCCAGTGAAGATTCTTGTCATTTCTGCCCAAATATTCCTAAAAATTATTGGCACACCATCATTCACTGCCTGGGAGCCAAGGAAATTTGGAATAAATGTTGCCCGACTTCATGTGATTCACTGGACATTGCCTCTGATCTCCCTGATCTTCTGATGCGCTGGTGTTCCTCTCTTTCATCGACCAATGCAAACTCATTTTGTACCTTGTATTGGATAATTAGGGTATGACATAATGATTCGGTTTTTAACCATGTTCATCACCCTCCCGAGTTCTGGATTGAATGAGCATCTTCATGGACTGAGGGATGGAAGGACCGCAAAGGACACATTATTCCAGGTGTTACCCCCTCATATCCCACTCATTGGACCCCCCCCCCATCGGAAGAGAGTCATATGATTAACATAATTGCATCTCTCCCCAAGGATGGGCCCGTTGCTCTCGGCCTCCTGGTGCTAAATCATATGGGGAAAATTGTTGTGGCAAAATATGAATCCCATCATGCCTTCTGGGAACCTG
Source organism: Viscum album (assembly GCA_963277665.1). Classification (NCBI taxonomy): domain Eukaryota; kingdom Viridiplantae; phylum Streptophyta; class Magnoliopsida; order Santalales; family Viscaceae; genus Viscum; species Viscum album. The sequence continues at coordinate 446,113,481 of OY728157.1, read as the reverse complement.
CAGTTGTTGAGGCCTATTCCATCCTTGCATGCATGATGCTCGCTGTGGAACGTGGATGACCTGATATCATCATTGAGTCTGACTACCTCTCTATTATCAATTCTATTAACCACAATAATTCCAGACTCCAGCCCTTTGGCTTTATCACAAAGATAATCCACTCCCTGCACCAAGGCTTCTCTTGTTGTACCTTCTCATTTACCAAAAGGGAAGGAAACAATGCGGCCCATCAGCTGGCTACCTCAGGCCCCTTCGATGTCAACCAACTTTGGCTAGACAGTTTTTCTTTCATGGCTCTGCTTATGTATGGCTGATGATCTTCGTCATTAATATTATCCTTCCTTCTTCTCAAAAACAATATTGTTCAAAAAAAGTGTTTTTGGTCACTTTTGAAAGTGGGCGTGATTTAAAAATACTTTTTAATGATTTGGAAATTTATATATAATAAAAATACAATTCTCCAATAAAATTGGAATATCAATATTTACTTTTTTTGAATTTTGTTATATTTATGGAATGTTTCATTTTTTGATGAATTATGAGAAACTACTTAATTTTAATTGAATTTTTTTTCTTCTAATAATGATATAGGTAAATTATAATTTTAATTAGTTTAAAAATAAAATTATATAAAATTTGTATCATTTAATTTAATTTATTTCATTTTAATAAATTTCACATGGAAAATGTATATAAAAACGTTTCAATCCTTAGAACACGTTTACCTTAAAAACATGTTGTTTAATCCCATTTTTCCTTATAATTTTTTATAATTTATCAAATTTCATTAAATTTAATTCCTATATGTAATGACCTAAGATTTCTATGTAAATTTTTTTTAATTAAATGGGAATATTACAAGTTCATGAAAATTGACGGCACGTGATTCCGAGTCCTGGTGTGCCCTTAATCAATTTCTGAAGTTTTTTTCGGGTACGTTCAGTAAACATACGAGTGAGTTTTTATAACTTTGGAAATGGTTTTCGAAATTGAAATCTAAGAGCACCATTGAACTCATATGGTCGATATTCTCTTATGAAAACATTCACCTCGACGACAGTGGGTCAAGAATAAAAGATAGTTTTTGGTTTTTACGCAAAAAGATTAAAATAAAAAGAATGTGGCTAACACTTCATTTTTATTTCACCATCAACCATGTGGGTGTAGGGATGTTGGACCCACTGGAACTATAAACTCTATGTAGAGGTTGGATGTGGGGACCACCAGGCCATAACCTTTCATGAGAGGTTATAGTGGTGGGGACCACCACATCTCAACCTCCCATGTGAGGTTAATGTGGTGTGGACCACTCTAGACCACATAACCTCCCATTTTGAATAATAGGGGTGGGGACCTCCTGACCCCTATTAATGGGAGGAGTGGAAAACCTCTATACTCCCCTCATTAATGAGGGATATCCTCTTGACCTCCTCTTACTTTAATGTTTCCAACACACCACCCTTAATACACCAACCTACGTAATTATTTTTCTTCAATTTTAATATTGTGCCAACAATAAAATTGGGGAAATCATATCACTTTTGGATTTGGGTGGAATATTGTGTAGAGGAGAGAATGGTAGAAATAGAGTTCTCTAACGAAGAACCTGATCTCCCAATGAAGAACATAGAAAGAATAACTAAGAACACCAGTGATGCTCATCTTCGACTTCCTTCTTCAGAACCACCTTCGATGTAGGACGTGTTTCTTTACAACGAATCGACGTCTGCCTTCTCTCGTGAACATTGACGATCAAACAACAAAATTAGGGATGTGTTTGTTTTGATCAAAATTATTCTTGTTCCTTATAATTTGTTTTTATTTCTCTTGATCCGCTTGCAATCAAACTAATGCGGAGGGACAGAGCCAAACTTACATGGCCTGATTCTTCTACTATATTTCTTGTGGTGTGTTCTTCATGTTATACTTAGGTGATGAACTATGGAATGTTGCGGGTTCATTGTGAGACGCAACTATTCCAAATTGAAGACCCAACATCACGACGACCTAATAGAGGTTCGATGACGATAACAGTCGATAGATCAAACTGGATCGGCAAGACCATTCTTCGACCATTCCTCGAGCGAGTGAATAATAACGTGTTTTTGGAGCTGATCGGAGGCCCAAATGCCAATAATTATTTCAGAACATTGTAGTGACCTAGAGTCCATAGTTTCGTGGTGATTGGACCATCAGAATAAAGAACGTGCGTCACGGGAGGTACACTGGCCAGAAGCATCATTTGTGTAAAATTCTAGAATACACAGCGTGTACTTCCGAAGATCATTCCTTGTAGTATGGGCATACTGTAGTTAGGCTTACAGGCGTCAGAAACACATCACATAGTGTTTGAACCCTGTCACATGGCGTGTACTCTTCACACAACTTGGAAGAGGTTGTTTTGCAAGACTCGGCATGTATTCAGATAAATACATGGCCCTAGGAAGAATTACAAGGCCTAGTGACACGGCGTGTACTCCTCACACATCTTGGAAGGGGTGGATACATGAGACACGGCATGTATTCTAAGGATACATGAACACAAGGTTAATTAAAGGAGCATGAACTCCACCACTCGGCTAGGGAAGGCCAGTGACACGTGCTACCTTGTGTACTAGTTACATGCATAGGAAAACACGGGTTGAAGCCATGTATGGGCACATGGATAGCGTACACGGAGTCGACCCTAGTTTCGTTGACACAGCGTGCAACCATACCACACGTCATATACTTAATTTTATACATGACCAACCTTTCGACAGGGGTCGTTGCACATGTTCAGTACCCTAGTTCTCACTATACGACATGTACCTTATTCCAACAGGTTGTGTACATTTTTTGGTAAATTGCTTGGTCATCTCATCCTCTATGTATAGGAAATGAATTGTTTGGTTTTTCCCAATATAACCTGGCATTCCCTTTGAGATACTCCTCTTTGGGACTTCGTTGTAGTTGATATCTTGACTCTAGTCTTGAGGAGTGGACCATCCCAGAATAAAGTGTGCTTTGTGCGGAAACCCTGTGTCTAGCTGCTCTCTGACTATTGTTCCTGGATCCGGTGTGGGTTCGACAGATCTGACAGCTGTTATTGGATCCTGTGTGGGTTCAATAGCCCTGACTACTATTCCTGGATCGTGTGTGGGTTTGACAGTTCTAAAAGATGTTCCTGGATCATGTGTTTGTTCAAAAGCTCTGACAACTGTTCCTAGATCCTTTGTGGATTCGAAAGTTCTAACCATTGTTCCTTGATCCTGTGTTGGTTCGACAGCTCTGACTACTATTCTGGGATCCTGTGGGGGTTTGAATGTTCTGAGCACTGTTCCCAGATCATGTGTGGGTTCAACATATTTGACTACTATTCTTGGATCCTGTGTGGGTTCGACAGTTCTAACTGTTGTTCCTAGATCTTGTGTGGGTTCGACAGCTTTGACTATTGTTCCTAGATCCTGTGTGGATTCGATAGTTCTAACTGCTGTTCTTGGATCCTATGTGGGTTTGATAGCTCTAGCCACTGTTCCTGGATCCTATGTGGGTTCGAAATCTTTGACCTCTGTTCCTGGATCCTATTTGGGTTCGATAGCTCTGAATGTTGTTCCTGGATCCTGTGTGGGTTCGACAGTTCTTATTGTTTTTCCTGGATCTTATATGGGTTCGACAGCTCTGATTTCATTACCTAGATCATGTGTGGGATCAACGGAATAGATGACTCAATGTATACATCTAATCATCTCTAACTCTCAATAAAAAGTTGTATACCTGTGTGAGATGTGTCAGTAACTTTTTTTTCCTCATGATTGAGATGGATTACTTGATACCATATGTATATGTATGGGCATATACCTAAGTGGGGTTATTTGTTGAATTCATACATTTTTATTTATCATTGCTAGATTTTGTGAGACCTTGAGGGTCTCAGGGTCCCTATTGTGTATTGTTATACTCACCCCTGCATGAGCTATGCCCGTACCACGTTGTGTTGGACACAGATCATAGACAGTGCTGACTGACACTAAGAGAACCAGGACCTGATGGTAACTGGAGGTGGACTATACGGTGTGATGATAGAAGGAGGAGGCGAATGGACCTAGAGTGATGAGGAGGAGATCTGTAGCTACCCTTTAGGTAGGAACCTTACCCAGAATCCCCTTTTCATTTCTGTAGTTGTATTTTTCTATTTTCATGTACTTTATAGTTGGTCTTGTATTTCTGGACCCCCATTTACTTTCAGTACACATTGTTATACAGTTTTTCTTACTGTTTTTCATCCATCTGGCACTCTGTTATCTGCATTTTTAGGTTATAAATGCAATGCCTTCCCATTTTAGGTATTTACAACATTGGTGATAGTCTCCATCCTCTGGCCTATGGATGGCAGGATTGGGGTAGTCACGACACGTGCTCTGGGGGACGGGTCGTGACAAATTGGAATTATAGGTTTCGACTCTACCACATAAATTAAGACTCTGATATTTTCTATGAAGCAATAATACTAAGGGTATTGAGTGTGGCATTTTGTTTAGGGAGTCCAGTGTTGGTGCGAAGGCCGCCGTATCCATACACCAGGACTCATTCTTCTGATTTCTGACTCAATGTATGAAAACACTAATTGCGTGTGTGTTTTGAAGAGTTCTCATTGAATTATTTATGTCATCTCACCAGGTATAACATTTTGACCATGGAGCACCTGATTTATTTCAAGATGCCTCCACGTAGACAGCCAGCTTGGGTTCCGAGAGTAGTAAGCACAAATAGCCCACCGAGCGATGAGGCCTCGGTGCAGGGCCATATCACTGCAGAGGCACCAGCGGTACCACTACCTATTGCGCCACTGATTCCAATCGTCCAAGTAGTAGAGTGTTCATTTCTCCTGAGCACATTGCATGGGTTCTTTCTTCAGGTGCCTCCCAGGTTCAGGGGTGAGATGAACCTGTAGGTAGCAGAGGATTGGCTGGAGGATGTGGTGAGGATATTCAAACTATTAGGGACACCATCCGACCTTATGGTGATCCTTAACAAGAGTCTCCTTCACGAAGTAGGATTAAAATGTTGGAGAAAATTCTCCAGTTGCATGACTAGGTGGCACTTCTCTGGGCAGACTTCATGAGCCTGTTTCGGGTGGAGTTTTTCCCAGCCACCCTACTAGCCATGCGGATACCAGAGCTACTTCATCTTCAGCAGGGTAGCATGATGGTGGCATAATACTCAGTGAGGTTCACGAATCACTCTCTCTACTCCACAGATATGGTGTGGCACACATTCTTTAGGTCACAGACCTTCGAGAAGGAGATCAGGCGAGAGATCATGGCATTGATGATCTCACTAAGCATCCCGACGTAGGAGGGGGTGCTATAGAGAGCCCTCCTAGTGGAGTGTTTCCTAGCTGAGTAGTCTCCTGAAGCGAGATCCACCACCATTCGACAAGTAGGGGAGTCTTCTACAGCAGGTAGATGAAATATGTCATAGAGGTCCAAGAGGACTGAACCCATGGGTGGACGACCTCATGACTCAGGGTTAGATGTGCGGGGCATATGAGATAGAGCCAGACATGCCATGAGCAGAAATTTTTTCTCATGCGGCGGGTAGGGTCACATGGCTCGTGATTGTCCGACACATCGTATAGATGATCAGTATACAGTTGAGGGACCTCCCAGGTAGAGGAATAGGTTCGATCGAGGCAGTCCGAAGGGAGATCACGAACGTGGAATAGGAGATGGTCGTGCACCTGGCGGTGGATGAATTTTTGAAATGTTACCAACACCACCACAAGGAGGTCCACCCCGACAATAGATAGTAAGAGGACAGGCGAGTGCTCAGCTCCAAGAAGCTGAGGCATATGATCATGGTGCTTTGGAGATGATTCGAGGTATGATCTGTGTCAACTCCATCATTGTTGCAGTTCTTATAGAAATAGGTGAAAGTCAGTCTTTCACTTCCACTACCATCGTTCAGAGCTCAGATATTCTGATTGAGTTGTTGGCTCAATCCTTGTATCTAGAGACTCATATAGGAGTAGATTCATTGATCAAAAAATGGTGTTGGTAGTGCGAGCTTTCTATAAGAGGCGAGAGCTTCGGCTAGGATCACCTAGTAGTGGAATCGAGGCCTTACGACGTCATCATGGGTATGGACTGGTTATCTATAGTCCATATTTAGATCAAAAATATTAGGCACATGGTATGTTGTGTCCACATGGATGGGACCAGTTTTACCTTCACCAGTGAGAAGGGGGCCCTTACAACACAGAAAGGACTTTCCCGGAGGAGGGTGCAGCCGATCACTAATCATTTGGCTAGCCTTACCATCAGAGCAGTTGATGTGGAGAGTCCAACTTATCCAGTAGTGGTAGACCAGTATGCTGATATTCTACCTGATGATGTCCCAGGTCTACCTCCTCACAGATAGGTGGACTTCTACATTGACCTATACCCCGGGATGACAATGATATCTACACCAATGTATTGGAAGGCTCTCTCAAAGATTTGTGAGTTACATGTACATATAGAGGACTTGGAGGGGAAGGGAATCATTCGGACCAGTCATTCTCCCTAGGCAGCCCTGATTCTGTTCCCTAAGAATGAGGATGGGAGCTTGAGGCTTTGTGTTGACAACTGTTTGCTGAACATGGTGACCATGAAGAACAAGCACCCACTCACGAGGATTGAAGACCTATTTGATCGGCTGAAGGGAGAATGGTGATACTCTAAGATAGACCTCAGATCATGCTATCACTAGATCAAAATTTGAGATAATGATGTGCAGAAGACAGCCTTCAGATCTCAGTACAACCACTACATGTTCTTGGTTATGTCTTTCAACATAATCGATGCTCCTGCAGTGTTCAAGGGACTCATGAAGATGATTTTCTAGACATAACCCAATCTCTTTGTCGTAGTCTTCATCGACGACATTCTAATCTACTCGACTTCTGAGGAGGAGCATGCATATCATTTGCAGGTAGTACTGGACACACTCTGAGGGCACCAACTTTATGGTACAAAGTGCCAGTTCTAGATCCGAGAGGTTCAATTTTTGGGACCTGTCATCTAGGTGGCTAGATTTATAGTGGATTCATCAATGATTGAAGTGGTACCTGCTTGGGAGCCACCCAGGAGTGTTACGGAGGTACAAAGTTTCTTGGGTTTGGATGATTATTACCGAATATTTGTACCAGGACTTTCCATAGTTGCATCACCACTATCAGCCTTGAAAAAGATGGGTCAACCCTTTTTGTGGTCTGAGAGATGCCAGCAGAGCTTTCAAAAGCCGAGGCAGAGGCTGACTAGTTCCCATATTTTGAGGCTTCCAGAAGAAGGCGTTGGGTATGTAGTATGCTGCGACACATCAAGGACCGGACTCGGATTCGTCTTGATACAGAAGTGATAAATGATCGCTTATGGTTTACGAAAGCTGAGATAGAATGATTTGAACTATTATTCCCATGACCTAGAGTTTGCAGTAGTGGTATTCACCTTGAAGATGTTGCTGAACTATCTGATGGGTGAGTGTTTTTCCATGTACTCTGATCATAAGAGTCTCAGGTATATCTTCTCTCAGAAAGACCTAAACCTGAGACAACTGGGTTGGATTGAGTTCCTCCATGACTTTGACTTCAAGATAGTGTATACTCAAAAGAATGGGAATTTTTTTGCAGATTCACTTAGCAGGAGATCCGATATACATCTTCTAGGCAGGGAGATAGAGTAGCTGGCTGCTTTACAGATATCCTCTGTGGATAGAGACAGAGAATCCCTCCCCTGGTCACATACAGTCACTCCCCCACTTCTTCAGTGAGTCAGGGATGCATAGCATGGGTACACTAACTGCGAGACACGACATGCTCAGATATCCATAGGGCAGGAACCTACTAGATTTTCTAATGGTGGGTAGCACGTCATCCTTTTTAGAAGACGTACTATGATGCCAGTTTCACTTCATGGGGAAGTGTTGAGGGAGTTCCACACATCCCCTATAGTAGTAAATCTGGGAGTGGTGATGATATACCAGGATCTCTGGTGACAACACTATTTGTTGGAGATAAAGAAGCTAGTTGCAGAGTTTGTCTCTCGGTGCCTCACTTGTCAGCAAGTGAAGGCAGAGCATCAGGTACGAGCATTTGTGGTTCAACCTTTAGAGGTCTTAGAGTGAAAGTGGGATGGGATATCCATGGACTTCGTGATGGGTCTTCCACAACCATCTAGGGGTCATGACTAGATTTGGGTGATCGTCAATCAACTAACCAAGTGAGGCCCACTTCCTACCGATCATGGAGCAGGGTTCAGTATAAATCTTGGGATTCCTATATGCGCATGAGATTTTGTAGCTAATGGAGTACCTTCTTATACTGTCTCCAATAATGATGCACAGTTTAATTCCTGACATTGTAAGGATTTGCAATATGCATTCAGGATGCTTCTCCGATTGAGCACTACCTTCCATCCTCAGATGGATGGTTAGACTGAGCGGACCATTCAGACCCTCAAGGACATGCTGCGTGCTTGTGTCCTCAAATTCGGTCACAGATGGGAGGATCACTTACCTTTGGTGGAGTTTTAATACAACAAAAGCTATCCATCCACCATTGGGATGACACCTTTTAAGGAATTATACGGGCGACCTTGCAGATCACCCTTGTGCTGGACTAACCCTGGGGAGTCAGCACTAGTGGGTCCTGATAGAGTACAGGCTACCGGAAAGAAGGATCAGATCATCCAGGAGGAGATGAAGACTACACAGAGCAAGAAGAAGTTATATGCTGAAAAGAGATGGAGGCATCTGGAGTTAGAGGATAGAAACAACATCTTTCTACGGGTCACACCTCGATGAGGTCTATGACGATTTGGAGGAGGTAGCAAGTTATCTCTGAGATTCAACAGACCTTATTTGTTCCTCAGAATAGTTGGCGAGGTGGCTTATCTCTTAGCTCTTCCAACATAGTTGCACTGGGTGTACGGCGTCTTCCATGTATCCCATCTGAGGTGATACGTGAACGACACTTCTCACATAAACGACCATGGAGAGAAGGATGTCGATGATGGGGAGACTTTTACGGCGGTCCTAGTGGATATTGAGGATCAATAGGATCGTTTCCATCATGGGCAGTTGATACCTCTGGTACGCATTTTCTGGCAGCACAGGAACCTTCAAGAGAGCACATGGGAGGGGGAGGCTCAGATGCATGCTCAGTACGACGATTTGTTCCCTTAGTTATGAGTTGTAGCTTATGGGGACATAGAGCCCTAAGGTGTAGAGAATGTAATGACCCGTAATTTCCATGCAATTTTTTAATTAAATGGAAATTTTACAGGTTTGCCAAAATTGACTGCGCGTGATTCCAAGGCCCGGTGTTCCCAGAATCAATTTCTGAAGTTTTATCTGGGTACGTTTAGTAAATGAACGAGTGGGGTTTTATAAATTCTGTACTGGTGCACGAAATTGAAATTCGAGATCACTGTTGAAATCGCAGCACCGATATTCACTTAAGAAGAATTTCACCTCGACGGTAGTGGTTCGAGAAAAAATGATAGTTTTTGGGTTTTAATAAAATGATTAAAATAAAAATAAATATCTGTGACACATCATTTTTATTTCACCATCATCTATGTGGGTGTTGGGAGTTAGGACCCACTAAAACTATAACCTTTATATGGAGGTTGGTAGTGGGGACCCCCAGGCCGTAACCTCTCATGAGAGGTTATGGTGCTGGGGACCCCCATTCCTCAACCACCCATGTGAGGTTAATGTGTTGGGGACCACCCGAGACCACATAACCTCCCATTTTGAATAATAGGGGTGGGGACCACCCGACCCATATTAATGGGAGGAGTGGAAAACCTCTCAACTCTCCTCATTAATGAGGGAGGGCCTCTTGACATCCTCTAACATTAATGTTGGAAAAGAACCACCCTTAATACGCCAACCTACGTAATTAATTTCCCCAATTAGAATATTTTTCCAACAATTAAATTGGTGAAATCAAATCACTTTTGGATTTGGGTGGAATATTAGGGAGAGAAGTGCTTGGGAGAAATAGAGTTCTCTAACTAAAATCTCATCTCCCAATGAATAACCAAGAATTAATAACTAAGAACAATGGTACGGATCGTCTTCAACTTCCTTATTAGGACCCACCTTCGATGTAGGACATGTTCGTCTATAACGAATCGACGCCTGCCTTCTCATGCCAACATTGAAGATCAACGAACCAAGGTAGGGGTGTGTTTGTTTTGATCAACATTATTCTTGATCATCATATTTTTTTTTATTCCTCTTGAACCTATTTCTATAAAACTAATGTGGAGCGACTGGGCCAATCTAATATGGCCTAATAGATCCACCTTATTTTTTGTGGTGTGTTCTTCACGTTATTCTTGGGTGATGAACAATGGAAAGTTTCATGTTCATTGTGTAGCTCAACAATTATAAATTGAAATCCCAACATGACGATGACCTAGCAATGGTGTGACGACGATATCGGGTGACAGATCATAATGGACCGGGAAGACCGTTCTTCGACCGCTCTTTGAGCGGGTGAATCATAACGTGTTTTTGGAGCCGATCGGAGGCCTGAAAATGCCGTTAGTGATTTTGTAACTTTGGGGAGACCTAGAGTCTACAGATTCATGGATAACATAGCATTAGAATGAAGAATAGGAATCATGGGAGGTGCGCTGGCCAGATGTTTCATTTCTGGAAAATTCCAAAATACACGTCGTGTACTTCCGAAGAACACACCGTGTAGTACAAGCATATTGTGGATAGGGTTACAGGAATCAGAAGCACATCACACGACATGTGACCCCTGTCACACGTTGTGTACTCCTCACAGCGCTTGGCAGAGGTGGATACGCGAGACTCGGGGTGTATTCTGAGAAATACACGGACACGGGAAGAATTACACCACCTAGAGACATGGCATGTACTCCTCCCAGAGACTGGCATAGGAGGATATGTGATACTCCGTGTTTATTCTAGGGATACACAATCACGTGGTGAAATAAATAGGAATGTACTCCACAACACGGCCAGGCAAGGCCTGTGACACGGGCTACCGTGTACCAGTTACACGGGTTGGAAAACACGGGTTGAGGCCATGTACGGGCACATGGCCACTGTACACGGAATCGACACCAGTTTCATGGACTTGACATGTAACCATACCCCACACTGTGTACTTACTTTTCTACGAAACCAGCCATTCGACACAGGCCATTGTACATGGGAAGTACCCGAGGTCTGACTACATGGTGTGTACCTTATTCCAACATTCCATGTAATTTTTTTGGGTAAATGGCTTGGTAACCTCATCCTCTGTGTCTTGGACATGAATTATTTGGTTTTTCCAACTATGAAATGGAATAACCTTTGATAAACTCCTCCATGGGACTTCGTGGATGCTGATGTATCAACTCTTGGAATGAAGAGTGAACCCTCCCAGAATCATGCGTGCTTTTTGGGAAAAAACCTGTGGCTGGCTGCTCTCTAACTACTTTTCGTGGATCCTATGTGGGTTCAACAGATATGATCACTTATCTTGGATCTTGTGTGGGTTTGATAGCTCTGACTACTATTCCTAGATCCTGTGTGGGTTTGACGGTTCTAACCGCTATTCCAGGATCCTATGTGGGTTTGACAGCCCTGACTACTGTTCCTAGATCCTATGTGGGTTCGATAGCTCTGACTACTCTTCCTGGATCCGATGTGTGTTTGACAGCTCAGAAAACTATTCCTGGATCCGGTGTGGGTTCGATAGTTTTGACCGCTATCCCTGGATCCTGTGTGGGGGTGACAGCTCTGACAACTATTCCTGGATCCTGTGTGGGTTCAACAGTTCTAACCATTTTTCCTTGATCCTGTGTGGGTTATACAGTTCAAACAGCTTTTCTTGGATCCTGTGTGGGTTTGAAATCTCTGACTACTATTCCTAGATATTGTGTGGGTTTGATAGTTCTGACATCTGTTCCTAGTTCTTCTGTGGGTTCGACAACTCTGACTAATGTTCCTGGTTCCGGTGTGGGCCCGTTAGTTCGGATCACTATTCCAAGATTCAGTGTGGGTTCAACAACTCTGATCGATGTTCCTCGATCATGTGTGGGTTCGACAGCTCTAATTTTTGTACCAAGATCCTATGTGGGTTCGACCAAATAGTTGATTTAGTGGCTACATCCAATCATCTCTAACTCTAAACAAATGTAGTATACTTGTGTGAGCTGTGTCGGTAACTTTTGTGATTTCCTCATGATTGAGATGGATTACTTGATAACTTAGGTATATGTATGGGCATATACCTATGTGGGGTTATCAGTTGAATTCATACTTTCTGATTTATCCTTGTTGAATTTTGGGATTCCTTGAGGGTCTCAGGGTTTCTACTGAGAATCGTTATACTCACCCCTACACGGGCAAAGATGGAACCTCATTGTGTTGGATTCCGATGACGGACATCGCTGACTGAGGCTGAGAGTAGCAGAACCGGATGGTACCCAGAGGTGGATAATATGGCGTGACGATACACAGAGGAGACGGACAAACCTGGAGGTCTGAGGATGCGATATGTACCTACCCTTCAAGTAGGAACCTCAGAGGACAAACCTGTGGTAGATTTTCTTTTCTTCATTTATATTTTTCTGTTTCCTTGTACTTTACTGTCGGGCTTGTATTTTTGTCCCCCTTTTACTTTCAGTACACTTTGTTATACAGTTTCTCTTAGTGATTTTATTCTATCTTGTACTCTATTGTGTGCGTTTTCAGGTTATAAAGGCAATGCCTTCCAATTTTTAGGGATTTACGCCTTTGGTACTAGTCTCCAGCCCCTGGCATATGAAAGGTGGGCTTGGGGTAGTCCTGACACTGGCCCCGGGGGACGGGTCGTGACAATAAAAATGTATTACAAATTTGGAATAATAATGTATAATTTTATTAAATAGGTCCCTTTTATTTTTTGAAAAATATGAATAGTAACAACAGTAACTTTTTAATTACCAAAATTAGGGGTAAATCTTCTAAATAAGGGTAACAATAATATTATAAATAATAGATAAATTCACCGAAACATATCTTAATTTTATTTGATAAGTTATTTTAAATAAAAAGACCCATTAAGACTATTTTTTTTATATCATGGATTCAATTTAATGACTTTATTACATTTATAGTATTATATTCCAAGAAATTAGAATTTTGACATATTTTTGTTACTAATAAGTGATAAATTTTAATAGGGGGTATACAAGGGATATGTAAGATTATTTATATTATTTTGAATGAAAAATGTTTATGATAATCATGGTAATATATTTCTAATTTTTAGGAGAGAAATAATTACCTTAAAGGCTTACACAATTATGGTGCAACAATTCTTTAACTAAAAGAAATATCAAATAAATGATATTATAATTATTAAAATAAATGAAATTTATATAATTATTATCATTCAAAAAATTTAATATAAGTCTTTTAAATGTTATTTTTGAGTTAAAATATTATTTTGGAAGAAATATTATTTTTATGATATTTTTAAAAAGTCACATAAGGAATAGTTCAAAATTGATATAAATGATACTTCAAAATAAATAATAATTTATTAAATAAAATAAAATTAATAAAATTATAAAATTATGAAAAATTATTTTTATAATGTTTAAAATGTCATAAATAATCCATTTATATTTATTTCGGAATTTTATATTAATTATATTAAACCTGAAAGAGTAAAAATAACAAGTTATCATGGTAAGAGTTAAAGATATTAAATATGGGTTAAATCCAAAATGTAAGGGTAATAATATAACCTAAACTTGTCTAAAAATTATATTCTGGGAGGATTTAAGTGATAAAAATATTATCATAAAAATAAATCACTTGGTATCCATTTAGATATGGAATTTAATTTATATTAATTTAATATTTTAAGAGTTTCTAAAAGTCACCCTCACCTAAATTATAGAATGGAAACTCCTCCCTCATGTCCTCACACCACATTTATCCTTATAGCTAGAGAAAACATTGACCATTTAACTTATAAACCTCATTCTTCAATCCTTGGTGGTAATGTTCTTCCTAAATACAAACACTATAACTTCTAAGAAATTAGCTAATGGAAGACAACCAAAGAATATGTAATTATTTTACCAACGCATTCTAGTTCATATGTTCTTTAATTTCCCCTTCTGGTGTTGTTTTCATACTAAATTTATGACAACCCTGCTTTTATTATAATCTTAAACATGATTTATTACATAGATCTTCACTTGATACAACAAAGAAGATCGAAGGATTAGTGTCTTTGGGGCTTAGTATTATTACATAAAAACTTAAAACATGAAATACAACATCTTTATTGAAAACTTCATTTACATTACCAATACATTCCTTCGTACTTAGCATTTCATGGGATAACCTGAGGACACGCATAAGAAAAGGGTGAGCTATAAAGCCCAGTAAGGGAGAACACATGGAATAACATGAGGAGTAAAATACATGTTAGACAATAGGAATATCAATAGAGAATAAGAAAAAGATGAACATAAAGGAATTATAAACCATGATAATCATAACATGGAAATGTGGCAACAACACTTAACATGGAATTAGCATGAGCCAAGGCTCATTGCACCTGGAGCACGAGTAAATCCTCATTGCATATAAAGCACGATTAAACCTTCGTTTCACTTGAATTATCATGAGTCAAAACACATTTCACATGATATCTCATGATATTATACTTTCCCCAATGCATTGGAGTCCTATAAGGGCGCACCCTTCTTAAACATTTCATTTCATGCATAAGTGTGCCACATGGATCATAAAACATGGATTCATAAAACATATTCATTTATTCCATGATAAAGGAATGTGTAATTCATACATGAAACTTCTTAATCAATATGTGAAGGTACATAAAGGTGGATACCCTTGATGGATAAATGGGCATGGTATCCACTACACAATGGAATTGGCTTAGAAAATTGATGTGATTTCGGCAGCATAATGACGTGACATTTGAATTTATAAAAATGGTTGATGAGAGAGAAAGGGGTTGCTCATAATATTTACATGCAATGGACAGTAAGGAGGTAATATAGATACATTTCCCATCAATTGTAATGGAATCTAGATTCATGATATAAAAGTATTGCTTGAATGTAAAAGAGGAGAGAGAAGTTCTTTTCAGAATTTCATCATAGTAACGGGTGTACATGGGAGGATTTTAATGAGTGAGAAAGGGTCTCCCATAATTCGAACATAAAGAGGGAAGTATGAGGGAGGTTCAAAACCATACCCCAACATTTATAATTAAAATTAAAAGGGTAAAATAACTTTATGAAAATAGGACAAAAATGAGAAAGGAAGAAAAAACCCTTACTTGGAAGTGTGCTTCCAAATGCTAGAGAGAGGCTTGTGAGAGGCTTCTTGGGAACTTGGGGAAACTTGGAAGGATTCTAGAGAGAGTAGGATAGAGTTTCGACGATCTCCATGGGCTTTGAGTGTGCATGAAGTGGGAGCTTTGGTGGGTTTATATAGGAAAGGTGAGGGAATTATTTATTATTTAGGTTTTGGTCCCCTTACATTAAATTAATCCAAACCACAAACCATTCCATGGTTTTTGCCCATGGTTTTTGGAAAATGGAAGAGTAAAATAATATTTTATAAGGAAAAAGTCCGAGGTTCTTATAATATTAGGGTTGATTATGTGGAGGTGAGTCACACTCCCATGGAAATTAATTTTAAAAGGAAAGGTGTTGAATATGTCTTGAGGGGTTCATTAATTCTTTGAAAAGTAAGTCAAACAAACCCAAAATCACATTATTTTAATGGAAAAACATATATCATCTGAACATAAAGATTATAGTATTTTATTACATAACTATTCGGTCATTATGGTGTCATCAAACACATTATATATTTAGACGGTATTTAATTTTTACCCAAAAATTTGACTATCTCAGAAAATTATGAAAAATTACCTGATGGATAATCTCGACGTCCTTATTCCAGAAATGAAATTTATTTTATTTAAATATTTTCTAAATATTTTAATTTTCTCATTGAAAATAAAAACCGACATTTATCAAAATTCAAGGGTTTTGACAAAAATGGCTTTCAAACCTTAATAAAAATTCTAATTGCATTCATAAAATTATAAGATCATTTATATTTAATAAAAAATAATTTAATAATAATAATATTATTTTATTAATATATTATTTATTTCAAAAATCCCTATATTTAATAAAATAGATTTCTTAATTATATTATAACTAAAAACACCATTTGTACTTTCAGAACTATTTAAAGTGTATAAAAAATGACTAGAAATTATATTAATTATTATATACAAAAATTATGTAAATGAACAAAGTACTACTTATTTCTTACATAACCCCTTAAAGCAGCCACATAAGGCCTAAGGGTAAGGTGTGCGTTGGTGACAGAATCTTGGGGTGGCTCGGATAACATCGCACGAGTGGTAATTTCAATTAACTTCCACTTTTCCCGTAGATGGTTACATTCGAGCTTGACATGATGAAGCTCAGCTTGGGCTTGGTCAAGGGAGAAGCCCAAAGACGCCACCTATTTTCCAAGCTCTGACAAATGGTCTTCGTATAGAGAAATTCTACTGGATGAGGCCATCACTTCCTTTTTCCGAGTTAATTGGATTCGTTAATGTCCTATATTTATACTAATCATGTGATCACCGTTCAATGACTATATTAGCAGTGGTCAAAATTCTTAACATAAAACCAAAGAAGAGAACATTTTATATAAACATATAGAGACATTTAATTATATGAAGAGGGATTTTACATTAATGAAACTTTGGGTCGTTACAATATTCCCCCCTTAAGAAATTTCGCTCTCGAAATTTTCCTTTTCCCACACTAAAACAAATGTGGGTAACTCACCTTCATCATATCCTCTTTTTCCCAAGTCGCTTATTCAAAATTGTGGTTTCTCCACAATCCCTTGACGAGGGGCATTGTCTTATTTCATAGAAATTTTTCCCTACGATCTAAGATCTTCACTAGTTGCTCCACATAAGAAACATCAACTTCCTATTTGTACCACCTCTGACGAGAGTACATGTGAAGGGTCCAGTATGTAATTCCATAAGAGGGATACATGAATGACATCATGTACTTTGGCCATGGAAGTTAAAGTGCTAGTCGATAGGCCACAACCTCGACCCGATCAATAATCTCGAAGGGGCCGATGAACCTTGGACTTAACTTCCATTTCCTTCCAAACCTCATGACCTTCTTCCATGGAGTTATGTGTAGAAACACCATGTCTCCAACTTTAAACTCAGGGTCTCATCGACGATTATCTAAATAACTCTTCTTTTGACTTTGGGCTACCATGATATGCTGCTGAATAGTTTTCACCTTCTCCACCATTTCTTCGACCATTTTCGGTCCAAGAAACATACGTTCACCGACCTCATCCGAACATGCCGGTGTTCTGCACATTTTCCCATATAGGGATTCATATGGTGCCATTTGGATGCTCAAGTGGAAACTGTTATTATAATATAACTCAACCAGATGTAGATGTTGATCCCATCCTCCTTTAATGTCCATTGAGCACGCTCTCAACATATCCTCAAGTGTTTGGATAGTCTGCTCGGATTGGCCATCAGTTTGAGGATGATAGGCCATACTGAAGTTCAGTTCAGTATTCAGAGCATGTTGAAGACTCTTCAAAAACATAGAGGTGAATCTTGGATCTCGGTCAGACACAACAGATAGTGGTACTTCATGCAACCTTACCGCTTCCCTGATATATATCTGTTCCAGTTGATCCAAAGAGAAATCCTCCCGAATTACAATGAAGTGTTCAGTCTTTGTAAGACGATCCACAACAACCTAGATTTCATTGTTGCCTTGGGATGTCCTTGTATGTCCGATGAAAAAGTCCATGGTGATGTTCTCCCATTTCCATTCTGGTATGGGCAATGGTTGCATCATCCCCTTAGACTTCTGCCTCTCTTCCATCACTTTCTAACACACCAGGCACTTAGATGTATATTCAGCGATCCCTTTCTTCATATTATCCCACCCGATATTTCTAAGAGATCATGATACGTCTTTGTGCTCCCTAGGTGAATAGAGAAATTTGAACTATGTGCATCATCAAAAAGTTCCTTCTTCAGCTCCGGACATGATGGAACACATAGTCTTTTCCCAAACCGCACAATTCCTTCATCATTAACATTAAACTCCGAGGATTTCCCCTTTTTGATAGTTTCCACTTTTTCTTGAATTCCCACATAATAATTTTTAGCATCCTTTATCCTTTCCAAAAGAGATGGTTGAGAAATAATTTGTGAACGGATTGATGATTTTCCCTTCTCTATGATTCCCACGTCCATCTTCATCAAGTCTATGAAGATTGGATCCATCTAAATTATCATCATTGATAGAATTTCTGGGTCCTTTCTACATAGGGCATCTTCCACCATGTTCGCTTTCCCAGGGTGGTAATGTATTGAATAGTCATAATCCTTGATGAGATCTGTCCATATTCTCTAGCGCATATTAATCTCATTCTGTGTGAATATATATTTAAGACTCTTGTGGTCAGTATATATCTCACATTTATCTCCATAGAGATAATGCCGCCATATTTTCAAGGAAAAGATCACCGCTGCCAACTCCAGATCATGTGTTGGATAGATCACTCATGGATTTTCAACTTCCATGAGGCATATGATATAACTTTATCATTATTCATTATCATAAAGCCTAATCCCTTCTTTGAAGCATCACTGAAAACAACAAAAAGTTCCCCACTTGTTGATAAAGTGAGCATGGGCGTAGTGATAAGCCTCCTTTTCAACTCTTTGAAGCTTTCTTCACATTCATCTCTCCAAGAAAACTTTACTCTCATTCGAGTTATCTTGGTATGTGGGTTAGAGAATCGTGAGAAATTTCACAGAAATCGTCAATAATATCCAGCTAACCCCAAGAAGCTACGGATATCCTTTACTGATGTTGGCCTTGGCCATCCCTCAATTGCATCTGTTTTGGAGGGGTCCATAGATTTCCCATTTCTTGTAATGATATTGCCCATGAATGAGACCTCCTTCAACCATAAATCACACTTGTTGTACTTTGCATAGAGATTCTCCTTGCGTAAAGTCTCTAGTAGAGTTTTTAAATGCTCCTCACGATCCTCCTTGGTTTTGGAGTATATTATAATATCATCTATAAAGACTACCACACATTTTTCAAGGTAATCTCAAAATACTTTATTCATCAAGTCCATGAATATTTCTGGAGTATTGGTGAGTCCGAAAGGCATTACTATGAATTCATATTTCCCGAACCTTGTATGAAAATCATTCTTGGGGACATCATCCTTCTTCACCCTTACTTGATAATATCCCGACCGAAAACCCACATTAGAAAAGTATTGTGCTCCACTCAGCTAATAAAACAAGTCATAGATTCTTGGGAGAGGATACTATTTCTTTATCGTTATTTTGTTAAGTTCACAATAATCGATGCAAAGCCGCATTGACCCATCCTTCTTCTTGATGAAGAGGACTGGTGCACCCCATGGTGAAGTACATGGGCGTATAATCCCTTTATCCAGATTCTCATGTAGTTGTTACTTCATCTCTTCAAGCTCTACAATATCCATTCTATATGGAGTCTTGGATATTGTTAGCTCCCCACGTATAAGTTCAATTGAGAACTCAACATCTCTTCTTGGAGGAAGACCAGTCAGTTCCTCGGGAAACACTTCAGCAAATTCTCTCACAATAGGAATTTCTTCAAGGATTGTTTATTACTTGGACTCAATCATCTGAGCTAGAAAAACGTGCTCATAAGACAGTAATATCCATGCTTGAGATGATGGAGTTGAAGTAGATTCATCTTCTTCCTGACACATGTAAAGAATCAAGGGTTGATTCTCCATATGGAGTGTGATTTCACTCTCCCGACAATTTATGTTGGCTCTATATAAGGAAAGTCAATCCATGCCAAGAATTGCATAAAATTCCACCAGAGGGAGTATGAAGAGGTTAGCAGAGAAATTCAATCCACAGATTATAACAGGGGACGACTTATATTCCTGGGATGTAATGATTTTCCCATTTTCCGTACTCACTGACATCTTTACTTCCTTGATTTTTGGTGGTGCTAGGATTTTTCTACTCAACTTTTGAGATATAAAAGAATGTGTAGAACCTGAATCAAAAAGTACGTTCTCTATTATTTAATGAATAACTAGCATAACTATCACCACATCATTGTCGGGGTTCACTTTGGCAGAAGTGATGGGAAAAGCTCTTCCTTGCTACCTTGGAGGTTGTTGGTTGTCTCCGAAAACCATTGGATTATGGAACTGATTTAAAAAATGACCCGGTTATTTGTATTTTACCATTGAACAACTCGTTGAGGTTCAAACAGAGCATTCCTCTCCTCCGTCGCAGCCGTGGGTCTTTCTTGCCGACAGATAACAGCTAGGTTCCCTTCTCTTCTACACCTGAAGTATTTTCCCGTCCCCTTAAGGAAATTTCCAGGGTGCTTCTTTCCACACTTTTGGAAAGTGGGGTACTGGATCTTCTAAGCACTATTGGATTTATCCATCAGACCTCTAGTATTGAAGTCCACCTTACGCTTCTTGTCCCCTTGATACCCTTGTGATTCAATGATCATCTTTTCAACCTTGAGGGCACATCGGAAAATATCCTCATAGATTTCGAAGTCACGGATTGCCAATGCTTTCGGCAGGCTAGGAATAAGCCCACCAAAGAAGCGGTTAACCTTGCATTCTAGAGTAACGACAAATCCGAAAGCGTATCATGCAAGCCTTGTGAAGTTTTCCTCGTACTCTCCAACATATTATTCATCTTTTTTCTTGAGGGAAAGGAATTCCCTTTCCATCTTAAGTCGGAGGGTGTGCAGAAAATATTTATCGAAAAACATCTTCCGGAAATCCTTCCATTCCAACGCCTCGATCTCATCCTCAGGCTTCATATTTTTTATCAACGTCCACCATTGATCAGCTTCACCATCCATATGATAAGCCGCTAGGATAACCTTCTATTGTTCAGAACATTGAATGATGGAGAAGATCTTTTCAATGGAGTTGATCTATTGCTCAGCGATTGTGGGATCAGATGATCCACTAAAAGTAAGAGGACTTTGTCTCATGAAGCTCTCGATAGCGACTTGTTCTTTCTTAGGGGGGTTTGGATGTTCCTCTTGAACCATGATTTTATTCAAAACTTGATTTATCTAGGAGAGAAGAATGACAAAGTTTGTGATTCACGGTCCCATTGGATTGAGTATCTCATTAATACAGTCATCACACTGATCTTCACAACAGTTGTTAGCCTGAGTCTTCCTATTACCAGCCATTAGATGGAATAAAAGAAAAGTTAGGGGTAACACATAAAGGGTAATACAAACACAAAAGTTGATGACTTATAAATAATCTTTTATTTCCTTACTCAAGAGTCTATATGCGTCAATCTAGGCATTTCATGATCTACTTTCTAGCATATATTCGTAGGAGATTTTTTTTAATTCCCTTAATAAGGGTTCATAATAAGCTTGTGAGTTTATAAAAACATATCCCCCAGGTGTGTTTTAACCAAGAGTGTAGTAAGGCCTGTTGTTGTGCACCTGTTCCCGTTCGAGTCTAGCTCAAAGTGGTGTTTTCGGGTTTTACCCCTAGGATACATATGTGCCAGAGCCGCCTCTACCTGCTCGTATCCAGACATGGATGTATTTGTTTGATAAAACACTTACTCAGTACTTTCCATAACTTAGGGATGTTTTTATTATACTTAGTATTTATCTAAGTCTTTACTAGGGTTTCCTAATCCCAAATATAACTAAACCTATCCTATGATACCAAATATGACAACCCTGATTTTATTACAAACTTAAACATGATTTAGTACATAAAAATTCACTTTATACAATAAAGAAGATTGAGAGTTTTGTTGTTTTTGGGGCTTAGGATAATTACATAAAAACTTAAAACATGAAATACAAAATCTTTATTGAAAACTACCTTTACATTACCACTACATTCCTTCGAACTTTGCATTGCATGGCATAACCTGAGGACATGCATAATAAAAGGGTGAGCTATAAAGACCAGTAAGGGAGTACACATGGAATAACATGAGGTGTAAAATACATGTTAGTCAATAGGAATATCAATTGAGCATAAGAAAAACATGAACATAAATGCATGATAAAACATGATAATCATAACATTGAAATGTGGCAACAACACTTAACATGGAATTAGCATGAGCCAAGGCTGATTGCACAAAGAGCATGAGTAAATCCCCATTGCACATATAGCACAAGTAAACCCTCATTGTACTAGAATTAGCATGAGTCAACACTCATTGCACATGATGTATCATGATAGTATACTTTACCCAATGCATTGGAGCGCTATTAGGGTGCACCCTTCTTAAACATTTCATTTCATGCATAAGTGTGCCACGTGGATCACAAAACATGGATTCATAAAACACAATAATTTATTCCATGATAGAGAAATGTGGAATTAATACATGAAACATTGTAACAAATAAGTAATGGTGCATAAATGTGGATACCCTTGATGAGATATGGGTATGGTATCCACTACACAATGTCATTGGCTTAGAAAATCGATGCGATTTCGGCAGCGTAACAGCGTGACATAAGAATTCATAGAAATGGTTGATAAGAGATAAATGGGTTCCCAACATATTTAAATGTAATATAAAGTAATTAGGTCATATATATACTTGTACCAACAAATTTAATGGAATTTATATTCATGATATAAAAGTATTTCTTGAATGTGAATGAGGAGAGAGAAGTTCCTTTCGGAATTTCGGCATAGTAACGGTTGTACATGGGTGGAATTTAATGAGAGAGAAAGGGTCTCCCATCATTCAAACATAAATAGGGATGTATGAGTGAGGTTCGAAACCATTCCCCAGTATTTATAAATGAAATTAAAAGGGTAAAACAACTTATGAAAATTGGAAAAAAATGAGAAAGGAAGAAAAAACCATTACTTGGAAGTGTGCTTCCAAAGGCTAGAGAGAGGCTTTTGAGAGGCTTCTTGGGAGCTTGGATCACATTGGGAGGATTATAGAGAGAGTAGGGAAGAGTTTTGATGAACTCCAAGGGATTTGAGTGAGGAGGAAGTGGGAGCTTGGGTGGGTTTATATAGGAAAGGTGAGAGAATTCTTTATTATTTAGGTTTGGGTCCCCTTACATTAAATTAATCCAAACCACAAACCATCCCATAGTTTTTGCCCATGGTTTTTGGAAAAGTGAAGAGGAAAACAATATTTTATAAGTCCAAAGTATGATGTTCTTAAAATATCAGGGTTTCTTATGTGGAGGTGAGTCACGCTCCCATGGAAATTAATTTCAAAAGGCAAGGTGTTGAATATGTCTTAAGGGGTTTATTAATTCTTTGAAAATTATGTCAAACAAACCGAAAATAACATTATTTTAATGGTAACACATATATTGGCCGAAGATAAAGATTATAGTATTTTCTAACATGACTATTGTGTCATTATGATGTCATAAAACTCATTATATATTTAAACGGTATTTAATTTTTACCGTAAAATTTGATTGTCTCGGAAAATTTTGAAAAATTCACCGTTGGATAATTTCAACGTCCTGATTCCAGAAATGAAATTTATTTTATCTAAATAATTTTCTAAATATGTTAATTTTAACTTTTAAAATAAAAACCGACATTTATCAAAAATTGACGGGTTATGACAGAAATGGTTTTCAAACCTTAATAAAAATTTTAATTTCATTCATAAAATTATAAGATCATTTATATTTAATAAAAAATAATTTAATAATAATAATATTATTTTATTAAAATATTATTCAATTCAAAAATAACTTAATTTATAAAATATATTTCTTAGTTGAATAATAACTAAAAACAACATTTGTACTTTAAAAACTATTTACAATGTATCAAAAATGACTAGAAATTATATTCATTATTATATACAAAAATAATGTACATGAACATAGTACTACATATTTGTTACATAACCCCTTAAAACAGCTGCATAAGACCAAAGATTAAGGTGTGCGATGGTGACAGACTCTTGGTGTGTCTCAGATAACATCGCTCGAGTGGTAATTTCAATCAACTTCCACTTTTCCCGTAGATGGTCACGTTCAAGCTTGACATGATTAAGCTCAGCTTGGGATTGGTCAAGGAAGAAGCCCAAAGACGCCACCTCTTTTCCGAGCTCTGAAAAATGGTCTTCATATGGGGAAATTCTACAGGATGAGGACATCACTTCCTTTGTCTAAGTAAATTGGATTTGTTAATGTCTTATATTTATACTAATCATGTGATCATTGTTCAACGACTATATTAGCAATGGTCAAAATTCATAACATAAAACAAAAGAATTTGACGTTTTATATAAACATAAAGAGACATTTAATTATATCAAGAGGTATTTTCCATTAATGAATCTTTGGGTCGTTACAAAATTAATAACTCTAGCATTATCTATATTATGAGATTTTATTATTATTATGGTATCAGCATATTCAACCTTTTATTAATCCTATGAATAATGGAAATGTCTCAAATGATTATGTATGAAATAGTGTTTTCACATCATGGTGTAATCTATTTTTCATCACCACCTTACTTGGATGGGTGTAATTATGAAAATAATTAATATATATGGGTATTAAGACATGATATTTATTCTGTATAATTTATATACCATCTATTTATTTATAGTTTCACTGTTAAGGTAATGATATTGCTACTCATGTGTACGTACGTCCTACCGTCTCAGCAACACGATGTCATTCATTTTACTTGTTAACCATTAAATAATGATTATAACAATTTATATAATGAATAAATAAGATATCTAATAATTTAAGATAATTTTGGAGATAATATAAATATATCATATTCATATGAAATATGAGTTACAAAAAAAAACAAGCGTATGAAAATGAAGTAATTTGTACGTGAAATAAGATGAATGACATAAATATTATTAACAAAATGATAAAATAGGTTCATAAATGATATCATAAATAGTGATATGGTTCGTGTATAAAACAAAAACATTCATTAATACATTATAAATGTGGTTAAATTATGTTCAACTATATAAAAGTTCAAGTTAATAATTTTTTTTCTCAACATTTTTTCTTTTGGATAAATAACTTATAAACTATATGTATATTTTTTTAGTGTATATGATTCCCATGAATGTATTTTATGAGTATTATTTTTTTGATTATCCTTGTTTTATATCCATATAATTTTCATTCTATAATGGGTCATATGATTTTACTGATTATAAGAGATAGAGTTTTATTTCACAATCTCATTATTATTCAATATTTTTTATGATTAAGTCTCTTTATGATTAAGTATGGACTCGGGAACAATTTTATTCTATATCTATGTTTTCTAAAATAATTCCAAAAATATTTCACTATTTTGGGAAAATTGATTAAAATCATATCTCAAATTATTTTATTTTTATAAAATGTTTTGTAAGGAATTTTGATTCCATTTTTCAAATAAGGTAATTTAAGATATATTCATTAAAAATACAGAAGGAATGTTCTTCTAATTTATGTAGAATGAGAATATTTTTCCACCATCATTATATCCAAAGGTCTTGAATCATTATTTACATGTTTATAAGGTTATTTTAAACGAAATTTTATTATTTTTAAATTTCAGGGATGTTCAATAAATGATATCAATTTAAAAAAACTGTATTTATCTGTTGAAATATTTAATGAATTTATTGGATCATTTTAATCTATGTCAAACTTTTTGTTTAATATTATTCATTAATTATTTTGATCTAATATGATACCATTTACCATATTTTATTAGAAGGTTTTATGATCATTTTGACTATGGTTATGAAATATTTATTCCATTCATTGTTTATAGTTTATGTATTAACTTTTCTTATGCTAGCTTTTAAGAATGAGTCTTTATGTCTAATTTTATAATTTCAATTCTAATGTATGTTGAAATTGTGTATCTAGTTTTCCAAAAATACTATACTTTATTGTCTATTGGGATTAAATTACCTGTATATTATGAAAATTTAATAATGTAACCATCATATCTTGGAAACTGGGGTTGGGTCCTTTAAAGTTGGCATTAGTGAATTTTTAGTAAAATCATTTGGAATATATATTTAAAAAATATATATTTGGGAAACATAACCAAATAATAATCTTTTAGAATATACTTTATATAACCAACAATATGATATTTATATTATTTACAGAAAAAATTTCAATTTGTTTTATTTTTTTGAGTTTGAAATTATGAATTATGATTAATAAACTAATCTAGTGTATGGCATTGTTTATAAATGGAACCTAGTGGAAGGAATGGAAAAGTTATCGTTGCACATAATCAGTACATGTATTTAACATCTATGCAAGATAATGATGTTGGAGTTAGAGCTATAACTTATACTTAAAAACTAATTACTATACTAAGATAAATGACTTAGGTTATGAACAATAACCTTACCAGTAGAGAGCATCCTCATATACAACATTGAAGAACAATGTTAGGTCTCTTAATGAGGCCACAAATTCCATCATCAAATGAGTCTAAAAATCAATTTGTGGTTATTAATGGATAAGTTTATTATAGAAGATATTTCCTACGTTGGTATGTAATAAAACTGGGAAGGTATTCTGGGTGGATTATCTTTACAAGATTGGTACAAATAAATAGTGTTCATTGATTAAAAAAATGAAGAAAGTTAATGAAATTAAATACTTATAATTTAAGAATTTTATGTTATGTTTCTTAGAAGAGTTTTCCCCTTGCAAAATGAGGGAGGATAGGGAGAAGAAATTTTTGTGTCTGAGGTAAAAGAAGAATAGTAATATTTATATGTTAGAATCAAACTTTACACTATTATTAAGGCATCATTCAGAATATATACATAACCCAAAGAGTAAGATTGATAATTTCATTTAAGGTATAAAAAATTTACCCTAATGGAAAATGGTCTCTCGAACATTCTCATCTTATGAGGATACAATATTCTATTCTATAAATATAGAGAAAAAATTATCAATTTCTTATGAATTCATTGGAAAGAGTGTGAAGAAGATAACGACTAAACAAGAGAAGGATAAAAGGAATATAGAAAGAAATATTTTACCACATGTGATAATTGGGGAAAGAAACACCCAGGTAAATTACAGTAAGTATTGGGAGTTTCGTACGAGTTTGAGAGAAATAAAACTAGTCTAGTAATTGAAACATAGATTTTGAAGTTGTAAATATTCAATGTTTCAACTGTATGGAGATGCTCCACTATGAAAACTACTTCATAAAGTGTCATGGGAATATACCTCCGAAAAAGGTAAGGGATCATGGTCAATATTATCCTTTTGATACAACTTAAATGAAATTATTTTTATACATGTGTTTTTGTATAGAAGAAATTTTTTTATGATATTATCTTCATAAGAATTATGAAAAATATAAGAATAGTACTATAATATATATTTTTTAATGATTAGCGAACATATGTCGAAAAGTACTGATGACTAGGATAAGTGATTTAGTGGAATGCTGATATTCTCAAAAAATGATTGAGGGAAGATAACCTATAATATATTCTTTATGATGATATAATAATTACAAATAGATTTTTATTGAATAGTATTATGTTCTATGAAAGTGGTTTGGTATTTTATGTTTTATGATATCTTTACTATGATTACTACATGTTTTTAATTAAGAAATATACATGTGGTTTTATTTTTAGAAGCATGGATGTTTTCATTCTGATTTAATTGTTATAAAGGTATTAAAATATTTGGTATTTTACAAAAATAGTTGCATTATGTTTGGGGAAAATCTTATGATATTTTTATTTTTGAAATTTAGTAATGTTCCTTATAATTTTATTATCTTTGGATTTAGAGAGATTAATTTTGGTTTTTTAGGTAACTACTTATGGAATGTATTAGGTTTGACATTGATATTATTTTTTGAGGTTAATGTATTATTAATTATATTATTTAACAAGTTCTAACTATATTTATTTCAATAAACCTTTAAAATCTATAGGAATGACTTAGGCCTCTTATAATTGATAAATGTGCTTCTTGTGTCAAAAATTCAATTTGAAAATTCATTTTCAAGTGTAAGGGATTAAGTAAAAATAAATTATATAATTTGCAAAGGACGATATTTTTATTTTGAAAGGGATAGAAAATAAGTATGTTGTTATTTTAATAATAAAATAATCCCCCTTCTCTAGGAAATGGATTTAGGAACAAAAACATTATTTGTTTTCTTTTATATATGATATATCATTAGTCTTTTAATAGATCACAAATTAATAGTTTATTAATTGTTAACTTTATCATGAACATGTAATATATCACTCTCCATCAAAACATGATGGTTATTTAATTCATCCATGTCCATGTTTTCTTACATGGAACCCTATTATATGTTATCTGAGGTGACCTTTGTACTTATCATTCATTACTTTAATGTGAAAGTTTCATGAATCTTTTTCCATTGTGGGATTTCAACAAAGGTATTTTCAAGACTCAAATCCCTAGTTATTTATCATGAGATAAAATTTAGAGATGTATTTTTTAATGTATGTATAATATATCATCTAGTGTTTATAATAATGAAACACTATGCCTGATATCTTACATAATATGTCACATCAAGCTTAAATGAATAACTAAATATTATTATTTAATTATTACCTTTATATACTAGTAGTTGAAATGGATGGAATGAATTTTTTTAATTAAATTATGAAAATATAGTTTACACATGTATATATAATTAATTATTTCATGACAAATTAAACAAAATGTAAAATAAAACACTTTAAAAAAATGAATAGTTTCTCGGAAAAAACTTAAATGTGCACAAATATGTTTTGTATATATATATAAACAAATCAAACAAGTTTATTTATATTAATAATATATATATATATAATATAATATTATATTTTAAAATAATTTTATGTTTTTTCTATACTTGGTATTATAACAAATCTAATTTTATGGATAAAAGAATTATTATTTCTAAAAAGGATGTTTTGTGGCCTTTTGATAGTGCACTTGTGTTAAATAAATTTTTTCAACACTTTTATAAATAAAATTTGAGAAAATAAACTTACTAATTATAATAGTAATATCTACAATCTCATTGGTCTAATATTTTGTATTTCTCCGAAAAGTTTCATTTTCTGATGAATAGTGAAAAAATAATTTATTTATATTGGAAAATTTTTATTCTAAATAATTTATAGTGTGAAATTATATTTATATTTGAGTTTAAAATATAATTACATAAAATTAATATATTTATTCCAATTTATGTCATTGTAATAAATTTCAAACTAAAATTGAAAATACAGACATTTCAAACTTTTAAACATTTTTACATTAAAAGAAGTCGTTTCGTCCTCTCTGCGGGATTAATTTTTAAATAATCAATGAAAGTAATTTGAGTTGAATATTGAAAAATTGAATCCATATTATTAATCATATGTTCGAAATTTAGTTAATAGAGCTCTTTTATTTATGGACAATATGAATTGTAACCTTTATAATTTTATAAAACTACAACAGTAACGGAAAATCTGTTAATTAAGTGTAAAAAAATATTATAAATAATATCTAATTAACATAAAACATACAATAATATTATTTTATGAGTTATAATTGAACAAAATAACATTCGGTTCAATTTTTGATGTTCTTTGATCCACTTGATTGACTTTAATACTTTTATAGTGTCATATTCAAAGAAAAGCCAATTTTGTCATACTTTTGTTTTTAACAAGTGATAAATTTTTAATATAGTTTTATATAGGGGATATTTTGAAATATAAATATTATTTTGAAATATTTATATTCATCATTTTAAATTATTTTTAATTTTTTGAAAAGAATGAATTACCGTAATGGCATAAATATTGATGGTGTAATACTTTTTTAATGTAATTAAATATCAAATAAATGATATCTAAATTAGAAAAGTAAATATAATTAAAATAAATTATTGTCATATAATAATATTATTTATGAATTTTATATGGTACATATGTATTTAACAATCTAGTTTTATGATATTATGTTTTTATGGAAATGTTAAAAAGTCATGTATTGAATAGTGTTAAAATTGATAAAAATTATATTTTAAAATAAATAAACTTATGTTAAATGATATAAAATTTATAAAAATATAATATTCAACCAACAGTTTTGTATAATGTTATAAATTTAATAAATTATCCCCTTATTGGTCTTTAATAATTCTATTGTTAGTATATTACCCCTTTAATAGTAAAACCACATTTTATTATGGATAGTATTTAAGAGAATAAATAAGGGTTATTGAAAAATTATATTGAAAATAATATAACCTAAAATTTATAAATAAATATCTATTTAGTGGATTTAGACCCTTAATAATTTTATATTTTAAATAACTCACTTTTTAGAAATTTTTAAATGAAAATTTATTTTTATTAATTCAATATTTTTAAAGTTTCCAAAAGTGTTACTCACCTCAATTATAAAAGGGAACATCCTACCTCAATTACACATTACACTTGGAACCATATTAATCAAGAAAAAACAACTAATTTATATTATAAAAATACTTATAAAAGTTATCGAGGTCCTTATCCAACTAAAATTCCGACTATAGTTTGAGTAAGAAGAGATGTAAAGGAATTCCACCGAAGGAGACGTAATTTTTTTACCAACTAATTCATGTTATCTTATCTTAAACTTAATCTTCATGTATATTTATCATAATAATGTAATAAATAATTTATTTTATATATTATGATAATTTGTTATGATCATTGGAAAACTATATTCAACCATTTATTCATCCTATGAAAAATGAAAACATCAGGTGTGTATATGTGTGACACATCGTCTCCACTTCCTGATATAATATGTTTTTCATCATTAATTGACATGGTTGGGTGCCATGATCGAAATAATGGATATATATGGTACTTATTACATGATATTTATTCTAGATAATTAATATAACCTCATATTATTTTCCCTTTAACCATTATACTAATGATATCGGTGCTCATGAGTACATATTTCCAACCATCTCCATGACATGACATGATTCATTTTCCATATTATAAATTAAATAATGATTAAAAAAATTTATATAATTTTGAAATATTCTATATATGAACTTAATATCATTAATTATATGAATTAAATACATCCTATTCATAATAAACAAGACTAACATTACAAAACATGCATAATAAAATGAAGTAGTTACCACATATAACAAGTGTAATAACAAAGTATTATTTTAAAAAATATAATTTGATCATATATGATATAATAAATATTTATATGGTTTTTAGTAAAAAATAATAACATTATTGAAACCATTATACAGCTGGTTAAATCATTTTCAACTAAAAGAATGTTCAAGGTAAGAGATTTTTGTGTCACTTTTCTTCATGTGGGACACATACCTTATACAAAACTTGTTTCTTTTATATATTGTATATACATCCCATGAATGCAAGAAATGATTATTATTCTAAATATTAGGGTATTTCCATATCTATATTTTTTTCTTTATTGGGGAATATTATTCTTCTAATTATATGTTTTAAGTGTTTATTACATTAGCTCATTATTATTTGTGATTGTTAAACTTTATATCTCCACTAGGGAAAATTTTTATTTCATGTACATATATTCCAAAGATGTTATCAACAATGTTTTTTATATTATGCTACAAAATTTTAAATATTTTTTTCTATGTATAACTTTTTATAAATATATTTTCATGGAATACTTTTTTCATTTTTTATATGAGGTAATTTATGACCTTTTTGAAAAAAATACATAAGGATGGTTTTTTTAAATTATATGGAATGAGTGGAATATTATATAATCATTAAAACATAATATTTTTAATATCAATTTATATTTTTATAAGGTTCTATTGAAATAATGTTTTTTCTTTTATAATTTCGTAGCTTTTCAATAATTTATTTCAATGTGAAAAATAGAATTTATCAGAATAAAATTTTAATGAATTTAGTAGAGAATTTAAATTAATTTGAACATATTTTTTTTATATTATGAATGATTGAGGTTGAATAATTATGATACAATATAATATTTTTTATTGAATATTTTATGATCAATTTGGAAATGGATGTGCTATTTTGATACCAATCATGGTCTATGGTTAATGTATTGACATTTCATATGATAGTTTTTTAAAAATGGATTTTTTTCATTGTATTTTATAATTTCAATTCAAATAATGTTTCATGTATGTTACATGTTTTCCAAAAATACTATATTTTTTAGTAATTTGGGATGATATTCCATGTATCTTATGCCAACGGAAAAAACATACCCACAAAATCTAAGCAACTACGGCTAGGGTCCTATCAATATATATATACACACACATTTGTGTTTGTGTGTGTGCCATTATTATATGGATGTATTGAATCTAATATGTTGTTCTATTCCTGTGTAGGAATATATTTACAGCAAATTGTCTAATATATTCATATATTTTCAAAATCATAGGCATGTAGGCACATTTAGGAGTAGGCTGAAGTAGGTATTGTTTTTTCAGGTGTCCTTAAGGAACATGAGCTCGACTAGTTTATTTTTTTTACTTTTATCACTTACATAGTAATGATATAAATGAATTACAATTTATATTATATACACGATCAATATTATATGTTATACACCATTGCTTGGGGCCAACTAGGTTTATCTCACACCTTGTTTGGGTTTCCAATGCACTAGGTTTCCCAAACAACCATTCAGATTATTGTCTCAGGTTTATAGAAAATTGTTTCTTATTGTTTTCCTTATAGGGTAGGATGGAGTAAATGGTAAAAGGATCAAGCTATAGTTCCCAAATTCATTGAATAGATATAAAGAAACCTTTATTTATATACCCATTTTTGTATAATTTTAATGCATTACTTATACATTTTTGTATTCACATTTTAGAATTATCATATATGAACAATAATTCATTTGTAATTTTATGTCATATATTGTAATATTTATAATAAATTTATTTTTATTTTAATCTATTATATTTTATTAATAATATAAAGGGTGTAGTATCCCCACCTTACAACACTAAGACCCTCACAAATAGTTCACAATATCTAGTATATGGAGAGGTGCTCCTGGATAACGAGCATTTACCCGAGTGGTAAGGGCTTCTTCTTGGCATCCAACAGACCTATGTTCAAAACTAGGTGGAGGAAAATTTAGGGGGGTACTGTTGCAGTTTTTGTTTGGTATTGTAGAAGCTGAAACTATTCACGCGATTTGGGCCTTCAGGCCACTGGTTTGGGCCAACGGTTCTCAAGGGCCTTTGGGTAATCAATGGGCATTGTGCCACATGGCCTTGGGGAAACATAGGACATGGATTAGAATAGTTCACATTGAACATTTCCCAGAAAAGGATCATAGAAACCAGAGTAGAAACCACCAGAAGCAGATCTAACTGGATTAGACGAATGAGATGGTATGACATCCACCATCGGGACCAGGCACTACTCATCTTTGTATGTAGAAATGCTAGTCGATCAACAATGCAAGGTGTGGAGATAGGTGATCAATGACGTAGAAGCTGGGGAGGGGATGTTCACGAGGGATGGGCCTATGGTCTTGTATTGGGCATGGTATGCCTTTGGTCCTTCGGGTCATGTATTGAATATCAGTCGGGCCTTGTGCCTTGGGCCTACTCGTCATGTACGGGTTCCACATAAACTCTAAAAAGGCGGATTATCCGTAATAAAAATAAAAAATAAGGCCATCGGGCCATTCGGGCGAGAGGTGCTCCTAGGGCCCAATGACCTACCATCTCGTGGAACTATTTTAAGTGGCGTCTAGGTTGCGACACTACAAATGGAAGAGGGTAATTTTTTTGTTTTTTTTGGTATTATTATCTTGGTAACATAGACAAGATAAGATGAGTTTATCAAAACATTGTAAATAGCTTATTTCTGGGTCCGACCAACTCATGCATAAGAGAAAGGTCGAGTTTCCATGGATGGGATTATTAATTTTTCTACTGATAAGGTTCATTATTATTTCACCTTGAGTGATTATCTTACATTCAATGATAATTGATAATTTTTTTTATAATTTTACCTCTTGGACTAGTATACAAAGAGTCGAGGTGGGTTTCATGTGTCATTCTCGGAACATAGATATTTATGAACCATATATATACCAATCTATATGGATTTCATTATAGTTTCGATAATTCTTGCTGATTAGTATACCATAATTTCTGATTATTAGGAATTATTTTTTGTTTACCATTTTAGGTACATAAATTTCCTACATATTTGTATATTCCTTGTTTGAGAGTTTCCTACTTATGTAATTTATTTTTATTTTTTTCCATGCATACCTTTTGTGGTTTCTTCTAATGAACTATTGTTATATTCATGTTATATGGATTATTAAATAAAATATATACATAAACCTAAACATCTTTCCCACATATCATGATAATGGAATTCTATTTAATTAACTGACTATTTTATGATTGATCCATGAACCATTGGAAATATGGGATGAAACATTAATGGTTTCTATTAAATAATATCTATGTTGAAAATTATAAAGTGTATAGGATCATTAGAAATTGAGATTTTTTTTTTCATATCATCTAACCATATTGTATAGTCTATCTACACATTGAAATTAAATGTGTTAATATGGTTTCATTTAATTGGAAAAAATGGCCCAATTTATAAATTTTGTAGACCTTTTCAAATTGGAGAATGGAAAACCTTATAGTTAAACCACTATGTATATACATGATTATTCTAAAGACAAAGAGAATAACCTACTTGCAGCTACATTAATTTCATTTCTAATTTTTAATAGAGAGAGTCATTATAACATGGTAATGATAGTTCATACAAATATACCATGATTTATAAAAATATAGGGTAATATGGAATCCTTATTGAAAATAACAACCTTGTAATGGCCTTTACAACAATATTTTGGGGATGAAAACCCATGTGAGTAATTCTGAAAATGCACTTAAGGACTCAAGTAGGTTAGAGGAGGCATCTTTTAATGAGACAATAGGGCTCAAACAATTTATTCCATCTAAGATATGAAATTTTAATGTGATAAACCCATTATTGATGTTCTGAAAACCATAAATGGTTTACTGAGACCCTCATAGGTTTCCATAACCCTTCTGTAGCTCTAGTGTTTAACCCCCTCGGGGTGTTTATAGGATAATGGGATGGTTACTGAAAGTGTCTTCATGAAATTATAATGTATTACAAATAAGGGTATGGAGGAATCATACTCGAACAATTTCTTTAATTAATAAAATCCTTGTTACCTTTTTTGAAACATTATGATTATTATGAGGCATTAGTTAATTAAAATTTTACTTATAAACTAAAGATTTATTTACTCTGAATATTGGAAATTTAAATTTTTATTTTCTCATCCAGTAGTGAAAATTTTGGATCCAAATATATGTGTAAAAATTAAAGCATGGGATAATTTTCATGCATTTTTGTATTATATATAATAAATAATGTACTCAATATAATTGTTATTGGCTAATAAGGATCCCTTATTTATAATATACCAATTTATAAAAATATTATCATTGGTTAAATAAAATAAAAGGGATTCCAAATGTAGGTATTTATAGTAGTAACCTCATGTAAGGGTATGTTTTTTATTTTTCCTTGGAGTGGGAATGTAGATTTTGACTGTAGACCATAGTTGAGTTCTCCAGGGCATCATTGGAGATAGAGGTTAGGTAGTAATGTATAGTGATATTTACATGTGTAACCTTTTTTATTATTAATTACTTGTTAATTTACATAGATAAAAAAATTATGATAGCACCTTATAGTATTAAATAATTTATGAATGATTCCTTTAAATATTTAAACATGTAGTTTCGTTTGGGTTTTGTTTGAATCATGTAGGACTATTAATGTTAAAGAAAAACCGCCAACTAAATAGATGATTAAATGGTATTTTAAGATATATTAAAGGAAATAAAATTTTATAATTCTCTATTATAGTAGGTTAGACCTGTCCTGGGCATGATCTATCAAATTGTAGGTTGTGTGGCCTTGTTTCGTTTTCAATTGAAAAATGTATGTCATTAATGCGTAGAACCAATTGAATTGTTTTAATGTCATAGTAGCACCCTATGTTATATATAGTTTCCATAGACATAAAGTTGTATGTGTAATTGTATTTTACTCAAGTTTCGTGGGCTTATAGTACATTAAACCATTTGGTTACCCAACCACATGGATTAAGGTTTGTTGGTTATAGAATGACATTTTTCATGTCCTCTCTGATATAGAGTTACATTGGAATTGTGTGCTCATTATGATCTTCGTACCATGAATTTGAAATCGATATTTTAGTTTCCCCAGTGATTTTGGATGACATTATACCTAGTATTGTGTGTTTCTTGAGGACTAATCTGGATTATTTTTGTCCATTATATATGATAATGATGTTACACATAGACATATCTCGGGAGGAGCGTCACATTTACATATAACATTGAATCTAGACTAGTTCTCTTATGTGAGGCTAGTTTCCTTATATTTATCTACTATACTTTATATAATCCTTTTAGAAAAATCAAATAACATGGTTCAGTTGTGATTGATCATATACATTTAGATGTTTTTTTCATTCTCTATATCATGGACGTCTAAGACAATATGAGAGTGGGGAGAATTACATTTCTTATAATTTTTCCTTTTATATGGAATGAACATAATCTTAAAAAGGTCCATTTAAGAAATCATACAATGGTTTTAGAAGTAAAAAAATTATGAAATTTATAAAATATTAATGTGGAATCATGTGTAAGGTGGTCATTTTATTATTATGTGAATATGGGTAAACCATTTTTAAAATGTGATCCAAGGTATATCCTTTCATACTAATACTAATGTTCCAAGTAGCATTCTAATCTTGGAAATGAGGATGGAATAACTAAAATGGTGTGAGTTGGGTCTACAATTGGGTGGTATAAAAGTGCATATCCAATACATAAGGATGGTTAGGTATCTAACTGATTTTTGGGGTGACTTTTGGATAAAAAAATATGTGAGTGGTAATGTTCGAGCTGAAGACCAACATTTTCTAATTCAGTTGAAATTTGAGATGATGGCTCAGAGGCTGAATAAATAAAATATAGTTCCTAAATGATTGATATCCAAAAATAAAATTGTGTTCCATGATATTTTATACCATTGTTTGAACATGATCACTCATGGTCGGGAGATGTGGAATTGGTTTTGGATAAACCTATTATAGCATATTTCTAATTCGGGTGTGGATCAGAAGGAACAACACACCCATAATGATAAAATCCAGATGTAATCCTTTTTTATATGTTATCAAGAACTATATCATAATTTCTTCTAGAATACGTTGTGACCAAATAGGTTTTAAATGATGCATAATCAAATAAAATATATTCTGTTATAATTAATTGACTCCTTGGAAGTGTACCCAATGGGAAGTCCATGGAATGCCTTATTGTGTGGATGTTACAATATGCGGTAAAGAGATTACCCTCTAAAGATAACGGTCATGGAAATCATAGAATGGATGATTGATGGTGGTTTTAGAACTTTTATTCCATTTTTTAAAAAGAAACATGAATGGTTCAATTTAGATACATCACCAGAACTTAGTTACATTCTTTAGTGAATGCGTTTAATTAAATATTAATATGCCTCCATTAAAATGAATTGGGATATATTATTCAAAATAATATGACCATATAATACTAGTGTTTTTAGAATATTTTTCCACAGTTTTGTCATCTTGATCACTCTCCAATGGGTTTATATGGTCATTATGGAACCATTTCATGCATAACATGAGTTCAGGATAGTTCAATGGAAATGATCCTATGTGGTTCTTAAAGAAATACAAAGTGGCCAATTTTTTGGTCAATTAGAATTGATTTTTGAGACTAATGTGAGGGACTATAGAATTTTCCTTAACATAAGTAGGTATATTTTATTGAGAAATATTCTAGTAACATTGTTAGAATACTAAAAATGTGATTTGGTAAGAAATTTCTAGGTTTAATGTGTGGGGAATTGTAATTGGTAATTCAATAGAAAATAAATAGGGTGGGGAGAGCCATTATTTTCTTGTTAAATGGGATGATTATGGAATTATGTCTCTTTTTTGTCGAGCACATGTAAGATCCCTTTGGAAATCTTTTCCTTACTTGCAGGTGTTATACGAGTTTAATATATTTATGCTCTGTATATGTAAAGTGACCCTTATAGGTTAATTAGGTGATGTAAATATAATACATCCTTTGTAGAAAAAAAATAAGGATCCAAATATGTATGGTTTTTTCATTATTTCCCATGTATTCTTAGAGATGTGACATTATAAGGTGGGGATATTGTTCTATCTGATGGTTTTTAATGGTTCATAATTCACAAATGAATATAAAATTTTCACTTTTTGGTAAGACCAAATAATAAAAAAATAGTAAAAAAGTAATTATAAGAGTTTAAATACTTGTTATAATTTTTTTAGATTATTTTAGAAGGTTCAATACATTTTTCAAGAATTCGAATGGGTTTTGGAGGTTTTGGCCTCCATGACTAATGTTCAGGTAGGGATGATAAGGGTGCATAATTGTTTTGAAACAACACATCCCTATTGAATAAATATTTCAGCCTATATATAGTGTATAAAGAGGTTTCCGGGTTTTTTAACTCTTCTCACTCTGCAACATGGTTTTCTAATTGGTGAGGAGGGGTTACAGAGATGACTCACATGTCACACACACAGTTTTTCAAAAGTATGTTCTTGTCCTGAAAAACTAGTTTCATGTAAAAAATTGCTACACACGATAAGGTGTGTGGTTTGGTAGACCATGATACCCAACCAATCATCCCCTTTACAATGGCAGTGTAATTTGTGAATAATATACAACACAATTTTCAAGTGGCTAGCCACAACATGTATAAAAAATTTGTGTCTCATTAATGGAATTTAAATGATCATTTTCCCACTCCAACCTATTTATTTTATGTCTTAAAATTTTCTTCTTATTCACACATAGTTGGGATATCGCTTGATCTTTAATCCTCCTCTTCTCTTATTTGGTATATCATCCCCATATGTCTTCATAATCAAGTTCCAATGGGTGCATTAGAATCGTATCAGTATGATATCGACTCCCCATGTCTCACATCATCAATTATATCTCCATATAAAATAATAAATATGTGCTTTCTCTTTTAAATAATTTTAAGGGTTTTCGATGATTCTTCTATATATTCCATTTCTTCTTGAAACAAATCCCAATATTTGACTTTTGTAACGTACTATGAATGGGGTAGGTTCCATATATGCTTTCCCCTCAAAGTCAAACAGTTTATATTCTATTTTTATAGTACTACATGCATGGTTTCCCCTATGATTATCATAATTTATTAAACTCTCCTAACTAAATTGTTAGACTAGGACCTTCATCACCTTAGACACAATTATAAGGTTTTAATTGAATAACTCAACTATAAGCACCCCTTATCTTAAATTTAATTAATTTCTCCTAATTTTTATTATCTTCCCTATGCTGAAGACACCCCCATTGGTGTGTTATTTAAATATGTTTGATAAAATGATACCCAACTTTAAATCACCTCTTTATGGAGGATGACTTATGCCCAATGTAGTAGTTATTTTAATTTAATTAAATGAATTGTTAAATGAAATGTCAATTTTTATATTAAAATAAATATTTTAGGTGTGATGTTTTAAATATAAAATTTTATTGATTTATTATGCATCTCACTGCATGAGTGGTTTCCATATACATAATTTTTGATGGCTAAATGGGATGACATATTGCATATTTTATTTTATTAATGACTTGATCTATTCTAATTATCATTATATGATGTTATGGAATGGATTATCACATGTTATTTATTAAATTTTAAACAATTTTTATTAGAAAGGATCCTTTTCACCATGAGAAATCTCAGTTTCTTCATTACAGAATTTTAGGATATGGTCTTATAGGTAATGTGGGATTATTTAATATTATATTATTATATATGGGACACAGTTAGGGTTGTGGAAATGTCATTTAAAACACTCATTGTTTGACGTTGTTGTAAATGATGATTCACATCGCTTAGGTTGTTGGACAAGATGTTTTACACCCCCTAAGAAATGAGTTTGGTTAATACCCTTCTCATTAACAATTCATGATACTCAACATGGTTTTATACATGATCATGACATCGAGTATAGAAT
Organism: Viscum album; assembly: GCA_963277665.1. Classification (NCBI taxonomy): domain Eukaryota; kingdom Viridiplantae; phylum Streptophyta; class Magnoliopsida; order Santalales; family Viscaceae; genus Viscum; species Viscum album. The sequence goes on along the minus strand of OY728157.1, from coordinate 446,073,081 downwards.
CCCATTAATTGTGAAATATGGGATTATTTTCCCTTAATGTTTATATTACTCTTATGATTATATGTTGATGCATGGGACCACCTCATGTCATACTATTGATAATCATATTTTTATATGTATATTTATGATATTATTTTGTGGACGCTTGGAAACATTTCCACAATTCCATATTGGTGCATTTATATCTATTTAAATGATTGTTTAAAGTATGTTTATATACACCTGATGGATCATGTGTTGAAACATTCTATCTTAGGCCAATGAAAATATTATCTAGCTTTGTGTCCATGAGAAACCTGAGACCTAGTAGTTTACATTTCATTAATTTTTCAATAGATTACTTATGGTATACCTGAAAAATAATTTAGGTTATATTAACATAATTTATTATAGATTATAAACTACTAGTGGTGGAATATAGTGTTTGTCTTACACAATGTTCATGCTTCTATTGCATAGGGGTTCCCATACCAACCTCCTGATTGTTGGTTTGAGATCATGGATCATGACTTATTGGTGTTATAATTTTGGTCCAAGATGGCAATCAATATTAGAGAACTAATCTAGAGCTCAAGATTATATTGGTGAAAGAATTTGAGTCTAATATTTATTTACTTCTTTTGTAAAACTTTTCATGCATTGTATATACCTATTTTTATTCACATTTTAGAATGTTCATGAATGGTCATGTATTCATTTATTATTGGATGTTAGATATTATAATATTTCCAATTATTTTACTTTTATTTTATTCTAATATATTTTATCAATAATACAAATTTTGTAGTGTCCATAGTTTAACACTTTGAGACCATAGTTGTTGGTCAGCAACAGTTGGAATATAGAGAGGCACGCCTGAGGCCTAGTGTAAAACCAACTCAGGGAACTTTTTAATATAGAATCTAGGTCTGTATTCTATAGTTATTTCATGTATTGAACATGTATTAAATTAAACTACCCCTATTATCTTCCTGGTAAATATTATATTAAAAAAATCACATTACTTTGTGAGGCAATAGTCATTTGTACACATGAGTGGTGTTATCATAAACCCTGTGGAATAGAAATTGAAAACATTTATATGATATAGGGACTTTAGAGGTACGATTATTTCATAATTATGATTATATACATTATATCCATCCTCATACGCAACTGTGATAGATGTTAATGAAAAAATGATTGACATTGGTTCATGATGTGGTAGTCCACCATACACACAAATGATTATTTTGTAATGCATTTTAGGGAGTTGGATATGGTTGTAGTTCATTACCATTACATAAAAACATTTAAGGATATGAAACATACTAAAATTTTTATATCGGATTGTTTTAATGATTAATAATGGTAGTGGAGGGATAAATAATATAATGATGATTATTGAAGAACCTTACCTCTTCTTAGATTGACCACCATAACTTCACAATCAAATCCTTCAAAGGACATATTTATAACCCAAAATAAGATTCTATGATGAGATGTGGTAATTTTGGTATTTATTTGGTTAGTTCATGGATGAACCAAAAGGTAATGAATGTTTCAAGAGGATATGATAGGGGTGGCCTTTTACAAGTGAGGTGAGTAGCACAGTAGCATGTTTTCAAAAGAAAATGGTGTACCAATTTTATTTACACTTCCAAAGGGTCCAAAATGGATTATTATCAATCCAAAGTCATGATTAGATGATGATATTAATATAGTAGTGATATTAGAAAAAAAATCGGTTATTTTAAACATTATCTCCTTATAATAAAACTACTAAATTAGTTTTCACCATAACAACGGTAATAAATTTTTAAATGGATCATTTAACCATTGGATGTCACAATAAAAAATAAGAACTAAAGTCTAACCATTATATTTTTATTTTATTCATTCAATAATATCATTTCTGTTATGGTTAAAATACAATGTACATAAATTTAATGATGCAATTTTTTCCTAAATAATCTTTTTCCAAAGTCAATTCAGACACATTTTCTCAATAATACAACACATGAATTTTTTTTATCATCCACATATCAATCTCAATAAATATTTTTGTGAATAAATAATTCATTAACAATATATTTCATATAATATATACGATAATATAAAAAACCATCGTCACATCATAATATTATTTAACCATAGTTAATTTATGATTCATTAATATCAATTTTTAATATTATACATAAGGGAACTAAAAAATTATTTCAGGTAAATATATTTTTTAAATATAATAATATTTTAATTAGCCTTGTATGTAAAAAATATCACTTCTATCCCCAAAAATTTATTTATCAAATATATACCCATTTTAATTGGTGATTATACTATTTTTTGGTTTTATTCCTAAACAACATCTTTAAAATATCTATGGAATACATATCATGGTATTGAAATATGTATTACTTATCTATAATCCTATTTAGTCTAAAAAATAAATTTATGTTACCCAATAACAAAAATCAATCATTTTCATCATTTATACATTATACACTATATAGACTCACTTATTTGGACTTATAAAAATAACAAGAACAATATAATCATTGAAAATTATAGTACTTGCCATTATTTCTATCAGATGGATATAATTATTTATAGTTTATTTCATGAATTAATATGTTGTAAAAAAATTTACAATTCTAAATACTTAGACCTTGGTTAATGTTTTAAAACCTCTAGAAACGTCACCAGATTATATATTTTGGTTTTTTCATTATTTCGGAAAAACCAAATTGTGTCATAAACAAATCCATGTCGGAAATATTTTATTTTAACGATGAGATTCTGAGTGACTCTTGAAGTACACATATAATGGGACATGGGATATATACTATTGGACAATTCAACATTTGTGGAACTTATATTTTTATTCCTATAAATGACAAAAAAATCCAATATTTAACACCAAAAAATGATAGGTAAATAAACAAAATAATATGAAAATGTTAAATAAAAACTAATACACTGGTATAAAAAAGAAATAAAAAATAAAAAATATAACAAATATTTCAAAAAAAGTATATTCCTTATCACGAACTATATAATTAGAATAAAATATAATGCATACTCAACATGATCCTCCCCAATAACAGTATTTCATATTTTTAATAACCAAAATAAGTATTTTATGAGTAAATAGTGAAATATAGAAGTTTTACCCCAAGGGGTAATACATGAACCTATCTAAACAAACAAATTATAAAAAATATATTCATATAATAAATTAATTTAATCTGTTCATAACCATCCCCAATGATCTAGTCACCCATAAGTCAAAATATCACAGGACAAGGCTTGCCCTTCAATTCTAATGCCCACATAACAAAACCATGTCCTCATCCACATCATACAATTACCATATCCAAAACCACATAAAAATGAAAATAAAGAAAACTAAATCCCACCGTGGAATGGATGAGTTGTAATGTGTTATTATTTATCCATTATTTTTCACCACATCATAGATATTATAAGTTCGAGTGGAACCCAAATTTTTATTGGTGCTCTCTATGTTATTGAGCATAGGTGGTGGTGTTTTATAATGATGAATTATACATTATATATATCTAAAATAAAAAAAATAAAAAAATATGCATATATATATATGAGTGTTTGTGTGTATTTTAATGTATATTTGTACATGGTTTTGTAGCCACAGATCCTAAAACCAGGGATTCACATACAAAAAAAGATATTTAAATTCATCTAGTTAAATTTATCATTTCATTTATATATTAAAATAAATTTATATAATATCCATGAAATAATTTATGAAACATGAATATCAATATATCTTGTTCTTTCAAAATATTCACAATAAATTTATAGTCCACCATCTTTATTTTTATTATACATTTTTAAAATACATCAAACAATATTTTAATTTATTATTCATTATACATAATGTTTCCAAAGGTAAGATGGAAATGATTATTAGGAGAGGGTGGAATGAAATTAATAATTAAAATATTATTGACCAAACCATTGTTCGTTCCCTATACCATAATATTGTTTTGGTGGATTACAATTAATTCATAAACCATTATACCAATGATATTTTGTTTTTAAAATAATACTGACAATTTCTTTTTAAACTCAATTTTATTACAAAAACATTCATTGTTTAATCAACCATGGTGTAGTCATTAAAATATTTCTCTTTAATGGTTCAAAATTGATGCATTTTCCATTTATTAATTTTTTTTTCAATATGGAACAGTAACATATATTATTCCCACATTTAATAATAGCTTCACTTAAATATATTTTGAAATCCCTAATATAAGAATGTAAATTTTTAATAATCCATTCGATGGGATGTAAAATTATTGTATAATTTCATTCCCCATTGAACTCATAGTTATTTCATGATTTTATTTAGGAAAATGAACTAACAATATCCTGAGATTCTATAACCACGATGTTGAAGGGATAAATTTAAAATACAAAACATTATAATATAAAAACTAATGTATGGTTTTTTGAATGATTATATATTTTATCATTTCCCTCATGAATATATTAGGAATTCATTTATTTCTTATCCATCACCTCTAAATTTTTATAATATGAACATTCATGAATTTGTTTATACTATATTAGATATTTCTCAAAAATGTTCAAATATGTTAGTATCTAAGAAAACATGAAATGAAATGATGGATCCCTAAAATTATTACTTCAACATGATATAATTATAATACAATACCATCACTATTAAAATGATCAAAATCATTGTATTTAATCAAATATAAATTCGAACAACAGTTTTTAAAATTCAATATAAAATACATAATTAAATTAAAATAAGCATGGACTAAACAAAAATCAAATATTTAATCCTCATTTGTAATTATCACAAAAAATTATAACCATCCATGACATTATGAATACAAAAATGATCAAATAAAATCAATCTCCATTTTAATAAAATCTTAACTTGGTTATAGATCTTAACCAGTTTCTCAATTATCATTACACTATCATTATTATTCAAATCAAACCAGTGGGTCCCATGAAAATAAATAAAAATATACCTCAGAATATATGAATTTCCGAAGTCCTTATATATCTACTTTTATTGGGGTAAAATCATCAAAATATGTGATGTATCTATATTCCACTTCAACTCACTGAAAAGTCTAATGATTCATAATTAATGTTTACTAACTTAACCAAATATACATTTTTCATAATGAAGAGGGACCTAAAAGAACACATGATAACCATTCACAAAAATTAAGGGTGTTAACCTCTAATCAATATATGATTCCTAATGATATTATTCATATATAATACAATGATGAATCACATGTTCCTTCTCTTTTATACTTTTCACCATGTTTATTCTAATGAACTTCATTCCATCGAATTTAACCTATTAAAACTATGCTCTATATGGTCATCCATAAATCAAAGTAAATAGTTTCATCCAAATGGAATTGTGAAGAATTTCAATAAATGTAAACCCATCCAAATGAAATTTATTTTCACATAATCCTCCAAATCATGGACATGTTCCTCTAGTATATCCATTAATGTTAGGATCATCTTCTTTATCTTCTAACCTATGTTAAGTTATATTAAAATTCTCATAATAATTATGTGTTAAATAAGTCTACAATACCTTATACAATTTAAATTGAGGTAAATATATTTATCATTAATGATCATAATCATAACACAATTGATATTCACCAGCAATACTAAAAAATACATAATATTTTATTCACCTTATTGAAATTATTAATTACAATAATATGATTCAATTACCCAAATTAAACAAAAAATACGGTATATTATAATTTACACATGCGTAAAACTTATCAAAAAAACCTGGATATATCATTCAATTAAAACTCTGGAATATCCAGATTTGATAAAAAACTAATAATAAATCATTGATGGATTTATCTTGTTCAAATACAAGGAACAAAAATTTGAATCGCAAAACCATCATCTACATAGAGGGAGTAAAAATCTATCCATACCCATAATATAATTTATATTATTTCATTTTCTGATATCAATGTCATACAAATTTAACTTGGTACAACCTCAACATAGCTAAATGAAGAACAATTATAGCTAAAAATAGTTCCTAATTTAAATTATCCAATATAATCCTATAATTATATTTCTATATAAAAAGATAATATCTTAAAATATAAACATATAAATTTTATTTTAGATATTGTTTGACTTGTTAGATTAATGTAGAATGCACAACCATTTAATATAGGTACATTTTACTAGTAACATTTTTATGTCTAGGCACCCAGTTTTAATATTTTCAATCATATTTCGTTAAAAAATATCCACTATAGAAACATAAAATCAATCAATATATTACCTTCACATGGTGTATATAAAATCATTAAATTATAATATTTGATGAAAATTTCCCATATCCATTATCATAAATTTAAATCCCTCTGAGAAAAGATGTAACATATGATATTAATTATTTTGATGGGAAAAAAATTATACCAAATAATGTAATGTCTCCAATAATTTAGAGTGAATAGTAATATTATAAGCTAAAGGTTTTGTATAAAACAGTATGATTAATGATTATGTGAAAACCTAAAATAATAAAAAATAATTATTCACCATTTCATTATTTAATAAAATTGACTGAAATGGTAATAAACATAATAATCCTTAAACATAACTCCATCATGAAGAAATTATTGGATACGAGAATAAATTTTTATTATCTCCAAATAATTAATTGTTGAATAAAACTTAGTCATCCATGAAAATAATCAACCATTTTTTTCAAATCAATTAATGTTCGTACAATTTGAGAGATATGAAACAAAATATATGTAGTAACTACCATTCATATAATACTATATAAATCAACAATATTCTTGGGAGTGTTATAAGAGATCGAAATACATATCTTGGTTATATCAAATATTATTCTTAATTAGGTAATTTAATTTACATGGAAACCCATTAACTTTTCCATAACATGATCATAATCTATTTTTTATAAAATATATATCCTAAATAAATACAACATGATAAGTCATGATGTTTCATGAGTCAATCATTGATAAGATAAAAATTAGTCCCGGTACCGATTGAAAACAATTGTAAAGTCAAAACTAAAAAATGAGTGACTATAAACATAAAATTACCATATTATCGCTTTAAACTTTTATTTAGGTTATCTTACTACTTATCACACATCAAATGATACCCTAACCATAAAAAATCATTGAGAAGAAAAAATTAATCCTTAATTAATAATATATTTTTCTCTATATGCATTTAAATACTTGTTCCTAACCATAACCATGTTTTCTATATGTAATAAAAATAATTTAATACGCCAAAATAATATTTAATTGGGGAAAATTTATTTCCCTATAAGATAACACAGTGGTTTAGATTAAAACTTTCTACAACAAATCATCAATTTACATATAAATCTCTCAAAGTTCCAACTATGTCACATTATTTAGGGACATGAAATTTTATGAGTTACATTACTATATGTATATCCAATATATTATCTAATTTCAAGGGGGAAATTTCACAACTCCTTTTATAAAATCATTTAGAAAATCTTTTGTAACTCTCATGATCTCATCCATTGTAATATCGTTAAAATTCAACGTCAATCCTGTCTATTTTTTATTAGTTCTAGGAATCTTCATTTTATCTAATAATACCACTTTATAAAAAAAATATATACATTATTCATATTATTTAGTGAATATCGATCATCTTTTCAAATGAATAATGATGAAATTATTTTTTTTACAACGAATAAAATCTAAGGATGATGTCATGTTATTATATCAATAATAATAATAACTCTTCAATTTACTTTTATTGACATAATAATAGATTAAAACCAGAACATATCTATGAAAATATAGATTATTATCCAAATAGTGTGGTCTATAAAGTATACCTTTATTAAGTCCTAATAATCTTTCTAAATCTATATTGATGTTGGTGTATGAATATCTATATTATATTAGTGCATAACAGAAGGTATAATTTGTGAATTTGGTTCCTAAAATATTATATGGTTCTCCTTGATCTTTAATCATCCTCACATGAATCTTTCTTTGTCCCCCGTATCAACCTCATTTTCCCTAATGTCGACCACCACATAATCTATTCCAAACGGGAGGTCCATGATCGAAAAAAATGTCTCTATGATGTATTGACCCTACTCCATCTAGTGTCAATGGTTCTAAAAAATTATTACCTAAATTTTAAAAATAAAAATGTTAAGGAGATTGTTTTTTAGTTATAATTCGAAAAAATAAAGTGAACCTCACTTTTATGCTCAAACTCTACCCTAACGACCATGGAATTTAAGAAATATATACTTTTGATGTCATCATCTAGTAAAAAAGTATATGATGAATTTTTTATTACATAAGTTGGTGAACTAGTAGGTCCAAATAGGGTAGAAAATATTGGTTAAGGGTGTCCACAAATATGTTAATACTTTTAGGGCCCAAGTAACATAATATTTTCACTATAGATACCTTATATCGAATGGTGTAATAACTACCCCCATGGAGCGATTCTATCCATTTAAGATCCAAATTATCACCAAAACTCTAATTAGTTTCCTATGAAGAATATATAGGGTATTTGAATAACATGGCACTGAATATATAGGTAAAAATCACCCTTGATATGCAATTATTTCACATCCAAATCCATAATGAGGTCAGAAGAATAACATAGTAGCTTAATGACATTCCCAATGAACTATCATAAATGCTAATTCCATAGTAGGATAGAGAGTGGTTCTTTTCATCATAATCAATTAGTTGAACTTTTCTTTTTATCGCCAAATCATACGATTAATTCATTGACTAACATAATAATCCAAAATTTATATAAGACCATTATATTAAAAATGCAATATTAATATTCCTATTATGTCCTAAAAAATGTTACATTACAACTCTAAAGCCGATACTTATATCCTAACAAATCATTTGGGAAATATTGATTCATAAAAAAAATCCAATCATCTAAATATAAAATAATAAAGTCAAACCCAATATTTGAAACCAACAAGTAAATATATTTAAATATAACATTGATGCGAGGGTAATTGAAACATAAACTGAGTAGGATTCTCCCCATGATTTTTTTTCAAATATGTAATATGATTAATAATTAATAATTGAATATACTTTAAATCAAAAATATTAATCGGTCACATGGAATTTATAAATATAACCAACCTCAATCAAATTCTATAATATATGATCATAGTTCATGTATAAAAATTTCAATGAAATTTGAAAATTTTTGTACCCTGCACTCTCTTTCAAACTAATCCAACTACCCTCATGTAATAATTTCAAAGTTTTTAGTAGTCATATTCCTTCCCAAATAATCAATCCACTTCAAAAAAACTCAACCTTAATCTGACCATTGTTAAAGAAGAAAAATTTAAACCTAAAACAAAAATAAAAACACAATCCTCATAACATAATTGGAATGGATAGTTGGATAGGGGCAAATTTTTCATTCTATTTACACTATATCCTAGATAGTGGGTGTTCACATTATGATTAAACTTATATTATAATGTAAAATTAATGAAATTTTAATTTAAAATTTCATAAAAAAGCTTTTCTGAAACAATAGATATTGTATGTTAGTAATCATTTCAAAATGTAGATAACATGTATTTAATTTTATTTACCAAACAAAAATATAAATGTGTTGCCTTATATGATTTTTTGATATCAAATTTCTTCACTCATCACTATAGTATATTAAAAAAATGATCCATTTATTATTTCTTTTAGATCATCTAGACGTGCTTTATTAGATCATGTTTAATTTTTAACCTTTATTTAAGCAAACATGGGAAATCATATCTCTTTTTGATTCTCATTCCATCACAAGAAGATAATTAAAATTAATTGATTAATATATTCAACCCAATTTTTTATTAATATCATATATGACTCTAAATTTGCGAGATAAAAAGTCAAAATATATAAATTTACATAAGGGTCTACCTATAGGGGTTTGCCTCTACAATTAACATATATAGCTTTTTTTGGATTTGTAATATTTTATTTAGGTCCTTATAGAAGTTTAGAATCATAAATTGTACCAATATATCCTTAATATAACATGATAAAAATTTAGTTTAGAAGAATTTTATTCAGAATATATTTTCTAAGCTGAAACATCATATTTTATATGAATTGTGGTCTACTATAAATAAATATTTATTTAAATGTAAATTTAATAATGTAGAAATTTATATAAAAGGTTTGAATAGTAATAATAAAATTATAAATAATATGTGTAGTGTTTTTTTTATAATGATATATTTTTATTAATACCTATGAAATATGTAATCAATTTTATATAAAGTGTTTTTATGCTTCAAAAATAAGTTTTACTTAAAAATTGGTTTTACTATATTTTCTGTTTAGACATTATAATAAATTTCTATATCTTTTTAAAATTATATTTGAGTTAATGAGTGATATTTTTTTAATCCTCATGTCATTATTATATTAGGGTGATGTTTTTGGATTTTTATAAAATTATTAATTATCATGTGACCAATTTTTTTTTTGTAAAAGTGTCATATTATTTCATTAAATCATGTAATTTTAAATTATAAATACAATATTAATTTTTTCATTTTGTAAAAAATGTATCATTTAAATAATCTAATTAATTACAATTGAATTAATAATATACTTTGTTTTCTTATAAGTTTATTTTTTGGCTTAGAACGTATTGTTTAAAAATTATTTTTAATAAAAATTTATAAATTTATATTAAAATTTTTTATGAATGTTATAAAATATATAATCAAAAAATAAAAGCAACATTTTTAAAATAGTAGGTTTAAATTCAGATAATATTTTACATTAATTTCTAATCATTATGAATAGTAAAAATGTTAAAGTGTTTACACCCCAGTCCTAGTAAATCACATAAAACTATTATAAAAAATGGGATAATGATTTAACAAATCCATAAAACATGAATTTATCATACTAGATGAATACTGTTCTACCAGATATATCATAGATAAATAAATATGTAAATTTCATTTAGCATTACTTTGATTGTAATATTTATATTATTTTATGATAACCATAAATACACAACATTGATCTATTGATTTAATTATCTCTGGTATGTTATAATTGGGATAAAACTACATAAAAAAAAATATATAAAGGTTCAGTTTTCTCTTGAATATGTTATTTTTGTAATGGATATTTATTTTTTATTTTTTGATAAGGTATAATTAACATAAATTATACACAACACTGGAATAATTCTTTTGAATATTTTATGAAAAATAATATAAAAGATATCATAAAAATTTAACCAAATATGTTTTTCAAGTAATCTTGTATCCCATAAAATTTAAGGTTATTTATAAATTTTAATTTAAGTTATCATATTTTATATTACAATTATAATAATTTTGAAATGACATTAATGTTAATGTTAATGAATAATACTAAAATGAATTTAATGTTATTTGTTATTACATAATTAAAAATTAAATTTTTTAAAAATAATAAAAATATTTAAATTATTTATTTCAAATTTAACATTGTCATAAATCTCATCAATGGACTATTATTTCCACTGGTTTCATTAGATGTAAATGTAGAAGAACTAATGTTTTAAAAAATTATCCACAACTAAGGATACAAAAATTTAATGAAGGGGTTAAACAAAAATATATTTATAAAATTACACAAATATGATTTAAATATTTTTTGATGATATTTTAATATCATATAATTTTTAATAAAACCTACTTAAATTTTGAATAATTGGTTTTTGGAAGGTTATAGTCTAAATTTAAGTCATTTATGCAATTCCATGTGAGTCCAATCCCAACATATAAAAGGGAACATCCCCTCCTCCCTTATTCAGAAATATTGTGTATTCTAGATTATTCAATTCCTAACCTAATACCTACCAATCCTCCATCCTTTAATTCTTGGTCTTCTTTAATTACCCTAAGACTATCCCAACAAGGCTAAATGTGTAATAAAATTTATTTCTATCAATAAATAAGTAATCTCCTTACCCAAATAATCAACAATATATTATTTTTTATAGTTCCTATTAATATTTTGTATATATACTAAAATAATAAATATGGAATCATAAATATATTGATATTATCCCATGACTAATTTATTTCCATTTTCCACCTCACATCCATTAAAGTAGAAATGAAATTATCAGATGTGTGTGCGTGTGGATTACCACCTCCATGAACTGATATGATTAATTTTAAATAAAACCTCAAATGAAATTTTATAATTATGTATTTAATGATCTTATATGTAATTTTTAAGATTATTATGATTCTATAGTGATAAAATTTTATTTATATTTCATTCCGTTTTTTTAAAATTTATAATACCAATTATGAATTCGTATGGACTACCATATAAATGAATGGTGTAATTCATTTTTCAATATCTAACAATTATGGAAGATTCTAAATATGTATATAATGAATATATAATATATACATGGAATTTTGAAGATTGTATAGATAATGGAACAATGATCAACGAGAATGATCTGTAACATCCAATACAAAACAATAAAGAAAAATAATATATTTAAAACTAAGAAATGAGTATGTTGATAAATATTTATTAATAAAAGGGTGTTGATATTGTATATGTGGGTAAGTATATAATATTATAATTATTATAATAGTTCTGTTAAATAATAATATTAAATATAAATTTACAATAATAGAGGATTGAGGGATTATGAATCATGTTATACATAAGCTAAAGGTTTTTCATCTAAAATATTTTTTTAGGATTTTTTGATGTTATTAACCAATTTATTTTTTTGAGGTTTATATTCTATCCCATTTAAATGATAAGTAATGGATCCCACTTAATTCATGGAATTGAAAATGAATAATTCAAATTATCTAATCTAAGGGGTTTTGATGTTAATATCGCTAATGTGGTAAGGGTTTGTAATATGACTATTTATTTCGTGAAATATATTCCATATTCACCACTTATCTCTTTAATATTATATATATGTTGAAACTATTATATGTTAGATCCTGAATATATTTAAATTAGTCTTATTTAATGCTTCATTTTAATTAATTTCATTCATGTTGTTTATTGTTGAAATGTTATCAAAGTGGAAAGGGTTTTATATTAAAATATCACTTTATACTGAGATTATTTATACTAAATTTTTTCGATGATGTAATTATACAATATATCTATCCGGGTGAACATTTATTTTTGTGTATTATATTTTTTGGTTGAGAATAAATTTATTATTTCATTTTGGTTTCTCTATATATGTCAGCAGTTAATATGTTATAACATGAATATATTTAAATTAGTCATATTAAATATTTTATTTTAATTAGTTTCATTCATGATAGCTAAGATTAAAAATATTCCAATGTGAAAAGGGTTATATGTTATAATATCAATTCTCACTAGGATTAATTATTCTAATATTTTTTGATGATTAAATTACTACATATATCCTTCATGATTCCCTTTTATTTTAAAACCATATGATTATTCTTTGAGATTATATTTATTATTTAATTTTGGTTTCTCTATATTCTTATAATTCATAAATAATTTTCTGATAGAAAATTGGCAGTATTATTTTTTTTTGTTTGGAATATTTTCTCCTCTATATCCATGTATTATGAAATATTTTTTGGAATGTTTTTAATATTTAATATTTATTTTTATATCCTTTTTTACTATTGTTCGACTTTTTATAAAACTATTCATATGAAATCTTCTTCTCATTTTTCAAATAAGAAACTTCATAATTTTATAGAAAATATGTATTTATTTTTTATGATTTACTACATGAATGGACGTTCCCACAATTATCAAAAATATTTTAATTGGTGAATACTTTACATGTTACTAAGGTCATTTTTAATAATATTTGTTTCTTAATTTATTAAAAACATATTATAAATACTTCATTTCAAAACTGGATGTATATTTTATTCAATTAATGTTATATAGAAATGTAAATTTTATTCCGTCTATGATAATATCAATTGATGTTACATATTATTCACTGGGTATATGATAAAATGATATCATCATAGTTCATTCTGTATATGATTTATAATTGTGATGATGATATACTTAAGAATCCTTTTTTATTTTATATGGGTTGTGATATGACTAATTGATCAATGGTTTCATGATCATGTGGAATAAAATATATATTATATGATGGGTGTGAGGAATAAACATGAATAGATTATATGATAGATCGGTCTATTATATCATTACAATTAGTTGAGTAAAGATCATTGTGTTATGATATGAAACATTCTAGATTATAGTATAATCCAATCTAAAAGGAGAGGAAATTAGTGATTTTCCCAAGACCATAAGACTGTTCAATAGAGATAATACAAAGACCAAAACAACTACACGAGTTTTTAAACAAAGTCTAACATGTGATAAATGTCCTCTTAGGTATCCTTGATATATTTTTTTATAATTATTATTAAACCAGAAATTTTAGGGAACTTTATAGTACATGTTTTCATGATTATGATATAATATCAAGGATTGTGATATTAAATTCTTTTAGATTCATTTTTTAATAATGGTAAACTTATTTTTTTTGTGATAAAGTCCTATGAATTTCCTGGTATTATTTTAAAATGAGATGATCTTATTCAGATAAAATTATACTCAAGATATGCATATAAATAATTATTGATTGTTATCTTCCATTTTACCCTTACTATGATACTGAACACACCCTTTCTTCTGATTCCTTTTCCAATGTAATGAAAAACTAATTTATGTAGGTTATGTCATTGATGTTCACTATGTGAGAGGAGATTTATTAGAGATGTTGAATATATTTCAGGAAATATGGGGATTGTGAACATTGTATTTAATGATAGAAATCCTTTACTGTTCTATGTTGGGAATTATTATGATATTTATTAAATATTCCATGAAAATTATGTGATAATTATATAAGTAATATTTGGGACACCATTGTTGGAATCATAGTTCATATTAGTAAATTTTTGTGATTAGGATTATATAGCATAATTGAAAACCCTTTGGATAAGTATACATAAAGGAAAAAATCATGTCGTTTTGGTAAAGTATCTAGTGTGTGGTATTATTAAAAAAATAAATAGATATATTGATACCGAAATGTTGATGATTTTATGGAACATTTATAACTAAGGGTAAAAAATTTAAAAAAGAATAGATGGGGTATTTACTCAATCATAACTAGAGCACTATTAGTTGTTCTAAGACTAAATGCCTGCTCGATAGTATCAGGTGATATGATTGGGTTATTTCACATTTTGTTTAAAACCAATTATGAAGTATTTGAATAGATATTAACCATGGGTGACCTAGGTTATACCTATAGTTTCATAGATTGAAAATAAGGTATCATGATAGAAATATTATTTTAACATTTTTGTAGTATTATTTGATTTCTTACTCTGATTATTATTTATCTCACTATATTTTTGGATTTATGCAAATACAAGAACTAAGTGGAATCATTTTAAAAATGAATTTGATGGATGGAAATGTGACTATACTCCTAAAAAGAAAATGAATTTATATATGAGTTTGAATTAATGGTATTATTCTTATCTATCTATCTCAATATATGATTATATACATAGACATAAGATATTTTTTCAAATGATGTAAATAAGAGATGAATGGTTATTCATGTAGACTATAAAAGAATTATGATTTAGATTCCTACATGTCATGAATGTAGGAATAATCACCCTTGAATATTTTTTATGGGAAATTAATTATGTTTTAGATGTTTTAAATAATGAAATAGTATCATGATCCATCCAAGACAACCGATCTAAATATGATCTGAATTGGACTATTGAAATACGTAAAGGGAATTTCTAATCCCCAAAAGCTATTAAAAAACTCACAGTTATCCAATGAAAACCATATATAATTATTTTAGCTAACTAAAATAAGATACATGTAATATATTTAGAAATATAACTAGAAAATAAATTTTAAATACCCAAAAGAGTGATAATTGTTGTGATACAAACAAAGGTAGTAAGGTAAAACCCTATTACCATTACCAAAAAACCAAAAAATAAAATAAAAACTATCCCATTATACACCCCTTGATATGTAGAATATATACAACCATCTAACCTATATCTACTGACCTGATGTAAATCTCACCTCCACCCTACGACACCTTTCCCTTTCCTACATCAGATAAAACAATGATTACAAAAACACCCCATAAATTTTATGGTATATTAATCTTAAATAATTTCTATTCAGTAGATAGCTTATATTTCATGAATCACTATGTCTTTTGGGAATCAAAACATTATAGGATAAATTTATAATCAATCCATTAAATATAATATTTTCACTTCTATGTTTTGACTTTTGAAAAATGGTCATCTAGAATTGTTACAAGTAAGTCATTTGGAGTCTGATAGAACCAACATGATTTTATTGATGAATAGAAATATACCATTATGAATAGTAATATGAATAGTAATATAACCATTATAAATAGTAAATAATGATAACATTTTATTTTTTTAAGGTAATAAGATAATTGTATCTAAATTAATTTTTTAATCTTATATATAACTATTTATACCATTAAAATTTTTATTTTTAGAATTAATTATGATTTTATTTTGAAATTAATTTAAATATAAATATAAAATTAATTTCAAAAAATGGAGTTCATTTTTTAATTATGCACTTTAAAAAATGGTTAGGGTGAATTTTTCATGAATAATAAGAATGCAGTTTTGATTTTTTGGCAGTTTAATGACATGATAATGATGATATAATTAAATATAGATGGATGGTCGAATTTTTTATAGTAACTTATGACACGAGGTGTCCTATGTGCCTAAAAACATGGGAAAATACCCTGGGAAATCCTGTGGTTTTGCAAAAGCCACTAATGAGGTAACCCTTTTAATTAATAAAAACTCCCTCTTAATTACTACAAATACCCACTCACCTGTTTCGTTTTATTTCATTCCAAACTCATTATCTAGGAATTTCTGGTAGCATTACCACCATAGTAGTCCTCCCAATGATTCCTCAAACCCCAAGGTCCTAATACTAATGTTTTGGGAGTTACTCTACAAGGAATGAAAATTAACCACCCATCTCTTTTATTAATGTTTTCATTTTTGTTTTATATTTTATTTTCAATTGGATTTTGTTGGGATATTTCATTCCATATACCCTATAATTCCCATATTATTTATTAGTTATGATATACCACTTTTTCCATCAAACTAGTTTATGAAATTTTAAGTGATGCAATTAGGCTGCCGAATTTACGAAAATGGTTTCTCAATTTTTCTCTAATTTTGGGTTCCTTTTTTATACATATTTTCTCTCCTCACTTTATCTAAATACTATGATATTTCTAGTAACTTAAATGAACTGTAATTTTATTATGCTAATGGAATAATTCATCACCATCTCTCTTTTCCCCTCCTCTTATACTAAAAATGAAAACACCATCTGAGATGTGTTACTTTATCACATTAAAGGATGCCAATTTCTTAATTTTTGTTAACATCATTATTTCTTTCCAGGAAACCATTTTTATTGTTGAAACTTATCATTTTATATTTATTTAATATCATTAATTTCCAAGAATACCATCACGCTCATAATATGGAATAATAATAGAAAACGATTTTATTGTATAGAAAACTGCCAAGCTAAATCCCAGCATTTATCAATAACTTTTAACTACTGATTCATCATCAAGTATATAACCCTAATTCATTATAAGATCATTTATATCACATTAATGACACTAATAATATATATTAATTATTTTTTTATGTTTAACCACATTCCAAATGAACTCCCATTCATGAATTCAAGTAAAAGAATCTTGAAAACCAAGCAAAAAAATGCTTCCAAAACAATAAAATTGAACCTCTTAAAACCATAAAAAGAACCATGAACGAACATAATATGATTATACTAAACTAATTAAATGTATAAGAGGTTCTAGAGTAATTAATTAATGAAGATAAATTTTATTATTCAGATCACTAAAAAACAAAAAACATGCTCATCCATAAGGTAAGGGGTTCTCTTCTCACTTTCATTTCCGTGATATTTCTATTTTTCACCAATTATGTATTGTATGTGGTATATGTGTACTTAAATTTGATATATAATAACATGATTCTATTTATATTCATGATAAAATATGAATCATTTTAGGGATATTATGTTATGATCGTATGATTCTATCAATTACATTGTGGTAAGAGACGTAGTCTCAACTACTATTTTGTTGTGACAAACATTGTATTGTCTTCCTTATAATAATTATGTGGTGTAACTAATGCCTATTTGATATCACTTTTCATTTTAAATTAGATTTATGTTAATTATCCATAGTCTCATATAAATAATATTTTTTTCCAAACCGTATACCATTTTATATACGGTGTTTATTTGGATAGTTATTTTATCTATGGAAATATTGATGAATTCATATACTCTACTATATATGGATATTTAAAAGGAATATTTATTTTGTATTAATTCAATTTATAATGAATTATTTGGACATCTAGTGGTGGTTGGGGCCCACTATAGCCCCCCGATGCATCAATAGGTCTCATGAGACAAATAAATTAGTGACAAACCCTTCGAGTTTGTTTTAAAAAATCAGACTGGTGATTATCCACAAAACTAAACTGTTATAATGGTATTATGGTATCATGTGCCAAATAAAAGATATCAAATTTATAGGAATTCACTTTATTCATTATTAATTATTACATGCCATGAGGTTTTCACTATGACAAAATATGCGGATACATTTTCAATCTTATTTTATTAATGGCATGAGTCTTTCATTTATTCACCACACCATATTGACTATGTCAATTTTTTTGTGATTAAATTATAATTGATTTGATTTTTTTCTATTTTTAACCCTTACTATCAATTTGAGATCACCCCTTTTATTGTCAAATTTCAAGAGGAGATGAAGAGAAGATCATTTATTGAGTTCCTGTAGATGCAGTTTTTAGTTTCCTTATGTATTGTATTTTGTAACCTTTTCCAATGTAATTTGAGTTACATTTATATATATAGATTCTACAAGATGACCAAAATTTAGAATTACTTAGGGATTTTCATTCTATATAACCATGCCAATATAAAAAGTAATTCACCGACTCAAGTCTAGAGGGGTCAAGGTGTTACAGTTGGTATCAATGGATGTTTAGTAGAAAACGTGGAAACTCGAGTTTGAAATGAATAGTAGGGAACAAAGCCCTACGATGGTATTTGAGGATAAAAGTAAAAGAACATCCAGGTATTTTGGTAAGTAATAGATTTTTTTTGAATATTTCTATCATATATATTCCACTATAGATACGAGTAGGTTGAGGTTTCTCTGACACAGATGTACCTAGGGGTGAAAGCTCTAATAAGGAGTTTCAGGCTTGACCCAAGGTATCCTAGTACACAACAATGGGCCTTACTGCAATCATGGTTATGACACTAAGAGGGATATTATTAGGATAATTCCTATTTCTTTACAATCCATTATGAAGTATCGATATGTAAATTATTCCTCCAAGAAACCATTTTCCGGATTATGGGATTATACTGGGGTATGATCTCAATTTATGATATTTATTTTGTTAAGTTAAGATTATACATTATGGTTCATAATCTAATTTAGTGTGTGACATTATTTAGAAATGGTGTCTAATGGAATAAGGGGAATCAATAGTCGTGGGAAATGTAGGGATCTCCACACTGATATTTTCAACACATTCAATGTTCGATCAAATCAGATCATGACCATATTGGGCCAACTTACTCAGGATGTAGTGAATAACCATTCCACACCTGTGTTGGATCGTTTCATGCGGCATAAGCCCCCATATTTTAGCAGGACTACTAATCCCTTGGTTTTTGAGAAATGGATAATTTATCTTGAAAACATATTCATGTAATTAAGATAAAATGAAAATTAAAAGGTTATACTGGAAGTATATTTTCTGAAGGGCGACGGTGATTAGTGGTGGTCCTAGATTCAGAATACCCTAGAGGAAGAAGAAATAGATGTTATTAAACTGAGTAATTTTAAGGAAATATTCATCAAAAAATATTTCTCTCATGAGTAATGAACCTAAATGAAGAGGAAATTCCTTGGCTTAATGAAAAGGGAAGAAGACAGTGTAGCAAAGTAGGAAGATACCTTCACAAGGCTAGCCAGGTATGCTGTAGATTCTGTACGTGACTTCGCAAAAAATATTGATCATTTCTTTGACGTTTTTAAACTAGGCCTTCTAAGGAAACTGGATTCTAAAATTTTTTCATCATATGATGAAATTTTATCTTGTTCCATCAAAGAAGAGAAGAAATTTCCTAGATCAAATGTGTTTATGGGAAACCAAGTTATGAAGAGGTGCCCTTATAACCAAGGGAAAGGTGAAGAACCAAAGAAGAATAAGGGAATGAAGATATTACCATTATGTGAAAACTATGGAATGAATTATCTTAGTAAATTCATAAAACGCATGGGATTCTTCTATAAGTGTAGAAAAATGGGTCATCTATCTCATGAATTCAATGGGAATAAACAATTTGATGATTTTATATTCTATTATTGTAGAGAGATGTGACAATATGCAATTTAGTGTCCTCTGCACCAGGGAAACAGGTCTCAGAAAATTCCAAGAGAGCAAGGTTGAGCTTATGTGATTACAACCGCAGATGTTGAAGTTCATAATGGTGTGGTGGCAAGTACATTAATTATTTCTTCAAACTTAAAAAACAAATTATTTGATTCTACATTATCAAAATCATTTATATCTTCCATGTTTTCCAAGAAAATTTGACATGTCCAATTTTATTTAATGAAGGAGTTATCAGTCCAAACTCCTAGGTGATGCATCATTGCAACAAAGTCATGTCAACTACTTACCCTCATGACACATAAATTTTCTTTAGTTTCTAACCTTATCATCATACCAATGACTGACTTTGATATAATTCTCAGTATGAATTGGTTGTCAAACTATTATGTGAAGATTTATTTCAAGAAAAATGAAGTTACAATTTTTGAAAATGGTTTAGAATCTCATACATTTAGAGAAGAGACCTCGCCATAAAATATTATCTACACCCACACCCAATAGCTATATTGAATGAAATTCTAGGGGAGGAAGAGAACACAATATCTATGGGAGAGGAAATATATATTCAAATTGAAGATGTGAATAGAGTGCTAGAATACATTGATTTGTTTATAGAGAAATTACCTAGAAATCAACTAGAGTAGAAAATTGAGTTTTCCACTAACTTATTTCTAGGTGAATGTCCTATATCAATGACCCCCTATAGAATGGCCACTGTGGATTTAGTTGAGAAAAAGAAACAAATAATGGATTTGAGTGACAATGGATTTATTCATGCATGTGTTTCTACATGGGGATCCCCAGTCTTGTTTTTCAAAATAGAAAGATGGATCCATGAGGCTATGCACTGATTACATGGGACTAAATGAAATTACAATAAAAAATAAGTACAATCTTCCCCAGATTGATGATTTATTTGATCAACTTCATAGAGCTCAAAACTTTTCTATGATTGACCATTTATCTAGATATCATCAACTGTGGGTGATGTGGGATGACATTCTAAAGACATCATTTCAAACCAAGTATGGGAATTACAAGTTTAGAGTGATGCCTTTTGGACTAAAGAATGCACCATCTATTTTCATGGATTTAATGAATATTATTTTCAAGGAATATTTTGATAACATTGTTTTGGTGTTCATCAATGATATACTAGTATAATCAAAAATCTCTGATGTCCTTGAGGATCACTTGCAAATTATTATGAAAAATATTAGATGAAATGAATTATATATGATGTTTAGAATGTGTGAATTCTTGCTTCAATCAGTTTTTTTCAAGGTCATATTGTCTCTAACGATGCAATCCTTGTTGATCCTATGAAGAAAAATGAAATCCAAGATTAGATCCTTCCAACATATATAACTGGTGTACGCTGCTTTATTGGATAATCAGGTTACTATCAGAATTTCATTCAAAATATTTCCTGACTAGATAATTCTCTATCCAAGCTCACACGTAAAGGTGTTCAGTTTTTATGAACAAGAGAATGTATAGAATGATTTGAAGAATTGAAAATAAGTTTGGTCAATGCTCCAATTTTGACTCATCCATTTGAAAGGAATGGATTTGTATTATATATTTATGAATAAAAGAATAGGATTGGTTGCATCCTTATGAAAAATGGTAATGTTATTGATTATGCATTAAGGTAGTTGAAAACTCATGAGGAAAATTATCCAACACATGATCTTGAGTTAGAAGCTATAATCTTTCCCCTGAAAATATGGAGACATTATCTTTAGGGTGAAAAATTGAGATATACACAGATCACAAGAGTTTGAAATATATTTTTACACAAAAAGAACTCAACAAGAGGAAAAACAGATGGCTCGAGTTACTCAATGATTATGATTGTTTAATACACTATCGCCTAGGAAATGAAAATAAGGTTGTAAATGCTTTAAGAAGGAATGATCTTGTACTTCTGATTCAAATAAGGATTGAGAGGGATCTAATATTCATAGATCAATTTATGATGGATATGAGAATTATTAAGGAATGGGAATCATATTTCCTCATTCAAATTATTTCTAAATCATCTTTACTAGTGATGATTAAAATATCCCGATCTGATGATGAAAATATACACATGAAAATTATTGCTGTTAAGGATGGGAGATAGGAAGACTATGTGTATGAGGAATGAGTTCTGAATTTTTGGAAGAGGTTATGTGTTCCATCAGAACCTGAGCTAAAAAGGTAACTATTAGACAATGATCATAACAAAAAAAATTATACACCAGGGTAGTAAAAATATGTATAGAGATGTGAAGGAATATTTCGAGTGGGATAATATGATGCGGGAAATTGTGGACTACACCTCAAGGTGTCTAGTATGTTAACAAGTGATGTAAGGGAGACAATATCCTAGAAGATTGATGATATCTCTACCTATTCTTATGTGGAAGTGGGATTACATTAGGATGGATTTTGTCATCGGAAAACTGAGGACACCAATAACGAATGAGGAAATATGGGTAATTTTTTATCATCTCAGAAAATCAGCACATTTCCTTCATATAAGAGAGGATTTACCACCTGAGAGCCTAAAATGACTGTTTATTAATGAATTTGTAAGACCTCATGGTTCACCATTATCGATTGTGTCTGATCGAGATCCCCATTTTATATCAAAATTCTAGAAAAGTCTCCCGAAGGCTTTAAATAATGAGCTTCGTATGAGTACTTTTTTTCACCACCAAACTAAAGGAAAGTCTGAAAGGACTATTCAAACTCTTCAATACATGTTGAGGCCATACTCTCTTGACTTCTAAGGTATGTGGGATCAATAATTTACTTAGGAGGAATTTTCATACTACAATATTTTCCATTCTAATATTCAAATGGCTCCATATAAAGCATTATATGGGAAGATATTTTGAACTCCAACATTATGGGATGAAGTTGGTTAGAGGAAACATATAGGCCGAGAACATATTGAAGAGGCCATGTAAATGGTGAAGATAATAAAAGCCAGTATTAATGTAGCCCAAATTAAGAAGAAGAGTTATGCTGAAAAATGGAGAAAGGATTTGGAATTCCAAGCAGGAGATCTTGTCCATCTGAAAGTATCTCCATGGAAGGGTATCTTATAATTCTTTATGAAATGGAAACTAAGCCCCAGGTACATTGGAAAATTTTAAATTATGGAATGAATCAGATCTATAGATTAATATTTAGCAATGCCACCATGACTCTCCAATGATTATGTTGTGTTTCATTTGTCATTGTTGATGAAATACATGCCATGCCCAATTCATGTACTCAGATATGATGAAATTTAACTCGAACCAATTTTATCATACTGTGAAAATCCTATCTAGAATCTTGACATAAGGGAGAAGGTATTGAGAAATTGGACGAATCGTCTAGTAAAGGTTCTTTGAAAAATCTAGAATATTGAGGAAAAAACATAGGAAACTAAGGGTGTTATGAATAAGAACCACCCATATCTTTTTTGTGGGCTTTATACATAAAATTTCGAGTACGAAATTTCTGAATGGGGGAATAATATAACACCCCAAACATATTATGGAATGTTCCAGTTAAAAAATTTCTATTCATTAGATAGCCTTTATTTCATGAAGCACTATGTCATTAGTGAATCCAAAAATTATAGGAGAAACTTATATGTCATCTATTAAACATAAATTTCCCTTTTGTATATTTTTCATTTCGAAAACTGGTCATCTAGAGTTGTGACATGTAAGTCATTTAGAGTCTGATAGAACAAACTTGATTATTTGATGAATAGTAACATACCATTATGAATAGTAATATGAATATTAATATGACCCATATAAATAGTAAATAATGTCAATATTTAATATTCTTAAGGTAATAATATAATGATATCTTAAATAAATATTCAATGTGATATTTAACTAATTATACATTTAAAAATGTTATTTTTCAAATTAACTATGATTTTATTAATCAATTAATTTTAAAATACATAGAAAATTATTTTAAGAAAATTTTGTGCAATTTTTAATTCGTTACATTGAAAAACTGTTATGGTGAGTTTTACGGATTTTTCTAAAATACTTGAATTTTTCATGAATACTAAAAATACAGTTTTGAGTTTTCAGTAGTTTTATGACATCATCATGATGTAAAAATTAAATATAAAAGGATGGTAGACATGGGTATATTAAATATTTACATTAGGTGTCCCATGATTTTTAAACCATGAAAAACCACTAGGTTCAAGCCCATGGTTTTCCAAAAACCACTAATGAGGTGTCCCTTTTAATTAATATACAACTCCCTCTAAATTACTCAAAATACCCATGCACCCCCTTCATTTTAATTCATTATAAACTCATTATATTCGAATATATTGTGGTATTACATCCCTAAGAGTCCTCCAGAGGTTTCCTCAAACCCCCAAGGTCTCAACCATCATGTTTTGGAAGTTACTCTACATGGTAAGAGAATAAACCACCCATCTCTTTTCTTAAAGCTTTCATTTATGATTTCTCATTTATTTTCAATTGGATTATGTTGGGATATGAAATTACATATTCCATATACTTCCAATATTATTTATGAGTTATGAGATACCCACTATCTCACATAACACTATTTTATGAAATTTTACGTGACGTCGTTAGGGTGCCGAATTTTTGAAAGGGATTTATCAATTTTTTCCTTATTTTTGGTTCCATTATTTTATACATCTTTGCTCACCTCACTTCATCTAAATTCTATGAAAATTACATTAACATACATGAATTGGAATTTTATTATGCTAATGTAAAATTCCATCATCATCTCTCTTTTCCCATCCTCTTATACTAAAAATTAAAACACCATATGTGATGTGTTAATTTATCACATTCCTGGACGACGAGTTCTTAATTTTCATTTCCATCAATAATTATGGTCATGAATCCATTTTAATTATTGAACCAGATCAGAATATATTTATTTCATGTCATTAATGGTCTGTAAGCCTTACACACACATAATATGGAATAATAATAAAAACAAGTTCATTGTACACAAAACCGCCAAGATAAATCCAAGCGTTTATCAATAACATTTAACTAAGGACATCCACATGTATATAACCCAAAATCATTATAAGCTCATTTATATATATTTAATTTAACTAATAGTATATATTAATAATTATGGATGTTTAACCCCATTTCAAACCAACTCCCATTCATGAATGCAAGTAAACGAATCATGAAAACCATGGAAGAAAATGCTTCCAAAACAATAAAATTGATCCTCTTAAACACATACAAGGAGTCATGAATGAACCTAATAAGTTTATAATAAACCTATTAAATTTATATTAGGTTCTGGAGTTATTAATTAATTAAGATATTTTTTATTATTCAGGTCATTAAAACAAACGAAGAACACACTCGAGCATAAGGTAAGGGGTTTCTCATCTCACTTTCATTTCTGTGAGATTTCCATTTTCGCCTATTATATATTTTTGGTGGTATATGTGTTCATTAATTAGATATATAATAAAATAATTAAATTATAATAATGGTATTATATGACATATTTTAGGGTTATTTTGTTCTCATATTACGATTCAACCGATTACATTGTGGTAAGAGACTTTGTCTCAACTATTATTTTGTTGTGACTAACTTTGTATTTTGAACCTAATAATCCATATATAGTGTACATACTACACATTTTAGATAATTTTAAATATTAAATTATATTTATATTATATTTCCATAATCTCATATCATGTATATTTTTTTTCTAATCAGTATACTATTTTACATATGGTATTTATTAGGAATGTTATTTTAAATATAGAAATATTGATAAATCCATATACTATACTCTATACGTATATTTAAAAGGCATATTTATAATTTATTCAATCAATTTATAATGAATTATATGTACATCCAGTGGTGGGTGGGCCCCCTATATCCCCTTGATGCATCTATAGGTGTCATGAGACAAATCAGTTGGCGACAAACCCTTCGAGTTTTTTTTCCAAAAATCAAACTGGTTTCTACCCATAGAACTCAATTGTTTTAATGGTATTATGGTATCAAGGGATAAATACATTACATATAATTAATATTAATTCTCTTTATTCATTATCATTTATTATTATACCAGAGGTTTTCCCTGTGACAAAATCAAGAGATGCAGTTTCAATCAGAGTATATTAATGGTGTGAGTCATTCATTTATTCACCATGATATATTGACTATGTCAAATTGATTATGATTTAGTTATTTTTGATTCATTATTCTGCTATTTTTAACCCATTATGTGCTTTTTACCTCAGCCCTTTCATTTTCTACGTTCAATAGGTGATGAAGATGAGATCATTTCTTGAGTTCCTGTGGATGTAGTTTTTTGTTTTTGTTAGGTATTATATTTTTTAACCTTTTCCAATGTAATTTGAGTTACATTTATGTATCTAGTTTTTTAAATACTACTAAACTAATCATTCCTTCAAGATGTTCATACCTTTTAACCATGAAAATATAACATTTAATGCACCGACTCTGGTCTAGAGGGGTCGGGGTGATACAATTACAAACCCCCATGAGAGTGTGTATGTTTTAAGATAAATGGTCACAATAGGATCCAACCCAGTTTTTACATAATTAGTATCTTTAAATTAACACAAATATAATAATTTTAATGGGAACTAAATAATTATTAGCTACAACATTGTTTTTTATAAAATTCATTAGAATCAATTCCTCTTTTCCAAACCATCCAAAAAACCAATAAATATAATAGAAAATAATAATTTACATATATCATTTATATTTATCTAAGCTTGTGTCAAATAATATAAAAGGTAAATATTATAAGGATGAATCAATTTTTTAATAACCCCTAGTATAATAATTGCTTTTCTAGTTATAGAAGTCCTAACCCAATCATAAAACTACTATTTCAATGTTAAGTTCCTTAATCCATTGCATCTATGTACAAGGGATAGAGGAAACCCAAAGAATGTAGACACCATATAAAGATAAAAACATGTTCGTAGAGACAACCTATCCAAAATAATGGAAGGTAGGAAAACCCTAGAACGTGATGCACATTAAAATTTCAATAGATAGGGCCTAATAAAAAAAACTTTTCCATGGTACGCAATGATCAAATGTGCGGAATTACTAAAAAAGGTAAAACACATTACATAAATAGTTTTAGAAAACACTTTGTTAAAAAATATGTTGTGAAACCACTTTTAATGATCAATTTCATATTTCATTTAAAATAAATTTCAATTTTCAAAATGTGGTAAAAATCATTTTTTATCGAAAGAAATTTTACAAAAACATGTCAACCAATGTAACGACTATGCTGGTTTATTTAGAAAATAAATTATCAAAAATAAAATAAATCATGGTTTATAGAAAATAAAAAATATATGGAACCACCCACCTCAATTTAATGTTAGACTCCACCCATAATATGATCCAATCACAGCTAGATGGATGGTAGTTCGAGAATACATGAGAGGAGGCCCTAAATGTTAATTATCGCACATTATAATTGAGTTTATAATATAAAATTATCAAAAGAGATGTTTGGAGAACACATACCTTATTGAGTTTATGATATACACCCAACTTGAACAAATTAAATCTATCATACACAATACATAACAAAAAGAATAGGATAAAAAAATGAATTAGGAAAAAACCAAAACGAGGTCATACTTGTCGAAATTATCTTACAATGTTGGGATTGAAGTCACCTCTAAAAACACCTGATTCAAACCCTAGATCTAGAAATGTAGAAGGAGGGATTAATTAAAGAGACATATTAGTAAAAAATATAAAAAAACACACCTCATAAAGATCACATATGTTTCTATAACTGATCATAACACTATATAAAAAAATTAAATACAAAACAATCTATTTGAATTTTGAACTCAGATTCCACCAGAACCTAGAGGTTGTTTGAGATATTTATAGTGGTCTTAGTTTCACCTTACCATGATGCCTAAAATACCCAAAACAAATTATAGTGCATAGTCCATATACATTTTATAGGAATATTATACACTTTTTTCACAATGTGTCCCTTCTAGATGTGGTGTAAAAACATACCAATAATGATCCATTCCCAATACCACACACTTCTCTGGTAATGGTGGTTATTCAAATTGTGAATAGGATACACCAATGGGCTGACACCTTGGACAACACCTTCATCCCGAAAGTTTTTCCCAAATAAAATATAAACAACCACGATAATACCACCAAGATTATAAAATAATTCTAGACATGGTAGAACACATCCCAATGATAACAAAATAATAATACCTTAATCCTAGATGTAACATAAATACAATGAAGATTACCTAGAAATAATTGAGAGTTAATGGAGGGAAAAATATTACATCGAAATGTTCCATTTATAGTTCAATTACCAATGTCTGGGGAACATGAGAATTATCCATCCAATGATATAGTCCAATAGTTAACTCATTGACCATGGAAAGGTTTATGCAATACAAATCCTTAATGTGGAATGATTGATGTTTCTATGTATTCTTATTTGAGAATTATGTCATAGATTTTTTAATCATTAATATGATTTTAGTAAGAGTTCAGAAACAACTAATGATAATTTTAAAATAAGTGTTTTTAGTATGTAAAATCATATTTAGATTTATATTGGTAACCATGAAATATTATTTAGTGGTATGGTGATATTTTTTTAGAACACAATATAGTGTGATATAAAAACCTATATGTTCTCTTGATATTGAGAAAATAATGATAAATAGGGATAAATAAGTGATTTATATTGATAATATATGTTATATATCATTGGTGACATTGAAATTTATTAGTTATTTGATGTCATAGAGATTGAAGATCTTCATTAAAATTTTGGATTTATGGAATATAGTGGATAGTCTATGATTTAAATTATTGAATATAGATAGGATTTAATATTTAAATAAAATATTTCTCTCTTGGGGGTTTATGAAAATTCAGTTTATTAGTATGTTTTAGGAATATATATGATCATATCATACACATGTTTGGTATGTGTAGTTTAAATATATTTTATGTTATAGGAGGATTAAATATAAATTGATTTTGGATATTTTTTAACCTAATTTTTTATAAATAATTTTGATTCTAAATTCATAGGTAATGATGAATTTAAGTGTTTCTGAAAATATATATTTATTTAATGAATTAAATAGATAATTGGGTATTTTTATAAAAATCATTGATATTAGTATTTGAAATGATGGTTTATTCATTTTAGATGCGTTATAATTTAATAACAATATATGGTTTTAATTTACTGAATAATTATAGGTGGAATAGATTTAGAACATTTTACATATCATTTTATCTAGTAGATGTTTATTTTAGTTCTTTAGAAAGAAAAAATTCAGATTTGTCATTTATTACAATAATTTAAGAAGAATAGAGGGGGGAATAATTTGAAACTTGCAAAAAAATGATGAAATTAGAATTATTTGTTTAATGAAAGAAATTAACTATATTTTCTCATATTCCATATTTATAGAATTACACTACTATAGGGAAAAGGATTATGAAAATGAATTTTTAAATTTTTATAGTTATTTTTAAATAATTGGTAGTTTTTCTCAATAATCACATATTCATGGTTTTTCTATTATTAACTTTATTATTCCCTATTTATCTATAACTCTATATTAATATTTATAGATTATATTTATCCTCCATGTAAATATTATAAGTTCCCCACTACTATTATCCTTATTTTGGAAACTAATTTTGTGTTATTTTGGGTAACCTTTATGCGTCTAACTTTACATTTATATAGTATGTTTTATTATATCTATGTATGATACCAACTCCCATAAAATGTATTTTCAAATATTAAACACATTATTAATGAAATTAAAATTTATAGGATGTAAATTTTTCAGCAGAAATGAATGTAAGATCCAAAAAGGTTAGTTTATAAGAATAATATAATTGACATCATACTTAAAATGTAATACCATGTATTAATAGAATTATAATATACAATAAAGAAATTATTTTTTAAATGAGACCCTTGTAACATATTATATAAATTAGAAGTTATGAATAATAATAATCAAATTATGAATAATTTGTATAATAGTATAAAATAACACAAATATATTGGTTAATTCGTAATAAAAAATATCTAAATTTTCAATAAATACATTTTATGATTCAAAAACAGATTTTCCTAAAAATTAGTTTTTTATTGAATTATGAAAATGAAACAATTATTCATTTATTCTATATTAATAAATTTTATTTGACAAAATTTATACTTTTTTTAAAATATTTTTTTCAATATTACTATAAAATTAATTTTGTAAATTTCTGAACCCATATGGTACTCAATAGTGCCAAAAGTTTGGTTAGACACATAGACTCAAGCATATCTTCATGAACACCAATGGTTGCCGAATAGAAGCGAGATCCTAGGGTGTGTCTATGGGGAGACAATACCCTATCACCAGAGTGTAACAGAGTATAATATAATTAATAGGAAGTAGCGGAAGCAACATAATAGTTAGAAAATAGATAACAATTAGAATAATTAAAAATAATACTAGAAGTGTATCATATACAATGATGATGATACATGTTCTATAAAGCATCTAAAATTGGTATATGTAAGTATAGTACCGTAAATGTCCCAAAATACCACAATAATCAGAAGTAAAATAACCAAATTGCTTCAGGAGTCTCATTCTGATTTCTTTCTCCCTTGCTCCTATGAATAGAAAAATATCAATCATCTTACTATGGTTCTTTCCCTGATCCTTACCTTTATCCATATAGTATATTCTAGTACCCAGTGGCAGTTTGAAAAGGGTATGATATATACTCCCAGTTGGAAACAACCAAATGATCTATACAATCTAGGAAATGAAAAATGAAAACCTAAATAGTATACAGGTAACCATGTATGAAATATGAATGTAAAGTTCACATGGACCAACTACAACAAGATAGTGAGACTACATATCCTTACCAAGATCCCTACAAATATATTATTAGATCATATATCAAGGATGCTATAACAAATAAAAATAACTAACATGGCCTTGTTGTACATTGATGCATATCATGTAAACCATGAAATTACAGTATAGATATGTATCCAAGTAACCATGGACAAGATGTTCAATCATGCATACCATATTCCCCACATTATTTCATATATTCATAGTGTAAGAAAATTAAGGGTCAGATCCAGGGTGTATAAAACTATGGCATATTGATCGATTCCCAAAAGAATCTTGTTGGAAACTCGTTATCGACACTGGTTGGAGACCAATGAGCATGTCATCTGAAAATGTCCTGTAAAATTCTAGGAAATCCAAATGCAAGGGGCAGAAAGTCCCAAGTCATCCTAGAAAATTAAGACATAAGGTTCATACTCTATCCATGGATTCCATTACCACATTCAAAACCCACAGTTGAACCATCAACGAATTCTATAAAATCTTTAATCAATTTCATTAAACAAAAGTTCATGCCATTTTAGCTTACCCAATCGAAAATGAATCCACATTTAAGTACAAAAAAAACTACACCAACTTATTTTACCATTTACATTCTAGGAAAATCCATCAATGAGTATACCCACTCATTCAACAAAACCGAATTTAACCATTTGATCGATTCAATAAATAAAATATTTTAGAACAGAACATCTTGTTTACCAAGGAAAAGGGATAGGTAATCACTTATATAAGAAATGAAATTCCATTTAATTTTAATTATTTATCATATAAAAAATAAATCATTAGAAAAAACCCCTTTGGTGCTTCATTGTTGGGAAAATATCATGGTGATTACATGCACACCACATGGGTGGCCATGTTTGGGGAACCCCCCACCCCCCAACTCCATAAAAAGAAACCTAATAGAATCCATAAAAGTTTGTTTCCATTTAAATCAATTTATAATTTCAATTTGGGGTATCACATAAAATTTCTTCTAGAGGAATAATAAAGGTAGACCAAATAAATCACAAAAACCAACATAAAATTTTTATACCACCTGTTATATGTCGGTAGAATATTGATAATCATGTATCAACACAAGATTCGACATAGATTAGGAAAAAAAAAATAACACACACAAAACATTAAATTAGTGGACATTAGCATGTAACTATATAGTGTATCTGATACTAAACATAATGATTAATGACTAAAAAAATCGACATTATACAAATGTGGATTCAGAAAGATGATCAATGCTTGAATCATAGATTAAATCGATATGATACATAAATTTAATGAATATTCATAGAAGGGGGATATCAAAATGTAAATGTTTTTTCCATTGAATAAAATAAGAAAGAATATATTGACTTAAATGATTTATTAATTTTTTATAAAAACATACCCAAAATATAGGGTTTTATTGTTTGGACACATGGTTTTCCCAAAATATGCCTCCAACATGCATGCATAACTATAGGGAAAGGTTATCACACTTTTTTTAACATGGTTTGACTAGCTTTATTAAATCTATGAGAAACTACACTCTCTAAAAATTAGACATCGATTTTTTTTCTTCCCCCTAAATTACATGGTATTATTTAACTATGTATCCTACACTTTTTTATCTTCCCATGTCTGAAATGGTTTGTTAGACTATATTCCCTTCCCAAAATGGTTTGAACTATCCATGAACCATGGATTTTTTACCCTAAAAACTCAGTTTAGACTTCAAAAGAGCCACATACACGATCGATACCTTTGTTTACTCAAAGGATGTTCAAATGAGGCAATAATTAAACATTTAAACCAAAATAAAATTGATACATACCTTGTATGAAAACCCATGGTCTTACAATATTATCTCTTATAAAAAATTTCCCAAAATTTTTATCTCAAGGGTGGTCAAGATTCATCTATGAACAACTATGTCCACAAAGAAAATGAATCTTCCTCTTTATCCAAAGTCTCACCCTATAAATAGTCTTTTTTCTATATCACCCATAATAGATGAACTATGATGCATTGGAGAACCTTCATTCTCTTGTCATTATTGTGATTATGATTCTCTTAAAAGGATTTGTCTCCCTATAACTCAACCTCTTAGGGATAAAAACATGATATTGGTCTGTGTGTTAGTAGCACAGTTTAGATATGTGGAAAATTTCGTGCATGACTCAGTACCTCAGAGCTAACTATAATAGATAGGCTACCAAACCTATTCTACATAGAATTACTAAATGCCTGATATATCTAGGTGATATCTTATCCTATCTCCAAATAATCATGTGTCCCATCATCATTAAAAAATGTTTTAAAACCAGAACCCCAACCACAAACACCAGAGGCCATCTACATTGATTGGTGCATTATTTTAGTCAAGATTGTGTAGTAGTCATCCATTTTTGAATCAAATGTGCCTTCTAATAAGTCTTCATCACGAGACATGAGCCCAATAATTTCTCCTCATCTTCCTCTAACTATAACATGGGTTATCAACATTTCCTACCATATAAAGCCTCCAAATGTTCCATCTGTATAGTCTCCTGATAGTTATTATTGTAGGAGAAATAAACAAGGGTTATATGCCTCTCCCCAGATCCCCCAAAATATAGGATGAAGGATTGAAGTGTTTGCTCCATCACATGTATCATATGCTCTGACTTTCTATCAATCTGAGGGTGGTATGCTATGCTCAGAATCACTGATGTATAAAATACCCTCTATTAATTATTCTATAAATGATATGTAAAGAGTGTGTCCCTATAAAAAATGATATTTTCAAGGACACCATGATGACATACTATATCAATGATATAAAACCTAATAATATAATCCACCTGGATGGTATCCTTGATCATCAGTAAATGAGGATCCTTCATGAGACTGTCTAAAAAAACCCACACAACATCGCTACCTCAAGGTGACCTTAGTAAAATAGTCATGAAATCCAACACCACATAATCCAATTTGCACTATAGAATAGGTAACTACCTAAAAATTGTGTCTGGTGAATTATGTTCCACATTCTTCTACTGATTGGTGGAGCAACTTATAATAAAATTTGTTACCTCCTGCTTCATAACCGCCCACTAGTACTGATAGTGTAAATAATGATACATCTTGGAGAATCCTGGATGCACCACCCAAGATGAGGAATGAAACTCTTGCATATACTATTCATGTATATCCACTAGAACTGAATATTGACCACAGATATGTACAATATCATACACACCTATGGTTCAACCAATAGGCGTGTACTTACCTTCCACACTCTCTCGCGAGACTAGGCATTGGGAATCTGATTACTACCTGAACCTCACTCTATCTAGAATGGTTGAGGTCATAACTAATGATGATAGAATGATATATCCCTAAATTTCTTTCTACTCCAAGTGAATCTCAAATAATAAATACATAGGTTGTCACTCTCTACTGGCATGCTAAACTGGATATATCTAAGTCCATCTACTCAATGCATCATCCACTATATTCCCATTACCAGGTGTGTATTCACCATCCAATTGAAAAACTATAGGTAATTTACCAACATTCACTTACTCAGATTCAGATCATGTTGTGTAAGTATGTGCTTGTGGATTTTTTCATCATTGTAAAACATATAATGATCTCTTAGTAAGTACTGTCTCCAACAATGCAAAGAATGAACATCTGATATGAACTCGATATCATTTGTCTGTAAATTCATGTCTTGTGGACGCATATCCTATGACCCATACAATAAATCTCTATCCCCCTCCATCAGTACCACTCCATGCCCAATGCCTATAGCTTCACAATACATAATATATCTTTTTCCATGCTCTGGTAGTATCAGGACTACTTCTGAAGTCAATATCCCATTTAGCTTCTAAAAGGTTGTCTCATAGTTGTTTTTCCCTAAATAATTCTCCTCCTTTATTATCAATCCCATATACGATGCTTCTAAGAATGATAACTCATATATAAAATTTATAATATAACTATCTATCCTAATGAAACTGTATATTTCAAAGACATTCTTTTGGTGTTCCAAAGAATCTGCAGATCTCACCTTCTATAGGTCAACTGATACTCATGTCACTGAGATAAGGTGATCCAAAAAGTGAATATGATCCATCCAGAAGGGGGAAATTGTGATCTTAATATATAATTTATTCTCTATCAGTGTGTTAAAAATTATCTCATTGTGTTTTTTTCTGGTTTTGTTGATTGTGAGATTACACCAAGATATCATTACCTAAAACATCCATAAAAGAATCTAAATAAGTACAGAAGACTCAGTTAATCTGGGCGATGAATGTAATGGGTGTGTTTGTGAGAACAAACAAAATAACCATATACTCATTTGGACAATACATTCTATGTAACGTTTTCTAAGGTATTTATTATTGTTTGACACTACATTGATGATAAAATGGACTTCAATAATTTTATTTGAACTCTTGAGAACCTTAATGATAACCAAATATTTCATCTTTACATGTAAAATGATATCAGTTCATAAAATTTATCTAGTTCATTTTAGGATAATCCACACATAGACTAAGGGTACCATCTTCCTTTTTTAAAAAAGTGACCAAAAAACCCCATGGAGGTGTACTGGGTTGAATGAACCTCTTTTCCTCCAAATCCTCTAGCTTCCCCTTGAGCTCTTTCAACTCTATTATAGCCATCATGTTAGGAGGAATAGATATTTAATAATCTTCTATAACTACATTTATGGATAACTTAACCTCTCACTGAGGAGTTAAATATAAATGTTTCATAATTACACATCCCTAA
This sequence comes from Viscum album, assembly GCA_963277665.1. Classification (NCBI taxonomy): domain Eukaryota; kingdom Viridiplantae; phylum Streptophyta; class Magnoliopsida; order Santalales; family Viscaceae; genus Viscum; species Viscum album. The sequence continues at coordinate 446,036,584 of OY728157.1, read as the reverse complement.
AAAATATACCAATGATGGAGTGTCATCCTGACACACTCCATGACCATGCAAATATAAACTAGAAATTTGGAATGAAATTCTAGGTCAACAATGATTCTTTAGTATAAATCATCTCAGGTGGAAATAGAAATCCCCTTGTGATTACAAAATACACTTTATTGTGTTGTGAAAGTCACCCTGAGTGATAAGAATCAAAATAATTTGGATAAGAAGCTAGACAGCCCATCCCATGTACACCATCAAACATTTTTTTGAGGAAAAAAATCTTCCAAATGAAGTTACACCCACCAAACAGAAGGGGAACTCCCTATACTGGCATACAACATCCATTCTAATTATCAACAATGTTATTAGAATCAAAACACTCTCATAAGAAATTATAATGATCCAATGTAATTTCCCCAAAGGTGAAGATATAAAACCATTTTATTCACCTGTATCATAAATTGAATATGCAACAATAGTGTATTCTTATATAATACCTCTCATTGTACATGGATAGACACCCTGATCCTTAGGGTTAGGATGTAAAAAATAGATTTTGGATGAAACACTGCCCTATTTCATAACCTCACTGCCTGTAGTAGGCTTAATATGATGGATAAGTCTAATCGGTTCATGGATTATTCAACCATTACCACCATTGCCTCATCCTGATCGACTGGTGCTTATCTATCTCCCTTCAGGACATGAATATGAGAATCCTACTCATAAACCATCTATCTACGGTAAACCCACCACTCATAGGTTGAGGTATGGTCCAATAAAAACATTGTACTTGGCACATCTTACAACATTCTATGCACTTGACTAGCTCTTTGTCTCACTAATTCTATATGTAGACACATCTTCCACATCAATGATAGAAAACATAACTACTAGTAATCAAAAAATTATTGGTACTCATCTCCTAAGAAGACATAAAATTTTTCATCCTACTACAACATTTACAGCTACATAGTCAAGATATTATATTAAATTGCTCTTCACCACCATCTTCCATCAGTTCTTCTCTGTAATCAATGCACGATTCACAATTTCAGTAATAGAGGTCAATCGAATCACATTGATTTGAGATTAAATGGTAGTCAGAGGCCTTCCTCAAAAAATCATTCCATCAATATATTATCAACAAGGAACATCGATTGTAAATTTTGTCACATTATATAGTTTGTCGAGTACTCCATAACCATCATAGTAGCCTACTACAGACACATGAACTCACCATCCTTCTCTAACTATATCATCTCATGGTAATATCAATCATAGATCCTAGTTTTGAATCCATCCCAAACTATGTCTCACAGCCTGTCATCCTAGTTCAAAAAATCCCACAAGAACTTTTCTATCCAATGAAGCATATATGACATAATATTCACTCTCCTCCTTGTAGGTGTCTCGAAATTCATGAATATCACAATAATAGTATAAATATATAGCTCAATCACCCTTTGACACTCATCCCTTGAAAGCAAGGGAGGATAATTCTACTAGAACACATTCATTATCTCATCTACAGACAAGGTAGGTTGTAGAGCCAAATAATTTTTTTTCATAATGAGATAAAACCCCTAGTACAACCGTGCCTCAAAAAACATGTCCTAAACAATAACTAGTTCCAAAAATATAATTAAAGGTTGTTTCACTAGTAATCCATTTCCCACCACTTCTGAAGAATGGTCATTTCCACACTCCTGTCATATGACTAGAGGTTTTCATGGTTGAATGACTCTATAACACCTTTGAAAATAACAATATAAATGTTTACATCACAAAACCATAGAATAGATAAAAAATATTCCTATAACTATTCATACCATACAGCCTGCTCCCAAATATAGGATTGTAAAAATTCTTGTCAAAGAATTCATTAGAGGAACTTCCTCTTACCCACTCAAAAGATGGGTCGAGGTCAACTGTCTATTTCCATGATAAATTTTCCATTTAAATTTCATTTAATATTCATCTATATTATTTGACATTTTAATTTTATTGTTAAACCAAATTGATATCCAAATTAGATCCATGAGGTCCCATAACCCTCTTGAACTAATGTATGGAAAAAACCTAATTCATACCACAACACATTCTTGAAAACCAATCACACCAACCAGTATATCAATCACAACACGTACCACAACAGCATAAAAAAGTAATTCATCCAAAATGTAATGAAAAAATGCATGGAATGTGATACAGGTAAAGTGACTAAAATGATGCATGATATGGAATACCATAATATCATTTGGATGAGATAGAAATAAAAATATTATTAATATCACAATGCATGTTCTTCAACCAATGGTGGAATAAAATCAATTTTAATGGCCAAAATCCAAAAATAACAATTTATTGCAGGTAATTTGAATTTTTCCTATATGCGAGGTTGCTAATACGACGAACATATCATTAAAAAGTATAATTCCTTCATAAAAATTTGTATTTTTCCCAAATTTTAACGAAAACAAGAATATAAAATTGATATGATACTGCATTGTATCTTCCCTGAACCGGTGGTCACTCAACAATACCCAATATCGGTCAGCTACAAGGTCTCAGGTACATCTCCCAAAATTAAAAATGTTTTTGACTTGTATTGGTGGCCAAGGGTCTATCGATGGGGAGACTATACCCTCTCACCAGAGTGTAACATAGTGGAATTTCAATAATAGGAGACAATAGAAGCAGTATAACAGTTAGAAAATAGATAATAGTAAGCATATGTAAAAATTAGTCCATAAGTGTCTCATATATAATTATGATGATCCATGTATGTACAATGATTCCAATATAGTTACACCAATGTAAATTACAATACATATACAAAATTAGAAAAAAGACAAAAATTTCCAACTCTTGATAGCATCAGGAGCCTCATCCTGGTCTTGTGCTCCCCTGATCTCAAGCAGGGAACAATATCAAGAATCATACTATGGTTGCTTTCCCCAGTCTCTACATGTATCCCTAAGGTTCGTTCGACAACCAAATAGAGGCATAAATAGGGTGTGAGATATAATCATATTAGGTTACAACACAAATAACAATACAATAAAATCATTGAAACATAATAAACTAAACAATGTGCATGTAGTCATGTAGGAAATATGAAGGTAAAGTGCACATGGCACAACTATAATAAAAATTTGATACAACATATCCCTACACTGATCCCATCAAAACAAGTTTAAAATCTTTTAACATGGAGTATATAAAAAATATAAATAACAAACATGGACTCAACATATATCTATACATATCATATCATTCAAATCCTTTACGTATATTGAAGTGTCAAGGTAACCACATCAGATCCATTCAACAAAGCCTTAAATATTTCCATTGGTCATGTTATATATTCCATGAGTCAACCCACAATGGGACGTATTTATGGTATAAAACTTGAAGGCATCGTCGACATGTCCCTCGAAAATATTAGTGGAAAATATGTAACATAACTCTTTGGAATCCTTGGATCATGTCATCCAGACTAGTCATACGTGAGTCAAAGTAAGTCATAAATAAGGGGTATAATGAACTAAGGAATCTCATAGAATCAATATCAAAAGAGAATAATATATCCATGAAACCCAATACCACATTCAAGACCCATCAAAGAACCATCCACAACCTCTATACAAGCATTCATCAATTCCATCGTACACTAGTTCATTCCATTTGAGCTTACCCACCCAATCTATCATTCACATTCAAGTATATCAATAAGAAATTCCCATCATTTAAACATTTACATTCCATATAAACAGATCAATTATTATACAAACTAATTAAAAAAACCATATTTATCAACTTGAATGACTCGACAATTAAATAATTTATTAACTCAATATCATATTTGACATGGCATTGTTGTAGGAAATATCTTGTTTAAGCAATCCAAATCAATTTTATTATTCTTATGCTTCATCTAAATATGAAAGCATGAGAACACACCCCTTGAGTGGATCAAATGTGTGAAAATATCATATTTATTACATAAAAAACCCCATGGGTGGCCTTTGGTTGGTGAAAAAACATCCAACCAATTACAAAAGAACCATTGGGTATCCCAAACAAGTGAATTTCTACTTAACTCAATTAGTCATTTTGATGTTGGGGTCACACCGGAATGTTCATTAGTAGGAACAATGAAATCTAGCATAATAAATTACCAAATCCATCAGGAAATCTATATACCAACTACCATAGCTCATTAATAGATTTATCATCCAGTATCAACCACTAATTTGATTCATATCGGGAGAAAATTGAATAATGAACAAATAACCTAAAATTAGGGGATTTTAGAATGCACAAAAATATCACAGCATATACCAAACCAGACAGATGAAAAACAGAAATGAAATGGATATATTACCAATGTATATCCAATAAGATGAGAGGATCTTGAATCATTATTTGGATGGATAAGACACATTAATTCCTAGAATATTCACTAAAAAGGGATCTCAAAATTTGAAGGTTACATCAATTGAATGAAAAAAGAAAGTTATCCTTTATTTGTATGTACGACCTACCTTCTCTAGGAATAGTGTATTTCATTTTCTATAACATAATTTTTTGGATTAAAATAACTAAACATATAATGAATATATTATATATATATATTGTGGTTAATATTTTCTATGTGATCAAATCCTGATCTAATTATGTATACAAAAAAACAGATCAATACATATATGATAAAAAATAGGTATTACCTAAAACATATCTTTAACATGAAATTTTTAATTAATGTGTAATAAGTTTTCATAATAGATTCATATATGGGATTATATATAAATTTTTTATTTAATATATGTATAATAAAGATATATTTATTTTATAATATGTCTGAACATGTATGATTGAGTTCAAGACAAAAGGTAACATATTTCTTGTCTCTCTCTTCACTACTATATATAAGGCCATTAGCGACCGCCATTGGCGGTCGCTAAAGGGCTTTAGCGGCCGCGCAGCGACCGCCAATGGCGGTCGCTGTTGCCTCGTCGCTAGAGGCCTTTAGCGACCGCCATTGGCGGTCGCTATTCTAAAAAAAAAAAATTTTTAAAATTTTTTTTATTGAATTGAATATAAATATAAATAAATATATATATATAATATATTTTAAATGTTTTAATATATATTTAATATATATATAATATCAAATCATTGTGCTATAATATATATATACTATTAAATACAATATTTTAAATACAAATCATTGTGCTATAAATATATATATATATACTATTAAATACAATATTTTAAATATATATATATATACTATTAAATACAATATTTTAAATATATATATATATATATAATATATTTTAAATGTTTGAATATATATTTAATATATATTTAATATATATATAATATCAAATCATTGTGCTATAATAATTTAAAAACTTCGATTCAAGAAATAATTTCATTTCAGGTCGTTCGGAGCACGTTTTCTCCGAATCGGACCGCCGCACGCCGTTTTGGTGTTTAACGGCGCCGGAAACGCGTTTCCGGCCGCCACGGTCACACGACACCTTCGAATGAGGTGCTGTCTGGCCGACCATTTCACAATTGACGCCCCGGATGTTGTCGTACGGTTTCGTGGCATTCGGAGGTCGTTCGGGTGGTTTTGACCCCCCAACGCGCCATTTCAGCGCGCGCCGCGCTGCTGAAAACAACACAATCGGGCGTGCCGCGCGCACCGCACGTCAGATGGTCGTGCGGCCTCCTCCTGCATCTCAGGAATAATATTCCTATCGTTCCCGTGCGGTTTCAGGTCGTTCGGAGCACGTTTGCTCCGAATCGGACCGCCGCACGCCGTTTTGGTGTTTAACGGCGCCGGAAACGCGTTTCCGGCCGCCGCGGTCACACGGCACCTCCGAATGAGGTGCCGTCTAGCCGACCATTTCACAATTGACGCCCCGGATGTTGTCGTACGGTTTCGTGGCATTCGGAGGTCGTTCGGGTGGATTTGACCCCCCAACGCGCCATTTCAGCGCGCGCCGCGCTGCTGAAAACGACACAATCGGACGTTCCGCGCGCACCGCACGTCCGATGGTCGTGCGGCCTCCTCCTACATCTCAGGAATAATATTTCTATCATTCCCGTGCGGTTTCAGGTCGTTCGGAGCACGTTTTCTCCGAATCGGACCGCCGCACGCCGTTTTGGTGTTTAACGGCGCCGGAAACTCGTTTCCGGCCGCCGCGGTCACACGGCACCTCCGAATGAGGTGCCGTCTGGCCGAGCATTTCACAATTGACGCCCCGGATGTTGTTGTACGGTTTCGTGGCATTCGGAGGTCGTTCGGGTGGTTTTGACCCCCCAACGCGCCATTTCAGCGCGCACCGCGCTGCTGAAAACGTCACAATCGGGCGTGCCGCGCGCACCGCACGTCCGATGGTCGTGCGGCCTCCTCCTGCATCTCAGGAATAATATTCCTATCGTTCCCGTGCGGTTTCAGGTCGTTCGGAGCACGTTTGCTCCGAATCGGACCGCCGCACGCCGTTTTGGTGTTTAACGGCGCCGGAAACGCGTTTCCGGCCGCCGCGGTCACACGGCACCTCCGAATGAGGTACCGTCTGGCCGACCATTTCCCAATTGACGCCCCGGATGTTGTCGTACGGTTTCGTGGCATTCGGAGGTCGTTCGGGTGGTTTTGACCCCCCAACGCGCCATTTCAGCGCGCGCCGCGCTGCTGAAAACGACACAATCGGGCGTGCCGCGCGCACCGCACGTCCGATGGACGTGCGGCCTCCTCCTGCATCTTAGGAATAATATTCCTATCGTTCCCGTGCGGTTTCAGGTCGTTCGGAGCACGTTTGCTCCGAATCGGACCGCCGCACGCCGTTTTGGTGTTTAACGGCGCCGGAAACGCGTTTCCGGCCGCCGCGGTCACACGGCACCTCCGAATGAGGTGCCGTCTGGCCGACCATTTCACAATTGACTCCCCGGATGTTGTCGTACGGTTTCGTGGCATTCGGAGGTCGTTCGGGTGGTTTTGACCCCCCAACTCGCCATTTCAGCGCGCGCCGCGCTGCTGAAAACGACACAATCTGGCGTGCCGCGCGCACCGCAAGTCCGATGGTCGTGCGGCCTCCTCCTGCATCTCAGGAATAATATTCCTATCGTTCCCGTGCGGTTTCAGGTCGTTCGGAGCACGTTTTCTCCGAATCGGACCGCCGCACGCCGTTTTGGTGTTTAACGGCGCCGGAAACGCGTTTCCGGCCGCCGCGGTCACACGGCACCTCCGAATGAGGTGCCGTCTGGCCGACCATTTCACAATTGACGCCCCGGATGTTGTCGTACGGTTTCGTGGCATTCGGAGGTCGTTCGGGTGGTTTTGACCCCCAACGCGCCATTTCAGCGCGCGCCGCGCTGCTGAAAACGACACAATCGGGCGTGCCGCGCGCACCGCACGTCCGATGGACGTTCGGCCTCCTCCTGCATCTCAGAAATAATATTCATATCGTTCCCGTGCGGTTTCAGGTCGTTCGGAGCACGTTTGCTCCGAATCGGACCGCCGCACGCCGTTTTGGTGTTTAACGGCGCCGGAAACGCGTTTCCGGCCGCCGCGGTCACACGGCACCTAAGAATGAGGTGCCGTCCGGCCGAGCATTTCACAATTGACTCCCCGGATGTTGTCGTACGGTTTCGTGGCATTCAGAGGTCGTTCGGGTGGTTTTGACCCCCCAACGCGCCATTTCAGCGCGCGCCGCGCTGCTGAAAACGACACAATCGGGCGTGCCGCGCGCACCGCACGTCCGATGGTCGTGCGGCCTCATCCTGCATCTCAGGAATAATATTCCTATCGTTCCCATGCGGTTTCAGGTCGTTCGGAGCACGTTTGCTCCGAATCGGACCGCCGCACGCCGTTTTGGTGTTTAACGGCGCCGGAAACGCGTTTCCGGCCGCCGCGGTCACACGGCACCTCTGAATGAGGTGCCGTCTGGCCTACCATTTCACAATTGACGCCCCGGATGTTGTCGTACGGTTTCGTGGTATTCGGAGGTCGTTCGGGTGGTTTTGACCCCCCAACGCGCCATTTCAGCGCGCGCCGCGCTGCTGAAAACGACACAATCGGGCGTGCCGCGCGCACCGCACGTCCGATGGACGTGCGGCCTCCTTCTGCATCTCAGGAATAATATTCCTATCGTTCCCGTGCGGTTTCAGGTCGTTTGGAGCACGTTTTCTCCGAATCGGACCGCCGCACGCCGTTTTGGTGTTTAACGGCGCCGGAAACTCGTTTCCGGCCGCCGCGGTCACACGGCACCTCCGAATGAGGTGCCGTCTGGCCGAGCATTTTACAATTGACGCCCCGGATGTTGTCGTACGGTTTCGTGGCATTCGGAGGTTGTTCGGGTGGTTTTGACCCCCCAACGCGCCATTTCAGCGCGCGCCGCGCTGCTGAAAACGACACAATCGGGCGTGCCGCGCGCACCGCACGTCCGATGGTCGTGCGGCCTCCCCCTGCATCTCAGGAATAATATTCCTATCGTTCCCGTGCGGTTTCAGGTCGTTCGGAGCACGTTTGCCTCGAATCGGACCGCCGCACGCCGTTTTGGTGTTTAACGGCGCCGGAAACTCGTTTCCGGCCGCCGCGGTCACACGGCACCTCCGAATGAGGTGCCGTCTGGCCGAGCATTTCACAATTGATGCCCCGGATGTTGTCGTACGGTTTCGTGGCATTCGGAGGTCGTTCGGGTGGTTTTGACCCCCCAACGCGTCATTTCAGCGCGCGCCGCGCTGCTGAAAACGACACAATCGGGCGTGCCGCGCGCACCGCACGTCCGATGGTCGTGCGGCCTCCTCCTGCATCTCAGGAATAATATTCCTATCGTTCCCGTGCGGTTTCAGGTCGTTCGGAGCACGTTTGCTCCGAATCGGACCGCCGCACGCCGTTTTGGTGTTTAACGGCGCCGGAAACGCGTTTCCGGCCGCCGCGGTCACACGGCACCTCCGAATGAGGTGCCGTCTGGCCGACCATTTCACAATTGACGCCCCGGATGTTATCGTACGGTTTCGTGGCATTCGGAGGTCGTTCGGGTGGTTTTGACCCCCAACGCGCCATTTCAGCGCGCGCCGCGCTGCTGAAAACGACACAATCGGACGTGCCGCGCGCACCGCACGTCCGATGGACGTGCGGCCTCCTCCTGCATCTCAGGAATAATATTCCTATCGTTCCCGTGCGGTTTCAGGTCGTTCGGAGCACGTTTGCTCCGAATCGGACCGCCGCACGCCGTTTTGGTGTTTAACGGCGTCGGAAACGCGTTTCCGGCCGCCGCGGTCACACGGCACCTCCGAATGAGGTGCCGTCTGGCCGACTATTTCACAATTGACGCCTCGGATGTTGTCGTACGGTTTCGTGGCATTCAGAGGTCGTTCGGGTGGTTTTGACCCCCCAACGCGCCATTTCAGCGCGCGCCGCGCTGCTGAAAACGACACAATCGGGGGTGCGGGGGGTGCGGGGGGCTGAACGGGGGTGCGGGGGGTGCGGGGGGGGGGGGGGGTGCGGGGGGCTGTACGGGGTGGCGGGGGGCTGTACGGGGGTGGCGGGGGGCTGTACGGGGGTTCGGGGGGCTGTACGGGGGTGCGGGGGGGGGGGGGGGGGCTGTACAGGGGTGCGGGGGGCTGTACGGGGGGTGGCGGGGGGCTGTACGGGGGTTCGGGGGGCTGTACGGGGGTGCGGGGGGCAGTACGGGGGTGCGGGGGGGGGGGTTGTACGGGGGTGCGGGGGGTTGTACGGGGGTGCGGGGGGTTGTACGGGGGTGCGGGGGGCTGTACGGGGGTGCGGGGGGTTGTACGGGGGTGCGGGGGGCTGTACGGGGGTGCGGGGGGTTGTACGGGGGTGCGGGGGGCTGTACGGGGGTGCGGGGGGGGGGGGGGGGCTGTACGGGGGTGCGGGGGGCTGTACGGGGGTGCGGGGGGGGGGGGGGGCTGTACGGGGGTGGCGGGGGGCAGTACGGGGGTTCGGGGGGTTGTACGGGGGTGCGGGGGGCTGTACGGGGGTGCGGGGGGGCTGTACGGGGGTGCGGGGGGGCTGTACGGGGGTGCGGGGGGCTGTACGGGGGTGCGGGGGTGGCTGTACGGGGGTGCAGGGGGCTGTACGGCGGTGCGGGGGGCTCTCCGGGGGTGCAAAGGTCATCCCATTGATTACAAAAGTGAAAAATAAAAGTGATAACATCTAATTAATACATATTTCTTTTATCGATACCATACAAAAATTTATAAAAAATATATTGGATAATACATAATCTATAATATCAGATTTATTGATCTGTTGGAATTAGTTCGACTTTTTCAAATGTAGAATCATTCAAGATTATCTGATCAAAAACTCAATATGTGTATAAAATATTTAAAAGACCACCATGGATGGTAATAATGCATTACTTAAATGAATAAATACAGTACATCAATGTCAACCCTACCAGTAAAAACAAAAAACATATCTCGTGAATATATGGTGCGTCACGCGTTGCCATCACTGTTACCTCCTTCTGATGGGCCAGGTGCCTACAACAAATAAACATTATAAATATTTTAATAACAAAAATAATTTAAATTAAATAAATAAATACAGTATATACCTGCGTCGTATGATCCCCTGTACCATCAGCTCGACGCACATATTCCCGCAGTGCTCTAACCTCAGCTGTCAATTGCGCATTTGTCTCCTCGGAAGCGCGCAGCCGTGCCTCAAAATCTGACATCTGCTGTGTCATACGAGCAACAGCAGGACCGACAACCGCAGCGCGTGACACTACAGAACGAGGAATCCCTGCTCCATAGGTCAAACTATAGCCATGCCCGTCCCGACCAATAATGCGATGAAAGATCTCATCCCGTCGCATGGGAAGCTGTCGCTGGTCCTCTGGCAGATGTTCTAACTCAGCTTCAAATTGATCCTGTGAAATATTTAAATATATATAAATATATATATGTTAATATAAAGATTTATGTAATTATTGGTAAGTACAGACACTTACTATCAATGCTGCAACCTCTGGATCATTGCGATCACGAGTCCTTATCCACACCGACATTTTATCAGTTGCTGCACCTTGCCCTCGCAACTGTATATTAAAAGAATATAAACACAAAACCATATTAATTAATAAATTAAAAAGTGAATAATATATACCTCATGTCGGATCTGAGACACGTGACGAGTCCCGAGCCTGTGAGCTGGTCCCTGCAACGCTCGATTCTCCGAATGGCGTGTTGACACCTCCTACATTCAATTCATTCAAATTTCAAACAAATCACATATTCTTGAAAATATATATACAGCAAAATAATTAATATACAAACCGCAACACCCTCAGTAGACCAATATGCAACCAAGTCACGCCACTGAGCCGGGAGGACACCTCTCGGGACTTTTTCCAAAATGTCAGGGGCACCCACATTTGGTACCCAGTGGTCCCTCTTCACTTTGCCTTTATAATCTTTCCACAGCTTACGGCATTTACTCATACACACGGGCCGAAACTCTTCAGGGCATACTTTCAAATTTTGCTATAATGAAAATAATCAAACATATTAGTATTATTTATAAATAGAAAATAAAGTAAAATTATTTTCTTACCTAAACCTCCCTCCATAGACGATCTAATGTGTCCTGAGGGATAGAAGCCCAATCACGCGTGGTCAATGGAAATCGATGTGGGTCACGTATGATATGACCCAGCTGACGAATAAATGCCGGGGCATTCGGTCCCACGGGATGAAATACCTCATCAAATGAAACATCTATCGTCGTGTCGGAATTCCATGCTAATATGCCACGACCAGGGCCTCTCCTGCGAGAGGAAGAAGCAGCCGAGTCTGATCCTGTTGAAAACAATTTTATATATAAATTGAAAAATGTTATATATATATATATATGTTAATTACATAAATAATATAGATAATGACTGTCAAACATACCTCGACCCTGAGACGTAGATGCCTCAGATGGATGATGTGGATTTTCTGCCTCTTCCCCTGACATGTCTGCAATCATACAAAATATCAGTAATGAGTCCAAAGTGTTTAAAAGATAAATTGGATTGTTCTTAATAAATCAAACTTGTACAACTGTTAATCAATCAAAAAATGGATTGAATAATTAGTTGTGAATGAATTTTAAAAAATCAGAAAGTTAATCAACCTAAATATTTATGACTGAATTAACTTACAAAAGTGAGGATTAAAACTTATAAGGATTTATAACAAACATTTACACAATACTTATTACATTTACATTTTTCAAATCAACTATATTCAAAATAAATATTAACCATTTGTTTATGAACCATTGATAAAATAATAATGTAACTGAAAGCTCATGTTACCTGATTGAGCTACAAACCTGAAAGGGAGGGGAGCCGAAGGCGGTGCTGCGAGGGAGAGGAGGCAGCGAAGGGGAGCCGGAGCCAAAGGCGGTGCGGCAAGGGAGGGGACGGGCGGCGGCGGCGGCGGGGAGCTGGAGGAGAGGAGGCGGTGAGGGGACGGGGGACGGGCAGCGAGGGGGGGGGGGTGTCCGGGGTCGGGGGGGGGGGGGGGGGGGCTGTCCGAGGTGCGGGGAGGGGTGTCCGGGGTGTCGGGGGCCTGTCAGGGGTGCGGGCAGGGGTGTTCGGGGTGCGGGGGTGTCCGGGGTGCGGGGGAGGGGGGCTGTCTGGGGTGCAGGGGGGCTGTCGGGGGTGCGGGGTGGGGTGTCCGGGGTGCGGGGGGCCTGTCCGGGGTGCGGGGGGGCTGTCCGGGTTCGGAGGGGGGGTGTCCGAGTGCGGGGGGGGGGGGGGGGGGGGCTGTCCGGGGTGCGGGGGGGCTGTCCGGGTTCGGAGGGGGGTGTCCGAGTGCGGGGGGGGGGGGGGGGGGGCTGTCCGGGGTGCGGGGAGGCGTCCGGGGTGCGGGGGGCGGTCCGAAGTGCGCGGGGGGGGGGGGGGGGGGGTGCTGTCCGAGGTGCGGGGAGGCGTCCGGGGTGCGGGGGGCAATCCAGAGTGCGCGCCGGGGGCTGTCCGGGGTGCGGGTGCCGTCCGGGGTGGGGGGGGGGAGGGCCGAGAGGCCGGAGGGCGGCGGCCGGAGGGCGGCGGCCGGAGGCCCGAGGGCGGAGGGCGGCGGCCGGAGGGCGGATGGCAGGCGGCGGGGGAGGGCGGGCGGCGGGGGAGGGCGGGCGGGGGGGGGGGGAGGGCGGGCGGCGGGGGAGGGCGGGCGGTGGGGGAGGGCGGGCGGCGGGGGAGGCCGGGCGGCGGGGGAGGGGAGGGCGGCGCGAGGGAGGGCGGCGAGGGAGGGTTAGGGCGAGGGAGATCGAGGGAGAGGGCGCGGGGGGGGGGGGGGGGGGGGGGCGCAGAAACCCCCCGAAATTTTTTAGGCAGCTTAGCGACCGCCATTGGCGGTCGCTAATGGTGAGCAATAGCGACCGCCAATGGCGGTCGCCCGAGTCTGGGGGGCTCCAATGCCCCCTTTTCTAGTAGTGCTTATTTCTTGGAGGCAAATAAATATTAAACACTCTTTTTTTTGTTGTGTATGTAATTAAATTTTACGTGTTATATCATAAAATATCAATATTTTAAAGGTACTATATATTTTATTTAATGTTATTATTTTATGGGGATTATGGTTCAAAAGCTACCAAATTCATAGTGGATTTCTATATCACATTTTTTAAGACATATACCATATTCACCATATGTTTCATTTATGTGGTGTCTATTAAAAAAATAGTTTATTTTATAAAGATAATATTTCAAATTGTGTGTATTTACATATCCAATTCATTATCTCTATTACATGAGAATTACTTTTTAAAACTTACCAAATCTGTATGGTATTTTTTGTACAATTTTTCAATCATTGAGACATATGAAAACTTTATTTACCAATAGTAATTAAAAAAATGTATATACTAACCATTTAAGTTAAAATTTGATTTATTAAATTATTATCATGATTTTTGATGTTTCATTTAATTATATTTCTTCAGGGGGATAATGTTATAGTGTTACTATAATAGTAAAAATTTTATGTTATAACCTCATTGTTTATCGGGATTGTTTATGATTTTATATCCAATGATAATATCATAGGGACCATATCACAAGAAAATAAATAAATTTATTATCCACCAGTTATTCATCATATTTTCAATTAATATTATCATTATTTTAATATATTTCACATTAAATAATTGAGATCATTTTTAATAACATTTGACTTTATCTCACTATTGGGAAAGAAAATATGTATTTCCCCACAACCAAGATTTCTAATAAATATTGGTATCCAAAATGATTCAATAGTCTCCTATGTTTTTTAAATAAAAAATTTACCCACTTTTTTATTTTTAGAAAATATTTTGATGTTATTAGTCAAGTATTTTTATAGGAATACTCATCTTCCTATTACTGTAAGTGTGACTAGAATTAATATTTCTTTAAGAAACACAGTATAACAAATATTACCTACTATTGTGACCACTAAATGATTTTATGATTACAATACCTTCCTCCAAATATATTTTCCATGAAATTATTTCCCTTAATATTTGAAGGTATTTTATATTTTAAAAAAATTATTTCAAATAAAAAATGAGTTTAATAATGTTTTATTTTTTTTAAAAAAAAATTGAAGGAGGAAAGAATATTTTAGTTGAAATAAATAAACTGATTTCTAAATATTCAATTACAATAATTCAATATTATTTTAAATAAAATGAATAAAAATGTTTTATTTTTTAAAAATTTATTTTCCATGAAAATTTATCTTCGTCAAGAAATGTTCCCATTGATTTTTCCTAAAAAATAATTTTCCATCAAAAAATGAAATCCTTTGATAAAACATATTATTTACTTGGAATATGAACCAAGGATAACATTATTTTTATATATACAATTTTTTTATATTGAAATGATTTTTCTAAAACACAATTCTCTTCAATTGGTTATACCATGAAAATTTTCTTATGAAATTTGTTTCCATCTCCACATGTTATGCTTTAATGAAATGATGAAGTGGTTATTAAAACTATATTTTTTTTAAAGGTAATGATATGATGAAATTTTTTTAGAATCCATTTAATTTCATTCATTCGGATGAGATGAATGTTTTATTATTTTGGGGACCAAATATATAAAATTTAATAATGTGATTAGTGGGAAGTCTATCTCCATCCAAGGAATTGGTTAATGATTAATGTTATGTGATCTCATAGGGTAAATATGATGTTATATGAAGCCTAAAAAAGGGTAAACTTGTGGTCATATCAATCTCAATGTAGGTACATAAGTAGTAAGACCAATCCTAACATGTTTTGAATTTCTAGGTGGGTAGCCTTAACATAATAGTTTATATGATTATGCGTATTCGAATAATCTATGTCTAATTCCAATGTTATGATCTAATGGCTTATGTTATTTGATTCCATTAAGATACATGTTTTATAAACTATGATTCTTAATAAAAAGACTCAAGATAATGACATTTTAGATGATTGGTATGGTTTTCAAATTTAATTATCATATTCTCATACACTCATATTCATGTTTTGATTATGATTCTCCCCTATTTACCCTTACTGAGCACTTGATAGTACATTTTCTCATGTTTCCATCCTAAGGTTATGAAGACAAGTTCATTTATGGTATACCCAAGAGGAGTACTGTATGAAAAGATTATTAGTTGAGATGTTGATTATCATTCACCAAATTTTAAGATTGTGCACCTTGTCTCCATATATACTATAAAGGATTAGTTAACCATTGAAAACAAGTAATAGAAAACCATAGTGCAATACCTAGGGATTTATCTTGGAATATGACCTGGGACATGTCTAAGGATATGTATAAAGATGAATCAATGTATATACAAATGTCATATAATTTTTCCAACGGAAGGAGTAATGGGTTTATAAGAAATTACATCATCAAATAGATACTAAATGTGTAGGTGGATTTGTAATAGAGGCACTTATGGGTAATAAATTTTAAAATGTAACATTGATATAGAATCGATCATCACTCGTTATATGAAAATAGACCTTGTTGAACACTAGGTTTGACACTCCTAGGGGATATGATTTGGAAACTCAAAAAATATTTACATACTAATTTGAGGTATTTAATTTGATAGTGGATATAAATAACCTATAATAAACAAAAGGTTTCAAATATTAAAAACAAGGTATCCTGAGATTGGATTCCTATAAGTTATTTTCCATCTTTAGGATTTTTTCCACCACGATGAGTATTTATCACACAATAAAATCTATTTTTAATCAATGATTGGAACCCACACGAACTGTGTAAATGATAATTGTGATGTAAAATGAAATGATTGCCCTCTTGAGCAACCGAACATTACACAATACAGAATAAAAAATCTTGTTTTTATTATCACAAAATATTTTCTATATTTGAATCATGATGGTAATAAAAATAGATAAAAAAGGGAATATTTTAATGTATATTCCTCCATGGGGAGACCTTTTCCTTCATTCAGTGGCTCTTCTAATCCTCTAATATCTAAGAATCGGATTGGAACCACTAATAGAATATTTTTAATCCTCGTGTTTTTTGAGTGTATTGAATTAGATTTTACAGGTATTATGTTTTGATGTTGTATAGATTATTTTCATGGTTAGACACTAAGGTAACATGTTATTCTAAGGACTGATATGCTCTAAATAAATGATAGAAATATTTAAATATATTAACTAACACTTGCACACCATTTTCTTGTAAAAGTGGAAAACATCTGATGGATGCTCAGATCAAAAATCTGAGTGCACCATTTAATTTAGAATGCTTTTTTTACCCTAGGCCTGACTTAACCTTTGTCGGCGTGGGTAATTTGTAGAATAGTCATTATGAGAAAGGAAATGAATTAAATAATTAAATATTTTTTTATTTTTAATTCTTGACAGAATGATTAGTTAGTCTCTATGTATTATATTATGAATAAATACAATGCGTAGTTACATTACCTAAGAGATGTTGTAGAGCTGTTGGAGAGAGAATTTGAGTATTCCTCTTCGGAAAATGGTTAATGAATTGTGGATTGAGGATCAATACCCAACATATTCAAAAATCATTCCAACTATCATGAGGCTACACAGTTCCTTAACATTTATTTATCCCAATCGTGGTAAGGTGGTTGTTTTTTAATTTCCTTGTTCTTGATTCCTATGAATTATATGGATCAATTACCTAATATATTAATTAGTGGATTTTTCTTGTTTTCATGATGGGTTTATTGTGATGTGTTTTTTGGAGAATTACATTTATTTGAGTATTTTAACTTTTATTCTCAATAAAATTAATAGATATTGGTATGAACATCAATCAAGGTTCATTACAATCATTTGTTTTTGTGATTTTCTCCATAACATATTCATTCACTAAGGTGATTATTTTTTTGTCCTGGGGTTTTAAATATATCGACCAATCAATCATTTCACACACATTTCCCAGCATAACAGTCCAAAATCGTACATATAGGATCGACATGACATGATAGTGGTGTGACAGTGGAGACCATTTTTTATTACACTATTTAGATACCAATTGTTTATGTTCTTCAGTTTGCAATAATGAAAATAAAAAAACCTCCTTTTGAAGTGGATAGAATGTCGAAATGTTTTTTATCGTCGATGGATAGGTTCTCTATGTCCTGATTCAAGATTTTCTAGGTGATCTAGAACATGATTTGATCCTGGAGCAGTGAAGGATCTTGGATCCAGGATTATGAAATATCCTGATTCACGCAGCATGTAATCTGGGATTACATGGTCTATGGGTCCCTCTATGGTGTGGATAGGGTTGTGGAAAAATTGAAGTATCACACGTCATGTGAACCCTGTAACATGGCATGTGGTCTCTCCCTATTGAACTATGTGTGTGCCCTGTAGGTACATAGACACAGGGTGGACTACACAGGCAACCAACAGACCATGTACTCCCCCACATAGTAATTACATGTACCTAGTATGATTTCTATGAATTGTACTAGTACCTATGCACATTTACATAGGATAAGTCACGTACTGGCACATGGGTAGACTATATGGGCATCCTATAAGTGGTGTACTTCTACACTGACCCAGCTTTATGAAACATGTTTTTTAAATAGTAGGGCCCAAGGTCAAGGGACATAAAAAGTGTCCCCTGCTATGCATTGTGTACTCTATAATACATTTCATTGAGCACATTACCTCTATAAATTGGGCATGTTTTTTAGGGTACATTCCCCTGATCATTTCTTTTAAGGTTAGTATGGACTGTTCCCTTAATCCAAGGATATTGATCCCTTTAGTAGTAAATCTTTGATATAGTTTTTGGAGTCCCTCTATGAGGCCCATATTAGAATCCTATATTCATATTCATGACATTGGTATAGTTCTTGGTATTATTGAGACCAACAATATCTGGGAAGTGATCATCTTCATAGAGGGTTAATCCAAATTTATTCGTTGTTATCACCCCACTACCCTATCAATAATTATCATTTGTGTATCATTTTTTATTAAGAAATGCAATGTGTTATTATAATGATGATACCCATTGAGAACTACCTCTTAAGTGTATTTCATTAGTTCTATCAATCTCGGGAGTTTGTTCTCATGGATGAGTGATTTCTATAATATTTGTGCTGGAATCCATGGGCAATACACTATGGTTGCGAATTACATTGAGACTATATTCCTTTGACATGTATATATGAATATTCTTGTTATATGTTCATCAACACATAATTTTGTAGGTATGGTTTTATCTTCCTTTTTATGAGATGTGGTTGTTCGAGGTGTCCTATAGAGTATTATTATACTCACCCCTACTTGATATTTTCCCCAACATATCATGTCTTGCACAAATGATCATCTTTTCAATAGATCCCTAGACGGGCAAGGACCAGACGATGCATAGTGAGACTAGATAGACCTGGGTGTGTTCTTGTGGCTTTTGACAAAAGTCCGTAGTATATACATTCATTTTAGACTTGTATTTAAGATTATTTTTGGTGGGATTTAATTTTAACTTGTTTATATTTCATTACATCATGTCGTACTCTACTTGTGGGATGTATATGTATGAATTAATTCTTGCTCAATTTCATTTACATTTCATCATTTTATACTCAGGTATATGTCTATTTGTGTCTGTAGATACATAGTCTAAGGCCTCTCATGTATGTAATATTACCTCATGGTGCTAGTTTATAACCCCTTCCGTATTGGAGGTGTTCTTGGGGAGTCGCGGAACGGGCCCCACTATGCTGGGTCATGACAGAGTGAAATCAATGATGTCGGTTATACCATAGGACTCAAGTTCTATAACTTTAGAATATGGTAATAGTTTTAAGTGATACATGTTCATATTTCAGTCCAGGGCCACCGGTGTTGGAGTGGAAGCAAATTTATCCAATCACCAAGTCATTTATCACCATCTTTTGAACAATAGTTTCCAGGGAAATAATAGTACACACATCATATTGGAATGGGTTTTGGATTCCATGTACTTATTAAGTCATCTATTCACATATAATCATTGTCCATGGTATATATTGTTGATTTAAAGATGCCACTGTGACATATACTAGCTTAGAATCAGCATCATGATAATGATGATGATCTCGTAGTTGATGAGGCATCGATACAAGGACTGGTTCTAATGTTTATAACTCCAGGTGGTTCCCCAACTATTCCTCCACCTATGGAAAAGTTATTTGTACATATAATACTATTATATGATGTATACATGATGAGCCTGCTTAATGATTTTGAGTGGTTCAGAACCCACAAATCCCAATTCATGCCTGACGAATAAGAGACTAAGGAATGGAATTAGGTGGTCACCCAATTTTCCAATCTGTTTAAGATATAAGATTACAATATGGTGGTTTTAGAAGTGAGCCTTATTCATGTATTATCAGGGCACTGGTTGGGTTTAGTGTCCCAAATATATGATGAGGTGACTCTACCATGGTAAGAGTTTAATTTTGTCTTTAGATATGTGCTATCTCCTACTACGCTAATGTATGTACATATCCAAGAGAATCTATATCTCTAGCTTGGTTGCATGATAGTATTTAAGTATTCACCAAGGTTTACAAATATTTCCATGTAATCAATGGATATTGATTGAGGCTTGTTATTTTTGGATATAACAATTGATAGAGGTCCTTATAGAGTCATTTGATCTAGTGTTATCTAATATTAGTTCCTACATATTATGTGGCTCTAGAGGGAGAATTGGTGGTTGAGTGTTTCATGTTTTAGAAGATATTACTAGTGGTCTAGTGGTGGGCCTGCAGAAGTATAGACCTTGAAAATAGGGATTTGAAATCATTGTTAGGTTCCTAGGTGTGTCTGATGTTTTAGGAGGATGTCCTAGGATAGAGGATCTGTTGTTCAAGGATCACAGGGTGGGTCCAGTCATCCTAGAGAGGTGATGTGGTACCCATGTGATGTTTGGGTAAATCATTCATGAGATTGTATATCCCACCATACAACAGGAAGGGTAATCATTGATGGGCCACCATGGAAGAGGCAGCTGCAAGAGTAGGTAGATCTACAGGTCATCAGACATGGAGAAGATTTAGGAGTATAGTTGGAGGTGGTAGGTGCTTTGAAAAAATTACACCATCACCCCAGATAATCCAATACAAGATCATGGATCCAATGGATTTGGGTGGAGGAAAATATATTTAGTCAATAATTACAAACCAGATTCTTTAGTAATGATACGAGGTGCAGTATGTATATTTTCTATATTGGCTACAACATTTATAGACATAGGTTCTAGTCATTAATTTATTTCCAAATACCTTGTATGAAACTTAGATATTCCATTTTATCCCTTGTCTTGACCATTATGCTTTGAAAATACTACGGGGTATTCCTATGTGATCTCAAAGTTGGGATGACAGTGTGACCAAACTCTTTGAGGTGATAGATTCTATTTGGGTCATCTTCTAGAAGTATAGAGACCTTATGAAGTCATTCATGTAATAGAATAGTTATCCACCCTTCAAACATAGATTTAATGTTTTAGGTTAAGGACGTGGTGTGTCTATAGTGATGGTACTAGTTTGTCTTTTTTCGGTGAGAAGAAAACCCAGGAAGCACAAGATGGTCTCATTCATGGGAGGGTGAAGTTTATTACTAATATGATGGGAATCCTAACCCTTACTATAGTGGATGTTATAAATTCCCAATTTTCATTAGTGGAAGTAGAGTATAGGTACATCTTACCTGTTGATATTATAGGCTTACCTCCCTAACAATATATAGATTTCTTTATTGGTCTACACTTGGGATGACACTGATATCTACACAAGCATATCAGATGGATCCCTCAAAGGTTCATTAGATAAGGGTGATGTTAGAGGACTTATAGATGAATGGATTTTCTTGACCTAGTTTTTCAACACGGGAAGCCCCAGTTTTTTTCAAGAAGCTGGATAAGAGACTAAGGTTTTATGTGGACTACTGATTTAACACCACAAGCTTCCACAATACACTTATCATTGAATAATACAGTAGCGTGTGTTTTACGCAACTTCGAGTTCTTACACACACCACGATCAATCAAAGTAGCTGTTATGAATAGCAGTACCCACTTTTCGAAATTTTATAAATTTTATGTCTTAAAATGGACTTCATTTTTCGATTCAGAATATCGAAATTATCCTAGGCTGAAATTTTGTTACTTTTCGGATAACATTCATATTTTGATGAATATTGATAATTACTAAATATTAATTAAATTTTTTTTTTAATCGAAATAATTAATAGTTATAAATTATTAATTTGTGTGGTTTTAAATTATATTTAGAATATATTTTTACTATTTAATCTAATTTTGGTCATTGGACAGAATTTCACATCTAAACCGGACATAAACAAGTGTCAATCTTTTGATAGTTATTGTTTCTTAAAAACAGGCTTTTTGTTTTAAAAACGGAAATTAATTTTAAATTAATAAATGAAACTTCTATGCTTTGAATTTGGAAAATAGACTTTATTATTGAATTCAGAATAACAAAAATATCTTAGGATAATTTTTTGGTATTTTTCTGAAAACTTTCAATTTTTGATGAATAGTGAAAAACATTGAGTTACTATTTAAAAACATCTTTTTATTTAAATAATTATTTATTTTATTTAAATTTATTTTAGGTCCAAATAGATACATAACACCTATATAAATTCAATTTAATTCATTGGAGGCAGTTTATAATAATTTTAGGTATGTAAAAATTTTATTATACTTTTTCACCGTCTTTTACCCACCTCCTAGAAGAATTTGTAAATTCACATAAAACTAAATTTTACCGCTTCTGTGAGTGGAATTTCAAAAATCCAAGCGACACAGTTAATATCAAGGAGTAAAATGTGGTTCAATAAGATAAATATAATTTTTGGTGAATAGTATCTTGTTACTTTTATTTACCACGGTAAAAAGTAAATATGGTAATTAATGGTAAAAATGATATTATTATTACCATAACACATGTACTAATTCTATTGGATAAGTTTAATTCGACCAAAAACAACCTTAATAATAAAATATGACCCTTTAGGCCCACTTGGATTAGATTAGGACATTAATTATTATTTAATTCAAAGATGAGTTAAAAGAGTTAAAATCAAAGTTTAATAACTAAAAAATTTTTAATATAGGGTTATACATAACATAAATTAGATTATAAATATTAATTAGAAATATAACGATATTTTCTACATAATTGTATTTTAATTATAATTTTTATACATTAAATAATTAAATTTATTTATGACACAATGATGATGTAGTAATTACCTTATTAATGAAAGAATCAAATAAATAGTAATATAAAATATTAAAATAAATATAATTTCAATGTTTTATGACATCCACGAATTTTCTAGTTGACTATGCCAAGTTAGGGATGATTCAATGTATAATGTTTGAAGTAATAAAGTTGTTATGACTTTCATGAAAACAAAATACCAAATAGTGTCAAAATTGACATAAAAGAGTTTTTAAAACAAATATTATATAATTAATTGATATTAAATTCCTAAAATTATAAGGATTGTCCAAAGTACTTGTATCATGATAGGTTTATCATTAATGGACCACTTGGGGGTATCTTGGATATATATAGTAAGTTTATTACCAATATAATATAAAAATACAGAGAGACATTGTAAAAGTCAAACTAATTAACTAAGAGTTAATACATAATGATAAGGTTAATATAGTGACCCAAACTGGTATAAATTCTATTGGATGCATTGTTTTCGACCCATACCCACCTTAACCTTTAAATAATCCACATTGGAGCCATTAGAAACCGAATATGAATTTATTAGAAATTAATACTTTATGTTTTCCTAAAAATCCCCTCCTCCCCCTTATAAAAGGACCCAACTTCTAACCATTAATTCACACCTTAAAAGCCTTTTGGTTCAGCCAACCCTTGCCAAAATACTCTCTCAACTTCCCTCACTTCTACATAAAGGCCTTAGTTTGAGCAGAAATCCAACCTAATGAGCCATTTTGATCAAATCAAAAGGAAGAACCCAAAGAAGAGGAGGTTAAACGTACCCTCCACTAAAGGAAAGTGCAAGGTAAGGGGTTTTCATCTCACTCCTTATTCCCGTGAGATTCCTGCCATATTTACAATATTAACTTTTTTGTGGTGTATGTACTTCCCATAATTATATTCTTTGTGTAATACACTTTAATTTATGTGTATTTACATATTAATTGTATGATACCTCTTTCATGGGTTGTATGTTTCGTAAGTTACCAAACTGGTAAGGGTTAATTTCAAAATATCTTGATTATCCGAGGTTGTTTTTACATAAGTATCAACTAGGAAATATTTATTATCCATGTACATGTTTTATGAAAGTGGTTTCAAAGGGATTATTTTAAGGGACTTTTTACTAAAACATCATTTCAAGTATTTTAAATATTTATTCTTCTAAATATTTCTCATTAATGTCCATGTCTTCAAAATGGTTTTTATGGATATATTTATATGGACATGAATGTTTTTAAAATTTTAATTCCTTTCAAAAGTTTCAGATTGGAATGGGAAACTTTGATTCAAAAATGTCTTTAAATGAATTATTTTTTAAATTGTGTGACTTTAAATGTTTTCATGAAAAAGGGGTATTTCTCTCAAAGTGTTTTAAAAATAAATCTCATCTATGTCAAAATTAATTAATGGATTTTAAACTTTTTTTGAAGTTGATTTATCATGATACAAATCTTCTATATTGTGTTGAAGGTTGTGTGATATATTTGATTGTGAATGTGTTATTTTTATACCATTAATGGTTTATGTGTAAAGTATTGAAATTTCTCATGCTAGTTTTAATACAAAATTTTATGTTATATTTCATCTTCTTCTTAAGATGAATGTGTTGGACTAGTATGTTCCGGGTTGGGGAGTGGTAAAAGTAAGCCCTTCGGGTTGGTGTCTGGTTATTAGAGGCACTCCAGGTTGGTTTCTAGTTATTAGAGGCACTCCGGTTTGGTGTCCGGTTATTAGAGGCACTCTGGGTTGGTGTCCGGTTATTAGAGGAACTCCAGGTTGGTGTCTAGTTATTAGAGGCACTCCGAGTTGGTGTCCGGTTATTAGATGCACTCCGGGTTGAGTTCCGGTTATAGTTAGCCCCTAGGACTTGGCATGAGGCCTTGATAAAGTAATTAAAGTTCATCATTATGGATTCCATCATTATGAATGTGGTTAGTGATATTGCATGTGATTATTTGATTAGTATAATATCCATGTGAATAAGTAAATTGCATTATTTCATTTTATTTCTGCCATATTATGTTGATGTTCAAGTTTAAAAGGCTTTTGATTAAGTTTTATACATTGCCTTAAATGTTTATGCTTATTTTTGAATGTTTTCTTTGTATTTCTTATCCTTACTAAGCATTTGAGGTCACCACTTTTATATGTTTTATTTTTTTCGAGATTCCAAGAAGTGTATTGTGATTGATATGAAAGTTTAATCCAAGGGAATAATGGTGTTCATAAAGGATTATTTATGTTGTTTTGTTTGTTATAAAGTGTAATGTAACATTCATGTATTTAATCTATTTTCCAAGACTGCTAAACCAATCGGTCCTTCAAGACTTGATTCCTTGTAAAAATGCCAATGTATTAAAATAATGCACCGACTATGGGTAACTGGGGTTGGGGTGTTACAGTTGGTATCAGATGAAGTTTAGCAATAACCATGGAAACTAGATTTAGATAAACTCTGATTAGAGCACATAACCCTAAGATAGACCTTGAGGATCAGTATAGAAGAAATTCCTAGAATTTCGCTATTGTAGAGACTTTTTGAGTTTTCCGAGCAATACATCCCTGTCTGGATACGAGCAGGTAGACGCGGCTATGGCACATATGTACCTAGGGGTAAAACCCGAAAACACCGCTTTGAGCTAGACTCGAATGGGAACTGGTGCATGACAACGAGCCTTGTTACACTCTTGGTTACGACACTCCCGGGGGAAATTCTTAGGATAATTGTCATTTTTTTACAAACCATTATGAAGGGATTATGAGTATATACTTACTCAAAGAAATTTTTTTTATGAATGTGGATTATATCCATAAATTGTTCAATTTGTGTTAGGTATTTTACATGTTTGGTAATTATTCATTGCAATTCATAAACTGAACTAGTTTATGCTATTGTATAGAAATGGCGTCCATTAGAAAGAATGTGAACTCCCATATTACGTATGGTCAAAATAGTATGAAGGACCATATCTTTCGTGTTCCTAAGCCATAATTTAGAAGTGAAATTGTTTCCCATGTATTATCCTCATATGAAGAAATAGTATCATGTGTTTATAAGAAAAGTAAAGAATTCTCAGAGTCCTATGGCTTTGAAGGGAATTCAGAGAAGAAAAGGATGGTAGAGAGAAGGACAGATAAAGGGAAGAAGGTAAAGAAGGGTTTTCCCATATGTGATGACTGTGGAAAGAATCACCTTGGAAAATGCTTGAAGGGAATGAGAGTATGTTATAAGTGTAGATAAAAAGGACACCAAGTACGTGACTTCAAGTGTAAGAAAAAGGTTTCAAATGTACAACGCTTCATCTGCAAGCAGTTTGGACACTATGCAAACCAATGTCCCAGTCATCATACTATGTCGCAAATGATGCTATTGGACAATAATCACGTTATGATACTACCACATATGAAGAGGAATGACTAGTGTTCTTATGTTTTTATTTTATAATTATTTCATTTAAGTGTTGTATCAATGATGTTCTTGAAATAAATAAGGTTTTTACGGCAGTACTATTTCATTTAGGATATGAGATTTTATGGTACTATGAAAAGTAACTCTACAACGAGTTATTTTTTTGGGAAATTACATGGTTGAAGGAAGGATAAACCTTAATATGGTCCTAATATTGAGTTAGTGATTTTGGAATAAGAGATGGTAGATTTTGGTAATTCAGGATGTTGCGGTGTTGTAAAAGAATATATAAGGAAGGCGTTCAAATGTTATTAACTGGAAAAAATGATTCTCATTATTTTTAACTTCCTTGTAAATTTTGGACTGTGAGTTTGGATAGTAGTATTTTGGATAAGTCAATAGATTGGAATGTATTAAGTTTGAAAGGTTATTTTTGGATTTTTATAAAAGGACAACATGCAGACCGTGTGACAACCCGTCGCGTCAGACAATGCTGCGGGAATCAAACCCCCAACCATAGTGTGATTGGGATTTATCGCCTACCACTGGACTATGTGATGCCCCTAGATTTTATAATGTAGTTTATTTTTTAAAAAGGGTATGATATGTGAGTTATAAATTTATTATATTTGGAACCCTATACGATTAGGATAAATAAAATATTTTTTAGTTGTATTATGTTTTGGAGTGAAAGAAGAGTTTGTGGTAGAAATTTATTAATGGATAAAACTCTAATTATAAAGTAAATATATATTTTTATGATTTTAACCAATCTCATAAATAAATTTGTCAACATTAAGAAAAGGAACTTAGAACAAAAACATTGTCCTAGATAGTACCTTAGATCATCACAAATTTTTGGCTTTGTGATTGTTGGATTTTTCATAGCCAAGTCCTCTACCACTCTCCCTCAGATATTGATGGTCAGATTTCTATTTCATATCCATGTTTTCCTACATGAACCCAAGTATGTGTTATTTTCGGTAACCTTCATACTTACCACTCTTTACATTAAATAGAGGCCTCATTAATCCATTTTTCTATGTGGGATTTAAACTAAGATATTTTGAAGTGTCAACCCCAAGATTCGAATATCGACCATAAATTGCGAGGACACAATTTATTGAAGTAGGGGATAATGTAACAACCCAATATTCCATAGTACACTTCTCTTTGAATAATACAATAGCGTGTGTTGTACACAACTTCGAGTTCTACCACACACCATGATCAATCAAAGTAGCCGTTATGAATAGTAATACCCAATTTTTGAAATTTTATAAATCTTATCACTTAAAATGGACTTCATTTTTGGATTCAAAATATCTAAATTATACTAGGGTGAAATTTTGGTACTTTTCGGATAACTTTCATATTTTGATGAATTGTGAAATTACTAATTTTTAATTAAAAAAACTTTTTTAATCGAAATAATTAATAGTGATAAATTATGAATTTTAGTGGTTTTAAATTATATTTAGAATATATTTTTACCAATTAATCCAATGTTGTTCGTTGGAAATAATTTCACATTTAAACCGGACATAAACAAGTGTCAATATTTTGATAGTTATTGTTTCTTAAAAACATGTTTTTGTTTTAACAACGAGAATTAATTTTATATTAATAAATGAAACTTCTATGATTTTAATTTGGTAAAATAGACTTTATTATTGAATTCGGAATATCAAAATTATCTTAGGGTAATTTTTTGGTATTTTTCTGAAAACTTTCAATTTTTGATGATTAGTGAAAAACACTGAGTTACTATTTAAAACCAGCTTTTTATTTAAATAATTATTTATATTATTTAAATTTATTTTACATCAAAATAGATACATAACACCTATATAAATTCAATGTAATTCATTAGAGGCAGTTTATAATAATTTTAGATATATGAAAATTTTATTGAACTTTTTCACTATCTTTTACCCACCTCCTATGAGAATTTGTAAATTCACATAAAATTTAATTTTACCGCTTCTGTGAGTGGAATTTCGAAAATTCGAGATACACGGTTAATATCAAGGAGTAAAATGTGGTTCAATAAGATAAAAATAATTTTGGTGAATAGTAACTTTTTTCTTTTATTTATCAGGGTAAAAAGTAAATAGGGTAATTAAGGGTAAAAATGATATTATTATTACCCTAACACATGTCCTAATTCTATTGAATAAGTATAATTCGACCAAAAACAACCTTAAGAATAAAATATGACCCTTTAGGTACTCTTGGAGTAGATTAGGACATTTATTATTATTTAATTCAAAGAAGAGTTGAAAGAGTTAAAATCAATGTTTAATAACTAAAACATTTTTAATATAAGGTTATACATAAGATAAATTCGATTATAAATATTCATTAGAAAGATAAAAATATTTCCAACATAATGGTATTTTAATTAAAATTTTAATACAATAAATAATTAA
Organism: Viscum album; assembly: GCA_963277665.1. Classification (NCBI taxonomy): domain Eukaryota; kingdom Viridiplantae; phylum Streptophyta; class Magnoliopsida; order Santalales; family Viscaceae; genus Viscum; species Viscum album. The sequence goes on along the minus strand of OY728157.1, from coordinate 446,007,952 downwards.
ATTTATTTATGACACAATGATGATGCAGTAATTACCTTATTAATAAAAGAATCAAGTAAATGGTAATATAAATATTAAAATAAATATAATTTTAAAGTTATTATGACATCCACGAATTTTTTAGGTGATTATGACATGTTAGGGCAGATTCAATGTATCATGTTCGAAGTAATAAAGTTGTGATGACTTTAAAAAAAAAACAAAATACCAAATAATGTCAAAATTGATATAAAAGAGTTTAAAAAACAAATATTATATTATTAATTGATATTAAATTCCTAAAATTATTAGGATCGGCCAAAGGACTTGTATAATGATAGGTGTATCATTATAGGACCACTTTGGGGGTCTCTTGTATGTATATAGTACGTTTATTAACCATATAATATAAAAATACAAAGAGACATTGTAAAAGTCAAACTAATTAACTAAGAGTTAATACTTAAAGATAAGGTTAATATACTGACCCAAACCTATCTAAATTCTATTGGATGAGTCGTTTTTGTCCCATAACCAGCTTAACATTTAAATAATCTATTTTGGATCCATTATAAACCGAATTTTAATTTATTATAAATTAATACTTTATGTTTTTCTTAAAGAGCCCCTCCCCCCCCTTATAAAAGGACCCAACTTCTAACCATATATTCACACCTTAAAAGCCTTTTGGTTCGGCCAAAAACTTCCAAAATACTCTATCAACTTCCATCAATTCAACATAGAGGCCTTAGTTTGATCATAAAGCCAACCTATGGAGCCATTTTGATCAAATTAGAAGGAAGAACCCATAGAAGAGGAGGTTAAACGTACCCTCAACTAAAGGAATGTGCAAGGTAAGGGGTTTTCATCTCACTTCTTATTCCCATGATATTCATGCCATATTGACACTATTACCTTTTTGTGGTGTATGTACTACCCATAATTATATTCTTCATGCAATACACTTTAATTTATTTGTATTTACAAATTCATTGTATGATACCTCTTTAATGGGTTGTATGTTTTGTAAGTTACCAAACTGCTAATGGTTAATTTCACAATATATTTATTATCCGAGGTTGTTTTTACATAAGTATCTATTGGGAAATATTTATTATCTATCTACATGTTTTATGAAAGAGTTTTCAAAGGGATTATTTTAAGGTAATTTTTACTAAAACTTCATTTCAAATGTTTTAAATATTTATTCTTCTAAATATTTCTCATTAATCTCCATGTCTTCAAAATCATTTTTAAGGATTTATTTATATGGAAATGAATGTTTTTAAAATGCTAATTCCTTTCAAAAGTTTCAAAGTGGTATGGGACACTTTGATTCAAAAATGTCTTCAAATGACTTCTTTTATAAATTGTGTGACTTTTAAATGTTTTCATGAAAAAGGGGTATTTCTATCAAAGAGTTTTACAAATCAATCTCATCTATGTCAAAATTATTTAATTGATTTTAAACTTGTTTTGAAGTTGATTTATCATGATAAAAATCTTCCATATTGTGTTTAAGGTTTTGTGATATATTTTACTGTGGATTTGTTATTTTTATACCATTAATGGATTATGGGTAATGTATTGACATTTCTCATGCTTGTTTTAATACAAATTTTTATGTTATATTTCATCCTCTTCTTAAGATGAATGTGTTGGACTAGTATGTTCCGGGTTTGGGACCGGTAAAAGTAAGCCCTTCGTGTTGGTGTCCGGTTATTAGAGACACTTCGGGTTGTGTCCGGTTATTAGAGGCACATCGGGTTGGTGTCCGGTTATTAGATGCACTCCGAGTTGGGTTCCGGTTATAGTTAGCCCCTAGGCCTTGGCATGAGGCCTTGATAAAGAAATTAAAGTTCATCATTATGCATTTCATCATTATGAAAGTGGTTAGTGATATTGCATGTGATTATTTTATTAGTATAATATCCATGTGAATAAGTAAATTTCATTATTTCATTTTATTTCTGCCACATTATGATGAAGTTCAAGTTTAAAAGGCTTTTGTTTTAGTTTTATACATTGCCTTAAATGTTTATGCTTATTTTTGAAAGTTTCTGCTGTTTTTCTTACCATTACTGAGCATTTGAGGTCACCCCTTTTCTATGTTTTATTTTTACAAGGATTCCAAGAAGTGTATTTTGATTGATATGCAGGGTTAACCCAAGGGAATAATGGTGTTCATAAAGGATTATTTATGTTTTTTTGTATGTTATAAAGTGTAATGTAACATTCATGAATGTGATCAATTTTCCAAGACTGCTAAACTGATTGGTCCTTCAGGACATGATTCCTTGTAAAAATTCCAATGTATTAAAATAATGCACTGACTCTGGGTAACTGGGGTCGGGGTGTTACAACTGATGCATGAACTAGGGTACTGTGAAGATCGATTTTCCACTACCAAGGATAAAAAACCTCTTCAATTAGTTGATAGTGGCAGGATGGTTCTAAAAGGTTGATCTTAGTTCTAAATATCACCAGCTTCAATTACAGGATGAGGATATGACAAATACATTGTTTATATGTCTCTACTATATCCCCAGTGATATACTTTGGTATGATAAATTTCTCAATTGTGTTAATGGGACTCATGAACTAGATCGTTCAACCATTATAAAACCGTATCAGGGTAATAATCAACAATGATATCCTTTTTCTCTCTACATTTGAGGAGGATCTCATGAGACACTTGAGTATGGTTCTAGACATACTCCAAGATTACTAGATATATAAAAATAACCCAAAGTTTTAGTTTTGGATGAAGGAGGTGCACATTATGTGACACGGTTTCTTGAAAGACTGAGTGGTAGTGGAAATTTCCATAGTACATGTAGTTTTATCTGTTGTGCCACCAAAGAGATTGATGGATGTGTAAATATTCCTTGTGATAGAAAGATACTAGTAAGGATTCATACATTATTTAAAAAAGATATCAGCATCCATGAATGATTTTACTCGGAATGGGAATCCATTCAAATAGATAGAGAGGTTCTAGTATTTTTTCAGTTGTTGAGACATAGTTTGAAGAGAGGTACAATCATGATATTTCTATAGTTGGGTGTTAAAGATACCATATTCTTCTTAACCTATTATTATATAGTTAACCAACAATTACATGCCATGGATCATATGGTCTAGTGACTTCAGAATATTATGAACATAATTTAATATAATTAAAAGAAAAATAAATAATATCTTATATTTAATCGTCATAATGAGGTCCGAACATCCATTGAGATATTAAATCTACATAGGATATCCTGGTAAATACTCTAGAAAAAGAGATGATCTAAAAATCCAAGTAACAAAATAAGTATTGGAATAAAACATATAAAATTCGTTAGAAGGCATAATATGCTGACCTGAATTTATGATACATGAATAAGCATAATGAATAAAAATATTTATAACATGGGAATATATAATAATAGAATCATATAAATGTTGACACAATATATATTATGAAATAAACATGAGTCAGGTATAACTGCAACAACAATATCACATGGTGGATGAAGTCCCATAAAAAAATAAAGTTCACTCCCAATCACAACATGATGTCTAATGATAATAAACAATACCGAATATATTTGAGTGTTATATATTTTTACCCATCATAGCATTTACATGAAAATTTATTCCACATAAACAATCCTACATAAGGAACCAATTATAATCATAAGATTTTCCCATGAAATGAAATTGGTGTCATAATCATGTCACGAGGAATTACAAATGGGTTTATCATAAAAGTTTCCATGAAAGAATTGATTTAGAACATAAATGGATATTAATAAATTAAAATAGGCATATATAATGATAAATTTTATCTAACTAAAGTGATTTTTTTTTAAAACTGTGTTTTGGAAACATTAGAAATTATCAACTTTGATGTATTTTTAAGGGAGAATATAAAATAGTCTTTAAAATGCAAAAGGTATAATGGGGTGAAAAACCAAGAATGAACTGTGATAACTATTTCATGATAAAAAGAGTGATTTTATAAAAAAAATATTGTATTAAAAAAATTAAGGGCAACACATGAGAATTGGTATGGAATTAGGAAAATCCCTTTAATCTGGCTTTTTTTATCAGAAGGTTTTGAGAAGGGATCCTTTTTAAAACATAGATTTACCAATAAAATATGGATGATATGATATGGATATGTGATTTGGGAACCTAAAAAATAGATTATATAAGGTAAAAAAATTTGAGAAACAGTACAAGGGACTGAATATTGAGAAATTGTAACCCACATGGAAACTAGGGTTTCAGGTAGAATCCCTTATGTTATGAATGAAAAGGTTCTCCACTAGATCTTAATGTTTGGAATAATCAAATTGTACTCATTAATTAATAATTAAATAAAAATTTTCCCTCTGTAATTTATTTATTACTATTTTATTAAGTTCATTTGTGGACATCTTTATGAATTATAGGAATCAATTTCATCATTTAGGGGTGCTTTTTTTCTCAGTTTTCTCGATCTTTCCTCTTGTATAAGAGTATGAATGTTCATATAAAATGAAAATAAATATCTAGAATTTATGTCATAATTTATTAATGAACATACACAATGTTAAATGACAATATAATTTATTTTCTTTTTTTGGCGTGAATGAGTCATTTGATGAAATATTAGTTATAATCGTTTGGATTATTTTGGATGATTTTTTCTAACAATGAACTTGTTAGTTTTTTTTGGAGTCATGTGTATATAATTATTACATAAAATTAAATAGGATAATATATATATATATATATTATAACTTTTGTTATCATAAAAATATTCTATGATCATCTTTTAATGCATTATTGGAAAAAAATTATCTTTGAAAGTGATAAATTAACAGCTCAAGAATGATGTTTTAATTTCTCCCAAAAAGGGGAGAGAAAAGGTGGATTTGATAATGGATTATTCCATTAGAATAATTATATTTAATTATATTAATGTTAATTTAGTTTTCATTTCATTTTTATGATAGTATGTGATGATACAATAAGAAATGAAATGAACCTGAAAATAAAATAAAATAAAAGGAATAAGGAATTTCCATCTTAAATTTATCCTCCTGGAGAGCCACCTTTTAGAAACATTTTTGGTATTATTATTACCCCAAGAGATCATGAATGTGTGGTAGAGCTCTCGGAATATATTTTAATATAAATTGGTCATCGATCAAATACTGAGAGGTGTTAGGAGAAGAGGTGGTATTTATAGGGGTCGAGAGGGGTGTTTTCTCATTATTTTATTTTATAGTTTATTATTTTGAATCAACACAATGAATAGTTTGATCATTATGATAAATATATAATAAAATAACTGAGGATAGTTTTATATTTTTGGATTATATAATACATATATCATCTGTTTCTAAATGAATCCAATATATAGGTTATACTATAAATTATCATATTTTACTATTCACAAAAATTCAATGTATTTTAGAAAAATATGAAAAAATCACACAAAACATTTTTTTCAATGTGTATATTTCAAAAATGAACTCCATTTTATGAAAATAATTTTCTCAATTTTCTCAATTTAATTTTTATTTAAAATCGTCACTTACATGGAAAATATTGATTTTAAAATTATAAATCATTTTAAAACACATTGAAAAATTTATTAAGGTCTCATAAAATTATCTTATAATCAGAATAAAGTAAAATATAAATTAATTAATACAATTTAATTATATAAGTTTTATTTTAAAACAATATTTTAATTATAAAACAAAAAATAAACACTCAGGTTTTATTAAATTATCAACACTTAATTAGTAATTTTAAATATTTATTTACTTTTACAATGATATAATAATATCATATTTTCATTTATAAGATGGATAATTTTTATTTATAACTTCTTTGGTGAGGTTAATATTTTATTTTCTAGTTTACTATTCATAAGGGTCACATTACTATTCCTATGGTCATGTTTTTATTTCATAGGTATAGGTTTCTTAACACCTAGAGATACATCTTATTTCATTAAATCTTTATTTATAATGTTTTTATTGTGTTCTTTATGTGAATATTTTGGTTTATACTATATGAAATAATAATAATATGGGAATTTACATTGATTAAATCGTGGTTCATTACATTATTCCTCCTTATGAAATATCTGCCAAAAAATTTCATTTTACATTCTGTGTTGAAAACAGGTGTGGGTACTTCTCTTTCATCACCTCCTCAGGTTCTCAAGTTTCCTCTTCAAACTTATGGTTACACCAAACTAATTTTTCACAGGGACACATGTTGTTATGTAGAACATTATCTCTATGATACAATATCTTCACTAGAATCTCCTCATATGTGAGATTATTTTTCTTTTGAACAACTTATAAATTTAGTACTTGTGAAGGATATAGTATGTACTTCCTCAAGAGTGATATGTGAAATACATCAAGCACTTTAGATTTGGTTGAGGATGTACTAGACGATAAGACACATCTCTTACATGATCATGAATATAAAAGGGGGTGATGAACATGGAACATAACATTACACCCCAAAAAGATTGATCCTCTTCCATGGTGATATGTGGAGGAATACCATGCATCCAACTATAAACTCATGGTCTCGTTATCCATTGTCTTCAAAAACTATTTTTTGACTTTGGGATTCCTTGATGTGTTGTTTTATAGTTTACAAATTATCCACCATTTCTTCAACAATTTCATGTCCCAATATCTTATTCTCACTAACATCATCCCAGCATGTCAGTGTTCAACATCTTTTACCATAATGGGCTTCATATGGAGCCATATAGATGCTATAGTGGATACTATTTTTATAGGATAAGTAGAAAACTAGAAGATGTTGGTCCAATAATCATTTTATGTTCATAGAACATTCTATCAACGTGTATTGTAGTGTATGAATAATCTTTTCATATTGTACATCCATTTGTGGATGATAGGTCATACTAATGTTCCTCTCAGCACATAGAGAATCTTGGATATATTTCCGGAACATCGATGTGAATCTCATATTCCGATGGGATAAAATTGATAGTTTTTATCCATGAATATTGACCACTTATCTTATATATATTCATTCATGTTGATCTATTGTAACATCCTCTTTGATTTTGATAAAATGAGATATCTTTTTAAGATAATCCGCAACCACCCATATAGAATTTTCTTTTGGATGTCTTTGGAATTCTAGTGAAATTGTCCACGGTAATGTTCTCCCAATTCAATATTGATATGGGCATTGGTTTCATCATCCCCTTATACAGTTTCCATTTGGCCTTCACTTTTTAACATACCATGAACATTGATTCTTATTTAGTGATCCCCATTTTCATATTGTCCCACCAATAGTTCCCTTAGAGATCTCGATACATCTTTGTGCTCCTTGGGTGAATAGAGAATGTTGAGCTATGTCTGTCTCTCAAAATCTCTTTCTATATCTAACAATTTTATGGTACACCTAGTTAGGCCCCTAATATCATTTCTCCTTCCTCATCCATTTTTAACTCTGAGTATTTACCTTTTCTCATGGAATCCAATTACATCTTAATATTGATATCATTTCTTTGAGAATCATTTATTCTCTCCATAAGGAACTATTGAGAAATAATTAGAGAAAGGATCAATGATGTTCCTTCATTAATGATTCCCATATCCATCATTTTCATTTCTATGAAGATGAGATCCTTATGAATTATCATCATTGCGAAAGATGCATGATGCTTTCAACTTATAGAATATTCCACCTTATTTGACTTACTAGGAATGTAGTAGATTAAGAAGTTGTAATCCATGTATAGATATAACTATATTCATTGGTTCATATTATGCTCCTTCTGTGTGAATTAATATATTAGGATCTTATGATCATAATATATTTTACACTTTTCCCTATGGAGATATTACAAACATATTTTCAATGTAATGACAATAGAAACCGACACCAGATCATGTGTAAAATATTTTTTCTCATGAATTTTCATATTTTTTGAGTCATAGGATATCAATTTATTATGTTTCAATAATAAAACATTCTAATAATTTCATGTCTGAATCATTGTACACCACAAAGCGTTCCCCACTTGTTTGTAATGTGAATACGAGTGCACTGATAAGACTCTTTTTCAACTATTTAAGGCACTCTTCACATTCATTGGTCTAGAAAATATTGTCACTGATATAAGTAATCATGTTCAGTGTGTTAAAAAATAATGATAATGTATTCCCAAATAACATGTAATACACCAAATGACCGTAGATACCATGGGTCTCCATTGCAGATGTTGGTCTCTACCCCTCAATGATTTCCATTGTATTGTAAGGGTCCATATATTATTTTTTCTAGTGATTTCATTCCCCAAGAATGATACTTCATCTACCCAAAACTCAAATTTACTATACATTGCAAATATTTTCTCACTTTACAATGTCATTGTCATTGTATTCAAATACTCCTCATGTTCCTCTTGTATCATAGAGTATATTAGAATATAATCGATAATCACAATGACAATTGTTTTGAAGTACTCCTTAATGACTGTATTAATTAAATCTGGGAAACATTTTGGAGAATTAGTGAGAACAAAGGGAACCACTATGAACTCATAGTTTCCATAAATTGTTTAATGTCTATGTATTGGTAATATCTTCCCTTCTAACATTTAATTAGTGATATGTTGATTGAAGGTCAGCCATAGAGAAATAAATGGATAGACAAATCTAATCGAACAAGTCATATATCCAAGGTAGAGGATACTTGTTATTTTTCATGATTTTATTTATATCAAAATAATAAATTCAATGGATCTTTGGTCAATCATTATTCGTAATGAATAGGACTGTCACTCCCCCATGGTGAAGTACTCAAGCATATAATACCCTCATCTTGATTCTCTTATAATTTCATCTTTTCATATTACTTCTCATCAACAAGTATTCTATAAGGTTTATTTTATATAGGTAATGATCTTGGAATAAGTTCAATTTAGAACTCAAACTATCAATCTAGAAGAAGACAATAAAATTATTCCGGGAATACATCAGTTTATGCCATCACGATGAGCATGTATTTGAGATTTACTATCTCATTCGTCTCAATAATTTGTACTAGATATGATATCTCATAAGGAATCAAATATACACAATTGAGATGATAATTTAGAATGATATTCTACATCCTCCTTGAAATTGTACATAATTAGTGGATGTTTTAAGATACAAAGAGTGACCTTAATTTCCAGACAGTTGATGTTGTATCAGATGATTACATATGGTTCTCACTAACCTTAATGTGTCCTTTTCAAAAAAATATAAAAAATAGATTAAAGTAATATATATATATATATATTAAATAATTCATCAAAATATAATTAAATATCATGTTATCTATAGTTAATTGAATATTCAGCATACCTATCACAACACAATTTTTTGTCTCAACCTCAGAAATAGTTATAGAATATTCCATTACATGTTGTCTTGGAGGTTTTTGTTGTTTATTTCCACCAAAAACCCTTTTATTTGGGTAATGGTTTGTATAATGCTCATGTTACTTACAATTGACACACTTTAATAGATGATTATTATTGATCTGAACCATCCCTTATTATTATGAATTAGTGGTATTCTTTATATCCCTATGTCATTTATTATGCATTTTACCTTCTCTTACACATTTGATGCATCTCGTGGTTCTGTTTAGGAAACATTCAGGATTCTTCTTCCGCGACTTTTGACATGTGTGATATATGGTCTTCATCACATAATTTGATTTATCACCAATATTAAACAAATTTTTACTCTTTTCCTTACTGGGTCCATGAGAGCCCTGAGAGTCTATGATCATTATTCAAACCATAAGGTCACAATTGAAAATATTGTAATAACTATCAAATTCATGAATTTCTAATGCATTTTTTAGAATCTTATTTAGTCTATTAAAAAATTGATCCACATTGCATTCAGTGTTCTGAACATATCTATAGGTGTATCTTGCAAGAATTTTTATGTTTTCCTCATACCCATGATGGAATAGTATTACTTTTAATTTAGTATGAGTATCTCCCTTTCCATCATATGCTGTAGTGTTTGGGGATAAATTTTTTTGAAAAATAATTTCATGAAATATTTAAATTCCATGGAATCAATTTCCTCATTGGAAATTGTGTTCTGGATCAGTGTTGACCGATGATTAGCTTCCCATTGAAAATAATATATCATCATTACAAATTTATATTCTTCTACACGTTGGATGATATAGAATATTGTTTCAATGGAATTAATCAATTGTTCTATGAGGATAACATTAGAGGATCCACTAAACAATGGAGGCCTTATCGACGGAAAGGATTCAATGATGATTCAATGATAACATTCTATTTCTTTGTTGACGGAGGATGTTATAGATGATTCAAGATATTATTCATTACATGATCCAATAGAGTATGTAATATAATAATGTTTTGAGCACTTATTCCCATCATATTTATCTTATCATTGAGGAAATTATTACCATTCCAATCAAATTGATTTTTTGAATAGGTTCTTTTATTTATATCCTTTAACTAAGAAAAATAAAGTATTATTAGGGGGATTTAATAATTATATAATAATAACATTAAAAGAAAACATTAAACATAAAAGGATATAATTTTAAATGAAAATTATATCATAACCATATGTTTAAATCTTGGATATCCCAAATATATTTCCTAAAATATATTCTTAAAGTCTTTTCCCATAATAATGGTTCTTAATGTGATTATGTATTTACAAAATTATATCCCAAGTAGTTTCAAACCAGGTGTGTAGTAAGACCTGTTGTTGTATACTACGTTACCTGTAGTCATGCCCAGAACACCTTATTAGAGTTGTTACTCCTAGTTATATATTTCCCAAAAACCATTTCCATATATAATATCTAGACATGGTATTTTTTTTGGGAAACCACTTACTATATAATAACCAAAGTTTAGGGATATTTTCTGAAACATAGTATTATCCATATGGGTTTTTTCAAGAGTTCTCTAATTCTAATACAATAAATATTTATTCATTGATCCAATACATACTATATAATGCCTATAACTTTTCCAATATAAATATATAATTTACAATAAATTAAAATACAATGATCATTAATCCATGTTACTTTGGATGATTAGGTAGATAATTAAACATCTTGAAAAAAAATAAAAAAAATAATATTTAATCTCCATAATGTGATCATAACTTCCATTAAGCTCTTAAATCATAATAGGATAACTAGTTGAATACATTAACAAAAGGGATGAGCTACAAATCCCAATAAGGGATTGAGCATAAGAATAAACGAAATGACAAGGGTTATAACTCATAAATTGATTACATAAAGGCATAGAATAAGAATAGACATGAATATTAATAACATGTATAACATGGGAAAATATAATAAAGGAATCATAAGAATGTGGAAACAATATATAACATGACATAAACATGTGTAAAGGCTGTCTTCCAATAATATATCACATGGTGGAAAAAGTCCCTTAAAGGAATCAAGTTCACTCCATATCCCAACATGGCGTCTCGTGAGAATAATCATTAGAAAATGTATTAGAGTGATATCTAGGAACACCCATCATAACATGTTCCTGAAAATATGTTCCATATAAAGAATCATATATAAGGAATCAAACATCCTCATAAGGTTTTCCCAGGAAATGAAATGGCTATCGCAATCTTGTAATAAGGTATTAAAAATGGACATATCATAAAAATGTCAATGAACAAATGGATTTTGAATATACATGAACATTAATAGATGAGAATATAAAAATATAATGATAAATGGTTTCCAAATGAATTGAAATAATTATATTAGAGTGTTTAAGAAACTATAGAAATTATCCTTAGTGCAGTTTTAAGGGAAAATATTAAATATTCCTTAAAACGTAATGGACATAATTAGTTTCACAGAACCAGGAATGAACCATGACAGTTAGTTCATGATAAAAATATATACCTTATTAGAAATATGTGGCCTACAAAATATTATGTAAATCACATGAGAATGGGTATGAAAAAAATAATTTCCTATAATTGGTCTTGCTTATCTGGATGTTTTGTGTAGGGAACCATTTTAAAACATGAATTTCCCCACTGAAGAAAGATGTTATGATCTGTATTTATTATTTCAGAAAATATTCATAAAATTTAGAATAATTAAAAAAATAAATATGAATTACATAATATTAAATAGAGAGAAAGTGCACCTGAATAAAAATTGGGGTTTTGGGTAGAATCACATACCTTTTGTCAGAAATGGTTCTGCAATTGATCATAATATCCGAAATAATCAAATTATATTCATTAATTAATAATTATATAACATTTTATAAATGTAATTGGTAATGTATAAATTTTTATTTTCTTTTATTGTGTTTTTATGAGTTATAGTATTCAATTTTTTTGTTCGGGAGTGCTTCTTTTCTTAGTTTTAATTTTCAGTTTTCTTGTATAAGAGTATAGATGTTCATGTAAACTGTTAATAGAAAAACAGAATTGAATTTATTATTTATTAATAAAAATAAAATTTTTTAATTATTATATATTTCATTGTGTTATTTTTGGTGAGGATGAATCAAAAGATAAGATTTTAGTGATAGTTGATTGGATTATTTTGGATAGTTTTCACTCACAATGAACTTGTTTGTTTTATTATCTTTAATCATGTGTATAAAAAGATTATAGAACATTAATTAGGATGTAAAAATTGTATTATAAATTTTTTATCCATAAAAATTGTTTTATTATTTACCTTTAAATTTTTAATTAAAACGAATTTTTTTGTTCTATACGGCGATAAATTAACACCACAGGAACGACATTTTCATTATTTAGAATAAAAGGGATAGAATAAAAGGTTTTGATGATGGATTATTTCATTAGAATAATAAAATTATTGGATATCTATGGTACTAGTGTATTAATTACAATTAGATTAGGGGAAGTAATGATAGATTAAGAAAATAATATAACTTGAAAAGAAAATAAAAGAAAAGGAATGATGAATTTTCCTCTTGAATTTATCATCCTTGAATGCCACAATAGAAGAATTTGGAAAAGTCTAAAATCTTGATATTTGTGGCGATAAAAGGTTGTGAGGTATGGTATTTATAAGAGAGGAGTGGGGTATTTTTTCATTATTTTATTTATTAGTTTACTAATTTCCCTCAAGACTAATAATAGTTTACTAATTATTTCCAAAATATCAAAATATTGAAGGATAGTTCAATATTTTGGCTTACATCATCCATACCTTATATATGACTCAATAAATAATGTATATTTTCGATATTGTAAATTATCGGATTTTACTATTCACCAAAAATTGAAGTATTTTAGAAAAAAACCAAAAAATCACCCTAACTATTTTTTGATATGTTGAATTCAAAATGAAACTCCATTTTAAGAAAATAATTTTCAATATATGTGAAATTTAATTTTTAATTAAAAGCATCATTTACATGGTAAATACTGATTTAAAAATTATAACTGATTTGATAACACTTTAGAAAATTATTTATTTTCTCATAGAAATATATTATAATCACAAGACAAAGAATTATTATTTTATAAATACATTTTATGAATATAAATTTTCTCATAAGAAATTATATTAATTATAATATTGAAAATAAAACGTTATGTTTAATAAAACTATTGACAATTAACTAATTATTTTAAAAAAATATATTTATATTAACTATAATATAATTATATCATATTTTAGTTTATAATATGGGTAAATTTTATTTATAATTTCTTTGGAGAGGATACTATTATATTGGCTAGTTTACTAATCACAATAGTCACATTATAGTTCTAAAGACCAGGTTAATATTCTATAGGTATAGGTACATCAGCTTCATGAAATACCTGTAATACCATTCAATATACATTTATAATGTTTTAATTGTGTTTTAAATTTTATTTTATGTGGTTTAGAGAATATTAAATAATTATACGAATGTACTTTCCATTGATAAACTTTTGGGTCATTTACATTGTGTAACACAAAGCATCAAGAACTGAGCATGGTTTTTTTATAAAGTAGAGGTAGGTGAAAATTTCTTATTCTTGATGTTATTTGAGACTACTTGAGTATAACTACATTACTCATGATCACGAGTTAGATGTGGTAGTCTTCATACTAAAGATGTGGAAACACTACCTGATGGGTGAGTGGTTTATCATCTATTCATATCATAATAGTCTGAAGTACATGTTCTCACATAAGGATCTTTACATGAGACAGAGGTGATGGGAAGGGTTCTTCCAGCGTTATGAATTCAATATTATCAATAATCTTTGGAAGAATAACATTTTAGAAGATCATATTAGTAGGATATATTTTTCACAGTTGCTGAATGAGGTGTCAGAGAAGCTTGCCTCATTAAAGTCATCCATTGTGGATGTGGATGGATTATCTTAATATTAGTCAATGGTTTTTTCTCACCCCACCCACATTAACAAAACGATACCATGGTGAAACTTTGGGATGATGATTATGAAACCCTAAATAGTCAGATATACACTAGACATGAAAATGACATATTATCTAGTAGTGGGAAGCACACCATTTATTTCGTAGGAAGCACCATAGTGTCCGTGAAATTATGAGAGAAGTAACTGATAGAGATTCCTACATATATTTTTTAGGAACATCCAGTTTTTTAAAAGATGTACCCGGACATCCAACATCAATTTTAGAGGCCATAGATAAAAATAGAGTTTCATAGTTTGAATGTCGATGCATAACTTTTCGGCATGTGAAGGGTAAACACCATTTTACAGCATGTTTAGCTCAATCCATTATGGTGGCATGGTTGAGTTGTGATGGAATATCATTGGACTTCATGATGATGTTACCATTTATGTCAATAAGACATGATTCTATCTAGTTGATCAATGATCGACTCTGAACATCACCTAACTTCTTAAAAATTTAAGAGACTAGTTTAGTTGAGATCTTATGTCTCCTCAACAATTGGGACATAGTTCTACTCCATGGAGTTCTATAAATGATCATCTCTAACGATGATCCTAAAATTACATCTTAGTAGTTAAAGGGATTACATTATTCATTTAGGACTCATCTATGCTTCATTATAGCATTCCACCCCCCAAACTGACGACCAGACTAAGTAAACTATTAAATTTTTAGAGGACATTATGTGATCTTGCGTGTTATAATTTTCCCATATTATAGAGGATCACATACCACTGGTTGAGATTTGTTACTATTACACCTACATTCCACCATCTATATGGAACCATTTGAGGCTTTGTACGGATGACCCTATGGGTCACCACTTTCATGGATGGACCCAATAGACTCAAAACCCATGGGCCTAATGTTGGTGTGGGAAACTATCGTGAAGGTGAAGATTGTCCTGGAGTAGATGAATAATCAATACAACTATTAGAAATAATATTTAAACACATGAAAATGGACTCTGGAGTTCGAATAAGAAGACTACGTGTCTCCATGAGTTTTACCTCGACATGGATTATGAATATTTGGCTGGTGTGCCCAGAAATATCCCAGATTCATTGGCCCTTTATAGTTACTTAGTAGATTTGGAAAGGTGGGGTACCACTTAGATCCTCCACCATGGGTAGAATGAGTAAATGAAATCTTCCACATGTCACAACTGAGTAGGTATATGCATAACCCATTTCATGTTATCGATTAGGGAAACTGAGACATAAAGGATAGAGCCACCTTGGCAGATTACCTAGTAGAGATCACGAATATCTATATTTTATTTTCTTTCTAGTTGCATCAAAAGATTCATTAATAGAGTACTTGGTATTTATATTCTTATACTCATTCTAAGTACCCACATCTCATTGAGAATGCATTTTTTTTGGATTTTCTGGGATGTAAATATCCATGGTGGGGAGAATTTGATGGGTTTTATTTTCAATTTTTTTATATTGTATGGATTATTTTAATAACCAGGTGTTGAGACTGAGTTCAATTTTAATTCCTGGTGTGGCTAGAAATAATGTTCAAAATAGTTTAAATATAAAAAATAACATGTAATAAATGTTATCATGAAATAGTGGAAGGAAATATAAATGGATTCTTGGATTTTAAATATGAGAGTTCCATTGAAATTATATTTTTGTTTTTCCTAAGGTGTGACTTAAACTTGGTCAACTCGGGTAATTTATGGAAAAGTAAACACATATATGGAAATAAATATAATAATTAAAGAAATTACATTATTATTAATTCATATCACAACGTATAGTTAGTCATTAAATAGATTATTATGGATAAATCTCTATTTAAACATCAAAACCCTTGAGATATTGAAGAACCATTGGATAGATTGTTAGAGGATCCCTCTATGGTGATTGGAAACTGGATCATGGATCAATGATTGATGTGTAATAGATTCAATGGATCTCAACAAAAATTGTGAAACAACCACATTCTCCATCAGTGATGGATATTAATCAAGGTAGGTTGGTTGTTAGATTCTTTTTCATTCATCTCTCTTAATTCATTTTAAGATGTTAGAACAATCAATCAATGGATTACTCAATGTAGTTTGTGTATTTTTGTTATGGGTTTATTGTGAGGTTATTTGAGATAATTACTTATATTTTATGACTTAGTCATTCTTATTCTCATAAAAACGAATCAAGATCGACATTAACATTGATTGAGGGTTGTTCCTCTCATTTTTTGTTGTTCATTTCTCCCTCAGTTCTTCTCTCCCTATTCCTTCTCCATGGGGTATGAGGTATCCCAAACAATCAATCATTGAGAACACGTTTAATTATAACACCCCTAGCTTCCATGAAACGCTTCTCATTCAATAATGCAATAGCTTGCATTGTACGTAACTTCGAGTTCTAAAACACCGCGACTAATCAATGTAGCCGTTATGAATAGTAATAACCACTGTTTAAAATTATAGAAATTTTATATTTCAAAATGGACTTCATTTTTGGATTCGGAATATCGAAATTAGCCTATGTTGAATTTTTGGTATTTTTCAGAGAACTTCTAATTTTTTATGAATAGTTAAAAATACATAAAAACATCTTTTTTAATAAAAATAATTTATAGTGATAAATTATAATATTTAGTGGTTTTAAAGTATAATTAGAATATATGTTTACCATTTTATCCAATGGTGGTAATTAGAATTAATTTAACATTGAAATTGGACATAAACAATTGCCAATCTTTTGATATAAATTGTTTCTTAAAAACACGCTATTTGTTGTGACAGCGGAAATTAATTATAAAATTAATTAATGAAACTTATATGTTTGGAATTTTGTAAAATAGACATCATTTTTTAATTCAGAATATCAATTATATCTTAGGGTGAAATTTTGGCATTGTTCTGAAAAACATCAATTTTTGATGAATAGTGAAACCACTAAGTGGTAGTTAAATAACTGATATTTCGTTTAAATGAAATATTACCAATTTTGTGATTTTATTTTCAAAAATATGACATACATGTTTGTCATTAAGAAGTAAAATTTGATTCAATGAGATTAAAATAATTTTTGATGAATAGTAACTTTTAAGTTCTTAATCGTGATTAGAGGTAATTAGTGTAGTTTAAGGTAAAAATAATGTTTTAATAATATGATATGAGCTTTACACATGTCCTACCCTCTTTGGATGTGCCATGGCCGACCAATAAAATCCATGGGTCAACTTGGGGACCCCATGGAGCCACTTTAGTTGGAAAATGACATAAATACCTTTTATTTAATGTTAAAGTAAAAAATGACACAAACATTAAATGTTTTACTAAAACAATTTTTACATGGGGTTATACAAGTCATATTTTTTACTATAAATAGTCATTAGAAAGCTAAAAATATTTCCTACCACATAGTCGTTTTTTTATAATTTTTAGACATTAAATAAATTAAATTATTTATGACATCATGATGATGCAGCGATGACCTCATTATTTAACGATTTAAATAAAATAAAAAGATAATGTGAAATCCAAGGATTACACTTGTCAAAAACCTATTGGATGAGTAGATTTAGAACCCTTATCACCTTATCCTCGAATTATATAAGTGTGGACCTCTAAAATCCGAAACTCTTTTTCTAATAATGTGACTTTTCTTTACATTCCAAGAGTGCCCCTCCTCTCCACTTATAAAAGGCCCCAACCTCTACCACCTCATTCACACTTTCAAGCCATTTTGCTCGGCCAAAATATGCCCAAATACTCTCCCAACTTCCCCCTCTTACTCCTAGAAGCATCACTTTGGGAAGAACTATTCCCAAGGAAGCCATTAGCTCAAATCAAAAAGAGTTACCAGATTTTGAGGTAATGTCTTCTCAAATGTTGTTTTGTATTATTTTTCTTCTCCAACCCCCTAAACTCTTTTTATTCATTTTTTTTGTAACAACACCAGTATCCTAAATATACTAGGATGTTGTTATAAGAAGTATTCGAGCTACACTTACACACACCTACATCTAATGGTTAAAGAACATACTGTTTCTGTGGTTAGCGAATTTCTGCCTCACGAAGCGATGATTGTTCAACACCCATATAACACCTTCAAAGGTGGCCATTAAGATGTCACTATCTTTATATAGGATATATAATATGTTTATGTTTTAATTATGCTTCTGTATTTCTCATTTATGGCATACTTTATTGTTTCCATTATGGGTAAATGCGATATTTTCATTTTAGGATGTGCGGACTACCGCCCCCTCAAAGTGATTTGAATCGTTAATACCATATGTGGGATGTATAAAGAATGAAGTAAATGATATTATATATGATGTTATACTGGAAGTATACTATAACTTTATATCATTATGATTTTATTCCATTAAATATGAAATAGAAATGAAAGTAACGTTCATGCGTACGTACGGCTTACCGTCTCCATGAACGGTGCATTTCATTTATTACCTCTAAATGTTAAGTAATATTATAAATGAATGTATATACTGTATATATATGATATATATGATATCTACATCATGAATATAATTCTGGATATAATGTATATTTCACCACATGAACAACTTGTAATTATAAGAAGTTTATTTTTGACTCAAGTACCAAAGATCGACAAAACGACCGTTATTAACTTAAATAATTAAATAATGTTCATAACTTGGTTATAAGTGATATAAAAGGAATAATGAACATGAAAAAGGTTCTTAAGTAAATAGAAATTAACTCTAGTTTATTATTCAGGAGGTTAAATAACGGTCGAGTCAGGACAAGACGCAAGGTAAGGGAACTTCTTAACCCAATTTCCATTCTTTGGGTTAATCTCCTACTTTCAAATTATGTCATGATATTATTATGTATTATTTTGTATTATTTATGTGTACCTATAGTGAATACACATAATAGATCTATTTTATTTTAAAAATGATCTTTTTATGGACTTCGTCTCAATCTCCTTTCCTTGAGACATATTTGGTTTTATACACAACTTCCTTTTATACGGTGTATAAACCCCTTTGACTTTTACGTTTATTCAAAAGAAATCTTTTCTATACGAAGCGTTTTACTAAACGACAAAAAGGGAATGTTTTTCTTTCCGTACATATGCGGCGACAATGACTTCTCCGCCGCCGTGACCATTATTTGAGTTTCGGCTTCCTCTACAAGCCATCTTTTTTTTAATGAATAATAAATACAATGTTTTAACTTTCTTTTATTTTGGTATTGAAAATGGTTTTTAAAGAGTTTTTATTATATCAATGTGTTGTATTGATATCTTGTGATTGAAATGTGGAAATGTTATGTTTCCTTTATGCATGTTTTATGTGATACGATTATGTTATTGTTTATGATATGTTTAAACCTATTCATATGAGGAATGTATTGGACTTAATAAGTGACGGGTGGAGCCCGCTATAGCTCCTTGATGCATCGGTAGGTCTCATGAGACATCTAGATGTGGAATTGGCCGGGGCCTTTTCCCAATTTGATTTTTGGTTTTGGCTGAGGCCTTAATCATTTTAGACGTCTTGGCCGAGGCCTTGACAAAATGTTTCAGAATGTCTGGCATTATACATTCCCTCATTATGAAAGTGGTTATTGATATTGCATGTGATTATTCGACCAGTAGAATATCCATGTGGAGAAGTAAATGGCATTATATCATTTTACTTTTTCCATATTATGTTGATGTTCAAGTTTAAAAGGATTTTATTTTAGATATACATTGCCTTAAATGTTTATGTTTATTTATGAAAGCTTCCGCAATATTGTTATCTTTACTGAGCATCTGAGCTCACCCTTTTCAATGTTTTAATATTTTCCAGGATGTGAAGAAGTATTTTATGAATGACCTACAGGGATATTCAGAAGAGGATATGAGTGTGGACTATGAAGACATTTTTATTAGTTATTCACCTTATGATGTAATGTAACATTTATGAATGTATCTAGTGTTTCCAAGGCTTCTAAACTAATCGGTCTTTCGAGACTTGATCTTTTTTGATCATGACAATGTTATGAAGTAATGCACCGACTCTGGGTAGCTGAGGTCGGGGCGTTACAGTTGGTATCAGAGATAGTTTAGTACTAATCTTGGAAGCTAGATTTAGATAAACTCTGATTAGAGAATATAGCCCAAAGATAGACTTTGAGGATTAATATAGAAGAACTTCCAAGAATTTTGTTGTTGTAGAGATTTTGTGAGTTTTCTGAGCGGTACATCCCTGTCTGGATACGAGCAGGTAGAGGCGGCTCTAGCACAGATGTACCAAGGGGTAAAACCCGAAAACACTGCTTTGAGCTAGACTCGAACGAGAACTGGTGGACGACAATAGGCCTTGCTGCACTCTTGGTTACGACACTCCCGGTGGATATGCTTAGGATAATTCTCGTTTTCTTTACAAACCACTATGAACGGTTATGAGTATATACTTCCTCAAAGAAAACCTTTTTATGATTATGGATTATATCCATAAATAGTTCAATTTATGTTAAGTATTTTATAAGTATGGAATTGTGTATTTTGATTCATAAACTAATCTAGTTTATGCCATTGTATAGAAATGGAGCCTAGTGGAAGGAATGGAAACCGTATCAATGCACGCACTCCGTGTAGGGATTTCCCTCCTGCTCAAGATAATTATTGTGGATCTGGAGATACAACTGGTGCTGATCAACTTATTACCATACTGGGACAACTCACTCAAGTTATGAATAATAACCTTACTCGTATGGATCACCCAGATCCATAACGTGGAGGATCAATGTTAGACCACTTCATGAGGCAACAACCACCAACATTTAATGGGGGTACAAATCCGTTAGTATCTGAGCAATGGATAAACTCCTTAGAGAAAATATTCCATGCCTTGGGGAGTAGCGAAAGGGAGAAGGTTATCATTGAAGTTTACCGTCTCACTGGAGATGCCGATCAGTGGTGGTCGCTGATTCAAAACACAAAGGAAGATGATGATGTATCGAATATGGAATGGATGGAGTTCAAAGATCTTTTATTAGAAAAATACTTTCCTCATGACCATCGAGTAGATATGAAAAGAAAATTTCTAAGTCTGAGGCAGAAGGAGGATGAGAATGTCGCAAAGTATGAGGCTAACTTTACAAGGTTAGCGAGGCATGTTGCAGATTATATACGTAACCCAGGAAGTAAGATTGATCGTTTCTTTGATGGGTTAAAACCATTTCTCCGTCGAGCTTTAGTATCACAATCCTTCTCATCATATGAAGATATTGTCTCGTGTTCTATCAAGACAGAAAAGGAATTCTCTAAGACTTATGACAACAAAGTAAAGCAAGAGAAGAAGAGAATGGTGGAACAAGAGATAGATAAAGGGAAAAAGGGAAAGAAGGATTTTCCATTATGTGATAATTGTGGGAAGAATCACCCTGGTACTTGCCTAAATGGAATGGGAGTTTGTTATAAATGTAGAGAAAAAGGTCACCAGACACGTGATTGAAAGGGAAAGAAAGAGGATATCAATGTTGAATGCTACAATTGTAGAGAAATGGGGAATTATGCAAATGAATGTCCTAAGAGTCAAGGAAACATACCTCAGAAAAGGCCAAGGGATCAAGGTCAATCTTATGCTGTGACTACAGTTGAAGCGGAATAATTAATGTATTGGTGCTTTTGGACTCAAGGATTATATTCTGGTTATAAGAATAATTTGATATATCTAAGGATTGTACTGCAGAACTTTTTTATTTCATTAAGGTTTTAATATGATTAAGGTAATCATATTTTTAGTATGTGACAATAATAAGAACTTTTCTTTGTTTGGGGAATCTGATGTTACAATTGATTTTGGAATTTAGAGACCTTTTAGAGAAAGTCTGGATGGAGGTATTTTGGATAACTATTAAGGTTGGAATGGATTAAGTTGAACCATGGATAGTATTGTTTAAGGTTAAAGCATTTCTGTAGATTATTTTTGGAATATTATAATACTATAGTTTTAGGAAAAGGACAACCTGCAGGGTGGGGCATATCCCGTCGCGTCGGACAAAGCTGCATAAATCGAACCCACAATCATAGTGCGGCAGGCCTTTATTTCCTACCACTAGCCTACAGGAAGTCCCTGGTTATTACAAAATAATTTTACTAATCTAAATGGTATGTGTTAAAATTTGGAACCTTATACAATTAGGATAATTATAATATTTTTGAGTTATATTATCTTTTCGAGTGAAAAATGAGTTGAAGGTTGAAACTCTAATTGTCAAGCATAAATATATATATACCTATATCTTATTCAATGAATAAATTAATTCTTAAACTTTAGTAAAGGGATATTAAAACAAAAAAATGTGTTATCCTAATACGTTATGTCTTGTTGAACTGATGATATTTTAAATCAACATAGATTGAAGGCTTTGAGGCCCTCAATTTGACAGTTGATTGTGATTGATGACCTCAATCACTCCCTATAAATATTTATGTTTTTACTCTAATTATATGTCTCTAATTTCCACCAATGTTCTCTTTATCGAGATCATAATTTGGTGGTGACATTGTTATTTCCATTTCCCTCTCATTAAGGCTAAATTTTATTAATCTTATTTCCGATGTGGGTTTTCCACAAAGGTAATTTCTCTTTTCAACCTTTTATTTTCAAAGAAAAATTTCAAATTGTGAGGACGCAATTTATTGAAGAGGGGAGAATGTAACACCCCTAGCCTGCACGATACGCTTCTCATTCAATAATGCAATAGCTTGCATTGTACGCAACTTCGAGTTCTAAAACACCGCGACTAATCAAAGTAGCCGTTATGAATAGTAATAACAATTTTTTAAAATTATAGAAATTTTATATTTCAAAATGGACTTCATTTTTGGATTCGGAATATCAAAATTAGCCTATGTTGAATTTTTGGTATTTTTCTGAGAACTTTTAATTTTTTATGAATAGTTAAAAATACTTAAAAACAACTTTTTTAATCAAAATAATTTATAGTGATAAATTATACTATTTAGTGGTTTTAAAGTATAATTAGAATATATTTTTACCATTTTATCCAATGGTGGTCATTAGAATTAATTTAACATTGAAATTGGACATAAACAATTGCCAATCTTTTGATATAAATTGTTTCTTAAAAACACGCTATTTGTTGTGATAGCGGAAATTAATTATAAAATTAATTAATGAAACTTATATGTTTGTATTTTTTTAAAATAGACATCATTTTTGAATTCAGAATATCAATTATATCTTAGGGTGAAATTTTGGGATTGTTGTGAAAAACTTCAAATTTTGATGAATAGTGAAACCAC
This sequence comes from Viscum album, assembly GCA_963277665.1. Lineage (NCBI taxonomy): Eukaryota > Viridiplantae > Streptophyta > Magnoliopsida > Santalales > Viscaceae > Viscum > Viscum album. The sequence continues at coordinate 445,984,172 of OY728157.1, read as the reverse complement.
TAAGTGGTAGTTAAATAACTGATTTTTCGTTTAAATGAAATATTACCACTTCTGTGATTTGATTTTCAAAAATCTGATATACATGGTTGTCATTAAGAAGTAAAATGTGGTTCAATGAGATTAAAATAATTTTTGGTGAATAGTAACTTTTAAGTTCTTAATCGCGATTAGAGGTAATTAGTGTAGTTTAAGGTAAAAATAATGTTTTAATAATATGATATGAGCTTGAAACATGTCCTACCCTCATTTTATGTGCCATGGCCGACCATGAAAATCCATGGGTCAACTTGGGGATCCCATGGAGCCACTTTAGTTGGAAAATGACATAAATACCTTTTATTTAATGTTAAAGTAAAAAATGACACAAACATTAAATGTTTTACTAAAACAATTTTTACATGGGGTTATACAAGTCATATGTTTGACTATAAATAGTCATTAGAAAGCTAAAAAGATTTCCTACCTCATAGTAGTTTTTTTATAATTTTTAGACATTAAAAAAATTAAATTATTTATGACATCATGATGATGCAGTGATGACCTCGTTATTTAACGATTTAAATAAAATAAAAAGATAATGTGAAATCCAAGGCTTACACTTGTCAAAAACATATTGTATGAGTATATTTAGAACCCTTATAACCTTAGAATAGAGGTATATAAGTGTGGGACCTCTAAAATCCTAAACTCATTTTATAATAAAGTGACTTTTCATTACTTTCCAAGAGTGCCCCTCCTCTCCACTTATAAAAGGCCCCCACCTCTACCACCTCATTCAAACTTTCAAGCCATTTGGCTCGGCCAACCTCTGACCAAATACTCTCCCAACTTCCCCCTCTTACTCCTAGATGCCTCACTTTGGGCATAACTCTTCCCAAGGAAGCCATTAGCTCAAATCAAAAAGATTTACCCGATTTTGAGGTAATGTCTTCTCTAATGTTGTTTTGTATTATTTTTCTTCTCCAACCCCCTAAACTCTTTTTATTCATTTCTTTTGTAACAACAACAGTATCCTAAATATACTAGGATGTTGTTATAAGAAGGATTCGAGCTACAATTACACACATCTACATCTAATGGTTAAAGAACATACAGTTTCTGTGGTTGGCGAATTTCTGCCTCACGAAGCGATGATTGTTCAACACTCATATAACACCTTCAAAGGTGTCCATTAATATGTCACTATATTTATATAGGATATATAATATGTTTATGTTTTACTTATGTTTCTGTATTTCTCATTTATGGCATACTTTATTGTTTCCATTATTGGTAAATGCGATATTTTCATTTTAGGAAGTGCGGACTACCACCCCCTCAAAGTGATTTGTATCGTTAATACCATATGTGGGATGTATAAAGGATGGAGTAAATGATATTATATATGATGTTATACTGGAATTGTACTATACATTTATATCATTATGATTTCATTCCATTAAATATGAAATAGAAATGAAAGTAACGTTCATACGTACGTACGGCTTACCGTCTCCATGAACGGTGCATTTCATTTCTTACCTCTAAATGTTACGTAATATTATAAATGAATGTATATACTGTATATATATGATATATATGATATCTAAATCATGAATATAATTCTGGATATAATGGATATTTCACCACATGAACAACTTGTAATTATAAGAAGTTTATTTTTGACTCAAGTACCAAAGATCGACAAAACGACCGTTATTAACTTAAATAATTACATAATGTTCATAACATGGTAATAAGTGATATAAAACGAATAATGAACATTAAAAAGGTTCTTAAGTAAAAATAAATTAACTCTAGTTTATTATTCAGGAGGTTAATGAACGGTCGAGTCGGGACAAGACGCAATGTAAGGGAACTTCTTAACCCAATTTCCATTCTTTGGGTTAATCTCCTACTTTCAAATTATGCAATGATATTATTATGTCTTATTTTGTATTCTTTAAGTGTACCTATAGTTAATACACATAATAGATCTATTTTATTTTAAAAATGATCTTTTTAAGGACTTCTTCTCAATCTCCTTTCATTGAGACATATTTGGTTTTATACACAACTTCCTTTTATACGGTGTATAAACCCCTTTGACTTTTACGTTTATTCAAAAGGAATCTTTTCTATACAAAGCGTTTTACTAAATGAAAAAAATGGAATGTTTTTCTTTCCGTACATATGCGGCGACAACGACTTCTCTGCCGCCGTGACCATTATTTGAGTTTCGGCTTCCTCTACAAGCCATCTTTTTTTTAATGAAAAATAAATACAAAGTTTTAACTTTCATTTATTTTGGTATTGAAAATGGGTTTTAAGGAGTTTTTATTATATCAATGTGTTGTATTGATATCTTGTGATTGAAATGTGGAAATGTTATGTTTCCTTTATGCATGTTTTATGTGATACGATTATGTTATGGTTTATGATATGTTTAAACCTATTCATATGAGGAATGTATTGGACTTAATAAGTTACGGGTGGAGCCCGCTATAGCTCTTCGATGCATCGGTAGGTCTCATGAGACAACTAGATGTGGAATTGTCCGAGGCCTTTTCCCAATTTGATTTATGGTTTTGGCCGAGGCCTTAATCATTTTAGACGTCTTGGACGAGGCCTTGACAAAATGTTTCAGAATGTCTGGCATTATACATTCCCTCATTATGAAAGTGGTTATTGATATTGCATGTGATTATTCGACCAGTAGAATATCCATGTGAAGAAGTAAATGGCATTATCTCATTTTACTTTTGCCATATTATGTTGATGTTCAAGTTTAAAAGGCTTTTGTTTTAGTTATACATTTCCTTAAATATTTATGTTTATTTATGAAAGCTTCCGAAATATTGTTATCCTTACGGAGCATCTGAGCTCACCCCGTTCAATGTTTTAATATTTTCCAGGATGTGAAGAAGAATTTTATGAATGACCTACAGGGATAGTCAGAAGAGGATATGAGTGTGGACTATTAAGACATTGTTATTAGTTATTCACCTTATGATGTAATGTAACATTTATGAATGTATCTAGTGTTTCCAAGGCTACTAAACTAATCGGTCTTTAGAGACTTGATCTTTTGTGATCATGCCAATGTTACGAAGTAATGCACCGACTCTGGGTAGCTGGGGTCGGGGCGTTACATTAATGGTGCAACAATATGAAATCATTGAAATGGGATTGACATGAAATGATTTTGGGGAGACGATGGAGACAACATTGGATTGGATAGAACTGATAGATGATTTTCATGTTCTTAAATGATCATCAAAAAATGTTTAATAATACTGTATGTGATCATATCAAAGGATTGAATTTTTTTTATCAGTGTAGATAGGTTCAACTGGGCCTGATTGATGATTTTCCAATGTGAGGCCAAATAAGATCTGATGTGAAAGTAGTAGTGAATATTTTCGGATCACAAATATAGGATTATGGAAAATTCTGATCCACATTGTGTGTAATCCTATATTACATGGTGTGTGGGTCCCTCCTAGTGGTGGTGGGTTTTTAGAGAAATTTATGTATCACATTGTGTTTGAACCAAATCTCTCAGAATTTATTCTCTAACTAATGAACTCTTCATATACCATAGAAGAACATGGACATTTAGTGGACTATATGTGTTTCCTACACATTGTGTACTCCCCCACATGGACATGTCCTGTGCCAAGTACATGGGTTATGCCATGTACGGATACATGGTCACATATACGTTGGAAAAAGCCATGTAAATTCACACTAGAAGAGTACGTGAGTATGTTATATACCATATACTTCCACATGAACATAGCTTTATGACATGGGTCATTTACATGGGTAGGACCCTTGGTCAATGGACATGGTGTTTTTCCACTACAATGAATCATTTACTCTTTAATATGTGTCATAGATCCCTTTTCCATTGTATGTTGGGTATATATTGTTAGGTTATTTTCCACTTATATTTTCCCTAATGGTCAGTAAGAATCATCTCTTTCTCCATGGACAATGATCTCTTTAGAAGTAATTATTGGATAGAGTTTTGAGAATCCCTCTGTGAGGACCTTTGTGAGATCCTCTATTCATCTTCATACCATAGGTGATGTTATTGGTATCTTCACGACCAATAATATGAAGGCATCAATACTTTACAAAATGGGTTAATCTAGATTGATTGGTTGGTACTACATCCTAGCCATGGTAGTGATCATCATCCGTTTATCATATAATATTTAGTCCTTCAGTGTGTACTTCTAATGATTAGACCTGATTATCACTACCTCTTCAATGTATGTTTTCAGTTCTATTAGACTCCATAGTGTGTTCTCATAGGGGTTAATTTTGGGAATCTTAAATATATAATCCCCAGCTAGTATACTAAAATTTTGACCCAATTCCAAACTGTGTGTCTTTGTTGAGTATATTTGCATAGTGTTTTCATATGTGTTGTATATATATACCAATATAGAGATGATTTTATCATAATTATATGTATTCTTTGGGGTTTTTGGGTTAACAACATTAAATTTGTGATAATTACACATATATATGATTTTCAATCATTTGTCATGTCTTCAGTAGACAATTGACCTTTTCAGAGAGTCCTATATAGACCAGGACAAGATGGTGCTTAGTAGGACCATATGTACTGAGGTGTCTTCTTACATATTTTTAAATTAGTTCCCACTACACAATTTTAGGATTGAAGAATGTTTTAGACTATTTTTAGTGGGCTTTTGTTTTGCCCTGTTCACTTTACTTTACCACATCTCATACTCTAGTTGAGATATTTAGATATATGAATGCATGGTTGTTCAATTGTTTTGCATTTCAGCATTGTATATGCCTAAATATTTGTTTAGGTGTCTTTGTATATAAACATAGGTTAAGGCCTCCCATGATAGTGAGACACCTTCTTGGTGCTAGTTGAAAACCCATGTCCTATTAAAGGTAGGATTAGGGTGTCATAGAATGAGACCCACTGGGATAGTTCTTGACATGGAGCGTGAGAAATTAATTTTGGTTGTCTACCACTTTGAAGGATAGTTATCTTAATTGTTGAATCTTATCAAGAATACAAGTAAACATTCGGAAATTTACTATATGGTTTTTAATGAGTTCAACTAATTATTTTCCAATAAGCACATCCCCAGTATTCATTGTATAAATATTGAGATATAGTTTCTTGAGATAGAGAAAATGGTTGATGAATTTATCTGAATCTATGAGAAACATTTACAATACATGTGAGGTACTCTTCATTTATTAAAATATAAACTGCTAGAATGATTTATCGATTCTTATTTTTCATAAAACTATATCTCTAAAGGTAATTATCCACAAGTGACCTTAGTAGATACGATGTGAATTTTCAATGTGATATAAGAGTGTAAATTGAGGATTAATATAGATATCAGGCTCATGGTTTTTATAATAATTGAAAATGTAGGGTGAAAAAATAATATAAGACACATGGAGAGAATAAAATAACCTTTACTTTGTGCTTTATTTGATGGAAGATACATAGATGAAATTTTGTAAAGGCAACAAATAAATGTTTTATGTGTGGAAAGGAAGGAAATTTGGAGACATAATTTCAATGGGATGGGTAGAACATAGATAATGATACAAATAATGATTAATATCTAAACAATAATCCTCCAACGAATCAATGTTTCAATTTCAAAGAGTTTATGAATTATGAAAACATGTACTCAACTCTAAGGGTTAATATTGAAGATTGATCCAACAACATCTGATGACAATGAAAAAGGGAATGTTTATTTAATCATGATGGTGGAAGTGAATCAGGATAACTAGGGAACACTAATACTCCCCTCCATTCATGGGAATTTCATCTTTGATTTTGTATGAATGAGTCCAATGAAAATATTAGTGTTCACAATTTATTGATATTTCAGGTGATTATCCCCCTCTACCAAAATTTAGGAATAACGTTATGAAATTTGATATTCTATTAGTATATCATTGGACATGGTATTTCAATACAATTTTTTATTGGATAGGATATTATTTAATTAAAAAATAGTGATTTATCTTTTGGAAGATTTTTTGTATCTAGGTAATATTAACATAAGAGTTATGGATACCATCATGGTTTTTGGGATTATTTTTGATCAAAAGTGAAAAGTTTCTAACACACCTTTTTTAGTTTTAGGTGATATATGATTATCTAGATTAGGCATATATTTATTTAAATTTACTGAAACTAAGAACTATGGTTTTATATATAGTGAAAATTTTATCTATGGAGGAATGTATTTACACTTTTTGGACATAATAATAATGGTATTGGTTACATTTAGGATTTTTCATATCATTTATTTTGAGATAATTATAGGTTATAGTCGATCATTTTACAATGTAAGAACACTTAATTTATATCTTAAAATATTTTTTAATAAATCCACATTCCATAGGATACATTACTGAAGTGTTAATGTTGTATGAAACACTACATTGAATTTTATTTTATTTCCTTCTAGGGTTTATAATTATGTTTTGGTAATGTATTTAGAGTTATTGATACACATATGAGTTTCATAACTAAATTTCATCCTCATATAGATATTTAGTTTTAGATAATAATTCAAAACCTATATGATATTCTATGTTATTTTTCAATGGATTCTTAAAGTAGTTTTAATGTTCACCTTCCTCAAGATGATTTGTCATGAAAAAATATCTTTCACTCAATCATTCCAAGGGATATTTTGGAATCCTTTTATATAATTATGTTTATAACTCCAACATTCTATAATTTTGTTTTATAATGAATGTTATTGTAACCAAAGAATGATGACTAGATGGAATATAAGGTTAGAGACATTCATCTAATTATAACAACTACACATTGTTACCAAAAATGTTATACGGATAGTCGTCAACATGATCTATAATTTGGAGTTGGTAAGAATTTATTTCAATGAATTCCTATTTTGAATAAAGAATATAAAACTAATCCTGAGGTATATCAGTCCCATTGAAATGATTTATCGTATCAAGACAATATCTTATAATGTGTTCTATGTATAACTCTTGAGGAAGTATATACCATATCCATCACATCTACTAAACTCAGTGGTCATACCATTGGACCATTATATTTCTTATGTGGAAAAAAATACATGTGATTTCGGAATGAATAGATAATGTTATATGAAACAATACCACTTAAATATTAAATGTTTTATTGGGAAAACAATACAATTTTAGGAAGCTATGTTGGAACATGAGGATTTGATGTGAAAGAAGTATCCTCATTTGTTTGTTTTGGGGAGATGCATTTGGAGGGAAAATTTAATATTATGTGGGGTATAATTTATCACCTATTGTCTTTATAAATAAATTAAAAAATAGATACGCTACATTACATGAAAACCCATGTTAATCTTTTGTTACATGCAATACTGGGTAAGCATGCATTATGCGCCACACTATGCATTAACAAAACCATGGTATAATATTAGTATAATAATTTCAACTTGATCATTAAAACATTTCCATCAAACATAGATAAATGAATAGTAATGAAATTTTTTAAAATTAAAATAATAATTTTCAAATGTAATGAAGTATTTTGATAAACAAATTACTTAATTTTTCATAAAGTCATTTTATGTTTAGAAAATTCTATTTTCTTGAAAAATTCGGGATATTCCGTTTTATATACATTATTAAATTAATGTTTAATAATTTTAGAAAATTAATATGACGGATTAAACGTAATTTTTTAAATCAACATATTGAAATTAGTTTAGGGTCATTTTTTGGATTTTTCTGAATAGTTTCATTGTAGTATGAATGGTGAAAATTCTAAATTTCAATTGAAAAATGCATTTTCTTAATTTTTTTTATAATGTTAATTAATACTCATAATTTGATTAAAATAAAAAAACTGTCAATTATAAATCCACTAATACAATTTTGGTAACTTCTATATATTTTATTTTGAAATTGTATTTAAAAAACATTATAAGATGTTATAAATTTTCTCTTTAAAACCCTACTTTGTCATCGTGTCTATGAGAATAATTTTCAATTAAAATTTTCTAATTTAGATATAAGAATTTGAAAAAATGGATTCCATATTTGTAATTATTGTAATTTTTATTATCTAATAAGATAAATTAATTATTGATTAAAATATATAGTGAAACTAGTAATAATTATTTATCACGGTTAAGCTATAGATGGGTTTACTGAGGGGTAAAACTAAAAAACGAGGGTCAAGAATAACATACAATACACAAATAAATAAATTTTACAATATCCTATACTCATTCTGGAATCCTTTTTCTAGACATAATTCAATTATATGAAGGGTATTGGTGTAAATATATAGAGGATACCCAAGGAATACGTAACATTTATCAATAATTAGTTTTGTTTTATTTCAACCTACAACTCCAAATATTTAATTTATAACATAATAATATATCAACCTAATTATTTTACAAATTATAGAATTTCATATGTTACTTTAATGACCTATAACCATATCCACTTCCATTTAAAGACCGAAAATTTATATATATATTTTTAAATTATTTTGGATTATTATGAGTCTACAAAAATTTACGACACATCATTCTGAGGCCTGGTGTGCCCAAAACGAAATTTTCAACATTTTTAAGGTATGTTTAGTAAACGTGCGAGCGGGAATTTCTTCCATTTGAACCATTTCACAATATTGAAATCCAAATGCACTATTGTATTCATAGTGCCAGAATTCATTAAAGGGAGGCATAACTTCGACCAAAGTAGGTCGAGAAAAAAAGGTAGTTTTACAGACTTTTTGAAAGAATAATATAATAAAATAATTTGTTATTTTATTTTTATATATTCACTTGAGTGATAGTGGAAGGTACCATGGAGGTGGTTTGGCATTTAATGAGGGAAAATAAATTCCGGATTACACATTTATTGTGTAAGCACCCCTCATTTAATTAATGTGGTTCATTAATTACACAAATTAGTGAACCTTTAATTTAAAAGAGGATTAATCTATTAACTCATCCTTTGGGATTTTAAAAACATTAGAAAAGAGAGAGTGTGGTAAGATATTGTGGGAGATCTTTGACCAAGAACCATCAATCAACCCTTCCAACAATGAATGGAGACTTGGATGACATCATTGGGGAAAACGATCTGGGAACGATAAACTCCTATGACATAAACAAATGTGGATCCTTCTTCCACAACCATGATATCTCTTATGAATCGAATGTAGGGGTTTTTGTTTAAATACATTTGAATTGTTTTCAATATATCATTCTTCATAAATATGAGGAACACAGATTAACCAAAAATGAGTGAATCTGTGATTCTTACGAATCTACGGGTGGATTATATGAGAATTATTGAACGGGTTTTTAATTTATCTTTTGATGATTTGATTACAACACCCTTGTTAAATTGCTAACATGGATGGTGCGAGCAAACCCAATAAGGCCCAGACCCTCCGCCATATATTTATTTGTCACGTTCTTCTTGGGAAAATGTTTAATTCGATGAAAACTTGAATCTTGGAGCCACTCAGTGATGATGTCATCCCATGAGGCCCATATGTGCAAAGGGTATAGAAAACAGACCACCGGTGTTCAACTGATGACCCACAGAAGACCCGTCAGCGTGGCCTCAGTGGCTAACGGTGGTTGTTGGCTCTCACCAGCCATAGAGGAAGGAAACGCCTAATGTTGTTGTGGTAGATATCTGGGGTGGTTGGCCCTTGGACGACCAAATTGGTAGCGGGCGACAGAACATCATGCGCCGAAGAGGGAGGCCATGGCTTCGAGCACTGACAGAGGGGGACCCAGGGCCCGCAATCCCACTGAAATAGGATCCTACACAATGTGGCGCTGCTGTAGAAAACCAAATAGAAAAATGACCATTTAGGAGGGGATCCGACCCCCATGAGGCCTGGTTGGCCGCACCCAGCTCGCTGGGGTCGGGCCGGTCCATGGCCCAGTGAGCCAAGCCCACCGTAGCCCAGCTCAATTGGGCAGGCCTAGATGGTTCATGAAAGATAGGGTTGAACCAATATGGGGTCGGGTCAACCCAATCTGGGTCAGATAAGACTATGTCTGGGTGGGTCTGGTCGGACTGGACACATACCCTTTTCGACATAGTTTCTCTTAAATGGTCATGTCTCACAAACCAGAAGTCTGTTTGACAAACCATCTGTGGAAATGGAATCCTTGGAATATGAAGGTCATTTTCAAATACTCCACATGATTTTTGTCGAAATTTGGGGTTCGGTGGGGTTGGATTGAACCTGAATCCAGTCGGGCCCTCATTACTAAAACACTTATAACTCACTGATCGGGTATCCGATTGACAAACCGTCAATCACATTGGAACCCTTACTACATGGAGGTCCTTCGGGTTTACCTTTTGTTGAAAATCATAGAAGTTGAGGCACGACCAATATCTTGAGGGGAATATTCTACAGAACTCAAGTGCACCGAGTGTGGGAAATAATGTGGCTGGTTGTCATTTAGAGAGAGACCCTGTCTGTATCAACATCATAGAGACCCTTTGTGGATCAGAATCCTAGCGACCCTATGTGTATCTGCTTTGAATGAACTAATGAGGAACATCCTTATATCATCCCATCATGGATTAGGGAAATACGACCCTATTTAGATCGACAATGGAACAACTTCTTCAAAGTTCAGCTGTGGAACATTCTAATGAAATAAAATGATATAGCGTAAGACTAATCATATTTATTCGTGATATCTTTGTTGTATACCTAGTGTAACCAGAATTTATTTTGTTATTTTGTGTTTAGTTCATGTTATGTGTTTTTCCATTATGGAATTCTAGGAGACCTTTGGGGGTCTCGAGGTCCCTACTGTGTATTGTAATACTAAACCATGCATTGGCTTCTCCCTCACCTTACCAGGTATTTTGCAGATGACGAGTAGCTTGGCAGAGACATTAGGGATCTAGGACCACGTAGTACATGGAGTTGACTGTTTGACGTAGAGAGATGCAAAGACAAGTTTTACCTACCCTTTAGGATTGATCCTTGGTAGATGCTATCAGGAGATATTATTTGTTGTAGATGTATCTTTCAGTTGAGATTCTATTCCATCCCCATTAATTTTAGTACACACTTTTACTAAATCTATTATATTTCATGGTATTCATCTTTTCATGTTCTTGGTTTTAGTCTTCGTAGGATTAAAGGCCACACCTTTCCAATTTTAGGTAAATGACTTTCCAGGGATAGTCACCAACCCCTAGACTATGAAACGTGGGATTGGGGTAGTCACCAGACATGCCGTAGTGGATGAGTAGTGATAAAGTGGTATCAGAATATTAAGTTCAACCAAAGAACTAGGGCTCTGATAAATCCAATGGATCAATATTTTTAAGTAGTTAGAGTGCGGATTTTAGTTCGAGGAGTCTAGTGTTGGTGCGGTGGCTAACATATCCATACACTAGGACACTGAATTTTGATTTCTGACTCAGTTGACAAAAACCCTAATTGCGTGTGTCTTGGGAATGTTTTACTTTTGATCTCTTTTGAGTCATATCACCAGGTATAACTTATTGACGGTGGAACAACAATTTCTATTCAGGATGCCTCCACATAAAAATCTAGCCATGATTCCAAATATAGGTCACGATGACAGCCCACCGAGAGATGAGGCCTTGGTGCATGGACATCTAACAGTGATGGAACCTTCGGGTGGGGAACCAACAACACCACTACCTATTGTTCAACAGTTTCCACTAGCACTAGTAGCGGATGGTGCTGGACGACTAATCATGCTACACGAGTTCCAGTGGTAGATTCCTCTGATATTTTTATGCAATATGGATCCACAGGAAGCTGAGGAATGGATGGATGTTGTGGTTAAAATTTTCGGCATAGTTGGGACACAAGACGAGGATATGGTTATCCAATATGCTAGTGTTTTCTAGGGAATGAAAGGGAGATGGGGATCCAAAGAATCTAGTTACATGACAAGGCTACCCTCAACTGGATGGAATTCAAGAGCCAAATTTGGGATGCATTCATTCCAGTGACACTATGCTCTGTGCGTATTCAGTTACTCTTACTCTTAAAGCATGGTAGCCCGACAGTAGCCCAGTACTCAGCAAGATTCACTGACCTCACACCCTACTACACCGAAACAGTATGAGATCCTTTCATCAAGGCTTGGAACGTCGATCAGGGTCTCCGGCAGGGGATCAAGGCGTCAATTATATCACCCAATATCCAGATGCACGCTGGAGTACTTGAGTGGGCATTATTGGTGTAGAGCATCCATGTTGAGAAGGAACTAATGGTGAGTGCCACCACCGGACGATATCTTGCTGATCTATCTATAGCAGACAATAGGCAGAATACATAGAGGTCTAAGAGATCTAGGTTGTCTAGAGGTTGACCCAATGATATAGGTTCGGAGGTGCCAAGATCACGTGGTAGAGCAGGCCTGTGGAGTCTTAGATTGTGCTTCACGTGCGGCGATAAGGGCCACATGGCTCACAACTTCATGACACGTCGTATCGATGATCAGTAGATAGTCGAGGGACCAATGAGTCATATTCAGAGATTAAAGAGATGAAGTCCACATGGAAGAAGACTTAGTAGAGGAGTAAGTCATGAAACTGGCGGTGGGCGGAGATTTGAGGTTCTTCAGCCACCACCTCTATGTGGTCCATCCGGACCTCTGGTATGAAGCTGATAAGGATGATCTCAACTTCAGGTAGCTAAGGACTATGACCACACTGCTCCAGAGATGATGACAGGTACGATCTATGTCTACTCCACCCTTTCTATAGTACTTATAGACATAGGTTCCACTCACTCATTCATTGACAAAACTATCATTTGGAGCTCGTAGATTCTGGTATAGAAATTTCATCGATCATTTTGATTGGACACTCAAATGAGAGATGATTTGATGATTAAAAACTATTCTGGTAGTGTGAGATTAATTTAGGAGGAGATAGATTTGGTTGGGATCTCATAGTAGCAATGTCGAGGCCATATTATGATTTCTTGGTTATGGATTGGTTATCCACTGTCCATGCTTAGATTGACTGTTTGAGGTGAAAAGTGTGGTGTGTCTACGAGGATGTTACCAGGTTTTCCTTCACAAGTGAGAAGGGGACCTTTGTAGCTCAGGAAAGACATTCCCGGAGGAGGGTGCAGCCGATCACACATAAATTTTCTATCATATCTATCAGAGAATCTATCCAAAGAAGTCTGGGAAATCCTATAGTGATGGAGAAGTATGATGATGTTTATCCTGAGGATGTTTCGAGACTTCATCATTTAGAGAGGTAGACTTATACATCGTCTTATACCCCAAGATGGAACCGATATCTACACCAGCATATCAGATGGAACCAACAGAGCTTCATGAGTTGTGGGTACAGTTGGAAGACTTTTAAAGGAAGGGATTTATAAGGTCCAAGGTTTCTTCATGGGAAGCCCTGATTTTGTTTTCCTCAAAGTAATATTGGTGTTTGAGGCTTTGTGTGGACTATCGGTGCCTGAACTAGGTGATCGTGAAGAACAATTATCATCTTCCAAGGATCAATGATCATTTCGACTAGCTGAAGGGAGAACTATGGTTTTCGAAGATATAGCTCAGATTAGGCTACCATCAGCTCATGGTATGGTGATGAGGTTGTACTGAACACAACCATCAGATGTCGGTATGTCCCTTATGAGTTCTTGGTAAAGATGATCTATGTGACCAACACTCTAGAGGTTTTCATGGGACTCGTGAACAGGATCATCCAGCCTTACCTCAACCGCATCATGGTTGTCTTCATTGATGACATCTTGGTGTACTCAGCAATGGAGGAGGACCACGCCACACTACTCCAGATGTCTCTGAATACACTCCGAGAGAACCATAATAATGGAAATCTCATTAAGTTCGAGTTCTAGATATGGGAAGTCCTCTTCTTAGGTCACGTTATCTCAAAGGCTAGATTTGCAGTGGATCTGAAGAAGATAAAGGTAGTGCTAGTTGGAGAGCCACCCAAGTGTGTGACCGAGGTGCGATGTTTCCTTGGATTGGATGGGTACTACCTGAGATTTTTAATTTACTTCTCCAGGGTATGGGAACCCTTTTCAGATTTGAAGAAAAAGGGGAAGCCTTTATTACAGACCAAGATGTGCCAACTGAGTTTCCATGAGTTGAGGAGGAGATTGAAGTGGGGTCCCATTTAGAGGCTACCAGAAGAGGAAATTCCATATATATTTTTCTGTGATAAATCAAGGATTGGACTAGGTTGATTTCTGATATAGGAAAGATCAGTAAATTTTAACAACTCACAACAGCTAATAAAACATTAGTAGAACAACACTAGCCATGAACTGGAGTTAGCAACAGTATTCTTCACCTTGAATATGTGCAGAAACTACATTATTAGAGAATAGTTTGATGTCTACTCTGATCATAAGAGTTTTAGGTATATCTTCTCACAGAAGAATATGAAACTGAGACAATGATGATGGATGGTGTTCCACCAATACTATGACTTTGAGATAGTATACACTCATGTGAAAGAGAACGTAGTATCAAACACACTCAACATGAGATCTAGTCAACAGTTGCTGAGTAAGGAGAACGAAAAGCTAGCCACGTTGCAGATATCCTATGTGGATATAGATGGAGTAGCTTAACTCATGTTTATTACTTTAACTACGAAACTTCTTCAGCAAGTTCGATAGTTACATATTGATGATGATTACTGAATGGACCGACGTGCTTAGATATCCTTCAGTTTAGTTTCATGAATGATTCTTCAAATGTGTGGATCACGTAGTTATCATCATAGGACGCACCATTGTACTAGTGACGATATGAGAGGATGTATTGAGGGAGTTTCACACATCGACTTTGGCAGTACAGCCTAGAGCGGCGAAGATATACCAGGACCTCCAGCATTATTCATGGTGTCCAGGGATGAAGAAAGTAGTGGTAGGTTTCATATCATGATTCCTCTCTTGCCATCTTATGAAGGATGAGCATCAGGTTCTAGCAAGTTTTGCGCAGCCACTATAGGTACCATAGTGGAAGTTGGATGGTATCTCCATGAACTTCATGATAAGAATACCACAAACGTCAAGGGGCCATGATTCCATCTGGGTGATCATTGACTGACTCAACATGTTGGACCAATTCCTACAAATCAAATAGTAGGGATAAATATAGGTCTTGGGATGTATCTATGTACATGGGATTGCAGGACATCATGGGTTTCCATCGACAATCCCCTCAGATTTCGATGATCGTTTTAGTACATACTTGTTGATGGTATTATAGGTGGAATTAAAGACTCAGCTTTGCTTGAGCAGCGCCTTTCACCCTCAGACAAATTGTTAGACGGAGTGGACCATACAGACACTCGAGGTGAGGCCTTATGCTTGTGTCCTTGATTTTGGCCGTAGTTGGGAGGATCACCTAGCACTGGTGGAGTTCTCTTACAATAACAATTATCACTCCACCATCGACATGACGTCGTTTGAGGCCTTGTATTGGAAACCATGAAGATCACCTATATGCTAAACACAACCAAGGGAGTCCGCACTTATTGTCCAAATTTGGTGAGGGATACCACTGATGTAATGGCCCGTACCTCTCCGACCCATTCCTTTGTCAAAAAGAACGTCAAGATGTGTTCTGGAGGGTAAAATGGAAATTTCCCACACTTTCCAGAATTTTGAAACTACACGCTGTGTAGTTTGAGTTCACACCGTGTACCCCCTTCCCAGGTATACCCTGTGTTGCAGACCGTGTCCTTGCTTTGTGGAATAATGGGTGCACGCTGTGTGTCCAGTTCTACACGCCGTGTAGTCCTTCCCCGTGTACGCGTTACCAGTCAACGGCTGTGTACCGTGTTGGAGCCGTGTCCTTGCCGTGTGCAATAAATGAGTACACGCCGTGTGTCCAAACTACATGACATGTAGTCCTTCCCCGCGTATGTTTTACCCTCAAACCGTGTGTTTACCAGTCAACGGTGGCAGAGCGATGTTGGAAGCCGTGTGGAGACCATGTGAAAGAACCGAGTACACGCCTTGTACCATAAATTACATGCCGTGTACTTTTTCTTTTCACGCCTATAAATGGAGGGGTCCCCTCCTCCTTTCAACTCGCCCCTCTCTTATCCTCTCCTTCGAGAAGAGCTCTCTCAAGAGACTTGAAGGCTCCTCCTTCCATTACATCTTCGTCCAAGCTCTGATTTACGATCCGTCAGCGGCCACAGGATCGTAACGATCAGGCGGAGCTTCCGAGCATGGGTAAGTTGTCTTTCCTTCTGCCTTTCATTTCTTACTTCCAACCGAGGATGTTTTTCCAGGACCCAATAGAGGTGACAGAAGCCAACAGACATCTTCTAAGGTTGATCCAGGGGAGCATTGCGATCAAGAACCTGTTGAGGTAGGGATTTTACCTTCATCTCTCTAATTTGTATATCATGTGGGGTGGGTGTTCTCTTGTTTACGTGAAACACTTTTAAACCAGTTTAATGAAGATACTAATGGGCTTATAGAATGGGGATGGGAATTTGTTATTGTTGTTACTTTATATCATGTGATATTATGTTGTGAATTGAATGAGCTTCTACCTACTGAAAATCATGGTCGTTGGGGGCCTTTTCTTACGCAATTAAATGTTGCACTCTCCTTCTGGATTTTCTTATGGATGAAAACTTTGTGGAATGTGGGAATTAGTAAATCATGTAAAGTTGGCTGTTAAAATCTGGAACCCTTGTGTGACCACCCCAATTAAAACAAAATGGAATAATGAACATGTGGGTGTTGGCTTAGTTACGTGACATGTGATGGGGGTGTTTTGTGGGTTGTTGTGGATCGGGTGAGCAGCGGGGCTGCGATTGACTTGGTTGTGGGTTGGTGTGAATGTTGTGTTGGTAACGGATAGTGGGGCTGCAATATATGGTATTAAAGGGATGATGATGTGTGGTTTCAGTGCGGTTGTGGTTATGGAGGTTGGAAACGGGGCTGTAGGGTTGGGTTTTCATGTGAACGAACTATGGGTTGTGATTAATAAATAAAAGTGTAAGAGTTAATGAATGGAGGGGCGTTGTAATGAAATGGAAATAATAATATATGGGGTTGTTTGGTTGATAAGAGGGACTTTGTTGTGCTGCTTATGTTTTCCTAACTTGTTTTGTGGATGGCAGGGATGTGTTTTACGAACACGATTTGTGTGGTTAGTTGTGGATAGTTTCCCAGTAGTTAAGGAACTAAATAAATATTTCTACTAAAATGTGAAAACCTAAAGGGGGTTGGGTTTGTTTGTTATATGCATGCTTCGTAGTAGTAGTGTCGAGGCACGTGTTTAGTTTCTCTTTTTAGAATCCATAGGTTGGACTATGATGTTGGTATATATATATATATGTATCTTTTGTGTTTTATCGCACCCCACCCATGTTGAGCACTTAGTGCTGAACACACCCATTTCAGGGGAGAGGGTGTTTTTCCCTTAGTTACTAGCTCTTTCGTACTCCTTCTCTCCTAGGTTGTGATGGCTTGAGGCGACCTTACACCTAAGACTCTTCGGGTATGTTTCGATTGGGGTGGCTTTTTCCCAAGACTCTTCGGGCATGTTCTACTATTTCCCAAGAATCTTCGGGATGATGCCCAGGTGTGTGTGGGCAGGATACATGGTTGTGAGGCCCAGGTGTGTGCGGGTGGGATATGTGGTTGTGAGGCCCAGGTGTGTGCGGGCGGGATACGTGGTTGTGAGGCCCAGGTGTGTGCGGGCGGGATACGTGGTTTTGAGGCCCAGGTGTGTGCGGGCGGGGAGAGTGTGGCAGTGTCAGGATGTTCGTCATTAGGAAGAGCAGCTAACTAAAGGGAAATGGTGCGGGGTACCCAATACTCTTGTTTCTGATATACTAATACCTTTTGTGCTTGTGTTTTTGGTGAGTGTGGCTAGTGAGGTTGGGTGGATATAACTCCTTGATAGGGTTCTTCTGTTGTTCTCACTGGACATTAAGATGTCTCCCCACTTGTGAAAGAGAGCTTTAGGATTCCCTACTGAGTATACCTGTATGGTCACCCTATGTTTACATTCAGGTTTCCAGGAGGACTAATAGGGACATGTGGGACCCTACTAGTAGGACAGTTGGAGTTGTTGCTGTTGTTGTACCTTTTTTTTCTTTCAGTATTGTACTATGAGTTTTCATGTACTTGTACCTTGTTATAAACTGTTTAAAAATGCATGTGGGCTTGGTTTGGGTTTATTTATATACACTTTTTTCTTTTCCTTTTGGGTGGTCGACTTGTCCTATTTCCCAATCCTAAATAATAATTAAAAGGGTAATGCCTCCCACATTTGTGAAAACTCATACCCTTGGTGCTAGTCGCCAACCCAGGGCCTACTGGAGGTGGGACTTGGGGGTCATTATCTCTCTTTCACCATTGCCAGCTCAGGAGGGGAATCTTTGGTGGGAGGGGTCATGAAAGAATGGAATCATAGGTGATGGTTGAGAGATAGGATGGAGTCTGGAGTTAGGCACAGTGATGATTGCATGGGATGGTAGGGAAACAATGTTAGTTAATCTTGGTGCGTGACATAGGCCAGGGAAGACTAGTTAGGACACAAGATTTTAGGTCCCCCTGTTATCCGATGCAAGGACTCTGAGCCTACCGAACGACCAAGTGAGACCACATTGATTTCAGGGTAGATACCCTAGGGAAGGTACATGCATCATCATGATTGTGTTTTACTTGATTTGGGTGTTATGGGAAATAAATTGAAATAGTGTGATAAAATAAAACCTTGAGAAATTTCCTTGCTACTTGGGCTTAGGAAAACCTTGTTTACCATAGAGCTATGGCACCTGGACGTCATCCCTGGGTGGCTCAGACGGCTGAGGCCCAGCAGATCCAGGCGGTCGATCAGTTGAGGATAGACCAAGTGGAGGAAGATAGCTAGTGGCAGAAGACTCTATGTTCTTTCCAGCGGTAAACCCTCAAGAAGGACGAGGGTAGTAATTTAGATATAGAGATGGAGGTGTGGCTTGAGGGGCTAGGGATCGCTTTTACCTTGATTCGTGCTTTGAGGGAGTACTGGGTCCCCCTAGCAGTTAGTCAGCTGAGAGGTGCGGTGTGACAGTGGTGGACGCTCTACCTCAGAGAGAGGGTAGAGGCAGAGGTTCCATGGGCTGACTTTGAGAAGGAATTCCGAGAGGAATTCCTTTCTTCCATGATCAAGGCGGAGAAGCGGAAGGAGTTACTCTCCCTTCAGCAGGGGAGTATGTCAGTACGAGAGCTAGGGATCAAGTTCAAGGATCTTCTGTGCTTTGCTCCTAAACTCTTTTCAAATGAGGAGTCTCGGGTGAGACGTTTGGAGGAGGCGCTTCGTCATTATCTTCAGTATGATGTCCCCCCTTCACCCTTTCGACGTACTTGGCGGTACAGAAGAAGGAAGAGTTTGTAGAGAGGATGCACTCGCTGGGAGGTGCACCCCGAGAGGGGATCCAGCCAGGCTCGTCGAAGGGGAAGGCGATCAACAGCAGGTCTCCTACGACAGGACCTTCTAGTTTCAGGCCAGTAGGGAGCAGGCCCCAGCAGTTCCAGTTCAGATATTCGGGTCCTCGTCCCTTTTTCATGAGCCCAATACCAAAGTTTTGTTCTTGTGGAGGTTTCAGGCATGTTCAGAGTCGGTGCCCGACCCAAGATCAGTATGGTGGAGATGGATAGGTTCAACGCTCGCCTCAGCAGCACCAGTCACAGGAAAGACCCTTCCAGCAGCAACATGCTCTAGTCCGTCTGAGGGGAGATGGAGCAGGTGGTGTCCAGCCACAAGGAGTTCCTCATGGATCCCAATCGGGACGTGGTCAAGGAGGTAGACGTTAACAGAGAGGCAGAGGAGATGGGCGCGGATAGTTGCATGCATCAGAGGTAGCTTCTCAAGAAGGACCAGGGATCGATAGAGATGTGTTTGGGTTCTCTTGAATGATCTCCTTTATGTTTCGTTGGGATCATTACACTCGATTTTTGGAACTCTTTTGCTCATTCTTTGGGCCTGGACCTTGTTTTTGTGAGTTTATAATGCTATGTCGTTTCCCGATTTTCATTAAATGTTTGTGAAGATCCCTATCATGTGGGGAGGTGAAGACCTAATCCTTAATCGAGACGCATTAATATGGATGCGATTAAACCCGTGCAGGTGAGTCAGTGCCGCCTAAAGCGGATAATATCTCGACATGGGAGAAGGAATTTTCCATGCCATGTGTCCGGGCAGTGTGTGGGATGTACGGTGTTCGGGGCAGTATAAGTTGGAAAATCTTAATATATGGAAGTGGGAAGGCCCATCCCTTAATCGAGACACATTAATGCGGATGCGATTAAACCCGTGCAGGTGAGTCAGTGCCGCCTAAAGCGGATAATATCTTGACATAGGAGAGGGAATTCCTAACTCATATGATTAGGGTTGTTGGTTGGGTTCCTCTTATAATGAGAACCCTAAGATGTATCTTGTTGGGTTTTCTCTGGGTTGGTTTTTGAATTCTCGGGGATGAGAATGTTTTAAGAGGTATCTGATGTAATGGCCTAGACGTCTTTGGCCCATTCCTTTGTCAAAAATAAGGTCAAGAAGTGTTTTGGAGGGTAAAATGGTATTTTCCCACACCTTCCAGATTTTTGAAACTACATGCCATGTAGTTTTAGTACATGCAGTGTACCCCCTTCCTAGGTATACCCCAGGTTGCAGACAGTGTCCTTGCTGTGTGTAATAATGGGTGCACGCCGTGTGTCTAGTTCTACACGCCGTGTAGTCCTTCCCTGCGTACGCGTTACTAGTCAACGGTTGGGTACCGTGTTAGAGCCATTTCCTTGTCTTGTGCAATAAATGAGTACACGTTGTGTGTCCAAACTACACACTATGTAGTCCTTCCCCGCATATGTGTTACCCTCAAACCGTGTGTTGACTAGTAAACGGACGTAGAGTCGTGTTGGAAGATGCGTGGAGACCGTGTGAAAGAACCGAGTACACGCCGTGTACCATAAAGTACATGCCGTGTACTTTTTCTTTTCACGCCTATAAAAGGAGGTGTCCCCTCCTCCTTTCAACTCAACCCTCTCCTCTCCTCTCTTCTGAGTAGAGCTCTCTCAAGAGACTTAAAGGCTCTTCCTTCAATAACTTATTCGTCTGAGCTCCGATTTACGATCCGTCAGCGGCCACAGGATCATAACGTCGAGGTGGAGCTTCCGAGTCTAGGTCTGTTATCTTTCCTTCGGCCTTTCCTTTCCGACATCCAACCGAGGAGGTTTTTTCGGGACCTGACAAAGGTGACGGACGCCGACGAACGTCTTCTAAGTTTGATCAGGGGGAGCTTTACGATCAAGAACCAGTTGAGGTAGGGATTTTACCTTCATCTATCTAATTTGTGCATCATGAGGGGTGGGTGTTCCCTTGTTTAAGTGAAATACATTTGAACCTGTTTAATGAAGATAATAACTGTCTTATATAATGGGGATGGGAAGATGTGCTTTCTGTTACTTTATATCCTGTGATATTAGGTTGTTAATTGAATGAGATTCTACCTACTAAAAATCACGGTCGTTGGGGGAATTTTCTTACACAATTAAATGTTGCCCTCTCCTTCTGGATTTTCTTACAGATGGAAACATTGTGGAATGTGGGAATTGGTAAATCACGTAAAGTTGGCTGTTAAAATATGGAACCCTTGTGTAATCACCCCGGTTAAAACAAAATGGAATAATGAACATGTGGGTGTTGGATTAGTTACGTGACATGTGATGGGGGTGTTTTGTGGGTAGTTGTGGATCGGGTGAGCAGCAGGGCAGCAGTTGACTTGGTTGTGGGTTGGTGTGAATGTTGTGTTGGTAACGGACAGTGGGGCTGCAAGACATGGTATTAAAGGGATGATGATTTGTGGTTTCAGTGTGGTTGTGGTTATGGCGGTTGGCAGTGGGGCTGCAGGGTTGGGTTTTAATGTGAATGAACTATGGGTTGTGTTTAATAAATAAAAGTTGAAGAGTTAATGTATGGAGGGGCGTGGTAATGAAACAAAAATAATAATCAATGGGGTTGGGTGGTTGATAAGAGGGAATTTTTTGTGATGCTTATGTTTTCCAAACTTGTTTTGTGGATGGCAGGGATGTGTTTTAAGAACGATTGGTGTGGTTAGTTGTGGATAGTTTCCCAGTATTTAAGGAACTGAATATCTATTTCTACTGAAATGTGAAAACCTAAAGGGGGTTGGGTTTGTTTGTTATATGCATGCTTCGTAGTAGCAGTGTCAAGGAACGTGTTCCGTTTCTCTTTTTAGAATCCATATGTTGGGCTGTGAGGTTGATATATATATATATATATATATATATGTATCTTTTGTGTTTTATTGTACCCCACCCATGTTGAGCACATAGTGCCGAACACTCCCACGTCATCGGAGAGGGTGTTTTTCCCATAGTTGCTAGCTCTTTCCTGCTCCTTCTCCCCTAGGCTGTGATGGCTTGAGGCGACCTTACACGTAAGACTCTTCATGCAGGTTTCGATTGGGGTGGATTTAGCCCAAGACTCTTCGGGCAGGTTCTACTGTTTCCCAAGAATCTTCGGGATGAGGCCCAGGTGTGTGCGGGCGGGATACGTGGTTGTGAGGCCGAGGTTTGTGCGGGAAGGATATGTGGTTGTGAGGCCCAGGTGTGTGCGGGCAGGATACGTGGTTGTGAGGCCCAGGTGTGTGCGGGCGGGATACGTGGTTGTGAGGCCCATGTGTGTACCGGCGGGATACGTGGTTGCGAGGCCTAGGTGTGTGTGGGTGGGATACGTGGTTGTGAGGCCCAGGTGTGTGCGGGTGGGGAGAGTGTGGCTGCGTCAGGACGTTCGTCGTTAGGAAGACCAGCTAACTAAAGGGAAATGGTGAGGGGTACCCAATACTCTTGTTTCTGATATACAACAACCTATTGTGCTTGTGTTTTTGGTGACTGTGTTTGGTGTGGTTGGGTGGATAGAATTACTTTCTAAGTTTCTTCTGTTGTTCTCACAGGTCATTAGGATGTCTCCCCACTTTTGCACGAGAGATTTAGGTTTCCCTACTGTGTATACTTTTATGCTCACCCTACGTTTACTTTTAGGTTTCCAAGAGGACTACCAGGGCCGTGTGGGACCCTACAAGTCGGACAGTTGGAGTTGTTGCGGTTGTTGTAGCTTTGTTTTCATTCGGTACCGTACTTTCAGTTTTCTTGTACTTGTACCTTGTTATAAACTGTTTAAACATGCATATGGGCTTGGTTTGGTTTTATTTATATAAACTTGTTTCTTTTCCTTTTGGGTGGTTGACTTGTCCAATTTCCCGATCCTAAATAATAAAAAAGGGTAATGCCTCCCATATTTGCGAAAACTCATATCCTTGGTGCTAGTCGCCACCCCGGGGCCTACTGGAGGCGGGACTCGGGGGTCATTATCTCCCTTTCACCATTTCCAGGTCAAGAGGGGTATCTTTGGTGGGAGGGGGTCGTGACAAATGAGAAGGTGAAGATCATTCAGGATTGGATGAAGACTACCCATAGCAAGAAGAAGTTGTATGTTGATAGGAGACAGAGACTATTGGAGTTCGTGGAAGGGGACCATGTCTTCTTATAGGTCTCACCTCAACGAGGATTTCAGAGATTTGGCTGGGGAAGAAATCTATCTCTAAGGTTCATCAAACCATTACAATTTCTAATCAGAGTTGGAAATTTGGAATACACCATTTCTCTTCCCCCACAAATGCATCAAGTGTATAACGCATTCCACATGTCATAGCTGAGTTTGTACATGTGTGATCCATTGCATGTTATCGACTAGGGCGGGTTGAACATTGACGATGGGGAAAAATTCGGAGAGTTCTCGGTGGAGATAGAGGATTGATAGGAGAACGTCCTTTATAGGAGGTCGATTCCATTGGTATGAGTTTGATAGAAGCACAAAAACCTCCATTAGAGAAAATGGTAGTGGGGGGCTCAGATACATGCCCAGTACCCCCATTTTTCCCATGTTTTATTATAGATTTCAAAGACAAAAAGCCCTAAGGTGGGGAGAATGTAAAGACCCAGAAATTCCATATATGTTTTTAAATTATTTGAGATTATTAAGAATATAAGAGAATTAATGGAACATGATTCCATAGACCAGTGTTCTCAAAAAGGGAATTTTTAAATTTTTTATGGTACGTTCATTAGACATGCAAGCGGTAATTTATAACTTTTCAACTAGTTCTCAGAATTGAAATCTGAGGGCACCGTTGAATTTACATCACTGAGAATCATTTATGGGAGGCATAACATCGACCATAGTAGGTCATTTGAAAATGTTACTTTTATGAAATTTTTGAATGAAAATTAAAATAAAATAATATGTTATTATATTTTTCTATCACTTCTTGAGTGATTATAGTGGGGACCACAGAGGTGGTCAGGAATGTAATGAGTGACATTTAATTCCCAGTTACACATTGATTGTGTAACCACACCTTATTTAATTATTGTGGTTTATTAATTACACCAATTAATGAAAATTTAATTGAAAAATGGATTTATCTCTTAACTCATCCTTTGGAATTTTAAAAACATTAGCAAAGGTAGATGGTGGTGAGATATTGTGGGAGAACTCTAATGAAGAACCAATGATCAAAACATCCAATGATTAACAGTGACTTGTATAACATCGTTGGAGAAAATGATCAAGGATATAAAAACGTCAGTGGCTTCATTGAATGAGGATTCTCCTCCCACAACCACAACATCTTAAATGATTCTGAGGTATGGGATTTTGTTTATGTTCACATGAATTTGTTTCAATCAATAGTTCTTGAAAAACATGATGAACAGAGACTGACCAAAAATTAGTTAATTTGACATTCGTTGGAAACTACATGTGGCTAATGAGGTAATTATTGAATGTGGATTTAATTTTTCTTTTGATGATTTGATTACCACACCACTATTAAAATTCTAATGTGGAGGATGCGGGCCAACCAAAAAAGGAACAACCCTCCACCACTTTCAGATTTGTCAGGTTCATTGTGGGAGTGATTTGAAGTTGACTACGACTTGAATTTTGGATCCACAAAGTGATGGTAGCATCTCAGGAGGCCTGTAGGCCCAAATGGCAGAAACAATGGACCAATAGTGTTCGACTGGTGGCTATAAAAGCCACGATCACATAGAACCGCCACGGAGGGTGACAATGGAGGCTGGATCTTGCGAGCCACAGTGGAATGGGGCACCTGAAGGTGCTGTGGTAGATAGCAGGGGTAGGCGGACATTGGATGGCAACATTTTCTGCGATCGATGTACTGTCTCTTGCTATGGAAGGAGGATGCGGCTTTGAGTCACTAAGAAGGGGGACCCATGCCCCATGAGTCCCACTAATAGAGGAGGCGGTGCCACATGTTGTTGTCATTGCCAATAGAATAAAAAATTTCCATTCAAGAGGGGAGTCAACCACCGCATGGCCAGGTGGGTCGCACCCAGCCAAGGCGGGATGAGACAGTCCATGACACGGCTCACTCGGGCCGGCCCAGCTAGTTTTGTCCAGGCCGAGTCGGACCCGGGTCAGACCAGAACTAGGTCGGGTCGACTTGAATGGGATTGGATTGGGTTGGGTCGGTCTGACTGGGTCGGACCATACCCAAACCATTTTGACCTAGTTTCGCTTAAAAGGTCTTATCTCACAAACCATACATCCTTTCGACGTACTATATGTGGAACTAGAATCCTTGGATCATGAACGTCCATTTGTGTTACACCACCTTAGTATTGGAGAATGTTGGAGTATGGATGGGTTGAATGGATCATAAATGCAACTGAGCCTTTGGTACTAAAATACTTATAACTCACAGATCGAGAATCTGATTGAAGCATCATCTGTCACATTTGAAACCGTACGACAATGAATTCCATTGGCTAACTCTTCTATAGAACGTCATGGTGGTTATGTAATGACAGATATATTGAGGTTCAGATTATATGAAACTCAAGAACACTGAGTGAGATGAATCCTATGGCTAGATATCAATTAGAGAGAGACCCTTTGTGGATCAGATTCATAGAGACCCTGTGGGATTCATAATCCTTGCGACCCTGTGTGGATTAAAAGTGCGTGATCTGCTTAGGATTATCCTTAGAGTGGCCCATAGTGGATTACAAACCTATGACCCTGTGTGGGTCAATAATTTAACAACATCTTCATGGTTAAGTTGTGGAACATCCTAATAGAATAGAATGATATAGTTTAGGACTAATAATATTTATTCATGATCTCTGAGTAATAAACCGAGTGTAAGGTGATTTTATTTCATGATTTGTGTTAGAGGTAAGGATTTTTGCCATTTTCTTTGAGGAATTCAGGGAGACCTTTAAGGGTCTCGGGGTCTCTAATGGGTACTATTATACTCACCCCTGTAGGGGCTTTGCCCGCATCATGTTGTGTCTTTTGTAGGTGACGACAAGCTTGGATGAGACTTTAGGGAGCCAAGATCAAGAAGTACATGAAGGTGACTGGTTGACGTGGTGATCTATAGAGACGAGTTGTACCAACCCTTCAGGTAGGATCCTTGGTGGAAGATCTCAGGAGTTGTATTTTTTTGTAGTTTTATCATTCATTTGGGCTTGACTTCCATACCCTTTACATTAAGTACACACTTTTTCTACTGCAATTTTACTACTTATTTGGCATATTGTTGTGTTCTAGATTTTATTGATTACTTGCTTAAAGGGATTGTCTTCCCAATTTTAAAGAAATGCCTTTTCAGTTCTAGTTTCAAACCCATAGCCTATGGAAGGCATGCTTTGGAAGTCACAACCCAGGCCCCGAGGGATGAATTGTTACATTCCATCCAATTTATTAAAAAATAATCTTTCATGTGTATGGAAAACAATTTCCTCATGGAAGGATTCCATTCATTTCTCTATTAAAACTTCACAAAGATTGAAATAATAATTTATTTATTATTTGTTTAGGATATTTTTATATTTTTATATTTTTTAAATTATTATATAACATATAATATCATATTATTTAGTTATTTGTAACACGATAGTGTCACTTGTGTGTATTTATAAATACCACCTCACAAAGCGATGTGATTCATTCACCCATTACATAGAAGGTGAAAGTTATGTTTTAATAAAAATATGTAATTTTTATGATAAAAATGATTTATAACTGATAATATATCTTCTAAATTCATTTATTTTGATTTGATGATAAAATAGAATCATCATTCATTTGTATGTACACTCTACCATCTTCATGAATGATGTATTTCATTTTCTATCACTATGATTTATTTATTAATGTTAAAAAATTAAAATTACAATATATGATTTTTATATTATGGTTAAAATTGTGAATTTAATAAATGATTGATAAAATTTAGAGGATCAATAATAATGAAATTGATATATATATGATAAACAAAAAGGTTATTACAAAAATAGTTACATTAACTTGTAAATGTTAATAATTGGGTAATAAATGGTCATAATTAAATCATATATGTTATTATATATGTAATTATTTTCTCTTAATATATTTATATTTAATATGCAGGTTTTTTCAACTAGTAAATTGGAACTGGAGACATAAGGTGAGGGATTTATGGTCTCTCTTTTATTTCTTTAATACATATGAAAATTTACAACAAATTTATTATTTTTGTGTATATATTTCACTTTGACAGTTTATTTCATTAATTTAAATATTTTAATTATGTTTTGAGTTTTGTTTAAAGTTATTCTATAGTGGTATTTTTGTTTCAAATTTTAAAAAATAAGTATGGGATTTGAGTAGCACTTTTATTTTTCTGGGAGAAATAAAACATATTCACCAGTTGTTTATTTTATATTGTTTATATAAGAAACATTATTATATTTTATGAATAATATAATTAATCTTATATTAATTAAAAATACATGTTTGTATCTCTCTTTAATGGTGTTTATGGCTCGAAATTTACCAAATTACTAAAGGGTTTTTGCCTCAATTTTCCTTATATAAGACATAAAATTGTGATAGGAATCAATATTATTTTACGAGGTGTAGATATAGTCTCTTTAAAATACAATATCATAAATATATATTTTCTCATGAAATTTTCTGTTTTATTTAAAAATATTCCATCATGGGGATTTCATTACAGTGTTACCAAAGTGGTAATGATTTTTTGTCAGAATCTCATCATTTATTATGAATATTTGTGATTATGTTAATAATTATAAAATTTTATAATTCATATCTCAAAAACTCATTATTTTTCTTATTCTACAATTATTCATTATTTTCCCTTATAATAATACCATTTTCTACAATTTTTCCCATAAAAAATTTATGATTAGGTTTTTATGAAAACCCGACATTATTGATCTCTTCAATAGTAAAATCAGTTTTCCTATAATTTTTTTAAAAATAAATTTATTCAAAAATGTTTTAATATTCTTTTAAGATATACTAAATAAATTTGTTCCTATTTTTAAAATTTTCCATGTGTTTTTAAGTAATATTTATATCATTCTCTAAACAATTCTTGTTTGAATTTTACAAAAAATGTTAAATGAATATTTTTTTAATAAGTAGAT
The DNA here is from genome assembly GCA_963277665.1 of Viscum album. Classification (NCBI taxonomy): domain Eukaryota; kingdom Viridiplantae; phylum Streptophyta; class Magnoliopsida; order Santalales; family Viscaceae; genus Viscum; species Viscum album. The sequence goes on along the minus strand of OY728157.1, from coordinate 445,955,590 downwards.
CATAAACTATATTTATCGCTATCTTTACCACTAAAGGATGTCAATATTCCCTGTCATATTTGAATACATATATTCAGATAAAAAAATTCCTTAATATTTTGGATTTGTTGAGATTATAAATGAATTATTTCATAGAAAAATTGATTTTGAAAAATTTTCCTTTTTAATTATCGAATTTTTATGTAAGAAATTATATTTTTTCAAAGAAGAATATTTATTGATTTTTAAAGATTACATAAAATATTTTAAACTTTAATTTCAAAAAAAATATTTATAAATTTTTAATGTTTTAAAAAGTTAGTTAAAAAAATTACATTCCTCTTGAAACGATCCAGGTTATTTATATTTCAAAATAAATTTTCAATAAAAATTACACCCTTTGATTTATCTTATTATTTACTAGATATATGAACCAAAGACAAAATTATTATTCATTATATCATTAGTTTAAAATAAGAAGAAATTTATGAATCCTCTTTCAATTCAATGAGGTTTACAATGAAAATATTATTATGAAACTCATTTATTTTTCAACATGTTACACTTTGATGTAATAATGATTGGATTATGAAACCTTTCACTTTTCCTCAGATTATGATATGATAACTTTTTTGATGCCCATTTAATTTTAGGGGTTGTGATGTGATGAATGTTTTATAAAATTGTTTCACAAATATGTATGATTTTCAATATTTGATAGGAGGGACCTATGTCCCCCTCCAATGCATGGGGTATTGATTAATGTTAATGTATAGAAAGGGTATATAGGTGGCTCTCCCAAGCCTATATGAGGTCATCTCAATCCTAAAATAGGTATGTGGGTGGATATCACAATCCTAAAATGTTATTAATATCTTGGTAGGTATCCCTGGCATAATATTTTATTTTTATATGATTAAAAAACAAATCGATGTATTATAACAATGTTAAGCCCTTATGGATAATTTTATTTGATTCCCTTATGATTCATGTCTTATGATCTTCCAAAATTTATTTATTCACTCATGATTATGATATTTTTTATCTTCGATATTGTTTTAACATTTTATTATAATATTTATATAACCTCATACATAGGATATGCTTCTATATCTCCCTTTTTACCTTACTAAGAATGTCAGTTCACACTTTATTATTTTTTCTTCTGAATGATACGAACAATGGTTTAGGTCATGTATTCTGAAATGGAGTAATATATGATAATATATTTTAGGGATATGTTAATGAAATCTCTCCATATATTCATATTATGTAAATACTCTCCAAAGGAAATAATCTATTTTAGACCTTAAGTTTCTGTTTGTGTAAAGAATTGAATATTCATCTAAAAATATGTGATATCAATGTCTAAAAATCACGATTCACTTTAGTGGGTATTAAAGGAATGGTTAAGTTATCCTTTTGGAAGTATGATGTGAAAACATTAGTGAAATAAATATTATTATGCCTAATGATATGAATTGGGATTTTTATAATTATAATTCGAAGAATGAGTCAAATTAATATAAAATGTCCTATAATATTCGTAATGAATAGAGTGAGTGGTTTCTATGAAATTATATCTCTATTAGGACAAGAAATGTTGATGTGGATATATCATTGAGGTACTAAGAGAAATAACATTAAAAATAGTTTGTTGAGCTAAACATGATCTCCACCTGGTGCACAACAATGAACATTAATGCACACCTGGTTTGAAAATATCAGGGTATATTATTTGGATATTCACAGACTCATTATGAACCATCTTAATGGATTTAAATAGTTATTGAATATGTAATATCTAGGATAAACCTATGGAAGCATAGATTTAAAATTATGTGTGATGATTTAGACATCTTATAAGTGATTTATTATGATTTTTTGGTATTTTACTATGATTATTGTTTCTTAAACTACACATTCTTGTTTGTGTCAATGGTCGTAACCTGAAAGAACAATGTTGTTATAAAGTGTGATGAAAAAAGAAATAATTATCCCCCATAGAAAATATACATTATTGGGGCGAGAATGAAAAAAAAATTATGTCAATGTTCACACCAATTTATCAAGCAATGAATCATGTCAGACATTAAGATGAGAAAAAGTTGGAAATAATATTATATATTCCTTTAAGAGGTAACATACACCTTCTTTCAGCGTGATTTAGATCCAATAGATTATGATAAATTGATCTGCATCAATAAAAATCTATTTTTCATCCTCTTATGTTTTGATCATGACGCATTAAATTGGGTTATATACCATTTGGAAGTTAATGTAGATCCATAATGGAATCTTAGAATGAATACATGGAAACATGATGAAATGGACTACATAGTTTTGGATGAGTTCAAGTAATTATTTTTCAATAATTACATTCCTTGTATTCTTAATAAAAATATGTATATGGACTTTGTTCATTTAACATAAAATGAAGATGAATCTATTAGTACCTATAAGTAAAACATTTAAAGACTTTAAAGGTACACTTCATGTATCATTATCAAACATTAATGCAATGTTTATCGATTCGTGAGTTGAATAAAACCATGTATCTAATGGGTGTTACCCATAAGATAATTTAGTAGCAATGAAGTGATTTTTTCCATGGTATATTAAGGTGTAAATTGAGGTTATTGTTACATATCAATCTCATGGTTTTGAAAGAATAGAAAAAGTAATTCAATAGAAAATAAAAGAACATTGGAGAGAAGAAGATGAGAATCCATTATGCTCAGGGTGTGGGAAATAGAAAGATGGAAATTATGTTAACGGGAATACTAAATGGTTTATTTGTCTGAAGTATGTTCATTGAGAGACTTAATGATGATGTGATAGGAATATTTTAGAAAATGATTTAAATAATGGGAAATATTCACATAATTCACCTTTGGCATTTAACAGTTTTAGTTACCAGGAGATTAGGAATTATTTTATCAAATTCCCTAATGAGATGTTTAATAAGGCCGATCAGTACCAACAACCATTAATGAAAAACAACAAAGGTAATTATTGTGAAATCAAGATTTATGAAGTGACCCTCTTCACTTTAGTTTGAAATTTTTTGTTTTGTTTTTTTTGAATTAGCCCTATACAAAAATTGTTGTTATTTCTTTAGTGAAATTTCATCTGATTGTCTGCATCTCTATGAATTTTTGAATAATAAAATCACATTTTGTATTCTATTAGTACATGGTTGATCCCAAGATTCCTATAGAAGTTTTTTGTATAGTATTGGATCTTGTTTAATGGGAAAAGGGTGAGTTATATTTTTTAAACTTATATGTGTCCATGTAAGATTAACTTGAGATTTATGGATACCATCTTGGGTTAATGAGATTAAGATTTATTTTAAGTTCAAATTCATTATAAAACATTTTTAGGTTTTATGTGACTTGATTCTATCAATAGTAATGAAAAATTAAATGACAATTATGAAATTAATCCTTTTGGATTTTTATATAGTGAAAGATTTATTGAAGGATGAATTAATTTAAACATTGTGATAATATTTTTAATGATATTTGTGAATTTTTGGGATTATCTTATCTTTTATAGTGTGGTAATTATGGGTTTTAGTCGACCAGCTTATGTAGTGAACACACATCATTATGGTCAGCGATGTTTTCACATTGTATAAAATTTTCCTTAATATACAATGATGAATTGATATGGTTTTTATGGAGTGTCACATTTAATTATATTTTATTAGAATCAAGAGCTTGTGTTAATGTTTTGGATATGGCTTAATCAAGATCATGACACAAAGTTGAGTTTCATCATTTTAAATCATACTAAATAAGATTGTCACTTTTAATGAAAAATTAAAACCCTAGATGATATTATAATATATTGTTCCATTGATTTCAATGGTTTTTGGGATATAATGATTACTCATGTTGAATTTTCATACAATAATATCTTCTAATAGAGCATTCTAATGGAACCTTGTGAAGACTTTAATGGAACTAAGTTTATAACTCCAACATATTAGAATCGTGTTATATAAATAATGGTATTTGAAACTGATCAAACTGATGAGTTGGAATATATGGGTAGATCAATTCGTAAAAAATCAAGAACTTATTTTTTTTAAAATTATTGGATAATAATTTTTGATGCGATAAAGAAATTGGAAGTTTTTAAGAAGGTATTTCTACAAATTTTTTTGTGTAAAAATGAATGGAAAACTAAGCCCTAGGTATATCAGTACCATTTAAAAATGTTATCGTATTAGTAAAATATCTTATAATGTGTTCCATGTGTCACTCATATGGAAGACCATACATGATCCACCACTTGTACTGAACTCATAATTCATACATTTGGAGTATTATATTTCTTATAAGGAATAACTAGTAATGATTATAAATTGAATATATAATATTATATTAAATAAGAAACCATAACTGATCATTTTTTTGGCGAAACCACAAGCTTTACAATCTAATGTTTTAAAATAATGATATATTGAGGCATAATTCACATTATTTGATTGTTTCAACGTGATGAATTTTGAGGGGGCGGGGAGAACTCATTTTAAGGGGGGTGTAGAATGTAACACACTGATTTTTTAATAGTAATAAATTTTTTTATATATCATTTTTTATATAAAAACCCCATGTTAATTAAGTGTTACTTGAAATTATTGGTTATCTTGTGTCACATACATCAATGAGTTTTAATATAAATTGATATATTATTAATATAGTTATTTAATTGTGAATGTTATAACCTAGAAGTTAAATATAGATATATGAATTGAAACAAATACCGCGTAATTTTTTTATGGTTTTTATATAAGGTAAACATACTGATAAAAAATAATTAATTATCAGTAAATTCTATTGATGTTTAAAAAATATTATTTTTCTCAAAAGAATTATTTTTATTTATTCTTGTGAATAGGATTAAAAATAATTTTTCATAGTTTTATAAAATAAATAATTTAATTTATGTTTAGTTTTTAAATCATATTACTTATGTTATATTATGGTGATTTTTTCTATTTTTTCATATAAGATTATTTTTTTTGATTACTAGTTAAAAGTAGAAGATTTTAATAGAAAACTACATTTTAATTTAATTTACTTATATAAATAATTTATATTTCAAATTGGTTATCATTAAAATTTACCTAAATTATAAATTAATTAATCCAATTTTGGTAATTAGAATCAATTACACATAGATGTTTGATATAATAACATTGTAAACCATTGAACATTTCCTCTTAAAAAGATTGTTTTCTCGTCACATCAATGAGAGTAATTTTAAAGTAAAATTCTACACTTATATGAATTTAATTTTTAATAATGTATTGTATATTTTTCATAAGAATAATTTTTATTATATAAAAGTAAATCTTAATTTTTTCAGAAAATGAAATTTGAAAAGTCTAAAAATTAATTACCATGGTTAAGGTAAAAATGGGTTTACTTGTGGTGTTAAACTAAATGGATAAGGGTAAAACATGATCCAAATGTTTTTTTAAAAAATTATTTTATAAAAATATTTGTACCTTATCCCTATTAGAATATATAATAATCACCCTTTTCCATTTTATTTTAAATGTAATTTGTATACATTTTTCTTTTCAAAATATTTAATGTGTTCTACTCGGCTCAATTATAATAGGTAACCCCTTCTCCTTCTTTATTCACACATTAAAAGAAAGATTTTTTACACAATAACAACCTTAATAACTTATTAAATTCCCTCCTATAATCCTATAGGTCATGTTTTATATAAAAATCTAACATATTAAGGACTTTTGGTCAAACCTAATGACGATACCCAAAGAAGATGTAATGTTCATAATCTAGCCTTTTATACATTTATTAATCCACCTCTTTAAATTATTATTACACAATGATGATGTAATGAAAGAATTATAATACCTATATTGATATTAATTATGTTAATTGAAATACCTAATACCATATCCAATTCTATGAAACAGGTTACAAAATCATCATTTGTGTGTACAATGAACTACTACCTTGAGAACCGATATGATTTGTATTTCCATTACCACCACTCAAGGCTAAACGTAATGATAAATTTATTTTAAATTTTATATATTATTTTTTTATTATAATTATGGAATTATTTTATCACACATACCTTCATAATACCTATTTTTGGAAATATGATAACATCAAACCTCTGTATGCCACATTCCCGCCTTGCAAAGCGAAGCGATCCACTCATAGTTTACATGGAAGGTAATAAATATGTGTTCGATTTACATATTTTATATATATCAAATAAAATTTATTTTCAAATTATAATTCATCATTTATAATTATAATTTTAAATACTAAAATAATGTGGAAATAACATTCATGGGTATGTATGACCTACCATTTCCATGAATGATGTATTTCATTTTCTCTCTGTAAATTTTCCTCATTTATATAAATAAAAACAAACAATAGATATATCAAGTTTAAAATTATTTAAATGTCAAAATCATGATCAAATAATAAAGTATAAAAAAAATTAATTCATATGTGAAAAACAAAAAGATTATTACCTAAAAAGAAAAATACCTTTGGATTATTAATAAATTACTAATAAAGGTTATAAAAATATATAATATGATATGTATAATTATTTTTGTATAATATATTTATAATAAACATATATTTATTATATTTTATGTTTTAACATGTATGATGGAATTCATAAATTAAGGTAAATGATTTTTAGTAAATATTTTATTTATGGGAGGTAAATGAAAATTCACCAATCATTTATTTTTTGTAGTGTATATATTTACCCTTGACTTGATATATCATGAATATAAATATTCATTTAATTTGACATCAAATTAATCTATACAAATATAGATATCAAATATAATTAATTTTAAAAAAACTAATATGTTTTTGTTTTCTTCACAATTCACGAAACACTATAAATTAATAAAATTTTGACAAAATTTATATTTTTTATATTTTTTATTTTAATTAACTATAAATTGAATAATTATTATATAAGTGTTATTTAAGAATTTATTAATATTAAATAATAAATGAAAATTAAAAAATATATAGAAACCTGAAGATGGTTATATTATGAAAAAATTAACATTTAATTTCATTCATAATTTCGACCCTTTTATGGACAAAATATATATTTAAAACTAAGAGATAGACATTTTGTAACATTCATTGATTTAAATATATTATTGGATATTTTAATAGACATTAATCCACTAAATATAAAATATGAATACAAAGATGATAAGGGTACACATTATATTCATACAGTAATAATTTTTATGATGAAATATGACCTTATTACTTATTATTATCCTATGTTGACCAGATTTACACTTTATTGAGGTGATGGATTTTACCTGAGTTACTATTAATAATACCAAAAAAGTAAAGTGGAATTTTTACCAAATTTGGATGCCCTAATTACAAATACTGTTTATATTTTATCAAATTCATTAAATAGAAGTGTCTTGAAATTAATTTTAATATATAACAAAAAATGAGAAAAAACCCATTTTCTCAGAAAATTACAAAATTTAAGCTTAAAAATGGATAAATATTCTTTTATAATTCTAAAAAAAAAAATTGGATGAATGAAAAAATATTTTTTACAATATATAGTATAAATAGTTTACTAAAATAAATCAGTCATAGGTTAAATTTAAATCATTATGATAAAAACCCAATGTTCTCATAAAAACAGTTTTGTAGAAAAAAACACCTCTATTGTCAAAATAATTTTTCTTTTCATTTCATACCAATCGATAAATAATGATTATTTGTACATTTGTAAGTCATATATGTTTAATAATTTAGTTAATTCTATTAATAAATACAAATCCAATGGTTATGTGATAAATATTATGTAATATTTTTTTGTAAATCACTGATTGTTTAAACTCAACATTGTGTGTAACCCAAGCTATCAAAGAAATCTAATTTATTAAAGAGATATATATTATAAAATATTAGGATGATATAGTTATTATTCATACTAACATTTTCAATATAAAATATCACATGTGATTTTCTGTTGTTCATTAATGGTTCATCTTCTCTGGGCAATCTGGTTAGGATCCTTTTGGCTAAATATCCAATTATTGTTCAACTTCATTACGATTTTCTAAATTTACTAGGGTTATCCATTTTAGTGAACCTATCATGAAATTTTAATTTTTCGACTTATTTGTCTTAAAATATTTCAATCCTACTATTTAATTTCGTAAATTATTATTTCATTTATTATATATAACTCTAATTAACAATAATATTCATAAAATATTTAAAATGTTTTTTATGTGTCCCATCCTACCAAAAAAGAGTAATATAATCTTTTTTGTGGTAGTAAACTATTTTACATTCATAATTAAATTATTTAGAGTAGTTCATTAAATTTAATTATACTTTTTCCCAAGGTAAACTTTCCTCATTATATCACATTATTTTATAATTATTTATGTCCTTATTTTCAAAATTGAATTTTAATTTTCCATGATTGGTTTATTTTAATAATCTTTATAATTTTGTGAACTTATCTTACAATAATCACATAAATTATTCAATTATTTAAATATATTTTTTGTTAAAATATTCTTCTTTTTATAGAATAGCTAATTAAATTTGGTAGGTATTGCTTTATTAAAAAATATGGTCCCCCTAAATGTATTTCTTTTATTATTCATATATATTTATATCTTATGTAGATATTTAGTGGCCTTATATCTAAAAATAAAATTTTACCATCAATTGAATATGGATCTCCTTTTTTTATTTATGTTAAATAATTCATGATTTTTTTACTTTGTATTATTTGATTTTAAATTTGATCTTCTATAAAATAATATGGTACAATCATTTCATGGACATTCTTGTATCTAAACTTAACGAAGTGGTGATTTGATAAAATTTTACCAACAAATATTTTCCTAAATTGTGAGTTGTAATCATAACTAATATATGAAACTATATTTGTAAAAAAGAATTACTAGGGTATAGGGTTACCTTATTTCATAACATTATAGTAGATTGATAAATAGATTATATCAAGAACTAATTTTCACTAATCTGAGTATTTTTTAGATAAGACGCTCTAAAGATGATTTCAAAAAAGAATAAATGTTATCCGAAAATTTATAACATTAAAATATTATAGATTATATATTAATTTTTTAGAAAAATAATTTAAAACCCTTTATATCGTTATTATTTTTATCATATTAAAATATTACAAATATTTTATTCTATTCATTATTATGATTTTACATACGATCTTCATGCATCTAAATTACAGCTAGTAAAAATTATTCAAACAATTTAATTTAATTTTTTTACCTATAATTGATAATAATTGACATTCATGTGGTTTTATATTGTTTTAAAATTTATGAATCACATATTTAATGAATTTCTTAGTCACATATCACTCACAGAAACACTTTTTCAATTACTCATTAATATTATTAACCTTTTTGTTAGATACTGTCATTGATTATTCCATTAATTCTTCAGCTTGGGTGATACATTATTCATAAAATATTAAATCCCCTTACATTTAATCTACATATTTATTTATGTGTTATTTTTAATTATGTATTCCATTGATGCATACAAAAAAAGTATTATAACCAAAATTAAAACCATTTTCATATAATCCTTTACATGGGAAGAAAAAACATTCGTGAATTCTTTTAAAAATATTTATCACTCTTTGATTTTTTTCATCAAAAAAATAAAAATAAATATACTTTAATGATCTTTATCCACTCTAAATACATTAATATTTTTATTGATTAAATTTTAACTCTATTTTCTTCATTATATTCTTTGCCTCTCTAATCTTCCTATTTTTAGAGTCTTAGATAAAACCACTATGTCCAGACATTTCTAAACTATTCAACACAATATTTTTAGCTAATGATATTTTATCACTCTTTCTCATGGAACAATAAAGTCTCGTATTCATACAAATATTTAGGATTAACATATTTTTTTCTGGAAATTAATTAATATGAACCTTCACTTATGTTTCATGCAATATTATCATCATAGGGAAGTTTTTTTTGCATAAGTTTTGAGATAAAATATATTCAATCATGAAACTATGATTTCTCTTACTTATTGTTATCAATCTCACCCTCTTAGTTTTTTTCAAGAATCATAAAATAAAATTTATATGTTATTTATAAGAAAATTATATTGTATTTCTCTTCACAATAACATTGTTAGTTGATCATTTGTTTTTAGTTCTAAGAATTATTTTGTAATGGTTGGGTAAGAGAATCTTAGCTTACTCTAAAGATTATGCCCTTCATCAATTGACATTTCTTAGCTCAAATAAAAGTACCTCCTATAGATTGTGAGGTGGATCCCTCTGTAGTATTTATTATACTAAATAAATGTATTAATACCCTAGCTTCATAACATTGACCATGCTATATATAGAAGAGAGCCCAAATAATGTTTTCCATCCAGTAAACCCATGTTTTTATTTTTTGAATAACATGAAGCCCCTTTATCACTAAATAGGTGTTAATAAATAAAGATACAATATTTTTTCACCTAAGTGCACCTTCATATAGTCAATTATGTCTTGTGGAAACACACCATGTTATTATCCACTATCATTATGCCACCTTATATAAGTTTTTTCTACCTTCTCCCACATACCCCCACCCCCTGGTGCCTGAAAATATTTTTATTTAACAACCCATAGGTTGTTTATTTAAACTTCACATAACAATCTCTCACCATTTCCATTATCTGGTCCATCCATAACTTTTTATAAGGAGTACATAAATGGTACATTCTACATGTCTTTGATAAAAAAGTTCGGCTCCTTTATTGATATTCATTTAAAAAAATCTTCAAAAAGTGGTTATATTCTTACAACATATCAAATACTCCTATTTGAAAATTTATAAGTACCTTCATTGAAAATATAATAAAAAATTAATTTTTATAATATGATCATATCTATATCCTAATCTATGTGAATATAAATAATTATTTAATTAAATATCATTATAAATAACAATGGGATTAACACTTCAATATAATATCTAGTTTTGTGCTCTTTTATTCAACAAATATTCAATATTCACTTTATTCAACTGGTTAAAATCGCATTTATCTTATTGTAAACAATAGTCTTCTGATAATTAGTATCAAATAATGAATTTCAAATTAGTACCATCTCTATAATTTTTAGATGTAAAGGATACTGTTTATGTGTAGAAACCCATCAATCATTCATCATCATTGTACATTGAAATTTTTCATCCATGATTATTCACACACAAAAAATTCATCATCAAAATTATTCAACCATTCACTTGTAATATCAAACCTCCCTAATTGGATTTTTTATGATACCATATCACTATATATAATCAATTATCTTAATCTTTCACTTTTTGATAATAAATGAAATGGTCTAAAGATAATTGAAGGTTTTATATATTTTTATCTTATTTATTTAAAATTTTTATATTCTCCACTTTTGTCTCCTCCATTAATCCTTCTCCCATTTATTGATATTATTTCACTTGAGAGTTTTATATAAAAATCTTCTTTATATAAGGAAATTATCACACTCCTCCAATGTTTGATTAATCAATAAATACATTCTTTGTCTATGTGGTAAAAAACTATGTAGAAACAATAATGACTGCTCTAAAACATAATTGTATCCACATACGATGTAGTATGTAATATAAATGAACATATTATACACATGGGTAAATAATATAGATCTCTATAGAATATTTAATAGCTCTATCCTCCATGTGATATCCAAAATTTCATAGAACAATTTAATTTTCTATATTTTTCATAAAATAATAATACAGCTAAATTTTACTCTTCTAAGATTACACATTTTATATTCCCTCCAAAAAAATCATCAATAATGGTTTCCTTAAACAAATAATCATTTTATCATTTCATTTGAATTCTGTTAAAAATTGAGATATTGCAATTGATGTGTTTTATTGAGACAACAAATAAAGTTCCTCATGATGGATATCTTCTTAAATGCATCATAAATTTCTCAAAATTCATTTATTCAATACTCACCATAAATACTCACGTCACTATAAACTCCCAAAATAGAATAAAAAACTTAAAACCTAAATGGGAATAAGGTGGTTTTTTCATCATCTTCCTAGTTAAATAAAAAATATAGATTTTTGTCTCTCAACCCAAATAAATATTATTATCATTCATATAACATGGATTCAAAATCACTATTCTAGAAAGAAAAAAATTCATTCTATTGTGATTTATATAACATTATTTACAATTCTAGCAGTTTTGGACATTGAGTTGTGTACTTTTTAAATATATTTTCGGTATCTATTCTGAATATTATTCCTTCACAATAATATTATTAGTATACAAAATCTCTGGTGAATTTTCTTTGTTATTTAGTAATTATTATTGTCCATGTAACCATGATGGGAACCTATTATCTAAATTTATATATATTTTTACAATATTAATTTATCCTTAATAGTCTCAGGGTAATCCATTTTATTATCCAATATTGAAATCCAAATTTTAGGTCTTGGATGTCTTCCACCAAATCAATCTTATCAATTAATTTCTAGATTTATTATTTATTTGATTATATATTGATCCCTTTATCATTAATATTAATGTATTTTTATAAATGGTTAATGATGTAGTACTTCCAAACCTAATATAATAATGTCTTCTATATAATATAAAAAACCTTTTTATATTCTTTATTTCCTTAATGGGGTAAGGTGACTCATTTTATTTCTTATGATTACTCATGAAGGAAGAATTGTCTTCTTTTCTCTATTTCATCATAATTTCTTATTGTATTTACCTCTCAATAATATAATAATTTTTATTGATAGGTATATTCAATCACCCTTCTCAACTATGGGAATGTCTTTTTCAATAATCATAGAAATTATACAATTATTTAAATCTCTTCTCATTTTATATATTGTAATTATTCTGTTACAATAAATTTTCTCCAACATGTATTCTTTTAACATCAACTACCCTCTCCCAAAATGTATGTTTTTTTTAATTTTAATACATTGATATATTATTAATTTATTCAATGGTATTGTGTCAAAAAATACATTAGTAAAAAAAATTCTTATGAATCTCATTCTTTTTCTTGTTGATGAAATTTGTCAATATTTGGTTCCTTGGTTTTCATACACTACTAAATTCATCAATTAAATAAAAATTAAAAATATTATATTATAGGAATTTCATGTATTGACCTTTGATGGGTATAGGATTTATTATTCTTTTTATATAAAAATATTTGACCATTTTTTAATAACTTGCTTTAGAAGATGAAAATGTATTAGTAAAAATAGAATTATCAGGATAGTTGGTTACATTCTTCTATGATATTTTAATAGATTGATCAATAGATGACCTATAACAATTCAATCCATACATTTGAGTCTTTTTATATATAATATTTTTTTTATGTCTAACTCATATCAAATGTATGAGAACTATCAGATTGTATAGACTATAGATAATTTTTTTCACTTCCAGTTCAAATCACAAAAATGTTGAGTAAATTTTTATCATCCTAAATTGATGATAATGATTCATTATAATCATAATTAAGATTATAAATTTGAACTTAATTTATAAGATTCACACCAAGTGACATGATTATAAACATTTATATTTTTCTTTTCTTTAACATATATATGATAATCTTTTTCATTAATATAGGTTTTATGTATTTTTCAAATACACTTATCATCCCTATATAAACATTATCTATGAAATAACTTTCATATAAAATATATTTTAATTCTGATCTAATAAAATTAAACTTTTATAAATAATTTAAAAAATAATCATCATCTTTTTTACCCAAGGTAATCCTTTTTTTCAATATTTAATTATCTTCCATTCCTTTTTTCATGATTGATAAGAATGTTTCACTTTTACAAATTCTTGTCCAATTCATCTTCCATTGCATCTAATTCTAATTCAAACTATGATTTTTCATCATGTATTACCTTAATGTATAAAAATATATCTATGCAAACTTCAATGGGACCAGTATTCATATAAACCATAACATCAAAATAAAAGTCCTCAAGTGATTTATTAAACATTATTTCATCAAAGATGTTGTTTGATTCATTGATGAATCCAAATATCTTAATTTAACTAAAAAAATTATAATATAAATTCTTTCATATAGTGGTTGATTATATTTTATATTTCAATTATTATTCATCATCTTTATCCACTCTTATTCTTGTTTCATTCATTCATAGACAAAAACAGTCATTCTGGTCTCCTCATAATTGTTTCATGGAATTTTTTCCATACCTGAATCATATCACACTTCCTTACTAAACGTTACAATCATGGGTTTATCAAAAAATTACATATTACATTTTCTTCATGTATGAATAGTGTATGTAAATCATCCTCAATATCTTAAATCTAGTTTCTTACATTATTACATTATTATAAATACAAGGAATAAAATCCCAAAGGACAAATTAGTTTATTAGTTTAGGAGAATTAGATATAAATATGATACCCATTTAAAATTTGGAATATAAATTACATCATAATAAATAATACCTATAAATAAACTTCATCCTTGAAAACACATTCAATGATCTACTCATTTTTTTTGGGGGAATGAAACCAAAATAAATGTGATCTAAAATGATTGGTACGAGTTAAGTACAATAGAAAAAATTAGGAATCAATAAATAATAGACTTTATTGAGAGATAAATAGTTGAACAAACATGAAATTTAAATAACTCTACTTAATTATTAGCTAACTCTTTATCAATACGAATTGATTAATAACTTATGTATTATTCCATTAAATAAAAAACATAGAGTATTAAATGAAACAATTGATAATTTTATTATGAAAATTTCAGGGATAATAGTAATAAATGAAATCTCAAGGAAGGTAATTCATAATTATCGGACATCATGTTTCCAAGCCTCATAAAATCAATAATTTCATGATCTTTCTCAATATGGACTAAAACTAATGGGTAAAAACCCATGTCATTTGGCCTACTGCTTTCTCACATGCGACTAATGATGAATTGATGTGATTTCTATAATGTTCCCCAACCCATTTAATTCATATCCAAGGCATTATTAATATATCAAATAATATAAATATTTAATGAAAATTTTTCCGTATAATTAAATGTTTTTATTGATTAAAGGATATATATTTATCAATATTTCCCATGTTATCGAAGATACATTCAAAGTAAATTATGTGTCTAAAAATTGAATAATATATTGGGAATAATGATATAAATCACACAAGAATATCAATAATTATGTGAAATGTTATTTCCAGTGAATTTTATTTATTATAATCTGATTGTTTCAATAGAAATCTGAAAAACCCCAAGGAAAGCGAGACTGTCCAAAAATTTTATGTCAATTGATTATTAGTTGCATTGTTTTCTCATGCGTATTTCACATGGTTGTTCAAGTTTTATTGAATATAATATATATAAATAGTATCCATAATTATATAAATATTATTAATATAATTTTTATTTATTATATAATTTAAAAATAGCATTTATTAATTTTTAACAGGGAAAATGAATCACATCGCTTCATGGAGATGGAAAATCGTATATACACACGAGCAATGATATTTTTCCCCTAATGAATGAATGAGATACAAAGTGGGTGATATATTAAATTTATAGAATAAATAAAATATTATATATATAACATATATTACTTAGTTATAACCTTGTTCAATTTCATATAAAACATAAGTGCAAACGAATAACATCGCTTCGCGAGGCGTCAGTCCTCCATACACCTGAGTAACATTATCGTATTTAAAATGAAATGAAAAATAAAAAAGGTATATATTATATTAAAATTAAATTAGAATAACTATATCATAAAATATATTATATTTTTGGTAAATCAATTTTTATATCCAACTATGAGAGGTTGTACTGGAAAAACAAATGACATCATTACATGAGACAGTAATCTGTCACACACACTAATGATGATTTCATAACACAAATGATGGAAGTATAGATGGATAATTATTCTTCAATTAACATAATAAAATATAAATATTATTGATATTATAGTGATATTAAATGGGAAATGATAATACCTAATTTATGGTGTAAAAAAATGGAAAAGATTTCATAGGACTATTATTTTTCTAAGTGAAACCTTATTTGGATCTCTTCATAAGCATCCTAGGGATGGTATTTTGGGATGATAATGAACTATAAATTTAATATGTATGTTTTTGAGATATTTTTATAGTGTTAGGTTGAGAAAAAGTTTTTAGTATATGTGAATAAATGTTCAAAGTGTGTACCGTTTTATAAGTGTGGAAAGAGAACCCTCTAAGAAATTATAATTAAATTTTCCAAAAGAATAAAAAATGATAAATTAATTCCATTAAATGTTTTTAAAAATTGCAATATATATTAAATTCTGAAGAATAATACGTAAATGTAGAAATAAATTTTAATTTTTACAAATTATATAGATTTTTATCTCTTATCTTCATAGTTTAACACATAGCAAATACATTTTTTCATCAACAACATAAATTAATTTTTACTACATTCATTATTCATTTTATCAAAATATTTAGTTGATAATATTAGAAATTAGAAATTATTCTGATTTAAAATATGTAATCCATTTTTTGAAAAATCATTTCAATGATGAGTAAATCTTTAATTATATATCAATTCTATAGATGTGATGATAAGATTGTTTTTTAATGGGAAAATGTTCATAAGTATATTATGTTTTTTATACCATAATTTAGTTCTAAAATTATTACAAAGGAATAAATTGGATTAATTGATATATAATTACACTTATTTTACGTTTAAATGAATTATAATTTTTCATTATATATAATTTAAATGAAAACAATGTTTTGAATTAAAATTTAGTATTTTTCACTATTCAAAATGAAATGAATCATTTTTGAAATATACAAAAAAATAATACTAAGATGATTTGGATATGATTATTCAAAAATAATGTATATTTTTTCAAATTAATTTTCTTAAATTGATTAAAAATTAGTTTTAACATTATGTGTGCAATACATGACTAAACCATCTTTTAGAAATTTAATATTTTTCAAAAATAATTTTTTTAAATGATTCTTTTTTTATTTATAATCAATTAAAAATGTGTGTAATATAATATTTTCATAATTCAGATAATCATACTCAAACTCTGAATTCTAATAGCTATGTGATAACTATTACATTAAATAATAATATTTTAATAATATATTACATTTCACTTTAACTCAGTGTTGTGTGTATCACAAGTTGTTAATGAAATTAAATTTATTATAAAGGAAATATTTTATAATGTCTTTGGGATTTACAGTCTCCCCTCCTAAAAATATTTCATCCAAGTTTCTTGTTTATTACCTTCTATATAGATTTGGATTGTTCTTCTTCGTAATATACTCTTATTCCAATGTTGCTTCCCCCATTTCCTAATATCCCCAGTTTAACATAACAACTTGAGTTTTCCGATTACACAAAACATTATCTATAGTATCAATAATCTGGATGGTTTCTCATTTGTAAGATGGATCAGGTTCCAATTCTATTTCATCATATGTGAGTGCATGCATTGGGTCTGGCATATACTTCTTTAATAATGATATACAGAACACATCATGTAATATTAAAATATTTATCATCTTTGACAAATAATAAGATAAAAAAACAATTATTAAAATAATTTAAAAGGTCCCAATGTACATGGGGCTTACTTTACCTTTTTCAATGAACTATATAACACCCTTTCATGGAGGTATTTTTTAGAAAAAATGATCTCCCACATCGAATTCCTAATATTTCAACCGGTTATTAGAATAAAAATTTGGCATACATTGAGATTATTTAATGTGACTATGAATAGGGTTTAACTTAGTTATTATATCCTCAATAGTTTATTTTCGTAAGATTTTCTATTCACTAACATCTTCCCAATAAATTTCAGTATGATATCTCTTTAACTATGATTCCTCACACAACTCTATTTGAATTCATGAATAGAAACTATTATTTTAAGAATGAACTACCCGAGGTAAATATTGATATCATATAACCTGTAACATATGTGGTCATGGCTCAAATGTGTATTAAATTTTTTAACTAGTCTATCATACTATCCACAAGTTTGAGGATGATACTTAGTGTTCAAATGAATCTAAGTATCAAAAGAATTATTAAGACTCATTAAAACATTTCGATGTGAAATGGGAATCTTGATGGAAAAAATTGACATAGAAGAACAATTCAATTTTATATCATTATTAATTTTGTTCCTTTTGAGCTTCTCAAGAGGTAAATATTATCTTACAAAAGGAAATGTTTAGATTTGATAGGTGATAAAGTATTACTCATATTTCATCAATCATTCAAGGATTCTATTTTAGTCCAATCCAAATGGTCATATTATCATAATTTAGTTTCCAATCAAGAATATTAAGAGGGTACATGACTCCTCAATGATGTTGTCTAACCTATTTTACTTGTGGAAGAACAAAAAAACTACACACATAATCAGAAATTTCCTACTTCATGTTATCCCACCAAAAATGTTTTCTAAATTCATTATTCATCTTTGGTTTACTAGGGTGTATATAAAAATTTGATATATGAGCATCAATAGTAATTAACTTTTAATCTCATATATATATATAGAACACATAATCCATTTCCAAATTTCAAACCACCATATTCACATATGATGTATACTAATTTCTGATCATTCCCAAAATTAAATTTCTTCTGAAAGTCCTCATCACAAAATTGATGACATTTAATCTTTTCTAATAAATATGGTTTGTAAATAATTTAAAAATGATTGATATTACCACTTCATTAATGACTCTAATATACATATTTACTATATCCAATAACTTATAATCTTTCTCAATACTCATTTGGTTAAAAACTACATGATCTTTTCTACATAATGTATCTACTTCTTTATTTTCATTCCCTTAGTGGTAGTGTATTGAGAAACAATAATCCAAGAGTTGATCTAGAAATCACCTTTGCCTCATGTTGATATCTCTCTATAAAAATAATTATTTTATGATTTTAAGAAAAGTGTATATTTTTAATAATTTACCATAGTGGTAATGTCTTAATATTTTCAATGAAAATATTTCCATAGCCAATTCAAGATCAAGGGTCAGACTTTTATATTACTAAGACTTCGTTATCCCTGATACATATTCCTTAAATTTACCATTTAGTATTAGGAAATAATAATATATTATTTAATTAATCACTATATATAAAAACACCATCCCTTATATATGGAAGATTCAAAATCAAATCATTGACCAATTTCTCATTTTTTTATCAAAATATTATTCACACTCTATTTTTTCAAAAAAAAAATTATACCCTTTATATGAAATGTTGTTAAATGTTATTCCAATTTAGAAAAGTTATGAATGAATCATCAGTAGTAACCTACCAACGAATTGAAACAACTTACATCATTTATTTTAATTGATATAGGCCAATCTATGACAGCCTTTGTCTCTATATGATTAATTCATATTTCAACTAGGAGATAATATGGGTAGGAAAAGAAAATTATTGAATATATAAATAACACATACAAAATTTCCCTTATATAACATTCCTAATAAGTTTCTCAAGAAATATCTTTATGTGGTTCTGCTAGCACTCATATATTTTAGAATACAAAAGAAACATTATAAATGATTACCATGAAAAAGTCATCAAGATATTCTATGAATAAATTTTTCATTATATCCATGAAATTATAGGATTTTTTATACAATTCTAATGAAATTATATCAAAAAAATAATGTACATGCCTCATTTCAAAATTTTATTTGGATTTTATTCCTTCATTACTCATAATTAAGGATATCAAAAAATAAGGTCACTTTTTAAGAAATATTGGGCACCTTAAATTTCAACTAATAAGTTGTTAATGCAAGGAAGGGTATAATTTTTCTATATTATAATTGAATAAATCTCCCTATAGTCATATCACATCATCATGGATTAATATTTATTCTTAAAAAAGTTAACATTATCTCAACATAGTGACACCCTAGGGCATATAAATACCTTTTAACTCAAATACTCTAGTCATTTCTTCAAAACCAATTCCACAATGTCCATTACATAGGAGGTGTAACAGCCCGAGATTTTATGAAAAATATTCTTTTTAATTTTATTAATGTCTTGTGTTGTACGCTACACTAAAAGAATCTTGCACAACACGCATCCTTGACTTTCCTGGCATTACATGCAATCGCAACCTTCCTCGATAGCGTGTGTAGTACGCAATACTGAGTTTCACGAAACAACGATATGCTATTAAAATATTATTAAAACTAGCCGTTATGAATAGTAATAACCACTTTTTAAATTTTAGAAATTTTAGCTCTCAAAGTGGACTTCATTTTTGGATTCGGAGTATCGAATTTAGCCTAAGGTGAAAATTTGGTACTTTTCGGATAACTTTCATATTCTGATGAATAGTGAATATTACTAAATTATAATTAAAAACAACTTTTTTAATCGAAATAATTAATAGTGATAAATCATTAATTTGAGTGGTTTTAAAGTATATTTAGAATATATTTTTACAATTTAATACAATGTTGTTCATTGGATGTAATTTCACATTTAAACCAGACATAATCAAGTGTCAATCTTTTGATAGATATTGTTTCTTAAAAACACGCTATTTGTTTTAACAGCAGAATTTAATTATAAAATTAATTAATGCAATTTCTATGTTATGAATTTGGAAAAATAGACTTCATTTTTGAATTCGGAATATGAAATATAGCTTAGGATGAAATTTTGGCATTGTTCTAAAAAACATCAATTTTTGATGAATAGTGAAACTACTAAGTGGTAGTTAAAAAAAACTGAATTTTTCTTAAAAATTAATTTTACCGCTTCTGTGAATGGAATTTCAAAAATCCAAGAGACACGGTTGATTTCAGTAAGTAAAATGTGGTTCAATGAGATTAAAATAATTTTTGGTGAATAGTAACTTTTTACTTTTTTTTACCACGATTAAAAGTAAATAGGGTAATTAAGGGTAAAAATGATATTATTATTACCCTAACACATGTCCTAATTCTATTGGATAAGTGAAATTCGATCCAAAACAAACTTAGGAATAAAATATGACCATTTAGGCCCACTTGGATTAGATTAGGACATTTATTATTATATTATTTAAACAAGGGTTAAAAGTGTTAAAATCAAAGTTTATTTACTAAAACATTTTTAATATGAGGTTATACATAAGATAAATTCTACTATAAATATTCATTAGAAATATAAAAACATTTCCTACATAATGGTATTTTATTTGTAATTTTTAGACATCAAATAATTTAATTTATTTATGACACAAAGATGATGCAGTAATTATCTTATTAATCAAATATTGACATAATTGATATTATAAATACCAAAATAAATGTAATTTAAGACATTTTATGAATTCCACTAATTTTATAGGATACTATGATATATTATTGTTGATTTAATCAACTTGGTTCGAACATATAATTCTGTTATGACTTTCACAAAAATCATATATCAAATAGTGTCAAAATTGACACAAAATAGTTTTTAAATCAAATATTATTTTATTAATTGTTATTTTATTCCTAAAAATCTAAGGTTCAGCCAAATGACTTAGATAAGGATATATGTATTAATAATAAACAAGTTGGGGTTCGTTTGCCATGTAATAGTAAGTGTATTAACCATATAGTGAAAGAAAACAAAAAGACACGGTAAAAGTTAAATTATTTAACTTAGAATTAAATCTAATTGATAAGGTTACAATAATACCCTAAACTTGTCTAAATATTATTTTTTGATAGGATTTAGAGCCATACCCACTTTAACTCCGAAATAAGTCCATTTGGAACTATTATAAACCGATTTTGACTTTAATATAAAATAATATTTTGAGGTATTCCTAAGGTGCCCCTCTCCTCCCTTATAAAAGGACACCTCCTCCCCCTCCTCCTCACACCAATTTGAGCACTCAAGCTCGGCCAACCCCTGACAAAATCTCTTATCCACTTCCCTAGAAACATCCTTGAGGTTCTGGTCTTCCTCAAAGACCAATTTTAGTGCCCTAAGAGGAGGTCTCAAAGAGGCGCTTCAAAGAAGAGGTAATTACCGTTACCAATTCTTTCATCTTTATTTCTTCTTCCACTTCTTCTTAATAGGTTGTTTCATTATGAAGTAATAACATAAGTATCACTCATATACTGATATGTTATTTTAATTATGAAACAACCCTATTTCACCATCTATCCATCCTACGGAAAAAGAAATCACCGCGCGTGCATACGTACGGAATACCGTCTCCATGCCGTGGTGTAATCTATTTTCCACCACCACCTTACATGGATGGGTATAATGGTGTAAAGAATAACTATACATAGTTATTAAAACATCATATTGATTCTGATATATTGTATAATCCACTCCAATTCAATTCAATAATTATGGAAATGATATCATCGCTCGTGCGTACGTACGGACTACCGTCTCCACGACGCGATGAGATTCATTCTCAATGATTAACCATTCATGAATGATTATAAAGTATATATAATAAGTACTAATGAAATATATGACATAACAATGATACTGGATTTATTTATATATATATATATATATATGTATGTCATCTACTTACTTCCATTCAAGACAATAAGGAACTAAAAAACAGCGTTCATGCGTACGTACGGACTACCGTCTCCATGAACGGTGTTTTTCATTTCATTTATCTATCTATTATATATATATATACTGAATATATATGATATATAAATCATATTTTATATTCTGTAAGTAAGTAAATCATGATATAAGTAATAATAATGTCAAGAACAACAAGTCAAAACACCTACGATAAATGAAACGATTTTACCCAAAACGCTTCTTTAACATGGAATTTACAAAAGAACGGGTAATATAATGTCATAAGTGAACCATATATGATATCATAACAATGAATATGATTCTGTAATAAGTCAATGACATTATTTAAATCATTATACAGTAGGTTTGGATACTTACGAAGCAAATCGGACCTAAGGTAAGGGAAATATCACAATCTCATTTTTATCTGAGATTGCTTATTTGTAAGTATTTACTGGGGTGTATTTTATCATCCACATCCATGTTCCCTCAATATGTAATATTATTTCCATCCACTTACAATTGTTTAAATCCAATTTTACCCTTTGGTGAGTTTTTAGTAAAAGATATGAAAGGAATCTTTTGTCTTTTTTCGTATGAGGTACTTTTTGACTTTTTGGACCAAAGTACGAAGAATGTTTTTTTTAACTTATACTGAAAGAATGGATTTTTAAAACATTATTTCCAAGAATATTCCTTTATAATTTTTCATGTTTATTTTTAATCAACTTCTTTTAGTTTATAATTGTATGACATGTTAAGAAAATAAAAGTGTTTTTTTGAAGTAGAAAGGATATTTTCCTCATGAATGGAGTTCAAATGTTTTATCAAAATTATTTTCCACCTAAGATAATATAGGGTTCTGTTTTTATTCCTATTATTACATTGATTTGATTATGTTGTGAGAGAATTATTTTTATGAATTCATTTACCTTATATGATTTGTTTTATGATGTCATGATGTTTCAAGAATCCCATTTTTGTTACATGTGTTATGCGATGATTTATGATTATGTGGCACACATAAGAAAGGATTAATTATAAGATGGATGGGACCTATATCTCCCCAAAATGAATTGGGTAAAGATTTTATATCTCATGAGATAGACATGGCTGGAACGGTAGGTTATACCGGTTCAGTGAAACAGGACTGAAACGAGGGTGACTCGGTTCAGAAAGGGACTTTGTCCACTAAGATAGTCTTGGAAATGAGTCTTGACTAACAAGAAATGATTCTCTATGATTATGTTTGTATGCCACAAGGTTTCATGTTTTATGTTATGATTATTGCGATTACGTTTCACTGCCATGATTTATCCCATGTTATGAAATTATGATCTGTTTTGCAGGTTAAGATTTCCAAAAGTTATGTGCTTGTATATATGATGAGATTTATATTTCTTTTGTTTACCCTTACTGAGCATTTGATCTCACCCTTTTATGTTATTTTCCCCAGGATATAAAGAAATGTTTTAGGGATAAAAAAAAGGGAAGATCTTTATGGGAGATATTGGAGATCTTTCACCACGATTAGAAGATTACGTTCCGAGTTTCCAAAGACACTAAACTATTACGATCCTTGTGTGTGTATTTTTTGTTATGTACTAAGTATTATGAAAAAGTAATGTAATGTCTATGTATGTCAAGATTCGGGTCTCTACAGTTGGTATCAGAGGAAAGGTTTAGTCAACCTTTGGAAACTAGGATGCGAAAACGTTAGTGAGATCCCCAGAGATATTTCTACGGTATGTCTAGGGATGTCCCTAAGGTTAAGTATACGTATAGGTTATAGTACTAGAACTACGCTAACGATCATAGAATTAAACCTAAGATGTTAGATATTGAAGGTACTCCCCCTTTATTATGTTGTTTTCCCTAGCATGATTTTTGCCTCTCACACTATTCTTTTTGGGTTTTAGACGATGGCTGGAACCCGAAGGAACCGTGTTGATCAATGCAATGGAAAATGCAATGATTGTCCTCCTGAACAAACAAATGTTATGGGAGATGGAGTGAAGAATCTTACTTCTATACTTACACAAGCTATGAATCATTCTGGACTTCCAAATGAGCAGAGAAGGGAACAATATTCTATCGAGTCCTTCATGAGGCAACGTCCACCTTCTTTCAGTGGGTCTTCTGATCCACTTGTTGCTGAACAATGGATCAGTACCACTGAAAAGATATTTTCAGTTTTTCAATGTTCTAAACATGATAAAGTCATCTTAGTAGTATATCGTTTGGAAGGTGAATCTGATCAATGGTGGAATCTTATCAAGAATACAAGGCAAAGAGATGAAATTGAGTCCATGGAATGGGACGAGTTCAAGAACTTATTTTTCAATAAGTACTTCCCTCGTATTCTTCAAACAAAGATGGAGAAGGAGTTTCTTGAACTAAATCAAAAGGATGATGAATCTGTTGGTATATACGAAGTGAATTTTACAAGACATGCAAGGTATGCATCTGGCATTATCATCCAACCTGAAAGTAAAGTTGATCGATTTTTCAGTGGCTTAAAACCAAGTCTTTGAAGGGAATTAGCTATAAGTGACTTCAGTAGCTATGAAGAAATTGTGTGTTGTGCTATCAAGGTAGAAATGGAAGTTGGTGTTACATATCCATCTCATGGTTTTGACAAGAAATGAAAGATGGAGTTCAAGGAGAAATCTCGGAATAATGGTGAAAAGAAGATGAATGTTTCCTTATGCACAAAGTGTGGAAAGAAGCATGGTGGAGATTGTCTTAAAGGGACTAGAAAATGTTTTATGTGTGGAAAAGAAGTTCATCGAGCAGCTGAGTGTCGAAGTAATGGAAAACGGGTTTCTAATGATGTGAATAAAGCAAACACTGCAGAGAACGCACCACCAACACTTCAATGCTTCAAGTGCAAGGAAATGGGGCATTATGCTGATAAATTACCTAATCCAAGGGTTAGTGATGATCAACCTGAGCAACCACTGAAGGCAAAGGACAAAGGGAAGTCACATGCGATCACTATTGGAAATGTTGAATATGACAAAAATGTGGTGGAATGATTAAGTGTTTATGTAATGAGATTCCAAAATAATGTTGTATCATTGAGTATTGCAATATTTATTGATGTGGTATTCAAAGTGATTGAGATATTTTTTGGAAATAAGATGATATGCGCATAATGAAGGGAAAACGAGAAAATGAAATGTTTAATAGTATTCATGAGCTCATGATTGATATAAGGACTAGGTGATATCATGGTTTGAGTATATAGAATTTTTAGGAGTTTGGTATGTGGAGAGTGTTAACTTTAAACTGCATTCATGTTTTCACTAAGGTATTCAAGAGAATACATGATTAAGGACTTTGAATGTTTAGAATGTGACCAACAAGACATATCTTATGGGGATCAACGATGGTATTAAATCTCTGGTAATTGTTTTCACTATATTATGATAGTGGACTGCAGTATTATGGGTAAGCCTAAAGATTGGAATGGATTATGTTGGAATAAGTTATTATTGTTTAAGGATAAAAGTTTTTTTCGATATTATTGATGGGATGTTATAGTAATATAGTTTTAGAAAAAGGACAACCTGCAGGACGGGCGACAGCCCATCGCGTCGTCAAGGCTGTGGGAATCAAACCCACAACCGAAGTGCGACTGACCTTTATCACCTACCACTGGCCTACAGGAAGTCCCTGTTTAGTAGAAACTAGTTTTATTATATTAAGCAGTATGATATATGAAGTATAAGTCCATTTTAGGAACCATATATGATTAATCTCACTATAGATCGACTTATGTATATAAATTTTTCTAACCTTTTGTTTGAGACAGATGGAATGACCCGTCATTCTATCACATGATCTGCTAACACTTCACGAATAACAAATTCAACTTCATTTATTTAACAGATGAAGTGGAAATTGTTCAAGGCATGAACAACAGTGAGATTGTAACAAAATAAAGAAAGTATTTATTCTAATTCAAATTTTCAACTTTAGGGAAATGATCTTGAAAACCAAAAATGTTGTCCTAGTGATCTTATACCTGATGAATTAGATGGTACCTTATATCGTCACAAATTTATGGATTTGTGATTACTGGATTTTCCATAGCCATGTTCTCTACCACTCTCTATCAGAACATGATGGTTAGATTTCTCTTCCATATCCATATTTTCACCTATGTGGAAACCCAGTGATTAGTTTATTTGGGTAATCGTTACATTTCATACTTTAGTTTTTAAAGCCAAGTTTTGGTATTCCTTTTTACGATGTGGGTTTCTATTAAAGAAACTTTCGAATAGTAAACCATTTATAACCCCGATGAATTTCGAGGGAGAAATTCATTTTAAGGGGGGTAGAATGTAACAACCCGAGATTTTATGAAAAATATTCTTTTTAATTTTATTAATTTCTTGTGTTGTACGCTAAACAAAAAGGAGCTTTCACAACACTCATCCTTGACTTTCCTTTCATTACACGCAATCGCAACCTTCCTCGATAGCGTGTGTAGTACGCAATACTGAGTTTCATGAAACAACGATATGCTATTAAAA
The DNA here is from genome assembly GCA_963277665.1 of Viscum album. Classification (NCBI taxonomy): domain Eukaryota; kingdom Viridiplantae; phylum Streptophyta; class Magnoliopsida; order Santalales; family Viscaceae; genus Viscum; species Viscum album. The sequence goes on along the minus strand of OY728157.1, from coordinate 445,928,279 downwards.
TATTATTAAAACTAGCCGTTATGAATAGTAATAACCACTTTTTAAATTTTAGAAATTTTAGCTCTCAAAATGGACTTCATTTTTGGATTCGGAGTATCGAATTTAGCCTAAGGTGAAATTTTGGTACTTTTCGGATAACTTTCATATTCTGATGAATAGTGAAAATTACTAAATTATAATTAAAAACAACTTTTTTAATCGAAATAATTAATAGTGATAAATCATTAATTTGAGTGGTTTTAAAGTATATTTAGAATATATTTTTACAATTTAATACAATGTTGGTCATTGGATGTAATTTCACATTTAAACCAGACATAATCAAGTGTCAATCTTTTGATAGATATTGTTTCTTAAAAACATGCTATTTGTTTTAACAGCGGGATTTAATTATAAAATTAATTAATGAAATTCCTATGTTATGAATTTGGTAAAATAGACTTCATTTTTGAATTTGGAATATGAAATATAGCTTAGGATAAAATTTTGGCATTGTTCTGAAAAACATCAATTTTTGATGAATAGTGAAACTACTAAGTGGTAGTTTAAAAAAACTGAATTTTTCATAAAACTTAATTTTACCGCTTCTGTGAATGGAATTTAAAAAATCAGAGAGACACGGATGATGTCAGTAAATAAAATTTGGTTCAATGAGATGAAAATAATTTTTGGTGAATAGTAACTTTTTACTTTTTTTTACCACGGTTAAAAGTAAATAGGGTAATTAAGGGTAAAAATGATATTATTATTACCCTAACACATGTCCTAATTCTATTGGATAAGTGAAATTCGATCAAAAACAAACTTATTAATAAAATATGACCATTTAGGCCCACTTGGATTACATTAGGACATTTATAATTATATTATTTAAAGAAGGGTTAAAAGAGTTAAAGTCAAAGTTTATTTACTAAAACATTTATAATATGGGGTTATACATAAGATAAATTCGACTATAAATGTTAATTAGAAAGATAAAAATATTTCCTACATAATGGTATTTTATTTGTAATTTTTAGACATCAAATAATATAATTTATTTATGACACAAAGATGATGCAGTAATTATCTTATTAATGAAATATTGACATAATTGATATTATAAATACCAAAATAAATGTAATTTAAGACTTTTTATGACTTCCACTAATTTTATAGGTTACTATGATATATTAGTGTTGATTTAATAAACTTGGTTCGAACATATAATTCTGTTATGACTTTCACAAAAATCATATATCAAATAGTGTCAAAATTGACACAAAAAAGTTTTTAAATAAACTATTATATTATTAATTGTTATTTTATTCCTAAAAATCTACGGTTCGGCCAAATGACTTATATAAGGATATATGTATTAATAATAAACAATTTGGGGTTCTTTTGGTATGTTATAGTAAGTTTATTAACCATATAGTGAAAGAAAACAAAAAGACACGGTAAAAGTTAAATTATTTAACTTAGAGTTAAATCTAATTCATAAGGTTAAAATAATACCCTAAACTTGTCTAAATCTTATTGGTTGATAGGATTTCGACCCATCCCCACTTTATCTCCGAAATAAGACCCTTTGGAACCATTATAAACCGATTTTTACTTTAATATAAAATAATATTTTGATGTATTCCTAAGGTGCCCCTCTCCTCCCTTATAAAAGGACCCCTCCTCCCCCTCCTCCTCACACCAATTTGAGCACTCAAGCTCGGCCAAACCCTGCCAAAATCTCTTCTCCACTTCCCTAGAAACATCCTAGAGGTTCTGGTCTTCCTCAAAGACCAATTTTAGTGCCCTAATAGGAGGTCTCAAAGAGGCGCTTCAAAGAAGAGGTAATTACCGTTACCAATTCTTTTATCTTTATTTCTTCTTCCACTTCTTCTTCTTAGGTTGTTTCATTATGAAGTAATAACATCAGTATCACTAATATACTGATATGTTATTTTATGTATGAAACAACCCTATTTCACCATCTATCCATCCTACGTAAAAAGAAATCACCGCGCGTGCGTACGTACGGAATACCGTCTCCACGCCGTGGTGTAATCTATTTTCCACCACCACCTTACATGGATGGGTATAATGGTGTAAAGAATAACTATACATAGTTATTAAAAAAGCATATTGATTCGGATATATTGTATAATCCACTCCAATTCAATTCAATAATTATGGAAATGATATCATCGCTCGTGCGTACGTACGGACTACCGTCTCCACGACGCGATGAGATTCATTCTCAATGATTAACCATTCATGAATGATTATAAAGTATATATAATAAGTACTAATGAAATATATGACATAATAATGATACTGGATTTATGTTTATATATATATAAGTATGTCATCTACTTACTTCCATTCAAGACAATAAGGAAAGAAAAACAGCGTTCATGCGTACGTACGGACTACCGTCTCCATGAATGGTGTTTTTCATTTCATTTATCTATCTATTATATATATATATATACTGAATATATATGATATATAAATCATATTTTATATTATGTAAGTAAGTAAATAATGATATAAGTAATAATAATGTCAAGAACAACAAGTCAAAACACCTACGATAAATGAAAAGATTTTACCCAAAACGCTTCTTTAACATGGAATTTACAAAAGAACGGGTAATATAATTTCATAAGTGAACCATATATGATATCATAACAATGAATATGATTCTGTAATAAGTCAATGACATTATTTAAATCATTATACAGGAGGTTCAGACACATACAAAGAAAATCGGACCTAAGGTAAGGGAAATATCACAATCTCATTTTTATCTGAGATTGCTTATTTGTAAGTATTTACTGGGGTGTATTTTATCACCCACATCCATGTTCCCTCAATATGTAATATTATTTCCATCCACTTAAAATTGTTTAAATCCAATTTTACCCTTTGGTGAGTTTTTAGTAAAAGATATGAAAGGAATCTTTAGTCGTTTTTCGTATGAGGTACTTTTTGACTTTTCGGACAAAAGTACAAAGAATGTTTTTTTAACATATACGGCAAGAATGGATTTTTAAAACATTATTTCCAAGAATCCTCCTTTATAATTTTTCATGTTTATTTTTAATCAAATTATTTTAGTTTATAATTGTATGACATGTTAATAAAAGAAAAGTGTTTTTTTGAAGTAGAAAGGATATTTTCCTCAAGAATGGAGTTCAAATGTTTTATCAAAATTATTTTCCATCTAAGATAATATAGGGTTCTGTTTTTATTCCTATTATTACATTGATTTGATTATGTTGTGAGGGAATTATTTTTATGAATTCATTTACCTTATATGATTTGTTTTATGATGTCATGATGTTTCAAGAATCCCATTTTTGTTACATGTGTTATGCGATGATTTATGATTATGTGGAACACATAAGAAAGGATTCATTATAAGATGGGTGGGACCTATATCTCCCTCCAATGAATTGGGTAATGATTTTATATCTCATGAGATAGACATGGCTGGAACGGTAGGTTATACCGTTTCAGTGAAACAGGACTGAAACGAGGGTGACTTGGTTCAGAAAGGGACTTTGTCCACTAAGATAGTCTTGGAAATGAGTCTTGACTAACAAGAAATGATTCTCTATGATTATGTTTGTATGCCACAAGGTTTCATGTTTTAAGTTATGATTATTGTGATTACATTTCACTGCCATGATTTATCCCATGTTATGAAATTATGATCTCTTTTGCAGGTTAAGATTTCCAAAAGTTATGTGCTTGTGTATATGATGAGATTTATATTTCTTTTGTTTACCCTTACTGAGCATTTGAGCTCACCCTTTTATGTTTTCTTTTCCCCAGGATATAAAGAAAGGTTTTAGGTATAAAAAAAGGGAAGATCTTTATGGGAGATATTGGAGATCTTTCACCACGATTAGAAGATTACGTTCCGAGTTTCCAAAGACACTAAACTATTACGATCCTTGTGTGTGTATTTTTTGTTATGTACTAAGTATTCCGCAAAAGTAATGTAATGTCTATGTATGTCAAGATACAGGTCTCTACAGGAGGTCAATAATATTTTTCACAAATCATGGATTAAATAAATTGTAAAATATACATATAACTCTAGGGTACTTCAAGTAAATTCCTCTTGAAATTAATCAAATTATTATTATAAAATAGGTACATCATCAATTTGAATATTTCATTCTTCAACTATTGATTGTGTCTATTATTTTTCCCCAAGAATCTCATTTAGTATAGCTGGTGATGGTTGGTTAAAATATGAATAAAATGATAAATTTTCTACTCTCATGAGAATGAATTACACATATTATTATCCAATTGTAATTCCCTTATTATTTCAATAATTTTTTTTCATCATATTTACAAATTCAACCCTTACCATGGATTATATTAAAATCAACCACATGTATTGATACAAAGGCCAAAAAATAATTCACATTTTTTTTCATAATGGGGACAACTTGACCTATTTTTATTGTAATGATACTTCTCTCAAAATCTTGGAGGTAAAACTCCCTTGTATATTAAAAGAGAAATGCTTAATTTTAATGACATGATTGGTAGATTTAAAAGATTACAAGGATCCATGATCATATAATGCATTATCTCACAGTAAAGATAGAACTAATCTTCCTACCACCACATCATTGGGTAATTCCATATCACCTATTGTTATTTAAAAATCATGGTGTTATCCCAATTTCCTATACTATGGTAGATTTCCTTGATGCATGTGCCATTTATTTACATTAATACCCATATACTCATAGTTTATCATCTAATAATTGTGTTTTCCTTCTTAAAATTTCATTATTTAACCTAATGAACCTTTTTCTCCACACATATAAAAAACTCCAAATTCCTCCAATAATTTCATAGGTTGATTCCTTCAGTGGTTCTCACAATGTGAACATTACCTCATTTTGTTATTCTTCTTTGATTCTTTACCTTTCTATTGGTTCTTTTATGACCTATTCCATTCTCATTTTCCCTGGAGTGTGTATTATTTATGTAATCCCATCTTCTATTTATGGTGAATAAAATTGTTTTGTAATTTTAAAAAAGAATTTGAGAGTGAAGTACATATTATAGACTTGAATTTTTCCCTTAATAGATGTATTTAATCGTGTACTCTGTGTTGCATATGTAATATATAACATACCAATCCAACCATGAAAAGGTTTATTATCAAGAAGATTTGAATCCTGTGTTGGCTGGTCCCCTAGAATAATGGATAAAAATAAAGAGTCAGGAGTACAAGGGGTTTCTACATAGGCGAGTATACAACACACCACATCTATCCGCATCCACCATTAGAGTACAATAAGCAGGGGCCGTGAAGGACCACATCATATCTAGATCAATTAGAGCCTTTCATTCTAATTAATCACCAACCTGATTGGCCTCCCAATACAAATGAGAAACTACAATGTGTATTTGACTAGATTGGTGGAGGAACTCAACCCACTGAGGGAGCAAATGCCAAGGCACATTATGCGTTCTAGTTTTCAAAGCATGAATTTCATTCATAGAGTCAGATTCAATCCAAAGACATCTCTAATTATATTGGATAGAATACCTTATAGCATGAATCATCGCCCATATCTCAGCTTCAAAAGTGGTGCCAAGGCCAGTGTAATGATAAAATCGTCCCTTGACAAACCCACAAAAAGTGTGGAAAAAACCTCCACATCCCGATGGGACCGGTGCACCTAACACAGCTCCATCAAAATTCACATTAAGGTACGGTGAAATCGGTGTTATCCATCAGATATAATTCAACATCCAATGTTTGAGGGGTTAGATAGAAACTCCAAGAAACCTTAGAGTTTGAATATCAGAAATGGTATTAGACATTGCACCATCCAAGATCATTGACGCAGTATACACATCCCTATGAATGGAGATCATTCCCTTATGAATAGAATCATTCCCACCATCAAACACAGCCATGTTCCATGATTCCCACAAGGATGCAATGGTCTCCACAATAGCTGCAGCGAGAATATTACATAGCTGCTCACTATAGTGCATATACAGCAGCCCAGACAGCTGGTCAATGAGAAGAATTTCAGAGTCCACCGCACATCCGAACAGCATTCCCAAGTAATTCTAGAGTTGCTGGGCCTTCCTGCACTCCATGAATATTTTCTAGGTGCTGTCCTCACCAGACCTGCATAAAGCACACCTGGAGGCCATATGTAAACCATCTAGCTTCAAATGTTTAGATGTGGGAAGCCTGTTCTTCTATATTCTCCAAAGCAAGAGAAACTGAGCTGGCTGAATGAAGGGGGCCCTGAATTTCATGAGCCATGTTGCGGAATGATCGGTATCGCAACAAGCAAGCATATAGAACTCCTTCGGGTCAAAGATTCATGTCCTGCTAGGAATCCAGATCAGTATGTCCCAATCCATAAAAGCATAATTATTAATTTGAGACAACACATAGTCAGAGATGTTTAGCTCCTCCAAAGTCTGATGTGATATAAAATATGAGATGGACAATGAGGCATGTTCAGCTAGAACATTCATGGAATGTAAGGGTTGATCCAACCACATGGTGTTCTAGTAGCTAAGAGTGGAATTTCTACTAACCAGCCATTTAGTATCTAGCATAACCATTGCATAATCCTGCTTGAGGGAAGCCCATACCGAGGATTAGAGGTAGTATTTATATACATTAATGAGCCATTTTTTGAACCTGGTCGATAGAAATTCATCATTAATCTCATTTGATATCATCCTCCAAGTGAATTTTCCAATCAGACCATCTTTAACAGTGCGAAGATCCTTGACCCCTAATCCTCCCATTTCCACAGGTTTTATGAAATATTTCCACTTCACCATGACCAACTTCCTTTCAAACATTGATCCTGTCCAAATAATGTTTCTTACCAGGATTTGATGGTTCTTAATAAGCCCTCACGATCATTTGTAAAGTGAGAAAGAGTAAACAAATTTGGATGTATTAACTGAGTTCACGGGACACACCCTTCCAACCATGGACATAGATTTCCCTTTCCAGTTGGAAAGCTGATTGGAAATACCAGCATAAATGCCTTCCAGATATTTTCATTTCACCCTTCCTCAGAAAAGAGGCACCCCATGATATTGAAAGGGCAATGATCACCTCTTCAACTCAAGATATCGAATGATCATGTTCTTCTTTCCAACAGAAATTCCATTTCCAAAGACAATTGAGGATTTATCCTAACTTAGGGACTGTCCAGCCACAACCTCATAATGATCAAATAGAACCTTAATGTTAGATATGGGTTTCTTTGAAGCTTTCTCCAGCAATTAAATGTCATCGGCATAGAGGATATTGGATGGAGCATGATCAATAATACCAGCTTTAATCCTCTTATAAATACCCATATGAGAAAGTTCATTGAAACATTGACTTAGGTAATCCTCCTCAATAGAAAACAAAATACCCAATAGGGGTTCACCTTTTGGTACACCCCTTGAGCAAGGAAAGATCCCCCTCGGCATTCCATTAACAAGAATCGACCTCCGTGAGGATCCAATAATTGTATTAATCAGATTAAAAAATATGTCCGAAAACCCATGCCTATGAAGGATCTCAGTGAGAAAACACTATTTAAGGGTGTCAAAAGCCTTAGAGATGTCAATCATAAGAGAAAATCTCCCTTCTTTTGTCATCAGTTTCATGAGATTAACACTCTCGGAGGCCATGCAAAGGCATTATTGTATATTCTTTCTAGGAAAAAAACCAAATTGGTTTGCTGTAATAAGACCATCAACAAGCCCACCTAACCTGCACATAATGATCTTGCTGATGAGCTTGGGTATTGTATTCCCAAGGGTAACAGGTCTGATGTATTTAATGTCGATGGAATTCTCCTTCTTTAGAATGAGGGAAATGAAGCATGAATTCATCCCATGGTTCATATATGAATTACAGAAGAAATATCTTATGGAACGCTCAATATCATCCTGCACAATATCCAAGAAAAACTTAAAGAATTTATTAGTGAAGCCATCTGGGCCTGACGCACTCTCATGATTAAGAGAGAGGATAGCAGATCTGATTTCCCCCTTGGAAGGTGGGGCTGTAATAAACTGATTCATGTGCTCATCAATACAGGGGATAATGTTGTCCACCAGGTTGGAGGTGCAGGGATATCCATATTCAGAGTATATTTCTTTTAAATAATCAACAACAGTTGAATAAATCTCATTATCATCAATGTAAATGTGGTTAACAATTCTGATCACCATGTTGCAAGCACACACTCACCTCTTCTTATGCAGCCTATTGAAGAGCTTAAAATTTCTGTCGCCATCCTTAATCCATTTCACATCCAGCTGATTCATGGCCAGTCTATCCTTCCCCATGAGAAGATTATCTAGCCTATTCTGCGCCATGATTTCATCCATGGATAAGATGGGCCGATGTTCATGATAAATTTGAATTCTTCCGAGTTCCTCCTCAACAAGTTTAATGAAATTGTCAATTTTAGAGAACGATTTCATACTCCATTACTTTAACATCACTTTCAGGTGATTAAATTTGACAATCTATGAAGAGGTCTCTCAATGGGCTCAATCCTCCATGCCTCCAAGACAAGTTCCCTGCATCCTGTGATCACAAGCCAAGAATTATTAAATTGGAAGGATTTGGGGGTTGGTCGCATCCCTTGAAAGTGGGAATCCACAAATTATTGGATTATGATCAGATTGATACATCATGAGTGTAAAACCAAAGACCCCATGGAAAACATCTTGGTCATCAAATTGCACAAGGAATCTATCATGTTTGCTGGCCTGCTTACCTTCCCATGTGTATCTGAACCATGTAGAGTCAGCTCCAGCAAGAGGGATCAGAATCAGATTAGAGGAATCAATGCACTCAGAAAATTCATGAGCTGTTGTCCCCTAAAAATTAGTCATAGTTTTTCCCAGGAGTCAAGATAGTACTAAAGTCACCAACAAGCATCCACCTCTGGTCCATCCTTGGAGCAGTAGCTTTAAGGTCCTCCCACAGCTCCCTACTCCATAAATAAGTGGTGGAGGAATAGAAAAATGAGACCGAGATATTTGATCCAGCATTGTTGCAGCTAATCAGAATATTCTAGGGTCTGCTAGCAAATTAATTAATATGAATACTATAATTTCTCAGAACCCATAAGTGATCCATTCTCGAGCTATGATGGTTGCTAGATATAAGATTTATTCCAAGAGAACTCCACTTGAAAACATTCCAGTTTCCAAAAAGAATATTTGGCTCTACAATACCAACAAGCATTAGCTTATATGTCAAAATGTAATGTCAACGTGCCCTGGCCGTTTGGGAATTTCCCACCCCTTGACAATTTCAATATTATATCCTCATTGACGTTGGTCCCTACCCCTTGTCGGGGGGCCCTTTGTTATTTCAGCAGTACTTCTCCCCTTACCCTACTTACCTTTACCTTTCTTTTTTCCATTAGAGGCAGATTTGGAAGCCTTATCAACCTCACTACTCTCTTTGTATTTGTGAAAATCACTCACACCGGCCTTCTATTTCAGAGAAAGAACATCTGCCCCAGAAGATACCTCAGGACCAGACATCCCTTCAGCAGTAGCCTCCTCCACTTCATCAAACCAAAACCTCCCACTCATGGGAGTAAACATATTCTTCCCCTTCAAATGAGGAGGGTCAGAGCATATCTACTTTTTCTTCCTAGCCAATATTGAAGGAGGAACCTGTACAAAAGCTCCAGCAGGATCAGAAGCAGCAACATGGGCAGTGCCTGGACCACACCCACCACTGCTATTAATAAGAATTTCAGCCTGTTCAAGCCTCCAGTTTCCACCTGGGTCAGAAGCAGCATCTTGAGAAGTACCTTGACCACACTCACCAGTGATATTAACGTGACTTTAAACCTTTATAGACCATAGTGTTCCTCCTTCAATGGATTCCTCACAGCTATGGGTCATGAAGACATCATCATGTGCTCCTCTACTCTCCCCACTCTCATCTTCATTTGTGGGGGCCTGTATATTGTCATTCTGCATCATATCAGCACCAGTCCCCGGTGAGATCTCCTGCCCCGAACCACATTTCTCAGAGCCTCATCCTTGTCTACCACCATTATTCCCCATTTAATGCATCTCAACCCATTCCAATATAGTCCGCACAGTAGAATATGAGGAAACCATCTTTCCAGAGGTGACAATTACATTAGGTAATGACTGAGAATCAACATGTTCAGCCAGAGGACCTTGTGCATCAACATGAGGCCCCCCCTTGTTCCTTCTAGCATGAAATTCATAACCCATGTCCCCTTGGGAAGGAAAGATCATTCCCTTGAACTTTCTTCTATTGAATGTGGTATCATCGTGCCCCTTTTCTTTACAGATAAAAAAATTCAAATCCCTCCTACACTTATTGGTCAAATAAACAAATGTTAGGTAGTTCATGAAAAAATTGGGCTTCCATTCATGCAGGATTTCCAATTTCATGCTATCATCCCTCGTTGTGAGGATGACTTCTTCCACCAAAGTGCTGGATAGGTCAACTTCAACCAGGACACGGACATAATGACCATACCTGGGGTTTTATGTTTCCCTATCCATTCAGATTGGATTACCCACAGTCGAGGCAATGTCCCATAGAATCTGCAGATGCCATTAGATCCAATTAATCTTATCAATCCTAATCCACAATTGGGTATGCGTGCATCGAACATTCATAGGGTCAAAATTTCAATCCCATTCCTGGATGCTTAAGAATCCAGGATTCAAGGATAAAGTACCTTTGATCCATACCCTCCTCTTGCTCTTCTCACTGGGAAAGACAGCATGGTAGTAGCCCATCCCCATTGCAGTCATCCGCAAATCATCAAATCCCCATAAGTCAATAATCATTCTCGTTAATTCGTTAAATTTCCAAAATCTCGCCCCCTTATGTGTGAGAACTCGGGAAACAATCAAATTCCGGCACAGGTTTACCCGTTCTTCAATAGCTTCCTGGTTGGTCAAGACACGAGAAACCCTTCATTTCTTAATCACACATCCAGGTGTAGGAGCTCTATGGTCTGGAAATGAAACTCCATAAGTATTCCTTACATCATCCACAAATTTTTTGCGCCCATCCTCTAGACCAGAGTGGGAGGGGATTTCCTTCTTGGTGAGTACAAACAATTATGAATGGCCAACATAATCATCCTTTTCACCAGAACACACGGGATCATGCCCATCATCTCCCGGAGTTTTCTCCAAGGAGTTAACAGAATCTACAGGTTTACGGAGTAACCCTAAAACCCCTTGAGCCGCCATCCCTCGGGTGGCCTTAAAAAGGTGTATTATTAATCCTTGAAACATTCTTCTTTATTTTTTATTAATTAAACAAACATTCTACTCATCTTAAATTTTTATTCATCAGGGAAATATTTTTCAAATAATATCTCCATAAAATATTTACAATCCATAAGATCCATTTCATCTTAACACTAATGTTGTTATATCAACAACCACAATTTATTGGAATCCCATTTGTTACAATAATATATTAGTGTAACATTTTACTTTTCACTATATCTTACTACCATAAATGTCTTGTCTATAGATTTAATACATTGATTAGATATCAATGGATTTGTAGTCCCACTAAATAATGGAGTATTTTCTTGTCTAATGTGATCCATCATATTAGAATATTATTATTAAATTGGTTTCTCCATTCAAGAAATATTATTTTTCATATCTTGATTAAGATACACCAATATATCCATAATTTTCTATGTTCTAATAATAGCTTTATCAGCTTCCTCAAAAGGGAAGTCTCATTGTTGACTATGATTGTAGATACCCTTCTTCTTTATAGGTTACATTTCTAAAAAATAGAATTTACTGGATTATCTCAAAAACATAAAAAATTTAAATCACATTATATAATTCAAAATGTTTTTTATGACCTATAATAAATTAAAATTTATGCATTTTTAATTTGAGGATCTTAAATATTGTTTCTTTAAGAATATATTTAAATAAAAAACCTTCATAATGAATCATAACGAAAATGTTAATTTTTCTAAACATATCCCCCTTTAATGTCAAACAAAGTTACTAGTAAGGCCCATTTTCATGCACCATGTGTTGACTATAATGACCTTGACCATAGTTTCATGAATCTAGTGTCTTACTTTTCTTGTAGACTTTCATCCTTTACATGATTTCTACCAGAAACTCATCTTTCCTCCAAACGATGAGTATTCAAGATGACTTGTTCACATTAAATGTGCTATAATCAACTTCTAGAGAATCACATAATTTACAAGATGATGAACTATATTTTTCACATATCTATAGAGATTATCCAAAACCAAAATTGGTTAGTACAAGGTCATATAATCCCCAAAAGGATAGTCCTTTATAAAAACAAAAACTACTCTTAATATCCAAATTTTTTCAAACAATACCCATAGTTTAACAAAGACCATTCAATAAAAAATTGTCAATAAAATTAATCAAAGTAATCCAAACTAAGATTGAAACCCAAATCAAAGAAGGATTTTGTAACGTCTAGGTTCCAGAATCCACACAGAGGTGCCCCGTACCTGGTTGGTCACATGGCCTCAAACGCATTTCCCCGAACGCCAGAGGCTCCTGACTAGCAGCGAGAGCCTTGGGTGTTATAGTGTGTTAAGTATGCCCTCATTGACAGAGTACAGAGCAGAACTAAACAAATACATACAAGAGTGGAAGCTGTAATAATGACATACAACAGAAAATTAAAAGTATAAACTATAGAACATATATAAAATGATGCATGATACATATTTCTAGGAAAACACCCAAACAAGTTACAATGCTAGAATACAACATTTCTAAACCAATGTTCAAAAGAAAGTAGATAATGTAATTAGCATTATAAGCCATAGCTTGGTCAGAGGCTCTCTAACTCGACAACAACTCATGTACCTGATGTAGAAGGGTTCTTGAACTTATATATACCTGCAACAATATAATCTGTTTGGGCCCAAAATCATGGCCCAAATAGGGTTTGAGACTAAATCCCAGTAGGCAACCACCATTAGATCTGGGCCTAATAGTCAGGGAATATATAGTAGGTAAAGTACAGAAGCAGTAAACAAGAAATTAATCAATAGTAAAAAAAAAAGTACTCAGCAGTTAACAATCCACAGTTTCAAAACATTAAAATCACTACACAACATGCAATAGCTAATCAATGAAGAAAAACACAACAGGTAACCCGATGGGATGAACCCATATCCTATCCCCTCTGGTCCTACCTAGCAACACAAGAAATCAGCAAAACACATGGTATCCCTTTAAGAAGTCCTCACAGCCTATCCACTCTTTTCCTACCTAACAAGTACAAGAAACCATCTGGTCAGTACAATCAGTCTAACCCCTTTGGTTCATCTTAAACAAAGACTCTCCGAGGAAGCGTAGACCATCAATTCCCCCTGTAGTCTCATAACGGTACTAAAGGCACTCTTGGGAAGCACTCAACATCTAATTCCCCTTGTGTCCCGATTCAAGGAACTACAGACACTCTGGGGAAGCACTCAACATCAATTCCAACTGTGGTCTCACATAATATGTTATAAAGGCACTCTCGAGAAGCCCTTAGGTCCATTCTCCCTATGGTCTGTACACATGGTTCTCATGGACCTGTGTAAGCCAAGAAAGTGTTGCAGCATGTAATGACCAAGATAAACCTCGAAAAATAATTGTATAGTATTCTACAACACAACAGCATAACAGGACAATTGTCACACAATACTACAATACTAGGCATGGAAAAGTAAATAGCATCCTAACATGAAAACTAGACCCAAAGGTCAAAACATGAAAAAAATGAATGGGAAACATTGCCAAAGGACATCAATTCACCATATTCAAAATCAAATATCATCTACTTAAGAATACAATCATAGTATGCAATCAATATGGCTCCAACGGTAAACACGCAATACCCCATTCATGGGTATTGGAAAAATTTTCACATAAAACTCAATAACATTCAACAGAAAGGCACAAACCTAATACCTTGGAGTTGGGAGATCACTATACATAAATCTCAAGCCTTGAATTTCCCATGAACACTGTAGATATATAAAAAATCTCAAAACATTCAATCGATGATAACATGAAAAAGAAGAGTAATCATGAAATGATGCTCTAGAAGAAGTAAGAGCTTACAGAGGCGATCCCAACGCAATCTATGGGGGTCGAATCAGATATCGAACGAAGGCTCAGGGGCTTAGAAAAGTATCTTGGTCATACGAGTTCTCTCAGATAGACAAAACCTTGTAGTAGGGTGTTTTGTACATCAGACGCGACCTCGGTGCATTTAATGAAAAAACAAAATACACGGTGTGTATTTTTAGAGTACATGTCATGTACTTCCTATTTACGTACTCTACATTAAGCAGGATCTGGTCAACCCTACAGGGTCGTGTGTTTTTCAATTACACGGCTAGCACATGACCTCCTGTGGCAACCCAATACACGACGAGTACTCAGAATGTACATGGTGTGTATATCAAAAATGTATAGAAAACCTATTTTCCTAAAAAATGACCATAAAAGGAAAACATACTTGAAAAGAACATCCATGTTCTTAAAAACATCCTCCATTAATGAAATTCATCCCAGAATTTCCCTAGAAAGGTAATGTAGAAGAACAAACATAGAACAACTCCAGCCACTATGATCACATATCTACTCCCTCTCTCATGTCTCGTCCTGTACTCACCCATGCTACGAACGAACACATACTAGTGGAACAGACCGTCCACAGAGAACCTTCGTACCTCTATCCGCAATTTAGATAGGATGCATCCACTTCCAACTCATCCTCCCAGAGTTGTAAGACGTGTGATGGGTCTGAGAAGTAACATTAATGCAGTGAAATGTGGTAGACTTCGTGCATATCCCAGTACCTCTGACGTAACTGCAACCGATAGGTAACCGGACCAACTATCTCTAACACCTCAAACATCCCAACATACCTCGGTGATTACTTACCCTATCTCCTAATCCTATTGTGTCCCACCCTCGTTGTGACACCTTGGAAAACCAAATTGCAGACCTCAAACTCCAGAGGTTGTCTCCGCTAATCAGAATAAGACTTCTATCAAGATTGCGTGGTATCCATACTCTTCTGAATCAACTCTATCTGCTCTACGGTCTCCTGAACAAGATGAGGTCCTATAAAAGATTCCTCTCATACCTCCATCCAACATAAGGGTGATTGGAATGGCCTACCGTGTGAATCCTAATAAGGTTTCATCTTAATAGTTGATTGAAAACTAATATTATAGGAAAACTCCACAAGTGGTATGCGCTTCTCCCAAGAACCTCCAAAATATAGTGTTCATGATCATAGTATTCCCTCATGCACCGAAATCATACACTCAGACAAGCCATCAGTTTGAGGATGGTATGCTATACTCAAAATTACCTGTGTACCCAAAGCCTTCTAAAGCCCCTGCCAATCCTGAGAAGTAAAACATGCATCATTGTCTGAAACAGTGTAGTGTGGAACTCCATGAAGACATACAATCTCACAGATGTAAAATCATCTCTGCTCATTAACACTGAAGGTCTCCTTGATCATAAAGAAGTTGGAATCATTCACATGTCTGTCAATGAAAACCCAGACTGAATTATTCCCAAGGAGACCTCAGCAAACATGTCACAAAATCAATCGCGACATTGTTCCACTTCCACTCTGGATTTGGAAACTAATGTAAAATCCCTACTGGTTGTTGATGCTCTTCTTTCACTTGCTAACAGGTGGAACACTTCATGTCAAAACCAGCAACATCTATCTTCATACTTGTCCACCACTACTGATGGGGTAGATCAAAATACATATTGGTGACACCATGATGAACTTCCCAAACTGAGAAATGAAATCCCCACATCAGATCCTCGCATAAGTTTGTCAGCACCCATACACGCCCTTGGAAATGCAAGATCTCATCCTTGACCATCATCCATCTAGTAATAGGGTCCTCTCCTGACATGATTTCCTATTGGACTAGGCCTTAATAATATGATAGCTTCCTCATTTTCACTTGATCATGAAGAGTAGAGTTAATAGCAACTGATGAAAGATAAGTCGCCCCCTGTCTTCCGTGCACCTCCAAATGCATCCTAGAGAACAGATCCATGATCAGCCATTCACTGATGGCCTCACGAGATGAATGTATTTGATTCCTCCTGCTAAATGCATCAGCCACTGCGTTTCCCTTCCCTTGAGAGTAGGCAAGCTCAATGTCAAAGGACTATAGGTACTCAACCATCCTTTGCTGTCTCAAATTCAAATCATGTTGAGTGAAGATGCACTTGAGACTATTTTGGTCGGTGAAAACCACAAAATTCTCTTCAAGTATATAATTTCTCGTACAACATAAGTCATGTACAACATCTTCCAACTTGAAATCTTGTGTCGGGTAATTCCTCTCATGTGGTCGCAACTGCCGAGACCCATCCACATTGAATCCTTCACCCTATATATTCACCTCTCCCAGCCCGATAACTAAAGCATCAAAATACATAATGTACCTATATTCTAGGCTTTGTAAGGACTAGTATCAGTGCCAATTTCAACCTCCGTTTCATCTCTTGAAAGGATGAATCGTGAGAATATTACCACAATAACTTCACACCCTTCTTCATCAGACTCTTCAGTGGTGTTGTTAATCGTGAAAAGTCCTGAATGAAAATTTTGTAGTATCCATCCAGCCCTAGAAAACTTCAAAACTCAAATACATTCCTCACCTTCTCCCAGGAAACTACTTCTCTCACTTTCTCTAGGTTTGTTAATAATCCTGTCTCAGAGATAAATTGACTGAAGAAGTGAATTTGATCCATCCAAATGTGACATTTTGAGAGCTTAGCATATAACTAATGCTCTCTCACTATATGCAAAATGATCTCAAGATGAGTGGAATGGTCGGGTAGAGTGTGAGAGTGCACCAAGATATAATCTACGAAAACCACCATGAAGGAATCCATGTTTGGATGGAACTCTCAGTTCATCAGCACTATGAAACCTGCGGGCATGTTTGTGAGACTGAACAACATAACCATATACTCATATAGACAATACCTATATTGGAAGGCTATAAGAGGTATATCTGATTGTCTAACACACAAATAATGGTAACCAGATCTCATGTCAATCTTCCAGAACACCAGGGTTCCTCAAAGCTGATCAAATAGATCATCAATCCTCGGCAGGGAATATCAGTTCTTGTCCATCAACTGGTTCAACTTCCGGTAATCCACACAAAGAATTAGGGTGTCGTCTTCCTTCTTCTCAAACTGGAAAGGCGAACACCAAGGAGAAGTAATGGGATGAATGAAACCCTTTTCCTACAACTCCTCCAACTACTTATTGAGCTCTTGAAACTCTAGTGTATTTATTATATAAGGAGAATGTGACACCGGTGTCACCCCTGGCACAAGATCAATAGAAAATTATACCTCATGCTCTGGATGCAAACTTGAAAATTCATCTAGAAATACTTTTCTGAAATGATCCACCTCTAGAGGAAAGTATAACTATGAATTCCCCAAGTAATCTAGATATATACTAGCAATCAGACCTATAACTCCTCCCGACCCATGATGCTTGGGCCCCGCTCTGCTCTCATGGACATCCCATTCACCCTTATGAAGGAGGATCCACCCTCTGGTGTTGTATGACTCACCCCACGGTGATAGAAATCGAAAACTGTCTAGAAGGGAACAAGCCAGTCCATTCTGAGAATGACATCATAACTTTTCATCACTTGGACATAGTGGTACCATAGAAAGTGACACCCACCAACCTCTAGAAAGAACTCCTTGCACTGACGTACACTCACCGTTATAGTCCCCAACATTGTGTCTAGTGTCAAGATATCAGTAGAAGAAAAGATGTCGTACCCACGGATCTCCACACCTGCACCAGATATAATGGTATGGGATGCCCCTGTATCGAAAATAGCAGAAGATAAAACTGAGGCAACTAAGATCGTACCTCGAACTGTAGATATTCTGAGATCTTTCTCTTACTGGGTCTACTCCACTGCAAAAGTATGGCCTCCTCCACAGACCGGTGAACCTTCCTGACCCCTCGAAGCTGATCAACCCTGATGTTACTGGAAACCGGGTGACTAGCTACCACGACCATGACCTCAACCTCAGCCTGAACAGTCGGAAGAACTCCAGTTCCCAGACTGGTGAGAAACTGGTGGAGCTGCTCCTAAACAATGATTTATAGAAGAACCCTTGTCCCCAGTTTCTGGTGAGAAGATCTGATAGAAGCATTAAATATGACCCATCTTGTTGCAAGATCGGCACTCCATTGGGTCTCTTAGGCAATGTGGATTCATATACCTTCTCTTTCCGCACTAGTAGCAGACCACCTGGATACTAGAAGAAGTGTCTCAACTCCACGGATAACCATTTCAAGACTCCTTGTGGGGCTTCCAGATTTCATTAGGAGGAATACTAACCCCAGATGTCGATCTGACCTAGCTCACAACTCTAGACTCCCTTAAATTGCGCTCTGTGATCAGTGCCTGGTTTAAAATAGAAGTGATATAAGTCAACAGAATGATGTTCACATGTGATCAGAAGTCGGGCCTCAGACCATCCATAAACTTCCTTTTTATAAAAAACTGTTCGACTCCTATAATAGGTGTGGAGAGGTGCATCTCATAAAGAGGGAGGAATACTCAATAACAGAAAGAGTACCATGGTTCAGACTCATTAACTCTCAGGCTTGATCGGCCCTCAAGGTCTCTGGATACATGTAATCGTAAAGATTCACTGAAACTCGGCCCACACCATAACCTGCTAGCGTCCCGCCTATGAGATCACATCCTACCACCTCTTGGAAGAGACATGAAGCATATATGTAGCAATATTGACACTTTTATCTAGAGGCATCTTTAGATGGTCAATGACTGTCATCATGGAATATATCTATGACTCTACATCCTGAAGTCCTCCTTCCCCTGAGAATGTGGGAGGATGATACTGCTGGAAGACCCTCGACAAATCAGCCATCGATGGGGCAGGAGGTGGTGCTCCCAGAAAAGAATGTATCATCCTCATGAAGCCTTCCCTGAACTGTGCATGAGCACCGGTATCAGGTATAACTGTTGTGGTCAAGACTAGAATAATAAGAGGATCTGCTGGAAGACCCTGATCATTCAAATCCAGCATCTGACCACTTCCCTGTAACTAGCGAACAACCACAGGATGCCCCAGTAGCACGACTCTTCAAGGTCAAATGAACACCCTAGAACATTATTAACAGGTATTGAAACATAGAATTGTATGAAGGGAACAAGAGAAAGAAAAAATTCCTGTTTTACAAAACATGACTGCGCGGCCTGTATAAACACTACACATCATTTTCCCTTAAGTCATTCACATGGGTATGTAATCCTATCTAAACTGGTCGTGTAACACCCAAACCACATGGCATGTTGTCCTAACACAATGTGTGTACTTGAATCCTCTTCCCCTACCCGAGTCCTTCTACACGGTTAAGCGACATGTCTCTGCCAAGATATTATTACACATCGCATTCAAGATAGACATTGCGTGTACTAGAAAAGCTTCACCTAGCTCGTGTTGTTAGTGACACTTTCTAACACACGACTCACACTACACGACGTGTTCAAGAATACATTGTGTGTATGTGAAAGAATAACACCGAACAGTGTTGTTCGTGACAAGGCCGGGTACCTAGGCCAGACTACACGTCATGTTCAATCCCGAAACACCATGTATAACATAAAGTTTTATCCTTCTGTGTTATTAGTTACATAGACGGACATAGGGTCAACACTACATGGAATGTTCGACTGGTACATGGTGTGTTCCCACCAGACTTTCCCCATCCCGTGTCTCTGTACACGGGGCCTATATCACGGTTAGGGATTATAGGTTGTGTACATAAAGGTCATGGAGAGTAATTAAGAAAAACACTTTCTTCCTGAACAGAAGAACACATGGAATGTACATAACATTACACGACATGTATTCTGGGATTCTCTGGAAATTAAGTCTCCAAAACTACCCTGGAACCCAGAAAAACACTGAAACAAATGTTGAAAGTGCAAAATTCTGATCCACGAGGGCCCGTAATCCCCGCGAATCAATGTTTGGAACTTTATAAATGTTATAAGATGGAAAACAAGCCAATGATCCACCAAATTCCAGTCTATGAGGGCCCATAACTCCTCTAGAACCAATGATTTGCGTTCATTCCAAAAAAAACCTTACACAAACAATAAACTGTCAAACAGTAGGTATTTTATAAAGTAAATTATAACCACAACATGAATATTTTACACTACATCTATCACAACAACAAGAAATCTCTATTTCATCTTAGATGTCATGGCAAGAATGCATGAAATTTGATTTCAAGAAAGTGCCTATATGATTCTTGGGATGGGATACCCTAATCACATCGGGTTGAGACGAAAATAGAACCTAAACCATATCAATGGTAACAATACAAAACATGCGAATCAACCAACAGGGAAATCAAATCAACTATAAAAATTTCAAAACAAGAAATTTGAAATAAACATGGTTGATTGGTTTTAACTTATACACGGGTTAGCAACACTTGGGAAAAAATATTACCAAGTACCTATTCCATCTTATCCATGGCTATAGGATCCAAACAGTAAAAAAACATAAAACGAAATTCCTATGATACCACTTTGTAATGTCCTGGTTCGAGAATCCACCCAGAGGCGCCCCATACCCATTTGGTCACATGGCCTCAAGCGCATTTCCCCAAATTCCAGAGGATGCCGACTAGCTGTGAGGGCATTGAGTATGATAGTGTGGAAACTATGCCCTCATTGGTAGAGTACACATCAAATGTAATCAAATACATACAAGAGAAAAAGTAGTAATAATGACATACAGTAGAAAAATAAATGTATAAAATTGAGAACATATATAAAATGATGCAAGATACATATGTCTAGGAAAAAAATCAAACAAGTCATAATGCCAGAAAACAATATTGCTAAGACAAAGTTCAAAAGAATGTAGATAAACTATTTTGAATCACATGCCATAGCTTGGTCCCATGATCTACATCTCCACAGTAAATCAAGTACCTAAAGTAGAAGGGCGCTTTCCCTTATCTATACCTGCAACAATTAAATCTGTTTGGGCCCAAAAGCATGGCCCATACAAGGTGTGCGACTAAATCCCAATAGGAAACCACTATAAGATCTATGCCTAACAGTTAGTAAATATATGGAAGGTAAAGTATGGAAGAAGTAATTAAGAAAGTACTCATATGTAAACAAGAAAGTACTCGGCATTAAACAATCCCCAGTTACAAAGCATTCAAATCACCACACAACATGCAACAACAAATCAAAGCAGATAAACCCAACATGTAACCCTCTGGAAAGTACCCACAACCTATCCCCTCTGGTCTTACCTAGAAACTAATGAAAGAAGCTAAACACAAGGTAACCCTCTGGGAAGTACTCACAGCCTATCCCCTTTAGTCCTACCTAACTATTATAAGCAACCCTATGCGCAGTACACTTTGTCTAACACATCTGGTTCATCTTAATCATAGACTCTCTAATGAAGCACTCGCCGTCAATTCCTCCTATAGTCTCGTAATTGTACTTGAGGTGCTCAGGGGAAGCACTCAACGTCTCATTCCCACTATGTCCCATGTCGAGGAACTATAGAAACTCTGGGGAAGCACTAAACATCAATTCTCGATGTGGTATCGCATCATAAGTTATAATGACACTAAAGAGAAGATATTATGTCCATTATCCCTATGATATATACCCCATGTTCTAACGGCCATGTGTATGTCAAGAAAGTGTAGAAGTGTGTAACGACCAAGTTAAACCTCAAGAACTACTTGGATTGCATTCTACAGCACAACAACACAACCGAACAACAATTACACCATCCTACAATACTAGGCATGGAACAGTAAATAGCTTCCTAACAGGAAAACTAGACCCAATGGTCAAAACAGGGAAAACATGCATAGGAGACACAACAAAAGAGAAACAATTCACCCAATTCAAAATCAACTATCATCTACTCAAGTATACAAGGATATAAAAAAAAGATAGGGCTCAAACGGTAAATGTGCAATACCCTGTTCATGGGTATTGGGAAACATTGCACAGAAAACTCCAATACATTCAGCAGAATGGCACAAACCACTTAAATTAGTTTTGGTAGATCGTTATACGTGAACCTCATTCCTTGAATCACCCACGAACTCTGTAGATCTAAAAAAACTCTCAAAACATTCAACCGAAGATAACTTGGAAAAGAAGAGAAATATTGAAACAATGCTATAGAAGAATAAAGAGATTGCCGAGGAGATCCCTATGAAATCGACGGTGGTCAAATCAGAGATTGAACAGAGGCTTAGGGGCATAGAGAATTATTGAGGATGTATGGGTTCTCTCTGAAAGATGAAACCTAGATGTAGGGTGTTCTGTCCGCCAGATGTGACCCCAATGTCTTTATTGAAAAAAAAATACATGGCATGTACATTTGGAGTACACATCATGTACTTTCCATTTTGTTAATCCGATTTAAGCGGTCTCTGGTCCCCCCACATGGTCGTGTGTGTGGCCAATGCACAGCCAGCACAAGGCCTACTGTCGCAACCCAGTACACGACGTGTACTCATAAAGTACACTGTGTATACTTTAAAAATTCATAGAAAAACCTCTTTTCCTCAAAAACAACCAGAAAAAGAAAAAATACCTGAAAATAAGGTATGGGTACTTATAGATTTAATCAAATGGCCTTCAAAGATAAATCTTAAAATTTATTTGCATAAAAAATTATTTACTCTTAATATATCATACTGAAAAGTAATTAACCTAATCAAATATTCTCAAGGATAGGTTAATAATTTGAATAAATTATCCAAATCATCATATGTCTACAATAAAAACATATATTCTTCCAAAATAAAATTTCATCCATTACTCTACAAATGATATCCCATAGTAGTCTATTTTTGTTATGCATATAATGTTTCCAAAAGATATAACATCTTCTAAAATAACCTTTTTCACTTAATCACCAAATAACATTCCTATATAAAGGATATCAATTTGATAAATAATAAGTTCCCAAAATCAAATTATAAATGATCCATAAAATCATTTAACTTTAAAGAATAAGTCATACTAACCAGGGACTTCACGTAGGATAGTGGTAGGCGATGCACCCGTGTCGCACTTTGGTTGGGAGTTCGATTCCAGGGGCTTTGAAGGATAGAAAGGGTCATTACCCATATTATGGGTTTTCTTTTTTTCAAAACATAAAAATATCCCTAATGTGTTTTAACATTAATTGGTTTCTTATACCTTATATTTCCATCCCTATACATCCAGAACTCAACATCTGATACATTGTCATTTTTTTCACCTCCATATGATAAAATAAAACTATTCCCAATATAAAGATCATAATACCTTGATCATGGTGTCAACATGGTTTCATCATAATCTAGTTCACATATGTAGAAGGTCTATGCATTGAAAAAATTATTTAGAGATCCTTCAAAATCATTTGATTCCTTCATCCAAATACACCTTGTACAACATGAGTCCAATGGGTGTTCACAGAAAAATAGTTTCAGAAAATAATCATGTATGACATATAATTTCAAAACATCTGAAAAAACATGATTTTTATAAAAAAGTTGGACCAAATTTTACCCGAAACATTCTTTCAATAGTTCATTTAAAATACTATAAGTATGTGTTGAGAGACTATATTGTAAAATAAAATATTAATATGTTGCACAAGGGTCTCATTCTTCAACACCTTTTTCTAAATCATAATATTCTTCAAAATCTTGTAGTATGGTAAAATATTTGAAAATGCCTTGATAATATTTACCTTTCTGTAAAATATGAGAATATTGAGAAAATAGGATATGATTAAATAAAACCCATGATTCATGATGAAATCAAGGTATAGTGGAGGTGTTAGAAATCTCAAACAACTCCATTCAAGTGAGTTGTATGCTAGAAAATTATCTCAATCATCTAAACAAAACTTTGCAATAATTATTGCAAGCATGTCATCAGGAAGAGAAAGGAATTCTGTTTTAGATCCTTCTCCTTTGATTTGTAACCGAAATTCCATGATATGATAAATTTATAAACCAATTATTTAACTGAAATAAAAGACATAGGGACTAACCCTGTGTTTAACGAAAACTCATAATACCTAAAGTTTTCTAAACTGGCCTCTAATACCAACTATAAGGACCCAGCCTTAATATATTACAAAAGATTCAATTAAATGAATAATTAATCTTTTGGATCTTTTCAGGTTTAGAGTTTTAGAGAATTAGGAAATAACTATTACATATCAACTTGAAAATTACATGTAGACACTATTACTTAGTATAATTTTTTTCATAAAATAAAAACCCATGAAAATGAAACATGTCGATTTCCATGTTTTAGGCAACATATCTTTTCCTTGATCCCATCCTTCAAACCTATTTATATTTAAATGTTGAGGAAAACATTTCAAAAACATGGTATGAGCATAAAAATCACAGTAAGGGTTATAAAATAAGGAAATGAAACATTTACCCATCAATAAATATAAATAAATGAAATATTACTTTTCAATCATATCATACATTATGAAATCATAAGATTTATGAATAACACACAAAAATCATAAATCATAAAGGTAACTTGATGAATTAATAACATACATACATTTTATCTTTCTCAAATATATAGGGAGTTACTCTATCAATACCCATCATAGTATATTGCCTAAATCTATTAGTATAAACATTGACGTTTACCTCTTTCACGTCACCCAATGCATTGGAAATCTATATTTGGAACACCCACCCTAGGTTTATCAGGGAACCACCAAAATTTATAAACAACTACAAATAACCATAACATAATAATAACACATAAAACAATAGTAAATGAAAGATAAAATTTCCATGTTGTAATCAAAATATATCTTTTCAAGATATTGACATAATCAATGCATTATCAAACCATTTTCCGAACCATTTAAAACATTTAATAAAGATATTTTTGAATCAAAGTGTCCAATACCACTTCAAATATTTTTGTGTAATTAATATTTTAAAATATTAATATCCATATAAATAAATCCTTAAATTTTTTTTGAAATCATGTACATTATTGAGAAATATTTTAATGATTAAATCATTAAAACATTTAAAACGTTATTTTATTTAAATAGTTCCTAACAAAATGAGAGATGTTTGAATATAAATAATTGAGGAATAACATTAATCAAAACTTTATAATATCTTGAAAATAAAGTTATTCATGATATATTATGCCAAATGACAGAATTAACACCATATAAAAGTTATTTGGTGCAACACAACAATGAAGTATCAATGGATTGTAAATTGAGACTAAATCCCTTATAAGAATTGTATCCATTGATTAAGGATAAATCAATTACATAATAATGTGTGAAAAATATAAATACACTCAATATGATTGGATATTTAGTGTAAATCAATCAGTGAGTATTCAAACATATTTTTGTAAAAAAACACCATTGACTTGGATGTTTATCTCAATGAATGAAAATTGAGTTAAAATTACTCTTATCAAGTTCATATCAATGTCTTGAGAATTTATCAATGGTGTGATTATGTGTATCAAAATTATATCCAAACAAAGGGGAGTGTAAATTAAAACATAAATAAATAAACAATGATTCCACACATAAACATATCTTGGAATAATTAAGAATTAGAAGATTAACCCAAGGAGTGGAAATTGGGTTAAAAAGTTCCCTTACCGATTTGGTAACATACGAAACAAAAACAACATGAATGAATTAACATAAAATGAATATGTAAATACCCATAAAAGAAATTATATTATAAAAATTATTTAATCATGGAAATTACATAGACCACACAAAAGAAAATAGTGGCAAATATAGCATGAATCTCACTAGAGTAAAAAGTGAGATGAAAACCCCTTAAACATTGTAATCATTTGATTCATAAGACCAAAAGTTAATAACCACCAAATGGATCACGTAATAACATGAATATAAATATAATCCTGATAATATATATCAAATGTATGTTCAAAATACACCACATGCAATAAATAAGTCATGAACAATAGAAATCTAACAAAATTAAAAGTGAGATAAGAAACCCCTTACCCTGTGTCCCACTTGACTCGAACATTCTTTAAAATCATTAATAATATAATAGAGTTAATTTATATTTCATTAATAACATTTTTAAGGTTTATTTTTACTTTTATATTAGTTATTACCATGCAATAAACATTACTCAATTATTTGAGTTCATATCGGACATTTTGTCGATGTACAGAACTTGAGGTAAAAATGAACTTGTTATAATTACAAATTGTCCATCTGGTCGAAATTAAATTATATAAAGTATGATATTCAGGATTTATATATCCTATATATAATATGTATCCATAGATATATATATATATATATATTTAAAATATTACATAACTTTTGGAGATAAAAAATGAAATGCAACGTTCATGGAGATGGTTAGCCGTACGTACACATGAACACTAATTTCATTTCAGTTTCCTATTTAATGGAATGAAAATGTAAAGAGAAATAGTTATATTATAATTCTAGTATAATATCATATATAATTTAATTATTTCCATCCTTTATACATTCAGGGTATGATATGAACAATTCATATCACTTTGAGGGGGTGGTAGTTGGAACTTCCTCAAATGAAATTATCGCGTTTAACCATTATAGAAACCATAAAGGTATGATATAAATGGAAAATAAATAAGAATATAAAAAATATAAAATTAATATATAGAATATATAAATACAGTTCCATCATAATTTCAATCATGAGATGAAGTAAGAGATAACTGAACAATCATCATTTCGTGAGGAAGTAGTTCATCATCCACATAAACAATATGTTCTTTAACCATTAGATGGAGGTGTGTGTATGTGTAGTTACGATAAATATAATAAAAACAAAGTAGTATATTTTTTATAGTTTATTTTTATAAAATAAATTAATAAAAAGTTTTTATGGGGTTGGAGAAGTAAAATAAATGAAAAGTAGTTAAGATGATACATTACCTTTTAATTGGGTAACTCCCTTTGGTATGAACCAAATGTTTTACTTTAAGTGCCTCCTAAATAAGGTAAGGCCTCAAAGAGGAGGAGAGGAATATAGGTAGAATAAAATTTTAGAGTTTGTATGATTCAATGGGATTGAGAAGTTTGAGGAATGGGATTGCAGTGAGGTCTTTTTATAAGGGGGAGGAGGGAGTCTTTAAGAATGTTTAAAAATATTATTTAATTATATAATGATTTTCGGATTCAAAAGGTCTAAAACATATTAAAATCGAATATAAGATGAATCATGTTCGAAATAAAATCATCCAATAATAATTGGATAGGTTTTGGATATTGTTCTAATATTTATAATCATATTTATTGAAATCATTCATTAATGAGGTAAACACTCCATCATTATTTTGTTGAATATATTTTTATTTATTTATTATATATAAATTATAAAATTAATATACTGATGTAGTAAATAGTTTTATATTCCATATAAATATTTATAGTTGGATAGTTAACTTATATAACCATATGTAAGAATTTTTTTACTATGAGAAATATGGTTTAGTAATTTTTTCATAACTTCAAATTAATTAATATAATGTGTCATTATCACTCCCATGTGGCTCCTTGATGTCCCAAATTCATCCCAATGATAACCATGGTCGGAAATGTATCAAATAATAGTATTAGGACACATTTTAGGGTAATTTAATATTATTGTAATAATGTTTTTTTACTCTTATTTACCTAATTTACCCTTTCACCATGTTACATAATATTTTTACTGATGTAAATATTAATAATGTCTAAAAATTATAGGTACCTATTTACACAATTTGGACCACATGATTCCAAATAGGGAATCCATTTTTTCAAATTCAAAATAGAGAAGTGTAAGAAATTAATATAAAATTAATTCTCACTGTCAGAACAAAAAGTTTATTTTTAAGAAATAATAACTATCCAAAGATTGGCAATTATTTATGTCCAATTTCAAAGAGAAATTAATTACAATGACCAAAATTGGATTAAATGGTAAAAATATAATCTAATTATTCTTTAAAATCAATTATAAAGAAAATCTAACCATATAAATAAATTATATTAAAAGACAATTTTAAATTAAAATACAGTATTTTCCACTATTCCTAAAAAATTAAATTTAATAGAAAAATAACAAAATTTTATCCAAAGTAATTTTTGATGTCCCTATATTAAATAAAAATAATAGTCTTTCAATGAGAATATATAAAAGAGACTAAAACTAAATTTAATAATGGTTGTCTATCAAAAGGCTGTAAATCGACCTTTTAATGAATATTAGTGTATTTATGAATAAAATATGAATCCATCTTATTTTAAGCCTTTAAAATTTATTAGATAAATGTAAAAACATTTAAAAAACATTATTATTAATATTGTAGTTAGTTCCTTCCATTTCTTCCTACACAAAATCTAGGCTTTAACAACCATTTAAAAAATATTATATTTTTATTCTTTAGTATGACTCAGCATTGCGGGCAACAAAATATTTCAAAGAAAGCCATTTTTGTGTATCATGTACTCCATTAAACATAGATTCCCCATTAAAGTAAAATTGATATTAAATTCACAAATTTAATAAATATGTAAATGTTATAATATTTATTTACCTGGGATGTTACATTCACCTTCAATATTTCTCAACAATTGACTTAAGATCTTCATCACGGGACAAATGAATGTAGCTGATTACCCAAAAGGGGGAATTAGGATTCACTCTAAATATTATTGTTTGGAAGCACACCAAGAAAACAAATAGAAGATGACCTCAACCCACAAGATTAGTTTAATATATTGATCAAATAATGTTTGGGGAGATACATGGATCGTCTATAATATAACTCAAATAGATTAATATACAAGGTATGGTAATAGAATAAGGCCACATAGATGACCTAAATTAAAAAACCCACATAAAAAATGGAATGAACAAACCAAAATAAGAATCCCGAACACATTTATTTCATAGTTTATAATATAATATATTGAAAACAAAATTATTGAATTATATAATTTAATTTAATTTACAATAATAATAAAAATAAAATTCACAATTATCTAACTTGTAAATTAAATTCAAAAGATAATTTAATATGAAATAATTTGAAATGAAAATTTCAAAAATCTCCACCATGAAATTAATATTCTTTCACCTATATTGTTTCAAAACCTCTTAAATCCTTAGATTTAAACATGTTGTCAAATAATATAAATGTAGACAATGTAAGAAAATTTACTAACCTTAGTCAAACTATCAAATAAAAATTTTATAAAAATCTATCAATGTGTGATATTTCTACTTGAAGAAATGAAATTATAATGATAAAGTGAAAAATAAAAATATTATAAAAAATTATAAAAAAAATAAAACATTAAATTAATATAGCATACCTATGATTCCATAAATACCACAATATCCGTGGAATCTAACCCAATACACACATACCAACACAATAACTATACTAAAAAGTAGTTTATAATCGTCATCCAAAATATGTAAAAAACGTATCAGTATTTTTATAAAAGGATATCTCTCAATAATGAATAATTTAAATGTAATAAATATTTTAAAAATTAACAACATATAGAATTTAAATATAGTATCCTAAAAACTAAATACAATCTCACAAGAAATAAAAAATGTAAACACCGAAACATATTATTCCACTAGTATAAAAACAAAAATATGTTCCATCTATGATACAATATTATTGAAATTTTCTCAATATAAAGATAAATTTAATAAAGATTAGTGAGATCTAAAATCATCACCTAAGGAGTATTTTTTATAAACCTATTCCTAATGGAATTTCCATGTGTAAATAGATACCCCATTAAGTCTCATATAACCCCAAGGTCTTATGAACTATCCCATAAATAGAATAATTCACCTTTAATTATAGGATATATACTTACTACACAAATAATTCATATCATGTTCAATCTAACCAATTTAAAAAGGATTATAGTTATTGTGTTACTTATCCCTTATTAATAAATATCTCTTAGTTGTACCTTCATGAAGCAAGATCATCATCATACCTAAACTAATGAAACTACTACTCCATCATACCTAATTCTAACCACTAAACACACAATCTATTGTCCCCCAATCCAACAAACCACTACTTGTATACAAAGGACGGGAAAAATAGAGAAATATTGCAAGTAATAAAATCATGAAGATGATGAATAATTATAGATAACATTATCTCGAAACGACCCCCATCATTCTCAATTATCTATACCCAACTATGGGGGAAAACTAACAACAAAATGACCTTTAAAAACCCATAAATAAAGACTTTTCCCTAAAAAAATTATAATTCAACCTACGCACACCTCTATAGAAACAATTTTAATGAACAAATATTGATACATTTTCCAATGATGGAGAGAGAAAATAATATTAATTTTTACTCATATAGAAAATTAAACTAAATAAATTGGATAATTTTCACAGTGTAATATTCCAAAAAAAACAAAATTTTACCATTTTGAATATTCTGAATCAAAATTTACACATCATAAATTTTAACATGAAACGTCACTCCTAGAAATTTTAACATGGGTTTTATGTATCTCATAGTATTATCTCGACATTTAACGACTAAGATTTATTTCAGTGTAATGTCTGTTTAAAAAAATTTTGAATAAATAATTCATTTTTTTATAATATGAGATTTTAGTTACAGAAAACTAATACCGAAAAAACAATATATAATTAATTCTATTATCCAGAAATATTAAATGATATAACTAGTGAGTAAATAATATAAACAATGTTATTATAAAAGAAATTATGTTTTTTATGATATTCTTATAAATCATAATAATTAATGATCTATAATTATTCTATAAGAATAAAAAAATATAATAATTACATGATAATATGAATATAGATTTTATGCACATGAAAAATTGTGTGATAGAATCATTGAAATAATTAAAGAAGCACGTGACAAGTATAAATTGTAAAGATTATTAATAATTAAATAAATATGATTTTTACAACCCAATTTAAAAACATGAATAACATAATGAAATTTCATTAATGAAACCATAATAGATGTTCGAAAGGAATAACCAGAATTGAAGACTGAATAATGGTAAATGATTAAAATATGGGAAATGTGAATCATTTGTTATAAACTAAGTTAAATATGTAGTAAGGAAATAAAAAATAGATATATATTTTCAATATTCATTCAAATAACCTAAATACATAGTGCATGTATATCATTGTATAATTATAAATAATTGGAGAGGATTATAATTGATGATTACTCAAGAAAATGAGAATCATTAGAGAAGATATGTAAAGGTTGAGTACATATTGAAATAATAACTTATAATCAAAATGATCTCAATGTATCAAAATATAATTTTACTCTAATGAATTCACACATAAATGTGATGAATTTTCATAAATATAATGTAAAATAACTAGTAGAAAGGTATTATAATATGTTTATCATTTTACATTGGTTATTCAATAACTGATGTTCAAAATAAATTAAATGTTAGTTATTCAATAAAATATATAAAAATCCTGAAGGGCTAAATTTTTACATTATTTTAATAAAAACCAAAAGTTAAAAGAATATTCTTTATATCATCAATATTTAAAAAATTCCGATGTGAAAGTATTTGAGTAATGTTTTTAAAATTTACAATGCGTATTTTTGTTTTTTCACATCACATTCACGTGAATTTTTTATTCCCCCATATAAATAGAACCTATCGATCGCAATTATTTATTTCACTCAAACTATTTATTTCATCTAGTTTTAACATTATCAATCTACTCTGGAATCAACTTTAAACTACATAACAGTCATACACTATCAATATTTTATTTATTTTCATGATATATATTAATTATAAACATATGTTAAATATTTTAAATTTTTATGGGAGAATATAGATCTTTCAAATAGACTAGAAATAATTAATCATCCACATAAGATCTACTAGAAAAATTTAAAGACTCAACATTTGTTTATCATATTAAGGTAAATGAATATCAATTAATGATATATAATTTTATAATATGTGAACATAATTAATCCAAAAAGTGAAAAAATTTAACTCTTGTTTTTTTCAATTAGTTACTATTTTTTTAGTTTTATACCTTTTTTTATAAATGGTATATTATGTGTATTTAATAAATATAGAAAAAAAATTAACAGACAACATCATTTAATATAATAACTGATGTGAAATATTACATAATTTGATGAAAAAATCTTTTTATGTATTTTTTATCTAGCTAATGATACAAATTATTATCCAAACTGAAGGAAATAACATCAGCTGAAAATTTCAATTAAAATATTAAAAAGGTAATTATAAAATATATTTTTTTCTACCATTAAAGGAATCATGAATTTCAATGGAACAAGAAAACCTAAATAATACCCCATTGAATTTTACCAATCTCACATTAGTATAAGATTATACCAAAATAGAATTTTCCATCATTGTTATTATATTAATAAGTTTTCCTCCTACTGTTTTATCTTCTACAAGAAGAGATCCTCCACATGACTAGGTTAGGGGGCCACCTCAAGCACTATACATAATCTTATAAACCAGGTGAGTACAAAGTATATTTTAAAAAACTCACAGTACAAATAATTTCAGTTAAAAACATGAATATACAATAATAGAAGATAAAAATACAGAATATGACAGTAATGATCAATAAAATAAGTAGAAAAAATTGAATCAATCAACATTTACTATATTATTAAATCAATAATAAAAATAATAAATGGCCACATAAATTTAGGTTCTTAATTTAATTACAAAACATTCATGGGTGAGTGTCCTCATGGATTAAATATGAAAAAAATAAGATATTATAATAAGAGATATAGACATGTGCAAACTTGGAAAAGTAAACTGGTCATCAAAAGTTCGTGTTCTAATTAAACATGGAATTCATGGCCAATAAAATATTATGATATAAGTATGTAATAAAATCCTATATGGACTAATAGACACACATAATAAAAAATCATAAAGAGCATGTAGAAGTAACTAATAATGGAAAATTACTAATAAAATAGTATGTGAACCTCTTACCATGGCTCGGTCTCACTTTTTTCTATTATCCTTCAAGATTTTCATTATTCATCGACATTTTACTATCAATAATAATTCATTATATAGGATTATATAACATAAGAATTTATCACATACAAAACCAATGATTTGTGAAACTCCATGAATACAACTAACCATAGAAATGAGTGGAGAACAAATAATATACTAAGAATAAACATTTATATCAAATGAGGATATCCAGCTGCTCCTAAACATTATTTCCACAGTGAGAAAGGATTTGTTTTTAGAGTCCCATTCAGTTTTATATCTACCTATAAACCAAAATAATGAACCTGGGAACCCAATAAGTAAATCTAGGCATAAAATGGTGATTCCCCTCCATTAAAAACTAAAGTGGTTTGGTTGATAAGCAATAAATTATAATCTAATATCAGGACACAATATCAAACACTAATCATGTGATCATTTTAATGGATGATATTTGATAGAATGATAACGAATTGGGATAATGGATCCAAAATTAGGGACATATATGTGTAGTTAATAATATGGTGTGGGGAAATAAGGATTCCCGGGAAGCATCAAAGTGAACAAGGTTGCTAAGATAATGCACAGATGATAATCATGATCCACTAGATAATATTTATTTTCAACTCATATAAATGTACAATAAAATCATAGATATACATTGTTTTCCCTAATGAAATAAATTTAAGAAGAATAGAATGGGAACATGTCTAATGATATAGACTAAATAATCATGTCTGCAATGAAATTGGAAACATGCTAGGACAATCCAAAATAGGTAACCCATTCACATCTTCTTCAATATTTAAAATAGAAAAATTAAAAAAATATTTAAATTAAATATTTCCCTTAAATTAAATTTGAATGTGAATATTAATATTAAAACTCACCCATATAAATTTAACCTAAGATAAAACTATTCAAAAATATTTAAAAATAAATTTAAAAAATATTCACATTATAAACAAAATTCTTAAATCATTGATATTTCTATACATCCAAAATCATACATTTCATTAATTTGATCAAAAAAATTTAAAAATATGGATTTTTAACATTAAAAATCATAGTCAAAATATCATATAAATAATAATTAGATAAAATTCAATGTCACACATACCTTATTAAATAAATGATATTTATAATATTTTGAACACTATATAGATTTTAAATGAATTCAAAAAAAGTAACTTTGGAACATCCCTTCACATACCAAGTAATATCTTAATAACATACTATCAGTAGAATCTAGATAAGTATGCAATTTATGGAATTATAGTGTTAAATGAATGTAATATTTGACCATAAGAAAATATAAAAACATATTAGACTTGTTTAAAAAATGGAAATTATATGTATGTGTCCAAAGAAATAGAAGAATACAATGAAGAATGATAAGAATGTAAATATACAAATATATAATAGTTAAGAGGATTTATATGAAGATATGAAATTTAGGTATCAAAATATCATTCACCACCCACTTAAAATATATTTAACACTACATCTAACCTCTGTTTTATTTGGAAGCCACGTGACACAAGAAAAAAATAAATCTAAATGGATCAGAAGCATAATGTCCATATAAGGAGATAAATACTTATACCCATGTTAATGTAAATTTCCATAAATAACTGGGAACACCTATATGTCACATATGTCTCCATGGTCTAAATGACCATCTCATGGCTATGATAATGTATGTCTTATTTAAGGATATCCAGCTACTGACTAAAGAAATATCATCACGGTAATGTTAATATAAGAAAAAATGGGATCTAAATTTATATATAAACTATACCATATCAATAAATAACTCTATATTGTTCCATCATTAATCATGGTCAGCATTGAACCTATACACATGACACTCCAACTATATCTTACTAAGGACAACCGACTAAACCCACCTTTGGTTATAACCGATGAAAAATCCCTCTATTGGGAAACAATGGACTATGAATATATATATATATATATATATAACTCAAGGTAACCCCTAAAAATAAAAAGTATAATTGCAGAAAAATAAACACAGAGTACTATTATACTCTTATAATATGGTTTTCACCCATCTATAACCCATCTACCCACATGTTGATTCCTCCAACCCCTAATCCCATGACACTCATGCAAAAAACATGAAATTCCACCTATGGACCCATAGAAGGAAACAAATAGGGTAAAAAGTCTGGAATATTTATCCATTGATGGGAAGTGAAAAAAAATAGAAACACATAAAAATGACTATGAAGAACATGAAAAAGTATGCAATAATATATTTAATAGGGAAAATCATTTTACAAAAAAAAAAATCCAAATTTCAATATTTTGTGTCACAACACTAAACTTATATTCTATGTGAAACAAATTTTATGGGGGTCTCTACTCATGATATTAAATCCCAATTAATTTAATATGATCAATTTTAGTATAATGTTTTTTAAAAAACCCACAAAAAACCTTTATTTTTTTATTATACCTTTTATCAATTACTGATGTCTATTAAATTGTGGTTAATTTATATCGAATTCCAATATTCTAGAAAAGAAAATCTTTTATATAGTAATTAAATCATATAAAAAATAAAATCATATATATATTGAATATGTAATTATATTATCATAATTAAATAATAATTAAAATTATAAAATGGATCATTGAAAAATATCACCCCTTGAAAACTCATTAATAAATTGATTTTCAATAGAAAAACTATGAAAAAATCATTAAAAAATTGAAATAAATAATTGGGGAACATTAAATAATAACATTTTATAACAATTAAATTAATTTAATTTTTACAACATAAATTTTAAACATTAATAAGAAGTATAAATTCTAATCATTAAATGATAATGCATTAATAGATCTTTGAAAATAAAAAAAAATATTAAAAATGGTAGAAATATTTAATTATAAAATACTAGATCGAAAAGTCATTCATCAAACACTTTGTTGTTAAAGAAATAATTAAAATAGAAAATTGAAAAATGGATTCGTGGATTCATCTTATAAGATCATGTAACATATGTGCATAGGGTGGGTATGTCAAGGTTTCACTCTAAAAAATAAGAAAGGATTACATAAGAAGTAAAATCAAGAAAATAAGAAAAACAAGAGATGTTATCCAATGGGTATTTCTGGTTTAACTAAAAAGATATGATAAACCCAATATGTGGATACCAACATATTCAAACACACTAGATATAATCATATTAATACTTTATAAAAAAAATCATCATACAAAATACATAAAGAATAGTAAAAGAATAAGAAAATAAAAATTATTCCCCCTTATAATGAAATTATTTCACAATTTACTAAGTTCACTAAATAATTTTTTCCTCACTATCAACTAGTGAATAAGTCATTATATGAAATTTTCATTTGTTATTGTTAGTTATAAATCACACAACTTAGGTGGGCGGCCACATTGTTCACATCAGTTGACCATAAATACCGAGAGGGCCTAAATTGTAAAAATAAATTCAAATAGAATAATGAAAAGAATTTCATGAACCTAGCATTAAATAATATAAGTTCAAATTTATAAAACAAAATTATGATTAATATTATATTTATCAACAAATACTTAAAAATATTGAATCATTTAGCATACACTATGTAAATATAGTTGTAATAGAAGAATGAAATCATCAAAATGATTTAACTCCCTTTTCCAATTCACCAACTTACATGGGGAAATGAATTAATGATTATATAGTGAAAAATAAGAGATGATTATATGATATATTTATAAATGAAAACAAGAAATAAAAGAGTATTTATAATGAATTATATTTCTATCTAAAGTAGGAGCTCTCAGTTATCTCTAGATTAAGAAAAAAATATTAAATCCCCCTTACTGAGGCTCGGTCTCACTTCTATCAAATATTATTTTTATTGAAGGATAATCTTCATCATCATTAACATAATTTTTCATTATCATATATTTTTTTCTATATGTATTCATCTTCAATAATACTTAGCGTGTTGGGCCACGTTTTGGACTCCTTGTAATTTTAGAAACCTAGAGATTAGGAATGGTATGTTAAAATAATTATATATATATATAATTTAGATCTTTAGAATCTCTCAATATTTTTTCCTTGAGTAATAAAGGATCAGTTATAGATTTACCTATATGTATTTTCTCTCATAATTAACCAATAAATAAACTAAAAATACATTTAACTGAATCACCACATGAAAAATGGTGTGGCCCCTAAAAATCCAAAGTGGGAAGGGTGATAACTGAGGGACCATCCTCTATTATCAAATGGTCAGACCATTAATCAATTATGGGAACCCCTGGATGGTGTATATATTCTAGAAGGATTAATTATTAGGTTAAGTGGTCCAAAAATAGGGACACAAATAAGAAAGTGATTGACCAGAAAGGGGAAAACATGATTCATTATAAACATCACTGAGAACAAGAATTCCAAGGAAGAAAATAAAGGATGATCTAAAGACACATTGTTAAACAGACTGATGGTTTACAATATGTAATTTGAGTGTATCTAATTAGATATTTGATATTAGAAAGTTGAAATGTTCTATGACTAAATCTAAGGAGACGCGATTTAAAAGAATTTCCAGGAAAAGTAAACCTCGATGGAAAATAATAAATATATCAGCATAGTCTAAAATATCTATGCTAAAAATATGAATTTTTAATATTCAAATTTTAAAAATAATTTAAATTTAATTAAATTAATTCATTACATTTAACAAGTAATAAAATTTTAATTGCATAGTGTGCCTGATCCTTGAAATTTATAAAACAAATGTAAGGTTATCACAATTAAAATGAGAATTAATTTTTTTAGTGAATTTACCCCCTAGAATACAAGTCCACCAATTACACTTTCTTTCTTGGGGTCATAAATGACTATATAAAACTAACTTTTAAATTAACTTCCACTAAAAACACATATTTCACTTCATTTTACCTTCTCTAGTTATGTGTCACATCTTGATGTAACTAATCAGTAACATTGATTATTTCTATCCAATATGAGAGAAGTATATATGGATCATTTCTCATTCTATTACTTAATGTATCCATAATAAGAGTTGAATCTGATTCAACCCATAGAAATTTTCATCGATAACAAATAGTTTATTTAACTGCATAAATCATCAACCAAATTTCCACCCCATATGAAAATACATTTCTAATGTGAAAATAGAATCTTACCTTGATATATATATGGTGTGTCTAAAAAATAAATCCAAAACATGAGAGACCTGGTGCAACTAACATTGAACCATCCATCTCCACCTTAATTTAGGATACAATCAATTGGTTCTAATGAATATACTTCATTAAAGAACTTTTTTATCCTTCTATGTTCCCCAAGTTATTAAAATATATAATTAAAATATATCATTCTTCATCAACCCTATTTTAATTTTTGAGGATTATGTATATTATTTATGAATTTTAGTGATACTCACACATACATAGGCATATAGGTTGTCAAAATGCAATCCATTTCGTTCATTACAAAAAAATGTAACAACTATTTTTGTTACATCCAAGGGATGATTGTAAATTTATTCACTAAATATATTATCAATGATGAATGTAATTATATATATAAATCAATTTACCAAGAATATCATTATAATTTTAGAAAACTTTTATATGTTTCCACATATTCATTTCACATCGATAATGTATAAATTGGTGTTTCGTATTTTTAGATTCCTTTAAATTTGGTGATAAGGTTGATAAAATTTATAAGATATATTTCCAAAGTTGATCATAATAGGGTAGCTAGTTTCAGTAAATATTACATCAAATAATTAATCTAGTTTGAATAATTAATGACTTTTTCAATTTATCAATCTATCTTAGAAGATTGATATTGTTCTAACATTTGTTTCTATATTATTCTATTATGCAAATACATCAACAAATATTTTATTTCTAGACCATCAAATATATAATTATATATTCATTTTTATGGATTTTTAAGATGATATCAGTAGAATGAAATCCATATTACTCTCTGATATTTATATTGACATCAGTAATTGAAAGTTATTGTTTACCATGCCAGACCCCCATGTTCTCCATCAATGGTTTATCCATCCTTGTGGTTCTCTACAAATTCATCTATTAATTCTTATGTAGAATAATTTATAGTAGTTCCCGAGTTTCTAATGTGAAAATTTTATCTCTATCCATAAATGTAATGATTTTAATTATGATTATCTAATATTTGTGCTTATAATAATTATAATTTTTCAAAACTATGGATCTTTATAAGAATTGATGTGATTTTGCTGAGAAATTGCTCATTGGATTTATTGATATATTTAATTACTAATCAAAAAATGTCAATGAGTTTAGCTATCTAATTCCATGAAAGAGAGGCCATATTCCATTAATGAAATAATTTCGTCTATAAATATTTTCTGGTCATTTTATGAATTATTTTTATTAATCTACTAGGCCATATATAAATGGATAAACCATAAAAAATGAGCATTATCACTGAATTAACCTGATAGATCATACCCACCTAGTATATCAGATTCATTTCCATATATCTAATTAACCTATGATATTAGAGAATATTTTTTTCAAATAAATACTATTGGATTTCACAAAAAATAATTAGATACCTAAATAATCAAAAATTTGATATCCTCTCTTGACTCCAATGGCTCTGAAAACCATGCTTTGTTTGTAACTGAGAATCTCTACACCATACACAATGATATATTAATTCCAACCTATAGGTTTCCCTACCACAACATCATAGATGAAAAATATTTCATTAATAGAATTAAATATATATCTTTAATGGATTTATTAAAAACAAGAATGTCATAAGAATATAAAATATGTGACGGCGTAATAAGGTTTCATCTAACCATCATTTTAATGATGGTTCCAACACGATCAGTATTAAATTTTCTAAAATCATACTTAAAAATAGAAAATATTTTGCACAATAGAGGGAATCCTTGTTTATAACTCTCAAATATCCAAAACACACACTTAAATATGTATTTATAAGAATAAAGAGTATGTAACTCTTGTGGTTAACAGGTATAAATCTAAAAAATCATTTGATAATTTTTATTTCTTTAGAAAACATAAACTAAATATCATTTCATTATATCAATGGGCTTGAAAATGATAGGGTCTAGAATAAATTTCTCATTTTAACCATCTTATTCAAAAAAATCATACACTCTAAGGTAGTAATGATACAATTTTTGATGGTCAATCAAAAGGCAAAGCCAAACTAATTTGGATTTCAAAACTCTCTAATGATTTTTCAATAATCACTATTAGAATTATTCTAATAATATTTGTAAAAGTGATCCCAATATAAAATGCCCTAAAATCCCATAAGTCAATAGTATCCTCTTTCATAGGATATACAACAAAAATAAGTTAATTTAAAAACATTTGTCATGGAATAATATTGAAAAAATAATTTTAAATAATTCATTACAATAGAATACACAATTTCCCAATAAAACTTGAATTTTTCATTTAATTTATAAGTACGATAATTGTTTTCAATATTTATTGAAAATTATTCATATTTTATCACACAATATAAGGGAACCGCAGTTAGAGACTGATTATACTTATATAATATATAATAAGTAATAGTATTAATAAACATTTATGTCATTTAATTTACATAGTCTTAGTACAGTCCTTTGAAATAATAAACCACAACATTTGAAATCATAGTTTTAATGTTAAAAAAATGCATTAATCACTGTGCAGCGACTCCGTGGATTATATATTTTTTATTTTATATTAATTTGAAGAAAATATTGGATTTCCTATCACCATATA
Source organism: Viscum album (assembly GCA_963277665.1). Lineage (NCBI taxonomy): Eukaryota > Viridiplantae > Streptophyta > Magnoliopsida > Santalales > Viscaceae > Viscum > Viscum album. Next base: position 445,887,154 of record OY728157.1, on the reverse strand, counting down.
TATGTCTATAACATTCTATTTGTTTTGAATTGGTATTTCCTTTATTGATAGAAGGACATCAATCGTAGATTGAATATGTATCACTACATAAGAAGGGATTGCATGTTTCTAATTGATTATCTGACAACATGATACATCTTCATAATTATCCTTAATCTTTTTATTAAATTTATAGATGGAGGTCCTACTATATTCTTTAAGGGGTATTAGTTTTTTAATCTCTCTATCAACGATATGTAGAGGCCTTCCAATAAACTCATTAATCCACCTATTGTGAATATTTTCCTATATCAAGTTATGAAAATCCATGAATTATTAAACTTAAATAGAAATGGGAATGATCTCATAGAATTCTCATGAATATAAATAATAATAGGGATTTGATCATAATTAAATCTAGGAGGAGTGAACCTAGATATGTCAATAAAATAACTAATATAATCAATATGATATAATATTATATCTAAATTCCTTCCATCTATTATATTCACAAATAATCATTTCTATGTAATGTTGGATCCATTAATTGAAACTTCATTAAGACTACAATGATTAATAAAGGAAACAAATTAATTAAATGAAAACTAGGTAAATTTTGAATACAATATAAAAGATATTATGTGACATGAGGAAATAACCCAATGGGGACCATCTTAAAGCCATATATTTTTAGAAAGACATTATTGTTTCATATATTATAACTTGAAGTGGCATTATTGTCTCTAGGAAATATCCACAGATTGTTGAATTTTGAGAATTCACAAGACATTGGTAGTTCCAAAACATTATCTTTATTATTATTAAGGCTTGTTACCCCTTTTTAATGGTATTTTTCCACCCCCATAGATATATACTTATATTTTTGATTCCACATTTTCTATTTATTATTGGTATTATAATTCTCCCCCATTTGGACAATTTTCTAATGGTGATTAATGTTATCTAAAAAAAAATGATTTAATCAATCTCAAGAGGATGAGATTTATCGGCATCATTTTCCCAAAAAATTGACAAAGGATAGTGAATGTTTTTCTAATATTCTCTAATATTTAATGGATTCCCATAGAAGAATAACTTCTAGAAGATTTATCTGAGGACACATGAGTGAAGGGTTTTACATTTTTTGTATTTTGATGGAGACTTTTCAATGACCTTAGAATGATTCTTATTTTCATAACTCATATCTCAATCACTCAATTAATCTAACAATTTCCATCCCAAAAAATAAAAATATATAAGTTTTAATTTCTAAATATGACTTTAGAAAACAACTCATACTTACTCAAATTGAATATTTCATAGAAATTAATTATTAAAAGGTAACCAGTATTATTATAATAATATATAATCGATTAAATAAAAGTAAAAATAAATTAAATTTTACAGAATATATTCACAAATCCAAAAATATTGGTTCCAAACATCTTCCCCCACCAGTTTTAAATCATAGGGGCATGTTGTGCAACAAACACATACTCATGATAAATTTTTCTATAAGTAATTATAATATCTAAAAAAAAGTATATGAAATATTCACAATAGGATTTGAAATACCTAGTGTTATAAGACACTAAAAGTAACTAATACTAATTTATTATAATATTGACATGATTTATTGTCCATAAATTCCATTATAATTTTATTTCACAGTTAGAAATTATTTTCACAACATGTTTTCAAAAGTTTCTTTAATATATCTAATGCTCGGTACATATTTAAACACGTCATAAAATATCATTAAAATAATTATATTCTTAAATTATATGATCATTATTCCCATGATTTGAGAATGATTTCATTCCTCTTGAGAACAAGAATAATCTTATTTGAAGACAGTCATCTAGGAACTTGAAAGTAGAAAATTAATGGCAAAGTGAACTCAACAAAAATAGAATAAAATAAATTTATTATCCATATAAAATTCCCTATTATATAAAGTTTTAACATTGTATAGATGAAATAATATATAAAAACTCTTTAAAATTTAGTTTTAGATAATATTGATGCTTTAGTGATGATCCGTGCAATCCATGTTGAAGATAAAATTATGGTATAGATTCTACAGCTTAAAATGATATCCCCAAAATTTCATCATAAATCTAAAATAAAAATTAAATTATGTCTAAAATTTTTATAGATGAAATAATTAATTTTTTTCACATTTTATTCTAATATGAACCACCCAAATTTGGTTATCTACAATCATGTTTTTACACATATATTGGAGGTATTCATGTTTTCTCTAATTTGGTTCAAGCGTTGAAAGGTCCCAATTTTAAAAAATTTACAACATAACATGCCATAAATAATTTTTTTTATAATTGTACTTTTTTTGTATCATCTCAACATTTTATTATATATTTCACCTTAATAAATTTCTTTTCATTGATAATATGTTTCACAAAAAATGATGTTTTTTAATTACTGTCATATAATATGAAAAACCTATTATTTAATGTGATATTTATTTCCTAGTTATTAGATTTGGGAGAATGAAAAGTACAAAAAATGCATGAAAAATTCGATTTTACAACTGTATAAAATTAATTAATTAGTTTTTAATTGGTTATAAGTTAAAATAAAATCATTTTTAAGTAAAAATATGTGTTTTTCTAAATATTGATTGGCACATAGAGTTTTCCTATATTAATAAATTAAAATAATATCTATTAATGAGTAATTTAAATGATGTAATTGTATAAAATATTCAACAAAACAGTTTTTGGGCCAAAAAATAATTTTTACCTCGAAATTATGGACGAAAAATTAGTTTTATGCTTAAAATGCATTTATAAAAAAATAGATTTTCGTACATGTTGTTTTCTTATTTTAAAGTTAATTTCTAAAAATTATAAAAAAATTATTAATGTAAAATGGATTACATATATATTATAATACTAAATAATACAATTTATTCGGTTCTATATAATTTATGTTCATAAAGTGTTATAAAATAGGAATAAAATGTTACAATGTTTGTAGTTAAAATAGGTTTAATGAGGTTTAACCCACAAAAATATGGTTTAAAATATCAAAAAACCACATGATTTATTTATGTTGGTTGAATGGTTTCTTACCTTGACCATACTATTTTAAAATATTTTTCATTTGGATTCCTCTATACTTGAGTAATACATTATTATATTTTAATCTTAATAATAATTCTATGTGTGTCCTTTCTCTCCCCTATAAAACGACACTACCTCTCCAATTTCCCACATACTACATGATCCTTATATATAGGACACTAACTAACTTCATTCCATTATTACATCACTAAAAATATAATTTAGGTCCTTTTTGTCATAATACCAGCTATTTAAGGCTTAAGGAGTATGCCAAAAGTGGTATCTCAATGAATATTTATAACTCTTAACAGAGTACATTCTATTTAATTTCCTCTTATACCTCTTATAAATAAATTTTATGTTCTTGGAATTAAATAATTAATCATATTAATATATTTATTATTTATTATGATGATATATCATCCGTTTTTCACCTCCTTTCCCTCATATGGTAAATAAATGTATTGTGTTTCCACACATGATGACTACATGCTCTACATATTAATATGAATCATTATCCAACACCATAATTTATTATTGGTTATTGTAATGGTTTTAGTTTTAATATATTTTATTTACATTATAATTATTCTTTTGTATTAATAATATATTATCTACCTTCATACCTTTCCATCTGTTCGAGAATAATAATGTTTGATGCGCGTTCATGTGGACTACCACCTACACATAGTGATGTGATTACCTTATCATTAGAAGATTGTATGAATAGTTATAAAAGATTATATTATTAATTAATATGTCACTAATGTCATGATTATGTTTTTTGTATGATGTAACATTGACCAAGGTGTAATTACTATAGTTATTAAACACAAATACTCTTAGAAGACGAGAATGTTTTCCGACCGAATGTTATTTTATGGGAAACATTGTTAATAAAAGGATAATTTGAAATTATAAAGGTTTAAAAAAAGGAAATTATTTATTAATATGATTCTATAGTATATTTATATTATATATATGTTTTCTCTAAAGGATATTTGAATTCGTATAAAGCATGATGAGACTTGAGGATGGTGTAATATTTCAATATCATTGCTTTTTCAGATTGTCTATGATAAATTTTAATTCGAGGAAAGTATAAGGATATCATCAATAAAAACACATATATTTAATAATAATATAATTATTTGTGAGGTTTATATATATTAGTACGATTTTCCTATCTTTGTTAATTAAATGATCAAGAAAGTATTTTTTTTAAAAATGAACCTTATTTTCTCAATGTTTTAATGAGCTTTCCTTTCCTTGTCTATACTATAGAAAATTGTTTTATAAATATTATTAAAATTAATTTATATCTTTTAATACACTAAATTTCAATACAGTTTACATTATCTTAAAGGATATTAAAGGGATTTCTATTAATAAATTATTTTCTAAACCCATTTTTTTACTTCATACATTTTTTGTAATGGAATGATTCCTTTAATCATATAAATGCATGAACAATTTTTCCCACCATCATGGATAATATTTTCTTGTAATTTTATTTTAACAGTTTTCAAGGTTATTTTTATAGAAAATTTTTCTATAATACTTTTAATATTTTTAGATAATAAATAATTGATCTATAAATAGAAATAGTATTTTCCTCAATAAATATTCCAATTTTATGTTAAATTATTTTTTATATTTGGTAACATCCTTTGATGTCACTTATGATTTACTAGGGATATAATCCAATGATACAAACCTTATTCTTTCTATGTATGGTTTATGATTAATAGGATGGTATTTTTTTGGAAACCCATTTAATTTTCATGGGTTCTACTCTGAAAAAATTAAAACATGTTTCTGAAAATCATTTCATTTCCTTTGGTTATGATATGTTGATCTGAGGACTATTTTATAATCATTTGGAACACATATGAATGGATTATAATTATATATGCTTTTTCCAAGAATTATATATCTCTCCAATGTGTTGGTTAAATATTGCAATCTCTATAGGTAAAAATGTATTTAATGGCGAGTGATCCTAATTTAATAAGGTACTTCATCCACTTTGATAGTTCTAGGAGTGGACATTGTCAAACGAAAATATGGAATGGAGAGTGAGTCTATTCTACTCTAATAGACAAGGTAGTAAAATTTAACTATGTAAATGATTTTTTATGCTTATTTATATTCGATAAACACATATATTATGCATATGATATGATCTCATAGCTCATGGTTGGTTATTTACGATTCCAAACACTTATGACATACATAATTTTTTATGAAAAATCTCTATGTCATGATTTATTATTAATGATATTTGACTAAATGGGAACTATTACTATATGTTATGATCTTATTCACATACCATTATTCTTATCTTATTCTCACTTATGATCATCTGTTGATATCTCTTATGTTTACCATTAGTTGACTTTTGATCTCACCCATTCTTATATTTTTCATCCATAGGTTATGAAAAAATATTTTAAGTTGGATATGTCATTGTAATGTACTATGCCAGAAGATAATTTTTGGATATGTTTAAGATATTTATAGAAATAAGATGATTTATTTATGTAGTATCAGAAGAGTATAAAAATTTATAGTTCTAAGATATGTTTTTCTTATGAGATGTATTGAATATTAATATAATTTTTTAATATATATAAATATATATATATATATATCTATACAATTCATGGATTTCTATCATTATAGGGTCAACCTAGTTCTACCAAATTTCATATTTAACATAATGGTGGTAAGAGAATTGGGGGAAAGTAATGTATTTTTTTAATTGTAATTTTATGATACTATTTGTTTTACATGAGTTCATTTCTCACTTGTATTCTGTTTGATTAAATTATTTTTCAAAATAAATGATATTATTATTCTCTAATTCTATTCTTCTTATTAGAAATTTGATACCATTGTCTTAAAGTGTGAATTTATTCACACCCATTGTTGGAAAATTCAATAAAAATAGTGGATTGTTCTCTATTCCATTATTTTCACTTATTAAATTTCATTATATTTAGTCTACATAGTCTTTCACTGAATAATTTGAAGCAACAGGTTGATAAAAACTTTATAGGTTGATACATGAAATTTAAAACAATCTGGATTAGATATTATTTTTAATTTTATTGGTGTTTAATCATTTCATTTTTAACATTTTTATTTGATGATTTCTTACTTAATCATACTTAATGGATTTTAAATATACAATTATCATGTTCTAATATGATTATTTACCTTGTATTTCACATTAAAAATGATAATGCCACTATATATTGTATTATAATTAGGTTGTGTAGGTATTAAACTAGTATATGATGATGGTGTACAGATTTCATTGAATTAATACCATCAAGTGTAAAAAAGTAAAACCATAAAAATGAATTTGATCACATCCACCCAACAATAAAAACATAGGATTAATCCTTTCACATTAATTGAATTGACGTAGGTATTTTTTTGTTATAGCACCCCAAATTGAATTAATGACAATGCTTGCCACATTTTAGAAAAATATCCCTATATAATGATCAAGTGTTTATGAGTTATTTATTTGTTCTCTAAGGATTCATAAAACCATGTTGTACTATAAAAAAACTACTACAGCCCAAATCATGTGTAAATTTGGATGAGATTGCAGCACATTATGAAGTGAAGTTCCAAAAAAATATGATACCCCTATAAGTCACCTACCTCTAGAAGGTCATAATTAATATCTCTTAACCATGTGGACAAATGAATGATATATGAATATATGGATTATATTAAAATAAATATTATCCCTGCCATGATAAAATAATAATGAATGATTTTGATTATGGTAAATTAAATACAAATGTCACACACCATAAATTCACCCACTGGAAGACCATACTAGTAGAAATATATCGCTGTAATGAATCCAATTAATTTCAAAGTACAAAAAAATGGAAGTAACTGCTTCACCCTGATCACCATATAGAATTCCTCACTCAGTATTTTTTACTCAAGTACAAAGATAAATAAAGATGGATAAAAATTGGTTAATTATATTAAGGTCACAAAAAGGATTTACACGGTTTGATTTTCTATCCATCATCAATGGGAAAGGTATTGAAAACATTTTATACATATAATGGGAAATGTTACAATCTATTTTAACTAGGAATCCATGTTGATCACTAAATTGATAATTTCCTTGACACCTTGATAATGTGGTCCATCCCTAATAATATATAGCGTCCCCCCACTCATCAAGTCGCACTGACCTCTTAAATACATTGGATTACATATTTTTTAACTATGAAACATCAAATTTTCTATGGTAATCCTTAGTATAACAACCAATAACCTATAGAAAAATAGTGCATCCAACACATCAATATTTTACTAAAATTTCTATATTATGATTATTACAAAAATAGAAAGTACCTCCTTCAGGTTATCAAAATATTACATGAACATCCAATGACATGGGAAATATATTATATCAATCATAAATTTTCAGTTTCTAAAAAACTCTCTCCTACCACTGAAAACCATTTCCTTATATTGGAAAAAGAAAAATAGTTCCCTACATTAACTCCTTTCAGTAAGATTACTTCTTTTCTTGAAGAGTCTTCAGAACCACAACAATATCCCACATTATGGATACTTTGATGATTCCACAAAATCCTTAAACAATTTTAAAAATAATCCAAAAACCATTATGTGAAACACTTATAAAATACCTTCATATTCACAGAAGTCCAACTAAGGCAGGATGGTGCCACACAATCTCTTGATCTAATGACATTTTTAACATATCTTCATGGTTATTTGGACCAGATCATTTCTACAACCCTAGATATTCATCATTGAGAATAATATATATTTATTGGTACTTCAGTAAATGTACATCACCATCACTATGAAAATTGTTTTTTTTGATAATTTTATAGCATACATATTTTCATAATAGATAAATCACATTCTTGGTTTTTAATGATATATTAATCAAGATATTAAACCATTCCATTTCTTTTCATGATTCTATTTCTACCACATACTCTAGTATCATTATGAATTGAGAAATAAATATTGTAGGACAAAATTCTAATTGGTGATGGTTTCACTAAAGGTAAAAACATATCAATATATTCTTTTACCTGAATCTGAGTCTCCATAAAAGGTTTCTTCAACAAAACCATTCAGTAAGTCATCATCTATGAACTAAAGGTAGATATCATCTATTTCATTATGATATATCAAAATACACATAATATCATCAATATTTTATTTCATTGGATATTAGATGAATTTGAGAAATCAACCAGAACACGGTAAAATTTTAGATGATTTTACAATATATCAATCATGTTAATTTCTAATAATAATGAATAATGTATTTTCGTTATGTTTGTAGCCTCTTATTTTATTCATGATGTTCGATCCTTTGAGAGTTTTATATTTTTAGTACGTGGTACAAATATATCCATCTTATAATGAGAAATGTACAGGTGAACTTACAAAAATAATCTTTCTCAGAAATTAAAAAAATACTAGTTTTATTATCTCACTAAATCCTCATGCGTAAGATTTGTATTAATTAATTGAAGTAATTCATTTCTATCATCCATGAAAATACATTATTCAACTAATGAATATGTTAAATTTCTAAACCTAGTAGTATTATTTCATCCATGTACAATAGTAGAATGATGAAATTCATTTCATTATACTCATTGATGTAGGAATAATGATCTATGTTTTTTGTATTAAACATTTCTCCTCTATAAAAAATTCGTACAACTAATTTCACTATCTCATTTCATAATTCAATCGAGATATAATTTTCTATAGTATTCAAAACAATCCCTAATGTTTTTTATCTAGAAAAAAATTATTTTTTTCTATATTTATTCTCCAATACCACCATAAATAAAATATATTTATGATGCATTTTTTGTAGATTTAATCCTCTGCAAACATGATTTTAATAGTTTAAATGATATCACATTTTTATATCGAATAAAATGTTTAAGAAAACTTGATTCCCTACTACTAAATTATATTTACCTCTATCCACTACTAGAAAGGGGATCATTCCCCATGAATCTATCCCCACAGTTTAGAAAAAAAGTTGGGATATCACTTTTTTACTATCTATTTCCACGGTTTTAATAAAACCATGGAAAAACAATACCCAATTCCCCTGATACCTCGCTCTCCTCCTCCCACTTCAATTGTTCTCTACTACTCTTCCATTGAGCTCCTCCTTCCACTCGCTTCCATCACCCTCTTCCATCATGCTCATCCTCGCATCCCTGACTCCTGTCCCTTTCCTCCCCTCCCTGAACACTTCCTCTAGGACATCTGACCTCCTCCCCTCGACCCTCTCCTACCCTCACATACATTCGCCTCCCGACCATCTGACCACCATGTTACTCTCATCTCCTCCCATACCTAGCCTCCACATCCACTCCCGACCTCCCTCCTGGTATTCGCCTCAGCCTCATCATCCTTCCCTCTGTCTCCCTGCCCCCAGCTCCAATAGCGTCCCCCCACTCGTATCCCGCTCCTCCCGGCCTTGGCCTCCGCCTGAACATCCCCCAGCTTCAGTAATGTCCCATCCTGGCCTCTGCCTCACTACCCCTATATCTGGCATGTATGAAATTTGATCTCCATTTTTCTTTCTATTATATATATATTAGGCTTTAATTAACTAAAAAAAGAGAAATACCTGAATGTACTAAACTGTTGTTTGGAATATTATTACCATTTTCATCATCATATTCCCTAGAGTGAATCTAAATTTATATTTTGATTTTGTTTATTTTTTCTATGAGTTAAAACTGTGAGATCTATCATTGAATCCTATTATTGTTTCCTTTTGTAAAAATTAAATTTCTAATTTTCATGATTATGTAGATTCTAATTATAAATCATACACGTTTAATCATTGAGATTGACCATAATTTGAGACTATGGGTATTTTGGTTTCAAAAAATATAGTTTAATGAATAATAGAATTCTTGTAATTGTTATCAATAAGTGATATTGGATATTTAATCAATACATGAGGCACATATTGTCAATTTACATTTCAAATTAGTTCCTAGTTTGGTAATGTATTGTGATAATTTAATTATTTGATGGACTATTATTGTTCAAATCTTATTTATATATTATATTTAGCTTAGATATCCTGCAACCACTTCGGAATAAATGTTATTTCTTTACCTGATTAGATGTTTTGGTTATATAATAACCCTTTAAATTGGGTAATATGGGGAAAACAATGATGTAATTATAAGGATAAAATAATGAAAATGAATACTTTGGTTCCTTGGACCCATGAAAATATAGTCCATACATTACATATAAATTGGTTGAGGTTTTACCATGGGGATAATTATTAATTCATTTATGATTGGTTTCTTCCCCTCTTTTGTGAAAATCACACATACACGTGAATCTTATGATCAAATTACTTGGCTCCCAAAAAATAAATTCTTTAAGAGGAAAACATTTTCATGAGTGATGTTCAGAAAATCAATTTACTTGAACAAAATTATGTGATGGAAAAATATAGTACTCTCTCTTAATAAAATCAACGGTGAGCCCTTCCATTCTTCCTAAACCATTATTCTAGTATAATATCAAGGAACCATCATTGACATTTAAAAGATTTTTATTATTATTACCAATAGATTACGATGGAGGTATTCCAACCAAATAGATCCAGTCTAATCCAGTTAACTCATCATTCTCAATTAAATGAGTGTAATCCATAAGAATTAGAAAGAGTAATCGATGAAATTTGATACATAAGACATTACATAAATCCCAATAGATATTCCCTTATCCATTTCATTTCAATTTCCCTCATTATCATTTCATATGAGAACACTAATCACGGTGTGTGTAAAAATCAGTTTTCAATATTAATATAATAATGTGTATTTGATTTTTTAATTGATTTAAAATTCATTTATTTTACCAGAATGAAATTTTCATTTTTAAGAGTCTTGTTGGGACTTGTCCCATATTGTATGTAGTAGTTGTTTCTAGGTAATTATTTTATTAAAAAAATTCATGAAGTGATTTAATTTATTAAATCCATCTTCAGGTATATTTATTCCAATATTTGGTACCCATGATTGTTTTATATAAATTATCTAAATTATTTTCATTAATTACTGAAGATAAGTGGGTTTATTTTAAATTTTTTCCTCCTTGAATTATAATTTTACCCATATAAAATATTAAATTACATAGATATGGGGCTCTTTAATAATATTTATGATGATGGATGAATGTTTTTATATCTACCTTGATTTTTAAATGAAATAACCCATGATTAAGGGTGTGTTTTAATGTTAAAAGTTGATTTTTATTATACTGTATATATGGACCGAGAATTAAAACATTATATAATATTGAATTAAATGAATAATTCACATTGATGATCTTTTCTTCTTTAGAGTTATAGAGAAATAGGACATAACCATTACATCTCAAAAGATTATAAAGTAGACACATCTACTCAGTTTCCATTTTTATTAAAATAAAAACTCTTAAAACAGAAACATGACTATTTCCATGTTATAGGCATCATGTCATTCCTTGATCCCATCCTTGACCCTATTCATCTTTATGTCCTGTGGAAAATATTTCAAAAACATGGGATGAGCATAAAAATCATTGTAAGGGATATAAAAATACGGAAAGAAAACATTATTCCATGTATCCATAAGAATAAATGAAATCATACTTTACTCCTAAAACATAAGCACCTTAACATACCTCATGAAATCATTAGATCTGTGAATAACTCATTGAAATCATAAGACAAAAAGGTAACTTGAGGAATTCATAACATTCTTACGTAGGGAGGAACTCTCATGGTTACATTTGGAATACCCATCACAGTATATTCCCTAAATATCTTTGGAGAAACGTTAGATTTTAACTCCTTCTCATTACCCAATAAATTGGAGAGATATCTCGGTCTCACCCACCCTTAGTTTATCACAGAAGCACCCAACTTCATAAACAATTCCCAAGAACCATAACATAATCGTATCATATAAAACATGCATAAAAGAAACATAACATTTCCACATTTCAATCACAAGATATCAACACAACACATTGATATAATCAAAACATTATCAAAACCATTTTCAATACCAAAATAATAGAAAAGTAAAACATTTTATTTATTTTTCCTTTAAAAAAATTATTGCTTGTAGTGGAATCCAAAACTCAAATAATGGTCACGACGACGAAGAAGTCGATGTCGCCACATACATAAGACAAGAAAACATTTCTTTTTTTGTTTAGTAAAATGATACGTGTAGAAAGATTCATTTTGAATGAAATGAAAATTCAAATGGTTTTTAAATATTGTATAAAATAAAGTTGTGCAGAAATCAAAATATGCCTTAATGAAAGGATATAGTGACGATGTCCGGTACAAAGACAGAATCCTTAGATTAAGTATAAATCAATTACATAATTATTTGTGACAAATATGTATACACCCAATATGAATGGATAGTAAGGGTAATACAATCAGAGTTCATCCACTCATACTAATAGGACAACATAATCAAGAATTAATGGTTTAACCTAAAGAATTGAAATTGGGATAAGAAGTTCCCTTACATAAATTCGACAGCCTAACGACGTCACTTTAAAATTCAGTAAAAGATTTGATGAGAGTGAAAAGGGAATATCATAACTTGGACATAAAATTTATAGATATAAGGATATATAACAACATATTTCAACATAATAATATGTAAATTAAAAGACCTAACAAAAAGAAGTCTTTTAAAAAGAAGATGGTGAAAGGTTACCTTACCGATTTGGGTAACTTTCGAAATGTACACACCATGAAAGAAGAGTCATAAAATAAAGATGTAAATAAACATAAATTAAAGTATGTTACACAAAGTATACAATCATGGGAAGTACATACACTATACAAAATTAAATAGTGGGAAATGTAGCATGAATATCATGGGAATAAAAATTGAGATAAAAACCCCTTACCTCATTGTAATCAATTGAGTCATATTACCAAAACATAATAAACACCAAATGAATCACATAATACCATGAATATAAATAGAATCATGATAATATATATTAAATGGATGCACACAATACACCACATGCGACAAATAATTGGAGAACAATGGAAATCTCACGGAATTAAAAGTGAGATAAGAAATCCCTTTACCTCAAGTCCGACTTGTCTTATTCATTTCTTTATATTCCCGAATAATAAACATTGTTAAATTTATAATTTCCTAATAAAATAATTTAAATTTTATTATTAAATTCACAACACATATTATCATGTTATAATAATTAGTTATTTAAGTGAGTTCATATTATACGTTTTTTCGATGTTTGGTACATGAGTCAAAAATAATTTTGTTTGAAGATAATCAACCATGTAGTTATAAGTAACTCATATCCGGAATGATTTTCATGATTTAAATATCAAATATATCCAGAATATATTTATTGAAAAATATTCCATAATGTTAAGAGATAAAAAATAAAAAATGTACCGTTCATGGAGACGGTATGTCGTACGTACGCAAGAACACTACTTTCATTTTTTTGTCATAATAATGTACTTTAAAAAAAATTAACATAGATATATTAAAATTAAATTATAATATATATTTTATATTGGTAATATAAGTTCATTAATTACATTCTTTATAAATTCCATGTTTGGAATGAACGAGTCACATCACTTGAGGGGGTGATTGTCCACACTTCCTCATATGAACATATCCCATTTTAACAACATGAAAAGCATAAAGGTTTTTTTAAATATAAATACAGAATCATATAGAGGACATAAATATAATATTTATCATATATATATAGTTCCATCATAATGGCCACCATGATAGGTGTTACGAGAATATTGAACAATCATCTTTTCGTGAGGCTGTAATTCACCACCCACGGAAACAATATGTTCATTAACTATTAAAAGGAGGTGTGTGTAAGTGTAGGTAGAATAATTATCATAAAAATATACTAGTATAATGAGGATAATGGTTTTATTATTTAATAAAATTGTAAGCTGATATTGGTAAGTTAAGAAGGAAAATAAAAGAAAGAAAGTCGAGAGAAGATATTACCTCTAAATCAGGAAACTCTTTTTGATTTGAGCCAATGGTTTCCTTGGAAAGGATTCTGCCCAAAGTGATGCTTCATGGAGTGCGAGAGGGATGTGGAGAGACAATATGAGTAGAGGTATGATGATCCAAGGTCTTCAGAGGTGTGGGTAAGAGGGTAGAGGTGGGGTCTTTCTATAAGAGTGAGGAGGGTCACTTTTGGAAAGTCTTGAAATGTTACATTATATTAAAAAGATTTTTGGATTATAAAGGTCACAGAATGATATATATTTAGGATAAGGTGATAAGGGATATGAATACACATATTCAATAGGTTTTATACAAGTGTAATTCTTATATTTTTCCTTATCTTTTAATTTTATTTAAATATTTCACTAATGAGGTAATCATTGCATCATAATGCTGTCATAAATAAATAAATTTATTTAATGTAATTTTTTTTAAAAAAAACCATGATTTAGGAAATAGTTCTAGCTTTCCAATGAATATTTATAGTATTATAGATCATTTATGTAAACAAAACTAATTTTTTTTTACTTAGGATATGCAAACTTTTGTTATATTTCTCTTCTTTTTAAAAATAATGTCATAAATGTAACTATCACACCCCTGTGACTAAATGGGCCCTAAATATTGGTAAAAAGATTCTCATGGTCATCCATGACTCAAAAAAGAGTATTTCAACACATTTTGGCTTCATTTTATATTATTATGATATTATTTTATTACCCTTAACTACCTGATTACTAATTAATCATGATAATTAAAGATAGTTGTCATCATTACTATTGATAAGGCCTAAAAACAAATGTTTAAATTACATAATTTGGACATTATGATTCCAAATATGGAATCCATTTTACCAAATTTCAAACATAGAATTTTAAATAATTAATTAAAAAATAATACTCATTGTCAATGCCAAAGATGAGTATTTAAGAAGTAAAATTTATCAAAAGATTTACTTGTTTTTACATCCAATTGAAAAGTGAAATTACTTCCAATGAACAAAATAATATTAAGTTTTAAAAAATAATTCAATTACACATTAAAACCAACTAAGAGGAAAATATATCTATATAATTAAATAAGATGAAAAAGTAGTTTTGTAGTAAAATGTAGTATTTTTCACTATTCATTAAAAATGAACATTTTTCAGAAAAATACCAAAAATTTATCCAAAGTAAAATTGATATTACAAATTCAAAAATAATATACATTTACCGAAATCAAAACATAGATGTTTCATTAATTAATTTTATAATTAATTCCCGATGTCAGAACAAATAGCATGTTTTTAAGAAACAATATCTATAAAAAGATTGACACTAGTTTATGTCCAATTACAAAGTGAAATTAATTTCAAATACCACAATTGAATAAAATGGTAAAAATATTTTCTAATTATACTTTAAAACCAACTAAAAATATTATCTAACCATATAAATAATTTATATTAAAAGGATGTTTTGAATTAAAATACAGACTTTTTCACTATTAATTAAAAATGAACTTTATCAGAAAAATAACAAAAATTTACACAAAGTACATTTTGATGTATCGATTCTAAAGAAGGATTTTATTTTGTCAAATATAACATATAAAATTTAAAAAAAGTAGTTTTAAAATGGTTTCGCCATTAAAAGGCGGTTAATCGACCTTTTAAAGAATATTAGAATATTTATTCTTAAAATTGTATTCATTTTCATTTTAAGCCGCTATAATTTTTTGGGTGATTGTTAAAATATTTAACAAAAATATATAATCATTTTTTAGTCAGTAATATTCATTCTCTCTATTACAATGGCAATGCGTTAACTGCCATTTAAAATAATATTATTATATTATTAGTATGCAACGTAAGATTTCAAAGAATCTCATTGTTGCGTATTGGGTACGCCATCGAACATAAAATTACCTTTAAAGTAAAATTAACATTTTATTCAAAAATATTAATAAATATGAAAATTTCATATTCTTTATTTACCTAGGATGTTACATCCTTCCCCCCTTTTGGAAATTGCATCCTTGCAATTTTAAAATTGGGCTCAGAAACTTCATTGAATGACCCACATTGGAAAAGGAGCCAAAAAAAATATCACTTAAAAAAAGAGACGTACAATGGTCACCTGAGAAAAAGATACTAGGACTCTATAAAAACAAGGATATGGAGGAGAAGAAAACCATAATGTTCTGATGGAATGTGATGGAAGACATGATTTAAGAGAAAGTCAATCACCAGAAAATCACAAACTTGTGATGGGTTAAACAGTATTTGATTCCCCAGTTGGAAAATTTAACAAAAAAATTCTTTGTATTAAGTTAATTTTCATTGAGGAATTTATTTATGAGATTATCTAAAAGATAAGGAAACAAACTAAATTGTTATTTATACTTTCATCCTTTACTAGATTTCTAACAAAAACACATATTTTCTCCAAACGATGAGTATTCAGGATGACTTGTTCGCATTAAGAGTGCTATAATCAACTTCTTGTGAATCAAATAAACCCAAAAAATGAAATATATATTTCCCATGTCTTTATAATTAACCAAAACGAAAATGGTTTGTACAAGATTAGAGAATCCCTAAAAAGGTTATTCTTTTACAAAAAGAAAAGATACTCTTAATCTCCAAAATTTGTCCAAAAATACCCAATTTTCAACAAAGACTAATCAATAAATATCTATCCATAAAATTCTTCAATATAATCCCAAATATGATTGAAACCCAAATCCTTGAACGATTTAATAACATATTCTTCCAAGGTAAATCTTAACATTTCTTCAAATAACATCAGTTACTCTTAAAGTATCATATTGAAAAGTAATTAACATAATCACCTGCCATCCATGATAGGTTTATCATTTCTGTAGATAACCCAAAATAAACTTATTCCTGATTCATAAGATCATATAACTAAAAATTATTAGTCATACTAACATGGTACTTCACGTAGCACAATGGTAGATGATAAATACCAGTCGCACTTTGGTTGTGGGTTCTATTCCCACATCTTTGTCTGACGCGACGGGTGGTCACACGGTCTACATATTTTCCCTTTTAAAAAAATATATATTTTATAACATTTATAAAAAGAGATAAATTCATCAAAAATAACCAAAACATATTTTAACAACAATGGTTATCTAATAACAGTCGTTTTGCATCCCAAAATGTATTAACCGGTAATTGCCTCAAATTCAAGGATCATATAAACCCAAATGGTTCTTTATAACTATATCCACATAAGAAAAGATAATTATTCCATGAATAAAATTTTCATATATCATACATCATGATTACATATACTATAAAAAGTCTTCGAATGTAATCCCATCATCAAAATATCCTTAATACTTTTAAGAAATTCACTATCCTAAAATCTACCATCACCTTTGAATACCTTATATGTTGAATTCATACTCATTAAACATTCTTCATGATCCATTAACAATTACATTCCAACTTATTCTGAAATACTTCTTTCCAACAAACAAAATCATGAATCATATCTTAAGATTCAATAATAGGAAAACATATGTTAAGAAATAATCCATACCATTCATGGGACATTGTCCGTTTATTTATCCTCAATTGGAATAGAATTAGGTATTGGTAAATGAATATTTGTTTGATCTTGGTGATCCCATTCCCGAAACATCATCGTAGGAAATGTGTTTTCATAATGACCATTCATACCACATTTAAAACATTCAATTAATCCTCTCGAAATAACTTCTTTCACTTTCCTAGAGTCAACTAGATGCTACCTTTTTCCCTGGAAGGTTCTTGCTTTATGACCTTCATTTCGACATCTATAGCATCTTTCTGTCCATTTGAAACTTTTTCCTATGTGTTTCTTTAAAAATCTTTGACACATTGGTTTTTTAACATAATTACCATTATAATTATTACATAAACATCCTTAGGAATTTGTTTCTCGCATTTATGATGCCTTATAAAAATCACTAAGGCTCAGGTGGTCAGTCATGACGCCAGAAAGTTGGTTGAGAATGACCACAAGAGTTCTCATTGCAGCCCCCATATCATTCATTTGCTCATTCATAAAAACATTATAGTTCTCTTCACATCCAATGTTACTTTGGTGCCCACTAGATCCATCCATTTACTAAAACCAAAAATGTTAGTTCACGTATATCAGTAAATTCAACATATAATACTAAGATATAATTATTCATGTTATCTTAAACTTAGTCACTTTATCCATGACTCTTTCTGAAATCTTAACCATTATTTTAATGTCACTTACGCTTAAATAATACCCTAACCTCGAAAGTTATCTAAACTGACCTTTGATACCAACTATAAGGACCCGGCCTTAAAACATTACATAATATTGTATTAAATAAATAATTCACATTGAGGATCTTTTCTAGTTTAGAGTTTTAGAGAAATAGGACATAACTATTACATCTCAAGAAATTATAAAGTAGAAAATTCTACTCAGTTTCCATTTGTTCATATAATAAAAACTCTTAAAAAAGAAACATGACTTCTTCCATGTTTTAGACATCATGTCTTTCCTTGATCCAATCCTTGACCCTCTTCATCTTTAAGTCCTGTGGAAACATTTCAAAAACAGGGGATAACCATAAAAAGCTCAGTAAGGGATATAAAAATACCGAAATAAAACATTAGTCCATGTATACAAAAGAATCAATAAAATCATACTTTACACATAAAACACAAGAAATTTAACATAACTCATGAAATCATAATATTTAGGAATAACTCAAAGAAATCATAAGACATAAAGTTACTTGAGGCATTCATAACATTCATACGTAGGGAGTAAACTTCATGGTTACATTTGGAATACCCATCACAGTATATTCCCTAAATCTCTTCGGAGAAACCTTAATGTTTAACTCCATTGCATTACCCGATGAATTGTGGATCTATCTCGGGCTCACACACCCTTAGTTTATCACAGAACCATGAGACATCATAAACAATGCCCAAGAACCATAACATAATCATATCACATAAATCAACCATAAAAGAAACATAACATTTCCACATTTCAATCACAATATTTCAATACAACACATTGATATAATAAATAAATTATCAAACCTATTTTCAATATCCAAATAAAAGAAAAGTAAAACATGGTATTAATTTTTCTTTTGAAAAAATTTATTCCTTGTAGAGGAATCCGAAACTCAAATAATCGTCACGGAGGTAGAGAAGTCATTGTCACCGCATACTTAAGACAAAAAACATTCCTTCTTTTGTATCGTAAAATGCTTCAGGTAAACAGATTATTTTTGAATGAAATGAAAAGTCAAAAAGGTTTTATACACCATATAAAATAATTTCTTGTAGAAATCAAAATATTCCTTAATTAAAGGATATTGAGATGAAGTCGTGTACAACGATGGTATCCTAAGATTAATGATAAATCAATAACATAATTATGTGTGGAAAATATAAATACACCCAATATAAATGGATATTAAGTATAAAAAAATCAGATTTCATCCACACAAATTCATAGTATGACATAATCAAGAAGTATAGGATTAACACAATGAATTGAAATTGGGTTTTGAAATTCCCTTACAGATATTCGACAGCCTAACAATGTCACTTTAAAATTCAGAAAAAGATTTGATGAGAGATAAAAGGGTATCTCATCACTTGGACATAATATTTACAGAAATAGAGATTTATAAGAAAATATTATAACATAAGAATATATAAATTAAATGACCTAACAAAAAGAACTATTTTAAAAATAGGGGGTGCAAGGTTACGTTACCGATTTGGGTAACTTTCGAAACATACACCCCATTAAAGAAGGGTCATAAAATGATGATGTAAATACCCATAAATTAATGTATATTACACAAAGAATACAATCATGGGTAGTAAACACACCACACAAAAGTAAAGAGTGGAAAATGTTGCATGAATCTCACGAGAATAAAAAGTGAGATAAAACCCCTTACCTCATTTTAATCAATCGAGTCGTATGACCAAAAGATAATGAACACCAAATGAATCACATAATTCCATGAATATAAATATAAGCATGATAATATATATGAAATGGCAGTACACAATACACCACATTCAACAAATAAGTGAGGAACAATAGAAATTTCACAGAATTAAATGTGAGATAAGAAATCCCCTTACCTCAAGTACGACTTGTCTTGTTCATTTATTCATATTACAGAATAATAAACATTGGTCAATTTATAATTTCATAAGTAATTCCTTTAAATTTTATTATTAAATTCATATCACATATTATCATGTTATAATAAATAGTTAATTATGTGAGTTCATATCATACGTTTTGTCAATGTTCGGTACACGAGTCAAAAATAAACTTGTTTGAAGAGAATTGTACATGTAGTTATAAGTACATAATCTACGGAATGGTGTTTGTTGGAAAAAATCCCTCAAGGTAACATTGCAGTTTTTTGGGTTGATTGTGTTTGTTGACAAAGCAGGTTTCCATAGAGAATTGTCGAGTTCTAGAGAATTTGTTGACAGTCCATGTTGACAAAGAACGATGACAAAGGAAAGGATGATATGGAGGCGGTACAAAAGAGCAGTACGTGATGGCTCCGTTTCCCAGTGTTTGCCAAATTTTTGGGGTCCAAAATTTGGAGTTTGGTGAGCATCACAAAAATAGGATTTCCATGAAGATCATAATTTAATATGGAAAAGGCATGAATTTCGCGAAGATAGGATGCATGGGATGGAAATCGCGAATACCATAAGAATGGAGGCGGTGAGTCTTCGCGATTATGATGAGCTTCGTGAACGGAAGAGGCTGAAGCGCATCGTGGCGGTGAAGGGCTTTGTGAGGGAGCTTCATGGCGAAGGTGCGAAGAAATGTGGACGGTGACGCTTCGCGGTTACGACGAGCTCCACCGGCAGTGAGCCAGAGAGAGAGAAACATGGAGTGACCCTTGGGAAAATAGTGAGCTGACCCTAAACGTTGTAAAGGCAGTGAGCCTAGGCATTGAAGTTATCTAGCCCAAACATTGTAATCCACAACTTGTGAAGTTTCGGTGAATTGGTACAACCGAAAACTTGTCGGTGTATGCTCCATGGACGTAGCCCATTGCAGTGAACCAAGTAAAATTGGTGTGTTCTATGCATTCTTTACTTTCTTTTTACTTTGTGCAACAGGAAAGAGAGAGAAGAGTGTTTCTCTTAACAGTGAAACAAGATCAGAACGGGCATCAATTTTAAATTAGTCATACCCTGATTCACCCCCCTCTCAGGGTATTCAGCCTTGTGGACCTAACAATTGGTATCAGAGGGAAAGGTTGACAGTTGTTTTTCTCTCAAATGGAGGTCACTAATCATAGAGGGATTCCGATCTTCGACAGATGTAATTTTCAGATATGGAAGAATCGAATGCAACACTGTTTCCGATCTTTGGGAATGGATGTGTTTTTAGAAGCTTTGCATGGTATCACAACTGATATTACTAGTGGTGCATTATCAGAAGCAGAGCATAAAGAGTTGGATGCTGATTCCAAATCAATCAATCCCTTAGGGGGAGCCCTTTCCAATCCCATATATACAATGGTGATGTCATGAAAAACGTCACATGCCATGTGGGAAAAGATTTTGAATATTTATGAAGGGGATACAAAAGTCAGAGAGGCAAAGCTTCAAGTGTTGTGGAACAAGTATGAAGATCTGAGAATGAACCCGAATGAGTCTGTTGATGTATTCTTTGACAGTGTAAATGTTGTGGTAGAAGACATGCGGGGTCTTGGAGAAATTATCGAAGATATAAAAATTGTGAAGCGCATATTGAGAAAACATCCACCTCGGTTCAATCCGAAAGATTCTAATTTTGGAGATAAAGACCCAAAAGAACTGACATTGGATAACCTGTACATCACTCTTGTTGCATATGAAATGAGAAATGATGATAACGAGACTGTGGAAAAGGGGAAATCCAAAGAGGTGGCATTCAAGGCCATGGAGAAACTCACCATTGAAGATTCTATTGAAGAAGAAGAGACAGATTAGGTGATGTCATTCCTTTCTTCAAATCTTCAAAGAGGAAGAGGAAAGATTAAAGGTAAACTTCCACTAGCATGCTTTCGATGTAGAAAGGTTGGTCATATTACAGAAAGATTCCACAAGAAATTTCAAGATAACAATGATGATGATGATGAAGTTGAAATTACCAAGAAGAAATCTTCAGCCTATGTGAAAGGGAAGAAGCAGTTCAAGAGAAATTTCTTCAAGAGGAAGAATCTTCTTTCATAAGAAATAGGCAGTTCAGATGAGTCTGAGGATGAAGAGGTTGAAGAGTTTGAAAATTGTAAATATCATAGACAAAATTCTATGGTAGCGGTCGTCGGTAGTTCTCAGGAAAAGGAAGAAACTGACGTTGGAGAAGAGGAAGAAGAAGTTGAAGGAAGAGTTGATATGGAAGTCGAGTTGGAAGTAGCTCTTGAAGAGATAGGTATTTGGAGAGCCAAAAGGAAGAAAGCCAATAAAGTGGTTCGTGATGCCAAACTCAATCTAGAACAACAGGATGAAGAAAAGTCAGAACTGTTAGAAGAAATTGAAAGACTAAAATCTTCAACACCAGAGAGCTCAAAAAATATTGTTGAGCATAAACTTAAAATTGAGGAACAAAAGAAGGAAATTGATTTTTTGACTAACACATGAAAGGAGAAGGTCAGACGTATCAATGAGCTTGAAGAAGAAGTGGTCAGTCTACGACGAAAAATGAAGGATCAAGAAAAATGCTAGACCCCCAATGTGATATCAGAAAAGCAGGCCATTCAGAAGACAGAGAAGATGAAAGTGGAGGCTCGTAGTTCAGAAGGAGTGAAGCAGCAAGAAAGCACAAATCTTAAGGTTGATTTAGGGCTTGATAAGAATCAAAAATCGGTGGCAGTTAATGTCAGACCGCAAGCACCCATCCCAAAATTGATGGTTTATTTGGGCACAAAACAGAATCAGAATATTCATAGATCCCAAAGGGAAAATCATCGTGTTGAAGTATCACGAAGGAATGTATCCTATATTAGGTGTTATTGCTGTGGGAAAATGGGACATTCACAGTATGTGTGTTCCATAGCCAAGAGATATAGAAGGGAATAGGAACCGAGATGGAAGCCAAACAGAGAACAGTTTTCCAGAACATATTTTTAAGGAAACTGTTTTTGGTGTGGAGGATTTGGGCACATGGCTAGGTACTGTACTTCGACCATTCTGAGAAATGTGCCAAAGCAGAATCAAAACGTTCGCAAGTAGCAGGTCAATAAACCAACAGGTGAGTTAAAAATGCAGAATAGGTTTGTATCTTTGAAAAATGAGGCTGGTCCATCATACTCTGAGAAAGAACAGAAGTCTCAATCCATTTCGTGTGTGAAAGAAAAAGTATGTACCAAAAAGAAGAAAAATGAGAAGGTCGTGGTGGCGGAGATTTCCCTTAAAGCATCAGATCGTTCTGGTGTTTGGATACTTGACAGTGGTTGCACATACCACATGACAGGTAATAAGGATATTGTTACAAGCATCAAATATGACAAAGAAGGAGTTGTCAAATTTGGAAATGATGAAGTCCTGAAGATTTTTGGCTCAGGGAAATCCATGTTTGGGGGCAAAGAGATAAGATGTGATGTTGTCTTGGTAGTAGAGGGTCTCAGTCATAACTTACTCAGTGTCAGTCAACTATGTGACTCTGGGCACTCTATTCGATTTACCGAAAATATGTGTGTTGTGAAAGGAAAAGATGGAGCAGCTATTCTGCAGGGAAAAAGGTCAAAGGGAAATATCTACCTTATAGGTGGGGAAGAAGATACATGTATTTTATCCAGAGAGGAAGAAAACCAGCTGTGGCATAAGAGAATTGGTTATCTATGCCAACCATCTATGGAGGATCTCGTAACGTGTGATACTGCTAGAGACCTTCCCAAGCTATCACGTGATCGCACTCATACGTGTGATGCTTGCCAACAAGGGAAGATCATCAGAAAGACATATAGGCCAAAGGAATAGAAATCAACTAGAGTGCTCGAACTGGTTCATGCTGATGTATGTGGACCTATCTCACCACGAGCTATAAATGGGAAAAGGTACTATGTCAATTTAATTGATGACTATAGCAGAATGGTCTCGGTATTCATCATTACCCATAAGACAGAGGTGTTCAGTTTCATAAAGCAGTATAGGAGGGAATTAGAAAAGATACTTGGGTAGAAAATAATGAAGTTTCGTACTGATAACAGTACCGAATTCACAAACTGTCAAGTTGAAAACTATCTTGAGAAACATGGGATAAGGCATTAAGTTACATCGGTACGAACTCCCCAGCAGAATGGAGTGGTTGAAAGGAGAAATCGTGTCATCAACAATATGGCCAGAACGATGCTTATTGATAAAGACCAACCAGAGAAATGGAAAAAAGCAGTTTTGACATCGGTCTATGTTTCAAACAGGTCTTCGTTGTTTCCAAATCAATGGAAGACTCTATATGAACTGTGGTATGGAAATAATCCAATGTTGAAATAATTTAGAATCTTTGGAAGTAAGTTTTTTATTCTCAAAAAAGAAAATCACTGGATGTTTGAGGCACGAGGAGATGAGGGGATATTCCTTGGCTACTCCGGGAAAAGAAAAACGTATAAATGTTTCAACAAAAGGTTGGGAAAAATCATTGAGAGCAATGATGTCAGTATAGTTGAAAATGAACATAATACTCAACGATCCATTGAACAGTTCCTGGATGAAAGTGATGATGAGGTAAGAATCCCAGGGGGAGCAGAAGTGGAAGAAGCTGACTCAGAAGAAGATACTGATGATGAAGAAGAAAGTGTCAAGTATGTCTCTGTGAAGAAGCCAAAGTGTCGAGCTGAAATTGATAGGCAGAATATCATTGGTGATCAAACAGATCCAGTTTAAACTCGAAGAATGAAATCATTACATCAAACATCGTTTTTGTCTCAAGTGGAGCTGAAATGTTTTTCCAATTCAGCTGAAGATGAAAACTGGGTTCAGGCTATGAACGAAGAGCTTGATCAGATTGAGAAGAACCAGACATGGGAGATTGTTTCGAGGCCAAAAGACAAGAATGTCATCAGGACTAAATGGGTCTATCATAACAAGATGAATGGAGATGGAAATGTGATTCGAAACAAATCAAGACTAGTGTAAAAGGGATACTCCCAGATATAGGGAATAGATGTAGGTGAGATATTTTCACTAGTTTCAAGGCTGGAGACAATCAAATTATTTTTGGCCATTGCAGTGCAAAGAAAGTTCAATGTGTTCCAGATGGACGTCAAATCCGCATTCTTGAATGGGGTTCTGGAAGAAGAGGTGTATATTGAGCAGCCAGATGGTTTTCTCATTCATGAGGATGAGAACAAAGTTTGCAGGTGGAAGAAGGCATTGAATGGGCTGAAATAAGCACCAAGAGCATGGTACTCAAGGCTTGATCAGTACTTGAAGAATATTTGTTTTCAGCGTGGAGGAGTTGATTACAATCTTTATTTCAGCAATGAAAGTAATCAAAGGATGATGGTGTTGGTTTATGTCGATGACATAATATTTGGCGGATCAGATGAAGCTCAATGCAGAAAGTTTTCCGAATTCATGAAAAATGAGTTTGAAATGTCAATGATTGGAGAGCTAACGTTTTTCCTTGGTCTACAGGTGACAGAAGGAAGGAATGGAACATTAATTTCTCAATCTAAATACGCCAAGGAGGTCCTGAGAAGGTTTGGAATGGAAAATTTCAAGGACATGAAGACTCCGGTGGCTACCCGGATGAAATTATCAAAAGATGAAGATGGAAAGGTAGTTAATTTCACAGTATACAGGAAAATCATTGGGATTCTATTATACTTAACCGCAACAAGGCCTGATATTTTTTTCACCACATGACAAGTAGCATGATATCAGAGTAATCCCAAGGAAATCCACATGCTTTCAGTGAAAATAATACTTTGGTATATCTAGGGAAAAATGGATTTCGGCTTGACATATACTGATAAATCTCAGACAAAGTTATTGGGATATAGTGATGCAGACTGGGCCGGTGCAGCGGATGATAGGAAATCAACATCAGGTGGTGCTTTCTATCTTGGTGTATTGTGTATTTATTGGCTAATAATGAAGCAATATTTCATTTCATTGAGCACTACAGAAGCTGAGTATATTGCGGCCACTCAAGCATGCACACAGTTATTGCGGATGAAGTAACAGCATGAAGATATGGGAGTTTACGTGAAGTCTCCGATCGGAATCCAGTGCGACAACTCAAGTGCTATAAATCTTAGAAAAAATCCCATCCATCATTCAAGGACAAAGCACATTGGGATTAAGTATCATTTTATCAAGGAGAAGGTTGAGCAGGGAATCGTGAAGTTGGAGTATGTGCCTACAGAGCTACAGGTTGCAATCATTATGACAAAGGCCTTACCCAAGGAAACTTTTGAGAGGCATCAACTGGCTCTGGGAGTTCAGTAGATTCCCCACACTTGAAATAGTGTGGATGTGGAACCCCCCCCCTCTCCCCGAGGTATGATGTGTTTTTCCCAAATGTGCTGATATGTGTTCTCTAATATGTTACAGACTACAAAGGAGTGACCTTTGGGTTCGTTGACAAAGGGGGGGGGGGAAATAGTGATTGTTCAAGTGGTAGACAGTGTGGCTATATGAGAAATCATGACAAATATGGGGAGAAGCTGACTAGTGGAGCAGCCAGATAGGAGGAGAAATGAGAAATAGTGAGCGATTTAAATCTGACGATGCTAGAAGTGATCGATCAAAGAATATATATCACGACGGCCGAGGATCGTGATAAAAGCAGAACATTGGTGTCGGAATGGTGAGAGAGGGTTTCCAGCTATCATCAATTGGGATCAGTGTGGTTCAACAGTTGTTATCAATTTAAGAATTGGTATCAGGTTGGAATGGACAATTGGTGTTTGACATGAAGTGATTCATCGATAAGATTTTCATACTACTCTAGTTTCTCACACCGAGAAAGATCGTGTGGGCTTAGAGTACGTGTTAAGTGAATCCTTGAATGCTATCAGAATTGCAAGAGGCGTATGGTGTTAGCTGCTGGAAGAAGACTCAGTGAGGTATCAATGTGCAGAAAATCATTCTGAGCATAGTTGTGAAGAGTTGTCAACAAACCCAAAGGGGGAGATTGTTGGGAAAAAATTCCTCAAGCTAACATTGCAGTTTTTTTGGGTTGATTGTGTTTGTTGACAAAGCAGGTTTCCATGGAGAATTTCCGAGTTCCAGAGAATTTTTTGACAGTCCATGTTGACAAAGATTGATGAAAAATGAAAGAACGATATGGAGGCAGTACAAAAGAGCAGTACAAGGTGGCGTCGTTTCCCAGTGTTTTCCAAATTTTTGGGGTCCAAAATTTGGAGTTTGGTGAGCATCGCAAAAATAGGATTTCCATGAAGATCATAATTTAATATGGAAAAGGCATGAATTTCGCGAAGATAGGATGCATGGGATGAAAATCGCGAATACCATAATAATGGAGGCGGTGAGTTTTCACGATTATGATAAGCTTCGTGAACGGAAGAGGCTGAAGCGCATCGTGGAGGTGAAGGGATTTGTGAGGGAGCTTCATGGCGAAGGTGCGAAGAAATGTTGACGGTGACGCTTCGCAGTTACGACGAGCTCCACGATCGAAAAATTTATGTGGTGCTTCGCGATTTGGAAAATTCTTTGGCGGAAACATTGGAGCTTCGCGATTTGATATGACTTGTTGTTGACTTTGCGCGGAATTTCTAAGGTCGGTGGAATTGCCTATAAATAGAGGCCGACCCCCTCGAGAGAAGTAGAGAGAATTTTCAGAGAAGATCATTCACTCTCGATTTGCGGAGGTGGTTCACGGAGCCAGTGTGCTTCGCGAATAAGGAACTTCGCCGCTGCTATTGTAGATCCGTGAAACCTGCGAGCTCCGCGTTGTCTTAGAAAGCTTCACGAGGGAAGTTGCTTTGCGAAAGATTGAGCTTCGCGAAAGTGATTCATGAAAGTTCTTCGCGAAAAGGAAGGAGCTTCGTGAAGTCTTGTTTGAGTTTCGCGAAATTGGGAGCTTCGCAAAGTAGGGTGCTTTGCGAAGGTGTTTCCAAAAGGAATTTCCCAGTGTTCAAAGGAAAAGAGGTATTCATCCGTGGATGAAATTTGGACATTAACAGAGAATCCATCATCATTTAAGGATGCGTGCATTCATGAAAATGAAGAGACCTACAGGTCTATAAACTGTGAGTGAATCCCTTCACAGAGCAGTGATCTTAGGAAGAGGAAGAAGATGATCCTCTCCCCTGGAAGTGAGCCAGAGAGAGAGAAATATGCTGTGACCCTTGGGAAAGTAGTGAGCGGACCCTAAACTTTTTAAAGTCAGTGAGCCTTGGCATAGAAGTGATCTATCCCGAACATTGTAATCCACAGCTAGTGAAGTTTAGTGGAATTGGTACGACCGGAAACTTGTCGGTGTATTTCCTTGGACGTATCCCTTTGTGGTGAACCAAGTAATGTTGGTGTGTCATGTTCATGATTTAATTTCTGTTTACATTGTGCAACTGGAAAGATAGAGAAGAGTGTTTTTCTTAACAACAAAACAAGATCAGAACGGGAGTCAATTTTAAATTAGTCATACCCTGATTCACCTTCCCTCTCAGGGTATTCAGCTTTGTGGACCTAACAGTGTTCATGATTTAAATATAAAATATATCCAGTATATATGTATTTAATAATATTTCATAATGTTTTGAGATTAGAAATGAAACGTACCGTTCATGGAGACGGTAGGTCGTACGTAGGCATGAACACTACTTTCATTTTTTTGTCATATTAATGGACTTTAAAACAAAATTAAACATAGATATATTATAATTCCAGAAAAATATATATTTTATATAGGTAACATAAGTTTATTAATTACATTATTTATAAACTCCATTTTTGGAATGAACGAGTCACATAACTTGAGGGGGCAGTTGTCCACACTACCTCATATGAAATTATCGCATTTTCACAACAACAAAAATATTAATGTAAGTTTTAATTATAAATACAGAACCATATAAGGGATATAAATATAATATTTATATTATATGTATATAGTTCCACCATAATGGCCACCATGAGAGGTGTTCTGATAAGATTTAACACCCATCGTTTTGTGAGGCAGTAATTCGCCACCCACAGAAACAATATGTTCTTTAACAATTAGACGGAGGTGTGTGTAAGTGTAAGTAGAATCCTTATCATAACAAAATATTAGTATATTTAGGATACCTGTGTTATTATGGGATCAAATAATAAGAAGATTGTGGTGAGTGATGAAGGAATATAGAAGAAAAAAACTCCAGTGAAGACATTACCTCTAAATCGGGTAACTCTTATTGATTTGAGCCAAAGGATTATTTGGAAAGACTTCTGCCCAAAGTGAGGCTTCTAGGAGTGAGAGAGGGATGTGGAGAGATAATATGAGCACAAAATAGATGATTAAAGGTCTTCAGAAGTGTGGGTAAGAGGGTAGAGGTGGGGGACTTTTATAAGAGGGTGGAGGGTCACTTTTGGAATGTTTGGAAATGTTACTTTATTATAAAATGATTTTCCAATTTTAAAGGTCACAAAATGATATATTTTACGGATAAGGTTATAAGGGTCATAAATACACCCATAGAATATGTTTTTGAGTAGTCTATATCTTATATTATACAATATCATTTCATTTTATTTAAAGCGTTCATTAATGAGGTAATCACTGCATCATCATGTTGTCATAAATAAATTTATTTATTTAATTTCTAAAAATTATAAAAAAAATACCATGATGCAGGAAATATTTTTAGATTTCCAATGAATATTAATAGTCTAATATATCAATTATGTAAGAAAAATTAAACGTTTTTACTTAGGATATACAAACCATTGTTATATTTCTCTTCTTTTTAAAAATAATGTCATAAATGTCACTATCACACCCATGTGACTCCATGGGCCATCTTGTTTGGTAAAAATCTTCCCATGGTCTTCCATGTCTCAAAAAAGAGTATTTGGACGCATGTTGGTGTAATTTTATATTATTATGAAATTATTTTATTACCCTTAACTACCCGATTACTAATTAATCATTATAATTAAATAAAATTGTCGTCGTTACTATTCATAATGTCCAAAAACAAAAAAGTCTTAATTACATAATTTGGACCTTCTGATTGAAAATATGGAATCAATTTTACCAAATTTCAAACACAGAAATTTCAGTAATTAATTTAAAAATAATTCATGTTGTCAAAACCAAAGATGGGTTTTTAAGAAGTAAAATTTATCAAAAGATTGACTTGTTTTTACATCCAATTGAGAAGTGAAATTACTTAAAATGAACAACATTATATTAAGTGATAAAAACATAACTCAATTAAACATTAAAACCAATTAAAAGGAAAATCTAAATATATAATTAAATTAGATTAAAAATCAGTTTTTAAGTAAAATGCAGTATTTTTCACAATTCATTAAAAATGATCATTAGTTAGAAAAATACAAAAAAAATATCCAAAGTAAATTGGATATTCCAAAAAAACATGATTTCCACATTACCATATTAGAAACATAGAGGTTCAATTAATTAATATTACATTTAATTTCTGCTATCAATAAAAATATTGTGTTTTTAAGAAACAATATCTATAAAAAGATTGACACTTGTTTATCTCCAATTTCAAAGTGAAATTAATTACAATGACCACCATTGAATTAAATGGTAAAAATATATTCTAATTACACTTTAAAACCAATTAAATAGATAATATAACCAAATAAATAAAATATATTAAAAAGATATTTTCAATTAAAATACATCATTTTTCACTATTCATTTAAAATTATCTTTATTAGAAAAATAACATAAATTTACACAAAGTACATTTTGATGTCCCGATTATATATAAGGATTTTATTTTGTTAAATATAACATATATAGTTGACAAAAAGTAGTTTTAAAATGGTTCTCCATCAACAGGCAGTTAATCGTCGTTTTAGAGAATATTAGAATATTTAATCTTAAAATTGGATTCATTTTCATTTTATGCCTCTATCATTTTTGGGTAATTGTTAAAATATTTAACAAACATATTTAATAATTTTGTAGATAGTTATGTTCATTCCAGCCATTACAACGGCTAGACGTTAACTACCATTTAAAATTTTATTATTATATTATTAGTGTGCAACGTATGATTTTAAAGAAACTCATTGTTGCATAATGGGTACGCCGTCGAACATAGAATTACCTTTAAAGTAATATTAACATTTTTTTAGAAAAAATTAATAAATATGAAAATTTCTTATTCATTATTTACCTGGGATGTGACAATATACATAAGGGAGGAAAATCTTTTTTATCTCTCTCTTTGTTCAACTATAATGACATATATCAATCTATCATAGACATTAAACCTTTCTTATTCCATTATGGTTTAACATGTTGATCATACCTTTATAGGAAAAAGGTATGAATTTTATCTCTTTTTCTGAAAGGGATGAAATTGGTTAAAAAAATAAAGGAACTTTCATTACAAATATGAATTTAATTTTATGTTTTTATGTTCTAATATTTTTATTTCATATATTATTTTTCCATTTTTTAAATATGGTATAAATTTTTGATTGGAAGGTAACTTGTATTTTTCTTCTAATATAATTTATAGAAGCTGTATTTATCGTATGGATAGGATTTCAACCGCATTTCAATATAATTTGGAGAATCTTTAAGATTTTTCATTTGAAAATACTTCAGATGGAGAATGTATATAGTTTCCCTGCTATAAATGTGTTGGAAGACCATTGTAATCCATGAAGAAGTTAGATATCATATATCAAAATTTTTATTTTAATCAAACTATTACGTCTGGTATCACCATGGAGAGATGAGTCAATGTCTTACTGGTCATGAAAAAAATGAAAGAAGTGTCATGAAGAATTTGTTATTCGATCAGTTTCCATATTTCCATCATCCCGAGAGAGATAGTATGCCAGTGCAAGAAGACAATGATATAAATACACATGATAAAACTACTGATGATGATGATAAGAGAGTGAAAATTTTATTGGATGATGCCAGAACACAAATATATTAGGAATGTACTAAAATTATCAAGATGGAATTTTTAAAGCCGTTATATCATGGGAAAACCATCTATGGGATTTATAATACCTTTATTTATTACATTTATTACATTTTTTAAGGACTTTATTCTTGATGGTGCAAATATTCCCTCAAATCATTACAAGGCATGGATGTTTATTAAGTAGCTTGGATTTGATACTAATAAAGTTCATGTTTGTCCGAAAGATTATAGTTTATTTTGGGAGGAAACAACTAACCGTAAAGACTCTAAAGAATGTGTTACATCTGGATAGAAGACAAATACAGATGGAATACCATCTCGTGTGGCACAAAAAGTCATGTGGCACATTCCATTGATTCCCAGACATCAAAATTTGTTCATATCTACAGAAATCTCAGCCAATATGCAATGGAAGGATACAGAGATTATTAATGGTAATGATGAGTTGGTTCATTATGCATATGGATTATCAAGGCTGACATTTGATGCACAACATGCTGATTTTTCAGCTGAGGTGCATAATTTCAGTTTGGGTCTATCATGTGGTGGTTTTTATCCGTTTGATCAGATGCTTACTTCTCACAGCACGTGGCCAGTTTTTATTCTTGTTTATAATATTCCCCCATGGATTTTTATGAAAAAACCATTCACATTCTATAGTATACTAATATACGGACATTCTAATCCCGATAATGATATATATGTCTACTTTTATCCTTTAATAAGAGATTTGAAACAACATTAGTAATTCGTTGTGCAGACATTCGATACTTCTTCAAATAATATGTTTCAGATGACTGCCTCCCTTCGATGGACCATAAATGATTTCTGTTCTTAGGAAATGATGTTTGGGTGGAGAACGAAGGGAAAACAATCCTCTTCAGTTTGTATGAATAATACTCGATCGATAAGGCTAAAATATCATCATAGTCTCAGTTTAATGGTGCATCAATGGTTCTTGCCAATGGATCATAAATACAGGATGAGTCGTTATAGGTTTGATAATACCATTGAGACTGAACACCACCTCAACTTATGTCAGGAAGTGATGTTCATAACTAATTTAAAATATTTCAGTTTTTATTAGGTAATGGTTATTAGAAATCTAAAAAGAGGAAGAATATTGACACTAAAACCTCTTATAATTGGAAAAAGGGATTTTTTTGGAATTTCCATTTTGGTCTTCCAATTTGTTACATCATTGTTTAGACATAATGCATATTGATAAAAATATATGTGAAATTTTTCTTGCAATTGTTATGAAAATCAAGGGGAAGACCAAAGAAAACTTCTGATCTCCTCGAGACTTGTTGGATTGCGATATTCAACCAGATATTCATCTTGTGTGTATCAGTGAAAACAAATGGAAAGTACCTTGTGCTTATATTATGATGACATTGTCATAGAAAGATCAATTTCTGGTAGTACTGGAGAATATCAAGGTTCCCTATGGATATTCTAGAAATATATCTAAATGATTCAATAGAAAAAATGTGAAACTAAAATCTCTAAAAACTCATGATTATCACATCCTTCTTCATGAATTGATTCCGATATAAATTCACCATTTTCTACCCAATAATGTAAGAGTGACAATGATTCACTTGTGCCATTTTTTAGAGATATTTGTGCAAAAATTTTATCCAAGTCGTTCTTGATAAAAATGCAGCAGAAGGCGCCATTAATTTTATGTGAGATGGAAATTTTTTTTTCTCCATCCATTTTCACTTTTATGTATCATTTAACGGTTCATATTTCAACTGAAACACTTCTTGGGGGACCCATTTCTTTTCAGTGGATGTATCCTACTGAAATAAATATGTGCAAAATGAAATCATATGTTTGAAATAAGAATTATCCTAAAGGTTTGATTGTGAGGGGTTATCTTGTTCAAGAATGTATGGATTTTTTGTTCAATTTATTTGTTTGATGTCACCACAAGACTTAATCGGCCAATGAGAAATAAAGGTGACCAGTATGGGGAAATTGATCCCTTGTTTCCATCTTTTCCCCAAATAGGAGGAATTGTTGGGACTTGTACAATAGCTACATTGAGCCTTGAAGAGCAGGAGATAGAACATCAAACAATCTTGTTTAATTGTGGTTTGTTCAACGAATATATCAAGTATATAATTTGGATATTTATATTTCACCTCATATTATAAAATTTCACATATACCTTACACTTTAATTATCATTTTATGTTGGGAACATAAACAAATTATATGTAGAGTTATTCGATCTTTTTCTTTGAGAAGGAGAGAGGCTTTGCATAGCCTGGAGTTTCCTCCATGGTTGAAATAAAAGTTATTACCATTACATTAATTAGTTTAAGAAATATATATCCATTAAATTGTATTATTCATATATATATATCAGGTTTTGAGTGTAGTCATTCACTCGGTTTCTCATGAATTAAGAGCTTTGGATTTGGTAAAAATTCTTTGGTTCATGAATGTAAATATTTAATAATAAGTGGGTATAAATATATTACAATGGATCGAGTGGTGAAAATGAGAACACATCATGATGGAATTATGTTAACCACTATAATCGATTGTTATGCCAATGTATCAGATAGTCAGCCTCGATATAGAGATGTTTATTATTTTGGGCTAGTTATTAAAATATTTTTATTAGATTAAGACTCTCAAGGTAGAGTCCCTATGACAAAATTTGAAAGGGTTGATTCAATGAGATGTCATGGTACATTTATTTATGATTGCGGATTCAAAGTTATTGATATGAGTCGATGCCTGCATACAGATGAACCATACATTTTGGAATTAATTGATAAACAAATGTTTTAAGTGAAAGATCATCGAAGACCTTATTATGGTGTCATTAATGATGTAATCCTCTGACATATTTTTCATGATGTTTGTGATGAAATTTCCACCATTGGAGTCCTCGTTGGTGTTGGCCAAAATATTTCATTTGATGAATCAAATTGTCCCATTGTGAGAGTTTATGTGGAAACTAAAGTTTTGTTCGATAAAATATATAATCAACAATATATGATTACTATTCATTCAGTTTATATTGGCATGAGTTTCTCAGGTTATTATTACTATAATTACATTAATTATGTTTCAGTTTGGAAATAAATGTTTGATTTTTGTATTATCTGGTGTTGTTTCATTAAATCAGATCTATTTCAATGTACAAAACAAGGTTAAAATCTTGTTTTTAAAAAATTTATAATGTTGTAATGTAATTTTAAAAAAAAATTAGTCATTTCCTTTTAATAATTTGTATAATTAAAAGAAGTCAAATTGGTTCCTCTCATGAATTGATGATAGATGAAAGTAGTATGAATGATCTGTAAAAACAATTTCAAAAACATTAAATTTCATTCTTATGTAGATTATGACAAATACTACAGAAGTTTGAAGGAAGTGACTTTTTGATACCGATTGATCACAGTTTATTGGGAAAATATTCAAACGGTTATTTGATTATAATTATTTCAAATTATATCACTTTATTTTTTTCGTCTTTTACCATGACTTAATTCTTCTTCCCCCATCTTATTCTTACTTAGTGGGATCATCTGCTAGGAGACGTGGGTGCACTAGGATGTTGGATGTCTGGAATCGCCAGAAACAACTAATGGTGGATTAAAATCATCAAAATCATATGGTAGGTCCAATTGAAACACAATGTAGATGTTTCCTGGACACATTTTCCAAGAATCACGATATCATTCCGGTGGAAGCAGTGTCATGGAGAGGTATTAGTAAAAATATTAAGGACAAATCATAGGAGAAAATCTATGTATCAAAATTATAGAAAATCATATATATATAAGTGTGTGTGTGTGTGTGTGTGTTATTGGTGTATTTAAATGAAATAACATGTTCATTGCATATTCGGTTTAACTTTTCCAATAGAGAAGCTGCTAAGACATCGAGGATGATGGATGTTGGGGAGTTCTGGCGCTCATACAAGCATGAGTTGTATGTTGGTTGGAAGAGAAAGGTTAGTACTGACTAAGAGGGGGTACCCATGTTACCTGATTGTCCAAAAAGTCAATATGAAAAAATGATTTCACATTGGAAGACTACTAAGTTTAAGGTAATCTCATTATTTAATGGTTGACATATAAAATTTAACTCTTATTACTAGTATTGGAATTATTTTTAGGAAGCTTCAGAGAAAAACATAAATAATAATGATTCAATGACATATATGAACACATTGGGCGCACTAAAAAGTCTAATCATGAAAAGCAGTAGGTACTATAACCGGGTATTGTGATGTTATACAGGATGTTCTACTGAAAATATTTTTTAATAGACTTAGGTAATATTTTTTAATTTCTCATATATTCTACTAATCTAGATTTCTGCATGTCCCATTTTCAGCACGCTAAATTGGGCATCTAAAGTCTTGTACCTCGTACCAAATTATTTTTCTCTAGTAGAAAGAAAAGAGTTGTAAGTGCAGTAAATACACAGACACAAGATAAAATTGTAATTTTTTTATTTATATTGTAAATATTTATATGAAATTAATAAATTAATATTTTTATAATTTCAAAAGTATAACATGTTGGCCCTCAATGGTAAGAAAGATGACATCTTCGGGCCACATGATCATTTAAGTCGGGTATTGGTTGAGGAGCTATTAGGGAGAATACGATTTTGACCAGGGAAAAACATCGTCCCCTTTATGTATTGGTCATCATCGGGCTCCCCTCAAGCCTCCCAGACCTCTGAGTTGGAAGTCGCTCATGTTGAATCAGCTGAGGCAATGAAAATAGTTTTCGAGGAGCATGATACAAGTAAGCTAATGATCAAACATTTCATGAAAGATGTGGTACTTTTGAGTCAGTCGCTTCAATCAGAGGTTGTTTCTTCTTTTGAATCATTAATCGTGTCAAAGATCTATTTAAATGATGATTCATGTGATGCCAATGAGGGTGGTTGTTGCAATGAAAGATGTGGTGATAGAGCTGTTGGTGGTGAGTATGTTTCTGATGTTTTTGATGCTGTTGTTGGTGATGAGGTTGTGAATGATATTGCTGATGATAATGATGATGTTGATGATGATTGACATGTACATGGGGATATGGATGTTGGTGATAAGGGGATATTAATCCCATCTATTTCTAACATAGTATGGATACATATGTATGTACTTTAAGAACATGAATTGAATTTTGGTATGGATGAGGATGGTTATTTTGTTTTCTTCTGAAAAGTTCTACATAATTTTTTTCATGCATTTACATAAATCTTACATTAGAATTCTTAGTCATGCATATGGATAAGAGATTCCCTTACTACAATATAATACTTATCCCTAAATGATATCTCATATAGTTATATTGGATTCCATTTAATATCTCTTTATTTTTCCTAAATTATTAAATTGACATGTCTAAATTGATGTAGGTAAAAAAGGAATATATTCCTCAGTTTTTATTTCTAAAATTTTCATTTTTTAAAATCTTAATTTGTTATATTGATTGAACAGGTTGGGTTTTTTGTGATACCATGTCCTTGAATGATATGGGAATTTCTAGAATTTTTTTGGGATTATAGGTATCTTTCTAAGAAGGG
This sequence comes from Viscum album, assembly GCA_963277665.1. Taxonomy (NCBI): domain Eukaryota; kingdom Viridiplantae; phylum Streptophyta; class Magnoliopsida; order Santalales; family Viscaceae; genus Viscum; species Viscum album. Next base: position 445,849,264 of record OY728157.1, on the reverse strand, counting down.
TGCAGGGGGGAGGGGGAAGGGTGCATGGGGTTAGAAAGGGTGCACTGGGGGATGGGTGCAAGGGGATGGGGTTGGGTGTATGGGGTGGGGCTAGGTGCTTTAGGGGTGTTGGGGGGTGGGGCTGTGGGTAGGGGCGGGGTGCTGGGGGGTTGGGCAGGGTGCAAGGGGTGGGGCTGGGTGCAGGGGGGCTGGGTGATGTGGGGTGGGGCTCAGTGTAGGGGGTGGGGATATGTGCAGGGAGGGGGATGGGTGCAGGGGGGTGGTGGGAGTAGGGGGTGGGGTGGGGTGTAGGGGGGTGGGGGGTTGGGTGCTTGCGGGTGCGACTAGGTGCAGGGGGTGGGGCTGGGTGCAGGGAGGGTTGGGCAGGGTGCAGGGGGAGGGGCTGGGTTCTAGGGGTGGGGATGGGTGCAGGGGGGTGTGGCTGGGTGTAGTGCGGGGGGGGGGGGGGGGGGTTGGGTGCTGGGGGTGGGGTTGGGTGCAGGGGGTGGGTGTAGGGGGTGTAGGGGGTGGGGTGGGCGGGGGGGGGGGGGGGGCTGGGTGTAGGGTGTGGTGATGGGTGCACGAGGGAGGGGGGTGTGAGTGCAATTGGGTGGGGATTGGTGTGAGGGGGGGTCTGGTTTTTGGGGGGTGGGGCTGGGAGTAGGGGGAGGGGGTGAGTGGCGGATCGGTGCAGGGGGCTCTTAGTGTTTCTAGGCTATGCAACACATTGTTCATGGAAATGTTATAATCTAATGTATGACTAGAGATTTGAATGTGTTTGGTTCCATGTCATTATTTTTAGTTATGTTGATGGTATGGGATTCCTTGGATCTTTTCTTGCCTGAACGTATGTTTCAATATAGTGTTTTTTTCACATGTGTTTTCAAATAATTTTCATGGGTTTTTCTGTACATGATGGTATTTAGTAAGCTATGTGTTATATTTCTTATAATACAATGATTATTACATTTAAACTGCTCATATCACTATAAAAGAAACATCGTTGAATTTTTATTCAAAAAAATGTGTATGCATAATGAACAATACAACCAGTTTAAACTATGTAAGTGAATTATGCATACAGTTTAAACTCCTTTTAATTTGTATTCGAATCATATTAATTATATTCTGTACATGTGCAGGGAAACAAGAAGACAAGGATGTGCTGAGTTGTAGTTGAGTTTTTATTTTATATTCTTTATCTCATCATCCACTTAAACCTTTTACTGCTTTCTACAGATGGAGGGTACTTATATTTTTATAAGGGGGATATAAGGGAACTGGAGGCGGCGACATAGATTTCTTTGTACGGGAGGGAGATTGGGGTAGTTGAGGGATTGATTGTGTGTTTTATTTTTGTATGCTTTTACTGTCTTTCTTCTGTTCATTTTCTTTTCCTTTGGCATTAATGTCTAACATATGGATAGGTCATACTGAAATGTTATATATTTTCTATAGTTGTATTAATAAATTGTTTGTGGGGTGATTAATCCCTTGTTCGAGACACCAAACACATATCAATATCTCTAAATCATGAATGAAATTTCATTATGAAATTATTCCGTGCATACCTTCATCCTCGATCCTCTTCCAAGACTTATTCTTTATGTTAACACAACAAATGAACTCTTCATATATAAATTTTCAACACATCTTCATGCAATAGATCTTCATCCCATTATTATTGACAAATCGCATGAATCATTAATCAAACATACCTCATTCATAAAACATATATTTTCAACAAATCAAACAAATCAATCCTTGTTAACAATAATACCCACTTTGGATGATCCTATTTTTTGAATTAGTTTCCTCTAGTGGAGAGGTTAATGGCCCTATTCCTCCCATTCAAGAGAAGGTGAAAAACACTATCTTATGGGTTCCTATAGTAGATGTGTCTCATCCATCATATGAGTTAATTTCGTTTAATGATGATATATCATCGGTCATCTCTGGTGAACAACTTGGAGAAGCATCCATGAATAGTAATGATGAAATTAAATATCATGTGCAGGCTGAGATGGAATCACATTACTGGTAAGAGTAATGAACGGTTTCGTTAAACAAATGGAAAGGTTAATGAATGATAGTGGCCACAACATCAGGAAAAGGTGTTTTGTCTTCTAAACCAAATAATAGTGATGATAAGATTTTTGATAGTATTCCATGTTTCTTGTGATCAATGTTGAGGCTGACTAATCAGAATTTCTACCAGCGGGGGTGACAACTGGAATGTTGCCCTGCCTCCTCTCGCACTCTATGCTACTAGCTGGAATATGTTTCCCCATGGATGTCACTGGACTAGGAAAACATGTCGCGGTAACACCGTGGTCATGTCGCAGTCACGCCACTATCAAGTAGCATTCACACTACGGTATGGTCGCGGTCAAGCCGTGGTAACGCCGCAGTCATGCCGCGATAAAGACATGATCTGGTCCTTCTTCAGGATGAAACCCCACAAAAGTTTGTAGTCCTATCAGAATTCGATGTATGATATCTAGATAGAGTTTTAATTACATTTCCCACCCATAGATAATGGGGAGGGAGTCCCTCATGTAGAAAATATTTGGATTGAGTCTCTCATGAAAATATTTAGTAACCTATAGACAACATTGGAGATGAGGGTGTAGCTTGCTACTTGTATTCTAAAAGGACCATCTAAGTGTTCAAGGTACCTCACTGTAAATTTTAGAAAATAATAAGACTTGAGAATAATTTTATAATGATATTTTTATTTGGAAAAGTGTCCTTCAGAGTTTGATATTTTTATGATTCTGATGATCTGATGAGCGTTTTGACCCTTGTAGTGGAAATGCCTCTACATTATCTTTTTTTTGTGTGATAAATGAAAACAAAACACACCTCATATAGTGCAGTTGGAGCTTTCTTCAAAAATGGGTATTTTGATGGATGATCCACTCTATGATAGTATTACATGAGTCTTGTGATCAATGTTGAGACTGACTAATACCAATTTCTGTCAGCGGGTCAACGTTCGGAATGTTTCCCTGCCGCCTCCCACTCTCTTTTCTCCTAGATGGAAGATGTTTCCCCATAGATTTAACTAGATTGAGAAAACTAAATGCATTCATTCCACGGTCGCGCCGTATTCAATCCGTGGTCAAGCCATGGTCACACCGCAGTCACGCCGAAATAATGTCGTGATTTCTCCCTGCTCCAGGAAGACACCCCACGGAACTTCATAGACCTGTTGGAATTCGATGTATCATACCAAGATAATGTTTTAGATACAACCCACCCATATTTAATGGGTATGGTGGCCCTCAGGTAGCAAATCTCTTGATTGAGTCTCTCATGAAAATATTTAGCCACCTGTAGACAACATAGAAGATGAGGGTGAATCTTTCTACATGTATTCTACAAGGACCATCTATGTGCTCGAGGGACATCATAGTAAATTTTGGACAATAAGAAGACTTGTGAATAATTTTATAATGATATTTTTGTTTCGAAAAGTGTCCTTTAGAGTTTGATATTATTATGATCTTGATGATCAGATGACTGTTTTGACCATGTAGATAAAATGCTTCAACATTATCTTTTTTCTTATGTGAGAGAACAGTAGAATACACACACCTCATATAGTGTAGTTGGAGATTTCTACAACAATGGGGAATCTGATGGATGATCAGCTCTGTGATAGTATTTCATGAGTCTTGTGATCAATGTCGAGACTGAATAATCACAATTTTTGCGGGTGGGGCGACGATCAGAATGTTGGATCGCCTCCTCCCACTCCCTTCACTCATGGTCAGAAGATGCTACCTCGCTGATGTCATTGGATTGGTCCAACCCACCGTGGTCACGCCATGTTCATGTCATAGTCACGCCGTGGTCACGTTTTGTCCACCTACCATCCATCCCACACCAGCCACCACACCATCCCCCACCCCCGACCTCATGAAAAACACTCATGTCAGCCCTCTACCACCTGCAAAACAGCCCCAGCCACTAGTTCAAGCCCACACTAGCCCCTGTCATCCCCCTTCCGCCAGCCTTCCAACCCGTACCGGCCACTCTAGCCCGCACCAGCCACTATACCTGCCCTCATCCTCCTACATTCCAGCCTGCACCAACCCCCTGTCACCTTTAATACAACCTCGTACCACCTATTTCAATCTGCACTAGCCCACTTCCATCCCCCTACCACTTTCATTCCAACCCGCACCAGCCACTCAAGCCCAAACCAGACAGACACTAACCACAACAGCCAACAACCCAGCCCCTGCACATCACCAGCCCGCACCCAGCACCCCAACAAACCATCACCCCATCCACCAGAAAACCACTACCACGACATACATCCAAAAAAACATTCCTGCAAAAACCATACTCCAGCCCCCATCCAATCCACACCTCCAACATAGAAAAAATAGTTATCCACCTCTAGGAAAGAAGCGAAGGAAATTTCATATGAAAATTATTAAGGGTGGATGAAATGGATTTGAACAATTTCTTGGGTAAAATGAAGTGATAAAAAAATAATCTTGAATACTAAACAGAACCGATTGAACATGCTATAACTGCCCAGTATAAGAGAGAGAGTTATTAGTCAAAACCTTAACACTTCGAATAATTTTCTCTTCCACAACCTGACAATCAGAAGCTCTAATCTTGGAAGTGATGAGGGGAACTCCAAGATACGAAGAGGAAGAGACCTCCTTCAAACACCAATAATAACCTCAAAATAATCAAAAAAAAATAAAGAGAGATACCGACTCTAAACATTATAGAATTCGAAAGATTAATATTCAATCCAAACACAAAAGAAAAAAGTTCCAAAGATTGAGGATGAAGGAATTTTTTGCATGATTTCCATGGTTCTCCTTTTCCCCTAGGAAGATTTAGTATCACTTGTTGTGAGGGGGTTTATAATAAAATAACATGTCCTATTACTAACTTCAAGAATGACTTTTTATCCTTCAGTGGGAGAATTACACTGGTAATTTTCATCCTAATCTCCATTACGATTCATGTGTTATAGGTCCTAATGGTTTAAAAAGTGGTGTTATGGAATATTGAAAAGATAAAGAATTCATTAATATTGTATTCTCATGGAAAGGGGTGATTTTACTAGGTCTGTGTGGATGTGGATGGCCAGACTAGTGGTAGATAGTCGTATCAACTTATGCAGTGTAGAAGGATCAATGAACATTCTGCTAGCTATGTTTTCTTGGGAGGTTCTTGAAGGTCGTTATCTATGGATAAATTTTATATCTATGAAAGTATTTATATGAACTTGAGTATATAGGGTGGAAAGACTCATGGATATGGAAGGAGTTTCATGGGAACATTTTGGTTCTCAAGAAGCAGTCTCAGTGGATTGTGCAATGAGGAAACAAAAACATCTTGTTCGACAACAGGGCAGGTTCCCCTCTTGGGTTTCCAGGCTGTCTGACTCCCAAAATATTTTTCCAAGTCATGTTTTTACACTTATTTTACACAGGTTTTTCTTAACCCACATCAAAGTGAATGTTTTTATAACATTATTATAACTTCTTAAATGAAATTTTTAGTCATAATAAAGTTTCCAATGGGGTTTTACCTGGCCACGATTTATAGGTCAATAGATGAGACTCCAAATGGTATCATTGGTGGTGAAAATATGTACTGGTGTAAATAAATAAAGATTAAATGTTACTTGTTAGTTTGGTGGATCAATAAACATTGTATTCATATGAATGAAACTATCAATAGTAGGGGGGAGGGTGCAGGAGGGGTGTCTAGGAGGGGTTGTCCAGGGGTGTCCAAGGGTTTTACCGAGGGGTTCATGGGTTCTGTAGGGTAGGGAGTAGGGTGCAGGTGTGGTGTCTAGGGGGGCTATCCAGGGGGGGTCCAAGGGCTTTCTGGGGGGCTTCAGGGCAGGGGAGATGGTACAAGTCGGATGTCTAGGAGGGGGTGTCCAGGGTCTGTCAAGGGGGGGTGTCTAGGGGGTTGTCCAGGAGGGGTGTCTAGGGGGTGTCTAGGGGGGTGTCCAGTGGGGGTGCAAGGGGGATATCTAGGGGGTGAAAGGGGGTTGTCCATGGGGGCATGGGGGTGTTAAAGGGGGCTGTCTAGGGGGGTATGGGGGTGTAGGGGGTGTCCTATCCTTCTTAGCATTTCAAAAAATAAAACCCCACTTTATTGTATCAAATTCCTTTGTCATATCATTCTTTAAAGAAAATGTTTCCATTATTAACCTTTCGTTTCATGATGTTAACTCATTCAGAGAACGTTTTGAGAATTCTTACTAGGGATAAAGCCAAATTGATTTGAATATATAAACTCACGAGCAATGGGACATAACCTCATAGCAATAATTTTGCTATTGATTTTTGGAATGGAATTCCCAATAAAAATATGTATGAAATTATGTACATCCATATGATTTTCCTTCTTTGGGATCAGGGAAATACAATTAGATCCGATTCCATAGGGCATTGAGGAATTGTAAAAGTACCCCCTCATTGAGTTAAGAATCTCATCAAGAACTATGGCCCTGTAGAACATAACGAATTTATTTGTGAACCCATGAGGTCTAGACACACTCTCATGATTTTGAGAAAAAACGGAACCCTTATCATCCTTCTCATCAAGGGATGCAGCAAGGGATATTGTTGGATTGGTGTAGCTTGATTCGGTTGACCACACTCCAGTGCAGGAAGGATGTATTTTTTGCATCCTCTATCAGACATTTTTTGGCTTCAAGAAGAGATAAACGATTGTGATGCTTTTACATTAAATTTTTTTTTACGACTTTTCTGAAAAGAATATTTTTCTTCTTTGAACACTTTGGATAGCTCTGTTTATTATTAACTGGTAAAAACAATGCATAGTGGTTCCACTGTTTTTACATTCTAGTTTAAATTGTTTCACATTGGTTTTATAGGGGTGGGGTCTTTATGTGGGGTGGGGGTGCAGGGGGGATGGGGGGCTAGGTGTAGGGAAAGGTGCAGGGCTGAGTGCTACTGGTAATGGGGGTGTCCAGGATGGAGGGGGGGCATTGGGGGTGCAGGTGGTGGTGGTGGTGGTGGTGGTGGAGGGGATAGTGGGGGTGCAGGTGGGGGGGGGGGTGGATAGTGGGGGTGCAGTGGGGTGTGGATAGTGGGGGTGTAGTGGGGGGGGATCTAGGTGCTTGGGGTAGTGAGGGGTCTGGGGGATGTGTACAGGGGGATTGGGGGGGGGGGGCTAGGTGTAGGGATCAGTGCAGGTGGTACTGTGGGTGTAGGGGGTGGCCTGGGGGGGATGTTGGGGTGCAGGTGGAGGGATAGTGGGGGTGCAGGTGGGGGGGAGGGGGACCCGGTTGTAGGGGGTCGTGGGGGTGGTTGGGGGGATGGGTGTAGGGCTGGGTGCAAGTGGTACTGGGGGTGAAGGGGGGTGTCCACAAGGGGGGGGGGGGGAGTGGGGGTGCTGGTGGGGGGGAGGGGGAGGTGGGTGATGGGGGTAGTGGGGGCTAAGGGACTGGGTGCAGGGATTTGTGCATGTGGTGTTGGGTGTATAGGGGGGTGTCTATGAGGGGGGGCAGTGGGTGTGTATGTGGGGGGGGGGGGGGGGGGTAGGGGGACCTAGGTATAGGGGTAGTGGGGGATAGATGTAGTGGGGAAGTGGGTGTGTAGGTGGGGGTGGATAGTGGGGTTTCAGTATGGGGGGAGGGGGACCTGGGTGTATGGGGGTAGTTAGGGGGTTGGGGGCTAGGTACAGGGGGTGGGGGCTAGTTGTAGGGATGGGTGCATGTGGTACTGGGGGAGTAGGGGGGTGTCCAGGAGGTGGGCAGTGGGGATCAGGAGTTTGTGTGTGTGTGTGTGGGGGGGGGGGGGTGGACAGTGGGGTGCAGGTGGGGGGGGGGGGGTGTGGACAGTGGGGATGCAGGTGGGGGGAGGGGTGGGGTGGATAGTGGGGGTGCAGGTGTGGGGAGGGGGGCTAGGTGAAGGGGGGTAGTGGGGGATGGGGGGTTGGGTGTAGGTGGTACTGGGGATGCAGGGGGTGTCAGGGGGTAGGGGGTTCTGGGTGCAGGTGGTACTGGGGGTGCAGGATGGGGGGTCCAGGGGGGTGTCTAGGGGTGTCGTTGGGGTGGGGGGGGGGTGAAAGGGGTTCTTTCCAGAGGGGAGAGTGGGGGTGTGAAACGGGGAGGGGATATGCTGGGGGGGGGGGGGCTGTCCAAGGGGTAAGGGACGAGCTGAATGGGGGGTTTTCCCAGTGGGGCAGCTGCCATTTCTATGAAAAGAATATATACCCATTGTTTGAGAACTGTGGGTAAATATACTATTGCAGAACCCTCTATACCCATGGTTTTTAAACAGTGGGTAAATATGCTATGACAGAACCCTTTATACCTATTATTGACTAAACTATAGGTATCTAATTTTTTCTGTAAAAATGTATACCCACGGTTCGGAAAACTTTGGTCATAGATCTATACCCACGGTTCACCAGAACCGTGGGTATGTTAAAATTTCAGTGTGATATACCCATGGATTCTATAAAACCGAGGGTATAGAGCAATCCGGATGCCACATGAGACCATGGTTCATAAAACTATGGGTATTGTGTATACCCACATTTTAATGGGCTATACCCACAGGTTGTGATGATCATTTATTATGAAGGGTAAATTTATTATATCTTATGTGTAATTCACATGAAGTTGTTTCAAATCATCCTTCATGGACAAATCCAAATAAAAAGAATCATTCCGGATAGCTATAGCTTCTGGTATATGTGGATCTCCACCGTCTATTTATAGTGTGAATCTTAAGTCAGAAACATTCTAATGTATCAACCATAAGATTATTATAGACCTTCACAATTTAACATGTGTTTCATCTCCCTCAATAATTGAACCATCCAAAAACACATTCCCTTAGAACATTCTAAAATGATTCAAAAGTTCTCAATATTGTTTTTATAAATTACTCTTTTATAATTCTGAAACATGTTTTAATTCCCTGTAATATTTCCTTGTGTATTTCAGAACATTCACTCAACAATGTGTTAGAAAAATTCTCTAGAATTTTTGAAATTCCAGTTCCACCATACATAACAAATTGAAATAAATTCAACTATATTCTTTCAATATAAATTACCTTCAAGTTAATATACATCCAAATTAAATTCTCATCAATGATAAAATTTCAAATTTATTTGGATTTTTCTATTCTCATTTCACAAAGAAAAAATCTACATTATTCATCACCAAATCCTATAAGGAAATGTTACTTATATTTATCGTCAAGCTTACATTTTAATTTATTATCTACTTTTAGATAGTATAAGAATAGAAATAACTTAATGTGGGAAAAATATGATTTTAATATCTAGAGGAATCCTATAAGTTCTTATCCCATTGGATCATAGGGACTCTGATATATTTGGTATATCTTAGTTGTCAATGCTTCTACCAAAATGGACTTGGGAATTTCTAAATGTAACTTCAAATTCCACACCCTTTATTAAAATATTTGATCCATCCTTTTAGCTATGCATTTTTTTTATGCATACTAGTAATATTTTCTAATTCCTAATGACTCTCTATCTTTATAAGTTCTATAAAATTATTCTGCTGTACTCAACATCTTTTTCTAGTTACAAGAATTCCAGATTTCATTTTATCTCTATTTCATCCAAATATTTTCATTGTATGATTACTCCAAACACTTATGAATTATTATTAAGAAATTATGATAATTATTTATTTACTAATTAATCAATGAAGTTTAAAAAATGTGTGCTAAAATTACATAATATTTAACAAGGTCAGGTCACCAAAAATACTATTGTAACAACTCTAGTTTATATTATTTTCATGTTATTCCACAGAACATTAAGATAAACTTGTATTTCATACCAAGTATATAAATTTCACAATTTATAAATGATAAATAATCAATATTCAACATTTCATTCTCCACAAAATATTTCATACCTTTATCCCCAATGCATCCAATCTAATAATACCACAGATTGAAAAAACAAGTTTTTAAAATTCTAGTGTGTGTAAATCCTATTATCCATTAGTTTAGATACAACATTCCATTCATAAAACATATATATTTATATAGACAAGGGGAAAAATAATTTTCATACTCCATCAAATTAGTTAATTCAATATCAATATCAATCCAACTGACCTATTAAAATCTGATTCTTCTAATGTCCCAATATATCTTGACATCATTTGTCCAAAAGAAATATACATTATTACAATAAATTTTGAAATATACTATCACCAAAATACCATGTTCTTCATCATTCCCTAGATGAAATCTTCCAAATATATATGTCATATAGTTTTATATATGTATATTTTCTCTTTTATAGTGGAAGGATACTAATGAATCTATGATCCATGATTCATCTGGAGTGTTGACGCTCAATATTAGATGCTCACAATCTTAACTTGTGGAACCAATGATACATTAATACTTTGTAATTTTCACTTCTATAATTTTATTTCCATTCAGAAAAAAATTTCTTAAGATTCCCCCTTTTAGCAAAGTTCCAACAATATTTCTTGGGTCTCATAGATTTACCTCTACTCTTCTCCCTTGACTTATATTTTGACCATATTTTGACGTAAACCCAAATAAAATTGACATAAATAATAAAGAAATATAATTTTTTAAATTATACAACTCATAATAGTCACATAAACCATGGTCTGAAAGGTTTAGTTTCTTCAAAATTAGCTACATGAACATATTATTTTACTACACTTATGAACATATTTACATAATAATTATCCTATAGAATATTATATAGATATCTCAAAAATTAAAATCATATTCATGACCTAGGGACTAAAAAGTAATGAAAGGTGTGAGATTATATTCTAAATTTGGTTATATCATAGCTTAACATGATGGAAAAATTTAGTAATAAATAAAAATCATAATAAAAGATCAATGACTTTAGATGATAATCAAAAAACATATTAGAAGAACATAATATCAAAAAAAATTAAGAAAACAAAAGGGATGTGACCCAGATGAAAAAAACATCATTATTTTTCATAAAACTTGTTAACATGATAGTAATTCATGAAATATGTTATAAATAAGACATAATATTGGAAATCGTAAATTTCATGGAAATGAAAATCATCTTGAAAATTTTCCATAACAGGATTAAAAAATAAGAGTGTGTCATAACTTAATAGATAACATGAAATCATTTATTAACCATATGTATAAAAAAACATGAGTGACAAATCCCATTATTCCTATGTCTATATGAAAAAACTCATAATTATCATGCCTCAAAATGTAAGGTAACCCATCATTCCCATGGCCTTGTGAAAAAAATAATTGTGCCCAGAAATATATATAAAACTACAAATAATCATTACAAAATTCATTTTAGGGTTATATCGCACCCCACCCATTATTAATCAAGCATATGAGTTTCACTTAAAATCAATACTTTTCATAACATAAATATCTCAAGAAATAATTATGAGTTTGTTAAACACATCACACAACATGATATTAAGAAATTATAATTTACAAAAAAAAATTTCCCAAAAAAAATTATAATATAATAAAATATACAAGATGATGAAAATATCACTTCAATGAAAAAAACTATAGATGAATAATTGGAGTGAAAAAAAATGTTTTCACAAATCCTAATTTAAAATTGTTTTAAAAATATTAACATCAGAAATACATTTTTGATAAAGGAATGTGGGTATTTTTTGAAAATAATATTTTATTTTATTTAGAATAATTTCCTTCAAAATACAGAATTATTCTAAATTAAAAATTTAAAAGGCATATAGATTTTTTACAATAAAAATATTCATTAATAATTAATACATTGAAAAGACATAAATGTTTTCAAAAATAGTGGGTGAAAATAAAATGATACGTTTTATATTTAAAAATAATAATTGATAATGTAAAATTAAAAAATTAATTAACTTTAATAAAAATAAAATGTTTAGTGGATGATAAAACATTTAATTCTAAACAGATAAAGAACCTTTTTAAATGTTTAATTAAGCATGTAGTAACCTCACATAATGGTAATTATTTTTGAACCTTTTTTTAAAAAAATTAATGGTGACAAAAAAACATTACTGTTTAAAAAAATTTAGTTTACAATATTTTATTGAGAACATTGGTTTGAGGAAAAAACATGGACATGGATGATAAATAAAATAAAATAAATGGAATTATTCTTATCAAAAATGAATTTTAGAAAAACTATAGGATTCTAAAAAAAGAATAATTTTATGGGAAACATGATTTATGAAAAATAGTAAAAATATAACATAACCTTATAATAAGTTATAATCTATCGATCTTGAATGAATATAGTCAAACTAGATTTATTATGGCCCATGGAAATGTTTTGAGTAATGAACACCCCTTATAGCATTTTATCATTTTAATTAAAACCCCACATGTGGTATACAATAAATGAGAATATTTAATATAATAAAATATAATACAATTATGATAAAAAAAATTATAGAAAGGTATTATTTACACAATTTAAAAGTAACAATTTTGATTATCTTATACTTGTCTCTAGGGATTCAAATTTCAAATGAAGAAACCCTTACATTGTTTCCCTTATTAGTACAATATTTTATAACATTCTATAAAAATATAAGTATATTAATATAATATTTCATAACCATATCCATACCTAAGAAAATTTATAATTTTCAATTATCATCATTATATATATCAATATTAGTATGTCTTCTCCCATTTTCCAACTTCGAGTGTTTATTGTATGGTGTGTTTTTAGTGGTTTCATAGGAGTGGTGTTAGTGTCCAATATTCATCAATAAAATTTCATTAAAATTTCATTAATTGTACTATAATTTATGTATTATAATTATTTATTGTGTTTAAATTTCTATTCATGACTACTTTAGCCTTTGTTCTAGATGATGAAATTGGCTATGAATATTTGTTTTGTTATTTTCAACCTACTATGGGTGCTTTATTAAATAAATATTTAAATAATATTTAACAAATAAAAAATAAAAAACTATAGAATTTAAATATTTATGTAAAATTATAACAAGAAATAATTTTTCATAGTCATCCATGAAATAATTTTATAGCATTGTTCAAGATGGTGGTCAAACCGACCCAATCTTAATCACACCTTCACTCAATTGGTCAAGATGGTTGAAGAAGTTTTTATTTTGACAAAATAGCATTATAATATAATTATAACAATATAATTTTTATTGTTTTATAGTTTTCACCATATTTAATGGAAATTAATTCAAACTATAAGAAAAACTAAAAAATTATTCACTATAGAGGGAATAGTTTATGTACCTAGTGATTATCATTTGTGTTACTCAAATAATGAGTGGGTGAAGGTGGATATTAATTTATTATTTCGTAATATTAAATAAATAATATAAATAATATAAAGTCAAAAATACCATCATTTTGACAATCCATGAGGTGTGTTGAGGTAAAACTAAAAGAATCACTTCATATAGTCTATAATCTCCACCATGCAAAATGTAGATTCTTGTCTTTAATATTCAGTGGAAGAGAATAAATAATTATTTTTCCATTTTTATAATTACATTTGAACAAATTAATTATTTTTATGTTAATATTAATTTTTTATTATTTTTTGGAATGAGAATAATAAGATTTTTTTTAAGAAAGATGTTTTACCTATTTTGAGGTGTTAAACTTTTTCTTGGTGAATCCCATTGATTTAAGGTAAATTAGATAATTTTCTATGAATAGGGTAACATGGGAGTGTAAAGGTATTCATGTAGTCTATATTTGTATATGGTTTCATGGAAATTTCTAAATAATAGCAGACTATTGAATGAGTGTTTGATATATATTTTTTATAACCAAAGAAAAAGGAATTGAATTTGGAAAGGAATGGTAAGTAAGGGGTGAGAAAAGAATGGTATTGAATTTAGCTGAGTTAGGAGATGTGTGGTTTGTTATACATATAGATAATACATTAAGCCCCCAAATTTTATTTCTATATTGCCGAAATTTCATGTTAATTTATGGAAATTCATGCCACCTAAGAGTAGTAATTTAAACACATATTTCTCATTAATAAATATTATTATTTTCAATTAATGTATTACTAAAAATGATTAGTACATACATATGAGAAAATTTCGAAATTGTGAATAATTATTTGGGATTAATTTATTCAAATTAAATTTATAAATGGGAGAAAATTATCATTTAAATAAAAACATATAACGTGTGGAAAAAACATTTTTCTAGAAGAATGCTATTTTGATCAATAAGTGTTCATAAAATTTTTTAATATTAATTTAATCATAAATGAGTGTTAATTGAATTATATATATTTTTAAAAATTATATTATTGTTTTAATTTAAAATTTAGTCATGTCATTATAAAAAAAATTTATTCATAATGTATTAGTCATTTAAACATATTTATTTTTCTTGGGTAACAAATCATGTTCCAAGGTAACATATTTTTCATTACTAAAATATAATTTTAACCTCATTTGATAATCTAGACCTGCTTATTATAAATGTAAAGTCTATTACATTTTACTCAATTAATAATAAATAATTTAAAAATATAAATGAATAATGTATTTAATTTTTTTTTAGAAAATATTTCTTATATAATAAAATATAAACTAATACCAAAAAAAGTAAATCAAATGCAAAACCATATAGTAATTTATTATTGAAATGAAAAGACAGGAAGGTAAAAGGGGTCAAGAAGGATACCCACAACCACTGAATAGTAGAGTTAAATATCATATTAGGGAAAATGATTTTGATAATCATTCTCATCAGCAGTTTCTTACCCTGTTTAATAGTTACCTCAATTGAAATTATTGGGGATATATGGATGATTATTTCTTGAAATCTTGGTATATCAGTTAGACGTATTCCTTAGAATGTTTGAACAGTCCTTCTATGGAATTGTTTTCACAAGAGAAGGAATGCAGCCCTCACTATCAACCTTCTTTACCTAACCATTTGTGATAACATCCTTAATTGAGGTAATTGAACCATTTAATGACACTTTAGGGGATTTATAACATTCATCCATTCATCATAAGTGATATTACCCCACATGATAGAAATTCTGTTGGAAATGAAAATAATTTGAATTTCCACGTGATAATATACAATTTTTTTACCTTAAAAATGATTTATATGGACACCATATAAGGGAAGTTATATCGATTGAATAGACTCATGAGAAGTCTTCTAAACGTGATTAAACTCCTCATTAACACCCCTATCATCTTTTTCCTTCTCTCTTTGTTCATGTACAAAGTCTTCATATTCCAAATTTTAAAATCGATTACTAAAAAAATTCTCAAGATGGAGAATCATAACCTTTAATGAATTGTTGTATGCACGCATTGGTTAATAACCTTATGCGAAGGTTAATAGTAAAACCTTACCTATTTTACATGATATAGAGGATCCCTCCATGATCTATCCTTTGGAATATAATTTTTTTTTATCAAACATCTCTAATATACAAAACTCCTCGGTTCCTCTTACCCTAAGTGGGCCCTTCAGCTACAGATCAATCTCAACCAAATCATGATGAAGTATACCATAGACATCCAAAAATTTTTGATTCTAATTCATAGAAATAACTATCTACAATAGATGATCTACATCAAGAATATTATTGTTTCAGGAGAGCATGGTTGTCTATAAGGAGCTCAATTGAAAACTAAAATTTCATCGACCCTACAAAACACCAATATGGACCTCTTTATTTCGAACATTAGACCTCGAATCACCCAAAACTGACTCTATAACATAAACCTTCCACTATTTTCCCATTTTAATCCTTAAACAACATATTAACTTCTGTTGAAATATAAATGTAACACCTGATGGTTTTGTTAATTATTTGTATAATTAATTTTTTTTTATTGTTATTTGTCATTTTACACAAAACTAAAAATAGTTTATTTTATATTAAATAACTATGATTGGAAGATGTTTTACACAAAAACAAGATAATATTGAACTAAACACAATATAAATATTATATTTTTATAGACATAACACCATGGTTTGATGGTGTTACATACAAAAATTACTTTATTCTATGAATTGTCTGACATGAATAACCGTGTTTTTCCAAAAAATAATATATTATTAAAATATTATTATTAAATATAAAAATATATGACCTTACTATTAAAACAAATTTAATGAATATTACTAACTAATTTATGATTATATATCACTTAAAAAGGTAATATGATTTCATAAGTTACCAATTAATTAGAAATGAATATGAGGACTGATTGAATATAATTGAAACTATTGATATTTGTATGATCACAAGGTTTTTTTACCACATTAAATTAAATTAATTTCATTTTGTTTGATATTTATGTAATATATATGTTTTATATTCAATATGATATTATTTTTATTCATATAATATATCTTATAAACATAATATAATACGGACTGTAATTTTATTCTGGAAAACATATAATTTTATTAAGGTAGTTTTACAGCCTTTTAGTGGAGAAGCCATTTTAAATCCCATTATTGGAACATTTATAGATTTATGTTGTAAAAACAAACAGAGAATTTGAAATTGAAAAATAACAATTATTTTAGGGAAAAAATAAGGTCTGTTTTATAAAGATTCATTTTTTAATGAATAGTGACAATACTGAATTTTTTTCGCAACAGTTTTTCATTTAATTTATTTATAAGGATAAATTAAATTTTTCATTGGTTTAAAAGTTTCATTAAATAATATTTATTTCAAATAATACAATGTATGTCATAGGAACTAATTTGAAATTGAAATTGAATATAAAAACATAGAAAAATTTTCATCATGT
The DNA here is from genome assembly GCA_963277665.1 of Viscum album. Taxonomy (NCBI): domain Eukaryota; kingdom Viridiplantae; phylum Streptophyta; class Magnoliopsida; order Santalales; family Viscaceae; genus Viscum; species Viscum album. The sequence continues at coordinate 445,832,451 of OY728157.1, read as the reverse complement.
TTACATTAAAAACCCACAGTGTCATCCCGCCAATGGGATAAAATTTTAATTAATATCTTCTACATATGTCATTGGAATAATAATAATTAATAATTATTAATAACGTAATTTTTTTTACTATTAATATTATTTAGTGTAAATTAAATTAATTGTATCAATTAAGGAACCAATTAAACTTAACAGAGGCCTCAAAATTAAATATATGACCCAAAACAACCTAGAAACAAGTACAAGAGAAATTTTATGACCCTATTTTGACCATATAATACCTTTTATTTAATTGGTTCATTTATTTTATTCACTTAAAATGTGAAATATGTGAATGGAAATATTTTGTCAAAATATTACAAGAGTGTCACTTCTCCACCACTATAAAAAGGACTCTTTTCTTTTATTTTCTTCACTCCTCTAAGTACAATTAGGTTATTAAAATATCTGATCAAATATCCTCCCGAAAATCCTCCCATACTCCTTGAATCACTCCTTTGTTCATAAATCCATCCATATAATCCCATTGGTGAAACCCAAAATGTGTTACCCAATTAATAGGGGATGCCATCCCTCAAGATGCTTTATTTAATTTTCTTTATCCAAAATATATATTCATTATGTTATTTGATTACACAACATGAACTGTATCATCAATATAAAAATATTTTTTATGATACTTTTTTTACCTATATTTACACACACATCCATCTAATGGGTAATGGATATACTGTTTATGGGTATGGTTGACTACCACCTCAAAAAATAAACATTGTTCATTTTTTCTTTACCGCCTCTTATGGTGAAAATTATGGTGGGAAATATTTTTATATATGCTATATATTATATTTATTATGTATTTAAGATTTTTTAATATTTTTACCACACATATATTTACACATTACATTTTGTGTAAATAGGATTATTTCTTTAATGTGTTGATTGTCACAGCCTAAAAGCTACGTGATTCGTTCACAAACTATATGGAATGTATCAAGAATGTTTTTACTTAAGTTATATAAAATATATTATATAATAATCCTAATTTAAGAATTATATATATATATATATATATATGTCATTTACATTCTTTATGTAACACCCCAAGCTTCTACGGTACGATTCTTTTTGAATAATACAGTAGCGCGTGTTGTACACAACTTCGAGGTCTAACACACCACGACCAATAAAAGTAGCTATTATGAATAGTAATACCCACGTTTTGAAATTTTATAAATTTTATCATTCAAAATGGACTTCATATTTGGATTTGGAATATCGAAATTAGCCTAGGGTGAATGTTTGGTATTTTTCGGAAAACGTTCAATTTTTTATGAATAGTCAAAAAAAACTAAGTTATTGTTTAAAAATCAATTTTTATTTAAATAATTATTTATTTTATTGAAATTTAATTAATGTTAAAATAGATAAATAATACCTATATATGTTCAATTTAATTCATTGGATTTAGTTTAGAATAATTTTCGATATATAAAAATTTTATTGAACTTTTCATCATCTTTTACCCACCTCCTAGAAGAATTCGAAAATTTCATAAAACATAATTTTACAGTTTTTTTGAGTGTAATTTCAAAAATAAAATAGACATGGTTAATATCAAGGAGTAAAATTTGGTTCAATAAGATAAAAATAATTTTTAGTGAATAGTAACTTTTTACATTTATTTACCATGGTTAAAAGTAAATAAGGTAATTAAGGGTAAAAATGATATTAATATTAACCTAAAACATGTCCTAATTCTATTGGACAAGTGTATCTCGAAAACAACAACCATAGGAATAAAATATTATCATTTAGGTCCACTTGGATTAGATTAGGACATTTATTATTATTTAATTCAAAGAAGAGTAAAAAGAGTAAAACTCAATGTTTAATAACTAAAACATTTTTAATATAGGGTTATAAATAAGATAAATTGGATTATAAATATTCATTATAAATCTAAAAATATTTCATATATAATGGTATTTTATTTATAATTTTTAGACATCAAATAATTTATTTTATTTATGAAACAATGGTGATGCAGTAATTTCCTATTTAATAAAATATTAAAATAATTGATATTATAAATATCAAAATAAATGTAATTTGAGACTTTTTATGAATTAAACTAATTTTCTAGGTTACTGTGACATATAAGGACTGGTTATATAACTTTTTTTCGAAGTAATAATGCTGTTAAGAAATTAGCAAAAACAAAATACCCAATACTATCAAAATTGACATAAAAGAGTTTTAAAAAAAAATATTATATTAATAATTTATATTCTATTCCTAAAAATCTAATGTTCATCCAAGAGACTTATATAATGATAGTTTTATCATTAAAGGACCACTTGAGGGTCTCTTGGAAGTTTATAGAATGTTTTTTGACTATATAATATAAAAATACAAAGAGACATGGTAAGTGTCAAACAAATTATCTAAGAGTTAAAAATAAAAGATAAGGTTAATAATGTTACCAAAACCTGGCTAAAATCTATTTGGTTGAGTTTTTTTCAACCTATACCCACCTTAACCTTTAAATAATCTACTTTTGAATTATTAGAAACCGAATATGGATTTATTATAAAATAATATTTCGTGCTTTTCCAAAGGATCCCATCACCCCTCTTATAAAAGGGCACCCCCCCATATAATTAATTAACACCTTAAAAGAAATTTGGCATGGAGAACCACTGCCCAAATACCCTCCCAACATCCCTCACGTCATCCTAGAGGCCTTAGTTTGATCATAAATCCAACCTATGGAGCCCTTTTGATCAAATAAAAAGGAAGAACCTGAAGAAGAGGTAACATCTTAACCACCCTCTTTAAAGTTACTTTCTACTTCAAATTCTTCTTTCCTTGTTATTTCCATTATAAAATAATAACTCCAATATCTTCAATATAATGTGATGTTATTATAATTATAGAATAAACAAATACATTATTCTATCCATCCCATGAATGACATGTCAATATACGTGCGTACGTACGACCTACCGTCTCCACGTTGTGGTGTAATTGTTATTCAATATATTATTATTTAGATGGGTGTAATAATGATGTATAATTCATTTAAATAATAAATATAAAATGATAATGATTTTTTCTATATGATATACTATCCAATTTTATATTATTGTCGCTCGTACGTACGTACGGATTACCGTCTCTACGAATGCGATGAGATTCATTCCCCATCATATCCATTCAAGTTAAATTTTACTGGATGATTAAAAATAATATTTAAGGACTTGATATCATTCTAAATATGAATAAGACACATCCTATACATAAAAAATATGTCCTACGTAACAAAATAGACAAAGGAAAATGAATCCATTAACACACGAAATGATGATAATACTAAGATGTTATTAACAAATCAATGTTAAAAGATCATATATGATATCATATTAATGTATATGATTCATGTATAGTTTAATAACAATTATTTCACCATTATAAAGGAGGTTAACCAACCCTCGACCAAGGAAAAGTACATGTTAAGGGTTTATTTCACAATCTCTTCATTATTCGAGGTTGTTTATACGTAATTATTTACTGGGACCTCTTTATCATCCAGATCCATGTTTCTTAAAAATTTATATCAAAACATTCTTAATATTTTATAGAATATGGGTTAAAGTCATTTATACCATTTTTTGAATTTTTATAAGAATTTTATAAAGGAATCTTTCCATCGTTTTCCAAACAAGGTCCTTTTTAACCTTTTCGACAGAATTAAGGTAAGAATGTTTCTTTTATCTTATATGGTGGATGCAGCTATTTTATGCTGTTGTAAATCGTCAAAGCTTCCCTTACAAGAATATAAGAATACTTTCAATTTAAATATTTTATTTTATAATTATGTGACTTTTAAATGATTTTAAAAAAAGAGATATTTCTCTCAAATAGATTTGATTTCATCTATGTCAACATCCTTTGATGGATTTTAAGCTTATTTGAAGCTGATTTATTATGATAAAAAACATACATATTGTATTGAAGTTTTTGTGATATGTTTGAATATGGATGTGTTATTTTTATACCATTCATGGTTTATAGAGAACGCGTTGACATTTCGTATGTCAGTTTTAATACGAATGTTTATGTTATGTTTAAACCAGTTCACATGAGGAATGAATTGGACTTAATAAGTGACGGGTGGAGCCCGTTGTAGCTCCCTGATGCATCGATAATTCTCATGATACAGACTAGTGTCTTGGCATGCGGCCTAGACAAAATATTATTTGTAGTATTGTCACGAGTCTTTGACTATGTGGTTATGACAGTTTTTCATTATGCATTCCATCATTATGAAAGTGGTTATTGAAATTTCATGTGATTATTCGATAAGGGGAATATTCATGTGAATAAGTAAATGGAATTATTTCATTTTATCTTTTCTATATTATGTTGATGTTCAAGTTTAAAAGGCTTTTTTTAGTTATAAATTTCCTTAAATGTTTATGATTATTTATGAATGTTTTCTCTATATTGTTATCCTTACTGGGCATCTGAGCTCACCCCTTTCAATGTTTTATTTTTTCCAGGATGTGAAGAAGTAATTTGTGAATGACCTAAAGGGATAGTATGTGGAGATATGATTGTGGACTATGGATACTATGTTGTTGTAGTTTTCATTTTTATGATGCAATGTAAGACTTATTAATATATCTAGTGTTTCCAAGGCTATTAAACTAATCGATGTTTTGAGATTTGATCTTTCTTGTGATCATACCAATGTTATGTAATAATGCACTGACTCGGGGTAACTAGGGTTGGGGTGTTAAAGTTGGTATCAGAGAAATTTTTTTACAAACCTTGGAAGATAGATTTAGATAAACCTGATTAGATTTCATAGCCCTAAGATAGACTTTGAGGATTAGTATAGAAGAACATCCTAGAATTTTGGTATTGTAGATTTTTGTGAGTTTTATGAGAAATACATCCATGTCTGGATACGAGCAGGTAGAGGCTGCTCTGGCACAGATGTACCTAGGGGTAAAACACAAAAACACCGCTTTGAGCTAGACTTGAACGGGAACTGGTGCGTGACAACGGGCCTTGCTGCACTCTTGGTTACGACACTCCCGGGGGATATGCTTATGATTATTCTCATTTTCTTTACAAACCATTATGAAGGGTTTATGAGTATATACATACTCAATGAAAACATTTTTACGATTATGGATTATATCCATAAACTGTTGAATCTCTGTTAAGTGTTTTGAATGTTTGGAATTATGTATTTCTATTCATAAACTAATCTAGTTTATGACATTGTATAGAAATGCTGCCTAGTGGATGGAATGGAAACCGTATCAATGCACACACTCCATTTAGGGATTGACCTCCTGCTCAATATAATTATAGTGGAGCTAGTGATGCAACTGGTGCTGAACAGCTAATCACCAAACTGGGACAACTCACACAGGTTATGAATAATAACCTTACCTATATAGAGCACCCCAATTCCTAGCATGGAAGATCAATGTTTGATCACTTCATGAGGAAACAACCACCAACATTCAATGAGAGTACACATCCCTTGGTAGCTGAGCAATGGATAAATTATTTAGAGAAAACATTCCATGCCATGGGGAGTAGTGAAATGGAAAAAGTTATCATGGAATTTTACCACCTCACTGGAGATGCTGATCAATGGTTGTCATTGATACAAAACATGAAGGAAGATGGTGCAATATCATATATGGAATGTAGGGAGTTCAAAGAGATTTTCTTAGAAACAACTTTCTTCGAGACCATTAAGCAGATATGGAAAGGCAATTTCTGAGTCTGAGGCAGAAAGAGGATGAGAATGTCACAAATATGAGGCTAAAATTACAAGTTTAGTGAGTAATGCTTCAGATTATATATGTAACCCAAGAAGTAAGATTGACCATTTCTTTGATGGGTTGAAACCATTTCTCTGTGTAGCAATAGTCTCACAAACCTTCATGTCGTATGAAGATATTCTCTCATGTGCTATAAAGAGAGAAAAGGAATTATCTAAGTCATATGACTTTAAAGAAAAGAAAGAGAAGAAGAGATCTGATGATCAATTTGGAAATGGAAATAAGGGGAAGAAGGGAAAAGTTGAAAATCCATCATGCAATAAATGTGGGAAGAAACACACTGGTACTTGCCTAAAAAGAATGGGAGTCTATTACAAGTGTTGTGAAAAAGGCCACCAAGATCATGATTTCAATGGAAAGAGAGTTTCTGTCAACATGTAATTCTATAATTGTAGAGAGATGGAACATTATGCCAATGAATTTCCTATGCTTCATTGGAACTTTCCTCAGAAAAGTCCAAGGGATCAAGGCCAAGAATATACTATCACTACTGCTGAGGTAGAAGCTCCAAATGACGTGGTGGTAGGTAATTTAATGGTTTCATCAAGTTTAGCGAATGCTTTATTTGATTCTAGATCATCGCATTGTTTCATATCATACCATTTTGCTAAGAAAATTAGACATTTTCAATTTGATTTAACAAGAGATTTTTCAGTGAAAATCCCTAAGGGAAGTATCATTGCTACAAAGTTTTGTGGATCCATTCCCATTAGGGAATATAAATGTTCTTTATCTTCTGATCTCATCATTATACCCATGAATTAATTTGATATAATTGTTTCCCTATAGAAATGGGGATGATCTCATTAATTTATGATTCAAACATTCCAAGCGGTTTCTAACGGGTTTGTTCGTAGAACTGGGAATATACAATGAATCTATATCCATTTGAACCCACTTTCCAAAGGTAGCCGCTCATTAGTTGTGGACTGATGAGTCTTAGGAATTTTCATTGGTCGAGAGGATGGTAGGTCGGACTCATCACACCTTTTTGTGGAGAGTTATTGTCTACTCCGGGAATCTCTTTATAGATTTAAGTTATGTTCGTGAATCTTTATTACATTACCAAGTATAAATAGAGTATTCCTTTAGATCTGACAATCAAGGATTGATATGTAGTAAATTTAGAGAATCTTTTATATGTATTCGAGGTTCTTCATCGATAGAGAATCATCTGTATTTGTTTAGAGATTCTTAGCCGATGGTATCCTTCAATACATTAAAGTCTCTTGGTCATTATGATGAACATACTAGTTTTAAAGCCACTCAGTGGGGAACTTGATGTTTATTGTTGTTCAGAAGGATATTGATTATTTTGGAGTTGGGATCGTACCCGCAGATGGGCTACCTACATATACTTTGTTTTTGGAAAATGAATCAGAACCCACCTAGTTCGAGTAAGGGAGTATGATTTTTATGCATAATTGATGGATCAAAGAAATATTTCATGATTAATTTTACACTCTAAGCTCACGTGATTCATGATCGGTGTGAGAAACAAGAGGTATTGGTGAAACCAGATAATTGTGCCACGAAAGATGAAATGATGTGGGGCTTATGAGTGTATGACTGCCCAAAATAGATGATGATTAAGATTTACTTCTGGGAAGAAATCCATGAACAGGGTCCATAAAGGTATATGTGTTTCATGGAGATTTGGATACTCTAATCTTGGGGCTTCTCCTAAGGAAGATGCCCAAGTTAGGAGGGGACTTTTTATTGGGTTTTACTCTTGAGATGGAAGCCCAGATCAAAAGGAAATTAAGACTAGGGATTACTCTTGAAAAGGAGGCCTGGGTTAAAGGGATTTGATAATTAAGAAGACTTGGGGCCTACTCATAAGGAGGATGCCCATATTTGAGACTGGGGATTAATCTTGCAAAGGAGGCCCAGGTTAAAGGAATTATGGTTGGGGATTACTCATAAGATGGATGCCCATATTAGAGGACTTGGGGCTTACTCTTAAAGAGGATGCCCAAAATTAATGGGAATTATGACTGGGGCTTATTCCTGTAAAGGAGGCCTAGGATAAGGGGTTCTCTCATCTTAAAGGATGAGGTTGAATGAATGAAATATATATCTTTAGTGACATAAAGATCTGTAAATCACTATGTTTTGAGAGATGTTCCATGGAGTTATTTTCAGATACAGAATTCAAATCTAGAAATCATGCCATAAATGGATTTGAAGAGTGTCTTGAAGACTGAATCTTGAATAGGATAGGTGGAATGGCATAAGAGGGGTGAAATGGGCAGGAAAGGCACCCAAAAAGATAGGGGTGCGCAAGTCCGGGCAGGTGCGCAGGTACTTCGTGGGCGCGCAAGTCCTGGGCGTGCAGGTATACCTGTGCGGAACATGGTTACTGGCACGATTTTCATCCCTTAGGGTAATACTTGGGCGAGACTTGGCTCAAACCCTTGTTATTATCCATAGAGGCTTTCCAGAAGATAGCATGCAAGTTCTGGTGAAGAAGTAGGGTGGCGTGCAAGTATGTCCATTTCCCTTAAGGGTAAAACACTTAGGCACGCAAGTGTTAGTGAATTCTAACACATAGAACTTACTCTTCTTTTTTAGACCTTCCATTCTAGGTAAAGAATTACCATAGAAGTGTTCGGAAGACCTGAATAAGAGACATGGGCGTTCAGAGCTCTGTATCTAAATTCTGAAAAAATTCCTTCTCCAATGGGGGGTCCACCGGGGGTATTTAGAGGTAGGAGAAGACCTCGGACGGTTATCACATAGGGTGCGCAAGTCACTTGCGTGACCATTAGGCAGCACACAAGTATACTTGAACGACAGCAAGGGAACTTGCATGGTGCATGTGCATTTGAAGCCCTGTTCATGCCTTTGTTGATTTTTGATGTTTTCTTCAAAGGATGAATCACTTTGTGCTAATTCATTTACCTTTCCATTCTTTTACAAAATGTAATGAAAAAGAGCATCAACAAAAGTCCCCCCTCAGAGTTGTATCCAGAGAGAAAAGAGGATTTAACTCTGAGGTGAGAAGGAACAAGAAATATGGCAGTTTAAAGTCATTCATGTCGAACATAAAAATGTTTATGTTCAAAATAGCTTTGACCAAATGGATTAAAATAGACTCAATTCCTTGAAAATTTATCTGAAAACATATTACCATACTCAAGTATGAGGGAAAATATGTAAACTACGACTTAAGAAAATTTGAATATGAGGAATGATATGAAAAAGAACTAAAAGCCAATAGAAGAAGTAATTCCCATGAATGAAGTTACCAATATTTAACAAACCCATTAGGGGGTTGAATTATGCAGGTCCACCTAAGGGAATTGGCTGCATAGTCAAATAAATAGCATCTTTTGGCTGATAGGTCCATTATGTAGACTACTTATGTAAGGCCACCTAAGGGCACGTGCTACATAGTCAAGCAAAAGAACTCTCAGAAATTTACATTCCTAGTTCTAAAAAGCTAGTGAATGTTTATGGAGATTCAAATTTTCCAAAGTATAGAGTTTGTTGTATGGAAAGAGTTACTTGAATATGGAGAGATATTTCCAAACAAGATTATTGAAGAACTCAATGGATATCACTCCTACGAAGGTTTGACCCAAACGTAGGGATGGAGAATATAAACCGTAGACTTGAATATTTTCAGATCATGAAAAAGGATATGGGACAAATATGTTAAGGATGGATATTTTTGCAGATCCCTACATATTATCATTAAGAAAAATAAGGACAAAAGTTGTTTTCCTCCCCAGAATGAAGTTACCACTATTTAACAAACCCGTTAGGGGGTTGAATTATGCAAGGCCACCTAAGGTCATTGGCTGCATATTCAAATAATATCATCATTTGGCTGACATGTCCGTTATGTAGACTTTTTATGCAAGGCTACCTAAGGGCACGTACTGCATGGTCAGGAAAAATAACTTTCAGAATTTTAGGCCTTTTGAGATTAGAAGTTAAGAAAAGGGTTATGAAGATCTGAAAATATTTAAGGTTAGGATTATGAAACATAAAGATGGGTATTGTCCAAATGTATTCAAAAATACATAGATCAATGCTAACCATAATCATGTTGTGGCTGGGTCGTGAATTGAAATGTTGGACTTCACTACGTATCACATAAGGATGGGAATCAAGCCATACAAAGTTCTTGAACTACAATTTAATGTCGTGTGGGACAAAAGGATTGGAGATCTTAGTTTAGGGTCATAGAGCTTGGACCATTATAAGAAATACACAGTGTGTGTTTTCATGGGGACTTTTCAGCCAGGGGACTGAAAGTGGAATTTGGGGTTAGGCCCGAATGACTTGGGGATGGATTTGAGGGACACTCGAATGTTCCTATGAATCCCATAAGGATGGTAATCAATCCCACGTAGTTCTAGAACTACCCTCTATACAAATTCGGTTCGTACATGTGAACGGTGAAAGGGGATTTTAGTGAAATGATGGTTTAACCCAAGATAAAAGGTTCAAGTATTGCCATGTATGCACATAGTATTTGAAATTAAACATGATTGAAAATAAATATAAATAATGATTCCCTCTTAGGTGAGGGTATCAAAGAATATTGTAGTTTACTGTCATGCTGGGAAAATGTGTTGTATAGTTTAACGTCGTATAGCAAGGCCAAAAGTGAACCAATGTAAAGATATTGATTCTAGGGGAGGTTTCATGAATCAACATCGTATGAGATGGAGTTGAACCGATGTGATGAGATTGGTTTTGGGATTTAACCTTGGGAGGTTGCCTACGTACCCATCCTAGAAGGCAAGGATCAAAGATTGTGTAGTTAAATTAAAGAATGAATTAGTGATTAAGAAGTCCTTGGGGACAACGACCTAGAAAATAATGTTGGTACATACACATGGTTAGTAGCCCATAGAGAGTGTTATAGTTGAAGTTTTATCTAAGCTCATTTGAGTCATACTCGTTGTGAGAAACAAGAGGTAGAAAGAACCCTAACTATGCACAGTTTAATGTCATGTAGGACATATAAATGGACTATGCAGTTTTAATGTCACGTTGGACAAAAGGGGGATTGTGCAGTTTAATGTCATGCAGTGAGGACAAAAGAGTAAACCATTTAACATCATGTTTGAAGTATTAGGGACTTTTTCGTAGTTTATGTCATGTTGGACGAAAAAGGGATGATACAGTTTAGCGTCATGTTGGACGTAAGTGAAAATAGTTTAAGGTCGTATGCATGGACCGTTGGTTATGCAGTTTAACGTCTTGTTGGACATAAGGGACTTCAATTTAGTTTAACGTCATATATAAAGGACAATGATGGGGGACACAGTTTAACATCATGTTGGACGAATGTGCGAATAGTTTAAGGTCATATGCATTGACCCTAGATGTTGAAGTTTAACATCATGTTGGACGTAAGGGATGTGCAAATAGTTTAAGGCCGTATGCATAGACTGTTGGTTATGCAGTTTAATGTATTGTAGAACGTGATGAGTGGTTTTAATGTTATGAAAAATGGTGGTGCAGTTTAAGGTCATACCGGACCGATGATGATATATTTTGTGTTTATACAAAATACTTCTTCAGAAATCTGGAATTGGTTGGAGTAGTGATGAGTTCTACATCCATCGAGATTAATGAATACGCTCCATTGGAGTAGACCTTATTTATTGAATAAGGTCCTTCCCACTTTTGTTCAAGCTTGGGAGGCTTCATTCCTAGTATCATTGGAGTTCTGAGAACTAATACCAGTTCTCCATGAGTGAATGATCGAAGAAAAACTTTTTTATTGAAAGCTTATGCTATTCGATTCTGATAGACTTCCCAGTGGTGACAAGTGCACAATCTTTTCTCATCGAACCTTTCCAATTCATTCAATCGATATTGAGATTGTTCATATGTAGATGACTGATCACAAATGGATAATCTGAGTGAGGGAAGTTGAACTTCAATGTTCAAGATGGCTTCCGTTCCATATACCATTGAATATGTAGTTTACCACGTTGCAGTGCGGGTGGTAGTCTGATAATCCCATAAAGCATGAAAGAGTTTATAAGGCCATGATTTCTTATCTTTATCCACCATCTTTTTCAGTATATTTGAAAGAGTGTTATTGAAGGCTTCTATCTGGCCATTGGTCGCTACATGATACCGAGATGAATGGATGGATTAGATGTTGAATTCTAGATACAACTTCATCACCTCGGATGAACAGAAGATGGTTCCATTGTCCGTCAATATGGTATGAGGGACACCAAATATAATAATTATGTTAGACTTGATGAATCCAACAATGGTTTTAGAACTAACTTCTTTGAGAGGTATTGCCTCTGCCCATTTGGAAAAGAAGTCAGTAGTAATAAGAAGATACTTAAACTTCTTGGTCGTAGCTGAAGGGTAAGGTCCCACCACATCCATTCCCCATGTGGAAAATCGCCACGAGTATTTATCTGTATGAAGAAACTCTGGAGAATGATTAATGAAGTTTTCATGTACTTGGAATGAATGAAATTTCTTTTTGAAATCAACACAATCTTGTATCATTGAAGGCCAAAGTTATCCAAGCCTTCGAATCTGATCAAACAGTCTATGTCCAGACTGGTGGGCACCACCGACTCCTTCATGCACTTCTTTCATGACAGCCATTGTCTCTTCACCATCAATGCATCTGAAGAGAACTCCATCGAAACCATGTTTGTAGAGAATTATATCTAGGTGATCTGGGCTATCATAAAGAGTAAAATTGACCACACGTCTCCAGATTTGTTCTTTCTTGGCTCTATCAGGTGGAATTGTTCTATTTCGAAGGTATTCCTTGATAGGTGACATTCATCCTATAGTATGACCATACTATTCCGGAATGGGACTTATTTCATTAATTTCCTCTATTCTGATTTGAGCATAAGGTGAAATTGCATGACGGTGGGAAATACTGATGGTTGTCTCGTCCCGATTTGGATCTACCAGAGCTGTGGCTATATTAGCCAGTGCATCAGCATGAGCATTTTTTGATCTTGGGACATATGAAAATGTCCGTTCATAAGGGAATTCCGCCATTAACTCTCTGACGTAATCATACAAAGGGATTAGTTCTTCTTTTCTGATAGAATAATCCCCATTGACTTGTTTGATTACCAGGTCTGAATCACCTTTCACATTAAAGTTATTCACTTGTGCTTGAAGCACCAACTCCAAGCCTGCGATGAGATCTTGGTATTCGGCTTCATTATTGGTACCACCATCCCACAATAAGAAGGAATAAGGTAACACTGCCTTTTCTGGTGAAATGAGCACAATTCCTAAGCCAACTTTGTTGAATTTCAGATTTTTCATTTTCCTCCTTTTTGGACTTCTGGAAGCACCATCAAAGTACATTTCCCACTTTTGAAGACATTCTTGAATAGAGAAGACTTCCTCATGAGGGAGTTCAATATCTGAAGACGAATCTTCCACTGAAGGATTTTCAGCAAGGAAATCGTCCAGGGCTTGCCCATTTATTCCCTTTTGAGAAACATAGTGAATGTTGAATTGCTGCAAAATAACTACCCACCTTGCTAGATGTTCTGTAAGCATTGGACAACTAAGGAATAATTTGAGATGTTTATTGCGAGATAGAAATTGGACCTCGTGATGTTGTAGGTAGTGTATAAACTTCTCAACTGCAAATATTAATGCCAGGAAGCACTATTCAATATTTGAATACTGGGTTTCTGCTTTAATCATAGTCTGACTGAGATAGTAAAGGATGTTTTCATTCCCAGCATCATTCTTATGAGTAAGAAAGGAACCCAATGATCGCTCTATAGCTGTCACATAGGGGATATGTGGACTTCCTTCAAAAGGTGGCATGATTACCAGTGGACTCAAGAGGTATTTCTTGAGAATATTGACTGCTTCTTGACATTCTTCATTCCACTATTAAGTGACTCCCTTATTTATCAATTTGGAGAAGGGTAAGCTTTTGTCTTCCAAATTGGCGATGAAACACCGAATATAGGATAAGTTTCCATGAATTCCTCTTAATTCGTTCAAATTTCTAGGAGGTGACATACCAAGGATTGAAATTTTCTTCTCAGTATTGACTTCAATACCACAATGGGGTACAAAAATGTTGAGAAATTTTCCCAAGCTTACCCCAAAAGCACATTTTATGGGGTTCATCTTCAAATTATGTTGTCGAAGATTACAGAATATGACTTCCAAATCAGCCATGTGATTAGAACATTGTTTGGATTTGACCATCAAATCATCCATATAGCATTCAAAAAACTTCCCTAAAAAGGGTTTGAAGATACAATGCATGGCACGTTGATATGTATCACCTGCATTTTTTATGCCAAAGGGAATTACACGGTTGAAAAACACACCCTGAGGGGCTCTGAAGGCTGTGGATTCCTTGTCTTCTGGGGCCATTCAGATTTGACTATATCCGGAGTATCCATCCATGAAGGAAAGTGCTTCCTAGCTAGATGTTGGATCAATTAAAAGTTATGTAATCAGAACTGGTAAATCATCCTTAGGACAATGTCAATTAAGATCTCTAAAATCAATGCAAAATCTAATTTGTCCGTTCATCTTCTTTACAGGGAAAATATTAGCTAACCACTTGGGATATTGAACTTCTCTGACAAATCTAGCTTTGATAATCTTATCCACTTTAGCTTCATTTTTGGAAGCATAAGTTGGGTGTGTTCTTCTAGTGGCTTGCTTAAATCCTTGATGATATTCTAGTAAACCCAAATGATGAGTAGCAACATTAGGATCAAGCCCAAGAATCTCTGTATAGTTCCAAGAAAATATGTCTGTATTTTTATTTAAAAAGGAAATATACATCTCTTGTTCTTCAAGAGTCATGGATGCACTGATTAAAGTGGGGTGTGGATCTTATTTTGTACCCATATTTATTTCTCTGAGTTCATCCACATTGGTAGAGATACCCTCTTCAAATGATGGAGGAGCATCTCTAAGATCTTCCTATTCTTCTTCAACATTTGTTATTTCTTCTGTTTCTACTTGCATAGTAGATGATAAAGCCGAATTTTAATGATCTGAAGAGATGTTAAAATTAGAACATCTTGAAGAAGAAGCTCCCATTTCTGACCCAATTAATGATGAATGGTCTTCCTTGGGAAATAAAGAGGAGACAATGTATTGATAATCAAAATCATTGATCACTTGTGATATTTCTATAACTTCTTATGGACTGATTGGAGATGTATAGACTTGTTGTATTTGAGCACATGAAATGAATATGTCACCATTTGAGCTTTCATCATTTCCTAGAGGATCCCCAATTTCTCCCATGTTGTCTGGCTCAACTGCCGTAATTGACATTATGGATCTTTCTATAAGATTATTTTGATTTGGGTCTATCCTGTCAATTTGACTGATAGGCCACACATAATCTGTACTCACATGCACAAATGGATTTACTGGAATCTTTTCCTAACCATATAGAGCATTTACTTTGTTAATCTCCCCAGATGTGGTTTTCTCCTTTACCTTCATGTGATAGAATTCTGCCTCAATGTATCGAGACTCACATGTCTTGAACTGGGCCTTATCACCATACAATGTCCCATCTTGACCATCGAAACAATATTTGAGACATTGATGGTATGATGAAGGGAGAGCCGCATGTTGATGTAGCCAGGGTCTTCCAAGAAATATGTTGAAGGATGAGTCTTGATCAACAATCATGAAATCTGAATTGGACACAAGATCTCCAAACAGAGTTTTGAGTGTTACTTCACCTAGTGGTTCTTGTTCATTTTTATCATATCCTTGTAACATCATGGAAGAAGGAGATAAATCAGATTTCATGAGGCCCAATCGACGAAGTGTACGAATGGGCATGAGGTTGACTCCTGAACCATTTTCAATGAAAGCTCTTCCGATGTCTACGCCATTGACATTTCTAGATATGTACAAAGGTCTAATATGTACATGGAAGACATCATCTTCTTCTTCATTAGTAAAATATATCACTGCATGGAATTCTGCAGTATTATTCTCTATGTGATAGACTTCAGCTGGGACAATTTCAGTTTTAAACTTCTGAGGACATGAAAAATCCTCGATGAGTGCCTCTCGAAGATCCTTTGACAGATTCAAAGCATCCATAATTGATAATGTGGATGGTACTTGGGCCAGGTGTTTCAATACATCATACTTTTGATCCAGAGGTCTGCGTTTTCTAACAGGAACATGTGGTTCAGCAGGTGCCATGGAAGAAAATTATTTGGAACTTGATGCATCTTTTATCGGGATAGGAGTTGGCAATATTCATGGCTTTATAATATTAGACTGATTAGATCCATTTACATTCTGAGAGAAAGAAGATGGAACCTTCAACTGGTGTTCCAGAATAACTGTTCCAGGACTGAATTTTCTATTTGTGGAAGAACATGATTGTTTTTGTTGAGCTCGCTGAAGGGCTCTGCCATGAGTTTCTACTGCATACACAGTTCTAGCAGGGGTAGAATTGGAATTTTGGATTCTAAATGATCCATGTCTTCCCCTATATCCTGAGCCTCTGGAACTTCCTCTGATTCCTCTATTTGATATAGGGAATTTGGGATCATCAAAATCGAAACATCAACTGGCATATGGATATGTTAATTGAATCATATTAACAGAACCTAAAATCAACTCTTCATCCGATGAATACTCTTCCTGATTATCCTATTTAGGATGTTCTGTTTAGTGGGATGGTGCTCGTGGCTTAGAAGTAGATGGCATGAAATCTTCCAGAGTCAAAGACAACATAGGCTTTGAAACATACTCATCTATATATTATTGTTCCTTTTTCATGGAACTGTGCCGTTTCGTTGAGTATTTTCTCTCTGATGAAGAGGGTTTTGCTGCAACATTCATGGCAGAAGGGAAAATTGGTTTCTTCAATTATGTTCGCAAAATCGAATGAGTTTGGTTGATTGTTTTTTTGACCATCCAATCATCATATTTTTGTGCATTTTTTCTTTTGACTTATTTCCACTCGCCTTTCTCCTATGGAACTGTAGAAGTAACACATGCTACCAGGGATGACGAGCCTTTTAGTTTGACTTGTCCCATGTCGAACATGTTTTACATGAGGTCTTTGATGAAAAAATACTCCTAGATGGGATACCCTAACAAATGATGAAATGGGAAATAATTGGGATGGTCTTCATCTCCTTTCTTATTTGGCCTCTTGGGCCTCGGAAATTGAACCAAATTATTTTCCAGAGCTGAAATAAAATAACAAGGAACTTGTTCATTTAGGAAAGAGTACAATTTTCCTTTCAAATCCCTGAATTGTTTTCGTCTTTGATCTCTTTGATCATCTTGAAGAAACGGCCTATGTTGTTGATGCTCATGAGGTGGAGCCCTTCTGGAAGATGAAGGTTTTAATGTAGAATCAGGTACTGGTGATTGCTTAAGAATAACTATAGCAGTCTCTGCTTTACCCATTCTCCTTCATGGAGCTTATGGAATTATGCGAGATTTAGCCTTAGTCTGTAAAAGAGAATCTTCATTCTATTGAGCGATTGAAGTAATGTCTCGAAACCCTCTTGTGTATTTTACAAGGATCAGCAGTGTGCGTAATTCGTCACACAGATTTTCCACACAAATTGGCAACCGTTCCTCTTGAGGGAGTGCTAAGACTAGGGAATATGTTTATCCCTTCTAGAGAGAAATGAAATATGATGCCCTTTCATTCTCCCTTTGATTAAAGTTTGTAAGATCAAAAACCGTTGTCTTTGGCAACGTTGAGTATAATTAGAGAAGGAATCTTTGGCGAAGATCCTCCCATCTGGTTATTTACCGGGATTGCAAGCTTGTGTACCAGACAAAGGCTGGCCTTTGCAAGGTTCACACAAAGCATCTGAGTTTCGCTGCTTCTTAATGCTCCAGAGTTCCCATCATAGGATCGCAACAAGAAATGTAATGCGTCAAATTCTGTTCAAGAACACATGAACAATTGAAAATAGGGTTTCCAAAACATGATGGGGGAGTGACTGAATCTACCCATTCAGGGTATGCTCTCTTTTCTGGTTGAAACTCCACACTCTTCCCTTCCATAGTCTCTAACCGAGCTGTTAATGACTCAATGGTAGTTATTACCTTTTGAGAAACATCCGGTTGAACTTGGACCTGGGCAGGTGAGATGACTGGAGCTTGGACAGGTATGGCAGCTCGTACTGCAACTGATGGCAGCACTGCCAATTTTTGTTGCACTTGACCCATAGGATTAGACCTGTGAGGGTGTACTAATAGAGGAGGATATTCTTGATCCATCTCAGTAGCTGCAACAAACTCCCTTGGCTGACTAACTCCAACATGTTTAAGAGGAATAATACCCAGAAGTAGTTCTGTATTCATCCTCCTCAATTCCATCTTTTATTCCTCCTGTTGTGCAAATCATTCCTCTAGTGAGAGAGATTGGCCTTCTTCAGAGGAAGGATATATGACCAGATTTTTTTCCTTCCCCTTGTTTGATCACTTTCGAAGAGGGGTATGTGGGTAATTTGAACGACCACCCAGATTCTAGGTAAACCTTTGATTTCGTGTACGCACACCTTCTTCATTTGTTTCTGTGCGTACAACTTCTTGAGCAAGAACCTCTTCATCCGAGTCCCTTGAGTGAGTTTCATCTAATGGATCATCAACAATGGCATTGATAACATTAATTGATGCATAATGCATCACATCCCTTCTATCAACATTTCCATGATATTTTCTTCTGCCATTCCCATGACGAGACATTGCCTTTTGTTGGTTTGATCCCTCAGGAACTTCTTGGAAAACCATGATTTGGAGAGAATATTCTGATAATTTGGCTCTACGTTCCTCTTGTGGATTCTTCCCCAATCGATAAAAGACCGAATTTCTCTGAATAGGGGGTTGATGATTTGAAAAAGTCCCTAGTCTGGTGGACTGGGGCTGTTTTAACTATCTTTGCGCAACTCCTCGAATCATATTCTTTGATTCTGAGGGATGGGTTAAGAGAGTCCCCAGTCTAGTGAGATGGGGTGGTTATTGACATGTTATGACTGATACTTTATTAAAATATCTCATGTTCATGCGGACCTTAGTCCGAAAATAAGCTGGATGCATCAATCGACATCCACTTTTATCACCCGGTACAAAATACCATTGGATGATTTCTGACACTTCTGTCACATGATGATGTGCCTTCTCTATATGAGAGGCCTATTCAATATTCATGTTTATTTGATGTAGGAGTAACTCAACAACTTTTTCTCTATATTCTCGATTTTGAGAGGAACTAGTTGAAACTTGTTCTTGGGAAAGCATTTGGTTACAAAGAAACCCATTGACTTTGGCTGACCATGGGCAATAACATTGCATTAAACCATTTTCGGTGGGCTTCGATGACTGGAGAGCACAGTGAAGTGTAGTTCTACATGAACAGCCCATCCCCAGATATGAATTCCAGATGGGGAATTGGAAACTAACTAGTGAAATATTCTTAGTGTGCCAAGGCATGAACGCTGAAGGGATCTCTGCTGCTTTTCAGCCTTCGGATATCGAGAGGCTGAGAGAGATTCCAAATCAATCTGGTGTTGTAACCCTTATATTATCTTAACATGATTTTCATATTCATCATAAAATAATAATTTCTTTTTCAACTGAAAAAGAGTTTTCCATATGTTGATACTAATATCATGAATCCCATCTTCCTTCAACATCTCTGGAATGTCATACTGATAGTCAGCCAAAGGCCAAAACATGACTGGCACTTCACCTTTCACCAGTTGTTTTCTCATGTTCAGCATTTCCACTTTATCATTCAATGACGATTCTTCTACCTGATTTGACCAGAGTTGGTGATTCCTTATTGATTCATCAGATTCAACAAGATTGGTAGAGAAATCATTGATCCAAAAAGTAGATGCATGACTTTGTGGTGGTTTGGAGAATGACCTACACCCCGATCTATATTCCGATTGAGAAATTATTTCACCTACTAGAGATGAAGCATCAGACATGACTGGTTTCGCATTTGCAAGTGCCTCAAGATAAGAGGGCTTTCTCAGAACTACATTTTCCACTAGAACATTTTCCGGTCAATGTGCACCACTAATGCGGAAAGGAATTTCGCAGGGAAATTCATCATCATGGGGAGGACCACCATGGTGCATTACAACAAAAGATGAGATCTCTTGCTCCTTGGTCTTCTGACCACACAGAGGGTTCATGTGGCTCTCATCTAAAGATGAAACTTCGAGATTGACTGAATTGCCATGATGCAAGCCTTCATGAGGAAGTGTCTGTTGAAGACATTCGGAAATAATGTTCCCACTATTGGTAAATGAGGGATTAGAATCTTGAATTCCAATAGATAACTATCTGAGGGCTTCAAGAACTACAGCATCGAGCAAGTCCTTGTTACATATTGGCTCTTGATCTCTTGATTGTGCTGGGCGAGTCTTCTTCTTAGATTCCATCTTACTTTCCTTGGAAACCACTTGTTGATGAAAATGGCTTCTCTGAGCAGGTGTATGTGCTTGATCCGGAGAGACGGCTAGGTTAGGCTGACAATATCTACTCAAATCAGGTGTCTGTGCCTGACTTGGTTGTCTGTATGTTATTTGGGAGTATTCCCCAAAACCCTCTTGATCTAAAACGGATGTGTGTGTCTGTTCTAGAGTGAACTGTTGATGTGTCACTCCATTGGTAGGGAGAGATTTATGTGTCTTTCCCTAAGATGTTTCTGAAGATGTTATAATATTCTATCAATCATCCAAAATATGATCAGGGATTTGTTTATGATCTTTCACCATTGATAGAATATGCTTGGTTACTTTAGCTGCCGGAAGAGGGATATACGTCCATTCCGTGATTGTAGTAGGAGTGGGTTCGAAATCCTTTCTTCCTTTTCCTGTTACTGAATCCTGAAAGTACTCAAGTGTAGGGGTAGATAGTTGAGTCTGCCTCATGTTTGTCGCCAGAGCTTTCTGACCGACTTCTCCGAATGCTACCAAGCGAGACTGTTGGTAGGCTTGATCAGTACTAGAAGGTGTATGTTCATGTTGATTTCACTTCACCGAATGTGGTTGATGAGCTCCATAATAGGTATTCAGACGATCCTGCTGACTAGAAGGTGATTTATAAATAGGTGTATGTTCCTGCATATAATAGTCCACCAGAATTGCATGGCGGGATTGGCGTGATGCTGCCAGACGATTGTGATGGATAGTGGAATTAAAATAGATGGGTGTATGTGCCCTCTAGTTTCTTTCCACCATGTTAGGTTGGTGGAATTCTTTGGAGACAGAAGATATGAGAACCTACTCACTGTTAACCGGATTTTTCCTCTGGCGATTCGTCCCTCCTACTCGAGTTCAATGAACTTGAGCCGAACGCCTGGAGTCGGTACCCTCATCATGTTGAGGGCGCACTGCCGCACGAGTCTCGTGGTGATTGTCGGTGGGAGCCCTCGGGAAGGACTCATGTCTCTTTGAATTAATTCCATGAGGGGCCTGCTCATTCACCTCCCAAGAATATGGGAGTGAATTGTGATTGCGTTCCGGGGATAATGACCCAAAAGGATTGGAGACGGTGGTAAGCACCGCATACTTCTTGACCACTGGTCGTCGTTATACGGATGACCGGTGTGAGTTGTTCACTTGGAGGGCTTGTCGGGTAGCCTCTATAGTTGGAATAGTATCGTTTTGACGGTACTCCATGACCTGCGTGTTTGATACCCATTGTTGAAGAGGCTGAGTAGGTTATGCCATCCTCAGAGCGGATGACGATCCAGCAGGTGTAGCAGCAGTGGCATTTGCAGCAGTGGTATTCACAAGTGTGAACTTGAGAGCAGCCATATCTTAGAATGTTGAAAATCTCGGAAAAGAGTGCATGTTTAATATTACAGACATAATCAAGATAAATTCATCCATTACATCTTTTGGATGAGCACATTTTTCAATGATTGTTTTGTTGTCCCTCTCATTGAGTTTTATATAGGGGCATAACAAATAAGCAAAGCATCATTTTAACATGGTTAAGGATTCATGTCAAGTTCACCATTTTCTGTTTCCCTCTAGAATTGGGGATGATCTCATTGATTTAAGATTCAAACATTCCAAGTGGTTTCTAATGGGTTTGTTTGTAGAACCGGAAACATCCAATGATTTCGTATCCATTTGAACCAACTTTTCAAAGGTAGGCAGTCATTAGTTTTGGACTGATGAGGCTTAGGAATTTTCATTGTTTGAGAGGAGGGGAGGTCGGACTCATCACACCTTTTTTAGGGGAATTATTATCTACTTCGGGACTCTCATTATAGATTTAAGTTATGTTCGTGAATCCTTATTACATTACCATGTATAAGAAGAGTTTTCCTTTAGATATGACAATCATTGATTGATATTTAGGAAATTTAGAAAATCATTTATATGTATTCGAGTTTCTTCATCGATAGAGAATAATATGTATTTGTTTAGAGATTATTATCCGATGGTATCCTTCAATACATGAAAGTCTCTCGGTCATTATGATGACCATACTGGTTTTAAATCCACTCAGTGGGGCACTTGATGTTTATTATCATTCATAAGGACAATGATTATTTCAGAGTCGGGATCGTACCCGTAGATGGGCTACCTACGTATCCTTTGTTTTTGGAAAAGGAATCAGAACCCACATAGTTCGAGTAAGGGAGTATGATGTTTGTGCATAATTAATGGCTCAAAGAAAGATTTGATGATTACTTTTACACTCTAAGCTCAATTGAGTCATGCTTAGTTTGAGAAACAAGAGGTATTGGTGAAACCAGATAACTGTTCCATGAAAGATGCAATGATTTGGGGCTTATGTGTGTATGATTGCCCAAAATAGATGAGGATTAAGATTTACTTCAAGGATGAAATCCAAGAACAGGGTCCATAAAGGTATAAATGTTTCATGGAGATTTGGATACTCTAATCTTGGGGCTTACTCCTAAGTAAGATTCCCAAGTTAGGAGGGGAATTATGATTGGGTTTTACACCGGAGATAGAAGCCCAAATCAAAACGAAATTAAGGCTAGGGCTTACTCTTTAAAAGGAGGCCCAGGTTAAAGGGATTTGAAAATTAAGAGGACTTGGGACTTACTCTTAAAGAGGATGCCCATATTTGAGACTGGGGCTTACTCCTGAAAAGGAGGCCCAGGTTAAAGGAATTATGGTTGGGGCTTACTCCTATGTAGGATGTCCTATCAGAGGTCTTGGTGATTACTCCTAAGGAGGATGCCCAAATGTAATGGGAATAATGACTGGGGATTATTCCTAAAAAGGAGGCCCAGATTAAGGGGTTCTCTCATCTTAAAGGATCAGGTTCAATGAATGAAATATCAATCTTTAGTGACATAATGTTGTGTAAATCACTAGGTATTGAGAGATGTTCCATGGAGTTCCTTTCAAATAAGGAAGTAAAATAAAAAAATCATGCCACAAATGGCTTTGAAGAGTGTCTTGAAGACTGAATATTGAATAGGAGAGGTGGAATGGCATAAGAGGGGTGAAATGGGTAAGAAATGTAACACCCCGAGATTTTATGAAAAATATTTTTTTTAATTTCATTAATGTCTTGTGTTGTATGCTACACCAAAAGGAGCTTGCATGACACGCATCCTTGACTTGCCTTGCATTACACGCAATCACGACCTTCCTCGTTAGCGTGTGTAGTACGCAATAACGAGTTTCACTAAACAACAATATGCTATTAAAATATTATTAAAACTAGCCGTTATGAATAGTAATAACCACTTTTTGAAATTTTATAAATTTTATTTTTCAAAATGGTCTTCATTTTTGGATTC
The DNA here is from genome assembly GCA_963277665.1 of Viscum album. Taxonomy (NCBI): domain Eukaryota; kingdom Viridiplantae; phylum Streptophyta; class Magnoliopsida; order Santalales; family Viscaceae; genus Viscum; species Viscum album. Next base: position 445,808,826 of record OY728157.1, on the reverse strand, counting down.
GGAATACCGAAATTAGCCTACGGTGAAATTTTGGTATTTTTCTGAAAACATTTAATTTTTGATGAATAGTGAAACCACTAAGTGGTAGGTTAAAAACTGAATTTTGCATAAAACATAATTTTACCGCTTCTGTGAATAGAATTTCGAAAATCCGAGAGACACGGTTAATATCAAGGACTAAAATGTGGTTCAATGAGATGAAAATAATTTTTGGTGAATAGTAACTTTTTACTTTTTTTTACCGCGGTTAATAGTAAATAGGGAAACTAAGGGTAAATATGATATTACTATTACCCTAACACATGTCCTAATTCTATTGGAAAACTTTAATTCGACCAAAAACAACCTTATGAATATAATATGACCATTTAGGTCCACTTGGATTAGATTATGACATTTAATATTATTTTATTTAATGAATAGTTAAAATAGTTAAAATCAAAGTTTAATAACTAAAACATTTTTAATATGGGGTTATACATAAGATAAATTCGACTATAAATATTAATTAGAAAGATAAAACGATTTCCTACATAATGGTAATTTATTTGTAATTTTTAGACATTATATAATTTAATTTATTTATGACACAACGATGATGCAGTAATTATCTTATTAATGAAATATTGACATAATTGATGTTATAAATACCCAAATAAATATAATTTGATACTTTTTATGAATTACAATAATTTTATAGGTTAATATAACATGTTATTATTGATTTAAGTAACTTGGTTCGAACTTATCATTCTGTTTTAAATTTCATAAAAATCATGTACCAAATAGTGTCAAAATTGATATAAATTAGTTTTTAAAACAAATATTATATTATTAATTGTTATTTTATTCCTAAAAATCTAAGGATCGGCCAAATGACTGAGATAAGGATATATATATTAATAATAAACAACCTGGGGTTCGTTTGGCATGCTATAGTAAGTGTATTAACCATATAGTATAAGAAAACAAAAAGTCACGGTAAAAGTTAAATTATTTAACTTAGAGTTAAATCTAATTGATAAGGTTAAAATAATAACCTAAACTTGTCTAAATCCTATTGGTTGATTTGATTTCTACCCATCCCCACTTTAGCTCCGAAATAAGACCCTTTGGAACCAATATAAACCGATTTTGACTTTAATATAAAATAATATTTTGAGATATTCCTAAGGTGCCCCTCTCCTCCCTTATAAAAGGGAACCTCCTCCCTCTCCTCCTCACACCAATTTGAGCAATTAATCTCGGCCAAACCCTGCCAAAATCTCTTCTCCACTTCCCTAGTATCATCTTAGAGGTCCTGGCCTTCTTCAAAGACCATTCATAGTTCATTAAGAGCAGGTTAAGTGAAGGCGCGTCAAAAAGAGGTAATAACCATTACCGATCTTTTTCAATTTCTTTCTTCTTCAACTTCTTCTTCTTTATATGTTTCATGATAAAGTAATAACATCAGTATTTATTATATACTGATATGTTATTATAAATATTAAACAACTCTAATTAACCTTCTATCCATCCTACGGAAAAAGGAAATCACCGCGCGTGCGTACGTACGGAATACCATCTTCACGCTGTGGTGTAATCTATTTTCCACCACCACCTTAATTGGATGGGTATAATGGTGTAATGAGTAACTATATATGATTATTATAAAGTGATATTGATACTGAAATAGTATACATACACTTCAACACAATTCCACGACCATGGGAACGATATCATCGCTCCTGCGTACGTACGGACTACCGTCTCCACGACGTGATGAGATGCATTCTCAATGATTAACCATTAATGAATGATTATAAAGTATATATAATAAGTACTAATGAAATATATGACCTAATAATGATACTGGAATTATTTATATTTATATGTCTGTCATCTACTTAATTCCATTCAATTCAATAAGGAAACGAAAACAACGTTCATGCGTACGTACGGACTACCGTCTCCATGAACGGTGTATTTCTTTCCATTTACTGATTTATTATATATTAACATTATGAATATATATATATATATAAATAATGTTTTATATTCTTGAATTAAGTAATAATGATCTAAGTAATCATATGAATAATTACAAGTTAAAAACACGAACGACAAACGAGACGATTTTACACAAAATGCTACTTTAACATGAATTTACAAAAGAACGGGTAATATAAAGTCATAATTGGACCATATATGATATAATAACAATGAATTTGATTCTGGAATAACTCAATAACATGATTTAAATCATTATACAGGAGGTTCGGACACTTACAAAGCAAGTCGGACCTAAGGTAAGGGAAATATCACAATCTCATTTTTATCCGAGATTGTTTATACTTTAGTATTTACTGGGGTTTATTTTATCACCCACATCCATGTTTCCTGAATATGTAATATTATTTCCATCCACCTACAATTGTTTAAATCCAATTTTACCCTTCGGTGAGTTTTTAGTAATGAATATGAAAGGAATCTTTTGTCGTTTTTCGTACGAGGTACTTTTTGACTTTTCCGACAAAAGTATGAGAAGAATGTTTTTTAACCTATACGACATGAATGGATTTTTAAAAAATTATATCCAAGAAGCTTCCTTTACAACATTTCAAGTTTATTTTTAATCAACTTCTTTTATTTTAAAGTCGTATGACATGTTAAGAAAGGAAAAATGTTTTTGAAGAAGAAAGGATATTTTCCTCAAGAATGGAGTTCAAGTGTTTTATCAAAATTATTTTCCATCTAAGATAAAAAAGGGTTCTGTTTTCATCCCTATTATTAAATTGATTTGATCATGTTGTGATGAAATATTTTTTATGAATTCCTTTATCTTATATGAATTAATTTATGATGTCATGATGTTTAAGATTCCCATTTGTATTACATGGGTTATGCAATGATGTATGATTTATGATTTTGTGGCACACATAAAAATGGTATCATTATGAGATGGGTGGGACCTATATCTCCCTCCAATGAATTGGGTAAAGATTTTATATCTCATGAGATAGACATGGCTGAAATGGTAGGTTATACCGGTTCAGTGAAACAGGACTGAAACGAGGGTTACTCGATTCAGAAATGGACTTTGTCCACTAAGATAGTCTTGGCAATGAGTCTTGTCTAATAAGATATGATTCCCTATGATTATGTGTGTATGCCACAAAGTTTAATGTTTTAAGTTTTGATTATTGTGATTACATTTCACTTCCATGATTTATCCCATGTTATGAAATTATGCTCTCTTTTGCAGGTTAAGATTTCCAAAATGTTATGTTCTTATGAATATGATATGATAGATATTTATTTTGTTTACCCTTACTGAGCATTTGAGATCACCCTTTTATGTTTTCTTTTCCCCAGGATATAAAGAAAGGTTTTAGGTAAAAAAAAGAAGATCTTTATGGTAGATGTTGAAGATCTTTCACCACGATCAGAAGATTTTATTCTGAGTTTCCAAAGACACTAAACTATTACGGTCCTTGTGTGTGTGTTTTTGTAATGTACTAAGTATTCCGCAAAAATAATGTAATGTACATGTACGTCAACATTCGGGTCTTTACAGTTGGTATCAGAGGAAAGGTTTAGTCAACCTTTGGAAACTAGGATGTGAGAACGTTAGTGAGATCCCTAGAGATATTTCTAAGGTATGTCTAAGGATGTCCCTAAGGATAAGTATACATATATGATATAGTCATAGAACTATGGTAACAATCTTAGAATTTAACCTAAGATGTTAGATATTGAGGGTACTCCCCCTTTACTATGTTGTTTTATCTAGCATGATTTTTGCCTCTCACAAGATTCTTTTTGTGTTTTAGTTAATGGAGGGAACCAGAAAGAATTCGGTTAACATTGAATCCAATGAAAAAATTGGTGACTATGAGCAACAAAATTGTGTAATTCAAAGAGAGAAAGATATTGTGATTATGTCGAATCGGTCATCGCGATATATGATTAACAAGGTGAAATTTAGTGGTATGCCTAATTCATCAAAGAAGAGGATGATAAACTATTATTCATGTTCGCATGTTGAGGAGCATAAAGAAAGGAAGATTGAGATTTCTAAAGAAGGGAAGAAGAACCTTGAAGAATACCTCAAATGGAGGGACCGATGTTATCTATGTGGAGAAAAGGGTCATAGAGTGACAGATTGTTATGGAGTTCAATGTCTTATTTTTGGAGAACATGGGCATTACCCAACTCAAAGCCCTGACCTAAAAAGTTACTTCTAAATCAAGGAAGGACTTATTCCAGGACAATCATTGAAGTGGATGGACTAAAGTGTTTATGTATTGGTATTCAAGAATAATGTTGTTGAGGTACTTTTATGGTGTATTGAAATATTTATGTATTGGTCTATTGTGGTTTTCAATAATTTTAAGTTACCGGTAACCATGAAAAGTGATTTAAATATTTTGGAAAGTAGATTATATGCGCATAATGAAGGGATAAGGAGAAAATGAAATGGTTGACAGTATTCATGAGCTCGTGGTTTGAGTATATAGAATTTTGAGGATTTTGGTATATGGAAAGTGTTAACTTTTAACTGCCTTAATGTTTTCACTAAGGTTCAATTGGTATTCATTCTTCAAGAGAATACATGATTAAGGTATTCACATGATTGGAATGTGACCAACAAGATATATGGGGGATAAATGATGGTATTCACATGCTTGGTTGACGAAATTTCAAGTTATCATTTTCTTTATACTATGAGCTTGGACCGAAGTATTTTAGATAAGCCTAAAGATTGGAATGGATTATGTTAACCATAAGTTAGTATTGTTTATGGATAGAAGTTTTTTCAATATTATTGATGGGATGTTATAGTAATATAGTTTTAGAAAAAGGACAACCTGCAGGACGGGCGACAACACATTGCGTCGGACAAGGCTGTGGAAATCGAACCCACAACCGAAGTGCGACTAGCCTTTATCGCCAACCACTGGCCTACAAGAAGTCCCTGTTTAGTAGAAACTAGTTTTATTATATGAAGCAGTATGATATATGAAGTATAAGTCCATTTTAGGTACCATATATGATTAATCTCACTATAGAATGACTTATGTATATTTAATAACTTTTGCTAACCTTTTGATGGAATGACTCGTCATTCTATCACATGATCTGCTAACACTTCACGAATAACAAATTCAACTTCATTTATTTAATAGATAAAGTGGAAATTGTTCAAGGAATGAACAACAGTGAGATTGTACCAAAATAAAGTAAGTATTTATTCTAATTCAAATTTTCAACTTTAGGGAAATGATCTTGAAAACCAAAAATGTTGTCCTAGTGCCCTTATATCCGATGAATCAGATGGTACCCTAGATCGTCACAAATTTATGGCTTTGTGATTGCTGGCTTTTCCATAGCCATGTTCTCTACCACTCTCCATCAGAACATGATGGTTAGATTTTTCTTCCATATCCTTATTTTCACCTATGTGGAAACCCAGTGATTAGTTTATTTGGGTAACCGTTACGTTTCATACTTTCATTTTTAAAGATTGGTTTTGGTTTTCCTTTTTACGATGTGGGTTTCTATTAAAGAAACTATTGAATAGTAAACCATTTATAACCCCGACGAATTTCGAGGGCGAAATTCATTTTAAGGGGGGTAGAATGTAACACCCTGAGATTTTATGAAAAATATTTTTTTTAATTTCATTAATGTCTTGTGTTGTATGCTACACCAAAAAGAGCTGACATGACACGCATCCTTGACTTTCCTTGCATTACACGCAATCGCGACCTTCCTCGTTAGCGTGTGTAGTACGCAGTAACGAGTTTCACTAAACAACAATATCCTATTAAAATATTATTAAAACTAGCCGTTATGAATAGTAATAACCACTTTTTGAAATATTATAAATTTTATTTTTCAAAATGGACTTCATTTTTGTATTCGGAATACCGAAATTTGCCTAGGGTGAAATTTTGGTATTTTTCTGAAAACTTACAATTTTTGATGAATAGTGAAACCACTAAGTGGTAGGTTAAAAACTGAATTTTGAATAAAACTTAATTTTACCGCTTCTGTGAATGGAATTTCGAAAATCTGAGAGACACGGTTAATATCAAGGACTAAAATGTCGTTCAATGAGATGAAAATAATTTTTGGTGAATAGTAACTTTTTACTTTTTTTTACCGCGGTTAATAGTAAATAGGGTAACTAAGGGTAAATATGATATTACTATTACCCTAACACATGTTCTAATTCTACTGGATAAATTTAATTCGACCAAAAAAAACCTTATGAATATAATATGACCATTTAGGTCCACTTGGATTAGATTATGACATTTAATATTATTTTATTTAATGAATAGTTAAAATAGTTAAAATCAAAGTTTAATAACTAAAACATTTTTAATATGGGGTTATACATAAGATAAATTCAACTATAAATATTCATTAGAAATATAAAACGATTTCCTACATAATGGTATTTTATTTGTAATTTTTCGACATTAAATAATTTAATTTATTTATGACACAACGATGATGCAGTAATTATCTTATTAATGAAATATTGACATAATTGATGTTATAAATACCCAAATAAATATAATTTGATAATTTTTATGAATTCCACTAATTTTCTAGTATAATATGACAGGTTATTATTGATTTAAGTAACTTGTTTCGAACTTATCATTCTGTTATGAATTTCATACAAATCATGTACCAAATAGTGTCAAAATTGACATAAATTAGTTTTTTAAAAAAATATTATATTATTAATTGTTAATTTTATTCCTAAAAATCTAAGGTTTGTCCAAATGACTTAGATAAGGATATATATATTAATAATAAACAACTTGGGGTTCTTTTGACATGTTATAGTAAGTGTATTAACCATATAGTATAAGAATACAAAAAGTCACAGTAAAAGTTAAATTATTTAACTTAGAGTTAAATCTAATTGATAAGGTCACAATAATAACCTAAACATGTCTAAATCCTATTGGTTGATATGGTTTCGACCCATCCCCACTTTAGCTCCGAAATAAGACCCTTTGTAACCATTATAAACCGATTTTCTCTTTAATATAAAATAATATTTTGAGATATTCCTAAGGTGCCCCTCTCCTCTCTTATAAAAGGGAACCTCCTCCCTCTCCTCCTCACACCAATTTGAGCATTCATGCTCGTCCAAAACCTACCAAAATCTCTTCTCCACTTCCCTAGTATCATCCTAGAGGTCCTGGTCTTCTTCAAAGACCATCCATAGTTCTTTAAGTGGAGGTTATGTGAAGGCGCGTCAAAAAGAGGTAATATCCATTACCGATCATTTTTAATTTCTTTCTTCTTCAACTTCTTCTTCATTAGTTGTTTCATGATAAAGTAATAACATCAGTATTTATTATATACTGATATGTTATTATAAATATTAAACAACTCTAATTAACCTTCTATCCATCCTACGGAAAAAGGAAATCACCACGCGTGCGTACGTACGGAATACCGTCTCCACGCTGTGGTGTAATCTATTTTCCACCACCACCTTAATTGGATGGATATAATGGTGTAATGAGTAACTATATATGATTATTATAAAGTGATATTGATACTGAAATAGTATACATACACTTCAACACAATTCCACGACCATGGGAACGATATCATCACTCGTGCGTACGTACGGACTACCGTCTCCACGACGCGATGAGATTCATTCTCAATGATTAAACATTCATGAATGATTATAAAGTATATATAATAAGTACTAATGAAATATATGACCTAATAATGATACTGGAATTATTTATATTTATATGTCTGTCATCTACTTAATTCCATTCAATTCAATAAGGAAACGAAAACAGTGTTCATGCGTACGTACGGACTACCGTCTCCATGAACGGTGTATTTCTTTCCATTTACTGATTTATTATATATGTATATTCTGAATATATATATATATATATATATATATATATAAATCATGTTTTATATTCTGGAATTAAGTAATCATGATCTAAGTAATCATATGAATAATTACAAGTTAAAAACACGAACGACAAATGAGACGATTTTACCCAAAATGATACTTTAACATGAATTTACAAAAGAACGGGTAATATAAAGACATAAGTGGAACATATATGATATAATAACAATGAATATGATTCTGTAATAACTCAATAACATGATTTAAATCATTATACAGTAGGTTCGGACACTTACAAAGCAAGTCGGACCTAAGGTAAGGGAAATATCACAATCTCATTTTTATCCGGGATTGTTTATACTTTAGTATTTACTGGGGTTTATTTTATCATCCACATCCATGTTTCCTGAATATGTAATATTATTTCCATCCACCTACAATTGTTTAAATCCAATTTTACCCTTCGGTGAGTTTTTAGTAAAGAATATGAAAGGAATCTTTTGTCGTTTTTCGTACGAGGTACTTTTTGACTTTTCTGACAAAAGTATGAGAAGAATGTTTTTTTAACCTATACAGCATGAATGGATTTTTAAAACATTATATCCAAGAAGCATCCTTTACAAGTTTTCAAGTTTATTTTTAATCAACTTCTTTTATTTTAAAGTCGCATGACATGTTAATAAAGGAAAAATGTTTTTGAAGAAGAAAGGATATTTTCCTCAATAATGGAGTTCAAGTGTTTTATCAAAATTATTTTCCATATAAGATAATAAAGGGTTATGTTTTTATCCTTATTATTAAATTGATTTGATCATGTTGTGATGGAATATTTTTTATGAATTCCTTTATCTTATATGAATTGATTTATGATGTCATGATGTTTTAGATTCCCATTTGTATTACATGGTTTATGCAATGATGTATGATTTATGATTCTGTGGCACATATAAGAATGGTATAATTATGAGATGGGTGGGACCTATATCTCCCTCCAATGCATTGGATAAAGATTTTATATCTCATGAGATAGACATTGCTAAAATGGTAGGTTATACCGGTTCAGTGAAACAGGACTGAAACGAGGGTTACTCGATTCAGAAATGGACTTTGTCCACTAAGATAGTCTTGGCAATGAGTCTTGACTAATAAGATATGATTCTCTATGATTATGTGTGTATGACATAAAGTTTAATGTTTTATGTTTTGATTATTGCGATTACATTTCACTGCCATGATTTATCCCATGTTATGAAATTATTCTCTCTTTTGCAGGTTAAGATTTCCAAAATGTTATGTTCTTATGAATATGATGTGATTGATATTTCTTTTGTTTACCCTTACTGAGCATTTGAGATCACCCTTTTATGTTTTCTTTTCCCCAGGATATAAAGAAAGGTTTTAGGTAAAAAAAAGAAGATCTTTATGGGATATGTTGAAGATCTTTCACCACGATTAGAAGATTTTATTCTGAGTTTCCAAAGACACTAAACTATTACGGTCCTTGTGTGTGTGTTTTTGTAATTTACTAAGTATTCCGCAAAAATAATGTAATGTACATGTACGTCAAGCTTCGGGTCTTTACAAGAAAGGCACCCAATAAGAGAGGGGCGTGCAATTCCGGGCAGGCGGGTAGGTACTTCGTGGGAACACAAGTCCTGGTCGCGAAGGTATACCTGCGTGGTACATGGGTACTTGAGCGATTTTAATCTCTTAGGGTAATACTTGGGCAAGACTTGGCTCAAACCCTTGGTATTATTCTTAGAAGATTTCCAGAAGATGGCGCACAAGTTCTGGTGAATATGTAGGGCGGTGTGCAAGTATGTCCATTTCCCTTAAGGGTAAAACTCTTAGGTTCGCAAGTGTTAGTAAATTATAACATGTATACCTTACTATTCTTGTTTAGACCTTCCATTCTAGGTAAAGAATTACCTTAGAAGTGTTCGGAAGACCTGATGAAGAGACTTGGGCGTTCAGAGCTCTGTATCTGAATTCTGGAAAAATTCCTCCTCCAATGGGGGCCCACTGGGGGTATTTATAGGTTGGAGAAGTCCCCGGGTGGTTATCACTTAGGGCGCGCAAGTCACTTGCATTACCATTAGGTGGCTCGCAAGTATACTTGCATGACAGTAATGGAACTTGCGCGGTGCATGTTCATTTGAAGCCTTTTTCATGCCTTTGTCAATTTTTGATACTTTCTTCAAAGGATGAATCACGTTGTGCTAAGTCATTTCCCTTTCCATTCAATTAGACAATTTGATGAAAAGGAGCATCAACAATAATCCTCAGTATGGATTGGATTTCAGGCCATGATGCGAAGATTTAGTGTAAGAAGAAGGAGGTTACGATTTTTAATGATGATGATAAGGAACACCTTATCTTTAGAGAAGAATCGTCACCACCTAATTCTTATCTAGATCCACCCCCAGTAGCTCAAATAAATTCAGTTATTAGGGAGGAAGAGAATAAAATAAATATGGGTGGGGAAAGGAATGTTCAACTAGAGGATGAACCTATTGTGAAAGAATATATAGATGTGTTTCCGGAAGATTTACCTGGAAATCCTACAGAACAAGAAGTTGAGTTTTCCATTGATTTAATTCCTGGATCAGGGCCTATATCGACGACCTCTTATAGAATGGCCATTGTTGTATTAGTTGAACTAATGAAACAACTAGAGGAATTTAGTAATAAGGAATCTATTCTCCATAGTGCTTCTCCATGGGGAGCCCCTGTTCTTTTTGTTTCAAAAGAAAGATGGATCTATGAGGTTATCTATCGACTACAGGGAGATCAATGCTTTATCAATAAAGAACAAGTATCTTCTACCTCGAATTGATGATTTATTTGACAAACTGCATGGAGCTCAATACTTTTCAAAGATTGACCTTCGATCAGGATACCATCAGTTGTGTGTGAAGAAGGAAGACATTCGGAAGACATCATTTCGAACAAGGTACACACATTACGAGTTTACAGTAATGCCTTTTGGGATGGCTAATGCACCCTCTGTATTCATAGATCTAATGAAAAGAGTTTTCAAGGAATATCTTGCTGGCTTTGTAGTGGTATTTATTGATTATATCTTGGTATACACCCAAAGCTACAAAGATCATGAAAATCACATGCGAATTATATTGAAGACTCTGAGAAGTCATGAATTATATGGGAAGTTTAGCAAATATGAATTCTGGTTTCAAGAGATTTCGTTTCTTGTCCATATTGTCTCTAACTATGGAATCTCTGTTGACCCTTCTAAGTCCAAGGAAATCCAAGAATGGACAGCACCAATGAGTATAACCGAGGTATGCAGTTTTATTGGTTTAGTAGGTTACTATCGACGTTTCGTCCAGAATATTGCCTTATTGGCTAACCCATAAATGAAGCTCACACGTAAAGGGGTTAAATTTGTCTGGAAAAAAGAGTGTGAAGAATATTTTGGAGAACTGAAGAGAATATTATTCAATGCTTTTATATTGAATCTACCATCAGGGAATGATGGGTTCGTTATTGATAGTGATGCATCGAAGAAAGGACTTGGTTGTGTCCTTATGAAAAATGATAGGTTTGTTTCCTATGCATCACGATAGTTGAAAATTAATGAGAAAAAAAATCCTAATCATGATGTCAAGTTAGCAGCTATGCTATTTGCTTTGAAGATATGGATACACTACCTCTATGGTGAAAAATGTTAGATTTATACTGATCACAAGAGTTTGAAGTGTATTTTCTCACAGAAAGAACACAACATGAGGCATAGGAGATGGCTTGAACTACTAAAGGATTATGATTTCACGATACAATACCACCCCGGGAAGGAAAATAAGGTGGAAGATGCATTGAGCAGAAAAGATCATGGAGTTTTGAACATGATGAAAATTGAAAGGGATCCTATTTTCCAGGATCTTGTGAAGATAGATATGGGAATCACCATGGAAGTTGAAACATCAATTATTTTTCAAATGGTTTCCATGACATCTTTACTAGAACGGATAAAGAGTTCTCGGACCAGTGATGAAGAGTTACAAAGGAAGATTAAAGCTGTGAATGATGGGAAATTGAGTGACTTTGTGTATGAAGATGGAATTTTGATGTTTGGGAAGAGACTTTGTGTTCTGGATATACCTAATCTAAAAAGATAATTATTGGATGATGCTCATAGTTCCAATTTCTATATACACCATTGGAGCACCAAAATGTATAGATATTTGAAATAACATTTTTGGTAGGACAAGATGAAGAGGGAGATTTCTGATTTTGGGTCAAGATGTATGGTTTGCCAATAAGTGAAAGCTGGAAGGCAACAACCTGGTGGAGTATTACATCCTCTTCCCATACCTGAGTGGAAATGGGAAAATATCATGATGGACTTTGTCATGGGACTACCAAAGACTCCTATAAGGAACATTGAAATATGGGTAATTGTTGATCGTCAAACCAAGTCAGCACATTTTCATTCTATAAGGGAGGATTTCCCACTAGAACGTCTATCAAGGCTATATATTAATGATGTTGTGAGACATCATGGAGTACCCCTATCGATTGTTTCTGATCATGATCCACGTTTTACTTCATGATTCTGGAAATGTCTTCAGAAGGCCTTGGATACAGAACTTCGTTTGAGCACTGCCTACCACCATCAAACGAATGGACAATCAGAACGAACTATTAAAACCTTAGAAGACATGATGAGATCATTCCCACTTGACATTCAGGGTATGTGGGATCAGTATTGACCACTGGTAGAATTTTACTATAACAATAATTTCCATTCAAGTATTCAGATGACACCATATGAAGCATTGTACGGAAAGAGATGTTGCACACCAAACTATTGGGATGATGTTGGTTGAAGAAATATTATTGGCTTGGAACTAGAATAGGAAACGATAGAAAAGGTAAAGGTAATCCAAAACCACATCAAAGAAGCTCAAAGTAGGTAGAAGAGCTATGCCGATAATCGAAGGATGGGTTTGGAATTTCATGCAGGTGATCATGTTTTCTTGAAGGTATTTCCATTGAAGGGAGTCATACATTTCAGTAATAAAGGTAAATTGAGTCTCAGGTTCATTAGACCTTTTGAAATTATAGAATGGATTGGGGTTGTAGCATACCATTTGGCAATGCCGCCAAATCACTACAAAGTTCACGATGTGTTCCATGTATCACTGTTGAGAAAATACATGTCTGACCCAATGCATGTACTCACCTATGAGGAATTAGAATTGGAACATGATCGATCATATAGTGAAGAGCCCGTCCGGATTCTTGATACGAGAGAACAATTGTTGAGAAACCAGACGACTCGTCTGGTAAAAGTTTTATGGAGAAACCATAAGATAGAAGAGGCAATGTGGGAACCCGAGGAACTTATGATGAAGAATCACCCGAGACTTTTTCTGCAGAAATAATCTAGAAATTTTGAGGATGAAATTATTTGAAGGAGGGGAGAATGTAACACCCCAGGCATCTACGGTACGATTCTCTTTGATTAATACAGTAGCGTGTGTTGTACACAACTTCGAGTTCTAACACACGACGACCAATCAAAGTAGCCATTATGAATAGTAATAACATCTTTTTGAAATTTTATAAATTTTATCTTTCAAAATGGACTTCATATTTGGATTCAGAATATCAGAATTAGCCTATGGTAAATTTTTGGTATTTTTCTGAAAAGACTAAATTTTTGATGAATAGTGAAAAAACACTGAGTTATTGTTTAAAAATAAATTTTTATTTAAATAAATTTTTATTTTATTTAAATTTAATTAAGTTCAAACTAGATAAATAATACCTATATATTTTCAATGTAATTCATTGGAGTTAGTTTAGATTAATTTTAGATATATAAAAGTTTGTTGAACTTTTCACCGTCTTTTACCCACCTCCTAGGAAATTTTGGAAATTTACATAAAACTTAATTTTACGGCTTCTGTCAGTGGAATTTCAAAAATCCAAGAGACATAGTTAATATCAAGGAGTAAAATGTGGTTCAATAAGATATAAATAAATTATCTATGAATAGTAACTTTTTACTTTTATTTACCACGGTTAAATTTAAAGAGGGTAATTAAGGGTAAAAATGATATTAATATTACCCGAAAACATGTCCTAATACTATTGGAAAAGTGTATATCGACATAAAACAACCTTAGGAATAAAATATTATCATTTAGGTTCACTTGGATTAGATTGAGACATTTATTATTATTTAATTTAAAGAAGAGTTAAAAGAGTTAAACTCAAAGTTTAATAACAAAAACATTTTTAATATAGGGATATAAACAGTATAAATTGGATTAAAAATATTCATTAGAAATATAAAATTATTTCCTACATAATGGTATTTTATTTATAATTTTTAGACATTAAATAATTTATGTTATTTATGACACAATGGTGATACATTAATTACCTTATTAATGAAATATTAAAATAATTGATATTATAAATAATGAAATAAATGTATTTTGAGACATTTTATGAATTACACTAATTTTCTAGGTTACTATGACATATTAGGACTGGTTATATAAATTTTTTTCGAAGTAATAATTATTTTATGAAATTATCAATAACAAAATACCCAATAGTGTCAAAATTGACATAAAAGAGTTTTTAAAACAAATATTATATTATTAATTTATATTCTATTCCTAAAAATATAAGAATCGGTCAAGTGACTTATAGAATAATAGTTTTATCATTAATGGACCACTTGAGGGTCGCTTGGTAGTTTATAGTATGTTTATTGACTATATAATATAAAAATACAAAGAGACATGGTATGTGTCAAACTAATTAACTAAGAGTTAAAAATAATAGATAAGGTTAATAATGTGACCCAAACCTGTCTAAAATATATTGGTTGAGTTGTTTTATACCTATACCCACCTTAACCATTAAATAATCTACTTTGGAGCCATTAGATACCAAATATAGATTTATTATAAAATAATATTTCTAGCCTTTCCAAAGGAGGCCCTCAACCCTCTTATAAAAGGGCACTCCCCCTTATCATTAATTCACACCATAAAAGCCTTCTGGATAGGCCAAACTCTGCCCAAATACCCTCCCAAATTCCCTCAAATCATCCTAGAGGCCTTATTTTGATCAAAAAGCCAACCTATGGAGCCCTTTTGATCAAATCAAAAAGAAGAACCCGAAGAAGAGGTAACGTCTTAACCACCCTCTTTAAAGTTCCTTTCTTCTTCAACATCTTCTTTCCTTGTTATTTCCATTATAAAATAACAACTCCAGTATCTTTTATATACTGTTATTTTATTATAATTATGGAACAAAAAATCATTATTTTAGCCATCCCTTGAATGACATGTCACCATACGTGTGTACGTACGACCTACAATATCTACGTTGTGGTGTAATTGTTATTCAAAATATTATTATTTAGATGGGTGTAATAATGATGTATTCATCATGTAAATAATAAATATAACATGATATTGATTCTTTTTATATGATATACCATCCAATTATATATTATTTTCGCTTGTGCGTACATACAGATTACCGTCTCCACGAACGCGATGAGATTCATTCCCCACCGTATCCATTCAAGACTAAATTTTATTGGATGATTAAAAAATATATTTAAGGACTTGATATCATTCTGGATATGAATAAGATACAACCCGTCCATAACAAACATGGCTTACATAACAAAACAAAAAAAGTAAAATGAATCCATTAACAACCAAAACGGAGATATTACTAAGATATTATAAACAAATCAATGTTAAAGGATCATATGTGATATCATATTAATGTATATGATTCCTGTATAATTTAATAACAATTATTTCACCATTGTACTGGAGGTTAACCAACCCTCAACCAAGGAAAAGTACAAGGTAAGGTTTTATTTCACAATCTATTCATTATTCGAGGTTGTTTATACGTAATTATCTACATGGTCCTCTTTATCATCCACATCCATGTTTCTTAAAAATGTATTTCAAAAAATTCTTAATATTTTAAAGAATATGGTTTAATGTCATTTATACCCTTGTTTGTCTTTTTATATGAAATCTATAATGGAATCTTTCTGTCACTTTCCAAACAAGTCCTTTTTACCCTTTTCGACAGAATTAAAGTAAAATGTTTTTTTAACTTATACGGCAGATGCGGCTATTTTACGTTGTTATAAATCGTCAAAGAATCCCTTAAAAGATTATAAGAATATTTTCAAAGTAAATATTCTATTTTATAATTATGTGACTTTTAAGTTATTTAAAAAAAAGAGATATTTCTCTCAAATAGTTTTTATTTCATCAATGTCAACATCCATTGATGGATTTTAAGATTATTTGAAGTTGTTTTATTATGATACCAAACTCCCATATTGTATTGAAGTTTTTGTGATATGTTTGACTGTGGATGTGTTATTTTTATACCATTCATGGTTTATCGAGAAAGTATTGACATTTTTTATGCTTTTTTAATATGAATGTTTAGGATATGTTTAAAACTGTTCATATTAGGAATGCATTGGACTTAATATGTATCAGGTGGAGCCCACTATAGCTCCTCGATGCATCGGTAGGTCTCATGAGAAAAAATAGTGTCTTGGCACGAGTCATTGAGAAAACTTTATTTGTTGTCTTGGCATGAGACCTTTACTATGTGGTTTTGATAGTCTGGCATTATGCATTCCATCATTTTGAAATTGGTTATTGAAATTTCATGTGATTATGAGATTAGTGGAATATTCATGTGAATAATTAAATGTAATTATTTCATTTTATCTTTACCATATTATGTTGTAGTTCAAGTTTAAAAGGCTACTGTTTCTGTTATAAATTTCCATAAATGTTTATGATTATTTATGAATGTTTCTGCTATATTGTTATCCTCAATGGGAATATGATCTCACCCATTTCGATGTTTTATTTTTCCCAAGATTTAAAGAAGTAATTTATGAATTACCTGCAGGGATACTATCTGGGGATATGAGTGTGGACTATGGAGACTTTGTTGTTGTACTTTTCATTTTTATGATGTAATGTAAGACTTATGGATATATCTAGTGTTTCCAAGGCTAATAAACTAATAGGTGTTTTGAGATTTGATCTTTCTTGTGATCATGCCAATGTTATGTAATAATGCACCAAATCTGGGTAACTAGGGTCGGGGCGTTACACATTCTTTGAATATGAAAATTAAACAGAAAAAACATTAATGCGTACATACAACCTACCATCTCCATGAAGGTTGTATTCCATTTCATAATTCTATATTATATAGGTATTTATAATAAAAATATATTTAATATAAAGCATATTTATGTCATGTTTTACATTTTTTAAGTCATCATATATTTATACGTACCAAATATATAACAAATGAAGACACGTGCGAAGAACAAAGTTAATATTACCCAACCTATAACCTTAGCATTGGATTGTAAACATTCAGGTAATATAAGGTCATAATAAAACCATATATTGTATTATAAGTAAAAATATAGTTCATTTATAGATGTATACTAACTTTATATTTATTTTACAGGAGTTTTGATCATGTATGTCGAGTATTGAGACACAAGGTATGTGAATCTCATCTCACATTTTATTTTCATGACATACATCCATTATTGTAAGACCCCGATTTTTATTTTTGAGGCACATGGTTCTTATTTTCCATTTTAATTATGTGATTTTTAGAAAACAAGGGAAATGTTGGAAGAGTCTCTAACTTATGGGTACATGCATTGTTATTTGGCAGTGTGGGACAACAATACCAGGATTTTTGGCTTGTCGGTGACTAAGGGGGTAAAAACTAACTACGGGACGTGTACATAGTAATACACGTCGTGAAATCATTCAGAAGGTGAAATGTAAGTTGGTTGAAGTAGCTTCCAGTGGAATGATAGTACACATCGTGTACTTATTAGTACATGACGTGTAATCATATCGGAAAATGAACAATGAAGTGGTGGAAAGTAACCGCTATAGGGAAAATTTAAAAAGGAAAGTACACACCATGTACTTGAGAAGTACATGCCGTGTAGTTATATTTTTTCATTAAAAAACATGCAGTAGCCTCCTCATTCAGTAGAGATGGTAGGGGACTTACCAGGTGTTGTGGGAGAGGAGGCCAGACATGGAGGATCTCCTGATTTCTCACCGAGACTCTGATTCTTCTTTCATCATTCACGTTTGAACTGTGAGGGTAAGGGATTTCTTCTCATTGTGTTTTCCTTCAAACACATTCCCTAATTGAAGTTATATTGGTTTTTTGGGTAATATTTCATCTCATATATATGTCTTTCTTGGTTGTTTTAGGAGGATCCTTTCACATATATCAATCAGAGGATATTGAGGTAGTTGTTCTTGTCTTTAATTCCAACCGTCGAGTTGATTTTGTGTATCGTTGTGCCACGTGCCCTATTCGGGGTGTCTTATGGACGAGGCCTTGGCTGTTAGATACCTAGAATTTCATAGGTAATCTAATAAATATGTATAAACTATTGTTTGGGATAGTTTCTTTAATCCAGATCCACCCCGAGGGTGCTGTTCCCTTTTTTAGCCATTTGTCCAGGATACCTATGGGTATGCTGTGATTATAGCTTATTTTGAGTTTTCATGAGAGGAAACCTATATAAATTTCTTTATTATGTGTTGGGATCGGCCTAGTTACTTGATTTTTCTATGGAATGAATGAGGGAAGTGTGTTGTTTTGCCTGAGGGTAGTGTTTTGTTTAGCGTGAGGGAAACATTTCATTTTTTCTGATGGAAACATTACTTATGCATGTGGGAAGTTGCTACTATGCCAGAGTGCGATATTCATTATGCCTGAGGTTAAAATTCATTATTCCTGAGGGTAGTCACCTGAGGGATTCATTTTTGTATTCCTGAGGGTAAGGACATGCATGTCTGCGGACAATGTTTACATGAATATTCACTGTGGTGATTTTTATGTTTTATTTTCCAAGATAAATCACAAGATTGGTATTATTATTATGTTTTACTTTCTCGTTATCCTGTTGTGGTCTCTACTCTGGAATTGGAATAGGAGATTGTCAGTCGAGGTCGTGTCTTCAAAAACAAATAATTAAATTATATTGAATTCTTAAATAATTATAAAAATAGAAATGTTACTCGTATGAATAGCTACATTTGAGTACTTCTTAGTTTACTGCATTTCATTATAGCACACTGCTGTTGCACATTTTCACTGACAGTTGGGCATGGGCCTTAAGTGGTTACCTATTGATATTTATTTCTCACACCCTCTTTGGGCCATGTCTTTGGCCCAAACAGATTATATTGTTATAGGTGTTGATAAAGGCAAGGGTCCCTACATAGGTACATGATTGTTGTAGAGGAGTAGGAGAGCATGGGACCAAGCTTAGGCTTGTGATGCTGTTGTGTTCCTATTGCACTGCTTTGGTTTTGTTTTGCTCTATTTTGTACATTGTGATGAATTGTATTGGATTGCAATGTATCCTCTTTCGGCTACTTTCATTGAAGTAGACACTTGTTGGATCATCATATATATGAATGTGGTTTATCTTTTAATTCAGTTCTGTTGTCCACTTAAAGTATATAATGTTTACTTTTCTACTTTTGTATGTTTATATTTTTATTCCGTTGTGCTCCACTTCGACGAATGAGGTCGTCGTTTCCCCACTACCAGTCCTAGTCCCTCGCTGCTAGTCAGAAGCCTTTGGGATTTGGGGAAATGCACTGGACTTCATGTGACCAACTGGGTTCAGGTCACCCGTTGTGTGGAACTCGGATCTAGGACATTACAAAGTGGTATCAGAGGGTACTTTTCTTTTCTCTAAGTTATTTTAAAATTTGGTGACAATAGATGGAGATAACTTTTTAAGGGATTTGGTAATAAACGGTGCCCGAGAGTTGCTACCCCCGTTTATAGGTAAAGGAGAGATTTCCTTGAATTAAATTGTGTTTTTCTATTTATGATTATTACAATTGATTTTATTTTCACCATTGGGTGACTCACATGTGGTTAGATGTTAGTATTTTTATACTTGTGTTCAATTTAGTTGAAAACTGATGAGATGAGAGTATGGAATATCTGGATCATTTAGGAACATTTTAGAATCACATGTCAGGCATAGTTTCCATTCCATGTAGCTGCATTATAAATTACATGTTTTTTTGATAAATTTTGTGCTTGAAAAACTATGCTTTGGTGATAGGTACCTTGATAGATACGCCTAATGTTGATTGGGTATTGTTACATGTTATGGTTGGGTTTATGGATGCTAAACATTACTTCCTTAGAGGTATGATCTCCCTTGGACCAGAATTTAGAGGATCATGATCCAGCCTTTTGATACGTTTTGTGCTATAATGTTAAAGGTCGGGTTCTAAAAAATGGTTCACGGGCAGTATGGGCCCCCACGGATCGGAATTTGGCATACAGACGCTTGAAATTAAAGAAATAAGGGAATCTGGAGTAGTTTCTGAGGCTTACTATTGGGAGAAACCCAGAATACATGCGATGTAGTTTTGAGCACACACCGTGTACTCCTCTGCTCGGAAAGGAATGAAAAAAATTAAGTACAAGCCATGTACTTATATGAAAATGTTGTGTAGTATAAGGCTGTGTAACCCCACATGTGGGAGGGAACACATGTATTCCGGTTTTTACCGAGGACACACCATGTACCTATGGGACACGCAGTGTAGTCTTGAGTAGTGATAGACCATGTGGACTTGGCCTTGTAGCTCAGGAAATAGGGTGGGGAACATGCCTTGTGTGGGTGTAACACGCCATGTACCTAGGGAAGAGACACCGGATGGGGAAACTCTTATGGGAACAAATCGTGTACCGGTTGTACATGTCGTGTCCTCGTGAAGCTATTTCCGCTCATGTGAATAACTACAAAAATGGAGAATTATTAGCTTATAAATTTTGTTTCAATGATGAACATGATGTGTAGTGTAATCTTGGAATCCGCCTGTGTGGCTAACAACACGGGTTGGTGTTATCTTTTCAAGTACACTCTGTGTAATGTGAGCCATATATCCAGCCGTGTCACAGTCAACATGGGTTGATGAAGCTCTTCTAGTACACATTGTGTCTCGAACAAACATGTTGTGTAGTCTCATTCTAACCCGAACCGTGTTGCTTATCCGTGTAGAAGGACTCAGGTAGGGGAAGAAAATTCAAGTACACACCGTGTGTAAGGACAACACACTGTGTGTTTGGGGTGTTACATGACCAGTTCTGGTAGAAGTACATGCCCATGTGAATGACTTAAGGGAACACACCGTGTAGTTATTATACATTCCTTGTAGTCATGTTTTAAAAAACATGAACTTTTTCTTTCTCATGTTACCTTATTACGCTTCTAGTTCCTAGTCCTTGGTGATATTGATATAAGGTGTCTGTTTCATCTTATAGAGTCATGCTTCCGAGATGACCACAAGTTGTTCACCAAGAGAGTGGAGACGATTATACTCCAAAGACAGTAGGCCATGGGTTACCGATGAATCCTCTAGTAGTTCCTGATGCGGTTCCAGCCGTTACACTGGACATAGGCGTGGATGAGCAGTTCTGTGAAGGCTTAATGATGTTCATACAGACCTTCAAGGGAGCACCGCTGGTTGCCACATTTATGGAAGAGCTGATATGTATATTCTAGAAGCTGCATCTGCCTACAATTTTAGGGGATTGTGGACCATAGGATGTGAACTCATAGTTGGGTTCTATAGATATGATCTTTGATCATTTGGTGATGCCTCATGGGAGAGGGTTCATGATCACTACTTACATGTTGTGTGATTCTGCCGAGAGATGGTGGGATGTTACCACCCAGTCTGGACATCACTAAGACATGTCATGGGAAGATTTCTAGGCAGTATTCTATCACTTTTTTTCAGAGATGCTAAGGGACAATCGAGCTCGGGTGATCATTAATCTAAAGAAGGGATCTATGTCAGTGATGGACTTTTCTACCCGCTTTACCGAGCTACAGTGTTCTTCACCTGTTCTGGTGGGTGACGAGACGTTGAGGGCTAGATGCTTTGAGGATGGTCTTCAATATGATATCTGCACGCTGGTGAATGTATTGTGTTTTCTTACTCTGCATGAAATTCTAAAACATGTGTTGATTACTGAGTGGAACCTATGGGAATCTAGTGGCGCGGACTAGGGTGGTTTGACAACGCTCTCTGGTACTATTTTTATCGGTAAGAGGAAGAGGTAGATGGATTTCTCTCACGGTGGAAGTACTAGATAGAAGAATTATGCAGGTGGCTAGGTGATGTGCTACCAGTGTGGTAAAGAGGGGCACAAGATCCTCAGTTTCCACATAACCCAGTTGAGTTCCGAGCTTGCAGCAAGATGTGTCATCTTTAGTGTTTTTGCAGGGTGATTCTACCAGTGACTAGTGAGAGGGGTTCTGTGTAGACTCTGCATGCATGAGTAGGGCTGACATCTTCGTACTAGTCTGGAAATTTGAATATGTCTAGATGATCAGGACGAGGTGGTGTCCATGGCCTTGGTAGCTATACAATAGGATCTCAGAGATATCAGGGCGGTTCAGCATAGGGCATCCAGGTTGTGTCCCAGGACCACGACATTGGGAAGGCATATGCAATGCAACAGAACCAATAGGAGTAGGATCCCGGAACTTCCACTATCATAGGTACTATTCTAGTTGCTTCTGTTTTATCTTTGGTAATTTTCGATACTGGTCTAATACATAGATTTATATATTTGCTTGTTGTGGGAGCCTTGAGATCTATGTTTTTCCTTCTTCTAATATCATGATACTAGACACTCTTTTGGGAACTAGAACGGTAGGTGTGTGTCAGTGCAAGGAGTGACCCCTAGAGGTTGTTGGGTGTCACTTTCTATTGATCCTCTATGTCTTAGAGACGACATCCTATGATGTCATTCTCTAGAACGACTGGTTGGTACCGTTTTGAGCCTTTTTAGATTTCTATCATGGTAGGGTGAGTTTCACGTCACTAGAGGGAAGAGATATTCTATACAAGGGAGAATGTGATGTCTAGGAGAGGCAAGCTAGACTCAAGCATCATGGATAGGGTGGGGTGATGTCCCATGTTATGATTTTATATTTGGATGACTAAAGAACCTGTTAGAAGGATTTCCCTCTAGTGGTAAATCGTTTTAGGGATGTCTTCCTAGAGGAAATTTCTGGTCTACCTCTGGAGCTAGAGGTGGATTACATTATTGAGCTTCTGCCAGGAGCAGCACCAATGTCCATTCAACCTTACAGGATGGATACACCAGAGTTTCAAGAGCTCAAGAATCAATTGGAGGAGTTGCAGGGAAAGGGTTTCATCGGACCCAATACTTCTCCTTGGGGTTCGCCTGTCCTGTTTGCGAAGAAGGCGGACGATACCCTCAAACATTGTGTGGATTATCGGATGTTGTACCATTTCAGAGTTAAGAACCGATATCCCTTACCTAGGATTAATGATATTTTTGGTGATCTTCGAGGATCATGATTGTACTAGACGATTAACAGGAGATCCATCTATAATCATTTGCATGTTAGACCATCATACATGTCGCTTACATCCTTTAGAAGTAGATAATGTCTATAAAAGTACATGGTTATGCTATTCGAACTCACAAACGAGCTAGTAGTTTTCATGGCTCCGATGAATCGATTTTTCCACCCATATCTAGATTCTTTTGTGGTACTCTTCGTGGAAAATATCTTGGTGTACACTCACATTTGACACGACCATGCCACACATCTTGATATCATATTTAGTATAATGAGAGAGAATCATTTATATTCTACACTATCAAAGAGACACTTTTGGATGGGATAGATTCACTTCCTGGGTCATATTATCTCAGGGACAGGAGTTGTAGTAGTCCTAGAGAATGTGATATCAGTAGTTTCCATGAAGCAGCCTTAGAACATGTTTGAATATAGAGTTTTGTGGGTCTGGATGGTTACTACAAGCTCTTTATACATGACTTCTCCTACATAGCAGCGTTGTTGATTGGTTTGACTTAGAAAGGTATAAAGTTCATTTCTTCAGAAGTTTACGAGATAACTTTTCAGGAGCTGAAGGGAAGGTTGACATCATCACCAGTCCCGGTACTTCCAAAATAAGGGAATAGCTATACAATTTATTTTTATGCATCATGTATTGGGATAAGAGTAGTGTTGATATTGGGTGATTGAGTAGTTGTGTAAAGGTCTCGTCAGTTGAGTCCACATGAGAGGAATTACCCAACCCTTGATCTCGAGTTGGCTGTAGTTGTTCATGTGTTACGCTGTTGGAGACATTTTCTCTTAGGAGAACATTTTGTGGTGATTACACACCACAATATTCTAAATTATATCTTTACCCATCGTGACTTTAATTTGAGATAATGAAGGTGGGTTGAATACCTTCAGTCCTTTGACATTGAGATTTCCTATAAACATACTAAGGGTAATGCAGTAGATGATGCACTGAGTAGGAGGACTCAGATACAGGCAGTGCAATTGACTAGTAGTGAGTGGAAGCTTATGGATTTGTTCTCTGAGATGCATTTGGAGGTGTACGATTGTCAGGGGCGAGCCTATCATTCATCCTTAGCTGTGACTTCTACCCTCCTAGATGGAGTGAGGATGAGACATCTATTAGATTCAGAAAGCTGAGTTCTATGGGATTCAGTGGCATGTGAGGACATTCCTCTTGGTTGCACGATAGGCGATGATGAGGTACTACGTATCCATGTATGATGGTTGGTGCCCGGGGATATACGTGAGGAGTTAATTTGTGAATTTCATGCTTCAACTTGGGCAGTGCATCCTGGTGTTACCAAAATGTACTATGACATGAGACACCAGTATTGGCTAACAAGTATGAAAAGAGAGGTAGCTGGTTTTTTTACTAGATGTTCCACTTTCCAGCATGTAATGGTAGAGCATCAGAGGCCATCCAAACTATTATAACAATTATCCATTCCAGATTAGAAATGGTATGATGTCACGATGGAATTCATGACCGGGTTGTCGAGATCACCTCGAGTCAATGATGTTGTATGGGTTTTTCTAAACATACTATTGTAGATCACTTTTTTCCGATCAAAAAGATATTTAGTTATGACGATCTTGGGAAGTTGTGTATCTGAGAGTTAGTAAATCTTCATGGGGTCCCTCATTCAATAGTTTCTGATAGGGACACATATTTTACGTCTCGTTTCTTGCAGAGTTTTCAAAGGGCACAGGGTACACAGGTGATTCTTAGCACAACTTACCACCGTCAAACTGATGTCCAGTCAGAGAGTACAATACATGTGCTAGAGGACATGTTTCATGCATTTGTCCTAGACTCTAGGGGGATATTTGGGGAAGCAAAAACCCCTAGTCTAGTTTTCTTACAATAACAGTTCTTAGGCAACCATTGAGATGGAACCTTCTGAGGCTTTATATGGTGGGTCGTGCTGATTACCCTTGTGCTAGTTTGAGGCAGGTGAGGCGGCTTTTATGGGACCACGTCTCATGCAGGAGACTTCAGAGCAAGTCCAGTTGATACAAAAGCATATGGATACTACCCATTCTCATCATAAATCTTATACTGATTGTTGCAGACAACCCTTGGAGTTCGTGGTCGGGGATCACATTTTTTATCATGTTTCACTGAGGCTAGAACACAGGCGAATCAAGAGACAGGGTAAATATAACACCCTGAGATTTTATGAAAAATATTCTTTTAATTTTCATTAATGTCTTGTGTTGTACGATACACCAAAAGGAGCTTAAACAACACTCATCTTTGACTTTCCTTGCATTACACACAATCGTGACCTTCCTTGATAGCGTGTGTAGTACGCAATACCGAGTTCCACTAAACAATGATATGCTATTAAAATATTATTAAAACTACCCATTATGAATAGTAATAACCACTTTTTAAAATTTTGTAAATTTTATATTTCAAAATGGACTTCATATTTGGATTCGGAATATCGAAATTATATTAGGGTAAAATTTTGGTACTTTTTGGATAACATTCATTTTCTGATGAATAGTGAAAATTACTAAATTGTAATTAAAAACAACCTTTTTAATCGAAATAATTAATAGTGATAAATTATTAATTTGAGTGGTTTTAAAGTATATTTAAAATATATTTTTACAATTTAATACAATGTTGGTCATTGGATGTAATTTCACATTTAAACCAAACATAAACAAGTGTCAATCTTTTGATAGTTATTATCTCTTAAGAACACACTTTTTGTTTTGACGACAGGAATTAATTTTTAAATTAAGTAATGCAATTGATATGTTTTGAATTTGGTAAAATAGACATCATTTTTCAGTTCATAATATCAAATATAGCTTAGGCTTAATTTATGGTATTTTTCTGGAAACATTCATTTTTTGATGAATAGTGAAACCACTAAGTGGTAGTTAAAAAAATGAATTTTTCATAAAACTCAATTTTACCACTTCTGTGAATGGAATTTCAAAAATCCGAGAGACACGGTTGATGTCAGTAAGTAAAATGGGGTTCAATGAGGTGAAAATAATTTTTGGCAAATAGTAACATTTTACTTTTTTTACCACAGTTAAAAGTAAATAGAGTAATTAAGGGTAAAAATGATATTATTATTACCCTAACACATGTCATAATTCTATTGGATAAGTTTAATTCGACCAAAAACAACCTTAGGAATAAAATATGACCATTTAGGCCCACTTTGATTAGATTAGGACATTTATTATTAATTTATTTAATGAAGGGTTAAAATAGTTAAAATCAAAGTTTAAAAAGTATATCATTTTTAATATACGGTTATACATAAGATAAATTCAACTATAAATATTCATTAGAAAGATAAAACTATTTTCCACATAGTGATATTTTATTTGTAATTTTTAGACTTTGAATAATTTAATTTATTTATGACACAATTATGATGCAATAATTATCTTATTAATGAAATATGGACATAATTGATGTTATAAATATCCAAATAAATATAATTTGATACTTTTTATGAATTTAACTACTTTTATAGGTTAATATGTCATGTCAGTATTGATTTAATTAACTTTTTTCGAACTAATAATTCTGTTATGATTTTCACAAAAATCAATTACTAAATAGTGTCAAAATTGACATAAAATAGTTTTTAAAACAAATATTATATTAGTAATTGTTATTTTATTCCTAAAAATCTATGGTTTGGCCAAATAATTTATATAAGGTTATATATATTAATAATAAACAACTTTGGGTTCGTTTGGCTACTTATAGTAAGTTTATAGTATAAGAACACAAGAAGACACGGTAAAAGTAAAATTATTTTACTTAATGTTAAATCTAAATGATAAGGTTAAAATAGGAACCTAAACATGTCTAAATTCTATTTGATGAGATGATTTAGACCCATACCCACATTAGCTTCGAAATAAATCAATTTGGAGCTATTTAAAACCGAATTTGACTACATAATAAAATAATAGTTTTAGTTATTCCAAAGGTGCCCCTCTCCTCCCTTATAAAAGGGAACCTCTTCCCTATCTTCCTCACACTACATTGAGCCTTCATTCTCGGCCAACCCCTGCCAAATTCTCTTCTCCACTTCCATAGAAACATCTTAGAGGTCCTGGTCTTCTTCAAAGACCAATTGTAGTGCCCTAAGAGGAAGACTAAAAGAGGTGCTTCAAAGAAGAGGTAATGTCTGTTACCAAATCTTTCATCTTTATTTCTTCTTCCATTTCTTCTTCTTAGGTTGTATCTTTATGAAGTAATAACATCATTATAACTTATATACTTATATGTTATTATAATTATTAAACAAACTTATTTCACCATCTATCCATCCTACGGGAAATGAAATCACCGCGCGTGCATACGTACGAAATACCGTCTCCATGCCGTGGTGTAATCTATTTTCCACCACCACCTTACTTGGATGGTTATAATGGTGTACATAATAAATATATATGATTATTTTAAAGTGATATTTATTATGAAATAGTATACATACACTCCAATACAATTCCACGATCATGTGAACGATATCATCGCTCGTGCGTACGTACGGACTACCGTCTCCACGACGCGATGAGATTCATTCTCCATGTTAACCATTCATGAATGATTATAAAGTATATATAATAAGTAATAATGAAATATATGACATAATAATGATTCTGGATTTATGTGTATATATATGTATGTCATCTACTTAATTCCATTCAACTCAATATGGAAAAGAAAACAGCGTTCATGCGTACGTACGGTCTACCGTCTCCATGAACGGTGTATTTCTTTCCATTTACTGATCTATTATATATATATATATATATTCTTAATATATATTATATATAAATAATGTTTTATATTCTGGAATTATGTAATCATGATCTATGTAATCATAAGAATAATTACAAGTCAAAACACGGACGATATATGAAACGATTTTACCGAAAACGCTCTTTAACATGGAATTTACAAAAGAACGGGTAATATAAAGCCATACGTGAACCATATATGATATAATAACAATTATTATGATTCTGTAATAAGTCAATGACATTATTTAAATCATTATACAGGAGGTTCGGACACATACAAAGCAAATCGGACCTATGTTAAGGGAAATATCACAATCTCATTTTTATCCGAGATTGTTTATACTTTAGTATTTACTAGGGTGTATTTTATCATCCACATCCATGTTTCCTCAATATTTAATATTATTTCCATCCACCTACAATTTTTTAAATCCAATTTTACCCTTCGGTGAGTTTTTTATTAAAAGATATGAAATGAATCTTTTGTCGTATTTCGTATGAGGTATTTTTTGTCTTTTCTAACAAAAGTACGAGAAGAATGTTTTTTTACTTATACAACATGAATGGATTTTTAAAACATTATTTCCAAGAATCTTCCTTTTCATTTTTTCATGTTTATTTTTAATCAACTTCTTTTAGTTTATAATTGTATGACATGTTAAGAAAGGAAAAGTGTTTTTGAAGTAGAAAGGATATTTTCCTCAAAAATGGAGTTCATGTGTTTTATCCAAATTATTTTCCATCTAAGATAATAAAGGGTTCTGTTTTCATCCCTGTTATTAAATTTGTTTGATTATGTTGTGATAGAATTATTTTTATGAATTCCTTTATCTTATATGAATTTTTTTATGATGTCATGATGTTTAAGATTCCCATTTTTATTTCATGGGTTATGCTATGATGTATGGTTTATGATTTTGTGGCACACATAATAATGGTATTATTATGAGATGGGTGGGACCTATATCTCCCCCCAATGAATTGGGTAATGATTTTATATCTCATGAGATAGACATGTCTGGAATGGTAGGTTATACCGGTTCAGTGAAACAGGACTGAAATGAGGAGTGAACTCGGTTCAGAAATGGACTTTGTCCACTAAGATAGTCTTGGCAATGAGTCTTGACTAATAAGAAATGATTATCTATGATTATGTGTGTATGCCACAAAGTTTCATGTTTTAAGTTATGAGTATTGGGATTACATTTCACTACTATGATTTATCCCATGTTATGAAATTATGATCTCTTTTACAGGTTATGATTTCCAAAAGTTATGTTCTTATGAATATGATGTGATTGATATTTCTTTTGTTTACCCTTACTGAGCATTTGAGCTCACCCTTTTATGTTTTATTTTCCCTAGGATATAAAGAAAGGATTTAGGTAAAAAAAGGAAGATCTTTATGGGAGATGTTGAAGATCTTTCACCACGATTAGAAGATTATATTCTGGGTTTCTAAAGACAGTAAACTATTACGATCCTTGTGTGTGTGTTTTTGTAATGTAATAAGTATTCCGCAAAAGTAATGTAATTTCCATGTACGTCGAGCTTCGGGTCTCTACAGTTGGTATCAGAGGAAAGGTTTAGTCGACCTTTGGAAACTAGGATTCGAGAATGTTAGTGAGATCCCTAGATATATTTCTAAGGTATGTCTAGGGATGTCCCTAAGGATAAGTATACGTATAGGATATAGTCCTAGAACTATGGTAACAATATTAGATTAAACCAAAGATGTTAGATATTGAAGTTACCCCCCTTTGTTATTATTTTTTCCTCTCACACTATTTTTTTGGGTTTTAGAAAATGGATGGAAACATGATGATTCACGATAATGGAGGATATGGTGGACAATGGAATGATATTCTTCATGAGCAACCAAATGAAATGGGATTTGGAAGTCCAAACATCATTATTATGCCGAATCAGAAATATCATAATATGATCAATAAAGTAAAATTTGGTAAGTTTCCTGACTCGGATAATAAGAGAAAGATGGAGTTTCATGATAATCATAGAGGAAAGAAAGTTCAATTTCCCCTATATAAATCATGTGGGAAGAGTCATCAAGGAGAATGTTTCAAAGGAACTGGAAGATGATTTGGGTGTGGAAAAGAAGGAAACAAAGCGAATAAGTGCAAAGGAAAAGGTTCAGTTAACACCAGGGATGTGGATAATGGTATTTCTACGACATCAACAATGGTTAAATGTTTTAAATGTTGAATGTACAGGCATTATGAAAACCAATTCCCTAAGGGAAAGTCTCATGAAGAGAATAAGTATGGTCGTATGGGTAGTATTTATGTTGATGATGATGAAGATACTACAAATGATATGTGAGATGAAATAATTATTGAAGCTCGATCAATGGTTTAAGAATGTAGTGGAATGATTACATGTTTATCATGTGTAATGTTGTGTAAGTAATCTCATGGTACTATGGAATAAAGGGACATCTAAGGATTTTTACACTGTTGTCTTTCCTTGAATTTTGAAAGTGTATGATTAATGGTACCAGTATCCATGAAAGGTTATTCAGATATTTTTGGAATGTAGATGATATGCGCATAATGAAGGGATAAGGATAAAATTAAATGTTTGATAGTATTCATGAGCTCATGACTGATATAAGGAGAAGGGTATATCATGGTTTCAGTATATAGAATTTTTGGATTTTGGTATGTGAAAAGAGTTAAATTTTGATAGCATTCATGTTTTCACTAAGGTTTAATGGGTATTCATTTTTCAAGAGAATACATGATTAAGATATTCACATGATTGGAATGTGACCAACAAGATATATGGGGGATAAATGATTCTATTCACATGCTTGGTTGATGACATTTCAAGTAATCATTTTCATTATACTATAAGCTTGGACCGAAGTATTTTAGATAAGCCTAAAGATTGGAATGGATTATGTTAACTATAAGTTATTATTTTTTAAGGATAAAACCTTTTTTTGATATTATTTATGTGATGATATAGGAATGTAGTTTTAGAAAAAGGACAACCTGCAGGATGGGTGACAACTCATCGAGTCAGACAAGGCTGTGGGAATTGAACCCACAACCGAAGTGCGACTAGCCTTTATCGCCTACCACTGGCCTACAGGAAGTCCCTGTTTAGTAGAAACTAGTTTTATTATATTAATCAGTATGATATATGAAGTATAAGTCCATTTTAGGAACTATATATGATTATTCTCACTATAGATGGACTTATGTAAGTTTTGATAACTTTTCTAACCTTTTGTTTGAGATAGATGGAATGACCCATCATTCTATCTCATGATCTGCTAACACATCATGAATGAAAAATTCAACTTCATTTCTTTAAGAGATGAAGTGGAAATTGTCCAAAGAACCACCAACGGTGAGACTATACCAAAATCACGAAAGTATTTTTTCTAATTCCAATTTCATCAACCTTAGGGAAATGATCTGGAAAACCAAAAATGTTGTCCTAGTTCTCATATATCTGATGAATCCGATGGTACCTTAGATCATCACAAATTCATGGATTTTGGATTACTGGCTTTTCCATAGCCATGTTCTCCACCACTCTCCATCAGAACATGATGGTTAGATTTTTCATCCATATCCATATTTTCACCTATGTGGAAACCCAGTGATTAGTTTATTTGGGTAACCATTAAGTTTCATACTTTAGTTTTTAAAGCCAAGTTTTGGTATTCATTTATACGATGTGGGATTCTATTACAGAAACTTTCGAGTAGTAAACTATTTATAACCCCGACGAATTTCGAGGGCGAAATTCATTTTAAGGGGGGTAGAATGTAACACCCCGAGATTTTATGAAAAATATTCTTTTAATTTTCATTAATGTCTTGTGTTGTACGCTACACCAAACGGAGCATACACAACATGCATCCTTGACTTGCCTTGCATTACATGCAATCACGACCTTCCTCGATAGCATGTGTAGTATGCAATACTGAGTTTCACTAAACAATGATATCATATTAAAATATTATTAAAACTAGCCGTTATGAATAGTAATAACCACTTTTTGAAATTTTGTAAATTTTATTTTTCAAAATGGACTTCATTTTTGGATTCGGAATATCGAAATTAACTTAGGGTGAATTTTTGGTACTTTTCGGATAACTTTCATTTTCTGACGAATAGCGAAAATTACTAAATTTTAATTAAAAACAACCTTTTTAATTGAAATAATTAATAGTGATAAATTATTAATTTGAGTGGTTTTAAAGTATATTTAGAATATATTTTTACAATTTAATACAATTTTGGTCATTGGATGTAATTTCACATTTAAACCAGACTTCAACAAGTGTCAATCTTTTGATAGTTATTATCTCTTAAGAACACACTATTTGTTTTGAAGACGGGAATTAATTTTTAAATTAAGTAATGAAACTGATATGTTTTGAATTTGGTAAAATAGAAATCATTTTTCAGTTCATAATATCATATATAGCTTAAGCCTAATTTTTGGTATTTTTCTGGAAACATTCATTTTTTGAGGAATAGTGAAACCACTAAGTGGTAGTTAAAAATGAATTTTTCATAGAAATTAATTTTACCGCTTCTGTGAATGGAATTTCAAAAATCCGAGAGACACGGTTGATGTCAGTAAGTAAAATGTGGTTCAATGAGATGAATTTTTTTTTGGTGAATAGTAACTTTTTACTTTTTTTACCACGGTTAAAAGTAAATAGGGTAATTAAGGGTAAAAATGATATTATTATTTCCCTAACACATGTACTAATTCTATTGGATAAGTGTAATTCGACCAAAAACAATCTTAGAAATAAAATATGACCATTTAGGCCCACTTGGATTAGATTAGGACATTTATTATTAATTTATTTAAAGAAGGGTTAAAATAGTTAAAATCAAAGTTTAATAAGTATATCATTATTAATATAGGGTTATACCTAAGATAAATTAGACTATAAATATTCATTAGAATTCTAAAAATATTTCCAACATAATTTTATTTTATTTGTAATTTTTAGACTTTAAATAGTTTAATTTATTTATGACACAAAGATGCTGCAGTAATTATCTTATTAATGAAATATCGACATAATTGATGTTATAAATACCAAAATAAATATAATTTGAGACTTTTTATAAATTCCACTACTTTCCTAGGTTAATATGACATGTTAGTATTTATTTAATTAACTTTTTTCTAACTAATCATTCTGTTATGATTTTCACAAAAATCAATTACTAAATAGTGTCAAAATTGACATAAAATTGTTTTTAAAACAAATATATATATTAGTAACTGTTATTTTATTCATAAAAATATAAGGATTCTCCAAATGATTTAGATAAGGTTTTATATATTAATAATAAACAACTTTGGGTTCTTTTGGCTACTTATAGTAGTTTTTATAGTATATGAACACAAGAAGACATGGTAAAAGTAAAATTATTTTACTTAATGTTAAATCTAAATGATAAGGTTAAAATAGGAACCTAAACTTGTCTAAATTATATTGGATGAGAGGATTTCGACCCATCCCCACCTTAGCTTCGAAATAAATCAATTTGTAGCTATTTAAAACCTAATTTTACTTTATAATAAAATAATAGTTTTAGTTATTCCAAAGGTTCCCCTCTCCTCCCTTATAAAAGGGAACCTCCTCCCTCTCTTCCTCACAACACATTGAGCCTTCAAGCTCGGCCAACCCCTGTCAAATTCTCTTCTCCACTTCCCTAGAAACATCCTAGAGGTCCAGGGATTCTTCAAATACCAATTTTAGTGCCCTAAGAGGAAGACTCAAAGAGGCGCTTCAAATAAGAGGTAATGTCCGTTACCGATTCTTTCATCTTTATTTCTTCTTTCACTTCTTCTTCTTAGGTTGTTTCTTTATGAAGTAATAAAATCAGTAACACTTATATACTGATATGTTATTATAATTATGAAACAACCTTATTTCACCATCTATACATCCTATGGAAAATGAAATCACCGCACGTGCGTACGTATGGAATACCGTCTCCACGCCGTGGTGTAATCTATTTTCCACCACCACCTTACTTGGATGGGTATAATGGTGTAAATAATAACTATATATGATTATTGTAAAGTTATATTGATTATTAAATAGTATACATACACTCCAATACAATTCCACGATCATGATAATGATATCATCGCTCGTGCGTACAAACGGACTACCGTCTCCACGACGCGATAAGATTTATTCTCCACGTTAACCATTCATGAATGATTATAAAGTATATATAATAAGTAATAATGAAATATATAACATAATAATGATTCTGGATTTATGTGTATATATATTTATGTCATATAATTAATTCCATTCAACTCAATAAGGAATAGAAAACAACGTTCATGCGTACGTACGGTCTACCGTCTCCATGAACGGTGTATTTCTTTTCATTTACTGATCTATTATATATATATATATTCTGAATATATATTATATATAAATAATGTTTTATATTCTGGAATTAAATAATAATGATTTAAGTAATCATAAGAATAATTAAAAGTCAAAACACGGACGACAAATGAAACGATTTTATCCAAAACGCTCTTTAACATGGAATTTACAAAAGAACAGGTAATATAAAGCCATAAGTGAACGATATATGATATCATAACAATGAGTATGATTTAGGAATAAGTCAATGATATTATTTAAATCATTATACAGGAGGTTCCGACACATACGAAGCAAATCGGACCTAAGGTAAGGGAAATATCACAATCTCATTTTTATCCGAGACTGTTTATACTTTAGTATTTTCTGGGGTGTATTTTATCATCCACATCCATGTTTCCTCAATTTGTAATATTACTTCCATCCACCTAAAATTTTTTAAATCCAATTTTACCATTCGGTGAGTTTTTTAGTAAAAGATATAAAAGGAATCTTTTGTCGTTTTTTGTACAAGGTATTTATTGACTTTCCCGACAAAAGTACGAGAAGAATGTTTTTTTAACTTATACGACATGAATGGATTTTTAAAACATTATTTCCAAGAATATTCCTTTTCATGTTTTCAATTTTTTTTAATCAACTTCATTTAGTTTATAATTGTATCACATTTTAAGAAAGGAAAAGTGTTTTTGAAGTGGAAATGATATTTTCCTCAAGAATGGAGTTCAAGTGTTTTATCAAAATTATTTTCAATCTAAGATAATAAAGGGTTTTTTTAGCCCTATTATTACATTTATTTGATTATGTTGTGATGGAATTATTTTTATGAATTTCTTTATCTTATATGAATTTTTTTATGATGTCATGATGTTTAAGATTCCCATTTTTTTTCATGGGTTATGCTATGATGTATGGTTTATGGTTTTGTGAACCACATAAGAATGATATCATTATGAGATGGGTGGTACCTATATATCCCTCCAATGCATTGGGTAATGATTTTAAATATCATGAGATAGACATGGCTGGAACGGTAGGTTATACCGGTTCAGTGAAATAGGACTGAAACGAGGAGTGAACTCGGTTCAGAAATAGACTTTGTCCACTAAGATAGTCTTGGAAATGAGTCTTGACTAATAAGAAATGATTATCTATGATTATGTGTGTATTCCAAAAAGTTCCATGTTTTATTTTATGTGTATTAGAATTACATTTCACTACTATGATTTATCCCATGTTATGAAATTATGATCTCCTTTGCAGTTTAAGATTTCCAAAAGTTTTGTTATTATGAATATGATGTGATTGATATTTATTTTGTTTACCCTTACTGAGAATTTGAGCTCAACCTTTTATGTTTTCCTTTCCCCAGGATATAAAGAATGGTTTTAGGTAAAAAAAAAGAAAGTTCTTTATGGGAGATGTTGAAGATCATTCACCATGATTAGAAGATTATATTCCGAGTTTCCAAAGACACTAAACTATTACGGTCCTTGTGTGTGTGTTTTTTTAATGTACTAAGTATTCCGAAAAAGTAATGTAATGTCCATGTACGTCATGATTCAGGTCTCTACAGTAAAATTAACCGAGGTATGTAGGGACTTTTGAGTTTCTGGAGAGATTTGGGATGGTTTCCCATTAGTTTTACATTCCACAGAGGTATTGGGCCATGCACGACATATTCCATGTATCTCAGCTACACCATTATCCCTCAGACCCATATCATGTTTTTATCATAAGGAAGTCGAACTTGAAGTTGATACATCCTTTGAGGAGCATCTAATTTTTACTATTGATAGGAGCATGAAGGTTCTCTGAGGCCAGTCATTTCCTCTCTTACGGGTGCAGTGGAAGCATGTCCGAGGGAAGGATGAATGCTGGGAGCGGGAGACTGACTTACGTGCTCAGTGGCCAGAGTTTTTCTCAGCATTATCCTTACCACCCTTGGAAGGACAATTTAGGGACAAATATCTTTAAAGGGGGATGTTTATAATAACCCATTTCTTATTCTTGATGTATGGGTTTTTTTCTTTTTCCTAATTTTTTTGTGAAAACAAGGGAAATGCGGGAAAACACCCAAATTTATATGTACATGCTATGTACTTTTGTACACACGTCATGTGATTTGGACTTGTTTGATGAGAATACAAGGCATCTAGGCTTGTCTGCGATTAAGGGAATAAAAACTAACTACACTTCGTGTACTTTGTAACACACACCATTTAATTAGTCATTATGTGAACAGTACGGTGGTGGAAGTATCCACCAAAGGAAAGATAGTACACACTATGTACTTAGTAGTACACACCGTGTAATCCATTCAGTAGATGAATAGTGATGCGATGGAATGTAGACTCCAGAGGTAAAGTTTAAAAAGAAAATTAAATCCCATGTACTTGATATTTACACGCCCTATAGTTATGTTTTTTTCGTTAGAAAGAGGTAGTATCCTTCTTATTTGGTAGAGGAGGCATGGGACTCATAATGATCTACAGGTTAGGAGGCCAAGACTTGGAGGAGCACCTGATCACTCACTGAGACTCCAATTCTTCTGTCGTTGATATCGTTTGAACCACGCAGGTAAGGTCTTCATTCTATCTGATTATTTCCTTCAATATCATTCCCTAAGAGATGTTATTTAGGTTTGAATAGGAAATCATTCATATCAGATCTATGTCATTCATGGTTGTTTCTGAAGGTGCCTATCACATATATCGATTAGAGGAGATCGAGGTAGGTGGTATTGTGTTTAATTCCAACAGTTGAGTTGTTTTTTTACAGTTATACCACACACCCTTGTTCATGGTGTCATATGTCTGAGGCCTTGGTTGTTTAGTTACCTAGAATTGCATAGATAATCTAATGAATAAGTATAAAATACTGTTTGGGATCGTTGCTTTGATCCAGGGCCACCCTGAGGGTGTAGATACCTTGTTTAGCCGTTTGGCCAGGATACCTAAGGGTATGCCATTATTATAGCATGTTTTGAGTTTTCCTGAGAGGAAACATATATAAATTTCTTGCTTATGTGTTGGGGTCGGCTGTGTTACATTATTTTTCTTTTGAATTCTTAAGTGAAGTCTTTTGTTTATCCGGAGGGTAGTGTTTTGTTTTGCCTTAGGGGAATGGTTCATTTTTCCTGAGGGAAACATTTCTTATGTATGTGGGTAGTAGCTCCCATGCCTCTGGGAAATATTTGTTATTCCTAAGAGTAATATTCCTTATTCATAAGGGCAGTCACCCGAGGGTTCCATATTTATTTTCCAAAGGGTAAGGACATGCCTGTCCGAGGACAATGTTTACATGAATATTCACTATGGTGATTAATTATTTTTTACCTGCCAAGATAAAGCATGTGCATGGTATTATTATTATGTTTTACTTTCTCATTATCCTGTTGTGGTTTCTATTGTGGCACTGGTATAAGAGATTGTCGGTCGAGGCAGAGTCTCGGAAAACTCATAATTCAATTATCTTGAATTCCTAAATAATTTTTAAAATGGAAATGTAACTTGTAGGAATAGTAACTTTTGAGTACTTTATAGTTTAATGGATTACATTATTGAACACTGTTGTCACACATTTTCTCTGATAGTTAGGCATGGGCCTTTGGTGGTTGCCTACTCGGATTTATTTCTCACACCATGTTTGGGTAATGTCTTTAGCCCAAAAAGGTTATATTCTTTCAGGTGTCGATAAGGGAAAGGGTCCCTACATAGTTACACGATTCTTTTAGAGGAGTGTGAGAGAAAGGGACAAAGCTTAGGATTGTGATGCTATTGCCTTCATGTTGCACTGCTTTGGTTTGGTTTTTATATACTTTGTACCATGTGATGTATTATATTGGATTGAATTGTATCCTATTTTGGATGCATTTATAGATGTTGAGACATGTTTCATCATCATATATATGACTGCTGGTTATCTTTTACTATAGTTCTGTTGTCCATTTCAGCTCTATAATTATTACTTTTTCCTCTTTTGTATGATTATATTTTTCCGCTGCAGAACAGTTTGACAAATGAGCACATATTTTTCCCACTATTAGTCCTAGGACCTTGTTTCTAGTCTAAAGCCTATGGAATATGGGAAAATACACTTAAGGTCATGTGACCAACCAGGTTCAGGGCACCCGTTGTGTGCAACCTGGATCCGGGACATTACATTAATTCACAAACCTTTCCTCATTTGTGTTGTGTCTAATGAAAATGGATGTATTCTATGATTATTAAACTTATATTTATTATTATTTACATATCATTTTGATTATAATTCTATTATGGGGACTATGTTTCAATATTTCCCAAATTGGTAGAATGATTTTGTCTCAATTAGACTTCCTTGAGACACATGCCATATTACACACCTATTTTTCTTCATGAGGTGTATATATTGAATTTGAAATGTTATATCATGAATCTAAATTCTTTAATGATATTTTAGGATTCACATATTATAATGTTCATACATGGGGATTTTGGTTCAAAGTTACCATTTAGTTAGTGTTTATTGAAATATTTTCATTGCTTTTCGAGATTTTTTATGTTTATGTTTACATTATTTAAATTTTATGATCCATATATCAAAAAAATAACCAATTTTCTTCTCCTATTGTTATTCCTGATTTATTCATGTATTGGTACCATTTTTATACTCTCTGATTCATAAAATAGTTAAGAATGTGTTTTTAAGAAATTCTGATTAAACCTATCTTCAGTTGGAGATTTGTGTTCCATCAAAACCATGTTTTCTAAAACAGGTTTCCAAGAATAATATAATATTTACATATAGTCATTAAAATACATTTTACCTTTTTTTATTTTACCATTGGTTTCATTGAAATATTCTTGTCTCTTTTTGATAAAGGCATTTTTCTAACGTTTTACTGTTAAAAAAATTTAATTTTACTCATATGTCTTGTAGAAATTTACCAATTGTCATTTCATTGATCCTACCTTTTCATGTTTAGAAGGATATTTTTGATGAATTTTTTATTAAATTTATTTCCAATGAAAAGGTTTTTGTAATGTTTTAAATCATTTATTATAAATATTCAAGGATTTTTTTTTCAACAAGTTTTCAAGATCTTTTTATAAGTATTCATGGAAAATTGTATTCAATAAATTTTAAATATATATTTATAATATTGCGATGATTATTTTTCAAAAATATTTAAATCGCTTTTTTTATGTTTTCAAGGAAAATTGTTTTCAAATAATTTTCAAGACCTCTTTTTATGTTATCAAAGATAAAGTTTTCCAAAAATGCTTTCAAAACATTCTTTATAAGGTTTGAAGATTATTTTTAATAAAATGGGTTTCAAAAGGTATTATGTTTTTATGGAAAAATTTAAAAGGACAGAGGATAATTTCCTCATGAAATGTTTTTAAAAGATATTTCCAAATTATTTTCCATCTATGATGACATTATTCGGTGTTACTCAAGAATTTCTATGGAATTTATTCTATTAATGAATTAATAATTTTTCTCTAAATGGTTGATATTTATATGGAATGAGGATAATGAAACTAATTTATCATTAATGGTTTACATATTTTTGAAACCCACTTTATTATGATAAAATTATTATAA
Organism: Viscum album; assembly: GCA_963277665.1. Lineage (NCBI taxonomy): Eukaryota > Viridiplantae > Streptophyta > Magnoliopsida > Santalales > Viscaceae > Viscum > Viscum album. The sequence goes on along the minus strand of OY728157.1, from coordinate 445,768,638 downwards.
AACCTATAACTTCTTTCAAAAGTTATTATAAGATTACAATTTTATTATACCAATTTCATTTCATGGTTAATGATATGATGGTTTAGTATTTCGTTCCACATGTATGTATGATTTCAATATGATAGGTGTATTACCTAGATTTCCCTCCAATTCATTAGGTAAATATTTATATATCATTAGATATACTAATATGGTATTGGGGGTCATACTTGACAACTAAGATGTCCATGGGAGTGAATAATGACTTCCAATATGGTATGATGAGTGAACTAATGCTACTAATATGGTTGTGGGAGTGAACCATGACTACCAAGATTGTATGAGGCATGAACTTATGCAACTAATTTGTCCATGGGATTTAGCCATGACTACTAAGATTCTATGGGGAGTTAACCCATACTAAAAAAAGGATTTTGTAGTGATGACTTGAATATCATGTAAACCATATAATATTCATATGTTTTTTCAACAATAATATGTTTTAATACTATGTTATTATTTCGTAGATTATGTTTACTGTTTCCATATGATTCATGTCTTATGTACTTCCATAATGTATACCATGATTATTTTTTATGATCTTTTATATGTATGGTACGATTTATTATTTTCATGATCACCTTCACATACCATATTCACATGTATAGTCTTACATGTTTCCCTTTATTAGCCTTACTCAACTTCTGATCTCACCAATTTTTATGTTTCTATCTTCATGTTATGAAGATGTGTATTATGTTTGATGTGTCTAAGAAGGATTCTAGTCAGGATAAACCTAGTGTGAGATAATTTTTCACATTTATGCACCGTTGTTTATGTTTCCATATTTCTAATGGCACTAGACTAAAATATTAATTGGGAAATAGTTTCTGAAATATATTAAATATTCTAAAAAAGTGATATAATGGTAATGTATGAAAAGAGGGGGTCAACATATTTGGTATCAGATAAAACGGTGAGATAACATTTGGAATGTAGTATGATTAATACTTACAAAGATCCCAAAGTATATTTATAAGGTTTGTTTTTGGGAAGTTTATAAGGATAAGAATATAGATGAGTTAATATATAGGAAAATATCTTGGAATTTTTGTAAAATATAGTTTATGTAGTTTCATAGAAATACCTCCCTACATTAATACTATATGTGGATGTGGATTTAAGAATGTATGTATCTAGGTGTAACACCTCATAAAATATGTTATAGTCCTAAACTGAGGTAATCTAGTACAGGACAACTGTTCTTGCTGCACACCAAGTTTTACACTCCTTAGGGATATGCATTGGGAATTCAGAAATTCTTCATGAATGATCATGATGATTTAAATATGAGTTGGATTTGAATAACCTAGGATAAACCTAGTGTGTCTTTTATTAAGGAATGTGTAATGATTTATACATCCTATAAGTAATTATTTTCATTACTATGTGGCTTTCTTCTATGATTTGTAATGGTCACACTTTGCTTCTAGTTTCAGTCAATAGTGTAAACCAGAATGAACTGTATTAACATTTAATGTGATGAATGATTTGATGATGAGAAGACATGTTGTCAAATCCTTAAAGTGGAGGATTTTATGATCATTCCTAATCAATGTTCATGGTATATGATTAATAATGTTTACCAAAATAGTCTCTTAGTCTCACAAATGAAGAGTATGTACGGGAGATATGAGAGTTCATGTAATGGAGACCATGTAGGAAAGAACATTTTGTTTCCTTTGTGTACAAATGGTGGAAACAATCACCTATGTGAATGTCTTAGCGTAATGATAATATGTTTGGACTATAGAATATAAGGACACAAGTAATGTTATTTCTTCGGAAAAATAAATAATTTGGTTAAAGATATGGATGGGAATATTGGCCTCCCTAAAAAACCATTTAAAGTTATGTGTTTTATGTTTTGTGAAATTGGTCATTATGAAACTAAATGTCCCATGATTAATTCTCATGAATGTAATCAGCAAGGTGGTGTGAGTAATGGTTACATTTCAAATTATTATGAGATTAATGGTTGTATGTGATATGATAGAGGTATTGTGTAATAGAATAAGTTAGACCTGTTAATTAAGAAATGATTAAATTGAATAATAAATGTTTTTAAGTAGTTTGATTAAATACTTATGTCATTTTAGTGGTGAAATATAATTTTTTTTTCAGTTTATTTTTTTCACCACAAATTTATAAGAACATGTTAAATGGTTCCCATTAAACAAAAAAGTGATATAATTGAAAAATGATGTCCTGGAAAAAATTATTACTTGAATGAACATCCTATATATGTTTATTATATTATGATAATTTTGGTTGAATTAATATATGTTGGATATAAGTAAATTGAATGGTAAAGATTACCTAAGAACAAATTAATGACTTCTTAACAAGTAGTTTATGCTATCGTGGATGAAATTTAAAACTTCCTTAATTTATGGAATATTTCCAATAGTTTTTTGGATAAGGAAACATTCATGTTTTCAATATATGTTTTATTGTAATTTAAGACATTACCCTATTTCATGAGAAAATATTATAAGGGTATTCACATGATTGGAATGTGAAATCAAATTTGTACTTTTATATATATCTACAATCAATATTAAGATGATTTTGTGACTTTAATTAAAACGTTTTGGATTTTCATCTTTTATAAGGGCATTATGGTTAAAATATCATGAATGTATTAATTTGATCATTGGAGGATGTATTTATGTACATATTTTGTTTTAAAAACCCTGGTTAAGAGGCTATTTAGTGATTAAACTTATTTCAAGGATGTCCATCATAATAAATTTGGAAATTATATTAGATTTGTTTAGGAAAATTACATTTTATATGTTGAGTGAAAACCAATCAATCCTAAAAAGGACATAGTTCTTAAACCCATTATCAATGGATGATAATGTTTTCACACCTACCACTAGCCTATGTGATGACCATGTTAATGTGTAATTATTTTTCATGAATAATTATTAATGATGAACTAGTTGGGTTACTTTTTATGTTTATAGATTAATGTATTGGCATATTTATTTTGAGGAATTGTTAGAAACAAAAAACAATCTTTTCATTCTTTTATGGGCCTTAAAATTTACTAAAATCATATTTTATCAATTCATTAATTAATTTTAATTTCATGACATCGATTTCATAAAGTAATGGATGACTTACATATAATTAAAATCACTAGAAAAGAATAAATGTTTTATAGAAAAATATAATGTATGAATATTTATTTATATTCATTGTTAGTAAAATAATTAATCATTGTTAGGATAATGAAGAAAAATGTATTTACTAATAAATTCATTTTTATTGAACTGATAAATTTTTAAATCATCACCGATTTATGAATTTGAGGCCTTCACCTTTTTAATGATCATTCACTTGTTTGTGATTGATGACATAAATTACCCATATAAATATTTACTCTTTTCATCCTTGTAAAATATTTACTCCCAAAATAAATTCTCCATTATGGAAACCCAGTTATATGTTTGTTTGGGTAACCATTTTTGTTCCAACATTCCCTTTTTTGGGTTGTTTTGGAATTATTTTTTTGATATTGTTTTCTATGAATGAAACATTAAATTATTAAACCACGGATAACCCAGAAAAATTTTGAGGTTGAAATTGATTTTAATGGGAGTATATTTTAAGAAACTGAGATTTTTTGAATTATTTTCTTTAAATTAATTTTGTGTTTTTTTATTACTTTCATTTCACACAACACTAAAAATGTTTTATATTATATTAAAGCACAATGTTTTGATTACATTTTATACTACACCAAGATAATCATGCACTAGAAAAATCTAAGTTTTAGATTTCTATAAACGGAACACCGAGGTTAGCTTTTGTGACATGCAACAATGACTATCCTCAATGTCTCGCATAAAATGCACGACCATGTATTACAAATCAATAATGATATTATTAAAATGATATTATTTAATTTAATAAGATATAAAATTTCTATTAAATTATATGTTATGAATAGTATTAAAAAATTAATGAAAATATACGGTTTACACAAATATAATATGATTTCATATGTCACTAATCAATTAGAAAATAATATAAAAATAGATGTAATGTAATGAAAAATTATAATATTTGTATTGTAAAAAAGTTGTTTTGCCTTTTTAATTTAAATTAGTTACAATTAATGAGTGAAATTAATGTAATATAAATGTTATATATTCAATAAAATATTTTTAATATTTATCCAATATATTTGATAGACATAAGATAAGAAACAACCCAATTTTATGCTTACAAACATATTTATTTTTATTAAGGTATTTTTACATCCTTTTTGATGAAGAAACCATTTTAAATCCCATTTTTGGAACTTTTATATATTTATTATGAAAATATAAACTTCATATATTAAATTGGAATGTAATAATTTGTGTAATGGACTAGCCCTTCATGGTCCATTATTTTACAAATTTCCAAATCCTAAGGCTGGCGTCTCGGTAGCAGGATGTCATTATGGTGTGCGATCGATCGGCGTGACTTGATCGGTGTGTCACCGATCGGTGCGACCTATCCCTGCGACGGATCGGCGTGACACTATCGCTGTGTCACCGATCGGTATGACATGATCTGTGTGACATGATCGTCTTGTCACCGATCGGTGTGACCGATCAGTGTGACATGATAAACATGACACTATCGGTGTGTCATCGATCGGTGTCACACTGATCGGCGTGACACGGTCGGTGTGACACGATCGACATGTCACCGATCGGTGTGACCGATAAGCGTGACACGATCATTGAGTCCCCGATCGGTGAGACCGATCGGCATGACACAATTGGTGTGTCCATGATCGGTGCAACCAATCAACGTGAAACGGTTGGTTTCTCACCGATCGGTGCGACATGATCGGTGTCACCCAACCTTATCGAGTTTTTATTCTACAGTTATTCTCATAGTGGTGCTTTTAACCTTTTTTGGGAAGTGGTTCAATGCCGTTTTTAGCTCTATAATCAATTTTGAAATTCTTAAGAGTGTGGTGACCATCAACGGACTCGGCTGTGTGTCCGCGTAACATTCCCCACAGTTTATATAAAATCTTTTAAAGTAACAGTTGTTACCACCTTTTCCTAATAAGAGTTATTAAATAAAAATTAATTAAGTCATGTGTAACCACCCAACCGCGTGGTGAAACAAAGATCCGACATTAAATTCATTCAAATTTACATATCCCATAACAATAGCATCTCATCCTTATATCTTACGAGAATTCCTCCTTCTTTCTCTTGGATGGTTTCCATTTCTTCCTGGTGCGTTTGGAGTTACCCTTCTCGAAGCAAGTGGTGTGCCTACACCAAAGCCTTTCTTTTCACCTTTGGAGCCCCCGAAGTTCCCCCCTACATGTCGCACATCCCCAGTTCTTGGCACGTGGAGAAGAACATTGATCCTCGATCAACCAATTAGGGATTTTATTTTGTCTCTCCTTACTATGTATCATGCGGGGTGGGTACGCTATTACTTTTGTGGGAGTGGATTAAACCAAACCGTAACAATGATAATAAATATAATGTTAAAAAATGATGGGGTGCGTTTGACAACTCTGATGTACTCTTTTATAATTCCTGTATATTGTGAACTGTATGGGATTATGCTCATTAAAAATCATTGTTGTTGGTGGTCATTCCTTGCACACTAATGGAATGTTGTCTCCTGTGATGATTAAATAATTTTAATATGGAAATTATTTAATCACCTATTCTAGGTTGGTTAAATGGATACCCAGTGAACATCAATCATTGTGTGGTCACACCGGTTAACCAACAGAAATAAGAACATAATGAATGATGTTCTTGAAACTAGATGTTTCCTTACTCTATTTTGATAGTAGGTGTGTTGTTCTATTAAATACTAATGGGGTGATGTGGATGGGGATGGGATCATCTATTGTTGTACGTTTATGGGTTGTGAATCTGAAGCTGTGTGGGGTTGTATCTTGAGGCCTGGATGGTTCCAGTACTTTGAGGGATCTCACTGATCCCTTTGTTTCTATGACATCAAAAGAGAACCGGTTGTGAATGCTTAAATTTCTGTTTGGCTTTTTCTCTTTCTCTAGATTGTAGGTATGTCAGTTAGTTGACAAAAAATGTATATTTCACTTAAATGGGATCACTTTAACATGAAAACAATTATGGGTTAAATGGGGAATTGGTTTTGGGAATGAGTTGTGACTCGGCCATGAGTGATGTTCCTTTCTTTTATGAATGAATAGTAACAAGGGTCTTTTTTCATTGGTTGGGTTTGGAAAAACTAGGTTCTGATGAGTTATTGTTACCTATACATATATTTTTATGTTTTATGTTTCTTATTCGTGCCCCATCCAATTTGAGCACTCAGTGCCGAACACCCCCATTTCACGGGGGAGGGTGTTTTCCCCAACACTCCAATTAGTGGCTGGTTATTAGCTCCTTTTCTGCTCCATTCCCGAATAGCCCCAGACTCTTTGGGTAGGCTCAGATAGCGTGATGTCCATTATAGCCCAAGATTCCCTGGGCGAGGTAGTTGTGGTGGTTGGCCTAGGTTTGTGCGGGCAGGTTGTTTCCCAAGAATATTCGGGATAAGTCATGGTGTCTCCTGGCGTGGCAGTAGTTATTGTGGCCCAGGTGTTTGTGGGCATGGTTATAGGTGGTGTTGTTGCCCAGGTGTTTGTAGGCATGATGTGTGGTAGTGATGGCCCAGGTTTCTGTAGGTGAGGAGTGGTAGTGAGACTGTAGTGAGAATGGTGGGAGAGGTTCGATGCATAGGATGTCTTTAATAACCAGTGGGAATGTGGCGTGGGGTACCCAAATATCGATGTTATATTACTATACATTATGGGACTTTCATTATTTAGGGATTGAGCCTTGTTGAGGCTTGGATGGATAGTTTTCCTTTCTAGATTCATTGGTTATATATTTTCTCGCATGGAATTAGAATGCATCCCCACTTGTGCACGAGAGTATTTGGTTTTCCATACTGAGTATACTTGTATGCTCACTTTACACATATAAAACTACATTAAGGTTTCTAGGAGGACTATAGTGACTGTGCAGGGCCATACTAGCTCAGATGTTGGGAAAATTTCTGTTGCTATTTTCCTTCTTTTGTAACTTCTTTTGGGGGTTTCTTTTACTTTTGGTTCAATTACTTTTGTAACATGCATATGGTAATGGTTTTCTTTTTCTTTACATTCATCCCCCAGTTTTGATGTTGTGGGATTTACTATTTTATCTCCCAATCCTAACCAAGAAAAAGGGTAATGCCTTCCATCATGTGTGTGATTCTATACCCTTGGTGATATTCGCAACTCCAGGACCTATTGAAGGCGGGTCTTGGGGGGTCACTATCTCTCCTTCAACTTGAAGAAGGAAGGGTCTGGCAATCTGATGTCCCTTCTCTAATCTCGGTGAAGGCGTGTCATGACAGAATGGTATCAGAGGCAGGTTGATAGATAGGATGGAGTCTGGGTTTAGGAACAGTGAGGATTGCATGGGATTTTAGGGCAACAGTGTTGGTTAATCTTGGTGAATGAAATAGTCCAGGGAAGACCAGCTAGGAAATGGGATTTTAGGCCCCTTTGTGATCCGATGCAGGGACTCTGGGCCTACCGAACGACCAAGTGAGGCTGCACTGATTGCAGGGTAGAGACCCTAGGGAAGGTACATGCATCATAATGAATTTTGTTCTTATGTAGAATGGGTATTTTTGTATTTAAAATGAATAATAAGTCTATGAAAATTTAAAGGAAATATTTTACACTACTCGATCTTAGGAATTACTTGTTTACCTTGCAGCAATGGAACCTCAATGAAGACCACGAGTAGTGCAGGTGATCGAGGCATAGGTGGTTGACTTGGATGATCGACAGAGGGATGACCGAGAGGAGGAGGACGATAAGTTCTAGAAGACACTTCGTGCCTTTTGCGACAGACCCTCGTGATGTACGAGGGCATCATCTCTGACGTGGAGACAGAGAGATGTCTAGACGAGCTGGTGATAGCTTTCAGCATGATCCGGGATCTGATGGAGTTCTGGGTTCTTCTGGATGTAAGACAGATGCAGGGAGCAACGTGTCAGTGGCGGATGGTTTATCTTTGGTAGAAGAGGGAGGCTGAGGTTACATGGACTGACTTCGAGAGGGAGTTCCAAGCGGAATTCTCTCTTCCACGATGAAGTCTGAGAAGAGGTAGGAACTACTATGTCTCCTGCAAAGGAGTATGTTAGTAAGAGATTTGGGGATCATTTTCAAGGATCTCCTTCTCTTTTCTCCTGACCTCTTTTCAGATGAGGAGTCTTGGGAGAGACATTTGGAGGAGGCACATCAAACTTCTCTACAGTATGCTGTTACTTCCTTCACCCAACCGACGTTCTTTGAGGTCCAGAAGAAGGATGAAGTAGTAGAGAGGATGCACATATAGGGAGGTGTACCACGAGAGGGAATCCATTTGGGCTCGTCGAAGTGTAAGGTTGTCAGCATCATGCTTCCAGTATCAAGGCCCTCTAGGTTTCCCCCAGTAGGAAGCAATCCTCAGTAGTTCTAGTTTCGATCTCCTGGCTCTCACCCTTTACTTTCGGGTCCAGGGCTGAGATTATTTATCTGTGGAAGCCATCAACACCTTCAGAATCAGTGCCCGAATAGAGTGTAATATGGCGTGGGTGGGCAGGTTCATCACCCGCCCCAGCCGCAGTAGTTTCTAGCCAGGCCCTTTTAGCTGCAGTAGTAGGGACAGCAAGCTCCCGCTCCTCTAAGGGTAGACGTCGCAAGAGGAGGCCGACCTGAGGTCTCTCTTCAGGGACCTCGACCAGGGCGTGGTCGGGGAGTTGGCCGACAGACGAGGGGCAGGGGAGCTTGGCATGGGCAGTTACACGGCATAGAGGCAGTAACTCTAGTAGGGCCAGAAGTCGTTCGAGGTATGATAAGTTTTTTTAGTACTCCCTCATATGCCTTGTTCAATACAAGGGCTTCACACTCCTTTGTTACACCTAGTCTTGTCTGTGCTATGGGTTTAGAAGATGAGAGAATTCCAGTGCCCCTGATGCAAAGCATGCTATTCAGAGGTTAGACCAACTTGTCTTATGTTTTTCGAAGGTGTAGACTGATGATATGGCCACATAAATCTATCATGGGTCTTCTAATATTGTAGATACATCCCTATGATGTCATCCGAGTCATTGAATAGATGTTCATTGTATGTGCCATCATTTACTACTTTTGTGGAAGGGGTATGTTTTCAGATTTTGGTGGATAACTTGTAACATTCATTGTCAAGCAGGTTTTCCAGAAAAGTAGCAGGCGAGTAGATCCCCACCATTCCTGGTTAGTTGAACTATCAGTGGAGTCGGTGTATGCATAAATGGTGGAAGTCCCAGGGATCATTAGTGAGTATATGGACTTCTTCCATGATGAGGTGGCTACTCTACCCCCTCAATGTGATGTTGATTTCAGGATAGACTTTCATCCTGGTGCCCGTCTGATTTCGATGGGTCTCTACTAGATGAAACCTTATGAGTTGCGGGTGTTGCAGATTTAGATTGAAGATCTAATGAAGAATGGTTTTGTTCGACCAAGTTTGTCACCATGGGGTGCTCCATTCTAATTTGCAACGAAGGCTGATGGTGGAATCAGGCTGTGCATAGACTACCAGAGACTGAATCAGGTAACGGTCAAGAACCTTTACCCTCTCCTGAAGATAGATGACCTTTTTGACCTGTTAAAAGGGGTAGGGTGGTTCTCCAAGATTGAACTGCAGTTTGGATATCACCAGCTAAGGGTGAAAGAGGGTGACATCTCGAAGACTGCCTTCAGGTGAAGATATGAGAAATTTGTGTTTGTAGTCATTCCATTCAGCATTACAAATGCACCAGCTATGTTTATGGGGATCATGAACTCCGTCTTCTGAGAATACCTGTATCTGTTCATAGCTGTGTTTTTTGATGACATCCTGATTTACTCAATATTAGAGGAGGATCACACTGAACGCCGCAGAACGGTTTTTGATGTCCCCCGACAATACCCACTCTTTGGGAAATTTTCTATGTGCAAGTTCCGGACATGAGAAGTGAACTTCCTTGGGAACATGGTGTCCGAGCAGTAAATAGTGGTGGAACCATCAAAGGTATAAGTGGTAGTTTCTTGGGCACTGCCCACGAACGTGGAAAATGTTCGTAGTTTCCTTGGACTAGAAGGATACTATCGGAGGTTTGTGCCCAACTTCTCCCGAGTTGTATCACCTTTAACATCTTTGACCAAGAAGGACCCGACTTTTGTGTGGAATGGGAATTGTGAGGAAGCCTTCAGATATTTGAAGAAAAAGTTATTAAGTGCCCTAGTGATGAGGTTTCCAGAAGAAGGGGCTGTGTATGAGGTGTTCTGTGATGCTTCAGGACAATGCCTGAGGTGTGTGATGATGCAACGACAAGGTGTGATCTCATATGGGTCTAGATAGTTACGTCCTCATGAGAGTAATTATGCCACACATGATATAGAGCATGCATTGGTCGTGTACACACTAAATTTGTGGTAGTATTACCTCATCATGGGGCGCTTCATGGTCTTCACGGATCAAAAAATCTTGATGTATATTTTCTCCCAACGGGACCGGAAATTACGGTAGTGAAGGTGGATGGAGTTCCTTTAGGAATACGACTTCGAGATTTCTTAAACCTATGGAAAAGGGAATTTGGTGGCCGATGCCTTGAGCAGGAAGTCACAGAGGGATGCGGTTTGAGAGTCGACAGATGCTTGGAAGACGATGGAGGAGTTGGATTCCCTTCACCTAGATGCGAGGGTGGATGATGGTATAGGTTGCCTGTATCAGATGACAGTACAATCATCTCTGTTACGACATGTAGAGGACTCTCAATAGAGAGACTTAGAGAGTTAAGTGATGTGTGATCGGGATAACAAAGGTGATGCTTCAGAATAAGGGTTGGAGGATGTTCATAATCAGATTCTATTCAGTGGGAAGATGTTTTTCCCTGAGGAGATACATGAAAGGGTTCTTGGTGAGTTCCACAACTCACCCCTAGCTGTGAACCCAGGAGTTCCCTAGATTTACCAAGGTCTAAGGAGTCAGTTTTGGTGGCCCGGGGTAAAGCAGGTGGTGGCGGAGTTCATGGCCACATGCCTTGTGTGTCAGCAGGTGAAGGCTGAACATCGTGTTCTAGGTGGTCTGTTACAACCTTTAGATGTCCCCGTGTAGAAGTGGGACGACATCTCAATATATTTCTTCACACGGATACCCAAGGTTCAATGCGGTTGTGATGCTATCTGGGTAGTGGTAGGCCGGTTGATGATGTTGGCTCACTTTCTAGCATTAAAGGAGCCGGGTGCAGTGGATGGCTTATCACAGAGATAAATGGACGAGGTGGTGTAGTTTCATGGAGTTCCGAGTTCCATAGTATTTTATTGGGATGCACGGTTTACCTAACGAATCTAGAAAGGATTTCAACATGCTTTGGTCAACCAGCTACATCTTAGCAGTGATTTTCACCCCCAGAAAGATGGAAAGACAGAGCTCACCATCTAGAAAATGGAGGATATGCTACGGGCATGTATTCTAGACATTGGGGATCATGGGTGCGAAACTTGCCTCTGGTAGATTTTTCCTACAATAATAGCTATCACTATACCATTTTCATGGCGTCGTTCGAAGCTTTGTACGGGAGGCCATGTCGCTTGCCCGTGTGTTGGACCGAGGGTGGGGAAGTAGGAGTTCTTGGCCTGAAGGTGGTGTAGATCACGACAAAGAAGGTTCAGCTTATACGGGATAGGATGAAGGCTTCTCAGGACTAGAAGAAGTCATATGCCGATAATAGGAGGATACCCTTGGAGTTCGGGGTTGGGGACCATGTATTCTTGAAGGTCTCCCCTTGGAGTGGACAATGGAGGTTCAGCAGGGGGAGTGAGCTTTCTCCAAGGTTCATCGGACCATTCAAATTGTTGCGGCGGGTCAGAGAAGTTCCTTATCAGCTAGTGCTACCACCACCGCTATTGAGAATACCTGATGTATTCCATGTGTCACAACTCTGACAGTATCTACACGACGATTCACACATCCTCGACTGGGGAAAGCTAGACATCGAGGCCGACATGACATTGGTGGAAAGACTAGCAAGGATCGAGGATCGTGGGGAGAGGCAGATACATGGACAGACCATTCCCTTGGTTCTTTTGTTATGGAGGCATGGTGTGATTGAAGAGAGTACCTGGGAATGGGAGGCACATATACGCGCCCAATACCCAGAGCGCTTTTGAGTTTTGTTTTGTTTTGTTTTGTTCTTTTTGTGATGTAATGCCGACCTTGTTAGTTTATGAGGTTTTTTTCCCCTACCTTTTCGAGGGTATGAAAAGTCCTGATATGTGGGGAAGGGAGGACTTGATCCCAAACCAAGACACATTAAGGTGGATGCGATTAAACCCGTGCGGGTGAGTCAGTGACACCCCAATCGGAGAATATCTTGACATGGAAGAAGGAACTCCTGGAACTGTGTGTCGGGGTAATACAGACCATGAGTTCAGTGTGGATGTTTGGGGTGGTTTTTCCCCGAGAGGTATCTTTCGAGGAGGGGTTTTTGAACCCCTATATTCTCTTCAGGTCTAGCTTTGATTCCCAAGGATGAGAATAGTTCTAGGGGTGTCTGATGTAATGGCCCAGACCCTCATGGTCCATCCCTTTGCCAATTTACAAATCCTAAGGGTGGCGCCTTTGTAGCAGGACGTCATTACGGTGTACGACCAATCGGCATGACAAGATCGGTGTTTCACCGATCGGTGTGACCGATAGATGCAACCGATATGCATGACATGATCGGGGTGACACGATCAGAGTGTCACCGATTGGTGTGACCGATTGGTGTCTCTCCGATTGGTATGACACGGTCAGCATGACACGATCGGCGTGTCACCGATCGATGCGACCAATCGACGTGACACAATCGGTGTGTCCTCGATCAGTGTGACCGATCAGCATGACATGATCGGTATGTCACTGATTGGTGTCTCACCTATCAGTGTGACATGATCGGTGTGTCACTGATCGGTGCGACACGATCGGTGTCACCCAAACTTGTTGAGTTTTTCTTCTACAGTTTTTCTTGTAGAACTACATTTAGCCTTTTTTTGGGAAGTGGTTCATGGCCTTTATTAGCCGCATAATCGATGTTTAAATTCTAAATAGTGGGGCGACCCTCAACGGACCTGGCTGTGTGTTCGCGTAATGTTACTCACTATTTATATAAAATAATTAAATGTCACAAATGTTACCATATTTTCCTGATGAGAGTTATTAAATAAAAATTAATTTAGTCATGTGTATCCACCCAACCGCATGGTGAAACCATGATCTGACTTTTAATCTATTCAAATTTCTATATCCCATAACAACGAGATCTCATCACTATATCACATGGGAATTCCTCCTTCTTCCACTTGGATGGTTACCTTTTCTTCCTAGTGCATTTGGAGTTCCCATTCATGAGGAAAGTGGTGCACCTATGCCGAAGCCTTTCTTCTCACCCATGGTTTCCCCGAAGTTCCTCCCCTACAAGTGATGCATCCCCAGTTCTTGGCACATGGAGAAGAACATCGATCCTTGATCAACCAAGTAGGGATTTTCCTTCATCTCTCCTTACTATGTATCATGCATGGGGGGTACGCTACTACTTCTGTGGGAGTGGATGAAACCAAACCTTAACAAAGATAATAAGCATACTTTTAATGAATGATGTGGTTTATTTGAAAATTATGATGTACTCTTTTATAATTGATATATGTTGTGAACATTATGGGATTATTCTCATTGAAAATAATGGCTGTTTTTGGTCTTTCCTTGCGCACTAATAAACCCTTGTCTTCTGTGATGATAAAATAACTATAACATGGAAATTTGTTAATCACCTAAAATTAGTTGGTTAAATGGATACCTTGGGAACATCAATCCTTTTGTGGTAACCCCAGTTAAGCAACAAAAAGAAGAACCTAATAAATGAAGTGCTAGAACGTGGAAGTTTCCATACTTTCTTTTGATAGTAGGTGTGTTGTTAAATTAAATACTTATGGGATGATATAGATGGTGATGGGATCCTCGGTTGAGGTACGATTGTTGGTTGTGAATCAGAAGCCGTGTGGGGCTGTATCTCAAGGCTTGGTTTGGTTCCAGTACTTTGAGGGATCTCACTGATCCCTTTGTTGTTGTGACATCACAAGAGAACTGAGTGTGAATTATTAAATTGTTGTTTGTCTGTTTCTATTTCTCTGGATTGTAGATATGTCATTTAGTTACCTAGTAGTGCCGATTCAACTTAAATGGGATCACTTGAAAATGAAAACAAGAATGGGTTAAATGGGGAATTGGTTTTGGGAAAGAGTTTTGACTCGGCCAAGAGTAATGTGCCTTTCTTTTATGTATGAATAGTAATAAGGGTATTTGTTCTTAGGTTGGATTTGGAAACCCTAGGTTGGGATTATTTCTTCATACCTATACATATATTTTTAGTTTTTATTTTTCTTATTCCCGCCCCACCCATGTTTAGCAATTAGTGCCGAACAACCCCATTTCACGGGGGAGGGTGTTTTGTTCAACACTTATATGAGTGCATGGTTATTAGTTCCTTTTATGCATCCTTTCTTAAATAGCCCAAGAATATTCGGGCAGGCTGTGATGACCTGAGGTCCATTATAGCCCATGATTATTTGGTCAGGGTAGTTGTGGTGGTTGGCCCTGGTGTGTGCGTGTAGGTTGTTTCCCAAGAATCTTGAGGATAGGGACCGGGTGTCTTTGCGTATGGAAGTAGTTATTATGGCTCATATGTTTGAGAGCGTTGTTACGGGTGGTTTTTGTGTCCGAGGTGTTTGTGGGCATGGTTATTGGTGATTTTTGTGGCCCAGGTGTTTGTGGGCGGGTTGTGTGGTAGTGATGGCCCAGGTGTGTGCAGGGGGGTGGCATTGGGATTGCAGTGAGAATGGCGAGAGAAGTTTGATGAATAGGATGTCTTCGATAACTAGTGGGAATGTGGTGCAGGGTACCCAAATATCAATGTGCTATTACTATAAATTACTTGACTTGCGTTATTTAGGGAGTGTGCCTTGGTGATGCTTTGGTGGATAGTTTTACTTGCTAGGTGCTTTGGTTATCTCTTTTCTCATAGGGAATTAGAATGCCTCCCCACATGTTCATGAGAGTATTTGGTTTTCCCTATTGAGTATACTTGTATTCTCACCCTAATCATATAAGAATGACTTTAAAATTTAAAGGAGGACATCAGGGATCGTGCATGGTCATACTAGCTCAGACATTGGCACAATTTTTGTTGCTATTTTATTCTTTTGGTACTTTTTTGGGGGTTTCTTTTCATTTTTTATCATTTACTTTTGTATAATTCATATGGGAATGGTTATCTTTGTCTTTACTTTTACCCCCCGGATTTGGTGTTTCGGGATTTAATATCTTATCTCCCAATCCTAATAAAGAAAAGGGGTAATGCCTTCCATCTTATGTGTGATTCTATACCCTTGGTGCTAGTCGCCACTCTGGGACCTAATGAAGGCGGGTCTCGAGGGTAACTATCTCTCCATCAACTTGAATAAAGTAGGGTCTAGAAATATGCTATCCCTTCTCTCATTATGGTGAATTTGGGTCATGAAAAATGTTTATGGTTATTTTTTTCTATTTTTTTGTGAGGTTTCAATTTTTTATGAATATTGAAAAATACTGAATTTTACTTCAAACTTCTTTTCATATAATCCATTTATAAGTTTAAATTACAGTTTAAAGTGGTTAAAAAGTCTAATTAGATAATATTTTTATGAATAAATAAAATTTTAGACATTATAACCAATTTCTAATTGAAATTGGATATAAAAACATAGAAATGTTTTTATCATTATTACTTAAACACCCTACAATTTCATCCCATCATGGGGATTAAAGTTAAATTAATTTCAACCACTTATGTAAATGGAATTTGGGAAAATGGATTCCATATTTTGAATTCTCATAATTTATACTGTCTAATAAGGTCAATTAAATTTTTTTGACCAAAAACATTATTGATTGTAACTAAATTTACTTACATAAATAAAGGTAAAATTATCTTAACTAAGTACAAAAAATTACAATTAAGACCTAAAATGACATATAATATTGTACAAGATCCACTGGATGACCATATATAGGCCCTATACTCCGTTATATTGAATTGGTTCCATTATTGGATTCATTTGGGATGTGACAATTGGGTATGGAATTCCTTTTTCAAAACATTACAAGAGTCCCACAACACCTAAACTATAAAAGGCCTTTTCACCTCTCACTTATTCAAACCCCTCAAACCACATAGGATACAAATAATTATGATTAAATGTCCTAAAAAAACCCTCCCTTACTCCTTTATATCTCCCATTGTTCGTAAATTCTTCAAAAGAATCCCTTTGTTGAAAACCAAATGGTGTTTCATGATTATGAAATAACACACTCCCTCAAGATCATTTCATTTATTTTCTTTCTCAACCACACCAATTCATATTATTACATGATTATAAAAAAACAATATCTAAAGTATACTAATATGTTTTTATGCAATGAGGTTTACCTACACTTGTACATTCATTCATGTAATGGGTAACGAACATACAGTTTATGTGGACGGTGAACAACCTCCTCACTAAATGATGATTACTCATTTCTTATTTACCAACTATCCTGGATGAAATTATGATGGGAAATCTATTTATATATGTTATATATTTTATTTATTATTGATTTAAAATTATTTAATCCTTTTACCACCCATAGGATTATACGTTCCCTTTTTGTAAATATGATAATTTTGTTTGAAGAAGTGTTGAATATCGCCCCCTGAAAGCGATGTGATTCATTCAAACACTACATATAATATATTAAGTATGAGATTGGTGAAATTATATTTTATATATGATATAATAATGCTAAGTATATATATATATATTTCATTTATCTTCTTTCTTTGATTATGAAAATAAAACAGAAACAATGTTCATGCGTATGTACTGCATACCATCTCCTTGAATGTTGTATTATATTATATACTTATATATTATCTAGATTATAAGAATAAAAATATACTTAATAAAAATTATATTTTTTCAATGATTAAATTCTATAATTCTTGATATGTATAAGGACCAATGATATAACAAATTAAGGCACAAGTGAAGATCAAAGAGAATATTACCCAAAATGAATCCTTAACAAAGGATTGTTAACAAGAGAGTAATATAAGGTAATAATAAAAACATATATTTTATTATAATTAAGAATATGGTTACGTGATAGATTTATTTCAAATTTATATTTATTATAGAATTTTTTTTAATGAATATGATGTGAATAAATAGACAAGTAAAGGAAATATCATCTCAATTTTTCTTTCCTTGAGATACCAACATTATTCACCACCCATTAATTTTTTGTGTTATGTATACTGCCCATAGAATTATTATATGATTATTATAAAAACAATTATGGTTATTTACATCTCTATTTGATTATATTTCTTCCACAGGGATTATATTTTCAAATATACCAGATTGGTTGAATGCATTTGTCTTAATTTTCTTTCATTGAGACACATGCCTAGTTATGTACCTATATTATCACATTAGGTAAATATACATCCTTTTATATTTTATATCATCAATATAACTATTTTTAGGATTATGTAAGATTCATTTAATTCTTTTTCTTACATGTAGAGTATGGTTCAAATATTAAAAGTGGTAAGTGTTTATTAAAACAATCTCATCGATTTTCCGGATTATTTATGTTTATGCTTACATTTATGAAATATTATAAGACATATCTCAAAAAAATTCTTTAATATTATTGTCCTTTAATAATTAATTTTTTATTTCTTTCTTGGTAACATTTCCCTATACAATGTTATATACGATAGTTAGTTAATGTGTTTTATGAAAAGGAGATTTTCCCCAATCATCTGTCAGAAATTTTTGTTCATTACAAATGATGTTTAATAAAAATGGTTTCCATGTATAATATAATATTCTACTATAATATTTAAAATAAATTTTTTACCTTTTATTTCTTTTACCAGTTATTTCAATGGAATCATCATGTCACATTCTAAAAAATACACTTTTCTAACCATTTTTTCATCCAAAAGGAATTTTTTTTAATTCATAAGACATATAGGGATTTTACCACCATTATTTAAATTTTTATTCCTTTTCATGATTAAAATGGTTAATTTTTTATAAATTATTATTAAAATTTATTTTCAATGAAATATTTGTAAAACATTTTCAATCTACTATAATAAGTTTTTAAGGTAAATTCTTTTCAAAAGGTTTTTATAGTTCATTTATATATTTTCAACGAAAATTGGTTTGGAAACAATTTAAAGATCCTTTTATAAATATAAATAGAAAATTGATATCCAATTGTTTTCAATCTCATTTTATACGTTTTCATGAAAAATGGTTTTTATAACATTATAATTATCTTTTTATATATTTATGTACGTAATGGTGTGCCAAATGATTTCAAAAGTTTCATTATAGTATTTAAAATTTATTTTGAATAAAATGGTTTTCAACAAGGTTTTATGTTTTAAAAATATTTTTTCCATGTTGAATGTTAAATGATTCCCATGATATGTTATTTAAAATTTATTTCAACATTATATCCCATCTATTATGACATCCTTTTATTTTTCTCATTACTTTAATGAAAAATTATTTAATGATTCCAATCATATTTTTCTATAAATGGAATATATTTGGATAGAATAATGATTATGATACTCATATCACGTTCACGGGTTATATTATTTTGAAAACTGCTTCTTTTCAAGGGTTACGATTTTGATGAAATTATTATGAAACCTGTCTATTTTTACACCGGTTATCATATGATTACATGTTTATTATACCCATTTAATTGAATATGTTATGATAACAATGTTTATGATTTTTTTCACATGTATGTATGATTTCACTATTATATTGGTCGGACCAATATCTCCCATCAATGGATTGGGTAATGATTTATATCTCATGTGATAGACTAGAATAGTCTTGGGAGTAAACCTTGACTACTTAGATGACAATGGGAGTAAACCAAGTCTACCAAGATTGTATGAGGAGTGAAATCATGCTACTAAGATGGCCATGGGATTGAACCATGGATACTATTATGGAATGGGGAGGGATCTCATAATACTAGGACAAAAATGGGAGTGAACCATGACTACTAAAATGGTATGGGGATGGAACCCATAATACTGAAATGGAATTGGAAGCGATGCCTTCGATACTATGAAAATCATATTGTAACCTCATGTTTTTTCCCAGATTCCATATCATATTCGTATTCATAAATAGATAATGTTCTTTGTTTCCTTATGAATCATGTCTTATGAGCTACAAATATTTATTCTAGGATTCCTATTAATTAACATTAGTATGAATGGTATGATCTTCTTTTTTAGGATCATGTTCCAATACCCCTATGCTCAAGTTTATAATTACATGTCTCTCTTATTTACCCTTACTAAACATCCAATATAACCTATTTTTATGTTTAAATAACCATTTATGAATGTATAAATTGTTTTGGATGTGTCTAAAAGGTTAATAGTCTAGAAGAACCTAGTGAGATATAATCTATCTCTTTTGTGTACCAGTTTTTATGTTTCCATGATTCCAAAGGAACTAAAAAAATACGTTATTTCCGATTTTTTTTGTAATGAATTATGTATTCCATAAATGTGATGTGATGGAAATATATGAAATGATAGGGTAATAATAAAACTCATGTAGGTAGAGAAAAACTAAACCCACAATTCCAAAAAAACATGTGGTTTATACCTAAAATATTCTCCTATATAAATCCAACTAAAATCCATATGAATTCTATAACCATAAATTTCAACACAAGAATGATGAAAAATATGATGAAAATGGTACTGGTTCTACTCTCGTGACAACAAAAATGACTGATCATGTTACCTACCATTTTAGTGACTGATGAATTCAAAAATGGAAGAGGAATAAGTGGTAAACATATCCAAATAATCATTTATAGAGAACCGAAATTCATATAGAGATTATAATACCATTTAATAAAGAATATTATAAATCATTTTCATTATAATGGAGCTTTAGACCGGTACTTCATCAAACCCATCTTTGTAGGAAAACAAATCATAATATGTTCATTATCAAGAAGCCCAACTATCGCTCATTCTTAAAAATCCCTTGCATCAAAAACCAATCTTTCAAATAGATACAGTTAATGAAATAGTTGAATGAAATGGGAATAAAATGTTAGGTCTAAGAGGGATGAGGCCTCATTGAATCCTAATGGTGAAGGTGAGTGTTTTGGGTGACCTTAAAATAAGTTCAGGACTTTAGGGAAGAGAGAAATTAGGAGAAATAGGGTAAGGATTCTGGGCTATTGAGGGGATAAAAAGAGTACAGACAAGTCTCTTTAGTATAAAATAAAGGTCCCTCCCCCTCTATATGGGGAGGGACCAGAGCATCAGCCATAATTGATTAGGTCAATCCGGAGAGAAAGTGCTCACCCTAACTCTCGAGCTCCCAATTTTTTCAAACAATATATTTTAAAAAATAATATGATATATAAAAATACTTAAATTTGGTCAAGAAAATGGTTTCCAATGTTTTATGTTATTCTTATAGCCCTGTGATGTTATAAAATATAATATATTAAAAAAAATATTTAACAATATTCACTTAAAAATAAATTACTTTATAAAAATAAAAATAATAATCTGAATAAAATATGACCATAATGTATCCAAAAATAATATTAATATTTTCAAATGAAATTTATAAAACACTTTAATTTAATATTTAAATAAAGAACCCATATATAATGAAAAAAGGATTATATTGGTTATCTGATTTTAAAAGTATAATTATTCTTTATTTATTTTTATTTTCTTGAAATATTAATATTGATAGGTTAAAAATTTAATTATTTTATGTATATTAATTTCTAAATGTGATATAGGTTCATTTTAATATAGGAACTCAAAAAAAGTTTTAAAATTAAAATTGATTTTATATTAATATTCTTATTTGATTTTATAGATAAAAACTAAAAATTGATATCATACTAATTTCTACCAACAATAAACCTAATAACCTCTACCAATGATATTAGGATAAGATCATAGGTAGTGGAAGCCACGAGTATTGTTTATGCTAAAAAGGATTTCACTATTAGTTCTACAAGATTAAGCTCTTCCCAAAAGTTATTTATTTGAAGTCATAATTGCACCAGTTTGGGTTGATATTTTTCTATGGAAAACCCTAACAAATCTAACTCACATCCATACTCGGAAATACGAGATTCATATCAACACACTAACTTATGAATTATATTCCTTCTTAATTGCCTTATTAATATTATGATGCGCTAAGATCCATTTATAAAAGATATGTTAACAAATAAGTTTTAATGGTCAAAATTAATATTAAAATTATATAATGGTCATTTTATATTATTTTAATTGTTTATAGTCTGTGAAACATAATATTTATTATATAATCTATTTTTAGTTAAATTATAAATAAATCTTAGTTTGTTACACTATACCACCCTTAAATAAATTAAATCCTCAATATTAAAATTATCATTTACTTGATGGAATAGTTTAATGGGGTGAAAATATTTATGTTCTTGGAGATATTATCATTAATGATGTATGACACCAAATATCATACATAAGAATAGAAAATATTTATTTTCCCTAACCGTTTCAGTGAAATGTATCTTATAACTATTTATTATGGTGCCTGTAAAGATTTAGTTTTATTCTTTGATATTTATTGTTGGAATCGCACAAGTATATTGGAAAAATTATATTAGAATATTTTTTCCACCTTAAAGAAATTAATGGGAATTCAAAGTGAAGATATCCATTATATTTAAAAAATTAATGGTGGACATTATAATGTCTGATTAGCCACTGTTAGAGGATAATATTCATTGCTAATATATGTAGTTTTCATGTGCCTTGCTATTCATAAATACCATTTTAGTGCATTTTACATTTTGAACACTCATTCTCATCATTTGTGCACTTCATGCCTAATGTGCACCAATTTAGGCCCAATGTTTCATCTAATTTTAAAGAATGTAACTATCCATGTTTTAATTTGATATTCACTTAATTATGAACATTTTTTATTCAGGGATCAATGGATTATTAATAAAGTATGAGGGAGATATTTGGCGATTAAAGGAAACAATTCTGGAGAAGGCAGATTGTATATCATCCCACTGATCGGACTATGGGGCCCACAATACAGGCCCAATGAAGCCCAAAATTTATTGAAGGATAGAAAAAATATAGGGGAACAAATAATTCTTCTGGAGCTAGTGCTAATTCGTCCTCAATGGTGGTGATCAAGGCGGCCCAAGTTGAAGATTTAATTTTGGGCCAGAGTCTGCGGCCCAGAAAAACAGCCCACCATTTCAATTATATCTCCCGAACCACAAATTATTTTGGGCTGAAATTTTACAGGCTGTTATGGGACATCCGGGGCTTTATTTAAGTCTTCTAGGGACCACTCCAATTCGGCCTTCTAGAAGGTCCTTTAGGCGCGTCTTTCCGGTGGATGCAAGCTGGCTGCAACTTCGGGGCAAGAAGTGGAAAAGTCTCTCATCATTAATGTTCCACCCACCTTTTCCCAACATAATTAATTCAAAGCACATGGGATGTTGGGAGCTCGGCCAAGGCTTAATTTTTTCCTATTTAAGGCAGTAGTGGTTATGGATTTGGGGAGGTTGGATGCTTTCTTTTCATTGTAATGTTATTATGCCAATTTGCCTTTGTAATGTTCTTCCTTCTCATGTAAGTTGTTCGAATCACCTTAGTCTTCAATAAAAGTTCTTCCTCTTCTCTTGTTCTGTTCTTATCCTTATCACCTTGATACCGTTTCCCCAAGGTGTGAATTTATTCACACCAAACCTTGTTATTTTGTTCACACAACGGTGGAGTGATTGTTATTTTTGTTATTTTTACTTCTTCAATTCCACCCTCATAAGTCTACCTTCCGCTTCCGTTGAGAACTTGTAATCAATGGAGGGATAGCTCTTTTATGGGTTGATCCAAGGGAGTAGAAAGGGGCTGGATTGAATGTTATTTCTCATGCCCTAAATGTTATTAATTTCTTTTAATTGAGTTTCTTTCATTCAATGATTTTTATTCTTCCTCTTCCTTATTGAATTTATTCACCCCACTTTCATGTGCTAATTACATCCTTTACCTTGGAGTGCTCATGAAAATGATCCTACAAGTGTATAGGTGATTATCATATGTTTTGAAGGTGTTTAATCAGTAAGTGATGAGGTTAGTTTGAATTCATTGCATGAATCCTTCTCGAGTTAATGAAATTAAAATTGTAAAAAAAGGGAATTCATTCAATCCACCCCGAGCCATAACCTAGGATCAACTCATTTTCTCTTAATTTGAATTCACATAGATCTTTTAGTTCTTGTTAAAAACAATATAAAATCAACCCAAGTTGGCCACTTCATAGCCAAAAATCCATCTCTTTTTGTTGAGTGTCTAAAGGTTCTTCTTAGGTCTCTGAGGATTCGACAACCCAAGCTACACTACAAGCGACCGCTTGACCCTTAAAACTTGGGTAAATTTGGGCGAGACCAATGTCCATTAAGGTTATTTCAATAAACATAACCATCAAACAAAAAAATGTATTCCTTTATAATAAAATCACTAATTGTTGTTAATGGATGTAATTATAATTCATTATAGATACAATAGGGTTTATAGATCCTAAACACATCCACAAATTTGAGGTGGAGGGTACGTGAAACACAATTACCACAACCCTCTTAATTGATAGTCACTACGTAGATTCATTCATTCTCCGTGGGTAATAGAGGTTTTAGATTAGTACTATACTCAACAATCCTTGGATAATGGAATTGAATTTGATATTTATAGAGTTATCTACAAAAAATACATTGAATTGTCAGTGGATATTGTAGATGATAGTTTTCTTCATTACATAATTATCTGGAACTCTAAATTTTACGTTGAAATATTTATGATCAACGAAATCATTTAACATTAATAAATCATCTTCCATTCCATTTAAAAAAATATTCTCTTGATAATTATTCCCTCGTTTTTGATATAACGTTGGTTGAATATATTTTCTTGCATTATCTTCATAGGTTGAATTTCCTTGTTCCTGCATCTTTCCCTTCATTAGTCCTCATAGGATATCACCTACGGTAACATTGTTTATCATGATTCATGGTTGTATTTTTTTCGATAATAACCATGTTTTCATTATATATCCCATTCCAATGATATTATTTTTTAGTTAATCATTGAATTGTACTTCGCAGCTATGGATAATTCTGTTCCTTTTGGTTCTAACATTCAGTAAATCCAAAAAGGTTTTATATGAAGGAAAAACATTAAACATTTGGATGAATTATCATAATTATAAAAGGAATTAATGATTAAAAACTATTGTTATTTTACATGATCACTTCGTTTTAAAATTATTTATGCTTCAATCAATTTAGTTTTAGTATTACAAAGGTGAATTTATGTTGGGTTATATTAGTATTCTCAATATAATCAATAAAACTAACTAGGAAATCAATACTTAATTGAGGTTCATCATAAGTATTAGATCAACCAAATAATACCTCCAGGGACTATCAAACCAGGTGTGTAGTATTACTCACATTAATCATGTATTGGTTTGATGATAGAGTCAATTCTCAAAAAACCTTTGTAGGGTGATTACACCTAGGTGAATCTATGATATAGCCAATGAAAATTATAGTATTGAGACAATGATATATATCTAGGGAAAATTGTCTTCTAAAGAATTAATAATATTTTAGGATATCATCATATATTTTGAATCATCTCTAGGTATTTCAATAAATTTATATATCTTTGTCACTAAATTTAACAAATATGATCACAAAAATTAAATAATCGATTATCAAAAATAACTAAAATAAATTCCCAAATAACTAAAATAATATTAAAAATAAAAAAACCCTCATCCAATACAAATTGAAGTGACTCGATTTCAAAAATACATAAAAATATAATTATGTAATTTTTTAAACAATACATCTTTTAACAGTCACACAAAACAAGGACCAAAAGGTATATTGTCTTTTAAATTAGATTCATCCACATATTATTTTACTAATCTTGAGAACATATCTCCACAATCATGCTCCTATAGACCATTTTCTAGATATATTAAATAACAAAATCATTTATATATCCTTTGGATTGAAAACATAGGAAATGTGTTCAATCAGAGGCTTAATAAGGTTACGACATAACATGACATGATTGAAAATGTGATAAAGGAATAAATATCATAATAAAAGATCAATGACAATAGATGATAATCATAAAACATTTTAGATTAACATTATATACTTAAAACATAATTAATTAATCATAATAGATATTACCTTGATGAAAACACTTATCTATACTCAAATAATATGTGAGAATTACATAAAAGTGTTGAATACTATAAAAATAAGTCATAATATTTAAGGAAAGACATATTATGGAAACGATATACATCCTGAAAAAATGGAATAAAATGATAAGAAATTGGTATGAGTATAATTACATGATAGAAAACATTAAAATTTAATATTATCCATAATCATTTTCAAACAAATGTGTAAAAACCCATTATATATAGGTCTATATGATCAAATATATTATTCTCATGCATGAAAATGTGAGAGAACACATCATGCCCATACTAATGAAAAAAACCAATATGTCAATACTTGAAAATATGGTGGTATATAATCTCAAACCAATGCACTGGAAGGGAAATATGGGAACCCACCCATAATCATTCATACTTACATGTTCCTCCTAAAATAAATCATCATAATTACTCAAATAACACATGGTAAAAGAATGATATTCGTAAAAATATCACAAAACATAAATATAATTTGTTAAAGGATATAAAAATATAATTTACCATAATTATTTATAACTAAATAATATATAGAGGATAGATTAATAATCACATCATGGGAGATAAAACATTCAGAAAATGTTTTAATGAAAATACAATTCTTTTCATCCAAAAATTTAAACACTGTTAATAAAATGTTATATACTTTTTTGGGGAAACATGATTCATTTTTAAAACCCTATTACAATGATTTTAAAAGAAACTATCCTTAAAAATATAAATGATTTCAAAAAGTGTAATTTAAACTTCCATGAAAATGTTCACCTTAAAAACAATCTGTTATAGTAAAGACATTATAAAGACATAATTTTTTAATAATTGATAGTAAAACAATTAAAAACATATAAATTAAATAACAATATTTAACAGTAGATCTATTAAAAATGGACATAAATATTATCAAAATAAAATTTCGAGTGGATTATTAAAAGTTTTATTTTTAAAGGATAGAAAAAACTTTTGAATATTTTTAAAAACCTTATTGAAAGACATCTTCATTGGAAGTATGGATAATCCTTATTATTAAAATGAATAAAGGGAAAAATTATAATTATAGATAAAAAAATTTGAGTCAATATTGGGTAAAGGATAACATTTGTGGAATGTGAATACATGGACATAGATTTAGAATCGATTAAATGATATTAGAATCATTCTTAATAAAAATTAATTTTCATCAAATAATATTGAATCATCAAGTAGACATAAAAATGAAACAAGATTTTGAAATAAAATAATGTTTAAATAAATAATATCATCATAATAGTATAGAATATATCAATCACTAAAAATCGTAGTCCTATAATATTGATTATTACCAATGGAAATGATTTAACTCATGATAACAAATTTGTTAATGTTTATATTTTTAATCAGTACACCATGAGAGTTATAACCTTAAATTGAAAATTTAATATCATTAAATATATTGGGATAATGATAAATTATTACTATTGGTTAGTTTTTTTACCCTGGAAAAATGAAACATGGTGTATACCTTAAACAAGTCTTAAGGGATTCACATTTGAGACAAAGAAACACTAGCCTTGCTTTATTGGTAAGTTGAATATGATCTAAACTCCAATACATAAAACGTAAATATATTAATATACTATTTAATAACCATATAATTACCAAGAAATATATATCATTGTAATTTATAATGATTATCTATAGAAATAGTAGTTTGTTTTTCATATTTTACCACATGTGGTGTTTATTGTTTTTAGTATTTGTAGTGGTTTTGTATGAGTAGTTTGGGAGGTTTTTATTATTCTAATGTTCATAATTAAAAAATAATTAATGATAATAAAATAGAAGAATTATAATGTTTTATTTTGTTTATGTTTTCTTTCATCGGTAATATTGTATTTATCCCAAAAGTTTTAATCAGTAATGAGCATTTTGTTTTGGTAATTTTCAACATATATATGGTTTTTCATAATTATTATTTTTTGTTTTTTGTGAGTTGTTTTCTGAAAAAAAATTAATAATTTCTTCATATTATACAGTAAATTATGATATCATAATATTTTATTAAATAATTTCATAGCATTGTTCAAGTAGGTTGTCAGACCAACCCAATCCAAAGAATTTCATTTACTCGTTTTGTTAGTATGGTTTTTGACATTTTTATTTTATAATAATATCAATATAAAGAAATAATGATATATACATATTTTATTTTAATTATGGGGAACCATATTTTAATATATTGGAATAAGTAATGAAAAACTAGAGGATGAAATTATTATTTCTGGATACAGTTGTCCACACAGTGCAAGATTTCTGTTTCCCTTACTCTATGTATAAGAGGATTGAAGGTGGATAGTGAAGGATAATTTAATAATCATAAATTCATTGAAAATCATATTTACCCATGAATAACATAATTTAACCCATTCATGGTTGTTGAAATGAAAAACTAAAAGAGTCTCTTAATAGAGGCAGTAATCTGCACTCATGCACTCACATTGATTTTTGATATTCTTAGTTGATGGAAGAGAATAAATAATGGTTTTAACATTATTATAATAACATCTAGACACACTAATAATGTTATTTCTATTATTATAATATACAAACAGTTATTTTAGAAATAATATAATAAGAATTAAATATAAAGAAATATCGGATCACTATGTTGAGACCATGAACATGCCCTCGATAAAGGCCTTATATTTGAGGGACTTATTATAATTTTTCTGACCAAGGGTACTAGGGAATGTAAATTAATTCAAGTAAAGTTTATTTGGGAATGTTTTAAATGAAATTATGAAGTATTGTGAGTGTATTGAAATTGTCTATGTGATCCCCATTTTAAAAGTGAGTAAGGGGGACTTTACTATAGTAATGGTAAGTAAGGTTTACGAATGGCAAGTAATAAATTTTAGGAGAGTTAGGTGAGGTATTGTTAGTAATACATGTTTTTAAGACATTAAAAAAAAATCATATAATCTATAAAGGTAATTTTGATTTTGGAATATTCAAGCAACCCTAGATTAGTCATTTCTCATTACATTCAATTAAAAATTAATCATGTCAATTATTTTATAGGTTAAATATTAATTAGACTACTATATGAAAATAATATTAGTTATTAATATGCAATTGGGCTACATTTATCTTACTTATATATATATATATAATAATATAATTGAAAATTAATATTAAAATCAAAATATATATTGTACTGTATAACTGCTTTTTTAGAGAAATTTACTTTTATTCATTAAGTGTTCATTGATTTATTTAAAATTGATTACCCATTAAACAAGTATTAATTAAATTTTATACCTTATTAAAAATTATTTAAGAGTCTTAATTTTAAATTAATTCATTTAATTATAAAAATAATCAGTAATTAGAAAATTATTATTATATGAAAAATAATTACATCACAAGGATAATTAATATCTAAACTCAGTAACATCATATTAATTCTTAAAAATATTGGGATCCTTATTATATTATTCGTAACCAGTAATTACAAATTTAAATTCCATCGCATTTGATTAAATTGATAAAATCTAATATTTATATACGATTGTATAATGTCATTAAAATATTTTTCAGGAAACTATTACTCATGTACTAAAATATAATTTTCTTATAATTAATATATTAATTTTTAAAATATAATTCACTTCTTAAAACACATATGATTTGTAAAGAAAACTGTTTACTGTGTTCTATGTATTATTATATCCATGTGATGTTATAAAAACTATTTTATTTACAAAAACTATATTTTTCAAAATTCACATAAACATATTATTTTAGAAAAAATTAATTTTAAGATAATATCTCCATGAAAATAAATTTTTTTTTGAGTATTTCAAATTATATGTATTATATTTTATAATTAAGTATTTAAATAAAATATGAAAATATAATAGAAAACTATTCATATAAATAAATATATTTTAAGATGTAAATTATTATTTATTATTATTTATGGTCAATTAATACTAATATTTAATGGATGAATATTTATTTTTTTATTTATATTAATATTTAAAATTTATATAGCTTAATTTTATAATTGGATAAAAAAAGATTGTAATCTTAATCTGTATGTTTTATTAATATGTCCATTCAATTCTATAGATAAAAACGCATGTTGATATTATAAATTTATTTACTCAATGACCCCTTATAAAATTATTTTAACTTTTAAGGGTATGAAAACAGATACTGTAATTATAAGGTATTTTTTCCCTTCAAATGGATTTCACATTGAGTTCTATATGATTATGCTTTTTTATAATAGACTTTATTCAAATTGTAATTTCTCTAGTATGGATAGGGCTTGGTCCAAGAAAAACCACATTATATCTAAAAAAACAACAAATTTTAGTATAAATAATTTTCATTTCATATTAAATATAATTAGTTATAGTTTATATTGTAATATTCATTATAATAATATTAGGTGATTTTTAGTCAAAAGAAAAAAAAGCATTATTTTCAACCAAATTGGGTTTTAATGAAATGTGTGGTTTTATTTAGAAGATTTATTTTCAAATTATATAATTTGAAATTAGAAAAATGAACTTAATTTCTCAAAACATAATTTCAATGTTTTCTTCGGTAAATTTTTTTACAATTCTTTGAAAATACTTATATTTCAATGAATATTGAAAAATTCCGATTTTTATTGAAAACTAACATTTAATTTAAATTATTTAAAAACTAAGAATATATTTTTTGTTTAGTTTTGAATATTTATTAATTATTTTTTATTAATAGTAATAAAATAAATGTAATTTTAATCAACATTATACATAAATTAGTATATACAATCTTTACGCATAAAATGATTATTTTCTAAAAAACAACATTCAATTATTTGTTTGGATTAATTTTAAATTAAATTATTAAAATTTTGTTATTTTAATTAAAAAAAAGAATCCATATTTCATATCAAAAATATTAATTTTTTTTAACAAGTTTGAATTAATTGTTTTCATAATGAATAATAAAAATAATAATAAATTATTACAATAGTAAATGTTAAAACACATTTGGGGGAGGGGTTTAAACTATAATAATAAGGGTTAACATTGCCTAAAAACTTGTCTAAATCATATTTTATGGCCTCATTTAAAAAATATATCATATCAAGTTCATAAATAGTGAATTCTTTATCCATTTAACTTGACTAATACTTTTTGTATTTTCTTCATGTTTTTATAAATTTCAAGTATGCCATATCCCCCCTTATAAAAGGATACCTCCCATCCTCTCAAATCCAAACATAATGATTCTTTTGGATTACAAAATATCTTCTAAAATACCTTCCAAACATCCCTTTCCCACATCTTAGATGCCTTGATCAGATAAGAAAACCATCATAGGATAGATTTAGGTATAAATATAAAGTGTTTTTCCGAAATGATGATATACATAATATATGTGGAGAGTTATACATTAAGTAGGGGATAATTTATCTTGAAACATAATTTTAAATGTATTAAAGATTATATTTTCAAATATTTTTATTCCATATTAATATTATTAAAATAATTTTATTGTTTTACTTTATATGTACTTAAATGAATTATAAAGGGCATTTTAGATCGCATGATTTTCATCCAATGGTTTTCAAAAGGAATCCATTTATTAATTCTATATGAAATATTTGATAGTGGAAAAAATTAAAGTAAAATTTTAATTTATATTATGTCAATATAATTTTTCGATTCCCTAACCATTATTTTCTACTCGGATTCTTTTACTAGATTATTTGTTTTTCAATAAAAATCAAACTTTCACTTTGTTTATAATAAATTTGAAAAGTATTTAAATTGTAATTGATATTTCAATATACATTAATTTTTTATTTTTAGTGAGATAATATTTTTATGATTGTGATGATGGAAATGAATGATTTCATATTTCATTATTATATTACGTTTTATGGAAACTATTTATAATTATGGGGAGATTGATATAGCTCATGATAATGGATCCGCCAGATATAGCTCACGATGAAAGGTAGCACTATATTGGTTAGAGGTACAGTGTTAACCAATTATATATATATATACTTTTAGAACTTTTAAATTTATTGTGTAATGTATTTTATATGTAAGAGAGACTATAAGAATGATTTGAAAATGATGTCCTCAGTTACCTACATGATTTATATTTTCCTTCGATACATTTTTATAATAATATTATGAATTCAAAAGGAAAAATAATGATAATATGTTTAAATAAAAGGTTATTATACTTACTTAAGTGTGAAATGTTTAAATTTTTGATAAATATTTCAGAAGTTTTTTCATGAATGAAAAAAACCATTCTGTGTTTTATTTTTCCATTCTAATTTATTATAAAATTTATTACAAAAATCTTTGGGAAGTGATTATGACTTTATGAATAAGAAAATGTTTATTTAGAGTTTAATTATTCTTCTTTAAAATGACATTTTTTGGATTATCCATGAACTAACATCTTTCAGATTTTATTTTAATATGTTTATTATTTGTATTTTTATGTTCATCGAAAATTTTAATCCTTTTTT
The DNA here is from genome assembly GCA_963277665.1 of Viscum album. Lineage (NCBI taxonomy): Eukaryota > Viridiplantae > Streptophyta > Magnoliopsida > Santalales > Viscaceae > Viscum > Viscum album. Next base: position 445,736,542 of record OY728157.1, on the reverse strand, counting down.
TTACATTTTTAAGGACCATTATTGAGAAATATGAAATTAAGATAAATTTTCTGAATATATATCCTAAAAATTGTCATATTTTAAAATATTTATATTGTGGAAAAATTGATTCGGAGTTGAAGGGTCCACTTTGAGATGTAATACTTTTTTATTTAAGGGTGATTACACAATTAATTAAAAATATAAACTTAAAAGTTATTCAATAATGAAATAAAATTAAATATAGTCGAAATAATGAATTTTAAAAATTGATTAAGCATGGTCCTTACATTACCTCCCTTACAAACTCCAAAAAATGGGATTCAAATGTGTAGAATTAGTCGGTGCCCTAGACCCAACAATGTAGTACTTTTGATTACTGTATCATGTGTACAGTTAGACATGCATGATGATATCTTACAATTATAGTGCAGACTATTCTGCGTCCACTATAATAATGGTAATGTCCAGTAGTTAATTTTTTTTTGTCAAGAGGCTGTAGTAGATCCCAGGATCTAATGAGAACCTAGAGAAAAAATGATACTGATTTTAAATATTTTTTCTATAGTCTAGATACATCTTACTGACTAGACATAGTTGATGTATGACTATCAAGTGCGGGGGGCTCATAAGCATTGAGACTTCTTCTCATGAAGTTCACACTTGGTGATCTCTAGTATTGAGATCATGAGGACAGACCCGTCAATAAGAACACCACATGTTTTCGGTGTCATTGGTTGTTCCTATCTACGGAAATGTGTTTTGGTCCTCTAAATTGAGACCATTACCAATGTATATCATTTCATTATGTATTTTGATGCAAGGTGAAAACCATAGAAGTAATGTTGTGGTGAGGTAGTTTGTGTCGGGTGCGTCGTTATTGGTAAGACGATGGTTGAATGGCCAAGAATGGATTTGTCGCTTCCATGTTTAGGAAGTTGTATATCTCAGGCCTGGTTGATCAGGATGGTGCTGCCTTCATAAGTCTAAGGCCAAAGCAGTAGAAAGACGAATCCATCTGGATAGATCAACAAATAATAAAGCAAGATAAGGACGATGACACAATAGTGCGTCTTGCATTATGAGATATTTAATGACAAATAGACTATAGTACACAGTTAGTGTTCATAGAACGGTAGTCGTTGTCATGAATATCCTTATCTCTTTAGGGAAAATGATGGGTTGCTAAACCCCACTCTTGGTCTGTGAATATTATTCACTACCATTGAGATAAGGGCCTATAGGGTCACACAAAACTGTGTATTCAATACTCCACAACTATTAAGTTGAATAGGTATATGGACATAGTGGGCCCCGCCACAGGGTCTGAGAATTGTCCAAGTTTTAGATCACCAAAAGAATTTAATAAATTCATTAATATTCAAGGTACGAATATTTGGGAGTGAATTTATTTAATGTATTTACGAGTTCAGTAAATACGAGAAAATATTAATCGAACTAATATTATATTAATATTCAAGGTTCGTTTAATATTCAGAGGGATAGTGAGTCGAGTTAAATGTATCAGTTTTATCTTGTAATATTATATATATATATATATTACATGTATGTGATAAAATATTAAATAATATTGGCTCAGTTTAGTCCGTAGAAATTATTTATTTAGAAAACATTGATATTAACGGGGGCCGGGAAACCCTACCTGGTATTTATCAATATGTCTATAAATAAGAGAAGATGCCCTATCCCTTTTATGGGCATATCAGTTTTCATTCATTTATGGAATGAAAATTGAGAGCCTCTCTCCTCCCGCTTCCTAGAGAGAGAAGCTGATGATCCAAGAGCTTGGATCAAGTTCTTCCTCACGCACCGCAAGATCAACAATACGGTGATCGTTAGAACATCGAAGATATCGTTGAATCGTTGAGATAACACCTGGAGTTCGACAATCGGCATTCACATGGTTCATTAGAGCTTGTGTGGATGATCTAGAGGGATCTTGCTTTGGATCCTTCAAGCGATGATCGCCATCAGCTAGCAGTAGTTGACCACGCCTTCAGATTTGAAACGGGTACATTTTCATTTTCATTTAATGCTCTGAATAATCTATATGAGATCCTCGGACCTCTCTACATCTCGGATCATCGGCGACGAAAAGTAGCGTCATTCCGCCAACGAAAAATTTTAAATCCCCGACCCACCGAGTTCCACTACGGGCCCCAGGAAACTAACAGTGTTATCAGAGCAATCGTGTAGATTTACTGAGCCTAGAAAATTAAAATTGAATTAATATTAAGTAGAGGGTTCAAAACTGGTCTCATCTGTTCAAACCACACACTAATTCGATCTCGAATGGCCATGTTACGGTCAATTTAAATTTTCGGATTGGATCGAATATGCGGTTTAATCTCGGATACTATTTTTATTTCATCAAGCAGAACTGATCGTGTTTACATTGGTTCAATGGATATAATTAAAATTGTGAAAATTATAATTTGAAAAATTAAATAATTTCCATAATAATTCTATTATTTTAATAATAATTATTTTATTATTAGAATAATGTAATAATAAAAAATTATTATTCTATTATAATAATTTTATTATTATTTAATTTTATAGTCTATTTAGCCTTTAAAAATTTGGATATGTTGACTTGACTAAATAAAGGGGAAAACAAAGACTTCAAAAGATGACTTGTTTTAAAAAAAACAAGAATAGGGGAGGTCAGCTTTCCGATCAAGCAAAGAAGAAAAAAAAAACAAATGGGGATGGCCAACACGTGGAAACAGGAAAAGAAAAAAAATAAATTGTAGGGAGTCAGATTGGACCCCCCCCTCCCGCACGATGCACTGCAGCGCCACCAGGAGTCCACCCCGGTGCAGCGGACATCCCAGGGGTTGCCGCGCCCCTCTCCCTGAGCCGTGAAAAAGCCGCACCCCCTCTCCTGAGGGCGCCACCCATGTAGGTTGGCCACCGCGCACAGCCCGACACATGCAGCCAGACCTCCCTACCCAAGCCGCCCCTGCCTCCTCTCTGTCATCCTGCCTCCCAGAACGGCTCTCCTCCAGCACATCACCCCTCTCCCACCGGGAACCTGTTCGTCCAGGCCTCCTCCGCTGTTTGCGCCTACTCCAGCCAGACCCGCGCACAGTAAGAGGTTCACCTCTAGCCTGACCTCCCAGGTGACCCGAAGCCTGGTGTAGCACCGCGCCCCGGCCTCCTTTCCGTAACAGCCCCCCAGACACCGCCCGACTCCCTCCTTCCCACCTTCGAGCCTCCTAGACTACTTTTTCCACGAGCAGCTCCGTAGGCGCACCCGAACAGCCCGCTTCCCTCTAAACGCAGCGCAATAGCATAGAGTAGCAGGTGCGCCTCCTAGCAACCTCAGATTACCCGAACCGCTTAGAAACCGCATCGGGCTTACGTTCATCAGTATGGTTCGGTCAGATCGTCGATGCACGGTCAGACCCCCTGGAAGTCGCCCGCCTGGAGGTACCCCTTTTGTCTGTAAGTCTATCCACAAGACAAAATTGGCCCCGAAGCAGTCCGAGTGGACCTGCCCAACCCGGAACAGGTTTGGGAAGATCAGACATGCCCATTTTAGACACAACATTCCCATGCGTGGGTTTCTCCCGACCCAAACATTACATGCAACAGTGTTTTCGGAGGCCGACCAATTTAAAATTAATCAAAAGTAATAAATTTAATTAATTAGATTTTATTATCTAAATTAAATTTATTGAAATTAATTCCTGTTAATTATTATAATATTTGAATAAAAGTAATTCAATTTAGTTATTAAATATAATTAAGTTAAATTAATTTAATTATGGTATTAAAATTTAATTAATTAACTGAACGATGATTAATTAAATTATATTGATTTTTTATTTCATTTAATTTAATTAGATAATCCCTTGTACTTAATTATTGCATTTTAATTTTATCGCGCTTTAATTTAATACCCGATTACTGGTCATGAGCACTGGCTCCGTATGTCTGCTTTTAAAATATTTATTTATTTAATTATTTTAAACTATGTGCGATGTGTGTAATTAATTAAATGAAGGTCTGCACATCGTCTTTGTTTTTGTTTAAAATGTATAAGGGCATGCATGCCCAATTTACCAGATGAAAATTTATACCCATGTTACCCTTGCCTGTGCGCGAGTATCTTTGTACATCGGACGAAGACGATGACCGACGACGACCCTGCAATGATGAGGCGGAGCACATTGATCAAGATGATGCAAGATGACACATGGACTCTGCCAAGATGAGGTGATGCTCCAAATGAGAAGGAGACATACAACACGGGTTGAGATGCATCTAGTGCCATGTTTCGACACAGTTATGATGCCCCTTAGTCCATTTAGATGCTCAAGACCAGTCGGTTAGTAGTTTTATCACTACACATTTATTTATTATTTTATGATTTTTAGAACAGCGGGAAAATACATAAAATAATAGATAATAAAATGCATAATGAAGCGGCATGTGTTTTTCTATTAAAGTTTAGTTGTGAGCACGAAATCATCTACGAACCATTTTAATGGAAATGGATCATATTAATCATGAGAAAACCAATAAAACCCTCAAATAAAATATTAAGTCACAAAAAACCTTCCATCATTCACATTTGAACAAAACCGAGTGTTCGAGGTGTCAGTTCATGCCACAACTAAGGGTACCTCTTACTACTAGGGAGTTCTTATTTGTGTGGTGGGTCAACTTAACTAAAATTGCAGAAAAGATATATCCTTATTTAGTTTTTTGTAATTTTAGATGCAAGCGTTGTGTAAATCATTAAATTATTTTGAAGCTGGGACTTCACTCAACAGATCAAGGAACTGCAAGTTAAAGTAGTTGGCCAGCCAAAAGCCTACCATGGACCCTTCGAGTAGTGGCGTAGCCCTAGCTTGAAGAATATGAGGGAGGTTCAGCGATCCTTGTCACTAGAATACTCAAGTGTATTTCGATTCTAGTACATAGGGTTCCATGAATTCGAAAAATTACTGGGATACATTTAATGATTAACTAATCATTACTGTTACATTAGGTGATCACATAAAAGTAAAATCTGCTAAAGTATATTTGTAGATAAAGGCAAGCAATACCACAATAAAACTATGATAAATATTAGACAAAGTTAATGTCAAAACTTAGAACGAATTTCCTAAATATAGTATAGGTACTTGCGCACATTACCACTACATTGGAAATTCAAGGTGCTTGTTTCCTAACCTGTTAAGCCATCTCAGGAAGCGAGGGTGTAAAGTTGATTTCAGGAGACTCATGAATAATTAATATGATAGTTCTATCATAATGCTATCTTCAACGTATAATGTTAGTTGCAGTCCCTGCATCAAGACTTTCATGATGATCACATGATGTCTCATCTCAAAGATCCTTTCGAGGAGAAAGTGAAGCAATATTTGAATGTGTTGGTCACACTCGGTTTATGTAAAGTGAAAGGTAGTTCAAAATCTTTCTTTCCATCCCATTTCTTATACCTTTTACACACAATTAATCTAGTTTCATTTAAAGGTACAAATGAACCATTTTGATTAATCACTTCATTACTGTTAAGGCAACATTCACCAAGTCTTAAGAATATTGGACATAACTCCATCTTTTTTTGTTATGGTGAATACATTGAATGACAAGGCGAAAAGGCTTATGGAAAGTTACACCAAAAACACCTTCGTCATGTCCTTCAATGAAAGGTGGGTGGTTATTTAACATGAGGTTATTCTCATAACATAATGAAATAAATTCATAGATGTTTAAAAACTTAAATACAAGAAGCATGTACCTGCTTCTCATTCAGTTTATATTCATCAAATAAAGGTATTGTTTTCTCAAACAATTATTGTGTTTTAAAATACAATATTCTTTTCACATATTTTTATTGAAATAAAATAACCAAGTAAGTAGTGAAACAATACAAGAAGTAAAGTGTCTTCTTCAAGCAGCTGAAAAAGGGTGATTCCTAAGTCAGCAGGGAGAAACACATAACTTCTAATTGGCAAATGAATGATTCAAATTGAACAAGTTGTGGAGTATAACCAAAAAAATTTATCTCAAGTTCCCATTTGGACATGATGAGATATTGTTCCATGTTTTGGAGTGAATACTGATTGAATTAACACACTCAACAAATAGTGCACTGCTATTTGAATCAATGGAAATACATGATGAATATAAAATATAAGACCTACCCAGTTGTGGCAATGTGATTCATTGTCATGTATAACTAAAAGCAGAAATCAACTATATACCCAGTATGGTATTTAGGCTCGGCACAACTAAACCCCAATGGTATAATTGACATCTTTAGTTTTGGAAAAGAAACCTTTGGAAATAAAGGTAAGCCACAATGCTTCCAAGGATAGTTCAACATGAGAGTTTCAACTATTCAAAAGAAAGATAGAGGTAAAGATACTTCATAAGATTCATTTAAGTCATTACAGAATGTACCAATGAGGTATAAGTTTAGTCAGAAGATATGAGTTGCTTTGGATCGGCAAGCCGAAGAATATCTTGACCAAGAAATCATCGATCATGATAATGTAGCGTGGAGTAATTCATAAATGCATGTTATCTTATCTACATCACCGTGTTGGCGTTGATAAGAAAAATAAATGATAAAGTCTTACATATTAAAATTGATAAAAAAATATGTTGCGTGGAGAAATTCTGAGACGCCTATGTTACACATCAATGTTATGATGTAAGTTGTATCAATGTTGCAACTTTCAGAAACGTTCATCATATTTCAAAATGAGAATTGCAATTTACAGTGTAATCCCATAACCAATATGCCAACTAAAAAGACAAATGGATATCATATGAGTCATAGTATGATGGAAATAAATTATGTCATAGGACATGTTTAGATTATAAGTGTTTGTTAGGATTTGAAAAAACCTGCATCAAGTTAAACACGTTGTGCATCTAAGATAATTATCCTAACAGTTGCTTAAGATATTACCTAAATCCCTAAGATAGAAAAGATGTAGTCAAGTATTAAACTACATTTATATACAAGGTTGAACGTCTCTATTAGATATAATGGGAGCTGAATTGACTTTGACTTAGTCAATGTTCGAGATGCACAAATGGGTGGCATAAAGAACAAGTTCCATAAGTACATGTGGAATTGTAATGTTCCAGAGACACATACTGGTTATTAAGAATGAAACCATTGTGACGGTATTATATTCTTAGTGGACAGTGATATATTATTAATTAAGAATAATAAATCCTATAATCAAGTAGTGTAAGGAAATGAGCTAAGACTGATAAGCTCCACTAAAATTCAATAATGGATTCAATGCATCAAATTGTAAAGGGGATTATAAATTGAATACTGCGGTCAGTATTCAAATGAAATGATACATGGATGGTACAAGTATGGTACCAATAAGGATCGATTGGTTATACCAAGTCGGTATGCCTAAATCTATTAGAATTCTACTTATCATATCTGAACTTATATGATCATAGTATTGCTCATTGGATGTCAAGATCATATTTCGTGGAAGGTGTCTATACGATGCAACCAGAAAGAGATGATGACATAAAATGACGCCAATAAGGGTTTCAAGTTACAGAAATATAGTAAGCAACATGATCTTAGATCATCCTTTATAAATGAATCTTTTCCTTGTGTTTACCAAAGGATAGTGGGAGAACCAATGTTTTCCAAAAGAAATATGTTCAGAAACATATCGAAGACAGATCAGGATCTTACAATTAGATAAGATCAGGTTAAAAGAAATCCTCCAATGATTGACTTCAAGTAGCAACCAAAGTTTTAGGGAACATGATCCACTCAGGTACATCCAAAGGATTCTTGGGCCTAGTCAATCATACATATAGTGACATTGTATTGAAAAATTACAAGTTAGAACAATTCTAGTTCAGAATTGTTTCTTATATCACATGGCTTAATCTCTCCAGGTTTGCATATCTGGTGCATGTGTAGATATTAATGTTGTGAATTGATACCATATGCTTTAGAGATAGATCAATCACATATTCTATAATATGTAAAATAATTGATACTACCAGGATATAATTTATTATAGGCAGATATAAATTATTTCCAAGAGCTCTATAAGTGATGAACTCAGAACTTTCATCTTGTACTTTGGGAAGTACAAATGATATGTATCTAGAATAAGGAGAAGAAGGTATACTTTTTTTGGTGGGATTCATACTAGTAATATTTAGATCAATTTGATCTAGTATCTCAGTTAAGAAAAGGATATGATCATGTCAATATCATAAAAGATGGTGGTAGCCATATCTACATACACCGAGTAAGTTGCAGCTTCTAATGTAGCGATGAAGTAGTTTTAAATTGAAACGATTTGTTCAAATTCTTGGATTCTCACCTAGTGAGAAAAGTATTATCATAATGAGAATAATGATATTATTACTAGACAAGTTTTCAAGTTTTGAAAATGGACATTTGTAATCTACTCAGTGATACCATATCTTGAGAAGATTTACCCAAGTTGATGAGGTTTCATATAACAGATATTCCACGCAATGAAAATGTGGTAGGTCCAACTGTTAAATCCATTACTCAGTAGAAGCATGGTATTTATCATGTGAGTAGGTAACATGTTCAGTTAGAAAGTTGGTTCTAGTGCAAGTGGGTGTGTTGAATTAGTGGGTTCCCTAGACCCAACTATGTAGTACTTTTGATTATTGTATGATGTGTACATTTTTATATGTGTGATGATATCATACCATTACAGTGAATACTTTTCTGCGTCCACTATAATAATGGTAATGTCCAAAGGGTAATTTTCATTTCTAGAGCTTTTAACAGATTTCAGGCTATAATGAGAACCTCGAGATACAATGACATGGATTTTAAATATATGTTCTATAGTCTAGATTCATCTTAATGACTGGACACAGTAGATTTCTGACTATCAGGTGTTGGGGGCTCATAAGCATTGATACTTCTTCTCATGAAGTTCACACTAGGTGATCTCTAGTAGTGAGATCATGAGGATAAACACGTCAATATGAACACTACATGTTTTAGGTGTCATTGGTAATTCCTATCTATAGACATGTGTATTGGTCTCCGGACTTTAGACCATTACTAATTTATATCATTTAATTACGTACTTTGATTCAAGGAGAAAACAATGGAAGTAATGTTTTGGTGAGGTAGTTTGTGTTGGGTGCGTAGTTAGTGGTATGACGTTGGTTGAATGGTCAAGAAAGGATTTTTCGCTTCCATGTTTAAGAAGATGAATATCTTAGACCTAGTTGATCAGGATGGTGCCGCTTTCATAAGCATTTGGCCAAAGTAGTAGAAGGGCGAATTCATCTGCATAGATCAATAAATAACAATGCATGATAAGGATGATGACACAATAGTGCGTCCTTCTTTATGAGATATTTAATGACAAAGAGACTATAGTACACAGTTAGTGTTTTTTGGATAGTAGTCATTGCAATGACTATCCTTATCTCTTTAGGGGGCATGCAGGTTTGCTAGACCCCTCTCTTGGTCTGTGAATTTTATTCACTACTATTAAGATAAGGGCCTAGAGGCTCACACACAACATCGTATTCACGAATCCGCACCTATTTAGTTGAATAGGTATATGGACGTAGTGGGCCCCGCCACGGGGTCCGAGCATTGTCTAAGTTTACAATCACCAAGAGAATTAAATAAATTCATTAATATTCAAGTTACAAATATTTGGTATTGAATTTATATAATTTATTTACGAGTTCAGTAAATATGAGAAAATATTAATCGAACGAATATTATTTTAATATTAAAGGTTCGTTTAATATTAAGAGAGACAACGAGTCGAGTTAAATGGCTCGGTATTATCATGTAATATATTATATATATATTTATTACAAGTATATTTTCAAATATTACCTAATATTGGTGCAGTTTAGTCCGTTGAAATTATTTTTTTAGAGAACGTTGATATTAACGGGGGTCGAGGAACCCTACTGGGTATTTATCAAAGTCTCTATAAATAAGATAGGAGACTCTCTATCTTTTATGGGAATATCACTATTCATTCATTTATGGAATGAAAATTGAGAGCCTCTCTCTCCTCCCTCTACATAGAGAGAGATGATGATGATCCAAGAGCTCGGATCACGTTCTTCCTCACGCATCACAAGATCAACGATGCGTTGATCATCGTGACATCGAAGATATCATTGAATCACCGCTGTATCACCCAGAGTTCAGCGATCGGAGTTCCCATAGTTATTTGGAGCACATGTGGATGTTCTAGAGGGATCTTGCTTTGGATACTTCAAGCGATGATCACTATCAGCTAGCAGTAGTCGACCACGCCTTCAGATTTGATACAGGTACATTTTCATTTTAATTTTGTGATCTTAATAATCTACGTGAGATCCTCGGACCTCTCCGTGGCTTGGATCGTCAGTGATGACAAGTATCGTCATTTCGTCGATGAAAAATTTAAAATCCCCAACACACCGGCTTTCGCGGTGGACCCCGGGAACCAAACAAAATCGAAGACTGATGCTTCGAGATTCCAATTCTTCATACATTATTTATTGATCTTATTAAATTCATAATTCCATTTATAAAAGCTATTTTGACATCTAATACTTTATTTTTATATTTTATATTTATAATAAATCCAAAAAAATATTGTATATTAATTTTTAATTGTGTATGTAACATGAAAATTAATATATAATTTATTATAGGAGAAAATAAATTAAAATATTATGTTGCAGCATGTTTTAGGATTTTATAAGTCATGTTCCCTATTATAACCATATTATATGAATTTATATATTTTTATAGAATAATCATCATTTATAGACCTTTATTCATAATCATGTTTTAGATATCTTGAAATATCACATTTTCATTTATGTACGAGTTCCATGCTATTGTTTCCATTTAAACCCAAGATTATTGCAATGTTGAAAATAATAATATCTATTATAAACCAACCGTGAATGTTTCCTCCATATACACGAGTTATATTTAAGCTAAATAGAATTCATTCACATGATCCATGGGAAATCATCCTTCAGATAACAACAATATGAACAAACATCACATTAAGAAGACTTTGTTGACTATTACAGGCTTCTCAGGCACGTCTTTCAAATAAACCATTAACTCTATTGTTGTTTTCTTCTATCCTATTTCAATGAAACATTAAATTTTAAATAAACCAATCCAATCCCAGGTCCATTTTATCCAAACATTTTTTTCTCCTTTATCAATTCATTCTTCTTTAATACCTTTTAATGGGACTTTTAGATAGTTCCGAATAAGATAGTACACCATCATTATTGTTTATAAATTTAAATACATTCATAAAACCATTACATTTTTGTAATGTATTTTTTATTTATATTTAAATATTTTTAATATATCTAAAAATATTTTTAATGTCATGTGCTAAGATGGTGTGAGATTACAAGGTCTAGTGAACAAAGTATTTATATTATAAAAATACTAAATATATTTATATCACATGGATGACTTTTTTTCCAAAAATAGTTTTTAAAATTAAATGAGAGGAAATGGATGGGAAATACTAGTCTATAGTTGAATCTAGAATATTTTTTTACCCATGGCGTGATATAAGCATTATCAACGTTGGATTTTTTTATAGTGCATTCCCTGAAGGAAATAATAAATAACATAAATAAATAAAGTTATTTATTAATACAATGTATCTACTATATCAACAAATTTTATATATATACTTATTCCAAATATGAAGGTAATCTTCATTTCCCTATTGATTGAAGGAGGATATCAGATAACTATTCTTAGAGAATTATCCAACAAACAAAACCAAATTGTAGATTTGTGATCGGCGTGTCAACCGAGGCTTAAGGATCTCTCCAATGACAAAAATTAAATTATATTCTAAATTAATGATAAAATGTTACATTATGTGGGAAATTATTCCATGGTTTAGTTATCCTATTGATTATCCCATGATGTATAAAAAATAAAATCAACAAATTGATTGACTTACAGGTCAATAGTGGTTATGATGCCGGTTTATTTAAATAAGATTTGGGAAATTATTATTATTCTTCATCATTTCCCATAATTTGACATTCTAATGTAAATGATTCATGTATAACCTAAAAATTTGGGAGTTTTGTTTCTCTATTCTAGTTTGTTATTTTTTTGTGTTATTCTTCACAAATTTGTGATCTGTGTTTCTTATCTAGGGATTCAACGATATCACATTTGGCTATCATTGCACAATAAGATTTTGGTGTAATGGATCAGTAGCATAGGTTATGGTATAAGATCAATTACACAATAGTGGTGAATGATTATGGATGTGTAAATGGAGTCAGACTAAAGAATATAGAATTATGTTTTGGTGTTAAACGATGGTGCGGTTCTATGTATGTGTTTTCTTGATCAAAATTTTATACTGGAATTTTTTCCACCAGTGGCGGTAAGGCTAATAGAGTCATGATCCAAGATTTTTCATTGTGGTCAATAGAAAGATAAGTATAAATGGATATGGAATTAGGAGAATGGAAAAAAGGATTCCCAAAAAAATTCCTTACACGGTCTCTACCCAGATAAAACCAGGTTACAAGGGGCCCTTACTATGTTGATAAGGTTTATATATGTAGAAAAATATCACACGTTGTGTGACCCTATGTCGGTGACTTTTCATGTATCTAAAAGTTTACCCAAGCAAGAACATAGCTAGGAACATCTGCATGGGTAGAGTATAAAAGTGTGACTCGATACCCATACATTACCAACACCACTAGAAAATGCATTATTTTTTATGGTTCATATGCGATGGGGTCCCAAAAAAAATGACCCATTAATGAAAATAGTGTATGAAAATATATTTATTACTGATGGGTATGAACCTCATCGTAAAATCTATTTATTTATGATGGGTAGGAATCCCATCTTAAATAAACATTTCCATTATATAAAAAAAATCAATAAAATGATTCAATCATCATAAATAATTATTTTTTATGCTTGAATCATCCAATCAGAAAAAAATATGAAATAATTGAAATAAGAAAAAATTAAAAAAATAAAAAATTTACAAACAATATAAAATTTACTATATAAGAATATAAATATACGACTTAATAAAAAATTACTAAAAATATTTTCATTCAAATGTTTCTCAAAATAAATGTTACAAAAATATATAAATCACTTTGGGGGAGGTATATCTAGAGTTGGTAGTTCAGGGAACACCATCACTAAACCCTAATATAGATTTTGCTTGTACTCCATTGTTTACTCTTGTTTCTACTCCTATCATTGATGCATCTTGTCCACCTTCTACTGTTTTTTTATAATACTCTTCTTACTCCATACAAATGGTCTCTATAAGCTCACTATAAGTTTAAAGCTACTCCTCATACTATTAGGAAGATTATGAAGACTCTCCATGGGCTCTCCTAAAACTAGATCATGACATCACAACAGTACCATAATAACTATTATGATTTAATGAAGGGTTGATACCAAAATCTAAATCATTCTCAATGTCATTCTATGTACCAAAAATCCATGTGGTGTCATTAAAACCTGTTAAATTTATCATATGATCCTCGGTAATGACTTGACCCTCATTATGGGTTGGAGGAGTAGTGTCCTCATATGAATCCTTTAATTAAAAATTGAAATTTTATAATTTATAAATATAATTTTTAGTTAATTTTTAATCAAAAAGAAATTATACAGACAACAATTTGACTCTTGCCAACACCTATAATCTCTCTAGTGGTAGGACCATAATACATCCTCTAAAAATGTTGAACATGGTAATATCAGTATGTTTTATATCCTTTATGAGTATAAAATAATACATTCACATTTAATGTAATATAAATTATTAAAAATATTTACTTACCATATGTCATCAAAGTGTACTGATTGTATGGTTATCGGCTCAAGGTATCACCTCTTTCTTGCCCTGGTTCTACAGAGATAAAGATTCATTCCTCTGAAAACTAGAAATCATCTAGAATGATAATAATCCATCCCAAACATGAGATGTGATGTTATCTGCTCGATTGGTGTATCAAGACTAATAAAAATATGTGACTACCTCTTTCAGCATGATTGTACTCCCAAAATTGTGCAAAAATTGTTAGCAACACTCATGCATACAGATCTCTTAGGCCTCCCCTATAGAGGACTATATCTATCAATGATGGAAACCATAAACTATATAAATAACTAATATCTACAATGTTAATAATTAAATATTTTTTAAAATAATTTTTATTTATTTATTTACCATCCAATGATCAAACATGTGGTGTTTAACATCAATTATAATCTTACCCCATGTCACCCGTGCTCCAAGACAATAATTCCACAATATTTCACTCGCTTGTCCAAAAACTATATGCACAATTCTATGAAAAAATAGAGAAAATAATCAAAAAATTAATACATAATAAATTAATTAACATTAATGAAAACTAACTAAAATATACAACTGAACATACATCCACATAAGCGGATCAAAATCAAGATGTGGAAATCACTTGAGGATAAGGTCAATAATAATCAATCTCAAATTACCACGACCCCTATGATTTGATGTTTAATCATTGGAAACCTGAGAGCAAGATGATTAAACCTTATTCCCATCAAAAGGAAATTTAGATGCATCCAACTCACAAAACATATCCGATAAATAGTCATTATTCATATGAAAAATGAAGCTACTATTTCTAGTAAATTATTTAAAACAATTTTAATATATAGATATATATTATTTATGCTTATAACCATAATTTAATTGGGTTATTCATCATATTCCTCCCATTCATTGCATCTGATAGTGTCAATATCTTCATATTCCTCTATAATGTCACTAATTTCAAAGGAGTTTCATAATTATAAACTCTTGCAATTTGAAATTCAATTGTTACATAAACATCATAAAAATCTCTATTAACCCATAAATATGGGGTTTTATAATCATTATTCGCATATCTTTGTTGAAAAATGGTTTTGGAGTTGTCTCTTGAAAAAATTCAATTACATTCTCATTAGTTGAACCATGTTCAATTTTGAAAAACTAATTTCCCAAAATATTTCATTTTTATTATGCTCCACTGAACACTTTACTATCTCAAAGGAAAGTAAATATTTTCATAATATATTTGGTGTGCCGAATAATAAACATAAATTGTTCATTTAATGCAATAAGGAGAGTATATTTAATATCAATGATCCCATGGAACAAATGAAAAAACATGCCTATTTTAATATCCCACCAATGATATTTAAACATCATTGCATAATTATTTCTTAAATAACACTATTTAATTATTTCTTCTAGAATGGTATAATATTCATCATCACAATATCTATGATGATATCCTATCACCAAAACACTTGTATTCATAGTATTTTCATTCCCCATATTCACAAGTATGAAATCAAATACCACTCACCACAAATTCATAATAAGATATCATCATTTTGGATGGTGAGTAAATCAACACATAAAATTGAGTGTCAATTAATATTAGAATTAATAGATACCTAAAAATTTGATAAATAATTATTAATATAAAATGTAATAAATATATTTTCTATGTTAAACCCTAAATGATTTACATTACTATTTTTTGAAACTAGTGGGAAAAATTATTTTCCTAATATTCTTCAAGAGAAGTTTTTGTAATTTTTTGAAACTATTCCATCATATGATTATCAAATAAACTATAATTTTAATTTTAATTTTTTTTAGAACAATTAGAATAATTGGTAAAATAAATCACCAAAAAAATGTGATCATTTATTAATAGTTGACAAAAATATATGTATAAGCCATGTGATATTCATCATCTAAAATCCATCATTCATGAACTTACCCATATACAAGTTTAGGCTGATTAAAAACTAATAATTTATTTTACATTTCATCATCCATATTTCCTTCATTATTTCCCATATGTTTGTGTTTTTAGGGATATTCAAATTTATAATAGTTTGATTAGAAAAATAAAATTCTTTAAGACAATAAACTTCTACAGTTAATCCTTCAATCAATTCGTTGTTCCATAACTTTTTATTTAATTTGGTCATTCATTTATATAATGGGTATATCCTTTGAAATTTTACTATACCTCTTTGATTTTATTCATGAATAAAATTTAATATTAAATTGTTTATTGAATCAAATAAAGCCATCAGAAATTTAATTTAAATATTCTATAAAATTATGAATACTTCTTCTCACAATCCACATAGTTCATTATAGTGTGTTTTTATAACCGTATGTCTTTGAAAAGATATGATAATTTTTTTATTCAATTGAAAATCATTGAAATTAACAAACTTTTAATTCTTATGGTCAAATTATTTTCATTATAACATGATAGTCATGAATTTTTAATCTAGTAATATGAATTATTTTTTTAAAAATCCTGCCAAATTCGAAACATAACTATCTAGAAGCCTCAAATTTGATATCCAATAACACAATTATAAATTATTCATTTTGGAAATTTTATATGCCGCTTTTGGATGCATTAACATCAATGTTAGATCATTTTCAAATAGTTTATGTTATGGTCGCCTAAATATTGGGGTAAGATCTAATTGTGCCCTTACATTATATTTAGTCTTAAAAGGTGTGTCCAAAACAATATAATATATATTATGAAAATAGTTCATCTCAATATTAATGACATCAAACATGTGAATGACCATGAAATCATACCAATATATAAGATCTCATAAAATAATCTATTTTATCAACTTAGGTTCCTTCCCAAGGACATATTTCTTTAATTATTTCTAGATAGTTTAAAGGTAATGATAGTTATTGATGGGATAATAGATTTTAATTCAATAACTATGATATTTTTTTGAGGTCTATCCATTCCAATTATACCTTTACTAAAATTATATATGTTCTTCTGAAAAGGATGATCGGTTGGAAGAAATATTTGATAACAGTTAAAAAACAAGGTTTTCATCGATTTATAAAAACGAAAAATTTGTATTACCTCATACAATATAGACATTAGTATTGGCCATGTTTAATCCATCTAGATAACAATCGAAATGATGAAAAGTCATTAACTATCCCCATTAATGAACCTTTAATTAAAAGTTTTATTTTCGGAACAATATCATATATATTGACACCATTGAACCATAAAAAATTAAACTCATCAATCAATGGATTGAAATAAAAATAAATATTAGTTTTTTGATTTTCTATAATTAATAAAGTAGAAAATAAATATTTTCCATCCGTTAACATCCAAGGAGATATGTTTAATAGAATTATAAATATGATCTAACATGAATTTTAACTTTTATAAGAACAAAATGGATAGAAATCATTAACAAAATGACCAAATTTTATGTTATTGGATTATAAAGAAAAAATATTAATGTACATTGTCATAATGATTCCATAAATCACTATTACAAAGAAGATTTCATTTTCAACAATTTTAAATATTGGATTTCTTCCATGAAATTGAATGGCGTTTTGTTATGAGATATAAATAAACCAATAAATCTAGGTGTAATTTGGAAATATCTCATCACTTTATCTAGAACCATTCCAGAATTCCCTTTTTGATTCTCCATGTACAAGAACTTCCTTCATATTAAACTACCAACTAAAATATAATTATCATAAATATATAAGATCTAATCATTTGAACATACCTGAATCCCTTGATAACCAAGACCCAAATCAATAACTGGAATCTTACTCTCAGATAAACTTAATGTAAACACATTTTATTCATGTAATATTGATTTAAAAAAAATGATATCTGATCATATAATCTATTTGAAATTCCATTATCTGATTTAACAACCATTAATTTTGTCAATGACTTCGGATCATTCTATCTTATAATTGGGATATAAGGAATCCTCAACAGACATCAAAAAATTATAAAATTGTGATGGTTCCAACTCAAGAGTTAAATCAATATATTAATGAGTTTCAGTTTTTTGAAAAGATGGACTAGCCACATCATGTACTATGTTGTTAAACCATGATAGATCTAGAACATAATTAATAGTATCATCTTCAAAATTTTGTTGACCATTTTGATCCAAAAAACATATCATTTTCGAAAACCAAAATGCAATAGATAACCCCCAACATTGTCAAATGTTTCAAATCCCCTTAGATCAGATTTATTTCAAATACACAAAATTGTATCCATTGAATAAAATTATGGGTTTGAAAATGAAAATGATATAATTTCATCAATACCCTCAATATATACATGATTAATACTAGATCCAATTGAATTCTAGTGATAATTTATCAAATCATGATCTTATGATAATGACTATTTTTAATATCCTTGTTCCTTTTTTTCAAAAAACTATTACTTATGATTAATTATATATAAGGAAAATATGATCCAACAGATATTAGAAATTTAATAAATTACACATTACTTGTAATCTATATATAATAATGATGACATTTTTATAATTTTGTACTCATATGTTTTTCTAATTACCATTCATTACTATTAAGTTATATAGACAACCATTCAATTGTGCAAGGGAACCATAAAGTGGAGGGGATCTTGTGGAAGAAAGATGGAAATAATTACAATTCTCAGGGGTTTAGTCTCTCTGGAAGAGATGAAACCATTGGTAAACTCATAGGTTTACCAACGACTACATCTCCTCTTAAATATTTGAACGTTGAGAACTGAAATTCTTTCCATCCATCATCACCACCATTTCCCTCCACAAAAATCATCCATTGAGGGAAGTTGGTAGTGGAGGGTTTTTAGGGGACCATAAATAGAAATAATTTCATCACCTCTGGGTTCAGGGTCATTAAAATTCATTAACTTTGTTGTCTCCTTTATCAAATCCAATAAATTTTTCCCAAATTCCTTTGGTTTATCGTACAATTTCTAATTTTTGTTAATTTTGTTCATTTTTTATAGTTTTTAATATATATTTTTTCTAATTTATAATAATATTTATTAATTTATTAGTAATTTTTACTAATTACAGCTAATTTTTAATATTTATAGTGATTTTCAATTAATTTTTACTAATTAATAATAATTTTCCCCAATTATAGTAATTTAACATTAATTTTTATCTATTTATAAGTAATATTTACTAATTTTTAATAATTACCAATAATTTTTAATAATTATTATGATTTACCATTAAATTTAATAATTACTTTGTAAATTTACTTAATTAAAGTCATTTATCACTAATATTTACTAATTTATACTAATCACCAATAATTTTTAATAATTACAATGATATATTTTTAGTTTTTATGAATTACATCTCACTTTCACTAATTACCAATATTTTTTATTAATTATAATGATTTAATGTTCAGGTTTACAGATCACTTAAAATTAATAGTAAATTTTATTAACTTTGACAAATTATTGTTAGTTTTTATTAATTATTGTGATTTACCTTTAATTTTTACTAATTACTAATAATTATAACAAATTATAAATATTAGGATTTAATTATTATTAATTTACTAGTTATTTAAACTAATTTTTTCTAATTATTGATAAATATTAAAAACAAATAATGATTTTCCATTAGTTTTTTTAATTAGTACTAATTTTTACTTAATTATTGTGATCTATAGTTAATATTCACTAATTTTTAATAATTTCCACTAGTTTTTTATAATTATAGTGATTTATCACTAATTTATACTAATTATTGCTACTTTTTAATAAATAATTTGTTTATTATATTGTTTTAATTTTATTCTTTCGTAATCAATATTAGTTTCTTCTAATTTTTTACCATTTTTTACAATTTACCATTATGTTTTATAAATTATATTGACCAACCATTACTTATTCCTAATTAATGATAATTTTCACTAATAAATGGGGATTAACATTAATTTTTACCAATTTACGTATAATTTTATAAATAAATTCTAATTAATGAAAAATTTTAATAACTAGAGTGATTTACAACTAATATTTACAAATATGTAATAATAACTTCTATTTTTTAGTAATTATATTGATTTATCTCTAATTTTTACTAAGTATAAGTACTTTTTTCTAATTACTGTCAATTTTTGCAGATTATATTAAATTAATATTTATTTTTACTAATCATCACTAAATTCATCTATTTTTTACTTTTTTAACTAATTACCACTAATATTTATTAATTATAATGATTTTCCATTAATTTGTAAAAATAAATACTAAGTATAAATAATTATAGTGATTAAACATTAATTTTTACTAATTAATGTATTTTACTAGTATTTTTTAATTATTTTTAATAATTAAGTGTAATATTTATAAATTATAGTGATTTAAAAATAATTCCTCCTAAATACAGTTATTTATAACCCATTACTGTTAATTTTTACAAATTATACTGGTTTACCACTAATTATTCCTAAATTTTAATAATAACTGCTAATTTTTAATATTTTTAATCATTGCATCTAATATTTATAAACCACACTTATTTCATGGAAATTTTTTGAAATTACATTTTCATTAATTATTTTTAGTCATTACCATCAATTTAAAATAATTATCATGATTTTTCACTAATTTTTACTAATTATAGTGATTTAACGTTATTTTTTACTAATCATTTTTAATTAACAGAAATTTTTTCTAATAATGACAATTTTTAAAAAATATAGTGATTTAATGTTAATTTTTACTATTTACTAATAATTATTATAAATTACAATTGTTTAACAATAATTTTTTCCAATCAATTTTATTTATCAAAAATTACTATAAATTATTAGAACATATTACTATCATCTGAAAATTATTACTATGTTATATTAACTAATACAATTTAATTTTCAATTATTAGTAGTAACTATTAGTAACTCAAACATAAATAAGTTAAACTATTTACATTTTAATTAAAACATTACTTCTAATTTAAACTAAAAAAATTATCGTTTAAAATAACTACCATTAATTTTAAACAATATCTTCTAATTATAAAAAATGACTTCTAATTAACTCTAATCACTACTAATTAATAATATTAAATTCTAATATAAAATTACATTACATTAAATTAAATTAAAAACATTACATAAATTCCCCAAAAAAAGGTTTTCTACGAGGAAAAACACAAAACATTTTTCCATCTAAAAATTTAAACAAGTAATTGAATAATGGAAGAGAGGAAGTGAAAAGTTTTGTGGATGAGATATCAAATGGAGAACAACTGGATGAAATTATTGGGGGGGGTATATATAGTTTATATTAGTAGTGACTGAACTATTTCTGATGGGATTTTCCTTGAAAATAGTACCCAGCATAAATAAGTGAGTTAGCGGATCAAAAGTTATTTGTGATGGTACCTGAAGAAAATAATAAAATGTTGGAAGAATATGTGCAACAATCATTAATGACCCATTATAAAAACCTATATATAAATAACCTTATTTCCAACAAGAACCTTCTTCCATCGCTAATATGTATAAATGATGAAGAGTATTTCTAATGGGAACCTACTCTCATTGTAAACACACATTCCGATGTTGTGGAGGGAAACTATAGAAAAATTATTTACAATGTGAATCTTTTATCATTGATAATAAGTGTATATTTCACATTATTTGCAGTAGTATTTCAATTACACCTCAAATAGTCTTTCAGCATGAACTATTTGCAATGTGGGACTGGGCCACGCAAATAACCAGTGGTAAAAATTTATTTTTCCCATAGTGTAGGTTCAAGGGAATAACCATAGAACATGAGAATAGATAGGTGTAAACATGCATGAGTTAATAAACAAGGTATTGTACATTATTATGTCTGAGAGTTTAGGTACATGCTATATACTTTTTATAAACAAATTGTACATCCTCTAAGCCAGTTTAGATCCCATTGTTTTTCTGTATCAATATAGAGTTATTAATATTAATTTCTATATCAAACTCAATGAGGTAACCGTGTGGGATTTCCTCCTCAAAATTGGATTTCGATCGCCTCTATGGGTTCCCCATTGGGTAGAGTTTGTGGTATCTCTCTATGAGGTTTTGGGTGGGATCCTCTATAATATCATGATTCTTTGGTGGGGATCATTGTATCGACATGACTATATTGACTAGGGAGTTGATCCCCTATCTATCAAATAGATGTAGTAGGGTTTTTGGCATCCCTAATATATTTTCGATGGGATCACCTATGTGGGTAGATTTATCTTTGTAGGTCTGATAAGTACATCTTGGTGAAGTCATACATGAACGACCACTTGGATGAGTGTCATTAGAGACAACCAAAATTCATTTAGTGGATTCTGCTACATGATTTTACCCTAATGCCTTAAAAAGAATTATATTGTGGGAAGTAATGAATTCATATTTATGAATTGGATTCTATTATATGTATATCTGGGTTTTTGATTATAATAATGCCTGATGTCTTTTTCGAAAAACCGGTGTATTTGAGATAGCTACTCTGGATTCCTTATTCTTAGTGATATCAGGGTATCCTTTGGGGTATTTTTATAGTTCTTCCTTCATAGGATCTACCTACAAGGTCATGTCGTATATAGATAATAGTCATTTTGAAGGAGTCCTAAGAGGACTTGGTGTAGGTGAAGCATTCTTTTGGGATAGACATACTGATGTTCATACCTAGGTTTCATTTGATAGTAGTCACCCCCTTTATAGTTTGTTAGACTATTTTTTTCACTTTTGTGGGGTCGTATTGGCAACTTATACATTACAATACTTATGTCGTAAACTAATTGTGGGATTTAGATGTGTGGATGAATTAGTAATATATGTACTTTCGTTTCATAATCATATGAGATTAGAGATGTGTGATTATGTACTAGTACATAGGCAAATTCCACCCATGTATGGGATCTGCAAACTCGGTGTTTCTCTTCATCGTATTGACTATTGGGGGCATGATTGTTGTTTTCATGCTCAGATTATCATTTACTACGCAAGCGATGGTGGCTCAGTTCAACAAAAATTGGAATTAGAGAAGTCAGTGATACATTATGGTTGTAGATCGGTGTTTCTAAAACATGTTTGGTTTTGATTGGGCATTATCAAAATAGTTTTAAAGAGTTTCACATTTGGATTTTTAGGTCAGGGACTCTTCTTTTAGTGTGAAGGACCACATATCCATTTTATAATACTCTCATTACTTTCTTATTGACATGACACAAACTAGAACTGGTTATAGATAAAACATTTGTGCATACATCATATTCGAATTGGATGTGGTTACCATTGGCTTCAAGAGTCTGCCCATATATTTACTAATTGTGTGTAGTGTGTCTTGTTAATGTTAGGATTCCTCTCCAAATAAATCCAACCAGGGTCCCACTGCATGATTATAAGGATGATCTGTAGAGTAACATGGATTTAATAGTAGGTGATGTATATGAGGTGGTACATCGAGATGGGTTTCTAGTTATTCCACCACCCATTGAGTTGTAGATTATCCTAGTTGTATCATTTGATGATCTATGCAGGATGAGGAAACTCCAAGAGTTTTAGAGGTAGTGACATCCAATTTTATTATGTGAGCTAAATCCCATAGGCAGTTTAAGACTTTCTAGAGGTATTCAATCTATTTTTCATCTTTGTGAGGACACATAGGTATCCAATGGTGGTCTTAGTGGTGAATATAATTCATATATTCGTTGACAAATAGTGGAGTTTGGTGATACAGTCACCTGATGAGACAAAACCCTCCATGTTAGATTTTGATCATCTCATCAGGGGAGATTTTTATCAATCCTTATTGCAATCAGTATGCATATAAAGCCTTTTTCCATTGAAGTGTGGAATTATGACCTTGTAAGTGTAACTGGAAAGGCTCGATGGTCTATCAAGATTACCTTTAGACATGGTTTGAGATCCATTCATTGGAAAATGGGACTTTGAGATTTTATTACACCGTGATATAATTTATACAGTGGTATATCTTTTATTTTTCATCTATACTAGAGTTCTTGATTGGTCAATAGTAGTAGAGACATTCCTAGTAAAGTGGATGTTTATAGTTGGTGCTAGTGATGGGAATATGGGATGTGTGACTTTGAAATCTGGTAGCGGATGGTGCTCATATGGATCTCTGAATGAGGGATGATTCAGAATATAATCCTAGGATTAGGGAATTGTAATTCTCGATAGCATGTTTGTTTAACCAGCCTTGAGAGAGGCAATGCATCTCTAGTGATGTGAGGGGACATCCTGATCCAGATTTTCAGAACAACTATACCAATGATAGATACTTGGTCATGGGAATTCTTATTCTTATATTACAGTAGGAAAAAAATGATTCATAGAGAAATTAATTTGGATAAGGATTATGTAGAGTAGATGGTGTTCTATGTCGCTTTGATTTTGTTTTACCACCACCCCTAGGTGGACCATTCAATGCATATGGAGCTAGTGGCTAGGGAGGAGGATAGTTATAGGTGGGAAAAAACTACATCCTAGCCGCTATAGAGATACATAGAAGAATGATCTATCTATTCTCTATACTACTTGTATTAATTTTATACATGAGTGAAGTCCACACTTTTATTTCCACTTCTCTAGTTTGAGACATAATGATTCGGGTGACCATTTGGCTCAACACTTGTTCTTGTAGTCTCTTAGAAGAGTTGATTTAGTGAGTAAAAGCTTTGGAGGACAATGTGACTTGACTCTTGGATGTGAGTGATTCTTATGTGGTCTCCTTATATTGAAGCTGTGAGGCCGTATGATGTCACCATATGTATGGACTGGCTATCCAGAATTCAAACCATATTGACTAATACAATTGGTGGATGTGTTTCTTATGTAGTTACTGGATGAGGTTTTCCTTCATGGGTGTGAATAAAACCCATGCCGAGAATGAATGTATAATTTATAGAAGGATACAACTGATTACTCTCTGATTTCCTAGTAATACCCTTATATTAATGGATGCTATGATATTTTATTATCATATTATTGTGGCTGAATATAAGGAAATATTTCAAGATGTTGTTATAGTCTTTACTTCCCATTGATAAATAGTCTTATGCATTGACATGCACCGATATACTATCTCAAAATATGGCCTAGTTTATATAATGGCTCTATAGAGCTTTGAGATCTGAATGTGGAGTTAGCGGACATGAAATAGAATGGATTTGTCATAACTAGACTTTCCAACTCTGTTATCCTATTATTTTTCATTAAAAAGGTATATGGGAGATTGAATTTGTGTGTGGATTACCATCTCCTAAACTCAGTGACTAAAAATAATAAGTTTCCATTAATCAATATTTACATCCTCTTTGATTAGTTGACTGGGAGGTAATGTCTCTTGATGATTTACCTCATATCTAGAAGTCTCTATCATTGATTACAATACATTTTTATAACAAATTTAGAATTACAATGTCATTATAGTCAATATGAGTACATGGTTATGATTTTAACTAGGTATAATTCCCCATTAGTGTTCACGGGACTCGGACATTAGATCTTTTAGACTTAGACTAGTTTTTTTGTAGTCTACATCAATTATATCCTATTGTAATCGGTGTTTTAGGAGGGGCAAGTGAGACACTTGAGGATGGTCCTAGAAATTCTTTGAGAGAACCATATTTATGGGAATTTCTGTATGTGTAATTTTTTGATTCAGATGGTCCAATTTTTAGAAAATGTCATCTCATTCATAGGTGTTTCAATGGAGGTAGTGAAGGTTGAGGTAGTGCTAGATTGTGATCCACCTAGGATCATGATGGTGGTGTGGTGATTCCTTTTCTTCCTAGGCTACTACATAATATTTCTAACTGATTTATCTGGGATATCATCTCCAATGACTATATTGGCCAAGAACGGGAAACTATTTGTGTGAGAGGTTATGTGCTAGTATTTCATTCAGGTGCTGTGATGGAGGATGAACAGAACCCCCATTTTGTGATTTCTAGAGGGGTTTCTATTATATATTGTTTTCTGATTCCATAGGGAATATACATTCTTGTGTTTTTTTAGAGGTAGGAAGTGATTATTTATGGGTCTACTAAACAGATACCACATGAGTATAACTATATAATCCATGATCTATAGTTATAATTGGAAGTATTTTCTATATATATGTTGTCAAACAGCCTTATGGGTGAGAAATTTATCATCTATACTTACCCTAATAGTCTCAAATATGTATACTATTATAATGATTATAATTTGACAAAGAGTAATTGGCTATATTTATTCCATTATAATGACATAATGATAGTCTATACTTTTTTGAAGGGGAACAAAGTGGAAGATTATCTCAACATAATTTCATGTTCATAGTTGTTGAAAGATACATTAGAGTAGTCATCCTCCTTATAGTTGTCCTTGCATGATGAAGATGGTTCTATCTATCTCCAATAATTGGTTTTTTTCCATTTCTTGTGTAACATGTTAGTGAAGCTCTATAAGGATATACCCATTGTGAGACCTTTTGAACTCTGATATCCACTAGATGTGCTCCTAATAGATTTTATAAAGCATTGGTTGCAGACCATATTTTTAAGATTACAATCAATGGTTCCATTGAAATTCTTGTGTACAATTGATAAGGGAGTTTTATAAATAACCCTTAAAAGATCTTCAATTTGTGGATAAGATATACCAAAACCATTGATGTTATTTCAATTTCCCAGGGATAATGAAGTGTGTTGCCTGGTTTTTTTCTCTATAACACACTTGTCACCATATTAAGGATGAGAAACAGTTTCTAAAAGGACTTTCTCTACCCTTTGAAGTGCCCGAGTGGATGTGGGTTGTTATATCTATAGAATTCATGATAGGGATTCCATGGATTTCTAGATAGTGTGATGTCATCTGAGTGATCATAGACTGAATCCAAAAGTTATCCCACTTCATAGCTATCTGATATAACAATTTAGGGGAGATCTTGGGACACAATTATGTGTAGTATATAGTCCGACTCCATGATGTTCCATCAATGATTTATTAATAAAACGATTCTCTCTTCTTGTTATGATTATGGAGTGAATTAAAGGTGGAATTTTGGGCTCAGTTGAGTTTGAGAATGGAATTTCACTCCCAGACATATTTCCAAATAGATAATACCTTTTTGGTCCAAGAGGATTGGATATGGGATTTCATGTTACACTTTAACTAGAGTTTGTGGGATCATATACCCTCGGTGGAGTTTATGAACAATAATAGTTACCATTCCACCATATGTATGGAATTATTAGAGTTTTTATATGGGTAACCATGCAGGACACCACTATGTTGGACTAACCTTGGTGAGTCAATAGTAATGAGTGATGATTTGGCTATGAGAGACGATAGAGATGGTTAATATCATTCAGGAGTGGATGGGGACTTCAAAAAACTATCATAAGCCCTATCTAAAATGAAAATAGAGGCCTTTGGAGTTTAAGAATAGAGACCATGGTTCCTGATGTTCTCACATCGATGTGGATTATGGATATTTAATTTTGGTTGTATATTGTCTCTATGATTCATTAGACCTTTCCAGATACTACATAGATTTGGTGAGGTGGGATATCTCTTGACCCTTCCGCCATAGTTGAACTAGAGACACAACATCTTCCAATTGATGCAGCTGTGGTGGTATGTGCCCGAACCATCATAGGTTATTGACATGGGAAAGCTGGATGTCGATGATGGAGCTACTATTGCAGTGTAACTAGTAGAGATTTAGGGTCTGTAGGACAATATAGTATATTGGAGATAGATTCCATTGGTTTTTGTCTGTTGGTTGCTTGAAAATCCTTTGGAGAGCACCTGGTAGTGGGAGACCCAGATGCGAGATCATTTTCTATATATTTTTTATAATCCTTCATCAATTTTCAGTTGAAAATCCATAATGTTTTTATAATGTGACATATATTTTTTAAATGAAATGATATCGACTATATATATATATATTAATATTTTTTAATCCATGTGCAATGATGACATGATATTTTGAGTTCCAGTGAGCCACCTATTGATATTAGAAAAGTATTAAACATATTAATATCATGGGAATGTATTTTTACTATAGTAGTGAGATAAATTCCAATAAAATAATTGGATGTGAATCCTAATACAAATTTTGAGTTTGGAATGTTGTTTTCACACAAGGAATGACATAACATTTTTTTCATTGACTATTTAATTTAAGAGAAGTAACATGGAAAACTAACAAAATAAATAATTATATTTATTTATTTATTTCTATAACACATTAACCTAATAATCTATTCATAAATATGTTTTTACTTTAAATCCTTAATCCCAGAGGTTGAGATGAGTTGTTGGAGGAGTGTTATTAGAGAATTTTTGAATGAACCACAACAGACCGGGGATTGGAAATTGGTTTTCCAACAAATGATTGAGGATCTCAAAAACAATGAAAATAAAATTTCATTCATCACCAATGATAGATCCTAACACAAGTTAGGGAATTATTTCACGTGTTTTATTTCCTTGATAAATATTTCCTTGATGAACTCAAATCAAAGAAACCAAATGATTGATTGGAGGGCCGATAGTGAAATGGGTGTGTGTTTATTTTCTAGGGAATCAGGAAATTACTATTTTTATGGTTTCTCTTATTTTATAGATATAATGTATAATATTCAAGACCAACCCAAATAATTGTTGATCTTCATTCATCATTTTCTGATTGGTGGATTTATCCCCCATTTGTCACATGTTCATATTTCGTTTTTCTTTACAAGCGATTAAAATATTACTCTATATGTAATCATTGCACAATTTATTTGTGTTAAAATTGACGTATTCCATGTGTTTGGATCTGGGATCGATATTATTGTAATGTTGGGA
Organism: Viscum album; assembly: GCA_963277665.1. Lineage (NCBI taxonomy): Eukaryota > Viridiplantae > Streptophyta > Magnoliopsida > Santalales > Viscaceae > Viscum > Viscum album. Next base: position 445,707,755 of record OY728157.1, on the reverse strand, counting down.
TATGATTGTAGTGTAGATTTTATTTTATTAGGGGGTCTGTAATCATTGTATGGTATATGATGGCGGAATAGTTTGATAGTGTTGTTACCCTAATTGGATTTTATTTGGTCGTGATCCAGTCACTGGAAAAGGAGAGGATTGGTCGAGTCCCAATTATAGGTATTGGGGTGTGATTGATTGTAGGACTAGAAAAAGATTCAGTGAAATTTAGAGGCATATGAATGAAATGTGGGATTATAGAAAATTCTATGTTAGATGTTTGTAACAAGAAGAACACACGTTGTGTAGTGCCCAATATACATTGCTTCAGTTTTCACATGAGAAAAAATATCACATGTCCTGTGACACATTTTACACAATGTGTGTGTCACGACCCCCTCCCACCAAAGATGCCCCTCCTGAGCTGGAAATGGTGAAAGGGAGATAATGACCCCCGAGTCCCGCCTCCAGTAGGCCCCGGGTTGGCGACTAGCACCAAGGGTATGAGTTTTCACAAATATGGGAGGCATTACCCTTTATTATTTTGTATAATAAACTGAAAAATCATCTTTTAATTTTTATAAATTCTTCTTCATTTTTATCATTAATAATTATCATTGTTACGTGCGCCGTGTTGACCACATCGATTTCAACAAAGGAATGGACCGGAGGGGTCCGGTCCATTACATCAGATACCTCTCAAAACATTCTCGTCCTCGAGAATTAAAACCAACCCATTAAAGGGGGAAAGGTCCGAACAACCACCCCTTAAGATACCTCTCAGGCCTCTTGTCATAACAAGAAACAACAGACAACCCTAATTATGTGAGTTAGGAATTCCCTCTCCTATGTCGAGATATTATCCGCTTTAGGCGGCACTGACTCGCCTGCACGGGTTTAATCGCATCCGCATTAATGCGTCTCGATTAAGGACTGAGCCTTCACACTTCCATATATTAGGATTTTCCAACTTACACTGCACCCAACAACGTACAACCCACACACTGCCTCGACACATGGCTTGAGGAATTCCTTCTCCCATGTCGAGATATTATCCGCTTTAGGCGGCACTGACTCGCCTGCACGGGTTAAATCGCATCCACATTAATGCGTCTCGATTAGGGATTAGGTCTTCCCCTCCCCACATGATAGGTCTATTCACGTACATTTAAAGAAAAGCGGGAAACAACATAGCATTAAAAACTCACAAAACAAGGTCCAGGCCCAGATAATGAGCAAAAGAGTTCCAACAAAGGAGTGTGATGATCTTGAATTTAAACAAAACATAAGTGAGATAATTTAAGTAAAACCGGAAACATCTCTCTCGATCTCTGGCCTTTCTAGGGTTACCACTTCTATTGCGTGAAACGGTCTGTGTCCCACTCCTCTGCCGTTCTGTTGACGTCCAGGTTCCATAGTTGTTCGGTAACCAGGGAGCGCCTAAGCCCAAGTAGTAATGAAAAATTCAAAGTTTTAATTATCATTTTATTTTAATTTCTTTCCCAGAACACCCAAATCAAGTAAAACACAAACATGATGATGTATGTACCTTACCTAGGGTCTCTACCCTGCAATCAATATAGTCTCACTTGGTCGTTCGGTAGGCTCAGAGTCCTTGCATCGGATAACGGGGGGCCCTAAAATCCCGTGTCCTAGCCGGTCTTCCCTGGCCTATGTCACGCACCAAGATTAACGAACACTATTTCCCTACCATCCCATGCAATCCTCACTGTGACTAACTCCAGAATCCATCCTATCTCTCAACCATCAGCCTCTGATACCATTCTGTCACGACCCCCTCCCACCAAAGATGCCCCTCCTGAGTTGGAAATGGTGAAAGGGAGATAATGACCCCCGAGTCCTGCCTCCAGTAGGCCCCGGGTTGGCGACTAGCACCAAGGGTATGAGTTTTCACAAATATGGGAGGCATTATCCTTTATTATTTTGTATAATAAACTGACAAATCATCTTTTAATTTTTATAAATTCTTCTTCATTTTTATCATTAATAATTATCATTGTTACGTGCGCCGTGTTGACCACATCGATTTCAACAAAGGAATGGACCGGAGGGGTCCGGTCCATTACAGTGTGACATGGTTTTGGTATCACAATATGATCCATGGGAGCTACACTATCATGGAAACAAAGAGGAACATCAGCTTGGGTATAGTACATGGGTAGGGCCTAGTACACCGAAAACTCTATGTATGTGGGTACGTTTATAGTACATAGGCATAAATAATTGTCCATGGGAATGGGGAGAAGAACCCAAGGATGGACATAGGTAGGTATATGATAAGAGTTACATGTAGTGTGCCCTCTATATACAAAATTCACTTCCTCTGAGGTAGTTTGGAAGGCCTAATTTTTTTAAAATAGACCATGTTCAGTTTAGTGAAATTATTTGGTCTGTCCCTCTGATGTTACAGTGTGCATTTGTTCCTTGATATATGATTGTAATCTTGTATATGGTTTCTATTTCTGATCCAGTTCTTTGTATACCTTTGTGAGTGATGGGGTGAGATACTCTATCATATCATTTTTCTTATCTAGGGTATGTGGTATCAGTTTTATCACCATGAATAAGGAGTCGATTACCTCCCTATATATTTGATCAAGTTTGGTTTCTAGCTCCCCTTAATAGTCTTGTGTGTGTTCTTATATCTAGGAAGAATGATATTTTAAGGTCTAACATGTGAATCATTGTGAAGCTAGATGAGCACGACCACTCAAATAACTGTCATCAATGATAGCCTATCTCATGAGTGGATTCTCATGGATGAGAATTACATTAAATAATTAAGAAGAATCTCATGGTCAGTAGTGTTTGAGACCTCCTTGAGACTTAATTCCATTATGAGTATATATGTGTTTTTGAAAATCGTTGTGTTTCATATATTTATCGACATGGCTGTATATTTTTTCTATGTACTCTTGATGATTTTTTTTCTTAGTGTCAACAAACTGTCTTATATCTTGTTGTTAAACTCATCATTTAATTATAAATTACCACACCTAACATGTCTTTTGAATATGATAAGACTTTTATAGATTCTTTATTGGATCAGGACAATACAATGCTTAATTATAGTATATGAAAAATAAGGTTCTTACTAGAGATAAATTTGATAGAAGTCGCCTCATTCTGATCATTGAGAACCATTTTTCACTTTTGGTGGGATTGTATTTGTCCCTTATGAATATAAATACTTATTCCATACACTCATTGTGAGATTTATATGTGTGCATGCATTGGTATCAATTGTATGTTTCTTTCTGCATTGTATGATCTTGGATATGTGTGTCTGTATATTGGTACTGAGAAAGTTACCTCCCATGTGTAGGAACTTCTTTATTGGTGATGAAATCCATATAATATCCTATTAGATATGGGATTGGGGTTCTTACTCATAGCTGCTCGCTATCTAGGAATCCCCTAGTGGATTAGGATGTGGAAATCTGGTCATTATATTTTCCGATGACATCATCATTCCATATAATAAATCCCAATGAATAAAAAAAGGATGACTAAGAATGATTTTAACTTAATCTATCACTATTTAAACCAATATTCATTAGAGGAACTCATTCTAATATAATAGCTATTATTGAGAATTTTTTACACATTTTACAAAGTGTAAGTTCAACTTCCAGAAGTCACACAGGTGGTAATAGGTTATCGAAAAGAATCCCCAAAATATCAATATAAAAGAACATAGAATAAATTAAATAAACTAAATTTATGGAGTAAATTCATCACTAAAGCATGTTTACTCAAACATATATAATCATATGTATTATTGAAAATAAATTAATGTTAAAAAAGTTACAAAAATGTTATACATCCTTCATATTTTCTTCCAAAATAAATGGGAGATTTATTTTCCACTTTTCCACACATTATAATACTAAATAGATAATTTCATCTAACTAATAAGGCACATATATCACTAAATAAAATTGTTCTATAATACCTCAAAAATGGTTTTCAACCCTTAATATAGAGGGTCCCACCTTATCATTAATTTTCAGTAACTTCCTACAAACATGAGAATTTTGGATTTGGATCCCTAGAAACAATGTTCTTTGTAATTTATTATACAATTGTATTCATCGGATGAATATTTGTAAACTCATCATCACAACATGATTTTTCATTTCTGTGACGTATTATGTGATAATGTCCCATGAATAGATTTCACACTAAAAGGTTATAGAGGACCCCAACTATTATGAAAACCTGGAAGTTCTATGACACTATAGTAGAAAATATGTTATATAGTCAGATGATATTATTTTAAGAAATAAAAATAATACAGGTTATCAGGGTTGTGGACTCATGAATCATTGAGTCACCTTATCATAGTGTGTGACCTTTGTAATACCCCAGAAGATATTATGAGAACAAGACCCACCAGTATGAAATCCACATTCGTAAGTGTCATTGGATGTTCCAATCTGTGGATGTGTGTATTGGTACATAGACTTTATGATTATTATTATTATTTGGTATTATGGCTCATGATATTAGATGTATTGATGAAAACTATTCAATAGATGTTTGTGGTGAGTTAGGATATGTGGGATGTGTCACGAGTAATAATTCATTAATGAATTATGAGAGAAATGATTTTTCACTTCTACATAAGTAGATATCTCAATGCATTTAATGGATTTTATATAGCCTAACTAAATCTGTGGCCATGGTGTTCACTAGGCATGTTCAATTCTATGAAGTTAGTGAAACGATCATCGAGGGAATGGGATGATGGAACATGAATGCAATTTGCTTTATTAGAGATTTTGGGACAAAGGGATTATATTACATAATAAGTGTTTGTTTTAGGTTAAAGGATGTTCCAACATCAACTTATTTATATTGGGCTCCTTGACACATTACTACACAGTAATATTAGTCTATAGGAAATATGCCTAATTCCAATAAGAAAGAGGTATAGTCGGTCACACACTATTTATAACTTGTATCTCAGTTAATAATTTATTTATATAACCAGTTGAGTTAATATGATTCCCGGTTGTGCTTTAATATTTATTCAAATATGTCTTGTCTAATTTATTTCATTTCTAGTTAATTGAGAGAATATATTGTAAACTGAATCATTGGTGGACCATGTTACTCGTTATTCAAGGCCTAGTAGATATTGAGAAGGATTGGTGGACCATGTTATGGGTCCGATGATAAATAATATTAATTATTTTTTGGTTCTATAATATTTAAATAAAATGATAAAGTTAATCACATATCATGGAAATAATAGCATTACAATTATTATTTGAAATGGGGTTTTCTTGTGGAAGAATTAATTATGTAACGACACCCATGTTCATTATTAATTATTACCTTGTGAATTAAATTATTTAATAACATGTCATGAAAATATTATAATTTCTATTATTATCTGACATGGGGTTTTCAAGGGGAATAATAAATTATATAACATCACATGTGCTAGTTATTTATTATTTCTTAGTTAATTAAATTACCCATTATGTTATTTTTATTTATATAATATAATAGGTCATTCCACCAGCTAACCGATCGTTGTGTGCACAACATCCTTGGAGAATATATCAAGAGAAGAGATAACTCTTCCTCTCTAAGAATGCTCTCTTTAATGAGATATATCCTTCTCCACCGAATCAAGGATAACACATTTGAAGAGATTCTCAAGGTGATCTAAGGTGGGAATCACAAGCCCAAGGATCATCTTTGCTAGCACCTGGATACTCCTTCGGCAATGTCTGTTGATACGTAGAGAAAATATGGATCACCTGTAAAGGATTACAATCCTTGGATTCTACATCATAATGAATCCGCACCTCAAACCTGTGGTTGGGGGCATCAATGAAGAAAAAATCACCTTGGAGGTTATTGTATAATTATAATAAATTAATTATTAACAAAATATGTCAATCCCCTATTCATTGTTCCGAGTTCTCTCTTTTTTCCTTTTATAGTTGATTCAATTCAATAGATACTAACATTCAACATCATATTAATCCTTGATTAAACATCAATTAAGGAAATTTGAAACATTCAGTATCCACCCTTGCTACACTCAGATCCTACCGAGAGTTCATTCATTCATATTTTAATCTATCGATCCCAAATAGAAATACAATGTATTTCCACCAATATATGGTATAAAATTAGTTCTTTTAATACCTCAATCATTTCCCATTAAAACTCTGAATAGACTGATACAAACACAGAGACAACCTTAAGCAAGTGATTACAACATTCATTGAACTTTTTATGATCTAACCACCATGATACATCCATTAAAAACTGACATTTTCTAACAAACTCATATCATATCAATGAAGAACATCATCAATGCACTAATAATGTTAAAAAATTCACTAATTTTCCCCCTTATAGTTATCTTAATATAATTCGTAAATATTCTCTCCAATCCAAACAATAATTACCTTGTATCATACCCCATGTCATTAGATCTCCCAACAATACTATCATGTATCCTAATTGTTAGAAAACATATACCCAAGACATGCCTATTTGATTAATAATGTTCCCAACCAATAAAAATACATTCTATTTTCACCTTATAAGACATCCTTATCCCTAGATATAAATAAGGTAAATAAAAGTATTGAAAATTTTAAAGAAAATAATAACAATGAAAATGGAGTATTGTTAGAAAAAAACCCAAACATACCCCTATATATCTCACAATACTAATTGATCCCATAAATAACTAAATAAATTTCATTTTCTCCTTTAATATTCCTAATATCATGATCTCACCCAAACAAACCATAAAAGAATACTATCTTATTATATAAATTAGAAAACATTGGAATGAAAAGAAAGAATACTATGTCAGTGATTTGAAATAAAAATCGATATTTACATTATCGAAAAAATAAAATTCACCATGATAAATAGGAAAAATCATATAATAAAATATACCCAAATATAACTTTACCTTCAAAAATTCTAATTTATTATTTTCTAATACAAAATAAAATCAAATTGGATTTTAAAACTAATTGTTAAAATGGGATACCGCTCCTCATGATATTACCTCCACATTCAATGACTAATATAATTTGTAATTTAATATTGTTTAAAAAAAGTAAAAAATAAGAAATAAGAAATTATTTATAATTTAAGTTTTAAATATCGAAATACAAATTAAAAAATTATAATCCATTATAATATTTAAAAATGAAAAATTAATAAATATGAGTGAATTTCAATGAAATAAGATAAATTTTGATTGAATTAAGCATGCAATTACATTCTCATAAAAAAATTAGAGATAACTCTATATAGTGATTCAATAAAAATATAGAATCATTCCATGAGAAAATGAAAAGAGATTAGACGTACAATAAAAATGTGACAGAATCATCATCATAAACCAATAAACATGAAAGAATAATGTAATGATCATGATTCAAAACAATTAAATTAAAATAATTATTACAACAAAATAACAAAAAAATTATTCTATACAGAAATTAAATTCAGTAAATATAGGTACCACAATATATATTTCAAAATTAAAATCACAACTAAATATTATTAATTATTCAATAAAATAAATAATTAAAAAATGAAACATGCATAATACTATAGATTGATAAAGTAGTAATGAACTTATGAAATGAATATATATATTTAATTTATTAGATTTATTAGGATACAAATTTAAGTTATGGAAATCATGACTTTACTATAAATAATAAGATATGATTAAAAGTGATTCAAACATGAGAAAACAAGAAAACATAGGTAATTTATCCATAGTTCAATTTATTATTAATACAATAATTTATTTCCATAAGATTTTAGGAAATATTTCTTCAAATAAATTTATTTTATTTTATAGTTTTGATACTATAATGACCCAAAATGTTTTAAATAAAATTTCCCATTTTATTTCATTGAATGCTTTATTCTGTAATATGGTTATAGGAAAATTACACTTATTTTGTTTTATTATATAAAATTGGACGTTAAATTTAGGATAAAAATAAATACCATTGATAATATATACATTTACAAGTTATGACATTATTATTCTAAATATAAGGGATAAAAAAATCCAAAAAATAGTGAAAAAGGAAGTGATAACCTCAACTAGTAGGATCGTACCCTATAAAACCCATTTATCAGAGCATCTAAGAGATATTGCATCGCTGGGATTTTTACTTAACCATGACTAATATAATATACAAGTACTTAATCATGATCAAAATCATTTACGAAAGAGGATCAAGTTTCCCGAGATCACGACCCAAACCATATACGTCGAACCACCCAAAAAAAGTATCACCACTACACACCTTTCACTTACATAGTTTGGAAGTGTTTTAATGAATATGATTCAATACCATACAAATATGATTACTTCAATTTTTTTATATAATGATGAATGTATTTTCATCCTATTTTGTTTACATTATAAATAGTTTTTATATTGTTACAAAAAACAAAAATAGTATTTATGGGTAATACCCAAATTCAATTAAAGAATTTAAAATGATTAACTAATAGATTATTCTAATGGAATATATTATAATATAATATTATTATAAAATATTTTTTATTAAATAAAAATGATAATATAAGTTTCATGCATTCAAATGAAATTTTTATAATGGTTCTACAATGTTTACTGAAAAAAAACATAAAAATTCTCAATAAATGTAAATTAAAATTTTAAAATTGAAAATTCAAATATTTATAAAATTATTTAGAATACATGAATATTAATTTTTGAATTTGAATGGTAAAATTATCCAATGGTTAGTTTTTCTTAATTTTCTACGATAGTTTAATTTTCATGTAAATATTAAATAAGATATTAATATAAATATTGTATTATGACAACATGATGACCCAAAAGTGATGTAATAAGTACTATAAAGGGTATCAAAGACGAAATATATTATTTAAATTTAGTAAACAATGATTTTATGATTATTTTATTAATTGTATTAAGACCTTCTGAATCCTCCAAAACCATGAATATATTTAATGGTTTTAAAACCATTTCATCAATAGTATGACTCTCCTTCACATATTAAATGGTATTATATTATTTATACCATCCATTGGATACATAAAATTGTGATTCGAAATCCCATTTAGAAGAAAACATAGTGAAAACCAAGGTATGGTTTGTAGTTTTGGTTATTTTAATATGTAGTGTCCAAAACATAAATAATAAAAAAAATCCACATTCTTTCCTATATAATCCCACACAATATCCTATATCTCCTCATTATAACTAATATTTTCACTTCCATACTCTATCCCGCACTCTCTAATTCATCCCAAGGTTCACCCATGATCTAAATAAGCCCTTATTAGAAAAATGGATTTACACAATCAAGTAAGGGTTCTTGTATTTCTCCTCATTATTAATGTTTATTTATTATATTATGCCATCCATTTCCAATAAATAATGTTGGGAATTATATTCCCATGTCACTAATACTATAAATATTATTTAAATGTGACGATGGACCTCTTTTTCCTCTCATAAAATTATTTTATAAATTTTTCAGTGATGTCGTTATGCTGAGGAAATTTCATCCTGATTTTTTTGCTAGAACAGTTAGGTAGTAAATACTATACAAATTTACTATAATGTTTTTTCACCACCTTAAACATATAACTATTTTACATGGGCCTTACAATTATATATTCCACACTCTATGTTTTTATAATAATATTTGACGATAAATGATGCTCTTTTTTATAATTTTTGAGGAAAACTTATTTATGAGAATGAAATGAATGTGAAGGGTTTTCCCAGATTATATATCACTCCAATGCATTGGTTTATATTTAGTATCCTGAGACGTCATGTTAGGATAGTGAGTGGAACTAATTATTTTATGGGGATTTAAACACCATGATTTCTTGGTGGTATATCATTTATCTATATTTTTAATGAAGTGTATAAATTTTGGTCAAATTTCCCATGTTTTCTTTATGATTATCATGTTATATCATGCCTTATTCGTTTATTACATTTATTTCTGATTTATATTCATATTTTATAACATTTATTACCATATTCCATGATATTTACCTTACTAGGATTGCTTACTCACCCAATTATTTTTAATGTCTCTATGTTATCCCATGCGGTTTTAAATGTGAGCTTGTTAGAGAAGTTTTCAACAAAGGTAATGTTTATTAATGTTTTAAATTGATATGTAATGTACCTAATTAAAAAACAATAGAATTATTAATCATTCATGTTTTATAAAAATTAATTTTATGTATCAAATAATTTTATTATATGTAATAAAGAGTATGTATTTTATTGTTGGTGTTAGATGAAATGTTTATCCACATTTGTGGATTAGGATTGAAAAGCTCTAGTAGATGCATTAGCGATAAGAATATGTATATGAAAATATAATTGAATTATAGAAATTATAGAGTAATTGGTTTATAATGAAAATACATCCACATCATGACACCGCAAGTGGATGTGGTTTGGTAAATGATGTACATATAGGTAACAACACTGACAATGTCTCCCTGGCCTGAATCAGGGTAACCTAGTACAAGATAATAGGCCATACTCACATGGTTTGAAACTACAAAGGTATGTGCTATGGTAAATTCATAATCTCATTACGAACTATTATTATAAGATTGAAAAATTCCCATGTGAATCATTTATAGGATATTGATAATGGGTAACATAGACTGAATCCTAGAAATTAAAACGTTTTGAAAAAAGATGTCATTGTTATGTTATATATTTAATTTTATTTACTTCTAATTCATGTGTACAATAGATTAAAAAAATATCTTCTCTATTTCAGTTTTTTAAATAAGTAAAATATAAATTAAACAGGGAATGGTGAGTTTATTGTTCAATTTTCTATGCATTCTGTCATATCATGAATGTTTAGTAGAAACTATTAAAACATCACCACAAATCATAGAAGTAGAGAAATCAATTAATATGAAATATGGGGAAATAATTCCATCCAAAATATTAACTCCTCCAATAAAAAATTTATTGGATGAACATTCTAGAGGCCTTTTCATACTCCCTATTGTAGAATCATTGGTAATTATGGTCATGGAATAACCTTACCTATATGAAGCTAATATAAATTGTGGAAAGAAAGAAAATCACTCTGTATTGTGATTCATCCCCCAATTCTTTATAAGTGCAAGGGGGATAAAAAATATTCTTTACCACCAAATAAAGGATATTATTTCTCAATGAGAATGTATATATACCATTAATTATTAATTCTATGTAAAATATAATCCCTGAAGACATTACCATTGTGAGGGAATACACTGATGTGTTTCCTGAGGATTTTCCTAGTCTTCCTCCTTGCTAAGGTGGTGATTTTTTAATTGAACTTATACTTATATAGTTGAAATTATATATGAATTCTTATAGAATTTCTATTGTTGATTTTTAATATATGAAGAAACAACTATATGTGAATCTGGGTAAAGGATTCATATGCTCGAGTGCTTCACCATGGGGTGAAAAAAACCACTTATCTATGAACAATGATATGACAATGAACCTTTAAATTGATTATCATAATATAAAAAAGATCACGACAATGAACAAGTATCCTATTACACAAGTTGATGAATTTTTCAATAATCTAATTATAGCACAATACTTCCTCAAGGTGGATATGCGGTCAGGTTATTACCAAGTTAGAGTGGAGAAGGAGGATAACCCCAAGACTTATTTTTATAAATGGTTCTAGCACTATGAGTTCATAGATCCATTCCGACTCACAAATTCGCCAAAAACATTATAAACTATATGAATAGTGTCTGTAGATATTATCGTGAAATATTTTTGGTAGTATTTATATATGATATTCTAATATACTCCAATACCAAGGAAGACCATGAGGGGAATATGAGAGCTATGCTAAATAAAATATGAGAGGAGAAGATTTATTCTAAGTATAGTGAATGTGTGTTCTTGATTACGTAATTATATTTATCAGGTTATATCATCATAAGAAATAGGATATCAATAGAACCTTCCAAAACATAAGTAACTCATGGATATCCTATATCATCATCTGTGATAGATATATATTGTTTCCTTTAATTAGATGGGTATTGTTGTTAATTTGTGAAAAATATCTGGGGATTTCAAAACCCTCTATCTTAGAATACAATGAAGGTATTCTTGATTTCTTGGAATGATTAATGTGAAGAGAGATTCATGTATTTTAAAATGAGGCTTATCACTGCACCTATTTAAACACAACCTAGAAGTGGATAAATTTCCATTGTATTATGTGATGCATTGAATTAGGGATTCAGTAATGTGTAAATGTAGAATAGAAATTCATATCTTATGCTTCAAAGAAGTTTAAAAATCCCAAATAGAACTACCCAACACATGATCAAGAGTTGGATATAAGGATCTTTGATTTGAAAATATGGTTTCATTATCTCTTTAGGATGAAGTTTAAAATATATATGGTTAATAAAATCATCGTGTATTTATTCACATAGAACGATATGAACATTATCAAATATATATTGTTAAATTTGATCAACGATGATGAGTACTTAATTCACTACCATCATATTAAAGTTAAAAATGGTGGGATTCACTAAGTATAAATTATCCATCAATCTGATAATTGATGTGAATTTAGAAGGATTTGATCATGTAAAACTTGAATAATATGTCCAAAGAAATCATAAAGAAATGGATGTCATCAATAATTTCAAAATAATTTCTCAACCAACCCATTTGAAGAAGAAAAAGGATACTCAAATGGATGATGTGGGAATTAATAAGAAAGTGTAAACAATGATGAATGAGAAATCCTCATATTTCATTGTCAATGAGGATTGAGTTATAATATTTGAGTCATGAATATATGTACAATCAAATCCTGAGTTAATAAATTAATCATTGGATGATTCACATAGTTAAAATTTATCCATTCACCCAAGAATCACAGAGACGTATCAAGATATGTGAGAGAATTATTGGTGGGGAAATACGAAGAATGAGGATTCTAAATATACATCAAAGTGTATGGTATATCAGCAAGTGAAGGAAAAAAGGAGGAACTCTGAGGGGATGATGCAACTATTTCCCATACTAAAATGTAAATAAGAAAACATAAAAAAAACATTTCCCTTGGAAATACAGTTAAATCCTGATGAAATAAAGGTATATGGGTTGTGATGGATCAAATTATTAATATTTCACATTTCATTGAGATTCGAGATGATTTCTCTCTGGATAAACCTATGTTGATAAAAATTAGAGAGGTGGTTTGGTTTCATGAAGTAACCCTATCAATTGTCTCTAATCATGGTCCAATATTTTATTCAATGTTCCCTAAAGTTCTATTACAAGATCTAAACACTAATTTGAACTTCCTATAGATTATCCGTATAAAACTGATTGAAAATATGAGTATAATATTTAGAAACTAAAACACACATTGAGAGAAATTTCTATGAACACAAATGGAGGCTCGAACCAACATCTATCTCTTGTCGAGTTCCGATACATAAAAAGTTCCCCCTCAATCATCCAAATGGCTCTCTATGATGATATATATGGAATGTGGTGTAAAACAATTCATGATGGGATGATGTCTGGGAATGAAAAATGATATTTCTTGAAAAGTTTGAGGAAATGGTGGATAGTTTAAGACTATTTAGTAACACATCAAGGATAATTATAGTCGACAAAAGAGCTATACTGAAAAAATAAAATGAGAACTATATTTTTATGTTAGAGACATGGTATTCGATCATATATCTCTATGAAAGAATGTTATTACAATTGATATGAAGGTAAATCATAGTCCACGATATGTCGTCCACTTTGTGATCCTAGGTCGCATCAGAGTGGTGTCCTACTAATTAACACTCCCACAAAACATATCTCAAGTACATGGCATATTCCATGTACCCTATTTGATAAAATACTTATATTATCCCTCACATTTACTCAATCTAGGGGTGGTACCATTGGAGAATAATCTATTATATGAGTACAAACCAGTGAAGATTATAGATCACAAAGACAATCTTCTACGAAAGAATAGATTGAGTGGGGAAATCACGCATTAAAATATCTTACATGGGAACTATAAGAAGTGATTAAATAGGGTTAAGATAATATGTTTTATGATGTGAAATAATAAATTTAAAGTTGAAATTGTATAAGGGATGAAGACTATAATGACCCGATATTTTATAAATAAAATTCCCCATTTAGTTTAAATAATTGTATTATTATGTAATATAATTATAGTGACAAATGAAATAATTTTATTCTATTATATCGAATTATACATTACTATACCATTAACTATCATTACTATTGTTTATATAGAAATTGAAAAGTCATCAAATGATTAGTATAAATATAGTTTTTTGACAAATCCAATTGAAACAAAAAACCCAAGTTGGGCACTCAACCATTAGGATTATACCCTATGAATCCCACATATCATTGAATTAGAGGGAGGTGAAAAAACTGCAATTTACAAATGAAAAATACCATGTCGAGAACCAAAAACTAAAATTTGATTGAAACAATTCACAATAGAAGTTAAAGCTTATTGAGATCAGGCCCCAAAGCATGTACATTGAACCACACCATGAAAGTCTCACTATTACGCACCTTACTCCCCGAATGATAGATGTTGTATTAAAGAGATATAGATCAAGACCCTATAAATATTATTATTTACATTATTTTTTATATAGTTATGAAAATATTTTCATCCTATTATGGTTACATTATAAAGGATTTTTAATCAGGTACAATAAAACACAAATAGTTTTTTTGGGTAATACTCAAATTCAATTAATGATTTTTATTTGATGAATTAATGAATTATTAGAGAAATAATATTTTTAAAAAAAATTATTATTATTTATTTTTCATTAAATAGAAATGATCTTATAATTTTTTTGAAGCCATTTATAATTTTTTATTAGGGTTTAAATAATCTTATTTTGAAAAAAATGCATCATTTCAAATTAAATGTAAATTACTATTTTAAAATGGAAAATTATAATATTTATAATATTATTTAGATAAAAATAATTTTTGTTTTCTAAATATAATGTTGAAACTATCCAATGGTGAAATTTGAATAATTTTCTAAGACATTCAAATTTTTAGGTAAAAATTAAATATCGTATAAATATACCTTTTGTATTATATCATCCTAATGAAAAAAATTGATTTAACAAATACAATAAAATTGTATCCATGACCAAATATATCTTATAAATTTTAATAAACATTATTTTTATTTATTTATTAATTTTATATGTATCTTATGAATATTCTACAACCATTAATATATTTTATTGTTTTAAAACTATTTCTTTAAGTGAATGACTCACCTTCACTTAATAAATGATATTATTTTATTTATTTAATCTATTAGACATATAACATAATGATAACCAATCCCATTTGGCGTAAACTACGAGAAAAATTATCCGATGGTTTGTGGTTTTGGTTATATTATTATTTAGATTCCAAAAACATAAATAATAAATAAATCCCCTAATTCACTATATAAACTCACCAATATAAAATTTATCTACACTAAAAATCCTTATAAAACATTTATAATTTTATCTCTACTAAATGTAGTCATTCATGTTGATCCTATGCTCTCAAGAATCCCCTCCCATGAAATTGGTGACACACACTGTGTAAGGGTTCTTCTCTTTCTCTTCTTTATTAAAGATTCTTTATTATATTATTCCATCCATTTTCAATACCTAATGTTTTTACTTGAATTTACTTGTCCCTATTACAATCCATTTTATTTAAAAAATATTAGAGACCACATCCTCTATCATCAACCCATTTTATTAAATTTTTAGTGACATTGTTATGAATTTGAATTTTAACCTCGGGTTTTCCATTCCAAAACAATTGTTCAATGAATACCATACACATTTTCTATCAAGGGTGTTTACCTTTATAAACATATACCTTGTTGAAATAATAATTACTTTTATATATTCTACACAACATGTTCATGGACTAAAATCTTATGATAAATTATTCCATTTATTATGTTCTATGTGGCACACATAAGTGTTAGAATGAAATTAATGTGATTGGTGTGACCATAATTATATATCACTCTAATGAATTACCAAATTATCAGTGACAAGATACATTATTTTTTTATAGGGAGTCAACCAGATTATTTAATTGGACTTTTTAGACCATTATATCATGGTGGTTTAGCCATGACCTATGTTAATCATGTTGTGTTTTAAGTTGTTTCAACATTTGCAATGTAAAATTTATGATTATCATTCCATATAATACTTCATTATTCATATTACTTTTATTCCCCTTTGATATGACTATTTTATAACATATATTACCTTATTCTATGATAATTAATTTAATGGGATTTACATCTCTTTTATTTCTTATGCTTGTCCCCAAGTTATCCCATGTAGTTTAATGTGAAAGCACAATTAGGAAGTTTTCAATAAAGATTTATGTTTTTTTTCATATTTTTATTTTATATGCAATTTACATAAATCCAAAATAAACTATAAATACCTAAATAATAGTTTGTATTGAGGGAATTATTGTTTTTAATAAATCATAAATTAATGTGTAATAAATATAATGGTTGTTATTCATTCACGAAACACCCAGTTTAAACAAACCATGATAGTCTACTGAATTATGGTTATTTAACATGATGGTAACCACCTACCCATTAGGTGAGTGTGAATAAATAGTAATTAATAAATATTTAAAAATATGATGTTTACACCTTTATAAAATAAGTTCATTACTTATCAATTGATTATAACTGAAAATAAAAATAATAAGTAAGTAGTATAAATGTTTTCCTAAAAACTTTTTTATGCGTGTAATGTGCATTAATAAGAATAAAATAAATTTCTCACTTCTAACAATATATTTTAAAAAATATATATGTAATTTATTAAATCAAATGTTTTAAAATTCATCTAATATTTTTTTAGGGATGAGATAAGAATATATATCCAATGTTAGGCATAAAAATATAATTTCTTAAAAACCAATTTCATCAAATTTTGCACAATTTTTATAATTGAAATAATTAAACTTATATAAAGTATTCTGTGATAAATTTATTTAATATTTTTAATCAATAGGTTTTATTTTTAAAATTGAAAAATTTTATTTTTAGGAATTCTTAATAGAAATCATGGAAAAATATATTACCTCGGAAATGTGTAAGCGAGGTTTGGCTTGGTTTAAACAATGTTTGCTAGGCCACTATTTTTTATATTAATTATTATTACATTTAGGTACATATATCCTTGTCAAAATAGCATTGAAATATAAGTATTTAAGGGACAATTGTCTATGAAAATGACCTATATTATATTTGAATCAAAAAATAAATGTCACTCTCTTACATTGAAAAATCATTTAAGTGTTACTATACATTGTAAAAGATGTTTTCAATAACTAATAATGGTTATTTGGAGAATAATGAAGTTATTTTCATGATTGATATTTTAAAAAAAATAATTGATAATATGATTAACATAAATTCTTACCCAATATGAAATAGTATTTGTTCAATCAATAGAGAAAAGTGTTTTGATGATATTAAAAGTAATATATTTTGAATTAGTTACAGTGTTAAAAAAATTATTGAAAAATATAATTTATTAGTGATGTGGTAGAAGATTATATTCTAATTTCATCCCTTTTTGTCTTTAATGTATAATTTCTTTAATAGTGATAAAATGAACTTAATGTTATTTTATGAAAATAATATTTTATTAAAATTTTAAATATCGTAAAAATAAATATACTAGACATGGTGGATAGGATACTGTCTGCAATATAATCCCTTTAAATTAATGATCCAATTTTCACCTTATAATTAAAATTATAACCATTTCTGAGTGAAAAAATGTTACTGTAGTTGATGTTAAAATAGGTTAACTAAGGGGTTAAACCAAGTTCAAAACAAACATAAAAATGTAAAATATTTATTTGTTTATTTTATATAAACCAAAGCCTTATTTATATAATAATATCTTTAATTTGGAATAATTTTTCAAAATAATGACTTTTATGCTTTTAACATTTTTTGAAATTCAAAGTGGTCCCCTCCCCCACATATTAATGTGCTCCCCTCCATTCTCATATTTATACCAAAATGAGAATTTTATCAGAAAAAAATATTAAAAAATATATTCTAAACCAAATGAAACTCATTTTAGAGTGTTTTTATTCCCAATATACAGACCATATGATCCTTTAGAGGTGATCTAGTGAAGTTGTTTCAGAGAAGATGTAATTTCCTTAACCTATCACATTTTTTATTTACTATAAATCTATGGTATTTATAATAAAATAATTAATTAGGCATCCTGAATATACTAAAAAGATATTATGCTTATTTAAAAAACATTTTCCACTATATTTCCCGTAAAATGGGAAGTGAAATTATCACTCGTGAAAACGTATGACTAACCGTCTCCCCATAGTCACAAAATAATTCTTAAATAACCAGATTTTATGCATAGGTATTGTGATGTATTTAATATTTAAATATGATACATATGATCTAACTACTATTATATTATGATAAAAATATCATACATAACTTACTTTCTTCCAATCTGTTGAAAAATGATAAAGTCGCTCATGTGTACGTGTGGACCACCACCACCACAAAGTAATGTAGTTTTTTTATTCTATGACTTATATGGATGGTAATAATGATGACATTTATCAATATATATGATTAATACTATATAATTATTATTTCATATTATTTAATAGTAATCTACATTTATTTCATTCCATCTGTTAAAAAGTGAAACAACCTTCATCCATACATATACCCTACTGTCTAAATGAATAGTATAATTCTTTTTTATAATCATTATATTTTATAGATGATAATAAATATATATATATCAATAATATATAAGTGTGATATTATTTTTATCACTCTTTCTCTATATTGAGTGGATTAATTATCAATTTATAAGGATTGGAGATTCTGAACATGAACATGCATTATAAATGATGTAACTACAACTGAGAATGGTCATTTTAATAAAAAAAATATTAGTAATTATGTAATAAGATTTCCTAATTAAATAAAAAATAGTTTCATAGTTATAATGATAGTTCTATATTACATTTATAATAAATATATTTTTATAATATATTACCTTCAGACATGTATTAATAAATATAATACTTGAGATAAGGGATTTATGATTGAATCCCCTTTTAATCAGGATTATTTGTGTTTGAATTTCTTAGAGGAAATAATATGATCCATATCTAATAATGTGATAAAAAATTTATTATAATATATTTATTTATGGATAATACATATCTTATTTTATTTTCCCTCACTTTTCGTACCCAAGAAACCAAAATAATTTTTTTATCAAAAAACTTCTATATTTTAATTTTAAGTTGGGAATATTTTTATTTCATATCAGTGTTTTCATAAAAAAATAAATATTTTTATGAGTATCCTTGTATTTATTTTAAATTTTTTTGTATTTTTAAATTTTTATTAAAATGATTCAATGTAATACTCGTGGGAATTTCTTGACCTAGTACTTTTTGACTTTTTGAAAAGGCATTAAAAGATTATTTTCTTTATTAATTATATGAAATTAATGAAATTTATGAACATCTGGGATACTATATGTTTAAGAGTATCCTTTACATGATTCAATGTTTCGTTCCAATGTTAAAAAGAATATAAATTTAAATTTTTTAAATTTTAATGATTTTATTTTAAAAGGAATACGAATTTTCCTCCAAAAATATTCCAAGTGAAATATTAAAACAATTTTTTTGTAAGAAGAAATTATTTCATGTTAGTTATGTTTCATTGGGGATATGACTTGTGAATATCATAATCATCTCTTATCTATATGGTTTATTGTTAGGATAATGAGACATTTATAGAACCCATTTATTTTCCACATATTATGATATAGAAAAATTGTTAATGTTTTAATGATCTTATGGTTTGAATATGAATGGATTTTGTTTTTTTAAGGAGATTCTATTGTATATCTGTAATGAATTGGGTAAATATGGATAACTCATTAAATAAATATGTTATGCAAGAACCTAATTTCATTTTCACAATTTTATGCATGTAATTGTTTTTCAGATTCGTAAAATTATATGTTGACTTAGTTTTTATGTACATAATATAATGTGTGAACAAGGATTTCATGTCTATAAGAATATTTTTCGACCTATTTTATTGTTCATAAGTTTATGTGTGGGAATGATTTCAATTACTTTAAATAATTAGGGGACTTTTTCTATTTATAAATGTTAATAATGTTATAATCATATGTTTATTCCACATTCATAAGGCAATGTTATACTCTCCTAGATCTTGTTCGTTGGTTTATTTATGATTCATTCCTTATGAACTCAAATGATTTTTTCCTTGACTTAATATTTTGGTCTATGATATACAAGGTATGGTTTTTAGTATTTATGATCTTGTTCACATACCCATGGAATCATGTTATGCATATGTGACCCTTGATATCTCCCTTATACAACCTTACTATGTACATGAAGTCACGATTCTTATGTTTCATTTCCCTAGGTTATGAATAATTTTTTAATGTGGGGTATGATTAAGAACTGTGATATGTGGTGATAAAATTTGTGGTATATGTTAAAGATCATTCCTTAAATGAGAATATTGGGTATTAAGTGTATAATGACATTAAAAATTAAGGGTGTTCTATAGATCGTAATATTATGTACTAAATATTCATATAAAATGATGTAATATTTCTATATGAAAAAATGGGTTTATATAATGATATCATGGTTAAAATGATTATGAAATATTAGAACATACTCGTACAGTTGATGGACTCATTTGTTCTTTATATAAAACATCATTAAAATCCATACAATGAATAATATATATATATGATCCCCCATTATTTATGATTGGTCTAACCTCTATCGATGACCCTCTATGATGAGCATTTTTATAATTATTGACGATTCACTAAATCATCATATCCATGGTTTTTCTCCTATAGGTGTACATTATCAACTTAACCATTCTAGGGAGACACTTCATGAACATTAGTTGATCACAAAAACCTAGATCACTTGAATAGTACATGAATAATAAGAGAGGATATTGAAAGAAGATATATGAAAACACTCTATTATTCCATCTCTGATGATAAAGGATTAGCCATTAGACTCCCTCCCTATCATATAGATCTTTTTTAAACCATAACACTAAATTAATATACCCTCTGATTGAAAATCGAAATGAAAAATATTCTATCACTTTAAAAAAAGAAATGAGTTATAATTAAAGAACACTCTTCAGTATTTAGAAGGTTTTATTCAAAACTATTCAAGGTTAAATATTTATTGAAGATGTATTTTGGAAGTTTTTGTGACTTTTAAAAGGGAAACTATATAAAGATATTATGAGTTAGGTGATTTAATTTGAGCGGAAACCAAGATTCAAGTTAAATATCACTATTAACAATAAACACTAAAGAAACACAGGAATAGAGATTGGGAGTTACAATATTATATTAATCAAAAAAAATGTATTAAGGAAATGGAGTATCACAAATAAATCATATTGATGTATAGATAGATTTGGTCTAGGAATCTAGACAAAGGAATAGTGACACGGTGATAACCATTACAAACAATCCCATGTTGAAAAAATGAAATAGGCCAGTGATTTTTAAATAGAAATACCAAACACATGTATTTATATATTTAAAACATTACTATTTAAATAATGAATAATAATATTAATTCATTTCATTTATTTAACAATAATTGTGATGTTATGTATCATAATTCGCTACCATGGAAATTAAATAAAAGTTCAAATTTAATGTATAAAAATTTGAAAAAAAAAATTCCATAATTATCTACCTTTAAAACTATTTATATAAACCTAAAATGTTCGTGAACAAATAAAATAATTGATTAGTATTAAAATATATGAACCTATGTAGGAAACTATGTGTGTAATTTTTCAATTTCAGTTAAACTATACATAGATTAAGTCCTTTATGTAATATCCCCTGTTCTTGGGTCACCAATCAATGTGAAACTATAAATTTATAGTTCACCTCAAATAAATATCTACATCCTCTTGTGGTTATCGACTAGAAAAATGGGTCTATGGTGGTATGATTGTGATACTATATAACTATATCATAGTAAAACAATAACAGAAACAAAGGAAGTAAGATACAAACACCATATAAATCATTAAATAGATTTCCTGGTAAGTGAAATAGAGAAACATAAACCATGCAACAAAAAATGAGATATATGCATGTCAATAAAAAATAAATCAGTATAAGGTCCTATAAATCATGATCTAAAAGTAAAAATGTCAAAAGAAATGAAAAAATCACCAAAATCGATAAGAGTCTTATTGTGGTCCTAAATCCCATGCTCTATCCTAGTGGTCTCAATCAAGAATTAGTTATAGGTTTGTTCATCTTATCACGTCCAACAACAATGAAGGCTACTCAAGAACCAAGTAGTTTTTTAGATGCAATTGATTATGAATCAATATGAAACAACCAATGATGTCTATGAACATACCCATTTTATTTATAAATTTCATGATGATATGTAGAATACATAAAGGGAAGCATAAATTAAAAATACGATCATTGATCTTTTGTTTCATGGATACATCTTTGATTGACCACAACTACTTAAATCTATGACGGATTTTATAGTCCATAGTAACATAATTGGGCCCAAAAAAATCAATATATTGTATTTATATAATTCCAACCAGTTATCACTGTGAATCTAATGGGTGATACCACATGGCATTCTAAATTTTTTGTAATTAGGATTTAATGTGCAAATAAAATATTGTATTCCTAAATTAGATTCATTTATAATGAAAGATGGATTAACAACGGTATTCTAAAATGGGTTTCATCATAAATCTAGTGGACTTACACCATGAAATTACAATTTAAATTTCACCTCAAATCCATAAGATTTAACCCAATGATTTCTAAACAATCAATTAAATTCTAAATTTTGAGGAAACTAATTTAAAAATTAATTAAATCTATGTTCATCATGTCCGACTAAAAATCTATTTAACTTGATTACTAGAGTTTTATTTTAGAGGAATTAATAACCACAAATATAGTTCTTTCCTAATTCAGGTCTTACTAAGGTATTCAACTTTTTATTACAGAGAATATGTCTAAAGGAAATCACCCCAAAAGTATTGGAAAGGGTTCGGGTCTACCTATTAATGGAATGTTTGTGTAATTTTGAGAAGTTCCATTTTAGGTATGTAGATAAATAAAAAATATGTATATAAATTAGGATGAATGCATAGAAATATTGGACTGATCGATAAATTAATTTATTCATAAATGTTGTCAAATAGATTAGAAAGATTATATACCACATACCTTATGTTTGAAGAAAACATATCATCTTATAATGGGATTTTATTAGATCCCTAATGCTGAAAATTTAAAAATAATATGTGTAAAATATAAAATGGTAATAATACATGAAAATAGTGTGGTACCGCTTTCTAGATAAAAATAATTATATGTGATGATGATTTTGAAATATATTTACCTCAAACACATAATAGAGAAGAAAAATGGCCTATTATACTAAGAAACAAGATAAAAATTATCAAATATTTTTATGGAATGAGAGTGGGAAGAGATTGAAGTTGTATAGTGTGGAATAAAGTATCACTGAGAGAGGGAGGGGTGAATCAATGATGGATTTTTCTTTTTGGATTCCATGTTTATGAACCAACCGTCATCTCCTTCTAAATATTTCTTTCCCAACTAAACAAAATTCAACCACAGATCCACAAGAACATAAGAATTTTCCAAGTTCACTACTCAATTGTGGTATCTATGTCCATTGTATGGTTTAGAAACAATCCAATACCATACAATCCACAAGAAAAAAATATTTTTATGTGGACTACTGTGAGTAGGATGTTCCCTTAAACTTGTGTATCCATATGAAAACAATCCAATAGTGTGTCTGTTTATTCTAGAAAAAAATGATTCAATACAATGATATGGTGCATCTTGATCCATTTCCACAAATCTGAGATTTCAAAATAATTATTCTATTTACAATGTAGCAATTGGTAAAAACTTCATAGAGTTCCCCATAAACTATCTCTACTCTGTGGATTGCTAATTCCACATAGACCTCCTTTCCAATATGGTCCTTTTACTTTTTATAGATACCGATCCACACAAACTTATTCCACATACTATCCTTTTGAAATGTCTATTTTGTGAAATTTTTTCATCTTCAAACTCTTCTCCTTCAAGGGAATATTTCCTCCAAGAAATCTTATCCCTACCGGACCACTCCCCCATGAACTACATTGGAATTCTCAGAGTTTTTTCATCATTGATGATCACATCCTTATAAAATTTACTATATCTTAATGATGATATTAGTTTCCATTATAAAGTAAAATTATTCCTAAAATATTACTAATCTTATTTATTAAAAATTTCAATTTGGTATAGCCTTCACCACTGTAACACCCCGAGATTTTATGAAAAATATTATTTTAATTTCATTAATGTCTTTTGTTGTATTCTACACAAAGATTACCTTGCACTATACGCAACACCGTATTAGCTTGCAGTATACGCAACACTATTCTTGGACCGTGTTACACACAATTTTGATAATAGTTATTCTACGCAACATTGAGTATATATATATTAAATGTATAAATGAAATATGGTTGGATTCTGTTATACGAAACAATGAAGGATTCTTTCACAACACGCAACCCTGACTTGGCTTGCATTAAACGCAATCGCGACCTTCCTCGATAGCGTGTGTTGTACGCAATACCGGGTTTTAATAAAAAATGTTATATTATTATAATATTGTCATGAACTAGACGTTATGAATAGTATTAACTAAATTTTGAATTTTATAACATTATTATTAATCTTACACATTTCTAGAACATTTTATAAGAACAAAATAAATTTTTCGGGTAAAATAAGTATTTTTCAAAAAATGCAGTTTTGCCGCCTTTTGATGGCACACCCACATTAAATCTGGTTTTGACATGTTTATATGTTAAATTTTACAAAATAATATTCTTCTTTTGAATCAGGATATAAAAATTTGCATTAGATAAAGTTTTGATATTTTTCCGATAACTTTCATATTTTAATGAATAGTAAAAACACGCTATATTTTAATTAAAAACAACTTTTTCATCATAATATCCTATGTGGTTAAATTATAATATTGAATGGTTTTAAATTATAAATAGAATATATTTTTACCATTTAATATAATGTATGTCATTAGCATTGATTTTACCTTGAATTCGTAGGTTAAATCAATTCAATCTTTTGCAATGTTTTAATGAAAAACCCGTTTTCTTTCGACAACGGGATTAATTTTAATTTAATTTCTGCATCTTTTGTTTGTTGAATTTGGAAAAATGGATTCCATATTTGGAATCAGTGGGTCCAAATTATGTTAATAAGCTACTTTTTATTTTGGGAATTATGAATAGTAACTATGGTAAATTTTATTTACCATAGTTAAAGGTAAATCGGGTAATTAAGGGTAAATAAAATATTTTAAAATTACCCTAAAAAATGTAAAAATCCTATTGGATGACTAAAAGTCGACCCATACCACCTAAGGGTCGGATTAGAATCATTTAATGGACATTTTTCCATGAAAATAACTTAATTATTATTAAAACCAAAGAAAGTGACAACATGTCACTCTCTTAAATCTTATAAGTATATTAATTTTAATTTAGTGATAAACTTCATGAAACCTAGAACATGAATAGTATCCAAAAATCTAATGAAATTATATACATCATATTAATTTATTTATAATTTTTAGGGATTAAATAATTATCATTAATTATGACACAATAGTGATGTAGAAATTGTTTATCTAGTGAAAAATCAAGAATATTATTTTTATTAAACTAATAGTGACCATAAAATGCACAAATACCTAACCAAAACTTATTGTCCATGTAAATGTAAACCATAAGAATCCAATGGTCGAATATTTGACCATTTGGAGCCTTATAAAAGAGATTATGACACTTATATTATTTTATTTTAAATGATGCCAAAGTTGTCACCTTCATAATTTAATAAATATAACAATTTAAATATTGTGATTTTAAGATGATAAATTCGAGTAAAAATATTATTGTGAAAGTTAATAGATTTATTTTAATCATAGGATTTTAGTTTTAATTTTTATGCAACAAATAAGTATATTAAATAATTATACAAAAATGTTGTAGTATTTATTTTATTAAGAGATAAACCAAATAAATGGTTTCAAAAATAATAAAATAAATATTATATGAACTATTTAATGTGCTCCAATAATTTTTAAGATACATATGACATTTTATGAATCTATTAAAACTTTTATTTCTAACATATCTTCTGTATTTATTTTATTTAAATTCAAATAAATGAATAGTGTCAAAATTGACACTATTGTTATTTTATATAAAAAACATATTATAAAATTGATTAAAAATCACAAAATATTTCAAAATTATAAATTTAAATTTATATGATCAAAAATGTTATTAAGAATCCAATTATGGACAATTCACCACAAATAAGTAATTATTTGTAATAATTTAAAAATTAGAATGTTATTACCACAAATAAAATTAAATTGATTAAATAAGGATAAATCATGTTGATAATGTTTAAAATAAATTCCTAACATGTCTAAATTCTATTGGTTGATGATATTACAAACTTATCTTATCTAATATTCGAATATGAGTCATTTTTGGAGGTTTTTATGTGGGGTTAGATTTATTATAAATTAATATTTTTAAGAATTCCAAAGGTGCCCCTCTCCTCCCTTATAAAAGGGAACCGCCTCCCTCTCTTCCTCACACAACTTTGAGCCTTCAAGCTCGACCAACCCCTGCCAAAATCTCTTCTCCACTTCCCTAGTATCATTCTAGAGGTTCTGGTCTTCTTCAAAGACCATCCTTAGTTCTTTAAGTGGAGGTTAAGAAAAGGCGCGTCAAAAAAAGGTAATATCCATTACCGATCTTTTTCAATTTCATTCTTTTTCAACTTATTATTATTTAGTTGTTTCATGATAAAGTAATAAAATCAGTATTACATACATAATGATATGTTATTATAAATATGAAACAACCCTAATTCACCTTCTATCCATCCTACGGAAAAATGAAATCACCACGCGTGCGTACGTACGGAATACCGTCTCCACGCCGTGGTGTAATCTATTTTCCACCACCACCTTACAAGGATGGGTATAATGGTGTAATGAGTAACTATTTATGATTATTATAAAGTAATATTGATACTGAAATAATATATATGTACTCCAATACAATTCCACGATCATAGGAACGATATCATCACTCATGCGTACGTATGGAATACCGTCTCCACGATGTGATGTGACTCATTCTACATGATCATCATTACATAGTAATTATATAAATGAATTGAATGAATAAATATGATATATGTTACACTAATACCATTCTGGATATAAGGTATCTATAAACTTAAAAGAGGAATAAAAATTTATTCGGCAAAACACGCATAAGAACAAAAGGCAATAAAGACCCGAGTAACAAGTAACAATGAAATATTACTAACAAGAAGCTAATAATATGACCATATATGATATCATATCAATATTTATGATTCTGGAATAAGTCAATAACACTATTTAAATCATTATACAGTAGGTTTGGACACTTACAATGCAAGTCGGATCTAAGGTAAGGGAAAATATCACAATCTCATTTTTATCCGAGATTGTTTATTCGTAAGTATTTACTGGGGTGTATTTTATCATCCACATCCATGTTTCATCAAAATGTAATGTTATTTCCATCCACCTAAAATTGTTTAAATCCATTTTTACCCTTCGGTGAGTTTTTATTAATATGTATGAAAGGAATCTTTTGTCGTTTTTCGTACGAGGTACTTTTTGACTTTTCCGACAAAAGTACGAAGAATGTTTTTTTTAACTTATACGGCATGAATGGATTTTTAAAACATTATTTCCAAGAAACTTCCTTTACAAGTTTTCAAGTTTATTTTTAATCAACTTCTTTTATTTTAAAGTCGTATGACATGTTATGAAAGGAAAAATGTTTTTGAAGTAGAAAGGATATTTTCCTCAAGAATGGAGTTCAATTATTTTATCAAAATTATTTTCCATATAAGATAATAAAGGGTTCTGTTTTTATCCCTATTATTACATTTATTTGATTATGTTGTGATGAAATAATTTTTATGAATTCCTTTATAGTATATGAATTATTTTATGATTTCATGTTGTTTAAGAATCCCATTTTTACTACATGGGTTATGTAATGATGTATGATTTATGATTTTGTGGCACACATAAGAATGGTATCATGATGAGATGGGTGGGACCTATATCTCCCTCCAATGCATTGGGTAAAGATTTTATATCTCATGAGATAGACATGGCTGGAATGGTAGGTTATACCGGTTCAGTGAAAGAGGACTGAAACGAGGGTTACTCGATTCAGAAAGGGACTTTGTCCACTAAGATAGTCTTTGCAATGAGTCTTGGCTAACAAGAAATGATTCTCTATGATTATGTGTGAATGCCACAAAGTTTCATGTTTTAAGTTATGATTATTGTGATTACATTTCACTGCCATGATTTATCCCATGTTATGAAATTATGCTCTCTTTTGCAGGTTAAGATTTCCAAAATGTTATGTTCTTTTGAATATGATGTGATTGATATTTCTGTTGTTTACCCTTACTGAGCATTTTAGCTCACCCTTTTATGTTTTCTGTTCCCCAGGATATAAAGAAAGGTTTTTGGTAAAAAAAGGAAGATCATTAGGGGAGATGTTGAAGATCTTTCACCAGGATTAGAAGATTATATTCCGAGTTTCCAAAGACACTAAACTATTACGATCCTTGTGTGTGTGTTTTTGTTATGTACCAAGTATTCCGCAAAAGTAATGTAATGTCCATGTACGTCAGGCTTCGGGTCTCTACAGTTGGTATCAGAGGAATGGTTTAGTCAACCTTTGGAAACTAGGATGTGAGAAATTTAGTGAGATCTCTAGAGATATTTCTAAGGTATGTCTAGCGATGTCCCTAAGGTTAAGTATACGTATAGGTTATAGTACTAGAATTACGCTAATGATCATGGAATTAAACCTAAGATGTTAGATATTGAAGGTACTCCCCCTTTATTATGTTGTTTTCCCTAGCATGATTTTTGCCTCTCACACTATTCTTTTTGGGTTTTAGACGATGGCTGGAACCCGAAGGAACCGTGTTGATCAATGCAATGGACAATGCAATGATTGTCCTCCTGAACAAACAAATGTTATGGGAGATGGAGTGCAAAATCTTATTGCTATACTTACACAAGCTATGAATCATTCTGGACTTCCAAATGAGCAGAGAAGGGAACAATATTCTATTGAGTCCTTCATGAGGCAACGTCCACCTTCTTTCAGTGGGTCTTCTGATCCACTTGTTGCTGAACAATGGATCAGTACCACTGAAAAGATATTTTCAGTTCTCCAATGTTCTGAACATGATAAAGTCATCTTAGCAGTGTATCGTTTGGAAGGTGATGTTGATCAATGGTGGAATCTTATTAAGAATACGAGGCAAAGGGATGAAATTGAGTCCATGGAATGGGACGAGTTCAAGAACTTATTTTTCAGTAAGTACTTCCCCCGTATTCTTCGAACAAAGATGGAGAAGGAGTTTCTTGAACTAAAGCAAAAGGATGATGAATCTGTTGGTATATACGAAGTGAATTTTACAAGACTTGCAAGGTATGCATCTGGCATTATCATCCAACCTGAAAGTAAAGTTGATCGATTTTTCAGTGGCTTAAAACCAAGTCTTCGAAGGGCATTAGCTATAAGAGACTTCAGTAGCTATGAAGAAATTGTGCATTGTGCTATCAAGGTAGAAATGGAAGTTGGTGTTACATATCCATCTCATGGTTTTGACAAGAAACGAAAGGTGGAGTTCAAGGAGAAATCTCAGAATAACGGTGAAAAGAATATGAATGTTTCCTTATGCACAAAGTGTGGAAAGAAGCATGGTGGAGACTGTCTTAAAGGGACTAGAAAATGTTTTAAGTGTGGAAAAGATGGTCATCGAGCAGCTAAGTGTAGAAGTAATGGAAAAAGGGTTTCTAATGATGTGAATAAAGAAAACACTGCAGAGAATGCACCACCAACACTTCAATTCTTCAAGTGCAAGGAAATGGGGCATTATGCTAATAAATGCCCTAATCCAAGGGTTAGGGATGATCAACATGAGAAACCACTGAAGGCAAAGGACAAAGGGAAGTCACATGCGATCACTATTGGCAATTTTGAATATGAAAACGATGTGGTGGAATGATTATGTGTTTATGTAATGGGATTCCAAAATAATGTTGTATCATTGAGTATTGAAATATTTATTGATGTGGTATTCAAAGTGATTGAGATATTTTTTTGGAAATAAGATGATATGCGCATAATGAAGGGAAAAAGAGAAAATGAAATGTTTAATAGTATTCATGAGCTCATCATTGATATAAGGACTAAGTGATATCATTGTTTGAGTATATAGAATTTTGAGGATTTTGGTATGTAGAAAGTGTTAACTTTTAACTGCATTCAAGTTTTCACTAAGGTTCAATGGGTATTCAAGAGAATACATGATTAAGGACTTTGAATGTTTGGAATGTGACCAACATAACATATCTTATGATATATGGGGTTCAACAATGGTATTAAATCTCTGGTAATCATTTTCACTATGTTATGAAAGTGGACTATAGTATTATGGATATGCCTAAAGACTAGAATGGATTATGTTGGACATAAGTGAGTATTGTTTAAGGATAGATGTTTTTTCGATATTATTGATGGGATGTTATAGTAATATAGTTTTAGAAAAAGGACAACCTGCAGGACGGGCGACAACCCATCGCATCGGACAAGGCTGTGGAAATCGAACCCACAACCGAAGTGCGGCTGGCCTTTATTGCCTACCACTGGCCTACAGGAAGTCCCTGTTTAGTAGAAACTATTTTTATTATATTAAGCTGTATGAAATATGATGTATAAGTCCATTTTAGGAACCATATATGATTAATATCACTATAGATCGACTTATGTATATAATTTTTTCTAAACCTTTTGTTTGAGACAGATGGAATGACCCGTCATTCTATAACATGATCAGCTAACACTTCACGAATAACAAATTCAACTTCATTTATTTAAGAGATGAAGTGGAAATTGTTCAAGGCACGAACAACAGTGATATTGTACCAAAATAAAGTAAGTATTTATTCTAATGAAAATTTTCAACTTTAGGGAAACGATCTTGAAAACCAAAAATGTTGTCCTAGTGATCTTATGAATCAGATGGTACCTTATATTGTCACAAATTTATGGCTTTGTGATTGCTGGCTTTTCCATAGCCATGTTCTCTACCACTCTCCATCAGAACATGATGGTTAGATTTCTCTTCCATATCCATATTTTCACTTATGTGGAAATCCAGTGATTAGTTTATTTGGGTAACCGTTACGTTTCATAATTTTGATTTTAAAGATAAGTTTTGGTATTCCTTTTTACGATGTGAGTTTCTATCAAAGAAACTTTCAAATAGTAAACCATTTATAACCCCGACGAATTTCGAGGGCGAAATTCATTTTAAGGGGGGTAGAATGTGACACCCCGAGATTTTATGAAAAATATTATTTTAATTTCATTAATGTCTTTTGTTGTATTCTACACAAAGATTACCTTGCGCTATACGCAACACCGTACTAGCTTGCAGTATACGCAACACTATTCTTGGACCGTGTTACACACAATTTTGATAATAGTTATTCTACGCAACATTGAGTATATATATATATATATATATTAAATTTATAAATGAAATATGGTTGGATTCTATTATACGAAACAATAAGGGTTTCTTTCACAACATGCAACCCTGACTTGGCTTGCATTACACGCAATCGCGACCTTCCTCGATAGCGTGTGTTGTACGCAATACCGGGTTTTAATAAACAATGTTATATTATTATAATATTGTCATGAACTAGCCGTTATGAATAGTATTAACTAAATTTTGAATTTTATAACATTATTATTCATCTTACACATTTCTAGAACATGTTATAAGAACAAAATAAATTTTTCGTGTAAAATAACTATTTTTAAAAAAATGCAGTTTTGCCGCCTTTTGATGGCGCACCCACATTAAATCTGGTTTTTGACATGTTTATATGTTCAATTTGACAAAATAATATTCTTATTCTGAATCAGGATATAAAAATTTACATTAGATAAAGTTTTGATATTTTTCCGATAACTTTCATATATTAATGAATAGTAAAAACACGCTATATTTTAATTAAAAACAAATTTTTCATCATATTATCCTATGTGGTTAAATTATAATATTGAATGGTTTTAAATTATAAATAGAATATATTTTTACCATTTAATATAATGTATGTCATTAGCATTGATTTTACCTTGAATTCGTAGGTTAAATCAATTCAATATTTTGCAATGTTTTAAAGAAAAACCCGTTTTCTTTCGACAACGGGATTAATTTTAATTTAATTTCCGCATCTTTTGTGTATTGAATTTGGAAAAATGGATTCCATATTTGGAATCAGTGGGTCAAAATTATGTTAATTAGCTACTTTTTATTTTAGGGAATTATGAATAGTAACTACGGTAAATTTTATTTACCATAGTTAAAGGTAAATCGGGTAATTAAGGGTAAATATAATATTTTAAAATTACCCTAACAAATGTCAAAATCCTATTGGATGACTAAAAGTAGACCCATATCACCTAAGGGTCGGATTATAATCATTTAATGGACATTTTTCCATGAAAATAACTTAATTATTATTAAAACCAAAGAAAGTGACAACATGTCACTCTCTTAAATCTTATAAATATTTTAATTTTAATTTAGTGATAAACTTCATGAAACTTCGAACATGAATAGTATACAGAAATATAATGAAATTATCTACATCATATAAATTTATTTATAATTTTTAGGGACTAAATAATTATCATTAATTATGACAGAATAGTGATGCATAAATTGTTTATCTAGTGAAAAATCAAGAATATTGTTTTTATTAAACTAATAGTGACCATAAAATTCACAAATACCTAACCAAAACTTATTGGCCATGTAAATTTAAACCATAAGCATCCAATGGTCGAATATTTGACCATTTGGAGCCTTATAAAAGCGATTATGACACTTATATTATTTTATTTTAAATGATGCCAAAGTTCTCACCTTCATAATTTAATAAATATAACAATTTAAATATTGTGATTTTAAGATGATAAATTCGAGTAAAAGTATTATTGTGAAAGTTAATAGATTTATTTTCATCATAGGATTTTAGTTTTAATTTTTATGAAACAAATAAGTATATTAAATAATTATACAAAAATGTTGTAGTATTTATTTTATTAAGAGATAAACCAAATAAATGGTTTCAAAAATAATAAAATAAATATTATATGAACTATTTAATGTGATCCAATAATTTTTAAGATACATATGACATTTTATGAATCTATTAAAACTTTTAGTTCGAACATATCTTCTGTATTTATTTTATTTAAATTCAAATAAATGAATAGTGTCAAAATTGACACTATTGTTATTTTATAAAAAAAACATATTATAAAATTGATTAAAAATCAAAAAATATTTAAAAATTATAAATTTAAATTTATATGATCTAAAGTTTTATTAAGAATCCAATTATGGACAATTCACAACAAATAAGTAATTATTTGTTATAATTTAAAAATTAGAATGTTATTACCACAAATAAAATTAAATTGATTAAATAAGGTTAAATCATGTTGATAATGTTTAAAATAAATTCCTAACATGTATAAATTCTATTGGTTGATGATATTACAACCTTGTCTTATCTAATATTCGAATATGAGTCATTTTTGGAGGTTTTTATGTGGAGTTAGATTTATTATAAATTAATATTTTTAAGAATTCCAAAGGTGCCGCTCTCCTCCCTTATAAAAGGGCACCTCCTCCCTCTCTTCCTCACACAACTTTGAGCCTTAAAGCTCGGACAACCCCTGCCAAAATCTCTTCTCCACTTCCCTAGTATCATTCTAGAGGTCCTAGTCTTTTTCAAAGACCATCCTTAGTTCATTAAGTGGAGGTTAAGAAAAGGCGCGTCAAAAAGAGGTAATATCCATTACCGATCTTTTTCAATTTCATTCTTCTTCAACTTCTTCTTCTTTAGTTGTTTCATGATAAAGTAATAACATCAGTATTACTTACATAATGATATGTTATTATTAATATGAAACAACCCTAATTCACCTTCTATCCATCCTACGGAAAAATGAAATCACCACGCGTGCGTACGTACGGAATACCGTCTCCACGCCGTGGTGTAATCTATTTTCCACCACCACCTTAAAAGGATGGGTATAATGGTGTAATGAGTAACTATTTATGATTATTATAAA
This sequence comes from Viscum album, assembly GCA_963277665.1. Lineage (NCBI taxonomy): Eukaryota > Viridiplantae > Streptophyta > Magnoliopsida > Santalales > Viscaceae > Viscum > Viscum album. The sequence goes on along the minus strand of OY728157.1, from coordinate 445,673,097 downwards.
GTAATATTGATACTGAAATAATATATATGTACTCCAATACAATTCCACGATCATAGGAACGATATCATCACTCGTGCGTATGTACGGAATACCGTCTCCACGATGTGATGCGACTCGTTCTACATGATCATCATTACATAGTAATTATATAAATGAATTGAATGAATAAATATGATATATGTTACACTAATACAATTCTAGATATAAGGTATCTATAACCTTAAAAGAAGAATAAGAATTTATTTGGCAAAACACGCATAAGAACAAAAGGTAATAAAGACCCGAGTAACAAGTAACAATGAAATATTACTAACATGAAGCTAAGAATATGACCATATATGATATCATATCAATATTTATGATTCTGGATTAAGTCAATAACACTATTTAAATCATTATACAGGAGGTTCGGACCCTTACAAAGAAAGTCGGACCTAAGGTAAGGGAAAATATCACAATCTCATTTTTATCCGAGATTGTTTATTCGTAAGTATTTACTGGGGTGTATTTTATCATCCACATCCATGTTTCATCAATATGTAATATTATTTCCATCCACCTACAATTGTTTAAATCCATTTTTACCCTTCGGTGAGTTTTTAGTAATATGTATGAAGGGAATCTTTTGTCGTTTTTCGTACGAGGTACTTTTTGACTTTTCCGACAAAAGTACGAAGAATGTTTTTTTTAACTTATAGGGCATGAATGGATTTTTAAAACATTATTTCCAAGAAACTTCCTTTACAAGTTTTCAAGTTTATTTTTAATCAACTTCGATTATTTTAAAGTCGTATGACATGTTATGAAAGGAAAAATGTTTTTGAAGTAGAAAGGATATTTTCCTCAAGAATGGAGTTCAAGTATTTTATCAAAATTATTTTCCATCTAAGATAATAAAGGGTTCTGTTTTTATCCCTATTATTACATTTATTTGATTATGTTGTGATGAAATTATTTTTATGAATTCCTTTATCAGATATGAATTGTTTTATGATGTCATGTTGTTTAAGAATCCCATTTTTACTACATGGGTTATGTAATGATGTATGATTTATGATTTTGTGGCACACATAAGAATGGTATCATGATGAGATGGGTGGGACAAATATCTCCCTCCAGTGCATTGGGTAAAGATTTTATATCTCATGAGATAGACATGGCTGGAATGGTAGGTTATACCGGTTCAGTGAAAGAGGACTGAAACGAGGGTTACTCGATTCAGAAAGGGACTTTGTCCACTAAGATAGTCTTGGAAATGAGTCTTGACTAACAAGAAATGATTCTCTATGATTATGTGTGAATACCACAAAGTTTCATGTTTTATGTTATGATTATTGTGATTACATTTCACTGCCATGATTTATCCCATGTTATGAAATTATCCTCTCTTTTGCAGGTTAATATTTCCAAAATGTTATGTTCTTTTGAATATGATGTGATTGATATTTCTGTTGTTTACCCTTACTGAGCATTTGAGCTCACTCTTTTATGTTTTCTTTTCCCCAGGATATAAAGAAAGGTTTTAGGTAAAAAAAAGGAAGATCTTTAGGGGAGATGTTGAAGATCTTTCACCAGGATTAGAAGATTATATTCCGAGTTTCCAAAGAAAACTATTACGATCCTTGTGTGTGTGTTTTTGTTATGTACCAAGTATTCTGCAAAAGTAATGTAATGTCCATGTACATCAGGCTTCGGGTCTCTACAACCACAAACTATGCTCCATCAATGAAGTGTTTTCTTACTATTGTATGTGTAACACATTTTTTTCTTCATGGAGGCAGATTCCATCCAAAAATGGATCAATACAACTCCTCCATAAAATAATTCTTTACCATGAAAATAAAGCCTCCCATGAATTATGATCCTCCTGCAAACCCATATCCATATGTGGTTGATCCACTATGCTTCTTGGTATGCATAGAACTGTTATGGATAATCCATTGAAAATATTACTTCATCATTATGAATATCTCATATACGGTCCTAGAAATTTGCTTCACGGCCTAAAAACTATTTTTTTCAAACGCCTTTAGGAAAAAAATTCTTTTTCTGAAAATCCATCTCCTAATTTCTTATGTCAAAAAGGTTAGAAAACAGTAAGAAAAAACACCATCTTAAGAACCTTCTATGGAAAAGCTCAACTATACGGATTTTCAATCATATTATATTATAAAAAAAAATTCAATCATGATTTTTTAATGTTTATTGGTCACATTAATCATCAAAAAATATTCAAAGGAAAGTACTATAACTTCCTTGCCTTCCTGCAATATCATTTATTCTTATCAAACATAAGAATGTATCAAACTACCATTAATCGTACTTTACTTTATAAGTCATAAATCAAAACTTCTCTAAACAACATATGATTTTGTATAAGTAAAAATAATCAACAAATCATCACATTTTTCAAGGCTTATACAAAGTGAATTCATTTATCCTTTTTTGAAATAGTAGACAACAATATTCAAAAACAAACTCTTCTTAGTTCCTTCTTCAACTTACATGGTCCTAATAGAGATAAGGGGTTATGTGTTGGGAATGTTGTATAAAATTGGTCTCAATCCACATAAATTGAGTAAGGGGACTTCACCTAAAAAAATATCACTAGTCCTCAACGTGGCCAATCCTATTTCATATAGCTTGTTGTGGTCAAAGCTAAAATGCATAAGGAAGACCCGCCTGAGACTGGTCTTCTCCACTCTATTTAAAATTAAAAGAGAGACACTAAGGGATTCTTGTTTAATTATTATTTCATACCATATCATTTCCCATGTGTAATAAAATTTGAATGGGGACTAAAGTTCTTTAAATCCATGTTTCTCCCCTAATTCATCCCTTGAGTTTGTTTCCACCAAGATTACAATTACATTCAGGGGAGTACATGTCGAGTTATTTCATCCCAATTTCTTATAGGTGACCCTACACAATCCACATATCATGGACCATATTTTATATCTAATTATCATGAAGTAAAATATCTAGATTCTTATCACCACGGTGTATGATAAGCTTTAGTGAGCCTTTAGGTGCCCCATGCACCTTTCATGCCACTTGGTCCTTCTTCTATGTCCCCCAAACACTAGGAGAGCCTATGGAACTACTCAAAATCACTATAACCAACATTATACCAAATAAAACAATGAATAAAAAGTCATAGAATAAAATATAGGGGTTTATACCATAAATAATTCTTTTTTTGGACAGCCTCCCAACCGTATTGAAATTTATCCTCGTGTTGCATCCACGAACAGTGTCGGACCTTATCGGAAAACATCTCTGGCCACTAAAGTTTCATATTGAAATACTAATCCCTGTATCCTAATAGATACATATTATCTTCCCCTACACTCTTACAATAGGGATTGTTTTATTATTGAGATCTCATTTTCTTTAATCAACTAAACCAACTGGATGCTCTAAAAAAAGACATGTTGACCTAAAGCTTAATATCTTAATAATAACCCCACAATAATGGTCCAACTCATACTCTTGATCCCTGAAAAAAATATTCTTTCAACCATAAATGTTGATTACCCAAAATGAGTCTTCATTATGTTTTTTGACGAGATTCACCAATAATCAGTTAATGAACCAATGTTTACCCCTATAACAATTCATTAATTAGGGTTCACATCATAAATCACATCACAAACAAGGTTTTTCTACCTAAATATCAGTACTAACTAGGGTTTTTTCCCTAAATCATATCACTAATGCACAATCACGAAATTAAATCCCTCATAAATACACATTGCATGTTCTACTAGTTAGCATGCCCATTTTACTTAAGTTCTATACCTACTAATGTTAGTATCAATTCACTTATAGATTTAAATAAAATGCTATGAAGATTTTCATATGAATCTCAGCTCAATTATCAATAACTCAGAAACCATTCACTAGTTATGGTCATACCAAAAATCTACTTATACACCAGCTCTGCTTCTCAAAACTGCACCATCACACACACTTTATCACAAATTTTTTCAACAAACTGCAACATGATCCCGAAATTATAAATGAATTTAAATACTATCATAGTATGTCAAAATCACATCACATTAGATGAATTAACTAGTACAAACTTCACTATTTCTTGCATAACTAATATCATTAGAACTCATTGTCTCACCCCTAAGACTAGTTATTCAGAATCTATTTCTAAATATACATTCATCATGCCACTACAGGGCACCCGAGTCTCCATGGACTAGTCACCTTACAAACCTCCTTATGAGTATTCACCTCAATTCATTCAATCAAACCATTATTATGAATCTACAGTTAATCAAATATACAATCATATAAACTCTAACAAAAATTCACAAATTATTACTCATACACAGATTCCATCCATTATCTGCAATGAAATAAATTAATTGGACACATAAATTTCAAAATATCATAACCATAACTAAGTTTTGTTTATCAATACTGCTCAATTTTAGAACTATGTGCTCACTTTGTCGATGGTTGACCCCCCTCCCACTGTAGGACTTCCATATTACAGATCTATATGAATGATTTGGTCTAATATCCACTATTAGTCAAACATTGGCATTCATGACTCCCTATTACATTACTAGCATGCATTTTCCACCTGATATCATCTTGAGACTGTATTAAAATCATAGTTCCCCACCCAACCTACATATAACTTCATCAAAAAACACCATTTTCAGCCGTGTCTTTTGGAAACTACATCACGATCCATAAATTTTCACATCATAATTTGTCCCCTGAGTAATATTCCACTATGGGACTTACCAATACCATCTAGAAACGCATAAAATTTTCATTTACCAAATCCCCATATTTGAAGAACTCTCTGATTCTTTAAACAACACATCGATCTACTCATTACTTAATAATATCTGATGGACATAACACCACATATCATATTTTTTCAGAAAATTTCACAACTAATACATTATATGAGTTTACCATCATGAAATCATAATATTAATTATGAACCCATGGTTAATTCATTATCATTTATAAGGACCTTGTATCCTGAATCCCTAATACCTTGATGCATCTAGCTACCAGGATAGGCTACTCATATTCATTTCCTAGAGGAGCTCCTTCTCAGAATGGCTTACACCACTGTCTCATGGGATGAATCCTACATCTTTTTTTAAAATGAACCTTAAACCATACTATAATAATTTTACAGTGGATCATCTCTCTATCCCATCTACAACCCACAACAACATGTCACATTTTAGGGGAAAACTATGGAGTCCTAGAAACCGACATAACAAACCATTACCTCATATGTTTCTAACTATAATTGGTCTCCATGGGTCATACATGTACATCTTAGAATGGTCTATACACATACATGGTAGCATTAAGAGAATATACCACACATTCCCATCAATTATCATGACCTCAACTCGAGTGTGACATAACATACCCAACTCCAACTCCACATCCTACAGATTTCTCAAAAACCACCCATTGACATGTCTCACAAGACACCCAATACAACCTCTTAAATTAAAATACCAATCGTTTATTTGAGGGTGAATATTAGGTTTTTATCATCCATAAACCTTATAGGTTAACCAAAATCCAACTCATATTATACATGGTAAAAGAATTTCCATTTAACCACCTCTAATGATACTCAACCTAGAATACTCAATAAGCATACATCCGTTTACTACTATACTACACCATATAACATGACCAACTAGTTTCAGAACCCATCAGAAAAAACTCACAAGACTAACAACCCATCTAATTATGCTCATTACATGTCAACTCATCTATCCATAACTGTCATACTTGACTATTTTTCCCCGTGATCCTATGTCACCTCACTACAACCAAGGGTAACCACAAAATTATCAAGAAAATCAAGAATTATATAAAACAAAAATTATCTACCCATGATCTACCTATTTTAGATAAAATTATCTAGTACCACCATATAAATAAGGTAATTCATTTAATTGAACAATCCCTTTAAATTTTTTGACACATTATATAATATCAAGGATGATCATCAGAATCTGTAACACACAAATAATATATATGCTTATCATAATTTTTTATCTTATTATCCCTCATCTATAACATAAGTCATATATTTTTCTTCGCGTACATAAGGATTCCGGAAGTCTGGGTTAATCCAACTCATGGGTTACCACCACATATCACATTTATGACCAATATTAGTTGGAAAACGATAGTCTATTAGTTCCTGATGATCAGTTCTCCAGTATCCAAATCCACATCTCAAAATTTCATTGCAACTCACAAACATGAACATCCCATCTTGGGTTCTCATTCACATTGATATTTCAACCACCCAATATTTTAGCCAACTATCCCCCCTATGTCATCCTCATATCATACTCTTAATGAACAAACGAGGTAGAAGAAAACCACACGCTTATCTACTCAAATCCTACAACATAGGTCCCTTACATAATGGATCAAGTATAACCTTCCATACCAACTCTTGAAAAGGCCAAAAACCAATAAGGTTTACAAATAGTCACAACAGATATTTTTTCTCAACTTCATAGTTTGAATAAAAGTATAAATAGTATTACATCCAATTATCCTATACAATGCACATATACAAAGGTCATGTATCCCATGTTTTCTATATATACCAATCCATATATTCTAAAGGAATTTTCATACACAAAAAATACATTTATGAGAATACATATTTGTTAAAAAAATTGATATTACCATTCAAGGTAATAGTTAACAACGATACGCCCCACTACTCACTGTGACACATATCATTGGAATTTTATAACCCTGGTGCTCTCAATATTCTTATATAATTATTCAATGTTTCAAAACCTTGTGCACATATAAACTACACCGTATATATATATATATATAATATTTACAATATCCCACAATTGAATTTCACTTTGTCCTTAATTTTCATAATTGTTTTCTTAGGTAAATAGTGTTTCAATTAAAAGTCATATAGAAAAATTCATTATAAATATTAACTAGAGACTTATTGAGATAAATCTAGAAAAATAATAAATATAACTGATCATGTTATACAATTTTAAAAATTTATCCAATGTAGAACATTTCCCTATTATATCTTATTTTAAAAAATTAACTATATTTATAGAGGAAAACACTTTATAATTTGTATTTGAAATTTTATTTATCAAATTGCCAATAATAATCAAGTAAACCAATTACATAACATAATTATATCCATTTATATCATCAGTTAAGTAATATGGTACCATAGATTTATATGTGAAAACACCATATAAATTATTTTAGAGTATTTATATAACATAGCCATATTATAGTCAGCGTAAAAAAACCAAATGAAATCAGTAAAATTCCAGGTGAATCCTACGTGTCTACAATAATTCATGAAAACATTCCATCTTTACATTCCATTCAAGATATTAGATGACATAAAACCTAAATTTCAAAATCATGAGAATCAATAAAGTTGAAAATATGTCAACAATAAAAGAAAAAGGAAAGAATATAAAAACTATCCATGGAAACAAGGACTTCCCTCATACATTGGGTAGACACTCTTAGTTATGATTTTCACACCATGTCCTTAAAATTTCATATCTATTACCTACCTCAACAGAATAGATTAAAAAAAGATATATCATCCCCTTTTTAACATCTGATGGTCCATAGCCACTAATTTGTAAATGATTAGATATCACCACTAAAACATATATTATCATTAAAACATCAGAGAGACACCACATTCAAATATAGACAGGTTTCCTATATTCAAAATAATGATGAAATATTAGGAAATATAATTACATTTTTGGTTGTTATTGGGAGTATAAATTAAATTCCCAACAATTAATGGTTGGGATTATAAGTTTATAATACCAAAAAATGTATATTTTTATAATATTTCTATTCAAAAAAATTATCTAATATTTTAATTGAAGTTAATAACTTTTCATATTTTCAACAACTGTGTATATTACAACTATAAAAGGGAAACCCCAAGGAATCTTGATCTACATTTATTCATAACCATATCATCTCTATGAATGAAATAAAATTGGAGTCAAAGTAAATCAATAATAAAATATATGATATAAACATGTTAATAGAGAATAAAATAATAGAATATATATTATTTTTCTATTCCTATAATCTTGGGGTCAAATTTTGAAATCTAATCATAGAAAATATATTTTATTTTTCCATTATGAGTTTTTTAGATAGTAAAAGGTGTTAATGATAATGAATCTTGATACCCTGCATATTTATTCTTTAAATCTAATTCATAGATATCAATAAAAATGACCATATATGATGTTCATTGTAAATTTGTAATCCACAAAACTTAAAATTTAATATATAATATTTGAATTATATGTTTTAGTCTATGTTTTAAACAGAATTTTGTTATAATAGGGTGATCCCTAAATATATGAAAAATTATGATATAATGTCGACGACTAGATATAATAAGCCAATGGACAGCTTCAAATGTAACTAAATTAAGGTATGTATATATATAAATATTTATGGATTAAAACATATTTCAAATAAATTAACAAATTTTGGTCAATGTTTTTTGAGTTTATAATTCAAAATAACAACAAATGTTACAGGTATTATGTTTTAAAATTACTGAAACATATCATAAACGATCAAATTACTAGAATCTCTGAACACATATTTCTTGATGGAAATTAAAATTTTACAAAAAATATTTATTAATATATTGTTTGCGTATATTTTTTTAGAACTACTAAGATTTATAAAAATCTTAATAATGAAAAGAAGAAGTAAATTTGTTTACAAATGTGGTGGATGCATACATGGTGTCAAAATATTTATCGAAATAAAAATATAGGTAATTAAAATTATTTTTGTGATCTAGTATAGGTTACGGACTTATAAAAATATTTCGTGTGTGAAGAATTAATATCAGAATGGTTATGTATTATTTTTAATTTGATTTTCATCAAAAAGTATAATGGAGGAAATATATTTTTTTGAAACTAATGAGAATAATATATAGCATTATAATTTATAAATACATCATGAAGAGTTGACTTCCTACTACATATTTAGTTAATTTTCTATTCATTTTATCTAATTTTATTTAATTTCATTTCTATTTTTCTGTTTTGCTCAATTTTTTTAAATTTAAAAAATTAGTTCAAACACGTGTATCATGCTCAAAACAAAAAAGATGACAATAGATTATTTTCAAAAAATTAAAAAATGACCCCTAATTCATTTATCATGTGTATGAGTTGGCCACATTTCAATATGACACATGATGTGGTTGTTATGACTAGAAGTAAATATTTTCAATATAAAAGTGTCATTTTATTTTAAAACAAGCATCACATAGCCAAAATGAATAAAATGAGAACAATTTGTTTTCAAAAATTATGAATATAATCCATAATTCATTTTTCACATGTATGATTTGACCATTGATAAATTTGTCTCATGATGTGGTTGATATGACTTGAAGAAAGTTTTTCCAAAACAAAAGTGTTTTTCTCTTTAAAACCTAGATCAAATATTCAAAACCATGAAAATGATATCATATTTTTTATAAACATTTTGAAAACAATACATAATTCAATTTACAATTATTAAAATTGATCGATCATGAATCTGAGACATGATGTGGTATATACGACATGAAGTACATGTGTTCAAAAGAAATGTGGAATTTTAGTTTAAAATATATTTCAATTATTCAAAACCCAAAAAACAATCAATATTTTTTTCAAAAATATAACCAAACGATCCATAATTCAATTTCAATATATATGAATTAACTACAAAATAATCTAACCCATTATGTTTTCGATATTCCAGGATAAGCCAGTTTTCATTTAAAAGTTACAATTTAGTTTAATAAAGACATTAAATTGTCAAATCCAAAAAAATCGTATGTTTTTTTTCAAAATATATGCTAAATATCCATAATTAATTTTTGACATATAGGAATTGACCTCACATCAATCTAATACATGATGTGGTCGATATTATCCAAAGTGTGTGTCTTCAATAGAATGATGTAATTTATGTTTAATACACACATCAAATGGAAAAAACTAGTAAAATTATATCATGTTATTATAAATATTTTTAAAAGTAATCAATAATACATTTTTTATACAAAGGAATTGATTGGATAACAATCTGACAGCCGATGTGGTTGACATGACCCAATGTACATGTTTTCAATACAAAATGTCAATTTTAGTTTAAAAAACAAATTAAATAGAAAAAACTAAAGAAACAAGACCATATTGATTTTAAACATTAATAAAAAGTTCCCTAATTTATTTTTTATGTTAAGAATTGACTATAAATATATTGGAGACATTATGTGGATGATATGACCCAAAGTGCATGTTCTCAATAGAAAGGTTCCATTTTTGTTTAAAGTGCACACCAAATAGCCAAATCCTAATGAAAAATATAATTTCTCTTCAATTATTAAGAAAACTATCCCTAATTTATTTTTCTAATATAGTAACTGATTTTATATTAATATGACACATTATGTGGTTGATATGACCTGATGATCAGGGTTTCAATACAATAATGCTATTTTAGATTAAAACACACAACAAATATTCAAAAACTATTGAAAAATCTTGGATTAAATTCAATTTTTTTAATAATGATCCACAATATATTTATAATTTACAGGAATTTATAACATAAATATCTGTCACAAGATGTATACTCATGAATCAAATTGTGTGTTTTCAATATAAAAGTATAATTTTAGTTTAAAATCCATATCGCATAAGATTATCCAACAAAAAAACAACTGGTTTTAAAAAATTATTAAAATTATCCATAATATATTTATTAGTTTTTTTAATTTACTACATATCAATATGGTAACGTGATGTGGTTGATATGAACTGAATTGAATGTATTCAATAATAAATTTCCATTTAGTTTAAATCACACATCACATTGTAACGTCTTGATTCTGGTTGATGCCTGAAGGTTCCTAGTACCCCATTTGATTGATGGTGTCAAGAAAATTTCCATGAATTACATAGGTTTTTGACTAGAACTGAGGGCCTCAATGTTGATAGTGGGGAATCTATACCCTCATTAGCATAGTAACATAGTGCAATACTAATAATATACAATAATAGAAGCAGTCATAACATATAATTAGAAAACAATGGTAGTATAAAAGTAAATAATAAAATAGAGAACATATATAAATGATACATGTAACATATTTCTTGGAAATAACCCACACCAGTCAAAATAATGGAATCATAGTAATTTTCAAAAGTACAAAGAAAATAATTAAACTCCAGCAACATCGCAAGCCTCAGCGTGGTCCCATGCTCTTCAGCTACACAACCATCATGTACCATAAGTATAAGACAAATTTCCATTATCTATTCCTATAGAAAGATAACCTTTTTTTGGCCGAAAATCATAATCCAAACCAGGTGTGAGACGAATCATAGTAGGAAACAACCCAAAGATATGTGCCTAACTATCATTGAAAATATATATGATAAAAAAAGAAAAATAAAGTAATAAACAAGGAAGTACTAGATTGTATACAGTCATACAGTTGAAAACTCCATTCATATACATTTAATAAATATTCAACCAATTATACACAATAAACCCTCTAGGATATTTATCATAGTCTAAAACCTCTAGTTTCATAATGTCCAAGACTCCATGAGGAAGCACTCACCGTCAATTCCCAAAGAGGTATTTTAACGATAACTACAGACTATGTGAGGATGAACTCAATGTCCATTCCACCTATGGTCTCATAACGGTATACCATATAAACTTTTATGGATCCCTCACCATCCATCCCCCTAGGGTATCACAATGTAAAAAGATTAATAACCACTCTAGGGAATCCCTCACTATCAATCCCCCCTATTGGTCTAACTACACTAGGTTCTCACAGCCCGGTGTAATACAATAGTGCACAAATGATATCTAGAATCAAAATTAATCTCATCTACTATAGGGATAAGAATATTTAACTCATATAACATGAATGTAATGTAATATCAACTCTATCCTAATATCTCTAGGCATGGAAACAAAACAGCCTAACAAGATGTTCCAGACCCAATGACATATATCAAGAAAAACATGGAAAATAACATCCATAAAAATGTAATGAACATAAATCACAATCAAACCCCATTCTAAATCAAAAAAAAACATAGCATTCACCATAAAAGTTTACATATCTAAACCAAGAAAAACCATAAATGAGTGTATTCGGAAATTTTAGAAAATATAATACAAAGGAAACTACATAAAGGCACAAACCACCTACCTTGATGTTTTACGATCAATTTAGTTGAACCTCATCTTTTGAATCAACCTAGAAAGTTGAAGATATAAAAAAAATTCAAAAAACTCTCAACCTCAAATACATCATGAAATATGATAAATCAACAAGAGATGCTCTAGATGAAAGAATAACTCACCCATGGGAAAGAAATGCAACCAACGATGATTGATTGGGTGTACAGATGACAGATCAGAAGCTCATAGAAGGATCATCGACCTAGTTTCTTCTGGATGAGATGGGTTAAAAAAAGTCAATTATAGGAATTAGACATGACCCCGGTCCGATTTAACAAAAAAAATCCCTAGAATATTCATTTAATATACATGTTGTTTACATTCCTTAACCAACCCGCGCATTAGGCAGTCTCACAGTCACCTCACATGGCCATGTACTCAGTAGTTCCACGACTACCCGCGAAATTCGGTTACAAAGCGTGTACTCTATATTACAGGGCATGTACTTATTAATTTTCCAAAATTAACACCTTTTTATCAAAAACACCCCAAATCAAGCTCCATACCTGAATAAATGATACAATTTCTTACAAACATCACCTTAATGAAAATTTTCTTTGGATTTCCCTAACAAGGAGGTGAAAAAGAAGAATCCTCAAATAGATCCAGCCACATCAATCACACATCAAAAACCCACTCTAAAGTCTCGTCCTTTAGTCACTAGTTTTTTCTGAACACCCTTATCGGAGGAAAAACATGTCAGTGAGAACCTTCACGCTATGATAAAAAATATGGATAGGGTCCTTCATGAACATTGGGTACACCTCCAACTCAACCTTCTCAGGTTGAAAAGAATGCAACAAGTCTGAGATGTAATGTTGTAGCCAGGAAACGTGGAAGACATCATGCATAGACCAATACCTCTGAGGTAACAAAAATCGATAGGAAACCAGACCGACTCTCTCTAAGACATCAAATGTCCTAGCATATCGTGGTGAAATATTTCCCTATATACTAATCCTCATGTGTCCCATCCCTGGATTGACACATAAGAAAACCTCACCTCTGACATCGAACTTCATAGTTCATCTCGGTGTATCAGCAGAAGACTTCAACCTTGACTGTGCAGTAGAAATCCTCTTCTGAATCAACTACACCTTCTATGTGGTCTCTTGGACAAGATGAGGTCCTGTAATAGCTACCTCTCCTAATTTCAACCGATATAGTGGTGATTGGCATGGCCTACCGTATGAAGACTCATAAGGTACCATCTAAATAGTCTCCAGAAAATTATTATTGTAGGAAAACTCCACCAGAGGTATGTGCTTCTCCCATGAACCTCCAAAATCTTGGAAACATGCTCGAAGCATGTACTCCAGCACCTGAAGCATACGTTGGGGATAGCCATATATCTGAAGATGGTAAGTTGTTCTCAGAAGTACCTTTGAACTCAAATCCCTCTGTTGTCCCTTCTAGACCAGAGAAATAAAACGTGATTCCCTGTCTGAAAAAATGGAGTGCAGAACCCCTTGTTAACATACAATCTATCAGACGCACAACCTTCCCAGCTCATCAACAATGATGGTCTCCTTGATCTGTAAGAAGTGAGAAAACTTTGTGAATCATTCAATAACAACCCAAACTACATCATTACCACGTGGAAACCTCAGTTAACTAGTCACGAAGTCCATCACAACATCATTACAATTAAACTCAGTAATTCTTAACTATAGAAAAATCCATGCTAGTTGTTGAAGCAATTCCTTCACCTACAAACACGTTTAACACCACATCACAGAACCAGCAACATATATCTTAATACCGGGACACCAATATTGATGGTGTAGATATCGATCTATGTTGGTGGCACAAGGATGAACTGCCCAAACTGAGGAATAGAAATACCATAAAAGATCCTCGCATATGTCTATTGACACCAATACACACCCTTGAAAATGAAATATTTCATCCATTCATGTGGTCCATCCATGAATAAGGTCCACTCATAACAAACTATCCCATAGAACTAGGCATTCAGAATCTTATAGATGCCTCATTCTCACTCGATCTATTATAGTAGACGTAACAACTACAGAAGAAAGAAAAACCTACCCCTGTTTGTTGTACACCTCTAAATGAATCTCAGAGAAGAGATCCATAAGCCTCCACTCACTAATGGCCTCCTAAACTACCTGTATCCGAGTCCTCCTGCTCAATGTATTAGCCTCTACACTGACATTATTAGGTGTGTAGGCAAGATCAATGCCAAAGTACTGAAGGTACTCAACCAACATTCATTGTCTCAAATTCATGTCATGATGGGAAATGTTATACATGAGACTTTTGGTCTCAGTGTACACCACAAAATGCTCTCCCTGAAGGTAATGTCTCCAACAATGCAAGCCATGAACAAATTCTTCCAACTAAAGATCTTTGGTTTGGTAAATATTATCATTTGGCATCAACTATCGAGACTCGTACACAACAACACATTCCCCCAGCATGTGCACATCTCCAAACCGGATACCCGATGCATCATAGTAAACTGTATAACTCTTGTGCCACTCTAGGAAAACTATTTTCAGTGATGAATTAAACCTCCCTTTCAGATTCTAAATGGATGAATCGTATGAATCTATCCATAGATACTTCACACCCTTCTTAGTCAGGATCATCAGTCGTGATTCTAAGCCTAAAAAGTCCAATTGAAAATGTTTTTAGTGAGCATCCAGACTTAGAAAGCACAATACATCAATGAAATGTTTTCTGTTTCTCCTAAAAAACTACTTCTCTAACTTTTGTTGGGTATAATGATTCTCTTATCTATAAGATAACATGATCCAAGAATTGAATCTGGTCCATCCAAAAGTGACATTTTGAGATCATAGCTTATAACCGATGCTCTCTCAGTGTACTTTAAATTATCTCCAGATGGGTAGTAAGTTTGTGTTGATTTTGAAAGTACATCATGATATATTCAATGAAAACCACTTCCATGGATTCCATGTATGGATGGACCACTCGGTCCTTCAGTTCCATAAAATCTAAAGGTGTGTTCGTGAGACCGAACTTCATATCCCCTAACATGTATAGACCAAACCTCCTCTAAAAGGCTATAAGAGGTATATCTGATGGTATAACGCACAACTGATTATAACCGGATCTCATGTAAATCTTTGAGAAAACCTTTTTTCCTCAAAGATGATCAAATAGATCATCAATCCTCAGTATGGGATATTGGTTCTTGATCGTCAACATGTTCAGCTTCCAATTATCCACCCAATGAATGAGGGAACCATTCACTATCATTGAAAAACGTATAGAAGAACCCTAAGGATAAGTTCTCAGTCAGATGAAACCATGTTCTAGTAACTTATCTAACTACTTCTTGTGCTCCTGTAACTATGGTGTAGCCCCACTGGAAGAAATTGTGATTAGTTAGTCTCAACCGTGATCAAAAGACTCATGGAATACTATCACTAAGAACTTCTGTGAGGTTTCATCCTGTAGAAGGGCCAAATCATAGTGTGACTGCGGCATGACCACGGAGTGACCGCGACATATTGGCCCGGTCCAACAACATCCACGGGGAAACATCTTCTGTCTAGGAACAAAGGGAGAGGGAGGAGGCGGGGCGATATTCTGGTCATCCCTTTTCTGACAGAAATTGTGATTATTCAGTCTCAACATTGATCACAAGACTCATGGAATACTATCACTATGAACCACCATGGGGTGTCGTCTAGGAGTAGGGCTAAATCACAGCATATCCGTGGCGTGTTTGCAGCATGACCGCAGCGTGACAACAGAATGACTATGGCGTGACCGCGGTGTGATTGTGGTGTGTTGGCTCAATCCATCGACATTTGTGGGGCAACATCTTCCAGACAGGACCAAAGGGAGCAGGAGGAGGCAGGGAAACATTCCGACCATCACCCCGCTAAAAGAAGATTGAATAGATCACATATTTAGAATGCTATAACAAGGGATCTTCATAGAAGATTGTATCAACCGGCACAATGACACAACGTCGAAAGGGGAACAAAATGACGGAAAAGAATCACACACCCTACACAAACCATTTACAAATTCATTCACTTTTCCTAAACATGGAAATTTAGTAATAACATTAAAACCGTGAAAAGGAAAGTGTCATGGTCAAGGCATACGCCTACTCGTGCAATGTCATTTGAGTTAAACGAGTAGATTAAGACAATTTATATTATTCAAAGAAAACAAAAACTATCTAGCCACAAAACAAACCCCAACAAGAGGAATATGAAAGACTCAATCCAAATCTAAACATGATACAAATAACTATCACTACTCATTGGTTTAGAAGACAGCGCACCTCCATTGGAGGGGTTTTATTATACAATCATGGCATTTCTTTATCACACAATTCATTTAATTATATTTAACTTCTATTCTAAAACTCGTTCAACACAAATAAAATGCAATAATTTAAGCAACTAGATCAATATAACTATCACTATGTGTTTTCACCGACAGTGCACCTCCATTGGAATGGTTTTATTATAAAAACATGACTTTATTTATCAAATGAAATAATTATATTAAAGAAAACTTATTCGAGATATGAAATTCAATATAAATAAGTGTAATTAAGAAATATGATAAATTCAATTTAATGCATTCTTGAATTAAAGAGGCTAGAAGAGGGATCCTACCTCAAGGTGGAACCATGCCATCCACATCGGCTCTTGGATCTTTTTAACTAAAATTTGATGCTCCCCCACTGGGAATACACACCTTCACAGACATCCAGGGACACCTATCCCCTATGAAAACACCCACATGGTCATCATCATGTTCAAGGGAATCCTTGAACATATGCTTATATGCATATACCAGTCTCCACTCACCTGCGTATGAATTTAAATATATATACATGGGAACACATATCCCTACGTGCATAATCACAACCGTGGTTGACTATACATGTAATGGGGGAACCCACATACATATGAATTCTTACCTATGCACCCACAGGCGAGTCTCCCTTAACATGGCTAGTCAAAACAAATGAGCAGGGATCAACGCATTACACAAAGGATATTCAGAACAGTAAAACACATAAAGGATTCTACATAACCAGTGAGAAAACAACCAATGACATTAAAGAATTACGTCATTTGGGAGAACCAAATCCACCCAAACCAACATGAAATGATAAAACACCTTACTGAAAACATAATATGGAGGCAAAAACACTGAAATTCCTAAATACATGAGGTGCGAGACAAGTAATAACCATATAATCTTCCACGAATCAAAATTGAAATACAAATCAATCTGATCTCCATTCCCCCCTTGCAGAATAAAATTACCCTTAGTCTACAGAATGAAGTAAAAGACCTTAGTGTCCAATGTGATAAAGAAAATAAAATAAAATCTAATCTAAAACATACTTATCTTTTGTGACAATACACATCACCGCCCAACATATAAGAACCAAAATGCCCCATGGGTCAAATCATTTTCTTGCAATCAAGGGGGAAATAGATCCATGTTTTAAAATGATTCTTTCAAATAGTGAATTCCTATAAATTAACAATTATTCTTCCATTTAATGGTATATAATTAGTTTGGATCGAGTTTCAGCTTAATTTGGTTTTGTTTGATACAAGTTTTTATCCTACCCGATAATAAATGTTTACTTGAAGACACAATTTATAATCAAATAGAATATATCATATCAAAATAAAAGGATCCACACCTATGAAAAAGGTTGAACTTGATAAGAAACAATGATTGATCAAATAGTCTAATGAGTTATATATGTATAAACCAAAAAAATGAAAAACATTGAGAGATCTCTAATTTCCAAAGTTAATATGCAATTTTCAAACAATAATAAAAATCTAAAAGAATATGAAACCATGTTTCCGCAACATAAATGTTTAGAATGTGAAAAATAAGAAAGCATAAAGAAAATAAAACACATTTGAGCTACAAAGAAAAGTGCTCCAGTGTTGAGAAAAAATCCAAATAACTTAGAAGTTGTTAAACCCACAATATTATAGTACTTGATGATATAAAACAACACTTGAATGGAAATTTCACATAACACACACTTAACACATATATTTTTTTATGGAAAATAGTATTTCAAGAATAATCCTTCATATAGAGTTGTTATTCCATTGAAAAAATCAACATGCAGAAAATACAAAAATACATTCTTGTTAATCACTTATCTAAAAAAGTTTCCACACCTTTCCAATGACTTAATTACATATTTATAGGGAACTTTTAATTTATATAACACTTTATAATTTAATAAAATATGGTTACCCATTCAACTGTATGTGAATCCAAAAAGAACAACACATCTATCCATTAAACAATTTTCCTTCACATGTATGATGAAAATATTAAAAAAGTATTCATTAGATAACATTTTCATTTTCAAATTATAACACTCTATTCACATGACAACTACATCCACAAAGCATCAGTGGTATGAGTAATTCTAAAAATAAAACATTCTTGACATTTTTAGGATCTCCAAATGATTTCAAATAGAATATAATATTCTTTATGAAACTAAAAACACATCATATATCATTCACCTAAATCGAAAAGAAATAATGTTCGCGTGGTATATTCTATGTGAACTTTTAATAAATTATATCTACAAACACTACAATGATAACTATTTTAATGTTTTGAGAAAACCAAAATCAATCAGATATCACAATTTGGTATTGATTTTTATGAATTCGTTAATTTAATGTTGAACATCAAATTATCCTGCCAACACTTGAGCTCTAGGTTGACATTGGGGGTATGCCAAACATGATTAAATAGAGTTCCATATATGTCAATACATGCCTACCATTATCCAAGATGATTTCCTTGATAAGGAACCATGACAAGGTACATTACCCATTCCATGGACCACTGATCTAGAACACATTACCAATTCCAGGGATATCTCTCATCTTCCATGGGTTAATGGACCATTTGTGAATTCTCATTATAGAAAAGATTACATTCCCAAGGAGAATAAATAATTCTATGTGTGGGGTAACTATTCCAGGTATTATATAACAATGCATCAAGAAAAACAAAGAGAAAAAACCCTAAAAACATGAAAACATGAAAACTATTTTGACATATGACACGTTTTTTAATTCATTAAAATTACCAATTCTCATTATTCATATTCCATTATGTCAAATATCATTTAATGTCAATATAAAATTGTGCCTTTTACAATTTCAAACCAAATATACAGTTACATGCTACATTATCAATTTACGTTTCAATTATGTCAATTCGAATTCTCACACTGATAATTAAAAATTATATTTCTCATGTCATGAGAATAAAAAATTAAATAAACAATTTTATTCATTCCTTAATCAATTTCACCTTCCAGGTATAAGGAACTAGGCTCATTCAATCCATGCTCTAACACAAGGTTATATATAAGAACACCTATTTGGTTGCCAAAGGATCAAGGTCTTCACCACCAATGAACCCAACATGATATGTTGAAGGTCTAATAGTGAGGATTTTAGAAATTTGCATGGACTCTAAATAAAAGAGGTCACACACATGACATGATGACACTATCATACATGATACAGACACTATAAAACCATTGAATTCATTAGAAATAGTTTTCAAATCACCCACCTCAATACAAATAATATTAATCTGAAAACAAAAAATTTTGAACAATGTAATCCACCATAATACCATAAAGAAACTGATGAATACACAACATCAAGTCCACTATGAGAATATCAACGTTGAAAATAAAAGGAATTCACCAATTTCGAGTAGAATTTAATGAATCTCAAAATTTGAATGATAGAATGGATTGAGAGATCTATGATTAAATTTATCTTAAAAATGAGTAGACATGAATTAGGGTTGAAATCCGGGATAGAGCCATTTCAGAGAATGTCAGATCACGGCGGAGGAAGTGAGCTCATCATGTAGGGTTCATGCTTGGGAGGTAGGGTTGGAGGAGAGATCTCATTGGTGGAAGATATCTCGTTTAGTAGAGAGATTTGATCAAGGAGAGATTCTGTTCGATGGAGGAAATGTGCTCGCGTGTTCGTGCTCGGGAAGTAGGGTTCGATGGAGGAGAGATCTGTCCAACGATGTGTAGAGAGATCTTTTCGCGGTTTAGCTACGGTTATTTGAGGGGGTTTTTCCCAATGGTTTCTAAAATTATAGAGAAGTATTAATTGGGGGGGGGGGGTTCCCTATGGTTTCTAAAAACATAAGAATATATTGTCTAATGTAATCTATTTTAAACAGTTTAATGAAACCACTGGTAAAACACATCATATTATCACGTAAACCAATGGTTTTTTCAAACCATTGGTATAAAGGTGTTAGTATAATTGGTATTTCGACCAGTGAATGTAATTTAAAATATTATATTGAATATAGATATTTATAGGTAAATTCATGCAATGTGGTAGTGGAATGAACACACAAAAAGGAGGAAAGATTGTAGGATCCAAATATATCTTTATAAGTTATAATTAAAAAACATGGACATAATGGATGAGATTTTTAAAAGAAAATGTCTTAAAGCCATACCAATAACAACTAGTGGTACAATACAAATTATTATTTGTTGCAACTAATATCAATCCATGATTTAGTGAAAGTAATCTATTGTAAATAGGAGGGCTTATTTAGTGAAACCTAATCATGAAAAAATGGGGGAGTCAGAGAAGGATTGTAATGGTTATTCAACCTTATATAAGATTAAATTAACCTATTGAGACTAACTACAACCCCTACCCCACCCCACTTTCCCCAATGACCCACTGCCCCCCCTCCCCCTGCCTTGCAGACCCCCCCAGTAGACCACCCCCTGCCCCTGCCCTACAGACCTCCCCAGTCCACCCTACCCCATCCACCCACCCCTCCCCTGCCTTAAAGATCTCCCCAACCCTTTAGACCTCCCACCTCCCCCGCCCCTACCCTGCAAACATCGCATGCCCCCTGCCCCATGCCCCCTCGACCCTACCCCCTACCCTCAGCCACCTACCCCCTCCACCTAGCCCCTGCCCCTTTCCCCTTGCCCCCCTCCACCCTGCCCCCTTCCCACTACCCCCTCTATCCACCCCTACCACTGCCCACCTCCACCATCCCCCTACCCCCTGCCCCCTGCCCCTTTCCCCCTACCCCCTAACCCCTCCACACTTCCCCCACCTTCTACCTCCCTCCACCCTACCCATATCCTACACATCCCCCCTACACCCCCCATCCCCTATCCTACACCTCACATCTAGCCTGCACTAGCACCCTATCCTACACCAGTCCCCCTAGCATGAACAACCCCCTGTGAGTCAAATTTTTTTTGGAGATACTTGTGGTGTCTCAAATGAGAGGAGTAAGGATTAAAATTGAAAAAATAAATTCAATAATGTCAAACAAGCTATATAAGCATAAAATATCACAAGATTATCCTTATATATATGCTCACATGTATAAGCATAAGCTATGATGCCTCAAGAAATATTTAGTTAAATGTTCCCATTCCTACCTTTTTTCTCCATATTGTTGATACATTTTTAAGAAGTGAATAGATAATTTTGGAATCTTCATCATGTTATGAATCCAAATTTTATTTCATTATATGATGCCTCTAGCAATTGATCACAGCCTCAAAGCAATTACTTTGTTAATAATTTTTTGAATTGTCTTCCCAATGGAAATAGGATTGAAGTCTATAATATCCACTAAATTTTCCTTTTCTGAATCAATGTAATAAAATTGGAATTGATTCTATAAGGTATAGATGCATGATGAAAGTATTATCTCATAGAATTATGTAAATAAACATGCAGAATAACCATGAAAACCATAAATTTTTTTTTTGAACCCATCAGGCCTGACCACACTCTCAAATAAGGAGAATAGTGAATTATTTACCAACTTATTATGAACAGATTTAGTTAAAGACTTGTTTAGATTATTAGCAATAACACAAGTAATTTTATCCATCATCTGGAAGGTAAAATATTATCCTATCTTTGTGAACAGTATTCCAAAATAGTCAACCATAACATTATAAAATTGATTTTATGACTTCTATAAAGACCCATATATTCTATGGGTAGTGACTCCTCTTATAATTCACATTTCCTTGTGTAGATAATGAAAACATACAAGTTTTTATCTCCATCCAACATCCATTTTATATTATACTAGTTATAATAGCCTTTCATTCAGAAATGGGTTTTCATAAAGCTGAGATAGGGTTTTAATCTCATCATTGGAAGGATTATTCTGATTCTAATTAATATTATGAAATTGTAGTAAGGATTTCTCAAGAACATATATATCATTACCAATATTATAAAAATATACATTGTTCAGAATATAATTATCCTTTTAACATTATTCAAATTGTTTTCCATTATTTGAAGAGGGCTTCCTTAAATTTCAATGTTCCATGAAATGATGATAATATCCCTAAAACCAGGGAAAAAAGTCAGGCATTGTTGAATTCAAATGAAAGGGGAGATGATGTCAATTTATTTCTGAAAATATTCACCATAAAAGGGTTGTGATCATAATGAAATTTTTGGGCGAGCCAGACCCGATACATCAATAACATAATTATTGTCATCAATATGAACAAAAAATCTGTCCAATTTTCTATCTTGAAATACATTGATAGTGTGTCTACAATAGGATTAGTAACCACCCACAATTGTAACTTCCACCGTGATATATTTATCAAAATAGGATGAAAATTCAGAATATTCCATCATATTGATGTGTGGACCGGTATTTTCCTCGTGCCTTAAATTTTTTCTAAAACCCCTCAGAATCACCCAACTATATGAACACTAATAAATTACCCCTTCAATATTATCCAAAATATCTAATGTTTTTGTGTAAGAGTTAGTAGAATAAACAAAATACAGGGACATTACAATTCCTTGGATACCAATATCAAATAAAAAGTCTTTCTGAATTTCTATACTTGAATTCAGGCCGATACAATCATACATTAAAATACCGATATTCTCAGAGTCATTATCAATTTCTTTTTGTGATAAATTTGAATATCCAAGGGAGGACTATTTAAATTCACTCCATTTGTCAAAACAATATTAGGTTTATCAGAACTGATCATCATGGGATTTTTGGTCGTAACAAAGTATCTCGGGGATGTGATTGTAGGAGAGTTCCCATGACCTTGAAAATTACAAAAGAGAATCATCATTTATGAAGGGATGTCATACCTCTTGTATCAGAAAATTCATGGAAACAACATATGTCAAATAAATTTCAAAACCTGTTATTAATGCCCAGAACCAATTGAGAAAGTCGAGTTTTCTTGGCCTGGGCACTCTTGTTCAAAATTTCCACTAAACTCTGAATGTAGGCATTGAAATCCCTATCAAATTTCCTAAAAAATTACACATATTCAAGGGAAACCAAGCATGCGGAAAAGGGAAAAACTAAAATACCAATCAACATACAAGATATAATACAAGACCATTCAGTCTATAGAGGAATGGAGAGGGAGGATGAACGATGAGGGGGAAGGAATATTTGTCGGGGGAGAGGGTAGAGGGTTGGAGGAGAAATTTGAGGGCGATGGTAGCGAGGACACCATGAAACACCGATAGCCAGGAAGTGTAGCAGCGACGTCGGGGAGGAGTGCACGGAGAGCAGGTCTAGGTCGAGGGTTCAAGGATTCAAGGAAAGTGGGGAGGAGGTTCTCATGGATTGGGTGAGGAGGGGAGGAGAGCATCTCAGTGAGGATCATAGAGAGCGTCACGAACAGGGGAGGAGGAGGTCACATACCGGGGGAGTAGAAGAGTCACGGACAAGGGATGAGGATCCTGATAGTTAGTAAAAAAACATTGCTATTTTTTTAATATGTGGCTATAAATAAGGATATATAGAATGTTTTAATAGAAATTTGGGTATAAACTATGATATAGCCATAGGATTATAAAACCATGAATATAGCCCTATTTTCTAGTAGTGTATAGAGATTAGATGACAGATTAGAGGCATGGTGAAAAATCATCACTCTTGGTCACTCCAAGATGAGATGGGTTAGAAGAAGAAAATTTGAAAATTATACATGACCCAGGTCCAGTTTAACAAATAAAAAATAAAAGTACACAGAGTGATCATTTAATGTACAAGTCATGTACATGACATAACGGGCACCTTCTTTAGGTGGTCACTAGGTCACCTCACACGACCATGTACTCGACCGTTACACGGCCAGTACATGGCTACCCACAGCAACCGAGTACATGGCGAGTACATATATGTACATGGAATGTACTCTTATTTACACAACATATCCTCATAATTACATGGTGTGTACTTATATATTTTAAAAATTCAACCCTTCTTATAAAAATACACGAAATGAAGATCCATACTTGAAATGAAGATACTGGTTCTTACAAAATAGTCAAAATAATGAAAACATACAGTTTTATTTTCAAAGTTTAGGAAAGTTATAAAAAATATATTTTTGATGTATAGTAATTGACTGAATTTCTATCTAAACCCTAATTTAGTTTTTATGACCTGAAGTGCATGTTTTAAATATAGATGTTTAATTTTAGTTAAAAACACACATCACATAGCCAAAAAAATGACCTAAAATTGTTTCAATATTTTGGAATATTATCTCTCCTATTTTTTTATGTATATTAATTGACCATATGTCAATACAACACATTATGTGGTCATTATGACACAATGATAATGTTTTCCATATAAAAGTGCCACTTTAGGTTTAAATGTGGATCACAAAGAAAAACCCAAGAAATGATCTCTAATTGTTGAAAAAAATTTAGAAAATGATTCACAATATATTCTTTATGTTTAAGAATTGACCGAACATCAATAAGAAACAAGATAATTTTGGAATTACTCAAAATATATATTTTTAATATAAAATTGTCATTTTAGTTTAAAACATGTATTAAATAGCCAAAACCAAGAAAAAGAACAATGTGTTTTTTCAAATATTATAAAAATGATCCGTAATATTTTTTGATGTGTAATAATTGATTATAGTTCAATATGGGACATGATGTGGCCGGTATGACATAAAGTGAATGTTTTTAGTACAATTATTATTTTAGTTTTAAACATAGCTCACTTAGTCCGAAATTGGAAAACGAACATAGAATGTTTTTAAAATTTGGGTAAATAATCGATAAATAATTATTTTACGTAAAAAATGGACCTGACATAAATTTGACATTCAATGTGGTTGGTAAGAACCAAATATTGTGATTTTAAAATAAAAGTGTATTTTTTGTCTCAATGGAATATCCCAAATTCAAAACTAAGAAAACAATCTAGAATTATTTTCAAAAGTTATGATAATGATCTATAATTTCTTTATAGCAATAAACCACTCATCAATATGAAACAGTATATAGTCCTTATGATTTGAAGTGTCTGTTTTAAATATAAAATTCATTATATTTTAAAACACATCTCGCATAATAAAGATCAAGAAAAAAATCTAGAAATGTTTTCAAAATGTAGGATAATTATCCATAATATGTTTCGGAAATGTTGGAATAAACCACACATCAATCCAATTGAAAATTAATTTATAATATCATTAATATATATATATATATATATTAAATAACAATGTAATTTTTATTATTTGTATTATATAACATTACAATTATAATTTTTTTCTTTACATTTATAAATTTATTAAACTGAACATTGGTTTCATTGCTAGGACATAATTTAATACAGTGTTTGATTGATGAAAATATTATTATAGTTCTGATTTAGTATTTGTGATATAATTTTTTATGATTAATTGTTAATATGAAACCAATGTTAATATTTTACACATAAATATTTTATTTAAATGATAGTGAAATGTGGTGTTTTTATTTGAATCGATTTTACTGTATATTTTCATTCTTTTTTTTTGTATTCTGATTGGGTTTGATTTTAAAGGTCTATTTCATGGTTAATGTAGGGTTATATATGTTTAGCAGTCGAAATGGCCCTTATTAAAACTAGTTGAATCACTAATAAATGGTTTCATTAGCAATATATTATCTAAAAATAACAAAGGTACCTTTTATAAGAACTATATATAGTGCTCATAAAGACACCCTTTATCAATGCTTCTGTGAATTTTTTATTAATGTAATATTTATCAGCAATTTGTCATGTGCTAATAAATGCAATGGACTTTTAATATCACCGAGATAGTTAGCACATTAATGCACTATGGAAATAATTTTTAGCACTATTTGAACAACATTTTGTTGTAGTGATCACACCATGCATAAGGTAATTTTAACATCTATTCTACATCTACTTCTTCTTCCACTATACATCGATTAATTGTCCAAGCATTTAAGGAATTTTTTGTGAAAAATTATAATTCATAGTGTTTCAATTTTCATCTCCATTTGGGTTACAATGGCTCAATTCCTCCATATATGATCTTCAGAAAAAATTCAATACTTACACATATGATGTTTGATCATATATCAATCTCTCTGCTGCTTCAAAAAAGGTAAATGGATTGTGTTGTTTTTGAATCATTCATTTTACCTCTATATAAATAATATGATCTGCAAATTACCCAATGATAAGTAGTTTTAATATTACATTACATTCGTTTAGAACCCAATTACCTTTACACAGATGGATTATACATATACGTATGTCCCTGACATTACAATTCACCCTTACACTGGATACTGATCTGATTTTATTACATCATATAGACTTTTTTATATCAATTTTACCTTTATGTAAATAGTGAATAACTCCAAATACCACTATACAATCCACTTTCCTTGTAGATATTAAATATAGTAGGTCATGAGGATAATTCATCTACCATAATGTTCAAGGTCGATCATCCCACCATGTGAATATTGGATTGTAATAGTATATGATAGCTACAAGTGGAGGTGTGAGAAAAATCTAGATCAACCCCAAAACGGTCGCCCGAGTCATCCTACGACAAGGCCTGAGAGGCATTCTTGATCCTCTCAGGATGGAGAAAACCACCAAGGGAATCCAAGAGAACCAATGGGAATGATTTTTCCCATTATAATTAAATAAATAAATGTATGGAAAACAATCAGAGCATACTCAAATAAATAAACATTTCAGAAAATACATCATTTAATCATAATCTGAAAAAAAATCTGACATCAATGCGCAAACTGAACATAACAACCACTAAGTCTCCATGTTACCTCTAGGGTTACTCTTTGGTCCCAAAACCAAAAATCACCTATAGTGATCGAAAGCAATGTAGAACCTACAATAATATCTAAAAAATTAATCTATAAGAGTGAGTGTTAAAACTCAATAGGAATGCTTGAAAAAATATATTCCAAATGAATTTATTTTTAAAAAATGATTCATCAATTTCAATGTTTTAAAAAAAATATTAACATTGGTTTTTATAAATCTTACTCTTTAAAAGACACATCTTATTTAGCTTTTAATTTTAAACTATTTTGTTATCCAATAATAAAGATTTAACATTTTAAATAAAGAGAAATAGTGAAGAAGTAATGATTCTTTTATTTCTAAATGGGATAGAAGTTTCAAATAATTTTTACGAATATATCTCCATAAACATTTGAATCCAATTTTTTCACCTTTATCAATGAGATACACTAAACAAGGAGGCTAAATAAGTGGTTGCAAAATGGTATTGGAATATAGATCGCATGAATAACCAATAAATAAAGAATCTCAATCTTCCACTCATGAAAAATTAGTGTTGACAAACGTTGGAGAACATAGGAGCTTAGTAAAGAATCAAAAACTTTCTATACATCTGACTCATCTAGTAGTCATACCTCACCAAATGTCATCAATTCTCCCATATGACCAGTTCTTACGCAACCTAGTATAACCAAGGGGCACTATCCCAATGAAAAGCATGATCCATAATAAAGGATAGTTTGTAGAGTGGAATACTCATATATTGTAGAAACAATTCACAAAAAATATACTAGATATAATTGTTCTCAATTAAATAACCTACTAGGGAGAGACTAAAAAAATAATCAACCAAACATCCAAAAATATATATATCATACACAAGAACAAAACCAAATCATCAACATGATCCCCCCTAAGGAATAATCTATTTCGATTCAACAATTTTTCCCCTAGGGAGTCCCACATTATGGACCTCCCACACTATCCAATAAAATTATGGAAAGAGGACTGTATAAGGTGAGTTTTTAAGAGAAGAAATATTATAAAATTTCGAAAGAATATTTAAAAAGTATATGTCCAACCATCCATTTACAAAATAATGTCAAGGAACATAATATTTAATTTTATACCACTTTGAAATGATTATATGAAACACTAAAACCCCATTTTAAAATCCAAATATATTATGAATCCAAAACCATTCCTTAAAAATAAAAAATAAAATACAAAAGCTGACTGTGAATTTTATGAAACACATAGAGTGCATAGATTATACAAAAATATTTCATATAAATCAAAAAAATAATTAAATTACCACATATCACATTGATCATTTTTTCTAATAATCAAACATCACTATTAAACATCCATGGAAAGCGTGAAAATAAAATTATAATAGATTATTGAATTTATAAGAAAAGTAAAAAAAATCCTACCTCAAACCAACAGTGAATTGACTACTCCCACCTGAATACTACTTCACACGGATTCGAAGATGTAGGAACTTCCAACATAAACCCTAAGAAAAAAACTCCCAAATTTAATCTCAATTTAATAATAACCCTAAATCTGTAAGTTTATTGAGGAAGAATAACTCAATGAAAAATGGATGTAGGAGGAGGAAGAGTAGAGGAGAAAAATTCCTTGAAGATTTGACAAAAAACTAGAAGAAATCACTTGGATCTACCGATGGGATTGAAGAGAAGTATTAAAGAAGAATAGATGACCACCGTAGGTAGCATGAGCCAAGAGGGGGTGATATGGGTAATTTGGTGTTAAAAATATGAGAGGTTATAATGGAAACTTCCAATTTTTAATACATGTGGACAATGTACATGGTTATATGACATAGTTTACCAAATCTTGTAGAAAATGTTCACCCAAAACATGACACACTAGGAACCCGCATGGTTTGGCCACACAGTTTGGGAAATCATGCACCAACATTGGGACATTGTTTTTTCAAAAAATTTAGAACCATGAACATGTCATCCATACAGTTTTGTCTAACCATGATTGTTCCACATACCCTTGACCCAAGACCCCAAATTCTCTACACAGTTTCTACTTGGATTCACATGGTTTGAAATATACCATGAGCATCACGTGCAACTCAAAATGTGCACATTAAAAATGAACTCAAAAGAGACTCATAATTATGATTCTTCATGGTTACCCCATAACCATGCACCTAAGGCATTCAAATGAATAAAAACATCCCAAAAACAATTTAAATCTAGAACACCCAAAACATGAGATAAGAACTAAGAACTAATGGACAACCAAAAATAAAATAAAAAAAATAAAAAATACGATGTGAAAATTCTATCATTTATAATGATTTCTATTCCCGAAATATTTAACATCTCTAGTTGATAAATGTATATAAAAAGACCCACTCAATCACATTATCTGATTCTTCAATCCAAAGAATAAATTGACTACCACCAAAATAAAACTCTTACCTCTTACGCCAATCAGTCTATTCCTCAAGTGATGATAAAAACCTAGACCTGAATCCAAAAACCATACCACAACTAAATCCTCCAGGGCTACTCCATGGTACTAACCTTTATGAAGGATATAAAAAATAATGACTAATGTGAATCGAAATAGTGACTTACATGATTCATCACAAGAGGAATGAATGGACCCCATCCCCATTTTAAAATTCCATCTCGAAGCCCAAATAACATTAACTATAAGTCACCGAAACTATAGACCAAATTAACACACATAAAATCTAGAAATAACCAAACCAGAATGACACACCACCATTATTTCTTCACTCCATAAAGGTAGAAACAAGACACACAATGGGACACACTTTCACACAAGACTGAAAAATCAATTGATTCCCAAAGACATGCTTCCATTAAAAAATAGATTCAAAAAATATATAACATTTTTAATCACTAAATGGAATTAAAATTCACTAAAAACACAAAAAACTATGATGGGAGGAATAGTCAAATAGTAAGGTGTAGTACCTAGTCCAGTACCTCAATCCTACAAATTGGTTTTGGTGTCTTCTGAAAAACAAGACTTGTTGCCACATCACATTATGGAAACAATTTAATATAAATTTTGTAGCTGATATAGGCACCTGTAGGTTTTATAAGTCTTTGGATAATTTTTAAATGAATAATTCTTATGACCCGGATTTCCACATTTATCACACACAAGATTCCAACTCCTAGAAAAACATAAATAATGATATAGAAACATCTTATTTCAATTGGTCGCACCACCAACTTCATACCATTTTCCAATATACTTACTAGAATTTCCATCACTACTAGTAGATATCTAAGTATAATTGGATACATCAAGAACACCAAGAAAAATAGATTCATAGAATACAACGTGCCTCACCACATCTGAAAAGGTGGTTAAACTGAACTTAGACACCTTCAACTGTAGATTAGGAAAAAATCCAATTTTCAAAATGTCAAGCCTTAAAATAATCATCTTCATCCCACTCTAAAATATAATAAACTATATCCATATAATGATTGAAGAAATATAATACTTATCTATCACATTGTTGAAGGAAGCACATCTACCCTTCCTTATTCACCATTATAACCTCAGATAAAAACAATCAAATGAATGAAGACTTGATGAACTCCCATGTAAGCTTCTCTCAAGTAATTCAAATTTCTCTCTTCCACCACATCCAACTATGAACATCAAGAATAAAGGTATAGAACATAAAAAATAGAGTCTTAGGATACTAAAGGAAATCAAAGGACCTTT
This sequence comes from Viscum album, assembly GCA_963277665.1. Lineage (NCBI taxonomy): Eukaryota > Viridiplantae > Streptophyta > Magnoliopsida > Santalales > Viscaceae > Viscum > Viscum album. The sequence continues at coordinate 445,641,825 of OY728157.1, read as the reverse complement.
CAATATTCTACACACACTATTATTCATCATAGTGATCAACATTATGATAAAAGATAAAAGGATATAACTTCTAAAACTCAAGAACAACATCTTTATATTGATCAACTAGAGGGTCTGCTAATAGTGAACCATCCATGGATGAATCTCAAATATCCATCAAATCATTATTCAGGGAATACACTAAGGAACAAAGAAACCCATGAAATAACTATATAACAACTCACCCGTAAGAACTATAACATGAAACACCACTTAAATAGCATTTCCACATCACATGAAATATATTACACAACCACTAGTAATTAGAACAGTAATACTGTTTATCTTAAAAGTTATTTTGAAAAGAAATGTTTTTTTATTAGTTTCATCTTCTACGATGGTATTCCATGTAGCCTTATACATATTTATTATCACTCCAATCTAGGCACTCATCCACTCATGAAATCCATCAACAAATTCCTCAAACACATCAATGTGTGTGAGAGCCCATAATAATACCAAAGGTGAAAGCAATTCATTTATATTTTAAAACAAAATGATCAACCCAAGATTCAAATTACCAATCTACTTAAAAAATAAAATTAAAGAAATATTTTAAAAAACTCACTAGCCATCATGTCAAAAATCATCCTCAAACATTACACTTCAATCCATTTTAATTTTTCTCATAAATTATATACAATGACTTCATTCAAAATCCCATTTCTTCTGAATCAAAAAAAAATCATCATTCAACAAATCCCATTTCCCATTTCAATAATTCAAAAAATTAGCACCTAAAATTCAGTTTTCATTATTTGAAAACAATGTTTTGAAATCAATTTAAATATCTTGGAGAACCCAAAACAACTCATAAATGGAAAAACTTTTGTTGATGTGTGACATAGACCTATGGTTGGTGGCCAAATTCCAATCACACCATCGTCAGACATATTCCCTCTACATAATTTCCCTATCTTTACATGGCTTTACATGCTATGTAGGCTCACTATGACAACTTGTATGAATCTCGTTTAATTTTTCCCAAACATAAAATTTCCTAAAAGAACCAATTAATCCAAAAAAACTCATCTTCATCTAGAAACCTGATGTTTAGCATATAAGATGTTTTCTAGAAACTCCCTAACACCTAAAAACCATGTTCTAATATTCACACACCATCTACTTATACATCAAAAATAACAAAGGGTTCTTTAAAAGATAATTCATCTAAAGAACCTATTCTATGATACCATTTTTTTCTCAAGCCTTCTTGGGCCAACCCTAAACCGGTTCCCTATGTCAGCCCATGACAATCCCTTAGAGGCATTCCCAATCTTCCCAGGTGGACGACAAATAGTAATAGAATCCTCGAGAACCAAAGACAATGATTTTTTCAAAATGAGTACATAGGAGAAATGGAAATAAATCGATAAATGGAAAATTAATTAACTTTTCTTAATGAATAACATTAAAACCTGAAAATTAAAATACATCAAGATGATATCAAAAACAAAAATGAACCTAATTACCACTATGTCCCCATGTGACGTTGAGGGTCACTCACCAATCCCAAATCCCAACATCACCCATAGTGATTGTAACCAAGATAGAACATGTACTAATAACCAAGAAATAGAAGAATTAGTAATAAAATTCAATAGACATTCATGAACAAATATATTCCCAATGAATTTACTTTAAACAAAATATCCTTAAATTTCATGTTTGAAATAAAATATTAAAAAATGGTTTTAACTGAATCATTTCTTTAAAACAAAACACGGTCCATATACATTTTCATTTAAAACTATTTTATTCTCCTAGAATGTTGTGACTATATCCAAGAAATCCCGGAGTCGCTATCTACTACAATTAAATTTTCATTATTACAAGGAATAAAATCATGATGTTACAAAGTGTTATATGTCATTAAAAATAAGATACATAAATGAGAATTTTATTTAAAATTAAAAAAATAATTACAACATAATTTTTTTAGTGGAAACTACTTTATTAAATCTAGTATATCCCTACATATATTTCATAGTATTCTTTGGGATTCTTGGGGAAAGGAAAAAAATAAGGGTGATATAAAATTATCAATAAAGAAAATTTATTAAAAAAATCAATAATAAATCAAAGAGAATAATAATTATGGAATGGCAAATAACAGAACACACATATCATGTAATCATAAAACATAAAAGGGAAGTTCACAAATAACATAGAATGGTAATAACTGAAAACACATGCCATTCTAATAGCTAGATATGTAAAAATAAATATACCAATGTAAGAAACTGAAACACATTCAATTTAATCCATAAACTAATAATGAAATGAATCCATAGATTTTATCATATGAAAACTTCATGGATAATAACAATTATATATGAAATTTCAGTGAAGGGAATTTTTAATAATTTTAAATCATGTCTAAGAACATGAAAACATATACTATCAATATCCATCCTCAAAAATGGTTACAACTATAGGCAGGAACCTATTTAATTTTCACAATTAATTTTTCTCAAGAGAACCTATCGATTCATCAAGGGGATATATAATGTATGGGCCCCACCATTCATTGCATCTCCAAAGAATTCGTTATATCAAGTAATCAATTTAATTAATATAAAATATTCCTTATCATGTATCTGTATTGAATAAAAATATGTTTTTCTAAATATTTCCTCTGATAATCAAATAATGTTCAATGGAAACACCATATAAATAATATTTTATGGTTCATGAAATAATCTTATCCACTAAAAAGAAATGGATATATATGTGAAATTCAATGTATATTGACCATAATAAATTCAATGTTTCAAGGGGTCTGAAAAAGGAATCATGGAAGAGAATTTGAATAAGATACTTGGAAAAGTCAACCATAGACGATTCAGAGGAAGCATAAGAATGGCATCATTATAAAATATCCCATTTAGATTTAAAATAAAGGGTTTATTTTTTTATGGATAAAAATAGAAGATATGTTATTTTGAAAACATTTGCGACTAATATATACTTTTTATTTTTTAAAAAAAAATTAATAGCTTTTTCATTGAAAATATTTTCATTGAGAATCACTTAAAAAAAATTTATTAAAATTTAACCTTTTAAACAAGAAAATTATTCTTTGATGAAATAATGGTGGGTAAATCCATATATGACATACGTCGTAAAAAATGACATTCCTTTTTAATGGTAAATGATTAGAAAAATGATATCTTCAAAAAGATATATAAGATTATTAATTTGAAATCATTGGTAAAATGAAAAACCATACAAATGTATTCAATAAATCATTTTGGAAATGATAAATTTTTTTTACAAAAATCGATTTTTAATGAATACCTTTTCCCTGACTAAGGGGATAATGGATTTGGGTTTTCTTAAAAACATTCTCTTAAATACTTTGAGTTCCATTAATTTAGAAAATAGTACTATTTATTGAGAGTTCTCATGAATACTGATAGAGAATAAAATGAAAATATTTATTAGATAATGATTAAATAATTCAATCAAATGGAAATTCATGTGTTTAAAATCACAAACAAAGTGAGATTTTAATGTAATCCCTTTAAAAGATTATAATTTTGGAGTGAGAACCCATAAATGAGTATATTATGTATATTATCCTCAAATCCAAATATATAATTGGAAATAAATAATTAAATAGTCAAAATAATTATACACATAATCATAGAATAATATTTATAATGAGGATATAAGATAACTCAAAGAAAAGAAATTGAGTTGTGAATTTTTTTTCACTTGGTTGAAATTAATATTAATCCCCTTAGATGAAACAAAATCAATATGCACTAAAAATAGCATATTAGTGGTAGTTTTTATAAAGGGGTTGTTAAAAACCCCCAATAATAGTTATATTAAGAGGGGGTTTAAAACCCATCTAATTTTTTTTAATTTTTTCTTTGTAATATTTAATTTGATTTTAGGGGTAATTCTATCAAAACCACAGAAAAGTTAACAATTGGTGGCTCTATATGTTTAGGTGGATTTTAGACACGCTTTATATATATATTATTGATTTGGATATATATTAGAGGCTATATATAGATATGACATGAAAATTGTATTTAAGGGAAATAGTGGGGGTTTACTATCCAGTATAATCTTTTAAATTAGAGGGGTTTTTTGAATTATCATTAATCTCTTAGATTAGAGGGGGTTTTAAACCCCTTTTAATTTAAGATATTTGAGGGGGATTTGAACCCCATATAATTTATGAAATTAGAAAAGGTTGTAAATCCCCTCTAATTTAAGATATTAAAGGGGGTTGTGACCCCACTCAATTTTTTGACATTAGAGGATGTTTTAAACCACCCATTAATTCATGAAATTATAGGGGGTTCATGAACCACCACTAATACCTCTGATTAGATGGGTTTTGTAACCCATGCTAATTTTTATTTATTTTTTAAAATAATTATCATTAAAATTCAAATTTTATAATAGGCATGTGGGTGTGCTTGTTCCCACACACATATATATTACACAAAACATCATATAAATTTATTTATATTCATTATAATCATATATATATATAACGACATTATATAAATATTTTAAATAAATATTTATTCATACATAAAAATTATACATTTATAAATATTAGCATATGTAATATAAATGTAATTTTAAATTTTTTTATTCAAATAAAGAAAATTTATATATGGTTTTATAAACACCATACATTTATATTATGATTTATATTATACATATATTATATTAAATATATTTTCCTTATATGTTTGTGTGTGAATACATTAATATTATATTATGTATACAAATAAACAGAATATAAAAAAAATTAAATATAAATATATCTATAAATATTATATATTATTTTATAAACATTTTATTATATATAAATTTATAAAATTTATTTAATTTTTTTATATATAATTTATTATATCAAATTAATTATAAATTTATTTCTAATATATATATATATATATCATTTATAAATATTTTATATTTGTAATTACAAAGTTTTATTTAATTGTATTTATGTGTATAAATATATATTATTGAATTATTTTGCATATATATATATATATATTTATTTATTTATAAATTTTATTTCTTATAATATTAATTATATATAAAATAAAATCATAAACATATTATATAAATATAATTAATTTAAAAAATAAAGCATATAAACACCCAAGCTTGTAGTATTTATAATATATATTACAATAATAATAAATATATTTTTAGATAATACATATATGGTTTTAAATTATATATATATAATATTATACGATATACAAATTATACAATTAATTATTTATAAAGATACAAATTATTATACAATGTTTTTATTAAAATAAATATATATTAATTTACATAATATTAAAGAATAATATTTATTAAAATACATATATATTAAGGTGCATAATAATAAATATATTTATTGAAATACATTATATAAATAATTTTATAAATTTTATTTAAAAAAATATTAAATTGTATATTTATATAAATTTTATTTCAAGTAACATTAGAAAAATATTTTTTAATTTTATTTTATATATAATATCTCTTTAAATTTTATTTGATGTAATATTAATTTGGTATAATATAATACAATTTATACAGATAAATATATATTAATTTTCATAATAATAAATATATATTTTAAAATAATATATATAAATATAAAATTAATGATATAATGTAGATATATTTTTAATGGAAAATAAAAATATATTGAATAAATGATTATATATATATATTATATAAGTAAAAATGTACATAATATATAAATATTTATATTAGTAAAAAAATATTTTAAAAAATATATATTCATAAATATATAAATACATGATTATATAAAAAACATGAATAGAATTATAAAATATATACTAAAATGTATGTAAATTCACATACAATATATAGTTTATATGAATGTAGAAATTTAATATTATATAAATGTTTTATAATATAAATGTATTATTATATAAATAAATAAATTTATAATATAAAAAAGTATATATTAATTTAAATAAATATATTTGTATTTAAATTTTATTGAAATAATATTTATTTTCATTAGTTTCATAATATATATAAATATAATGATTTGTAATAATATAAAAAATTTCTAGCCATATGAGTGGTAGAGGCACTGGATTATAATACAGGGGGTTGGGGATTTGATTCTCGCTAGCTTCATAATTTTATCGGGTGTGGGTTCCACGTTGAACCTGATATAGGGATAGAGGGTCCCACATGTGAGATGAACTGGAGGGGTTTGTGCCACGCATGTGGTGAACCAGAGGGCTGCACATGTGGATGGGTTCGTTTCGTGCATGTGGAGGAGAACTGAATGGTCGCCCATGTGGAGAAGAACCAGAGTGGGTTTGTGGGATTCCTGTGCACTGGAGGTGTGGTTTCACGGAGTGAGATGATGGAGAACCGGAGAGAAGTGGGGTTAGGTGAGAGACTCGATGGAGAACTGGAGGGGGGTAGAGCGGTCTGTGAGTGAGGGTGGGGTGGGGTGGATATGATTTTAGAGAAATATATATTTATTATTTAGAGACGGTTGTTTGAAATCAACGGTAATATGATTCATTTATATACGATTTTAACCACTATAAATGTGTATTAATTATAGTACATTTTTTAGAATTTATGCTACTATGGTTCTTGGGGATCTATTAGAGGTGGTTTCTAACCACCTCTATATTGATAAAAAATCCATTTGGGGTTAAAAGACCTTTTATAGTATGATTCAGCAATAAAATTTGGGGGGGGGGTTAACTACCTCTAAAATAACTGCAAATAAATTTTATATCATATTACAAATGGTTCGTCAAAACTACATCTACCATGATTAGGCTGACACATTAGTGAATGTTTCTCTTAACCAACGCTAATTTGTTTATAATGGGTTATAATCCCTTCTAATTTGGTAATTTTATTTGTAGTGATGATACTCAAAAATATCATGTAGAATGAATGAACCATGATATTATAAGAAAAATTGGAAGTATGTAGACCATATATAAGAATCTAGGTGAACAAAAATAATTTTATTTTTTCAAGAGAATATTAAAAATTTCAAAAGAAGTGAGATCGCAAAGATAATCTTTGAACCCTTCTCAATTAGAATAATCATTATGAATTCCAAAGTGTCTGATACCAGATTAAAAAATTATAATCGTAATCTATAGTAATGAATAAAAATAATGGAAAATTTTAATTTCTTGTGAATAATGATAATAATGATAGAACATGAAATGGGGTAATATATACACTATATAGAAGAAACTTGTTTAATAACAACAAATAATTCTCAATGGAATGTAAATTGAAACGAAATCCATTACTATAAATTTCATTTTGAGTGAATGGCCTTTAACCAAATCTATAATATTATTAATAACATATTAGCTAACCATATTCATATTTATAATAACTTAGTTCACATTGAAAAAAATAGTTCTTTGTTTTCACTATTTATAGAGTTAATTTCCCAGTCATTCGAGCATGTTTTGACAAGTTACATATTATTTTAATTATGTTAATCATTTTTTAATCATACAGATAATGTAAAAAATGGATTATTTATCATATATATTCATTATATATTCATTTATAATAATATATAATATTTTGATATAATAAATTAAAAGAACTGTTCATTGTGACTGTAGACTATACATACCAATAAACACTACATTATTTTATTTATCATATTAAAAGAATGAAAAGTAAATGATAAATATGTATATTATAATTATAGTATAAAATATTTTTCATATATGTTATATAATTTTATCAAAATTTTCCTTAATTCATTCCATGCATAGCTTGAATGAATCAAATCCTTTTGTGGAGGTGGTAGTACAAACTTCCACAATCTATGATATTGTATTCAAACAAGATGGAATTAATAAAGTTATGTTCTATATAAAAATTAATGAAACATAATAATATTATAAAATATCATATATATCATATATAAAAAATGATTCCATTATAATTCTCTCAATGATTGGTGGTAAATTAAGAACAAACAACTTCATTTTTTGAAGTGGTTGTTCATCATACACAATAATTGTTCGTTTGTTACTCAGTAATGGAACTACATGTAATTATAGGGTCAACCATTAACATAAAAACATCCCAATATAATTAAGATACATTTTTTTATAATCATTGAATAATAATAATTGAATGAGTGGATAATGAATCAAAACAAATGATCTTGGGGTAGGATTTTAACTTTTAATCTGGTAACTCCTTTTTGTTTGAACCAAAGGGATTACATGGATGCCTTGATGACCAAGGTGATTCTTCTAAGTTTAGAATAGGTATATTAAGAATATATTTTGTCATATTTTGGTCGATCCAAAGTGTCTTGAGAGTTGTGAGGAAGTGGGAGTCCAGAGTGCCTTTTTATTGTGGTGTTGGAGTGGTACTTTTGTAAATAATGGAAAAGTGAATACCATCAGTGTTTTCCCATTGAATGTTCTTCCAATGATGGATCAAATTCAATAAAATAAAGGATATGGTCAAAATATGGGAATAAAATAAATTTTTTGAAAATTTTATGGTTTATTTTGACAATTAATATTATTGTTTAGTCCCATGTTAAGAAATTTTTGTCACATAATTATTGTAATTAATTTTATTCAGATTCATTATTCATTTTTGAAAAAAACTGATTTCCAAAAAAATTATAAGTTATTCTTATTTAAAAATATTCATCCCTTTTTCTAATTTTTAATCACATAATTGTAATTCATTAATTTAAATCCAATCCCACATATAAAGAATAATATGGTTTTTAATAAAAAAACATTAAAATATTTTAGACATATTTAAGTATAATTTTAATATGAAATTGATTATAATGAACTAAATTGGACTAAATTATATAAAATTGATATAATTAATTTTTAAAACTGATTAATAATATATTTTAACACTATTAAAAAAATAGGGAAAACCCATGTTTTATGTTAAACATCCGTATTTTTCACTATTCATAAAAAAATTAAAAATCACAAAAAAATACAGAAAATTCACCCAAAACTAATTTTTATTTTACTAATTAAAACCTTCTGTTTATTTTAAGATTAATAAATGTTACTAAAATATTATTTAGAATAGTTTATCTACTAAAATGCTGTAAATGTTTCATTATAAAAATATATTTTTTTATGTGAAATATTGGGTTTGTTTTGATCTTTTTCTTTTCAAATATATTATTTTAATATTAAAAATATATAATTAAGTAGATAAAATAAATATTAAATTAATATAACTCATGAATTTTTATTAATATAATATATCAAAATGAAACACCCTTGTGGGAATAAAAATAGTCTTCTAAAAATATATTTTCTTTATATTCAATTGTATCTTATATTCGTTTCGATTTAATTTGTGACCAATGTATTAGTTTTATATTCATGTAAAGAATATATTTTTATAAGATATTTAATATTATTCATAATGTATTTTTTATATCTGATTACATTAAATAATAACATTTTAATTATAAACTATTATTCGATGAAACTCAGCCTTACGTGTAATGCAAGTCATCAATGAAACTCTTTGTTCCATATGAAAAAACATTGTTAATGTTAAGTTTATTTAATTATATAACATATATTAAATTTATATAAAATTGTAAATATATTATAATGTCATGGAATATTGTATTTCCTTATGTGTTTTGTGTTGCGTATCATACACACTAATAAATACAATGTTCACACATTATATTTTTTGGTCATAACATTCTCCCCACACTAATAAAATTGTATCCTCACAATTTAAATTTGATATGGGTGTTATATTGTTTGATATTTCCTCTGTTTTAAATACTACATCATTAGAAGGGATCATAAAACAACATTTCGAAAAGAGATAATGAAATGTATAAAGGCCAAATGGACTAATGTATAACTACGTCTCTAAGTAGGAGAGCATTAGTGGAAAGTGATGATATATACATAGAGGAAAAGAGAAAATATATATAGGGAGTGATTGAGTTCATGAATCATAAAAAAGTGAATGATCAAAAGAAATTCGAGTGATTCAAATCCATAAATCATTGATGATTTAAAAGACCATCAGTTCAAAAAAATAATGTTTTAGGATAAATTTTTTAGAAACTTCTTCTATTATTGGGAAATTACTTTATAACCTAATAATATAACGAAATTAAATTACATGATAAATTTAAATTTCATGTGAAATAGTCCATCTTTTGGTTTTACTTCAATAAAATTCTAATTCATCTCTTACTTCATGAAATGGGTATCAAGAAATTAATATTGATTCCTAATGCAATAAAATAAACATAGAATGGATATTAAGTCCCATGAATGATTGAAAAGACTTTACATTTCTCTTTAACTATTCTTGAAATCAATTATGAAAATATATATTAATATCTAATCCTAAGAAATCTACAGTACTTTTTTATCATTAATAATTACTCATCTAATTTATTAATAAAAAACAATGACAGATTAATCCGGACATTGGTGTGAAACCCTTATCATACTTTGAGCATGGATTTAATAACGATGGAGTTGAAAAACATGATTGGTTTCCACCTAGAATACATGTTGTCCTTTTCTAGAAAAATATTAATAAAATTTACTAAAAAAATAAAATGGAAATCCTTGAAATAAGGTTAATCACTAAATAAAAGTTTAACTAAGGTCTTCAATACAACCCAATATATAAATACTTCATAAACACATTTATAAATAGGTCATTCCTTGGTCTAAATTTTATCATCTATAATATGGAATTAACATAGGTAATTTATTATATCCCCATATTAACTCTAATGTTCTATAAATAATTCCTTAGTATTAGTTTCATTTCCTTCTATCCCACTCTTCATTTTTCGTTATAAATTTATTTCATTATGTTCTTATTTCCCATACATAAATCATTTTTCCATTCTATTGAGACACTTTACTAGTTTTCTCCTTCATAATTTATTACATGAGGGAATGTAGTCCTTTTATCTATGGTCTCTACCACTTGATCTCTTTTAAAACACCATTTGTATCTTCTTTGGTGGTATTTTGAGTTATTTATGTTATATTTTGTTTATTATAGTTTAGGAAAACTGATTAGGAATAAGACCGAAATCTCTAACTCCTATAAAACATCATTTGGTATCTCATTATTACCACCTTATGCATCATGTTCGCTGTTAACTTGACACCATGTGGTACCAGCCATTAACTAGATAGTATAGTTTGAGTAATTTGTTTCACATTGTATTGTATTAATTTATAGGATATTTAAATCATGGAACATTATCATCAATATAAAACATCATAGGTTTAACCTAGGATATTTATTGTCAAAATTGATTATAATGGTTTAAAAAGAAAATATTAATTATCCAAAGAATATCCCTCGATAGTGTCAAAACAGGTGCTCAATAAGGCATGCTTCCAGGTATCATGTTATACCAAATTAGGGTCAACACACTTTTTCAGATTTGTTACTCCTAAGTATATCTATTGAAGATCCATTTCCACTTATTGTATCCAGATAGGGATGTATTGTTTGGCATACCCACATAATCTCTACCTTACCAAAATTCTAGGATGTTCTTTTAATGTTATCCTTATATTATAAATTAGTTTGTTTCCTCTAATATATATTTTTATGAATTGATTTCCAATTCTTTATACTAAACATCCTTTGACAGAAATAGTATTGACCTAAACCCAAAATTCTAGGAGTGGGTGTCCATTAACATTACATTTTCATTATTTCATGTATCGAAATCCTGAAGGACCGAAGTGTTTAGTAGACTTGGTAAAACAAATACATATATCAGTATGGTATTATAATTGAATAAATTAATTATAATATAATTTATTTTCTTTTGAGGATAACTACTTTACTCCATCTAGTAAATCATATATATATTTCATTATACACTTCATTGATTCATCAGGAATGACAACAACATAAGTGTGAGATAAAATGATTTCTAAGGTTAAATTATAGAAAAATAAATAATAAATCAATGATAATGATAATTATGGCATGGGAAAAAACTGAATACACATACCATGTAATAAAAAAACTAAGAAGGAAGTTCTTAAACAATATGGCAGGGTAATTAATAGAAATATATTCCCTTTAAATTACATGATAAAGAGAAATCAATATGGAAAGGCAATTAACAGAAAAATATTCTAATTATTCAATAAACTAAGTCTGAAATGAGACCATTGATTTTATCATATGAAAAATTAATCAATAATAATAATGATAGATAAATATCTATGATGGAAATGATTAATTATTGGTTGTCATTTCTATTGCACATGAAAAACTATACCATCAAGATCAATCATATAAACTGTTTAAATCAATAGGTTAAACCTATTTTATTATTAATACTAACTTGTCTCATTGGAAACTATCTATGAATAGAGGGGCTATATAATGTCTGGTTTTAACCAATAATTACATGTCTAAAGAATTCATTATATCAAGTAATCGATTTAATTAATATAAAATATCCCATATCCAATATCTATATTGAATAAATAATACATGTTCATCAAACTTTTATAAGATAATAAATTAGTATTCCATGTAAACACGAATCTAAAAATAGTATATGGTTCAAGAAATAATCATAACCATAAATGATGATATGGATATTTAGGGTAAATTCAATGTCTAATGATCATAGAAAATTGAATATTTTATAGGGAATAACAAATAAATCAATGAAGTGAATTTGAATACTATCCTAATCCAAATCAATCATAGACCATCTAGAGCAATAATTAATATGGTATAAATACAAAATATCCCATGTGGAGTAAAAAAATAGTGTTTCTTATTGATGAATATAAATACTATAGATGATATTTGAAAAACAATCTTGATAAAAATATCCAATTTATTTCAAATAACATTTTGAAATTATTTTTTCTCGATTTTTTTTAAAATATTTCATTCATAATTGAACCTTTAAAATTTAAACGGTGGCAACAAATAAATGATTATGGAAAAATCTGTACATGTCATACGAGGTAAAAAAACATTTCTTTTTCATGATAAAATTATATAAAAATGCCTCATTCGGAAATCAATAATGATATTTTTTTTAAAGAATGGGTATAAGTCCAAATGTGTAAAAATGTATTTCATTACTCAATTTGTAAAGGTAAATAACATTTCATGGAGAGATTCGTAGAAAATGGGTTTTTATAAAAGAAAACCGGTTCATTGACTAAAAAGATAATAGAGTTGGGTTTTCATAACTACATTTTGTAATACATTTTGAGTACCAAAGAGTAGAAAATGGTATTAATGCTTTAAAAACGTCATGAATAACCTAAGGAGAATAAAATTAAAGAGTTTATTATAAATTCATTTAATAATTTTTATTTATTTCTATGTTTGAATAATTGAACAAAATGGATTTGTAATTTAGACCCTTGAGAAACTTATATTGTTGGACTAATAATCAATCGACGAGAAGATTGTGTGTATAAATTTAAAATAAACATCTATAAGTGTAAATAAATTAATAGATATTTATATAAATTATTCATGTAATCATTGAATACAAAAAATAATGAGGAAATAATATAACCGAATAAAAATAAATTGGGTTATGAAATTCTATTCCAATTGTTAAATTTTAAATCGAATCCACTTAGATGAAATAATTAAAATTGAAACTAAAAATATAATGAATAATGAATTAATCATGGTATTATAAGAAATATTGGATGTATTTACAACATTTATTTGAATTTATTCTCACAAAAATAATGTTATTAATTTAATAAAATGTTAACAGTCACAAAAGGAAGTGAGATAGCATAGATTATCATTAAAATGATCTCAAGGATAATAGTATTTAAACATACCAAAGAATCACATACAACATTAAAAAATTTGAATAATAATATCCATTAACTAATAAAATTAAAGTAATCTAAACACATCATGAGATTAAATAGATTCATGATATAACATGTCAAGGGGAAGTAGATACACCATATAAAATAAACCGGTTACATAATAACAAATAAGTATCAATAGATTGTAAATTGAGACAAAATCTTTTACGTCAAGTTTAATTTTTTATTTATAGAATTAAAACTCATTTACAATGATTTTAATAGTTTTAATACCTTATTGAATACCCATATTTGTGTTTATAATATCTTATAACCTGTTTTTTAACAATCTTTCATCATTTTTACTATATTGGGTGTTAATTTCCTCATCCTTCGCGTATGTTTTGACATTTCACTTGTAGTTATTCTTAATTAGATCATGGTTATATCATATAAAAATGTAATAAATGATTTCATTATCATATATATTCATAATATATGTATTTTTTATAATCTAAAATATTTGAATATAACAAATGAAATGCACTGTTCATGGATATGGTAGGATTTATGTACTCATGAACATTACATTATATTCTTTGGAATATTAAAAGAATGAAAAGTAAATGACAATAATGTATAATGTAATTAAATTATCATATCTCTTTCATAAATTTTACATAATTTTATTAAAATCAACTTTAATATGTTCCATGTATAGCGTGAACAGATCACATCACTTTGAGGAGGCAGTAGTCCAAATTTCCACAATTGATGTTATCGTATTCCTGCAACATGGAAAGCATAATTTTCTATTATATATATAAATAAAATAATCATAATGAAATTATAAATATAATAAATATAATTTATAAATATAGTTCCCATCATAATTCCCACCATGATAGGCAATAAAAGAAGAATGTACAAATATGTTTCATGAGGTGGTTGTTCTCCATATATATAATTTTTATGTTCGTTACCCTTTAGATTGAAGTGTGTGAATGCTTAGGGAAAACCATTTTTAGAAAAACATATCATTATTTTTAGGAAAAATTTCTTATTATAAAAAATTTAATAAGAAACAGTTAAAGAGTGGAGATGGAAATAAAACTATACAGCTTGAGGAAGAACGTTACCCCTCAATTGGGAAACACCTTTTGATTTGAATTAAAGGGATTCCTTGAATGGATTTCTAAAAAAGGTAATGCTCTTAGTTATAGGGTAGTATTTGTTTGGATCTATTTTAAAATATCGTTTTCAATCCAATGTGGCTTTATAGGTGCTGGGAAGTGGGAGGCTTGACTGCCATTTATAGTGGAGGAGGAGTGGAACTCTAGTAAATTCTTGAAAATGAAATTACACAAAGGTTTTTTCATTTGATAGTGGCTCCAATAATTGAGAAAGTTATATATAGATATTTATATGGTCAAAATATTTCTATAAAATGGATTTTTAAAATTCTTCTATGTCACTTTGGCCCTAATGTTTAATGATTTTCCCATTGTTAATTTAATTTTTCTCATAATCATTGTAATTAACATTACTCACCTTCACTAATAGTTTTATTCAAAAACATTTTTAACATTATTATTAATTATAAATTATCATTATTATTGATATTGTATCATTTTTTCCAAATTCCATTCACATTATTTGAAGAAATTAGTTTAAATTTAATCTTGTAGATGGGATGACAGTACATGTTATTTAAGTAAAAATGTTCTAATGTTTGAGATGTATTTAAATCAAATATAAAAATTAAATTGTCTATAATGACAAAAAATCTATTAAATTATAATCAATTGATCTAATTATTCGTTAAAACCATGAAATACATAATTTAATGTTATAAATAATTTATATTAAAAATTAGTTTGGAGTTAAAATTAAGTATTTTTTTGTATTAAAAAAATGAAACTTCAGAGAAAAATACCAAATATTCACCATAGAATAATTTTTAAGTTCATATTTGAATTATTATGTTTATTTAATGATTTATAAAATTAAAAAAATATATGCTTAAAATATTTACTCCATTTAAAGGTGTTAATGGATCCTTTAAAAAACATTTCATTTTATGTGAAATATTTGGTTTTTGTTATGTTATTCATACCAAATATATTGGATTAATATAAAAAATATTTGACTGAATATTTAATGAATATATTAAGGTAATATCATTTACTATTTGTAATTAATTTAATTTATTAAGATTAAATACCCTAGTGAGAATACTAATAGTTTTATATAAAGATATCCCCTTAATATTCAGTTGGTTCTTATATTCATTTCTATTTAATTAAAACCCAATTAATTTGTTTTATATTTTTGTAAACCATATATTTACATAAGTTAGTAATTACTATTCATAAAGGATAATTTATATTATGTTATAATAAATAATAATATTTTAATAACATATTATTTTTTTTGTTAAATCATGTCCTTTTTTGTAACACATATCTTCATAGAAACTTGTTGTTGCAGGCGATGTAAGATAACTCAATGTTTCATTCATTTAAATTATTCAGATATATAAAATTTTTTAAATAGTAAATATATTATAAGGAATCCGACTATTATATTCCCTTATGTGTTTGGTGTTGTGTTTCATACACAATATTGAATATAATGACTAACTTTAGATTTTTTGGGTGTTGAAAAGAAATAATTTTTAACATTTTAAATAAAGAGGAATATAGATGAAATAAATATTTTTTATTTAAAAATGGGATATAATTTGAAAACTATTCTCACAAAATCATTCCCAAAAACTTTTGAAAAATAGTGTATCACCTTTGGCAAGGAGATACACCATCAAAGGATGTAGATGTAATGATAACTCAAAGAAAATGGATTGTGGAAAGAATGAGTAACCAACCATCAAAGAATCACAATCGTCTAACACATTCAAATATGTGATGAGAAACATATGATAACATAGAAGCTCAGTTAAGAATCTAGAATGTGCTAAATATATGACTCATACCATGGGCTTGCTTCACCTAATGACATCAATTCTCCCACATGCTATGTTATTAACCCTACCTGGTCTAACTGATGGGAACTATCTCAAATCATATTATGGTCTATACTAAGGACCACTAGCCAGAAAGAAATGCTAAGCGAGTGCATAAATTATTTCTGGAAAATACACTAGTCATTCCAAGTTCCAATGTCAATACCAATGTGGGGTGAGCTAAAAAAACAAAAAAAAAATCTGTAAAACCCCGATATTTCATAGTATGTTGGTTGTAATATAAAATCAACAGTCTACGCTACACACAACACCTAGTTTGAATGCACTATGATCTATCAAACTATACATTAAAAAAGATTATAAATAATATTAATAATAAAATGAAAATTAAAAATTTTATTTCACAAAATAGACACTATTTTTGAGTTATGAATACAAAAATCAGCTTAGGGTGTGTTTTTGGTATTTTATTAAAAAGATTCATTTTTTGATGAATGTTGAATAATACAACATTTTAGTTTAAAAAATATTTTAGTTAAATAATTTTTTTAATTTAAATTTATTTAATGGCATAACAAAAAAATATTACCTATATTAATCAAATTAAGTTCATTTTAATCATTTTATAATAAATTATATATAAAAAAATTTATTGAAATTTAAAATGTCTCTTTTACCTGCCTTCTCGCCACATTTATAGGATTATTGTTAAACCTAATTTTCATGTTTTTTTGAATATAAATTTGAAAATAAGGCATACATGGTTGAAATTAGTATGAAATTTATTGTCTAATAAGAACAACTTATTTTTTTTGGGTTGTAATATCTTAATTTTTTTAACCACGGTTAAGGGTAAATCGGGTAATTAAGGGTAAAAGTAATATTATAAGAATTATAAAATTATCCTAAAACATTTTCTTCTTTAATTTGATGAGTTTTTTTGACCAAAACCATACACATGTATATTTTAGGACCAATTTTAGACACTTGTATGACCTTAATATATATATATAATTTATTAATTAAATAAAATCCATTTTATTATACTTTTTTTAGCAAGTGAAAATATTTTTAATATGAGGTCATATAAGTTAAATGGTCGAATATAAGTATATTTATATAAATATAATTTTTATCTAGAACATGTTAATTTGTTAAACTTTTATAAAATAAATAATTAAATAAACTGATGAAACAATGATGATGCAATAATTGATTATTTGAAGAAAATATCCAATTAATGATTTTAAAAATATTAAAATAAATTTAATTTGATTTATTTAAGTTTCCTTAAAAAATTTATCAGTTACTAAGACAGGTTATGATTTTATTAAAAGGTTTTTTGTGAATTTATATTTCTTTTTGGAATTTATTTATATTCAATGTAATGAATAGTTTCAAAATAGAAAGTATTGGTATTTCATAAAAAAAATAATTCATTAAATAATATAAAAATTATAAAACTCATTAAATCTAAAAATTATTAATATGTTGTGTACAAGTTCATAACATTTCCATTTATGGAAAACTTCCACCATATACATAAAAATTTCTATCCTTTTATTTTTTGTAATGTTACTACCTGAATTAAAATTAGTTAAATTAATTAAGGGAAAATCAAAATTATGAGGAATTAAATAAAACAAATAAATGTTTAAAAATTATTAGATGAATAATATTAAACCCTAATAACATTAAAATATATTTTGAGTTATTTAATTGATACATAACAATGAAAATAAATTATATATTAATTAAACCATAGATAGTTACAAAATATATCCATCGTGTATTAAATACGTTTTCTATGTCAACAAAGGGGAACCATCAAGATATAAATGAATATAATTGTCAAATCTGATATAAATTATATTATTTTCATTATATAAATTCATTATAAATTTTTATAACTTATATATTTACCTTAAAAATCACTTCATTTATGAAACAAAATTTATTTAATTATCATACAAATAGAATAAATGATTTTAATAATATTTATTTTGATATAATCGAGTTTAGTTAATGATAATAATTTTTTAAAGTTCTATAAGATATATTATATCTATATGAAAGTAGTATATTCTAATTCTAATATTGTGTATATGTAATTCATGTCAAATTAAATGAATAGTATAAAATTGGATAATAATGATATTCTATATAATTAATTTAATATTAAATTATTTATAAATAAAAAAAGATAAATAATCATAATGGAATAGGATATGGTCTTATTGTTTTTCAAATTTTCATTTATGGGCTATTTTTATGTATTTGGATCTAGAATAGTATAATTATATATATTAATATTTTGAGATTTTCCAAAAGTGTCCCTCCCCTCTCTTACAAAAAAGAACCACCTCCATCACTAACACACACCACCATGAGCCTTAATGCTAGATAAAACCCTTACAAATATCCTATAAACATTAATAGTTAACTTTTTGAGGTCCTTTTTTCAAATATACCATCCCTAGTGTCCCAAAGAGGAGATCCAAAGGATGTCCTTCATAGAAAAGTTATTTTTTTTACCAATTTAATTTAATTTATTTTCATCTTCTAATTTATCTTTCTATATTTTTTTCATACCAAAGTAATAAATTGAGTATCATACATATATTTAGATACTATAATGATTATGGTAAAACAATTTTTTTCATTTTATCCATTATACGAAAAATAATATCATGATTCTTGAGTATGTCCAGCTTACAATCACCAAGATGTGGTAAATGTTTTCAACACTAATTTATTTCGATGAGTATAATGAAAATTATAATGGATATAAATAAAGAATATGAAATGATGATTATTATTTATACTTATTATATCATAAAATATCAACCCATTTTACTATAAAGGGAATGATATTGTTAGTCATTCGTACGTACGACCTACCGTCTCCACGATGCGAGGAGATTCATTCACCATGTAAACCATTAAAGAATGACAATAATGTTTATATTTTGGGTAAATATAAAATTTAGGAACATCATATCACCCTTTATATTAATAATATATATCATATTCATAATTAATATAACAAAAACAAAAAAAATATCTCAAGAAAACGTAGAAGATAACAACGGAAATAATGGTAAAATTGAAATATTATTACCAAAATGATATACTAAATTATATATTATATTATAACTATGAATGTCATGGTGTAATTTAATAAAATTATTTAATCACTATACAGTAGGTTAAACCACCCTTTACTAATGGAATGTAAAAGGTAATAACTAATTTAGTTAAATCATTTTTATCATAGGTTTTTTACACATGATTGATTATTGGGTAATACATATCAACCATGCCCTTGTTTCTTAAAAATGTTTTAAAAGAGAATATTTTTAAGGTTTTATAAGAGGTAATCTTTTTCTAAGACATCATTTTAAATGATTCTATGATTTATCCCTATAAATATTTCTTATTCATCTCTAGGTCTTCCAAATTGGTTTTATGGATTTATTTATAAGAAGATGAATATTTTTGAATGAAAAGTTTTCAATCTATATCAAATATTTCAAAGTGTTATGAGACCCATTGATTCAAAAATATATTTTCAATTTTACTCTTTTATAAACGTGAAACTTTTGAATAAAGGATTTCAAAGAAAAAGGTAATTTTTCTCAAGAAATGTTTAATGATTTTATTAGATTATCATCATCTATACCAACATCATTTTTTGGATTTTATGATTTGTTGACGTTGATTATATGTGATAAAATTTAATATATTCTATTTATGGGTTTATGATATGTTTGAATGTATATGAGCTATTTGGATACCATTAATGGTTTATGGTTAATGTATTAACATTTTATATAAAACTCTTAATATGGATGTTTATGTTGATTATGATTCAACTATTTCTTATGAGGAATGTATTATACATAGTATTTGATAGGTGTGGAACTCTATATCCCCTCAATGCATCCATTGGTTACATGAGACAAATAGACATGGAATTGGTTGGGGCATCTTTCATCTATTTTTAAATATCTATTATGATGAGGCCTGGACCATTTATTTTCAGTTTTCTTGGTCTATACCTCAATAATATGTTTCATATGCCCAAAATTATGCATTCCCTCATTGTGATAATTTTATTGATATGACTTTGGATTATTAAACTATAATAATATCCATGATAATGTTTAAATGGAATTATTTTATTTATTCATGCCATATTATGATCAATTTTTTTTAAAAGGCTAGTGTTTTAATATTATACCTTTTCTTAAATTTTTATGCATATTTATAAAACCTTATATTGTATAATTAACCCTCACAAATCAACTAATATCAACCCTTTCTTATTTTTTATATTCCATGGATGCTAGGATATTCATTATGATTGATATGTAGGTTTAAGATAAGAGAATAATGGAACTTCCAAATAATTATCTTGTATTTTATGTTTTGAATTCTAATATAAGGGTCATTTACGTAATCTATTTTCCAAGACTGATAAACTGATTGGTCCATTGAAATTTAAATCCTTAAAACGATTCCAATATATAAAAATAATGCACTGACTCTAGTACATTAGGTTCGGGGTGAATGGTTTTATTATGGGAGATCTCAAATGATGTTCATTTTTTTGGTTATTTTGGTGAAACAAATTTGATTAACATGGTCATCTCTCAAAGGAGGAAGTAAATTTAACAAAATATTAATGGTATTTGAAAAAAAAATAAATTAGAAGAAATAAACTATTTAAAAAAGGTTGGTTTTTATCATTTATAACAAAAGAAGAAGTGTGATGGAAAAAGATTTCAATTTTTTTTATTTTGGAAATGAAATTGGATTAATAAGACACAATGAGAAGATGTTTTATTAGAAAGTATTGTTAAAAGACACAATCGATCGAACTCTACTTCTTCATATTGTCATTCATAATTATTATTTAAATTAATATCCACCTATTTTTGATGTCATAAATTTTTAACCACCAAACACTACAAGAATAATCACAACCACCATGATGAAATAAATTAAACCCTAGGATAGCATTGGAACATGAAAATGCAGTGCTCTACTATGATCGATATTATAAGTCTAGAATATGTTCAGTGGTAAATTAATTCACATGTATATTTGGTAAAATGAGGATGAATTGGGTTGATATATTGTATTTTAAATATTTAAATTTATCACATTTTCTCCTGTTTCACCGATTAATATCGCGCTCTCACAATTCGAACATCTCTCGACCTTGTTAGTTTTATGTTATTTTTTCATTTTATTAATTAGTTTATTTTAATTTAAAAATATAATTCATAAATCATAATATGTGAATTAAATTATACCATTGATTCATAATAAATGAATAATTAAGGTATGTGTAAGATCAATTACTAAAAAGAACTACTCTTCTATTGTTAGTGTTGTCAACGTATAAACATTTTGCATTTGAAAAGGTAATGGAAATGGTCTAACCCAATCACATTAATTCCCTTGATTTATATCCCAAATATAAAGATTAAGAGAAAAAGAAAATTAATACAATAGAACAAATAGAATTAAAACTTATATTATTTTTTCTAGAATGAAAAGCATTAACAATTGAAGAAGAAGAATTCTTCAATGAAGGGATCCTAGGTTCAACAGATCTCAATCATAAAATTCCATGATAAAAGGAGTGATACCAATTATATTATGAATTCAATCTCCCAATTCACATCCCAACCCCTCTAAATGATATAAATACAAATTTATTGAGTGTATGGGAGTCTTTTTTTTAGGAGGTGCCAATTGTGAAAGGGAAAATTAGTCAATATAAATTAAGCCAAATTTCACCACCTATTTGGTAACAAAAAACGCATGAACCAACAGTCCTTACAGAAGGATGGTTTTTTTGTAAATGGATCTTGGAGATTATTTCCAAATTTGGGCTGAATATTAGTAAGGAGGAAACTACTATGGCCAAACAAAGATGTAATTTCCAATATGGTGTGTGGAACCCATCTCTGACTTCATGGTCATTTTACTACAATGAACTGCATGATATAGCTCCAATTTCATGAATTAAAGTTATAGTTCCCTAAGTAGATAATATATTTTATATTGTTATTTTGAAATAACATATATAATAATATTTTTGTTTGAAATGATACAATGAATTTGAAAGGGTAAAAATAGAATTTTTTATCATATTTTCAAATAAAAGATCTAATCCCAAATGATTAATAAATAAAAATATATTACACAATGTTATTAAAATTTTAAATTTATTATCAATAAAAGTTTCAAAAAAAATTTGTTTTATCAACTACCCCACAGTTACACTTTTTCACTACAGGAAAAAACATCATATGATGTAATCCAAAAATTAGGGAAAAGATATGAATGTACACACTTCTCAATCCATGGTGGAAATATAGGAAAAGTAAAAATTCCATCATGAAGTTAATATTGATAAATTTGAATGAAATTGCCTTAGAATTTGTCTCAAAACAAAATTAACTAAGATTAATGGCACTAATCATCATGAATCAATTCATGTCTCTACTATGGAAATAATTCCCAATGTGTGTGTGTGCCAACCAGTTCATGATCATATCTCCACCCATTAATCACTATATTCATGTCATGTAAAATAATTCTTCTTACCTGGTTTAATTCACTAAAGCTGTTCAACATTCATTTGCAATAAAGTTTCTTGAACCACTAACTTACCTATTCCCAAAAGTCAAACTATAAATTCCCAACCTAGATATCCTCAAATATGTATATTTTTTTCTGTCCAATATTTTATTATTTTTTAAAAAATTATCATAGAAGAAATGTTACATTCATCTCTCAACCCTTGTATGATCTCCTCATGACAAAAATTTAAATAGTTATAACAATATCAAAGGTTGAGGAAGAGTGGGTTTTTACCTACCAAAGACATAAACTGTATTTTGGTGTTTTTTGTGTGAGTAAAATAGTCATAATAGAAACAAGATCTTAGGTCAACTCGGTATAGTAATGAAATTGATCAAAAGTGAATCGAACATATGGACTAACTATTTATATAAGATGAATTATTTTACCTAATCATGTCATATATCACTCTCCATATAAACATGATGGTTATATTTATCTTGAACGTCTATATTTTCTTACCTGGAACACATGTATTTTTAATCTCTTTTGGCTTTCATATATTCCTTTTTTTAATTTAATGTGGAACTTGTATTAACCCTTATTTTGATGTGGGATTTCAACAAAAAAATACAATAGTCATACCTGAGTTACCAAACACAAATTTTGAAACTGTGAGGATGAAATTTTTTGAATGCCTCGAGATTATAACACCCCAATATATTATGATACATTTATTTTTATATAAATTAAATAGCTTTCACATCATGCAACACTAATTTCGGGTGCACTATGATCTATCAAATTAGTCATTGAAAAAAAAGAAACTATGAATAGTAAAAATCACAAAAAGAATTTTATACATTTTATTTCCAAAATAAACATAATTTTTTAATTTATTATAAAATAATTATCTTAGGTAAAACTTTTTGTATATTTTGAAAACATTCATTTTCTTATTATAAGTGAAAAATAATAAATTTTACTAATAAAATGAATTTTTCATGTAAATAGAAATTTTACATTAAATAGATTTTAACATCACAAAAAATAAATAATACATATAGTAATCTAATTTAGGTCATTGGAATAATTTTATAATATAATTATATATACTAATTTATTGAACATTTGAACGTCTCTTTTACCCACCTTCTTACAACATCTACAAGACTAGTGAATAACTTGATTTTCCCATTTTTATAAATTTAATTTTGAAAATTGTACATTAATAGTTTTAATTAGAATAATATTTTTTTCTAATATGAAAAACATATTTTTTTGTGAAATAGGAACATTATAATTTTTTAAACCATGGTTAAGGGTAAATCAGATAATTAAGTGTAAAAGAAAATTTATAAGCATGATAAAATTACCCTAAAAATTGTCCTAATTAAATTTAATGAGTTTTTTCCAACCCAAATAATCACTGGGTTTATTTTGGGACGAATTGGAGCCACATGGATGACTTTAATTTATTTATAAGGTTATATTTAACGAATTCTGATTTTATTATAATTTTCTTTTTAACAAATAAAATATTTATAATATGTGGTCATATAAGTGATATGTTTGACTATAAATAATAAATAGAATAGTAAAATGTTTATATAAATCATGGTAATTTATTTATAATTTTAGAAAATAAATAATTAAATTAAATAGTGACACAATGATGATACAATAACCGATTTATAAAAAAGAAATATCAAATAAATGATATTAAAAATCATAAAATAAATAAATTTGAATAATTTTTGGTTCCCCATCAATTTTATAGGTGACTAAAACATGTCATATAGTTATTAAATGATTTCTTTTGAGGTTTACTTTTTTATTGTATTTTATTTAATGTCAATGTATTGAATAATGTCAAAATTAGCACTACTGGTATTTTATGAAAATAATAATTTATTAAATTATTTGAAATTCATAAAAATAATTATAAATAAATTATTATTATCAAATTATTTAATATGTTATAAAATATCAATTTATGTACAATTTAAATCATATAATTGTAAAATTATAACCAGTTAATATTTAAAATTTTATTACCACAAATATAATTTAAAAGATTAATTATGTTTGAATAATATTAATAAGGTTTAAAATAAAACAAAAACTTGTGTCAATTTTTTTGGATGATTTATATTAGACCCTTATCACATTATTACCGATTTCTAGTTTTTTAAGAGACACTTATCCATGATAATAAATTATATATTTTTTAAATGAAAGATAGTTACAAAATATCACTATCGTGTATTTAATAAATTTTATGTATTCATATAGGGCCAAAATGAAATTTTACAACCCAAGTAACCCTATATCGGTGCATTATTACATAAAATTGGCATGATACAAGGAATATTGTCCTGAAAAGCCGATCAATTTAGTATCCTTGGATGTACTAGATACAAATAATAAGTTTTACATTACATTATAAAAAAAAAACAAAAAAATTTTCTCCTTTGAAAACATTAATCTCCCTTATACTATCCCAGCAGGTCCATCATAATATACTTCTTCACATAAAATTATATAAATAAGCATAAACATTTATGTAAATGTATAAGACTAAAAACAAGCCTCTTTATGATTAATTTTTTTATAATGTGGAAAAGATAAATCATGTAATTGTATTTACTCATTCACATTGATATTCTACTAGTCTAATAATCACATGTAATATCAATAGAAAATTTTATAATGATTTAATGCATAATGTTAAACATCATAACCACATTTTCAAGGCCGCTTTCCAAGACTACAAATAAGAACCTTTCATGGCCTATTGACAAGACACTGGATTGACTCATGAGACCTACCAATGCATCGAGGAGCTATAGCGGGCTCCACCCATTACTTACTAAGTCCAATTCATTCCTCATATGAAAATGTTGGAAAATAAAATAAACATTCGTAATAAAACTAGCATACAAAATGTTAATAAATTAACCATAAAACATGAATGGTATAAAAATAACACATCCACAGTCAAATATATCACAAAAACGGTAATAAAATATAGAGGATTGTATCATAATAAATTGACTTCAAACAAGTGTAATATCTATCAAGGAATGATGAAAAAGGTGAAATTAGAACTGTTTGAGAGATATATCTCTTCTATTTTGAAATCATTTTAATGTCAAATAATATTAAAAGAAATAATTTATTTTAAAAATATTATTATAATATTTTAAGTTATTTCTTTAATATTTCATAATGGAGGAAAATATATGTTCTTTCCATATATGTTAAAAAAAATCATTCCATAATTTTGATGAAAATGTCTTAAAGGACATATTCCTTTATAAACATTCTATAAAGAGTTAAAAATTGGTATAAATGACTTTAACCCATTTTCTAGGAAATTTTTAAAATGTTTTGAAATAAATTTTTATGAAACAAGGATGTTGATGATAAAGAGGTCCTAGTAGATACTCATGTATAAACAACCTCAAATAATGAAGTGATTTTTAGAATAAACCCTTAAATTGTACATTTCCTTTTTTGAGGTTACGATAACCTCATATATAATAGTTAAAAAATGTTTATTAAATTGTACAAGAAACACATACATTAATATGATATCATATATGATCTTCTAATATTGCTTTGTTTATAATATTTATGTCGTATCATTATTTCGGGTGTTAACTGATTCATTTTACTTTAATTTTTTTTAATGTAAGTCTTGTTTTTTTATGTAAAATATGTAATTTATTCACATAAATAATGATATTATGTTATTAAACATAATTTTTTAACAATAAATTGAAATTTATTCTTGAATGCTTGCGATGGGGAATGAATCTCCCCACGTTCAATGAGATGGTAGTCCTTACGTACGCACGAGCGACAATACCATTCTATTGAATGTGAAATCATATGTAATTGGATAGTATATTATATATAAGTAATACTAAACATGTTATATTTATTATTTACATCAGTTATACTCTTTATCATACCCATCCAAATAGTATAGTGTTTGATTAATAAACTACATCACATCATGGAGAAGGTAAGCCGTACATACCCACGTATGGTGAATTTGTCGTTCATAGGATGGTTATAATAATTAATATGGCTGTAACATATTTATAATAACATCAAAGTATGAATAAGATAATTGAGTTGCTATTTTGGTATGGGAAAAACAAAGAAAGAAGATGTGGAAGAAGAAACAAACATGGAAGAGGTTATAAAATAATTACTTCTTCTTCGGGTGATTACTTTTGATTTGATCAAAAGGGATCCTAAGGGTGGAATTATGATCAATGGAATGTCTCTATGATTAAGTGAGGGTAGTTGGGAAAATATTTGAGTAGGGATTTCCCAAGCCAAAGTGTTTTGGAGGTGTGATTTTGAGAGAAGGGGAAGTGTCATTTTATAAGAGAGGTATTGGTTTCATTTGGAAAAGCGTGAAGTATTGTTTTATAATAATATAATTTTAGATTTCTAAGGGATAAGAAGGAGTTATTTATAGGATAAGGTGGGATGGGTAGAAAATTTCTTAATCAATAGGTTTTAGATATTTTTTGGTCTCCATATTAACCTTATCTTTTAGATTTAACACTTTGTTAAATAGTTTGACATTTACCATTTCTCATTGTATTATTATAATATATGGTTAATAATCATACAATAATATAAAAAGAGAACCCAAGTGGTTCATTATTGTTATATATAACTTCCAAAAAGTGTATGGGCCAAAGCTTAAATTTTTAGTTATATTATACAAAATAATAATATACTATTTGTTTTAAAAACTTATTTATTCTAATTTTGACACAATTTTGTATTTTTATTTTCTGAAAGTCATAACAACTTTATCACTTTGAGAAAAATTCATTTAATCATAAATAAGATGTAATATTAACCTAATATTCTAGTGGAATTCATTAAAAATTTCAATTTACATTTATTTGGATATTTATAATTATTTTAATCTTTCATTAATATGGTAATTATTGCATCATCATTGTATCCAAAATAAATTTAATTATTTAATGTCATAAATTAATAAATAAAATAAAATTATGTATGAAATATTTTTATCATTCTAAATAATATTTATAGTCTAATTTATCTTTTTTATAACCCTATATTGGAAATGGTATAGTTATTAAACATCGAATTTAATACTTTTAACTCTTCTAGAAATAAAATAATAATAAATGTCTTAATCAAATACTAGTGGAACAAAAGAATCATATTTTATTCCTAGGGTTTATTTGGGTCGAAAAAAACTTATCTAATAGAATTAGGACATTTGTTAGGATAATTATAATATCATTTTACCTTTAATTACCCTATTTACTTTTAACCGTGGGGAATGAAAGTCAAAAGTTACTATTCACCAAAAATTATTTCCATCTTATTGAACCACATTTTACTTTCTGTTTTAAATATTTTCTCTTATATTTTTCAAATTCAACTCACAGATGCTGTAATGTTATGTTTTTTTCAAATTTTCAAATGCTCCAATAAGGTGGGAAAAAAGACTCTAAAAAGTTCAATAAAAATTTATATATCTAATATTATTATAAAATTATTCAAATGAATTACATTGAACATATATAGGTATTATTTATATATTTTACCTATTATAAATTTAAATAAAATGACAAATTATTTAAATAAAAATTTTGTTTTAAACAATAATGAAGGGTTTTTTTTACTATTCATCAAAAAATGAAAGTTTTCAAGAAAATAACAAAAAATCACCCTATGAAAATTTTGATATTTGGAATCCAAAAATGAAGTACATATTAAAAAATAAAATTTATTAAATTTCCAAAAGTCGTTATTACTATTCATAACAACTAATTTGATTGGTTGTGGTGCGTTAAAACACCATGTTGCATACAACGTATACTATTGCATTATTCAAAGTGAAACGTACCGTGGAAGCTTGGGGTGTTACATTCTCCCCTCCTACATATAATATATTCCTTGAAATTATTATCATATTAATTTATAAAATAATACAGGTGGTTCTTCATCATAAGATCCCCAGGTTCCCACATTTCTTCTTCCATTTATGGTTTCTCTATAAAACTTTTAAAAGGTGACTCGCCAGTTTTCTCAACAATTGTTCTCTAGAATAAAAAATTCTGATAGGCTCTTCACAATATGTCTAGTCAGGTTTCATTTATATTTCTTCATATGTTAGTATATGCATTGGGTTAGGCATGTATTTTCTCAATAGTGATATGTGGAACACGTTATTAACTTTTAGAGAGACTTGGCGTCACTATCAAAAGGTATGCTATAGCCCCAATTCGTTCTAAAATTTCAAAAGTCATGATGTACATGGGAATTAATCTGCCCATCGTACCAAATAATATAACCCACTTCCATGGAGATACCTTCATTATAACATGATCTCCATCTTGAAATTCCAAATTCTACCATTGGTTATCAACATAGGTCTTTTTCCAACTTTGAGCTGCTTTGATGTGGGTTTGGATAACCTTCACCATTTCCATTGTTTCCTCAACATGTTATATGACAACGAGTTTTCATTCACCCAAATCATCCCAAAAAGATGGTGTGTGACATCTCCTTCCATATAATTCTTTAAATGGGGCATCAGAATAATTGAATAGAATCTATTGTTATAGGATAATTCAACCAGAGGTAAATACCAATCCCACATACCTTGAAAATCATGTGAGAAAGATCTCATCAGGCATTCTAAGGTTTTAATAGTCTGTTTTGATTGTAAATTAGTATGAGGGTGGTAGGCAGTGATCAAATGGTATTTAGTATCTAGGGCCTTCTGGATAATTTTTTAGAATATTGATGTAAAATGGGGATCACAATTAGAAACAATCGATATGGGTACTTCATGAAGTCTTAAAACATCATTAATATATAGTCTTACTAAACATTTAACTGGTAAATATTCTCTTAAAGAAAGAAAATTTGGTTACATTTTATGATGGTTAACAATGACCCAGAATGCACCATTCCTTCACGGGGTATTTGGTAGCCCCATTATAAAATCCTTCATAATATTTTCCCATTTCAAATAAGGTATGGAAAGAGGTTGCATCACTCCTTTATGATGTTATCTTACAATATTTACCTGTTAAAAAACAATACATTTTTACACATAATCAAAAATCTCCCTTTCCATGTTTTCCCACCAAAAATGTTCCTTAAAATCTCTAAACATCATAGTGAAACCAGAGTGTATAGTGAAATAAGAGTTTAAGCATCATAAAAAATTCCCTTTTTAGCTCTGGTATGTTATGAACAGAAATCCTCTTCCAATATTTCAATATATAATCTTCATATACGAAGTTAATCAATCTCCCATAATTCACAGCTTTAATTTTCTTTTTAAACTCATCATTATCAGTCTAAGAACTTTTTATCCTTTATAGTAAAGATGGTTTGGAAACCATTTGAAAAAGTATTGATGTTTCACCTTCAATGATTATTCCCAAATTAATTTTTACTAGATATTTTAACATAGGTTCCCAATCAACTCTGATCCTGTTCAAAACTCAATGATCCTTTATTCTCAAAGCATCTCCACCATATTTTTTTCTTCCTCGAGTGGTAGTGTATAGTGAAATCATAATCCTTGAGTAGCTCGATCCATCTCTTTTTCCTCATGTTGAATTCTGTCTGTGAGAAAATACAATTCATGCTCTTTTTTTGGTATATATCTCAGATTCTTCACCCTGTAGATTCTCTCTTCAAATCATCAATGACAATATTATAGATTCTTTCTCCATATCATGAGTGGGATTGTTTTGTACATGAATTTTTAGCTGTCGTGATGCATTGGCAATAAATCTATCATTCTTCATAAGGACACTACCAATTCATTCTCTTAAAGATCAATATAAATAAAAAACCCATCATTCCTTGATGGTAGGGTAAATTTAATACCATTGACTAATATTCTCTTCAGTTTTTCAAAAAACTCTTCCCTATATTTTTTTGAAACAAATATACCCCATTTACGTGTGATCTTGGTAAATGGGTATTCCATATGGGCCAAATTATGGTCGAAGTGCCGATAATAACCTTCTAAACCAATAAAACTGTGTACCTCAGATATACTTATCGATTTTTTCCATTCTTGGATTGCCTTGGTCTTTGAAGGATGAATAGAGATTCCATCCTTAGAGACAATATGACCAAGAAAAGATATCTCTTGAAGACAGAATCCACACGTTCTAAACATCCCATATAATTAATTTATTCTGAGTATTTTTAGAATAGTAATCATATGATTATCATGAAATTCATATCTTTTTTTAGTAAACCAGGATATATTCAATAAGTACAACTAAAAATTCATCAAGATATTTCTTGAAAGCACTATTCATTATATCTATGAAAACAGAGGGTGCATCAGTCAGTCCAAAAGGAATTACTGTAAACATGTAATGCCGAAACTTGATTCGAAATGTTTTTTTTTCAAAATTTCTTCCTTCATCACACACAACACACAACACATGATATCCAGATCAAAGTTTAATCGTTGGAAAATATTGAGCATCAGAAAGTCGGTTGAATAAATCATCAATGTGAGGCATGGGATACTTGTTCTTTAGTGTTATAACATTGATCTCCATGTAGTCAATGCATAACCTCATAAATCCAAATTTCTTCTTAAAAAAATTAATAGGGGCTCCCAATGGAGAAACACTAGGATGAATAAATCCCTTATTAATATATTCCTTTAGTTGTTTCATTAGTTCCAATAATTCCACAATGTCCATTCTATAAGGGGACTTTAATATGAGCCTTCAACCAAGAATTAAATCAATAAAAAATTCAATTTCTCAATCTAGAGGATGTCCAGGTAAATCCTTTATAAACACATCAACATATTCTGGCATAATAGGTACATCCTTTATTTTACCATTCCTTTTCTCACCCATAGTTATTCCGTTATATTTCTCCCTAATAATTTAATTTAGTAGAGCTACTGGTGGTGGATATTGATAAGAATCAGGTGGTGACATTTCTTCTCTAAAGATAAGGTACTACTTATCATCGTCATAAATTATAACCACCTTCTTCTTACAATAATTATTGGCATCATGTTTCTAAATCCAATCTATTCTGTGGTTTATATGAAATTCAATCATGGTTATGATGATGAGATCAAAAAAATAAGAACATTTATATTCCCTAATGGGAACTAATTCACCAAACATTGTTTCAATGATACTTCCCTTAAGAGTTTTGACTAAGAACTCCCTTGTTTAATCAAATTGGAAAATTTATAATTTTTGTAGATAATAGGGAAGATTTGAAACAATTCAATGATCTAGAATCTAATAATGAATTGGCTAAACATGTGGAAACAATAAAATTACTGGCCACCACATCTTTCAGAGATTCAACCTCTACAGTAGCAATCACATAATCTTAGCCTTTCTCCCTTGGCCTTTTTTGAGGTATGTTCACTTAGTTCTTATGACATTAATTTGGATAATGCCACTTTTATCTACAATTGTAGCATTCAACATTGACAACCACTTTAATTACCTTGCAATCAAGATCATAGTGGACTTTTTAACAACACATATAATAGACTCCCATTCCCTTCAGGAAAATAATAGAGCCTTTTTCCCACATTTACCATAGAATGGATATTCAACTTTTCCATTCTTCCCCTTATTTCCATTTCTGGAGTGTTCAATAGATCTCTTATTCTCTTACTTTTCTTTAAATTCGTAAGGAATCAAGAATTTTTATTCTATCTCAATAGCACATGAAAAAATTTATTCTTATGATGAGAAGTATTATGAGACTAATGCTTGATGTATAAATAGTTTTAACCCATCAAAGAATCGATCATTATTACTTTGTGGGTAATGTATATAATCTTCTATATTACTTTAAATCATTTTAATGTTATCCTCATACTTTGTGACATTCTCATACTTCTTTTATCTCAAACTCTGAAATTATCATTTCCATATCCTCTCGATGGTCATAAGGAAAGTATTTTTCTAATGACATCTCTTTAAACTACCTCTATTCCATATTTGATACTTATTCGTCCTCCTTTGTGTTTGGAATTAATGACCACCATTGATATGCATCTCTCGTGAGGTGATAGGAATCCATGAAAATTTTTTCACTTTCTCGACTCCCGAATGCATGTAACATATTCAGTAAGGAACTTACACATATCTCTGCAACAAAAGGAGTTGTAGTCCCATTGAAGGTCGGTGGTTGTTTCCTCATGAAGTGATCTAAAATGGATCATACGAGTTGTGGATTAGGGTGATCCATATGGGTAAGGTTATTATTCATAACCTGGGTGAGTTTCCCATTGTTTTTATAAGCTAATCATCACCAATTGAATCACGAGTTCCTCTATAATTATCTTGATTAGAAGGTAAATCCCTAAATTGATTACGTGCTTTGATATAGTTTTCATTCCTTCCACTAGGTGCCATTTCTAAACAATGTCATATAGTAGATTAGTTTATTAATCACAATACATAATTACAAAGTGTTAAAGTACTTAACATAAATTGTACATTTTATGGATTTAATCCATTGTCATTAAAATGTTTTATTGGATATGGTATATACTCACAAATACTTCATAATGGTTTTCAAAAAAAATTGGAATTATCATAAGCATATACCCCGGGAAGGTTGTAACCAATAGTGTAGTGACTCGATTTTGGACCATTTAGACTTGGGAATATTCCTATGAATAATTCCAGAGCTAGGCGCGAAGACGACATGCGATTCCATGGCCTAGTGTGACCGAAATTAAATTTATAAAAATATTAAGTATTTTTATACTATGAACGTGGTGGGGTGTGTGATCTCTTAAACGGTATCATAGAACAAGAATCTGAGGGCACAATGGCGTCTAGAACATGCCGTTTACCCTCGATAGGGTGTAAAATTTGCGGGTGCGGGCCTGCTGTGAGAAAATCAACGAGGGGTGTTTTCAAAAATAAATGGAAAAGTATATTTATGAGCGTCTGTTAGAATAACTTCTGAACAGAGTCATGGATCAAAAATCTGAGTCTTCCATTGCATTCAGAACAACGTGTTTACCCTAGGTGCAACAAAATTTTAGTTGACGTCGGGTGACGGGTCAGAGGTGTGTTGGCGGAGAGATAATATGATGTTTTTAATTTAATAAAAATAAAAACCAATCATATCCCCCCTCCCTCACCCTGTACACACAGGTGACGAACCCCTCCCCCTTCTCTGTTTCATCATCAAATCAAGCTGCAATCGTCCGTTTTCAGTATGGATCGTCATCAAATCGAGCATCAGAGCGTTGCAGGCGGCGTTCTGCACCCGAAGCTTCAGCAATCCACCAACAGGTAGGCGTTTTGTGTTTTAAAATCCCAGATCCCAATTTGGTTCTGTTTTTTGAGCCTGAAGATGCATATCTTTGGTTCCAGGAGGTACTCAGATGCCATGAGATGCGCGTTTGGACTCCCCGGGGCATCCCCTGTGGCCATCGGAAGGTCCGCCGATGGCGGCCGACAGCGGGTCACAGAACTAAGCTAGGACCGCCGCACCGTGGCCGTCTGGCGCAAATTACTGGTGACCCTCATGGCAGGGGTAGGATAGGTGCACACAGGGGCTACGTCAGGCTGTAGAGGAGTGGACCACTTGTCGGAGCTTCCTGTAGCGGTGACTGCCGTTGCGGACGACGCGGGCTAGCCCAGCCCGGCCGATTCAGGCCGGGCCGACCATCTCTTGGTATATGGGGGTTTTCTAACTTTTGTATCCTGCACCCTGGAAATCCTAATCATAGTTCCTCTATGGTGACAAAAACATGGGGATGAGTCTAACACTTCATCGTGGGTTCTTGTGTTTTCAGTTTCGGGATCGTGGCCCATAAGCTTGAAAGGTCGTATAAAATAATAATATTTTATTATTATTCGAATTCGGGTCATTTTCTCTTCTACCTGGAGTGTCCGATTGACATTTAATTAGTGGAATTAAGACCCTGATAGTACAATGAAATTTTCTACATCGTTTTTGGGTTTTGGGATGAGATTGGGGTGCGGACCCCACAAGGTCCGGTTTGGGTGTTTACAGAGAAACACAAATTTCTCACCAGGAGTCCGATTTTGGTGGATTGATAATCAATCCTGTGTGTTTTTCCACGAGGATCACAATGGTGCGATCCATTCGATGAGGTTTGCGATTGAGGCATGGGCCCCACCTGATATGGCTTTAGTGAACAATACATTTTTCATCGGGGGTCTGTTTGGGATGAATGAGTAGTGGATCCCATGGGTTTTTCAGAGGGTATCACATAGGTATGGTCGGCTTGATGTGTTTTGGGATCATTGTGTGGGCCCGTACATGAAAGCTATGGTGAATAGTTCATTTTTCACCGGTTGTCTGCTTAGGGCAAGTAAACATCCTATCCTGTGTGTTTTTATATAGGGATCGCATTGGTGGCCTCATTATCATCTTTGGAGGTACATGGTGTGGCGTTATGGAAGGTCGCCCGGGTTAGCGACGTGTGGACCAGACGTGGTTGAGGGTACTCCCTTGGTTATTTCCTCCGAGGGTTCGCGCGGAATCACAACCTTAGTATTGGTTTGTGATCCCTTTGATGGGATGTTTAATCTGTTAGAGTTGTGGCATCTCTCTAGTGGGCCTGGTGCGGGATCCTCTGGCATTGTTTCTCTAGATCGGGTTCTTGGTATCGCTTTGACCGCTTATCCACGGGTGCCGATCCCCTATCCTGTAGGTTAATCAAGTAGGGTTTGTGGCATTGTCAGGATTATGATCCCTTATGGAGTGGGCTGTGATCAGTAGAGTTGTGGCTTCATCAGGTATATGATCCCCTACCCAACATGAGTATTTTAGTAGGGTTGGGGTATCGTTGGTTATATGATCCCCTAATTAGCGCGTGGTTTCTATAGGGTTGTGGCATCGTCAGTTTGATACCCTACAATGCGAGATTTACCAGATAGGGTTTCAGTATCTTTGTGACTAATGTGACACGTGTGATGATCATCGATTAGAGTGATGTGTTTCTATACGAATGCCAGATCGGGTTGTGGTACCCCCGAGTGGATCCTAGGAGTGATTCTTTATCTATGAGATCTACGATGACATATCAGGTTGCGGTATCCCATAGCAGACCCTAGGAGAGATCCCCTATCTGTGAGATCTTCGTATACCATTGTGGGTTCTGCTATCCCCTAGCTGACCCTATGAGTTATCCCATATCCGTGGATTTTGGTGTTTATGTTTTTTTAATGAGGTTTCCTCAACGACGTTATCCATCGAACATGGTCTCTCATGTGAGAATCAGGGATGTTTGTTTGGGACCCGATGGAGTGTATCTCTCGGACGAGTGTCATCGTGGATGACAGTGATCATGGAGTGTGCTCTCTTGGTTGTGAACATTTGCTGGTGATGATGTTGGTACCTCTTGTGGCTTTGTAGGTGAGTTGAGTATATCTAGATGTTCAAGGTGTATGTATGGGAATACACCTAGTTTGAGCCGACTAGTTGTGTTTAGACGAGGATGGTCACAAGATGATGTTTCTCTCTCATGTAGGTTCCATCAGGCTGGAATGAGCGCACTGTTTCCTTTCAATTTCTCACCTTTGTTTTGGGTTTTTGGGGTGCATACTGAGTATTTTTATACTCACCCCTGCATGAGCTTTTCCTTTACATGTTTGTGTCTTGTGCAGACTACAAGCATTTAGACGGAGTCCCGGGAGGACCCGGAGCAGGCGGAGCTAAGTGAGCGGGACTGATCATGGAATCTTACTAGAGCTGTGCTGAGGATATTTCTAGTGGTGATATTGGTATCATACCCCTTTTTTGTGCATGTTGGTCACCTTTGTAGTCTTCTTTTGGTGGGCCCTGGTTTTCCCTTTGTTCTGCAGTTTCACTCTGGTTGTGGTTAAGATGTATGAATGCATTTATTTTTAGCTTTTACATATTTATCTCTTCACTATTGCAGGGAAGAATTTGTGGGTGTGTGTGTATAGGTACCTTAGGGTAATTCCTACCATGTGTGTGATAGCCTACTTGGCACTAGTAGATAGCCCCTAGCCTATTCGAGGTGGGCTAGGGGAGTCACGACTCGAGCCCTGTTGGGTTGGGTCGTGACAGAGTGGTATCAGAGGAGGTTCCTCCTTAGGGATCGCAGAGCATAGTTGGTCTAGCTAGGAGTTTGGTTTGGGTTTCATAGCGGCAGTGTTAGGATGTTTCATGTCTGGATTTCAGTCCAGGTACTACAATGTTGGTGCGGCGGCCGACGTATCCATTCACTATGACTCTAATTTCCTTATTTTTGACTCAGGATGTTCATACATAGGTCGTGGGGAAAAATAATGGGACATACATCATATAGGACTGGGTTTTGGGGTTTTCCTTGTCCTTCTTGAGTCAGCTCTCGAGATATACTCTTTTACCATGGTGCGTCAGGATTGTGTTTCAGGATTCCTCTACGACGACAGCCATCGAGAGTTCTGAAACAAGATTGTGGTGAAGATTCGCCCCTTATAGAGGTTGTGGACCTGGGTATAGGTTCCAAGGCTGGACCTCTAGGTAGTATTCTAGTTGAGCCACCACCTGTCGAGCTGCTGGTTGTGCCGGCAGTGCAGGATGACATTACACACAGGATGAGTGCACTTCACAAGTTCCAGAGGCAGTGACCTCTGAGGTTCATGGGTGATCCAGACCCTCAGGCAGCTGATGATTGGATCAAAGCAGTCACCCTATTTTTCCACTTTATAAGGACACCCCCAGATCAAATGGTGGTCCTAGCGGCAAGGCTTCTGCCTGGTTCGATCGGGTGATGGTGGAGTTTTGTGACATAGTCCCACGATGAAGAGACCCTCACGTGGGTAGAGTTTGAGTGGCTCTTTAGGGAAGAGTTCTATCCGAGGATGCTAAGGTCAGTGTGGATTTAGGAGCTTCTACAGCTTCAACAGGAGGGCATGACTATGTTAGAGTACTCAGCGATGTTTACAGACCTGTTGTGGTACTCCCTGTATATGCTTTGAGATCTGTTCTTTTGAGCTCAGATTATCGAGCATGGCCTATGCAGAGACATCTGGGTTGGTGTGGTATCTTTGTGTCTTCCCACTAATGCTGGAGTTATGGAGCGGGCCCTAGTGGTGGAGGGCATTATTGCTAAGAAGATCCCTCCTGTTAGTGCTTGGAATGTGAGAACTGAGACTTTGTCATTCAGATCTGAATCTGGAAGCCAACAATAGACTCAGGTGTCCGAACGTCTTTGACGTTTCATGAGGTGACCTCAAGATAGAGGATCTGAGGCTCAGGGCTCACAGGGCTTGTAGGCCAGTTTTGGTTAGCTGCAGGAGAGGCTGTGTTATTCTTGTGACGGTCGAGGACATCTTACTAGATATTGTTCTATCCATCATGCTGCTGAGAAGGATCCAGTCGATAGACTTCCATTTTTTAGGCAACGCCTCGAGAAAGGAGGTCCGCAGTGTGGCAGACGTGGCGACAGAGCTGGAGCAGTAGTAGGAGGTGGTAGGCGGTATCAGTATCCACCACCCCACCCCCCGGTGGTCCACACCAAGCTTAGGGAGCTGGTGGCTGAGGGCGAGGACAGATGCATGCC
Source organism: Viscum album (assembly GCA_963277665.1). Taxonomy (NCBI): domain Eukaryota; kingdom Viridiplantae; phylum Streptophyta; class Magnoliopsida; order Santalales; family Viscaceae; genus Viscum; species Viscum album. The sequence continues at coordinate 445,602,758 of OY728157.1, read as the reverse complement.
CTAGAGACTGTTGACCTAGAGGCTCCACGAATGCATAGGGGTATGTATTGTGTCCTTTATACTTTCTGCTATAGTTTTATAGACATTGTTTAGCAGTACCCTTCTTCTATGTTTCATTCTCGTGTTTTGTACAGGGCATTGGTATGACCTTTTGGGGGTTTTGTTCGGCATGCTTCGAATTCGTGAGGTAGAGGGATCCCCACCCCCCGCGAAACATGTTTTTCTGATGCGATTAAGACCGTTCAGGTGAGCCAGTGCTACCCAAAGCGGATAGTGTTGAGGTGTGGAGGATGATTCCCTCCGATTTATGTGTTCGGGCATGGGTGTTTATTGTCAATATCGCTGGCATGGGAGACTCATTTGAGAATCCAGTTGCTTTCCTTGTGCTTATGGCTTTATGAGGACAAAAATTTCTATGCTGTGTAGGTGGTAGTGACTTTGTTTTGGACCTATCAGACATTTATATATTTCTATGAATAATTCCAGAGATAGGCGCGATGACGACGTACGATTATGAGGCTCTATGTGACCAGTCATAATTTTATAAAAATAGTAAGTATTTTTAAACTATACACATGGAAAGGGTGTGTTATCTTTTAAATGGTAGCTCAAAACAAAAATCTGATGGCATGGTTGCATCCATAGCATGTCTCTTACCCTAGGCGGGGTGTAAACATTGCGGGCGTGGGCCTGTTGTGAGAAAATCCATTAGGGAAATTTTCATACATAAAGGGAAAAGTTTCCTTATGATCATCGGATCGAATAACATATGAACGGAATATCGGATCAAAAATTGGTGTCCACTGTTGCGTTAAGAACACTGTGTTTACCCTAAGCATGACATAATTTTAGTCAGTGCTGGGTTTCGGGTCGGAGGCATGTTGGTGGGGAGTTAAATTGATGTTTTTAATTAAAAAAATAAAAAAAATATTCCCCCCCTCCCTCACCTTATACATGTTGGTGACTAACCCCCTCACCCTTCTCCATTTTTTTGCAGAATCAAGCCTCAGTCGTCCGTTTTCTGTGCTGGTCATAAGCGGATAGAGCTTCAGAGCGTCGCAGGCATCGTTCTGCACCCTAAGCTTCAGCGATCTTCCAATAGGCAAGCGTTTTGAATTTTAAAATCCTGGATCCCGATTTGGTTGCGTTTTATATGCTTTGATACTGAATACGCATAGATCTGGTCCCGAGGACCACATAGATGACTTCATATGCACATTTGGACACCTGATGTGCCTCCGGCGGCCCTCAGAAGGTCCCTCTGTGGCGGGCGGCGGGACTCAGTCGGGCCTGCCGTAGCGCTGCATTCCGGTGGAAATTCCCAGCGACCCCCATGGTGGTGGTTGGCCAGGAGTAAGCGTGGGATGCAACGCACCACGATAGAGTGGAGCACAGGCCGGTTCAGGCCGGTTCGGCCCCCACATTGTATCCGATGTTTTAAAACCCCCATATCTTGCTCCATGAAAATACGAATCACGCGCTGTGTATAGAGACACGACCCTGGTGACGAGGCGAACCCTTTCTTGTGGGTTTGAGTGTTTTATGATTTGGGATCATGGCCCGTGATCTTGCAATGTCGAATAAAATATGAATATTTTATTATTATTCAACTTCGGGCCATTTTATCTTCAACCCGGAGCATCCGATTGACGTTCCATCATTGGTTTTGAGACCCTGATTGTACAAATGACTATTTTTATGGTTTTTGGGTGTTGGGACGGAGATTGGGGTGCGGGCCTAACGAGGCCTGGTGTGGGTGTTTACGGAGAAACGCAACATTCTCACCAGGATTCCCATTTTTGCAGATGGATAGTCAATCACCTGTGTTTTTCTGAGAGTATATCAATGGTGCGATTCGTTCTATATGTTTCGAGATTTAGGCATGGGCCCCACCCAAGATGGCTTCGGTGAATTGTACATTTTTCACCGGGGGTCCATTTGGGACGAATTTGCAGCGGATCCCTTGTGTTTTTGTGAGGTGATCACCGAGGTATGGTCAGCTTGATTAGTTTTGGGATTGTTGTGTGGGCCCCAAACGGGCTAGCTATGGTGAATAGTGCCTTTTTCCTCAGTTTTTCATTTCAGGAGAGTAAAAGGCCTATGATGCATGTTTTTCCATGTGGATCGTGATGGTGGCCTCCGTATCATCCTTGGAGGGGCGCAGTGTGGCATTGTGGACGATCACTTGGGTTAGCGACGTATGGACCAATTGTTGTTGAGGGTACTCCCTTTGTTCGTCCCTACGAGGGTTTTCATGCATCAAACCTTACTATTGGTTTGTGATCATATTGATTGGATGTTTAATCTGTTAGAGTTGTAGAATCCCTCCGGTGGGCCTGCAGCGGGATACTCTAGCATCGTTTCCCTAGATCAGTATCTTGGTATTGTTGTGACCACTTATCCACGGATGTCGATCCCCTATCTAACACTGTAATCCCATAGGGTTTGTGGAATTATTGAAAATACGATCCCCTATGCAGTTGGCCATGGTCAGTTGGGTTGTTGCATCATAGGTTATACGATCCCCTACTCAACATGGGGATTATAGTAGGGTTCCAGTATCATTGGTTATATGATCCCCTACTTAGTGTGTGGATTCATTAGTGTTGCAGCATCATCTGTTCGATCCCCTACATTGCGAGATGTACCAGATTGAGTTTCTGTATTGTCGTGACCATCACGACACGGGTGACGATCCCCTATCTGGTGACGTGTTTCTGTATGAATGCCAGATCGGGTTGTGGTATCCCCCATCAGATCATGGGAGTGATCCCCTATCTATGAGATCTACTATGCAAGATTGGGTTTTGGTATCCCCTAGCAGACCCTAGGAGTGTTCCCCAATCTGTGAGATTTTCGTATACCTGTGTGGGTTCTAGTATCCCCTAGCGGATTGTATGAGTGATCCCATAACAGAGGAGTTTGGTGTTTATGTTGTTTAAGAACGGTTTCCTCAGTGACGTTATCTGTTGAGTGTGGTCTCTTGGGTGAGCATCTGAGATGTTTGTGTGGGTCTCGATGGAGTGTATCTCTCAGATGAGTGTAATTTGGGATGATAGTGATCATAGAGAGTGCTCTCCTGGTTGTGAACTGTTGATGGTGATGAGGTCGATACCTCATGTGTCATGGTCTGTGAGTTGAGTACATCTGGATATTCAAGGTATATGTACAAGAATACCCTAGTTTGAGCTGACAAGTTGTGTTTAGCGGAGGATGGTCACGAGATGGAGTTTCTCTCTCGTCTGGCATACCTCTGACAGGGATGAGTGGACTGTTTTCTTTAAGTTTCTCTCTTTTGTTTTGGGTTTTTGGGGTTCCTACTTAGTATTTTTATACTCATCCCTCCATGGGCCTTGTCCACACATGATTATGTCTTGTGTAGACCATTGGCCTTTCGATGGAGTCCCAGGAGGACCAAGAGTAGGAAGAGCTGAGTGAGTGGGACTGACCATGGAGTCTTAGTGGAGCTATTCCGAGGAGATTTTTAGTTGTTTTTTGGAAGCATACCCCTTCTTCTAAGCATGTTGGTCACCTTTCTAGTCATCTTTTGGTGGTCCCTGTTTTTCCTTTGTTTGGCTGTTGCACTATGGTCATGTGTAAGATGTATGCATTCATTTATTTTCACCTTTTACATATTTATATTTGCACTGTTTCATGGAGGTTTTTGTGGGTGTGTGTGTACAGGTACCATAGGATAATTCCTCCCATGTGTCTGATAGTCTACTAGACTCTAGACGCCATCCAATATCCTATTAGAGGCGGACTTGGGGAGTCATGGCTTGAGCTCGGTTGGGTCGGGTCATGATAAATAGTGCATCAATGCCTATTTTTGTGTACTAGGATTCCCCGGTTCAAGCCCAAAACCCCTTTTTAGGGTTTTCAATCCTAGGTACATATGTGCAAGAGCCACTTCTACTTGATCGTATTTATAGAGGGATGTATTGCTTGGAAAATACACAAAATATCTACATTAACCATATTCTAGGAAGTTCTTCTATACTAATCCTCAAATTCTATCTTAGGGTAATGTTATTTAATCAAATTTTTTCTAAATATAGATTCCATGGTTTGTACTAAAATTATTTTGATATGAACTGTAATTCCCCGACCCCAGTTACACATAGTAAGCGCATTATTACATAACATTGGCATGGTACATGGAATCATGTCTTGAATTATTTATAAGTTTAGTAGACTTATAAGTAGTAGATACAAACATATGTTTTACATTACATTATATATGAAAAACAACAACAAAATTATCCCCATTTAAAACATTAATATCCCTTATACTATCCATACTTGTCATCCATAATATAATTCTTTACATCCTGGGAAAAATAAAACAGAGAAAGGGATGAGCTCAGGGACTCAGTAAGGATAACAATATAGTCAAAACGTTCATAAATATGATTAAATATTGAAGGAAATGTATAAGGCTGAAAATTCCTTTTAAACATAAACTTATTTATAATATGCAAAAAATAAATCAAATTATTTTATTTACTCATTCACATGGATATTCTACTAGTAGAATAATCACATGTAATATCAATATCCAATTTCATAATGATGGAATGGAAAATGGTGGACATCCTTAAAACATAGTCAAGGCCGCGTTCCAAGAATAAAAATAAGAATTTTTCATGGACTTGTTCCAAGACACTAGTTTTTCTCATTAGACCTAGCAATGCATTTCAGAGCTATATCAGGCTCCACCTGTTACTTACTATGTCAAATCCATTTTCATATGAAAAGGATGAAACAGAACATAAACATTCGTATTAAAATTTGCATAAGAAATGTTAATTATTTATCCATAAACCATGAATGGTATAAAAATAACACATCCACAATAAAACATATCACAAAACCTTTAACACCATATAGATGATTGTATCATAATAAATTTTCTTCAAACTAGGGTTAAATCAATCAAAGGATGTTTACATTGATGAAATCAAAACATTTTTAGAGAAAAATAATTTTCTATTTTGAAATAATTTAAAATTCACATAATTATAAAATGAAACATTTATTTTGAAAATATTATTATAAGGTTTTAAGGTATGTTTCAAAGATATTATTATAGAGGAAATTAACTGCACTTGTCGTATATGTTAAAAAACTCTTTCCATAATTTTGTTTAAAAGGTCGAAAACGTCCTTTTTTGGAAAATACTAGAAAGATTACATTATTAAATTTATATAAAAATTCAAACAAGGTAATAAATTACTTTAGCCCTTTGTATATAAAATTGTAATAATGTTTTGAAATACAATTTTAAGAAACATAGATGTCGATGATAAAGAGGTCCCAATAGATACTAATGTATAAACAACCCCGGATAATGAAGAGATTTTAGAATTAACCCTTACCTTTTACCATTCATTGGTTGAGGGTATGTTAAACTCTTATATAATAGTTAAATAATTTTTATTAAATTATAAAAAACACATACATAAATTTTATATCATATATGATCTTCGAATATTTCATTGTTAATAATATTTCAGTAGTATCATTGCATTGGGTGTTAACTGATTCGTTTTCCATTATATATTTTGTTATATAAGTCACATTTGTTATTAATAATATTTATTTGATTCATATCTAGAATAATATTATTTTCTTAGACATAATTTTGTATTCATATAATGAAATTTATTCTTTAATGGTTACGAGGGGAAATGAATCTCATCGTGTTCGTGGAGAAGATAATCCGTACTTACGCATGAGAGACCATACCATTTGATTGATGGTGAAATCCTATATAATTGGATGGTATATCATATATAAGAAATAATTAAAATGTTTTATTTATTATTTAGATTAGTTATACTCACTATTATATCCATGAAAATAATGAAGTGTTTGAATAATAAACTACACCGCGACCTAGAGATGGTAAGCCGTACGTAAACACATATGGTGACTTTGAAATTAATAGGTTAGATAGAATAATGAATATGGTTATACCACATTTATAATAACATCATAGTATAAATATGGTAATTTATTTATTATTTTGGTATGAAAAAATAGAGAAATATGAAGTGGAAGAAGAAACCAACTTGAAAGAGCTGGTGAAATAATTACATCTTCTTCTGGTGCTACCTATTGATTTGATAAAAACAGCTCCAGAGGATGGATTTATGATCAAAGAAAGGCCTCTAGGATTAGGTAAGGTAATTTTGGAGGATATTTGATCTGGGTTTGTCCATGCCAAAGGTATTTGGAGGTGTGATTTTGAGATAAGGGGAAGTTCCCTTTTAAAAGAGATGTGAGGGCCACTTTAAGAAAATCGTGAAATATTATTTTATAATGAAATCATATTCGGTTTCTAATGGATCCAAAAAGATTTATTTAGAGGATACGGTGGGGATGAGTCGAAAATATCTTAAAAAATAGGTTTTAGATAGGTTTAGGTTATCAAAATAACATTATCTTTTAAATTTTACTCATAGTTAAAGAGTTTTACATTTACCATGTCTCATTGTTTTTTATATTATATGGTTAATAAACATACAATAAACTGCCAATAGAACCCAAAGTGGTTCATTATTGATATATATTACCTTATAAATGTATTTTGGCAGAACCATATATTTTTAAGAATATTATATCAATCCATAATATAGTATTTGTTTTAAAAACTTATTTATGTCAATTTTTTCACTATGTGGTATTTTGTTTTTTTAAGTCATTACATCACTATAACATTGAAAACAAATTATTTATTCAACCCTAACACGTCATATTAACCAATAAAATTAGTTAAATTCATAAAGAGTCTAAATTTAAATTTGTATGAATATTTATAATACCAATTATTTTAATATTTCATTAATAAGGTAATTATTGCATCATCATTGTATCATAAATAAATTTAATCATTTAATGTCTAAAAATAAAAAAAACTACCATTATGTAGGAAATTTTTTTAGTATTATAATGAATATTTATAGTCCAATTTATCTTATTTTTAACCCTATATTAAAAATGGTTTAGTTATTAAACTTTTAATTTAACACTTCTAACTCTTCTTGAAAGAAAATAATAATAAATGTTCTAATATAATCCAAGTGGACCAAAAGCATGATATTTTATTCCTGGGGTATATTTTGGACGAAAAAATTATCCAATAGAACTAGAAAAAGTGTTAGTATAAAAATTCAATATCATTTATACCTTTAATTACCCTATTTACATTTAACCGTGGTAAATAAAAGTCAAAAGCTACTATTCATCAAAAATTATTTTCATCTTATTGAACCCCATTTTACTTACTAATGTCAACTGTGTCTCTCCAATTTTTGAAATTCAACTCTTAGAAGCGATAAAATTATATTTTATGCAAATTTCCAAATTTTTCTAGAAGGTGGGTAATAGACGGTGAAAAGTTCAATAAAAATTTATATATATATTATTATTATAAAATTACACCAATGAATTACATTGAACATATATAGGTAATATGTATCTATTTTTACATAATATAAATTTAAATAAAATAACTAATTATTTATATAAAAAGTTAGTTTTAAAAAATAACTCAGTATTTTTTTACTATTCATCAAAAAATGGAATGTTTTCATAAAAATACAAAAAATTGACACTAATATAATTTTGATATTATGAATCCAAAAATGAAGTCCATTTTGAAAAATAAAAATTATAAAATTTCAAAAATTGTGTATTACAATTTATAATGGCTAGTTTGATTTGATGTGGTGTGTTAAAACTCCATGTTGCGTACAATGCAAGCTATTGCATTATGGAAAGGGTAACATATCCTGGAAGCATGGGGTGTTACAAAAAATCCAGATATGAATGAATTTAAATGTATATTTTGATTTAAATGATATTAATATATATATATATATATATATTTTAAAATTATATAACTACCTTAAAAGAATCTTCAATAATAAAAAAATATTTAATTAATTAACATAAAAATAGAACAAATGGTTTTAATAATAATAATTTCTAAATATTCTAGATTAATTATTTCATAAAAAAATTTCATATATCAAAATGATATATTATATATGTTATAAATTATTAGATTTGTATTCCCAATTGGTCTTGAAGTATTTTAAGTCTAAATAGTTGAATAACAATAAATTTGACAATAATGACATCCCGTTGAATAAATTTATTATTAAATTATTTAATTTTTTTTTAATTAATTACATGGGGATATTATGTTGTTGAACATGTTTTCAAATTTTCATTTATGGGTCATTTGTAAGTATTTGTGGGTCCCCATTTTTCAAAATGACCATCTATAGCATCCCTAAGAGGATCTCCAATGGAAGTCCACCGAATAAGAGGTAATTGTCTACCAATTCAATTAAATTTCATTCCATCTTATACATCATATTTATATGATGTTTATGTACTGAATTAAAAACTCTATAATAATCCATATACTGATATTTTATCATGATTATGGTACAACCATTTTTTTCTTTGGAACATATCGTATAACAAACAATATCACCATGCATGTGTACGTACGTCTTATCATCTGCACATCGTGGTGTAATTTGTTTCTCAACACTATTTTTTGGATGTGTATAAGGATGTGTATAAGGGATATAAATAAGTATTAATACATTATAATGATTCTTTTTAGATAATATAGCATCTATTTTTATTCAATTTATTTATTTAGGTAAATGAAATTGTCACTCGTGTGTACGTAACGACATACCATCTCCACAACCTGATGAGATTCATTCTCAGCATTAACCAATATTGTATTATTATAAAATAATTATTATGAGTAAATATAATATTTATTAACATAATTAAATCTTTTATATGAATAAAATATAACTTATTAATGATAATCATTACATACATGATAAAACATTCTTATGAAAATGAAGTAGTTGACACCCGAAACAATGGTAATACTTAAATATTAATAACAAAACAATATAAGAGGATAATATATGAGCTTGTAAATTTGGAAATGGTCTTTGTATAATTTAATAACACTATATAACTATTATATAGGAGATTTATACATCCTTTACTAAATTAATGTAACAAATAAGGGTTAATTTTGCAAACTCATTATAATTCGAGATTGATTATACGTAAGTATTTATTGGGAAATATTTCTCATTCATGTACATGTTTCTTGAAATTGTTTTAAAATAAATATTTTTATGGTTTTATGTTAGGAAATATTAAACTAATATAATTTTCTCAATGTTTCTAAGATCTATTCCTCTAAATCATTCTTCTTTATGTTATTGTTTTCGAAATGGGGTTTCTTTGTTTATTTACAAAGACATTAATATTTTTTAAATGTTAATTTTAAAATATCAAATAAATATTTCAAAGCGGTGTGGGACAATTGGATTAAAAAATATATTTTCAAATGCCTTATTTTATAATTTTTTGATTTCAAATAAATTATTTCAATTGAAAAATAGTATTTTTTTCTTAATAAATGTTTCATGATTTTATTGGATTATATTCATCTATGCTAACATCCATTGTTGTATTTTATGATTAATTTAAGTTGATTATTTATGATACTAACTACCATATTGTATTTATGGTTTTATGAAATATTTGAATATGGATGTTCTATTTTTAGACCATTTGTAGTTTATGGTTAATGTATTAACATTTCATATGCTAGTTTTAAGATGAATGTTAATGTTGTTTGTGGTTTAAACTTTTCATACAAGAATTGTATTGGACATAATAAGTGATGGGTGAGTCCCACTATATACCCTTAATGCATCTATATCTCTAATAAGACGAATAATTATTTACTTGGATGATTCCTTGACCATTAATTTGAATATATGGATTTGGTCAAGGCCTTAAACAATTTTTTTTCATATTTTTTGGTCAGGGCCTTGATAATATGTTTCGGACGTCCGATTTTATGAATTCCATCATTATGATATTGGTTATTTATTTTACATGGTATTATTATAATATTATAATACCAAAGTGAATTATTTAATAGAATTATATGATTTTTATTGATATATTATTCTCAAAATTATGTTTAAAATAATTTTGATTCAATTTTATAACATTATTTTAATGTTTATGTTTATTTATGAGAGCTTATGATGTGTTATTAACCATTACTAAGCATCTAATCTCACCCTTTTATACTATTTTATTTTCTAAAAATTCCAAGATGTGTACTATGATAGATATGTAGGGTCAAATAGGTTGAATAATGGTGTTTTCAAGGTATTATATATGTTGCATTTTATTTTTGGAATTTTAATTTAAGGTTCATGAATATAAACTATTTTCTGAGACTATAAAACTGAATGGTCATTAAATATTTCATTCCATGTAATCATCTGAAGGTATTAAAATAATTCACTAACTTTGAGATTTTGGGATCAATGCATTACAAATTCAACCACATATACACATATCATACACAAGCGTCACACACAAGAATCACCTCTATTCACCCCAAGGAATAATCCGGACCATTATTCCATTTTTTCAACAAGGGAGTCCCACACTATGGACCTCCCACAACATTAAACATAAATAATAAAATAGGACCATCCAATGAGAGTTTTCATTTAAACTGATTTTAATAATGATCCAAATGGGCCTTCACCAATTTTTGAGAAAACAAATATTTCCAACAATAATTTAATAACATAATTTTCAACTCAAAAAACACATAAAAAACTATAAAGAAACTAAAAAATACATTAAAAAATCCAAAAAATGATCTCTAAAAATAAGAAATCACTTAAAAAATAAAACTAGGAATTTTATCATACATTTGGATTGCATAGTTTAACAAAAAATGTAATATACATCAAAAAAAATAAGTAAATTATGTCATTTCACATTGAATTATTTTAAAAAAATTTAAATCACTAATTAAAATCCATGGAAGGGTTGAAAATTAAGCAATTAATGGTTCATAAATTTAACGGACATGTTTGTATAGAAACCTACATCAAACCACAGTAAATTTGACAATTCCCACCCAAAACAACCTTAAAGGGGTTCTATGAAGAAATAAAATTGAAGAGAAACACATAGAAGAAAATAATTCCATTCTATTCCCAGAGTAACATGAACCCAAGATTTTAAATACCATGGAAAAGAAGAAATCAAGAGAAAATTTATGGAGGATAAAAAGATGAGAGAAATACATCGAATATTTTATATAAAAATGGTATAAATCACGAAGATCTAACCTTGGGAGAGAAGAAGTGGCTTGGAGAGGAGGGCACGAGCTCCACCTTGGTCGCACAATCAATGATAGAGAGGGGGTGGGTGTTAAAAATATCACAGTGTATAAAGGTCCATTCACATTTAAAAGAAACATGGGAACTATGCATGGTTATTCCACATGCTAAACCAAACCATGTTCCTGCCATGAAATCCTTATTAGAAACACGAGAACTTTTATGGTTTGGCCACATAGTTTTTGAATACTTATCCCCAACCATGTGGCATGGATTTATCAATATTTTCATAACAATGATCATGTCTTCGAAACAGTTTGGCTAGTCATAGTTGGGTCATTCACCCCTAACTAGAGACCACCAATGCGCCTTGTCAATTTCTCTTTCGTGTGATACATTTTGGACCAAATATTTTTCAGCACGTTTAGCTCAAACAATCCAAGTTAGAAACGCACAAAAAAGAGACTCTAAATCTGGAGGTCACATAGTTACCCCTTAACCATGAACCTAAATTGTGAAACTGAATAAAAACACCCCAAAATTCAAAATTTAAATCTGCAACACCATTCAATTGAGAGCAGAACATAGAAAAAACAATTTTAACCAAAAATAAAAGATAAATATAAAAAGTAGGGTGTGAACGGGGTGAATTGTAAATTAAAAATTCAAGCAATGAGAAATCAAAGAAACCACTTAATCCAAATGATCACACTCATACTTTATCTGAACATCATATTATTAGAATATAATCCTTTAATTATCTAATATATTAAAATTTTGCCGGTCTCACAAACACATTGATAAAAAAATTATTATAATGATATTAAAAAACTAACTTACTAACATTAATGTAGAGAGGAATATGTATTATATAGAAAAAATCAAGTGAATCAAAAATCAAATAATATTAAGAATGACATACATGATTAATTGAAGAATTAAATAATTAACGTTAAAAGTTAGTGATGTCATAAATCTGAAACTAAGATATCTTTTATTTCAAATACTATAAAAAGGCACATCATTCAATACAAATAAATCCCTTAATAAGATGATCTATATATCTCTTTCTTTTTATCCTTGAAATCACTTGATTCAATGATCATATTTAGCTCTATTTTTATTTTAAAATAAATATTTCATACTATTGACCAACATCTCAATATTAAAAGCCATGAAATCCCTCAATCTAGGGTTTTAGAATATTATTTCCTCATATCCCCAAAATACCTCAATAAATACCATGATCAGAAAAATCGAATAAAAAATAAAATTATTCAAATGAATTTACAATCAACCCATATATTCTATAGTATATCAAATATATATGATATTACAAAGAATATAGAAAGATATGTTTTTGAAGAAGAAAAACATAGACGATTTCAGTTGTGAATGAATCAGCTCCCAACTCGTTCAAAGGCCTCAAGTTTATAGGAAATCCTCCAATAGTCAAATTATTTGTTTGGTTACAACGACCCTAGAAAACATTCACATTGACAATTCATTATGATCAAGATTATGATCATGACATCAAATCCCGAAATTTATTTCATTTTTCTGACATTATTTCTTTTGAACCATTACAATTCTATTTTTGATTCATGTCTATGGATATAATTCTAAACATTCTGATTATAAAAACGAGATAGTTGGATGGTCTTCTATATTGTTTATCAATGAGATAAATTGAACAAAGTTCAATCTAATACATCATTACCAATTTAATACTTATGGTTATGTATTTTCATAGTTTGATAGATAAGACATTAGTCAAACAACCAATTAGAATATTAGTTATTCTAATTTATTCGAAACACCTTTAATCCTATGGTTATATTTGTATAATATATTCTTATATTAAATTTTTGTTAGAACGATTTCAATGTTTAGGGTAAATGTATTTTTTCAAAAAAACATACAAAGTCACATAATAAATATAACGTTTTCAAAATAGAATTTCAGAAATTTTTTATGATTTGCAAATAAGTGGAAAGAAAATGTATAATGTATTTATTTCAACACAAAAATATCCCCCATTTTTTAATGCACAAAAAAAGTAATTAAAATGAAAACTCATAACATTTAAATACTCACAACCCTTTGTAATTGTAATAACATAAAAGATATGATTGATATCATAAATCCCCATGAGTTCATGAAATATTTATGATCTGATAGAAATTAATAAGAATTTTATGTCCTCCCCCATGAAAAAAAATCATCTAATGTTAATTCTTATGCTTCTTAGAAACAAACTCTCCCCACTTGAAAAAAATTCTCTCAAAAACATTTCCCCAAAACTTTATCGCAATATTTCCAATTAAAATATCTCTAAAAACATATCCACCATTTTTATTTTGAAAATAAATAGGTAATGTATATAACCTCATTAATTGTTATAATTTTTTAACATATGAAAAATTATATGTAAACCACATATTCATCCATGATACAAAATTAATAAAATGCATCCAATGGAAATTAGAAAATATTAAAACATATATGATTTGGATAAAAAATTATTCACAATAATCATTCATTTATAGGGTTTATATTTATATAAAAAGTTATAATAAAGAAAATTTTTACATCATATAAATTTACTTGTTGACCTCCTTCAACTTCTTTACATTTTTGTGACCCTTCTCAGCTGTAACTTCTGATGACTCATTTCTCACGATTATTTCTCCCATAAATATTTTATTTTCAACCTATTCCTTCAAAATTTATACATATTAAGTAATCTTATTTTACCCCCCCTTCATAATGAAAAATTAATTTCTACAATATCAGATTCTACTATTTTCTAATTCTCATTCGAGAACATTTTATTTAAAAATGATCACATACATGTTCGGATTATATGTCATATCTTGGAAATCTTTATCAAAATTCCATCTATCTAAAACATCAAATGATAAATTATAAAAAGATTCATCCATTTTAATAGAAATTATCTTCACTTATATATTTATATAATCATTGTATTTGAGATCATTATGAACTTTGTTTGAACATTTTAGTATCTTATTGCAATATATATTTTGATCCAGGGTATTTTATATGATATATTTTCTATATCCATCAATATAAACTACTAATTATTTCAAAATCATTAGTAATTCCTTTTTTTAATTCTAGAAAATATAAATTATTTTACATATAGACTAAATATTGGGATGATATAATACTAAGTCACATAACATTTCGAATGATTAGAAAAGGTAATCAAATAATTTTGGTGAAATCGTTGTTTCAGAATATGATTTCTTTGATAATTCCTGAGGAGAATGTTGATAACTTAGTTTGATAATTGACTTAACTATATCATCATGATTTTCATTCTTGATATTTTTATAATATAAATTTATTTTTCAATTTAATCCTTTTATGATACATTTTCATGATCTTATATCTCGTTCTCTTATCTTTTTTATGATGATTTATTTACATTTTTTTATAAATATTTAACTTCCACCAAAACATCTAACATTGAATTCTTGTCTAATTATGTAGATAAATAAGTCAACATAGATGATGAATCTAATGAATTTAATTCTTTCATTGTTTCTTCATCAGTCACTATTTCTTAATCATCATCTTCTCTTTCTTCACGCCCTTCGTTTTCTACTATTTCATTTTCCATCATCCATGCAGTTCTAAGAAAACATTTTCTTAATTTCTTTTCAGAAATTTTTTTCATTCTTACAAACCATATAAACATGTTTCGGGAATTATTTTTTAAATTCTTATACCATATCCTTAAAATTAAAATTTTCATATACTATTTGAGAAATTGGAGGAATATCTGATGTTTTTTACGGACTCCAAACATGTATCTAGAAAAACTAGATCTGTATGAGAAACTATTCAAGTATTTTGAGTGATTTTCCACACTAATTTTGGAGAACTGGGTAGATATGAATTTTACAAATATTTTTCATTATATTCCATTAATCTTTATAAAATTTTAGAATCTATTAACCATCTATTTTGATTATTTATCTTTACCCCTTCCTTTAAGTCATCAGTCGTATGAATATTGAAGAAAAAATCCTTATCTTTATCATCCCCAAATTTATGATCATTTCGTTTCATATGGACATTATATTGAATGAATATACTAAATTAACTATTAAAAAAAACATTAGTTTCATTGTATTTTTGTTGGGGATAATTCAACCCATTTTTTCTGTTACCACTTCATTTTTATTTAATATTTGAGAATCAGACATTTTTTTTAATCTTCATAGAATCATCATTAAAAATGTATCAAAATCTACATTCATCCTAGACATTTTATCTTTATAAATTAAGGAAATTATTTCCCGTAATGGATATATTTTATTCTTTATTTGAAATACATGTATAATATTCACTAAAAACTTGTAAATGAAACTAGGAACCATCAAAATTTTGGATTTCATTGAATACTTATTGATTGATTCCTTTATTATAAAAAAATAATTTAATATGTTTATCATGAGTAAATATAATATAAAAATATCTAGAATATTTTGGGTCCCCCTAACACCCTGTCTCAGAATTAAATATCAATGAATCCATAATGTTATTATCCATGCATCTGGTGTTAGGTACGAAACAATTATCTCAATCTCAATTGATATAAAATAAAATTTCACCAACCTATGATATTATGAAACATACATTGTTTTCATGATGTTTTTTTGAAGGTAGATAGGATACACCCTTAAATGATATATCCACTAACTCAATTAATTGTTTACAATAAATATTATACATTATAGTAAACAAATTGAAAGTCTCTTCTATTAAATTATTTTCAGAAAGAATATTAGCTAAAGCATAAAATTACCTAACAATATAAGGGTGATATAATTCAGAATCATAATTTTAAATGAGAATTTCTTCCCATCATAGAAACATGATCACTCTCCTAATTATGGAAGCAAATTTCTTATAACATTTTTTCTTGAATAGTATTTCAATAAATACATTCATTTTTGTACTGTATTCAAAATTTTCCATTCTAATAGGTTTGGTACAAATGATTAGATGGATGGTAAATGATCAGTCTAATCACTTAGTTAGGTGGAATGATTTTGTAAAAAATGTATTGAAAAGTTATCTACCCTTTGATAGTCACTGCGGGTGATGGTTCACATTCTAGAAATTTATACAGTAGATAATGAATATAATTTTCTTATCTAATTATCAATATTTAATCGAATAATGTTTCGAATATAAATATAACCTCTAGAAATTTTTTTGTAAACATTTTGTCGGATTGAGAAACAATTCGATAATAAATATTATTTATGCATAAAACTAAATAATTTTTTTAAAAATATAATATTTTTTTTTAAAAAAACATTATAAATTAATGTAATGAATAACTAGAACAACTATAATAAGAATAACATTTAGTGTTGATAGGTATCATTGGTATTAGAAACCTATAATTATTAGGTTATTTTAAACAAACTAATTGCGATAATGTTTATAACTAACATAATATCATCGAACATTTTATAATTATATTTTGTTCCGAAATGTTTTTTTACACTGAATAATGTTTTTTAAACATTTTATTTATTGATTTTTTATAAAACATAATAATAAATATATATTTCAATAATACATTTAAATATGAAAAAGTTTAAAATACAAAAGAAAACACTTTTTAGAACACTAAAATCATTAATAAATGATTATTTTTTAGATATGTAAAATGATTATAGAACTGTAAGTTTTTTTAAAAAACTAACAGTTTTATAAATCAAAAGTTTGAAAATGATTTTGAAAATATAATTTTAATTAAAAAAAACATTTATACCACCCTTTGGAAAATGAGTTCATAAATTTAATTAGTTTCATGAAAAGTATGTATGCATAAACAATAATTTGAAATTTATCATTCCTTTATTCTATTTAATATATAAAAATATATTATAAATAAGGAGTTTAGTAGAAATATCAACATGTTGTTCTTGTGTTCTGATGAGTTTTATAATAATATTTTCTTTTTTATGTGTGATTATAAAGGATGTAATGTCTTATATCTAGGTGATTATCATGTAAGTGATGTATTGGATTCTTATTTAATTAAATTAAACTAGTGTTGTCACACAATATTTGATTTTTTGTAAAACTCAAACCAAAGAAAGTTAGTGTGTGTTCCATCCACAACACTTGATCATAAAAACATACAGCTTCCACATATTTGCATTTAGTATTGTAATATAATACATATTATTTTTTAATATAATAAAAAATAAAGTATATATTTTATTAAGAAGTAAAATTTTGGGATGTCCCTTTTCTATCTATTAGACATCCGCCAATGTCAGCATCTAAAAATCATTTTATCTATAAAATATTACTGGACTAGTAAAAAACCAAAAATAATAGTTCCCTTAAGGTAAATAAATATTTTTAATAGTATTAATATGGGGTACTTCTATATTGTCCTGATATTTATTAAATAATTAAACAAAAAAATTAAATTTGGACAAATATCTATTAAGTAAGTATACTTTCAGTTATGCCACTAAAAGTATTTTGATAATCCGGTTTCCTAGAATCATCATGATCTAATGTATTATTGGTTTTTATAGGATTAATACTACATTTAGTGTTGTTATACCCGAATTTACAAAGATGGTATTTTATATACTTATTTGAGAGATATAAATGTTCTTTTTGTTTTCTGTGAAATTTGAAAACATAGAATGTTTGTTTTCTCACCCATCACAGTCATTTCACACATTTAATTATTGAGATATGAAATGGAATATGATATAATTTTTCGATTTGATTAAAATATAATGTAGAAAATGTATATTTGTAAAATCATAAAATTTTTATTAAGTAATTTTATAAAAAAAGTTGGTTCCACAGCTCTATTAAATACTTATTTGTTAACAAAAATTATGTTAACCTATTATACTAGGCTACTGGGTAATTTTTAAGTCAATATAAAAATTTAGTAACTTTATAAACGTGTTCTTGAAGTTTTTATTTATGAAAATATGTGATTTTCTACATTAACATCTTCCAAAACATATTCACTAATGAATGAACACTTCACATACATTTAAAATTGTTTGATGATTAATAATGGTTCATAAGATATGAAGTATAATAATAGAATCATGTATTGAAACAAAGAATAGTTTTCATCATATTCTATTCCTTATGGATGAATATTTCCCTTAGTCACAACAATATATTTACATCTAACAGTTATATCTTTTTCATCATATTTTTTTTTGAAAGAACTATTTTAATCTAATTTTATAAGTATCATTACGTTGTGAAACTAATGTCTAGACATGGTTCATTTCAAACTAATTGCATAAATATTTCATTTATTATATCAAATCCACATCAAAAGAAGCCTCATTATGATCCTTAGGTTCAAATTATGTTAATCATTCTAGATGATCTATTTCATTTCTCAAATAACTTCTAGTCCTAATTGGTTGATCTACCTCGTAAATGATATTATCACTAGGATGATTCCTAAGAAAAAACATACTTCTTGGTTTTTAAAAAATATAGTATTCAATAATAGGATATAAATATTCTTGATAAATAACATTACAAATATATTATTTATTTTTTTCTCATGATATTAAATTTCTATAATTGGTTAAAAATATTTATTAGAAAATAAATTTGGAGATGTAGATCGGGGTTCATTGAAAATAAAAGGATTTGTTTCACCAATTAAAATTTTTTTGTTTCCTCATCCATACGTTTATATTTATTAAAAACACTATAAGCCTTAATATTTATGTAATTACCTATAAATATTCCATAGATACAATTTATTTCAAATTTTGGTATGATAACATTATTATTAAAAATTGATACATTTTATCCAAAAATATCAAAGTAATAATGTTTTGGTTTCCATCTAGGGAATGAATCAAAATTACATTTATTAATAAAAGGTATAATCAAACCACAATTTATAGTATAACAGTATGTAAAAAATAATTCATCCTAAAAATGTTTAGCAACATATTATTCACTCATCATGGTTTTAGTAATATCTTGAATAATACTATTTATTCATTCCACTAGACTATATTTCTCAAGAGTTTTAGATGTCAAAATGTTATGTGTCATTCATTTTTAAATTTTTTTTAAAATATCAATTTAAAATTTACCCTCCATGATAAATATGAATTGTAATACATGATATGTTTTTGTCCTTTTATAATCTGGATACCAATGTTTTAAATCAACAAAGGCCTTTTAATTTTCTTTATTGACAATAGGCCCATGTGTAACTTGTGTAATCATCAACTACAACATATACAAAAAATCATTCACCAATACTTTCAGTTTTTGTATGACCAAATAATTCCATGTGTAATAACTATAATGAATCATATATTAAGAATTTATTAATAGACATAATAATTTACATCTGTGTCTTACAAAATTAAAAAGGATAACAGAATTTTGAATTATCAAACCAATGTTATACTAGTTTCATTATAAGTAATTTGTTAGATAGATCAACTAATTGTATTATAATAAAATGTCCTAATATTTTTTTCAAAAAAAATATTGATCTTCTATTTCAGTAATAAAATGTAGGTCTTTGATATTATTATCTTCTCTGTTTAATGTTTATACATTTTCATGTCGATTAGAAGAAATAATACATTAATATTTTAAACTATTAATGATACAATTTTCATTCATGAATGTTATAAGATAATCCTCATCCCATAGTTGAAATATTGATAATGTAGTTCTTAAGTCCATTTATAACTAAATAATTTGAAATTAATGATTTTCCAAGATGAACAGTATTACATATAACAATAATAGCTCATTAAAAATTATATTGGAATGTGAATTATCCACCATTAATATATATAATATTTTTATTGAAATATTTTTTTCTCATCATCTATTAGAAGAAACAACTATCAATATACCAAAATTTTTTATTTTTTTTCATATTCTTTATTTTCATACAAATAAATATAGTAATTTTTCAGAATCCTGTCCTTCATAGACATTATATTATCAAAAAATAAAATTTTATATAACATTATTTATCCAACATTTCTATATTATGAACATTTATTTCCATTATAAAAATATGATATATGAAAACCCAAATATTAATCTTTTTTTAAAAGAAATCGTCCAGTGTCCACCACATTGTCATTTTATGAAAAATGGGTCACTCATTGGAAAAAAGTAATTATTATTAAAAATAGGTTTTTATTAGTAAAAAATTGTATATAAATATATCTATGAGGTCTAATTTTTCTATAAATTTTATAAAATTTAAATAATCATGGGTAATCATAGACGAGAGTTTCATCAAAGTATAAATTCATGATTTGAATTTAAAAAACATTGTTTTTACCATTAGTAGTATTAGTATTCAATCATTTTTTATAAATTTATTTATTAAACATGTATTCCCATAAATAGATTTGTTAAGATATTTTGAGATAATTCAATTTTCAAAATAATTTTTATTATTTACTTTGGCATGATAAGATATTTCTATAGTTATGTAAGATATTCTTGAATATTAATTAACAAGTTTTCATTGATCATCTTCATGATTTTTTGAAATATTACTATATTCATTTTCATGAATTTTGGAAATCCATGATACATCATCTTAAATAGAAAAGTTTTCACATGTTCAGTTTAGGATCATTCTTTATCCAAATATGTAGAACTATTGTCTTCATTACCCTCTAGATAATTTTTTTTAAAAGTAATATTTGTATGGTATTCAACTATAATTACATTAGTCATGAGTCATTTATTCACGACTATTATTTCTGTGAAGAAAAAAATGTATATATTCTTTAAAAATCATTTTTTAAAGAATATTTAGAGAAACTATCTCCTCTACTCATAATACAAGTTATTTATTCTTTAAACCATTTATTACCTTTTTCTAATAATTCATCTTAAAATTTTTATCATAATTCCTCTCTTTAATTCTTGTTATTTTTAGTTTTGGAAAATCAAGTCTTATATTTCTAGTTTTCTTGTTATCATAAATTTTTACCATAGAATAATATTTATAATCAGATTAATATCTTAGACTATTGTTATATATCAACTGAATATATTTCATTCCTAAAATATTTCTTATCCTTTTATAAATAGTAATTAATTCATTCCTCAAATTATTTAATGAACTACTTTTATACATTACAATATAGTTTTTATTTCTATAAGATTTCACAACTTTATAAGCTTATTCAACCTTCTTATAAACATTTTTTGTTTTTTATAATTGTAAATCCCTGACCCCAGTTACCCAGAATCAATACATTATTATATAACATTGGCATGATAGAAAGAATCATGTCCCAAAAGACCGATCAGTTTAGAAGCCTTGGAATTACAAGAAACATTCATATGTTTTATATTACATCATGAAATAAAAACATCAACAACATTTTGTCCCCATTGAACACACTTATTTCAATACCCTATCCCTGTAAGTCAACTATAAATTAATTTTTCACATCTATGGAAAAATAAAATATAGAAAGGGGTGATCTCAGATTCTTAGTAAAGACAACAATATAGTGGAAACAATCATAAATAAGAATTAACATTTAAGGAAATGTATAAGACTAAAACAAAATCCTTATAAACTTAAACTTCATCACAATATTGAAAAGATAAAATCAGATAATTCCATTTACAAATTCACATAGATATTCAACTAGTTGAATAATCACATGTAATATCAATATCCACTTTCATAATGATAGAATTCATAAATCCAGACATCATACCAATATAGTCAAGGATTTGTGCCAAGAATACAAATAATATGTTATCAAGGCCTTGTACCAGGACACAAGATTGTATTATGAGTCCTACTGTTGCATCGTGGAGCTATAGCGAGCTCCACTCATCACTTTCTAAGTCCGATGCATTTCTCATTTGAAAAGGTTTAAACATAACATAAACATTCGTATTAAAACGAGAATTAGAAATGTCAATAATTTATATGTAAACAATGAATGGTGAAAAAATAAAAATTCCATAGTAAAATATATCCCAAAACCTTCAATACAATATGAAACATTTGTATCATAATAAATCAACTTCAATCAAGTTTAAAATCCCTCAAAGGATATTGACATAGATGAAATGAAAACCTTTTAAAATAAATACCTCTTCCTATTTTTAAATCATTTAAAAGTCATATAATAATAAAATAGTTTTTTTATTTTCAAAATATTCTTATAAGATTTTATGGGATGTTTTGAAAATGATATAATGGCGGAAAATAGCTACACCCACCGTATAAGTTAAAAAAAGACATTATTACCATAATTTTGATGAGATGGTCATAAATTACCTTGTTTGGAAAAATATGGAAATATTACATTCAAAACATTTTATAAAAAGTCAAAAAACGGTATAAATGACTTTATCCCACAGTCTATTAAATAGTAAAAAATTTTTGAAATAAATTTTTAAGAAACATGGATGTGGATGATAATGAGGTCCCAGTAGATACTTTCATAAAACAACCTCAGATAATAAAGAGATTATGAAATTAACACTTACCATGTACATTAAATTATTATATAGTATGTTAACCACTTGTATAATAGTTTTAATTTTGTTATTAAATTATAAAATAATAGTATAAAAAAATATTAAATCATATGTGATCTTATAATTTTGATTTGTTAATAATATTTTAATAGTATCATCATTTCAGGTGTTAACTGGTACGTTTTCCTTTATATGATTTGTTACGTAAGCCTGGTTTTTTATGGATGGAATGTATTTTTTTCATATCCAGAATGATATTAAGGTCAAAAAAATTATTTTTAGTCATAAAATAAAAATTATTCTTGAATTATTATAATGGGGAATGAATCTTATCTCGTTTGTGGAGACGGTAATCCCTACATACGCATGAGAAAAAATATCATTATATTGATGGTCAAATCATATGTAATTGGATGCTATATCAATTATAAAGAATAATTAACATTTTATATTTATTATTTAAATATTTTATATTCATTATTATATCTATGAAATATAATGATGTGCTTGAATGATAGGCTACACCACAATTTGGAGACGCTAAGTCGTAGGTACACACGTATGATGACTTTGTCATTTATTGGATGGATTGAATAACAAATATTGTTGTACCATATTTATAAAAACATCTCAGTATATAGAAGATATTGAAGTTATTATTTTAGAATGGAGACAAAAAATAATGAGTAAGTGGACGAAGAAAATAACTTGAAAGTGGTGATGAAATACTCACCACTTTTTAGGTTCTTTTTTTATTGATTTGATCAAATGGCATCCTGACGAAGGCTTTATGACCCATGTAAGGCCTCTAGAATGAATAATTTAAAGTTGGGAGATTCATTAGGTAGGGGCTGGCTAAGCCAAATGGGTTTGGAGGTGTGAAATTAAGAGAAGGGTAAGTACATTTTTATAAGAGAGGTGAGGGTCACTGTAGGAAAAGCTTGAAATATTTTTTATAATAAAATCATATTCTATTTATAATGTATCCAAAATGAGTTATTTAGTGGATAAGGAGAGTATGGGTCTAAACCATATAAACCAATAGGTTTTAGATATTTTTAGGTCTCTATATTAACATTATATTTTATATTTAAGTCTTAGTAAAATAGTTTTTTATTTACCGTGTCTCTTTGTATTTTTATATTATATGGTTAATAAACAAACTATAACAAGACATGTGAACCCCATGTTGTTCATTATTAATATATAAAACCTTATCTAATTCCTTTTTCCAGTCCTTATATATTTAATAATATTATATCAATTAATAATATAGTAGTTGTTTTAAAAACACAATTATGTCAATTTTGACACTACTTTGTAATTGATTATTTTTAAAGGCATTAAAACAATATCACATAGAATAAAATTTATTTAACCAAACCAATCATGACATATTAAACTATAAAATTAGTGTAATTTATCATAAGTCTCGATTTACATTTATTTCGATATTTATAATATCAATTATTTGAATATTTCGTTATTTTGATATTTACCGCTTCATCATTGTGTCATAAATAAAATAAATTATTTAATATCTAAAAATTATAAATAAAATACCATTATACAGGAAATATTTTTATCTTTCTAATTAATATTTAAAGTCAAATTTATATTGTGTTTAGCTATATATTAAAAATGGTTTTGGTTTTAGACATTGAATTGATCTCTTTTAAGTATTCTTTAAATAAAATAATAATAAATGTCCTAATATAATCAAAGTGTACCAAAGGAGGTCAAATTTTATTTATAAGGTATTTTTGGTCAAATTATACATATCCAATAGAATTAGGATATGTGTTATGGTAATTATGATATCATTTTTACCCTTAATTACGTTATTTACATTTAACCATTGTAAATAAAAGTCAAAAGTTACTATTCACCAAAAATTATTTACATCTAATTCAACATCATTTTACTTACTGATTTTAACATTGTCTCTCAGATATTTGAAATTAAACTCACAGAAGCGGTTAAATTATGTTTTATCCAAATTTTCAAATGCACCTAAGAGGTGGGTAAAATACCGTAAAAAGTTCACTATAATTTTTATATATCTATGCATATTATAAAATGACTCCAATGAATTAAATTGAACACATACAATAATTATGTATCTATTTGACCTAAAATAAATTTATATTAAATAAATAATTATTTAAATAAAATGTCGGTTTTAACCATTAACTTATTTTTCTTCACTATTAATCAAAAATTGAGTGTTTTCATTAAAATACAAAAAATTCACCTTTAGCTAATTTTGATATTCTGAATTCAAAAAAAAACTCAATTTTGAAAAATAAAATATATAAAATTTAAAAATATTTTTATTACTATTCATAACATCTAGTTTTATTGGTTGTGGTGTGTTAGAATCTTGAAGTTGCGTACAATGCAAGTTAATGACTTATTCAATGGGAAACGTACCGTAGAAGCTAGGGGTGTTACATTCTTCCCTACGTCAAATAATTTCATCCCCAAAATTTCTAGAATACTACCACACAAAATTATTAGGGTGGTTCTTCGTCATTTGTTCCGCTGGTTCCCACATTGCATCTTCCATCTTATGGTTTCACCATTGAAATATTTCCAGAAGAGTCGTCTGGTTTCTCAACACTTGTTCTATGGTATCAAGAATATTTTCAGGATCTTCACAATAAGACATATCATGTTCGAATTCAATTTCGTCATATGTGAGTACATGCATTAGGTCAGGCATTATTTTATCAACAAAAATATGTGTAACACATCATGAGATTTGGAGACACTTGGCGACATTACTAAATGGCAAGCTACGACCCCAATTAGTTATAGAATTTTGAAAGGACCAATATACCTGTGACTTAATTTTCCATTATTAACGAATAGTATAACTCCCTTCCATGGAGGTACCTTCAAGAAAAGATAATATCCTACCTGAAAATTCAAATCTTTCCTTCGGTTATCGGCATAGCTCTTCTGCCTAATTTGAGCTGCTTTGATGTGGGTTTGGATAACTTTCACCTTTTCAATCGTTTCCTCAAAATGTTCTGGGTGTACCAGTTTTCTTTCCTCAACATCATCCCAACATGTTGGTGTTTGACATCTCTTTCCATATAACGTTTCATATAGTGTCATATAAATACTTAAATGGAAGCTATTGTTATAAGAATGTTCTACCATAGGTAAATATTGATCCCACATACCTTGAAAGTCGTGTGAGAAAGATATCAAAATGTCTCTTATGGTTTGAATAGTCTGTTCTGATTTTTTATCAGTTTGAGGGTGGTAGTAAGTGCTCAATCAAAGTTCAGTATCCAAGGCCTTCTGAATACTTTTTTAGAATCTTGATGAAAAATGGGGATGAAGATCAGAAAAATCAATAGAGGTATACCATTAAGATTTAAAACTTCATTAATATATAGTCTTGCTAAACATTCAAGTGGTAAATCTTCTATTTTAGCATGATAATTTTCTTTCTTAATAAGACGATCAACAATGAACCATATTTCATCATTCATTCTCAGAGTCTTTGGTAGCCCCATGACAATTCCCAATGTAATATTATTTCATTTCCACTCAGTTATCGGAAGAGGTTTCAGGACTCCTCCTGGTTATTGCCTTCCAGCTCTCACTTGTTGACAAACTATACATCTTAACCAAAGATCATCAATCTCCCTCTTCATGATGTCCCACCAAAACTTTTCCTTCAAATCTAAATAAATTTGGTTTTCCAAGGCTGTATATTGAAATTAGAGCTATGAGAATCATCCAAAAATTCTTTTTTTAGATCAGGTATTTTAGGAACACAACGTCTCCTTCCAAATTTAAATATCCCACCTTCAAATGTAAAGTCACTCAATCTCAAACCGTTTACATATTTGATATTATTTTGAAACTCCTCATCATTAGTCTAAGAACTTTTTATCCTTTTCTAGTAAATATGTCTTGGAAACCATTTGAAAAGTCATTGATGTTTCACCTTCCATGGTTATTCCCATATCCATCATTATTAGATTCATTACAATATGATCCTTTTCAACTCTCATCTTGTTAAAAACTCTAGGATCTTTTATTCTCAAAGAATCTCCCACCTTATTTTCCATCCCTGGTTTGTAGTGTATAGTGAAATAAAAATCCTTTAGAAGTTTAATCCATCTCCATATCCTCGTGTTGAGTTCTTTTTGTGAGAAAATATACTTCAAACTCTTGTAATCAATATAAATTTCAAAATTTTCAATATAGAGATAGCGCATCCATATTTTCAATGAAAATATTACAAATTCTAACTCAAGATAATGAATTTGATTTTTTTTCTAATGAATATTTAGATGTCGTGATGCATAGGCAATAACTCTATCATTCTACATAAGGACACCACTATGTAATTTCGTTGAATTATCACTATAAATAAAAATCCAAATGTAACCTGATGGTAAAGTCAAGATAGGATCATTGACTAATCTTCTCTTCAGATCTTCAAAATATTATTCAAACTCTTTTGTGATATAAAATTTAACTCCTTTACTTGTGATACTGGTTAATGGGTTTTCTAATCACGGAAAATTCTGGACAAAACTCCAATAATTCCATGCTAAACCAATAAAATGGTGTACCTCAGTTATACTAATTGGTGCTTCCCATTCGTGGATTTCCTTGGTCTTTGAAGGATCAATAGAGATTCCATCCTTAGATACAATATGGCCATGAAATGAAATCTCATGATGCCATAATTCAAACGTGCTAAACATCCCACATAATTCATTTTTCAAAGAGTCTTTAGAATATCCCACAAGTGATTTTCATGATCTTTGTAGATTTCAGATTATATCAGGATATCATCAATAAATACCACTACAAATTAATCAAGATATTCTATGAAAATAGTATTTATTATATCCATGAAGATAGAGGATATATTACTCACTTCAAAAGGCATTACTGTAAATTAGTAATGCCCATACCTAGTTTGAAATGCTAATTTCAGAATATATTCCTTCTTCACAGAGAACTAATGATATCTAGATCGAAGTTCAGTCATTGAAAAATATTTATCTCCATGTTGTTGTTCGAATAAATCATCAATTCGAGGTAGGGGATACTTTGTTCTTTATTATTATAGCATTGATCCCCCTATAGTCAATGCACATTCTCCTTGATCTGTCTATCTTCATAACAAAAAGGATATGCTCTCCACATGAAGAAACACTAGGGTGAATAAATACTTTATTACATGATTCTTATAGTTTTTTATTTAGTTCCACTAATTCCATAGTGTCCATTATATAAGGGGTCTTCGATATGGGCATTGGACTAGGAATTAAATCAATGGAAAACTCAATTTTTCATTCTTGATGATATCCTGGAAAATCCTCTGAAAACACATAATTATATTCTTTTACAATAATTACGACAACTAATCGAAAATTCTTTTCCAAACCCATAAATATATTATTATCTTCCTCCCCAATAAATTAATTTATTAGTGCTTCTAATGGTGGATCTATATAAGAATCAGGTGGTGATGTTTCTTCTCTAATGTTATATTACACATTATCATCATCCAAAATTGCAACCTTATTATTCTTACAAAAAAATTTAGAATCATGGTCTGAAAGAGAATCCATTCCAAGGATTATATCAAATTCAATTATTGGTATGACTATGATATCAGCAGATAAAGAACATTTATATTATCTAATGGGATCTAATTCACAAAACTATGTTGTGATGATACTTCGCTTAGGAGTTTTGACTGAAAACTCCCTTGTTAAGTAAAATTGAAAATATCTAATTTTCATAGAAATTTGGATGATATGAAATAATGGCATGATTCAGAATCAAATAATGCATTGGATAAACATAAGTAAACCATTAAATTACATACCACCATGTCTTTGAGAGCAACAACCTCTGCAGTCGGGATAGCATAATCTTGGTATTTATCCCTTGGACTTTTCAAAGGTAAGTTCCCTTGGTACATTGAAAATTCATTTGCATAATTTTTCTTTTCTATACAATTGTAGCATTCAACATTGACAACCTTTTTCATTCCTTGGTAATCACGAGCATGGTGGCCTTTTTCAACACACTTGTAACATACTCCCATTCCCAACATGCATTTACCAGGGTGTTTCTTCCCACATTTACTATAGGATGGATATTAAACTTTTCCCTTCTTCCCCTAACTTCCATTTCTATAGTGATCAGAAGATCTCTTCTTCTATTGCATTGCATTTAATTCATAAAACATAGAGAATTCATTTTCTGTCTTGATAGCTCATGAGATAATATCTTCGTATGATGAGACGGTTTGTGAGACTAATGATATATGGAAAAATGGTATTAACCCATTAATGAATCAATAAATCTTACTCTTTGGGTTACATATATAATTTTATACATGCCTTTCTAACCTTGTAATGTTAGACTCATAATTTGCGACATTCTCATTCTCCATTTGCCTTAGACTCAGAAATTTACTTTCTATATCCACTCGATTGTCACGATGAATGTATTTTTATAAGAAAATCTCTTTAAACTCACTCCATTATATGTTTGATACTTATTCATCTTCCGTAGTATTTTTGATTAATGAACACCATTGATCAGGATCTCTCTTGAGGCTATAAACATTCATGATAACTTTTTCCCTTTCGATACTCCCCAAAGCATGATATATTACCTCTAAGGAATTTATCCATTTCTCATATACTAATGGATTTGTACTCCCATTGAATGTTGGTTGTTGTTGCCTCTTGAAGTGGTCTAACATTTATCCTCTGCATTGTGGATCAGGGTTCTCCATACAGGTAAGGTTATTATTAATAACCTGAGTGTGTTGTCCAAGTATGGTGATAAACTAATCAGCACCAGTTGCATCACCAACTCAATAAAATTATATTCATTTGGAGGGAATTCCCTATACAGATTATGTGCATTGATATAGTTTAATTTCTTTCTACTAGGTTACATTTCTAAAAAATTTCATACAGTAGATGAGTTTATGAATCACAATACATAATTCCAAACTTGTAAAACTCATAACATAAATTGATCAATTTTATATATATAACCCATAATCATTAAAAAATAATTTCATTGTGGGGGTATATACTAATAAATTCATCATAATAGTTTTTAATTAAAATGTGAATTATTATAAGCATATACCTTGGGAGTGTCATTACCAAGAGTGCAACAATGCTCGTTGTCTTGTACCAGGATACACCAGGTCAAGCCTGAAATTACTTGCTAGAGATTTCAATCCTAGGTACATCTGTTCTAGAGCCACCTCAACCTACTCATATCCAGACATGGATATATTTCGTGGAAGATACACAAAATATCTACAATACCAAAATTCTAGGAAGTTATTCTATACCGATCCTCAAAGTCTATCTTAGGGTAATGTTCTCTAATCAGAGTTTATAAAAATCTAGTTTCCATGGTTTGTAATAAACATCCTATGATACCAACAATAATTATTCGACCCCAGTTACCCATAATTAGTTCATTATTACATAACTTTTTCATGATACAAATAATCATTTCACTAAATACGGATCATTTTAGTAGCCTTGGAAGTACTAGATACATTCAAACGTTTTTCATTAAATCATTAAATAAAAACATAAACAACATTTTTCCCCATTGGACACACTTTTATCGTTAGACTATCCCTGAGGTTCAACAATATAATTTTTCTTCACATCATATTAAAAATAAAACATATAAAGGGTTGAGCTCAGATGCTACGTAAGGATAAAAATATAGATGAAACATTCATAAATAAGCATAAACATTTAAGGAAATGTTTAATACTAAAAGAAAAGTCTTTTAATCATAAACATAAAAATAATATGGAAATGATAAAATCAAATTATTCCATTTACTTATTCACATAGACATTCTACTGGTCGAATAATTGCATGCTATATCAATAGACACATTCCTAATGATGGAATGAATTATCCCAACCATCGTAACCACATAGTCTTAGCCTAGTTCCAAGAATACAAATAATATTTTTTTCAAGGACATGTGCTAAGACACTATTTTGTCTCATGAGATCTACAGATGCATCAAGGAGAAGTAGAGAGGTCCACCCGTCACTTACTAAGCCCAAGGCATTCCTCATATGAAAAGGTTTAAACATGACATAAAAATTCGTATTAAAAATAGCATACAAAATTTCAAAACATTATCTATAAAATATTAATTTTGTAAAAAAAACATATCCATAGTCACACATATAAAAAACCTTCAATACAACATGAACGATTTGTATCATAATAAATCAACTTTAAACATGATTAAAATCCATCAAAGGATGTTGAAATAGATGAAATGAAAACCTTTTTAAAGAAATACCTCTTTATATTTTAAAATCATTTAAATGAAACTTAATTATTAAAGGAAACATATATTTTGGAAAAATTGTTATAATATTGTACTTAAAGATTCGATGATGATATAATGGAAGAAAATATCCACAGCCTCCGTATATGTTAAAAAAGACATTCATACCTAAATATTGCTGAGAAGGGCATAAATAGATTGTTTAGATAATGACAGAAAGATTCCATTCAAAACATTTTAAAAAAATTCAAACAAGGGAATATATAAATTTAACCCATAGTCTAGTAAATAGTAAAAATGTTTTTTAGAACATTTTTAAGAATCATGAATGTGCATGATAAAGAGGTCGCGGTAGATACTTACGTAAAAAACCTCAGATAATAAAAAGATTGTGAAATTAACCCTTACCTTGTACTTTTCCTTAGTCAATGGTATGTCACCATCCTTTATAATAGTTAAAATATTTGTATTAAATTATAAAATAATAACATACATAAATATGATATCATATATGATCTAATAATATATCATTGTTAATAATATTTTAGTAGTATCATCGTTTCGGGTGTTAACTGATCTATTTTCCTTTTTATGATCGGTTATGTAAGCCATAACTGTTATGGGAAGGATTTATTTTATTCAAATCCTGGATTATAGTAAAATATTAAACATTATTTTTAATAAAAAAAAATTATTCCTGAATGATTATGATGGGGAATAATCTCATTGCGTTCGTAGAGAAGGTAATATGTACGAAAGCATGAGCAACAATATCATTATATTGATGGTGAATTAATATTTAATTGGATGGTATATAATATATACATAATTAATAAAAGTTATATTTATTATTTACATAAGTTATATTCATTATTATATCCATCCAAAATAAAGAAGTGTTTGAATAACAAACTACACCACGACGTGCAGACGGTAAGCTGTTCTTATGCGCATATGGTGATATAGAAATTTATTGGATAGATAGAATAACGAACATGTTTGTACCATATTTATAATAACATCATATTTTATAGATGATTATGGAGTTATTATTTTAGAATAGAAACAAAAAACAAAGAGGAAGTGGAATCAGAAACGATCAAAAAAGAGGTGATGAAATATTCACCTCTACTTCAAGTTCTTTCTTTTGATATGATCCATAGGGATTCATATGATGTCTTTAGGACCAATGGAAGGACTCTATGATGAAGGGAGGAAAGTTGGGAGGATATTTGGGTAGGTTTTGGCTGAGCCAAATGGATTCAGAGGTGTGAAAGTATTAGAAGGGGAAGTACCTTTTTATAATAGA
Source organism: Viscum album (assembly GCA_963277665.1). NCBI lineage: Eukaryota > Viridiplantae > Streptophyta > Magnoliopsida > Santalales > Viscaceae > Viscum > Viscum album. The sequence goes on along the minus strand of OY728157.1, from coordinate 445,570,325 downwards.
GGTGATGGTCACTTTAGGAAAAGCTTGAAATATATTATTTTATAATAACATCATTTTTGGTTTATAATGGCTCAAAAATGATTAATTTAAAGGATAATTTGGGAATTGGTTGAAAAACTTTCATCCAATAGGTTTTATATAGGTTTAAGTCACCATATTAACCGTATATTTTTTATTTAGCTCTTAGTTAAAGGTTTTTTCATTTACCAAATCTCTTTGTATTTTTTTAATATATGATTAATAAAAATAAAATAACAAGCCATGAAAAAACCATGTGGTTCATTATTAATATATATTACATTATATTTGTCCTTTGGTGGAACCCTGGACTTTATGAATATTTAATCAATTATAAATGTAGTGATTGTTTTAATAACTCAATTATGTCCATTTTGACATTATTTAGAATTTTATTTTTTTGGAAGACATTAAAAATATATCACATCGAATAAAATTTATTAAACCAACCCAAACAGGTTATATTAACCTATAAAATTAGTTTACTTTATCATAATTCTCAATTTACATTTATTTGGATATTTATAATATCAATTTTGTTTATATTTCATTATAAAGGTTATTACCACATCGCCATTGTGTCATTAATAAATAAAATTATTTAATTTCTAATTATTATAAATAAAATAAAATTATCTAAGACATATTTTTATATTTTTAATTAATATTTATAATCTAATTTATATTGTGTGTAACCCTATATTAATAATAGTTCGGTTATTAAACTGTGAATTTAACTCTTTTAACTCTTCTTTAAATAAAATAATAATAAATGTCTTAATATATTAAATGTGGACCACAAGAGTTAATATTTTATTCCTAAAGTTGTTTTCGGTCGAATTATACTTATACAATAGAATTAGGACATGTGTTAGGGTAATTATTATATCATTTTTACCCTTAATTAACCTATTTACTTTTAACCGTGGTAAATAAATGTCCAAAGTTACTATTCACCAAATACTATTTTCACCATATTGACCCACATTTTACATACTAATTTTAAATTTGTCTCTAATATTTTTGAGATTCATCTCATAGATGCGGTAAAATTATGTTTTCAGCAATTTTACAAATGCTCCAAGGAGGTGGGTAAACGACAGTAAAATGTTTAATAAAATTTTTATATATCTAAACATATTATAAAATGACTCCAATGGATTACATAGAACTTTTATAGGTATTATGTATCTATTTTGACCAAAAATAAGTTTAAATAAAATAAATTATTATTTAAATAAAAAGTTTGTTTTAACAAGTAACGTAGTATCTTTCACTATTCCTAAAAAATTGGATGTTTTCAGAAAAATTCCAAAAAACTACCCTAAGATAATTTTGATATTAAAAATTAAAAAATTAAGTACATTTTGAAAAATTATGTTTATAAAATTTCAAAAACTGGTTATTACTATTCAAAACAACTAGTTTTATTGGGTGCGGTATGTTGGAATCTCTACGTTGCATAAAATGAAAGCTATTGCATTATTCAAAGGGAAACGTACCATAGAATCTTGGGGTTTTACACTAATGTAATTCCCCCATTTTGATTTTTCATATTTTCTACATACATTTTCAATCTTCTATCATATTCAATAATTGGGTGAATGAGATCATCAGAAGTAATATTTTTCATCCTTCTAGTATCATCTAATGTCATTATCTTATATTACCATTCCTTATACATGATATCTATAATATATTCAAATAATATTTAATTTGTTAATTGCATTTCTAAATTATAATGTAAACTATTTACAATAATCATAAATCATTGGTGAATCTAGACTACTAATTCTTCAGGTGGAAATAAAAATCTTGATAGTCATCTCTAAACATAGTCTTCTTATTTCAATAACATTCAATGTTCCAAAGTTATTAACCTATAATTTAGTTTATATATTATTATATTCTTCACCTAAAATAATTAGGCTAAAGATAATTATTGTCTTAGAACAACATACATTATTATTTCCTCTATAATTATGTTGAAATTATTTCTTTTTCTAATTTGTCAAGGTATAAAATTACACCACTGGAATCATATAGTCTCTTATTAGAATTAAAATATAATAAAAACCAATATTAATAACCAAAGTCTCTATTTTATGTCTATATTATTCATAATCCTTCCCATAAAAAATATTTTTTCTACTGTGATTCAGATTTTCATGTTTATAAACATTCAATCCTACCATCTCATCAAACATAAAAAATCATTTCTAAAAAGAAATTTATCGAATTTTTTTATAAGGAAGCATTTTAAAAAATAATAACTACAACTTATAGAAGAAAAAAATATATAATACTCATTAAGTATAGTAATATAACCTTTTTTAATACCAATTTGTGAAATATAAGTTTATTCAATAGCTACAAGGTGTGAATTATAGATTCAAAATTCAATCTAAAAAAATAAACATAACCTATTATTTCAAAAATATCAGACTCGGCCTTTTCAAATGATCATAGTATTGTAATAAGATCTAGTAACCCTTCGATATATCATAATTTTATCTGTCTCACAATGAAATCAATTTGTTTGAATTTTAAGTAAAAAACAATCTTTATAATATTAATTAATAGTGAAATATTTAACTTCTATAAATAATTTAAACAAAATTCCTATACTTGTAGGAATGAATTAAAATATTAATACAATTATTTACTCTTTAAACATAACAGTTAATGAATTAATAAATACAATCATAAGATATCCAAAATTTCAAAACCCATTGTGATGGTTTGTATTTCCTTACTAGGAAATCCCCCCATAAAAAGAGAAATATATTTCTTTATTCACATCATGATAAAAACTCGATATAATAATTAGATTTATTCTCAATTTGTTGATCTGTATCTCTTTCTTCCATGATGCGGATTTCCCCGATCAAGTGGATCAAAATATTATATCTTCTTATACACAGAATCCCTCAATCAATACCAATACAAGACACAATGAATAAAAAAGAGAAGTGTTATAAAGAAATTTAAATCCCCTAATGGATTCCATAGATCTTCAACACTGATAAATTACAATTAATTTATATTGAGATATTAAAGCTGGGAGAAAACATAAATGATTTGAGATTTGAATTAACCATGTACCATTTCATCATATGACCTTCTATTTATGATAAATAAACAAATAGTCATATTTTTGAGTTATTTGAAAAGACCTTCGATTTATTTATCATTGAAAACTCATAGTGATATACATTTGTATCTTGACAGCTTAGCTTGAACTGTATTTCATTTCACAGACTTCATTTTATATTGTACCATTACAATGATATTTTCTATTCCGAATGATAGATATAATTATAATCACTCCAATTATAAACATTGGATTATCATATAGAATTCAATATTTAATTTAAATAAAATAAATTAAAAAATGATTAGTCTGATGTATTGGTACCTATTTTAGTTTGATAGGTATGAATCATGTATTTCAAATAGATATGACAATGGTCTAACCACAGGTTGGAACATTAGTTAGTTCAATATATCTAACACACCTTCAGTCGGATGGTTCATTTTTGGTATTAAATTTTTATATTAATTTTACATTAGTTATATTTTTATGTCAGGCATAGAAATTTGTTTTCCAAAAATACATTCTAATATAATTGGGAAGTTTATTTTTTGAAAGATAGTTACTTATTAATGTTTTTTTTATTCCCAAAACAAAGGAAAGGAAAACTAAAAATTAAAACTTTATACACAATAGTGAATATAATATTAACTCAACCGGTCATGAAAATATATATTCACTCAACCAACCATTTTTCCCCAATTTCAGAAATCTAACCCTTCTTTTGGATTATAATTTGAACTACACTGAATCATTTTTAATTGTATGAAGTCATCCTACGCTGAGGCATATTTTCACACTTCTTTTTACAATTCAAAAAATATTTTATATTTCTTTCTATGTTTTCACATTCATATTTTATTTTTTTCAAATAATTGTATGGGTGTTTCTAAAATCACACATATCTAGTTTCTTAATGTATGAGATAAAGTAAGAAACACAATATCACTTAGTTTCACATCAGAAAAAATGTTTTTATATTCCAAATAGGTAAAAAATAGCCTCACATTTGGATTCCCACATGGATAAATCATTAAATGGTACAATTATTAATTTTTAAACCCCCCGTATTGATGGGAATTAGAGACCAAATGTGTCCTAGAGTTATCCCTCAGTCTCTCATGATTCCATTAATATCAAAAGATAAACATCACACATTCCTACTATAATCTTACCTGTGTGTTCCTTGTGTTCAATATTACAGACCTATGAACACGATATTACTATCCTTATAACCATCCATTCAATGTTGGATTCAAAATATGATCTTGGCTACCAACAATTACCCCAATGCATAAATGTATGTGTTGTCTTCTATATATATTTTTCATAAAAACACCACAAACATTTCACTTATAAAATATCAATTAAAACCAAATTCATAAAAATAACGTCCTATATTTATTCTAAATTTCATTTAGTATACTTTCAAAATTAATAAATTTTATATTCATCTCATAAACCATTGATGGGTTTTCTATTAAATATTCAATATACTTTTCTTACAATAATATTGTTAAACTTATATGTGAAAAAATATCCAAAATTTTAAACATATTATTCTAGATTGTGATTTCCAATAAACATATAATTAATAAAACAATTTTTTTGTTCTTTTTCCAATTTTCAATATCATTCATTCCAATTCCTCTTAAAAAGTATTGACATTATTTGAAATTAAATACCACTCACACAAAGCATTCAAAAAATACCCTTTTTTATTTCATGGATATAAATTTTAAACGATATGAAAATATGTGTTATTCCATTTATTCCTTCTCTCAACCCTAATAATAAGTATTTAATATTTGTTTATATTCCATCTATTGAAATGTAATACAAATAACATTGGAAATTGATGTCAATTAAATCTAAAAAATGTGATCTCACTCATTCCACCCTAGTTGTGATTAATCTGTTATTGAAGTGGAAAAAAGGCGGTTTGATCTATAAAAATATGTTGTACCGTATAAAATAAAATGACACCAATTGAAATGAGAAAATATTAACCACTATTAATAAGGGTAAAAAAAAATTCTTGGTAGAAAAAATTGATGATACCAACTAAGATATAAATTTATTAGAGGATATGTCTCTTATAATTTCCTATACTTACTTCGACCAACATGTGAAAATGTTGAAAGTAAAAATAGAATGATTATTGAAATCTCTAGTCCATTTTGAAAACAATTATTTTTTGGTCATTTATTTAAATTAATTTATGACCCTCAAAATTTGAATTTAATTCTTAGTTACCATAGAATATAGAGCAGTGAAGACATACCTTGTTAATAAAAATCCTTAAATAACATTCCTAAAAAATTATATTTGTATGAAATAAAAATTATGTTAATTTATTATTAATTATTCAAATGTCTCTCCTCAAAGAGACACTAAAATCAAATTAATTTGGATTTATAAATTTTAAAAGTACTCATATTCATCAAATATTATTCAATGATTATATTTTATTTTAGAATACCAAAAAATAATTAAATCAAAGATTGTTGCTTCTTAATTTTTACAATCCATATTTGGGAATCATTATCCACATCTTAGTCCCCCCTTGAGACATTTAAACACCTTCAATTACTTAAATTATAACTTCATATAACAAAAATAGAGTATATGGGAATAATTTGGATCCTCAACATGAAAAAAAATGTTTAAAGGATTTTATTTACCGACATTATCTACTCTTTAAGCTTCTACATATATTTTTCAAAACATATTTATATTTTGAATGTTTAGATCTTCACACATATTCCATTACACTACATGATATGTTTCTTATAAAATCACATGCACCTCAATTTTAATTTTAATCTTTTTTATGAACTTGTCTTCTAATAGAAATTTCGTCAAACAATATCATGCATTTCTTCTAACATTATTGAAAATATCACAAAAAAATTCTTCAACATTAATGTTTTAATTTGTGAAAAACACTCAAGAAATTTGGGATCTCTATTTGAAATATTTTCAATGCTTGTTTCATTGCATTTTTCTTGTGCCTCTAAAAACATTATTTCCCTTTTGAAATTTTATGGCCAAATTCGCAAAATTTTATTTGGTATTATGGAAGATTGTTTATATGCCGCTTTTGGCTTCACACAACTTATTTTTTTTCATATATATTCATTGATATTTAAAACTATTTTTATGAAATTGATTAACTATATTTGAACATGATATTTACTACATTTATTATCCAGTTAAATATTACCCTAATTTTGAAACTGCTTGAAATAATCATATTAAAAAACATCTTCAGATTACATCCCTAGGATAACTATTTTTTTCACAAATTTTAAGGGTATTAAGTTATAATTTTCTTTTTTATATATGATTATATTTTCTTGCACCACATATATGACCAAAACCATTTTAAACATCGAAAAAATCTCCCACTTATTGGAATCTATTTGCAGAACTCTTTTTTAATTTTTTCATATGTGGATGTTTTTTCTTCTCTATCTTGCTCACCCTTGAAATGGTATATCATTTTAATTCATTATTTAATTTATTATAGGAATAATAATATTTATATAACCAAAACTATTACATTACCTACATTCTCTAAAAAATCCCAATCATTTTTTCAAAACTTCTTGTTGTCCATGTTTTATGGTAAGAAAATTTTGGACTTTCCTCATCATGAGTTCAGTGATTATTGGGGAACCAACACCTACACTCCTTTTATAAACCATAAACACATTTCTATTATCCTATTTATTTTTCTTATTAATACTAGTACCTATTTTTTATTTCAACTATAACAAGATATATAAAAAAATCTAGAAAATAAATTAAAAATTCTTATTGATTTTGAATTCTTCTTTTGGAATCATTTTGAATGAAATATTAATGTTATATAGATATTGTTGAAACTTAATAGTGGTAATTTTCCATTATATTTACCCTTAGAAAAGTATCTATTATAACTAATTTTCATCTCTCAATTTAAAGTCTCTATCTTATTTATTTCAAGGTTGGATAGTTTTACATATAATGTTAGACATATTATATTGAGTATGTTCTTCTGATCTTAAATCAATTTCACCTTATAATCCTAATATTTTCATTACCAATTAACCTATTCAACTTGATTTTTTTCTCTTATAGTGGTGTGTTTAGTTAAGTCATATTATTATATATTACAAGTAATTTAACATACTTGTCATAAATTCTATTTTTCATATTGGATTATAATGCATGGATCTTTTTCTCAAATTCATTAGTGGAATTATCCTACTCAGGGATTTTTTTGAGAATAATCTGTTAAAATTAGGAGAACTAATCTTTATTCTCTAAATCTAATTCATCAAAGGATCTAAAATACATAAATATATTTTTAAAGTTAAATACTATTTCTTCCAAATCTTAATCCATATTGGTTTCCTCTCCCTCAAGAAAGGTAATCTCATCCTATAATATTTCAAGTATATAATGGATTGTAATTACTAATTAATTAGTTAAACAAAGAATCAGGTATTTTAATTAATCAAAAAAACATTTTATCATATATGATATATTCTACATGGGATTTCTATTTATTTATCATTTTGATAGTAACATTTAAAAAACTTTTGAAATATTATGGGCTTTGATTATATTGAATTTAAAGGGTTTTCTGTTATTTTTGTTATTATAAAAACCACCTATTCATATCCTATAAATTTAGATCTATCATCTTCATATATTAATGTTACTAAACTATATTATTATTATTTTAGAGGGACATAAAAAATGATTTGAAAAATTAAAAATATATGTATGTTTCATTTTATCTGAAAAATATTTATTTATATTATTATTCATGTCATCTTTTATATTTTTCAAGAGGGATTATTTTTTACTCTATTGTTCTATTTGGGTCTCTCATTTGGGAGTACTTATACTCAACCTTTTCTCATTGTCCTTATATCTTATATGGGATTCCATGGGGTTCATTGATCCATCTACCTCTCATGATTGTTAATGGAATTTGATCACCCAAATCAAATGAATCATGGGTGTTCCTATGGGTTTTTATCAGTGATTTATATCCCATTCCTTAATTACAATTTCCAAATGAAGCATTTACCTCTCTTGATCGATTTTGTTACATATTTTTGGGTTTTCAAACCATCCCCTAATGCTCCTCCATCCATATGTCTTACACAAATTTTGTGCCTGATTCAACCATTATAAAAACTATTTAATTATATTTAATCCCTCATCCCTCATCACATCATCCAATGTTCTAATATTCATAGGAACATGATATTATCATTTAATTATTTTGTTCATCCAGATTTCATTTGAATCCCTTTTAGATAGAAATATAATCACCCTTTAGTTCCTTTCTTCAATAGTACCACATCTCTTTCTTATTCTACTGTATCACAGTACTGGAGTGTTCATAATAATAAAAACCATTGGATAAATAGAATTCCATTTCATAAGATTATATTGAATAGTGTTAATCATCCCATATGAATATCTACCATTTCATATTCATATTGTATGCCTAGGATTGTAAGGATTAGTTAGTTCATCGATTCTTTATGGACGTCTTATTCTTCTTTCTAGATCTGTGTTGGGGTTTTAATCCATTAGTTTGTACTTACTGGTGGTGAATATTACCATCCTTCTCTCTGGTTCAATATATGTCTTAAAGTTGAAATGATTTATTGCATAGATATTTTTCTTAGACCATGATTATTTATTTATTTTTATCATTTTCTATTGTTTGATTTTTTTCCATTATTTTTCATAATAATGTAATGATGGTTGGTGTGTTCATTTGATGGAGTAAGAAAAATTTCTTCTAAAACATGGAAATACTTGTGTCATTGTTGTATTTACAACATTTAGTTATCTATTTTTCTCATTCCGTATTTTGTCTCACATATGATTATGTTTTAGTCTTATTCCAGATTTAAAATTATCAAACCGATTACTTTATTCCTATTTATTAGCATCATTCTACCTTCATTAGATCATTTTTACCCCTAATAGTTTTTATCAGATCCCGTAATCTGTTTAATGAGTTTATCTATTTTTTTTAACATGAAATTTATGATGTTGAGAATGATTATAGTTTTTGAAGAGTAAAAATGTGTGTGATGTTTTTTCTAAAATGGGATAGTTGATTAATTTAAAAGGACTCATAATCTTATAGTGATTAGTTATACGGATGGTCATTCAAATACAGCTTATGTTGATGTAAAACACAATATTTTAGAAAAATCCCACTATAAAATAAACTTAACCCTAAGAGACATTTATTTCTAAACATTATCACATTGAATTATTTATAAATTCATTATTCCTAAACTAGAACATTTATATATGACTATTAAATTAGTTTAAAATTTATATAATATAATCAAGAAATAAACTTTTAAAATGACCTCAAATTTATCTATACAAGTTTTTATTGATGATTTCAATTCAACAATTTAATATTTCTCTAATATAGATGTTGAAGTTAATAATGAAGAATTATCTTTCATTCTTCTAAAATCACAGTATTATTTATTTCATCCAGTAAATGATACTATAATTTATAGATCTTTATATTATTACATTAGAATAGGTTAAGTCTTTAGTGCCTTCTGGCAATCATCAAACACATGGTTTGAAGGATAAAGCTATTTGAATAAAGAGTGAGCCTCAATTAATGTATGTTATGGATTAGTTTAAAAATTATAATAAAATTGGAATAATATTACTTGTTTTAATAAGAAATAGTATATTGAGTGTGGAAAGACGATCCATATTAAAATATACTTTTAATGTTTGAAAAAAATGATATTGGGGCCTAAAAAAATATGTTTTTCTCTAGGATCACCAGATTCAGTGTTATTTAGTTCCATTTATTATACCTATATCAGATATAGGTATACTTCTTAGGTATTCTCTATCCTATTATTCTTTTAATAGACCTAATTTTTTTAGGGGAACCCAATTGAAATATATGGTGTGTTTGGGCTAGTATAAGTAGTTCTGTCTTAGGTTGGAAAATTTATCGAGTCATTTATCAATTTAATTGTTGTTGTGTTGTCTACTACCTCTTAATGTTACATTATATTGGTCTTCTTTTTTGGTTGAGTTTTCACATCCTCTATAATTTTCCTTTGAAAGAAGGTTGTCTATTTACAGGTCCTGAGATTCATGGAAGTATCTTCAACCTCTGATAAAGATTCAGGTAGTGTATTGGTATGTTATAAAAAATGTTTTTATTTATTTTAATAAATTTACATGTTAGATAGATTGATATCAGTAGATGAGTAGGTATTTCCTGTCTGTATACCACCTTGGACTATGATAATAGTATCCATGCTTTATAGCTATTGTAGACATAAGTCTATTTTTTAATAAAAATCATCCTAAAACTACAGATAGGCTATAAGAACCTTAAAATAAAAACATCTATTGGTTTCTATTTAAATTATAAATAGATGGGATTTTTCAAAATTTGGTTACAAAATTAAAAATCATGATTTCATTTATTTTCATTTCATAATTTTTTTTTTCCATCATCATCCAAATTTAACATCCATTTTCCTATTTCCCTTGTTTAATTTACATGGTCCTCTCATTTGGGATTCCTCCAACTATAAATTTTTATCATAATACATTATTTTTAGTGTACTTACAATGGGTTTTTAGATCCCTCAACCTATTTTTCAAACTGAGGGACCTTAATCGGCCAGAATAAACGACTCCATAGTGATCCTTTTTTTCTCAGTTATTTCCTTCACAAGCATAGATTATAGATTCCTCCTACTATGATAACATCCCATACTAGATTTTATCTACTTTTAGTGTTCATGAAACTTCTACTCATTATTATTTATCCTTGTGTCGACCACGACTGTCAAACCTTCGGCAACCGTCACCTCGCTGCTTTCACTAAATTTCATGACTTGATCATCATCACTTCATTAGAGGTTCTAATATATAGATGAACTTTATATATTAACATTATTAAGTGGTTTATATATATATAATTAAACATTCATTTTAGAGATAAAACTCATCACCCTATGGAACCATTATTCGATAGGATCATAGCTCTTCTATTTTTTGGTGTGTCACTCAAGTAGAGAGTTTGTCTATGGAAAAACCAATTGATGACAATAATCACCTTGAAGAATACATTACCGACCAGTGTTGATCTTAACATATAAATATATACCCCTAATATTTCATGGTTTATGTCTTTTATTGTAATTCTTCATTACATCTTCTTCATTTCATTCTAATATACATATTATTTCATGGTTTGTGTTAGGGTTAGTGTGCCTGAGACAATCCTTCATGGAGTTAAATGCTACCATCCATATATTGTGTTCACTATGAGTCTCATAGTACCAAGGATCTCATGCATCAATAGTTCTCTTAGTCTTTTTGTGTTTTTTGTATTACTTTTTTTGTATGTCATAGTTTTTTATTGTTTTTCAAAATTATATAATGATAGTGGGCATGTTATTGCCAGGTATTATGACCAAACATATATAAAGCACAAAATAATTATTAGAATATTTTATTTCATACATTTTCATTCCATTTTTTATCATTCTTGGTTATGTAAATCCCCCCTAAATATTTTATTTTATTCCGTTCAACATCAATAATTTAATCCATATCATCCCTTCAATTAGCCTTGAGCTACCTCCATTGGATCTATTCTGGCCCCCATTAAGGGACATACTCTTCAATAATCTATTATATTTATTATTAATATTTATCATAATCAATTTAGAAACATAAATTTGATCATAAATTGATACCCTTCATCAAAACTACTCATAAATTTTTAATCAAGAAAGAAAATTTCAAATATTCAATGGGAACTAATATTAATCCATAGAATCCAATTATATGTATAATGAGATCTGATAATAATTGAAGTGATTTATTTTGGATCTAAACCACATTTACGGAGGGGAAAATTGTTATTAGTAAATTTTAATCCATTTTATACATTGAACAATTTATTTCTTTTCTTTTTCCTTGGTCACTGGTTAAAGTGAAGGGGTCTATTTTTTTACTCTTCTCACTTTCAGTCTTTCTCAATGAAAAACCAAATGAAAAAATAAATAGGAATAATAATTTTCAAGATTCACCTCTTAGTATATGAATTCTAAACATGATTAAATTTTTTAAAATAAGAGGTCACACAACCTACTAGTAAAACAATATAGGATTTACACTTTTGTTTCATAATATTATAAAGTGTGTCTGATGAACACATGTTTCGTGTATCTTACACTTTTTTGCATCTTATACCATTTAATGGAATAAAAGGGAACCTATAAGATATTTTGAAACTAATTTTTAATAATACCATGTTGTATATGTGTTTCCTATTTACTTATTATTTTTCCACTAAATATAATTGAGTATATTATTTTATTTGAATAAAAAATTGTTTATACAATCTATTATTTTTATTTATAGTAGCAAAAAAATATATTATAACTTCCCCTTAATATTATATCATATGAGAAATAAAATTCATAAAATTGTCATATTTATATCCTTTTTCATTTTTATTCTCTTCTCTTCTTATTCATTGAATTTGATATGCACTAGTATAACTTTTTTGTCTTTGACTCACATAATGTATGAGAATGATAAAAACATGGTATGATCATTTAAATTGACAACAAAATATTCATTCAGGACTAAAATTTTTTCTATTGAAAATTAATTTTCCACCTGAAAAATTTTACATGATATTAATAATTGAACTTTCATTAACATTATATTATATTTCTAAATAATTCTTGTATTTACAAAAAACCTAAAAATACATCTAATTAAAATTTTCAAAATTATCAAATCTATAATTCACAGTAAATTTCATATGAAACCACTTCCATAACTATACTGAATTTCATATACACATGAAAAATTAAAATGTATTATTCATATTCCTTCATACCTATAGTGATTCTATCATTCCATAATATTTCATTTATTAAATGTTATTTATAAATATTCATGCATCCACCATGGTCATTTGTAGAATCAATGTCATTCACAGCTTTATATCATCTTCAAAAATACATATTTATATATCATCATATAATTATCTGAATTATAATATATATTATTTAAATACTTATTTTTATTGAATAAAAAAAACACTTATCATTTTATGATTAAATGATCTCGTATTGATCTGTTTTTTATTCTAATGTACATCAAAACCTACTCCCCACATTCCTGAAATTTTCAAAATACATTTATAATTCATTATGATACATGGTTAATCTACATTTGGGTTATATTGACTTGATTTCTTCATATATTATCCTAAAAAATAATTCACATACAACCAAAGATGATTTGAGATCATAGATCATGAACTTTTCTACTTCATTGAGATACATTCCTTGAGGAAAGCCGACCATTTTCCTTTTACATATTCATAGATAATATGATCTTTACATTATTGTCACAAAAGAACTATGAATCTAAAATTATATTGACACATCTCTAAAATATCTTTTTGCAATTGGATTAATCCCTTATGATTGCCATTGAAATTTCTGAATACTATTATGTTGGATGTGAAAAAATAATGTATAACTATATTCTAATAGTTGGATTTCATTTTTACATTTATATATATAGTATATAATTCTTAATAAATTTATAAATTATTATACTCTACTATATCATCCTTGATGATGATCATGAGGTCAGACAATCTACCATGCATTCTAGGGATAGTCATCATACATTATGTATCTATCCATTACACACCCTACTTTATGAAAACCACATTCACTCATCAAACCATTTGTTCCCATAGTAAATTATCTAACTCTTCATGTGGTCAATCATTTACTGTATGGTAAATTATCATTTCTTGTGGTTGATCATCCTACCATGATTCCCCCAATCACTCGACTTATTCTACATCATGTGATTTTATTCTTCCTTCAAATGTTTTCATTCGTATTTAATTAATGTATTATCTTGGAGTTTCTGATATCATTAAACTCCAATTTCTCTATTTAAGAGAGAAACAAAACAAATTCTCACAAGTCATGTACCATATTCTATGTAAATATATTTTTAATGGATGAAAATTAACTACCCATTATGAGTCTCATTTTGAATTCTCATTTGAATAGACTCTTCTTAATATAACATGTTTCTCTAGTGTTATTCATTCAAGACCACATAGGTAAATGTGTTCTTCCTCTACCTCCCATGTCTCCCCAAACATTATTGGATAATCTCTACATGTATACCCAATATTTCTACCTATGTTAAACCTATGTATTCTATGACTGAGCTATATTCATGCTCTACTTCTCTTTATAGAAAACCCCTCAGTGATTGTTTTTACCATTGAGATCAGGTGTCCACATGATTTCCTTACCATTAATTATATGTGATGGCATGAGTTTTTATATTTTTTAAAAACATTCCTAACAATTCCATTATAAAATAATAATGAAAAATAAATCCATAAAAAATCCACCAAATACTAATATTTTATTTTATTTTACCTTATAATTTCACCCATTTTTTAATTCTTCACATATACCATGGGTAGGACTCCGATAAAATCAACAATAATTATTTAATTTAAAAGTATTTCTAAACATAAAATTTAAAAAATCTACACAAATAGAAATATAGAATTATAATATGATCCCTCTAATATATATGAAAAAACTAAAAAATTCATTTGATATTCTTCTAACTTTCAGAATCATTAATTTTTGTTAACATTAAACATTATTATAATTCATTAAAAATAACTACTAATTATTAAATTTTTTCCAAATTCTCATCCATATATCCAACAAAATATAATAAGAGAATCATCTCACTGTGATTAATGATGAACTGCATAAATCCCTATATTCGCTGAAACTAGCACCTAGAATACTAAGATAATTGTTTAATGATTTTTAGAGAATCTATATATACAACTAAAGGAGTTCTCATTTATATTATCAACTATGTAGGTGATGAAACAAGAGCAGAATCATAATAGGTCAAGACATATTATGTTGTTTGAGGTGGTTCTTAATTTAAAAAATAGCATTAACTTAAAAAATCAATTTATATAAAGATTTACAAGATTTTAAATGTAATAAATTTTAATTTTTTCAGTATTTACAAATAAAAATTTAATAAATCAATTTTTCGGGAAATAAGATATAAAATTAAATCAAAGTACATTATGATTCAATATTTATCTTAAAATATAAATCCAAAAAAATTTACTAGTTTAATAAACAATTAAATATTGTATTTCCGATATTATTAAAATCATATGTTAAATAATCAATAAGGATTAGTATAAAAAAAATTAGATATCAAGATGATACAAATAAAAAAGGATTTAATAAATTAATTTACATGATAAATTAAGTAATCATTCTTTTAATCTGGATTCTATATATTTTAAATGAATTATACAATCATGATTAAATAAAAGTTAATTATAAATGAATAAACCATGTTAATTGTTGAAAGAAACATCAAAAATTAATTTGATTTATTATTTATATAGTAATTAAAAAACATTAAATAAAATTAAAATACAAGTAAACGTGATAAAAATATTAATGTAATCTAATAAATTCTATAAAATCCCAATATTAAATAGTTATCCTAAAATTATAAAGATTAAATTATATATATTTATCAAAAATTATAAATAGGATTCAATCACTAGGCAAGCTAAATATATCTTATTATATCAAAATGGATGAATTTGTGTCTCCTCAACACATAATGCTTTTTATCTTCAATTTAAAATGTTGTTAATAAAAAATAATTTATCATGGTGGGGTTATAAATTATATTTTTTTTAGTTTTTATATCTCATAAGGTAATATTTGATTATTTAATACTTAATATGAAAACATTTTCCTTTTTATTTTATAAAAATAACATCACATAAAATATATCAATCATTATCAATAGAATATTATTGAATATTAACATATCTCTCTAATTACCTTAGTTATATTACAACATACACCACAATAATTTATCCTTCTTCCATATTATTGGGATTAATCCAACCATGCTTTTGTTAAAGTTCACAAAGGAATGTTTTCTTCATTATATCAATAATGTCTTCTAAACTATTCTAATTTAAAATTAAATATCTAATACTTATTAAATCATTATAAATTGATATAATTATATAAGTTAATTCTCATTTAAAATGAAAATTAATATCTCTATTATTCTATATAAAAAATGTAGACCTTAAATTTAATTCCTTTTAATTTTTAGATATAGTATCCTAAAAATTGAACTAATTTTGAATCATGGGATCGACAATTTTGGATCTCTATAAAACTTTTATAATAAATCTATATATATAATTAACTCTTAGGGGTAATAAAACTATTTTATTTCTACATCCCATAATTCTTCTAAACCCCGATACCCCCTTCTACTACTCCATTATTCAATGTTTTAAAAAATAAATCTAATCATTTCATTAATTTGAAATTCTTTCATCCCATATATGATGCATAATTTATTAGTATGTCTGTATATTAATTGGTTAATAATGGTACCCCCTTACTGAAAATTAATTGCATCGTCATTTACTTCATATAGTAATAGTAATATATTTAGAGAAATTTATCATTTATGCTATTATGTTTGGATTTGTGGATTATTCCACTGTAATTTATTTTACATTGAAAGATTCTATTAATAATTAATTTCATATACCTATTACTCTGTGAGATATTCTTTTCCCCTTGGATAAAAATTATTCCCATGTAAATTAATCACTTCCCGTTGTGGTGAGATTCACGTTACATACAATTAATAATTAATAATGAAAAAATGTTCCCATATACTCCTAATAAAATTCGAAACTATATCGATTTATAAGAATTAATTTCTCTCAATTGTAGTTTTCAATTTTTAGAGGGAGGTGAAAATTTTCATGGAATCCATTACTGTATAAAAAAATGATTTTATAACTATTTTTTATAAATTTTAACCGAGAGAACCAATTTAATGATTTCATAAAAAATATAAAAATTCCTTGAAAATAAAAAAAAATATTTCTTACATAGTAAAACAGTTTAATAGAATCATTGACATAAAATAAAATCAATTTAGGAGTATGAAATCTTCAAGATTCATAATAATTCAACAAAAGACCAGTTACAATCAAACTAATAAACATTAAACACATTAAAAAATTAACCTCATGAAATGAACATGAAATAATTAATGTTTTTAAATAATTAAATAACTAAATAATTAATTTAATAATATTAGAAGTAACGATAAAATAAATCATCCATAGTATAGTTACTCAATAAATAAATAGTGAAATTAACAAATAGAAATAGATATTTACATTCATGGTTAAATTATATTTCAGGTTTAAAATGAAAAATAAGAGGGGACTTAATTGGATAAAACATAAAAAATTAAATAAAACTAGTGAATATATATAATGGTTTTGTTCATAGTAAACCGATAATTCACAATCAACATGATATTGAGATATTAGTATATAATTTCACCCCATTTAGACTTTCATACATAAATTAAAAAATAACATAATCAACATGTAAATGGATTAAAGAATATAAAAGGATTAAGAAAAGAGAATTTAATCCACAATATGAGAGCTTGGTCACACCTCTATCAATGCTCATGTATGTCAATTGTTTTTCATAATCATCATTCAGTAAATATTTCATATTCATAATGGTCCGTCTAGTTAATGTTACGACCATTTACTCAATTTTTGAAGTGTTTTCACATTTTCACTCAAATAGATCATTTTAACTAGTAGAGTATGAATTTTAATACTAAATTTGAATAGTATAAATAAATTTAATTCATGAAATTAATAAAAAAATAAATGTTAGAAATAAATATTGTTATTGATGATGTAATAAAAGTTCAACAACAAAAAATAATATTAAAATTAAATCGTTCATCATACACTATGTCAATAATGTAGTAAAAAAGAAATACTTGGATAAAAAATTATGTTTTTCAGTGAATTTATCTATATTTATGTGTATGGTACATCACATTATTATACTGAAAAATAAGAGAGGATTCCATGGTATGCAGACTTTGAGAAAGAAACTAAATAAGTTCTTTAATGGTAGCTACCTCGATGAACTAGGAACTCATGGTTAAACTATGATAATGATATTAGTATATACATATAGAATATATGGAATCTTATATTAAAGTGTTAAAACATCATATAAAATTTACATGGAATAAAAAAAATGAACATGAAAACTATATTGAGACCCAGTGACTAGGTCTTGGTTTACCCTCTATCAATGATCCCCTGATTGAGAATTATTCATCATCATAATTGAGTTGATAATACTTTTTCATATTGTTTAATTTTATATGGGAAGATGTAATCCCCATGAATATAGGAAGGTACAACTATTTATAATATAGATAGTCATACCAAATAGTGGATCATGAATTGTATGCAAAGAACCATGAATTTAAAAACAATATTTCCAATTTATATCAATCATTCATTATCCACTTCTAAAGGATCAGCCTCCTAAATCACATTATATCTTCTATCTCATAATTTACCATATAACTAAACTATTAATACAATCACGTCAATAAAAAATAGTATTATCCCACTGATGAAAAAATTGTTCTTGTTGATATCCTAGGAATTATCATTTGTTTCAAAGAAGTTACATATGTAACAAATAATAGGAACCAAATGAATGAGGATATATATCAGATGGAACATGAATTGGGATAAGGTATTCAAAACCAAAGTCATCTGGTGGTAAGTGATAACCTAGTAATGGTAAATCAAGGTTCATTATAAACATCATTCTGAACATGTATTATAAGGAATCAAATAGAGGTGGATCCCGAAACATGAGATAAAGTTGATCGATGAATCATATAATGGTTGGTGAGAGGATTATATAGTCCCCAATATAGAACACATGTATAAGGTAAAATAATTAAACTAATGGAATCAAACCAAGGTAATCTCGCACAAAATTTTGTACATATATGTAATAGTAAATAATTGGACACCATCCTAAATAGGATGCCGACGCACTTGTAATATAACAATAGAAATATAAAAAATTAAATTTATTCCAATTTAATTAAATAATTTCATTTAATTAACTATATCATAGAATGTAAATTAAGAAATCCCCTAACATCGATATTAAATGTATAAGCATTTTAATATAAAAACAATACATATATTTTAAAATAATATAAACCTTCAAAATTTAATTCTAAAATCCACAAAATTAATGAAAACCCTAAACCAACTCATTATAACATATGATCGAAAAAATAATCTTGTCATAATTGTGTCGATTTACTAACCTTAGTCACACTATCGACATAATATTATATCTTCTTTTTACAATGTGACACATGTCTACATGAATAAATGAAAATTCTAATTTTCTTTTAATATTTTTTTGAATTTAAAATATTTCTATGTAAAAATGATAAACCAAAATGTACCTTCACTTACAAGTGTCATCCATTTATACAATTCTCTCAAGGTAGTACATATTAAATCACTTGTACTTGCACAATAGTAAAAATATAAATTTTTATCTCATCCTTCAAAAAAATGTAAATAATATCTCTATTTTATTACAATATAATATACCTTATTATTAAATTGTTCAAAAGAAACTGATTGTGAAAAAGGAATGATGCAATTATTATAAACACAAAAAACTAAAATAATAAAGAAAATATATACAAGAATCCAAAATGGATGGAAGAAAATTGATTTCTTCCTTAATTTAAAATCATTAGGACACGCTATCTAGCCACTAGATCGTTAAGAACAGTTTTTTTAAAAGGAAATAGTAATTAAAAAAAACATATGATTTAAAAAATCCTCCTATGTAAATTAATACCTTAAAACATGTAAAAAAAGAATTTATATAATAACCAGGTTCCCCTAAAAGTCATATATAACCTCGTATTCCTAAGGAATATCTCATAATCAGGAGAATTCTCAAATTATACTAGTGAAGAAAGTTACTAACCAATGAAATCCAATATTGTTCTAGAAAATTCAGATAATGAACTCATCCACCCTCATAGATAGACAGAACATCTAAACTCGACTATATCTATAACATGAGAAAATAACCCTCTCCAAGGATAAAAATTAGTTAAATCATAATAGTGATAATTTAAACGAATTATAAAAAGATAAATATGGTAGAACTACCAAAAAGTAATACCGAAATTGACCTTTATATCTCTAATCATATTATTACAACACCAATTTAAGCTGATCAACCTCATGTTTTCCCCTCTATCCCTATAATCCAAGACTCTAAGATTTGATACTCTTAAAGAAACATATAGTACCATATATGAAACATTAAATGGGTAAACATGTCAAATACACTCTTTCTAATAGTATATATATATATATTCCAGAGTTAAAATTAACCAAACATAGAAAAATAAACCATAATATATAATATGTAGAACATTATATCACTTTACCATAAAATATTTTGTTATAATTTTTTTAAAACACTACTAAACTCAAACTAGCCTTGATAGCAATTGTTATAGAGGGTTTCTGAATCTCATTGTATTATCATTTCATTAAGTGGACATGAAAAATCATTGATTAATGTTTTTCGACAAAACCACCTAATATGAAATCCAAATTTTTTTAATGTTCATTTTTTAAAATACTAATATGCGATAAATACAAATCATTTTACATTTAATTATATTATCCATGAATTCAAATTGAGTTAACTAGTGAGTAAATCATAAATATATTGGTATAATGAATAGAATAAACCATGAATTTATATTATTACATACCCTATCATAGATAACTATACATAATTATTATATAATTATTTTCATCACGATTTGATAATAATAAGATATGTTTGATGAAAATTATAAATAATGTGTTTGAAACATAAAAATACAGCATGAAACATGGGTGTTTCAAGAAATTATCATAATTAATAATAATTCAATAAATGAAATTATTATAACATATGTAGTATTCATTCAAATGAGTGTATAAAAAATGGTGGGATCATGTTGGATGATTTTTTTGGATGTTGAACAATGAATTTTCTATTTTTTTAATTTCTTTTCATTACAATAAATAAATTCACCTTTTTGGGTAGATGATCAGAAAAAAGAAGTACAAGACTTAGAAGATAATACAAAATATTATGAGGAAAATCAATTGGTTTCAGTTTTCTATCCCAGATATGTTTTTGGGAGAAAATGTTTTTCAGAATCATCATGGGGTTGAAATGTATTTTTTGATTTTAATGAAAAGTCATATCAGAGTTAGAATATCTCAATACAAAATATGATGATGAATTTTTTTTTATGTTTTCATCATCATTAGTTATTCAAAATCTCTAATCCAAGATTTCTTAATGAAACAATGATAAATGGCCTTGTAATTCAGATGATGATATTTAAATCTTGATGTTCTCAAAATATGGGAGAAGACATGATACATATAAGAGTTTGTTAATGAAAATAATGTATGTATAAAAATTCTTTCAATCACAGATCATTTGAAAAAAAAACGACATACACTACATTTTTTTGAATGTTGGGAATTATAATGTTTCTAAAGTCATAAGCATTGGTTAATTTTTTGATCAATTGATCCATCAGATGATTTGATTCTTTATATTATCATAATCCTCCAAACAAGTCAATATATGTGATCGAACATCAGTTGCAGATAATCTGGAAGAATGAATTCAATGATGAAATTACTCCATCGCACATGGTGTACCAATAATCCATAAGAAGAGTTAGGACACTTTATCCAGCAGACACATTGGTGGTATTAATAGTACATGAGATGGAAATTTGTATCAAAGTAAAATTTTAATTTTTTATATAGATTTTGGTGTTTTTGGTACCATTACACTGACTGAGATTAGTGACCGATCAGTTGGATGATAATCAACAATGTAGTCATCCATCTTAATTCTAAATTTTTTTTAAGTTTTTTACAATTTTTTTATATTACATTAGATCAAATTTGATATCAATACATCATATAGACAACATGGATCAATTCATTGAATATATGAGACACTAAAAATTCATAGGTTTTTGGAATTCAAGGGATGTGTCATTAGGATTTGTTGAACTATTGAATGAAAGGATAATTAATTTAATAATTTTTATGAATTGTTTCAAGGAATCATCAATGTAATTAGAATTTATACTGATGTTTAGGAGAATATTTTAATGTATAAAAACGTTTCAAAATGTTTATGGAAGATTGGTTTCGGTTGGTACCGAGCATTGAAATAATAAGTCATTAGTTTTTCAAATGTTTAGTTAGTTTAGATAAGTAGAATGAGTGTCTTCATTTTTATATATGTCTCATAAAGAATAATAATAATACAGAAATGACATATGTATCAGACTAAAGAATGATTTCATTTCTAACATCATGTGAAGTTGTAAATATATTTTTTATGTTATGAGATGAATCATGAAGTGTTGAGAAGCACTGAAGTACTAATTGACAATGTCTAAATTAAATTCCAATTCAAGAATCAAGAAAATTTATTGATAAGGAAATAGAATGTGGTTTACAACAAATTCTATTTTTAAAAAACTATAAATAGAATTTGATCTGAAACATAAATTATGATTAGAAGAAGATACTATTAACCTATGAAAGAAAAAGAAAGAGATCATGCTATTGGTTTTGAATCGACTAAAGATGTTTTAGGAAATGGGTTTCAAAAGTTAGTATTTATGATAGAAAGAAGAGGTTACCAAATCAGACTGAGTAATCAGACGGATGTTTTCGGGGAAATAAATAAGAATGTTAGAAATAATTTTGGACTACACTTGGAGACCTATTTTTAAGAATATAAAATAAAAAATGGGGGAAACAGAATGGACTATTAGAACAAGTTATCATATAAATTCAAGAATGGTTGTTCGTACCTACTTCTAGGTAGGAAAATGATGAAATGGTTTTTTAATTATAACATATTTGAAATTTTTTAAGGAATAACTTTGAAATATTTAGAACAAACTAGGGAAGTTTTGTTAACTTTTTACTAAATCCTACTTAAATAATTATTTCTAGACAAATCACATGAACTATTGTATTAATCATAGTACTACACAAGTTTAAGGGTATTTCCCACTTGTTTTATCCACACATAAAGATTGATTTTTTGTATATCTTGTTGCACCAGATTATTTTAAAACCTTTATGTGGACTAGATACTCTTATTTATTGCAATTCTTGTAAATACATGTGTTCATGTGGTCATGTGGATGTTTCTTCAGAAATGAGATAACTATTTAACATGAGGTGATATCTACTACTCTAGAAAGATAACACAAAATAAAAAAATAGCATATTTTCACCCCATCCCCCACTTAGTGATACATTGATCGTAGTTGGGTCTTTTCAATTGGTATTAGAGGTAATGTTCCCTTCATTAACTCTTTGCTGATATTTTTGAAGAGAATTTGTTATGATGAATTTTAATTATGTGAACATTATGGGTATTCCAATATTTTATATAATGAACTACCATATCTAGAATGAAAAAAGAATTTCATATCCTATGTTTCTAGGTATGATTTTATTTAAGCTTCAACAAAAATTTTTCTTCAACTCGATTAAATGTTTCATCATACATCTATGGAAAATATAATACATAAATTAAAGGAAGATCTAAAAATCATTTACACTCACCACTTTTTTTATCGTGACATCGTTATAGTGGACGTAATTACAACAAAGAAAGGTATATGGGAAATGATTAAAATTGTTATTATTGTAAAATAATTCTCAATTATGAAATCTTAAAAATATGTAGGCTAAATTATAAAGAACTCAAAATGGGTGACTTTTAAACTATTGGTGACTTTACTAGGTTTAATGAAATTTTTATCACCATAAGATGTCATGGTGGGAAGTTTGAAGATTCAACTCTTTCTGAAATGATTTTATAAATATTCCTCATAAGAAGGATGCAAAAGTTTTTTCTATTGATGATAGGGTTCCTAAAACTCAATCTCTGTATGACCATCATGGTACACTCATTACTTATGATATGATAAGGGTAAATGTTGTGAAAATCAAGGTTAAAATTAATATATAAATCACTTTCCAGGATTAAAAAAATCAAGGTGTAATATGATTCTTAAAGATAAAGAATGTGGAGATTCTAAATCTTAAATTGAGGTTAGTAACAATATTTATTAATTCATAGAATAGTTTCCTAATAATTTTAAAAGAGGTGGAGGTAAGTTTAAAGGGAAGATAAACCTAAACTGATTTAAATGTTGATTTATTGAGAACTTTATTTAGAATTTTCCCAACAGAAATAATGAAAATAATAGTGATGAAGATTATATAAATAAAACAAAATCATTGAAGAATCATGTTGAAAAATCTTAAAAATTTACCATTATAAAAGATTAAAATTACTCTAAATCAAAAAGTATAATATTTTTGTCAAAATATGATGAAGATATATATTTTGAAGATGAATTTGAAAAAATACTAATATTTATGGTGGAAATATTTCTATATAAAATGTTAATCATAGAGTGTTTGTAAGTAGTGGTTTTTAAGAAGAAGATTATATTGACCATGAATTTCACTTGACAAGATAGTTGGAAGAATTAATCTGAATGGTTTTATAACCCAAAAGGTAAATGGACAAGTTAAAGAAGGAAATTATTATAATAAAAATGAAAAATGTCTTCCTTATCTAAAAAATATGTATCTTGAGGATATTTAGGTTTTGAAGAAGTTTCTAGAAAAATAAAACAATCAGAATGAGTATCTTTATGTAATGTTTAATGAAAAATAGTATGATTTGGAACTTGTTCAAAAAAATATTTCTAACTATTATCAGGGAGTTACAAGTCTCAAGTACACTATTCCTATAGATGGGGAACGTTCTAGGAAGGATAACATGAAGATAATCTAAAATATTTACCTTAAATGGTTTAAAATAATGTTAAAGTTGTTCCCAAGAATAACAAAGCTTCAAAAATTATTTGTGTGGAAAAAACCAACAAAGATGCTAATTCAGAAGTTTCTAATAATTATGATTTTGAAACCTAAGGTTTTACTACTTATAATTCCAATAAATTTAAGATAGTATAAAATTGAAGAATAATATTATTATGAGGATAGATTATTTGGAACACAATAATGTTCTGTTGTGAAATAAATGAATGTTTCTAAGAAACATGTTCACAACTCTGAACAGAATGGATGTTATAGAGGTAAATACTCTTTATATTGTTACTATTGGTATTCTATTAGATTTTTTGATAAGGATAATATGTGGTTGTTTAACAAACCACATTACAATTATCCCATGAGTAATAGAATGAAAAGATTTGGATTGATTTAGTCCTACAAAATAAGTAATTATTGGTTGTATGCATTGAAATTTAAAAATCGATACCAAATTTGGGAATTTTTTTGTTAATGGTGTGAACAACATGACAATATAGAAACATAGAGTATAGGTTTTTTACTAGAACAACATAATGATTATAAAAATATCCAAAGTTGTATGTGAAATAAGAGAAAGTGAATTAAAATGCTATTGTTTTAGTAAACTCTCTCAAATAATGAAAAGGATAATGATCAATGATTTTTGATAGTGTATGTTCTCCTCATATTATATGTTAATATAAATTCAAGGATAATGTGTAATATTTTAATAGAGGAATACTAAAATTTGGAAATGAAGAGTCTCTCAAGAGCATAGGTGATACATCCACTATTATAGGGGGAATAGGTTAAAATCAAAGAAAATTTTGTTTATTAATAGGTTTAGACAAAACATGTTGTGCGTTTTACACCATTTCATTAAACGAAATAATGTTTTATTTAGAAACGATGGATTTTTTGAAAATAATTGTAGATTTAAAATTTAATACAAGAATTCAACACACAAAAGGGGATATATTTCATGTTGTTGATGTATATATTTCATGTTACATCAGATACATGGAATAAAATTAAATTTGGAATAAATGTTTGCAACATATGTTTTATAAAATCATGAAAAATTTATCATAGGTGGATAGTTTTGAATATATTCTATATTTTTCAAGATGAAGATATTGGGGTTGTATTTTTTTAAATGGTATAATTAGAGAATATGATCCTAAGAAAGATTATATTAGTTCAACTTGGCCACTATAAATTATTCATTGTTATATAAGTGGGACAATGACAAAACAATTGAATTTTTTACGTAACTACTTCATTTTTTTCATTGATGATTTTACTCACATTTGTTGTGTTATGTATTTGGAGCATAAATCAGAAGCTCTAAAATGTTTATGAGTTTAAGGAAAAATTCTGAAAAATATTTTGGGTATTCAATAAAGAAGAATTGAACTAATAATAATGGTTAATATATGAAGACAGTGTCTAGATGTTATCTTTCAAAACATGGAATTGTGAAATATTTCAGTACCTCATTCACACCATAACAATATGGTGTTAGTAAACGGAATAATATATGTTTATTTTAAATTTGTAATCCAATGTTGACTAAGAATGTTATTTCTCACTATTTCTAGAGGAAACCAATGATAAATTTAGTTTATATTCTTCATTAGTGTTTCAACAAACCATATTCTGATATGAATCTATATGAAATTTTCTAGGAAAAAACGACATGTTTGAAACACATTAGATTTTTTTGAGTCCTTGAATCATAAATAACTAAGGTGGAAACCTAGGAATGATTTATCTGAGAGGTGAAGATGTAATCATTATAGGTTATGATATAGATGGAATATGATATATATGTTTCAATAATAGTACAACAGGAATAGTTTATTTTGATGATGTAAAAGATCTTTGAAAAATATGAGGAAGATGTTTCACAAAAAAATTAAGGTGATGAAGAAAATTTGGATGAATGAATTATTGTTAATACGCATGAAAATGATATCAACAATTGTGATGACACACAGTTTAAAGAATATGACTCATATATTTTTAGTGATGAGGATCAACTTTTTACATCTCATCATAAACTTTGAAAATTGGTGGGTGGTCGAAATATTTTTGGTGATCAAAATAAAATGGCAAAAACAAGAACATAAAAAATTGTTACACATACTTCATCATTTTAAAATTTTGAGCCGAAAGATTAAAATGAGTAATATGACCATCTGAAATGGATTCAATGTATCAATGAAGAGATTTATTATATTGAAAATAATGATACTTGGGAACCTGACCACAACCAAATGAAAAAAAATTTATTTGTAAAAATTGGGGGTTCAGATAAGTTTAATTAAATGATGAACTGATTAAAAATAAATAACTATATATTTGAAAATCATATTCTTAAATTTAAGACATTGATTTGGATTAGAATAGTTTTTCTTGTGTGAATCCTAAAAACAATTAAAATATTTCTTGGAATTTATAAACTATGAGGTTAAAAAACGTTTTAGATGGCAGTGAACTCAGAATTTATGAATTGGGATCTTTATACACAAGTTTATATTGAATAATCTTGTAGTTTTTTTATTTTTAAATAATAGTGTAAGGGATGTATGTTAAATAAATATGGTAATGGGATAAATTAATATTTAATGGAATGGAATTCCAAAATTAGTTACCTTCTTAAGAAAGTTTAACATTATAAAATTAATAGTTGATTGTAATCTCTGCATTAGGTAATGATAAAATATATCCCAAATTTTTAATTTTTTTTCTAATTAAATTATCCTTATAGGGAACGATGAATAAAATTGTGAATGGTTGTTTGATTAAATGATATAGTTATATGAAATATCCATGCTTGGTGAAAAAAAATATTCTAGGGTTTCAAATATCAAAAAATAAAATATACAGATTTCATTATCAAGAAATTTATGATAAGGAAATTTTTATATAGTTTGTAATAGAGATTTCAAAAAATAATTCCACGCTAATTTTGATGGGAACAAAGTTAACTGACAATGGAGAGATAAATAAATATTATTTAAAGGAGTTTTGGATACTTTTTAGAAGTCTGTCATATCTAACTAAATCAATAAATGATGTTTTATATGTTTTTACATTATGTTCATGGTTCAAGTGTTCAATATAATAATCACATCACTTAGATGGGATAATAATTATTAGATACATTGTAGGCACAAAATATTTTGGAATAAAATACTACATCTCATAACGAATTTAATTGTTTTGATATATAGATGTGGGTTGGGTAACTTGTGTAGATGATCGACCATCCACGTCTGGTGGAGTTTTATTTCTTGGGGGGAAGTTCTATATGTTTGAAAAAAACAATGAAAAATTTATATATTCTAATAATGGTCTATGTTGAGTATTTTTATTCATCTCATGCCACAAAATAACTTATATATATTAATACACTTTTGGAAGACATTATTTTTATGTGAATTTATTTCTCCTCTTGGAAATTTATAATTAAAGTATTATAAACCATACACGAAATATGGTACAACATTCTCATTCAAAAAATATTGATATAAAATATCACTTCATGGAGGAGAATTTAGAGAACAGTGAACACTTTCTAAAGTATGTACCAAATTGGGAGAATTTTCTAACATAATAAAAAAACGTTTTTTAATGGAATCACTATTTAAACTGATGATGAACAAGGGAATGCATCCTCTTTCCCCCTTAGGTTGAGTTATGTGTATGTCTCCTCTCTCACTACTACTAATTGGATAATGATGTCAAAGAGGGAGAAAATTAATGATTCTTAAATCTATTCAATTATTTGTGATAAAACATTTAGGTAGGAATATATGTAGGGGAGTTGTGGATATTATGTGATCTCATCATGTAAGTGTGTAAACTATTTTTTCATTTTATTGAAGTGTTGGTTAGAACGGTTTTATAGGAAGAATTATGTAGTAAATAAATGGAATGTTTGAAAGGATAAAGATGTTTTATAATTAACTACTTATGGACATTATTTTTTTTATATCAATGATTATTATTTCCTATAATGGTATCTCTCATCTATCTTAGAATTATTCCAAAGTAATCTAGTGATTGAGTTACAATGTATCCGTGATTTATAAAGCTTTCGGGAAAATAAAATACATTGGGGAGATTGTTAAGACTAAGTTGGATGGATGTTGTTATAGGACGATGAATGATGTTTTTGTTGTTTTTTTTTGTTCTCATTATGAAAAATCAATTCACATTTTTTTATCAATGATAAAATAAATCAAGTACACAAATAAAAAAATTGGAAACAAAGTTAATATGAAAATCCATAGGATTCAGTTTCCTATCATAGAGTAGTTTTCTGGGTGACATATTTTTTCAAACTCATTGTGGATATGGAATGAAGTTTTTGATAGTAATTATATACCCTATTAGAGTCTAAATATATCTATACTAAATATGATTATGGTTTTGGATTATTTTGATTTCAGCATTATGAATTAATTAAAAATTATGTTCCAATCATTTGGAAATAATGGTGGAGAAAAGGGTTTTTAATTATAAGATTCCATATGATACATATTCTCAAAATCATAAAGAAGTCATGAAACATGTACGATTTTGTATAAGAAATTAGAGTACGGAGACAAAGACTTATGGTCACTGATCATTGGTGTGTGAATCCCCAAATGTGGAATTTCTATGAAGGCTAATAAGTAGGGATTTTCTCATGTCAATGTTTTTGGGATTATGTTTTGATAGGATGATCCATTTGATGAACCAATTAATCGAACTATATGACCCAAAAAACAAATTAATGAAAATGAATAATCATCAGTTTCATAGAATCTAGATGAATGAAGTTCATGGGTTGAGCGATCAAGAACCCTAGCAAGGCTCGTCTCCTATGGTAACAATGGCGGCAACCGCGCCAGTTCCTCCCCCCTCTATGGGGGATGAATCTTCCCTTAGGAATGAGGCACGCCCATTTTGTCTGTTCTCAAATCCTACCTTTCGTCTTCCTTTCCCAAAAGCCATGTTAGGACTGAAGGATCTAGATGTAATGACCCAAAAAATTCAAGGAAATTTTTTTCTTAATTTTCTTGGAAATTTTACAAAAACGCAGTTTCTGACAGCACCTAATTCTTGAGGCCCGGTGTGACCAGAATATTTTTCCGAAGTTTAGCTTGAGTATGTTCAGTGAACGAATGAGGGGGTTTTTCTTACATTTTAACTGGTTATCGGAATCGAATTCTGAGGGAACTGATGGAATTACAGCGCCGATATTTGCTTAGAAACACCTCTTCTGGAGTTGCGTTTGCTCGAGTGTGGTTTTTAATTTTTGTGGTTAAGTTAAGGAATAAAATAAATGTGGCAGAACTATTTTTTATTTTATTTTTCTTGACATATGATAAGTGGATGATGTGGGACCCACAATATCCTACCCACCTGGTAGGATATTTGTGAGGTGGGGCCCACACGAGCCCCACCCTTTCTTTTCTTCCTAAACCCCTTCCATTATTTAGTTAACGTACTCGCACCCCCTACTAATTGGATGTCAACCATTGCGTTTTTCTATTATGAAATGCCTCATTTAATTTGGGCAGTTTAAAAGTTGAAATTAAATCAATTAATTGTTTGATTCGTTTTTGAATTTTTAAAATGCATGGCTTGAGAAATAAAATAAGACAACTCTTTATTTTATTAGTCTAGTTGTGTTGAGAGAGGATTGGGAGAAAGAGGGGAGGCTTGAGGATCATCATCTTCTTCGTTTAAGAATACAAAGAATATGAAGAATGAGAAGAATGAACTGATCTATGATGAAGAACATCGAATCCTAGGAGATCGACTACGCGACGTTGTGTACCGCAACACCACCGACGCTTCTTCTGCGACGCTTCTTCTGTGACGTTCGTTCTCTGTGACGCGACGATCCCCCTCCCGTGACGCCTACTTCCATGACGTGCTTTTCTGCGACGAACCCTCGCTCGACGACGCTTGAGTTAGGGGTTTTGGTTCAATTAAATCTGTGTGATTTATATCATCATCATGTGTTTAAAATTTTCCGGAAGCCATTTTAAACTGCTAATGCCGTGGGTGCGGACCAACGAAAAAGTATGAACCCACCGTCTCTTCGTTCATGGTGTGTGGATTGGCAGGCGATGATGAAGCAGGCCATACGGGCATTGTGAGGTTTTTTCAGTGAAGAACCGGTCCCAGGAGGACCGTTGGCGAAGACGGCAGGCAAAACCAACCACCGGAGCTCATCCGGTGGTCCACGGAACACTCCGCCAGCGCGCCTCACCGGCACGGCGGCGCCGACGGTCGGAGGCGGTGGTGCCCAGCGTGCCGCCGTGATGGGCTATCACGGCTAAAGCTACTGAGGCAAGCCGTTTGTCCCGCAACCACACAGGACCGAGGGAGGAAGGACGCGGCGCTCGGCCACGTCCGTTGATAAGGAGCAGCCCCCATGGGTGTCGCGGTTGCAAGCTGGCGGGGGGCAGCGTGCCCCCCCCCCCCCCGCACCCCCCATCCGCTCGGCCATAATGGCGGAGCTGCTTGGCCCTGCCCAGCGTACTGGTCTGGGCTGCGCCCAAGTGTTCCAGACCTGGACCCGGGTCGGGTCCGCCCGGTTCGGGCCGACCTTGGGGGTCTCCGGCCGGGTCGGTCCGGGCCCGAAACCCCCACATCCGGACCTCTCACGGTCTTTTGCCCATAACATGGGCTGCGGACCTCCAATCAACGCACCGTCAGGGGAAATGCAAGCATTGGATGAAGACTGTCATTTCGAACTATTATACTCAAGGTTTCTAAGCACTTGGGGTTCGGCCGGGTTGGTTCGTACACGAAACCAACTGGGCCCTCAGAGCAGAAACATTTATAACATGAGATCTGGACGTCCTGTTGATATGACATCGACTTTGTTGGATTCCTATTAGTGAGACGGACCTTATGGCTTACTCCCCTCAAGGTTTAGACGCAGTTGGAGTATAGTCGGGTTGGTTTTGACTTAAAAACCAACCAGGCCCCTTGGATGAAAAAGCCAATAACTCTCAGACCGGGCGTCCGATTGACGCGCCGTCTGTGACGTTGAGTTCCTGTTGACGATACGGAACTTTTGAATACATCAACCTCGGACTATGTGTCAGTTGATGTATCATCCCCTCGGCTTGTGGAGTGGACCCTCCCGAATGAGCTTGCTGTGTGTGAGAACCATAGAGCTGGCTGCGACTGCGACGACGATGATGACTGTGTAGAAATCCTACGTGGATTCGACGACGATGACTACAGCACTCAGCGATCCTATGTGGATCGGTGATACCAATATTGTGTGGGTTAGATCCTGTGTGGGTCCGCGCTCAGCGGTCCTGTGTGGGCCAGTGCCTACAGATCCTGTGTGGGTCATTGCGAGGGTCAGATACCTATCGATTATGTGTGGGTTATATCCTTGGTGGGTCATTGCGGGGGTTAGTTAACTATCGATCTTGTGTGGGTCATATCTTTTTTATTCATTGCGAGGTTTAGTACCTATCGATCCATTGTGGGTCCGACGGCTTAGATGAATCAATGGTTATATCTAATCATCTATATCATCATATGAAGAAGTATAGATGTGTGAGATGTATCTTGACTTTCAATCTTTATATTCAATATGATTGACTTGATATTCTGTGTGGATTACGTTATGCTTTCCTGTGTGGATTGGGATGTGGTTTCCTATGTGGACTGGGTTGTACTTGGGCACGGATGTTGGAGCCGAACGAGAATTGATGAATTAGGTATATGTATGGGAATATACCTAAGTAGTACCGTATGTTACTTCGTGTTTGTATCATTCCTTTGTGGATTATCCTTTGTGGATTCTGGGAGACCATCGGGGGTCTCGGGGTCCCTACTGAGTAGCTTATACCCACCCCTACACAGGCTATGTCCGCACTACGTTGTGTTGGTTGCAGACGACGGACAACGCTGATCGTGGTTGAGGCACGAGGAGCAGGTCGGTACCCGGAGGTGGATCACTGGGCGGGGCGTACTCAGAGCGGACGGTTGGACCCGAGGAACTGTGGAGGTAATCTGTACCCACCCTTAAGGTGGCACTTCTAGTGTAGTGCTCGAGGCTGTGGCTTTACTTTCAGTTGTTGTTTTCCCTTTTCAGTTGTAATTTACTTTCAGTTTGGGTTTATATTGTAGCCCACTTACTTTTCTGCACTTACTGTTGTACCTAGTTTTCACTTAGTGTTTACTTCTGCTTGTTTTCTCTGTGGTGTTTGTTTACTTTAAAAATGGAAGGCATTCCCTTTTTACGGGGAATTACGCCTTGGTGCTAGTCGCCAGCCCCTGTCCTATGGAAGGCGGGCTTGGGGTAGTCACGGTACGTGCCCCGAGGACAGGTCCTGACAAATTGGTATCAAAAGAGTTCGGTTCTACCGCAGAACTTAGGACTCTGATCTTTTTCTACGTAAAGTAATAGTGTTAAGAGTATTGAGTGTATCAGTCCAGGGAGTCCAGTGTTAGTGCGGAAGCTGAAATATCTATACACCCGGACCCTGACTTCTGATTTCCGACTTAATGCAAGAAAAAATTGATTGCATGTGTGTTTCAAGTTTTCTTTGTGATTACTTTGTGCCAGCTCACCAGGTATACTGTTTGACCGTGGCGCACCTGTTTCTTTTCAGGATGGCCCCATGACGGCAGCCATCTAGGGTTCGAGCGTCGTACGTGACGACAGTCCACCGAGCGACGAGGCCTCGGTATAGGGCCCTTTGATAGTAGAGGCATCGGTGGTACCTCTACCTTGCGAGCCCCCGATGCTACCAGCCCCAGCCGCTGACGATGCACATCGTCTTAGTGCACTGCATGTGTTTCAGCACCAGCGACCGCCCAGGTTCCATGTGGAGACAGACCCTTAGGCAGCCGAGGATTGGCTGGAGGCAGTTGTACGGGTTTTCTGGTTAGCGAGGACACCATCAAACCTCATGGTGATCCTCGCAGCGTGCCTCCTGCACGCAACAATAGGTAGATGGTGGGTCTTGATGCTCCAGGTGCACGATGAGGCATCTCTCCTCTGGACAGACTTTGAGAGCCTCTTCCACTTAGAGTTCATCCCAACCACCCTCTGTGCGGTGCGCATCCAGGAGCTTCTATAGCTGCAATAGGGCAGCTTGACGGTCACCCAGTACTCGGCGAGATTTACCGATCTCTAGTGCTACTCGACAGACATGGTACGGGACCCATTCTTCCGGGCCCGGACCTTTGAGAAGGGATTGAGGCATGAGATAAGGGCATCACTGATCTACCTCAGCATTCCGACACAGGCAGGGTTATTGGTGTGAGCCCTTCTGATCGAGAGCTTCCATGCTGATCCTGCATCAGCAGCAAGACCTACCGCAGGGCGGCACGTAGCAGAGTCTTCTGCATCAGGCAGTCGACGGAAGACTCAGGGGTCCAGGAAGACCAGACCCTCAGGAAGACGACCTCAGGACACTGGCACAACAGTGCGGGGCACACAGCGTGGAGAGAGTCTTTCGAGAGGTAGACAGTGCTACACATGCGGCGGGCAGGGACACATGGCTCGTGACTGCCCGAACCATCGATCCGACGAGCAGCAGACGATTGAGGGGCCACCCAGGCTGAGGCATAGGGTCTACCGTGACGTTCCGCAGGGAGCAGGAGGATGAGGCAGAGGAGCTGACAGAGCAACAGGTGGTGTCCGACGGTTTGAGGCTCTACCACCACCACCACCAGGAGGTCCACTCCGACCATAGGGAGCTGGCGAGCAGAGACAGGCACAACTTCAGGCAGTGGAGGCCTACGACTATGGCACACCCAAGATGATTCGAGGTACTATCTGTGTCTATTCCACCCTTGCTGCAGTTATTTTAGACACAGGAGTGAGTCATTCTTTCATAGCCGCTTCCCTTGTTCGGAGCTCGGAGATTCCGACGGAGCCGTTGGCTCAATCATTATGGCTAGAGACTCATACAGGAGTATAATCGACGATTACGCACTGGTGCCGGCAGTTTGAGCTTACTATAGGAGTCGAGTGCTTTAGCTGGGATCTTCTTGTAGCAGCGTCGAGGCCTTACGAATTCATCTTGGGCATGGATTGGTTATCTATAGCCCATGCTCAGATTGGCTGTATTAGGCGCAAGGTGCGATGTGTACGCACCGACGGGAGCAGGTTCACCATCACCGGGGAGAAGGGAGCCTTCGCAGCACAGGATGGACTCCCGTATAGGAGAGGACATCCCATCACTCATCAGTTGGATAGCCTCATCCTAGGTGTAGTTGACGTACAGAGACCTACTTTTCCTGCAGTGGTGGATTAGTATGCAGACGTTTTCCCCAACGATAGTCCAAGAATACCTCCTCGTAGAGAGGTAGACTTTTATATTGATCTGTACCCCGGTACAACCCCGATATCCACCCCAGCATATCGGATGGCTCCCGCTGAGCTTCAAGAGCTACGAGTATAGTTGGAGGACTTGTAGGGAAGAGGATTCATCTGACCCAGTGTTTCACCCTGGGCTTCCCTAATATTGTTCGCCAAGAATGAGGACGGGAGCATGCGACTTTGTGTTGACTATCGTCACCTGAACCAGGTGATAGTGAGGAACAAGTATCCACTACCGATGATTGATGACCTCTTCGATCATTTTAAGGGAGCACAGTTGTTCTTGAAGATAGACCTCAGGTCAGGCTATCATCAGCTCAGAGTTTGGGACGAGGACGTGCCAAAGACGACCTTCAGATGTCAGTATCGCCACTATGAGTTCTTGGTTATGCCATTCGGCATAACCAATGCTTCAATAGTGTTCATGGACCTCATGAACAATATCATTCCGCCATAACTCAATCGATTTGTGGTGGTCTTCATCGACGACATTTTGATATACTCGACGACTGAGGAGGAGCACGCCTACCACTTGCCGGTTGTACCGGACACACTCCGAGAGAACCAGCTTTTTGGTAAGCTCTTGAAGTGTCAGTTACGGATAAGAGAGATTCACTTCTTGGGACACGTCATCTCTGAGGAGGGAGTTGCAGTGGATCTTGTGAAGATCGAGGCAATGCAAGCTTGGGAGCCACCCAGAAGCATGATGGAGGTGTGGAGATTCTTGAGACTAGCTGGATACTACTAGAGATTTGTTCCAGACTTATCCAGAGTTGCGGCACCACTCTCAGCTTTGAAGAAGATGAGGAAACTCATTGTGTGGTCAGAAAGATGTCACCAGAGCTTCTAGGAGATGAGACATAGATTGACCCGTGCACCTATCTTGAGGCTACCAGAGGAGGTAGTAGGGTACGTAGTCTACTGTAATGAATCAGGGACTTGACTAGGATGTGTCCGGATGCAGTATCGGGCAGTGATCGCCTATGGATCATGTCAGTTGAGGCCGCATGAGCAGAACTATGCTACCAATGACCTAGAGTTAGCAGAAGTGGTCTTCGCACTGACGATGTGGCGACACTATCTGATGGGCGAGCGCTTTACAGTCTACTCTGACAACCAGAGTCTCAGGTACATCTTCTTGGAGAAGGACCTGAACCTGAGACAGTGCGATGGCTCGAGTTCTTCTAGGACTATGACTTTGAGATAGTATATACTCCTGGAAAGGGGAACGTAGTAGCCGATGCACTCAGCAGGAGGATGGGCATTCAGCTACTTGGGAAGGCAATAGAGCAGCTAACCGCTTTGCAGATATCCTTCATGGATAGAGATGGATCAGCCTTCCTTCATTCACTCACAGTCACTCCTCCACTACTGTAGCGGGTCAAAGAGGCACTGCGTGGGGACGCTGACTGTGAGACGTGGCGTGCACAGATATCCTCAGGACAAGCACCTAATGGTTTTTCTATAGGAGGAGAGCACAACGTCCTTTTTAGAGGACGTACCTTGGTACCAGTTTCTTTACGGGAGGAGGTGCTGAGATATTTTAACACTTCTCCTTTGGAAGTACATCCTGGCGTGGAGAAGATCTACCAGGATCTCAGAAGACAGCACTGGTGGCCGAGCATGAAAAAGGCGGTGGAAGAGTTCGTTTCTCGATGCCCCACCTGCCACTAGGTGAAGGTAGAGCACCAGGTACCAGTAGACATTGTATAGCCCTTGGAGGTCCTAAAGTGGAAGTGGGACAGGATATCTATGGACTTCGTGACTGGACATCCACGCACTTCTAGAGGTCACGACTACATTTTGGTGATTTTCGACCGACTCACCAAGTCGGGTCACTTCTTACCCATCAGAGAGCAGTGCTCAGTGGAAATATTGGGATGCCTCTACGTTCGGGAGATTGTACGGCTTCACGGTGTGCCATCAACTATCGTCTCATATTGAGATGCTCACTTTACTTCCCAGGTTTGGAAGGTATTGCAGGAGGCGTTCAGGGCGCAACTACATCTGAGCACCGCCTTTCACCGTCAGACATATGGCCAGATGGAGAGGTCCATTTAGACTCTCAAGGACATGCTCCATGCATTTTTTCCCGACTTTGGTCATAGCTGGGAGGACCACCTACCCTTGGTAGTGTTCGGGTACAACAACAACTACCACTCCACCATCGGGATGGCACCATACGAGGCGTTGTACGGTCGACCTTGCAGATCACCTCTATGATGGACAGTCCCTGGGGAGTCAGCACTTGTGGGATCGGAGATGGTCTAGGCCACGGCAGAGAAGGTCCAGGTCATCTAGGAGCAGATGAGGACAACTCAGAGCCAGCAGAAGTCTTATGCTGACAGGAGGCGGAGGCCACTAGAGTTCGAGGATGGCGACCACGTCTTCTTGTGGGTCTCACCTCGACGTGGATTACAGAGGTTTGGCTGAGGCATGATGTTGTCTCCATACTTCATCGGACCATTCTAGGTCCTCAGTAGGATTGGCGAGGTGGCTTATCACCTGGCCCTACCACCTCAGTTGCACCGGGTGCACAACGTCTTCCATGTATCCCAGATGAAGAGATACGTGCACGACCCGATGCATATCATTGACAATGGGGAGCTGGAAATTGATGATGGGGAGACTTTTGCGGAGGTCCCAGTAGAGATCGAGGATCGACAGGAGTGGGTCCTACTTGGTTGATCGATTCCTCTAGTGTGCATCAGATGGTATTATGGGATCCTCTAGGAGAGAACTTGGGAGCGGGAGGCTCAGATGCGTACTCATTACCCACATTTGTTTCCCTAGTTTTTGATGTATCTTTACAGGGACGTAAAGCCCTGAGGTGGGAGTGATGTAAAGACCCGAAAAATTCAAGGAAATTTTTTTCTTATTTTTCTTGGGAATTTTACAAGAATGCTATTTCTGACAGAACCTAATTCTGAGGCCCGGTGTGCCTGGGATCTTTTTCTGAAGTTTAGCTCAGGTACGTTTAGTGAACGAATGAGTGGGTTTTTCTAACTTTTGAACCGGTGATCAGAATCGAATTCTGAGGGCCCCGATGGAATCACAATGCCGATATTTTCTTAGAAACACCTCTTCTAGAGTTGTGTTTTCTCAGGTGTGGTTTTTGATTTTTGGGGTTAAGTTAAGGAATAAAATAAAAGTGGTGCAACCGATTTTTATTTTATTTTTCTTAGATTAAGTTAAGTGGATGATGTGGGACCCACAATATACTACCCACCTGGTAGGATATTTGTGAGGTGGGTCCCACACGAGCCCCACCGTTTCTTTTCTTCCTAAACCCCTTCCTTTATTAGGTTAACGCACCCGAATCCCCTACTAATTGGAAGTCAACCCTTCCATTTTTCTGTTACGAAATGCCTCATTTAATTTGGGCAGTTTAAACGTTCCAATTAATTCAATTAATTGTTTGATTCGTTTTTTTAATTTTTAAAATGCATGGATTGAGAAATAAAATAAGAGAACTCTTATTTTATTAGTCTAGTTGTGTTGAGAGGGGATTAGGGGAAAGAGGGGAGGCTTGAAGATTTTCATCTTCTTCGTCAAAGAACGTGAAGAACGCAAAAAAAAAATGAAGAACACACCGATCTCTGACGATGAACAATGAATCCTCGGAGATCGACTACG
The DNA here is from genome assembly GCA_963277665.1 of Viscum album. Lineage (NCBI taxonomy): Eukaryota > Viridiplantae > Streptophyta > Magnoliopsida > Santalales > Viscaceae > Viscum > Viscum album. The sequence goes on along the minus strand of OY728157.1, from coordinate 445,531,202 downwards.
CGACGCCATGTACCGCGACGCAACCGACGCTTCTTCCAAGACGCTTATTCCGTGAAATTCCTTCTCCGCGACGCGACGATCCCCCTTCCGCAATGCCTACTTCCGCAACGGGCTTTTCCGCGACGAACTGTCGCTCGACGACGCTTGAGTTAGGGGTTTTGGTTCAATTAAATCTGTGGGATTTATATCATCGGCATGTGATTAATATTTGTCGGTAGCCTTTTTAAAATTCTAATGCGGTGGGTGCGGACCAACAAACAAGTCCTAACCCACCGTCTCTTCGTTCATGGTGTGTGGATTAGCGGGCGATGATGAAGCAGGCTGCACGGTCGTTGTGAGGCCTTCGTAGTGAAGAACCGGTCCTGAGAGGGCCGTTGGTGAAGACGGAAGGCAAAACCGACCACCCGAGCTTGTCTGGTGGTCTACGGAACACTCCGCTGGTGGGCCTCGCCGGCACGGCGGCGCCGACGGGCGGAGGCAGCGGCGCGCCACTGGGATGGGCTGTCACGACTAAATCTGCGGTGGCAGGACGCTTGTCCCGTGCCCATGTGGGACCGAGGGAGGCGGGACGTGGCGCTCGGCCGCGTCCGTTGACAAGGAGCGGCCCCAATGGGGGTCGCGGTTGCAAGCTGGAGGGGGCAGTGTTCCCCCCCCCGCACCCCCCATCCACTCGGCTGAAACGGCGGAGCCATTTGGCCCTAGCCAGCACGCCGAGCCGGGCAGGACCTAGACCCGGGTCAGGTCGTCCCAGTTCGGGCGGACCCAGGGGGTCTCAGGCCGGGTCGGTCCGGGCCTGAAACCCCCACTTCCGGACCTCTCACGGTCTTTTCCCCATAACATGGGCTATGGACCTCGGATCGACGCAACGTCATCGGAAATTCGGTCCTTGGATCGATATGGACGTTTTGGTATATTATACTAAACTTTTCGGAGTACTTGGAATTCGGCCGGGTTGGTTCGTACACAAAACCAACCGGGCCCTCGGAGCAGAAATGCTTATAACATGAGCTCCGGATGTCCGATTGATGTGCCGTCGACTTTCGTGGATTTTAGTGAGACAGACCTTTTGGCTTACTCCGCTCGAGGTTTGGATGCAGTTGGAGTACGGTCGGGTTGGTTTTGACTTAAAAACCAACCGGGCCCCTAGGACGAAAAAGCCAATAACTCTCAGACCGGGCATCCGATTGACGCGCCGTATGTGACGTTGAGTTCCTGTTGAAGATACGGAACTTCGGGATACATCAACTCCGGACTACGTGTCATTTGATATATCAGCCCCTCGGCTTGTGGAGCAGAACCTCCCGAACGAGCTTGCTATGTGTGGGAACCCTAGTGCTGGCTGCGACTGCGACAACGATGACGACTATGCAGAAATCCTCCATGGATTCGATGGCGATGACTACAACACTCAGTGATCCTACGTGGATCAGTGCTACCGATCTTGTGTGGGTCAGATCCTATATGGTTCAGCGCTCAACAGTCCTGTGTGGGCCATCGCCTACAGATCCTGTGTGGGTCATTGCAGGGGTTACATACATATCGATCTTGTGTGGGTCAGATCGTTTGTGGGTCATTGCGGAGGTTAGTTACCTATCGATCATGTGTGGGTCAGATCCTTTGTGGGTCATTGCGGGGTTTAATACCTATCGATCCTTTATGGGTCCGACGAATTATATGAATTAGTGTCTATATCCGATCATCTCTATCATCATACGAAGAATTATACATGTGTGAGTTGTATCTTGACTTTCAATCCTTATCTTCAATATGATTGACTTGATATCCTGTGTGGATTATATTATTCTTTCCTGTGTGGACTGGGTTGTACTTGAGCTCGGATGTTGGAGCCAAACAAGAATTGAGGACTTAGGTATATGTATGGGAATATACCTAAGTAGTACCAGATGTTACTTCGTGTTTGTATCTTTCCTTTGTGGATTATACTTTGTGGATTCTGGGAGACCTTTGGGGGTCTCAGGGTCCCTATTGAGTAGCTTATACTCACCACTGCATGGGCTATGCCCTCAATACGTTGTGTATTTTGCAGACGACGGACAACGCTGATCATGGTTGAGGCACGAGAAGCAGGTCGGTACCCGGAGGTGGATCACTGGGCGGGGCGTACTCGGAGCGGACGGTTGGACCCGAGGAATTGTGGAGGCTATCTCTACCCCCCCTTCAGTTGGGACTTCCAGTGGAAGGCTCGAGGCTACGGCTTTACCTTCAGTTGTTGTTTTCCCTTGGCAGTTGTACTTTACTTTCAGTTTGGGTTTGTATTCTGGCCTACATACATTTCCGCACTTACTGTTGTACATAGATTTTACTTAGTGTTTACTTATGCTTTCTTTCTCTATGTTGTTTGATTACTTTTCAAATGAAATGACTTCCCCTTTTACCAGGAATTATGCCTTGGTGCTAGTCGCCATCCCCTGGCCTATGGAAGGCGGGTGTGGGATAGTCATGGCACGGGCCCCGAGGATGGGTCGTGATCCTTGATGGCTAACCAAAACCTCCAGCATTAAACCTCAGAGATCACTGAACCCCCTGTACTTGTAAAGTTCTCTATGATCGCTAGTTTTAAGCAACGGAGGCCATAAGACGATTCCTTTGATAGGTTCATCTTCATCACTTGGGATATCCACGAGCGATAAACAGTTGGGTTTCTTGATAATCATTATATTATGATCTGGTTCACATCAGAGGAAGATCTCATATACGCCTGGTCAAAGGCTCCTCAGTGTTGCAATGGTAGTCAATATTTCCTACTCCGGTGGTCGTTTGATTTCCACATGAATTGAGACTCACCGACCGTGGGAATTTGGGTTATTTTCCCCAACCATATGTTGCCTTTTCAAAATCGCTCAATTATTTGAATGCTCAGTGACCTACTCGGTAGGTTTCTTTGTTCGGATAGCAGAACAACTACTGTCAGCCATTCGGTTTTCTTGACGATATGTGTGGAGATGGATGTATCTAGGGCTCCATTTGATCATGTTAGGGTTATGATTGGAGAATAATATAGGTTCAAGAAGAGATTTGTCTATGAGAGATGGAGGGAGTTCTATTTATCTTGTAAGAGATTAGGGAACACTTCTGTCTTTGGCCGATGGAGTCCTATACACTTGGTGGGTAGGGACTTTGGTCCCCAATTGATGGATGGTGGCATTAGGGATGGGCCGGAAATGACTCAGACGACGGTCAGTGGCATTGACAAAGGTCCTCTATTTTTTGAGACATTGATCTTGGGTCTGTATGTAGTGGGTGGTGAGATTTGATATATGGTAAATTCATTTCAGCTAGTGGAGGAGGCACGAGCAGTAATTGAGGTAGAGGGCAGCATTGCAGAGTGTGTGGAGACACTTGGCACTGGTGCGGTAGCACACCATGGTAACCTGATGGTGGTGGATGTGTTCAGAAGGGTGAAAAGGGATGGGATGAGTTCTTCCAGTCTTTGGGCACAAGATGAAGGTGGAGAATACCTACTTGAGAAATGTCATGCGGAATTCCAAAGGAAGGGGTAAAACAATAACGGATCAAATTTTAGATGAAAATAAGGTGAACCATTCTGGTTTGGGGTTTGAGAGGACATGGGTGGGTAGCATGGATGGGAGTAAGGGGAGGCAGGGGCATGATACTGTTAAGGATGGTTCAAATATAGGTGGGAAGGAAGGGGGATTGAGATCAATTTCAATGATCAATAGGTTTGAAGGCCTTATAGAGGATGTTTTGAGTTCATATTTTGATATTCCAGGTGAGGGAGATGGAGTCAGTGTGACATTTCACTAAGGGAGTGTTGACGACCATTATGCTGATGAGGCTCTAAGCCCGAATAATACTAGGGGTTCCAGGAGAAGGAAGGGGAGGAATGAATATTCATCTCTACATCGTCCTATTATGACTCAATGAACAAAGAATATGAGTGAAATGAGGATGGCTACGGAACCTCTGAGACGTCGGAGGCCTGGGGAGAAGGATTGTCAGTCCTTGATTTTTATTTTAAGCTCCAAAAGAGAAGTGATATAACAGGTTCTATTGATCAATTCTACTGAGTATGTGGTGGCTAAAATGATTGGGAGTCCTCTATAGGTGTCCCATAGTGAAGATAAATACTCTGGGATTGAAAAACATGACTCAATTTTGGTAGGGGGTTTCACCCATTGAAAGATCAGTGATAAGGAGTACATTCAGACTTGGGACCAACTAGTGTCCATTGTTGAGAAGAGGATATTGGAAGAATTAGAATAAAATTTATCATCCTTAACGTGGAAACTATTTAGGGGGACAGATTCTAGTAACATTAAATTCCTTGTTAGCGACATAATGTAAGCTGGTGGCTTTGGTTGGCGGGCGTTGGTGAATCAGTTGTGTGAGCTTTGTTTCTTTGGGTCAAATCTTATTTTCTTTGTTGTTTTGTTTTTTATATTTTTAATCACGTTTCATGGAATTGCTAAGGATTGGGATTAATGAATTAAGTCTTCAGAGATTCATGCTTCTAGGATTTGGATCTTGAGAGGGTATGGCTTTGCCATCGATTCTGTGCCCGTTCTTCTGCACGGGACTTCTTGGTGAGGGGTTCTATGTTGATGCATAACTATTGTTGGCTCATTTTCAAGGTTGGGGTAGTCCGATAGTCTTATTTGGTTGTATTTGGATTCTAACTTCTCCCTTAAAATTGTTTTATAATAAAAATGTAGTTTTCAGTCAGTAGAAGAATGAAGTTGCAGCCAACACTCGCCAATCAAAAACAGTGTTCCACCGATCCTTAGAGGAATTCTGGAACAGAACCATTATACAAATTATTGGTATTAATTAAATATAGGATGTTGTGGTATGTTTAAGGAAAAATAAAATAATTTTTCATGAAGAAGTAGTTTTTGGATCTAATGTAATGGCTGATATGAGAGACTAGTAAATTATATCATAATCAACAATATAGTTAACCGTTTTCCATAAAAACATATTTATTATTTTCAACATGATTAAGATTCATCTAAAATTTTTACATATTGATAAATAATATGGTAAAAATATATTCATTCATCAAACATAGGCAAACATCAATAATTCATTACCTACTAGTCATCATCAGACATGGCCTAAGTAATTGATGAATAATTGAAGGGAAGGAAAATTAATTTAAATAATTTTTGATGTTTGGGAAATGAAGTTTTGAAGTATTTAAATGTTTTGATGATGAATATGGGAATAATATGAATTCTAATGAATTTACAAAAATGTTTATGGAATTGTTTTTTAGATTATATGGAGCATTAGAATAAGAAATCATTTTTTCAAATGTTCATTTGGTATGGAGAAATAGAATAGGAGGATTCCATTATACATATGTTGCATCAAAATAAAGAATAGTATCAGTATTTCATAATCATCGTACTAGATAATGATTTAATATCCCTCATTGGCTGATGATATAATAAGACTCAATAAGATTAGATAAGAATAAAGATGATTTTTAATTGCCTAAGTGGTCAAATATGATGTCAAAGTGGAAGTTAGAATAATTCCTTATAAAATTTTCTTGAGTGGGAAAGTGATAATTTTTTCCACCCATTCCATTTCAAAGCTCATATAAAATATAGCGGAAGTACAATATATTTTTAATTATATGATTAAATTGTTCGAGTGTTGGAGAAGGCGAGGTCTTGAAACTTTAGAGTTGCATGAAGTAGTTTCAAGATATCGTTTTCCTGAGGGTGTTTTCTAGACCTAAATAATAAAAATGAAGAGGTTAGTTCATTAGACAGAGTTATCATACAGATGTTTCTATGGAAATAAAAAAGTGGTTTAGAACTATTTATAGAGTATTATTTTATAAATGTTTTCCAGACTAAATAATCAGATTGGGGAATCATACTAAGCCATCAGCCTATGTTTTCCAACAAGGTCTATAATGTTTGTTTCAACCCTCTTCTAGGTAGGAAAGTGAAGAATGAGTTATGATGTAATAAAAATATGTATTTTATTGAAGAATCACAAAGACGTGTTTAGAACCAACAGGTAAATGTTTCTTAACTTGTTACTAAATTTTATTTACATCATTTGATCAAAAAGAATAACATGCACTATTTTATTGATCATAGTTCTTCCCATGAATAAGGGTGTTTCACAATTTTTGTATCTGCACAAATTTATTTTTTTTCAAGTGGAATATTTGGCACTGTATTTCTTCCAAACAATTTCATGGGATAAATACTATTATTGGGATGTAAAACTTATAAATAATTATGTTCCTAGGGTTGTATGAATTTTTTGTTTTCCGTAAAGTGAAAATTCATTAATAGGCGTAAAATGTTTTTACTCAAGAAATATGACATTAAAGAAAAATATATCTCAAATTCACCCCCTCCAGCTCTATGTGATACATTGATCCATGTTGGTAAATTTGACAATATATGTTCAATAACAGATGTTGGGAATGAATATGAAACTAATGTTCTGTAGAAAAATAATAAAGAAGAAAATACTAAATTATACAATAGGTTCTTGAGAATGTAATTAAATTAAAAAATGGACATCAATATTTATATACAATGGTAAATTAACATTATTGAACTAGGTTGGGTTGTAACAATATCAATGCCAAATTTTTCATAAGATTTAAGGGGATATTTAATTGATAAACAAGAAATTCTAGAGAATAAGTATTTATATTGAGTTCTTACTGAAACAAAAACTCTTTATCAGCCAAATATTGTGATTTAAGCATATACTGAAACCCTATATAGACTCAAAAATTCATTTCAGTAATTATAAATTTGAATCTTATACTATTGATAGAGGTCATTCACATAACCTTGGAAGAGGGACATTGTAAACTCTCACTGATTATTGAAATTTGGGTTGCATGGATGGTACTATTATAAATGAATTATATTAAGAAATAAATTTCATGAAATGAATAAAAAAATGATTTTTTAATATATAGACCATTAAAAAAATATAGAAGTAATGTTTAAGGAAAAAATTAAAGAAAATGAATCATTAATTCAAATTGTTAACAAAAAATACATAATTTGAAAATAAATTGACACAAATATTTTCATACTTATCTTAGATGACTTTTTTGCATAGGGTAGGGATTTAAATGTTTTTAAGGGACCTGATATATGAGGAAGTGTTCAATATTGGTTTTTGTTAAAATTTGTGAAAAATATGTATTTATAACATAATATATAACATTAGATTACTCATTTTCCTATATATATTGCATACAATTTAATATTAGAACAAAAATATATAATTAAATGATACAAAGAACTATCACTAGGATCATGATGTAGTTTATTCACCATTGGAATGTTTTGTCAAGAATGATCTTACCAAGTGCCAGAATATATCATTCACACAAGAACACATTCCTCTTGGTTAAGTTTTCATTAATTTCTATATGCTATCATGAAATTATTGGATCTCTATATAGAACCCGTATAATCTATTAATGAATATTTTTTTAGACTGTGAGAAAAAATAATAATTTGATCTCATTATCCACTCACATTCTTAGTCTATAACATCATAGAGATCAGGGGAGGATATAATATTCCTAGAATAATATCCTCTTACTATTAATTGGTGTAAAATGATCTTTTATACCTTGGATACATCATTATAATTACATGTTAATCCTTGGGAAAGATATACCAATAAATAAAAAATGGGCCTATTACATTCGACACATATACTTCATCCCTCACATATAGCATTCTCATATTTCATGTGGTGAAATATGAGCCATAATCTAGGACAATATTTCTATATACATAATGAAACATTAATAATAAATATTAATAGGAAAAATTATTTCACTCATATTAAAATAGATAATCTTAAATAAATTGTTTATAAATTATGTAATAAATTTAATTATAATTAAATTTATATATTCATTTACTTAAGATAATTTGTACATATAAGTTCACTGGTTTGTGGATGTGTGACCTTATTTTTTCTTAAACAATAATTCATCATAATTGGCTGCTTTTCATGATTCACTTTTTGTGTGAACCAATTGGTTTGTATCATGATAGTTTTGAGTTTGTAATACCCCATGTTTTGGGTATTCATTTATTTATTTATTTAATATTATTTTTGGATAAAATAATAATAATTGAATAAAATTTGGTAAAAAATGTGGAGGAATAATTAAAGAAAATGATTAATGAAAATATAATAATGATGGGAATAAATAATAATGAAAATAAAATAAAAATAAAAATAAAAATAAAAAAATATGGGTTCCCCCTCTAGTATGTCGTAGAACCCCTACATCCCCTCCTCTAGTAACTATTTATTTTGTATTTTATATTTAGTGACCTGTATTTTTCATATAAAAATTTAAAATTTTATTTGAGGAATAATCATTATATATAGAAGTATGATCAACACTAAGATTTTAAAGGTTTAGTTCTATTTCATACTTTGATGTGAAATACTAGTTTATTAGTGATCTAAATTATCTCCCACTATTTTCTTCAAAACGGTAACCCTTATTAGAAATATCATACATAATATCATTCTTTATAACATTGGGAATGAAATCATAAGAAAGGTTGAGTTCAAAATCTCAGTAAGGATAAAAATGGGAGATATCAATAATCACTTACGTATATCATGAGGGAAATGAAATGAGGACTTGGGATTAACTTATGAAAACCATGCCCTTCATATCATATATCATAATCTTAATTCACAGAAAACTATTTTATAGTTAATACAATATGAATTATAATGTAATCAAATAATATGATCTATAAGAGGATACCATTGGAATTTTACGTAAGATTTGGAATAAAAATATGTATAGAAATTAATTTCATGAGTCAAGGATCACTACAAAAACTATCATAGTGGATTGGGTTCACTACCCATTATATCATATTCTTGGTCATGGTGTAATCCCAAAACTATCATAATGGATAAATTCTCATACTACACTTGGTTCAATCCACATTATATCCCTTATTATCTAATGATATAACTATATTTTCACAACACATATAGGGATATATATTTTCAAGTCTAGCCATCACATGAAAATAATACAAATGTGTTCTATAATATCAAGAAAAATTCATCATAACACAACCTAATGAAAATAAATGGGTTTAAAATATATTTCAGCACATCCTAAGTGCGTAAATTACAGAAAGTAAATGGGTTTCATAATCCTTACCTCATTTCATCAGATCATTTCCCACGGAAAGGAAACATGTTTCACATAAGTTTCTTTATTACATAATTTTATAATCACGAAGTAATAGGTTAAATTTATTCATCTTTAATTCATCAACATCATAATTTATCCAAATAATAGAAGTGTGTGGTATTGTTGAATAATATCCCCAAAAACCCCATCTAATATAAAATGATTTCATCTTAGATGAAAATTACATTAAAAGATAATTAAATATTTCTTGAGGGAAACACCTTTTTAATTAAGAAATCAATAATTTAATAGTAAAAAAATCTCAAATATTAATGAAAACATTTTATTTGAAATTATCTTTTTAAAATAGTAAACGATTATTTAAATAATTGAGCGATCATGATGAAATGAAATTTTTTTGATGTTGTGTATGTAAAAATGATGATTCCTTTGATGTTTTTAGTATTAATTTAAAAGTGTCTAGTTTAGAAATTAAAAATTATATTCCTTTTAATATGTATTATAAAATATAATTCATGGTTAAAAAATTTAAAAAATATTAAGAGTAAATAAAAAAATTCTTGAAATCATTTTCAGAAATCATAAATAATAAATTAAAATTAATTTCAACCGAAGAGAGAAATAAATTCAATTTTCCTTAAATTTTTTATTTCACTCTCTTCAATAAATAAAACGAAAATAATGAATGGAAACATGTAATATATTAAAAATAAATAGTGGAGAATAAAATTAATGGGATTCTTGAGATATTGGTAATACAATTTATTTATTAGAAACGTAATCATAAATTATCCAGATGAACAATTAAATTGTAAAATAAACCCCTTTCAAATTTTGTAATTTTGGAATAAAAAATAAAGAAATAGGAAATCTTTTAGGGATATTAATACCAACATAATTTCAATATAATATTCATAAAATTATTTAATTTTCATTATATACATTGCATAAAAGAAAAAATTACTGATTGTGGAATGTGCCTCAACTAAATAATAGTGACACAAAATTCTCTTTTCTTGAGTCATGAAATTATATGTTTGTCCTCTATGAAAATAATTATAAGTTTATATCAATTATATAATACATTGAGAATGTTATTTTTGTTTAATCCCTTATCCTTAAACAACTTCATAATAATTTTAATCCTTTAATTGAATTCATCAAACAAACACTATTACAAATAAGTTTTCAGAAATAAATTATTTTAAAAAAAGTTACATTTAAAAGAAATTGTATTGTAAATCATAAAACAATTTTCCATTAAAATAATTTGTTTAACTTGAAATATTAAAATATAAGATGAAAATAGCATCCCCTTATAATATAGTGTTTTTAGAAATATAAATTTATTACATTTACTTTTCCACTACTTCAATTCCATTGATAATTAGATTTCTCTCTAAGGATATATTCAAAAAAAATTCATAAAATATTATATTTCTCCCATTCATTAGAGATTGGATTCCCATAAATACAATCTATCTCTATAACTCACTGTTATTTTTTTCTATCATTCTCATAAAACAAAGATCTGAAAACCATGATGATGTTTTTTGGGTAGGGAGTGACAAGAGGCTTGGTTGTTTTTCAACTAGAAGAGAAGGTTCTTCTTTAACAGTTGAGAATAATCTATATATGAAGGAAAAAGACCATAATAAATGATCATGTATATATAGTGACTGATTATGTAATATGATTAAATCACATTTAATGGTGATAATGAAAATATCACTTCTTATTTGAATTTTATTCTTCACCACTCTACACCGTAAAGAAAAAATATATGAACAATATCTAAAATCATTATATGATTGAATCTATTTAATATTACATAATCATCCAAACAAAAGGCTTCATTGAGGTCGATATCCTATAGCTTATTGAGAAATATGAAAACAATTAGTAGGTTTTGTAGAGATATAAACAGGGTTTTATATATTATGGCATTCATATTTTGTTTTTAATTACTCAATCATAATCATCTTTCTCAAGAAATATCATCCTGAAAACATTTAATGACTTATAAATTAAATATATTCTTCAATTTAGTAAACAATTTTAGTACGAGGAAGAAGTCCAGATGATATTTTTAAATGATAGTACGTGTTCTTACATTTATGGGAGATTTTTTTTACCTTTACGTAGTGTTTAATGCATGTTATAACCCATATGTGAGGACCTATAAAATTTTTATAGATTGATTATACCCTTATGTATGTGTTTTGATAACCTAATGAATCCATAATAATGTTCTTTTTACCCTTACATATGTCTGTGATATCCTCATATAGCATCGGTGTTGAGCATCTTAACGTTTTTCAAGTCGAAATGTACTTTAATGTGGGAAATGCACTGGTGGTTTTACACTTACACACGTTTGGGAGTACCTTTATGTGAGTATTATATTCCCCTTATGCAGTGTCATTTACATTTATGTTCTGATATAGTGTCCTTTCATCAACCCTTACATATTATATCAAATCCATTAATGACCCTTACACAACTATCTGATGACCCTAAAATGTCATTTCTAACCCTTACATGATTTGCGATAATTTATAATCTCTATCATATAGGCCATATGATTCATTTAAATGAGATTTGAAACCATAAATTATCATTACACAATGTATAAGGACGTAGATTACCATAATAGGGTTTTAAATCCATATCTTACCCTTTCTCAAAACAAGGAAAACATCACCTTCCCTTATGCAACCATAAAAACTTAATCCTTTCCATTATTTAGATTAATTTTTTATGAAGAATACAGAATTATGTATTAAATTATATAATTATAATTATATTAAAACACTTTTAATTAATTAAAATATTCCATTTATTCATTATTAATATATTAAGTATTTATATTTAACATAATTTTTCATTTATCAGTAATAATATTTTTTTTAAATATTTCATGATATTAATTTATTATTGAAATTTATATTTACCAATTACTATAATTTTTCACAGACTATCTATTCAATTTATAATTAATATTATAAATAATGACTTCCAAAATATAATCAGAAAAATTAATTTTTATTTTTATATAAGTATATTTACATAACAATTTAGTTTTGATGATGAAATTCTTTATAATAAATGTAAGTATTCTATAAAAATTTCAATATAATCGCATCAATTAATATTTTACTAACAATAGTATTTATATTATTCAAAAAAAATATCATTTCACTAAAATTAAATTATTATATTCACCCTAAAATTATTAATTATTGATTTACCCATTATAATTTATTTACAAGAAAAAAAAATTATATTTAATATATCTCAAGTTGTTACATCCCCCTTCGTAAATAAACTGTTTCATCACTACTTAAACATGATCTCATTAATCAAGGATTTGAAATTTTAAAATAACTTTTTTTTGAAATCCTGCATCACAAAAAGGGTTAATAAAACATCCTCTTAGAAATTGGGTATGAAAAATACGAAGATATTTTAGACATGTATTGAACAAAATAATTCCCAAATAATGATAAAGTGTGATAGGGAACATTGATCACAATAAAGTGAATGAAAATGATAAAATTAATGAATACGAATCCATTAATCAATTAGGTGTGAAGAATATCATCAATTCATCAAACATAAATGTAATGGGATAATATGTTTTTTTTTCTAGATCTATTTCTTAGAGTTGATGATTTTCATTACCATATAGACTATGAACGTATAGAAATATACCAACTTGAAAAGTAAAATTTCATCCTTTAAAAAATTCCCATGATAATAGCATATATTTTTTCACTAAACAATTTGTATTCAAGATTATTTATTCATGCATAAATCTGTAAAATCAACTTCTAATGGAGCACATAAAATGTAAAAGGGTAAACATATATTCATCCAATCTTTATACACTAAATAAAACCAAAATGGTTATCACAAGGTAAGATTGTATCCATAATGTAAAAACTTTCATGTGAAAAAATAATACAATTTACTCAAAAATTTCCACAATAACAAAAAAGGATCAACTAAAATCCTCCTATAAATAAATAACCACAAATACCAAATTACACTAACATTAATGAATGGTTTAACCTCAAATGTGATATCATACCTTTCATCTTACATCCCAAAAAATTTAATTGTATTCTTCCCAAATAATATTTCATGGGAATTCTAATTTTAATATGAATGGTTACATATACATCAACTAGATGAAAAATCTCCTAAAATATCATAAATATACTACATAAATCACTATATGATCATATAATGTAGTGAACTTCAACAACTGTTCGTTAAACAAATTTAGACACTATTAAGAATGTTAATCCTTAGCATGACCATAAATATATCCAGAAATGATTCTATTTTAATAGATCACATTTCATACATAAATACTATCTATACCCAAGTATCCAATAGGCCATAATTTAATTAAAATCAAATAATAAACTATCCCAAAGAGTTATTTAATCATCAACATATTATTATTTGTAAAACCATGTAAAAGTTTCAAATCACCTCAAAATAAATTCACTTAAATCCTAAAAGGTGTATTTTTTCCATTGAACTTATGACCAACCATAAACATATAAACCCATCATGGTATTCATTACTCTTATGTTAACCACAAATAAAAACATATATTCTTCTAAAAATTTACACAATCAGTATTGCTAAAAAAATCCTATACTATTGAATATATTTTATAAATCCAAAAGTTCAATAAACATCATAAAATATGACTTCAATCTATTTTTCATCAAATCACTATCCAATTTTATGGTTTCAATAACATCTAATTTACACCATCAATTTTAGTAATCTCTTTATCCCAACTAAACATTAGAAACTTACATCTAAATCAATTTTCCTGGTTATTTGTTTTATTAAACATTTGTTTTCAAATCATTAAAGAAAACAAAGGTGTATAATAATTATATAATTCTTGATTTTTATATCCATAATATAATTGATATAAATCATCGACAACATGTTTTCACATCCCATATTTAAAAACATAAATCCTTTTACATTAATGATTAATATAGCTTATCCCATTTCTTGGTCATGGAGTTAAGATGTAGATTAAGGAATTTTCTTGGATAATTCCCATATTCTTCAGATAGAGGACAATGTACTATAAATTTTATGTGTTATGATCTTTGTTTCATTCAATGAAAATTTTATCTTTTTCATATCAATTACATTTTATAATCCATTATTTTATAAACACAAATCATATTTTCATTCATATAAGAAATTTCCCCCTGTGATTCTTCTCACATACATGACATGTAAGTTGCTGAATCTTATTCCATATATGGTAACCGTAATACTCAAATTTTCCCTTATTCTATATATTAGGTAACTCTCCCAATTTTATATTGTTAATCCTATAACCTGATATTTGATTATGTAAAATCAAAAGGTTTCGCCTTCTATCTCATGTTTCATTTGTTTGATAAAATGTAAAATCATACCAATTTTCCATCACATTATGTGTAAAAAATATTCATCCCAGCCTTTTACATTATCCAAAACCAAATATTATTTTGTGAGAAACAAAATTCATCTTTATAAATTATCTAATATGGAAAAATTCATTGTAGAATTTTTATATCATGACCCAATCATTTCAATATATGAAACATTAGATTTAACCTAGGACTTCCTTGGTTAGAATCTATTCAAATCCTTCTTAATGGATCGTAATGTAAATAAAACCAAGAATTTACCAATTGACTGTCAAATTGTGGTGTAATAAGGACATGCACCCCATGAATGATAATGATTTTCATCATATACCACACCACATATTTTCAGGGTTGTTACCCCTAGATTTATCTATTCCAAATCAACATCAAATTTTTGTATCCAACAAAGGATGAATTTCATGGAAAATGAAATAATATCTACCATACTAAAACATTTGACATTAATACAATACATACACTTGTATTAATGATATTAAACATTGTTACCTATTTTTAACTTCCAAATAATGACTGAACCCTTCTCAAATACCAACTGCAGTGACACAAAATTTTCAAGCATAAATATTACTTCTTATTATAGGAATATTTATTACACAACATTATGGATTGAAATAATATATGTTTAGTTTCAATGGAAACATGGATAGATAGGTAGCTGGTTCATAATATATCTACTTCATCTCCCACTAAATTAATCATAACTTGCAATGTTAATAGGAATATCACATATAAAAACATTTTTTATTACAAGTGGAAAAGAAACATAAGAAATGTTGAGAATAGATGCTCCGTAAGGGTAAACAAGGAAGATATAAATGATCTCTTAATGATAACCTAACTATAATGGTATGTGGAAATGAGTATAATATTTCTAACCCATTTCCTACATATCATATATTTAAATCATGTGACATAAAATAATTATTGTTTTTTATAAGAGATGATTCATGATGGAATAAAATAACATGATTTGTGGGATCATAACATTGGAATAAGACATAATTTCGTATTCACATGATCATAAAAAATCATATCTTTATTCAAGAATAACTAATAAAACTATAATAGGTTATTGGGTTCACCCTCTATTACATAGTATCTATATTCAAGGTTCACTCTCAAGACTACTTTGGTCGATAATGTCCATTACCAAACTAGGTTCACTCCTCATTCCAGTCCTTATTATATCTAGAGTTATCCCTGATTACATAATGTATTTGAGAGATATATAATCCATGACCCACTCAATAGATAATTAATATCACACATACATTTTTCATAAGATTGTAAAATATTCATCAAAGCATAAACCTTGTAATGGGAATGGTTTTCATAAAAAATTAATAATTGAATCTTAGAATAAAACCTAAAAGGGTAATAGATTCTATAAATAGTTCATCATCTAATAAAATCATAACTCATGGAGAAGAGAAGTTTTATAATGGTTTCATAATAACATTATTTAGACTTGGAAATGAAATTAGCTTCATAAAATCATCCTTTAATCATCATCATCATCATCCATCCAATGATTTAAATTGGATGGTATAATTGCATCATAACCCGAGTAATGCATAAGTAACATCACTGGGGGTCTTCTTACATTAAAATGTAATCAAAATATATCAGGACTATTTCCAAAGTAAAATACCCTTTCAATTTCGAAATTATATCTTTAAAATCTAAAAATAACCCTAATTTTTTGGAAAAACATTCATTTGAAAAGAAACATTGAATCTTATAAATAAATATATAAATCATTGAGTTTTTGTGATAATATGAAATTACGTTTCAACCATGTATAAAAAAACAAATATTCCTTTCACTTGTTGGATAAAATGTAAAAAGTACATCACTCAAAAAATCCCATGAATATTCCTTTTGGGCCATTTTGTAAAGCTTAAATCATGGAATAAAATGACTTCAAATTATTATATGATAATATAAAAAAATTATTGAAATCATTTTTTGAAAATATTATTGTGAAAGGAAAGGTCTATTTAACTGAAGATGGAAATAAATTACATTTCCAAAATATTATTTTAGCCTCCTAAGTGCACAAATATGGGAAAATTAACGGAAATATCTATTTTATATAAATAACTCGAGGAGAATAAAATTAAAGGTATTCTTGAGAGATATTTTATTAAAATAATAACTTTTAATTGTAAAAATAATAATCCCAACTTCCCATGAGATTGTAACATAAAACCCATACCACATTGATATTTATTAAATAAAAAACTCTTGTTATATATAACCATATATAGATGTAAATATCTCAACAATTTATTTAAAATAATTATAAAACAAATTCTTGTGAATTTCATACTCCAATCAAAAGAAACACCTGGTGAGTATGAGATGATTCTCATAAAAATAAAAGTGAATTGAAAATCACTTATCGCGTGTTCAAAATTACTATGTATGTCCTTGATTACAGTCTGTTTTATCACATTGATGAAAAAGTGGAAAATGAAAATTCCTTAGAATGAAGGGGGAAAATATTGAATAAGAAAGCCATTATTTGCTAATCCTCATAAAGTGGTTTTCCCATGGGACCCCCAATCATCATCGGTGTGCAAGAACTTGTGAACCGGACATCATGAATGACTAGACACCTTCACCCAAGGGATCATATTTTCTTATAAATAGTCTCTTGGGGTCTTCATTTGGATGTAAGAATTTCTCTGAAGGCTTATTGTGGCATTGGTCTCCATAGTAATTCACTCAAGACCTTAGACACATCCAATTTTGTTTCCAAATTCCTAAAAAAAGTTAATCAACGGGGTATAATGAGACTTAATACCATTAAATGTAAAAAATAAATAACACATACATGAATATTTCTCCCAAACCCCTGATTTAAGAGAAATAGTTTGATCACCTTTCCTCAAAAAAGAACTTGTGCAACTCACTTTTTGGAATACCTATGAAAACCCTTGACGGATTGAGACCAGTCTCTCCCATGTGTAGTCATCTAGACTGTTCATCACCTAAGGTGCCATTAGGTCACCAATGATTACTTGAACTGAGCACCCTTGAGAGACCCTCCTTTGTTTTCTCTTCCCTTAAGCCTAGGAAAACCTTTCATGAGGCATCCTTAAAATCCACAAATGGAAATGCTTATCCTACATTAGCTCCCTTTCTTTAAAGGGACCATGTTAAAACCTAAATAATGAACACCTATTTTACAAACCCATTGTTGATGTCACATATTTTTTTATCCCATTTGTATTTGGATTTCTATAGTCAGAGGATTCCCACACATGTTCTTCCAGAGGGTAAAGATCCGTAAGGAAAATGTAGATTTAGATATCTACGGTCATGTGATCCCATACCCCAAGTACAATGTTACCATGATCTAGTTCTTGATTCCAGTATTATGACTCTATCACCTTTCTATCTATCAGACTCATTGCCTCTGGTTCTTAGAAGTGACTATAAGTATCTCACTTTATTTTCCCTCCACAAGGAATAAAATCCCCCTTCCACTGTGGAATAAATTTTAGGGAAACCAACCAGTTGTAATCCCCTATCGTTTCATGTATGGGGTTTGCAGTCTTTCTCCTATTTACATCCTTTACCTTCACTCGCTTCTTACCTGATCTATCATCCAATATAATTTTATGAGAGGGAAGTTTCTTATCCTTGTCCTCTTCTATTGTATCCCCAACCTATTCCACTATATCACTCCCCTCTTCTTCAATATCCCATTCCTCTTCTCCCAATAAAGGAGGAAAAGAGTGTGGCTTGTATAACAATTAACATACTCTTTTTTCTCACACTGATCATGACTCACATGATATTAGAGGTATTTAATGATCACAAAAACCACACAATACACCTAAAATATTAAACTTCAAGATAATTTATTCCTATTAACCTGGATTCGTAGGAAACCAACTTAGGGTCCGAGCTCAATGGGAATTCTCAATAAGAATAATCCCCAATCATAATTCGCATAATCCAGGTATCCTCCTCAAGATTAAACACCAAGATATTCCCTTCAAATCACCATGAGTGAAGATATCATTCATGGTCTTTTCATATGGTATATCCATCTCTATATTAACCCCATTCATATTTTCTCAAAGGTGCATACTTCCTAGAATGAGATAAACTTGAGGTCCACCATAGGTTTGGGTCCTCATTAGCAAACTACGTGGTCTTTTATTCCCATCCAAATGGGATATGTAGGAATCCTCCCCGAGGTTGAAACACAAAAACATGAACCACCCTTTTTCTTTAGGCCTATATCCCAAGTAGGATCAAATTCAACTTGTAAAATCATATCCCTTCTAAGTTCCTTGGAATGCTTGTGTATAACTCCTATACTACACTCTGACTAGGAATCTTCCTCCTAGACTAACATACCATATGACATTAAACAACATGGCTGGGTCCTTGTCATATGAACTTAATAGGTATGATGTGTCTTATTAAGCCTCAATGAACTATGTGGGTTCTGATTATTTTCACAATGATATGTCGGAATCCCATCTATGGGTTCAATCTACACATCATAACCACTCTTGTCTCCATAGATAGTGATAAATTCCATAGTTAAATTCTTTTACATGGATGAAAATAAACACTAAGGTTCCCCACTGCATGGTTAAAAATCAAGCATCATCGTAATAACGACCAAATAATCAATAAGTAATATATAATAGGGTACCATTATTGTAGACCCTTCAATACATATAGATATTTTTGTTGATGAACATCCTTGAATACATATATATGATTCTGAATAAAAAACATGCTAAAAATTGATTGCTAATATTGGGAAATACCTACATCAAACATTAGACTTAATGTAGGATTCACAAAGATATATTAAATATATTAGAGGGTCTTAGAGTATGTAATAATTCACCTAAAAGGGTGTGATGAGGAAGACCTCCCATCCTCTCGACCAATGTGATTTATTAAGCATCGTGGGTCAAAATACCCAAAGAGTGCATGGCTTTGAAAAGCAGGTCCCTATGGATACAGAACCATTGTGAGCTTTTGGTTCTACAAACAAACCCATTAGAAATCTTTTGGAAATAATAATTTTCCCAATAAGGTAACATTTCCATTATAAACAAAAAACAGTGATTCTGATGTGAAACCTTAACCAAGAGTATAATTCCACATACCTGTTATGCCCCTTCCATTCTCAATGTAAATGAAGGATATATAGGAATATCAATCATGCATGTATTCGTCCAAAAAAATGATGCTTTTCTGGTGCTGTTTGTTTGTATTTATCATATATGCAAGAACATCCTTAAAAGGGTTCCCTTCATTCCAATTCCTTCCTTCAGGGTTATACCCGTGAAGACCATAGTTTTTGGTCAATGTGGATCCTCGTTCATGTGATTTATCCGATTACCAACAATTTATATTAAATGGTGGGTCTTCTATGCTCTTGTCTGATAGTACCATCAGCACAGTACCATCCGGGCCCTAGTGGTTGCCTAAAAGGCCCTCTAAATCAACAATCACCCAGATTGTCTGATCAACGAAGACTGGTTGTCTAGAAGCACATGGAACCGACCACCTCTATTAACTATTTTAAGATATATTCCCTAGAATAAAATGGCCGATCCCTCCAATATTTTAGGGAGGTGGGTCAAGAGGCCACATATGGAATCATCCAAAAGACATGGGTGTCCTTCATAGGGGAACCTTCCAATAATAACTATCACAAATGCCACATGGTAGTGAACCCTCAGAATGATGCGTGTTTTAACGTTGACTATCTGAATTATGTTCCTCATACACGGGCAAGAATGAAGACCCTTGGGGATGAAAATCAGCCAATAGGGAAAACGTTCAATCATTTTCCCCCTCTAGAGAATCCCACCAACCATGTTTTCTATGATACAACGAGTGGTAAAATACACCCATTTGCCTTCATTCAGCCAACCAGAAGACTCTTATTGTGATATTTAATGAAACCCATCCACCAAATATGTTGTCAACCTAAAATCATAAAGATACATCAACCTGTAGACACCAAAAATTATAGTAGAATCATATGGTAGTACTCAACGAAATATATCAACCTTTTTTGGAAGTGTACAGTGAGCAGGCATACACACCTACCAATATTTATCAAGACTTCCAACAACCTTATCAAACAACACTTATAGAATCAAGTCAGTATTTCTTGATGAAAACCATAGGGTAGACTAAACTCTATTACGACAGGTATTTTCATTATCCAATAATAGGAATGGGACGATAGAAGCAGGCACATACACTTACTCCAGACATGGAATGGAATTATATTCTAATTTCATTCAGTGAAGTCACCCAGAACATCCCATAAATTCTAAAAGGGATGGTATAAATTACTTCCCATATTCTACAGACATTCCATGATATCATAATGATGGCGTCAATAGTTCCTAAGGTATTGAAACATAACTTTTTCCCATTATTGGTGTGGATAATCATCATTTCATTTTATAGAATATACATACCTCTACTCCCATATAAGAGGGCCATTGGGGAAACTCTACCATATCATATAGACAATCAGATAGGGAACTCACACCCACTCCAACTAGTGATAATTTTCTTATCCAAATAGACACCCCAAGGTAGACACAGACACCTACCCATGGTAACTAATGTTTCCAAAAAGTAGCCAAACTACATGTGTGAGGATTTCCAAAAATAGGTCTCATCAAGCACAGTGGGGTAATCAAAAGTCAGTTTTCGATATGGATCCACTTAATGATGGAATTTGTGAATCCATCATTAATTAATCTATTATTTACCAAGTTCTTACCATCCCATTACCAAAATATTATAGTATTATAAATAAATATGAAAGACCATATTATATGCTTCCTTATGATTTCTTACTTCATAGAAATTTAGTCAATCTCAAGATCCATTCTATTGTTGAGTTCCCTGAAAAACCTTCATGTAGCTAGAAGACCAAGGTTATCGAGGGTCTTCCCCTTACTGTAATCCACCGTTATGGTGTAACAAACTGATCATTTATGAATAATATTACCTTAATTTCAATTAAATGTCTTATAGATATAAAAAACACATGAGCCATTTTTATTATTGGGTTTAAATTTCCATTATATATCATTACCATTGATTATATAGATGCTAAATAGTGATCACACAACTGATATAAATATATGGCTTTAGAAAAATCTTTTTGACATTGAAAAAGAAGAGGATGACATCATTCATTAGACTCGGGTCATATGAAGCTCATTTTTTGGAGCTCAGTAATGAGGTAGCATCACTGGGCTTCGCTCTTGACCCAACCCTATTCGATATTCAACACATTAAGATTGAACGTGATCACCTACAGGTTAAGGTTAGGTTAATATAGATTACTACCTGGGGGATGTAATCTGAGCCACCCCACGAGTCTTCCACCATCACCCAACTTACCCTTATGTATTATACTGGTCTTATAAGGGGTCATGTAATAATTTTTTAGTTACTTATTGTGTAATCCCATTTTATAAGTAATTTTCTTATTCTATCAATTCTTTTATTGGAATAATAATTCTTAAAAAACGATGAATTTGATATATTTATTTTTTAGGTAAAAATTGTACTTTTTAAAAATATATACATTATTATATCAAAATATTATTTTTATAATTAATATTAAAAATACAATTCTTATATGTTATGATTATATAAATTCCCTATCTATAATTTATTTGGAAACCATTTTGATAAAATATATATTTTTATATGATAAAATAGAAGGGGTATTTTATTAATTAAAGAATTTATATTAATAAATTGATGAATTTTAAAAATAATTTATATTTTATAAAATATTACTTTAAAATTATATTTATTAATAATTAATGAGTATTTAGTTTTTATGAAGTCATTTTTCTTTTTTATTTAGGTATAAAAACTGTTTTCGTCAAAACCTGTAAATTTTTAATAAATACCAGTTTTCATTCTAAAAGTTCAAATTCACATATTTAGAAAAATATTTAGATAAAATAACTATTATTTTTTGAATTAGGACTTCGATATTATCCCATGGTAAATTTTTCATAATTTTCTAAGACAATAGAATTTTTTGTTAAAAATTAAATAATATGTAAAAATACTGTATGATTTATGACATCATAATGACGCAATTTTGATGTAACAAATACCATAAAATGGATCTTCGACCAAATATATGTTTTTAATTTAAAATAATCTGACTTTTTAATTATTTATATTATTTAATAATTCCTTACTAAATCCTCCAAAATATATAATATATTTTATGATTTTAAATTCATTTCCATGAGATGGAGACTCACCTCCCCATAAGAGAAGGGAAATATTTAAAATTATTATACCCATGGACTTATAAAATAATTTTCTACACTCCCATTTTCTAGAAACCATGGGCAAAAACCATTTGATGTTTTTTGGTTTTTGAATATTTTAGTGTGTAATGTCTAAAACCTAAATAAAAAAATCTCCCCTCATTTCCTATATAATCCTACACAAGTACCAATTCTTATTCACTAAAACAACTTTAAGATCTTACCAACTATTATATACACTACCAATATTCCTCCCAAGTAACACCACATCTCCCAGGAAGCCTATCTAAAGCCTTTGGGATCACTCATCCATGTAAGGTATCTTCACTTTCATTCCTTTCCCATTTTATCCGAGATTCCTTATATTGTTACACCCTTTTATTTTCAATTAAAAATGATGTGGTATGTTTTTACACCACCCCCATACATCCCTTATAATATTTTAACATTGATATCCACCTTTCATTCTAATTAATCCCTCCCATGTACACATATTTCCATGCCGAAAATTCATAAGGGATTTCTCTCTCCTCATTTCCATTCAATCATTTATCTTATATTATGCTTCCAGAATTCCATTTCATATATTCAGATTTTATGCTTTATGATCCCCTTACTACCCATTTAATGTTTAAATTATGTGAGACTTCATTATCTATCATCAAACCATTTTATGAATCCCCACATGATGATGTTATACTTCCAAAATTGCACCTCAATTTTCAAAACAAAAATAATATTATAGTGAATACCATGACCATTTCTATATTAAGGAAATTCCCCTTCATGAACATATATTTATTGATTATATAATTTTATATATTTATTCTAAATTTACTTTTCTTTGAATAAATAATGATGTTGAATGAATCCATGTTATATGATCTATGTGCCACACTTAAGAATGAGATTGAAATGTTCATGAAGGTTGTGTATTGATAGAGATCAAATGAATTGGCTAATGTTTAGTTTCATGATATGTCATGTTGGCATATTTATTTACCTTATTACATATTAGTACCTTTTTACATAATTTAGGGATAGGTATTTACCTGATTTCTTTATGGTAATGGCGTAGTGTTTTAAATTTTTTCTACCGTTCCATGTTGTTATGATCATGTAATATCATTCCTTTATTTGAATATTTCTCTTAAGCTCCAGTGGTATATATATTTCCAAACAGTTACTGTTTTCATTATGTTATGATTTCATTACTGCGTTATTGGGTTTTATAGATCACGCTTTATTTATTTATGTCTTTAGGTTATCCCATGAAATGCTATGTATGAACGAAATGTGTGGTCATGTAAAAGAAGTTTTCAAGAAATATGTTGTATTTTATGTGATATGTTTTCATGTAATGTTCCTATCCTAAAAGACACTATAAATTTCAATATTATAGGCCATATTTAGGGATACATTATGTAATAAATCATGTGTAAATGTGTAATAATGTTCAGGGTTGTTATATAAGGTACTCACAAAGATTCAATTCACTTTAAAAGATACCTATATATTAGTGATTCACATTGTCAAAATAATTCTCTAATTGATAGTGTATTGATGAGAAAGACTTATTATCTAGAGGCACATGTAAACATGAGGACAATCATGTATGATTCCTCATCACTTGTAGGTGCAATCATATCTTAGTTAGATGATATTCCAAGGAGACGGTCATTCTATGAAGTAACCTTGGGTCATTCACATTTGAATATTGTAGTGGAAATCCCATTTTATCCCATTGCCTATCAAAATTCAATTGGAAAGAATTCAATCTGGTTAAACCATGTCGAGGAACCTGATTTGATTAATGAAGAAGATCTACTAAACACGATGTAACATCTTGCTGAAGATGATTTACCAATCATGTTATGGCATTTATCCACCTCTCAATATAGCATTATAGTGGTACTAGCAGATGATTGTATGAATTACATCAACCTAGACAAATGAAAAACACTTCATCTCCTAAAAAAGGTATTACTTTATGTCTAGTATCAAATTAATATCAAGGTAATAAAATGGGCTCATCACCAATTTTACTCAAAATCACTAAAGAATTCTTGAAAGGAAATGAACGATAAACAACCCAGATCCCTTCAACGTGCATGCCTCAATGCATTAATGATGTTGCAAAAGATGATCACAAATACACCATCTGGTGTTGGCATCCTAAGATGGGTTGTACATGGGGTGCTTCATTTCCCTACACTCCCAATACATAAAATCTTCCCAAAAGTGGCCTCATGGAATTATGTTTCACTAGGATAGCAACAAAAGACCAATTCTATTCAAGATCAATGATATTATCGGATAAAAAGGCCCCTACCGAGTCCCAACAACCTCAGGCCAGAAGAGAGAATGTTTTTGAGATACCCTTTCATCAAGAATCTGATAACATTGAGTAGTCATCCAACATAAAGGATGTTAGAGGTCATATTGAGAGAATATCATTAATATCCCAATAGTCAAATGTAAAGGTCAATTAATGTGACTGTCAAATAATGTGCCCAACCAATTTTCAGACTACAATCCATAAAATCAGAAGGGATGATTTGGTAATATTAGCCACAACTGTTCCTGGACAACCTTAGAATGTAGGGATTGAGGGTTTTTCTCCCAATCTTTGGGATCATCCAACCATACCTTGGGGGTGTCGAAGGAATACCAAGAATACCACAATACATATGATATGTGGAATTTTCCCCCCAAATAATCCCCTTATCAGGAAAAATATGTTTTATCGCAGTTTGGAAAGAATATGAAAAAAAATCATCTCAACTTCTTCTATTTCTTGATTCAATACCTTCAATTGGAACACAAACAACTGAATTATCAGTGCATTCATGTCTCATCATTTTTCATCCAATAGTTCCTAGAGAGTCAACAAATAAAAGTATGAGGTCACATGGAGGGTGCAGAAGAAAATGTTCTAATAGAGATTCCTATAGAGTGTCTGGGATGCACTAAAAATATGTGAATATTGTCAATTCCATCATAGAATACCCTCTATAACATTAGACCAATTCAATGGATTATAAAGAATAGTTTTGTATACCAAATATGGTATACACTAAAACGAATAGAAAATGTATTTGTACTCGAGGCCATAGGTTCACCCAAAAACTGGGAATCCCCTCAAATAAACCACCTCTACCTATTCAAATGGAACCTCATAAGGGAAAAGGTATGGTTCATAACATGTATCACATTCCCAATGAATAAATCCAGTCCATTTCTCTAGAAGAAATATATTCCCATAAAGAAGGTAAAATGAGAGAGTTGAGAAAACTCAACGTAGTGTTTTGTTCAGGAAATCTTCCAATGAGATATGCTCTGATAGAAGAACCTTAACTCACACTTCGAGTTGGCACTCCTCAGCAATGATGGGTTTCCATAGCAACTAACGTATAAAGGTAACATCTTTTCAATGTGGTACCACCACTAATAATATATTTGAATCCCATAATAGGAGAAAAAATAATTCCCTCTATTACGTACAAAGATAAAATATGGTCGAGCACATCCATATAGGACTGCCCCTATTCGTTACCCAATGATGATACTAAGAGTCCCTCCCCCAGTGGTCCTTCCAGTTTTCACACTTATTCCGGATCTAGTGGATGAATGTATTCAGGTCCCAAATCCTCCAGATATTCTTATAATCCTTATGAACACCCATGAGTCCTTAACAACATGATTGGATTTTATGTAAGGATTAAATTCACTAGTACACCTAGAGAAAAATTATTATCCCTAGTGGGTGGATCTGACACCTCCTCCTTCAAATAATGGGAATCCAACATTTCTAATTTTTAATGTATCAGAAGATACATATAAACCCATGATTCATTTCATATCTCGTAGTTATCCCATGCTGGAGACCCCTAAGAATTAGGAGATAGTGAAACATAGATGATTCATACTATCAATAAAAGTGATAGCTTTTTTAGGGTATATGAATTTGGAATACTAATCAATAACTAGATGGGAAGATATCTATCATAAGTTCCTCTTCTAGTTTAGGTCATTGTTGCTGAATACAATAGTCTTAGATATCAAAAATTGTAATCAATGGGAGAATGTAGGAGTCTCATGCTTTATTGATCGGTGGAAAGGATTGACTTTCTCCTTGAACCTACCGGCCCCTCATGAATAACTTTTAACAATCTGTGTACAAAATCTCTGTGATGAGTTTCACACACCACTAATCCTTCTAAAATACATAGGAGTGATTTAGGATCAAGATAAATTTGATCAATAGTTGGAAAACTCCATCATAGAGACTAAATCCAAGTCTTGGGTAATCCCATCAAATCGGGGAAGTAGAATAGGAAAGGTAGAGGCTGCTAAATTACACTTAAGCAGGCCCCTTCACCTACTCCCAATTCAAAGCCTATATCATACCATATGGATTCACCTACTGAGTTTAAAAATCAATGACCACCTCTTTAATACTATCAAATAGAGAAGATTTAGATATAAATTTAGGACATAAAAAATAAGGTCTATTTCATCCATAACAACCATTTCCCCGATTAATTCATCTCATATTTGAAAAAAACAAAGTATATCTAACAAAGACCATGAATCCTAATAGATAAGGCGATTAGGATCATTCCAACTATTTACCCGTCCATCAAATGATGGCTCATCCCATATAGGGGTGTTCTGTTTTCAATTACCTACTACAAAATATAGTTGATTTTGGGAAAGAAGAAATAAAAAATTCACCATCCTAGGGGGTATAAATTTTTGTTACCGATCTGTGGGTGGAAGGAGAATTTCAAAAAGTTAAACGAAAAGAATTAATAGAATGATGATGACTGTATGATCAGAAAAACAATCAATTAGAATCATGAAATTATACCAACATAATGGAAACGACCAACTATGCCTCCTGATACATTCGCTATAGTAAATATTTCTTCATTGAAATCCCCGTCCTCTAATGGACCATCCTCAGATAAGAGACATGGATGAAATGATAAGGAAGAAATAGTAGAAGTTGAGTTTATGTCAAGGAATAGAGTCAACCCCCACAAATAATCCTCATCATATGATGGGTTGCTGTGTGGATATGTTAATATTATTCACTTAACAAACACCAACTCAAATGATGATTCTGTTTATGAACATGATTTTCCTATACTTGATTGGGGAACTTTGGGAAGATGTCATTAGATTTCAGGATATAGGGTAATATGTGGTCATGATAGGAAACATTACATCAACAAAACCCCTGCTTGAATCTTCTATGCAGACAAAACCCATGGGAATGCTCTCAAATGAGATCAACAAGAATATGTGATTTATTCCTCCACTAAAGTTATGGTCTTACCTGATATTAATATATTAGAAGACCAGTTAGAGGTTGTTCCACCATGTTCTCAGTAGAGAGGTAGACCTAGTTTGCCTAATCCTAGAGGTATTGGAACAATTCCCACTTCTGTCCCAAAAGTGGGTTCATCCCCATCAAGAACATTAGCTTCTTAAGTGCATAGAAATGTGATTCTTCATTCTAGAAAATGTGGAAAACTATATAATAAGTATAATGTTTGAAAAAACTAATCAAATTTTGATCTATGTTATCAATACAATATGCTCAGAGTCTATTAAAAGACCTCTATGATGAACACATTGAGGCATTGTCATGACATTAAGAATTTTAAGTTTTGTTCACTACTACTGAAGTATATCAGGTATAGAATGATCTTATAGAATGTCATGAGGTCATTTCATTCACTTCACTGCATGGGTCTCAATGAATCTCACTTGACTCCCTCCACTCTTGTGTAATAGGGTTTTGAAAAAATGTTCAAGAGGCTATCTACATGATCACACTCAGAACATAGTTCAGATATCATGTATCTGACTTAGGGCTCATGGTGTTCCATTAAGACACAACATTGAATGGTCTACTTGGAATTCCATGTCTACATCAACATGATACCATTCCATCATCATACAACCAATTTCTAAAATATTCTCTCAATGGTCAAATATGCACATTATATGGGGTCAAGGCTCCATTAAAATCCTATGAAACACAATATATTGATGTATTGTTCTATCATTTTGGATTCAAACAATCAATGGATAATGATGCTTCCTGAATCAATTCCCCAAATCTCTTGGAGACAATCCTATATAACCCTTTTATATTATTTTTCACATTTACTATATGCATCCTATTAATCAAATTAAAATGGCCGGCCAGAATTCAAAAATTCATTTAGATTCTTTGGTAATGTAAATCAAGACAATCAATCCTAACGGAATTGACGATGTTATCAAATCTCTGTGTTATAATGAAAGATTGAATGAAAATTTCTTCATTTCATCCCCTACACTTCAAAAAATTCAGGTTCTATCATTTGAATTGTAAGAAGCATTCATGACTGCAGGATAAGGAAAAAGATTCATTCTCAGTCCCATATTTCCCCTTCAGTACTCCAAGAAGGATTCATGCAAAAAAGTGAGACATAAATGATATCCTCATCCTTCTCATGTTAGAATATAGACTCCCCACTTACTATAAAGGAACTTGTGAAATAATTTACTCTATAGAAAGAAGTACAAATCGTGAATCACGAGGAAGAGAAACACAATTAAGAAGAAGATCATAGGGATTCCCCTCCAACATTTGATGAAGGATTCTCTACTCCAGTAGATTAACTAATTGAAATAAATCTAGGTACAAAATAAGATCCACAAATCCACCCTAATTAGTACATACATGTATCCTCATGGAATAGAGGAATAAATCACTTTCCTAATGCACCACTAGGATGTGTTTTCCTATAATTGCACAATGATTCTAGGCTTTGACACTGAGGTGTCCTGCTATCATTTGGGTTTTCTATAAGATCATCAAGCATATAAGAATGAAGCCTGGAAAACACACTGACTCATGCCTCCAAGAATGAGGCCGATGAGGTTAAACTCATCAAGGATGAATTTATCAAAGAGTTAAAATAATTAAATGGATAATCAACATTATTCCTATGAAAAATAATAACAGGAATATTATATTTTTTATTAATTTAAAAGATCCCAACATTCATTTTACCAAGGATGACTTCCTGGTTCCAATAATAGAATCCATGATTGATTCAATAACTGAAAAGTAATTCATTTCATTCATGGATGACCATTCTGGTTAAATTCAAATACATATGGACCTATAATATAATGATTACACATATTTTAGGGCACCACGGTACATATTTTGATATAGGTAAATTCCCATTTTCATCATGAATGCTAGTGAAACATATCAACGTGATATGTATTATATCATCATACAATTCATGGTAATGTTTATTAAATTATACATTGATGATCTAGTTGTTAAATATCGATAATGATCTGATCACTTGGATGAACTAGGATCCATCTTCATCAAGCTATAGTAAAATAAAATGAAGATGAACCGATTATAATGTTCTTTCAAGGTATCCTCGAGAATCTTTCATGGATTCTTTGTACAAAATCATGGCATAAAAGTTGATTCTAAGAAGACTAATGCTATCCTAGGTGTGTCACCTCCTTGAATCTTGAAATTGTATTGAGGAACTCAGAGAGAATTTTTCATACATTCAATGCATCAAATACAATCCTGTGTGAACTTGTTTACCCTTAAAAAAATTTAAGAAGAAGTGGGTAACTTATCAATTAACTAATTACTTCCAAGATGTAAGGGATTCCTTAAATAAATAAATCATGAAACCATTGTTATTGAGGCCATCATTTGAAGGAAATACACTTTTTCTATACATCATATCCATAGAGTGATCACTAGGAGCACTCCTATAATAAAATAATTATGTAGGGAATGAAAAAAACCATTATTATCTCAATCAAACCATTCTCAATGGAGAGAAATAATATTAAGATATTGAGAAAATCTAACTTCCATTAATCATTATAGTTCAAAAGCTCTACCAAAACTACTATTAGATCTATTTAGCTTCTCATAATAATCTGCTCAAATTTATCTTAGTCATTCTATGTTCACAATACATTTTTCATGGTGGGAATTTATCCTATAGAAGTTTGATATACAGGTTTTTCGTCATAATAAAATTGAAAGGAAAATCCGTAGTAGTCATCCTCACTGATCACCCATATACAAGTGATATTCCATTGAATACTAAAATACAGGATGAATAAATATTCCTTATTTAAGATAGTCCCCCAAATATGGGAGATGTATTCTGGGAGTTCAAAAATAAGTCCAATTTGTAAAATAATGGAATACCCTAATCTTATCAAAGTCATGTTAGGACTTGATATTCTCTCCAAAGTGAAGGAGATGTTTCCATATTCATTCCTGTTATTTAATAGTGGTTCTAAAAACGAGGAATACTATCTAGATCTCATCACAGACCTAGATTTGGCACTCTAAGTACTGGAGAATCACATGGAGGTAGAGGGTTATTCTGAATTCATAATAAAATAGATAAATAGGGTTTATGCCACCGGAAACGAAGTTCCAATACCCATGTGGAATTATATTTCAGGGTTATTGGTAGAATATACCACTATGCCATCATTGACCCGCATCCTGAGATCAAAAAATACTCAGGTAGATCTATAGTAAATTGTAGCTAAATATTTTGAAGATAGAAATCCATATTAAACAATCAACAGTATTGACCACCACCAAATGCTTTGACCCTTTGTTAAAATTAGAGCAGATATGATCAATAAAATTTGTCCCATACCTGATCCATATATCCTTACCATCTGATGTATGAAACACATCAAAGAATATCTCTAATATGAATAACGTCCACAAGACTGGGTTTGAATTGAGCAGATATGGCAGTGAGTGGCTAATTTCACTCCTCATAATTGAAAAAATCACCTAAAAGTCCTCTAAATGTGATAATTTGATGGATTCCATCTTAGATGTGTTGATGGAGAATAGATATCATCTTTTATAGAATAATTGCATGTAATATCTTATGAATCACAACAATCAGGGTATATGATTTCTGATCAAATTTGAAGGCTTGAATAATTTTGGCCTTAGATGATGTAGGATTCCACAGAATTCACAATGAAGTGTCGTCCCTTACATGTGCATGCCAATTTCATCAATCAACCCCCAGAGATTCTACTTATACCTAAAACTCCTGGACATATTCCACATGTGGAATGGATGTTGGTGGACCTTATCCTATAGCTAGGGATTTGAAGTTCAATTATATCCTTGCTGTTACCAATTTCTTCTCTAAATGGGCTGAGAAATACCCATCAATGATGTCAGAGCCAAAGGAATATTTATTTCTGTTAAATCTAACATTATGATCAGATTTGTTTTCCATCATACCATTTTGATTGAAAAAGAAACAATTTTTTTCTGCTGATGTTGAAAATCAATATCAGGAATACAATATCAAATCCAACCATTCATCCCAGTATCATGTACAGAAAAATTGATAGTTATAGGCTTTTAGTAAGACCCTATAGAACATACTCTACATGATAGTGTATAATGATAATAAATCATGGCTGGATATTCTCTAGGATGCCTTATGGGATTATTGAACTACAACTTGTTCTGCTATGTAAGAAACCTCATACTTATTGGTTTATGGAATAGAAGCAGTTGTTCCCATTGGGATTCAGTTTCCATCACTATGTATTCCCATTTGTAACCCTCTATCCACATATCAGAAATTCATGAAATGACTGGATGAGAAGGAATGACTAGAAAAAAAAGATATTGCACACATTGTATCACATAGAGTTGTATCAGAACATGGCAATAAAGTCCTTTAACAAGAAGGTCCAAATTATATAATTCCTCTAAGGAGAATTGGTATTGGTCTCTATGATTATGATGACACTAGGAAAGAATCCTTTAAATCTTGAGACACTGTGTGAGGGACCTTACTCCATACCTAAAGTCCACTATAATGGAGATTGTTCCTTAATATTGATGGATAGAGAGCTCATTAAACCTCTATCCTACACAAGATTCTTGATGAAGTACTTTTTATAATCACAAAATGTTTGTATTTATTGTAGTAAGATATACTGCATTGGACCATTTACATCCATATTGTGAAATGTTAAACTACGTAACTTCATCATTCTTGTCGCATGATGATAAACTTAATGAAATATGGTCTAAGTGGCAGGATGGTAAACTAAATAGAACTGTTTGAATTCAGGTTCCATGACATTAAATAGTGTAACATTATCATCCTAGTTTCATGACGATAAACATCACAACATATGATCCCAAAAGCAAGATGTCAAATTTTATATCACTAGTTTTTCACACAATAGAACATTAAACTGTATGGTTGACATCTTGTTTTTTTATTTTAATAAATCTCTACGATACCACGAATCTACACTCCATGTGGTCCCCCAAATGATTAGTGTATATCAAGCACAATCATGTCTCACTAAATTGCCACTCCCTAGTAGAAGTTGATCCCCATTTAACCCACTGTTTGGATCTAAGCATCATAGGAAATATTTTTCAAGAACTACAAGTGGATTGATTATACACTATTAAGATATCTAGTGACACCTTTGTTATATCCCCTCATTCATCTACTATGATTCATTCCCAATGAGTGACCCATACCCTCACCACATGAAGATAAACTACATGGAACCTCTAGAACTATGTGTAGATAGATTCTCATTCTAATGAGATTTGTAGTGATGTGTAGATCTCCAATATTATGCCCAACCATGACCAGGTTGAAAATTTTATTTTTCCCTATGTATGAACCAAACCTCTATAGAGAAATATTCTAGAATGTACAACTTGAATCCCATACCTTCTACTATCTTGGTCCTAATAATTATATCTATAAAACATTAAATACACATCCTCACATAAAAACCTAGTTGGTGTGGGGAACAACATTCATGAACTATGTGTGGGATGATTCCCATACATATATGGATGTGTAGTGGCACCCATAAATCTCATCCCTAGGCCCATCAATAGGTTTACATACTCTAATTTTAATCCCTTTTGTCCAGACTATCATCTAGGAATGTGTTGTGTGGTGTCGATTTATTTTATCCTCATTCACGTTGGGTGGCATCATGGTGCCACACTACACACCTTTCCTTTAATCGGCCAGGACTCTATGACCAAAAACTAATATTTTCAGTGTCCTGGTTGAATGAAAATATACAATAAAACAATCATAGAATTTGGTTGAGTTTCACCCCCCCTTGAGAATGGGTACCATACCATTCCATCGTCAATAACTATGAATGGCTTGATTCATTCCCATTTAGTATACATAGTGATACCTAAATCTCTAATCTTCGGTCAATCATGAATGTTTAAAAACCTCTTCACCCCCTACGTGTGTAAATCCCACCTACATAGGAATCATTTTTAAAAACTACGGATGGCTTGAATCTCATTCCAATGAGATACATAGTGATGATTGGATCTCTAATCTTGCATCCAACCACAATTTTGAAAATAAACCCCCTTCCTTTTCCTCATTCATGAACAAGATGTTGAAAGAGAACCTTTCCAATCCTACATGATTTAGGCCCACCCATCATTCTAAACGTTATCTAAAGTCACATTTCCCAAAAAAGTATGATTGATAAGGGAATCAACATTAAATAACTATGTGTAGAATGATTCTCATCGTATTGAGATACATAGTGATGCGCGAATTTCCAATCCTGGGTCCACCAGCGATTATATCAGAAAATACCTTCACTTCATATACATAGATCAGATGTACATAATGAGACATTTAAGGACCATGTGAGGCTCGATTCTCACACCTATAATATATTTTGTGATGTCCATTATTTCATTCTTGTTCCAAACTACAATATTTCCATCACTCCACATTTACTCACCTTTTTCCTTATCGTTTGTCATTAAAATGCATGTAATTCCAAGAAATATGTGTGGATTTATTCTCAATATATTGAGAAATGTGGTGACACTTGGATCATATCCTCAGAACTAGCTATAATTTAAAATTACCCACCCCCTATGTATGGATTATACTTTCATGGAGAAAAACATCAATAAATATGGGTGGATACATTCACACTAATAAGAAATAGGTTGTGATGCCCAAACTCCCAATATTGGTCCCAATCATAACAAGTTGCAATCAATTCATCTTTTCCCCCATGTATGTTTCAGATCTAAGTGGGGAGATTCAATATGATTTCTCATATCATGTATGAATTTGAATTCAATGAATCCCCCATTATCCTTCACTTATGAATTCCATCAGGGTGAGGGAACTTTTTTATGAACATCATTTGTCTTGATTCACACCCATTGAAAAATGCATTGACATAGAGATCTTTAAATGTAGTCCCATCTGCATCGAAGAAAAAAAAATCCCCTACTCTCTATTATATGAGTCTTATCTATATAGGGAGATTTGATATGAGTTCCCACATTACACATGAACTCATATCTGTTAGAACTATGTGTGTCATTATTCTTTCATCAACAAGATATGTAGTATCTCTGGGGATTTACACCCCACATTAGACATAATATTTATTTTCACAGTGGAATCACCCATGTCATTTTCATAAGATGTCAAACTGCATAGCCAATGTCTTCACCACATGACATCAGACTGCACAATACCCTTAGAACTATGTGTGGATAGATTATCATCCCATTGAGATACATATTGAAGTCTAACCCTTATTCCATATCCCTATAAATGGTGTAAAAAATTCCCCATATCCTTCATAAAATCAAAAACTTGTAATGTATCTTTTATTTTTGGTCCAATCCTAGTGAGCCCTCTAATAAAAACAAGATCTGTCCCAATTATACATATGTGTCAGATCTATGAAATATAATCCAAATTCTTACCCAATATCGGTGCAAATACATTCTTTGTGTATTGGACAATTCCATTTTCATATATTGTACTCAAAATATTTTATACCATTGGATATTTATAACATTTCCTCATCTTTTGGTTGAAAATTTTCTGAAACCTGAGATCTCTTTTACCTGACCATGGTGTATGCACCCCCATTGTCCATTCGTATATCACCCCGTAACAGGTTTTTCACCTAATGGATGTGACTATTTGACTATATAGTATTCTCTATATCTATTCCTTAAAAAAATAGTATTTATAAAAGGTTTTTTAACCACTAGAATCTTATTTCATGAGAAAAACCTCTTCTGTCAATTTATTATTTGACAACAGTACACTAAGACCCAAAAATCAACAGTCATCCTTTGTATATTTTTTCCAAATCCATTATCCAAACTTGAAATTACCTAAAACAATGGTTGACACTTCTCGCCTTCAATTATATAAATTATACTAGAATAACCTTGGAATATTTGACAATGTATCAACCATTGTTTCTAAAATATTATATTTTTAGCTGTATGACCTAAAAATACATGCATCGTACTTCTTACGTGTTGGTCTAAACTATGTGTACCATCCATTTCCCCGTTTATTTGCAAATTATAACTTGAAATAACGCTTCTGTATTTTGGTACCACCTCTTGAAACAAAAATATATTCTTATGTCAGTCAATGTTCATAAACATTCATCATATTTTACTGATAGAATTCATAAATTCATGAGAGATCTTTTACATTACCAAGAAGTGTGTTCCCCGTTTTTTCATTCATATTTCACCACAAAATGGGTTTTTTCTGGCCAAGGATGCTGCTATTTGGCTATGTAATCTATGAACCGATTTTCCTTGCTTAAAACAACCCTCATATCGAGTTTATCAACTAATGGTAACATCAATATCAAGAGAAAACTCCTCTAAAATTATAAGCCCCCTTTCCCATAACAAAATTTATATACAAAAATCCCCAAATCACATATTAAAACATTCTCTTTCAATAAATTAATATAATAGTATATTTCTCTACATAATACCAAGAATCATAGACTCATCAAACCATAATTCAAAGTTAGAGACCTTAAATTATATCCCACATAATGTATTTACTGCATGAATTTAAACTAAAAATCATAATTTCAATACTGTATAACATAAAATTGCACAAAATAATGTCTCTATTGTATGGTATTAAACTTTACAACACAATGTCCTTGAAACATGAATTTAAACTACACAACATAATGTATTTGTTGCATGATTTTAAAATTTAAAACATTATATAATTTATGTTTGACTTTATACTACACAACATAATGTCCCTGTTACTTGACATTAAACTGAACATTATAATATCTTTTCTACATGACTTTAAACTGAACAACACAATATTAGGATGCACTATTAGGTAAAAATGAACCCTCCTTCATATATCAAATTCATGTAGGAGTGGTTTTTTATTCATGGACTATGTTTGTATGAATGATACATTTATTATTATGCATTTTTTGTGGAAAATCCACCCATTGTTGTCTTGAGACATCCAAATATTAAAAATTATTTTTTCATTAGTAAAATAAAATTAGGATTCATTATAGATTCATTATCTAACAATACAGTATGATCCCCAGTTGGACTTGCATAATTCACCCACATAAAGGGAATCTCGGCCTATAGATGTCTGTACATAACTATGTAGTATGTTCCCCTATTGGCCTTGCATAATAGAACCCTCATAATATTTTTTTCAACTAGAGATAATTTTTTTCTCAAGAGATACCTTGTCTATTATTGAATTCCATGTTTATAATTTGTAGGTAACACAAGTTCCTCATGTTTCCCCATGTAAGTATCAAATGAATTTTGTAACATTCATTGCCACCAATATTTATTTGGGTTATAATTTAAAAATTAATGGTCAATGTTGTTCAACCTAAAACCCAATACCAATCATTTCAACATGAATAATTTTAAAATACTTGTAAAATGAGACAAAATACTCTCCAGGTTGTAAACTCACAAATGGTACCCTTAAAAATGTCAACTCTCAACTCTTTAGTACTAACTATTATATTTTTTTTGGAAAAATTGAGATATGAAAAGTTAAAAGATACCAATCTTGTGGGGTTTTCCACATTACCATAGAAATAGTCAAAATACGATCACTGACCCAGTTGACTTTGTAAAAATTTTATAGCACCTCTCAACCATATCCATGAAATTATGATTAACTAATATGAAAATGTGATGATATAAAAATTAGAATTTACACTATGATTATTAGAAGAAGATATTGAAAATGACATAGATGATTAGAAAAAAAATTCTTTTCATTTATAACCAAAAAATTCCCCCAGAGGAGCACACACAAAGGAGTATCTCTATTGGAAATTACAAAAGGCTTTTGAAAAAGTTATTTATCAGTTGAAATACTTCATGTACAACATCATATTCTTCTTGAAATTTATTAAACCGACTAGCTTCAGTATCCTCATCCTGACGATGTGATTCCTAGGATGTCATAATATCATTTTTCCATTTTTCGTAGGATTTTCCAAAATAACTGAGATTTTTTTCATGTTACCATTGAGTATCAGTTAATTATTGATGTAGTATTGAAACATTAATATATATATCATTGATTTTAATCTTTAATTCTACCCGTTTCATGCTATTATTAGCATCTTCAGGGGTAACGCATCTCAAAATATGTAAATGTTGAAAATAAATCATGAATTGATGATATTATTCCTATTTTTATGTTGTTTCTCTCACTCATGAATTGTATATTTTATCCTATTATGAGCTAGAAAGTAATCAAATCCATAGAATCCCAACATTTTTAACAGAGATGAAAGCAATGGGATTATTGAAGGAAGCTCTTTAAAGGGAACCTTAGATATTATCTCTTATATATCTTCCCAAGGATTGTGATGTGAAATACGAAGTGTGTTTTTCAACTCGGGATCTGACTCAGAGTCACCATAAAATGTGTGTATATACTATGGGATTAATGCTCCCAAATGGATGATGTGTTCTAGTTCCTCACAAACAGTGACTACCAATTCATTAAATTTTGTTTGAGTTGATGTAGAAGAATAATGCTCATACCTAGCCATATATTCTGATAATCATGAATGAATATTTAATTTCATTAATTGCATCAAAATAATTGAAATAATGTGGCACAATTACAATACCGGGTGATCCATTCCCAAAGGTATTTCATCCTAAGATGATTTCCCCCTAGTATTCCCATCCTCAGTTGTTTGTGATGGAAGTTCATAGAGAGTAACACTCACTTGGGTGTTCTGAATACCATCCAGATAAGATTTAAGAAGGATTGACATTTCAAGGTCCCTTGAGCTAAATCCTCATCAAAATTGGGATTGGGAGTTATTTCAATGCCCTATCCATGCATCATCATTGTAGTAGTTTTCTTGGATGGATCTACACATTACAACCAGTCATTATTAGAGAATCGTCAATAAATGATTTATTAGATGGAAATAATATACTCATATGCCTTTGGTTCTATATATAGTTCCCTAAATTCTTATAATCAAGTAGGAATATTAGTCTATTCTAGTACATCATGAAAATATATGCCAAGATTCATCATGGATTCTATTGAAATTCCAGTACTCATGTTAATACCACATGTGGGATCACTTGGATCGATTTTTTCATGACCCTACATTGAAGACTTTAGACCCTGAAAACCCTCCACGGTGATAGCTGCAGGGTCAGCATCAGTTGCCATATGATTTTCTAGTGCGTGCAGTGAACATGAAATATTATATAAATGGAAGTCCTCCTTCGATATATAGCTTCTCATGAAGCACTTCTACCAGACAATACACCTCTTATCTCTAGTTAGTAGTGAAAGGAGTAGTGGCACACATAGATGATTTCATCTCAATCCACGACACCTCTTCAGTCAAAGGATCTATTTCGTTGAAGTCGTATTTTGTGGTTCAAAGATCCTTTTTTTATCATAGAATCATTTATAACTTAGTTAGGGTAATAAATATAAGGATTTACTACTACTCCAAGATGTTTAAACACTTTCACTAGATATAGCATATTTTTATGATGTCATGAGGACTTATCTGTGGTGACAAAGATCTTAGCCATGGATTTGACCCATTGATATTTTTTTTCTCCATCTTCTCCAATGGATGGGAAACATTTACCTCCCAAAAGAATTTTATTCTCGGTGGGAAGTCTCCCACTATTTCAATCTTCATGTATTTTCAACATGGAGATACTTCTCCGGATTCGGGGGGTGTAATTCTATAGCCCTAATCAAAGTGCAAGTATGGATATATCATGCCAACATAACTTCAACTAATTTTCCCATAACCATCATCAAATTTAAATTGTATTCCACATGAGTAATAATGATTTGACTGAAATATAATGTAAAAACACAAAATATTTGGGAATAAGGTAACATACGTCTTTGGGATCAACAATATCACACTATTACTCAAAGGATGGATGATCATGCCCCTCAGAAACACCACAATCTATAATATCTATCATTCATCATGTAGAATATATCTGAATTTTGGTTTCATAGATGAAAATATCTAGCTCCAATACCTGGATTCCCACATCAGTAGGAAGATCCAAAAATAAAATACTAATTGAGACTCAGAGATCTCCTTTTCCTATAATACGAAACACATAAAACATGAACTCCCATAAGATTTTAGTATCAGAGGACAAAACCTACCTCATTTGGACTACAATTGGTTGTATATATTCATAATACATCTTATCCCACTATGAGTATGATTCTACATCAATAGATTTAACGAACTTCCCAATTCTTGTCGTCTGAGAAGGTGGATGTGAAAATGGAACCCCATATTCTTCTCGGTGATAGTTACTATTCATTATAGGTGAAACCTTAGATAGTGATGATGGTGTAGCCCTCTTAATTCTGGTAGGTGGATTTTATCATGCACGAGGTCTTTTGGATGAACTGGGATCCCCATCCTCCTTTCTCTCTGACTCAAATGTCTGTACTTCAGAAAGAGATGATTAATCTTCAAAATAAGAAGGTTATTTCCTACTCAACCTCTTTATTCAAAATTATGTAACAATATTGTTTAGTACCAATTTTTGGGATGATGTAATCTAAGCGTCAACATACTAGGTAGTCAATCAACTTTCTACATTAGTTGATGATAGATTAATCACCACCATTATCAATTCCAAATCTATAAGAAATCAATTTTGTGGAGCCACTATCAAATGATATTCTAATATAATGTTCCCTTGTGTAGATATAGTAATTTGTTATAGACATTTTAATTGTGGTGAAAATCATCAATGAGGATATGCCTCATATATAAATTCACAACAATCCTGGTTTCCATCACACCATCCTTGAAGGCTAGAATGTATGACCATATTAATATTCTAGTCATCACATCATCAAAAAAACATCTTATATGAGGATTCATATAAGTAATGAAGTTTAACTGCTCAAATAAACTCGGTATTTTTTTAATCAACTGAGATTTTATTGATAGTGGTGAAATATCATTAAATTAATGAACAAATGGTTAGAATAGACTCTTGAAAACTTAGATACCACTCTACACTAAATAAGTCCTATGATTAATCATGATCCATCCAAAAAAACCAATAATTGTACAACAATTATAGAAGGTTGTTTCCCTCCTTGAATATGCAACAAGGTCTTGTGAATTTTTTCCAAAATATGGGTGACCAACCCCAACATTTTATTATCTTCCATCATGACCACTAAAAAAATATTTAACACCTTATACCACATTTGGAATCACATACAAGCTGTAGATAAATACCGAGCCACATAGTATGAAAACCCAAGAGACATTTCATTGAAGGAATTTTGGGGTTGATCTTGTATCCCCACATGTCAAACTCCCCTTCTTCTAGCATCGTCCAGAATGTGTTAGGTATACTTATCTTTACCAACATGGTAAATATTGATGGATTTTAGCACTTTGGTCCTTCCCCCTTCTCCATTAAAAAAACATCCATCCAAATATCATGAATAATATGAAATATTTCATGAAGATTTTATTTATTTATTTTGTGGATATTTTCAGTATATAGCATTCTAAAAATGGCCTTTTATCTATATCCTTCCACTGAGACATATGATGAATAAATTCCCCATACATATGTCTTACGATCAATGTCCAAGATATCTTGTGGATAACACATACACTGGTTCCCACTTCACCATGCATAAAATAGAAGGAATTCATATTTGAAATCCACTGACTCAGCAGCTATGGAAAAGATCGTCATTCCTATACATGTTTGTTTTCACTACACATAGATCCTCTTAAATATTTACACATTCCAGATCTTTTTTGAACTATTCAAAGTGTTTGTGTTCCCAATATTCCCACATCAATGTAGGATTAACATCCCCCATATGATAATGTCTAAACTTTTATTCAATCCCTGAAATTGATCTATTTGTGAATCTAAAAATATTGATGAATAGAAGGGAAGATTATATTCAACTTTTTGTAGTTTAAAATGTGGATCACATGTGATGTGATGCAAAAAATAGGTCCTGGATTCCATCGCTACATTAATATATGTCCTTGAACTAGAGATGCTGGAAGATGAGAAGTTTTTATGGCCATAAAACCAAGATATGTGGACATAATTCTTCATATCCAGTATATGGACATCCCACAGATGACAATAACCTTAATGTGATAGATAATTACTCTTCCGAAAATCATAGTGATACTTTTTCAGAAACCCTTCCAAATCAAGAAGGTTTGTATCACACATGTCATAGTTATCCTACCTTATGATCATCATTATTTTTGTAGTTGTCTTTCTATCTAGTTAATCAGTTGTTGTGATGTTTTTGGGATCTATTAGACATGAAAAGAAATATCAATTTCACTTCAGAATAGTTTAATTTTGAAAAAAATATGGAACTAATGAAAAATGGAAAAGGGAATTAAGCTGTGAAAGTGAATGTTCATCATGCAAGTGTCTCATTCAACATGGTGGGTGAAAGTGTATCGCATGAATACGTATTATATTATCATGAACAAAAGAATAGTGAATGCATAGAAAATTATTTTTTTGATCTCAAATTTATGAATCACGTGAGTTTTTCACTAAAGAGGAGGGTCAATTTTTAAATGACGTATTCTACCAGTGTGGCTAGCTTCTATGGTAGACCTACGTGAACATATAAGCAAAAAAACATGTGTGGTGTACCTACCATTTTCAACCCCTTAACGTGAGATTAGACCCACTATTTCTTTTGGATTTGATCCTCAGTGACGGATTTTGTTTAAACACTATTTCATCTCATGGATGAAAAATCTCCACAAGGAAAAACCACAAAAATAAGAGTAGAAGATAGATTAAGAAAGACAATATTTTTAAATCCTCGGAAATTGGATCTCATAAGGTAGCTCCAATCACCGTCGGAGCCCATTCACTTTTGTGTCACCCCACTTGTGTGACCTGACACCTTTTCCAAGAGTCTCACTATTTTATATAAATAATAACTTGGTGAATTCATTTGGATAAATTAATTTCCCAGGAGTCCACTTGTCGATCTGATCTCCCTAGTTATTTTTTAATTTCCTATGAATCCTCCATGGTATTTTTTAATTGACTAATGATAGGGAATCAATGGGGGATAGTGAAACTCAAGTCCATTCAATGTTAAAAATAAGTAACACATGGGTAAATAATTCAGCTAACTTACCTGAATTAATAGGATTAGGGCTGCCACAATTCCTCAAATAGGAACATATGCTGCTCAATTATGGGAACACCTATTAAGGACTTGGAAGGATTGAGTCAGGTCTCACCCGAGTTTAGTCATCCACGTTTTTCATCACCTTTGGATGCATTAGTTCACCCGAGACTACTTTTGCAGAGCACCCCTGCACGAACCTCTTTCGTTCGACCTACCCTTCAGCCTCTATGAGACTTTCATGAGGCCTCCATCACAGATGCTCATGGAATAGATTCTCATTCACTAGATCCCTTCCAGAAAAGGGATACTATTTAAACCTCAACCAAGGCCACCTAATTTAAAAAACCATCGGGAAATAAAAATCAATGTATCTCCTATTTGAATTTTAATATATATGGTTAGAGGTTTCCTGCAATAGTTCGAACATAGGGTAAGGATCCTCGAGGATTGTATAGTATTGGATATCTTTGGTCATGTGAACCATTACCCAAGGGACAACGTTACGGAATACCGAGTCTTTGATTTTAGGGATAAGACCTTGTCTACCCCCTCTCATATCTAATACCTACAGCCTCTGGTTCCTAATTGGGTGGGTATGGATCACACATAAGTTTCCCTTAAACATGTATTTAGATCCTCCCTCCACTACATAACCACTTTTAGGGAAACTATGCTGGTGTAGGCTATATAATTTTATGTAGGAGGTTGTATTTTAGCACATCTATACATCCTTGACCTATTTTCCTTCCTTACCTTGGACTCTCACCCAATGTAATGTTAATAGAGTGATGTTTCGCAGCCTCGACCTCTTCTACCATAGCCCTGACCACTTCCACCATAGCCCTGGCCTCTTCCACCATAGCCCCAGCCTCTTCCACTATCAAAGGAGGGAAAGTGTTTGGTTTTTTGAATATTTAACATCCTCTTGTTTCTCACACTGAGCATGACTCACATGATTTTAGTGGTTTTTTAATAAACAAGAAAACAACACAATAAACATATTTGATCGAACTATGAGAACTCATATTCCTATTAACTTGAATGCATTAGAAACCCACTTAGGGTCCATGTTCAATGGGAATCAACCTTCTGAATATGAACCTATCATAATTATCTTAATCCATGTATCCTCTTTTGGAGTAAACCCTGAGTTAAACACCAATATCACCAGGATAGAATACATCTCTCATGGTCCCCTTGAAGTAGAAATCCATCACTCGAATAACCCCTAACCTATCATCTCAAGGGGGAATACTTCCCTACGATTCTTTTTTAGGGCC
Organism: Viscum album; assembly: GCA_963277665.1. Classification (NCBI taxonomy): domain Eukaryota; kingdom Viridiplantae; phylum Streptophyta; class Magnoliopsida; order Santalales; family Viscaceae; genus Viscum; species Viscum album. The sequence continues at coordinate 445,486,319 of OY728157.1, read as the reverse complement.
TCCATATCCAATGCTCGTCATTAATAAACTACGTGGGATTTAATTACCCTACACATGAGATATATAGGAATCTTCCATGAATATCCAAACCAACATCCCAAACTAACCCTTTTATTTCAGGCCATATCCCAATAAGGATTTAATTCAACATGGAATCTTATATCCCTTCCATGTTCCTTGGTATTCTTTGGAATAGGTCCCATAGTAAAATATGACTCTCCTCATTCCTCCTAGACATAATTACCACATGACATTAAATTGTATTGTTGGGTCCTTACCACATGACCATAAAAGGTATTTTGTGTCTTATTATGAGACACTAAACTACATGGATTTTGATTCCTTTCATAGGGATATGTAAAAATCCCATCTACGGGTTTGATCCCAACATCATAATAACTCCCGTTTACCTTGATTAAGATAAAATCTAGATTGAAATTCATCTACCTGGATGACCATAAACATCAGAGTGACCCACTGCATGGCTTGAAAACCAGTATCATCATAATATTGTCCAATGAATATCTATATGGTATATAATATAATACCATAAATGGATAACCTCAAATACATATAGATATTTCATTTTATGAAGAACATTCAATACATATCGATGATTATGAATTCCATAAATGTTATTAGTTTATTTCTTATATTTGGAATGGCCTAAATCATACAAGGAAATTAGTAAAGAATTCATGAAAATATCACATATATATATAATAGTTCTATTTTTTTTAATAATTCCTCTCAAAAAGGTGTGACGAGCCCAACATCAGATCCTCTTAACCAATAAATGTTCTTAAGAATCGTGGATTAAAATCCCCAATGGGGAAATGAATTTAGAGAGAAGGTCCCTATGTGTACTGAACCATTGGTTGATTTCTATTCAATGAACAAACCTATTGGAATCTATTAAAAAATAATGATTTCCCCAATGAAGTCACATTTCCATCAGAAATAGTCATTTAACACCTGTATAATAAATTTATACAATTTATTTACTTCTTTAAGATCATTTTCATTGTTCAATACCATATCCATAACCAATTGATTTATATCATAATATTATTTTCTGAATTCATATAACTAGGCCCTTTACAAATAAAATATAAGAAAAATATTAATTCGGAAATCTTTTTTCATTTACAAGAATGGGTTTCTAATACTATAAAATTATTCTCCCTTATAATAAGTGGTTTTCCATTAAATACTAAAAAAATTAAAATCAAATACCCTTATAAGAATGGTTTTTGAAAAATATTAATTTAACAAAATAACTCTTCCCTTACATAAATTCTATGCCTTTATTTACTACTACATAAAAATAACTTAGATAGAATAGTAGAAGTATTACGTTACTGAGGTACTGTTTTAGCCTTATAAGATTTTGAGATATATCGAGGATAATTTATTAGAACCTGAAATTGAGATGAAACACGATTATATGGCATAGTTTTCTCAAAATTATTTTTATAAAAATATTAAATATATTTTATTTAAAAATCACATACTTTTCTCGAAATAATCAAATATCTCCTAAAAAAATTATTTAAATTGAAATCACATAATGTGGTTGAATTCAGTACTTGGTATTTACCTTATACACCACCTAAATTTGTTTATTGTGTGATTTTAGGATAAATAATCCTTGGGGTTAAGTTCAATGGATTAATTAACAAATTTATTATATTAATTCATTAAAAGAATTAATAATAATTTCATTGATAAGTTTACTTTAATGGTGAATCTCAATGTCTATCTATATAACCATGGAAATATTGAGATGAGGTGTTACCACCCATCACTGGATAATTGATATTGAGTGATAGAATGACAACCAGATCAGGGAAAATTGAGGCTTAGTTAATGTAAAATTTTTTAGCCACTATAGGTGAATGTGTTCTTCCCCAAAAAATTGTCCTGATTGAGGTATGACTCATAATTTGTGATTTTTGGTCTTCGGATTAAAATTTTTAAGCATGGATAGTCATTCTACTTATTTATATAGGATTAATTGAATATTTATCATGAGGCCCATGTCAAATAAATATGTTTATTTTATTTATCATCTCATTTTTTTGTATTTTGCAACCCCAACCATCCCTAAATTATTTTCATTGATGAATAAATAATGAAAATGATTGTTATGAATTTTTTTTGTATTCCTTACCCCTATCATTCACTGTGTTCTTGGTTATTTTCTTATGATGACCAAAGATTTAAATTTTTGGTAGGATGGATCACGATAGGTCCTTACAATTCCGTTAAAATATTAATATTATTTTATTGATTAATTTTAACGGATGGATCATGAATATTTTTCGATTGTGGTGATAGATTTGTAGATTCATGATCTGAATCCAAGATGTTAGGGATGAGAGTCACCCGTGGTGGTGGTTTCTTTGTGTAGAATGGCCAGAGATCTGATTTCTACCCATATGAGGATTAAACTAGATAGATCTAGGATGATTAAATAATTTTCAGGTTTTTCAATGGTAGATTCAATTACTGAGGATAGGGATCAATAATCGTGTAATGATTCTGTAGTTTTTTTGAAAATATTGATTACAATCCATGGATTTTGTAAGAACACATGACATATTTTTTGTTTTTTGAGGATGATTGGGATTTTGTGGGAGAAAATTGTCACACACCATGTGGGAACACCACACACCATGTGACAGAGAGCAGGTAGTCCTAGTGAGTACTCTAGGAGTACATGGGATGGTACATAACCAGGGTACATGATCCTAAACTAGGCCATGTACGCACACATGGTCAGGGCCCCAAGTGGTTGTGGCACACCATGTAGTACCCTTACATGATGTGTAATACTTCATGTCTATTGATCCATTTTCTATGAATACATGTCTTGGTGATAAGAAAACGTCACCTGCCATGTAGACCCCTCACATGCAATGTACTTACGGATGATTTTCCATCCCACATATCACTTTCATTTGGACTCGTATTTTTTATTGTAAGTGTCATAACTAGAGTGTCTTTCCATGTATAATGCAATGGGGAACCTTATAGTGTCTTTCAGTATATGATGCAAGATGAACCAAGAATGTTGCATCATTAGGAGGTGTATACAGACGACGATGATTGGGAAGGATCGTTATAGTGGTATCCCACAAATAAACTAGGGTGAGGGTTCTTTGTCTGCTAAGTGGAACCCCATTGACAGACTAGGGGATTGGTACCCAATCTACTATGTGGTACCCCATGATGTAATAGGTCATGAGTCAACTATCTACTCAATGATTCACCCTATCATATTAGAGTTCGATTCCTCCTTAAGATGAGTAGTACCCCCGAAGTACATGGGTGTGGGTCCTCTATCAACTAAGTGGTACCCACTATCATACTATGGTATGTTTCCTCTATATGCTTTGTCAAACCCAAAATCAAAGTAGGGTTTTGTTCCTCAACCAAATGAGAGGTGACCCCAATTGAACTAGTTCTTTAGTTCTCTATATGCTGAGTAGCAGTCCTGAGATTCATTAGAGAATGATTCATATTTATACTGATTGCTACCTACCTAGAGTAATAAGGGACGGGTCCTCTATCTAATGAGTGGTACCCCTTGATGCGCTAGGGAATTGGTCCTATACATTTATATTATTCCCCATTGTCAATGTGGTATAGTAGAAAGATTTGGGTCATCCACATGGTTACTTCTTTAGATAGCCACAGAAGATTTTGGGCATCATTTGTGGACCCTATGGGAAAATGTGAAGACGCTAATCCTAGGATGGTATATTATATGGAGGTACCCTTTCTCTCTTGTTTGGGTTTCTTTTATGAGGATATATCGTTGTTATTTTATTTCATCTATCTCTTGATATGGGTAGACTTTTTTACTTCTATCTTGTATCATACTACTCCCGCTTCATCTTATAGGGAGTCATATTTGTTATGTATATAATCTCCCATGCATGGTATTTCCTTTTATGTTTTGTGTTTTATAAAGATGATAGATAGGTCGGTTGTGATTACATTGGATAATAGGGATTCCCTGGGGAATTAATCCAGATACAATGGTGGGGTCTTGATAATTTGGAGATAGGATATCATCGAATTCTTTTAGTTTGCTATATATTTATATTTGGGAATGTATTTTCCCCATTAAATTTCAAATTAATCTATCATACACTTTTATTCCCCAGAGGTTGTTACATGCATGTTTTTAACTATACATGCTACTAACATTTATATCTATTCGTCTACACTTCTATATGGAGATGATTGAGTGAATTCTTATAGGTACATAATAAAATTCATCCAATGTTATTTATTCTTTTGAAGCTTATCACCATCCCCAAGCCTATGGATGTAGGCTAGGGGTAGTTGTGGCTCATGTTCTATTGGCTCGGGTCTTGACCGATTGGTATTAGAGAAGTTCATTCCATGTGATGGTGTTTAGTGTTTTACAAATATGAGTATTTTTATAAGGCTCATGTAAATAGTTTCATTGTGTTTTGAGTGTGTCTTTCAGGCCAAGGTAGAAAGTTTTAGTGTCGATGTGGACATATCCGTACACTAGGACACTGACCACATGATTTTCCACTGAAAATATTGAGACATTAGATGCATGGAACATGGGAGAAAGCATCATATAAGATTGAGCCTTTGATTATCTTTCATGATTCTTCTTCTCATTAATATATTCTTATCAGATCATGGTACGTCTTGACTAAATTTTTAGGATTGCACTATGAAGAAATCCATCGAGGTTACAGATTCAGAATATTGATAAGTACCCAATGAGTAATAATGCCATAGTTCAGGGTCCATCATGAGATATATTTCTTCCATGAGGATATGTTTCCAACCCCATACCTTTTGAGTAGAAGATTGTATCATTATATTAGGATAAAGACGCCCATTGGTTTACCGAAATCCGTGAATTCCATCATTAGATGCCACTATGGTTATATGTTGATCTAAATCCCCCGGTAGTATAGGATTAGAAAGATTTTGTGATCCATGTTTTCATGATTATCCAAAAATCGACTGGCCAAGAGGTTTCACTGGCATCTAGTCTTTTCCACGGAGTAGATGTGTGCTGGTTGATTCATGTTACACAGATTCATGATGAGTTGAAACTCTCAAGCACCAAATTCCAGAAGCTGTTTCATGAGGAGAAATTCCCCATGTTATTGTGCTCAGTTTGGATTCCAGTGATTTTGGATATGCATTATGAAGTGATCATAGTTTTTGAGTTTGATTCCAGGTTCACTAGAATCACATGGGTATCCCCCGATATGACTTGGGATCGCTAATTCTAGGCATGAAATTTCGAGCAGGGTCTTCACAGAGACAACCATTCCAATGTGGTGCCCCTATTACATCCCACTTATTTCAGAGTGATGGAGTGGGAACTAGAGATAGTGAGATTCTTATCTGAGGGTCATACTTTAGTTAGTTTTATAAGTGAGTTTCATGGGGATGTGTCATCTATAGCATCTGGAAGGCACCAATCTACATGATCTCAGCATAGGATAAATCCAAAAGTCTAAATAGAGAAACATGGTAATGAAGAAAGGGGACAATGTAATAGAGTAGGGTATCCCAAAAAGGGTTGGGTTATGTATGTAATGGTTGAGGTCACAGGGAATGTGATTTCCTGACCCATCATGCTCATGAGTGATGATATATGGCTTAAATATCACCACGGGTGAGTCAGTGTGATGACCATAGATCTCCCATGAAAGGTCAGTGAAGACCGTAACGTTGTGGAACTAGAATAAGATAATGTGAGACTCAATAAAGAGTATTTTTTTAATGGTGGATGTCATTATATGATACTTCTACCACCACCACCAGGAATCAAATTGCATACTCATGGAGTGGGTGGTAGGGGTTGTGAACATCTGCAGGATATGGAGGATTATGACTTAATTGTTCATGAGAATATTTGAGCTATGATATATGTTTATTATATAATTCCTTTAGTACTAGTAGAAATCAGTTTAAGATAATTTATTATCTCTTTATTCTTAGTGTATGATATAGAGATCCTATTTTAGACGTCATTCCAGCTATTATTCCTTGAAGTTCCTATGGGGAATTTTTTTCATTGTCGTTTATCTAAAGGAATTCTAACAAATTAATCAGTGGATAGATTTTATCTTGGTACCTTTTGGTTTTTGTGATGAGACCTTATTACTTTGTTGTGGGTATGGATTGTTTTTATTTTGTCTAAACCTAAATTGACTACCACCAAAGATAAGTTATGTTTCATTAAAATTATGGGATGACATTCTCTTTTGTGATTGAGAGAGATATCATGGGGGTGCAATTGGTTCAGGGAATAATGAATCATCATCCCATCTCCCATCAGTTGAAAACTGTACCCCTTGGAGAAACAAGCTCTTGATGCATCTAGATTCATTTAGTTTTGGAATATATTATGGATTTATTCTTTGAAAACATTCTGGAACTACCTTTGAGGTCGGATATAGTGTTTTTCATTTAATTACACCATGATATTACTCTAATATATTCTTTAGCATTTCTTATAGACCCTATAGAGATTCAATATCTACTCTTGTAGTTGAAGGACCTTTGATAGAATGGTTTCATAAACCTAATGTGTCCCATTGGATTGATTTGGTTTTTTTAATCGTGGATATGAGGATTTTCATTTGTTTATATTTTTGTCGCCTAAACCAGGCCATGATAAAGAAGAAGTACCCATTTCCAAAAATTTATGGACAAATTAATAATTTTAGAGGTGAATTTTTTTTCTAAATGATCGATCTTAGGTCCACCTACCACCATTTGAGTGTTAAAAAGGTCGACATTTTGATGTTGGCATTCTAATGTTGATACAGGTATAATTACTTCTTGGTGAATCCTTTTGGAGTGACAACTTCCCCAACTATATTGTTGTATTTTATGATCCTAATATTCTATCCATATGTGGAAAAAATATATTTATATTTATGGATGACATACGAATATATATACAATGTGTTATATGATTATCATGTAGGGAACTTAAGGATTTTCCTATTTATGATTTAGGAGAACCGTCTTTATAGTATTCTCTAGAAGTACCATTTTTGAATATTTTATGTTAACTTTCTCAGGAATGTAATTTCTATGGATTAGTTGTGGACTCTGAAAAGATCAATATAGTTCTTTCTTGTTATCCACTAAAGAGAATGCTTGAGGTGTGGAGTTACCCTATATTAGCAGGGTACCGCAAGAGGATTGTATATAACTCTTTATGATTTTAGCCCCATTGAATTATATGATGTAGACAGGAAAATAATTTAACTAGACTGAGCAGTTCTAGAGATCCTTTTAGGAATTGATGAAGAGGATGAGGCATCATATTTTTTTTATAATTTTGGTGGATTTTATGAAGTTCATAGTTTATTACAATTCCTTTAGAGTTTTTCCCTATTACTTTTTTATGTAGATACAGGATGTGACTGCTTATAGATCAAGTAAATAAGTACCCAATGTATAGAACTACATGCCTCAAGACAAATAGTCGTAATATGTATTCGTTTCTCTCAGGATATGGTGGAACAATCATCTAGGAGTGAGTTTAGTTGTCTTCTCAAACCATCAGAGTCTCACTTATGTATTCACATAGAGAGAGTTAAACATAAGATAGAGGTGTTGGATGGAGTTATTACAGAACAATGACTTTGGGATATTATATACTTTTAAGAACCTGGATCTTCATTTCAGGTATGTTTTCCTTTTCTGTCTTTTTTGTGAAAAGAGGAATTTCTTGAAACTTTTTCAGTACACCCCATTTTATTTATGAGTACACACCATGGACTCGGTAACCACGAGTATCCGAGTGCTGGATATATAGAATCCATGCACACAACTATGTGTGTTGACCTGAAGAAAACATAATTTGGGGGTTGGTGAAGGCATGTACACGCCATGTACTTATAAAGTACAGGACATTCACTTTCTATTTTTTTCCTTAAATGTACTGGGGTCACGTCTAATCGCCAGAAAGGCCTTATTCTCAACCTAGTTCATCGAGAGATCTTGTATGACTGAAATCTTCCTCTGAGCCCCAGACCAAGCATACAATCTCTGATTCGACTGCCATCGATTGCATTGGAATTTTCTCGTTAAAATCTCCCTTATTCTAGAGATTCGTTTCATGATTCATCCTCCTTCCCACATTATCCTTGGATGATCATTTTAGATGTTTTTGTAGACATAAAATGTTCTTGGGTGAATCAAGGCTTGAGGCTCACATATAAATATCTCCCAACATCGAGGTAGGTGGTTTCTGCCTTTCTGTTGAATGTCATTGAATTATATGTGCAAATTGGACCAATATCCTTGAATGGGGGATTGCAAGATTACCATTTTAGCCCTAATAATTTCCTGCAAAGCTGGTATGCTTGAATACAGGTTAATTGAATGTGAATAGGGTGAATTTATATGATTTTTAAGTGTTTTCCATGCATGTTTCTTATTATGACCGTTTGGGCTAGTTTTCCTATTACGCTGATGTTTATTTTCCAATGCTTAGTATTATAGAATGGTGCGGCTGTTGTTCTGTCATGTTGTTACGCTATAGATTATTTATCCAAGTAGTTCATGAGGTTTACTTTGTCTGATACATGCTTCTATGATTTCATGACTTACACAAGGCCATGAGAACCCGGTGTTGTAGACTATAGAGAGAATGGATGAAAGAGATTCTCCAGAGTGTTTGTTTTTTCTTTCAATGCAACACCACTTTGGGAATTGAGAAAAGTGATTTATCATAGTGTCTTCAGTTCCTCGATGCCAGCCACATGGGGTATGTGACATAACTGCTTCCCCATAGCCCCTTTAGTTTCTGATATGAGGATAGGGGAGGAATTGAAGATGAGTGCTTCCTCAGATAGTCTATTCTAAAGCTGAACTAGAGGGGTTAGACTGATTCTAATTCCGAGAGTGTAACTCATGTTTCTAGGTATTATTAGAAGGTATAGGCTATGAGTATGTCCCAGAGGGTTACCTTTTGTGTTATTTTCTTGCTTGTGATTCTATGCAAGACCAGAGGGGATAGGCTGTGATTACATCCTACTGGGTTTCCTTTTGTGTTTAGAGACTTGCTTATGTTGCTAGGTAGGACCATAGGGGATGGGCTATGAGAACTTCTCAGAGGGTTAGCTTTTTTTTGTTTACCTGCTTTGGTAAGCTATTTATGATTTATGAAGTTAAATGCTTTGAAACTGAGGATAGGTTACTACTGAGTACTTCCTCGTTTACGGCTTCTTTTTATTTATTACCTTCAATATATTCACTAACTATTAGGAACAAATGATGTGTTAATTTTCTACTATGATTTAGTCTCACACCATTTTTGGACAATGTTTTGTGGACCAAAAATATTATATTGTTGCAACTTCAGATAAGGGAAAGTTCCCTTCTACTTCAGGTACTTGATTGCTAAAGAGCCGGAGAGCATGGGATAAAGCTGAGGTTTTCAATGCTAAGGAATTTACTTCGTTTGTTTTTTACTTTTTTAGTCCTGTATTCCAGCATTATGATGTGTTTGGATACTTTCCTAGACATATGTACCATGAATCATTTATATATATATAATCTCCAGCTATTAATTTTTTCAAACGTCCACTATTTCTTGTTTTTTGATATTATTATTACTTCCATTATTGGTATCTATTTCTATTCTACTGTGTAACTCAACCAATTAGGGGTTAGTTTACCCACAATCAAACCCAATGCCCTCGCTGATTGTTGGTAGCCTCTCACAATAGGGGAAATGCGCTTGAGGCCATGTGACCAACTGGGTACGGGGCACCTCTGAGTGGCTTTTGGAAACAGGATCTTACAAAGTGGTATCAGAGGAGTTTCTTTTCATTGAATTTATATTTGGAGCCTATAGTTAGGGATATTATGGAATAGGTACATTGTAATAATTTGTTCTTGGGAGTATCTAACCCATATATAGGGAAAATCCAATTGACCTCGTATTGCAATTTTTCTGGTTTTTTGATTCTACATTAGATTTGATTTTCAACGTTGGGTGACTCACATGTATTGTTATATTGTTTTTGATGTTATTGAGGTTGTATTTATGTTGCAACCTGATGAGATGAGGGTGTTCCATCTCATGCATCATATATGTACTTTCTTGGGATCACATGTCATGAATTATTTCCATTCCATATAGGGTGCATTAGCGATTTCATGTTGTTATGATAGATGTTGTGCTATACATGAAAGATGTTGTGATAAATGCCTTGATAGATTTACATGTTATTTGATAGGGTATTTTTTGTTTAATGTTTTGTTTCAATGAATGCAAAAATTTGGTTCTTAAGGAGTTATGGTCCCTCATGGACCGGAATTTGGTGGATCATTTCCCTGTTATCATTGTTATAACATTTATAAGATGCCATGATTTGATTTACGGGTAGTATGGGCCCTAAAAGATCAGAATTTAGCACTTTGGTGTTTGTTTGAGTGTCTTTCCGAGCTCCAGAGTAGCTTCTGAGGCTTACTGTCTCACAAAACCTAACATACATGCTGTGTAGTTTTGACTACACGCCTTATGTACTTCTGTTCAAGAAGAAACTATTTTATCTTAATTACATGTCGTGTACCTTATGTACACACATTGTAGTCTTTAACCATGTCTTAGGCTATGTGGGCGGAGACACGTGATAAGGAAATTCTTGTGGGAACATGTTGTGTACTTGATGTAAATTTTGTGTCGTGTTGACCCTATGTCCGCCCATGTGACTAAAAACACAAATGAAAAAATATAAGGTTATACACGCCTTATAATATAATATTGGAATCTGGTCATGCAAATAACCACACGGTTCAGTGTTATCTTTCCTAGTACACTTCGTGTCCTTATGTAAGACACTGTGTTGTGTCAGCTGAGTATCCATCTGTGTCACAAACAACATGGCCCGATGAAACTCGTCTAGTACACATCGTGTCTGGAACAAACATGTCTTGTAATCCCATTCTAAAGATATCTGTGAGGGTTATCCATGTAGAAGGGCTTGGGCAGGGGAAGAGAATTCATGTACATGTCGTGAGTAAGGAAAACACGCCATGTGTTTTGGGAGTTACATGACCAGTTCTGGAAGAAGTACACATCCATGTGAAAGGATTTTGGGAACAAGTGATGTTGTAATAATACACACAATGTAGTATTTTTTTGTAAAACTTGAATTTTTTTTCTCCTTTTTCATTTTTTACACTTCCAGTTTTTAGTCCTTGATGATTTTGATCTTAGTTGTGTGCTTGACCATTCATAGTCATTCCATAGAGAGGTCATCCATTTGTACGCCAGTTGCAAGGAAATGATAAGACACCAGACATGGCTAATAAAGGACTTCTATAAGATCCTCCAGTTGTGCCTGTCTTGGAACAAACCATTATACCTGACGCAGGATCGGATGCACAGTTCAGAGAAGGGTTTAGGATGTTCATGCAGTCCTTCCTTGGGGTAACACATCTTACCCCGTCTATGGCAGAGTTGACGCAGGTCTTTCAGCTGCATCATCCTCCCACTTTCACAGGGGAAGGAGGACCTCGGGCTGTAGAGTCATGGATAGAAGCCATGATTTATATCTTCAAGCATATAAAGACTTCTCCAGAGAGGATTTTCAAGCTTTCTACGTACATACATTAGGATTTTGCAAAGATATGTTGGGATGTGATATCATAGGTTGGATGCTAGTAGGTCATTGCATGTGATGAGTTCTAATGTGACTTCTATGACTAATTCTATTCGGAGACTATGCGGGTTGATCAATCCTGAGAGTACTTGAGTCTGGTGCACGATACTCTTTTGGGTATGGAGTATTCTTCTCGTTTCACCGTGTTTTAGTGCTTCATAACTATTCTAGGAGGTGTTAAGTTATTCCTGGAAAGGAAATTTGACGATGGTCTAAGGCATATAATTTGATCATAGGTGAATATCATTAGGTTGACATATATCACTTCTATCATTAACCAGACGCTGATCATGATGCACAATCGAAGAGATTCTGGTGTTGTGTCCAGGGCGGCTCAGCATCCAAATTTAGTATCCCTTCTAATAATAGAAGGAAGTGCCATAGAGAGTATATGTGTGGAGATCCAAGGAGGCGAGCTATATCATATGGTATCTAGGTGGTGTTCTACCAGTGTGGGGAGATCAGAAAAACGAGGCCACATTTCTCGAGAGATATGGTGGAATGGCGATCTTACAGAATGACATGTCATCTTCAACACTTCTGTCAGATAATCTCACCAGTAGCTGGTGAGATGGAGGTCGTGGTTGTGGTAGTCACCTACCAATCATTCAGCGACAACAAGGTGGAGCAGCTCAGAGTAGTCAGGCAGGGTCACAGGGATGTAGTACATTCCATACTATTGAAGTGGATCAGATCTTGTAGGAGCAGGATTCCGGACCTTCTATAGTTCAAGGTACGATCATAGTTGCCTCATTTTTATCTTCTTCCCTTTTTGATACAGGGGATTCCCATAGTTTATATCTGTTGTTGTTGTAGAGAGCCTTGGGATCCATATATTTTATTCTACGAATATATGGACATTGGATACTCCAATGGGGACTAGAGTGGCTTGTGTGCTTCAGTGTATGGAGTTCCCTCTATAGGTTGGTGGGTGACCCTTCTTTTAGGATATATATGTCCTATAAAGGACTGGTTATGATGTCTTTCTTGTAATGGCATGGTTAGTTCCCTTATAGATAGTTTTCGATTGCTATTGTTGTAGGTTGAGAATTACGTCACCAGAGAGAAGATCATTTCTTCATAAGGGTGAATGGGATGTCCATGCGACCAGAGCAGGACCCATACATCATGGGTTGAGAGGAGTTCCATCCATGATTTCCCGTCTTTATCTACTTGACCAGGGGACTTCTTAGATAAACATTCCTCTAGTGGTGGATTATTTCAGGGACGCCGTTCTAGAGGGATTTTCAGGTTCTCCTTCGGAGTGAGAGGTAGAATTTTCTATTGATCTCATTTCAGGAGCAACACCGGTGTACATTCCTCCTAATAGGATGGCTACACTAGAGTTACAGGAGCTCAAGAAGATGTAGAAATAGTTGCAGGAAAAGGGTTTAATCTGAACTTGTACTTCGCCTTAGGGTTATCTTGTCCTTTTTACAAAAAATCAAGCTGGTACCCGTAGGATTTTTGTGGATTATTGGATGCTAAAGCAGTTGACAGTCAGGAACGGATATCCTGTTCCAAGGATTGATGATACCTTTGATCATGTTTGAGGATACTGAGTGTTCTTGAAGATTGAATTGAGATCCGGTTATTATCAGTTGTTCATTAGATGATATCTTGGTGTATCTGACACTAATCACGATCATGATACCCATCTTGAGGCTGTTTTCAGTATACTAAGAGAGAATCAGTTATATTCTATGCTTTCAAAATTCCAATTCTAGATAGACCATATTAACTTCTTGGGTCATGTTATCTCAGAGACAAGAGTATCATTAGACCCATATAAAGTGAGAGTAGTAGTTTCCTAGGAGCATCTGAAGAATTTATTTGAGGTACGATGTTTTCTATGGCTTTCTAGATACTAGAGAAGTTTCATACAGGACTTTTCACACATAGAAGTGCCACTGAAGGGCCCGTCTAAGAAGGGTGAAAAGTTATTTTGGATATATTATTGTGAGTCAGCTTTTCATGAGCCGAACGTGAGGTTGAATACAACACCAATAATAGTTTTTTCAGAGCTGGGAAAGAGATATATTGTGTAATGTAATGCTTTAGGTATTAGGCTGGGAGTTGTGCTTATGCAGGGAGAATGAGTCATCATGTACGAGTCTCAGTATTTGAGGCCACATGAGAATAATTACACAACACACGATCTCAAGTTAGATTATGTTGTTCATACCTTGCACTACTGGAGACATTATCTTCAGGAATATCATATTGTGGTTTCCATCGACCACAGTAGTCTCAAGAATATCTTCAATCAGCATGGTTTGAATTTGAGATAGCGAAGGAGGGTTGAGTACATTCAGTCCTTTGACATTGAGATTGCCAATATTTCGATAATGGTAATGAATTGGTAGATGCGTTGTGTAGGAGTACTCAGATACATGCAGTTCAGTAGGCCAGTAGTGAGTGGCTGTTTCTGGCTCTATTCTCTGAGATGAATATGGAGGTGCATGACAGGAAGGGGAAAATTTTTCTTTCTTCTGTGGATATTACGTCTACTCTTCTTGATCGAGTGCGAATGAGGTAGCTATTAGACTTTGAAGGCCTAGTCCTACAGGAAAGAGTGCCAGGAGAGAAACCTATTCCTAAATGGACCATATATGAGGATGAGATCTTGAGTTTTCATGGGTGAATATGTGTTTTAGTAGACATACGCGAGAAGCTGATGTGGGAATTTCATTGTACATTTTGGGTTGTTCATCTTGGGGTCACCAAGATGTATCATGATCTACACCAACAGTATTGGTTGCCAGGTATGAAGAGAGATGTTTTTGGATTCATTATGAAGTGTTCGAGCTGTCAGCAAGTGAAGGTGGAGCATCAGTGACCAGAAGGGTTTTTGTAGCGGTTACCCATTCCTGAGTGGAAGTGGAATGATGTCGCGATGGATTTAGTGACATGTTTACCTAGGTCGCCTCGAGGGAATGATTTAGTATGGGTAGTCATTGAAAGACTCATGAAGGATTATCTATTCTTTCCAATCAATGATACCTTTAGTGTTGATGATATGGGACAGTTGTACATCCGAGAGATTGTACGTTTACATGGGGGTAAACACTCCAACGTTTCCGTCAGGGATTCCTGTTTTACATATCGGGTTTGGAAGGGGCTTCAGAAGGCTTTGGGTACACAGGTGATTTTGAGTATATCATACCATCCTAGATAGATTTCCAGTCATAGTGTATAATTCAAGAGCTTGAGGACATTCTACATGCATGCATGTGGGATAATAGAGGTTCTTGGGAGAAGCATATACCCATTCTGGAGTTTTCCTATAATAAAATATTTCAAACACCTATTTAGATGGAACCTTATGAGGATTTGTACGATAGGAAATTCCAATCACCATTATGTTTTCTGGAGATAGGGGATCCCACTATGTAGGGACCTTATCTTGTTCCGGACACCATAGAGCTGATCGAGTGGATTCAGAAGAGGATTGATACTGCAGAGTCTCGACAGAAGTCATATGTCGATCAGTGGAGAAAACCTATGGAGTTTGAGCTTGTGGATCAAGTTTTCCTACATGTCACACCGAGGTTGGGACACAGATGGATTATGAGATAGGGTAAGCTTTCATTGAGGTGCGACGTGCTATTTTTGGTGTTTGAGAGAGTTGGGACATTTTCCTAGCGGCTGCAGTTACCTCAGAGGTATCAGGATTTGCATAATTTCATCCACATTTCTCATCTTGGATGTTACATCAAACAACTGTCTCATGTCTTCCAACCTGAGGATGGTAAGTTTGAAGTGGATGCATCTTTTGAGGAGCATCCTATCCGGATTGTCAATCGAAGTACGATGGTTCCTCATGGTCAGTCTTTTCCTCTGGTACGAGTGATATTGTAGCACTGATGAGTACAAGATGAGACATGGGAGGCAGAGGAAGACGTGTGATTATAGTGTCCGAAGCTATTTGGGGTTTCTTTTTCGGCGTTGCCTTGCAAGGGAAATATGAGGAAAAATTTTTTAAGGGGGAAGTTAGTATGAAACTGGATATTATTTTTAGGTATGTTTTACTTTTCATGTAATTTTTTATAAAAAGAGGCATTTTATGGAAAATTTTGAAGTACATGTCATGTACTTTATGGGAACATGTTGTGTACTCAATTACAGTGGGTAGACGGGAGTTGTCCTTGTAGAGGCCATTCCCACGGTCGTGTGTAGTGACATAGAGACTGCATAATGCGGGGACCGTTGAAGTCAAGTACACGTCGTGTACTTTCTTTTATATGCATTAAATATACCAGGACCACGTCTAATCATCAGATTGGCCTACTTCTT
The DNA here is from genome assembly GCA_963277665.1 of Viscum album. Lineage (NCBI taxonomy): Eukaryota > Viridiplantae > Streptophyta > Magnoliopsida > Santalales > Viscaceae > Viscum > Viscum album. The sequence goes on along the minus strand of OY728157.1, from coordinate 445,470,318 downwards.
TACCTAGTTCATTAGAGAGCTCCTATACGACTGCAATCTTCCTCCGAGCTCCTGACCGAGAATACAATCTCTGATTCAACTGTCGTCGATTGCATTGGAATCATCTCGGTAAGATATTCCTTATTTCAGAGCATCGTTTCATGATTCGTATTCATTATCATTTTATCATCGATTGAACATTAAATGTTTTTTGTAGATATACAGTGTTATTGGGTGATTCAGTGCTCAAGGTTCACGAATAGCGATCTCCCAAAACCGAGGTAGGTGGTTTGTGCATTTTTGTTGAATGTATTTGAATTATATGGAAATATTGGTCTGATACCTTTGAAGGAGTTATTGCATGATTACTATTTTAGCACTGATAACTGCCTGCTATGCGGATATACTTGAATACAGGTTAATTGAATATGCATATGGTGAATTCTTATGCTTTGGAAGCGTTTTCGATGCGTGTTTCTAGTTTTGACTGTTTGGACTAGTTTTCCTGTAAGCATGCTTTTTATTTTCCCATGCCTAGTATTGTAGGATGTTGTGACTGTTGTTATGACATTTTGTTGCGTTGTAGTCTACTTTTCCAAGTACTTCATGGGGATTACTTTGGCTGATATGCACAGATATGCTTTCTTGACTTACACCGACCGGTGAGAACCTGGTGTAGTGTGCCATAGAGAGAATGAATTGATGTTCTTCTCGAGATTATTTTTTTCTAATGATGTGAGACCACAGGTTGAACTGATGTATGTGATTCCTTAGAGTTTCTGTAGTTCCTCGACACAAGACATGAGGGGAATGTAATGTAAGTGCTTCCCTAGAGTGCCTTTAGTTACTTATACAAGACTATAAGATTAATTGATGGCAAGTGATTCCTAAAAGAGTCTGTTCTAAAGCTGACGTAGAGTTTCTAGACTGAGTGTACTGCCCAGAGGGGTTCTTGTGTTTCTAGGTAGGACCAGAGGGGATAGGCTATGAGTACATCTGAGAGGGTTACCTGTTGTGTTATCTGTTTGCTTGTGTTACTAGGTAGGACCAGTGGTGATAGGCTGTGACTATATACCAGAGGGTAACCTTTTGTGTTTAGCTGCTTGCATGTGTTTCTATGTAGTATCATAGGGGATGGGTTGTGGGCACTTCCCAGATGGTTACATGATTGTGTTTACCTACTTTGGTTAGCTGTTTCGGATTTATGAAACTGAATATGTGGAGGAAGATGTGATTAGTGGGAATTCCCTTGATTTATTAGTTTAGGTGTAATAATAGAATTTGGATTCCTTATAAATAATCCTTGTTGAGGGGGAGGGTACAACTTTTCTTTTGTCGATGGTTTGGACTAATTTTCTTCTCCAACACATGATAGGGGCCCAGTTGAGAAACATTGACTATGCGGTCCTATGTATACAGATATACTCATGATATTCACTAGATGTATTTTATTAAGGAGGGAATCATGTCATCATCTTCAACAGATAAATGGTAGTCCTCTTCACTTATTGGGATGAGTTGTTGAGGTGGTTTAACACTTATCATTTGGTAGTACATCCTGGTGTAGGGAATATAACTGATACCTTCAATAGAAGTTGTGGTGGGTTGGAATAAGGTAGTGTGTGGTTGAGTACATCTCGTAGTGCCTCATAGGTCATCAGGTAATGTAGGATAATCGGTTTCTCGCAGGGTTTTGTTATCCTATTGAGATATCATATTGGAAATGGGATGTATTATACATGGATTTTGTTAGGGGGATTCCTGGGATAGTGAGAGTCAATATCACTATATGGGTGATAGTTGACCATTAATAATGTTGTCATAGATACTTTATATCTTGATGTAGGGTTTGGTGTAGATTTTGAGATAGTAGTACATGTAGGAGATCATTGGCCTTCATGGGTTTCCCACAATTATTATCTACAAATATGATTTGAGGATTCTCTCATGGGTGTAGAGAGGCATACTAGAAGAATTTAGGGTCTAGTTGAGGATTCATACATCCTCTCACCATCATACATATGGTCAGACAAAGTGTATTATCCAGGTGTTATAGGATATGATGATGACATTCAAGTTAGAATTTGGTTGGAGCTTAGGGAATAACTTATGCTATGTATATTGTTCTTATAATAATTGATACCACTCAAACATCGACTTGAATACTTTCTAAGAAATCTATTAGAGACCCTAAAAATCAACCTTATTTTGGACTGAGAGTGGATATGTATCTATTTTTGGACCATATATGGTGTATGTGATGATGGGGAAGGTCTAAGAGACCCATAAGCTAATGAAAACTATAAAGAGATGGAATAATATTTATGCATATAGAGATCATATGCCCTTGGAGTTTGATATAGGAGACCATATTTTCTAGAGAGTGGGGGAAGAAATTCTCTATCGGAGGTTCATTGGAATGTTTGTGATATTATGGAGGGTTTTTAAGGTTTTCGACCACCTTACCTTACCTACAAATTTGGAGGTTCTGCACAACATCATCCTTGTGTCCAAGGTGAGTTGATATGTGCATGATCCTTCGCCTGTTATTGATCAGGTTGATATGGACCTTGTGGATAGTCCGACCTTTTTGCAGAACCAAGGGGTGATCTAGGATCATCAATATAAGATCATTCATAGATGGAATATTCACTTTGTTCATGTGTTTTTGAAAGGAATGAGAGAATGCACAAGAGATCTTAGGAGATGGGGAACCAAATGCGGGCTCAATAAACACATTTTTTGTTTAGTTTTTGATTTTCAAGGATAGAAATATTTATGGAGGGAATAATTTATAGATCATATTTACCTTTTAGGTTGTTTAAATATATCAGAGAATATTTTCTAATCAATGGATGGAAAGGTTCATGATACCCTGGCCCGATGTGCTAAAAATTATTTTAATAAGAAAATAAAGTATATTTAATATCAAATGAATGATATTTTTATAAATAAGAAAATATTCCAAAAAATTTCAACATAAATATGAGACCACAGTTGAATCTGGAGCATTAGATTTAACATGGACGCAACCTTAACTAGGTCGGTGTGGGATATTTGGGTAATGCAGCTGTTTGTCAGTAATTTAGTGGATTAAAAAATTTATCTATTTAATTTAATGTCCTATCCCGAATTTCATCATTATTTACAATATTATGGTGAACCCATAGGGTTAGATGCATTAATCTTGAACTATTGATATGATTTTCTACCACCCAATGTTGGAGAATTGATACTGGATGATCAAATGACAACAAGATTTGGGAAAATCAACACCTAGTGAATGAAACATATCATATTACTCCCTGAACCTAGTTACCCAAAGTCGGTGAAATATTACATAACATTGGCATGATCTAGAGAGGTAATGTCTCGAACGATCAATTAGTTTTGAAGACTTGGATGTACTAGATACATACATAAAATTTACATTACATCATGAAAGAAATAAAAACAACATTGTTCCCCCTTTGAACACACTCATATCTATTTTCCTATCCATGGAGGTTAAACATAATATATTTATTCACATCATGGGAAAAAACATATGAAATGGGTGTTCTCAAATGATCAGTCAAGATAACAATATAGTGGAAACTATCATAAATAATCATAAACATTTAAGGCAATGTATAAGATTAAAACACATGACTTTTAGAAATAAAATTTAGAATAATATGGAAAAGATAAATCAAATAATGAAATTTAATTATTCACATGGATATTCTACTAGTCGAATAATTACATTAAATATCAATAGCTAATTTCAAAATTATGCAATTCATAATGTCGGATATCATAACCACATAGTCAAGGACTCATGACAAGACGACACATACGATTTTGTCGAGGCCTTATTCTAAGACACTAGTTTTTCTCATGAGAACTTCTAATACATAGAAGAGCTATAGTGGTCTCCAGTCATCACTTATTAAGATCAATGAATTCCTCATATAAAATGGATTAAACGTAATCTAAACATTTGTATTAAAACTAGCATACAAAATGTCAATATTTTATCTATAAACCACGAATGATGTAAAAATAGCATATCCACAGTCAAACCTAACTCATTAAATAAAATATGGAAGAATTTATTATAATAAATTAACCTCAATAGATAATAATGAAGGGTAATGACATAGATGAAAATAATCATCCAAATTTAATGAGATAAATATCCCCCTTTTCTTGAAATCGTTTAAAATTCTTTATATTTATCATGATGCCATTTATAATAGATTTTGGAATCGAAGTGTCCCATTCAACATTTAATATTTTAAAAAGAACTTTTAATTTTAAAATATTAATGACCATATAAATAAATCTTTAAATTTTTTTTAAAACATGGACCTTGAGGATATTGATTTAAAAGAATAAATCATTGAAACATTTAACATGATATTTTAGTAAGGGTTCCTAACCAAATAAGAGACGCTTGAATACAAATAATTGAGGTATTAAAAACTCTATAATACAACGAGAATAAATTGATTCATGATATACTATGTCAATGTACAATATATAAACCATTTAAAAGTGAATTGTTGCATAACAACAACGATGTTTCAGTGGAATGTAAGTTGAGATGAAATATCTTATAAAGACTTTATCGTTAAGTTGAAGGTAAATAAATGACATAATTATGAGTTAAAATTATAAATAAACTCAATATTGTAGTATATTAAGTGTAAATAAATCAAAGGACCTTCACACATATTCTTGTAAAAACAATACCAACAACTTGGATGTTTAACTGAATAAATAGAAATTGAGTTAAAATTACTCTTATCATGTTTATATCCTTGACTTGATAATTTATCAATGGAGTGATTATGTGTATAAAAAGTATATACACACAAAGTGTTGTGGAAATTACTACATAAGTAAATAAATAGTGATTTCACACATAATCTTGGAGTAAAATAATCAATGATGTTTATGTAAAACAAAATGAGTAGAAATAGATAATTAAATTTTTCTTACATATTTGGTAACATACGAAACATAAACCCTATGAAAGTAGGATCATACAATGACTATGTAAATACCCTTAAATTAATGTACATAACACAAAGAATTCAATCATGTGTAGTACATACACCACACAAAAGGTAATAGTTTCAAATATAGAATGAATCTCATAGGAAAACCCCTTACCTTGTATTTTCCATACTATAAGGTAGGTTAAACTCCTATATATTGTTTAAATAATTTTATATAAATTGTAAATGAACAAAATAATTAAATATTATATCTTATATTATCCTCTAATATTGTTTTGTTAATGATAATTCAGTAGTATCCTTATTTTGGATATTAACTGATTAGTTTTCCTTTATATGTTTACTTATGTAAGTCATGTTTTATTATGCATAGGATTTATTTTATTCATATATATAATGATATTATGTTCTTAAAAATTATTTTCAAATCATAAAATTAAAATTATTCATGAATGGTTATGTTTCAGAATTAATTTTATTGTGTTTGTGGAGACGGTAATCCGTAAGTACACACAAGCGACAATATCAATCAAGTGATGGTATAATGGTATGTAATTGGATGGTATATCATATATAAAGAATAATTAAAATATTTTATTTATTATTTACATCAATTTTACTCATTATTATACCCATCAAAATAATGAAGTGTTGAATAACAAACCAGACCATGACGTGGAGAGGGTAAGCCGTATGTACACAGGTATGGAGACGATGTCATTCTTATGATGGATATAATAATGAATATGGTTGTACCATATTTATAATAACATCAAACTATTTATAATATACTGTAGTTATTATTTTGGTATCGAAACATAATATAAAGTGGATGTGGAATATGAAAAGAACTTTGAAAGAGGTGGTGAAATTATTACCTCTTCTTTGGGTGCTTTCTTTTTATTTGATCTAAAGAGCTCTAAAGGTTGGATTTCTGATCATATAACGCCTCTATGTCTAATTGAGGGTAGATGAGAGGATATTTGATGAGGTTTTTACTGATTCAAATGGCTTTTGAGGTGTAAAATTAATAGAAGGTGAAGTACCCTTTTATAAGAGTGGTGAGGGTCACTTTTTGATAATCTTGAATTATTATTTAATTATATAAATATTTTCAGTTTAAAATGTATCCAAATGGATTTATTTAGATTCTAATGTGGAGATGGGTCAAACTAAATTCATCCAATTGGTTTTAATCATGTTTAGGTCATCATATTAACCTTATACTTTACATTTAACTCTTAATTAATTAGTTTACCTTTTACTATGTCTTCCTGTATTCTTACATTATATGGTTAATTACCATACCATATACTGCCAAGAAAACCTAAAGTGGTTCATTAAATATATATATATATATATATATAATTATATAAGTCCATTTGCCGATCCTTAGATTTTACGTAACAATATATCATTTAATAATATAATATTTGTTTTAAAAACTCATTTTTGTCAATTTTGACACTACATAGTATTTTGTTCTTTTGAAAGTAAAAAAAGCATTATAACTTCGAAAATCATCACTTAATCTACTAAAAAATGTCATATTGATCGAGAAAATTTATTTAATTCATCAAAAGTATGAATTTAAAATTATTTATATACTTATAATATCAGTTATTTTAATCAATCATTATTAATAAGGTAATTATTGCATCATCATTTTTTCATAAATAAATTTAATTATATTACGTATAAAAATTATAAATAACATTCCATTATTTATTAAATCTTTTTTTATTTTAATGAATATTTATAGTCGAATTTATCTTTTGTATAACCCTATATTAAAATAATTTTAGTTATTAAAATTTGAATTTAACACTTTTAATTTTTCTTTAAATAAAATAAAAATTAATTTACTAATCTAATCAAAGTAGACCAAAGAGGATCATATTTTAAAACTATGGATTTTTTTCTAATATCTTCTTTCTAATAGAATTATTACATTAGTTTCAGTAATTATAATATCATTTTTACTTTTAATCAACCTATTTACTTTTAACCATCGTAAATAAAAGTCAAAAGTTATTTTTCTCAAAAAATACTAAACTTATTGAACCACCTTTTACATAATTCTATCAATCGTGTCTCTCGGATTTTTGAAATTAATTTTTACAAAAGCGGTAAAATTACATTTTATGCAAATTTGCAAACATTCCAAGAAGGTGGGTAAAATATGTTAAAAAATTAAATAAACTTTTATACATATAATTTTATTAAAAAATCACTCCAAATAATTAAATTGAACTAACATTGTTATTATGTTTTTATTTTGAGATACAATCTATTTAAATAAAATAACAGTTTATTTAAATAAAAAGTCAGTTTTTAAACTATAACGCAGTGTTTTTCACTATTTTTCAAAAATGAAAAGTTTAAAAAAAGACCATAAATTCACCCTAATTTAATTTGGATATTCTAAATACAAATATCTTTTTTATTTTACACAATTAAAAACATAGAAGTTTCATTAATTAATTTAAAATTAATTCCCATTATCAAACCCAGAAATCGAGTTTTTCAGAAATAAAAACTATCAAAATATTGATATGTGTTTATGTCTAATTTAAAAGTAAAATTACTTCCAATGACCAACATTGGATTAAATGAAAAAAATAATCTAATTACACGTGGAATCCATTCAAATGTATAACTTATCACTATAAATTATTTTGATTAAAACATTGTTTTCAATTAATATTTAGTTTTTTCATTATTCATCAAAATATGAATGTCTTCAGAAAAACATCAAAAATTTATCCAAACTAAATTTTTATGTCATGATTTATAAGAATAATTTAATTTCATAAAATTGAATATATTAATGTGTCACATATTAGATTATAATGAGTTTTCCATGAAAAGGCAGAAAAACTCAATTTTTTAGAAATACTACTATTATTTGAAACCTGGAATATATCCTTATATTATGTCTAAGAAACACAAGATATGATTGTAAAATTTATATTGGATATATATATAATTCAATTTTATGTTATTACTATTCATAACCAATTTTTAAATGGCATAGTGTGATAGGTCGTGGTGCGCTTGAAGTCAATGTTGCGTACATTGCACACAATCATATTATTCATAGAGAAGCATACCGTGGAAGCTTGGGGTGTTACATTCTTCCATTATTTAATAAATTTTTTCCTCAAAATTTAAAATTTTTCTTCAAAAATAAAAGGTAAAAAAATAAAAAATACCTTTTTGGAAAACCCCCATCGAAAATAGGGTTAATAATTTTTATTCTTAAAAAGAGGGAAAGTGAAATGAAAATGTCATCACCAAATTAGAATTTAGAATAGGAGAACATTGGTGGAAAATATAATTCTAATAAAAACATAAATATTTATAATAAGGGATTTAGGTAATCAATCACAATATGGTTAATGGGAAATTGAGGGCCTCAATGCCATAAAACAATGATGAATAACGTAAGGAATCGTGATAATATATTTTTGGGTTGAAGATCATTTCCCTAATGTTTATGAATTAATTTATTCATAGAAAAAAACATGATAATAAGAGTTTCATAGTTTAAATAATTTCTACCAAAAACTCATCATTCACTCCAAACAATGAGTATTCAAGAAGACTTGGTCACACCTAAGGCATAGAATCAACAAACAGAGAATCAAAAAATCCACAATTGATGAACTATATATTTCCCCTATCATTAGATATTAACCTAAACTAAATTGGTTAGTGCAAGATCTGAAGACCTTGAAAAAGGATAATCCTTTAGATAAGGAAATATAAATATTAATTTCTAAAATTATACCAATAATAACCAAATATCAATAAATACCATTCAATATAAAATTTTCCTTAAATTCATTCAATATAATCCAAACAAATCTTAGAACCCAAAACTCAGAACAACTTGATTATGTAGTTTTCCATGTTAAATTGTATCTTCAAATTAAATCTACACTCTAAATTCACATACATAAAATTTATTTTCATAATCACATATTCTCGATGATTGGTTAACAATTTCCATTAAAAAATATATTTCTATATGTCCACAATTAAAAAATTAATAAAAATACACCATTACTCCTCAAATTAAATCCACTAATATTCTATTTTCCATAGGCATATATTGTTCCCAAAAGGGATAATTTCTTCTTAAATAACATTTATCACTTAATCAACAAATCATTTTATTATACTAAGGATATCCAATTGATAAATGTAGGATCTTGAATCAACTTATTTTTTCTCAATAAAATCATTTAACTAAAAATAATTAGTTACACTAACCAGGGACTTCATGTAGTTCAGTTGTAGGCGATAAATCCCAGTAGCACATTGGTTGTGGTTTTGATTCATGTAACATTTTCCAACAAGATAGGTTTTCACACCATCTATATGTTGTCCCTTTTCAAAACCAATATTCTATAACATTTCCAAAAAGAGTTAAATTCATCAAAATAACCATAACATAATTTAAACACAAATTTTATCTCATACCTCAACTTTTCGTCCCAGTATTAAATAAATTGTAATCACCTCAAATTCAAGGATCATATAAAACAAAATGGTTATTTATAACCATATTCACAACAGGAAAGATAATTCATCCTCAAATAGATTTTTTCACATAAAAAATGACAGGGTTACACATACAAGAGAAATGTCTTCCAATGTAATCCCAACAACAAAGAGATCTAATACTTTTAAACATTTATCAATCCATTTATTTCCACATAGGTTATTCCTAGACCAATATGTTTTTATATATAATAAGGGATTCACTCAGGTAATGTTTAGATCCCCTACATTTACCGCAACAGAATGTAAATGGATTATTGGGATAATTTTGATTTTCATCCATAGTACTCTTCATTTTTCCACAGAAATAATTTAGATTATGTCCTTCTATACCACACATATGGCATTTATTTGTTTTATTTAGACACTTTCCTATGTTTCTCTATCCACATTTCTTGCAGGTTTGAAATTGATCTTTCTTTTCCCCATGGTCTCCACTTCTAGATCTCTAGTCATTCACCACCTTTCTCTCTATTATTGAGTCTGAGAGTTGGTTAATATATATGTTTTTGATCATATTTTTGGAAACATTATTGGACATGAATATTTTATTTTTTACACCTATCAATATTTAAGTTTTTTTCTCATTTCCACCACCGTTCTCACCTTGTACATAATGTTCAATGCTTTTATGACTTCCTTGGAATCCAACAATTGTCCTAGAATTGTGTGAGCAATAATAGTCATAAAATCATTTAGAGAATATCATGACACCTTATTTTAAATCTAAAACACCATAGGATTAACGAATATTTTTTATTCACATCTTATATTCAAATCATGCTAGTCGGTTTTTAAATAAAATTTGAATTATCCTTAGCATATCCCCCCGAGTGTCGTAACGCACAGTGCAGTAAGACCCATTTTTGTGCACCAGTTCCCATTCACGTCTAGCTAAAAGTAGTGTTTTTAGTTTTTATCCATAGCTACATATGTGCTAGATCCACCTCTACCTACTCTTATCTAGATATATATGTATTGCTTGAAAACCCATCATAATATTTATATTTCCAAAAAATTGGATGTTCTTATATACTAGTCCCCAAAGTCGATTTTAGAGTCATGTTCTCTAACCAGAATTTTTCTAAATCTAGTTTCCAAGGATTGTACTAAACTTCCCCTGATAACAATTGTAATTTCCCAACCTTAGTTAACTAGTGTCGATGATTTATTAAATAACATTGGAATGATCTATAACAATCATGTATCGAAAGACCGGTTCGATTAGTAGCCTTGGAAGTACTAGATCCAGATATAAATTTTATATTACTTCATGAAATAAATAAAAACAACATTGTTCCCCCGTTGAACACACTCTTATTTGTTGGCCTATCCCTGTAAGTTATAGATATTATACCTTTTTACATACTGGGAAAAGAAAACATAAGAAAGGGGTGTGGTCATATGCTCAATAGGGATTACAATATAGCTGAAACTATTATAAATAATCATAAACAGTTAAGAAAATATATATGACTAAAACACAAGCCTTTTAAACATAAAATTCATCATAATATGGCAAGGATAAATAATATAATTCCATTTACATATTAAAATTTATATTTTACTAGTCGAATAATCACATGAAATATCAAAATAAAATTTCATAATGATGAATGCATAATGTCGGACATCATGACCTCATAGTCAAAGACATGTTCCAAGAATTCAAATAATATTTTGTCAAGGCCTTGGGCCATGACACTAGTTTGCCTCATGATACCTACTAATGCATCAAGGAGCAATAATAGTCTCCACCCGTCACTTACTAAGTCTAATCCATTCCTCATATGAAATGATTGAAACAGAATCTAAACATTCATATTAAAACTACCATACAAAATGTCAACATTTAGCCAAAAAAACATGAATACTATAAAAATTGCACATCTATAATCAAACATAACAAATAAAATAAAATATGGAGTATTTTTTTAAAATATACTAACTTCAATCGAGAATAATTAAGGATATTTACATAGATGAATATAATAATCAAAACTATTTGAGATAAATATCTTCCTTTTCTTGAAAACATTTATAAATCTAACTATTTATCAAAAAGATGTTTAAAATAGATTTTTTAATCAAAGTTTCCCATAACACATTGATACTTTTAAAATGAATTTTAATTTTAAAAAATTAATGTCCGTATAAATAAATACTTAAATCCATTTTTAAAACATGGACATTAATAAGAAATATTTAGATTAATAAATATTTAAATCATTTAAAATAAAATATTCGTTAGAGTTCCTAACCAAATGAAAGATTCATGAATAAAATTAATTGATTTAATAAAAAAAATTTAAAATCATGAAAATAATGGGATTCATGATATGCTTTGGGAAATTACAGTATATACACCATATAAAATTGAATTGGGGCATAAGAAAAAATAAGTTTCAATAGAATGTAAGATGAGATGAATTATTTTATTAAGACTATATCATTAGGCTGAGGATAAATCAATGACATAATTATGTGTGAAAAATATAAATACACTCAATATGATTGGATATTCAGTGTTAATAAATTAGAGGACATTCACACATATTCTTGTAGAAAAACACCAATGCCTTTGTTGTTTAACTCAATAAATAGAATTTGAGTTAAAATTACTCCTATCATGTTCATATCATTGACTTGAGAATTTATCAATGGAGTGATTATGTGTATCAATAGTATATCCACAAAAAGGGGATTGAAAAATACAACATAAGTAAATAAACAGTGATTTCATACATAATCTTGGAGTAAAATATTAACTGATGTTTGCGTAAAACTGAATTAGTGGAAATTGATAATTGAAATTATATTACCGATTTGGTAACATACAAAGCATAAAACCTATAAAAGAAGGAGCATACAATGATTATTTAAATACCATTAAATTAATGTACATGACACAAATAATTCAATCATGGGTAGTACATACACCACACAAAAGGTAATACTTTCAAATATAGCATGAATCTCACATGAAATCCCCTTACATTGTATTTTCCATAGTATAAGGTTGGTTAAACTCTGGTATAATGGTTAAATAATTTTATTTAAATTATAAAAGTACCAACTAAATATATATTATATCATATATTATCATCTAATACTGTTTTGTGAATGATTTTTCAGTAGTATCATTGTTGTTGTTATTAACTAATCTGTTTTCCTTTATATTTTTTCATAGATAAGTCATGGTTTATTATGAATAGGATGTATTTTATTCATATCCATAATGATATTGTGTTCATAAAAATTATTTTTAAATCATAAAATGAAATTTTTCTTTAATGGTTACGATGGGTAATGAATCTTATCCCATTTTTGGAGACGGTAATCCGTACATACACACAAGCGAAAATATCATTCATGTGATGGAATAATGGTATGTAATTGGATGATATGTCATATATAAAGAATAAGTAACATGTTTTATTTATTATTTGCATCAATTTTACTCATTATTATACCCATACAAGTAATGAAGTGTAGAATAACAAACAACACGACGACATAGATAGGGTAAGTCATACGTACGCACGTATGGTGACAATGTCATTCATAGGATGGATAGAATAATGAATATGGTTGTACCATATTTGTAATAAATTAAAAATATGTAGAAGATCCTAGAGTTATTATTCTTTTTTATTGGAAACATAAATAAACGTGGATGTGGAAGAAAAAATGAACATTGAAAGAGGTGGCGAAATTATTACCTCTTCATTGGGTGTTTCCTTTTTATTTGATCAAAATAGCTCCATAGCTAGGATTTCTAATCTAATAATTCATCTATGTTTAATTTAGGGTAGTTGGGAGGAAATTTGAGAAGGTTTTGACTGATCCAAATGGATTTTTAGGTGTGATATTAAGAGACGGGGAAGCACCCTTTTATAACAAAGTTGAGGGTCACTTTAGGAAAAGCTTGAAATATTATTTTATTATATAATAATTTTCAGTTTATAATGTATCCAAATGGATTTATTTATATTATAATGTGGATATGTGTTGAAATAAATTAAAACAATAGGTTTTAGTCTAGTTTTGGTCACCATATTAACCTTATATATTTATATTTAACTCTTATTTAATTAGTTTAACTTTTACAATGTATTCTTGTATTCATACACTATAGTGTTAATAAACACAACATAAAATGCCAAGAGAACCTCATGTTGACCATTAATGCTATATCTATCTTTATATATGTCCTTTGGTAGATCCATAGATTTTAAAGAATATTATATCATTTAATAATATAATATTTGTTTTAAAAACTCATTTTTGTAAATTTTGACACTATTTAGTATTTGTTTTTTGGAAAAGTATCCACATCAACATAACTTCGAAAAAAATCATTTAATCAACCCTAAAATGTCATATTTATCTTTAAAATTATTTTTATTCATAAAAAGTGTCAATTTATAATTATTTTGATATTTATAATATCAATTATTTTAATCTTTCATTAATAAGGTAATTATTGCATCATCATTTTGTCATAAATAAATTTAATTATATATTGTATAAAAATTGTAAATTAAATTACATGATTTATTAAATATTAATATATTTTTAATGAATATTTATAGTTTAATTTAACTTATGTATTACCCTATATTAAAAATGTTTTAGTTAAAAAAATTTGAATTTAATACTTTTAACACTTTTTTAAATAAAATAATAATAAATTTCCATATCTAATCCAAGTATACCAAAGAGGATCATATTCTATTAATAAGGATTATTTTTGTCTGAAATCATTTTTCCTATAGAATTATGACATTTGTTAGGGTAATTATAATATCATTTTTTTAATTTTAATTACCCTATTTACTTTTAGTTGTGGTAAATAAAAGTCAAATTTTATTCTTCACTATTAAAAATTCAACTAATTGAACCACATTTTAAATATGGATGACATCCAAGTCTCTTGGATTATTGAAATTCAATTCACAAAAGTGGTAAAATTGCGTTTTATGGAAATTTGCTAATGTGCCAATAAGGTTGGTATTAAATGTTAAAAAAATTCAATAAAATTTTATAAATATAATTTTTTTAGAAAATCACTCGAATTAATTACATTGAACTAATATTGGTATTATACGTATATTTTGATATAAAATTAATTTAATAAAATTAATTTTTATTTAAATAAAAAGCCAGTTTTTAAACAATAACGCAGTGTTTTTCACTATTTTTTTAAAAAAAAGGAATGTTTTCAAAAAAATAATAAAGATTCATTGAAGTTAATTTTGATATTACAAATCCAAAAATCATGTTTATTTTACAAAATTCAAAACATTTATGTTGCATTAATTAATTTAAAATTAATTCCCGTTGTCAAAACTGTAATGATGGTTTTTCATAAATAAAAACTATCAAAATATTGATATGTTTTTAAATCCAATTTAAATGTAAAATTACTTCAGATGAACAAAATTGGATTAAATGATGATAATATAATCTAATTATACTTCAAAACCAATAAAATTTATAATTTTACACTATAAATTATTTAGATTAAAACAACATTTTCAATTAATATATTTTTTCACAATTAATCGAAATATGAAAGTTATCAAAAACACATAAAACATTTATCCAAACAAAATTTTTATGTCCTGATTCTAAATAAGAATTTAATTTCATAAAATGGAATATATAAAAGTGTCACATATTGGATTATAATGGGTTGTCCATTAAAAGGGGGAAGTGCCTTTCTGAAAAATATTTCTATTATTTGAAACATGGAATATGTCCTTATATTATGTTTAATAAACACATGAGATGAATGAAAAATTATATGGGATATATATATAATTCAAAATGGAGTTATTACTATTAATAAACTCTTTTTAAATGTCTTAGTTTGATAGTTTGTGGTGCGCTAGAACTCAGTGTTGCGTACATCGCACACTATCATATTATTCGAAGAGAAGTATATCGTGGAAGCTTGGAGTGTTAAATTCTTCCATCCTTCAATAAATTGTGTCCTTGCAATTTGAAATTGTTCATCAGAAATAAAAGTTATAAAAATAGAAAATACATGAGTGGAAAACCCACATTGAAAATAGGGTTAATAAATTTTAATCTTAATAAGAGGGAAAGTGAAATGAAAAGTCACCACAAAATTAGGATTTCGAATTGGATAACATTGGTGGAAAATATAATTCAAAGATAAACTTAAATATTTATAATGAGTGATTGAGGTCATCAATCACAGATAAGTGAATGGAAAACTGAGGGCCTCAAAGACCTAAATCTATGAAGAATAATGTAAGTAATTAGGATAACTTAGTTTTGGGTTTAAAATCCTTTCCCCAATGTTTATGAATTAATTTCATCATAGAAAAAAGTACATGAAAATAATAGTTACATCCTTTAACTAATTTCTACCACAAACACATCATTTACTCCAAACGATGAGTATTAAAGATGACATGGTCACACCTGATTCATATAATCAATATACAGAGAATCAAAAAATCCACAAAGGATGAAATATATATTTCACCTGTCATTAGAGATTAACCCAAACCAAAATGGTTATTACAGGATCAGAATATCCCCAAAAAGGATAATCCATTAGAGAAAGAAATACTAATCTTAATTTTTAAAATATAACCAATAATACATAGAGTTCAATAAATACAATTCAATATAAAATTGTCTTTAAAATCCTTCAATATAATCAAAACTAATATTATAAACCAAAACACAGTACAATTCAATTATGTAGTCTTCCATGTTAAATAATCTCTATAATTAACATCAACACTCTTAATGTCAACAAATTAAAATTTATTATCATAATCAAATATTCTATATTATTGGTTAACAGTTTCCATTAATAACATTAATCGCTATATGTCCACAATAGAAAAATATATAAAAAACTCCATTAATCCTCAAATTAAATCCCATAATATTCTATTTTCCTTAGGCATATAGTATTCCCAAAAGAGAGAATTTCATCTAAAATAAAATTGATCTTTTAATCAAAAAATAATTTTCTTATACAAAGGATATCCATTTGATAAACGTAATATCTCAAATCGAATTATTATTTCTCAATAAAATCATTTAACTAAAAATAATTAGTTACACTAACTAGGGACTTCTTGTTGTCTAGTGGTCGGAGAAAAATCCCAGTAGAAATTTGGTTGTGGGTTCGATTTGTGTAACATTTCCTGACACGATGGGTTG
This sequence comes from Viscum album, assembly GCA_963277665.1. Taxonomy (NCBI): domain Eukaryota; kingdom Viridiplantae; phylum Streptophyta; class Magnoliopsida; order Santalales; family Viscaceae; genus Viscum; species Viscum album. The sequence goes on along the minus strand of OY728157.1, from coordinate 445,453,552 downwards.
TCACACAGTCTATGTGTTTTACTTTTTCAAAAACAATATTTTATAACATTTCCAAAAGGATTTAAATTATTCAAAATAACTATAACAAAATTTAAAGACAAATATTATCTCATACCTCGCATTTTCATCCCAAAATTTACTAAACTGTGTTTTTCTCAAATTCAAGTATCATATAAACCAAAATGTTTATTTATAACAAAATCCACAAAATAAAAGATAATTCATCCTCAAAAATGTTTTTCACATTACAAACTGTAGGGTTACACATACAAGAGAAAAGTATTCCAATGTAATCACATCAACAAAGAACACTAATACATTTAAACATTTCTCCATCAATATATTTCTACGTAGGTTATTCCTTGAATTAGATTTAATTATTTAGAATAGGGAATTTATTCAGGTAATGTTTAGGTCCCCTACATTTACGGCAAAAGACTGTAAATGGATTCTTGAGATCATTTTTGTTTTCTTTTGTAGTACTCTTCATTTTTCCTTGGAAATTATTTACATTATGACCTTCTATACCAGACATAAATCCTTTTTTTTCATTTAGAATCATTCATATGTGTCTCCTTACAAATATCATATATGATTGAAATTGATCTTTCTTTTCTCCATGGTCCCCACTTCTTGAGCTCTAGGCATTCACCACATTTCTCTTCTTTATTGAGTCTGAGAGTTCGTTAATATATATGTTGTTGATCATATGTTTTGAAAATTTATTCAGAATGAAAACGTTATATTTTATTCCTATCAATATTTAATTTCTTTGCTCATTTCCACCAGCATTCCCACCTTGTACATAATGTTCAATGCTACTGTGATTTCCTTGGAATCCAGCCATTAATGTATAATTATGTGAGCAATAATAGTCATAAAATCATTTTGGGAATATAATTTCACCATATGTTACATATAAAACCCCATAGTATTAACCAAGGGTTTTTTATTCTCACATTATATTAAAATAATTCAAATCAGTTTCTAATGAAAATGTGAATTATCTTTAGAATATCCCTCAGGTGTGTCGTAACCTTGAGTACATTTAGGCCCATTGTCGTGCACCAGTTCTCATTCGATTCTAGCTCAATGTAGTGTTTTTAGTTTTTATCCCTAGGTACATCTGTGCCAGATCCACCACTACCTCCTCATATATAGATAGAGATATATTTCTTGAAAATCCAACATAATATTTATATTACAAAAAAATTTGGATGTTCTTCTTTACTAATCCCAAAAGTAGATTTTATGTTAAAGTTCTCTAACCAGAGTTTTTCTAAATCTAGTTTCCAGGGTTTGAACTAATCTTCCTCTGATACAAACTGTAACACCCCAACCCTAGTTTCCTATAGTCGGTGATTTATTAAATCACATTGGCAGGATCTCTAACGATCATGTCTCAATAGACCGATTAGTTTTGTATCCTTGGAAGTACTTGATACAAATATAAATTTAATATTATGTCATGAAATAAATAAATAAAACATTGTTCCTCTTTTGAACACACTCATATCTGTTGGCCTATTAGTACAGGTTATACATATTATACTTATTCACATCCTGGGAAAATAAAACATTAGAAAGGGGGTAGGTCATATGCACAGTAGGGATTAAAATATAGCAGAAACTATTATAAATAATCAAAAATATTTAAGGCAAAGTATAGGACTAAAACACAAGGCTTTTTAACATTAAATCCTGTATAATATGGCAATGATAATTCGAATAATTCCATTAATATATTCAAATGTATATTTTACTTGTAGAATAATCCCATGAAATATCAATATCCAATTTCATAATGATGGAATGCATAATATTGGACATCATAACCTCATATTCAAGGACTCATTCCAAGACATCAAATAAAATTTTTTCAATGCCTTATGCCAGGACACTATTTTGCCTCATGATACCTACTTATGCATTGGGGAGCTATAACAGGCTCCACCCATCACTTACTATGTCTAATCCATTACTTTTGTAAAATGGTTGAAACATAATCTAGTCATTCGTATTAATATTAACATAAAAATTTACATATTTTAACCAAAAAAAATGAATAGTATAAAAAAGAACATCCAGAGTCAAACATAACTCATTTAATAAAATATTGATGATTTTATTAAAATAAATTAACCTTAATTGTGAATAATTAAAGATATTGACTCGTAAGAAAATAACCATCAACACTATTTGAGATAATTATCCCCCTTTTCTTGAAAACATTTATTAGTCTAACATTTTATCAAGAAGATGTTTAAAATAGATTTATGAATCAGTATATCCCATTAGACATTTAAAACATTTAAATGGAATTTTACTTTTAAAACATTAATTTCCATATAAATAAATTCTTACATCTATTTTAAAAACCTTTAGATTAAAAAAATTGGACTAATAAATATTTACATCATTTAAAATGAAATTTTAGTAAGAGTTCCTAACCAAATATAAGATTATTGAATAAAAATAATTGATGTAATAAAAGCATTATAATATCATGACAATAAATATATTCATGATATGCTATGTGAAATTACAGTATATACACCATATAAAAGTGAATTGGCGCATAACAACAATGATGTCTCAATGGAATGTAAGTTGAGATGAAATCCCTTATGAAGGCTCTATCCTTAGGATAAGGATAAATGAATGAAAAAATTATTTGTGAAAAGTATAAATACAGTCAATATGATTGGATATTCAGTGTAAATCAACCAAATGACATTCAAACATATTCTTGTAAAAACAACGCCATTAACTTGTATGTTAAACTCAATGAATAGAAATTTAGTTAAAATTACTCATATCAAGTTCATATTGATGACCTGTGAATTTATCAATGGATTTATTATGTGTATTAAATGTTTATCCACACAAAGGGGAGTGTAAATTTCTATATATGTAAATAAAAGTGATTTCACACATTATCTTGGAGTAAAATAATCAATAATGTTTGGGTAAAACCGAATGAGTGGAAATTGAAATTTGAAATCCCCTTAAAAAATTGTAAATTAAAAAAAATACACCCCATTAAATAAGGATCATAAAATTATGATGTAAATATCCATAAATTAATGTATATAATGCAATGAATACAATCATGGGTAGTACATAAACCACAATAGAGTTAATATTAGAAAATATATCATGAATGTCATAGGAATAAATGGGAGATGAAACCCCTTACCTTGTCTTTTCCTTAGTATAGGGTAGGTTAAACTCTATTATAATGGTGAAATTATGGTTATTAAATTATAAATGTACCAAATTAATAAATATGATATCATATATGATCTTCTAATATTTCATTGTTAATGATATTTTAGTAGTATCATTGTTTTGGTTGTTAACGAATTCGTTTTCCTTTATAAGTTTTTTACATAAGTCATGTAGGTTATGTATATGACATATTTGATTACTATCCATATATATAGTGTGTTCTTAAAAATTATTTTTATATCACAAAATTAAAATTATTCATGAATCGTTACGATGGGAAATGAATCTTATTGCATTTGTGGAGACAGCAAGTCGTAAGTACGCATGTATGGTGACTTTATCATTAATATGATGTATAGAACAATTAATATGGTTGTAACATATTTATAATGTCATCACATTATATACAAGGTACTAGAGTTATATTTTTGGCATGGAAAAAACAATGAAAGAGGATGTAGAAGAAGAAAAGAACTTTGAATGAGGTGGTAAAATTATTACCTCTTCTTCGAGTGATTCATTTTGATTTGATCAAATGGTCCCTTTAGGATGTATTTATGATAAATGTATGGACACTAGGATTAAGTGAGGGTATTTTGGAGGATATTTTATCAAGGTTTGGGTGACTCAAACTGCATTGGAGGTGTGATATTAAGAGAAGTGGAAAACCCATTTTATAAGAGAGTTGATGGTCCCTATAGGAATGATTTGAAATATTATTTTGTTATGTAATCATTTTCAGTTTATAAAAAATTGAAATAGATTTATTTCATTTATATGGTATTTATGGGTCAAAATACATTCAACTAATAGGTTTTAGACATGATTATGTCACCATATTAACCATATCTTTTAGATATAACTGTTAGTTAATTTGTTTAACTTTTACCATGTCCTCATTTATTCTTATACTATATGGTTTATAAACCCACTATAAACTGCAAAGAGAACCTCAAGTGGTTAATTAATGATATATCTATCATTTTATAAGTAATTTGGACGATCCTTATATATATAAGAATATTATATCATTTAATAATATAATATTTAAAAAAAATATGTCAATTTTGACACTATTTAATAATTGGTTTTTGTGAAAGTCATTACTGCATGATTAATTCGTAAAATTTCATTGAATCAACTATAAAATGTCATATAAATCTATAAAATTCGTTTATTTAATCAAAAGTATCAATTTACCTTTATTTTGATATTTATAATATCAATTATTTTAATCATTCATTAATATGATAATTACTGAATCATTATTGTGCCATAAATAAATTTAATTATTTAATGTCTACAAATTATAAATAAAATAACATGATGTATGAAATAATATTATTGTTCTAATGAATATTTATTTCCAAATTTATCTTATGTATAACCCTGTATTAAAAAATGTAGTTATGAAAATTTGAATTTAGCGCTTTTAACTTTTCTTTAAATAAAATAATAATGAATGACCTAATATAATTAATTTGGACCAAAGAGGATCATATTTTATTCTAGAGGATTATTTTTTTCAAAACACATTTAAAAAAATATAATTAGGACACGAGTTTGGGTAATAATAATATCATTTTTACCTTTAATTACCCTATTTACTTTTAACTGTGGAAAATAAAAGAAAAATGTTACTGTTCACCAAAAAATATTTTCATCTTACTTAACCACATTTTACTTACTGATGGAAACCATGTCTCTAGGATTTTCTAAATTCAATTCAGAGAAGTGGTAAAATTATGTTTTATGAAAATTTGATAACGTGCATAGAAGGTGGGTTAAAAATGATAAATAAAATTCAATAATATTTTATACATAAAATTTTATTATTAAAAGATTTCAATAAATTACATTGAACATATATTGGTATTATGTAACTATTTTTACATAAAAATAATTTAAATAAAATAAATGAAAATTTAAATAAAAAGAATCTTTTTAAACAGTAACATATTGTTTTTCACTATTCATCAAAAATTTAAAACTTTCAAAAATATAATAAAAATTCACCCTAAGCTAATTTTGATATTCCAAATCAAAAAAAAATATGTTTTTTTAATTAATTAAAAAAATAGATGTTTCATTAATTAATTTTAATTAATTCCTATTGACAAAACTAGAAAGAGGGTTTATTGGGATGTAAAAACTATAAACGATTGATATGTTTCTATGTCCAATTTTAAAATGAAATTACATAAAATGACCAATATTGGATTAAAGTATAATTATATAATATAATTATACTTCAAAACCATTAAAATTTCTAATTTAACAATATACATTTTTTTATTTAAATATTGATTTCAATTAAAATTTAGTACCTTTCACTATTCATGAAAATATGAAAGTTATCAGAAAATCATCACATATTTTTTCAATCTAAAATTTTATGTCACACTTCTAAAGAAGAATTTAATTTCATCAAATTTAATATATAAATGTTTCCAATATTTTATCAGAAGGGGTTGTCCATTAAAAAGTGGAAAACGACATTTTTGAAAAATACTTCTTTTATCTGAAAAATTGAATTTGTCCTTATATTATGTCTATGAAACACAATAGATGAATGATAAAATAATATGATATATATATATAATTTAAAATGTTTTTATTATTATTCCTAACTACTTTTAAACTACTTAGTTTGATAGGTCATGGTGCGCTTGAACTCGGTGTGGCGTACATCACACACTATCGTATTATTCAAAGAGAAGTGTTTTCTGGAAGCATGGGGCATTACAGATCTTCCTCAGAATTGGGTAATTAATTTTTCACTACCAAATGATATTATTTGAGATATTAATAATCATTTTGGTTTTATCACTCATTATTAAACATTCTAGGCATGGATTACCAATATTTATATTAATCTACAATTAATTGGAAACATTACATGATACCCTTGTAAAATAAATTAGTTTATTTGATTTATCTTCTCATTATTATATATTTTATCAACTAGGGTATCCCCTATATTTTTTTTATCCATTAAAATTTTAAAAATGAATTTTTTACATTTTTTTCTTAGGTTATTCCACCATCGTTCTTCATGTTTTTTATAGTTATCCTACATGGGCCATGGTTTGAAATTTCTACGTGGAATTAAGCATGATAAAACCATAATATTTCTGAATAATACATGTGTGAAAATCATGATGATGATTAGAAGATGGATTGAGATGGTTTCTGTGTATCCATGGTGGATTACTAGATCTTGGGTTAGAATCCAATTAAAAATGACATGCGGCCCTCATGGCGGTAGCGCCTTCATACAGAATGGATAAATATATGATTTACATCATCTGGAATGATCTAATTGATGGTCATATAAAGTTTCCACTATTTATCGGTAGTAAAATGGTGGATTTTTTTGGAGGAGGATTCATATTTAGAACCATGTGAAGATTTTTCGGGTTCTATGATAAACCAGACTACACAACATGTGGCTAAGAAGAAAACACATCATGTATATTAGTTTTTTGTGGTGGATTGGTTTTTATGGGGAGATAAGTAACACTAACTTAATGGAACCCCCAAATATAATGTTACCCATAGATGGTAGGCCCAACATGTACTTTGAGATTACATGGGATAATACATGGATTGGGTATATGGTCACAGACAAGACCATGTACCCGGACATGGGTACAACCCTATGTGGCTAAGTAATTCCATGTAATACCATTACACACCAAATAACAATACTTGTATATTGATCTACATTATAATATGAACCATCATGTGAAGAGGAAAGGTCACACATCATGTCAACCCCCTCACACAAAATGGTCTTCTTGATGAGTTGTACATATATCGTATCATCTTGTTTTGGTTTCAATTTTGGCATGTGTGTATCGCATCCTGAGTTCTTTACCATGTAGAAATTGATTGTGGATTTTGAATCATATTTCATGATACTATGAGAGATTTTAGGGGCATGGAACTTATTTGGGTAGTTTTCGACAATGATGGTGTTAGGGTAGGATTATTAGAGTGGTACACCTTAAGGTACCATGGAATGTGTCCTTTATCTATTGAGTTGTACCCCTGATGGAATACAATGTAGTTCCTATACATACTTAGTAGTGACCCCTAATAAACTAGGGTATCAGTCCTAAATATACATATTACTACACCATATTGTACTAGGGAGGGTTCCATTATATTCTTAGTGGAATAAACCATGACGGACTAGGTCATGGATCACCAATATACTAAGTGGTGCACACAATCGTAATAGGGTTCAATTAAATATAAATTGAGTGAACCCCTAACCCTATCATACTACTTTTTGGTTCATCATTTTAGTAATTTTTACCCATTTTCTTATTATGGATCAGGTCCTCCATGCACTGAGTGGAACCCCCTAACACCCTAGGGTGTGGTTCCTCTATCTACTGAGTGGTATCCACCCCCCCTAAAGCACTACGACTCTGGTATATATGTACGGATTGGTACCCTTGATATTCTGGGGAATGAGTCCTCTACATAGAGATTATTCATCCTTTGTCTATGTGACATAGTGGTGAGGTGTTGGTATTTTGCTTGGTTACTTCATTTAATATACATGAGAGATGCTAGGAATCATTAATGGAACCTTTGGAACTATTGGTAAACTCTTATTCCAGGATGGTCTATGAGTTTTATTTCCCCTTTCTCTCTCGAAAGATTTTTTATTAGAATATATACATATAGTTTGGTTTTAATTTCGATCAAATATGGGTAGAGCTTATTACTTCTATAATGTCTAATATTAATCCTCGTTAATCCTTTGGGCATCCTAATGGGAATGTTTATACAAACCTCCACATGGTCTGTTACAACACATGTCATGTCTTATGTAGATGATGGACTATTCAGCTGCAATTATAGTGTACAATAGGGATACCTCATAGAAATTGACCATGTACAGTGGCTGAAGATTTTAGACTTATAATTCGGCTCCCGAAGCATTTACTTTTCCAGTTATTGTTGGGTTGAGACATATTACTAGATGGGTGTGTAATTTTTTCCCTATACTTTTCATACAATTTTATCCCCTCAAGGTTTTTACAAGAATGGTTTTTACTCAAGATGTTATTTTATTTTAAATTTATTCATCCAAACTTTTATAATGATATGGTTGGGTGAGTGTGTGTACAATTACTGTAGTCAATGTCCTACCATATTAGTTATTTATTTCTTCACATATCACCATCCCAGTACTGTGGAGGTGGTCTTGGGGTAGTTACAGCTCAAATAACTATGGGTTAGTTCGTGATATATGTATACACCTTTTTATAGATTAAATTCATAAAATAGAATCTTTCTTACACACACACACACACTCTCTCTCTCTCTCCCATTCTCCTTTATTTTCACTTTCTTCCTCATAAAACTAGGAATGTAGAACAATGTTAAGGGTTTTGGTAAGGGAATTTTTAGATTGTTCTATGGATTTAAACAATTATGGAATGTAATCCTTTTACATCTGATCATAAACTATATTTAAATTTTTATGTGAATAATATAGGATCATGTATCAGTATTGACTTGTCTTTGAAGATGATAAAATGAAATTTAATGGTGGTAACATTAATATCACTTCTTATTTGTATCATATTATGGTACCTTAATATGTCTATATAAAACATCTATGAATTATATCCATGATTATTCTAACATTCTATCCATTTATAAATCCATAATCTCTATATTGGAATATTCATAGAGGTTGAGCTCATATAGGTTATTGAGCAAGATAAAAACATTTAGTACTTCATGAATAGTTAAAATTTAGTTTATAAATTTTTTGGTTCATATTCATGTTGAAATCCATTAATCTTGATCATATTTGTCCAAAAAAATCATTGTGTAAATTGCTAAGGACATATTAAAAAATTATTATTCAATTTTAACAATAGGTTTCACATGAAGAATAAGAATATACAACTCGCATAAATTTGAGAGTGTGTGATTACCTTTAAATGAGATTATTTTTTAGATATAGTTTTAAATAGTGAGGTAAATATTATGTGAGGTCATATAACCTTTATATATCTTGGAAATACCATTATTTCATTTTTTTGATACACCTATATATCCATGGTAATGTTAATGTTACTCGTACTTATGTTGGGTGTTCCCTTACAAAGCCAATGTATTGAGTGACTTTCCCATACACAAGTCAAGGTATACCATTATATGGGAAGTGTGATGGCGAGTCTACCCATACACAAGTTTTGGAGTAACTTTATGTGAGTGGCATATGACCCTTACACAGTGACATTGTCAATAACATAGTGATATAGTGACCATTATGTGGGAAAAATATTGTAATCTACCCATACATGATCTATGAAATCCAATAGTGACTGTTAAAAAACAATCGGATAACCCTTATGTTACGTTTCTATCCCTTACAAGAGTCTGATGGATTAATAATTACCCTTACATTGGATTTAGGATCTCATTATAATATATTTCAAATTGTAAATTACATTTACGTGGAATAAAAATACATAGATTTCCCTTATGTAGAATTTGAAAACCAAATCTAACCCTTATTAAATTTAAGGAAAATAAAAAAACCCATATACAATATTCCAATCTTCTATCCTACTCATAAGTAGATTCAATTTTATGTAGAATAAAAATTTATGTATTAAATTTTATAATTCTAGTTCTATTGAAAATCATATAATACATTATTATATTCAATTAATTCATTACTAATATACATCTTATATATCATAAAAATATATTTAAATTTTTTCAATATAAACTATTCATATATGATATTATTACAAGATATTAATTTATTACTAAAATTAAAATTTATAATTCACTATAATTTATCATAGTTTATCAAAATAATTTATACTTAATATTATTAATTAATCATTGTTTAATAATCATTCAAAAAAATTATTTCTATCTTCTTTTAATTATATTCACTTAACATTTTATTTATTATAATGGATTATTTTTTCAAAAAATATTTGGTTACTATTAAAATGTTAATATACGTGAATCTTATTAAACTTTTACTAAAAAATATTCATATTCCTCAATAAAATCATATCGCTTTTAAAAAACTATTATATTCATCATATAGATATAAATTAACTTTATTAAAAAATTTATATAAAAGTAAAAAATAATATTATTTTTGAATCACAGGATGTTACATTCTTATGATTCACCATTAGCTTCACCGATAATGTCTCGTCTCCTCTATCTTGTCACTATCCCCATATTTTTCTTCTCCCTTGTCCACAAGCCATCCTTGTCCAAATCCCATGTTCTGGTATAACTATCCTTTGGATAATCCTTAATTTTTCAGTTATGTAATGGGTCATTTAGTTCTTCTTATTCAATTTTGGGGGTTTCTCCATTGAAAGCAACACATTTTGGCTCAATATCCATTGATTTGAGGCAGGTTTTCTGATGAACTAACCTTTGAATTTAGAACCATCAATTACATATGAATTGAAAATTATGTTTTAGGCTTATAGTTATCGTGTAAAGATATATATGGAATTTATAAGTTTCAAATTTTGTATTCACTTTAATTTGATTTTAATATAATGTTTTCCATATTTTAAATAATGTTTCAAATGTAACTCTAAATATTTTTCATTAGCTATTTGTTAAATTTCTCAGTTGGACCTTTAATATAAAATGGTTGTTGTAAATGTTTTCACCATTTTAACACTTGTATTTATAATGGATTTATGTGGACTTAAAGTAGTGTCATTTATTAAAACATGATTTATGAGCTTCTTAAGGATCATTAATTTTTTATATTTTCTTTTCAAATTGGTTTTAAATCCTCATACATTGACCTTATTTTATTTTTGATGTTGGAGTGTTGGAAGATGATTACCATGAACTTATATATACATATGCCTACATGTGAGGTTGTTTGTGTTTTTATGGATGTACACATGCATTCGACAGTATTTTAATATGTGTATATGATTATTCTCTTATATACCCATGTAAGTATATATTAATATGTTTTTGATAGTGAATTTATTTTGAAATAAATGTGTACCATACCATAAATCAATATTTAATGGTTTTTATGGTTTTATTATAAATTATTTTAATGGTGTAAATGTTTTTAAAATGGTTAAATTGACTCACAATACATTGGTTGGTTTTTTCAAAAGGATTAGTTGGAACCATAAGGGTTTTCAATGCAGCATGTGTATGTGAAATCCTCCTTATCGCATGGACTATTTCTTTTCTCTCAATTAGTCCATTAGGGCCCATTCTTACTTTATCATTATTTAATGACATATTCATGGGGTTTAGTGGTAGGGAGAGTTATGTTTTATGTTTTAATGGATGTAAAAGGCATAGTGTAGATTGTATACCAAATAGGGTGAGGTTCCAAGATATAATAGAAGAGTTATAAGGATAAATCATATGTCCCATGAAGTGGTGTGATTCTGGGATGATTTATTAGGGAGTGGATACCTCAATAGGGAAACCACAAAAATGAATCTTCTTAGTTACATCATAGTAAATCATATTGTTAGTCTATAATATACTTCAATAAGACTTAGATTATAGATTATGACACCTTCATTTCTATCAGGTTTTAATAGGGAATCTATTTATAAAGATGAACTATTAACCCTATCTATTTTATTTATTAGGATGAATTTTCATGTTTATTTTATTATATATCTTCAACTTCTAGGGATTACTATGTAACATGTTTTAGTCCTTGTTGTTGGATGTTTATTTTTCATTACAATTTCAAAATATGATTTGAAAATACTTATTCAACTATATAATTTTTTTATGTTATTATTTTTATTTAAAAATAAATAAATAAATAAACATTTAATGACTTTGATGTATTTTTTTTTCATGTAAAGGGTTATGTATCAAAAATTTTGTAATTGTATTTTTGAACTAGCTTCTAAGTAGATCATAAAATAATATTTGTTTATGTTGAAAGGTCAAAAGTAGAAAACTATTTAGTTATTTGATCAAAACTATATTATATATAATTTTACATTTGTAATCGTCCAATGAAAACTATTATATAATTGATGGACATGTAATTTTATGATATAATAAACTTAGATCCTTTGGCCAAGTATAACTATTACATGTTAATTTGGAAATGTTCTTATTTTTATATAATGTTTTTCATTTGGCCCTTTAAATGATTTAATATGGATATATAGTTATTTGACCACTTTCTTTGGTTATCATTGTACAAATATTATGGTGGATTTGGGTTGTCTCTTCAAGAGGTCTCTTCGGCATGAGATGTTGTTCAGAGTAGGAGTAGAGAGTCTATTTTGAATCTTTTTTTTATAGTTGTTCATTAATTTAAACTATTTCTATTGTTTAATTTATGTATATTTTATTTTTTTCATTAACATAACAATTATGAATGGGTAATGGAATATTTTTTGAAGAATTTTCTTTGTGATTAAAATCTGATTTGAGGTAAAAATATTTATCAGTTCTTGTTAGTTATTCTTTTTCACATGTTTCCTGCCCATGTGGATCAAGAATCCTCCTCTGGCTAGTGGAGGGATGGTTTGGCTAGTGTTCAATATGGAACCCTGAGTTTTTTCACTATAAATTACATCAAATACATAATTTCATTTGGGAAATAATGATAATATGCATTTAAGACAATGAGGAATCAAGTGGTATGTTTGTAAGGAGAGTTGAGCTATAACATTTCCAATTCAGACATTGAGTTTCCATGGGAACAAGGTTTTTGGATTCCATTTGGGATGTTTTTATAAATTTATATTTTATGTGTGGTTATATAATTAGGTCCACATTGGCATGGTTAATTTTCTTAAGGATCACTCTTAGTTTTTAGAGGGAATTGAAGATAAAGTCAAGTATTTGGTGTTGGATTGAATGGAGAAATAATCCATGAAATAAAAATTGATTGATTTTTGTTCCATTTTTGGGAGAAACACATGTTTAGTGTGTAGACCATCACCATGTGACCATGTGAAGAATGATTCCACATGCTATGGTTTTCTATTTAGACACTCTGGTTCTTGAATTTCCATGGGTGGAAATGTCAATGGGAAGAGAACAAAGGGTGCTCTTCTGATGTGCTTATGAAACTAGTCTATATTTTTGTAATGCCTTGTTAGAAACCATTATTAATTAAAGAAACTTATAATATAAATGATGTTTTTACATATATATTATCAGGGGTGATTTTATTTATAGTGGATTTATATGACATGTTTTTTTTTTCAATTGATTTATTGATTACTTATGATTCATTACATGCCTTCCATATGGTAATTATTCTGGAAATTATTGGTTTCTGAGGAAAACCTATTTTCAAAAATAATGATCATGTGATAGAATGAGTAAAATGTATGTTATTTTGGGAATTATATTTATTTGAGATGGCTCATGGGGCCAATTATTTCAAAAAAGAGATATAATAATTAAATTTATTTATGATTTCTTCTTCAAAAAACAAATTTAATTCCAAATTAGTATCGAGAATGATAATAATATTAAAAAATTTATTAAAAATGGTAGATATTTATTATGTTTTAGTTTTTTAATGAAAAACCATTGATTCGAAGGGGATATTATAAAAATTGATCCTCATGTGGGAATCGTGAGCCTTGGAAAATGTCATTATAATGGTTTAGGAATTGGTTATTGCATGGGAGGATTATAGGATGCTCAGGAGAGTGTTTGAGGTCTTGGTGGAATGGAAATTGAAATTCAATTTCAAACATCCATCAGCCATCCAGTGACAACAGACTAGCTAATTTTTGGATATTTTGGAATTTTTTCTTATATAAATTAAATTAAATTATTAATTGATTAAGTTTGATAATTTAGGCCTTGTCACGTGTTCATGTTGAGGGTGTATTTTATAACTTCCAGTTACATTTGGTCTAGGTTTCAGTGTGATGAGATCTCCCAAAGTCCAATGTTGTTGTTCGAACATGGATAGTCCTATTCCATAAGGGTCAGATGGTGAATTATGAAAGGTACTAAATAATTTGAAAAGGTGTCCCTTAGTACCTACAGTTATGGTTTATTCATGTGATATGTGGAAAATGATGCACATTTATTCAACTCTATTGCTTGAAATATCTTTAATTAATTGAATTAATTCATTTAATCACTGTCTAAATAATTAAAATTAATATAAAGGTCATGTATAATTGAGGTAAACTAGGATTCAAGGACCATAGAGGACCCTACTTCACAATCATGATTTCCTTGGATGCTGATTATTGTGGGTCTAATTAATGTGGTATGCATTCATAAATGAACACTCCCTCAACCTATTCAGGGGTGTAATTAATAATAAATGAATTCCTTTTGAAGTAATCCCAATATAGGACCCCTATAAAAATCACAGTAGAGGTGAGTTCTGGATATAGCTGTTTGACATAGTATGCTTTTAACAACCTATATGTAGATTACCTTAATCCCCCATTGTGTGGGAATTTGTTGAGTTTTGTATATTAGGTCTTAATTGGCCATATCAAATTATTAGATGACATATATCCCCTAGAAAGTGGGATGATATGAGAATTGAGATAGGACTTGTCCCATATCATTGGATATATGACATTATGACTAACATTATGAGGTCTATGGGGTTATATTATTATTTTAACTTGACATTGGATAGTGATCTTGATTTTGGTCCACGTGTTGGGTTCCTTGGTTATGTAGGGACTTATGGGACCCTTGTTTACCCAATGATATATTTACACTATGAGGGTGTTTCTTTGATTGGTATAAATGGTTTCTAGTGTCACCCAAAATCGTGATCCAAACATGTGGATCATGGAGCCTAATGGTGATATTATAAGGAATTGTAGATGTGATTCTAGGGAAATGTCATATAAAAATAATTTTATGACTTCATGTATTGTATGAAAAAAACTCTTATAGTTTTTTTGATATTATAAATAAAAATAATATTGAGGTAGTGTTATATTTATTGAATAGAAGAGTACATAAGGGGAGATATTGATACGGTAGACGGTTGGGGGCTAAATAACTATGTATCTCAGTGTAATGAGGGCTTGATACCAATATACTCACTTGAAAGAAGTTATGATATGATAGAATATCAGGAACTATAGAGTTATGTATCTTCATGTAAATATGGATTTACATATTTATATTCCCTTATAGGTGTTTTTAATATGATAGAGATTCAAGTGTAGAAGCATTATGTATCTTCTCCTTATGAGGGTTTGATAACTATATACAACCATGTTTTCTTTTGTGATTCGATAGTGAGTCAGGCATAAAATACCTATGTATATATAGGAACCAAATACATGTTTTAACAATTATAATATGTTTTTTATCTGAAACAAAGATACAACCTGACTCAAGGGAACATTATAGATCCATGGGAGGAAACACATGCTACTTTAGAGAATTTTTCCAAACACTCTAACTTCACACACAATTGGATTTTGTGCGAAATAATATATTTTAGAAACAAATCATAATTGTAATTCTATAAGAACCAAATTCTAAAAATTATGTTGTACATAACATTATACCCATATATATAACACTAAATGTTCGTGGACAATGTATTTGTGTGAGAAGTTTTTCATTAAACCACCACCTTACATGACTCTACCTCTATAGAAATTAAAGGAGAGAACACAATCTCTTTTTTTGACACAAAGATAGTTGTTAACCTGAAGGAACATATATCTAATATAAATAGAGTGCCCCTCCAACAACCCCCTCCCATTTGGTGTCAGACCTCTAGAGGTTAGAGCATTTACCCTCACTCGTGCAACCCCCTCTTCCATGATATCTATTATCTATATACATCCATTTATTCCCAAACGTGTAGAATTTGTGTTACAGATCTTATATAAGCATGAAATTTCTTTAGATCACATTTTAATTTTTGTCATGTGACGTTCCTCAAGGGATAGGTGCGTTATCAAAAAATGAGACCCCTTGGTACCACCCCACACATCATGTGACTCTAGATGTTTCATACAACTATCCCCTATTATCCTTTGGATTTCATTATGCTAGAGATAATGGTTCACCCAACATTACATGTGAATAAAATTTTAGAGCTGAGAGTTACATTCCATGGGTCCCCGACCCAATTCCTCCTTCCACAAAACATAGTTGTGTGTATGTTGAGTGCCTTAGTTCATCACACAGAATTCAACCTTGTCCACTAGCATAGCCCATATCATTATCTCATATGTACATCCTCTTTTAATAAACTAGACAGTTGAATCTCCTCTTTCTTATAAGCATAGAAACCCAGATTCCTCCTTCTCCTTTGCATAGGCTCTCTAATTTCAGGATCCCCATTTTCAACATCATTATGGCACTAATTAATTCCTCTTCCACCTAGAGGTGTCTATACATTATACATGTACACCAAAAAGGTAACCTCATCAAGGGAAACTGCTACTATTCACTACTATGAGATATAGGTTCTTATCCCCTTATCCTACCTAAAAAGGGTCTCCTACGGTGTAGGGCCCTCCCATGTTTGAGCTATAATATGTTATCCTACAGATCCCATTTTATGAGTCATTATATGTTAATCTATACCAAAACATCCTCATAACATTATGTAGAACTATACCTTGACCTTGTGTGGTGAACACATGATTCCGCACATAAGACTTACAGGGGATAACCCCTCACCTAGTACCCTATGTCATGAACACAAGATACCCCTTGTAAGATCACCATGGGATGACAACTCCTTCTCCATCCTGAGAGGAGATACCTAAAATAGGTATCCCACATGAATTATACCCACATCATCGTCCAACACTAGGGATGAAATCATAACACCAAGAAATTATTATGTGTCATCACCAAGACATGATTTCTAATTGATCATTCCATGACACGAGCATCCTTACAACAGGATGATAAACTACATGGAATGGTACTTTCACATTACCCTAAACTATCATCTATAACTTTCTAGGTTTTGATGTAGGACACATCCCATAGTTTTAATCTTGAAAAAACATGGATACATCTCTGAGGATAAATCCTGACACCAAAATGATTGTAAAATATTCATTTCTTCCCTCATATATGAAAAAACCCAATGTGTGATAATCTTCTTATGGGACTAACTCAACCGACCACCATCCAAACCCCATGAAATGTTAAAACTATGAAGAACATATCCCCACAAGACAAAAAAACATGACACAGATGTACCCATAAGAAAATAAACTTGTGGCCTCTCTAGATTATTCATATTCCCCACCTAATGTAATAAATATGAGATTTCAGTGGTAAAAAATTTGTTGAATCCTTATTCCCCTTATTCAAATTACCCCATGTTGGACATGTAATAGATTTGGTTATTCAAATATGATATCTTGGGTATGATATTCCCTTGACTCTGAAAGAGGATGATTCAATTGGTTCCCAACACACCCAATCCTCCCCAATGTCTAGATTCATGCAATGCCATGATCATCTCTAACAATATTTGGCATCACTATTGACACATAAGAACAATAATTAACTATAATCAACTACAAGATGGAGTGGATAACGGGTATCGATAACAAGAATCAAATCAATGGGGGGGACTTGGAAACAAAAACAAAATAGGAATCCATGGAAGGAGAAACCAATATGTCATCACACTACTTCAAAAAAATAGTTGACATCATCTATCATGATGCTATAGGCTACCCACCATTGGAAGGAGGGAATGTGGGGTAGCCAACCATCCTTCATATAGAATGTGTGACCAATTCATGGAATAAAATCACTCCATCAATTAAATGTATAGAAAAGTGAACCAACCACTAACAAACATTGTGTGCGGCTATATAAGTTGATTGTTATAGAAATAAAAACTGTAAAACAAATTTGAAACTCATATCCTACAATAATTAGTAGATCAATAATATTGGACACCATGCAATTTTGATTCCATTGGATCCAATCATTTGGAAATCTTCACCACCAAAAAACATGGGGGTCTGACATGGAACTAGTCTTCTTCAAATAGAAAAAAATGAGCAATGTTTGTAATCTCCAATGTGATATGTCATTGACATGGTTCTTTCCTCTATCTCAGAACCAACATAGAAAGAATTTACTACGCATGAAATTTTGGGCATCTTTTTCATCAAACCTATTTTGATGATTAACTTCATGAACATTATGGGACTCAAGCTAATAAATATGTTCATCAACAAATCACCAATAAGCATGGGGTGGAGGAGAAGGGGTGAATTAATCATACACATCTACGCTTCTATGATGGTGGCCACAACTTCTATGGATATTGGGAATCCCCACCCTATATCTTTTTCTGAACTAATCTAATAGAGGGTTATTAATTCCTTGGTATGATGAAATGGATAGAAAATGGTTATCTATACTAGGGCTATAGCTGGTCAAGAACATGTATTCTCATCACCCCCCTAGATCACTATAGAAAACCATTTCAGATTCCATTATATGAATAGTCCAACATCTCTCTTTCCAATTCCCATAGAGAGAGGGGATGTGTGGGAATGCACCTATAGCTATAACCTGTTAGAAGACACCCAAGGGAGATTACACTAATCCCCTATGATAATAATGACTAACCCCATAGGAATCCTAGTAGGTCAACCCCGTCCCAACACCACTGGATCTTGTCTAGAACATTCATTTCCAATATAAGGGTTGATCACCAACCCTTCCTGACAGAAAGACCCTCCATCAGCTCCGATGTCCCCTACAACTATTGGAACACCTCATCCCACCCTCGTGACCACGAGTTATGGGCCGATCCTCCCCAGTTAATATCAAGGCCCCAATATCACACTGTTAATTAGGGGATAACTCCAAATATCATGTGTGCCACTGACAACCATCATGGTACAACCCATAATGATGTATCTCATTGAAATGTTCCTCCCTATGACACCACCAATCCACACTATGATATTTAATATGATAGATAATTCCCCTACACCAATGATATATTCCATGGTAGATGGATGATCAACCACAATTTTGGATATAACAATAGCATCTGTCATAGATCATGTGGAAGGAATTCGTGTAACCCTTTGTGGAAATCACTTAAAGAACAATCACTAAACCTAAGGAAAAAATTATGAAATCATCATGTAACAATTGAAATATCAAATTTAGAGGTGATAAGGCACTAAAATGTGTAAAACCCAGATCCACCACTAGAATTGGGGGAAGAGGAAAGAGGATTGATCCTCACGACCCTAGATGTCGAGGCCCATAAGGTCCCAAGATCCCTAGATATATTTATATAAACATAGAAGATGTTATGAACTTATTGAAGGGTCTTATAGTGAATACAAACCTACCTCATTCAACCTCCATCTTCTCTACATCCACCATAGAAAAGGTGTAAACATCTAGAAAATTTATCAAAACCCTCAGAAGATAGTGAACACTCTATCAAGACACATAACGATTTGGTTTCCCCAAACCATATGGAGACTATAAAACCCTATCAAATATGGACATGGTCAAGATTTTGGGCCTAACTTCATATTATACATTTATTTTACAATCATGGTTGTATAATTTATAAATCCCTTAAATAGAAATCCTACAATAGATAATGTTTGTATCCCATCCACCCCCGACCTCTCATCCAATACTGATCACATCATGTGTAGATAAAGAATTGTACTTCTATTATGAGAAAGTGAAATAGTTTTGTGAATTAATGGCCACCAAAAAATATATAGCTATGTTATCTCCACATAGAGACATACACATTGTCATCCTAAAATCCCTTACCATGGCAATTAACTCAATCTCCAAAAACATACAGGATATGCTCAATCACCAATGAGACCACAAACTAGTTTACCCAATGATCCTTGATCATCATGAGTCCCTCTATCAGTAATGTTGAAGGGATGACATCATAGTTTTCTTATATGATCAATTAAATAATTCTTATGTATACCACAAGTCTTTTTTTAAGAAAAACATATTTAACCTCACTATTCTTCAACTAAATTTGCCAAAGGAATCTCCAGACATAAAAATTATGTGATAAGGGTTGTATGACACCCTCCAATTCAGTAAAATTACAATGTGATAAAAATATCAATATATTTTCTTGCCCATGGATGATATAAACATTTCTCTAGACACCATTACTATGAAGGTAATCATAATCAATCCTTTAGATGATATTAGAAACTGGGGTGAAAATATTGTATGTGATGAAGAAAATCCGCTTCAATGGGAGACACTGTTTTGAATATACCCTCCATTGGATGACCATACAATCCATAAAAGGAATATTATTTGCCTCAAGAGTTCTTTTAATTAGTTATTTCCACATGTGAACAAATATATCAACAATTCCAAAGGAAATTATGTTCTGGTTATCCAGTGTGAGTATATTCCCTAAATCATGTTAGATGCTATGTTGGCCACTTTTCACAAATATCATGAAGGATACAATAGGATCAATTTAATAATCATAACCAAGAAGCACACATGGGTTGAAAATTTAATATGGGACATTATCCTCCTCCCTCTCACATTGAGTAACTAGTTATCTTCATTTTAGAACCCTGAAATGAAGTAAGATTTCCTTCAATTTTGATCAGAGTATAGGTAGGTGTTGTTAGACACATTCTATGATTTGACCATTCTACCTCAGGTAATCAATGTAAATTCATCAAGGTATTATGACCATTACAACTTACAATCCAGAAAACAAGCTATAGAATTCGTGACAACCCCTTCTCACCAAGGTGATATAATATCCACTCTAACTGATTTTATTGATTATTTAGAATTCCCAAAGGTCATGATATTTCCAAAAGGAAAGTCATATCTAGTTTTTATAGAATAGATTACCCCACCACCATAATTCTACAATCCATGATTCACTCTTTTTAATGGTACGGGTGGTCTATTAAAACACCTGGACCATTTCTCTTCATGGTGGATCCCATTTCTTGAGATTCCAGAGTAAGAAGAAGGATTCCATGATTTTCTACGTCAGCCATGCCTTAAAAGAACATTATTTTTTTTGGTATAGTATCCTGGCCGTAGGTTTATCCACCAGTTTGTTGGATCTCCATAGACATTTTATCTACCAATTAATACCCAAAATACACTAGACAAAAATTTATGACATCTCTATGTGCATGAAATGGCCTAATAATAGGGTCTATAGTTTTTTAGAAATAGGTAATGGGATCAAATAATCCCATGATATACATCTAGCCTAGGGGAAGATGATAATGATGTGTGTGAAAAATGTTAAAGATGAGAAATTCACTAACATCATCTCTCTAATGTCTCCTAGTGGGATACACCAATCTGCTAAAATATGTTACTATTTAGAGGATGCCTTATAGTGGACCATAAAATAGTCGTGAACATTTCCTCTTCTAGATCTAATGTGAAATCTGATTATGTTATAATCATCATGGTGTTTCTTATATTGATCCTTAAAACTAATTCACATTTAGGGACTATTGCTAGGGTGGCCTCACCAAATGGATAATACTCGTCAGATGGATAGGCCTTGCTAATTGTAGACTCATTAGGCATAACCAGAAATTTAGAATTCATCTCAATACCTTGAATAGTGTTAGGAACCATTTATTAACTTTAAAAATAATAAGAAAAATATATAATTCATCAATTATTCATATTTATCAGGGTATTTTATTTGTACCTTGGAATTCAATATCATGAAATTTAAAGAATGTGGGAGGATAACCTCTCTGATCATGCCAAATTCTTCTCATACTATAGGATCCTCAGGAATACTATCGATTAATGATACAACTTCAAATATTGGCTCCAGGACTAAGTGGATCATAGGATGGCCACATTGGATGATGTCCTGATATAGGTATCACTTGAATCTTTGAATGTCCATAACGATAATAAAGATTCTAAAAAATGAAAATATGTTATAGTATAGGGTAAGGAGAATGAGAATGACTAGCCATACCCTAATATGGTCTCACATTCATATGAAATTATTTGTTTCCTCTTGAGATAATAATAACCCCTTTTGGATATGACATCTGCTCTGAACACCTCATCAGAATAGAAAACTTATATGTCTCCTAAGAATTTATGTCAATGATCCTAGGGAAATCATAGTCCCCCACTTATATAAAGTCCAATTCTTACCCTAGATTAATTCATTCCTCTGTAATTGGGAGATAACACATGAATTTATATAGTAATAGAATATTCCACTAAACTATAATAAGTATATGATTAGGTCAATACATCAGGATGGTAGATCTTTTCATTGTAATTATTGATGATGAACATCCCACTCCACACTCAGGTACCAATAATTAATTCCACCAGTGAAGGGATAGATGACACGCTAATAAAAAATGAATCTAATTAAGTTCATTATAATAGAATGTCCGTGTCACTGAAACAAGACAAATAACATCATATATGGCCAGTAGGACCAAACATCATTAGAATATTCATCTAGTGAACCCCAACAACCAAGTATATTGATGGATTATGAAAATAAAACACAACAACGTCTTTCTCATCCACAACTACCCAGATCCCAACCTAAACTGTGTAGTGCTTAGACACATTCATCTTGTCAAATATGGAATACATTTAGTATCATACAATCCCCATCATGTCAGGTGATGGACCCAAATTTTATCTTCTATAGAGAATAACCCATAGATGTAAGAATCATTACTCTATCTAAAAAATATGATTTATTAAAATACATCACCAGAATTATAGTGAGAATCTTTCTCCTCGATACACTCTAGTTTTCAAAAAAAAATGTTAGTCTCTTATCAATGCCTTAAAGAGCCACATCCAATTTGATAATTATTTATTTTTCCCTAAGTCCTACCATGTAAATGTGGTGGAACTTGAAGAATGACATGTTTCCATTCCCTTCTGTAATGTAGATGAGTGTGAAACCTCCCTGGGTAAAATTTTCCAATTGTATGTCATAGTAAAATTTAATGGAATTGAAATCGGCCACATCATATTTGATACTCACTCCAAAAATATCCTCATTATATCCTAGATTCTCCACATGTTGTGTCTCAAGGAAGCATATATAAATCCCCTTAGCTTCACAATTCATTGGTATGATAATGAAATGACGTAACCACATGAAAATATTAGAATGAAGACCCAACTAATGTTCCATCTATCAAGCATCAAGTTTGAGGTTTTCTATTAGAATATGGCATATAATTCCATACATTGATGTATTTAGGTCCATATTTATTTAGTGATCCCTTGATTGTTGAGTTGGGGTTCTCAAGGGTGATGGTTCTCCATTACACTCCTAAGAAACTTGATATATTGATGTTGGGTATTACAATATGGGGCTAAAACATATCCATCCTGATGGATTTGAGTGTATCAATGCCCCAAATGATGTAAAAACAACTTCAGTAGATCCTTGGATAGATATAAACTATTTATTATTGTATTTATCCACCAATTATAGACCATGAACCTAGACATGGACATATAATTCGTCATCTACTTTAATATGGAGTTATAACATGTTAAATCATATATATTAAATGTAAAAGGAAAAAATATTACTATAAGTACTGATTATTTTGGGTTAATGAGGGATCCATTCCAGGGAAATTGATTCATGAAACCGCTGCATGTTCCATAACATAGGGTTGAATCAGGTGTGACTCCACTCAGATTTCTCACCCTTTATTTTATGAACCTCCTCATCCACTATCAGTTCATAGGATAGTGTATATATAGTTTTATGGAACAATTTTTAAACATATTGTCCCCAATTTCAGGCATTGTCTGTTCCATGAATAATGTTCATTGGTTGTGTCATTTTAGAAATATAATTTTTTCTATTTTAATAGTTCCTATTCTTGATAGAAAAGGGTAATAGCCAAATAATAAAAATATTGAACATAGAAACCCAATAATATTTTAATAGAAAAAATTACAAGCACTATTTTTACTCCCATAACCTTACAATTCCACATATAAAAGTGATTAACCCCTCATGATAGTCATGTGGGTATATAAATAATATCAGAGAAAACCCCAAAATAAATAGTATGACTTTACAAGAGATTTCATTGGTTATTCAATTATATATATCTATAAAATATATCCCCTTGTATTGGAACCCCCAATTATCCTTATAGAGACAATTATTTCTCTTTTGAATTCTAATAAATATCTTACTCGTTGTATCTTTTTGACTACTAGACCCAGTCCTTCTCAATAACCATTATCTTCCTCATTATTTTACTATATTATTAATACTCTTTTATGATAGGTGATTTTCAAATATTATCATATTTTTTATACTTCATTTAGTCACATGTGTAAATTAATAATGATCAAAATCTTCATGATATTAAAATGAAATAGTAAAAAACAACCCTAATACGTGGTTCGAGAGGTTGTGATCCAGTCAATTAAATGTATAAATGGTCATGTATGGATTGTGACATAGTTGGATATCCATTTTCACAGCATATCCATATTTTCCAGCACCCGATTGTTCCAATATATAAGCCTCCACATCATATCAGAGGTCCTCCTCCATAACCTTATCATGAATTTTTTATTCAATCAACGACCACAGTGAACCTTTATATACCATCACATAACCTCTTATTCTCCATTATAATGACTATAGTGGAAGAGGACACAATATATATACACAATATATCTATATTCCATTGTTTTTAAATCCCATATCTACTATAATTCACAGTTTAAGCCTTTAAAATATTGATTCACAATTTGGATCTAGGTAGTGACCTCCTCATTGGCTTTCGTGAAGGATTACGGTGTTGGAGAAGTTGTGTGTAATGTGGGTTGATTAGAGGATATTTCTGAGGATAATGACATAGGCCACAATGTGAAATTATGTTTTTTCTGAAGATCCAGGTACACATGAAAACTCATGTACCCCACATAGATTATAGAGGAGTTTCAGTTCCATTATTTTAGTAAAAAACTCCCCACAATGCTCTGATATGTTGGTTGGGGGATCATGGACCCCCTTAATGATGTGTAACTCTTTATTTCAGTTATTCCTTCCTCTCACATTTGTGTGTACCAATTCCCCACACAACTTTAATATCCCTTGCAAACACTACTCCCCTATACTTCCCATGTTTTCTTTCCAATGTTTGGGCA
Organism: Viscum album; assembly: GCA_963277665.1. Taxonomy (NCBI): domain Eukaryota; kingdom Viridiplantae; phylum Streptophyta; class Magnoliopsida; order Santalales; family Viscaceae; genus Viscum; species Viscum album. Next base: position 445,428,148 of record OY728157.1, on the reverse strand, counting down.
TGGCCGTTGAGGCCTTCATGGGCCTGGTATGTGGATGGCCTAGGTGTGGCAGAGGGCTAACACCAGTTGACTGATTGTTTTACAATGTCTTTTCCTCTACATACAAAATACAATTACAATCAAAATACTATTATTAATAATACAAAAATAAAATCAAGTATTTCAGTTCATTTAATTTATTTTTCAATGTTATAATAAAAAAATTAAAAATACCTTATAAAGAATATAATAATTTGAAATACGTTTATTCCCAATTAAAAATATATACATTGAGGAATTAAAAAATTCAAATGTAATAAAAAACTAACACATAAAATCCCCCAAACATAAACATTAATTTTCATTATATATGCTTCTTAATTGGGAATTTAAAAGGAAATACCCTATATACTAATATTCAAAATTCCAAATCAATGTAGTAAAAAATTAAATGGTGTGATAGAATTTTCAAGTGTCATAGAAAGAATTTTATTCCAAATAATCTCTATAAACATTGCATTTTATATTAACTTGAATAAATAATCGAACATCACATCTATTTAATAAAATTATTTTAATTTATCATACATTACATTCCATGTTATAATCAAACACTCTATTTTTTCATTACTCATCACTCATGGTAAAATTAATATGTGACGTGTCCCCATACCATGACTAAGAACAAAACTAATGAATTTGAAAATGATATACTATATCAACATAGTAGTGACAAATATCACTGACAAACAAGAAAAAATTGAAAATGGGATCCAATGTTTTTAATGTTAAGGGAAGGTAAGAAATTGATGAATTAATCATTTAAGGAATTAAAATGAGGTTATTATCTAAGTAAAAAATCTTGATTTGTAATGTAAATCCAATTATTTTGTCTTATTCAATAGTTATATCTATATACACATCTAAAGATCAATTAAGGATGTTATTAATTATAATTTAGTAAATTAGTTACCATTATATGATTTTTTTTAAATTTTTCAATAATTGAGTTAGGGAAGGTCTCAAATCAATTAAATAACCCCATATGATGAAAATTATATAACAAGTGATTGTGATTTTTACCCTCCATAACATAAGCCACATTTTTTCATTTTTTATTTCAATTCTAGAGGGGTGAACCATAAATATATTTAATTATATTATGAATTTTTTTCCCAATATCTAATGAGATATGACAATATTTTTTCTCCAAGAAGAACATATGTTTTCAATGAAATATCCCCCCCACACATGAACCCTGAAAATCATGGAAAACAATAGAGTGTGTGTATGAATGTATAAGTCATCATAAATTGTGGTTATTCATATAAATTGGAATTCATGGTCTCTATGGAATAAAAAATGATAAATGTTATGTAGATCTCATGGATAATATCTAGACCAATAAAAAAATAGAAAATAAAATTTTCAAGTGTATTTGTACAATCATCATTTTGATAATATCAAAATCCAATCCAAGAAGGTAACATGTACTATGTTTTCAAAAAAAATTAGTATGAAAAAATGGAAATATTTGGATTAAAAACATATTGTTAATAAGTAAATATAATTAAAGAAAATCCCTCATAATAGTATTCATAAAAATAAATCAATAGATATAAATCTCAGATATTAAATTATGAAACATTTAAGATATTTTTTCAAAACATATAAGTATAATGAAAAATCAATTTTTTTTGTTCATATGTATCTTTAATGACCAAGACATAAACATTACATAATATCAATTTTTAATTTAATAAATCATTCTCTTACATTTTAGGATCTTTTCAATTTCAGAGTTTACAAAAATTATATCATAACTCATACATAACATAACCATATGATAAAAAGTCTAAACTTCTGATTAGTATCCATTATTCAACCATATAAAACTTTTCATAGAAAATATGAATTATTTTCATTAAAAATTTTCAAGACATACAAAAAGTCTTCATCCTTTACCTTAATTATCCTTAAATACTTGGAAAAGAATCATAAAACATTTTATTAGCCCAAGAGATCTTAGTAACAGATATAAAATATAAAAAAACTGTTATTCTACTGTGAAATATGAAATGCCATGAATATACATTTCATAAGAATACAATTTTTTACCTATAAATGGAAATTTAATTATTTTAAAAATTATCATTCATTATAAATTTCATAAAAAAATTCTTCTCCATGAAATTTCAGTAAAAATATTAGATAATTCATATAGCTTAATAGGGATTTCATCTCAGAGAACCATTAAAAAATCCTTACAAAAAAATTCAAATTTTGAAAAACCATATAATCAACAAACAATATCATTATATGGGGAATAGAATCATTATCCAGTGTATTTGAATACCATGTACATGGGCCCATAATATAAGATATAGTGGAATCACTCGAAACTATTTGAGAGTACCCATCATAAAAATGATCAAGGACCATATCATGAATAAAATATTTTAATCTTATAAATTTTCCTCACAAATCATTTGAAAAACTGTTTTAAACTTTTTTTCATATCTCATTTAGATATCAAAATACACTTTTTTATTAACCCCATTTTCAATACTAATGTACCAATAAAATCGGATGGAGGGGTTTTCCTTTAATAGAACAACAAATATTGTAATGGAATAAAATCTTCATATAGTTTTTATACTAATGTGAATGTTTTTATCACTGTATATGTTAAAATAAAACATTTATTTTGTCATTTATAAATAATGTCACACATTTTGTAAAAGGAATCCATATTGTCAAAAAAAATAACAAAAGAAAAATATTTACTTTAAAAAATATTCACATCCAAAATTAATCATTTGAAAAAAAGAAATAATCTAGAAAATTAGATTTATAATGAAAACAAGAAAGAGAATAGCTTTAAATAAAATTATTTTATTAGTTTGTAAACAATATAATCAAAAAACCATTAACTAATAATAATATAAAAACATTAAATACCATAAAAATATAGAATATCATGCTAAAACATCTCTATGGGGCGTTATATATACCTCATAGAAGAATATAGGTGCATAATATCAAAATATTCCTCAATGAAAGGAAATTGGACGAAGTCTCTCACCCCGAGTTCGATTCACCACGTTCGATCGTTATCATCACAGATAATAAACATATGGTAATTATTTAATATCTTGAAAAAAGATTTAATTTATATTATTCATTTTATTTAACATATTACTGTGATATATTTAATGAATGATGTTTATGAAAAATGAACTATGTTAGGTTCTTGGATACAGCAGGTCGTATATATGCATGTGTGATGTTTCAATTTATCAATGATCATTATGGAATGGAGGTGAGGAATATTTTATACTTATAAATAAATCTTAAGATAGTATATATTATATTACTTCATTCAATATAATTATATGTATAATTTTGGTGATGTGGTGATGAAAAAAATTACATCGCCTCATGGAGGTGGTCATCCACATTTACACGAATAATGTTATAATTTTTTGTATAACAATAAAAATGATATATGACCTTATAAGAGTGATAAATGTATCATGAATGTCATTTTTATTTCATTTATATCAAATATATGTATTATATTTATCCTTATTTCCTTCCATGTAAATAATTAGTTAAAAAATAATCAGGTTGTTTCATGTGGTGACAGTCTGGCACAGTCTTCAACGACGTAAATTCCCCCAAGAAAATATAAAGTTAGAAAATATATGTAATTTCATAATTTCAAAGTATAAATATGGTAAAAATATATTAAATATATATACTTTATATCCATCATTAAAACAATATATGAGTTACGGTGATGGAAAATGAATGGAATCAATTCATGAGGTAATAGTCCACCGTACACATGAATGTTGATTGTGTTTCCCTTTTGATGGAATAGAAGATAGATTCACTACAAACAAAAATTTGTTTCCTAGTGGTTTCTTGGTATTTAGTTGTGTTATAAACCAATACTAAATGATTTGCGAGGCTTTCTAAAAGCCCCATGAATTTGTGTGATGGGAATCATTTCACGTCTCTTTTTGGGAAAAAGTTTTTTTATTATACAGTGTTTCGTTTTGCGGCGGATTAAATCGCTACTTAATATTTAACAGTGGTTTGTTTTGTTTTTTTTTGATTTTTTTAATTGTAAATTTTTTATTTATGTAATTTAATGTTATTATTTATTTTTATTATTAATTATTACAATTTATTATTTATATTTTTATTGTTATTATTTATTGTTATTATATTTATTTATTATTTATTTATTCATATTTATTTTTTAATTAATCATATTACTTAATTAATTTATTATTAATTATTTATTTATTGTTATTTATTTTTTTTATTTTTTTTATTTTATTTAATATTTAATATTTAATATTTAATATTTTTTATTTTTTATTTTTTATTCATTACTTATTATTATTTATTTATTTACTCATTATTATTTACTTATTATTTATTTATTTGTTAATATTTTTTATTATTACTTATTATTAATTTATTTATTATTATTAGTTGTTATTTATCCAACCTTGCATTCATATTTCATTCATTCCATGCATACCAAGCATAAATTTGGTAAATATATGCACTAGAAGATATTTGAACCCTTTACCTCTTGGATATACTACAAATACTTTACCACTATAGAAAGCTCCCAAATATTGTTAGTAAAAAGTTTGTAATATACTTAAATATATATATTTAAAATAAAAATTTCATGATATTAAATAATAATATATAACGAATATAAAATTAATATATACAAAATAATTTATTAATAAATAATAAATTAATATATAATAGATAATAGAAATTTAATAAATATATTGTAAATAATTATTAAGAAATAATATATTAAGAAAAGATAAATATTAAATAAACGAAAAATAAATAAATAACCAACAAATAATAATAAAATAATAATAATAAATAATAACAAATGATAATAAATAATAAATGATAGTAAATAATAAATAATAACAAATAAATAATAATATTTGATAAATAAATGAATATTCAATAAATCAATAAATAGCTAATTAATAAATAATACATAAATAATAAATAATAATAAATATATAAATATTTAATTAATAATAAATAATAACTAAACAATTATTATTAAATTTTTAATATATAATAATTATGTAACAAATATATAAAATTTAAATATGAAATAAGTAATTATTATATATTAAGTAGATAATTATTAAATAAATAAAATATCAGTAAGTAACATTAATAAATAAAGAATATATGGATAAAAATTAATAATTAATTGTAATAATTAATAGATAATGAATAATAAATTTAAAATAATTAAATAATTTTTAAATTAATGCACATAATTATATATAAATATATATACTTATAATCTCATTTTCATAAATATATATGCACATAGTTATGTTATATTAATATTAAAAAACACACACAAATATATAATTGAATATTAATATATATATATATAAACATAAGTAAATATTAATATTTCTATATATGTATATATATCTACACATATTTGATATAAAAATATATAAACCTAAATATATAAAAATATTTACAAATTTATATAAATATAAAAAAATACTCATAAATATATGTTTTTATTTACATATATTTGAATATACACATAAATATATTTTTTTATTGACACACACATGTTTATATACAAACATAACTCATATATGTATATATATACAAATTAATTTATTTTATAAGGTAAATAAAATCTCTAATTATTTATTTTAAAAAAAATCATTAAAAATATTTAATTCCATAAGGTTTTTATTTTAAAAAACACATTTCAAGGTTGATATGTATTTATACAACTGATTTATTTTAATTAATTTTTGGAAAATATGCATATATTAAATTATAAAGAAACCAAAATTTTAAAATAAGATAAAATGTCAAAATAATAACATTAATATGAATGAAATACAAGATAATAAATATATTCCTCCACAAGAAAGTATAATAAAACCCCCTTAAAAAATGATGAAATTTCATTAAATATAAAACTATTTTTTGATACCGTGAAAAAAATAAAAATTTGGAGGCACTTGGGAAAATATTTTTAATCTAGAAAAAATAGTTTCTAGTGTTCGCTTAGGTTATTACGGCATATTTTCTCTCACCGGCTTCGATTTGATATGTTTTAGAGCCCCGAAGGACACCCAGATAAAAAGTTATGGCTGTTTGAAGTTCAAGTTTGATTTAATAATTTCCTTGAAATAATAATAAACATTATTCATTTAATTATTGAAAATATAAATCTTTTCTTGTTTTTGTTCCTTTTATAAGCTTCGATATGAATGATTTTAGAGCTAAAATAGACTCCCAGATCAAAAGATGTGGTCAATTCATGCCGAAGCGTAAATTTCAACTTAGTGAACAATAGTTTTATATTTTTACTTGTTATTAACTAATTAAAATAAATATCATTCCATAAACCATTATAATTAATTAATATTATAAATAATAATATTTAATTTATATTATATTATAAATGATTATTAATAAATAAAAAATAAATATTTAAAAAAATACCTTAATTAAGTGATGCTTTTTTAACAAATCAACACTTAAAATATATATATTTTTTTAAAAAAATTAATTAATAAATAATATATATATTTAAAAAATAATGGAGGATAAAAGAACCACCACTATTTTTTGGGAAAAAATATAGCATCTATTTTGGGAATCGATGAAAAGTGCTTTTTTTTGTGATTTAGGTTATGAAATTAAAAAAACTAGATATTAATATATGATAGATATTGGTTTTATTCAATAGTCATAATTGAGGAATATTTAAATGAAGTGAAATAAGAAATAATATGAATACGTTTGGTTATACATGACACCATTTCTTTAAGAAACCTCCATAAGTAAACATCAAACGACATCTTAGGATGTCTTTCTGGTCAAAATAATACATTTAGATAATAATTAGGGTAGCAATTAAGATATTTTGGTAGAAATTGGATTATAAAAATGTATTCTAAGGATGTGATAGGAGAATATTTTTGATGTCATTTTATATGTGAGGTGAGTGAGACACTTGTAATTTTTTAAAAAATAGGCGTTCCCATATTTTTAACATACCAAAAGTATCAAAAATTGACAATTATCAAAAATAAAACAACATAGAGATAAAATATGGACATATAATAGATTTTAAACTAGTTTTAGGACATTAAAATTATTATAGTTTTTTAACCCTAAGAAATTCCATGATTATATTAATTTCATTAATTAGTTTTAACTATTTTAACCATTCATTATGGACAAAACTTAGTTTTACCCTTTTAGAAAAGATAAATTAATCTAAATCCAAATATGGAATAAATTTTACAAAGAAATTCAAATAATGTGTTTATAAAAAACATTTTATTGAATATTTTATAAATAATAAATGACATAATTTCCTCACAATGTATTAAATATGTTTATTAATAAAATATTTGGAATTAGATCATTGATTTTTAAATTAGATGAAAAATCCACTGTTTTTCCTTTAATGTTTACTATTGTATTTTGAACATAAAATAATTTATGTGACTTATTTGAAATTCATATTTAGTAACATTGTACCTTAATTCATGAGACATAACATTAATTCAGTTCATCTGAGCTAATTTGTGCATTTGATTATAGTAAATGGCCCATGATGTCTATAATGGGGGGACACTCCAAATTGGACCCCACATCACTCTTTGGGTCATATCCTCTATATCTAGGATTGGATTGGGAAAAAATTTGGATGATAGAAAAATATATTAATTAGAAAAAAATATTCTATTAAAAAGGAAATATGGTTCATGTGTAATGGTGGTCAACAAGGGGAGAAAATTTTATTATATAGTTTTTCTGAATTTCCCCATTAACACTTTAAACCACTAGTAAAACATGACTCACCTATGCGCTATAAATGGGTATTTTTATAAATTTTAGGGGTTGGGATGTGAATTAAGAGATTAAAGGAAGGGTAAAATTGGTTCCCCTACATTTCTATATTAATTTCTGGATGTATATATGTTGAATCATAAATGCCTTCATAAAAGCCTTATTCTTCTTCTTCATGTTGTAATATTTGTGTTTTTGTAATAAAATTCATAGTTTCTCATAAATTTCTAATATTATTTTCAATTTTTTTATAATTCTATTTATTTCTTTATACTAGAACTTAATATTAGAAATGTGATTGGTCTATACACATTCTAAACAATTACGAATGCAATTCATTTCAACAATGACAACACCGCACATTGAAGTGTAATTTTTTTTATAATCAATCAACCTCTTTTCTTATTCGTTTAATTATTTTGAATCAATGAGATAATTTAAATAAAATTATATTATCTATTAATTGATTTTTTTATAAAATAATCTAATAAAGAAATATGACAGTTTTCACAGAATCATGTGAGGTCGAGTAATGTGTGATTTATGAGAGAAAGATCTTAATAAGTAAAACAAACGATATAAGATCTATTTGTAGGGTTCTAAAAGAATCTCATAACTCAATTAATTCTCATTTATATAACAGATATGTTCTCTAAATAATCATATACCATAATCTATCCTTAGATCAAAAATCAAGTAGGGGTTCTAGAAATGCATGTTCTGAAACTAGACTAGGGTTTAATTAATTTAATCATTGTGGTTAAGATAATTCCAATAGGGTTTTGGGGTTAAAAAATTATGGGATAATAATTTTTAGATTTTAATTTTAATTATAATGATGATAAATTAATTGAAGTGGTATAGTTAGATTGATTACACTTTCTAAAAATAGTTTTCTAAAAAAATGTCTCCTCTTGTTTTTTCTCAATCTCAATTCCATAAAAAATAGAAATAATATGAAATCCTTTTCCAACATACTTAATCTTATTTTATAAATGATAAAACCTTCCCATAATTATATGTAGAGTATTTATTTTATTTTATTATAATTTTAAAACATCTCTAATAAGTTATTTTATTTACTTTTTCAATTGAGATATGAATTCGGTCAGCCACTATGTCACACCTAAAAACCCCAAAAACGACTGGTCATTTGAGAGGACCCACAATGGATCCTTTTAGTGGTATTTTTCTTGTAATATAAAACACATAAATACATTGAAAAAGTGAGTTTTTAGACGTTTATTTTTCAAGAAATAATAATTTTATATTGACACTATGACAAATAATAATCATTTAATGAATTTCAATTAATATTTACTGATTTATTACATATTAAAATAATCATTAGTGGTTTTTTTTAATTAATTAAAAATGAGAAACATAATGCACATTAAAATAGTAATCTGAAAAATCATGTTTTTGAACCCAAAAAAACACTTTTAAGTAAATACAAAATATTTTTTATTAAAAAACAAAAAGATAATTAAATATTACTAAAGAATAATTGTGATAATAGAAATCATATTAATAAAATAATAGAATGTTTAGATTACAAAATTTATGGAAAAGAATTAAATTTTTACAAATATTGGTATTTTTTCATTTCAATAAAAATCAACATGATTGGAAAAATATAAAATTTTTACCCCCAGTTAATTTTTATATTCGGATTTAAAAAATAAAAATTAATTTGACTAAAAAAATTTATAATTTTTTGTTTGATATAATAACCTTATAATAAAATATTTTATTTCAAACAATTTCTACTTTTATTTTAAAAAAAACTTAATATGTTTATAACTAATATTACTATATTATTTAATATTAGTAAAAATATAAATGAATAATTTTATCATTAACAATGTCGATAAACTCATCCCCCGACAATTAAATTGCATCCTCATAATTTTATTCCTTATTAAACAATAAAGGATATATTTCTTTCATATAATTTTTAGATTCACTTTTTTTCACTTCAATCATATAGTTTTTTCATAAAACCATATATTGGTGAATCAACATATTCCAATACACCTGATATCTAGGGTAAAAATTATGAATAGGATATTCCTAATAATAATGGTTCTCTTCCAACATTACTACTTCAAGGATCAAAATAAAAGATGAATTCGACATGTTTTTTCCTTACATCTATAAATAAAAAGTGTTCTGTACCATGGATAAAATCAAACGTAAGGCCACTCAGATGGAAATTAATGCAACTTTATCCATGATTTCATATAGTCTAATGAATACCATATTTGTGTTCCCATTTATACAAAATATTATAACTCATTCCCATATAAATACTTTATGAAAAGGATGATCACTTACCTTGAATGAAATATCATTCCTCCAGTTATCAGCACAACTTTCCTACCTGCTCTGACTCGTCCTCATATATTTATGAATTAGCTACAACTTCTCAACCATTTCCTCTACCAAATCTGGCCCCATATATTTCTTTTCTCATATATTATCCAAAAAGATGGTGTTCGACATCGTATTCCATATATTTCCTAAAATGGTTCCATCTATATAGTAGAATGAAAATTATTTTTTTAATAAAACTAATCCAAATAAATATAGAGTTACCAACATCATTTTTATCCATTGAATAATAACGAATAATATCTTTTAGTTTATGAATTATCCACTAAAATTTTCCATCATATTTAGGATGAAATATTATATTGAAATTTAATTATGTACAAAATGACTTCTAAATTTCGCTCTAGAAATTGGAATTAAACATTGGATCATAGTCATAGATAGTGGATAGAGGAAATCCATCTAACCTGAATATATTATTTAGATATATGTGTGAAACTAGACTTAATAAAATTATACATCTAATGAGAATGAAGTGTGTAAAGTTAGTTAATATTTCAAAATTAACCCAAATATAATTATTTCCATATAGAATAATTGGATATACCACCACAAAATCCAGTGTTTTATTTTCTAATATACACTCAAGAACTAGAAAATGATGTGGAATTACCTTAAATAATTTTCATTCAAATTTAATATTATGACTAGTCAGAAACTTCACAGTAAATTCAGTAGTATCTCTTTTCATTCCATCCCATCAATAATACTTCCAATGGCCTTTATACATAATAGTGCTTCCAAGATGAATGTAAAATTTAGAATGATCAGTTTCACTCAACAAACCATTCTTCAACATGGAATCACAAGGCACAAATAAAATTTTATTAAACAATAAAACAAATTCTTCATCAATATTAGAATCATTAAATTTAACATTATTAATGGATTCTACCATTTCAATCAAGGCCTGGTACTCCTTTTTGGAATTCTTATTTCCAATAGAAAATTCAACTACACATAAACAAAAAAAATAGTGTATTTTCATGCATCTCCAACTTCTATGAAAATTTTATCAATTCATTAACCAAGGTTTCCTCATAAAAAACATATCATGGTTAATGAATATATATTATTGTAACTCAAATCTTTATCCAAAATGTTTTTTATTTCCCTAATGTTAATGAATTGTGAAATCATAATCCTTGATCAATTTCAGAAATCTCTTATACACCATGTTTAAATATTTATGATTCAATATATACTTTAAACTTATTTTATCAACATATATTTCAAACTTCATTCTATAAAAATTATCAAAACAAAATTTTAAAGAAAAAACCGTAATAGATAATTCTATATCATGTGTTGGGTAATAAAACATTTGAGGTTTTAAATGATGTGAATAATATGAAATTACTATATCATTATTCATAATAACACAACCAATTCAATTAAATGAATTAACATTATATATAATTAATTCACTATTTATGGATGTCGAAGCCAAAAATAGATCATTTTTCATTCCTTTTTTAGTTCCGAAAAACAATAGTTGCATTTTTTTTGATGCATTTAACTCCATTACATATTATCATTATTAGTGGGATAGGTAAAAAAACAACTTTCAAAAACCATTGGTAGTAACCCACTAATACATGAAAAATATGAATATATATAATATTTTTGGTTGTTGGTCTTTATTCAACAAGTTTTTTTTGGTAGAGTCAACAGTCATTTAATATTTAGAATCATTTTCCACAAGGTAATAAATTTTTAACCAAAATTCATTGTCACTAAATTTCCCATACATAATTATTTTCATTTAATTTTTTCAAAACAATATTTATGTGTATTTTTTGTTCCACCCGAAAATTAGTATATACAAAATATTCAACAATAAGTAAAACTGAATAATTTTCCAAGAACTCATGAAAAACTCTATTGATAATGTCCATAAATACAATAGGTACATTTTAAACCCCAAAGGGAATAACTAAAAACTCATAATTCTAATATCTATTCTTAAAAAAATTATTTGGAATTTCACCCTCCATCACCATTAGGTGATGGATCCCGAACCTCATATTAACCATTAAAATGTACTATAATACTTGGATTTGATCAAAATATCATTGATATGAGTTAGTGGATACTTTTTATCTTTGAGTGATGTTATTGAAATCTCTATATTCAATTAAATGACTCAATAAACCATAATTGTTTTTTAAAATAAGATAACCTAATGATGAGGTTTTTGAATGAAACATTTTTCAAATAACTTTTGAAATTTCTATTTCAATATTAAAATTTCCACATGATCCATTTTTTAAGGGTGTTTAGAAATATGAAAAACATCAGGAACTAATTCAATAGTAAACTCAACCTCTTAAAAAGGAATAACACTAGATAAATCATCCAAAAAACATCTATATATTCATCAACTACTATAACATCACTAATTTTAACACATTATTTATTCTCAAGAAAATGTTATACATATCTTTATCTCTCATTTTTAATCAACTTTTCTTTTTCTTTCTATGTTATCAATGGTATGAAATATTTAAATAAAATATTATTTGTTCTAAAATATATATTTTAATGATAAAATAGAATGGAATACATACCCCAAATGATATAAATATATAATAAGCCTAATTATATAAGATTTACCAAAATGATAATCCCATTAATAAAAATAGCAAGACTCCTATAAATCATGTTTTCTTTAATATTTCCGCGAAAAAAATTTCATCAAAAGATTTATCTATATTTTAGAACGTGATATTTCTTATTTACTTGAAAACTTATTATAGATGAAATTATATGAAGATCCAGAGTCAAAAATGGTATTGGAATAATTATAATACACAAGTAACATACCTTTCACCACTTAACATGATATAGAAACATCAACAATATCATAAAAAATGATTTTTACACACCCTTTTTCTTCTAATATTGTTGATTTTGGCCTCAGTTACTGAATTTGTGAACATGTTATCAAAATGAAAAAAATTATTATAACTAAAACACCTCAGAATTGGATGTATTTTAATTAACCTATTATTTTATTCTTTATAACTCTTTTCCAAGAAATCACAAGGTAAATGGCCTAATTTTTTACATCAGTAACACTTTCTGGAATTCAAAATACATTCTACAAGGAAATTTTTAGTAAAATATAAATTGAATGGTTACATAATTTTTTACCAATAAATTTATTTTTTGTATGTTTCCCCATCACATTTCATCCTATATACCTTTTGATTTCCTCATCTTGAGGCACATAACTATCCGAACGAACTCAATCACAAAATTTTCATCACAAACAAATATCATATATTTTAAAATTCTAATGTTGTAAACATTATTTAAATAATATATTCTAATCATTAATAAAATAAATTAATTTTACTATAAATACTCCCACCCAAAAAATCTATATATACATGTGTGTTGTGTAAAATTAGCATCATACATGGTAAATAAATATTCATCTTTTGTCTTCAATTCTAGGAATTGTTTGTCTATCCATATTCACCTATACTTAAGGAAATATTTATCAAGGACAATATCCTTAAATTTTTCTCATTCCAAGGCATCTAGTTCATCTTTCAATATGCTATTATTAACCAAAGTACATCATCGATCAACTTGACCATAAAAAATTATAAATAGGAAGAGATATGGTTTCATGACATGAAGAAACCTTGACGTAAATTATCATCTCAATAGAAGTGATCCATGCATTAGGTAATATAGGGTTAGGTGGTCAACTGAATTATGGGGGATGTTAACTGTGGAATTTATCCACTATAGACATTTTCTTTCATGATAGACCATGTATCGCTGTATAATAGATACTACAACAATTTGTACATTGTGTCAAATGATCTATAAATGTAATAAATTATTATGTTCTTATTCAAAACATCTTTGGAAACCAATTTTGAAGGATATTCTTCTATTTTTTTCTTCCCAATACATCTTCTATGTTTTCTCAAAGGAAAACGATTCTAAATATTCATATTTTAGATGAAGAAATAGAGTAATATTAATGATATTTATCTTATAAAATTAATAATCATGTGAAGTATTTCAATAGAATTATATTAACATTATCCTAAACTCTAATGTCATCTAAGATAACCTTTGATACCAACTATATGGATGAATACATAAACATTACATAATCGTTATTTTTAAGTTAAAAGATAATTCCTTTATATTTGAGAATATTTTTAGGTTTTATGTTTTAGGGAATTAAGTCATAACTCATACATAACAAAAATATATAATATAAATACTAAAATTCCCACTAATATCAATTTTCACCACCATATAAATCATTTATAACAAAACAATATATCTTTTCTTTAAAAATATTAATGAATTTAATCTTGAAATATTAAAATCCCTTACCCATTATTAAATCAGATAAATTTCATTTCAAAAATACGGGATGATCAGAAAAAATATCATTAAGGGATATAAAAATAATAAACCCATTAGTATAGTGAAAAAAATCAAAACCCATTAATAACATTTTATGAAAAACATAAATTTACTCAAACGGGAATTATCATTGTTTTTAAATAGATTATTTATCATACCTTTTAAAAACAATTTATTTTTAATAAAACAAATTATCGATCATAGAAAATTCATATAGGTTAATTGGGTCACCATCTCATTGAACCTATACATAACACTTATAAAACACTTATATATTTGAAATAAAACATATGAAAACATCCAATATAATTCTCCAAAGAAATATAATCATGGCCCAATGCATTGGAGCACCATCTAGGCACACCCATCATACAATATATAAAGGTATCACATGATACTATCTGGGAACACCCATTATGAACAATGTATATGGATTATTCCATGAATAAAACATTTTGGGATTTCATATTTCAATCATAAAACACTTTAAGAACTCTTTAAATCTGTTTGAAAAACACCTCTTCATATCAAATTATCACTTTTATCTAAAAACTAATTTTTAATACCTAAATACCCACAAAATGGGATATATTATTATTCATTGACGAAATAATGAAATATTTTAAATGAATACAAAAATCAAATAACACTTATAGTGATGTAAAAGTAGATTTCATTATATATGATCAAATTGAACATTCCCCTAGACATTTGCAAATAAAGGCACAAATTTTTTAAAAAGATTAAATTTTCAAATAACATTGAAATAAATAATCAAATAGACTATATAAAAGTCTTATGTCTATAATAAAATCATTTTAAAATCATTTACTTTTAAGAAAAAGTGAATTAGATAGAAAAAATTGAAAGTATTTTTTTAAACGAAAAGACACTTTTCACTTTGGAGGAATTTTAATCATATAACCCAAGAAAGAATATCTTAAAAATACATTAAATGACTTGAGAAAATATAAATTAATTATATATAAATTAAATTGTGCTTTATGTACAACTTATAAAAAAATATAGGTGCATAAAATCAACATATCACTTAAAAAAAGAAAATTGAAAAGAAGCCCATTACCATATGTTTCTTTACATCACATTCATTATTTATCATCTAGAATAAAAAAGTTATGTTAATTATTTAATTTCCTAGGAAAAATTTAACTTTTAGTATTCATTTTATTTCACTTATTTCCATGTGATATATAATTTCTTAATTTATTAATTTTACATCGATACTTTTCATCATATTTATCTTATATTTCAAAAATGACTACGTTCGGTTGAGTATTGGTATACGAGGTCACCATTCAACATATGTATATTAATAATCATGAATCAAAAATTGTTATAATACAAAAAATATATATTTAAAAACAATCATGAAATAGTGTTCTCAAAAATGAACTACATTACAATCATGATGATGGTAGGTTGTACATACACGTGATTAGTGTTAACATATATCAATTATCCTTATTGAAATGTCGTAAGGAAGGTTTTATCTTTATCTATTGATAATAATATCCTATATATGATATTATTTCTTTATATATGCTTATTTATATAATTATTTTGGTTTGTTGAAGAGTGAAAATTTTAATTTCTTCGTACGGTCAGTAGTGTACACATAAACGAACGAGGTTATAATTTGGAAAATAAAAAAAATTAGATTATCTTTTGAAGAAGATATATATATCAATAATTTCATTAAAATTTAATGTATATAACATATATTTGTTAAAATTTTCTTTATTACCTTCTATGTAAGTCATTTATAAAACATCCATTTTCCCTTTATTACTATGGAATATTTTGGGGAATATTTTTGGAGGAAAAATTCGAGACAATGTGAGATAACGAGCCTAAGTGAGACTGGAATTGATATTTTAAAAAAATTAAATATATTAATATAATGACCACATATTTTTATTTAGAAAATTTAATTACTTCCCAATATACTATCAGATCAAAAATATGTGACCACCATTATGATAAGAAAGTGGTGTCAACCCTAGGAGTGACATAATAATTATTCGTAGTGGGTGTTTAGTTAAAATTATTAATAGGTAAAATAATTAAATATATAAAATTTATCTATTTATTTATTATTTTTACACAATGACCTTGTTTTCCCTCTATCAATAAACAATTATAACATATATTTAGGGTGATCCTCATTACTAAAATAATTGAGGGAAGAGAGTGGAGGAATGTTTATGGACATTGAGATAGTGGATTGATGAAAATAGTACCAAATGGATTGACAATGACAAAACATATTGTGAATATAATAAACTACAACATCATGTGATCTTTCTTCATCAGTGATTCATCCAAAATTAGTTAAGAATTTTTTTTTGTAGATTTATCCTTGTATTTATTTTCAACTAATAAACACAAATCAATACCCTAAAAAATAATTTTTTATTGATCATTTTATTTAGGTAATTTCTTTATCATCATATGGTATTGGAATTGATATTTATTTAGTTAATTCTATATTCATTCATCACCCTATGAAGAGAAATCTAAGACAATATGAACATTTTTCAAGGTCCATTAATAATGTTTCTATTTTATTAATTTTCATCCCCTGTTATTCAGATAATTATTGTGGTCAAATAATTTTTCCCACAATTTTAAGAATATCAGATATTTTATTTTTTTCACAACCATTATTTGACGTAACAAATCAATATCATGGGTATGTATGTGATCAGTGCTACGACCCTTGAGTGTGATGATGATGGAAGAAGAGCTAGGGATGGACCAGGTAGGGATCAGAGTTCCTCGAGCATGGGTTCCCATGTAAAAAAATAAAGGTTATGGGAGGAAATATTTCAATGTTTTCATGGATATAATTTGGAAATCATGTGAGTATGGGGCATGATTAGACATTATCTGAGTTTTTTGGTGAGAATCAGTCATAGCAGCATCGAAAATAAATATGTGTGATTTCTTCTTTGGGTTCTATGAAAATCATGACTACACAACATGTACTATCAGAAAACAAACATTTTAGTCCACCATATGTGGCACTAGAGACTCAATGAAGTGATAAGTATCACAGACCACATGAAATGTGTCACAAGTTTTATTTACATTTGTCAGATAGTTCGACAGGTGCAGGGGGTACATGCCTAAGAGGTTATGTAGTGATAAACACTATGTGTTCCTTGTAACACATAGTGCAACATATGGATACAGATAAATGTGTATAGGGTAGTAAACAACTAGTTAGTCATTTACTAACAAGTTGTGTACATGGAATATAGACAGAGTACACATGCATAGTAGTGTACTCAACGATATCCAAGTACCCGTACATAACCTAGTATAACCAAGTACATGAATAACAGAATGTTGTGTGACATGGTGAGATCTACTCATCATGTAGTATTGACACTAGAAATATATTGATGAAAAGTGAATGTCATGTGAGCATGAGACACGGGTAGTTCCAGTATTTTTGAGACACATCGTGTACCCCAAGGGACCCACCGTGTAATTATTTTTTAAACTACTTCCTATCATATATTCTTTGTGTTTACTAGGATTTTGGAATTTGAGTCAAATATCAGGAGTTTTTTTCATATAGAACATGATTTTGGACTTCATCATGTCTTTCCAGATATGATTCGAGATTTTTATGTGCATGACCCATCCTTAGGTGACCCTTGATAGTGATGGAGATCAAGCAGGATCATCAGAGAGATCCCAGATACAGAGGCATAGCTCCCCTATCATACTAATGTGTAGACCCTTTATAACTACAGGTGGTACTCCCATATAACAACAAAACATGTTTCATGCATACTCATTGTATAGATATGGAGGAATATCAACCCTACTACACCATGGAGTGGGTCCTCTATCCATGGAGGTGGAAATCCCCAATCTCTCTATGGTATTTTTCTTATATACTCTTTGTATAAATATAGGGATGTAACTCCCCTATCACACCATGGTGAATGTACTCTCTACACGAAGAAGTTACTCCCCAATGACATTATGGTGAGATCCCTTTATATTCTATGATTAGATATGTAGACAGAACTTTCTTATCATACCGGGGCATGGCTCTTGTATTTTTTTGATATTACACACCATCATCCCATGATGTTTTTTGTTTGAGACCAATTATTTTGGAATGACTGTCCTCCATCTGATTCAAAAAATCCCTCATTGGATTAGAGAATGTATACCTTTTAGAGTGATGGATAAATACTCATGTCCTTAATTTTCCCACTAGGTAGGGTTTGTGTCTGATCAATAATTACAAATTAATTGATACCCTTTCTATGAGGATGTTTCTAGTTGGTTTTGGTGTCCCCTTAAGAATCTTTAGGTGACGATACTCTATATTCAAATCTCATTCCTTTTTTCCCTCATGTTTTCCCATGTCAGGGTTTAAAATTTATGTTACCAACACTAACATGGTCATTGATCCACTCTTTATAAGTATGTTTATAGTAGGTTTTGGGGTCCCCCCCCCCAAGTGATCCCTATGCATTGAACCTTATCCGTTTATAGAGATATGATCCCTATGATTGTCCTAGAGTGATCCTTAATTCTGATCAGGTATAAGTAAGATGAAGTATATCTCAGATGACCCCTCTCAATATTCTGTGTGATTATTCCTTTATTGAGATGAAGAGTGTTACTTCAAGGATGAGTTTCATAAGGGGTTGTATATAATTGGGATTGGTACCTCCCCAAGAAAATGTCCTCTGGGATGGATAGAATGTTTCATCAACATAGTGATACCCGATGAGTGTTATATCTTGGTTAAGTGTCATCTGGGATTTCATCACTCTTGGAGTAAGATCGCCTATATGAGCATTATGTTGAATCCCCACAGTGGATAAATGACTAGTAGTGGTTGAGACCCTTTGTGACTTTTATTTATTTTTTAGTATATTTGTGATGTCCTTTTTTATTATTATATACCGTATCTTGTTTTAAAAACCGCTATTTGATGATATGACTACTATTGATGATTTATGCTTGGTAATTTCAGGTTTTCCAAATCTTCATTATTATATTCTCCACTGCATGGGCTCTTCCCACACATGTCATGTCTTATGATGATGATGTACATTTATACTAAGTCCTTGGAGGACCAAGAGTATGTAGAGCTATGTTTGGGATAGATAGACAAATGTGTATATTGGTGATACATTTTACATTAGTCCCCTCCTTATGAGAAGGTTGGAAATTAATTTTCTAGTTTTTTATGAGAATTTATGAAGCCCCCTTTTATTCTTTTTGGTACTTTATGTCATACTCTGATGTGGGATAGACATCAAGCATGCATTTATCAAAAAAAAAATTTAGTTTCTCATCATTATAATGTATTGGAGTTTCGTGTTTTCAGAAATTTACAATATTAAACATCCTTTGATTTTTTATTTTCCTTCTAAGTGTTTTTCCTTAGCCCTTATCATATAGAGGCATTATTGGGGTAGTTATTACTCATCTTTCCATCGGCTAGGCGGGCCTTAGTGGTTTTGGGTCTTGACAAAGTGGAATTTGAGAGAATACTCATTATAAAGTGTTATGAAACATTATAAGTTGATATATAGGGTCAATGAAAACATATGTCATATTAGAAGAGATTTGGGTTTGTTTCTTCAAGAACTGAGGTTTGGATTTAGCACTAGGGTTAGTTGTATAAAAAAGATTGGATTTTAGATTTCAGGCTAGGGACTCTTTTTTATTGTAGCGGTCAAACTTATCCATTCACCAAGACCCAAATATTCTTCATGTTGACCTGATAAAAATAGCAATATGTTATACAGGTATCGTTAGTACATGAACCATACAAGAATGTGATACAGTTTCAATTTAATTCCTATTTAATCTTACAATATATACTTACTTATTATGGTACATATTGTCTTCATTTAGGATTTATTCATAATGACATCTAGTGAGGTTTCCTTAGTAGAGTATAGAGTTTGACACAATGATTAATGAGGACTCTATGTAGGGGCATGGTCATGTGGTGGCCTTTCATTAGGATGATTAGTAGGGGAGGCTTTCAACTATTTATTAGTTATAGATTCGCCATCAGTGGTTCATGTGGATTCCATAAGTCAAAATTAGTTGCAGATAGATCATTGACTGTCACATGGTGATGTCTAGTGTTGTATTTCATGTCATTATCTTCCAGGTCATGGATTGGATAGGGTTAGGGTTAGTATGACTCACCCACTCCATACATTTCATGCATGTCTCATTTCAGGAGGCACCATCATTCACATATACCTTGGGGTAGATTATTCCACTAAGACCAGATCATTTTTATTTTTTTCATGGCTATAGAACTGACATAGGGGATTTTAATACCCATAATTACACTATCATAGGGACGTTTAGTTAACCTCCATGGAATATGTCATGGATTGATAATGGAGTTATGCAGGGTTGTAGATGTGATGAATGAGATTGGAGATATTATGGAATGGGTAGGTGCTTCAGTTTGATTCCACCATTACCACCCCTAGGTGGACCACCACATGCTTTGGAAGCTAGGGTTTAGAATATTGGTTATTAATAAGAACTAATGTTTTTTAAACAATGGATCTATGAGTGTATCAAGGTATAATATATGTTCCTTCTACTTTTTTGGTAGAACATTTAAACACATGTATGATCCACTCTTTTCCACCTTTGTTCAAGATATTCTCTAAAAATATGCAGGTCATCCATAGATACCTATATTGTAGATTATTGACATTCGTTTTTAACATGTAAGGAAGAGGGATAATTCACCCCCACAAAGGCATATTCTTGAGATGTGATAAAAAACCATGCATATGATTTAGTTCCACCCAATGAAGATTGTGTCGGTGTGTGTTGGATGAGTTCCTCTGACATGTGTGTTTTAGGTCATTTTGATATGCTAAAATTTTGGATTCATACCTAGTTGTTATAAAAGGTGAAAAAGGAGAAGGATGGGTTCCAAGAAATAAGATCTCATTGATCTTTGAGAAGTGTTTAGTGTTTGATGTGTGCATTCATTTCCCCAGTTTAAATTTTCAAACTGATCCATATGCTACTTACCTTTGAGCATATCCCATGTGTGAGAATTGTTGATACCATAAAAACTTTTTTTTCTAAATGTTTTTTAGTATATATAGAGAGTAAAATTGATTAAACACTTCTACCATCGGTGTGACTTGAATATGTGAGGATAAAGAGATCCTTCTATGGTATCTATTTATTATGGCAATGAGCCCTATGGATTTTTAGGGATGGATTCACTATCATAGAGGACTAGATGCTTTATTACCAGTTAGTGTAGTAGTTAATTGAGGTTATAGGGATGGAATTTTCATCTTTTAGTAATGAGTGATCTCAGGTAGATTAGGTTGAGCTCATGTTGAAGATGTAATGACCCACATCATTTCAGTTGGCTAGTGATTCCTTTGGAATAATGGATTCTATGAGATTATTTTCCATACAGTGGTGGTGGAGTATGAGGACATATTTCCTAGGGTTGTTTAGGGTTTATCAACGAAATGTTTTATAATTATTCAAATAATAAGAGCTGGGATCACCTCTATTTTTTGTCATTTAACATTAGATAACACCTGTTGATATTTTTAAGAAAAATGTGTAGTCAGAAGTTCGTAGAGAAATTTCATTTAAGACCTAGTGTACTGATTTTGGTAACCCAGTGTAGTAATCCTGATATGATGAATATTGACGAGGATGGATTAGTTTACCTTCAATAAATATTTTTCCCTTCTCTACATTAGAGATCTATGGTGGTATGAATTATGGATATCGATTGTGATATGTTACGTGAATAGATATCCACTAGATATGTTCTTGATGGATTTTCCAAAGGTGCGAATATCATCATCCTTGATCTTCATTGGATGGTGACAATATTCAATATATGTAAGGAGGTGTTGAGGATGTTATTTTCGCTTCGCATTACATCTATAGGAGTTGAAGATGTAGCTGGATATCAGTGCATTGGTTGGGAATACAAGAAACTCATAGAATGTATTAAGATAAACTACAATTGTCTTGCTAGTTTGAGTGTGATGAACAATAGATATTTTTTGAGCGTTCAGGAATCATTTTCATTCAATAGCTTTACCAACTTCATGGAATTCCGTTAAAGATCATTCTAGATTGTGATTCTTAATTGACAGATTTAATAGAATGAGGATGCATTGATTATTTGGGTTCTCATACACAATTATTAATAGTGATTTACCCCAGTCCACATGCACGGTTTTGTGAATGATTTAGGTTCAAGTAATCATGCGTCCAGATCACATGATGGTTTTGGTCCATTGTTGGGAGGATCATATACCATTTCTAGAGTTTTCATATCATAATGATTATCAATCTACCACCATTGTTTCACGTTTTTGAGTCCAGATATGAGAGACCTTTTAGATCATTGTCATACCGGCCAGAGCCAGTAGGATAGGGTTCTTGCATACTCATTTTGGTTCTAGTTCTTGTTGTGTGGGTCCAGTTCAACTATGGGAGGATAAGGACCACCCCAAAAAATGTTAGTATTTCTTTATATACTAATTAAGGAGGAATTTGTAGTTTTATAGTTTTGGAATATTATACATTTGGGTTGGAAATCATAGGTGTTCATAGGAGCTTTATTTTTAATTCTACTATATTTTCCTAGTGATGCAGTGTTCTACTTAACCATGTAACCACAATAGTTTCGTTACGATGGTGTTATTCACATGTCATATTTGGGAAGGAATATTCTAATATTATTTCTTAATATCAACCGATGTAAGCTAGTTCATGAGAGTGGGGTCTCATTTTAAAAGCAGTTAGTGATTTTGAGAACTGGTACGAGAAAGACCCTTCACGAGAAATTGTATTCAATTGGTGTGGGTTTTATGAGAAAATAAGAAACCATCAGGGGTCCTCATGGGAGGGGGATACCAAGATGAGAGCATTGTATCCCACCATTTTTTAGTTAGTTATCTTTTGGGATGAAAATCATTGGAATTTGAAATAATGTATTTTACTAGTTTTTCCATTTATGACATTTCAATATTTCTAGGAATAGTTTTAGAGTCAAGAGCTATAACTATAAATGATTTATGGGATTGATGATATAAAAATTGATATTTTAAAAATATTTGATATGTTAAAATCAAGTGTATGATGATTTATCAGAAAAGTGGGATACAAACAGAAAGAGTATCAAATAAGATATTTGAGACCACCATTGAAATCATAACACAATGATTACATTAGGAATGACATAATCTTATCTCGAATTGGGTGATTGGTGAAAAGTCATCCGGGGTGAAAATAATGAAATAAATTAATGTAATTTATTTATTTATTACATTAACATAGTGACATGGTGTTTCCTCTATAAATATATTGGCATAACTAATTCACATATTTAACCTCATAACCATGAAAATTGAGGGTATAGTGAGGAGGAATGTTGGTGTCTATCTAGATCATGGTTCAATGATCGAATTACTTTGAAGATCACCAATAGTAATGAAGTTTCTAGATCTTTCCAGTGATAAAGATATGTGGTTGTTCTTAATAACTCATTAATACAAATTTATATAGGATATTTTTTGTGGATTTATAACTATTTTGATTTATCCATGATAAATATGAATTAATCAACTAATTAATTAATTCTCGGATCAATCATTCGATATAGGTAATTTATTTATCTTCTTATAATTTTGTAATTGATATTAAATTGGTTTATTTTGACTTCAATCATCATCATAGATGAAATAATTACGGATGACATGAAAATTTGTTCATATTTGTAAATAATTATTAGGCTTTGTTCATTTTCTTCCCTTATTCTTATCACATTCATCGTGGTGAATTCCATTGGCCCATGGTTTGATGAATACTCTATATTTGATTATTGTGTGACTATTCTTTAGTGAAATTAATTATTTATTTTATTAAATATTAAATTTAGTGTAGGATTGGGGGAAATGATGATGACCAAAATAGATACATAGAGGAATCTTCTGTTGATCGGAGATCCTCATGTGTGGTATTCTATGTCCTTAGAAGAAAAGATGATGGGAGTAATGATTTCATCATTTTTAGTACTAAAATCCTATGTACAGGGGATAGAGGGACTCATTTAGACAAGATATGAGTTCACTGGGGTAAGAGCATTGAAATAAGAAGATGTGTAATTTATTCATTGGAATCTATGAAAAAAGAAACTACACATTGTTTATTCTTATGAACACATTCTAGGTAGTACCCTTTTTTTGGTTCTTAGGTTTTCCAATAGAGATAAGTATAAAACATAATGTTTTATGTGTCATATACCATGGTACACTGATCTAATAAACTCATTATGTGAAGGGGGTACACGCCCAAGAGGCCAAGTAGGGTTACACACCATGTGTGCCTAGTCACACAATATGTATCACAGGGAGGAATAACTAGCATGTATAGGGAGTACAAAGTAAGGTTTCCATGTCTCCCCCAAATAATGTACCTTGTATGTACTCAGGAAGGCCATATTACATTGGAAGAGTGGTGTACTCAGACATGGCCAAGTACATAGGCATAGTCTAATGTCCATAGTTATGGGCAGAATTGCACGTCGAGTTCCATGGAATCATCTATAATCCATATAATCTCTATATAAGTCATGTTTTGAAAAAAAGTGAATTTCACTAGAGTCTAATGCACTTTCAGTTTTAGTCTATGTTAAACACACCATGTACCCCCATGGACACACCATATACTTCATTTTGAAACTTTTACCTATAAAATAGTCTTTGTTTTGACTTGGATTTAGGGTCGTCAGTAGATTATCATTAGTATTTTATCATGTATAATGAGATGGTGTCCTTCCTTATTTTTTAAGATATTTTAAAGGATGATCCAATTATTATTATTCCTTAGGAAATTTTTAAAGAATAAAATATCTTAGAAGGATGATAATGTACACTTTAGATATAGAGACGATACACCACTTTTATACCAGGGAGTGACTATTCAATCCATGTAGGTGACACACCTCTATCGCACAAAGGAAATGAACCTCCAATATCATTGTATAAATAAAAATGTTGACCTAACCTATTTCACCCGGGCATAAATACTCTTTCTACGGAGGTTACACCCCCCTGTTACACTAGGGTATGTGTCCTCTAAACTTTTTGTACAAATACTGAGGTGGAACTCCCCAATCATAAATAGAATGGGTACTCTATCCATAAAGGTGATAATCCCCAGTCACACCATGGAGTGGGACTTCATATTATGTCCTTAGATATATAAATGATACTCCCATATCATACCATTGTGTGGGACTTATACCCTCTGGATATTATGCCCCATCGGGCTATACAGTAGTATCAGTGAGTTCCCTTATTCTAGAGTGAGTATATTGTTCCACATTGATTGATCCATTATTGGGTTTGAACAAGATTATCTTTAGGGGGATTAGATAGATACTGACGTGATTCATGTTTTACCATGGTAGGGTGTTGTTGTGACCAAAACATACACCGGTGTCAATATCCAATCTTAGAAGATATTTCCAATTGGTTCAAGTGTCACCTAGTTGATCCCTTGGAAGTGATCCCCAATATTTGTATCATGATCCTCATTTACTTCATTTTTTTCCTATATAGGTTTTAGAATTTATAATACAGCACTTACACAGTATCCAATCCTCTTTAAAGGATTATGTATTCAGTATGGTGTAGTATCCCATAGTAATACTCGGGCATTTACCCTACCTTTGTATCAAGATATGATCCTTCTGAGGGAACAAAATCAATTCTTTTTTCGGATGGGGTATTCGTTTTATGGAGTGAGTATCTTTGATGAACCCTATCCATCTCCTATGTACTTATTATTTTCTACACCTGATGAGTATGACCTCTGGTATGAGTGTCTGCAGTGGAAATATAGTTTAGGGAGGGGTTCTTTGATGATTAGAATTACCACTAGGATGAAGGGGAAGTCCCATATTCATATCAATACCAAATAATTTTTCCTCTCTATTGTGTATCATAATGTATGAATGTTCTCATGTAGTGATATATCTTATGAAATCATTATCATTAATCCTTGGATGTGATCTGTGGATATAATTGTTATTAGGACTTTTGAGACTCATTGTCATTTATAAGTATATATGGTATATCTATGTTTATTTTTATATTTCTTATCTAATTTAATCTACATAATTCTAATGTATTGACTAATTTGGATGATTTATACATAGTGATAATGGTATGTAATACTTGTTATTGTTATACTCACCCATGCATGGGATCATCCCACAAATTTGTTGTCTTATGAAGTAAAATTACCTTTCAATAGTGTCCTTGTAGGACTCGGAGCATGTTAATCTTTATTTGGGATACACAGACTATGGTGTGAACTAGTGGTACATTTGAAATAAATCCCTTCCTTTTATGTTGGCCATACATTATTTTCTCAATCTTGGATGTTCTTGTATTTGGACCCATTTTATGCTTTCTAATACTTTATGTAATTCTATAGGGTCGGATATATGTTATTCATGAATTAATACTATAATATTTTTTACATTCTCCTCATTGTGTGGGAATTGAGATGTGTGTGTGTTTATATGTACATTAGAAAAGGGCTCCCAATTTAGATATTACTTCTCTTAAAATTTCTCTTGCCCTTGGTCTATGATGGAAGGATTGGGGTATATTTTTCTTGGACGTACATTAGATAAGTGGTCCATGTAGGTTTGGTCCTGACAACATTAGTGAAAAATGAATCATATCATTTCGTGAGGTGGTAGTCCTCCATAAACATGAGTTACATTATCCTTTCCCCCAAAAAATGGAATGTAAGAATGTATATGTTTTCTAATAACTCCATAAGTATATTTATGTTTGATATATCACTTATATACATTAAATACAACATTAAATAAAGTGGTGTAATGTGATTGTGAAAAATGAATCACATCATTTTGTGAGGCTATAGTCTTTCGTGCTCATGAATGATGATTTCGTTTCCTATTTGATAGAAGATAAAATGGATTTAGGATATTACAATAACATAATATAATATCAATATATATATTATAATGTTTTTTATTTTATAAGAATAATTTATGTATATTTGTAGGATTTGGAAGAAGAAATAACAGACAGATGCTCAGTTAAGCACGATGCATCTTCTTTTTTAAACCACATTTGGTAAACAAAAAAAATCCATCATAGGATTTTTTTATAATAAAATATTTACACTATTTCATGTGAAGAGAATTAAAAATATATTTGGATAGGTATTGGATTCTAAAAAATTAATTCAATGGTTCACAATTAGAAGAGAGGGGTATCCTTTTATAAGTGATGCGAGTGCTACTATTGTGATCACTTAAAAAAACATCGTAGCCAAAATTTTCATCATCTAATAGAATAAAATACGAACCATTGTCGATAATTAGACATTATGAGGACTGAATATGTCCATAAAATTTATTTTATACATGTTTTAGAACATTTTAATTCTTAAATGTTTTTTTATAATCCACTCGTATGTCTACTTTGCCTTATCCACTATAATTAATTATTACATCTATCACTATTATTTATGGAAAAAAATTAATATGAACATATTAGGTTATATGAATTATTATGATTCTAAACATGAAATCCATTTTAAAAAAATAAAATTAATACTTTTGGAGAAACAAATTTTAAAAAAACCCCTAAATGCGATTAAAAATTTGGTTTTCCCTAAATGTATATTTCGGGAAAATATGATTTTATACAAAATTTAAGACTAACAATAATATAATTGTATGAATTTAAATTAATATTTTCTAAACTATAATATATATATTAAATTTTAAATATTCTCCCTTCATAGTTTTTTAATAAATTTAAAAGATCAAAAATATGAACAATAAAATAGTTTAAAACATAATGTTTTTAAACCCAAAAAACAAAATTATGCTAATTTATAACATAATATTAATTTAAAAATAAAATATTTGATTAAATATTAATGAATAGTTATTGTTTTACTTGAAATAATATTAAAAATATAAATATATTTTTAAATTAATTAATTAATTTTATAGAAATGATTTTTTTTACAAAAATTGGTCTTTTTCACTATTTACTGAAATAATAACAATTTTCTAAAAAATACAAATATATAACACTTTTTTAATTTTCATAGGATGATTTAAAAAAACATAAATTTTGTATAATTATACTCCTAATATTTACAAATTACTCTTTTTTGTTATATCATTATAATAAAAGTGTTATTTAAAACTATTTTTTGATACAAAAAATTACATAATATTTTTATAATGGATATAAATATATTAATTAGTTTTAATAAACAGAAAATTTATTTATTATATCATTTACAAGTTTTTTACACTTTCACTGTAATAATTATTTTCCCAATGTTTCTTTCTTAATTCCTATAAACATAAAAATTAAAACAAGGAATCATGGGGTTCATAATAGTTCTAAATATCATTGATAAAAAATTAATAAGTAATCTGAGTGTAGTCTTGTATTTTTCTCATTAAATTAAAAAATATTGATTCTGAACAATATAGTGGAGAAAAATTAAGTATTTAAAATTAAATCATTCTCCCCTTTTATGAAGCACTTATTTTATTTCACATTATTTTATCAGTAAATCCTTGCACATTGAATTACCATGGTCTTAAAAATTAAATTCAAAAAGAGAAATAATAGTCCATTTGGATGAATGTTCATAAATAATTAATGGGATACAATCATAATTATTTCCTGGATAGAAATTAAAATAATAAAGAAAAAAAATTTGATTTTCCTACTAAAATATATTTGGTTTTTATTTTTATCCTCAACATTACCTCTTAAAGTCAAGTGATTAATGGTTGGAATGGGGATACCCGGTCTGAGTCAATAATATATTGAATAACTAATTCTTCTATATAGATGGATCCTATACCATTTTCATAAACTAATTTCAATCTTCCCTTGACTAATAAATTCAAAATCAACATGAGACCAAACCATTATTTTATTCCCTTCTCGAGTGATCAAATGGGAGCTCACTGACTACAAAAATTTGGATCCATTATTTCTAGTTCCAAACTCTCTGTTCTCATTAATGGATCTCCTAGGGGCTTCTTTCAATGCTCAAGAGGGGTCAGGCAAGGTGACCCTCTATCTGGGTTGATTTTTGCTTTTTCATGGGATCACTTAATCTATTGCCTTACAGATCTTGAACACTTTGGATGGTTTCAGAGGATGAAAATAGGATGTCTTTATGCCCCCTCCCACCATCTCTATGATGAAGACATTTTTTATTTTTGGAAAAGATGATAAATTAATCATATCTTCTATAAAAGGAAGTTTTTCAAATTATGAAAAGGTTTCTGGACATGTCATTAATTGGGGAAAGTCCTTAGTTATGTATAGTGGAGGTATCACTGCCTTGAAGAAAAATAGAGTTTCCTTGAAACTGGGTGTCAAAAGGGGTACTATTCCTTTTATTTATCTTGGTGTGCCTCCCTTTTGGGGTAGGGTTAAAAGATTCTATCTGGAAAACATTGCTCTGAGAATCACAAATCAATTAGCAAGCTGGAAGGAAAAAAACATGTCACAGGTAGGGAGGATTTTTTTGGTCAATTCTATGATTAATTTGAGGTTTTTCTATTCGTTTTCCTTGTATCAATGGCCTCGCGCCCTTATTAAAGAGAATAACTGTAAAGTCAGAAACATTATTTGGACTGGCTCGATTCATGAGAGGAAGATGGTCACTATTGCGTGGAAATATTTTGTTAAGCCAATTCAAATGGGCAGACTAAGTGTTAATGATATGAGGCTGTTCAATGACACATTGATTAGTAAGTTTACCTATAATTTAATCTCAATGTTAGATGACTCCATGGAATTTATTAATGCTTGATTTGCCGAGAAGCTCCTAAATTGATACTCCAATTATCTTTTCTCATCTTTTTTTCCTTCTTTAATGCAGGATTACACTGAGTTGATGGCCAGTTCAAAATGGATTGTTTGTAAGCATTCCCTGCTCAACTTCTGCACTACCCCTAGGCTGAATCGACCAATTTGTGATGTTGCGGTCATTCCTCCTCTCCTACAGCAGATGACCATTGCTGACTTCAACAACCCCTCAAGTTGTGAAGCTCTTCCAAGTCTTATTGCCACTGAAATCATGATGTAATGTTATAGTGACTGTGACATGTTGGTTTGTATGAGGAACTTGAATGGTTTCTTCACTATGAAGGAGTATTACCGGTCTATATGTCGTACCCCTTTGGAACCTCCAGCCTGGGTAACAGGTTTTAACAAATCTTTCATTCCCCCAATATATTTGGTGCGGATTTGGAGAATCTTGAAAGGGAGGATCCCGCTGCAGGCCAATTTGAAGCGCACTGGTTTTCACCTGGCATTTGCTTGTGTTTTTTGTGTGGAGGCGGATGAAACAACCTCCCATTTATTTGTCTCCAGAAAATTTTCCTGCAAAATATGGGAATACATCCAAGGGATCATCCACTACTACCTTGACTTTTCTTCGGTTGGGGAGCTGCTACTCTCTATCTGTAAGGAAAAGTACAGTGAATAGGTTCATGGCCTGTTATTGGTAGCCTCGGCCTGCTTGATTTTATTCTTATGTAAGGCTAGAAATACCTTGATATTCAGCAACACTCCACCCTTGTCTCATGCTAGTGTTATGGCCATTCATCGGGCGGTCCACAATGCCTCCAAGATTCACACTGGAACTATGAATTATGACGTTTCTGATCTTGTGCAGTTGTGATCTCTTTGTGTTATTGGTAGGGAAAGGAAGCCGTTGATGATGAAATATGTTCGATGGATTCCACCCATTTCCAGATGGCTGATGTTTAATGTTGATGGTGTGGCTACTGGTGCTCTTGGACCCTCCAGATGTTGTGCTCTCTTCTGTAATCACAGAGGTTTCATCAAATGATGCTTTTTACACTTCATTGGAAATAAATTTGAAATGGAGGTAGAGCTTTGGTCTATGATAAAGGAAATTAGATATGCTGTACAATATGGATGGTATGATTTATATATTGAATCAGATTCGTCTGTTGCGGTTGAGATCCTTAGAGATCGATCAAGGAACGTGCCTTGGAAGATGTTACCGGCTTGGGTTGATTACCTTCGAATTGAAGAGACACTTTCCCTTAAAGTTATACATGTCTACCATGAGGCTAATCAAGTTTTGGATGTTCTCTCTAAGAGAGAAATTGCAGAGGTGATTTTTATTTTTTCTTTCATATCACCTTCATTTTGTAGTATCCTTATTCAGTCTAATTATTGTGTTGAGTGCTATACTCATCTCTATAAATCGTCTATTTGAATTCTCATTGTACTCTTTAATTTTTAATTAATTTTTCTATGATCAGGCTAGCTTTAATCCTGATCTTTTTGGTATTATCATCCTTAATTTTTATAGTAGCAAAATATTCTCTTCTTCCAACTAGATTAATGTCCTCAACATCCATTAACTCATTTTATTTCTTATCTATATTTCACATAAACCAGTGAATGTTGAATTTTCATTCTTCTCCACTATTTATCAAAAATAATTATTTTTTTGGACATCAATTAGTTCCCTTAATGCTATTATAAATAGTCTTCCCAAAATCATTTGTTTCTTTTCTTTATCCATGTCCATCACCAAAAAATACACTGGGGTGTAAATATTTTCAACCTTAATAATGAAGTCCTGAAGTAATTTTTAGGGATGAATCACTTTATTTTATTCTAGGAGAAATATATCTTGACTTATCTTCATCTCTGGTAACCTAGACTATTAAATATTGAATGTGACATATTGTTTACACATAAACCTATATCACACAAATCACAACCAAAATCATTATGACTGATGTCAATAGTGATATTCAACTTCCTGGATCACATAGTTTCATTAGTAGGATAAAAAATACAATATATAAAAAATACCCTTCCAATTTAGTGGATATTATGTCTTCAATATTTGTTTAATTTGTCCCAAAATAATTATAAATTAATCATAATCGGTCATGTTCACAATCATATTAATGAATGGTACATTTATGTTTAGTTCATTGAACATCTCCTAAACTTTTAAATATTATTGTCAATCTTTTGTTGTCTTAATTCATATGTAAATAGTGGTTGTGGTTGATATGGTTGTGGATATTCTTCTTTATCATTTTTCTCAAAATCCATTCTTTTCTCATTGTAATCTTTCACTAATTTTCTTACTTCTACTTCTTTTTTATCAATTTATAATCTTGATTTTTCAACTGTTCTATCATATTTTTCAGTGTACTCCTAGATTATCTTCCCACTACTCAAGGTGTTTTATTTGAGACCACCATGACTTGGTACTTTGGTTTAAACTATTATAAATCCACTTGTAAATTCCATAAATTTTATGGAAATCTTCCCAAATTGAATTCCCAATTTCATCATGCGAGACCATTGATTTATTATGTCTTCTTTTGATTCATGGATACTTATTCCTTGATTCTTATAGTATGTTTTCAAATCATTCATGTAATCACCATTTTATCTCATTAATATTTCGAAGGACTCAACTAAAGAGTTTACATGAAAAGATAGTGTTATTCCTTGATATAAGAGCTGGAAACCTTGTTCATATGGCTTCAATACTTGTCCTTAAGAATAATTTAGTGGTAGTTGTTATTTTTGTTGTAGTTATAGCTATTGTTTACTCTATACATGAATGTAATTTTATCTATTCTAATCTATTAAATTTATATCTTTTCAATACATACATTAGGGATGTCGATTATCCTTCATTGCATCAAATTTATATGGAATTTCATTCATTTGAGTGGAAACCCATATGTTGTCCAAATTATGAACTCCCGGTACTATAAATCCCTTTGTATTCCACTGAAATCTAATTGTATATATATTTTAAAAAAATACACAACTCTATTCTTTCAATTTCATCATCCTCGAAACTCCATAATCTATGTCATTCATTGAAGGATTACCCTATGATAAGCTGTTATAAAAAATATATTAGAAGCCACATTTTGATTTCAAGATGATGGTATCAAATTATCAAACTTTTAAACTAATCCCATAAACTATAAAATCATTATTTAGTAAATTCTACAAAATTTTATATACATTCAAATAGATCAATTGATTTTGAGAGTGGAAAAGCTGGTTCATTAAATTTCATAAAAATCATCGCATGTGGTCGTAGAATATGAATCCATTAACATGATTTATCATTTTATGAGAGTTTGTATATATGTAATTGAGTAGTGTATCATGTGATGTTATTGATTTGGAAATTATTTCACATTTCAAAAAATTACCAATATGATAATGGGGGTGTTCTTTTGGTACACCGATGAATTGTACATAGTGGTTGATTATTAGAATGATAATTGAATTTATATTAATGTTATAAAAAGTGATGGTTAGTACAAATATAATATGATAAACCCCCATATTTTACGGTCTACCATAGTATTAATTCACTATAACCATTGGCTAAATCCTTAAATGTCTTTCTTTGCACCATATATAACCTCTCACTTGTGATTTTCCAGCTCCATGAATTTTTTCTCTCCTAGAAATAGTGTTACCAACATCATTTTTTATTATTTATTATATGTTTTCTACTTTCCATTTGAATCCTGAGATCAAAATATGGATCAATGTTTTTCCCTAGTGGAGTATATGGGTGCTAAACATTATCTTGAAACCAACAAATAAGAAGAATATGTTTAAAAATATTAAAATAAAATATGAAAAAAAGTAAAATTACTAAAAACATTCAGCATTTAAAGTCATAATTCCCCTAATATAGCCTTATTTTATACATCATCATAGAGAATCATTATTTTATAGGTTGATATCAAACATTAAATTTTTTTCTTCAAACAACCCAAAATACTATTAAATGTAGTACAGTAGAAGGACAAGGTCAACCAACTAAGAATGGTATATAAATAAATTAAATTGACTTAAAATAAAAAATAAATTAAGAAAAAAGTAAATTTATTTCTTGGTTTGGATTGAATTTTATAGGCATACCAATATTTTTTAGGTTCAAGTTTGTTCCCATAGTGAGAAAATTGTGTACTAGTTTTTTTCAAATATAATTGCAACCAACATCTAGTGACTATCATACTAGTGTGCCCATCACTTATTTTATGAAACTCAGTTTCCCCTCTTATTTATTAATATAATTCATATATAGGTGTACATAACCATTTTTAAACCCAACGACCCCAAAACCCTTCATTAGTTTTTCCATGAATAGTGGTATCTAGTTACGTAATTTTAAAAAGGAAGTCCCTTATATTTTAGTAGTGGTAATTCCACATATAAAATGGTAACTATATTATCTAAAAAATAAATAATGAAATAAACCATTTTTATTTTATTAAACAATATATTCACCACACTATGTGGTCTCTACTTACGTTTCAATTCCTAGATCAAAAGTTATTACCTCCTCGTTCGTTTCATGAAAGGATATGAAAAATAAAAGATACATAACCTATAGCATTATAATGACTCTACAATATCTTCCTTTTGAAATCAGGTTCAAGAGTTTCCCAAAAAAGAGCTCCCCCAGTATTTCAGCCCACTCCTATCTTTATAGAGATATTTACATCACATTTGAATTATGATAAATGTACCGCCTACTATATCATTCTAATTGCTTGACCTAGACAATCCACACCTCTATATCAGTATTCCTTATTTTATGGTTATGTTAAAACTCATTTATGGTGGGATATTATTCCATGCGATCTTACCTTTTAAAAAAACTCTTCTATGGTTTTTGTGTAAATGTAGATATCCCGGAATCATTACGGTCTTAAAATTCAATATCCAAAAAAACCTTGTGTCATTGTTTGGGTGGTTGTAGTGTATCCATTTCAACATGTCCATTACCATTCATGGATTATAGAATCACTTTATTTCCATGGTTTCAACCTCTCCCTTTCATTAAACACATAGTTCTATCTATTAGGAACCATCCATATTGTAATGGAAGCCCTACACTGTATCCTTATCTCAAATTTTTTCATCAATAACTGTCCACAAAGTTTCTATCTCAAATATGGTTCATTTATTTCTTATCCTGTCATGGGACAATAATGAATCATGGAACAATAGTGTTTCTGTGGTGGCATGTAAGTCATTCAATGTGTTCTTCCATAACTACTACACAAAGTTGGATAAGCATGTGATTTAGAGATTCATGATTAGTTATTGGAAGATGAGATCTGAATTGGAATCCATGGAATATGATGGAACATCATTGGTGTTGTGTGGTTAATGTGGAAGGAATATTTATTTCAAGATAAATACATGTATCAATAGGAGAAATGTTGGCATTCCAATAACTGTACAATACCACTGAAAAATACAACATCCCACATCAATTCTATGGGA
This sequence comes from Viscum album, assembly GCA_963277665.1. Taxonomy (NCBI): domain Eukaryota; kingdom Viridiplantae; phylum Streptophyta; class Magnoliopsida; order Santalales; family Viscaceae; genus Viscum; species Viscum album. The sequence continues at coordinate 445,392,005 of OY728157.1, read as the reverse complement.
TGTTTCACTCTAATATTTAATTAAATGTCTTCCCAAAACACTCTAACATCACATACAGGGGTTGTAGGAACCCTGAAACACTTTCACATCCATGTTTCATTGATTCCATCCTACAGTCATTGTGTGGACCCATTCCCGACACACTGGTGCACTTTTTTGTTGACCCTACTCTTCTAGGACACCCATGTAGACCTTGTCAATGACCATCATGGATAGTGTAGTCTACATGGTCTAGCTATGTGGATTTTTTTTACCCAGGCATTCTATATAATACGTTGGAAAATATTTTTACAAAGTGTTACTTTTCCATTACACTATCAAATTACAAAGAGAAATTTTAAGATAAAAATATCAATTACTTAACATATTTTTATTTCCTTATCCAAAATGATATCAACACATTTCACATACCAAATAAAGAATATAATAATAAAATATGGGTCATATCATTAAAAACCAATTGAAATTGATAATTGTAAAACATAAAATTTATGCACAAAAAAACAATCTCATTAGGATGGCTTCCAAGTTATCCCATTCAGGGATTGTTATTATAGAGATTAAAAGATCTAGATATCACCATAGGATAAGGAGGAAACAGCCTTTAAAGAACCGCATGGAGCCTTTTTCTATCAGGTGATTCCATTTGAACTATAGAATGATGGAGCTACATACCAACATGAAATACATTTCATCATTAAACCACCCATAGGGAAATTTGTGGAATGATAAATTCTTCATTTAGTGATTAAATATTTAAATTATTGGGGACAGCTCATGAAACTTGAAAATGTGTTTGACTTCTTCCTCTCTGACTATCTGATGATGAATCCCATGAGGTTTGAATTTTGGGTTACCTATAAAATTTTACATATTTTCATTCTATGTATAATGGAATTCAGATATCTCAAAAGAATAAGAACTCTAACTTCAATATTCCTCATCTAATCAATCTTAATGAATTTTAATGCCTTCATGGCCTCTTGGACAATATCCACCAATTCATTGAGAATATTCCTGGAAAGTGTAATCTCTTCTCAATTATAATGAAGAAAACATCCTTCTACTAGTGGGGTAACGATTTCTATAAATAATTTGAGGACATTAGTTAAAATCAATTGCATCCACCAGTCTCGATGCCACCCATACATGGGAAGCCTCTAGTCATTTATATGACTACCCTAGAATGGTCCATTGGAACCCTTTTAGCTCTGATGAATAAGGAGGTATGTAGCAACCGGTTTTATTAGATCAGACATGTGATCCTTGACATAGAGAATTGATATTCTCCCATAAAAGTGACGTTATTTTCCTTGGTTTTTGATGTTCTAATGTTGTGGAACTTCTAACAACACCATGATATGTAGCTAGTATCCCAGAACAATTTTCTGAATTACATTATATAAGGCCCATACTAACATGATGATTATCATATTGGGGAGTTATTTTATTCTAGTTTGACGTCATTTTCATCCCCAAGATGGATTTAAATGGTATATATCTATTGAAATTCCAATATATGCATCTATCGCCTACAAAACTTCTCTAAGATCTTGATTTCCTTGATAATGTTATCCTTTCTATAGATCAGAGTATTCTATGTTCATAGAAGCATTTTTATGGTTATTATCATTATTTAACTACATTAATACTCAATAAACCTAATCTAAATTGGGTTGGAGTTGATATTCTCTTGATCACTACCACCCAATATATATTTATGAACTCATTCATTTATTCATAAGGTTAACCAACAATGATTCCACATACTTGGAAATTATCATTATCCATTAGTTTGCAATTGATATCAATGTACCTCACATACATGTGAGGGTAGACTCTAAGATAGTCATCTATAATATCAATGGTTACTAATTAATTTGAAAAAATGAACTCATTTCCCTTCATGATTGAACTCTTGAGATGATGGCCTTGTTCCACTCCCAGTCATAGGTGACTCATATTCCTCAATCTAAGAATGACTAAGTTAATATTTTGGTAGGACTGGCCACAAAATTTTTTGAACCCAACCATGACAACTTTTTCATTCATGTTTCACATTGATGAGTTGTTTCCCTCATCACCTCTATTGACAAAGACCTATAGGTAAATTAGTTTGCGGTAGGAACCTCTAAGACTATTCCCTCATGTTCCCTTATTATTAAAGAATTACCCGATTTTATGACACCCTTCATCAAATATCTCCAATGAAAATAATATGTCACCAAAATGAGATAAATGTGAGATAATTTTATGGTGACCATGGAAACTGTTCCTTAGGAATTACCCCAACATTGAGCAGACCATCAACAGACACTTATTCGATGGAATCCTTATCTATTGTATACATGGAAAGGAGAATCATCATGTCATAGAGGATGTCCATGTCGGGTATTATGGATCCCATCATGTAGTATTGAATCTCTCTAATATTATCCATTGGTTGGGTAACTTTTATGCCATCATGGTTTATGACTACATTGAGTTCAAAAAGAGGGTTTTTTCATCCTATATCGATGCCAACTTTTTTCATCAACCACTTGATCTTCTTCATACCAAAAAGTACACCTAGACCTTTTTTTGTCTGGGGACATGATGTCATGGGCCGCTAACCTCCAATAAAATCTCGTAAAAGCATTTTCATCTTGACTACAACAAACATATAATTTATGTATGAAATTAATAAACCCCTAAAATTGGTCAATACAGGATCAGTAATAGATTTCCTAAAGTCCAAAATTGTCTATAAATTAAGGATTTTACACACTATTCTCATAGAAAACGATACCAACATTTGGGACACCAAAATAATTAATTTTTTCACCAAGTAAAAAAAATTATTTAAATACCACTATCCTGTGTATCTGAATGGGAAGATTGAGGTATTCAAAAAAAAAACTCACTAATATCTTGTAGAAGGTGGTAGGCTATAATGAGAAGAGTGTTACTGATATTATTCCCAAGACCCTATGGAAATAACAGATGACAGATAAAAATTATCCCAAGGTTCCCACATATTACATTAACATTGAAAGAAAATTAGATTTACCTTTAGGGTTATATATTCCATATCACCAAATAGTCATCTATGGTTAGAAAACCCATGATAATAGATAGAAAGTCTGGATGGAAGAGTGTGATGTTCTTGAAGAATAAAAAAACTAGTAATTTAATAACATGTAGATAATGTTGGTCCAGATTGTATGTGATTTCAATAAAAATAACAACCTCATACCCTTTCCTTAAGGTGACAAAGTAGTGGCTCTCAGGACACCCGTGATACCAACCAATAATCCACTAAAATTAGAACCCAAATCGGAATGAACCTAAATCATTCACAAGGTCTACCCCAATAGTGTGTACTCATTGATCACCATGGATGAAGATTGAATACAATCTCCCATTGATTCAAGGTTCTTCAATATGTATTTTTCATGATATCCTAAGTTTGGGATATATGAATTTAAACTAAATGACCAAATTTTAATATCTAGTTTCCTTATTCATGTATTATTTGACTCTTGTTTTCATATTTTTTCATTTTGGGTTTTTCTTGGGTTGTATTTCGTTTTTCTCAAATGTTTTTTGATTTTTTCGAGGAAATGAAAAATTGGAGAATGGTTTTACCAAACCATATGGAAACCTAGTTCAAATTGTTCACCCTTTTAATGAATACCAATTAGAGTGCGTGGTTAGTGAACCCCATTAGTTTAACCCTATTTAACATAGTGATAATTGTGAACCCCGAATTGAAGGGGTTAATGGATATGGTGTATTTTTAGTTTAACCATACAACTCTAACTACGATTTTGTGCACCCCCCATGAACCTTTAAACAGATTTATTTTACTCTTTTCCATTATAACATTTATATATCTAATCAAACCTAATCTCTTTTAGACTTAACCCAAACATTCCCATTACTCTAGAGGATTATACATTTGGATTCTTGGATGAAATAGCTTGTTGGTGACTAATCAATTCAGGGTATGTGGCATTCTTGTTCAAATTTTCAATTTTATTTGTAGATTATCACTAGATCTATAATCCTCTTGTCTTTTTGGAACCCAATTAAGTAGTATATTCCATATCAAATGGTTTTTATAGAGGAATAATGTTCTTTATTATGGATCTAGGATTGTCAGGACCTGATCTTCTCTTTCTAGATCTCTATTTTCGATGGTGATTTTCCCCCATTTCTTGTTGAACGTGTCCCTGTAAAAGGGTTATAACTCATGAATTTCATTAATTTATTGTACTTTACATTGGATTATTCCATTAAAATAAATTATTTAATATTTTTAAGGAATTTTTGGAATTTTTTGATTTTTGAAAAGGGTTTTTTGGGTGAAACATATTTATGATCATCAACTATATGATGGAATGCCAAAATAGCAGTTATGGGTTCAAAATTGGGTTTTAAGACAAGAATTGGGATGTATTTTAGGTGGAAATGTTTAATTAAATGTGACATTTTTTTAATGGTTGTCTACAAACATATATCAAATTTGGTAACCTCAGGTGTGTTGGTAAAGGAACATGTCACTCAATGTGGATGTAAGGTCATAAGTGGTGTTATGTCACTATAGTGTTTCTTATGACACTAGAGGTCATATTATTCGGATCTACTGTGTTATTGGATTTTAGATTTTATTTCATATCTAGTAGTTATTTAAATAGTTTAGAGCCCATAATGTGTATTTTTTCATTTATTACTGGTTTATCACAAGATGGAATTTTTATTTTCATTTTCATAGATTCTTAATAATGGTGTATTCATTATTGGTTATATTATATTTTATCAATATTCTTTATTTAATTTTCATATTATTGGATTTGGTGAATATGGTTTATTTTTATGAAAATTAACGAATGAATAATGAAATGGTTATATTTTTGGAAAAAAATTTGTAAACTGAATTTGTTTTAAATTTAGAACTCATGAATTATTTATATTTGAACATGTATAGATTAGTTTTTGAATCCATACAAGGATTTATTATCATATCCTATTTTTTACAGTGGATGGTTGTAGATTTTGTTTTTTATGGCTCTGATGAAGGAAATAGAATTTTTTATCATGTCGGGTTCCCTTATTGTCATCATATTTGTAGTAAGATTAATTGGGAGGTTATGGTAGGTCATATGTGAATTTTATGATCTTGTATTTTATTTAAAATTTACATTTTAATCTGTTTAGATTATATTTTTATTTATCATGTATATTTATTCTTCCATTTAATTTGTAATCTTGGTTTACTATTTTTCAAATTAGGCATGCATGGCTATTTTCTCATGTCATTATGTAGTCAGCTATGTCCATTGATATGTTAGTTTACTAGGGCTAGATCATTAATAAATTTTTTCAATGGGATTACCTATCATGAAGTGTTAAAAAATGTGTAGCATTTGGGGTTTTTTCCTTAATTGAACATGATAAATACTATAAAAAATCAAATAGTAAGTGTGGGAAGGACCTGGCCAGCCCACTTCAATGACTAAAATTGTGTTACCATGGGATATCAGGGATTTATTCCATGATTGTTACATTTTTTAGGACGTTTGAATAAAATCTACTTGGTGTTTATTTAAATATACCTTTTAACTTTTAAGGTATTTTATTTTATTTCTATAATACATAAATTATTTTTATTATTTTTTAAGGCATTAATTTGGATTGTAGAAGTTGTTCATATGGCATCATAATTTTCTCTAAAGAAGATTGGTTGTTGTATTGTGTTTTTTAGATAATGAATCCAGTAATATCTCTTCCCAATATGAGTAAGGAAATAATAATATAGGTTTTTAATGAGAATAATCTACTTGTTCCTTCTTTGATGGAATCAACAATCCTAATCTATCATAAACTATGTCAGTTCTGGGTCATGAACCTTGGATGGAAGGTAGATCATGTCTCAGAGTTTAAAATATAGAGTCCACCCATCATCAAAAAATATAAATATACCCATGAATATTAGTAAGGAATAGATAATATATTATGTTTTTATATTTTATGAAAACATCTAAGGACAATATAGTGTGTTTCACCACGTATCTGCTTAAGGGATTGGCAAAGAGATATGGGGAATATATTTTGAAATAGATGTTGCAAAAGGATTTCATTAAGTAATCCTTGAAGGAAATCATCAAGAAGATGTTTTATCATGAATTTTTACATATGTAATGGACCTAGGAGTTTCTGTCCTAGGATTTGGAGAAGTTCATTGTTCTTGAGTATTCCTTGATTTTTACTAATTTGGTGAACATGGAACCAGATCTTAATTCCAATTAATACCTATTGGTTTAGGGGGTTGAGGTGGGAATGAAGGTAAATATTTGGTTGATGATGATTTTATTAAGACTTATTACCATTTTAGAATTATTCAATAACGTTTTTATGGAAGAAGTAGACATAGATGGGATAATAAAATTAGGCGGAGCTTCGTTTGGAGCAGTTTTTAGCCAAGGTGTTTCTACTGGCTAGATAATAAAGCGTAAAGGTTTGAATTTTTTAGGACCAGATTATTGGGATTCATTAGGAATATAGTTGGTAATATTATATCAATTTGAAGGGATTAGTCATACCAATACTAATTTTATGGAGGCTTCTATGACTTTTCAAGGTTGTGGAAAATCTAGACATATCATTAATATTTGTGGAAGGAAGTCCTAAGAAAGTAGTTTTGGATCTACTCTCACTAAGGGATAAAAAAGTTTATTCTAGTACATAGAAGCATAGTGGGTCATATCCATATGTTACCAAGAATATTATTATGGATATTAATTTTCAAGGATGAGTTGTACTAGACATCTTTATGTAGCGGAGTAAACACATAAGGAATTTTAAGTAGGGCAATCCACTTCTAAAGGAATGGTGTTTATTTAACATTCAATGATGATAGATTAATTTCATATATGTGGTACTCATTATTTTATATACTCAAGGATAGTTCACAAGTTGGGGGTGATGTTTGGTGCTTATTTATTTTTTTGGGATCTTCCAGTGATTTTGGGGAAGTGGTTCAAACACGGTTTCAAATATCCCATGTTATAGGTGATGATCACCGACCATTTGGTTGAGTGGGATTTATTGTTTTTTTGTCATGATATCCTCTACTAGATTATTTTTATAATTTTTTTGATCACATTTGAAGGAGTAGAAGAATATTATCATTTTCATATTTATTTTTTATCACCTGATGGAGTTATATATTTATTTTAATGTGATTCTGATTCTAGGATTGGGAGACTAGGAAATATTTTTCCATATGATATGGTAACATCATGTTAGTTTTGGAAAATATTTCTTGATATTTGTTATCTATATTTGGGAAATCCACTTCTTAAAGTGTGGTGTATGTACCATGATGTATTATTTGGAAAATTTATATGGTTTACCAACACTAAAATAGGTAGAGTTTATAATTTTTTACTCCCTAGTATGATAAAAATTAATTTTCAACATTATAATATGGTACCTATTGATTTGGTTAATGTTAAATACCATCATCATGACCTAGTGTCTAAGATATTTATTTTTCCTAGCACGTACCCATGGGAATCACCGATCATATTTTCTATGATGGTACGTGAGAGCTACAAACTCTTTATTTTTGATCAAAAGATAAATCAAGTCACCATTATTAACATGTATAATTTTGCAAGTATTGATAATCTCATTAATCAACATAGATGGTATCATTGGTTTTCAAGTATTAACCTTTTTTAGTGTACAAAATTATGGGATTATAATAATAGGATATACCTTATACAACATTTAGGAATCATTATGGGGATTTTGGGATTCTAATTATTCCATTTTTTCTCAAAAATTCCCCAACGAGATTTATAAAATAAATATATTGGATCTATCATAAGTTATTATAATCATTTGAAGTTATGTTCATGGTGTAATATAGGTTAGAGGAGGATAAATAGTATTATTTGGATATCATTATTGAAATATTGATGGAACATCATCTATCTGGTAAGATTTCCAAATTTGAGATGTGAATTGTGGAAGTGACGTTTCTAGGGAATGTTATATATAAAAGGGGAATCTCATGGGATCCGGTAAAGATACATGTTGTGATGTATTGGATGAAACAAAAAATTTTATTGATATCCAATGATTTATGAAAATGGATCGTTACTAAATGTTATTTGTTCAGATCATTTTCGTGCTCACATATCAAATGATAGTTTTGACCTGTAAGGGTTTACTGTTTGAGTGTAATTACCAATTTTATAGATCTTTTGAGGAACTAAATGTGATGTTGACTTGAGTTACAATTTTTTTCTTCCATTACTGAGTTTTAGATATAATTTTTTCTATGATTCATCTGTTATAGGATTGGGTTCCTTCCTAATATATAAGAAATATTTTGTGGCATATGTCTCTCACTATTTATTCCATCATGATACGAACTTCCCTACACATGATCAAGATATGGCGGTTTTTACACATGATCTCAAAATGTGTGTTCATTATCAATTTAGAGAGAATATTATGGTATATTATGATCATAATATTCTAATGTATATTTCCCCCAGATGGATTGGAACATACACCATGGATTCTAGGTTCAATATCGTTAGAATTTTGATTTCAGTATTACAAGTAAACCTGGGAAAAGGAATAGTGTCACTAATGAGTTGAGAAAACAATTTCTAACTAGAGACTTGAAGAAATCATGGGAGGTGTGTTCTCTAATATGTTTATTTTTTAGATGATACTGGGAGGTTCAGAAGCTAGATAGTAGGTGTACATCGCTCCCATTATGTATGATTCATCATTTAATGATTGGATTCATCTTGTTTTGGAACCAGGCACCGAGTTCCAACTCATTAGAGAAATACTAAATAGAGGGGGACATTTGGTGATTGTTGTTTGTTTATTAATAGTTCTTTGTGTTTCTTATGTATGTTTATTGTTCTTTTATCACTTGGGTAAGAATTGATAGACCATGGACATTCTTTATATTGGTCAAGACACCCTAGGACTAATTTGATGTATCATTATTTTAAATGTCAATATTGGTGGTTGGGTATGGGATTTACAATATTAGAATTTTTGTTATGGTTCTTGAATTGTCAAAGAATAATGTTGGGGAACTATATGTCCACAGGTGTACTGCAATCATTACCCATTCCGGTATAGAAGTGGGATAAAATATTCATGAATTTTATCATTGAACTTCCATGGAATCTTAGTGGGAATAATTTTATTTGGTTGATCATATATCAACTCATGAATTTAGAGCATTTACTTATAATTAAGGATATGAAAAAGATAGATCTTATCCGGAAACTATATTTCCAAGAGGTGGCGACTCTTCATGATGTTCCCTTTATGATTGTTTTTTTGGGACTTGAGGTCCATATATATATTAAAGAATGATTTATAGGATAAAATGGGTTCCCAATTAAAATTGATCATGATGTATCACCCCCAAATGTATGGATATATAGGGAAATATATCTGGTTCCTTGAGGATATTCTTAGGTAATGTGTGCTTGATTTTTTGGGTTTTTGGAAAATTAATCTTTCTATAGTTGATGTTACAAATAAAAATAGTTATCAGTACTCAATTATTATATATCCCATCAAATCACAGTATGGAAATCCTATTATATCTCCATTTTTTTATGGAATATTTGGGAGAGTTCTCCTTGGTTTTGTGAAGTCTTGTTTAGAAAAGGATTAAAATGGTGCAGTTAATTTGGAAGATATTTTTCAATGTGTTGAGTTGTTAGAAATCCTATGAGGACTTTCAATATTATCCACTAGATTTTTAGGATGGTGATATAGTTTTTCTTTTGGTTTCACCTTGTCTCAAACATCATTGGTTTGCTAGGTAGGATTTTTTTACTGATGTTTTTTACACCATAAAGATAATTGAATGAATGAGAAAGATGGAAATTAGTCATCTTGTTATCTCATTTGACTTTGATTCACAATCTGTTTCATGTTTCACAACCAAGGATGTATCAACCAGACCCTTAACATTTCATTTAATGGGAGTATGTTAAACTTGAACATGACACCATGGTAGTTGAAAATCTGATCATATTATATATCATCATGAAATAGAACAAAAAATTAAAACAATATGATTTTATTGTGTACTATAATAGTATATATGGGATATATATAATATTTGGGAGTAGGAATATCTTATGAGGTAGTCCTGGCCTTCTCTTTTTATGATTCTATAATCATGAGCACTTTTTGTGGAAAATGAAATCCTTCATGGTGTCGAGGTTGTAACATCCTTTTCTTTTATTTAGGAACCCCATGATCTTTATTTTGACAACTTTACATTTACTATTTTTCTTAGGTTGATTCTTCTATGTTTTAAAGGGTTTTAATGGATATATAGGAAGTATATGGTTTTCGACAAGTTTTCCAAAATTGTGCGCCCACATAGTGGAAATTGTACACTGTTTTCTAGAATCGAGGTAGGGGCGTGTGGTTATAGAACATGGTTAGATTAATAATCAAGACCCCATGAAAAATATAAACCTCTAAATAGTCTGTGGGTACATTAATAATTAAATGATACTTTAACTGTGATCCCCCATATAGAATGTTTTGAGACTCCCCTTCCCCCTCGAAACATTAAGAAATTTAATATTACCCTTTTTTGTTTGATGATTTTTAATTCTAATCACCCTAAAGTATTTTATTGTTAAAAAAACATTCCCTAGTGCTCTAGAGGATTTATCCTTGGGATTATTGATGAGGATTCTTCATTATGGATGGATCACTTCATGTTATGTGTTGTACTTGATCTGGTTTTCCCATTTCATTGTATATTTTTAGTAAATCAATTATCATCTTTCTCATTGGATTCCAATTGGGATATGGATGTTGGATCTATTGGGTTTCATGGAGGAATTATTTTTTTGTTTTGGATCTAGTTTTTTGATGAACCAGTCTAATCTTTCTGAATATCTGTTTTCAAATGCAATTTGTTTTCCCTCTATTAATGAGGTAGGTTTATCTATAAAGTAGTTGTAACTCATGATTTACTTTAATTTATTGTAAATTATTTGAGTTTTTTCAAATAAAATGAATGATTTAATATCAGGGTGGATGTTTTTTAAGAGATTAATATTTTAAAGGGGTTTAATTTTAAAATGGATTTCTCACCAAGTGTTAGATGAAATTCTTATGTAGTTTTTTTTCAAAATGGATTTTAAATCCCAATATCAGGATGACTTTGATGGGAAATTCCTTTTTTTAAATGTTACCATGTTCTTTAAATAGTTCTTTATAAGCATAGAACATTTGTTGACATTTGGAACATCGAGAAATAGACTTGTCACTCATTGTTTGTTTAATGCCATAATAGGGTTTATGTCACTTTACTCTGTGTAAAACCACTACAGGTTATTTTCATTGGATCCTCCTTAGTATTGAATTAGGGATTTTATTTCATGTCATGTACATATTCACAATAGATAGATACTAAATAGTTTTCTTTTTCATTTTGGATTTTTTATCACAAAATGTTATTTTTTATGGTCATATATCACAAGATAACTGATGATGTATCTGTGGTTGGTTTTTATTATTATTTCATACTATATTGAATGTACTTGTAATTTTTTTTGATATATTGAATATCGTATGTTTTTATAAAATCCAAATGAATCTGTACAAAAATTGTTTTACTTTATGAAAATTAATAATAAAATGAATATTTTTTTAAAACTACAACTCTTGCATTCTTGATATTTGAACATGAACTGATTCTTTGGTGAAATTATACTCAGATATTTTTCGCAACCTTATTTATTCATTTGTGAAAATTTATATTTTTTTTGAAGGAATATGGTAAATGTAAGGGAACTATGTATCACATAGGTTTCTCTTATTTTCATCATATTTGTAGAAAGATGTTTTGAGTTGTTACATTAGGTCAACTGAATTATTATTGGTCTTGTCTTGTTATACATTTCTAGTTTAATTATTTTGTCCTCGAATTTTACCTCTCATCAATATAGATTCATCCTTCCACTTTCTACATTTGTTTTTCTAGATATTAGTGAGACACTTTTCGTTCTTTTGATTCAATTAATCACGTGTCATGCCATATTTGGAGATTATCTAGTTGACTTGGGAGGCTTTGTTACACCAATGTATTGAACACATGATGTTACACTATTTCCCTAACCTATCTGATAAATGTTGGATGACACATATGAAACATATGATATGATCAATAAACAATGTTCTCAAAACATAATTTTAAATTGTACCTTTATGCTAAGATATATACATGGGATGCCTCAAATGAAAAATATTATATTATCAAAAACCAACAACCTCATCACAATAAGTTAAAATGTAGAATCATCCCATGTGATAGACATGGGATGCCTCATATACAAAAACATAGATGCCTAAAAACCATCATCCTTGGAACATGATATTATGTTTTATTTTTACCCCATGTGATAAACATAGGGTGTCCCATATGAAAAATATGATATGATCAAAAACAAAAAAGAACTTATAATATTATTTTAAACAATTTACATACCCCATGTGATAAAAATTGGTTGCATCATATGAAAATTTTGAAAAAATCAAAAACGAATTTCCCCATCACTTAAGGATAAACTATAACCTTACCCCATATGATTAATAAAGGATGCCTCATATGAAAAATATGTGATAATAGAAAATTATGTGAAGTATTTTGGGCCCTCACCAGAGAATAAGTCTCTCTTATGGAAGTGGTATTCTACCATGATGTATTCCAAAACTATATATGGTTTTATTCTCATTTAAATATGATACATTGTAACACATATGCCCTCATTCTATAGGACCATCCATAGATTATATCCCTAGATCAGGATCACATTATTTGGCATTCAAACCCCATGACCTCAGCTCATATTTGATAAATTACTTCTGATAAGTGAAGTTACTTCACCCTAAGCATAGGTATTCCATGAAAAAAATAGAATAAGTCATATACTAAAAATGTTTTCAAACTATATTATTCCAAATTGGGAAATCATTAGATGTCTACATTTCTAAAAAAGAGATACCTTATGTTTCAAACATAATATTCATCATTTACCAATACCGAGATGATCTCCAAATAGCATCAATCAAATTCCTATAGAAAAATAGAACATCTAGCGTGAATTCCCACATGTGTCCTCATTAATTTATTCAACCCCTAGGGTATAAGAATAAGGTGGGTGTACCAATACCCAAGTCTCATTCAATTCACATCAACATCATATGAATTTATAATGTGAATTTACCTGTTTCAATGATCATGGGATGTCCTGTATAATGAGATTATGAAGCCTCATATGATGAGAAAATATACATCATGGAAGACGAATGAGATGATACTGTATCTATTTTCCCCCTTAAAACAGCTAGGAATCTTCAATTTGTATGCCCCATTTAAACCATTTCAACACCCACATCATTTGGGAAGATTCCATGTATAGGACCCCAATCATACCATCTTTCATCATAAAACAAAAACATCCTTAGAACATGTCGTTAAACTACAACCATAAAATGTGTAATAAAGAAAGTATTCCTCAGATGAAAAATTCAATATGGTATATTCCAACATCATTAATGTATGATTTTAAAATGAATATTTAGATTTCCTTCCACAATATGAAAAATTGTATGTTATTGTGGCCCCCTCATATGATGACCTTTACACTTGGTTTCGGTCACTCACCACACTGACTCTTCTTTATAGAAATATATGTGGATTTATTCTCACAAAACATTTCTATATATTAATTCACGATTCTCTCATTCTAGGGCCATCCCTAAGAAATTTCCCATTCCCATTTAAAGTCTAAAACTGTTTCAGAAAAATCTTTTAAAACAACATGAGGCTTGATTCCCAATATCATAGAATACATAGTGACGCTAAGATATCATATCATTAGAAAATATTAAATAATATATTATTAAAGGTTCAACCCCCTTTAAAAAATGACTAATCATAATTTTTGTATTATCTCTTACAATGTACTTTAACACTCGAAAAAAATATCCCAACATCTATAACATCCACTACAGTATACCACATTTCTACCTCCACCTCAATGAAGATATTGATTGTATCATCATAAATATCTTGATTGGATCAGTCCCCCTAATCGAGATGGTTTTTGGCCACACTATCACAACTACCATTCTTGGGTATATGCCTTTAAGGATTCCAAGTAACAGATAATGGTTCCCATGTTTCGAATATAAATAATGGCTGATACTTCATTTTCTCACCCCATTCTTGATTAATGAGGTTATGGGACCTATGTTTGATACATGTAAAATAATTATACCCCCACCCATAATTCAACCCATTTCTTGGTCTAGATCTTAGAAAAAACAATTTTAATTCCTTTTCAACTACCTCTATTCTGGTGGAACTTCAACAACCCATGTTATATTTCCTCATGAATTCTAAAATTAAAACCACACAAGTAATATCCATTGTAACTACCACATATCATCTTTTTTCACCCCTTATCACACTCTCCATTTCAAGAAGAGGAAGTACCTACTGCTCATTATTTCTAACACTGATAATAGTTATTGTGTTCTTAAGAGTTGTGTTAGAGTATTTCCCAGGAACACTCGAGAATCACATGCATTCTCCCAATAGAATATCACAAACCCTTATTTTTTAAACACTACTACCTTAAAACATGATTACTGGTTCATTAATCCTAAACATAGATAGTTGGAAATCCCATAGTCACAGGTCCATGACTTTGTAATACGAGTATAAGGACCCAACCTTGTTTCATTACATAATTTTGATTTTAGTCAAGAAATAACATCCTTTTACATTAAGGTTCTTTTCAATTTTAGAGATTTAGATAATTGGGACATAATACATTCATAACATTACACATTGTTACAGTGCGTATACCATAAAAACAATTTCCTTTATTTTCAAAATATAAAACTTTATGGTTTAAAATACGATTTCATTGAAAAATCATCAATCATTTAACACGGATTATTTATATGACATACAAATCCTTGTGAAATTTGAAAATTATTTAAAAACCTTGGGATGAGAACAAGATGCTCTGTAAGGGTTGTAAAATAAAGAAAGAGCACAATAGTTAGTGAATACATGTCACAAATTAAAACATTTTGAAAAGATATACACATCACTCAAATATACATACTTTATAAAATATGATATTTCTATAAGATTTATAAAATACCTAAGAAAATAAATAAAACAATAAATGTATATTGTGGAATTACTTACATGATATTGTAACATTATCAGCTACATTATAATCTGTAACCATCACAACTACCTTAACATTTATGTAATCATCGCAGTTACACTTGCAGTAACCATATAGCAGACGTCAAACATACACATACCCAATGCATTGGTGGAAAATATAGGTTCCAACCTTCATAAAAAATAATTCCCATGATCCAGAACATAATCATACAACATGAATAATATCATAAAAATTGATTTTGAATTTGGTAAAACATAATTTTAAAAGATTATTTTAAAAGAAAATTACATTATAAATATCATATAAATGTAGTGACACATTATATGGTGGATTTAATATGTTTATAATTTTTAATTATACATAATTAAACATAATATAATAATAAATAATCATTCAAAAAAATTAAATACTATATAAATAATGAAGTATAAAGTTAACCCAATGGATGGAAATCGGGTTAAAAATTACATTACCTCAGGCTTGTCATACTAAAAACATTTTTAAACCACTTGTATAATGGTTAAAATAGTTTTATTAATATTATAAGTAAGTATATCCATATTTATAATACCTTATATGGTCATTTAATTACATTATTTTACCATTTAATTGTTAGTATTTTGTTTCATTCGCTGTTTTTTAGTGAGTTCTTTACAGGATTTCCATCATTAGTTCAGGAAGGTAGTTCTTGTGGATTGGAAGTGATACAACCAAATTGTAATGGATTAGTATTTAAATTTTTAGATTACCATAAGTTATACCATTTATCAATTTGATTTCATTCTTGAGGATGATTCATAAGTTAAAACATTAATGATGTTCGTTTAGATCATTTTAGTGGTTCTTTGATAATAACAACCTCATTTTGTTTTATAAATTAAAACCATGTATAAAAATGAATTATAGAACAATGGAAGAGACATAATACATATAATATATCTTGTTTCAACCATAAAAATGTTTTCATGTCCAATCTTGATGTAACTAAAAAATTGAAATCACATCGTCCCTCATGTTGGTAAATCGACACATCACAGACAATGTTTTGAATCCTTGAATAAGTGGGAGATGGGAAGAATATTGATGATGAATTCTCCATGAACATGTGAGAAACCAGAATATAAAATATTTTTAATCTTTCATTCCTCTTGGATAAGGAGAGTTGAGGAAAAAGAAGAAAGGAACTCAAAATAATAGAAAAGTTTAAAAATCTGTCACGAAAACTCTGTAGCATAACAACGTCGCTTCAAATTTCATAAAATAATTTGATGAGAGAAAAGGGGTCTCACATAGTTATTAAATAATATATATAGTAAGTGGTATATGTAATGAAATATCCAAACATTAGGAAAATTAAATGAAAAATAAAAACTTAAAATGATCGAATAGTTAGAAAATAAAAGCGGATGTTAAACTCTTGATCTCTTCTCATTGAGATCCTTCTTAAGGCATTTTGTTTTGGCCTTTTGGTGAGAGCAGCAGGTATAAGGCATGAAGAAGAGCCTTGGGAGGATTATTGGGAAGAAATTAGGTAAGGATCAAGGCTTGAATGGTGTGGCAAGAAGGGGAATGAGGTTGGTATTTATAGTGGAAGAGAGGGGGTATTTTTCTTTATTTTAATCATTATTATATTATTTTTTCTCAAGACTAGGAATAATAATAATTCATGTGACCCCAAATAGTAATAATAGAATTTTAGTTCGAACGAATGGGTCTTACATCACTTATGATATCATAAAAAGTGTATTTTAATAATAATTTGAATATAAAGTATTTTATCGTATTTCACTATTCATCGAGAATTTATGAATTTCATAAAAACCCCAAAAATCCCCCCTTACTATTTCACAACACATAGAATTCAAAAATGAAGTCCATTTTTTGAAAGTGATTATATAAATATTAATAATTTATTTTAAAAAAAATCATACTTAATTAAATAAAATTAAAAATTAAATATTATAACTACTTTTAGATCACATTGAAAATTGTATCAAGATTTCATTATCTTAAATCCTTAATAAAATAAAATAATATTACAATTTACTATTCATTAGTGTCCCATTACTATTCATATGGGTAGTTACTATTCACTAAAAAACAAGTTCGTTCCATCAGGCTCTAAATATCTCACTGAACATAATTTTAGATGACCACTTTTTAAAATTCATATCATAGAAGTGGAATTTTTTTTAAAGGATAGTTATAACTATCTACTTAAAACAATGTTTCATGAATTAAAATTTATTTTTTAAAAAATACATTTTCGTCTAACATTATCTCCCCCTTCTGAAAATTGCATGCTCGCAATTTTAGTTAACTATTAAACAATTGAGGGTATATTTATCTCATAGAATTTTCAGACACCAATGTTTCTTCTTCTACCATGTGTTTTCTACACAAAACCTTTACCTAGTGAATTAACTTATTCAGTATAACTTGTTGACATCAATCAAGGATTTGAACATGTTTCACTTCATAAGAAAGGATATCTTTTAGCTGGACTTCTTCTAGGTTCATGACATGTGATTAGTCTAGCACATACATTCTCAACATAGAAACATAAAAAACATTGTTTACCTAAGATAAACTCGGAGGCTAAAATACTCAACATGCAACTCTTCCATCATTCTGTAGGATTTCAAAGGACTGATAAACCATGGACATATATTGTCTTTATTATCGAAACAAATCACACTTTTCCAAGGAATTATATTAAGAAACACATGGTCACCTACCTCAAATGATAATTATTTCCTTCTATTATCTCCTTAACAATTAGGTCTTCTCTGAGTTTTCCTCATGTGCAGCTGGACAATCATCACATTCTCTTCCCCTTCTTCTACTAATTGTGGTCACATCAACTTCCATTCACTGACCTCACCACAAAATGTTGTAGTCCAACACCACTTTACATACAAGCGCCTCAAAAGGTTCCATCTGTATACTATAATGAAAACTGTTGTTATAAGAAAACTCAACTAATGATAGATGATGATCCCAACGTCCCTAGTAGTCCATTGAACATGATCGAAGAATATCTTCAATAGTCTAATATTTTTGTTTTTACTGGCCATCTTAATGAGTTTGAAAATGTTTACTGAAATTTAATTATGTTCCCAATGACTTTTGAAGTCCCTTCAAAATTTTAGAAGCGATCCTGGGATCCTGGTATCTTGGTCGTATACAATTGATAAAGGAACTACATATAGCCTAACAATCTCTTTCAGGTACAATAGAGAAAGAAACTCCAAAGACATTGTATCTTGAATAGAAATAAATTTTTTAGTTTTTATCATTCGATCAACAATAACCTAAATAGAATTTTTACCTCGATAAGTCTTTGGTAGTCCTACCATAAAGTCCATGGATACATTCTATAATTTCCACTCTAGTAGTGGATAAGGCTAAAGCATCTCCTTTCGTAGCTGCGTCTCTATATTAACATATTGAACTGTCAATAATTTTCTAGTAAAATCAGCAATATCTCTTTTCAATCCACACCACCAATAATAATATTAATGGTCTGAGTAAATATTAGTACTGCCAAGATGAACTGAAAATAGAGAACTATGAGGATCACACAACAAATCGTTCTTAAACTATGAATCACATGGCACACAAAACATTTTCCAAAATTTAAAACACAATCTTTATCAGGGTTAAATTCTAGAAACATACCAATTTTAACCAATTCTACCATTTTCTATAGTTCATTGTCTTCCTTATACGCTTTATTAATTATCTCTGATAATGATGAATGCACCGAAACCTTAAAAACAATAGAGGTATTTCTTACACCAACAACTTATAAGCCCAAATTTACCAAATCATTAATCAAGGGATCTTTTATCAAACATAACATGGTTAATGATGCATGAATTTTTCGACTCAAGGCATCTTCCACTTTGTTTTCTTTTCTGGAATGGTAATTGTTCACGAAATCATAAAACATTATACGTTCACGCCATCATTTCTACCTCATGTTTAATTTCTTCTGAGTGAATATATACCACTAGTAGAAATTAAATCTATAGCCACAGACCTATAGCCATGGTTTTATTAGTCAGTGGATATAAATTTCTAATTTCCACAGTTTAATTAAACCACCATTTCTATACTGTGTCTGTCAAATTTTTTCTTTATTTGGTATCAGGCTCATCCTCTCCAGATTCGCTACTCACCTCACAGTACTCTTCCCAACGACTTTTCCTCCTGACAAGTTCTCTTCCCCACCCTCTTCTCACCATGGCACCCTCCACTCTAAATAATTCTCCTCCCAAAAAAATTCTCCTCCCCTACCTCCCCTCACCAAAACACCCTCCTCCTCGATAACTTCTCCTTCCCAACATCTCCTCCCAGACAACTCCTCACAATTGTTCCATCATCTCTGAAAAAATATCACACCACAGTGACCTCATACCTGATGAACTCTCTCACAATGGTAGCCTTCTACCTGGATACCTCTCTCACCATGACACCCTCCTCTCTGACGACCTGTCAGCTTGGTTCCCTCTTCCCGAATGCTACCAATCAATGCATGTATTTTATACCATATTATTACATCACTGTTTTAATTTTAAGGTTGTATTGTGATTTTAATTTCATGAGATGGTTATTTAGATCTCCCTTTCTGTTGAATATATGTAATATGGGTTTTTAATATACACCTATGAATAATTTTGTTCTACCCATCAATGGTCTCTATTCCACTGGGGATGAATTAATTTTCACCTCCCATAGAATGATTAATTCTAAGAATAAAAGGAAATGATTAATTTCTGTATTATTGATAGAATATTCTCCATGTAATACCATCATGTGGAGGAATAGGGTAGATAAATATAGGAATTTTATCATGGTTTTAATATTTATAAACTTCATGATAATGCTTGGGTTATCTAAAATGAAATATTAGTAGTTGAAAAAACAATGGAAGGTTTTAATGATAACCATGATCCTAGAGGTTTAAATCATCTAATTTTATGTGACATATGTTATCCCTATGAGTGGAATATAATACTTATGGTTTATAAGATCCCTCTTGATAGGTGAATTCACTTTATGGTATATATAGTCCATCTCCATGATGTATAATTTAATTTTAATACCAAATTTATGTCCCTTAATATTGATTATCTTCAAATTATCTATTTTAATTTCATATTCATTACATCTATTCTTAGTGGAATGACCATGATATTATTTATGTGGTTTGTATGATATATCTATGAAATTTACATTCTATTTAGTTTAGGCCTTCCATGTAAATAAATATATAAAAAAATTCAGGATCTCTGAGATCTTTAATCTACCTCTTAAACCACAGGAGCACTCATTCATCATGTACTTTAGGGAGAAAAATATTTATGTATGATATAATATCATTATGATCATCATTATTTTTTTCCTGATATATGTTATCTACATGAATTATTATTATAAAATTCATTTGTGTAATGTGAATCATTGTGATAAAATCCACTTCAGTGTTGTAAGGGGAATCATTACCCTACAACTATTATTAAGTGGAAAACAACTATCATAGATATTTTCAATCTTGGTAGTAGATTTTTTATTATCATCACCATGAGGTTATTCTCTATCTCTCTCTCTCTCTCTCTTATATAATCCGTCAAGAGAGTTTTTTGATAGGTAAATGTAGGTGAATTTTCAATGGATTTCATTAAACAATATCCCAATGGGGGGATGATTATTAAGTGGATGGATCCAAGATAATTCTTCCTATGAAGTCCCTCCTAACCATGAGAAGGCCAAATACCATTATGTGGAAGAGTGTAATAATTGTCTTATATATATGGTATGAGGTTATTATACCACCACTACGACTATAATTGACAATTAAATGGTTGTAATAATATCCATTTAATTATGTGGTGGGGTTTCTCATATAATACTACAGAGTTAGTTTCTTCCTCAATGTTTATTTCTGTTTGCGCTTCAACTAGGTAATTATTTTTGTGAGACATATTTTTTTGGTGAATAGTTTACATGAGTAGGGGATTATTTATTGTGGAATGTTTTGTTTTACCTAAATTGGTGGCACGTTTAAGCTTATTGGAATGTTAGTTTATGATTCTATTAATAGATTTTATTTTGAGGTATTTTATTAATCTGATTTGGTAATTCTATTATTTTTTATCATAGACAAACATGAATATATAGAGATATGACCTGAGACCTATTAGGGGGTTCAGTGTGTAGGAATGGGGGGAGGGGTGTTGGGGGAGGGTGGTTTTCATGGAGGGGGGTGTCCGGGGTGGGGGAAAGGGGGCAGTGTGCATACGGTGTGGGGGTGTATGGGGAGGTGTGTCTAGGATGGGTAGTGTGTAGGTATGGGGGTAGGGGGTGTAGGGGAAATGTCCTAGAGGGGGTGGGAGTTGGTGCAGTAGTGTGCTGGGAGACGGTTTGTGGGGTTCAAGGGGAGGGGGCTGGGAGTGCTGGGTGAGAAGTTGGTCAAGGAGTGGTGTCTATGGAGGGTGTTGGGGGGAGTGTTCAGGGGGGTTTCTAGGGGGTATTCTACAGAGGGGGGTAGGGGTGAAGGGAATGGGGTTGTTCATGAGGGGTTGGGGAGAGTTCCTAAGGGTGTGGGGGTGTAGGGGTGGGGGCGGGTGTTCGGGGAGGGGGGGGGGTTGTTCAGGAGAGGTGTCTCCGGGGTGGGTGTTGGGGGTAGTGTGTTGGGGGTGTGGGAGTGCTGGGGGAGGGGGAAGGGGCTATGGCAGTGTAGGGGCTATCCAGTGGGGCTTTTTTTATTGAGGGGGTAGGGGTCCTATCCAGGATAAGGGGATGGGAGGTGGGGAGACATGGAGCAGGGGGTGTAGGGTTGTGGGTGTCTAGTGGAGGGGTCTCTGGGTTGGTGGGGGGGATAGGGGTTCCTGGGGAAGGGTTTGTCTTAAAGGGGGGTGAAGGGTGATGGGGAAGCAGTGTGCAGGGGGTAGGGAGGCTGCAAGGGGAGTGGGGTGCAGGGGGAGGGGGGATGTCTAGGGGGTGTCAAGAAGGGATGGGGTGTTTGGGGGGGAGGGGTGTCAAGAGGGGGTTTACATATGATATTTATTTAAAAAAAATATTTGTTCATTTTTCAAACATCTAGGTCTTAATGTGGATGTTGTAAGTAAACCAAAATAATCTTATGTGCTCATAGAAAGGTGTGATTATTAATGATTTTTTATAATTTGTAACATTTCTGGATTCCATTAACAATAATATTTGTTATGATTTTTAATGACATGTTATTTATGGTTACATATTTTCTTATGAAAAAATACATATAATGTGAAGAAATATTGTTTATTATTTATTTAATGTATGTTTATATTCCTCAGAATGTATAGATACTTGATTTACAACATTGATCGGTTAATTGATGAATTTTAAAAGGAGTTATGATATTTATTGGAATTTTCATTCACTAATAATTCATATGGAGGATTTCTTCGATACACGGGTTTTGATTGTGTTGGAAGACCATGAGTAACTCATGAGGAAATGAGTTATCATGTCACTAAACATGGTTTCCAGAATAATTACCATGTCTGGTATCACAATGTTGAGAAAGCTAAAATGGTGGCTGAAATCGATTCTGAAGAAATGACTGGTAAAAAAAATATTATTTGTGATATGTTTCATTTTTTATCTGAATCCAGATCCTCATGTAGACTAGTGCAAGAAGAAATGTATATCAGAACAAAGTATTCTTCTTTTAATATGGATGATGGAATTGAATGAGTTAGAAATAAAATGGAAGCTGAAAATACCCTAGTATATCAGGCATGTGAAAAAATGAGCATAATTAAATTTTTAAGGTGATTATATCATGGGAAAACAACATATATATTTAGTATAACTGCAGTTAACTACCTCTTTACATTTATTAAGCAATTAATGCCCGATGATGCCTGTATTACAAATAATTATTACATGGAATCAATTTTCATTGACAGATTTGGATTTTTATCTATTAATATTTATTCTTTCCCAAAAGATCTTTGTCTATTATGGAAGGAAAATACAGAGTTCTTTCAGTGAAAATAGTGTGGCACATCAAGGTGGATGAGTAATAAAGACAGAATGCAACCTCTCATACCCCATAAAGTGATGTGGAACTTCCCATTAATTCTCAGGATTCAAAAATATTTTATTTCAGAACAAATGGAAAAGAATATTATATGTAATGAAGATGAATTATAGAAAAATAATGATAAAATATTACATCCTGCATATGGTTTGGCATAGATGAATTTTGATTGGTTACATCTTGATTTTGTTTCTGACACACAAAATGTAAGAATGGGATTATCCTGTAATGGTTTTAACACATTTTTTCAAATTCATACTCCACACAGTACTGGTCCTGTTTTCATTCAGATTTAAAACTTTCCTTCATGAATTTGTATGATGAAGCCATTTTTTATAATGAGTATATTGAAATTTGGACCTAGTGCTCCTAGAAAATATATTGATATATACTTGCAACAATTAATAGGAGAGTTATAGTAGCTTTGGATTATAGGTGCACAAGCGTACGATGCATTCAAGCATTTTCAGTTTATGTTTTTTCACAAGTTTATTATGGACGATAAATGATTTACCTGCCTACGGAATGATGAGTGGTTGGAGTATTAAAGGGAAATTATACTGCTCTATTTTTATAAAAAATACATGTTTTCAAATATTAATGTTTCGATGAAAATTCATCTTTATAGGGCATCTTCGATTTCTACTGATGGATCATCCTTACAGGAAAAAGAGAAATAATTTGATATTGTCGTCAAGATATATGAGACACCTTAACAAATGACAGGAAATGATATTGTTAAAAAATGTGAATATTTGAATTAGTTTCTTGACCAAGGTCAATAAAATATCACAAAATAAAAACATGTTAATTCAAATTCCAATAGAAATTGTGGAAAGAAAATAATATTTATTGTGTTTTTATATTGGTCATCGAATTTATTGCGTCATCGTTTGGATGTAATGAATATAAAAAAACATTTGTGAGATGTTACGTGAAACTATTTTAAATGTCAAAGGAAAAAACAAAAGATGACATTCAGTCTCATAGTGATTTGATGGATTGGGGTATAAGAGAAAAACTTCATCCGGAGTTAATTGGTCATAATACGTTGAAAATCCCTATTGCATGTTATTCTTCGAAAAATGTGGAAAAACAATTTCTTTAGGTCTTGGAATGTTTGATGGTTCTACATGGTTATTCATGTAATATTTCAAAAAGGGTGAATACAGAAGATTTGATACTAAAATCTCTTAAAACCCATTAATACTATGTCTTGATACATGAGATGATTCGTATTTACATTATCCATTTACTTTCACATAGTGTTAGAGTTTTTGTGATTAAGATTTTTCATTTTAATCAATGCCTTTGTTCCAAAATACTGAGCGGAAGTTTTTTTCAAAAATTGCAGAGAGATGCTCTAATTAATCTTTGTGACTTTGAGAAACTCTTCCCATCATCATTTTTCACAAGTATGTTAGATATGAATGTGCACCTTTCCACAAAAGTTTTATTTGGTCCTCCTGTTTCGAGTTGGTGGATGTATCCTATAGTAAGAATGACGTTTAAATAGAAATATTTTGTGATAAATAAATGTCTCCCTGAAGGATCTATTGTGAAATGTTATTTAGCACAAGAATGCATGGATTTATGTTCAACATAATTGGCTAACGTCAGTATGAGGTATAATCGACTAATAAGAACTGAAGATGAGAAATACGATCCCATTGATCATGAATTTACTTCCCTACCCCAAACAGGGGGATATATAGATTGTACATGTTGTTTACTTTAATAAGGGAAGAGTGGTAAATAGCTCATTATACAATATTATTCAACTATGGTGCGCTTTATGATTATATCAAGTAAAATAAAAAATATTATTTTTTCCATTATGTAATTTCTTCATATCTTCTGACATTTTTAATCATTAATATTTGTAGAAAACAATAAAAAATTTTAAAAAAGGCATCGCTCTCTATCTATTAAGAGGGAGGAATTTTTTCATTGCAATTAATTTTCTATCTGCTTAATGTCAAAGGTAATATATATTTTTCTTCTCAAAACATAATCACATGTTTCTGATTAATATTCAATGTTTTTATCTTTTAGGTTTTTAAATTTCCAATCAATGAAGTATCATATGAATTAAGTGCATTTCATTTTTTTTCAAATGATGTGGTACATGATTATAAAGAAATGGTTTTCAATGGATTTAAATTTGTAATAAATTGCTATGAAAAAAATGTCAATAATGTGTGGTAGTGTCATGATATGTTCCACAACATATTGTTATGCGAGTGCATCGGATAGACAACCTCAATTAGAAAATATATCAAATTATTTTGTTGTTGATAATATAATTTTATTAGTTTACTATGAACATGATCGTGTCGCAATGATGAAATATAAGTATTTTGATTCAATAACATGATAAAGAAATCATATTGATAGCTTTGGATTTTGAGTTTTTGATATGAATCACTAGCTTCACACTAATGAACATTGTATTCTTGTGTCATAGTTTGGACAAGTGATTTATGTAACTGACCCATTACAACAACAATTTGGTGTTATTGTTGAGGTCATTCCTCGATATATTTTTCGTGAAGACATGGATGAAAATGATGATGTGGTTAAACCTTTCGGTATTAATTCAAAATTTTCATTTGATGAAAAAAATGTGACTCAATCGATAGAACGTATTATGAATCACAAATTATCACTGAGCACACATAACATTGACACATTTGTATGTATTTACCTAACATTATCGTAATATTGTAATCCTTTTTTTAAACATCCAAACATGATATCAAAATAACTACTATATTTTATTCAATTTTTGAATATAAAAATATTTATAGTCTGACCAATTTATGCTTAACCACAT
Organism: Viscum album; assembly: GCA_963277665.1. Taxonomy (NCBI): domain Eukaryota; kingdom Viridiplantae; phylum Streptophyta; class Magnoliopsida; order Santalales; family Viscaceae; genus Viscum; species Viscum album. The sequence continues at coordinate 445,365,799 of OY728157.1, read as the reverse complement.
CTATAGTAATTCTTATACATAGAAAAGTCTTGATATTATATCAATATTAATATCAGATTGAAAATGTATCTCATTGTTTATGATAAAATTTTATTATTTAACAATATTCATTATTTCTATTTATTTGAGAATATTATTTTAAATTACCATGTCAAAATATATGAATATGATGATATAAAATAAATAGAAAAATACAACGAAATGAACAACATATGTCCAATTTTTCCCACACAATAAGTACAATTTATATTTGAATATTATGTTATTTCATATTACTTAAAATTTTATTATTAATTTTATTTTTCCATATAGGTTATTTTAGGAAACATCACTGAGGAGATGGTTGGATTATACTACCGAGGATATTAGTATCGTGGGGGGTATTGATTCTATAGTATTGCCTACTACTATGCCGCTTAAGTCACCCAAAGGTCATCCTCCCATAATTAATCCTCCATATTATATATACCTACCTTTTCCATATCCCTTTCTTCACGTACCCACATTAGATGGTAGTTCTCAAACTCCCAACCCCCCTAATTTTCCATTCCCACCATCCACTGTATAGGTGAGTGCGCCCCCATATATCTCACTACCATACCCATATCTATACACAACCTTATATATACACAATTACCCATTTACTGTACAAAGTACTCCTACTATAGAAATCCCACCTACAATAGTGGCTACTCCCCCTCTAGACGCATCACTTCAAGGGTTCACAGACCCTCCTTCTACTGGTATCTATTTAAATATTACAGTTAGTTAATAATGATATATTCATATATATTATAATCCTTTATTACTTTTTTTCATGATTAGATCCATTCTCCACCAAACGAATAGGCCACACAAAAATTTGAGAGGTTAATAATCAACACACGCAAATCATGGTGGAATACATTGAGGACAAAGTTATAATTAAAAAAATGGTATGGAATCAAAAAGAGTTATCAGATCATTTTCTAGACACAAAAATAACATTATGGTTTAACCAATAAGTTAGAGGGATGTTGGAGAACAAATAAATGAAAATGCATGGGAAGAGATCTGTGTATATAATTTTAATCACCTTATATATATATATATATTAATTTATAATATTTTCATAATAAATATTTTGTCTATTGTAGCTCTAATATAATTTTTCTGATAGGAAAAATTCCAAGGCTCTATGTTTAATGGATTTTTGTGAAATGTGAGGAGCGTACATGGATTAATTATATCTTGCTTGAAAAATGATAGTTGGTATGAAGCATGAAGACATACCAGTGATTTATGATTGTCCAATATCATGATAAAAATATATGATACGATATTATAAAAGTACAAAGATTATTGTATTTGTTAAATTTATATATATATATATATATATTCATTTATTTATTAAAAAATAAGTTTTATTTAGGTTAATGAAATTATATAATTATTTTTTTATTATAGAAATCAGATATAAATAAAAGAAATTAGAGTGGAATGAAACATTTTTATACTCATGGACACACTTCACTCCTAGATCTTGAGCAAACATAGGTAATTTATTATTTAAAATATTTATCTTTTTAAGTGTAATTTTTTTGTCAAAAAATTTGGATTTATTTCATTATTGTTTCCATAGAAAAGTATTGAATATCGAGGGTCACATTTCTCCCTCTACTTTTTTTTATACACATCGAAAAAAGAAAGATGGTATTGTGCCAAACACTGATACCGAGAAGGCAATTACAAGAATATTTCAATTTTTTTATTTTTGACTGAATTTAATTTTTATATTATTTTATAAGTTTAAAATATGTTATATATAAATCAATAGACTGCTTTAGAGGCATTAAATGAAAAATAACCTCACAATTTAGGAAGAAATGATCATCTCCACTAGGTATTAGGGGATAGGAGTCAGAGAATAGTGTCTTATCGACCTCAGAAGAAGATTATACAATCTTGATACTGGTCTACAATTAATGTTTCTTCAATTACAAGTACTGGTTTGTTCACAGTGGAACAGATGAATTCTGTAATCAAAGAAGCAACTCATAAATCCGAATATTGATATTTGAAAATATGATAGATGTTTTGTCTGTCATTTCGTCTACATTTTCAACAGAAGCAGAAGCAGCAGTTGATGCATGTTTTTTGTTTATGAGTTATGCTAATGTAGATTATTTTTCGAAATATGGAGAATGAGGCGGAGCTGTAGACAGAGTCGGTCCCACTATCGGTGTTATTACTAATAATAATGTCAATGATGATAATATTGGTGTGACAGGTTATGATGGTGTTTATGTAGGAGGCATGGATGGAGGTTATAAAGAATGTTATGACATTAATATTTAGACTCAATATCGATGTGGATTTTGTTTTTATTTTTAATATGTGTAATTTTATTATATAGTGAGGTTTTATTATTGCAATACTTAATTTTATTGTGGTGTTTCGGGTTGTTTCTACATATATTGAATTATTCTTTTATGAAATATGTTTTCTTATGTTTTTTTTGTTGTGGTGTTTCGGGTTGTTTCTTATGCATTATTAGTTTAGTTTTGTTATTACTATATTGAATTGTATCCCCCATAGATGTATCCATCATACTTGTTCAATGAAGCATATCCAAGGCATCCCATCTATCTCCTCTAGCACACCTCTGACAGTATGTAGTCCAACATTCCATTTTTCACATGAGGCGGCCACTCTATTAGTTTTACGGATCATATTATTAGTTTGATGACTTGTACTGGTATGCAGGATTGTGATGCATGCTATACAGAGAACCAAGAAGAAAACATAGACTTTGCAATTGATTTTCTCCCATGACATGCAACCAAGATTAATGTGAATAAAAAATTCCCGAGTTAGTTGTTATTTTATACCATTTTTTAAGACATTAGTAACCTTTTGATGTGTTTTTAATCAACGTGACTTTTTATAAATCATGCTTTCTGAATTTATGATTTTGAGTCTACTCTTGACTGTGAAATATTCAATCTTCTTGACATTGGTATATATCATGGTTGGATAGTTGTTCCCTAGGTATGCAATTTTGAATATTGTAAATTTATATTTTGTTTATGAAAAATGATACATTATATGAATACCTTCATCATATTTATTTATTTGAAAAATATGAATTTTTTATAAAGAAATAATTTGAATATGAATAGAAAATGGATATAATCACATCGTATAAAAAAAGAGTATGAGTATACGAAATGAATGTATCTAGAAAAGTGGTAGATGACCTACAATTTATTAGACAATGAACTGAATAATAGATAATTCCATTTTCTTATTATTCCACCCTTATCCACTATATAATCTAGGTGTTACATGACTTCACTCTGTTTCCTATTATTCATTAATGAATTGAGAGTGTACATTCTTTGATAAGGATATCTGCACCCCGCTTGAACTAATTTCCTATATCAATTTTTCCATTCCCAAAAAAAACATATATGTATTGACTAAAAACATCAATTTAATTCCATCAGATTCATCCTGTAATAATGGATATCATACGTTCTTTTCCCACAATTAAATCAATTGGTTGGATCAAATACAATAGATTACATTGAGGAACTCTTAATTTGACCCTTACAATATCTTTCCTGACACATCTGATAATCATTCAACATCCTAATATTGTATGTGTCTCCCATTTTAATGATAGAAAACTCAACCTTGGGTCTTATATAGAGTTGAATTAATCATTCTACCTATCCAAATATATACCCTTATTTATTACCAATTCATTGCACAACACATTTGGCTACGATATCATATCCAATATCCCTACCTATAGCTTGATATTCGGATGGTGGAATATATACAAAATACGAGCCTTTTGGGTCTTGATTGTATCTAGAAATTGGTAAAATCATAGACTATCTATTAAAAAAGAATATTTCCCAAATTCATTTCAATGTCTCTTTCGCATCTCCAAAAACACATCGTAATAATCCAAATTCATCATGTTAGTAATTTATTTTTCATGGAAAACCACCCTGAATGTTTTCTATGATTGATCATCCAATATTCCATCTTGATTAATTGTATTCCACCATAAAATGGTTTATTAATGGAAAATGGTGGTCACTAGAAGCACTCTCTCATCCATAGATGTCTCGACCTGAGAAAAAATTCACTTGTTGTTTTCTATCCAATCATATGCATCCTACATACCCATATTACATAGAAAGGGTTTTGTATATGGGAGATTGATCACCTGATTATGTCTGGTAATGGTATTTTAAATTTTTCAACCTTGAATGATAACAATTTAATAAAATCCAAAGTAAACTGGCCTTGCAGCATGAGTCACTATAGACTATATTGGGGGGGGGAGGGGCATGGGTGGGGTGTGTAGGGGGAAGGGGGTGTGCAAGGGGGCAGGGGGAGGGGGAAGGGGGCAGGGGGAGGGGAAAGGGGTTGGGGGTATACAAGGTGGGGGGGGGGGGGGGTAGGGGTGTGTGCATGGGGAAAGGGGGTGTGCAAGGGGGAAGGGGGAAGGGAGAGGGAGTGTATTCCAGGTTGAGGGAGGGGGTGTGAATTAGTGGTTTCTTCTATAGAAATTCATTTTCTATCAAATTAAAACACTAAAACTAGTTATGATTACACACCTAATTAAGGTTTCATCCACCATAGGATAATATTTAATCTTACTCAATAAAATACATGCAAGAGGTCCACATAATGTTCTTAAATATTTTATTCAATACAGGCCTTTCAAAATATCGAATAACTTCTTCAAGAATTTTCAAATCAATTTAATAAAATAAAATTCAAGAATGGTATGTATGGAATCTAATATATTCACATAATTGTTTATATGTTATATTACTTTAAATTATATTTAATAACAATTTTTAGGTATGTCAATTTTTCTTTCTTGAATTTAGGGGTAGCATGAAACCTTTGTATTTAAAGTTGATTTTTTGAATTATGAAAAGTGCATGATAGGCAGTGCCTGTGGATGTCTAGGGGTGTCCAGGGGGTGTCCATGGGGTATCCAGGGGGTGTGTACGGGTTGTGCAGGGGGTGTTTGGTGGTTGTGGGGGGGGGGGGGTCTTCGGGGGGGGGGGGTCTTCGGGGGGGGGGGGTGTCCATGTTGTGTCGAGCTTTCCTTGTCAAGTGTACATCGAAAATGTTACTGCTTATACATTTTAATTACTTCTGTGTGATTTTTTTTAAGAAATGTTATACTACTGAGAAACATATTGAATTTGAACTCCATCATGGTGGAGGTGTCACATGAAAAATTGATCTCCCTAGTTGCTGAATGCATAATCAATTCAAAGAGTAATGTCAATGTAATTTCCCTATTTTTGTCTTCTTTATGGATTTTACTTTTCGATCATCTGATGATTTTGATTACATTTATTGGCATGTGGGATATGTATTCATTCTATGTAGAGAACCAACAACAAAACATAGACCATTCTTTTTCATGTGAGAATATAATAATGATCTTCTTGTGTGTGGCTTGACTCCATTGAGGTAGAGTCCCTCTCCATGACTCTTTAATTCAATAATTTTTTTATATTGATTTTAGTTTCCTTCTTAATTATAATTGTTGTATAAAATTGCAATTATTTATCATGTTTTAGATAAAATAATTTTTTCATTCGATAAACACGTCATGGTTTTGTAATAAAACCCCTCCAATGGAGGTTTACTATCAGCCGAAACAAACTATCGTAGTTAATTCTTATATATATTGTTTAACATTATTGAATTTATGTTTCTGTAAGAACCGAGTTGAAGTAATAAACCACTGTGGGGGGGGGGTGAATCAGTGGTACCCCTTTTTCTTCTTTTATGTTCCCTTAAATAGAACAACCATTGTCTCCTGTTAAAGATATACTTCCCTACTGAGAAACAAACAAACACACATCCAACAGAACACAACAATTTACAAGGTTCACTATTCATTAAGAATTGATACATCCTCGGTATGGTTGGAAACAATCCATCACCATAAAATCCACTAAGAAAACAATCCTTGGATTACAATGAGTAGGATATACCCTTACACTCGTGAAGCACTGTGAAACAATCACTCCAGTGCGTGTGCACCCTCTTAGAACAATAGGGAAAAGTTTTGTTTCTTGTAACATCTTATGTTACCTGCACATCCTTTCAAAAACACATGTGTAAGCATGTTCAACACAAATCTTCACTTCCGTACCCAAAAGAAATTCAAGGACTCCTTGGACTTGAGATAGATCAATTACAGTCCGAACTTCCCATTCTGAATCTCCACTCTGAATTTTCCCAATCGAATTCTTCAATCCGAATCTTCCAATGTCTGAGAAACTCAATACAGTGATAGTCAGTACTAATTTTCCATTCCAAATATCCACTTATAATTCTTCACTCTGAATTCTTCACTGTGAATTCCACTTTCACTCCGATTCTTCAATCTATGTTTTCTTTAATCCGAGAAACTCAATACAATGTCAACCAGTATCAAATTCTAGTTTCAATTGAAACTACAATGAAAACTATGTCGGCCACACACTTATTTCTGTCTCTAGATTATCATATCATATCTCAATATAGCATCATCTATCATTACTTAGAACTATGATCTCATTTTATAAGTTCTCCAATGTGTGCTTAGGCGGGAAACCGAAATATTTTACTAGTAACTCAGATTCACCCAAATCATAATTTCTCTTGAAATCACTGAGTAATTAAGACTTTGCCAAAGCATCTAGAATCTTCTCTAATCTTCTTCCACTTCTCTTGATTTATAACATTGGCCTTTTCTGGATCCGACTTTGTTACACAAGTTTCTCGGTATCACATTCTCAGATCCTTTCATCTTCCTTCTCGGCATCATATTCTCAGATCCACCCTTCCTGATTCTCGACATCACTTTCTCAGATCCATCCTTCTTGATTCATCGGCATCACTTCAATTCTCAGCATGACTCTTCACTGCTTCTTCGATATGACACCATTTCAAATCTTGGTATGTCTCTTCATCACTTCTTAGCAAGGCTTTTCATTTCTTCCTCGATATAAAAAATTCCACATTCTCAGTATGACTACTCATTATTCATCGATACCGAAGATTTTTATTTCTTGGTATGACTCCTCTGGATCTCGATACGACTTCACCAGTTCTCGGTACGACTTCAGGTTCTCGGAACGTCTTCACCAATTCTTGGCATGACTCCGCACTTCTGGCTATGAAATTCAGGTTTATGAAGTATACTCCGAACAGCATCCCTCCGAAAATTTGACTCAGCAGGTCAACTATGAACTTCTCGCTAAGAAATTATTCTTCATCCAGTTGACTCTGAACATCCTGCTACAAACATCTGACTCAAAAAGTAAACTCCGCAAATTCTGTTCCAAAAGTATACTCCACACTTCTGGCTCCGAAATTCTGACACTGGAAGTCAACTCCGCATATGCTTTTCAGGAAGTAGACTCTGAACTTCTGGTTCTCAAAGGGACTGCACCGATTCTAGGTACGAATTCTCGAAATAAATTTTTCTTGAATCGTGAGTACTTGAATATACTCACAAACATAGAGTTACAAAAAAGAAAAGCATCATCACAATTAAATTTCCTGGTTCCGAACATCTCAGCTTCCCAACACCGAATTCCAGATTCTGAATTTCAGACTCCGAATTCTAGACTCCAAATTCTGTGAACACCATGTTCTAAATGTTCAATGTTCTTGGTTTCGAATCTTCAATCTTCCAGCTTCCGAATTCATAGAAATTCAATAAGACATTCCTTTATGAAAACATCCTCAAGGTCAAAAATAGACAATCCATGCGAACTATATCTTCCTTAAGGTTGGTCCTAACAATCTCCCCCATTGGATTTTGTTGTCAACCAAGTTTTCCAAAATCACCAAACTTTGTAACCTCAAGCGATGGATTACTTATCAATAATTCTAAGCCTACGTGAGCTAACTCATTGTAGGAAACAAGAATCATTTTCAACAAAACCATGATGTCCATATGTAGTGAAAAATAAATCTACAACTTCATACATCTTCATCTTCATACATCCTGTAAACAACTTCAAGTTCATTCCTACAACCACTCCAACAAGCAGTTAGAATAGTTCACATACACAAGAAGTGCTGAGTTCACAGCATACCCTCAACACTTTCATTGAACAATAGATTTATGATACAAACAATTTCACCCCCATGAAAAAACAATCCAAAGGTAAGAAGGGAGATTAGATGGAATAACATACCTTATCCTTGAAGATAATAAGGTTGGACACCCATGTTCAACCTCAATATTGAGAATGATTCCTTCGGCAAGGGTTTCATGAAAATATCAGCAACTTGTTCAGTAGATTAAACATATTCAAGTTCCAGTTCATTCTTTTCTACATGATCATTGATGATATGATATTTGATGTGAATATACTTCGATCGAGAATGTTGGACTGGATTTTGGTTAAGAATAATTGTGCTTTGATTATCACAGCCCAAGAGCAAGGGTAACTTCACTTCAACTAACAAATCATCCATCTATGTTTTTATACAGATAAGTTGAGTAGCAGTGATGGATGCAGCAACATATCCATATTTAGATGTACTGAGTGTTACAGAATTCTATTTCTTCGAGTGCCAGCCAACACAACTTCTTCACATAAAGAACACTCCACCTGATGTGGATCTTCTATCATCAACATTTCCTCCCCAATCTGCATCTCAATAGTAAAACAAATCAATGTTATTTGAACCACTATACTTGATTCCAAACTCTAATGTGCCTTTTATGTATCTGAGAATCCTTTTTCCAGCATCAAGATGTGATTCATTAGAAGAAATCTGGAATCGTGCACATAAGGTAACAACAAAAGCAATATCTGGTCTTGATGCAGTTAGGTATAACAAAATTCTAATCAGCTTTCAATATTCGTTCTGATCAACTTATTTTCCTTCATCATCTTTGCTCAGCTTTGTTCCCAATGAGATATGAGCTGATACAAGTTTTGAGTTTTCTATCCCAAACTTCTTAAGAAGTTCCTTAAAATATTTTTCTTGGGGGGGAAATTAATTCTTTCTATTGCAAAATTTGTAACCCATGAATGTATCTCATTTCACCCAACATGGACATCTCAAATATATTCTTCATTTCTTCCGTAAACCATCCACACCTTCTTTCATCATTCCGAGAAAAAATAATGTCGTCAACATAGACAATCACAATGAGAGAACGATCTTGGCTTTCCTTGATGTACATATTGTGGTCAACCCTCCCTTTCTTGAAGTTCATCTCCTTTAAGCAAGTGTCAAGTTTGGATTACCATGCTCTAGGACCTTGCTTTAGCCCATACAAGTCTTTCTTCATCCTGCACACATAACTTTAATTCTTCCCAATAATAAAGCCACATGGTTTCTCAATATAAACTTCTTCTTTGAGATCACCATTATGTAATGCGGATTTATCATCCATTTGAATTATTTTGTAGCCTCGTTGTGCAGAATTAGAAAGAATGATTTAGATTGTTTCTAATCTGGCTACCGGAGCAAAAGATTCTTCAAAGTCAATTCCTTCAATACGAGAGTAGCCTTTGAAAACCAATATTTCTTTATTTCTAATAACTTTACCATCTTCATTCAACTTGTTCTGGAAGACCCATTTGGTGCCAACAATGTTCTTAATTTCATCCTTGGGTATGAGTTCCCATGTGTCATTCTTTTCAATCTGATCCAATTCTTCATTCATGGCATGAACCCATTCCGGATGCTCAAAATCTTTTTTAACATCATTTGGTTAAACTTTGGAATACAAGGAAGTATGTGATATAGAATTAATTTTTCTTCTTGTTTGAACCGTGTGATGTTGATCACTAATAATATTTTGAGTTTGCACTTGTTTCATCAGACTTGGATAAGTTTTTCATGTGCCTTCTTAATCATTTGATATGGATTAATCTGATTCATCATCTTGATTAGGATTACAATTCATTACATCCTTATTAGAATCATTAACTTCATATTCCTCTTATTCCTTGTCTGTCTGGATATGATTATATTTTCCTAGAGTTTCAATGAATTTTACATCAATTGCATCCACAATTCTTCATGTTTTTTTGTTAAAGAATCTATAACCTCTTGCTTCTGGTGCATATCCCAAAATAATTCCATCTTCTCCTTTATGCTCAAATTTTCCACTACATCCACATTTTTCTTTATAATGCTTGGGATCCCAAAAACATTAGCATGCTTCATACTTAGAGTAATTCCATAAAAAAGTTCATATGAAGTCTTGTTTTATTGAGGCCTGTAGAAACATCGATTTTGAATATAAACAGTTGTACTTGTAGATTTCCTCTAAAAGTAATGAGTAAGGACATGTTCAAGAAACATGGTTCTTCCCATTTCACCCAAGCTTCTGTTCTTCTTTTCCGAAACCCCATTTTTTTGAGTTGTACATGGAGCATTATATACATGCTAAATCCAATGTTTCTCAAGATAGTCTTCAAATTCTTCAAATCTATACTCACCACCATTATCTGTCCTCAACTTCTTCACAAAGTACTCACATTCTTTCTCAGCTTTCCTTCTGATTCTTTTAAACATTTTTAGGGCATCTGACTTGTACTTCATAAACATAACACGTGTAATGCGAGTAAAATCGTCAATGAATGTAATAAAGTACTTCTCTTCATTTTTTGATTTTCTGCTCACCGGACCACATATATAAGAATGTATTAGTTCAAGGGGTTTTTTAGAACAAATGTCAACCTTCTTATGCACAACTCTTGTAATCTTTCCTTTCTGAAAGGTACTGCAACACCAATCTCTTCTTCTTGGAAATTCTGGAATATCTCGAACTGTACCTTTGAGATAACTTGCACATATTTCTCTGACACATGTGTCCAAGTATTCTATGCCACAACTGATTTTCTTCTACTTTGCGCATGTAACAAGAGTTTTTTGAATTACAATCCTGAAACAGATTTCCATTTGATTTTTTTCCTCTTGTAACAATCTCCCTATCTTCTTCACTTTTCACAACAAATCCATCTTCCTTGAAGATAAATTTGTTACCGTCATCAAATAATTGTTATACACTTAGTATGTTGTTCATTATCCCATCAACATACACAGTTTTCTTGGACTTCAAATTTTCCTTCCCATTGATGGCTGATCCAACACCTTTGATTTTTAAAGATTCATCATTGACAATTGTCACAATGCCTTCTCTAAACTTTTTCACATTCATTAGAAACTTCGTGTTTTTTTATATGTAAATAACACCCACTATCAAGTATCTATGTTCGTTCTTCCTTTGTAACTTTTAGAGCAGTTTCAACAAAAAGAGTTTTTTCTTCATTCACTTCTTTCTTCACCTCCAGCTTCTGAAAATTAAGAACGTTTTGTTGAGATGGTAACATCACAAGACATCCTTTTTCAAAGTGTCCAGGTTGTTCAAACCATTCACAAATGGTCTCCAGAGGCTGGAACGTATTTTCTGTCTTGACTTTATTCTTCTCAACTTTCTTCAAGAAAACCTTCTCACTCTTCTTCCATTGAGGAGATTGACTCTCCCTCAATCTACGCCTTTTATAACTCATGGGGTGATGGTAATAATTTTGATTGAACCAACACATATTTGTTGTATGCCCGAATCCACCACAATACCAACAGTACGCATAGAATGAGTACCTTACTCTAAAGATTTTGAACTGATACTTCTTTGTTGGTCTTTCTTCAGCCCCACCAACCATTATTTTGTTAGCAAGATTTCTCTGCTAGAATTATGCCTTCTCTAATTTTTCTTATTTTCACCAGTGTTCAAATTAGGTTTCCTTGAAAATTCAGAGTTCCCAGTAACGTTGGTCTTGGCCACATAAGTGACATTCTCATCTTTCATCTTCACAAAAACCACCTTATTCTTCAATTGAATTTTCTCAGAATGTGCTGGTTGAGAGTCTTCACCAACATCATTAGTTGAGTTTTGAAAACAAATGTTTTTTATTCATCTTTAGAGAGCTTCTTTTGAATGAGTTTTAATTATTCCTCTTTTTCCATCAGCTCAACTCTCATGTGCTCATTTCGATTTTTCCCACCTTGAAGAGAATTCATCAAGTCTTCAAGATCTTTCTCAAGATCTTCTTTATCATTGGCTTGATTGGATGCTAAGAAACATTCATCTTCCAAATTTTTGTTAATCTTCTCCTTCCTTCTGGTATTTCTTTAACATTCCTTCAATTCTTCTTTCAGATGCATATCTAGCTGAGTTTCTTCTTCTTCCAAGGTGCTTCTTCTGAAATCCTCATCATTCATTGTTGCAACAAAAGTATTCTCAGCACCATGCTCAACTTATTTTTCAGATTCATCATCACTTTCTTCATCTTTCTCATTTATGGATAGGAAGATTTTTCTCATGGATTTGAAAAACTTCTTTTCTTTCCCTATAATTCCTTTACCACCCTACTTCTTTCATAACATTCTTGGATTTCTTTCTTCTTCATCACTATCTCCATCATTCTCCCTTCGAGGACAGTTAGCTGCAAAGTGAACAATGCCTCCACATTCAAAGCACTTCAAGGGAAGTTTTCTCTTGTATTTCCATGTGCCTCTTTAAACATTTTTTTTGAAAACAAGGATAAAATATTGTAAAGATTTTTACATACCTCGCTTTCAAAGTTAGAGTCACCACCGTCTTCTTCAATAAATATCTTCTTAGACTTATCCTTATTCATTTCTTTGAAAGATAATTCTCTATCAACATTTTTCTTGGTCTTCATATCCTTTTCCCTTCTCATCTCATAAGTAATGAATGTGCTATGAAAATCATCAAGAGATAGAGTCTCTGAGTCTCTGTCTTCTAATGAAGATACCTTCGCATCAAATTTATCAGGAAGAGTACTCATGATTTTTTCCACCACAATATAGTCTTTCAGCTCCTCACCGAGACATCTGATGGTATTAACAATATCTTTTACCCTGGCGAAGAAATCCCAAAAAGATTCATGCTCTCCCATATTCAAGTCTTCATACATGAATCTCTAGATTTGATGTATTGTCATCTTGAATTTTGTATTGCCTTCGTATATGTTTTTCAGTTTGTCCCACATACCTTTGATGTGGCCACTCCTTTGACTCTCATGAATTCACTTTCACAAAGTGAATACAATATAGCATTCTTGCATCTTCCATCATTCTCAAGATACTTCTTGTCAACAGGTGTTAGTTGAACATTATCTTCAATGGGGGGAAACCCAACTGTTGTAGCTTCAAGAACATCATAACTAATAGACATGAAATACAGTAGCATTCTATCCTTCCAGATGTGATAGTTCTTCCAATCAAATATCGGAATGCCTTTAATGTTCACATAATTCAGATTCTCCATCTGCAAGGAAAACAAAGGCAACCACCCTCTAACACCACTTGTAAGGACCCAGTTGGAGTAATGAACCACTGATAGAGGGGTGAATCAGTGGTACCCCCTTTTCTTCTTTTATGTTCCCTTAAAGAGAACAACCTTTGTATCATGTTAAAGATATACTTCCCTGCTGAGAAACAAACAAACACACATCCAATGGAATACAACAATTTACAAGGTTCCCTATTCAAGAAGTATATATATGTCCTTGGTATGATTGGAAACAATCCCTCACCATACAATCCACTAAGAAAAAAATACTCGGATTACAACGAGTATGATATACCCTTACACTCGTGAAGCACTGTGAAACAATCACTCCAGTGCTTGTGCACCCTTTTAGCACAATAGGGAAAAGTCTTTTTTCTTGTAACAACTTATGTTACCTGAAATTCCATTCAAAAAATCAAATGTAAGAAATTTCCGAAAAAATAATCACTTCCTTACCCATAAGAAAGGCATGGACTCCTTGGACTTGTGATAGATCAATTACAGCCCGGACGTCCCATTCTGAATCTCCACTCCGAATTTTCCCAATCCTATTCTTCAATCCAAATCTCCCTCAGTCTGAGAAACTCAATACTTTGATAGCCAGTACTGATTCCCCATTCCGAATATCCACTCCGAATTCTTTACTCTGAAATCTTCACTCTAAATTCCACTTTCAATCCGATTAATCAATCTGAGTTTTCTTTAATTCGATAAACACAATACGGTGTCAACCTGTATCAAATTATCATTTCAATTGAAACTACAATGAAAAATCAGTCTTCCACACACTTCTTTCTCTCTATAGATTATCTGATATTCTCTCACTACAGCATTATCAATCATTACATAGAACTCTGATCTCCTTTTAAAGGTTCTCTAAAGTGTACTTAGGCGGGAAACCAAAATATTTTCCCACTCAATCAAAATCACGAAAATCTTAATTTCTCCAGAAATCTCAGAGTAATTAAGACATTGTAAATGCTTCTAGATTATTCATGAATCTTATTCCACTTTTCTTGATTTAGAACTTTGTCCTTATCCGGATCTGACTTTGTTACACAAGTTTCTCGGTATCACATTCTCAGATCCTGTCATCTGTCTTATTTGAATCATATTCTCGGATCAACACTTCCTGATTCTCAGAATCACATTCTCAGATCCATCCTTTCTGATTCTTTGGCATCACTTCAATTCTCGACATGACTCTTCACTGCTTCTTCGGTATGATTCCATTTCAAGTCTCGGTATGTCTCTTTATCACTTCTCGGTATGAATTTTCATTGCTTCCTCATTATGAAAAATTCTTCATTCTCGGTATGACTCTTCTTTATTGATTGATACCGACGATTTTGAATTCTCAGTATGACTCCACGACATCTCGATATGAGTTCACCAGTTATCTGTAAGAATTCACATTCATGGAACGACTTCCGGTTCTCGGAACGGCTTCACCAATTCTCGGCATGACTCACCAATTATGGCTACGAACATCAGGTTTAGGAAGTCGACTCCGAACTTCATCACACCGAACATCTGACTCAGCAAGTCAACAACGAACAACTCCCTACGAACTTCTTTTTCAGCAGGTCGACTATGAACATCCCGCTACGAACCTCTGACTAAGGAAGTCGACTCCGCAAATTCTGTTTAGGAAGTAGACACCACACTTCTGGCTCCGAACTTCTGACACAGGAAGTCGACTCTGAAATTCTTTTCAAGAAGTAGAATCCAAACATCTGGTTCTTATAGTCACTTCACCGATTCTCAGTATGACTTCTCGAAAAAACTATTCCTTGATTCTTGAGTACATTAATCTGCTCACAATCATAGAGTTACAAAACCTCAAAGCATCATCACAATTAAATTTCCCGGTTCCGAACTTTTCAACATCAAGACTCCGAATTCAAGATTTCGAATTTTAGACTCTAAATTCTAGACTCCAAATTCTTTGAACACCAGGTTCCAAATGTTCAATGTTCTTGAATCTGAATCTTCAAACATGCAGCTTCTGAATTCTTAGAAATTTAATATGACTTTCCTTTAGGAAAACTTCCTCAAGATCAACAGATGACAATCCATGCAAACCATCTCTTCCTTAATCTTGGTTGTAACAATTTTCCATTTTAATTCTTACCACTTATTCTCTCATTTGAGACACCACTAGCACCTATAATGTTTTTTTGACTCACATGGTAGTGTGCAGGGGGCTGGGGGATTGCATGGGGGGTGGGGGTATGCTGGGGGTCTATCCTTGGAGGGGAGGGGTGGTCTATCTAGGAGTGGGGTGTCTGTCCGATGGGGTGGGGGATATATAGATATGGGGGAGGGGGATGTAGGGGGGTGGCTACTATGTGAGGGGTGGTGTTCTTCAGGGGTGGGGGGAAAGGGGGATCTCTAGGGGGTGTTCAAGGGGGCTATCCACGGGGGTTGCAAGGGGGCTGTCTAGGGGGCATGGGGGTGCAACAGGGCTTCCAGGGGGGTGCAATGGGTATCCAGGTTGGTGAAAGGGGGCTATCCAGGGTGGCGTAGGGGCTGTCTAGGGGGTGCAAGGGGCTATCATTGGGTGTGAAAGGGGGCTATCTAGGGGGGAATGGTGGTGTAGGGGGCTGCCCCGGGTGGTGCAAGGTCTATCCAGGGGGTGAAAGGGGGCTATCCAGGGGTGTGTGTAGTGGGACACGGGGTGTTAATTAGTGGTTTCTTTTTTAGGAATTCCCTTTCAATCAAATTCAAACTCTCCGTCATTTTAAGACTACACACCTAATGAAGGATTAATCCATAGTACGATAATATTTAATCGTCCTCTATGACCATGTTGGTTCAAATTTGATGTTTATACTAAAATTATATTCGAAAATAATTATAGATGTCTATATACCTTGATCAATTAATTTTGATAACCTGTAATAACCAATTTCCTTTGTAAAACAATTCTCAGGATACAATTCATTATATCTAAAGTAATGACCTCAATTAAATACATGAAAGAGGTTCACATAATGTGGTTCAATATTTTATTAATATAGAACTTTCACAAAATCTATTTACTTCTTCATAAATCTTCAAACAAATTTAATTATGTACAATTCATGCATGGGATGCATGTAATAAAAAACAATAAAAAATTGTTTACATATTATATTAATTTATGTGAAATTTAATAAAATGTTTTAGGTATGCCAATTATTAGTTATGTCAATACGGTTTTCCTTAGGACTTTTTCCATTCCTTCTTGTTTTGAAAATCACAAACACCATATAGTTAAGAAAATCTACATTTTACATATATAAGGAAAATTTCCATCTCAAAGGAATTTACCCCTACCATTATTCCATTGTTCATATCAATATTTTTATTAATTATAAAAATCATATTCAAATTTATAACCTTGGAATCCTATAAATACTTAGATATGAAGCATTCTGTTTTAGGGTCCAAATTCTGGATGTGAACTGTAATAAATTTCCACTCCGATTTCGGGATGTGAACTGAAATAAAGTTCCACTCTGAATTCTGGATGTGAACTGTAATGAAGTTCCACTCTGAATTCTGGATATGAACTGTAATGAAGTTCCACTCCGAATTCTGGATATGAACTTTAATGATGTTTCGCTCTGAATTCTGGATATGAAATGTAACGATATTCCCCTCCGATTTATGGATACGAAATCTAATGAAGTTCCACTCCGAATTATGGATATGAAATCTCATAAAGTTCCATTCCAAATTATGGATACAAACTCTCATGACGTTCTACTAAGAATTCTGATTATTAACTTATCTATGTTCTGACTCTGAGTTCTCTGTATTAAGACATGAAACTCTTATGATTTCTGACTCCGAATTTTTATAAACTCTGACTCTGAACATCGTAGGTTTTATTTCCGAATTCTAGTGAAACCAGACTCCTAATTTCCTTAGAAATTCAGACTCCAGATTTCTACAGAACTCTGTTTCCGAATTCCTACAAAACATAATCTGAATATCTCTTTATTAAAAACTCCAAATTTCTTTTTGGTTAGACTCCAAACTATTATTTGGTTACATTCCAAACTTCAGTTTTTCTTACACTTATACTTGTTTCATTACAAAATGATGTCGTTCTTTCAGTTATTAACTAACCATTGGTTTAGTGACACATGTACAGGTCCCTTCGAAATTTAAGTAAAATATGACTGTCGGAGGAGGGAACTGACCGTTGGAGCTTCTCCTATAAATAGGAGCCCATTGGAAAAGAAGATACAACATTGAAAACTTTGAAACTGATCTAGGACTATATTCTGTGGAAGTGATTTCTAGAGATATAGGCTCTTATTAACTCTCAAAGATTTAATGAGAATGTTTGAACAACTTGTTCAAACATTTCCTTGTGCAGATTGCTTCATGTGACTCTGAATGTTGGTGATTATATTCGAGGGCTTCTGGGGATAGGAAGACGGATGTGCCGACTACCTTGAAATTCGAGGGATTCATTACTGAGGAATACAGAGGTTCCAACTAAATTGAAGTTGAGGGCTTGCGGAGATAGCAAGACAGAGACTTCGATCTTCGTATCGATGGCTTACACAGGTTTGGGTAAAACAGACATTCTTGAAAGAATAAATCAAGGGACCTTTATCCAAGGTTGTTGGATAACCTTCTCTTTGGGTTAAAATATTTATATCTTGGTACATGTTTTTGTTACAAGATTTTATGCTGCATTTTGTATTGTGAGGAAAGTATAAAATTCTTATATTTCCATACACATGTACTCTCACTTTGTTTAGATTCTATACGCTTTAATGTAGAATCTCATATTGTAAACTTTGGTTGAGGTTCATTTTCCGGATCCATCTTTTCAGAATCATATTTCCGGATCCTATTTTTTGGAATCACTTTCCAATTTTAAGAATGTGTTCAAAACATGAAGTTTATAACTTCATACATTTTTCCAATTCTCCAATTGGTGTTAGAGGTGTTGTGATTTTTCTTAGTTTAACTTTGCTAAACTTATATCTTTCCTTGTTTAATGAAAATTTTAAGGTGTACAATTCACCCCCCTCTTGTATATTGAGAATCTAAATCTTTCTTTCGATCCTACAATTGGTATCAGAGCTGGTCTCTGAAATGATTATATTCACATATATGTTATTCCTTGATCAGTTTTTCATTTTTCTATATTTTCCTTGCTTAGGAATATACTCCTTGAATCCGAACTTTTGTTATTAACAAGATTGTGTGAAAAGAAATGTTTTTTATAGATGGCACGAATCAATGTTGGTTCCATCGACAACCTAAATCCTACAAGACCACCATTTTTTTTAAGGTAATGTTTATGAGTATTGGAGAGATCGAGTGAATAAATTTGTTATCAGTACAGGAGTATAAAACTTTGTTATTCTTACTAGAGGTTATCAAATTACAGATAACGAAGTTAGAACTTTCACAAACCAAAATAAGCATGATTATCAACTCAACTATAAGGTATGCAATTCTTTACTATGTTCAATGAATATAAACATATATAGCCAAATTTCTTCTTGTGAAACAGCTAATTGTATTTGGATGAAACTTGAAGTTACTCATTTTGGTACGTCTAAAGTAATCAAAACAAGAAGAGCAATGCTTAGAGTTGAGTATCATGGTTTTAATTTTCCTTATGGAGATCTGATTTGTAAAGTGAAAAAGAGATTCATAAATATCGTAAACAGCTTACAATCTATGGGAGAGAAAGGCCTAGATGATGAAGCTCTTATTGACAAGATCATTGATATTATTCTGAATGAGTGGGAATCAAAGAGAACTGCAATTGATGAGAACTGAAAGGCAACTCAAATTTCTATTAATGACCTTTTTTGAACTCTTCATCAACATGAGACTTGAATGAAGAGTGATGCTGACTACATGAATAAGAATAATGGGAATGGAGGAGTTGCTTTTACTACAACCTCTAAACATATGAAAGTCAAGACTCCAGAAAGAGTAACAAGATGTAAGGAAAAGAAGGTTATTATTCATTCATAATCTAGTGATACAGAAAAATCTAGGAATGAATTAGATAATCTTTCTAGGAGGATAAAAAAGATGGTAGCTCAAAGGAACCATAAAAATAAGTAAAAGAAGAAATACTACATAGATAAGAAAGATGGTGAATTCACATGTTATGAATGTATAAGAACATGTCATATCAGACCTCATTGTCCTTTGTTGAAAAAGAAATAAAAGACAGAAAGGAATTCAGAGGGGAACAAGAAGAAGTTATATAGATCAAAGCACCAGAAAAGTATGAATGCTATTGATACTTGGAGTGCTAGCTGTGGGGACTCTTTAGAAAGTGAATCTTCTGAATATGAATTAGCATCACAAAAGAATATTAGATTCATTTCTACTACTTCTTTCCTCAATACATGTCTTATGGAAAAGGTACGCTCTGTCGAGGCTTTAACAAATTTATCTCTTGATAATAATTACTACTCTGAAAATAGTACTTCTAATGAAAATACTTCGTCCTCAGAAAATGATGATTTACCTTCATATAATTTGGTGTCTTGATTGTCCAAGTTTTTTGAATCAAAAAATAGTAAAATTTCTAAAATGTCAGATAAGGGAAAAACTAGGGAGGAAATTCTCACTAAAGATATTTCAGATCATTCCAAACATCTTAGGAATAAAGTTGAGCTTGTAGAAAAACATTCAAAAGACCTAGAGAAAGAAAATTCGAAAAAATAAGAACTTTCTGAAGATCATAAGAATGACATTTCAATGATAATAATTTTGGATGAAAAATATAACTCTAAGAAAATGATTCCTGGGGATAGGAATTTAGTCATCACACTAAAATACAAAATATTTTCTCTTCAGAAGGACCTTGCAAAGTTTACCTCTGGGAATGAAAATTTTGACAAGATGTATTCTAAAATTACACCTCAAGGAAACACTACTGGAGTGGGTTTTACTCACCAAAAACTAGTTTTCAAAAATAACTATTGTGTTCCTTCTAAATCCCTTTTTGCACTAAGTGTCAATGTGACGGGCATTGGAATAAAAATTGTTCCTTAAACAAAGTTAAATCTCTTAGGTTTCATAAAGCTTATTTTTCTAAACAAATATAGATACCCAATATTTTGTTATCTAACAATTCCATATCCATGCATGTCTGGATTCCGAAGACCTAAATTTTTCTTATTTTCAGGAAAACAGGGAAAGTAACACCAACAATTCATAGTACATGGATAGTGGATGTTTCCGGTATATGACTGGTAACAATGACTCTTTTAAAAAGATTATCAAAAAAAAAGAGGAAAAGTAACATTCGGTGATAATGCTCAGGGAGAAATTATTGGTATAAGTAACATTTTCTCCTTGGAAAAAACATTGATTTCAAATGTTTTATTTCATAGGGATCACACACTTAAAGGAGATATTATTCTTCATTTTATCGGAATGCAAGATCAACATGCTAATATTTTCACAAAATAATCACCTTCCGATAGATTTGAATACATCAAATAGATGTTTGGAATGATAATTGTAAAGTAATGTTTCTTCATTAACCTATTGTTGAAAAAATCTCCTTACAGTAATAAACTCCTTTTCATAGGGGGAGTACATTTATTTGTTAGTGTAATCAAAATTTTTGTAGTAAGTTTTTCATGATAATGTAATAAAAAAAATTTTAGTCGGTTTTTCAAGCTCTTGTAATCAAAATTTTCATAGTCAGTTTATCAAACTTTCGTAACAAAATTTTTTCATTTTGAAAATTTCGTAATGAAATTTTCATACTAGAACTTTTGTAATGAAATTTTCATACTGGAACTTTCATAATGAGAATTTTCGTAATGAGAATTTTTGTATTGAAATATTGGTCATGGAAATTTCGTAATGAGAATTTTTGTAATGGAAATTTTCGTAATGAAGTTTTCGGAATTGAAATTTTTGTAATGGAATTTTTTGGAAATGGAACTTTCTTAATGAGAATTTTTTTGTACTCGGAATTTTCATAATGAAAATTTCTCGTACTCATACTTTTTGTACAGGACTTTTGGTACTCAAAGACTTTTCAACTCTATGTTTTTTGTAGTTAGTTTTTTATACTCAAATTTTTATTCAAGAAGAATATAATATATTACGAATAAACTTCCTAGCTAATCCAGAAGCTATGATGTCCTTACTTATGTTTTCATCGTAATATTATTTTTCTGGTATTTTCTTAGGAGATTTAAAATTTTTCGGATTCTAGTTTTCTAAAAATCCAATTATTTTTCTTAATACCTATAAATATAGGATTCATGATTTCCTTGCAGGTATGTTTTCAACCGTCAGATCTGATCATATTGTTTTTCAACCTTTATATTGTTTTCAGAAGCTCAAAGGTCACCTCCATCGCCTATATAAAGGGGACCCCCGAGGGTTGTCCCACATAGATCATCAAGCTCTCGCGTGTTGATGTTCTGTCTCTATTCTTAATGATTGTTCTGAATATTCCAGTGTTCTCCATTCTGAATGTCTGTAGAAGCAACTTCCCCCGATATGCCTACCATGAAGCCAATTTCAAAATGGAAAGTGTACAGAGAATGGTTGTTCCATCCGAACTTTTACAAGTACGATTCCATAATCTCTAAGAATATCATGCTGAATGTTCTGATGATGTATGTATATCTATGCCTTGTGATCAAGATGTGGTCTATCCAGAGTTACTTGTATAATTCAATAAATCAGCAAGTTTCTATGAAGAAGATGGAAGAGAGAAGTTTTCATTCTAGTCTTATGGGAAGACTTACAAACATACTTACACCAAGGTAGCCAGCTTGGTAGGGAGGGAATATGATGGAGAGGCTGAATTCTACTCACATTAACTTCTAGATATCCAGGGCAGTTTTGTTATGTTAAAGTACATAGAGTTTCTTGGGCTTGATGATGTAAAGACAGCCAAGAATTCTCTCCTTTCCTCTAATAATCAGATTCTTCTGTAATTAGTACAAGGTTTCTTAGTTCCATGAATTGGTGACAACGATGCCATGAAGAAAAGTGATTTATATTTCTTATACTACATGGTGAATCTTGGAAAATCAATCTGATGAGTCATGTTCTTATGACAATCAAGAACATTAAGGAATTAAATTTGAGAGCTCAAATCATTATGTTCCCTTCCATACTATCAATGATGATAGTTCGGTGTCGGGATTCCTTCAAGATTGCATGTAAGTCTATGGCTCTGAATTTCAAGGTTATGCATGTTAGTGATGATACCTCGAAAAGGATGAATATGGCCTATTCCAATGAAACAATAGAGTTCTATAATTTTCCAGAGGAAGAGGCTGAAGCCAATCAAGAAATCATGGAGAAGGCTGAGCGAGTGAAGAAGGGTGCTAAGAAGAGAATGTTGAAAGATTTTGTGGCTGAAGACAAGACTCTGAAAGCTAAGGAAACTCAATTTTCACCACCCAATCCAAAGAAACAAAAATCCTTCCAGGATTAAGTGGCTGCAATGTGGAGGGACGATAAAGAGAAGTGAAAAGAAGGGGTCCCTCAGTTCAGACTGTACCCTGCTGAGGATAAGGCCTTAAGAGATAAAGCTGTGGATGAGTTACATGGGAAAGAAAAATAAAAGAAGATGAAGAAGAAGATTTCAGAGGAATAGATTGTTCAATATCTTTTCAAACCAACAGATATGGATTCTGAGTAGATTCCGATTCCGGAATATTTCCTTACAGAACCGTTACCAGAGACCCTAAGAAAAAATTACTTCTCTCAGGAAAATCATAAAGATAATGAATTTGTTGAAAGAGAAGAAGAATTTTCTCAAAGAGTAGAGGAAGAAGTATAGGAAGAAGAATAATAAGTAGAAGAAGAAAGTGCTGATCTAAATGAACTAATTAAACAAGTTCAGGATTATCAAGGAAAGTCTGAATCTGCAATACTTGTCACTTTTGGAAAGGGAGTTGAGAAAGAATGCAACAAAGATGATGAAAAGGAAGAGGAAGATAAAGAGTATGGATTGTCTGAAGAAAAATCCAATGAGAATAAATTTCTTGAAGGAGAAAAGAAGGAGAAAATAGATGAAGACAAGATAGTTCAACTATCAGAGAGTGAGGAAGAATCTCCAGATGATCAGCCCATTCCAAAAATAGATTAAGGTAAGCAAGTGCTCATAGATACACCAACCAAATATGTTTTAAGAATGAAGGAGGTTGGTGGTTCTTCTAGAAGGAAGCTGGTTGAAACTCAAGAAGAACAGTCCCCAAGAAAGTTATCAGATTTGGAGTCATCATCACAGGGTCATGACTTTGTTGTATAGTATTTGAAAAAATTGGTGGACAACATTCTAATATTTCCCACTATAGACTTCAGATGCCAGATGCTGCAACATAGTCTGAATCAGAAGTCAGAATCCTTATCCATGGTGATGGATAAATGTGTAAAGATTGAGGCAGATCATAGAAATTTCATTATCAATTATGATGTTCACAAAAAATCATGCAGCAAAATCACTTTTTGGTCTATGAAAGTTGAAGAATACATGGCTAAGTTTGTTCATTTTCAAAATGATGTTAAAGATTCCTTTGACACTGAGGATTACAAGATTAATAATCTTCAGGATGAGCTAATAATTGAGCAATGTTCTTGGAATCAACCTGTAAAGGATCTGAATGGGAATCTTAACTCGATTGCTCAGAATTGGAAAGGGGAAAGAGATTTCCAGATTGAGTTTAAAGAGAAGCTGGGAAAGAAATATGAGTTACTAATGTTGCAGGAAGAGGCCATGAAGGATCAGGAAGAAGTCTTGAAATATCAAGATGAATGGATAAATTCTTTGGAGAGGCAAGCTAAGAAGGATCAATGAGATTTGAAGAAACAGAAAACCTTGTTGAAGTATCTAATCCTGAAGGAAAAGAAAGAAAATTACAAAAATCTGATCTTTTTTTTCATTTGTCTTTCCTTGTATTTTTTCCAACTCTAATGATATTTTGGTTGGATGTATCTTGTGTTGATATATACTAACGTTTCAAGAACCATATTTATTTTTTGTTACCTTAAATTCTTTTCCAAAATGACAAAGGGGGAGAAGGAAAAATAACTACATAAAAGAGGAGAACGAAAAATTGAAAATGGAGAAGGAAGAATTTCTAAGTAAAGATATCCTTAAAGAAAGGGGGAGTTTCTCATTACAAATTTTTTCAATTCAAATGATAAACTCCATTCCGTAAATTTGGAATACAATCCTTAGAGTTCCTAAGCCTAAGGGGGAGTTATATGTATTCACTATCATCCATAAACAAAGGGAGATAAGCTTTAATTTCATAGTCATGAAATTTATTCTAATATTTTATATTCTTTTTTGTATGGTTGTTTGTGATTTCCAAAAAGGGGTATATTGTTATGTGAATAAGGTTTTCCTTATGAATTTTTCCATTCTTTCTTGTTTTGAAAATCACACACTCTATACTTAAGAAAATCAACATTTTACTTATATAAGGAAAATTTCCTTTACAAATCAATTTAGCCCTACCATGTTTCCATTGTTCATATAAATAGTTTTCTTAAGTATAAAATTCGAATTCATATTTATATACTTGGAATCCTATAAATACATAGATATAAAGCATTCTGTTTTAAGATCCGAATTCTGGATGTGAACTGTAATAAATCTCCACTCCGAATTCTTGATGTGAACTGTATTAAAGTTCCATTCCGAATTCTGTATGTGAACTCTAATGAAGTTCCACTCCGAATTCTATATATGAACACTAATGAAGTTCCACTCCAAATTCTGGATATGAACTATAATTATGTTCCACTCCAAATTCTGGATAGGAACTGTAATGAAGTTCCACTCTGAATTGTGGATACGAACTCTATGGAAGTTCCACTCCTAATTAGGGATATGATCTCTCATGAAGTTCCATTATGAATTATGGATATGAACTCTCATGATGTTTGACTCAGAATTCTGATTACGAAATTATCTATGTTCTGACTCTGAGTTCTATGAATTCACACATCGAACTCTTATGAGTTTGGACTCCAAATTCTTATAAACTCTAACTTCGAACTTTGTATGTTCTAGTTCCAAATTCTAGTGAAACTAGACTCCAAATTTACTTAGAAATTCAAACTCCGGATTTTCAAAGAACTCAGGTTCCGAATTCCTACAAAATATAATCCAAATATCTCATTATTACAGAATCTGAATTTCATTTTGGTTTGACTCTGAACTATTATTTCCTTACATTCTGAACAATAGTTCTGCTTATAATTTTACTTGTTTCATTACAAACTAATTTTGTGCTTTCAGTTATTAACTAACCATTGGTATACTGATATGTGTACAGGTCCCTCCAAAATTTAAGGAAAATATGACCTTTGGAGGAGGGAGCCAACCGTTGGAGCTTCGCCTATAAATAGTTGCTCATTTGAAATGAAGCTAAAAATATGACAACTTTGACACAGATCTTGGACTATGTTCTGTTGAAGTGATTTCTAGAGATAGATGCTATTATTAACTATCAATGATTTGTGCAGAAAGATTAAACAACTTCTTCAAACTTTTCCTTGTGAAGATTGCTTTGTGTGACTCCTAATGTTAGTGATTACATTCGAGGGCTTCCGGGGATAGGAAGACAGAGGTGCTGACTACCTTGAAGTTTGAGGGCTTCCTTGCGGTGGAAGACAAAGGTTCCAAAAACCTTGAAGTTGAGGGCTTGTGGGGAAAGGAAGATAGAGACTCCGATCATCATATCAAGGGCTTACCCGAGTGTGGGTAAGACAAACTTTCTTGAAAGTATAAATCAAGGGACCATTGTCCAAGGTTGTTGGATACCCTTCTCTTTGGGTTAAAAGATTTATATCTTATTACTTGTTTTTGTTACATGTTTTTCTGCTGCATTTTGTATTGTAAGTATATTATAACCTTATTATTTTTCCTTACCCTTGTACTCTAAATTGGTTTAGATTCTATACACATTAAGTAGAATCTCTTATTGTAAACATTGGTTAAGTTTCATTTTCCGGATCCATCTTTTCGGAATAAAATTTCCCAAACAGACCTTTCAGAATCACTTTCCAGTTTTAAGCAAGTGTGTAGAACTTGAAGTTTATAACATTATACCTTGTTCCAATTCTCTAATTGGTGATACAGGTGTTATTATTTTTCTTAGTTTAACTTTGTTAAACTTATATTTTTCCTTGTTTAAGGAAATATTTAAAGTGTACAATTAACCCCCCACCATCTTGTATATTGAGCATCTACATCTTTATTTTGATCCTACGTTATTTTATAATCAGTTTATGGGTAGCATGAAACCATTTTCATTCTCTCATAATTATTGTATTATGAAATGTGCATGATCTATGGAAGGTTATGTGATCTATTCACAGTCTATGAGTTACCCATGTGTGGCTCACCAAATGATTTTTCTTAATAAAAAATTTTATTTGATTGATAATAAGAATTTTCTGAGGGTAGTTCTCTCAATGTATTCACATGAACTGGATTTCTTGTGTGTATGATTTCACATGATGGTTTGTGTGTGTGGATAGTGATTCATTCTATGCAGATAACCAATAAAAAAACAAATCCCATGCTAATGCATGATAGAATATATATAAGGATCCTTTGGTGTGTGGCTTGACTCCTTCGAGGTAGAGTCCCTCTCCTAGCCTATTTAATTCGATAATTTTTTAAATTGCATTTAGCTACCTTATGGATTCTTATTTTTTATGCTAAATTTCAATTCATGGTCACGATTTAGTTAGAATAATTGCTTCTTTTATAGATGAGTCTTAGTTTTGTAAAAAAATCCCTCAAATGGATGTGTGTTATCTGTGAAAAATCACAGTGATAGTTTATGCTTATATAGCTTGATTGAAATTATTGAATTTATGTTTTCAATTTTAATACTTAACCCTTATTCTCTAATTTGAGACAACATGAGCATCTCTAATAATTTCTTTGACTCATAGGGGGAGTTCAGGGGGAATGGGGTGTGCTAGGTGGGGTGGGGGTGTGATGGGGGTCTGTCTAGGGAGGGGTGGGGGTTTTAGTTAGGGGGTGGGGGATACTATAGGAGTGTGGGGGTTCAAAGGGACTTTCTAGGGGTGCACGGGGGATATCCAGGTAGGGCATGGGGTGGGGGGTCTTCAAAGGGACTTTCTAGGGGGTGCAAGGGGGATATCCAGGCAGGGCATTGGGGTGTGGGGGTGGGGGGGGGGTGGGCTATTCAATGTGTGAAAGGGCTGTTTAAAGGGGTGCTAGGGGCTGTCCGGGGGGGGGTGAAAGGGGTGGGCTACAAAAAGATTGTTGTGGGGGAGTAGGATGTCCAGGGGTGCAAGGAGGCTATCCATGGGGCTGTCCGGGTGGCATGGTGGTGCTGGGGGATGCATAGGGGGGGAAAGGGGGCCATCCAGGGGGGGTTGTCTAGGGGGTGCAAGGGATGTATAGGGGGGTTGTCCAGGGGGATGAGTGGTCTAGGGAGGTGCTAGGGGGCTATCCAGGGAGGTGCAAGTGTTGTCCCGGGGGGTCCAAGTGGGCTGTCTAGGGGGTTCAAGGGCTCTCCCTGGGGGTTCAAGGGTTCTTTCCAGGGGGCACGGGGTGAACGGGGGCTATCTGGTAGTGTGCTAGGGGATTGTCCAGGGGTGCAAGGGGTATTTCATGGGGTTGTTCATGGGGGTGAAAGGGGGTCGTCTAGGGGGGTCATGGAGGTGCATGGGGGTTTTCTAGGGGGGTTCAAGGGGGCTGTCCATGGGGCATGGGGGTGTAGGGGGATGGGGGTGCATAGCGGCAATCCAGGGGGTGTAAGGGGGCTGTTCAAAGGGTGAATTGTGGTGCAGGGGGGCAGTTCAAGGGAGGGATGTGGGGTATTTTATAATGAAATGTGAATCCCTAATGAAACAGTTTTAAACTGTGTCTATAAGCCTATATACATTTTTTTAAACCGTGGATAAAGATATATATGCAACTTTTTGAATAGTTTCTATAGGTCTAGTGATGATTAATGTTCTCCCAATGTTTGAACTTTGGAAACAACCCTATAGCCACAGTTTTAAATAGTGCATATAGATTTATAGCCATACTTCAAATCGTGGCTATAGGGTTTTAGCCATGGTTTCAAACTGTGGATATATGTCTTCCCTATAGTGAAGACAATTGCAGCCACGATCTGTTGAACCATGGAAATAAACTATAGCCATGGGTTTGGGGATTATAGCCACAATTTGAAAATGTGGATATAGCCTAAATTTATAGTAATGTAATTCAGACTTTTATGGTCGGTGTATATTTGACATTTGGATCTGTATAAATGATGCCTACATATTTGAAATGAAAAACCACAAATACAAATTCAAAATCATGTGTGTGATAATTTAATTCATGAATTTTAAATTTTCTTGAATCATATGAAATTACCTGATCATTCACCATCAAATCAAAACCATGTCACATCAAAGAAGCATCATTGTATATGACAAACTAAACATTTCATGAAGGCAAGGCCAAAACTAGAGGATTCACTAATATTTTCTTTAGTTGCAAAAAAAATCATCACATTCTTCTATCCGAATAAATTTAACCCTATTTCTTGTTATGATTGTTATCGAGATAGATAACACTGGAATTTTATGAACCAAACGTCAGTAATAAACTTTTAATCCAATAAAACTACCAATATCTATAACATTTTATGTCTTGTCCATTCATCAAACAACTTTTGCATGGGTATGATCAACTATTATTCAATATTTATTTACAATTTTCCCAAGAAGATAAAATTGTTACCTCCGAAAGACAAACATTCTGAATTTTCCATATAGTTTCATTTCCTCTATGGTTTGTAAAACAACCATTACATGTTTTTAAAGGTCATCATTATTTTTAGAAAATTCTAGAATGTCATCAATAAACACTACCACAAACCTATAAAAGAACTCATGATATATTATATTCATAATATTCATGAATACATCAGGTAAATTAATTAACCAAAACGGAATAACAAAAAAATGCACATACCAAGTACGAATGGCTATTTTTGGGATGTCAACCTTCTTCACCTTCAGTTGATGGTATTCGGATCTCAATACAATCTTGGAAAAGAACTAATCCCCATGGAGTTGATCAAACAAGTCATCGATGTGAGGAAAAGGATACTTTTTTTTAATAGTGATGTCATTAAATTCTATATAATCAATGAAAAGTAAAATGGAACCATATTTGTTTTTTACGAACAAAATAGGAGCCCCAAATGGTGAAGTTCTAGGACGAATGAAGTCTTAATAAAGAAAATATTGCAATAGATTTTTCAATTAAAGATGTTATATTTGAGCCATACGATATTGGGGTTTTGAAATTGGATTATATTTAGAATATAATTCAATGGTGAATTTGAATTCTTGATCTGGTTGGACAATAGGTAAATCATCAGGAAAAACATCATGGAATTTATTTACCATAGGAATGTCATAAAATTTAATCAATTCCCTTGTTTCCAACAATATGTGCATGATAACATTTATTTCTATCTTTCAATAGTTTTTCTACTTCTTGATCTGTTATCAATTTTATGGGTTCATTATTTTAAACATACTGAAACACATTCTCTAATAAAACTACTTTAGATCTACAGTCATTCATAGCATGATAAATAGAAATCCAATCCATTCCCAGAATAACATCAAACTTGACTAAGGGAAAAACCACAAGGTTTAAAGGTAAATTATTTCCACAGATCACAATATAAATATTCTTATAATTCCACTATGGTATAATATTTACCCCTAGGGCTTTAACAACATGTTATGTCCTCATTTATAGAGGTGATATTTCCAAATTTCTAGAAAATTTCTTAGAGATATAGGAATGTGTAGACCCTGTATCAAACAAAACATTATAAAAATTTGAGGGAACAAATATAGTACACGATACAACTTCATTAGATGGCTCAAAATCTATAGATGTAGTTGCAAAAGTCTCACTACACCTCTTTTTTATAGTCTAGCTTCTTTTCATCCTTTCTATCTCTCTTTGGGTAGGCATTTTCCCAGTGACCCATCTAACTATATTTAGATCACTTTACAATTTACTTACCAAGAATAGCCTTAAGATCAATTTCATTACAATATTGGGCCATATGACCAAACATACCACATTTAAAACACTTTCTAGTTTTTCTATGACATTTCCCAGGGTGACTATTTCCACACTTTTCACGAACTAGAAACTGGATTTTCATACCATTAGATTTCTTTAGTTGATTCTTACCCATCGCTTTCTATCTGGAAAACATATTCTCCTTCTTTCCAAAGTAAATGTGACCATCAAAAAACTCTATCTATACCCTCTCATCACATTGGGCATGTTTCTCAGAACATTTGAATTCACATGAGTCCAACACCTGTTGATACCTAGGCTTCTGTCCTTGCTAAAAGCGGTTTATTTTTCTATCAAGATCCAGAATAAGATTTTGATCAAACCTTGCAAGTTGGGTGATGTTCGATTTACACATAGACACTGAATCTTTGTCCTTCTATCTCAATTCAATGGACTTCCTCTCCATCATATGTCGCACCACCTTAAGAAAATATTTTTCAAGGAAAAGTCATATAAATTCATCCCATTATGAGGAATAAAATTCATATATATCCCTCATATTCATTACCATTGACTTACACTGATCAAATTCACCTAAAAATGGTAAATGGAAAGACTTACCTTTTGATTTTTTGAAGATCCCATTATATAGAATATCATATGAAGGTATTTTATCCATCCTTCAGCCACTACTAGACTAGAAGATCCATTGAATGCCGAAGGGTTTTTTCTAATAAAATGTTCCATTATTGTCATGTTATGTTGTGGTACCTCTTTTTTTATCTTGAATGAATGCCTCCTCCATTTATTGCATACGTTAGATGAGCTATTACTGTCACAAACAGCTCAGTTCTAGTCACTACCATTCTAGGATACAGATTTTGAAGGATTTCTTTCTATCAGCGCCTCTCCTCTTTAGATTCCATGTTTCTTCTACAGAAAACCATTCTGAAAAAACATAACTTAGACGAAGCAACATGGTAATCTATAAATTCTATAATATTTAAAATTAATCATAGATTAAAATCATTTATTGTATTCTTTTAACATCATCGTAACTTCCAAAGTTATCTAAACCGTCCTCTACTACCTACTATAATGACCCGATCTTATTTTGTTACATAATATTGATTTTAGACAAAAAATCACTTACATTTACATTGAGGATATTTTCAAGAATAGAGATTTAGAGAAATGGGTCATAATAAATTCATAACATTACAAATTGTAACAGAGTGTATACTATAAAAAATAGTTTCCATTTTTTAAAATATAAATCATTAAAACATGAAACATGATTTCATTGAAAATTATTCAATCATTTAACTTTGATTCCTTTTTTGTCTCACACATCCTTATGACCTGTGAAAAACATTTAAAAAACATGGGATGAGCACAAAAATTCTAGTATGGGATGAAAAAGAAGGAAGGAGCATATTAGTCCACGAATACTTGTAACGCATGAAAATATTTTCAAAAACAAACTCATCACTCTTATGAACATACTTTGTGAAACATGATATTTCCACCAGATTTAAACAATACATATAAAAATAAATATTACAATAATGGTATCATGGGGAATTATTTACATAATCCTTTAACCCTTTCAGCTACCATATAATTTGTAACCCTCATGGCTACCTTACAAATTATGTAACCATCTCAGTTACACTTGGAGTAACTATATGACCAATCTCCAACATACACATTAACAATACATTAGAATGAAATATAGTTCCATTACATTGTCATAAAAATTCCCAATATATAGAACATAATCTTACAACATGAATAATAACATAAAAACATAACTCTTTAAATTCTTTAAACAAACTTTTAAATGAATATTTAAAAAGACAAGTCCATTATAAATATCATATAATTGAAGTGATCATTAATATAGTCAATGGAATATGAATAAAAATGTTTTTAAACATAATTAAACATAATATTATCATAATTTATCACACAATAAATTTAAATACCACATAAATAATGATGTTTAAGGTTAACCCAAATGATAGAAATTGGGTTAAGAATTACCTTACCTCATGTGTGTCTTGCATTATACTTGTTTAAATATCCTATATAATGGTTAGAAATTAATATTAATATCTTAAAAAACATATCCATATTTATAAAACCTTATATGATCATTACATTACATCATATGACCCTTTAATTGTTATTATTTTGTTTCTTGCGCTGTTTTTGGTTGAGTATTTATATGATTTCCATGATTAGTTCATGACGGTTGTTTATGTCGATTGGAAGTAAAACCCCATAATTGGAATATAGTAGCATTTTAGATATTTCAAAAACATTAAATTATACCATTTATCATTTCAAATTCCTACATGAAGATGATTCATATGTTAAAACATTAATTATGTTCATTTAGATCATTTTAGTGGTTCTTTGATAATAACAACCTCATTTTGTTTTATAAATTAAATCCATGTATAAAAAGGAATTCCAAAACCATGGCTGATACCAAATACATATATTATAACCTTTTTCAACCATAAAAATTGTTTTAGGACAAGACATTATGGAATTAAATTAAATTGGAATCACATCATCCCTAATGTAGGTAAATCAACACATCACAGACAATGTTTTGACTCCTTGAATAAGTGGGAGAGGAGATGAATAATGATGGGTAATATTCCATGAACATTAGAAAATAAATAATATAAAAGATTCAAGAGATTTAATTTCTATTTGATAATAATAGGCGAGGAAAAATAAGAAAGGAACTCAAAATAAAAGAAAAATTGAGAAATCTATGATCAAAATTCTGCAGCCTAAAGGCGTCACTTAAAATTCCATAAAATCATTGATGAGACAAAAGGGGTATCATCATAATCTTTAAATAATAAGGTAAATAAGGGGGATATTTAATGAAATATACCAAAATAATACAATGGGAATGAAAAATAATAACATAAAATGAAAGAAAATAATTAAAATTATAGAGGATGTTAACCTGTTAATATCTTCTCCTTTAGATCATTTTTAAGGCCTTTGGTTTTGGCCTTTTGGTGTGACTAGAAGATCTAGTACGTGGAGAAGAGCATTGGAAAGCATATTGTAAAAAAGATATGTTAGGATCTAGGATTAATAGGTGTGGGAGGAAGATGGGAGTGAGGGTGGTATTTATAGTGAAGGAGAGGGGGTATTTCTCATTATTTTAATCGTCATTATAATATTTTACTGAAGACTATGAATAATATTAATACATGTGACACAAAATAGTAATAATGTCATGTTAATTCGAACCATATGGGCTTAAAACACTTATCATGTCATAAATAGTGTATTTTTATTATTATTTGAATATACGGTATTTTACCGTATTTCACAATTAATCGAAAATTCATGAATTTCCAAAAAATCCCAAAAATTCACCCAAACCATTTCTCGATGTGTAGAATTTATAAATGATGTCCATTTTTTAAAAATAATTTCATAAATATTATAAATTTAAATTTCATATAAAATCATCCGTAAAAAAAATATAAATCATTTAAAAACTATATTTGCTTTTATATCACATAAAAAATTAATCAAGATGTCATTAACATAAAGCCTTATTAAAATAAATAAAATAGTACAATTTACTGTTCCTTAGGGTCCTATTTCTATTCATATTACTATTCATAAGGGTTTGTACTATTCACAAAAAAAAAACAAGTTAGTTCTATTAGGCTCTAAATAACTTACTTAACACAATTGTAAATGACCGTTTTTTGATATTAAAATCATAGAAGGGAAAAATTATTTTTAAATGTTAGTTATAAATATCCACTTAAAAAAAGTTTCTTTCATTTCTGTTTTAAAAAAACCATAGGGTGTGACAATTAGTATCCACCCTTATTTCCAATTATCTTGAACATAAATAATCTCTAGTTTATCTTTGATGTTTATGTGTCATCGAGCCTCTTAAACCCTCTTTTAACATCAGTTTATCATTATTTTCCCCCATAAACCTCTTTAAGACACCCTAAAAATGGTCCAACCATCATGACCATTAATTTGATTACTTTCCCTTCTTCCAAGAATCATTAAATTATGTTCTGTTTAAATTTTGTAAGGGATGTCTCATGTTGAACTGTGGCTTCTCATCTATCTGTATATTATTTTTTCTACGACTTTGGGTCGCGTGGACACCAGAACCCATTATTTTCCTTTGGATTCAGCTCTACAACCTTAAACCGGTAGCAACAATGAGTTAATCCCAATGATAATAAACTATTCTCAGTATTCCCTCCTAGGGCATAAATTTTTTATTTTGACCACCTCACCTATAAGGAATAAGTAAACTAATTCCCCCACTTTTTCCCCATCCCCACTTTAGAGGACTTGCCCCTTTGGATTTTTGTCTTCTACACCACCGAGTCTGAGAACTATAGGTGGCTCAATTCCTTGAATCATGTGACATATAGTGAAACAAATACCCCATGTCTATTTTCCAAAAATAAACACCCTACGGTGTGAGACCATGTTTTCTATAATTCATCCCTTTACCCCATTTTTATAATGAATTTGTTAGAAACTAGCTGATGGATGACTCACTATCCCCCAAATGATCCAAACTCTTTGACCATAAATAAGGATCATTTTTCCAAACATTATAAATATACACTTTATATAGAAACACGTACATATAACCTTGAATTCTTATATATGTGGTCCAACTAAATTAACATTAAAATTACACATTAAAGAGGAAAAAATTCTATCTAGTTGAAATCATAGAGGAGAAATATGATAAAAATTCATGCATTCACTACCAAATCCCCCTTCATAAATTGAATAAAATGAATGTATGAATCAAAGAGGAACAAATATATGATGATTCGTCACCATGACCCAGAAAAAGCATGGTTTTACTAGATGGACCCACTAGTTAAGGAACAATTTACGGCCCATCCTTAAATCCTCCCTTCATTCACATTGGTTTTCTCAACCTTTTCATAAGAAGAAATATCATACTACATAGATACTGATCATAGGACAATAAATTATAAGGTATCTTGGTTAAATATATGTTACACTAAATTACAGAAATCACATATCCTCACCATTTGAAAATAATATATGTTTAAAAAATCCTCTCCTCAAGATATTAGACTATATACCATCCTTCCACATTTCATGATGTAAATGTAAGATTTATCATATGAACTATCATGAGAAAAACATTACCCCCTTTAGTTTTGGTCACCAACAACACTAATTGAGATCATTGGGTATAACTTGGAAACTAGTAAAATTCACCTTAAAAGAATATTAAATCATTTTCATATAATAATAAGTCCACCCATTGTGTTTCAAACCACGTTGGTATAATCCAGATTGTGTTTAAATCTATCTAAAAATTCACTAGATTCACTTGCATTCTTCAAATATTCCATGTTTTTTATATTCAATACCCTCAATTTTTGAATGTTCCCAACATCATTTGTTGTTCATGGACACATTGAATCACCTCTCATTATAAAAACAAACCTTCAAAAATTTTCGATGATAATTTGACTAGTCCAATGTTTGTAACATGGTCAATATTCAACCCTCATTTTTCCCTCATCTTTTATAGTATGATAGTGGAATATTTATTATGAACATGGTTCTTTTTTATCTTCTATCAACATGTATCACTCCTTCTGTTCAAGATTTTGTACGTCTCAATTCAAATCTTTCATCTTTCCCTTTGTTATGGAAGAATCTATTTTATCTTGTATTTCCCTAGTAAAGCACCTACACATATTTGGAAATCCAGTCAATTGTGTTTGGTTTATACTCTAGTCAATGTATTCATTATCAAGACACTCATGATAGTAAATGAATCATTTTAAATCCTACCCCTAATTCTCTTTCCAGTACTATCATATAAAATTCAATTCTTCTATTTTCCTATTATTTGTCACACAGAGCATGAATCATGTTTCTGTAGAGAAAAATAGTTCATTTTCAAGTTAATATGATGTGGGATTATAGAATACATAATGAATGGTTATTTATTTATTTACTAGAAAATGGGAAATGGTGTGATGGATCATGCATATACTAGATCATATCTTTTAATACATCATAAAATAAAATTAGAAATGGGAAGTTCCCATTATGGTTTTTACTCAACAATCGAGTTATCTAGTTGTGATAACTACTATTGAGTATCCTAAATAGCCTGATGAATCCTTGGGATATATATTACATCATCATCAAAAACCAAGAAGGCATCATCCGTCAGGATCTTCACCCGATCTTTCTCACCCCATAAATCACCAACCAATAGATACCACCAATTTTCCTTCATCCACATCCACCACTAACTACAACCTTTTTTGGATTGTGAACTCCTCCTAATCATTTAGGATGGATTTATGGTTCAAATCATTCTCCTCTATACGATATTGTTCTTGTTAAAATTCTAAGATAACCTTGGAACCATTACATTTATACTTATATCAGGCTTCATCAATGTCCTGATGATTTGTCGGAACCGGCTCAGCAAGATAGGTGCAGGGAAGTGAATAGAGTGCATGATAATCCAGCCCTTTTGTGAAATGGTTTAGTAACCATTGGAAAAGGGACAAACTAAGATTCACTAGATTTTCCAATATGAGGTGGGTCATGAAATCCTTCACACATCCATATGACCCAAACCAGATAATTTGGTTCTCTTTGGAGAAATCATAAACAAAGTCTTCTGAATCCTTAGGTGGAATAGGATTGTACATGAAGAAATAATTGAGAATATTAGTAGTAGGATCCTCATATGTGATCCTCTTAGATGTTATAATCTCCATGTGGAGAGAAGGTTAATCATTTTATGAATCTTCAATAATGGTAGAATCCCCACTAGCTGGGAGATCCACCTCCGCTTCTATCATAACTAAATCTATAGTGGGATTCCATTCTTGAAGCAGGGTTATCTCACCCTAAACAAGTTTCTTCTCAAGAGTTGGATCAGTTATTTGCGAAATGTACCATAACTCCCTAATACACATCTAATTACATAGGATGAATTTCCACAATAACTATTTTAGATAATTTTTTTCTGTTAGTTCAACCTATAGTAATGAATATGGTAGACAAAACATTTGAAAAAAAAAGATACAAACAAGAGGTGTGGGATTGAGTGATATCTATGTGTGGGGCCTCATATGATAATTCCACTATTGGATACCCTTATATTCTAGTTGTAACTATGAATTCTACAAAATGGATCCCCCATTAGAACATTTATGACTGACTATATCACATAATGAAATGAAACTGTGTAGAAAACCTGGGAAGTTATTAGTGATTCAGGAGAACTAGGGCTGATTGGATTTGGAAATTCACCTTGGGAATTAACATTGATCTCGATAGAAGTCCATATTGGTAGGAATTCACCACAAACAAGGGTATCATCCAATAGAATTACAAGTATATTACCCTCATTTAATAATGATATAGAAGGATAATTTAATGCTACCCCTTCAGTCATATCTACAAACAAATCCTTGGTTACGGCCTAAAGTGAAGTCTCCTTGATGGACTCCATAGTTCCCATTTAGGAAAACTATTTAACCACAATAGTGGCCACTTGGATATCCACAATTGGTTCCTACGAGAGTAAATATTACGATATATATTATCTAAATATTAAGAATTTTGAAATGTATATCATAGAAAATTACCTGGCCAAACCGGATCCTATTCAAGTAATATTCTTCATGGGTGACCTTTGTACTTGCATGAAAACATTCCTAATAAACATTAGAGCCCCATTACACAACATCACAAAATCCCCATGGGTCTGAGCTATGTTTCGGGAACATCATGGGTTAACATCTCAACAGAGATCGTCTTCTTGTTACTCAAACCAAACATCACCTATACTAGGGTTATTGGTTCACCCTCTCTATACAAATGCATGAAAGAATCCATATACTAATGATAATATATCTTATCAGAGAATAAAAATGGATTTCTGACTATTATATATTATAACTCTTGAACCTTGATCCCCTCCCTTTTAATCCTTCTATATATCTGATATGTAGTCTCGTATAGTCATTACATGCCAAATACATTCCAAAGATTCGGTATGGAGATTCCATTGGTTGGTTACACCAAATAAACCATCTTCTTCCTCCAGGACTACCTAGAATAGATCTCTATAGTGAATTTTCTTTATGATTACCCCATGTTCACTTATTAGGGAGCCTCACTTCACCAAAACATGGAGGTATGAATAGAAATTGATGTTACACCTCCACTACTCCAACTAAATAAATTGGCATGCAATGTGTTCCTTGAAGAGTATTTTATGTATTTCAATTTTTCTCATGTATATTGATTGATGTTTCCACCTTCTATACCCGCTTCCTCAAGATCAAACACGGGTACACCACCACCATGTGGCCATAATATCTATTCATTAGAACTACATCATGTTTCGTTATTTGAATCTTGATGAGATCAGAACCACGCTTAATTACAGACATCCACCATATTTGATGAAGGACAAATGGGTTCCTCTTTTCATGGACCCACATATGCACCAACATTGATAATTTTTAAATTCATCCAAATTAATAAAAAAATATACGGTGTGTATAGTTTGAAGTATGTGTTGTTATAAATACATGTGAAAAAACTCCACCCCAAAATTTCTAAGGATAATCCCTCGCCACAACATCCCCCACATATCAACAAACATATTTCCAGTTCGGGTTGTAAAATGAATTAATTTAAATTTCTGGGGGTTTTTATTCCAGCTGACACCCCTCCCCCCTTTAGTCAGAGTCACCAGAAGAACACTCGTAATGTAGAGGAGGTATTGTTAAATGTTGTAATTTGGGGGAGCTAAAGTTTGGAAAATCATACCCTTCTAGTTGCGCTCGAACCCATCCATTGGGAAATTGTAATGGGAAACATTTTCTTATGGTAATTTCCCCCTATTAATGTTACCTAACTGGTTGTGGAGTCTGTTCGGCACATATATGCCTAGGTTAACTCGGTTACCTACCACTAAACCCACTTCCATCACTACTGTCGCCATTCATGGTCTGATGTGTGCATACCAAATAGGTAGAATCCAATATCTCATTAAAGTGTCTAATATCTCCATGTATCAAACCTCATGGATCCAATCCTTCATGTCGTATCCCCACACTTAATAGCAAGAATATTACAATATCATCAAGTGAGTCCTTGGACTCCTCATGTGGTGCAGTCCTATGAACTACATCATCCACCCTGAAATTTTCACAACTCTAAAACTAAGGAATATTCCCAACCATGTCTTATAAGTTACATCCTCATGGAAAGGGAATTGAAGATCCAATACATTGGTCAACTCTTCCAGAATAATAATTTTTTTAATAGTGTTTTATATATACTCTCCCATGTGTTGGGTGCTATGATAAATTCATAAAATTGAATCCATATGACATGGATCCCAGAAATAAGATCTAGGTCCCATTGTATAATTTTTAAAACATTTTGATGATGGTGGAAGATGTTCGTATCTGGTGACCACTTGATGAGGATCTCTGGAAGCAACTGCTGCTCATGAAAAATGTGGAACTTGTATGGCCAAACAACATCATATGAACTGATCTATCACAGATCCAAACTGTATTCTTCACATGTAAAGAATAACCAGTATGTCGATGACTGATCATCAATTAAATTTACCATGGATAAAAAATATCATTCATTATACTAGCTCATGTGGTTGTTTTAAATTTGGTCTTGATCAACGATCATAAAATGGATGGGGAATATTACATTGATTAGATTCGAAACTATTATTTTAATTTCCAACCCTCTTATGGTATAAAAAGTATTTGTTTCATGCTTAATAGTTGGTTAACTATAAATAGTATATTATAATAGTAAAACTCATCATGAAAAGAGAACCATAACATTTTTGTGTCTCCTCCATGGTTAAGATAGACCCAACATCCAAAAAATAATGTTTTAGAGAAGTAGTATGTTTCTTAGTATATATTCCCTCTCCAAATCTTATATATGTTCCAACAACTACTTAATCATAGATACTACTATCTTGTTTTAAATAATTTCAATGGTTCATTCCATTTCATCTCTCTTGGTATAAGTTGTAGTTGCGGCAAATAATTGATTATCCTAGTCATGCAATTTTGATATTTTTTTATGAATTACTGATTTTTAGTCATGAAAATGGATATTTTTCCACAAAAACAGGTCAGTTTAATGCAAAATTGGGTTTATTCATGCAAAAGAGAAAATTTTGAATAAAAAAAAGACATGTAAAGAGGGATTTCAGGAACAACATTCCCAAATCACAGTAGTTCATGCAAAGGGTTCAAGTTACACCCATGAGAGATGGATAATATCACATTGAATTCAAGTGTTTTTATGGGACCCATATTCTTATATTTATACAGAAGGGTTTCACATGTGTTAAATATTGTTTCCTAACTAGGATTAAAATTTGTCCCCAACATTGGATAACTGCCCTGAACTTCAGTGTTTTCCTCAAAACTCGACCTCCGGGTTCCCTATTAGCTCCAATTATAATGTGGAGAATTTTTATTAAATGAAAATGTGCCTCAACTCTGAAAATGTGTTTTTATCAAAAATAGATACACAACCCAACCCAAGGGACCATTCTAGAGCCAATGAGAAAACATATGTGTCTTCAGGGCATTGTACACAACTCTATTACCCCATAGTCACATGGATTGTGTAAAAAATTAGAAAGAAAAGAATAAAAAGATTTAAGAATTATAGAAGACAGCATATACCAAAAATTAAGGGTTTTGAAACATTATATACATGTTTATAACACTAAATGTTCAAACATAATGTATTTTCATGAGAAATCAATCAATTAACCGCTACCATATGTGATGCCACACAGACGACAAAGTTAAGGAGAGTGTGTCACCACATTTCATGACATGAGTAGAGTATACCACATAAATATACCCATTTAAACTATAAATAATGCTTCACCTACCCCCATTTTATGATGGAACTATAGATGTTGAATCGTCATCTCTCACTCATGTAACCCCCTCTTCCACATCATCATGAAACTCATGGCCTACATGGACTCCAAAAGGTACAGAACATTTCTGAATGATCTCATAATGGACCAACAGTTCCTTATCCCATGTTTGCGATGTTCTCAAAAAAACATCTCATAATGTCTAGGTGGGTTCTTTCAAGATTATTTCTCCTTATGTAACATCAATCTTCGCATGATTCTAGAAGTTTTGTTCATCTATACTCCCCATATCCAATGAGTGTCCTTATTTTAGAGACAACGGTTCTCACAACCTTAATAGTGTTCGTAACTACAGATTTGTGCTCAACTTAGCATCGGTCCCCAACCCATGTCCTCCTTTAGCCATGAATATTTTCATGTATGTTAAGTGCTTAGGTTCCACTCCCATACTCTAGTAGGGTCCTCCCATACCTCAATTTCCCACGTGACCCACATCATCATACCCCATGTCAGACCTCGTTTTACATCCTAGATGGTTGCATTTCCTCTTTCTTCTAGTGATTGGCACCTTAATTCCTCTTGATCCAAATCAAAGGAACCCTACAATTGGGATACCCATTCACCACTTCACCATGGTAGTGTTTATGGCATGCACCACCAATAGGATTTTGCGAAGTAGAAATATAATCCATAAATGATCCATCAACATGTGACACTATTCGAATTTTCTTACTAGGATAGACAGTGCCTCATAATACTATCATATCTCGAAAGGGAAACCCTAGGTGTAGGATTATCACACATATGTGTTTAAATTTGTTAAACTCCATATCCTAATGTCATATTCATATAATATTAAATTGCACAACAACATCCATAGAAAATGATGTAAAACATCCCCCATACCTTATACGGTGAACAAAATATGCCCCATGTATGACTTGAATGGGATGACCATCACCCCCTACCCTATATGATAAACATAAGATTCCCCATGTGTGATCTTCATTGGATGATACCTCCTTCCACACCATGGGATGAGACACCTAAACATTTAACCCACATACATAATCCCTACACCATCTTCCAACTCCAAAAATGAAATCTATACTCCACCCAATCTTATGTATAATCCCAATCCAATAACTATTTTCCACTCTATCTGTGATGCAATCATCCTTACCACATGATGATAAATAACATATACGGGTCCTCTCAAATGAATATAAACTATACACTCTAACTATGTGGGTGTAACTGCCCGAGATTTTATGAAAATTATTCTTTTTAATTTTATTAATCTCTTGTGTTGTATGCTACACCAAAAGGAGATTGCACAACACGCATCCTTGAATTTCCTTTCATTACACGCAATTGCAACCTTCCTCGATAGCGTGTGTAGTACGCAATACTGAGTTTCACGAAACAACGATATGCTATTCAAATATTATTAAAACTAGCCGTTATGAATGGTAATAACCACTTTTTTAATTTTAGAAATTTTAGCTCTAAAAATGGACTTCATTTTTGTATTTGGAGTATCGAATTTAGCCTAAGGTGAGATTTTGGTACTTTTCGGATAACTTTCATATTCTGATGAATAGTGAAAATTACTAAATTATAATTAAAAACAACATTTTTAAACGAAATAATTAATAGTGATAAATTATTAATTTTAGTGATTTTAAAGTATATTTAGAATATATTTTTACAATTTAATACAATGTTGGTCATTGGATGTAATTTCACATTTAAACCAGACATAAACAAGTGTCAATCTTTTGATAGATATTGTTTCTTAAAAACACGCTATTTGTTTTAACAGCGGGATTTAATTATAAAATTAATTAAAGCAAATTCTATGTTACGAATTTGGTAAAATAAAATTCATTTTTGAATTCGGAATATGAAATATAGCTTATGATGAAATTTTGGCACTGTTCTGAAAAACATCAATTTTTGATGAATAGTGAAACTACTAAGTGGTAGTTAAAAAACTGTGTTTTTCATAAAACGTAATTTTACCGCTTCTGTGAATGGAATTTCAAAAATCCGAGAGACACGGTTGATGTTAGTAAGTAAAATGTGGTTCAATGAGATAAAAATAATTTCGGTGAATAGTAACTTTTTACTTTTATATACCACGGTTAAAAATAAATAGGGTAATTAAGGGTAAAAATGATATTAATATTACCCTAACACATGTCCTAATCTTATTGGACAAGTTTATCTCGACCAAAAACAACCTTAAGTGTAAAATATTATCATTTAGGCCCACTTGGATTAGATTAGGACATTTCTTATTATTTAATTCAAAGAAGAGTTAAAAGAGTTAAAATCAAATATTATTTACAAAAACATTTTTAATATAGGGTTATACATAAGATAAATTCGATTGTAAATATTCATTAGAAAGATAAAACGATTTCATACATAATGGTATTTTATTTGTAATTTTTAGACATCAAATAAGTTAATTATTTATGACACAAAGATGATGCAGTAATTGTCTTATTAATGAAATATTGACATAATTGATATTATAAATACCAAAATAAATGTAATTTAAGACTTTTTATGAATTCCACTAATTTTCTAGGTTACTATGATATATTAGTGTTGATTTA
Source organism: Viscum album (assembly GCA_963277665.1). Taxonomy (NCBI): domain Eukaryota; kingdom Viridiplantae; phylum Streptophyta; class Magnoliopsida; order Santalales; family Viscaceae; genus Viscum; species Viscum album. The sequence goes on along the minus strand of OY728157.1, from coordinate 445,321,739 downwards.
ATCAACTTGGTTAGAACATATAATTCTGTTATGACTTTCACAAAAATCATATATCAAATAGTGTCAAAATTGACACAAAATAGTTTTTAAATAAAATAAAATATTATTAATTGTTATTTTATTCCTAAAAATCTAAGGTTCGGCCAAATAACTTATATAAGGATATATATATTAATAATAAACAATTTGGGGTTCGTTTGGCATGTTATAGTAAGTGTATTAACCATATAGTGTAAGAAAACAAAAAGATACGGTAAAAGTTAAATTATTTATCTTAAAGTTAAATCTAATTGATAAGGTTAAAATAATAACCTAAACTTGTCCAAATCCCATTGGTTGATAGGATTTTGACCCCTCCCCACTTTATCTTCGAAATAATACCCTTTGGAACCATTATAAACCAATTTTGACTTTAATATAAAATAATATTTTGAGATATTCTTAAGGTGCCCCTCTCCTCCCTTATAAAAGGGTACCTCCTCCCCCTCCTCCTCACACCAATTTGAGCACTCATGCTCGGCCAACCCCTGACATTTTCACCTCTCCACTTCCCTAGAATAATCCTAGAGGTCCCGGTATTCTTCAAAGACCAATCTTAGTTCCCTAAGTGGAGGATTCAAAGAGGCGTTCCAAAGAAGAGGTAATATCCATTACCGATCTTTTCAATTTTTTTCTTCTACAACTTCTTCTTATTTAGTTGTTTAATTATAAAGTAATAACATCAGTATTACATACATAATGATATGTTATTATAAATATGAAACAACCCTAATTCACCTTCTATCCATCCTACGGAAAAATGAAATCACCGCGCGTGCGTACGTACGGAATACCATCTCCATGCCGTGGTGTAATCTATTTTCCACCATCACCTTACAAGGATGGGTATAATGGTGTAATGAGTAACTATTTATGATTATTATAATTTAATATTGATACTGAAATAATATATATATACTCAAATACAATTCCACGATCATATGAACGATATCATCACTCGTGCGTACGTACGGAATATTGTCTCCACGATGTGATGCGACTCGTTCTACATGATCATCATTAAATAGTAATTATATAAATGAATTTAATGAATAAATATGATATATGTTACACTAATACCATTCTGGATATAAGGTATCTATAACCTTAAAAGAAGAATAAGAATTTATTCGGCAAAACACGCATAAGAACAAAAGGCAATAAAGACCCGAGTAACAAGTAACAATGAAATATTACTAACAAGAAGCTATGAATATGGCCATATATGATATCATATCAATATGTATGATTCTGGAATAAGTCAATAACATTATTTAAACCATTATACAGGAGATTCAGACACGTACAAAGAAAATCGGACCTAAGGTAAGGGAAATATCACAATCTCATTTTTATCCGAGATTGTTTATACTTTGGTATTTACTGGGGTGTATTTTATCATCCACATCCATGTTTCCTCAATATGTAATATTATTTCCATCCACCTAAAATTTTTTAAATCCTATTTTACCCTTCGGTGAGTTTTTATTAAAATATATGAACGGAATCTTTTATCGTTTTTCGTACGAGGTACTTTTTGACTTTTCCGACAAAAGTACGAATAATGTTTTTTTAACTTATACGACATGAATGGATTTTTAAATCATTATTTCCAAAAAGCATCCTTTACAAGTTTTCAAGGTTATTTTTAATCAACATCTTTTAGTTTAATGTTGTATGACATGTTAAGAAAGGAAATTTTTTTTTGAAGAAGAAAAGATATTTTCCTTAATAATGGAGTTCAAGTGTTTTATCAAAATTATCTTCCATCAAAGATAATAAAGGGTTCTGTTTTTATCCCTATTATTACATTGATTTGATTATGTTGTGATGGAATTAATTTTATGAATTCCTTTATCTTATATGAATTCTTTTATGATGTCATGATGTTTAAGATTCCCATTTGTATTACATGGGTTATGCAATGATATATGATTTATGTTTTTGTGGCACACATAAGAATGGTATCATTATGAGATAGGTGGGACCTATATCTCCCTCCAATGCATTGGTTAAAGATTTTATATCTCATGAGATAGACATGGCTGGAACGGTAGGTTATACCGGTTCAGTAAACAAGGACTGGAACGAGGGTGACTCGATTCAGAAAGGGACTTTGTCCACTAAGATAGTCTTGGCAATGAGTCTTGACTAACAAGAAATGATTCTCTATGATTATGTGTTTATGCCACAAAGTTTCATGTTTTAAGTTATGATTATTGTGATTACATTTCACTGCCATGATTTATCCCATGTTATGAAATTATGCTCTCTTTTTCATGTTAAGATTTCCAAAAGTTATGTTCTTATGAATATGATGTGATTGATTTCTCTTTTGTTTACCCTTACTGAGCATTTGAGCTCACCCTTTTATGTTTTATTTTCCCTAGGATATAAAGAAAGGTTTTAGGTATAAAAAAAAGATCTTTATGGGAGATGTTTAAGATCTTTCACCACGATTAGAAGATTATATTCCAAGTTTCCAAAGACACTAAACTATTACGATCCTTGTGTGTGTGTTTTTGTTATGTACTATGTATTCCACAAAAGTAATGTAATGTCCATGTACGTCAAGCTTCGGGTCTCTACAGTTGGTATCAGAGGAAAGGTTTAGTCAACCTTTGGAAACTAGTATGCGAGAACTTTAGTGAGATCCCTAGAGATATTTCTAAGGTATGTCTAGGGATGTCTCTAAGGTTAAGTATACGTATAGGTTATAGTCCTAGAATTGCGCTAACGATCTTAGAATTTAACCTAAGATGTTAGATATTGAGGGTGCTTTCCCTTTACTATGTTGTCTTCCCTAGCATGATTTCACCTCTCACAATTTTTTTTTTGTGTTTTAGTTAATGGAGGGAACCAGAAGGAGTTCGGTTAACATTGAATCCAATGGACAAATTGGTGACTATGAGCAACAAAATTGTGTAATACCTAGAGATAAAGATATTGTGATTATGCCGAATCAGTCATCGCGATATATGATTAACAAGGTGAAATTTAGTGGTATGACTAATTCATCAAAAAGAGGAAGATAAACTATTATGCATGTTCGCATGTTGAGGAGCATAAAGAAAGGAAGATTGAGATTTCTAAAGAAGGGAAGAAGAACCTTGAGGAATACCTCAAATGGATGGACCAATGTTATCTGTGTGGAGAAAAGGGTCATAGAGTGACAGATTGTTATGGAGTTCAATGTCTTATTTGTGGAGAACATGGGCATTACCCAACTCAATGCCTTGACCTAAAAAGTTACTTCTAAATCAAGGAAGGACTTATTCCAGGACAATAATTGAAGTGGATGGACTGAAGTGTTTATGTATTGGTATTCAAGAATAATGTTGTTGAAGTACTTTTATGGTGTACTGAAATATTTATGTTTTGGTCTATTGTGGTTTTAAATAATTTTATGGTATTGGTAACCATGAAAAGTGATTGAGACATTTTTGGTAAACAGATGATATGAGCATAATGAAGGGATAAGAAGATAATGAGATGTTTGATTGTATTCATGAGCTCATGATTGATATAAAGACTAAGTGATATCATGGTTTGAGTATATATAATTTTTGGATTTTGGTATGTGGAAAGAGTTAACTTTTGACAGCATTCATGTTTTCACTAAGGTTTAACTGGTATTCATTTTTCAAGAGAATACATGATTAAGGTATTCACATGATTGGAATGTGACCAACAAGACATATCTTATGATATATGGGGATCAACGATGGTATTAAATCTCTGGTAATTGTTTTCACTATATTATGAGAGTAGACTGCAGTATTATGGATAAGCCTAAAGATTGGAACGGATTATGTTGGACATAATATAGTATTGTTTAAGGATATAAGTTTTTCGATATTATTGATGGGATGTTATAGTAATATAGTTTTAGAAAAAGGACAACCTGCAGGACGGGCGACAACCCATCGCGTCGGACAAGGCTGTGAGAATCGAACCCACAACCGAAGTGCGACTGGCCTTTATCACCTACCACTGGCCTACAGGAAGTCCCTATTTATTAGAAACTAGTTTTATTATATTAATCAGTATGATATATGAAGTATAAAGTCCATTTTAGGAACCATATATGATTATTATCACTATAGAATGACTTATGAATATTTAATAACTTTTGCTAACCTTTTGTTTGAGACAGATGGAATGACCTGTCATTCTATCACATGATCTGATAAAACTTCACGAATAACAAATTCAACTTCATTTATTTAAGAGATGAAGTGGAAATTGTACAAGGCACGAACAACAATGATATTGTACCAAAATAAAGTAAGTATTTATTCTAATTCAAGTTCTTTAACTTTAGGGAAACGATCTTGAAAACCAAAAATGTTGTCCTAGTGATCTTATATCTGATGAATCAGATGGTACCTTAGATCATCACAAATTTATGGCTTTGTGATTGCTGGATTTTTCATAGCCATGTTCTCTACCACTCTCCATCAGAACATGATGGTTAGATTTCTCTTCCATATCCATATTTTCACCTATGTGGAAACCCAGTGATTAGTTTATTTGGGTAACCGTTACGTTTTATACTTTTGTTTTTAAAGATTGGTTTTGATATTCCTTTTTACGATGTGGGTTTCTATTAAAGAAACTTTCGAATAGTAAACCATTTATAACCCCGATGAATTTCGAGGGCGAAATTCATTTTAAGGGGGGTAGAATGTAACAGCGCGAGATTTTATGAAAAATATTCTTTTTAATTTTATTAATGTCTTGTGTTGTACGCTACACCAAAAGGATCTTGCACAACATGAATCCTTGACATGCCTTGCATTACACGCAATCGCAACCTTCCTCGATAGCGTGTGTAGTACGCAATACTGAGTTTCACGAAACAACGATATGCTATTAAAATATTATTAAAACTAGCCGTTATTAGTAGTAATAACCACTTTTTAAATTTTAGAAATTTTAGCTCTCAAAATGGACTTCATTTTTGGATTCGGAGTATCGAATTTAGCCTAAGATGCGATTTTGGTACTTTTCGGATAACTTTCATATTCTGATAAATAGTGAAAATTACTAAATTATAATTAAAAACAAATTTTTTAATAGAAATAATTAATAGTGATAAATTATTAATTTGAGTGGTTTTAAAGTATATTTAGAATATATTTTTACAATTTAATACAATGTTGGTCATTGGATGTAATTTCACATTTAAACCAGACATAAACAAGTGTCAATCTTTTGATAGATATTGTTTCTTAAAAACACGCTATTTGTTTTAACAGCGGGATTTAATTATAAAATTAATTAATTCAACTTCTATGTTATGAATTTGGTAAAATAGACTTCATTTTTGACTTCGGAATATGAAATATAGCTTAGGATGAAATTTTGGCATTGTTCTGAAAAACATCAATTTTTGATGAATAGTGAAACTACTAAGTGGTAGTTAAAAAACTGAATTTTTCATAAAACTTAATTTTACCGCTTCTCTGAATGGAATTTAAAAAATCAGAGAGACACGGTTTATGTCAGTAAGTAAAATGTGGTTCAATGAGATGAAAATAATTTTCGGTGAATAGTAACTTTTTACTTTTATTTACCACGGTTAAAAGTAAATAGGGTAATTAAGGGTAAAAATGATATTAATATTACCCTAACACATGTCCTAATCCTATTGGACAAGTGTATCTCTACCAAAAACAACCTTAAGTGTAAAATATTATCATTTAGGCTCACTTGGATTAGATTAGGACATTTATTATTATTTAATTCAAAGAAGAGTTAAAAGAGTTAAAATCAAATATTATTTACTAAAACATTTTTAATATAGGGTTATACATAAGATAAATTATATTGTAAATATTCATTAGAATGATAAAACGATTTTCTACATAAGGGTATTTTATTTGTAATTTTTACACATGAAATAAGTTAATTTATTTATGACAGAAAGATGATGCATTAATTATCTTATTAATGAAATATTGACATAATTGATATTATAAAAACCAAAATAAATGTAATTTAAGACTTTTTATGAATTCCACTAATTTTCTAGGTTACTATGATATAGTAGTGTTTATTTAATCAACTTGGTTCGAACATATAATTCTGTTATGACTTTCACAAAAATCATATATCAAATAGTGTCAAAATTGACACAAAATAGTTTTTAAATAAAATATTATATTATTAATTGTTATTTTATTCCTAAAAATATAAGGTTCGGCCAAATAACTTATATAAGGATATATATATTAATAAGTAACAATTTGGGGTTCGTTTGGATTTTTATAGTAAGTGTATTAACGATATAGTGTAAGAAAACAAAAAGACACGGTAAAAGTTAAATTATTTAACTTAAAGTTAAATCTAATTGATAAGGTTAAAATAATAACCTAAACTTGTCTAAATCCTATTGGTTGATAGGATTTTGACCCATCCCCACTTTATCTTCGAAATAAGACCCTTTGGAACCATTATAAACCGATTTTGACTTTAATATAATATAATATTTTGAGATATTCCTAAGGTTCCCCTCTCCTCCCTTATAAAAGGGCACCTCCTCCCCCTCCTCCTCACACCAATTTGAGCACTAAAGCTCGGCCAACCCCTGCCATTTTCACCTTTCCACTTCCCTATAATAATCCTAGAGGTCCCTGGCTTCTTCAAAGAACAATCTTAGTTCTCTAAGTGGAGGATTCAAAGAGGCGTTCCAAAGAAGAGGTAATATCCATTACCGATCTTTTCAATTTCTTTCTTCTTCAACTTCTTCTCCTTTAGTTGTTTCATTATAAAGTAATAACATCAGTATTAATTACATACCAATATGTTATTATAAATATGAAACAACCCTAATTCACCTTCTATCCATCCTACGGAAAAATGAAATCACCGCGCGTGCGTACGTACGGAATACCGTCTCCACACCGTGGTGTAATCTATTTTCCACCATCACCTTACAAGGATCGGTATAATGGTGTAATGAGTAACTATTTATGATTATTATAATTTAATATTGATACTGAAATAATATATATATACTCAAATACAATTCCACGATCATAGGAACGATATCATCACTCGTGCATACGTACGGAATACCGTCTCCACGATGTGATGCGACTCGTTCTACATGATCATCATTACATAGTAATTATATAAATGAATTGAATGAATAAATATGATATATGTTACACTAATACCATTATGTATATAAGGTATCTATAACCATAAAATAAGAATAAGAATTTATTTGGCAAAACATGCATAAGAACAAAAGTCAATAAAGACCCGAGTAACAAGTAACAATGAAATATTACTAACAAGAAGCTAAGAATATGACCATATATGATATCATATAAATATGTATGATTCTGGAATAAGTCAATAACATTATTTAAACCATTATACAGGATATTCGGACACGTACAAAGCAAATCAGACCTAAGGTAAGGGAAATATCACAATCTCATTTTTATCCGAGATTGTTTATACTTTGGTATTTACTGGGGTGTATTTTATCATCCACATCCATGTTTCCTCAATATGTAATATTATTTCCATCCACCTAAAATTTTTTAAATCCTATTTTACCCTTCGGTGAGTTTTTAGTAAAAGATATGAATGGAATCTTTTATTGTTTTTCGTACGACGTACTTTTTGACTTTTCCGACAAAAGTACGAATAATGTTTTTTTTACCTTATACGACATGAATGGATTTTTAAATCATTATTTTTCAAAAAACATCCTTTAAAAGTTTTCAAGGTTATTTTTAATCAAATTCTTTTAGTTTAAAGTTGTATGACATGTTATGAATGGAAAAATGTTTTTGAAGAAGAAAGGATATTTTCCTCATGAATGGAGTTCAAGTGTTTTATCAAAATTATCTTCCATGTAAGATAATAAAGGGTTCTGTTTTTATCCCTATTATTACATTGATTTGATTATTTTGTGATGGACTTATTTTTATGAATTCCTTTATCTTATATGAATTGTTTTATGATGTCATGATGTTTAAGATTCCCATTTGTATTACATGGGTTATGAAATGATATATGATTTATGATTTTGTGGAACACATAAGAATGGTATCATTATAAGATGGGTGGGACCTATATCTCCCTCCAATGCATTGGGTAAAGATTTTATATCTCATGAGATAGACATGGCTGGAACGGTAGGTTATACCAGTTCAGTGAAACAGGACTGGAACGAGGGTGACTCAATTCAGAAAGAGACTTTGTCCACTAAGATAGTCTTGGAAATGAGTCTTGACTAACAAGAAATGATTCTCTATGATTATGTGTGTATGCCACAAAGTTTCATGTTTTAAGTTATGATTATTGTGATTACATTTCACTGCCATGATTTATCCCATGTTATGAAATTATGCTCTCTTTTTCAGGTTAAGATTTCCAAAAGTTATGTTCTTATGAATATGATGTGATTGATTTCTCTTTTGTTTACCCTTACTGAGCATTTGAGCTCACCCTTTTATGTTTTCTTTTCCCCAGGATATAAAGAAAGGTTTTAGGTATAAAAAAAGAAGATCTTTATGGGAGATGTTGAAGATCTTTCACCACGATTAGAAGATTATATTCTGAGTTTCCAAATACAGTAAACTATTACGATCCTTGTGTGTGTGTTTTTGTTATGTACTAAGTATTCCGCAAAAGTAATGTAATGTCCATGTACGTCAAGCTTCGGGTCTGTAGAGTGGGCTTTGAATCCTATCTTCTAATAAGGTATATAGGATGAATCTCTATGGTTTAATATCAATAAACCTATACTACCTCCCTAATGTTCAATACTAACCCACCACCCCCACAAACCACCATAAAATTTTCATGGATTCCCTCCTGGAAGGATACAATCACAATAGTGTGATCATCTCTCTATGGGGCACACATAACCAACCACAAAACTATCCCCAAAATATGTTTATCATGTGAACAAACTATCCCCATAAAATATTAAACACATGAATAACATATCCCCAAAGGGAATTAAATATGTGACCCACCAGATGATTTTGAATCCCAACCACATAAGATGAATATGATATTCCCATGGTAAAGAGCCCCAGAATCCTTATTCACCTTGTGAAAATTACCATATTATGTACATGGAATTCCATAGGTTATGCACCTATGATGAATCATGCATGACATTCAATGAATATTAAATAAGGAAAATTTATGAGTTCATAACATTATCAACATCAATTGATGTCCAAACATGTCTCACATCATCATCATCTCTAACCATTTGTTTCATTACTATTAAGATAGTAGAAGTGTTATTAACTAAAATCCACCTCGAGATGAAACATGAAATAAGTCTTATAAACCTGAATGGAATATATGATGGAGTCTCGTGTTAGGAAACAATATCCATGGATAAATCCATGGAAGTGGAAACTAAAATCCTAGGATCATGTTTCGATCGAAGACCTGACATCGCTGGTCATAGTGGTATAGGTCTCCCAAATTTGGAATTCAGTAATATGGGGTAACAAACCAGAAAACCTAGATAAAGAGAGACCCATTCTTTCAAGATAAACAATACCAAAAAGTAAAGGATGTAAAATGTAAATAACAAACAATTCGTGTGGTGCATAGCCCAGATAGCGAAAATCATCGTCAAATAGTTTCATTGGTTATCTATATCTCAATAATTACATACAACTTGATATGTAGATGTGATAAGAGAGAAGGTTATGAATCAGAGTGTTATGTATATCTCTGTAATTATTTCTTGATACTTACATACTCTCTTATAGGTGGTAAATATTCTAATATAGAAAATTTCATATGAGAGTGAATTTATCTAATATATAACTGGGAGGATCAAGCCCCGAGTTTTTATGATGGATTGAAAAGTTTAATGATCTTCAAAGAGAAACTTCAAAATTGTACAATGAAGGTATGATATTATGTATTGTTCTTGGGTTTGGTTTTGATCTGAACTATGGATATATATGTTCTAATGAATCAAACATGGGATGAATCTATTACAGTCAGGGTTTGTGGTGGTCTAGCTGACACCTAATGACTTGACGTGTATGGTTTATATTCTTTGTGTGTCTCTTTTAAATTTTTCATCTATAGTATGAAGAGTCTTATGGAATGAGTTATTTAAAAAATATGTTTCAAATTCATTATAATTACACATTTTTCATTTCCTATTTCACTATTATTATTATTTATAAATATTGAGGACAATATGGATTAGTTTCTCTTTTCACTTATAGGCTCACTATTATCCCTTGTTTGTTGCCTTCTATTTAGACCAGTGACATTCTAGGGACATGAAATGGATTTTGGGGGAGAATTAAAAACACCATATTTCACGTATTCTTTTATTTAATTATTTAATATTATTTTTAGGTTTTATAATAATTATTATATTAACGTCAGTAAATAATTGTGACGAATAATTGATAACAATGAATAATAATAATGTAATAATAAGGGAAATTAATAATAATGAAAATAAAATAACTATAATAATAATAATAATGGTAAACAATTAGTGGTACCCCCACCATATTACATTGACACCCCTCCCCCATGTGAGCTTCCTCTATTGGAGGGTATCACCACCCCCTTTGTGGAATTCTATCTTTTAACTATTTATTTAATATTTTATTGTGATTGACTATCAGGTGCCTCATTAAGCGATTATCTTCTCTCCCTTTTCTCTTTTCCTATCTTCTTCTTATGTATTCTACATTATCCTTCCTTCGATAAACCCTAGTGGATTTTTCATGACTGTGTTAATGTGATCCCCACATTGTTAGTGTGTGGGATGGGTTTTTCAAGTGATATTCTCCCATATTTGGATTTCATACGTTAAATTTTACATGTTATTGTCTACTTTTCATTGATTTAAAATTGGATTTTCCATTCCCTACTATTTGACTTTAGAACAATTGATTTTTGGGATTATAAGAAATTTTATCCTCTTAATTGAAGAATATATATATTTTTCTAATTTCTAAAGATTTTATTAGGTTTTATTATGATTTGTTTTGATGTGATGGGATTTTAATCATTAAAAAAATGTCTAAAAGTAATTGTGGGGATTTTCATTAATGTTGTTTGATTAATTTCTATGTAGGGATTTTAAAATTTAATGAAAATTGAAAATGGTGTCTTCGGTTATACAATTGGACTTCAAAATTATTGTTTGGGATTTAAACGGACGTGACTATATAAAATAATGATGTTTGATCATCTCAAGAAACATTCATTTTTTGATATTCCGTTTTATTTTATTTTTTTAATATTGTTCCATTTTAATTGATTTATTTCAAAATTATTTGTGTTGGAAGGTGAATCTTATACACTAAAACAAACATGCACGAAAAAAAAATATTTGTGTGTTTGTGTGTGTGAGTGTATATGTATATATGTATTTATTTATACTTTCACATAATAATTAGTGAATGTGTGTGTAAGGAGTTGCTCGTATATACCCATGTAGGTATATATTAAAATTTTCATGGTAATAAATGTGGTTTTAAAATGAATGTGGATCATATATTTAATGAATATTTAATAGTTTAGAATGATTGATTTTGTATGATTCTGATGGTGAAATAGTTTTTAAAGTGATAAAAAATACCCCACCTACCTACATTGGTTATTTTGGATGTCCTGGATGGAAGATAAATTTTTTCAATATCTCTTATATATGTGAAACCCTCTATAGCAGCTTGATTGTTTCTATAATCATGATCAACCCTTTCGGGTCCATGTATAATTAGAAATTGTGAAATGTTGTAGTTGATGTTTTTAGAGAGATTATGAATTATGTTTTATATTTTTATGGATGGGAAAGTAATAGTGATGATTGTGTTCTATCTATATCGAGGTTTTTGGATAGATTCAATGATTTATCTAGATGAATCAGACAACCCATGAAGTAGTGCATTTCTACATTGGTTTATTATGTTTTGTCTAGTTTTATGGCGCTATAATAGAAAAAAAAAGTTTTTTTACTAACCAATAAAATCATATCTTTATTATAAACCATGTCACACAAGGACATAGATTATATCCAATGAATCCTCTTACACAATGAGAGGTTTATATAGGAAAATTTTCTCTTTTTATTGACTGTTATCCCACATTCTTGTATTGATTGGTGAAACTTTTCTTATTTTCTTCATTTATATATATTTAAAATGTTGTTATTACTTATATTATATTTTATTCCTTATGATTAGGTTTTAATATTTCAAATTTAATTGAAAATTAATTATTGGAAAAGCATGATTATATAATTTTAAATTGTTTTTACGTGATTATTTTCATTTCTTAAAAATAAAGAGAAAAGTAATTAAAAAAATTTATGTGTTATTTTTTATTCTATGTAAAATCTTATAGAATCCATAATTTGAAACTGTATTTTTAAAATATCATGTAGTGGATCATAAATTAATGATTTGTCATGTAGAAATGTTGGTGGTGTTAAACTCAGTTCTTATGTTCTCACACCTATATTTTATCTCATTTATTAAGTTTAACATTGGATTCTTAAAACTCATGGATCAATAAATTATTAAGTCTATTAGGTTTGTTTTATTTCATCACATTTATACATGTTTTCCCATTAAATTACTTATAGGGATTTCCTTTGTTTTAATTGAATTTCTTGTCTGTGTCCCTTTAAATGATTTACATTATCCTTGTAGTCCTTTTACTATATTCTATGGTTGGAGTTGTACACATATTTTGGTGGTAGAGAATGATCATCTATTCGAAATTGTTTCAATATGGGAGGATGTTTGGAGTTTCATTTGAGAGTTTATTTTTTATCTTTTTTCTTACGTATCGATTTTTTTATATCTAATTCCTATTAATTTATTTTCCCTTTATCCATTTTGTGTGGGTAAATATAACATTGGAACATGTTATGACATATTTTCAAGAGAATTGTTTTTTTTTATTAAACTCTGATATAGGGATTAATCCTTCCCAATTTGTGTTATTGATTCCATGGTGCTATTCTCTAACATGTGAGGATTGGTAAAACCCCTTGGGCTAGTTGTGGGAGAATTTAGGGGTCATCTCTAATGGAAACCTAGGTTGGGTCATTACAATAACCCACTTATAGACAGATAGTTTTATATTTAAATACAACATGGAACCCAAATTCCTAATGATAATCTATAGCAATGTCAAAAATTAAAACCAACAATAACTATATAAAAAATATCTTTATTGAGTGATAGCATATATATATAAGGATGTATACTTTGTGTCACTATCCATCTATAATTTATTTATTATTTCCCTGGCTATAATTGAGAGACATATTATCCTTTACCATTCCAATTTATTTAACAATGTCATTATCTCTGGTGTTAAAGGGACATGATTATCATCATTCTATACTCATAAGTTAAAAATCAAGTGTTGATCATTTATTAAATGTTATATAATTAATGAAAAACCCAACATATGCTATGTCATCTCAAATAAAAAACTACCGTTGTTTTGTTTATGTATCAATGAAAGTTATCAATAATATAAATTGATAATGATCACAATTAAAACACTAATAGACATTGTTATCAATCATAACAACCTATAACACCCAAAATTCGGTTATTCCTATTGGAATATTAGTACTCATAATCTTATATATGTGGGATCACCATGTGTGATCTTCAAGAGAATAAAACTCAATTCTTATGTACCCTAATTATTTTATAGCTGAAAATTAATTTTATCCAATATTATTGATATATCTATATCATAAGACATATGTGTAATATTTTTTTAAAAACATTACCTTGTAATTTTTTTGAAACAACAGTAACCATCAACTAAGATATTTAATATAATTAATTTTTAATTTATAGTAAATCAAATAGAAATAATAATAACATGATAATTGAAATACCGATATATATATATATACATATCTATAAAAAATATAGAAACAAAAAATTTGATATTCATGTTGGGACTGCGGTATCCACTCTCATAAAAATCTAGAATACCCTATATCCTACTACTAAATATTAAAATCTACTAGCCCTGACATGATAATCATGATTATACAAAGATATGGGTTTAGTATTTGGGTATTCGATGTTATCCTATATAGTTATTATTTTATCTATAACATCATTTATTTGAGTAAAATAACTCATGAGAAGATAGTTTAAAAGTATATTATTTATTCTATGGTGCAACCTAGGTTCCGTGGAAATCAATATTTCAATAAAATTATAAAAATATACTATAAAAGGGTTTATACTATGGGTTATAATTACAAAATATGAGATACAATTATTTTATCAAGGGTTTCAAGTGATATCTTATAAAATAGAAGCCTAAATTGTCATATTATCCTTCTATGAAATAAATATTCATACCTTGATAGCATTGGATAGACATTAATTCTTCTACCATCATTTTGTATTTAATCAAGGAATTATTATATGAGTCAATGGACCATAAATAACATTTTCTAATAGTCAAAAGTGACAAATCATGTCTTTATCAACCAATAAATCAATGTCATACTATTAATAATTTACCTGGATCAAGATACAACAACATAAACCAAGATTATTAATTTGTTCATTATGAATCAAAAATTTTGATTAATGATATACGTTTATAATAATCTCATATCAAGATACAGTTTCAAACTATCATAAAATAAAAACAACCAATGACCTCATAAACGCATATAAATGATATCACCATGTGTGAAAATATTGAGAGAAAGACTCTATACTTCAGATCTTTAAGAACCTATTAGACATATATAAACATGGTCCCATTATATTGAAAGATCTTTACCATGATATATCTTTTACAGATTGATGTAACAGTATCATGAGAATCTTATGTTGGTTGGTAAATTCTATAAAATTTTGATAAAATATTTAATCTAAGGAAATTATCATAGATAATAGTCACAAATGTAATAATAATATCAGAACATATGAAATAAATGTATATATCATGTTGTATAAATCACTGTTGTGTAAATTGGAAAATAAAAAATAAAAATAACTAGAAAATAAAACATAAAAATTAATATAGTTTTCCCACACTACCCAACATTTATATTGTTGAGAAATAATTGATTATTTTCAAAGGAAAAATAAAAGGATGGTTGTATAATAGATCTACGCATCCAATTTTAGTATCCACATGCATTTTAATGATTGAAAAATAATTTCTTGTATATTTAAGAGTTGAATCAACCTTCTATATAGAATACATTTTCATATCGACTCTATTTGTATCAATGTGAATATTTTAATTTCATGTGTATTGGTGTACCCTATATAAAAATGAAACTCTTTCTTTTGGTTCCCTATGACAAAAAACTTTTCACATTAGAATTCCCATATATATTCAAATATGTGAATGATAATAAACATACTATCGCATATTGATTGTTCTTTTATGTAAGTTTAACATTATAATCACATAGAATATATATAAATTTTAAAATGTTGTAAGTCATTCTCTATTAAGATATGAACCATTAAATTCTATGATGATATTCCTAAACCAATTAATATTACTGTATGAAATAATATTATGTGACACCAATGAAGAAAACATGTAGGTGTGAGTGCTTAAATGTATATGATACTACATCTCATGAATCTCTCACATCATTTATATGGACAGAACAACAAGTATTAAATTAATATAATAATTTATAATTGGATATTCGTATCTACAAACATGGGTACTAATGCTTATACATTAATATTATTTGTAATAAATATCATTATTTTTGTACCTTGATGTATTAATGAAGAACATGATATTATATATTCACAATAATGTTGGGTACATTGGGTACGCCATGAGTGATATTTTATAAATGAATATGTTCTGAAATGAATCTTCACTTACATATTTATGGATGTTGATATCTTGATCCTTTTATTTAGATGAAACTATCGCAAAAATTCCTTGATATATTGTATTAACAAGTTCATTATAATATTTCAATGAAATAAATTTCTATCATATAGGTTTATGAACTGATTATGCATTATAGTAGAGGAATAATTGAGGCAAATAGATTATATTAAATAATATGGATTTTTTGTGGCTATCAACATTATGGAACTATGATCTTCCACATGGGTTCCATTACATGTAGTTATATATCGATATAAAAATTTATTCAAAAATGACATATTCTATAATGGAAGAAATCGACATGGTCACAAATTTTTTTTATAATTATTATAGTTATATTTAATTAAATATTAATTTTGAAATAACTTTTATTCTCATTTCTATGGAATATTATGTAATCCAGATTTACTGATATCAAATTTTAAGTCAATTTATTTGTGTGTGAGTTAAATATTAAAATAAATATTTATTCTCAAGACCATGATTATTATAAGTAATTATTTATTTACAAAATAAATAATATTTTCAATTATAGGTTTGATAAATATTTATGAGGATGTGTGGACTGAGTTTTTAGGTCGAGTAGGAATAGTATATTAATTATCATTTAAATAAATTTTAATTTATTTATTTTACGAAATAATATTTATATTATATGTGAATTTATAGCATGTGAATTAAATAATAATAATATTATTTTTAATATTTTTAATTGGGATTCACAATATATTAAATGAATAATTAAGGTTCTATGTGTATTTATTTATTTTCTAAACTAGCTATGTTAAAATAGGGTTATATCATTAACATGGGTGAGATATTTATACGCACAACACATCACCTCTACAGATTCTCTAAAACCTTGATAGAAAATCACTATATAATAATATCACATACTGAATTATATTAAAATAATAAATCCATTACCCTAAATAGATTTTCTATAAATCAATGGGTGTGAATGAAGTCAATTGGTACCTCGACATTAACACCCCATGTGAATCTAGTTATACTTTGACATCTAAGGGGAAAAAGTGGATCACCTCTAGATAGATTATACATTATTAATTATCTATGTAATGATTGTATAATCAAATGAAGTTATAAATAAGAAACATCTTCTTCAGTGAAATAATTTTTAACACAAAGGTAATTCTAAATTAAAATTAATTATTAATTTTACATGAATTTTTTTTCACTTATGCTTATAGTTATCAATTTCAATATTTCATCAAAAAAATTCATTGGTCAGGAAATTTAATATCATATACATTATATAGTATTCAATAAAACTGAATAATTTTAATTTTGGATTGGACCAAATAGGTCCTTCCACTACACTTAAAACCATCAATTGATATGAGAAATGTAACATTTAAATTTATAATTATTTAGTAAATCATGGATCATAATACACTATTACCATTAGTTTTTTCATTTAGAATTTTTTTAATGAAATATGAACATCAATATATCTTCTTCTTCTTAATTTTTCACCTTCATATAGCCAATAAATGATATATAATACATGATGAACATCTATAAAACCCATTTGGGGGAGCTGCTAATTCTGCCCAAATAACCCAGGATTGAATGACAAGTACATAAAATGTATAAGGAATGTATCATGGTTTTTGTCACAAACCAAACCATGTAACCCATAGTTTAGGAACCTTTTATATCACATTGCAAGGATAAATGGGAATTCCAGATAACCATGTGTTATAAATTGGTTCTAGGGAATCAAAACATACTTTTTGGGAATTATCTCTCCCAGATAAATATTATTTAATAAGAATTTGAATTCCTTTGTGAATAAATCATGTTATGTTCTAACATTGGAAATCCATTTAAAAAAATAATCAATTTCATAATTTGTAACAAATTAAAAATGAAATAAATATACAAAAAATCCAACTCAAAATAAAAAAACTAATATAAACCAAAAATAAAATTATCCCTCTTAGTCAATATTACAATATGAAAAAGTGGAAACTAGGAACACCCAACCCAATATCCATGTGAATACAGGTTACCATATATCCACATTAATCCTTCTATAAAAGTGATCTGAAATGGTAATTTTAACATGAAATTATACCATGTTTTCTATAGAAACGTAGTGGTGTGATTTCATTGTCTGCCTAAATAACCTAGTGAAAATTCAGTAGAATCCATGATATACTTTTTCAAAATATTATTGAAACACTATTTTGAAATATTAAATAATATATAGGTTTTTATTTATTTTATGAAAGATAAATCATATAATTTTCTGAAAACATTTATTTAAAAACCCCTAAGAAGATAATGAAAACATTAGAATCATTATTTATCTATTTATTTTAAATATAACATTTAAAATCTACATTTAATACTAATTTATTAAAAAATAATCGAAAAATAACATGAATAATAATCAAAAGTGAATATAATAATGAATAAAATTAAAATATAAAGTGAATAATTTAATAGCTTTAAAGAATCGGAGGCTATTATAATAATTAACAAAAAGAAATAATACTGAATGAAATTCTAACACAAGTATTAATGATTCGTATAATAAATTTTAAATAAAAGAGCTAAAATATATTATATGGTAAAGTGGAAAATAAAATGTAAAAATATATATATAATCATGGGAATGTCCTAGAAAATAGTGATGTGATCATAGATATAATTGGGTGGAGTCATCTATTGGCATATTGATGCATTCCAAGTCTATAACAGACTAGAATAATTTCTTCCTGCCTTACTGGTGGCACCCAAATAGATAATACTAGTATAAAGTTAGATGATAAAATTATAAATCACAATGAATATTATAGAAATAGTCTCTCAAACACTTTCTATGATGCCTAGGATCCCCGTAAAACTGGTAACAATAGAGGGTGAGGAAGTAATTATTTCATATCAAAAACACACCCATTATATAATAAAAAGGAAAATAATGCTAATGATAAACCTTCATACACTATCACACACACCCTTCTTACTATATCTAGCATTCCAATTTATCAAAATGACATAAAAAACACCTTCAATCATCACATTACTTACAAAACAAAACCATAGGGATTTAGTCAATACTGTAGATCCATTAGTAAAATATATCTACATAAATTTTCACCATACCATAAATTTATACCCGAATAATTATGTTTTGTTAAATATAACTTTCAATTTATTTCCATATTAAAAATTATTTTGATAAACCCATTTTATGTTCTAGACTGGCCTTTAGTTTCTATAAAAATTCTTACCTATATATGTATATATATTTATACATTTATATTTTTATGTATATACATATATACATATATATATAATTATATATTTATACAGAAATATAGATATAAATATAACCAATTAAAATTTTTTTGAAATCAGACTATAGTTGAAGGAATCTTTGATTCAAAGGTAAAACCCCTTTTTCTAACCAAAAAACTCATTGGAACACTATAAATTTGGCGAAAACAATATTAAAAATTTAAAAAACATAATAACAATAAAAATTAATAAAAACATCTAAAAAACACAAAAAAAAACATAATAATGTAAATTGAAATAAAATTATCATGAATTAATACACTAATATTCAAAAACAATTCTAGAAAACCCCAATTAGATGTTAAAATAATATATTGACATGGATATAAATTTTTTAATATATTTCTAGAATTTGTATATGAATATATCATATATAATTAAATTTTAATTTTTTTAAGATAACTCAAACATACTAGAGATTTTAAGAAAAAATAGAAAAAAAGGAAACACCTTCCTCAAAACAAGTATGGATAGAGAGAAACCTCCATGAATGAAATGAATAAGGTAAAAATATGGATCAAAACACCCTAGTAACCAAAATCATATGATTTTGAACCAAAACACCACTTAGGATTCAGCAAACACAAACCCATAATAAAATATGGAGGAAGAAATGAAAAGAATTGTGGAAGGAAGAGGATTCAAACCTTGAAACATACTAGAAATTGTAGGGGATTACCCAAAATCTCATGGGGGAGGATGAGAGGTCAATACATGAGCTATACGGGATTCCCTAAGCGGGGTATAATGATTTGGGGGTTTTGAATAAATATAAAGGAGGTTAGTCAAGGAATTTCATATTATTAAAATTTTCGGTATACCACATTATTTAATAATATAGTTTTCCAAATAATTAACCAATCACACACTATCTAATGATAGGACTACGAAATATACATGGAATATGGTTTAAGGGTTATAAATAATATTATCAATACATTTAAATGTATCTACAAGATTTTGTTTTCTTCTCATGATTTGGATTCATGGTTAGTTCTAATTATGCACCAATAATGTACCATTCACTACAACCAAAATTTTAAATAATTTAAGGTCTAATATCTCAAACCACAAGAAAAAATATATATATATATATTAATGATTAAACTAAAGGTTTAGGTTTGAAATCAGGACAACAAGACCAGTCTTGAATTTATTCCAACACATCATGTAATAAAATTCATGTAGCATCATTACATGATGGGTGTTGACAGGACAATCTATTTAAAGGATTTTTAGATTACACACCATATAATACGTGTATGAATTTGAAAGTTGAATTTTTTTTCATGATGGAAACCGATTATTCAGATATAAGTTTCGAATTTATAACATGAAGCATATGACTAATAGTCATGCAATATCAAGGTCATATTGCATGTAATTCATGTAGAGTTCATGTTCCTCATTTATTTATATAACCGATATACACACCGCATTCTTAAAAGTGGTTCCAATACATGGGGAAAATTAGATACATTGAGTGTATCCACTATAAACACAATGTATTCCATACCTATCTATATAATGTATATACCAACCCCAGTTGTATTCCATGTAATTAATTTGAGATTAAAATAAAATTAATGATTTAATTATATTTAATATACAAATTTATGTGTGTCATTAACTAAAAATAAATTC
The DNA here is from genome assembly GCA_963277665.1 of Viscum album. Taxonomy (NCBI): domain Eukaryota; kingdom Viridiplantae; phylum Streptophyta; class Magnoliopsida; order Santalales; family Viscaceae; genus Viscum; species Viscum album. Next base: position 445,300,829 of record OY728157.1, on the reverse strand, counting down.
CCTGTGATATATTACTTATAATTTTAAATTATAAATTAATTTCAATAAAAATTAAAAACTACATGGATTGTATTGTCATTACACTTTATTCACTCTAAGTGTATTAAAGGAATTACACACTGTGTAAATTACATGGGTTAGTGAGTAAATTTTTGAAAGTACACACCGTGTAATTACACAAAATTATGTGTATATTATATATTATGAGAGTTCACAATACATATATATTACCGTAGTAGAATATTTTAACATGCACTTATTGTGTTCATTCTATGTACATGTTGTGAATATAATTTGTAACATTGTGAGTTTTGATGAATTTATTTTTCAAAAATCAATTAAATTTATTTTATGGATTATGTTGGAGTCTACAACAATTTATTATTTATGTATACAAAATACGTATATTAGCTTCCAGTACATGAAACACTATATTATTCTTGTGTCATGCATATTGTTATGTTCCATTTAAAACTTTTGTTACATATAAGATTGATTTTTTCCCAACCAAAATATACCATAAATATTATTAATAAAAAATATTATAATTATAACTTTTCCATTGGAATGGAAAGAATGAATAATATTAAATAAATTTTGAAAATATGGGTCCTAATTGTTTATAAAATTAATTATTCGGTAACCAATTAGTTATACATTAAAAAAAACTATTTTAAAATGAGTAAATTCCATTTCTAAAAAACTATTTTTCTATGCACAAACATGTTTATATGAATATGTTAAACAACTATATTTTGGTGAATTATTTTAATTAAACACACAGAAAATCACACACAAAGACATACACACACATACATATATTATATTCAATAAAATTTTTAAAATTCATCTTATGTTTTTTTCTAAAAAGTATATAAGAAAAAATCACATTTAACAAATAAAAAGATGTATTTTTCAAAATGGTAATTTTACAATCATTTCATGGAATACAAATTTTAAAAATAATTTTGGAGACCCTCATAAATTTTATTTTGAAAATTAAACATCATTTATGAAATAAGTATATCAAAATACACCATCAGTGATTTTTGGTATTTCCTTTGAGAAGTTTCATATTTTGATAAATAGTTAATAACAACAAATATTAATTGAAAATAGCATTTTCATGAAATTTATTTTTATATTTTAATTATATTTTTCATTTTTATTAGTGTTTAATTTGTAAAATTATACACAAATAAATAATATTTATGCCATGGGAATCAATTTCACATTGATATCGAATGTAAAATCATTTCCAATAGTGGAAATTTTTACTATTAATAACTCGTTGTTTGTCTCTTTTGTGGGATTAATTTTAAATTAAATTCTTACTATTATGTCAATTCAATTTAAGAAAAATTTATTACATATTTATTACATTTAACATAGCTTTTGATCGAGATAATTAGTCAATTCAATTAAATTTAAATACATTGATTGAGGTAAAAACGAGTGTACTACATTGTTAAACATTAATATTATTAGAAAAATAGAAAAGAACAATTTTAAAAACTCATTGTATATTCGTATTTATACCATATAACTTATCTTATCATGTATTTTTCATTATTAGAAATATTTATTCAAGGTATACCTCCCAATAGTGGTTACCTGTTTGTTATTTACATGTTTTTCTTTCACATCCCTTATAAAAGGCCATAACTCCTCCATGTGTCATCACACCCCTCATGTCTTTTGTATCTTCTAGAACCTGATAAAATGAACTATCAAAATCCCCAATCTAATCATATAAGACTAAAATAGGTTATAAATCCAACAAGGTATTTCCTTTTGTGCAAACCAAAAGGTGTTACCTAAAGAAAAGGTAATGATCTTCAATGAACACTTTTGTTTTATTTCATTCTACACCACATAAATTTATTTATATCATGATTAAATAATATAATAATTTTATAATATATATTTATAAGCTATTAGGTTCATTTTACAATATAGGAAATCTTAACATCCATTTAATGGGATACACAATCATCGTTCGTGAGTACAGTAGGCTACCGCCTCTCGAAAATATGTTGTTCGTTCTTCCATTTCCTCCTTTCAAGGTTGGGAATAATGATTAATTTATATTTTATATATTATATATATTATTTTTATGATTTTATTATGATTATTTAATTTTTATATAAAACATATTTTCATCCTTCCCATTTTATGGGAATATTATAACGCCGTTCGTGTGCACGGTGAACTACCTCCTGGTGAAGCTATGTGATTAATTAATTACATAGAATATATTAAGGATGGGTTTAATAAACATAAGTGATATATAGGGAATAATAATACTAATATCATTCTAATATATATATATATATAATTTTCTTTTCTTTCTTTCAACACAACAAGAAAATGGAAACAACATTCATGCATACATACGACCAACCATCTCCAGGAACTGTGTATTCGATTTTGTATTTATATATTTTATAAATTTTTATAAATAAATATATAATGAATATATATGATATTTATATCATGTTTTGAATACACAAAATAATAAAATAATGGCCAATGTAAAAGGACTAAAAATAAAAGTCAGAGAAAATACAAAAAACCAAAGAAGTTTTTCCTAAAACATATAATTAACAAGGAATTGTTATTAAACGAGTAATGTAAAGTCATAATAAAATCACATTTGGTATCATATATTTGATAAATATTCAGTTTATGATTTATAATAAACCTATATTCATTATATAGTATATCATGACATTTTTGAAGGATGTCGGGACTTAAGGTATGTTGATTTCTTATCTCACTTTTATTTATGCGAGACTTAGTATTACTCACCACTCATTTAAATTTTTGTGTTCTATATACTAACCTATGATATTTTATATCATTAAATTAATTTATATTATTATATATGTTTAAATTTATTCTATTCATTCATATATCTCACGATTCTAAATTTACTCAAGTAGTAAGTGATTTCTGTCTTACTTTTTACATCAATTAGAAATTTTCATATTCACAACCAATTTATTATTTATTCTCCACATAATTACCTTGAATTTATTTTATGATTTTTAAAATTAATATTATCAGATTTTATTTATCCATTTCTTGATCGCAATTTCACGTCGATTGCAGTTCAAAATATACCACATCAGTAAGGGTATTTTTTTTCAATTATCCTTCTTTGAGACACATGTTAGGTTGTAAACCCGTATTCATTTACGAGGTGTATATAATACTACATTAATTTGTTATATCATGAATATAATTATCATAATGGTATTAAAATCTTCACGAATTATTCATTTATGTGTCTTATGATTCAATGTTACCAATGTGGTGAATGCATATTGCTGTAATCTCATCATTTATTAGGACTATTGGGCATCATTCATCCATTCATGTAATATAATGATCCCTTAATCCGAAATTCAAAAAGAAAATTTTCTAATAGTGTTATTAAATAATATTTCAATACCATTTTCATGGAAAACAATTTTAAAATCTTATTAAATTGTTTTCTAATCTTACCCTATAAGTCTTCAATGTTATTATGAATGAATTAAAAAATATCTTATGATTTAAAAAATATTTTTTCAAAACAAGAATGATATTTTCTCAAGACATTATCAAAATTATTTTTAAATATTAAATAATAATTATTTAAATTATATTTAAAGGGAAACTATATTGAATATTTTTTATATCCAAAAAATTATTTTTATAGAAAGATTATTTTACTCATGAAATGCTCATACTGATCATTCAAAATACATCATAATATAAGATTAAATCATTTGATATTTTTTATTTTTTGATATGGATATGATTCGAATAAAAAATTATTATTATTTCATTGAATGAATTATGTTTTAGATGATAATTTCATACTAAAACATAATTCTATTCCATGAGTTATACCATTATAAAATGCTTATGAATCCCATTTCATTTCATAGATTTTTCAGCGATGAAATTATTATGAAACTTGTATCTTTTCAATAGGTTATGATATTATTAAATGTTAATAATACCCATTTTATTTCATTTGTTATGATATGATGTTTATGAAACCCAACACTTTATCGGTTCATCATATGATGAATTTTTAATTATCTTATGGCACAAATATGTATTATTTAAATATATGATGGGTGGAAAATATATCTTCATCCAATAAATTTGATAATGATCTATATATCATGATATATAACTGAATGGAATAGGGAAAAACCTTGATTCCGTAATTATGTGTTGGAATGAGAAATGAACCCAATTCAGAAATACAAGGATGGAATGGGATGTTAACTCAGTTCATTCATGCTGGTTTGGAACGAGGATTGAACATGGTTTAGTAATACATGGATGGAATGGGAAGTGAGATAAATTTAGTAATGAATGTATGTAATGGGAAGTGCAGTCAATTCAGTTGATGGGGATGGAATGAGGAGTGAACCTGGTTCATTATTGGACTTTTTCCACTATGATGGTGTTTGTAGTGAGCCATGACTAGTATGAAATTATTTTCTTTACTTATGTGTATGAAAAAAATTACATTTATTATGCCTATTTAATTATCTCTTAACTCATTTTATTTAAATATTTTATGATTCATGTTTTATGAACTTTCAATCATTATTCCTTGTTTCAAGTTTATAATCTATGATATGCATGTTATGGTTTTCAAATGTTTTGTATATGTTCTCATTCCATACCCCTATGAAAATATTATACATACATGTCTCCTTTTTTACCCATAAAAATAATCTGTTCTCACCATTTCTTATGTTTCATTTCCCACATTCTATGAAGATCGGTTTTAAGTAGGAGTACTAAAGGGGAATATCTTTTTGAGAGATGTTGAAGATATTTACCCAATTTTGAAGAATATGTCCCATGTTTTCCAAGGTACTAAACTATTATTTTCCTCATGAATTATTTCTATACTATAATTAATATTATACTAAAAGGATTTAATATCAATTTATTTAAATCCTGTTATTCTATATTTGGTATCAATGGTTAGGTCTAGTCAACTGTGGGAAACATGGTTTAGAAAACTTTAGTGAGATCCCGATGGATATTTCTAAGGATATGTCTAACGATGTTTCTATGGAAATTTATAAGGATGAGTCAATAATTATAAAAATGACCTTGATTTTTTGTATTGGAAGGAGATAGTGGGTCTAAATAAATTAAATTTTGGTCTCAAAACTAAAATTGGACGTGGCTCTAGAACAGATGTATATAGTGGTAACAAAAATGAAACATTGTATTGATCTATACTCAATCAGGAACTGGTTCCCAACAACATTCCTTGTTTCACACCTAGTTTTACTGTCATAGGAGATATGATTTGGAAATTACCGAACAATTTATGAACTATCATGATGTATTTAAATTGAAGATAACTATGAATAACCTAGGATAAACCTAAGGTTTCATTGGATGAAGAAGAACTTGTCATTATTTTTACAACCTATAAGTAACTTTTCATGATTATGAAGTTTTCTTTTATGATTTTTATTACTCCCACTATGCCTTTGTTTAGTTAATGAAATGTATTGGGTTAATCCTGAATGTAATAGAAAAATTTCTGATAAATAGATATAGGCGATTGTGAATAGGGTAATGTATTTAGGAATTATGCCTATTTAGTTTTCACATAACATGATTTTCAATGTAAACCAAAACTAACACCTGGGCTCACCAAATAAGATATTGAAATAGTTATTTTAGATATTAGATGATGGTAACCATAGTGGAATAAATAATGATTTTCTTATATATCAAAAATGTTGGAAAAATCACTAAAGGAAATGTCATAATGGAAGGAGGAGATATACTATATGTGGTGAAGATGTCCATATAGTAAGTAATTACCTAGGTAAATTGAATTTTTTAGTTAATTAAATGGATGGGAATATTTGTATCCCTAAGGAATTATCAATATTTTATTGTTTTATGTGTGTAAAGTATGATATTTAGTAAAATATTTGTCTTCGGAAGAATATAATAAAATAAAGTATCATGGTTGTAATATTGATGTTATTTTTGTTGAGGATAAAGAGACAATGAGAGGAATAAGAGTGTTTTGTTATGTACTAATAGTATTTTTTATACGAATACTTCAATAGAGTTTGATTAATATAAATACATGATTTGTATTTAATATTTTAGGAACGGGGTATTACAGATTAAGGTGTTGAATCTTAGTTAATGGTTTGGGAAATAAGTGTTTTGTTTGAAATTAATATGTATTGGAATTAAGGAATTGTGTTATATTTATCATTATATATATGTTATTCATCAAGTATTTTAAAAGATATATTTAATAGTGATGATAGAAAATATATTTAATGTAAAGGTGATATTTTTATCAAGGGAAGGTTACACATAATTTGTTTCTACTGTTGTAAAAATCATGTTTAGTTTGGATAAAGAGATTTTGGATAATAATAAAGTAAATTTAATAGTACTAATTAACATGGAAATAGATTAATGATTTTTGAAAAAATGGTTTTGCTGTAACATATGGAATTCACATAATTTTTGGATTTAAAGAATATATCAAATAATATTTGGAATAAGGAAGCATGGATTATTTCAATAAGGCATTATAGTCATTCATGTTATTACCATGTATTAATAGAGTATGTGATTAAGGTATTAAAATGTTTGGTTTCTGATAATCAGTTACCACTTTATGGTAATTTGGGGATTAATGATAAGTGAATTTTACAAATTTGGTGACCTTTTTTTTAATGTTTGGGATTTCATTATTTTGGAAGGGTTACAAGGTTAACCAGTTATAGAATTGTTTATAATAAAATTTATATATGGTTTTAGTGATTAATGTATTACCTCTTCATATATGAATTTATATATATTGAATAAAATTTACTTACCAATTTACTAAGATGTTAATTAAAGATATATTGATTAACTTTTCAGTCTATTTATAGATCTTATGTTCTTTTAGTGCGTGAAGGATAACAAATTCACCTTCATTGCATGGAGTAAGAGATGAAGTAGAAATTGATCAATGCATAACTCAAGGGTGATATTGTTCTAATGACATTAAATAAATTCACATAATTATATCATATCAAGAAAATTCTTCATTATTTAAAAAAGTGTCATGAAATTAAAAGCAGTCATGTTGTCATAATTTTTTTATGATATTAATGACATTTTGAAGAAACTTTTTTTATATATTCGTGATCATTAAAATTTTATTGAATTTTTTATCACTCTCTATCTTTATTTGGGTTTTATTTTTATCTTTTTTGGTCATGATTTAAAATTAATCCTATGTTCTCATATGTGGAAACCTAGTTATGAGTTACATTTGTTAACCTTTATGTTTTTAACATTCATTTTTGAAGGAAGTATTTGTATAAATTTTTACAATGTCTGTTTATAATAATTTAAATATAATATATTAAACGTTTAATTAATAACATAAATATTGATATACACTAAAATATATTCTCTTTTATGGAAAAGCATGATACGAACCCCATGACGAGCAGTGACTAGGTAGACCTATCCCACCCATGAGGATTGACCCTCTTCTCATTTGACGCTAAACAAAGCTTCTCTCCCTGGATTCTGAAGGACATGAATAAGGTTCGGGCTCTTGAAGAACAACTCATTATCTTATCATCCTCTACTATTCTTTCTGGTTCTTTCATATTCCTCAAAAAATGAATCGCACCACGTATTATTCAAAAGGGATGCACATCTCATGTCTCTACTTCGGATGCTGCAATCACACAATGGTTATAACTCAACAAGAATTCCTTCATCTATTATATTTAACTTTTTATAGGAATACACCCTTGGAAAATATCATACCTTGTTTTCTATATTTATAATATATTAGCCTTTAGTGATTTCAAATGTGTCTCTCTATGAAAAGGATTCTTATATTTTCTGTTTCCTTCCTCTGAATTAGATGGTCGTGCATGTTGATTTTCGTCTGAAAACTTTAAACCAGAAACAATAAGGATCTACAAAAAGAACATGAACATTAGTCTATAATAATTTAAGAAAACTTTTAAACAATTATGGATCAAGATATATTGTTTAAATTGGGTATTATGGAATTATGAAATTCTATTTGATATTACCTCTACAATTGGAATCCTAATCTGTATGGATCATTCCACTAAGAAAGAAACCATTGTCAATTTGGACCATATTTTAGATGATGTTGATTTAAGATATACTTTTATAGAGAAATTTTCTCTCTCCACACCTCTGCATGAAATCAGTCTAAGAATTGTGTATGAAAAATTACCAGTGTTTGGTGATATTTGTTGCATGATAGGACACTCAAAATCAAATTGACGATAAGTTGATAAGTGTACTAAATGAATGATGAGAGTACATGATGAATCCCAATGCCAAAATAATTAGGAACTAATTCCCTCTCATAGAAGTTATGATCTTATGAATCAACAAACATCTTCACATCCATTTTTTACAGGTCAAATTTCTACCGCAAAAATTGACCAGACTGGGAAACCTTTTTCCCATCATCTAGATGGAGCAATGAAAGGTAGTTGGGATGATATTGTAGAAGGAACTATAAAATCAGAAGGAAATATTTCATTTAAATATTCTTTGTACAAATTTATGGAAGAGGAAGAACACAACTCAGACTCGAAAGACAGTCAATTAGAGAGTAAACTCTCAGCTCAAGTTGTGGCTAATGATAGAGTAAAGAAAAAGATGCATTATCTACAATGGGAAAATAGTACGATTATTATAGATTATACAACATTAGAGAAGTTTAATATTAATAAGAAAAGGATAAAAATAATTCCCACTACAAAAATTGAATTTGTAATGCTATCTTTCCATTCCAATTCAATACAAAATAACTATGACCCTATTTTTCCATCACATGTATACGACATGGTTTTTTATGTTGTGACAAATAATTTTATATACACCTCATTACTGCAGGATTTAGGTTTTCACACTGAATTTTCACCTAAAACCTTTCTCTCTTATGAAATATCCACTCCAATTCTGACCAATCCCAAGCTTCACAACCCCCCCTGTGGGAATAATAGATAGAGATATTATGAATCCTGATATAGCCACCAGTAGTGAATCTGAAACTAGGAAAGACATTATCAACAAGGAAAATGTTGATCATTCCACTAACATGTAAAAGATAGATAAGCCTAGTGACATACAACTTAAAGAAGGAATAATTCCAATTCAGAATATCACATCTCCATTTGAGAAGGTTCTTTGTAATGTTAGCATTTTTAACACTTTTGATATGCTCAATACAAATTGTGAGAAAATTATATCAATGAATGATGATCCCTATGCATCTACATCCATTGTAGTGGATGGCTGTACGGATGATGAAGATGGCGTGTCGACTTAAGAACATATTGGGTAGAGAGGCCGATATCCTCATGGATATGGTGAGAGAATGACATATCACATCCTGAGTACCCGCTCTAGATCTAGGTGAAATATTTTTCTATGTTTTCTGATTTTTAATATGGTTCAGTTTTGTGACCTCTACTTTTGAATTTTTTCTATTTCATGAAGGAGGAAACTGCGCCTGAAGTATTTTAAAAAAATACGTTGAATTATGATTGAAAATTCATTTTATGATGGGTAGAATGTAAAAACATATTTTAATATGATTTAATTATTTGTCAAATAAATTAAATTTATTTAATGGCTTCCACTACAACCTATAGCATGATAATATTGATCAATATGAAACACTTAGATTATATTGGGGTATAAAAAACTCTATGGTTGTCTTATATTACACACAATGTCGAGTTCCTTCGATATCATGTGTTACATGCAAGAATGAGTTTTACCAAACTACAATATACTACTAATATTATTATTAAAATATAATTATAGTTATCAAATAGAAGTTAGAATTAAATTAATGAATAAAATTAACTAAATTATGAACATATTATTTTATTCATGTTTACCAAATAAATTATTTGGTAACAAGTTAGTTAGAAAATAATTCTAGAACTATTTGTAAAGAAATAAATTCCTGTTCTGAAAAAATATTTTTCAATGCACAAACAAGTTTTATCCGAATAAATTTAAAAAATACTTTTTATGGATAATTTTAATTATGAATACATACATACATATATATATATATAATTATCTATTTAGTGATCATTGAATGTTTTTTTGATACAAGAGATAAGAATAAATCCAATTTTACATATAAAAAGATGTATTTTTTTAAAATCTAATTCTAAAGTATTTTTATGAATCACCAATTTTGAGTAAATATTTTGAAAATTTTCTAAATATTATTTTAAAAATTATAATTCATTTTTTAATTATATTTTTTAAATTTACGTATTTTAATTTTTTTTGAAATATTCATTTTTTTGATGAATAGTGATTATTTTAAATTTTAATTGAAGACTGCATTTTCATATAATTTATTTTTAGTTTTTATAAAATATTTATTTTATTTTAATGTATAATAAGATAAAATATAGATCAATGAAAACAATTTAGGCCATTTGAATCAGTTTCCCCATTATATTGGACATAAAACATTTCTATCATTTGATCTTTTTATGTTTAAAATCTTGTTCCTTCGTCCCGTATGTGGGATTAATTGTAAATTAATTTATACCAATTATGAAATATAATTTTGGGGAAATATATTTAATATTTTTAATCATCATAATTTATAATTTATATTAACATAATATTATATTTTTTCCAAAAATATCATTGAAATCAACTAAAATTAATTATAGTGATTATGGTAAAAACAAATTTTGTTAGTGTTTAAACATTAAAATTATGAGGAAAATGACATAAATTTTTCTAAAACCCATTTTAATGAAATATTTCTACCATATATAATATTTTGTTGAAAATAGATAATTATTGGTTGAAAATTCAATAATTGGGACCACGAAATAAGGTTTTTGTTTTGGTATTTTCAGGTATTCCATTCTACACCCTTATAATAAGACAAAATACCTACCCATATATTCACACTAGTAAAACATTTTTAATAACCAAATAAATACCAAAAGAAACTCAAAAAATCCATAATATTATCCTAGAATCATATCTTTTTCAAAAGGAAAAAAATTATTTCTTTTGGAGCAAACCAAAAAGAGGTACCTAAAAAAGTCAACATTCTTCAACGATAACCGTTTTAAAAAAATTTCTATGCACTAAAATTTTTTATATCATTATTATATAATAAAATAAGTATATTAAATATATTAAATGTTTTCATACTTTATTATTTTAGTGATATGACATACAAATTCACAAACTTTAATCAAATGGGATACTTAATCATTGTTCGTATATATGGAAAAATACCCCATCTCGAACCGATGTCATTCATTCTCCTTTATCATGTTTCGAGGATTGTGACAATGATGGATTTATATTTTATATAATTTATATATTATTTTTTATTCTATAATAATTCATGGATTTTTATATAAAACCTAACCTCATTCTTTCCATTTTTTGAGAATCTAATAATGTCGTTCTTGTGTATGGAAGACTACCACCACACGAATCGATGTGATTCATTCTTTCATTAAATATAATTTTTTAAGAATGAGTTTAATATAAATATTTGATATATATAGCATAAAAAATATAAATTAATGATATTATATATATGTATATATATAACATACATTTATTTCATTTAATATGATAAGAAAATATGAATAGTGTTCTTACGTATGTACGATCTACCATCTCCATGATCAACATATTTTATTTCATACTTATATATTTCATAGAAAATTATAAACACATATATAATGAACAAATATTACATTTATATCATGTTATAAATTAGGCATATTAGTAAATCATTATCAATTTAATTGGACTAAAAAATGTCAAAACATATAAAAAAATAAAGCGGTTATTAACTTAGACGTACCATTAACATGGAGTTTTAAATAAAATTGTTATATAAAGACATAAAAAATATATGGTATGATATATATGTACATGTTTCCTTATTTTATTTATAATAATATTATATTTATTATACATGTGGTTTAAACATGTACGAAGAAAGTCAAGACATAATGTATTTGGATTTCTAGTCTCACTTTTATTTTTGCGAGATTTATTCAAAATTAACAACTCGTTTATTTTTTTTGTTGTATATATTAACCTATATAATGTTATATAATGAGTTTTACTTTTTCATGAAATTAATATTTCAATTTAATTTATTCTTTCATAGATCTCACGATTCAAAAGTTACTCAAGTAGTAAGGGATTTTTGTCTCACTTTTTTACTTATGTGAGACACAGTATATTCACCACCAATTTTTTATTTTTGGGGTATTTACTGACCCTGATGGTATTTTTTGTTGATTAAAATTGAAATTATTACTATTTAAATATCAAATTTTGGTTATATATTTCATGGGATTTATAGTTCAAAAATTATCAAAACGGTAAGGTAATTTTTTATCAATTATCCTTCTTTGAGAAAAATGTTATGTTATGCACCCATATTTTTTTAAATGGTGTATATACTACACCTTTAACATGCTATGTAATTAATATACTTATTTTAATGATATTTAATGCTTCATGTAATTTTATCCTTTCATAGGGATTATTATGGAAATTTACTAATATTGTAAGTTCTTATTGCTAAAATATCATCATTTTTTGGGATTTTATATGATTATCGATCCATTGAATAAATATTAGGATCCATATATCAATAATCATAATTATATTTTTATCTTATAGTTATTAATGATTTATTCATGTAATATTACCATTTTTCCCACTCTTTCGTACTATAGATAATAATTATTTTTTTTAAAAAAACTGATCTTCATTATTTTTTTGGTTAGAAATTTATTTTTTTCAAAAACCATAATTTTTATAAAAGATTGTTTTAAAAATATATATTTTAATAAAATTTTCACATAAATTTATTGTAAAAATGTTTTATGTTTTAACAAATTATTTAAAATAGTTTTTAAATATTATTTTGGAAGCTTTCAATGTTTTTTCAAAGGATAATGTTTTCAAAATGTTTTATTATATTAAACTAATTTTTATAAAAGGTAATGAAAATTTTTAAATATTTTTTTCTATGAATTTTATGGATTACATAATAAATTTTCATAGTCAATATCTAAGAAAATTATTTTGAAAATTTGTAATGTCTATAATATGTTTTCCAAGAAATTTTATTTTTATTAAAAAATGTTCCATGTGATCTTTTAAATTTTCCTACAATTGAGAGAAGAAATATGTTGCTGCACATAATGGACACTCTCAGGAGAGGGTGCAGACGATCACTCACCATTTGGATAGCCTCACCTTGGGTGCAGTGGATGAGAAGAGTCCATGCATCCCTGTAGTGGTGGATGATTACGAGAACGTTTTTCCTGAGGAGGTTTTAGGGATACCTCCTCAAAGAGAGGTAGATGTCTATATCAACATCTACCATGGGATGACACTGATATCCACTCCGGAATATTGAATTTCTCCCATAGAGTTTCATGAGATGAGTGTAAAACAGGAGGAAATGCAACATAAGGGGTTGTAAGGCACACGTTTCACCATGGGTAGCCCCATCACATTTTTTCTAGAAGGCAGATGAGAGTTTCAGGTTGTGAATGTACCTGTGGCACCTGAACCAGGTGACCATTAAGAACAAGTACCCACTGTCTAGATTTGATGACCTCATCAACCTGTTGAAGAGAGTGAAGTGATTCTCAATAATAAAGCTCAGATCAGGTATCACTAGCTCCAGGTAAAGGAATAAGATGTATCGAAGATAGCCTTCAGGTGCCAGTAAGGCCACTGTGCATTCATGGTGATGCTTTTGGCATGACCAACTGCACAAAAGTGTTCATGGGATTCATGACCATTATCTTCCTGCCCTACCCATACCGGTTCTTCATAGTCTACATCAATTTTATCATGGTTTACTCAGCGTTGGAAGAGGATCACAATGTGCACCTATGAATAGTCTTAGATACACCTTGAGGGAACAATATTTATGGTAATATCTCTCGGTGTCTATTTTGGATTTGGGATGTCCATTTCCTAGGAGACATCATCTGGATGGTTGGAGATGCAGTAGATACAGATACGATAAAGGTTTTTTCCACATGGGAGACACACCAATGTGTGACTAGTGTGCAGAGCTTCCTGGGGTTGGCTAGTTACTATCGTAGGTTTGGGTCAATCTTTTTTATGGTAGAATCACCCTTATATAAATTGACATGGAAGGGAAAACCATTCACGTGGATGGAGAGATGCCATTATATTTTTGAGAAGCTGAGGAGGATACTGAATTGTTCCCCCATATTGATAAAACCAGAAGAGGGTGATGGGTATGTAGTTTACTGTGGTGCATCATGGATCAATATCATTTGTGTCCTAATGAAGGATTGAGTTCGGATTTGCTAGGGATCATGGTAGTTGTGGTAGCATGAGTATAAATACATGAACTATGACCTAGAGTTAACATCAGTGGTATTTTCCTTGGATATGTGGTGGCACTACATGATGGGTGATCAGTTCACCATTTACTCTGACCGTAAGAGTCTAAAGTATATATTCTCCATGAAATACATGAATCTGAGACAGCAAAGATGGAAAAAGTTATTTCAAGACATTGATTTTGGAATATTTTATACTCATGGAAAGGTTAATGTGGTGGCAGACATGCAAAACATGAGGAACAGGTTGCAGCTGCTAAGTGTGGAAATATAACAGTTAGCTGGGATGAAGATATCCTTTGTCGAAAATGGAGAAGCTGCATACCTCAAGTGGATGACTGTTACTCTCCCACACTTATAAGGAGTTAAGGAGGCACAACTGGGTAATTTTGACTATGAGGCCCGACATGCTCAGTTATCCTTAGGACATGATCTTGAGGGCTTTTTTATAGGTGGGTATAATATCATCCTTTCAAGAAGGATCATCTTTTTACTCGTGAAATTTAGGGAGGCGTTGTTGATGGATTTTCATAAATCTCCCTTAGAGGAATATCCTGGATTTGAAAAGATGTACCAAGACCTCCGACATTATAATAGAAAGTGTGGGTTGAATAAAGATATCGATGAGTTCGTTTTATGATTCAACACTCGTTAGCAAGTCAAGGCCGAGAATCATGTTAAAATAGGTCTGACTCAGCCACTCGTGTTATTGGAGTAGAATTGGGAGGGCATCTCAATTGAAATTTTCAAGGGTTAGCCTCGTATGTCTAGAGGTCACGACTCTATCTAGGTGGTCGTTGAACAACACACCATGTTAGCTCACTTCCTACCCGTTGAAGACCATGGATCAGTATAGGGATTTGGATGCCTCTAAGTCCCATAGAGTCTTGCTTCACGAGTTCCTTCGATGATCATATTAGATCGTGATGCTAGATTTATATCTTCATTGTAGAATGGATTACATGAGGCATTCATTACACAACTGCGTTTGAGAACATCTTTCTATCCCCTTATGGATTTTAGATAGAGAGGACCATAAAGACCCAGGATGACATTCTACGTGCTTGTGTCCTAGATATTGGTCATTTTTGGGAGGACCACCTGCCAGTAGTGAAGTAATTATACAAAAACAGCTATCACTCCACCATTGTCAAGGCATCTTCTGAGGCCTCGTACGAGTGGATTTATAGATCAAATTTATGTTTGATAGACCTAGGGGGGGTCGGTACTCATGGTTCTAGAGATGGTATGTGCTACCAATGAGAATTTTGTGATCATATAGGAGTGGATGAGGACACCAAAGATCTGGAATAATTCTTATATTGATAGAATATGGAGACACATGGAGTATGAGAAGGGCAATCATGTTTTCATTCGAGTATCACCCTGAAGTGGATTGAAAAGATTTGGCCAGGTTGGGAAGCAATATCTAAGGTTCATCAGACCATTTCAGATCCTTATTAGAGTTGGGGAGGTGGAATACCGCGTAGTCCTTCTCCCACAGATGCACAATGTTCTTGATGTTTTCCATGTGTCACATATAAGGAGGTATGTGCATGAATCATCACACAACATCGATTGGGGTTAGTTAAACATTGACTATGCAGAAAATTTTGCGGTGTCCCAAATGTAGATAGAGGATCAAAAAGGGAAGGTCCAACGTGGGGAGTTGATTACTCTAGTGAGCATCCGATGGTAATTCGGGAATCTCTAGGAGATAACATAGGAGAGGGAGGCCCAAATTCATGCTCAATAACCCCATCTTTTTTTAGATTTTGTTTTAGCTTTTGGGGATGTAAATACCAAATACGGGGAGAATGTAACATATTGTAATTTCAGTGTAATTTTTTTATTTATATGGATTTATTTAGAGATCGCGAAATTCGACAAACAATGATTTCGATGTCTAGAGAGCCAGAAATGTAATTATGAACTTTTTTTAAGGTATATTCCATAGAAATGTAAGTATGGTTTCATATCTATTGAACCAGTGATAATAATAAAAATATGAGGGAACTATTGAATTCAGAACGCCGAGATTCAACAAGAAATGGCTTACCTTTTTCTGGAAATGGACGAGTAGAATATTTATTTTTTGGACTTTTTGAGAAAAATAATAAAATAATTTAAACGAATTATATTATTTTCATTATCACTATTCAGTGGCAGACGGCAATGATTTCAGGTTGTGTAGTGGTGGAGACTATGCATATTAATGGGGATCATCAATTTCTCGTTAACTTATAGCGTAAGAACACTTTAATAACGCATAACAGTGACAGAATTTGTTGAATAAAACATGGAAATGATGCGACATCACATCATAATGGGAACACTGTGACTTGATACATTTTATAGTTCGATGTTCTAGGAAACATTGATTAAAAATTTAGAGGATTCTATAGAGAACCTCTAACAAAATTCCACCCTAGTGAAGAACGACGAATGTCGTTGGGACTTCATCATTTTCGACGCCTTTCAATGATCGAAGTTGGGAATCGATAACAAAATCTTAATCCATGAAGGATGAACATTACGACATCAGACATCGTAAAAGGTATCATTTTTTAATTTGATGTTCTTCTCCATCCTTTTGTAAAAACTATGGTCCTGGGTCAACCCATGAATAGGTTGATCCAGGATTCTTGTGTTATGCGGGAGGGTGATTTAGTCTTGGGGATGTTTTATTAGGGGTTCAAATCTTGTTATGAATGATTGAAAGAAAAATCTTCGAACCCCCCATATTTAAAACCCTAACATGGAGGCCTCAGGATGACACTAACAAGGCTGGAGAACCTCTGCATGTGAGTTCTTGGTGTCTGTACCCTTGAAATGATGAAAAGTCTAGTTTGGGATCGTGGCGGTAAATAGGGTGCAACCTTGAGGCCACAAAAGTATGCGGATCGAAGAATAGACCAACAGAGCATGTCCAGTGGTCCGATAAGCTCCCTTCCAGTGCACATACACGAGTGGCGGTAGTGATGGCGGCTGACCACTTCGGACGCATACAAGAGGCAGCCCGCATTGGCAGGCCGTCCAGACCGGGATGTCGCATCTCATAAGCCGCGGTGGTGCACTGGAGGATGTGACGCAAGGAGGGGAGCCAAGTGGAGGGATGTCCCTTGTCCGGTGGGTCTAGACGGTTGGTGAAGCCGCAGTCCATCGACCGTAGGTGGGGGAAGGGTCCTGCGGTTGTAGGGCTAGAGGGAGCCAGTCGAGGTATCCAGGTCACGTCTTGATTGGTTAGAACCACCTACTGAACCGCGCAGACATTCCCCACCTAGCGAGTATCGACCCCTATGGATCAGTCTAGTTCCACCACCCAGTGTATTGGACCCAATCCTAGCAAGTCGTACCCCACCTATAGAGCCGAAACTATGCTGACGGGCCGAACTAGGATCGGTGGTCCAGACCTGCACTGAAAGGCTAGACCAGTGTCCCCTTGGGTTGGGCCAGACTAGACTGGTTCACCGAGTGACTCGAAGGGATGGACCCTCGGTCAACCAAGCTGGTTCCAATGAGGACTATTTGGCTTGGCCCTCTAGACAGGCTGGACCAGACCATCCTCAACCTGCATAAGGTTAGGTCGAGTGAATCTCAATGAACTAGGCTATGCTGGACCCCCGGGCCAGGTTGGTGTGGTTAGTCGGGTCGGTCTGGTCGGGTCAGACCGGGCCATGTTGCAACCAGTCCACTGGTTACAAAAACACCCTTATCATGCAAAAAACACATCTAATTAAAGAGAGTTTTTGGTTTTGGGACCCTATCAACTAGGGGGATCGTTTATCTCAGTAAATGGTGACATTAATTGAAGTTGAAATTATATTAAGGGCTTGATGAATGGCTCTAATTAATAAACAACGTACAGATCTCTGTGCCTAACTGCAAGTTGATGACTGCTGACTTTTGGCCCAGTGGGAAGCAAGTCTCTACAACATTACATTCCCATGGTGGGAAGAACCTCTCTGTGAATTTGCAAGCCCATGGTATACAATGAGGAGTTATGCCTTAATAGGCTCTGACTAGTTGGAAGAACCTCTTGGTGACTTTACAATACCATTATATGTGATGGGGAGGAGTACCTAAGGAGTCCAAGGATAGTGGGAAGCCCCTCTTCGTGACTTGGAAGTCCCACTGTACTCCCTAGAGGATGAACTTCCAAATAGCATAAGTTTTCAACGATGGGACTGATGATGCTACTATTACTACCATAGAATATACTTTGTGTGAGTTTTCTTGTGTTGGGTTCTTTACATTGAGGAATTGATTTGTGGTCTTTCCTTTTTTTGGGGTCCCAACTGAGTATTATTTTACTCCCCCCTTCACTGGCTTCGCCTGTACTGTAGTGTCAACTGCAGACGACCGACATGTTGAAAGAGGTGCTCAGGGAGACAATATTGTTTAATGCTATGATGATGGACTTGGTAGCCTATGACCAGGTGGGGCCCAGTTGGACCGGGCAGATAGGACATACTACTTTGGCTTCTAGTATTTTCACTACACTCATGATCAAGTGGGGTTTTTTTTGGATTTCCATTAGGGTTTCCATTTTGTATATAGAGTTTTTAATTCTTTGATGGGTTTATATTATGGCCCATATACCTTCAGTTATACTTTCACTAATCCTTTTTAGTGGTACTTGTTTCCCCCATTAGTGTGATGAGATGTGGTTGGGTGTGTCTTTCCAAACATGTTCTCAGGAAAATGTCTCACACATAAAATTTGATGCTTTCGATGCTATTTTCTAGCCCCTGGCCTTTGGTAGGTGGGCTAGGGAGAGTCACATCATGGGCCTTGGGGTATGGGTCATGACAATAATAAAACATTCATCATATCAGGAACCATTAAAAGTGATCGGTTTTATAAACATAAAATAATAACATAATAAATGAAATGGGTATAATTAACATTTCGTCACATCATAACCTATAAAAATTTATAGGTTTTATAATCACTTCAAGAAATCATAACCCATTAAAAACTGGGTTTCTAAAGCATAAAACCCATTGAAGAACAAAGGGTGTCTTAAAAATCATAAAAAAAATCCATTCATGAAATAATTTGAAGTGATAATTTTTATAATTTCTTATATGGACATGAGTAAAATCAATGGATGTTATATTATATTAAAAATATCATTTATCGATATTTTGAAAACATTTCTTGAGGTAAATATCCATTCTTCATTGAATAAGTCACTTTAAAACATAATACCTTTTGCATAAAATTTTTCATAAAAATATATAAAATAATATTTAGAAAAATTTGAAAAAAAATCATTTAAAATAATTTTTAAAATAACATTTTTAAAAAAGTATCCTTTTAAAAATGAAAACAATGTTTCAATGAATTGATGGTGGAAAATATGTACATGTTGTACAAGGTAAAAAAGATCATTCATTTTTCAGGGTAAAAAGGATAGAAAAAATACTTATTTGGAATGTGAAAAGAAAATTATTTTGAAATAATTATTAAAATAATAAATGAGAAATGTTATTTTTATTATTTTAGGATTATTATAGAATATTTGTGGAACACATTGTAGAAAACATAGATTTCTTGACTTATGAGAGTATAAGGTCATGCTATCATTATAATAATTTCATAACTATCTTGTGTAACAATGAGTAGAAAGATGGTAAAAATACCTAAATATATCATGAATAACCATAGGATAATAAATATCATCAATTTTATTGAGATTTGAATCATAATATTTTATCAAATAATCTATATACCAAGACTCCTGAAAAGCGATTATATTATCTCAATATACTATTCTAACATGATAACTTGGGTTCATATTACAAATATAAGAAAAGGAAATTAATGGATGATTAAAATATTATTAAAATAATAAATTTCACGATATAAAATGTCAAATGGATGTATATACAACTAAAAAATGAATTTAGGCTCAAAATCAAACATCAGTCTCAATGAAAGAAAATGGATACAAATTTTTTTACCAATTTGGTATCTTTTGAAGCTTTAACCCCATGAAAGAAAAATAGGAAAATTGATAAATGAATACCCATAAAATTATGTATATGATAAATAGAATAAAATCATGTTCAGTAAATATAACACAAAAAAGGGAAGAGTGGTGAAGATAACAAGTATCTCATTAACATTAAAAGTGTGATTAAATCCCCTTACTTTGTGTATTGACTCTCATCATACTCATTCCAAAAACCTATATAATAAATATATAATTATTAGAAATCTTTTAAATAACCATTATATTATAAATAATACCACATATGATTTTATTGTATCCTTATAACACCTTCTTTTTAACCATTCTATGATATGGTTTCACATTGTGTAATATTTGCTTCATTCTTCAGTTCTGTCTCAATTTGTTATATCTTCAGTCCTTATACTTATAACATGATTTAAAAAATGTAAATCATGGTATAAATATCATTTATATACATTATAATTTCGTTATAATAATATATAAAATAAAAAATTCTTAAATGGAATACACCATTCATGGAGATGGTAGGCCGTACGTACGCCTGAATGATATTCATGTTTAATTGTGGTGGTGAAAGATAAAAAAGGAAAATACATATATGTGTATATATATATATCATTATTAAAGTTTCATAATGATATAATATATATTAACTAGAACCATCCTTAATATAATCATTTTATTATATGGACAAATAACATCACTTTGAGGGGGTGGTATTCCACACATCCTAAAAATAAATTATCGTATTCAAATAAGATGGAATGCATAAAATTATGTTCATAATAAAAACACATAATAATAACGAAATTATAATAATATTATATCATATATAAATATATTTTCCATCCTAATTTCCACCATGATAGGTGTTAATGAAAGAATGAACAATCATCTTTTCAGGAGATAGTAAATCACCATACACAAATACAATATTTTTTACCCAATAGATGGAGGTGTGTGTAATTTTAGGTTGAAATATTTACATAAAAAATTAGAGTATATTTTGGATACTTTTTTTATATATTCATCTAAAAATCAATGTTTTAGGGGTGTATAATGAAAATAAAACAATGGACTGGAGATAATATATCACCTCTTAATCAGGTAACTACTTTTGGATTATACCAAAAGGCCTCTGTGGATTGAATTATTCCAAAGGTAAGGATTCTAGGAGTAAGGGATGGATTTTTTTAATTGTATTGGGAATATATTGGATGAACCTAGTAGGTTTGATAGGTTTTAGTATATGGGATATCTGAGGGCCTTTTTAGGGAAGGCAAAGGACTCACTTGAAATTTTTGAAAAAACATTATGTGTGGACATGTTCATGCTTTAAAAAAGTAAAAAAAAAAATTAATAATATTTTAAGGTGTGTGGAAGAACAATTTCTACAAAATCGGGTTTTGGAAAAGTTTCACGGTCATTTTCGCCCATATGATTACAGTTTAGTCCCTAATTAAGCTTAATTAGGCATTAATCATTGAAATTAATTTTAGTCACTTTTAGTAATATTTTTCATAAAAAATTTATCTATTATTATTAGAATCTAATTATTATAACTATTATATATATATATATATATATATATATAGAAATTCAAATCATAGAAGAAGAAATATTATGATTATTGTAAATCCCACAGACGAGACGAAATTATGGGTCATTAAAGTAGTAAGAAGTTATAATGTTTCTTAAATTTATATATTTAATATTGATGAAATGTTTATTATAATTACATAAATGGTATTAGTATATATATAATTCATCTAATGCCACCTTAAAAAAATTAAAATATAATTTGAACTTAATAATTATTTAAAAAAATGCAGTTTTTTTCCTAAAAGCAGTATTTTTGACTACTCATCAAATAATGATGTTTCTTAGGAATATCACAAAAAATTACCCTAAGATAGTTTTTGAATTATAAATTAAAAAATTAATAATTTTATATTAATTTAAAATTTAAAATGTTTCTATTTTTTTTCATAGATGGACATGATGTGTAGTGTATAGTAATATTAAACATATAAGGACATTACCAAAAATTATATCTTTCATTATCAATATGTTTCACTTCCATAAAACCATTATAAAAAACATTTTAAAAGTAGTCTCTACTATTCATATTAATATCATTAATTAATATATTATAATTGTCTGATTTAAATAATTGTGATAGTAATATTTTATTTCATAGAAACATCAGTGTTACGTGTAACATTAGCCTAGTAGGTGGTGTGTGTAACATACATCAAGTAATGGTTTCATGTAACGTACATCGAGTCGATGTTCTGTGTATCATACGCCATGTTAATGTTATGTAATTCAATCCAATTCAATGGTTTGTGTACCACAACCCAATTTTGTATCGTGTGAATGGAATTTTTGACATAGTTTTTTAATGTGTATATATATATATATAAATATTTCAAAGGTCATTTGAAATCAAAAATATCAAAAAGATAAATGAATTCAAAAAAATTACAAAATCTTTGCGGGTTATAGATAAAGCTCATGATCCTTCCATATATGTTATTTAATCATTTCCATGATTCCTTATTATATTTTATAGATTCCTTATCATGGTCACATAACTAAATTAATTAAATAATAAGAATTACTAAATAGATTAAAACAAAAGGATTATGTGTAAAATTTGTAATGACAGCTGGTTAATCACATAGTCAAAATCAAATTAATATAAATAAGACGTGTAAAATTATAAAATAGGTAAATTTATTAATAATAAATAAAAAATACTCAAAAAAATATTATTTTATAAAATAATTCCATTACTTATGTTATGAATGGATCAATTACGGAATGTACTTTCCTAGCCAACGTCGGGGTGCTTTTAATTTATTGAGAAGTGGTAACTAATGGTTTGGGTTGAATTAAATGAGTAATTACATATGGTTGACTACCAAAGTAGTATTTGGTATAACATAGAGGAATGTGTTGAGGAAATATATAAAAGGATTTAATGGTGGGTGATTCCTCTAAATGGATCAAGAAGTTTCAACCCCACTTTTGGAAAGACTGGATTACTAAATACATTTTAATGACATGTTAATCCACAATATGGGCGATGATAAAATATATATAGATATATTTTAGTATTTTATGCACTTTGTATATTCAAATTCTAATGTTTATTTCCAATTATACGTGATAAAATAGTGGTAGAAACATTAAAATAATTTCTTCTCAATTTTTTTTAAATAAAATTAACTATAGATAATCCAATTTTATATTACTATAGTAAAATTAAAAGCCCATAAACCATTTTATCCCTATAATCAATTCTATATATATTCATTATTTTGTTATGAAGTAACTTCTAGGAAGGTTATTTGTTATAGCATACTATATTTAGATATTAAAAAAAGCATTATATTCTAGATGCTCATAAATTAGCTCTTCATACTAAAAAGGTGAGTGACACGGAGTTATATATCTATGTGAAACCCATGGATGATGTTGTATATTTCTATATTTTTAGTTTTTCTTCTAAAAAAATTTCAATCATGTAATATCATATTATCATGTATTTGTATTGCTTACATTACCATCTTCATGATCTTTATTACTAGATATCTTGATAGGTGTGATTTGACATTTCCAAGGCACACATTATGAGACAAAATGGAGAGAATGTTCCAATTTGGACTCATGTTTTAAAAATAATTTGAGAAATTAAGAATATTGACATTTTATGGTTTATAATACCTTATGAATTGTACACTGATATCATTATTGAATCACTATATCAGATCTTCTCTACAGTTACTATGAATTTAAATATGAACGATATAGATAATTCTCTCCAAGATCTCCACATTCTTCATTGACTTTTTGATAATTACCTGATCAGAGAAAATAATTGTGTTTTTATAGTGAAAAATATGAATAGAATGGAAAAAATACCCATGAATGATACAATGTATATGGAATATCAAAAACACACTTCCTATAAAATCATGATTAAGTAGAAATAAAGGTATCTTGATCTAGATTCTTTAGCATATAGAAATAACTGTCAATGGAATTATAATTATAACACCAATAAGAACCAAAGAAAATATTTTGGTATGTGTTTTTAAGGAATTCAATTTATCCATTTATATAAATTTTGTATTATATATAGAAATGGGTTCTCACATTTATATTCAAATACAAGGACAATGTATATTAAGAAGAGTTTCTTAGGTGAGGTGGATCAATGAGCCTCTACTGGATACATGATCATTGTAGTACCTATTAGTGACTTCCAAATTACGTTACCAATTGGAACGGTCTTGGTTTTATTAAATATTTATAATGTTCTATCAGTTACCAAAAACATTATTTATATGTCCAGTTTTAATTCAGATGGATTTAATTTCAAAATTGGAATTTTTCTTCATATTTTATAAATATAGAATATGTTATGGTAAGGTAAACCAAAATAATGTCCTTTATGAGTTAGATTTCACAAACATAGAAATTTTAATCAATAATGAATCTAATTATCTTGACTCATATCACACCCAACTATTGTATCACTACTTAGGTTATGTATATTAAATACACTAGACTAAAGTGTACCAAGATAGATATTTAAATTATTTGGAATGAAATCCACCTAGCATATTCCATTCTTGTATATAAGGTAAAATGACCAAATCCCCATTTAGCAGAATAAGTGAGAGGTCCCTATAGATTCTTGAGTTATTATATAATGATGATTGTTATTCATTTCCAGTTTAATCATGTAGTGGATACTCATACTTGATAAATTTTACTGATAAATTTATTATAAATTAATATTTATTCTTAATAGGATATAATTTGGATTCCTTTGAGAAATTAAAGAGATATAAAAATTATATTAAAATCATTGGGAAAAAACTCTACATATACTATGGAATATAATTTCATAATAAAACATTAATTGATTTCCTATTAGAGTGTGGTAAAATATCTGAACCCAATTTTCCATATACACTATAATGGAATGATATAAGTGAAAGGAGGAACTGCACCCTGTTAGACATGGTGGGATCAAGGATGTGTCATGTACTACTTCCATTATAATTTTATGGATACACATTAAATACAGTGAGATATAATCTAAATGTAGTACCAAAAAATGTGGTAGATAGTCAAACATTTTTTTATTGAGTGGAAAGAAACATAATTTGTCACATTTCATTCATTGTGGCTTCAAATAAAATTTTATGGCCACTTTTAAAAAAAACTAGTACACATTGGATATAAATTTTTATTAATATGATATTATAAGGAATCAAATGCATATTACCTATAAGTCCCATCATATAAGAAGGTTATAATAATAATACAAAAAATTTTCCAAGAGATGTATCAAATTTCTAAATGATACCATGGTAGAGATATGGTCTTTTATGATTCCACGAATCGAGATACATAAGAGTTAGAATATTAAAAAATTATATAAATCCCAATGGGATAGGATATTACAAAGAAGCATGACCAATATAAGATTATAAAAGAGCATAGAGAATCTAAATGATATTTGTTAGTCTCTAAGTATGATGTATAATTATAAGTAGATAATAATGAACCCGTAACTAATAAAAAATTAATAATTTTCCCAAACGATTACTACCTGAAAGAGTCGAGAGATTCTAAGATGGATTCTATGTACTAAACCCATTAATGCATTCTAGTATGTCATTTAGTGTATGTTAAAACTTTTTCTTACAAAAGGTTATTTAAGAAGAAAATTTACATGGATGGAAAATTTAATATCTATAATCAATAATTTGTTATAAAAGGATTTTTTTATAAAATTTGTGATGTTTTGTTTTATCAAGCATCAGTATATGTTGACAACAAATTTTTTTTAAAAGAATATTTTTGGAAAACGTGTGAAATTTTATGATTTTTTAAACCCAATTACCAAGGGGGAAATGTTTTTTGGTATGAAATCTAACCACCAGACATAGTTTATTGTACTTTGTAAAACTGGATATAGATGTTCTTAGAAAAATGATTTTTTTGATTGAATTCACCATCAGTCTCAGATCCATTGGTCTAATGTTCAAAATCATTCATATGTGATGTCTGTTAAAAATTCATCATTAGTAGTGAAAGAATTCCATAATGTTGTTCAATCGTGGAATTTTTGTTACAATGTGTTAGGTGTTAAAAATATTTCTACATTATAATCCTAATTTAGATGAATATTTTCTGATTTTAATGTTCTCATAATTCATGAAACATCTTCAGGATAAAATATTTTGAATAAATGGAGGAATCATATTTATTGTAAGAGATCCAAAAATCAGTACAAGGTTTGTATCAGTTCCAAACGTACCTTGTGTAGTTATCAGATTAAGAACGTCATAATGAGTATTCAATCATAATGAAAAATTCATCGTAATGTGAATTAAATTTGACAGATATGTGGATGATCCATCAGACTAAAAGAAGACACTTATCCATTGGACTAGGAATTAGCACTGATTCATCAAATGGATGCATCACACCAATAACACATCAGATATATAACATCAAATTGATCATAGTTATTGATTTTAATCCATCATATAGTGATATGTTTTTAATGTGTGAATTCCATAAAATAGTTTTGTTCACATGCTAATTAACCTAGGTATTGTTCAAGTTTACCATCGGATGAGCCGATGATACAAATTCATCAAAAACATCTAGGCACTAATGCATCATATGACCAGTAACATTGATAAATCATATGATGTTGAAGTTTTTTTTGTAATAATCTAAGAAACGTTCCATCATAATATGTCTAGAAAGTTCCAACGGAATGATGAAATGTTACGATGTCTGAGAAATAATATTAAAAAGTTTACTCAATGCATTTTAGAAGGTTCCGAAGTAGTTTTGAATAGTTGATGTTGTCAAACATGATTTTAAAAATGAGTGAATTTAAAGGGTCATTAAATTTGGGTAAGTTGTAAAAGATTTACTATTTCTCACTTTTACTATTATGTAATTCTTATAAATAAATTCAAAATAAATGTTTAAATAACAACATTATCATGTGTGAAGAAAAGGAGGATTGTTGCATATATTGAGTGAGAGTTTTTATCTAGATAGAGATATCTTAAGAATATCAATCTACTATATCATTTGTTTACAAGATTGAATATATAATACTTGGAATGATCAGACTGAGTAAATGGGTAGAGTCTGAGAAGTACCATTTGAGAAAAGGTTCATCATACAAAGTTCATTGGACTGGGGAAATTAGACCTAGGGAAATTAGACTGATGTTCTAGATATTGTTTTTTGGATTAAATGGTTTTCTGTTATTTTATCTTGTGGCTTTAACGATTTTTAAGGAAACATTTTAACTTGAAAGAGTAAGTATAATTAAACCTATAAGGATATATAATGTGTCTAACTATATTTCTCTAGAGTCATTTTCCCATATTCCAAATGGTTAATTTTTATGGTTCATTTGAATTAATATGGAAAAGATATAGGCTCTCACACTGAGTCTAAACATTATACATCTATTGTGATTTATATTCTAACATACATTTTCATACATGGGTATTTACTAAAATATTATATGGTAATGAAATTTAACATATTTTAGGAGATACATTTATAAATTAATTTAAAAATTAATATTATGAAAAACTGATTCAACAAGATCTTCCTTCTACGGTTTTATTCAATACTTGGTATTTTTAGTGGTATCAAAGGAAAGAACTCCTTATTAAATTCTTATCATGGATAATATCAATTATATCACCAAGATTTAAATTCAAAACTTTCAAGGTGAAAATTATTATTGATGAAAAAATATGATGATTCCTTATCTTATATATCTTTACCTAGAAGTTGAAAAAATTGTTATATTCTGATTTGCACCTATTGAAAATGATAAGCCACCGATTTTTTCTAATAAGATAAATATTAATTTTGATAGAAAATCATGGAATAATTTTATAATGTATCTATTAGAAAATGTTTATGTAAAGTTGATAATTCTCAAAACCTCAAATAGTATGTGGGACAAGAAAACAAATATTTTTTATGGGAATACAAAATTGAAGGAATAAATGAAAAAAATATGGAATAATATGTTTGCTAAAAAAAGAAATATAGATGGAGACACTATTGATGAATAATTCACTAATTTAAATGATTGTTTTTGAAACTTAATAGGATTTGGATATGTTATGGATGATTCAAAAATATAGAAAAAAATTTAGAATCGTTTGAGGCATGATTGATTCTAAAATTTCCACATTATTAGATAATGATGATATATCTATTGATGAATTGCATAAAATTATTGTTTCTTATTAAATGGAAAAAACTCCAATGTTCAAAAATAATATGAATGATGGAATACATTTTGAATCAATTAGAAAGATTAAAATTTAATATGATGAAGATGTTTATCTTTATGACTCTACAGATATGGAGGATGGTGAGTTTAATGAAAAAATCATGTCGTTTGTATCCAAGAACAATCATATTGAAGTTGAACATATGGATGAAAATATCCTTTAATATTTTTTTAGTGTGGAAATTAAACAAATTCACGTGAATTTTCCTAAGAATAATATTGAAGAATATCGATATTATTCTGATGAACCCATGACTGAAGAAGAGAAATAAATTTTTTTAGTAAAAAATTCAACTAAAAATAAAATAATCTGTTTATTAGGAACAAGATAAGTATGTTGTGTAAGAATTATGAATCATAATAAAATAAATTCCACCAAATATTAAATTTCATAAAATTATATACCATTCATTTAAAAAGTTGAGAAAACAGAAGACTCCTCAAATAGTTATGAAGAAGAAGTTGAAGAATATTAAAGAGAGTTTCAGCTTAGAACAGAACATGATTTATATATTGGGAAAAACAAATGAATCATTAAAGATATCATAATTATAAATAAATACAGTGAAAAATTTATTGAATGTGAAAAGATGTTTTCAATAAAGAGTAAGGATACAATCAGGATATCTTAAGTTACAAACATAGATTTTCTAAACAGGGAAATTTGGTTGAAGATCTTTATAAAAAGCTAGAAGCTAAGGAATATTAAGATAAAATTATTAAATAAAAACCCATTGAGTCCAAAATTACCTTGATAAAGGTGGATCAAAACCTAAAAAGAGCCTTTGAATTAAAGTATTATACATACAAAGTTGTTGATAAATATCAAATTAAGAATCATGTAAAATCCTCACCCACAAAAAAAAATAGTTTCATAAAATTTTTCTAACAGTTTAGGTGATTAGAAAATGTTGGAAAATCATGGGTTGAGAATTGATTTCATAAACCTATCACATTTGAAAAAGTTGAAAACTCTCATTGTAGCAATGTTAGTCCATACCTAGGGTATGTTTAATAAATAATATGTTACCAACCTCAAACAATTTTATATAAATAAATATCCGTGTTTAATATAAAAACAAAATTTTATGGATTTTTTTAGTGTTTCAGAATTAATGGGAACATGTCTTATAATTATTGGACTTCTTTTTTACTTCTTTTAGGATTATATGAATACTGTAAAGGAAATGGTGGAAGAAGGATGAGTAACAATCCTAACCCACAAGAAGTTAATAAATATAAAACTCAAGAAGATAGATACTTTATAAATGAAATCAATATGAATATCTAGAAGAAGTTTTTTTAATTTGTGATTAGTTTTTTTATAGTGCCCAGATTCTTATCGAAATCCTTTTAGAAAAAGTTTCCTATTGTAGAAAATTAAAAGAAACTAGAAAAAATAAAGTTAAGGATAGTGATTTTTTGGTTGAGACCGCTATGAATGAAGGTAAAATGAACAAACCATGGATATATGATATTCTTTGTTATTACTACGTTAATTTTGATATAAAAAAAGGTAAAACC
Organism: Viscum album; assembly: GCA_963277665.1. Lineage (NCBI taxonomy): Eukaryota > Viridiplantae > Streptophyta > Magnoliopsida > Santalales > Viscaceae > Viscum > Viscum album. Next base: position 445,270,471 of record OY728157.1, on the reverse strand, counting down.
AGATGAAATTCAGGATGGTGGATCAATTAATTTGGGAAATGATAGTTCCTTAAAAATAATAGGAATTAGAACTGCTGATATTGAGACAAAAAGGTTGAAATCTAAAGATGTTCTATTTTTGGATCGGATAAATCATAACATATATATTATAGTTAACATTTTGATGACTGAAAATAATTTCATTTAGAAAATATTCTTTTTTATCAGATGTATAGATGATGAAGAAGTTGTATCCATGGGAAAAAAGAACCATTTTAACTCCTTTTCATATTCAAGAACTTAACAAATCATGTTATCTAAATGATGAAGATAACAATAAGTTATGGCAGTAGATACTTGGACACCTTGGATGTAAAATTATGAATAAACACTCTAATGATGATATTGAAGAAATTTTTCTATAATTGAAATGGTGTAAAAAATATCATTTTGTATCTTGTAATAAAATGTAGATAACTATAAAAAGTCATCTAAATGTTGAGGTTCAGTCATCCATACATCTTAAAATTACTCTTCCCAATTTAAGTGGGATGATGAGAAATCATCAGTAAAAGTTTATTTGTACATTTTCACAAATACTAATTATTATAGTCGTATGAATGATATCATGTTTATGAAGAATAAATCAGAGGCTATTGAAATATTAATATTCTTTAGAAAATATTTTGATAATGAAATGGGGGATTACATAAAAAAGTTCAGAACATATAATGGTAGAAAATTCATATGAAAGAATTTTAAAAATTATTTGAGAAATATCGTAATAATATATCATTATATTTCCCTATATACCCCATAAAAAATAAAGTACAGGAATAGAAGAATAAATGTTTTCCGTAAATTAGAATATGAATTTTAGAAGGATAAAATAATTCAATGTTCTAATAGAGATATATTTTTCTTATTGTTTTTCATGTTTAGAATCGATATTTATTCCTATATCCAACATGGCTTTTTACAAACTATGGTGTAACTAAAAAAACCTTCATTGATGTACTTGGATTTTTTTATAATTCTATATTTGTTCGAAATAAAAAATCAGTATCATGGAATGTCTGATAAAAAAGATGACAAGGAGATTTTCATTGGATATTCACCCAATGGAAAAAGATAAAATGTTAGAACAAAAATTTATAAAACTTAATGGATTAATATGATGTATATTTTATTGAAAATAAAAATTCCTCAAAATATTTTATTGAAAATACTGTAGAGGAATAATTGATGGTTTCCAATAAAAGTTAGAGTGAGTTAAAATATACTCATCATGATTAAAAAATCATATTAAGTGGAAGGTAATGATATAAGAGAAACATTGAAATATCCTACTTTACAAAAATTGGGTGAGTCCAAAAAAATAATTTGGAATCAGAAGGCTGTAGTCCACACTAGGAGAATGTTGATTTTAGAAAATATAAATTCACATATCTAAAAAGTTGAACTAGAATCATTTTCTAATCTTATTCAACAAAAAATATGCATGGATTTAATGAATAAAAATTCGGATAAAATTGAAACATGAAAACAAATTCCATGGCCAACAAATAAAAATGCTTTTGAAATAAATTGGTTTTATAAAAACCAAATGAATGATCATGGTGAAGATTCAAGAAACAATGAAATTCTTATTTTTAATGGCTATACATAGTAAGAAGGTGTGAATTTTGAAGAAAATATTCCCCATTTTCAATATTAAAACTACTAGAATTTTTCTATCCAAAGTTTCACATTAAAATTAAAATGTTTATTAGATGGATGTAAAGTCATTTATTTAAATGGAGGGATTGGGGAATAAGTTTAAATGGAACAACCTTTCGGTTTTATATATGAAAATAATAAAAACAATGTATTATAATGAATCATGCCTTCTATGGTTTCAAACAATCCCCCCGTGCATAGTATTCAAAACATGATAATTTTTTGAGAATGTTGAACTTATATAAACGGAAATATTAATAGTAACTTGAATTTCAAATAATTTAACTCTGTCTACATAATTTTTATTGTATATTTGAATGACATAATTTTTTCAGTGGATAAAGATAAAGGTTTTAAAAAAATGGAAATGAAGAAGAATTTCGAAATGTCAATGTTTGGAGGATTAACATTACTTCTTATTTGGAAATTTAAAAAAAAGGAAAACTATATTTTCATATCTCCATAAATATATTCCAAATAATTTTTAATGAATTTTGGGATGAATAAATCTAAATAATTTTATAATATTATTTCAGTAAACAAAAATTTGAGGAATGATTTATGTAAAAAAAGTATGAATCAGAATTAATTTCAATAGTGGATTGGATATTTTATTTATCTAGCAGGATCAAGGTTATATATTTTTAATGTTGTGACGTTGTGTTTCAGATATTAAAGTGATCCATAAGAGTCATATATGTTGGAAGTAAAGAGAATTATAAGGTATGTTAAAGGAACTCCTTAACATTGGATTTTATAAAAAATAGTTATTATATAAACATTCAAAGTTATTTAGATATCGTTTGCGATAGAGATTGAAATGATAGAAAATAAACTTATTGAGGAACTATGTGAATGGTATGTATGTTATAGTAGTCAGAAAAATATTTCAATAGCATTTAGAATAATGGATTTAGAATATTATTTACCTACATATTCTTTTACTCAGATGTTATAGATGAATGTTCGGCTAAAATATTTGAATGTGAATGAATCTATTCCATTGAAGATAATTTTGGATAATCTGAGTTCAATTGATATTTCTATAAATCATGTACAACATTCATGATCACAACACATTGTTATAAAGATTATCATTTTTAAATAGAATGTTTCTACTGGATAAGTTTTTTTGGAATATATCTCAATGAAGTATCAAATTACTGATACCTACCTAAAACCAATTCCAAAATAATTGTTTAATTATTTGAGGCTAAAAATTTGTATTTGTCCTCAATTTAATTCTTTCTTCAGACAAGGAATCCCCCAATTTTCTATAGATTATGATGACAAAGGGGGATTGGAAGTAACTAGTTTTTTTTATTTTAAGATTTTTTTACTTATCCGAGTTTTATGAATATGATTTTGTTGTTATAAAATAATGGGGAATATAAAAATCCCTTGGTTGAGGAATAAAAAAGTGATAGAAAAAAACATGATGAGTAAAATTAATATTGATGTGGAAAATAAAATTTATAAAATATAAAAGTTCTCTGAATATTATCTTAACATAGTCACTACATTAATCTCACCAAGGGATTGAATTCCATAAAAATCATTACTTTATCTAGTAGGGTGGTTCTAGGAAAATCAATTTTGATAATGATTATTTTTTGATAAAATAAAAATAAATGATTTTTTTATAATGGTTGAGGTGTGAGAAGTTTTAGAGATTTGAAAAAAAAATCAATGTTGTTAGCATATCCAAAGAGAGAGATTGAATAAATTTTGTGATGAATTGTATTAAAAAAAGAGTTTTTTTGAAAACTAATATTTTTTAAATAAATTTTTGAAAAAAAAATGTGAATGTTTCTAACTGTTTAATCCTAAACACAAATTTGGAAACATTTTTTTGTAAGAATGTTTTTTTTTGAACACAATGCATAGGACAAAGAAAAATTTTATGTAAAATATGTTATAAAAATATTATTATTTATCTGATTCACCATCAATCTCAAATTCATAGGTTAGATTTTTAAAATCTATTGGTTGTGATTTTTTTAGAGTTTTATTAGTTTATGTGGATGAAATACATATTATTAATGAAGCCTAGAATGTGATTATCATGGTGTTAGGATTTAGATAGTTTTCTACTATATAATCTTAAGTCAGACGATGATTTACTACTCTTAATGATATCATAAATCATGAAACATTCTCATGATAAATTATATAGATAAAATAGAACAATAATAAAGATTTCATTTGTTCAATAAATCAATAAAATATTTCCATCAGTTCAAGAAGTACCAAAAATAGTTATATGATGAACAAGATTGGGATGAGTATTGTATCATAATGAAAAATTCATCATAATGAAAACTCAATTTCATAGAGCTAAGGAAGATCCATTAAGCCGATAGAAGAAACTAAGCCATTTGATCAGGAATAGGAACTAATTCACCAGATGGATGCCTCACCTCGATAACACATTAGATGCAGAACATCATAATGATCATAGTTGATAATTATGATATATCATACATAGATCAATTATGAAAGTGTGAAGATTCTAAATGGGTTATTATTAGTTGTGAATAAATAAAGGGAAATCTCATGTTTATAATCAGATGAGTTACTGAAACTGATTGACGAGACACGTCGTGGTACCAATGCATTTGATGTGTTTTAACACCGATAAATTATCTACTGAAGAAGTTTCATTGTAATGATCTGAGAAATGTTCCATAATTATAAGATAAATAAGTTCCATTGGTTAAAAAAATTATAGGATGTCTATATATGATGATTACGAAGAAGACAAAGACGTTTCATATAGTTCCAGAAGGGTGAACAAGAGTTTATGTAGCCAAACATGTTGTTCAAAATATGAGTGAATTTCCCTGTTTTTTTCATTTGAGAAAATGAAAATTGTTTTTTAGTTACCAAATTTTACTATTATGTAATTCCATTAAATTTATCCACTATACATTCATAATTTATAACCATTTCATGTGTATAGAAAAAGAAGACAGTTGTAGAGTTTGAGTAAGAGTGTCTTTCAGGAAGGAGATCAATTAATAAGATTTGAATACTAGATTTTTTTATTACAAGACATAAAATATTATACCGAGATGATCAGATTGAGAATTTTAGATTGAAAAAAATTCGACTGGGAAATTGAGAAGATTTTGAGAAGTTCAATTTGAGAAATGGTTCATCATACTATGTCCATATGATTGAGTTTATCAGACTGAGTAAATTGGACCCAAGGACACCAGAATAAGGTTCTAAACAATGATGTCAGAATAATGGTTTTCTGTGATATTTTCTTTTGTGTATCAGTGTTTTTGAAACCAACATTGTAAACTGATGACAGTTTGTATAATAATACATATCTAGAGATAGAATGAGTCAAACTAGAGTTGAAAAAAGTTGTATTCATTTCTTCATAATAGTGAATTTACATATACCCATGGGAGTGTCTATAGAATAAATGTTGGTTCTCACATAGTGGATAAACCTAGTAAATATTAGATGATTTATATTCTTTATTACTTTTCCATACATGAGAAACTACTAAAATAGGTTATGGTACATAAATTTAATAGGTTATAGGATGTATATGTCTGAATTTATGGAAACATATATAAAGTTAAAAACCAATTCATCCCACATCCCCTCCCAACTCTCTCAGTTGCTATTGAATCCTTTTTAATTTAGTGTTTAATATCATCAATGCATAAACAATGATGAAACATTTTCATTAGTTTCTATGATGAAACTCATTGAAATTTTACGGTCCATATAATATTATCATATCCATTAGATTTGGAACATGGATTTTCAAAAAATATTATATTAGTGGGATACTTGAAAAATATGTCTATATAGAATAATAATGAGGGTTTGTGTGGTTAATCATTTCATACAAATCATAATGTTTCAAATATCAATTTTTAGAGAATATATGGAATCTAAGTCATGTAAGATTATCTTTAATGATTCAATTACATTATTTAGTTTCATATTCAATGATTTGTTGGAATTATTTCTACACACATTTTTTGTGGTATTGAAATCCTTTTTTATACTATATGCTGATGACATATTACTAGTCTAAAATGATATTTCATTCATACATACTTCTAAAAAATGGTTAAACTCTTTCATATTTATGAAATATTCAGGGGAATCATTATATTTCCTTAGGATGAAGATATATCAAGATAGATAGAAGATGCAACTTTGAATCAGTCAAGGAACATATATTGACAAGATAATAATGTGATTTGGTATAGAATAATCCAAATGGGATTACTTCCAATACCACATGAAAATCATATTCCGAAGAAAATATTTCCTCAAACACAAGATTATAGTTAGAGGATATACAATATTTTATATTCATATTCAATTGGCTATGTCATGTATGATATTCTATGTACATTGGAAGATGTCATATTTTTGTTAATCATAGTATGAATATATCAATATATCCAAAGTGAATTCTATTGGATAGAAATTAAGACTATAAAAAAGTATCTAATATTTACTAATGATATAATCCTATTTTATAGAGGAGACGAGGAACTAGTCATCAAGGAATATATAGATGCTACATTCCAAACAGATCATTATTATCTAAATCACAAACATAATACATATTGACACTCAATAGAGGTGTTACAACCATGATGATATAAAATAAGTCAAGGGAAAGTAATTATACAGTACTTAATTTGTAACACCCCAATTTTTTCTAAATATAAATTGAAATGAATGGAACATTATTTTAAAGTAGATAATTATAACTATACTTTAAAATAAATTCTCCACTTCTATGATTTGAATTTCAAGAAATAGTTATCTATAATTGTGTTCAGTATGTTATTTGGAGTCTATTAGAACCAACTAGTTTTTTTGGTGAATAGTAACAAACCCTTATGAATATTAATATTAATAGTAATATAAACCTAATGGATAGTAAATTTTATTATTATTTTATTTTATTAAGGCTATAAGATAATGATATCTTGACTAATTTTTCAATGTGATATAAAAATAGTTATAGTTTTTAAATAATTAATTTTTTAATTAATTATGATTTTATTTAAAAATTCATTTAAATGTATTTAGAAAATTATTTTCAAAAAATGGATTTCATTTTTTAGATCTAATCGTCGATAAATGTTTAGAGTGAATTTTGGGAATTTTGAAATCTAATCTGGTAGACATTTTTATAGTTATATAATATGTGAGTTGTGCCAAGTGGCTTATACCATGGGAAAAAACCATGGGCAAGCCCATGGATTTGCAAATACCATCATGAGGTGTCCCTTGGAAATTATTAAAATATTCCCTTCTTTTCCAATAAATACCATCCCATTAATTCATTAAATTCATTCACATTTCCTCTTCAACGAAATTCTAACTTCCTTACCTCCCTTTTAGTCCTCCCATGATTTCCCCTATCCCACATGGTCCCAAACATCATGTTCTATGTGTTACTCAACAATGTATGAAAATTCTCAATTTCATTCTTTTTTCCTTTTAAGTTCTCTTTCATATGGTATAAAATTCATGTTTCTATACCACGTTCTTAATTACTTATTATTCTTGATCTACACTAAAATATGATTCCTTTATTTATGGGTGACCATTGTCCCCTCTCTTTTTAATATTTTCTTAAACCATGTTGCAGAGCCGTTAGGGTGTTGAATTTTTTAAGGGATTTCTCAATTATTTTATATTTTGTGTTCCATTATTTTCATATTCTTTCGTCATCTCATCATACCCAAGAGTCATGAAATCTCCAGATATAATTTATAATCTGGATGATCTCATGTTCATGTAAAATTCATCATCATTATTTTTCTTCTCTCCCACTTATTTATAGAATATAAACATTGTCTGTGATGTGCCGAACTACTAACATTGTGGATGATGTGTTTTCAATTATCTGTAACTCTTTCAATTCTAGTTATGAAACCATTTTACTTTTCTAACCATGTTATAATATATTTATTATAGCTCATCCATTGTTCTGGAATTATTTTTAACACATAGTTTTAATTTATAAAACAAAATGAGGTTGTTATTATCAAAGAAGAACTAAAATGATCTAAACGAACATAATTAATGTTTTACCATATGAATCATCTTCATGTAAGAATTCAAAATTTATAACTGGTATAATTTATGTTACTTTATATATGAAAATGCTACTATATTCCTTCTATGGAGATTCATTTCCAATCGACATGAACATCCACTATGAACCAATCATGGAAATCATGTAAAGAACTCTCCCAAAACATTGCAAGGAGAAAAATAATAACAATTAAAGCGTGAAATGATGTTATGAAATTATAATATTAGATTTTATAAACATGAAAATATTTATTTAAAATACTAATTAAACTCTTTTAACGATTATACATAAATTTTAAACATGATTTAAGTAAGACAAGCCTATGGTAAGGGAATTCTTATCCTAATATCCATTCTTTGTGTTAACCTTCTACTTCATTATTTATGTGCTATTTAAATTGTTTGTGAGTTGGTTTCTATTGATATTTTGTTTAATTGTGTGTATTTATAGTATATATACATACTCCATCACCACTATTAAGTCACTCTTCAATTGTATGATATTTATAATGGGCTTTTATTTTTAAAATCCTCTTTTTAAATTCAGTTTTACGAAATTCCATAGAAATGTTTTATGGAATTATTCTTGTGGTATAATTATGATCTCATTTTTGGGAATTATTGATGATGAATGGTGGGACCTATATCTCCCTCCAATGCATTGGGTATGATTAAGTTGGAGGTCTGTCGTATGGTTACTCCAAGTGTCACTACGGTGGTTAGAAAAATAGTAAGGACACTCTGAGGGATACAAATTATAAGGTAGCCGAGAGGGTTGCAAGATTATGTAAGTAATGACCCATGATACCTCAATGATTATATTTGTGTTCTCATGTTTTTTTTGGATCTTGTGTAAATTTCATGTTACACAAAGTATGTATATATGGGTGAGAAGTATGTATTTTGTAAATTCTTTCATACGCTATGAGTATTCATGGACTAATATGCTCTTTTATTTATTTCCATCGCTTACTGAGATTTTTTGATCATCCCATGTTTTTAAATTACCTTCAAAGGTTAATGGATTTGTAATATAAGGATTAAAGACATGTTAAATGTTGAATAATTGTCAAGGGGTCATGTTTATGTTTTAATGATTTATATTTTGAACAAAATGGAAACTGTTTTTATGGTATCCACTCTGTAATAATGTGTAAAGTTATGAATGTATTGTCCCAATCATCTAATTCTCTCTACATGAAATGATCATAAATGTAAAAAAGCATTGAATACTTGACTAAATCCAAGATTATATATGTAATAAGGTTGGGTCATTATAGTTGGTATCAAAATATGATTTAGAAAACTTTAGGAGTTAGGGTGATGTTAATAGAATAACATAAATGGTTTTCAATCTATTTTTAATTTGAAATGTTTTAGCATTTAAAGAATACCATGATTATTTATTGAAGATATGTTTTTTCAGAATGATTGTACACAGAAGGAACAAGGATGCTGAATAGGAGAGGCACCGACAGAATGACATCCTTCCGAAACTATAGCCTGGAATGGTAGGTATTGGAACCGAGTAGTTTGTAATAGTAATGGATTATATAACAGAGGCATTAAATTGAGGTGGAATCCATGAAAGATAGAATCCTGAGTTACCACAACGGAATATGACAATATTGGAATATTTTATGAGACAACACCCTCCTACTTTCAATGGATCTACTGACCTAGTTGTAGTTGAAGGATGGATCAAAGCCCTTGAAAAGATATTTTTTGTTATGGGATATTTAGACAATCATAAGTTTTTTCTTTCCATTTATCTTTTTGAAGGGAATTTGATCAGTGGTAGTCATTGGTAAGGAATATCAGGGGTAGGGAGTATTTTTATGCAATAGAGTGGGAGGAATTTAAAATACTTTTCCTTGAAAAGTATTTTCCTAAGGTGGTGCGACATAGAATGGAGAATTAATTACTTGCATTAAAACATAATGATAAAGATTCAGCGACTGTGTATGAAGATAACTTCCACCGATTGGGGAGGTATGCTAAAAATCTTATTCTGGATCTTGATAGAAAAATAAACCACTTTTAATCTGGATTAAGTCCAAGGTATCGAAGGGCGTTGGCCTCCCGTGAATTCAAAAGTTATGAGAAACTTTCCCAATGTGATGAGATGGTAGAGATGGATTTTACTGATGATAAAATTTATTTTGGAAACAAAGGGAAAAAATAGGTCGATATGGAGAGCAATGGGTAAGAATCAACCAACGAAATCTAATGGTAAGAAAATCCAATTTCCAATTTGTGAAATATGTGGAAAAAAGCACCATGGGGAATGTCTTAGAAAAACTATAAAGTGTTTTAAATATGGTAAGTTTCAACATATAGCCTGAGATTTAAATGAAAATGATCCTATAACTAATCCTGATAAGAAAATTGTAAAGATTTTTAAATGTGTTGAGTTGGGTCGTTATGAAAATGCCCACCCAAAGAGTGATATGAATCATTCAATGAAGCTAGACTACAAGCAGAATGGTGAATTCAAATCCTTTGCGACTACATTAGCGGATGTTAGGCCATCTAATGAAGTTGTATCAGGTACATTATAAGTTCCCTCAAATTTTGCTAAATCTTTGTTTGATATGGGGTCTAAACATTCCTTCATCTCTAAGAAATTTTCCGGTAAATTGGAAATATCACTTCATCAAATGAGACCTGAACTTGTTGTTAAAACACTTGGGTGAAATGTTATAGCGTATTTTAATTATAAGAATCTTTCTATTGTGGTCTATGGAATGAATTTACCTACAACCCGTGTTGTTTTACCCTTAGTCAAATTTGATGTTATTCTGTGAATGGAATGGCTTTCTGGTTATCATGATATGATTTACTGTACAGCTAAAGAAGTTGTTTTTTCGAAAGAGTTTTAGTTTTTATAAAAGAATGGACACATACAATTGATAACTTGTTAGGAAGATGAGAAACTATTGAAAGATGTAAATGAAAGATATATTGCTTATATTTTTTAAAACATGGTAACTATTCAAATTAATTATCTGCCAGTAATAAATGAATACGTTGATGTTTTTCCTGATGAATTACCGGGTGTCATACCTGATCGAGATTTAGAATTCACAATTGAATTCGTTCTTAATGCTTAGATAATTTCAAAACCCCACGATCATATTTCTCCAATTGAACTTCTTGAATTGAAAAATCAGTTGCATGATTTTCTTGACAAAGGCATCATTCTTCCTAGCACTTCACCATGGGGAACTCTTATTTTTTTTGTTAAAAATCATGATGGTTCGATGAGACTTTGTATTTATTTTTTAGAGATTTGAATAACATCACTATTAAAAAAAGTATCATTTTCCTCATATCTATGACTTGTTTGATTAGTTACATGGAGCTCATTAGTTTTCCAATATTAACATGAGATCCGGATACCTTGATCTGATGGTGAAGGAGGATGACATCCTGAAAACAACATTTCGTGCTAGATATAGGCATTATGATGTTTTTGTTATGTCGTTTGGATTACCTAATTCACTTGTTGTATTAATTAATCATAGGAATAGTGTATTTCAGGAGTTCATGGATATTTTTGTGGTTTTATTTATTTATGACATTCTAGTATTTTCTAAAAATATAGATGAGTATGAAAAACAACTAAGGGTTGTTTTGCATGATTTAAAAGAAAAGAAACTTCATGGAAAATTCAGAAAGTGTTATTTTTGGTTGCAAAAGATTTCTTTTATGGGGCACATTGTAAATAAATATGGAATAACACTTGATCCTAAAAATGGTTGTTGAATGGACAAGACCCACAAATGTTATAGAGATTTATAGTTTTCATGGATAAGTAAGTTATTAAATACTATTTGTTAAGAATTTTTCACGGTTATATATCCCGATTACTATGTTTACACGGAAAGTGGTTAAATTTGTTTGGAAAGAAGAATGTAATGTTTGATTTCAAGAACTGATGAAGAGATTGGCGAATGCTCCAGTTTTGGCCTTTCCTTCCCGGAATCATGAGTTTTTCATCAACAGTGATTCTCCTTTAATGGTAAATTGTTGTTTTTTGATGTAGAATGATCACGTAACTTCTTATTCTTTGAGTCAACTTAAACCTCATGATATAAATTATCCCACACATGATTTGGAATAGGTAGATTTGGTTTTTGCATTTAAAATATGGAGTCATCATTTATTCGGAACCAAATGTCAAATATATACTAACCATAAATGTCTAAAGTATATATTCACACATAAGGAATTAACCATGAGGTAGAGAAGATGGATATAACTGATAATGTATTATGACTACACGATCAATTACCATCATGGAAAAGAAAACAAAGTGGTGGATGCCTAAAGTCAGAAACATTATGCATCATTAACCATGAAATGTTTGGAACATGATCCCTTGATTATAGTTTTGATGAAATTTGGATTAGATGTTGTTGGTGTAGGGAATTCCTCTATTTTGTTTCATATTTTAGTGTAATATTCGTTTTTAGGATGAATCATTCAAGTGTGGAAAAAAGGTCGTGAGCTGAAGAAAAAGGTAGAGGTTGATAAAATTGGTATGTTTCCAGAATTTAATCATGATAAATATTGTGTTTTGAGATTTGGTGAAAGGTTTTGTGTGCCTTTTGATTCCCAGTTGAAGAAATAATTGTTTTGTGAAGCTCATAGATCTCTATTCTCAGTTCATCCTAGAAGTACTAAGATGTACAGAGACCTTCGATATATTTATTGGTGAGATGGAATGAAAAGTGATATTTCTTATATTACCATGAAATGATTGACATGTCAAAAGGTTGAAGAAGAGTGGTGGTTATCGAAGGGGATGATTCTTCCTTTTCTAGTGCTAGAGTGGAAATGGAAGAATATATCCATGGAATTTGTGGAGGGACTACCAACGACTTCTCTAGGTAACAATGTAATTTGTGTTATTATTGATCCATTGAAAAAATCGGCACACTTTCTTTCTATTCAAAATACAATGTATTTAGATAAGTTTTCTGGATTCTACCTCAAGGAGATCGTCAGGTTACATGGAGTTACTCTTTCCATTGTATCTGATCGGGATCCCAGGTTCACTTCTAACTTTTGGAAGGGAATTTAGAAGTCGTTGGGCATAGAATTAAATTTGAGTACAACATTTCATCCTCAATCAGATGGTCAGTCATAATGAATGATTCAAACTTTTGAGGATATGCTCCAAGCTTTTCCATTGGACTATCGGGGATGTTGGGTTCTACCTCTTTATTTAGTTGAGTTTTCATATAATAACAGTTTTCATTATAGTATTCAGATGGAACCTTTAGAGGCCTTATATGGGAAGCGGTGTCAGACTCTAGTGTTTTGGGATGATGTCAGAGAAATAAAGTTTATGAGGCTGAAATTAGTAGAAGAAGTGGCTAAGAAAGTGAAGATGACCCTATATAACATGAGGATAGCCTAGAGAAGACAAAAAAGTGGTGCAGATAATAGAAAAAAATAATTCTCTTTCGAGGTAGGGAACCATGTTTTCTTTAAAATATTACCTTGAAAAGTGTGATGCGTTTCAGTAAGAAAGGGAATCTAAGTCCATGGTTCATCGGTCCTTTAGAAATCTTGGAGAATGATGGAATTGTAGAATACCACGTAACTTTGCCTTTGAGTTTGTTTCAGGTACATAATGTTTTTCTTTTTTTTTTTGATGTTGAGAACGTATGTTCCTAATTCATCACATGTTTTTAGCCCAGAAGCATTTCAGCTGGAAGACTAACATTCCTATGAAGAGAAACCAGTTCGAATTCTAAATCGAAAGGAACATGTATTGAAGAATAAGGTAATCGACCAGGTAAAGGTTTTTCGGGGAAACCACATGGTTTAAAAAGCAACATCGGAGTTTGAAAATGCTATGAAGGAAAATTACCCTCAGTTGTTAAATAAGTAAATAAAATTGTGAGGATGCACTTTCCAGAAGGTGGGGATAATGTAACTCCCCATGTTTTTCTAACTATAAATTAAAATTCATGGAACAATGTTTTAAAGTAGATATTAATAACTTGCCTTTATAACAAAACTTCTCCACTTCAATGTTTTGAATATCATGAAACTGTCATGTACAATCATGTTCAGTATGTTATATGGAGTCTATTAGAACCAACATGTTTTTTAGTGAATAGTAACATACAAGTATGAATAGTAATATTACCCTAATGAATAGTAAATTGCATTATTATTTTATTTTCTAATGGATTTAAGATTATGACATCTTGATTAATTTTTCAAGGTGACATAAAAGCAGTTATAGTTTTTAATTAATTAATTTTGAATTATGTATGATTTTATTTAAAATTTAAATTAAAAATATTTAGAAAATTATTTTTAAAAAAATGGTTTTATTTTTTGAAATCATCACATCAATTAATTGTTATGGTGTAATTTGGGAATTCTTCTGAAATATCTGATTTTTTCGTGAATAGTAAAAAAAATAGAATTTTTAGTTTCGGTGTGTTAATGACCTCATTAATGATGTTATAATGATTTCATAAATATGGTTGACGTTTTTACAGTTATATAAGATATTAGTTGTACCAATTGGCTTATGACATGGTAAAATACTGGTGCCAAGCCCATGGTTTTTCAAATACCACACATGAGGTGTCCCATGGAAATTATTATAATGTTCCGTTACTTTTCCTATAAATTCAAACCTATTCCTTAATTAACTTCATTTACAATTCCTCATAAACTAAGATCTATACTCATTACCTTCCTAGTATTACTCCCATGTTTTCCCCAAGCCCCCAAGGTCCCAGCCTTCATGTTATAAGGGTTACTCTACAAGGTATGAAAATTATCAATTTCTTTTTTTTTTCATTCAAGTGCTCTTTTATGTGGTAAAACATTCAAGTTTCCATACCATGTTATTAATTAATTCATATTCATGATATAATCAATATTATGATTCATTTATGCATGGGGGAACCTTATCCCCTCTCTTTTCAATATTTTTTAAAACCATGTTTCATAGTCGTTAGGCTGCCGAATTTTTGTAAGAGATTTCTCAATTTTTATTTTATTTTGAGTTCCATTATTTTATTATTCTTTCATCATATCTTCCTACTAAAGAGGCATGAAATCTCCAGAAGTAATGTATATTCTAGATGTTTTCATGTTCATGGAAAATTCAACCTCATTATTTTTCTTCTCTCCCACTTATTGAAAGAATAAAAACATTGTTCGTGATGTGTCGAACTACCGACATCGTGGATGATGTGATTTCAATTTTCATTTAAACATTCATGTCTGGTTATGAAACCATTTTTATAGTTGAACCATGTTATTATATATGTTTTATATCTCATACATGGTTCTTTAATTATTTTTAACACATGGTTTTAATTTATAAAACAAAATGAGGTCGTTATTATCAAAGAACAACTAAAATGATCTAAACGAACATCGTTAATGTTTTAACATATGAGTCATCCGCATGTAATAATTTCAAATGATAAATAAGTATAATTTATGTTACTGGATATATGTATATACTACCCCATTCCAATTATGGAGTTTCACTTCTAATCGTCAAGAACATCCACCATGAACCAATCATGGAAATCATGGGAAGAACTCACCCAAAAATAGTGCACGGAGAAAAATACTAATAATTAAAGGGTGAAATCATGTTATGAAATGATAATATATGATGTTATAAACATGTAAATATTTCATTAAAATACTAAAAATACTCTTTTAACCATTATACTGGATGTTTAACCATGTTTTAAGTAAGACAAGCCTGAGGAAATGGAATTCTAAACTCGATTTCCATTCTTTGGGTAAACCTTCTACTTCATTATTTATGTTCTATTTAACTTGATTGTGAGATGGGTTATGTTTATATTATGTTTAATTATGTTTAATTAAATAATATATACATACTAAATAAATTATATTAAGTCTCTCATCAATTTTATGATATTTATAAGGGGATTTTCTTCAAAAATTATCTTTTTAAATTCAGATTGATGAAATTTCAAAGAAAAGTTTTTATGGAATTATTCATGTGGTATGATTTTGTTTTTGTTCTTGGGAATTATTTATGATGAAGGGTGGGACCTATATCTCCCTCCAATTCATTAGGAATTAGTAATTTAGAGGTCAGCCGTATGGTTATTTCATTTGTAATTGTGATGGTTACACAAATAGTATGGTAGTCGTGAGGGTTAGAAATTATAATGTAGCTGATAAGGTTACAAGATTATATAAGTAATTCCCCAAGAAACCTCTATGATTATAATTATGTTCTCATGTTTTTTTGGATCTTG
This sequence comes from Viscum album, assembly GCA_963277665.1. Taxonomy (NCBI): domain Eukaryota; kingdom Viridiplantae; phylum Streptophyta; class Magnoliopsida; order Santalales; family Viscaceae; genus Viscum; species Viscum album. The sequence continues at coordinate 445,254,392 of OY728157.1, read as the reverse complement.
TGTAAATTTCATGTTACACAATGTAATTATATATGGGTGACAAGCATGTCTTTTGTAAATTCTTTCATACGTTATGAGTATTCATAGACAAATGTGTTATTTCATTCATTTCCATCTCTTCATGATCTTCTATGCTCATCCAAAGTTTTTAAATAATTTTCACAGGTTAATATATTTTTATGAAAATGAAGGAATACCTGTTAATGTTGATTAATTGTCTAGGAGTCATGTTTAGGTTTTAATGTTTTATATTTTGAAAAAAATGAAAACTATTGTTATGGTATCCACAATTTAATAAACTGTAATGTTATGAATATATTGTCCCAATTATCCAGAGATCTAAACATGATAAGATCAACCATATAAAAATGAAGTGATTAAATGAATAAATTCAAGATTATGTATTTCATAAGGCTGTGTCCTTGTATCATTAGTACATTATTTATTCTAATGTAGCTAATGAGGTAGTTTGTATAAAAAACATCATCTAATTGATTGACATGGGGACTAATGGTAATGACCATATCACCCTCTATTATGATAATACTAAAGTTTTGGATATTTCAATGTAGCCAAGGTCACATCATCAAATGAAGAATGTAATCTGGAAAATTAATTCGTTGATATGTTTTTACCATTGGGGTGATGTTACAGTATGAATAAGATTCAGGTAAGACAACATGGTGGGCCAATTTATTACAGTTTTATCTCATCCGAATCCTGAAAATTATATGATAGATAGTGAACTAATATTTATTGGAAATTGTCTATATTCCGAGAGAGAGTATATTGGAGTTCATTCCCATGAATAATATACTTTTATTACATTATATTACTGATATATATTTAAAAAATATGAATATTAATAATCACATAGCCTCATATTTATTTTTATTATTTGTAAATTTAATTTGATAATGTCCCATAGTATATATCCAATTAAAAAGATCATAATTTGTTCTCTTTTATGATGAGAACCTTGAAATATAATAACAATATTTTTAAGAATATTATTATAGTGGTAGGAATTTATATGATGGTATACATGTGATGTAGACTTTCAGATGTGAGTACTCATATGTTGATATAACAACATCTCGTAAATTTAACACTTGACAACCTCTAAGCTAGGAGATTAAAAGGATAAAACCACAAATTGGAATTCCACATGTTAATTTTTCATAATATATTCATATCATTGAATGTTTATAATGTTCCTTCGATATTATGAATATTATTTGTACATATCATGAGTCATTAACTTTTATGTATTGGTGGAAATCATGATGTCATATGTGTGCTACCATGTGGGGTATGCTCATTATGCCGTGACTGATATATTATTAGTGAATAAGTCAAGAATTGAATTTTACCTTACATATTTATAGATATTGATATCTCGACCAATTTTTAGGATAAAACATTTGAATAAAATTCATTTTCCATGGTGTATTGATAGATTCATTTCAAGAAGTTAATGAAATACATTTCATGTATATAGGTAGATAACACAAGTATAAAGACTTATAGATGTCATACCATGAAAATGGAATATATTATATAATGAGAGTATTTATATGGTTTTATTTGTTCCCCCATTTACTTATTCCCCTTGGGTTGATTTATGAGTTCATAGACACTAATATTAAACTCTAATAAAACCCACATATGGTCCCTGATGAAGAATCCCAAAGGGCCACACAAATAGTTTTTTTATTAATCTCAATTAAATTTTATCTATATATAATTGTTGGAATAAATATGATTTCCAAATCAATGGAATAATATTTATTCAACAGTTACAAATAAAAAATTTCAGTCCGAAATTATTGTGTGAGTTAAATATTAAATTAAACGATTATTCACAAGACCATTAATATTATTAATATTTCTTTATTTATCGAGTTAAAAATATTTATTATTTTAGGTATAATAAATTTTGTGTAGGAAGTCTGAGAAATGTTATGTGTTCAAATATTAATGATATATTAAATGTATTTTAATTTAATATTAATTAATTAATTTAAATGAATGATATATATTTTACCAGTGAGAGTATAGAATGTTAAGTAAATTCTATTATATTTAATCTAATTCTGATTTGGGGTTCCCTAGGGATTATGATAATAATAAAGGGAAATTTGAAAATTATTTATTCTCTAACCCAAATCTATAGAAACATTTTTATATCATTTCTTATGGTTATATGTTATTTCCAAAACACATCCCCTCTAATGATTATCACAACCCTAGTGAGGGAAATTTTTAGAACTCACTCAAGAACCAATAGATTTAACCTTATTCTTTCTCTAAAGAACAAGAAAAGAATAATATATCCTTCAACATCAATATATTGTGTGGTGATCAAAAGGAGTGATGCAATATGATTATTACTATCACACTATCACCAAGAGTACCATTGGTTATGCATTAAGGTTATAGAAAAACATGTCGATAACGAGTAGAGGGATTTTAAATTATATCCACTCAAATAGACATTGGTGAAATAAAATAAAATTATAAAAAAATATATATTATTCAAATAAAAAATTCTCAAGACTGAGGTAATTATAAATATAAATTAACTAGAAAATTATATAAAAAAATTATTATCTCTCTTATTCCAGGAGATTATTTTCAATATTTCAAGTTATTATCATCGTAATCATGAAATTTTTATCATGTACATTGATGATTTTTTATTTTATCATTCAAATGTCATGTTTGAAACATCTAAAATATATGATTCTGTTATTCCTAGAATCTTCAAGGTCCCCCATTCACACAGTGCTAAGTTAAAATACTTGGGTTGGGGATCTTTGTACAGTCTAGTCCACGTCAATTCAGGCTACACATATCTCAAAAATGACAACGTCAGCGAATTGTACATGATCATGTAAGTTATAGGGAACCAAGTCTCGAAATGGTTTTCACAATTCATGATATAATAATATTAGAAGAGGTGCAGAATTGAGAAAATAGGAAAAGCTATAGATTCTTTTTGACGGTCATGTTCTAGTTGAACGAATAACATGAGGTAAATCAAAACCATATATTTTTATATAAACCTACACCCTTTATATAATCTTACATTAAATTGATAAAAATATATTAAAATTCCATTATCTAATCAATAACAGTAGTCTAATAACAAACCTAGACTTCAACCCCCTAATTGGGGTCTGGTCTCACCAATATTTAATTTCCACCAAGTTGAAAACTAATCATCCTTTTCATTGAGTAAATTGGTCATCTACCTCAATATATTTCTTATAAAAGGGGGGTTTACCCACATGACCTTTGTAATGTAAAACATCATGTACTCTAACTAATTTTCGTAAACAAGGGTCCACGAATGATATACTAAGACCAATAAAAGATATCAAACAATAATTAATAGCCTCTCTTGATCATTATTTCTCAAATGACAAGGGATCAACCATTTGAGTCCCTCTACATATTATCTCTGTAAATTTTAGATAACCAATCTTGGAATATTTCCTTGTAAATTTAAAACACCATTTGATTTTATAAGTATTTCCATTGAAATAATATTGAGGTAATTTATAGATTTCATTACACGAAATCATACGTATAAATGGTCATGTGATATAATATACCATTATAATAGAGTCGTTGGATTGATGGGTATGAATTGAATTAACCACATTACAAAATAAAAATATAATGAATTTGCAAATTTAAAATTTATTTAAGAGAACCTTAATAATAGCCATTATATTTTTAATAAAATCATTACCTAAATAATAGACATGTTTTTTTATGAAACCTATTTTTTTAAATGTTATGGATTTTTATCGAAACATTATATTGATAACTATTAAATACTATAAATTTTTCATTATTAGGAATAAATTATTAATCATTAATATATTAATTATATAGTGGATAATAATGAAGATAATGTAATTTAATGTTAAAAATAGTTAATTTTCACAAAATTGTTTTTATATATGAAAAGTGATTTTATTTTAATAAAATAAATAAATAAATAATAGTTAACAAGTAATGTAAAGAATATATATTCAATAAAAAAGAATATTTACTATATTTTTTTTACAATTATAGAAATGTTTATGCCTAAAAATGTAATTTCCTAAAAATGAGTTTCTATTGAATTTGGAACACTTATTTAAAAATTAATTATTTCCAAAGAAAAAAAATTAATTAAAAAATGGATTCTATATTTTTAAATAGAATATAATATTTTGGTAATAATTTCACTTTCTATTTTTCGAATAGTAAAAAGTTGAAACAATAAAAAATAATTACAGTAGTTAAGGATAAAATGAGTTTACTAAGGGGTCAAACTATAAGATAATTGTACAAATGCCAAATAAACTTATAATAAAATTATTGAATTAATATATTTAAAACATCTATTATCATATATTATAAAATAATATATTATTTAATCAATTTAATTTATACATACATTGATTATATTTAAATCTTTTATGTAATTACTAGTGTGTCCTCTACCCACTTATTAAAGGGAACCTTATATCCCCTATTATTCAGTGGTTTTTTTCCATATAGATAAAAATAAAAACCATAATAAATTTCCATATTATTTATCATCATCCTAGATTCAATGCTCTTCTCTTAATACCATTCTTTCATGTATTAAGATGTAAGCCCAAGGAGGTCTCGCAAAGAAGATGAATAAATCTTAACTGAGAACATTCAATTTTATTTTTTCTTATTTAATATATAATCATATAGTATATAAAATATCATAATTAATCAGGTATAATAAATTTAAAGGGTTGTTATTATTATGATGTTACAACCATTTCACATCTCATTTCGATCAAATTGGAAATGAAAGTGTCGATTGTGCGTATGTGTGAACAATCATCTCCGCGTAGTGATAAGATTCATTTTTCATCACCACCACCCATTGATGGCTATATTTATAAATTTAACAAAAATATATGATATTTATGATTTAATTATTATTTTATAAAGATAAATTATTATTTATTATTTTTTCCATGGTTTTTTAAATATAAAAACACTGTACGTGCATATGTAAGGACAATAGTCTCAGTGAATAGTGTAATTCTTATATATATATATACATTTTATGTATGGTTATATATATATATAATGAATATATATGATATTTATTTTATGATTAAAAATTTATAGATAATGTATCCATGATCTAATTAAAAGGACTCAAACTAATGAATCAAAACTGACATGACAAATAAAATAGTTAACTACTGGAAACAACAATTTTAATAATTAATTATTAATATATAAATGCAGAAATTTTAAAAGTTGATAATATATGATATTATAATTATAGAAATTGTTTTATATATAATTATAATAGTTATTAATTTTTTATAAATGGCGTTAGAGTTCTTTCCAAGCTTGTCAGACTTCCGGTAATGATTATACATTATAATCTCCTTTTTTGGGATTATTTACAATTAAGTTTTTTATAATGGAATAAAATTATACATATCTAAAAATTATTAAATTTTTTCTTATGCTATTTTTAATTTTTTAAAATATATGTTTTTTTATAATTTTTTTCTCTCTAAGTAATCAATTGATTGATATATTTTATTAATGGAAAACTTAATTTGTTTTTTTATTCAACCATGAATCTTTTTTATTCTATATCCATATTTTAATGAAATTAATTTTATGTAAATTTGTATTATTCTAAACATATTGATTTAGTTATTTTTGACACATGTTTTATTGTCAATATTTTTTTACAAAACTAATATTCCTATTGTTTTCGGAATGAGATAATTTTTACCAATGGTGTGAACATAATGTTTATTTTAATGTACACCCAATGAATGGATTTTCCCATAGTAATGATCATATAACTATTAGAATATTCCAATAATATTTTCCATGGTTATTATAATATAATTATTTTCCATGAATTAATATCTAATTTTTTTTATTTAAATAATTTATTTCAAAATAAAAATGATATTTTATTCAAAAAAATATTTTAGTAAATTTGTAATGTTATTTTTCATCTTTGATAACATTATTTTATGTTACATATGCTTCCCTACAGATATGATCTATAAAAATATATATATTTATTCTCTAGATGAATTACGATTTTGATAATAAAATATTAATGAATCCAATTTTTCCATGGGTTTAAATATGACGAAATGGTAAATATTTTCATATTATTGTGGAATACATATAAATAGATTGTGATTATGAGATGGGTGATTTCTATATATCCCTATAATAAAATAATAAAATATTAAAATTTTATAAGCTTAAAGGGTACATAAAGTTATTCCAATCACTATAAGGGTATATGGAGGGCTATCATAATCTAGAGGAAGGTACACTGGTGGTTATCTAAAATCATAACATGTGATGAATGTCTTGGTGGGTGGCCTTAAAATAAGATTTATATGATTATGATTACTCCACAATTCATACCACTATTTTACGAAATTATTTTATGAAAATGTTGTTCTCCAATAGAGCATTTTCTTTAATTATATAATTATTCCTATCTTATGACATACAAGATTAAATTCATGACTCGTGACTATGATATATTAATTGTTGGGGTGTGATTTTCAAAAAAATTTCCCCTGCTCACATAACCTTATGATCATGTTATTCTTAAAATGACCATTGAGTTCTACCTTCATTGTTTACCCTTACTCATCATTTAACATCACCCTTTTTATCTTCCCATTTTCCCAGAATTTGAAGAAAGGATTTGTGTATACTATGTATAAGATGGGTGATGTTTATGAATAACATAGTTAGAGTTGATGTAGATATATTCAATATCAATTGTTTATAAATCATTGTTTCCAAAAATAATAATCCTTTATAGTTTTAGTGTAGATAATAATAAAATTTAATGATTATTCATCTAATAAGATTTCATATTTACTTATGTAATGTTAGGGTCACCTCAGTTGGTATCAGAATAATATTTCATTGTGTATGGAAACTAGTATGTGAAAAACATAGTAGGGATCCTTCAGATAAGAATTAGTTTTAAATAACATCATAAGTTATGGTAATTAAAAGAGTAACATTTTCTATGAAAATATATCCCAGTTTGGAAATAGGAATGTTGATGTATTTGTGGAACATATGCACCTATGACTGATAACTTTGTGTTGGGTAGATTGGTATTAAAATGGCCATCACTAGTGCATGATGTCTGTGTCTATCATGACCCCCTCCCACCAAAGATTCCACTCCTGAGCTGCCAATGGTGAAAGGGAGATAATGACCCCCGAGTACCTCCTCCAATTGGCCCCAGGGTGGCGACTAGCACCAAGGGAATGAGTTTTCACTAATATGGGAGGCATTACCCATTTAATTTATTTAGGATTTGGAAATAGGACAAGTCAACCACCAAAAAGGAAAAGAACAAGTGTATAGAAATAAACCCCAACCAAGCCCACATGCATGTTTAAACAATTTTATAACAAGGTACAAGTACAAGAAAGCTCAAAGTACAATACCAAAAGAAAAAGTACAGCAACAGCAAAAACTCCAACTGTCCGACTAGTAGGGTCCCACACGGCCCTGGTAGTCCTCCTGGAAACCTGAAAGTAAACGTAGGGTGAGTATACAAGTATACTCAGTAAGGAAACCTAAAGCTCTCGTGCACAAGTGGGGAGACATCCTAATTTCATGTGAGAACAACAGAAGAAACCTAGCAAGGAAATTCTATCCACCCAACCTCACCAGCCACACTCACCAGAAACACAATCACAATAGGTAGTAGTATATATGAACAAGAGTATTGGGTACCCCGAACCATTTCCCTTTAGTTAGATGCTCTTCCTAACGGAGAATTCCATGACGCTGCCACACTCTCCCCGCCCGCACACACCTTGGCCTTAAAACCACGTATCCTGCCCGCACACACCTGGGCCTCACAACCACTTATCCCGCCCGCACACAGCTGGGCCTCACTACCACGTATCCCACCGGTACACACCTGGGATTCATCCCGAATATTCTTGGGAATCAATAGAACCTTCCCGAAGAGTCTTGGGTTAAATCCACCCCAATCGAAACCTACCCGAAGAGTCTTAGGTTTAAGGTCCCCTTAAGCCATCACAACCTAGGGGAGAAGAAGCAGGAAGGAGCTAGTAACTATGGGAAAAACACCCTCTCCAAATAAATGGGAGTGTTCGAAACTAAGTGCTCAACATGGGTGGGGTGCGATGAAACACAAAAGATACAAATATATATATATAAAAAACACACAGCCCAACCTATGGCTTCTAAACAGAGAAACTGAGCACGTGCCTCAGCACTCCTACTATGAAGCATGCATACAAAAAACTACCCCAACCCCATTTAGGTTTCCACATTTCAGCAGAATTAGTTTATTTAGTTCCTTAACTACTGGGGAACTATCCACAACCAACTACATCCATCGTTCGTAAAACATATCCCTACCATCCACAAATCAAGTTAAGAAAACACAAGCAGCACAACCAAGCCCTTCTTATCAACCAACAAACCCATGATTATTATTCCCTTTCCATTACCATGACCCACCATTCATTAACTCTTCAAATTTTATTTATTATTCACAACCCACTGCCGGTTCACATTCAAACCACTCCCTGCATCCCCACTTCCAACCACCATAACCACAACCGCACCGAAACCCGTACATCATTATCCCTTTAATACCACTTATCAATGCCCCACTACCCGTCACCAACATAGCATTCACACCAACCCACAACCAAGACAACCACATCCCCACTGCTCACCTGATCCACAACAACCCACAAAACACCCCAATCACAAGCCACGTATCCAAGACAACACCCACATGTTCATTATTCCATTTTTGTTCAACCAGGGTGATCACACAAGGGTTCCTGATTTTAAACAACCAAATTTATGTGATTAACCAATTTTTACATTCCACAATGTTCCATCCACAAAAACAGTCTAGAAAGATAGGGTAACATTTAATTGTGAAAGAAAAGGCCCCCAACGACTGTGATTTTTAGTAGGCAGAAGCTCATTCAATTCAGAACATAATATCACAGGATATGAAGTAACAACAAACACAACTTCCCAACCCCATTATATAAGCCAGTTATTATCTTTATTAAAACAGTTCAAAAGTGTTTCACATAAACAATAGAACACCCACTATGCATGATGCACATACTAGAGAGATGAAGGTAAGGTCCCTACCTCAACAGGTTCTGATCACAATGCTCCCCCGGATTAACTTTAAAAGTTGTCCGTCGGTGTCCGTCACTTCCGTCGAGTCCCAGAAAAACCTCCTCGGGTGGAAGTTGGAAAGGTAAGGCCGAAGGAAAGATAATAGATCGAATCATGGAAGTTCTGCCTCATCGTTATGATCCCATGGCCACTAACGGATCGTAAATTGGAGCTTGGACGAAGATGTTAAGGAAGAAAAAGAGCCTTCGAGTCTCTTGGGAGAGCTCTGCTCAGAGGAAAGGGGAGGAGAGGAGTGAATTGAAAGGAGGATGGGTCCCCTCCTTTTATAGGCTAGAAAAGGAAAAGTACAAGCCGTTTACTTTATGGTACACGGCATGTACTCAGTTATTTTACACGGTCTCCACGCGGCTTCCAACATGGCTCTGCGACCGTTAACTGGTCAACAGACTATTTGAGGGTAACACATACGCGGGAAAGGACTACACGACGTGTAGTATAGACACATGACGTGTACTCATTTATATCACACATAAAGGACATGGCTCCAACCTGGTACACGACCGTTGAATGGTAACGCATACGTGGGGAAGGACTACACGACGTGTAGTACTAGACAAACGGTGTGCACCCATTTATTGCACACGGCAAGGAAATGACCTTCAACACAGGGTATACCCAACAAGGGGGTACACTGCGTGTACTCAAACTACATGGCGTGTAGTTTCAAAATTCTAGAAAGTGTGGGAAAATTCCATTATACCCTCTAGAACACCTCTTGACCTTCTTTTTGACAAAGGAATGGACCAGAGAGGTCTGGACCATTACATCAGATACCTTTTAAAACATTCTCGTCCCTGATAATTCAAAAACCAACCTAGAAGAAACCCACCAAGATACCTCTTAGGGTTCTTATTATAATAGGAACCCAACCAACAACCCTAATCATATGTGTTAGGAATTCCTTCTCCTATGTCGAGATATTATCTACTTTAGGCGGCACTGACTCGCCTGAACAGGTTCAATCACATCCTCATTAATGTGTCTCGATTTAGAATTGGGTCTTCCCACTTTCATAAATTAGGATTTTTCAACTCGCACTACCCCCAACACCACACTACCAACACACTACCCGAACACGTAGTTTTGAGAAATTCCTTCTCCCATGTTGAGATATTATCCTCTTTAGGTGGCAATGACTCTCCCGCACGAGTTCAATCGCATCCGCATTAACGCATCTCCATTATGGGACATTTTTTCCCTTTCCCACACATCTGGACATGTTACACATTTCATTGGAACAAGGAAACAAAAGGTCCCACAACTAACAAGCCATGAATTCCATAAATATCAAAGGTACAGAGTACAACATCAACACAAAGCTTAGAAGAACAGAGGAAAAACACAAGTCAAAATAACTCCAGGTACTAAGCGTGCATCTGGGACACCCGCTCCCAAGTTCCCTCCTCGAGGTCGCCATGCCTCCACAACACAGAAACCAACGAAATGGTTCATCCAAGGAGAACTTTATCTTTACAATCCTCAATTCTAACTCATCGTTCCTCGAAGGTCACGTCGTCTCCCTTATATAACTCTCCCCAGTCGATTTGTTGAGAGCTGTCGTGTAAGTATTGATGAAGATGAGAGACGTGGAAGACATTATGAACCTTCTCCAACTGAGGTGGCAGGGCCAGCTGATATTCCACCTCGCCAACTTGCTTCAACACCTCAAAAGGTCCGATGAACCTATGTGAGAGATTTCTCCCCTTCCCTAACCCCCGATGCCCCCGTTGAGGGGAAACCGTCAAGAACACATGATCTACCACCTCGAACACGAAGGGCCTCCTCTAATGATCAGCATAAGACTCTTGTCGGTCTTGACCCGCATTCATTCTCTCACGTACAAGCTGGACTTTCTCTGTGGTGCTCTGCACTACCTCTAGTCCAAGAGCACTTGTCTCACCAACCTCTTCACAAAAAATGGTTGAACGACATGGTCTTCCATACAAAGCCTCATACGGTGACATGCAAATAGTAGAGTGGAAGCTGTTGTTTTAGGCAAACTATACTAAAGGAAAGTGTTGTACCCATGATCCTACGAAATCCCGAACGCATGCTCGCACCGTGTCCTCCAGCGTCTGGATAGTCTGCTCTGTCTTTCCATCGATCTGGGGGTGGAAAGTAGTGCTAAGGTGTAGCTGGGTGCCAAAATCATGTTGTAACCCCCTCCAGACTCATGAGGTAAACCGAATATCCAGATCTGAGACGATAGTCTTCAGGACTCCATTAAACCGCACCACCTCGTCTACGTACCTCTGTGCTAAGTTAATCAATGGGACTGACTCCTTAATTGCTAAGAAGTGAGCTGATTTTTTCATTCGATCCACCACCACACAGATAGCATCATAACCACCCCGATCTCTAGGTAGTCCTATGATGAAGTCCATTGAGATGTCATCCCACTTCCATTCAGGGACATCTAAAGGGTGCGACATCCAACTGGGAACATGGTGTTAAGCCATCACTTGCTGACAAACTAGGCATTTAGCCACAAAATTCGCCATTTACCGTTTCACCCTGGGCCACCAAAACTGTTCCCTCAGGCCTCGGTACATTTTCAAAACTCCTAGATGTACTGCGAAGGCTGAGCTATGGAACTCACGGAAAACTCCCTCACGCATTGACTCCGAAACAAACAGCCTTCCATGGAAAATCATCTGATGTCGGATGTCCTCTGACAATCCCTCTGGAGCGTTCCCCTGATCGACACGATCTGGAATTACTTCCACATCAGAGTCCCCCCACTGAGAATCTTCCAACTGGTTCGACAAGGAGGACTGCACCGTTATCTGAAACAAACAACCTCTAACACCTTCTACCATGGCATCCAAGTGCAAGGATGACAAATATCCCATCACATTCCAAGAATCATTGGATTCCTGAACCACTTCCTTATGCGACTTCCTGCTCAGGGAATCAGCCAAAATGATACCTTTACCTTCAGTTTAAGATATCTCGAAGTCATTGTCTTGGAGAAACTCGACCCATCTCCGTGGTCGCAAGTTCAGGTCATGCTGGGAAAAGATATAACGTAAGCTCTTGTGATCTGAGAAGACCACAAAGAGCTCCCCAAAGAGGTAATTTCGCCACAACTTCAATGCGAACACTACTGCTTCAAGCTCCGGGTCATGGGTGGCACAGTTACATTCATGACGGCGCCACTGACTAGACCCATAATAGATCACACCCTTAATTTGAATCAGTACGCACCCCAGACCAATGCCAGAAGCATAAAAAAACACCTCATTCAACAACCCTTCCTCTGGAAACCTGTATACGAGAGCACTGACCAACTTCTCCTTCAGGTAGCCAAAATCTTTCTGGAACCGCTCGCTCCATAGGAAAACCTGTTTCTTCTTAGTCAATGCTGTTAATGGAGTAGCAACTCGAGAGAAGTCCGAAACGAACCTCCGATAGTAACCTGATAACCCCAGGAAACTACGAACTACTACCATGCTCTTGGGTGCTTCCCAAGAAACAACTTCCTCTACATTTGATAGGTCTACTGACACTCCATGTTGAGATACCACGTTCCCAAGGAAGTGTACTTCTTGTGTCATGAACTTACACTTCGACAATTTCCCATTAAGATGGTGGTGATGAAGGACTCCCAAGACTGCCCTAAGATGCTCAACATGCTCCTCCTCTGATCTTGAGTAGATCAGAATGTCATCGATAAACACAATGACGAACCGGTCTAGAAACTCTCGGAAGACAAAGTTCATAAGTCTCATGAACACAGCTGGTGCATTCGTAACTCCAAACAGCATCACTACAAACTCAAAGTGCCCATACCTGCACCCGAAATCCATCTTCGAGATGTCCCTATCCTTTACCCTCAACTGATGATATCCAGATCATAGATCAATCTTGGAAAACCAACCTACTCCCCTCAGTCGGACGAAGTGATCATCTATCCTACGAAGGGGGTAACGGTTCTTGACCATTACCTGGTTCAACCTTCGGTAGTCTATGCATAACCTGAGACCACCATTTGCCTTCTTCACGAACAAAACTGGAGCACCCCATTGTGAAACGCTGGGTCGAACAAAACCCTTCTCCAGCATATCATCAATATGAATCCACAAATCCCACAACTCTGAAGGTGCCATCCGATAAGGGGCCATCAAAATCGGACAGGCACCAGGCTATAAGTCTATCCTGAACTCAACGTCACATCAGGGGGGGGGGGGTAGAGTCACAACCTCCTTAGGAAAAACATCGATGAACTCCCCAACAACCTCCGGGACATCCATCATCTCTGTATCATCTGTAACCACTGATAACCCACCTAACAAGGAAATGAGAGGCTTCACATGCCGGCTTCCCACCTGATAGCTCCTCTCACCAACAAAAGATATGCGATGCCCATCCACGTCGGAGAACACACATCTTCTCCAGAAGTAGTCGATAACAGAACTAAAAAATCAACCAGTCGATGCCTAGGATGACATCGCATGGCTGCATCTGTAATAGAAGGAGGTCCCCACTAGATCGATGTGGTCCCAATGTCAGCCCACATCCCCGGAAAACAGAAGATACGCGGGTCTGGCCTCCAATCGGTGTACTCATTACCAGTGGTACGGAAAGTCTCTGTACTTCTAGTCACAAAGCATGGGATAGACCAGGTGGAAAAAAAGAATGCGAAGCTCCCTAATCGAAAAAAGAAGAAACAAGTGTTTTGTACAAAAAAATCATACCTCACACCACCTCTGGTCCTGCTGGAGCTGTCAACTCTGCTGCGTGCAACTGCCCACGCCCAGCTCCTATGCCTCTCTGATGTCGTCCACCTCCCCGACCACACCCCGTTTGAGGTCCCTAAGGAGCACCCTGAGGTCGGCCTCCTCCCGCATATTCTGCCCTCGGAGGAGAATGGTCATGCTACTGTTGGTAGGGCCTCACTGGCAACTGGTGCTGCTGAGGTGGTCGCTGAACCTGCCCACCTCCACCGTACTGAGCTCATGTCAGGCACCAACTCTGAACATGCATGAAACCTCCACAGGAAAAACACCTCAATCCTGGGCTCGTGAAAAAGGGACTAGGACCCGATGATCTAAACTGGAATTGTTGGGGCCTGCTCCCCACTGGCCTGAACCTGGAAGGTCCCATCACAAGAGACCTGCTGCTGACTGCCTTCCCCTTCGACGAGCCTGTCTGGTTCCCCTCTCGGGGTGCACCTCCCAGCGAGTGCATCCTCTCTACAATTTATGCCTTCTTCTATACCGCCAAGTACATTAGAAGGGTGAAGAGGGTGACAGCATACTGGAGCGAAGGATGAAGCGCCTCTTCCAAACGTCTCACCTGTGACTCCTCATCCGGAAAGAGATCTGGAGAACAGAACAAGAGATCCTTGAACTTGATCCCCAACTCTAATACCGACATACTCCCCTGCTAAAGGGAGAGTAACTCCTGCCACTTCTCCGCCTTGATCATGGAATAAAGGAATTCATCTTGGAATTCCTTCTCAAAGTCATCCCATGGAACCTCTTCCTCTATCCTCTCCCCAAGGTAGAGCGTCCACCACTGTCGCGCCGCACCTCTCAGCTGACTGAATGATAGGGGAACCAAGTACACCCTTGGAGCATGGATCAAGGAAAAAGCGATCCCTAGCTCCTCAAGACACCCCTCCATCTCTGTATCCAAAGTATTACCCTCGTACTTCTTTAGGTTCTGCTGCTGGAATGAATGGAGAGTCATCTGCCATTGGCTATCTTCCTCCTCTCGGTCAATCCTCAGTTGATCGACTACCTGAATCTGTGGGGCCTCGGCCATCTGAGCCACCAGGGGACGACGTCCTGGTGCCATAGTTGTACGGTAAACAAGGATTTCCTAAGCCCAAGTTGTAAGGAAAACTCAAGTTTTTATTTTATCATTTTATTTTAATTTCTTTCCTAGAACACCCAAATCAAGTAAAAAACAATCATGATGATGCATGTACCTTCCCTAGGGTCTCTACCTTGCAATCAATGTAGTCTCACTTGGTCGTTCGGTAGGCTCGAAGTCCTTGAATCGGATCACGGGGGGGGGGGGGGGGGGGGCTAAAATCCCGCGTCCTAGCCAGTCTTCCCTGGCCTATGTCACGTACTAAGATTAACTAACATTTTCTGCCTACCATCCCATGCAATCCTCACAGTTCCTAACTCCAGAATTCATCCTACCTCTCAACCACCAGCCTTTGATACCATTCTGTCATGATCCCCTCCCACAAAAGATGCCACTCCTGAGCTGTCAATGGTGAAAGGGAGATAATGACCCCGATTCCCGCCTCCAGTTGGCCCCAGGGTGGCGACTAGCACCAAGGGTATGAGTTTTCACAAATATGGGAGGCATTACCCTTTTTATTTATTTTGGATCAAAAAATAGGACAAGTCATCCACCAAAAAGGAAAAGAAAAAGTGTATAGAAATAAACCCCAACCAAGACCACATAGATGTTTAAACAATTTTATAACAAGGTACAAGTACAAGAATGCTCAAAGTACAATACCAAAAGAAAAAGTATAGAAACAGCAACAACTCCAACTGTCCGACCAGTAGGGTCCCGCACGGCCCAAGTAGTCCTCCTGGAAACCTGAAAGTAAATGTAGGGTGAGAATACAAGTATACTCAGTAGGGAAACCTAAAGCTCTCGTGCACAAGTGGGGAGACATCCTAATTTCATGTGAGAACAATAGAAGAAACCTAGCAAGGAAATTCTATCCACCCAACCTCACCCACCACACTCACCAAAAACACAATCACAACAGGTAGTAGTATATAAGAACTAGAGTAATGTGTACCCTTCACTATTTCCCTTTAGTTAGATACTCTTCCAAACGGCGAACGTCCTGACGCTGCCACACTCTCCCTGCCCACACACACCTGGCCCTCAGAACCATGTATCCCACCCGCACACACCTGGGCATCACAACCACGTATCTCGCCCGCACACACTTGGGCCTCACAACCATGTATCCCACTCACACACACCTAGGCCTCATCCCAAAGATTATTGGGAAATAGTAGGACCTACCCAAAGAGTCTTCGGCTAAAGCCACCTAAATCGAAACCTACCCAAATAGTCTTAGGTGTAAGGTCGCCTCAAGCCTTCACAACCTAGGGGAGAAGGAGCAGGAAGGAGATTGTAACTATGGGAAAACACACTCTCCCATGAAATGGGAGTGTTCGACACTAAGTTCTCAACATGGGTGGTGTGTGATAAAACACAAAAGATACAGATATATATATATATACCAAACACAAAGCCCAACATATGGCTTCTAAACAGAGAAACTGAGCACGTGCCTCGACACTGCTACTACGAAGCATGCATACAACAAACAACCCCAACCCCAATTAGGTTTTCACATTTTAGCAGAATTAGTTTATTTACTTCCTTAACTACTGGAAAAATATCCACAACCAACCACATCGATCGTTCATAAAACATATCCCTTCCATACACAAGACAAGTTAGGAAAACACAAGCAGCACAACCAATCCCTTCTTATCAACCAACTAACCCATGATTATTATTCTCGTTCCATTACCATGAACCACCATTCATTAACTCTTCCACTTTTATTTATTATTCACAACCCACTGCCCATTCACATTCAAACCCATCCCTGCAGCCCCACTGCCAACCACCATAACCACAACCACACCAAAACCCGTACATCATTAACCATTTAATACCACTTAGCACAGCCCCGCTTCCCGTCAGCAACATATCATTCACACCAACCCATAACCAAGCCAACCACATCCCCTGTGCTCACCTGATCCACAACAACCCACAAAACACCCCCATCACAGGACATGTATCCAAGACAACACCCACATGTTTATTATTCCTTTTTTGTTCAACCGGGGTGATCACACAAGGGTTCAAGATTTTAAATAGCCAACATTATGTGATTAACCAATTTACTCATTCCACAAATTTACATCCACAAAAATTGTCTAGAAATATAGGGAGATATTTAATTGTGAAATAAAAGGCCCCCAACGACCGTGATTTTCAGTTGGCATAAGCTAATTCATTTCACAACATAATATCACAGAATATAAAGTAACAACAAACAAAACTTCCCAACCCCATTATATAAGCCAATTAATATCTTTATTAAACTGGTTCAAAAGTGTTTCACATAAACAAGAGAACACCCACCCCGAATGATGCACAAACTAGAGAGATGAAGGTAAGGTCCCTACCTCAACAGGTTCCGATCGCAACACTCCCCCGGATCAACTTTAGAAGACGTCTGTCGGTGTCCTTCACTTCCGTCGAGTCCCAGCAAAACCTCCTCGGGTGGACGTCAGAAAGGAATGGCCAAAGGAAAGATAACGGATCCAATCTTGGAAGTTCTGGCTCGTCGTTACGATCCCGTGGCCACTGACAGATCATAAATCGGAGCTCGGACATAGATTTTAAGGAAGAAAAGGATCCTTCGAGTCTCTTGGGAGAGCTCTGCTCAAAGGAAAGGGTAGGAGAGGAGTAAAATGAAAGGAGGATGGGACCCCTCATTTAATAGGTGAGAAAAGGAAAAGTACATGGTGTGTACTTTATGGTAAACGGCGTGTACTCGGTTATTTTACACAGTCTCCACGCGGCTTCCAACACGGCTCTGCGGCAATTGACTGGACAACTCACGGTTTGAGGGTAACGCATACGCGGGGAAGGACTACACGACGTGTAGTTTAGACACACTGTGTGTACTCATTTATTGCACATGGAAAGGACACGACTCCAACATGGTACATGGACGTTGACTGGTAATGCGTACGTGGGGAAGGACTACACGGCGTGTAGTACTGGACACACGTCGTGCACCCATTTATTACACACGGCAAGGAAACAGCCTTCAACACGAGGTATACCCAGATAGGGGGTACACGACATGTACTCAATCTACACGGCGTGTAGTTTCAAAATTCTGGAAAGTGTGGGAAAAGTCCATTTTACCCTCCAGAACACTTCTTGACCTTATTTTTGAGAACGGAATCGGCCGGAGAGGTCCGGGCCATTACAGTGTCTATCACAAAATAACATTCAATACAAATTAAGGGGATATTATTGGTTTATATCTAATTTTATAGTTTAGGTATTATAAAGGAATTGATTCTAATTTTTCCAACAATATCACAGGTTAAACCTAAGGATTCATTTATTTAATAGAAGGTGTTACGATTTATTAATCCTCTATATGATTTTAATGATTATATGGTTTCCCACTATGGTTATTATTTACCACAGTGTGTTTTTTGATTCTATTCCTGATTTACAACTTGTAGGAACTATTTTAACACTGAATATAAAGGATAATTACATGATTATCCTCAAAGTGAATTTAATGTTTTAGAATTTTGTATAATTAATATAACAACAATATTTATAAAACATTCACAATCAATGAATCATGTAGAGATTCAAAATGAAAAAAGGAGGGAACAATGTTCGGTTGAATCCTTCATGGGAAAACATCCACCATCTTTTAGTGGGTCCAATGATCCACTAATTGTAGATAAATATAATAGTACCACTAAAAGGATAATTTCTATTTGATAGTGTTTAGAGGATCGAAAAATTTATTGTTTACCCTTTGGAAGGCGAATCAAATCAGTGGGCAAAAATTATTAAGAAGAAAATGAAATTGTATTGAATTAACTCTATATAGTGGGATGGGATTATAAGTTTACTTATTAATAATTACATTCCTCTAATTCAAAATATAAGAATGGAAAATTAACTCCTTAATTTAAATAATTAGGATAAAAAATCCATCAATACCAATGAGGTAATTTTTACAAGAAGTTTGAGGTACAGTTTTTTTATTATCAGCCTACCTAAAAGAAATATTGATCAATTATTAGGTGGAAGAAAATTTTTTTTGGAGGATGTTATCTATAATAGACTTCATTTTCTATGAATAAATCATTTGAGGTGGTCTTAAGGTAAAAATGGTGATTAAATTCACCCATTAATCTCGTGGTTTTGAATTGAAAATAATTAGGAAATATAAAGGAATTTTACTGAAATTTTAATAATAAAAACCATAGATGGAAGAATAAAAGACTACCTTTATTACAAAAGAATCAAAATAAATACAGTGGAAACAAACTTATGGGGACAATTAAATTATTTAAGGGTGGAAAATATGTTCATCGGGTAATTAGATTGTGAATTTATAGGAAGAAGTTGTTGATGAGGGTTAAGAGGATGAAGTGGTGGAATGTACAGTAATAAACCACACAATAACTACTAATTTATTATTTGATTCAATATATAACCACTATTTTATATCTAAATAATTTTCCATGGGTATAAAATTACCACCTCAATTATTATATATTGAATTAGAAGTAAATACACTGAATGGAATGATGGTTGAATATCATGTATATGATTCTTCTACAATTGATGATTGTTGAAATTTTCATCTTAAAATTTTCATTATTATCCATCTGGTTGAATTTTATGTCACTTTGGGATTTTATTGTCGTTATTTATATAAATCCCATAACAATTTTATTGAAATTAAAGAAATATTTGATATTTTGAAGAAACCATCAACTATTTATCAGTTTGAGGATAAATATTAACTTCCTAGGGAAATTGAAAACATTGAATTGATATTGATTTATCTTAAAAGGGGTTATTTATCTTATATGGTGGGGGAGAAACTAAATAAAAATGATATTATTATAGTATGGGTGTTTGTTGACGTATTTTTGGAATATTTTTATAGTCTTATGATAAATCAATATGTAATTTTTTTAATAGAAATCATATCAAGTGATACACCTATTTCAAAGACTCCCTATCAAATATCCCAAATTGACTTGTATTAATTGAAGATGTAACTCTAGAAGAATCGTGATAATGGATATATTCATCTATTTTTCTCACCATGGGGTGTACATATTTTTTTTACAAATAAATATGGATTAATGAAACTCTGCATTGATTATCAAGAATAGAAAAACATTATGATCAATAATAAGTATCTTCTACCCCATATTTATTATTATTTATTGATAAATAATGAGGAGATCATAATTATTCATAAATTGGTCTTCAATATAGATTTTATCAATTAAGTGTCAAAATTGAAGATATGTCTAAGACAACATTTTAGATGAGGTATAGACACAATGAATTTATAGTGATACTATTTGGTCTTACAAATTCCACGCCTATATTAAATAATTCAATGAATCAAGGTTATAAAGAATACCATCATCAGTTATAGGTAGTCTTTATAAAATTTATTCATATATTCAAATGTAAAGGAAAATACATGAAAATCGCTTCAAAATTGCGATGATGGCTCTAAGGAAGGACAATTTCTATAAAAATTCACCATGTGTGGTTTTTGGAAACATAAATTTTATTTTTCTCTCATATATTCTCAAGATATGGTATATTAATGTATCTATTAATGAAATATATTATTGAACATTATAACAAGCCAACAAGTTATTTATATCAAAATTATTCTTGGATAGGATAAATATAACTAAATCATTATGAAAAAATTCTCACAAATATATAATCCCCTCACCAAGTTAACATGCTCGGGATTGATATTCCCTTGTACTGGTAAATTTGGAGTAAATTTCATGTATCAGAAAATAATGTTTTTCATTAAACATATAATCGTATTACCCCATGGTGGAGAAGGTTTTTTTTATTAATGCATCATTGAAGTTGTTAGTATTTGATCTTATATATAATCATATGGTTATATATTACCCCTCATTATAAATAAAGATTCATGAGTATAATTACATGATATATGACCATGAGTTAGTTGTGTTGGTCTTAACATTAAATATAAGGAATAATTATATTTATGGTGAATGGTGGGAAATGTATTCTAATCATAATATTTTAATTTTATATATTAACCTAAAAAAAGATGAATATTCCTAAAATAATAAGGTTAGAGTTGATTAAAAATTATGAATGATCAAAACATAACCACACAATGAAATTGATTAAGGTTGATTATTTTTTGAGATGAAAGGATCACACATAATTATCTAATATAAGGATCATAAAATATTAAATAATAATATACTTTCAAAGTGTGGACCTTGAAATCATTAAGGAAGGGATAAAACATTATCTTACTCAAATTATTTTTCAACCATATAGTAATGTGAATTGTAAAGAGGTAATAAAAAGAAGATCTAGAGTAATGAAATAATGTGATAAATATTCCTATGTTAAAATTCATTTTGATGGAATGATAAGATTCAGTAATAGGGTATATCTATCATTTTATCTAGACTGGGTGAAGGATCTATTAGAGATTTTCATATAATATCTTTCTCTATTCATCCTTTTAGTAACAAGATGTATAAATATCAAAAAGTGTATTTATAGAGTGAAAAATATATAAAGATATGGGAAAATATGTATCTAAATTCTAGGTAATTCAATAATTTAAGGATGAGAGATTGATTTTTATGGGGATGTAACAACGATTACCCATAGAAGAATTGAAATTGGAAAAGATCACTAAGGATTTCATTATTATACTACCAAAAATATCTAGTGGATATAATATTATTTAGGTTGTAGTTGATTTCCTTAAAATTTAGTACATTTTACAACTATCAAAAAATATTTCTATCATGATCAATTTTTTATGGTATACATTATGAAAGTGATAATATTTCAGGTACTACCACAATCTATCATAATGATTTCAGATCGATGGTTTTCCTCAATATTATAAAAAAGTCTCCAGCAAGATCTTGATATAGAGTTTTGTTTCAACACAACTTGTCGTCCTTAGAAAGATATTCATTTATGAAGAAGAATTCCATCCATTGAAGACATGATAATATATTGTTCTCTATATTTCAAAAGTGGTTGGGGTCAACACCACACACTTGTCAAATTCTCTTATAACAATAGCTTCCACTAGAGCATTTAGAAGGATCCTTATTGTAAAGACCGAAACATTTATCAGTGGAAATTCCACATGATCTAATTAAATGTATTATTATGTGAAATGGTAATATAAAATATGAACATCAATGGTTTTATATTTTCTTTTTGTATTTTAAAATACCATAAATAATTTTTATCATTCCTAATATAGTCGTTGAAAAGTGATCATTGGATTACTATAATTATAAGGCTTTAACAAATCCAATTTTCTCAGACAAAATTATTTATAGCCACATACAATTGACTTTCCCCATACGAAATCCTTTTTTTAGAGCACGAAAAGGAGGTGGTGTCATTGGGATTCTCTCTTGACCATGCTCAGGTCGAGCTTGAATATATTAAGCTCGGGTAGAACTTTCTATCGAAGAAGTGGATGTTGATAGAGAATACCACCCGAGCGATGTTATCCGAGACACCACAACAGTATGTCACCATCGTGCACCATACCCTAAGGTCTTATTCTGGTGTTTTAATAGGTTATGAAACAAGACCCATGAAATATTATTATGATATTTTTTATAGAATAAATAATATAAATTTATTTTGTTATTGTTACGTTGAACTTAGTTTTTGAAGCAGAAATAGTATTTTAGATAATATTAAACTATGAAAATATATTTTGATGAAATAATTTAATTTTAATTACAAAATATTTTAATAGAATATTATTATTATTAAATTAATTTTTGTTAAATATAAATGATCATTAAATTTTTAAGAATAAAATTGCAATTTTCATTAAATATTGAAATCTATTTTTTCTAAAACCCATGAATTTTATATAAAAGTAGGTTTTTATTTTAAAAGTTAAAATTCACATATTTAGAAAATTATTTAGATAAAATTAATATTATTTTTTTAATCAGGATTACGTAATTATCCAACAGTGTATGTTTCATAATTTTCAGATATAGTCGAATTTTTGGGTAAAAATAAAATACCATTCAAATATATAATGTATATTATGTCATCATAATGACCCAATAGTGATGTATTAAAATACTATAAACATTATTTTCGGACTATATATGATTTACCATTCAATTAATGTAGTTTTAGGTTTGATAGATTTATTTTTACAATGTATTCATGTACCCTCGCAGACATATAAAACATTTTATCTTTTTAAATTTATTTCCTTGAGAGTGTGACTAAAATCCACATATGCAACCATATTATTTTAAGATTTTCATCCATTGGCATTATAAAATATAAATTTCCACTCCCATTTTGAATAGACCATGGTCAAAATACTTGTGATGGTTTTTTGTTATGATTAGTTTATTGTTTGGTGTATGAATTATCTCTCATTTAATATATAATCCCACCCATACTATCACTTCATATTCACTAATATCCTTTTTAGTTTATCCAACCTCTTCCATAATTTTCATATAATCCTCCCAAGGCACCCCAAACTCCCAGGAAGCCTCTCTCAAGGCTCTCCCAAACCATTGGTACCACACTTCCAAGTAAGGGATTCCTTCACTTCACATTTTATCCATGTTTTTTAATATTGTTGTGCCACATTTTTTATGTTATAAATTTTGGGATATGGTTTAGTTTCTCCCCCATTATTCACTATTTATGTTTTAATTATGGGATACCCCTTTATCACTCATTAATAGCTTCCATATATACCCATTACTATACCGACAATCCATAAAGAATTTCACTATCCTCAATTACATTAAAGCTATTATTTTTCATTATTATTATAAATTTCATTATATTTGATAGGACATGTATCTGTAGGACACCATTACTTACCATTTAATTTAAATTTTATGAGACACCACTTTCTCTCTCACCATTGTCATTGTGTAGTGAATACCTTTCCCATTTCTCTAATAAGGGTATTCACATTTATTAACATTTAAATATTCATTATAATTATTTATATATGTATTCCAAATCCGTTTATCATGGAATAAATGTTGATGAATGATTCCATGTTTTATGATCCATGTGGAACACTTATGCAGGAAATGAAATGTTTAAGAAGGGTGTGTGCCGATAGTGTCTCATTGCACTAGGTAAAGTATAGTATCATGATAAGTCAATTGAAATGATTTTTACTCAAGATAACTCCGGTGAAATTAGGGTTTACTCATCCTTAATGTGCAATGAGCCATGAATCATTCTAATACCATGTTATGTGTTGTCGCCACATTTCCATCTTATGATAATCATGTTATATCTTGTTGTTATGTTGATGATTATTTTTTGATCCATTGATATTCCTACTACCTAAAATGTATTTTATTCTTCAATTTATGCCTTGTTTACTCCCTAACTGGCCTTTGTTGCTCACCCTTATCTTATTAATGTCCTCAGGTTATCCCATGTGATGCTATGAACGAGGAAATATTGTCGTTGTGTAAAGGAAGTTTTCAAAAAAGATGTTGTGTTTCATGTCTTAGGTCAACATATATTGTTATTCTGCCCTGAATACTCTAGACCACATTATCTTCTATGTTTCATCAAGTGATGTTATTATGTAATAAATCATATCAAAGTGTGTAATAAATTATAGAGTTGTTATAGTTGGTATTAGAGAATAGGTTTTTGTTATTTTTTGTCTTAGGATTAGAAAACCCTAGTGTACTCCTTAATGATAAGAATAAGTATAATAAAAACAACCCTAATGTTTGGAGAGTATTGAGTAAGTGGTTTATCATGAAAAAAAATCCTCTTCTGGATTAGAGTTGGTAGATGCGGCTCTATAACATATGGACCATGGAGTGAAAACTCTGATAATGTTTTTTTGTCTTGACTCCGGGTATCCAGGTACATGACAACGGGCCATGCTGCACTATTAGTTATGACGCACATGGGGGATATGATTTGGTAAATTCAGAATTTTAGTATAAACCATAATTAAGGTAATAAAAAATCCCCTAAGAATATATGTTCGGAAGTAGATCTGGATAACATAGATTGAAGCATATAGATTCAAAAGTTAAGGAAAAAAAGTTATTTTAAAATCTTCCAATTTTCCTTGGATTTCCACTTATTTGTTTCACTTAACATTCCTTTTATTCCAAAAAAATGGCTGCTATTAAGTGGACTTGGGATAAAAACAGATGCGAAGATCAATGGGATGATTGTTCTAATGAGATGCCCAATAGGATGAGAGAAGGAATCACAAACATTTTCATGATACTCTCTCAGTTTAATAAATCTTTGAATTGAAACATGGGCCAAGAGGAACATTCAACCCCCTCTAAGAGTGAAATTTTTTTTATCGAGATCTACATGAGGCAAATGCCTCCAAAATTTAATGGATTATTTGATCCCTCAATTGCCGAGCAATGGATCAACTCCATTGAGTAGATATTCTCCATCAATCACTGTTCTAAAAAAGGGAATGTTATTCTAGCTGATTATCTTATAGAGGGTAAAGCCAATAAATGGTGGAAATTGATCAAAAATAAAAATCCTAAGGAGGATATCGAGGCGTTGGAATGGAACGATTTTCAGAAGCTTTTTTTTTTCAATATTTATTTTCTGTACACCCTCCAACTAAATATAAGAAGGGAATTCCTTTCCATCAAAAAAATGAAAAATCCATCAAAGAGTATTATGAAAACTTCACAAGGCTTACACAATATTACTCCTTCATTATTGGTACCTCCAAATGTAAGGTTGGTTGCTTCTTTTGTGGGCAGAAACATAGCATATGGAAAGCCCTAGTGATCAATGACATCGACAGCTATGAGAAAATTGTCCAATGTGCCCTCATGGTTGAAATAGAGATTAAGGAATCTCAGAGGTATCATGGGGATAATAAATGTAAGGTGGAATTCAATTTTTTCAGTCTAATGGATAAATCCAATGGTGATATGAAAATTGAGCACCCCACTTTCCAAAGGTGTGTGAAATAAGCCCCCCGGAAATTGCCTAAAGGGGACGATGAAATGATTTAGTTGTGGAATAGAACGGAACCTAGTCGTTAACTGCAGAAAATGAAAACGCTCATCTATGACAGATGATAATAATGCCATGTTTGATTCCTAATGCATATATCATTGCTAAAACTGAAAATGGTCAAGCCACCTAGCAAATCGGTTCCTTAAGACAATCATTATTGAAGGTAAGCAACAACTTCCAAGGCAGCAAGGGCGAGCATTTTCCATCACTACTAATGAAGTGAACACCAACAACGATGTGGTGACAGGTATTCTAGTGATTCAATCAAGAATTACAGACCAACTTTTTTATTCTAGTTCTACACATTCTTTTGTATCCTAAATGTTTAATAGAACAATCCCAATGTCCCCCAAATCATGGAAGCAAAGATGTAGGTGAGTAAATAAAATTGGGAAATCATTGCATCTCAAGAATATAACTCCCTCTGTCATAATTAATGGATTGAATCTTCGTAGGGAATCTTATCATACTCCCTCTGGAAAAAATTAATGCAATTATTGGCATGGATTAGATTTCCTAATATAGAGCCAACATAAATTTCTGTAAGAGGAAAATGATTCCCCATATGAAGAATCAACCCTTGATTCTATACAAGTTAATGGAGGAAGATGAATCTTATATAGTACAATTATCTCATTCTTGTATATTAAATCCCTATGAGGTCACATATCTAGCATAGATTATTAATTCTGAGCTAGAAACCATACTTGAATAGATGCCTATTGTGAGGGAATTCGCTGAATAACTTCCTGAGGAATTCTCTTGACTTCCTCTTAGAAGAGATGTTGAATACCCAATTAACCTTATACATGGGGAATTTCAAATAACCAAGGAAATGTATTGAATGGTTGTTGTGGAGGTTTATGAGCTAAGAAAATATCTATATCTGAATATGGATAAATTTTTTATATTCCCAAGTGCTTCACGAGGGGGTGCAAAAATCCTCTTCATCGAGAAGAAGTATTTTTCAATGAGCCATTTAATTGATTTTTGTGAGCCCAAAATAATAACAATAAAGAACAAGTACCCTCTACCATGAATTCATGACTTGTTCAATTATCTTCATGGAGCATAATTCTTCCCTACGATGGATTTGTGTTATGGATATTATCATGTAATGGTGGAGAAGGAAGATATCCCCAAGACTGCTTTTCATAAAAGATAATGGCAGAATGAATTCATATTAAAGACTTTTGAACTCACTAATTTTCCAAAAATATTCATGAATTTTAGGAATAGGGTCTTTAGATATTACCGCAACAAATTTTTGTTAATCTTTATAGATGATATTCTAATATACTCTAAAACAAAGGAGGATCCTGAGGAGCATCTAAGAACTATACTAGAGACCTTGAAGAATGAGAATATCAATAAAAAGTACAGAAATTGTAAGTTCTAGTTGAAGGAATTCTCATTTTTCGGTCATATCATCGCAATCAAGGGTATACATATGGATATCTACAAGAAAATTGAAATTCAGGGATGGGTGAGGCCAATATTGTTAATGAATATCTTTAGCTTCTTGGGGTTAGCTGGATATTATCACTGATTTGTGAGAAATTTCTAATGATTTAAATCCCTCTTACCAAGATAACTCAGATGGTAGTAAGGTTTTCTAGGAGATATTAATGCGAAGAGAGCTTCAAGGAGTTGAAAAGGACACAAGTCACTATGCCCATGATCACTTTTCCAACAAGTGGAAATCTTCATTGTGGTATTTATTGATGATTAGAAGATGGTTTTGGGTATTGCGTTGATGAATAATGATAATTTGATAGCATATTCGTCAAGGAGGCTTAAAATTAATGAGAAAAACTATCCCACACATGATCTGGAGTTGGCGGCAACAGTCTTTGCATTGAAAATCTGGAGGTATTATCTAAATGTGGAGATGTGTGAGATATATACTAATCACATGACCTAAAATATATATTCACACATAAAGAGTTTAATATGCACCAATGAAGATGGATAGAACTCATCAATGATTATGACTGCTTGATCCATTACCAACCTTGGAAAACGAACATGGTGGAAGATGCTCTATGTAGAAAGTATCTTGAATATTTATTAATGATGAGAATTGAAAAGGATCAAATCTTCTTAGATTTACAGAGGATGGACATGGGAATCATTAAGGGAGTAACATCATCAATCCTTTCTCAAATGATTTCCCAACCTTCCCTCCATGAAAAAATAAAGGATGCTCAATGAAAGGATGTGGAATTTCTGAAAATAGGAAAAAATAATAGAAATTAGAAATCCTCAGAGATCGGGGTTGAAAAGGGTGGAATTGTGAGATTTGGGTCAGAATTATGTGTAACATCCAATCCAGAGATAAAGAAAGTGATTTTGAATAATGCACATAGCTTAACCTTTTTTATTAACCTAGGGAGAAAAACGATGTATCGAGACCGCTGAAAAAACATTTTGTGGGACAATATGATTTGGGATATTGAAGAAGATACTTCGAAGTGCCTAGTATGTTATAAAATAAAGGTTGCGAGGAAAAGTCTAAGGGTATTATGGAAATAGTACCCATACCAACATGGATCTGGGAAACAATACCATGGATTTTTCATAGGAATTCCAAGGACATCAAGAGAAAACAATGCAGTATGAGTCATTGTGGATTGTCTTACAAAGACAAAACACATTATCATGATATGAGAGGACTTTTCATTGTATTAACATTCATGAATTTACATCATAGAAGTGGTAAGGATGCATGGAGTACAACTATCTATTGTATATGATTGTGGTCATAGATTAACCTCGATGTTCTTGAAAAGTCTCCAACATGATTTAAGAACTGAAATGAACATATGTATGACCAATCATTCTCAAACTGATGGCCAATATGAGTGAACTATTCAGACACTAGAAGATAGGTTTGTTAGGACTATCTTTTTTATGAATATTGTATTTGATGTCAATGAGTGTCAACGGATGTCAATGATGATCAACCTATAGAAAGAACTCTCCTATGTAAAATGAAGAATGGAAATGAGGGGTTGGTTAAGCATGATTCTATGTTTAATATATATTTATCAAGAGTGGAAGGAGTAAAAGAAAATGTCAAGAAGATGTTGTGTATGAGGTTTAGAATTTTATATTTCTATACACTATGTTTTACACTAATTAGATATTTTATTTATATGTCTTTACCAATAAGGAAAGGGTCATCCATGGAGGCCATAAGAGGTCCTCACCTCAAGGACATGTGGGACCCAAGTTGTCAGACGTGCTTGATGGAAGCCCTCAAGGCTAGCTCATAGAAGGAAGGGTGTGTGTGAGCAGTGTATAAGCCCATAGGTGTTGCACTGTGGTGAACCCAGGCAATGTAGGCTCTAGAAGAATGCCAGAGGAGCGGAGTGGGATTAAAGATCACACTTGTAGGGTGAAAACGGTATGAGGAAGTATTGTTGGGTGGTGGATGATATTTTGGAGCCGCATCTACCACATATTGATTGATAAATTTTGAGGAAATAACATGAAATTTTGATGTGGGACAATGTTTTAAAAAACAATGAACTAATATCCACTTTTAATCCCTTAGTGACACGTGGTCTACTGTCTGATCAATTTCTAGATTGATCTGATGCATCCAAGCTATCTATCTGATCATCATAGTTCCATTTTGAAGTTATGCCATCTGATGTCACCAATGAGGTTTTCTTTAACCTTCGGACACCTGAGCTCTACCCACAAACCCATACTCAAGCCAAGAAAACACCACAACAATCCCGACATAATTTTAACTCATTTTAAGCCCACAGTGATCGTTAGGATGTAATGAAAACATTAATGAAATTTTATTTTCATACATGCACAAAAATAAAGAGATAGTGTATGGACGAAGAAAATGGAGTTGTGAGGCCATGTCATGGAGATCGATGCATTCAGGAGATGATTTGGATGCGTTTGAAAATGAATTCACATTATAATAATAATCAATGAGAAATAAGGGACCCATGGTTGAAATATAAACATCCATGATTTGAAGAATATGTCCATGTGGATTTGAATATATTAAAGAACTAATGATTTTGGTTATTCATGGAATAATATTTAATAGAGGATTGTGAAAATTTTGGATCTGGGAAAAATTCAAACATTTATTATAAAAAGATTCCCTGAAATTCAAAAAGGGTTGATGATTCAGAAACATTCAAGAGCTCTTATTTTCTATGAAACAGATCCTCTTTGATATTTAAGTTAATGAATTATCATGCACTACCCATGATCCATTTGTGGTTCTTGAAGAGTATCCGGTGTACAGATCTGGTTTTCGAAGTAGAAGATTCGTGATCTACTCTTGGTTTTTGTAGAGAAGGGGCCACATACCATTTTGGAATTGGTGAGAAACATTCATACGTACCACCCGGCAAGACCGAGTATCACTCTGGATCATAGTGAAGAGAATCTAGTGAGAGGAAGTCATGTGTACTTCTCTCTTCACGTAGGAGAACCACATATCATTTGTTATGAGATGGAGGAGCTCACTTCATTTGTGATGGAAGCCCACACATACCTTATGTGAGGAGGATCCACGAACCATGTTGGTTTGTGATGTAGGCGTGCACACTATGTTCACAGAGCAAAACCACATACCATTTTTAGTACAATATTGATTTTAAAAACCAAATAAAATGAAATTAAAATTTTATTATTATATTATTTTAAAATTATTAAATACTAATAAATATAAATAAGTAATTATTGAATTCCAAAAACTAAAAATAAAAAAGTATTCAACCAGTGATTAAATCAAAGAAACATTGGCAGTGTGGGCAGAACCATGAATAAAATCATATTATCACAAAACATTACAAATAAAACTATACATAATTATTCAATAAAAAAACATAATCATGAAAAGATAATAGCAAAATATATATAAAAAATAATAAAAATAATGTGTGTGAATCATTAACATCAATAAAAAAACATGCGATAAGCATGAAATGTTCATGATTTATATCAATTCAATAAAAAAATTAAAACAAAAAATTCTAAACTAGAATAAAATAAATAAATTCAATTCCTAAAATGAACTAATAATGATGGAGGATCAAAAATAGAAACCATAGCATAAGATAAAAAATGTTTTCAGTGATAAAAAACAAGAAAAAGTGAATCATTAATAATACACTAGTTTATTGATCTAGTATATAATTCATGAAATAGACAAGGAAATTTACATTATTCATTCAATTTAACTACATTTATGGGGGAAAACATCACATTTTCAATATGTATAATAAAATATAATTTTATGATATGTAAATTTGAGATATTAATAAAAATAAAGAAGTTATAAAAGTATTATTTATTGGTAAACTATGAACTTTGGATATATTCAAGCTTAAGATATCATAATATACATAAAAAATGGTAACACTCACACATTCATGTAATGAAATATCCTAACCAATATATAAATATATTAAAAATGTAAAAGTAATAAGAAATATGGGATTAGAACCCATTACAGGGGATTAGTCTCAAATTTATTAAAGATTCTCCATAATTACACTGGTTAACATCACCATTAATTCAATAGATCATCATCCCCCATGTTAATCTACAAAATACATATATCATCCACATTACCTATATAAGGGGAATACTTCATGAAAAATAGTAGATCATAATAACTATGAGAGATTGAATAGTATTTTTATACACGAATTATATAAAGAAGTTCAATTCATTAAACAAACATACAAAAAAATATTCATTCAAGAACAACCAATTCTAAAAAAGAGAAAAATATTAAACAGTAAAAATAAAGTAGAGGAAAATCAGTTGTCTTATAATATATATATAAAGCGATAGAGAAATTAAATATGTAGACACATATATTTACATAATTTAGTTAATTGAATTGGGTTCACTGGAGTGTTATATTTTTAAAGATAAAAAAATCTATTTTAAGGAAAATAAAGATAATAGAAACCTAAAATCCCAATATCACCATTCTATAAAAATTTAAATCAATTATATTTGAAAATAACAAACAATATACCTTACACAAATGATAGACACTAC
This sequence comes from Viscum album, assembly GCA_963277665.1. Lineage (NCBI taxonomy): Eukaryota > Viridiplantae > Streptophyta > Magnoliopsida > Santalales > Viscaceae > Viscum > Viscum album. Next base: position 445,222,190 of record OY728157.1, on the reverse strand, counting down.
ATATATTATCATAAAAACATTCTTGATGAAGATAACTAATAAGAAACCCTCTGACTCATTTCTACAAGGAGCATGATACGCCCAATGATTTTATAATATAGATAAGAATAAATAAATTTTATTTCATCTATATTTTTCATTATATCCAACACATATTTTAATCAAACTATGTTATACAATTGAACTTTTAGTATTTTATATGATATATGTTTCCAAACTGTTGGATGAGAATGTATTAATAGTGATAGATAAATTATGAAATTTAGATTCCTTAAATATTTATAAAATAAATTCAACAATAATAAAATGGTAAGAAATGAAAATAATCGGGTTTTATGGTAAGAAAAGTTCACTTTCTAAAAAATATTTTTATGCATAGAGTGTCTTATTATTTATATTATATAAATTAATCTATATTAATAAATTATTTTAATAATATGGGTATATAATATATTCAATTATAAATTTAATATTCATTTAATGGTTTTTACTGGGATTGGAATAAGAACAAATAACCTTTTATGTTCAGTTGTTCATTTTTATAAAAATGGGTTTGTTTCATTTTTCACACTTATTATAAAAGGAATTTATTAATCATATTTCAATTGAATAGTTATAAATGTATCCTATATTTAGAATTAGTAGGTTCAAATTTGGTAAATATTTCCCTTTTATTTTTTTCATTATGAATATTAACTATAGTAAATAGTTGTCACCCCAGAATGGGTAAAATGGGAAAGACAGGGACAAATCAATGTGTTAAGGCATTAAAAATTGTATAAAAATTTCCATTATCCTATTTAATGATCGTAGTTCAAGAATTAACATCATTGTTTTGAACATATGGCCACATGGTACCATTTTTTATTATTACCTTTATATTATTTTATCAAAAGAATAAATAAAAAATGCCACTCTCTTGACATTATTATATTGAATAATATTAAATTAATATAAAATGATTTTTTTCATGGTTGTAATTTTTTAAAGATAAATTAGTTATTTTCAGTGTAATTTATTTTTAATTTTTTTAAATAACATCTTTACATTCTAATGAAACACTAGCACAATATTTATTCAATAAATAGAAAAATAAAATAATTTATTTATAAAATTTTAAGTTAATTTAATTTTTTTCGATTATTGTGTTCCATTAATTATTAAATTAGTATAACCTATTATGAATTTGATAAAGGATTGTATTTTAATTCAAAATAATTATTAGGTTATTTAAAATTCATAAATATAGTATATTATGTAATTGATAAATGATTATAATCAAAGATATTTTATTAGTAGATTTCAAATTCATAAGATAATCATCTTCAACCATGTGAATGAGATATGGTTCAAAAATATAAACCATGTTTCATTTATTTTTCCCTTGTATTTTTATAGTAACATTCTAGACCCCTAAAGAGTAAAACACTTTGATATTAATGTAATTGAAAAATGGGTTAATGGGTGTTAAAACTATGTAATATGGGTCAAAACATCGCTAAAACTTGTATATATATTATTTTAATTGAGAATATTGACTTATACTCCCCATATATTCTAAATATATCAATTTTATGACACTTTAGTTTAAAGATTAATTTATTATAAATGAATACTTTATATAATTACAAGGGTTTATGTACCCTTACGTAAAAAAATTAGAACCTCCAATTCATCATTAGAGAAAATGCTTCTGAATTATATATCTAGCAATAAAAACCCTAATATAGAAGTAACTAATTGTATTCTATCTCTAGGTGAACCAAATTAATACTACAATAAAATTTTTAAGTGAATCACTGCTTAAAAATAGATTAGCCTTCAAAAACCAAATGTGTCATGGGTGATAAATAAAAAACCATCCTCTAATATCAAGGGGATACATCTTTAACCAATTATGGACTCGCATCGATTGGGGATATATGCTAGAAGAATTATTATTTTTAGTAATGGGTCCCAAAACTAAACACACATAGAGGTGTATTATTATCCAGAAATGGTAAATCATGCTTCATAAAAACATTACTATGAATTGGCACACCGTAGAATCACATAAAGGAGGATCCCAAGACCCCAGATAAATCGATTAATGGTTTAAAACAAGTAAAGTGTGAGGAATTAATTATCCATAGTTTTGAAAACATTGATACATGCTATAAAGAAACCCTATGCAACATGGATAAAGAGAAGGTCAAAATAAGAAGGGCCAAATAAAGAAAAAAGGAAACATACAATCATTGTCCATAATATTCATCCCAAAACATATTGATTTTACCCTTTAAAATATAAAAAATTATGTTAAAATTTTTCTGTTAAATAATCCAATATAAATAATAATAATGATGAAAGTAAATGTTACCATTTTTAGCCTTGAAATTGTAATTCATGAACAAATTTGATTTCTCATAATTTGAAAAAAATAATTTTAAAAATATCTACCTTGAAAATTAATTCATAAATATATCACATATTTACACATTAAAAATCCATTAATTTTTGAAAGTGATAAAAAAATCTAAAATTAAGTGTGAAAAGATTCCATCCATAGTTACACTATCAAATAAACTATCTTTAAATATTTTTCATAGTTATATGTGTCTTCATGAATCGAGAACATTTATAATGTTATGATAAGAATGCTTAATATTTAAGACAAAAAAACTACAATGAAAAACTGCAATGTACTATAACATACCAGTGTCCTTCATTAAGATAATTACATTAAGGAATCCAAATATTTCACTAGTTCACATGAAACAAAAATAAATCAATATTGTATCACTTATGGATAATCATGGAAAACATCTTAGGCATGCTAAAATAGAGTATTTCAAAGAAATGAATAATTAATAAGTATCCAATAGTAATAAAATAAATGAAAAAAATAGAAACATGAAAAAATATAATATAATAGAGAATATCTACCTGAATCCATACATGATGGTTCCAAACAACGTTAACCATTGTCTTAAAAGCATCGTACCATGATACCTAACCAACTTGTACTTCAGAAAATTAATTATAACAATAAATATTATATAAAAAATTTATAGATATTTAATATATAATTAAAGAGTTGAAAACATAAAATCATTATAAATTGAAGTTCATTAAATAATCAAATACCCTCTTAGGTCACATACCGGCTCATGGTCCTGCAAACTATCCGATAACCATGAAAATGAACTAGTGATCCTAGGATATCTACATATTATTAAAATAAATATTATCCTAGTCAAGATATTGTAACTACAAAAGGAAAATAATTTTATAGAATGATACAAAAAAAATTTGACACAAGAATATTACCCATTTGAAGACCACTTTGGAAAAAATAAGTTAGTAAATGTAATCTTCTAAATTTAAATTTATATGAAATTAGAAGAAATTACTTTCCAAAAATAAAATCATTTATTTAATCACTCAATATTTATTTCTCCAACTCAAATGAACAATCATATAAATGAAAATAAATCAATACTATTAAAGGAACAATAAAGTTTGACATGGTTTTTATATTCATCTTATGTCCATGGAAGAAGTATTGCACACTTTTCATTTCATTAAATATATAATGGTACAATATCTTATGACTAGGTATCTATAAATTTAAATAATTAATTTAATACAGTGACACCTTAGTAAATTGGTTCATCCCCTTAATATAGTGTCTCTCGCTTGATCATAAAATCACACTAACTATATTTAAATGAAAGGGTCCATTTTTTATATCATGAAAAATCCAATCACCTATTGAAATAATATACCTAACCACCGATGACAAATAGACAATAAATTCTTCTATAACCACACAATTTTCTCAAAATGATAATGATAATGGTGATAATAACACATAAAATTCATTCTTTTGGTAACAAAACATTTACTGAGGATCTAATTGTTTACCACCATGCTACATCCATAAAAAAATTTCCTCAATAACCGCACTTCTAATCAATGAAGGCATATTCCGCTGATCTGAAAAAGAAAAATATTCCTCATAGTTACACATTATGATGAACTTACATATGATTATTAAGATACATCACAATCCAAACAATATCAAACGTGAAGGTTGTTTAAAATATTCTTTATCATTATACAACACTTTGGAAATACTACAAACATTTTCTAGATAATAAACATGTCTATTTTCATCATATTCACCCTATTCTTACTAAGGAACGATGTTTTCTTAGAATTTCCGTAACTAAATCCTTTATAAACAAATATAATAGATTATTTCAACCTAAAATCTTTCATAACCCAAGTTATAACATCCATAATTCCAAAAACAATGAGCTTGTAGTTATGTTATATTATTAGTACGTAATACAATAGTTCTTGAATGATGCAATAATTTAGCATACATAGATGAATAAATACAAACATTCATTACATTTTAAAAAATAATACATATCATTACCCTATTATGATAAATTTTCATCTCTTCCATTATATCACTAAAAATTACACATAGTCCCCCTATATGTTTATTAGGGAAATGAAAAAATAATGGTGATATATGATTCTTAGTAAAAAGTTTCATATCATAGAATTTTATATAAATTAAAAATGGAAAAAGTGATATAGTAATAATAGATGAAAAAAATGAATCCATAATCAACTGAAACGGAGGGAATTATATATCCGTGATAATAAATGAAGAAATGGATAACAATAATCATTGATCGCAAAATAAAGGAATGCATAATTTTGGACACAATACCATGTTGGGAAAGACTTAGGCCAAGATTATTTCCTATTATGGGAAAAGGTATACACCAAAATAAAACCTATTATTTATAATGAGACATATTTACATGTCATAAGTCTATATAATTTCACACCCCACCTATCACATAGTTATGTTCAATGAATTCACCATAATATTTAGGAAGAAAATTCAAACAATTCCAAGAGGAACCTATTATATGATATAACATAGTTTTCCATATAAGGATGAATATAGAAATCAAATACATCAATATTATATTTAATAATATGGATGCATAGGAAAATATGCACTAAATAATATAAAATCCATAGTGTATAATCCATCTAGTAGGATATTCCTTTATCAAATAAATATACTGATGAAGGTACTTACAATGTGATGGGTTGTCCATAGAGAATAAAATTTGGATTCAATAGATTGTATTTGTAGGTGACCAAGGCAGTATTTGGAAATAGTCATTCATCATGGTTTTATAAATCATGTGAATAATCTAAATCATATCCCATTGGAGTATCTATCCCTGTGTACATTATTATGATGATTCATTATGTATTAAATTGATGATTGAATCAATGATCAACCAACTATTTTAAGGTAGATTAACCCTAAGATAACATATTATAAAGACATATCCAGTTTATAGTTTCTATATAGGGATTTATTTTCGATGAGGTTACATATAAATTTATATTACGAAAATATAGGATGGTTCTTTCACCATAGAAAAGATTGAGTTTTAAAATAGTGTTGATAAATATTGAATCAAAAGGATATGATTGAGAAAAAAAGTATAGAATTTTAAATCCAAAAAATATCATGATTAATATGGGAAATGTCTTCGATGGTAATATTTTCACCGCACAAAAGTAAATAGGTTGTGAATATAACATGAGTCCCAAAAAATGAAAATTGACATGAAAATCCCCACTTATAGATTTCATAGTAATTTAATCATAGCCTCTTGAAAGGGTTGAATTAAAATTAAATTTAATATACCATTATACATTAATTTCCTGATATAACATCTCATATAGGTAGTATATATAAACCACATAAATGAAATTTGGTATATAATACGAAACATATCTCGAAGAGAGAAATTTTAGAAGAAAAAACCAATCCTCTTATCCTAAATCCCAAAAACAAAATTTTAAACTTATTCAACACAAAAATATATATGTTTATTAATTTATTTAGATATTTAATTATATATATTTTTCATTGTATTATTAATATCATGTCATTTCATAAAAAAAACTATATTCTGATTTTCTGGAATAGTGTTTATAGTTATGATCATTTGTATATGTTCCTTAATCCGAGATTTCATATTCACAATTCATAAAAATATACTCATTTAAAGACCATTAAATTTATTATTATTGATTTATTATAACTATTTTTGCTGATTAAAATCATTATATGAGTTTTTTAGTCTTTATCTTCGAAGATGAAAAAAATAACTAGCATTTTTTGGGGATCTGTGATGATCAAATGGTGTTATATAATATGATAAATTAATCATTGATATAAAATAACAAAAACCAAAAAAAAAACAATTCTTTAAATATATATATTATAAAATTAATTAAATTTAAAATTCATCCATGATATAAATCCATATTATTGTTCAAGTAGAAGTTTAAACCGACCAAAGCAAGAACATACCAAGGATTAATGAATGATTATGAGTTTTTTTATTTCAATACAATTATAAAATGGAATAATGATATTATTTATTTAATATTATTGTTATATATAAAAAATTAAATTAATATTAATAATAAGTTAGATATAATAAAATTATATACAATTTTAATAAAATATTAACTTTTATGTGTGCTTATTTTAAACAATTAACTAATGATGATCATTTGTTGATCATTTACTTAAAAGTTTATATAATTTTTCATAACAAATCCATAATGATATATAAACATAATATCTCCTATTAAAATGAATTATAGTAACCCATAGCGATAGGTGGTGATGAAAAAGGAATTATGTTTCTTGTGGTGGCAGTAACCCACACGTACACAGAAATGATATTTTTTAATTGATGGGTTATGTGGATATATAATTATAATTCCATCAATATAATAACATAAAACAACATAAATTATAGTGATATATTATATTATTCAGGTTACAATATATTTATATGATGATAAATATGAAGAAAAGCTACCTAGTTGATTATACTCATGTTGGGGGTTTTAATTTTCATTAAGAGTATCCTGGGAAAAGTTGGCCTTAAGATAAATAATTGTGAGCCAAATATATTGGAAGTAAGATAGGTTTCGTGGAAGAAAAAATTATAATATTTCAATTGATAATTATAAGGTAATGAGATTCGTGAAGTGGTGGAGATATTACAAAATTATAAGAGAGAAGAATGGTAGTTTTGTGGGAAAACCATAAATTTTCAATAATGTAAGTTTAATATTCCAATTTCAAAGGAGACAAAAATTTAAACGTTTGTTGGTATAGTGAGTATCATTTATAGATCACCTCAACCACCCATTTTTTATAAAAAATTAGGGTTTTAGGACTTTTGGTTTTAACTTTTAACTTTTAACTTGGTAATTAATGTATGATCATAGTAAATAATTTTAAGAAAAATGATTAATATTTACCCTTTTACCTTATTTTAAAATCCAAATTTACAATTTATAAAAATTAATTGAATTAAATTTACTAATTTTTAGAAAATAAGAATTTTTATATAATCAAATATAACCATGTAAAAACTATTTTTTAGAAAAATAACATGTTTAAGATTTAATTTATCATATATAATACAATTATCATAAAAAGATATATTAATGATAAAAATTGATTTATTATAAAATAAATAAATTTTATGAGGCATTAATGGAAATCTAAATTCTAACCCCCATTGAAAATTCAATAATCAAAAAAATATTGATAATATTTTTTTATTAAAGTAACATTTTAATTAGTTCTAAAATTGTTGGACATGGGATTAATAAATTAAAATAACATTTTCAAATTTATAGTTTTCTTATATAAATTCATGTTTCATTACATAAAAGCATTTTTAAACATATCAGTCACTCTAATCTAATGATAAATACATATATATTACCAGTCTCGTTAAAACTGTATTTTTATACTAAAAGATTATCATTTAAAAAAATGATTAAAATTTCATTCCAAGATAATTTTGATATGATGAATTTTATTATTATGTTATTATAATCAATTTCAATTGACAAAATTTATTTTCCAAAAATATTATTGAATAAATTATCTTTTATGGGTTATTACATGATTGTTAAATATATATTCTTTACCAACTACCTTCTTTTCTTGGGTGTTATATCTCCATCACCACCACTCCTTAAATAATTTTTTGTCATGATATTGGGGAATAAATAATCTATTGAGTAAATGTGTTTATTCATTTCTCATGACTACTTCATGCTCCCATGATTCTTCATCCTATTTGTGATTCCTCCAAAGTGAATTCCCCAATCATTTTTTTTGATTATGTAGAACTTATATTATAGTGTTGTGAACCTTGATAGGTTCATCATTATGAAAAATTTTAGACTCTAACATTATTCCCCCATATGTGAGAACAATAATTATATTTTTCAAGTATTTATTAAAAAAAGATACAAGGATTTTTTTTGATTTAGTATGGTTAGGATATATATAAAATAGGTATGTTAATACTCTAATTATTTTTGTAATTACAAAACGTATAATGTTCCAAGGTATTAAATTCAACTTTTTTCTAAATCATAAATCTCCCTTTCTTATTTAATCAATTAAGAATACATGTTCACAAACATGAAATTTCAACTTTTTCATTCAATTACCATCATACCCCTTTATTTCTCTGGGATTATTCAACATGATCTTGAATATTTCACACTTTAATAGTATCATTCTCTACATGATCTAGGATATTTAACTTTATTTCTCAAACTAATTCCTAGTATGTTATAATATGAAAAATAATCTCATAAAATGATTCATATGGTTCCATAATGATTCATGAATGGAATCTACTACTATATAAAAAAGACAACAATGTTAGAAGCTTATTCCACATACCATTTAAATCAGGATAACATGATCACAACATATCATCCAATGTATTGATTTTCCTTTCAGGTAATATATCAGTTTGAATATGCTAGACATTTCTTAAATGTATCTTAGTGTTGAAAACAATTTAAATACACTTCAAAAATTTCAATGTGAAATAATGGTGATGATAAGATACAATTTATAAATTTTACCCATTAATCTTATGATTAGATTGATATTGAGTCCAGAAGAGTGCTCAAGGGGTATATATTGTCTTATCCCATTGAAATGAGAAGACTTAGTAAAGTGTTCTATAATGACCCATATAGAATCATTCTTCCTTATTGAATTTGTGTTTCGAGGGAAAAAGTCACATATAACATTTATCTTCTTGTATATAAGTATAGGTAGTGGTTTCATTACTTCCTTAAGATGTTGCCTTTTAGCCTTTTCCTACTAGAATACTATCCCTTTAGACACATAGTCGAAAATTTACTTCTTCATAACATCCCACCAAAATTTTTATATTAAAAACATATACATATTTATTTTACAATGGTGTATAGGGAAATTAGAGATAAGTCCTTCAACTAGTAGTTACCTCGTTAACTCTAGTATAGATATAAAATGTATCTTCTTTCCAAATTTCAACACTATATCTTTAGAGATAATGTCCATGAATTTATAATAATTCTATGAATTAATTTTCTTTTATTTGTCCCCATATTTTTTTTGTGAATTTTATATCTATTTTACTAAGGATGGTTTAACAATTACTTGGAAAAGGATTATGGATCCTCTTTTCTAGGAATCACCATGTGCATATTTACGATATATATATATATATATATTAGATCATCATTAATCCTCATTATAGTTATAACCCCATGGTCACTATTACTCAATTCACTAGTTACCTATTCCCTCCCATGGTGGTAGTGTATCGAGAAATCATAGTTCTTGAGTAGTTCCAATAATATTATTTTCATAATGTTGATCTCATTCGGATATAATATATACAATAAACTAATATAGTGTCTATATATATCACATCTATCAACAAATTGGTAGTATCTTCATATATTAAATGAAATTATTATAGTTTCTAAATAAGGTTCATTATTTGGATAGTCTTATTCATGATTTTTCAATTCTCTACATACCCAAGAAATCACCCTTTCATTTTTCATATGGACTCAACCATTCCCTACCTTCCTCAAAAAATTATAAATTAAAAATATTTCATTACATTATAAATGATTTAATAACCGTAAATTAATTAGTCTCATCACCATCCCATCAAAACATTACTCATATTTCCATGAAAAAATTAATTTATACACATAACATGTTATCTAGGAAACATGTTTTGCAACTGGGAATAATCATGAACTAATAAATGACTATAACATTTTATACCTAGGAAACCTCATATATTAGTTAAATTTATTTATGTAATCCATTATTTGAATATCTTTTTCTTTGATGGGTTGATAGATATTCTATATTTGGAGATAATAGGGTGATGAAAATTATCTTCATTGATCTTGAATTCACACTTACTATAATTCTCACATAACTACCTTTTTTTAAGTTTATCTAGAATTATTTTTAGATAAACCTTGTTCCCCTCATAGCTCAAAGAGTATATCAAGTATAAAACAATAAATACCACCAAAAATTTATCAATATGCTATGTGAAATATCTATTAATCATATGCATAATTATATAATCTAACATAGATAATACAATAGGAGTTATCATAAATTCATAATTTCCATAACTTTTTCGAAATCTCTTTGTTGGATATATCATCTTCCATCACCCATAAAGGATGATAATTCAAGTGAAAATAGATCATTAAAATGTATTTTGATCCTTGAATTTGGTCAAATAATTAATCAAATCCTTCAAAATGGTTCTTATTATTTAATTTAATTGCATTGACCTCCCTATAATTGATGCACAATCTCATATATATTTCCTTCTTTTTCACAAATAGTATATGTCCTCCCTTGGTGAAACAATACAGAATATAAATCTTATACCACACAACTCCCACGACTATTTCTTAACCTCCGCAAACTTCAATGGTTCAATTTTATTAGGATTTTTAGATATTTTTAATTCATCAGGGATGCCTTCAATGGAGAACTCAACATCACACTTTAATGGATGACTAAGTAATGTTTTTTGAAAAAAAATAAATTTTATACCATGGGTACATAATCAATTCGTAGGATCCCTTCCTCATCCATATATCGTACTTAATCTTCTTATCTACCCAGAATTTCTTTAAAGGGATATAAAGGGGAGTATTCGGACATGATTTAGATGATTAAGTATTTCCTCTAATGAAAATACATTCTACATAAACTTTTTGAATCATAATATCCTACTCAGGGAAATAAATTTTTTATTATACATTGGATTTTAATTTATACAAAGTATTATATAAAATTAAACTAGATATATATAATAAACAATTTTTGAAATATTTTATTCCCTTTCAACATAATTAAAAATAATTGACATATATTTTATTGTCATAAATTTTCAATACAGTGTCCAAATTTAAGGATCCCCTTCCATGAAGTTATGGAAATATTCAATGTTTATGGAAAACATATAGGATATAAAAATTTATAATTATCCATAATAAAATAAAAAAAATTCTAAATTTTATGGGATGATCACATTACTAGTCACAACATAATTATTAAATATTCCTTTATCTATGATAATCACAAAATCATGGCCATTCTCCCTTTCCATTTTTGTTGTTAAAAAACCTTTGATGTTTGGGGAATTGGTTCACATTATTTCCGTTATCAAAGTTATTAAAGCATTCAATATCAACATATTCTTATATTCCATTTAATTTTTTAGCATTTTATCCATTTTCATAACACTTGTTACAAACTCATTTCCCCCCATTCAAGCTCTTGGGTGTTTCTGGACACAATTATCACAAAGGAGAAATCCAACCCTTCCTTTCATACCCTTTTCTACAATATTATTCACCTGATTTTCATTTATCTACTTATTATCTGGAAATCCCTTGAACAAATCTTCCTTGGAGAAGAGATTTTGTATTTTAATGGTTCTTAATACTATATCCTCAAATAAGTAAAATCTTTAAGAGAATGACACCATTTAAATCAATATATATAACCCATGAAATAAATGATAAAACATTAATTTTGGTATACATACATAGTATATAGAATGTTTATATAACATTATAAAGTTATTCTAATACTTGTAATCATTTTCACCCTCCTTTTCTCTATGATTAAGTAATTTTCATTACATTTATACTATTTTGTCATGAAGAATGTATTTTTCATAGAATACCTCATTAAAATATAATCATTAAATAAACTTAATCTCACCTTTCAATTCATTATTCTGAATTAGTGAATAACAATGGTCCATATCTCCCTTAATATGATAGCTCTAACTGATTAATTTTTCATTTTAATTACATCATAAAGAATGAAAAATATTATCTAGAGGCTTGATCAATTGTTCCTCTACTGATAGATTGGTAGTTTCACTAGAATTTTTAGGGTGATGTCACAAGAAGTGTTCTAACATAGTTACAACATGTTGTGCATATTCAAATCTCTCTATTAATATGAGAATATTTTTCATAACTTTGGGAAACTTCCCCAATATGGTCACGAATTGACTAGACTCATCTATATATTCATTAACTTTTGTAGGGTAAATATCCTTATGTTGACTATGGGTGTTGATATGATTCCAATTATCCACATTATTCATTATCTTTCTAAAATTATATACACAAAATTACTTCAAGAAAATTAATTTTAAAATACAATTAATGTTAAATAATATAGCGTTTTTACTGGAAAGCATGAGGGTTTTCCATAATACTTATTCTCTCTCACTTTTTTCATTTTAATCTAATCCTAAAGGGATATTCTAAACTGGATCTAATACCAAATGCAACATCATAGAAACAATAATCCCAAAACTTGTTGTTATGTTACATTATTGGTATAAAATACAAGATCTTATAAATTATATAATAGATTAGAAGTCTTAGAAAACTACATACATATAAACATTAAATTCTAAAACCTAATATAAAACATGAAAGTATTGTGAGGTCATTATTATCACTTACATCATATCCCTCAAAAATTAATCATTTCCCCATTTTGGATTATCAGGGAAGTGAAAAAAATAAGGGTATTCTCATATGGTTAGTAATGAGTAGTATATAGTGGAAGCATACACAACATAAAAATGGAAGGAGATATATGGAAAGAATCAATGAATAACATAAATCTATAATCATATAAAACATAATGAATTATAAATCATTTTTAGTTAGTAAATACATAGATAAAAATAATCAGTGATCTCATACTGAAGGAATGCTTAATTATTAAAATCAAAACATGTTGTCAAGGATTTATTCTAAGACACTTTCCAGTTATGGAATGAAATGTATGGAAAAATTTAACATGTCTAATCCAAATAGATTTTTTTATTCATTAGTTGACTTCATAATTCTAGTCCCTACCTATCACTAGATTAAATCCAATTCATTCATCATAATATTCATAATGACCATTTGTGTCATTCCCAATGGAACCACTTATATAATAAAACATTACTTTCAATATAATGAGAAATATGAAAATCAAATACTTCCATATTTTATTCAATAATGTGGATTATTAGGATAATATCACAAAATAAACAAATATTTAGTGGGTGTCATCAATGAAATAAAAATTACACTTATAAAATAAATATAATGTTGAGGGTATTAACAATGTGTTGGGTTATCCATGTAATACATTAATTGGATTCTATAGATTTTGTTTTTCTGAGACTAATTCAATGGTAAGAAATATGTTTTCATCCTAGTGTATAAAGAGAATTTGAATATTCCAAATAATATCGATTAGGAGTGTCTATATAGATGTGTAGACATAAGATTATTCATCATGCATCAATGTGATGATTCAATAAATTCTAATCCGTCCTTTTTCTTGGAGATTTCACCTTGGTGAATATATTCTACATCTATATTCCCCTAATACTATCTATATAGATATTTGTTTTATTGGAATATATACATACATTTACTTTACCAAAACCTATGATGGATTTTCCACCATGTAAAAGATTGAGATTGAAAATGTTTTTTATAACTCATGAATCTATAGGATATGAGGGAAGGATAATAATATTGACTTGTAAGTCCCATAAATTTCACGATTATTAATGAAAAAAATATTTCAAGGAACATTATGAACTGGAAATAAGATAATAGTTTCTCAATATAACTTGTATCCTAAAGAATAATAATTATCATGATAACGACCATTTATGTGTCTTGTAGTAATTAAATAAAACATCTTGAAATAAAGAGCATTATATTGATTTATAAATATAATTAATAATGAAATTTCATGATAAAAGTTATGAAATATTGAGAACATATACACCACAAAAAGAAAATTATGTGAATAATACAAAACATATATCGAAGAAAGGAATTTAACATGGAAAACCCTTACCTCTTGTTTGTACTTGAATTATTTTCATTTATATATTTTAATAAAACATATAAATAATAATAATGTAATTAAATACATTACATATATCAATTATCATTTATACTCTTCATAAATACACCTTCTTTATATGAATTGTCCAGATTTTCCACATCAGTGATCATTATTTTATCTTTTATACTAGTTTCATAATTGATTTTTTGGTGTTAATTTAAAATATAAATTAAATAACTAATATTTAATTAAATTTATCCTTATGATTTATATAATATTATTTGTGATGATTCCAATTACTTTAATGAGTGTTTTATTCTTTATCGTTGAATATGAAATTGATAATAAACATGTGTTTTGTGATTGTTGATAATTGAACGATGTTTTCTTAATTAATTACATAAATATTCATGTAACATATTTAGAAAAAGTAAACAATTTTATAAATTTTATTTAATATTAGGCTAGTGAATAATTTTTCATAGTCATCTATGATATAAATGCATAGTATTGTTCAAGTATGTAGTTAAAATGAACCAAACATTAAAATCCCCAAATTAAATTAATAATTATATTTTTTTTTGAAATACCATTATACCAACAACATAACGATCTTTTTTAGTTCTTATTAGTGATATATATTAAAATTTGAATTTATTATATGAACATGTAATCGATATGAAAATATTTCATTACTTGAATAAATTATTTCCCTCTTAGTAGGCTTATTTTAAACAATTAAATTCATGAAAATTTTTGTTGATACTATCATTAATAAGTTATAAAATATGTCATCATATAACCTTAATGATATCATTAAATTTATATTACCACATTTAATAGACTCTAGGAATCATCCATGATGAGTGATTATTAAAAATGAACTTCTTTTCATGTGGTGGTGTTGGTGTGTATGTACACATGAATAAATATTTTATTTTTCATAATGGATAGGATACATGGATAGATAAGGATATTAACCATAATATAAAAATATAAAATATAAAAAATATTCTAAAATCATTATATTAGTGTTGTTATAATGAATCTAAATGAAGATAACTGTGAAGAAAATCTATGTAACTCATAATACTCATGTTAGGGGCATGAATATTCCTTGGATGATAAATGATTATTCCCACTAATGGTGACTAGAATATTTTAAATGTGGTATATACTAATTTAAGTGGAAAGTTTAAGATTATCATGGATAAATACCGAGATAAGGTGAGTCTTGAAGAGGTAAAACTATACTCTTTTATAAGCTCATAGAAGTGTAGATTTTTGAGTAACAATTACATTTTTAGTAATGAATGGTTACCATTACATTTTAAAAGGCCAAAAAATGAAAATAATCAGTGGGGATAGTGATTGTGGGTTGAAAATTACCTCGAAATGGCCTTTTTGGACATCTTTGGGGTTTTTATATCTTTCTGTTATAAATTTTATCTTTTACCCTAATTTACATTAACCATAGTATTTATTTTCTAACATTAATAGTTATATTTAATTAAAAATATTATGATTGAACATTTTACATCATTTGATAATTTCTATTTCCAATTTTAAAATTATTTTAGAAAATACTACTCCCAACCGAGTAAAAATTTATTTTTAAAATAAACATACATAATCATCTAAAAATATTTTATAGAGAAATTACATTTTTAAGGATTAAATTTTAATATAAGATAAAATTTTCAATGATACTAATTGTAAGGAAATTTATTTATTTATTATAAAAAAATATATTTTATGAGGCATTCATGGAAATTGAAATCTGAACACCCTAGAAAACATTATTCCAATAAATGGATAAAAATTTTATTATTAATAATGTGACATTTTTATAATTCAAAAAATTGATGTTCATGGGATTTATAAGATTAAATAATATTTAAAATCCATATTTTTATTCAATAAAATTATATTTGATTGATTAATTTTGTTAATTTACTTTTCATTCATATCTAATGATAAATTTATACAAATTATAATTTCTTTGAAAATATTATTTTTTCACTAAAATCAAATATTTCTCGAGAAAACCTAAAAAATTCATACTATGCTAATTCTGAAATACTCAATTTTAAAATGATATTAGTTGGATATATTTAAAATTATAATATTAATTTGTAAAATAAATTCATTAATATTTGCTATTTAATGGGAGAATTTTGTGATAGTTTAGAATATGAGGTTTACCTTCTATAGTATAGTCTCAAGTATGAAATTAACCACCATAATAATTTCATCCATGAAATTATATTATTTATAATATATTGAAAAAATGATTATACTCATTCCCCATGGCTACTTCAGGCTCCTAGATTGCCTTGTCTAGTTTTTTATTTCCCCAAAGGACTTTCAACAATCGTGTTGGTAAATTTTATTACACATACTCTCTAGTTTCATAAATCTGGATGGGATATTTATTAAGAGAAAATTTCTGCTGCAACACCATTGCCTCGTATTTGAGACGAGGTATTCAATCTAAAATTTATTTCCTCAATAATAAAACCTGGAAGATTTCATGTGCTTTAGAAATTTGGGATGTATAGAAAATGGGTAAGATAAAACTCCAATAATTTCTAGTATTAAAAAAGATTCTAAATTAATTTGGATTAATATGAAATTTTTATGGAATATTATAACACTCTTCAATGGTGAAACCATCAATTATACATTATTTCTAAATGGATATTCTAATTCTTTCCTTTTATTATCAACATGGATCTATTTTTATTCATGTTACTTAATATGATTCTACAAAGTTCAAACTATAATTGGTGTGTTCTCTATAAGATATGAGAAAACTAAATATATTTCCCTAGCGTCTTCCCACCATGTAAATCTATAACACTAGATCCCATTAAATTTTTCATAGGGTGATATATGGAAGCTCTAATGGAAGATATTATTGTATGTAAATTCCTCCAAATGTAGATACTGGTCCCACATACCATATATGTTAGGAGACCACACTATCAATTTTTTACTAATGTGTAGATATTCCTACCATACTACATAAAAATATGATGATGATTGTCATTTCTCCAATTCATTTTGAGATGATATCCATTTTTAGACTCTTAAAAAACATCGATGTGAATAGAGGGTCAGGATCGGATAAAATTTACAGCTGTGTCCCATAAATCCATATGATATCTTTTATATAGAGTTTGTAATTGTGATCAAGGTATATATCTTCTCTTATCATTAATAAATGATCATATAAAGTAAAAATATAAACAATTATCAATATAGCATAATTATTCTTTTGAGTCATTGGTATTCTAGTGAAAATTTATATTGAAACATTACCCCACTTCTATATATGAATAATAAGAGGTTGTATGAATCACTTAGGATTTTTCATTCATCCCTTACCTACTTTAATTTTAATCACATATAAAAATAGTATACAATTTCCTATTTCATAACATCCCACAAAAAATTTTCTCTTAAATTTGTAAACATCTTTGTTCTACTATGGTGTACATAGAAATTGGAGTTATGTGCTTCATCAAGAAGTTCCCCCTATAACAGAGGCATGGATTGATCACATAAACATTTTATAAACATCAAAAAACTATCTCTGTAGATGGTGTTTATTAATTTCCCATTACTAATTGTTATAATATCCATTATCAATTATTTACCATACTACGTGGACTTCTCTAAATTTTCTTATAAGATTTTTTTTCAAATTTCTTGGAAATGGAATGATAGATTCTCTTACCCAGAATTTTCTATGTCATTATTTAAAATATCATTGTATATAGTTTGATTTTTATTTCTTATCATGTTCTTAACTACTTAGGATCACCTACTCAATGCATCACCTACCTTATTTACATTAATTGGATGGTAATATGTAAATAAATCATAGTCCTTGAGTATTTCCAACCAACTTAGTTGCCTCATGGTTATATCTACTTGAGATGAGATATCTTCCAAACACTTTTGATATATATATATATATCGCATATCTCATCATATATAGTGTCTCAATAATTTAAAATAAAATTTTATAGTTTCTATCTCAAGGTTATGAGTTTGATTTTTTTATTCATAATTTTTTAGTTCCCATTAGGTATATGAAATAACCCTATAATTTGATATAAGGATACAACTGAACACCTTATCCAATAAATCACTATATATTAAAATACATTATTTACAAGACTATTGAGTTAATATTGGTTCATTTATTAGTATTCACTTCATCTATTAAAGAATACCTTATATTTTATATTACATTAAAATTTAAACGCACATTGTGTTAACATGGTTAACTGGTTGCACAATCAGAAAATACATGAAAAAACTATTAATAGTACCTGCTAAGCCCATGAAGATTTGGATCATAGATATGTTAATCAGTGTAGGTAATTCATTTACTACCTTAATCATTGAAGTGATAATAAATATTCTAGCTGTGGATTAAATATGTCCATGAAAGGAAACGTTATTGAGTCAAAATTAACTTTTACTATAATTCCCATATTATTCCCTATTTTTGTTGGTATACACATATTTTTGTAGAATACTCTCAAGCTCTTTAAAGTTCTTATATTATATATAGATATAGTCAATGAATACCATGTAAAATGTATTAAGAAACTCGTTTAACTCTATATTCATCACATCTATAAAGACAAAAGGTGCATTAGTCAATTATAAAATCATTACCATAAACTCCTAACATCCATTCATTTTTAGAAACATTGTGGGAAGTCCCATGCTTCCTTTCTACCCATATGCCACACTATTGTTTCTGTTATACATAGTTTACCTCTTATTCTTTTGATTTCTATTGAATAAATCTTCTATAGAGAACTAATTCCCTTTTTTAATGGTCGTTGATACTACATCCTTATATGATTAAAATTTTTGAGAGACAAAATCCCTTTAAAATATTTCCTTCATCCCATTACATAAATAATCAATTATTCATAATAGTCAACATACATAGTCTTCAACATTTCTAAGTAAGAATTAAAAGATAGTCTCATACTAAGTAACAATTTCATACTCATTTTGTATATTATTAATTAATTTCCATTACATTTATACTTATTACTCATGAAAAAGTTATTGTTAATATAATTATCCATTAAAATTTTCCAATTCAATGCACTTTATCTCATCTGCCTCTTTAGTTTTTAAAATTTTCAACTATCTATGGTTTGATTCTCTATTTTGATGATAGACCGCCATGATAAATTTATCCTTTTCAGTAATTCCAATGAATGAAACATATTTTTTAAGTATTTTATCCATTATTTATATATCAATAGATTTGTATTTACGCTAAATTTTAGAGGATGTTCTCAAATGAAGCGGTGTAGCATAGCTAGACCAGGTTGTATATATGAAAGTAACTAAATAAAGGTGATATTATTTTTCACAACATGGTTCAACAATCCCATTACGGTTATGAACTGATCATACAAAACTCTATTATCATTAAACTATTCATGGGGAATAACCCTACATTGAATATGTGTGTTGATATTGTTCTCATTCATCTTGTTAGTCTCTATCTTTCAACAATGGAATACAAATAATTAGACCTTGACTTTTTAAATAAAAATACTTCTTAATGAGTTTTATATAGTATTACCTAAAAATATGCATGGTCATTAATTATAAGAGATATTTCTCATTTGGTTCATCTAAATTTAATTCTAAAGGTTCCTACTATACTTTCTATGATACTAAGTGTAACATCATGGACTATAGAAATCGAAATATGATAGTTATATTAAATTATTGGTACTTAATACAATTTTTCTTGAATGATAAAACTATTTTGTCGTCTTTAACTAAATAATAAATAAAATAATAGATTTTAAAACATATTATACCACATTAGAATATTGAGATAACATTATTATCCCTTACATTATATCTCATAAAATTACAAATAGTCATCATCTAAGTTTCATAGTGAAAGGAAACAAGTAAGGGTGGTCTCAAATTCTTAGTATTTAGAAGCAAAAAATTGAAGCTGACATAACATAAAAATGGAATAAGTGATGTGTCCGAAATAATTGAACAATATAGGGAAATAATCAGCTAATTCTATGGGAATTCTATATTTTTTAAAATGAATTAATATAATGTGGAAAATAATCATTAATACCATGATTAATGAATGCATAATGTGGAACATCAAAACACATTTTCAAGGAATTGTTCCAAGACACATTACTATTATAAGAAAAGTTAAACACTAATCACCAAATTATTTGGTCTCATATGAACAGTTGATGCATTTCTGGGATATATAATTCTAGGCCTCAGTTATCACAAGATTGTGTCCAATGTATTCATCATAAAATTCATCGAGACCTTCCTCTCCATTCCCTCAGGAAAATATTACTGAATAAAACTTTTTTATATATATAATATGAAATATTGAAATAAAATATTTTCCCTATTAAATATAATAATGTGTATTTAAAGGATAATATAATTTAATAAACATAGATTTTGAGGGGTATTATCAATGTAACATGAATTACCATTATCAAATAAATATAGTAGAAGGGTTAATTACAATGTGAAGGGTTATCCTTGGAGAAAATTAATTGAACATAATAGATTTAATTGTTAAGTCACTAAAGAAATGGTAGTATGTTTCATTTAATCGTGGTTTATAAAGAGCATGTGAATATTCTATAGCATATTCACTTGGAGTGTATATTCAGTTGTACAATCATAGGCCCATTGATCATGTATTAGATTTATGATTGGTTTAAATCTAAACTAACCCATTTCCAGGTGATTAAACATTAGTGTATCAATTCCTCATCCATAACCAAAACAACATTCTAGTATCTATTAAAGGATTAATTTTCTAAGAAACTATACATTTATTACAATACAAAAACATAGTGTGGGTTTTCCAACATGAATAACATTTATTTTTAAAATTATTCTAGAAACACATGAATCAAAAGGATATAAGGGGTATATAAAAATATTGACTTTTAATCCATCAATTTTATGATTGATATTCTAAATTTTATCCAATGTAAATTTATTCCCCACACATTATGAAATAGCTACTAAATATAACATGAGTCCCAAAGAATGAGAATTATGACAGAAAACCCAAATTATGGATTGTGTATAAATTGAATCATGACCTATTGAAATATTTGGAATTAAATTTATATTAAAATACCACTAATAAGGAAATTTCATGATAAAAAATTTCCCATATGTAGTATATATAGGCCACATAATGAAAATTTGGTGCACAATAAAAACATGTCTCGAAGGGAAGAATTTGATATGGAAAAATCATACTTCTTGTTATAAAATAAATGAAAGTAATTTTAACCTCATTTATCATAAAAAGATATATTAATAAATTAATTATGAACATTACGTTAAAAAATAGAATCTCTCATCTTGATTAATTATAATTTTTCAGATCATTGTTTATAGTTTTGATCATTTCCACTAGTGTCATAATATTAATTTGTGTAATCATTATTCATCAAAATATTATCATTAATAGGAAATTAAATTTACTTTTAGGTATTATTTTAAATTATTTATATTGTTTCAAATTCATTTCATTAGTTTTCTCATCTTTATCCTTGATGATGAAATCGACAACAAGCATATTTTGGTGATTTTTGAGGATTCACGTGTCTTTTCATAATGGATCATTTAAAAATAGATATAACATATAAATTTTTTTTAATTATTTACATATTTTTATAATATTAATTCATTCAATATGATTCATAGTCACCCATGATATAAATTAATAGTATTGTACAAGTCGGTGGTTAAACTGACCGAAACATGACCATACCTTATTTTAATGAATGATTACGAGAATATTTTTTTATAATATTATTATAATAGAAGAACAATGTTTTTATTTAGTGATTATTTAAATAATAAATAAAAATTTTAAGGAATTATAAGAATTGGTAATGTATTAGAAAATATTAACAAAATTGAATAAAAGATTACACTCTTAGAATGATTATTTTAACTGATAAAATTAACAATGATAATTAATTCATCATATAATAAATATGTAATCCAAATTTTAATAAAAAAATGTTATAATATAATGATAATTATATTCCATCAATAAATCTATTTTTGGAACATTTAATGATGGGTGGTTATGATAAATGGAATTTTTTTCTTGTGGTCACGGTAGTGTACATGTATGCACAAACCATGATGTTGGTTTTTTTAATGGATGGAATAGATGGATATATAATGATAACTCAATTAATATAAAAACATTATATCATATAAATATTAATAATATAAAGATATTATTGTGGTTAAAAAATTAATATAGATAAATAAGAAGAAACACTATGTACTTTATAATAGTTATTTCGGGGATGTGAATTTTCTTTGGAAGTGAAGGAATTACGCTTACTAATAGTCTCCAGAAGATATTGGAAGGGGGATAAGATTATAGGTGTATCCAGTTGGCCTATTATCATAAGAAAATTAAGAGGAAAGTTGAGTATTGAATTTATAGAGATTTTACCCTTTTAAAATTAGCAAATGGTTATTTTTGGAAGTAAAACATATATTTTAAACAATATAGGGTCCCTATTCATGTTTTAAAGTAAAAAATGTAAAAATAGGTGGATACATTGATTTTGGGTAAAAAATCATCTCAACACTTCTTTTTTGGAAAACGTTATGGTTTTTGGTATTTTTGGTTTAACTTTTAAACAATATAGGGTCCCTATTCATGTTTTAAAAGGCATAATTTTTTTTATTAATGTAACATTGTAATTAGTTATAAATATGTATGACATTGGATTTATATGTTTAAATAATATTTGTGATTTTTTTATTCCATAAATTCATATTTGATTATTTAAATGGTTTTTTAACATCAAGGTTATTCTTATATAATGGTAAATACATAAAAACTAAAATATTCATGAAAGACATTTTCTTCATCTAATAACTGACAATTTCATAAAATTGTAAAAAAATATTAACCTAATTTTGATATGATGACAACAAAAATGAAGTTTTTTGATACATTTTCAAATTATAAAATTAATATCCATAAATAAAGGATCATAAAGGGTTCATTGCGTGATTGTTTTGGATATTTAATTTACATTCTATAGTAGAGTCTCCAGTATTACATCAAGACACCATCATCAAGAATATTTTGAATATAATGGTGCATTTGGACATTGTGATTGATCCACACATGGTGAATCAGTTTTTTAGCTATATGTTTTTCACTATGACAATCACAGTAGAGAAAATGAAATTCCTAGATAATATTTAGGTCTTGAAATAGAATTTTCAACCACACAATATCCTTGATCACATCTATTATGGAGAGAGAAATCACTAGTTGTAGCCTCAATACCCAGCTAATCATGGTTCCACTAAAAGGAAAAACATTTCAAATTATGATATTCAATGAATCTTAGTCTCCCCAATGGTTGAGTCTATGTACCAAATAAATGAATCATCATATATGAAATAATGGATAATATCTTCCATCCCATTAAGATATCTCAGGATCTTGTTCTTAGTTTTCAAATTTTCTTCCACTCTACTTTATAACAATCGACTAAAACACCAATATAAAGGGAATATCTAGTCGATTTCATGTCATGAAATACATGAGACTTCATACTGACTGATAGTTTATGCTTTTTCTGTTTGGAATTTTCAGTCTGGTTGATTATAAGACTCTCACTAAACTAAAAAATAATTTAATTAAAAAATTAAAATATCGTATTAATAGTATGACTAATTTATTTTTTATTTTTCTAGTATTTAATTTTGAACTTCCTTGACAATTTCTTCACTAGTTTTGGAATCAATTGTATTAACAGACCTACGAAAAGCATATCATCCATGAACACAATTTGAATGTTGAAAGACCCACCACTATACTCCTTATGAGAACAACAATGATTTTATTATATCAACATGAAACATTTCATCTCAATTAAAGAGTCAATATCTCACATCCACTATCTAGGATCAAGTTTCATATAATATTGAATTTTCATAAGTTTTCATAGAAAGACCTAATTTTTATTATCTAGGAAACTAGTAGGTTGCTTCGCATATATTTTATCCTCAATATCCTCATAACAAAAAGTCATATTCACATATTTTTTTGTAGATTTATTCCCTTTGAATCAATAAATCTAATTATGTTTTGAATGGTAGTATGTTTTTTACCAGATAAAAATATTAAAAAAAATTATTCCTTCATTTTGCAGACATCACATGACCACCATCCTTTCCTTATACCTAATAATTACATCACCTTCATCTTTTATCAAAAAAAGAAATTTTTTATCAAGTACCTTCTTTTTGAGTTGTTAAACTATTATCACCTAGTTGTTTTTCACATGAATCAATTTCAACTCCTCCATCTTACATAACACCAACCTAAGTGAATATTTAATCCCACCCCCTTCTAACAAGCTCACTATTTCTCTACCATCCAT
Source organism: Viscum album (assembly GCA_963277665.1). NCBI lineage: Eukaryota > Viridiplantae > Streptophyta > Magnoliopsida > Santalales > Viscaceae > Viscum > Viscum album. Next base: position 445,197,335 of record OY728157.1, on the reverse strand, counting down.
TAAAAGTGATAAAATTTATTTAAAACAATACCTCTATACTGAGTATATAATTCAATTAAAACCATATAATTTGACCTGCAATTCTTCTCTCACCTTAATTAAAACCTCAAAAATTTCATCCTCTAGAACCATAAAATGAGACTCAATGTTTCTTGATATTTTAATTATATCTCCCAAAAATCTCCTTCATGAATATTATATGTTTCACCATGAAAATTGATATTAATTTTGATAACCATTATTAGACAAAAATCTATATGAATTCTACAAAAATTATATATATTTGGAACCTCTATTTAAATAAAAATTAATTAATGTTATCTATTCTTTCAATATCCTTCCCCATTAATTTCAATTCATTTAAAAGGAATTTACCATTAAAATGAACATTTAAAATTTTAATGATTTTCCTATTCGTATAATAACAAAGTGGAATCCAGATTTCTTCATCTCTATTTCCAAAAAAGTAACATGTAATATATTTTTATTATATATTACCTTTATCATTGGAATCCATATGTAAATGTTATAAAAATCAAAATACCTCACGTTGTGGAAAATAACATTGTTTTTATATCTAATAGTATTCTGGATGATCCTATTCCATTTTTATTAAGGGAATCTGATTGATTATCTGTGTTATGGTATTTAGAACTTTTTCCCAAAAGGTTTGGGGAATTATTGATTACACCTTCAAACATCATATTATTTTTATCGATGTCTTATTTATACATTAATTTATACAAATTTTTTGTGGTTTCTTATATACATTTCCTTCATGCCAAATGTAACGACCCAAACAATTTAAAATGAAATTCACATTTTAGTAGAATTAATTTTTAATTATGTAATTCAATTATATATAAAACATGCACTACTTTGGTCATTTTACACTGTTTTGAAATATACCCTTTTTGATTTTAAATATCAGTAAGAATCATAACCATTGAAAAAATATTTTTTGTACATGGAATTTTAATATTATAATATATTAATGGTTATGATAAATTCTAATTGAAATATAATTAATGAAATGTCATCATTCAGTATGATCACACCCTATGTATCTCATTTATCAGAGATTTTGAGGGAGATGGAAACATTTAGATTTTCCTTTGACCAATGACTGATAATATTCAACAATTGAATATCAATCGAAACCGTTTTTTAAATAAGATCAATCTAATTGACATAATTTACCAAGCTATATTTTTTGAACCATTTCAAGAGAGAACCAAAATCATAAATCTCACCCATAGGGTATACACTATTTTAATAAGGGGTTTTTTATATATTCCCTAGTAAAATGAATTTTTATATTTTATATTTAATGAAATAATTTTTATATTTTACCCATTATTATATTACTTTTATAAATTAATGTATAATGACATTGATAAAAAGTAAATCTGAATATGAAAAAAATTAACATTTTTAAAAATATATATCTTCTATTAAAACACACTTTTTGAAAAAATTGAATTTTTTTAAATAAATTCTATTTTCATAAAATATTCCTATTAAATAATATTCATTTATAATATAAATGATATTATACTTTAATGTACTTTCGTGTAATTTTTATAAGTGTCAGATAGTGTTAAGTTCATAAATACAAGTATTTTTCTGTATATATGAATTTATATTAAAAAGTGAAAATTATCATATATAGATAATTATTTTGATAAAATAATTTTTTTTAAAATTATAATTTATAAATTATCCAATTTTTAATTTTCAATAATATTCTACGACAATCCATTTTTTTGTAAAAATAAAATATGTTATAAATATATGGAATCTATTATGATATGATAATAGCCTAAAACTGATGTGATAAATACTATAAAGGGAATCCAAAACCAGAAAACATATTTAACCATTAATATATTTTTAAAGTTTTTTGACTAATTTACAAAACCTATAATGAATCCTCCAAAATATATATTATATTTTAAGTTTTTAAAAAACTTCTTTATGAACAATACTCACTTCGACATAATAAATGATATTATATTAACATTTTTGTTTATTATTTGAATTAAATATTTTAAACCACTACTCATGGGTATAAACCATGAGAAAAAACTGTTGTATGGAATTTGGTTTTGATTGTTTTATCACATAGAGTCCAACGCCTAACATAATAAATTGATAAATAATTTTTATGTCTCTATCTATAAATACCCAAAAAATCCTATTTATCTCCACTAAAAACCCCTTTATGATGAATTTAATATCAATATAAATATTTAAATACCTCCCAAGGTGTTATCATGTGCATAAGAATCTTTTACCATGATTTTAAAAGGACCCACTCATGGTAGTAGATTCTCTTTATCCTCCCCATTAATAAAGTACTTTCATTGTATTATGAAATTTCATATCCTATTTTTCATATTTTATTATTTTTCATACATACCTTTACTATAGCTATATTTCAAAAGTAATGAGTGGCCACTTTTCACTCTCATTAAACGCTATAATTTACATTAATGTACACCAATTATGCTGACAAAATTATTCTAAGATTTTCTATGCCAAACATTTGGGATGGGTACCATCATCCCCATTTCCCCTAAAGGGTATTCACCTATATGTTAATATACTTAATTTACTATGTAATGCCATCTATGTAACCATACTAATAAATTTTGTTATTAGAAATCATAAAATACATTCTTATGTTGTATTATCTATGTGTTAAAAAATGCATGTGCGTGATATGAATTGGATGGGTGATCCCAGAATTATATAGTCCTCCAGTGCCTTAGAAAAAACATTTACCTTCTGTTATACTATGTATAGTTCATAGAATATTATTATAATCAAACTAACTTATGATTTCTCATTGGTTACCACATTCTTTTTCCAAGGATGTCATTTTTTATATTATTACCACTTTCATATGTTTCCTTAATGTTATTATCACATATCATGATTTAAGGTTGAGGTTTTTGATTCTATCCCTTTTATGTCACCATGATATACCTATTTAATCACATGTATTACATTAGTTAGGTTATCCTTTTATTATTCTCATACTAGAATTTATAGATCAAAACATCCTTGAATTCTTTAATAGGTTATCCCATGTAGTAATAGAATATCATTGGATTTCAATATAATGTTATTGAGTTTTAACTAATGTATTCATATACCCATTTCATGTTAATGTGATTGTATTAGTTGTATCTTTATGTAATAAATCATGAAATATGGAAAATAAAAGATAGACATTTTCATAGTTTATAGTAGAAAAAGTTGAAGTTATTTTGGAGAATCGGGATTGTTGAACCTTAATGTAAACCTTATACATAAACCTAAATATAGTAATGATTACCTAGATTATGGTAATGTATTGATTAATAAGTTTACTAGAATCAAAATCCGTGTATTGATAATAAAAGTGAATGTCGATTTGGCATAGTTGTACCAATATGAATGAACCCTAAAAAGGGTTCATTAGGTATTTACTAGATCATCACCTATTTCATGATAAAGATGCCTTACTAAACACCTAGTTTGATGCACTTGTGGGATATTAATTGGTTCATCATATGATTTTTATAAAACATTTCAGAGGGAAAAAATACCTATGAAATTCAATGTTAGAAAATAGATCCTGGATAACATATATTGAATCCAAAAAATTCATTGGTTAAATAATATTTATCATTAAGGACTTATCAATTTAATATTACAAATTTACCCATTTATGTAATTATAATTTTGAAAATTCACATCCTTATGTCAATTTTGGATGAAGTAAATGATTAGAACATGAATCAAATAGTGAAAGGAAGTTTTATCATCCATTCATGAGCTTCATATGTTAAACGGTTATATACATTTTCTCAAATGTAGTATCTTTAGTTTAAAAATTCAATAACCACCTCAAAACATAGAGTTCAAGCTATATGTGAAATAATAAAAAAGCAGAAATTATTATATCCAAAATGTAGAACTTATCAAGTGACCATATCTCCGTGATGAATTCCCTACTAAATTATATGATATTAGATTTAATGGAATTCAATGTAATTATGAGTATAGATTTTATTTCCTTGTATAAGGGCATCATAAATTTCCCATAAAAGTAAATTATCATTTGTATCGTGAATCTCCCCTTGATTTAATACTAGTATATAGAGGAGTATGGATCTCATTTGAAATCAATATCTCTAGAATTGATGTTATTTTTAGATAAGAAAGCGTATATAGCTTAAATAATTAAGTCTAAGGAAAAGATCAACCTTTATGACATGACCACTTTATGACAATTCGCTGTTGTGTTTTACAGCGAATTATATGGTATTCCACCTAGTCTATAGGTTGAGTTCCCAATTTAAATTAGAACTGATTATTTTCTAATATCCAAGACTTCATATAGATTTGAAACTATTAAATATGAATATATGAAGAAGAAAAAACAATATATTATTAATAAATTCTATACATTTACATGTGATTCGTCATGGGGTGCATCAATACTATTCATTATAACGGATGATGAGACAATGTTCCTCTGCATTACATGTTGAGTGCTTAAGTAGATCACAATAAAGAAAAAGTATATCAGGCCACTAATTTATAACTTTTTTGACGAGCTATATGCAATGCAGTATATCTATATAGTGGATCTTGTTAAGTATATTATCATTTAAAGGGATCAAATGAGAATATACCCATGATTAATTTTCATATAAGGTACAAGTTCTAAGAGTTTATAATTATGTCATATGGACCCACTAATTCTCTATCTATCTTCGTGGACACAATGAATATGGTCTTTATGGATTACCTTGATAAATTATTTCTAGTATTAATAGATGATATTTATATCTACTCCAAATGAATGTAGGAACATAAGGATCAATTTAATTTTTTACTAATTACGTTGTGGAAAAAAAATTAAATGTTATGTATAGTATGTGAGTTCTGTATAGAGAAAGTAACATTTAAAGGGAATTTTATCACCAACAATGGGGTATATTTGGATCCTTTGAATACATATAAAATTTATGAATGGATCAGACCAATATATATGATAGAGATACATAGTTTTTAGTGATTATTTGGGTAGTCTGATTTATTTGTGGGAAACTTCTTTTCATTTTCAATCCCATGAATTGAGTTTACTTAGAAGGGATTTAAGTATTTCTAGACTCATTAATGTGAGGATTCCCAAATGATTTAAAAAATATTCTAATAACCAAACATTATCAAACATTACTAGTAAGTGGAGACTAAATTTGGATCTATAGTGATATGTCTAAAAATGATCAATTTGTGTACTCAAGAAAAATGGTATGTGATGGCCTAGGACCTTATCCAATTAAGGATACATGATTTGAAAACCCCTTTGCATGATTGATAATTTTCTGTTTCGATGTTTAAAATGAATATTTTCGCGAATTACCTATATTTGGAGAAGTGTTGGAAATATATAGATCATAAATTCATCGAGTATATATTCACTCAAAAAGTGATCAATATGCATCAATGAATGTTGTTATAATTGATTAAGGAATGTGACTATTCAATCCATTAATATCCTATGAAGGAATATCATGTAGTTAATTCTATGAGTAGATAGGATCATAAATCACTATTCATTATGAGGACTGAATGGGATCCAATATTATGGGTTATTGACAGGATAGAAAATGGAATAATAAAAGGATCTTTATTCTAACATACTCAATTAATTTCATGAATATCTTATAATGATAGGATCAAGGAGTTCGAAAATTACAATTAAAATATTAAATGAATGATAGTGAATATTCATTATTTTAAATTTGATAATGATGGAATTATAATGTTTTGAACATAGATAGGTTCCCCAAATATAATACATGATGAAATAAATTCTATATGATGTAAAAAATATTATATTTATCCTTTAATCCTTGAAGCACTAGGATGTATAAAGATGTAATCAAAAAATTATGGTGGGATAACATGAAGTGGGATATTGAGGAATTTGTTTCTCAATTAATGATATTACAACAATTAAAAGACTAATAATAGTATTAAAAGTGTATAACACAACCATTTACCATTATAACATGGAAATGGTAAAACATAACTGTGAATTTAATCAAAGTAATCCCAAGGATATGAAAAGGTAATAACGCCATTTTGGTGGTTGTAGATCATTATACAAATTAAACTCATTTTATTACTTTCATGGAATATCTCAATCTTGACCAACACTGTATGATATAAACATGGTATGTGGTAAGACTATATGGGGTAAGTCTATAGATTATATACCAATTAGATTTGTGGTATACCTCAAGGATCAAGAGAATTTTTTAACAAAGTATTTAATCAAATATGAGTTTTAGTACTACATATCACACATAGATGGATGATTAATATTAATGATCTATGAAAACTTTAGATAATATCTTGATATCATGTAAAGTTCATTTCTATGGATGTTAGAATCAACACATTCCACTAATGGACATCTTATATAACAACATTTTCCACTCTATAATTAAAATAGAACCATATGATGCTTTATATGAGAGGACGCGTCATACTCCAACACATTGGGATGAAGTTGGATAGTGGAAGTTTTGGGGAATTATTTTATTTAGGATATTATATAAATGGTTCAATATTTTAATCATCATATGATATACATTCAATGACAACAAAAAAATTGTGAAAAATTCATCGGTGATACCTTGAGTTTTATGTCAAAGATAAATTGTTCATTTGAATATCACAATGGAATAAATTCACGTGGTTTTCCATAAATGAAAATATTACTCAAAAATACATCGACCCCATTGAGTTCCAAATTCAAATTGGATGGGTGGTCTGTCAACTAGAACTCCCACCTAACCTATCTCACGTACATGATTTGTTCCATATCCATATTAAAGATGTACATACCAAACCCCTCACATGTACCAAATCCATAGGTGATATCCTTATAGAATTATATTTATTACAATTATCAATATATGAAGATAAAAAATCACATATAAAATGTTTTATTAAATAATAAAACCCACTTTTTCAAATTGTTGTGGTGGAACCACAAGTATGAGGAGTAAAATTTGGAATTATATGAGGTAATGAAACAAAAGTACCACATAATTTTATATTGTACAAAATGATATGTCAAGGGTAATATTTCATAAGGGTGGGGATAATATAATAAAACCAACAGTAATAAATGAAATTCCATTTCTATAATAATAAATTCATTATAATTATTGTAGTAATAAAAAACACAGGATATATTTTGGTTATTTTAGACCATTATAAAATATATCATTTTATATTTAAAATACCATATGAATCGTTATTATTGATAAAATACTCTTTTTATACTGACCATTAAGATTAATATATATTGTGGGTTATGATAAATTAAAACTGACATAGATAAAAGAATTGATGGCATCGACCCATAGGAATATAACTTATTAATCCCATTTATTATAAATTTTGAGCTATATGGAATCACTAGTATTTTCCCTTGACCAGGAACAAACTAAGATTCAACAATTGAGGCTTGAGTAAAACTATTTATGAGAGAAGTTTATGCTTGTAAACATCATAGCTCAATCCATATTTGTCGAACCACACTAACAATGAACCCCATCACACAACTTATCCTTAGGAAAAAATATAACTCTCTGAGATTTTTCGAAATATATCTTTTGAAAAATAATAATATCTATGATAGCTTGCATTACACACAACACTGAGTTTTAAGAAACTAAAAGATACTACTAATATTATAATTTAAAGATGAGCATTGTAACATGGCCGCCAAACCTGGAAGTATGAGTAATAATATACAAATTTTCAAAATAATGTATAATGTCATTATATAAATAATTCACATTGAAAAAAATACGAAATTATTAGTAAAGTATTTATATGTTTAAAAAATACGTTTTTCTCAAACAAATCATTTTATTGATTTTTATTAAAAAATTATTAAAAGTATGTTTTTGAAAAAAAAATGAATATTTATTTTAAAAAATAAAATTATTTTTTGAAATATAAATCATAAAATTCACTTACTTAGTTTTTGATAATTTTCTACGAAGATTAATTTTTTTGATTAATAGTAAACAAATACTGATATTTATTAAAAACATCATTTTGGTTTAATGAATTTACATGCTCCATTTTATTTAAATATGGTTTAAAAAGAAACTGTAGATTAATTTTTTATTTTATAATCCTATTTATTTTATGCAAAAAAAATTAAATATTTATTTTTTATATTTTAACATTCTATACTTATGAAAATTATCTCTTCAGAAAACCGCATTTTCATCAAATCAATAAGATTAATATTAAATAAAACTATAATAATTAGAGAGATGGAATTTATAAAAATTAATTCTATTATTGGGATCAAAATAATTAATTTTATATAATAATGTTAAAATAATTATTTTTAAAATGAATTGTAAAAAGAACAAATATTAATTACCATGGCTAATGTTAAAATGACTTTACCCATGGTTAAACTAAAACGATATAGGGTAAAATAGAAACCTTCCAAATCTAATTTTAAGTCAATATATAGACCTTATATCATTAAATGTTGAATAATGAACCATTTTGGTTCTATTTTCAATGTTTAAAATGTGGATTCACTTTTTTCATTTGAAAAATTCAAGGTGTGCCCGTTACCCCACTTAAGAAAGGGCACCCCTTATCATCTCCTATAAGAAAATACAAAACCACTTGGTATTAAAAATACATACCCAAATCCATTTCATACTTACCTCCCCATGTCTTGTAGTTAGTAGTTTGACTATTAAACCCTCTTAATGAAGTTTTAGGTTTAATCCTAAAGTGGTTCTCCAAATAAGTGGAAGATAGAATGTTTAGGAAGGATGTTCGGACATAAGATAACGTATTTTAAAAAAAAATTATTTCTAAGAAAACAATTACAAATTCATAACCTTTTTATTTTTTTGGTTTATATAATCCCCATTAATATATTTTATGAATCTTCTTATGAATGTTATTTGGATTTACATATCAGTTGAATTTTCATTCTTTCATGGAGATTTTCATTCAAAGGATACCAAAGCAGTAATGTATAGTTTTTTATCTCATTGTTTACTGAGTTTGTTTCTGATTATTATCAAAATGATGAGATATTATTATATAACTCTCTATAAAATGATTAATTTTATTTTACTCTAGTAATTTCTTGAAATTATTCGTTTTACTTTCATTTTCTTACATTAACAAACTCTCGATTACAAAAGAATTTTTGTAAGGTAATAAAGAATTTATTTATCTATTTTGTCGAAAACCCTCTTTCTTACCAGTATATGTTTAATACAAAATAATTATTTCACTATTCTGTAAATAATTTTTAATGAAATATTTACCCATGTTTAAAATTTTACAAAATTGTTTAAAAGGAAAAAAATTATCATTTTCTGAATAAGGTTCTCTTGAATTATTATAAAAAATGTGCAATGAATATATATTTTATCATGTATAAAATTAATATTATTCTTATTCGTAATGAAAATACAATGATTTAAATATTACATTAAAATTTTACAAGTTAATTTTCCAATAAATTAGTTTATTTAATATTTTAGAAATTTTAGGATTATAAAGAAGTGTTTTTATAATGGAAGGAATGTTTTGTCCATGAATGTTTTATTGATATATCAATGGAATTATATTCATCAATGAAATCAAAATTTGGTGTTGGATGTGTTTTTATGGGAGATATAATCAAATTATTCCATCAATATTCTTTCATTAGATGTTTTTTATTTATGATGAATATATATTTGTGAAACATGATCCTTTTACATTGGTAATTCTATAAATAATTGATGTGATGGGTAGGAAATAAATAACCTTTATATGGGTTATGCTATGATGAAATGGTTATGAACACTATTTTCAATAAATGGTTTATGATATGATGATCTTGTGGCACAAAAATGTATGTATTATGTGATGGATAAGACCTATATATCCCCCAAATTCATTTGGAAATGATTAGTGTTCTATAATCTCCAAGGGGATTCGAGAGGTTATCCCTTTCCAGAATAATGATTGTATATAATAGGATATCCCAATATAGAAAAGATGGTATAGTATAGGTTACGATGTTGGTACACATGTATTTAAACAATCATAACATGCAATTAGTTTCTTGGTGGGTATCCTTAAAAAATGGTTTTATATTCTTATATATATGCCACAAATATATGTATTAAGAAAATTTTAATATCATATGTCATGTTATTTGATTCCTTTTTTTTCATGTCTTATGAAATATAAATATTTATTCAAGGACATGAGTCTATGATAAATCATATGCAGGGTAGGGTTTTCAAATTATATTCTCATGTTCTCAAACCATTATGCTCGTGTTATTTTGATGTCCCCCATTTTTACCCTTACTGATAATCAATGCTCTCCCATTGTTCTATTTCATTTACCAAATTTTTGGTGAAATGTTTCAAGTACTGTATGTCTATGAAGTTTACTATGTGGTAAGATCTTTGTGAGAGATATTGAAGATATTTTTTAAAATAAAAATATAGGGTATCTATTCTCTATAGACAGTAATACTTTATAGTATACAAGAGTATACTTGTGAAATATATAAAATATTTTTCTATTATGGAGTAATATCTATAAATGAAAAGTCTGTGTCCTTATAGGTGGTATCTATAAAAATGTAGTTATCCAGTTGAACTTCAATGAGAAAAAATAAGTTAGAATCCTAAGGAAAGGTATAAGGAAAAGTTAGTGTCTTGGAAAATGACCAATAATTTTTTTGAAGGATAGAGAATGTTTTTTTCAAGAAATTACATCTCTATCTATATATTACAAGTGGATTAAAATATGGAACTGATATACCTAGGTGTAATAAATCCAAAAATGGACCATTGTTCTTTTACTCAATCGATGCTTGGTGCATTAAAATGTGCTCTATTTCAAACCTGGTTTGACACTCCCTAGAGATATGCTTTGTAAATCCACAAACTATTAATGAACCATGGGTAAGGATTTAAACAATAATTTTGAATGACATAGATTAACAACATGTATTTTAGATTTAATGTAAGTATTCCTTATTTAAACATCCTACAAGTGATTTTTATGATTATGTTGTTTCCTACTACTATTTTTGCTACATATACTCTGATTTTTGATATTATTAAATAGATTGAACGTGAAAGAACCGTGGTAGATTTGAATGAAATTTAAATTGAAATGATTGTTCTCCTAAGAAATCTTATGTTAGGTGATTTGGAATGGAAAATATTGTTTCTATATTCAAAAGAATTAATCAGGGTATAAATCATTCTAGACTTACAAATGATAAAAGGAGGTAACCATATTTTATTAAGTCCTTCATAAAGAAATTTCCACCTTTTAGGGTTATAATAATCCAATATTTTCAATGAAATTGATTAATGAAACAAAAAATGTACTTTCAATTCTCCGGTTTTTTGAGCACTGAAATTTAAATTTGGTTTCAATAATTTGGAAGGTTATGTGTATTAATGGTGGGATATTATCAAGAATATAAGGAAACAGATAAAATAGACTCCATGTATTGGTATAATTTTAGGAGATTATTTTACAATAGTTGTATTAATTATATTATTAATAAAAAATGTTGAAGGAATTCCATTAGGTAAAATAGAAGAATAATGAATCTATTAGTAAGTATGATAAATTATTCACAAGACATGCAAGGTACACTTCTATTATTATCATCAAACCTGAATGTATGTTCAACTGGTTCTTTAGTAATTCAAAACCAATTCTATGAAGGGATATTTATATAATGGTCTTTATTATATGAATAAATAAATAAATTTTCTATTAAGGTTAAAATTGATATTGGAGTTACCCATCATTTTTATAGTATTGATATGAAAGGAAATATGGAATTCAAAGGAAGATATAAAACTGTGAATTTAAGAATATGGGATTTAATTTATGCACAATGTGTTGAAGAAAACAATGAGAAATTTTTTTAAGGGAAGTACTAAATGTTTTATGTGTGGAAAAAAAGGTCATCAAGTGACTTAATTCTACTGTGAATGGAAGAACATAACTTATGAAATTAATAAATTGAAGTCTCTATTGAATGAAACACCCAAACATCATTTTTTCTATATTAAATAGGTTGATAATTATGATAGAAATATCTCAAATATAATGGTTAGTGAGCATGATCTATTTGAGAAACCTATTAATCCTTGAGTAATGGGTTAATTTCATGTGATCAATATTTATGATGAGTGGTAAGATAATTACATTGTAAATGGTATAATTAAAATACTATATAAAACATTTATAGTTTGATTTGACTCTAAATCAATTTTGTCTTTTAAATATTATGAATTTATTAAGTTCATCAAAATATCACATCCACAATTAGATATTGAGTTAAAAATTAATACACGCAAAGGAACTATGACCACATCATAATTTTATGATTCTCTCCTAGTTCATGTATGTGGTAATATGTTTCCTACAAATAATTTAGTTCTCCCTCAGGTTGAATTTTATTTTATCTTATGAATGGATTTTATTTTTCTATATAAATCCCAAATTAATTACCAAGGATGGGAATTCATATTTGATATTCTAAAATGAATTATGATAATTTAATAGTGTGATGATAAATATGATATTCCTATTTAAATTGAACCCATTAAATTTTTCTTGATTCCTCTTTAGAAGGGCTGTCAATCTCAGATGGTTTAGAAGAATCTCATCGTCAATGATAAGAATATTATGTGGTGGTATGTTAATGTACTTATATAAGAGTTAGCTAGTCCTAAACTGAATCATATATATGAGTTCACAATTGAACTCGAATATAGTGCTACCATTATTTCAAATACTCCCAAAAAATGGACGCGATTGTGGTGTAAAAATTGTTGAATAAAATCAAATAGAATCTTTTCATGGAATTTATTATACCATGTGTTTAAAATTTTGGTGAACTCGCCTTTTTGTTATTATAAAATATTGACTTATATGACACACATTGATTATATGGAATTGAATGATATCATATTCATGAAAAAGTATCCTCTACAACATATTTATTATTATTTTCACCAAATCTCTGGAGTTCAATACATATCCATGATTGACCATCATTATATATGTCATTAATTGAGGTTTAACAAAGAGGATATACTAATTAAATATTTTTTTTCAACTTATTAGTACTATGAACATATTATGATTTTATTTGGTCTTACTAATTCACCCAATAACATTGCGGATTTCATAAATATAGTCTTTAGAGATTACGTTTATCATTTTATTGTAATATTTATAGTCAATATTCTAATATATTCAAAGAAAAATGAACATCATTATGATAAATATAGAATTGTGCTAAATACTCTAAATAGGGAGTATGTGTGTCAAAAATTTACAAAGTGTGAATTTTGGATAAAAAAGTAATCATTGTTGTGTTATATAATCTCATTTGTGGGTATATTAGTGGATCCGTCATATAATGTGGCTATTATGAATTTTTCTAGAACAACCATAGTGATTTTGATCCAAAATTTTCATGGTTTGGAAATATATTACTTTTTTGGAAAATTTATTACATATGCCAAATCAATTGATTAAGTTAACCCCGACCAGATCCAAGTTTCTCTTGTTAGATTAATTCAGGGATTATTTCGAGGAAATGTATAGAAGATTGTTCAGTACACATGTACTTACATTACACTGTAGGGGAGAGGGGTAAGTGTAACAACCCGAGATTTTATAAGATATATTATTTTTAATTTCATGCATATCTTCTATTTTACGCTACACCAATATTATCTTGCGCTATACCCAACACCGTATTATATTTCAGTATACGCACCACTAATCTTGGATCGTGTTACACACAGTTTCAAGTTTGTTTGTTAGTAGTTATTCTATGCAACATTTAGTGTATATATATGTATTCAACATATAAATAAAATATGGTTTGATTTTGTTATACGCAACAACAAAGGAGTCTTGCACTACACGCAACCCTGACTTGGATTGCATTACACGCAATCACAACCTTCCTCGATAGCGTGTGTTGTACGCAGTATCTGGTTTCACTAAACAACGATATATGGTTATATTATTATCACAAACTAGTAGTTATGAAAATTATTAACTACATGTTTAATTTTATAACATTATAATTAATCTTAAACATTTTCTAGAACATGGTATGAGAATGAAATAAATTTTTCAGGTAAAATAAGTATTTTTCAAAAAAAATGGAGTTTTGTCACCTTTTGATGGCGCACCCACATTAAATCTTGTTTTTTGGCATGTTTATAAGTTAAATTTTCTAGAATAAACTTCTTCGTTGGAATCAGGATATAAAATTGTACTTTGGATAAATTTTTCATATTATTCTGATAACATTCATATTTTAATGAATAGTAAAAACAGGATATATTTTAATTAAAAACAACTTTTTTCATCGTAATAATTTATGCGGTTAAATTATAATATTTTATGGTTTTAAACTATAAATAGAATATATTTTAACCATTTAATATAATTTATGTCATTATCTTTGATTTTACATTGAATTCATAGGTTAAATCAATTCAATCTTTTGTAATATTTTAAACAAAACCCGTTTTCTTTCGACAACAGGATTAATTTTAATTTAATTTCTACAACTTCTGTGTATTGAATTTTGAAAAATGGATTTCATATTTAGTATCAGTGGGTCCAAATTATATTAATAGGATACTTTTTATTTTTGGGCATTTTGAATAGTAACTACTGTAAATTTTATTTATCATCTTTAAAGGTAAATCGCGTAATTAAGGGTAAATATAATTTTATAAAATTACCCTAACACTTGTCTTAATACAATTAGATGATTATATTTCGTCCTAAGTAATATTTGTGTCGAAATAAAATCATTAGAACCCACTTGGATGTGATTAAGACCTTTAGTTTATTTTATTTAAACGAAAGTGATATATGTCTCACTCAAACTTTTATAATTAATGTATTTTTAATATAAGGTTATACAGAATATAAATTCAGTAATAAATACTCATATGAAATCTAATATGTTTTTATTTATCATAGTAATTTATTTTTAATTTTTAGAGTTATTTAATTACTTTATTATCATATACATTAATGATGCAGAAATTATTTATTTAGTAAAAAAATCAATAATATTATTTTTATTGAAATAGTAATACATATTAAAGGGCCCGAAAACCGGATCACAACTTCTTGGTAATGTATATCTACACCATAAGCATCCAACTAGCGAATATATGACCGTTTGGAGTGTTATAAAAGTGATTATGACACTTATATTATTTTATTTTAAATGATGTCAAAGTTGTCACCTTCATAATGTCATAAATATAACATTTTAATATTTGGGTGTTTTAGAAGATAAATCCGACTAAATGTATTCTTATGAACTTTATAAGATTTATATTCATCCGAGTATTTTATTTTAAAATTTTATGCAAAAAATAATTATATTTAATAATTATTAAAAAAAGTTGTAGTAATTAGTTTATTAAGAGAAATATCAAATAAATAGTTTTAAAAATAGTAAAATAAATATTATATGAACTATTTAATGTTCTCCAATAACTTTATTGATTACTATGACATGTTTGGAACCTATTTAATATTTTATTTCGAATATATCCTCTGTTTGGATTTTATTTAAATTCAAATAAATGAATAGTGTCAAAATTGACACTATTGTTATTTTATAAAAATAACATATTATTAAATTGTTTAAAAATCACAAAAAATATTTAAAAATCATAAATTGAAATTTATATAGTCTCTAATGTCATAACGTATCCAATTATGGAAAATTAACATCACATAAGAGAATATTTATAACCATTTAAAATTTAGAAATTTATTACCACAAATAAACATAAATAGATTAAATAAGGATAAATCAAAATGATAAGGTTTAAAATTAGATCAAAACATGTCTAAATTTGATTGTATGATGATATTAACATCCTATCTAATCTATTCTTCGAATTTATTCATTTTTTGATGTTTTATGTGGGGTTTGAATTTATATTAAACTAATATTTTTAATGATTCCAAAGGTGCCCCTATCCTCCCTTATAAAAGGGAACCTCCTCCCTCTCCTCCTCACACCATTTTGAGCTTTGAAGCTCTTAAAAACCCTTCCCATTTATCTTATCCACTTCTCTATAAACACTATGGAGGTTTTGGTATTCTCTAAAGTCCAACTCTACTTCATTAAGTGGACGCTTAATGGAGGTGCGTCGAACAAGAGGTAATCTCTTCTTCCGATTTTATCAAGGTTATTTCTTCTTCTACTTCTTCTTCTTTAGTTGTCTCATTATAAATTAATAACATCATTATTAATAATATATATATATATATGTTATTATAAATATTAAAAAACTTTATTTCACCTTCTATCCATCCTACAGAAAATGAAATCACCGGGTGTGCGTACGTATGGAATATCATCTCCACACCCTGGTGTAATCTATTTTCGACCACCACCTTACATGGATGGGTATAATGGTGTAAATAAATAACTATATATGATTATTTTAAATTTATATTTATTATGAAATATTATATATACACTTCAATACAATTCCACGATCATGGGAATGGTATCACCGCTCGTGCGTAAGTACAGACTACTATCTCCATGACGCGATGATATTCATTCTCCTTGTTAACCATTCATGAATGATTATAAAGTATATATATAATAATTAATAATGAAATATATGACATAATAATGATACTGGATTTATTTATATATATATATGTATGTCATCTACTTAACTCCATTCAGTTCAATAAGGAAACGAAAACAACGTGCATGCGTACGTACGGCCTACCGTCTCCATGAATGGTGTATTTTATTCCATTTATCAATATATCATATATATATGTATATGATGAATATATATTATATATAAATCATTTTTTACATTCTGGAATTATTTAAATCATTATATAAGTAGTAATATCATGAACAACAAGTCGAAACACGTACGATAAATGAAATGATTTTACCAAAAATGCTGCTTTAACATGGAATTTACAAAAGAACAAGCAATATAAAGTCATAAGTGAACCATATATGATATCATAACAATGAATATTATTCTTTAATAAGTCAATGACATTATTTAAATCATTATATAGGAGTTTCGGATACATACGAAGCATATCAAGAATATGGTAAGGAAAACTATTCCAATCACATTTTTATCCGAGATTGTTTATTCATAAGTATTTACGGGGGTTATTGTTATCATCCATGTCCTTGTTTTCTAAAAATGTTTTAATATATATTTTAAAGTCCTTTTTATCCATTTTTGACTTTTAGTACATGGTATGTCATAAAGATTTATTTTTTTACCATACGAGGTACTTTTTGACTTTTCCGACAAAAGTAAGAGGGGAATGTTATTTTTAACTAATACGGCATGAATAGATTTTTACGGTTTCATAACGCCTCATTTTAATGAATATTCCTATACAATATTTCATTATTATTTTCAACAAAAACCTTTTCTTTTGAAATTGCATGGCATTATGTGAAAAGAAAATGATTTTGATGAATTAATGATATTTTCTTCATGATTTCATTTCAAGTGTTTTTTCAAAAATATTTTCCATCTAAAATGACATTATTTAAAATATTTATGTTTCAGGTATAATGTCTCCATTATTTATATGGTTTGATTCTTCTTATGATGAAATGATATCCATTTTTTGATAAGGATTATGTTATGGTGGCATTATGTTTATGAATCTCATTCTATTATATGTGTTATGCTATGATGTATGATTTATGATTTTGTGTCACACAAATGAATGATTTAATTATTAGATGGGTGGGACATATATCTCCCTCCAATGCATTGGGTAATGATGTATATCTCATGACATAGACATGGCTGGAACAGTATGTTAACATGGTTCAGTAATACAGGACTGGAATGAGGAGTGAACTCGATTCAGAAAGGGAGATTGTCCACTAAGATGGTCTGGTCAGCAATGCCTTGGATACTATGGAAATGATATCATGTGCTTAATGGTTTCCACAATCACATGTTTTATTCCCATGCTATTTTATCATTATTAATGTTTCTTTAGGATATATTCCTTATGTACTGCCATGTTTTATGTCATTGCCCAAGATTTTGATGTTTAAACATTATGTCAATGTTTTTAAGTTCAAATTTATATGATTTGTATTATTCTATCCATGATTACCCTTAAGGAGCATTTGAGCTCACCCTTTATATGTTTTCTTTTCCCTGGGATACAAAGAAAGGTTTTAGTTAAGAAAACCCAAAGGGGAATATCTTTTGGGAGATGTTGGAGATCTTTCAACATGATTAAAAGATTATGTTCCGAGTTTCCAAAGACACTAAACTATTATAGTCCTTCTGTTTCTATTTTTGTCATGTATTAAGTATTCCTCAAAAGTAATGTAATGTCCATGTACATCATGATTCGGGTTTCTACAGTTGGCATCAGAGGAATGGTTTAGTTAACCTTTGGAATGAAGGATGAGAAAAATTTAGTGAGATCCCTAGTGATATTTCTAATGTTTGTCTATGGATGTCCCTAAGGTAAAGTATAAGTATAGGTTATAGTCCTACGATTACGATAACGATCATAGAATTAAACCTAGTATTTTAGATATTGAAACTAATCCTGCTTTATTATGATGTTTTCCTAGCATGATTTTTTCTTGTCACACTATTCTTTTTTGGTTTTAGAAAATGGCTGGAAACAGGAGGATTCACAATAATGGAGGATATGATGGAAAATGGAATGATATTCTTCATGAGCTACCACATGTAATGGAATTTGGAAGGAAAAAAATCGTTATTATGCCAAATCAGCAATCTCATAATATGATCAATAATCTCAACTTTGGTATGATTCCTGGAACAGCTTATAAGAGAATGATGGAGTTTCATGATGATCATAGAGGAATGAATTTTCAAATTTACTCATGTATGTCATGTGGGAAGAGGCATCAAGGGGAATGTTTTAAAGGAACTGGTAGATGCTTTGGGTGTGGAAAATAAGGACACAATTCCAGTAATTGCAAAGGAAAAGGTTCAGTTAACACCATGGACAAAAATAATGCTATTGTTAAGACATCAACAATGGTTAAATGTTTTAAATGTGGAATGTACGAGAATTATGCAAACCAATTCCCTATGGGAAAATCTCATGAAGAGAACCAACATGGTCGTATGGGTAGTATTTATGTTGATGATGATGAAGAGACTACAAATGTATATGAGATGAATGAAGTGTTGAGGAATACAATGATGAAGCTCAGTCAATGGTTTAAGAAGGTAGTGGAATGATTTATGTTTATCAAGTGTTATGTTGTATAGGTAATGGTACTATGGAATAAAGACACATCTAAGGATTATAACACTATTGTTCTTCATAAGTATTTGATAGTATAAGTTGAATGGTACTAGTAACCATGAATGATTATTCGAATATTTTTGGAAAGTAGATTCTATGTTCATAATGAAGGGATAAGGATAAAATTAAATGTTTGATAGTATTCATGAGCTCATTACTAATATAAGGACAATGTGATATCATGGTTTGAGTATATCGAAATTTTGGGATTTTGGTATGTGGAAATTGTTAAATTTTGAAAGCATTCATATTTTCACTAAGGTTCAATGGGTATAAATTTCAAAATAGAATACATGATTAAGGTATTCACATTTTTGGAATGTGACCAACACGATATATCGTATGATATATTGTGGATAAATGATGTTATTCACATGCTCGGTAAATGAAATTTCTATTAATTTATTTCTTTATACTATGAGATTAGACAGATGTATTTTCGATAAGTCTAAAGATTGGAAAGGATTATGGTGGACATCTGATAGTATTGTTTAAGGCTCAAACTTTTTTATCGAAATTATTTCTGTGATGTTATAATAGTGTAGTTTTAAAAAAAGGACAACCTCCAGGATGGGCGACAACCCATCACATCCGAAAAGGATGCAGGAATCGAACCCACAACTGAAGTGTGACATGAATTTATCACCTACCACTGGCCTACAAGAAGTCCCTAGTTATTAGAAACTAGTTTTATTATATTAAGAGGTATGATATATGATGTATAAGTCCATTATTGGAACCATATAAGATTAATATCACCATATATGGACTTATATATATATATATATATATATATATATTTCTAACCTTATGTATGAGACAGATGGAATGACCTATCATTCTATCACATGATCTACTAACACTTCTCGGAAGACAAATTCAACTTCATTTATTTAAGAGATGAAGTGGAAATTGTTTAAGGCACAAACAACTGTGATATTGTACTGAAATAAAGTATGTATTTCTTCTAATTAAGATTATTCAACATTAGGGAAATGATCTTGAAAACCAAAAATGGTGTCCTAGTGTTCTTATATCTGATGAATCAGATAGTACCTTAGTTCATCACAAATTTATGGCATTGTGATTGTTGGCTTTTACAAAGCCATGTTTTCTACCACTCTCCATCAGACCTTGATGGATAGATTTCTCTTCCATATCCATATTTTAAATTATGTTCTCTTATGTGGAAACACAGTGATGAGTTACTTTGGATATTCATTATGTTTCTAATGTTCCTTTTTTAAACTAATGATTTAGTATTCCTTTTTACGATGTGGTTTTCTATGAAGGAAACCATCAAGTAGAGAATGATTTATAACCCCGACGAATTTAGAGGGCGAAATTCATTTTAAGGGGGGTAGAATGTAACAACCTAAGATTATATAAGATATATTCTTTTTAATTTCTTTCATATATTTTGTTGTACGCTACACCAATATTATCTTGTGCTATACGCAACACTGTATTAGCTTGCATTATACACAACACTAATCTTGGATTGTTTTACACACAATTTCAAGTTTGTTTGATAGTAGTTATTCTACGCAACATTGAGTGTATATATATATATATTCAATGTATAATTGAAATATGGTTGGATTTTTTTATATGAAACAATAAAGGAGTCTTGCACTACACACAACCTTGACTTGGCTTTCATTACACGCAATCACAACCTGGTCGATATTGTGTGTTGTACGCAATACCGGGTTTCAGTAAACAACGATATATGGTTATAATATTATCACGAACTAGCCATGATGAATAGTATTAACTACATTTTTAATTTTATAATATAATTATTTATCTTACACATTTTCTAGAACATGGTATTAGAACAAAATAAAATGTTTGGGTAAAATAAGTATTTTTTTTAAAAAAAATACAGTTTTTCCACCTTTTGATGGTGCACCAACATTAAATCTAGTTTTTGAGATGTTAATAAGTTCAATATTTCAAAATAAAATTCTACTTTGGAATTAGGATATATAATTTTACCTTGGATAAATTTTTCATATTATTATGATAACTTTCATATTTTAATGAATAGTAAAAATACGCTATATTTTAATAAAAACCAACTTTTTTCTTCGTAATAATTTATGTGGTTAAATTATAATATTGAATGGTTTTAAATTATAAATATAATATATTTTTCCATTTAATATAATGTATTTCATTAGCATTGATTTTAAATTGAATTCGTATGTTAAATCAATTCAATCTTTTGCAATGTTTTAAACAAAAACATATTTTCTTTCA
The DNA here is from genome assembly GCA_963277665.1 of Viscum album. Classification (NCBI taxonomy): domain Eukaryota; kingdom Viridiplantae; phylum Streptophyta; class Magnoliopsida; order Santalales; family Viscaceae; genus Viscum; species Viscum album. The sequence continues at coordinate 445,175,588 of OY728157.1, read as the reverse complement.
ACAAAGGGATTAATTTTAATTTAATTCATACAACTTCTTTGTATTGAATTTGAAACAAAGGATTCCATATTTTGAATCAGTGGGTCCAAATTATATTAATAAACTACTTTTTATTTTTGGGCATTATGAATAGTAACTATGGTAAATTTTATTTACCATCGTTAAATGTAAATCGTGTAATAAAGGGTAAATATAATATTATAAAATTACCTAATCACTAGTATTAATACAATTAAATGATTATATTTCGTCACAAGTCATATATGGGTCGAAATGGAATCCATTAGAACCCAATTGGATGTGATTAATACCTTTAGTTAATTTTAATTAAAGGAAAGTGAAATATGTCTCACTCAAAAATTAATAATTATAGTATTTTTGTAAAGACCCGAATAATTCAAGGAAATTTTTTTTCATAATTTTCTTTGGATTTTTACAAGAACGCATTTTCTGACGGCACCTGATTCCGAGGCCCGGTGTGCCCAGAATCATTTTCTGAAGTTTGGCTCGGGTACGTTCAGTGAACGGACAAGCGGGTTTTTCTAACTTTTGAACCGGTGCCCAGAACCGAATTCTGAGGGCACTGATGAAATCACAGTGCCGATATTTGCTTAGAAACGCCTCTTCCGGAGTTGTGTTTGCTTGGTGGTGGTTTTTAATTTTCGGGCATAAAGTTAAAAAATAAAATAATTGTACGAAAAACTTTATTTTATTTCACTTAAGCAACTTGGAAGCCACTTGAAGCCACTTAAAGCGGCTTAAGCTGAGTTGATCCGGATAGGGTTCTATCCAAAAATATCCTACCCCCTTGGTAGGATATTTGTGGGGTGGGGCCTGCATGAGCCTCTCCGTTTCTTTTCCGCTAAGTAACGCACCCGCGAAAACCCGTCATTATGAAAGTCAACTGACGCGTTTTCTTAATTTCTTAACGCACCAATTAATTGGGTGGTTTTCTTCGAGAATTAAATGAACAGTTTCTTTCGTTGAATTAATTCTACGAATTAATGTGTCGTTACTTACCACTTTTTCGTTTATTGGCGTAATAATAAAATAAGACCAACATGACATTTGGAGGATTACACGTTGAGAGGCTTTGACAGAATTCTTGTGCCTTCACCCTTCTTCGCGAAAAACACGAAGAACGCGAAGAACACCGGCCTCCGACGAAGAACGCCAAACCCGCGGAAATTGACGACCCAACGCCGTGTGCCGCGACGCCGACGTTTCCTCTCCCGCAACGTTCTTCTACGACATTCCTTCCTCTGCGACAAAAACCTTCGATCATCCGTTGAGGTGAGTGTTTCCGATTCTTTAAATTCTTTTGTGGATTTTTAAATCAAGACGGATTTAATTATTAAAATTAAATCTGTTTTTCTTGGACCTCGGAGTTCGTCGACGCAACGCTGAATACCGCGACGATCCCCTCCTTCCGCGATGATCAAATCCGCGAAGAACCTGCGGGCGACGACTTGACGAGGTAGGGGTTATTGTCAATAATTATTTTATATTCCCGTGAACATTTCTTAAAAGTTAAAGAACCGGATTCATATGAACAATTTTAATTTATTAAAAATGTTGTTTCATGTGTTGAATATTTCTCCCATTGTTTTTATCTAATGCGGAGGGTGCGGGCCAAACGAACATGGCCCGAAAAACCTCCGCCGTTCTTCGTGGTTGTGCGGATTTGGCGGGTGATGGAAAAACGTAATGCAAGGGCGTTTTGATGATTCCATAGTGAAGAAAAGAACCCGGGAGGGGCAACGGCGCAGACGGGAAGGAAAACGGACCACCGGAGCAACTCTGGTGGGCCGCGGAAGTTACCGGCCGCACGGGCCGCGGCGGCTGAAGCCGCGGCGGCGGCAGCCAGCAGACTCGCGGCCGAGCTGGTCCAACTCACCCGCACGGGACGTGGCAGAAGCCGCGTCCGCTTATCCAGCGCGGCCCCACGCGGGGCCGCGGAACCTCCAAACCGTGGGGGTGGCACCCCGCGGCACCCGAGCGCTCGGCCGCTCGGCCGAGCCGAGCCAGGCCGGTCCGATCAGCCGAGCCGCGCCCAGGCCGGACCGGACCGGGTCCGGCCGGGTTGGACCGCATCGGGTCGACCCGGTTCGGCCGACCCGGGCCCGGCCCCCCATCTTAGGACCATTTTCGGTCATTTTCCCGTAACATGAGCTACGAGCCTCCGAAGGACGCACTGCTAGAGGAAACACAGTCCTTGGATCGAGACGGTCATTTCGGTATATCGCACTCAAGGTTTCAGAATACTTTGGGTTCGGCTGGGTTGGATCGTACACGAAACCAACCGTGCCCTCGGAGAGGAAACACTCATATCTTGAGCTCCGAAAGTCCGATTGACGTGCCGTCGACTTTGTTGAATTCCTCTATGTGAGACGGATCTTTTGGCTCACTCATCCCGAGATTTGGACGCAGGTGGAGTACGGTCGGGTTGGTTTTTCCTTAAAAACCAACCGGGCCCCTGGGACGAAAAAGCCAATAACTCTCAGACCGGGCGTCCGATCGACGCGCCGTTTGCGTCGTTGAGTTCCTGTTGACGATACAGAACTTTTGGATACATAAACTTCGGACATTGTGTCAGTTGATGTATCAGCCTCTTGGCTCGTGGAGCGGACCCTCCCGAACGAGCTTGCTGTGTGCGGGAACCCTAGTGCTGGCTGCGACTGCTACTTCGACATCGACGACTGTGCAAAGATCCTCAGTGGACTGCGACGACGACTGTGCAGAGATCCTTAGTGGACTGCGACAACTACTGCACTCAGCGATCCTACGTGGATCAGTGCTACAGATCTTGTGTGGATCTGATCCTGTGTGGGTCAGCGCTCAGCGGTTCTGTGTGAGCCAGCGCCTACAGGTCCTGTGTGGGCCCGATCCTGTGTGGGTCTTTGCGGGGGTTAGTCACCTATCGATCCTGTGTGGGTCATTGCGGGGGTTAGTACCTTTCGATATTTTGTGGGTCCGACGACTTAGATGGATCAGTGATCATCTTTATCGTCATACAAGAAGTATACCTGTGTGAGCTGAATCTTGTGTTACTCTCCTTTGTAGATTGTGTTGAGGTATCCTGTGTGGATTTACTGTTTACTCTCCTTTTTGGATTTTGTTGAACTATCCTGTGTGGATTTACTGTTTACTCTCATTTGTTGATTGTGTTGTGCTATCCTGTGTGGGTATACGTTTTCCTCTCTTGTGTGGACTGGGTTGTGCTTGGGCTCGGATGTTGGAGCCGAACGGGAATTGATGACTTAGGTATATGTCTGGGAATATACCTAAGCAGTGTCGGTTGTTACTTCGTGATTGTATCTTTCCTATGTGGTTATCCTCTGTGGATTCTGGGAGACCTTCGGGGTCTCGGGGTCAGTACTGAGTAGCTTATACTCACCACTGCACGGGCTATGCCCGCACTTCGTTGTGTTGGTTGCAGACGACGGACAACACTGATCGTGGTGGAGGCTTGCGGAGCAGGACAGTACCTGGAGGTGGACCACTGGGCGGGACGTACTCGGAGAGGACGGCTGGACCAAAGAGCTGTGGAGGCTATCTGTACCCACCCTTCAGGTGGGACCATCAGAGGATGGCTCGATGCTGCGTCTTTTCATTTCAGTTGCTGTTTTTTCCTTTACGTTGTACTTTACAGTTGGGCTTGTATTTCCGGCCCCTTTTACTTCCAGCACAGCTTGTTACAGTTTTAACTTAGTGTTTACTTTTCCACTTGCTTACTTTGTGGTGCTTGTTTACTTTTCAAAGGCAATGCCTTCCCATTTGTTGAGATTTACGCCTTGGTGCTAGTCGCCATCCCCTGACCTATGGAAGGTGGGCTTGGGGTAGTCACGACACGGGCCCTGAGGACGGGTCGTGACAAATTGGTATCAGAGGCAGTTCGGTTCTACCGCAGACTCTGATCATTCTTCTATGTGAAGAAATAGTGTTTAGCGTATTGAGGGTGATTATCAGTCCAGGGAGTCTAGTGTTGGTGCGGCGGCCGACGTATCAGTACACCAGGACCCTGACTTCTGATTTCCGACTTAATGCACGAAAACATTGATTGCATGTGTGTTTCATGTTTTCTTTGTGATTACTTGTGTCAGCTCACTAGGTATACTATTCTGACCGTGGCACACTTGATTCCTTTTCAGGATGGCCCCACAACGGCAGCCAGCTAGGGTTCCGAGAGTAGAGCGTGATGACATCCCACCGAGTGACGAGGCCTCAGTACAGGGCCCGTTGACAGCAGAGGCACCGGCGGTACCTTTACCCGCTGAGCCCCCGATGCTTCCCGCACTGACCGCTGAAGATGCACGTCGCCTCGGAGCTCTTCATGAGTTCCAACGCCAGTGACCACCCAGGTTTCGTGGGGAGACGGAACCCCAGGCAGCCGAGGACTGGCTGGAGGTGGTCGTTTGAGTTTTCAGGCTAGTGAGGACACCAGCAGACCTCATGATGATCCTCGCGGCGAGCCTACTACACGCAGAAGCGGGCCGATGGTGGATCTTGATGCCCCAGGTTCACGATGAGGCATCTCTTCTCTGGACGGACTTCGAGATCCTCTTCCGCTCAGAGTTCATCCCGGCGACCCTCCGTGCGGTGCGCATCCAGGAGCTTCTTCAGCTGCGGCAGGGCAGCTTGACGGTCACTCAGTATGCAGCTAGGTTCACCGATCTTTCTCGCTACTCGACCGACATGGTACAGGACCCATTCTTCCAGGACCGGACCATCGAGCAGGGATTAAGACATGAGATTAGGGCATCGCTGATCTCCCTCAACATCCCGACCCAGGCATGAGTACTGGAGTGAGCCCTTTTGATCGAGAGCTTTCTGGCTGAGTCCACAGCGAGACCTACCGCGGGGCGGCAGGTAGCGGAGTCTTCGGCAGCAGGTAGCCGACGGATGACTCAGGGTTCCAGGTAGACCAAACCCTCTGGTAGACGGGCTCAGGACACTGGCTCAGCAGTGCGGGGCACACAGCGCAGAGCCAGTCTTTCAAGAGGCAGGCAGTGCTACGCATGCTGCGCGCAGGGCCACATGGCTCGTGATTGCCCGACCCGCCATGCCGAGGAGCAGCAGACGGTGGAGGGTCCACACAGGCAGAGGCAGAGGGACCACCGTGGAGGTCTGCAGGGAGGATTCGGACGAGGCAGAGGAGCTGGCCGAGCATTAGGTGGTGGTAGACGCTTTGAGGCTCTTCCACCACCCCCACCGGGAGGTCCGCCCCGACCACAGGGAGCTGGCGGGCAGAGACAGGCACAACTCCAGGCAGCGGAGGCCTACGACCACGGCGCACCAGAGATGATTCGAGGTACGATCTGTGTCTATTACACTCTTTCTACAGTTCTTATAGACACAAGAGTGAGTCACTCTTTCACAGCCACTTCCTTTGTTCGGAGCTCGGAGATTTCAACAGAGCTGTTGGCTCGATCCTTACTGCTAGAGACCCCTACGGGAGCAGACTCAACGATTACGCACTGGTGCCGGTAGTGTGAGCTCACTCTAGGAGGTGAGAGCTTCGGCTCGGATCTTCTTGTACCGGCGTCGAGGCCTTACGACATCATCTTGGGCGTGGATTGGTTATCTACAGTCCATGCTCAGATTGACTGTTTTAGGTGCAAGGTGCGATGTGTGCGCACCGACGGGAGCAGGTTCACCTTCACCGGCGAGAAGGGAGCCTTTGCAGCACAGGATGGACTCTCACAGAGGAGGGGACAGCCCATCACTCATCAGTTGGCTAGCCTCATCCTTGGAGCAGTTGATGTGCGGAGTCCTAGTTTTCCTGTAGTGGTGGATCAGTATGCGGACGTCTTCCCCGACGACGTTCCAGGACTACCTCCTCGTAGAGAGGTAGAATTTTATATTTAACTCTACCCCGGGAGAGCCCCGATATCCACTCCAGCATATCGGATGGCCCCCGCTGAGCTTCGAGAGCTGCGGGTACAGTTGGAGGACTTGCAGGGCAAGGGGTTCATCTGACCCAGTGTTTCACCTTGGGCTTCCCCGATATTGTTCGCCAAGAAGGCGGACGGGAGCTTGCGACTATGTGTCGAATATCGTCACATGAACCAGGTGACACTGAGGAACAAGTATCCACTACCGAGGATTGATGACCTCTTAGATCAGCTCAAGGGAGCACGGTGGTTCTCGAAGATAGAACTCAGGTTAGGTTATCATCAGCTCAGAGTTCGAAACAAGGACGTGCAGAAGACGACCTTCAGGTGTCGGTATGGCCACTATGAGTTATTGGTTTTGCCATTCGGCATAACCAATGCTCCAGCAGTGTTCATGAGCCTCATGAATAGGATCTTCCAGCCATACCTCGATCAATTTGTTGTGGTCTTCATCGACGACATTTTGGTGTACTCAACCACGGAGGAGGAGCACACCTACCACATGCGGGTTGTACTAGACACACTCTGAATGCACTAGCTTTATGGAAAGCTCTCGAAGTGCCAGTTCAGGTTACGTGAGGTCCACTTCTTGGGGCATGTCACTTCTGAGGTAGGAGTTGCAGTGGAACCCGCAAAGATCGAGGCAGTTCTAGCTTGGGAGCCACCCAGGAGCGTGAGGAGATGAGGAGTTTCTTGGGTCTAGCCGGATAATATCGGAGATTTGTGCCGGACTTCTCCAGAGTTGCCGCACCACTCTCAGCTTTGACGAAGAAGGGGAAACCCTTTGTGTGGTTAGACAGATGTCAGCAGAGCTTTCAGGAGCTGAGGCAGAGTTTGACCAGCGCACCTATCTTGAGGTTGCCTGAGGAGGGAGATGGACACGTAGTCTACTGCGATGCATCAGGGACCGGACTCGGATGTGTCCTAATGCTGGAGCGGGCTGTGATTGCCTATGGATCACGTCAGTTGAGGCCGCATTAGAAGAACTACACTACTCATGACCTGGAGTTAGCATCAGTGGTCTTCACACTGAAGACTTGGCGACACTATCGGATGGGTGAGCGCTTTACAGTCTTTTCTGACCACCAGAGTCTCAGGTACATCTTCTCTCAGAAGGAACTGAACCTGAGACAGCGGCGATGAATCGAGTTCTTCTAGGACTATGACTTTGAGATAGTCTATACTCCTGGGAAGGGGAACGTGGTAGATGATGCCCTCAGCAGGAGGACGAGAATTCAGCTACTTGAGGAGGCGATAGAGCAGCTAGCCGCCTTGCAGATATCCTTTGTGGATAGAGACAGAGTAGCCTTCCTTCAGTCTCTCGCAGTCTCTCCTACACTTCTACAACGGGTCAGAGAGGCACAGCGTGGGGACGCTGACTGTGAGACACGACGTGCACAGATATCCTCGGGACAGGCACCTGATGGTTTCTCCCTTAGAGCAGGGCACGTCATCCTTTTCAGAGGACGTACCTTGGTACCAGTCGCTTTATGAGAGGAGGTGCTGAGAGAGTTTCACACTTCTCCTTTGGCGATACATCCTGGAGTGGCGAAGATGTACCAGGATCTCAGACGACAACACTGGTGGCCGTGCATAAAGAAGGTTGTGGCAGAGTTCGTTTCATGGTGCCTCACCTGCCAGCATGTGAAGGCAGAGCATCAGGTACCAGCAGGCTTGGTACAGCCCTTGGAGGTCCCGGAGTGGAAGTGGGATGGCATATCTATGTACTTCGTGACTGGACTTCCATGCACTTCCATAGGTCACGACTCCATTTGGGTGATTGTTGACCGACTCACAAAGTCGGCACACTTCTTACCCACCAGAGAGCAGGGCTCAGTGGAGAGCATGGGGCATCTCTACGTTCAAGAGATTGTACGGCTTCACGGTGTGCCATCGTCTATCGTCTCCGATCGAGACGTTCTATTTACATATCGGCTTTGGAAGGGGTTGCAGAAGGCGTTCGGGACGCGGCTACGTCTGAGCACCGCCTTTCACCCTCAGATGGAAGGTCAGACGGAGAGGACCATTTAGACACTCGAGGACATGATCCGCACATGTTTCCTCGACTTTGGTCGTAGATGAGAGGATCACCTACCCTTGGTGGAGTTCTCATACAACAATAGCAACCACTCCACCATCTGGATGGCACCATACGAGGCGTTGTACGACAGACCATGCAAATCTCCTTTGTGCTGGACAGACCCTGGGGAGTCAGCACTTGTGGGACCAGAGATGGTCCGGGCTATGACAGAGAAGGTCCAGGTCATCCAGGGGCGGATGAGGACACCTCAGATCCGGCAGACGTCTTATGCTGACAGGAGGTGGAGGCCACTAGAGTTCGAGGATGGAGACCATGTCTTCTTGCGTGTCTCACCTCGACATGGTTTGCGGAGATTTGGCCGAGGCGGCAAGTTGTCTTCACGCTTCATTGGACCATTCCAGGTCCTCAGCAGGATTGGCGAGGTGGCTTATCGCTTGGCTCTACCACATCAGTTGCACCGGATGCACGATGTCTTCCACGTATCTCAGCTGGGGAGATACATGCACAACCCAACGCACATCATTGACTATGGGGAGCTAGACGTGGATGATGGGGTGACTTTTTCGGAGGTCCCAGTGGAGATCGAGGATCGATAGGAGCGGGTCCTTCATGGATGATCGATTCCTCTAGTGCGCATCAAATGGCAGTACGTGAACCTCCAGAAGCGCACTTGGGAGCGGGAGGCTCAGATGCGTGCTCAGTACCAAAATTTGTTTCCCTAGTTTATGATGTATCTTTTCTGGGATGTAAAGCCATGATGTGGGAGTAATTTAAAGACCCGAAAAATTCAAGGAAATTTTTTTTCTTAATTTTCTTTGGATTTTTACAAGAACGCAGTCTCTAAAGGCACCTGATTCCGAGGCCCAGTGTGCCCGGAATCATTTTCCGAAGTTTGGCTTGGGTACGTTCAGTGAACGGATGAGCGATTTTTTCTAACTTTTGAACCGGTTCCTGGAATCGAATTCTGAGGGCACCAATGAAATCGCAGCGCCGATATTTTCTTAGAAACGACTCTTCCGGAGTTGCGTTTTCATGGTGGTGGTTTTTAATTTTCAGGCTTAAAGTTAAGAAATAAAATAATTGTACGACAAACTTTATTTTATTTCACTTAAACCACTTGGAAGCCACTTGAATCCACTTAAAGCGGATTAAGCTGAGTTGATCCGGATAGGGTGATATCCAAAAATATCCTACCCCTTGGTAGGATATTCATGGGGTGGGGCCAGCACGAGCCCCACCGTTTCTTTTCTGCTAAGTAACGCACCCGTGAAAACCCGTCATTATGAAAGTCAACTGACGCGTTTTCTTAATTTCTTAACGCACCAATTAATTGGGCGGTTTTCTTCGTGAATTAAACGGGTAGTTTCTTTCGTTGAATTAATTCTACGAATTAATGGGTCATTACTTACTTCTTTTTCTTTTTTTGGCGTAATAATAAAATAAGACCAACACGACATTTGGAAGATTACACGTTTAGAGGCTTTGACAGAATTCTTCTGCCTTCACCCTTCTTCGCGAAGAATGCGAAGAATGCGAAGAACGCGAAGAATGCCGGCCTCCGACGAAGAACTCCAAACCTACGGAAATCGACGACGTGACGCCGTGTGCCGCATCGCCGACGTTTCCTCTCCCGCAACGTTCTTCTACGATGTTCCTTCCTCCGCGAAAAAAACCTTCAATCGTCCGTTGAGGTTAGTGTTTGTGATTCTTTAAATTCCTTTTTGGATTTTTTACTCAAGACATATTTAATTATTAAAATTAAATATTTTGTTCTTGGACCATGGAATTAGTCGACGCAACACCGAATATCGCGACGATCCCCTCCATCTGCGACGATCAAATCCGCGAAGAACCCGCGAGCGACGACTTGACGAGGTATGGGTTGTTGTGAATAATTCTTTTATATTCCCGTGAACGTTTCTTAAAAGTCAAAGAAACGGATTCATATTAACAATTTTAATTTATTAAAATTGTTGTTTCATCTGTTGAATATTTCTCCCGTTGTTTTTGTCTAACGCGGAGGGTGTGGGCCAAACGAACACGGCCCGATAACCCTCTGTCGTTCTTCGTGGTTGTGCAGATTTTGCGGGTGACAGAAAAATGTGACGCAAGGGAGTTTTGATGATTCCACAGTGAAGAACGGAACCCGGGAGGGCCAACGGCGTAGACAGGAAGGAAAACGGACCACCGGAGCAACTTTGGTGGCCCGCGGAAGTTACCGGCGGCGCGCGGCCAGACAGGGCCACTGCGGCTGAAGCGGTGGCGGCGGCGGCCAGCGAACCCGCGGCCGCGCGGGTCCAGCTCCCTCGCACAGGACGCGGTAGAAGCGGCGTCCGCTTGTCTAGCGCGGCCCCACGCGGGGCCGCGGCACCTCCAAACCGCGGGGGCGGCGCCCCGCGGCACCCGAGCGCTCGGCTGCTCGGCCGAGCCGAGACAGGCCGGTCCGATCGGGTCCGGCCTGGTTGGACAGGGTCGGGTCAACCCAGTTCGACCGACCCAGGGGGGTCGGGCCGGGTCGACCCGGGCCCGGACCCCCGTCTTCGGACCATTTTCGGTCTTTTGCCCGTAACATGAGCTATGGGCCTCCGAACGACACGCCATCAGCGGAAACGCGATCCTTGGATCGAGATATTCGTTTCGGTATATCGCACTCAAGGTTTCGGAATACTTTGGGTTCGGCCGGGTTGGTTCGTACACGAAACCAATCGGGCCCTCGGAGCGGAAACAGTCATATCTTGAGCTCCGGACGTCCGATTGACGTGTCGTCGACTTTTTTTAATTCCTCTAAGTGAGACAAATCTTTTGACTCACTCCGCCCGAGGTTTGGACGCAGGTGGAGTACGGTCGGGTTGGTTTTGCCTTAAAAACCAACCGGGCCCCTGGGACGAAAAAGCCAATAACTCTCAGACCGGGCGTCCGATCGACGCGCCGTCTGCGACGTTGAGTTCCTGTTGACGATACAGAACTTTTGGATACATCAACTTCGGACTTTGTGTCAGTTGATGTATCAGCCTCTCGGCTCGTGGAGCGGACCCTCCCGGACAAGCTTGCAATGTGCGGGAACCCTAGTGCTAGCTGCAACTGCTACTTAGAAAGCGACGACTGTCTAGAGATCCTCAGTGGACTGCGACGACGACTGTGCATAGATCTTTAGTGGACTGCGACAACTACTGCACTCAGCAATCCTATGTGGATCAGTGCTACAGATCCTATGGGGATCTGATCCTTTGTGGGTCAGCGCTCAACGGTTCTGTGTGAGCCAGCGCCTACAGGTCCTGTGTGGGCCCGATACTGTGTGGGTCTTTGCGGGGGTAAGTTATCTATCGATCCTGTGTGGGTCATTGCAGGGGATAGTACCTTTCGATCCTTTGTGGGTCCGACGACTTAGATGGATCAGTGATCATCTTTATCTTCATACAAGAAGTATACCTGTGTGAGCTGAATCTTGTGGTTCTCTCCTTTGTGGATTGTGTTGAGCTATCATGTGTGAATTTACAGTTTACTCTCCTTTGTGGATTGTGTTGAACTATCCTGTGTGGATTTACTGTTTACTCTCCTTTGTGGATTGTGTGGTGCTATCCTGTGTGGGTATACGTTTTTCTCTCCTGTGTGGACAGGGTTGTGCTTGGGCTCGGATGTTGGAGCCGAACAGGAATTGATGACTTAGGTATATGTATGGGCATATACCTAAGCAGTGTCAGTTGTTACTTCGTGATTGTATCTTTCCTTTTTGGTTATCCTTTGTGGGTTCTGGGAGACCTTCGGGGGTCTCGGGGTCCCTACTGAGTAGCTTATACTCACCCCTGCATGGGCTATGCCCGCGCATCGTTGTGTTGGTTGCAGACGACGGACATCACTGATCGTGTTGGAGGCTTGCGGAGCAGGACCGTACCTGGAGGTGGACCACTGGGCAGGACGTACTCGGATCGGACGGCTGGACCGAGGAGCTGTGGAGGCTATCTGTACCCACCTTTCAGGTGGGACCTTCAGAGGATGTCTCGACGCTGCGGCTTTTCTTTTCAGTTGCTGTTTTCCCCTTTCAGTTGTACTTTATAGTTGGGCTTGTATTTCCGGCCCCTTTTACTTCCAGCACATCTTGTTACAGTTTTCTCTTAGTGTATACATTTCCTCTTTCTTACACTGTGTTGCTTATTTACCTTTCAAAGGAAATGCCTTCCCTTTTGTTGGGATTTACGCCTTGGTGCTAGTCGCCAACCCCTGGCCTATGGAAGGCGGGCTTGGGGTAGTCAAGACACAGGCCCCGAGGACGGGTCGTGACATTTTTAATATAAGGTTATACAAAATATAAATTTGGTTATAAATACTAATTTGAAAGATAAATTTATTTTATTTATCATGGTATTTTATTTGTAATTTTTAAGAGTTATTTAATTTCATTATTATCTTATTCATTAATGATGCAGAAATTATTTATTAATAAAAAAATCAATAATATTGTTTTTATTTAAATAATAATGTATATTAAAGGTCCCACAAACCTGATGAAAACTTAATGGTAATGTATATCTACCCCATAATGATCCAATTACTGAATATATGACCATTTGGAGTCTTATAAAAGTGAATATGTCACTTATATTATTTTATTTTAAATGATGTCAAAGTTGTCACCTTCATAATTTATTAAATATAACATTTTAAAATTTGGGTTTTTTAGAAGATAAATATAACCAAATGTATTATTATGAACTATATAAGATTTATATTCGTCCTAGTATTTTATTTTTTATTTTTATGCAGCAAATAAGTATATTTAATAATTATACAAAAACGGTGTAGTAATTATTTTATTAAGAGAAATATCAAATAAATGTATTTACAAATAGTAAAATAATTATTATATGTACTATTTAATGTGATCCACTAATTTTCTAGATTACTATGACATGTTATGATCCAATTAAATATTTTAGTTCGAATATATTCTTTTTATGGATTTTATTTAAATTCAAATAAATGAATAGTGTCCAAATTGACACTATTGTTATTTTATAAAAATAACATATTATTAAAATGATTAAAAATCACAAAAAATATTTAAAAATTATAAATTGAAATTAATATAGTCTCCAATGTAATAGAGTATCCAATTATGTTAAAATAACATCACATAAGTGATTATTTATTACCATTTACAATTTACAATTTTATTACCACAAATTAAATGAAATAGATTAAATAAGGATAAATCAAAATGATAAGGTTTAAAATAAGATCAAAAAATGTATAAATTTAATTTTTTGATGATATTTTATCCCAATATAATCTAATATTATAGTTGAGTGTTTTTTGGAGGTTTTTATGTGGGTTTTGAATTTATATTAAACTAATATTTTTGAGGATTCCAAAGGTGCCCCTCTCTTCCCTTATGAAAGGGAACCTCCTCCCTCCTATCCTCACACCATTTAGACCATTAAATCTGGGAAAAACCATACCCATTTATCTTCTCCACTTACCTAGAAACATTATGGAAGTTCTGGTCTTCTAAAAAGACCAACTCTACTTCTTTAAGTGGAAGCTTAATGGAGGTGCGTCGAAGAAGAGGTAATCTCTTCTTTCGATTATCTCAAGTTTCTATCTTATTCTACTTCTTCTTCTTTAGTAGTATCATTGTAAAGTAATAACATGAGTATTACATATATACTTATATGTTATTATAAATATTAAACAACCTTATTTTATCTTCTATCCATCCTACAGAAAACGAAATCACTGCATGTGCATACGTACGAAATACCGTCTCCACGCCTTGATGTAATCTTATTTCGACCACCACCTTACTTGGATTGGTATAGTCGTGTATATAAATAACTATATATGATTATTGTAAAGTGATATTGATTCTAAAATATTATACATACACTTCAATTCAATTCCACTATCAATGGATTGGTATCATCGCTCGTGCATACGTACGGACTACCGTCTCCACCACGCGTTGAGATTCATTTCATTGTTAACCATTCATGAATGATTATAAAGTATATATATAATATGTAATAATGTAATATATGACATAATAATGATACGGGATTTATGTATATATATATTTATGTCATCTACCTAATTCTATTCAATTCAATAAGGAAATGAAAACAACGTTCATGCGTACGTACGGCCTACCGTCTCCCTGAACAGTTTATTTCATTCCATTTATCCATCTATCATATATATATATATATACGTATATTATAAATATATATTATATATAAATAATGTTTTAGATCCATGAATTATTTAAATCATTATATAAGTAATAATATCAGGAACAAGAAGTCGAAACACGTATGATTAATGAAACGATTTTACCAAAAATACTACTTTAAAATAGAATTTACAAAAGAAATGGAAATATAAAGTCATAAGTGAATGATATATGATATCATAACAATTAATAAGATTCTGTAATAAGTCAATGACATTATTTAAATCATTATACATGAGTTTCAGATACATACGAAGCATATCATACATATGGTAAGGATAACTATTCAAATCACGTTCTTATCCTAGATTGTTTATTCATAAGTATTTACAGAGGTTATTATTATCATTCATGTCCTTGTTTTCTAAAAATGTTTTCATATATTTTTAAATTCCTTTTTATCAATTTTTGACTTTTATTACATGGTATGTAATAAATATTTATTTTTTTACCATACGAGTTACTTTTTGACTTTTCCGACAAAAGTACGAGGAGAATGTTATTTTTAACTTATACAGCGTGAACAGATTTTTACGGTTTCATAACGCCTCATTTTAATGAATCTTCCTATACAATATTTCATGACAATTTTCAATAAAAACCTTTTCTTTTAAAATTTCATGGCATTATGTGAAAAGAAAATGATTTTGAAGAATAAATGATATTTTCTTCAAGATTTCTTTTCAAGGGTTTTATCAAAAATATTTTCCATCTAAAATGACATTATTTAATATGTTTATGTTACAATTATAATGTCTCCATTATATACATGGTTTGATTCTTCTTATTAATAAATGATATCCATTTTTGTATATGGATTATGTTATGATGGCATGATGTTTATGAATTCCATTCTATTACATGGGTTATGCTATGATGTATGATTTATGATTTTGTAGAACACGAAATAATGATTTCATTATGAGATGGGTGGGACCTATATATCTCTCCAATGTATTGGGTAAAGTTTTATATCTCATGAGATAGACATGGATGGAATAGTAAGTTAACCCGATTCAGTAATACAAGACTGGAACGAGGTGTGAACTCGATTTAGAAAGGGACTTTTTCTACTAAGATGGTCTTGAAAGCAATGCCTTGGCTACTATAGAAATCAAATAATGTGCTTAATGGTTTCCAAAATCACATGTTTTATTCCCACGATATTTTATCATGGTTAATGTTTCTTTATGATCTATGCCTTATGTACTGCCATGTTTTATGTCATTGCCCATGAATTTGATGTTTAAACATTATGTTCATGTTTTTAAGTTCAAATGTATATGATTTGTTTTATTTTATCCATGCTTACCCTTACTGAGCATTTGATCTCACCCTTTATATGTTTTCTATTCCCCATGTTTTAAAGAAAGGTTTTAGGTAAGAAAACCAAAAGGGGAAGATCTTTATGGGAGATGTTGAAGATCTTTCACCACGATTAGAAGATTATGTTCCGAGTTTCCAAAGACAATGAACTATTACAGTCCTTGTGTGTCTATTTTTGTCATGTATTATGTATTCCGCAAAAGTTATGTAATTTCCATGTACATCAAGATTCAGGACTCTACAGTGAGTAACCTATAGTGTTGCATTGAATAATATATTGCGATGTGTTCTTTTGAATAATGATATGGTGATAACTTATTCCTCATGAAAATTGAAAGATAATGTGAAAACTCACCCTACTCATGATTTATACTAAGTTATGTTAATTATTTCATTAAAAATATGGAGGCGTTATATCTGGGTATAAAATTGTGATATATATACTGATCATAATATTTTAAAATATATAATATCATAGAAGTATTTGATCAAGAACCAAAGATTATGTTTTTATCTAATTAATTATTATGACTCATCAATATATTATCATGCTGGGAAAGTGAACAAGGTAGATTATTCTTTGATTCAAAATGATAATTCAAGATTTTATGTTATGAGGAAAAAAATTACCAATAATAATATATTTTTAATTGATGGATTTGGAAATATTAAAGGAAGGTGAGAAATATTTTCTCTCTAAAATGAGTGTTCATAATTCTATCTAGGTAAATATAAATGATTCATAGAAGGAAGGTATAGATCTATAGAAGATGTTCATAAATAATCTTTTGTTTAGCCTTGACTATGATAGAATGATATGTTTTAAGAACAATGTATATTTTCCATACCTATGATATTTAAATATGGATTTTTCAGAGGAAGCTCATAGTTCTTAATTCTCTATTCATCCAAGAGGTACGAACATATATAAAGATATGAAAGTGTATTTATTGTGGGATGAAATGAAGAAATATATTGAAAAATAAGTTTCTTTGGGATTAGTATTCTAGTAAGATAAAAAAATATAAATAATTAAGGGGCTATTAGAACCATTTCACATACTAGAATAGAAATTGTAAAACCTCCTATAGATTTTGTCATCTAACTCCCCCAAACAACTAATGAGAATAATTATATAAGGGTTTTTGTTTATCACCATAAAAATTAAGCACACTTCATTGATATCTATGAATATTTATATCAAGATAATATTTATATGATAAACATTTAGGAACTATCATGGATTCATAGAGTACCCCATTCCATTGTATCGGATCAGAATATAAGGTTTACCTCAACATTATGGTAAAATAATCCATAAGATCTGGATTTAGAGTTGAGTTTAAGAATTGTATATCATCCTTATATAGATGGTAAATATGAGATAATAAATAAAACTCTATAGTATTTATTGAGATCATTTTCAATGGATTTTAAAGCTAGTTGGTATCAATACCTTCATATAGTCGATTTTTCAAACAATAATTTCTTTTATATGAGAAATCATATGGATACTTGTGAATCCATCAATGGAATGATGTGTATAAATCTAACATGCATGGATCAATTAAGAGAAATTAATAAATTGGGATGCGGTCTAGATGTATAATGGAATATGAGGTTGGTTCCTTTCAACAACACATAAGGATAGCACAATGTCTCCAGAAAAATTATACTAACAATTAGTGATGTGATCTAGAATTTGTAGTTTGTGAAAGGTAAATTTATAATAATTTATCCATATAAGGAGGTAATGAGATGTATAAATATGGTAAAACTAAAATCTTGGTATATTAGTTCCTTTTGTATTATTTATTGTTTCTAGATGGTAGCCTATCAATTTTCACATCTAATGAACATCTCTCAAGTCAATGATGTGTTTCATGTATCTCTCGTGACAATGTGCTTACCTTGTCTTTCATGAATAATAAACACTGAGGACATACCACTATAACATGATCATTTCTAAATAAATATGGTCTTGATTTTGTATTGTATATATAATATAATATGAAACAGCACCACTCACCTCGCCAATGTTTTCTGTTGGAACCCCCAATTTGAAGAACTTGTGTGGGAACTTGAGGATATGATGAGCAATAATTATCCTCATTTTTTGGGTGACATAAATTTAAAGGTTGAAAATCATTTTATGTTGTAAAATTTAACCTTTAGAGTATGTATGAAACTTTTTTTCAAATTCATTTAGTTTCTTCAATAATTTGTGTTACACACAACATCTAGTTTTATCGAAATACAATATAATTGTTATATTCTCATTTAATCATGACCATTACAACCTGGACATTAAAATAGGTTTTATAAAGTGAAATAATTTTTTTTATAAATTTATTAAAAGTTATTAATAAAAATAAATCATATTTATAAAAGAGTAATTATCTTTTCGTAAAGTCTTTTTATTTTTTAAAAATACTATGTTTTAAAAAAAATGTTTTATTTCATTTTGTGAATTAATAATAAAGGTCTTTTATTAAAATTTTGAAAATTTATTTGAAAAACTAAAATCCATTTATTTGAATTCAAAAAGTAAAAATTATTTGTTATTGAATTTTATTGAATTCTTTACAAATATTAATTTTTTTATGAAGCGTAAAAAATACTACTTTTAATTAAAATCTGCCTTTTGTTAAAACAATTTTCATGGTGTATTTTATTTTAAGATGGGTTAAAATTTTAATTAATCCAATTATATATTATTTAATCCAATTTAGTCATTTTAATCAATTTTATATTGCATTTTTATATTAATACATTATATACTTATCAAAAGATTCTATTGGGAAAACATCATATTTGTCTTGTCTGTGAGTCTAATTTTAAAATAAATTATTTAAAATTAATTTTTATCACTTTTATTAATGTAATTTGTAGAAATTGATTACATATTTGGAATAAGAATAAATAAAATTAAATAATAATTTCAACATAATTGTGTGTTAGAAAGAATTGTAGAAACAATAAAAATTAATTACTTCGATTTAGGTTAAAATAGGTTTACAAGGGGCCAAAATATAAATTTATGTGGTAAAATGACTTGGAATCATTTAATTTTTTTTACAGATTTAGATTTTATATAATATAAGGTTATGTAATGATCTATTTTAATTCCTTTTGGAATCATTAAAATAGGGTTATACCATTTTCTTTTGAAAAATTCAAGTTTGTCATTTCCCCCATTTATAAATGAGAAACTCCTATCCTCTCATAACAACAACTCCAAAACATTTTTTTTGGAAAATACCTGTAGAAATCAATTTTTTAATTCCCTATGAAAATAATATATTCGTTATTTTGATTAGTAAACCCTCCTAAAAATTAATTAGGTGTAAATCTAATGTGGTTATCTGAACAAGAAGAGGTTTAAACAAGTATGACGGAAGTCGATACTTAAGATAATGGATATTTATATCAATTTTTTTTGTGAAACAATCTGTAATCACTAATGTTTTTTAATTTGGTGTATTGTATATACTACCCAAGAATTTATTTTATGTTTATTCTTATAAAGGTTATGCTAATTTAAATGTCTATATAATTTTATTTATTTCATGGGTATTATGGTTTAAATGTTACCAAAGTTGTAATTGATTGATGTTATAATAAATATTTTTATTAGGGTTGTTAATTATTATACTTCTAATGATAATATACTATGATCTACCACACAATAACACATTAATATTTATTCTCCCAATGTAATTTCTTGAAATTACATGTTTTTATTTCATTTTCCACTCAAAATAAACTCAAGATTCAAAAAGAGTGTTTTAAAGAAAAAATAAAATTTATTTTTCCCTTCGATCAAAAACAATTTTTCCTCAATGGCCGTATTTTCTAAATAGTAATTTAAGAAAATTATTCACTATATCTCATTAATTATCTAAATACATTTCTACCCATGTTTTACATTATATAAAAAAAATTAAGAGGATCATTTTTATGGTTTTTTGAACATGGTGCTCTTAAAATTGTACTGAAGATATGAAATGAATATTTCATAATTGTACGACATAAATGAAATTTTTCTCTATCATAATCACTAAATGATTTAAATATTACTTTAAAATATTCCAATTTTATTTTCAATGAAATTTTTTTCTTTAATATGTTACACGTTTTTATATTTTAAATACATTTTTTCCAAATAGAATTTCATTTTTTCTCAATAATATGTTAACTATATTTTTATGAAATTTCATTCCATCAAGGAAAAGAAAACTTTTTGTAGATTATGTTGTGTTGGGGATATGATAAAATTATACCATCATTATTCATTCTGTAGTTGGATTAAGATTATAATTAATAGATGTTTATGAAACTCATTCGTTTTCTACTTGTTTTTTCATGATGAATTGATAAGGTGATTTTGAAACCCATTTTCTTTATATGGGTATTGATATGATGAAATATTAATAAAATTTATTTTTTTCTATGGGCTATAATATTTTGATCTTGTGTCACCAAAATGTACTTATTATGTGTTGTATATGACCCATATCACTATCCAATCAATTGTGTAATTTTTAATGTTCTATAATATTATAGGGTACAAAGTAGGTTATCCCTTGCTTGAAAGAGGGTACACATGAGGTTAACCCAAAACCAAAAAAAGGGTACATAGGAGGTTATCTAAAATTCCAAAAAGGTGGTGCATGAGATTTTATCCTAATCCCGAAGTAGGTACATAGTTGGATTTCCCAATCCAAACATGTAATGATTGTATTAATTGGTATATTAGAGATAACGTTTTATATGATATGAAGGGTATCCTGGACATGCAGTTTTCCTAGACATGCCAATGTTACCTTATCATGTATCATTTTCATTGATTCCTTCAACATTAATGACTTAAGAACTTCCTTGATTCGTTATAGGACTTAAATTTTTGTCCTATGAAATTAAGTGTATTGATTTAAAAATGTTTTTATATTTCTTTCATATCATTCTAATTACTATTTTTCGATATCCCTAGTGGTTTTCATTATTAAGTATTTAAGATCACTGTTTTATATGTTTTATTTCCATGAATTATAAGATAAGAATTATGTAGGGTATGTCGATGAAGTGTACCATATTGGAATATCAATGTGGCACATTTTAATGCTCATTCATGAAATAAGATGATTGTGTATCTATTGTAAAAAGACACTAATCCTTTATAGTTCTTAGTTTTGTATTTGTGAAATGTATGGAATACTAATTAATTAAGATGTAATATCTATGAATTAAAATATTGCGTCATTATATGAACAATGTATTAATAATGGGTTACCTATCTATACATTATTAATATGAATATTTATATATTCAGTTTTATAAAATAATGATTAAATTTATCCAATTTCATTATCACTTTATAAATGACTATATATTGAGTTTGATAAAAAATAGACACGAAGGTATCAAAATAGGTTTTTTTTAGAAATATATATTTTTAAGTAAATAACTATTTTAAATAATGAGAAAAAAATTAAATTAATATAATTTTCATAAAATATTACTATAAAATTATATTTATTTATATATAAATGATAAGATAATTGAATAATGTCTAATGCAATTTTCATAAGGGATATAAAGATGTTAGTATCATAAAAACAAGTATTTTTCTATAAATAATTATTTTTATTAAAAAGTGTATATTATCATATATATGGAATTATTTGGATAAAAATTATATTATTTTTTATGTTAGCATGTTAAATTTTCCAATATTGAATTTTTCATAAATTTCTGAGATAGTTGAATTTATGAGTAAAAAATAAATACAAAAAAAATATATCATCTCAATTATAACATAATAATATCCAAAAAGTGATGAAATAAATACTATAAATGGAATAAGTGACCAAAAATTGATTTAACATTTAAAATAATGTGTTTTTGGAGTTATTTTATTAATTTTACATTCCTTGAACGGATTCTCCAAAACTGATATTTTATTTTATTCTTTTAAAAATAATTATTTTCTGAACATGGCTCAATACCACATCATAAATGGATTTATTTTAAGGATTTTGGTTATTATATTAATAAAAAAAGGAAAATTATTACTTATTTGGAAGAACACATGGGAAAAACCCCATGAAGGTTATTGATTTGAATATTTTATCACATAGAGTCCAAAACATATTTTTAGAAATTAATAATGAATTACCCTCTGTTTTTAAATAAATAACACACAACGTCCTATTTATATTTACTAAAAACCAATTTATAATTAATTAAATCTCTCCAATACTTTTTAAATACATCTCAAGGTGTTACCAAGATCCTATGAATCTCTTATAAAGAATTCAAAATTACCTTCTCAAGATAATGGATTCTCTTACTCGTCCTATTTATTCTAGAAATTTCTATGTATTAAGTATTTTTATTTCCAGTTATTCATGTTGGAATAGGTTTTTACAAATCAATCTATGGTTCTTATGATGAAAAATTAATTAGATAACAGATTTCACTCTGATAAAACCCTTCGATGAACCATTATGTACACCTGTTACGCCACCAAAATTATCCCATAATTTAACATGCATAACATTTGTGATATATATACACATCCCCATTTCTAATAAAAGGTATTAAACTAGATGTTATTACAATTCAAGGAATTAGGGCACTCATTTATATAACCAACACTCCATAATAAATTGTTTAAATGTTTGGGAATATATTCTTATGTTTAATGATCTATGTGTCACAAAAATTAATGTACATGATATGAATAAAATGGGTGGGACAAAAATTAAATAGTCATCCATTATATTGGGTAATATTTTTATCTTATAAAATGAAATTTATGGTTAATTTTTTGTTATACTAAAATCATTTTGTTGTGATTTCATAGAAGATAACCTTGTCTTTTGTTAATGACATCAAATTTTAGGTTGATTCGATATTTATATGATTCCTTGATGTTATCGTCCTATATCATTATTTGATGATCATGTTTATGATCCAAAACCATTTATTTAACCTTTATTTTCCTATAGAATAACATTTATTACATTAACCATGTTATTCTTTAATTATTCCATTTCTAGGATTTATATCGCACCACATTCTTATGTACATCCCCAGGTTATCATTTGTAGTATTATAAGATGAATGTATTTTAATGGTGTGTTATGCAGTTTTAAATAATGAAATGTCTATCTATGTTTCTACATATTATGATATGTTTCTAATTTATTAAAAAATATAGGCCTCTCTATCATATGATATTTTATTATGTGTAAATTAATGAAATAAATTATGAAATGAGATTTATAAAAGATATGGGTTTTCATGCCAAAGGTCTCTATGTCTACAGAAGATCTAGAAACATATCATGATCTACTCACATTTATTTTATAGTCATAATCATTTTAAATTCCATGTTATTACCCTTTCAATATTATATTTTCACTGTATGAATACTCCATACACTTTTAATTTATAATTCTATAAGTACATCCTTACATTACTCATAGAGTCATTAATGTATTTCACTAAATATTGTAATCTTTCATGAGATTTAATTGGGGATAACCCCCTGAATCATTATATACCACTTCTAGATTATGAAATTTTGGTGTTATATTTCTCATGTGAAAGCTAGCCTTGTATTTCATACTAAGTGTATAAATCCCATAAATTTTATGTTTGAATGACCTATCTCTAGCATGATTTTTTTGTACAACCATCAAAAATTTCCCATGATGTTTCCCAAGACTAAATATCCATGTATTTAAACATATGGTGGTAAAGGTAAATAAAATTGATTATCCCACCACCATTATAGTCATATAAAATGTCCCATTATTTAAACCATTACATTTTACCATGAAACCCTTAGTTTTTCCACACTACATCTATTAAGGATGTTCTATATCCTTATTTATCCAAATAACCAACTAATATCTAGATCTTCAGAAGTCCTGGTATATATTAAACTTATTTTATCCTAAGGGAACATCCAATCATTAACATAATTATATAATATCCATTTCCCCCAATATCAAATACTCATCATATTCAATATACACTATTATTAATCTTTCATGAACATTGTTTTATATATATAATCTTTCACCTCGAGAGTGGAAAGATTATCTAGAGTCTATGATCCAAGATTCAAATTGATTAATGATACACTATAGTATAGTCACACTACTATCCTAAGTTGAAAATTCTGAAATTTATATTGCATAAGTTGTTCTCTTATAATTTCACATGTGTTCATGAAAATCATTCATGAGATGCCCTATTAAACCATAGTGCATCGGGCTAGTCCTGGTCGAGTAGAATTTCCACTATTCATCTTCTTCGACTTATCAGATGATCATATTTGACATACCCAATGAGGTGAGAATCCTCGTCCCTCTACACTATTTGATTTTCCAAAAGGTTCTTAAATCTAACTACTCTGAAGGACATCATTGAATATCTTGTTTCTCTTTCCATGGGAGTTATCTATTCCAATTACCATTGTAGAAAATGATTCCGAAAACGATGATAATAAAAATATTACCCAAACATCAACCATTAATGATACCTTTGTTGAATCATTTTGGCTAAGAATCAAATTGAATAAATTCACATGATTTATTAGAAATATTCCTTCTAATAACCTCATGTATAAAATATTTATAATTATGTGCGAAATTTTAATTGATCATTGCTTCTTGGGAATGTCTACATAATCAAACATAAATTATATTGTGGCTTTCATCTTCTAGATGTTTAGTGTTACATTCTGATCGAAATACATATTCAAAAAACTCAACTAATTTCTATCAATCCTATCCCATTCCCCATTCTCCATGGTCTTTAGTTTAAAATTGTTTTACATAAAGTCTTGATTTCACTAAATGAGTTTTTTTCTATATTTGTATTCTCTAGAAAATTATATCCATCCCATCGATCTGGTTGATTTTTGTTGTTATATATTATAAAACCATCACATTTGATATAATAAATACCATTTAGTTGAAAAATGGATGAATATGAATTATTTTCACTAGAGTTTTAACTGATTAAACTATTGATCCTATTAGAACCTCCTTGCACTTTGACTCAAATTATTTATAATTCCACAAATAATTCTATACTAGATGTTCACCCAAAAAAATTCCATAGTGGGGGAAATATGTCACCAAAAAAATCCTTTGAATTTCAATTTTCCAAACATAGAAAAAATTAATACAGCTATATCACCATAATGAATTTTTCACTCATCACTATTTACTGCAACTAAAATAAACATGAAAATTAATGGAAATTAATAAAATATAGTAAATCAAAAAATAATTATGTGGTTCATATTTTCATCCTTCACCTATAATTGAATAATTTCACAATTTTCATTTATTGATAGTAAAAAAATATTAAAATATTTTATATGTAGGTATTCATGTATAATAGTAACTCAAGTAATTATAAAAAAGCTCAAAATATTTGTACCATCCCCTTAATATAATGGGTCTCTGGTGATAATAAAATCACACCGACTTACTAAAGATTTGACAGTCCAATCATGTCACTGTGTATCTTTTTACCCCTATAACAATCCTCCCCTCGACCGTCAATCACTGGTAAAGCAATAGTTCTTCCAACACCACAATATTTTCTTCAAAATACCATACTAAGAGTGATATAAATCTAGAAACTCCATCATCCAGATGATTATAAAAGTCAATACAATTTCAATGATATACTCTCCACACTATATACATTAGAAATCTACAGTTTGGAACAACCTCACTACCTACCACTAAATACCACAAACACTACTTTGATAAAGAAAAATTCATTCTATAGAGTTATTTATTTTTGAGAAATTACTATATATGTTAAAGAGTCTTCATAATCCCATTCTTAATTACTATATATTATGTTCTATAATATTATATCTCTCAGTAAAACCATCCTGGATCTTGATCGCCATTAAATATATACACATTACAGGACAATTCAATCATTTCTAGGACAAACCACTAAAATTAAATTTAGTTATCAATTGAGATAATATTCATATATTGGGATATAAAAAGTTATGAAACAATAGATAAAAATCTCATGACAACACATAATGATGATAAGGAAGTATTGTAGAAAAATAACACCTGAACAAACCTTAAAATATCTAATCATACAATTTACACACCTATCTAACAAGAAAACATAACATTGACTGTTCCTATGACAGAATTCAAGACTCTCTATAGATAGTTCCCCATGTAAAATTTGTTCCCATATATGGTAAAAATAGGAAATTAATAACAAAGTCACAATGTCAATCAACAGACAGTGAATGAATAATAAATTATGTCCAAATAGAAAATGGACCATGCTATATTGTACAAAATACATTATACAATATTCCCAAAATATAATAATTTTACCATCGAGTATTCTAATTTTATTTGGAAAGAAACAATAAAATTAAATTGAATATAAAACTAATTATTATTGGGATTATTAATTTTAATTATATTACCTTCACATCCAAGGATTATGATAGTTTTGAATTTAATATTGGTTTTTAAAACAACAATCTAAAAAATTAATATACAATAATTTTTAATGAATTTAATTATTTAAAACTAATATAATTAACAAAATATAAACTCACTTCCAAAATAAAAAAATTTAAAAAGTTTTAAATAGTGAGTATATCATAGAAATAGTGACAGTGTAGATAGAATTAAGCATGAAGTAGTATTCTCATGAAACATAGTGAGGATAAATCTATCAAGTGAATCAATTAAAAACTAGAATCATTCCATGAGAATATGATAAGAAATTCCAAAAATAAAAAAAATTAGGGTAAAAAATAATTAACATATAAAAATAAACATTTGAACAATATGTAAGGATAAATATTCATAAAAATTAAATAAATATAATTATTAAAACATAATTACTAAACATGAGTAGTATAAATAAATTAAATATATGAAACCAATGTGAACAACTATCTATACGAAATAATTATACTATTATAAAATGTGTTTATAATGTTAAATGAAATAAATTATAACAAATGAATTATTCATCATAAAATATGTCAATAAATATGGAAACAATCTTAGAAAAAATATATAGATTTATATGCATCAATCAATTAAAATACATTCGCAAGTTTGGAACATTATGAATTCACTATTCAAAATAATATATGATAAAAATAAATTCAAATAGGAGAAAAGAAGAAAACCATAATAAGGCATCCAATGGTTTAGTTCATTTTGAACAAAAAAACCCAAATCAACTACATCCTGTGATATGTGAATATACTCTTTCCTTGGATGGACTAACAAAAATACAAGCTTAAAAATTAAAAATAATATTTCAATGAATAAAAACTATGATAGAATAAGAACATCATACCAAATCTCCCAATTATCATGGCCTGGTCTCACCTACGTCGATAATCCTCCAAAACGAATTTGATAATCATCATTACTAAGTCAATAAACATCCTTCCCATGATTTTTTTATGTTATAGATGGATATCATCTATATAACCTTGGAAGGGGGAACTTCATGAACTTTAGTTGATCAAAAAAACATAGGGAGCTCAAATGGTACACTAATAAGAAGAAGAAATATTAAATGGGGATCCATGATCATTGTCAATCCTTTTTTCTCTAGAGATAGAGGATTAACCATTGTAATCAATCTCTATATTATGTCTATTAGAGAATTATAGAACCAAAATAAGAAAAATTATGTGGGAATCTCTATATGAAAAATGGATATCACCCCCCCCCGCCAAATAGAAGATTCATGGATAATAACAGATGCACTATCAATCAATTTTATAAATTTACAAGGACAAAAAATCATGGAAATATATGGATGGAGGAGATATTTTTGAATTATTTTAGATTTGTATAAGGGAACATAAAAATGGGATATATGAAGGTATGTGATAAGTCTTCTATTGGAAACTATGATTCTCTTTAATCATCACTAATGATATGATGACCCGAACAATTATAAATATAATTACCCTTTGGATTAAATTAAATGTAATATGAATTAATATGGTTATAGAAAACACATGAACATTTTTTATGTCCTAACATATTTAAAATATTTTTATGTAGAATTACTGTTAATAACATATCTACTGAAGAGTGACCACTTTCTTATCCTTAATATAGGGTTTTTAAAAATCCAATTGACATAGAAAAAGGAAATGATAGCCTCAACTGGTATTACCATACCCTATGCATCCCATTTATCATAGATTCTAATGGATATAGAATTTAGGGTATTTTACATTACCAATACCAAGCTAAAATCCAACAATATAAGCATGAGTGAAACCATTAATGGGATAGGTTCAAGGTCATTGAGATCATAGAACAAACCATGTTTGTCAATCCATCCCATGAATGTCCCACCATTTAAAACCATAATCATAGGAAAATTACTGGTCTATTAAACTGATAGGTATCAAGACCCTATCAATATTAATGAGTACATTATTTTTTATAGGATAACGAATATATTATTGTTACTTTGTAAATGAGTTTTATGTTGACATAGTAAAACAAAAATTATATTTTTTGTTAATAACGAAATTCAATTAATTAATATATATTTCATTATAATAAATATTATTTTAATTTTATTAAATATATTTTAAATATAAATTATAATAAAATTTTTATTAAGTAAAATGAAACTCTTATATATGTATGAAAAATATTTTTGTCAGAAAAACTAATCATTTCCTAATAAATATCAATTTTACAATAAAAGTTGAAATTCACTTATTTAGAAAACTATTTAAATAAATGTATCATTATTTTTGTAGTGATAACGTCAAAATTATCCAGTGGTCAATTTTTCATAATTTTCTAAGTTAGTCAAATTTTCATAGAAAAATTAAATGTAGCATAAATATACATTGTTCTTTATGAGATAATAATTCCCAAACATTGATTTAATAATTACAATATATGGTATTTAAAACGAAATAAATTCTTTACTATTTTAATAATTTGTTTATATGTTTATTTTATTTAATTTCTAAAGCCGTTATGAATCCTCCAATCCCTGAAATATATTTTCTATGATTTTAAAATCATTTTTAAGAGGGTGACTTGCCTCAAAATAATAAATGGAATTATTTTAATATTTCCAGACCTTGGACTTATAAAATAATAAAATCTACTCCCATTGTTCGTAATCCATGGGAAAAAACATATGTTTGTTTTTTAGTTTTGGATATTTTATTAAGTAGATTACAAAACTAAAATAATAATGACGTCGCCCTCATTTCCTATATAAAACAAACTGATATCCAATTTATATTAAAACAAATTTCATGGATCATGTCCTTAATTTGTATTCCACTATCTATAATCCTTTAAAGTAACCCCCAATCTCTCAGTAATAAACTCCCAATATTTTGGATTCACGCACTCAAGTAACGAGTCATCAATTTCCTCTCCTCCTTTCAATTCAAGAACATTCATTGATATTAGTACTCTTAATTTTATTTTGTAATATTTTCAATCATTTATACTATTTCAAAAAAATTCCAAATTTATTTAACTTTATTCATTGATCATTTATTCTCCCTCATTTTGACGCTTACCAATGATGTTACTCTGCCAAAATTCGGTAAGGGATATTCCACTGTACACCTTTTATCAAGATCTTATTTCATGTAATGTGTATGAAATTCCATTTTATTTTTTTGGGATATATTATTACATATTACCTTAATATCCATTTTATGTATAAATTATTATATCTCACTTTCACTCTCATTAAACCACCCATGATCTTTTATTTACACTTTCTACCATACTAAAATATAGTTATGATGGTTTTCCTTATTCACGTTTCTCCATTAACATATGCATCACATGTCAAATTTTTAAGTTTTTGATATGTTCTTCCTTGTACCTATTACTTATCATTAGATTTCTATTTTATGAGATACCCCCATCTCTTTCATTAACCAATTTTTTTGAATTATTATGTGACGTCGTTACGTTGTTGAAATTTCATGATGATTTTTCAATTCCAAAAACAATTCTGTAGTGAATTCAATACACATTTCCTATTAAAGGTGTTCCCATTTATGAATGATTACTTTTGGATTTGGAATTTACATACCTTCATTACACACTCCATGATAGTGGAATAATTTATGTTGATGAATTTTTCCTTGTTTTATGATCTATGTGGGACAATTAAACATGAGAATTAAATTAATGTGAGGGGTGCACCCAGAGTTATATAGTGCTTCAATGCACTGGGTAGTGTTTAGTATCATGATATATCATGTTGGGATAGGAATTGAACCTAATTCCTATATGTAACATTTTTCACTATGATGTTTTTTAATTTTATCTTGGACTAATATTAATGATGTAGTGAATTAAGTTGTTCCAACATTTCCCATGTTATGGTTATCATGATATTTCAAGCCTTATTATTAAGGTCACTTTTATTCCCCATTGATATGTCAATTTTCTATCATTTATAACCTTATTCCTTGTTTATTGTCTTAGTAGTCTTTATATCACACCCCTTTCATATGTTTTTTCCCTCGTTATCTTGACCATTTTGAAAAAACAATGGAATTTTAGAATCATGTTAAGGATGTTTTAAATAATTTAAATATATTCCATTTTCAAAAAGTTATGTTATATTCCTAGATAATATTGAATATTGAATTATTAATATTTTTGGATGTTTTAAGTGTAATTTTTATATAATAAATCATGAATTAATCTGTAATAAAGTGCAAGGTTGGGGGACAAATATACCTAGGGTATGTGGTTCTCCCGCATATTTACCTAGGGGTAAAAACTCTGACTAGAAGTCCCTGGAATGACATGGGGAAACATAGAACACAAAAAATGTACCTTACTAGGCACCTTTCATGACAATCCTATAGGATATTCTTTTTAAAAATTTTTTTCTCATTATGAACCATTATTATGGGAACAAAAAAAATCCCATAAGAATATATCTTAGGAAGCATATCAAGGATAACATCGATTAAAGCCTAGAAATACATAAGTTAATGAAAAAAATGTAATTTATAATTTATCCCTTTAATGTCATTATATTCCAATTTATTTGTTAAATAGATTAAAATAGTAATCCCTAATTATGCTTTTATTTTATCTGATGGTTGGAAATAAGAGGAATCTGGTAAACAATATATTAAACAGGCAATGTGATAACTTCCTCCAATGGGATTCTCAACCTGATAGGAGCGAGAATGGAAAAATTTATGATGATACTCTCATAGCTAACTCTGGTTTTGAAGTGAAACCAATATCAAGAGGATAACTGTAACCCCCCTAAGAGAGAAAAAATTATAATCTAGAGATTCATTAGACAAAGGTATCATACTTTTGATGGATCAAATGATTCGTTAATTGCAGAACAATGGATCAACTCTATTGAGAATATCTTCTCCATCCATCAGTATTCTGATAAAGAAAAAGTTCTACTGCCCTTTTATCATATGAAGGGAGAAGAAAATCTGTAGAGACCCGATGCTTGACGTACATTGACATTACATTACATTTTCGGAATACTTAGTACATAACAAAAACACACACACACAAGGATCGTAATAGTTTAGTGTCTTAGGAAAATCTGAACGTAATCTTCTAATCGTGGTGAAAGATCTTCAACATCTCCCATAAAGATCTTCCCGCTTTTTTTTACCTAAAACTTTTCTCTATATCCTGGGGAAAAGAAAACATAAAAGGGTGATCTCAAATGCTCAGTAAGGGTAAACAAAAGAAAAATCAATCACATCATATTCATAAGAACATAACTTTTGGAAATCTTAACCTGCAAAAGAGAGAATAATTTCATAACATGGGATAAATCATAGTAGTGAAATGAAATCCCAATAAGCATAACTTAAAACATGAAACTTTGTGGCATACACTCATAATCATAGAGAATCATTTCTTGTTAGTCAAGACTCATTTCCAAGACTATCTTAGTGGACAAAGTCCCTTTCTGAATCGAGTAACCCTCGTTTCAGTCCTGTTTCACTGAACCGGTATAACCAACCATTTCAGCCATGTCTATCTCATGAGATATAAAATATTTACCCAATACATTGGAGGGAGATATAGGTCCCACCCATCTCATAATGATACCATTCTTATGTGTGCCACAAAATCATAAATCATACATCAAAGCATAACCCATGTAATAAAAATGGGATTCTTAAACAACATGACATCATAAAACAATTCATATAAGATAAAGGGATTCATAAAACTATTTCCACCACAACATAATAAAATCCATGTAATAATAGGGATAGAAACAGAACCCTTTATTATCTTAGATGGAAAATAATTTTGATAAAACACTTGAACTTCATTCTTGAGGAAAATATCCTTTCTACTTCAAAAACATTTTCCTTTCCTAACATATCTTACAATTTAAAACTAAAAGAAGTTGATTAAAAATAAACTTGAAAACTTGTAAAGGAAGATTCTTGGAATTAATTTTTTAAAAATCCATTCATGCCGTATAAGTTAAAAAAAACATTGTTCTTGTACTTTTGCCGGAAAAGTCAAAAAAGTACCTCGTACGAAAAATGACAAAAGATTCCTTTCATATCTTTTACTAAAATCTCACCGAAGGGTAAAATTGGATTTAAACAACTGTAGGTGGATGGAAATAATATTACATATTGAGGAAATATGGATGTGGATGATAAAATACACCCCAGTAAATACTAAAGTATAAACAATCTCGGATAAAAATGAGATTGTGATATTTCCCTTACCTTTGGTCCGATTTGTTTCGTATGTGTCCGAACCTCCTGTATAATGATTTAAATAATGTCATTGACTTATTAAAGAATCATATTCATTGTTTTGATATCATATATGGTTCACTTATGACATTATATTACCCGTTCTTTTGTAAATTCCATGTTAAAGAAGCGTTTTGGGTAAAATCGTTTCATTTATCGTAGGTGTTTTGACTTGTTGTTCTTGACATTATTATTACTTATAACATGATTTACTTACTTACAGAATATAAAATATGATTTATATATCATATATATTCAGTATATATATATATATATATAATAGATAGATAAATGAAATGAAAAACACCGTTCATTGAGACGGTAGCCCATACGTACGCATGAACGCTGTTTTCCATTCCTTATTGTCTTGAATGGAAGTAAGTAGATGACATACATATATAAATATATATATATACATAAATCCAGTAGCTTTATAATGTCATATATTTCATTATTATTTCTTATATATACTTTATAATCATTCTTAAATTGTTAACATGGAGAATGAATCTCATCGCGTCGTGGAGACGGTAGTCCGTACGTATGCACGAGCGATGATATCATTTCCATAAATATTGAATTGAATTGGAGTGGATTATACAATATATCAGAATCAATATGATGTTGTAATATCTATGTATAGTTATTCTTTACACCATTATACCCATCCATGTAAGGTGGTGGTGGAAAATAGATTACACCACGGCGTGGAGACGGTATTCCGTACGTACGCACGCGCGGTGATTTCTTTTTCCATAGGATGGATAGATGGTGAAATAGGGTTGTTTCATACTTATAATAACATATCAGTATATGAGTGATACTGATGTTATTACTTCATAATGAAACAACCTAAGAAGAAGAAGTGTAAGAAGAATTAAAGATGAACGAATTGGTAACGGTAATTACCTCTTCTTTGAAGCGCCTCTTTGAGACCTCCTCTTAGGGCACTAAAATTGGTCTTTGAGGAATAACAGAACCTCTAGGATGTTTCTAGGGAAGTTGATAAGAGATTTTGGCAGGGGTTGGACGAGCTTGAGTGCTCAAATTGGTGTGAGGAGGAGGGGGAGGAGGTGTCCTTTTATAAGGGAGGAGAGGGGCACATTAGGAATACCTCAAAATATTATTTTCTATTAATGTAAAAATCGGTTTATAATGGTTCCAAAGGGTCTTATTTCGAAGCTATAGTGGGGATGGATCGAAATCCTATCAACCAATAGGATTTAGACAAATTTAGGGTATTATTTTAACCTTATCAATTAGATTTAACTCTAAGTTAAATAATTTAACTTTTACCGTGTCTTTTTGTTTTCTTTCACTATATGGTTAATACACTTACTATAACATGCCAAAAGAACCCCAAATTGTTTATTATTAATATATATATCCTTATCAAAGTCATTTGGCCGAACCTTAGATTTTTAGGAATAAAATAAAAATTAATAATATAATATTTGATTTAAAAACTATTTTGTGTCAATTTTGACACTATTTGATATATGATTTTTGTGAAAGTCATAACAGAATTATATATTCTAACCAAGTTGATTAAATAAACACTAATATATAATAGTAACCTATAAAATTAGTGGAATTTATAAAAAGTCTCAAATTACATTCATTTGAGCATTTATAACATCAATTATTTTTATATTTCCTTAAAAGGGTAATTACGGCATCATCGTTGTGTCATAAATAAATTAATTTATTTAAAGTCTAAAAATTATAAATAAAATATCATCATGTAGGAAATCTTTTTAGATTTTTAATTAATATTTATAGTCTAATTTATCTTATGTATAACCCCATATTAAAAATGTTTTAGTTATTAAACTTTGATTTTAACTATTTTAACTATTCATTAAATAAAATAATATTAAATGTCATAATCTAATCCAAGTAGACCTAAATGGTCATATTATATTCATAAGGTTGTTTTTGGTCGAATTAAACTTATCCAATAGAATTAGGACATGTGTTAGGGTAATAGTAATATCATATTTACCCTTAGTTACCCTATTTACTATTAACCGTGGTAAAAAAAGTAAAAAGTTACTATTCACCAAAAATTATTTTCATCTCATTGAACCACATTTTAGTCCTTGATATTAACTGTGTCTATCAGATTTTAGAAATTCCATTGACAGAAGCGGTAAAATTAAGTTTTATGCAAAATTCAGTTTTTAACCTACCACTTAGTGGTTTCACTATTCATCAAAAATTGAAAGTTTTCAGAAAAATACCAAAATTTCATCCTAAGCTATATTTCTTATTCCGAATTCAAAAAATGAAGTCTATTTTACCAAATTCATAACATAGAAGTTGCATTAATTAATTTTATAATTAAATCCCGCTGTTAAAACAAATAGTGTGTTTTTAAGAAACAATATCTATCAAAAGATTGACACTTGTTTATGTCTGGTTTAAATGTGAAAATACATCCAATGAACAACATTGTATTAAATAGTAAAAATATATTCTAAATATACTTTAAAACAACTCAAATTAATAATTTATCACTATTAATTATTTTGATTAAAAAAGTTGTTTTTAATTATAATTTAGTAATTTTCACTATTCATCAGAATATGAAAGTTATCCGAAAAGTACCAAAATTTCACCTTAGGCTAAATTCGATACTTCGAATCCAAAAATGAAGTCCATTTTGAGAGCTAAAATTTATAAAATTTTAAAAGGTGGTAATTACTATTCATAACGGCTAGTTATAATAATATTTTAATAGCATATCGTTGTTTAGTGAAACTCGATATTGCGTACTACACACGCTATCGAGGAAGGTCGCAATTGCGTGTAATGCAACGCAAGTCAAAGATGCGTGTTGTGCAAGATCCTTTTGGTGTTGCATACAACACAATACATTAATAAAATTAAAAAGAATATTTTTCATAAAATCTCGGGCTGTTACATTCTACCCCCCTTAAAATGAATTTCGCCCTCGAAATTCGTCGGGGTTATAAATGGTTTACTATTAGAAAGTTTATTTAATAGAAACCCACATCGTAAAAAGGAATATCAAAACCAATATTTAAAAACAAAAGTATGAAATGTAACGGTTACCCAAATAAACTAATCACTGGGTTTCCACATAGGTGAAAATATGGATATGGAAGAGAAATCTAACCATCATGTTCTGATGGAGAGTGGTAGAGAACATGGCTATGGAAATTCCAGTAATCACAAAGCCATAAATTTTTGACGATCTAAGGTACCATCTGATTCATCAGATATAAGATCACTAGGACAACAGTTTTGGTTTTCAAGATCACTTCCCTAAAGTTAAAGAATTTGAATTAGAATAAATACTTAATTTATGTTGGTACAACCTCACTGTTGTTCATGCCTTTAACAATTTCCACTTCATCTCTTAAATAAATGAAGTTTAATTTGTTATTCGTGAAGTGTTAGCAGATCATGTTATAGAATGACGGGTCATTCCATCTGTCCCAAAAGGTTAGAAAAATTTATATACATAAGTCGATCTATAGTGGGATTAATCATATATGGTTCCTAAAATGGGCTTATACTTCATATATCATACTACTTAATATAATAAAACTAGTTTCTACTAAACAGGGACATCCTGTAGGCCAGTGGTAGGCGATAAAGGCCAGTTGCACTTCGGTTGTGGGTTCGATTCCCACAGCCTTGTCCGACGCGATGGGCTGTCGCCCGTTCTGCAGGTTGTCCTTTTTCTAAAACTATATTACTATAACATCCCATCAATAATATTGAAAAAAAACTTCTATCCTTAAACAATACTAACTTATGTCCAACATAATCCTTTCCAATCTTTAGGCTTATCCATAATACTACAGTCCACTCTCATAGTGAAAACGATTACCAGAGATTTAATACCATTGTTGATCCCCATATATCATAAGATATGTTTTGTTGGTCACATTCCAAAAATTCAAAGGCCTTAATCATGTATTCTCTTTAATAGCGATCGAACCTTAGTGAAAACATGAATGCAGTTAAAATTTAACACTTTCCACATACCCAAAATCCTCAGAATTCTATATACTCAATCCATGATATCACTTAGTCCTTATATCAATCATGAGCTCATGAATACTGTCAAATATTTAATTTTCTCATTTTCCCTTCATTATGCGCATATCATTCTTTTTCCGAAAATATCTCAATCACTTTCCATGGTTACTGGTACCATAAAATTATTGAAAACCACAATAGACCAATACATAAATATTCCAATACTTTATGATACAACATTATTTTGGAATCCCATTACATAAACACTTAATCATTCCACCACATCGTTATCATATTCAACATCGCCAATAGTGATCGCATGTGACTTCCCTTTGTCCTTTGCCTTCAGTGGTTTCTCATGTTGATCATCACTAACCCTTGGATTAGGGAATTTATTAGCATAATGCCCCATTTCCTTGCACTTGAAGCATTGAAGTGTTGGTGGTGCGTTCTCTGCAGTGTTTTCTTTATTCACATCATTAGAAACCCTTTTTCCATTACTTCGACACTCAGCTGCTCGATGACCTTCTTTTCCACACTTAAAACATTTTCTAGTCCCTTTAAGACAATCTCCACCATGCTTCTTTCCACAATTTGTGCATAAGGAAACATTCATCTTCTTTTCACCATTATTCTGATATTTCTCTTTGAACTCCATCATTCGTTTCTTGTCAAAACCATGAGATGGATATGTAACACCAACTTCCATTTCTACCTTGATAGCACAACGCACAATTTCTTCATAGCTACTGAAGTATTTTATAGCTAATTCCCTTCGAAGACTTGGTTTTAAGCCACTGAAAAATTGATCAACTTTACTTTCAGGTTGGGTGATAATGCCAGATACATACCTTGCAAGTCTTGTAAAATTCCCTTCGTATGTACCAACAGATTCATCATCCTTTTGCTTTAGTTCAAGAAACTCCTTCTCCATCTTTGTTCGAAGAATACGAGGGAAGTACTTACTGAAAAACAAGTTCTTGAACTCGTCCCATTCCATGGACTCAATTTCATCTCTTGGCCTCGTATTCTTGATAAGATTCCACCATTGATCAGCTTCACCTTCCAAACGATATACTGATAAGATGACTTTATCATGTTCAGAACATTGAAGAACTGAAAATATATTTTCAGTGGTACTGATCCATTGTTCAGCAATAAGTGGATCATAAGTCCCACTGAAAGAAGGTGGACGTTGCCTCATGAAGGACTCAATAGAATATTGTTCCCTTCTCTGCTCATTTGGAAGTCCAGAATGATTCATAGCTTGTGTAAGTATAGCAATAAGATTTTGCACTCCATCTCGCATAACATTTGTTTGTTCAGGAGGACAATCATTGCATTGTCCATTGCATTGATCAACACGGTTCCTTCGGGTTCCATCCATCGTCTAAAACCCAAAAAAGAATAGTGTGAGAGGCAAAAATCATGCTAGGGAAAACAACATAATAAAGGGGTAGTACCTTCAATATCTAACATCTTAGGTTTAATTCTATGA
Organism: Viscum album; assembly: GCA_963277665.1. NCBI lineage: Eukaryota > Viridiplantae > Streptophyta > Magnoliopsida > Santalales > Viscaceae > Viscum > Viscum album. Next base: position 445,137,755 of record OY728157.1, on the reverse strand, counting down.
TCGTCAGCGTTGTTCTATTACTATAACCTATACGTATACATAACCATAGGGACATCCCTAGACATACCGTAGAAATATCTCTAGGGATCTCACTAACGTTTTCACATCCTAGTTTCCAAAGGTTGACTAAACCTTTCTTCTGATACCAACTGTAGAGACCTGAAGCTTGACGTACATTGACATTACATTACATTTGCGGAATACTTAGTACATAACAAAAACACACACACACAAGGATCGCAATAGTTTAGTGTCTTTGAAAACTCAGAATGTAATCTTCTAATTGTGGTGAAAGATCTTCAATATCTCCCATAAAGATCTTCCCCCTTTTTTTTACCTAAAAATTTTCTCTATATCCTGGGGAAAAGAAAACATAAAAGGGTGAGCTCAAATGATCAGTAAGGGTAAACAAAAGAAAAATCAATCACATCATATTCATAAGAACATAACTTTTGGAAATCTTAACCTGCAAAAGAGAGCATAATTTCATAACATGGGATAAATCATAGTAGTGAAATGAAATCCCAATAAGCAAAACATAAAACATGAAACTTTTTGGAATACACACATAATCATGGAGAATCATTTCTTGTTAGTCAAGACTCATTTCCAAGACTATCTTAGTGGACAAAGTCCCTTTCTGAATCGAGTAACCCTCGTTTCAGTCCTGTTTCACTGAACCGGTATAACCTACCATTTCAGCCATGTCTATCTCATGAGATACAAAATCTTTACCCAATGCATTGGAAATAGATATAGGTCCCACCCATCTCATAATGATACCATTCTTATGTGTGCCACAAAATCATAAATCATACATCATAGCATAACCCATGTAATAAAAATGGGATTCTTAAACAACATGACATCATAAAACAATTCATATAAGATAAAGGGATTCATAAAAATATTTCCATCACAACATAATAAAATACATGTAATAATAGGGATAGAAACAGAACGCTTTATTATCTTAGATGGAAAATAATTTTTATAAAACACTTGAACATCATTCTTGAGGAAAATATCCTTTCTACTTCAAAAACATTTTCCTTTCTTAACATTTCTTACAATTTAAAACTAAAAGAAGTTGATTAAAAATAAACTTGAAAACTATTAAAGTAAGCTTCTTGGAAATAATGTTTTAAAAATCCATTCATGCCGTATAAGTTAAAAAAACATTCTTCTTGTACTTTTGTCGGAAAAGTCAAAAAAGTACCTCGTACGAAAAATGACAAAAGATTCCTTTCATATCTTTTACTAAAATCTCACCGAAGGGTAAAATTGGATTTATACAATTGTAGGTGGATGGAAATAATATTACATATTGAGGAAATATGGATGTGGATTATAAAATACACCCCAGTAAATACTAAAGTATAAACAATCTCGGATAAAAATGAGATTGTGATATTTCCCTTACCTTAGGTCCGATTTGCTTCGTATGTGTCCGAACCTCCTGTATAATGATTTAAATAATGTCATTGACTTATTACAGAATCATATTCATTGTTATGATATCATATATGGTTCACTTATGACATTATATTACCCGTTCTTTTGTAAATTCCATGTTAAAGAAGCGTTTTGGGTAAAATCGTTTCATTTATCGAAGGTGTTTTGACTTGTTGTTCTTGACATTATTATTACTTATATCATGATTTACTTAATTACATAATATAAAATATGATTTATATATCATATATATTCATTATATATATATATATATAATAGATAGATAAATGAAATGAAAAACACCGTTCATTGAGACGGTAGTCTGTACGTACGCATGAACGCTGTTTTCCTTTCCTTATTGTCTGGAATGGAAGTAAGTAGATGACATATATATATATATACATAAATCCAGTAGCTTTATAATTTAATATATTTCATTATTATTTCTTATATATACTTTATAATCATTCTTAAATGGTTAACATGGAGAATGAATCTCATCGCGTCATGGAGACGGTAGTCCGTACGTACGCACGAGCGATGATATCATTTCCATAAATATTGAATTGAATTGGAGTGGATTATAAAATATATCAGAATCAATATGATGTTGTAATATCTATGTATTGTTATTCTTTACACCATTATACCCATCCATGTAAGGTGGTCGTGGAAAATAGATTACACAACGGCGTGGAGACGGTATTCCGTACGTACGCACGCGCGGTGATTTCTTTTTCCGTAGGATGAATAGATGGTGAAATAGGGTTGTTTCATACTTATAATAATATATCAGTATATTAGTGATACTGATGTTATTACTTCATAATGAAACAACCTAAGAAGAAGAAGTTTAAGAAGAAATAAAGATGAAAGAATTGGTAACGGTAATTGCCTCTTCTTTGAAGCGCCTCTTTGAGACCTCCTCTTAGGGCACTAAAATTGGTCGTTGAGGAAGACCAGAACCTATAGGATGTTTCTAGGGAAGTGGAGAAGAGATTTTGTCAGGGGTCGGCTGAGCTTGAGTGCTCAAATTGGTGTGAGGAGGAGGGGGAGGAGGTGTCCTTTTATAAGGGAGGAGAGGGGCACATTAGGAATTCCTCAAAATATTATTTTATATTAATGTCAAAATCGTTTTATAATGGTTCAAAAGGGTCTTATTTCGAAGATAAAGTGGGGATGGGTCTAAATCCTATCAACCAATAGGATTTAGACAAGTTTAGGGTATTATTTTAACCATATCAATTAGATTTAACTCTAAGTTAAATAATTTAACTTTTACCGTGTCTTTTTGTTTTCTTTCACTATATGGTTAATAAACTTACTATAACATGCCAAAAGAACCCCAAATTGTTTTTTATTAATATATATATCCTTATCTAAGTCTTTTGGCCGAACCTTAGATTTTTAGGAATAAAATAACAATTAATAATATAATATTTGATTTAAAAACTATTTTGTGTCAATTTTGACACTATTTGATATATGATTTTTGTGAAAGTCATAACAGAATTATATTTTCTAACCAAGTTGATTAAAGCAACACTAATATATCATAGTAACCTAGAAAATTAGTGTAATTTATAAAAATTCTTAAATTACATTCATTTGAGAATTTATAACTTCAATTATGTTAATATTTCCTTAAAAGGGTAATTACTGCATCATCGTTGTGTCATAAATAAATTAATTTATTTAAAGTATAAAAAATATAAATAAAATATCATCATGTAGGAAATCTTTTTAGATGTTTAATGAATATTTATAGTCTAATTTATCTTATGTATAACCCCATATTAAAAATGTTTTAGTTATTAAACATTGATTTTAACTATTTTAACTATTCATTAAATAAAATAATATTAAATGTCATAATCTAATCCAAGTGGACCTAAATGGTCATATTATATTCATAAGGTTGTTTTTGGTCGAATTACACTTATCCAATATAATTAGGACATGTTTTAGAGTAATAGTAATATCATATTTACCCTTAGTTACCCTATTTACTATTAACCGTGGTAAAAAAAGTAAAAAGTTACTATTCACCAAAAATTATTTTCATCTCATTGAACCAAATTTTAGTCCTGGATATTAACCGTGTCTGTCGGATTTTCTAAATTCCATTCACAGAAGCGGAAAAATTATGTTTTATGCAAAATTCAGTTTTTAACCTACTACTTAGTGGTTTCACTATTCATCAAAAATTGAAAGTTTTCAGAAAAATACCAAAATTTCATCCTAAGCGATATTTCATATTCCGAATTCAAAAAATGAAGTCTATTTTACCAAATTCATAACATAGAAGTTGCATTAATTAATTTTATAATTAAATCCCGCTGTTAAAACAAATAGTGTGTTTTTAAGAAACAATATCTATCAAAAGATTGACACTTGTTTATGTCTGGTTTAAATGTGAAATTACATCCAATGACCAACATTGTATTAAATTGTAAAAATATATTCTAAATATACTTTAAAACAACTCAAATTAATAATTTATCACTATTAATTATTTTTATTAAAAAAGTTGTTTTTAATTATAATTTGGTAATTTTCACTATTCATCAGAATATGAAAGTTATCCGAAAAGTACCAAAATTTCACCTTCGGCTAAATTCGATACTCCGAATCCAAAAACGAAGTCCATTTTGAGAGATAAAATTTCTAAAATTTTAAAAGGTGGTTATTACTATTCATAACGGCTAGTTATAATAATATTTTAATAGCATATCATTGTTTAGTGAAACTCGATATTGCGTACTACACACACTATCGAGGAAGGTCGCGATTGCGTGTAATGCAACGCAAGTCAAAGATGCGTGTTGTGCAAGCTCCTTTTGGTGTTGCGTACAAAACAAGACATTAATAAAATTAAAAAGAATATTTTTCATAAAATCTCGGGCTGTTACAAAATCCGTGGGTTAAGTTGATCCAAATTAGAAATCAAAAGTAAAAGATCGAAGTGATGTAGTCGAAGGAATTTACAGAATTTTTTTTATAAATATATTACCTGCACCCTTAGAACTGGAAAAGAAAATGTATTTTCCAACCCACAAAAAATAATGAGGAATAAATTTTGGATTTCATGGAAAACATTACAAGTCATCAATGATAAACCTTCGAATTTTTTTACCCCTGAATGGAAGGTTTACTGAATCATTCGTGGGCTAAAAACAGTCCTATGAAAATCCTTGTAAATCCATTACATTTATAGCTATGAGGGAATTGTTTGATTCTCCTTTAAAGTCCAAATGTACATCCGTGAATCATAGGTGTGTCATGGGATATTAATTACAATGTGTAGTGTAATTAAATAAATCCAATAGAGAAATATAAAAATTACAATAAATTTCAGAATCACATTTTCAAAGGTGTGGAATCAAGAACCCTAGAAATTTCATAATAGGGATAAAGAAATGATTTTGGAGTGGGAAGAATGGGAACATAGCTAAGAATTTTTTATTAGAGAAATAAACTAATTAGAGAGAGTAAAGGAATTCTCTAATCTACCCTGATTTGATTGTTCAATGATTTAACTACAAGAAACCATGGCACTTTTCAAACCAATTCCCTAAGCCTAGGGTTTTCAGAGACTACGAGGAACCTCAAATGTTATATGGGTGATCATTTTCCATAATAGCTACAAAGGTGGATCTAGAAAATTAATTTGTTATAGGTATAATATTAGATCATTCAATAATATAGAAAATACTTTTTTATTCTAGTTCTATGCATTCCTTCATTTCATGACTGGTTAGTATAACTATCCAAACAACACCAAATATCAGGTAAGTAGAGTTTTTGTGAAAATTAAAAAAGGGGAAATTGTTTAATCCAAAGTATATAAATCAAACCCTATAAACATTTGTTTGATGAGCTTCCCATCAAACCTTTACATGCTCCATTTGGTGGAATTTGATACAATTCTATCCATGGATTAGCTTTCCGTGTATAAAGTCAACATATATTTCAGGGACAATGAAACCACTGTTCTTATCTAAAATCACCCTGTAATTCAATATATGTTCAAGGAGGGGGTGAATCTTCATTATCATTAAAATATCATTAATGGATATTATTTCTCAAAAAGAATGTGTATCTGGCTCAAATGTTTGAGTCTAATGAAATAATCATCTTTCAAGACATCTCAATTATGAGGGGAAATGATAATGTGTTTCCAAATGAATTTTACGGCCATCCCCTCAACCAAGTGGTTGAATTTTTTATCTCTCGTATATGTGGGTCATTATCATTATGCAATTAGATATATATAATCGTTGTTCTAGAATGTGAGGAGGAAAATAAAAAACTAAATGTGAATCTAGATTAAGGGTTCATATTCCCAAGTGCTTCACCATGGGGTGCACCAGTCCTCTTCATCAAGAATAAGGACTGGTCAATGCTCCTTTTCATTGATTATCATGATATTAACAAGATCATCATAAATAAAAAGTATCCTATACATTGGATTGATGTCTTGTTTGATTTTTTATGTCACGAAAAATACTTATCCAAGGTGGATCATTGGTAGGGATTTTGTCAAATAATGTTAAATAAAAAAGATATCCACAATACCAACATTTTTTCATTGTACATACACTAAGAATTCATAGTTATTCAATTCATAATCACTAATTCTCCAAAAAGCTTCATGGAAATGATGAATAGAGTCTTTTTATATTACCTAATAAAATTGGTTTTCATTATAGATGATATTCTGATATACTCTAAAAGTAAGGAGGACTATTAGATACATCTATGAACCATGATAAATGCCTTATAAACACAAATGATTTATTCCCTAAATAGAAAATGTGAGTTTTTTTTGAAGGAATTCCCTTTACTGGGGTATATCATCACACGAAATGGAACATATATGAACCCTTCCATGATGGAATCTATGAAAGGATTGACAATGCCAAAATCATTGACACATATCCATTTTTTCCATGTTCTTGTTGGGAATTTTTGAAGATTTGTGGGAAATTTATCGTGATTTTCAAACCCTATTACAAAGATAAATCAGAAGAGGGTGATGTTATTTGGGACTCAATAATGAGAGGAAATGTTTTAGGAGACAAAAAAGTATTATCACTAAACCTTTTCTCACACTATTGATATGTGGGGAATTCTGTTTTGTATTTAATGATTATTTAATGGATGGATTATGTTCTGTATTAATGAAAATTGCAGAATGAAATCCTATAACCTATGTTAGACGAAAATTCCTGGGCGGAAAATCCAACAAATTATCTTGAGAAGGAATCTATGATATTTTAATTGAAAATATGGATCTTTATTAAGAGAATTATGAGATATATACTGATAAAAAGATCCTCAGATATATATTATCACAAAAAAAAATTAAAATTATTTAGTGAAGATGCTTAAATATCATCAATAATTACAACTTATAAAACCAATACCATCATAGTATTGAAAATAATGTGTATAATTCTCAATGTAGAAAAGATCATGCATCTTTATAAATTATTTTAATTAAGAAGGATCCAATATTTTTTTATCTAAAATGGATGTAAATGTGAATAATTAATGATACAACATCATCAATCCTCTCTCTAAAAATTTCTCAACTATACCTCATAGAGAAAATAAAGTATGATCAAAGAAAAAATTTAGAAATATAGAACAAGGTAGAATCCATGAGAAATGGGAATCCTTAGAGATAAAAATTGATGAATATGGAATTTTAATATTTTAGCCAAGAATATTTTTTCCAACAAATTTGGAGTTGATGAATGAACTTTTGGATGATGCACATAGTTCAACATTATCCATTCACCAAGGTATCACCAAATGTATCAAGATCACTATGAGCACTAATTGTGGGACAATATGAAGATGTATATCACTAAATATATATCAATATTCTTGCTATGATTTAATCTGATGGATTAAAGGTAACAATCTTAGGGGATGATGCAATCATTACCCATATCAGCATGTAAATGTTAGAGCATCACCATGGAATTTTTCACCAGACATCCAAAGACATCAAGGGGAGAAAATTCTATATGGGTTGTTGTGGAATGTATTACAAATAAATATCAAATTATCACAATTTCAGTGGATTTCTCAAAAGATAATATTTAATGGGAATACATCATAGAATTAGTAAGGATGCACAGATTATTTCTATTGATTGTATCGAATAGAGATCGGGCATTCACCTCAATATTTTGGAAAAGTATACAACGTTATCTAAACACTGAGCTAATCATTATTACATACTATATTCCTCAAACGAGTGGACTACATGAGAAGGCTATTTAGACACTAGAATAAATGTTGAGAGAATATTCTATGGAATTAAAATGTGGACCGAACCATCTACTAACTCTAGTCGACTTCTCATACAAACAAAACATCCACAGAAGAATACAAAGGGATCCCTGTAGATTCCATTATGTGAAGAGGTACAAAACACATTCATGTTGGGATGATGTTTGAGAATAAATAATTTTAGGCCCCCAAATGTTTGGGGGAAGGGTGGAGAAGGTTATGTGTATTCAGAAACACATCAAAACATGTCAGAGTCTTTAGAAGAGCTATGTTTAAAATCATCGATGAGACCAAGATTTTGTTGTTGTAGACATGGTATTCCTATACATATCACCATGGAAGAATGTTATGATATTTGGAATGAAGGGAACTCTGAATCCATGATACATCATCCCCTTTGAGATCCTTGATTGTATCAGAGGAGTGTCCTAATTCCTTTAACACCCACCATGAATATCTAAAGTACATGACGTATTCCAAGTATCCCTCTTGATAACGTACATACTAGTTATCCCACATGCACTCTATCCAGATGGGGTACCATTAGTGAATTAAATATTTTTGTGCGGAAGATTCGGTGAAGATCTTAGATTGTGGAGACATAGTTTTATAGAATAAGATAATGTAGTTGGTCAATGTTTTATTGAGAAACTAGAATTTTGAATAAGAAATGTGGTAACCATAGTAGGTAATGAAACAAACATTCCCTCACCTGTTTTGATGATGGCAAAGAAACTTTCGTGGAAAACATTTCTTAAGTATGGAAGATTGTAATGACACAAACTATTATAAAAAAAATTCCCATTTTTTTAATTAATTATCTTGTTATGTGATGTGGTTGTAGAAAAAACATTCACTTATCTATATTTCATTATATCCAATTAGATTTAAAATAAAATTTTATTATCATTTCCATTAATAATTGAGTCGTTGAATAGTCACAAGATTATTAATAGAAATATAGGGTCTTAAAAAAATCCAATTTACCTAGAAAAATAAGTTATGTCCTCAACTAGTAGGATCAAACCCTATAAAGCCCATTTTTTTAGAGATTTGGATCGATATAGAATTTTTGAGCTCTTACCTTGACCAAGTACAAGCTAAGATTCAAGAACATATTCATAAGTGAATCCGTTTGTGGGAAAAGATAAAGATCATCGACGTAAGGACCCAAACCATGTATTTAGATATAACCCATGGAAGTCCCACCTTATTGCACATTACTCACTGGGAAATTTCTGGGATATTAATGGGATTTGAATCAAGACCCATTCAATTTGAATATGTATATTATTTTTTATATAAGGATGAAAATATGATTTGTACATTTTAAATGATATTTATGTTGATACAATAAAGCAAAAAATTATTATTTTTAATTAATTTTAAAATTAATTTAACAAATTTATGAATTAATATATTTTCGAACTAAAAAATATTTTAATATTATTTAATAATATTTATCAAATATAAATGATCATATAATTTTTATGATGTCAAAAGTGATTTTGATAAGGGTTCGAAAAGTGTTAATGTCAAAAAACAAAACAATTCTTAATAAATGTCGATTTTATTTTAAAAGTTAAAATCTAAATAATTAGAAAAAAATTTAGATAAAAATAATATTATTTTTTGAATCATAACATATAAATTATCCAATAGTGAATTTTTCATAATTTTTTTAGAGTGTCGGATTTTTGAGTAAAAATTAAATATCATATAAAAATACATTGTGTTTTATGGCATCATAATGCAAAAAGGGTGATGTAATAATTACCATAAATGAGATACATAACAAACTTAATATTTGAAGTTTAAAATAACATTATTTTAAGTTTATTTTTTTTATTTCGTTAAGCCATTATGAAACCTCCAAAACCTATAATATATTTTTAAGATTTTGAAATCATTTCTTTAAGAGTATGACTGACCTCCACATTAGAAAGAGAATTATTTTAATAATTTTGGTCCTTGGACTTATAAAATAATAAAAACCACTCCCATTAGGATAAATCCTTGGAAAAAACAATGGTATGGTTTGTAGTCTTTGATATTTTATTATGTAGTGTCTAAAACCTAAATAATAATGAAATCCCACTAAATTACTATATAATCCCACTAAAGATCACATTTATCCTCACTAAAAGTCCTTTTATCATATCCATACACGTCCCTTTACTATATATAGTCCTCCCAAGGATCATTCAACTCTCAAGAACCCATTCAATATTTTTGAGTCACACACTCAAGTATGGGATCCTCATCGTTCTCTCTTCCATTCCATTCTAGCACATTCATTGAAATTAGTTTTCATAACGTCAAATTTATAAATTTTAGTTAATTTATAATCATTTTTTACTATCCAAATGATTTTTTATTATTGATATATCATTTATACAATCTCATTTTTAACCATACATAATTTGTTACGATGTGAAAATTGTCGAAGGGATCTTTCACTCTCCTCTTTTTTTCAAGCATTTATTTTATGTTATGTATATTAAATTTAATTTTATTATATTGGTATATGTTCTTCCATGTTCACTTACATTCTATATAATGTAAAAATTATTTGACACCCCCATCACTCTCACTATTCATCCCATCATTCTTTAGGTACACCCGTTACCATGACAGCATATAGTAATCATTCATTTCAATATTCAAGTTTTTTCATTAAAATAGGACTTTAAAGTATAATTTATAATGTTAGAATATGTTATTCAATTTCAATATTACTTCCCATTATATTTCAATATGATGACTTTCCCTCTTCTCGCTCATCATCGACTTTTTATGAATCTTTACTTGGTGCTATTATTATGCAAAATTCCACCACAATTTTTCCCTGCCACAATAATTGTGTTTTGAATACCATACCAATTTACTATCATGTTTGTTCACATTTATGCACATGTAATTTTTTATTGTGGACTTACATATATTTATCCACACTATTTTATGAAGTAATAAATTGTGATTATGAATGAATCCATGTTGTATAATCTATGTGACACAGTTAAAAATGAGAATAAAATAAATGTGAAAAGTGAGACCATAATTATACACCACACTAATGAATTGGTTAATGTTATGTATCATAATACATCATGATAGGATAGGGTGTTAATCTGATTCATTTATAGGGCTTTTTCTACCCTGATATCTTGGCAGTTTAGCCTTGAACTATGTTTATGATGCATTGTCTTATGTTATTTCCACAACTCCCATTTTATCGTTATCATGCTATATCATGTCATATTATTCATGTTCCTTTTATTCCCCATTGATATGTTTATTTTGTAACTTGTATCACCTTATTCCATGTTTATTATATTTGGACCATGTTACTTATTTTATGGGAATAGTGTTTGGGTTGTATTTGGTGTCAATCCGCCCTAGGTTGAACTATGAGTTTGCAAGATAAGTGATATTGCGTTATAGGGTAATGGTATTGCATAAGGTGGGATTGTTTGAAAATGTTTTACAAATATTTATGGTCAAAAACCAGAGGATGAATCTAGCATCTCAAAGGGTTGTTTTCAAGAATCAACTCTTCATAAATGTGGTAAAGACATGGGTTTTACAAACACTTGGTTTTACAAAGGTTTGTTCTCCATGATCACAAAAAGATTAAAGTGTTCTCAATGATAGTGATAGTTAGATCATTGGGATTACAAGGTGTTTTGATGGAGATTTGGTTACAACGAAAAATCCCATGGGAGATTCATGAATGAAAGAGATCTGTGAAGATGTTTTTAAAAGATATAAAAAATGTGCTCGAGGTATTGGATCATCATGAAAAGCTGTGCCTACAAATATAAGGATACCCCCACTTCATTACAAATGAATATAATCAATGAAAGTATATAATATCTTGGTGTTCATAAAGTTAGGTAAATCTACCAATTTTTACATCTACGTAATCTTGAGCATCCAAAAAATTATAGCTTGGTATTGATTGATGCCAATTATTGTAATTATTGAGTGCTTTCTGATGATGGGGTATTCAGTGATGGATCAGTGAGCTTTATAAAGGAATTCTGTTTTATAAAGGTATTTTTCTTCACAAAAGAGTGAAATTTGGGAAGGAGAATCATGAAATGAATTTATTTAAAATAAATTTTCAATGAATTTTTCTTTAAAAGTGAATCAACTCATGTCTACATTGAAAAAATATTCATGTTACAATCATGATAAAATACATGAATGCAAATATACTGAAGCTAAATTCAAGTCAATAAACAACTTAAGACCTTACCCACAAGGTAGTAAGATTGGGGAGTGGAGGGATGTGTTTCAATGGATGTAGTGTGCTATCCCAGAAATGATATAAAGGAAGTGTTTCTGGAATATAGTGACTGTGTCTAAACATCATTATTCCAAATGTAGTGATGATTAGGGAAATTTGGTATGAGTGGAAAACTATTATTGTATTATCCTTTGACTAGACCATAGTGTTTAACCATGTAAAATTTTTTTTCACCTCCCTGGATTTGAATATTTAATTGCTATATGATTCCATCAGACATGTTTAACAAGTTCCTAACAGTGTGGTATTAAGATATATTATTTTAAAAGAAACAATTGACACCATGATTCATCCCTCCACTCTTAGGGTGCTCTGGGGTCAACCAAGTGGTATCAGAGCCAAGGTTCACCAATGCTTGATTATTTATAGTAAATATATTCCCATTTAATGATTTTCATGTATTTCATGTGTAATCGATAATGAAATTTTTTTATCAATATTCTTTTATCCTAGAGAATATGTATATGTCCACTAAGTCCATAAAGAACTAGAATAATATAGGAAAGAGAATGTTCATAAAGACCCACTTATCTGATTAAGTGGTATTATCTAGTTCTATATTCCCTTTTGAAAGTGAAGTGATATTATGATTGTAATATGAATAGAAATTTATTGAGGGTTCCTTCAAGGAAAAGGAGAATTTTTTATCCTCAGGTAAATCGAAATATTCTAGTATCATCAGGTATTGGTTGGATCCTTTGAAAGCTATCCTAAAAATAAATATCCTACCACAAGTGGTGATGATGATAAATATACATCCTCAAAAAAATATTTAGTTGAAATATTAATAGAAAATTTTCATGATATAACTTAATAAAGATAATCCTTTATTTATGGATTCAATCAATGCATGTAGGGACATATCACACAGTTTGAAGGAAAATATGATTCTTTGAAAAAGAGTTTGAAAGGAAAAAATATTGAATGACTAAAGCTCTCTAGACTGTTTGGAACCTTTGATGAAAAAATATGGAACTTGAAATAACATCCACGATATTATTTAATGATGTTGGAGATAAATAGAGAGCCAACAACTCTTAAAGAAAATATCCATGATCATGAAGATAAATTGATAAATAGAACTGATGGTCATGGTTTAAAATTGGAAGAAATATCCAAAACATCATGGAAGTAGACACTTTTATTCAGAATAAAGATAAGATACCTAACGAAAAAAAATTAGGATGAATAATTCCTAAAAATAAAAGATGATAATTATTAAATATCATAAAATCAGCCTCAATATGAAATGTCTATATTTGGATGCTTAGTTGTACAATTTTATGAATTCCAATATTGAGACATAAAAGATGATTGAAATAGTTTGTTCAGATAATCAATGTTCACTTGTTGATTGTAAAGCTAAAATTAATCTAAATTGTGATAATAAACTCATGAAAGATGGTGATTATCTATCTCAAATAGCTGAGAAGAAATATATACCATCCTTACTAACCTGTATTAATTCCTCTAAACCTTTTATCATGAAGGGTTGAAGTTGCAAGACCAATATTGAACTAGTATGGATGAAGATGGGATATAAGAAACCTACCATTATGAGTAGGGTGTATAATAAGATATGAATAGAAGAAAATTTCAAACAAAGAGGACAAAAATTTATGACTAAAAACTCACTAACATATATAGAATATATAATGAAATCAATGTTTTTTGGTCATTTTTGTGGCTACAATATATTTGGGAATTGTGCATTAAATTGTTGGTACAATCCTCCAAATGCATGATAAAAAAGAAATCTTATCTCAATATGGAAAAATCCATAGAAGAATAATATAAATCCACATGTCTAAAAGCATATGTATACTGAAAATAGATTTGGAATTATTCAGAATATGTTTGATGAACAAAATGGAAGGGGTCACAAGGATAGAACATGATAATAACAATTTGTATACAGTGATGATAAGAAAGTAAGGTCACAAAATCTAGATATGAATGTGGTAGATTATTTTGGAATAAATCATATGAATAGTGATAAGTAATTCAATTCAAATTCCATGAAGATGAAGGGTAATATTTCTAAAAGAACTACTAAGATGGATGTGACTATAAGGATTCTGTGTGGAAGATCCAAAATTTTTTCCACAGTTCCTAATGACATGTTATCTAATGACTAATGAATGACATACATTGACATTAGATTACATTTGCAGATTACTTAATATAGGAAAAACTAATTCCTAAAGATCATATTAGTTTAGTGCATTGGGAAACTTATAATCATAAGAAACTGTTTCATAAAACATCTACAGCATGTCCTACTTTAACAGTCATAACTAGAAACCCATTATGACACATATTACTAAATACCCTTTTTCAAATCCTGGAGAAAATTGAAACATGAAAAGGGGCGAGATCAAATGCTCAGTAAGGGTAAAAATGTAAAATATCATACAAAACATAAACATAAGAATGTTAAAACATGGACATAAATTTTGAAAAAAACATTCCATATTTAACATATATCAAAATATTGTGTTAGGAAAAAAATCTTGGTAGTTCATAAGAAATAAATCACTATGGATTCATAAACCATGGAAAAATAGCATGGGAAAAAAACATGGAATTATGGGAAAATAATATGAATATAAAATTATTTCTATTATATCCAATGAATTGTTTCCATGACCATCATAGGTTCATTACTGAAATAGTTTTACAAGTTTTTCCATCCATGTATTACTAGACCATATTTACTTTTTTTTCCAGGATTGTATTACTGAACCATATTTTGTTCCAATTCCAATAATGCCTATCTCACGAGAAAGAAATATTTACCCAATGCATTGTTGGGAGATATAGGTCCCACCCATCTCATAATGAAATCATTATTACATGTACCACAAAAATATAAACCATTCCCCATAGCATAAACCAAGGAAGAAATAACGGGTTTCTTAAAGGTCATTACATCATAAGATAATCCATAAAAAATATAATTCATAAAATAAAATAAATAAAATCATTGTAATAATAGGGATAAAATCATAAACTTATATCATATTAAATGGAAAACAATTTTGATAAAATACTTGAGCATAATTCGTGAAGAAAATATCATTTCTTCATTAAAAACGTTTTCTATTATAAAAATGTTATGAAATTTTAAAATAAAATAATTTAGATGAAAAATAAATTTATATTATTTAGATGAATTTTCATGGAAATAAGTCATTATGAATATGTATAAATCCATTCAAGATGAGTAAGTAATAAAAAATTCTTCTTGTACTCTTTTCGGAAAAATTAAAACGTACCTCATATGGAAAATGAAGAATATATTTTTTTCATAAAATATTATAAACATTCCTCAATGGGTAAAATTGAAATGAAATAATAGTAATTTAATATTAATATTATTATATATTTAGGAATCATGGACTTTGATATTAAATATACCCATGTAAATACTTACGCAAAAATAATCTCATAAAATAATGGGATTGTGAAATTATCCCTTACCTTATGTTTGATTTCTTCCATATATTTATGAAACTTGTGTATAGTGGGTTTAAACATATTTAGATCTTTTAGATGATCCATAATAATATTTATGATATCTTATATCATTCATTTTTGACTTAATATTACCTTTTTATTTATCAATTCCTTGTTAATGCAACATTTTGGGCATTAATCGTCTTAATTATCTTAGGTGTTTTGACATGTAATTCATGATCTTATTACTGAGATCATAATTTAATAAATTATATAATTTATAACATGATTTATATATGATATATATTCAGTATATATATATATAATAGATAGACACAATAAATGGAATACATCGTTCATGTAGACGCCTGATCTTACGTACAGAGGAACATTGTTTCCGTTTCCATTTTGAATTGAATGGAGACCAGTAAATGAAATATATATACAAATACCTAAATCTAGTAGAATTATTATTTCAAATATTTCATTATTATTTATTATATATATTTTACAATAATTCCTGAATGGTTAATGTGGAAAATGAATCTCATCGTGTCGTGGAGATGGTAGGCCTTACGTATGCGTGAGCGACGATATCATTCACATTATAGTTAAATGGTATATAAATTTATGTAATATTAATTAAAAATAATAATTATCATGATATATTAATTATTTATATCCATTATACACATCATTATACCTATAAAAATTATGTATTTTTGAATAACAAATTACACCACGGTGTAGAGACAGTGAGTCGTACGTACGCACGCATGGTTATATTGTTATTTATAGGATGGGTAAAATGAGGTATAAGGTTTTCCAATTTCATTAGTAACATCTCAAAATGTATAAGATGATATATTTATTAATTTAGTATGAAAAACACATATCGATATTTTGTATAATAATAAATTAATTTAGAATGTCGTGATAAAAAAATTACCTTTTTTGGGAGTATAACCTTTGGATTTTCACAAAAGGCATCTTTAAGATGCATTTATGCCTAAATTTTTGAATCTAGGAGGAATGGATGTTTTTTGGGAGATTATTTTATCTGTGTTTGGATGAGACAATGGGATTGAAATGTGTGAGTATATGGGTAGATGTGGTGGCTGTTTATAAGAGAAAAGATGGTCACATTAGGAACGTCTTGAAATATTAATTTATTATAAATATATATTCAATTTATAATAATCCCAAAATCATTTATTTCGATTTAAATAAATTTAGATATATTTTTATTTTATACATGTTTGGATTTTAGACATGTTTGGATTTTCGTTTAAACCTTACCAATTTGATTTATCCAAATTTATTCTATTTTATTTTATTTGTGGTAATAATATTATAAATATTAAATGGTTATGAATATTTACTAATGTTTTGTCAATTTTATATAATTGGATACTTTATGAACTTTTAGAAATTAAAATTTTAAAATTAAAATTTTTAAATATTTTTGTAATTTTTAAATTATTTAATAATATGATAGTTATATAAAATATCAATTGTGTCAATTTTAACAATAATCATTTATCAAACATAAAATAAAAAAAAGAAGATAAATTATTAAAAAAAATATTTAATACACTCCTAGCATGTCATAGTAACCTTGAAAATTTGTGGAGCACATTAACTAGTTCATATAATATTTATTTGAATATTTAAAAAACAATTTATCTTATATTTATATAAATAAAATAATTTTTACATCACTATTTTGACATCATTAATGGTAATAATTAAAACTTTAAAATTCTAAATAAATTAAAATGATATTGATAACTTCATTAGATTTATGTAGACTATTTAGTTTTGAAGTTTTATTATGTTTATTATTATATAAAAATTATTATACTTACAATATGTATAGGTGTGATATGTTGTCGTATTATTTTGATTTAATTATAATTACATCACATTGCTGAAAAAATGTAAATTAAATAAATCAATTATTACACTTACGTAATATTGGTGGAATTTAATTCCTCAAATAGGTTTTTTGAAGGTGCCAGGTTAATTTTTTTATCTTTATTATATTGTTTGTTACCCAAATTTACCTTATATACCTTTAACCTTGGTAAATAAAAATTATCCTACTTATTATTCATACTATCCAAAAAATAGATGTAATATCTTAACAGAATATGGAATAACTGAATAAAAATAGAGACTTCATTTTTCAAAATTTAAAACAAAAATGTTTTAGTAATTAATTTAAAATTAATTCACATTGTAAAAACTAAAGAGTTGATTTTTAAGCAAAAACTATCAAAAGATTGACATGTGTTTATGTCCAATATAAATGTGAAATTATATCAGGTGGACAAAATTGTATTAAATTAAAAAAACATAATCCAATTATAATTTAAAACCAATTATTAAGATAATATGACTATACAAATAAATTTTAGGAATATGTAGTTTTTAATTAAAATGCAATATAATTCAGTGTTCATTAAAATATGAATTTTATAAGAAAAATACCCAAAATTAAACTAATGTAAATATTGATGTCTTGATTCCAAAGAATACATTGATTTTGACAAATATAATATATTAAAGTGTTAATTTTTTTTTTTAAATCACATTTCCATCAAAAGGTGGAAAAACTGCATTCGTTGAAAAATTACTCCTTTTTTCAAGAAATTATGTTTGATCTTATATCATGTTATAAAAAATACATAAGATGAATGTTACTGTTATATATAATTAAAAATTTAGTTAATATTATTCATAATTTCTAGTTTATATCCCATAAAATAATTTTATTTCAATCTTATATCATTGTTTTTTTAAACTCGGTATTTTGTACAATGCAAGCTATCGAGGAAGATTGATATTGCTTGTAATGTATGCAAAGTCTATGTTGTGTTTAGTGAAATATTCCTATAGAGTTACATATAACATAATCTGAACCTATTTCATTTATACATTGATCGAAATATATATTATTTGTTGCATGAAATGAATTCAATCAAAATAACATGAAATTTTGTGTATGATAATCCATGTTTGGTTTTGCGTATAATGATAGATAATACATTGTTGTGTATAACACATGATAATCATGGTGTAGAATAAAATAGAAAAAATCAATGAAATTATAAGAAATCAATATCATAAAATATTGGGGTGTTACATGTTAGATATCAAGATGGTTTATTTAGAAAGAATTAAAATACAAGAATATGTATAGGCTAAGGATAATGAAAAATGAAGGAAAAAGATTCCACATGATAAAGACAGAGTGCATGATTTTTTTCAAAAAATGGATACTCCTGTGTTAAATATGTTCTGTGTGAGTGATTCATGAAATATGTTGACATTACAAATGTTTTTTCAACTTTATTACTAAAACAAGAGCAGTTCACAAGGGGGTATGAATTTGTCTTCCAGGAAGGTAGTTAATAATAAAATTTCTCTACAAAAATTAGAAGAGGATGTGAGTAGATCCGTGATTCTTAAACATAAATTAGAACATATGTTCAGATGTGAAAACAGAAATATTGAATTAAATGGTGGAATATTGTTCATAAAAACATCTCATCCTTGTCTTACTTATTGATGATGAAAGGAGGATACTTCGTATTCCCTTAAACTTCTGTTATTATATTTATGATTATAACGTAGGGAATTGATGGGTGAAGGATGTTCATAGGGGGATAACCGGAGAGGTTACGACAACTGTCATTATCTTTATATCCATGATTAATAATCCATTACCATTGAATGATTACTCAATTTGGTGTTCAATTAATAATATGATGGATAATCATTTGTTATGAAGAAAAAGTTGTTATATTCTAGAAAACTAGGATAGATAATGTACCATCGTGGATTGATCTTATGTCAGGTATCCTAGAAAATAAGTTTTCAATAGGAATATCATTGGTGATGCATTGAATGTTATCCAATGTTGATAATCACAAGATAAATAATCATTATAGTTTCAGATCCATAATGAAATTTTATGAAGACCATGACATTGGAAACAACGTTTCTGGTTTATGTGATCTCATCTCATGAGTTATCATGATCTGTTGACATGGAATATTTATAAATGAATAAGAAGTGGAAGGGGTGAAAAACATTCAAAGGTCACAAAACAATGGATTTAGAAACATCATCAAACCATACAAGAGAAATAGGATAACATAAGTTTATTAATCTAATTTCATTTGGTATTAGAAAATACCAATGTAGAAAAAAGATGGAATAATACACATTCTTCTTACTTGTAAATTATGTAAGCTACCTCATTTTATGAATCCACAAAATATAAATCATGTTTCAAGGACATGAATGTAGAACTAGATTAAATTTACAAGAACTAGGCATTATATCTTGTTATAACACCTAAAAACCATAATGTTATTGGAAAAAAATTGGATATTTAAGAAAAAAATTTATGAGGATGGAAATGTGATCAGAATCTAGTAATGGTTATTATGTAAATGCTATGACTAGATTGATGGAATTTATGTTGAAGAAAAGTTGGAACTAGTTATGATACTGGAGTTGATCATGATTTCCCTTCATATGAAAATTATAAAATGATATAAATTTTATCATATGAATCCCAAAATATATTACTTAAATGGTGTTCCTAAAGAAGAGTTCTACAATTAACAACCATCAGGTTTTCTAAATGGTGATTTTGAAATGAAGGTTTTTAGGCCAAAAAATAAACTTTGTGTTCTGATTCATGAACCAAAATCATGGTTTTCTCTTCTGGATTATTATATGATGATTCATTAATTTAAAAGAGGATGTTAAAACTATAATATCTATGTGAAAATTTCAATGGAATATTAATTTATGGTGCAGGTATACGTGGATGATATTATATTTAGTGGAATCATGAGAGGATCAGTTGGGGAATTTTCAAATCAAAATAAATTAGAATTTTAATTTTTTATTATTGGTGAACTCACATACTTATTAGGGTTATAGGTGATTAAAAATAGTGATTATGATTTTATTTCTCATGAAATTTATTTAATATAGGTATTGATGAAATTCAATATTCATGACTCCAAATCAATGTAAACCCTGCTATTGGTTGGGACAACAGTTGGAAATCATGGGGATGGGACACCAATGTATCCCACCATGTATATGAGAATCATAGAATGAT
Organism: Viscum album; assembly: GCA_963277665.1. Classification (NCBI taxonomy): domain Eukaryota; kingdom Viridiplantae; phylum Streptophyta; class Magnoliopsida; order Santalales; family Viscaceae; genus Viscum; species Viscum album. Next base: position 445,117,077 of record OY728157.1, on the reverse strand, counting down.
TATTATACATAAATACAACAAAAATAGGTATTCTCATTAAACCATTCATAGTGGAAAAATTTTATAATATGAATTAAGAACATATATAATAAGTTAAAATAATCCTCAATTACATTAAAGGTGCCCCTAATTAAGGACTATATATTGTTGCAAGATGAGATAATGAACTATCAGCATTATTTTATGTTGTATGGGCTAGAGATGTGGTGGTTAGAAAGTACACTAGTGGTGGATCATTCTTTATTAGAAAGAAATGTGTGGGATGGTTATGTAATAAAAAGAAAAGAACATGTCTAAGTACTATTGAAGAAAAGTATTTCTCTCATACAAAGTATTGAACTCAGTTGTTTTGGATGAAGCAAAAACTGACTGATATTGGTGATGAAGTGAAATATCCCATGGTGATTCACTATGATAATAAGAGAAAAATTTATCTAAAAAAGGATCATGTTTAACATTCTCATAAGAAATATATTTAAATCTAATATCACCTTATTAAGTAAAAGGTTATACATTGTGTGATTAAAATAGATGATATTGGAACTAATGACAAAGTGGTTGTCATTCTGACCAATCCTTTTTAAGAACACGTGTTCAAGAAACATTAGTTGAACCTCCATGTTCAGCCTCCTTCAATTCATGGTGAGTTTATGATAGTTCCCCTCTCTCTAGTTTCGTTAACTAGTTTAATCTTTTTTTGTTTGTGGTGCAGGTTTATGAGGGAAAAAAGATCATGGGGGATTGTGTTTTGAGCTCTACAAGTATAAATGTAAGTCCTTTGGGTTTATTTATAGATTATTAGAATAGACAAGTTCAATGTTCTGTGGCTATATGATAATTATTATTAGATAAATTATTGATAAATTAAATGGGATAAAAGGGATGTGGTTGTAGGTTTTTGACAAACCATCCAAGGATTCTTTGACACAATGAGAATCTAGTGTTATGGGAAAATAGATATAGGTTACCCTAGAAATTTTTTTCATTCCCAAACACAATAACCTAATAAATTATTCCCAAATTGTTTTCTACACCATTATATTTTCACATATAAGTATATTTTTGGATTATTTTCATATCATGTTTTAATAGTTGTTGGTTCTTTATTGAATTTACCGATAGATTTCCAAAAAACCCAAATGGGGAAATTTTTGTAACCAATGATGATATATGATGGAAATTGTGTTTGGTTTTTTGTTTATTATCAACAAACTCTTGTTATTTGAAGTATCTTTCAATAAAATCCATCTTAAAGTACATTATTACAATAGTGTTGATGGTGGAATTGTTTCCCAGTGATTGAAAAATTTGTGTTCTCAAAAAATGATGGAAAAGGATAACATCACAAAGGGCTGTTTTATGGAATCAACACTTCATAAATATCATAAATTCATGGGATTCACAAATGATTGGTTTTTCAAATTTAATTTTCACGATTAGCTAATGTTTTGAAGGTCTTCCCCTTGATTATGAGAATTGGAGCATCACATGTGCCTGATGGTTTGATGGGAAAATTTATGAGGATGAAAAATCCTGGGGTTGTTTCACAAGAGGAGGATCATCACGAAATATTTTAAAAAATACAAAAAATGTACTATGTTTGGTGGATCATCACTAACGGGAAAGCCCATAAATACAAGGATAACCCAAATTAATTAAAATTGTAGATAATATATTAAAATATAGAATTACTCAAATTTAATAACGGTTTGGAGCTGTATGAATTTGGGTATCTACATGATTTTAAGCATTGATAAAATACTAGCTTATAATTGATTAATTCCAATTCTTATAAGAATTGTGTGCTTCATTGTAAAGGAGTGAGCATCCCAAAAGAGGTTTGTGAAATGTAGTTTTTGAAAGTCATTTTGCAGTGAATAGTGCATTCAAAGTGCATCAAATCCGGTATACAGTTCAAGAAGAGTCTCATTATGGTCTATGAAAAATAATTCAATTCTTATCTACTAATGTGAACTTCATGTAAAAAAATTCTAATGACTTCACCAAAAGTACTGATCAATGTGTAGTCGACGAAATTGTTTTATGGGATAGAGTGTGTTAGCCCAAAAATCATGTAATTGTAGTAATCCTATAATAGAGTGAAATTTTTTGAAATTATGTATTCCACAATTAGTAAATATTAGTGAATTTTGGTATGAAGAACACATTCTCAATGAATTCTTATTCAACATGCACTTAGTGGTGAGCTAAGTAAAATTGTTGTGTTATCTCCCTGCATGTGAATGTTTAATTACTGTATGATTCATTTAAATAGGTTTTAAAAATTTCTATCTACATAAGAATATGATATGTTGTTATAAAAGAAACATTTGACACCATGATTCACCCTTCCCCTCTCAGGGGGCTTTGGGGTCCTGCATATTCCCTCACCGGGCTTTATAACTCGCCCAATTCTTCTCTTTCTACTGAGGTTATCCCATTTGTTTTAAAAATATTTGGAATTTTAGAATCATTATAAGGAAGTTTTAAATAATTTATTTATACCCCATGTTTAAAATTTTATGTTATATACATAATTTTCAAAGACACTATACTTATCAATCATTTGGGTTGTATTACATGTAATTTTTAAGTAATAAATCATGAATTAATGTGTAATAAAGATATGGGTTGTTATAAATTAAAGGTAAAATAATGAAACAAATGGAGGAGGATTCATAGTCCCATGATTAGATTAATAAAATGATCATGGTAAAGAAATTTTTAGCTAAGAATCAACCATAATTCATACCAAATTTATATGGACTATGACTAAGGCCAAGGGAATATTGTAAGGGTGAAAACATAAATAAGCATGTCTACATTGAAAAAAATAAACATTCCAATACAGTCTAAAATAGGCATCCCAAACACATGATTTAAAATATTTAAAATATAAATAATTAAATATTAATAAATTAAATTAAATCATTCGATCTAAAAAAATTGGGGAAACAATTATTAATTCACTGCCTCATAAATTAAATAAAAGATCAAACAATGTATTCAATAATGATAAAAATATATTTGAAAATCTCCACCATGAAAATTAATTATCTAAGTATATGATTTTAATGAACCCCATAAATAATTTCTTAAGGATTTTTTCACAACAAAATATATATAAATATTTATGGATACTCTTTTGTATTTGAATTTTTAAATTTTCATGTCATTCAGGGTATGTTAAGTTGGATTTTTCTAGTGGAACTGGATACAGTAGAATGAAAATTATTCTACATAATAGAAGTTATTTTTTTGAAGTGGTTGGGTCATTATAGCATAGTGTCTTGTATCTATTGTTATGGTTACTTTGTAACAACTTTTTCAAGAGCTCCGCATGTGGTATGTGGGATGGAATTTGTAGTCCAGATTGTTCTTTCAATATAGAGGTCACTTTTTTATAGGGTAGTGGTGAAAAAATAATGTCCATAAAATAGATTAGAAGCTAAAATTTAAAGATATACATTACTCTATATTAATTTCCACTAATTTATTGGATCTCTCCATTGAAAATTGATTTGATTCCTCTTGCTCGTTTGATCAAGTGCCACTACGGCATGCCAAACTCACATTTTCCATAGTCTATTATATTTTGGATTAAATTTTAGTGTATTCAAGTGTGATGTATTTTACAATAGTTTTTCAATAGTATCTATATATATTAAACTATATCAACCTTAATGAATATTTGAATTTATTTAGAGATCCATGGTGATGATTTTTGCTCTCTACCTCTTTATGATGGTGGATATTCATTCTTATTGAAATCTTGGATCTCTACCAATTAAAATATGGTATGTTAGATCCATTATAATATGTTTTATTCTATTTTTAATCTTTTTTTCTCACTTATAATAGTATATCATTTGTATTAATATGGATAATTTTTTTTGTCCATCAATGGTTGGCTATGTAGGATCTGATCTCTTACTCTACCATAATCTATCTTGAAGGCAATGGGGTTTCCATTTCTTATGGTAGGTTTCTATATCATATGGTATATCTGTAACACCCGAGACATTTATGTTATATAAATCATCAAAGGAATATTTTTCTACACACAACACTTGCTTGACTTTCTTTACACGAAATCGCGACCTTCCTCGATAGCTTGCGTCGTACGCAATACCGAGTTTCACTAAACAATGATATGCTAATAAAATATTATTAAAACTAGCCGTTATGAATAGTAATAACCACTTTTTGAAATTTTATAAATTTTATTTTTCAAAATGGACTTCATTTTTGGATTCGGAATATCGAAATTATCCTAGGGTGAAATTTTCGTATTTTTATGAAAACATTCAATTTTTGATGAATAGTGAAACCACTAAGTGGTAGTAAAAACTGAATTTTTCATAAAACTAAATTTTACCACTTCTGTGAGTGGAATTTCAAAAATCTGAGAGACACGGTTGATGTCAGTAAGTAAAATGTGGTTCAATGAGATGAAAATAATTTTTGGTGACTAGTAACTTTTTACTTTTATTTACCACGGTTAAAAGTAAATAAGGTAATTAAGGGTAAAAATGATATTATTATTACCCTAACACATGTCCTAATTATATTGGATAAGTGTAATTCGACCAAAAAAAACTTAGGAATAAAATATGACCATTTAGGCCCACTTGGATTAGATTAGGACATTTATTATTAATTTATTTAAAGAAGGGTGAAAATAGTTAAAATCAAAGTTTAATAAGTAAATAATCTATAATATAAGGTTATATATAAGATAAATTAGAATATAAATATTAATTAGAAATATAAAGAGATTTCCTACATAATGGAATTTTATTTGTAATTTTTAGACATTAAATAATGTAATTTATTTATGACACAAAGATGATGTAGTAATTATCTTATTAATGAATTATTGATATAATTGATGTTATAAATACCCAAATAAATGTAATTTGCGACTTTTTGTGAATTCAAATAATTTTATAGGTTAATATGACATGTTATTATTTATTTAATTAACTTTTTTAGAACTAATAATTTTGTTATGATTTTCACAAAAATCAATTACTAAATAGTGTCAAAATTGTCATAAAATAGTTTTTAAAACAAATATTATATTATTATTTGTTATTTTATTCCTAAAAATATAAGGTTCGGAAAAATGACTTATATAAGGTTATATATATTAATAATAAACAACTTTTGGTTCGTTTGGATTGTTATAGTATGTTTATTAAACTTATAGTGTAAGAACACAAGAAGAAAGGGTAAAAGTAAAATTATTTAACTTAATGTTAATTCTAAATGATAAGGTCAAAATAGGAACCTAAACTTGTCTAAATTATATTGTATGAGATTATTTCGAACCATCCCCACCTTATATTAGAAATAAATCAATTTGGAGCTATTTAAAATCAAATTTGGCTTTATAATAAAATATTGTTTTTAGTTATTCCAAAGGTGCCCCTCTCCTCCCTTATAAAATGGCACCTCCTCCCTCTCTTCCTCTAACCTCGTTGAGACTTCAATCTCGGCCAAACCCTTCCAATTTCTCCTCTCCACTTCCCTAGAGACATCCTAGAGATCCTGGTATTCTTCAAAGACAAATTTTAGTGCCCTAAAAGGAGGTCTCAAAGAAGCACTTCAAAGAAGAGGTAATGTCTGTTACCGATTCTTTCATCTTTATTTCTTATTCCACTTATCCTTCTTTAGTTGTTTCATTATGAAGTTATAACATCAGTATCACTAATATAATTATATTTTATTATAAGTATGAAAAAACCCTATTTCACCATCTATCCATCCTAAGGAAAATGAAATCACCGCGCGTGCTTACGTACAGAATACCATCTCCACGCCGTGGTGTAATCTACGTTCCACCACCACCTTACTTGGATGGGTATAATGGTGTAAATAATGACTATATATGATTATTGTAAAGTGATATTGATTCTGAAATAGTACACATACACTCCAATACAATTCCATGATCATGGGAACAATATCATCGCTCGTGCGTACGTACGGAATACCGTCTCCAAAATGTGATGCGACTCGTTCTACATGATCTTCATTGCATAATGATTATATAAATGAATTGAATGAATTAATATGATTTATATTACACTAATAACATTCTGGAAATGAGGTATCTATAACCTAAAGAGAAGAATAAGAATTTATTCGACAAAACACGCATAAGAACAAAAAGTAATAAACACCCGAATTACAAGTTGTAATGAAGTATTACTAATAAGAAGCTGTGAATATGACCATATATGTTATCATAACAATAATTATGATTATTGAATAAGTCAATAACATTATTTAAATCATTATACAAAAGGTTCAGACACTTATGAGGCAAATCGGACCTAAGGTAAGGGAAATATCACAATCTCATTTTTATCCGAGATTGTTTATACTTTGAAATTCACTGAGGTGTATTTTATCATCCACATCCATTTTTCCTCAATATTTAATATTATTTCCATCCACCTAAAATTTTTTAAATCCAATTTTACCCTTTGTGAGTTTTTAGTAAAGGATATGAAAGGAATCTTTTGTCGTTTTTCGTACAAGTTACTTTTTGACTTTTCTGACAAAAGTACGAAAAATGTTTTTTAACTTATACGGAATGAATGGATTTTTATAACATTATTTCCAAGAAGATTACTTTACATGTTTTCAAGTTTATTTTTATTCAACTTCTTTTAGTTTATAATTTTATGACATGTTAAGAAAGGAAAAGTGTTTTTGAAGCAGAAAGGATATTTTCTTCAAGAATGGAGTTCAAGTGTTTTATCAAAATTATTTTTTATCTAAGATAATAAAGGGTTCTGTTTTTATCCCTATTATTAGATTTATTTGATTATGTTGTGATGGAATTATATTTTTATGAATTCCTTTATCTTATATGAATTGTTTTATGATGTCCCGATGTTTATGATTCCCATTTTTATTACATGGGTTATGCTATGATTTATGGTTTTCTGATTTTGTGGCACACATAAAAATGGTATAATTATGAGATGGTTGGGACCTATATCTCCCTCCAATTCATTTGGTAAATATATTATATCTCATGAGATAGACATGGCTGGAACGACAGGTTAAACCGGTTCAGTGAAACAGGACTGAAATGAGGAGTGAACTCCGTTCAGAAGTGGACTTTGTCCACTAAGATATTCTTGGCAATGAGTCTTGACTAACAAGAAATGATTCTAAATGAAGAATGTGTGTATGAAACAAAGTTTCTTGTTTTATGTTATGATTATTGGGATTACATTTCACTACTATGATTTATCCCATGATATGAAATTATGATCTCTTTTGCAAGTTAATATTTCCAAAAGTTATGTGCTTATGTATATGATGTGATTGATATTTATTTTGTTTACCATTAATGAGAATTTGAGCTCACCCTTTTTTATGTTTTATATCCCCAGGTCAGGAAGAAGGTTATTAAGTAGAATATGCCAAAAAGGGACTCTAGATATGATGAAATAAATGTGAAGCAAAGTAGATGCTTTATGAACCAGTTGTTTATGCTTTCCAGTTTCTAAAAAAACTATACCTATATGGTCCTTTAATATTTTTTTTATATGTTATAATAAGTGTGCTTCAATTTTTAAGTAATAACAATGTATGTAAAGTATGGGTCATTATAGTTGGTATAAGAGGAAAGGTATAGTCAAACTTTGGAAACTAGGATGCAAAAGCCTTAGTAAGAACCATAAGGATAATTCTAAGCATAGAACACAATCTTAGTGTTTTAGAAATGACCATGAATAACCTAGGATAAGACCTTACGTGTGAAATTTTATTCATGATTATGTGGTTTTCTTATTATAATTAGTGTTTCTCACACTATTCTTTTGGTTTTAGTCAATGGATGGAACCCGAAGGAACCGTGTTAATGAAGAATGCGACGGGCAATGCAATGATTGTCCCCCTGAGCAACCAAACGTTATGGGAGATGGAATTCAAAATCTTGTAGCCATGATCACACAACTTTATCAAGCTATGAATCAGGCAGGACTTACAAACGAGCAAAGGAAGGAGCAACATTCTGTTGAATCCTTCATGAGGCATCGTCCACCTTCTTTCAGCGGGTCTACTGATCCATTAGTTTCTGAACAATGGATTAGTACTATTGAAAAGATATTTTCAGTTCGTCAATGTTCTTAACATGATAGAGTCATCCTAGCTGTGTATCGTTTGGATGGAGATGCTGATAAATGGTGGAATCTTATTTAGAATACGAGGAAAAGTGATGAAATTGAGTCCATGGAATGGGACGAGTTCAAGAACTTATTTTTTAATATTTACTTCCCTATTATTCTCCAAAAAAGGAGGAGAAAGAGTTTCTTGAACTAAAGAAAAAGGATGATGAATTTGTTGGTACTTATGAAGAAAATTTTACAAGACTTGCAAGGTACGCTTCTGGTATTCTTATCCAACCTTAGAGTAAGATCGATCAATTCTTTAGTGGATTATAACCAATTCTTCGAAGGGAGTTATCCATAAGGGACTTCAATAGCTATGAGGAAATCGTTCGATGTGCTCTCAAAGTCGAGATGGAGATTGGTGTAACCCATCAGTCATATGGGTTTGATAAGAAGAGGAAAATGGAATTCAAAGGAAAATATAAAGAGCACACTAAAAATAAGATGAGCTTTCCCTTATGCTCAAAGTGTGGAAAGAAACATGTATGGAGTTGTCTTAAAGGGACAAGTAAATGTTTCAAATGTGGAAAGGAAGGTCATTGGGCATTTGAATGCCGCAATGATGGGAAGAAGATGTCTAATGATGAAAACAAAGGAAGGGATACACAGAATGAACCTACTACACTTCAATGTTTCAAGTGCAAGGAGATGGTGCATTATGCCAACCAATGCCCAAATCCAAGGGTTGATGATGATGGTCGACGTCAACAAACTCTTAAGGCTAAAGACAATGAAAAGTCACATGCAATTTCTATTAGTGATGTGGAGTATGATAACGATGTTGTGAAAGGTACACTTACCATCCACTCTAAAGTTTCAAATGTTTTATTTTATTCTGAATTCACCCACTCTTATTTCTGAATAATTTTCTAAGGATATCACTGTATTACCTCAATAGTTAGATGATTATTTAGCAGTGACAAACCCTAATGGCACAAAAATCGCATCAAAATTTTATAATTCTTCTCTGATTGATGTTTGTGGGAAAGTGATTCCTACAAATCTTGTGATCCTTCCTATAGTGGAATTTGATGTGATTATTGGCATGGATTGGATTTCTCTACATGGAGCTCATAACAATTTCCAAAGAAGGGAAGTCACATTTCATATTCCAGATCAATCTATGATCGTCTATCGATGCAAGGATGAACATAACCTTCCAGTGGAAATTTCTTCCATTTTATGGGTATTGATTCCACTAAATGAAGGTTATTTATCTCAAATGGTTGGTGAGAAACACACAATTAATAATATTCCCATTTTACAGGAGTTTGATGATGTCTTTCCGGAGGATTACTAGGTCTTCCACTGAATCATGAAGTTGAGTTTTCAATAGAACTCGTACTGGATGCTTTGCCTATTTCAAAGACACCTTATAGAATGGCCCCAATTGAGTTGCAAGAATTGAAGAAGAAACTCCATGAGAATCTTGATAAGGGATTCATACGCCATAGTGCGTCACCTGGGGGAGCACCTGTTCAATTTGTTAAGAAGACAGATGGATCAATGAGACACTACATTGATTATCGAGAACTTAACAAGATCACTATCAAGAAAAAATATCCTATCCCGCGCATTGATGACCTATTTGACCAACTACACGGAGCTCAATACATTTCGAAGATTGATCTTCATTCAGGGTATCATCAATTAAGGGTCAAAAGGGAGGATATACCAAATAAGGCTTTACGTACAAGGTATGGACACTATGAATTTATAGTGATGCCATTTGGTCTTACTAATGCCCCGACTATCTTCATAGATCCAATGAATAGAGTCTTTAGAGACTATCTTGATCAATTTGTGGTAGTCTTTATAGATGATATTCTTGTCTATTCAAAGAGAAAGGAAGAAGATTAATATCACTTGAGAATTATATTCAATACCCTGAGAAAGGAGAAGCTTTATGCCAAATTTACCAAGTTTGAATTTTGGCTTCAAAAAGTTTCATTTTTGGGTCACTTAATCTCAAAAGAGGGGATATTTGTGGATCCAACAAAAACAGGGGTTATCGAAAGATGGTCGAGACCAACAACAGTAACTGAGATCTGATGTTTTCTTGGTTTGGCTGGATATTATCGAAGTTTTGTGAAAGATTTTTCACAATTATCTAATCCACTCACCAAGTTGACTCAGAAAGGAGTTAAGTTTGTTTGGACCGAGGAATGTGAAGATAATTTCAAGGAGTTGAAAAGAAGGTTATCTCGTGCACCTGTGCTCACACTGCCTTGTAGTGGAGAAAGGTTTGTGATCTATAGTGATGCATCCAAGAAGGGTTTGGGGTGTGTTCTTATGCAAATGATATGGTGATAGCTTATGCCTCACGACAGTTGAAAATACATGAGAAAAATTACCCAACTCATGATTTGGAGTCAGCTGCGGTAATCTTTTCATTAAAGATTTAGAGGCATTACCTTTATGGTGAGAGGTGTGATATTTATACTGATCGTAAAAGTTTAAAGTATATTTTCACACAAAAGGAGCTGAATATGCGCCAAAGAAGATGGTTGGAGCTGATTAAGGATTAAGACTGCTCAATTCATTACCACCCTGGGAATGCAAACAAGGTGGATGATGCATTAAGTCGAAAATACCATGCTAGTTTATCCATGATGAGGATCACAAAAGATCCAATATTTATGGATTTACAAAGGATGGATCTTGGAATTATAATGAAAGGGGAAAAATCGTATCTTTGTCAAATGAATGTTTAACCATCTATACATTTGAAGATTAAAGAGGCATAGAAAGAAGATGTCGAGTTACAAAAGAAGGTGAGAAATGTTCCTGAATTCAACCTTGATTGTGATAGGATAATAAAGTTTGGTAATCGGGTTTGTGTTCCTCCCATCCACAAATTAAAGGAGCTGCTGGATGAGGCTCATAGTTCTTCATTCTCTATTCATCCTGGAAGCACAAAGATGTATAGGGACCTGAAAGAGTACTTCTGGTGGGATGGAATAAAAAGAGATGTTGCTGAATATGTCTCCCGATGCTTGCTTTGTCAACAAGTTAAAGCTGAGAGAGAGAAGTCTAAGGGGATGTTACAACCATTACCATACCCGAATGAAAATGGGAAAACATCACTATGGACATTGTCACAGGATTTCCTAAAACATCCAAAGGCAATAATGCTATCTGGGTCATAGTGGATCATCTTACAAAATCTACACAATTTATTGCTATTAGAGAGGATTTCTCTCTGGATCAGCTTGCCAGGATATATGTAAAGGAAGTGGTAAGATTGCATGGAGTACCACTTTCTGTTATATCTTATTGGGATCCGAGATTTACCTCGATGTTCTGGCGAAGTCCTCAGCATACTCTGGATACAGAGTTGAGTTTCAGCACTGCTTATCATCCTCAGACAGATGGTCAGTCTGAGAGAACAATAAAAACTCTAGAAGATATGTTGAGAGCTTTCTCGATGGATTTCAAAGGTGGTTGGGATCAACACCTACCTTTGGTGGAATTTTCTTATAATAATAGCTTTCACTCCAGTATTCAGATAGCTCTTTAGGAAGCTCTCTATGGAAAGAAATGCAGGACTCCAACTTGACGGGATGAAGTTGGAAAAAGAAAGCTATTAGGACCATATCTCATTGATGAAATGGCAGAAATGGTCAGATATATTCAACAACACATAAGAGCAGCTCAGAGTCGATAGAAAAGTTACGCCGACAACCAAAGAAAATACCTAGAGTTTGAAGTGGGTGATAATGTGTTCTTACGAATATCTCCCTGGAAGAGGGTCATGAGATTTGGAAAGAAAGGGATGTTGATCCCTAGATATATCGGTTCTTTCAAAATACTGGATTGTGTTGGGAAGGTATCTTACTGATTGGAGCTTCCACCGAATCTCTCTCAAGTTCACGATGTGTTCCATGTATCTCTCCTGAGAAATTATATACCTGATCCTTCACATGTACTCAGCTCAGAAGTTGTACCGTTGGAGCAGGATCTTTCTTATGAAGAACAGCCGATAGAGATTCTGGATCATAGCGAAAAAGTCCTACGAAACAATACCACATGATTGGTGAAAGTTTTATGGAGGAACCACCAATTAGAAGAAGCTATATGGGAGCTTATGGATGTGATGAGGGAGAGGTATCCCCATCTCTTTGTTACAAAGTGACGAATTTCGAGGGCGAAATTCATTTTCACGGGGGTAGAATGTAACACCCGAGAATTTTATGTTATATAAATAATCAAAGGAATATTTTTCTATACACAACACTTTCTTGGATTTCTTTACACGAAATCACGACCTTCCTCGATAGGTTGTGTCGTACGCAATACCGAGTTTCACTAAACAATGATATGCTAATAAAATATTATTAAAACTAGCCGTTATGAATAGAAAAAACCAATTTTTGAAATTTTATAAATTTTATTTTTAAAAATTACTTCATTTTTGGATTCAGAATATCGAAATTATCCTATGGTGAAATTTTGGTATTTTTCTGAAAACATTCAATTTTTAATGAATAGTGAAACCAGTAAGTGGTAGTTAAAAAACTGAATTTTTAATAAACATAATTTTACCACTTCTGTGAGTGGAATTTCAAAAATCTGTGAGACACGGTTGATGTTAGTAAGTAAAATGTGGTTCAATGAGATGAAAATAATTTTTGGTGAATAGTAACTTTTTACTTTTATTTACCACGGTTAAAAGTAAATAGGGTAATTAAGGGTAAAAATGATATTATTATTACCCTAACACATGTCCTAATTCTATTGGATAAATATAATTTGACCAAAAACAAACTTACGAATAAAATACGACCATTTAGGCCCACTTTGATTAGATTAGGACATTTATTATTAATTTATTTAAAGAAGGGTTAAAATAGTTAAAATCAATGTTTAATAAATAAATAATTTTTAATATAAGGTTATATATAAGATAAATTCAACTATAGATATTTATTATAAAGATAAAAAGATTTCCTACATAATGGTATTTTTTTTAATTTTTAGACATTAAATAATGTAATTTATTTATGACACAAAATGATGTAGTAATTATCTTAATAATGAAATATTGACATAATTGATGTTATAAATACCCAAAATAAATGTAATATGAGACTTTTTATGAATTCCACAAATTTTATAGGTTAAAATGACATGTTATTATTGATTTAATTAGCTTTTTTATAACTAATAATTCTGTTATGATTTTCAAAAAAATCAATTACTAAATAGTGTCAAAATTGACATAAAATAGTTTTTAAAACAAATATTATATTATTAATTGTTCTTTTATTCCTAAAAAACTATGGTTCGGCCAAATTACTTAGATAAGGTTATATATATTAATAATAAACAACTTGTGTTTCGTTTGGATTGTTATAGTAAGTTTAATGACCATATAGTGTAAGAACACAAGAAGACACGGTAAAAGTAAAATTATTTAACATAATGTTAAATCTAAATGATAAGGTCCAAATAGGAACATAAACTTGTTTAAATTCTATTAGATGAGAATATTTTGACCCATCCACACCTTATCTTCGAAATAAATCAATTTTGAGCTATTTAAAACCGAATTTGGCTTTATAATAAAATAATATTTTTTGTTATTCCAAAGGTTCCCCTCTCCTCCCTTATACAGGGCACCTCCTCCCTCTCTTCCTCACACCACATTGAGACTACATGCACGGCCAAACCCTGCCACTTTCTACTCTCCACTTCCCTAGAGACATCCTAGAGGTCCTGGTCTTCTTCAAAGACAAATTTTAGTGCCCTAAAAGGAGGACTCAAAGAAGCACTTCAAAGAAGAGGTAATGTCCATTACGGATTCTTTCATCTTTATTTCTTCTTCCACATCATCTTATTTAGTTTTTTCATTATGAAGTAATAACATCAGTATCACTCATATACGGATATGTTATTATAAGTTTGAAACAACCCTATTTCACCATCTATCTATCCTACGGAAAATGAAATCACCGCGTGTGCATACGTACAGAATACCGTCTCCACGCCATGGTGTAATCTACTTTCCACCACCACCTTACTAGGATGGGTATATTGGTGTAAATAATGACTATAAATGATTATTGTAAAGTGATATTGATTCTGAAATATTATACATACACTCCAATACAATTCCATGATCATGGGAACGATATCATCGCTCGTGCGTACGTACGGAATACCGTCTCCACGATGTGATGCGACTCGTTCTACATGATCTTCATTGCATAATTATTATATAAATTAATTGAATGAATGAATAAGATATATATTACACTAATAACATTCTGTAAATGAGGTATCTATAACCTAAAGAGAAGAATAAGAATTTATTCGACCAAACACGCATAAGAACAAAAAGTAATAAACATCCGAATAACAAGTTGTAATGAAGTATTACTAATTAGAAGCTAAGAATATGACCATATATGATATCATAACAATAATTATGATTCTGGAATAAGTCAATAACATTATTTAAATCATTATACAGGAGGTTTGGACACTTACGAGGCAAATCGGACCTAAGGTAAGGGAAATATCACAATCTCATTTCTATCCGAGATTGTTTATACTTTGAAATTTAATGGGGTGTATTTTATCATCCACATCCATTTTTCCTCAATATGTAATATTATTTCCCTCCACCTACAATTTTTTAAATCCAATTTTACCTTTCTGTGAGTTTTTAGTAAAGGATATGAAATGAATCTTTTGTCGTTTTTCGTATGAGGTACTTTTTAACTTTTCCAACAAAAGTACGAAGAATTTTTTTTTAACTTATACGGCATGAATGGATTTTTAAAACATTATTTCCGAGAAGCTTCCTTTACAAGTTTTCATGTTTATTTTTAATCAACTTCTTATAGTTTATAATTTGACGATATGTTATGAAAGGAAAAGTGTTTTTGAAGCAGAAAGGATATTTTCCTCAAGAATGGAGTTCAAGTGTTTTATCAAAATTATTTTCTATCTAAGATAATAAAAGGTTCTGTTTTTATCCATATTATTACATTGATTTGATTATGTTGTGATGGAATTATATTTTTATGAATTCCTTTATCTTGTATTAATTGTTTTCTGATGTCACGATGTTTAAGATTCCCATTTTTATTACATGGGTTATGCTATGATGTATGGTTTTCTGATTTTGTGGCACACATAAGAATGGTATCATTATGAGATGGGTGGGACCTATATCTCCCTCCAATGCATTGGGTAAGGATTTTATATCTCATGAGATAGACATGGCTGGAATGGCAGGTTAAACTGGTTCAGTGAAATAGGACTGAAAGGAGGAGTGAACTCAGTTCAGAAGTGGACTTTGTCCACTAAGATTGTCTTGGAAATGAGTCTTGACTAGCAAGAAATGATTCTCGATGATTATGTGTGTATTCCACAAAGTTTCATGTTTTACGTTATGATTATTGGGATTACATTTCACTACTATGGTTTATCCCATGTTATGAAATTATGATCTCTTTTGCAGGTTACGATTTCCAAAAGTTATGTGCTTATGTATATGATGTGATTGATATTTATTTTTTTTACACTTAATTAGCATTTGAGCTCACCCTTTTGTATGTTTTATATCCCCAGGTCAGGAAGAAGGTTATTAAGTAGAATATTCCAAAAAGGGACTCTAGATATGATGAAATAAATGGGAGTCAAAGTAGATGATTTATGAACTAGTTGTTTATGCTTTCAAGTTTCTAAAGACATTATACCTATACGGTCCTTTCATGGTTTTGTTATATGTTGTAATAAGTGTGCTTCAATTTTGAAGTAATAACAATGTATGTAAAGTATGGGTCCTTATAATATCCCTTGAAATTAATTTAACTCTTATTTAATTAATTTTATTTATTAATGAAATTTATTTTTTACAAACCATGAAGGGTGATATGATATTATATGGATAGTTTTTTTTCCAAAATGTGCTTTTTTGGATATTGGATTTTAATCTCAAGACTTGTTTGATAAAATGATTCAAATATATTTTTGAATTAGAAATGGTTTTTAATGTATGGAATCTCTGTGGTATAATTATATGATTTTTTTTTAAAATGTGGGTATCAATGTAAATGTAATTTCATCAGAACATGTTTAATTAAATGTTGTCGTAGATTCAAGTATGTAATGATGATGTATTAGCACATTGGTAATACCTTGAGGTATGTGGATACTGAAACATATTTGATCTATATTGTAATTATATATAACTATATGCGGTTTTTAAATTATCATTTCCGATGAATCATACGTCCATGAATTTCTAGTTCACTTGTTCTTCATAGTGTTTGTTTTTATTTTTTATAAACACCTGTTTTTTGTGATTTTCAGTTTTTTTTTCTTTGAGAATAAATTATGTGTTTGTTTGTTTTATAATAAATCTTTCCAACATTATAAGGTTATAATTCTTCAAAATGGATTATTTCATCTTCATATGCCTCTTTGATAAAATTTATGTAATATTACATTTTTATATAAATACACCGTGTTTTTGAAATGAAAACAAAATGAATATTTTATATTGGAAATGAATAATTTTGGAATGATTTTGAAATATATATTTAACATGAAATAATGTATTTTGGTGCAATTACATTTTATATATTCTTGTGAGGTATCATACAAAGCATCCACTCTCACACCCTAACTTTTTCATTTGGTTTTTGTTGCATTGGTTTTTATGATACATGTAATGGGGATAGTTTCATGTAGCAGAAATCAATATTATTTTTTATCTTTTCAATGTGTTGGTATATTGGTGACATATTGTTACATGGAGATGGACCCAAGGGTTTTTTGAGTTCTATGTTTTTGTTTTTTAGTTTGTTCATCTAGTCATTTTAATTCAGTTTTTGGATGTAGCCTTTCATGGTTTGGTTATTTATGAAATATGAAGTATCTTCAAAATTGCATATGATACTCTATTTATTTCTTTCTTATTATATTTCTTATAATTGGTTAAATTACTCCCATTTTTATTTTTATGAAACATTAGTGCTTGTTGTTATCATGTGGTGATTGAAAATGCAATTTGGGACTTACGACCATGCAATTCAGTTGACATTATTGGTTAACCCATGTCGGTCTATTTAAAAATTATATAAAACGGTTAGGATATAATAAAATAATATTATCATCATTTTTTATCACCCTATTATGTTTTTTGTTGTTAATAGAATATATATAAGACTAAAAAACTCAATAGTTAGTGTGAGAGTGTTCCTAGATATCTCACGTTCATGAAAAACCACAATTTATTACGGGAAGACCTAGGTTATCTAGAAAAAATATTTAAAGTTTTAGAATTTTTGTTTTAGTTATCATAATTTGATTTATTATAAATAAATCAAATTATTTTATAATGGAATATCATCAACTCTTTTTTATAGAATATTCCTCCTTTAATTAGAATATATATGGGTAATAGAGAGGAATCAGTGAAGAAATTCCCTTTGGAGAATCATTTATTCTCCTCTGGTTTTTTTTGAAATAATAGTCTGAATGATATAGTCCATGGTCTAAGTTGTCAATGTTGAACCAAAACATAAGGTACAAAATGATTTGGAATACACTAATAGTCGTTGAATTATCATTCATTATGATAAGGTACCCTAGGAATTATATTAATGGATCAATAGTATTGTGAGGATTTTCTACTTCTTAAAATCATTGGAAGAATGTATTGTCGATTTCACAACTTATATTATTGAGGAGTCACAATGATAGTGGAGTGATTTTTTTGTGCAGGATATATTTCATGGATATATTACCAATAATACATAAAATAAACCATTCAATCAACAGTTTTATCCTAAGACACCAAGAGTGGTGAAGGCACAATAGTTCAATTTTCTAGAGTACAATCATTCTATAGTAGAGTTTTCTAAACAATTTTTTTGATTTGGTTCACTTATCTATAATGATAATTTCCAATTAATATATAAATGTGTAGAGTTATGAAATTGGATTTAGGGATGATATTTTGAATATAATAACTATTATGTTCATTAACTGCATTTTAATGGTTTTGGACATGGAGTTTAGGGCTGAGTTAGATATAGCTTGGAAGATAGAAGATTTTGGAGAACCAGTGATATTAATAGGAATATAGAGTTAATTTAATGGCCAATAGTGGAAGTGGTGTTACTTATTCTGAATTTGTGGAAGGATTTCACAATATATGTTATGAATTTTTCAGTTTCTAGGTTTCTAATATGGAAAAAATTTACTCCTTAATCAAGATTATATAGAAGCACTATGGATGTGTGTGCTTGTGGGAAATCTAGTCATATTTAAAAATTTTGTGAGAGTGAATCCAAGGATAGTATATCTAGATCCACCTTCACCAAGGGCTCATGGTATAGATCTGACTAAGTAAATAGGGTGGGATTTCATCCTTGATCAATGTTTGTTTCTCAGTTTGTGAATAAATGCATAGATGAGGGTGGATATATATATGTCTCACATGATGCACCAGATGATTTAATGTCAGGACCAAAAATTATGATATGAATGGTTTTTAATACATCTTATATGGTTATGGACATTTTTCATACTAGTGAAACTCATTCCTTGGTAAATTCTATGCTTTTCAATCTGTTTGGATTGAAATTGGAGGTTCTTCCCTTTATAATGACTCAATCCACTCCTTTGAGAATGAACATGGAGTAGGATTTTAGATTTCATCAGTAAACGGTAATTATTAATGAACGTGAATCCTATTGAAATTATTAGTTCTTTATCTTTGTAACACCCTAATATGTTATTATTTATTTTCAAATATATTCAATTTCTTATATATCAAGTGTTTCACGCAACATCATGATTTAATTAACTATATTATTCTATTTATATTATAATATAAACATGATTATTATAACGTATCTATTAAACTTATAGGTATCTATAGGAATAAATACCTTTTAAATAGTAAGTTTAATTTTTTTACCTAATTAAAAATTTACATAATTTGTATAAACTGTATTTATATATTTTTGAATTACTATCTTCTCTAGAAAATAGTTTTATTTCTTTTTGTGCATAACTAATATAATATCCATTTTAAAATTTTAGAAAATTCTTTTTAAAAATAAAAAAAAATTAAATCATACTTGTAAAAATTATCATATGGTCATTTTTTTTTAAATTTTACAAAAAGATTATTTTTTCAATGAATTGTGAAAAATATATGTTTTTATTGAAAACTTATTTTTCATTTATTTAACTTAATTGTTATTATTTTGTTTTAAAAAAATTTAAAATTTAAATTATCATAATTATTAAATTATTAATATAATTTAGTTCATTCTAATAAATTTCATTTTTTATTTCCATATTAAACCCACTTAAACGTCAAATATTTTCTCTTTGGAAAAACTCTCTTTCGCTACGTCTACAAGTTTAATTTTAAATTAAGATTTTCCAAAGTGGTGAATGAAATTTGAACAAAATTAAAGAATTATATAAAATCATAGAATATAATAATATATAATAATTTAGAAATAAATTTTTATCATTATTAATATTAATAATAGTACAAATTAATTACTATGGTTAAGGTTAAATCAGGTTCACAGAGGGGTTAAACCGAAAAGATAGTGAGTAAATGAAAAATAAAATCATAAAATACCCATTATTTGGATATATATATATATAACATATAACCTATAATGTTTTTTAATTACCATTTTTGAATTATTTTTTCATGTGAAAAATTTGGTTACACTTTATTCTTTTTATAAATTCAATGTGTCCCCTCTCCCTCACTTATAAAATACATCCATCTCACCTCTCCTATTCACACCTCCAAACCCATTTGGATCAGAAAATACTTACCCAAATTTCATTTATACTTCTCTATCCACCTCTTATAATTCTTGGTTTTATTAGGAAACCCTCCTATATAATATTTACGTGAAAACATAAAGAGGTTATCTAATGAAGTGGTAATGTTCCTAACCTTGTGTTTTGTTTTCCTTCTTCCTCCGCCTCTTTAAAATATTATTCATTCATAGTAACATAAAAAAATTAATATAATATACTTAGATGTTAATATATTAATTTAATAACTTATATAAACATCTTATGCCATCAAATTTGAAACTAAATTGTTAATTTTGTGTACGGGGGACTATAGCCTGATGAACTGATATTAGTCATTTTCCATCACCACCTCTCATCAGTGGATATTATTATGGATAAAATTTTCATATATGATATTTATAATATTATTAAAAATATTTTATTTTAACATAATATTTAACTTTTAACTTTCCAACCCTTTGTGAAATAATAGCATCGCTCATTATGTACGGAAGACCACCACCTAACAAGCCGACATGATGTGTTCTTCATTTCTATTTTACTAGGATGGTAATAAAGATATATTAAATTAATATATGTGATATATATAACATAATTATAATATTTTAATCATTATATCAAATATATCGTCTTACTCTCCATTCCATGTGGTATATGGTAAAGTTGTCTGTGTTTACAGCAGACTACCACCTCATTAATCCTTTTGATTCATTTTTTACTAACTCTTTACAAAGAAGGTAATGAAGGTAAATATTAAAAATATCAGTGATGTATATTAAATAAAAATTACTTTTAAAATTTAATATATTATTTACCTTCATATCCTTTCATCCATTGATAAAATGGTACATGCATTCATGTGTACATACGACTTACCGCCTCAATGAAAAATGTATTTTATTTTATGTCTTACACTTTTATTTGTTACTCTAAATACAGACATATATATATATATTGAATGTATCCATCCTAAAAAAATTTATACTAAATATATATATAATTCATACCATTTCTAATGTTTTATATATTTTGGAACCATGATAAAATTAAAACGACCTATAATACCAAATCAAAACATACACGAAAAAATGTATTTATTACCTATAATGCAATTTTAATAGGGAATTGTTAAAAAATGGTAATAAAATGTGATAATTAAATCATATATGTTATTATATATATATATATATATATATATTTGGAATATATATATATATATATATATATAACTTATATTTATTATACTATATATTCAAATGTGTACAATGGATGTTTTGACTTAAGGTATGGGATTTTTTCCCCAATTTTCCTTCTTTGATATTATGTTGAGTTATGAACCTATATAATTTTATGAGGTTTATAAAATTCACCTTTTATATTTAATATCATCAATATCCTTCTATTAATTATTTTTTTTGTTTATTTATATGTTATTCATTAATGGGTATTTCAATTCAAATGTTATACTGAAGTGGTAAGGGTTTGATGTTACAGTCTCATTATATTTCAGGAATGTTTTTATTATGATTTTGATGTTGAAATATTATATTATATTTCCAAATAAATTATTTATTTTTCACATTTGGTTATTTATTTATAATATATGTTTTCCCATTATTTTCCTCTCGTTATACACTAATGATTTGAAAAGAATGTTCATAATGATAACTAGATTTATTTTTCTCATTAGTTGACAACTCTTTTATCTTCCATGTACATGTTTTATAAAAATGATTTTAAGAAAATTTTACAATAATAAAAATATATTTTAATGTAATTCTCCCATTTTTTACATATAATTTATTTTAATATAATCTTCGTGTCTTTTTTTGAAAAAGTAATATTTTGATTTTACTAAAAATGTGAAAATAATATTAATTTAGACATTTACAGCTCTAAAATAATTACATTATCATGACCACTCAATGATTTAATGTTTCATTTATTATGTTTTAAATTTTATTTTAAAATAAAAATATTTTCAAAATATTTTAGGCATTTTTAGTTTTAAAATGTGATTTTTAATGAAATTTTATTTTCATCGATAAATGTTTCAAATGATATTTCCAAATTATTTTCCATATTGTATTAGATATTTTTATATAATTTATATTTTACTCAAGATATTATCGAATGAAAAAATATACATTATTTATCTAGATTTTTTTTGGTATTTATAGAATTATTTTTACAAAATTCAATCCTTTTTTATAAGTAATACTATGATGATATGTTTATGAAAAAAAATTATGAAGAGTGATGCATTTGGTTGATGATGATATGATAATATCTAGGACACATAATCATGAATTCATAGACATGGAAAGGGTCCCTTGATGTTGGTTATCTCTTCCATGGTCCATGTAATTTTTTTGTAAACCTAAGGTACTCAATACATGAAGTGAGATTTAGGGATTGAGGTGATTTTAAAAGATGGTGAAAGAACCATATACACCAGATAATAGGGGTATGTCAAATATTTTCCTTTTACATAGGGATGAAGAAAGGGTGATTGTTTGGACAGTTTATTTTTATTTAGTAGGGATGTTCTCCATACAGTTTAACTTCATATGGTAAGGATTTTTTTCATTCAGTTTGTCATCATGTGGTAAGGGAATTTTTTTTGTGAAGTTCTAATGTCATGTGACCAAGATGTTTTACTTATTGTGTAATGTCATGTGGTAGGGATGTAGAAACTGAGGTGAAAAAATTCATGCATGATATAATTCAAGCATAAAAAATCATTATGAAAATTAGTCTTGTACGTAGGAAAATGATATTCTCTTAATCAGTCCTTGGACAGTGGGGATGCATTTTTTATTAGTTGTTGTTGTTGGTCCTATGATTGTAGAATTAGGAATCACTTTGTATCTATTGATGATAGAAATCAATCCCCACGTGGTTATTGAATGAGAAACACCCTGCATAATTTTGACATGTATGTGGAGGTTGAAATATTTCCATTGATTATTATACTTGGGCCCAATATTGGAGATCCTAGAATCACTAAGTATCTTGTGATGATAGGAATCAAGCCACACATAGTTCTTGAGTAAATGTGTAGTTTAAAATCATGTGGAAGGTATACGATATTCTTGATGTGAATAGGTGAATTGTGGTTGGACCCAATGATGGAGATCCTGGAATCACCACATATCCAATTATAATAGAAATCATGTTAAATTTAGCTTTTAAGGAATTAGTTTCTTATAAAATTTTGTCCTATTCACAGATATGGGGAATTTTGTATTATGTGGTGGCTATATCAAGATATAGGATTTAGGAATACCTACATATCTCATTGAAAATGAGAATCATTTCATATGTATTACTATAATGGAGGTGTGGTAGGATACCAACACCAACAACGGTAGTCCTCTCAGGCGAGGTTCACCTTGATGTACAATTTTATGTCATGCAAGGGATATCATCCATGCTATTTAATTCCATATTTAGGAATCATGGTATTCAGTTTATGTTCCTTTACTCATAACCATGTTTATCCTCTCATGAGCATTAATTCGTTGTATATCCATGGAATTCCTTTATGAAATTCATAATCGCACATGTGCTATGATCAGTGTGAGAAACAAGGAATGTAAAGGGTTCCATTGTATATATATAGGAAATTAATAATTTTATTGGGGTATTTTTTATCTTGTGGTGGATGGAGAATGATATATGACAAAGGCATCCCTACATATATCATTGAAAATGAAAATCAAAATATATGTAGTTCTATAAACCGATGATGTTTAATGTTTTGTGGACATTCCATTAGTCAGGCAGTTTAACATCATGTGGTAAGGACATGGATAACCAGATGGGAAGGAAAAGGAAGGTTGTGGTTGGGCCCAAGACTAAAATTTCCAGTGTCACTGTGTATCCTGTGATGGAAAGAATCAAGATGAATGTAGTTGTTGGATGCTGATATTCTATAGGTGGAGTGAAATACCATACAAGGGTGGGTCATTTCATCATCACATCACAAAGATCTATCTCGTGTGTTATGATTCATTAATAAGATTGTTTTTTCCGTGTAGTTTAACATTATATGGTTAGGAATTTAGCAACGTAGTTTAATTTCATTTAGTGAGGACTTGTTCAATTTTTTTTGGGTCATTTAATTAGGACATCTCCATACAGTTTAACACAATGTGGTTAGGACACCAGACACCATGTTGTTTAATGTCTTGTTTTTATGACTACAAATGATGTAAACTTTATCATTTTCTACTAATAATTCTCTGTATATTTTTATGATTTATTGTTTGGATTTTCTCATACAGTTTAACGTCATGTAATAATGATTATGGGGTGATCGATGGAATCTATGAAAATTATTTCTTGAGAAATATTTCAATGGTGTTTGGTGTGACATGAACCCATCCATTGTGGCCAATGATTATGATCTATTATGATATACCTTATTTATGATGTAAATTCATTCCCATTTGGGTTCCATCTTTAGATAATTTTCCCTAGTATCATTGGGGCCCTAAGAGCCAAAACTAGTTCTCCATGAAAAAATCAATTGAAGAGATCCTTTTTACTAATGGATCATGAATTCTATTTCTGATGAAATTCTATAATGTTCAATGTACGCAAGCTATTCTCATCATGATGGTCCAAATCATCTAGCCGATTTTTTGATTACTCTTCGTCTGAGATCTTTCCATTAATGGGAATTCATATTATAGGTATCTAGAATTATATAAGTAACACTACCTCATACTCGTGCACCAATGGAAATGGTGTTACTCGTGAATTGGTATGCATTGTCGTATGGTATGCCCAAAAATCATGGAGGAGCTTGTCTGGTCCGGACTAGTTATCCCTATTCACCATCTTATAGAGTATATTTGATAGTGTCTTAATGTAGAACTCTATCTATCCATTTTTCATTGTATGATAGAGATATGAGTGATTGGAATTGATATTGTACTCCAATAATAGTTTCATCAACTCCAAATAATAGAATTTTTAGTCTTTTTCATCCAATATAGAGTTGGGACCCCGAACATTGTGATGATAAGGGACATTTAAATGTTGATGATATTCTTCATCCTAACTTCCTTGAGAATTATTCCATCATTCCAATTAAAAAAGATATTTTTATAAGTAAACAGGTAATTGAGAAGATTAGTAGTATTTTGGGGATATGGCCCCATAACATCCATTCCCCAATTGAAATATGGTTAGGAATATTTAATTGTATGTAGCAATTCGGGGGGGGTGATTGAAGATGATTACATGTAATTGTAACGCTTGAAATTTCTTGGTGTATTCCACATAGTCATGTATCATGGTTTTTTAGTAGTAACCCATCCTCTAGTTATAGTGGGAGATTCTTGTCTCAGACTGATGGGCACCAAAGGAGCATACATGGACTTCTTCCATGATGGTGGGAATCTCTATTTTCTTTGTATTAGAGAATTATTCCATTAATGAAATGCCTGTAGAGGTCCCTATCTTCATTTAATCCATCATATAGGGTCATGTTGAATGAATGGAATGTAATTTGTTCCCTTTTGACTATGTCTACCAGGACAGACCCATTTTGGAGATAGATTAATTTGGGTCCTATTTATTATGGGGTGGATACTAGTTCATTGTGCTCTAATGCTGCGCAAACATGATTGATTTCATTCATTTGATGTATGATCATAGATGAGATAATTATTTGATATGATATATTGAATATTTCTTCCTCCTGATCTATGTTGTCCATGACTATAGTTTAATTAGGCAATGCATCAGTTCAAGAATTCTGAGATGGAGGAACATGATGAAATATAGGCTCAAAAATTAATTATTCCAATAGTCCCCTAACATAGCTATTGAGTGGGGATACTTTTTCCTTTTTGATTCTATATTATCCATTGATATGATTTATCACTATCTCTGAATCCCCTTTGATATTCAGGTAGTGTTTTTGCAGTGTTAAGTCTAATTCTAGCCCATCAATAAGGCTTGGAATTCTACCTCATTAATCAGGCAGCCTTTGGATAGTGAGAATGAGTTAAGAAAATCATATTTTTATGTAAAGGAAAAAAACACAATTTCAACCCAATCGATCATTAGGTTTTCCATCCTTTTTTCAATGGGAATTAAGAGGCACCCTCAATATACATATCCCTTGTGTGGGGAGTGTAATGGGAAAATAATTCCTCCCCATTTAGAATATCAGTGACCAATGGTGTATTCTCCAGGACAGGATGTACTATGAGAAAATCAACTAGGGATTTCCCTTTCAACAATTTATTTGATACAAACTGAATGACCTATTGCTGTAGAATGACTGACCATTAGGATAGAGTACCAAGTTACATTGTATGGACAAATATATAATTGGGAAGTTTAATATGAGAGATTAAATGGATATCATGGTGCTACAAGTAATGCATCACTTTCATACTATGAATATGAGATCAAATAATTTATTATTGACATTAGAGTATCATGATTTAGTTCTTAGAATTTTCCCGATATAGTAGATATTGTTCATGCTCCCAACATCATTTTTCTATATGAAGAGGGTGACCGGTGAGTATTCCATGGTGGTTACATATATGTTTAGTACTCTCTCTTCCTCCAGATTCAATAAAACTAGTGGGTGTAGTATATACTTCTTAAGGATTTCATAGGCTACTTAGAATTCATCAACCCAATGATCGGTGATTCCCTTTTACATTATCTTGGTGAAAAGGAGAGATTTTCTAGGTATGTTTTATATGAATATAAATATATAGGCAAGGTTCCCTTGGATACCACGTAATTATTTTTGATTTATGGGGTGAAATTTATACAATAGAACTATTCTTATCTGGGTCAACCTCAATGTCATAGTGGCAGAACACAAAGACATGAAACTTATCTATTGTTACCTAAAAGATCATTTCAGTTGATTCATCTTTACATTGTGTTTTCGCAGATTATCTAGGACTGTTTGAACATCTGTGAAGTGATCACACACGATTAGGATTTGACCCCTAGGCCAGTGACATATAATTCAGTTACACTTCCCAAGAATGTATTAAATATATAATTCATCATGTATTGATATGTGGTTTCCACATTATTTAATCCAATGGGCATGAACAGATAGAAAAATATACCCTCGATCACTCTGAAGATAGTTTATGAATCTTCTTCTGGAGCCATATTAATTTAATTTGTACTTGAATACTCATCCATGAAGTAATGGGATTTGAATCCAACAG
This sequence comes from Viscum album, assembly GCA_963277665.1. Classification (NCBI taxonomy): domain Eukaryota; kingdom Viridiplantae; phylum Streptophyta; class Magnoliopsida; order Santalales; family Viscaceae; genus Viscum; species Viscum album. The sequence continues at coordinate 445,089,842 of OY728157.1, read as the reverse complement.
TTTCATCGATCATGAGTTATGTGATCAGAAATGGAAAACCACTCTTTGGGAAATGTCAAATATGGTCTCTAAAATTGTTACATACCCAGATATTTCCATTCTTTTTCATGATAAGGATGATGTTGTCAATCCATATTGGGTATTTCAATTCACATAAAATGTTGATTTTGATAATTTTTTCAACTTTCGCCTCTGTACTGGTGGCAGGAGAGGGGTGAATCCCCATGGATACCTCTTAAAGCATTTATTCGCATCCAGTAATCTGATATGGTGCTTATTCCCATCAGGATTCAATCGGGGCAATACTCTATAGTTCAAAGAGAACATATATTGGTGATACATAAGAAATAAAATATGAATCTCTTACTATTACTGGGGATGAATGCAATTATAAGTGTATGTCGCAGGTCATATTTTGTTCCTCGATTTACCTATCAGAGCTCATCAATGGTGGTGAAGAACAATTCCTCGAATGGATGGGGGGTGATTCTGAGTTCATTCATATCATCTTCCCCCTATGATTCATTGGAGACAATTTCAGATGAATTTGATAATCTGGGGGATTCTCCTCCACTATAAAGGTGAGAGAGACCATAAAAAGAAACGTTATCTTCCCCTATTACATGATTCGTTATAGAGGGATGTTAAAGATGAGTTTTTTATGCTATCACTGGGGATAGAAGGGTCTTAGACCATTGGGTTCATATCTATCACCACAAAAAGATTTATGGGGAACATAAAGTTATTGTCAAGAATACTCTTGGGATTTTCAGTGTGAATTGACAATATATATGGGGATACAAGATGTATATCATTATCCACCATTGATTGTTTGTTTCCAATTTTTTATAAATATTCATTAGCATATGTATCTCTTTATTCCTCGAAGGGGGAAGTATAATGGACCATATGATACATACATAGACATTCCCTCGAAATTAAAGAATATTATTACAAAACTTAATCAAACTATTCCATGATCATAAAGGTTTATTGTCTTTTGAAGCTACGAAGCATAAAAAAGGTCATTATACATCTACATTGTCTCCCACTTCTTCCATAATAACTAGAACCCTTTTGATATATCTTAACTAAAAACCGTGTTCCTAACCAGGGGAAAAGATACATAATAAAGGGTGGGTCCAACGTTGCTGTAAGGGTATAAAACATAGATAGAAATCATATAATAATTATAATAAATAAGATCATAACATTTGAAAATACCATCCGACATATGAAGGATCACAGTATCATTTCATTTGATAAATTGAAATAGCATATAAATTATCAATGAAAAGTTTCCCCAATGTCATAAAATTAGACATGTCATTTGTGGAATACACATAAAAATATAAAATAATTTCATATTTTTTAAGTATAATTTTCAATACCATCATAGTAGAAAGGTTCCATTACTAAACCGAGTTCACTCCTTGTATAAACCATGTATTACTGAACTATGTTTAAATCTCGTTCCAGCTCAGTATTACTAAATCGATATATTTTCCCATTACATATTTATCTATATCATGACTTATAAATCATTACCAAATTAATTTAATGGGATATATATGTCCCAGCCATCTCAAAAATAAATCATTATTATGTTTTCTACAAAAAACATTTATCATTCATCAAATCATAATCCAAAATATAAAATGTGTTTCAAAAACATCATTCCATATTAAAATAATAAATGAAAAACAATGAATTTCATTAATATAACTCTTTCATAAACATAATAAAACCATATAAATAATAGGTATTGTATACTTGAAACATAACCTTATTGAATATTTCCATCTTAGATGGAAAATAATTTTGTTAGAACACTGGAAATTAATTCGTTATTAAAATATCATTTCTTCTTTAAAAGTATTATTTAATTAAAATTCCATAGAAAAAAAAACTAATTAGAAAATAACCATTAAATATTATAATGAAATATTAATGTAAAAAAGTCTATTTAAAAACATAAAAATACGATCAAGTCTTATATGTTTTTAGAAAACATTCTTCTCATACTTTTTCCGGATAAGTAAAAGAAATACCTCATATTGAAAATGACAAAAGATTCATTTCATACCATTTAATAAAAATTAACCAATGGGTTAAATTGACATTAAATTATTTTATAAGAATGTAAATAATTTTTTATAATAAATATTTATGAAAATTGACATGAGTGATAGATATACCCAAGAAAATACTTTGGTATAAAAGATATTGGATAATAATGATATTATAAAATTATCCCTTACCTTAGGTATGATATCATTTGTATGTATATAAATCTCCTGTATAATTATTTAAATAATCTCATTGAGTTATTAAAGAATCATATTAATTCTTATTATAATATATATGATCATATTATCATCAGTTTGTTTAATAAATTTCATTATTATTCGTTATTCGATTATTAACTACTTCATTTTCTAATGCATGTTTTTTCAAATATGTTCTTGTTCCACTTATTAGGTTATAGTTATAACAATTATAAAATTATATTAATATAATATATATTATATTTTCATTATAAAAATTCATATAATTATTATTTAAGGAAGATCATGTAGAATTAAACACATCGAATCATGGAGACGTTCAGTTGATCATACGCACGAGCGACGATATAATTCCCATAATTTTAAAATGTTATGGATGTTTAGTGTATATATATTGTACTAAAATCCATATAATATTATAATAATAATATATAATTTTTATTTATATCATTATAACCATCCATGTATGGTGAGGGTGAATAACAGATTACAACATGACACAGAGACAATAAGTCGTAAGTACGCACGTGTGGTGATTTCATTTTTCATAGGATGAATAAGAGATGAAATATGGTTGTTCAACAATAATAAAGACATATTTTATAATAATTTATACTATATTTTTAATTTTATATAATAAAAAAATCCATGTAGAGGAAGTATAAAAAGAAATGCTTTTTAATGAATCTAGAAAAGAGATAACCTCATCTTCGACAAGCTCCATCTATATATCCACTCAAAGAACTAGAGTTGGTCTTTCAAGAATACCTGAAAATATATAATGTGACTAGGCTAGTTTATAGTGAAAATAGGTATTAGATGGAAGGGTTTTAAGGATAAATGTGTTGTTAAGAAGTGAGGGAGGACGTTCCCATTTAGAATTGAGTTGAGGGTCAATTTTGGAATCTCTAACAATATTAATTTATAACAACTTTAAAACCCATTAAAAAGCATAAAAAATCTACAAGTTTCTATGTTGAGATGATATATGGTTTTAACATCATAAAAAAATAATTTTAGACATATTTTTTATCAATTTATACATTACAATTTAAATTAACACTTAGTTATTATATTTCATTTTAACAAAGGTAACCGATATTTTATTATTAAAAAGAAAAAAATATTTATTTTTTTTATCTAAATTAGACCATAAATTAATAATTTAGAATGTTTTAGAACATATAATAATTATTATATATTTTAAAATAATTTAATAATACATTATTTTTATAAAAAATCAATATTTTCAATTTTAACACAATTTAATTCTTCACTGATTAAAAATATAAAGATAACAAGTTAATATCAAAAAATAACATATTAAAAAGTTTTCATCATAATATAGAAAACTATTTTGATATATTAAATATAGAAATTTATATTTATATTACTTTTTTATAAAAATATATATTTATTATCTCCATTAATAAAATAATTACTACATTAAATTTCTTTAATAATTTCATATATATATATTTGTCGAACAAAAAATAAAAATAATATACAATGAAACAGAGAAATAATCAAGATTTAAGATTAATTATTATATTAAAATATATATTTTGTAAAATCCTTCATTAAAAATGTTATATTTATTAAAATATGAATGGGACACCTTTAACATCACATTAAATAAAATATAATAAATGTAATAATATTTTCTATGTGGCTCCAAATGGAAACTAAATCAAACCTTGGATGATTTTTTTCGACATATACATGACCAATATGATTTTTTTTGGTTTTTTATCTTTTAATTGTTATTATAATATTAATAAAAATTAATTTATTGATTTTAATCAATTAAATTATTATAGCATCATAAATCTATATTCCTTTAAGGTAATTATTTATTTCATAAAAATTAAAAATAAATTACCACGATAATGAAAATAAAATTCGATATAAAATGAGTATTTTTAGTTGAATTTATCCAAAGTATAACCTTAGAATAAAAATGATATTGTTATTAAAAGTTGAGTAAGGCCTATATATATTTTAATTAAATAAATTAAATTAAATGTATTATTATTATCGAAGTGGCTTACATTAGAAAAAATTTCTAACCCAGTATGATTTAATTCAAAACTCACTCATTAAATTATTTTAATAAATGTTTTAGGGTAATTTTATAATATTACTTTTTTACCTTGAATTATATGATTTATCTTTTTAAATTAGTAATAAAAATTACCAATGTTAATATTAACAATTCATAAAAATAAAATAAATATATTTACATAATTTTTACGAACTAATTCAATATATTGAATAAATTTTTCAAAATTCCAAACATTGAAGTGGTAGTAATTAATCATAAATTAATCATGTTTTCAGAATGAGAAACCATGTTTTAAAAGTTAAAACACTCCCTATGATTGAACTGTTTCTATAGATAAATTAAATTTAAAAATAAATACAATTACCTACATTATATTAAATGATAAAAATATAATATAATTTTATAATAAAACCATTCAATAGTATAATTTTACCATATTTATTATTTCGATGAAATAAGTTGTTTTCTATTAGAATTTCGTATATTTTTACTCTCTATCAAAACATGTAAGTTTTCACGAATATATCAATAATTCATCAAAAGTTATATTTTATATTCATATTCCAAATAATAAGTTCATATTGTCATATAATATTTATTAATGTGTATAATATTTAATTTAAAATGGGTTTAATATTAAAAGATTATAAAATTATCCTTTTAAAAGATATGGTTTTTTATCCATATGATAAGATTTATTCATATCCTATTTTTAAAAATTATATAATATGAATATAAAAAATATTTTTATTAAATATAAAATATATATATTAAATTAATTTCATCTAATAATTGTACTTAGTATAATTTATTAAAACACAATATTCAGATATTTCTTTTATATTAAATAGGTTTATATTTTTCATAAAATATTGGAATCCAGGGAATTCACCATACATTTTCATAAGTAAGGTATAGTTATTTATGATAACATAATGTATAGGTTATAATGGTCATTTTATACTATTAGTGTCTCTAGGTTTGTTTAAAATCTTGATTGTGTGCAATGTAAGCTATTGAAGAATTAAAATAATGTAAATAAAATATTTCAAAAATACATTTGGGTGTAACATTCTACCCCCTTAAACATAATTCTTTCCTCGAATCTCATGGATATAAATAGATGAGGATAATTCTACCTCATCAAATCCTCAAGTTCCCACATTTCTTCCTAAAATTTCATGTTCCCCCATAGAACATTATCCAACATAGTGGTCTTGTTCAATATAACATTTTGTCTAAGATACAGAATATCTATCAGTTGTTCTTTAAAAGAAAGATATGTCTCTAGGTGTAAAACTAATGATTTTTAACATATGAAGGATCAGGTACATACTTTCTCAAGAGAGATACATGGATCACATCAGGAACTTTAGAGAGATTCAGTGGAAGGTCCAATCTATTATTTTCTATCCCAACATGATTAAGATTTCCAAAAGGGTTGGTGTAACATCCCAAGGTTTTCTAAAAATAAATTGAAAATGCTTGAAATTTTGTTTAAGGTATATATTTATAAGTATCCTTTAAACATAATTTTATTTCTTCTATGTTTTGAATTTCATGAAACTATCATCTACAATTGTGTTCAGTATGTTATTTAGAGTCTGATGGAACAACTTGTTTTTTTGGTGAATAGTAACATGCCCTTATGAATAGTAATATGAATAGTAATATGACCTCATGAATAGTAAATGATATTATTATTTTATTCTCCCATGGAAATAGGATAATGGGATCTTAATTAATTTTCTAATGTCACATAAAACTAATTGCACTTCAATATTTTTATTTTTCGAAATAACTGTGACCTTATTTAAAAATTAAATTAATAATATTTAGAAAATTATTTTTGAAAAACGGAGTTCATTTTTGAATTCTACACATCGAAAAATGGTTGGGGTAAATATTTGGTATTTTTCTGAAACTCTTGAATTTTCGGTGAATAGTGAAATACGGTAAAATACCGTATAATCAATTTATCAGTAAAAATGCACTATTTATGACATCATAAGTGATGAAAGGACACTTTCTTCGAAATCACATGATATTATCACTATTTAGGGCCACTTGATTTGAGATTATTCATAGTCTTGCTAAATATATTATAATAATAATTAAAATAATCTAAAATACCTCCCCTCCTCCACTATAAATACCACCCTCACTCCCCTCTTCCTCTCACACCACTCAAGCCTTGAGCATTGTCTAATTTCTGCCAAATTCCCTCCCCAATCTTCTTCCCCACGTCCTAGAGCTGCTGGTCTCACCAAAAGACCAATATCAAAGCCCTTAAGAAGGATCTCAAGGAGAAGAGATCAAGAGCTAAACATCCTCTTTCATTTCCATTCTTTCCTTCCATTTTATGTTATTCTCTTCCTTTCCCTTTGTCTTTTGTTGGGATATTTCATTTAATATTTCCCCTTAATGTCCACATTTTTTATGAATGATGAGATATTCCATTCCTCTCATCAATCTTATTTTTATGAAATTTTAAGAGACGCCGTTAGGCTGCCGAATTTTTGTAAGAAATTTCTCATGTTTTCTTCATTTCAAGATTCCCTTCTCTTCGTTCTTCACCCCCTCTTATCCAAGAGGCATGAAATCTCCATAATAATGTATATTCTGGATTTTTTCATTATTATGGAAAATTACAAATCATTATTCCTATCCTCTCTCACTTATTTTAAGAATCAAAAAACATTGTCCATTTGTGTTGAATTACCGATATCGTGGACTATGTATTTTCAATCTCCATTAATTCTTTCAAGTCTGGTCATGAAACCATTTATATGGTTGAACCAGGTTATAATATATGTTTTATGAATCATATAAGGTTCTGGAATTCTTTTGTACTCATGATTGAAATTTATAAGACTAAATGAAGTTGTAATTATCAAAGAACCACTTAAATTATCTAAACGAACATAATAAATGTTTAACTTATAAATCATCATAATATAAAGAACCAAAGTGATAAATGGTATAATTTTATGGTACTGAAATTACGTAAATACTACTCCATTCCAATTCTGGAGTTTCACTTCCAATCAACAAGAACGATTCATCATGAACCCATTGTGAAAATCACAAAAGAACTCACCCAAAATAATGCAAGGAACAAAATACTAAGAATTAAGGGGTGAAATGAGGTTATGAAATGACCATATAAGATGTTATAAACATGAAAATTTTTCTATAAAATACTAATAACACTCTTTTAACCATTATACAGGAGGTTTAAACAATTTTGAAGCAAGGCAAGCCCAAGGTAAGGGAATTCTTAACCCGATTTCCATTCTTTGGGTTAACCTTCTACTTTTTAATTTATGTGCTATTTAAATTGATTGTGTGATGGGTTCTGTTTATATTATGTTTCATTATGTGTATTTAAAGAGTATATACATATTCCACCCACTCTATTAAGTCTCACTTCAAGTGTATGATGTTTATATGGGACTTTTCTTCTAAAATCCTCTTTTAAAATTCTATTTTACAATATTCAAAAGACATGTTTTTATGCTATTATTTATGTTGTATGATTATGTTTTGGTTATTGGGCATTGTTTATAATGAAGGGTGGGACCTATATTTCCCTCCAATGCATTGGGTATGAGTAAGTTGGAGATCGGCCGTATGGTTACTCCAAGTGTAACTGTGATGGTTACACAATGTAAGGTAGCCGTGAGGGTTACAAATTTTAAGGTAGCCAAGAAGGTTACAAGATTATGTAAGTAATGCCCCAATATACCTCTATTATTATAATTATGTTTGCATGGATCTTGTGTAAATATCATGTTACTCTAAGTAAGATTTTATGGGTGGAAAGCATGTCTTTTGAAAATGTTTTCATACGTCATGCGTATTCATGGACTAATGTGATTTTTCCTTCTTTTTCATACCTTACTGAGCTTTTGTGCTCATCCCAAGTTTTTAAATGATTTTTCCCAGGTTAATGATGAGTAATACAAGGAAGGAAGACATGTTAAATGTTGAAGAATTGTCAAGGAGTCTTGTTTTGTGTTTTAATGTTTTATATTATGAGGATAATGGAAACTGATTTTATGGTATCCACTATGTAACAATGTGTAATGTTATGAATGTTTTTTCTTAATTATCTAAATCTCTAAACTTGAAAAGATCCTCAATGTATAATGAAGTGTTTTCTTAAATAAATTCAAGATTATGTATGAAATAAGTGTGGGTCCTTATAGTTGGTATCAGAGGATGGTTTAGATAACTTTAGGGGTTAAGGTGATGCTAATAGAATACCTTAACTAATTCTCACCCTATGTTTAATTTGTTATAGCATTTAAATATTACCATGTTGCTTCATCTAAGAAATGTTTGTTTAGAATGGTTGTCCGCAGAAGGAACATGGATGTTGAAGAGGATAGGCACCGACAGAATGACATCCTTCCTGATCAACAGCCCGGAATGGTAGGGATTGGAACCGAGCAGTTTGTGACAGTAATGGCTCAGCTAACACAGGCAATAAATGGTGGTGGTATCCATGCAAGAGGACAAATAGAAGTACCCCAACGGAACATGACAGTGGTGGAACATTTTATGAGGCAACATCCTCCTGCATTCAATGGATCTTCTGACCCAGTGGTAGCAGAAGGATGGATTAAATCCCTTGAAAAGATATTTGATGTTATGGGATGTTCAGACAATCAAAAGGTAAGTCTTTCCATTTATCCTTTTGAAGGGGAAGCTGATCAGTTGTGGTCAATGGTAAGAAATATCAGGGGTAGAGAGGATTTTGATGCCTTAGTATGCGATAAATTTAAAAGTACTTTTCTTGAAAAATATTTTCCTAAGGTGGTGCAACTTAGAATGGAGAAACAATTCCTTGAACTGAAACAAAAGGAGGAAGATTCAGTGGCTATGTATGAGGCGAACTTCACCCGACTGGCGAGGTATGCTCCAAATCTTATTCTGGATCTCGACAGAAAAATCAACCGCTTTTACTCAGGATTGAAGCCAAGGTATCGAAGGGCGTTGGCCTCCCGTGAATTTAAAAGTTACGAGAAACTTGTCCGATGTGCTGAGAGGGTAGAGATGGAGTTTGCTGACGATCACATGCAATTTGGAAACAAATAGAGGAAGATGTCCAATTGGAAAGAAATGGGTAAGAATCAACCAATGAAATCTGGTGGTAAGAAAATACAGTTTCCAGTTTGTGAAAAGTGTGTCAAGAATCACCCTGGGGAATGTCTTATCAAAACTGGGAAGTGTTTTAAATGTGGTAAGTTTGGACATATGGCCCAAGATTGCAATGAACATGATCCAAAGACTAATCCTGATATGAAAACTGTAAATTGTTTTAAATGTGGTGAGATGGGTCACTATGCAAATGCTTGTCCAAAGAGGGATCCAAATGATGCAAAGAAGCCAGACTACAAGCAGAAAGGTGTAGTGAGATCCTTTGCGACTACGTCAGCAGATGTTGGGCCATCCAATGAAGTTGTATCAGGTACTTTGTTTGTTCACTCAGATTTTTCTAACATTTTGTTTGATACGGGGTCTACACATTCCTTCATCTTTGAGAAATTTTCGAGTGAATTAGAAATATCACCTCAACAAATGATACCTGAACTTGTTGTTAAAACACCAGGGGGAAATGTTATAGCAAAGAGGAATTATAAGAATATTTCTATTGTTGTATGTGGAATGAATTTACCTGCAATCCTTTTTGTTTTAACCTTAGTCGAGTTTGAAGTTATTCTGGGGATGGACTGGCTTTCTGATTATCATGCTAAGATTGACTGTAGAGCTAAAGAAGTTGTTTTTCAGAAAGAGTTTCAGTTTTTATACAAGAATGAACCCATACAATTGATAACATATCAAGAAGCTGAGAAACTACTGAAAGATGGAAATGAAAGTTATCTGGCTCATATTGTTGAAAACAAGGGAACTATTCAAATTAATGATGAGCCAGTGGTAAATGAATACCTTGATGTTTTTCCTGAGGAGTTACCCAGTGTCATACCTAAACGAGAAGTTGAATTCACAATTTACTTAGTTCCTGATGCTAATCCAATTTCAAAACCCCCATATCGTATGGCTCCAATAGAACTTCTGAATTGAAAAATCCGTTGCATGATTTTCTTGTCAAAGGCTTCATTCGTCCGAGTACTTCACCATGGGGAGCCCCTGTTTTGTTTGTTAAAAAGAAATATGGTTCCATGAGACTTTTCATTGATTATAGAGCTTTGAATAACATCACTATTAAAAACAAGTATCCTTTGCCTCATATTGATGACTTGTTTGATCAGATCCAGGGAGCTCAGTACTTTTCCAAGATTGACTTGAGATCCGGATACCATCAGCTGAAGGTGAAGGAGGATGACATCCTGAAAACAGCCTTTCGTACTAGATATGGGCATTATAAATTTGTTGTTATGCCATTTGGGTTAACTAATGCACCTACTGTATTCATTAATCTTATGAATAGAGTATTTCATGATTTCTTGGATAAGTTTTTGGTTGTATTTATTGATGACATTCTGGTTTTTTCTAAAAATAAAGACGAGCATGAAAAACATCTAAGGGTTGTTTTACAAACTTTAAAAGAAAAGAAACTATATGGAAAATTCAGCAAGTGTGATTTTTGGTTGCAACAGATTTATTTTCTTGGGCACATTGTAAATAAGGATGGGATAACAGTTGATCCTGCCAAAACAAAAGTAGTTGATGAATGGCCAAGACCCACAAATGTTACAGAGATTCGTAGTTTTCTGGGCTTAGCAAGTTATTACCGACGCTTTGTTAAGAACTTTTCATGGTTATCTAGCCCAATAACTAAGTTAACACGAAAAGGGGTTAAATTTTTTTGGACAGAGGAATGTGATGTTTGTTTTCAGGAACTAATGAAGAGATTGGTGAATGCTCCAGTTTTGGCCTTACCTTCCCGGAATGGTGAGTTTTTCATCTACAGTGATGCTTCTTTGAAGGGACTTGGTTGGGTTTTGATTAGGAATGATCAGGTAATTGCCTATGCTTCGAGACAACTTAAACCACTTGAGCTGAATTATCCCACACATGATTTGGAATTGGCAGCTGTGGTTTTTGCTTTGAAAATATGGAGGCATCATCTATACGGAACCAAATGCAAAATATATACTTACCATAAAAGTCTTAAGTATATATTCACTCAGAAGAAATTAAACATGAGGCAGAGAAGATGGCTAGAACTGATAATGGATTATGAATGCACGATTAATTACCATCCTGGAAAAGCAAACAATGTAGCGGATGCCTTAAGTCGGAAACATCATTCATCATTAACCATGCTACATTTGGAACGTGATCCCTTGATTAATGATTTGATAAATTTTGTCTTAGAAGTTGTTGGTGCAGGGAATATATCTGTTTTGTTTCAGGTTTCAGTGCATTCTTCTTTGTCAGACAGAATTATGAAAGCGCAGAGGGAAGACCATGAGCTACAGAAAAAGGTAGAATTGGTTAAAATGGGTAAGTTTCCAGAATTTCATCTTGATAAATATTGTGTTTTATGTTTTGGAAAAAGGTTGTGTGTGCCTTGTGATTCCCAGTTGAAGAAAGAATTGTTGTGTGAAGCTCATAGTTCTCCATTTTCTGTTCATCCTGGAAGTACTAAGATGTTCAGAGACCTTCGGGAGTATTACTGGTGGAATGGGATGAAATGAGATATTGCTGATTTTACAATGAAATGTTTGACATGTCAGCAGGTTAATGAAGAGCGACAGTTACCGAAGGGGATGCTTCAGCCTTTGCCGGTTCCAGAATGGAAATGGGAGAATATATCCATGGATTTTGTGGTGGGACTACCAAAGACTTCTCGAGGTAAAAATGCGATATGGGTTATTGTTGATCGGCTAACAATGTCTGCTCATTTTCTTTCTATTCGAGATACAATGACATTAGATCATCTTTCTCGATTGTACCTCAAAGAGATTTTCAGGTTACATGGAGTTCCTCTTTCCATTGTATCTGACCGAGATCCCAGGTTCACTTCTAAATTTAGGAAGGGACTTCAGATGTCTTTGGGAACAGAGTTGAATTTCAGTACAACTTTTCATCCCCAATCAGATGGGCAGTCAGAACGAACGATTCAAACTTTGGAGGATATGATTCGAGCTTGTTCAATGGACTATCAGGGAAGTTGGGATCAGCATCTTTCACTAGTTGAGTTTTTTTATAATAACAGTTTCCATTCCAGTATTCAGATGGCACCTTTTGAGGCCTTGTATGGAAAGCGGTGTCGGACTCCTGCGTTTTGGGATGAAGTCGGTGAAAGAAAGTTGATGGGGCCAGAATTAGTAGAAGAAGTGGCTGAGAAAGTGAGGATGATCCAGCAACACATGAGGATAGCTCATAGCAGGCAGAAAAGTTATGCAGATAACAGAAGGAAAGACTTCTCTTTCAAGGCAGGTGACCATGTTTTCCTTAAAATATCTCCTTGGAAAAGTGTGATGCGTTTCGGTAAGAAAGGGAAACTAAGTCCACGGTTCATCGGTCCTTTTGAAATCTTGGATAAAGTTGAAACAGTTTCGTACCGCGTAGCTTTTCCTCTGAGCTTGTTTCAGGTACACAATGTTTTTCATGTTTCGATGTTGAGAAAGTATGTTCCAGATTCATCACATGTCTTGAGGCCGGAAGAAGTTCAGCTAGAAGAGAACCTTTCTTATGAAGAAAAACCGGTTCAGATTCTTGATCGAAGAGAACAGGTATTGCGGAATAAGGTAATCCACTAGGTAAAGGTTTTGTGGAGAAACCACATGGTTCAAGAATCAACATGGGAGTCTGAAAATGCTATGAGGGAAAATACCCTCAATTGTTTAATAAGTAAATAAAATTGCGAGGACGCAATTTCAAGAAGGTGGGGATAATGTAACATCGCAAGGTTTTCTAAAAATAAATTGAAAATGCTTGAAATTTTGTTTAAGGTATATATTTATAAGTATCCTTTAAACATAATTTTATTTCTTCAACGTTTTAAATTACAAGAAACTGTCATCTACAATTTTGTTCAGTATGTTATTTAGAGTCTGATGGAACAACTTGTTTTTTTTGGTGAATAGTAACATGCCCTTATGAATAATAATATGAATAGTAATATGACCTCATGAATAGTAAATTATATTATTATTTTATTTTCCCATGGAAATAGGATAATGGGATCTCAATTAATTTTCCAATGTCACATAAAATTAATTGCACTTCAATATTGTTATATTTCGAAATAACTGTGACCTTATTTAAAAATTAAATTAATAATATTTAGAAAATTATTTTTGAAAAATGGAGTTCATTTTTGAATTCTACACATCGAAAAATGGTTGGGGTAAATTTTTGGTATTTTTCTGAAACTCTTGAATTTTCGGTGAATAGTGAAATACGGTAAAATACCGTATAATCAATTTATCAGTAAAAATGCACTATTTATGACATCATAAGTGATTCAAGGCCACTTTCTTCGAGATCACATGATATTATCACTATTTAGGTCCACTTTATCTGAGATTATTCAATGTCTTGATAAAAATATTATAATAATAATTAAAATAATCTAAAATACCTCCCCTCCTCCACTATAAATACCACCCTCACTCCCCTCTTCCTCTCACACATCTCAAGCCTTGAGCTTTGTCTAATTTCTGCCAAATTTCCTCCCCAATCTTCTTCCCCACGTCCTAGAGCTGCTGGTCTCACCAAAAGACCAAAATCAAAGCCCTTAAGAAGGATCTCAAGGAGAAGAGATCAAGAGGTAAACATCCTCTTTCATTTCCATTTTTTCCTTCCATTTTATGTTATTCTCTTCCTTTCCCTTTGTCTTTTGTTGGGATATTTCATTTAATATTTCCCCTTACTGTCCAAATTTTGTATTAATGATGAGATATTCCATTCCTCTCATCAATCTTATTTTTATGAAATTTTAAGAGACGCCGTTGGGCTGCCGAATTTTTGTAAGAAATTTCTCATGTTTTCTTCATTTCAAGATTCCCTTCTCTTCGTTCTTCACCCCCTCTTATCCAAGAGGCATGAAATCTCCAGAATCATGTATATTCTGGATGTTTTAATGTTTATCGAAAATTACAAATCATTATTCCTCTCCTCTCTCACTTATTTAAAGAATTAAAAAACATTGTCCATTTGTGTCGAATTACCAATATCGTGGACGATGTATTTTCAATCTCCACTAATTCTTTCAAGTCTGGTCATGAAACCATTTATATGGTTGAACCAGGTTATAATATATGTATTATGAATCATATAAGGTTCTGGAATTCTTTTGTACTCATGATTCAAATTTATAAGACTAAATGAAGTTGTAATTATCAAAGAACCACTTAAATTATCTAAACGAACATAATTAATGTTTAACATATAAACCATCATCATATAAAGCACCAAAGTGATAAATGGTATAATTTATGGTAATGGAATTACTTAAATACTACTCCATTCCAATTCTGGAGTTTCACTTCCAATCAACAAGAACTATTCATCATGAACCGATTGTGAAAATCACAAAAGAACTCACCCAAAATAATGCAAGGAACAAAATACTAAGAATTAAGGGGTGAAATGAGGTTATGAAATGACCATATAAGATGTTATAAACATGAAACTTTTTCTATAAAATACTAATAACACTCTTTTAACCATTATAAAATAGGTTTAAACAATTTTGAAGTAAGTCAAGCCCAAGGTAAGGGAATTCTTAACCCGATTTCCATTCTTTGGGTTAACCTTCTACTTTTTAATTTATGTGCTATTTAAATTGATTGTGTGATGGGTTATGTTTATATTATGTTTCATTATGTGTATTTAAAGAGTATATACATATTCCATACACTCTATTAAGTTTCACTTCAAGTGTATGATGTTTATAAGGGACTTTTCTTCTAAAATCATCTTTTAAAATTCTATTTTACAATATTCAAAAGAAATGTTTTTATGCTATTATTTATATTGTATGATTATGTTTTGGTTATTGGGAATTGTTTATAATGAAGGGTGGGACCTATATTTCCCTCCAATGCATTGGGTATGAGTAAGTTGGAGGTCGGCCGTATGGTTACTCCAAGTGTAACTGTGATGGTTACACAAAGTAAGGTAGTCGTGAGGGTTACAAATTTTAAGGTAGACAAGATGGTTACAAGATTATGTAAGTAATGCCCCAATATACCTCTATGATTATAATTATGTTTGTGTGGATCTTGTGTAAATCTCATGTTACGATAAGTAAGATTTTATGGGTGGAAAGCATGTCTTTTGAAAATGTTTTCATACGTCATGCGTATTCATGGACTAATGTGATTTTTCC
The DNA here is from genome assembly GCA_963277665.1 of Viscum album. Lineage (NCBI taxonomy): Eukaryota > Viridiplantae > Streptophyta > Magnoliopsida > Santalales > Viscaceae > Viscum > Viscum album. The sequence continues at coordinate 445,074,175 of OY728157.1, read as the reverse complement.
ATCTTTTTCATACCTTACTGAGCTTTTGTGCTCATCCCATGTTTTTAAATGATTTTTCACAGGTTAATGATGAGTTATACAAGGAAGGAAGACATGTTAAATGTTGAAGAATTGTCAAGGACTCTTGTTTTTTGTTTTAATGTTTTATATTCTGAGGATAATGGAAACTGATTTTATGGTATCCACTATGTAACAATGTGTAATGTTATTAATGTTTTGTCTTAATACTCTAAAGCTCTAAACTTGAAAAGATCCTCAATGTATAATGAAGTGTTTTCTTAATTAAATTCAAGATTATGTATGAAATAAGTGCGGGTCCTTATAGTTGGTATAACATGTGATCAACTATCACTTCCTTCAAACTCTCATTACTCTCTTCTTGGAAGATATTTGTAGAAACACCTTTTCAACTACTTCAAAATCTAGGTATTTTCAACATTTTTATTCATAGATGTTTTTAATATTTGAGGAGAACATATGTTTTGATGAATTGATCTAATCTTCTCTTCCATTTCATGAACAATAACAAATCCAAATAGATTTCTTTCCCCAACTTCATACCATATTGTTAGAGTTATACATGTCTTTCCATAGAGGGCATCACAAGGAGCTATATAAATATTAAAGTGGAAGATATTGTTGTATAAAAAATCTACCAAAAGGTAGGTTGTAATCACAACCACCTTTTAAATACATAGATAATGATATCAACATGTAATTTGGAGCTTAAATTTTCCATTTATACTGACCATATATCAAAGGTTAATAAGATGTTTTGAACCTTAACTCTGTATTTAGGGCCTATTGAACACTTTTCCAAAACATTGAGGTAAACCTAATATTCCAATAAGATATAATGTAAAATGGTACTTCATGAAATCATACCACTTCCTTTACATATATTCTTGAATGATGATCAATAGATAAATCACATATAATAGTAATGAAGTGTGATGACTTCACTCTGCGACAAATTATAACCCATATTGCAATATAGACCTTTCATGATTTGGGAAGTATAACGGCAAATTCAAAAGATTGGTTTTCCCATTTCAATTATGGTATGGGTAATAGTTGTAACTTCCTGTAACATCCCAAGTAACTAATGAATAATAAATATTTTTATCTATTTCTATTAATGATTAAGATAGTGTTATAGAGGCTTAAATTGAAAATAAATACAATCTTATGCATGAAATACACTAATATTCTTAATATATTGTTTTACTGCCTTTTAATGACAAACCATTTTTGAATCTATCTTTTGACAATTTTATAAACTATGTTTGTAAAAATAAACTTATTATTTATCATTGGGACATCAAAATTTACCTTGTGTGAATTTTTGGTATTTTTCTGACAATGTTCATTTTTTAATGAATAGTGAAAAATACTGCATTTTACATCAAAACTGCTTTTTAATGTAATTTATTTATATGATTAGATTATGTTTTGAATTGTGTTTTAAGTGAAATTAGAATATATTTTTACCATTTTATCCAATGGTGGTCATTGGAATCAATTTCACTTTGATATTAGACTTAAAATGGTGTCAATCTTTTGATACATATTGTTTTGTAAAAACACGCTATTTGCTATGGCAGTGGGAATTAATTATTAAATTAATTAATTTGACTTATATTATTTGAATTTTGTAAAATAGACTTCATTTTTGAATTCGGAATATCAAATATATCTTACGGAGAATTTTTGGTAATTTTCTGAAAAACTTCAATTTTTGATGAATAGTGAAACCACTAAGTGGTAATCAAGAAAACTGATTTTTCAGTTAAATAAAACTTTACCACTAATGTGTATTGAATTTTGAAAATCCGACATACATGGTTGTCATTAAGAAGTAAAATGTGGTTCAATGGGATTAAAATAATTTTTCGGTGAATAGTATCTTATTATGTTTTTAATCGCGATTAGTGGTAATTAGGGTAGTTTAAGGTATAAATAATGCTTTAATAATATGAAATGACCTAGACACATGTCCCAACCTTATTGGTTGTGTCATGGACGACCAAGACAAGCCATGGGTCATCTTGGGGACCCCATGGAGACATTTTGGTTGGGAAATGACATAAATAACTTTTTATTTAATGAAAAAGTAAAAATGACATAAACATAATAAGTTTTACGAAAACAATTTTTACATGGGGTTATAAAGATCAGATTTTTGATTATAAATAGTAATTGGAAATATAAAAAGATTTCCTACATCATAGTATTTTTTTTTATGAATTTTAGACATTAAATAAATTAAATTATTTATGACATAATAACGATGCAGCGATGACATCATTATTTAACGATTTAAATAAAACGGAAAGATAATGAAAAATATAAAACCTAAACATGGCCAAAACCAATTGGATGAGTGGATTTAGAACCCTTATCACCTTATACACTAATTATATCAATGTGGGACCTTTTAAAACCCAAACACATTTTCAAATAAAGTAATATATCTTTACTTTCCAAAAGTGCCCCTCCTCTCCTCTTATAAAAGGCCCCCACCTCTACCTCATTTCACACACTCCTCAAGCCTTTGGCTCGGCCAACCCCTGACCATTTAATCTCTCCACATCCCTCTCCTCATCCTAGAGGATTCCCTTTGGGCAGAATATTTTCAAAGGAAGCCTTTAGGCTCAAATCAAAATGAGATACACTTTTAAAGGTAATTCATTCTCTCAAGTTCATTTGTTTTATTTTGTTTCTCCAACCCCCTAAACTCTTTTTATTTACTTCATTTTTAAAAAAACCAGTATCTTAAATATACTAGGATGTTGTTATAAGATTTATTTGAGCTACACTCTCACACAACTACATCAAATGGTTAAAGAACATACGGTTTCTGTGGATGGCGAAATTCTGCCTCCCGAAACGATGATTGTTCAATACTCATTTAACACCTTCAAAGGTGGCCATTATGATGTAACTATTTTTATATATGATATATAATATGTTTATGTTTTCCTTAAGCTTCTGTTTTTTTCATTTTGGGCATACCTTTATGGTTCCCATTATGGGTAAACACGATATCTTCATTTTAGGAAGTGCGGACTACCGCCCCCTGAAAGTGATTTGATTCGTTAATACCATATGTGGGATGTGTAAAGGATAAAGTTAATGATATAATATATGTTATTATACTGGAATTATAATATACTCTTATATCCTTATGATTCCATTCCAGAAAATATGAAATAGAAATGGAAGTAGCGTTCATGCGTACGTACGGCTTACCGTCTCCAAGAACGGTGCATTTCATTTCTTACCTCTAAATGTGATGTAATATTATAAATACTTGTATATGATGAATATATATGATATATATGTTATCCAAATCATTAATATCATTTTGGATATAATGAAACTTTGACCAAATTAACAACATTTAAGTGTAAGAAGTCTATTTTTGACATAAGAACCAAATACCGAAAAAATGAACATTATTAACTTAAATGATTACATGATGTTCATAACATGATATAAAAGGAACAATGAACTTGAAAAAGGTTCATAAGCAAGTAGAGATTAACTCGAGTTTATTATTCAGGAAATTAAAGAACGGTCGGGTCATGTCGGATATGAGGTATGGGACTTCGTCTCAATCTCCTTTCATTGAGGCATATTTTGTTTTATACACAACCTTCTTTTATATAGTGTATAAACCCCTTTGACTTTTATGTTTATCCAAAAGGAATCTTTTTTATATGAAGCATTTACTAAATGACAAAAGGGAATGTTTTTGTTGTACGTATGCGGCGACAACGACTTCTCCGCCGTCGTGATCGTTATTTGAGTTTCGGCTTCCTCTACAAGCAATACCTTTTTTTAAAACGAAAAATAAATACCATGTTTTACATTGGTATTGAAAATGGTTTTCATAATTTTTTTATTATATAAATGTGTTGTATTGATATCTCGTGATTTAAATGTGGAAATGTTATGTTTCCTTTATGCATGTTTTATGTGATATTATTATGTTATGGTTCTTGGGAATTATTATGATGACGGGTGGTTCCGTGATAAACTAAGGGCGGGTGAGCCCGTTATAGCTCTCCAATGCATTGGGTAACAATAAGGAGTGAAACGTTAAGGTTTCTTCAAAGAGATTTAGGGAATATACTGTGATGGATATTCCAAATGTAACCAAGAGGGTTACTCCCTACGTAAGAATGTTATGAATGCCTCAAGATACCTTTATGTCTTATGATATCTATGATTTATTCATGATTTTATGAGGTATGTTAAAGTGCCTATGTTTTATGGGTAAAGTATGATTTCATTCTTCTATATATATGAAATCATGTTTCCTTTCCATGTTTTTTTATAACCCATACTGAGTTTTTATGCTCATCCCAAGTTTTTGAAATGTTTTTCACAGGTCAATGGAAAGGTACATGATAAGATGATAGAGTCAAGGATGTGTCAAGAAATAATCCATGTTTTATTTTAAATGTGTTTCCATTGATGGGAATGAAGAATACTATCTTTATGTAAACACTTTGTTTATATGTGGAATGTAATGCAAGTTTTATGATCTAACTCTCTAAAACTCTAAACCCGAAAAGATCCTCAATGTGTAATCTTGTAATAACTCAAGATTAAGTAAGGTTTAAGGCTGGGGCCTTATAGTTGGTATCAAAGGTCGGTTTAGATAACTTTAGGAGTTATAATTCTATTAAATGATTATCCAATTTTTTTTTTGAAATGATATAGCATTTAATGATTACCATGTCGCTTCATCTAAGACATGTTTGTTCAGAATGGTTTTCCGTAGAGGAAAAAGGGAAGAAGTGCTAGGAAGGCATATAGAAGGAAATAACCTTCCGAATCAGCATCCAGAAATGGTCGGAATTGGAACTGAACAGTTTGTTGCAGTAATGGCGCAGTTGACTCAAGCGATAAATGGTGGTGGTATCCATACACAAGATCAGCCAGACCAACCGCAGAGGAACATGTCAGTGGTGGAACATTTCGTGAGGCAACATCCACCATCATTCAGAGGATCATCTGACCTTGTGCTAGCTGAAGGGTGGATTAAAGCACTGGAGAAGATTTTTGATGTCATGGGGTGTTCAGACAATCAAAAGGTTAGTCTTGCTATTTACCGTTTGGAGGGTGAAGCAGATCAGTGGTGGTCTATGGTTAAAAATATCAAGGACACCAATGAGATTGATGCTCTTGACTGGGATGAATTCAAAGGTATGTTTCTTGAGAAGTATTTTCCTAAGGCTGTTCGACTAAGGATGGAAAATCAATTCTTGGAATTGAGGCAAGAGGAAGATTCAGTGGATGCCTATGAAGAAAGGTTCACTCGATTGGCAAGGTATGCTCCAAATTTTATCTGAGACCTTTATAGTAAAAATAATCATTTTTACTCAGGATTAAAGCCAAAATATTGAAGGTCATTAGCTTCTCGTGAGTTTAAAAGCTATGAAAAGCTTGTTCGATGTGCTGAGAAGGTGGAAATGGAGTTTGCCGATGACCAAGTGTTCTATAACAACCAGCAGAAGAAGAGACCGAGGTGGCAGGAGAAAGGTAATAATTCTTCAAAAAAGTATGATGGTAAGAGAACTAAGTTTCCAGTTTGTGATAAATGTGGCAAAAGGCATGCTGGGGAATGTCTTCTGAATTTTGGAAAGTGCTACCGATGTGGTAAGATGGGACATAAGTCTCGTGATTGCACTAAAAAGGATCAAGGTGAAGGTAAGAACAAATTTGATTTACAGTTAGTGAAATGTTATAAGTGCAATGAGATGGGTCACTATGCAAACGAGTGTCCGACAAAGATCTTGAGTGATGGGAAGCAATTAGACTACAAGCAGAAAGGGGTGGTGAAATCCTTTGCAACTACTATAGCAGATGTCGGGCTATCAAATGAAGTGGTATCAGGTACTTTGTTTGTTTTTTCAGTTTATGCCAGTGTGTTGTTTGATTCAGGGTCTACACATTCCTTCATCTCTGAAACCTTTTCTAGTAAAATGGGAATACCATCTCAAGAAATGACTCTTGAACTTTTGGTAAAAACACCTGGGGGGAATGTTGAGGAAAAAAGAATTTATAAGAATCTTTCTATCCTTATCTGTGGAAAGAACCTACTTGCAAACCTTATTGTTCTACCTCTAGTTGAGTTTGATGTTATCCTGGGTATGGATTGGCTCTCTATTTACCATACTAAGATTGACTGTAGAGCTAAAGAAGTTTCTTTTCAGAAAGACTTTAAGTTTGTTTACAGGAATGAACCCTTACTTTTGATAACATATCAAGAGGCTGAGAAACATGTAAAAGATGTAAATGAATGTTACCATGCACACGTTGTTGAAAATAAAGGAACTGTTCAGATTAATGATGTGCCAGTGGTAAATGAGTATCCTGATGTTTTTCCTGATGATTTGCCTGGAATAATACCAGATCGGGAAGTTGAGTTTACTGTTGACTTAGTTCCTGATGCTAAGCCAATTTCAAAACCCCCTTATCGAATGGCACACATTGAACTTTTAGAGTTGAAGGAGCAATTGCAAGATTTATTAGAGAAAGGTTTCATTAGACCTAGCACATCACCATGGGGTGCTCCTGTTTTATTTTTTAAAAAGAAAGATGGTTCTATGAGACTTTGCATTGATTATAGTGCCTTGAATAACATCACAGTTAAGAACAAATATCATTTGCCTCATATCGATGATTTGTTTGATCAGCTCCAGGGAGCTCAGTTTCTTTCAAAGATTGACCTGAGATCAGGGTACCATCAGCTAAAGGTAAAGGAGGAAGATATTCCGAATACCGCGTTCCGTACAAGATATGGCCATTATGAATTTGTAGTAATTCCTTTTGGGCTAACCAATGCACCTGTTGTATTCATGGACGTAATGAATAGAATTTTCCATGAGTTCTTGGATAAGTTTGTGGTGGTTTTCATTGATGATATTTTGGTGTTTTCTAAAAGTAAAGAGGAGCATGAAAGACATTTAAGGGTTATCTTGCAAACCTTAAAAGAAAAGAAACTGTATGGGAAATTCAGCAAGTGTGAGTTTTGGTTGCAAAAAATTTCTTTCCTTGGTCACATTGTTTCTAAAGATTGAATAACTGTTGATCCTGCAAAAACAAAAGTTGTGGAAGAATTGCCAAGACCCACAAATGTAACCGAGATTCGTAGCTTCCTTGGTTTGGCGGGCTATTACCGAAGGTTTTTTAGAAATTTTTCACAGTTATCTAGTCCAATGACTAAGCTAACTCGGAAGGGTGTTAAGTTTATCTGGACAAAAGAATGTGATGATTGTTTTCAGGAATTGAAAAGAATATTGGTGAATGCTCCAGTTTTGGCACTACCATCCAGGAATGGTGATTTTTTTATATACAGTGATGCTTCATTGAAAGGACTTGGTTTCGTCCTAATGCAGAATGATCAGGTAATTGCTTATGCTTCATGACAGTTGAAAACTCATGATGTAAATTACCCTACACATGATTTGGAATTAGCTGCTGTTGTTTTTGCTTTAAAAATTTGGAGGCATCATTTGTATGGAGTAATGTGTGAAATATATACCGATCAAAAAAGTTTAAAGTATATATTCACTCAGAAAGAGTTAAACATGAGACAAATGAGATGGCTAGAATTAATCAAGGATTATGATTACACAATTCATTACCATCCGGGAAAAGCCAATAAAGTGGCTGATGCTTTGAGTCGAAAAAGTAATGATTCATTGACAATGTTGTGGTTGGAACGTGATCCTTTGGTTAATGATTTGATGAAATTTGGCATAGAAGTTGTTGGTGCAGGAAGTCCTTCTGTTTTGTTTCAGGTATCAGTGGGATCTTCTCTATCAGATAGAATCAAGAAAGCACAGAAGCAAGACAGTGAGTTGCAGAAAAAGGTAGAGCTGGTTCAGAAAGGTAAGTTTCCTGAATTCAACATTGATAATGATTGTGTTTTGAGATTTGGGAAGAGATTGTGTGTTCCTTGTGATTCACAGTTAAAGAGAGAGTTGTTATGTGAAGCTCATAGTTCTCCGTTTTCAGTTCATCCGGGCAGTACTAAGATGTATAGAGATCTGCGGGAGTATTACTGGTGGGATGGAAAGAAAAGAGATATTGCTGATTTAACTGTGAAGTGTTTGACTTGTCAGCAGGTTAAAGCAGAGCGGCAGTTACTGAAAGGGATGCTTCAGCCTTTACCAGTTCTAGAGTGGAAATTGGATAATATATCCATGGACTTTGTTGTTGGATTACCGAAAACATCTCGAGGTAATAATGCAATCTGGGTTATTATTGATCGCTTGACCAAATCTTGTCATTTACTTGCTATACGAGATACATTCTCTCTTGATCAACTTTCCCGTTTGTATCTTAAAGAGATAGTCAGGTTACATGGAGTTCCTCTCTCCATTTTATCGGATCGTGATCCCAGGTTTATTTCTAAATTTTGGAAAGGCCTTCAGAAGTCGTTGGGTACTGAATTAAATTTTAGTACAGCTTTTCATCCTCAATCAGATGGGCAGTCAGAATGAACAATTCAGACATTGGAGGATATGCTACGAGCTTGTTCTATGGATTATCAGGGAAGTTGGGACCAACATCTTTCTTTGGTTGAGTTTTCATATAATAATAGTTTTCATTCTAGTATACAGATGGCACCATTTCAGGCATTATATGGGAAGCAGTGTCGAACTCCAGCTTTCTGGGATGAAGTGGGTGAAAGGATGTTGATGGGACCAGAATTGGTAGAAGAGATGGCAGAAAATGTTCAGCTGATTCAGAAACACATGAGAAAAGCTCAGAGTAGGCAGAAAAGTTATGCGGATAACCAGAGGAAGGATCTATATTTCGAGGTAGGTGATCATGTTTTTCTCAAGGTTTCTCCTTGGAAAAGTGTGATGAGATTTGGTAAGAAAGGAATGTTGAGTCCAAGGTTCATTGGACCATACAAAATTTTGGAGAGAGTTGGATCAGTTGCATACCGAGTGGATTTACCTCCGATTTTATCTCAGGTACACAATGTTTTTCACGTTTTGATGTTGAGAAAGTATATGCCAGATCCATCTCATGTTTTGAGTCCAGTGGTAGTTCAGTTGGAAGAGAACCTAACTTATGAGGAACAACCGGTCCAGATTCATGACCAGAGGGAGAAAGTGTTACAGAATAAGGTGATTAAGCAGGTAAAGGTTTTCTGGAAAAACCACATGATTGAAGAGGCAACATGGGAATCTGAAAATGCAATGAGGGATAAGTACCCCCATTTATTCGATAAGTAAATAAATTGCGGGGACGCAATTTTCTAAAGGGGGGAAGGATGTAACATCCCAAGTAAGTAATGAATAATATATATTTTTATATATGTCTATGAATGATTAAGATAGTGTTATAGAGGCATAAAATGAAAATAAATACAATCTTATGCATGGAATAAACTAATATTCTTAAAAGATTGTTTTACTGCCTTTTGATGGAAAACCATTTTTGAATCTATCTTTTGAAAATTTTATAAACTATGTTTTTCAAAATAAACTTATTCTTTATGATTGGGACTTCAAAATTTACCTTGTGTGAATTTTTTGTATTTTTCTGACAATGTTCATTTTTTAATGAATAGTGAAAAATACTGCATTTTACATCAAAATTGCTTTTTAATCTAATTTATTTATATGATTAGATTATGTTTTGAATTGGTTTTGAAGTGAAATTAGAATATATTTTTACCATTTTATCCAATGGTGGTCATTGGAATCAATTTCACTTTGAAATTAGACTTAAACTGGTGTCAATCTTTTGATACTTATTGTTTTGTAAAAACACGCTATTTGCTTTGGCAGCGGGAATTAATTATTAAATTAATTAATGTGACTTATATGATTTGAATTTTGTAAAATAGAGTTCATTTTTGAATTCGGAATATCAAATATATCTTAGGGTGAATTTTTGGTAATTTTCGGAAAAACTTCAATTTTTTGATGAATAGTGAAACCACTAAGTGGTAATCAAGCAAACTGATTTTTCAGTTAAATAAAAGTTTACCACTAATGTGTATTGAATTTTGAAAATCCGACATACATGGTTGTCATTAATAAGTAAAATTTGGTTCAATGGGATTGAAATATTTTTTTTGGTGAATAGTAACTTATTAAGTTTTTAATCGCGATTAGTAGTAATTACGGTAGTTTAAGGTATAAATAATGCATTAATAATATGAAATGACCTAGAAACGTGTCCCAACCTTATTGGTTGTGTCATGGCAGACCAAGACAAGCCATGGGTAAACTTGGGGACCCCATGGAGACATTTTGGTTGGGAAATGACAAAAATAACTTTTTATTTAATGTAAAAGTAAAAATGACACAAACATAATATGTTTTATGAAAACAATTTTTACATGGGGTTATAAAGATCATATTTTTGATTATAAATAGTCATTGGAAAGCTAAAAAGATTTCCTACATCATAGTATTTTTTTATGATTTTTAGACATTAAATAAATTAAATTATTTATGACATAATAATGATGCAGCGATGCCATCATTATTTAACGATTTAAATAAAATGGAAAGATAATGAAAAATCTATAACCTACACATGGCCAAAACCAATTGGATGAGTGGATTTCTAACCCTTATCACCTTATCCACTAATTATATCAATGTGGGACTTTTTAAAACCGAAACACATTTTCAAATAAAGTAATATTTCTTTACTTTCCAAAAGTGCCCCTCCTCTCCTCTTATAAAAGGCCCCCACCTCTACCTCATTTCACACACTCCTCAAGCCTTTGGCTCGGCCAACCCCTGACCATTTACTCTCTCCACATCCCTCTCCTCATCCTAGAGGATTACCTTTGGGATGAATATTTTCAAAGGAAGCCTTTAGGCTCAAATCAAAAGGAGATACACTTTTAATGGTAATTCATTCTCTCATGTTCATTTGTTTTATTTTGTTTCTCCACCCCCCTAAACTCTTTTTATTTACGTCCTTTGTAAAAAAACCAGTATCTTCAATATTCTAGGATGTTTTTATAAGATTTATTTGAGCTACAATCTCACACAACTACATCAAATTGTTAAATAACATATGGTTTCCGTGGATGGTGAAATTCTGCATCCCAAAACGATGATTGTTCAATACTCATTTAACACCTTCAAAGGTGGCCATTATGATGTCAATATTTTTATATATGATATATAATATGTTTATGGTTTCCTTAAGCTTCTGTTTTTTTAATTATGGGCATACCTTTATGGTTCCCATTATGGGTAAACACGATATCTTCATTTCAGGAAGTGCGGACTACCGCCCCCTGAAAGTGATTTGATTCGTTAATACCATATGTGGGATGTGTAAAGGATAAATTTAATTATATTATATATGTTATTATACTGGAATTATATTATACTCTTATATCATTATGATTCCATTCCAGAAAATACGAAATAGAAATGGAAGTAGCGTTCATGCGTACGTACGGCTTACCGTCTCCATGAACGGTGCATTTCATTTCTTACCACTAAATGTGATGTAATATTATAAATACATGTATATGATGAATATATATGATATATATGTTATCCAAATCATTAATATAATTTTGGATATAATGAAACTTTGGCCAAATTAACAACATGTATGTGTAAGAGGACAATTTTTGACTTAAGAACCAAATACCGACAAAATGGTCATTATTAACTTAAATGATTACATGATGTTCATAACATGGTATAAAAGGAATAATGAACTTGAAAAAGGTTCATAAGAAAGTAGAGATTAACTCAAGTTTATTATTCAGGAAATTAAAGAACGGTCGGGTCAAGTCGGATACGAGGTATGGGACTTTGTCTCAATCTCCTTTCATTGAGGCATATTTTGTTTTATACACAACCTTCTTTTATACGGTGTATAAACCCCTTTGACTTTTACTTTTATCCAAAAGGAATCTTTTTTATACGAAGCATTTACTAAACAAAAAAAGGGAATGTTTTTGTCGTACGTATGCGGCGACAACGACTTCTCCGCCGTCATGATCGTTATTTGTGTTTCGGCTTCCTCTACAAGCCATACCTTTTTTTTAAAACGAAAAATAAATATCATGTTTTACTTTGGTATTGAAAATGGTTTTCATAATGTTTTTATTATATCAATGTTTTGTATTGATATCTCGTGATTGAAATGTGGAAATGTTTTGTTTCCTTTATGCATGTTTTATGTGATATGATTATGTTATGGTTCTTGGGCATTATTATGAAGATGGGTGGTTCCGTGATAAACTAAGGGCGGGTGAGCCCGTTATAGCTCTCCAATGAATTGGGTAACGCGAAGGAGTGAAACGTTAAGGTTTCTTCGAAGAGAATTAGGAAATATACTGTGATGGGTATTCCAAACGTGACCAAGAGGGTTACTCCCTACGTAAGAATGTTATGAATGCCTCAAGTTACCTTTATGTCTTATGATTTCTATGATATATTCATGATTTTATGAGGTATGTTAATGTGCCTATGTTTTATGGGTAAAGTATGATTTCATTCTTATGTATATATGAACTCATGTTTCCTTTCCATGTTTTTTTATAACCCATACTGAGTTTTTATGCTCATCCCAAGTTTTTGAAATGTTTTTCACCGGTCAAGGGAAAGGTACATGATAAGATGATAGAGTCAAGGATGTGTCAAGAAATAATCCATGTTTTATTTTAAATGTGTTTCCATTGATGGGAATGAAGAATACTATCTTTATGTAACCACTTTGTTTATATGTGGAATGTAATGCAAGTTTTATGATCTAATTCTCTAAAACTCTAAACCCGAAAAGATCCTCAATGTGTAATCTTGTAATAACTCAAGATTAAGTAAGGTTTAAGGCTGGGGACTTATACTTCCCCTTAGACTTCTGTATATCATCCTTAACTTGATGAAAAATCAATCACCGAGAGACAAATTCTGAAACAACACTTTGAGTTCAATACTAACATAAATACTCTTTATGGAAAATACATATCTTCTTGATTCCCATATAAACAGGGAATGAATAAATATGACCCTCATTTAATAGATACATATTTAATTCTGGTATGGGATGAATATAATCACAGTTCCTCAAAATTATTATTCCATCACAATCAAGGCTGAATTCAGGAACATTTCTCACCATCATTTATATCTCTAGATCTTCCTTCTGCACATTTGTAATCTTAACTTGTATATATTGTTGAAAATTTATCTTAGAAAGATAATATTTCTCTCCTTACTTTAAAATTTTATGATCTATCATTTGTAAATCTATAATTATTGGATCTTTTGTGATCCTCATCCAGGACAGGTTAGCATGGTCCTTTTGACTCAAAGCATCTTCCACCTTATTTTCTTTCCCAAGGTGGTAATGTATTGATTAGTTGTAATATTTATTGAAAACCAACCATATTCATTAGAACATACTCATATCCTTTTTGAGTGAAAATATACTTTAAACTTTTTTTGATTTGTATAAATATCACACATTTCACCTTAATGATCATACTTACATATATTTAGTAAAAATGTTACCATAGCTATCCCATATCAAGTGTTGTGTAATTTTTCACTTAGATTTTAAATTTTTGTGAGGCATTAGCTATCAAAATGTAATTATACATTATAATATATCTCATCTCCATCATGGATGCATCACTATATATCATAATCCTTTTTATACTACAAGGCAGTGTGAGCATAAGTGCACTAGATAAAATTATTTTTTCACATAAAAATTCTCTTAACATTCCTCCCTCTACATGAACCTTACTCTTTTCCAAGTCAACATGATGTGTGGATTAAATAGTCATGAAAAATGTTTTAAATAATTCTGATTATATTCATCTAAAGCAAGGAAACATTGGGTCTCAATTACTATTCTTCTTCTTGTCCAACATAGAAAAACTTGTGTTTTTTCTGGATCAATAGATATCCCCTCTATTGAGTATATGAGACACAAAATGAAAATTTATGAATCCAAAATTTACACTTGGTAAATTTTTCATAAGGCTGCTCCTTTCTCTGAGTCTTCAGTATATTTCTCAATCGATCTTCATGTTATTCCTTCCTCTTCAAATATACAATAATATCATCTATAAATTCAAAAAAAAATTGTTCAAGATATTATTTTGTGAATCTATTAAATAGATCTATGATGATATGAGAGGAACTAATTAGGCCAAAATGCATCACTATAAATTCATTATGTCTATATATTGTAATGAATGATTCATTTGGTATATCCTCATTCCTAGCCTTTAATTGATGTTATCCTGAATGAAGATCAATCATAGAAAAGTATTTATCTATATGTAGTTGGTCGAATAATTATTCCATGTGAGGAAGATGATATTTTTTCTTGATAGTGATCTTGTTAAGTTCCCGATAATCAATGTATAGTCTCATTGATCTAACTATCTTCTTAAAAATCAAACAGATGCACCCCAAGGTAACCAACTAGTTCATATGAATTACTTTTTTTGGATTCTTTGGAGTTAAGTACTAAATCTAGAAACTCAATTGGGGCCATCTATAAGGTTTTTTTTAATAGTCAAAGCACATGGTCGGAGTTCTATTGAAAACTCAACTTCACGATTTGGTGAAAGACCTAACAATTCTTCTAGAAAGACATCAACATACTCTTGTAAAATATATGTATTATTAATGATGTGTTTTCCCCAAACCATTTTAGAATGATAATATTAATTTATAGATATCATGATCTATAAGATTGTGGAAATTTCCACTAGATGTTTATATTCATCCATCAATTGGTAGATGGTCATATATTGATCAATAATATGAATTGTGACCTCCCTTTATTGGAAATTGATATGACCTCTATATAATTAAATCCAATCAATGCCTTGAATCGCATAAAATTTCACTAATGGAAGGATCCTATGATTTTTAAGAGGAACCTTACCACAAACATCCAATGGAGAAGAATTTTAAAATTTAAATGCAACTGTTTTTATTATGAATTTTCACAGCTATCTCAGTATATAATTTTTGAGGTAATATGGTGATACACATGGAAAATTTTTTAGGAAAAAAATATTAGGTGGATATAGAATCAAATAAAACATTTTATACATTAGAGTGGATGGTAGGTGTATCTTTCACCACATTATTATCATAATCCACATCACTGATAGGGATCGCACATGACATGACTTTTTCATTGATATTAAGAGTTGGGTGAAATCGATAATCATTGAAAACCAGAATATTAGGGAATTGGTAAGCATAATGACCCATTTACTCTCACATATAGAATTGAAGTGTGGGAGGTGGATTATATATAGCATTTTCTCGATTCGCAGCACTAGAAAACTTTTTTACAACACTTTGGCATTCAACATTCCGATGATATTCACTGATAAACTTAAAAGAAATTTCTAGTCAATTTAGTGAAATTTCCTCTATGTTTCTTTTCCCCACGTTGAGCATAAGGTAAAACTCATCTTATTTTTAGTGTGGTCATTATAATTACCCTTAAATTCAATGTTTCTCTTCTTATCAAACACGCATGACTGATATGTTACTCCAATTTCTATCTCAACCATGAGATAACATCGTAATATTAGATCATAACTACTAAATTATATTATAGATATTATCCATTAGAGAATTTGTTTTAAGCCAATAAAGAATCAATCAAATTTAATCTCATGTTGGATAATAATTCCTAATTAATTCCTTGAATAACTTATGAAATTTTATTTTTAGATAAAAATGGATTCATTTCCCTTTCTCATAAACTCAATTAACTCATTCTCCATATTTTTTCTAAGAATATGTGAAATGTAATTATGGAAAAATATGTTCTTTGACAAATCACATTCTATAGATTTAATTTCATCTCTTTGCCTCATATTCTTGACACGATTCCACCGTTGATCAATTTTACCTTCAAAATAATAGACGTCCAAGAAGACTTCATCAGGATCTGAACATTTGATAACTAAATTTACATTTTCTATGATACTAACCCATTTTTCATCCATTATTCCACTAGAAGACTCATTGAAATATAGTGGATATTTCCTTATGAATAACTCAATACAATTAGGTTTTCTCCTTTTATAATTTGAAGTTATTATATGATTCATCACTTGAGAATGTTCTGTGAGGACAATGATAATATTTTTCATTCCAACTACCATTGATTTTTTTCTCGGGAGGAAAATCATTTCATTTCCAATCGCATTCAACATTAATGTGGTTCATTTGGGTTACACTATCATGAACAAAGTTGGGATCCCATCCAACCTGATACTTGAACTAGTCCACGACATGGCCTGAAGGAAATTCGTTATCCCCACTTGCTGGATACTAGTTCCGTGCTTTGAATAAAATATACGAGTTATTGAATTCATACCAATAAACAAGAACAAATAAATAAACAAAATAGCTCAGAATGAAACAATAAAAAACAACTGTGTATCACTAAAAAATATATAAAAAGATCTAGATTGAAAATATATCTAGTAAACCAGAAACAAATAAAAAACCAATAAAAAATGACACTAACACAATCACCATGTGACCACATAATCACCACAATCCACTAACTGGCCAGCCATATGGCCAACCTTCTCCCATAGTGATCACATTATACAAAAATCCTAAACCATCAAATCAAATTGAATATACTAACACAGAATGGTACAAGTAGGGCTTGCACTAAATAGCTTAGTAGGAAACCACTACATAATCTATAAGTTTCATTTCCAAATAATAATCCACAGACACTAGTTGGAAACACATATATCAAAATAGGTTTTCAATATTTAAATGAATAAATACATAGATTTTCATTTTTTGAGCAGAACACAACACCATTTATTTTCAAATAGGCCATAATTTTTTAAAAAACCTCAAACGAAAAACCTAAACATTAAATACCAGGATATGCTGAAACTAAATAAATTGTTCCAGATGAGAGAAAAATATAACAAGAAATAAATTGGCAGAAAAAATTAGTAACCGTGAAAATTTTCTAAACATCCCTATAGTGATCCTCGTACGTACTCTTTTCAAAAACACCTATCATCATATCGTGAAGCTCTCTAGTCTATAACCTACTGTACACCTTCAACTGACCAATCCTGTGACACACCCCATCTAATATCATAGTAATCTAAGGGGTAACAACCGCTTAAATCAGTACTGGAAAGAATCTATCTCTATAACCTTTAAAATATTCTCATGAACCCTTGGTAGTAATATACTATGTAACTAGGTGGCCCTTGAATGTATAAATTATTTTACCCGCATCAATGCACTTTCCTACCCCAATCACAGACACCACTTATACGATAACCCATCAAATGTTCCTACCAGGTCGTCACATCATATAACGTTCCATAATTTCTTTTAAATACAAAATATTTTGAAAAAATGGACCATTAACTTCACACGCCCAAATGCATATTCCAAAAAATTTCCAAATCCACTTGTAAAACAACGTGAAATTCCATTTCCGAACACACTTTATTAATGGTTCATTAAACCATGTATTTACCCCAAACATTCGTTTACCCCTATGAATATCTCTCCAAATCATGTTAAAATTCCAAATAGGTCAATATTTTAAGGAACACATTTGAAAATATAATTTTCAAATTATTGGAATCAACACTCTCCATATTTGGAAAACATTAAAGCATTTTAAGAAAATTATTGGATGAAAAATTAGAATCTTTTAGGGGATGTTTGTTGAAGAGTTCCATATTCAATTGAATGCACCTCAATGTGTGTACCAAGTTCACCCATGGATGTGACAATAATCAATGCACCACTCTAATATCCATGAGAAAACCCAAATCGACATTATAATTTGCACTTTCTTTTAAACCAAACCAAAAACTCCACACAACTTACAATGATGAAAAAAATTATTTTAAAAACCTTTAAATCCATAAAAGAAACATTCAAACCACCATATAAAAGTCACCATGTTCCACATGTAAATCCCAAAAAATAATTTGAACTATTTGATAAAATGTTTCAAAAGGAAAAAAACAAAAAACAACATAATTTTAACCCTTAATTGAAATCAACACATTATCAAACACATTTAGTACACTCACACTTAGGCATAAATGATGAATCACTTCAAACCAATTTTTAACAATTTCTACAAACATAAAATAATCCAAATAAATTAACTATTTGAATTATAATGGTACAAAACATGTTTAAGAATTATTGAAATTATTCAAGAATCATTTGGATTGAATCAAAAAGGGACCGGATAGAAACACTTGCCAAAATGGCATGTAAAAGTGATGTAACACTCAGAGGAGGAAGAATACACACTGAGGATCAGGCTTCACACCCTAGAAATCAATAAAATAGATTCAATCATCAACCCTATCCATTAGGGTATGTACAAATGTGAATGTACATATGAAAACACATTAAATCGATAGTGGAAAGAGAAATTAGGTGAAATAGAGAAAACCATAAAATCCTACTATGGAATTTGAAAGGAAGGCACCATAGAGGGAGATGATCCAAGAATAAAGGGATTTTGGGACCACTTCATGCACAAAAAACAAACAATATGGCTCGGGATAAGGTAAAATCAGTGAAGAGTATAATATGGTTTTACTTTTTTAATGATCTAGGAAAATGTAATGGTTTCGCTGCATGGTTTACCAAACTATTCATAAACTGTACGGTAGCCGTAACACAAAATATATCTGAATACAGAAAAAACCAGCATTGTTTGGCATAACATGCGTAAATCAGGTGGTAGCTTCAGCCTAAGAGAGGACTGACCACATAACCAGATTACATGGTTTTACCAACCATTCTCAAACTATGTGGTGGCTTCTTTCCAACACCAAGACCCTCCGTACGATTACCTTGGCTAGGCCACATGGTTTCTACTAAATTTTCACTTCATGTGCAACTGTTCAAAATTCACTCAACATCAATGAAATCATAAAATTTAATATGTTACCTACCCCACCCATAACTGGAATGATCTAAGTCCAATAAAAGAATAAAATAATAGAGTATCCAAGGTCGAGGTGTGACAATTCTCTATACCATAGTCACTTTCTACCCCCAATAATTGAATAGGCAAAAAATTGACCAAAACCTGAGTCCATGCCAAATCATAACTAATTGAAACCATAAACCTCAAGGTGACTATTCACTCCAAAAGACACACTTGATAGATCAAGAAGAGGCCCTATTATAAGAATGAGGGAAGAACAGGAGATGGTTCACCCCACCACAAGAACTCAACTAACACAGAAACCTCAAAACCCATCCAACACAACCATGATATAAATTAAAAACCTTCTAGGTGCGACTCGGGGGGATGGGACCCTAGGAATTAACTCAACATTTCAAAATTTTCCCAGACACATCCTCACCACAACTAGAAACTCGGGAACTCCCAACAAGAACTCATTCAATTTCCCCACACAACCAATATACACCAACAAGTCTTAAATAGAAATCCCACCACTAGGTAACCCGAAATACTTTGATATCAATATGCGTGAATCCCCAACAAGAACCAAAAACCTGTCACAAAAGAGAAAACAACTACAAAACAAAAACATAGAATTACCAATGCTGATCAAAGACTCCCACAACAATGGGATATTAAACCAACAAAAGAAACACATGCTAAAACTGGAAACACAATTCATCAATTCCATAAAATCAAGCACTTCTAATCCAGCACTAATAAAACTAAAACTGACCCATACAAGGGTTGATCACACATAAAAAAATGAATTATTCCAAAAGCCACACTCAGATGAACAGAACCATTTAGGTCATAATAGAACATATTATTCACACTTTTCAAATGAAATGATGACCTTACAATAACAACAACACACTAAAACCAAGAAAATTTAAATTTCTCCATCCCAAAATAGAAAACAAGAACCGGGTCACGGTATTAAATAATCCTGGAATCCTTCAAAGGCGTGTGAGAATTAATCTAAGGCCTCTGGCTAGAGCCATAATGACTGAATCATGTCATGCATCGTAGTCTGGTGCTGACATCCTTCAAAAAAAACCCCTTCTTAGACCAATGCTTCCTTAATATCATCTCTAAATGACCCAGACATCCCCAATGATGGATGGTATTCTAATGAATGATACAAGAGGGATTTGAAGGGCCAAACAGACCACACTGATGGAACACAAGAGAATGGTCTAAAGAATTAGAGGCTAGAACCAATGAAGTAGTCTCCCTTGAGATAGGTTACTCTGAAATGGACTCCATGCTTTATGGTGAACCTTTAAAAATGACAAGATACAAGGGATTTCCAACATCCCTGACACCATAAATCAACTCAACAAGAAACACTTAATCAACCAACTTCTCGAAAATAAGGTCCTTATAAGAGAGAAATTTTTCCTTGATATATGTATAAAGGCCCCCAAGGAAATGAGATGCCTTTATCATATCCTATGATGACAACTTGTGATAAAAATGAAAATAGTTCCATGAAAAGATCAACATAGTCCTTTAAAGTTATACAGCCTCATTGAATACTCATCAGCACTCCACATTTATTCATTTTCAGCTCCTTAGGTATGAAACATCAGATGACGATAAAATTAGAAACATCTCATGTCATCCCGACCTACATTGATGTTGGGGAGAAAATATATCATTCATCCAATGTTGGACCTTAAAAAAACACATAACAGTATGAACTCAAAAAAATTCAGGAGATACCTATAATATGAAAACTATCTCAACTCTTCAATCCACCCCACATCCACTAGAGAACCTTGATCAATATGAATAATAGAAAACAAGAATGAAAACCCATGAATTGGGCTAGAATCATTAAGTCCTTTGTGGACCTTTCTAGGTACCATATTCTAAATGTCAAGGGAAACACAAAACTGGTGTAAGCGTCAGACTAAAACACAACTAACATAACATCTTAATCTAAAACAACTGGCTCAGAAGCCAATCACAAACAAGCATAATGAAAACATCCCTATAGAAATCAACCATTTTCAATTCTATTATCAAAATGGATTTATTTCAGTTCCACTTTCCAAACATAAGATCCACTTTTCACAACTGTCAATACCCACATTATAAAAAAAAATCATGAATCAATATCCTCTTCTAAAAATCCCTTTAGAAAAATAATGATAGGCCATTTATTTCAATCACCCACCCATAGAATCCAATGAACCAACTCACACGTGTTCATCTATTTCCATACATGTGTTCCATCATTCACATTCAACATTCATACCCACATATGTGAAAATGTTTATAAGGAATATTGAGGCATACACTCACCATTCCATTTGAAAAAACCCAAAAACCCACATAATTTCAAATCGAAGACATTTTCTATTAAATCCCATTTTACCAATTAAAGAAAATTTAAAAGAAACAATTAAAATTTTATAACCATTTCTAAAATAAAATACACACTTAAAGCTACCAAAACTGAGACAAAACACCAGTCACACCAAACCTCTAGAATGAGGAAATGGTTTTAATGCTTAGCCCAATGACATGGTATTGAGACATGCACCAAACAAGAATCAACAACTCGAAGATACTTGAAATGTGTACTCGAAATCCCCATTCTTCCCATCTCCATGTGATATCACTAAATAACACCCAATATCTTTCATTTTTATCCCTAAATATAAATCATGGACAAAAAACCCAAATCCTCGATGACCCCTTTTAACATAGGGATCCGAACGAGAATGTTTTTTGATGCTCATCCAATACCTACCTCCCATGTTAAAAATATCCTAATATCTATATTTTATACATAAAAAATAACAATAGCTTTAATTTGATCCCATTTTTTCATGAACCATGCATGAATGATATCCAACCCGATCTATGGAAGGGCTGGAAGAGCATTATTGATCCCCACAGGCAAACAAATAGTTTTTATCTTCAAAAAAATACGATAGGGAATCATTTCAACACAATAAATAGAATCAATAAAATATAATAAACAATTCATCACGTAGTAATACCCAAAAAATGAGTCTCACTAAAAAATATTGAAACATATATGGATACAAGATACAACTAGACAAACCAAAAAGTAAATACCAAACTAAAATAAATTTCCACTAACATGATCTCTATGGGAACTCATGGTCACCTCCATTTACTAACAGACCAACCACATGGAAAACCTCCTCCCATGATGAGCCCTCAAGCCAGAAAACCTGAACCTGCAAAATATTTTGGGTCTATTGACACTGAATAGTACAAGTAGTGTGTAATCTAAACATCTTAGTAGGAAACCACTAGGGAATCCATACAATTCGTTTTCTAAAAAAGATCATTGCCACTATTTTTAAATATAGATATGAAAATATTTTTTCATCATTTTAATGAATAAACCCATATTATTAATTTTTATAGTACAATAAAACATCCTTTATTTTAAAATAGTCCTTATTTTTTGGAAAAAAAACCCCAAACCGAAAACCTAAACTGAGAATACAATGTGGTGAGGAAACTAAATAAATAATGACTTATGAGAAATAAATATAACATGAAATAAATAATCTCAAACAATGTAGTAACAATGGGAATTTACTAAACATCCCAAGAGTGATCCCTTAACGTACCCGGTTTGAAACCACCTGTCGATGTATGGTGAAGCTCCCTAGTCTATAACCAACTGATCACCCCCAACTAACCAATATAGTGGCATAGCCCACCTGACCTCTCCGTAATAATGGGGGTACCAACCCATCTTACCGGGGCAGAAAATATACCATCACTCGATCCTATATATTATTCATAGGATCCAATGGTATTGATATACAATGTAGGTAATAGGCCCTATCACACATGACTCATCTTACCTATCGCCACAAAACATTCATAACCCAAGCACAAAGACCACCAATAAGATAACTCATAAATATAAATCCCCCCTATTGGGGTGCCCACTATATATATACATATCACATCATAAACTATTCTTACCAGGAAATCACATCATATAAAGTTCAACCCATTAAAAAACACTAGTTTGGAAAAACATACCATTAAATTTCCACACAAAAATGAATTTTCCATAACACTTCAAAATAAATTTTAAAAAATGTCAAATGCAACATCCTAAAACACTTTCCAAATAGTACATTAGACCATGTATTTACACCAAACATGTCTCAATTTCAAATTGGTTCTTTACTATTTTAAATCTATCATAATATTATGTTACAATTTCAAATTGCTCAAAAATTAAGAAACACATATAAGACTACATTTTTCATATTACTAGAAGAAACACTATCCCCATTTAAAAAACGTGGAACCATTTTAAAAAATATGAATGAAGACGATATGAGAATATTTTAGGTGAATTGTGTTCTAAAGTGTCATCTCCATTGGAATGCACACCCATCTGTGCACCTAGTTCACCCAAGGATGTTCCAACATCAAATGGCCCACTCAAATATCCATGAAAACAACCAAATATGTTTTATAATATCCCAATTATATAAAACCAATCCCAAAACTCCACATGATATACATGTACACAAATAATATTTTTAAAAACCAATAAATCCTTCCTAGAAATATTCAAACCACCCTGTTAAAATTACCATGTTCTACGTGTAAAGCCCAAATCATAGTTAGACCAATTTGATATAATATTAAAATGGAAATAGATCACACAACCACCCAATTATACCCCTTAATTCAATCAATAATTTTTCAAACATTTTTAATACACTTACACTTAGGCATATACGATGAATCTCTTCAAATAAATTTATAGAAATGTATAACAATAAGAAATCACCATAATAAATTTACTATGTGCATTATTATGTTGACAAAAATATTTAAAAATTAATTGAAAATATCCAAGATTCATATGGATTGAATTGGAATGGAAACAGATGAAAACAATAACCTAAATGGAGTGAGAATGTGACAATACTCTTGAGGGGGATAAACACACCCCGAAGATCAAACTGCACACCCTAAAGATCCAAAACATCATGGAAAATATAAAACCTAGACATTTGGGTTCAGAAAAAAAGGAAATCCCTAATGAAACCCCATGAAATCAAGATTGGAAAGAGAGATAAGGAGAATTAATGGAAATAAACCCTAAAGTATTACCTTTGAATTGATGGGGATGAACTATGGAGGGAGGCAAACCAATTAAAAGTGGGGTTTGGTACCCCATCATGTGAATAAATGGACCAAGAAGCAAACTGATCAGGTTAGGGTATAACCGAAAGAGTGTAGAATAGGGTTTTAAATATTTTAATGTTCCTTGTAAATCAAATGTTTTGGCCTCACGGTTTACCAAACTGATATCCTTCCATGTGTTAGCAACTACCCATGTTGGAACTGACCGCACATCCAACCCCCACGGTTTGGCCTACCATAAAAAAACAGTGCGGTATATTCTTCCTATGAGAGGAATGACTGCACGACCAGACCGCACATTACAACTAATTATTCTCAAAATGTGTGGTATCTTCAACCCTACATTTGGACCTACTTCATGGTTATATGGACTGGGCCGTAAGGTTTTTACAAACTATGTGCAACATGTTCATAGGATCAATATTCACTCAACATCCAAAAACTAAATAATATTAACTAGGTCCCAAACCCGACCCTTAACTAGAAATATCCAAGACCATTAATAGAATAAAATAAATTAGTATTCAAGGTTGGATTGTGACATCCAACCATTAACAAAAAATAAGAATCATGTTGTGAGAAACACTAATGATAATAGTAAAATCACATAATTAATAATAAATTTCAATTTAAAAATAATTAGTTTTTATCCAAGGATATTCATGATAATTTATAAAACATTAGGATTTTAACCTATACTTAGACTTATACATATGGTTTTACTAAGGTTTTTTCATCCTAGTATCCAAAGGCTAAATATATCATTGCTGTGATACCATGTATAATGGACCATATATTGAATATATATATAGTAATTTGAATTTAAATAATACTCAATAAAAGACACACCAAGAACATATAGGTTTAGATTCATTAGAAACTAGAAATAATAAGAAATTTTTTCATAAGACATCTACAATGTCTCCCACTTATTTCATTATAACTATAAATATTTTGACATATTTTATAAATTACACTTCTTCATAACCTAGGGTAAAAGATAAGAAATGGTCAGATAAGAATCATAGTAAGGGTAAATAATATAGATATCAATAAGTTCTTAATCATAAGACATAAAAACATAATTTTTTGAAAATATTATCCTTCATATGAGTTATCATTATTTCATTTCATTGGATAAATCAAAAAATTTCATAACGAATCGATGAACATATTCCCAAAAGTCATAACATAAGACATGAAATTTTAGGCATACACATAAGAATATAAATCATTTCATATTAGTCATGTATCCTTTCCAATACCATATTATTGGAAGATGTCTATTACTAAATCGAGTTCATTCCTTGTTGTAGTCATTTATTACTGAACCGAGTTTTCTTCCAGTTCGATCCCTGTATTACTAAACTGAGATAATTTCCCATTCCAAACCAATCTATCTCATGGGATTTAAATCATTACCCAAATCAATGTAGGAAGATATATGTCCCAGCCATATCATAATTAAATCATTCATACATGTTACAAAAATACATAAATCGTTCATCATAGCAAAACCGAACGAATAAAAAGCTTTTCTTAAACATCGTTCCTTCATAACAATATTTATTTAAAACAAATAGATTATATAAATACAATTACATAATAAAAATAATCAAATTATATTAATAGTAGATATATATTAATTGAAACATAACCCTATTAAATAATTCCATCATACATAAAAAATACTTTTGATAGGGAAATTTTAATTAATATTTGAGTAAAATATTTTTTCTTCTTTAAAAAAATTTTATTTTACCAAAATTCCTCACAAAAAGAAAATAATTATTTGAAAATGACCATGAAATCTTGTAAATGAATCTTAATAGAAATAATTAGTTATGAAAAAGAAAAAATCTATTATTTTTGTATAAGATAAAAGAAATTATTATTCTTTTACGATTGCCTGATAAGTAAAAAGGAACCTCATATAGAAAATGATGAATGATTTCGTTCATACCATTTACTAAAATTTCACCAATGGGTAAAATTTAATTTTAAAAATTATTTAAGAATATAGATAATAATTTTAATACATATTTAGGAAATATGTACATGGATGATAAATATACGTTAGTATGTACATATATATAAATGATCTCAAATAATAATGAAATTGTGAAATTGTCTCTTACCTTAGATACGATATCCTTTATATGTTTTTTAACATCATATATAATGATTTAAATAAATTCATTGTCTTATTAACGAATCATATACATTTTTATTATATCATATAAGGCCATATTATCATCTTTTTGATAATAAAATTTCATTATTTTTCGTCATTCGGGTGTTAAAAACATAATTTTCTTACACATGTTTTGTTGAATAAGTTTCGGTAATCCTTCTTTGTTATAGTAAAATATTTTAAAAAATCATATTAATATAATATATATCATATTTATTCATTATAGAGATTTATATAATCATTATTCCGTGAATATTGTGTAAATTGATTCACATCGAATTATGGAGATGGTATGCCGTGCCTATGCACGAGCGATGACATCATTCTCCTAATTGTGAAATGGACTGAAATTTAATGAATATGTTATTTTAAATAAATACATATCATGTTTTAATAGTAATATATAGTTATTATTTCAATCATTATGCCCATCCATGGAAGGTGGTGGTAAAAACAGATTACACTATGACATGGAGATGGTATGTCGTACATACGTACATGTGGTAATTTTTTCATAGGATGGATAAAAGTTGGAATATGGTTCATTCATAATTATAATAAAATATAAATATATATGTGACACTAGATTTATTAATTTATAATGGAAAAAACTTTTGAATAGGAAGTAGTGGAAGAGATAAAATTCAAATAATCAGTTGAGGAGATTATCGCTTCTTCAATGAGATCCCTCTAGATATCCTCTTAAAGCACTAGAGTTGGTTTTTGGAGAATACAATAACATAATTAATTTTAATATTGATATTTAAAATGGTAATTCTTAGTTTATGATAAAGCTTGAAGGCTATATGTTAATTTAATTAGTAAGGGTGGATGTTTCCTTTTATAATTGAGGTGAGGGGAACATTTGGAATCACCAAAAATGTTAACTTATAATAAAATAAAAACTCATAAAAAACATCCAAAATGTCCTAGATTCGATTATAAGATGAGATATGGTTTTAATGTGATCAAAAAATAAATATTATATAATTATTATTCAATTTATATCATATCATTTTAATTAACACTTAGATATTATATTTTATTTTAGCTATGGTAAGAAATATTTCAATATTAAAATGGTAAAATATTTAATTATTTGATGTAAATTAGAAAATAAATTAATAATTTAATACATTTTGGGCCGATTCATAATTATCCTATATTTAAAAAAAATTTACAATTTTTATATAAATCAATAACACATTATTTTGATAAACATTCAATAGTTTAAATATTGACACTACTCAATTAATTGAATATTAAAAATATAAATATAAATAGTTAACTTCAGAAAATGTTTTATTATATTAATATTAGGACAATATATTCTATAAAATTTTATAGATATATTAATTATTCCAAATAATATATTTTTTAATATTTTTAATAACATTAATTTGTTATATAAAATAATAAAATAATTACTACATCAGTTTTGTTTAATTTTTTAATATACATATTTTTTGTATAAAAATTATAAACAAAAAACAATGATAATGATAAATCCTATAAGTTTTATAATTATACTTATAGTCTAATATATCTTCTATAAAATCCAACATAAAAAATATTATATTTATTAAAACAGGAATGTGATAATTTTAACATCACTTTAGAAAAAATATTATAAGTGTAATAATATTTTCTATATGGATAAAATTGTCAATAACCATACCATTGGATAGTTTCAGTAGATATATACTCGAAAAATACGATTTTTTCAAGTGTTTTGGTCTTTTAATTGTTATTATTATTTTAATCAAAATCATTTTATTTATTTTTCATTAATTAAATAATATCTTCCTTATCATTGTATTTATTTTAAGTAATTATTTATTTCTTTAAAGTAAAAAATAATTTACAATGATAAATAAAAAAATTTTATCTATAAAATTATTATTTCTATAAATATTTATCTCATGTATTACGTGGTAATAAAATGGTATAGTTATTAAAATTTGAGACAGATATATTAAACTCTTCTTTGAATAAAATAAATTAAATAACCTAATATCTTTTATGTTTATCCAAAAGGATAATATTTATTCCAATGGATTATTTATATAATAACA
The DNA here is from genome assembly GCA_963277665.1 of Viscum album. NCBI lineage: Eukaryota > Viridiplantae > Streptophyta > Magnoliopsida > Santalales > Viscaceae > Viscum > Viscum album. The sequence goes on along the minus strand of OY728157.1, from coordinate 445,045,735 downwards.
CACAAAAAAATTGATTTTATACTAACTGTTATGGTAATTTTATAATATTATATTATAAACTTAATTACATGATTTACCATTTTTCAGGATTAACAAAAATTATGAAATTTAATATTAACAATGAAAAAAAATAAAAGAAATATATTTACATATTTTTAACAACTAATTCCAAATATGGGATGAATTTTTTAAAATTAAAAACATAGAAGTTATATTAATTAATTTCAAATTAAACTCATTTCATGAATGGGGAAATAAGTTTTAAACGTTAAAATATTTCAAAATATTGAAATGTTTTTAAATTAATATTCAATGTTAATCTAATTACAATGACCTAAATTATATTCAATGATAATAATATGAAATATGTTTACATTAAAACCATTCAAAAATATAATTTTACCAAATAAATTATTTTTATGAAAAAGTTTATTTCAATTATAATTTAGTATATTTTTACTATTCCAAAAAACATGAAAGTTATCAGAACAATAACAAAAAACCATACAATATAAATTTTATACCCCACATCAAAATATGAGGTTTATGGTTTCGTATAAAAATTATCAATGTTTTAATTTTTTAATTTATAATGGATCTTCCATTAGATGGTGTTAAAATTACCCTTTTGAATAATATAAGTTTTTATACATTAAATAGGGTTTATTCATATCCTTTGGATAAAAATTATATAAGATGAATATAAAAAATATTTTATTAAATATTTAAAATTTATATTTAATTAATTTTATTTACTTATAATAATTAACTTAACTTATTAGTAAAAATATAAAAATATTTCATTCACATTTAATTAGTTGATATTATTCATAAAAATTAGTATCCAATGAATTCCACATATATTTTCATAAGTTATGTATATTTATTCTCGATAACATAACAGGTAGATTGCAATGGGAATTTTATACTAATGTAATCTCATGGTACATTTATACACAACAATTCATGAAATGAATGCTTCTGAAGAATTAAAATTATTTAATGACAATATTTCATAAAAAAATTCGGGCGTTACTTGTGTTGTCACCATGCAGTATTCCCACCATTTAATTGATGGTGTATTTCAAAAATTGATGGACAATTGAAGTTATCACCAACTGGTTATGGATCTTGGTCCTTCCAATAAGGACATCATATGTGGTGTCTTACTAGAAACAAATACACTCTATGTCAATTCTGATCTCCCCAAACAGAGTTTCGAGTATGATCTTCCAAAGAGGTATTTTTTAACACTTAACATAACCTTGAATGGCCATCATTAAGGGTGACATATCTCCTTCTCTACATCCCAAACTATGAAGGGCTCGTACAAGGTTAATATTTATGTTGAAACCATTATCAATCAGAGATTCTTGAATTCCAACATCATTCAGTTGGACTGAAACAAATATAGGCCCAATTTACCCTTCGATGAACTCTTCATGATCTTGGTCAGTGAATAAGATGTCGACATGGAATTATTCAAACATGTTCTCCACTCAATAACCCTCAACTATAACGACATCTATCTTGAATTCAATAGGGTTCTCAATTGCTTCAATAATATCCTCCCTGAGTTTTCTTTTGAAATATGGTGCACATATAAGAAATAGATCTTGTATGGGACAACAACTACCTGTTTTAGAATATTTTACCTTTGTACAAGAGTTCAGTGCTTCCAGATGTAGGGTTTCCCCTTAAAACATGTCTTAGGAGTCAAGGCATTCTATTAGTAAAAAATTATTTCTTTTTCATAGGTTGAGGGAGCATCTGAGTCTAGTGGTGCATTTCACCCTTGCATTCCATATTTCTTTGGTTGATAAGATAATTGAACCTCTACTAGGAATTCATGTAAAACAATATGGTGTGGATGACTACTAAAGGGTTTTCGGACACCTCAATGCCTTGTTTGAGTCTTCTGGAGTTATTTTTCAAGATTCTTCAATACCTTTGTGTCTTCAATTGGGAAATGATAGAAATATTTTGTCTGGCCATGCCTGCATTTTCCCAAGTATCCTCGGTTCCTGAGCATGTGGCCTCCCATTCCCTAGATAAGTAATGGAAAATCATATCATGAGGCATATTCATTATCAGAGAAGGGTTCTTACAATTGTATCATGTAAAAGAACCAAATATTAGCTCATCATCTGATGATGGTTTCAATTTGTGGGTAGTACCCATGCAGCTAATATTATAGGGAATAAATTTTCAAGAGAAAGAGCTTCCATTGGAGCAGAATATGACTCCTTCAATTATATTTCTGACTTCTTTTGATAGTCTTGTACTCCATATTTAGATTTATATGATGTCTCCTTTATTGATGATGATATTTATTGTCTGATAAACCAATCTCTTAGGGAGGAATGATCCCCGTAAACTATTTTTTAAGTCATGCAGTTGTCGAAAATTCATACATTTAGGGAATAAACTTTTTTGTGAACCATCTTATTCTTTTAACTATGCAACATTTATGCAAGTCATCTTATCTAAAGATTTATCTAACACAACATTTCCATAATTTACTATTCCTTAAAGGATATATTTTATGATGAAGAAATAATGGATATTATGTTGCACCCATCTTTTGAAAGGGTAGTGGTTGGGATAACAGGTGATGTTGACCTCATCAGAATTCATGTGCTATAGTAGTTTGAGAATGTTATTATACATGGATACAAGGAAATAACAGGTGACATGATCATTTTAGAAGAATTATGATTTATTCATATGTTCTAAACATTATGGGTGACCTTGATATATATATTCTTATAGGCAAGGTCAATCATGTGATTTTCATTTCTCAACAATAGGGGATAGGCAGTTTAGTACCTTTCCATTGTGTTCTTGGATAGGAACTACTATTTGCATGAGAGTGATAGATGCACCTTCTACATCACAGACTATATTTCCTTATACTATGGTAATTGGTCTATTTTTGGATTTGATTCACTAAATGGATTCCTCAATATGTAGTTCCATTTCTATGAACTCATGATACCCATTGGGATATTTCATTGGGATCAGAGGTATTAGAAACTCATCTTAGAGATTCTCATTACAATGTTCTAATAGTTTCTCTTATGGGAGGGGGATGCTGAGTGAATAATTTAAACTTTTACACCTATTTATGAATTTGGACACCCCCTCATTTTCATGTTTCTAGAAGTTACTTTGGTCGAAACGTTTCATTTTCATCAGTGTGGAGCTGAATTGAGAAAGGAATTAATGATGAATGTATTCCCATCATACAATGGATCATGCTGGCAGACTAATGTACCAAAAAAATGAGTCCTTATTAGAGTTTGTACAAAATACCTCAGATTTGTTTCCACTTATTGATCATGTGGGCATATCATCCGCCCGCATCAGGATAAGATGTGTGTGAGATGTTGATTAGGGTCCCATAAATCATCAAAACTGGAGAAGGATGGATTTCTATAATTGGTTAGAGGTAATGTGTCTCCCTTCCCTTCAAGATATGTATTCCTATCAAGATTCACATGTGTGTGTTTACCTTCCAAAGATTTTTTTTGAATAGACAAGATGTTGATGAAGTTAAGAAGCTCTATGAGAAGTTTTTCAGAGCCTACTCCCATATGTAAGGAGCGGACATCTGTTAATGAGGTGGTCCTACATTCATATCCCACTAATTCTCGATTCATCCTATGAAAGAATGGTTTCCTTGGTGAGGGATATGATTATTATTTAATAGAGAGAATTCATAATCATTTTCAACTTCTTCATTTTTATATACTGACTGACTAGATTGGTAGCCCATCAGGTGCTTAGCTACCCCTCTTATAGGACAATCAACTATTGGAGGGAGAATATTCATCTCAGCCTAAAAACGATTCCCAGTGGGAATATTTCCTCATAGTATCTCATTGTTGATTCATTTGATAGTTTGAATGTCACTCCCATATGTTGAATATTGTTACACCATGGAAGGAACCTCAACTCTTCAATGAGGTGATTTTGTGGTAACTACACCATTCCCTTTTTCATTGGCAGTTTTCAACTAGATATGTGGAAACTTGGTATTCAGAGGTGCTTGGTTTTGGATCCTTATCTGGGATTGAGTGCTTGTAACCTCAATTAGTGCATCCAAATCACCCACATCCTATGGTACATTTACTTTTTTGTGACCACCGACACATGTGTCTTGATTCAAAATGCATTTGATGTTGAGAGTGATTCCATTCATATAGGCATATCAGGAAATTGTTGTTGTACCATTACCTTTGACATAATAGGATGATTATGCACTACCTTCATTAGGGTCATTATTCAAAACCTTGGATGTATTGGGTCATTTTGACCAGCAACCTTAGTGGGGTCTGATCACATTTATCAAACTCACCTCCTATATTGGTCTATGAACAGTGTGATTGAGTGAGTTTCTAGTCATGGTTTTCAATGAAGTCTCGACCAATTGAGGTGGGAGGAATGTGTGGGATGTTGACCATTGATTTTTTATCCCAACCTAATGAATACTAATTCTCTATGTAGTGATAATTTATATAAAATTCACTAATCTTTGTGGGGTTGGGGTTATTCAAGGCTGTAGTTGACATCGCCTTGTCTTATTGTTGAGGATCTAATAATTCCAGTTAAAGATTTGATGTCTCCTATGAAGGAAATTAATATATTAATTCCCCCATACAAGTTTGTTGGGGTTTATATATAATCATTTTTGAATTTCATTGGGACATCTTAGGCGATGATGAACTTGGTTATGGTTATTGAGAAAAAAATGCCCCAACCTAGTAGGTTGGGGTTTGTCTGTAGTTACTGAAGATATTTCCTAAATCCTCCAAATAATTGACCACTTGATAGGCTGAGGCAGTGGTAGATATTATTTTATCCTAGTAAGATGGGTCAAATCCATGATTAATGATATGAAATATACTACTATGTATTGTTGGATGTGGCAAATCTATGCTCATATTGGAGTTGGGAGTGATGGTTGACCATGTTGGGGATCATTCTTTACGATAAGTTTTCTGATTGATCGCAACATCAGCTTTGGTCTTTGAAATGAATATTCATTGATTTTATGGGCCTAGTTTAATGTTATGTTGTCTATCCTCTACCTTTTCTATGATTTTTTGGAATCATTGATATGGGGGCACTCTATTTTAGTGAACAACATGCCAGTCTATTACCCGGTCCCCTAATTTATCCAAATGACATGACATTACTAGATGCAATATCTAATAGATTCTTCTATTGTTGGTATGTAGAAAAGTGAAAATCACCATATTCTCCCCATACTCTAATAATGATGCATTAAATGTCTTTGGAGATCATCTATCGAAGAGTTGTGATGTAATTGATTCAAGTGTGTTAGAAATTTTTGTTGTTCTTTTCTGGTTTAGGTTCTGGGGCATGGAGTTAATTCCTAGTTCCAACTGAACCACAAAGTACCTTGATTGTCTGAAGGAGAGCCTCATATATATGATTAGGAAGTTGTCAAGCCTTTAGTCGATGATTATTAGAATACAATGTTTTGGGTTCATAAGGCATGGACTATATTTCTAGTTCATATAGGATCTCATAGTCAGAAGTAACAATGGGATATAAAATAATGGGAGTGGCTTCAAGATGTCTCTATACATATGTAAATGTTTACCCCCACTATATCTAACTTACATTCACCCATTTGGGATGACCATTACAGATGCTTATGAGGGATGACTACTTAATGGAGTGGAGTCTCGGGGAAATTTGATGGGAAATGATATACTTTTGACATTGATCTTTCGATCACCTCTCTATATGAAGGAATATGAGGTTTTCACACCTCTTTATATAAAGTTTTCTATGCATTGAACCCCTCTTTATAGGATGGTTTTCGCGAAAGGGGGTGATTTCCTTGTTTGTCCACTTCTACAAAACAGACATTTAATAGCGGTGGCCTTAATCCGTTTTAGAAAAAAGTGATGATAAAGGTATCTTTTATCAGTGGACAAACCAGAGCTGTTAAATGTTACCTTTTATCAGTGTTTTTATCTGGCATTGATAAAAATTACCATTTATCTGTGCATGCTTTTTAGCAGAGATAAAATGTTATATTTATCAGTTCTTTTTTTAACACTAATAAAGGGTGTCATTTATCATCACTTTATTTATTACTCCAATAAAAGAATCTTATATCAATGAATTTTTAGCACTGATAAAAGTATGAATAAAATGAAATAATGAAATAAATAAAAAATAAAAACCATAATATAAAAATAATATAAAAAGTTATTAATTAACTAATTATGGATAAAAATAAATAAATTGATTAGACTATATATAACTTATAATTAGTATGTATTAAATATATAGATATATTTAAAATAAAAAATAAACAATTAAGAATTAAAAATAAGTAAATTGAGAAAAATATTAAACATATTAATAATTAAATAATTATTGAAAATGTTAAAAAAACAGTATATATTTATTATATAGATATATATGAATGGATATAAATATGACTTATATTATAAAAATAATTTTATTAGTTACATTAAATATTAATATATTTAGTGAATAAAGTTTTATAATAAAAAATTAATATCACTTAAAATTACTATCTAATTGCATTCAGTAATGGACATAATTGAATGTTGTTTCATTTTCCAATTTAACATAGATCAAATGTATTATATTGATTTTACATATGCGTAATTAATATATTTATATATATGTAGGCACAAACAAAAAATTTTTTTTGAAAATTTATTCAATTTATATTATTAATTATATATATATATATATTTATTTACTATGTTTTATAATTTTTAATTTGTATTCATATTTTTTTCTATATATATTTATATATTTAATGATTTCTATTATCCAAGCTTATAGAAATTTTAAATATCATTCTCATTTTTAATAAATTTATTTTACCCATTTCTATCATGCATGCACGTAAGATTAAATATTTATTAATAATTAAAAAAATAAATTTTTAAAAAAATGTTTATAAACAAATATATTTGTAAAAAGTTATTTACTATTTTTATACCATTATAATTATAAAAAAAAATTATATTTGTTTAGAAAGTATTTATATAATTATAAATAAATAATTATAAAAATATAATAAATTTATTTAAATAATTTATATATTTACTATATATATATTTATATAAATTAATATAATAATATAAATATTATTTTTTTAATACTATATATATTTATAAATAAATAAATATATATTTATATAATTATAAAATTATTATTTTATAGAAACTATTATTATATGTATTATATTTATATATATTAGTTATAGTTTATTAAATATTTATATATATATTATAATAAATTCTTATTAGAAATTTTTTGAACTGATAAAAATATAGATTTATCAGTGCTAAATGTCTAGAGATGATAAATATTGAATTTATCATCACTTATTATTGTAGTGCGGATAAAATTATTGCAATCGATTTTAAGAACCCCATCCATCGCGAACTACCGTGCGATATCAAAAACTCGCCACCGAAGTGACCTGCTACTAATGCTCCTCGTTGTAGAATTCTTGCTTAGATCTTGGCTAGAATAAAGGTTCCAACTATTCAGATGTTTGATCGATTTAAGGGTTGAATAATACTAAAGCTAGAATAAAATCTAGTTTTTTTGATATCTATAACTTTCATCAATTATCCTCATAATATTATCAACTTTTATTATTGTATCCAAACAAGTCTAGTTGCACTATCATATAAAAAAACAACCCAAATTCATGGGTTTTTAATTTCAATGTTGTATGATCTTCTTTAAGAGGCCTCTATTTTTAATTCTAAAACCTAGTAGATAATATTTACACATGAAATCAATATATGTTTCATGTTTGATCTCTATTCCATTTTATTAATTGTTGATATTCTGTAAACATCAATGAAAAAATTGAATATAAATTGACCCAATAATAGCTTCTCGATAAGGTGAACTCAGAATGAATGAATAAAATATAATCCATCTTTTTTTAGTATTCTATATATTGGGGTCTTGATAAATAGTTTGGCTTAGCCTTCCTCTTTCTTTTATGTGCTACATGTCCTTTGTTTATCATATTAGTATGTTTCCCACAAATATCAATGAGAGCGAGTTAGTTTTTCTAGTGTGTTTTTCATTCTAGAAAAAATGAGATGAAATATTCAGCAATCACGTATGGGATATAATCCATAGTTTTTATGTTCATATTATAATCGTAATGAAATATATTTTTAAACAAAGGCTTTATTTTTAATATCATATTTTTATAATTATAATCATTGAAATATATTATTTATTTATTTATTTTAAAATGATTTATTTTTTGAAATGGAAATTAATATCCTAATTCAAATTCTCATTCTTCGTATTTTTCATAAATTTTTCTTATTTCTTTTCATTTATCATAATAAAAATTTATTAGTTAATTATTCAAATTATGTTATTATAAGTGAATTTTTTATTTAGATAAAGAAATATATTTTTTCAACAAAAATTACAATATCATGTAGATTTATGTATATTTTGTAGATATATGTAAATTAAATTATTTTTAAGTTATTATATTTTCTAAAAAATGTTCTATATATGTTCATGTTTTTCTATTCTGAAAATATAATATAAAACACCAACAATGTCTTACTTGTTATTGTTAAGTGGATTTTATTTTATCAAAATACAAGTTTTTATTTCAAACAAGAAAAGTTATTGTTTTATGCCTTTACAATAAATAAAAGTTATTATAATTAGAATTTTATACTTATAATGAGTTTTAATTAATTAAAATAACCATGTCATGAGTGAAAAATGATTCTAAAATCATGAATTTAATTTATAATATTAGATATGGTAATAATATTGACTCGGGACATAACATACATGCACTAGTTTTATTATTCATGTACATGAATGTGTTTTGAATGAATCATCCCTTTATTCTTTCACAATTTTTATTTTTCATGTTGTTGTGAGGTATAATAGTATCCCAATACCTATATTCTGTGACATCTACCTGTTTATAATCTTTATCATTTGAAAATTTGTTCTACATAGCAGTTAGGGTTCTGATTGGTTTGGTATATTCTATTACAAATAACATAGGAACCACTTTTCCATATTTTAAATGAGAAAATAATGTTTTATGATTTTCATTAGTCTCCTATAAACTAAAGATGAATGTTTCACCAATCATAGACTTCCCAATATCATACTTTATATGATCCCCAAAAAAATTTCATTGTGCTTTTTCCAATCTCTAAATATTATGTCTTCGATATATATGAGAATTGATATCCTTTGATCAATCACCTTCTTGAAAACGTTGGTGTGACCAACACTACCTCACTGAAAACCAAGCTTTATTAGGTATTAATCAAAACATAATTATCAGTTCCTTGTTTATTTATTTATCTTATACAATTAACTATTTAACTAGCACACATTTCACTCATTTTCATCCATAATAAACCAATCTGGTTTTTTAAAGTATAATCCCCCTTAATAACTCCACTGAGAAATATAGATTTTACATCTATTTCATATATTTTTAACTACATTTACACTAAAATATCCCAAAAAATTAAATCCTTTCCAGCCAGGCTATGGGAGAATAAATTTATAATAAATATAAATTCATTTGATTTATTAGTTCGCCTTGTCTACTATACATTCTTTATTTTTAGCCATTTTTCTATAGTCATGGAGTTTATTACTGAACAATCATTTTGTTTTGGTATCATTTTTGTCCTGTAGACTTTGATCAATAACCCTTGTAACGTAGTTCTTATTCGTGTCAAGCTCCTCATGCCTAGATTTTATCAAATTATCATATTTTTCATGCCTCTCCAAATGATTTATGCTCTATATTATATAAATGATGTTTTTTTGTAGCGTCTTACAACATTGAGTTTTCACCAAATCCATTTGATAACAATGTATATTTTACTCATTGATTTTAGTATTTCATTTCATTCATTTTGTTGAAGATCCCTATTCATCTTCCTCCACATCAATGTCTTATTTTGAGTCTAACTTAGCCTCGTGTGATCCACCATACACTACAAAAGTCAACATTACTTTCCTATGATGTTCCGTTATAATTTTATTATTAACAATCTCTACATTTCAATTAGAAAGAAGTATCTATGAATTTTATAATTTCATCATAAAAACATCTCAAAACACCATTTTTGAGTCTTTTTTTAATTGTATCACTATTTAATATGATCAATTTTTCACTACCAAAAATCAATTTCTTCATTAAACTATGTTTTGACAAAAAAATAATTATACATGGAATTAATGTATTTTTTCATATTTAAGTTTTATTTATTTATTTTTATTATTAATCATATAATATTATTTTTCTTATACAAGAGAATTATTTTGTTTGAGTTGGGGTGATTTGTTCGAAGATTCTCATTCTAATGTGAATTAGACTTCGAGACTACAACTGAGATAATGACAATATGTTAATTCATCAAGAATGTATAAAATCGTCAATAAATGGTGAATTTCTACTAAAAATTAATCTATTCATTCATCATATTATCTACAATTTTTAAGATATATCCTTTTATTTTTTATCTAAAACATATTTTGTTTTTTTATTAGATCTTTTGGGATGTTTTATTTTTCATTCAATTATCTACAACATGATACAAAAGAGATAAATTGATTCTGTATGTTAATGTTTCCAAATATTCTATTTTCATTTTCATTTTCTATCAAACTACAAAATCTTCATATTGATTCTATATTGTTCTCTAAAAAACCACTCTCGTTATTGAAATCCAGATATATAGAAGAAGATCATGTTCCAATAGTATTGATTTCTCGTGTTATAATGGGAACAAGAGTTTCTTCTACTCTTATTACATTCAACATTGATAATCGTTTTTCAACTATGAACATCAATTCAATATATAGTGTCATCAGTTTTATTTAAAAAGGAAATTAAGAAATGGTATCATTTTAATTTTTGGCTTTTTTGAGACTTTGGGTCGAGTAGGAATCATCCATACCTCAATCTGAAAAATAGTGTGACTGGTATGACACTGATATGATATTTTTATTGAAAATTGAAAATAATTTTAGTAAAAAGAACAACTGACATACTCAAAACTAAAAAAATGATTTCATATTGTTTTAATACATTATAAAAATAATCCATAGGTCATTTTTTATGTGTAAGAATTAGCCTCACCATAATCCAATACATGATTTGTCTGATGTGACTAAATATTTATATTATTTGTTTAAAATTGATATTTTATTTTAAGAAGTATAACTCACTAAAATTATAAAAATCCACTTAGATTGTTTTAGTTTTTAGTAAAATTTTTCATAAGTCATTTTTATGTGTAGGAATTAGTATCACATGGAAATTAAACCTGATGTGACATGTATTTTTCAAAGTGCATCCATCCAATTTAAAATGAAATTTTAGGAAAAATGAAAAATTAATTACATAAAATCAGTAAACAAGATTAGAATTGTTTTGATACTCTAGTAAAATTATCCATAAATCTTTTTTGTAGTTTAAGATTCATCCACAGGTCAATCTGATACACAATGTGTCTACTATGACTCAATATGAAGGTTGTCAGTTTAAAATCAATTTTGTAGTTCAAAATGTGTCTCATGCTAAAAACTATAAAAATGTGATCATATTGTTTTTAAATTTTAGTAAAAAATTAATATTTCATTTTAAATATGCATGAATTAGTATCACATCAAACATACTCATTATTGAATAGGTATGAGTCAAAGAGAGTGTTTCTATTTTAAAATATCATTTTAGTAAAAAGGAAAACTAACCAACAAAATACTATGAAAAAATATTATAATTATTTTATACTTTAGTAAAATTATCCATAAGTCCTTTGTATCATGTATGAATCATTCTGACCTCAATAAAATGCATAGTGGGTCTGATGTGACTCAATGATTCCATTATCTGTTTTGAAATCAACATTTGTGTTCAAAAAATATCACACACTAAAAACAAAAAAAAAACATGATCAAGTTGTATTTATGGATTAGGAAAATGATTCATAAGTCATTTTTGAAGTGTATGAACAAGTACCACATCAAATCAACACATTATGTCATTGGTATGAGTCAAAGTTTGTGTTTCTAGTTTAAAATGACATTTTAGTTAAAAGGACAACTACCCTCCTCAAAGCTGTGGAAACACATTCTTATTGTTTTGATACATTATTTAAAAATTCCAAAAGTAATTTTTGATGTGTATGAATTAGCCTCGCCACAATATGATCCACGTTGTGTACATTATGACTCAATGTGTCCATTATCTGTTTAAAATTTTCATTATTCTTCAAAGATGTCACTCACTAAAAACTAAAAAAACGTTCTAAAAATGCCATTATAATTTTGGAAAATTATTCATAAGACATTGTTATTTTGTAAGAATCACTATCGCATCAAATTGACACACTATATGACCAGTATGATTCCAAGTGCATTTTTGCAGTTTAAAATGACATTTTCATAAAAAGGACCACTAACCTACTCAAAAACAAGAAAATGCATTTTAATTGTTTTTATGCATTAGTAAAATGATCCATAAGTGATGTGTAACGTGTAGGAATCAACCTCACCTCAATATGATGTATTGTGTGGACGGTATGGACCAATGTGTCAATTATGTGTTTAAAATCAATTTGTTTTTCCAAAAGTGTCACTCACTAAAAAAATGATAAAATGCACTAGGATTGAATTTATAATTCAGGAAAATGATTATTAAGTTATTTATGATGTGTATAAACTTGTATCACCTATAACTAACGCATGATGTTATTAGTATGAGTCAATGTTCATTTTTCCATATTTAAATGATATTCTAGTAAAAATTACAACGTGACATCTCAAAAATGAGAAAACGCATTCATATTTTATTGATTTTTTAAGAAAACGATCCATAAGTCATATTTGATGTGTAGAAACCATAATCACCTTGATCTGACACACAATTTCACTGGTATTACTCAATTTTCATCTTTTCAAAATATAAGTATCATTTTAGTTTAAAACATACATCACATCACCAAAACCAAAAAAATGATCCCATTTTGTTTCCCGTGATTATATTGACTATTACTTAATTAATTTACATATAATTTTTATCTTAAATTAAATTAGTTTATTTTAGATAGACAATACTTGAAGATGGAAATGAAATGGAATGGAATGCAAGAATTTACTTTAGCTGAGTCTGATACATATAGTTTTTTGTATGACTAAAATTTTAGTTTAAAATTAATATTTTTAGTTAATTAATTTTTTTCGATTATTACTATTATAAAAATTGTTTTCTTATACAATTTCTTTTTTTGAACGAGTCGGAGATAATATCAAATTCTAAAAGTAGACTTCTATTTTTTAATGTACATAGAAATTTGTACTAATGTAATTGTATAAACCAGTGTTTGAAATATATGTAATATTGTTTTATTGTATTTTTGAAGTAAATTTTATTTCATTTAAATTATGTATTAGTTCATGATTTTTTTAATTTTTTGTTGTTGTTGTGGGGTGCTGCTACATCACACTAAATTGGTGTTGTAATGCACTTTTTGAGCACATTATAGTATTCCCCTTTATCTCCACTTTTAAAACATTGATAAGGGATCCCTTTATCAATTCATTTTGGAGCATATAAAAGACTAGGTATTTTAATCTCGCTCCAATAGTCTGTGATACTCTACTGCTGATACATACCATTTTTATTATTGTTAATGTACTGTTTTGTATTAGTTGTTGGAGATATCACCATGGGGTGGTTGACCATGGTGGATGTTTGGATTAGAGTTATTTATATACATCTCCACAATACCATTGTGAGTAATATCACATTAATGGCCATCTTCTTCATAGGTGAAATAGTTGAAGGACCATTATGGTGTTTAGATTGTGTCTTGAACAAACTCTATGAAATTGGCATTGAGCAGATTGGTGTTATAGGCCACATCCTTTGTCATCATTAGAATATGATGAACTGACTTTAGGAATTCTTCATGGATGTGGGCCTTCTATATAACAGTTTTTGAATTTTTTTATAACCGTCTAGTGTTGGGGGAGTATAAACTCTCTATTGAGAAGATTATAGAATATTCCAACGAGTTGTCTCATTATTGAAAGAAATCCATCATGTATGGAGCCATGTTCTATAATCACATGGTGATCATTGGCCAAGATCAGAATATGTGATCGATCTAGAGCCTTTGAGATATACCATTGGTCTTTCTTAGTAGGGATATGAGCATGCCCTAAGGTATGTTACTTTCTCACATGGTGAGCCAAGTTGTATTAGTAAGATATGCATGTTCTAAATATGCATTCCCCATCAGAATATGTCAACAGACCTCTAGAATTGGATATGGGATATGAGCCTCCTCACGTATTGCCTCAAAATGTGGTTTTTGTAGTCATTCATCGGTATAATTAGAAAGATGTTCTTTAATTCAGTTATCTTCTAGAATATTCTATATAAATTCACTAATATAAATATAAACTTATTTTGTTGATTGTTCTATTCTTACATTTTTTCCCCATACATCATAGGGATATGTTTCTTCTCATGGGATTTTGGAGTATCTCATTTGAAATTTAGATATAAATATTATCTTATCATATGGCATGTTCCCTGCTCAATTTGTGAGCCCCAACAAAAACATGGATATAATCTGGATCATAAACCTTTGGAATACGTCACTAGGATTTTTTAAGAGGAATGTTCCCTAATCCCGAGGCATGTTCCACTCTCACCTGGTAAGACCTAGTTGGAGAATGAATATGTGCCCAGTCGGATCCATTATCTTTTTCCGAAATATGATGATAATACTCTAGGATGTGAGAAAGAATGTGTAATTTCTCCGGTATAGCCACCTGTTCATGATTATCAGAGTGTTAGTATTTCATTGTTGTAGGGATAGGAATATTAGTACATTCCTACATCTGAACTAGTTATATAATATATTAGTATAGTTCAATATCTATTTCTATGTTGCATTGGAATTTTAGAAAAGTGTGTTCATGGATGTAAGACATCACATTTTCTATATAAATTATGTACTAAAATTTTGCTTCGATTGAAATGCGTATATGCCTCCCGTTAAATCATCCTTGTTCCATCGGAATATGCCATTGTACTTCAAGGATGTGGGGATGGATATTTTACTCCACCATTCCTACTGAGGAATTATTATCATAGAAATGTTCCAATGAATTAATGATATGAATCTACTTACTGGTTGATGCTAAAATATTCTGGAAGATATTGCCTTTATGGGTGGGGATATGAGCCTACTCTTAGATATCACACACCATCCTTGGTTGAAGGTTTTTCCTTGTTCCCTTTTCATGGGTGTCAATGGAGGAAATGTTTTGGGAGGAATCCTCATCATGGTTTTGGTAGGTTCTAGCAGGATGGTGCTGGGGACGATGGTAGATATGACGCCACCTTGGTGACACCCAATCTAGAAGGAATCTGTATTTGAATCCATGGAATAACATCATCAAATAATGAATGTAATGGTAGTCACCCTCTAGGGATAAGCTACTAGAATAGTTGGTTTTTGAAATTAGTTCCGTTTTCTTAGCTACAACTTTCCCTATGTGATATAGACTCATCACTTTTCATTCTTTGGGACCCTTTTGGTATGATTCCAAGGGTGGGGGTTTTACCATGTCATTGTTATTCTAAAACCATTTTGTTCTTCACATGAAATTTATGTTTTCGAGGGAGGTGAGATCATTTTTAATACCATAAGGATTGTAGTTGAAGATGATTTATTGGAACAATCATTTGATGATGAATTCATTATCTCAGATCATGATTTTTTTATGAGAGTAGTAACTATTGTCATGAAAACAACAAGGAAAAAGGTTACGGATTATTTATTAATATTTTAGGCATGATTTTTCCTCAATTAGGTACGGATGGTCAACATAATTGTCCTTTTATTCATAATTTGTCCATTCTTCTCACATTTCATTATCAAAAAGAGGAAATATTTTTTTATGGGAACACAAGATACATAGGATCAGTTATAAGAGTTATACCAAACATACTAGCTTTGTTTGTTTATGAAGTACAAAAACATTGTCCTAACACATGATTAACTGGTCAATTTTTTATTTAACATGTTCTTGTCGGGTTCCCCATTTTATTCTTGTAATGGGAAAATAAAATCTCTTACATAATAATAACTCAATCATTTTGTAATGTGATAGATTCACATCTCGTTCATAAATTTTCTTACGTATTGTGGGTAATCAGTATGGCCTAAGGGAAAAATTTTTAATGGATAGATTCAAATCAGGTTCACAATTTTTGATTCATCTGGAAAGAGATGACCCAAAACCCCTATCAAGGTGGATTTAGTTCAGCCTAATGGTGGGTTGTAAGGGGTTTAAATATTGAACAATCACTAACATAAAGTCATAATTTTCATTCATAAAGGAAACTCTTAAGGGTTACCT
The DNA here is from genome assembly GCA_963277665.1 of Viscum album. Lineage (NCBI taxonomy): Eukaryota > Viridiplantae > Streptophyta > Magnoliopsida > Santalales > Viscaceae > Viscum > Viscum album. Next base: position 445,029,238 of record OY728157.1, on the reverse strand, counting down.
CATCCATAACTATATAACGACCTGCTTTCTAAAGGAATGTGGTCAATTGGGGTTTCAGACCAAATGATTCTTAGGTACTCACACTGGATGAGAGGATGGGATGTTGATATCATCCCACCCTATAGGGGAAAATTGTTTCCTACAATGTGACTCTCTTATTTATTTAATATATGATTAATAAATACATCCTAGTCACAATATGAGACTGTTTAACATAACAAAATGATTATAGGCTAAGTTTCCGTTATATAACAAATAAAGGGTAATCTCATTATTGAATCTATATGTGACATTACCAGTCAGGATCCAAGTATCACTGAGAGGGGGAGGGGGTGAATCAGTGATATCTTTTTCATTTTAAGTTTCCCCTTTTTGAAACAACCTTCTCCTCTTGTTAAAGAGTTTCTTCCCTGTTGAACACATACAACCACATGAACACAAGATTTAGAAGGTTCACTACTCAATAAGAGTAGCTACATCCTTGGTATGGTACGGAAACAATCCAGTACCACACAATCCACTAGAAAAAAAATCCTATGTTGTGGAATACAATGAGTAGGATATACCCTTACACTCGTGTAGCACTTTAAGAATAATCCAATAGTGTTTGTGCTCCCTCTTAGCACAAATAGGGTAATAAAATAGATCAGTGCTTCTTAATGAGCGTACACAAATCAAATATTTCAAAGAAATTTATCACTTTCATACCCAGCAACTGGAAGGAACCCCTGGAGCAAAACATCTTGCATGCCCACCTCCACTTCCGCGCCCTATGCATGTGTGCCTACAACTTGCACGAAAAGACATGCATGGCAGACATGCATGACATACTTTCATGACAACACTAGCACAGAAGGCTTGTACGGTAGACTTGCACACCACCCTACTTGTGCGCCTTATAAATAACCCTCATCTTGCGCGCACAACTCACTACATGCGCTCCCAAAGCTCAAACATAATTCTCAAGTATTGAGCCTTAAAAAATGAGGAGGATGGTCATATATTTATATCCATTTTGGGGACATGTGCGACCTAGGCTTGCAAGCCAAGACTTGCGTGCCACTCCTTCACTTGCGCGCTGCTCCATCACTTGTGTGCCACTCCATCACATGCACACCCTTCCATAACTAGCACAAAACTTTATTTACTTTTTCATATTTTGAAAATATGATGAAGGAATAGAAATTGGGCTCCACTTCACTTGGGCATCAATACTTTCACGCCACCACTTACGTGCCACCACTTGTGTGCCACCACTTGCGTGCCACCACTTGCGCGCCAATACTTGCGCACTACTTTATTTACTTTTCCATATTTCGGAAATAATGATTTTTGAAATATGACTTGTGAGCCTCTACATAACATGCATGATGACAGTTGTGTGCCGCCACTTGTGCACCGACACTTTCACATCTTCTTTTTGCCTTTGTCATTTTTGGATGATATGATATTTGAAATCTATTTTTCCAAAATCACTTCTTTACTATCTCAATCCTTTATACGGCTTGCACCACTAGTTCTCAAAATGTGTGATGATTGTAAAATACAAATCAGAAATGCATCGTCTGATTTCTAATACTTTTACAACGTGGATTGATTTATCTTCTTTGACAACAAAAAACAACACTCTGTAACATCAAACTATTCTTACTTCATTATCCATCCAATATGGTCCAAACAATCTCCAACCTTGGATATTGTTGTCAACCATGATTAAAAATCACTGAACATTTTAACCATTAAGCAATGGATTACTTATCAACAATTCTAAGCCTATGTGGGCTAACTCATTTTAGGAAATAAGAATTACTGATAACCAAAACCATGCTGTCCAAAAAAAGTGACTGTGAAATGTCATGAGCGTACCTCCATAGCCTTCATCAGAACATCTTTCAAGCTTCAACTTCCGCATTGTTCACTTCTTCAACTTTCCTAGAAAACAAACAAGATTGTTTCCTACAACCGCTCTAACAAACAATTATAATAGTTCACAAACATACATGCTGGATTCACAGCTTACCCACAACTCCCCCTTTATGTATGCATCTATAATGATAGATTTATGAAACAAATATCCCCCATTACAACACTATCCAAATGCAATATGAGAGTGGGAACAGAAACACGTATCTTAACTTTGATGAGAAGGAGGTTGGACACCCATGTTCTACCTCAATTTTAAAAATGGTTCCTTCGATAATAGTTTTGTGAATATATCATCAACTTGTTCAGATGTAGGAACATACTCCATCCTCAATTCATTCATCTCCACCTGCCCTTTGATGAATTTGTACATTATTCAATGTTTTTTGAATGATAATGTTGTACAACATTTCTTGTAAGATTTATTGCACTCAGATTATCAAAACCCAAGTGAAATGGTAGATTTACATCAACAAGTAGATATTCTAACTGAGTCTTCATCCACCTTAGTTGAGTTGCATCTTGAGTAGTAGCAACATACTCAGCTTTAGCTGTGCTAAGAGCTACGGAATTCTGTTTCTTAGTATGAAAATTAACATAAATTTTCCCTAGAAAGAAAACTCCACCAGATGTGGATCTTCGATCATCATCATTTTAGTCCCAAACAACATCAGAATACCTGAATAGATCAATATTTCGAGATCCATCATATCTGATTCAAAAATTGGTGGTGCATTTGATATATCTGAGAATTATTTTTCCAGCAATCAAATGTGATTCTTTAGGAGCACTATGAAATCATGCACATAGATTGACAACATAGACGATGTTGTGAATTGAGGCAGTCAAATACAACTGACTTCCAATCAACTATTGAAACTCTTTCTGATCAATTTCATCACCTTCTCCATCTTTAGACAATTGGATCCCACTGAAATCGGTGTTGAAACTGGTTTTGAATCTTCCATGCTAAACTTCTTCAGAAGTTCCTTATCATATTGTAGTTGAGACAGAAAAATGTGATTCTTCTTCTGTGAAATTTGTATCCCAAGAAAGTACTTCATTTCTCCTAGCATGGACAACTCAAATAACTTCTTCAAATCCCTAGCAAATGTTTCATGTGATCTTTTATCTTTTCTATAAAATAAAATATCATCGGCATAAACAATAATGATCAGTGAAAACTCCTGGCATTCCTTGATGTAGATATTGCTATCAACTCTCCCTTTCTTAATGTACATATTTTTTAAGCAAGTATATAATTTAGAATACCATGATTTCAGAGCCTGTTTTAGCCTATATAAAGCCTTCTTCAACCTGCACACATAACCTTCATCATGTCCAAAAAAATCCTAAAGGTTGATCAATGTAAACTTCCTCATTAAGGTCACCATTCAAGAATGCAGAGTTTACATCCATTTGAAATATTTTGTAACCTCGTTGTGCAGCAATAGCAAGAAAGATTCTGACTGTTTCTAATCTTGCCACAGGAGAAAAGGTTTCATCAAAATCAATGTTTTCAATTTGTGAATACCCTTTTCAAACCAATATTGCATTTTTTCATATTACTATACCTTCTTCATTCATATTGTTTCGGAAAACCCACCTTGTACCAATAATGTTCTTGTTGTCTGGCATGGGTACAAGTTCCCAAGTATCATTCTTCTCTATCTGATCAAGCTCTTCATTGACAGCATGAACCCATTCCGAATTCTCAAATGCATCATTCACATCACTTGGTTCAACTTTTGAATAAATAGAAGTATGTGATATATCTTTTGTTGTTCTTCGTGTTTGGACCCTCGTATTTTTATCACCAATAATGTTTTGAGCCCCCACTTGCTTCATCAACCTAGTATGAGTTGTTTGAACTCCATCCTCATCACGTGAGATTTCTGAGACGAATTCCACTTCCTGATTATGATTAACACAGTTTGAAGCATTATCATAATTGTGAACAAAATATTATCTATCTTGGTCGACTTCGACATCAACATATGATTTCTTTTCTTTCTCTACATTTTCAACATCTTTTACAACTAAAGAATCAATAATTTTCTCTATTTATTTATTGCAACATCTATATTCTCTTCCTTCTGGAGCATAGCCAAGATAAATTCCATCATATCCTCTTTGCTTAAAATTTCCCAGATTTCCACCATTATTCTTTATAATACATGGACTCCCAAAGACTCTCAAGTGTTTCAGAGGTGGAGTTTTTCAATAGAACATTTCATATGGAGTCATATCAGAGTTTGGCCTATAGAAACACTAGTTCTGAATATAGACAGCAGTTCTCATGTCTTGCCTACAATAATAATGAGAAAAACTATGTTCAAGTAACATAGTTCTCCCCATTTCCACATGACTTATATTCTTTCTTTCAGCCACCCCATTTTGTTGAGGTGTGTATGGTGAACTGAACACATGCCTAATTCCATGTTTCTCAAGATAACATTCAAACTCTTCATTATTATACTCACCACCATTATTAGTTCTCATCTTCTTCACTGAATACTCACATTCCTTCTCTACTTTCCTTGTGAAACTCATAAATTTCTTTAGAGCATCTGACTTATGTATCATGTATATAACACGAGTAATGCGAGTAAAGTCATCACTAAAAAAATGAAGTACTTATCTGTATTTGAAGATTTCTTTCTCATTGGTACACATATATCATAGTGTTTGAGTTTCAAGGGCCTTTTTTAGTGAAATTAAACTCTATTGTGCATAGAATTATTAATCATGCCTTTCTCACAAATAGTGCATTACAAATCTCTTCCTCTTGATAAATCAGTCATATCCCGGACACTATCTCACTTTGATAATTTTCATATATGTCTATAACACATGTGCCCCAGTATTTTATGCCATAAATTATTTTCATCCACCACACTCTTGTAACAATTGTTCTGCACATCACCAACTTGGAATAGATTCCCTCTTGGACATTGGCCTCTTGTAACTATATTTCCATCATTTTCACTTTTCAGAACAAATCCATCTTTTCTGGTTATTACTTTGTTTCCCTCATCATAGAGTTGGGACACACTTAACAGGTTATGTTTATTCCCATAAACATATAGCTTTTTCCAAGATTTCATCTTTTCTTTTCCAATAATGGTCGATCCAACACCTTTGATCCATAGAGATTCATCATTTCCAAATGTACTTGTTTCTTTTTTGAAGACTTTCACATTCTTCAGCATCATTATGTATCCTGTCATATGAGAGGAACATCCACTATCAAGAATCCATAGGCATTCTACTTTTCTAGATTTCAAAGAAGTTTCGACAATAAGGGATTTTTGTTCTTTATTTTCCTTCACTTTCTATTGTGATTCCTCCAATTTACTAGCCAAGTCAATGTGTTCTGGCCAGACAACATTGCACTCTTTCTTTTCAGACTTATCAGACCTGTCCCTTTTAGCTTTTCAAAACTCTGGCTTTTGTGAATTATTAAGAATCTTTTGTTGCACTGGTAACACACTAAGGCAGCCCTTGGAAAGATGTCCAGGTCAATCACATCCTTCACAAACAATTTCCAGTGATTAGAACCTATTATCAACATTCACACTAGTCTACTAAGATATCTTTTGAAATTTATTTGGAGACTTCCTATTTTGAATAGATTGACTCCCCCTAAATCCTTGTCTTTCAAAAGTTATGGAATAGTTGTAATGTTGTTGATTAAACCAACACATGTTTGTAGTGTGTCCGAATTCACCACAATACCAACAGTAACCACAGAATGAATATTTACCTTTGAAACTTATATGCTGACCGGAGTTGTTAACATTCTTCTCAACAGCCTTTTTAACAGGACTCTGCTGACCATCAACCTTTCTGTTTTCAATCGTATATTTCTTTTTCTGCTTAGATTTATGTTCAATCTTACCAGTACCAAAAGTAGTAGAAATCTTTCTAGACACAGGATTATTATGTACTTTTGATTTTTCTGCATTACTAACTTTGGCCACATACATATCATTTCCAACATTTTTCCTATTAGAACCACTACCAACATTCCTCTCAACTTTTGATGGTAAATTCCTTGGCCCCTTCAATGGTTCATTCTTATTGGAACATTCACCAACTTCTGAGATAGAATGTTTGAAACTGACCTTCATTTCTTTATCATTGGACAGATTCTATTGTAACAGTTCACACTCTTCTTATTTTTCTTTCAATATTTCTTCTAGATGATCATTATGATTCTTTAAATTCTCAAAAGAATTCTTCAGATCATCAATCTCGTTTTCCATCTTGATTCTTACCTCCGTAAAACCTTGTTGATTGTTTAATGTGAAAATTTCATTTATCAACTTTTTGTTTTCCTTCTCAAGTCTTCTAATCTTTTTCAAGCCTTATTTCAACTCTTCTTTCAGATGATATTCAAGTTATGTTTCTTCTTCTTCAGAATGGTTTCCCCCGTATTCATTATTATTCAATGCTTCTATAAAGGTATTCCCTCTAGCTTTGTCAGTAGATGATTTCTTAGATTCAATTTCCCTATCTTCTTCATCATATCTAGATAAAAAGTTCATTCATTTGGATTTGAAGAATTTTTTATCCTTACCCTTTGAAAAATGTTTACAATTGTCAGTATGTTCCTTCCATGACCTTCTTGGCCGTCTCTCATCATCATCACTATCGTCTTCTTTATTCTTCTAAGGACAGTTAACCACAAAGTTACCCATAGATCCATATTCAAAACATTTCAAGGTAAGTTTCTCTTTGTATTTCGCTGTACCTCTTTTCACATTTTTAGAAAACAAGGACAAAATTTCATCAACATTTTTATATACCTCATCTTCAGAATTGGATTCACCAGCATCATCTTCAATAATAGCCTCCTTTGACTTCTCTCACTATGAATCCTTGAATGAAATTTATCTTTCTGCTTTTTTTGTCTTCATAGTCTTCGCCCTTCTCGTTTCATAAGTAATGAGAGTTCTGTGCAAGTCATCCAGAGATAATGTCCTAGGGTCTCTATCTTCCAATGAAGACACATTAGCATCAAATTTATCTGGAAGAATTCTCAAGATCTTTTCAACATGTGTAGAATCCACTAACATTTCACAAAGACATCTGATTCTACTGAGCATATCATTTATCCAAGTAATGAAATCCCATACAGATTCAGAATCTCCCATTTTCAAGTATTCATAATTCAGTCTCCAGATTTGTAGTTTATCCTTTTTCACTTTTTTATTTCCTTCATAGATGTTCATCAGTTTTTCCCAGATTCCTTTGGTTATAGCAACACCTTTCACACTTAAAAATTCACTCTCATTAGAGATGAAAGTAATTCATTTTTACTTCTTCAATCATTCTCAAGATTCTTCTTATTGACAGGAGTAAGAGGATCCTTATCATTAATAGTAGGAAATCCAACCGTTGTAGTTTCAGGAACTTCATATCCATGAGACATAAGATAAGGCATGATTATGTACTTTCAGATGTGATAGTTCTTTCCATAAAAAATTAGAATCCCTTAAATATTCACGCAATTTATATTCTCCATGACAACTTCTCTTCAACCACTTCAGCAAAGAATAAACGAAGGTAACCTGTCCCTCTGATACCAGTTGAAGTTCCCAGTCAGGATCCATTTATCACTTGGAGGCGGAGGGGGGGTGAATCAGTGATATCTTTTTCTTTTTTAGTTTCCCCTTTTTGAAACAACCTTAGTATCTTGTTGAGGAGTTTCATACCTACTAAACACACACAACCAAAAGAACACAAGATTTACAAGGTTCACTACTCAACAAGAGTCGTTATGTCCTTGGTATGGTACGAAAACAATCTTGTACCACAAAATCCACTAGAAAACTATCATTTGATGTGGAATACAATGACTAGGATATACCCTTACACTCGTGTAGCACTTTGAAAAAAATCCAATAGTGTGTGTGCTCCCTCTTAGCACAAATAGGGTAATACAATGGATCAATTCTTCTTAATGATCTTACACAAATCAAATCCTTAAATGCAACTCTTCACTTTCCTACCGAGAAGATGGAAGGAACCCCTAGAGAAAAAAATCTTGCGCACCAACTTCCACTTGCGCACCCTATACTTGCTCACCTACAGCTTGCATGATAAGACTTGCGTGGCAGAATTGCGAGGCAGACATGCGCGGCAGCACTTGTACGGCAGACTTGGGCGCCACCCTTCTTGTACGCCTTATAAATAACCCTCATCTTGTGTGCCCAACTCTCTACTTGCGCGACCATAGCTCAAATATTTTTTCAAGAATTGAGCCTTAAAAAATGAGGATTCCAGTAGTCTATTTATTGGAATTTTGGTGACTTACGTGACATAGGCTTGCGCGCCAAGACTTGCGCGCCGCTCTTTCACTTGCATGCCACTTCATCACTTCCGTGCCCTTCCATCACTAGCATGAAGCTTTCTTCCTTTGTCATATTTTTATATGATGATGTTGGAATAGGACTTCTGCGCCACTTCACTTGCGCGTCAATACTTTCACGCCACCACTTGCGCACCACCACTTGCATGCCTCCACTTGCACACCACCACTTACGCGCCAATACTTGCGCTCCACTTTCTTCCCTTTTCCATATTTATGAAATAATTATTTTTGAAATACGACTTGTGTGCCTCTACATCACTTGCACGCTGCCACTTGCATGCTGCCACTTGCGTGCAGACACTTGTGTGCCTTCTTCTTGCATTTGTAATTTTTGGATGGTATGATATTTCAAAACACTTTTTCCAAAAACACTTATTTACTCTATATATCCTTCATACGGCTTGCACCACTAGTTCTCCATACGTGTGATGATTGTAAAATACAAATCCACAAAGCATCGTCCGATATCTAATCCTTTTACAAAGTGAATTGATTTATCTTCTTTTACAACAAAATACAACACTCTGTAACAACAAACTATTATTACTTCCATATCCATCCAACTTGGTCCCAAAAATATGTATGTATATGTGTTTCTTCATCCATTTCCAAATAAGTAATTCTTTCATATATTTTGAATCTATATAGACAAGCACATAAAAATGTGCTACCATGTGGGGATGTAGTTAATATTCTGATGAGGGGATTGAGTCCTTATGAAGAATCCTATGTATACATGTTATTACAGTAATCAAAAACCACATAGTTTGTTAAAAAATGCAGTTCATCATTTTAGAGAATGGAAATGTTAGTGTCCACATAGGAACAAGATATTTCCACTCTTATATGTAGGATTTGTCCTATGTTTCATAGTTATTACAGGAATAAGAGTTATCATAGATCTACCATGCCATCAGGACTGGTCATAAGGTATATTATTTTATGTGTTGGATATATATATTGTGGCACTCATCATGCATTACTTACTGACACGCTCATAGGGGGTGGTGAGAGTCATTGTTACATGTCTTAGAGGATTATTCATGTCTGGAATCACATGTCTAGAGGACATCATGAGACCTGGATGGCCTGCAAAAAGGGTGTTATGATAGCCAATTAACTTGTTCAGGTGTGACCTTGAGACTTCACTGAAATACGTTGTTTTCTCTATATGAGTTGGGGGCATGTCTGAAGAACACCTTAATATATGGATGGAGAGCCCTAAGGGATTCTTGTGATTTGGATGACATGACCTAGGGGTTCTATGTGACTTGACCTGACATGTCCATAGGACTCTCCATGATCAAAATTGAATTTAAATGGAGTGGCGTGAGATCTGTATAATATTTCTGGGTGTTATCATGTGACTTTTGTGGTTCACGTGAAGTGCATGTGGATCAACAGGTGTGTCTTTTTCATAAGTATCCCATTTTCGTAGTCTTTTTTCATGAATTTTATCCCGAGTGCCTTATATTTATTTAGTGTTATCATATTATATGTCTCGCGTGATCTAAAATATGTGAGTTATTTTCTTCATGTGTCTTTCCAGAAGACATTCAGGTGATCTATTTGTGATGACACAATGTTTTTATACATGGCATTTGATTTTACGAACTATTCCCAAGATCTAACCTGATGGGACGATTTTCAGTTAGTGATATTATCTTCTTTGATAAATCATCTATTGGAATGATGTGATGTTCATAGAGTTCATTCGTTTACTGACAGTAGTGGATCATTTTTCATGACGTTTTTCTGTATATCTAGGTCTCACTACCACGATTTTTTTCTACATTAGACCACATATATCAAGGTAATCTAGCCTAGAGTTGGTTGAGGGATTCTTAATTACTCATTCCAAGACATCCTAATATAGATCATTCTAAGGGAGCCTCCATATTTCTAGCAACCATAAGATCATCTCATCAACACCTCCATTATTTAATTACTTCCACTTAATTAAATTTTGTGAAATAATGTAGAAATGCCAAGGGAATTTCGTATTTTAATATTGACATGTCCAAGGGCCTTAGAGAGATTATGGTTATTTCCAAAATTCGTTCCCAAGATCTCAAGTGACTATTCTGGGGATTTCTATGCGACGATGATATCTTCTCAACGGTACTTTAGGGGATTAGAATAATGTTTCTCGGGGACCTATAAGACCAGGATTCATACAACCTTATCCTATCACAAGATTTTTATGACCTCAAGATTCACCGGCATCATCTCCTTTAATTATTTATCTGGTTTCATTTATAATGCTTTTGGATTTTTTTAGTTGGAATAGGTGTTTTCGAAGACAATCACACTCCCTCTTAGTGATTCATTACATAAACTCACAAAATCCTATAGAGGTGTACATGAGTTTCATAGAAAATTCCATCCATTTTTTTATATTGATATTAAAAGAAATCACAAACTTCCTTGGACATACACTAGGCCCTTCAGAAGTTAAGGATGATATGCCGTTGGGATTTCGTGGAATGAGGTGGACATGCCACTAGGGTCTTGAAATTTCTTCAGAATCACCACAGGTGAATCACATATCATTTAAAACTTCAAGGGGCTTCTTCATCCCTATTATTTGTTTTCATTTTTTTTAATGTCAAAAGATTGAGGATATCGTGAGTATACATGATTGTTGTCAAGGACTATAATTCTCTTTATTGGTGATCCATCACATGAATTTCATAACAGTAAGAGGCTCCCACATTTTGGTTATTTTCCTCATATTTTTGAATTACTTTAGGATGTAATGTATTGTGCACACCGATTGAAAATCCACATGTCCTAAGGGTGCTATCCTATTAGCCACAATATGACAATTGGTTGTCTGGTATTCCTTCACAAAATCAAAAAGGTCCGGACTAAATAGGTTGAGTGGGATCTATCATAGGCTTCGTAATGTGTATTGATCCCTTTAATTACCTTTTTATATTCACTAAATCGTATATCCCTTAGTAGATCAAATTATATTTGGGTCATGGTAACCTTATTTTATCATTTTCTTTTGTTAGGAAAATTATACCCATATCCATGAATTTATTCTATTATGGTTTTGTTGATTCTCATTTGGTGGGAATCAATACATGCATATAAAAAAGAATAAAACATTAGAAAATAATTATTACAAAAAAATTAATAGTTTTAAATTTAATATGCATAATGTGTATATTATATTAGTTAGACTAAAACCCCTTTAAATAATATGTGTGAGATTCTATCTAAAGAGACACTACTCATGTCCACTATTTTTCAATCGGGTATTATTGATCTTAGAATGAGTAACCCTGAATTATCAAGGGTAAGGAAAGAAATCTATATGTAACTCGATATTTTCATTTTAGGTAGGTCAACATTATAATTAATATCCCTTAATTGTCTTTTATTAGATTATTCATAGATTTTTCATTGGATCATACTAGCTAGGAAAACACAATGGTTAATATACCCGAGGAATAGAGTTAATTTAATCAATATAATTAAATTAGATAGGCAATAGTTTTCCTAAATATCCATGAATCATAACTTTTATGATAATTATTATTACACTTGTAAATAATCATGGATTGTTTTTCTGAGAAAACTATTGTAAGTCATGATGAAATTTGGATCTTGGCACACTAAATGGATATCATTCTTCAGTTCATCATTTCTAGTGGGAGAACATTAATTTAAAGTAAAAAATAAAAAGGTATAATACTAGATACACTCAGACTAATATATATTGTTTATATATTATTTCATACATAATCACTATCAAATTGGGATCAGTAATAGGTCTGAACAATAAAATAGTTAAATATTGGTATCTATGGATGAGGAGTTTTCTCAATAAGAAAATTCATTGTACCTTGATGTAAATGTTAAAGTAATTAATTCCACTTAATCTAACATGGGGTTATTATCCACCAAGTTTTCATAAAAAACCTATACTGATAAACAAAAACATTAAGATAAGAGGAAATTTAGGATGTTTGAAGTATATTTTTTTATTGGTAATGAATCAAATCAGGGTTCATTAGAATTAAATACTTTATATCTGAGTATACCTAGAAGATTAATTATAGAAATAAACAATTATTATTATGTTCCATTTATATATAAAAATTTTATTCCTTTATATTATTTAAATAATATGGGTATTTCATTAATTTTTAAAAATAGGAGTTGTTCTATATATAATAACGCAATATTTTATGTTGTTTAGAATTTAAATAATGGTTTATATGTTCTAGATATGGATAATCATATCCATAACATTTAGAATAAGGGGGTCAAGGATGATTATAATCATACCTACCTTTGGGGTTGTCTCAGTGGACATATAAAATGAGAAACAAGTTTAGATACACCATAGAGATGGATTTTTAGACTCCTTCAACTATGAATAATCTGATACATGTTTATATTGTTTATAATGAAAAATGATAAATAAAATTATGTGATAATTTGTGACATGGAAAGATACTATTGGATCACATATATATTGTGGAATGCATACTAAAGAGTAATGTAATTTTTTTTTCTTTATTGAACATTAATAAATTTACAAATTATTTTAGTGGGTATGGATATGTGTTTCTAATGAAACATAAATTTGAAAATTTTAATAATTTCAAGGATTTTAAAAATAAATATATATCCTATTGGGAAAAACTATTAATATTCTCTAATAAAATTATAATTTGGAGTACCTGAACCCAGAATAAAAAACTCATATGAGAGATTATGGAATTTCACACAAATAACTCCTCCTGGAAGACCATAATTGAATAGTGTATCTAAGAGGAAGAATCATAAATTTTTTTACATGGTTGGGTTAATGATAAGTTTTTGTGACCTTCTTATTTTATTCTAGGGTTATTCTTTACATAATTATGCATTCTTACAATATTGTGTTCAATGTAAATAATTAATGAATAAATAAAATGATATGTGGGTTAGGAATAATCTCAATGTATATTTTATGAGCTTTTTTTTGTTTTGAAGCATATGTAATTTTTTGGGATTTTGATAATATTGACTCCAAATTGGAGGAGTCGTTAACTTTGGTAGTCTTAAAGTATCTTTGGGGTATTGTCTATATAACCCTGTAGAAAAAAAAATAAATAGATTTATATGGTACATTCCATATGAAGGAACACAAAATTCATGGTTTTATTGGCATTGCTATTGATGTTATAGATGTTTATGACAAAAAAATGAATTTTTATTAAGACAAAATTTAATACAATTCTGTAAAGAGTAGTAGAAGATGAAATGAATTTAGCTAATAAGAAACTTGATGTCCTAGTAGGATTAAATATAAATAAAATATCAATTGACTTATCATGGATAATTATTAATAAATAATGTTCATAGGTGATTAAGCTACTACCTATCGATTCACTATTGAGATTTTTTTATTTCTAGAAGTGGTTAAAATCATTGGAATCTAAAACGGTATCCACAAACACTGACCAAGTAGGAACATGGGTGATGTACCTGATGGGGTAAGAACCATCATGTGAGAGTTGGTTTCATATATGAAAATTAACATGTTTAGTTTAGTGTCTAACTATAAAATACTCTGTAGGGTAATGGGTTACAAAAAAATAATTTTAATTATTATCACGATAATGTTTGACTTTTAGTGATGATAAAGTATATTTTTATTTTTCTTTCCATAGTAGCTCATTAATATAATGAGATATATCAAGGGATTTAAAAATTTATTCCTTTAACTAGAATTTAGTAATGAATTTTTATATGATATAACATAATGGTTTTGAAGGTAAAAATATTATTATGAGGTATGAATGATTTGATGATCTATTTATGGACTAAATAATTCTTATCAAAGTTGGAATATGTAGTTCGATGATGGAATCAAAGTGTTTATTTTCATAAAAAATATACAATTATTTTTTATATAATTGAGTTAGTGGGATTATAGAAGTATTTTTTATATTTGGTTTTGACAACATAATAGTAACCAAAAATGGTATCCCAATACTTCATTTTATTAAGGTTTTGTTGGGTAAGTGTTTTTCAATGAAATGCATAGTGGGTATGAAGATCTATATAGATAGATCTCTGAGAAACCGTGGACAAAGCAAAACAAAGTACTAAAGTGGTTAATCATGGAGAAATAAAAAAAAGTGTCTTTTATAATGTTTTATATCAAAAATATTTGGATGATTCAAGATCCTAATAAAGAGTTAGAAAAGACATATTGGTTTCTTTATGAACCCTCCCTAGAATTTATCTTATATTCCATCAGATGTACTCAAATAGATTGATCTAATTATTTTATCAAAAAAAGTAGATATCAATCCAATCCTTGTGAGAATCATTTTATTATTGTTAATAATAATCATACTTACGTGATATGGACTAAGAAATGTTATAAGTCATTAGAAGGAAATATGTTATTTTTAATGTGTTACACATCTTCTAGTTTACCATATGACAAATATAATCTCAGATATCAATTTAGATTCACATATTACATAAATGGTTGAAATATCTATTGGAATAGTTTTAAAACTTCCATCTCAGAAAACACAAAAATATAGGTAGATTACATCACTACATAAAATTCTAAAAAAAGTTGTTTGAATTAATAAGATCATTACAAATAATGGAGTGTGTCCATGATCGAGTTACCAATTGAGTTATATTATGATAAAAATGTGGTTTTTTCTTAGCATAAGGAACCTTTATCTCACTAAAAACATTAGATTCAGTGCATTGTTACATAACTTTGGCACGATCTCAAGAGATCATGTCTCGAAAGACTGATTAGTTTCGTATCCTTGGATATATTAGATATATATATATAAATTTTACATTAAATCATGAAAAAAACAAAAAACATAATTGTTCCGCCTTTGAACACACTCATATCTGCTGGCCTGTCCCTGCATGTTTAACATATTATAAATATTCACATCGTAGGAAAATATGATATAATAAAGGGGTGAGATCAAATTCTCATTATGGATAACTATATTGCAGAAACTATCATAAATAGTCTTCAACATTTAACGCAATGTATAACACAAAAACACAAGCCTTTTAAACAAAAACATCAGCATAATTTAGAAATGAGAAATCAAATACTATCATTTACTTATTCTCATGGATATTTTACTAGTCGAATAATCACATTCAATATAAATATAAAATTTCATAATGATGTAATTCATAATTCAAGACATCATAACAACATTTTCAAGGCATCGTCCCAAAACTACAAATAAGATTTTGTCAAGGCCTTGTGCCAAGACACTAGTTTTTATCAATAGACTGATTGATGCATCGAGGAGCTATATCGTGCTCCAACCTGTCACATAATAAGTCCAATACATTCCTCATATGAATATTTTGAAACATAATCTATAAAATTGAATTAAAACTAGCATACGAAATGTCTATATTTTAACCACAAACCTTGAATTGTTTTAAAATAGCACAACCAAAGAAAAAAATAACTAATTCAGTAAAATATGGAATATTTTATTACAATAAATTATGCTCAATCGAGAATAATGAATGATATTGACATAAATAAAAATAATCATCAAAACTATTAGAGATAAATATCCACCTTTTCATGAAAAAAATTAAAAGTTTAACTATTTATCAAGAATTCGTTTAAAATAAATTTTTCAATGAAACTGTCACATACCACATTGAAACATTTAAATGAAATTTTGATTTTAAATCACTAATGTCGAAATAAATAAATCCTTAAAACGATTTTTAATACATGGACATTTATTATAATGATTTTGAGGAATAAATCTTTAACACATTTAAAATGATATTTTAGTTATAGTTCCTAACCAAATGAGAGATGCATGAATACATATTATTGAGGTAATAAATTTTTTAATATCATCAAATAAAGGGATTCATTATATACTTTTTCAGAGTACAGTATATACACCATATATAAGTGAATTGGTGCATAACAACAAAGAACTCTAAATGGAATCGTATTTGAGGTGAAATACCTTATATAGACCGTATCCATAAGTTAAGGATAAATCAATGACATAATTATTAGTGAAAAATATAAATACAATCAATTTTATTGGATATTCTGTGTAAATAAATAAGAGGTCAGTCACACATATTCTTGTAAAAACTACACCATTGACTTGGATGTTTAACTAAATGAATATAAATTGAGTTATAATTACTATTATCAATGTCAAATTGATCACATGAGAATTTATAAATGGAGTTATAATGTGTATAAAAGGAATATACAAACAAAAGGGAGTATAAATAACTACATAAGTAAATAAATTGTGATTTCACACATAATATTAGAGTAAAAGAATCAATGATGTTTGCGTAAAACCGAATGAGTGGAAATTGAAATTTGAAACTCCCTTATCAATTTGGTAACATACGAAACATACACCCCATGAAATTAGGATCAAACAATATTGATTTAAATACTCATTAATTAATTTATATTACACAAAGAATAATATCATGGGCAGTACATACACAACACAGAAGGTAATAGTGGAAAATAT
Source organism: Viscum album (assembly GCA_963277665.1). Classification (NCBI taxonomy): domain Eukaryota; kingdom Viridiplantae; phylum Streptophyta; class Magnoliopsida; order Santalales; family Viscaceae; genus Viscum; species Viscum album. The sequence goes on along the minus strand of OY728157.1, from coordinate 445,012,396 downwards.
AACATGGATCTCACGGTAATAATATTGAGATGAAAACCACTTACCTTGTATGTATTATAGAATATTGTAGGTTAAACACCAATATAATTGTGAAATAATTGTTATTAAATTATAAAATAACAAAATACATAAATATTGTACCATATATGATCTTTTAATTTTGGGGTTTTAATGATATTTCATAAGTATCATTATTTTGTTGTTAACAGATTCGTTTTCCTTTATATTTTTTGTTACATCAGTCATGTTTGTTATGTATAGGATGAATTTTATTCATATCAATAATAATATTATGTTCTTAATAATTACTTTTAAATCATAAAATGAAAATTATTCTTGAATGGTTACAATGGGGAATGAATCTTATCGCGTCTATGGAGACGGTAATCCGTACGTATGCATGAGGGACAATATCATTCAATTGATGTTAAAATCATCTATAATTCGGTGGTATATAATATTTAAAATATAATTAAAATGTTTTATTTATTATTTATATCAATTTTACTCATTATTATACCTATCCATATAATGAAGTGTTGAATAACAAACTACACCACGACGTGGAGACGGTAAGCCGTACGTACGCACGTATGGTGACTATATCATTCCTAGGATGGATTGAATAATGAATATGGTTGTACCATATTTATAATAACATAAATATATGTATAAGGTACTATAGTAATTATTTTGGTATGAAAAAAACAAATATAGAGGAAGTGGAAGAAGAAAAGAATATTAAATGTGGTGGTAAAATTATTACCTCTTCTTCAGGTGATTCCTTTTAATTTGATCAAAAGGGCGCCTTAGGATGGATTTACATTCAATGTAAGGACTCTACGTTGAATTTAGGGTATTTTGGATGATATTTGAGATGGTTTTGGCTGAGAAAAATCACATTGGAGGTGCGAAATTAAGAGAAGGTGATGTACCCTTTTATAAGAGAGGTGATGGTCACTTTAGGAAAATCTTGGAATGCTATTTTATTATATAATACTTTTGAGTTTATAATGGATATAAATGGATTTAATTTTAGATTAAGGTGGTTATGGGTAAAAATCATTTCAAAAAATAGGTTTTAGTCTATTTTAGGTCACCATATTAACCATGTCTTCTTTATTTAACACTTAGTTAATTAATTTAACTTTTACCATGTCATCATTTATTCTTACACTATATGGGTAATAAACATACAATAAACTACCAAGAAATATTCATGCGGTTCAATGAAGTATATATAATTATGTAAGTAATTTTTTTAAACCTTATATTTTTATAAACGTTATATAATATAATAATATAATATTTGTTTTAAAAACTCATTTATGACAATTTGACACTATTTAGTATTTGGTTTTTTTAAAGTTATAACAACTTGATTACATTGAAAAAAATCATTTAATCAACCGTAAAATGTCATATTAATCAATAAAATTCGTGGAATGCTTAAAAAGTATCAATTTACATTTATTTGGACGGTTTTAATATCAATTATTTTAATCCTTCATTATTACGGTTATTACTGCATCATCATTGTGTGATACATATATTTAATTTTCTAATGTTTAAAATTATAAATAAAATACCATGACATAGGAAATAATTTAATATTTATAATAAACATTTATAGTCTATTTTATCTTATGTATAACCCTATATTAAAAATGTTTTTGTTCTGAAAATTAGAATTTAACACTATTATCTCTTTAAAAATAATAATAATGAATGTCCAAATCTAATCCAAGTGAACCAAAGAAAATCATATTTTATTCATAAGGTTGATTTTGGTAGAAAAAAAATAATCCAATAGAATTAGGACATGTGTTTAAGAAATTATAATATATTATTTTACCTTTAAAAACCCTATTTACTATTACCTGGGGTAAATAAAAGTCAAAAGTGACTATACATAAAAAATTATTTTCATCTTATTGAACAAAATTTGACATAATGTTGTCAAACATTTCTCTAATATTTTTCAAATTCAATTTATAGAAGTAGTAAAATTGTGTTTCATGCAAATTTTCTAACGTGCATAGAAGGTGGGTAAAAAACATTATAAAATTCAATAAAATTTTATAAATCTAATTTTATCATAAAATGACTCCAATAAATTAAATTGAAATAATATAGGTACTATGTATCTATTTATTATTATTATTAATTTAAATAAAATAAATATTTATTAGAATAAAAACTTTTTTATATAATAACATAGTGTTTTTTACTGTTCTTCAAAAATAGAATGTTTTCAAAAAAATACATAAAAGTCACCCTAAGATAATTTTGATATTAAAAATCCAAAAATGATGTTTATTTTATGAAATTCACAACATTAATGTAGTATTAATTAATTGAAAATTAATTTTTGTTGTTAAAACCAGAAAGCTGTTTTCTGTGAAGTAAAAACTATCAAAAGATTTATAGGTGTTTATGTCAAATTTAAAAGTGAAATTAAATCCAATGAAAAAATTTATATTAAATGATAAAAATATAATCTAATTATACTTCAAAACCATTAAAATGTATAATTTATCATTATAAATTATTTTCATTAAAAATGTTGTTTTCAATTAAAATTTCGTATCCTTCACTATTCATAAAAATATAAATGTTATCTAAAAAACATCTAAAAATTATCAAAACTAAACATTTATCTCCCTTTTATAAAAAATAATTTAATTTCATCAAATTAAAAAATTAAAAATGTCAAATATTGTATTAGAATGGTTCATCCCATAAAATGTGGAAAACAACATTTTTGAAAAAATACCTTTTTTATCAGGAAAGTTGATATTGTCCTTAAATTATGTCTAAGAAAAATAAGAGATGAATGTTATTATTATTTGGGATATATATTATATTCAAAATTTTGTTATTACTAATCATAACTAATTTTTAAATGGATTAGTTTGATTTGTCATTGGGATCTTGAACTCGTTGTTGCGTACATCGCACATTATCGTAATATTCAAAGAGAAGCGTATCGTGGAAGCTTGGGGTGTTACATTATTCCCTCCTTCAATAAATTTAATCCAATCAATTTTAAATTTTTCTTCAGAAATTAAAGGAAATAAATAGAAAACAAATTTGTGGAAAATGCACATCAGAAATAGGGTTAATAAATTTTTGTTTTTATAAGAGGGAAAGCGAAATGAAAAATCACCACCAAACTAGGATTTCGAATAGGAGAAAATTGGGTGAAAATATAATTGGAGTACAAACATAAATATTTATAAGGTGTGATTGAGGTCATTAATCACAATCATGTGAATGGAAAATTGAGGGCCTCAATTCCATAAATCTATGATGAATAACGTATGGTATTAGTATAACACATTTATTGGTTTATGATCCATTACATAATGTTTAAGAATTAATTTCTTCATAGAAAAAAACACGATAAGTTGTGTTACATCCATTAACTAGTTTCTACCACAATCTCATCTATCTCTCCGAAGTATGAGTATTCAAGATGACTTGGTCACACCTGGAGCACTAGAATCAACTTACTGAGAATCACATAATCCACAAAGGATGAACGATAAATTTCCCCTATCTTTAGAGATTAACCAAAACCAAAATGGTTAGTAAAATATTCGATGATCCCAAAAAAGGATAATACATTAGAGAATGAAATAATAACTTTAATTTATAAAATTAAACCAACAATAAAAATGATTAATAAATACCATTAAATAAACAATTGTCCTTAAAATCCAATTATATAATCCAAACTAATATTGAAACCCAAAACTCAGAAGAATTTTATTACGTAGCCTTCCACATTAAATTTTATCTGAAATTAACATCAACTAATCTTAAAGTCACATAATTAAAATTAATTAACCTTATCCAATAATATCTATGATTGGTTAATAATTACCATAAATATCCTAAATCATTATAATTCCAAAATAAAAACATAGAAAAAAATCCACCATTACACCTTAAATGAAATCCCATAGTATTGTATTTTCTTTAGGAATATAGTAATCACAAAAGATCGAACATCTTCCAAAATAAAATTTATCACTAAATCACCAAATCCTTTTCAATTACTATGAATATCCATTTGATAATCCTAACCCTCAAAATCAACTTGTTATTGATCTATAAAATAATTTTACTAAAAATAATTTGTCACTCTAACCATGTACATCACGTAGTCGAGTGGTAGGTGATAAATATCAACCTTAATTTTTTTGTGGGTTCGATTCCCACAACTTTGTATGAAGTGATGGGTTGTCACACATTGCGCATTTTTTACTTTTACAAAAACAATATTTTATAACATTCCCAAAATTAGATAAATGCCTCAAAATAACCATAACAAAATTTTACATGTACAAACTGATCCTCAATTTGAGGATGAAATATTGAAGCATGAATATTTTCTAGAGCACTCACCTTCTGACTTAAGTGGGTGTTTTAAAACCTGTGAAGCTACTACTTCACCTAGATTTTCTGAAATGGCTGACTCTGCTTCTCTTTCTCTGGCTCCACCAATCTCGGAACCTTTTGTAGTGGCTGGTGAAGACTCAGCCACTCCGAATAATGAAGTGGTGGAAAATACCTTAGTCACTCTAGTGGGGAAGGTGAGTAACACCTTGAAGGAATCCTATCTTATCTCGACACTGGATGTGCTGGAGACAGAACATAAAACAAATAAACCAAGAAAATGACACAAAAAAGATGGATATGATGAAGGTACATGGTAACATGTCCGAACCAGAAGTCAAAAAATGGAAGGAAAAGAGTCCTTGAATATGAAAGAGGAGGTGCAAGCTGACAGCTCGGATGAATATGTGGAAACGTTGCTACAGAAAGCTAAAGAGCTTGAAATCCACTATACGAGAGGAAGAGGTCGAAGGCGTATCCGCGCCAAACCATAGAATTAATGGAGAGAGAAAGAAAGATTAATTGCTCACAAGATAAGGAAAAAGATTGGTTCACCGGGACATGGAACTTGATGTGTTGTCCAACATGTTGACTTTGGTGTTCCCCTTTGACTTTATTTTAATATAATATTTTGGGGCCTAGCCCCTTACTTTTAAAAAAAATCTAAAAATTTAATAATTTGTAATTGCCTCAAAATCAAGTATCATATAAACCGAAAGGGTTATTTTTAGCTATATCCACAATAGAAAAGATAATTATTCCTCATATAACAAACAGCAGGGTCACACATATCAGAGAAAAGTCTTCTATAGAAATCACATCAACAAAGTGCCCTAATAATTTTAAAAAAATTTCTATCCATTTATTTCCATATAGGTTCTCCCTTGACCAAGAGGTTATCCTATAGAATAGTTCATTCAATCAGGTAATGTCCAGGTCCCCTATATTTACAGCAAATGATTATAAATGGATTGTTGTGATCATTTAGTACTCTTCATTTTTCCTCAGCAATTCTTTACTTTATGTCTTTCTTTCCCACACATAATTAATTTCATTATTCCATTGAGATAATTTCCTTAGTGTCTCATTCCACATTTCCTTCATAATGGAAATTGAGCTTTCTTTTCTCCTTGGTCTCTACTATTTGAGTTCTTATCATGCACCACCTTTCTCTTCTTTGTTGAGTCTGGAAGATGGATAATATATATGTTATTGATCATATTATTGGAAAGATAATATGGAATGAACATAATATATTTTAAACCTATCAACATTAAATTTTGTTGATCATTTCCCCCATCTTTCCCAACTTTTACATCATGCTCAATGTTACTATGACTTCCTTGGAATACAGCCATAGACTAAAACCAGAAATCATTGTGTGAGTCACAATAGTCATTAAATCATTAATAGAATATCATGACAACTTATTTTCAATATAAAACACAATAAGATTAACCATGGTTATTTATTATCATCTTATTTTAAAATCCTTCAAATTATTTTGAAAAAAGAGTGGGAATTATCCTACGCATATCCCCCAAGAGTGTCGTAACCCCAAGTGTAGCAAGGCCCGTTGTCATGCACCAGTTCCCATTCGAGTCTAGATCAATGTAGTGATTTCATGTTTTACACCTATGTGTATATATTCTAGCGCGATCTCAACCTATTTGTATCTACAAAGGGATGGATTTCTTAGAAAACCCACATAATATTTACATTACCAAAAATTTTCAATGTTCTTCTATACTAATCCCCAAAGTCTACCCTAGGGTAATGATTTCTAATCATGGTTTTTCTAAATCCATTTTCCGAGGTTTTTAATAAACTGCCTCTGATACCAACTCTAATGACCCGACCCATGTTACTCAGAGTCAGTTCATTATTACACAACATTTTCATGATATCATGAGATCAAGTCTCAATGGACTGATTAGTTTAGCAGCGTTGGAAGTACTATATACATACATAAATTTTACATTACATCATGAAATAAATAAAAACTACAATGTTCCTACATTGAACATAGTCATATATGTTCGCCTATCCCTATAAGTTATGCATAATATACCTCTCCACATCCTAGGAAAATATAACATATGAAAGGGGTGAGCTCAGATGCACATTATGGATAAAAATTTAGCTGAAACTATCATAAATAATCATAATCATGTAAGTACATGAATAAGACTAAAAAATCCTTTTAAACATAATCATCAACATAATATAGAAAAGATAAATTGAATAATTCAATTTACATATTAACATGGCTATTCCACTAGTATAATATTCACATACAATATCAATGGACAATTTCAAAATGATATAATGAATAATGAAGGACATCAAAACCACATAGTTAAGGCCTCATTCCAAAACTACAAATAAGATTTTATCATGGCCTTGTGACAAGACACTAGTTTTTCACATGAGAACTACTAATTCATTGAAGAGCTATGGAATTCTCTACCATTCCATTACTATGTCTAATTCATACTTTTATGAAAAGGATGAAACATTATCTAAACAATCGTATTAAAACTAGCATAAGAAATGTCAATATTTTAACCACAAAACATGAATGGGATAAAAATATCACATACATAGTCAAACATAACTCATTAAATACAATATGGATGATCATATTATAAAAAATTAAGCTCAATCGAGAATAATGATGGATATTGACAAAGATGAAAATAATCATCAAAATTATTTGAGATAAATATCACCCATTTCTTGAAAAAATTTAAATGTCACAATATTTATCAAGAAGTAGTTAGAAATTGATTTTTGAATCAAAGTGTCCCATACAACATTGAATCTTATAAAATTAATTTTATTTTAAAAACATTAATTTCCAAATAAAGAAATCTTTCAAACCCATTTTTAAAACACGTACATTAATGATAATGATTTAGAAGATTAAATCATTAAAACATTTAAAATTATATTTTAGATAGAGTTCTTAACCAAATAAGAGATTCTTGAATAAAAATTATTGATGTAATAAAAACATTATTATATCCTGAGAAAAATGGGATTCATTATATAATATGTCAAAGTATATTATATAAACCATATAATAGTGAATTAGCGCATGACAACAAAGAAGTCTCAATGGAATGTAAGTTGAGAAGAAATACCGTTTAAAGACCATATCCTTTGGTTATGGATAAATAAATTACTTAACTATGTGTGATAAATATAAATAAACTCAATATTATAGGATATTATATGTAAATAAATTAGAGGACATTCACACATATTCTTCTAAAAACAACTCCAATGACAATGATGTTTAAAAAAATTAATAGAAATTGAGTTAAAATTGCTCATATCATGTTCATATCGATGGATTGAAAATTTATCAAAGGATTTATTAATGGTATAAAAACTATATCCAAGCAACAGGTTTTGAAAAATACTACATAAGTAAATAAATTGTGATATCACACATAATCTTGCAGTAATATAAACAATGATGTTTGCATAAAACCGAATGAGTGGAAATTGAAATTCAAAATTCCCTTACCTATTTTGTATCATAAAAAACATGAAAACTATGAAATAAGGATCGTACATTTGTGATTTAGTATCCATAAATTAACGTATATTACACAAATAATACAATCACGAGTAGTCCGTACACCACACAAAAGGTAATTGTTGCAAATATATAATGAATCTCAGAGGAATAAAAGTGAGATGAAAACCCCTTAAAATATATTTTAATTAGTATAGGTTAGGTTACCCTATTTTATAATGGTGATATAATTTTTATTAAATTAAAAAATAACCAAAAACATAAATATGATATCATATATGATCTTCTATTATTTCTTTTTAATGATATTTCTGTAATATAATTGTTTTGGTTGTTTACGGATTTGTATTCTGTTATATGTTTTATTATGTAAGTCAAATTTTATATGTATAGGATGTATTTGATTCATATCTAGAATTATGTTATGTTCTTAAACATTATTTTTAAATTAGGAAATGAAAATTATTCTTGAATGGTTACGGCAGAGAATGAATCTTATCTTGTTTGTGGAGATGGTAATCCATACGTACGTATGAGCGACAATATAATTCAATTAATAGTAAAATCGTATGTAATTGGATGTTATATCATATACACACAATAATTAACAGTTTTTATTTATTATTTACATCAATTTTATTAATTATTATTCCCATCCAAATAATGAAGTGTTTAATAACAAACTACACCATGATGTAGAGACAATAAGCTGTATTTACACACATTTGGTGACATTGTAATTCATTGGATGGATAGAATAATGAATATGGTCATAAATATTTCTAATAACATTAAAATATTTTTAATTTACTAGAGTTATTAATTTTTATGGAAACAATAATGAATGTGTAAGTTGAAGAAGAAATGAACCTTGAAAAATGTGGTGAAATTATTACCTCTTCCTCAGGTCCTTCATTTTGATTTGATCATAAGGGATCCATTGGATGGATTTCTGATCAATGTAAAAAATCTATGTTGAATTGAGGGTTTCTAGGAGGATTTTTTAGTAGGTTTAGGATGATCCAAATGGATTTGGATGCGTCAAATTATGATAAGGGGAAGTAACTCTTTAAAAGAAAATTAATGGCTACATTAAGAAAATCGTGAAATATTATTTTATTATATAATAATATTCGGTATATAATGGATCCAAATTTATTTATTTCTACGTTAAGGTGGGTATGGGTATAAATCCATTCAACCAATAGGTTTTATATAATTTTAGGTCACTATATTATCCTTATCTTTTAGATATATTTCTTAGTTAATTAGTTTAACTTTTACCGTGTGATCTTGTACTCTTACACTATATGGTTAATTAACATACAATAAACTAAAAAGAGAACCTCCAGTGATTAATTAATGATTTATATATAATTATATAAGTCATTTTCCTGAACCATATCTTTTTAGGAATATTATATCATTTAATATTATAATCTTAGTTTTAAAAACTCAGTTTTGTCAATTTTGACATTATTTAGTATTTGGTATTTGTGAAAGTCATAAAATCATGATTACTTCGAAAAATATTAATTTATTAAACCCTTAAATGTAATATTAATTTATAATATTCTTGTAATTCATCAAAATATTAAATTTACATTTATTTTGATATTTATAATATAAATTATTTTAAACTATCATTAAAAAGGCAATTAATGCATCATAATTGTGTCATAAATAAATTTAAATATTTATTGTTTAAAAATTGAAAATAAAATACCATGATGTACGAAATATTTTTTAATTTATAATAAATATTTATAGTCAAATTTACCTTTCTATAACCCTATATAAAAAATATTTTTTTAAAAGAATTTGAATTTAACAATTTAAACTCTTCTTTTAATAAAATAATAATAAATTTACTAATATAATCCATGTGGACCAAAGTGGATAAAATTTTATTCATAAGTTTGATTTTGTTCGAAGCTAACTTATCTATTCGAATTAGGACAAGTGTTTGGGTAATTATAATATCATTTTTACAATTACCTCCATTATTTATTTTTAACTGTGGTAAATAAAATTGAAATTTTAATACTCAACAAAAGAAATTTTTTTCGTATTGAACAAAATTTTTCATACTTATGTCAACTATGTCTCTATTATTTCTGAAATTAAATTCACAGAAGTGGTAAAATTACATTTAATGGAAATTTGCTAATATGCCAAGAAGGTGGGTAAAAAACGTTAACAGTTTCAATAAACTTGTATGCATTAAATTTTATAATAAAATGACTCCAATGAATTAAATTTAAATAATATAGGTATTATTTATATATTTTGACATAAAATTAATTTAAATAAAATAATTAATTATTTAAATAAGAAGTCGATTTTTAAACAATAACACATTGTTTTTCACTATTCATTAAAAATTGAATGTTTTTTGAAAAATAAAATACATTTACCCCAATAAAATTTTAATATTCTATATCCAAAAATTATTTTTTTTACCATATTCAAAATTTTGAAGTTCCATTAATTAATTTAAAATTAATTTTCGTTGTCAAAACCAGAAAGCAGGTTTTTGAGAAGTTAAAACTATCAAAAGATTGATATGTGTTTATGTCCAATTTAAATGTGAAATTACATACAATGACCAAAATTGAATTAAATTATAAATATAAAATATAATTATACCTTAAAACCATTCATATGTATAATTTAACACTATAAATTAATTTGATTAGTAATGTTGTTTTCAATTAAAGTTTAGTATATTTTACTATTCACCAAAATATGAAAGTTATCAGAAAAACATCAAAAATTTATCCAAACTAAATTTTTATATATTGATTCTAAAGAAGAATTTAATTTCAAAAAGTTGAATATATAAAAGTTTCCAATATTGAATTAGAATATTTTGGCCATTAAAAGGCGGAAAAACTGCATTTTTAAAAAATATTTCTTTTATTTGAAAAAATGAATTTTTCCTTATATTATGTCTAAGAAACATAAGAGATCAATGTTAAAATATATGGTATATATATATATAGTTATAAATTTGGTTATTGATATTCATTACCTATTTTTAGATGGCATTGTTTAATAGGTGTTGGTGCACTTGAACTCGGTGATGATTACATCTCACGCTATCGTATTATTTAGAGATAATCGTACCGTGATATCTTGGGGTGTTACATAATGAAAAAAATATGTAAGATGTCCATATGATGAATTCATGATGATTGGTGATTCCAAATAATACCAAATAGATTTGAGAGTTGTAAAGATATATTTATAGATTGAAGAATGTATTATGATCATGAAATATTTGTTTTCATAAATCCACATTGAAGATTGTTTTCATTAATAAAAAGTTATGAAATCTGCCTATAAATTATTAGTAGGAGAACCATATTTCATCAATTCAAATATATTTTTAACACATAGAAATTGGATATTAATTATTATAGTTATTTAAGGATATGATAAATGATATTTCTTAAAAAATGAAAAAAAGTATCAATCCAGGTTCTAGGGAAATTGTTTTCTGAAATATCGTTATGGGTATCCTAGATTACATCATAATACATACATTTATAAGGTATTATTGAATAAAATATGAAAATATTAATTAGATAATTGTATCCTATGTCACATGGTTCCAAATAGATCGCTCCAAGGAGTTTTTAAGGAATTTTAAGAGATTATGATTATGAATATAATACCATATTCTTATGTTCTTAAAATATGTCTTATATTCTATAATATGTTATAAAGTTTTATTTTTATTCTAAAAAATGAATAATGTAGAAATATCAAAATATAATTAGGAAACTTTTATGTGGTAGATGTTAGAACTATCTTATAGTACATGATAATGTAAAAAAGGAAGAGATCATGTTACATAGAGACATGATATTGCTGGTATTTAAGTGGATAAAAACATGTTTTCTTTAAGATCAATTTGATATTATATATTTATGTAATGTTAAATAAGAAATTTAATCACATTAAATATAGTGATAAACATAACTATATATAGTGAGTATATTGATGTTTCTAGTGAAATTTATGAAATAGTTTAAGTAATGATTTGTCCCAAATTTTGGAGTTACACTCATATAATAAAGTACTAGTATAATATATATATGATGATAATATTATGACTATTCTATTCTCCAGGATGCTAAATTTATGAAAGAGTAAAAATTGTGAATACTTATGGATTTTCCTTCATGATAGATTTTATAAAAAAATTAATTTGAAACTATCTGAATAGAAATGTAATAAAATTTCAGGCCACGTAGAAATATCCATACTTTGCGGAATCAATTATATCATGTGTGAGTTTGTAGAATATATTTTTTCAGCAATTAGATATAATTAAATTGGGAGATTGTTAGATTTGGTTCCCTAGAACCAATTGACATTATAATTTCAATTACCAGATTATTAATAAATTTATTATCATTTGATGAATTTCTTTTTCTATAAAAATAATGTGATAATTTAATTTGTGTGTTTTTTTCATTAATAGGTTACTGTAGTTCCCTATAATAAAGAGAACCTTAATATTATATGAAGATATATGTAATTATTTTCTTTTTGTATAGATAACACAATTAATGGGTCACATATGGTATTTCACTATCTAGAATTACAGGGTAATACAACACTATGACTAATTCTCATTATGTTCACATTCAATAATCTCTAAGAAGGTAGGTTATAGGAACAAACCCAGCAATAGAAATTCCATAAGTTTTAGGTGTCTTTAGAAATCCATATATATAAATATGTGTATTGTTTTGTAGACATTAGATTATCTTTAATGTATATCAGCAATCATGCACTTTGAGGTTTGAATGAGAACCATAGAAAAATATACTAGTAGTGATGTATCATAGGTTGGGTGTATTACAAATGATACATAATTAATTAAAATAATAAATGAAAGATTTATCCATTACCTTTTAATGGAATATGATATTTTTATCCCCTTAATTGTGTTGTACCCCTCTCTCATGGATTTTAATGATCACAATCACTCTCATCCTGTTCTAACTTGTTTTCAAGTTTGTTTGATGATAGGAAAAAGTTTGCCAAAGAGTTGGCCCAAGAAGACTGGAAAAGGACTCTCTGAGTCCACCGGCCAACCAGTGGATTACCACCGGCCAGCCGGTGGTCTCTGGCAGAAGAAATGCTCTCTGCCAGGTGCCACCTGTCAGCCGGTGCCTGACCACCGGCCAGCCGGTGGAACCAGACAGTAGGCCTTGCCCACTGCCAGGTGCCACCGGCCAACCGGTGTCTGAATCACTAGCCGGCCGGTGGAACCATAGAGAGAGCTTGCTTTCTGTCTGACCCATCGGCCAGCCGGTGGAACCAGACAGAGAGCTTGCTCTCTGTCTGACCCACCTACCAGCTGGTGGCCCATCACCGGCCCGCCGGTGGGGCCCAGACAGAAGGCTCTGCCTTATGTCTGGAGCACCGGCCGGCCGGTGGCCAAGCACCGGTCCGCCGGTAAGCCCAGTCAAACTAGCCGTTGGGCTTTGACCAGACTTGTACTTTTGACCCCCAACGGCTCCGGAAGCCCTCCAACGGCTATATTGAAGTATTTGGGGATATTTATCCTATAAATAGACGAGGATGGATGCCGGGAACAACCCCGATACAGTGAAATGATATTTTGATCCCTTGATGCTCTAACGACAAAACTCTAAGGCTACTTGTGATCCATCTCCATCCATGAAGCTTGGGCTGCCTCTACATCAACTACTCTCACACTCTTTGCGCTCAAGGGTTCCTCAAGTTTGTTGTCATTTATTTATTTCAATTGTTTAGTTATTCATTGGGTTTGTATTAAAACAAACCATCCTTTTCTTCCTCACTTTCATTTTGGGTTTCTTGCTACAACCATCATAAAAAAGCAAGTTGTACGAAGGTGATCTAGCCTACCTTAAAATGGCTAGTGGGTTTCTTGCTACAACCATTAAAAAGAAAGCTGAAGTAAATCTCTCAACGGTTGAGTTGGGAGCGGAGACGTAGGCTTTGGTTTAAGCCGAGCTCCGTTATCAAATTTTGTCTTACCCCTTTTTATTTCCGCTGCATTTATAAATTGTTTTTAAATTGTTAATTTGTTTTTAAAAGGCAATTCACCCCCCCCCCTCTTGCCATCACTCTCCGACCAACAATTGGTATCAGAGTGACGTTTGTGTAATACCTTAACCGGTTACAAACCTAAAATACATAGTGATGGCTTCTTCCTCACAAGAACCCGAAGGGTATTCCATGACTCCGGCTCCATTCTTTGATGGAACCGACTACACTTATTGGAAAACTCGCATGATTACATTTCTTAGAAGTATTGGCTATCCTATATATAGAATTGTTATGCAAGGATACACTCTCTCTAGCTAAGATGAGTCTAAATGGACCCCCGAAGACATTGCTAATTTTGAGCTTGATGGCAATGCCATGAATGCTCTTCATTGTGGGTTAGACCGTAATGAATTTAATCGTATTTCTACTTGCACCACTTCTCATGAAATTTGGAAGCTTTTGGAAGTGACCCATGAGGGCACTAAAAAATTCAAAGACACTAGATTAGATATGTATCGTCAAGACTTTGAAAGTTTCACCATGCACCCACACGAATCTATTACGGAAATGTTTACCCGCTTTACTGATGTGTGTAATGGGAGAAAGTCTCTTGGAGATGATGTTTCTGCAGAGATGATGGTCAAGAAGATTCTTGGGGTCCTACCAAGCTCATGGGCTCCAAAGGTGACGGCAATCCAAGAAGCGAAAGATGTCAAGAAAATGCCGGTTGAAGAACTCATTGGATCACTTATGACATATGAGATTACCATGAAGAGGCAAGCTGATAAAGAAGGTAAAATCATCAAGGACAAAAAGAACATAGCATTCAAAGCAAAGCAAGAAAGCTCCTCCGATGATAGCGAATCCGAGATTGCTCAACTTGCAAGAAAAATGAGCAAGTTCATGAAGAAAAAGAAGAATTTTCAAAGGGCACGAAAGGAAGAGCCAAAAGCAGAAAAAGAAGTTACATGCTTTGAATGTGGAAAGAAAGGCCAAATCAAACCAGAGTGATCTATTTTCAAGAAAAGGTTAAAGGAAATGAAAAACAAGAAGGCTTTCAAAGCGTCAACATGGAGTGCAAGCGATGACTCCATGTCTTCAAGCGACTCAAGCGATGAAGGTGGAAAATGCCTAATGGCACTTGATGAGGTATCTTCTTCCGACTCCTCTTCCTCATCTTCTTCTTTTAATAATTACATGACTGATGAAGATCTCCAAAATGCGAGAGATCAATTATAGGATGGTTTTCACGAACTTACCTCTAAATTTTTGGCCCTAAAAAAGAAACACAAAATTCTAATTTCTGAAAAAGATCAACTTCTCAAAAAGAATGAGGAACTTGCCCTTAAGGTCCAAGATATTCCAAATGTTGATTCTTTGAATTCAACTATTAAATATTTAAGGGAATCTCTTGCCATGTTCACCCAAGGTGAAAAAAATTTGATCAAATTGTTAGCTTCTCAACGTTCGGCTAGAACCACACATGGACTTGGCTTTAACAAGCAAGACACTTCTTCTAGAGCACCCACTACCTTTGTAAGGGGGAGCTCTCAAAATAAATTTTTTAATTATTGTAGAAAAACCGGACATATGATTTATGAATGCAATTGTAAAGATGCTAGATATGGCCGCCCCAAAATCATTACCTACTCGGATGAATATCTTAGGATGTATCCCTCTAGACAAGTATGGGTTCAAAAGTCTCTTTTAGCTAATCTTTCCGGACCCAAACTTATATGGGTACCAAAATCTATTCTCTCTTGATTTTGTAGGATAAACACCAAAGAAGTAGGACTTCGAAAGGCTCGTGGTATCTCAACAGCGGATGCTCGAGGCACATGTGTGGCGATCCCTCCGAGTTCAACTCCCTTGAAGAATTCGATGGAGGATACGTCACCTTCGGTGACAATTCAAAAAGAAAGATCGTCGGAATAGGTACAATTGGTTTTGGTAGCACCTCCTTAATTAAAGATGTTTTATTTGTTAAAGGTTTAAAACATAATTTAATTAGCATTAGTCAACTTTGTGATAGTGGTTTTTCGGTGAATTTTCAAAATGATTTATGCAATGTGTTTGATTTTCAAAACAAATTGATATTTTTTGCTTCCCGTTTTCAAAATGTTTACATTATTGATTTAAAGTCTTTAGCTATCCAAAATGTTAAATGTTTAAGTGCTCTTGACAATGAGTCTTGGCTTTGGCATAGAAGGTTGGGGCATTGTAGCTCTCATTCACTTCTAAAGCTTAATAAGAACAAGCTCATCCGTGACCTTCCTAAACTTAAGTTTAAGAAAGATTTTATTTTTGATCCATGCCAACTTTCCAAGAAACACAAATCTTCATTCAAATATAAGAAGGAAGTGTCCACTTCAAAGTCTCTTGAGCTCCTTCATCTTGATCTTTTTGGTCCTACCCCTGTAGCAAGTCTAGGTGGAAAATCCTATACCTTTGTCCTAGTAGATGACTTTTCTCGTTTCACTTGGGTTTTCTTTTTAGCTCATAAAAATGATGCTTGTATAACCTTTTTGAAATTCTCTAGGAAAGTAGAAAACGAAAAAGGATATAAAATTATATCGCTCCGTAGTGACCATGGAGGTGAATTCGAGAACAAAGAATTCGATGAATTGTGTTCTTCTCAAGGATACAATCACACCTTCTCTGCCCCTAGGACTCCACAACAAAATGGAGTGGTTGAAAGGAGAAACTGAACTCTCCAAGAAATTGCTTGAACCCTCCTTAGTGAATTCAACCTTCCTCAATATTTCTGGGCCGAGGCAGTAAACACTGCTTGTTATACTATCAATAGAGTCCTCGTAAGACCCCTTCTTATGAAAACCTCCTATGAACTTCGGAAAGGCAAATTTCCCAAAGTTGGTTATTTTAAAGTGTTTGGTTGTAAATGATTTATCCTTAACACAAAAGATAACCTAGGGAAATTTGATGCCAAATCCGATGAAAGTATTTTTCTTGGGTACTCCAACTCAAGAAAAGCCTATCGTTTCTTCAATAAATGTTCAAAAACCATCGAAGAATCATCTCATGTCAAATTTGATGAAACTCTTCCTAAACCTCACCTGGTCATTGAAGATTTTGAAGATAAGCTTGATAAGCTTCATTTGAATGATTCCTCTTCTCCTCCCAAGGAGGATGACCATCAAGAACCCTCTTCACCTACTTCGCCTTCCAACTTGCCTAAGGTTTGGAAACCTTCTAGAGACCATCCTTTAGAAAATGTTATAGGTGATCTTCAAGACGGTACTCGAACTAGAAGATCAATCCTCAACGAGGTTGAACATCAAGCCTTTCTTTCTCAACTAGAGCCTCAAACCATTAATGATGCCATTAATGAAGAGAATTGGGTTCTTGCAATGCAAGAGGAACTAAATCAATTCTCTAGAAATGATGTTTGGACTCTTGTTGAAAGACCCAATGATCATCCAATTATTGGCACTAAATGGGTTTTTAGGAAAAAACTTGATGATCAAGAAAATATAACCTGGAACAAGGCTCGCCTAGTAGCTAAGGGCTATAATCAAGAAGAAGGAATTGATTATGGTGAAACATTTGCACCCATTGCTAGATTGGAATCCATTAGGATCTTGTTGGCATTCGCCGCTCACTTAAATTTCAAACTTTTTCAAATGGATGTTAAAAGTGCTTTTTTAAATGGTTTTATTTCAGAAAAAAAAAATTTTTGAACAACCCCCCGGGTTTGAAGATCCAAAATTTCCAAATCATGTTTTTAAGTTAACCAAGGCTCTATATGGATTAAAACAAGCCCCTCGGGCTTGGTATGAGCAGTTAACAAAATTTCTTTTAGACAATGATTTTAAAATGGGTCAAGCTGATTGTACCCTATTTTTAAAACTCACCACCAAAGATCGTTTAACTGTCCAAATTTACGTTGATGACGTTATATTTGGTTCAACCAAAGAATCTCTTTGTACTGATTTTTCAGATTTAATGAGAAAAGAATTTGAAATGAGCTTTATGGGGGAATTAAAATTTTTTCTTGGTTTTCAAATCCTTCAAAATTCAAATGGTATTTTTCTAAGCCAAGGCAAATACACAAACGAACTTTTAAGTCGTTTTGGTATGGATCAAGTAAAGGAAATTAGTACCCCCATGAGTACTTCTTGTAAACTTATGTTAGATGAAGCTGGGAAACCGGTTGATAACAAGATTTATAGGAGTATGATCGGGAGTCTACTTTACCTAACTGAGACCCGTCCTGACATCGTGTTCAGTGTTTGACTTTGTGCTCGTTTTCAAGCCAATCCCAAAGAATCTCATTTTAAATCGGTCAAAAGGATTTTTAAGTATTTAAAAGGATCCAAAAACATTGGTTTGTTTTATCCCTCTAATACTTCTTTCGAACTTTCTTCATTTTCGGATGCTGATTTTGGCGGATGTCAATTAGATCATAAGAGTACTAGTGGAACCTGTCATCTACTAGGCAAGTCCCTTGTTTCATGGTGTAGAAAAAAGCAAAACTGTGTTGCTCTTTCTACTGCCGAGGCCGAGTACGTAGCAGCTGGTAATTGTTGTGCCCAAATTATTTGGATGCAGCACACTCTCTTGGATTATGGCATTTCCTACGATCATGTCCGTATACGGTGTGACAACACTAGTGCCATTAGTATTTCTAAGAATCCAATACAACATTCGAGGACAAAGCATATAGATTTAAGTCATCATTTCCTTCGTGACCATTTTCAAAAAGGGGATATCACTTTGGACTTCATTTCTACTGATTTCCAATTAGCTGATATTTTTACCAAACCGCTCCCGGTTGAACGTTTTGATTTTATTAAGGGGGAGTTAGGAATGATTTGTCAATGAGCACTATTAAATATTTGACTCTTTTTGGATTTCTTATATTTCTTTTTAAGTTATTTAAACTCTTTTTTTATTTTTATTTTATTTTAATATTTTATGAATTTCAATACCACCGGTCAACCGGTGGTACATCACCGGTTAACCGGTGGTGTCGGGTTTTTCTTTTTTGGGCCGGCCGGAGGAAGGGTTAAAATTAAAAATAAAACCCTTCCCCTTCATTTCTTCTTTCTCACTCGTGCGGCCCCTCCTAACCCGCGCCTCCTCCTTGCCCTAGCCTCCCTTCTCCTCCTTTCCCTCTCAAAACTCCATTTTCTCTCAATCTCTCTCAATTTTTTTTCCTTCTGCCATCATGGGTCCTCGCTCTTCACGCAAGGGAAAGGGAATCGCTTAAGAGGAACCTCCTCCTCCTTCAATCCCTTAACTTCCGTACATTTGGCATGAAAAAGTCATTCTGCCTGGTAGAGTAATTGATTATTCTTGGCTTTCTTCTGCTCGTCTCGAGCTTTTCTCCATCATTGAATATCAACACTGGCATTCTTTTTTTTAACCTCCTATGAAGGATGTTATTTATCCCCTTCTTGTCAAAGAATTTTATGCTCACCTGACGTGGTCGGTGTCTGACGACGTCGATACCATTTCCACCACCGCTCTTGGGAAACCCATCACTTTCACTTATTTGGAGATTTCCAGGATGCTAGGGGTTCCTCATGTTGGACCTCATGAATTTTCTCAGGGGGAGTTTCCTCGGGACCCTGATTTTAATCTTGCTGTCGCTCTTGAGAATCTCACAAGGCAGCCCAATGATCCTATTGTCAAGCTCTCCCAGCTCTCCCCTAACCATCGCATCATTGAGCGCCTCATTCAGACCACCCTTGCACCCCGTATCGGTGATCACGATACAGTGAAATTTATTGATATTTATCTTCTTTCTTATATCACCAGAGGCATTAATTTCAATTTGGTCTGGTTCCTGTTCCGGGCCATGTCTTATGTGGCTGAGCACCCGCGCCGGTCCAAAACTCTACCTCACGGGCACTTGTTGACCAAAATCTTTACCTTTCTTGATGTCCCTCTCCGTGCTACCTCCTTCGAGCAGCCAAAGAAGGATAGCATCATCAATTTTATGATGGTGCAACGGATGAATATTCGTTGGCATCCTTGGCGTCAGGAGTGGATTACTGACAAGGATGGCCTTCTCAAGGCTTACTCCCCTCAGACACATCCACACCCTCCTTCCCATGCCATGACTCCTGCTATTGTCGTTGCCTATCCTCTTTCAGATAGTGAGGAAAGTGGTGATGATGAAGAGAAAGGGAGTGGTGACAGCGAAGGTGAGGCTGCTGCTGCTGCTGCTGAGGAAGGTGGAGCGGGTGATTATG
This sequence comes from Viscum album, assembly GCA_963277665.1. Taxonomy (NCBI): domain Eukaryota; kingdom Viridiplantae; phylum Streptophyta; class Magnoliopsida; order Santalales; family Viscaceae; genus Viscum; species Viscum album. Next base: position 444,992,173 of record OY728157.1, on the reverse strand, counting down.
CACCGGAGCATGCTGAGGCTGTGCCCCCTCCCGCTGATACTGGTGGCTTGTCGGTGACGGCTGATCAATTCCTTCGCTTCCAGGATCAAATTGAGACCCGGCTTGACTTGCAGTTTTTTTACTTCAGCTCTCAGTTTGATCAGCTCCACTCTCGGATCGATTCTCCTGATCGTCGCTTTGAGGCGGTCCAGGCTCCTCCAGCTCCTCCGACCTTTAGGCGTCGTCGCCACTCTCGGCCCTCTAGGAGTGAATAGAGCCTTTCCTATTTTTTGTCTTGTCTTTGTATTTGTATTTTGAACTTTCTATGTAACGTTTCATCTTTTATAAAATTCAAGTTGTCTTATCTATCAATCCTTTTTGTCTTTGCTTACTTCCTTATTATTGTTTTTCTAATTTTCTTTCACACTTTTCCTCCTATTTTGATAATCCCAAATGGGGAGAAAAACACTCTATTACATAGTAACTTATTTCATTTAATTAAGTGCTCTTTTTAAAAGTTCAATTTTAATTTATTACTTTCATCAAAATCTGTTTTTAAATGGTTAAGTTATTAATTTAAGTTTTTTCTTTTAAATGACCTATGGTTACATTTTCAAAATGAACCATTCTCTTTATTTCAATCCTTTCAAGATTAATATCATGATACATCTAAGAAATTCTTGTATTAAAATGATCTCTAAAATTTTCCATGTCCAAGTTTCTTATTTCTTTTTTTACTTGGCATATCCTTTTTAAAAGCTTTCTCATTTGTGATTGTGATCATCAAAATAGGGGGAGATTGTTGTACCCCCTCTCTTAGATTTTAATGATCACAATCACTCTCATCGTGTTCTAACTTGTTTTCAAGTTTGTTTGATGATAGGAAAAAGGTTGCCAAAGAGTTGGCCCAAGAAGACTGGAAAAGGACTCTCTGAGACCACCGGCCAACCGGTGGATTACCACCGGCCAGCCGGTGGTCTCTGGCAGAAGCAATGCTCTCTGCCAGGTGCCACCAGTCAGCCGGTGCCTGACCACCGGCCAGCCGGTGGAACCAGATAGTAGGCCTTGCCCACTGCCAGGTGCCACCGGCCTACCGGTGTCTGAATCACCGGCCGACCGGTGGAACCAGACAGAGAGCTTGCTCTCTGCCTGACCTACCGGCCAGCCGGTGGCCTAGCACCGGCCCGCCGGTGGAGCCCAGACAGAAAGCTCTGTCTTCTGTCTGGAGCACCGGCCAGCTGGTGGCCAAGCACCGGTCAGCCGGTAAGCCCAGTCAAACTAGCCGTTGGGCTTTGACCAGACTTGTACTTTTGACCCCCAACGGCTCCGGAAGCCCTCCAACGGATATATTGAAGTATTTGGGGATATTTCCCTTATAAATAGACGAGGATGGATGCCGGGAACAACCCTGATATAGTGAAATGATATTTTGATCCCTTGAAGCTCTAACGACAAATCTCTAAGGCTACTTGTGATCCATCTCCATCCTTGAAGCTTGGGCTGCCTCTACATCAACTACTCTCACACTCTTGGCGCTCAAGGCTTCCTCAAGTTTGTTGTAATTTATTTATTTCAATTGTTTAGTTATTCATTGGGTTTGTATTAAAACAAACCATTCTTTTCTTCCTCACTTTCATTTTGGGTTTCTTGCTACAACCATCATAAAAAAGCAATTTGTACGAAGGTGATCTAGCCTACCTTAAAACGGCTAGTGGGTTTCTTGCTACAACCATTAAAAAGCAAGATGAAGTAAATCTCTCAACGGTTGAGTTGGGAGCGGAGACGTAGGCTTTGGTTTAAGACGAACTTCGTTATCAAATTGTGTCTTGCCCCTTTTTATTTCCGCTGCATTTATAAATTGTTTTTAAATTGTTAATTTGTTTTTAAAAGGCAATTCAGCCCCCCCCCCTCTTGCCATCACTCTCCGACCAACAAATTGAAAGGTGTCTTTTTGATTAAATGATGGGTCATTGTAATCATTTTAATTTTATCACAATAATTAAATCACAATATATTTGAGTTTAGATTATATGAGTTGAATTTTATCTCTTATTTGTTATTAAAAACATAATAAATTAATATGTATTTATTCACATTTTTGGAGACATGATTAAAATATTTTTTAGTTTTTGTTCATATTAAATTAAATATTTATTCATGATTTTATTGAATACAATATTTATTCATATATCAATTTATTTAATTATTTATAAAAAATCGTATTTATTTGATTTAATATTTTATTATTCCATATTTAAAAAATTTAGTGTAGGATAAGAAAGTAATTTTATAGGCCATAAATTATGATTTTTTAAATTAATTTCCTTTTCCTAAATATTTATATATTTATTTGATAAATGATATTGAAATTAGAATAAGTCCTGGAAGAAATAAAAAAAAAATTATTATAATTTTCATGATACCTGGGGAATAACATAAAAATGATAGTTGATAAAGGGACTTATTAAAATTTTAAAATACACTATGCATATATTATAATTAATATCATTTTAGAAATAAGAGATGGTTTGTATAATGGATTAGCTTTCTAGAATTTATTATAATATTGACAGAGAATGTTTCACCATGGAGTTTATGTTTTTGGTTGGAAATGTCAATAATAGTTTTTATTCATATTGACTTAACTATTAATCTCATGTTATGAATTATGAGCCATTTTTCAAGACACTGTGATGATGCACATAGTAGCACACATTAAGAAATGAAAATATGAACCTAGATATATCTGTTTATCAAGGACCAAGTTTGTGGCTTAAGAAATTTATTACATAAATTGATTTTCTCTAATGTTAATGTGATTTTGGGTTTCCTGAATACTTGAAATTTTTATTTTGGATTTATATCTAGAAGAAATGTTTTGGAGATCAGTGTGTTTTAAAAATAATAATAGAAGTTAAACTCTAGAAAATAAATATGTCTGGGAAATGTTCAAGATGTTAATAGGTTGGTTGTTGATCATGGTTTTTCTAATACATTTGCTTTTATTTGAAGAAAAATATGATCCTACAATATGTTTGAATATGTAAATATTTCTGAGCACTAGTCAAGTTTTTGCACACAAATATCTTGATCTTTTAGTGAATTTGGGAAAAATGATTTGAGAAAAAGAATGATTTAAGCACAGTATTAAAGCCAGATCATGGTGATTTTCTATTGCTAAAAGTATTTTACGAATCATTCATAAAGGTGAAGGATGTTCCTAATTATTTGAGGATTTTTTTGAAGAAAATAATCTAATGTATCATTTAGAATATTAGATGGTCACAATGGATATTTGTTTATCATTGAATGTTTGTGATTTTTAGAGTTATGGAAGGTCAAAATTTTCACATAGACTATTTTTTGTTATGATAAAATCATAAAAATCGTGTTTTTATATAAGGTGGTGGTGTTTTTAAGAAGACTATGTAGGATCGACATGGTAGAATTTGTGTTGGTTTATGAAAGGGTCTAAAAGGAATTTGGGTGATTAGTATTTTATTTAGTAATGCTTACATAAAAATACCCCTTCAATCCCATCATATATTATTGGTCATGATATTAAAATTAATATCCAGTGATTGATCAGAAAAAAAGACTACGAGTACAAATTATATGACTAAATTGGGTAGAATCTATAGTAAATAGTGCATATATATTTTCAAATCAAATAATTCTATAATGTAATTAAATCAACATTGTAGAGACCCGAAGCTTATCGTACATGGACATTACATTACTTTTGCGGAATACTTAGTATATAAAAAAACACACACACAAGGATCGTAATAGTTTAGTGTCTTTGGAAACTCGGAACGTAATATTCTAATCGTGGTGAAAGATCTTCAATATCTCCCATAAAGATCTTCCTTTTTTTACCTAAAACCTTTCTTTATATCCTGGGGAAATGAAAACATAAAAGGGTGAGCTCAAATGCTCAGCAAGGAAAATAAAGAAACTAAAAATCATATCATATCTTTTTGAAAATCATAACCTGCAAAAGAGATCATAATATCTTAACATGGAATAAATCATAGAAGTGAGAATGAGATCCCCATAATCATAACATAAAACTTGAAACTTTGTGGCATACACACATAATCATAGAGTATCATTTCTTGTTAGTCAAGACTCATTGCCAAGACTATCTTAGTGGACAATGTCCCTTTCTGAATCGAGTAACCCTCGTTTCAGTCCTGTTTCACGGAACCGGTATAACCTACCGTTCTAGCCCTGTCTATCTCATTAGATATAAAATCTTTACCCAATGCATTTGAGGGAGATATAGGTCCCACCCATCTTATAATTAATCCTTTCTTATGTGTTCCACATAATCATAAATCATACATCATAGCATAACCCATGTAATAAAAATGGGATTCTTAAACAACATGACATCATAAAATAATTCATATAAGATAAAGGAATTCATAAAAATATTTCCATCACAACATGATCAAATCCATGTAAAAATAGGGATAGAAATAGAACCCAATATTATCTTATATGGAAAATAATTTTGATTAAACACTTGAAATTCATTCTCGAGGAAAATATCCTTTCTTCTTCAAAAACATTTTTTCCTTTCTTAACATGTAATTCAATTTTAAACTAAAAGAAGTTGATTAAAAATAAACTTGAAAACTTGTAAAGGAAGCTTCTTGGAAATAATGTTTTAAAAATCCATTCATGCCGTATATGTTTTAAAAAAAACATTCTTCTCGTACTTTTGTCGGAAAAGTCAAAAAGTACCTCGTACGAAAAACTACAAAAGATTCCTTTCATATCTTTCACTAAAAAGTCTACGAAGGGTAAAATTGGATATAAACTATTGTAGAATGATGTAAATATTACATATTTAGGAAACATGGATGTGGATGATAAAATACACCCCAGTAAATACCAAAGTATAAACAATCTCAGATAAAAATGAGATTGTGATATTTCCCTTACCTTAGGTCCGATTTGCTTCGTAAGTGTCCGAACCTCCTGTATAATGATTTAAATCATGTTATTGACTTATTCCAGAATCATATTCATTGTTATTAAATCATATATGGTCCACTTATGACTTTATATTACCCGTTCGTTTGTAAATTCATGTTAAAGTTGCGTTTTTGGTAAAATCGTCTCATTTGTCATTTGTGTTTTTAACTTGTAATTATTCATATGATTACTTACATCATGATTACTTAATTCCAGAATATAAAACATGATTTATATATATATATTCAGAATATACATATATAATAAATCAGTAAATGGAAAGAAATACACCGTTCATGGAGACGGTAGTCCGTACGTACACATGAACGCTGTTTTCGTTTCCTTATTGAATTGAATGGAATTAAGTAGATGACATAAATATAAATATAAATAATTACAGTATCATTATTAGTTAATATATTTCATTAGTAATTATTATATATACTTTATAATCATTCATTAATGGTTAATCATTGAGAATGAATCTCATCGTGTCGTGGAGACGGTAGTCCGTACGTACGCACGAGCGATGATATCGTTCCCATGGTCGTGGAATTGTGTTGAAGTGTATTTAAACTATTTCAGTATCAATATCACTTTATAATAATCATATATAGTTACTCATTAATCCATTATACCGATCCAATTAAGGTGGTGGCGGAAAATAGATTACACCACGGCGTGGAGACGGTATTCCGTACGTACGCACGCACGGTGATTTCCATTTTCCGAAGGATGGATAGAAGGTTAATTAGAGTTGTTTCATATTTATAATAACATATCAGTATGTAAGTAATACTTATGTTATTACTTTATCATGAAACAACTAAAGAAGAAGAAGTTGAAGATGAAAGAAATTGAAAAGATCAGTAATGGTTATTATCTCTTCTTTGAAACGCCTCTTTGAATCCTTCACTTAGGGAACTAAGATTGGTCTTTGAAGAACACAAGGACCTCTAGGATTATTCTAGGGAAGTGGAGAAGGGAAAATGGCAGGGGTTGGCCGAGCTTGAGTGCTCAAATTGGTGTGAAGAGGAGGGGGAGGAGGTGCCCTTTTATAAGGGAGGAGAGGGGCACCTTAGGAATATCTCAAAATATCATTTTATATTAAAGTCAAAATCGGTTTATAATGGTTCCAAAGGGTCTTATTTCGAAGATAAAGTTGGGATGGGTATAAATCCTATCAACCAATAGGATTTAGACAAGTTTAGGGTATTATTTTAACCTTATCAATTATATTTAACTCTAAGTTAATTAATTTAACTTTTACCGTGTCTTTTTGTTTTCTTTCACTATATGGTTAATAAACTTACTATAACATGCCAAACGAACCCCAAATTGTTTATTATTAATATATATCCTTATCTAAGTCATTTGGCCGAACCTCAGAGTTTTAGGAATAAAATAAAAATTAATTATATAATATTTGATTTAAAAACTATTTTGTGTCAATTTTGACACTATTTGATATATGATTTTTGTGAAAGTCATAACAGAATTATATGTTCGAAAAAAGTTGATTAAATCAACATTAATATATCATAGTAACTTCTAAAATTAGTGGAATTCATAAAAAGTCTCAAATTACATTTATTTTGGTGTTTATAACATCAATTATGTCAATATTTCATTAATAAGATAATTACTGCATCATCATTGTGTCATAAATAAATTAAATTATTTAATGTCTAAAAATTACAAATAAAATACCATTATGTAGAAAATCTTTTTAGCTTTCTAATGAATATTAATAGTCGAATTTATCTTATGTATAACCCCATATTAAAAATTATTTACTTATTAAACTTTGATTTTAACTATTTTAACCCTTCTTTAAATAAATTAATAATAAATGTCCTAATCTAATCCAAGTGGGCCTAAATGGTCATATTTTATTCCTAAGTTTGTTTTCGGTCGAATTACACTTGTCCAATAGAATTAGGACATGTGTTAGGGTAATATTAATATCATATTTACCCTTAGTTACCCTATTTACTATTAAACGCGGTAAAAAAAGTAAAAAGTTACTATTCACCAAAAATTTATATTTATCTCATTGAACCACATTTTACTTACTGATATCAACCGTGTCTGTCGGATTTTAGAAATTCCATTCACAGAAGCGGTAAAATTATGTTTTATGCAAAATTCAGTTTTTAACCTACCACTTAGTGGTTTCACTATTCATCAAAAATTGAAAGTTTTCAGAAAAATACCAAAATTTCACCCTAGGCTAATTTCAATATTCTGAGTCCAAAAATGAAGTCCATTTTGAAAAATAAAATTTCTAAAATTTTAAAAGGTGGTTATTACTGTTCATAATGGCTAGTTATAATAATATTTTAATAGCATATTGTTGTTTAGTGAAACTCGGTATTGCGTACTACACATGCTATCGAGGAAGGTTGTGATTGTGTGTAATGCAAGGCAAGTCAAGGTTGCGTGTTGTGAAAGCTCCTTTTTGTGTTGCGTACAACACAAGACATTAGTGAAATTAAAAAGAATATTTTTCATAAAATCTTGGGCTGTTACATTCTACCCCCCTTAAAATGAATTTCGCCCTCGAAATTCGTCGGGGTTATAAATAGTTTACTATTCGAAAGTTTCTTTAATAGAAACCCACATCGTAAAAAGGAATACCAAAACTTGTCTTTAAAAACTAAAGTATGAAATGTAACGATTACCCAAATAAACTAATCACTGGGTTTCCACATAGGTGAAAATATGGATATGGAAGAAAAATCTAACCATCATGTTCTGATGGAGAGTGGTAGAGAACATGGCTATGGAAAAGCCAACAATCACAAATCCAAAAATTTGTGACGATCTAAGGTACCATCCGATTCATCAGGTATAAGATCACTAGGACAACATTTTTGGTTTTCAAGATCATTTCCCTAAAGTTGAAAATTTGAATTAGAATAAATACTTTCTTTATTTTGGTACAATCTCACTGTTGTTCATGCCTTGAACAATTTCCACTTCATCTCTTAAATAAATGAAGTTTAATTTGTTATTCGTGAAGTGTTAGCAGATCATGTGATAGAATGACAGGTCATTCCATCTGTCTCAAACAAAAGGTTAGAAAAAAGTATATACATAAGTCGATCTATAGTGAGATTAATCACATATGGTTCCTAAAATGGACTTATACTTCATATATCATACTGCTTAATATAATAAAACTAGTTTCTACTAAATAGGGACTTCCTGTAGGCCAGTGTTAGGCGATAAAGGCCAGTCGCACTTTGGTTGTGGGTTCAATTCCCACAGCCTTGTCCGAAGCGATGGGCTGTCGCCCGTCCTGCAGGTTGTCATTTTTCTAAAACTACATTACTATAACATCCCATCAACAATATCGAAAAAAAACTTCTATCCTTAAACAATACTCACTTATGTCTAACATATTCCATTTCAATCTTTTGGCTTATCCATAATACTGCAGTCCACTCTCATAACATAGTGAAAACGATTACCAGAGATTTAATACCATCGTTGATCCCCATATATCATAAGATATGTTTTGTTGGTCACATTCCAAACATTCAAAGTCCTTAATCATGTATTCTTTTGAATACCCATTGAACCTTAGTGAAAACATGAATGCAGTTAAACGTTAACACTTTCCACATACCAAAATCCTCAAAATTATATATTCTCAAACCATGATATCACTTAGTCCTTATATAAATCATGAGCTCATGAATACTATTAAACATTTCATTTTCTCGTTTTCCCTTCATTATGCGCATATCATCTTATTTACAAAATATATCAATCACTTTGAATACCACATCAATAAATATTGCAATACTCAATGATACAACATTATTTAAAAATCCCATTACATAAACACTTAATCATTCCACCACATCGTTGTCATATTCAACATTGCCAATAGTGATCGCATGTGACTTCCCTTTGTCCTTTGCCTTCAGTGGTTTCTCATGTTGATCATCACAAACCCTTGGATTATGGAATTTATTAGCATCATGCCCCATTTCCTTGCACTTGAAGAATTGAAGTGTTGGTGGTGCGTTCTCTGTAGTGTTTGATTTATTCACATCATTAGAAACCCTTTTTCCATTATTTCGACACTCAGCTGCTCGATGACCTTCTTTTCCACACTTAAAACATTTTCTAGTCCCTTTAAGACAATCACCACCATGTTTCTTTCCACACTTTGTGCACAAGGAAACATTCATCTTCTTTTCACCATTATTCTGAGATTTCTCCTTGAACTCCATCTTTCGTTTTTTTTCAAAACCATGAGATGGATATGTAACACCAACTTCCATTTCTACCTTGATAGCACAACGCACAATTTCTTCATAGCTACTGAAGTCTCTTATAGCTAATGCCCTTCGAAGACTTGGTTTTAAGCCACTGAAAAATCGATCAACATTACTTTCAGGTTGGATGATAATGCCAGATTCATACCTTGCAAGTCTTATAAAATTCGCTTCGTATATACCAACAGATTCATCATCCTTTTGCTTTAGTTCAAGAAAATCCTTCTCCATCTTTGTTCGAAGAATACGAGGGAAGTACTTATTGAAAAATAAGTTCTTGAACTCGTCCCATTCCATGGACTCAATTTCATCTCTTTGCCTTGTATTCTTTATAAGATTCCACCATTTATCAGCTTCACCTTCCAAACGATATACTACTAAGATGACATTATCATGTTCAAAACATTGAAGAACTGAAAATATCTTTTCAGTGGTACTGATCCATTGTTCAGCAACAAGTGGATCAGAAGACCCACTGAAAGAAGGTGGACGTTGCCTCATGAAGGACTCAATAGAATATTGTTCCCATCTCTGCTCATTTGGAAGTCCAGAATGATTCATAGCTTGTGTAAGTATAGCAATAAGATTTTGCACTCCATATCCCATAACATTTGTTTGTTCAGGAGGACAATCATTGCATTGTCCATTTCATTGATCAACACGGTTCCTTCGGGTTCCAGCCATCGTCTAAAACCCAAAAAGAATAGTGTGAGAGGCAAAAATCATGCTAGGGAAAACAACATAATAAAGGGGGAGTACCTTCAATATCTAACATCTTAGGTTTAATTCTATGATCGTTAGCGTAATTCTAGTACTATAACCTATACGTATACTTAACCTTAGGGACATCCCTAGACATACCTTAGAAATATCTATAGGGATCTCACTAACGTTTTCGCATCCTAGTTTCCAAAGGTTGACTAAACCTTTCCTCTGATACCAACTGTAGAGACCCGAAGCTTATTATACATGGACATTACATTACTTTTGCGGAATACTTAGTACATAACAAAAACACACACACAAGGATCGTAATAGTTTAGTGTCTTTGGAAACTCGGAACGTAATCTTCTAATCATGGTGAAAGATCTTCAATATCTCCCATAAAGATCTTCCTTTTTTTTACCTAAAACCTTTCTTTATATCCTGGGGAAAAGAAAACATAAAAGGGTGAGCTCAAATGCTCAGCAAGGCAAATAAAGGAACTAAAAATCATATCATATCTTTTTGAAAATCATAACCTCCAAAAGAGATCATAATATCTTAACATGGAATAAATCATAGAAGTGAGAATGAGATCCCCATAATCATAACATAAAACTTGAAACTTTGTGGCATACACACATAATCATAGAGAATCATTTCTTGATAGTCAATACTCATTGCCAAGACTATCTTAGTGGACAAAGTCCCTTTCTGAATCGAGTAACCCTCGTTTCAGTCCTGTTTCACTGAACCGGTATAACCTACCATTCCAGCCCTGTCTATCTCATGAGATATAAAATCTTTACCCAATGCATTGGAGGGTGATATAGGTCCCACCCATCTTATAATGAATCCTTTCTTATCTGTGCCACATAATCATAAATCATACATCATAGCATAACCCATGTAATAAAAATGGGATTCTTAAACAACATGACATCATAAAACAATTCATATAAGATAAAGGAATTCATAAAAATATTTCCATCACAACATGATCAAATCCATGTAAAAATAGGGATAGAAACAGAACCCAATATTATCTTAGATGGAAAATGATTTTGATAAAACACTTGAAATTCATTCTCGAGGAAAATATACTTTCTTCTTCAAAAACATTTTTTCCTTTCTTAACATGTCATACAATTTTAAACTAAAAGACGTTGATTAAAAATAAACTTGAAAACTTGTAAAGGAAGCTTCTTGTAAATAATGTTTTAAAAATCCATTCATGCCGTATAAGTTTTTAAAAAAACATTCTTCTCGTACTTTTGTCGGAAAAGTCAAAAAGTACCTCGTACGAAAAACGACAAAAGATTCCTTTCATATCTTTTACTAAAAAGTCGCCGAAGGGTAAAATTGGATATAAACTATTGTAGAATGATGTAAATATTACATATTGAGGAAACATGGATGTGGATTATAAAATACACCCCAGTAAATAGCAAAGTATAAACAATCTCGGATAAAAATAAGATTGTGATATTTCCCTTACCTTAGGTCCGATTTGCTTCGTAAGTGTCCGAACCTCCTGTATAATGATTTAAATCATGTTATTGACTTATTCCAGAATCATATTCATTGTTATTATATCATATATGGTGCACTTATGACTTTATATTACCCGTTCTTTTGTAAATTCATGTTAAAGTAGTGTTTTGGGTAAAATCGTCTCATTTGTCGTTTGTGTTTTTAACTTGTAATTATTCATATGATTACTTAGATCATGATTACTTAATTCCAGAATATAAAACATGATTTATATATATATATTCAGAATATACATATATAATAAATCAGTAAATGGAATGAAATACACCGTTCATGGAGACGGTAGTCCGTACGTACGCATGAACGCTGTTTTCGTTTCCTTATTGAATTGAATGGAATTAAGTAGATGACATACATATAAATATAAATAATTTAAGTATCATTATTAGGTAATATATTTAATTAGTAATTATTATATATACTTTATAATCATTCATTAATGGTTAATCATTGAGAATGAATCTCATCGCGTCGTGGACACGGTAGTCCGTACGTACGCACGAGCGATGATATCGTTCCCATGGTCGTGGAATTGTGTTGAAGTGTATTTATACAATTTCAGTATCAATATAACTTTATAATAATTATATATAGTTACTCATTAAACCATTATACCCATAAAATTAAGGTGGTGGCAGAAAATAGATTACACCACGGCGTGGAGACGGTATTCCGTACGTACGCACGCGCGGTGATTTCCTTTTTCCGCAGGATGGATAGAAGGTTAATTAGAGTTGTTTAATATTTATAATAACATATCAGTATGTATGTAATACTGATGTTATTACTTTATCATGAAAAAACTAAAGAAGAAGAAGTTGAAGAAGAAAGAAATTGAAAAGATCGGTAATGATTATTACCTCTTCTTTGAAACGCCTCTTTGAATCCTTCACTTAGGGAACTAAGATTGGTCTTTGAAGAAGACCAGGACCTCTAGGAATATTCTAGGGAAGTGGAGAAGGGAAAATGGCAGGGTTTGGCCGAGCTTGAGTGCTCAAATTGGTGTGAGGAGGGGGAGGAGGTGCCCTTTTATAAGGGAGGAGAGGGGCACCTTAGGAATATCTCAAAATATTATTTTATATTAAAGTCAAAATCGGTTTATAATGGTTCCAAAGGGTATTATTTCGAAGCTAAAGTGGGGATGGGTCGAAATCCTATCAACCAATAGGATTTAGACAAGTTTAGGGTATTATTTTAACCTTATCAATTAGATTTAACTCTAAGTTAATTAATTTAACTTTTACCGTGTCTTTTTGTTTTCTTTCACTATATGGTTAATACACTTACTACAACATGCCAAACGAACCCCAAATTGTTTATTATTAATATATATATATCCTTATCTAAGTCATTTGGCCGAACCTTAGATTTTTAGGAATAAAATAACAATTAATAATATAATATTTGATTTAAAAACTATTTTGTGTCAATTTTGACACTATTTGATATATGATTTTTGTGAAAGTCATAACAGAATTATATGTTCGAACCAAGTTGATTAAATAAACATTAATATATCATAGTAACCTAGAAAATTAGTGGAATTCCTAAAAAGTCTCAAATTACATTTATTTTGGTGTTTATAAGATCAATTATGTAAATATTTCATTAAGAAGATAATTACTGCATCATCATTGTGTCATAAATAAATTAAATTATTTAATGTCTAAAAATTACAAATAAAATACCATCATGTAGGAAATCTTTTTATATTTCTAATGAATATTTATAGTCGAATTTATCTTATGTATAAACCCATATTAAAAATTATTTACTTATTAAACATTGATTTTAACTATTTTAACCCTTCTTTAAATAAATTAATAATAAATGTCCTAATCTAATCCAAGTGGGCCTAAATGGTCATATTTTATTCCTAAGTTTGTTTTTGGTCGAATTACAGTTTTCCAATAGAATTAGAACATGTGTTAGGGTAATATTAATATCATATTTACCCTTTGTTACCCTATTTACTATTAACCGCGGTAAAAAAGTAAAAAGTTACTATTCACCAAAAAAATTATTTTTATCTCATTGAACCACATTTTACTTACTGATATCAACCGTGTCTGTCGAATTTTTGAAATTCCATTCACAGAAGCGGTAAAATTATGTTTTATGCAAAATTCAGTTTTTAACCTACCACTTAGTGGTTTCACTATTCATCAAAAATTGAAAGTTTTCAGAAAAATACCAAAATTTCACCCTAGGCTAATTTCGATATTCTGAGTCCAAAAATGAAGTCCATTTTGAAAAATAAAATTTCTAAAATTTTAAAAGGTGGTTATTACTGTTCATAACGGCTAGTTATAATAATATTTTAATAGCATATTGTTGTTTAGTGAAACTCGGTATTGCGTACTACACACGCTATCGAGGAAGGTTGCGATTGTGTGAAATGCAAGGAAAGTCAAGGATGCGTGTTGTGCAAGCTCCTTTTTGTGTTGCGTACAACACAAGACATTAGTGAAATTAAAAAATATATTTTTCATAAATTCTTGGGCTGTTACAAACATAGCACATTGTGTGGTTCATAAAGTACCATACCATGAATTATGAGGTATTTAAAAAATCAGACAAGAATGTTCTTGAGGTGGCATACCATGAAGTTCTAGGTTGTTCTCCTAGTGCATAATTCTTTTCATTGGGAATTGTACGTGGTGAATATTAAACAATGCAGGACATCATGAAAATTTATTTTTAAGTATGATATTTTATGAATAAATTTCTCATGGTCATTTTGAATATTAGAGAGCTCATCAGAGGATCATTGAAAAATTTGATTTATAGGAAGAATAATGATAATATAAAATCATATTATTTGTTAAAATTATTTTTTTTGATGAAGGGTAAAGTAATAGGAAAATTCAAATTTATAATTATCCTCATTTAGAGAAGAATAATGTCTATTATTATTAAAGGAAAATATAGAAATACATATTTCAAGAGTAGTTATCATTTGTAATAGAGTAAGGATAGTATAGAATAGGTAGGAAAAATATAGCAATAAATCATGAGTTATGATGCAATAAATGTCTTGTGATAAATAATAATATACAATCATTTCCATTATCTATTGAAGAGAAATATTGGTGTATAAAATATATTAGAGTTATCACTGAATTTGTGTGTGGAGTTGATGAATAGTTTTTGAATCTAGGGTAAAGAGTGACAAGAACCAAAATCTAATTAAGACAGTGAAGCTGGAATTGAGTGATCATGAGAGAAATATACTATCCATCAAACAGGTGAAGCATATTTTATCCTTCTCTAACTAACACATCATTAGCATTTAATCCATGGGCTAGCCCATAGTAGTGAAAAAGGTGAAATCATTATGTTATATTCAGGATATAAATTCATGAATATTGTTCGATAAGTTTGTGAGAGAGATATTTTTCAAGAACAATGTGAGCACATTTATTTCCAACATGGAAACAACATTTTGTTAATATTTAATTGGATTTAAAATGAAAATGTTTAATTTGGTAGTCACCCTAATTCACCCCTATTAGGGTTCCTCTATTGGAAATAGAGAATATCTTTATCCCTCATATTTATAATGCATGACCATGACTATGTGAATTGAGTCAATTTGAACCAGATATAGAAAGGTAGAAAGTCATTTTGAAATATCATTGATTCTTTAGGTTTCACATTTTTCATGATAATGAGAGGTTGTTTCATCCCAAGAGGGGTTTTGATAGATAGTATGGGACTATCTTAAAAATTTAGGCCATGTATCATCGGAATAAAGGATAAAATAAACATTATTAAATGTTATGTTTACATAATATTGGTGTTTTAAATGAAAGTGTATGATTCACTAATGATTAAATTTAAATGCTAGTGCTCATGAATCACTTTATGTGAGTGATCCTCTATAAAGGAGTCTCATGTAAGGCCTTTACAACAAAATTTATGTAAGAAAGACAATGATGATTTTATGTTATAGGTGAATGATCAGGAATGTCTTATGTGATTCTTCTTGTACATCATGGACATAGGGTAAAATATAGTTGCATCCTAGGGGGCTTCATCAATGGTTCATGGCAAAGAAAATCAAAAAAAATGATGTAATTCATTTATCATAGAGGTTATCACAGGTGAATTTGTTTTATTAATGTATATACCAAATCATATTTTTTGATTCATTTTGATGTTTGAATCATGTATTTATAGGAAACACATCATAAATTCCTTCTCATAACACATGGTCATAAAGAACTTAGCTGATCCTAAATAATTACTTCTTCAAAATTTCTAATGATTCCATGACATTAAGAGGTAACATGTCCTCATAGAATGATTTTGATAGCCTTGAAAAATGATTCCCATTCAGGATACATTTATGGATCCTTGATGAATCACTAACTCATATCTACAAACAATTCATAATCCTAAAGACTTTACTTAATGATAATGTATGTTTAATGTCCAGCCTCAAATGATGGTCCTTCATGAATGACGTTATTTCCATTACCGTAATTTTTCAATTTCTATTTATCCCATCTAGATTTATTCAAAGTGGTGACTGTATTTTTCATGTAATAACAAATTCCCCTACTCACAATTAGATCTAATTTCAATGAAGAGGATTTAATTCTAAAGATAACTCTATTTCATATTTTTGTTTTTTAAAATCTGTAAAGTATTTGGAGTCCCTTATTTATATATCAAGATAGGTACCTCTTCTATAATTTCCAACATTCTATGTATTTTTTGTTTCATTAGAAAATTAGTTTCTATTATGATTCATATATTAACCCTTTCCTGATTAATTATCTCCATAAATGAGAACCACTATGAGAAAAATTGAGGTAGATTCTTAGAAATTATGCAAAAATACTTCTTCTCCATATATTTTGTTTCCATATATAATTATTTATAAGTGACTTACTACATATAATTTATATTTGAAATTTTTACTTTTCCATTATTTTTATTTTTTATACCTAATTCCGAATTTCTAAAAATATTTTTTCTTTATATAATCATAATGAATTTTGGATATACTTAGTTTTATAACTCAATAAATAAAAATGGATGGATATATGCTATCAACATAAATATTATGGATATCCCATGATATTGTGATATATCATAGAATATGAAATTAAAGAGACTTATCAAAGAAAATCTTATAGAAAATATATATTCTAAAAATTTACCCATATATGACTTCAGGATCCAAGTTGATGTTTCAATTCTATAACCTAATCACAAACCACCATCAATGTGGTTTTTATCTTCCCTAAAATACATTTAGATAAAAATTTATAATGAATGTCAAATATTCTAAAAGGCATATTAGGGAAGTGATTATATCCTGAATATCACCTAAATGACATAAGATGATGTATATCATGGACATAAAATAATTTATTGATATCACTCATTTATCTTTACCATATCCATAAATGATCCTAGTAGAGGATGGAGTTTCAAACTGGACATATAATCTATTGGAATATAATCAAATGAATGGGCCTGGGATCTTTTTGGGTTCCTCAATGTTGTGAAAAAATTACATATCATCTAAAAATGGAAATTCTATTCGAGGAAATATAGATTTTACAATTCATGATTTATTAATAAATGACCCTACTACCATAACTGATTATCTATTGGGTTTCTAGTTCTAAAACCATTCACCTTCTAAATATAGAAGAATATATCATCTAATGGTATTTATAGAATCTATGGGGATCCTCAATGGTATAAATAAATAATTCTTCATTGTGTCCAATATTTTGGGGGATGTTGAGAAGACTTCCTAACTGACGAAGGATTTACATATCTGAGTTGAAAAATCATTAGGGAAGCAACATATACAATGATCATTTATCCCTTTTAGTGAATAGGTGGATATTTTCTTATAACACAATGGATCAATACTATGAGTCAAAAGACTAAGAAACTATCCTTCATAACAATTTTATGACTTTGAATGTTTATATTGAGAAACACTAGAAGTAGTCCAATATATAACATGCGGGTATGAAATCAAACCATGAATTACATCAACTTATAGAATAACTCAGTTTTTTCTTACTCTTGAGTGGGGGTTCTTCTATTTCCGTTATTCCTTATCATGTTTTGTGTTTTGTACCTTGATATTGGTTTTACACGTATCACAAGTCTAATAAGTAAACATTATACTTTTTTAAATTATTGGTTTTTATCATTTTCTAGGAAAAATATATTAATGAAACACTTTTTATTGGATATATAGACCATTTCAGTTCATCTACTGGTGGATTAAAAAACACCTCAAATGTTAAGAGTTCTATAATATTTTATAAATTCATCGTTATATGTTCCTCCTCAAACTAATCAATATTAACAGTGTTCAAACAATATATATACACACCAATGAGTTTGTTGGAATACTAAGGAATCACAACATCTTTACCTTTGTTCCTTATGATTTATCTTCAAGGATTATTATTGAAAATGGTGGAGGATGATGGAATTTATAATGACACTACTTTTTCATACATTACTATTACATAATTTTAAAGATATATTATAGAGTTAAAAAATAGGATTAAAAGGTTTAGTGTATTGGGAAAATTAGCATCATACGTACCATATACATAATGAAACGTAAAAGTTTATTTAAAAATTTATTTTTTCCCATATTAAA
Source organism: Viscum album (assembly GCA_963277665.1). NCBI lineage: Eukaryota > Viridiplantae > Streptophyta > Magnoliopsida > Santalales > Viscaceae > Viscum > Viscum album. Next base: position 444,974,011 of record OY728157.1, on the reverse strand, counting down.
AATTATGTTATCCTTAGTACATGTAATCACCTGATGATATAAATAAATTAATGGGGTGAGAAAAAATCCCAGTATAAGGATGAATAAGGGAAATGAATCAACATAACATGGGTGAGAATAAACATCCTTATAATATCAGAAGCATAGTATCATCATCATGATAATGAGGTGAAACATTATATATATTTTGGATATTGGAATTGCATAAAATCTAAACATCTTGTCATAGTGTTCAAATACCACACATAATTGTGAAAAAATCTAGATTCATGCTCATTCATAACATTTTTGTATAATAATTACATCCACATTATGAAATAATTTAGAATCATTTTCACACATAATACACATTATCTCATTAGATACATTATATTTCCCAATGCATTTTAGGGATATAAAATTTTTGGCTTAACGATCACATAATAACATTTATATAATCATACATGCCACAGAGAACATATATCTATCATAGTCTTGAATTATTCCAATTAAGGGAATGGGTTTTATAAGGATTCATTTAATCATTATTCATTAAATAAACATAGTGTTACCAAATTTAAAATGGAAAAATAAAGTATTTAGTATATGAATCATTATTTTTTAATGAATAACAGATAACTCAAGGGGGTCAATATGTGTTTATGGAAAGAAATATTATTTTGGAAAATAATTTTTTGTAATAAAACAACATTGGAAACATGTATATAGATAAAAAGTTAAGGGAAAATAGTGAAATTATATTTTAAGAATATTAAAATAATATACACAGTAAAATGTTTCCTAAAAAAGGCATAAACCAAAGAATGTGAGTTGAGTTAGAGAATCATCTTAACTTATGTCTGAATGTGTTCTGGATTTGAACATAATATCCTAGATAATAAAATTAGATTCATTAATTACATAAACTATAACCTATTATACATGAATTTTATTTATTATAAATTAATGATATTTATTTATGGAAAATATGATGGGCTATATAGTTAAATTTTGTTATTCTGGGGGCATTTGTTTTCATGGTTTCAGGGTTAATTTAGTTTTGAATATTTATTGAAGTTATTTTAAAATGGGAATAAATCCCCATAAATGAAATTATTTGGTAATAATGACCCTCCAAAAGATTAAATGATCTAAATTATTATTTTGTTTCATGGTATGATAATTATTCATTTGATAAAATGTTATTGTTTAATGTTTGTGTTCATTTTGGCGGCTTTTCCTACCATCAAGAACTAGTTTCATTTTATTTAACATTGTTTATATAAATTGGTTAAATAAAATAAATAATTTTATAATATATTTAAATATATATATTTTTACCTTAATAATGGTTTTATGAACATCCTGGAAGGCGATAATGGAAAAAAACATGTCGTTTGGGAAGAAGTTAAAATGAAATATCACAGATGATGTTTTCATTATTAGAATTAATGGAGAAGAGATGATATTTGAGGATGTATATTTCATTAAAACAATAAAATTACATTATATATTGTTTACTGATGTTATCATGAAACTTTTTATAAGTTATGTGAAGAGATTATAAGAAAAGAAATGAATTTAGAAGGGAAGGATTTTGGATTTTACCTCTTGAATGGTGTCTCTTTGAGAAACTTCTTAAGGTATATGTGTTTGGTATTTTATTGGTACAAAATATATAAGATGTGATGATTAGGCTTAGTATATTAATTATATTGAATTTATATATGATATAAAGATTACAAGGTGTGAGTATAAGTGGTGGTGAAGAGCGTTATTCAGAGGGGAGGTGAGGGGTGTTTTTGGATTATTTTATTCACTTGTTTATTATTTTTCCTCAATATTATAAATAGTTATGATTACAATGAATACATACAATAAACGGTTTGGTATTTTTCTAAAAAAAATGGTTCTAACATCATCCATACATCATCTATGACTCAAAAATTCCTGCACAGAGCTTATTTTGTAAATTACCTTATTTCATTATTCATTAAAAATTAATGAATTTTATAAAAATAGAAAACCTCACCTGGTCTATTTATTTAAATTTATAGTTAAAAAATAATTTCTATTTTATGAAAATAATTTTATTGAAATGATAAATTTAATTTTTAAGTAAATTCAACTTTTATTCAATAAATACTGATTTAAATATCATAATGGATTTTAAAACCCGTTGAAAACTAATTAAGGAATCACAAAATTAATTCATCTTTATAGTAAATAATAATAGTAATTTATGAATATATTTTATATATTAAAATTTATTTTAAATAATTATTTTAATTATAAAATTACAAATAATCACATATTTTTTATAAAACTACCAATAGTTAATTTTGCATTTTTATGAAATTTATTTACATTAACAGTTATATAAATATATCTTATATTCAATTTTAAAATACCTAAATTTTATTTATTATTTCATATGTTAGGTTAGTATTATAATAGTCGAATTAATATTCTTAATTTTTATATTACTATTTCAACATTTGGATTTGTATTTAATCACATATGTTCATTAATTTCTATAAATATCACTTATTACATTTTTCATTTATGATAATAAAGTTTAATATTGAGTTCCTTACATTTTGTATTTGTTATATGGAATAATATTAATGGAAATCCAATCGATAAAATTTTGGGTCATTATATTCCTCTCTCCTTAAAAAATTTCATCCTCGAAACTTCATTTTATATATATAGAAAAAAATAGGTCATTGTATTTCTCATTTATTGCTACCTCCAATTATCATGTTTTCTATTCATAATTATATTTACTCAAGAAAAATTTGACAAGGTGATTCATCTTGTTTTATATGAATTAGGATTTTCGGTATATGAAATTAAACAATTTCTTCTTACATGATAGGTCACTCTCATGTTGTATGACCTCCAGATTTAGTACATGTGAGGGTTCAGTTATACACTTTCATATGAGAGATACGTGGAACACATCATGAAATTGAGACATATTTTTTGGATGTTAAATTATATAGGCCACTTTTACTTTGTGATTAAATTAATCAAAAGAGCCAAATTACCAAGGGATAATCTGTCCATTTTTTTCAAACCACATAAATCTCTTCCATGGTGATATTTAAAGGAAAAGTTTTTTTACAACTTCAAAGTCCATATCCCTTTAACGGATGTCATCATAATCCTTTTTCAGACTCTGAGAGGCTTTCATTTTTTGTAGGATGTCTCGAACATTCTCTATGATCTCTTGAATAGGTTCAGGTCCATGTAGCATTCATTCTCCAACTTCATCACATCCCCTTTGAGTTCTACATAACATCCAATGTATAATTTCATATATAGAAGTCTGAATACTTGAGTGGAAACTATTTTTAAATGAGAACTCAACCAATGGGATTGTTTTATACCATCCAACTTTTAATTACATTTTGTATTCTCCTAGAATTTCCATAATCATATGAACAGTCCTTTCATATTTTCCATTATTTTGGGACTGATAGTTTGTGTTGAAATTTAATTCTGTACTCAATGAATGCTGAATAATTCTTCATAATTTTGATGTGAATCTTGGTTAATGATTTTATATTATGTAATGTGTAACTACATGAATCCTCACCACTACCTTCACATATATCTTACCATGTATTTCAAGTGATAAATCTTCTTAAATAACAATGATGTGGGTTGTCTTGGTGAGTCAATCCACTACTACAACTATTTTATTATTTCAATTGTATGCCTTCAAGAGACAAGTGAAAAAGTCCACATTGATGTTATCCCATTTCCAAAAGGGTATATGTAATGGTTTCATCATTCCTTTGGACTTCTATAATTCTTCATTAAGTTACTGACATATCAAGCACCTCTGGATGTACTCAAAAATCACCTTCTTCATGTTTTCCACCAAGATGTTTTCTCCAAGATTACTATATATTGTGGGATTTCTAGAATGGATGGAGAATGATAAGCAAGGGGAATTATCCAATATATCCTTCTTTTTCTCTGGTAATGGAATCACATAAACTCTACATCCAAATATGATGATACCATCTTCATTGATGTGGAACTCATATATCTTCCCTTTACTTTCATCATATTCTATTTTATCTATAGATCACCATATTATGCATCCTTTATATTATCAGGGATATATTGTTGGGAACTAATTTGATAAAGTTAGGGTTTATTCTCTTCCATTATGATTTTTAGATCAATCTTTTGTATTTCCATGAAGATCAGGTCATTCTCAATCCACATCATGTATAGAGTACCACGTTCTTTTAAACTAAAAGCATTAGCTGCCTTGTCCACCTTTCCTAGATGGTAGAGAATAGAGAAATAATATTCTTTGATAGGTCTAACCATATTATTTTATTCATATTAATCTCTTTTAATATAAATATATACATTAAAATATTTTGATCGCTATATTTTCCAGACTTATAACAATAGGGGTAGTGCTGCCAAATCTTCAAGGAGAAGATCACAACTGCTAACTCAAGATCATGATTCTGGAAGTTATTCTCATGTATTTTAAACTATCATAAATCATGGGCTTTCAATTTATCATTCTTCATGAGTACAAAACCCAAAAATTTCACTGAAGAATCATTTTATATCAAAAAACCATGTACACAAGTTTTTAGTTTTAGTACAAGAATAGTAATTAGCCTCTTTTTCAGATCCTTAATTCATTCCTCACATTTTTTATCCAGTCAAACATTACACCTTTTCTTGTTAACCTTGTTAATGGGATATATAATGTGACAAATATAACACAAAACATCATTATTTCAGTACTAATCAAGAAAAATATGGATTTCTATTACACTTGTGGTTCTAGTACATTCCTTAATTGCATTCATTTTTTAAGGTCCATATATAGTTCCTCACATGGGATAATGTTCTCCAATATTGTCACACATTTCATCCAAAAGTACACTTTCTAAACTTGGCGTAATATTTATCCTTCCTTAATATCTCCAGAAAAATCTTTATATGTTCATCACCATCCTTCTTTTTCTAGGAGTAGATGAAATTATAATCGATAAATAATACATAAAATTTGTCAATGTAGTCTCTAATAAGTCTATTCATCAAATCCATGTTTATTTCAGGATCATTAGTATGTTCAAAGGGAATCACTATGAACTCATATTTTCAATAACTTATATTGAATTAATTTCTCGAATATATTACTTTTTCAACATCAATTGATGATATCCATAATAAAGATATACGTTTGAGATGTACTAATCTCCACATAGTTGATCAAATAGTTCAGTAATTGTTCAATGTAGATACTTATTCTTTATAGTGATCTTATTGATCTCCTAGTAATCAATTCCCAGCCTCAATGATCTATCCTTTTTCCTTGAAAATAATAATTATCTCACCCCATGGTGATGCACAATGTTATATGAACCCTTTTTTAAATGATCTTGTAGTTTCTTATTTAACTCCTTTAGTTCCATAAAGGTCGTCCTATTGGGACATATTGAGATAAGAGTGGCTTTGGATATAAATTATATTTAGAAATCTACCTCGCAATCTAATGGGTGTATGAGTAACTCGTTGGGAAATACATCAATGCATTCCCTCACATGGGTAATTTTCCCAAGTTTAATTCATTCTCAAAACACTACCATTTTGTATAGGTATGCTTCTTCAGAGGGTATGAATGCCAAATACATTGATGGACTTTCCAAAAGATATTCATGATCATCCTTGCATTTATAGAAAATCATGTGATGATTTTAGATACGAAAATATATTTCCTTTTCTCCATTTTTGATGTGTGCAATATATAATGAGATCTAATCCATTCCAAGTATAGCATAGATTTCCTCCAAAGAAATTATTGTGAGAATCGATTAAAGAATACTCTCACATACACTAATAGAAGATGATTATAACACATGGGTGTCAATGATATCACCACTAATTATTTGGATATATCTATATAAATGTATTTGGTATTCATTTCAAGAGTTATAGAAAAAATTTAGGATATAATGAAATATATAATACTATAATCAAATAATACTTTTTTCCATTCTCAAGTGAATAAGAGGCATAACGTGGGTGAAATCAATTTCATTCTCCAATTTAGTTTTAATGATGGAATAATATTTCCCTTTCGCCTTTGGATTTGATATCTGCTAACATTGGTTACCCTCAATGACTCAATATTTAGTGCAATGTCTTGCACAGTTCCCTTTATCCATTCTGTTGAACCATTGAACCATATGTGGTGCATTATAAGTTTTCCTCCTTTACTCTATCATCTTGGTTAGAAGCATCATGGGTATTATACATTTAGGAGGCTGGTAGACTTATCTCCTACACATAAAACATATCCTCATCCCTTTGAGGAAAATTCAATGATGTTTCTTCCCATATTTTTTATGCGTGGGTAGTTGGATCCTCTTTCCTCTTTTATCATTCGATGCACCAACATGAAACTCATTTCTTCTCATCTTATCTCCATAACCATGGTAAAATTATATGAAATAAATCTCAACATTAAGAGAACATAACACCAATTATTCATAACTCAAAAGTATCTGATATCCACATCCTTAATAATTTTTATTTTTAGCAAATAAATAAAATATTTATTTTCCTATCATTGTTGATAACAAAACCTGAAGTGTTTCTTTTAATCCTAGTAATATTGTATTAATAAGTTGTTATCGATGTCCCATACATTTCTTTAAACACTATAAATTCAACCTCTATATTATTTTTATGAGTTTTAGGTAAATGGTTATTGAGAAATATTTTTTTAATTTCATCCCACTCAATCTCTTCTACGTATTCCTTTGACTTTGTGTTCTTTATTAATGCCCATAATCGATAGGATTCCTTATCTAAATGATAGATTGAAAAAGTATACTTCTCCTTCTATGAAAATTGGATAATATAAAAGATCTTCTTCATTGAGTTGACCCATTATACCGCGAATAGTGGATCTGAATATCCACTAAACATCGATGGTTGTTTCCACTTAAAGGAATCAATGTCTTGGTAATCCTTGGGTTAAGGAGGACATTCCATGTTGTTCAAGTTATTTTTTATAGCCTAAGATATTTGGTTAAGAATCTCTATACTGTTTTTAATTCCAACTCCCATTTGATTGGGGATATCATTCAAGTTATCATTGCATTATTCCTCACATTGGGTTTTCCATGGTTTCACCTGGTTCCCAACATATTCTAAAAATGATATTATTTAGAAAAATTTAGGTAAAAAATTATGACTAATTTAATACTTTATATAACAAAAACTAATGTAATATTTTATGTGATTTCTTATTTTATCCATTTCTAAAATTAGGGTTCATGGATATTTATGTATACTCAATATTATCCGAAGGGTCTGACTAACATTCTATGATCCTAATTAAAAAATTTACTAAAAATTATTGTAATAAAAAATATAGTGACCATATAATTTCATAGTTTAATATAACATCATTTTAAAGATAAAAACATAATCGAGTCATAAAAATATGATCCAATGGTTTTTGGTATTGGGAATATTAAATAACATCTACATATTAAGATATGAAAATTTATTTAAATCATTCTTCTTTTTCCATTTAAATCTTGTGTTCTCTATATTATATGTAATCACATATTGATATACATCAAGGAAAGGGGTGATCTAAAATCACAATAAGAGGATGAATATGGGAAATTATTCAATATAACATGGGTGAGAATAAATGTTATCATTATATCCTATGAAAAGGATCATCATCATGATCATTAGGAAAAACATTAGACAACAACATGGTTTTTGGAAATGTATAAAAATTAAACCACATGTCATAAGGGACAAATACCATACATTGTTGTGAATAAATAATTTATCATGTTCATACATAACATATGTGCATAATCATAAAATAATAACTTTGAACTAATATAGCATCATTTTCCCACATATTACAATTATCCAATGAGATACATCACATTACCCAATGTATTGGAGGGGTATATAATTCTCACACCCATCACATCATAACATTTACATATTCATGGATGCCGCATATAACGTATATCAATAAAAGTCATGAACTGACCCATGTAATGTAATGGGTGTCATAATGATTTATCGAATCATTATTTCATTAATAAACTTGGTGATACTAAATGTAAATAGTAAATTAATATATTTCGTATAAGAATCGTCATTTAGGGTGAAGAAAAAATAACTCAAGAGGATTCAAGATGTGTTTTGGAAAGAAAAGATCTTTTGTAAAAATCATTATATCTGTTAGAAAATTATATTCGAAACATGTATATCCCCAAAAATTAATCGGAATAACTATGAAATTATATTTTAGGAATATTAAAAGAATATACACATTGAAATTTGTTATGAAAGAGGAATAACCCAAACAAAGGGAGTTGGTTTTGAGAATCCCCTTATCTTATGTTTGAATATGTTCTATACATTCACTTAATATACTTCAAAATGAAATTATATTTATTAATAACTTATTAAAAATAAATTATACAAGTATTTGATTTATAATAATTTTATTATGTTCATTTAATTATATTATTATGAGTTATATAGTACAATCTAGTCATTCTATAAGTGTTCGTTTCATGGTTTGATGGTGGGTTAAGTTATTTATAATTATAGAAGTTATTTTCAAATTTGAATAATTATCCATAAGTGAAATTATTTTTTATAAATTTGCATAAAAAATTACATGTTCTCATATATCATTTCATTTTATGGTATGGGGATAATTCATTTGATAAAATATTAATTAAAAATGATTATTTTATTTTGGTTGTTTTTCCGATAGTCATGAACTAGTTTCATTTTTTTTATATTATGTTTATAAATTAGTTACATAACATTAAAAAGTTATAATATACATATTAAAATATTTAATAACCATGATAACGGTTTTATTACTATCCTAGAAGGTAGTAATGGAAAATAAAATCTCATCATATACAACTATAGTGAATAGAAAAATCAGGGATAATGTTTTGTTTTTTAGAATAAAAGAAGAAGAGAAAATATTTGATGATAGTTATTTCATTAACATAAAAAAATATATTATATATAAGATGATTTATATATCATTACACTTTGGATATGGGAGGTTAGGAGTGGATAAGAAAAAAATGAAATTAAATGGGAAGGATAGGAAATTATATCTCTTGAATGTCTTCTACATGAAAAACTCATTAAGGCACTTGGGGTTGGTCTTTTTTTGTGACCATAATATATTATATATTTATAATATCATTTCAAATAGAATTGGGTGGAATATAGATAATATACATGGATAAGAAGGCGTGATGAAAATAGGTGGTGAGAGATTATTTTTATAGGGGGGAGAGGCGTGTTTCTTATTATTTTATCCATTTTTTAATATTTATCCTCGAGACTATAAAAAGTGGTCATTGATATGAGTAAATATAGTATATGATTCACGAGAGTTTGACCGAAATCATTTTTACATCATTCATACCTCATCTATGATTCAAAAATTGTTTTATTTAGCTCATTCTGTAAATTTCCTTATGTCACTATTCACCAAAAATTCTAGTATTTTAGAAAAATCCCTAAATTTCACCATAAATATTATTTGAAAAGTAGATTCAAAAAAAGAAATTCATTTTATTAATATATTTTTCTAATCATTATAAATTTTTAATAATTAAATAGAATGATATTTTTTCTTAAAAATATCAATTTTAATATTTTAATTGATTTAATAAACCTCCCTAAAAATAAATAAGTTCTCACAAAATTTTATTATAATTAAAAGACAAAATAATCTTAATTTATGAATATATTTTATGAAAAAGAAAATTCTTTTAAATAATTATATTATATATAAAATTATAAATCAACATTTACATTATACAAAAATACCAACACTTAACTTATAATTTTTAATCTACTTATATAATTATACCATGATATAAATATATCATATTTTTATCTAAAAGATATGAAAATATTATTTATACTTTCAAGAGTAATTTTAATATTCTATTAGTTATATTACTATTCTTAATGGTTATATTTCTATTCCAATGGTTATGTTACTTTTCAATCAGTATCAATTCTTTAATCTCTATTAATACCACTTATTTCTTTATTCATTTTTTAGAATAATGTGTTTATTGGGTTCTATATGTTATTTATTATTTAATAAAATAATTATAAAAAGGTAAATTCAATTGATTAAATTTTGCGTCATTGAAAAATTCTTATCACGAGGGCACCAGTAAACGAAATTTTGATGCCAAATTAAATTAAGTAATTATGGGACCTGGGTTGTATATGAATATTATTTTTCATAATATCTATTTTTATCTTGTTTAATGGGTTCTATGTGTAAATTTAGTGAATTTTATTTCATTAAAATATAGTTTAATGTATGTTACTTGACCTCATATATCCCCTTTACCATTCATATTATATCATTTTTTATTTATGTAATCTCTATTTTTCACTCTAATCAAGTGAAAAATAACTTGATTACCCACAAGTAGAAGTTTTAGTTTAATAATAAGGATAAAATAACAATAGTAACCCTTAATCTAACCTATCCCATTGATTTGACATCTCCAATCACCCTTAGGTAAACCTATTTCTCAAGATCGAATGATATATAGAGAACATAAGTGTCATGTGTGTGTGATATAGTGAAATAGGGAAAATGAATTCAAAATGAAAAGAAATTGAGAGAGACTAAATAAAGATATATGAAATTACATCATGAAATTCATTAATAGGAGTCAGGTTATACTTATCAAATTATCCACTAGGGTTTTATAGTAACATCTCTGAAGTATTATAGTAAAATAAGTGAATGAAAATAAGAAAGTAGCAGAAAACATCATGACTCAACTTAAAAATTTTAGAAGTGTCACCCTCATAAGATATAGTTAATCATTAAATAGATAAACTCAGAGGTATTTTATATACTAGATTTACTTATCCAATGAGTCACATAGACTCTTATTTTCCCTACAAATTTTAATTCCATTAAGAATATTTCACAATTTATACACTAGTCATTCCCTCTTTTGATGTCTTCATGTGTGTATTTTGAGGTCCCAAATCACATTAGGTTGTTACATTCCAAATCCTTCAGCTTCTTAAAAATTCCCCCATTATCAATATCAATATGTACTCTCAATGAATAAGTTAGAAAATGATTTTCTTCATAATGAATGTAGTGAAATTATATTTTTAATCCTTGGGTGTTAAAATTTCAAAAGAAGTGATCGATTTTATAGATATGTCTTAAAATTGAGTTGATGGAAATAGTTTTATGATATTGAAACTATTCATGCAAAAGTTGTCCATGTCCATGTGGATTCATGACATTTTTTAAGATTATTCTACTAATATGATAGTGTATAAATGAAGTTTGGGATCTTACTGAGTAGGATTGTACATTCATAATTAATTGAGGTCTTCTGCCAGGAATCTTTTTTGTGGTGTTATTTTTTACCACAATAGAAGATTATGAAGAATATATGGAATACCTCCATCTTAATCGTATTTAATGATTTTAACTTTATTCTTTAGGTTCATGTTATTAAATTTTGATACATGTTTTCAGTTAACTTATCATGATTTCTCATGATAAGTAGTATGTCACATGGTTGGTCAGGTTTTATTCATAGAATGTTAGCCTCCACTTTTCAATATCTTGAGAAAGACAAGTTAATATTTATTCATGGTAGTTTGGACTATCCTTCTTGTGTATGTTTAGAAATCGCACTGTCAATTCTTCCTTGTCAGACATAATCATTTGAGTTACCATGGATGATTTATTATAGTAGATTGTGTTTTAGGGTAGTTTTCTTCATCTAAATTGTAGTCTCTTAAAAGGAATGGACATGGTAGCTAAATAATATATAATTTGGAGCTTGAGGGTTTCATCATGTAGTTTTGTGATCTACCATGAGTCTAGTATCTTATTATTGCGGTTTGGGAGGCATAAAATTTTATATGGCTTCATGCAGTCACTCCATCACATTTTAGAATTTTTTCATATGGTCAGCCAAAAGTCGTCATGTAATTGGAGGATTGATTGTTCCTCCATCATTCAACATCATGGTTATGCTTGGTGGATCAACCACGTGTTGGGAATCCATAGTTTCTTTAATTTCTATGTTTTTTAAACTACAATAGTAAGAAACCAATTTAGTGTAGGATTTATTCATACATTAAAATCCAAAATTTTATTACATAAAAAATTAAACACAAAAAAATAGCCCGAATTAATAAATGGTTTTCAATTAATTAAAAATCCAAAGAAATTTACAAAACCCTATCCAATCCATTTAGAAATATAATTTCCCAAAAAAATATTTAAACACTAAATGATCATTTTAATAATCCTATAATTGGAGTAATTACAATATTATGGCATGCTCAAATATCCCAAAGTTGAATAAACAATTAAAGTCACAAATTAATCCCATTAAAAAATTAATTTACATATTTATAGAAGTAACAATAAATTATGATATCTTGGAATATTGATTAATTATAAATTAATTATAATTTAAATAGATTTTTTTTAAATTCATACCACATATGTTGAAATTGCGATGACAGTTCAATTATCATTTCATTGTAAAGTGGAGTTATAGTAAGTTAATTAGATGAAAAAACCATTTAGGATTCATATTTTACTATAGTTTAAGGGTATTTATGGTTTTCTACAAAGAGATTCTCCATTACACTTCACTATATCTCAATGAAAATCAATCCATGTCATCTTCTTTCATTTTTTATTTATGTAGGAATGTGAGGGTCCAACCACTTCAATTATATTTCTTCATATTAAAAATATAACTTATTTTGCAATGGTATATTCCATAACATTGATGGATCACTAATCAAATTGAATTATATTGAATCTAATCTATCATTTGATTTCACAAGTTACTTCCTAAAGTCTTCTACGTATGAATATTATAGAACAAATTCATGATCCCAAGGTCCCTCCATCCATGCCCCCAAGATGACATGAATAATTATAGGGTACATATTGTGTTTACATTGATGTGTTAGTCCTTATATTGGTATTAAAAAATAATAGTTAAATCACTGGTATCGATCACATTATGTCACCAGTAAATGAAATACTCCCTGATTTTGTTGTTTTCCCTATAGGTCATTGGGACATGGAACATTAGGATTTGTATTTTTATATTGTGACAATTATTGGGAAATGATAATTTACTAAAAAGAAGATATCCATGATAAACCACATATGTATATACCTAGATAAAGTTTTGTATTACATTATGAAAGATATGAGGGACATAATCAATGTTGGGATGGTAGGTGACAATTCCATCATTAGGTCCTGAAAGCTATTTTCTTAGGATGAATAAATTGTTTCAAAGCTATAAGGACTTAGTTAGGCTTTTAAAAAATAAGATTGATCAATGATAAAATGTTGAGATTTAGTCAAATTCTTATTATTATGGCCTATTAATATTTATATCCTCCTTTAATTTTCTAATCAACCAGGGTGAGGTTCCAAGAATATGAATGTTAATCCCATTTTATTCAACAAATTAAATTGTTTCATCTCTCAAGCTATTATAACATTATTGGATTATATTCCCTTTGACTTTTCAATTCATGATAATATTTCAAAAATTTACCCTTAAATAGTTCATCTTTGTAAATATACATAAGCTATATATGGGTTCTCAAATTTATAACAATATTTATGGATTTAGAAAGTAAGGATTGGATTTTTTTCAAGGTCAAATAGAGGTCCCCACAAGTATTATATCATATATATATTCACCCTAAATATTTACTAAAACATTAATAGAGAGATGATTTATGGTAAATAAATATATTTTTTATGTGGCCACACATTTTGGGTTTTCTACATGAAATTCTTTGTCCCTTTTTCTTTTTATAACGCTCAAATTGCTTCTAAAACAATGCATGGTGCATTACTAGTGAGCAGAGGGATGAGTTTTACACAGCATTTCCTTTATGTATTTTCAACATGGCGAGTACTATGTATCATTAATTCATTGGTTTTAGGAATCTCATGTTGGAATATTATGTTATGTGGATTAGATTAAGGTAGCGAGGACCATGTTCCCATTAGAAAATTACAAGAGGAAAATCTCATCTCGAGGATTCACGATCACCAATAAGGGTGTATCAACCCAAGGGATTTTGTTATTACTACAAAATTCATACCCATATATGATAGGGTATAAGAATTTTATTCCATAATGTCTCTTTGAATTTGTGTATGATATATAAATGTGTAACATCAAGGGTATATAAATCCACTTGAATAAATGGGTCATGGAATTTATAGAGAAAAACATAAGAATTTATAAGTCAATGATTAATACTGATGGGTGGGAATAAATTAACCCTTTTTATGAAGACACAACCTATAAAACATTATTAAATATTGAATAGTTAAGGGATACCTTTCCAATGGGATAAAATCATCCTCTAATGGTAACTTAGTGGTTCAAAGTTATCTTTTGTTTCTCTCTATTAAAGAGAGGATTATTTAGATGAATCATGAAAAATGTTAGCAATTAATATAAAATGGGAACCCAATAAGATATGTACATGATTTTGATAGTTCTATGAGGATAATATCATCATAATGATTTTGTTTTGTGGTTATTTATATGTAAAAGATAATAAGTAGATTCATAAAGAATGTGATATTCAAGAAGTGTTGAGGCACTCTAAAGGTAACTCCAATATGTATTCAAAAAATCTTGGGTGAAGGGTTATAATATGAAATTTTTGACTTTAAATCAACTAAAAATGATGTCATTATTACAATAAGAAAGTGGCACTTCCATGAATGAAAATGTATATCTGGAATAGTTGATGTTCAATTACAAGGGAAAAGAAGGAACACCTTAATTTTTTCAATAATAGTGGGTCCAAAAAAATAGATTATCTTTTTCAGGGTATGTATTTTATTCACTAATATATTTTGGAAAGTTCCATTTTACACTCTATATTTTTCATAATCCATAAAATGAAATTTATTCGTGAGTGAAGACATGATTTTTTCTATAGCCTGCCTTTAATGGTTTCAACCTTACAAGACACTGTGTCTCTTTTGATTTTTCTTATGCTATGTATTTTTCCAAAGCTGTGAAGGGTGAGTCTTAGTAATTAAAGGCTTTAATTTTTTTTATAACCCCCTTTATAGGTTTTAATATTTGAAATACATTATGTCTCTTTAATCTACAATATATGTTCTAATAATTTAAGTTGAAATTAGATGATTGGAGTTTATGATTGTATATATTGGACCAAAATTTGAGTTGGTATATTTAAAAATAATCGAAAGGATAACCAATTATGAATGGAGAGTTTAATTCTTATATAGCTTTACTTAAATGAGAGTTTACATAGTTTATTGTCAAGGTTCTTCGACCATGTTTTTAGTTTGGACTATGAGAGTAGATCCTAGAATCACTACATATAATGTGGTTATAGGATTAAAGTAACATGATGTTTTGGTTGAAAATATATTGTCACATTTTAAAATTAAAACATTGAAAAACATTATTAGGATGAGATCAATACACACAAGGAGGAGGTTTGATAATAATAAAAATTGTGTCTGGAACCAAAATAAGAAATCCTGGCATCACTATGTATCCCCGTAACATCACCAATAACCCATATTTGGTCCATGTAATAGAATTTTTATGTAGATTTGTACCTTTAATAGGATACCTTGTGATGGAATGGATGATTACCATATAGTAAAAATGGAGAAAACCAAATTTTAATGATGTATCAACCACAAGATAAACTAAAATGTTTCTCTGTAAATGTGTGGTCATAAGGAGACCTGGCCAAGGAAATAGAATCTATGGAAGGGGATAGAATAAGGTATCCATGAATTATTATATATACCATGGTAATATTAGTCATGACTTGTGTAGTTATTATATAGTGGAATTGTTTACATTGTTTACGTATAACCTGGAATTAGTGCATGAAAATATTTAAATTTCCATCAAAATATATTGATAAAGAAAACCATTATTTAAATCGAAATTTTACATAAAAATTCATTTTTTTGAATATGAGGTAACATGGAATGGACCACTATATAAAATATAAGATGATGTGGGATATACTACATTAATCAAATTATGGTCACATGGGATAGACAATTGTGTCCTTTAGTTTCAGTTAGTATAAAGAAGACTATGTCCATGAATTTTAGAGTCATTCAGAATGGTTTTGTATTCATTTGACATGGTTATACGAGAATAATAATTCTTTATTTGAATGATAATGAATCACATACATGCCTCATGTGCCTCAAGATCCTCTAATTCAGTCACCCCTCAATTTATCTATATCTGTAGAAAATACATAAATATAATTTTTCCTTTAACTGTATATCTCAAAACATGGTGGTAAGGAAAATAATCATGATGTTCTATCATAACATCATCTTCTGATATATTATTATTTAGAATCTTGTGAACATTATTTTCTAATGAGTAGATTGTGGATGGTTCCTTATGTTCAATTCTAAAAGAATATTCATTTCATTGTCTATCATTAAAAGATATAAAATCGAGATTATTTCTCATGCTTTATATGTTTTAATAAGGGAGGTCACATGGATAAAGTGGATATCTAGATATAACAATATCCATTATCCAATTATTTAGCTTATTTTGAAGCTAATCCTTAACGATGATGAACTTCTTGTTATCACATCCAAAAGATTAATGGTAGGAGAAGAAATAGGAAAGGATTTTAAAAACTTTCTCATTGGGTATATTGATTATTGGGATCCATATTAAATTACTCAATATAGTAGAAGTGAAATACCTATAAAAAGCTTTAATTTAAAGTATTTACCTTTTGTTTTCTTCCTCTTCGTTGTTAATAAAACTGTACCCTATGTATTTTATACATTCCATGATTATGGTATTAACACGGATGAATTTAATATCAAGTTAGTGTTGTTCTAATCTTGATATATTTATGTTTAAATTCTGATGTTATTGATGATTGAGACATAGTTTGTTCCATCTATGGACTGAAGAACTCCAACTATCTTAGGAAATGTGAGGTTACCACTAAGGTCAAATATTTTTCATAATTCACCTAATGATATAATAAATAATTTAAAACTTATTCTATATTTATAGGATGCATTACATCATTACAATTAGGACCATTATTTTGGAATATTGTCATTTCCCTATTGGGAAAATATATGCGAATGAACTCCATAATTATTTTCTAGATATTTACATTTTATCACTATAAATGAGTGATCATTTATTCACCAGAGATTCCATTTTTCAGCTTTATGGTACTAGGAAGTAGAATAAATAATGAAACCCTTTACTTTACCAATAGAATGAGGGGTGGATGATCATTGGAGTCATAGTGTGGACCCTTTTTACTATATATGAGACTAACATCAAGAGCATCATATATAAAAAAAATTCTCCAAGAAATCAATAGGTTTGAAGAATATTTATTTAGATTCATATGGGCTATCACAAAACACTTCTTTACTAATTCTAGATGTAGGGTATGGGAAAACAAATTGAAACTCCAGAAACTTTTTATGTGAGTGACCATCTCTGTTATGATCATACTCATCCAAACTATTTGAAATTAATTATAACTTGGTTAATACCTTTTTATGGAAATAAAGTTTCCAATTTCACAACACTCAACATTCACAGCCTATTTATTCTTAACTGAAAAAACATTGATTCATATGAACTGATGCTTCCCATCCTAAGAGGCTCTATTTTGGTGGGATGATTCCCATTTTCTCATTTTGTGGGATAATACCCATTATCTAGTTATTGGGGACATGTATTCCGTATGATTCTAAAGAGATTTTATATTACATAGGGACTCCTCGTCCTATTAGTATTTAAAATACCATTTTTATATAATCATTGGAGGATAAGAAGAAGAATATTCTATAATTAGAGTTAGAGTGGGAATTTAATCCTTGATTAAATGACCCAGTCATTCCGTAATAATGGAATGTGCATGATCCAGTAAATTATGGATTATTGATTCATCGTACACTTACATATACATATATAAGGCATTTTCCAATTTTTAATTTTTGGGAAGAATGTTTGACACATTTTTCTCAGACACCTTGATATCTCCAAATGGAACTTGACTATCAGTGAACATATTTTATAGTATATGATTAATGATTAAGAGTTCTTAAATTGTGTAACCCAACATAAAATGTTTACTGAAGTAATTTGGGTGATCATTATACCCTACATAATATCTCTTTTTGATTTCTATATATTTTATTAGCCTACTCTACAAGGAAAAGATAATGTACACTTTAAACCTATCATCTTGAAAGGAATAAATTTTATACTTCTATATTTTCAAATCACTTTTTATCAACTATATCAAATTAAGGAAAATAGAATTAATTTAAACATTCCTTTACATACTTATATATGATTGTGGGAATTTAGGATTTCATTCCTTGGTTCGCCTAATACAATCCTCTAAATGTTTTTTATGGACTCAAACATTATAATCAGAGTAGGGTACTTTCATTGGATGGGAATGGATGAAAATCATCATGTAGGTTCTGCAGATAGATCTCTAGTAATTTTCCCTTGGAAAACTATATTTCCATGAATTATGTTTAAATGTTACATCATATACTTAAATATTTAACTATTTCATTCTCAATGTACTTATAATAAGATATGTCACATATAATTGTTTTTCTTAATGAAGAGTTGAATTGATAGATAAATTGTTAACAGAGATCATACAAAATTACAATAGGTTTAGTTAAGAGGTTATTATACAAATAATATTTATAAAATAATGTGGTTTATAGGAAGTAAGATATTTTAGTTACCTCTTATTATTTTGTCTCACAACATTGAGTAACACTGAGTTGTAAAAAGGGTTATATACTTATATAAATTTCTATTTCTAAAAAATATTTTGAATTTTTCATCGTTGAATTTGGGTAGAGGGGGAGTTGAATCCCACCTCATGGGATAAAAATTCCTCGTTGGTAATACTGGTTCATGTCAGTATTCGATAGAATTATTATAAAAAGTAATAGAATCAATTATTTAATAGAATATGGCTTCCTAATTTAGCCTCTAGTTACATTCCTAAACTAGAATTTTATGAAACCCATAAGGTGGGTACTATTGATAATCAGTTAGATTTATAGTCTTATGGTTTATTTTATTTGATAATAAGTTTATAAGTGACTAAATTATACGATTATTGGTTGATAAATATCATCTCTTTGAAGAGGGTCGGGTCATGATGGAATGGAAGCTTCAACCTAAAGATCATAATTTTTGGGTATGTTTCCCTAAACAGCTCAATATTGATTTTCTCAATATCCTCTATTATAGACTTAAACTAAGAAATTTTATCTTCTACTATTATGGATTCACTATTTTTGAATGGTGGGTGGGATATAGATTTAGCCAAACCTTTTCCATTTTATAAATCCCACCAACAGCTTAGAATTAGAATATTAAAAGGGGATTCCAAATGGTATTTACAATTGCACTGGGTTCATACTTCTTCCATCCATAAATCTATATGAGTGGAGTTCTCTACAAATATCTCCTCTTTGTCAAGATATTTGACAGAAAATGGTTTTTCAATATTTTTTGGTTCAATGGTAATGAAATTTTATGATAGGAACCCTATAACACGAATGTTGTATTTTTTTATTGATGTTATATCCATAAACTGGGTTTATTTCTCCCCATTTGATGATTCTAGAGAAAACTATTTTTTTTTAAATTCTCACAACCAAATAGGATGTGGTTTCATCAAATATATTGAAGTTAAACCTACTACTATCCACACTACATAAGATGATATTTTTTCTACCACCAAATGTAAAAGAATATCATTGTGAGGAAATATATTTCAGTTAATACTCTCCCTAATTGGTGATGATTTTATTAAAGAAAACACCAAGGTTGGTTTTGATGAAATCTAGGGATTCATTTTTGTGTGATTCTATTATTTAATCTAGGATACTATTGGGATGTATTATTGTTCCTCAAGGGTTTTGGAAATAGGTGGTACATAGAATATCTTTTGATTTACAGTGGTTGGATTCCCCTAGTGCTGTCCCTACCTTGGTTCCTTGGTTTATATGACTGGGGTAGACATTGATTTGCCCAATAAATTCAATTCAAATTTGGGTTTAACATTATTGATGTAGAACATGGTGCATAATATTCGTTTAGCATAACTCGTGGGTGGAATTCTATATGTGGTGTACATCCTCCTCCAATCCTTAAGATAAGGAGGGTCATTATTTTTTTCTCTTGGTATATTCTCATAAAATTATATGATGTGGACATTGGGGAATCATGATTCTCCCGGGCCCTTTTATGGTAAGAGAGACCTTGTGGATTTATCCCATAAAATTTTTTGTGTATCTCCAACAATGTTGTAATGGAGAGGTTGGTATAGTAATCCAAGACCAAAGTAGTCACTAACTATTGTTAGATTTTTCAGATCAATGACAACATAGGTTGGGGCTTCAGGGTCTCGGTCTTTATGGTTGGTGAGGCATACATCTAGTGAGTCAGTTGTAACATTATCAAAGGCCACAATACAAGTGGTTTATGGAAAATGTTATTTTGATATAAGAATATTGGAATAGTCCATATGAACCATGAAGGTAGACTAAATAAATTCCACAATCTCTTTAGATTATGTCTATTGGGATTTTGAGAAGATTTTATTCCCCCAGTCTATGTGGATTATGGAGGGAACCATGGAAAAGGATGTTTTCAAGATGAAAAATTCCCATAGTTATTTTCCCTCCCATTTCATGCATCGTTAGGGGTTTCTGACACCCATCTATCACCATATACCATGTGTTACAACTGTTTCAAGGAGACCAACTTCCGTGGTCCTCAATGGACATTGGTGATAGATGGACCTACATCCCTAATTTCACCGACTGTGGATATAGGTATATGGTCTTAGGGTTATTTTAGTTTAGTGAAATTAAATCTCATAGCTTTCACACTAATATTTTGGAACCATTATATCTTTTAAAGGATCTTTTATTGATCTTTATTTTTGGGAAGTAAATGTTTTCTAAATATTCCACTTCACTTTTTTTTTAAAATATATTTGTAATGTGACATATAACTATTCCTTTTATGAATATATAAAAATTTTCTTCAAAAATAATTTCATAGAACTTTCCATGTGAATAGATCATTCAATAAAATTATTTTATATGAATATTTCTCTTCATGTATATGGTTTCTAAAATAAATTATTCTTCTACTTGTTTTATAAAATATTTCATTAAAGAAAATTAAAAGGATCTAGGATAATTCATATTTCGAAAGTGATTTCTCTAAAACTCCAAAATGGTGTTTTTCATCTAAGTCATTATTCATTAAAATATCATATAGATGATTGATGAAATTCTATAAATCATACCGTTAATCTCATTTCAATGTATGTATTTTAAAATGACCCTCTCTTTTGGAGGAACGATCTATCTATACATTTTTTATTTCCTAATTGTCTTTAATGTATAATTATAATTTTTATTCTAATACCTTTTCTCTATAAATACCATATTTTTATTAATTTTATTTAAGGGTATTAATAAATATTCCATATATTTATTAATTTGGAAAATATTAAATTAACCATATAGACCTTATCTATGAAGTGTTAATGTTATATACTTTAGTATCTTAATTTAATGGTATTTACCTATAGAGATATTGCATATCATTAAACACCCATGTTATGGTTATTAATGTAATTATGAATGTTTTACATATATAAATTATTTTTTTTATTATATGAAACCCATTTTAATTCCATGGGTTCTATTTGATGTGAGGAGTGAAACCCAGATTTTACCCATGATTTCTTAATGATTTTGTGAATTTTTTTTTTCAAGTGGAACAAATAACTATGGATGAATTATGGGTGTGGTCATATATTTATATATTATATATTGGTTAAAATTATATATATATAAAGAGAGATATTTATTCATGAGTTTTTTCATTTATTTTAAGCATGGTCATTGATGGTGTGTCTCTTGAATGTAATGTTCCCAATACTTATGTTAATGCCACATTTCTTATGTATCATTATATAATTATCTCATGGATCATGTTTTTTGGTTAATGTTTCCAATATCTCTTGATTCTTTAATTTTTTCCATATTCCATGAATTATTATCTCTTATTTATTGGGTATAACTTTTTTATGTGTCTTAATAATACCCATATTCTCATCTTATATTTTCCAATGGTATTTGATTATTATAACATATGTTTAACAATACTTAAAATTTCATATGACCTATTTCTTATGTTTCCATTTCCACGTGTTATCAATATTAGTGTGACCTGTTAAAATAACACAAGGGAATCTATTAAGGTTTAATTATAGATAATTGTTCACAAGTTTTTGAAAATATGTTTTCTATATAATTGGGAAATGAAGACACTATTCAAAAATTAATTTGAGTTGTGAGAAATTAATCAATGATGTAATATTAATGTTATATTTTTATGATTTTAAAATTGATAATATTACATGGTATCAAATATAACTTGATAAAGGATGTGTTTTAAAACTCGACCTGAGATTGCAGGTCTGGGGTGACTAATTATGTCTGAAATATCTTAGATGAAGTTGATTATAAAGAACAAAAAATCTATAAATAGAAAGGGTTTTCTAACATTTAATGTCAGTAACTTTCATTACTATAAGAATAATATGTTTCCCTAAATTCTCTATTCTGTCATGAAAATGAGAGATGCAACAAAAATTGAATCTCCACCAATTTTTAATGATAATCCCATTATCTTCACTAATAAAATAAAATTTTTAGTATATTGAAAATGTAAAAATTCCATGTGAATGTATCTATAAAAATATGTATTTAAAAAATTCATGTTATAATAAACAATAAATTAATTTTTTTTTAGATTTAAAGTATTTATAAAGGTAATTTAAAAGTGAAAGAATACATGATTTATGTTGGGAGGAGTAGGGTTGAAGATATTTAAATGGATATAGAGAAAATTATAAATACATTTTATTACTAGAGTAATAGTGATTTTCAATAATATCTTGTGTTTTTATGAGAATATATATGATTATATGATTATAAATAATATGATGAGAATATTTATACATATATTTTATCATATAGTTGCATCATTAAAATATGTGGAGTATCTATCTTTGGATTAACATCACAATATTCTCATATCATATGAAATGAGAAAAGATCATTCTTTTATAAAGAAGGAAAATGATGAGGTGTATTTTTAATCTATAAAAAATCAGGAACTAAAA
Organism: Viscum album; assembly: GCA_963277665.1. Classification (NCBI taxonomy): domain Eukaryota; kingdom Viridiplantae; phylum Streptophyta; class Magnoliopsida; order Santalales; family Viscaceae; genus Viscum; species Viscum album. The sequence continues at coordinate 444,950,635 of OY728157.1, read as the reverse complement.
TATTAAGTATTGAAAAATAAAATGACTCTTATAATGATAAATATGATGAGTATTTCAATACTATAATAAATATTTTATCAAGAAAGTTTAAACAAGGTAAAAAAAATGGTTGGAAACAAAACATATACTACAACTATAATGTAATTGTTCATTTTTTCATTTATTTTCCTAAGAATATGGTTACACAATTATATTATAATTAGTAATATGATAAATAATAAAAATATTATTGGGGTAAATTAAAAAAATAACTATTCAATCAATAGGATGTATTACGATGGGAATAAAATTAAATTAATGAGAAAGAAAGAATATATTGATTACTCATCATGAATTAAATAAAATAATGAAGTTAATTTTCTTTCTCATGTTGAGGAATGATATTATTTATCAAGAAGTGATGATGATGGAGGTACAATAATATATATAATGGATTTTAAAGGGTGATTTTGATATATATCTTGAGAAAAATATTCAGATCCAAAAATATAAAAGAAAACTAGTAAAATAAAATAACAATATTATTTCAATAAAAGAAGTGTATGATAAAAAAGAATAATATTTTTCAATGGGATTATGAATTAAAGGAATAAAGTGAATAATAGAGAAATTATATATAAATATCTGTAAGAAAAGTAAACTATAAAAGAAAAAATAGTTATCCAACACACTCACAATATATCAGAGGGATCAAAATGAGTAAAGGAATGATAGATTGTACTTCAATAGGTCAGTGGAGGTAAAAAATATTCCTTCACATGATTGTGAGATGAAGGATCTAAAAAAAATGAGGGAAAATACACACATTTAAATTCAAAATGAATCAATTTTTACTAATATTGTAGGTAACAAAAAATATGTGGAGGTTTGGAAAAATAAGACAACTAGGCCAGACTCTCTTGCTTCAAAGAAAGATAAAAAAATATAAAGACTAAATTCTCCTAGGTAGAATCACGAACTATTTGAGTAAGGGTCGAAAATTTTCAAATATGAAATGATTCATTATATAAATGAAATATCCAAGTTTAATGGATATTTCTTTTGTTTTGGATGGTGTGGAAACATATTATATTCATTTCAGTAGAATTGGTCTTTATTAGGTGGTAGGAATAAACACAAGGGATGTCACACTAATAAAGTGAGAGGGAATTTTAAAATATAATAATCAATGATCCAAACCTTATCGATTCTATAATTGAAAAAAATATGATTTCATTATTTAGATCTTTGGAAGATGTGATTACAAAGGTCAAATAGTGGAAGAGTGTAAGAATTTAGGACTAGGAGATAATCTCAATGTTTTAAAAGTTATTGAAATTCAAAAACCAAGAAAAAATATCAAGGCTAATCAATAAGGAAGAGAATGCTAAGAAATAATACTTTTTGTTTAACCAAACTAAATGTATATTGACAACGAATAGAGAAAACTCAAATAGATGTTTTAGATAAAGAAAAGTATATTCTATTAAAATAGAGAGCTAAACAAAGTGATAATATGTTTATAACTAATAATCTAAAAATTGAATTACAATAGAGAGGGAGATGTGTACATGTAGGTAATAAAATTATAGGCTATATAAAAATTCTGATATTCAATTAAGAAATTATGAAAAACATTATCCAATATCAAGTAAATTATGTTTCCTTGATATTTGATATCTTATGGATTTGTAAGTCTTGGTTAAGAGGAACCTCTCAGCCTTTCTACAATTTATATGGGGAAAATAGATCCCTCGTTATTTTTGTATTTCATATTGATATTTTTATAACATGCAAGTAATTTGTGGAGAGTTTTGAGCATTGTGAACATTTTATAGAAAATAATTGACTCTTCGTATTGTTTTTGAACTATCATGAGGTAGAATAAATGAATGTTACCTATGAGGGGTGCAAATAAAAATATGGTTTCATAAAACATATATTCCATTAAAAATATTTAATTTATAGATAACATATGAAAATTTTAACATTGATGAATGCTTACACAGTCTAATAATTATTTTGAATAATGTGAAATCTGATATCAAGGGAGACTATGTATTGATTTTAAATGGGGGATTTTTACTTCATGAATATGAAATACATTAATATGTTTATTGAGATAATTTTGTGACATATAATTAATCAAAAATCTTCCAATAATCCATCAAAATAAAATATTGAGTTCATATCACATATTAGATTAAATTATATACAGCTTTTTCAACCTTGGTTATCCATAGTTATTTTCTAAACTGGGTTAACCCACATAGAAATAGAGTTTAGTTACTTTAGGATAATCTTTAACAAAAACATGTGGTTATATTTTTCTATTAAAAACTGAATAAAATATTCAATTCATATATTTAATGTACTATATAAAATATTATATTCGAAATCCCTTACACTTCCTTCTAATTATTGTTATTAAGTGGGATAAGAAATTAAGAAACATCACACATATTGATATTTTAGGATAATTTGTATTAAAAACAAACACAAAAGGGAATATTTTTGTTCCCATTAGTTTAGATATATTTTTTTCAATAATAGATTATATTTTGTTGTAGAAAAGTTTGATAATATATTTTGTTTTGATTTGAATAAAAAAATATAGAGTTATTATAATTGGGATTTGAAAAGTGAGAGTTAAGAGGACAGGGATGCTTCTTGAAGACCATATATAAACATATTATAGTATCCCCTATATTAGATAATTTATATATTAGGTGTAAATCCCTATAAATTTAGTTTAAAATAATATTATGGAAATATTCTTGCTGAACATTCAACATTGAGCTTTAACCTAACAATGATGCACACTAAAAATAAAATAATTTAAATATGACCATTCTGACATAGCCATTAAATTTGTTGGTATTAAGAATAGTAACCATATAAATGTTTTATATAATGTATATGTATTGATTAATTAATAATATATAAGTACTCAAATTTTAGTGAAGTCGTTTTGTGCATCTATATCTTTTTTCCATTAAAATGGTTTTTATTACTTTTTGTGATAAAATATCATAATTAATTTCTAAAAATATATGAATTTTTTTTAAATGAGATAGCATTTTTTAAATAAATATTACCAAATTATGTTAGTGAGAGATTTTGTGATTTTTCTAAAAAGATTAATTTTTTAGAAAATAGTGAAAATAAATATTTTATAAAAAACATTATTTTCTAATTAATTATTTTCAAGGTACTATTTTATCTTAAATTGTATCAAATAACCTATTACTATGACACCTGATCCAACAATAACATGGCTCGAAGGGCATTTTCGATCCCAATGGGTTGGAATATAACACATGGCATCATTAATGATATTGAGGGAACAATGTTTCAACTTAAACATTGGAAAATGAACATACAAGTTAGTATGATCAAAAGAAAAATACACATGTAGAATAATACCATAATTCAATTAAGAATATAAACCCATAGTTAAACCATGTTGTATCTGAAATTGAAATATAACAACCCAAGTCCCAAAAGACACATCCCTCCATATCCCAAGGATTAACCATAAGAACCCCCTCCAAGTGGTTCATTAAACTTGATTGATCCTAGTAGAATAAATCCATAATCACTTGAAGGAATGGTTAGGGTGTGAGCTAAAAGTCGAGTAGGGTCTCACTATGTAATCCATAATAAGATGCCACATTAATTAACAAAATAATGATTTAAATTTTAAATAAACAGTCATGGAAAAGTATAATAATATTCAAAAGACGTGATTTACATTTTTATAAATGGAAATATTTCAAAAACTATTTTAATAAACATTTTATATTAAATATTTTATATAATTTCTAATGTAATTTCAAAAGCAGTTTTACAAAAAATGGAATATATTTCAGAATACTCGTAAAGGAGAAACATTTTTATCTTTCAAGAGGTACAATAGTTCTAGGTTATAGGATCCTCTTACACTCGAATTGGTGATCACAATAATATTTATACCCATGTCCCTTAGACACTGGTTAATGAAAAATCATTACCATAACATCCGAGATGTGACCTTATGCACAATTTTTTTTTAGATTTGTAAAGATTTAATAGATTTTTGTTCTTAATAACTCACAAACTACCTAGGATTTCATCTGTTGAAACAGAAATCAGTAATTATAAAATTATTTCAAAATTATTCTTAATATAATTTCCCTATTTTCTATTTCAATCTTCCAAATTATCATTAAAAAACCAATACATTGGTTTTTAATCAATTCATCCCATTTTATTAGAAAAACCTAGTGGGTTATTATCATTAAAAGTTAATGTGTATTTATCAAATGAAAATTTCAAATCAATTTCACAAATTATTTTAAAGTTTAATTTCCCAATTTTCCCAGAAATTCTACAATATCACCCAAATTCATTAGAATTGTGGTTTTCCCAATTTTCATGATTATGATTATTAAAATCCCAATGCTATAAGAATTTTTTCCCATTAAAATTTATTTAAATTAAATTTCAAAATAAAAATAAGGTTTAAATAAATTGTCCAATATTAAATGTAGCCACCTACCCAAACAATGAGATCATATCTCACAACACCCATAACAAGAAAATCAAATGAAGAGAATTGGTAATGGATATCCAATAATCAAAACAAGATTAAAGATAAAAAACTAAAAATATTATATCTTCTAGAAACATAGAGATATATCAAACCCTATGTAGATGATAGAAAGAGATCAAGAGGGACCAAAAAGAGTCGATTCATATACAAGAGGAGATTGAACATGATTTTCTGTACTTCGATCCACCTAGAAATGGGATTTTAGGATCCTAGAATAGTCCTTGAAATAATTCCCAACCTTGGAAAATCGAGATATGGGGAGTTATTCCCTAGACAGAGGTAAAAATAGGGCTTAAAAAAAATTTAAACAAATTTCAGATTTAAATTTTCATGTACGTGGAGTTAGTTGGGTAGGGTCACATAGTTTTGTCAAATGGTGCACCCTAACCATGCGCCCCTCCAAAAGGAGTGCAAGAGTTCGAATAGGTGGGAACATGATTTTTCCAACCATCTACTAACCATGAAAGCCCTCATTGTATATGTTCTTATGGATTTCACTAGCATTGTGCCCTGATTGAAAAAACTATGCACTAACTATTCAGAGCCAAAGAGCCTTCCAAAATTTTAAAAAAATCACCTGAAAGACTAATAAATGATACAAAAATAATGAATTGTCAAAATAGGGAGGGAAATAATGAACAATTACTACTATAATACTACAACCGCACCATTAAAAAACCTTTTTATCCCTAGAAATTCTATAAAGATGTTTCCATATCAAAAAGATGAGGTCACTCATCTCTCATCATTGCCTCTCTCTCCCACGTCTCATGAGTATCATAAATATGATTCCACAAAATTTGATCCAATGTTATCAACACTTCATGACCTACATTAGTTTCTAAACCAATTATCATAACTAAATGTCAGTTATTGTATAAATTAGGCTCAACATCATGATCAGACATTAAAAAAATATGAGATGGATTAGAATGATACTTTTGTAGCTGAAAAACATGGAACATGTTATGTTTTTAAATTAGTTGTGGTGGTTGTGATAAATGGTTATCCACTATCCCCACCTACTCCACTACCTCAAAATGTTCCATAAAATAAAGAGAAATATTCCCTTACCTCCCAAGCCTTCAATGAACCAAATGAGGTGAAACTCTCTAGAAAACCTTATCACCAACTAAAAAATCTAGTGGTCTATAGCGACAATCCTCATAAGATTTATAATAACTATGTGTCATCAAAATTCTCTAATGAATCAATTGAATATTTTATTTTGTCTCATTATCCATTTTCGGTTAAACAAATGAAATTTCAGTGATCTCCAATCATCATAATACATATTTACAAGGTTGTTCAAAAAGTGCCTCAAAAGGATCCATTTTGATCATGGACTATTAACTATTGTTATACGAAAAAGCAACCCACACCCAATGGTAATCCCAAGACCCACAAAGGTTAGGAACACATGAATTAAGTATATCCTCAAGAATCTAAATAGGACATTCCATCTAGCCATCAGAATGGGGATAATATATTTTACCCAAACAAAAAAGAGTAATCAGTGCCTCCTGAAGGCCTCTCCAAAATTGAGATGTAAAATTGGGATATCAATCATAGAATATATCATATGGAACTCCATGAAATTTAAAAATATCTTTCACATAGAGATTTCTGGGTTAATTAACATTGGTCATATCAAGAATCAGTATAAAGTGATTTGATTTGGTATGCCTATTGATCTCAACCCATATTGCATTCTTTTTTTATGTATGTGAAAATCCAACCTCAAAATCTATAGAGATCTCAAACTGCATCCAAGTCATCATTGAAAGTGGATGAAGTAGACATGAATTTATTTTTTGATCAACCTTGAACTATAGTAAATTGTAAGAATTGGATAAAAAATCATCAAGTCTGCATCATAGACATGGGAACCAAAATCATCACTGCATGATATAGAACATCTTCATGGTTCCTAGGTGCACATCCCATTGGGAATTATGGAAATCCTCAATCACATATTTCATTACCACTATAGGCACAAAAAATGAATCTAAAAACATTATACACCCTTTTGGAGAATGATCACATTTAAATAGTATCCATACCCAAAATAGAGTCTCTAATTATATGGAATTCATCATCAAGAAGGTGTTCTTGAGGAATAATCTCACGAACAATGGATTAAAACATAACACTAGACAATAAAACCCCAGCCCCTATTTCCTAAACTTCAACATAAAACAGTGAAAAAAATACCATAAAGTTTCAGTATTTTTATGATTCGATCATCAATAAGGTAGTATGTTTTATTCTCAATGAATATATGATGAAATTACATTTCTTTATGGTATAGGTGATGATGAAATAAAATTATTTAAGTTTTTCCACCAAATAGCTATGGTAGATATTCAAATATATTTTAGATAATATATAACTCAAGAACATGTATTTAGAATACATGGTAAACCTTTCTCAAAAAAGTTAATTCCATAAACTCTAAAGTAAATACATTATATATGCAAGCTCAAGGTCATGGGTCAGATAATTATTTTCATGTGGCCTGTGATGCTGAGAACCATAGGAAACCACATGATCACCATGCCTAAGAACACATCCCACACCTGAACATGATGCATAATATAAGACCATGTCTCTCTTCCTGACATCTCGAATAGTCAACAATAGTATTATAGTCCAAAGAAATTTCAGATCAAAAAAGGAACTCTGACATTTACCATCCGAAGAAAAAATTACTTCTTTTTGAGTTAGTGAGGACATTAGGAAATCAAACATTTAGAATTATCTTATATACCAGTCATTGTATAATTATTAACATAATAATTTTTCAATATTGAAAGAATTTTGTGGTTGTTCTCATGTCCTAAGAGCATTCAACTTCACTTGGTCAACTAGGATCCCAAGTTATAACACCATGTGACCAAATAAATTTACATCAAAAATCCACAAATAACATCTGATAGATAGATGTAAATTTATCTCTTTCCCAACAATTTTGTTATTTCTCTCAGAGGACACAAAAAATTCTCTTTAAACATAGAGTAAATTAGGATTCCATTCAAGAATACCACCACTAATGTTTCAAGATACTCATGAAATTACTTCCCTATAGATACATAAATACTATAACATCATTTTTTAGACCAAATGGCATGAAAAGGTACTCATAAGGGCTATACATGATTTAGATGGCAGTTTTATAAATGTAGTATTGTTATATTCTCAACTGGTTATAACCAAATTGAATATAAAATGTTGAAAAGCACTTTACCCCATTAAACTAGTCAAAGTGATCATAAAAATGTTGAAATGGATATTTTTCCTTCATTGTGAATTGATTGAGTTTTTGGTAATAAACACAAAGGATGAGTGACCAACTTTATTTCTTAGAAAAGATAACAAGTTCCCCCCAACATGGAATACATGATCATATAAATACTTTCAATAAAATATTTTCTAACTGATCCTTTAACTCTTTTATTGGAGGTGGTTCTATGTGATAAGAATGAATAGATATATGTTGGCTACCCGACACTAAGTCAATAGAAAATTCTACCACCCTTAGTGGTGGAAAAATATTTAATTTGGAAGGAAAAAATTTTGAAAACACGAAAATAACCGGAGAGAGATCATCACAAAAGGACTATCACTCAAGGTAAAAATTAAACACTGATATTTCATTCACCAACTCAGGATAAGAAGGTCTATCTCTACTCGAAATTAGGTCTCATTCTCCCAGAACGATTCAGAACACCCCATCGGGCATATTAAAGTATACACATTGAAGTTAAAAATTAATCTTGGTTATTGGAAATGAGCTAATTCATCCCAAAAATTCCATCAACGGATAACATGTTGGGAACTAAAAAATTTGATTTATGAACATTATCTGATAAATGGAAAATAAAATCATGACAACAGAGATTATTCTCTCTCTTTATTTTTAGGTTTCTAGTAATATTCATCATGTAAGATAAAATAATCATATTAAGATTTATCATATTCAAAATACTAGTCAAAAATAGTGAATGAGAAGAAGAAATATCAAATAAAACTATCACTTGAGATGAAGCAATAGTTACAGTACCTATCACAGTCTCTAGACATATATATGCCTCCTCTAGAGACTCTTCCACTTGATGAAAAAGATTCATTTTGAATTACTATGGATAGAACACCTTTTAACATTAAGAATAACATTTTATAGTAGTTTTATTAGGCATTGATTATCCTTTTTCACTACATGGAGTAAAATATACATGGAATAACTTTTATAAGTGACCTAAGCATCCAAAGGAACCACAAATTTTGGGTTCATCTGTGAAAACCTGCTTCGACTTCCCTGGCTTTCCACACTGGAAGAAAATCAATGGACCTCTTCTTTTCCCAACAAGAGGTCTATAATAACCCTATAGTTGAGAAAACCACAGATAATCATCAAACATTCTTATTCCATTTAATAAATTCAGAAAAGATTCACAAGGATAAAAAAAATTTCAAGAATCCCTTACATACCAGCCAGATCCATCTCATCCATCATTTCTCTATCTAGAACATAAGCATAAGAATAAATTTTCATCACAAAATCCTAGGAATGAATTTCATATCAATTTTTCGTGTTGAACCATCTATTATTCATCTTCTCATTAGATATAATTTCATGTGAACAATTCAAAAGTTCAGTGTTCGGTCTGGATTCTATGCATGGATGGTTAACACCCAAAGGTTTTATTGTGTGGGTTTTTGTTGCGTACAATCATGAACATAGGGCTACCATTTTTTCTCATACTAGAAACACCCATTGGTTCCCTTATATGTTACTAGGTACATACCTTCTTTTAAATGTAGGTGGTCACATTGAATTTCATGCACAATGTCTCTTTGGAAGTCCTATTGGATAAAAAGATGGGAGGATGGGATCATCGCACCCTATACGAGGAAACTTTTGTCTCTTTTAGTAATCTCTTATTGAATTAAAATATGGTCATAAATCTTTTCATAATCCCAATATTGGACCGGTTACCCTAAAAATGACTGCAGGTTAATTCTCTTTCATGCACAAAAGATTGTGGTCTCTTTATTGAATCCATCATTATGTATATGAGGTTCTCCATTGTTATTCAATAATGGGTGGATAATTATGTGCTAAATAATGATAACTACGTGCTTTGGATGTTTATATCCTTTATGTGGGTGGTTAATATTCTGAGGAGGCGATTGATCTATTATGAGTCATCCTACATATTATGTTTATTACAAAAAACAAATCCCGCATAGTTTTTTTTGAAATGTGCAGCTTAAAATCATGTGAAATGTAATTATATTGGTGTTATGGGACACAAAGTATTCAAGATCGAGCCTCATTGGGATTAACTATGTATATAGAGTATAGATAGATTCAAAGTTATCATCATTAATTTTATTAGGGCATACAAACAATGTCCTCCCCTATCATGATAGAGACTCATGGTGCATATGACATTATTATTGTAGTTCCCTAACCCATGTGATATATTATCGGTGTGATAAATAAGTGATGAGAAATGTTCATTTTTATTTCTCAGGATGTGGGACTTATGTGAAGGGACTAACATGGGATGATTTATTATGGAAATCAGTCCTCAATGAGGAATCATATATACCCTAGTTATGTATGGTTTCAGAGTCACCACCGTTCAAAATATTCCTTTATCCTTTGGTTGATGAGGTAGAGTGACCATCTCATGGGAATCAGTGGGTCCCTATGACTAAGAGGGTATATCCATAAAATGACTTACACTGAAATGGGTGTTTATTTGAACTCAGGCCATAAGAAGGAATCCTATGTATCTGGGTTATTTTAGGAATTAGATTTCATGTAGTTACCTTTATTTATTAATCCACTTATAGATGAGGTAGGATAATGATCCCATCGGAATAATTTGGTCATGATGGTAGAAATGTCGGAGACATGAGTCTTACACAGAAATGGATGTTGATTTCATCTCAGGCCTTAGTATGTTTTCCTACATATCAAGGTAATTGTAGCAATCAGTTTTCTCATATTACAATTTTTTAGGGATTACACAATAAGGCTTTCCTTAACGTTGTAGATCTTTATAGTTTTGATGTTATGTCCATTGCAACTCTTTAAAGCCCATGTGATCCATGATCATTGTGAGAAAGACGAAATAGAAATAATCAAGTTCATTTCATTTATTAATGTATTCAAATATTAGGATCAATTTGGAACAATAAATATAGAGCTTGGACATCAGGGAGAGGATTCCTATTTACCATGAGTATAGTAAGAATCAGAGTCTCTGTAGTTACATTTTTTTAGGGCATACACACTATGGCCTCCCTAGTTATTTGGACATATCATGTTATTTCACTAACTAGGGTGGAATGTTTTTACTACATAACATTTATTGATTATATTATTTTCCTGAAATGTAGGAGAGTATCTTCCTAGAATATCTAAAGACAACTAAATGATATAGTTTGTCTTTCTAAAGGACTTCACGTAACTTGGGTGGAATATCCGCTGGTTGTCTCATGAATAAAGCTAACATATCCAAAGGGAATAGCAAGATCAAGGTGTTCTAACTTGGAATCCATCCCATGACATTGTTGTCTAGACAAGAGGATGTCACATGATCCTTCTGACTTTCCTTGAGGTCATTTTCATGATTTGTCTTGAAACATATGTAGGGTTTCATGGGATTCATTATGCCATGTCATGGATTGTTGAGCATGTCTTGGATATCATACTTGGGAGGTCTCTCAATACCTCGCTGACATGTCTGTAGGTCATAACATGTCTTGGATGAAATTCCAAGAGGGTATCATTAAATCATATTTGACATGCCCAGATGCTACTATGAGAATTGTGGAACATGATCTGGAATCGTTATACGAGTCATGAGATGTATCTTAAGGATGTTGAATGACTTAGGTGATAGGACTAGAGGGTTTCATTAGAAACAATTTGTGGTCCCATGGAGACCATATTACTTTCACTGACATGTCTTGATGATTTCACATGACCCAAATATCATGATGATGGAGAATTTCATTATCTAGGTGTCATTTCATGGTTTTGTCTCATGTCTTTGATGATTCAAGTGAATTCTATAGGGGAAGAAAAAATGTTCTTCACTTAAGTATTCCTCTATTCAACGTTATTGTAAACCTTATATTGAGAATGCCTCAACATTATTCAATAATAGTTACTTTTGAGTCATGTGTGATCTGGAAGATGTGTGGTATGTTATTTTCATGTCTTCACAGAAGTCCTTCACATGATCTTGGAAAGATTATGTAAATTTCTTCATGAATGGTACATGAGTTCTATGGCTGTTCACCAATATATTACCTGACCAAAAATTATCCTTTCGCAAGATTATCTTCTCTGAGAAATATATTCATAATTCATTCTCTTTGTCACAATAGTTCATCCTATATATTCATTATTGGGTTGTGGATTTATAAGCCTTTCCACCTAGGTTGTTCATTGGCTTTAATGTTTTATATGTTCTGGATCCACGCTGGAGTTGGAAAAGGGGTCTAGCACCAATCATCTACAAGAGACATCTCATGGATCTCTCTAAGTAAGTCAGCCAATTTTCTGAGATTGTGAGTCCTTGTCATCAATACCTATATTATTGGAATATGTTCATTTCAATGGGGTGATTTTTATCATGTGGGAAAGTTAAAGGACTTCTATATTTTCATTTATACATGTCCAAGGGAATTTTTATATAAAATTTCATGTACAAAGGCCTTTATGTGATCTCAAGTAACCATTCCAGGAGTCTTGTGAGATCATATCGTGCACATCCTAGGTGGGTCACAAGCCTTTATACGACCATGAAAGTTCACTTATCCTTCATTTTTCCTCCCTTTGTTTTATTTTACAATGTTCTATGACTATGATTGTTACCAAGAGTGTCATTAAGAACATTTCCTCTATTTGTTTGTGATGTTCCATGTGACTAACAAATATTCTACCTGGGATGCACAGTAATTTATGGACAAATCCTTCTACACGACCTTTGGGAGCCGAAATAGAAGAATATAATTTCTTGAAAATACATTAGGCATTCTGTCTGATGAGGATAAAAACTAAAATACATTTCATGATGTGAATTGGGTATATTTTTAGGGACTCACTATCTCTTACGAGTCCTGATGGGTATGTCGCATGATGCTCGGTGACCACATGTAGCTCCCACCTCTACCCTTTTTTATCTCATTTGATTATTTTCTACAAAGGTTAATGGTCATCAGAGATTGATTGGATTTATTCAAAAATAATTACCATTCCCATCAGTAATGAAATAATGATCAATATGGCCATTAGAGTTCTCCACCTTCTTTACATATTTCATAAAATTTTCAAAGGATTCTCAGGTTGGATTTCCTTGTGCTTGTTGCTGAAAAACTGCGTGGTATGGGAAGATTATATAGATATCACTGGATGGCCACTAGTTGTCTAGTGTTCCTTTTAAAGGGTATGAGAATTTTTTCAATGGGGTTTCAAAGGATCCTGTGATGTTTATGTGTTGTAAATGGTCAATTTTTGGGACCTTATGATGTTCACATAATCATGATTCTCTTTGAGAATTTCATGGTATATGGGTTTTGTCCAATATCTCCTTCTTTTTCCTTTGCAGATAAAAAAATACCCATATATAGGTATTTATTTATTTTTAAAATTTTAATTCTAATTTGGTTTCCATGAACTATTTCCTCCCACATGAGTGATGTATCTAGGATAATGGCTCAGTTATAAAGAAAGTAAATGTCTGCCAGAGTCCTTGGCAGTGTTGCTAATTAGTGTCTTGGGTAATTCTTGGTCTACTATGAGACACTTTCTATTCTACAATATTACCTATATATACGGGGTGCATGGAGGATTTATACATCAGATACCATTATACATAGCTCTCTCACCCTACCTCTATCCCATACTCGTTCTGCAAGACCGTTTCGCATGTCTTGATCATGAGAACCCATATAGATCCTTCATTATAAGATCTATCCTACAAGACCATTTTTTTATCAAGTGATTGTCTAGTCAATATAAGAACCATACTTACGTAATTCGTTTTGAACTTCGACCATGATGTACTGTGATTGACTTAAGGGTTCCATGAGGTCTTCTATGTTGATCATTTGATTGACTGATTATCATGTGATTTGTGTGACCTTTTTTATGTCACATGATCAGAAGTATCTAAATGATTTATATGATTGTGTGATTCCACGTAGGGGTTATGTGACCCATGTTTCTTTCAAAGGTTAAGCGGTTCGATAACAATTTAATTGATTCAATAATTACTTGTTTATTCATGTGATGTGCATGATGTTTCCAGAACATTTATGAATTTTTTTAACAAGATTTTATATTCTATTTGTCTGACATTTTCTACATAATTATTTAAAGATATATTTTGGTTATCCTCAATCGTCCCCAGTAATAGACAACCAAAGAGACATGATTTCTAGGAATCACAACTCTAATCATTAATATCATGTATACACTGATAATGAGTGTCTAAATATGTTTTTACAATATAAAATTCAAGACTATACTTTATATCAAGAAATCTCTATATAGGAGTTTTTTTCCTACATGATTCCCCCATCACCCTTCCATAATTGAATTTTCCATCTCTCTGGGTTTCACCTTCTCTCAACTGTTTCCAAATGACAATTTCCAAGGATAGTCGATAGATAATATCTCATTCATAGGATTTTTCTTTTATATTGAAAAAAATCCAATGTTGTCTATATGATTGAGTCCTTAATCATCAACCCATTTCTCAGAAATATTCAATTTTATTTTCCACCTCCCTAAATAATCCTGGTGTTGCTTGGGGTTCGAAATGGTATCTCCATCCTATTGGAAATTTAACTGGTGAATGGGAATGGACCTTCAAGATTAATGAAAGTTGTCACAGGTTTGTTGATCATCTATAAAAAGTACATATTTATGATGTTTTTTGGATTTACCAATTCATTATTTAATTCTAACCCTACCTTCCAGATATCATTAGTCATTGGTTTCTTGGAACAATCACATTCCACCTATCCCATGATGAAGTGGTTTTCATCTTATTGTAAATCTACCAAATGGGCGGTATTCCCCCTCTTAGATAAACGTATGATTAATTCATCCCTTACGCAGATGTCTAGGATGATCCTTTGTAGAACCCAATTTTGGGGAGGGAGATTCTTATTATTTTAAAAGATAAATTTAGAAGGGAAATGATGACTCACTCACTCATTTTATTCAATTATTAGATCGACATATTTCCTTGAAGGGATTTCCTTTTTTGCCCTCGTTTTTCTTTTAAACTATTAATAAAAAATAACTTTCAGACCAGATCGACATATTTCATGGTTCTAGCGGAGAAAGTCCAACTATTATCCATCCTCATTGGTTCCATTCTTAGTATGTCCTTGACATCATTGGTTCATAATGGGATATCATATAATCTCGTCATTATATCTCATGGGACTACCAAGTGAACGCAGAGATCTCTATGGACCTTATCTTGGTAGGCTTTAGAGACATGTAGTTTAATGGATGGATTTTCTAGGTGGGTATTCACGCTTAAGGATCTGAGTTACACCTTGATGATGATAGTGTGACTTGTAGAAGGGAAGAAACTAAATGTGGTATTATTGATCCTTGTATTCCTTTAAGTATTCTTGGGCCATACTTAACAAGGTAGCACCCCTTACAGGGTTAGTGGTAACCTCCAAATTTTGTTCAGATGTATAGGGGAACACAATCCTTATAATGAATATCATAACACCACTTGGATCTCAAATGCATCATAACTCCCCCAAATATTGAATATATTAGTTGTTGGGGCCATGTATAAAACCCCTACTAAAGGTAAATATGAACTGATCCAATCTTACATCTTTGCTTTTATTTCTTTTCCTGGATTAGCTGGATTGATTATTGATAATAGAAGTGGTTTTCATGATGAAATATCATATTTAATTTCACTCTGGGATGGGTTTCTTATAGATAGAGGGGAAAAGCATGTTATATGTAAACCATATGAATCAAATTGGTTTTATAATGAAGTTTGATGCATTCATAAGGTCTTACCTCTTCCTTTGTTTAGTGTTCGTGGGGAGAGACATCCTGGAGACATTCACGAATTTTGGAAAATGATGGCATGTGAATATATTGAATTTGGGAACATTCCTCCTCCAACTGATGATTCTTCTGATTTTCTTACCCAGGATTCTTCCCAATCTTGGGAAGATATTTATTTGAATGGTTTTCTAAACATTTTTCTTCATCTTGTGTATAGGAATTTTTCCTCACCAACCATGTTACTAGAGGCAGTAATTGGATTGATCAATGATCTTTGTAAGACATTGAAAAAGATACCTTGTTTGAGTTGAGACTATTCCAATGGATAAAAAGAATCAGTTGATGAATTTAATTCACAATAACATGTTATGGATTATATTCCTGTTGAGAGAAAGGTATATAGGTATTCTTCTCTGGGTTTGACATTAGTTGAACTATTTAGTTAGCCTTCTATCAAGCCCACCTCATCAGTTGCAGAGGCTCACAAACATTTTATGATAAACTAGAAAACAATCCATGACTAGATCTATGAGACCCAATTGGAATTAGTTTGGGACTAGTAAGAATTCCTTCACTAGTTATTTGGTTATATAGGGGTAGGTGGTTTCAACCGACAGCCTCGATATGAAATTAAATGATAAATCATCCTAAACAAATGAGATCTATTGTCGAATGAATGGGATTTTAATGATATTTTAAATGAGGTTCCTCATACTAGGAAAATGAGGGAGATGTCAGAGGCATTGTAGTACAGTCTTTAGATAAAATATGAACTGCCATCTCAGATGGATGCTTGGACTACACAGATATAAAGATGTTAGGAGATTATTTATCATCTAATTTCTGACCTTTCAATATCATCTTCCTCCTCTGACACATTATAGAAGAGGGTTGGAGAGTTGACTATTTTGGTTGATACCTCCCATCCCAAGGGAGAAGTGAAAATGGTGTGGAGAAAAACACTACAACATCCAATTGATGCTTCTCCCTAATCTCTTCTTAATCTTACCAATGTAGGAGACTGACTTTTATCATGATTTATCTTTTTGTAATGCACTATATTTTGAATTATTCCTTAGAGAGACTCATAAATGTAGAAATTCATCCTTCTTTTTCATATTTTTAATTGATGAATTTTCTAAACATTCTATATTTATATAAGGTTTTCATTCATTCATTATGTGTATAATATATCTTTGATTTTATATTTTGAGAATGGCCAACTCTTCCTATCCTTTTCATAACATCATGTATTCTAGAATGTCTAGCTCTGAAAATTTAAATCATAACAGGTTCCATTCAATAATTACTAATGAATTCCAACTAAAATGAGATCCTCTACTAATGTCTCTATTCTAGTTATCTTGAGATTCCCTGAATTGAAAAGGTATTTATGAGGTAGGATACTTGTCCTGGTGCGGGAGTACTCTATATTTTACCAAAGATGATTGGATTACAAATAGTAGCTCAATTTTGATAAGGCCTTATAGTGGGAATAACTGATTTTTTAGACTAAATAACTCCCATTCTATATGTTATGGTATTTTTAGGATAGACCTGATATTGCTTTAATTTAGGGTATTTTAACTCTGACATAATATCCCATTAGTTTATGTTTTTGTATTGGACGTTATATCACTTTATTTTATGATATTTCCTCTTGGACCTAATATAACATTTGTTTAGGGACTGTTAGCTCAGATTTGATATCGCTTTAGTTTTGGGTCTTTTAGCTTAAACCTGATATTGCTTTAGTTTACTGCCGTTTGGCTCAGAACTGATATCACATTAATTTAGGATATTTTACCATGGACCTGATACCCCTTTAGTTTAGGGTCTTTTAACATAGATCAAATATTCCATTAGTTTAGGGTCTTTTATCTCATAACTAATATCGCTTTAGATAAGTGTCTTTCAACTCAGACATCATGTCACATAAGTTTAGTGTTTTTTATAGTGGACCTTATATCACTTTAGTTTTTGGATATATTAGCTCATATATGATATCTTATTAGTTTATGTTCTTTTATCTTGAACCTCAAATCACATTAGTTTAGGATCATTTAGCTCGGACCTATATATGGTTATCAGATATGGTGAATACATTCTAGGAATGACCTAAAATTCTATAAAGATCTGGGTTATGTTTTGGTGTTGTGGATACATATGAGGTTTATAAATCCATTTTTATAGAGTGATGCATTTGGATGAAAAACATTAGGACATATAGAGAATCCATATGAATGTGTGCATAGTCATGAAAAGGGTCTATTTAATCTGAGTAACTTATTTAGGATATATATAAGATTTATGGAGATAATAATGGTTTTGGGAAAAATAATTGTGACGCTTGGACCAACTATATAGTTGGAGTGTGGATGATGTAAATCATAACCCAAAAAATGGTGTTTGTTGATATATGATAGAGTAAACATGCTAGGGATAAATCGTAACACTTTGAGGTGCTGAGTTCAATCACAGTGTTTTTAGGGCTCGTAATAATTAAAGCGCATTTTTGACAATGAGAATATTCATTTTGGTCGGTGTGTATCAGACCTTTTGTGTCGGTATCATGGACAAAAAATCTGATCTCCACCTATTTTTGAGGGATTTAAAAGATTTGTGATTACTCAAATGGCTATATGATCATGTTAGATATGTAAAGAAGGATTTATTGTAAGGGTTTGGAACCCCATTGAAACATTTCTCTTAATGCGAAGCTCGAGATATATTCTCTGTGATTTCGAATCATGAGGCATGGGCCATCAAAGGTTTGATAACGAAGTGTCAAATTTATTTCATGAAAATTTGTTCAAAATACAGAAATATACATCGAGGATGTCTAATTTGCTCTGATAGTACTATATGGGGATTATAAATCATGGTCCAAAGTGTTCAGATCAGGATGATGATATGGTACAATCATAATGGGAGTAGTTAAACCACACTAAGGTGTAGTGTGTTTCTGCGTTGATATTATGGCTCACAAGGATTGGAATTTCCTTTTTATAGAGTAATGCATTTTGTTTATAACCTTAAGCACATATTCATGATCCATATACATGCATGAAAAAACATGAAAAGGGTACCTTGAATTTGGATATATATTCTATTGGTCATGAATGGTTTACAATGATCTGTGGCTCTCAAATAATGAGGTGTGATTTACATAATTTCTAATATCCAAGGTTGTTTAAAACGCCATAAATGTTGTTCCACCACCAAGAAAATACAGTTTCATGGTGAAGAGATGTGAAAATCATTTCTCTAAATGTTTCCAAGACTAGGGGGTCTTGTGAGAATATCATGGATTTTACTATGTCTTCAGGGTAGGTCATGTGATCTTTATTACTTATTAATTTGGGTCCAAAATGTTTCCTAGAATTTGGAGATGAAGATTTTAGTGAGCGAATACATGAATTTTACATAGGCTTCACTTTATTGTTTTTCAACATGAAAATTTTTGTGACTCTTTCTCTAGTATTTTAACATCTTCAATTGGGGCCATTATTGGATAGTGATTATTGTTGTCCATATTGGACCAAGGTGAAATTAGTTTAAGTTTATGACTCATATGGACTTAATATTGGAAATGATAAACAAGAGCCTAGTTAGGATACTCAGGGTCAAGAGTACCCCAACATCCATCAGAGAAGGAGATGGAAATGTTTTAAATAACTTCATGAATTTATAAGCTATTTAGTAATGATATGTGATAGTAATGATTGGATTTGTTCAGACAAATTGAGGTATTGAGTGTTTTCATAGTTATGTCAGGGAACATAGGGATTAGAAAGCCCTATTTCTAGACTGATTAATTTGGTTGATGACCATAAAATCATATAAAAGAGCAATATTCCTACATTAATAGTTAATAAAAGGTCCCATTAATGTCAAATATCCATTACAAGTTCCATGGAATTTTCATGGTGATTTGAGGGGATCGATTCATGATGTATTGCACATGGGTTGAGGTGCTTTTAAAAAGACGGTGTAAGAACCCAATAATCCAGTGGACCCAAAAAATTATATTGTGGTTCATTTAAAGGGTATGATGATGGGTGAAAGACTTTATGGTTTACCATCATGTGTTGGGGATTTTTTTTCATGGAGTTTTACAACATAAGATAAGGTAATTTTTTTGTGTGTGATGTATTTGTCGTGCAATTTTATCAACATGAAACCATGACATTTTACATTCAGTTAAATTTAATTCTTTAAGGAAATAATTTCATTTAGTTTATATTCATGTGTTAAGGATTTAAAAACTATAGGTAATGGTAGAAATGTTGCAGTTGGGTATAAAGGGGAAATTTCAGACATCACTTCTCATCTCATTAAATTGAAGATCAAACCACACGTTATTTTGAATGATGTTCCACGCATAGGTCTGGCTAGTACGTGAGGAGGAGGAACGTTTATATTTTTTTTAACTATTCCAGTTTTTGGAAATTCATACATCTCTTTGTATCCTGTGTGGGTAGGAATCAAGTCACACATAGTTAATCAATGAGATACTCCCTATTTTCCATTTTGGCCCATACATAGAGGTGGGAATTATTCATATTGGTTGTTTTATTTGAGAATAGGATCATATATCTAGGTGTCACTATGTATCATAGGATGAAAAGAATCAAGATTCATGTACATATTAAAAAACATTGCTTTTTCAAATCATGCGGAAAGGAAGAAGATAGACTATTATGAAAAAGAGGAGATGTTATGGATGATCCCAGGTATAGATGTCTGGGTATATCTATTCATATCATGAAAATGAGAATCATTCCACATATAGTTATAAAGATCCCTGTAGTTTAACATAATATAGTGAGGATGTGGATGGCTCAACATTAATGAAGATAGATGTTAGGGATCTGTGCAGTTTTGTGTCAGGCAGTATGTACGTTGACCATTTAGTTTAACATCATGCATCAAAGACTCAAGGTGTTCCATTTATGATAATGAATTTAGGAAAATTATGGACCTATAATTTACTTTTGTTCCTTGTTCATTTGATGAATTCCTTATTTTAATTCATAATATCACATGAGAATTGGTCGGTGTGAAAATCAATAATTATAATGGGTTTTATTAATAATAAATAGGCAGTTGGGGGGTATAACATGGGTATTTATTATTGTGTAGTTGATAGACCAAGATAAATGATCGAGGAATACCAATGTATCTCATTAAAAAATGAGAATCAATTCATATATAGTAATAGATGATCCATGTAGTTTTATGTCATTTGGTGAGGACATTAGAACTGAAATTTATTTTCATTAGTAAAAACATTGGTCATCTAATGTGAAGGGAAAGTAATCCTATAGTCAGGCCCATGAATAGTGGTTTGGGCATCACTACTTATCATGTTATGACATGAATCAAGACATACATAGTTCTTTGGAAATTGTGTAGTTTAACATCATGTGGCAAGGATGAGATTCATATAATTTACCTCTACATGGTCTGGATGAATTTTTACAGTTAAACATCATACACTCAGGAAAAAGTTGTACAATTTAACATCACTCACTCAGGAAGAATGATAGGGTAGACTCTGATGTGTACGAACATCTTGATGACAACTTATTTGAAGTATTTATTACGAAATATTTTATTTTTTGGTGGTGTTACATGATTTCTATCCAAAGTGTTCATTGATTAGATCTTATTAGGATAGACCTTATGTTTGACATAAGTTCCCTGACACATGGATTCCAATTTTGGAGGCTTCTTTCTTGGAATCATTGAGGTTCTGAGATACAACAATACTTATCCTTGGATGAATTAATGGAGGTGACCCTTTTTATTAAATTTTCATGTGATCCAATTTTGATGGTCCTCTAGGTTGTGCAGTGTATGAAATCTGTTCTCTTCTAGACATTATAATTCATCCATCCACTTTTGTGACTTTTCAACTTCTGGGAGATGTTTTCAAATGAATATTTTGAGTTCATACAGCGAGGTCTCTATGGGTAGCACAACCTCATTCCTATACAATAATAATAATGGCATTTCTTAGGTGGAAAAATATTTTGTGGTGCGACAGACCCATAATTCATGGAGGATTTATTTCTGGAAAAGACTTATTATCCCTGTTCACTTCCATTAGGAGTATATTTTAAATAATCTTATTAATAGATTTTATCTTTCCATTATCCATTGCATGATATTGATAAGATTGATTAGAATCGATATTCAATGACAAGTTTAGCTTATTCAATTATGTGGAATAGAAATTTTTGTCGTCTTCCATCAATATTGATTGAGGGACCCCATAATTTGTGATGATAGGGGACTATAAACATTTTATGACATTATTTTTCCTAACAACCATGAGGGGTATTTATTCATCCCATTTTGAAAAAAATGTGTAGAAGTACTTGTGTACTTGACCAAATTCGTTGTGGCAGGGGATATGGTCCAATGATATCCATTCCCCAGATGGCAAACATCCAATAATATTTAGCTGTATGTAGAAATTTTGGGGGCATATGGATGAATTTTTTACGATAAAGAACATATAAATTTTATGGTTAATTCTACATAGTCATATATCATGGTTTTTAAGTAATACCCCAACCTCTTGATATGGAGGGAGAGCCTATTTCTAGATTTATGGTCACTATAGGATCCTACATAGACTTCTTCAATGATGGAGAGAATCTCCCCTTCACCTATGCACTAAAAGAGTATTCCATAAAATCCATACTTGTAGAGTATTTTTTCTCATTTGTAACATCCTATAGAGTGAAATTTTCTACTTGGTTCTGAATGTGTTCCCTTTTAGAACAGTCTATTGGGATAATCCTCTTCTGGAGATATCCAACCATGGTCTCCATTGTTTCAGAAGTTCCCATTAGTTCACCATGGTTCGAGGTAGTGTTGACCTGATTGATTTCTTCCATATCACATACAATGATTGATAAGATCATTTTTTTGATCTGTGGTGTAGAAGATCACTTCATATTTATCAGGGTTATCCAGGATGGCATCTTCATTATCTATTATGTATACTCAAGAATTCAAGGATCGAGGAACATGATGCAATGTGGGATTAAAAGTAATTTCTTCCATCAACCCCTAATGTAGCTAGTGATAGAGGCATGTACATTATTTTTGGTGGAATATTATCAATTTATCTACTTTATCATCAATTTCATGTCCTCTTTTATTTTTATTTAGGCTTTATAAATCTGTAGGTCGAGTTTTAATCTAGTGATAAGGGCTTGGTATTATGACTCATTATTTGTGCATCCTTTGTATAGTGGAAAAGAGTAGGGGAAAAATTATTTTTCTAGAGATATAAATTACATACCTAGATTAACCAAATTGATATTCTTGTTTTCCATCATTGCGATGAAAGGAATCCAAGATGAAACATTAAATTATTTAACCCATGTTTGTGGAGTGTACTTGAAATAAAATAACTCTTCATCTAGTAGATATGTTTCATATAGTGTATTTTCATCGGTAACATGTGCTGCGAGGAAATCAGTTAAGGATTTACCATTCACTAACTTCTATAATATGACCTAAATTTTATATTAATACATAATTACCACCTATATAGCCTTGATCCCAGTCAATATAGAACAGCCAATTATGTACTTGAGTGGATAAATAGAAGAGACTAAGTGGACTTCATGCTACTACAAGTAAGGGCTCATCATTTTCACTGAAAAGATGAGTTCAGGGTAGTTAGTTTTTACATCATAATATCTGGTCTCAGTACCAAGCGTCATCTGACTAAGGTAGTATAGACTATTATCACTTGCCACCTCATTTTTCTATGTGATGATGGCACCCTGTGAGAATTCCATGGTCGCCACATATAAGATTACTGACATTCCTTCCACTAGAGGCATCAGAATCGGTGGGTGTATCAGGTACTGCTTGAGAATTTCAAAGTCTTTTTGATATTCATCATCCCATTGGGATGTGATTTCCTTTTTCATTATCCTAGTGAATGGAATAGGATTGTTGACCAGATTGGCTATGAATCACTGAATTTAGGTCTGGTTCCCTTGAATTCCCATTAGATATTGGATATTTATGGGGGTGACGTTACTAAAATAGAACCACTCTTCTCTAGATCGACCTCAATGTTTATGTATCATAACAAAAATCCATGGAAATTTCTTAATGTTACCCCGAATGAAAATTATCATTAATTCATCATGTAACTACATTGGCACCTATTTTTAATGATTTTTCGGAGATCCATGAATTGGTCAAATCACTATCATGATTTGACCACCAAGTTCTTGAAATAAAATTTGGGTATCCTTCCCCAAAATGGCTTTAATATATGGTATATGGTGCATGGGTGTATATAACCACGGTTACTTAATCCAAAGGGTATGTACGGGAATGAGATGATCCCTTGAGGAACTCATATGGTGGTTGTTTCATCGTCTTTATGGGCCATCGTGATCTAATTTTTCATCAAGTATCCATACATGAAGGAAATGGATCAGAAGCCAGAAGTTGCATTGATCATGAATTATCTGATAAGAAATGGGAAATATTATTTCAGGAAATTCTGATTATGGTCTCTAATGTCAATGAATAATATAATAATACCATTATTTTTCTTAAGATGAATGATATTGTAAATTCATTTTGGATTTTCACATCTTAGACAAATTTGGATTTGTTAAAATTTTAAACCCCAACGTCTAAATAGGTGTCATGAGAGGGTTAACCCTCTAGGATTCCTATTTGAAGCATCAATTCTCATCAAGTAGTCTGATATTGTTTGTAGACACACTATAATTTAGACCAAGTAATTATGTATAGCTATAGGTGAACACATACCGGTACTACATTAAAAATGAAATAAACATCTCTATCACTTTGAGGGGTTGGTGGAACTGATTAGAGTATGTCCTGGGTCTTCTTCAATTGCCGGATTTATTTTCATAAGCTCATCTATGGTAGTGGAGACACATTCCTCAAATATGGGAGTGGAATGTTTTAGGTTGTCCTCATTCTCTTCCATTTCGGATTCTGGGGAGTAATTTTCAAAGGAATATGAAAATTTGGGGGCTTCTACATCACTATAATGTTGAGGCTTGAAATTAGAAGAGATATCATCATCCCATTCTCTCTGATTCATCATAGGGAGATGTCAGATCTTATTAAAAGTTTATCTATCATTGGGGTAAAAAGTATCATCGACCTTTGGGACTAGATCTCTTACCTCAAGTAGATTTATGGTTAGAACATAGTCATTTTCTATCATAATATATAGATTCATAGGGGTGGTTCCCATGAAATTGGAAGCAACAAACTATATATCATCATCATCATTTGATTTCATTTCTTCCTTCTTATAGAAATATACTTCAATATATGGGGCCCTATAAGTCTCAATGGCGGAATTTTCACCATATATTATGTTGACATTTCCATCAATGGATACTTTATAAACTAATGGAATTTTGATAGTACCACCAATTACCTTTAGAGAAAGTGCCCACTGAGCATAAAATTATAGGTTGTGTCTTACTAGGTAACTATGAACTCACCATCAGATTTGAGTTCCCCAAAATGAGAATCAAGTTTAATCATCCCAAGAGGTCTTTGCTTATGCTTATCATAACCTAGAATGGATTGATTTATTGGAGATAAGTCTCATTCTCCATATCCCAAATGTTGAAGGGTTCAATATAGAATGTGATTGATACCATATCCATTATCAATAATAAACATTTGGATATTGACAATATTTAGTCTTCTATAGATGTGTAGGGGTCTAATGTTCCCATGTATGGCCTATTCCTAATCATTATTAGTTTGTGATATGTCCCCATAACATTCCAAGGAAATAGTTTCCATTATATAGACTTCAACCATAGTGACTTATGTTTCAAACTCGCAGTGTCTATGTATGGCATTAAAAAGTACCTCCATGAGTTCTTCTGAAAGATTAAACACATTGAAGATTGAGAGAATGGATGGAACTGCATCCCACAATTTCATAACATCTACTTATGTGTCTTAGAGATGTTGTTAATAGTCTCATGCACCATAAAAGATAGATATGGTATGACTGGGGATGTTAGGTGGAGGTGAAGTATCATCCACCCATTTAGGATATGGTTCCTCAATGGTTGTACTAGTGTGTATCACCCTTCCATGGATTCCATTTGATTATATAGGGACTACATGATATTAAGTAATTCTAGGGAACTTCCTTGTAAGCCTCCTCACATAAATAGGTAGTGGTCAAGGGTTGATGAGATGGTTCCTCTATTACCTCCCACTGGTTCCCAATTTTTCCTATGATTTAGTCATTCCCCTGATGAGGAATATGTTTTCAACACAACGAAGGGAAGTCATGAGGATTTTAAAATTCCACCTTTATTTAGACTTTATCTCTAGATCCATAGCCAATATGATTCTAAAATACTTCTATTATAGGGTATTACCTACAGGGTGGATAGTATTCATCTCTACCAATACACGTTATCCAATGGGAAAATTTCCCCTGAGTATCTCCTACTTGAGTCACTGGAGAGCTCATATTTCAGTTTCATATTTTTTTCAACTGCTCCCCAGGGAAGGAAGTTCAGTTATTCTGGGAAGTGATCAGAATGTAGCTATACCTATAATTTTTCATACGAAGCAATCCACCAAGGAGGTGGAAAATCATTATTTGGTGGTGCAAAATTTTCAATCCTTCTCTGGTTCTAGGTGCACACAACCACATTTGGTGAGTCCAGTTCATCCTCCTCTTATGGTATATTTTTGATGGTGTGGCCCTCTATATTTACGTATTAATCAATTTATTCCTCGTCAAAAGTGTCAACATTAAAATATGCATATTATTTAGTGGTTGTTGTCCCATTACTTTCGAAGAAACAAGATGATAATTCACTACTTTCCATGGGGGCATTATTTGAACCCCTTCCATATTGGGTTGTTTTTTCATCTAACCCATGATTGGTTAGATCACCATTTTTATATACTGCTCACATATTGGTCTGTGAATAGTGACTTTGAGGGAGTTTCTTATTATGATTGTCGAGTGGGCCCAAACAAACATAGGTTTGTCTTGCTATGAGAAAAACAGGTGGGATGCTGACTGTTGATTTTTCCCTCCCGACCTAGAGTATACCTATTCTTTTGATGGTGATATTGATGATGGAAATTCCCCTAGCTTTGTGGAGTGGTGGTCATTATGGGTCACAATTGGCACGGATTGGTCTTATTATTAAGGATCCAATGACACTAGATAGAGACATGAAAATTCTTGGGATAAACAAGAAGAAATAAACGAAACCAACACAGTGTGTTGGGGTGATCTATAATCCCAACTAATTCTTCTAGAAACCTCTTAGGGTATGATGAACTTGTAGATGGTGATTGAGATATAAATTTACCCTGCCCAACGAGCTAGGGTTTTCTTGTAGCTACCAAGGATATGGATTACATCCTCTTATTAACTGAAGATCTGATGGGCGGATGTGATGATATATATTCTCATGGAATAGAGGGTGTATCCATTATATGATCAATACTAATGAATATTTTGTTACAAAACATTTAATGATTTTTTTATAGGATTGCATGGGAGATGGCTGTGATGGAAGCCCATGATGAGAGTTACTTTTTTACTAGAAGTTGTTTAGAAGATCTCAACATCATTCTCCATTTCCAAAATGTGTTCTCATTACATAGAGGGTAATATTCTAATGACCTATTGGCTATCCTCTCCCTATGTTCATGATGTGTGGGAATTGTTGAGGATGTGGAATGTAAAGACCCATAAATTTCAAGGAATTTTTTTTCATAAATTCTTCATGATTTTACGAGTACGCAGTTTCTGACGGCACCTGTTTCTAAGGCCTAGTGTGCCCAGAATCAATTTTCGAGGTTTAGCACTGGTACGTTCAGTGAATGAACAAGAAAATTTTCTATCTTCTGAACCGGTTATCAGAATTGAAATCTGAGGGAACCGATGGAACCACAGCGCCGGTAATTTCTTAAGAGGACTTCTACCTTAGATGCATTTGCATGGGATAAGGACTTTAATTTTGTGTTTTAAATAAGAATTGAATAAAAATTGTAGAGAAATTTCTATTCTTTATCTTAAGTGGTTATATACTACATGGGGTAGTTATGATGGGACCCACAAACTCTTAACTACCCAAGTTAGGATAATTGTGAGGTGGGCCCCACATGAGCCCCAACCATTTACATTTTCTAATCTCCTTAAACCTCCCTTAAAACCCCTTGTATTTAATTGGGTAACTCCTCCTCTCCCACTCATCCAATTTAATTCATGCCAACACAAATTAATTTAATTAATTGAACCTCATAAATTAATTTAATTAAGTATTTGAATTTGTATTTTTGAATTCATGGCATGTTTTAATAAAATAAGGAGGTGCCTTGTTTTATTTTTTGGTTGGCTTGTTGTGTTGAGAATCAGAGGAGAGAGCTCTAGTTTCTTTTGAAGAACTTTGTCTTCAACGAAGAACGCCAACTCTCTGATGAAGAACATTGATTCAGCAGCCCTCATTTCATTATCCTCTTCTTCATCCGCGATAAGGGAGGAGACACCGACGACGATGGAAACAACGCCATCGTCCACAGTGCTTGGAAACCACGAACTTCTTTCGACGTTGGGGTTATGTTCAATTTTAATGAATTAAAATTGTTCTTTGTTTTGTCGTTGAGCATTCTTGTTTACTTTGGCCACATAATTTCGTCATAACGGGAGGAGATTGGACCACAAAAACATGGATGATCCTCTTCCACTTTTTATTATTGATCATCGTTGACGTTTGAGGCGAAGGCGGAATGGTGTCGTTGCACCGCACTGGGACGAAGAGAACCATGACCGGAGTGGACCGCGGCGATGGTGCATAGCGCCATCGCGTGCGTGTCGGTGAGTCCGAAGGGACCGTGGCCAGAGTGGGCCATAGTGGGGGTGTGTGGTGCCGTCGCACCGGGATGGAGAAGCTGATGAAGGCCGCGGCCGGAGCGGGCCGCGTCGGAGGAGCACAACGTCATCGTGCCTCACCGGTCGAACGAGAGTCGTGACCTTAGGCCACGGAGGTCCACCAGGGGGCAGCCGGCTGGGCCAGCCGCTGGTAACTCCAAGAGGTGGGACCCTGAAGGGCCCCGCAGCGGCTCATCCGGCTATCCATAAAGGCTGTCTGTTTTCCCGAAAACTGGGGGGTCGTAACCCCCGGACCAAATTTTAGGCAGACCCCACAGGGTCCGCCATTTCCAGAAGCAAGCGGTGCGCCCCTTGGGCACCACTTATCCAGCGCCGAGCTGCGACCAGCTTCCAAGTCGTGCCGTGCAAGTCGGACCAGACCCGGACCCAGTTCGGGCCGACCCAGGGGTATTGGGCCGGGTCAGACCGGGCCCAAACCCCCTATTTTCATACCAGGTTCGTTCAAACGCCCATATCATAGGCTATAGACCTCAGATCAATGCACCATCTGTTTCGTAGGGATACTTGTATCGAGACGGTCATTTCCATATATTATGCTTGAGGTTTCGGCAATGTTTGGGAATGGCTGAGTTGGTTCAAACCCGAAACCAACCGGGCCCTTGGAGCGAAAACACTTATAACTTAAGGAACGGACGTCCGAAAGACGTGCCATCAATTTCGATGAATTCCTCATAGTGAGATGCTTTTTTGGGATTAATATAATCAAGTTTTGAAAACTTCTGGAGTATGGTCGGGTTGGTTTAGCTTAAAAACCAACCGAGATCCTAGGACAGAAAAGCCAATAACTCTCAGACCGGGCATCCAATTGATGCGCCGTCTGTCGCGTTGAGTTCCTATTGACGAGACAGAACATTTTGATACATCAAATATAGACTTAGTGATAGTTTATGTATCATCTACCTTGATTCATGGAGTGGACCCTCCCATAATTGAGCGTGTTGTGTGCGGGAACCCTAGAGCTGGCTGCAACTTTGACGACGATGACTGTATTTGGACCTCCGTGGGTTCAGTAGCGATGATGACTGTAATTGGATCCTACGTGGGTTCAGTAGTGATGGTTACTATACTTGGATACTCTGTGGGTTTGGTAGTGATAATGACTGTACTAGGATTCTACGTGGGTTTTGTAGTGATGGTTACTGTACTTGGATCCTACGTGGGTTCGGCAGCGACGACTTCTGTACATGGATCCGATATGGGTTCGGTAGAGGAGATGATTCAGGGGCTA
Source organism: Viscum album (assembly GCA_963277665.1). NCBI lineage: Eukaryota > Viridiplantae > Streptophyta > Magnoliopsida > Santalales > Viscaceae > Viscum > Viscum album. The sequence continues at coordinate 444,920,775 of OY728157.1, read as the reverse complement.
CAACTATCATATCCACCCCTCTTTGTAAATAGTATACCTGTTTGAGATGAGTCTTTATCTTCAACCATTACCATCTATATGATTGACTTGTTTCCTATGTGTACTGGGTTGTGCTTTCCTATGTGGACTGGGTTGTACTTGGGCTTGGGAGTTGGAGCCGAACTGGAATCGATGATTTTGGTATATGTATGGTCATATACCTAAGTAGAGTTGATTTACATTTTGTGTTTGTATCTTCCTTTGTGGTTTATACTTCGTGGATTATGGGAGGCCTTCTGGGGTCTCGGGGTCCCTACTGAGTATTGTATACTCACCCCTGCATGGGTTATTCCCGCACTACATTGTGTTTGTTGCAGACGACATAAAACGCTGATCGTAGTTGAGGATTGTGATGCATGATGGTATCCAGTGGAGGACTATCAGGCGGGACGTACACGGTGTGGACAGACGGATTCGAGGAGTAGAGGAGACCATCTGAACCAACCCTTCGGGTGGGGTATCTCGAGGACGACTTGGTGGTTGGTACTTTACTTTTAAGCTGCTATAATTTCGTTTCTCAGTTGTACTATACTTTCAGTTGGGTTTGTATACTGGCCCATTTACTTTCCCGCACTTACTTTTGTACTCAGTTTACTTAGTGTTTACTTCAGCTTGCATATTCTGTGGTGTTTGTTTTATTATATAAACGAAATTCCTTCTCTTTTATCGGGATTTACACCTTTGGTGCTAGTTTCCAACCCTTGGAATATGGGAGGTGGGAATGGGGTAGTCACGGCACGGGCCCCGAGGATAGGTCATGAAAAATTGGTATCAAAGGAGTTGGTTCTACCGCAGAAGTTAGGACTCTGACAATTTTTTCTCTATAGAGAAATAATGTTTAGAGTATTGAGTGTGGTTATCAGTCTAGGGATTCTAGTGTTGGTGCGGCGGCCGATGTATCCATACATCAGGACCCTGAATTCTGATTTCCGACTCAGTGCATTTAAACATTGATTGCATGTGTGTTTCAAAAGTTTTTTTTGTGATTACTTTGTGTCAGCTCCCTAGGTATATTGCATTAACTGTGGTGCACCTGTTTCTTTTCAGGATGGCCCCACGATGGTAGACATCTAGGGTTCCAAGCTTTGTATGAGATGGAATCCCACCTAGAAATGAGGCCTCAGTGTAGGGCCCCATTACCGTAGAGGTACCGGTGGCACCTCTACCCACTGAGCCACCGATGCCACCAGCCCCAGTAGCTGAGAGTGCACATCGCCTGAGTTCACTGCTTGAGTTTCAAGGTCAGAGGCCACCTAGGTTCCACGGAGATAAGGACCATCATGCAGCCGAGGATTGGCTGGAGGCTATCATCTGAGTCTTCAGATTAGTAGATACACCAGCTGACCTCATGGTGATCCTTGCGGTGAGTCTCATGCAAGCAGTAGCAGGTAGATGGTGGAGCCTGATGATCCAAGTTCACGAAGAGGCATCTCTACTTGGGATGGACCTTGAGATCCTCTTTCACTCAGAGTTCATTCTAGTCACCCTCCATTTGGTGTGCATTCAAGATTTACTACAGATACAGTAGGGCAACATGACAGTATCTAGTACACGGTGAGATTTACCGACCTCTCACGCTAGTCCACGGACATGGTATGGGTGAAATTCTTCCGGTCTTGGACCTTCAAGAATGGACTGAGGAATGAGATCAGGGTTTCGATGATCTTCCTCAGTATTCCAACACAGGAAGGAGTACTCGAGCAATCCCTTCATGTGGAGATCTTTCTTGCTGATCCTACACCATCATCGAGACCTACCGTAGGGCAACACGTAGCGGAGACTTCTGTAGCCAGTAGTAGAAAGATGTCGTTGAGGTCCAAGAAGACTAGACCATCAGGTGGGAAACCTCAGAATACTGGTTCGGAGGTGTGGGGGACACAGAGCAGAGTCAGTCATATTAGAGGTAGAAAGTGTTATGCATGGGGCGGGCAGGGCCACATGGCTCGTGACTGCCCGACCCGCCATGCATAGGAGCAGCAGATGGTTGAGGGACCACCCAAGAAGAGGAAGAGGTTCGACCGTGACAGTCCGTAGGGAGAAAGCGGACGAGGTATAGGAGCTGACCGATCAGCAGGTGGTGGAAGACGCATCGGGGCTCTACTGCCACCACAACCAGGAGGTCCACCCCGACCACAGGATGTGGGCAGATAGGGAAAGGCATAGCATCAGGCAGTGGAGGCCTACGACCACGGCACACCTGAGATGATTCTAGGTTTTATATGTGTCCACTCCACCCTTTTTTCAGTTCTTATATACACAAGAGTCAGTCATTCTTTCATTTCCTATGCCCTTGTTCGGGTATCGGAGATTCCGACGGAGCCGTTGGCTCAATCCTTATGGCTAGAGACTGCTACGGGAGTATACTCGATGATTACGCACTGGTTCCGGAAGTGTGAGCTTACTCTATGAGGTGAGAGATTTGGTTAGGATCTTCTTATAGTGGCGTCAAGGTCGTACGACGTCATCTTGGGCATGGATTGGTTATCTGCAATTCATGCTCAGATCGACAGTATTAGGCGCAAGGTGTGCTGGGTCCTCACCAATGGGAGAAGGTTCACCTTCACCGTTGAAAAGGGAGCCTTTCCAATGCATGATGGACTCATGAAGAGGAGAGGACAGCCGATCACCCATCAGTTGTCTAGTTTCTTCCTCGGAGCAGTTTATGTGCGGAGTCCAAGTTTTCCTATTATGGTGGATCAATACGCGGACGTTTTTCCTGACGATGTTCCAGGACTACCTCCTCGCAGAGAGTTAGAATTCTATATTGAAATGTACCTCGAGACGACAACGATATCAACTCTAGCATATCAGATGGATCCCGCTAAGCTTCGAGAGCTACGGGTACAGCTGGAGGACTTGCAAGGCAAGCGATTCATCCGACCCAGTGATTCACCCCGAGCTTCCCCGATTTTGTTTTCCAAGAAGGCGGACAAGAGCTTGAAGCTGTGTGTTAACTACCGTCTCCTAAACCAAGTGACCATGAAGAAAATGTATCCACTACCAAGGATAGATGATCTCTTCGATCATATCAATGGAGCATAATGGTTCTCGAAGATAGACCTCAGGTCATTCTATCATTAGCTCAGAGTTCGAGATGATGATGTGCAGAAGAAGGCCTTCAGGTGTCGGTATAGCCACTATGAGTTCATGTTTATGCCTTTAGGAATAACCAACACTCTAACAGTGTTCATGAGTCTCATGAACAGGATCCTCCAGACTTACCTCGATCGATTTTTCATATTCTTTATCGACGACAGACTGATTTACTCGACTACTAGGGAGGAGCATGCCTACCACTTGCTGGTTGTACTGGACAGACTCCGAGTGCACCAGCTTTATGGTAAGCTCTCGAAGTTTCATTTCTAGATTCGAGATGGCCACTTCTTGGGGCTCTCCATCTCTGAGGTGGGAGTAGTGGTGGTTCCTGTGAAGATCGATGCGGTACTAGCTTGGGAGACACCCACAAGCGTGACGGAGGTGCAGAGTTTCCTAGGTCTGGCTGGGTACTATCGGAGATTTGTGCCAAAATTTTCTAGAGTTGCAGCACTGCTTTCAGCTTTGAAGAAGAACTAGAAACCCATCATGTGGTCAGATAGATGTCAGCAGAGCTTCCAGGAGTTGAGACAGAGATTGTCCAGTGCACCTATCATGAGGTTACTGGAATAGGGAGTAGGGTACGTAGTTTTCTATGATCCATCTGGGACCAGACTCGGGTGTGTCCTAATGCAGGAGCGGGAAGTGATTTCTTATGCTTCACGATAGTTGAGACAGCATGATCAGATCTATGCTACCCATGAACTAGAGTTAGCAGTAGTGGTATTCTCCTTGAAGATGTGGCGACACTATCTGATGGGCGAGAAATTTACAGTCTACTCTGACCACCAGAGTCTTAGGTACATCTTATCGTAGAAGGACCTGAACCTGTGGTAGTGGCGATGGCTCAAGTTCCTCCAGGACTATGACTTTTACATAGTCTTTACTTCTGGGATGTGGAACGTAGTAGCTGATGCTCTCAACAAGAGGTCAGGCATTCATCTACATATAGAGGTGACAAAGCAGTTAGCCACTTTGCAGATAACATTTGTGGATAGAGATGGGGAAGCCTTTCTATAGTAGATCATAGTCACTCCTCCAATAATTCAGTGGGTCAGGGAGGCACAATGAGGGGACGTTTACTGGTGACATGCTACATGCACAGATATCCAGAGGATAAGCACCTGATGGATTTTATATAGTAGGAGATAACACCATCCTTTTTAGAAGACATACCATGGTACAAGTTTCATTACACAATGAGGTGTTGAGAGAGTTCAACACTTCCCCATTGGTGGTACATACAGGAGTAGCGAAGATGTACAAGGATATTAGACGATATCACTGGTGGTCGTGTATGAAGAAGGTTGTAGAAGAGTTTGTTTCACAATGCCTCACCTTCCAGAAGGTGAAGGCGGGGCACCATATACCATCAGGATTGGTACAAAACTTAGAGGTACCATAGTAGAAGTGGGATGAGATATCTATGGATTTCGGGATGGGTCATCCACGTACTTCTAGAAGACATGACTCCATCTGGGTGATTATCAACTGACTCACCAAGTTGCCCCACCTCCTACCTATCAGAGAGCAGGGCTCAGTGGAGAGCTTGGGACGCCTCTATGTTCAAGAGATCGTACTGCTTCATGGTGTGTCATTATCTATCGTCTTTGATCGAGATGCCCACTTTATATCAAGACATTGGAAGGGGTTACAGGTGGCATTTGGGATGCAGATACACCTGAGCACCGCCTTTCACCCTCAGACAGATCGTTAGATGGAGAGGACCATTCAGACTCTCGAGGATATGCTATGTGCATGTGTCCTCGACTTTGGTCGTAGTTGGGAGGATCACCTACCTTTGGTGGAGTTTACATACAGTAACAGCTTCCACTCCACCATCAGGATGGAACCATACGATGCACTGTATGGCCAACCTTGCAGATCACCTCTGTGCTGGACGGACCTAGTGGAGTCAGCACTTGTAGGACCAGAGATAGTCCAGGCCCTGATAGAGAAAGTTCAGATCATCCAGGAGTGGATGAGGACAGCACAGAGCCGACATAAGTCATATGATGACAGGAGGGGGAGGCCACTGGAGTTTGAGGATGTCGACCACGTTTTCTTACGGGTCTCACCTCGACGTGGAATACAGAGATTTGGTTGGGGCGAAAAGTTATCTCCATGCTTCATCGGACCATTCCAGTTTCTCAGCAGGATAGGCGAGGTGGATTATCACCTGGCTCTTCCACCTCAGTAGCACCGGGTGCACAATGTCTTCCACGTTTCTTAGCAGAGGAGATACGTGCATGACCCGACACATATCATTGATCATGAGGAGATGGACATCGATGACATGGTGACATTTATGGAAGTCCTGGTGGAGATCGAGGATCGACAAGAGTGGGTCCTACATGGACGGTCGATTTCTATAGTGCACATCAGGTGGCAGCACGAGAACCTCCAGGAGAACACATTGGAGTGGGAGGCTCAGATGCGTGCACAGTACCCTCATTTGTTTCCCTAGTTTATGATGTAGCTTTATGGGGAAGTAAATCCCTGAGGTGGAAGTAATGTAAAAACCAGTAAATTTAAATTAATTTGTTTTCAAAAATTCTTTGGGATTTCACAAGTATGTAGTTTTTTACGGCACCTGATTCTGAGGCCCGGTGTGCCCGGAATCAATTTTCAAAGTTTAGCTCGGGTACCTACAGTGAACGAACGAGCAGGTTTTTCTATCTTTTGTATCGATGCTCGGAATTGAAATCTGAGGGCACTGATGGAACTGCAATGCTGGTAATTGCTTAAGATGACTTTTACCATAGATGAATTTTCATGGGAGAAGGAGTTTAATTTTGTAGTTTAAATAAAAATTGAATAAATATTCTAGAATAGTTTCTATTCATTATCTTAAGTGGTTATATCCTACATGGGGTAGCTAGGATGGGACCCACAAACTCCTAACTACCCATGTGAGGATAATAGTGAGGTGGTGCCCACACATTCCCCAACCATTCACATTCCCTAAACCCCTTAAACCTCCCATTAAACATCATGTATTTAATTGGGTAACTCCTCCTCTCCCCACTCTCCCAATTTAATTCATGCCAACACACATTAAATTAATTAATTGAACCTCATCAATTAATTGAAATAGTTTTTTGAATTATTAATTTTGAATACATGGAATGTTTTAATAAAATAAGTAGGAGCCTTATTTTATTTGTTGGTTGGCTTGTTGTGTTGAGAATGGGACGAGAGAGCTCTAGTTTATTTTGGAGAACTTTGTCTTCAATGAAGAATGCCAACTCTCCGACAAAGAACGTTGATTCAGCGGCCCAAGTTTCTTCATCCTCTTCTACCTCTGCGATAAGGGAGGAGACACCGACGACGACGGAAAAAATTCCATCATCTGCGGTGCTTGGAAACTGAGAACTTCTTTCGAGGTAGGGGTTAAGTTCAATTTTAATGAATTAAAATTGTGCATTGTTTTGTCGTTGAGAATTCTCGTTTATTTTGGCCACTTGATATCATCATAACAGGAGGAGATCTGACCACACAAACACGGCCGATCCTCCTACCCTTTTAATTATTGATCATCATTGAAGTTTGAGGCGAAGGCGGCACAGTTTCGCTGCACCGCGCGGGGACAAAGAGAACTGCGGTCGGAGCGGACGACATCGGTGGTGCACGGCGCTGTCATGTCGTCCTAGTGAGGCCGAAGGGACCGCAGAAAGAGCGGGTTGCGGCGGTCTTGCGCAGCACCGTCGCACCACGCTAGAGAAGCCGAGGAACGCTGTAACCAGAGCAGGCCACGATGGAGGAGCACATTGCCGCCACGCCATGCCTGTGGAAAAAGAGTGGCGGCCTTAGGCCGCGGCGGTCTAGCAGGGGGCGGTCGGTTGTGCCGGTCTTCGGCGACTCCAGGAGACTGGACCTTGAAGGGTCCGGTGGCGGCTCAGCCGGCCATCCGTAAAGGCCGACCGTTTTCCAGAAAACCAGGGGGTTGTAACCCCCCCTCCCAACCAGTTTTTAGGGCGGACCCCACAAGGCTCACTGTTTCGAGAAGCAAGGAGCACACCCCTTGTGCCCCGCTCGGCCAACGCCGAGCCGCGGCCGGATTCTAAGCCGGGCCACATGCCACCGATTCAGGCCGCACCTAGCTGGGCCAGGTTGTGCCAGCTGGGCCAGGACATGCCCAATCGGGCTGGACCTAGACCCAGGTCGGGTCGACCCGGTTCGGGCCGATCCGGGGGGTATTGGGTCGGGTCGGACCGGACCCAAAGCCCCTATTTTCAGACCTGGTTCGTTCAAACACCCACATCTTGGGCTACAGACCTCCAATCGACACACCATCAGTTTCATATAGATTTTTGGACTAAGACGGTCGCTTCAGTATATTACACTTCAGTTTTCGGCGATGTTTGGGTATGGCCGGGTTGGTTCGAACCCGAACCAACTAGGCCCTTCGAGCGGAAACGCTTATAACTTAAGGACCGTACATCCGAAAGATGTGACATAAATTTCATTGAATTCCTCTTAGTGGGGCTTTTCTTTTAGCTTACTCCACTCATGTTTTGGATGTAGCTAGAGTACGGTCAGGTTGGTTAGCATAAAAACCAACTGGCCCCCTGGGACGAAAAAGATAATAACTCTCAGACCATTCGTCTGATTGATGCACCATCTATCAAGTTGAATTCCTATTGATGAGACTGATAATTGTGATACATCAACACTAGACATAGTGATAGTTGATGTGTCAACCCCCTTGTCTTGTGGAGTGGACCCTCACAGAATCGAGCTTGCTGTGTGTGGGAACGCTAGAGGTGGCTGCAACTGTGACGACGATGACTGTACTAGGATCCACTGTGGGATCGGCAGCAATGAAGACTGTACATGGAGCCTACATGGGTTCAGCAGTGATGATTATTTTACTTGTATCCTATGTGGGTTCGGTAGTGATAACTTTTGTTCTTGGATCCAACGTGGATTCAGCAGAGGAGATGATTTAGAGGCTACATCTATCATATCCACCCCTCTTCATGAATAGTATACCTATGTGAGCTGAGTCTTGATCTTCAATAATTATCATCGATATTATTGACTTGAATTCCTGTGTGGACTGGTTTGTGCTTTCCATTGTGGAATGGGTTGTACTTGGGCTCGGGAGTTGTAGCTGAACTAAAATAGATGACTTAGGTATATGTATGGGAATATACCTAAGTAAAGTTGATTGATACTTCGTTTTTGTATCTTCCATTGTGGTTTATCCTTCATGGATTCTAGGAGTCCTTAGGGGGTCTCGAGGTCCCTACTGAGTATCGTATACTCACCCTTGCACGGGTTATGCCCGCACTACGTTGTGCTGGTTGTAGACGACGGACAGCGCTGATCATAGTTGAGGCTTGTGGTGCGGGATGGTATCCGTTGGAGGACTATCAGGCGGGACGTACATGGTGAGGATGGACGGATTAGAGGATCAGAGGATACCATATGTACCCACCCTTCATGTGGGTTATCCGGAGGACGACTTGGTGGTTGTGGCTTTAATTTTCAGCTGTTGTACTTTCTTTTTTCATTTGTACTGTACTTTCTTTTAGGTTTTTATACTCACCCGTTTATTTTGCAGCACTTACTTTTGTACTCAGTTTACTTAGTGTTTACTGCATCTTGCATACTCTGTGGTGTTTCTTTTCCTTATATAAAGGTATTTACTTCCCTTTTATTGGGATTTAAGCATTTTTTGCTAGTCACCAGCCCATGGCCTATGGAAGGCGGACTTGGGGTAGCCACGGAACGGGCCCCGAAGACGGGTTGTGACATGTAAATCCATTGTATTGACCAACTAGCCCAAGAATTACTCTGTCCCATCATTTCACAAGAGGATAAAACATTATAGGACACTGAATACGAGGGCTTCAATTGTTCCCAGGGTGTGGAAATGTTTAATGCTCCATACTATCCCCATCCTTGAATATAGATACATTAAGTAGCTTCAAGGATCAGCGACCAAAGTGTCATGATTCAATGGTGGAAACAAGATATAGATTTGAACTATGATTTTCTAGTTTTGGATCCCTGACCATCGATATATCAGCTAGGTCTAGTATAAAACATATCATATTTATTTAATAAATTTTAATCTTGTATCCTAGAGAAGGGAAATAACTATTCTTTAGTCACTGATGAGCACTCCACTTATTTTTTCATAGATAAGGAATGTTCTCCACTTTTAGATTATCTGAGTTCTCAATTATAGAAGTATTTAGGGGATATAAAATTATGTGGATGCTTTTTCAATATAATTATATCAAAATTTCAATGTTATCCTCCCCCTCATCTTATGTACATGCATCTATCTGGTTATCCCATAAAAGATGGCTTTGATTGTCACCTACTAACAAGAGTGAAGTGCTTCTGGAGTTTGAGGGCGAACCATATGCAGTTCACCCCGATGTTTCGAGAACCTCTCTGTATAAAGGTGTTAGAGTGTTGAACACATCTTTGTGTGTTGGTTTTTGGAAAAGGGAAGGATTTCCTTATCCATGGATGATATCACCTTTTGGAGGTTTAACTTTGTGGATTTCAATGGTATAGTCCATGTGATCCATCTCCACAATAAAACTGGGAGGAATATCATGTTATTGATTGTATTCTACTTACACTTCGATATAATAGTCTAAATTTCCTCGTGGTGCTGATAATGTGTCTCGAACAACCTCATGGACACTAGAATTAAGCCGATTAAGAAAATGGGTAATGTCTTACGTCAGGGTAAGAATATGTTTGCCTGCCTTTTGGGATTGTGTAGAGATGTAATCTTGTTGTATAACGGTTTCTAAAAAATTTATATAACCATATGGTGATGTCAGAATACATGACCACTATAGAGAATATGTTGGAATATGCCTAAAATCATTCTCTATATTGATAGAAATTTATACATGTCATAAGGCATGTGCCATTATGACTTTGTGAGCCTTATTCAAGATGGGATTATGATCCTAATCATGAATTGTTGGGATATATTGTGGTTCATTCTCAGAAAAAGTATGATCCCTCAATGAGGCATGTTCTACTCTCACCTACTATGCTCTAGTTAGAACAAAAATATGATCATAGAAAAATATATCTTCCCCACCAGAATATGCTGACAAACCTCTTAAATGGGAGAAGAAATATAAACATCATTCTATATTTATTTCGAATGATGCTACTGTAGTCAGTCATCCGTGGAAGATGGATTATTTTCATTGATTCAGTGATTTGTTAGAATAATCCAGGCAGATTCACTGATAGGAATAAGAGCATATCTTAAGGCTTGTTCCATTCTTCCTTGGTCAGCCCCATCCAGAACGTGGACATATTCCCGATCATCCTTTTTTATAGTATGTTTCTAGAATTATATGATAGGAATATGAGCCTATCACGATGTTGGTTCCCCTCTCATGTGGTGAGCCCCATCTAGAACAATGAGAAGATCCTGATCCTTGGCCTTTGGACTATACCACTGGACCATTTCGATAGGCATGTGCACCTGTCCCGAGGCATGTTGCACTATCACCTGGTGAGCCCCAATAAGAATTGAAGTATTATCCTATATTTATGTATCTTCCTTTACTAAAATATTCCAAACATCTTCCAGGATGGGAGAAAGAGTGTGTTCTTTCTCCGGTATAACCACTTGTTTTTGATAATCAAAGTGTTGACTTTCCTGGTAGCAGAGATAGAAGTATGTGCATGTCCATTTATCTAAAACAGTGCTGAAATATTCTGGAAGATTTCTTTAGTTGTTTCTAATATATAATTTCATTTTAGAAAAGTGTGTCCAGGTACATATGCCTATAAAAATTCTATCTTCATTATACATGGGTAGATTTCTTTGATTAAAGTGTGCATATGTGAAAAAAAAATTCCTTATTATTCAATAATAATATGTTGAAGGGATTCATGAATGGGTGTATGGATATGAAACTCTCTCATTCCAACTATGGGAATATTTTCATATAAATGTTCCAAGACATAAGGGATATGATCTTACTTATTGGTTACTACAAAAATATGCTGGTAGACATTGTCAATAGGAGTGGGAATATGATCCCTCTCATAGGCATCAAGTGTTTTCCTCCTTCAATGATCCATAGTTTTTACACATGAATGGATATCATAAGTTACATTATTTCATGTGATACCCTCTGTAGGTTACTGGTGGGTACCTATGAGAGGGTGATTGAAACAATAGTTGACAATTTACCATCATAGATGAACCTGAACCAAAAGGAATTTGTATTTGGCCACCCTGATCTACCATCATTAATGACTAAATGATTTAGTTATCATTATATAGGGATACACTCCCAACGAGGTAGATTTTAGTGATGACAGATACTAGCATAATAGTAGCCTTCCTAGGGTGATGGTGACTCACCATATACCATTCCTAGAGGACCTCACAAGCATCTTCCATAGTCTGTATTGTAGAATGTTATTGGTAATCCCATACCATCATATTTTCCATCTAACATTTGAGTTTTATATCAGGTGATGTCATTTTATGTCATTTGGGGTCGTAGTCGTAGATTATTTACTGAAGAAAACTCCAGATGATGAAGAAATTATCTCTGGTCGGGAAGCTATCGATGTGAGAAGTATCTTCCATATCACATACCATAAGGAAATTTTTTACCAATTAGTGAAATATCATAAGCATTATGTGCTCAATCAGATATGTTTGGTTAGCACAATTTTATTCTATTATTAATCTATCCTTTCTAATTGGATGGGATTTTAAACATGATGATGGACTTACTGGAACATCTCTTGTAGAAGATTATATGTTACATCTTGCGGGTTTTAATTATTTGTTTTTATAGGGTGTGAAAAACAAATTAGTCCAACTCCCGATTATTCTATCATTTATGTGATTCAAAAAATATTTTCCATCATCATTTACATATGGTAGAAAAAACCGAATGATCTTATGTATAATAAAACATCATTTTTTTAGAGATTCTTGAAGTGTTCACATTTCTTGTTTCATCATGATTCAAGGCAAGGATGGGATCTACATGACAGGTTTAATATGAGGTTGTGTGTTGTGCACAATCATGAACATCGAGCTACCATTTTAACTCTTACAAGAAATTCCATGTGGTTATCTCATCAGTATCTCAGTATAGACCTTGTTTCCAAAGGTAGGAGATCACCTAGGATTTCACGTCCAATGGAACATGGGTAGTCTCATCGGTCAAAAAGGATTGGAGTTCAGGATCATCACACCATTTTGTGGGAAATTGATTCCAACATTGGGACTCTCTTGTAGATTTAATATATGTTCATGAACCTATTCCTAATACTGATACAAGACCAATTACCCTAAAAAATTACTATATGATGAATCTAATTTTTGTGTAAAATAATGTGGTCGCTTTCATGAATCCTTCCCTATGTATCTGAGGTTATCCATATCTTTTCAGTAATTGGGGGATACTTATTTTCTATATTTATAGAACCAAGTGCTTCAGAATGATCTTCCATACAAGAAGGTGATTAATATTCTTTATAGGGGATTGATCTTTTGGGAGGAATATTATGTATTCATCTTATTTCATCAATGAAACGCCAAAATTTTCATTGGACCAGTGTCCTTTAACTCAATGTGGAATGGAATTATATGGGATGTAATTTTATGGGTTCTCAAGGACATCACGTATTCAAGATCGATCCTTGTAGGGATAATCAGAATTACTATAGTAAAAATTATCAAGGATTATACACTATGTTTTCCCCTATGGTTATAGAGACTCATGGAGCAGATAACATGATTATTGCAGCTCCCTAATCTCACATGATATGCTCTGTGTTGTAATTGAGGGATGAAAAAATGATCATTTTTATTTCTTTTGATGTAGGATTTATATGTTGGGACAACCATGAGATGATATATTATAGAATTCGAGTATCAAGAAGGGATCCTACGTATCCTGGTTATGTAAGTAATCAGATTCATCAAAGTTCATTTTATTTCATTGTCCATTGGTGGATCAAGTAGAGTGATCAGCTCATGGGAATGATCATGTATCGATGGCTGAGATGTTAGATCCACAAAATTACTAACTATAAAAGGGATGTTTATTTCATCATAGGCCTTAGGATGGAAACCAGCATATCTAGGTTCTTACTGGAATCAAAGTTCTTGTAGATCCATATATCTCTCAATCCACTAAGGGATGATGTTGGATAATCATCCATTAGTAATGATTGGGTCTGGATGGTTTAAATGTGAGAGACATGAGTATTACATCAAAAAGGATATTTATTTAAGATCAAGCCTTATGAATTCATCCTACGTATCCTGGTAATTAATAGAATCTGATAAATTATTTTTCATTTTTTACACATTGAGTATCCCGTTCCTTTATAGAGGTTTATAGTGAAGATGTTATGACCATTTCAACTACCTAATCCCACATGATCCAATATAATTATGAGAATCATGGGATATCAAGTAATCAGTGACATTTATTTGAATATGGAATCAAAATGCTGGGATCACCCTTGGAGATCAATATATATCTCAATCCTCCGAGATAGGTGTCCTATGTATCCTGAATATGGAAAGAATTATAATCAATATAGTTCTGTTTATCGGTTCTTACACAGTAAGGCTACCTTATCATTTGGGACATATCATGTAATGTCGCTGATCGGGGATCAACTATTTGCCTACCTGACATGCATTGTTTTTCAGATTGTCCTAATATATTAGATACTATATTCTTGGAATATATGAATACAACTAAATGATCCAGTTGGTCTTTCTAATGGACTTTTCATAGCATTTGTGGCATATCCACTGGTTGTCTCATGATCAAATCTGACTTGACTATAGGGAATCACCAGATCTAGGTTGTATATCCTGGAAGCCTTAGCATGACATGGTTAGATTATATAGAGGGTTTAACAAGATATAGCTAAAATTCAATTGTTTCATTTGTATGAGTTTACTTGATCCGTATGGAGGGTTTCATGAGGGTCATTACAACATGTCTTTAAGGGTGTCATATGTCTTGGATAACATCTCTAGGTGGCATCACAAGACCTAATCAACATGTCTATAGGGAATCATGAGTCTTCGATTACATTCCCAAAGGGTATCGTGATTGCTTATTTGACATTCCTAGATTAAACCACATAACATGGATGAAAAAAGATATCTCTATTATATAAGTCAGGAGATGTATTTGAAGGACGTTTTGAGACATGGTTAATAGGCCATGAGGTTTTTGTGAGACTAATGTTGTGTAACCAGGTGGACCCAGTGGCTTGGTATGACATGTCTGGATGATTTATCATGACCCAAATAGCTTGTTGAATGAGCATCGGAATATCTGAGTGACATGTCTTGGTGTTATCACATGTTAGGGATGTATCTTGTGAAGTGAATGAGGGCTGATGACAATGTTATTTGCTTAAAGATTCTAATTTTATTCTTTGTTCTAACCCTTATAATTTGAAAGCCTATGGTTTATTCAGTTTTAGTTTTTTCAGTTTCGTGTGATCTAGAATATGTGTCTTATCTTCTTCACATTTCATTATATAATTAATTTACATGATCTATGAATGATCAGGCGAAGTGCCTCATGCATGGCATATGGTCACTCTATTTTTTATGCTTGGTTGGGGGATTTATAGGACTCATCACTCCAAATTATCCACTTGTTTACATGACATATCTGGAATAAATCCAAGCTGGAGTTGGTGAAGGGTTCTTGCGCCACACATATTTGTGATCCTTTTTGATGGATCTATCAAATGACATTACCTAATTTTTAGAGACTATATGTCCCACTCACCATTGACTTCATTATTGGATTATTTCCAATTAATTTGGACTTGTTTGATCATGTGGGAATGTGAAATGAATTCTATGTTTTCATATTTATATGTCCAAGGGCCTTCGTGATAAGAAAGTACCTAAAATATGTCCTTTGTGTGATCTCAAGTGACATGTCCAAGAGTCATTTGAGAACATATAGTGGATTTCACTAGTGTGATGGAAGAGTTTCTACGACTGAGATAGATCTCACATCCTTCCATTTTATCCCCTTTAATTTATTTTACAAAGATCTAGGATTATGATAGTTTTCATGAGGCCCATTAAATAAATTTCATCTATTTTTATGATGATACACATGAAAAACAATGATTCTATAGGGATTCACATTTATTTTATGTAAAATCGATATTCTTTTCCTTAGGGATCCAAAATGGAAGCACATTGTAGCTTATACATACACAGTGTTTTCTATGTAAAAAATAAAACAAGCCAAAGGGATTTTGTGAGGAAATATGGTCATGATACCATGGATATGAAGTGTCTTTTGAGTCATCAAGGGTGTGTTAAAAGATTCACTATTACCATGAGTATCTCGAACTGTCTCCCATTTTATCTTCTTTTTTTATTTTCTACAAAATATACGGGTCATTCCAGATTTCATGGATGTTTTCAAGTATAATTATCCTTCCCAAAGGTGAATTTTCACATGTCGATTATGACTTATAGGGGTCTCAACCTATTTTAAATATTTCTTACAATTTTTAAAAGATTTTAGTTTGGATTTTCATGTTAATGTTGTCGAAAATCTCTATGGTCTAGTGGAGCTTATCTAGCATCCACCACACGACCACTACTTTTCTAGATCACCATTGTAAGATCCGGAGGATTTTTCAAAAGGGGCTTTGTAAGATCAACTATATTCTATGTTATTTATGTGGTCCATTCGTATAACCTTATAATAGCATTGAGATCACGAATCTCTTATAGGATTTCACCATCTATAGGTTTTGGAAACCATCTCCTTCATTTTATTTTTCCTGGAAAATAATACCCATATTCATGTATTAAGTCCTTTGTGGATTTTCCGATGCTCATTTGGTGGGCATAAACACTGAAAAAATAAATTTTAATATTATCTCAAGGTCCTATTATCCTTCTCATGTTTAAAAAATTCAACAACCTTGACTAATACGACAACCTCTAGAAGTTTCTGGTCGGTGAAAATAACTTCAAAAATCCTCCCACTATATTACCTCATGAATATTCACCATCATTATCATGTCTAACCATCTTTATTTAGGTCCCTCTAGCTTTAATGTGGAATGTTGTACATTGATTTATTGAGGAGTTTCAAAGAACTCAAATAAAATCTTCATACATCTCAACCAATCCATAGCTAGTTGGGGATCATTAGTGACTTGGAACTCTAGTTGCTTTTATAAAAGGAACTCTTAATCAGGAATTCAGAAGTTAACCCTCTTATTCTTCATATATGGAACCTGAATGGTAAAAGTTTCAACTGCTAATCCCATATCATGGAGATAACACAAAATATCCTCAACTAAATTCTAGTCTATCGGAATATTTTATTATTGTGGTTCATCAACATATTCCTCCTATATCATATTCGCTCATCTTCTCTGAGGAATGATGCTACATTAAATTAGAAGAAAACCTCAAATCATAAAATTAAATATAAAATAGTGCAATAATTTTAATTATTCCCATAAAATAGATAAATAATATTTTAATTTTATCCTTTCCAAATAAAAGGTAAAAAAAAGTATATAACTAGTCCCCAAAACATTTTTTCCAAAGAACCCATGGTTACTTAAGGACCATTGCAATGAGAGTTATCTTGGAACTCAATCAAAACTAAATCTGAAGTCCCTACATCATTTCAAAATTTCAAACTAACATAATGGAATGATGCTTAACCTGCACCATTGATACCATTTTTCCATGAACCATCCCAGATTCCAGAGTACCCTAACACCTGAGATGACACAGACATGGCCTGAAGAGAGTTCCTGAAACCCACTGATTGGAAACTATCACCTAGATTCATAAACAATAATTAGAGAAGGATTTTTATACATATACATCGGAAGAATTACTTACAAGTCAGTATTATCATAATAAAAAACACCACATAGAGAACAATATTATAGGTTAAATAGGTATATAAACCAAAATTGAAACCACAAAGTACCATAAACTGAAAGATAAAAACCCATTACCCAATGAACATATCCCTACAAGTCCCAAGGATCAATAGAAAGAACCACCTCCATGTGGTGATTTACCCTTTCTTGTACTTGGAATAAGAAAATATAAAAACACATGAAGGAACAATTACGGTGTGAGCTAAAATCCCTATAGGGTCTCACCAAGGATTCTATTATAATATTCCACATTAATTAACCAAATGAATATTTTAATATTAAAAAAAGAGATATGGATGTAAAAAAGTCATTTTTTAAAAAAAATCATCATTTATATTTAAATTGATGTAAATTATTTGAAATAATGGCCTAATAAATATTTTATATTAAATAGTTTAGAAAAGTTCACATGGCATTTGTAAAGCAGTTTTACAGATAATCCATACATTAGAAAGTTATAAAAAATTAGGAACATGGTCATCTATTAAAGGTAAAATTGTTCTCGGTTATGATATCCTCATACACTCGAATAGGTTATCATAAAAATATTTTCACACACTTCCCACATGCCCTACTCATAGAGGAATCATCACCATCCTATCAGGGATGTGACCTATTTCATTAAGATTTTTTCAAGTTATAAAGAGTTAATAGATTATTGTCCCTAACAAATAACTAAATATCTTGGATTTTATGTTCTCGAACAATACTCAACAATGGAGAAATTATTGCAAAACATTTCAAAATTCAATTTCCCAATTTTATATTTCAATAAGTCAATTTCTTTTAAAAAACCAATACCCTATTTTTTAATCAATTCATGTTTTTCTAGGATAAAACTAGTGGGCTCATCTCAAATCAATTTATGCTATTTTTCTAAAATAAAATTTTTAAATCAATGTCACAGATCATTTTCAAAATTTAGTTCAATAATTTAATATCAAAACATTCCCTCAAATTCCACAATCACACACATATTCATTAGAATTTGGGTTTTCCAAAAATTATTTCCTATAAAAATTCAATTCCCAATTCGATGCGAATTAGGATTTTCAAAAACCTATTGAATCAAATTTAATTTAAATAATTAAATTTAGGGTTTAATAAATTTGACAATATTAAATTAATCCTCCTACTAAAACAATATGATCATGTCTAACAACACCCGCAATGGGAAACTCCAATGAAGAATGTTGACAATGGACATCCGGGAATTAATCTCAGATTCATTATCTAAAAAAATAAAGATTATATTATCTATAAATACAATGATCAATCAATCCTTAATTAGTATAGATGAAGATATTTGGAGATAACTAAAATTAAATACTCACATATCGATAAGAGATCGAACGTGATTCTCCACTCATCAATCCTCCAGGAAATGGATTTATAGGATCTAAAAAGGATCTTTGAGAGTATTCTCAATTTTAGAAATCGAGATATGGGGAGTTAGTCATGATTTGGAGGGAAATATAGGTATTGGAAATTTTAATAAAAAATTTGCAATTGATTTCTTGTATGCACTATTATCTAGTTATGGCCACAAGGTTTCTCAAACTGTGCACCAAAATTGTCTACCCCTAAAAATGAGTTCATGGTTTCTACTTTTTGGGTGCTCAATTTTTCGAAATATGATCCAACTATGAAAAGTGTCACTATAAGGTTTTACATAGTTTTCAATAGTAAGGTGACTGGTTTTGGAAAACTAAAACCCAACCATGCACAACCCAAGAGCCTTCCAATATTTTCAAAAACTCCCCTGAAACACCCCAAAACATGAACCAACCAATGCATGATCAAAAGAGTGGTCGAGAAGTACCTTAAAATGGTAATCAAGGGTTATATATATATTAAATGATTTTAAAATTTAATTATTTATTATTTATTAAAATTAATCCAATTAATTTCAATAGAATAAAAATAAGAAAAAAAAGTATTCTTAAAAATGCATTTTTATGAAAAAAAAATTCCATCATGTTTTCCGGATATATTTTTAAATTAATTTCTATCAATTACATATATTGAAATTGATAAAATGGATTTAATATTTGGAATTAAAATTTATGAATTTAATAAATTTTTCAACTTTATTTTTATGATCATTATGAATCATAAGCGTGGAATAAAAAATTTCACCATTGTAAGTGTAAATCGACTCATTATGGTTTAAAATAAAGTGATAAGGCATTAAAATATATATATATAACAAAAAATTATTTATATTGGATGATTTTAGATTGTATAACCACATAAAATATTCTAATATATTCTAATTTCTAGGAATTTTTCATTGATAATGACCTTATTATTATTTTAAGTAATTAATAAATCAAATCATCACTCTATTTATTTAAATAAATATATTATATTGTTATAGGTATGAAATGATGCTTTTTTGTTATAAATAATTATTTAGAGTATAATTTTTTATCATGATAATTTGTTTTTAATTTTTAGTGATGGAATAATTTTCTTATTTTCTTGTGAAAATCGAACACAATGTTTGTTCATACAAATTTAAAATATATTAACTGATTTTAAAAACATAAAATGTTATATTTTTTGGGTGATTTATGGTGTTTGACAATTTTTTTGGAAAAATATAATGGATTATTTATGTTTCAAATGTATATATTTCAATTGAATTGCTATATTTATATTTTTTAAATTCAATTATTTGAATAGTCTGAGAAATGACCTTAATGGTATTTTATTTTAAATAATATAATATTAAATGATTTAAAATTAATATTGAAAAAATATATTTGGAAAATTGAATAGGATATTATATAAAAATAATAAAATTTATGGTTCACTTTTATTTATATAGTAACTTTATTTTCCCTTAATGTCTAAAAAATTTTTATGTCATGGTAATCATCAAAAGGGGCAGGGATAAAAACTAAAAAATCAGGGTTCAAACATCATCTAAAAATTGACTAAATTTAATATTATGAGAATATTTAAACTCAATTAAATACTATATTTTAAATATATATACTTTTAAATTTTACATTAAAATTAAATTTTACATTAAAATTTAATTTTACATTAAAATTAAATTATATAATTTTGATACTTTAAGAAATTACAAATATGTCCCTCCCCTCACTTATATAACGGTACCACCCATCCTCTCTTCCTAACACTTCAATAGCCTCTTAGATTCCCAATTTCTACCAAAACAGATTCCTAACGTACCTATATACATTCTATAGGTGACTGTATTCTTAAAATATTGACCCTTTGGTTCTTATGGAGGGATTCAAAGGTGGTTCTTCAAGGAAGAGGTAATCATCTTAATAGGGTGTTTTCATTTTACTTCATTACCTACCTCCTTATATTTTTCCCAAACTATAACATATAATAAAATAATTATCTAACATATACTAATATGTTAATATGTTAATTTAATATCATTATTCCTCTCCTTTTCCATCCTATGTTGAATGAGAACATCATTTGTGTGTACTTGTGGACTACAACCTCCATGAAGCGATGTGTTTCAATTTCCATTACTTCATCTCATGGATTTTTATAATGAATATTTTTAATATATATATAATTATATTCATTACATAATCACAATTCTATAAATATAATATATCATATATTTTTTTACCCATCCATATATTGGATATTGGTAATGTCGTTTGTGTTTATGTGTGGATTACAACCTCCACAAAGTGATGTGATCCATTTTTCTGGTATGTCATTCAGGGCTGGTTCAAAAATTGTATTTAATGTATAATTATTAAAACATTTTTATGATTATTATTCTTCATATTATGGAATAATGACCCCTTTGTTCATGTTCAACCTACCAAAGACATTTTTCATTTATGAATTGAACGTCCTCAGAACACCTGATGTAGACATCACTGATTAAGTAATTGAATATTTCATTGAAATAAATGGTTGAATTTTAAGTTAATTTACCATTATGAGTTTATTAAATTATTTAATCAATAATATAATTTTATTATACCTGAGTTAAAGGAAATACATATTAAGTATACACTCTATATAAGGGGTTTCATAACTAATTTTCCATTTATTGAGTTATACATATACTTTAATGACTATTTTATGCCAATAATAAGTGTGAAATTTCATATGATTGTATTTTGTTTTATTTTCACATTTTTTTGTCAGTTTTAAAATTTTTACACCTAATAACATCATTTATTAAACACTAAATTTATTGAAATGATAAATTTATAGATTATTCATATTAATATTGATTCTTTGATACATATCTTATATTATATAAATACGTTATTTTATAAGTTGTATATGGTTCATGCTGTTTTTTAATATCATGAGTGAATATTTTATGATGATATTTAATGTTTTTTTTCTATTCCTCATTTCATGATATTTTTATTCAAATGTAGAAAATGTTGTAAGAGTTTTCATGGCCTCAATTTCTATTCATTGAGAAATAATCCATTTTCTACATCGTGATTTATTTTATATGGTCTAATTATTTAAAAATGAATGTGTTTTAACATTTTAGTTCTTGTAAATTATGGTATTTTTATAATCATATTATGTTAATTTATTTAAAATATTTTTTATTCAATTATTACACATGTTGCACGGATTTCAAATCTAAAACATCATTATTTGAGGCATGTTTTGAGTAATGCTCTAATATTCATTTATATGGAACACACACAAACTATTTAAATATAATATCAGGAATATTTATATAATAATAGTATTACACATTCCATCTTATGTTCATTATTTAATATGTTTTTAATGGTCATAAATGGTTATTCAATAAAATGTTATTTTAATGTTTTTATGTAATTCTAATAAAATTATTAATTCATGCCCTTTTTCTTATTTAAATAATTTTATTTTATATAAATAAATTAATTCCAATTTTTTTATGATCATTAACATCCTTTTATATTTTTTTTTAATTTTAAAAAAATTTCAGCATGGGTCACTTTTGAGTATCTTTTCAAAAGTTTAAAAATATTGTTCATTTTTAACCATTATGAAATGAATTTATTCCCACTATATTATTAGAGTTATTTTATCCTATTATTATTTTAAAATTTCCGAATTTTATTTCCATATAAAATCATTTTTACAGTGTTCTATAAATTTTTATAAAATTTTATCAAAAGAAAATCATATTTTTATCCATTTCAATGAAATGTCTTAAAAGTTATTTTAAATATATACTTACTCTATGAAAATTTATTTTATTATTTTTATAAAATTAAAATGGGGTATATTCAAATGATAAAATACTTATAATTTTACTGGATATATTATTGTTTTTTATATAGATTTTCTTAAACCCAATTCTTTTCCACAAGTTAATCATGTTAAAATGGAATGATGGTTGTTTACATGACTGTAATATAGTAATTTGAATGATTATAAATTTTTTTTTAATTATATGAAACTTTGAAATATGGATGAATGATTTATGGGTGGTTATGTTATAATATAAAGACTGGTTGGTCCATTATAACCCTCCAATGCATGATGTAATGGAAGATATTTGACTAGTTTTATGTTACTCCAATTTGAGGATGGATTTTGAATATTACATTTTATCCCTAAAATATATAATAGTTATCATTTTAGGTTATTACATGATGAGTTTTTTATATTTAATGTTACCTATATAATTTTTCAATTGTTTTTATGTTTTCTAATTGAACCTTTTCCAAAGGATTTTTTTCATGTGGATCATGATCGTTGACTTATCTGACTCTTTTATTATGTATTATCATTATGTAATGTATAATTATATATGATCAAAATTTTATGTATATGAATTATATTATTTTATCCTCATGCACTTTGATTATATCATCATAACCTTATTCTTTTCTTATAATCACTAATGACAGTCAATTATTAACACTTATAAATACTTTTATGGAGCATTGGATGTCACCCTTATTATGTTTTCAATTTCCCTAGGTTATGAGAAATTTTGTTAAATGAATTGTATTAATAAAATAATAATTATTTATAAATTTTATGGGAGATAAATAAAATTTATTATGAAATAATAAAATCTACGTATTGTTGAAAAAATGGTCACTCAAAGATATTGGTATTGTTAAGAGATTTTCCTGATTCTATATAACTCTAAACCTAAAATTTAATTATCTATGTAATTGATATATTTTATTTTTGGTAGTATATTTTGGATGGTTAAAATTGGTTAATTTTTTTATATATAAAAAATTAAATATTATATTTTTTGGATCAAATATGAGTATGTGGGTTCAGGTCTATTATAGTTAGCTTCATATCCAGGATTAGTTATCATTAGAGATTATAAAGCATTTAAGTGATGCTAACATAAAATTAATAGATAAAATTGTGGGTTTATTAGTATAATAATTTTTATATGTTAAAATAAATATGCAGCCCTTTTTTTGGTTTCATGATATGGGATTTTATATTTATTAATGATATTTTGAGAGATTTTTTATTGGTTCGAAGTATATGTAACCCTTATGATTAATGTGATGGAATAAATTAGAATAATTATATTATATTTATGGAAATGTTAGTTAATTTTTATGAGATATCCATTGAGGTAAAACATTATTTAATGACAAGGTTCATTTGGTTTCATGGGAAATAGAGGTTATTTATTTTGGGATTGATATAAGGTGAACCTTTTCTATTATTTTCAAAATTGTTGAAATAATAATGAAATTTTATTACCCTCATTTATTCTAAAATGATTGTCTTCTAAATCACTTGATGATTTATGGTTTTTGGGTCATTAACTTTATCATGATCATGTTCTTTATCACTCACTATTAGTCCTTAAATAATATTCTTCTTTTCAACGAAATTAATTTAACATACCACCAATGTTCTATTTATTTGGGAACCTAATTATACATTATTTCATATAACCTTTATGTTTTAACTTCCAATTTTTAAATAATTTTTTATTATCACTTTGTAAAAAGTTAGTTTTAGAAAATAATATATTAAAATATTGGACCTTTTACGGCTACAAAAAATTGTGTGGATGAGATTTATTTAGGGGGGAAATATAAAACTCCAAAAATATAATTTATAAGAATATTATTCTTGATATTTTTGTAAAGATACAAAACTAAGCTTTATATTAATTGTTATATTGTATAAGAAAATAATTATTTAAATGTAACCATTATAACCAAGTTATTAAATTTGTGGCTATGAATAGTAATAAAAAAATTATGAAAAAAATATAATGGTTTTTTATAATTTTACTATATTTATTAATTTAAAATAAATATGTACTCAATTTTCAATAAGTTTATCTTATGCTTCGAAAATATTTTTTCTTAAAGAATGGTTATTATATCTATTTATAAGATAATATTATAATTTATATTTTTTTCCAATTTTAGAAATTTTATTTTTATAAAAGGTATATAATTTTTTAAATCATGATTTCAAAATTATCATAAGGTAAAATATTTGTATTTTTCTATATTGATTTATTTTTTAATGAATAATAAAAAATACCAATTTTATAGAAAATAGTCTTTTATATTTCTCTATTTCAAAATCCATCTGTTTTAAAAAATTATTTTAAACTTCATTAATTAATTATTATAAAACATAAACCAAGTTATTTCATTTGTTTCCACAATATTCTGATTTTTTATATAATGAATATTTATTCATAAAAATTCATTTTTCATGAAAATGATTATTTATCTTGTTTCGCGAGATTATATTAAAATGAATTTATACCACTTAAATGTATAGAATTTGAAAAATTGTATAAAACTGTAGGAATAATAATTTAAAAATTTGGTAAATTGGTCATCATTATTTTAGTTCATTATTAATTGTAAATATGGTTAATATGTGTCACCTCGGTAAGTCGAAATTGGGTATGTAAGGTCAAAATTCTTGTGATGAGGAATTAAATATATATATATATATATATATATAAATGAATTATTTATATTGGAATTGTTTATTTAATATATACTCACCCAATATTCATATATATGGAAACATGGTTCCATTTTTCTTTAATAATTCCCTTAATATTATTTTATGTAAATAATAAATTCAAAATAACACACACTCTGTTTTAATAACTATTATATTTCTCCAATAGGGAAAAATGAGGTTATGTTACTTTAAAAATGAATATTTTAATTTTAAATAAATTTTGTATCATTTTATTTTATTTTTAATTATTAGGGATTTAAAATTTTTCTTAAATATTTATGCAATGCTGATAAAGTGCTTGTTCAAGCAGTAGCAATATCTAGTTACTGATTTTAAAAATTTACAATGTAATAATTTTCGAGGGTGTTATGGTTTTATATTTATTTTTGGACAAATATAATATTTTAGTTATTTTTTAATCATTCATATTATAAATAATTAACTTTATTGATATTTTTATAATTAATTTATTATAATAGTTCATAAAATGACTTTAATGGTATTTTTTGTTAAAAAATTTTTTACTAAAGGATTTAAAATTAATAAAAATAATATATTTCTCCAAATGAATAATATATGATTTATAAGATAAATAATTGTCTATTTATGGGTGACTTTTTATTATATGGTAACTTTATTGACCCCAAAATTGTAAAATCTTTCATATCATGGTAATCATCAAAAGGGTTAATGAGGGGTTAAAAATAAGACATAAGGGTTAAAACGTCACCTAAATATGTCAAAATATTATTGTATGAGACTATTTAAACTCATTATTTTAAGATTATTTTAATATATAAAAATCAATTTTTGTTGAAAATTAATTTAATTTATTTTAATACATTATGAATATTCAGCAATTCCCCTCCCCTCTCTTATAAAAGGGTGCCACCCCTCCTATGTTACTAAGACTTCAAGAGCCTATTATGTTGACCAAACCCAACTAAAAATTATTATTTACATAATTTTATACATTTTAGAGGTCCCAATCTTATTAAAATACAACCCCTAGGGTTCATAAAGAGTGATCCAAAGGAGGTTCTTCATAGAAGAGATAACTGTCTTAACATGTCATTTTTATTTTACTTTTTATCATACCAAAAATTCATTCCAATTCATTAAAATATAACACAATAAATATATAACATATACTACGATTTTATTTTGTTAATTTTATAATATTGTTAATCTCATTTTTCATCCTATGGAGAATAAAAATATCATTCTTGCGAACTTGTGGACTAACACCTCCACAAAGTGATATGTTTAGTTTTCTTCCACTATCTCTCATGGATGTTTATAATGGGTAGTTTAATATTTATAAATATATATTATATTCATGACATAATTATCATTTTTTATTTAAAAAGTATCTTCTATTTTTCTTACTATTCAATCCATTATAAAAGGGTAATGTCGTTCACACATATGTGTTGACGACCACCTCAACAAAGAAATGTGATTAATTTTTCATGTACACCAATATTATATGGTTTTAAAATTTTATTTAATGTATAAAAATGATAAATATTTAATAATTATTATTCAAGATATGATGAAATAATGAATCCATTGACTAGGATCAACCTACCTAAGTCATTTTTCAATTATGAACTTATCATCCAAAAAACCCAAACATGGGATTAACTAATTATGTAATTAAATATGACATCAAAATAAATGAATTAAATGGTATAATTATAAGGCAATAAACTAGTAAAATTTCATTAAATAATAAAATAATTGATATAAATTTATTATATAGGGGTTATATTACATACATATAAATACAAGACTCGAGTAAAAGGGTTTCTTAAATAAATTATCATTTTTTAGGTTATACTTAAACTTCATTGATTATGTTATATAATGATTTTTTATTAAATAAATTATTAATTTTTATGTATATTTTTTTAAAAAAATCATTTTAAAATTTTTACACATAATAACTTGGTGGATTAAATTCATACTCCAATGATACAATCATTGTGAGTATTATTCATCTCAATATTGTTTCACTGAGATATATCTTATATTATTAATCTACATACTTTTATACATTATATGTTAAAACTATTAATATATTATATCATTAATGAATCTTTTATCATGATATTTAATTTTCCTTTTGTGTTTTTTATTTCATGAGATAATGATTCAAAGGTTATAAAAGATTCCAGTGGTATTATTGTTTCAATTTCAATAATTTGAGAAATAATTCATGTTATGAACCATGGTTTATTTGATATGGTCTAATAAAAACTCCCAAGAAGTTTTTTTAACATATTTAATAATAAAATTATTGTATATATATAATATTATTATGTTTTTTTATTCAATTCCTTTTTTATTCAATTATTTCTAATGTTGTAAGGGTTTCTCCTATCAAACATCCTTCTTGGGGACATGTTTTTATTGATGAAAATATATTTATTTATATAGAGTATATAATGAAACGTGATTTTTTATATCATGATACTTTTTATATTGATGGTATTTTATTTTCATTCATATATTCCTTCTATAAAATTATTTTTGGATTAAAAAGTCAAAATGGGGTTTTACTTAAAAAAATTTATTTTAATGTTGTGAAATGATTTTAAAAAATTTATTCCTCCATTTTATTTATATTATTTAAATAATGTTTATAAAAAATATATATATTTTTAATTTTATTTTCCTTAAAAGTTTTGAATATTTTAAAATTTTAGATATAAAATTTATTAATTTTTTCTCCAAGGGTAACTATTAACTATCTTTAAAAAAGTTTGTATATAATATTTATTTTTAACAACCCATCATACTGACTGTCAATTTAATTGATGGCTCATTTTAAATTTATATTATTATTTTCAATTAATATAATTTCCCAATATTCTGGAAGTTTTAATAAAATATTATCAAAATAAAATGATATATTCACTATTTTCAAATAAATGTCTTGAATGTTCACTTAAAAGTTTTATTCATATGTAGAAATATACTTTATTGTTTTATTATTCTCCACTAGGGATATTTTCCAATTAAAAAATAATTATTTTGTATCTATATTGATTATGATAGTTTTAATGATATTTCGATGGATCACATTTCTTTTCCATTGGATAATCAAACTAAAAAGGAATGACGGTTCTTCTAAAGGGTTTTGTTTGGAAAAGTGAAATATTTTAAATGTTTTTCTTATTCAATGGTACTTATAATTTTTATTGATGATAAAAGGGAGGTTCTACTCTAAACCAAGGATGTTTAGGTCTGTTGTAACCCTATAATATATTTTCTATAGAAAGATAATTAAATTATTTGATGTCACTCCGAAGATAGAATAAAATTTACTCGTTATTGGATACTCATAAGATATATGAAAATTATTTGGTTATGTGATTTCATGATGAATTATTGATGTTAAAATATACCTATATTGTTTTTTAAAGATTTATATGAGTTATACTGGATATTTTAGTCAAGGATAGTTTTCAAATGGCTCATGATGGTTGACTTATATTACTCTTATCTTTTATAAAATTTATATACAATGTATAATGATATATAATCATTGTTTTTATGTGTATGAATTTTATTTTGTTTGTCTCATTCACTTTGATTATAAAATAATACCATTTTTCTCAGATTTTTTTAACTAATTAAATTAAATTATTAATATTATGGTTAATCTTATGGATAATTTCATCTCACTTTTCTTATTTATTCAATTTCCCTAGGTAGTGAAAATTGATCTTATATTAATTGTGTCTATAAATTTTTCAGGTTGGAAAAATTTTATTGTAGATGTTGATGACTTATTATGAAATAATGAAATATAGGTATAGTATGAAAAATTCTCAAGTAAGTACATTGGTAATTTTTTGGAAATTTTTTCTTAATTCTCAAAACTCTAAACTTAAAAGGTCGTTGGGTTTGTAAGTTATCTATATTTAATGTTGTATGTTTTTATGGATAAAATTGTGTCATATTAATTGATATCAATGTTATATATTTAAATATGTTTCTAGCATCAAATATTGGGGTGCGGGTTCAAGGCTGTTATAGAATATATTTCGGTGGAATGCATGTAATAAGGATTTAATTGCGTTTTACAGCAGTTTTTATAAGAGTTAAATTCTAAAAATTTTTAATACTTTATAAATTAGAATTCTTTGGGATGAAAACTAGATTGAATATTAATTTTATGTGCATGAGTTTGGAAGAAACCACAAAAAGGATTTGTTGATTGAAGGTTTATTTTTATCAGTATTATTTAACACATAAATAGTGCTTTGAGAATATTTTATGTGATTAAGAATCCCCTGTGATGAGCTAAAGTAATTGAAAACTCAATTGAAGGAGTAAAGATAGATTGTAAGACATTATTAGTGATAGTATATGACATTAAGTCATTTCATATGAGTTCATACTAATATATATGACCTCATTACTTCTTTTAATACTTTTATATAAATTTTATAAATTTACAAAAAATAAATCATTGAGTTTTTGGGAGTCGTACTTCCTTGTATGATTTCCGATTAGCTCGTATGACTACTAATGAATTTTTTAATACTTTTTTGTCTCATGAAACTGAGTTTAAAACTCCCAAGGATTTCATAATACCTCATGGTGTTATGAAATATTAGTGTGATTTTTATTTCTTAGGGGGACATCATATTGCATTCATGTATTATGAAAAAATAACATTTATGAAATTATGTTAGTATAAGGATTTAAAATTCATTATAAATTCAGACATTATATTGGGTAAAAACATCAAGATTCTTGAATTTTATATTCTGAATAAAAAATACATGGAATGATTCTTTCCCTATTTGATAATGGTTAAAACATCATGAATCTTTTTTAAGACCATGAGGGGAGAATAATGAAATGGGGACAAGGTGAGGAGATAAATGTTTTGTTTATTTATTTTCAGGAGAAAAATTGAAGTGTTGATGCTAAAAATATTTTTTAGAACATATATGTTACAAAAATTATTTTTTATTATTTTCATGCTGTGGAGTACTATTTATAGTCTGAATATAGAAATAAAAATCATTTCTATTAAATTTTTGAATATAATAAACATAGTTTCAATTTAGTAAGTTCATTTTGAAGGTCTGATGTTTCCATTTTGAAGAGAAATATCAAAACATTGTTTCAATAAACTAACATGGTGATCTATTTCATTGTTTTTTCTGATAAGCACACTAAAATATAATGGAGAAAGAAATAATTTATTATAAGATCATTAATTTGGTTGTAAGGTAATGGTTTTCGAGGTATTCTTCATATAGATTCTAATGTTTATGATAGTAAGTGAATTAAATTGTATATAAATCATTTGAGATTTTCGATAAATTTTATAATAATATTATAATGAAAGAATTTATTCTGAAAAAAATACACAAAACCTATTTTGAGAGAATCCAATAATGAATTGAGTGAGACTTGATTAAATAGGAAACTCTCAATAATTAATAATAATGAGAAACAAGATACCAAAAACAAATCAAATATAATAAAAATAAAGGGATAGAATTAGGGAATTTAATTTTCTGGATAATAATAAATAAATAAATAAGAATTTGATATAGTGAGGATGATCCAAAATGCTGATGATATAAAGAGAGTTTCAAGAATATCATAACTGATTAGGGGTGTCATATTTTTAATCTCTCGATGAAATATATAGGAAACGATTATTGATATAGCCTATTCCTAGAGTAATATAATCTTATGGTGACGCAATATTTAACCAAATATGACAATGGTTTTTATTATTGTGGATCCAATCTTCAACATCACATTGTTTGAAACATAATTTTTCAATGGGACTCTTCAATGGAACAATGTGTGACTTTATGTTAATGTACAAAGTACTATAGGACAAGATAATAACTTCTAATAGAAATTGTAACTTATAACAAGATTATAGAGTGCAATCCATATGTTGGTTGGACTAAACAATAATGGTAAGTAGTATGATATTATGGTTGATTTATTTGAATCATTGTATATTGTTCTTTTTTTTCATTTTTTCACATATAAGGTGAGGGTGGGTTGTTATATCTTATATGGATTATGGTACTAACAAACGATTTAGATTTACTAAAAATGGAGAACTCAAAAAAATTACAATGGATCACTAATTCCCATCACCCATGTGATCTCATCTGTCATATGGAACATAACATTTATGAATTTCATAACTATAATAATCATACATATCACTTATAAAAACTTACACATCACACAAAATATATTATATATCATCTCAAATATATTACATATCCATGTCCAATCCTTCTATTTTTTAAAATATTACTACATTTAGTTGCAATAAATTATATGTTATCCAAAAATCATATGTATCACTCAGATATTTGGTCCTTTATCAATTTTAACTTATCTTGGAGATATAACATATAGGAAAATATATCATACATTTGAAATATGTTAGCATGTATTTAGACTAATTATTATTATAACAAATTATTCTTAAAACCAAATATCTTCCAAACATCTCCCAAAATTATTGAAAACAACTCCATACATAAATAAAATTATTTAATATCAAAACCTCTTTAATTTTTCTTCAATCACTTCAAAACCATGTAATGAAATCCACCTAAAATGAAACACCATGAAAAAATTGAGTTTGAACATGATTATTTTGTTGAATAAATAGAAGAAAAAATATACCCACCTCACCTCTTCTCCAATTATTATTCTTTATATTTTCAATATAAAAACTCACATTAAGTCTCAACAAACAACTTAACATAAAACAAAACTTCATATATAAACATTTTCTTTATTCATGGAGTCAGCAATTTCTATATTTTTATTATTTTTAAACCATTGAACATAAATTACATTTAAAACTAATCAAATATAAAAATTAATCATCATTGAATAATTATAATCCTATTGGATTCAAATCCTTATAAGAAACAATAACCTTGAATAATAATTTCACATTTTCTATAATATTAAAAGTGACTTATATAAAATTCATCATAAAATTATTTATTCAAAACTATTCTAACACTTCACAAATATTATCTTTGAAGTATTAAAAATTCCATTAATTCATATATGTTTGGTAAATTTGTTATAAAAATTTTAGATTCACACAAAAAGATGTTGAATTCCTGTATTATACCTTTTAAGGACTCCGTCTAAATATATTTTCTTCCTAAATATTTGATATATCCCACATAATGCTAAATATATTCCATTGTATTCCACCCCCCACATAATGTTATTATCCACATTTATAAATACATTATTTGGTACACATAAAGATATTTATTTTATCATTCTCTGCCTTTAAAAAAATATCCAAAAAATGAGAGAGAAAGTGGATTATCATGCCATAGCCTTTGATGAGTGAAGATTGTGATTTTTTCATCATCTTCTATGGATTAGTATTCAACTCATTCTCTGACTAACAAACACATTGATCAACCAAATTATTCTTCAACAAACATTTAAAATTGAAATAAGTCATATTATAATTTACATTAATATTATATAAAACCAATTAATATTTATATTTTCTTTTCTTCACTTCACTGTTTTTTCCAAAACATTAGAATAACTTTTTTTAAAAAGAAACACCTTCTTCATGCTTCTTAATAATTACTTATTTATCATCTTCAGATTTAGAAATTTCTAATTTATATACAAATTAATTATTTGATAATTCCAGTACATTCACATCATTACTAAAAAAAATATTCCACATTCCATAGATCTTGTTATAAATATTCTTTTTACTAAGGTGTAGAATGCGTTTATTCCATCATTGATTTTCTTCTTTAATGATTAATTATCATTAATTTCATATTTCACCAACATAAAAATGTTACCTCAGGTTCTATTTAATCTCATCAAAATGTATCCATATTTAAATATCTTAATAAAAATTCTTCCATAATGATACTTCATTTCCTTCATCATAGAGTTTAGACATGATTTGTAAATTGTTCTTTGTCCCGTCAATAAAAAATTTATTCTTCAGTTCTGTATTATCATTTACAATGATTTTTTTAATAAAATCCCCAATTTTTATTGACCCACTATTTTCAAATTCACCAATACTTTATTTTACTATGCACTCCCTTATAAAGAATAAAATATTTTATTATATGAAAGGAGCATCCATCATCCAAGATCCATAAATTTTCCTTTTGTGGTAGTTTTTGAGTTGATTTAATAAATAATTCCCTCTCATTTAAATTCTTTTTATTATTATGGTAATTATTTATTAAAATAATAATTGTATGGAAATGTATAACTATGAGGAAATAATTATTAAGGTGACCTAAATAGTCACATTTCCATTAACCTCATCCAATGGATAAATGTTTTTCTCAAACATTGGAATATAATATCATATTACATATGAACAATTATTCCATGATTATGTTGAAAACCCCTAATTTATTTGTCTCCCAATGATTTTAGTCTCCAATAAATATTGGTAATTAAACCCAAATATCCTTTTTAAATTACATAAATCCTCCACAATTTTATCAGTGTCTATAAAATAAATACTTTAATTGAAAATAGCCTGTTTTCCAAATTTTTACACCTACACTTGATATATATTTTGAATTTAAAATTTTTATCCTTTTTTTAAAAAAAACTAATATATTATGAAAACATTCCTTTTAAATATAGACTTATTTTTTTACATTTTAATGTCACAACTTATAATTGTTTTCAATTTCAAAATAGTGTTCCAAAAAAATTAACGATTTTAGAGGATCAACTTATTTTTCAATAAATTTTAAATTATTCAATTGTGTCTTTGAATTATCCTTTTTACTGTTACATACATTTTATTTTTGTACCTATGTATGTGATATTTATAGTAATTATTAAAATTAATAATTATTTTAATATTAATTTTTTCTATAATCATATCCTTTAGTCATTCTGTAACATCTGGTTTAAAATTTTTAATATCCAGGGATGGATCACTATATAGATAGTAAATGAACCAGTTCTCCATGTGACCTCAGTTTCACCTCCTTAAGGGAAAAGGATGATGAAAAGTAGTTAAGGTATAAAGAGGTATCGTGGGGAGGCTATATTCCCCACAACATAGTTCACAATCATATATAAATCACCAAATAACGAACAATAATAGAGAAAAACTATCAATGATTACATAACCAAAAAATAAGAAAAATCATCAATAATAAAATTAATGTTGAGACAAACATCAATACATTATGATAGCTCATCCTCTATTCCATCCATATATAGTCAGACTATAATAAAAATAAATAAAGATGTTAGTTCCAAAACAACTCTAATACAAATCACCCTCCCAGCTCCTAAAACATTCAAAGCATTCCAGATGAACATAAAACATCTAATTTAGTGGCTCGCCTCAACATATTCAAATACTAACCATTTGATATATTATTGGGTAATCATGTGCTATAGAGGTCCATGTAGTGTGTGAGTACTTTACTGACTTACACACCACTAACATGTTCCCTTTCTAATAGACATATATTATGATTTGTTCATGTGACGTGATCAATTGAATAAAATAAATTATAAAAAATAAATATATATATATATAAATAAATAACCATTGTTGATCCTTAGTTTCATAACCCCAATCAACCAAACTTGTTTTAGACATTGATGAGGTGTCTCTGAGCACATCACGATTACCATGCCTTCTAACATCATGTGGGTTCCAAATCCATTGTAACCCCAACCATATCATCACAACTTTGGGGGCCCATCCCACATCATTCCAAGAATATGAACTCCAAATCAATGGAATCTCCACCATATATATGGGTCAAAGTCATGGAATTCATAACCATATATTCATTAATCTATGGACTCATTCCATGGGAGTATAAACTTATGAGCTGTAAATCCATGGAATCTCTAATAACTGATCTCTAATTTAATGGTAGCTCCCAGTTATTTCCAATAAAATCAAGAGACTTGTCCCACGTAATTCAAAAAATTGGATCACTAAATACATGGTATCTCTAATGACTATCTTCAACTATATAAAAGTTTATAGCATGAATATAACTCAAAACCATGGAAACTTAACCATGTCCCTGAAAAAAATTTAATTTCCCTTGTTCATTTTACTCCCAAAAGAAACATGAATAGATAAGGTCTTGCTGAATACCAACACTCATCATCAGAATCATGACCCCATCATGAATCCAAATTAGTTTGGGTTTTTTTGACACCCACAACCATCTCTACCAATAGACATACATACCTTATCAGGTTCAATGTATTAGAAAGGTTCCCACTCAGGTCACCTGGGACAAAGAATATCATAGGTTCTCTAATGAGACTCCTTAGAATCAACCAAGGTCTCAGGTACAAACATGATGCATTAAGGATGTTGCATCCCTCATAATCATCAATAGGGTAGCATCGCCTTTCCTACTACATTATAACTCAATGCAACAACAATAGTCAAGCGATGGAAGACATCCCATCTTGGTTTTCATTGTCACTCTTGTTCACTAACTATAAGACACTAGGTATCTCAAAGGTCCCACATGGTCTTCTTTTGATGTCCATTTCTAATAATAATGATCCACCCACAAGATGTGGTTATGAGATTCAACAATATGTCTATTAACTCTCTTAAATCCTAGTCACTCCCCTCAAGGGTTCTGAGGTCATGATGCATACTACCATTAAGGTATCACCCATTAGTTGCCAAATCACAAAGCTAGTGAATTTTGAGAATTGTTTCTTCAGAACTATGGTATGATTATCAAATGAATTCTATAGTCTCATCTATTTGAAATTAAAATATAAATTTAAATCTAATTAAAAAATTCAAATTTATTAAATTAACCAGTGGAATCATCCTTAGTGGTGGGGTTGATCATCCACATGAAGCACAAATAAGGAACATAGTCCCTATGGATACTACACGAGACCACCTAGTTATTAAAGATATTTTCTAATTTTCTAATTTAACACCTCATGGTGACTTGTAGAAAAGCCTCAACTGATCTTTCCTTAGATCAGCTAGTCACCACCCATACTCCTGGAACATAATCCCAAAATGGAATCAAATA
Source organism: Viscum album (assembly GCA_963277665.1). NCBI lineage: Eukaryota > Viridiplantae > Streptophyta > Magnoliopsida > Santalales > Viscaceae > Viscum > Viscum album. Next base: position 444,884,653 of record OY728157.1, on the reverse strand, counting down.
TAAATAATTATAGTATTTTATATTTACTTAAGTCATTTTAACCAAAAATACATAATTCAAATTTATCTTTTTATGTTTTCCATTTGCTGAAACCATATCCAACTGCTCTCCAAAGGCCCGTCTCAATTTTATGAATCTACCTTAATTTAAATCCCCAAAAATTATGCCCAATTAATAGGAAATTTAATTAAATTTCATGTGATAACCCATGATAAATTTACAATGTGATGTACCTTGGATGAAATGAATAATAGAGGAACCTAAACATCTTCTCAAGATAATCTCTTCCAAGATAGAATCAAAGCCCCTTAAATTGAGGATGATTCAACCAATATCCAGTGGAATCTTCTCAAAAAAACTAATTAAAAAATAGAGATCAACAAGAAAAGAGGAGGAAAGAAGAGATGGAGTAGATATGTATTAACCTACCCTGGATCACTATCGAACTACTCCCAAAATCTACTCATTGAACCAAGATCATATGATGGTGGTATCTTCACTAAATGGACTCCCTTCATACCCATTTTCATTTAATAACTAAACGGTATTTCTGGTAAAATTAAAATCCTGACCCTCATAAATATACCACCAAAACTCCCACATGCTAGCCAATATTGGGCCACCAGCAGGCATGTGGCATCTGTAGTGGAACCTAAGACACTTCTCACCCTACCAGATTGTTTATGGGATGATTTTTTCTAGCTAGTAACTACTATAGTTTCACTAAAACATCCTATAAACCTTGATATTCCTATGATTTTTACCTGATCCTTCCTGATAGTAACTAGTCCCCATTACCCATCCAAAATACCTTCTTTGAGGGGTCCCTGACCTTAGAATTAAATTTTGAATCTCATTTCAAAATTTGAAACACTCACTAATTCATAATTCAAATTTCTCTTGTATTCCAAAAACCCATACAGAAATTTCTCAATATAAACTCATCATCATAACACTTCACATCTCAAATCAAATTCAAAATGGACATCCAACCACATATCTAGATTATCTAGGTCATCAATTTCTTATTCAACCAGTCGTGTTCCATTCTCAAATTCCTAAGGCTCACCAAAGGAACAAACTCCAACTCATGGGAGTCAAAACACTAAACCTCAAGCCAATGCCCATGACCATTATTGAAACACTAATATGGGACATCACTAATCCCTCCAATATCAAATAAATTATCACATAATCATCCAACCTCACATTAAGCCTATGGTGTTCCCCAACCAAGGTCTTAGTGTATAATATAAAATTCCAATTATTAAGAAATTACACCATTAGAATTGACTATGTAACTTCATACCCATATTTGAATGATATTATTAATGTGGTTCTCATATAACTATACATAAACACATATTAAAATGTTCGTAAACACCTATAGTACCCATGTTTTTCAATCCTAGACCAAAACCAATGGGTTTCACCGGCCATAGACATGGACCCTAAACCCATAGGCTTTCCATTGAAATTCCTAAAACCACAAAACATACATTTCATGTATGAAATGACACATTTGATGTTGTTTTCGTACCTTCGTGCATAATAACACGTGTAAACAACATTTGAACAACATCTACATAGATTCTCCCAAAAATACTTGGCTACACCCGATGATGTATTTTCAAAACACATGATCCCAGTGCCCCTCACACCTATAGTCACCCACTAATCATTCACACAAGGTTACTAAATCCTTTAACCGAATATTTGAGATAATCCATGTCTAAAACACCAAATTGTATAAAAAAATATCAATTCATTCCATAATCAAAGCACAAATGCACCTTTGATTTAAACACACCTAGTTCACATTACCTCTATCTAGAGATCAATGCATATAATTGGACTTGATCCACCATCACCTTCTATTTCTCATATCTCATTCCCTATGTAATCCAATCCTAAAAAAAATTCTTTCATGTCGATCACCAACTCCAACCTTGACCACTCCATGGATGATTCCCCACACCCATGGACATTCAATAATAAGGGTTATATACTCACAACTAACATCCCACTCTATACCTTAGACATTTTCTTATAATTTTATAACTTGGTCAAAATCTAAACAACACAAACCATTCCTGATCCATCCCCAAACATGTTAACTAGATTCATCAAAATTCTCGTATGCATGAGTATCATCACAACATAAATTATTTCTTGATCCCAAATCATAATGAGGGCAAAATCCTCAATCTACCAATTGTAAAAACCCACTATATGGATGTACAAAAACCACTCCTTGAGTGAATTTTAAATAGGTTCCAATTCTAAATAGGCATGTCAATCCTCCTGATCCATGATCATCATTAACATTAACCCGTGATGCTTCCATCAAGTTCCCAATTAGATTAGTCATAATACCTTACCCAATCATGTCAAGGTATCACCCATCACTGCGAGGGAACCACAATTTCCTCCATAACCTCACGATATTAATCCCATAACCACGTACTTAAAACTCCCTGGTCCTCAGATCATATGGAATATCACCAATACAACCTCAGTATCATCATGTATATACATCATTATATACGTATATCTCATATTAAAATGAATATTAATTCATTCTCACACCACCCAATAACCAAAAAATAACTCATGATCATGTGAGTCTCATTTCATATATCTTGTTTAAATAAGATCCATTTAATGTCAACCCCATCCCAAAATAGTGCATATGAACTCATCTACAAAATTGATCACTTCACCAATGCCAAGATTAACCACATGCTTAGTCGATATCCTGTAGAATTCCAATGTTAACAGGGTCAATAGGGCTAGGCACAAAAATAGTTCATCCCTTTGAATCTAGTTTTAATTCAACATCACTCTATGTGAAACACATCCCATTGTTCTAGAACATAAGTTTATTTTTCTCCAGAACACTATGGTATCTCCTTAACTATAAAAACTCAATATCACCCCCAAGAAATTGGTCTCATACCCCAAATCACCCTTTCATACTTATTATCTTTATGGGAAAACAAAATTCTCTGATATCCCCTCACTCACAGGTCAACCTTTAACACATCTATGAACCAATTCACTAAATCTCAAGTCTCATCCCATGATATAGTATGTTCTCCAACTCAACCCATAAAATTGGTCTCACTCACAAGCCAGTGCTCATTAAAATTATCTCCCAATCCATATCCAACATCTCATGGCATCCAAAATTCCAAACATCCCAGTACAGAGTCTCACACAAAATAAAATCAACACCACCAACCCAAACAATCTACCCACTTAAAAAAAAATCACAAAGCAACTACCCCTGATATTTCTTCGTTGAGAATCAAAACACACCACCCATTGCTTCCATAACCAATGGTTCCATCCTATATAACCCATAGCCAATAAATTCATTCAATATCTTGTTAATGTATAAATGTCATTCAATTTTATATGGAAAACACCATATTTATATTTAATAAAACTTTATATAACTGAAACTATAAATTAATCACCCCAATGGGGTTCATTTATAAAACATTAAATTCCATTAATTTCATCTAAGGGACTCTACATGACCATTATTGAAGGTAATGTGTAAACATCGTCATCACAGATCATTTTTTCATAGGATTCACATAACCTGTCATCATATAGAAGGTTATGTAGATGTTGTTCTAGCTGATTAGAATTCTACCATGTACTTATGTGGTAAAATATAGTATGATAAGTTTCCAAAAACATTTAACAGATAAACCACACATCAATGAAAAAAATCACATTGGCATACCCCAATATGTCATGTGAATCAAATTATATAATAATGATGCATTCCAGGACTCTTGACTATGTAGGCGTAGAGTTAAAATATCAATAATTTGCCTCTTTCAAGATGTTCATGTGCTAAACTCCCAATCCCTAAATAGTAAATCTACAAAAACTTCATTCATGATAGGTTAAAATCAAAAATAAAAACAATATCATAATCCAATAACATCAATCTTATACCCATAGTAACGTAGAATTCCATTAGAAACTGGACCTGGTCACCACATGACCTAAGACACACCTCCCACAATTCCAAATGATGTTGAATAACATCTTTAGTCTAATGAGTTATTGGGGGTAGGTTATACCCTCTATATCAGATTGTGTAATCAAACATAAATAACTAAAATTAAAACATCAATAGAAAAAATTCATATGTGTTTGTAAAAGTAAATAAATAATAATGAATTATCCATAATAAAATTAATACAAAATCATAGAATAATATATAAGGAATTATTTCCCACTGTCCTGACCATACATATACAGACAAAAATAAAATGAAATATAAATAATGTATCCACAATTGATCTAATACACATCGCACACTATGATCCTATCATTTTCAATGTTATCAGGATGAATGTAAAAATTCTAATCATTGGGCATCATCCAAACCTGTACCTTAAATTTCAATGTGATATATTATCATTTACCTATCTATAATGGTGGTCTGAGTATGGTTTATATATATAACATAGTAGGGTACCAAAAATTCAATCATGCTCTAACAAAAAAATACATTGATTTGTTCAAATGATATTATTAGATAAAATAAATAAATACATCACATAAAATAAATAAATAAATAACCATTTTTGGTACATAGGTTTGTGATCCCGATCAACCATACCTTGTTTGAATTGTGTTAGCATTCCTATGATCACTTCGTGATGAACTTGAATCTCAATATCATATGGGGTTCAAACCCATGGTAACCCTTACCATATCATCATGACTCTAGGGACCTATCCCATAGTTTTTCAAAAATATAAGCTCCAAATCCATGGAAACTCAAATGTGTCTCTGGCTTAAAATTAGGGATGTCATTACCAAGTCCTCGTGAATCTAGGGACCAATCCCAAGGTAGTATAAATTTATGATCTCCAAATCAAATGCATCTCCAATCACAACATTCTAATTCCATGTAATCTTTCATCCATATCTTCATGACTCTAGGGAATCATTCCACAATAGGATAAACATTCATGCTCTAAATACTTGGTAGCCTTAGCGTTGTTCCCTAAATATGATTAATCTCCAACAATGAATATGACTCCCAAACATGGCAGTAAATCCTTGTATTTTTCAATAAGTCACTTCCACTTGTGAATTTTTTATACAACATAAATATAATGGATAAGTTATTATTTAACACCCACATCTATCATTAACATAAATATAGCATCTGGATTCCACATTGGTCTAGATTATTGGGTGACACCTACAAAAATCTCTACCCATGGACATATGTACATACTTGGGGTAGTTCTATATTCGAGGTGACTACGTGGCTCAAGTCAGTTACAATATACCATAGGTTCCCTTATAAGATTCCTTGAACATAACCAAGGTTTGAGTTACACACCATAAATTATAATGATTTCTCATGCCTCATAATCATTATTATGGTTTCTCAACCTTTTGTGGTATTCTGGGCCTCAAAAAATAGCAACAGTCAAGAGATGGCCAATGGAACATTTCTCTATTCAAGATTACTCTATCAATTCTCTCACCCATCTTGTGTGAGGACCCGACCCCTGTTTCCGGAAGTCGGTGCCTTATTTTTTTTACATAGAAATATAAAAAAGGAATATGAATCCCTTTGGACCTAGTAGTTTATTATCTTTAAAAACACGATATATTTATAATTTCAGTATTAAAACATGAAACTGAATACAATTTAGAAACTCCTTTGACAAAATCCATAACTCCAAGGATATCTCTTAATGTCACTCATACTATACCTATTCATGTATTCTGAAAATGAACCATTAGTAAGGTGTGAGATAAAATTACCATCAAGGGTAAGCAATAAGACAGAAGATATCATAAACATAAACATTAGGCATGGGAATTAACTAAAAAACAAATGCCTTTATAAAAATGACCTTGAACACATTATGGTAGGAATAAGAGATAAATAAAAAATTCCATAATAATGAATAATCATGTATATTCTACTAGTCTAATAACCTCATGAACGTTCGATAAATTTTTTCATAAAGGGGAATGCAGAATTCCAGACAACATAACCATACTATCATGGGCTTATGTCAATACAATAAATAATAATTTTTCTATTTCCTTGTGCTAAGACCATAGATTATCTCATGAGACCTATTTATGCATATGGGGGATATAGAGGGTCCCAACCATCACATAATAAGTCCAATTAATTCCTCATTTAAATGGGGATAAACATAAAAAACTTATTCATTCATATTGAATCTATCATATGAAATGTCAATAACATTCACAGAACCTTAAGCATAAAAACCAACAATTCATGGTAAAGTTTGTGACTGGATTTATGATGGCACATCCACAATAAAAAAAGAATAAAAAATACAGTTAAATATGGAAGACAAAAACTTAAAATATTAATCCCACCAATAAATACAAATCAATAAAATGTTAAAATAGATTGAGATAATATTATAAAACTATTATGTAATTCATTAGATAAATACTATTTTAATTTTAAAAGTATAGTTATTATGGAAAAATATATATATAAAAACTGAATTAATTTAAGATAGAATTTTCATAATAAAATGAATTTTTTTTAACGATAATTGTCAATATGAATTTATTATAGAGTGCTCTTGAAAATATGTATGAATTTCAGAAAATCCCTTCAATCGGGCAAGTATTTCAGAAAGAATTTGGAAAGTTCCCCTTAAAACATGTAAATTAAATTATGGAAAGAAAGATTATGATTTTTACACATAAATGTAACATTAAAATATAATTTATGAGTAGTACATATGAATAATTAATAAAATAATTTCGATAAAGAGAGTCAAAGATTTACCCAAATGAAAATGGAGGTTCGGTTAAGAACCCATTATCTTAAGTGAAAAGTTGTTCCTCACTTGATCTTAATGACCTGAATAATAAAATTTAGGATCTAAAATTAATAATTATAAAACCTATTTTTCATGTAATTGATTTATTATATACTTATTATGTTCATTATTGACATTTTGATGGGTTAAGAGATTCAATTTCATTGTTTGGGAGTGTTTTTATCCTTGGTTTTCATGATTGGAATACTTCTATTAATATACGGATAAACATGTATAATGGGAATGGTTTTCTAGAATATATGTTTTATGTTTTATTGAATAACAACAAAATTACATGTTTATTAAATTAATTTTTTTTAATGAGAGTGACGATGAATCATTTTATAAAACTTAAATGAAAATTGTTTGGGATAATTGGCGGTTCTTGATCACAACAAACTCATTTTGATTTATAAATTAATATCATGTGTCAAAAATATTATAGAACCTTAAATAAGTTATAATAAATATATTAGATTATTTTTAAACCATTAAATGGTTTCATTATTTGAATTGATGATGGTAATTTAAATTGAAAACTAGTCGTCCTTGAATATGATAAAATAACACATCTCCGATGGTGTTTACATTTCTAATATATAAAAAGAGAGAGGATAGATGAAGAAGAATTATTATATTAACATAACATGATTATAATATATTTCAGGTATTGGAGTCATAATAACATTTATATGAATGTATGTGATGGAAAAATAGGTAATTAACATTAAATAAAGAAAATTAAAATAAGAATTTACTTCTAGAAGTAATCTTTATTGAGATCCTTGTTAGGGGAGAGGTTTTGGTCTTTATATGAGACAAATGGATGGTGGAAGTGGGGTATAATATAGGTAGGATATATGAAAATAATTTATACTATTCACAAGGATTCATAAGAGTGAAGATAAGAGGGAGTGAGGGGGGGGGGGTTATAATGTAAGAGAGAAGGGTTTTCCCATTATTTTACTCATTATTTTATTATTTTACCGAAGAAAACCAATTGTACTGATTCATGTGGCCAAGAAAAGTAATATGTTCAATTGAGTTTCAACCAAGCGTTCTTATATAAAAAATTGTTCAAGGAAGAGTGAATTTAACTAATAATTTATATGTATAGTAAATTTCCGTATTTTATTATTCATGAAAAATTCGAGTATTTTCGATAAATCCCAAGAATTTCACCCTTTCCGTTTTTGGATGTGTAGAATTCAAAAAACCACATTTTTTTAAAAAATATTTTTCCAAATATTATTAATTTAATTTTTCTATAAAATCATAATTTATTAAAAACATAAAAAATTTAAAACTATATTTCTTTTTATATCATGTTGAAAAATTAATCAAGATATCATTATATTATAACCCTAAGAAAATTAAATAATGATATGATTTAATATTTATATGGGTCATATTACTATTCATATTACTTTTAATAAGGGCATGTAACTATTCACCTAAAATTATGTTTGTCTTATCGGGCTCTAAATAACTTACTGAGCACAATTGTGTATGTCCGTTTTTTGAAATTCAAATCACAAAGGTGGAAAAAATATTTTTACTAGATACGTTATAATAGAGTGTTGTTTTATAGAGACATAGTGTTTCATGCATTCAATATTAATTTCTTTTTTCAAAATCATTGGTTGTTACATTATCTCCTCCGTAAAAAATTTAATCCTGGAAATTTCCATAATTTTACATCACAAAATGATTTTCATAGTTCTTCATCATATGATCCTCATGATCCCATGTCACCTATTTGATTTTTTTTCAAAGTATCAATACAAGTCATGTTATCTGATTCATCAACACTTTTTCTGAAGTGTAAAAAATCTGGATAGTCTCTTCATAGTATGATATTACATGTTCTAATTCTAAACCATAATAAGTAAGGGAATGTGTTGGATTTGGAATGAACATTCCTAGCATTGATACATAGAATAGATTGTGTATTTTAGAAAGGATTGGAGGAATTTTTTAATGATATGCAACATCTCCAATTCTCACCAGAATTTCAAAAAGGCCAATGTACCTACGGCTTACATTCCCTTTCTCCACAAATCATATTAAACCCTTCAATGGAGATAAATTTAAGAAAATATGATCTCCCACATGAAATTCCAAATTCATCCTTCAATTATCATCATAGAGTTTATGTATTCTTTGAGATGAATTGATATGGAATTGAATAGTATTTACCTTCACTATTTTTTCCTCTACACGATCTGGACCCACTAGCTTCCTTTCACCACAATCATCCCAACATGTTGGCGTACAGAATCTCTTTCTATACAATGCTTTAAATGGTGCCATTTGAATTCATGGATGGAAACTATTATTGTAGGAAAACTCCACCAAATATAAATAATGATCCCTCAAACCAGAAAAATCAAGTCCAAAAGATCTCGACTTTTCTTCTAATGTTTGGATCATCCTTTCTGATTTCTAATCAATTTGAGGGTGATAAGAAGTACTCAATCCAAGATCATTATCACGTCTCTCTAAAGACTATTATGGAATTTCAACATAAATAGTGGATCAAAATCACGCACAATGTAGAGAGGTTCTCCATGAAGTATTACAAAATCATTGATATAGGGTCATGCATGGTTCACCAATAGAAAATCCACCCTTATTGTGAGGAAATGTGTAGATTTTGTTGGTTCATCAACAATTACTCATATTGCATCATTCTATAGTAGAGTTTTGGGTTATCCAGTGCTAAAATACATGGTTATTTCATTAAATTTCCATGTAGGAATAGGTAGAGGTTTCATGACTCTTCTAGGATGTTATCATCTGCCCTTCACTAGTTAACAAAGTAACCATGTTGATAAATAATCAACAATTTCCCACGTCATATTTTCCCATCAGAAAAGTTCCTTCCTATATCAATAAATTTTAGTACTACCAGAGTGTATATAAAAATTTGAGCTATGGGAATCATCCAATAACTCTCTTTTCAGTCGGGTATAGAGGGAACACTAAGCAGCATCCCAAATTTCATAATTTCATCTTTATATATGAATTCAGCCAACATCCCCTCTTTCATTGCATTAATTTTTATTTGACGGTTCTCATCATCATGATGAGAGATTTTAATCCTTTATAATAAATATGTTTGGGAATCCAATGGAAAAAGTAATGATGTTTCTCCTTCTTTGATAATTTCCATGTCTATCCATATTAGATCCATGAATAAAGGATCCCTTTAAATCGTTATTTTGATAAAAACCCCCTGACCCTTCTTGCTCAATGCATCAACTACCATATTTTCCTTTTCCTGGGTGGTATTGTATAGAACAATCATAATCCTTAAGTTGTTCGAGCCATCACCTTTTCCTCATGTTGAGAACTTTCTATGAAATGATATACATCATTCTCTTTTTATTCGTATATATCGCAAATATTTCACCATAGAGATAGTGTTTCCATATTTTTCTGGAAAATATCACAAAAAACAACTCACTATCTAATGTAGGTTAGTTTATTCAATAATTTTTGACTTCCTAGATGCATAGGAAGAAACTCTATCATTATTTATAAGGTCACAAACATGTACATTCATTTATTTATCACAATATATCACAAACCCATCATTCACCGATTGTAGAGTTAGGATTAGAGAATTCACTAATCACCTCTCCAATTCATCAAAATAGTACTCACAATATTTTTCCCATAAAAAAACCCCCTTACCTATAATCTTGGTCATTAGGTTGGCTAAATAGGTGATGTTCTGATCGACATTCCGATAATAACCAACTAGACCATAATAACTATATACCTTAGTTATGTTCATTGGAGTAGAACATTCTAGAATATTTTTATTCCTTAGAGGATGAAAACTAATTCCATCCTTAGAGACAGTGTGGCCAAGAAAGGATACTTATTTAAACCAAAATTCACATTTGTTAAACATCCCATATAATTTATTTCTTCTTAGTGTCTTCAAAATAGTGCACAACTGATTTTCATGATCTTGTTATATTTTAAAGTAAACTAATATATCATCAATAAATACCACCACAATGTAATCATGATATTCCATGAAACCACAATTAATTATATTTATGAATATAGAGGGAGCATTATTCCCTAAAAATGGATTTACTGTAAACTCGTAATTCCCATACCTGGTTCAAAACGATGTCTTTGGAATATCTTCCTTTCTTACTCATAACATAGGATATCCATATTTAAGGTCAATCATCGAAAAATTTGTTGTTCCATGAAGTTGAACAAATAAATAATCAATGTGAGGAAGGAGATTCTTTTTCTTTATTATTATATCATTTATCTCTCAGTATTCAATGCACAACATCATAGATCCATCTTTCATCTTAATAAAATGGATGGTGGATCCTTATGGAGAAACAATTGGGAGAATAAACACAATATAACTCAATCCCACAAGTTGTTTCTTCAATTATACTAATTCCACAACATCCATTCTATAATGGGTCTTTCCTGTGGTCCTTCAATTAGGAATTGTGTCAATGGAAGACTATATTTCCTGCTCTAGAGGATGTATTGGTAAATCTTATAGAAACACATAAACATATTCATTCACAATAGGTACATCTTCTATTTGAAAATTCCTTTCATCACCCATAAATATTTCATTCCCTTAATCCACAATAATCAAATTCAGTAGAGCTACAGGGGGTGGATATTGATGAAAATCCATTATTTAATTTCTTCCCTAAAGATAAGGGATTCCACATCATCCTAAAAATTTATGACCTTCACCTTCTTGTAACAAATGTTCACATCATGGTTTGAAATTAAATCTATACATAGGATTATAACAAAGTCAATCATGGGTATGATAATAAAATATGTTGATAAATCATGTTTATATACCATAATGGGCATTGAATAACACAAATTTTTGGTAAAGATAATTCTCATAATAGTTTTGACAGACAATTACCTTGTTAAATAAACATGGAAATATGTAATATTCTTGGAAAACTGGGATGATATAAAAGAATGATATTATCCCGAATCAAATAAAGCCTTTAATATGGGGGATGAAATGATTAAAGTATCTTCCACCACATTATTAGGAACAACATCTTCCATAGTTGAGACCACATAAGATTTTCCCTTCTCCCTTATCATTTTCTGAGGCACATTTATTCGATGCTTTCGAAAATCATTACAATAGTGTACCCACTCCATTAAATTTTAGCATTGAACATTGGTAGTTTCTTTATTCCCCTTTCATTCACAGGATATGTTCGCTTTTTTCTCAACACATTTATCAAACAGCCATACCCTTCAAGAATTTTCTAGGATATCTCATCACACAATTATCACAGGGTGGAAGGTCAGATCTTCCCCTCTTCACCATTTCCTTATTTCCTCTTCAATTGCTTTCAAATTCCCTCTTATTCACTTGCTTTACCTTAAAATCATTAGACATAGTGAATACAATTTCCGTCTTGATATCAATTGAGACTCTATCTTCATATTATGAGATACTATTGTAAACAATATCACTTTAGAGGAATGGTATTAAACCATTAAAAATCGATAAATATTGCTCCTTCGATTATGTATGTAGTCCACAACTTGTCTTGACAGCCTTGTGAAGTTAGATTTATAAATTTCCACATTCTTATCCATTTTTCCCTTATATTCATAAACAACCTTTCTATATCTTCTCACCACTCCTGAGAGAAGTATTATCCTAATAAAATTTCATTAAAATCCATCCATTACATTTCATTTCATTCTTTCTCCATATTTTTGTTTTGAATTTAAGAACACCACTAATCTCCATCCCCTTATAGATGATAAAACTCCATGACAACCGTCTCTCTTTTGTTACATACCAAAGCCTGAAATACATTCTATAATGAACTTATTCACTACTCTGATATGAATGGGGTTGTATTACCATTAAATTATAGAGGCTACTGTCACATTAAATTATCTAACATATCTCATCCACATTGTGGATCCAGATGCTCTATGTAACAACCCGAATCTGGAGCCCCTCCACTGGTGCCCCGTAACCGGTTCACCACATGAGATCAAGCGCGTTTCCGCAAATGCTAGAGGCTGCCGACTAGCAGCGAGGGCCTTGGTATGTTATTAGGGAAACTATGACCTGATTCGGTATGGTATACAGGGTAAAAAGTCAACAATAATCGTGGAAGAAGTAAACAACAAGCATAATAATAGAAACCAAACATCGGAAGCTATGTACATATATAACTATGATGAAAACGATGCAACAGGTACAAGTATCTAAGGAAAAAAGCAAACACAACAACGTGCTGAAATACAACTGAAACCAAGTGAAAAAGAAACAATGTAACCTCCACAGCATCGCGAGCCACAACTCGGTCCCATGCTACCCATCTCCTGATGCAGTCAAGATCATGAAGTAGAAGGGCGCTTGCCCTTATCTATACCTGCAGCAACATAGTTTGCATGGGCCCAAAAGCATGGCCCAAATAGGGTGTGAGATACAATCCCAGTAGGCAATCACCAAAGATTTGTGCCTAACTGTCAATGAATACATGACAGTAATAAAACAAAAAATAGTAACAGAAAAGCAGAAGAAGCTACAATCCAAAGTTCTAACAAGTAAAGAACATAAGTATGCAGTCATCAACAAGAAGAAAACAGGTAAACCTCTGGGTAGCTCTCACAGTCTAACTCCTATGGTTCAACCTCTAAGTACTAGCAACCCTCTGGGAGGCACACACAGTCTCACCCCTCTGGTTTAGCTACGCAATTATGCAAACTCTCTGGGGAAGCACTCACCATAAATTCCCCCTATAGTCTCGTATCGTGCTAAAGGCTCTCTGTGGAAGCACTCAATGTCAATTCCCCATGTGACCCACGTCGTGGATCTACAGACTCTCTGAGGAAGCACTCAACATCAATTCCCCCTATATTCTCGCATCGAAATTAAAAGACACTCTGGAGAAGCCCTTTTGTCAATTCTCCCTTTAGCCTACTACTCTAGGTTCTCACAGTCTTGAGTATAACTAACCATGCTTCGTGTGTGTATCATCCAAGTAAACATCATGAACTACTTGGCTATCAACTAAGGCTCAACATAAAATCAAAGGAGACAATTCCACTATCCTACAACAAGGTATGGCAATTGGAAAAACGCCCGACAGGAAAAAAAAGCATGCCAAAGCAACCTGAGCACAAAATAAATTACACTACACACATGATATAACCTCTACTACGGTAATCAAGAAAAGTAGGAAACAACAAAGGAAAAACATGAAACACGCAATACCCCATTCAAGGGTATTTGTGGAATTTGCACATAATATTCATCAACATTCTACGGAAAGGCACAAACCACCTACCTCGATCCAAGGAGATCGATATAAGTGAACCACGATGACAGATTCCCCTGGGAACGACGTAGATCTGAGAAAACGCACAAAACTATCAACATACTATAACATGGAAAAGAGGAGGAATCATGAAACAAGGATAAAGAAGAATGAAGAACTCACCGCTGCAATTCCAATGCAACTGACTGTGCTCGAATTGGAGAACAGATGGAAAGGTGGTCGTCCGTCGAAGATCTGGCCGTACAGTCGCTCTCGAACGGACGAAATCTGAAGAAGAAGGCGATTCGGGGGGTTACACGCGACTGTAGTCCGTTTAATGAAAAAAAAGTACACGGCGTGTACTTATTGAGTACATGGCATGTACTTCAATTTTTCCGTACTCGTAAATAACTGGACTCCACCTCAGCCTTATACACCATGAGTGTGGCCCGGGCATGGCCAGCACACGGCTTTGAGCCTGGGAAGAGTACACGGCGTGTACTCAGAATGTACACTGCGTGTACTTCTAAAATTTCTAGAAAATTTATTTTCCTTAAAAACTCCAGAAAAAAACAGAAAAACATACCTGAACGAAGATCCAGGCTCCTACAAACTTCCCCCCTTAAAGAAATTCTTCCCCGAATTTCCCTAACGAGGTGGAGAAGATGAAACCCCAAACAACTCCAGCCATTGCGATCATACATCGGCCTCCCTCTCCCAGGTCTCGTCCTGTACTCGTATGTACTGCCATAACACTCGTACCAGAGTAACAGACCACCCGCAGATAACTTTCGTACTAAAATCCACAATGCAGATAGGATGCTCCTTGAACGAAGCATCTGCTTCAACCTTGACTTCCTCAGGCTTGAAGATGTGAGACAGGTCTGAAAAGTAACTTCAGAGCTGAGAGACGTGGAAGACGTTATGCATGGACCGATACCTCTGAGGTAGCTGCAACCGATAGGTGACTGGCCCAAATCTCTCCATGACCTCACACGGCCCGATGTACTGCGGTGAAAGCTTACCCTATCTCTGAATCCTCTTGTGTCCCAACCTCGGTGCGACACGTAAGAAAACCTAATCAATAACCTTGATCTCTAGAGGTCGTATCCGCTGGTCAGCATAAGAATTCTGTCGAGACTGTGCCATAGACATCCTCTTCCAAATCATCTCTATCTACTCTGAAGTCTCCTGTACAAGACGAGGTCCCAACAAAGATGCCTCTCCTACTTCCAGACAGCATAAGGGTGATCGGCATGGCCTACCGTAAAAAGCCTCATATGGCGCCATCTGAATGGTCTCCTGGAAACCGTTGTTGTAGGCGAACTCCACCAGAGGGATATGCTTCTCCCAAGAACCACCAAAGTCAAGGAAGCAAGCCCTGAGCATATCCTCAAAAACCTGGAACGTGCCTCGGGCTGGCCATCAATCTGGGGATGGTATGATGTACTCAAAAGTACCTATGTACACAAGGCCTTCGGAAGTCTCTTCTAGAACTAAGAGGTAAAGTGTGCGTATCTATCTGAAACAATAGAGCATGGAGCTCCATGCAGACGAATGAACTCTCTGATTTAAAGTCATCCCAGATCATCGACACTGAAGGTCTCCTTGATTGGAAATAAATGAGAAACCTTCATAAGCCTATCTAAAACAACCCACAGAACATCGTTTCCCCGAGGCGACCTCGGCAACCTGGCCATGAAGTCCATTGCAAAATCATTCCACTTCCATTTTGGAATGGTTAACTGCTGTAAAATCCCCACTGGTCGCTGATTCTCTGTTTTCACCTGCTGAAAAGTAGAACATTTCATGACAAAACCGGAAAAATCCTTCTTCATACCTGGCCACCAGTATTGGTGATGAAGGTCCCGATACATCTTGGTGACGCCAGGTTGAACTGCCCAAATAGAGGAATGGAGATCTCGCATCAGATCCTCGCGTATGTCTGCTTGCACCCATACGCGTCCTTGGAAACACAATATCTCATCCTCGCCCACTTTCCATCTAGGAAGAGGGTCCTCTCCTGACACACTCTCCCGCATGACTAAGCCTTCTGAGTCTGATAGCTACCTCATCCATACCTGATCAAGTAGCATGGAGGTAACAGCTACAGAAGATAGAAAAGTATGTCCCCATCTGTCGTACACCTCCGGATGCATCTCAAAGAACAGAGCCATCAGTTTCCACTAACTACTGGCCTCCTGAACTACCTGAATTTGAGTTCTCCTGCTCAACACATCATCCACGTCGTTGCCTTTTCCTGGCGAATAGGCATGATTGAAATCAAAAGACTGATGACACTCGACCCACCTGCCCTGCCTCAGATTCATATCACTCTGAGTGAAGATATACATGAGACTCTTGTGGTCAGTGAAGACCACGATGTGCACTCCCAGATGATAGTGTCTCCAACAGCCCAAGTAATGAGAAACATCAGCTAGCTCCAAATCGTGCGTAGGGTAGTTCATCTCATGTGGCCTCTGCTGCTGATACCCATACACAATGAATCCATCTCCTTTCATAAGAACAACTCCTAGCCCGACACCTGAAGCATCACAATAAAAGGTGTAACTCTTACCCGTCTCGGGAAAGTCTAGTATCGGTGCTGACGTCAACCTCCCTTTCAGCTCCTTAAAGGCTGACTCACAGGAATCTGACCATGAGAACTTCACCCCCTTCTTGGTCAGACCTGTCAAAGGTGCTGCAAGAATAGAAAAGTCATGAATGAAGTGTCTGTATTATCCAACCAGCCCTAGGAAACTACATACCTCATAGGCGTTCTTCAGATGCTCCCAAGAAACTATATCTCTCACTTTCTATGGGTCCATTGATACTCCTGCCTCTGAGATAACGTGACCAAAGAAGTGAATCGGATCCATCCAGAAGTGGAACTTTGAGAGTTTAGCATAAATTCGATGCTCTCTCAGTGTACTCAGAACAATCTCAAGATGTGTGGCATGGTCATGTTGAGTGTGAGAGTACACCAAGATATCGTCCACGAAGACCACGATGAAGGAATCCAAGTAAAGAAGGAACACTTGGTTCATCAGTTCCATGAAAACTGCAGGTGCGTTCGTGAGTCCGAAAGGCATGACTATATACTCATAAAGATTGTACCTTCTCCTGAAGGTTGTCAAATGTATATCTGACGGTCTAACGTGAAACTGATGATAACCGGACCTCAATTCAATCTTCGAGAACACCCGGTCTCCACGAAGCTGATTGAAAAGGTCATCAATCCTCAGTAATGGATATCGGTTCTTGACCGTCAACTGGTTCAACTTCCGATAATCCACACAAAGCCGAAGGATACTGTCTGCCTTTTTTGCAAAAATAACAGGCGAACCCCGAGGAGAAGTACTGGGTCATATAAATCCCTTAGCATGTATCTCCTCCAACTACTTCTTGAGATCCTGCAACTCATGTGTGGCCACCTTATAGGGAGGAATGGACACCGGTGCCACTCCTGGCACGAGATCAATATAGAAGTCTACCTCACGCTCCGGAGGCAAACCCAAAAAGTCATCTGGAAATACATCCCTGAAGTGATCCACCACAGGAGGAAATTCCAACTGTGGAGTCCCCTGGTCATCTAGATAATGACTATCAATCTGGGATTCCACCCCTCTTAGCCCAAGATGCTCATGTCCCGCCCAACTCGCCCGAACGTCCCATTATCCTCTATGAAGGAAAGATTCACCCTCATGTGAAATGAAACTGACTCTGCGGCGATAATAGTCAACGAATTCCAGGAAGGGAATCAACCATTCCATGCCGAGGATGAAATCATAACCTATCATCTCTAGGACATATAGAACCCATAAGAAGTGATACCATTCCACCTTGAGAGGGCACTCTCTACACTAGAGTACACTAGATTTCCTTGTTCCCAAAGGTGTGTCTAGTGTCAATGAGTCGGAAGAAGAAAAGATGCAGAGTCCAAGGCTCTCCACAATGGCAATAGAGATAAAACTATGCGTAGCACCAGTATCGATGAGGGATGAAGATAAAAATGAGGCTACTAAAATCGTACATCAAATAGTAGAAGGTTCGGGATCCTTCTCCTGATAAGTATTCTCCATGAAGAAAGACTGCCATGTACTGTGTCCCTGCGCCCCCGGCTGACCACTCTGAGCTGAACTTCCCTGCTGGTGCTGAGGAACTGGTGGCTGACTGCCATGGCCTCAACCTCCACCTCAGCCCGAACGGCCGGAAGAACTCCAGTTCCCCGACTGGTGAGAAACTGGCGGTGCTGCTCCAGAAAGAGGAGTCATGGATGAACCCCGGTCACCAGCTGCTAGTGAGAAAACCTGGAAAAAACGCTGAAGGTTACCCATATTTTCGCAAGCTCGGCACTCCATGGGGTCCCTCTGGTACTACTGCCTCATGTACTCTATCCAGCCACACAGATAGCATGTAACCTGGCTTCCTGATGGTGCGTATCGCTTCCTCGAATCACCGCACATAGGCTCCCTACGACGCTTCTTGCTGTCATCTGGAGGAAAACTAGCTTTGGATGTAGAACCGCCCTGGCTTGCAGCTTCAGAGTCTCTCTGATAGCACTCTGCAATCAATTCCTGGTTGACGATGTAAGTAATGGAAGTCAGCTGGAAGATGTTCACATGCGAGCGGATCTCCCGCCTGAGTCCATCCTCAAACTTCCTCGCCAAGAACACCCCACTCTCATCCCGAAGGGGTGTACAAATCTGCAACTCAGTGAAATGAGAGGAATACTCCATGGGATATTGAGTACCCTGCTCGAATATCAAGAACACCCGGGCTCGATCGGCCCTCAGGGTCTCCGGGTAGAATTAGTTGTAGAACACGCACTAGAACTCCACCCAAGCCATAACCTACTGTTGACCCACCTGTGAGATCACATCCCACCACCTCTTGGCGGAGTCTTGGAGCATGTAGGTGGAAAGCTTGACCCGCATCTCTGGAGGTGTCTGTAGATGCTCGACGATAGTCAGCTTGGCTTCCATCCATGACTCCACAGCCTGAGGTCCTTCTTCCCCCAAGAATGTAAGAGGATGTTGCTGCTGGAAAACCTGTGTCTAGTCTGCCATAGACGTGGTGGGAGGCGGTGCTCCCTGGAAGGCATGCATCATCCTCATGAAACCCTCCCTGAACTTCACATCAGCTCCCGTGATTGGTACAACAACCGGTGCCAAGGCTGGCTCGGCTGGGGGATCGACTGGAAGTCCTTGATCAGCCATATCTTGCGTCTGATCACTGCCCGATGACAAACGTATGAACGGAGGACATCTCTAAGGCATAGGTATGAAAGATCAAAATCACATCTTAAATCATGAAAACAAGGATAGAGAATACAAGGGTACAAAATGGGAAGAGGGGAAGAAAAACACAAAAGTTTACAAAACTCAACTACACGGCATGTATAAAAACTACACGGTGTGTCTTCCAAAACTACAAAAATGGGCGTGTACTCCTTCCCTACATGTCATGTACACTTCAAATTACACTGCGTGTTGACCCCAACACATGGCGTGTACTTGAAACTATTTCCCTTCCCGAGTCTCCTTACACGGCTAACCCACACAGTCCTAATCAACCCGAGACTACACGACATGTTCGAAACAAACACGACGTGCACTAGACAAGGCTTCAGCGGTCCTTGTTGTTGAGTACACGGCCATCTACACGGCTGGACCTTACACGGCATGCTCCGAACAAGCACAGCATGCGTAGGTGAAGGCAACACCGTCCCGTGTTGTTCGTGACACGGCCAGGTACCTGGGCAAGACTACACGGCGTGTTCCGAACAAACACAGCGTGTGGAAAGGAAGGTAACGCCGGCCCATGGTGTTCGTGACACGGTCGGGTACCTGGACAGGACTGCACTGCGTGATCCCTAAAGACACGGTGTGTTCTACCTGAGCTTCCCCAGCCCGTGTTGTTAGTGACACGGCCGGGTACACGGCTCCGAACATACACGGCGTGTACCAATCATACACGGTGTGTTCCAAAAGTTAATCCCATGACACTGTGTTATACTCACACGGTCAGTGACACAGCATGAAAACTACATGGCGTGTGTCCAAAAAGTACATCCCATGTGTTCTGGGTTTTTCCGGGAAGTAGCTCAGAAACTGCGCAGAATTCCAGAAACACTAAAAACAAGGGAAAAAGATGCCAATTTCCGATCCTTGAGGGCCCATAACACCTCAAGAACCAAAATATGGTGGTTACATTAAAAAAATAACAAAAAAACAGTTTTCTAACGTAACAGCTGGGAATCTATCAAGAAACTATCACAACAGTATGCATAGTCTACACAAGGTCTATCACAACAGCATGTAATCGCTAATTCACCCTAGAAGGCATGGCAAGAATGCATGGCTTGTGATTCCTACAAGTGTCTATATGATTCCTGAGACATCATACCATCATCCTATTGGGTTGCAACATAAATATAAGTAATATATCAAAACAATAACCGCACAAGTCAAGCGAATCACTCTAGATGAAAACATATCATCTGTAAAACTCAAAACTAGTACACATCAATTAACAAGGTAGTATGGCCTTTCCCTGTACAAGGGTTAGATACCCATGAGCATAGCATAATACCAAGTACCGAATCTGTCCTATCCTTGTCTAAAGTCTCCAAATAGTAAAGCAAGAGAAAATAACTCCTCTGATACCACTTTGTAACGACCCGAATCCGGAGCCCCTCCACTGGTGCCCCGTACCCGGTTCGCCACATGACCTCAAGCGCGTTTCCCCACACACCAGAGGCCTCCGACTAGCAGCAAGGTCCTTGGTAAGTTATTGGGGAAAATATTCCTACATTTGGTAAGGTATACAAGGTAATAAATCAAAAATAATAAGCGGAAGTAGTAAACAACATGCATAATAACACAAACCAAATAGTCGATGAAATATAGATATATAACTATGATGAAAACGATGCAGCAGGTACAATAATCTAAGGAAAAAAGAAAACACAACAACGTACTAAAATACAACTAAACCCAAGTGCAAAAGAAACAATGTAATCTCCTCAATATCATGAGCCACGAGTCCGTCCCATGCTCCCCATCTTCTGATGCAGTCAAGATCCTGAAGTAGAAGGGAGCTTTCCCTTATTTATACCGGCAGCAACATAGTCTGTTTAGGCCCAAAATCATGGCCCAAATAGGGTGTGAGATACAATCCCAGTATAAAATCACACAATGATTTGTGCCTAACAGTCGACGAATACATGGCAGTAATAAAAAAAAGTAGTAACATAAAATCACAAGCAGCTACAATCCAAAGTTCTAACAAGTAAAGAACACAAGTAAGAAGTCAGCAACAAGAAGGAAACATGTAACCCTCCAGGTAGCTCTCATTGTCTAACCCCTATGGTTAAACCTCTATGTACTAGCAACCCTCTGGGAGGCACACACAGTCTCACCCCTCTGGTTCAGCTACGCAATTAAGCAGACTCTCTAGGGAAGCACTCACCTTCAATTCCCCCTATAGTCTCATATCGGGATAAAGGCTCTCTGGGGAAGAACTCAACGTCAATTCCCCCCATGGCCCACATCGTGGATCTACAGTCTCTCTGAGGAATCACTCAACGTCAATTCCCCCTATAGTCTCACATCGAAATTAAAAGACACTCTGGAGAATCCCTTCCATCAATTCTCTCTTTGGTCTACTACTCTAGTTTCTCATAGTCCTGAGTATAACTAAACATGTTGAGCATGTGTATCATCGGATTAAATCTCAAGAACTACTTGTCTATCAACTAAGGCTCAACAGAAAATCAAAAGAGACAGTTCCTCTATCCTACAACAATGTATGGTAACTGAAAAAATGCCCAATAGGAAAAACAAGAATGGTAAAGCAAACTAAGCACCAAATAAATTACACTACACACAAGAAATAACCTCTAATACAGTAATAAATCAAAGAAGGAAACAACAAGGGAAAAATAGGAAACACACAATACCCCATTCAAGGGTGTTGGTGGAATTTTTACATAATATTCATCAACTTTCTATGAAAAGGCACAAACCACCTACCTCGATCCAAGGAGATCGATATAAGGGAACCATGACCACAGATTCCCCTTGGAACGACGTATATCTGACAAAACGCACAATACATTCAACCTAATATAACATGGAAACCAGGAGGAATCAAAAAACAATGCTAAAGCATAAGAAAGAACTCACCGTTGTGATTCCAACGCAATTGACCGTGCTCGAATCGGAGAATGGACGATGAGGCGGTCATCTGTCGAAGATCCGGCCGTACGATCGCTCTCGAATGGATGAAATCTGAATAAGAAGATGAATCTGGGGGTTATACGTGACCCCTGGTCCATTTAATGAAAAAAATAAAGTACACGGCGTGTAATTCTTGAGTACACAGTGTGTACTTCAATTTTTCCGTACTCCGAAATAACCGGCCTCCACCTCAGCCTTACACACCGTGTGTGTGGATCGGGCACTACCAGCACACGGCTTCGAGCCGGGGAAGAGTACACGACGTGTACATAGAAAGTACACGGCGTGTACTTCTGCAATTTCCAGAAAATTTATTTTCCTTAAAAACTCCAGAAATGAAAAATAAAAACATACCTGAATGAAGATCTGGGTTCTCACACTCTATACGTGTACTGTTATTGTTCAAAACCTATATAAGTTCTCCCTGTATAGTTATATTTTCCTCCACACTAGTCATATATCTAGATCCAACATCATTATCTTCTACATGAGGGAAATATCTACATGGGATATGAACATTCATGCAATTTCCATTCCTTCAACTAGGCACCTTTTATAAATAATGGTATACACATGATTAGGTTATGAATAATAATTTACTATCTAAACATTTAAATAGTACTTAACATAAATTCAAATCCTATGCATGGATAATCTCATAACTATAAAGAAAATTATAAAATTAAATACATTATAATGGTTTGAAATGAAAATGAGAATTATCCTAAGCATATCCCCTAGGAGTTTCAAACCATGTGAACAATATGTCCTATTTTCATGTTACTGGATATCCCCTGTTAATCCCTAAACTCCTTGTCGAATTTTTCACTCTTAGCTACATCAATTCCAGAACAACATCCACTTGTAGTATCAAGACAGAGATCTATTTACTCGAAATATCCACATAATATATTCTCTACCAAATGATCTTATATGTTTATCCTTAAAGTCTATCTTAGGATTTTGTTCCCTAATATATGTATTATAAATCTAGTTTCTGTGTTTTCTACTAGACATCTTCCGATACCAACTGTAAGGACCAGAACCTAGTTGTCCAGATCCAGTGCAATATTTTATTACACTCCCAAATAGAAAATGAATATTCTTCCTAGAGGACTGATTAGTTTAGTCATATTGGAACTGATATACATATATAATTTCAAAATTACATCATGATACAAAAAACTATTTAAAAAGTCCTTTGAAGACATCCATAACTCCAGGGTTATTTCTACATTGCATTTATAATATACAACTTCATGTCTTTTAAAAATGAAAGATAAGAAATGGGTGATCTCAAATGCTTAGTAAGTGTAGGAAATAAAACCAAATATATCATAAACATAATCATTAGGCATGTATAATAATTAAAAAACACATACCTATAAAAATGAACATGAACACATTATTGAAGGAATAAGAGCTGAATAAAAATTCCATTATAAATTATAATCATGGGTATTATACTAGTCATATAACCACATTAACATTCAATTAGTTGTTTTATAATTAGGGAATGCGTAATGTCTCATATCATAACTATATCATCAAGGGCCCGTGCCATGACCATGAATAATCATTGTTTCATGTCCTTGGGCCAAGAATGTAATTTTATCCTGAGACCTATTGATGCATCAAGGGGATATAGCAGGACCCACCAATAACATACTAATCCCAATTCAGTCCTCATATGAAAGGAAATTAACATAACCAATATATACATGCATATTGAAATTAACAAAATAAATTTCAATAATACTCCATGAACATTAAGCATAAACACTAACCATTCAAAGTAAATTGGTGGGTGTTTTTAAGATGAAAAAACCACATTAAAACTATTAATAAACCTTTATATTAAATATGTTAGATCATATCCTAAAATATTAATCACAAGAATACATAATAATCAACAAAAGTGTTGAAATAGATGAATATACTCTTATAAAATCATCGAGTAATTCTTGAGTTAAATACATTTTTACTTTAAAAAAAGATTTTTTTTGAAAAATTCTTTGTTTAAAACCATATGTGTAGTAAGATAGTATTTTCATAATAAGATTAGTTTTTTAGAAATATTAATTTTGATAAAAACATATTATAGAGTTCCCTTGAAAATAGGTATGAATTAGAGAAATTCCCTAGAATTGGGATTGTATTTCAAAAATAATTTTGAATCATTCTTTAAAAACATGTAACTTCAATGAAGGAAAGTTGGATAATGGGTTTTAAACATTCCTATAACATTAAAATAGAATTTATGAGTAGTAAATTGTAATATTTAAGAAATTATTGTGTATAAAGAGAGACAATAAGTAACTCAAATGAAAATGGGGGTTCGGGTAGGAAACCCTTACATTAAGTATGAAGGTGTTCCTCACAAGATCGCAGTGACCAGAATAATCAAAATTACATTCATAATTTTATAATTTATGAACTTAATTTACAGAAATTGATTTACTAAAATCTTATTAAGTTCATTCATGGCCTTTTTATGTGTTAATATATTCAATTTCATTTTTTGGATGTGTATTATTCTTTGCTTTTCAAGATTGGTTAACTTATATTCATGTACAGATAAACATGTAGAATGTGAATGGTTTTCCATAATATATGTTTTATATTATTAGTGAAAAAATATAATATTACATGGTTATAATATACTTTAATTATTGGGAGTGATTATGGATCATTATATGAGACTTTAATAACAATTGTTTGGGTAAATTGGCAGTTCTTGATCACAATGAACTCATTTTTAATTATAAATTAATATCATTTGGAAAAAAGGATTCCAGAAACTTACATAAGTTTTAATAAATATATATTAGTTTGGTTAAAACAGAAAAATGGTTTCATGGAAAGAATTAATGATGTAAATTTAAATTGAAAACTCTTCACCCATGAATGTGATTAATTATCACATCTGAGATGGTTTCTTTATTCCTAGCATAAAAAGTGGAAATGGGAGATGATGAATAATTATTCATTTAACATAAAAATATTATAGTACCTTTAATTTACTAGATTCATCACAAAATTTTGATGAAAGGTGGTGGGGAAAGAAAAGAAAAAGAAAGGAACTTGAAATAAATGAAATGAAAAGAGGAATTTACCTCTGGGAATAATCGTCCTTTAGTCCCTCTATAGGGGTGTGGTATTGTTATTTTAATGATACCAAGGAGTTATGGATGATGGGGAGAAACATTGAAATATATTTTAGTTGAATTTATACAAGTCACAAGGCTTTAGAGGAGTGAAGGTATGTGAGATTTAGGGGGGTATTATAGTGGAGGAGATTATGGTTTCCCATTATATTACTCATTTTTTATTTTTCCACAAAGACAACCAATAATATTTATTCTTGTGACCAATAATAGTAATATGTTCATGTGAGATTGAAATAAGTGTTCTTAAATCCGTTATGATTCTAGGAATATTGAATTTAATTGACAATGTATATATATTGTAAATGAAAGTATTTTACTATTCATGAAAATTTTGAGTACATCAGAAAAATCTGAAAAATTCACCCTTACAATTTTTCAATGTGTAGTATTAAAAAATGAAATCCGTTTTTTTAATATAATTTTATAAATATTATTTATTTAATTTTTAAATAAAATCATAATTTATATGAAAAATAAAAATTTTAAAACTATAATTCATTTCATATCACCTTGAAAAATTAATCAATAAATCATTATCTTATTACCTTAAGACAATAAAATTAAAATATGATTAACTATTCCTATGATTCATATTACAATTCATATTACTATTCTTAAGGGTTTGTTCTTTTTCACCAAAAACTATGTTTGTCTTATCAGACTCTAAATATTTTCTTGAACGTATTTGAGTGTGTCAGTTTTTCGAAATTCTAATCACAGAGGTGGAAAAATTATATTTACTAGCTTGGTTATAACATATTGGTGTTTTGAAGATACTCATATTTTATGCATTCAACATTAAATTTATTTTCAAAATATTGGGGGTGTTATATCATGGCTCTAATCTACCTAATTTCTGTTCAACAAGGCTTCTACATAGACTAACAAGACACATTAGGTCTGACCAAATCTATATAGGGGTATGGAAGCCAACAGGTATCTAATAGATCCCTTGTGAACATCTTGTTTGGTCATCTCAAGTCATAACACTCTCCCCTTAAAATGTAGTTTTGTGTTTCTACCCTATGAATACTATAGTCTACACCTCATAAATTTGTGGTAAAAGCATCAAGATTCTGTATTAGGACCAACATGACATCAAAACCTCGGTCTACTCATCTAAGGTGTTCTATAGACTAATCCATTTTAATTTAAAACCTTTATTTTAATTTAATAAAAAAATATTTTATTTAAATTACCCAGGGTAATCACCCACAATGGAGAACCTGAGCGTCTAAATGAAATTTGAATAAGTAACATAATTAATAGGGATAGTATGCGAGACTACCTATATCATTTGGATATTTTTCTTTTTTTCTAAATTTATACTACCTAAAGGCACCCTGACTAGCCTCACCCATGCCCTCCTTGGCTCAATTGTTCACCAACCATACTCCCTAAACCTATTCCACACCAAGGAATCAAACATAATTAATTATATCCAATTATAATTAATTAATCCATCTTAACCAAAAATGCATATCGCCCATTTCTCACTGAACATCATTGTCGTGCTGAAACTGCATCCAACAACACCCTAAGGTCCTATCTCACATTTATATCCCAACAGCACGGGAAATTCCCCAAAAAATCCCAATAAATTGAAAATATTATTTAATTAAAAGGGAAAAGACATGAAGAATTCACATAATGACATAACATTTATGAAATTAAGGATGGTAGAACTTGGACGTCATCTCAAGATGACATGATCCAAGGGATAATTAAATACGCTTCAAATATGGATGAATCTACCATGTTAGAATGTAATATTCTCAAATGATCTATGAAAAAAATAACTAGATCAATGGGAAGATAGATAGAAGACAATACTGAAGAGGATAGAAACCTTCCTTTGATCGCCTATATAATCCTCCATAAAAATCACCTTTGAATGGAGATTACTGTATCCGAGAGAGGGTTTCGTTCAGTTAAATGGACTCCCCCATTCCCCTTTTCTCTAAAAATGAAAGGTTTTGGTAGGTAATTCTAAAATCCATCAACATATAAAAAAACATATATTCCCACAGGCTAGTCATTACGGGCCATCTTCTAGCCAGTGGAACCCAAGCCACTATCATCCCCACTAGCTATCCGGTGGGATGGTACTAGCTATCCTACGACTAATAACATTTTCACAATAGTTGTTTCAACACCCGTGGAAACCTTTGAAATCCAATTGAGAATTATTTGATCTAATTAAACCCCATTCATCATCTAAATCGCCTCCTTTGAGGGGTCCCAATCTTGAAAATTAAATATCTAATACCAAATATAAATCCAAATCCACTCACTAATTCGGAATTAAAATTCCTTTTGAATTCCAAATTCCTATATAAACATGAGTAATTAAAGTGTTTTTTAAGTAGATTTTTATTTTTTTAATTAAATTTAAATATCTAAAAATTTCGATTGAACGATTTCATGTTCCTTGGAATTTTATTTAACCTATTTTCTTATTTAAAATTTAATGTTCTTCTGTACTTTATAAAGGAAATTATTTATTTTTTATCTAATTTACCAAAATTTACTCTTTTTCATCATGAAAATTGACATTATTGATAGATAATGGGAAATCATTCTTTAAACCATTTTTATTATTTTCAAATTAAGAAATCATCAAGAGACACTATTTTATTTACCATATTATCAAGAACTACATTTGATTTTCCTCATTGATTTTATCATTTCTACTCTCATCACATGTGATTTTTTATTATTCACCTTTTAAATTAATTTCCATTCAATAACTTCATTGGAGGTATCTACTTCATCATCATCATAACTATCAATGTATTAATTATTGAAAACTAAATTTCTCTTCCTTAATTTAAATAAATTCTATCCTTTAACCTGTAAATAATAATATTATGCTTTCTTCTTTGAATAACTTATTATATTCTCATCATCATCATCAAAAACATCCTCATCTTCAAATTGATATAAATTTACTATGAAAATTCAAATATCTCTAAACTAATAAAATTTAGCTAGAAATTTATCAGGAAACATTATTTTAACTATTCTCACACATCTTGAATTTAATTATATATGTTTGTTAAATTTATTTTAATATAATCTTAATCATCAATGTATCCCCATATTCAATAATGTTTTCCTTACTATTCTCTTTCTTCAAATACGTAATGGGAACATACCTATCATCAATTATCTTATTATTTAATACACCTCCTTTCTATGTTTTATATCTAATTAAAATGTAGTTTAGATAATGTAACAGAAGGTTTCATAGATAAAGTTTCTTAATTATTGATATCTTTTTGTCAAACCTTTTTGAAAAAATATGTTGTATCCTCTAAGAAATTGAAGAATCCTCCTTCTTATCTCTAAAATATCTAATAGTGATTATAATTTCCTTAACTATACTAAATAATTCATCAATTATTTCATCGTAATTCATCATAAAATATTCATATATCTCTATATAAATTTATTGTTTATATTTATTCACATTTTTATTACTTTTATTGATATTTTTCAATTTATCTCAAAAAATGTTTTTGTCACCCCTTTAACCCTGAGATTCACTTTTTCAAAAGAGATGATCTGATGGAATTTAGAGCATCACCATTGTGATCTAAATTCTACATATCTATAATCTTCATCATATCAATTTATACATGAGGAAAAAAACTATTAATATCGCCCACCAAAACATTCAGCTATATTGACGTAAGATACAATATCATCTGATATTTCTAAATATAATAATTATTCTCATTATAAGCTAGAATCCCATTGTTTTTCCTGAATTAATGTCTACCATGTTTAAAATATAAATAATATACCAAATCTTAAAATAAATATCCAAAATTTATCAATTATTATATTTTTAAATAAACAATGACACTAGCACTGTTTAATAATCATTATATTATAAAACATTAAACTTTTTGTTCATTGGAGGAAACCTAGATTACTGTGATACCATTTTTTAATAGCCCCAATCATGGTTTTGGTTCACTATTAGGGGGTTTGGATTAGTATACAATTATTTATTTTCATTTTTATTATTTCTTATGAAACCATTATTTGTCACTTGTTAGTGTGACTAATCTCACTTAAACTCTCACACACCTACAAAATAAATAAAATAAAGAATATCTGATGTTTAATCATCACTGATGAAAATGACAAGGCAATCCTTGGAATGATTTGGTAAAATCTAATATCAAAAAATAAACAAGAATTTCTATGGTGGACACAAATTAGTAGGTCATATCCTAGACTCATAATATAATAATATAAATAATGTTGTCTCATGAAAATTTGGTTTTTTATAATTGGATGAAGTAGAGATTATCCTTGTTCCTTTGGTTTGATTATATATAAATAATGTATATTTCTCCCAGTATTATTGAATTTATAATAGTTTTTTATTCTTCATTATTCCTCATCACAAAACATAGGTGTTATGATCACACACACAAACCAAGTGAGTACTCTTCTTGTTCTTGTACATTCACGGTCACATATACTCTTATTATTTTTAGAATTATCCATTTCTATGCACATTTTTAGCACAAAATACTTCAATATATACACTTATTACACTATATATAATTTTAATAATAATGAATGATATTTGATCACATATTTATTTCATAATAAGATACTTTTCTTCATGTTCAAATTTTTTTTTCAGATTAAAATTCAAACTCCCATCTTCCTTCAGTAACTTTTAAACTGCTCTTAAACTTTACCAGTCTTTGGGACTATCTAGGTGTAATCTCCCATAATTCCTAGTGTCACTGTATACATTGTGTCCTTAAAATAATTTTTCTTTAACTTCTACTAAACTATTTCTGCCGGTTACGGTGTGAAAAAATTCATCATGATACAATACTTATCTTATTTTATATGGGTCTCATGATCAGGGTGTGAAATCATCTTCACAATGTTAACCATATTATTCAACTAATTATATCATTATATCTCTTCATTATGTTTATCCCATTGAGGAATAACATTAATATCATCATTTTAAATTTTTTAAGTACCAATACTTTAATATTAGCGAAAATACATACATATATTAGATAAAAAACTATATATGGAAAACCACACATATTAAAACCCTTATGTTCTAAGGTTTTTTCCAACAATATATCCCAACAATTTCATAGATAAAATATTAACCATATAACCCTATTATTTTGAAATTCATTGTGATTTTGTAACATTTCTAACACTATATAACAATATACACATAAAAAACATATGTATGGGAGAAACATTACATATGAAAAAAAAAATTCCGGGTATTTAAAAAATTAAATAGAGAAAATTCATATATCATAATATATTGTAAATTTAAAACTAGAATACTTATGTATCATTTGACGATCTATTATTGTGTCTCATTTTCAACTGGAATTTTTTAAGGTATCAGCTATAAAACTTACACATCACATGGAACATATTTTGTATCATGTATATCCCATTGGAAGAGTTACATTTATAAAATATAACTGTAATCCATTCTAATATATTACTTATCATCCAAATATCATATATATAACTCAAAAATATTTTCATTTTCCAATTAAAAATTCTCTGGGATATATCACGTATGGGAAAATTTTTCTTACATTTGAAATACATTACCATTTTTCCGTCCAATTCTACTGAAAACCAAACATATTATTATAATATTTAACACATTATATAAATATATATATACTTCAAATAAACATCTCTTAAACATCTAAACTCATTCATTTTTATTAAATGACCACAAAAACATTGTATAAAATTCACTTAAAATGAATATATATGTATCAATTACCTCCCTAAGGTCATAACCATATTAAATATAAACATCTTCATCATTGAAGGGCCAAACATGAATTTTATATCATTGTCGAGGAGTATCTATCCTAAAATATGACAGATATTATAGTGACCAAGGATTTTCTTAATTGATATTTAGCTCAATTTTGAGTTTTAGTCTTGATACATCTTTATAGGTAAAATAGTATATTTACCTTGTTATACAACCTTATAAAATAATTTTGAGAGTATCATTGATTTTGGACTAAGGTATTTACCCTCTGTCTTATCTGGTATGTAATTATTATTGTGGAAAAGACTTATTAAATCTATATTAAGTATAAAAATTTTATTTTTTCCCATTACCAAAAAATCTATATAATTATGCTTATCCACATAAATGGAGTGTCATAATTGAATTCTGACATCTTGGTTTCACTTGGAATGCAGTTTTCACCCTAGGTATATTATAAATCTCTTTGGAATATGGTTTTTCAAGGGTTTTCCTTCTTTGATAAATAAACATATATTAAGAATGTAAATTATAATTATTATTAATTAATCTGTTAATAGGTATTAAATTCATTTATCTACGATATTATGTCTATTTAATCATCCTTATAAACAAATACTAGGTTTAACTACATGAACAATAATATTTTTAAGAGATCCAACAAAGGATATTTATTGGAAAGAACAAGGAACTACAGAATTAATTTTTCATCATGATTTTAAACAAAAACTTATATGAGTGAAATCGTCATCAATGAGTGATTTTCTAAGATGTTTGGGATTATTTATTTCTATATCTCTATTACTTTTTAAATTGATTTTAAAATTTAAATGTTGGGATCCTCTATTATTCATGAATAATTTTTTGTAATTTTTCTCTTAATTGGAGTAAAAAAATTGGTAAATCAAAAATGAAAGTAAATAAAATTAACATCATTATTTAATTTGAAGAATAATTTTATGTTTATTTATTTATAAGAAAATTAATTAAAATTTTCTATACAGTACATTTTTTCTATATTTATTCATTTATTATTAACATATTTAAATAATTATTTTTCCTCTAATGGTTTTCTATTTTAATATTCAGCTTCTCTTAGATTTATTGTTATTTCCATATGTATAGATTTTCATTTTCTCATCAAAATCTCCATGAATCAATATTATGTGTTATTAAACACTCTCCAACATGAATTTATATTAGGTATCTAGAATAAAATTCAATGATTGTTCTTCACTCATTCTTTTGGAAATTGAAATTTTATTTTCCATTGTGTTTTGATAATGGAATACCCTGATCTAGGGTTAGTTTCTAAAGGAAAATGGTTGTCATGGGATATTGATCCAAGTGTATCAATAGATATATTGACATGGGATCCCATATATAAGTTTAAGATTATATATTGTTTCAGGTATTCCCTTAATATACCAAAGGTGTGGGATCTTCAATATCATCCTTTATATAGGGTCATATATTACCAATATTTACCCAATGTGTGGGATCCTCTATTAATGTTCTAGTTTATAGATTGGTTTAACAATTCACCTTCTATAATAGATCATAGGCTCCTTAATCTAATTTTATAGGTAGTATTAGGTATTCCCCATATTTAGCTAGGGAAAAAATCTCCAATTTTGAGTTATTTCTACCTCAATCGATGAATCATACATTGAGGAAATATTTCCCCTTTAATAGTTTTATATAAGGATAAATGGGATTCTTGGAATTGCTAATTTAGATAACTGGTCATTATATAGTATTGATTGATCATATTGTGAATTTATCCCCCAACTGAAAAGCATGATTATATGATTATTAGACTACCCTTTATGGATTTTTAATATAGTGTGGTAGTTGAATTGGAAAAACATTAGAGTATTCTTTTATACTTGTGATTCCTTATCCCCTGGGGATTTCCTTTGGGATGCTATGTAAAAATGTTTTTCTGGCTCCATGATTTGTGAATTATTTAGTGTTATAAGATCACATGTTTTATAATAGTTTATTACATTCTATGATTAGATATGAGATGATTAGGCCCCTCCAAGGATCCTTGGGACTTATAGTTATAAAGATTATATGGATTATTCTTTTTTTCCTTTATCCCTGTTACTCTCTTGTATTAGGATATTTTAACTGGCTTGTTATTCTATATTTTCATTGTGGTTTTTGAGGCATCCTACTAGGTATGAATATATTTACCCATTAATGATCATTGTTCCCAGAAATGTTATGTATATTCAGACAATGAATAGGTTTATATATTTTCTGGGTAGATGTGGAGATGTTGTGGTTGGTTTAACGATGATTCTTAGAGATACATAATAATTTAATATAATTCATATAGATGTTTTTTACCATTTCATATATATATATATATATATATATCATTCTATGGGCACACATAATAAGGATGATTTTTCTATTTTATTGTATTTGATAGTTTTAGGTCCTTATTAGATTTATAGTTCCTCTGTATTTTTTAATGTCGGTAAGAACTTTTATATTTTTGTCTTATTCAAGTGTTGTATACTGATCAATTTATATATTTATATATATTCTTATAATTATTTATGGATATATATATATATAATGAAGGTGGTATAAGATAACACCTCTATTATTGTGAGATATTCTAACTTATTGATGCTCACCAGCCTCAATCTTATTAGAGGGAGGATTAGGCTAGAACACTTGTCTTACCATTTGACAAGGTGGAGTCCTGGGGATTTTTGTTGTAACAAAATAAGATTTTAAACTATATGATTTCCTTTAAAATCTAATGTGTTCGATAACTTTCTTCACATGCAATACTGAATCACAATGAACCAAGAAATAGTGTATAATAATCAAAACATAACAATATAACTGTTGGGTAAAAATATATTTTAAAAAATTAATAAATATTTGTAAAAAGGTAAAAATTTATATGAATTCATTGATGAAAATTAAATTTGTGTAGCTCAATAACTAATCAAACTCGTTTATGATTTAAAATGTAAATTAAAAAAAATATTTATGAGTTTTATTTAAAGAAAATAATTATATTATGGATAAGATATATTTTTATATGAATAATATATAAACATCTATTAAATTAGTAATTTATTTGAAATAAGAATAATTATATTTATCAATTTTCAAATGTTATTTTACTATGAAAAAAAATTTCAATATATATTTTTTGATTTTATTTAACAGTAAAATTATTAAATTTTAGAATTTCAATTTGAAAAAATAAAAATCATCTTTATACTCTTCCTATAAGTATTATAATAATATAATTTTTTGTATTTTTTAAAAATAATTGATTTTTAGGGAAATAGTGAAAATACAATTTTTTCCAAAATAATAAATTTTACTATATTGTAATTATATAAAAAATACCTTGATGTTTATAAAACCATGAAAGGGAGATAATGACCCCCCAAGTCCCGCCTCTAGTAGGCCCCGAGTAGGCGACTAACACCAAGGGTATGAGTTTTCACAAATATGGGAGGCATTACCCTTTTATTATTTTAAGATCAGGAAATATGAAAAGTCAACCACAAAAAAGGAAAAGAACAAGTGTATAGAAATAACCCCAAACCAAGCCCACATGCATGTTTAAGAAATTTTATAACAAGGTACAAGTACAAGAAAGCTCAAAAGTACAATACCAAAATAAACAAGAGTACAATAATTGCAACAACTCAAACTGTCTGACTAATAGGGTCCCGCACGACCCTGGTAGTCCTCCTGGAAACCTAAAAGAAAACCTAAGGTGGTCATACATGTATACTCAATAGGGAAACCTAAATCTCTCGTACATAAGTGAGGAGACATCCTAATGTCCTGTGAGAACAACAGAAGAACCTAAAAAGGAATTCTATCCACCCAACCTCACCATCCCCTCTCACCAAAACACAATCCCAATAGCAGTAGTATATAAGAACAAGAGTATTGGGTACCCTGAACCATTTCCCTTTAGTTAGCTACTCTTCCTAATGGCGAATGCCCTAATGCTGCCACACTCTCCCAGCCCGCACACACCTGGGCCTCACAACCATGTATCCCACCCGCATACACCTGAGACTCACAACCACGTATCCCACCCGCACACACCTAGGCCTCACAACCACGTAACTGGCTGCACACACATGGGACTCATCCCAAAGAAACTTGGGAAAGTAAAACATGCCCGAAGAATCTTGGGCTAAACCACCCCAATCGAAACCTACCTGAAGGGTCTTAGGTGTAAGGTCTCCTAAACACATCATAGCCTAGGGAAGAAGGAGCAGGAAGGAGATAGTAACTAAGGGGAAAAAACCCTCTCCCATGAAATGGGAGTGTTCAGCACTAAGTTCTCAACATGGGTGGGGTGCGATAAAACACAAAAGATACATACATATATATATATATATATATATATATATATATATATACCGAACACTCAGCCCAACCTATGGCTTCTAAATAGAGAAACTAAGCATGTTCCTCAGCACTCCTACTACCAAGAAAGCATTCAACAAACAACCCCAACACCATTTAGGATTTCACGTTTCAGTAGAATTAGTTTATTAGTTCCTTAACTACTGGGAAACTATCCACAACCATCCATATCTATCATTCGTAGAACATATCCCTGCCATCCACAAATCAAGTTAGGAAAACACAAGCAGCAGAACAAAACACTTTTTATTAACCAACCAACCCATGATTATTTATCCCGTTCTACTACCATGACCCACCATCTATTAACTCTCCCACTTTTATTTATTAATCACAACCCATAGCCCATTCACATTTAAACCCATCCCTGCAGCCCCGCTACTAACCACCATAACCACAAACACACCAAAACAAGTACATCATTATCCCTTTAATACCATTTATCACAGCCCCGCTTCCCATCACCATCATAGCATTCACACCAACCCACAACCACGTCTACCGCATCCCCACTGCTCACCGAATCCACAACATCCCACAAAACACCCCCATCACATTCCATGTATCCAATCCAACACTCAAAAGTTCATTATTCTATTTTTTTCAATCGGGGTGATCACACAAGTGTTCTAGATTTTAATTATCCAACTATTGTGATTAACCAAATTCCACATTCCACAATGTTCCATTCACAAAAACGGT
Source organism: Viscum album (assembly GCA_963277665.1). Taxonomy (NCBI): domain Eukaryota; kingdom Viridiplantae; phylum Streptophyta; class Magnoliopsida; order Santalales; family Viscaceae; genus Viscum; species Viscum album. The sequence goes on along the minus strand of OY728157.1, from coordinate 444,848,119 downwards.
CTAGAAGATAGGGCAACATTTAATGGCGCAAGAAAAGTCCCCCAACGACCTTTTTTTCAGTAGGCATAATCCTATTCAATTCAAAACATAATATCACAGGATATAAAGATAAACATAAAAACATCCCCATCCCCGTTCTTTAATCAGTTATTTTCTTCATTTATTGGTTCAACCATTTCTCATAAAAATAAGAGGATACTGACCCCATATGATGTACAAAATTAGAGAGACGAAGGTAAGATCCCTAATTCAACAGGTTCCGATCGCAACGCTCCCCCGGATCAACCTTAGAAGATGTCCATCGGCGTCCGTCACTTCTATCGGGTCCCGGAAAAACCTACATGGGTGGAAGTCGGAAAGGAAAGGCTGAAGGAAAGACAGCGGATCCATGCTCGGATGTTCAGCCTCGTCGTTACGATCCCGTGGCCGATGACGGATCGTAAATCGGAGCTCGGACGAAGAAGTTATGGAAGAAAGATCCTTCGAGTCTCTTGGGAGAAATCTACATAGAGGAAAGGGGAGGAAAGGGGTGTGTTGAAAAGGAGGTGGGGACCGCTCCTTTTATAGGCGAGAAAAGAAAAATTACACGGCGTGTACTTTATGGTACACGGCGTGTACTCAGTTATTTCACACGACCTCCACACGGCTTCCAACAAGGATTCACGGCCGTTGACTGGTCAACACACGGTTTGAAGGTAACGTATACGCGGGGAAGGACTACACGGCATATAGTTTGGACACACGGCGTGTACCCATTTATTTCACACGACAATGACACGAATCCAACATGGCAGATGGTCATTGACTGGTAACGCGTACGCAGGGTGGGACTAAATGAAGTGTAGTTTAGGGTACATTGTGTGCACCCATTTACTTAACATGGCAGAGACACAACCTTCCAAATGAGCTATACCTGGTGAGGGGGTACACGGCGTGTACTCACAGTACATGACATGTACTTAGAAAATTCTGGAAAGTGTGGGAAAAGTCCATTTTACCCTCTAGAACACTTCAAGACCCTATTTTTGACAAAGGAATGGGCCAGAGAGGTCCGGGTCATTACATCAGATACCTCTTAATACATTCTAATCCCCGAGAATTCAAAATCATCCTATTGGAAACCAACATGATACCTCTTAGGGCTCTTGTTATAACAGGAACCCAACCACCAACCCTAATTATAGGTGTTAGGAATTCCTTCTCCAATGTCGTGATTTTATCCCCTTTAGGCTGCACTGACTCGCCCGCACGGGTTTAATCGCATCCTCATTAATGTGCTTCAATTAAGAATCGGGTCTCCCCACTACCATACATTAGGATTTTTCAACTCACACTTCCCCAAACACTGCACAACCCACACACTTCCCAAACACATGGTTTAGAGAAAATTCATGTTCCTATGTTGAGATATTATCTGCTTTAGGCGACACTGATTTTCCTGCATGGGTTCAATCGCATCCGCATTAATTCGTCTCGATTCAAGATCAGGTTTTTCCCTTCCCCACATGCCCGGACATGGTACACACTTCCAGAGAACAAGGAAACAAAAGGACTAATAACCGGCAAGCCAAGCATTCCATATATCAAAGGTACATAGTATAACATCAAAACAATTCTCATAAGAACAAGGAAAAACACAAGTCAAAACAACTCCGGGTACTGAGCGTGCATCTTTGTCTCCCACTCCCAAGTGCTCTCCTCAAGGCCGCCATGCCTCCATAACACACAAACCAATAGAATGGTTCTTCCACAGAGCACCTTCTCTTTACGATCCTCGATTCTGAATGGTCATTCCTAGAAGGTAGTGTCATTTCCCATTTCTAACTCTCCCCAGTCGATAATGTGAGAGTCTTCATGTAAGTACTGAAAAATATGGGAGACGTGGAAGACGTCGTGAACATTCTCCAACTGAGGTGGAAGGGCTAGCTGATATGCCACATCTCTAACTCGCCTCAGTACCTCAAAAGGTCCGATGAACCTAGGTGAGAGATTTCTCCCTTTCCCAAACCTCCTCTGCCCCCATCGAGGGGAAACCTTCAATAACACATGATCTCCCACCTCGAACTCCAAGGGCCTCCTCCGATGATCAGGATAAGACATCTGTCAGTCTTGAGGTGCTTTCATCCTCTCACGTACAAGATGGACTTTCTCCATGGTGCTCTGCACTACCTCTGGCCCAAGAGCACCTGTCTCACCAACCTCTACCCAGCAAATTGGTGAACAACATGGTCTTCCATACAAGGCCTGAAACGGTGTCATGCCAATAGTAGAGTGGAAGCTATTGTTGTATGAAAACTATACTAAATCCATGTGTCGTACCCATGATCCTCTGAAATCCATAACTCATGCTCGCAGCATGTCCTCCAATGTCGGGATAGTTTGCTCTATCTGCCCGTCGGTCTGTGGGTGGAAAGCAGTGCTAAGGCGTAGCTGGTTTCCAAAAGCTTACTGCAACCCCCTCCAGACTCGTGAGGTAATCTGAGTATCTCGGTCAGAGACGATAGTCTATAGAACCCCATGCAAACGCACCACCTCATCGACGTACCTTTGTGTTAATGTACACACCGGTCCTGACTCCTTAATTTCTAAGAAGTTAGATGATTTTGTCAGACGATCCACCACTACCCAGATAGCATCATAACCAACCTGAGTCCTGGGTAGTCCTGTGACGAAGTCCATTGAGATTTTATCCCACTTCCACTCGGAGACATCTAAAGGAAGCAACAAACCATTGGGAACACAGTGTTCAGACTTCACTTGCTGACACACTAACCATCTAGCCACAAACTCCTCCACTGCCCGTTTCACCCAAGGCCACCAAAACTACTCCCTCAGGCCTCGGTACATTTTTAAAACTTCTAGATGTACCGCAAAGGCAGAGCTATGGAACTCACAGAGAACTCCCTCATGCATCACCTCCGGAACAAACAACATTCCAGGAATAAGCATCTGATGTCGGTTGTCCTTTGACCATCCTTCTTGAGAATTTCCCTGATCGACACGATCCCACATCACTTCCGCCTTAGAGTCCCCCCACTGAGATTATTCCACCTGCTGCAATAAGGAGGACTGCACCGTCATCTGAAACAAATATCCTCTAACACCTTCTACCCTTGCATCAAAGTAAAAGGAGGCCAAATCTCCCATTTCTTTCCAAGCATCAGTTGATTCCCAAACAACTTCCTTATGTGACTTCCTGCTCAGGGCATCAGCCACAACGTTGCCCTTACCTTCAGTTTAAGAGATCTCGAAGTCCTAGTCTTGGAGAAACATGTCCCATCTCCACTGCCGTAAGTTCAGGTCACGCTGGGAGAAGATATAATGCAGGCTCTTGTGATGTGAGAATTCCACAAAGCGCTCCCAAAAGAGGTAATGTCGCCACAAATTCAGTGCGAACATTAATTGTGGAATCTCTAGGTCATGGGTGGCATAGTTACGCTCATGAGGCCGTAACTGCCTAGACCCATAACAGATCACTCCCTTCTTCTGCGTCAACACACACAGCAGACCAAGCCCAGACGCATCACAAAACATCTCAAACAACAACCCTTCCTCTGGAAACTTGAGTACGGGAGCACTGACCAACTTATCCTTCAAGTAGTTGAAATCCTACTGGCACTACTCACTCTATAGGAAGTCCTAGTTCTTCCTAGTCAATGTTTTCAATGGAGCAGCAACTCGAGAGAATTAAGAAACGAACCTCTGATAGTAACCTGCTAAACCCAGGAAACAAAGAACATCTACGATGCTCTTGGATTCTACCCAAGAAACAAATTCCTCCACCTTCGATGGGTCCACTGACACTCCATGCTGAGACACCACGTGCCCAAGGAAGTGTACTTATTGCATCAAGAACATACACTTCGACAATTTCCTGTAAAGATTGTGGTGTTGAAGGACTTCCAAGACTTCCTTGAGATTCTCAATGTGCTCCTCCTCTGATCTTGAGTTGATCAAGATGTAATCGATAAACACAATGACGAACCATTCTAGAAACTCTCGGAAGAAAAAGTTCATAAGTCCCATGAACACAGCTGGTGCATTTGTAACTACAAACAGCATCACTACAAACTCAAAGTGCCTATATCTACACCTGAAAGTCGTATTAGATATTTCATTGACCTTTACCCTCAGCTGACGATATCCCGAATGTAGATCAATCATAGAAGAATAACTGGATCCCCTCAATTGGTTGAAGAGATCATCTATCCTTGGAAGGGGGTAACGGTTCTTGACTATTACATGGTTCAACCTTCGGTAGTATATGATTACCCTGAGACCACCATCTGCCTTCTTCACGAACAAAACTGGAGCACCCCACGGTGATACGCTGGGTCAAACAAAACCTTTCTCCATCATATCATCAATATGAATCCGCAACTCCTGCAACTCCGAATGTTCCATCCGATAAGGGGCCATCAAAATCGGATGGGCACCAGGCCGTAATTCTATCCTGAACTCAATATCACGTCAGGTGGTTGAGTCATAGCCACCTCTGGAAAAACATCGAGGAACTCCCCAACAACCTCCGGGACATCCATCATCATTGTATCAGCTGGAACCACTGATAACCCGCCTAACAAAGAATGGATAGGTTCTACATGCCGACTTCCCACCAGATAGCTTCTCTCACCATCAAATGCTACACGCAGCCCGTTCACATCGGAGAACACTACTCTTCTCCAGAAGTAGCCGATAACAGAACTAATAGAAAACAACCAATCAATGCCGCAGATGACATCGTATGGAAACATGTGTAACAGAAGAAGGTCCCCACTAGATCGATGTGGTCCCAACATCAGCCCACATCCCCGGAAATCAAAAGATACACTGGTCTGGCCTCCAACAAGTGTACTCATCACTAGTGGTACAGAATGTCTCTCTACATCTAGTCCCAGAGCGTGGGCTAGACCAGGTGCAACAAAGGAGTGCAAAGATCCTGAATCGAACAAAGCAGAAACAAGATTGCTGAACAAACTAATCGTACCTCGTACCACCTCTAGTCCTGCTGGAGATGACAACTCTGCTGCGTGCAACTGTCCACACCCTGCTCCTCTGCCTCTCTGATGACGTCCACCTCCCCGACCATGCCCTGGTCGAGGTACTTGAGGAGCACCCTAAGGTCGTCCTCCTCCCGTACAGTCTGCCCTCGGAGGAGCATGGTCTTGCTGCTGCTAGAAAGGCCTCGCTGGCAACTGGTGCTACTGAGGTGGGCGCTAAACCTGCTCACCTCCACCGTACTGAGCTCGAGTCGGGCACCGACTATGAACGTGCCCGAACCCTCCAAAAGAAAAAAACTTCAGTCCTGGGCTCGTGAAAAAGGGACGAGGACCCGAAGATCTGAACTGGAACTGCTGGGGCCTGATCCCCACTAGCCTGAACCTGGAAGGTCCCATCGCAGGAGACCTGCTACTGGCTGCCTTCCCCTTCGACAGGCCCGGCTGGATCCCCTCGCGGGGTGCACCTCCCAGTGAGTTCATCCTCTCTACAACCTCTGCCTTCTTTTGTACCTCCAAGTACGTCGGAAGGGTAAAGGGGGTGACGACATACTGGAGCGAAGGGCGAAGCGCCTTCGCCAAATGTCTCGCCTGAGACTCCTCATTCGGAAAGATATTCAGATCAAAGCGTAGGAGATCCTTGAACTTGATCCCCAAATCTCGTACTGACATACTCCCATGTTGAAGGGAGAGTAACTCTTGGCACTTCTCCACTTTGATCATAGAAGTAAGGAATTCCTCTCAGAATTCCTTCTCAAAGTCAGTCCATGGAACCTATGCCTCTATCCTCTCTCCAAGGTAGAGCATCCACAACTGTCACGCCGCACCTCTCAGCTAACTGACTGCAAGGGAAACCCAGTACTCTCTTAGAGCATCAATCAAGGTAAAAGCGATCCCCAGCATCTCAAGAAACCCCTCTGTCTCCATATCTAAAGTACTACCCTTGTATTTCTTGAGGGTCTACCGCTGAAAAGAATGGAGAGTCTTCCTCCACTGGCTATCTTCCTCCTCTCGGTCAATACTCAACTGATTGACCGCCTGTATCTGCTGGGCCTCGGCTGTCTGAGCCACCCAGGGATGATATCCAGATTCCATAGCTATATGGTAAACAAGGATCGCCTAAGACCAAGTAGTAAGGAATTCTCACGATTTCATTTTATAATTTTAATCAATTTCTTTCTCAGAACACCCAAATCAAGTAAAACACAATCATGATGATGCATGTACCTTCCCTTGTGTCTCTACCCTGCAATCAATGTAGCCTCACTTGGTCGTTCGGTAGGCTCAGAGTCCTTGCATCAGGTCACGGGGGGCCCTAAAATCTCGTGTCCTAACCGGTATTCCCTATCCTATGTCACGCACCAAGATTAAATAACACTGTTTCCCTACCATCCCAAGCAATCCTTAATGTGCCTAACTCTAGACTCCATCCTATCTCTCAACCTTCCTCTAATACCATTCTGTCATGGCCCCCTCCCACCAATGATGCCCCTCCGAAGCTGGTAATGGTGAAAGGGAGATAATGACCCACCGAGTCCCGCCTCCAGTAGGCCCCGGGTTGGCGACTAGCACCAAGGGTATGAGTTTTCACAAATATGGGAGGCATTGCCCTTTTATTATTTTATGTTCATGAAATAGGAAAAGTCAAACACCAAAAAGGAAAAGAAAAAGTGTATAGAAATAAACCCAAACCAAGCCCACATGCATGTTTAAACAATTTAATAACATGGTACAAGTACAAGAAATCTCAAAAGTACAATACCAAAAGAAACAAGAGTACATCAAATGCATCAACTACAACTGTCCAACTAGTAGGGTCACACATGGCCCTGGTAGTCCTCCTGGAAACTTGAAAGTAAACGTAGGGTGAGCATACAAGTATACTTAGTAGAGAAACCTAAATCTCTCATGCACAAGTGGGAAGACATCCTAATGTGCCATGAGAACAACAGAAGAACCTAGCAAGGAATTTTATCCACCAAACCTCACCAGCCACTCTCACCAAAACACAATCACAAAAGGTAGTAGTATATTAGAACAAGAGTATTGGGTACCCCACACCATTCCCCTTTAGTTAGCTGCTCTTCCTAATGGCGAACATCCAGACGCTGCCACACTCTCCCCGCCCGCACACACCTGGGCCTGACAACCATGTATCCCGCCCGCATACACCTAGGCCTCACAACCACGTATCCCGCCTGCACACACCTGGGCCTCACAACCACGTAACTGCCCACACACACCTAGGCCTCATCCCAAAGGTTCATGGGAACATAAAACCTGCCCGAAGAGTCTTGGGCTAAACCACCCCTATTGAAACCTACCTGAAGGGTCTTATGTGTAAGGTCGCCTCAAGCCATCACAGCCTAGGGAAGAAGTAGGAATGAGCTAGTAACGTTGGGGAAAGCACCCTCTCCCATGAAATGGGAGTTTGTGCACTAAGTTCTAAACATGGGTGGGGTGCGATAAAACACAAAAGATACAAATATATATATATACCAAACACTCAGCCCAACCTATGGCTTCTAAACAGAGAAACCGAGCATGTGCCTCGGCACTGCTACTACGAAGCATGCATACAACAAACAACCCCAACCGCATTTAGGTTTTCAAGTTTCATCAGAATTAGTTTATTAGTTCCTTAACTACTAGGAAACTATCCACAACCATCCACATCAATCATTCGTATAACATATCCCTGCCATCCACAAATCAAGTTAGGAAAACACACGTTTCACAACAAAACCCTTTTTATTAACCAACCAACACATGATTACTTATCCCGTTCCACTACCATGACCCACCATCCATTAAATCTTCCAATTTTATTTATTAATCACAACCCATAGCCCGTTCACATTTAAACTCATCCCTGCAGCCCCACTGCCAACCACCATAACCACAAACACACCGAAACCCATACATCATTATCCCTTTAATACCATTTAACGCAACCCCACTACCCATCACTATTATAGAATTCACACCAATCCACAACCAAGTCAACCGCAGACCTGTTGCTCACCCGATCCACAACAACCGACAAAACACCCCCATCACATGCCATGTATCCAAGCCAACACCCACATATTCATTATTCCATTTTTGTTCAACCTGGGTGATCACACAAGGGTTCCATATTTTAATTATCCAACTTTACGTGATTAACCAAATTCCACATTCAATAAAGTTCCATTCAAAAAATGGGCTAGAAGATAGGGAAACATTTAATTGCGCAAGAAAAGGCCCCCAACGACCGTGATTTTTAGTAGGAATAATCCTATTCAATTCACAATATAATATCATAGGATATAAAGATAAAGATAACAACTTCCTCATCCCCATTCTTTTACCAGTTATTATCTTCATTTATTGGTTCAACTGTTTCTCAAGAAAACAAGAGGATACACACCACATATGATGCACAAAATTAGAGAGATGTAGGTAAGATCCCTACTTCAATAGGTTCTGATCGCAACACTCCCCCAAATCAACCTTAGAAGACGTCTGTCACTTCTGTCGGGTCCTGAAAAAAACTCTTCAGGTGGAATTCGGAAATGGAAAAGCTGAAGGAAAGATATCGGATCCATGCACGGATGTTACTCCTCGTAGTTATGATCCTGTGGTCGCTGCTGGATCGTAAATCGGAGCTCGAACGAAGATGTTATGGAAGAAAGAACCTTCGAGTCTCTTGGGAGAACTCTGCTCAGAGGAATGGGGAGGAGAGGGGTGTGTTGAAGATGAGGAGGGGACCCCTCCTTTTATAGGCGAGAAAAGAAAAATTACACGGCGTGTGCATTATGGTACATTGTGTGTACTCGGTTATTTCGCATGGCTTCCATGCGGCTTCCAACACGGCTTTGTGGCCGTTCACTGGTCAACACACGGTTTGAGGGTAACACATACATGGGGAAGGACTACACGACGTGTAGTTTAGACACATGGTGTGTACGCATTTATTTCACACGGCAAGGACATGACTCCAACACAGCACACGACTGTTGAATGGTAACGCGTACGCGGGGAGGGACTACACGGCGTGTAGTTTAGGGTACACAGTGTGCACCCATTTACTTCACACGGCCTTCCACATGGGGTATACCCGGCGAGGGGGTATACGACATGTACTCACACTACACGTCGCATACTTACAAAATTCTGGAACGTGTGGGAGAAGTCCATTCTACCCTCCAGAATACTTCAAGACCCTCTTTTTGACAAAGTAATGGGACAGAGAGGTCCGGAACATTACAAAGACCTGCATTTTCGAGGAATCCTACATGGAAAACGCAAAAACATTAACCTGAGTGATAATTTTCCCAAAATTATTTTCCATTCTAAATTTTTATTATTTACATAACTATTTATTATATTTTATGTTATTTAGATTAGTTAATAACTGTTAACCACCTTTCCCATTTTTTATTAATAATAAATCACCACTCATGCATTTTGTGAACTCCCACCTCCACGAAGCTATGACTTTCACTTTCCACCACCACCAATATTAATTTATTATAATTTAATATTGAATAATTATTTTTTCATATAATGTAAAATACTTATTAATAATGGAAATATTATAATTCACCATCCTTCCCTCTCATTCTTTGAGAAAGGAAAACTTTTATTGTTCATTGTGCAGACCTCCATGAATTAACGTATATAATATTTCAAATAGTTACATTTTTATTTATTTAACTATATTAAGAAATAATTAACCACTATAAAATTATCCAAATTATATCATTATTCATATGTAAAATTGATATTAATAAAAATTAAACCACATTTATAGTCATAATCATTCATTAAATTTGGTATGTTCATGTTTGGGTCGATCAATCAATCTACATGATCAATATTATAATAAAATATCATGTTTTAATATCATAAATTAATTATGGGTTTTATATGATATAAATATGAAACTATAGATATTATTTTTCTCATTAATGGAAATATTAAATTTAAACTTGTAAATTAAGGTACTAATATTTATTCATGAAAAATCATTGAAACATGATCATTGATGATTTCAACATTAATGGTCATAAAAAATACAATATAATGAAATTGTAACATTATAATCGATTATAAATCATAAATTCCAAAAACTTTTGGGATCAGGGAATTATGAAATATTGGATAATAATGCATAACAACATCACTAATATAAAACTATTTCAAAACAATCAAGATTAATCACACCTGATATTAGAAATAGATAATAATTAACTGATATACACGTAGATAATAATTGAAAGTGAAATTTATAAATGGTTAAATATTAGAAAAGGGGGTTTAAATAGGAAATTACTATATATATTTTTATTATATTATATATTCAATTTTTAGTTCTATTACCAAATTATGGTAAGGGTTTCTAGTAACAAAGTTTTACACCTTTAAGCATATTTCTTATTATAAACCATTTTTTACATGTAATAGTGTATCTATTTCCACTTTTTATTTTCATCATGATAATAAAAATATATATTTTATTTAATGTTTTATTTTTAATCATATCCTTCATGGTTTTTTTACTCAAATGTTTCTATGGTTGTACAGGATTTGGCTAACTCAATTTTCTCCCATTGAGTTAAAAACATTTTTATAGAACTGTATTATTCCAAGTTTGAATGATTATAAAAAATAACTACATTTTCATGTATTTATTCATTCATTTATAGGGTTCTAAAATTCGTATTTATAACCTCATTATCAAATTATTCTTACCTTAAATATTATGTTACTTTTAAATGTTTCTTCTCTCAACTTTCCCTGCTGAGATATATATCCTATTATACACAGTATTTCTATTTCTATGGTGTATATACTACAAAATTTATTCTATATTATCTTGATTTTATCATTATTCATGGTAATTAATGTTTCATTTAAAATTATATCTTCTACTGGGGTTTGATTTGAAATTTTCTAAAATCACTATTTTTTTGTCTTTATTTTTAATTCGATGATACCTCTTCGATATTGTGAGCCATATTTTATTTTATGTGGTATATTAGCTACACTATTACATTCAAATATAATTTTTATCTTAAATTTAATTATATTTTTATTTTATAGTATCCCTACCAATTTCCTTTGTTTTTTACATAACCATTGTTGTAATTGTTTTTCTATCTCAATTTTTCTTCATTGAGATATGATTTAGATTCACCAATTTGTTCCCTTTTTGTTTTATATATTTGATATGATTAAAATAATAAATCCTATCAAAATATTTTCTATTGGGGGTTAAACAGTTTTAAATATATCACTTCATTTTCCTTTCTAGATCATCCTCTATTATAGGTATGATTTTTCATCCAATGACTTTCCTCAATGAAAATATTATATTTCCTTCCTTTGATTGAAAGGGTTTCATCCAGATTTCATACATCATTTTATTAAGAAAATTATTAAATTTTCATTATACCCATTAATCTATATGGAATTTTTTTTAGGTATGAATACATATAAATATATTCCATTGATTGATTGGTGAAATTTAGACAATTTATTTTCTCATTATACTAATATGAATTTTTATTTATTATAATGGACAATTGGTTATGTATATTATAGTTTACTCATTTTTTAATATTATAAAATCATTGGACATAATTTTTTATAATTGGGGAAAAATTCACCCCTTTATAGGATGGTAGGTATCATGAGACAAACTGTATTTGGTATTTTTTTATTCATACCCGGAACAAAATATTTCCTAGACACTGGCCCTTGATAGTAAGATCACAATTTCATTGATTGAGGCTAGGAATTAATTTTTCAATATTATGAATTTAACATTTTAGAGACCATTTATTTTTATCCATGTGATTTTTTCATTTAAATTGTTATCCTTGGTTATATTATGCAATCAATTTAATTATATTTTGGTATTATTTATGGTTATTTAATCCTGTTATATAATTGATTCTCATATTATGCTCTCTTATCTTCTATGATTGTTTTATTTTTTATTTCCCTTTCTGTGAATTTGATCTCACCACTTTTTATTTTTCCATTTCCCTAGGTTATGAATAAAATTATTATACATGATATGTCTAGATGAATAGCATGTGGGTAGAGTCTTTTGGGAGATGTTTTGGACTATTATAGATTAAGTAATTTCTCATATTATTGAAGAAATGAATTTTTGATGAGAAATACTATATCTTTTTAAAATAACTTTTTCCATAACTCGATAAAAAACATAACCCAAAAGGCCTTTTAAATATGTGTGTCTTAATATGTTTTTGTGATGTTTTAATTATTGATGGTTAGAATTTGGTCTCTTCTGTTCATTTCAAGATGATATATAAAGGTGTTATTTATGAGTAATATATCCATTATTACAGGTCATGGGCTCTAAAATTGGTTTCATAGGGGGTTTATATAACATTAGAGATTGTTATTTTATTTGATTATTATTTAATATTTTATATTATAATATTAATCAATGATTAAAAGGTATAGATAACTATTTTGGTTAGTTATAGTAATATTGATAATTTTGGGGAATGAGAAAAGAAAAATTTAGTGATGACCATAAGGATATGTATAAGGGTTAAGTCTAGGAATATTATAATATACCAAATATATAGAAATGTATAGATAATATGGTTATCAAAGAAATCCCATTATTTTCTAGATACTGGTAAGTAGATATGGTTGTGGCATAGATTCACCTAAGGGCAATCACCCTGAAAAAGGATGGTTTAGTACCAACCCAATTTTTACTCTGGTGCATTATGAGCGAGCCTAAGAATGTACACCATGTTGCACACTCTTTGGGGATATGTTTTGGTTAATAAAATTCTTCTCAAATGTTATCATAAAGGATTTATTATATTATGTAATTAGTCTTTGTAAAAATAGGGAACCCATCATTATTAACATATATTAAACCAGTAGTGATTTTAGTTAAACTAAAAGTTAATGTAATAATTTTAAAGAATAATACATTTTGATGATTAACTTTTCATGTAATTATTATAAAGTGATTATATTACGGTTTTCGTCACTCAAATTAACTCTTCTTGATTTTAGTAATGGTTGAATCTTGAAGGAACCTTGTGAACAATGGATATAATGGAAAATGCAGAGATTTTTCGAATAATAATAATAATGGGATATAAACTTGGGTTAGAGATATTTTGATTATACTGAACTAAATTATAAATAATTTTATAGAAAAAACATATCTTTATTCCCCAACACACCAAATAAGAGGAGGAAAGAGTCTCATAGAATTTTTAGAGACAAAAGTGATGGAGGAATGAATATTCCACACCCTACGTGTCAGATATGTGGGAAGGAACACCCAAGGGATTATTTAAAGGTAAGGGGAATATAACACATGTGTGGAAAATGATGGAATATATCAATAAGCTTTAATGGAAAGTTGAATCAATTTTCTAACATGGTGAAGACAAAAAATTAGTTTCCTAGTCATGATGAAGAAATTAAAGTTGACCCAACTTCTCTAAATATATCCCAAGGTATGTCAATCTATTAGATACCCTCTTATAATTTTATTGGTGACTGAAAATTATAATTGTAAGGATTAAATTTACATAGTAGGGTAATTTAACATCATAATATTTTAAATTATATTATTTCCTTAAAAACATATTGTGTTTAATGTCTTGCTTCAGACACAACATCAAATCAACATGAACAACTAAATATTAAATAAAATTTAAAATATATTCATATAAATTGAGAGTAAAAATAAATTTAAAAAAATTATAAAATATATTAAAAATTAAAAATAAACAAATTTATTAATAATAAGTAATTTATGAAAATTTAATTCGTGTACCTAAATAAATAATAAGACATATTTATGCATCAAAATGCAGCCTTTAAATAAACACAATTTATGTGTTTTATTTTATGTGACTAATTATAACATGGATAAATTATATATTTTACATGAATAAAATATTAACACCAATTTTATTATTTGTTTATATGAAATAATAATAAGAATATCTAACATTATTTAAATGTTATTTTCCTTTGACAATAATTTTCATTTAATTTTTATGTTTTTATTTAGAAGGTAATTTATAATAAAATTTAATATCAAATTTAAAAAAAAAATCGTTGTGGGATTCCATATTTAAATATTACCTTAATATTAATTTTTTTCATTTTCCAAAAATAGTTGATTTTTAGGTGAATGGTGAAAAATATAGTTGTTACCAAAACTGTTAATTTTGTTACATTATAATTATATAAAAAGGACCTACCAGTTTAAAAAATTTAAATTAATAACATATTTATTTAATTATTAAAAATGAATTTTTAAAAATACAATTATTTATTTAGGAACATAATGTTTAAAATTTGAATAATTTATGTAAAAATTTTCAAAAAAATAAAATGTATTTGATATTTTTTAATTAAATATTATTTTAGTAAAATGTGGTTTTTGATGGATTTGAAAGCCAAATAACTTTATTTTATTATAATAAAACAATTTATATCAGGAAAATAAAAAAATGAAATTTTTTTATACAAATAAATTTTAACCTTAAAATACAATTTATATAAAAATTGGATTTTACACATTACATGTGTTAATGATTAGATTTGTTTTATTACACATATAAATTTAATATAATATAATATATTTCAAATTTCAAAAAATTAGAACAAAATTATTTAATAATTTATATCTTTAAGGCATTAAAATTTAATTACATAAGTTCAATTTCTTTATGGGGTCTTCTTGACATGAGAAACGTGTTCCCTTTTTATATTTTGTTAAGATGAATACAAAGGTGTCTGTCACACCACTTAAAAATGGGGCCTCTCAACACCCCTTCAAGACCAATCAAAGAATTATTTGTCCAACTAACAATATTACCATTATACTTTCTTTGGAATCCTAATCCTTTTAATAGAGTCTCTGGTCATAAAAATTTAATATATGACATTCATTATTTTGGAATGCTATGAGGAAAACGTATGTATTTATATATCAGTATTCATTATTCTGAACATATTTTAGATTTTATATTACTTTTTCAGTTGTAATTTTTATAATTACTATATAGTGACATAAATATTTTTTTAATGAATTTTATTATTCTATTTGATTACATATAAAACACATTTCCCATTTCCTATTAATAAAAAAGAAACCATCTTTTATTTATTGTGTGGACTACAGCCTCCGCGAAGCAACAACATTCATTTTTTACAACAACATATATTCACTAATTAAAAAGGTGAAGTTGAATAAAAAATGTGAAATATATAAAATAATAATTATTATAAAGCTAAAATTTATAATCAACCTTCTTCCCATCTCATTCTTCATAAAATTAAAATTTTAACCCTGCATTGTGTGTACAACGACCTCCTTGAAGCAACATGACACATTTTTTATCTAGATTCTTTTTTATTTATTAAAATCACTTAAAATATGATTCACCACCTTTAAATTATACTAATAATATCATTATTTTTTATTATAGTGATATTTTTCCAAAAATAAAGTATAATCATAATCATAATCGTCTATTAATTATGGTATTTTCATGATTGGCTTGATCCAACATAGTACTTGAATAGTGATGTAAAATAATATCATGGGTAACTATGAGAACATAATTAATGGTAATATATGGTATAAAAAATAAATAAATATTGTAACACACGAGACTTTTATGTTATATAAATCATCAAAGGAATCTTTTTCTACACACAACACTTGCTTGGATTGCTTTACACGAAATCGCGACCTTCCTCGATAGCTTGCGCCGTACGCAATACTGAGTTTCACTAAACAATGATATGCTAATAAAATATTATTAAAAATAGCCATTATGAATAGTTATAACCACTTTTTGAAATTTTATAAATTTTATTTTTCAAAATGCACTTCATTTTTGGATTCGGAATATCGAAATTATCCTAGGGTGAAATTTTGGTATTTTTCGGAAAAGTTTAAATTTTTGATGAATAGGGAAACCACTAAGTGGTAGTTAAAAAAATGAATTTTTCATAAAACATAATTTGACCACTTCTGTGAGTGGGATTTCAAAAATCCGAGAGATTTTTGATGTCAGTAAGTAAAATGTGGTTCAATGAGATGAAAATAATTTTTGGTGAATAGTAACTTTTTACTTTTATTTACCACGGTTAAAAGTAAATAGGGTAATTAAGGGTAAAATGATATTATTATTACCCTAACATATTTCCTAATTCTATTGGATAAGTGTAATTCGACAAAAAACAATCTTAAGAATAAAATATGACCATTTAGGCCCACTTGGATTAGATTAGGACATTTATTATTAATTTATTTAAAGAAGGGTTAAAATAGTTAAAATCAAAGTTTAATAAGTAAATAATTTTTAAAATAAGGTTATATATAAGATAAATTCGACTATAAATATTCCTTAGAAATCTAAAAATATTTCTTACATAATGGTATTTTATTTTTAATTTTTAGACATTAAATAATGTAATTTATTTATGACACAAAGATGATGCAGTAATTATCTTATTAATGAAATATTGACATAATTGATGTTATAAATACCCGAATAAATGTCATTTGAGACTTTTTATGAATTCAAATAATTTTAAAGGTTAATATGTCATGTTATTGTTGATTTAATTAACTTTTTTCGAACTAATAATTCAGTTATGAGTTTCACAAAAATCCATTACTAAATAGTGTCAAAATTGACATAAAATAGCTTTGAAAATAAATATTATATTATTAATTGTTATATTATTCCTAAAAATCTAAGGTTCGGCCAAATGACTTAGATAAGGTTATATATATTAATAATAAACAACTTGGGGTTCGTTTGAATTGTTATAGTATTTTTATTAACCTTATAGTGTAAGAACACAAGAAGACACGGTAAAAGTAAAATTACTTAACTTAATGTTAAATCTAAATGATAAGGATAAAATAGGAACCTAAACTTGTCTAAATTCTATTGTATGAGAGTATTTCGACCCATACCGACCTTAGCTTTGAAATAAATCAATTTGGAGCTATTTAAAACCGAATTTGGCTTTATAATAAAATAATATTTTTAGTTATTCAAAAGGTGCCCCTCTCCTCCCTTATAAAAGGGAACCTCCACCCTCTCTTCCTCACACCACATTGAGCCTTCAAGCTCGGCCAACCCCTGCCAAATCCTCCTCTACACTTCCCTAGAGAAATCCTAGAGGTCCTGGTATTCTTCAAATACCAATTTTAGTGCCCTAAAAGGAGGTCTTAGAGAAGCACTTCAAAGAAGAGGTAATGTCCATTACCGATTCTTTCATCTTTATTTCTTCTTCCACTTCTTCTTATTTAGTTGTTTCATTATGAAGTAATAACATCAGTATCAATCATATACTGATATGTTATTATAAGTATGAAACAACCCTATTTCACCATCTATCAATCCTAAGGAAAATGAAATCACCGCGCGTGCCTACGTACGGAATACCGTCTCCACGCCGTGGTGTAATCTAGTTTCCACCTCCACCTTACTTGGATGGGTATAATGGTGTAAATAATGACTATATATGATTATTGTAAAGTGATATTGATTCTGAAATAGTATACATACACTCCAATACAATTCCATGATCATGGGAACGATATCATCGCTCGTGCATACGTACGGAATACCGTCTCCACGATGTGATGCGACTCGTTCTACATGATCTTCATTGCATAATGATTATATAAATGAATTGAATGAATTAATATGATATATATTACACTAATAACATTCTTTAAATGAGGTATCTGTAACCTATAGAGAAGAATAAGAATTTATTCGACAAAACACGCATAAGAACAAAAAGTAATAAGCACCCGAATAACAAGTTGCAATGAAGTATTACTAATAAGAAGCTAATAATATGACCATATATGATATCATAACAACAATTATGATTCTGGAATAAGTCAATAACATTATTTAAATTATTATACTTGAGTTTCGGACACTTACGAGGCAAGTCGGACCAATGGTAAGGGAAATATCACAATCTCATTTTTATCCGAGATTGTTTATACTTTGAAATTTACTGGGGTGTATTTTATCATCCACATCCATTTTTCCTCAGTATGTAATATTATTTCCATCCATCTAAAATTATTTAAATCCAATTTTACCCTTCTATGAGTTTTTAGTAAAGGATATGAAAGGAATCTTTTGTCATTTTTCGTACGAGGTACTTTTTGACTTTTCCGACAAAAGTACGAAGAATGTTTTTTTAACTTATACGGCTTGAATGGATTTTTAAAACATTATTTACAAGAAGATTACTTTACAAGTTTTAAAGTTTATTTTTAATCAACTTCTTTTAGTTTATAATTTTACGTTATGTTAAGAAAGGAAAAGTGTTTTTGAAGCAGAAAGGATATTTTTCTCAAGAATTGAGTTCAAGTGTTTTATCAAAATTATTTTCCATCTAAGATAATAAAGGGTTCTGTTTTTATCCCTATTAATACATTGATTTGATTATGTTGTGATGGAATTATATTTTTATGAATTCCTTTATCTTATATGAATTGTTTTATGATGTCACGATGTTTAAGATTCCCATTTTTATTACATGGGTTATGCTATGATGTATGGTTTTCAGATTTTGTGGCACAAATAAGAATGGTATCATTATGAGATGGGTGGGACCTATATCTCCCTCCAATGCATTGGGTAAAGATTTTATATCACATGAGATAGACATGGTTGGAATGGCAGGTTAAACCGGTTCAGTGAAACAGGACTGAAACGATGAGTGAACTCTGTTCAGAAGTGGACTTTGTCCACTAAGATAGTTTTAGCAATGAGTCTTGACTAACAAGAAATGATTCTCAATGATTATGTGTGTATTCCACAAAGTTTCATGTTTTATGTTATGATTATTGGTATTACATTTCACTACTATGATTTACCCCATGTTATGAAATTATGATATCTTTTGCAGGTTAATATTTCCAAAAGTTATGTGCTTATGTATATGATGTGATTGATATTTATTTTGTTTAACCTTACTGAGCAATTGAGCTCACCCTTTTGTATGTTTTATATCCCCAGGTCAGGAAGAAGGTTATTAAGTAGAATATTCCAAAAAGGGACTCTAGATATGATGAAATTAATGGGAGGTAAAGTAGATGCTTTATGAACCAGCTGTTTATGCTTTCCAGTTTTTAAGGACACTATACCAATACAGTCTTTTCAGGGTTTTGTTATATGTTTTAATAAGTGTGCTTAAATTTTGAGGTGATAACAATGTATGTAAAGTATGGGTTATTATAGTTGGTATCAGAGGAAAGGTATAATCAACCCTTGAAACTAGGATGTGAAAGCCTTAGTAAGAACCCTAAGGATAATTCTAAGCATAGAACACAATCTTAGTGTTTTAGAAATGACCATGAATAACCTAGGATAAGACCTTAAGTGTGAAATTTTATTCTTGACTATGTGGTTTTCCTATTATAATTAGTGTTTCTCACACTATTCTTCTTGGTTTTAGTCAATGGCTGAAACCCGATGGAACCATGTTAATGCGGAATGTGACAGGCAATGATATGATTGTCCCCCGGAGCAACCAAACGTTATGGGAGCCGAAATGCAAAATCTTGTAGCCATGCTCACACAACTTTCTCAAGCTATGAATCATGCATGACTTCCAAACGAGCAAAGGAAGGAGCAACATTATGTTGAATCCTTCATGAGGTAGCGTCCACCTTCTTTCAGCGGGTCTACTGATCCATTAGTTGCTGAACAATGGATTAGTACTACTGAAAAGATATTTTCAGTTCTTAAATTTTCTGAACATGATAAAGTCATCCTAGCAGTGTATCGTTTGGAAGGAGATGTTGATCAATGGTGGAATATTATTTAGAATACGAGGAAAATGGATGAAATTGAGTCCATGGAATGGGACAAGTTCAAGAACTTATTTTACAATAAGTACATCCCTCGTATTCTCTGAAAAAAGATAGAGAAAGAGTTTCTTGAACTGAAGCAAAAGGATGATGAATCTATTGGTACTTATGAAGAAAATTTTACAAGACTTGCAAGGTACACTTCAGGTATTATTATCCAAACTAAGAGTAAGATCGATCGATTCATTAGTGTCTTAAAACCAAGTCTTTGAAGGGCGTTAGCCATAAGGGACTTCAATAGATACGAGGAAATCGTTTGATGTGCTCTCAAAGTTGAGACGGAGATTGGAGTAACCCATCAGTCATATGGTTTTGATAAGAAGAGGAAAATGGAATTCAATGGAAAATCTAAAGAGCACACTGAAAAGAAGATGAGCTTTCCCTTATGCTCAAAGTGTGGAAAGAAACATGGAGGGAGTTGTCTTAAAGGGACAAGTAAATGATTCAAATGTGGAAAGGAAGGTCATCAGGCATTTGAATGCCTCAATGATGGGAATAAGATGTCTAATGATGAAAAAAAAGATGGGATACAAAGAATGACCCTACTACACTTCAATGTTTCAATTGCAAGGAGATGGGACATTATTCCAATCAATGCCCAAATCCAAGGGTTGATGATGATGGTCGACGTCAAAAAACTCTTAAGGCTAAAGACGAAGGAAAGTCACATGCAATTTCTATCATCGATGTGGTGTATGATAACGATGTGGTGAAAGGTACACATACCATCCACTCTAAAGTAGCAAATGTTTTATTTGATTCTGGATCCACCCACTCCTTTATTTCTGACGAATTTTCTATGGATATCAACGTATTACCTCAATAGTTAGATGTTGAGTTAGCTGTGACAACCCCTAATGGCACAACTGCCGCATCAAAAGTTTATAATTCTTCTCTGATTTAAGTTTGTGGGAAAGTGCTTCCTGCATATCTTGTGATCCTTCCTATAGTGGAATTTGATGGGATTCGTGGCATGGATTGGATTTCTCTACATGGATCTCATATCAATTTCAAAATAAGGGAAGTCACATTTCATATTCTAGATCAATCTATAATCGTCTATCGATGCAAGGAAGAACATATCTTTCCCGTGGAAATTTCTTCCATTTTATGGGTATTGATTCCACTAAATGAAGGTTATTTATCTCAAATGGTTGGTGAGAAACTCACAAATAAGAATATTCCCATTTTATGGGAGTTTGATGATTTATTTCTGGAGGAATTACCGGGTCTTCCACCGAATCGTGAAGTTGTGTTTTTAATAGAACTCGTACCGGATGCTTTTCCTATTTCAAAAAACCATATATAATGGCCCCAATTGAATTGAAGGAATTGAAGAAGCAACTCCAAGAGAATATTGATAAGGGGTCCATACACCCTATTGTGTCACCTTGGGGAGCACCTGTTCTATTTGTTACGAATAAAGATGGATCAATGAGACTCTGCATTGATTATCGAGAACATAACAAGATCACTATCAAGAAAAAATATCCTCTCCCGCGCATTGATGACCTGTTTGACCAACTACGCGGAGCTCAATACTTTTCAAAGATTGATCTTCGTTCAGGGTATCATCAATTAAGGGTCAAAAGGGAGGATATACCAAAGACAGCTTTCTGTACAAGGTATGGACACTATGAATTTATAGTGATGCCATTTGGTCTTACTAATGCCCCTGCTATCTTTATGGATCTAATGAATAGAGTCTTTAGAGACTATCTTGATCAATTTGTGGTAGTCTTTATAGACGATATTATTGTCTATTAAAAGAGAAAGGAAGAACATGAAGATCACTTGAGAATTATATTGAAGTCCATGAGAAAGGATAATCTTTATGCCAAATTTACCAAGTGTGAATTTTGGCTTCAAATAGTTTCATTTTTGGGTCACATAATCTCAAAAGAGGGGATATCTATCGATCCATCAAAAACAGAGGTTATCGAAAGATGGTCGAGACCAACAACTGTAACTGAGATCCAAAGTTTTCTTGGTTTGGCTGGATATTATCGATGTTTTGTGAAATATTTTTCGCGATTATCTAATCCACTCACCAAGTTTACTCGAAAAGGAGTTAAGTTTGTTTGGATGGATGAATGTGAAGAGAATTTCAAAGAGTTGAAAAGAAGGTTATCCAGTGCACCTGTGCTCACACTGCCTTGTAGTGGAGAAAGGTTTCTGATCTACAGTGATGCATCCAAGAAGGGTTTGGGGTGTGTTCTTATGCAAAATGATATGGTGATATCTTATGCCTCACGACAGTTGAACATACATGAGGAAAATTACCCAACTCATGATTTGGAGTTAGCTGCGGTAATCTTTGCATTAAAGATTTGGAGGAATTACCTTTATGGTGAGAGGTGTGATATTTATACTGATCATAAAATATTAAAGTATATTCTCAAACAAAAGGAGATGAATATGCGCCAAAGAAGATGGTTGGAGCTGATTAAGGATTACGACTGCTCAATTCATTACCACCCTGGGAAAGCAAACAAGGTGTCAAATGCATTAAGTCGATAAGACCATGCTAGTTTATCCATGATGAGGATCACAAAAGATCTAATATTTATGGATTTACAAAGGATGGATCTTGGAATTATAACGAAAGGGGAAAAATCATATCTTTCTAAAATGAATGTTCAACCATCTATACATGTGAAGATTAAAGAGGCACAAAAAGAAGATTTCAAGTTACAAAATAAGTTGAGAAATGTTCCTGAATTCAACCTTGATTGTGATGGGATAATAATGTTCAGGAATTGGGTTTGTGTTCCTCCCATCCCTGAATTAAAGAAGGAGCTTCTAGATGAGGCTCATAGTTCTTATTCTCTATTCATCCTGGAAGCACGAAGATGTATAGGGACCTGAAAGAGTACTTCTGGTGGGATGGCATGAAAAGAGATGTTGCTGAATATGTCTCTCGATGCTTTGTTTGTCAACAAGTTAAAGATGAGAGACATAAGTCTAAGGGGATGTTACAACCATTACCCATACCCGAATGGAAATGGGAAAACATCACTATGGAATTTGTCACAGGACTCCTAAAACATCCAAAGGCAATAATGCTATCTGGATCATAGGGGGTCTTCTTACGAAATCTGCACACTTCATTGCTATTAGAGAGGATTTCTCTCTGGATCATCTTTCCAGGATATATGTAATGGAAGTTGTAAGATTGCATGGATTATAAATTTATATTATATCTGATCGGGATCCGAGATTTACCATGAAGTTCTGGCGAAGTCGTCAGCATACTCTGGATACAGAGTTGAGTTTCAGCACAACTTATCATCCTCAGACATACGGTCAGTCTGAGAGAACAATTCAAACTCTAGAAGATATGTTGATAGCTTTCTCTATGGATTTAAAAGATGGTTGGGATCAACACCTACCTTTGGTGGAATTTTATTATAATAATAGCTTTCACTCCAGTATTCAGATGGCTCCTTATGAAGCTCTCTATGGAAGGAAATTCAGGACTCCAACTTACTGGGATGAAGTTGGGGAAAGAAAGCTATTAGGACCCGATCTCGTTGATGAAATGGCAGAAAAGGTCAGATCTATTCAACAACACATAAGAGAAGGTCAGAGTCGACAGAAATGTTATGCCGACAACCGAAGAAAAGACCTAGAGTTTGAAGTGGGTGATAAAGTGTTCTTACGAATACCTCCCTGGAAGAGGGTCATGAGATTTGGAAAGAAGGGGAAGTTGAGCCGTAGATATATCAGTCCTTTAGAAATACTGGATCGTGTTGGGAAGGTATCTTACCGATTGGAGCTTCCACCAAATCTCTCTCAAGATCACGATGTGTTCCATGTATCTCTCCTGAGAAAGTACATACCTGATTCATCACATGTACTCAGCTCAGAAGTTGTATCGCTGGAGCAGGATCATTCTTATGAAAAATAGCCGATAGAGATTTTGGATCATAGCGAAAAAGTCCAACAAAACAAGACCAATCGATTGGTGAAAGTTTTATGGAGGAACCACCAATTATAAGAAGCTACATAAGAGCTTGAGGATATGATGAGGGAGAGGTATCCTCATCTGTTTGTTACAAAGTGACGAATTTTGAGGGCGAAATTCATTTTAATGGGGGTAGAATGTAACACCCCAGACTTTTATGTTATATAAATCATAAAAGGACTCTTTTTCTACACACAACACTTTCTTGGATTTCATTACACGAAATCACAACCTTCCTCGATAGCTTGCGTCGTACGCAATACTGAGTTTCACTGAACAATGATATGCTAATAAAATATTATTAAAACTAGCCGTTATGAATAGTAATAACCACTTTTTGAAATTTTATAAATTTTATTTTTCAAAATGGACTTCATTTTTGGATTCAGAATATCGAAATTATCCTAGGGTGAAATTTTGGTATTTTTCTGAAAACATTCAATTTTTGATGAATAGTGAAACCACAGAGTGGTAGTTAAAAAACTGAATTTTTCATAAAACTTAATTTTACCGCTTCTGTGAGTGGAATTTCAAAAATCTGAGAGACACAGTTGATGTCAGTAAGTAAAATGTTGTTCAATGAGATGAAAATAATTTTTGGTGTACAGTAACTTGTTACTTTTATTTACCATGGTTAAAAGTAAATAGGGTAATTAATGGTAAAAATGATATTATTATTACCCTAACACATGTCCTAATTCTATTATATAAGTTTAATTCGACCAAAAACAAACATAGGAATAACATATGACCATTTAGGCCCACTTGGATTAGATTAGGACATTTATTATTAATTTATTTAATGAAAGGTTAAAATAGTTAAAATCACAGTTTAATAAGTAAATACTTTTTAATATAAGGTTATATATAAGATAAATTCTACTATAAATATTCATTAGAAAGATAAAACTATTTCCTACATAATGGTATTTTATTTGTAATTTTTAGACATTAAATAGAGTAATTTATTTATGACTCGATGATGATGCAGTAATTATCTTATTAATGAAATATTGACATAATTGATGTTATAAATACACAAATAAATGTTATTTGAGACTTTTTATGAATTCCACTAATTTTATTGGTTAATATGACATGTTATTGTCTATTTAATTAACTTTTATCGAACTAATAATTCTATTATGATTTTCAAAAAAATCAATTACTAAATTGTGTCAAAATTGACATAAAATAGTTTTTAAAACAAATATTATATTATTAATTGTTATATTATTCTTAAAAATAAAGGTTTCGGCCACATGACTTAGACAAGGTTATATATATTAATAATAAACAACTTGGGGTTCGTTTGGATTCTTATAGTAAGTTTATTAACCTTATAGTGTAAGAACACAAAAAGACACGGTAAAAGTAAAATTATTTAACTTAATGTTAAATCTAAATGATAAGGTCCAAATAGGAACCTAAACTTGTCTAAATTCTATTGGATGAGAGGATTTCTACCCATACCCACCTTAGCTTCGAAATAAATAAATTTGGATCTATTTATAACCGAATTTGGCTTTATAATAAAATAATATTTTTAGTTATTCCAAAGGTGCCCCTCTCCTCCCTTATAAAAGGGAACCTCCTCCCTCTCTTCCTCACACCACATTGAGGCTTCAATCTCGGCCAACCCCTGACACATTCTCCTCTCCACTTCCCTAGAGACATCCTAGATGTCCTGGACCTCTTCAAAGACCAATTTTAATGCCCTAAAAGGAGGTTTCAAAGAACACTTCAAAGAAGAGGTAATGTCCGTTACCGATTCTTTCATCTTTATTTCTTCTTCCACTTATTCTTCTTTAGTTGTTTCACTGTGAAGTAATAACATCAGTATCACTCATATACTTATATTTTATTATAAGTATGAAAAAACCCTATTTCACCATCTATCCATCCTACAGAAATGAAATCATCACACCTGCGTACGTACGGAATACCGTCTCCACGCCGTGGTGTAATCTACTTTCCACCACCACCTTACTTGGATCGGTATAATGGTGTAAATAATGACTATATATGATTATTGTAATGTGATATTGATTCTAAAATAGTATACATACACCCCAATACAATTCCATGATCATGGGAACGAAATCATTGCTCGTGCGTACGTACGGAATACCGTCTCCACGATGTGATGCGACTCGTTCTACATGATCTTCATTTCATAATGATTATATAAAAGCATTGAATGAATTAATATGATATATATTACAATAATAACATTCTGGAAATGAGGTATCTATAACCTAAAAAGAATAATAAGAATTTATTCGACAAAACATGCATAAGAACAAAAAGTAATAAACACCCAAATAACAAGTTGTAATGAAGTATTACTAATAAGAAGCTAAGAATATGACCATATATGATATAATAAAAATAATTGTGATTCTGGAATAAGTCAATAACATTATTTAAATCATTATATAGGAGGTTCGGACACTTACGAGGCAAATCGGACCTATGGTAAGGGAAATATCACAATCTCATTTTTATCCGAGACTGTTTATACTTTGAAATTTACTGGGGTGTATTTTATCAACCACATCCATTTTTACTCAATATGTAATATTATTTCCATCCAACTACAATTTTTTAAATCCAATTTTACCCTTCAGTGAGTTTTTAGTAAAGCATATGAAAAGAATCTTTTGTCGTTTTTCGTACGAGGTACTTTTTGTCTTTTCCGACAAAAGTATGAAGAATGTTTTTTTTAACTTATACAGCATGAATGGATTTTTGAAACATTATTTCCAAGAAGATTCCTTTAAAAGTTTTAAAGTTTACTTTTAATCAAATTCTTTTAGTTTATAATTTTATAACATGTTAAGAAAGGAAAAGTGTTTTTGAAGTAGAAAGGATATTTTCCTCAAGAATGGAGTTCAAGTGTTTTATCAAAATTATTTTCCATATAAGATAATAAAGGGTTATGTTTTTATCCCTATTATTACATTGATTTCATTATTTTGTGATGGAATTATATTTTTATGAATTCCTTTATCTTATATGAATTGTTTTATGATGTCACGATGTTTATGATTCCCATTTTTATTACATGGGTTTTGCTATGATGTATGGTTTTCTGATATTGTGGCACACATAAGAATGGTATCATTATGAGATGTGTGGGACCTATATCTCCCTCCAATTCATTGGTAAAAGATTTTATATCTCATGAGATAGACATGGCTAGAACGGAAAGTTAAACCGGTTCAGTGAAACAGGACTGAAACGAGGAGTGAACTCAGTTCAAAAGTGGACTTTGTCCACTAAGATAGTCTTGGCAATGAGTCCTGACTAACAAGAAATGATTCTAAATAATTATGTGTGTATGCCACAAAGTTTCATGTTTTATGTTATGATTATTGGGATTACATTTCACTACTATGATTTATCCCAAGTTATGAAATTATGATCTCTTTTGCAGGTTAAGATTTCCAAAAGATATGTGCTTATGTATTTGATGTGATTGATATTTCTTTTGTTTACCCTTAATGATCATTTGAGCTCACCCTTTTGTATGTTTTGTATCCCCAGGTCAGGAAGAATGTTATTAAGTATAATATGCCAAAAGGGACTCTAGATATGATGAAATAAATGGGAGGCAAAGTATATTCTTTACGAACCAGTTGTTTATGCTTTCTAGTTTCTAAAGACACTATACCTATACGGTCCTTTCATGGTTTTGTTATATGATGTAATAAGTGTGCTTCAATTTTCAAGTAATAACAATGTATGTAAAGTATGCGTCGTTATAAATATTCTCTTTTTTAAACGGTAAAATTAATATTAAACTTGTTAGTTAGTATACATTATTTAATTGATGAAAAATCATTGAAACATACTCATCATTGATTTCATATTTAAGGATTGTATAAAAAACTACCATATAATAAAATTATAAAATTATATACATTTTTTTAATAAATTATAGAACCTTATATAATTTTAAAGTGATAACGTTTGGGATATGATAGAGTATAACACTATTAATACAAAACTATTTCAAAATGATCTAGATTACTGGTAGCCAATAATGAAAATGCATAATAACTAACTAATAAAAATATAGAAAATAATTATAAGTGGTTTTTTATAAAAGGTTATATATAATAAATGGTTTCTAAAATAGGTGATTATGATTGTTTTTTTATATATTATATTCAAGTTCATTAGTGAAATTTTTAAATTAAGGTAAGGGTTTCCTGTTTAATATTTTCACCCCTTAATATATATTTTTTATTATACACCATGTTTTTTGTGAAGTGGTGTAACTATTATCCATTTTTTTATTTATAATATTACTATAATTAGTCATAATATTTTATATTTCTTTTTAAATCATATATTTTACATTTTTTTACATGAATGTTTCAATGTTTTTAATGATTTGTGAAAACTCAATTTTCTTTTATTTAGTTTCAAACATTTGTATTGAACTATATCATCCCAGATTTTATTTTTTATACCAAATAAATAAACTGTATGATATCTCCTCCATCCTTGATAGGGTTAACAAGTTTTTTAATATAACCTCATTATTTAATTATTATTACCACAATGATTTTGTTAATTGTAAGGGTTTTTTGTCAAAAAAAATTACCCCTTGAGTTATATTTTTTATTATACACCATGTTTATTAATATAGATTATAAACCACCACTTTAAATATTTTATATCACGATCTACTCATTATTCATGGTATTTAATGTTTCATTTGTAATTTTATCCTTCAATGGATTTTGATTCGAATGTTCCTAAATCCTTAAGTGTTATTTGTCACTGTTTTAAATTACAGGAATCATGTTTCATATTGAAACCATATATTTTTTATTTAGTGTATTCAATAAGCTATTAACTTAAAATATAATATAAATATTTCATTTAATTATGTTTAAATTTCTAGGTATCCATCACATGTTATTTTAGTTATTATTTAACCATTACAATAAGGGTTTTTGCATCTCAATTATTCTAAATTGAGATATGATTCATATTCACCACTTTTTTACCATATGTTGTGTATATATTGGCTATGGTTTAGTTTTTAAATATTGTTATTATACATTTATTTGGGGAATTAAACATTCAAAAACCCATCACTGCCATTGTCTTTCCAAAACAACCTCTGTTATAGGCATGATTAATCTTCCAATGAATTTCATGTGTGAACACTATATATTTCCATCCTTTGATTAAATTGTGTTATCCTAGATTAGATACACTGATTTAATAAGGTAATTATGAAATTAACTATATACACAATTCTCTATATGGGTTTTGTTAGTGGTATTGTTACAGAAAAAGCTATTTATTTTATTCATTGGGGAAATATTGACAATTTGAATACTCATTATTTCAATACTTGTTATTATACATTACTAAATAAAGTAAATCATGTATTTATTTTGTTCATTAATTACATCATATAATGAATTTATTATCTTAATTAGTTATGGGTGGAACCCATAATATCCCATCGATTCATTAGTTGGTCTCATGATAAACACTTTCTTGGGTGTTTTTTGTATGATTTCCTAGAAAAAAATATTTCCAAGACATAGGTACATTATTGAAAGTTTACTATGTTTATGATAATTATGTCTTATATAAGGGAATGGAATTATATTATCACCATTATGAAATTCATTGTTAAGGAATAAGTTATTTCTATACATGTTATCTTTTTTATTTCCATTGTTATCTTTCGGTATATTATTGTTTTTGTTTCATTCAATCAGGACATTATTTTTTGTTATATATTATTTCCATATTTTTTATGATAATATTATTCTTACTTATGATATTTTATTTTTATATCTTATGTTTACCCTTACTTAAAATTTGACCCCACCGCATATTATGTTTCAGTTTTACTAAATAATAATGAATATTATTTTACATGATATACCTAGAAGAGTATCATGAGTGGATAATTTTATGAGAGATTTTGAAAACTAATTATTGATTAATTAGTGTCTTATATAGTCAAAAAATATATATATTTGATCAGAAAGGCATGGAATTTTTTACATAAATGTGCTCCCAAAATCTCCAAATCCAAACATAAAAGGTCATTAGAATATATGTGACACAATATTTGTTAGTGAAGTTGTAATTATTAATTTTAAGAATTGAGCCTCTTTTGTTTATTTCAAATACAATATGTAAAAAGGTATTTATGAGAACTGGATTCAATAGTGTGGGTATGAAGCACTACATGGGTCATGTTTGAGTAGTTTTAAAGTATGCTTGTCCTAGGGATGGATTTTGGATATATAAATCAATTATGGAATGGTTTTGGAATTTAAGGAAATGATTCTCTAAATTTTTTATGTTTTTTCTCAAACAAGGAAGACCAATATAGGTGAGGTGTTAGATGTATCCTTTTTCGAGAACAATGATAACTTATTAGTCGACCCATAGCATTGAGACATTATTTTAGTGTACAATCAAGTTGGTCCATGCATAATATATTGTGTAGTTATGATCATTAATGTAATTCTAATGTTATATCATTATGATATTCTCAATCCCTTAATATTTTTTTAATTCCAATTATAGGATTATACCAAATGATAACTAGCGTATGTTTGGAGGTGGGGTATATAAAAATCCCATGCCTATGGATGGACCTATCATTTCTTATTAGTGGGAATAGATATATTTTTTCCAACAATTAGTTGGAAAACATCATTTCCTCATGATTTGAGGTAGTTCCTATACCATTTTTTCATTGTGGGGATATTTGTTATAGAGCATATGATAGTTCCCAATGGGTTTGTTTAGACTACATGTGGGATGAGTAATCTACATGGGTTTTTATGATATAGGTGCTATGGGATTATGGGGAGTTCCTCATCCTTATGATATAAGGATTTTTATAGATTTTAAAACTCTCATTTATTACTCTTTCAGACTTCTAATAAACAAAATATAATTCTTGTATTGATATACCTTCATATAACAATGATATTTTACTGGATGCTGTTTTTTAATGTCATGATGGTACTGATCTTCCATAGTTAAAGATTGAACCATTATTCATGAGGGTTCATTTATTTTTGGATTTTAGAACATACAAATGTATGTGAAAGAATATTTCAATAAACTTCAAGTGACATATATGCCATGATATATTCCCTAGAAATGCTTCATGATGGAATTTTTTGAGCTCATTGATTTGGGTTGAGACTCTAGAGGACGAATAATCATTTTTGGTTGTGTTATCAAAAAATGAAACCTATGATTGATTTCATGATTGGGCATTGTGGTGGATGTGTCACCATGATAAGGACATTACTCGAATAAATGATTTCACATGGTAATGGTAGTGGCCTTGTGGGAAACATTTCAATTAGGAAGTGGGTGGTGGAGGAGTAGATTGGGATGGTTGTTGTTATTATCATGAACCATCATCACAACCTTGGGTAGGTTTCTATTAGGAGTATGGTTATAAAAGTATATGTTTTGAGAAAATTCATTTGATGGAAATATGTATTAATGAACCAATAGATACAATCATTGTATTATTTTTTTTCCTCTTTTTGGGAACCTCATACTGGATAAGTCAAGAATTATTTATTTCTCAAGGACCAATGTTTTGAGATTAGGAGATTCTCATAAGACCATTATCCAGAAAACTTTCATCTAGAAATGTTTCATTTATGGTTTCTATATTCCACTCTCAAATTTTTTTTGAAATGTGATAATAATTTCCATGTATGGGGAATGTGAGTTATTATTTATTTAATTAATAAATTTATAACATTATCATATCATATAATTCTACAATTTATTTTATATTATATGGCCAGTGATGTTTTTGGGGTGAATTCACTCCTTATAAATATGGAGGAGTGTGAAGATGCATCAGAAGGGTGATCCATAGTTTTCCCTCGGTGGGAGACTTATGTATTTCTCAGCTTGAATAAAAAATATGGAATTTAAAGTGATGCTTTAATGGGATGATGAACTTACTTTTGGAATTTGTAGTGGGTTGGAACTGAATCAACTCCATTATCGGTGTGTTGGAGAGTATTTTTTCCATTCAAGGAATTTCCCATGTATTACCATGAGATTAACAATTGTACAATAATATCTTATAGTATAGGATCTATAATTATGAGGTGGAATTGATATTTGTGAGGTTATGTGTAATACCCCAAGGTTTTAAAAATAAATTGAGATATATAAAACACCGAATCACTACATAATGAAACATTTTATTAATGGGATAGTTATAAACTTTTCTTTAAACAAAATTTTGTTTCTTTTGTTATTTGAATTTCGAAAAATGGTCATCTACAGTTATGATCAGTAAGTTATTTGGAGCCTGATAGAACTAAGTTGATTTTATGGTTAATAGTAACATACCCTTATGAATATTAATACGAATAGTAATATGACCCATATTAATATTAAATTATGTTATTATTTTATTTTCATAAGTTAGTATGTTAATGATATCTTGATTAATTTATCAAGGGGATATAAAATGATCTATAGTTTTAAAATTGTAATTTTTTGAATAAAATATGATATTATTTTAAAATAAAATTAATACATTTTTTATTTTATTTTCAAAAAATGTATTTCATTTTCTAATTATACATGTTAATACATGGTTAGGTGGAACTTTTTGGATTTTTCGGAAATTTAAGATTTTTTTTTATGAATAATATAATACGTTAATATACCGTATATATACATTATTAGTTAAATACACTATTCCTATCATCATGGATGAATCAAGAACCCATGGTTAGAACTCACATGGAATAATTACTTTATAGGGAAACATTATTCAATATTGTTCACAATCGTGAGAAAAATTAACAAACTAATGATCTAATTAAATGAAAACCCCTCCTCTCTTCCACTATAAATACCACCCTCACTCCCCGCTTCCTCTGATACCACTCAAGCTTTTATAAATTCTTCAATTTATCTCAATATCCATTAAAAGGCTATTAACCATTTACAAGACCTTTTATTAACACCAAAACGCCAAAACCATATGACGTAAGGATGATCTCATGGAGAAGATATCAAGAGGTAAAAATACCCATTCATTTTAAAGTGTGTTTTTTCAATTATTTTATTTTATTATACTCTAATTTTCTAACCTTATACAAGAGGAATTAAATCTCTAGAATATTATACATTCTTTATTTTATAATGTTTATGGAAAAAATTCATCATCATTCTTCCTCTACTCTTATTCTTATTCTAAAAATAAAATAACCATCTGTGATGCGCCGATTTGCCAAAATCATGAATGATGGGTTTTAAATTTACATTACATCCCAACAAATGGTAATAAAACCATTTTAATGTTGAAATATATTGTAAAGTGTATAATATATTATATTTCAGGTTTTTTTAGTTAAAATATTTACATAATATTAATTAATATAATGAATCTAGTTCATGATTATCAAAGAACCAGCAAAATGATCTAAACAGATATCACTAATGATTATAAAATGATTCATCCTCATACTACATAACAAAAATTATTTGTGGAATAATATAATATTATGAAAACATATTAACTCCATTTCATTCCACTTTTGGAGTTTATTTTCTATTCGACAAGGAAATTCATTACGAACTGATTGTAGAAATCATTTAAAGAATTCATCTGAAACAACAGAAAGAAGAAAATTTTATTAATTAATTGGTGGAATGATGTTATAAAATTATCATATAAAGTGTTATAAACATCAATATATACCATAAAAATATTAATAACTCTATTTTAACCACTATACAATAGTTTTAAACATGATTCAAGTAATACATACCCAAGAATAAGGGAATTCATAACCCAATTACTATTCTTTGGGTTATCCTTCCAATTCATTGATTATATAAGGCTCCGGCCTTAAAAATTACTTAATCTTGAGATATTTCAAGAATACACCTTGTGGTTCTTTTTAGGTTTAGAGTTTTAGAGAATTAGATCATAAAACATGTATTACATTCCACATTTAAGCAAAGTGGTTACATAAAAGATAGTATTCATTTTTCCCATCAACGGAAACATATTTAAAATAAAACAGTGATTATTTCTTGACACTTCCTTGACACTATCCTCATATCATGTACCTTTCCCTTGACCTGTGAAAAACATTTCAAAAAAACTTGGGATGAGCATAAAAAGCTCAGTAAGGGATATAAAAATGTGGAAAGGAAACATGGGTACATATATACATAATAATGAAATCATACTTTACCCATAAAACATAAGGACGTTAACATACCTCATCAAATGATGAATAAATCATATAAATCATAATACATAAAGGTATCTTGAGGCATTCATAACAATATTACGTAGGGAGTAACACTCTTGTTTACGTTTGGAATACCCATCACAGTATATTCCCTAAATATCTTCGGAGAAACCTTAACATTTCACTCCTTCGCGTTACTGAATGCATTGGAGATCTATATCGGGCTCACCCGCCCTTAGTTTATCACGGAACCACCCGTCTTCATAATAATGCCCAAGAACCATAACATAATCGTATCACATAAAACATGAATAAAGGAAACATAACATTTCCACATTTCAATCACAAGATATCAATAAAACACATTGATATAATAAAAACATTATGAAAACCATTTTCAATACCAAAATAAAAGAAAAGTAAAACATGGTATTTATTTTTTCTTTTAATTAGAAGGTATGGCTTGTAGAGGAAGTCGAAACTCAATTAATGGTCACGGCGGCGGAGAAGTTGTTGTCGCCACATACGAACGACAAAAACATTCCCTTATGTTATTTAGTAAACACTTCATATAAAAAATATTCCTTTTGAATAAACAAAAAAGTAAAAGGGGTTTATACACCATATAAAAGAAGGTTGTGTATAAAACAAAATATGCCTCAATGAAAGGAGATTGAGACGAAGTCCCATAACTCGGGTCCGACTTGACTCGGTCATTCTTTAATCTATTGAGTAATAAATTTGAGTTAATTTCTACTTGTTTAAGAACCTTTTTTAAGTTCATTATTCCTTTTATATCACTTATTGCCAATTCATGTACACTATGTAATTATTTATGTTAATAACGGTCGTTTTAACGATCATTGGTACTTGAGTCAAAAATAAACCCTTTATAATTACAAGTCGTTCATGTATCCATTCTATCCAGAATGGTATTCATGATTTAGATATCATATATATCATATATATCCAGTACATGAATGAATTTATAATATTAGATAACATTTAGATGTAAGAAATGAAATTCACCATTCATGGAGACGGTAAGCCGTACGTACGCATGAACGCTGCTTCCATTTCTATTTCATATTTTATGAAATGGAATCATAATGATATAAAGGTATATTATAATTCCATTGTAATATCATATATAATATCATAACTCCATCTTTTATATGTCCCACATAAGGTATTAACTAATCAAATCACTTTGAGGGGGCGGTAGTCCGCACTTCCATAAATAAAGATATCGCATTTACCCATAATGAAAACCATAAAGGTATGCCCAAAATGAAAAATAAAGAATCTTAAGGAAAACATAAAAATATTATATATCATTTATAAATATAGTGTCATCTTAATGTCCACCTTTTAAGGTGTTAAAATAATGTTGATCAATCATTGTTTCGGGAGGCAGAAATTCTCCATCCACGGAAACAGTATGTTCTTTAACCATTAGAAGTAGGTGTCTGTAAGTGTAGCTAGAATATTTCTTATAACAACATCATATTATATTGAAGAAACTGTTGTTGTTACAAAATAAATGAAAAAAAGAGTTTATGGGGTTGGAGAAGCAAAATAAAACAAAAGAACACAAGTGAAGACATTACCTTAAAATCGGGCAACTCCCTTTAGTTTGAGCTCAATGGCTTCCATGGGAAGACTTCTGCCCAAAGTGAGGCTTCAAGGAGTAAGAGGGGGAATTTTAGAGACAAAATTGGTAGGCGTTAGCCGAGACAAAAGCTTTGGAAGTGTGGGTAAGGAGGTTGATGTGGGGGCCTTTTATAAGAGGAGAGGAGGGGCACTCTAGGAATGTAAAAAAATGTTACTTTATTTTAAAATGAGTCAAGGATTTAAAAGTTCCCACATTGATATAATTCTAGTATATGGTAATAAGGGTTCAAAATATACCCATCCAATAGGTTTTGGACATGTGTAGGTCATATATGTTACATTATCTTTTCATTTTATTTAAATCCTTTATTAATGAGGTAATCACTGCATCATCATGATGTCATGAATAATTTAATTTAGTTAATGTCTAAATATAATACAAAAAATATCATGATGTAGGAAATTTTTTTATATTTCTAATTAATATTTATAGTCCAAAATATGACTTGTATAACCCCATTTAAAAATTGTTTTAGTAAAAAAACTTATGTTTGTGTCATTTTAATTGTAACATTAAATAAAAAGATATTTATGTAATTTTCCTACCAAAGTGGCTCCATGTGGTCCACAAGTTGACCCATGGCTTGTCTTGTTTTGAAATGACACATCCAATAATGGTAGGACATGTGTCTAGGTATTTTAATTTTATTATAACATTATGTTTACCTTAAATTACACTAATTACCTCTAATCACGATTAAAAAATTAAAAGTTACTATTCACCAAAAAAAATTTAATCTCATTGAACCAAATTTTAATTATTAATGACAACCATGTATGTTGGATTTTTGAAAATCAAATCACAAAAGTGGAAAAGATTCATTTAAACGAAAAATCAGTTTCTTTAACTACCACTTAGTGGTTTCACTATTCATCAAAAATTGATGTTTTTCAGAAAAATACCAAAACCTTACCCTAAGCTATATTTGATATTCTGAATTCAAAAATGATGTCTATTTTACAAAATTCAAATCATATAAGTTACATTAATTATTTTAATAATTAATTCCCACTGTCAGGACAAATAGCGTGTTTTTATGAAACAATAAGTATCAAAAGATTGACACCAGTTTAAGTCCAATTTCAAAGTGAAATTGATTCTAATGACCACCATTGGATTAAATTGTAAAAATATATTTTAATTTCACTTCAAAACCAATTCAAAAGATAATATAATCATATAAATAAATTAGATTAAAAAGTGGTTTTGAATTAAAATACAACATTCTCCACTATTCATTAAAAAATGAACTTTATCGGAAAAATACCAAAAATACACACAAAGTAAATTTTGATGTACCAATCATAAATAATAAGTTTATTTTGATAAACATAGCTTATAAAATTGTCAAAATATAGATTTAAAAATGGTTTTCCATTAAAAGGTAGTAAAACAATCTTTTAAAAATATTAGTGTATTCCATGCTTAAGATTGGATTTATTCTCATTTTAGTCCACTAAAACACTATCTAATTCACTGATAGACATAGATAAAAATATATATTATCCATTACTTACATGGGATGTTATATCCTTCCCCCTTTAGAATATTGGGTCCCCGTAATTTATTTACTTATCGAATAAATGGGGGTACTTATCCCTCATTGCATTTTCAGATTCCCATGTTGCATCTTCCATCATGTGGTTTTTCCACAAAACCTTTACCTGATTAATCACCTTATTCCGTAACACTTGCTCCATGTGGTCAAGAATCTGGACCAGTTTTTCCTCATAAGATTGGTTCTCTTCTAGCTGAACTACCTCTGGACTCAAAACATGAGATGGATCTGGCATGTACTTGCTCATTATCGAAACATGAAAAACATTGTGTCCCTGAGATAAAATCGGAGGTAAAGACACCCAGTATGAAAGTGATCCAACTCTCTCAATAATTTCATATGGTCCAATGAACCTTGTACTCAGCTTTCCTTTGTTACCAAATCACATCACACTTTTACATGGTGAGACTTTGAGAAAAGCATGATGACCTACCTCAAAAGATAGAGCATTCCTCCTGTTGTCTGCATAACTCTTTTGCCTACTCTGAGCTGTTCTCATGTGTTTCTATATCAGCTGAACTTTTTCTGCCAAATCTTCTACCAATTCTGGTCCCATCAGCTTTCTTTCAACCACTTCATCCCAAGAAGCTGGAGTTCATCACCGCTTCCCATATAACACCTCAAATGGTGCCATCTGTATACTTGAATGAAAACTATTATTATATGAAAATTAAACCAAAGAAAGGTGTTGGTCCCAACTTCCCTGATAATCCATAGATCAAGAACGTAGCATATCCTCCAATGTCTGAATTGTTACTTTTGACTGGCCATCTGATTGAGGATTGAAATCTGTACTAAAATTTAATTTAGTACCCAACAACTTCTGAAGGCCTTTCCAAAAGTTAGAAGTGAACCTAGGATCACGGTCAGATACAATGGAGAGGGGAATACCATGTAACCAGGCTATCTCTTTAAGATACAAACGAGAAAGTTTATCTAGGAAAAAATTATCTCGTATAGCAAGGAAATTATCAGATTTAGTCAAGCGATCAACAATAACCCAGATTGCATTATTACCTCGAGGGGTCTTCGGAAATCCCACATTGAAGTCCATGGATATATTCTCCCATTTCCACTCTTGCACTGATAAAGGCTGAAGCATCCCTTTAGGTAACTGCCGCTCTTACT
Source organism: Viscum album (assembly GCA_963277665.1). Taxonomy (NCBI): domain Eukaryota; kingdom Viridiplantae; phylum Streptophyta; class Magnoliopsida; order Santalales; family Viscaceae; genus Viscum; species Viscum album. The sequence goes on along the minus strand of OY728157.1, from coordinate 444,809,606 downwards.
TAACCTGTTGACATGTCAAACACTTCACAGTAAAATCAGCAATATCTATTTTCATTCCATCCCACCAGTAATACTCCAGCAGATCTCTGTACATCTTAGCACTGCCAGGATGAACTGAAAATGGAGAACTATGAGCTTCACATAACAACTCTCCCTTCAAATGTGAATCACAAGGCACACAAAATCTCTTCCCAAATATCAAAACACAATCATTATCAATGTTGAATTCAGGAAACTTACCCTTCTGAACCAGCACTACCTTTTTCTGCAATTCACTGTCTTGCTTCTGTGCTTGCTTGATTCTATCTGATAGAGAAGATTTCACTGATACCTGAAACAAAACATAAGAACATCCTGCACCAACAAATTCTATTCCAAAGTTTATCAAACCCTTAACCAAAGGATCACGTTCCAAACGTAACATTTCTAATGAAGCATTACTTTATTGACTCAAAGCATCAACCACTTTATTTGCTTTTCCCGGATGGTAATGAATTGTACAATCTTAATCCTTGATTAATTCAATCCATCTCCTCTGTCTCATGTTCAATTCTTTCTGAGTGAATATATACTTTAAACTTTTGTGATAGGTATATATTTCACACTTTACTCCATACAAATGATGCCTCCAAATTTTTAAAGCAAAAACAACAGTAGCTAATTCCAAATCATGTGTAGGGTAATTTACCTCATGAGTTTTCAACTGCCATGAAGCATAAGCAATTAACTAATCATTCTGCATTAAGCCTCAACCAAGTCCTTTCAATGAAGCATCATTGTAGATAACAAACTCACCATTCCTGGAAGGTAGTGCTAAAACTGGGGAATTCACCAATCTTCATTTCAGTTCCTGAAAACAATCATCACAATCTTTTGTCCAGATAAACATAACACCCTTCCGAGATAGCTTCATCATTGGACTAGATAACCATGAAAAATTTCTAACAAACCTTTGGTAATGACCTGCTAAACCAAGGAAACTACGAATCTCTGTTACATTTGTGGTTCTTGGCCATTCTTCGACAACCTTTGTTTTTGCAAGATCAACAGTTATCCCATCTTTAGAAACAATGTGACCAAGGAAAGAAATTTGTTGCAACCAAAACCCACAGTTGCTGAATTTCCCATACAATTTCTTTTCTTTCAAGGTTTGCAAAATGACCTTTAAATGTCTTTCATTCTCTTCTTTACTATTAGAAAACATCAAAATATCATCAATGAAAACAACCACAAATGTATCCAAGAACTCATGGAAAATTCTATTCATTAAGTCCATGAATACATCATGTGCATTGGTTAGCCCAAAAGGCATTACTACAAATTCATAATGGCCATATCTTTTACTGAACGCAGTCTTCGGAACATTTGCTTCCTTTTCCTTCAGGTGATGGTACCCCGATCTCAGGTCTATCTTTGAAAAGAACTGAGCTCCCTAGAGCTGATCAAACAAATCATCGATATGAGGAAAAGGATATTTGTTCTTAACATCGATGTTATTCAAGGCTCTATAATCAATGAAAAGTCTCATAGAACTATCTTTCTTTTTAACAAATAAAACAGGAGCACCACATGGTGATGTGCTAGGTCGAATGAAACCTTCCTCTAATAAATCTTTTCAATTGCTCCTTCAACTTTAAAAGTTCAATTTGAGCCATTCGATAAGGGGGTTTTGAAATTGGCTTAGCATCAGGAACTAAGTAAACAATAAATTCAACTTCCCGATCTGGTATTATTCCAAGCAACTCATTAGGAAAAAAATCAGGATACTCATTTACCACTGGAAAATCATTATTCTGAACAGTTCCCTTGTTTTCAACAATATGTGCAAGGTAACATTCATTTCAATCTTTTACAAGTTTCTCGGCCTCTTGATAAGTTATCTATAGTAAGGGTTCATTATTGTACAAAAACTAAAAGTCTTTCTGAAAAGAAACTTCTTTATCTCAACAGTCAATCTTAGCATGGTAAATAGAGAGCCAATCCATACCCAGGATAAAATCAAACTCTAATAGAGGTAAAAAAAATAAGGTTCTCAAGTATGTTATTTCCACAGATATGGATAGGAAGATTCATATAAATTATTTTTTCCTCAACATTTCCCCCATGTGTTTTTACCACAAGTTCAGGAGTCATTTCTTGAGATGGTATTCACATTTTACTAGAAAAGGTTTCAGAGATGAATGAATGTGTGGACCTCGAATCAAAAAACACACTGTAATAATCTGAAAAAACAAACAAAGTACCTGATACAACTTCATTTGATGTCCCGACATCTGCTGAAGTAGTTGCGAAGGATTTCACCACCCCTTTCTGCTTGTATTCTAACTGCTTCCCATCACTCAATCACTTTGTCAGACACTCATTTTCATAGGGACCCATCTCATTACACTTAAAACATTTCACTAACTATAAATTAAATTTGGACTTACCATCACCTTGATCATTTTCAATGCAATCAAGAGCCTTATGTCCCATCTTACCACATCGGTAGCACTTTCTAGACTTCAGAACACATTCCCCAGCATGCCTTTTACCACATTTATCACAAACTGGAAACTTAGATTTCTTACCATCAGACTTTTTTGAAGAATTCTTTCCTTTCTCATGCCACCTCGGTCTCTTCTTCTGCTGGTTGTTATAGAACACTTGGTCATTGGAAAACTCCATTTCCACCTTCTCAGCACATCGAACAGGCTTTTCATAACTTTTAAACTCACGAGAAGATAATGCCCTTAGATATTTTGGATTTAATACTAAGTAAAAACGATTGATTTTACTATCAAAGTCTTGGATAAAATTTGGAGCATACCTTGCCAATCGAGTGAACCTCTCTTCATAGGCAGCCACTGAGTCTTCCTCTTGCCTCAATTCCAAGAATTGTTTTTCCATCCTAAGTCGAACACCCTTAGGAAAAAACTTCTCAAGAAACATACCTTTGAATTCATCCTAGTCAAGAGCATCAATCTCATCAGCATCCCTAATATTTTTAACCATCGACCACAACTGATCTGCCTCACCCTCCAAACGGTAAATAGAAAGACTAACCTTTTGATTGTCTGAACACCCCATGACATCGAAAATCTTCTCTAGTTCTTTAATCCACCCTTCAACTAACATAGGGTCAGATGATCCTCTGAATGATGGGGGATGTTGCCTCATGAAATGTTTAACCACTAACATGTTCCTCTACTATTGATCTCGCTGATCTCATGCATGGATACCACCACCATTTATTGCTTGAGTCAACTACGCCATTACTGCAACAAACTGTTCAGTTCTAATTCCGACCATCTCAAGATTCTGATTCGGAAGGTTATTTCCTTCTGTATGCCTTCCTAGAACTGCTTCCATGTTTCCTCTGCGGAAAACCATTCTGAATAAAAATGTCTTAGATGAAGCAACATGGTAATCTTCATATGCTATATCATTTCAAAAAAATATTTTTGGATAATCATTTAATATAATTCTAACTCCTAAAGTTATCTAAACCGACCTCTGATACCAACTATAAGGCCCCGACCTTAAAAATTACTTAATATTGAGATATTTCAAGAATACACCATGAGGATCTTTTCTGGTTTATAGTTTTGGAGAATTAGATTATAGAACATGTATTATATTCCACATTTAAGCAAAGTGGTTACATAAAAGATAGTTTTCATTTTTCCCAACAACGAAAACATATTTAAAATAAAACATGGATTCTTTCTCGACACTTCCTTAACACTATCCTCATATCATATACCTTTCCCTTGTCCTGTGAAAAACATTTCAAAAAAACATTTGATGAGCATAAAAAGCTCAGTAAGGGATATAAAAATATGGAAAGGAAACATCGGTACATATATACATAAGAATGAAATCATAATTTACCCATAAAACATAAGCACTTTAACATACCTCATCAAATCATGAATAAATCATAGAAATCATAAGAAATAAATGTAACTTGAGGCATTCATAACATTATTACGTAGGGAGTAACCCACTTGGTTACGTTTGGAATACCCATCACAGTATATTCCCTAAATCTCTTCGGAGAAACCTTAACGTTTCACTCCTTCGCATTACCCAATGCATTGGAGAGCTATATCGGGCTCACCTTCCCTTAGTTTATCACGGAACTACCCGTCTTCACAATAATTCCCAAGAACCATAACATAATCGTATCACATAAAACATGCATAAATAAAACATAAAATTTACACATTTCAATCACAAGATATCAATACAACACATTGATATAATAAAAACATTATGAAAACCATTTTCGATACCAAAATAAAAGAAAAGTAAAACATGGTATTTATTTTTTCTTTTAAAAAGAAGTTATGGCTTGTAGAGGAAGCCGAAACTCAAATAATGACCACGGCGGCAAAGAAGTCGTTGTCGCCGCATACATACGACAAAAACATTCCCTTTTGTCATTTAGTAAAGGCTTCGTATAAAAAATATTCATTTTGAATAAAGGAAAAAGTCAAAGGGGTTTATACACCATATAAAAGAAGGTTGTGTATAAATCAAAATATGCCTCAATGAAATGAGACTGAGACGAAGTCCCATACCTCGGGTCCGACTTGACTCAGTCGATCTTTAATCTCCTGAATAATAAAATTGAGTTAATTTCTACTTTATTAAGATCCTTTTTCAAGTTCATTATTCCTTTTATATCACTTATTTCCATTTCATGAACACTATGTAATTCTTTAAGTTAATAATGGTCGTTTTAACGATCATTGGTACTTTAGTAAAAAATAAACCCTTTATAATTACAAATAGTTCATGTATCCATTATATCCAGAATTTTATTCATGATTTAGATATCATATATATCATATATATCCAGTACATTCATGCATTTATAATATTACATAACATTTTGAGGTAAGAATTGAAATGCACTATTCATGGAGACAGTAAGTCGTACGTACGCATGAACGCTGCTTCCATTTCTATTTCATATTTTATGAAATGGAATCATAATTATATAAAGGTATATTATAATTCCACTATAATATCATATATAATATTATAACTCCATCATTTATATGTCCCACATATGGTATTAACGAATCAAATCACTTTGAGGGGGCGGTAGTCCGCACATCCTTAAATGAAGATATCGCATTTACCCATAATGGAAACCATAAAGGTATGCCCAAAATGAAAAAAAAAGAAGCTTAAGGAAAACATAAAAATATTATATATCATATATAAATATAGTTTCATCTTAATGGCCACCTTTTAAGGTGTTAAAAGAATGTTGAACAATCATCATTTCGGAAGGCAGAAATTCGCCATCCACGGAAACAGTATGTTCTTTAACCATTAGATGTATGTGTGTGTAATTGTAGCTAGAATAATTCTTATAACAACATCCCAGTATATTTAAGACACTGGGGTTGTTACAAAAGAAATTAATAAAAAGATTTTAGGGGTTTGGATAAGAAAAATAAAACAAAAGAACACAAGTGAAGACATTACCTGAAAATCGGGTAACTCCTTTTGGTTTGAGCTCAAAGGCATCCTTGGGAAGCCTTCTGCCCAACGTGAGGCTTCAAGGAGTAATAGGTTGAAGTGGAGAGACAATATGGGCAGTGGTTGGCCAAGGAAAAGGATTTTCACATGTGGTTAAGGAGGTAGAGGTGGGGGCTTTTTTTAAGAGGAGAGGAGGGGCACTCTTGTAATGTAATGAAATGTTACTTTATTTTAAAATGAGTTTCGGATTTAAAAGGTCCCACATTGATATAATTATAGGATATGGTGATAAGGGTTAGAAATATACCCATCCAATAGGTTTTTGACATGTTTAGGTCATAGATTTTACATTATCTATTCATTTTATTTTAATCCATTATTAATGAGGTAATCGCTGCATCATCATGATGTCATAAATAATTTAATTTATGTAATGTATAAAAATTATAAAAAAAATATCATGATGTAGGTAATCTTTTTAGCTTTCTAATTAATATTTATAGTAAAAAATATGACTTGTATAACCCCATTTAAAAATTGTTTTAGTAAAACAACTCATGTTTGTGTCATTTTAATTTTAACTTTAAATAAAAAGATATTAATGTCATTTTCCTATTAAAGTGGCTCCATGGGGTCCCCAAGTAGACCCATGGCTTGTCTTGGTCATCCATGACACATCCAATAAGGGTAGGACATGTGTGTAGGTATTTTAATTTTATTATAACATTATTTTTACCTTAAATTACACTAATTACCTCTAATCGCGATTAAAATTTTAAAAGTTACTATTCACCAAAAAATTATTTTAATCTCATTGAACCACATTTTACTTCTTAATGACAACCATGTATGTCGGATTTTTGAAAATCAAATCACAGAAGTGGAAAAGTTTCATTCAAACGAAAAATCAGTTTCTTTAACTACCACTTAGTGGTTTCACTATTCATCAAAAATTGAAGTTTTTCCGAAAAATACCAAAACTTCACCGTAAGCTATATTTTATATTCTGAGTTCAAAAATTATGTCTGTTTTAAAAAATTCAAATCATATAAGTTACATTAATTAATTTAATAATTAATTTCTGATGTCATGACAAATAGTGTGTTTTTATGAAACAATAAGTATCAAAAGATTGACACCAGTTTAAGCCCAATTTCAATGTTAAATTGATTTTAATGACCACCATTGGATTAAATGGTAAAAATATATTCTAATTTCACTTCAAAACCAATTCAAAAGATAATCTAATCATATAAATAAATTATATTAAAAAGAGGTTTTGAATTTAAATACAACATCTTTCACTATTCATTAAAAAATGAACTTTATCAGAAAAATACCAAAAATTCACAAAAATAAAATTTTAATGTCCCAATCATAAAGAATAAGTTTATTTTGACAAACATAGCTTATAAAATTGTCAAAAGATGGATTTAAAAATTGTTTTCCATCAAAAAGAAGTAAAACAACCTTTTAAAAATATTAGTGTATTCCATGCTTAAGATTGGATTTATTATCATTTAAGCCTCTAAAACACTATCTAATTCACTAATAGACATAGATAAAAATATTTATTATTCATTACTTACATGGGATGTTACAGATTATATGGTACTAAATAATTTTATTATAATTATTTTTTGTTTATATTAATTTTTATATTTAATCATAATTTTTACACATAATCCTTTCGTTCTATTAACTATAACTTCAATTATGTAAAATTTGTAATGTCTTTTCCTTTAAAAATTATTTTTGAAAATTATTTTATAAAAAATTCAAAATCAATATTTTAATGAAATTATTCATGTATTATGGTTGTTTTCTGGATCATGGGATTTTTTTATGATAATGTTTGGTAGGTATATCTCCCTCCAATGTATTGGGAATGTGAAATTTGGAGGCCAACTGTATGGTTACACCAAGTATAACTATGATTCATGCACAATAAGGTTTCAATAAGGGTTACATTTTAAGATAGTAATGAGGCTTACAAATCGTAAGGTAGCCATGAAGGTTAAAATATAATTAATTAATTTCCAAATATACCATTATGGTTTTATATGTTTAATATATTGTTTTATCAAAATATCATGTTTCAAAAAGTAACTATATAAAGGTGATAAGTGTATCTTTGTGAAAATTATTACATATTGTTATAATTATTCATGGACTAATGGTTTCCTTCATTCTTTTCTTATCACTTATTGAGATATTTATGAGCATCCCATGTTTTTAAAAAAAATCACTGTTTACAATGATTTGTAAGAGAAATAATTAATTCATGTTAAATGTTGTGATGTTTTGTCAGAAAAATCATGTTGTTTTTTATTTTAAAAATATTTCATTTTGGATGAAATAGATATCATTTTAATGGTACCCTATTTTTATTATTCTAGGATTATTTTTATGAGTTTTTTACTAGATTTAAAAAACTATAAACAAAAAATCTATTTGGTATGTTAATGGTGTGAAATATAATTGAAATAAATAGTTTATGTAATGTTTAAGGCCAGGTATTTATAGTTGGAATCAGAGAACAATTTATATTAACATAAGGGTAAGGATTGTGTTAATAGAATACCATAAATTATTATTTCCTTATGTTTATATTGAAATGATTTATCATTTAAATATTTACACATTTATTCATTTAATATATTTCTATTTAGATTGGTTTTTCTCAGATGAAACAGGGAAGTTGATGCTACAATGAACCGAGAGGCTGATATCTTTCTGAATCCACAACTAAGAATCATAGAAATTGGAAAATAGTATTTTGTGATATTAATTGATTAGATGATGTGGGAAATAAATGGTGGTGTAATCCCTGAAATAGAACAACTATAGTTACCAAAAAACATGATGATAGTTGAACATTTTATGACGAAACACCCTCCTGCTTTCAGTGGATCTTTAGACCCAATAGTGGGTGAAGGATGGATTAAATCCGTTGAAATTATATTTGATGTTATGGGATGTATGTATAATTAAAAGGTGAGTCTATAATTTTTTTAAAATTTAATCTAATTAGTGGTGTTTAATGGTCAAAAATATCATGGATATATATGATATTGAGTCCATTGAGTGGGATGAATTTAATAGTATTTTTCATGAATAATATTTTTTTAAGGTGGTTCGACATAGGATGGAGAATAAATTCTTTTAATTGAGGAAAATATAGTAATATAGTGAGGTGATGTATGAATAAACATCATCCAACATGAACGGAATACTCTAAATCATATTTTAGATCATGATAGAAAAATCCAATATTTTTACTCAGTATTGAGGCCAAGATATCGAATAGCATTGTCCTCCTAAGAATTAAAAATTTATGATAAACATTTAGGATGCCATTAGAGGGTAAAAATTGAGTTCTATGATGATAACTTGTACATTGAGAAAAAATAAAAGAAGAGTACTAGATGTAATGTGATGAATAAGAATCAATCAATGAAATCTAATGATAAGAATGTTCAGTTTCCAATTTGTGAAAAGTTTTGTAAAAAGTACCCCAGGGAATGCCTTCACAAAACTCTGATGTGTTTTTGATGTGGTATGTTGGGATATATGGGTCAATATTTTAATAAAAATGATCATACTATTCATCATAGTAAGAAAACTATAAATTTGTTTAAATTTGGTGAGATTGGTCTTTATGAAAATTCCTTCAAAAATAATGATCTGATTGATTAAAAGTAATAAAAATATAAGTATAAAGGAGTAGTGAGATCTTTTATGACTACTTTAGTATATGAAGGAACATACACGGAAGTGGTATCAGGTAATTTGATTATTTTTAGGAACTGGAGAATTTATTTTTGAATGCTCTAGTTTTTCCCTACCATTCAAAAATGGTGAATTTGTCATCTTTTGAAATGTTACATTGAAGGGATGTTGTTGTTCTATATTGAAAAATGTTTAGGTAATTGATTATGATTCATGGAAACTACTAAATCATGTGTTGAATTATCCCACAAAATATTTGGAAGCAGAAGATGTGTTTTTTTCTATCAAAATTCATATACATCATTTATACATAGCCAAATGTGAAATATATACTGACCATAAAAGTATTATTTATATATTCACTCAGAAGGAACTAAACATGAGGTAGAGAAGATGTCTTGAATTAATACAAAAATTAGGATTGCATGATCAATTACCATTATATAAAATAAAATAATGTGATAGAGGCCTTGAGTCGAAAACATCATGCATCATTTACTATGTTATGGCTGGAAAAGACCCTTTGATTAATGATTTGATGAATTTTTCCTTGGATGTTGTTAGTGCAGGAAATTACATTATTTTGTTTCATGTTTCATTTCATTCACTTTTTTAGACATAATTATATAAGCACAAAAGAAACATGGGAGTGACAAAAAATGGTTGAATTAGTTAAAATGGGTAACTTTCCAGAATTTATAATTGATAATGATTGTGCTTTGAGATTTGCAAAAGGATTGTGTGTGAGTTATATTTCCCAATTAAAGATAAAATTATTCTGTAAATCATATATTTCTCCATTTTTAGTTCATCTAGTAAGAAAAATTATGTACATTGACCATTGGGGGTATTATTTGTTGGATGGAATTAAAAGAGATCTTGTATATTTTACCATGAAATATTTGACATTTCAATAGGTCAATGTAGGTAAGTAGTTACTGAAGGGGATGCCTCAACCATTACTAGTTCCAGAATAGAAATGAGAAAATATATCAATGAACATCATTTTGGGAGTACCAAATACCTCTTAAGGTAACAATGCAATTTGGGTTATTGTTGATAGACTAACTAAGTCTAATAATTTCCTTCCTATTAGAGGTATATTGTCTTTGGAACAACTTTCAAGACTATACCTCAAAGAGATTTTCACGATTCATGGTTTTCATATTTCTGTTTTATCAGATCATGATCTAATGTTTTATTCTATCTTTTTGAAGGGACTTTAGAAGTCATTGGGAATAGAATTAAATTTCAGAATATTTTTTCATCCTCAATCTAATGGGAAGACAAAATGAATGATTTATCCCTTGGAGGATATGCTTTAATATTGTTCAATAGATTACATAGGATTTTGGGATCATCATATTTATATAGTTTAATTTCATATAATAATATTTTTCATTCTAGAATACTAATAGATCATTTAGAGGGATTATATGGATAGCCGTGTCAAACTCTAGCATTTTGGGATGATGTCGTATAAAGGAAGTTGATGAGACTAGAATTAATAGAGGAAGTGTATGTGAAAGTGAACATGATATAGAAACCCATGAGTATATCTTAGATCTAGTAGAAAAGATAAATAGATAATAAGAGTAAATATTTTTCTTTCGAGGTAGGCAGTTATATTTTTCTTAAAATTTCACTAGGGAAAAATGTTATGGTTTTTGATATGAAAGGAATGCTAATTCCACAGTTCATTGGACCATACAAAATCCTGATGAATGTTAGACCATTCTCATATAGAGTTTCTTTTCCTCTGACTTTATCTTAGATACATAATTTTTTTTATGTTTCAATTATGGGAAAGTATGTTCTAGATTCACCTCATGTTTTGATCCTAGAAGCATTTCAGTTAGAAGAGGGCATTTCTTGTGAAGAGAAACTTGTTTGGATTCTTTATTTAATATTTCAAGTATTTTAGAATAAGTTAATCCACCAGGTAAAGGTTGTAGAGAAACCATATGGTTGAATAAGAAACACAGTAATCTGAAAATTCTATGAGGTAAAGGTACCCTCACTTGTTTAACAAGTTAAAAAAAACCATGAGGATGAAATTTACAAAAGGTTGGAAGAATGTAACACCATAAGGATTTAAAAATAAATTTAAATTCAAAAAACATATAATCTCTACATAATGATTTTATTAAAGATATAGTTATAAAATATATATTAAACATAATTTTTATGCTACTATTATTTGAGTTTTGAAAAACGGACATCTACGGTTGTGATATGTAAGTTATTTAAAGTCTAATAGAAACAACTTTATTTGTGAATAGTAACATAGCCTTTTGAATCATAATATGAATAGTAATATGACCCTTATGAATTTTGAATCATATTATTATTTAAATTTATTAATGTTGTAAGGTAATGAGACATCGATTATTTTTTAAAGGTGGTATAAAATGAATTAGAGTTTTAAAATTGTTATTTTTCGAATAAATTAGGTTTTTACTTTAAAAATAAATGAATCATATTTAGAACATTATTTTCAAAATATGGATTTAATTTTATAATTATACACATAAAAAATGGTTACGGAGGTTTTTTCAAATTCTTCTAAAATTATTAAAAAATTTATGAATATTAAAATATGAAAATATACCGTATATATGCATTACCAGTTAAATACACCACTCATAGCATAATGGATGATATAATAACACTTGGATCAAACATACATGATTTATTTTCTTTTTAGGGTAACAAAAATCAATATTAATCATATTATTGAGTAGAAATATTTTACTAATGATTAAAATAATGAGAAACACCTCCTCTCCTCCAATATAAATACCACCCTCACCCCCCTCTTCCTCTCACACCTCTTAATTTTTATGCATTATATAAATTCTTCCCAAGAACCTTATCAAGGACCATCCAAATTTCCAAGACCTAGTGGTATCACCCAAAGACCAAATATAAAGGCCTTTAGGAGGATCACATGGAGAACAGACCAGGATGTAAAAATCCTCTTTCATTTTCTTGTGTTTTCATTTAAATTATTTTATTCTCTTATACCATCGTTTCCTACCTTTATCTTATAAGAATGAAGGATACCAAATATTATATATTACGGATGTTATAATTTTTCTGGAGAAAATTCATCATCATTCGTTCTCTCCACTTTCTCTTATTATAAAAATAAAAACATTGTCCATGATGAGCTGATATACCAAAATCATGGATGATGTCTTTTCAATTCCCATTACTTACTTCAAAACTGGGTATAAAACTATTTTATTGGTTGGAAAATATTTGAAATTATATTATATACACTCTTTTGTGTTCTTTTAGTTAACAAACACACAGACAGACACACACATATATATATAAATAATATTTTGTTATATAATTGAACTAGTTTGTGATTATTAATGAACAACCAAAATGATCTAAATGGATAATACTAATTCTTTATCTAATGATTCATCCTCAAATCATATAAGCAAAATGATTTATAGAATAATATTATATTATGGAATCATATTAACACCATTTATTTTGGATTATGTCGTTTTTATTCAATTCTATAAGGAAATCATTTACGAACTGACCTTGGAAATCATGTAAAGAAAACAACCAAAACAATGGAAAGAACAAAATATTATTATTTAATAGGTGGAATAATGTAAAAAAATGAATATATAATATTTTATAAACATCAATATATTTATTTAAAATATTAATAACACACTTTTAACCATTATACATGAGTTTTAAAAAAGATTCATGTAATAAAAACCTGTGATAAGGGAACTCATAGACCAATTTCAATTATATGGGTTATCCTTCAACTTCTTTGATTATATGGTAAAAAGAATTTTATTAATTAATTTAGGTTTATGATATTATTTATTTTATGGAATTTCAGTTTTTACACATTATCCATTCATTCTATTAATTATCTCTTCAATTATATGATATTTTTAAGTGACTTTCCTTTAAAAATCCCTTTTAAAAATTCATTTTGACAATAATTCAAAATCAGTGTTTTTATACAATTATTCAGGTACTATGATTATGATTTGGATCATGGTAATTATTTATGATGACTTGTAGCACCTATATATCCCTCAAATTCATCAGGTATGTGTAAGTTAGAGGTTGATCGTATGCTTACTAGAAGTGTAACTACAATGGTTACACCATAAGGTAGATGTGAGAGTTATATTTTAAGGTACCGGCGAGGGTTACAAATCATTAGGTAGCTATGTGGGTGACAATATAAGTAAGTAATACCGAATTGTATATATATGGTTCGTTATATTTTCACTAATATTTTAGAGAAAACTCATTTTTCACAAATTAGGTATAAAAGGGTGAGAAGTATGTCTTTGTAAAAATTATTTCATATACATATATGTTTTCATTGATGAATGGTTTCTTTCATTCGGTTCATTTCCCTTAATGAAATTTTTATTATCATCCCATGATATTATTTGTTTTTCATATGTTATAAGTATGTGTCAGATAAATAATATAGTCAACTAAAATATTATATAGTTTTTTCAATGAAATTATGATTTTTTTTTGTGTTAAAAAATTTCTATTTTAGAAGAAGTGGATACTATTTTAATGGTACCCAATTTGTTTGCATGTAGGTTGATATATATTATTTTTCCATAACTTTCTAAAACTATATACTGAAAATATATTTGGTATTTTAAATATGTGAAATCTAGTTTAAATACATATGTTATGAAAAGTTTAAGGTTGGATCCTTATATTAAGACCATAGTCATGATGACAATTTGGTGGCACAACAACATTATAGTATTTTATTCCTTTGGAAAGGAATTCTATCTCATAATGTGGGAAGATAAAAATATGAATATTTCTTAAAATTATTTGATTCCTTATTGATCAAGTAAGTGTTTCTCATATTTGATCAATGGTGGTGGACCCAAACTCTTCATATTTACATGAAAGACCCATAGTGGTGATGTCATTGTAGCAGTCTTGTGTAGTCTTGTGTGGTCGAGCATTCACCCATGATTGATACAAAACTCAATATTTTGGACATTAACATTTTCATTCCAATTTTTATTTGGAAAATGAAATCCATTAATCTCAATTCAAATATGTAATGTAAATGAGGGTTGTAATAGATGGATCTAGGAAAAGTTATAATGACACTGATGCTATATACTATCTCTCATCATTTATATATGGTCATGAATTCAGTATATTTATCTATGGTGAGGGATCTAATATTATTTGGGTTGGTTTATAGATAGGGTCGGGTATTTACTACATTTAATTTTGAATAGATCCTCTGTATCATCCTATAGATAGGGTCATTTTTTCCACTCATTTTATTGGGGAACAAGATCGTATATATTCAGGTCGTACACCCTCGACTATAGTTTCATTAGACAGTGTGTGGATTCCCCTTTAATTGACTCTAGTAAGGTATCATGGGTTTATTGGAATTGGTAGTTTGGGTACCTAATTAGGGTACAACCTTGATAGAGCATATGGTGTAGTGTTCCCTCAACTAGAGAGCATTCTTCTGCGAAGAGTATTCTTCCCTTTATATAATTTGGTGAGACTGTGGTAGTTGGAACGTTTGAGAAATGAATACTTATTAGGGAATTTTGATTCCATAGCACCCCAATGTTTACCATTTGGATATAGTGTATAGCTATCTATTGACTTTGTGATTTGTGGATTTTTTTAGATTTCTTTTCTCCCCAATTTTCTCAAATGGTATGGATTTTGGGTTTTGAATATAAGATGATTGGGGGTTTCCTTGCATCCTTGGTATTTCTAATTGTGGATCATATCTTGATAATTATCCCTTAAAATCCTCCCAATTAATCTCCAGAACTAGGATATTTGATTTGATCTATTTTTCTGTATATTCATTATCATTTTTTATGCTTCCCACTGAGTATGAATATATTCTCCGAGCAATTTTTCTCACATATGTTGTGTTTGTGTAAATGATGCATGAGTTTGGAGGTAGTCTTAAAACACAAGGAGTTATGTGTATTTTTCAAATCTAACATCTGCTGATGTTTATACATTCATGATGGAGCGTTGTTGGTCGTGTTTTTGGTAGTGATATTTCTAGCAGGATATCATTCTTGGAGTACATTCAATGAAGGGGAGTTTTCTAGTGTCTTGTTTTTTACGGTTTCAACGGCATCTTGGATACACATTTCCATTGTATTTTCTTATGTGTGGATGTACATGTACGTTTTGTCTCATTAAAGTATGGAATATAGTCTAGTTTTTTATATATATTCTTATATTTATATTATGTAATGGATATATATATTTTTTATAGGATGTTATAGGATAAGGTCTTCCTTTTGGTAAGATATTCCTACTTTGTGCCAGTCACCAGCTCTTGTTTATTATAGGCTGGAATTGGGTTGAAGACTCATCTTACTACTCGACTAGGTGTGGCAATTGTTGGTTGGGTTGTGTTAGATAGATGTGCAAGGTGAAATAATAGGTCATGTTTTACCCATAAAACAAACTTTAATTTTGAAATAAATCCTGGATTATGATATACTATATATTATAAAATATGATATTCATGAAAAAATCGGTTTTTATACAAATTCAATTAAATTTTTATATTATCAGAAAATCCATAGTTATGAGTTTAGTGGGAACCCTTATAAAATCACCAGTCATAAAATCACCATGATAATCAATCAACTCATCCAAAATTCAAAATTTAGAAACAATTATGCATTCTAGACAATCTATAACAAAAATCATACCAAATTTAGCTTAAAAGTTGAAACCCTCATGCATCACGTCAGATCGAAACTACTGATCCTGAGATGTTCAAACAAAACAAGGTATAACCATCCTACATTGAATTTTAATGTAATCCATCAGAGGATGGTCGATATAAAACACCACCACCATCCGTATGGAATGTATAGTGGTAGCCTCATGGAATTCATCAAGTCAAAATGAGAATGATGGGGATCCCTTAAGGGATTCCAATACCATTTATAAAATACAATTATAAATTGAATTATATATTTTTTTAAATGTTTATAAATTATTTAAACAATTATTATTTGATATTTATTTGATTATTTAAACTTATATGAAATGATTATAAAATAAATATTACATTATAATAATTATTAATATTAAATATATTTTGAATTTATATTAAATGATTGATAAATTGGAATTGAAGTGTTTATATAGAAATTACATGAATAATTTATCACTAATATAGCGAGTACCATTTTATTCTACCTCTACACCCAAGATTCCTCTCATTCAGTAGTTGTAATAAATCTCATATGTGGCATAGTCGGTATAGTTCATTGAAATTGAATTCATATTCATTGGTATTATCGAGATCATCGTGCTCCCTAGACCTCTCTATGAAAGGATGAATAGTATTTCCCTCATCACTAAAACTCGAGCTTGTTGGAAACACATCTACAGCCCCCACCAACTGACTGACGAGATCTTGGGATGATAAGGGAAATTTATAATGTTTTTATAAATTAAATAATATTGTAAAACATAAAAGATTTAATATTGGATTATTAATATTTCATAATTATAAATTTAAATTGTTCAAATTAAAAGGCCTTGAACTATTGAAGAAATGTATTTTGGGCCTCAGTTATTTTGTTTTTAAAATTATTTATAAAACATCATTATTTCTTGTGATGTAGTAAACATATATTTTTCAATGGTTAATATAAAAGATATCTTAAATATTTTTCAATACCAGTTAATACTATAACGGATGTTGAAAACTCACATAAAATAACCAATATGGAATACTTCAATATCGATTCTCCAAATACAAATGTGAAATATTGTTTTTTACATTGTTTATTTAAAATAACCGATGTGAATGATTCAGTTTTGATATATTTTATTTTAGTTTTTTAATGACTAAAATAAAAATTATTTTTTAAAAAATTATTTATTAGTATAAAATGTTAATAATTATTAAATAAAAAACTATAATAAATACAATATGATAGATGAATCATATATATGAAAATGACCTAAAAACATAAATATTGAATATTTTTATATCATAAATTTATTATAACTACTATAGCATTACAATATCATAATTAAAATATCAAATCTATAATTAATGATATAAAATTGAACTAAAATAGAATTAATTATTTGAAATAATAGTTCATAGTGTACATATATTATTTATCTCAAAAATAAAATATAAATGGGAATTACTAAAAAGTTAAAAAAATTATTTAATAATTCATCTCAATATATAATCACAATAAATAAATGTACATCTTATGATAAAAATAGACATTGGTAAAACTATAATAGATCAATTTTTAATTATTTCATATGTAAATATCAAAAATTAATAATCATATTTGATTCCTCTTTGTTAATAAATAAATTATATCTCTAAAACAAAAAATTGAAAATAAAATTATAGGTAATAACTAAAGTAAACAAATTACTTTCCTATAGTTCAAAAACCCATCTACTTGAAAACCTGTAGTAGTGTTTCCATGATCAATTTAAAAATTTTATAAATGTATAAAATAAAATAAATATTTATAATTAAATATAATAATTAAAAAGATAATTACTACTTTAATAAGTTTCAATGTTTTTCTCACATGAAACTATGTATAGAGAATAACTAATAAGAAGTAAAAAATTGTGGATAGAAAATACAAAATATCCCTTTTTGAATGATACAAAAAATATCTAATTAAGCATTTATATTATCAATAGCTGATTGAAATATCACATTTTAATGAATTATGTTTCCATACCTCTCATTATAATGAATTATTAAATACATGATTACATCATTCTGAAATCATCCATTAGTATATTCACTTCTTTCATATTTAATGAATTCCATTTAAATATGATAAATAAATCAATGTTATATTAATATATACACTAATATCATGTCATATAAAATTTAAGGTGTATTTTATTACCTAATCAAAAAAATATAGGGTTGTCGGTTATCATAAATTTATAATCACAAATTAAATGAAATATTTATCATATATAGTGAATACTTGAATCCATTTGATTCCTAAAATATCTATATCACTGAATCTTAATAAATATGTATCAATATATATAATCAAATAACCACATCAAAAAAATTTATAACTCATATTCATCTAAAAGGATTCCACCAATTCAAATCTATATGATGATAATTTAGAATGTCCATTAGATATATGAGAAGCTATTTTCGAAGGGCTAGGAACATTCTGTTTTTCTATAAAACAGGTATTTAGCTTTAATGTATTTCTAAAAAATATATATATACAATTGTTTGTGTTAGTGAAAATATAAGAATAATTTTTAAAAAAAATGTAAATTAAGTATATGTGTTATGAATACCGTAGTGGTCATTTAATGTAAAATTTTAGATGAAAAAGGTAAGAAAGTTATGATATTTTTTTCAACTATATCCATCTCATCAACAGGGTATGACACTTTAGCCGATACATTTATATTATCATGTACTTTTAACCCCCCCCCAATTGATCCAAACACCATTTAAATTATTGATTTTGGTTACCTTTTTAAATCTAAACAAAAAATGATAAATGAATTAAAACATTATTTTTTATTTCTTATTTATTTTTGAGTTTAATTAAAATACTTTTCTTTATTTTTTATTCTATAATTTCAATTTACAAAGGAATTATATTTTCTGTTTCATTATTTTCAAACATTTTAACCTAAATCTCGAAAAATATAATATTTAAATACTATTTTCATTTGTAAGATTTTGAGGCTAAAAAAATAATAATGGAATCCCAGTATAGGTGTGATTTCCACTTGTGTTCATATGAAGTAGGTAGCATATAAGTTTCATTCTCTTTATGGAATAAATCTCATGGAGCCAGCGTAGTTTTGGAGTTATCTTTCTTGAACCAACTATTTGTAATTTAGATTACATATATATTTCAAGAAGTGAATATTAATTTAAATGTAGTATTATAGATAATTCATAGTTCTTCATGAATTTAATGCAACAATTTCCTAGAGTATCGTTCATATTAAAAGGGAATAGTCATTTCTTATTACGATGACAACATTTAAATTCCATAATTATATTCTTAAAACATTTTCTATTGTTGGATAACATTCTGTGATATGACACATGAAATGTTAAATATCATGTGTGAGTACTCATAAGTATTTGAGACTTCTTCTCATGAATTTCACACTTCGTAATCACCAAGATGAGTGATTATTAGAAGTGACTCATCAATTATAATTACACATATTTATGTGTCACAAGATATATCTATTTGTGAGCATGTGTACTGGTCCTTAAACATTAAGATTCTTATTATGAACACCATGAATCATGCACTTATATGTAGTTTTGTAAACCATGATGGTAACACTTCATGGTTATGTTGGGTACGTTGGGTTTTTCATGAATGATTTTTCATTAATTAATAAGGTTAGGATGTATTTGTTCCCTTTATTATTAATAGAATTTGATACCTCATCCCTCAGATTAAAATAGAATTGTTACATTAAATTAAAAATTCATGGTGTAACAATGACTATTTTTTATATTTTCAATGAAATAAATACCAAGAATATATGTTAATTACATGGTTGTGAAACCTTCTTGAGAATATATTAATACAATGAAATTATATTCCATAGTGAGATCTCATGTGTGGTTTTTTATTTTGTGACATTAACATATTTCTCTTGGGTTTCTTGACCTGTTTCTTGATAGTAATCATATACTTTAGAAAATCAATCCTAATTCCTATGATAAATAATCATATAGGGTAAAAAATTTATGATCTAAATAGAATTCAATTAGAATTTAACTATTGGAATAAATACTATTCTCAAAGACGAGGAATAATTTTACTTAGGATTTATTGATCAAGAATATTTATTTTATTGAATTTTTAATATATATTTATTTTACAGACTCTGAATGAAATATTTATTTTGGGAATAAATATTTAAATAAATATTTATTTGAGTATTCAATAAATGCCTAGGGGATAAATTAGAAAATGATACTGTTTTTTGATAAATATTATTTTTCATGTTGGAAAAATAATATTTATCATTACACTAGTTATCACATGTATTGGAAAAAAAAAATATTATTAATCTTAATACATTCCATGGGGTTACACATGAGTTTGACATTTTATTAAGGGAACATGTTTAATTAATTAAAATAAAAACACAAACATTTTTTCTGTAAATATATTGCTTATAATTTCTAAGAGATGTTATTCAAGAATTGTTGGGAATAATTAATTTCCCTCGTTAATAATACTCTAATAAATCATGTACTCTCGATAATTAGAAGATGAAAAATCATCTAGACTAATGAAAGTTAAATCAATCTATATAAACAATATAATATGATAAATAAATTATTCTGACCCCCATTGATTCATCTGTGTCATTTTAAGATCATAGAAGTATGTGTGGATCACTACTATAGGGATTATACACATGGATACTATAAGAATAATGAAATATTACATAAAAGGGTTTCAGATGATCAAAATATACTACAAAGAAATATCTCAAGTAGGAGGTAATATTTCTTCTCAAATAGATAAATTAATTATTAATTTGATATGAAAAATTTCATCTCCTTTTTTGATGTCCTTCATATTAATATTAAATTATAAAATTCTCATTGGTAATGAGATTCATGTATTGTACAATATATGAATAGTTTATTGAATATGACAATCACTAAATTATTATCATCCCTTTTAATTTATTTCACTTCCCTTTGAACCAACAAATATCACCAATAAGATGTTTTGTTCAAATATATAATTATTGAAAATATTATTTATCAAGTAAAAGTAATGATTCATTTCAAGTATTAATTTGATCTTAATTTATCATTAAAATTTCATCATTGTTGTATTAATTTATCATAAAAATTACCATGATTGATTAATAATTTTAAATTTTTTCATTTGATGATCCCATCTTAATGTGCCAAGGATCATAACTAGACAATACAAGATTATACAGTATGTACTCTATTGTAACATTTCATGTGTATTTTTTGTTATTGCACAATTATTCATGTTTCTATTCTAGTTCATCGTGTAATTAGTACATGTTTCGTATAATAAATGAATTATGTATATACTATTTGGGGTCACACATATTTTCTTGAGTATATTCTTTGTAACGTTAATACACACCATGTAGTCAAAGTGTTTTTAAGATAGAAAACATGGGGTCAATCCACAACGTGTAATTATTAATCTGTTTTTATTTATTACATGATGCATACAGTTTGGAAAATGTTTAACTATAATACTTGTCATGTTTCCTCTATACATGTTTTTTATTTAATAAATGTCTATGATAATCACACGTTATTCCCAGAGGTGTATACCGTGGATATCTTGTGAGGAGAAGTACACACCATGTGATATGCTTATACATTCCATGTATGTTACCAGTTTAAACTAAAATATCAAATTTATTTAAATACTTCATTAAACCATATTTACCTGATCGATGTGGGTCATTAAGGTAGAAATAATTGATGTTTTTTAGTTTTTATATTATATTAAATATTTAATTAATTCCACAAAATATTCGAGAATATGATTTCTGTATAGTTATTTTATACTAAAAAATAAATGCATTAAATTTTATAGGTTATATAATTTTCATGTGTATCATGGGGAATTAATTGTGATACAAATTCATTGAAATTTGAAACATTACATTTAAAAAACATTTCATATAAGTATAATGTTTACAATTAAAACCAAACTTAATAGTTCAGATAGTTAATCATCGATTTACATCCCTGTACAAAGTCACGTGCAATTTTATTGAGTATTAAATAAAAGTAAAGTAAATATTTTATTTAAAATATCAACAGATATTAATTGAAATATAATTTCAAGGAATATTATAAAATTAATTAGTTTATGAATAATATAATTATTTTAATTAATTTATGTCAGTTTTATGATATTAAATAATTAATTAAACTAATTTTAGTATGTTGTTTTAAATGAATAATTGTTTCATGTGTATGGAAAATTATGTTCATGATTAGATTTCATTATGTGTTGTTTAATTTAATTTAATTAATTTTATTGTTTGTAAAATTAATTTTTAATAAATCAAATTTGATTTCCTGAAAAGTCATGCGCCCCGATTTTTATGCAAGACATGTGTTCATACAGTTATTTTTAATAATTCCTATTATCTAATCATTTTATTCCCCTCACCTGTGTGTGGATTATAAAAAAAAGTAATAATAGCTGTTTTAGAGGGAGTATTGAATTCTTTACATATGGAGCCATGGTCGAGGTGTATTCTGATGGAATTGAGATGAAACTAATTTGGGAGATACATACATGTATGGGTGGTATGTAATAGTTTATACCAAGACCGGTATTAAGAGTATATCCCTACGGTATTATGTAGATTTATTTTCCACTCAATAATTCACTCATTAGATAAATATATTGATGATGTTATTTATTTATTTTATTTATATCTTCATGAAGTTTGGTTGATTGTCTCTTATCAATCGTTCAAGGTTCCGGTGGTTGGATAATGTGTATTGTGTCACTTGGTTCAAATCCTCGGTGATGGTACATTTTTTTTGTCGGTTGTGTTTGGGATTTTTCATTTTAATGGGGGGGGGGGGGTTGTTTTCAAAAATAAAATGAAATTATTTATTGATGAATATTAATTTAAATTTTTGAATAAATATGTATGAGTTCATTATTGGGTATTTATTTTTATGATATCTTTGTGTTTTTCTTTATATTTCATTAAATTGACACCTAGTTCACAAGATGGCTTTGATCAGAATTCCCAAGTGTTGAGGCTTTATTACAAGCCTTAAAATAACTTATCATTTAATTTAAATGAAAAAAAATATAGTGTAGTGTATTTATTGTCTTAATAATCCATATAATGCACATGTTAAACAAAACATTTCATTAATCTATGACATTTTTGGTTCAATATACATAATAATAACCAAATGAATATTTATCGTGAAAAATCTATCAATCACATAATACCCCCAAGTTGTGACTCACCCCAATGGTTGATTTACTAAGAAATTGAGATTGTTAGAAATATGGTAATATGTGTTTAGGGTGATTACATATAAATATAATGTAAATGATCGGAAAAGAAAAAATTTGTGCATCATACACACACACAGACATTGATGAAAATTAAACATATACTTATTATTGAATGCTAAAGAAGAAAAAGGGATGTGGTTTCAACTTTATTCAAAATATATTAAGAAATTAATATTTAATAATAAATTTTGTATGATTAAAATAGAATACAAAGAAAAAAATTTCATGAAAATTTAAACAAAATTGAAAACAACTTATGCTATTACAAATGAATGGAATGCAAAATAACATGAAAAAAAGAGAGGTGGAATGGTCTCTTAAGTGAAAACATGAGTTTGGAAGGTCCTCCCAGGACATTGTAAAGTCTTTTGTCATTCCAATTTAATAGATACTATTCTATAATTCCAACACTTTTCAAGGATAATATGAGATTGTATTTATAACCCAAGGAGGTAGATGGTTTGCAATTCCAAAATGACACTCCACTTTGATCAACGAATTGACCATTCATATAGAAGAATACTGAGATTTAATATTCATGAAAGTTTAATATATGAATTTTTTCTCTTTAATATGAAAATGTGGTGGCCATTTATTTTTTTATCCAATTTTATGGCTATTTTAATAAATAAATTTCTTCTATACAATTTTTTGTTGAATATTTACATGGTCTACATTTAAATGCATCTTAGGACATTAATATGCCCCCAAATTCGAACTATTTATTCTACAAACTTTGTTGTCTATATATTTTGTTTCACACTAAAAAATATCATCTCAAACTGATATCTAGATCATCATACATGTCAGTAATTTTGTAGTGCTTTTAAATTATGGATATAATGGTGGGTTAGAATAAAATCAAATATTGAGAGCCTTGTTGTTGGAGCTTGGACTTAAGTTTTTTCAATGATTATTTTAGGTAATAAGGAAAATATTTTTGAGCTCCATAATTTTTTTTCTTCTAGATTGATCCCAGGAATTCGATCATCATAGATGGTACATTTTCTTCACTGATTCTTTGAGCCTTCCTAAGTGGACCATATGACCATGCAAATAGATGAATTGGTTGACACTTACATCTAATGATATGTTTAAAATTTATTAAGGAACCATAAAAATAATAATCACTCAATTTGGATGATTATAATGAGATTTATGGTTAAGCCATTAAAATGACATGGTTGTCAATTAAAACAAATAAGGATTAAAAATTTTATTTAATATTAAAACATGAATATTTCACACCGATTATGCACTTTTCTTTGAAAATAATTAAAGGATTTAAATAAATAGTTATGAATAAATTAATAAAATCAACTCCCTCACACATACTCTTGTGAATGTCTTTATGTACAAAAAATAAAAAAATATAACTCAATCATTTTCACTCGCTAAAAAATATAAAAATATTACTCTAACCAATCAGTGGGGACTTGAATAGTTCACTCATCCACAATGAATTCCTCCCAAGATTATTACAGAAAAATTGTTCCAAAAAATAATTCATATTTCATGGTATGAATTAGAAATGAAAAATATAAACCCTTATAACTTACTCCTCTCAAAGATGATAAAAAAGTATTTATAGCAGTTCATTCATTCCCCAAACAAAAGTGGAAATATTAGAGTTCGAATGAGATATCAGGTTTCATTATCAATACTAATGTGTACAATAATCAAGAAGACTATTTTATGGGGTTTCAATGGCTATGGGACGGTAGGAATATAATATCATAAAGAGTGGGAAATAGGTGTAAAACACTAACATGGGAAAATAATGAACAGTTTTTTTCGAAATGAATCATGGATAAAAATTGAATCACATATATACAAGGGTATGATTGTGTGAATAAAGACAAAAAATAGGAATAAAATTTCAAGGTGGTGAAAGGATTAAATATTTATAAAACACAAAACTTATTCCAATTAAATTAGAGTTATTTTTATATTTTTTTTCTTTTATTTTCATTTTCTCAAATGTCGAACATGAAACAGATATCACACTCATCTCCAAACCCATGTTTGATATCATAAATACATTAATTTTAGTAATTATAATAAGATAAAAGGTTGAGTAGGAGTGATATTTTACCTTCCCAAGAAAGAACCCTTTTTATTTTTATCAATTTTTTTATAACTTTTTAATAAATGAATAGATTTTTTTTGTAATTTTTTACATGTTATTGAAATGTGTTCAATGAAAATTGAAAATAAAATAATATAAAATGGTTATGTCTTGGGAATTTCATAAATAACTCTACCTCTACCGTTTATCTTTTTATAACTATTACAATTAGTGTCGTGAAGAGATCAAAAGTTGGTTGGGAGATGAGTGTGAAATATTTTTCAATTTGGACATTCATAAATATGGAAAAAAGAAAGAAAAAAGAACACTTATATCATTTGGATATGTTTTGTGTTTTTTAAATATTTTATATTTTCGTACCCTTCAAATAGTCTTCCACTTTTGTGTATTTCTTCACAAAATCATGACCTTGTAAATATGTGTTTCTATTTCCTTTCATGTTTCATTTAAAAAAACATTTTGCATTAAATTATCCATATCATTATTTTACCCCTATTTTCCACTCTTTTCTATACAATATTCCAATTTTCAAAAATCCCATGAAAAACACCTAAAAATATCCCTTGACTCTTTTTCACATTTGGATAGAGAATGGGTTTTTAAATCCTTTTTAGAATCTATGATATTGACTTTTGGTTGGTGAATGAGTAAGACTCCATCAATAAATATTTATCAGCTTGAGGGGAGTATGTTATAAAATTATTCATTTTCCATTTCAAAATTTTATCATGAAAATTTAATTGTTTTTGGAACATTTTTTTTGTAAAAAACATTGGTGTAATTCACTCTGTATGAGTGAACTATCCTCGACCCCATGATTGGTGAAAACAACATTTTTATATTTGTTGGTGAGTGGAAATGAGGTAGTAATGTTTTATATTTATTGTACATGAGGAAATGAACATGGATAAGAGTGGTGGATTTGATTTTATTCATTTATTCACAACTTTTTTATTTACTCCCTTTATTGTCCTTCTATAAAAAGTTCATAATTGGTGTGAAATATTCATGTCTTAATATTTAGTATACTTTTTAAGCATTATTTGAATTAATATAGATTCAATTAAGTAAAATGTTTTAATCCAATCTCTCATAATAATTATGAAAATTGTGCGACTCATTTTTTAGGTTTACTTATTAAATTTTTAACATATCATTAGAAAAAATATTTAGCTAATCCATTTATTTTAAGGGCCATATGATCCACACATGAAGGCCCAATGAATCTGGGAAGAAACTGGACCATCTGTAGTGATAGAATTTCTGGGATTAATACAGAAGACTAAATTTTATGAAAGTTATTAATATTTTTTTTATAACCCTAAATAATCATGGATAAACATTTGAAGTAACAACTCCAACAAAAAGGGGAACACCATATGATTTTAATTCTACCTCACTATTATGTCTATAATTTAAAAGAATCACACTATTATTGCCTTTTAACTTCATCTAGACGTCAATTAGAGATTATATTATGCCTTGTGAAATCCAATATATAGTCTAATGACTTTAAAAAATTATATCTTTTAATTTTAATGTATATTACTAGCCAAAAATGCATTCACATATACACCAGGGATATAATTGAAACAAAAAGAGATAGACAATTTTTTATTAAAATAGCCATAAAAATAGATAAAATATTACAATGGATCTTAAATTTTAAGATTATACACTAAAAATTAATATATAAAAGTTTTAATAAGAATATATCTCAATATTATGTTGTCTGAATGTTCAAATCATTGATCTAGGTGTGGGGTCAGTTTAGGAATGAAAACAGTCCACCACCTTAGGCTATAAATAAATTCTCCTCTTCTCTTTGTGAATGGTTAGAATTTCAATTTAGGTTATGATATATTGTCACGAAAAAAATAATTTGAAAAGGCCAGGGAGTACCTACCAAAATCAATTTTTTACGTCAGATACTCTTCCTCCTCTCTCCTTTTTCATGTTATTTTTCATTCCTTTCATTTCTAATTGAGTAATTTGTTTTCATATTTTTTTTGATTTTAATTAATGCTTGTTATTAATATTCTATTTTAATCATACTCATTATTTCATTAAATATTAATGGTCTTAGAATCAAATAAATCAAGTTGAAAACCCTTTAATTCTTTTACATCCTCATTTAATAAAATTTCAGTGTTTATTTATAATCATATTTTTTGTGTGTATGTGATGGAAAAATATTTTCTTTTTTTGTTCCTTTGACTATATTTATCCTAAATCAAAATAATCACATATTATATGATTACTAACCATCTCAATGGATGAGTATATCATCCATTGGGGAGAGTCATAATTTTGGTATATTAAGTGATTGAGATATTTCTCTCAATGAATGTTCGTTAGGTTAATATTGTGTATATTAAACTTATGATTTCAACAATTAATGAAATGGGATGATTAACTTGTGGATTACATGAATTATTAGGACCATAAATACACTAAAATAAACATTTTTTGATCGATATTATAACCCTAAGTTAAGATAAGGATTGGTATAAAGCCTCAATTTTTGGTAATTCTGATCAAATTCATCTTGTGAAGTGGGTGTAAATTTAATTCAATATAACGCAAAGATCAAGGATATCATAATATCAAAAACCCAATAAATAAATCTCTGTAATTTTTATCAAATTGTTAAATCATTACACATCAATCATTCATTTCATTTGGATATACAAACATCCCTCCCCCCTTTAAAAATAAAATTCACAAAAACAATTGACTATAAGAAAAAGTATCATCGCCAAGGATTTGACCCGAGTGACTCTATACACATTATAATTGCACTGAACCCATGAACGATCAGTAGGAAACAATCATCCACACTTCAATTGTTTTGGTGATTCCTCAATATGGATGTGATGCATGAAAAGAGAATGTATGATTCCTGGTATGTCATCTAGGTTCAAACCTAAGGCATTTTTGTTTTCTTCTAACACATGAACAAGTTTGGAATATTTTATTATAGTAAGTGTGGCAGAGAAAATGATTGGATAATATTGATCATGAAAATTTAATTCATATTTCTGTTGTGTAGGAAGAGGTTTCAGATCAGTCACATCTTTCATTTGTTGTCCAGACAAATATGGAACATATGAAGGTATTATAGTTTGATATAGTTCATTTTCCTCAATATTATCAATGGTGGAATAGTGGAGATCATACTTGATATGGGATTCAAGAGAGTTTTAATGATACTCTAGATTGATGGATTAAATGAATGAAATATAAACATCAACTTAACCATTTATGACATGGTTAATCATGGTGAAAATTAAATAAGCTCTACTCCAATTAAAACGGGATGAACATGACAGAATGGAGATAAATTGACTCTTGGATGTTTTCATAGAATCATAGACTGAGAGATATGAGTGGTCCTAAAATGTGTTTCACATGGCTTGAAAAATATTTATCATTAATAGATGATTATTGAATTCCATGTATAGGATGATCTCTGGGACATCAATCTTAGTTCTAGCTGTAAGAAGGAAAGGTCATCCAAGAATTATAGGATATCAATAAGAGGTCATCTAGCCTTCTAGGTCAAGAACATAGAAATTATATGGGATGATTAGATCATTAACTCAGATAAGGACATCCTCAATTATTCTCATATGACTGGTTGTGCTTCCATTGGCTAACTAGATGAAAACCCCCATTGGGTGAAATAGACCTAGACCAAGAATGGACGATATGGATTTGGGAATTAAATTTATTTAAGATCCTAGGTCTATGATTGAATCATCAAAGTTGTAACTCCCCATTTGGAATGGAAGAGCAAATTTACCTAGCTCTTTGTTCTCCATGGGTCTAGACTACTAGGTTGAACCAATCTCAATGGTCCTATGTTGTCTCTTCGGGGTTAACAAATCCTTAAGAAACATTGAATACTTAGGGATTTATTTAATGGAATATAATAGAGTAATTTTGTCTTCAACATGGCTTAACATGTCGAGAATTTCAGAATTATGTTAAAGAACTTCCTTGTATTATATATGTCTTTAGGAAAAAGTATTGAGTTTCTTATATGAATGGAAGTAGGTGATGAAGTGGATTTCAGTTATTTTTCTAGAATTTTTTTCTTTTCAATTTCAAGATCTACATTCAAAGGTTTATTTGAGGATCTATAGTGTGTTTTGGAAAAAAAATTCTCTTTTCTATGTGACATTTCACTTACATTACCCTTTGGATTGGGCAATGGTTGAGCTAGGAGTTGGGAAGAATTAGATAGTTTCTTCTAGCTATGATGGGAAGAAATATTAACCTATTTATGATTAAATATCATTAATTATATAATGGGTGAATGTGGAAAGATCTTCCACATCACTTTCCCTTAGTTTCATGGATGAAGGGGCATGTATAGTATTAGGATTACATTAATTTTTGTTATTGGGAATGTTCTTATATTGGGTTGGTAATTGGGAAGGCCCGTTAGGAGAGTGTAATCTAATAGTAGAAATATCAGGATTATTAATTTTAGGTTTAGAAATAAAAGTATGTGGTTTTTGGATGTTACCATCACCATGAACATATTGTAATTAGTTCAGATTTTGAGGAGGGTACTGGGTGTGGTGAGAAGTGAGATTAACGTACCTCAAGCCTAGGTTCAAGGTCGAAGAAAAGGGTCTAGAGTGGGGTTGATTAAATTTTATGATGAACTGACCTGATTGTTGAATGTTTCTATTCCTCTGAGCATATGCAACATTGAGCTCCATTGTACTAGATAAAACATATGGATCCTCTTCACGATATAGAAATTGGTTAGTTAGATGAGCTAGGGAGATAAGGATTCCAAAATTCTTGATCAGTCCAAGGAAAATAATTTGTGGACAAGATGAGGTTTGGGATTTGGTATCCACTTCTAGAATTCTCACAATACACGTAAGTTCACACATCAACTTGGTCAAATTCTTGGTCCCTATGGATTGATTTTGTTGTAATTGTTTGAATTGAGCATGACCTAGAGTGTGGAATTGTTGTGTGATTATATCTATGTTCTTTATGAGATCTTGTGCTACTGCAGGAGTTTTATAAAAAATAGCAGTGCCACTTGCAACACCAATGAGTGTTCCCCCATTACCAATAACCCCACATATAATTATCGGATCAAGATTAGGGTAGGTATTTGATGTTATCGACATGTTTCCAAAGTATCTTTGAACAAATTCTAGTACTAATAGAGTGATCCATTAGATAATTGATGGATCCACCTTATTTCCATTCAGATAGAGGTCGTATGAAAAGTAGGAAATAATTTCTCTATGATGAGTCACCTTCATGGCACATTACCTAATTTGCATAAAATGCAATTTTACAACTTCTCTGAATTCAATTTCAAAAATTTGAGAGACACGATTTACATCAACATGTCAAATGTAGTTCAATAAGTTGAAAATAATGTTTTCATGAATAGTACCTTTTGACTTTTATTTACAATGGATAAATGTAAATAGAGTAATTAATGTTAAAAATGAAATTATAAATACCATAAAACATGTTCTAACTCTATTGTATAAGTGTTTTTCATCCAAAATCAACCATAGGAAAAAAAATATGATCATCTTTGGTACACGTGGATTTGATTAAGACATTTATAATTTTTTTTAAGAAGACTTACATGTGTTAAATTCAAATATTCATAACTAAAACATTTTTAATATATGGTTATATATAAGATAAATTCACCTCTAAATATGAATTAAAAATCTAAAAATATTTCCTATATCATGGTATTTTATTTATTGTTTTTAGACATTAAATAATTAAATTTATTTGTGACCCATTGATGTTGTAGTAATTAACTTATTAATGAAAGATTAAAATGATTGATATTATTAATATCAAAAGAAATGTCAATTAATATGTTTGATGAATTCCATTAATTTTATAGATTTATATTATATGTTAGGGTAGATTAAATGATTTTTTTTCAAATTAACCATGCTTTTATGACTTTCAAAAAACAAAATACTAAATAGTGCCAAAATAGACATAAATGAGTATTTAAAACAAATATTATATTAATAATGATATAATATTCCAAAAATTTTAAAGATAGGAAAAAGGACATATATAATGATATATATATAATTAATGAACTACTTCAGGTTTTCTTGGTAGTTAACAATATGTTTATTAACCATATAGTTTAACAATACGACAAAACAAGGTAAAATATAAACTAATTAACTAAGAGTTAAATCTAATATATAAGGATAATATGGTGACATAAATATGTCTCAAACCTATTTTTTGAAGGTATTTCTACCCATACCTACCTTATCCTAAAAAAATCCATTTGGATACATTATAAACTGAAAAAGATTATATATTAAAATAACATTTCATGCTTTTCCTAAAAGTGACACTAACCTCTCTTATAAAAGGGTACTTCCACTCCTCTTAATTTCACACCTCGAACACAATTTTTATTTTCTCACCCATACTCAAATATCCTCCCAACTACCATAAATTAAACCAATATACCTTACATTGATCATAAATCCAACCTATGTAACCCTTTTGATCTAATCAAAAGGACGCACCCGAATAAGAGGTTACAATTTCACCACCTCTTTCAATGTTCTTTTCTTCTTCCACTTCTTCCTTATTTGTTGTTTATGTACCAAAATAATAAATCAAGTACCTTCTACAAACTTTGATGTTATTATATTTATAGTATAAACATCTTCATAATTCTATCCATCCTATGAACAACAATGTCGTAATACATACATACATACGGCTTATCATCTCCATGTCCACAGGTAGATTGTTATTCCCCACTACATTATTTGACTGGGTATAATAATGAGTATAATTGATGTATATAATAAATAAATAAATTTCATGATTATTTATAGATTATATACCATCAAATTACATACGATTTTACCATCAATTGAATGATATTGTTGCTTGTGCATACATATGTATTACCGTCTCCACAAACGCAATATGATTCATTCCGCATCCTATCCATTCAATAATAATTTTCAATTGATGATTTAAAAATAATTTTTAAGAATATAAAATAATTATGGATATTACTCAAATATATTATATACATATCAAACATTCCTTACATAACAAAACATATAAAAATGAATCGGTTTACAACCATTTCAATGATACTATAGAAATATCATTTACAAAACAAAATTTGAAGAACATAAGTGATATCATTTTTAAGTATTTGGACATTTTATAATTTAATAAAAATTATTTCACCATTATACTGGAGGTTAAACGACCACATACTATGGAGAATACAAGGTAAGGGGTTTTTATCTCACTTTTATTCCTATGAGATTCATGCTATATTTTCAGCTACTACCTTTTGTGTGGTGTATGTACTGCCTATGATTATATTCATTGTATAATATATATTAATTTATTGGTATTTACATCATCATTGTATGATCCTTCGTTCATGGGGTGTTGGTTTTGTATGATACCAAATCGGTAAGGGAATTTGAAATTTCAAATTCCACTCATTAAGTTTTACGCAAAATTCATTTATTATTTTACTCATAGATTATGTGTGAAATCACAAATTATATACTTATATAGTAATTTACACTACCATTTATGGTCATATACTTTTGATACACATAATCACTATAGTTATAAATTCTCAAGTCATCGATATGAACTTGATAAGAGTAATTTTAACTAAATTTCTATTCATTGATATAAACATCCAAGTCATTCGTGCTGTTTTTACAAGAATATGTGTGAATTTCATCGGTTTTATTTACAATGAATATCCAATCATATTGAGTGTATTTATATTTTTCATACATAATTATGTCATTAATTTATCCTTAACCTAAGTATACGGTCTTTATAAGGGATTTCATCTCAACTTACATTCCATTGAGACTTCTTTGTTGTTATCCAACAATTCACTTTTATATAGTGAATATACAATACTTTGATATTGTATATCATGAAACCCATTATTCTCATGATATTATAATGTTTTTATTAAGTCAATTATTTGTATTCAAGAATCTCTCAATTGGTTAGGTACTCTAACTAAAATATCATTTTAAATGTTTTAGTGACTTATTCATCAAAATCATTCTCATTAATGTCCAAGTTTTAAAAATCATATTAATGATTTATTTATATGGAAATTACTTTTTTAAAATGAAAATTTATTTTAAAATATTCAACGTGGTATGGGACACTATGATTCTAAAATCTATTTTTAAAGGATTCTTGATAAATAGTGAGACTTTGAAATGTTTTCAAGAAAAGGGGGATATTTATCTCAAATAGTTTTCATGATTATTTTCATCTATGTGAATATCCTTCATTATTCTCAATTGAGGTTAATTTATTATAATACAATCATCCATATTTTATTTATTGAGTTATGTATGACTGTGGAGGATCTATTTTTATACCATTAATAGTTTGATGTTAAAATATTCACATTTAGTATGATAGTTTTAATTTGAATGGTTATATTATGTTTCAAACTTTTCTTATGAGAAATTAATTGGGCTTAGTAAGTGATGGGTGGAGCCCTCTATATCACTTCGATGGATTAGTATGTCTCATGAGAAAAACTAGTGTCTTGGAGCAATACCTTGACAAAGTCTTATTTGTAGTCTTTGTATGAGGCCTTGACTATGTAGTTATGATGACTGACATTATCAATTCCTTTATTTTAAATTTGTCTATTGATATTGAATGTGATTATTATACCAGTATAATATCCATGTAAATATGAAAATGGAATTATTATATTTTTCTTTTCCATATTATGAAGACATTTATGATTAAAAGGCTTGTTTTTATTTATATACATTTCCTTAAATGTTTATCATTATTTACGATAGTTTCCTCTTTATTTTTATCCTTACTGAGCATCTGAGATCAGCCCTTTTTTATGTTTTCTTTTTCCAAAGATGTGAAGGAATAATATTATCTTTATCCTATAGGGATAGGCCAATGGATATGAGTCTGTTAATTGGGTGAATAATATTGTTTTTATTTATTTCATGATGTAATTTAAAATTTATGTATGTATCTAGTACTTCTAATGGTACTAAACTAATTTGTATTTCATGACATGATCTATTGAGATCATGAAAATGTTATATAATAATGCACTGACTCTGGGTAACTAGGGTCGGGGAATTATATTTGGTATCAGAGGATGTTTAGTACAATCCTTGGAAACTAGATTTAGAAAAACTATTATTATAGATCACTACCCTAAATAGACTTTTGGTATTTGTATAGAAGAAAATCCAAATTCTTTAAATTTAAATATTAAGTGGGTTTTACAAGAAATAGATATATGTCATGATAGGTGTAGGTAGAGGCGGCTCTAGCATAGATTTACCAAGGGGTAAAACCTGAAAACACCGCATTGAGCTGTATTCGAATGGGAATTGGTGCACGACAATGGGCCATGCTACACTCTGGGTTATGACACTTCCGTGGTATATAATTAGGATAATTCAAATTTTCATTACAAACCAATTTGACAATTTTTAATATTGATGTGAAAAAATCACCCTGGTTAATCCTTTGTTGTTTTAGATTTAAAATTATGTGGCATGATTTTGATTAAATTATTTTATGAATATTATTACTCACACCATATTTTTTGGATTTATTCAATAGATGGATTCCATGAAATTTATAGTAAAATTGACCATGAAATACAAGGCGGGAACTATGGTGGAAATGGGAAACTAAATGGATTTTGGATAGGCGTAAAAGATATCATGTTCATACCGAATACATTTTCCAAAAATATGATCAACAATATATATATCAACCGACTATAGGAATCAACAAAGAATAAGAAGGTGATGAATGATAAGAGCTCTATTAGTGTTAACCATGGAGAAAAGAAAGCTTAATTTCCATCATGTAGGAAATGTAGAAGGAACAACTAGGAAAGTCTCTCAATGGAACAATGAATTACTTTATGTGTGGGAAATAAGGACATAAAGTAAATAATTGCTAATAAAAAATGAATAGTACTATAGATGAAAAAAAAATTATCCCAGGAATCCATTTATAGTCATTTTCTATAAATGTAGTGGACCTAGAAATTACCTGAGTGAATGACCTATACCATATGATAACATCTTCATCCTAGAAGATCCTATGTGGAATTAAATGTATGGATAAATGTTTAAAAGTATTAGTGATCTTTGTTGATGGGATTATATTGAAAGACATTTCACTTATATGGTTAAACATGCAGTTTGTTATGTGAAAATTCTATTTGAGAAATAAATATCTTTTCTACTATGGATATAGTAATAAATAACCATTTGGGTTTATATAATCCTAGAATTTGATATAATTACAAGTTAATAAATTTTGGGATGAAAATGTGAGGTATGAGATATCATTTTTGGTAAAATTATTTAATGGTTATTTGAAGAATTTATATCATTTTGGAAATGTTATAAAATATTTTTTTTGAAAAAGGAAAACATGCATTCCATGTCACAAACCATCATGTTAGACAATGTTGTGGGAATCGAACCCAAAACCAAAGTTTGACTGGGATTTATCGCCTACCACTAGAATATGTGAAGTCCCTAGTTAGTGTGACTAATTATTTTTAGATAAATGATTTTATTAATCAACTATAAATTCATTTGTGATGTTATGTTTATCAAATGGATATCTTAAGTGTATGAAAATGATTTGGTGATTATGTGATAAATGTTATATTGGAAGACGTTCACTCTTTTTGGAACATTGTATGCCTAAGGAAAATTGAATGTTATGGGATTTCATTTAAGTGGTACTGGTGTATTTTTATCTATGTTTTTTTGTGAACTTATAATGATTTATTTTATTTATAGAAATTATTAACCAATCATAGAGAATTTGTGGTTTGGTCAATTACTTTTATGTAAGTTACATTAATATTAGTTGATGTTATTCGGAGATACAATTTAAAATGGAAGACTACGTAATCAAATTCTTCTAAGTTTTGGGATTCCATATTATTTTGGATTATATTTAAGTATTTTCAGAACAATTTTTTATTGATTTGTATTTATTTAACTCTGGGTATCGTTGGTTTAATATTTTAAATTAATATTATTATTTTATTATATAATGTAGTATCTTTTTGGGATCATCTGATGTTGTACTAACCATGTTGGTTTTGGTTAATATCTAAAGACAAGGGAAATATATAGTTCATTATTTGTGGATAATGTTATTCTCTATATGTGGATTCTAGCGATTCATGTGTCACCAAGCCCTCTTGAATACTCACCCTTTAGATTGAAAGATGCATTTGTGGTAGAAATTATTTAAAGTATGTAACTCTACATATCATGTATATTTTTCTATTATGAAATTAATTCTTAAAAATCAGGGAAATGTTCTTAAACCCAATTTTTTTTATCCCAATACCTTATGTTATTCATCATAGATTTATGGCTTTGAGGCCATCAATTTTCCACTCAATTGTTTTCTATTGATGACCCCAATATATCCTTATAAATATTTATGTATTTCCTCAAATTATATTTTCCACCAATGTTCTCCTATTCAAAATCCTAATTTGGTGGTGCCTTTTTCATTTCCATTTCCCTCTTATTAAGGATATAATTTATTAACACTATTTCTTATGTGGGTTTTCCACAATGGTTTTTTATTTTTATTACTTATTATTTTTGAAGAACAATTTAAAATTGTGAGGATGAAATGTATTGAAGGAGGGATGAGTTTAACACACCAAGCTTCCATGGTATGCATCTATTCGAATAATTCGATAGTGTGCGATGTACGCAACACCGAGTCAAGAAAACCAAGACCTATCAAACTGAACCCTTTTAAAAGAAGTTATGAATATTATTAACCAAATTTTGAATTTTATATATATCCCCTATTATTTTAACATTCAACTATTGTGTTTCATAGTCATAATATAAGGACGAATTCAATTTTTCAGATAAAAGATGTATTTTTTGAAACTATATTCTTTTTCTGAATTTTAATTGCCAACCATTTATAAACCAATATATTATACTTTTATATATTAATTTCTATTAAATTAAATTATTCTTTAGAAAAGGGACATAAAAAATTATTTTCAATTTTTTTTGATGTTTTTCTGGTAATATTCATATTTTGATGAATAGTGAAAGATATAAAATTTTAATTGAAAAAAAAATTTATAATGAAAATAATTTATAGTGTAATGTTATAAATTTTAATGGTTTTGAAGAATAATTTGATTATATTTTTAATATTTAATCAAATTTTGGTCATTAGAAGGAATTTCACTTTTAAATTTGACAAAAACACATATCAATCTTTTGGTAGTATTTACTTCTAAAAAACCCACTTTCTGGTTTTCACAACAAGAATTATTTTTAAATTAATTAATGAAACTTCTATGTTTTTAATTTTTAAAATTGACCTTATTTTTATATATTTAATATCAAAATTATCTTAGGGTAAATTTTGATTATTTTTCTAAAAACATTCAATTTTTTGATGAATAGTTAAAAACACTATGTTATTGTTTCAAAAATATTTTTATTTAAATAATAATTTGTTTTATATAAATTAATTATATGTAAAAATATATATATTATAGCTATATTAGTTAAATTTAATTCATTGGAGTCATTTCATAATAAAATTAGATTTTTAACATTTTATTGAATTGTTTTAACATTTTTACCCACATTCATGGCACGTAAGAAATTTTTCATAAAACGTAATTTTACATAGTTTGTGAATTGAATTACAAAAATCCAAGAGACCCATATGACATAATTATGTAATATGTGGTTCAATAAGATAAAAACAAATTTTTATGAATAGTTACTTTTGACTTTTATTTACCACAGATAAAAAATTAGGTAATTAAAGGTAAAAGTGATATTATAATTACCCTAACCCATGTCGTAATACTATTGGATAATTGTGTTTCGACCAAAATATAACTTAGGAATAAAATATGATCCTCTTTGGTCCACTTGGATTAGATAGGGATATTTATTAATTTTTTTAAAAAGAGTTTAAATTGTTAAATTCAAATTTTCATAACTATTTTATTTAAATATGGAATTATACATAAGATAAATTCGACGATAAATATTCACTAGAAATATAAAAATATTTTCTGCATCATGGTATTTAATTTATATTTTTTATACATTAAATAATTAAATTTATTTATGACACAATGATGATGTAATAATTACCTTATTAATGAATGAATAAAATAATTGATATTATAATTATCAAAAAAAATGTAAATTCATAATTTTGATGCATTACACTAATTTCAAAGAGTTATATGACATGTTATAGTTGATTTAATGAATTATTTTCTAATTAATCATGATTTTATGACTTTCAAAAAAACCAAATACAAAATAGTGTCAAAATTAACATAAATGGGTTTTTAAAACAGATATTATATTACTCAATGATATAATATTCTTAAAAATATATGGTTCTACCAAAAGACTTATATAATTATAGATATATCATTAATTAACTACTAGAGGTTTACTTGTAATTTTATTGTATGTTTATTAACCATATAGTGTAAGAATACAAGAAGACATGGTAAAAGTTAAACTAATTAACTAATAGTTAAATATTAAAAAAAAGTTTAATATGGTGATCTAATCTAGTCCAAAACCTATTGGTTGAGAATATTTAGACCCATCCCACCTTAACATCTAAAAAATCCATTTGGATCCATTATAAACCGAAAAATTATTCTACAATAAAATAATATTTCAAGCTTTTCCTAAAGTAACCCTCCCCTCTCTTATAAAAGGGTACATCCCCTTCTATTAATTTTAAACATCCAAAGACATTTGTCTCAGACCACCCCTGCTCAAATATCCTCCCATCTACCCTCAATTAATTCTAGAGGACTTAATTTGATCATAAATCCAATCCATGTATCCCTTTTTATCAAATCAATAGAAAGAACCCGAAAAGAGTTAATAATTTCACCACCTCATTCAGAGTTCTTTTCTACATCCACATCCTATTTTTTATTGTTTACACACAAAAATTATATCTCCAGTACCATATACATAATTGTATGTTATTATAAATATGTTATATTGATATTCATTATTCTCTCAATCCTATTAATGAAAAAGTCGCTATATGTGTTTACGTACGACTTACCATGTCCATGTCATTGTGTAGTTTGTTATTCCACAATTCATTTTTTGGACGGGTATAATAATGATTGCAATTGATGTAAATAAAAAATAAAATATGTTAATAATTCTGTATATATGATATACCATCCAATTACTTACAATTTTACCATCAATTGAATTATATTTTCACTCATATGTACGTACGTATTATCGTCTCCATAAAGGTGATAAGATTCTTTCCCTATAGTAACCATTAAAGAATAATTTTCATTTGGAAATTTAAAAATATTTTTTATGATCATAATATCATTTTGGATTTGAAACAAATACATCTTATACACAAAAAAACCTGACTTCCGTAACAAAACATATAAAGTAAAATGAATCTGTTAATAACAAAAACAATAATACTACTAAAAATATCATTAACAAAGCAATATAATAAAATCATATATGATATCATATTTATTTATTTGTTTATTTTATAATTTAATAACTATGATTTTACCATTATACAGTAGTTTAACCTACCATATACTAAGGAATATACATGGTTAGGGGTTTTCATATCACTTTTATTTCTCTGAGATTCATGCTATATTGGCCACTAATACCATTTGTGTGGTGTATGTACTACCCATGATTGTATTCTTTGGGTAATATACCATAATTTATGGGTATTTACATCATCATTTTATGATCCTTCTTTCATTAAGTGTATGTTTCAAAAATTACCAAATCAGAAAGGAAATTTCAAATTTCAATTTCCACTCATTCCGTATTACGCCAACAACATCGATTATTTTACACCAAGATTACGTGTGAAATCACTATTTATTTACTTATGTAGTAATTTTTACTCCAATTTTTGTTGATATACATTTGATACACATAATTTCTCCATTGATAAATTCTCATGTCATCGATATGAACATGATAAAACTAATTTTAACTCAAATTCTATTCATTGAGTTAAACATCCAAGTCATTGGTGTTGTTTTCACATGAATATGTGTGAAGGTCCTGTGATTTATTTTCACTTAATATCCAATCATAATTTGTGTATTTATATTCTTAATACTTAATTAAGTCATTTATTTGTCCTTAACCTAAGGATATAGTATTTATAAGAGATTTCAGATCAACATACATTCCATTGAGACTTCTTTGTTGTTATGTACCAATACTTCTTTATATGATGTATATACAATACATTGACATAGTATATCATGAATCCTTGTATTCTAATGATATTATTAATTTTTATTACCTCATTTATTGGAATTCAAGCGTCTCTTATTTTTTTGGAACTCTAACTAAAATATTATTAGAAATTTATTAAATATTTGTTATTCTAAATCTTTTTCTTTAATGTCCATGTTTTAAAAATGGGTTTGAGGATTTATTTATATGAAAAATAATTTATTAAAATTAAAATTCATTTTAAATGATAAAAAGTCTATGAGACACTTTTATTCAAAAATATATTTTAATCAACTTCTGAATAAATAGTGAGAGTTTTAAATATTTTCCAAAATATGGGGATATTTATATCAAATAGTTTGGATGATTACTTTGATCTCTGTCAATATCTGTAATATTTCTCGATTATTGTTAATTTATTATAATAAAATCTTTTATATTGTATTGAATGAGTAATGATTGACTGTGGATGTGCTATTTTTATACTATTCATGGTTTATGGTTAAAATATTGACATTTCATATGCTAGTTTTAATATGAATGTTTAGATTCTATTCCAACATTTTCATATAAAGAATTCATTGGACATAGTATGTGATGGGTGCAGCATGATATATATCCTAGATGCATCAATATGTCTAATGAGACAAACTTATGTCTTGGCACACGACCTTGTAAAAATCTTTTTTTTAGTCTTGGCACGAGGCCTTGACAATGTGGTTATGATGTACGACATTATGCATTCTATAATTATGAAATTTTCTATTGATATTTCATGTGATTAATAAACTAGTAGAATATCCATTTCGATAAGTAAATGGAATTATTTGATTTTTCTTTTCCATATTATACTAAAGTTTATGTTAAAAAGGATTGTGTTTTAGTCTTATAAATTTCCTTAACTTTTTAAGATTATTTATGATAGTTTCTGCTATATTGTTATCCCTAATGATAATCTAAGATCACCCCTTTCTAATGTTTTATTTTCCCAGGATGTCAAGAATTATATTATGTTTGACCTTTAAGGGTAGGCAAAAGGATATGAGTGTGTTCAAAAAGTGGGGCAATGTTGTTTTAATTTTTTTTATGATGTCATGTAAAATTTATGTATGTATCTATTTTTTCTAAAGCTAATAAACTAATCAGTCTTTCGAGACATGATATTTTGAGATCATTCCTATGTTATGTAATAATAATCCTACTTTGGGTAACTATGGACATGGCATTACAATTCAAAGGAAACGATTGGTATGAAAAATCATATTTCTGATCGGTTTCCTTGTGTTTCTAAATCCCTCTCCTCATATAGACCATTCCAAGATCAAATGAATATTAGATCATAGTTTTCGACTATTAATAAGAATGATGATGTTGATAGTGTTAGAATACCTATATCAAAAAAGTTGAAATAAGAGCAAACATGAGTTTTTAATGTGATTATATCATTCGAGAATAGAATCTGGAATTAATAATATTACAGTCAACTATCTTCTTACATTTATTGAGTATTTACTACCTGATGATGCATTTATTATATAAAATGATTATATGGCATCAATGTGGGTTGAAAATTTTGGATTTTAATCTATTAATATTCATTCATTACCCCATGATTATTGTAGGTTCAGGAAGGAAAATGTTGAGGTGATTCAGGTAAAATAGTGTGCCACATTATGGTAGAATACTAAAAAATATGGAACTCAATATCTCATAATAGAAAAAGTGATGTGGCACTTCCCATTAATTCCCAGGAATCAAAAACTTTTTATGTCAGAAAAAATGTCATGAAATATGAGATGTTATGATGATGAAAGAGACATGGATAATGATTAGATAGTTTATCCTGAATATGGGTTAGCATAGAATGAATTTTATTGGTTACATCCAGATTTTTAATATATCCCAATAAATGTTATATTAGGATTGTCATGTCATGGTTTCGACCCATTTTACCAAATGCATACATCACACAATACATGGAATATTTTTATTCACATTTATAACTTTCCTTCATGGATGTGTATAATGATGAAGTTTACTTTCATGATTATACTGATATCTAGACGTAGAGATCCTGGAAATTATATTTATATATACATTCATATATTAATAGATGAGTTAAATTATCTTTGAATTGTTAGGGCATAAGAATAAAATGCATTCAGGAAGGAGTAATTTATGTTTCGTATTGATTTTTTATAGAAAATAGATGATTTAAATACTTATAAAATGATGCATGGTTAGGGTACTAAATGGAAATTATCCTTTCCAATTTGAATGAAAAATACATGTTCTAGAATTTTAATTTTTTTTTAAAATGTAAGAAATTTTAATTGATAAAAAAAGAGGGTACACAATTCTATAGTAAGGTCTTTTGCTAACACCCCGAGCTTCTAAAGGAGTTAATTTGGAAGGTAGATCATCCATCTAATGTAAGTCGTGAGTAACTCCAAAATTGGAAAGTCCAGTAGCGTTCCTATTGGCTTCGCGGAAGGTGTGAGTGGCAATTTAGTCAAGTCAAACAAGAGAATTCAAACAGTAAAATCAGCGGACAGTGAGATGCCAAACAAGGTGGATGTTACCATAACAAATGGCTTGAATGATTGTAGTGGACTTTCTCTCTATCCAATTATTGTTCCATCTATGTAATCTTTCAAAGGAGATGGCATGGATTATGTCCATCATTACAAATTCCAAAACAAAAGAGGAACCTCAAGAGCCATAAAAGAATCCAAGAATCTGGTCCAGTTGATTTCTGAATATGGAACCACAACCCGCTGGTCCC
Source organism: Viscum album (assembly GCA_963277665.1). Lineage (NCBI taxonomy): Eukaryota > Viridiplantae > Streptophyta > Magnoliopsida > Santalales > Viscaceae > Viscum > Viscum album. The sequence continues at coordinate 444,766,037 of OY728157.1, read as the reverse complement.
TGGTTGCCTTTGGTGGCTCCATCAACATTGATTTTAATCCATCCCAGAGGGGGAGGGGGCCCAAACACCTCAAGAGTAGAGTGAATTATAGGTTACATCCCCTCCACCCCAACACGTCTGAGTATCCCAATGTCATGGACCGAATTGTTGTAGTGCACTTTTTTGATAGAATCTGCTTCTTGAATGGACATTTTGAATATCGTTTTTCCTACATTAATTTTAAAAGATTTATTACAGAAAATGAATTCATTTCTACCATACCAGATTATATGAAGAAGTTCTACGACAGCTGCAACCAAAAGGCTCTTGATTTGCTTTGAGGTAGACAACTCCAAGAAACTCTAAATAAACATGTTGATGGTATAAAAAAGCAGCCATTTACACCCAAAAATTTCAAGAATATAATTACAAAGAGCAGTTTTTGTGTCATAGGAGAGAAAAATATGATTAATATCCTCTCAATGTTGATTGTACATTCAACATTTTGAACAAAAAGTTATCCTGAAATTTTGTAAGCAATTATCTGTGGGGATTTCTTGATGGGAAATCCGCCAGACTAAAGTAAATCTTGAGGGTTTTATCCAGGAATAATTGAATTTTTCTAGACAACCGTTATTATTTTCAACATTATTGAAAAAGTAATTACAAAATAATTTGTATTTAATAATCCCATTCTACACAGGTTTCCAAAGAAGTAAATCATTAGTATTTTAGAAATGACATTTATTGACAATTTGAGTAATATATTCAGGGAGATCAAGGTTATTCATATGGATGATCGAGTCAATTGAATCCTAAAAGTAGGTACGGGATTGGTTTCTATCTATCAAAGAGATCAGGGGAGTTCTTGTCCAGTTATCAAACCAAAATTTGACATTGGATTATTTATTGGTCATCCATCTATTGTTAGACATGATATATTTGAAAGTACTTTTGATGGAGGACCATATAGAGGACTTAAGAGAGTAAAAATGATTATTTATAAGCTTGTTAAGGAAACAAGACCTGAGAAAATTCATGGAGGATGAAGTATAGTGAATGATGTTACACTTAAATCTATCTTGAAGAGCCTCATTGAACATAGAGAGAATTTTTATGCCAATCCTCCCTTTATCAACAGGTTTGTTGCAAGAGGTCCAGGGGATAGTCACCAGCTTTCTCTCTGATGTGCTACTAATCCAAAAAAAATAATAGAAACATTATTGTGTTTTAAAAGACTTATTGGGCATTCATATATCATCCTCAAATAAAAAAGTTTAGAAACAATCAATGATTTCACAAAACATATTCTTCTAGTTATAGTCAGTAATGTGAGAGAAATAATTCACTTTAGGTCTACCCCAAAATATAGGCACACTAAGTTAAGTAATGGGGAGAGAGCCTTATTTGACACCTAAGATATTATAGATGTAATGTTTTCTCCCCATAGGAAAGTATTTACTGAAAATGATAGATGATTTTTTCCAGTTGATGTGTTGACCAGAGAAATACTGATAGAGGATAAGGATATCTTTAAGCATAAGAATTTTTCTTTTGTCTCCCTAGGTAAAGAGAATAATGTCATCTGCCTAAAGAAGATGTGAAGGGGCTGGTATATTTCTGGAGGCAGAGATAGGTTTTTGGTCCTTTTAGTAATCTCCTGGGAGATCATCCTACTCATGTAATCTTCTGCAATGGAGAAGTGTATAAGAGAGAGAGGTTCACCATGTCCCACTCCTATAGTTTCTTTTTAAATAAACTCTAGGTGAGCCATTAATGAGGATGGAGATGTAAGAACAACTAAATAAATATTTGATTCTATTTATGAAAATTTCATTGAAGCCGAATTGTGAAAGAACATCATAAAGAAATATGCAATCAATGGTATCCAATGCCATTGCAATTTCATGTTTGATAGCAACAATAACACCCCTACTCTTTTTTTAAAAGATTAGTGGATTCGGAGGCCATACAGATGTAGTCTTGGATAGATCTGCCTTTTATGAAACCGAATTGGTTCCACGATACTATTTTTCTACAAATGGAAGTCCTTCTACGTGATGATTTTGAATAAATAAATGATAAGGGAATTGGCTCTGAAGTTCTAAATCACATCAGCATTCTCTATTTTGGGGATGAGAAAAATGAATTGGGATTTATGACCATGCGGAAGAATACCTTTGGAGAAGAAATATTTTACTAGACGACCAACATCTTCCTGGAGAATATCCATTTTTTTATATAATCCATTATTAAAACCATATGGGGCAGAAGAACTATCAGGATGAAGAATGAAGAGAGTGTCTCTGATTTCAAGATCCAAAGGGATGCTATTTATAAGAGTGTATTATTCCACATAAAGAAGAGTGGGAATGATGTCAGGTTTATGGTCTTTATCAATATTATCACCATTGAAAATATTTTTAAAATAAGAGACTAAATGATTTGAAATTCCTTCATCAATGTCAAGACTTTCATCCCCATTTCTAAGAAAAATCATCGGTCTATATGGTTTTCTAACCCTATGTAGAGTGTAATAGAATGTAGTATTCGTATCCCTATTATAAATCCATTGGGATTTGAATAGTTTTTTTAAGATTATCTTTGAGGTTCAGTAAGGAGATTACTTTAGAGGAAAGGCTAATTTCCTGTTGAGAGTCCTAAAAAAATTTTGAAGAAGAGATGACGTGTTGGAGTGGGTTAAGCTCTGTTTCAAGGAGGTTGATATTATTATCCATTTCACAAACCATGGATCCTCAATATTAATGTTTTGACAAACTTTTAGCTTCATAGGGAATCAGTGATTAATATGGATGGATAATACATACAGGAAAAGTTAGATATAGTTCGATAATTTCATCGATAGAGATGAGATACCTCAATGAATATAAAGGAATAATATTGTTAAATAACATTCTTATTTGAATTATATTCGTGGAAAATTTCAATCAAATATCATAAAGAGAAAGCATGTTAATTTTAATTTCAATAGAAATTGGAGAAAGAAAATCACTTTCTTTGAGTTGATGTATTGGTCATCGAACTTATTGTGTCATTGTTTAGTTGTAAATTATATCAAGAAAAATATTTGTGAGATGTTACTTGTTACTATTTTAAATATCAATGGCTAAATAAAAGACATTTGGCAAACATGTCATGATTTTATGGATTGGGGTATATTATAAGGACTTCATAATGAGTTAATTGTTCAAAATTAGTTTAAATTACCTTTATAAAGTTATTATATGAAAAATACATACAAGACATAATTTCTTCACGTCTTGGAATGTTTGATGGTTTTGGATGGTTATTCATATAGTATTTTAAAATGGATTAATACACAAGATTTGAAATAAAAATCTCCTAAAATCAATGATTACCTTGTCTGGTAACATTAGTTTATTCTCGTTGCTATTATATATTTAATTTCTCATAATATTAGATTTTATGTGATTATGTTATGTAACTTTTTCAAGAACATTGCGAAAAAAATAATGAGCAGAAGTGTTGTTCAAAAATTATAGTGAGATGACCTGATTATTCTTTATGACATGGAGAATATTTTCCAACCACTTTTTTCACATGTATGTAACATCTTAATGTGAATATCTCTATATAAGTTCTTTTTGGTGGTCATGTTTCCTGTTAGTTGATGTTTCCTATAGAAATAATGATGTATAAATTGAAATATTTTGTGAGATATAATTATCATTCTGAAGGATCTATCCTGAAATGAAATTTATCATATAAATGTATGTATTTTTGTTCATCGTACTTCGGTAAAGTAACTATGATGTCTAATTAACAAATGAGAACTGAATATGAGAAATATGATCTCATTAAGTAGGAATTCCCTTCACTTCCCCATATAGGGTTGACATCTAGATAATAATTTCTGTCTACATTAAGCAAGGAAGAGTGGGAAATGTTTCATCATATAGTAATATTAAACTGAGGTGTGAATGATGATTATATCAACTATATAAACTAATAAATATTAATTTTTTTCATTGTGTGATTTCTTTATATCTTTTAACATTTTAAATCACTCATATATGTAGAGAACTTTTAGAAATTATAAAAAAGATACACCACTATCTATCTATTAAGAGGAAGGAACTTTTGCATATCAAAGAATTTGAATCTTTGTAAAAAGGAAAGACAATATATTTCATTTATTTATTATCAAATTTTAATAACATCTCTCTTTTCAATATTCAATGGTTGTATCTTTTAGGTTTTAACTCTTCTAATGAATGAAGTATCAGATAAAATATAAGTGTTGTCATTTGTCCCAACAATGTGGTACTTGATTGTAAGGCAATGTTTTTAAATTGAATTAAATTTTTTATAAACATTTTTGCAACAAAATTGAATCACAGCATGATGGTGTCCAAATAAGGGCTGCAATAGATAGTTATGTTAATGAATCAGAGATACAACCATGAGTAAAAAATATATCATATCACAATTTTTTTGAAATAATAATTTGATTAGATTACTATAAACATGGTCATGTTGTAATGATGAAATTATAGTGGTTTTATTCAATGATAATTTGAAATAATATCATATCACAATGTTACTATATCATATCACAATGATTACTATATCATATCACAATGCTAGTGGTTTTATTCAATGATAATTTGTAATAATTTGATTAGTAAACATGGTCATGTTGTAATGATGAAATTCTAGTTGTTTTATTCAATGATTACTATATCATATCACAATGTTTTTGAAATAATAATTTGATAACTATCGATTTAGAGTGATTATTACAGAATGGAAGCTTTATACTGATGATCCTTATATTATTGAATCATACTCTATACAGGTTTTTTATATAATTTCCCATTACAACCACAATTTAGTGTTATTTTTGATGTCATTAGTAGTCATATTTTTGATGATGTCAGGGATGAAAATGATGTGGTGGATGAACCTATCCGTATTTATTCCAATGTTTCCTTTGATGACATATAATATTCAATTATTAGAACATATTGTAAACCAAAAATTGATAAATATCACACATAAAGTTGACACATTTGTATTTATTTACCTAATATTATCACAATATTGTATGTGTTTGATTAAAAATTCATACATGATATCAAATTAACTAGTATATTTTATAATATGTTTGATTATAAAACTATTTAAAACCAAACCAATTTATGTTTAAGCATGTCATTTATAATTCTTGAACATAGAAAAATCTTTATATTTTATCAATATAAATATCACACATGAAAATATATCTTATTTTTTATGATAAAATAGTATTATTTAACATTTTTTAATATTTTTATTTATCTGAGAATATTATTTTAAATTTCTATTTCAAAATTTAAGATTATGATGATACTAGAAGAAGTATAAGAATGCAAGGAAACAAACAACATTTGTCTCCTTGGGCACGACTGTAATTATAATTTTTTTTAATATTATAGACATTAATATTATAAATATTTATATAATTGATTTTATTTTATCGTCTATGTTATTTTAGGATACATTGTTGAGGATATGGATAAATTATGCCACTGAGGTAGATAGTGTGGTGAGGGGTATTACTATGACTAATTCTACAGTTCAACCTACTACTATGCTGCTTGAGTCACCAGGATGTCATCCTCCAATTATGCCGCCTCTATATTATCCATACCCACCTTTTACATATCCTTTTCCTCCCACACCAACATATAACGATAGATCTCATACTCTAATCCCCACTCATCTTCTATTCTCACCATCTACGGTACAAGACATTTTCCCGCAAATATCCCACCCCCAATCCATGTCTGTATCCACCCTCATCTGTACTGGGTTATCCATCTATTTTTCACTCTCCTTCAATACTCTTATCATCATATAATATATAGATTACTCCTACTATAAATATCCCACATAGCATAGATGCTACTCCCCCACCTCTAAATGCAGTACTTCATGGGATAATAGATCCCATATCTACTTGTATGTGTTTAAAAAATATATTTATTGATTAATGATAATTTCATATATATTATTTTTGAATATTATTAGTTTTCATGATTAGAACCACCCTCTATCTAATGACATGTCCACACAAAAATGCCAAAGTTCTGGAATCAACACATTCAAATCACGGTTGAATACAATGAGGACAGTGATATAATTGAAAAAAAGTTTAGAAATGTAGAACAATTAGGGGGAATATTTTTAAACATAATATTCTCTATTTGGATTAACCAATAAGTTGTAGTGAATTTGGAGAACAATTAAAGAAGAATTAATGGGAATATATTTGGGAAATTAATGTTAATTACATATTATATTTATTAATTTATAATATTTTCTTAACAAATATTTTGTCCATTAAAGCTTTGATATAATTTTCAGGATGAAAAAAATACCAAGGCTATTAGGTTAAGGTAATTAGTTAAAATGTGAAGAGTTTACAAGTATTACTTATATGGCGGTTGAAAAAAGTGAGTTGGTATAGAGATTGATGAAATATTGGTGATTCGTGTTTTCCCAATATCACAATACAAAGACATGATCGGCTATTAAAAGAGTCTAGGGATTAAGGTATTTGTAAAATGTATATATATTCAGTTATTTTTTTGAAAATGAATTTTAAAGAATTAATTAATAGTTTTATTTATGTTTATGAAATTATATAATAATTTTTTTTGTAGGAGAAATCAGAATAAAATAAAATAAATAAAATTATAAAGAAACATGTTTATACTCTTAAACACACTTCACTCCTAAATCTTGAGAAAGCACAGGTAATTTAATTTTTTAAATATTTATCTTCTTTTAGATTAATTTATTTGACTTCCAATTTTGATTTATTTCTTTATTTTTTCCATATAAAGGAATTTTATATCAAGGGTCATGTTCCCCACTCTACTTTTTATTGTACAAGTAGAAAAAAGAAAGATGTTACTCTACTAAATACCAACACTGAGAAGATGATAATAATCATATTTTAATTTCTTTTATTAGGACTGAATTTAATTCCTTATAATATTTTATCATTTATTTTATGTTATATAGAAATCAAAAATATTATTTGGAAGAATTTGATGAAATATAACATAAAAATTTGGGCCCGAATGATCATCTACATCAGGTATTAGAAGTTATGAATCCTGAGAGAGTGTATTGTTGACTTCAGAAAAGGATTGTACCGTCTCGATATTGGTCATTTGACCACGCTTCTCTATGTACCAGTTCTGGTTTAGTCATTGTGGAAAAAATTAATGTCATAATAAATGAAGCATCTCAAAAATTATAAAAGGAAATAAAAGAAAATATAATGAAAGTTATGTTTACCCTTTCCTCTCCACCTCTACTAGAAGAAGGTGCTGTTGTTGGTTCATGTTTGTTGTCGATGTTTTTTTCCAATATAGAATTTTATTTCAGATCCAGAGATGATGATAGTGTCGTTGTTGTTCCTGGTACCGTTGCCGATGTCGATAATGATATTGGTGGTGTGAGAGGATGTGATGGTGTTTCTGTAGGAGGTGTGGATGAGGTTTATCATGGTTCTAATGATACTGATATTGAAACTCACTATTTATGTAAATTTTATTCTTAGGTAGTAATTATATGGAATTTTATTATCTAGTTATGTTTAATTATTGGAATATTTAATTGTATTATGGTTTTTTATCCTTTTATGCATATATTGAATTATTGTATTATAGTGTATGTTTTTTTCTGTAGTAGTTATGTTTTATTATTATTATATTTAATTTCAACCTCCTCCAACATGACTATCGTACATTCTATCCATGGCTCATATGAGGCTTCTCCTACCTCCTCAGGCACACCTCTGATGGTATGTAGTCCAATTTAACCTTTTTTCTGATACTTTTCCCTTTCCACTACTAGGTTCTCCCCATAATTTGTCCATATTCATAATTTCTTCTATAGGTGAACCAGTTACAGTGGATGATAAATATCTGGAACCTCAAGTCATTGATCCAGAACCACAACTCAATGTAAGACCCTACATTTAATAGCATTTTATTTTCATCATATAATCTCAAGTAGTGTTTTATGATTTGAGTATATGTACTATTTGAATCATGAATTTCTATTATTAGCAACATTTAGGAGGTTTGGGATGTATGGGTGTTCAGGTTTGTGCATAGAGAGTGTAGGGGTAAGGGGGGATAAATTGTTGATGTCAAATATAGAACACATTTAGTTAGTGATGTAAGATTCTCCTTTCACTACTCTTCTCCTGGAGGTGAAATAGATCAGAATGGTATGGAGGTTTTTGAAGTGGTGAAATTGGTGAAAGATTGTCACATGGCTGTTCTGATTTACCATAGATATGGGGAGATAGATTATTCTTCATTTCCAAATTTTCTGTTGGCCTCAAGACATGTTAGATCAAATCTGAGAATCTTTTTAATGGTGAGTGACTGGCCGTGTTTAACAATGTCCACTCTCTATTTTTTTTTTAAAAAAAACAGATTTTTTTTCAATCTCTCTTATAACTTCTTCAAAATGAATTGATGGAGGATCATGTAGTTTATGTAGGTAGAGACTAGAAGCTTGCATGATCATTCACAGGTGTCCAAAATATTGATTGTAATTTACTATTGAATTAATAGTATAATTTAGTGGTTTTAAGTATCATTTATATCTAGAAGACTAGTATTTTAATTTTTAAAAACGCACACAACATTTGTTTCATATTTTAATTTATCATTGAATGAGATGTTATGTCATTAATAATGTAAATATAATTTTTTATTTATATATATTTTTTCAGTTTAGGATACTTGTTTCTAGGTTTATAGATGGATTGTTTTTAGGATACATGTTTCTAGGCGTCTGTAAGAGATGGGGGACTGGGGAGATGCTTCATCATGGGGGGGGGGGGGGGGGTAAGGGAAGATCCTGGTGTAGGTGGGGGGTAGAAGTGGGGATGGGGTTGCTGAAGGTGGATGGGGTCTATGTGGGTGCTGTTGTAGGGGCCTGGGATAGTGAAGGGGGATGGGTGGGGAGCGGGCTAGTGTAGAGGAGGGTGGGGTGCAGGTGGATCGGTGGGGCTGGTGGCGGTGGGGGGGGGGGGGCTAGTGCAGTGGGTGGGTGAATGATAGAGGGGGTGAGGGGCTGGTGTATGGGGGCTGGACAGGGGGTTGTGTAGAGGGAATGGGCTGGTGCAGGAGGGTCTTGTATCAGGGGTGGGTGTGGGGGCAAGTGTAGGGGGAGGGGCTGGTGCCGAGGGGGCTGTGGGGGGGGGGGGGGCTAGTGCAGTGGGTGGGTGAATGATAGAGGGGGTGAGGGGCTGGTGTATGGGGGCTGGACAAGGGGTTGTGTAGAGGGAATGGGCTGGTGCAGGAGGGTCTTGTATCAGGGGTGGGTGTGGGGGCAAGTGTAGGGGGAGGGGCTGGTGCCGAGGGGGCTGTGGGGTGGGGGGGAGGGTTCTGGTGCCACTCATAGGGATTGGCCACCGAGTCCAAAAATGGAAGGCTATGAAAAAAACATTACAAAGGGATGTAATTTGAGACCCTCCCTAAATCCCAGAATAAGTCTCAATTCCATTTTGTTCAACTATATTCTTGGAATATTGAAAAAATTTGGAAGACTATATTTTAACTTCTGACATGTTATCCACTTTTTGGGAAATGATATTTCACCTCCACGAAATTAATCTATTGTGAGGAATGAGTGTGTCACATACACAAATGTTCTATAAGTTTCATCATAGACTTCCTTTTTGAAGGATTACCCATCTCACACTTCCCATTATCAGTGGTATTTGAAATTATGACCTCATATACATTTTTCAATGACATGTTGTGTGGATAAAAAAATATATGTACCAATATACTCATATATGAACCATAAATTGGGATATAAGGAAGGTAATATGTTTCATACATATGTTTCCTCTCAAATCATCATATGATGAAAGTCCTTTAAAAAATTTTCAAATGTAACAAACACCCATCATTGAAAGCACCAATGTTGATTATTGAAATTATATTTTGTGTATAATTCATAGGCTATATCACAATATATTTTTACGAATCCATTATATATTATCTCTAATGATATCTTCAATAATCATCACCTATTGACATTCTTATCAGGACTTCACATTATCAAAGGAAATTGAACTCTTGATTTAACTATAGAGTATTGAAAAATTTCACCTTGTCCATTAATTATGATTAGATGATGAAGAAAACTGAAATAAAGTGATTAAATATAAAACAATAAATCAAAATCATGTTATAAAATAATTACACCCTAATACTTTCTTCTATATTGAAATTAATCTTCAGGAATGGCCCATAGTTAAGAAAAAAAATATTCCCCCCTATAAACATACAACAAACATTTTTGTATCATAGCCATAATTAGCACTTCCAAACTCACTGGCCATAAGTACTCATCTACCAACTTCACCATTATCGTAACTATTCATGGTCTAAAACCAATATTTGAATCATTTAGTTGAAACTTATAACCATTAATCCACATCTCTAAGACACCATTAAGTTGGACTCAAGGTTCTATATTCATATTGACATTATAAACTCATCATTTGTATAGATCTAACAACAATTTAGTTTAATAAGCACTCATGGTTAAATTATTCTTCATGGAGAGACACATCTCAATTCCTAAAGTGGTTGGTCCATATCCATGCTTTACCAATAAAAAAATAATCCACAACACAAATGTTATGATAGTGTGATGGTAATGATCCATTCTAGAAACTTTCCAAGATTTTGTTAATAATTGAAATGCCAATGGTGGTATTTTCTCAAAATCCCCATAGGTGACATTGAGTCTGTGTAATTCATTGTATATACCCTTAATGATTGGTTCATTGAAAATATTTTTCATGTCCCTTAGACTAATCCCTAACAATCCAAATTCCAAATAAAATGTGTTTATTTAAGGGATACAATGATTAAAATGATTTCGAATAATTTTTTCATTCTACAATTCACACATCTATAAATCCTATAAAGCCTAATATATTAATTTAACATGAAGATAGTTCTCAACATCAATATATGTTTTGTACATCCTTGAATACTACATCAACACAGACATGAATCCTCCTCTTGTTAAATGGTCACAATACCAAATATTGGAACGATAATGGTTGCAAGAGGCTAACTGAGGACATAGCTTGGTAATTTTTTCACTAGCATGTATAACATTCTCAAACATATTTTATAATATGTTCTTCCATACCCTTCCAAAAGAGTCTGAATTCCACCCTTTTTTATTTCTAGTGGAAACTATTGTTAACTATTAAATTGGATGGATGTTAGTGGTGAAGGAACTTGAAAATGAGGCATGATCATATGGAAAACCCAATTTACCACTAAATAACAATAACCCCTCCCAAACAATGTATCTAGGTTTAGAGTCATATTTCTAGACAATGGGTTAAATGATTATTGAAACTTTTGTATCTTGTTGTATTTATGACTTAATAGTACATATATTCATCTATAATTGATAAAAAACATCCATCCCCAGTAGCGTATTCATTAATGGGTCTTTGAACACTACAATTTCAAGATGTTATAGGGAGTCTACAACATGATTAATCTTCCCTGTATTATAGAAAATGTCAAAATATATGATCAAAAAAATCACTTTCTAGAATAGTTTACCACCAGTTTGGAAATTCTCACTATGAAAATGTCTAATCAATTTCGGGTCTGTATAGTCTTTGAATTGTTTTCCCATCAAATTCTTCCACCAGGGACATATAGCCCAAACTAAATCCATAACATATTTTTCAATAGAATATGTTGAGAGATTTTTTTCATCCAAGGGCTTACTAAAATAAGAAATTGGATATCCATTTTACATAATCACAATGTCGTCCCCTCTTCCCTTTCTGGATGCATCACATTCTATTTTGAAATACTATTCAAAATCTTGTAAAGATGTTAGTAAAGATAAACTCAGTCCACATTTAAGCTTCTCAAATGCATGATAAACTTCTAGAGTCTACGTAAAATCATTCTTATTATTTAAAACTATCAAAGGATGTACAATGTTTCTATATACACTAATAGAATTCAAGTAGTATCCATTAAGACCGAAAAATCCACAAACCACTTTCACACATTGTGGCATGGTCCAACACAAAACAAACTTGATTAAACAATATATAATCTTTTAGAAATGATAATGTGATATCATATTTCACTTCAATACCATCATCAATGCTGGGAAATAAAATAGAAATACATATTTTTATCTAAATGAATCAAAACAATATAGTGTACATTCCTAGTATAATGAAATTACATTTCATGACATAAATTTATTCTGTAGGATTAATCATATGTTCACTATAGGTATATGTGTGAGTTAACATTCAAAAGGACTTAATGATAATGAATTGCCACTATATGATACCTCTGAACACATAAATAAACCCTAATATGATAACATAGAGTAATAATTAACCTTATAGGTTGTAATGGCCTTGAAAATTTGATATTTCATCCACCACTCATATACTTGGTTTACTAGTAAGATAACAAAACTCATAAACACCATAACATTACTTACAAAATTAATAATACAATTCACATAAGATAATTAACTCTCTAAAACATCCTCCATTGATAGGTATGGGAACATCATAACCCCATATCTATATATGATTTGGTTGTTTATCAGTAATATCATTAATTTTATAGGATGAATCATATAATATCTAGAGGTTTATGTGTGAGATAACATACAAATTGAATGAATGATAATGAATTACCACTACATGATACATGTGAACACATAAATGAACCCTAAAAATGATACCGTAGAGTTCTATTTATTTATTTCATTTTTCCTTGTTTAAACATCTTGGTTTGATTTACTCCCTCCTTCAAGATGCTGAAAAAGTGGTTTAGAAAGTTTGATGAAATCGGTTATCCGCTATATTGTTTCATCAATGTTCTATTCCTCCTTCAAGAACTAAATATATTCCTTCATTTGATTTATATTTTATTCATCTAAAATTTTACCTTTTTGGATATTTTTTCCTATGATCATTTAATGTTTATAGGGAAATAGTTATGTTTAGGTCATTTGAAGACAAAATATAACTACTACAAATCTAATCAGTGAAAGATATATTGTTAATTTATATTTTTGGTTTTCCTCATGACCATCAAGAAAAACTATTACAAAATTTATGCATGGGTATCTTTTCTAATGAAAAAATGTTATGATAGGATTTTAGGTTGTCTTGATGAGAATTATGAATTATATATGGTTTTCATGCTTGTAATATCATTTCCATATAATAGGTCCTGATTTATGATTTTTCATATGCAACCTTATTTTTTATATACAAACCCATTTCATTATTTTTATTTCATAAGAAAACCTGTTTTTTATAAATTTGTTTTATTATTTTATAATTATGTGCTAACAAATTATTATACATCCTCCTATTTTCTTTCTTTACAACTGTTATCATGTTCCAAGAATTATGCAGTTTTATTTTATGTATTATATATACATGTATCATGTAAAAACCTATATTATGTGAAAACTATTTCAAACTGTCAAACTATCATAACTTCTTACCAATGGAAATTTGTGTACCCCCATTTTTGAAGGAACTTGTATGATTTTTATGGAAACTACAAGGGATTATTTGAAGCTACAACATACTACTTTTTTAAGGAACGTGGAGGTTATTTCCATGGATCGGAACCATGTAAATATTCATGTATCCATAAATTGAAATTGTGGATATATATATATAGATATGTTTTGAAACCATGTATACATGCCTTATGTGACTTAAGAAGCTTCCATGGTTCCAAATCATGTAAATAGGGTTGTTTACCCAGGTAAAACTGTGGCTATAGCTCTATATCCATGGTTTCAAGCATAGATATAGAGATATATCCATGGTTTAAAACCATGGTTATAGGTTTTTTCTTATATCCATGCCAATACAAGCCATGGTTCATTAAACTATAGATATTACCTATAGCCATAGTTTTTTGGTCTACATCCATGGTTACAAACCATGTCTATAGCCTTATTTTCTTGTAGTGATATAAAGTTGGGGTGAGTATATATATACTCAGTATGAAAGCCAAAAATAACCAAGAAATAAAGCATCAGAAGATAGATAGTCACCTCATAACCATAACCAAGAGGTAAAAGTAAAGGTAAAAACTATATAAACTCATATAAGGATACATGTGCTAGTATAAAGTCTCAAAATAATTTTCATCCAAACAACTCAACATTCCAATTTTAATACGGAAGTCTCTTGATAACGACATTTTCAATCCATCAAATGATATTGGTTGATGCATACTGTAACATCCCAAGTAAGTAATGAATAATAGATATTTTTATCTATGTCTATTAATGATTAAGATAGTGTTATAGCGGCTTAAAATGAAAATAAATACAATCTTATTCATGGAATAAACTAATATTCTTAAAAGATTGTTTTACTTCCTTTTGATGGCAAACCATTTTTGAATCTATATTTTGACAATTTTATAAACTATGTTTGTCAAAATAAACTTATTCTTTATGATTGGGACATCAAAATTTACCTTGTGTGAATTTTTGGTATTTTTCTGACAATGTTCATTTTTTAATGAATAGTGAAAAATACTGCATTTTACATCAAAACTGCTTTTTTAACCTAATTTATTTATATGATTAGATTATGTTTTTATTTGGTTTTTAAGTGAAATTAGAATATATTTTTACCATTTTATCCAATGGTGGTCATTGGAATCAATTTCACTTTGAAATTAGACTTAAACTGGTGTCAATCTTTTGATACTTATTGTTTTGTAAAAACACGCTATTTTCTCTGGCAGCGGGAATTAATTATTAAATTAATTAATGTGAATTATATGATTTTAATTTTGTAAAATAGACTTCATTTTTGAATTCAGAATATCAAATATATCTTAGGGTAAATTTTTGGTAATTTTCTGAAAAACATCAATTTTTGATGAATAGTGAAACCACTAAGTGGTAATCAAGCAAACTGATTTTTCAGTTAAATGAAAGTTTACCACTAATGTGTATTTAATTTTGAAAATCCGACATACATGGTTTTCATTAAGAAGTAAAATGTGGTTCAATGAGATTATAATAATTTTTTGGTGAATAGTAACTTATTAAGTTCTTAATCGCGATTAGTGGTAATTAGGGTAGTTTAAGGTATAAATAGTGCTTTAATAATATGAAATGACCTAGACACATGTCCCAACCTGATTGGTTGTGTCATGGCCGACCATGACATGCCATGGGTCAACTTGGGGACCCCATGGATCCAATTTTGTTGGGAAATGACATAAATTACTTTTTATTTAATGTTAAAGTGAAAATGACACAAACATAATATGTTTTACGAAAACAATTTTTAAGTGGGGTTATACAAGTCCAAAATTTGATTATAAATAGTCATTGGAAAGATAAAAAGATTTCCTATATAATAGTATTTTTTTTATAATTTTTAGACATTAAATAAATTTAATTATTTATGACATAATAATGATGCATTGATGACATCATTATTTGACGTTTTAAATAAAATAAAAAGATAATGTAAAATCTATGAACTAAACATGTCCAAAACCAATTGGATGAGTGTATTTCGAACCCTTATCACCTTATCCACGAATTCTATCAATGTGGGACCTTTTAAAACCGAAACACATTTTCAAATAATGTAATATTTCTTTACTTTCCAAAAGTGCCCCTCCTCTCCTCTTATAAAAGGCCCCCACCTCTACCTCATTTCACACACTCTTCAAGCCTTTGGCTCGGCCAACCCCTGCCCATTTGCTCTCTCCACATCCCTCTACTCAACCTAGAGGATTACCTTTGGGCATAATCCTTTCAAAGGAAGCCTTTAGGCTCAACTCAAAAGGAGTTACACTTTTAAAGGTAATTCATTCTCTCATGTTTATTTGTTTTATTTTGCTTCTCCAGCCCCCTAAACTCTTTTTATTTACTTCTTTTGTAACAACAACAGTATCATCAATATACTAGGATGTTGTTATAAGATTTATTTGAGCTACACTCTCACACAACTACATCAAATGGTTAAAGAACATACGGTTTCCGTGGATGGCGAAATTATGCCTCCCGAAACGATGATTGTTCAACACTCATTTAACACCTTCAAAGGTGGCCATTATGATGTCACTATTTTTATATATGATATATAATATGTTTATGTTTTCCTTAAGCTTCTGTTTTTTTTTCATTTTGGGCATACCTTTATGGTTTCCATTATGGGTAAAACACGATATCTTCATTTTAGGAAGTGCGGACTACCGCCCCCTAAAAGTGATTTGATTCGTTAATACCATATGTGGGATGTGTAAAGGATAAAGTTAATGATATTATATATGTTATTATACTGGAATTATAATATACTCTTATATCATTATGATTCCATTCCAGAGAATATGAAATAGAAATGGAAGTAGCGTTCATGCGTACGTACGGCTTACCGTCTCCATGAACGGTGCATTTCATTTCTTACCTCTAAATTATGTAATATTATAAATGCATGTATGTACTGGATATATATGACATATATGATATCTACATCATGAATACCATTCTGGATATAATGAACCTTTGACCAAATTAACAACATGTAAGTGTAAGAAGTCTATTTTTGACTTAAGAACCAAATACCGACAAAATGAACATTATTAACTTAAATGATTACATGATGTTCATAACATTGAATTAAAGGAATAATTAACTTGAAAAATATTCATAATCAAGTATAGATTAACTCAAGTTTATTATTCAGGAGATTAAAGAACGGTCGGGTCAAGTCGGATACGAGGTATGGGACTTCGTCTCAATCTCCTTTCGTTGAGGCATATTTTATTTTATAAACAACTTTCTTTTAAACGGTGTATAAAACCCTTTGACTTTTACGTTTATTCAAAAGGAATATTTTTTATACGAAGCATTTACTAAACGACAAAAGGGAATGTTTTTGTCGTACGTATGCGGCGACAACGACTTCTCCGCCGTCGTAACCGTTATTTGAGTTTCGGCTTCCTCTACAAGCCATACCTTCTTTTTAAAAGAAAAATAAATACCATGTTTTGCTTTTCTTTTATTTTGGTATTGAAAATGGTTTTCATAATGTTTTTATATCAATGTGTTGTATTGATATCTCGTGATTGAAATGTGGAAATTTTATGTTTCCTTTATGCATGTTTTATGTGATATGATTATGTTATGGTTCTTGGGAATTATTATGAAGACAGGTGGTTCCGTGATAAAATAAGGGCGGGTGAGCCCGTTATAGCTCTCCAATGCATTGGGTAACGCGAAGGAGTGAAACGTTAAGGTTTCTCCGAAGAGATTTTAGGGAATATACTGTGATGGGTATTCCAAACGTAACCAAGAGGGTTACTCCCTACGTAAGAATGTTATGAATGCCTCAAGTTTCCTTTATGTCTTATGATTTCTATGATTTATTCGTGATTTTATGAGGTATGTTAAAGTGCCAATGTTTTATGGGTAAAGTATGATTTCATTCTTATGTATATATGAACTCATGTTTCCTTTCCATGTTTTTTTTATAACCCATACTGAGTTTTTATGCTCATCCCAAGTTTTTGAAATGTTTTTCATAGGTCAAGGGAAAGGTACATGATAAGATGATAGAGTCAAGGATGTGTCAAGAATTAATCCATGTTTTATTTTAAATGTGTTTCCATTGATGGGAATGAAGAATACTATCTTTATGTAACCACTTTGTTTATATGTGGAATGTAATGCAAGTTTTATGATCTAATTCTCTAAAACTCTAAACCCGAAAAGATCCTCAATGTGTAATATTGTAATAACTCAAGATTAAGTAAGGTTTAAGGCTGGGGCCTTATTGTTGGTATCAGAGGGTCGGTTTAGATAACTTTAGGAGTTAGAATTCTATTAAATGATTATCAAAAAATATTTTTTTTTGAAATGAAATTGCATTTAAAGATTACCATGTTGCTTCATCTAAGACATGTTTGTTCAGAATGGTTTTCCGCAGAGGAAACAGGGAAGCAGTGCTAGGAAGGCATACAGAAGGAAATAACCTTCCGAATCAGTATCCAAAAATGGTCGGAATTGGAACTGAACAGTTTGTTGCAGTAATGGCGCAGTTGACTCAAGCGATAAATGGCGGTGGTATCCATGCACGAGATCAGCCAGATCAACCGCAGAGGAACATGTCAGTGGTGGAACATTTCATGAGGAAACATCCACCATCATTCAGAGGATCATCTGACCATGTGCTAGCTGAAGGGTGGATTAAAGCACTGGAGAAGATTTTTGATGTCATGGGGTGTTCAGACAATCAAAAGGTTAGTCTTGCTATTTACCGTTTGGAAGGTGAAGCAGATCAGTGGTGGTCTATGGTTAAAAATATCAGGGATGACGATGAGATTGATGCTCTTGACTGGGATGAATTCAAATGTATGTTTCTTGAGAAGTATTTTACTAAGGCTGTTCGACTTAGGATGGAAAAGCAATTATTGGAATTGAGGCAAGAGGAAGACTCAGTGGCTGCCTACGAAGAAAGGTTCACTCAATTGGCAAGGTATGATCCAAATTTTATCCGGGACCTTGATAGTAAAATCAATCGTTTTTACTCAGGATTAAAGCCAAAATATCGAAGGGCATTAGCTTCTCGTGAGTTTAAAAGTTATGAAAAGCTTGTTCGATGTGCTGAGAAGGTGGAAATGGAGTTTGCCGATGACCAAGTTTTCTATAACAACCAGCAGAAGAAGAGACCGAGGTGGCAGGAGAAAGGTAATAATTCTTCAAAAAAGTCTGATGGTAAGAGAACTAAGTTTCCAGTTTGTGATAAATGTGGAAAAAAGCATGCTGGGGAATGTCTTCTGAATTCTGGGAAGTGCTACCGATGTGGTAAGATGGGACATAAGGCTCGTGATTGCACTGAAAAGGATCAAGGTGAATGTAAGAACAAATTTGATTTACAGTTAGTGAAATGTTATAAGTGCAATGAGATGGGTCACTATGCAAACGAGTGTCCGACAAAGAGCTTGAGTGATGGGAAGTAGTTAGACTACAAGCAGAAAGGGGTGGTGAAATCCTTTGCAACTACTTCAGCAGATGTCGGGCCATCAAATGATGTTGTATCAGGTACTTTGTTTTTTCAGATTATGCCAGTGTGTTGTTTGATTCGGGGTCTACACATTCTTTCTTCTCTGAAACCTTTTCTAGTAAAATGGGAATACCATCTCAAGAAATGACTCCTGAACTTTTGGTAAAAACACCTGGGGGAAGTGTCGAGGCAAAAAGAATTTATAAGAATCTTCCTATCCTTATCTGTGGAAAGAACCAACTTGAAAACCTTATTGTTCTACCTCTAGTAGAGTTTGATGTTATCCTGGGTATGGATTGGCTCTCTATTTACCATGCTAAGATTGACTGTAGAGCTAAAAAAGTTTCTTTTCAGAAAGACTTTCAGTTTGTTTACAAGAATGAACCCTTACTTTTGATAACATATCAAGAGGCCGAGAAACTTGTAAAAGATGGAAATGAATGTTACCTTGCACACGTCGTTGAAAATAAATGAACTGTTCAGATTAATGATGTGCCAGTGGTAAATGAGTATCCTGATGTTTTTCCTGATGATTTGCCTGGAATAATACCAGATCGAGAAGTTGAGTTTACTGTTGACTTAGTTCCTGATGCTAAGCCAATTTCAAAACCCCCTTATCGAATGGCAGAAATTGAACTTTTAGAGTTGAAGGAGAAATTGAAAGATTTATTAGAGAAAGGTTTCATTAGACCTAGCACATCACCATGGGGTGCTCCTATTTTATTTGTTAAAAAGAAAGATGGTTCTATGAGACTTTGCATTGATTATAGAGACTTGAATAATATCACTGTTAAGAACAAATATCCTTTTCCTCATATCGATTATTTGTTTGATCAGCTCCAGGGAGCTCAGTTTTTTTCCAAGATTGACCTGAGATCGGGGTACCATCAGCTGAAGGTAAAGGAGGCAGATATTCCGAAGACCGCGTTCCGTACGAGATATGGCCATTATGAATTTGTAGTAATGCCTTTTGGGCTAACCAATTCACCTGCTGTATTCATGGACTTAATGAATATAATTTTCCATGAGTTCTTGGATAAGTTTGTGGTGGTTTTCATTAATGATATTTTGGTGTTTTCTAAAAGTAAAGATGAGCATGAAAAACATTTAAGGGTTATCTTGAAAACCTTAAAAGAAAAGAAACTGTATGGGAAATTCAGAAAGTGTGAGTTTTTGTTGCAACAAATTTCTTTCCTTGGTCACACTGTTTCTAAAGATGGAATAACTGTTGATCCTGCAAAAACAAAAGTTGTGGAAGAATGGCCAAGACCCACAAATGTAACCGAGATTCGTAGCTTCCTTGGTTTGGCGGGCTATTACCGAAGGTTTGTTAGAAATTTTTCACGGTTATCTAGTCCAATGACTAAGCTAACTCGGAAGGGTGTTAAGTTTATCTGGACAAAAGAATGTGATGATTGTTTTCAGGAATTGAAAAGAAGATTGGTGAATGCTCCAGTTTTGGCACTACCTTCCAGGAATGGTGAGTTTGTTATATACAGTGATGCTTCATTGAAAGGACTTGGTTGCGTCCTAATGCAGAATGATCAGGTAATTGCTTATGCTTCACGACAGTTGAATACTCATGAGGTAAATTACCCTACACATGATTTGGAACTAGCTGCTGTTGTTTTTGCTTTAAAAAATTGGAGGCATCATTTGTATGGAGTAAAGTGTGAAATATATACCGATCACAAAAGTTTAAAGTATATATATTCCCTCAGAAAGAGTTAAACATGAGACAAAGGAGATGGCTGGAATTAATCAAAGATTATGATTGTACAATTCATTACCATCCTGGAAAAGCAAATAAAGTGGCTGATGCTTTGAGTCGAAAAAGTAATGCTTCATTAATAATGTTTTGTTTGAACGTGATCCTTTGGTTAACGATTTGATGAACTTTGGCATAGAAGTTGTTGGTGCAGGAAGTCCTTCTGTTTTGTTTCAGGTATCATTGAGATCATCTCTATTAGATAGAATTAAGCAAGCACAGAAGCAAGACAGTGAGTTGCAGAAAAGGGTAGAGCTGGTTCAGAAAGGTAAGTTGCCTGAATTCAACATTGATAATGATTTCGTTTTGAGATTTGGGAAGAGATTGTGTGTTCCTTGTGATTCACAGTTGAAGAGAGAGTTGTTATGTGAAGCTCATAGTTCTCCATTTTCAGTTCATCCGGGCAGTACTAAGATGTATAGAGATCTACGGGAGTATTACTGGTGGGATTGAATGAAAAGAGATATTGCTGATTTTACTGTGAAGTGTTCGACATGTAAACAGGTTAAAGCAGAGCGGCAGTTACCTAAAGGGATGCTTCAGCCTTTACCAGTGCCAGAGTGGAAATGGGAGAATATATCCATGGACTTTGTTGTTGTATTACCAAAGACATCTCGAGGTAATAATGCAATCTGGGTTATTGTTGATTGCTTGACCAAATCTGCTCATTTCCTTGCTATACGAGATACTTTCTCTCTTGATCAACTTTCCCGTTTGTATCATAAAGAGATAGTCAGGTTACATGGAGTTCCTCTCTCCATTGTATCGAATCGTGATCCCAGGTTTACTTCTAACTTTTGGAAAGGCCTTCAGAAGTCGTTGGGTACTGAATTAAATTTTAGTACAGCTTTTCATCCTCAATCAGATGGGCAGTCAGAACGAACAATTCAGACATTGGAGGATATGCTATGAGCTTGTTCTATGGATTATCAGGGAAGCTGGGACCAAAATATTTCTTTGGTTGAGTTTTCATATAATAACAGTTTTCATTCCAGTATACAGATGGCACCATTTCAGGCATTATATGGGAAGCAGTGTCGAACTCCAGCTTTCTGGGATGAAGTGGGTGAAAGGAAGTTTATGGGACCAGAATTGGTAGAAGAGATGGCAGAAAAAGTTCAGCTGATTCAGAAACACATGAGAACAGCTCAGAGCGGGCAGAAGAGTTATGCGGATAACCGGAGGAAGGATCTATCTTTCAAGGTAGGTGATCATGTTTTTCTCAAGGTTTCTCCTTGGAAAAGTGTGATGAGATTTGGTAATAAAGGAAAGTTGAGTCCAAGGTTCATTGGACCATATGAAATTCTGGAGAGAGTTGGATCAGTTGCATACCGAGTGGCTTTACCTATGAGTTTATCTCAGGTACACAATGTTTTTCACGTTTCGATGTTGAGAAAGTATATGCCAGATCCATCTCATGTTTTGAGTCCATAGGTAGTTTAGCTGGAAGAGAACCTATCTTATGAGGAACAACCAGTCCAGATTCTTGACCACAGGGAGCAAGTGTTAAGGAATAAGGTGATTCATCAGGTAAAGGTTTTGTGGAAAAACCACATGATTGAAGAGGCAACATGGGAATCTGAAAATGCAATGAGGGATAAGTACCCCCATTTATTCGATAAGTAAATAAATTGCGGGGATGCAATTTTCTAAAGGGGGGAAGGATGTAACATCCCAAGTAAGTAATGAATAATAGATATTTTTATCTATGTCTATTAATGATTAAGATAGCGTTATAGCGGCTTAAAATGAAAATAAATACAATCTTATGCATGGAATAAACTAATATTCTTAAAAGATTGTTTTACTGCCTTTTGATAGAAAACCATTTTTGAATCTATATTTTGACCATTTTATAAACTATGTTTGTCAAAATAAACTTATTCTTTATGATTGGGACATCAAAATTTACCTTGTGTGAATTTTTGGTATTTTTCTGACAATGTTCATTTTTTTAATGAATAGTGAAAAATACTGCATTTTACATCAAAACTACTTTTTTAACGTAATTTATTTATATGATTAGATTATGTTTTGAATTGGTTTTGAATTGAAATTAGAATATATTTTTACCATTTTATCCAATGGTGGTCATTGGAATCAATTTCACTTTGAAATTAGACTTAAACTGGTGTCAATCTTTTGATACTTATTGTTTTGTAAAATCACGCTATTTGCTCTGGCAGCGGGAATTAATTATTAAATTAATTAATGTGACTTATATGATTTGAATTTTGTAAAATAGACTTCATTTTTGAATTCAGAATATCAAATATAGCTTAGGGTGAATTTTTGGTAATTTTCTGAAAAACTTCAATTTTTGATGAATAGTGAAACCACTAAGTGGTAATCAAGCAAACTGATTTTTCAGTTAAATGAAAGTTTACCACTAATGTGTATTGAATTTTGAAAATCCGACATACATGGTTCCCATTAAGAAGTAAAATGTGGTTCAATGAGATTATAATAATTTTTTGGTGAATAGTAACTTATTAAGTTCTTAATCGCGATTAGTGGTAATTAGGGTAGTTTAAGGTATAAATAATGCTTTAATAATATGAAATGACCTAGACACATGTCCCAACCTGATTGGTTGTGTCATGGCCGACCATGAAATGCAATGGGTCAACTTGGGGACCCCATGGATCCACTTTTGTTGGGAAATGACATAAATTACTTTTTATTTAATGTTAAAGTGAAAATGACAGAAACATAATATGTTTTACGAAAACAATTTTTAAGTGGGGTTATACAAGTCCAAAATTTGATTATAAATAGTCATTGGAAAGATAAAAAGATTTCCTATATAATATTATTTTTTTATAATTTTTAGACATTAAATAAATTTAATTATTAATGACATAATAATGATGCAGTGATGACATCATTATTTGACGATTTAAATAAAATAGAAAGATAATGTAAAATATATGAACTAAACATGTCCAAAACCAATTGGATGAGTGGATTTCGAACCCTTATCACCTTATCCAAGAATTATATCATCTTGGGACCTTTTAAAACCGAAACACATTTTCAAATAATGTAATATTTCTTTACTTTCCAAAAGTACCCCTCCTCTCTTCTTATAAAAGGCCCCCACCTCTACCTCATTTCACACACTCTTCAAGCCTTTGGCTAGGCCAACCCCTGCCACTTTTGTCTCTACACATACCTCTCCTCATCCTAGAGGATTACCTTTGGGCAGAATCCTTGCAAAGGAAGCCTTTAGGCTCAACTCAAAAGGAGTTACACTTTTAAAGGTAATTCATTCTCTCATGTTCATTTGTTTTATTTTGCTTCTCCAACCCCCTAAACTCTTTTTATTTACTACTTTTGTAACAACACCAGTATCATAAATATACTAGGATGTTTTTATAAGACTTATTTGAGCTACACTCTCACAAAACAAGATCAAATGGTTAAAGAACATACGATTTCCGTGGATGGCGAAATTCTGCCTCCCGAAACGATGATTTTTCAACACTCATTTAACACCTTCAAAGGTGGCCATTATGATGTCACTATTTTTATATATCATATATAATTTGTTTATGTTTTCCTTAAGCTTCTGTTTTTTTTCATTTTGGGCATACCTTTATGGTTTCCATTATGGGTAAAACATGATATCTTCATTTTAGGAAGTGCGGACTACCGCCCCCTAAAAGTGATTTGATTCGTTAATACCATATGTGGGATGTGTAAAGGATAAATTTAATGATATTATATATGTTATTATACTGGAATTATAATATAATCTTATATCATTATGATTCAATTCCAGAGAATATGAAATAGAAATGGAAGTAGCGTTCATGCGTACGTACGGCTTACAGTCTCCATGAAAGGTGCATTTCATTTCTTACCTCTAAATTATGTAATATTATAAATGCATGTATGTACTGGATATATATGACATATATGATATCTACATCATGAATACCATTCTGGATATAATGAACCTTTGACCAAATTATCAACATGTAAGTGTAAGAAGTCTATTTTTGACTTAAGAACCAAATACCGACAAAATAAACATTATTAACTTAAATGATTACATGATGTTCATAACATGGAATAAAAGGAATAATGAACTTGAAAAAGATTCATAATCAAGTAGAGATTAACTCAAGTTTATTATTTAGGAGATTAAAGAATGGTCGGGTCAAGTCGGATACGAGGTATGGGACTTCGTCTCAATCTCCTTTCGTTGAGGCATATTTTATTTTATACACAACTTTCTTTTATACGGTGTATAAACCCCTTTGACTTTTACGTTTATTCAAAAGGAATCTTTTTTATACGAAGCATTTACTAAACAACAAAAGGGAATGTTTTTGTCGTACGTATGTGGTGAAAACGACTTCTCCGCCGTCGTAACCGTTATTTGAGTTTCGGCTTCCTCTACAAGCCATACCTTCTTTTTAAAAGAAAAATAAATACCATGTTTTGCTTTTCTTTTATTTTGGTATTGAAAATGGTTTTCATAATGTTTTTATATCAATGTATTGTATTGATATCTCGTGATTGAAATGTGGAAATTTTATGTTCCCTTTATGCATGTTTTATGTGATATGATTATGTTATGGTTCTTGGGCATTATTATGAAGACGGGTGGTTCCGTGATAAACTAAGGGTGGGTGAGCCCGTTATAGCTCTCCAATGCATTGGGTAACGCGAAGGAGTGAAACGTTAAGGTTTATCCGAAGAGATTTTAGGGAATATACTGTGATGGGTATTCCAAACGTAACCAAGAGGGTTACTCCCTATGTAAGAATGTTATGAATGCCTCAAGTTACCTTTATGTCTTATGATTTCTATGATTTATTCGTGATTTTATGAGGTATGATAAAGTTCCAATGTTTTATGGGTAAAGTATGATTTCATTCTTATGTATATATGAACTCATGTTTCCTTTCCATGTTTTTTTATAACCCATACTGAGTTTTTATGCTCATCCGAAGTTTTTGAAATGTTTTTCACAGGTCAAGGGAAAGGTACATGATAAGATGATAGAGTCAAGGATGTGTCAAGAATTAATCGATGTTTTATTTTAAATGTGTTTCCATTGATGGGAATGAAGAATACTATCTTTATGTAACCACTTTGTTTATATGTGGAATGTAATGCAAGTTTTATGATCTAATTCTCTAAAACTCTAAACCCGAAAATATCATCAATGTGTAATCTTGTAATAACTCAAGATTAAGTAATGTTTAAGGCTGGGGCCTTATACATACCCCCTGATGATGGGTGAAATAATGACTCTATGAGAGGATATTTATATATTTGATAACTATAGATTGGATAAATAAAAAATCTATAGATAGTGGATACCCTCCCCATAATGTAGTTGAAATACTGACTCCCGATAATTTTTTATGTAGAGGATTTTGACTCTATACACACATGGGTGAAATAATGACTCCCTAGGAGGATCCTACTCCCAACGAGTTATATTCTAACACAAAAAGAGAATAATGTGGGGAAAATCCATATATGACCATAATATCTCAAGTAAAGGAAAAAATCATGGTGTGTCCAAGGGGTACATGATGTGTGTGGGGGAGAGATCTTGACACTCGGTGTGTTCCTTTGCCTGATTTTTTATTCTATGAGACCATAAAGAATGTTGTCCCACTATATAGAAATTGAGATTTTAAAGGGTCCCTTGATGTATTTCATCTGTATATAATAGGTTGGTTATGTATATGATATAAATAAAAAATATAGATGTTATTTTTTTCATTAATGGTAATATTAATTTGACACATGTAAATTAAGATACCATTATTTATTCGTGAAAAATCATTAAAACATTCCCATTGATGATTTCAACATTAAAGATCAAAAAAAAATACCATATAATAAAATTTTTACATTTTTGACAATTATAATTCATAAATTCCAATACCTTTTAAGATATGGGAATTATGAAATATTAGATAATAATGGAGAACAACATCACTAATACAAAACAATTTCAAAACAATCAATATATATCACACTCGATATTATTAATAGTTAATAAATAACTTATATACATTTACATAATAATTAAAAATGAAACTTATAAAAGGTTATATATAAAAAAGGGTTCTGAGATAGGTATTCAAGATATATATATTTATTATACTATATATTCAATTTTTTAGTGTAGTTAAACAATTATGGTAAGGGTTTATAGTCACCAATTTTTACACCTTTAGATATATTTCTAAATATTCACCATGTTTTACTTATAATAGTATATCTATCACAAATTTTTATTTTTCTTTGTGATACTCAAAATATTCATTATATTTAATGTTTAATTTTAAATCATATCTTTCATGGATTTTTAACTCAATTATTTCTATGGTTGTAAGGGAATTTGCTAACACAATTGTTTCCCGTGGAGTTACAAACATTCTTATTTAACTGTATTGTTTCATGTTTGGTTTATTATAAAAAATGAAAACATTTTTTGGAATTTATCCCCTCATTTATGGGGTTCTAAAATTAGTTTTTATAACCTCATTTTCAAATTATTCTTACCTTAAAGATTATATTACTTTTAAGTGTTTCTTGTCTGAATTTTCACCCTTGGGATATATTTCTATCTATACAACATATTTTTTTCTATATTTCATATACTAAAAAATTTATTATTTATTATCAAGATCCTATAAATATTCAGGGAAATTAATGTTTCATTTGAAATTATATCTTTTAAGGGTTTTTGATTCGAATTTTTCAAAAATCAATATTCTTATTTTTCTTTATTTTTAATTCCTTGAGACATCTTTGATATTGTGAATCATATTTTATTTTATATGGATTATTAACTAACCTATTACATTAAAATATAATAGATATCTTTAATTTCATTATATTTATAATTTATGGAATCCCTACCACTTTTATTTGGATCTTACATTACCATTATCATAATAGTATTTGTATGTCTATTTTTCTTCATTGATATATTATTCAGATTCACCAATTATTTCAATTTTTGTACTATATATTGGCTATGTTTTTATTTAGAAATTCTATCAAAATATTTTCCATTGGGGCAAAAACATTTTTAAATATATCACTTCCTTTTCCATTCTAGATCATCCTCTATAATATGTATGATTTTTCTTCTAATGACTATCCTCTATAAAAATTTTATATTTCCTTCTATTGATAGAAGGGTTTCCAGTAAGACTTCATACATCAATTTGTTAGGAAAATTATTAAATTTACCATATATCCATTAATACCTATGGAATTAGTTCTAGGTATTCATACATATAAATCTATTACATTAATTTATTGACTAAATATTGACAATTTATAACTCATTATTTTAAAATGAATAGTTATTGATTGTAAAGAAAAGTTAGTTATGTATTTTATAGTTTACTCATTCCTTAACATGATAAAATCACTTGACATAATTTTTTATGATTGGGGAAAAATTCTCCCAATTATGGGTCAGTAGGTATCATGATAAAAAAAATCTTGGGTATTTATTTAATAACATCCAAAAACAATATATTTCTTAGACACTAGGCCTTGATAGTAAGATCACTATTTCGTGGATTGAGTGATGGAATTAGTTGTTCGGAAATTTGAATTTAATAATTTAGGGACCATTTATTGTTATCCATGTGATATTTTCATTTAAATTGTTCTCCTTTGATATATAATTCTTTCAGTTTAATTATGTTATGGTATTATTTATGGTTATTTATTCCTTCCATATAATTGATTCTCATATTATTCTCACACATCATCTATGATTGTTATATTTTTTATTACCCATACTGAGAATTTGATCTCACAACTTCAAATGTTTTCATTTACCTAAGTTATGAATAAAATTATTATACAAGATATGTCTATAAGAGTAGCATGTGGGTCAAATTTTTTGGGAGATGCTGAATACTATTATGGATTATGTAGTTTCTTATATTGTGGAAAAAATGAATGATTTATGAGAAATACTAGATCTTTTTTAAATAATTTTTTTCCTGAATTGATAAAACAATAAACCCAAATGGACTTTTAAATATGTGTGCCTTAATATGTTTTGGTGATATTCTAATTATTGATGTATAAAATTTGGACTCTTTGGTTCATTTCTATGATGATATATAAAGAAGCTATTTTTTAATGGATCCATTATTGGTGGTCACGGTCTCTATAGTATGTATCATAGGGAGTTTCTATAATTTTAGAGGATAGGATTTTATTTGATGATAATTCAATATTTTATATATTATTGTTTATCCAGATTTAAAAGGTTTGGATAACTCTTTAGGTTAGTTATTGAATTATTGAATATTTTAGAGAATGAGAAAAGATAAATTTAGTGTAGACTATAAGGATATGTCTAATGGTTATGTCAATGAATATTATAATATACAAAAATTTAGTAATGTATAGATTATGTGGTTATACATGAAATTACATCATTTTATAGACAATGGTATGTTGATATGGCTGTGGCGCTGATTCACCCTAGGGTAATCACACTGAAAAAGGAATGGTTAGTATCAACCCAATCATTACTCTCGTTCTTGAAGAGTGGGACTAAGAATGTACACCTAGATAGATACTCTTTGGGTATATGATTTGGATAATAACATTATCTTTAAATGTTATTATAAATGAAATACTATATAAAGTAATTTGACTATGGAAAATTATAGAAACCCATCCTTAATAACCTATATTAAACTAATTGTGAATTAGGTTGAACTAATAGATAATGTAATAATTTTAATGAATAATTCATTTTGAAGTTTAATTTTTAATGTAATTACCATAAAGAAATTTTATTATTGTTTTCATCACTCAAATTAATTACTTTGGATTTTAGTAATGGATGAATCCTGATGGAACTATGTTTACAATGGATGTCATGGATAATGCAGATATTTTACTCATAATAATCCTAATGGAATATGATCTTGGGTGAGAGATATTGTGATTATATTGAACATGATATAAATAATTATATTTAAAAACATATTTATATTCCCAAACACACCATATAATAATAGGATAGAGTCTCATAGAATTTTTAGTGAAAAAGGTGATGAAGAAAACAATATTCAACACCCTACATGTCAAAATTGTTGGATGGAATGCCAAATGGATTATTTAAAAGGAAGGGAAGATACAACATGTGTGGAAAAGGAGGGAATATAGAAATAAGTTTTAAATTAATGATGAATCATTTTTCTAACATGATGAAGTGATAAAATATGTTTCTTAGTAATGACTAAGATATTAAAGTAGACACCAATTTTCTAAATATATCCCATGGTATTTCAGTCTATTAGATACCATCTAATAATTTTATTTTTGACTGAAAATTATAATTGTGAGGATTTAATTTACCTAGTGGGGTAATTTAACAACCTAATATTTTAAATTATATTATTTCTTTTAATAACAAATCTATTTGATGTCTTGATTCTCACACAACATCAAAATACAATGAATACTGAAATATTAAATAAAATTTAAAATATAGTCATAGAATTTGAGGGTAATAATAAATTAAAATAAAATTATGAAATATATTAAGAAATAAAAATAAACTAAATTATTAGTAAAAACTCATTTATGAAAATTTAATTAGTGTACCTAAATAAATAAAAAGTCTGATTTATGCTTCAAAATATAGCCTTTCAAAAAAATCACTATTTGTGTGCTTTATTTTAAGTGACTAATATATATTGAATAAATTATATTTTTTATATTATTAGAATATTAACAAAAATTCTATAATTATTTTATAGGAAATATTAATTAAAATATCTACCATTTTTTAAATTTTTTTTCCTTTGAAAACAAATTTCATTATATTTTTAAGTTTTTTTAAAACATAAATTCTAAAATTTGGGAATATAAATTTTTTAAAAATAATTCATTTTTAGATTTAGTATTTATATATTACCTAAATATTAATTTTTGAATTTTAAAAAAATTGGTGATTTTTATGTGAATAGTGAAAATTTTAGTTTTTGCCGAAACTATAAATTTTATTACATTATAATTATATAAAAAGGACGTATATGTTTAAAAACATTTTAATTAATAAAATATTTATTTAATTATTAAAAATATATTTTCTCAAAATAAAATTATATATTTAGAAAACTTACGTATAACATTTTATCAATTTAAGTAAAAAAATCAATAAAAGAAATTTTTTTGATATTTTTTTAATTAAATATTTTTTTGGGAAAATTAGGATTTTTATTGATTTTAAATCCACATAACATTATTTTATTATAAATAACCAATTTATATCATGAAAATAAAAAATTATAATTTTATCCTATAAATATATTTTATGCTTAACTAAATTTAAAAAATGATTTTTATGCATTACATGTGTTAATGGTAAGATTGATTTTATTACACATATAAATTTTATATGATATAATTTATTAAATATTTCAAATATTTAAAACCATGTTATTTAATAATTTCTATTTTTTTGGTATTATAATAAAATGACATAAGTAAAAATTATTTACAATTGTAGAACCAAAAATTGTGAAAGTGAAAATTCTAAGAGGAAGGAACCTATAAAAATGCATAAAAAATATGTGAAAATAAATGTTTGAGGGATTAGTGAACTTATCTCACACCACCCCCAAACTAACTACATTATATTCTATTATGGGTCCTTCTTGACATGTGAAACATGTTCTCTTTTTATATTATTCTGAAATGTTTACAAAAATGTTACTCACACCACTTACATAGGGGGCCTCTCACCACACATTCAAGACCGCTTGATGAATTATTTTTCCGCCAAAAAATATACCCCTTATATTTTATTTAGAATCCTAATCCTTTTAATTGAGTCTACGGTAATATAAAATTATCTTATGACCTTGATTTTTAGGAATCTTGTATAGAAAACGTACGGATTTCAACATGTGTATACATTTTTCTAAATTTAATTTAGTTTTTATATTAATTTTTAAGTTGGAATTTTTTTTAAATACTATATAATGGAATGAATAATTTTTTATTCTGAATGTTATTATTAATTTTTAATAACTATAACAAACATTTCTCCTTTCTTATTAATAAAAAAAACCATCATTCATTTATTGTGTGGTCTACATCCTCAATGAAGCAAAAAAATTAATTTATCAGAACCAAATATTTTCACTAATTATAAATGTGAAATTGAATAAGAAATTTTAAATATATTATATAATTATTATTATAAAAATATAATTTATAATCCACCTTCTTTCCATCTCATTCTTCATGAAATTTAAATATTAACCCTGTATTGTGCATACTACCACCTCCATGAGGAAACATGACTCATTTTTTATCTAGATTATTTTTTATTTATTAAAAACACTTAAAATATGATTCACCACCTTAAATTTATACTCATAATATCATTATTTTTCTATAATAGAGTTATTATACCCTAAATAAACCATATTCATAATCATAATAATCTATTAATTACGGTGTCTTCATGTTTGGTTTGATCCAACATGGTACATGAATAATGAAAAAAAATAATATCATGGGTAACTATGAGAACATAATTAATGGTACTATATAGTATAAAAATGTATATAAATATTTTTTTATTGGTAATATAAATATTAAACTAGTTAATTAATATACAATCTTTAATTTAGGAAAAATCACTGGAATATGCTCATCATTGAATTCATATTTAAGGATTATAAAAAACCCATATAATGAAATTATAAAATTGAAAATTATTATTTAAAAAATTATAGAACATTATATAATTTAGAAATGATGATGTTTGAGATAAGAATAGAGAACGATAAGACAAATATGAAACTATTTCAAAATGATCTAGATTATTAACACCCGTTATTGAAAATACATCGTAACTAACAATTACACATATTGATAATAATTATAATTTTTTTTAAATGTTATATATATGAAAAGATTTATAAAATTGGTAATTATGATAGTTTTTTATTATAGTATATTCATTTTCGTTAGTGAAATTTTTGAAATAACGTAAGGGTTTCTTGTATCAAATTTTCACCCCTTAAGAAATATTTTTTTCTATACACCATGTTTTTTATGGAGTGGTGTCTCTATTATCAATTTTTTTATTTATAATTGTCTGATAGTTATTCATGATTTTTAATATTTCATTTAAAATCATATATATAACATTATTTTTACTCAAAAATTTCTATGTTTTTAATGGTTTATGCAAACATAATTTTCTACTATTTAGTTACAAACATTCTTATTGAACTATATTATCCCAAATTTCATTTATTATACAAAATAAATAAATTGTATGATATCTCATCCATCCTTGATAGGGTTCTATAGTTTTTATATATAACCTTATTATCAAATTATTTATACCTCAATGATAATGTTTCTTGTAAGGGGATTTTGTCAATAAAATTACCCTTTGAGTTATATTTTTTATTTTACACTATTTTTTTGTATAGAGTATATAATACCCCTTTTAATATTTTTTATCATGATCTACCCATTATTCATTGTATTTATTGATTAATTTTAAATTATATCCTTGAGGGGGTTTTCATTTGAATGTTCCTAAACCTTTAAGTAATATTTGTCACTATTTTCAATTCCATGAATCATGTTTGATATTAAAATAATATAGTATTTTATTTAGTGTACTCACATATCTATTACCATAAAATATAATTTTAATATTTTATTTAATTAAATTTTAATTTCCTGGTATATATCTCACATTATTTTGGATCTTATGTTACCATTACAATAGGGTTGATTGCATCTCGATTATTCTTAATTGAGATATGATTCGTATACACCACTTTTTTACATTTTTTTATTTGTATATTGGCTATGGTTTAATTTCTAAATCCTGTTATTATATTTTTATTTTGGGAGTTACACTTTCAAAAATCCATCACTATCTTTGTCTTTCCAAAACATCCTCTATTATAGGCATGATTTTTTATCCTATGTATTTCATGTGTGAACACTATATATTATAATCCTTTAATTAAATTGTGTTATCCTAGATTACAAACATTAATTTACTAAGGAAATAATATAATTAAATATATACCCCTTTCTCTATATGGGTTTTGTTAGAGGTATTGTTATATAAAAACCTATTCATTTTATTAATTAGTCAAATATTTACAATCTAAATACTCATTATTTTTATACATGTTTTTATGAATTACTATATAAATTCCATCATGTATTTTATCATTCATTAATAACATCATATAATGAATTTATTTTTCCTAATTAGTTATCGTTGGTTCCCATAATATCCCCTCAATGAATCTGTTGGTCTCATGAGAGACACTTTCATGGGTATTTTTTGGAATGCCTTCCTAGAAAAAACAATTTCCTAGACTGAGGGCCATGATTGTAATATCATTATGTTTAAAATAATTATGTATTTTATTAAGTTTTGGAATTATATTATCATCTATATAAAAATCATTATTATGGAATTATTTATTTTTATACATGTTATCTTATCATTTCCATTGTTATCTTTAGGTATATTATACTTTTTGTGTCATTCAATCATGACATTAGTTTTTTATCTATTATTTCAATATTATTTATTATCGTTTTGTTCTAATATATGATATTTGATTGTTATATCTTATGTTTACCCTTACTAAAATATTGATCTCACCTCTTATTGTGTTTCAAATTCACCATATTATAATGAAAATTATTAAACACGATATGTCTAGAAGATTATCATCTGTGGATAATTTTATAGGATATTTTGAAGACTAATTATTTATTAAATAGTTTCTTATACAGTCGAAAATACATAAACTTACAAGAAATTATTGGGATATTTTACTTAAAAGTGTTTCTAAAATCTCCAATATCAAAATATAAAATTTCATTCCAATATATGTTACTCAATATTTTTAGTGAAATTGTAATTATTGAAATATTGAATTGCGTCACTTTCATTTATTTCAAAGACAATATATAAATAAGGTATTTATGATAACTGGATTCGAGAGTGGGTATGCAGAACTACTTGGTTCATGTCAGAGTTGTTTCAATGTATGCTTATCCTAGGGATGGATTTTGGATATATTAATCATGTAAGGAATGTTTTCTAAATTTAAGGAAAGGATTCTCAATATTTTTTATGTTTTTATCGAAAAATGAATACCAATATTGGTGAGGTGTTAGATGTATCCTTTTTCCAGAACATTTATAACCTATTAGTCGACCCATATCATTGAGACATTATTTCAGGCTACCATCATGTTGGTTCGTACAGAATATAATGTATAGTTATCATCAATCATGTAATTATCATATTAGATCATCAAGATATTTTCAATACCTTATGATTTTATACTTACCATTATATGTTTATACCAACTGATATCTAGCGTATGTTTGGAGGTGGGGTATCTAACAAACCCATGCCTACAGATGGAACTATCATTTATGATTAGTGATAATGGATGCATGTTTTCAATAATATGTTGGGAAACATTATTTCGTCGTGATTTTTGGTAGTTCCTATCCAATTTTTTCTTAGTGGGGATCTTTATTGTAGAGCATATGATAGTCCCCACTGGGTTTGATGAGAATACTTGTGGGAAGAGTATACCACATGGGTTTTTATGATAGAGGTGCTATGGGATTATGAGGAGTGCATAATCCTTAGTATATAATGATTTTTATAGAGTTTTAGACTCTCATTTTGGAATCATTTAGACATCCACTAAACAAAATATATTTCTTGTGTTGATATACCTTCATGTAATAGTGATCTATTACTAGATGATGTTTCTTAATGTCATAATGGTACTGATCTTCCATAGTTATAGTTTGAACCATTATTCAAGATAGTTCTATTGTTTATGTATTTTAGAACATACCCATGGATGTGAAACCATATTTGAGGACACTTTAAGAGATATAAATGTCATGATATATTCTGTAGGAACGATTCATGATGAATTTTTTTAGCTCATTGATTTGGGTGGAGACTCCAGAGGATGAATTATCATGTTTTCGTTGTGTTTCCCTAAAATTACACTTATATAGGTTTCCATAAGTGGGAATTATAGTGGATATTTCACTATGTTAAGGACATTACTCAAATCAATGATTTTTAATGACTAAGTTAGTGGCCTTTGGGAAATATTTCAATTAGAAAGTGGGTGGTGGAGTAGTAAATGGGGATGATTGATGTTATGATCATGAACCATCATCACCACCTTGGGAAGGTTTCTATAAGGAGGATAGTTCTAACAATATAAGTTTTGAGAACATTCATTTGATGGAAATATGTGGTTATGAACCAATATATACCATCATATTATTATTTTGTTCCTCTTTTTGGGAAACTCATAGTGGATAGGTTTAGAATGAGTTATTACTCATGAACCAATGTTTTTTGTAGAGGCCCGAAGCTTGACATACATGATCATTTCATTACTTTTGCGAAATAATTAGTACATAACAAAAACAGACACACAAGGATCATAATAGTTTAGTGTCTTTGAAAACTTGGAACGTAATCTTCTAATCATGGTGAAAGATCTTCAACATCTCCCATTAAGATCTTATTTTTTTTGTTTTCTTACCTAAAACATTTCTTTATATCCTGGGTAAAAGAAAACATCAAAAAAATGGTGAGCTCAAATGCTCAGTAAGGGTAAGCATGGATAAAATAAAACATGCCATATACATTTGAACTTAAAAACATGAACATAATGTTTTAACATCAAAAGCTTGAGAAATGTCATAAAACATGGAAGTACGTAAGGCATAGATCAAAAAGAAACATTATGAATGATAAAATAGCATGGGAATAAAACATTTAATTGTGTAAACCATTAATCACATGATATGATTTCTATAGTAGCCAAGGCATTGCTTCCAAGACCATCTTAGTGGACAAAGTCCCTTTCTGAATCGAGTTCACTCCTCGTTCCAGTCCTGTATTACTGAACCTGTTTAACTTTCCATTCCAGCCATGCCTATCTCATGAGATATAAATCTTTACCTAATGCATTGGAGGGATATATAGGTCCCACCCATCTCATAATGTAAACATTCATACTTGTGCCACAAAATAAACATACATCATTCATAATAACCTAATAAATAAAATGGGTTTCATAAACATCATCCCATCATTACATAATCCATATAAAAGAAATGGATATCATTCCATAATAATAGAATTGAAACCATGTAAATCATAGAGACATTATAATTGAAACATACACATATGAAATATTTTCATCTTTGATGAAAAATGGTTTTGATAAAACACTTGAAATGAATTCTTGAGGAAAATATCCTTTTTTTCAAAATCATTTTCATTTCACAAAATGTCATTCAATTTTAAAATACAAGGATTTTGTTGAAAATATTCATGAAATATTTTGGAGGAAGCTTCATTAAAACAAGGCTTTATATAACCGTAAAAATCCTTTCATACCGTATATGATAAAAAAACATTCTTCTTGTACTTTTGCCGGAAAAGTCAGAAAAGTACCTCGTAACGTATAAAAAAGAAAGATACCTTAGATACCATGTAGTAAAAGTCAAAAAAGGGTAAAAAAACATTAAACATACATGAAAACATTTTTATAAAACATTTATATGGATAATTACAATAACCCCCATAAACAATCTCTACTAAGAATGAGATTGGAATATTTATCCCTTACCTTATGTCTGATATGCTTCGTATGTATCCGAACCTCCAATATAATAATTTAAATAATGTCATTGACTTATTACAGAATCATATTCATTGTTATGATATCATCTATGGTTCACTTATGACTTTATATTAACCATTCTTTTGTAAATTCCATGTTAAAGAGAGTTTTCGGTAAAATCGTTTCATTTGTCGTTCGTGTTATGACTTTTAATTATTCATATGATTAATTAGATCATGATTACATAATTCCAGAATATAAAACCTGATTTATATATAATATATATTCAGAATATACATAAATATAATAGATCGATAAATGGAAATAAATACATGGTTCATGGAGACGGTAGGCCGTACATACGCATGAACGCTATTTTCATTTCCTTATTGAGTTGAATGGAATTAAGTAGATGACATACATATATATATATACAAAAATCCAGTATCTTTATAATGTCATATATTTCATTATTATTTTTATATATACTTTATAATCATTCTTAAAAGGTTAACATGGAGAATGAATCTCATCGCTTCGTGGAGACGGTAGTCCGTACGTACGCACGAGCGATGATATCATTCCCATAATTATTGAATTGAATTGGATATGATGATAAAATATATCATAATGAGTATGATGTTATAATAACTATGTATAGTTATTCTTTACATGGTTATACCCATCCAAGTAAGGTGGTGTTGGAAAAGCAGATTACACCACGGTGTGGACACGGTATTCCGTACGTATGCACGCGCGGTGATTTCATTTTCCATATGATGGATAGATGGTGAAATAAGGTTGTTTCATACTTATAATAACATATCATTATATGAGTGATACTGATGTTATTACTTCATAATGAAACAACTAAAGAAGAAGAAGTAGAATAAAAAATAAAGTTGAAAGAATCAGTAACGGACAATATCTCTTCTTGGAAGCACCTCTTTGAGACCTAGTATTAGGGAACTAAAATTGGTCTTTGAAGAAGACCAGGACCTCTAGGATTTTTCTAGGGAAGTAGAGAA
The DNA here is from genome assembly GCA_963277665.1 of Viscum album. Lineage (NCBI taxonomy): Eukaryota > Viridiplantae > Streptophyta > Magnoliopsida > Santalales > Viscaceae > Viscum > Viscum album. The sequence goes on along the minus strand of OY728157.1, from coordinate 444,727,412 downwards.
TATAAATTGATAGGTTTTTTGCCGATATTTAAGGCTCAAATTTGTGTGAGGAAGGGAGGGAGGAGGTGCCCTTTTATAAGGGAGGAGAGGGGCACCTTTGGAAATTTTACAAATATTAATTTATAATAAATCTAACCCCACTTAAAAACCTCCAAAAATAGCTCATATTAGAATATTAGATGATATAGGGTTTTAATATCATCATCCAATCAAATTTAGACGTGGTTTGATTTTATTTTAAACCTTATCATTTTGATTTATCCTTATTTAATATATTTAATTTCATTTGTGGTAATAAATTTCTAAATTTTAAATATTTACAAAAAATCACTTATATGCTATTAATTTTCCATAAATGGATCCTTTTTAATATTTTCGAAAATATAAATATAAATTTATAAATTTTAAATATTTTATTCATTTTTAAAAATTCTAATAATAGGTTATTTTTATAAAATAACAATAGTGTCAATTTTGACACTATTCATTTATTTGAATTTAAATAAAATATATACAAAAGATATGTTCGAACTAAAAGAATTAATAGATTCATAAAAGGTTATATATGTCTATAAAATTAGTGGAGCACATTAAATAGTTCATAAAATATATAGTTTATTATTTTTAAATGATTTATTTGGTTTATCTCTTAATAAAATAATTACTACATCATTTTTTTATAATTATTGAATATACATATTTGTTGCATATAAATTAAAAAAAATCAAATGATGAAGATAAATCTATTACTTTTCACAATAATACTTTTACTTGAATTTATCATCTTAAAATAACAATATTTAAATTGTTATATTTATTAAATTATGAAGGTGACCACTTTGGCATCATTTAAAATAAAATAATATAAGTGTCATAATTTCTTTTATATGGCTACAAATGGTCAAATATTAGACCATTGGATTATTATGGTTTACATTTACATTAACAATAAGTTTTTGTCAGGGTTTGGGCCTTTTATGGTCACTATTAGTTTAATAAAAACTATATTCTTGATTTTTCACTAGATAAACAATTTTCTGCATCACTATTGTGTCACAATTAATGATAATTATTAAATACCTAAAAATTATAAATAAATTCATAAGATGTAGATAATTTCATTATATTTATGTATACTAATCATTTTCTAAGTTTCAAGAATTTTATCACTAAATTAAAATTAATATACTTATAAGATTTAAGAGAGTGACATGTTGTCACTTTCTTTGGTTTTAATATTAATTAAGTTATTTTTATGAAACAAAGTCCATTAAATGATTCTAATCCGACCCTTAGGTAATATGGGTCGAATTTTAGTCATCCAATAAGATTTTAATAGTGGTTAGGATAATTTTATAATCTTATATTTACCCTAAATTACACGATTTACCTTTAACTATGGTAAATAAATTTTACCGTAGTTACTATTCATAATGCCCAAAAATAAAAAGTAGCCTATTAACATAATTTGGACCCACTTATTCCAAATATGGAATCTATTTTTCAAAATTCAAAACACATAATTTTCAGTAATTAATTTAAAATTAATCCCGTTGTCGAAAGAAAACGGGTTTTTGTTTAAAACATTGCAAAAGATTTAATTGATTTAACCTACGAATTCAAGGTAAAATCAATGATAATGACATAAATTGTTATAAATGGTATAAATATATTCTATTAATACTTTAAAACCATTAAATATTTTTATTTATCCACATAAATTATTATGATGAAAAATTTGTTTTTAATTAAAATATACCCTGTTTTTACTATTCATTAAAATACGAAAGTTATCAGAAAAATATAAAAACTTTATCCAATGTAAATGTTTATATACTTATTCAAAATAAGAAGTTTATTTTGTAAAATTGAACTTATAAAAATGTCAAAAACTATATTTAACGTGGTTGCACCATCAAAAGGTGGCAAACCAGCATTTTTTGAAAAATACTTATTTTACCCGAAAACATTATTTTGTTCTTATACCATGTTCTAGATAATGTGTAAGATGAATAATAATGATATCAAATTCAAATTTTAGTTACTAGTATTCATGCTGGCTAGTTCATAAAAATATTATAATAATATATCGTTGTTTAGTAAAACTCGGTATTGCGTACAACACACGCTATCGAGGAAGGTCGCGATTGCGTGTAATGCAAGCCAAGTTAGGGTTGCGTGTAGTGCACGACTCTTTTGTTGTTGCATATTACAAAATACATTGAATATATATATATATACTCAATGTTTCGTAGAATAACTACTATCAAACAAACATGAAATTGTGTGTAACACGATCCAAGAATAGTGTTGTGTATATTGCAAGCTAATACAGTGTTTCGTATAGCGCAAGATAATCTTGGTGTAGCGTACAACATATGAAATGAAAGAAATCAAAACGAATATATCTTATAAAATATCAGGTTGTTACATTCTACCCCCCTTAAAATGAATTTTCCCCTCAAAATTCATCGGGGTTATAAATCGTTTATTATTCATAGAAACCAACATCGTAAAAAGGAATACTAAAACATAACTTTAAAAAAGAAAGTTAGAAACGTAACGGTCACCCAAGGAAACTCATCATTGGGTTTCCACATAGGATAGTATATGTGAAAATATGGATATGGAGGAAAAATATAACCATCATGTTTTGATGGAGAGTGGTAGAGAACATGGCAATGAAATAGCCAAGAAATCAAAAAGTCAGAGATTTGCAATGATCTAATGTACCATCTGATTCATCGGATATAAGAGCACTTGGACAACATTTTTGGTTTTCGGGATAATTTCTCTAATGTTGAAGAATTTTCGAATCAAAAGAAATACTTAATTGATTTTTGTACAATCACACCGTTTTTCGTGCCTTGAACAATTTAGACTTCATCTCTTAAAGAAATGAAGTTGAATTTTCCATTCATGAAGTGTTACCAGATCATATGATAGAATGATGAGTCATTCCATCTGTTTCAAACAAAAGGTTAGAAAAAGTTATCAAATATACATAAGTCCATCTATGGTGTGGTTAATCATACACGATTCCAAAAAATGAACTTATACTTCATATATCATACCGCTTAATAAAATAAAACTAGTTTCTACTAACCAGGGAAGTCCTGTAGGCCAGTGGTAGGCGATAAAGGCCAGTCGCACTTCGGTTGTGGGTTCGATTCCCGCAACCTTGTCTGACGCGATGGTTTGTCGCCCGTCCTGTAGGATATCCTTTTTCTAAAACAATACTATTATAACAAAAAGGTCTATCCTTAAACAATACTACCCATTCCAATCTATAGGTTTATCCAAAATACATTTTTCCAAACTCATTTTATAAAGAGAATGATTACTAAAAGGTCATATAACAAGCTCGTGAATACCATAATTTATCCTCATATATCTTGTTGGTTACATTCCAGTCATGTGAATACATTAATCATGTTTTCTCTTGAAAAATGAATATCCATTGAATCTTAGTGAAAACATGAGTGTTGTCAAAAGTTAACTCTTTCCACATACCAAAATCCTCAAAATTCTATATACTCCAACAATCATATCACTTAGTCCTCATATCAATCATGAGCTAATTATACTATCAAACATTTAATTTTCTCCTTATCCCTTCATTATGCGCTTATCGTCTTCTTTCCAAAATATTTGAATCACTTTTAATGGCTACCGGTACAATAAAATTATTGAAATCTACAATAGACTAATACAAAAAATATTCTAATACACCATAAAAGTACCTCAATAAAATTATTCTTGAATACCAATACATAAACACTTCAATCCAACCTCTTCAATGATTGTTCTGGAATAAGTCCTTCCTTGATTTTAGAAGATACTTTTTAGGTCAGGGAATTGAGTTGGTTAATTCCCATTTTCTCTAGAAATAAGACATTACACACCATAACAGTCTGTCACTCTATGACCCTTTTCTCCACACAAATATCATATGTCTCTCCATTTGAGGTATTCCTCAATGTTCTTCTTCCCTTCTTTAGAAATCTCAATCTTCTTTACTTTATTCTCCTCAACATGCGAACATGCATAAAAGTCTATCTTCCTCTTTTTTGATGAATTAGGCATACCAATAAATCTCACCTTGTTAATAATATATCACGATGACTGATTGGGCATAATCACAATATCTTTCTCTCTAGGCATTATGCAATTTCTTTGCTCATATTCACCAATTTTTCCATTGGATTCAATGTTAACCGAATTCCTTCTGGTTCCCTCCATTGACTAAAACATAAAAAGAATTCTGTAAGAGGCAAAAATCATGCTAGGGAAAACAACATAGTAAAGGGGGAGTACCCTCAATATCTAACAACTTAGGTTAAATTCTAAGATCATTACCGTAGGTCTAGAACTATATCCTATATGTATACTTATCCTTAGGGACATCCCTAGACATACCTTAGAAACATATCTAGGGATCTCACTAACGTTTTTGTATCCTAGTTTCCAATGGTTGACTAAACCTTTCCTCTAATACCAACTGTAGAGACTCAAAGCTTAATGTACATGAACATTACATTACTTTTTCCGAATACTTAGTACATAACAAAAACATACACACAAGGACCGTAGTAGTTTATTGTCTTTGGAAACTTGGAACGTAATCTTATAATCATGGTGAAAGATCTTCAATATCTCCCATTAAGTTCTTTTTTTTTGTTTTTTTACCTAAAACATTTCGTTATAAACTGGGGAAATGAAAACATAAAAAAAAGGGTGAGCTCAAATGCTCAGTAAGGGTAATCATGGATAAAATAAAACATGCCATATACATTTGTAATTAAAAACATGAACATAATGTTTAAACATCAAAATCTTGAGAAATGTCATAAAAAATGGAAGTACGTAAGGCATAGATCATAATGAAACAATAAGAATTATAAAATATTATGGGAATAAAACATGAAATTGTGGAAACCATCAAGCACATGATATGATTTCCATAGTAGCCTTGTTGCCAAGACCATCTTAGTGGACAAAGTCCCTTTCTGAATTGAGTTCACTCCTCGTTCCAGTCCTGTATTACTGAACCGGTTTAACTTTTCGTTCCAGCCATGTCTATCTCATGAGATTTAAATATTTACCCAATGAATTAGATGGAGATATAGGCCCACCCATCTCATAATGAAATCATTCTTACTTTTTCCACAAAATAAACATACATCATTCATAATAACCCAATAAATAAAATGGGTTTCATAAACATCATCCCATCATCACATAATCCATATAAAAGAAATGGATATCATTCCATACTAAGAGAATTGAATCCATGTAAATCATAGAGACATTATACATGAAACATACATATATGAAATAATGTCATCTTAGATGAAAAATGGTTTTGATAAAACACTTGAAATGAATTCATGAGGAAAATATCCTTTTTTCTTCAAAATCATTTTATTTTCACAAAATGTCATGCAATTTTAAAAGAAAAAGTTTTTGTTGAAAATAATCATGAAATATTTTGGGGAAAGCTTCATGAAAACAAGGCTTTATAAAACCGTAAAAATCCTTTCATGCCGTATACGTTAAAAAAACTTTCTTCTCGTACTTTTTCCGGAAAAGTCAAAAATGTACCTCGTAACGTAAAACAAAAGAAAGATTCCTTACATACCATGTAGTAAAAGTCAAAAATGGGTAAAAAGGACTTTAAACACACAGGAAAAGATTTTTATAAAACATGTACATGGATAATAACAATAACCCCAGTAAATAATCTCAGAAAAGAATGAGATTAGAATATTTATCTCTTAACTTATGTCTGATATGCTTCGTATGTATCCGAAACTCTTGTATAATGATTTTAATAATTTCATTGACTTATTACAGAGTCATATTCATTGTTATGATATCATATATGGTTCACTTATGACTTTATATTACCCGTTCTTTTGTAAATTCCTTGTTAAATAGTGTTTTGGGTAAAATCGTTTCATTTGTCGTTTGTGTTATGACATTTAATTATTCATATGATTAATTAGATCATGATTAAATAATTACAATATATAAAACATGATTTATATATAATATATATTCAGAATATAAATATATATAATAGATCGATAAATGGAAATAAATACACTGTTCATGGAGATGGTAGGCCGTACGTACGCATGAACGCTGTTTTCATTTCCTTATTGAGTTTAATGGAATTAAGTAGACGACATATATATATATATATATATCCATAAATCCTGTAGCTTTATAATTTAATATATTAAATTATTATTTCTTATAAATACTTTATAATCATTCTAAAATGGTTAACATGGAGAATGAATCTCATCGCATCGTGGAGACGGTAGTCCGTATGTACGCACGAGCGATGATATCATTCCAATAATTATTGAATTGAATTGGATAGGATGATACAATATATCATAATGAGTATGATGTTATAACCACTATGTATAGTTTTTCTTTACACCATTATATCCATCCAAGTAAGGTGGTGTTGGAAAAACAGATTACACCACGGCGCGGAGACGGTATTCCGTATGTATGCAGGCGCGGTGATTTCATTTTCCATAGGATGGATAGATGGTGAAATAGGGTTGTTTCATACTCATAATAACATATCAGTATATTAGTGATACTTATGTTATTACTTCATAATGAAACAACTAAAGAAGAAGTAGAAGAAGAAGAAATAAAGTTGAAAGAATCGGTAACGGACAATACCTCTTCTTTGAAGTGCCTCTTTGAGACCTCATATTAGGGAACTAAAATTGGTCTTTGAAGAAGACGAGGACATCTAGGACGTTTCTAGAGAAGTGGAGAAGGTAATTTGGCATGTTTTGGCCGAGCTTAAAGGCTCAAATTGGTGTGAGGAAGGGAGGGAGTAGGTTCCCTTTTATAAGGGAGGAGAGGGGCACCTTTGGAAATCTTAAAAATATTAATTTATAATAAATCTAACACCAATTAAAAACCTCAAAAAATGACTCATATTAAAATATTAGATTATTTAGGGTTTTAATATCATCAACCAATAAAATTAAGACATGTTTTGATTTTATTTTAATCCTTATCATTTTGATTTATCCTTGTTTAATCAATCTAATTTTATTTGTGGTAATAAAATTCTAAATTTTAAATGGTTACAAAAAATCACTTATATGTTGTTAATTTTCCATAATTTCATACTTTATAATATTTTAGAAAATTTAAATTTGAATTTATAATATTTAAATATTTTTGTTATTTTTAATAATCTAATAATATTTTATTTTTATAAAATAACAATATTGTCAATTTTGACACTATTCATTTATTTGAATTTAAATAAAATATATAGAGAAGATATGTTCAAACTAAAAGCATTAATAGATTAATAAAAAGTAATATATATCTATAAAATTAGTGTAGCACATTAAATTGTTCATATAATATTTTGTTTATTATTTTGAAACCATTTCATTGGTTTATATCTTAATAAAATAGTTACTACATCATTTTTGTATAATTATTTAATATACTTATTTGTTGCATATAAATTAAAACTAAAACCCAATTATGAAGATAAATCTATTACCTTTCACAATAATACATTTACTCCAATCTATCATCTTAAAATCATAATATTTAAATTGTTAGATTTATTAAATTATGAAGGTGACAACTTTCGCATCATTTAAAATAAAATAATATAAGTGTCATAATCTCTTTTATAAGGCTCCAAATGGTCAAATATTAGACCATTGGATGATTATGGATTAAATTTACATGACCAATAATTTTTGGTCAGTTTTTGGGGATTTTATGGTCACTATTAGTTTAATAAATACTATATTCTAGATTTTTCACTAGATAAACAATTTTCTACATCACTATTGTGTCACAATTAATGGTAAGTATTTAATCCCTAAAGATTATAAATATATTCATATGATGTAAATAATTTCATTATCTTTCTGTATACAATTCATGTTTGAAGTTTCAGGAATTTTATCACTAAATAAAAATTAATATACTTATAAGATTTAAGAGAGTGACATGTTGTCACTTTCTTTGGTTTTAATATTAATTAAGTTATTTTCCTAGAAAAAAGTCCATTAAATGATTCTAATCCGACCCTTAGGTTGTATGGGTCGACTTTTAGTCATCCAATAGGATTTTTACTGGTGTTTGGGTAATTTTATAATCATATATTTACCCTTAATTACCTGATTTGCCTTTAACTGTGGTAAATAAAATTTACCATAGTTACTATTCATAATGCCCAAAAATAAAAAGTAGCCTATTAACATAATTTGGACCCACTGATTCCAAATATGGAATCTATTTTTCAAAATTAAAAACACATAAGTTTCAGTAATTAATTTAAAATTAATCCCATTGTCGAAAGAAAACGGGTTTTTGTTTAAAACATTGAAAAAGACTGAATTGATTTAACCGACGAATTCAAGGTAAAATCAATGCTAATGACATACATTGTATTAAATGTTAAAAATATATTCTATTTATACTTTAAAAAGATTAAATATTATAATTTAACCTCATAAATTATTATGATGAAAAAAGTTGTTTTTAATTAAAATATAGCATGTTTTTACTATTCATTAAAATACGAAACTTATCAGAAAAATATTAAAACTTTATCCAATATTATGTTTTATATCTTGATTCAAAATAAGAAGTTTATTTTGTAAAATTGAAATTATAAACATTTAAAAAACTAGATTTAACGTGGGTGCACCATCAAAAGACGGCAAAACTGCATTTTTTTAAAAATACTTACATTACCCGAAAACATGATTTTGTTCTTATACCATGTTCTAGAAAATGTGTAAGATGAATATTAATGTTATAAAATTAAAATTTTATTTACTACTATTCATGAAGGCTAGTTCATAAAAATATTATATAATATATTGTTTTTTAGTAAAACCCGATATTGCGTACAACACACTCTACTGAGGAAGGGCGTGATTGCGTGTAATGAAAGCCAAGTTAGGGTTGCGTGTAGTGCACGACTCTTTTTTTGTTGCATATAACAAAATACATTGAATAAATACATATATAAACAATTTTTCGTAGAATAACTACTATCCAACAAACATGAAATTGTGTGTAACGCGATCCAATAATAGTGTTGAGTATACTGCAAGCTAATATAGTGTTGCGTATAGCGCAAGATAATCTTGGTGTAGCGTAAAATATATGAAATGAAAGAAATTAAAATGAATATATCTTATAAAATCTCGGGTTGTTACATTCTACCCCCCTTAAAATAAATTTTTCCCTCGAAATTCGTCGGGGTTATAAATCATTTACTATTCATAGAAACCCACATCGTAAAAAAGAATACTGCAACAAAAATTTAAAAAAGAATGATAGAAATGTAACGGTCACCCAAGGTAACTCAGCATTGGGTTTCCACATAGTAGAGTATATGTGAAAATATGGATATTGAGGAAAAATCTAACCATCATGTTCTGATGGAGAGTGGTAGAGAACATGGCTATGAAATAGCCAACAATCAAAAAGCCATAGATTTGCGATGATCTAAGGTACCATCTGATTCATTGGATATAATAGCACTAGGATAACATTTTTGGGTTTCAGGATAATTTCTCTAATGTTGAAGAATTTTCGAATCGAAAGAAATACTTACTTGATTTTTGTAATATCTCACCATTGTTCTTGCCTTGAACAATTTCCACTTCATCTCTTAATGAAATGAAGCTGAATTTACCATTCATGAAGTGTTAGCAGATCATATGATAGAATGATGAGTCATTCCATCTGTTTCAAACAAAAGGTTAGAAAAAGTTATCAAATATACATAAGTCCATCTATGGTGTGGTAAATCGTATGCGATTCAAAAAATGAACTTATACTTCATATATCATACCACTTAAAAAAATAAAACAAGTTTCTACTAACCAGGGACTTCCTGTAGGCCAGTGGTAGGCGATAAAGGCCAGTCGCACTTTGGTTGTGGGTTCGATTCCCGCAACCTTGTCTGATGCGATGGGTTGTCGCCCGTCCTGCAGGTTATCCTTTTCCTAAAACAATACTATTATAACAAAATGTTCTATCCTTAAATAATAATATCCATTCCAATCATTAGGCTTATCCAAAATACTTCTTTCCATACTCATTTTATAAAGAGAATGATTACTAAAAAGGTCATATAACAAGAATGTGAATACCATCATTTATCCTTAGATATCTTGTTGGTCACATTCCAATCGTGTGAATACCTTAATCATGTATTCTCTTGAAAAATGAATACCCATTGAATCTTAGTGAAATCATGAGTGCTTTCAAAATTTAACTCTTTCCACATACCAAAAAACTCAAAATTATATATACTCAAACCATGATATCACTTAGTCCTTATATCAATCATGAGCTAATGAATACTGTCAAACATTTCATTTTCTCCTTATCCCTTCATTATGCGCATATCATCTTCTTTCCAAAATATTTGAATCAATTTTCATGGTTACCGGTACAATAAAATTATTTAAATCTACAATAAACTAATACAAAAATATTCTAATATGCCATAAAATTACCTCAAAAAAATTATTTGGGAATACCAATAAATAAACACTTCAATCTGTCCTCTTCAATGATTGTCCTGGAATAAGTCCTTCCTTGATTTTAGAAGATACTTTTAAGGTCAGGGCATTGATTTGGGTAATTCCCATGTTCTCTACAAATAAGACATTGAGCACCATAACAGTATGTCACTCTATGAACCTGTTCTCCACACAGATAACATATGTCTCCCCATTTGAGGTATTCCGCATGGTTCTTCTTCCCTTCTTTAGAAATCTCAATCTTCCTTCATTTATGCTCCTCAACATGAGAACATGCATAAAAGTCTATCTTCCACTTTTTTGATGAATTAGGCATACCACTAAATTTAACCTTGTTAATAATATATCGTGATGACTGATTCGACATAATCAAAATATCTTACTTTCTAGGAATTATGAAATTTCATTGCTCATAGTCACCAATTTGTCCATCGGATTCAATGTCAACTGAATTTCTTCTGGTTCCCTCCTTGAGTAAAACATAAAAAGAATTCTGTAAGAGGCAAAAATCATGCTATGTAAAACAACATAGTAAAGCAGGAGTACCCTCAATATCTAACATCTTAGGTTAAATTCTAAGATCGTTACCATAGGTCTACAACTATATCATATACGTATACTTATCCTTAGGGACATCCCTAGACATACCTTAGAAACATATCTAGGTATCTCACTAAAGTTTTTTCATCCTAGTTTCCAATGGTTTACTATACCTTTCCTCTGAAACCAATTGTAGAGACCCGAAGCTTGACATATATGAACATTACATTACTTTTTCAGAATTCTTAGTACATAACAAAAACAGACACACAAGGATCGTAATAGTTTAGTGTCTTTGGAAACTTGGAACGTAATCTTCTAATCGTAGTGAAAGATCTTCAACATCTCCCATTAAGATCTTCTTCTGTTTTTGTTTTTTTTTACCTAAAACATTTCTCTATATCCTAGGGAAAAGAAAACATAAAAAAAGGGTGAGATCAAATGCTCAGTAAGGGTATGCATAGATAAAATAAAACATGACATATTCATTTGAACATAAAAATATGAACATAATGTTTAAATATAAAAAGCTTGAGCAATGTCATTAAACATGGAAGTACGTAAGGCATAGATCATAATGAAACATCTAGAATGATAAAATATCATGGGAATAAAACATGTAATTGTGGAAACCATTAAGCACAGGATATTATTTCCATAGTAGCCAAGGATTTGCTGCCTAGACCATCTTAGTGGACAAAGTCTCTTTATGAATCGATTTCACTCCTCGTTCCAGTCTTGTAATACTGAACCGATTTAACTTTCCATTCCAGCCAGGTCTATCTCATGAGATATAAATCTTTACCCAATGCATTGGAGGGAGATATAGGTCCCACCCATCTCATAATGAACTCATTCTTACTTGTGCCACAAAATAAACATACATCATTCATAATAACCTAATAAATAAAATGGGTTTCATAAACATCATCCCATCATCACATAATCCATATAAAAGAAATAGATATCATTCCATAAAAAGATAATTGAAACCATGTAAATTATAGAGACATTATACTTGAAACATACACATATGAAATAATGTCATCTTAGATGAAAAATGGTTTTGATAAAACACTTGAAATGAATTCTTGAGGAAAATATCCTTTTTTCTTCAAAATCATTTTCTTTTCACAAAATGTCAAGAAATTTTAAAAGAAAAGGATTTTGTTGAAAATAGTCATGAAATATTTTGGAGGAAGCTTCATGAAAACAATGCTTTATAAACCTATAAAAATCCTTTCATTCTGTATACGTTAAAAAACATTCTTCTTGTACTTTTTCCGGAAAAGTAAAAAAAGTACCTCGTAATGTAAAACAAAAGAATGATTCCTTACATACCATGTAGTAAAAGTCAAAAATGGGTAAAAAGTACTTTAAACATACGTGAAAACATTTTTATAAAACATGTACATGGATAATAACAATAACCCCAGTGAACAATCTCGGATAAGAATTAGATTAGAATATTTATCCCTTACCTTATGTCTGATATGCTTCGTATGTATCTGAACCTCTTGTATAATGATTTAAATAATTTCATTTACTTATTATAGAATCATATTCATTTTTATGATATCATATATGGTTCACTTATGACTTTATATTAACCGTTATTTTGTAAATTCCATGTTAAAGAGCGTTTTGGGTAAATCATTTCATTTGTCGTTCGTGTTTTGACTTTTAATTATTCATATGATTAATTAGATCATGATCACTTGATTCCAGAATATAAAACATGATTTATATATAATATATATTCAGAATATATATATATGTATTAGATCGATAAATGAAAATAAATACACCATTCATGGAGACGGTAGGTCATACGTACGCATGAACGTTGTTTTCCTTTCCTTATTGAGTTGAATGGAATTAAGTAGATGACACACACATATAAATATATATACATAAATCCAGTAGCTTCATAATGTCATATATTCCATTATTATTGCTTATATATAGTTTATAATCATTCTTAAATGGTTAACATGGAGAATGAATCTCATCGCGTCATGGAGATGGTAGTCAGTACGTACGCACGAGCGATGATATCGTTCCCATAATTATTGAATTGAATTGGATAGGAAGATACAATATATCACAATTAATATTATGTTATAATAACTATGTATAGTGATTATTTTCACCGTTATACCCATCCATGTAAGGTGGTGTTTGAAAAAACAGATTACCCCACGGCGTGGAGACGATATTCCGTTGTACGCACGCGTGGTGATTTCGTTTTCCGTAGGATGGATAGATGGAGAAATACGGTTTTTTAATACTTATAATAACATATCAGTATATGAGTGATACTGATGTTATTACTTCATAATGAAACAACTAAAGAAGAAGAAGTAGAAGAAGATATAAAGTTGAAATAATCGGTAACGGACAATACCTCTTCTTTGAAGGGCCTCTTGAGACCTCCTATTAGGGAACTAAAATTGGTCTTTGAAGAAGACCAGGACCTCTAGTATGTTTCTAGAGAAGTGTAGAAGATAATTTTTCAGGTTTTGGGCGAGCATGAAGGCTCAAATTTGTGTGAGGAATGGAGGGAGGAGGTTCCCTTTTATAAGGGAGGAGAGGGGCACCTTTGGAAATCTTAAAAATTTTAATTTATAATAAATCTAACCCCACATAAAAACCACCAAAAATGACTCAAATTCGAATATTAGATGAAATAGGGTTGTAATATCATCAACCAATCAAATTTAGACATGTTTTGAGTTTATTTTAAACCTTATCATTTTGATTTATCCCTATTTAATCTATTTAATTTTATTTGTGGTAATAAAATTCTAAATTTTTAATGGTTACAAATAATCACTTATATGTTGTTAATTTTCCATAATTTGAAAGTTTATAATATTTTAGACTATATAAATTTCAATTTATAATTTTTAAATATTTTTGTGATTTTTAAACAATTTAATAATATGTTATTTTTATAAAATAACAATAGTTTCAATTTTGACACTATTCATTTATTTGAATTTAAATAAAATATATACAGAAGATATGTTCGAACATAAAGCTTTAATAGATTGATAAAAGGTCATATATATCTATAAAATTAGTTAATCACATTAAATATTTCATATAATATTTATTTTATTATTTTTAAAACAATTTATTTGGTTTATCTCTTAATAAAATAATTACTACTTCATTTTTGTATAATTAGTTAATATACTTATTTGTTTCATATAAATTAAAACTAAAATCATATGATGAAGATAAATCTACTAAAGTTCACAATAATACTTTTACTCGAATTTATCATCTTAAAATCACAATATTTAAATTGTTATAATTATTAAATTATAAAGGTGACACCTTTTCCATCATTTAAAATAAAATAATGTAAGTGTCATAATTGCTTTTATAAGCCACCAAATGGTCAAATATTATACCATTGGATTATTATGGTTTACATTTACATGACCAATAAGTTTTGGTCAGGGTTTGTGCCTTTTATGGTCACTATTTGTTTAATAAAAACTATATTCTTGATTTTTCACTAGATAAACAATTTTCTGCATCACTATTGTATCACAATTAATTATATTTATTTAATCCCTAAAAATTATAAATAAATTCATATGATGTAGATAATTTCATTATATTTCTGGAGAATTTTTTTTTCTAACTTTCATGAAGTTTATCAATAAATTAAAATTAATATACTTATATGATTTAAGAGAGTGACATGTTGTCACTTTCTTTGGTTTTAATAATAATTAAGTTATTTTCATGGACAAAAGTCCATTAAATGATTCTAATCCAACCCTTTGGTGATATGGGTAGACTTTTAGTCCTCTAATAGGATTTTTACAGGTGTTAGGGTAATTTGATAATCTTATATTTACCCTTAATTACCCGATTTACCTTTAACAATGGTAAATAAAATTTACCGTAGTTACTATTCATAATGCCAAAAAAAAGCCTATTCTCATAATTTGGACCCACTTATTCCAAATATGGAATCCATTTTTCAAAATTAAAAACACATAAGTTGCATTAATTAATTTATAATTAATCTCGTTGTCCAAAGAAAACGGGTTTTTGTTTAAAACATTGCAAAAGATTGAATTGATTTAACCTACGAATTCAAGGTAAAATAAATACTAATGAAATACATTGTATTAAATGGTAAAAATATATTATATTTATACTTTAAAACCATTCAATATTATAATTTAACCACATAAATTATTATGATGAAAAAATTTGTTTTTAAATAAAATATAGCGTGATTTTACTATTCATTAAAATACGAAATTTATCCGAAAAATATCAAAACATTATCCAATGTAAAGTTTTATATCCTGATTCTAATGAAGAAGTTTATTTTGTGAAATTGAACTTATAAAAATGTAAAAAACTAGATTTAACATGGGTGTGCCATTAAAAGGCGGGAAAACTGCATTTTTTGAAAAATACTTATTTTACCCGAAAAATTTATTTTGTTCTTATACTATGTTCTAGAAAATGTGTAATATGAATAATAATGTTATAAAATTAAAAATTTAGTTAATACTATTCATGAAGGGTAGTTCATAATAATATTATTATAATATATCCTTGTTTAGTAAAACCCACTATTGCGTACAACACACGCTATCGAGGAAGGTCGTGATTGCGTGTAATGCAAGCCAAGTTAGGGTTTCATGTAGTGCATGAATCTTCTGTTGTTGTGTATAAAAAAATACATTGAATATATATATATATACTAAATGTTTTCTAGAATAACTACTATCAAAAAAACATGAAATTGTGTGTAACACGATCCAATAATAGTGTTGCGTATACTGCAAGCTAATACGGTATTGTGTATAGAGCAAGATAATCTTGGTGTAGCGTACAACAGATGATATGAAAGAAATTAAAATGAGTATATCTTATAAAATCTTGGGTTGTTACATTTTGAGAGTAGATGATTCTGGTAAAACCCATAGCCAAACTATTTTCATATAGATAGGTTTCATTTATGGTGAATGGATTTCACTCTCATCTTCTTTGGAAATGTGATAATCATTTCCACGTATGTGGAAAGTGGGATATAGTTTAGTTAATTTAGAAATATATAACATTATCAGATCATATGCATCACAAATTTATTATATATTTTGTGGCCACTGATATCTTTTTGTGCGACTTCATTCCCTATAAATATGAAGGACTGTGAAGATGCATCAGAACGGTGGTCCATAGTTGTCCCTCAATGGGACACAGATGTATGCATCATCTTTAATTAAAAATATGGAATTTCAACTTGTGGTTGAATGAGATGTTGAACATAATTGTGGAATTTTTAGTGAGTTGGAACCGAATCATCTCCATTATTGGTGTGTGGCGGAGAATGTTGGTCATTTAAGGAATTTTTCCATGTGTTACCATGATATTTCCAATTGTACAGTAAACTCTTACAGTATAAGATCTATAATTATGACATGAAATTGATATTTGTGAAGTTTAGTGTAATACCCCATGGTTTTAAAAATAATTTAAATATATAAAACACTAAATCTATACATAATGAATCCATTTATTAAGAGGATACTTATAAACTAGCCATTAAACAAAATTTTGTTGCTTCTATTATTTGAATTTCAAAAAATGGACATCTATGGTAATGATCAGTATGTTATTTGGAGTCTGATAGAACCAACATGTGTTTTTGGATAATAGATACATAACCTTATGAATAGTAATATGAATAGTAATATGACCCTTATGAATAGTTAATTATATTATTATTTTATTTTCATAAGGTATAATGTTAATGAGATCTCGATTAATTTTTCATGGTGATATAAAATGACTTACAGTAATAAAATTGTAATTATTTAAATAAATTATGATTTTATTTAAAAATTAAATAAATATATTATGAATTTTCTTTTCAAAAAATGGAGTTAATTTTTGAATTCTACATTTAAAGATATGATAAGGATAAATTTTTTGTATTTTATTGAAATTCATGAATTTATTATCAATAATAAAATACGTTAATATACAGTATATAAACATTATTAGTTGAATACACTATTCTTATCATCATGGATGATGCAAGAACCCTTTATTAGAAATAACATGTTATATTTAGTTTTTAGGGTCACATTAAAGAATATTATTCATAGTCTTGAGAAAAATTATTTAACTAATGATTAAAATTATGGAAAACCTCTCCTCTTCTCCACTATTAATACCACCCTCACCCCCCTCTTCCTCTCATGCCTCTCAAGCTTTTATAAATTCCTAAATTCTTCTCAATACACTTTCCAAGGCCTTTACCCACGTCCATGACCTTATAGTATCAACAAAAGGCCAATACTAAATGCCTTAAGTAGGATCTCAAGGAGATGATATCAAGAGGTAAAAATCCCCTTTCATTTTCTAGTGTTTTCTTTTCAATTATTTTATTTTCATAAACTCTATTTTAATAAAACTATAATATAGAAATTAAATCTCTATAATATTATATATTCTTTATTTTATCATTTTTATGGAAACAATTCATCATTATTCTTCATCTCCTCTTCTACTTATTCTAAAAATCAAATCACCGTATTTGATGCACTGATTTACCAAAATTGTGAATGATGTGTTTTCAGTTTACATTACTTCCATAAAAATAGATTATAAAAACATTTTAATGGATGAAATATATTTTAAATTGTATAATTTATTATATTTCATTTTTTGGAGTTAACATATATAAATAATATTTTGTAATATAATGAAACTATTTCGTGGTTATCAAAGAACCACCGAAATGATCTAAACGGATATCGCTAACAATTATATAATTATTCATTCTTATAATTATTTTAAAAAATTCATTTTTTGAATAATATAATATAATGGAAACATATTAATACTATTTCTTTCCACTTTTGGAGTTTATCTTCCATTCAAAAAGGAAATTCATTACAAACCGATCGTAGAAATCATGTAAAGAATGCACCTGAAACAACAGAAAGATGAAAATATTATTAATTAATTGGTGGAATGATGTTATAAAATTATCATATAAAGTGTTCTAAGCATCAATATATTTCTTTATAATCATTATAACACTCATTTAACCACTATAAAAGAGTTTTAAACAAGATTCTAGTAATACAAACTTGAGGTAAGTGAATTCTTAACCCAATTTCCATTCATTAGGTTATCCTTCGACTTCATTGATAATATGGTACTAAGACTTTTAGTGTAATTAATTTTTGTATATATTATTTTTTATTATATTTAATTATAGTTATACACATAATAATTTCATTCTATTAATTATCACTTCAATTATATGATATTTATAAGGGATTTTCCATTAAAATTTCTTTTTTAAAATTCTTTTTTTCAAAATTCAAAAGAAATATTTTTATGAAATTATTCATGTATTATGATGGTTTTTTGGATCTTTGTAATTTTATTATTATGAATTATGGGACCAATATCTCCCTCCAATGCATTGGGTATGAGAAATTTGGAAGTCGTTCTTATTATTACTCTAAGTGTAATTGTGATGCTTTCACCATAAGGTAGTCATGAGGGTTACATTATAAGGTAGTAATGAGGGTTACAAATCATAAGGTATCTGTGTGGGTTAAGATATAACTAATTAATTCCCAAAAAAACCTTTGTGGTTTTATATGTGTTCTATAATGGTTTTATTTGTAAATATAATGTTTCATAAAGTTAGTATATAATGGTGAGATGTATATAATTGTGAAAATGATTTCATATTCTTATAATTTTTCATGGACTAATGGTTTGTATCATTATTTTCATATCCATTACTAATATTATTATGATCATCCCATTTTTTTATGTTTTCATAGTTTATAATGATGTGTAAGATAAATAATTAATTCAAGTTAAATGCTATTATGTTTTTTCAGAAAAATGATGTGGTTTTTTTATGTTAAATATTTTATGTTTTGGTTGAAATCGATATTGTTTTAATGGAAACCACTTTGTATTCTTCTATGTTGAGATGTATGTGTTTTTACTATATTTCAAATATTCTAAACTGAAACGTTTTTTGGGGTGTTAAGGAAGTGAAGTATAATTGAAATAGATAGGTTATGTAATATTTATGGCCGAGTATTTATAGTTGGTATCAGAGAACATTTTAGATAACTTTAAGTGTTAGGATGATATTAATAGAATACCAATAATAATTATTTACTAATTTTTATATTGAAATGATATATCATTTAAATATTTCCACATTTATTCATCTACGATATGTCTATTTAGAATGGGTTTTTTCAGAAGAAATTGGGAATCTTATGTTGGAAGGAACCAAGAGGCTGATATCATTCTGAATCCACAACCAGGAATGGTAGAAATTGGAACTATGTAGTTTGTGATAGTAATGGATGAGATGATGTGGGAAATAAATGGTGGTGGAATCCATGAAATAGACCAACCAGATTTAAAAAAAATTAACATGATGATAGTGGAATATTTTAAGAGGAAACACCCTCCTTCTTTCAGTGGATCCTCTGACCCGATAGCGGCTAAAGTATGGACTTAATCCCTGGAAAAGATATTCTATGTTATGGGGTTTCTGTATAATCAAAAGGATAGTATTTCATTTTATATTTTTTAAAGTGATTATAATTTCTAGTGTTCAATTTTCAATAATATCAGGGATAGAGAAAATATTGAATCCTTAGAGTGGGATGAGTATAAATGTATTTTTATTGAATAATATTTTCTTAAAGTGGTTCAATATAGTATGGAGAAGAAATTAATTGAATTGAGGAAAAATTAGAAATATATTTTGGTGATGCATGAAGAAAAACTCAAATGACTAGAATGGTACACTCCAAATCATATTTTGGATCTTGATAGCAAAATAAACTTTTTTTAATTAGGATTGAGGCCTAGATATCGAAGAGAATTGGCCTCCTGAGAATTAAAATGTTATGATAATCATGTACGATGTCATGAGAGGTTAGAAATTGATTTATATGATAATCACTTGTACCTTGAGAACAATGAGAATAATAATTCTTGATGGCATGTGATGGATAAGAATCAATCAATGAAATCTAATGGTAAGAATGATCAGTTAACAGTTTGTGAAAAGTATTATAAAAAAAACCCTAGATAATACATTACCAAAACTGGGAATTATTTTTTATTTGGAAAGTATAGATATATGGGTTGATATTTTAATGGAAATTATCCTAATGTTAATCATAGTAAGAAAACTATTAATTTCATTAAATTTGGTGAGATGGGTCATTTTGAATATACCTTCCCAATGATTGATCTGATTTATTAAAATAAACAAAACTATAAGTATAATGTTTTAGTGAGATCATTAACGACTACATCAGTAGATGTCGGAACATCCAATGAAGTGGTACGAGGTAATTTTTTTTTCGAAACTGGAGAATATATTGGTGAATGCACTTGTTTTTTCCATGCCTTCCAGAAATGGTGATTTTTCATCTACAATAATGATTTATTGAAGGGACTTTGTTCTGTTCTAATGAAAAATGGCCAGGAAATTTATTATGCTTCAAGACAACTATAAAATCATGATTTAAATTATCCCTCACATGATATGGAATTAGAATATTTTTTTCTTCGAAAATTTATCTTCATCATTTATAAGGATCCAAATGTGAAATATATAGTGACCATAAAATTATGATTTTTATATTCACTCAGAAGGAACTAAACATGAGGTTGAGAAAATGTCTTGAAATGAGAAAAAATTATGATTTCATTATCAATTACTATATTAGAAAATAAAATAATGTGGAAGAGGCCATGAGTTGAAAACATCATGCATAATTAAGTATAATACGGCTGGAAAAGACACTTTGATTAATGATTTGAGGAATTTTAGCTTGGATGTTATTGGTGCAGTAAATTCCCCTATTTTGTTTCATGTTTCATTTCATTTATATTTTTTAGATAGAATTATGTAATCATATAAGGAATATGGTTAGTTAAAATAAAGGTATAATTGGTTAAAATTGGTAAGTCACTAGAATTTAACATTGATAATGATTGTGTTTTCTGATTTGGGAAAGAAATGTGTGTGCCTTATGTTTCCCAAATGAAGAAAGAATTATTGTGTGAAGAACATATTTCTCCATTTTTAGTTCATGATGGAAACACAATTATGTACATAAACCATTGGGGTAATGTTGATGGGATGTAATGAAAAGAGATATTACATATTTTTCCATGAATTGTTTGACATGTCAACAGGTCAATGAAGGGAAGTAGTTACTTTAGTGGTTGCTTCATCCGTTACTATTTCCAGAGTAGAAATGATAAAATATATACATGAACATCACTATAGGACTGCCAAATACTTCTCAAGGTAACAATGAAATTTGGGTTATTGTTCATCACCTAACTAAGTCTACTCATTTTTTTTTCCTATTCTAGATACTATAAATTTGGAATATCATTCATGATTATACCTCAAAGTGATTTTAAGGATTCATGGAGTTCATATTTTAATATTATCTAATAATGATCCAATTATTAATTATAACTTTTGAAAAGGCATTCAAAAGTAATTGGGAATATAATTAAATTTCAGAACAACTTTTCGTCCTCAATCTGTTGGGAAGCCACAATGTATTATTTAGACTTTGATAGTTATGATTTGATATTGGTAAATGGATTACATGGGAATTTGGGATTAGCATATTTATTTATTTTAATTTCTTATAATAATGTTTTTAATGATGGTATACAAATGGAAGCTTTTGAGGTTTTATATGGGAAGTAGTATCGAACTCTAGCATTTTGGGATGATGTCGGGTAAAGTAAGTTGATGGTACTGGTATTAATAGAAGAATTGTATGTAAAAGTTAACATGATATAACAACACATGAGGATATCTCAGAGCCGGAAAAAAAGATAAGTAGATAATATGAGGAAATACTTTTCATTTGAGGTAGGTGGTCATGATTTTCATAGAATTTCACCATGTAAAAATGTTATGTGTTTTGATAAGAAAGGAAATCTAAGCCCACAGTTCATTGGACCTTATGAAATCCTGAAGAAAGTTGGACCATTATCCTACCATGTAGATTTTCCTCTATGTTTATATTAGGTACATAATATTTTTCTTGTTTCAATCTTGGGAAAGTGCGTTCCAGATTCATCTCATATTTTGAGCCTAGAATTTCTTCAGTTGGAAGAGAGCCTTTCTTATGAAGTGAAACATGTTCATATTCTTGATCCAATATCACATGTATTGCAGAATATGATAATCCAATAGGTAAAGGTTTATTTTGAAACCACATGGTTGAAGATACAACATGGTAATATGAAAATTTATTAAGGTAAATGTACTCTCACAGGTTTAATAAGTTAAAAAAATTGAGAAGGAGTAATTTATAAAGTTGGTAGAATGTAACACCCTACAATTTAAAAAAAAATTAAATTCATAAAACATAGAATCTCTACATAAGGAATTTTTTTTAATGAAATTGTTATAAAATATCTATTAAACTAGTTTTTTTCTTC
This sequence comes from Viscum album, assembly GCA_963277665.1. NCBI lineage: Eukaryota > Viridiplantae > Streptophyta > Magnoliopsida > Santalales > Viscaceae > Viscum > Viscum album. Next base: position 444,704,769 of record OY728157.1, on the reverse strand, counting down.
TATGCATAGAATTTTGAAAAATAGACATCAACGATTGTGATTTGTAATTTATTTGGTGTCCGATAGAACCAACATCATTTTATTGAATATTAATATACCCATATAAAGAATAATATGAATAGTAATATGACCCTTATGCATGTTAAATGATATTATTATTTTAATTTCATATGGTTATAATATAATATTCTCTCATTTAATTTTTCGATGAGATATAAAATGAGTTAATGTTTTAAAATTATTATTTTTAAAATAAATTATTGTTTTATTTTAAAAATAATTTAATCATATTTAAACGATTAGTCTCATTACATGGAGTCTATTTTATAAATCTATACATCAAAAAATGGTTATGGTGATTTGTTGGGTTTTTTCTGAAATTAATAATTTTTTATGAATTTTAAAATATGGTAATATGGCGTATAAATACATTATCTATTAAATACACCACTTATAGCATCATTGAGGATATAATCACACTTTCTTCAAAAAAACATGATCTATGTTCTGTTTAGGGTCACATTAATTTTTATTATTCGTAATATTGAGAAAAAATATTTAACTAATGATTAAAATTATGGGAAACACCTCCATGCCTCCAATATAAATACAACCTTCACCCCCTCTTCATCTCACACCTATAAATCATTGAGTATTATATATATTCTTCCTAATAAACTTATCATTGACTATCTCTATTTTCTGGACCAGCTGGTCTCACCAAACGGCCAAATCTAAAGGCCTTAAATAGGATCTCAAGGAGAATAGATCAAGAGGTAAAAATCCTCTTTCATTTTCTTGTGTTTTCTTTTCAATTATTTTATTATCTTATACCATTTTCCTACCCTTATCCTATAGGAATTATAGAAACCAAATCTTATATATTCAATATTTTATCATTTTTATGGGGATAATTAATCATCATTATTTTTCTCCTCTTCCTCTTATTGTAAAAATCCAAACAATGTTCATGATGTGGCTATATACCAAAATCATGGATGATGGGTTTTCAATTCCAATTACTTAGAAAAAAAGGATATAAATCTATTCTAATGGTTGGAAAATATTTTAAATTTTATTATATATCCCCTTTTGAGTTTTGGAGTGAACATATATATATTATATTGTGTCCTATAATGAATCTAGTTCGTGATTATCAAAGAACCACAAAATTGATCTAAATGGAAAACACTAATTCTTTATCTACTGATTCGTCATCACACCATATAACCAAAATTATTTATAGAATCATTTAATAATATGGAAAAAAATTAACACAATTTCATTTTGATTAGGTATTTTTCCTTCCATTCAACAAGTAAGTCCTTTACAAACTGACCATGAGAATCATGTAAAGAACACACCTGAAACAGTTGAAAGAACAAAATATTATTATTTAAAAGGATGAATAACGTTATAAAATTATAATATAATGTGTTTTAAACATCAATTTATTTATTTAAAATATTAATAACACTCTTGTAACCATTATACATGAGTTTTAAAAAACCATTCATGTAAGAAAACCCCTTGATAAGGGAATTCATAGCCCAATTCCAATTCTTTGGGTTATGCTTCTACTTAATTGATTATATGTTACAAAGAATTTTTTTGTAATGAAATTTTGTTTATGTTATGATTTATTATGTGTATTTACATTTTATACACATAATTAATTCATTATATTAATTATCACTTCAATTATATGATATTTTCAAGAGACATTCCTTTAAAAATACTTATTTTTAAATTCATAGTTTCAAAAATTCAGAAGAAATGTTTTTTTACAATTATTCATGTATTATGAATATATTTTGGATCTTGGTAAATATATATGATGAAAATTGGTACCTATTTATCCCCCCAATTCATTGGGTATGTGTAAGTAAGATGTTGATTGTATGGTTTCTATAAGTGTAACTACAATGGTTACACCATAAGGTAGTCATGAGAGTAACATTTTATGGTGGCTGTGAGGGTTACAAATCATAAGGTAGCTATTATGGTAACAATATAAGTTAGTAATTCCTAATGATATATTTGTGGGTTTTTATATTTTCTAAAATGTAGTATGGAAATATCATGTTTCACAAAGTAGGTATAAAAGGGTGAGATGTATGTCTGCATAAAAATGATTTCATATACTTATATGTTTTCATGGATGAATGGTTTATTTATTTCAGTTCATAACCCTTAATGATATTTTTATTCTCATCCCATGTTTTAAAATGTTTTTAATAGGTTATAAGGATATTTAAGAGAAATATTAATGTCAAGTAAAATGTTATATTGTTTTGTAAAAGAAATAATGATTTTGATTTGTGTTAAAAAAATTATGTTTTGGATGAAATGAATATTATTTTAATGGTACCTAATTTACATTCTTGTGTGTTGATATATATGAGTTTTTTCCCCACATTCAATAAATATAAAATAAAAATATCTTTGTATTGTAAATATGTAAAATCTAGTTTATATATATATTTTATGAAATATTTGTGGTTTGGTCCTTATATTAAGACCATAGTTCATGATGTGAATTTGGTGGTATAACAACATTATAATATTCGATGCCTTTGAAAGGGACTCTATGTCCGAATGTTGGAGGATAAACATAAGAATCATACATCAATTTATTTGATTCTTTCTTGATCAAGTATGCGTTTCTCGTATTTGATCATTGTCTTTGGACCAAAAATCTTCTTATTTACATGAAAAACCCATAGTGGTGATGTCATCTGAGCAGTCTTCTGTGGTCGAGCTTTCCACCATGCTTGATTCATCACTCATTATTTTGGTCATTTACATTTTCTTCACAATTTTTATTTGAAAAATAAACCCTTAATCTCAATTCGACTATGTAATGGAAATAAGGGTCATCATCGGTCGCTTTAGGATAATATATAATGATAATGATGACAGATACTATCTATCATTTTCTATATAGGTTAATGAATTCACTCTATTTATCTGTGGTGTGGAATCTAATATATTTTTGTTTGGTTCATAGATAGGGTCAGGTATTTACCCCATATACATGGGAATGGATCTTCATTATCATCCTATAGATAGGGTCATGAATTCCCCTCATTTTATTGGGGCACAAGATCCTATATATTCGTGTCTTACTCCCTCGACTGAGGTTTCTATCGATAGAGTGTAGATTCTCCATTAATATTTTCTAGTAAGGTTTCATGGTTTTATTGTCGTTGGTAGTTTGGGTACCTAATTAGGGCACATCATTGGAAGAGCAAAGGGTGAGATGTTCCCTCAACAAGAGAAAATTCTTCTAAGTTGAGTGTGCTCGCCATTATGTAATTTGGTGACAGTGTGGTAGTTGGAAAGGTTGAGAAATATATACTTATTTGGGAATTTTCATTCCTTAGCACCCCAAGGTTTACCATTTGGATGTAGTGTATAACTATTTATTGACTTCAAGATTTATGGATTTTTTAGTATTCTGAGCACTCCAATTTTCTCGTATGGTATGGATTTTGGGTTTTGGATCTAAGATGATTGGGAGATTCCTTGCATCCTTGGTAATTCTAAATGTGGATCATATATTGATAATTCTTCTTTAAAATCCTCCTAGATAATCTCTAGCACCCGGATATTTGATTTGATCTATTGTTCTATATATTCTTTATGATTTGTTTGCATACTGTAGAGTATGAATATAGTCACCTAAGAATTGTGCTCACACATGTTGTGTTGTTATAGTTGATGCATGGGTTTAGATGTTGACTTAGAACATAAGAAGTGTTGTGGATTTTTCAAAGATAACTTATGTTGATGATTATAAATTAATGATGAAGAATAGTGGTTCTTGTTTGTGGTAGTTATTTTTGTAGTAGGAGAACATTTTAGGAGTACATGAAATGAAGATGAGTTTTCTAGTGTCTTGTTTTTTATAGTTTCAATGGCTTGTTGGATACACGTTTCCATTGTATTATATTATGTGGTGATGTACATGTACATTTTGTCTCATGCATGTGTGGAATATAGTATAGTTATTTATATATATTCTTATATTTATATTATGCATTGGATATATATATTTGTTATTGTATGTTATAGGATAATTCCTTCCTTGTTGTTAGATATTCTTACTTTGTGCCAGTCACTAGCCCTTTCATATTGGAGGCCAACATTGGGTGGAAAACTTATCTTACTAATACACCTGGAATTACACTTGTGACTTAGTTCTACTAGATAGAAGTGAAAAGTGAAATAATTATTCATGTTATTACTATTAAAACATAGTTCAATTTTGAAATAAATCCTGGATTATGATTCACTATATATAGTAATGTATGATATTCCAAAAATAATTTCATTTTAATAAATATAAATTCAATTAAATATTTATATTATTAGAAAAAACCACTTTACTGAGTTTAGTGGGAACCCTTAAAAAATCACCAGTCATAAAATCACCATGAAAATCACTCAACCCATCTCAAATTCAAAATATAGAAGCAATTACGAATTCTAGATAATAAATAAAAAAAGCATACCAGATTTAGCTAAAAAGTTGAAACCATCATGTAGCACTTCAGATCGAAAGAATAGATCCTGAGATGTGTGATCAAAACAAGGTACAGCCATACTACATTGAATTTTAATGTAATCCATCAAAGGATGGTCGATAAAAAACATCACCACCAGCCTTATGGATTGTATAGCTGTAGCCTCAAGGAATTCAGCAAGTGAAAATGAGAATGACGGGGATCCCTTGATGGTTTCCAATTCCATTCATAAATTTCAATAATAAACTGACTTATATAATTTATAAAATGTTTATAAATTATATAAACACATATTTTTGGATATTTATTTAATATTTTAAATTTCTATGAAATGTTTAATAAATAAATATTCTATAATAATAATTGTTAATGTTAAATTTATTTTGAATTTAAATGAAATGACTTATAACATTGATATGAAGTGTTTATATAAAAATTAAAATCATAATTTATCACCTATAGAGCACGTACCAATGGATTTTACCTCTACACCTATGATGCCTCTCATTTAATCGGTGTAATAAATCCCCTAGGGGGCCTAATCATTATATATCTTCAAAATTGAATTCATCTTAATTGGTATTATCGGGATCATCATGCTCACTAGACCTCTCTATGAAATGTCGAATAATATTTCCCTCATCTCTCAAGCATGAGCTCATAGGAAACACATCTGCAACCCCCCCCCCCCAACTGACCAACATGATATTAAGATTATTATTTAAATTTATAATTAGTTTATAAGTTAAAATATATGGTAAAACATAAAATATTTTATATTGAATTATGAATTTTTCAAATTTTAAAATTTAAATTGATCAAATTAAAATGCCTAGAACTATTGAAGAAATGTATTTTGACATCGGTTTTTTTTGTTTTTAACATCAGTTATAAAACATCCTCATTGCTTGTGATATTGTAAATATATATTTTTCAATGGTTATTATAAAATATAATGTAAATAGATTTCAAGACCAGTTTATACTATAACTGATGTTGAAACCCCACTTAAAATAATCAATATATAATACTTCCATCTCAATTCTCCAAATAGCAATGTGAAATAAAGGTTTTTTACATAGGTTATTTAAAATAACCTACGTGAAAGATTCAATTTTGATATATTTTATTCAATTTTTTTTAATGGATAAATTAAAAAGTATTTTTTAAAAAAATTATTTAAATGTATAAAATTATAAAACTCATTAGATAAAAACAATAATAAAAACAATCTGATAGACAAAACATATATATGAAATTGACCTAAAAACATAAATTTTTCATATTTTTATATCATAAATTTATTATAACTACTACTGCATTAAAATATCATAATTAAAATACCAAATCAATAATCAAAGATATAAAATTGAATTAAAACTAAATTAATTATTTGAATCAATTAGTTCATAGTGTACATATATGATTAATCTTACACAGACAATAAAAATAGGCATTACCAAAAAGTTTAAAAAAACTATTTAATAATTCATAGCAATATAATTGAAAAATAAATTAATGTAGATCTTATGATAAAAATAGTCATTGGTAAAACAATAATAGATCAATTTAAAATTATTTCATAAATAAGTCTCAAAAAATAATTAACATATTTTATTTCTCATTTTAAATAAAGTCACTATAACTCTGAAAAAATAAATTGAAAATGAAATTATACGTAATAATTAAATTAAATTACTTACTCACCTATAGTTCACAAACCCAACTACTTGATAACTCGAAATAGTGTTTCTATGACAAATTTTAAAATTTTAAAAAGGTATAAAATAAGATAAATAATTATAATTAAATATATTAATAATGAAAAATACATACTACTATATTAATTTTTTACATATTTCTTACATGCCACTATATATGGAGAATAACTAATAAGAAGTGAAGTCTTTTGGATAGAAAATACAAAATATCCTAGTTTGAATGATATACAAAAATACATATTTAAGTAGTTAGATGATCAATTGTTGATTGAAATATCACATTTTAATGAAGTATGTTTCCATACCTCTCATCATAAAGAATTATCCAATACATGATTACATCATTCTGAAATCTTCCATTAGCATATTCAATTCTTTAATAGTAAAGAAAATCCCTTAAAACAGGAGAAATAAATCAATGTAATATGAATCTATAATCTAATGCCATGTCATATTAAATTCAATGTGTTAATACATACTCAAAAACAATATAGGGTTGTCGGTTATCATAAATTTTTAATCATAAATGATATTTCAAAATAAACTTATATAGAGAAGACTGGAATCCCTTTGATTTCAAAAATATATATATCATTGATTTCCAAATCATTTGTATGCATATATATAATCAATTAATCACATAAAAAAAATTATAACTCAATGTCATCTATTAGGTTTCCAACAATTAAAATCAATATGATGATAATTTAGAAATACCTTCAGATATAAGAGAAGTTTTTTTAAGAGTTAGGTATATTATATTTTTTTCAATAAAAATGTATTTTGTTTTCTTTTATTACTAATATATATATATATACAAATTTTTGTTTTTTTGAAAATATAAGAATAAATTTTAAAAAAATTTAAATAATGTATGTGAGTTATTAATACCTTAGTGGTCAATTAAAGTAAAATTTTCGATAGAAAAGTTAATAAATTTTGGATATTTTTTCCAACTACATCCATCACATCAGTAGGGTATGACAGTTTTTCTGATAAATTTATAATATCATGTACTCTTAATCCCATAATTGATCCAAACACTAGTTAAATTATTGATTTTGGTTACCTTTTTAAATCTAAAATTTAAATGATAAATGTATTAAAACATTATTTTATATTTTTTATATTTTTGAGTTTAATTAAAATACATTTCGTTATTTTATATTCTGTAATTTCAATTTAGAATAGAATTATATTCTATGTTACATTATTTTCATTCATTTTAACCTAAATCTAGGAAAATATAATATATAAATTCAATTTTCATTTTTATGAGTTTGAGGTAGAAAAAATAGTAAAGGAATGCTAGTAACGCTGTGATTTCCAATAGTGTAGATTTGAAGTAGCTAACATATATGTTTTATTCCCCTTATGGAATATGTTCCCCAGAGCTAGCATAGTATTTGAGTAATCTTTCTAGAACCAACTATTTGTACTTTGGATTACATATATATTTTAATAAGTGAATATTGATTTAAATATGTTAATACATATAATTTATTGTTCTTCGTGAATTTAATGGAACGTTGTCCTATAGCATCATTCATATTAAAATGGAATATTCATTCCCTTTTTATGATTAGAAAATTCAAATTCCATGATTATATTATTAAAACATGTTCTACGGTAGGATAAAAATCTATGATAAGACACGTTGAATGTTAACTATTAGGTATGAGTACTCATTATCTTGTGAGACTTTTCCTCTTTAATTTCACAATTAGTAATCACCAAAATCAGTGATTATTAGAATAGGCTCATCAATTATAATTACACATCATTATTTTTCATATGATATCTCTATTTTGAGCATGTGTAATGGTCCTTAAACATTAAGATTATTATTATACACACCATGACTCATGAACTTATATGTATTTTCTGTAAATCATGATGATAACACTTCATGGTTAAGTTGGGTATGTTTAGAGTTTCATGTATATTGTTTTATTAATTAATAAGTTGAGGAAGTATCTCTCCCTTCTATATTAATATTATTTGATGCCATATCCCTCAAATTGAAATAGAATTATTACATTAAATTATATATTCATGGTGTAACAATAAGTTTTCATCAAATTATAAAAGAAATAAATATCAAGCATATATGTAAATGACATGGTAGTGAAACCTTTTTTAGAATATATTGTGGAAATTAAATTAAATTACAGAGTGAGATCTCATCTGTGATTTTTTATTTTGTATTATTACCATATTTATATTGGGTTACATGACCTGTTTCTAGATAGTAATATTGTACTTTAGAAAATCTCTTCTAACTCCAATGAGAAATAATACTACAGGGTAAAACATAAAAATTAATCAAAAATAAATTCTATTTGAATTTAATTATTGGAATAAATATTATTCTCAAGGATGAGGAATAATTTTATTCAGTATTTAGCGGTCAAAATTATTTATATTATTAAATATTTATTAAATATTAATTTTACAGGCTCTGAATGAAATATTTAATTTATGAATAATTATTTAATTATATTTTTATTTGATTATTTAATAAATTCGCATGGGGATAATTTGGAAAAATATACTATCTTTTGATAAATATTATTTGGCATGCTGGAAAAATAATATTTGTTATTACACTATTTATCCCATTTCTTAGAATAAAAATAATATTATTAATTTTAATACATTTAATGGGGTTACACATGGGTTTTCAATTTTATTAAGGGGACATGTGTAATTAATTTAATTAAAAACCCAAACATTTTTCCAATAAATATATTGATTATAATTTCATAGAGATGTTATTCAAGAATTGATGGGCACAATTAATTTCCTTCTATAATTATCCTCCTACCACTCACATCCTCTCAATTATCTGAAGATCAAAAGAAATTATTCCAGACTAAGGATAGTTCAATCAATATATATATACAATATAATATGATCAATCGAGTATGCTAACCCCATTGATTCCTTAGTGTCATTTGAAGATCAGTGAAGTAAGTGTGGATCACTACTAAAGAGATTATTAACTTGGTTCCTATAAGAATAATGATATATTTCCTGAAAAGGTTTTATATTATCAAAATCGGCTATGATGGAATATATTGTGGATGAGGTAATATTTTTTATCAATTAATTGAATTAATTACAAATTTTATACGAAAAATAGACTCACCTTTTTCTGATGTCCTTCTTTTCAATATTGAAATATAAAATTTTCATTTCAAATTATATTCTTGTATTGTATAATATGTCAATAGTCAGTTGAATCTGACATTCACTAAGTCAATATCATCCCTTATTATTTATTTTACTTCCCTTACAACCAACAAGTATCACCAATTGGATGTAATGTTCAAATGTATACTTATAAAAAATTATTTTTGATCATATAAAAGTAACTATTCGTTTCAACTATTAATTTGATCTTAACCAATCATCAAAATATCATTCTCCATATATTAATTTATTATAAATATTACAATTATCAATTAATAATTATAATATTTATTAATTGAAGCTCCTATCTTAAAGATCCAAGGATCCTATCTAGACAATACAATACTATACAGTTTGTAATCCATTATAACATTCCATGAGTATTTTCTAATTGCACAATTATTCATATGTGTATTCTAGGTCATCTGGTAATTAGTTAATGTTTCATATAATAAATTCATTAGGTGTAGACCATATGGATGTCGCACATATTTTGTTGAGTAAATTACATGTATTGTGAATACACACAATATAGTCGAAGTGTTGGTTAAACCGCATCATGTAATTAATAAACCATTTTTATTTATTACATGATGCTTACGATATGGAAAATTTTTAACTATAAAACATTCCATTTATCATCTATACATGTTTTTAATTTTACAAATGTCTAATATATGTACATGCTATGTCCATAGGTGTATACTGTGGATATCTAGTGGGGATAAATACACCCCATGTGATAGGATTGTAAATTCCATGTACTTTTCCAGTTTAAATAGAAATATAAAATTTAATTAATTACTCCATTAAACAATATTGACCTGGTATATATGGGTTATTAAGTTTGAAATAAATGATGGATTCATGTTGTTATATTAAATAAAATTTTTAATTAATTTCACAGAATATTCGAGACTATGAATCATGTATGGATATTTTATACAAAAAATGAAATGCATTAAATTTTATAGGTTGTATAATTTTCATGTGTATCATATATAATTAAATTTTTAATACATGCTTTGAAATTTTCAACATTCTATTTAAGAAACATTTCATACGAGTAAGATGTTTATAATTAAAACTATACATAATTGTTCAGATATGTAATCATTTATTTACTTCCAAGTACAATGTTGTGTACTATTTTATTGAGTATTAAATAAAAATAAAGTATTTATTTTTTAAAAAAATTACATTAGATTTTTTATTTAAATTTAAGTTCATGGAATAATATAAAATTTATTAATTTCTTAATAATGTTATTATTTTAATTAATTCTTGTGTATTTATCATATTAAATAATGAATTTAAATGAATTAAAGTATGTTGTTTTAAATAAATAATTGTTTCATGTGTATGGAAGATCGTTTTCTTGATTTGACTTGTGTATATTTTGTTTTAATTAAATTCATTTAATTTAATGTTTTTGAAATTAATTTTTATTAAATTATTGTTGAGATCCTGAAAGTCATGCATCTCAATTTTATTTTGTAGGAAATGTGTTCCTATAGTTATTCTACATAATTCCTCTAATCCAATCATTTGGTTCCCCTCTCCTGTGTGTGAATTATAAATCATATGTAATAATAGGAGTTTTAGAATGAGTAGAGAATTGGTTATAGATGGATACAGGGTAGGGGTGTATCTAGATAGAATCGAGGTGAAACTAACATGGCAGATACATAGGAGTATGAGTGCGATGTTACAGTTCAAACCAAGAACAGTTTAAAGATTATATCCATATAGTCATTGGTATATTTACTTTCCATTAAATAAATCATTAATTACATAAATATATTCAATATTCTATTTATTTATTTTAATTCTATCATTATAAAGTTCAGTTGATTTTCTCTTTTCAATCATTCAAGGGTTTTGTGGTCTGGTAATGTGTACAGTGGTACTTGTATTGAATCTTCTATGATGGTATTTTTTTTTATTGTCATTTGTTTTTGGGATTTTTCTTTTTAATGGGTTCGGGTTTTTTTGGGAAAATAAAATTAAATGATTAGTTATTGTATATTAATTTAAATTTTTAATAATAATTTTTGGTGAGTTTATTAATTGGTATTTAAGCTTATCATATCAGTGAGTTTTTCATGATATTTCATTAAATTAACAGAAACTTTACAAGACGAATTTGATCGGAATTCCCAAGGGTTGAGGCTTTATTCCAAGCCTTAATATAACATAGCATTCTAATATCAATGAAAAAAAATTTATTGTAGTGTATTTATTGTTCTAATAGTCCATATAATGCACATTTTTAACAAAACATCTCATTAATACATGACATTTTAGGTTCAATACACAAAATGTTAACCTAATGATTTTTTAACAAGAAAAATATCTCAATCACATAATATCACCAAATTATGACTCACACCAATGGTAGATTTTCAATGAAATTGAGATGGATTGTAATTTGGTAATATGTCTTTGTGATGATTAATTATAAATAGAACGAAAATAATGGGATAAGAAAACATATTTTGCGTCAAACACACACACGAACAATGATTTGAATTAAACACAGACCTTTGATTGAGAGGTAAATCAAAAAAAGGGTTGTGGTTTCAACTTGATTTAAACTATTTTATGACCATTGATATTTATTAATTGAGTTTTTATGATTAAAATAGATTATGAAGAATACAAATTCATTAAAATTTAAACACAATTGAAAATAACCAAAGCTATTATAAATGAATGGAATGAAAAAGAAAATGAAAACTATGAGAGGTGGAAGGGTCTCTCAAGTGAAAAAATTAGTTTGTAAGGACCTCCTAACACATTGGAATGTCTCTTGTCAAGCAAATTTATTATCCACTATTCTTAAATCCCATCCCTTTTCATGGAGAATAGGGGGTTGTATTTATAACCCAAGGATGTTGACTGTTTTCATTTCAAAACAAACCCTCCACATGGTTTGAAGATTTGACCATTCATATAGCAGAATATTGAGATATGAAATTTGTAAAATTTTTATATGTGAATGTTTTTTATATAATATTAAAATTTGACAGCCATTTTATTTTTTATCCAATGTTATGACTATTTTACTAATAAATTTCATCTATCAATTTTTTTTTGAATGCTTACCCAATCAACATTTGAATTCATTTTAGGCCATGAATATGCCTTCAAATTTGAACTATTTATTCTACAACGTTGGATTCCAATATCCTTTATTTCACACTACAAAATATCATCTCGAATTGATGTCTAGATCATGAGATGAGTCAATAATTTGGTGATGCTTTTAAATTCTAGATATAATAGTGTGTTAGAATGAAAATTATATGTTGGGAATATTTTTGCTGGAGTTAGGACTTAGAATTTTAATTAATGATTGTTTTAGGTAATAAAAAATATATTATGAAGTTCTATAAAATTTGAGATTCTAGATTTATCATAGGCATTCAGTCATCAAGGATGTTACATTTTCTTCATTGATTCTTTGGGCCTTCTTGTGTGGACCATAAGATCCTACAAATAGAAAAATTGGTTAACTCTTACTTCTAATGATATGTTGTAAATTGAATAAGGAACCATACAAAATAATAATCACAAAATTTGGATTAGTAGGATGATATTGATGGTTAAACATAAAAATGACTAGAATATAGATTAATTCGAATAAGGATAATAAATTAAATTTTAGTTTAAAACAAGAACATTTCACACAAATTATGAAAATTTCATAGATAATGATTAAAGGTATTAAATAAAATGTTATTAATAAATTAATAAAATTAACTCCCCCACACTTATTCATGTCAAGGTCCTCATGTACAAAAATTATAAAAACATAACTAAATCATTTTCACTCGCTAACAAATATAAATATTTCATTCTCAACAATCTGTGGGGTCTAGAATAGATCCCTATTCTATAATGAATTCCAACAAAAATTATTACTGAAAAAATATTCCAAAAACAATTCATATTTTATGGTAAAAATTAGAAAAGAAATATATAGAAACTTATTACTTACTTGTCTCAAAGATTATAAAAATTTATTTATATAGGTTCATTCTTCACCAACCAAGAGTGAAAATATTATATATTGAAAGAGATATCAGGTTTCATTATCTATCCTAATGTTCACAAGAATCATGTGGACTATTTTAGGGGGTTTCAATGGTTATGGTATGGTAGGAATATAGTGTCCAAAAGTGTGGAAAAGATGTGTAAAACACTAACATGGAAAAACCAATGCACAATTTTTTTAAATGAATCATGGAAGGAAATGGAAAACCATATTTACAAGGGTAAGATTGTGTGAATAAATACACAAAATAGGAGGAAAATTTGAAGGGGATAAATGTATGGAATATTTAAAAACACAAAATTTCTTCCAATTAAATAAGTTTTCTTTTTTTATTTGTTTCTTGTTTTCCATTTTTTTTGATTGTCAAATTTGAAACAGATAGCCCAATCAACTCCCAACCCATGTTTGATTTCATAAAGACACTAATTTTAATAATTATAATAATATCAAAGGTTGAGGAAGATTGATTTTTTACCTTCCCAAGAAACAACCATTTTTTTATTTTTTTCAATTTTTTAAAACATTTCAATATTGGATTAGATTTTTGTTTATGTAATTTTTTACTTGTTATTTAAATGTGTGCAAATAAAATTTAAAATAAAATAATATAAAATTTTTATGTATTGGGAATACCTAATGTAACTCTTCCTCAACCTTTAATCATGTTATAACTATTAATATTAATGTCATGAAGAGATCCAAAAAGGGTTGGAAAATGAGTGTGATAACTTTTTCATGTTTAACTTACAAAAAAATTCCAAAAAAACACTTATGTCATTTTGAAAATTTTTTTGTTTTTTTAATATTTTATATTTTCATACCCTTCAAATTTTCTTCTTCTTTTGTGAATTTTTGACACAATCATGATCTTGAAAATATCAATTTCTATTTTATTTTCATGATTTATTTAAAAAAATGGTGCATTGTTATAACCATATAGGTTTTTTACCCCTCTTTTCCACTATTTTGGATACAATATTCTAATTTTCACATAGCCCATGAAAAACACCTGAAAATATATCTTGATTCTTTTTCACAATAGGATAGGGAATGGAAGTTTAGAGCATTTTTGGACTCTAAGATTTTGACTATTGGTATGTTAATGTCTAAAACTCCTTAAATAAATATTTATCAACTTTAGTAGAGTAAGTTATAATTGTTTTCATTTTCCATTTGTAAATTTTAGCATGAAAATTGAATTATTTTTGGATCATTATTTCTGTAAAAAATTGGGGATATTTACTATGGATGAGTGAACTATTCTAGACCCCCTGATTGGTGAAAATAATATTTTTATTTGTTTTGGGGAGTGAAAACGATTTATTAATGTTTTATATTTTTTGTACACGAGGACATGAATCCGACTATGTGTGGGGACTTGATGTTATTCCATTATTAATAACGTTTTTTTACTCCCTTACTAACTTTATATAAAAAAGTGCATAATTAGTGTGAAATATTCATGTTTTAATATTAAATACAATTTTTGAGCATAATTTTAATTAAAATTCATTCAATTTAGTAAAATGTTTAAATCATATCTCTCATAATAATTATCCTAATTGTGTGACTCTTTTTTTAGTTTTAATTATTAAATTTGCAACATATCATTAGAAAACATATTTGGCCATTTCAAAAATTTAATGGGTCATATGGTCTACACAAGAAGGTCTTTCAAATATAGGAAGAAACTGGGACATCCATAATGATTGAATTTCTAGGATTAATATAGGATCCTTATTTTAAATAAACCCAATTATATGTTCTTTATTACCCCAAATAATCCTAGATAAACATTTGAATTCCCAACTCAAACAAAAAAGGGCACAACATATGATTTTAAATAATGTCAAATATTTTGTCCAGAATTTATAAGCATTACACAATTATTTCCTTTATCTTCATCTAGACATAAATTCAAAATAATATTTTTCCTTGTGAAATCCAGGATATAGTCTGATCACTTTATAATATAAACTGTTTTAATTTGAATCCATATTCCTGGCATAAAATGCATTAACATGTAGACCAAAGATATATTTGACACAAAAATAGATAGACAAATTTTTTTAGTAAAATATCCATAACATTAGTTACAAAATGAAAATGAATGTTAAATTTTAAGAGTAGATATTTAAAATTACTATATAAAAGTTTTAATAAGAATATATCTCAATATTATGTTTTCTTAATGTTCAAATCATCGATCTAGTTGTAGGGTTAGTTTTGGAATGCAAAAATTCTACCTCTTGAAGCTATAAATAAATTATCCTCTTCTCCTTGCGAAGGGTTGGAATTTTAAAATAGTGAAGGATACATTTTCCCAAAAAAAAATCGATGGAAATTTCCTGGGAGTACCAACCAAAACCAATTTTTTTTACTTTAGATACTCATCATCCTCTCTTCATTTTCATGTTCTTTTTCATTCCTTTCATTTGTGATCGAGTAATATGTTTTCAAATTTGTTTTGATTTTAATGAGTGTTTCTTATTAATATATTATTTTAATCATACTAAATATTTTATTAAATATTTATGGTCTTATAATCGTTTAAATTAAGTTGATACACATTATATTCTTCCACATTCTCATTCAATCAAAATTCAATGTTTAATTATATTCATTGTTAGTGTGTTTCTTCATTGTAAAAATAGTTTAATATTCTATTCCTTTCATTGTAATTTAAACAATTCAACATAAAAACATATTATTAGATTACTAACCATCATAGTGGCTGAGTATATTAACCATAGGGGTGAGTAGTAATTTGGGGAAATTAATTCATTGAGATCTTTTGCTCGATGAATATTCTTTAGGATAATATTTTGTACTTTTAACATTAACTTTCATTGATTAATGAAATTTGTTGTTTAACATGTCGATTAAATGGATTATAAGGACCATAAATACACTATAATAAAAAATATTTTAACGATATTAAACCCATTAGTTATGTTAAGGCTTGTAATAAGGCCTCAACTGTTGGTAATCCCGATCAAATTCATCTTGTGAAGTGGGTGTTAATTTAATTTAATAAAAATCAATGCTAAAGGATATCATAAGATCAGAACCAAATAATAAAACCCCCCTAATTTTTATCAAATTTTTAAATCAATCTATGTTAATCATTCCTTTCATTTTGGATCTGCAAACAACCCCCCCCCCCCCTCATTAAAAATAAAAATCACAATAACAATTCACTATAAGAAAAAGTACCTTCACCAAGGATTCAACCTCGGTGACTCTATACACATTTTAATAGAACCCAACCCATGAACTTTTGATAGTAAACAATCATCCACAAATCAAATGATTGGGTGATTCCTCAATATGGATCTGATGCATGCAAAGAGAAGGTTTGATTCCTATTATTCTATCTAGGTTCCTACATAAGGCCTTTTTGTTTTCATCTAACACCAGAAAAATTTTGGAATCCTCTATTTTAGTAAGTGTGGTAGAGAAAATGACAAGATAAGATTTATCATGAAAATGGTATTCATATTTATGGTCTGTATGAATAGGATTCAGATAAGTCACATCTTTCATTTGTTGTCTAGATAACTATAGAATAGGGGAATGGATTTTATTTGGTTTTGGTTCATTTTCCTCAATATTGACTATAGTGGAACACTAGAGATTACACTTGATATGGGATTTAAGAGAGTTTTCATGATCCTCTAGATTTATGGATATATCAATGAATGGTCAACATCAACTTACCCTTATATGGTATGGTTAATCATGGTGATAATCTCACAATCTCTACTCTCATTATAACATGATTAACATGATGGAATGGTGTTCAATTGACTCTTGAATGTTTTCTTTGAATCATATACTATGAAAGATGAGTGGACCTAAAAATTTTAACACATTTCTTGAATAATATTTAACATTACTAGTCGGTCATTTAAATGCATGTATAGAATGATCTCATGGACATCAATCTTAGTTATAGCTGTAAGAAAGAATGGTATTCCTAGATTTATAGGATATAGAGAAAAGGTCATATAGCCTTCAAGAGAGTTTTCACGATCATATAGATTGATGGATTATATAAATGAAAGGTAAAAATCAACTTACCCATTTATTACATGGATAATCATGGTGGAAATTTCACATGCTCTACTCCCAATATAATATTAGTAACATGATGGAATGGGGTTCAATTGACTCTTGGATATTTCCATAGAAGCATAGACTGAGAAATATGAGTGGTCTTCAAATTTGTGTAACATGGCCTGAATAATATAGATCCTTACTAGTTGATTATTGAATCCCTTGTATAGGATGATCTCATGGACATTAAACTTAGTTCTCGAAGTAAGAAGGAATGGTCTTCCAAGAATTATAGGATTTTGATAAGAGCTCATCTGGCCTTTTATGTCAACAACATAGAAATCAAAAGGGAAGATAATATCATTAAATCAGACAAGGAATTCCTCAATTATTCCCTTAGTACTGGTTGTTCTTCAATTAGCCAACTAGATAAAAACACCCATTTGGTGAAATATACCTAGACAAACGTTGGAGATATGGATTTGGGAATGACATTAATTGAGGATCCTATGTCTATGAGTGAATCATCGATGTTGGAAGTCCCTACATTGAATGTAATAGTAACTTTCTCTAGGTCATTGTACTTCATGGGTCAATAATTCTCGACTAAAACATTTTCAATGGTCCTAAGATTCTTCTATAGGGGTGCACAAATCCTTATTAAATATTGAATACATAGGGATTTATTTCATGGAATCTATTATAGTAATTTTGACTTCAGAATGTCTTATCTTGTCGAGAACGTCAGAAGCAGGTTCAGCGAACATCCATGTCTTATATATGTCTTGAGTAAAAATAATGTATTTATTTATAGGAATTGAAGAAGGTGATAGAGTGGATTTTGGTTCTTTTTCTAGATTTTTGATCTTTTCAATTTCAAGATAAACATTTTAATTGAGGATCCATAGCATGTTATGGAAAAAAATCCATTTTATAAGTGAAATTTCACTTAAATTACCCATTGATATGGGAAATAATTGATCTAGGAGTTGGGAATAATTTGATGGTTGCTGATGGAACTGATGGATATAAAGATTGACCAATTTAGGTTTGAAAATCTTTAATTCCAGAATGGTTGAAGAAGGAATGATCTTCCACATCACTTTCTCTTAGTTTCTTGGAAGAGGAGGCATGTATCATGTTAGGATTACCTTGATTGTTGTTCTTGCTAAGGATCTTATATTGGGATGGGAATTCGGAAGGCTCATTAGCATAATGGTATCTAAGATGGGAAAATGTGGATTGGTCCTCTCAGGTTTAAGAATAAAAGTGTAAGGTTTCTGGAAGTTACCATCATTGTGAACATACTGTAATTAGTATGGATTTTTAGGAGGGAACTAGGTGGGGTGAAAAGTTAGATTACCATACCTCAAGCCTAGGTTCAAGGAGGAAGAAGAGGGCCCAGTGTGGGATTGGTTGAAGTTTCTATTGAACTAACCTGGTTGTTGATGGTTGGTATTCCTCAAAGATTAAGCTACATTGAGCTCCATTTTACTAGATGAACCATTTGGATCTTCTTAATGATATGTTCATTTGTAATTTGGATGAGATAGTGGGATAATGATTCCAAAATTCTTTATCAGTCCTTAGAATATATATTGTTTACAAGATGAGGTTCATGATATGGAATCCACTGCTAGTTTTCTCACAAGACCTGTAAGTTCACTAATCATCTTTGTCAAATTTTTGGTCCATATGGATTGATTATCTGTGAATTGATTGACATTATCATGTCCTAGAGTGTGGAATTGTTTCATGCTTGTATCCATGTTGTTTATATGATCTCGTGAAACTGCAGGTGTTTTTTCAAAAACAACAACGCCAATTATAGCATCAATGAGTGTTTAATCCATTACCAATAACCCCTCATAGAATTATTTGATCAATATTAGGATAGGTATTGGATGTTGTCGACAAGTTTCCAAAGTCTCTTTGAACAAATTCTAGTACTCCTAGAGTGATCCATTAGGTAATTGATGGATATCCCTTATTTTTATTCGGATAGAGGCAGTACGAAAATCAGGAATGAATTTTTCTATGAAGAGTCGTTTCATTTCATTCTATGTGGTTATGGAACTAGGAGGGAGGTAGTAGATACATTATGTGGTGTATTTGTCTAGGGATAAGGGGAATTATTTATGTTTGATTGGTTCATCAAACACCCCTTAAGAATTTATGGTAGAGCACACCACTTTGAAGTCATTAAGATGAATAAGAGTATCATAACTAGCTAGACCATGGAAATGAGGTACAAGATTTATGAAACATAGTTTAATTTATAAATCAGCCTCAATATTTTGATATTGAATACGAAGTGGTTGGTAACTCATTTTAGGTATAGAAAGTTCTTTATGGTTTGGTTCCCTATTATTGGCCATATCTTGTTTAATTGGTTTGGAAATGATTGGATCTGGAATAATTCTATTATCCAAAATGTGCCTCTTAAGTTGGTGAAGATTTTTCTATATTTTAGTGTCAAATAGATTTGAGGTATTTTTGGGAGGGTATGTGACATTCAGAGAGAATTTGGAAGGATGAGGATGGTGGGTTTTTCTCTGTAGTTTTTTTTCAGATTTTTTTGTTTACTTTTTTAATATTTATATTTATAAATAAAAAATGTTTCGAATTATCCATAATGGAATTTGATTAATAATGAAAAAATATGATCCTTGTGCCTATAACTGTTTTATTGGGAGTGTGACCATTTTATTAATTGTTTATGTTTATGAAATACTACTTAATTGAAATGATATAGAATACTTATATTATTTTAATAATTGGTAAAATACATGATTCTCCATTTGGTATTTAGGATAATTATAATATATTATTGGGATCAAGATCTATTATGATAAATCAAAGAGACTACATGTCCTAATTCATGGTACATTTATTGAAAAGATACTGATGCCATTCTGTAAGCATTAAACTAATAGGGTATTATTTCCTGTGTCACATGGAATTTATCTTTATAGGAAATTTTTTCCTCAGACATGTGAGTAATTAAAACTGATATCAGGTATATCATAGACTTCATTGATTTGGTAATTCATGTATTTTATGTTCTAGATTAGGCTAGATATTTCATTTTCCTTAAATGTGGTAGGAATATATCAGGCTGAACCATATGAATTCCATTAGTTTGATGTCAAAATTATCCTTAAGTATTATAGTTGTACTAAAGATGTGTTTCTAGTATATGGAGGATATAAGGAAATAGTCATCAGAGGATATGCATATACATGTTTCCAAATAGATAAAGATGATCTAAAATTATAGATAGGATATATCTTTACTCTTAATAGAGGTCTTGGGACCTAAAAGAGCTTAAAAAATTCATTGGTGATATATTATTTTGTAGATTCCATGTATATTGAGGCCTCTAATGTAGCTAAATAACATTTTGGATGCACAAATTTATCTAATTGCTTGAAATGGTGAATATAAGTAAATACCGTATCATACACAATTGTGATGAAACCATAGTGTTCTCTATAAAAAAATATCCAAGGGAACATCAAGGGAAAAATCATATACATTAGAAGAATCAACTTTAAGATATTTTTTTATATAAGTGAAGTGAAAGTGAGAAGAGTCTCTACAGAAGTCAATGTGGAATACCCCTTGACTAAATACATAACTATTTATAAACATTATCTTCATGTGAGGTTAATCAGACTGAAACACCATGGTTGTTTGATCTATTCCAAATGCGAGTTTATTGGATTTGGTGTTCCAGAATGATTGATTTGTAGATTTTATTACATATATATTTTTAAAAGTGATTAATAATTTAGATATCTTAATACATATCATTCATATTTCATCCTTACATTACTTTTATAAGGTCCTAGAGTTTTTGTTTCATTCAAATTGTATAGTAATTCCTCACTGTGATTGGAACCTTATCCAAATGAAATTCTATGATAGGATACATAGAATGTTGACTGTCTGTTGTGATTACTCATAAGAACACGATACTTATTCTCCTGAATTTTTAACTTGGTAATCTTGAAGATAGTTTTTTTTCATAATAGGCATTCTAGTAGTAATTCTACATGATTATGTTTCATTGGATATTCATTTCTGTAAAAATGTATAATGGTCCTTAAAATTAATGATTATAATTAATGCTTTTCATGAATTACACACATATATTACTCGGCATAGCTCATGATGAAATTTGTTCATGTAAAAGTTGGGTGTGTTTGGTTCTTTATGAATGACATGTTATTGAATAATAAGTACACTAATATTTCCATTCATGTTAATGGATGTTCATATCTCATCCATTTTTTTGAAAAATAATTATAGTATTAAATTTCCTCACCAGTTGTAAAGAATAATTTATTTTAAATAGTCAATGAAAGATGTATCAAGAATATAGTTTAATGAAACATGTGTGTAACTTTTTTATGAGATATTCTGATAAGGGATTATATTTCATCGTTATTTCTTGTGTGTGGCATTTGATATTTTGAAATTAACTTATTTATCATTGGTTCCTTGACTGGTTTCTAATAGAAATCATGGAATCCCGAAAAACCACATATTTCCAATGAGAAAAAATCCAAGTGGTTCAAAGGATAAGTGTTTCCAGTGATCTCAAATAAATAATATTTGAATTTAATTATTATAATAAACAATATTCTCATGACAGAGGAATAATTTTATTTATTATTTATTGATCAAAAATCATTATTTTTTTAAATATTTAAAAAATATTTATTTCCAAAACTGGTAATAAAATATTTATTTTCTGAATACATATTTAATTTGATATTTATTTAGGTTTTTTTAAATACCAAAGAGGATGAGTGGACCATGATCGTGTATGGTGATAAATATTCTTTTATAGCTATTAAATTAATATTTATCAATGTGCCAATTAGGATTGCATGTGAAATAAATAAATGTTAATAATTTTAGTACAATGAATGAGGTTACATTGTCATTTGACATTTTATTAATGGTGCCAACAAAATTAGTTAATACTAAAATTCTAGCCCGAGGTCAATAAATAGACAACTTATATTTTCTAATAGGTTCAAATTGAGATTCATTATATACAATGGATTTCTCTATATAATTCCCCTATTCACACTCATATCCACCAAGGATTGAGTAGATAAAAATAACTTCATCAAAATTGAAGAAAGAAGAATATGTATAGAAAAACAACTCAAGATGATTAATTGACCACACTAACACCTGATGCTTTATCAATGTCATTTAGAGATCAAATGAGCATGTTCGGATCACCACTAGAGGTAGTCTACATTTTTATTCCATATGAACAATGAAAAATTTCCTAAAATGGTTCTAGGAAATCAAAATCTATTATAAATAAATATCTTAATAGTGTGGGAATATTTATTCACAATTAAGTTAATTAATTTGAAATTTAATGTGAAAAATGTATCCCCTTGGTCCCAGCGACCTTCTTGTCTATATTCAATTCGAAAATTTTATTTGGTCATGATGTTAAAATATTGTAAACTATAAAAATGATATATTAAATCTAACATATTATAAATTGAGATCATCCCCAATAATCACTTTCACTAATCCTAGAACATAAGTTTAGGTGTTAGTAAGAGATAATATATTTGTCATGGAGGTCAAAATTTTTCAAATTCACACTAGCTTAGGTGTGATCCAGGTCCATCACACATGTGAAGTGGCCATGTTTACTTCTCATCAAGATCTATGTATATTTCGTATATCCCTTAGTGATTTTTTATAAGATTCATCAAGTTGAATTCCATGATTTAAGGATATTCTTACAAGTGCACATGCACCTAGAAAAGGGTATTAAATATGATACATATGATACATCAAGGTAGAAATAGTGGTTTTAAGGTATTATGTGAAGTGTAAAGGTAAAAAATAGGCTATTTAAGGGTATATCTCACATTCCTCACGTTTTTTCAATACATGGGTTAGATTTAGAAGCTATTTATCGATATAACTGAGCACTCACCAGGTACATAATGGTACCGCTAAATATCCCAAATAGGGCAAGCTCGACCTAAAATTAAAATAAAACATCACTCATATAGCCTATCTGGAACGGTTAAGAGATATACTGAGTTACAACATGAATATAATTTATTTTAATATCAATTTAGAGATCATGGAATGAATTAAAACTTAGAGTAATATTCTAAAGGAACCCCAGATGAATCCATTGTGACCCTCTTGTTATTCATCCCATGGAAATAAAAGGACTTAAGAACTAAATTTTGGGAGTAATATAAATGTATGGAAATTATTGGAGGAGGAAGAGGATAATAGTTAAACACATGTGGGAGATGAATATATTGAGCTGAGGGATAATACCTAGGCCAATTCTATATGAACAAGACTGTTCAATGAGAAAGGGGGATGTTATTGTGACTCTTTATGTGAGATGATATACTGCTTCCGTTATTTTCCATTCTTTTCATGTAGTTTCTTCAATGATTGTGTGTTGTGAAATTTGCGGTTGATCCATAAAGATTCTCATAATTCCTTGTTACTTGAATTTTCTCATTGATATGAATCACTTTCTCATGTTTCTTTGTAATTTTTTTACTGATTTATCATTTAAAATATTATACTAATATTTTTTTTCAAAGTTATTCTTTTCCCATTCTCATATTTTTTCACAAAGGACACTTAGTTTTACTTCACGACCTATGATGGTTATTAGTGGCCTGATCTAAGATATATTAGATATATTTTATCACTAGGATAAGAATGATTTGGGATGTTGTATTTATTGTATTTCATTATTCAAGTTGAAATAACAAGGTGAGGTTGGTATATGAGATCTAATTTATTAAAGTTAAAGTATGAGAAAATGGTTTAAATTATAGGATAATTTATATTTACAACATTGAGTTTAAAATTTGTGCAAAAAATAATATACTTTTTGAATTCTAGAAACATGGTCATCACTATTTTTCACGCATATGACGCTCATAATAAAAGCGAAAAACACCCATAACCCCATACTCTATAGAGAAAGCCTATTTCCAAATACTAATATATTAAATTAGATTCATATATTATTTTTATGATCTCTGTGATGGGATCCTAATCAACATGGAGTAGTTTTTGGGGAGTCCAGTGTGTGCTTAAGTGTTGTAATTCTCCATTTGAAATGATTTGGATATATGACTCGGTCCAGTTCAAATCATCTTATTGTTATTGATTCAGTGGATGAAACAAAATATCATCAAAGAATTATGAAATTTAAAATCTCTAAGGAAGCTGAGAGATAGTTTTTCAATATTTCATTAATTGAATATACATTCTCTTATTATTCATCAACTAAATTTACCCTAGTAAGTGAATGTATGGAGGATAATTTATCTTCACTAGATATGAACTTTTGATATCATTATATGCCTAATTTTGATAATAATAATTTGATGTTACAATTGAATAACCTATAATATTTTGATCTTATAACTACAATTATTCCTTTATTATATAAATTTCATAGTTTATCATGGGTGGATCCAAACAATAATTTGATGCAATTTGGGAATTTTTTCAATAGCTTCAGGCATAAAGGAGCCACTATAACTCAAATTAGATAATATTTCATTCATATATTTTCATACGGATAATACATGGATTGATTTTATATCTTAAATATAGGATAGGTCATTAGTTGGTATGAACATCAAAAGGACGTCCTACAAAAAATATTTTTTCCTTGAACTATAACCACTTGAGAAAATAGATATATATAATCCAAAAAGTAAATGGAGAAATTCTCTATGAGTTTTTAAATAGACTTAAGTCAATGAAAACATCATACCCACACCATCCTTTAATAGATCACTATTTACTAATATTATTTTACAAAGGGCTTATAGAAAATAACTAGAACATACTAGATACTTCTTCTTTTGGAACCCCAATTGGAATTTAATATGTTAAATGGAGAAAGTGATAGAAATTATATCTCAATAATCTCAAAAATTTGGTAAAAGATCCAAAATTATAGGATTACATTAGGTAAAAAGTTCTAAATCAACGTTACATAAAAATTATATGGGAAACAATCCTTTTCTGAGTTAGTAATCATTAAACAAGGTTTAAGAACCATACATATCCACAACCCCAATAGTGTATTGACTTTTCCACTATGTATAACAATACATTGAAGGATTTCCTAAAGTGAAATATAGTTATGATGTAATTTCAATGAGGTAATACTAGCAGTAACTGACTTGCACTAAAATATATAATAATATCCCACATGTTAGTTTGAATCTTACTTCCTTAAAGGCCATATTTCAAGTAGTATTATCAATATCATTTCCATTCCTCACACATTAAAATTAATACATATAAACCTTATAAAATATATAAATATGGTAAATCTAAAAAATACTCCGTAGAGGACATACTGAAATATCTTAAGGATTATGACACCAGTCAATAATCCACCCTTACCACTCATGGTTTAGTGTTAAGGGAGATAAATTGATAGTTTGACCATATCATATCTACCCTCAATGACTTGATGAACTATGTTTTGGGTACAATCACCACAAACTAAATTTTTAACCAAAAGAGCAATGTTATTTCTATTACTCTAAGAGTTTTTAATTATTTGAAGAGAAACGAGTACTAATAACTAAAAATTAGAACTGGAAGTTGATGGTTTAAAATAATAATGAATCTACCCCTATGAATTAACCCAAATAGAAATTCATTATAAAACATATAAAATGAATAAAGATAAATGTGAAGCTAATATAGTGGACATAAAACAACAATAACCTCCATTATCTTCAATAATAAAACCACTTAAGAAAACCAATGAATAAAAATTACACCAAGAGGCCTTGGGGAAATTAAAAAAGAGTAGATACCAACATCCATTTATATAATTCCATACATAAAATCCCAATTTTAGTATGGTTTCTCAAGGATACATTAACCAAGTAGCTAAAACATCTAGGATAAAAAATGTTCAGTTTAGTTAGAAATTTTTTTACTTCTTCATCCTCACAATTGCCTATAAAATGTCACGATATTGGTGTATTAAATATCCCTTGAACAATATTAGAACTTAATTTTACAATTTACATATGTTTTTTAAGATCAAGAAATAATTTCATGGCATAATTAGTTTACTCTTAACAACATTTAGAAGAACATAATCCAAAAAATGTGCTTGAATAATATCCCATCCACACCATTACCTTCCTAGTTGGAGTAATTTATTCTCATAAGAGGGAAAGGATTCTTTCCCCATACTAAATTTTATATTATGAAAAAGGGAGAAGAATATTTAAATCACATTAAACTATCATTCAATTCAGTTCATTTCATAAAATTGAAAAAAAACAAAAAAAATATGAATAGTGGAAAACATTCTATGGATTTTTAGTGGGAGGTAGTGAGATTTATAATTTTCAATTCAAAAAAATTTCTCCTTGATGAGAGATATTTATTTACAAATTTTTTTTATGAAATAACATTTTTATATAAGAATGAAATTGAATTATTTTCTATGAAATCACTCAAATATTGGGAATCACTTGATTTTTTTGATTATGTTTTATTTTAAAATGAATAAATTCTTAACACAATTATATTTAATGAAAAATTTCAGAAGATAAAATAAAGTTATTTTCATTATTTACTCAAATATATCACTAAAATTTCTACCATACATGTGTAGGTGGAATGTATAGATCAACCTAAGATGAAAACATCATTAGAGTTTCCCTGGAATTAGAACTACATACACTACCCTCACACCTAAAATATTACTTTCTTAAGTAAAATAGGAAACTATCAGACATAATTTAAAAAATGTAAACCCCAATGAATTTTACCAGCTACTAATTTTTTTAAACAAATATTAGGGAAATATGTTATTCATGATGATACATCATAGGGATTAGACCTATATCTTGTTTAAACTGGATTTTTTCTAGAACCTAGGTTTGAACTGGTTGGGAATCCCCAAAAAAGGCTCAACCTAGTCCTTATAGATGTTATAAAAAAATATGTAGATAAACTTTTAGTATTTGGAATCATATACCCCATGTCTATCACATCCCAAACTATCTAGGCCATGCTCAGGATGGAATCATGCCAAAACTGACAACCCAATCCCTACTACAATTGTTTAGTGGTCAGTGACTAGCACTAAGTAAGAATACCACATATACAGGAGACATTATTTTAATATACATAAACACACACATGTATCTACATACATACTAGAGTAATGGAAAAATTAAATATATGAAACAAATAAATGCATGAAAAACTATAATATCCCACAAATAAGCATGAAACTAAAAATTCAATGTAAAGAAGAAAAATACATGACTAACAATAGTAATTAGGTCCAACACTGCAACAAATGGGAAAGAGATCGTAATAGAAAAGCATTAGTCTCTAAATTATATCACTACCTCAACCGCAAAGATCTACTAAGAACAACTTTTATGAGATACAACTAGATCCTAATTAAATAAACTATCATTTTCATAATATATTACATGTGTAGGAAAATAAACTACTAGAAAAATTACCTTTTGACACAAATCTAGAGCCATGGTCTAATAGGATTGTGGCTATAGGTTAATAAATTTCCATGGTTATTTATAACCAATGTATTTAGATGATAAATACTCATAGAGATCATCCCCCATGGAAATAATATTCCCTCATTTTTTATCCTCGCTCACAGCTTTCTTCTCTCACTCACCCAATCACTCTATAAACCCTACTCCTCTTCCTCGCGGATTTTCTCTGATCGTTACCTGGATGACTTTTACCTCCTCTATTTTTATCACGGATTCTCCTTTTTGGTTACTCCATTTGTGGTATGGCTTCTCCATTTGGGGTTCCTCTATTCACAGTTCCTCTATTTTCAGTGAAACTTATCCATTTGCATAGACTCCAATCATGGTTCCACCATCCCTCATCAGCTTCTCCATTCATGGTTACTCCATCAATAGTGTGTTACTCCCTTCCTTAATAACCTTCTACATGTGTTTGTAATCCATTCAGTGCTTTATCCGAAGCATTCCTCTACTCCTATGTACCCTTCTTCGGGATTTCATCCTCTATTTGGTGCTTTGGCCGAACCATTTTTCTACTTTGAATATTGCTAAACTGTTTTGTGGCTAGTTTGATTTTCTTTTCTCATTGGTGGAGTTTGAATTATTAATTATATAAATTTTTATCTATTATGACTATAATTTGATTTTATATGTCATTCAATAGTATTCATGGTTTATATTTCATTCTCGTAATTAATATGATATCTATTTATTATTCTGGAATTATTATGTTTCTAATGATTTGTGTTCAAAATTTGTTTTTGTTCACATCTAGGGAAACAAAACTACTTTCATATGTAATAGAAATTGTATTTATAAAATTTAAAGAATTCAGAAAGATTATATTTCAGACATAAATTAAAAAATTTAGGATTTTTGAAATGTAATGAGCCTTACGTACCTAATTATTACATTTTTATATGAACTATATTCATATTTGACCATTTTATATTAAGGTATTACCTGTACATAGAATATATTAAATCTTACAGATTGATGGTTTATTTTTATGTATGACGTGAGAAGAGAATTTTGCCTTTATTTAATAAGAAATCGTATTTACATATTAATGAAAATTAATTTTACATGTTCTATTTTTTACTCTAAAATAATACATGGATTTCAGATATTACTTTTATATGTTAACACTTTCTATGGAAACTACTCTTATTTAATTATTGGAAGTCCTGATTTAAATATAATATAATATAAAAAAATTCAATTCATGATATCCAAACAATGAATATTGAATCTAGGTTAGGAAAATAATTTTCTAGGCGATTAGGAAACAAAAATATGTCCATGTTGTGATTATAGAAACCTTCAAGAGATATTGAAATATATTGCATCATGAGAATATCATGAATCCAAGGAGGATTTTTATCAGTGCAAGGAATATTATTTATCTTTACTTATTATTTCTTATCTATCAGATGTTAAGATTGAAAAACTATTTTATAGAATTAAAAATTAATATATTGAGTTATTTTGAAGGCAATGTTTCACCTGATTACAATAATTAGATAATTTTTTAAATGTTGATAATTATGGAAGATTTGAATGATGATATAGGTGATAATTATTATAGATATTATCATTCATGACCAACTGTTGATATTTTGGAAATATTTATGAGATTGTTGTGCAATTTTTGGGGAACCATATTTTTATATTTTTATATTTTTATGTTACTATTCGAAAACATACATATATAAATTGAAACAAATTCTTTTCATAATAAAAAATTACTTCCAATGTTTGAAAGCCTTTTTTTACACTTTTATCTTACAAGAATTCCCATTCTAAATTTTCATATATCTATTGTGCGAAGGGAAAAATCTACTTATTATGCACTAGTAGTAATCATCAAAAAATTTAATTGTCTTAACTATTATATATTAAATATAATGAATTTTATTTGTGTTGTAATGTTTTATTTAGTGGTAATCGCTCAACTCACACATGGATGTGCCTCCATTAAATGGTAATTTGTTGTTTATTCTAACCAAGGAAAATATTATTTAATAGGTTATACCTTATCCATAAATAATGGTGGTGTTTGGGTAATGCCTTCAAGTGTAGAAAAGGTAGGTTCGTTTGTTTTGAATGTTGGGTATGATAACAGAAGATTATAAAGAGTTTTCATTATCTTTCAAAAGTGAGGTCTATTTAGTTTATACCATTATTTAGAGGATTTGAGAGCTGTAAATTGTATAAATGGTATCTTTTTTATTTTTACTACTACCAAAATCCTCTTATAATCTTATTATTTATTTTTTTCATACACTAATCACACAAAAAATTCATTTTTGGTTTATATTTACATTTTTTATTATTATCCTTAAAATTATTAATTTCTTATTAAAATTTTAATTGATTTCATTCACCCATCCTTTAGACCCTCAACAATCTCTATATTGGGATCTAAAATTAATATCAATGTCTATCCCTTAAATTTTTTTTCTTTATTGGTTATTTTCTTAAAATCATTCTTCGTATCATTTACATTTCTACTTTGAGTATTTAATCAGTTAGTGTGTTATTTACATTGATGATATCAATAAGAAAACGAAATCACTTAATTCATTAGAAAAAATTATTTTATATAAATTGTATTATACATTATCCACATAGGAGAATATATAATTGAACATTTTAGGTGTATTTTGATAGAGGATAATAGATTCTAGTATCTAAACTATGAAAAGATTATCACCATTTATATAGATCACAGAGATAAAATTCATATGCCTGTAATAATTTATAATGATTAAAAATTTACATAAAAACTAAACACCTAGGATCATACTTCATTGATTAATCCAAACTCAACAACTTTTTTAGATTTAGATTTTATTTATTACATTAAAAATTTATGTGTTGAAAATTGAAGAACACATGATAAATTGATTAGTAAAATTGATCAAATCATATCAAATATCATTCAAATTTTCACCATGATGTGGTGTTATACTCCCTAATTATAAATCAGTAATGTAATTCCATCCCTCAATACATTGTGGTATATTGGTTTCCTTCCACACTCTATGGTATATAATATGGTTTTTATTTTCAAAATACCTCTAAATTTCAATAAATATCTATAAAATTAATAAAAAACATCACAACTCATTGTGAATTCATCCAAACACTTTAAAAAATTGATTATTATTATCTCTTATATTCCATATAAACTATTTTTACTACAATCAACTAAAATTCATAGAACTAATGTGTGACTATTAATGATTTTTTATAATTTAAAAAATTTATCAATTCTCTAAACCACAATTTTAAGATATTTGATTAAAAAATTTTATGAGAATGATATTGTTGATTACTTATTATCTTTTGAAACAGTACATATCATGTTAAGTCATTTTCTAGATTATTTATTAAGGGTATGCTTATATACCTCAAAATGGATAGATACTCGATGTAAAATTTTGATCGGATTACTGAAGAGTTTCGTAAGGAGTTATGATATTATTTTGACTATTCATTCACTAATGATTTCAATGGAAGATTGATTCAATGCCTGTGTTCTGATTGTGTTGTTTGATCAAAGTTATCTCATGAGGAAGTGAGTTACCATATAACTTAACATAGTTTCAAAATAAAATAGCACATATAATATCATGATGGAGAACAATCTAATGTGGATAATAACATTGATTCATGTAACACCCCTTGCTTTCACGATACGCTTCTATCGAATAATACGATTGTGAGTGATGTACACAACACCGAGTTCAAGTAAACGACAACCTTTCTAACTAATCCATTTAAAAAGAGGTTTTGAAAAGTAATAAACAAATTTTTAAATTTATATATATCCCATATAATTTTAAAATTCATCTCTTTTGTTTCTTAGACATAATATATGGACAAATTCAGTTTTTCAATTAAAAGAAGTATTTTTTAAAAAATGTAGTTTTTCATCATTTTAATGTCCAACCCTTTATAATCTAATATTTTACACATTTATATATTAAATTTTATGTAATTAAATTATTTATTAGAATAGGGACATAAAAATATAGTTTGGATAATGTTTTGATTTTTTTCTGATAACTTTCATGTTATGATGACTAGTGAGAGATACACAATTTTAATTTAAAAACAAATTTTTTAATAAAAATAATCTATAGTGTTAAATTAAACATTTGAATTGATTTTATGTAAAATTAGATTATATATTTATCATTTAATCTAGTTTTTCTCATTGGATGTAATTTCACTTTGAAATTTGACATAAACACATATTAATCTTTTGATAGTTTCTACTTCTCAAAAACACACTTTCAAGTTTTGACCAAGGTATATTATTTTAAATTAATTAATACAACTTTTTGTTCTTAGTTATTTAAAATAAAAATAATTTTTTGATTCGGAATATCGAAATTATCTTCAGCTGAATTTTTAGTATTATTCTGAGAACTTTCAATTTGTGATGAATAGTAAAAAATAATGGGTTATTGTTTAAAAACTGAACTTTTAATTAAAATAATTATTTATTTTATTTAAATTAATTTTAATTCAACATATAATCATAATACCAATATAATATCAATGTAATTCATTGGATTCATTTGATAATAAAATTAAATGAATAAAATTTTATTGAATTTTTTTAACGTTTTTTACCCTCATTCTATGAACGTTAGCTAATTTTCATAAAACATAATTTTACCACTTTTGT
This sequence comes from Viscum album, assembly GCA_963277665.1. Lineage (NCBI taxonomy): Eukaryota > Viridiplantae > Streptophyta > Magnoliopsida > Santalales > Viscaceae > Viscum > Viscum album. The sequence continues at coordinate 444,671,914 of OY728157.1, read as the reverse complement.
GAATTGAAATTAAAAAATCAATGAGACATAGTTTCCATCAATATGTAAAATATGGTTTAATAAGAATAAAATAATTTTTGGTGAACAATGACTTTTGACTTTTATTTACAATGGTAAAAAGTAAATAGAGTAATTAAAGGTAAACATGATATTATAATCACCATAAAACATGTCCTAATTATATTTTATATATGTATTTCGACAAAAATCAACCTTACGATTTAAATATGATCCTCTTGGGTCCACATAGATTTGATTACGACATTTATTTTTTTTAAGAAGAGTTAAAACTGTTAAATTCAATTTTTCATAACAAAAACATTTTTAAAATGAGGTTATACATAAGATAAATTCTACTATAAATATTAATTATAATCTTTAAAAATATTTCCAACATCATGGTGCTTTATAAATAATTTTTATAGATTAAAAAATTAAATTTATTTATGACACAATGACGATGGAGAAATTACCTTCTTAATGAAAGATTAAAATAATTGGTATTATAAATATCAAAATAAATGTAAATTGATACTTATGATGCATTACATGAATTTTAAAGATTAATATTACATATTATGGTCGATTTAAGTAATTTTTTTCAAATAAATCAATCTTTTATCACTTTCACAAAAACCAAATACTAAATAGTGCCAAAATTGACATAAATGAGTTTTTAAAACAAATATTATATTATTAAATGATATAATATTACTAAAAAGATAATTTTTAGAAAAAGTAATTATTTAATGATATATATATCATTAATAAACAACTTTTGGTTATCAAGGACGTCTATTGTCTATTTATTAATAATATTGTGTGAGAATACAAGAAAACATTATAGAAGATAAACTAATAAACTAAGAGATAAATGTAAACGAAAGGTTAATATGCTGACCTAAACGTGTCTAAAATCTATTGGATGAAGGTATTTAGACCCATACCTACCTTATAATATTTTTAAATCCATCTGGATCCATTATTAACTGAAAATTATTATATAATAAAATTATATTCCATGCTTTTCCAAAAGTTACACTCACCTCTCTTATAAAACAGTAGTTCCCCTTATCATTATTTCACACCTCAAATTCCTTTTGGATAGTCCAAACCCTACTAAAATATCCTCCCAACTACAATAAATTCAACATAAAATCCTTCCTCTGATCTTAAAGGCAACCTATGAAGCCCTTTTGATCAAATCAAAAGGAAGCACCCGGAGAAGATGTAATAATTTTACCACCACTTTCAATGTTATTTTCTTTATATAAATCCTCTTTATTTTTTGTTTAAATTCCAAAGTAATAAATATAGTACCTTCTACATACTGTGATGTTATTATAAATATGTTACAAAACTATTCATTTTTATATCTATCTTATGAATGAAAAAGTGACAGTACATGTGTACGTATGGCTTATCGTCTCCACATACTAGTATAGTTTGTTATTAAACACTTCATTATTTGGATGGGTATAATAATGAGTAAAATTTATGTATATAAAAAACATGTTAATGAATATATATATATATATGATATACCATCCAATTACATACGATTTATCCATCAATTGAATGACATTGTCGCTCGTGCGTACATATGTATTACCGTCTCCCCAAACGCAATAAGATTAATTACTCATTGTAACCATTCAAGAATTATTTTCATTTTATGATTTAAAAATAATTTTTAAGATCATAATATAATTCTATATATTAATCAATTTCAACCTATACATAAAAAACATGACTTATGTAACAAAACATATAAATGAAAATTAAACAGTTAACAACCATAACAATGGTACTACTGAAATATCGTTAACAACGAAATATTAGAAGATCATATATGATATCATATTTATGTATTTGGAAATTTTATAATTTAATAATATTTATTTCACCATTATACTAGTGGTTTACCTACCATATACTATGGAAAATACAAGGTAATGGGTTTTCATATCCCATTTATTCCCGTGAGACTCATGCTATATTGGCCACTATTACCTTTTTTGTGGTGTATTTACTGCCCATGATTGTATTAATTGTATAATATACTTTAATTTATGTGTATTCACATCATCATTTTATGATCCATCTTTCATGGGGTGTATGTTTTGTAATTTACAAAATTATTTAAGGAATTTCAAATTTCAATTTCCACTCATTCAGTTTTACGCAAACTTCATTGATTATTTTATTCTATGATTATGTAGGAAATCACTATTTATTACCATATGTAGTAATTTACACTCCCATTTTTGTTGGTATACTTTTGATACATATGATAACTCTATTGATAATTTCTCAATTCATCGATATGAACTTGTTAAGAGTATTTTTAACTCAATTTCTACTCATTGAGTTAACCATCCAAGCCATTGGTGTTGTTTTTACAAGAATATATCTGAATTTCTTCTAGATTATATACACAAAATATCTATTCGTATTTACTGTTTTTTTGTTTTTTATACATAATTATGTAATTTATTTCTACTTAACCTAAGGATGCGGACTTTATAAGGGATTTCATCTCAACTAATATTCCATTGAGACTACTTTGTTGTTATGCGGAAATTCACTTTTATATGCTATATATAAGCTACATTGATATATTTTATAATGAATCCCTTTATTATCATGATATTATTATAATTTCATTAAATCAATTATTTGTATTCAATTATCTCTCATTTTTTTGGATCTTTAACTAAAATATCATTTTATATTTATTAAATTTTTATTCTTCTAAATATTTCTCATTAATGTCCATGTCTTAAAATTGGTTTTAAGGATTTATTTATATGGATATTAATGTTTTAAAATTAAAATTCATTTCAAAAGATTCAATGTGTTATGGGAAACATTGATTCAATAGACTGTTTTAAAAGGATTCTTGATAAATAGTTATACTTTTAAATGTTTTCAAGAAAAATGGATATTTATCTCAAATAGTTTGGATGATTATTTTCATCTACATAAATATCCTTCATTATTATAGATTTAGGTCTAATTATTATAAAAAAATATTCCATATTTAATCTAATAAGTTATGTTTGACTTTGAATGTTTTATTTTTATACCATTCATGGCTTGAGGTTAAAATTTTGACATTTTATTCGCTAGTTTTAATACTAATGTTTAGATTATGTTTCAAAATTTTCATAAGAGGATTGAATTAACTTAGTACATGATTGGTGGAGCCGGATATAGCTCCTCTACTCCTCAGTAGGTCTCATGAGGCAATCTAGTGTCTTGGTACAAGACCATGAAAAAATATTATTTGTACTATTGGCACGACGCCTTGACTCAGTGGTTATGAAGTCTGGTATTTTTCATTATATCAAAATGAAATTGGAGGTAGATATTGCATGTGATTATTTAACTAGTATAATATTAATGAAAATATGTAAATGTCATTATTATATATATCTTTTCCATATAATTCAAACGTTTATGTTTAAAAGTCTTGTTTTTAGTTTTAAACATTTCCTTAAATGTTTATTATTATTTGTAATAGATTCATCTATATTGTTATCCCTACAAAGCATCTGAGCTCACACCATTCTTATGTTTTCTTTTCACAAGATGTGAAGAAGTATATTATGTTAAACCAACAAAGATAGTCCAATGGATATGAGTGTGTTCAAAGGGGTCACAATGTTGTTTTTATTTATTTCATGATGTAATGTAAGATTTATTTATGTATCTAGTACTTCCAAGGATACTAAACTATTCGGTATTCCAAGACATGATCCCTTGAGATCATGAAAATGTTATATAATAATGTACCGACTCTAGGTATCTAGGTTTGGGGCATTACAATTGATATCAATGGAATTTTAGTACTAACCGAGGAAACTTTATTAAGGAAAACACTAATTATAGATCACTACCATAAGATAGACCTTTATGATAATTATATAAGAACATCCAATATTTCTGGTAAAGTATATATTGAGTGTTCTTTCAATGAAATACATTCATGTCTGGATACAAGATAGTAGAGGCGACTCTGGCACAGATTTACCAAGGTGTAAAACTTGAAATCAATTCTTTGAGCTTGACTCAAATGGGAACTGGTGCATGATAGTGGGCCTTACAGCCCTCTTGGTTATGACACTCCTAGGGGATATGCTTAGGATAATTCACATTTTCATTTCAAATAGATTTTAAGGACTTCAATAAAAGATGAGAATAAATAACTGTGGTTAATCATAAGGTGTTTTAGATTTTAATTATTCTTTAATGATATTCTCTAAATTATTTTATGACTAGTGTTACTCACACAATGCTTTCTGGTTTTAGTCAATCGTTGGATTCCAAGTAAGTCATAGTAACATTGAACATGATGAACATGTTGGTGAAAATGGTGGAAATGAGAAACAAAATGGCATGTTGATAGGAATAAAATATATCGTGTACATGCCACATCATTTTCCAAAAATATGATCAATAACATATATATTAACCAAATCCCAAACTCAATTAAGAAGAGAAAGGTGGTGAATGATAAGAGATCCAGCAGTGGAGACCATGGATAAGAGAAAGCTCAATTTCCATCATGCTGGAAATGTGGATGGAGAAACATAGGAAAGTGTCTCAATTGAACAAATACATTCTTTATGTGTGGGAAATAAGGACAAAATGTAATTAATTGTAGAGGAAAAATGAAGAGTAATTTGGAAGAAAAATAAAATGATCCAAAAAATTCGTTTACGGTCATTTTCCATTAATGGTGGGGACCTGGACATTACCTGACTAAAAGACCTATTCTACAGGATAACAACTTGGTGAAGGAAAACATATGTGGAAATAAAGATTTGGGGAAATGTTTAAATGTATTAGTTATCTTTGTTTATGGGATTACTTTGGAAGACATTTCTCTTGTATGTGTTAACCATGCAGTTTTTAGGTGAAAGTAATATTTCTGGAAGAATTATCTTTTCTATTGTGGATATATTTATAAATAACCATTTGAGTTTATATAATCCTTTTATTTTAGGAAATTACAAGTTATTAAATTTTGGGATGAAATTGTGAGGTATTAGATAAAATTTGTTGTAAAATTATGTTATGGTAATTTTGATGAATATATCTCATTTTGGGAATGTTATAAAATATAGTTTTTGAAAAAGGACAACACACAGACCGTGTGACAACCTGTCGCATCGGACAAAGCTACGGGAATCGAGACCACAACCAAAGTGAGTTTGGTATTTATCGTATACCACTGGACTACGTGACGTCCTTGGTTAGGGTGAATAATTCTTTTTAGTTAAATGATTTTATTGATCAACAAAAAATTCATTTGGTATGTTATGTTTATCAAATATATATCATTATTATAAGAAACTTATTTGGTGATTAAGTTATAAAAGTTATTTTGGAAGACACTCACTCTTTTGAGAACACTATATACCTAAGGAAAATATAATACTATGGGATTTCATTTGAGGATAAATGTTGGATTTTTATCTATTTTGTTATTTTTATCATATAGTGATTTATGTTATATATAGAAAATTTTAACCTATCATAGAGAATATGTGATTAGGTTAATTACTATTATGTATGTAACATTAAGAGTAGTCTATTTTATTAAGAAATTCAATTTAAATGGAATAATAAGTAATCCAATTCTTCTGAGTTTAGGGTTTCAATATTATTTTGGAATATATTGAATGTTTTTAAGGACAATTGATTTTTGAATGGTATTTATTGAACTTTGGGTATTTTTGGTTAAATTGTAGAAATTAATATTATTGTTTCATTCCTTAAATGATTATCCTTTTTGGGGATGATATGATCTTGGACAAAAAAATTTGGTTTTGGTTAAAAACTAAAGATAGTGGAAATATATAGTTTATCCTTTATAGATTATGTGATTATCTGTATATTGATTTGAGCACTAAAGGTGTGACCAAGTCATCATAAATACTCATCATTAGGAGTGAAAGATTATTTTTTGGTAGAAATTAGTTAATGGATGTAACTCAACTTATCATGTATTTTTTCTATAAGAAATGTATTCTTAAAAATTAGTGAAAGGATCTTAAACCCAATTATTATACCCTGATACCTTACGTTATTCATCATAGATATAGTACTTTAAGGACCTTAATTTTCCTTTCACTTTTTGATGATTGATGACCTCAATCACTCTTTATAAATATATATATTTGCCTCCAATTTTATTTTCCACAAATTTTATTCTATTAAAAATCATAATTTGGGGTGACTTTCATTTCCCCTTACCTCTAATTATGGAAAAAATATATTAATCCATTTTCCTATGTGGGTTTTCCATTAATTTATTTCCTATTATTATTAAATTTTATTTCGGAAGAGAATTTTTAAATTGTGAGGATGAAATTTATTAATGGAGGGAGTAAGGTAACACCCCAAGCTTTCATAGTATGCTTCTCATTGAATGATATGATAGTGTGTGATGTACGTAACACCAAGTCAAGTGCACCATGACCAATCAAACTAAGTCATTTATAAAATCTGTAGGAATATTATTAACCACATTTTGAATTTTATATATATATCCCAAATAATTTTATCATTTATCAATTATGTTTCACAGTCATAATATAATGAAAAATTCAATATTTCGTATAAAAGATGTATTTTTCAAAATTACAGTTTTTTTGTCTTTTAATGGAAGACCATTTATAATCCAATATTTAACACTTTTATAAATTCAGTTTTATTAAATTAAATTATTTTTTATAATAGGGACAAAATATTTAGTTTGGATAAGCTTTCTATGTTTTTCTGTTAACTTTCATATTTTGATGAATAGTGAATGATACTAAATTTTAATTATAAACTAATTTTTTAGTCAAAATAATTTGTAGTGTTAAATTACAAATATGAATGGTTTTGAAATATAATTAGATTATATTTTTAATATTTAATCCAATGCAGGTCGTTGGAAGTAACTTCACTTTAAATTGGACAAAAACACATATTAATATTTTGATAGTTTTTACTTCCCACAAACCCGCTTTCGTGTTTTGACAACGGGAAATAATTTTAAATTAATTAATGCATATTCTATGTTTTGAATTTGGTAAAATGAACTTCATTTTATTATTCGGATTATCAAAATTATCTTTGTGTGAATTTTTTGTATTTTTCTAGAAGCTTTCCATTGTTGATGTGAAAGGAAAATCACTTCGTTATTGTTTAAAACCCAACTTATTGTTTAAATATTTATTTATTTTATATCAATTTATTTTATTTCAAAATATATAGATAATACCTATATTAGTTTAATTTAATTTATTGGATTTATTTTATGATAAAATTAGATGTAAAAAAATTTATTGAATTTTTTAACGTTTTTACCCTCTTTCTAGGAACATTAGCAAATTTGCATTAAATGTAATTCTACCACTTCTATGAATTTATTTCAAAAATATGAGAGTCATGGTTGATTTCAGTACATAAAATTTGTTTCAATAAAATGAAAATTGTTTTTGGTGAATAATAACTTTTGAATTTTATTTACAACGGTTAAAAATAAATAGGGTAATTAATGGTAAAAATGATATTATAATTACACTAACACATGTCCTAATTCGTTTGGATAAGTTTTTTTCGACCAATATCATCCTTCGGAATAAAATATGACCCCATTTATTCTATTTTTATTATATTAGGACATTTATTATTATTTTTATAATGAATAATTAAAAGTGTTAAATTTTAATTTTCAAAACTAAAATATATTTAATATAGGTTTATACATAATATAAATTTGACTATAAATATTAATTAGAAATATAAAAAAATTTCCAACATGGGGGTATTTTATTTTTAATTTTTAAACATTAAACAATTAAATATATTTATGACACAATGATGATGCATTAATTACCTAATTAATGAAAGATTGAAATATTTGATATTATAAATATCAAAATAAAAGTAAATTAATAATTTTGATGAATTCCACGAATATTATAGATTTATATTATATGTTAGGGTTAATTCAATGAATTATTTCTAAGGTAATTATGATGTTATAGCTTTCACAAAAACCATATACTAAATTGCGTCAAATTTGGCATAAATGTGTTTTAAACCAAATTTTATATTATTAAATTATATATTATTATTAAAAATATATGGTTCTTCCAAAGGACTTATATTATGATATATATATAATTAATTAACAGCTTGATGATCTCTTAGTAGTTTATTGTATGATTATTAACCATATATTATAAGAATATATGAAGTCATGGTCAAAGTTAAACTAATTAACAAAGAGTTAAATCTTAATGATAAGGGTAATATGGTGTCCTAAACATGTATAAAACGTTTTGGTTGGAAATATTTAGACATATACCCAACTTAAACTAAAAATAAATCCATTTTCATCCATTATAAACTGAAAATAATTATATAATAAAATAATATTTCAAGCTTTTCCTAAAGTGACCCTCACCACTTATATAAAAGGGTACTTCTTCTTATGTTAATTTCACAACTCCAGATCCATTTGGCACAGCCAACCCCAAATCAAATTTCCTCCCATCTACCCTAAATTAAACCTCTAGGCCTTACTTTTATTATAAATCTACCCTATTTAGACCATTTGATCAAATCAAAATGAATCACCCGAAGAAGAGGTAATAATTTCACCACCACTTTCAACGATCTTTTCTTCTTCCACATCCAATTTCATTATTATTTCCATATCAAAATAATAACTCCAGTACCTTATAAATACTATTATGTTATTATAAATATGGTACAACCATATTCATTATTCTATCCATTCTATGAATGAAATAGTCACCATATATGTTTAAGTACGACTTAGCGTCTCCACATCATGGTGTAGTTTGTTATTCAGCACTTCATTATTTGGAAGGGTATAATAATGAGTAAAATTGATGTAAATAAAAAATAAAACATGTTAATTATTCATTATATATGATATATGGTCCAATTACTTAGAATTTTACCATCAATTGAATGACATTGTCTCTCATGCGTACGTACGGATTACCGTCTCCAGAAACACGATAAGATTAATTCCGCATAGTAACCATTCAATAATAATTTTAATTTGATGATTTAATAATAATTTTTAATAAAATAAAATCATTTTTGATATGAATCAAGTAAATACTATACATAATAATCATTACATACATTACAAAACATATAAAGGATAACATATCTGCTAATTACAAAAACAATTATACTAATAAAATATCAATAACAAAGAAATATTAAAAGATCATATATGATATCATATTTAGGTATATGGTTCTTTTATAATTTAATAACAATGATTTTACCATTCTACCAAAGTTTAACATACCCTATACTAAGTAAAATACAATGTAAGGGGTTTTCATCTCAATTTTATTCCTATGTGATTCATGCTATATTACCCACTATTACATTTTGTGAGGTGTATGGACTTTTCATGATTATATTATTTTTAAAATATAAATTAATTTAAGAGTATTTATGTCATTTTTTATTATCCTTATTTCTTGGAGTGTATGTTTCGTAATTTACAAAATCGGTAAAGGAATTTCCAATTTCAATTTCCACTCATTCAGTTTTACACAAACATCATTGATTATTTTACTCCAAGATTATGTGTGATATCACTATTTATTTACATATGTATTAATTTCAACTCCACTTTATGTGGATATAATTTTGATAAGAATAATCACTACATTGAAAAATTCTCAAGTCGTCTATATGAACATGACAAGAGTAATATTAACACAATTTCTATTCATTGAGTTAAACATCCAAGTCATTGGTGTTATTTTTACTAGAATATTTGTGAATGTCCGATGATTTATTTACACTGATTATCCAATGATATTTAGTGTATTTACATTTTTCACACTTAATTATGTCATTTATTTGTCCTTAACCTATGTATACAATCTTTATAAGGGATTTCAGCTCAACTTACATTCCATTGAGACTTCTTTTTTTGTTATGCTCCAATTAACTTTTATAAGATGTATATTTTGTAAATTGACATAGAATATGATGAATCCCTTTATTATAATGTTATTATAAATTTTTTATTACCTCAATTATTTTTATTCAAGCTTCTCTCAATGGGTTAGGAACTCTAACTAAAATATTTTTTTAAATGTTTTAAAAAAAATTTCTTTTAAATCACTTTCATTAATGTCTATGTTTTAAAAAAGTTTTTTAGGATTTATTTATATAAACAGTAATGTTTTAAAATTAAAATTAAATTTAAATGGATTCATGAAAAATAGTGATACTTTTAAATGTTTTGAAGAAAAGGGGGATATTTATCTCAAATTGTTTTGATGATTGTTTTAATCTATCTCAATATACATATTTATTCCAAATTGTGGTTAATTTATTATAATACAATCTTCCATATTGTATTGAATGAGTTATGTTTGAATGTGGATGTGCTATTTTTATACCATTTATGGTTTGTGTTAAAAATATTGGCATTTCATATGCTAGTTTTAATACAAATGATTAGATTATGTTTCAACATTTTTATTTGAGTAATTCATTTGACTTATTAAGTGACTGGTGTAGCCCACTATAGCTTCTCGATGCATCGGTAGGTCTCATAAGAGAAACTAGTGTCTTAGCATAAGGCCTTGAAACAATTTTATTTGTATTTTTGGAATGAGGCATTGACTATCTGGTCATGATGTCTGGTATTATGCATTCCATCATTATGAAATTGGTTATTGATATAACATGTGATTATTCGACTATAAAATATTTATGTGGATAAGTAAATGTAATTTTTCGATTTATCATTTCCATATTATGATGAACTTTTTTAAAGGATTTTGTTTTATTCTTATACATTTCTTTCAATGTTTGTGATTATTTATGATAGTTTCCTCTATATTGTAATCCCTACCGAGAATCTGAGCATACCCCTTTCTTATGTTTTCTTTTCCTAGCATGTGAAGAAGTATATTATGTTTAACCCGCAGGGATAGGCCAATGAATATGAGTGTTTTCAAAGGGGGAAAAATTTTGTTTTTATTCATTTTATGATGTAATGTGAATTTTATGTATGTATCTATTAAATCCAAAGCTATGAAACTAAGTGGTATTTCAAGACATGATCTCTTGAGATCATGTCAATGTTATGTAATAATGTGCTGACATAGAGTTAGTAGGGTTGGGGAATTACAATTTATCAAAAAGTATTGGCATGAAAAATCATATTTCTTCTCGGTTTCCTTGTGTTTTTTAAGCCATCTCTTCATGTAGACCATTGGAAGAGGAAATGAATATCAGAACATAGTCTTTGTCTATTAATCAAGATGATGATGTTGAGAGTGTTAGAAAGCAGATGGAAGATGTCAGTACCGTAGTATATTATGAAAGTTGAAATATGAGCAAACATGAGTTTTTAATGCCATTATATGATTGGAAAACAATGTATTGAATTCATAATACTGTGGTAGACATTCTCCATACATTTATTATGTATTTACTACCTAATGATGCATTTATTCAAAAAAATGATTACATGGCATCAATTTTGGTTGTAAATTATAGATTTTAATATAGTATATATATTCATTCCCTATTTATTATTGTATGTTCTGGAAGGAAAATGTCGAGGTTAGTTAGTGCAAATAGTGCGGCACATCAAGGTGAAAGACTACTAAAGATGGAACATATTCTCTCATACCAGAGAAATTGATGTGGTGCTTCCCTTTAATTCATTAGAATCATAAACATTTTATGTTAGAACAAATGGAAAGGAATATGAGATGGTATGATGATAAAATAATTAAGGACAATGATGAAATAGTTCATCCTGAAGACGAGTTATCTTAGAAGAATTTTGATAGGTTACATCCTAATTTTTAAACTATCCCATGAAATTTTCGATTAGGATTATCATGGGATGGGTTCTACACATTTCAAAAATGCATATTTCACACAGTACATGGACTATTTTCATTATCATTTATTACATTCCATCATGGATGTGGATGAAGAAGAAGTTTACTTTCATAAGTATACTGATATCTAGACCTAGTGATCTTGGAAATGATATTTATATATACTTGCAACCATTAGTAAATAAGTTAAAGTAGCATTGAATTATTGGTGCATAATCATACGATGCATTAAGGAAGGAGTAATTTATGTTTCATGCTTCTTTTTTATTGAAAATAAATGATTTACCTACTTATAAAATGATCTCTGGTTAGAGTACTAAAGGGAAATTATCCTTCCCTGTTTGAATAAAAAATACATGTTACAGAATATTAAAGTTTCGACAAACATTTTGTTCATAGGTAATTATTGATTTATATGGAGGGATAATCAATAAAGGAAAAATCAGAGATAGTTTGTTAAATCTATCAATGCCAATGAGATTCTTCAATGAATGTCAAGGAATAATATTGTTAAATAACTAGATGATTTTCCTTATATTCGTGGGAAAATTCAATCAAATATCTGAAAGCGAAATCATGTTAATTCAAATTTCAATCGAAATTGGAGAAAAGAAATTACTTTCATTGAGTTGTCATATTGGTCCTTGAATTTATGGTTTCATTGTTTGGATGTAATTAATAACACGAAAATTATTTGTGAGAGGTTAATTTATACTATTTTAAATAACAATAAAAATATAACCAACGATTTGTAGTAATTTCATGATTTAATGGATTGGGGTATAAGTGGTAGACTTCATACTGAGTTAATCGGTCAAAATTAGTGTAAATTTCTTTTTTCCATTTATTATATGACAAATGTGAAGAAGAAATACTTTTTCATGTCATAGTATGTTTTATTGTTTTAGATGGTTATTCAAGTATTATTTTGAAAATGATTAATACATATGATGTGAAACTAAAACCTCTTAAAATCTATGATTCCCAAGTCATGATACATGAGTTCATTCCCATTTCCATTTGATATTTAATTTCTCATAATATTATTTTTTATGTTATTAAGGTACATAATTTTTATCATGAACTTTGTGACAAAATAATGAGAAGAGGTCTTGTTCAGAAATTACAGAGATATGAAGAAATTATTCATTATGACTTGGAGAAAATTCTCCCACCGCCGTTTTTCACATGTTACTGTGCATATTCCAATTGAAGTTCTTTTTGGTGGTTTGTATATTGTTGTTTGATGTATCCTATAGAAAGAATGTTTTTTACATTAAAATATCATGTGAGAAATTAATTTGATTCTAAAGGATCTATCGTGAAATGATATTTATCATATGAATGCATGAATTTTTGTTCATCATATGTGGCTAATATAAATACGAGGTCTAATTAACTAATGAGAACTGAATATGAGAAATATAATCCCATTGATCCTGCATTCCCTTCACTTCCCCAAAGAGGGGTGAAATATAGATCATAATATTTGTGTACATTGAGAAAGGAAGAGTGGGAAATTTCTTATCATATAGTAATATTCAACTATGGTGTGGTTGATGATTATATAAGGAAAGCAAACCAATAAATATGATATTTTTTTATTGTGCTATTTCATTATATATATTGACATTTTAAATCATTCATATATATTGAGATCATTTAGAAATTATAAAAAAGAGAAATAACTCTCTATCTATTTAGAGGAATGAACTATTGCATAAAAAAAATTCTACATGGTTAAAGTAAAAGATTATAGATTTATTTTATTTCACCTCTTTACTTATTCAAATTTCTCTATTCAATATTCGATGTTGGTATCTTTTAGGTTTTAACTCTACCAATGAATGAAGTATCAGATAAAATAGGAGTGGTTACCTTTGTCCAACTGATGTGGTACATGTTTGTAAGGCAATTTTTTTTAATTGATTAAAATTTGTTATAAACATTTTTGAAACAAAATTGAAAACACAGCATCACGGTGCCATGATAAGTGATACAATAGATTGTTATATTAATGAATCATAGAGATAACCTCAATCAAAAAATATATCGTATAACGATTTTTTTGAATGAATAATTTTATTAGATTACTATGAACATGGTCATGTTGTAATGAATAAATTATAGTGGTTTGATTAAATTAAATGACATGGGATGAATATTGATAAATATGGATATATAGGGATAGATATAAAATTTTAGCTTCATACTGATGAACCTTATTTTCTTGTTTCATAATCTATATAGGTGTTTTTTGTAATTGGACCATTACAACCACAAATTGGGGTTATTTTTGATTTCATTACAATACATATTTTTGATCAAGTCATGGATGAAAATGATGTGGTGACGAACCTATCATAAATTATTCAAATGTTGAATTTTATGACATAGATGATTCAATTGTTAGAATATAATTTGATCCCAAAATTATTAAAAGTCACACATAGAGTTGACACATTTGTAAGTATTTACCTGATATTATCACAATATTGTATGTTTTTATTTAAACATTCATACATGATATCAAATTAACTAGTATATATTATAACATTGTTGAATATGAAACTATTATTAACCTGACCAATTTATGTTTAAGAACATATTTTTTAATTCTTGAACATAGAAAAATATTGATATTTTTTCAACATAAATATCACACCTGAAAATATATCTAATTTTTATGATAAAATTGTATTATTTCAAATTTTTTACTATTTTTATTTATCTGAGAATTTTATTTTTAATTTTTAGGTCATATTTATGATTATAATGATACTAGACGAAGTAGAAGAACACCAAGAAAAAAAATTTGACTCCTCGGGCACCACTGTAAGTATAGTTTATTTTGGATTATTATGGACTTTCATATTATATATATTTTTATCATTAATTTTATTTTATCATCTATGTTATTAATGAAACACCATTGAAGAGATGGTTACATTATTCCACTGAGGTTTATTGTATGGTGAGAGGTACTACTACGACTAATTCTACAGTTCAGCATACTATTATGCCTCATGAGTCAACATGAGGTCATCCTCCCATTATGCCACCTCCATATTATCCACACCCACCCTTTCTACATCCATTACCTTCCACACCCACAACTAATGGCAGTTCTCATACTTTGACCCCCCCCCCCTTATCTTCCATTATCACCATCCACAGTAGAATGCATTTCGCGCCCATATATCCCACGACCAATCCATATCTATATCCACCCGCATCTGTATAGGTTTATTCAATAGTTATTCACTCACCATTAGTACACTTATCATCATCTACTATATAGATTACTTCTACTATGGATATCCCACCTACCATAGAGGCTACTCCCTCTCATATAAATAAATCACTTCAGGGTATAATAGATCCCCCATCTACTGGTATGTGTTTAAACATTTCTTTTAGTGATTAATAATGAATTCATATATATTATTTTCCATTATTATTATTTTCCATGATTAGCTCCAGCCTTTACCAGGTGATATGGCCACACAAAACTACAAGTGGTCAGGAATCAACACATGCCAATCATGGTTGAATAAAATCAGGACAGTGATATAATTGAAATAAATGTTCAGGAATGTAAAATATTTATGGGATAACTTTTTAAACACAATATTCCCATTTCGGTTCAACCAATAAGTTGTAGAGATGTTGGATAACAAATAAAGAACAATTCCTGGGAAGATATTAGGTCAATTAATGTTAATAACCTATTATATATATTAATTTATAATATTTCCTTAACAAATATTTTCTCCATTGGAGCTCTGATATAATTTTCATGATGAAGAAAATACCAAGGAAAGAAGGTTAATGGAATTAGGTAAAATTTGGTGAGTGTTCGAGTATAACTTATATGTTGGTTTTAAAAAGCGACTTAGTACAAGCTTGAATAAATATTGGTGATTCATGATTTCCCAATATAACAATAGAAATTGATGATCGGCTACTATAAGTGTCCATGGTTTATGTTATTTGTTAAATTTATATATATTGATTTATTTTTTTGAAAATTAAGGTTAATGTATAAATTACTTGTTTTATTTATGTTATTTAAATTATATAATTTTTTGTTCTTACGAATAATTAGACATAAATAAAATAAATAGAAGTAGAATGAAACATGTTTATACTCATTGACACATTTCACTCTCAGATCATGAGCAATCATAGGTAATTTAACATTTTAAATATTTAAATTGGTTTAGTTTAATTTTTTTGACTTCTAATTTGTTTTATTTAATTATTTTTTAAAATGAAAATGCATTTAATGTCATGGGTCGTGTTTCCCACTCTACTTTTATTGTACAACTAGAAAAAAGAAAGATGTTACTGTGATAAATACCAACAATGAGAAGACAATAGTAATTATATTTCAACTTCTTTTATTATAATTGAATTTAATTCCTTATATTATTTTATCATATATTTTATGCAATATAGAAATCAAAAAAAATTATTTTAAGGAATTGGAAGAAAAATAACATGACAATTTGGGCCGGAATGATCATATACATTAGGTATTAGGAGATGAGCATCATGGAGGAGTCTATTTTTTACATCAGAAAAATATTTTACCATCTTGATATTGGTCTTTCAACAACACTTCTCAATGTACAAGTTTTGGTTTGGTCAAAGAGGAACGAATTAATGTCGCAATAAAAGAAGCATCTCAAAAATTAGAAATTACAATAACAGAAAATACGATGAAAGATATGTTTAAACGTTATTCAACACCTCTTCCAGAAGTATATATAGTGGTTACTGCATGTTTTATGTAGATGTGTTCTGCTTATGTATATATTTCTTTCATAGACAGAGCTGGTGCTAGTGTCGGAGTCGGTGCTGGTACCAGTGTTGATATCGATGATGATGTTGGTGGTGTGAGAGTTTGTGAAGGTGTTTCTATAGGAGGTCGAGATGAGGTTTGTCATGGTTCTGATGATACTAACATTGTGACAATCTATTGATGAAAATAATATTTATAGGTTGTTATTATATATAATTTTTTAATGTAGTTAAGTTTAATTATTGGAATATTGAATTGTATTGCGTTTTTTTCTGCATATATTGATATATTGTATAATGATGGATATTTGTATCCATAGTTGTTATGTTTGTTTTATTATATTGAATTTTATCCTCCTCTAAAAAGACCATCGTACCTCCTCGCCAAGGCTTCTCTAAGGAATCCCCTACCTCTTAAGGCACACTTTTAACGGTATGTAGTTCAATTTTACATTTTTTTACTGATTCTTTTCTCTTTCTACTACGATTTTCTCCCCATAATTTGTCAATATTCTTAATTTCTTTTTTTTGGTGAACCCATTCTAGTGGAAAATAAATATCTTGAACCTCAATCCACTGATCCAGAACAACAACTCAATGTCAGACCCTGAATTTCATACCATTTTCATTTCATTATATAATTTCAAGTGGTGTTTTCTGATTTGGGTATCCCTATTTTTTGATTCATGATTTTCTATTATCAGCAAAATTTAGGGGGATTGGGGTGCAAGGGTGTGCATGGAGTGTGAAGGGTAAGGGGTATAATCTTTTGATATCAAATCTATAGCGCATTTAGAAGGTGATTCAGGAGACTTCCTACACTACTCTTCTTCTGAAGGTGAACCAGATCAGAATGGTAATTGAGGCTATTGAATTGGTGAAATTGGGGAATATTCTCGCCTGGATGTTCTAATTTCCCTTAAATGCGGGGAGATAGATTTTTCCTTCATTTTTAAATTCTCTATTGGCCTCACGATAGGATAGATCAAAGCAGAGAAACTTTTTAATGGTGAGCATCTGTCCATGTTCAACTAGATCCACTCTCTATTAATTTTTTTAAAAAAAATATATGTTTTTCTCTCTCTCTCTTACAAATTCTTCAAAATGAATTCATGTAGGATCATTTAGTCTATGTAGATGGAGAGTTGAGGCTTCCATGATTATTCATAGGTGTCTAAAATATTGTTCATAATTACATATTTTTTTATTAGTTTAATTTTTTGTTTTTTAATATCATTTATATCTATTAGACACATAATTTAATGTTTTAAGAATGCACACAACATTTGTTTCATATTTCAATTAATCATTGAATGAGTTGTTATGTCATTAATGTGGTAAATATTATATATTATTTATATATATTTTCAGGGTTAGGATACATGTTTCTATGTTTATATATTGATTGTTTTTTTGGATACATGTTCTTAGGCCCCTGTAAGAGGTAGGGGACTGGGGTATACTGTAGCATAGGAGAGGTTGGGGGAGGATGCTGGTGCAGGCAGGGGGAGGATAGTGCAAGTGGGGTGAGGGTTGATAATGGTGGAATGGGGTTGTGTGGGGGGTTTGTGCAGGGGCCTAGGGGTGGTGCATGGGGGTGGGTGGGGTGGGGGCTTCTCTAGAGGCGAGTGGGGGTGTAGGGGGATGGGTGGGAGTGGGGTGGGGGGCTAGTGCAGGGGGTGGGGTTGCTGTTGGAGGGTTGAGTGTGATGGTGGAGGGTTGAGGGGGCTGGTGTATGGGACATGGGCGTGGGGGGTGAAAAGGGAGGGGCTTCTGCAGGATTGGATGGTATCAGCGGTGGGTGTGGTGGTTGGTGGGGGGGGGGCTAGTACATGGGTGGCACTCTTAGGGATTGTCCACCTACTCCAAAAATGGAAGGCCATGAAAAAAATTAACAGAGGGAGGTAATTTGATCCCCACCCTAAACCCTAAAATATTTCTCAATTCCATTCATCTTCAACTATATTCTTGGAATATGGATATCTTTTGGAACCCTATCATTGCACTTCCAACTTTTTATCCTCTTTTGGGAAAGGATATGTCACCTCACCACAAATAATATTTTAGGAAGAATGTGTGTTCCACTTAGTCAAATGTTCTGTAAGTTTCATCCTAGACATCCTTTTTGAAGGATTACTAATCTCACACTTCCCATTATTAGTGGTATTTGATATTATGACCTAAAATACATTATTCAATCACTTGTTGTGAGGATAATAAATATATTTATCAATATACTCATATATGAACCCAAAATATGTATCTATGGAAAGAAATATTTTTCATGCACATATTTCTTCTCAAAATCACCATATTATGAAACTCCTTCCAAAAATCATCAAATGTAACTAATAACAATCATTTAATGCACCAAAATTTAATATTGAAATGATATGGTGTGTAGAATCCATAGGTAATATCATAATATATTTCAACGATCCATTATATATGATCTCTAATGATATCATCAATAATCGTCACCTATTGACATTCCTCTCATGAATTCCCAGTATCAAAGAAAATTGAACTCTTCGTTTATCCATAGAGTATGTAAAACTTTCAACGTGTCCATTAATTGTGATTATATTATGAATAAAATCTAAATAAAGTCATTAAATAAACACTTATAGATATAAATCATGTTATGAAATTATTAAAACCAAATATTTTCTTCTATATATAAATTCAACCCTAGGAATGGCCAATGGTTATGAAAAACAACACATAACCCTATAGAAATAAACCAAACATTATTGTAATCATGGCTAGAATGAGCACTTGAAAACTCTTATGGTATATTTACTCATCTACAAACTTCACCATTATCATAATCGTGCATGGTCTCAAACCTATATTTGAATCATGGAATTGAAATAGTTAAGAATTAATCCACATGTCTAAGACATAATTAAGTTATACTCAAGGTTATAAATTCATATTAACATTGTAACCTCACCGTTTGTACTAATATCACACCAATTTAGGTTTGTAAGCACCCGGGGTTAAACTAGTCTTCATGGAGAGACACATCTCCATGCATAAAGTGGTTGGTCCATACCCTTGATTTACCAATAAATAAATCATTTACTAATCCAAATTTTATGATAGTTCTTGGCCAATGATCCATTCTATAAACATTCAATGATTTTGTTAATAATTGAAATACCAATGGTGGTGTTTTTGCGACATCCCTATAAGTGAAATTGTGTTGGAGGAACTCATTGCTCTTATCTCTAATGATTGGTTCAATGAAAATATTTTTCAAGTCCCTCAGTCTAATCCCTATATTTCCAAATTTCAAATTAATTGTGTTAATATAAGGGATTGATTGATTAAAATTTTTTAGAATAATTTCTAAATTCTTTAATACACACATCTATAAATCCTAGACCGCCTAATATATTAATATATCTGGAAGATAGTTCTCAAAATATACTCATGTTTTATAGATCCTTGAACACTAATTCAATGCAGACATGAATCCACCTCTTTTGTAACACCCCAGGTTAATAACAAATATGACATTTTCACATTTTCCATATTTGTGAATAAAATATTAATATTACTTTAAAGGGGATGATATGCTTGATGGCTTACCCAATACGCAACAACGAGTTTCTTGGGAATCTTATGTTGCACTCTAATAATGAAATAATATTATCTTAAATGGTAGTTAACACCTAGACGTTGTAATGGAAGGAATGAACAGAACTAACTAAAAAATGTTTATATATGTTTTTCAAATATTTTTACTCTTTACAATAAATGTTAGATGATTAAAAAGGCGAATGAACCCAATTTTAATCATAAACATTCAAATATTATTTAAAAGGTCGATTAACCACCTTTTGATGGCGAACCTATTTTAAATCCACTTTTGACAATTTTATGTGTTATATTTGACAAAATAAAATTCTTCTTTAGAATCGGGACATCAAAATTTATTTTGTGTAAATTTTGGGTATTTTTCTGATAATGTTCATTTTTTTAATGAATAGTGAAAAATGTTGTATTTTAATTCAAAACCTCTTTTTAATATAATTTATTTATATGATTAGATTATCTTTTGAATTGGTTTTAAAGTGAAATTAGAATATATTTTTACCATTTAATCCAATAGTGGTCGTTGGAATTAATTTCACTTTGAAATTGGACTTAAACTAGTGTCAATCTTTTGATATATATTGTTTCATAAAAACACGCTATTTGTCATGACAGCGGGAATTAATTATTAAATTAATTAATTTAACTTATATGATTTGAATTTCATAAAATAGACATCATCTTTGAATTCGGAATATCAAATTTATCTTAGGGTGATGTTTTGGTATTATTCTGAAAAACTTCAATTTTTGAAGAATAGTGAAACCACTAAGTGGTACTTAAAAACCGATTTTTCGTTTAAATGAAACATTACCACTTATGTGTTTTGAATTTCAAAAGTCCGACGTACATGGTTTTTATTAGGATTTAAAATGTGTTTTAATGGTATTAAAATAATTTTTTGGTGAATAGTAGTTTTTATGTTTTTAATCGTGGTTAGAGGTAATTAGTGTAATTTAAGGTAAAAATAATGTTTTATTAACATGAAATGAACTTGAAACATGTCCTACCCTTATTGGATGTGTCATGGCCGACCAAGAAAATTCATGGGTCAACTTGGGGACCACCTGGAGCCACTTTGTTTGGAAAATGACATTAATACCTTTTTATTTAAAGTTAAAATTATAATGTCACAAGCATGTGTTGTTTTACTAAAACAATTTTTACATGGGGATATATAAGTCATTTTTTTACTATAAATATTCATTATAAATATATAATGTTTTACTAAATCATTATATTTTTTTTATAATTTTTATACATTAAATAAAATAATTTATTTATGACACCGTGGTGATGCAGTGATTACCTCATAAATTAAATATTTAAATAAAATGAAATGATAATGTAAAATATAAGACCTACACTTGTCAAAAACCTATTTTATGTGTGGATTTAGAACTATAATCACCTTATTCTCGAAATATATAATTTTTGGACCTTTGAAATACGAAAATCAGTTTATAATAAAGTAATATTTTATAACATTCCAAGAGTGACCATCTTCTAATCTTATAAAAGGCCCCCACCTCTACCACCATACACACACCTATAAAGCCTTTGGCTCGGCCAAAACATTCCCATTTCATCTCTCCACATACCTATTTTCATCATTGAAGCCTCACATTGGGCATAATCATTTCCAAGGAAGCCTTTGACCTTAAATCAAAGAGAGTTACCCGTTTTAAAGGTAGTGTTTTCTCTTGTGTTCTTATGTTTTATTTTGCTTCTCCAACCCCCTAAACACTTTTTATTTTTTTCTTTTGTAACAACACCCGTATCTTTAATATACAAGGATGTTGTTATGTTATTTATTCGAGCTAAAATTACACACACCTTCTTCTAATGGTTAATGAACATGCTGTTTCTGTGGATGGCAATTTTCTGCCTCACGAAACGATGATTGTTCAATATTCTTTTAACACCTTTAAAGGTGGCCATTATGACGTCACTGTATTTTATATATGATATATATGGAATTTATTTTTACTATATTCTTCGTTATTTTATATTTAAAACATACCTTTATTCTTTTCATGTTGTGCAGATACGATAATTTCATATGAGAAAGTGTGGACTACCGCCCCCTCAAGTGATGTGACTCGTTAATGCAATACATGGAATGTATAAATAATGAAATTTATTAACATATGTGACCTATATAACATATATATTATAATTTAATTATAATATATAAATATCTATCATTTATTTGTAATTCCATTAATATGAAAAAAAATGAAAGTAGCGTTAATGCGTACGTACGGTCTACCGTCTCTATGAACGGTGCTTTTCATTTTTTATCTCAAAATATTGTGGAATAGTATAAAATGAATATGTACTGTATATATATGATATTTTAATCATTAATACTATTCTTTAAATGATTTACTTATAACTACATGTACAATGATTTTCAAACAAGTTCATTTTTTTACTCATGTACCAAACATCGGCAAAAACATCTGATATGAACTAACATTATTAAAAAATTATTATAACATTATAGTATGTTATATTAACTGAAAAATAATATTTAAAAGAGGTCCTCAAGAAATTATAAATTGACCAATTTTTATTATTCAGGAATATAATGAAACGAACAAGACAAGTCGAAGTTGAGGTAAGGGATCCGACCTCTCGCTTTCTTTTCAAGTACCCTCTTTTATGTCATTTCATTTATGTTGTGTGTTCTTATTTTGGAAAATGCTATTTTATATTAACCATACTGTAATTTTTATTTTTATATTATGAGATACCCCCTCTTACTCTCATCAATTCTTTTTTTTAGAATTTTTAAGTGGCGCAGTTAGGCTGCCGAGTTTTCGTAAGGGATTTTTCATCTCACTTTTATTCCTGGGAGATTTATGCTACATTTGACACCATTTCCTTTGAGTGGTATATGTAATGCCCATTATTCTAAACTTTGTTTAATATAAATTCATTTCTGAGTATTTACATGAATGTTTTATTGTCCTTCTTTCATGGGGTGTATGTTTTGAAGGATACCCAAGTGGGTAAGGGAACCT
Organism: Viscum album; assembly: GCA_963277665.1. NCBI lineage: Eukaryota > Viridiplantae > Streptophyta > Magnoliopsida > Santalales > Viscaceae > Viscum > Viscum album. The sequence continues at coordinate 444,648,546 of OY728157.1, read as the reverse complement.
TTCACCCTCCTCTTTTTAAAAGACTTATTTTGTTATGTCTTTTAATTAACATACTATTATGTTGGGATATGTTCTTATATATCCATATTAATGTAAATTGTATCTCCAAGTTATGAGATACCCTTTTTATCTCTCATTAACTCTTTTTCTTAATTTTGTAGTGACTCTGTTAGGCTGTCGAATTTTTGAAAGGGAACTTCTTAACCCAATTTTGATTCTTTGGGATAAACTTTTACTCCTTGAATATGTAGTTATATGAATATGTGTGAATAACATGTGATTTTTTTACACTTAATATCCACTTATATTTGGTGTATTCATTTTTCAGACATAATTATGTAATTTATTTATCCTTAATCCAAGGATACCGTCTTTGTAGGGGACTTCATCTCAATCTCCATTCATTAAGGAATATTTTGTTTTTTATACAACATTCTTTTATACGGTGTATAAACCCCTTTGACTTTTACACTTATTCAAATGGAATATTTTTTTTATACGAAGCATTTTACTAAACGACAAAAGGAATGCTTCTTTGTCGTACGTATGCGACAACAACGACTTCTCCGCTGACGTGACCATTATTTGAGTTTTGGCTTCCTCTATAATTCATACCTTTTTTTAAATGAAAAATAAATACCATGATTTACTTTTATTTTATTTTGGTATTGAAAATGGTTTTCATAATGTTTTTATATCAATGTGTTTTATTGATATCTTGTGATTGAAAAGTGGAAATGTTATGTTTCCTTTATGCATGTTTTATGTGACAAGATTATGTTATGGTTCTTGGGAATTATTATGAAGATGGGTGGTTCCGTGATAAACTGAGGGCAAGTGAGCCCGATATAGCTCTCCAATGCATTGGGTAATGCGAAAGAGTTAAACATTAAGGTTTCTCTGGAGAGATTTAAGGAATATACTGTGATGTGTATTTCAAACGTAACCAAGAGGGTTACTCCCTAAGTAAGAATGTTATGAATGCTTCAAGTTACCTTTATGCCTTATGATTTCTATGATTTATTAGTTATTTTATGAGGTATGTTAAAATGATTATGTTTTATGAGTAAAGAATGATTTAATATATGGACTAATGTTTATTTCATACTTTTATATCCCTTACTGAGGTTTTTATGCTCATCCCATGTTTTTGAAAAAAATTCACAGGTCAAGGAAAAGGTGCATGATATGATGATAGTGTCAAGGAGGTGTCAAGAAAGAAACCATATTTTATTTTAAATATGTTTGTGTTGATGGGGAAAAACCAATACTATATTTTATGTAACCACTTTTTTTAAATGTGGTATGTAATTGATGATTTATGATCTAATTCTCTAAAACTATAAACCTGAAAAGATCCTCAATGTGAAATATTCATTTAATTCCACATTAAGTTAGGATTAAGGTCGTGGCCTTATAGTTGGTATCAAAGGTCGGTTTAGACAACTTTAGGGATTATGAGTTTTTGTTAGACACATGATTAGTCCCTATATCTATTATTTCGGTTAAATGCTTTTTTTATAACTTTGTTCAGGTCATGTAAAGTCGGTTACGAATGGAAGGAGAAGGATCTCAAATGACATTCCTATCTCTTCCTGATGACATGCTTGCAATAATTATCGCAAAGTCATGTTCAGATGATTGTGAAACTTTTTCTAGCATACAACTCACTTTAAAGCAGTTGTTTGAGATATCAAACACCTCCACTATACCTCGTTATCGTCGTGGATCATGGGTTGTATTTTGACAAATACTATTTTCACAATATTCTCATATTTTGAAGATAAGTAAATATTATCAAGGTATTTTCAAATAATTTACCTTATCACCAGAATTTGAAGAATATTATGATTTTAGAAATGGTGCTAAAGAAGAAGACCCTTGTACAACCTATTTATATTTTCTTTTAAAATATAGTCTCTCAACACATACTTATGGTATTTTAAAAGGACCAATAATAGAAAGTTTCAAGTCAAATTCTGTCCGACTATTTTATAGAAATCATGTTTTATCAGATGTTTTGGAATTATATGTCGTACATGATTATTTTCCAAAACTGTATTTCTATGAACACCCATATGACCCATGATGTACATGGTGTATTTGTATGGAGGAAGAAAATGATTTTGAAGGATCTCTAAATCATTGTTGTAATGCATGGGACTTCTACCTACGTGAGCAAGATGATGATGAATCCGAGTGGACGCCATGATCAAGGTATGATGTTATTCATTTTGGAAATTGTTTCATTTTATCTTATGGTGGTGAAATAAGACTTAAAGAATTAATATGTTGAGATCATAATGAATTTGGATGAAAATGAGAGGTATAAGGAAAATATTGAGGTTAAAACATGTTAGGGTTAGTTTTGGTGTTTTATAAAAAGGACAACACGTAGACCATGTGACAACCCGTCACATCGGACAAAGCTGTGGGAATCGAACCCACAACCAAAGTGCGACTGGTATTTATCGCCTACCACTGGACTAAGTGAAGTCCCTGGTAAGTATAACTTATTCTTTTTAGTTATATGATTTTATGAATTAATAGTAAGTTGATTTTGGGTTATCTATGGAAATTATTAACCTATCATGGAGGATACGTGATTAGGTTAATTACTTTTCAATATGACACTTTAAGAGAAACTGATGTTATTTGGAGATAAGTATTAATTTGTACCTTGGAAGACTATGTGATTAATTCCTTCAAATATTTGGGTTTCAATCATAGTTTGGTTTACTTTGAAGAATTTTATGGAGAAATTTTTTATTGAATAGTAGTTGTTGAACTTTGGGTATTATTTGACAAATTTTGGAGATTAAGAATAGATTTTTTATCCTTTTTGGGTATTATCTAATCTCATACTAACCTTTTAGGTTTTAGTTTTGTTTAAGGTCTAAATAAATGGGAAGTATATAGTTCTTTTTTGTGGATTAGGTGATTCTCTAGTAGTTGATTATAGATCTCTTAATGTGAACAAGTCCTCATAAATACTCATCATTTGTGGAAAGTACGGGTTTGTGTAAGAAATCTAGTAAAATTTGAAAGTCAACATGACATGTAAGTATGTTTCCTTAAGATCAAAAATAAATTCCTCAATGATAAGTAACTTAAATTTTTTTTGTCTATTAATGTTTCCTACGGGGGAATCGAATACCGTTTAACCCACCACAAATATGTGATTTTCTTGTGGTTAACTTTCTCCTAAACATGTTTTCTATCACTCTCCCTCAGAACATGACCCTTTGTTTTTTCCTCCATATCCATGTTTTCCCACATGGAATCGTAGTACGGGTTAACTCGGGTGACCTTTGTACTTCTCTTTCTTTATTTTATAGTGATTGTTTTACTGACTCTTGTTCCGATGTGGGATTTTCAATGAAGTTTCCAAGCCCAATTTTAAAATTGTGTGGACGCAATTCCAAAAAGGGGGGAAGGATGTAACACCCCAGGTATATAAAGAATCTTACATTTTCACATTTATCCATATTTTTGAATAAAATATTAATATTACTTTAAAGGGGATGCTATCCTCGATGGCGTAACCAATACGCAACAACGAGTTTCTTGGGAATCTTACGTTGCACTCTACTAATAAAATAACATTATTTTAAATGGTAGTTAACGCCAGGCCGTTGTAATGGAGGGAATGAACCAAACTAACTTCAAATTGATTATATATGTTTTTTAAATAATTTTACTCTTTACAATAAATGTTAGAGGATTAAAAATGTGAATGAATCCAATTTTAAGCATAAACATTTTAATATTTTATTAAAGGTCGATAAACCGCCTTTTGAGGGTGAAACTCTTTTAAATCCACTATTTGACAATTTTATGTGTTATATTTGAAAAAAAAATTATTCTTTAGAATCGGGACAACAAAATTTACATTGTGTAAATTTTTGGTATTTTTCCAATAAAGTTCATTTTTTAATGAATAGTGAAAAATGTTGTATTTTAATTCAAAACCTATTTTTAATCTAATTTATTTATATGATTAGATTATCTTTTGAATTTGTTTTAATGTGAAATAAGAATATATTTTTACCATTTAATCTGATAGTGGTCGTCGGAATTAATTTCACTTTGAAATTGGACTTAAACTAGTGTCAATCATTTGATATATATTGTTTCATAAAAACACGATATTTGTCCTGACAGTGGGAATTAATTATTAAATTAATTAATGTAACTTATATGATATGAATTTTGTAAAATATGCATCATTTTTGAATTCGGAATATCAAATATAGCTTAGGGAGTAGTTTTTGTATTTTTATGAAAAACATCAATTTTTGATGAATTGTGAAACCACTAAGTGGTACATAAAAAACTGATTTTTCATTTAAATGAAACCTTACCACTTCTGTGTTTTGAATTTCGAAAATCCAATGTACATGGTTGTCATTAAGAAGTAAAATGTGGTTCAATGGGATTAAAATATTTTTTTGGTGAATAGTAACTTTTTGATTTTAATCGCGATTAGAGGTAATTAGTGTAATTTAAGGTAAAAATAATGTTTTAATAATATGAAATGAACTTGACATGTCACGACGCATCCTCGGGGCCTGTGTCGTGACTACCCCGAGCACTCCTTCCATAGGACAGGGGTTGGTGACTAGCACCAAGGTGTAATTCCAGGTTAAAAGGGAAGGCATTGACTTTGTAAAGTAAACAAACCTCACAGAGCAAACAAGCAGAAGAAGTAAACACTAAGTGCGGAAAAGAAAGTGGGCCAGTATAAAAACCCAAACTAAAAGTAAATTACAACAACAAAGTGAAAACAACAACTGAAAAGTAAAGCCGCAGCGTCGAGCCGTCCACTGGAAGTCCCACCTGAAGGGTGGGTACATATAACCTCCACAGCTCCTCGGACCCAGTCGTCCGCTCCGAGTACGTCCCATCCAGTGGTCCACCTCTGAGTACCGACCTGCTCCACAAGTCTCAACCACGATCAGCGATGTCCATCGTCTCCAGCCAAGACAACATAGTACAGGCATAGCCCGTGCTGGGGTGAGTATAAGCTACTTAGTAGGGACCCCGGGAGCCTCGAAGTTCTCCCAGAATCCACAAAGGATAATCCACAAAAGAAAGATACAATCACGAAGTAACATCCGACGCTACTTAGGTATATTCCCATACATATACCTAAGTCATCAATTCCAGTTTTCTCTAACTCCGAGCCTGAGTACAACCCAGTCCACACCGGAAAACGTAACCCGTTCCACATATGAAATCACAACCCAATCTACACAGGAAAGCATAACGTAATCCACATAGGATATTAAGTCAAGATTCAGCTCACACAAGAATACTTCTTCGAATGACGATAGAGATGATCAGATATATCCACTGATTCATCTATGTCGTCGGACCCACAAAATATCGATAGGTACTAACCCCCGCAATGTCCCACAAAGGATCTGACCCACACAGGATCGATAGGTAACTAACCCCCGCAAAGACCCACATAGGATCGGACCCACATATGATCTGTAGGTGCTGGCCCACACAGGACCGCTGAGCACCGACCCACATAGGATCTGACCCAAACATGATCGGTAGCACTGATCCACGTAGGATCGATGAGTGTTGTAGTCGTCGCTGTCGAATCCACTGAGGATCTCTGTACAGTCGTCGTCGTCATCGCAGTCACAGCCAACTCTAGGGTTCCCGCACATAGAAAGCTCGTTCAGGAGGGTCTGCTCTATGAGCCGAGGGGCTGATACCTCAACTGACACATAGTCTGGAGTTGATGTATCCAAAAGTTCCGTATCGACAATAGGAACTCAACGTCACAGACGGCACGTCAATCGCACGCCCGGTTTGAGAGTTATTGGCCTTTTCATCCCAGGGGCCCGGTTGGTTTCTAAGTCAAAACCAACCCGACCGTACCCCACCTACGTCCAAACCTCGGGCGGAGTAAGCCAAAATATCTATCTCACTTAGAGGAATCCATCAAAGTCGACGGCACTTCAATCGGACATCCGGAGTTCAAGTTATAAGATTTTCCGCTCTGAGGGCCCGGTTGGTTTCATGTACAAACCAACCCGGCCGAACCCAATGTTCTTCAAAACCTTCATTGCAATATACTGAAACGACTGTCTCGATCCAAGGATCACATTGCAACTGACGGTGCATCGATCGGAGTTCTGTAACTCATGTTATGGGAAACATACCGAAAGAGGTTCGTTAATAGGGGGTTCGGGCCCAGTCCGACCTGGCCCGATACCCCAGGGTCGGCCCGAACCGGGTCGACCCGAACTGGGTCTGGGACAGGCCCACTAGGGCGGGGCCCAAACCGGTCAGTAATGCCTGGCCCGGCCTGGGCGGCTCGGCCCGGCGCACATGCGCTGGCTAGGTGGCCAGGCGGCCGGCTTGGCCGTTGCGGCCAAGCAATGCGGGAAGAGGGCACACTGCCCCCATGTGGAGAATCCATGGCCCCTTCATGGGGCCGCTCAGCTGGCTGGCCGGGGGATACAACCCCCGACGCTTTACTCAAACCGGTCGGCCCGCACCGGCCGGCCGGCTGTTGCCGCCACAGGACCAGCAAGTGCCGGTCCCCTTGCTCCGACGCCGGCGGCCCGGTCCCGGCCCCCGGTTCCGCTGCTCCGCCGTGGCCCCGCTCCGGCCGCGGTGCTTTAGTGGTTCTCCGGTGCAGCGCGACTGCACCGCATCTTTGCTTCATTTTCAATGGTGCGGCGCGACAACGCCGCGTCTTGGTTCGTCTTCAACGGTGCGGCGCGATGGCGTCACGCTTCTCCCTCTTTCCTTATCAAGAAGATTCTGTGCGGTGCTTCGGCACCGCGTTTCCTTGCTCGCCGCAACAATACCAAAAACCTAAAAGGGGAGGAGTGTCGGCCGTGTTCGTGTGGTCCGACCTCCTCTCGTTATCATGATAACAGTTGGTTCAAAGAAAAGGGAAAAGCAACGGAATATTTCACAAACTAACAAACAAAAATAAATCCCTACATCAATGTTGTCATCGAACGAGCATTCGTCGCAGAAATAATCGTCGCGGAAGAAGAGGATCGTCGTGGAAGAAGAGGATCGCCTCGGAAGAAGAGGATCACCACGGAAGAAGAGGATCTCCATGGAAGAATAGGATCACCGCGGAAGAAGAGGGTCGTCATTTGCATTAGATGATCTCTAAGGAAGGAATCACTCGCCGTCGTGCGCCGTCGGAGGTTGGCGTTCTTCATTGGTGGTGATGCGTTCTTCGCGTTCTTCGCCGAAGAACGAAGAATCTTCTCTTTTTCTCCCAAATGTTTAGCACAACACAAACTCAACCATAATAAAATAAGTCCTCCCATTATTTTATTATCAACATAAGAATTTGAAATTTAAAAGATAATAAATGGACAATTAATTCAATGAATTACTTGTAACGATTTCACCGCCAAATTTAATGAGGTCTTTCTTAACTAGAATAAATGTAAGGTTTGACTTTCATTAAAATGGGGGCTGCAGGGGCGTTACATAGAAGGGACGAAATGGCGGTGATGGTGTGAACCCCACCTCAGAAATATCCTACCATGTATGTAGGATATTGTGGGTCCCACCTTATCCTCTTAACTTAGGATAAGCCGCTTTAAGTGAAATAAAATAAATTGTCGCAGTACTTTTATTTTATTTCTTTACATAACCCCAAAAATTAAAAACCACACCCGAGAATACGCAACTCCGGAAAAGGCATTTCTAAGCAATTACCGGCACTGCAATTCCATTAGTGCCCTCGGAATTCGATTACGAGCACCGGTTAAAAAGTTAGAATAACCTGCTCGTTCGTTCACTGGACGTACCCGAGCTAAACTTCAGAAAATGATATGGAGCACACCGGGCCTCAGAATCAGGTGCCGTCAGAAACTACGTTCTTTTAAAATTCCCAATAAAATTAAGAAAAAAAATTTCCTTGATTTTTACGGGTCTTTACATCACTCCCACCTCAGGAATTTACGTCCCCATAAAGATACATCAAAAACTAGGGAAACAAATGTGGGTACTGAGCACGCATCTGAGCCTCCCGCTCCCAAGTTCTCTCCTAGAGGTTCTCGTCTTGCCATCTGATGCACACAAGATAAATCAACCATCCACGTAGGAACCGCTCCTATCGATCCTCGATCTCCACCGGGACCTCCGCAAAAGTCACACCATCATCAACGTCCAGCTCCCCATGACCAATGATATGCATCGGGTCGTGCACGTGACTCCTTAGCTGAGATACGTGGAAGACGTCATGCACCTGGTGAAACTAAGGTTGTAGAGCCAGGCGATAAGCCACCTTTCCAATCCTGCTGAGGACCTGGAATGGTCCGATGAAGCATGGAGACAACTTTCCGCCTTAGCCAAATCTTCGTAATCCACGTTGAGGTGAGACCCACAAGAAGACATGGTTGACATCCTTGAACTCCAGTGGCCTCCGCCTCTTGTCAACATAGGACTTCTGCTGGGTCTGAGCTGTCCTCATCCGCTCCTGGATGATCTGGACCTCCTCCACCGTGGCCTGGACCATCTCGATTCCCACAAGTGCTGACTCCCCACACTACTGGAAAAACGACCTATACCCACGGTTCAAAACCGTGGGTATAGCCCCCAAAACCGTGGGTATAGGCTATACCCACGGTTTGGGGAACCGTGGGGCTGAGTGGCGTCGGTATAGGGGTCTAACCCTATACCCACGGTTTAGCAGAACCGTGGGTATAGGCTTTTTCAAATGGAGGACCACGCTGCTCCAGCGTGGCACACACCAATCCCCACGGATTCCAAACCGTGGGGTATTAAAAATCGGAAATACGGGGCCGCTGGAATTCGAACCTGCAACTCAGCCAGCCTCACCGCCGCGCCTCAGCACAAGACCAACGCACCTACAATTCCTATTTGTTATATATGCATATATCTACAAATATATATTAATATAATCCACTGATTTCAAACGAACAGAAATAAATTAAAAAAAACGCACCTCGAGGGATTTGAACCCGCGTCTCACGCGGCATTTTCAGCGAAATACGGAACTCGTGACCAACACTGCCAATTGAATTTTGTTAACGTCTCAATCTGGTTATTTACTTATATTAAAAATAATCGAATATCTAAAAAATAAAAAAATACCGGGAATCGAACTCCGGTCTCTCATGTATGAGACAGAGAACTTAACCAACTAACCCAACGAAATTATTGTATTAAAGTCTTCACTCCATGTAATTATATTAATTTGAAATCATGTTCCCGCCAAAACAAAATCCACTCCCGCAGGAATTCCCCCCCCCCCCCCCCCCGCCATAACAAGGAAAAGCTATACCCACGGTTTTGGAAAACCGTGGGTATAGGTCTTGTAAAAAAAAACCCTATCCCTACGGTTTTTCAGAACCGTGGGCATTGGTCTCTATAACAACCCCTATACCCATGGTTTTACGAAAACCATGGGTATAGGTCTTCAAAAATAACCTATACCCACGGTTTTGCCAAGAACCGTGGGTATAGGGGACCTATACCCACGGTTTTCCAAAACCGTGGGTATAGGTTCCTATACTAAACCTATACCCACGGTTTTGGGAAACCGTGGGTATATGGGTGTCCTATACCCACGGTTTTGTGCAAAACCGTGGGTATAGACCCATTTTCCAGTAGTGCCAGGGTATGTCCAGCACAAAGGAGATCCACATGTTCGGTAGTACAATGCCTCGTATGGTGCCATCCCGAAGGTGGAGTGGTAGCTGTTGTTGTACACAAACTCCACCAAGGGTAGGTGGTCCTCCCAGCTACGACCAGAGTTGAGGACACATGCGTGGAGCATGTCCTCGATATTCTGAATGTTCCTCTCCATCTGACCATCTGTCTGAGGGTGAAAGGCGGTGTTCAGTCATAGCTGCGTCCCGAATGCCTCCTGCAACCCCTTCCAAATCCAGGAAGTAAAGAGAGCATCTCGATCAGAGATGATAGATGATGGCACACCGTGAAGTCGTACAATCTCCTGAACGTAGATACATCTCAAGATCTCCACTGAGACCTTCTCTCTGATGGGTAAGAAGTGAGCCGACATGGTGAGTCGGTCGACAATCACCCAAATGGAGTCATGAACTCTAGAAGTGTGTGGAAGTCTAGTCACAAAGTCCAAAGATATCCCGGCCCACTTCCACTCCGGGACCTCTAAGGGCTGCACCAATCCTGCTGGTACCTAGTGATCTGCCTTCACCTACTAGCAGGTGAGGCATTGAGAAACGAACTCTGCTATAGCCTTCTTCATGCCCGACCACCAGTGCTATCATCTGAGATCACGGTACATATTCACCACTCCAGGATGTACTGCCAAAGGGGAAGTGAGAGACTCTCTCAGCACCTCCTCCCGTAAAGCAACTGGTACCAAGGTACGTCCTCTAAAAATGAAGTTGTGCTCTCCTCCTAAGGAGAAACCATCAGGTGCCTGTACTGAGGATATCTGTGCACGCCGCGTCTCACAGTCAGCGTCCCCACGCTGTGCCTCTCTGACCCGCTGCAGTAGTGGAGGAGTGATTGTGAGTGATTGAAGTAAGGATGCTCCATCTCTATCCACAAATGATATCTGCAAAGCGGCTAGCTGCTATGTCACCTCCCCAAGTAGTTGAACGCATGTCCTTCTAGTGAGAGCATCGGCTACCATGTTACCCTTTCCAGGAGTATAGACTATCTCAAAGTCATAGTCTTGGAGGAACTCGATCCATCGCTGCTGTCTTAGGTTCAGGTCCTTCTGAGAGAAGATGTACCTGAGACTCGAATGGTACGAAAAGACTGTAAAGCACTTGCCCATCAGATAGTGTCGACATGTCTTCAGAGCGAAGACCACTGCTGTTAACTCCAAGTCATGGGTAGTGTAGTTCTGCTCATGCGAACTCAACTAACGTGATCCATAGGCGATCACTGCCTGCTCCTGCATCAGTACACATCTAAGTCCGGTCCCTGATGCATCGTAGTAGACTACGTACCCTACTCCCTTCTCTGGAAACCTCAAGATAGGTGCGTTGGTCAATCTCTCTCTCAGCTCTTGGAAGCTCTAATGATATCTGTCTGACCACACAAAGGGTTTACACTTATTTGTAAGAGATGAGAGTGGTTCCACAACTCTGGAGAAGTCTAGCACAAACCTCTGATAGTATCCAGCTAGTCCCAAGAAACTCCGCACCTCTGTCACCCTCCTGGGTGGCTCCCAAGCTAGCACTGCCTTGATCTTCGCAGGATCCACCGCAGCTCCCGCCTCAGAGATGACTTGTCCCAAGAAGTGGACCTCATGTATCCAGAACTAACACTTCAAGAGCTTTCCATAATGCTAGTTCTCTCGGAATTTGTCAAGTACAACTCGCAAGTGGTAGGCGTGCTCCTCCTTAGTCGTCGAATTTATCAAATTGTCGTCGATGAAGACCACAACAAATCGATTGAGGTATGGCTGAAAGATGTTGTTCATGAGGCCCATGAACACTTCGGGAGCATTGGATACGCCGAAGGGCATAACCAAGAACACATAGTGTCTATACCGACATCTGAAGGCCGTGTTCTGCACGTCCTCATCCCGAACTCTGAGCTGTAGATAGCCTAACCTGAGGTCTATCTTTGAGAACCACCGTGCTCCCTCGAGCTGATCGAAAAGGACATCAATCATCGGTAGCGGATACTTGTTCTTCACTGTCACTTGGTTCAGGCGACGATAGTCGACACAAAGTCACAAGCTCCCATCCGCCTTCTTAGAGAAAAATATCGGGGAAGCCCAGGGTGAAACACTGGGTCGGATGAATCCCTTGACTTGAAAGCCCTCAAACTATACCCGTAGCTCTTAAAGCTCAGCGGGAGTCATCCGATATGCTGGGGTGGATATCGGGGATGTCCCGGGGCACAAATCAATATAAAAGTCTACCTCTCTACGAGGAGGTTTTCCTATAACGTCGTTGGGAAAGACGTCCACATACTGATCCACCACTGCAGGAAAACTAGGACTCTGCATGTCAACTGCTCCTAAGATGAGGCTAGCAAACTGGTGAGTGATGGGATGTCCTCTCCTCTGTGAGAGTCCATCCTGTGCTGTGAAGGATCCCTTCTCGCCGGTGAAGGTGAACCTGCTCCCATCGGTGCGTACACATCGCACCTTGCACCTAATACAGTTGATCTGAGCATGGACTATAGATAACCAATCCATGTCCAAGATGATGTCGTAAGGGCTCGACGCCGCTACAAGAAGATCCCAGTTGAAGCTCTCTCCTCCTAGAGTAAGCTCACACTGCCGGCACCAGTGCGTTATAGTCGAGTCTGCTCCCGTAGGAGTCTCTAGCTGTAAGGATCGAGCCAACGGCTTTGTCGGAATCTCCGAGCCCCGAACAAGGGCAACGACTATGAAATAATGACTCTCTCTTCTGTCTATAAGAACTGCAGAAACAGTGGAATAGACACAGATAGTACATCAAATCATCTCGGTCGCACCGTGGTCATAGGCCTCCGCTGCCTGGAGTTGTGTCTGTCTCTACTCGCCAGCTCCCTGTGGTCGGGGTGGACCTCCTGGTGGTGGTGGTGGTAGAGCCTCAATGTGTCCCCCACCACCTGATGCTCAGCCAGCTCTTCTGGCTCGTCTGCCTGCTCCCTATGGACCACCACGGTCGACCCTCTTCCTCTACCTCGATGTCCCCTCAACTTTCTTCTACTCCTCGTCATGGCGTGTCGGGCAGTCATGAGCCATGTGGCTATGCCCGGCGCATGGGTAGCATTGTCTACCTCTCGAAAGACTGGCTCTGTGCTATGTGCCCCGCACTGCTGAGCCAGTGTCCTGAGGTCGTCTTCCTGAGGGTCTGGTCTGCCTAGACCCATGAGTCATCCGTCGACTGCCTGCTGTAGAAGACTCCGCAACCTGCCGCACTGCGGAAGGTCTCACTGATGATGTAGACTAAGCAAGAAAGCTCTCAATAAAAAGGGATCGTTCCAGCACTCCTTCCTGAGTTGGAATACTGAGGGAGATAAGTGATGCCCTGATCTCATGCCACAACCCCAGCTCAAAGGTCCGAGCCTGGAAGAATGGGTCCCGTACCATGTCTGTCGAGTAGCGTGAGAGATCGGTAAATCTCGCCGAGTACTGGGAGACCGTCAAGCTGCCTTGCCGCAGTTGTAGAAGCTTCTAGATGCGCACCGAACGGAGGGTGGCTGGGAAAAACTCCGAGCGGAAGAGGCTCTCAATGTCAGTCTAGAGGATAGATGCCTCATCGTGCACCTGGAGCATCAAGCTCCGCCATCTGCCTGCTGCCGCGTGCAGTAGGCTCGCTGTGAGGATCACCATGAGGTCTGTTGGTGTCCTCCCTAACCTGAAAACTCATACCACTGCCTCCAGCCAATCCTCGGCAGCCTGGGGGTCCGTCTCCCCGCGGAACCTTGGCGGTCGCTGGCTCTGAAACTCGTGTTGTGCACTAAGGCGACGTGTATCGTCAGCGGATGGGGCAGGAAGCATCGGTGGCTCGGTGGGTAGAGGTACCGCTGGTGCCTCAGCTGCCAAAGGGCCCTGTACCGAGGCCTCGTCACTCGGTGGGATTTCGTCATGCACAACTCTCGGAACACTAGTTGGCTATCGTCGTGGGGCCATCCGAAAAAGATACAGGTGCGCCACGGTCAGAATAGTATTCCTAGTGAGCTAACACAAAGTAATCAAGAAGAAAACATGAAACACACATGCAATCAATGATTTCGTACATTAAGTCGGAAATCATAAGTCAGGGTCCTGGTGAACGGATACGTCGGCCACCGCACCAACACTGGACTCCCTAGATTGATAACCACACCCAATATGCTTAACACTATTTATTCACTTATAAAAAGATCAGAGTCCAATGTTCTATGGTATAACCGAACTCCTCTAATACCAATTTGTCACGACCCGTCCTCGGGGCCCGCACCGTGACTACCCCAAGCCTACCATCCATAGGCCATGGGCTGGAAACCAGCACCAAGGTGTAATTCCCAGTAAAAAGGGAAGGCATTGACTTTGTAAAGTAAACAAACCTCACAGAGCAAGCAAGTAGAAGAAGTAAACACTAAGTAAAAACATAGTACAATAGTAAGTGCGGAAAAGCAAGTGGGCCAGTATACAAACCCAAACTGAAAGTAAAGTACAACTACAATGGGAAAACATCAACTGAAAAGTAAATCCACAGCATCAAGCCGTCCACTGGAAGTCCCACCTAAAGGGTGGGTACATATAGCCTCCACAGATCCTCGGGCCCAGTCGTCTGCTCCGAGTACGTCCCGTCCAGTGGTCCAACTCCAGGTACCGACCTGCTCCGCAAGCCTCAACCGCGATCAGTGATGTCTGTCGTCTGCAACCAACACAATGTAGTGTGGGCATAGCCCGTGCAGGGGTGAGTATAAGCTACTCAGTAGGGACCCCGAGACCCTCAAAGGTCTCCCATAATCCACAAAGGATAATCAACAATGTAATGATACAATCACGAAGTAACATCCGAAACTACTTAGGTATATGCCCATACATATACCTATGTCATCAATTCCAGTTCGCTCTAACTCCGAGCTTGAGTACAACCCAGTCCACACAAGAAAACGTAACCCGTTCCACATAAGAAATCACAACCCAATCCACACAGGAAAGCATAACGTAATCCACATAGGATATCGAGTCAAGATTCATCCCACACAGGAATACTTCTTCGAATGAAGATAGAGATGATCATATATATCCACTGATTCATCTATGCCATCGGACCCACAAAGGATCGATAGATACTAATCCCTGCAATGACCCACAAAGGATTTGACCTACACAAGATCGATAGATAACTAACCCCCGCAAAGACCCACACCGGATCGGACCCACACATGATCTGTAGGCGCTGGCCCACACAGGACCACTGAGTGCTGAACCACACAGGACTTGACCCACAGAGGATCTATAGCACTGATCCACGTAGGATCGCTGAGTGTTGTAGTCGTTGTCATCGAATCCACTGAGGATCTCTGTACAGTCGTCATCGTCGTCGCAGTCGTATCCAACTCTAGGGTTCCCATAGCTTTATATATAATTTTTTCATGGAGATCCTTAGTCTCTATATCTTTTCTTCTGCTGATATCTTGAAGCTAGACACTCTATTTGGGAGTAGAATGGCTAGTGTTTGTCAGTGTAGAGAGTTCCGTTTACAGGTTGGTGGGTGTAACTTTTTATGGGAAATCTATTTCCTAGAGATGACAGGCTATGATTTCATTCTCGTAATGGACTGACTAGTTCCCTTCTATGTAGTCATCGATTGTTATCACCGCAGGGTGAGTTTCATATTTCCAGACGGTGGATATTTTCTTCATATGGGAGAGTGGGATGTCTAGGAGAGCAGAGCAGGACCCGAGCATCATGGGATGAGAGGAGTTACAACCCAGATTACTAGTTTATACCTAGATGA
Source organism: Viscum album (assembly GCA_963277665.1). Lineage (NCBI taxonomy): Eukaryota > Viridiplantae > Streptophyta > Magnoliopsida > Santalales > Viscaceae > Viscum > Viscum album. Next base: position 444,633,133 of record OY728157.1, on the reverse strand, counting down.
CCAGGGAACTTCACAGTTATACTTTCCTCTAGTGCTGGATCATTTCAGATATGTCTTTCCAGAAGACTTTTTAGGTTTTCCTCTAGAGTGTGAGGTCGACTTTTCTATTGAGCTTGTTCTAGGAGCGGCACTAGTGTCCAATCCTCCTTATAGGATAGCTACACCTGAGTTGTAGGAGCTCAAGAATTAGTTGAAGGAGTTGTAGGAAAATGGTTTCATCCAACACAGTACTTCTCTTAGGGGTTCTTCTATACTATTTGCAAAGAAGGTGGACAGTACCCTTAATATTTTTGTGGATTATCAAATGTTGAATGAGTTGATAGTCAAGAACTGATAACCCTTTTCCAGGATTGATGATATCTTTGGTCATCATCGAGGAGCCTGTGTGTTCTCAAAGATTGACTAGAGGTATGGTTATCTCCAATTGCACATTAGACCATATGATATACCTCTTATAGATTTCCGGAGCAGTTTTGGTCTATACGAATATGTGGTTATGTCATTCGGTCTCACAAACGCACCTGCAGTTTTCATGGCACTGATGAACCGAGTCTTCCATCAATACTTGGATTCTTTCATGGTAGTATTCATGGAAGATATATTGGTGTACTCTCAGACTCAACATGACCATGATACCCATTTTGAGATCATTATGAGTTCACTGAGGGATCATCAGTTATATGTTAAGATCTCTAAATGCCAATTTTGGATTCATTAGATTCACTTTTTGGGTCATGTTATCTCAGAGACAAGAGTATCAGTAGACCCAGAGAATGTGGGAGAAGTAGATTCCTAGGAGAAACTGAAGAACGCATTTTAGGTAAGAAGTTTTATATGTCTAGCTAGATACTAGAGACTTTTCATATAGGAAATTTTACACTTATCAGCACCAGTGTCGAGTCTGATTAAGAAGGGTGTGAAGTTCTTGTGGTCAAATTTTTGTGAGTCATCCTTTCAGGAGATGAACAGGATGTTGACTTTAGCACTGAAACTAGTCTTTCTAGAGCCAGGCAAGAGATATATAGTGTATTGTGATGCTCCAGGTATCGGGCAGGGAGCTATGATTATGCAGAGATATTGAGTCGTTGCGTAAGAGTCTTGGAAGTTGCGGCCACATGAGAAGAATTAACCGACGCATGATCTAGAGTTGGCATCTGTTGTTCATCGATTACGATGTTGGAGACATTATCTTCTGGGAGAGAACTTTGTGGTTTTCGCCGACCACAAGAGTCTCAAGTACATCTTCACTCTATGTGATTTGAATTTGAGATAACAAAGGTGGGTTGAATACCTTCTGTCCTTTGAATTTGAGCTTGCCTATACGCCTAGGAAGGGAATCACAGTGGCTGATGCATTGAGAAAGAGGACGCAGATACAGGTAGTTCAGGAGGCCAGCAGTGAGTGGAAACTCATGGCTTTGTTCTCTAATATGTAATTGGAGGGCAAAGACAAGCAGGGGAATACTTTTCATTCTTCTGTGGGTATTACATATACTCTTCTTGTTCGTGTACGAATGAGGCAGCTATCAGATTCTGATGGCCTAGTCCTATGGGAATTTGTGTCAGGATAGGTCCCTATTCCATAATGGATCATAGGTGAGGATGTGATCTTGTGTTTCTAGGGGAAAGTATTGGTGCTAGCAGACATACTCGAGGAGCTTATGTGGGACATTCATTTCTCATTTTGGGCAGTTCATCATGGTTTCACCAAGATGTATCGTGATCTACACCATCCGAATTGGTGGCCAGGTATGAAGAGGGACGTTTCTATTTAATCATGAGGTGTTCCACATGTCACCTGGTAAAGGTGGAGCATCAGTGACCTGTAGGTCTTTTACAGCAATGACCCATTCCTGAGTGGAAGTGAAATGACGTTGCGAAGGACTTCGTGACCGGTTTGACAAGGTCTCCTTGAAGAAATGATACAGTTTGGGTTGTCATTTATAGACTTACGAATGTCACTCACTTCTTTCCAATCTAGGAGAACATCATTTTTGATGAGATGAGACAGTTGTACATTCTAGATATTATACATCTACATGGGGTTATATACTACATTGTTTCCGACAGGGATGCGTGTTTTAGTTCTCGGGTCTATTATGGGCTTCAAAAGGATTTTGGTATGCAGTTACTTTTCAGTATAACTTACCACCCCTAGACAAATGTCTAGTCCGAGCATACGATTCAGGTTCTTGAGGACATTATTCGAGCATGCTTTATTGATTTTGGAGGTTCTTGGGAGAAGCATAAACCGCTTGTAGAGTTTTCCTACAACAAAAGCTTTCAAGAAACTATTCAGATGGGACCTTATGAGTCGTTCTACGATAGCCCATTCTGATCAACCCTATGTTGGCTGGAGGAAGGAGAGACATCTTTGTTGGGACCTCATCTTGTTCATGAGACAACAGAGTAAATAGAGTTGATTCGGAAGAAAATGGCTACTGCGCAGTCTCGATAGAAGTCTTGTGTTGATCAGCAGAGATGACCTATGGAGATCGAGGTGGGGGTCAGGTTTTCCTGCATGTCACACAAGGGTTGGGACATAAGAAGATTAGGATACAACGTATGATTTTGTCTAGGTACATCAGGTTGGTTGAGGTGTTGGGGAGAAATGGGCTGGTTTCCTATCGGTTTCATTTACCTCAGAGGTATTAGGCTATGCACAACGTCTTCTACATTTCATAGCTTCGAAGTTACTTCTCAAACCTGTATCCCATCTTCCAACCTGAGGAGGTTGAGTTGGAAGTGGATTCATCCATAAAGGGGAATCCTATCTGGTTTGTGGATCGAAGTATGAAGGTTCTCCATGGCAGGTATGTTTCTCTAGTACAGGTGCATTTACAGCTTGGGCGAGTACAGGACGAGATGTGGGAGAGGGAATCAGACATATGATCGTAGTGGCCGGAGCTGTTCGGGGTTTCTTCTTCTACACTAAATTTCTAGGGATATTCTAGGATGAATTTATTTAATGGGGGATGTTTTTGAGAACCTGGATCTTATTTTCAGGTATGTTTTTCTTTTTCAGGTTGTTTTTTAGAAATATAAGAAATTCTAAAAAAAATTAAGTACATGCCATGTACTGCCTTCCGCCGGAGGCCGTGTGCTTTCAATGTAGTAGCCGCATACATGACCATTGATAAGTGACTTATAGGCCGCTTAAAACGGAGTACAGAAACGGAGAGTGCGCGCCGTGTACTTCAAAAATACATTTCATATACTTTTTTTCATTAAACGCATCAGGGTTGCGTCTAATCACCAGAACACTCTTTCTTTAGGTCCCATTCAATAGAGAGATCCATACGTCCACAGATCTTTGATGAACCCCTGATCCTCCATCCATCCTCCAAATTGAACACCGTGGGTTACATCGGAATCACATCGGTGAGTTATCTCTTCTTATTGGGTCTCGTTTCATGATTCCTTTCCATTTCCAAGTTATCTTTGGTAGAAGGTTTTGAGAAATTTTTTAGATCTATGGAATTCAATAGAAATTCAAGCCTTAATGTTCAATTATATTGTTCTCCCAATGTTGATGTAGGTGGCTTGTTCCTTTCATTTGAAATTATTTTAGTTTTATGTGCAAATTTTCTGATACCCATGAATGGGGTATTTCGTGTTTAACTTTTTAGCCCTATTATTGGTCTGCTATTGTAGTATGCTTGAGTAGATGATAATTGTTTTTGAATATGGTGAATTGTTGTGATTTGGATGTGTGGACCATGAATGTATTTCTTATTTTGACCTTTAGGTTGAGGATTCATGTTAGTCTATTGTTTACCTTTCCATTCCTAGTATTGTAGGATAGTGTGACTGATATTCTATTTTGATGTTGTGTTGTAGATTTCTAGACAAGTAGTACTTTAGGTTTACCATGGCTATTATGTGCTGCTACACTTTCTTGACTTACACAGGGAAGTGAAACACTAGTGTATATACCATAGGGAGAATGGACATAAGGGATTCTCTAGAGTGTCTTTGTAACATTCGATGCATGACCACATGGGGAATTGACGTTGAGCACATCCCTAGTGTGTCTTTAGTTCTTCAACATGAGCCATTGGGGGAATGAGATGTTGAGTCTTTCACCAGAGTGCCTTTAGTACCGTTATGATGCTATAGAGGGAGTTGACAGTGAGTGCTTCCATAGAGAGTCTATGCATAAGCTGAATCAGAGGGGTTAGACTATGTGTACTTCCAAGAGGGTTTCTAGTACATGTTAGGTAGGACCCGAGGTGATAGGGTGTGAGTACTTCACAGAGGGTTACCTTGTCTTTAGATTCTTTCTTGGGTTTCTATGTTAGACCAGAGGGGATAGGTTGTGGGTACTTCCCAGAGGGTTACATGTTGTGTTTATCTACATTGATTATCTATTTCATGTTGTTTGGGATTTGATTTCATTGAATCTCTGGATTGTTTAGTACTGAGTATATTATTTTTTACGGCTTCTGTATTTTACCTATCATATATTCTATGACTATTTGGCACAGATCTCATAGTGTTTTCCTACTGGGATTTAGTATCACACCCTTTTTGGGCCATGCTTTTGGGCCCAAATAGATTATATTGTTGCAGGTATAGATATGGGTAAGCTCCCTTTTACTTCTGGTACTTGATTTGTTGTGTTTCTAGAGAGCATGGGACCAATCTATGGAATGAAATACTAAGTAGTTTATCTACTTTCTTTTAGAAATTGGTTTAGAAGTGTTGTATCCCAGCATTGGGACTTGTATGGCTGTTTTCCTAGACATATGTATCAAGTATCATTTTATATATATGTTATCCAGTTTATAATCTTAGTTTTCTATAGTATGTCATTATTACTGCTTCCTATCATGTATGTATTTCATTACTTCAACTGTGTACACTGCCAATGAGGGAATAGTTTATCAACTATTACACCCAATTCCCTCACTTCTAGTCTGCAGCCTCTAGTATTCGTGGAAATGCGCTTGAGGCCATGTGACCAACTAGGTATGGGGAACCATTAGGTGGCTTCCAGTACCGGGATGCTTCAAAGTAAGGGTAAAACCAATAATAAAATGTATTTGTAAGGGTAAAAAGGCACATATGTAATGGTAAAACAAAAATTGTAAAATCCATGTAAGGGTAAAAAACAATTACCTAAGGAATATAAAAATACAATATAAACAATCAATATTCCCAAATGAAGAAATCTGGCTAAATTATATGATATAGCACTAGAGAAAACTCCCCTAAATCACTAAGTAACTATATAATGCAATATAAACAAGAATGATTCCATAATGAAGAAATCAGGGAAAATGATATAGTATAGCACTAGATAAAACTCACATAAATAACTAAGTAACCATATAATTGAATGAGTCATGGGATCTACCCGGGGAATACTAATGTGATCAGTAGTTAAATAAGACTTTAATATATAGGTGTTGAAGAGATCATTATAGAAGAAATATATAATTTAAATCATCACAACATTCAAGGGGCGAATGGAGTATCACTGATCATTATACAAGAAAATATTGAACTGGTTATCAACAACAAATAATCATGGAAATGGTAAATTGTTTATCAACAAATAATAAGTAAGGTAATATTGAATGGATTATCACTAAACTTAAATAAATAAATAGTGAATATAATATAAAAAATCATAAAGTAATAGTGAATAGGTTTAAACTAATATAAAATAGAAGTGGTCACTCACACCTAAAGTACAACCTCATGAGACCCAATTTAGTTACCATAACACTCAAGTACCTTATTTAGAACCCCTAGGCATACCCATCTCAATTCTATTCATTCATTTCACGACCTAAAATATCACATTACAACATGTTTCATGGTGATTAATCTATATCTAATATAATATAACTCTATCACACCAATATACCAAGATCAATGCCTACTTATTGGAAAAAATGAGCCCCCACATTATATCAAAACACTCAAATGAGAATATCTTAACTTATATCTATGAATTTCATAGATTCTTCCCAAATTTTTTTAATTAGTGGTTCTCATCAATTTCCATAGGTGGAATATCCATTGATGGTTATGTGATGAAATCCTAAATCTATGGGGAAACCTTATAAATTTAGCATTCGTTTATCACCACACAACATAGTATAATTTTTTTAATTATGGGTCATTCAAACACACACTTTATTATTCACATGTTTACAATGAATAAATTAGTATATTAAAAGGATAAATCTTGGTACCATAAAATTAATTATTATAGGAATATATTAATTTGAAATCATATTTGTATGAACTTAAACCTTAAAAATCCAAAATTCTACAAACACCCAATATATATATTATTGAAGTTTACTTCCATGACTATGAGATAAAATACAAATAAAATCAAAGAGATAAATACACTTTTAGAGAGGTATTATATAAGATATATTTATTTGGAATCCATTATAAGGTGATGAAGAAATCCCACAAGTTCTAGAAAAAGTGAGAGGGGAAAATTTGGGTATATGAGGCAATTGATTGGGAGAGGGGTCAAATTACTAATTTTTTAATATAAATTTTCTTTCTATGGAAATTTAAAAATAAAAATTTATATAAGAGGACATCTGTTACCTAGATCATACGAATTAGGTATTCTTCGTACATCATTTTACTCACATAGTTTTCCTTTTTATTCACCATGATCTAATACCCCTTCTCAAAAAACTATAAAGACAATACCCAACCACTAGGTATATAATAGCACAAAATAATCATTACATCATTTTACTATTTTCTTCTATTTTCCCAAAAACCAAATCTATCACTGATTTCCCTAATTTTTTTTTGAAAAGTAACCAAACAATATATTAAATATTAAAACCAAATTTGAAATGTACATCCAAATCTCCACAATATTATAAATTCCTAACTATAGATATTTTTATTTTTTAGAGACATCATAAATACTTGTTAAATAAAATTTATATCCACTTAACTAACATATCATACTCCCATTCCTAGGTATCCACATAGATATGTGTGTACCACTACTAGACACACATAATGTGTACTATATTTCTAATATTTATCTTGCCTATTTAATAAAAAATTACAAATATATCACTAATAGAAATATTTTTCATCCTCTAAACATACATTTTATACACTAATAAATGATAATGTATGACCTTAGTCTAATATGGATTCCTCCAAGATCACATGACCCACTAGATTTAACATGTGGTATTTACACTATGGACTCTTGAAAATGTATAAGTGTGAATATCATACAACATGGTTTGGTCAGTTATACACTCAATTAGTTCCCACAAATAAAATTTATATAATATACATAGAATCTAAAGATTCATTCAGGAGAGTAGAAGTCTATCAAGTAATTGTTTTTATATGGGTGCCATATTCATCTTTTTCACTCACTTATAAATTATCTTGTGTGTACTTTTTAATACTTTTTATAAAAACAATAATGAACTCAAAACATTTATATATTTCTTCGATAAAAATTCATAATGTTTAAATTCATGAATAATATGAATAATGAATGCACAAAAATTATTTCCACTATTTTATTTCTTCTTCTTTAGTGAAATTGACCAAAACGGATTATCATATCATTCTGTATTTGATAAAAATATATTATGCAAGGTATAGTTATGTCAGATCTTCATTCTACTATTTATAATACTAATAGTGTTTTTTATTTCATTTAGTATCAGGTATCGACCCCCTTTCACAATATCTCTATTAAGAATCCTAATATATCATAAAATGACTACTTTTTCTTCTATGAATTTGAATTTAAGGTTTAAATTAAAACATATAACTTATTTCAATGTATTTTTTATTACCACTACTTTATTTTGAACCATTGAATAATAATAAACATAAATTATTAACCATAGGGGGAAAATTAGATCAAAATAGTTCAATCATCATTACAGACCCTTTTCTTTAGTGAGGGTCAGATCAGTGGTGATGGGAAGAGAGCGTCGGGATCTGTTGAAAGGGAAAAGATCAGTGGTGATAGATAGGATCGGTGGTGAGGGACGGGATCGACGAGCTTTAGGAATGGTGGAAAAGAGGGTTCTTGGGGCTTTAGGGTTCAGCGGTTATGTGTCAAGAGGTCCAGGGGAATTTTTGAGCTTGCCAAAAAATAAAAATATTTAGCAACAGTTTTTAATACACATTCAATAAATTATAAATAAAAAATTATCTGTTGTTTCATAAACTGATCCTAATGTAATATTTTTATGTAGTTCCACAACTAATTGAATGATTTTGATGAGATAGGGTGAAACATGAATAAAATAAACATTCCAAAAACAAAAGATATCAAAGAATAAATTAATAGTCCTGAATTTATCGACTATGGATTATATTTTAGGGAGTTAATATGTAATAACAAAAAATACAAATCGGGGATAAATTAAAAAAATCAAAGACCTACCTCAAAAATATTATGATAATTGGTGAATAAAATTTTTTCTTGTGAGGTTATTAATGATTTATCTATTTTCATTTTTCACTCCCCAAATATCTATGATCTATTAGAAAACAATATAAGCTCATGTATTTGTCAATGATGGGGATTCCATAATCTAAAGTTATCTTCCAATGTCAACATCCACTAGAATATCTCTATAAATTATGTTCAATATATTGGGTTATATGAATAACCATATTAGATTATAACAGTGGGGACTAAATAGGAAATTCCTAGGTTAACCTAAAAATTAAATAAACTAAAATAATAATAATAATATTTAATATATTCATTTTATTGTGTCCCATGAGTACGCTTCATGCCAAAACCCAATGTGAAAGAAAAATTATGTCACACCTCATATGAAACCCATATTAAAGATTCAGTGAATGACTAAGTTTCATTATATGAGGCTCTCTAAGAGACCTAATCCATTATTTCCAAATTTATGTAGTAAAATGTGTTAATATGATTTATTATTTTTATAATATCATCATCATGGCTAAAAAATACTAAAAACTATATGCAAAATCTACAGATAAATCTATAAAAATTATTTAAAATATTTAAAGGGTATATTTTCAAATATTGGAGTCATCACATCTCTATACCTTCAAGTATTTTCACCCTTAAATATAGAAAATACTTGAACATGTTATGGTACTAATCTCTCATTTGGTTCCCCCTTTCCCATGAACTTACCTAAATATTCTCATGTGCATGATAATGGGAACATGGGGAATCATCCAACCATGAAGGATCTTCTCTAACTATACTTGATTAGAAATAGATACTCTGAAATGTTTGTTCTTTCTTCAATGTATATCTCTCCCCAATCAATAACATGTGACTGGTCATTTATGTACATCTTCAGTAATGACACATAGAAGACTTCATGAACTCGATCTAACTACAATAGAAAATTTAGGTTGTATGAAAGCTCACCAGTCTTGAATAGAATCTAGAATGTACTGATGGATCTCTGATATAGTTTTCCACCCCACACATATCTTTGTATACCACACCATGGTGAAACCTTCAAGAAAAATTGTATTCCATGATGAACTCCAAGGGCCACCATTATCAGTTCAAATGTTTCTTCTAATGGATATAATATAGCCTCATGCTTTATAAGATTATATGTATTTTCTCTATCATTTATCTAACTAAAAGTACGCCCATGAGGATAATTCTCCCAACAATGACCATCAAATAGGTAACCTTCAAGGTCTCCCATAAAGGGCCTCAAATTTTTTCATGTTGATAGTATAGTAATTGTTCATTTTTTTTAATGAAAACCCTACCAAGAGTAACTGATCCTCCAATATTCATCCAAATTATTTCATGCAATCCTATATCATTTTATCTAGATATTTAATGGTCTTGTTTCTTTTCTCATCAATCTAGGGGTGGAACATCATGCTCATTTGTAAATTGATATTGAAATACTCCCACAGGACTCTCCAAAACATACACATAGAGAAAGATTTGTAGTTTGAGACAATCATTGAAGTTATACCAAGGAGCTGGGAGATCTCATGGATATATAAGAAACCCAGTATTTCCATTTAAATATATTCTATGATGTTAATGAAGTGGTCCAACATTGTAAGTTGATCTATTATTCCCCAGATAGCATCATGAAATCTTGATGTTCAGGGAGATCCAATCAAAAAATCCCAAGATATACCATCCCACTTCCATTTTGACCACTCAAGGGGTTATGCTAATCCTAAATGTTCTTGATTCAGGGAATCCACCTACTAATAGGTGAGGTATCTCGAGATAAACTCTGTAATAAAATTTTTTATACATTGCGAAAAAAACTTTTATCAAAAGTCTTAGTGAATATTTTATACTCTATGATGTACTGCTAAAGTATATGCATAGAAATATTTCAATACCTCCTCCCAAGGATTGACCAATACCACCATCCACCCATGTAAGTGGATGATGTTCTCCCCACCTTCCAAAAATTCATCAGGATAATTCATTAAGAATATTTTTTCAAAAAATACCTAACAATCAACATAACTAAGTTATGATTCCCTAAAATTATATAGAAGCACAAGTTTTACAACCATCCTTCAAAGGTATGTTTCTATTCTCATTTCAGCTAAGGAAATTTTAATGATGGAAACTACTCTAACATCTAACATATAAATACGGAATATATTTCTTACTAAGAACATATACTACAACATTTCCTTTATTAGGAGTGTAGAGTATCTCAAATTCAAATTATGGTAGGAACTTAATCCACCACCTCTATATATGGTTCAAATATATATATTAATGAATATATACCTATGATTTATATCGTCAGAATACACAATAACATCCTCAAAAACAAGGTATTATTGTTATGACGTAAGGGTGAACACCAAAGCCACCGTCTCTAAATCATTGGTTGTGTAATTATATTTGGTGGTCTCAATTTCTTATTCATTTATGTTATCAACATTTTCCTATGAATTAACACAAATATGAGAATAAATTATAAGGTATCACAAGTCACTTCATACTCAACCCATTCTTATGGAGACCGTTGAATATTATCTCTCACCAACCTCTAACATGACTCCTCAAATAGAACTTCTCTATCTAGATCAAATGATTTCCCTTTTGGTCATGTAAGTCAAGGGAGTTGTGATTCTTGAGAAATATTCTGTGAAACTACATTTATAGCTATCCAACCTGAGAAAGTGTTGCACCTCTTTTAGGATCATGTGTGTCTTCCATGTAAGCACTACATTAATATGTACTAGGTCCATGACTACTCCCTCCACATAGATAGCACATACAAGAAAGTGTAACTCTCTAATATATAGCTGCCATATTGAGATCCTTATATATAGCTTATTATATCTATGTATGTTCAGTACAATCCTTCAATTATATGCAAGATTAACCCTCGTTGCCATGTAAATGATAATTTCGTCGATAAAGACCACCAAAACCAATCCTGGAATTGATTTAATATCTATTTAATGTTCAATTTTTTGTTTGAGTGTTAGTAACACAAAAGGGAAAAACTAGGTACTCATAGTGAATGTAACGACATTTTAATATTGTCTTGGGTATGTTCTCCTATCATAAATGTTACTAATGATAACTTGACTTGAGGTCAAACATCAAGAACCTCTTTAACTATTTCAACTGATCAAAGATGTTTTTGATTATTCTAAGTGGATAATTATTCTTGGTGGAAAGCAGGTTTAGTCAACTATAATCCACACAAAACCACAAGCTCACATTTTCCTTCTCGGTAAATAATATTAGACCTACCAAAGTGGAAACACTAGGTCGGATAAATATTTACCTCAAAAGGTCCTCTAATCGAACCCTTAACTATTGAACATCTATGGGATAAATATGATTTACCACTAAAGATATAAGATTAATCCTAGGATACATGTCAATACAGAAATAAACCTCTCATTGAAGAGGTAAATTAGGTACATACTTCTCAAAAAAACTAGGTACTCTTCTACTACTATAGGGATTCAAACATCAATTGTGATTTTTTCACCAACAAAAAAGATATCCAACAAATAAAAAAATAATTTTACTCTGTTTTACGTAAAGATATCATGATCTGATTGAAATTTATTCTCACCAATGAAGGAATATATCATCTCATCCAAATAGGTCCACATCATCCTCTGACGGAAATAATCAATCTAGGGACAAAAGGTGAATATGTAGTACTTACCTAGAATTAAAACAAATGGCCTCATCAAATGAATGAAAAATTATTATGCTAAACTATCACCATAAATAAAAAAGTTACATTTCTAACATAATAGTATGATAAATGAATCACATCCAATGGGAGTTGTTATCCATAATGGTCACGTTAGAGGCCTTGTAGGAATCTTCAATTCTAGAAAAATGGATAATGATAGAAGAGAATGGATTTATCCTATGTTTATAAAAAACTAAACATTCGGTAGATAAAACATATATCATAACTTATATTATACCAGGAACTTTTAGTTCATAAACCTCAACTGCCTATAATTGACTGCATCCCTGACTACCAGTTCTCTAATTTTAACAAGGACCACCTGGACGTGCTGGTTGAGGTATTAGAACATAACATCACCCACCTCCAATATCTATACCAACTCTTCTACCATGAATTCCTCCCTATGATTCCTCCTTATCATGTCTATACCTCTACCTCTGTGGCCCATAAATTTTTTGTATGTCTACTACAACATGGTGATTTGAATAGTCTTAGTATATGGGGCATCTCCCATCATAGGAAATAGATAACCTCTCCCATGGATAAATAGTATATCTCTATAAACCATGGACATTGAAACCTCAAGTATAAGATTGGAAATTTTGTTGCTTCGAGTGTTGTTAACCCAAATCCTTACATCATACACTAACTACTGCAGTCTCTACTATGATGTGATTGCTATCAAAACAAGTTGGATAATATATCAATTTAAAATATATTTATTCATGTATTTTCATGTCAATTTTAATTTAATATGGGTTGATTTAATATGATATTCATGCATACAATTAATTTTTTTTATAATCTTGTGACAAGAATGACATTTGTAATAATAAAGATAAAATCAAAGAAATTGAGTAAAAAAGGAACTATGCATCGAGTTGTGAAGTGGCTGGGAATGGAAATGAAAATTGAATGTTAATGTTAGTATAGATGATTAAATAATAATTGTACATGAAATAGGTTGAATGAAGGTTTTTAGTGATGTTTTATATTCTCATAAGTTTTTGGAGGCACAAAAACTGAACAAACAAAGAAAAAAAATATTTCATAGCCGAAAACACGCTTTACATGTCATGTAATCACTACATGGTATAAAATTATTCATGGAATGATCCATTTATAGGCTATGAAGATAAATTGTATTTCATCATAACACATTACATGACATGTAAACATTACACAATTTGAAATGTTCATACATAATAAAAAATGGTGATTTTTTACATATCTTTGTGTGAGGATATATATTATCAACTTGAACAACCATTAAACACATCTTTGACCTAGGAAACATAGAGGAAAACATAAGAGATTATAAATAATAGTTTTTTTCTACAGATAAATGTTATCCAATCAAGGAGTATTGATTCAATCACTAGGAGAATACTATTATGGATTTGACCTAGAGATCTTCATAAACTAGTTCTTATATTTGGATTTATTATTTTATTTTTTGCTATAAACATTGTTTGATATACAGTTTAATTACACTATATTATATTAATTATCTTTTTTCTATTCTCTCCCCTATGATTTTGTGTTTATTTTTCATTGGATATCACCCACTGGTGATTGTAAAAATCCATATTGGGGATAATAATTGGCTAAAATGAGTGTGTACCAAATTGTTTTATTTCATTATTTCATTTTACAAATATTTTATTCAAATTTTTTTGTGTAGAAAATAAGATAAATCATATCTGTTATCATATCTTGTACCAAGTGTATTTAGTTGCAGATGAAACCCAACATGATAAAGGTAGTTAATTCATAGCCACTGAATCTGATTCTTCATCTTCTTTTGTGATCTGATCCTAATATATTATGGTATGTTAATTCATCTTTCCATGAAAATTTAGGGTTACAAGGTATATTTATATAGATCAAACATTTTTTCTATCGATAAAATTGAATGATTTCACAGCCAATGAGTATTATTATTTTGAAATTTTAGTCAATATTAAATTTTAGTAAAACCTCTCATGGAAGCTTGTACCCCTCTAATCTTATTTTCTATATGATTTCATTTATTTTATTTAGGTTATTTTATTATTTTAATAATGTCAATTGAAATTGGGATGACCTGACCTTTGATCATTAGTTTTCATAACATTGTTCCATAATCTCAATTAGTTTGACCTCATACTTTTTCTATATTTCACCTCTGTATCTTGTGTTTTTTGGGATAACATAAATTTATAATTTTATCACACCTTGTGTACATAGAAATTTAATCTAGATGAAAAAAATATTGTTGAGAGAAGAAATGGATAAATATATCGATATAAACGAGAACCCTAATCTTTTATATCTAGATAAAGAAAGGGTAAATCCCTATAAATTTTCCATATAACATTATTTTTTCATGGCAAGATGAATTAAAATAAAATGATTTATTACGCTCAAATCATAAAAGTGGATGAATAATCCAATTGAGTGGTCTTTAATTAATTATATATATCATGTTGGATTATGACTGCTACCAAATGAACATGGTCCATGAATTAATAATAGATAACATTTATGTGAATAAAAATATAATTCTAATTTAATATAATCATTTGACAAGGAAATAATGAAATAAAACCAATTGGTACATACCCATTTTAGCCAATTCTGCTCCCCCTATAAAGTTATCAAATCATCTTCATGTGATATCCAGAAGAAATTAAACCGAACATTATAGTGGATATAATTGATTAATTGGAATAAATATAATAAAATGTAAATAAAATATAAATTATTCAACGTTTACAATAAAAGATAAAACAAAAAATCATAATGGAAAAACCTATCTATAGAAAACTCCAAATCGAAACCCCAGCAGATATCTCCCGATGGTCGAATCTCTCTTACATGAATATATCCATTTATTTTCTAGCCTAAATTTTTTTTTAATATTGGAGGTCATACTCAGGATTCCCCATGTAAAATATTTATATAATTTTTATTCAGGTTCAGAAGATATATCTTAGCCACAAGATATATAAAAATCACTAATTTTTATTCTGTCCAATCATTTCACATCTTGTAATGATTACACAATGTGTAATGTGTGGGTATGAATTAAAATTATTCTTCAAAGCTAGATAGTGGTTCACACCATGAATAATTTCACATCATGTAGTGATTTCGTGAATTGTAAAGTGTGTTTTCATCTTTGAAATCTCTATTTATCTCTAGTTATTTAGATTCAAGCCTCTGGAACCTCAAGTGATTGTCCAATATCAAGGGTAACCTTCATTCAATGGATTTATTGTCATATTTGGCTTCTATAATCGGTCATAGATTCAATATTCAAATTTTTCATTTAATCATATCAGTGTGATCAAATTATATCAACAGATTTCAGACCATTTTATTATGACCAAATTATAGATTTATATTATCCCAAAGATAGATGCAACATAGCGGAAGTATGCGGTCTATCCCACAAAACATGAGGAACGCAATGTTGAAAAATCATGATCAATGTTCTGGTCACAAAAATTTATAATTTTTTTTATCAAACTTATTATATGTAATGTATATATATATATATTTAATCAATTAGAAAATTAGAAGTGAGGGGAATCATCTTCCATGAGTGGTTTTTCTAAAAAGAAATTGTTACTAGACATTGAAAACAATGATACTCATTGGATAAAAAATAAATAACTTTAATCAATATAATAAATTGTTAATACCTATAAATCTACCCTAAAACATAATTCTTTATTTCCAACTAAATTAAAAAAACATGTTGCATTTTGATTGGATCAAAAAAGAAGAAGAAGAGTCCAATTCAGTGGTCTTGAATTAATTACCTTTTTCATGTTGGGTTTCTTTTACTATTAAATTCACATTGTAAATTATTTAATTATATATATATTTGATTGGAATCATATTACAAATCTAATTGAATTAAATCCTTGATCAAGGGAAGAAGGAAATCAAAAAATGGTATACACCTAGTTTAAT
Source organism: Viscum album (assembly GCA_963277665.1). Taxonomy (NCBI): domain Eukaryota; kingdom Viridiplantae; phylum Streptophyta; class Magnoliopsida; order Santalales; family Viscaceae; genus Viscum; species Viscum album. The sequence continues at coordinate 444,616,968 of OY728157.1, read as the reverse complement.
CGATTTTGATCCCCTCGATGAGTTTAGCCAATCATCATTGGGTGATCTCCAATAAAAAAAACAAAAACCATATATGATAGAATATTAGAATTATAATTTGGAGAATATAATGTCATTAAACTATAAAACATCAAAAAATAGAGATAAATTGAAAACAAAAAATCATAATAGAAAAAAAATATCTATGAAGAACAATGTGTTAGAACCCTAGCGGTTGCCTCCCAATGTTCAAATCTATAAACATTTAATATATCCCTTGTATCACTATATAACCCATATTTTTACTCTTATAGGCCATTATTGGTCTTCCCCAGGTCAAATGTGTCTTTAATGGCCGTTCAGGATGATATGATATCACATTGCTACAAGATATGTAAAAATTCACTGTTTTTTATATCGAAAAAATTTATGTTGTAAAATTTTTACATGACATTTAATGCATGGGGATAAAATATCATTCATCCTAAAAACCTAAAAATATTTCATGCCATGTATAATTTCACATCATTTAGTTATTACACGATGTGTAAATTATGTTTTTAGCTCTGAAATATCTATTTCTCTCTGGTTCTTCAATTGTGATCCTCTAAATCCTCCCTTGTTAATAAAACATAATGGGAAAATATAATTAAATGTATTTGTTGTATTATTTAGATTCAATAATCCATCCTAAATTCAATATTCAATTTCTTTTGTCTTTTATAGCCACAAAGTGGCTTTATATGAAGTGTCATTCTATTCCTCAATTTCCATGCTTTCCTCTCTATTGTTCCACATGCGGTTAATGTCATTAGAATATAAAAAAAATATTATGAATTAATATAACATTAAACCAATAAATATTCCATTAAAATACATATAAAAATACATGAATAAATAAATGAAAAATAATGTTATCATTGGACTTATCCACCCTTCCAAAAATCTTTTTGATGGAAGGGAATGCTCAAGTGCCCTAGAATAGGTGGGGATTGAAATGTCACAAATCATGATCAAAAAAATCTATGAAGAATATTATCAAACATAACTTCCAATAAAAACGCATCATGATACATGTTATAGATTATTGTGGGATGTTTTTAAACATTGATGTATACTTAGACACTGTCAAAATTCCCTACAAAATATCGATATGTTCTTGGATGTACACTAATGAAATTTTTTTTGAAAAATAATCCTCTAGAAGTAGGTTCTATAACTCAATCTATGGAATATTCACCTCATCGTTAATTTTTTTCATCAAATCCCCCATATTCCTTTAAAAACGTAGTGAAAGATCACTGTGAGGGGATAAATCAGTTTCCACATCACCATTAGGGTCCCCAAATGGAGATCCAAATTTTGAGAAACTTAAACACTATATAACCAAAATAACAAACCAATCCTCATAGACATTATAAATACAAAAAATATACAAGGGAAACTCCTATTGATACCACTCTGTCATATCATATCCTACTAGGGCCCTTATTAGACAAGTGGTATGCCAAAATTAACACCCCAAGCCAGCATCATATAATCCATGGGCTAGTGACAAGAACCAAGCATGAATATCACATATATGGGAGTCCTTATCCTAATGAACCTGTATTCACACACATGTATCTCTATGCATACGATAGTAATTTATAAAGTAATCAATTTGAATAAATTAATACACACAAATCCTTTAATATCCCCTAACCAAGTACAACACTACATTGTCAATGTAATGAGGGAAAAATACATGCCCAAAAATGGGTAAGTAGGTCTTACCTAGAAATAAGAGGGAAAAATCTCAACATGTAACCACTATTCTATCAACAATCCTATTATTTCATCAATCAAACTCCACTATGAACCACCTATACATGGTATCCCTATATTTCCATCGAATAACATGTCATCTTTATAAGGCATGACTTTCATGGGAAAATCCCATGCATGGGTGTGTATATACATACCCAGTAAGACACCCTAAAATCTATAACAAATAAAGTAAAAAAATATTTAAACCATAATCATGTGGGAAAATTTAAATTTTAAAAACATTAATTCTTATAGAAGGATACATTTCCCAGAGTGCAATCTCAAACTCAATGTTATCCAAACAAGTCATCACTCATATAATTCGATCAATAAGTATCAAGAAAATAATATGGTCACTCAATAAAATGATGTTTGAAGATACCCAAAACATGAAAATGGGTGAAATTATAACTTTAATGGGGAATCTATATCTCATTCACGATCAATAGGCATGTTAAATAACAACTATAAAAAGAGAGGATTCATGCCTCGTAATATGGGTGAAATACCAAATCTATCTAATTTGAAAAATTGGGGATCCACATCCTATAGTCACATGGGAGAAATAATAACTCCCTCGGTGGATATAATTCAAATAGGTGAGATACAAAATCAACATTGTAATAATAAAGCGGGATATTCATTTATGACAATAATATCTCATGTAAAGAAAACTTACACTATAAATCCTAAGGGTAGACAGTGTGGGGGGGGGGATTAGTCTCAACACATGGTGTGTGCCTCTAACTGATTCATGATCCTTCAAGAATAAATGGTCTATGGGATTTTTATATGGTATAATATCACTCGAGGTCCATGAGTATGTCTCCTTTACAGATGTTAGGTCTCCCACCTAGGATCACATGGTTTCTAGCCCCAACCACATAATGTTTGATAAAAAACATCCACATAAACCCTAGAATCACATCACTAAAATACTTTTATTTTATGTTGAGTGGAAATACGTCATTCAAATACATATTTTTATTATCAAAACACAGTTTTTAAATTTTCTCATTTCCAATCCTTGTATTTTCTAAAGTATGATGTTTTTATAGGAATAATTTCACTTTGATCGAATGATTAAATTTAATACTATTATAGGGATGTATATTATGTATATCATAAAAATGTGTACAAATTACAATGTATATATTTTCACAAAGTACATAAAATTAACATGTACAGAGTCCATTGGACTTATATGTACATAGTAGATCAGATGGAAATATACAAATTCTATTTGAGTGAAGTCTTATAAATTATATTATAAAAATCTATATAAATTACAGAGGATGGATTTGTATGAAGTCTATCAAATGGAGAATTAAAAACTCTACCAAATGAATATTTAATAATCCTATTGGATGGTTATGTACAATGTATACAAGATGATTACATGGCAGAATGGACCGACATCATTGTTTTTATTATATTTGATAATCCACCATTTCTGGGGTGTGGTGGAACCCATACAAGGCCTGAAGGCTTGGAGATTATTTCATGAACCGTAGGTTTTAAAGGAAATCACCCAAACAAGACAACATGGAACTGCTCCTCCTATGTAGAGCAGCACAATCCCAGTACCGATAGCAATGTCATACCCTCCCGTTCTTCCGATTATGGTCAGCTCTGCCATGGTAAATGTGCCTTCTCTGATACCCATATGGAACATTGTACCTTGTTTTCTAATTGTAACATATGTATATTTATGTGGCTCAATTGCCTTTGTGAGGCTATAAGGCCTTGGGTGGCCCTTTGGCCAAGAGAGACAAATGAATCGAAGGCCTTGGCTGGTCCAAAATCCATGCAGGACCCTTGGACCAAACTGGTGGCCCAAAGGCCCAGATAGATGAATAGTTCTGGCTACTATAATTCCAAATAGTACCTACTACATTAGTGATATAGTACTTCTATAGTACCTACTAAAGTATTATTATAGTAACTGATAAATATGTCTCATCCCAGATTTGATCTCAGGTTTCTTGGATGCCCTTGTCGTGTCCTCACCTACCAGGTTGTCGCTCATGGTCCCATATGATTTCTTATCATTAATACTAGATGGAATTATATAAAAGATTCATAATTATGATAAAGATGATGAAAATTAGACAAAGGGTTTATATTCTTAAATATAAATACAATGTATAAAATGTCATTGAAACTGGTCCAAAAAAGTGAAAAATCTATCTATTTGAATATTTTCAATAAATAGGACTATATTATCAAGGATACAAAGGGTTTTGATAGCATATGGTCTAATTTTGTTGAATTTCAGTAACATATTTTTGTTGAATGCACTTTAATTATTATATTTATAGATTTTCCCCAAAGCATACATCTTTGAGAATGTATTTGTAAACTCTTTAATGTGTTTTCACTATAAATATTTTTTTCGTAATCTTTTGATCAAGGGATCTTGAGGATATATGGATATAATTTTATCTGATAGTGTGATTGAGGGGTCATTGAGATACAGAGATAAGGGATTTGTAAAATCCATTAGATATAAAGATCCCATGTATTATGAGATAAATATTTTTCTTATTAGTTGTATTGAAGAATTACAAGGTTTTTAATATAGAACTTATAATAAGTTAATGTTTTGGAAACCTAAATTTGGGAATATATACTTTTTATCTCTTTGGGAGAATGAAAAAACTTTTTTCAGTAATGGTTTTTTATGTTTTCTTACATTATTTTTTATATTTTGTTATTCTATATTATACTTGTTTCTATAAGTATAATATTTTCCTCTATGCATTTTATATAAATATTATATCATCTAATATAAATTTTTTTCTTACCCTGATGTTATAAAGTATATCATAAAAACTATTTGTCTAATAACATTTATTAAAAAAAAAATTTTGGAAAAAATGGTTTGTTTACATTTCTAAAAACTAAAATTACATCCCCCCATTTTTTAGAATTTTACGTACTCTTATGATTTTATATTTAAAATCATAGAGGATCTGTACATATATTAATAGTATTGTTAGTGAATATTATTTTTTTCTTTTTGATGGATGTTTAACAATAGGGGATTTAGAGAATCCAAATCCTTGAAACTACCAATTTTTTAAGGTGATGATTATGAATTTTGGTGAGATCAAATGAATAAATTTAGTATAAACATACGTTTATGATATATTTTCCATGATCTTGGGTAATTATAATATTCTTGAGAAGGATGTGATTGTGTTTTCTAGTGAAGGGATGTTATGATATCAGAAAAATTATAGAATTTGATATAATTGTTTATGTTTGATGGTGAGTAATATCTACAATCAGATTTATTCTTGTGAAACAACTAAAAATATTTTGATAATTCTTGAAATTACACATTTTTGGACTTCAAGTGTTTTGGAAACTAGAAGATTTGTGCATTTTTTAGACTATAAATATTTTAATTTAATATTGGGTGAATTTTTTTCTCAAATGATTCAATATTTCCAGACTATTTTAAATATATTATATCTTCTTGTAGATAACGAGTTTATACAAAAACAACATATAAAAAATATTAATAATATTATGACCAAGGAATGGGAATCTAAGAGGAAAATAATAGATGATAAAAAACGTATAAAAATTTTGAGTTTTGATGACTAGATTAAAACTCTTATGTTGTGAGTATTTAGATTATAAATAGATGATAACATGAAAAATAAAAATAATGGTGTAGGATTTACTTTGAAATCTATAGTTACGACTAAAATTTTTTTTCCTTGTTAGAATTTCCCAAAATAATAAAATTTTAAGAAAAATTCAATGGTTGAATCAGATTATTGTTCTTATAAATAAATTGAATGTGAAATTACTTGGCTAGCATAGAGAATTAATAGGATGGTTAGGAAGAAATATTTTTATTATATGTATAAGTAGAATTAGAAACAGTGTAGTAAAAAGAAGGATAATTTTTAATTTATTTGTAATAAATATTTAAAATTAGGGACATCAGATCAGACTGTCCAAGGATGAAGATAAATGATAAATGATCAAAGAAATATTATAATAGAAAAGGTATAAAATTATTAAGTCTCTAGAAACAAGGAGTGCTAGTGGTATAGATACTACTATAGGATGTTATTTAGAATATAGTAGTGGTAATCATAATGTTATGGTGTTTTAATCTAGAATTCAAAATAATAATTCAGGTAACATGGAAAATGTATCTATTGAATCTCTTAATAACTATACCTTAAAGGCCAATTTCCTAGATACTAATAATGAATATAGTTTTACATCATTATAATAAAAAATTATTTTTACATCAAAGTATGGGGATAGTAAAACAATATTTGAATAAACAACTAGATATGTTACTTTACTAGAGAAAAATAACACAAATGTTATGAAAGATTATGATTGTACCAAATCAAAACATGGAAAATCCAATACTATATTATATAATCTTAAAAATAATTTTTCTAAACATTCCTTGGATTTAGATAAAAATTATAATTATATCACAACTAATGATGATAAATTTTAATTTGTAAAACATATTTATGAAATATATAGTCTGAGAATTTTTTTTTTAATTTTAATTCTGAATGAAAAATTTAAATAATATATACAAAAAATTAAGACCCTTCAGAAATAATTTTTCAATTGGTATTTATTTAAAATAAAACTCATTTTCAGTCTACCAATTTTTTTTCAAAAAGTGAACCCTTTTTTATGAAATTTCGATGTGGTGGACATTGGAAAAACAAATATTATTTAAATAAAATTCATTCCTTTAGTTTACATATAGATTATATTTATAAATAATAAAAAAGTATTCAATATAACAATGTTATAATTTTTAGGGATTAAAGAATTATCATTAATGATGACACAATAGTGATATTGAAATTATTTTATTTATTGAAATATCAAATAAATGGTTTTAAAAATATTAAAATAAATATTATATGAACTAATTAATTTTCTCCAAAAATTTTCATTATGAATATGACATGTTATGATTCTATTAAATATTTTGTTTCGAATATATCCATTGTGTGGATTTTATTTAAATTCAAATAGATACATAGTGTCAAAATTGACACTATTGTTATTTTATAAAAATAACATATTATAAAATTGATTACAAATCAGAAAAAAAAATTTAAAAATTTTAAATTGAAATTTATATGGTGTATAATTTCATAATGTATCCCATTATAGATAATTCACAACACATATGTAATTATTTATAACAATTACAAAATCAGAATATTAGTACCACAAATAAAATTTAAGAGATTAAATAATGATAACTCAATTTGACAAAGGTTAAAATAAATTCCCAACATGTCTAAATTTTATTGTTTGATGATATTACAATAATATATCATCTCATCTTTGAATTGAGTCATTTTTGGATGTTTTTGAAGGGGTTTTCAATTTATTCTAAATTAATATTTCTTTTGTTTCAAATGGTTACCCTATCCTCCCTTATAAAAAAGAACCTCCTCCCCCTCCTCTTCACACCATTTTGTGCCTTTAAGCACGGAAAAACCCTGCCAATTTCTCTTCTCCACTTCCCTAGAAACCTCCTAGAGGTACTGATCTTCTTCAAAGACCATCATTAGTGCCCAAGGAGGAGGTTTAGAAGAGGCACGTCGAAGAAGAGGTAATATCCTTTACCAATTCATTCAGATTCAGTTTTTCATCTACTTCCTCATCATTTGTTGTTTAATTATAAAGTAATAACATCATTATCACTCATGTACTAATATTTTATTATAAATATGAAACAAACCTATTTCACTTTCCATCCATCCAACGGGAAAAGAAATCATCATGCGTGCGTACGTACGGAATACCGTCTCCACGCCATGGTGTAATCTATTTTCCCCCACCACCTTACTTAGATGGGTATAATGGTGTAAATAAAAACTATATATGATTATTATAACATGATATTAATTCTGAGATATTCCATCATCCACTCCAATACCATTCAATAATTATGGGAACGATATTGTTGCTCGTGCCTACGTATGGCTTACTATCTCCACGGTGCGATGTGATTCGTTCTACATGAACTTTATTAAACCATTATTATATAAAATAATTGAATGAATAGATATGATATATATTATACTAATACCATTCTGTAAATGATGTACCTATAACCTAATAATATTAATAAGAATTTATTCGACAAAACACACATAAGAACATAAAGCAATGAACACGAGAATAACAAGTAGCAATGAAATATTACTAATAAGAAGATAAGAATATGACCATATATGATATCATAACAATGAATATGATTCTGGAATATGTCAATTACATTATTTAAATCATTATCCTGGAGGTTCAGATATGTACAATGCATATCAGACCTAATGTAAGGGAAAATCTCGCAAATCTCAATTTTTATTCGAGATTGTTTATATATCGGTATTTACTAGGGAATATTTATCATCCACATCCATGTTTCCTGAATATGAAATTTTATTTCAATCCTCCTACAATTTTTTAAATCCAATTTTAAGTATCAATGAATTTTTTGTAAAATATATGAAAGGATTCTTTTTTCGTTTTTAGTACGATGTGCTTTTTGACTTTTCATACCAATGTACGAGAAGAATGTTTTTTTATCTTATACGGCATGAACCGATTTTTATGATTTCATAGAACATTATTTTTATGAATTTTCCAATACATGGTTTCATGTTTATTTTCAATTAAATTCTTTTATTTTATAATTTCTTGACATGTTGAGAAAAGAAAATGTTTTTGAAAACGAAAGGATATTTTCCTCAAGAACTAAGTTCAAGTGATTTATCAAAATTATTTTCCAACTAAGATGATATATGGGTTTTCTTCTATCCCAATTATTACATTTATTTGCTTATGTTATGAGGGAATTATTTTTATGAAGTCCTTTTATCTTATATGGATTATGTTATTGAATCTCATTCTATTACATGGGTTATTATATGATGTATGGTTTATGATTTTTTGGCACACATAATAATGGTTTCATTATGAGATGGATGGGACCTATATCTCCCTCCAATTCATTGGGAAACGATATATATCTCATGAGTTAGACATGGATGGAACGACATGTTAATCCAGTTCGGTGATACTGGACTGGAATGAGGAGTGAACCTAGTTCAGTAATGGACTTTGTCCACTATAATGGTCTTGGTACTGAGTCCTGACTAATATGAAATGATTTTCTATGATTATTTTTGTATGCCAAAAATTTTCATTTTTTATGTTATAATTATTGGTATTACATTTCACTACTATGATTCGTCCCATGTCATGATATTATGATATCTTTTGCAGGTGAAGATTTTCAAGATGTTATGTTCTTATGAATATGATGTGATTGATATTTCTTTTTTTTTACCCTTACCGAGAATCTGACCTCACCCTTTTGTATGTTTTATTTTCCCCATGTCAGGAAGAATGGTATTCAATAAGATATGCCAAAAGGGACTATAGATATGATTAAATAAGATGGAGACAATGTAGAAGATTTATTAACCAGTTTTTTATGATTCCCAGTTTCTAAAGACACTATACCTAGACGATCCTATCATGTTATTTTAATATGTTGTAATAAGTATTCTTCAATTCTGAAGTAATAACAATTTATGTAAATTACGGGTCATTATAGTTGGTATTATAGGAATGGTAAAGTCAACCTTTGGAAACTAGGATGTGAAAGCCTTTGCAAGAACCGTAATGATATGTCTAAGAATAGAACATAATATTAGTGTTTTAGAAATGGCCATGAATAACTTCCATGAATAACCTATGATAAGACCTAAAGTGTGAAATTTTATTCTTGATTATGTGGTTTTCCTGTTATGATTAGAGTCTCTCACACTATTCTTCTTGGTTTTAGTCAATGGCTAGAACCTAAAGGAACCATGTTAATGCTGAATACAATGGGAAATGAAATGATTGTACCCCTAAGAAACCAAATACTATGGGATCTAGAATGACTAATCTTGTAGCCATGCTCACATTACATTCTCAAGTTATGAATCATGTCGGACATCCAATGAGAAAAGGAGGGAGAAACATTTTGTTGAATCCTTCATGAGGTATTGTCCACCTTTATTCAGTGGTTCTTTTGATCCATTAGTGGCTGAACAATGGATCAGTACCACTGAAAATATCTTTTCAGTTCTGTAATGGTCTGAACATGATAAATTCATCATTGCAGTATATCGTTTGGAAGGTGAATCTGATCAATGGTGAAATCTTGTCAAGAATACAAGGCAATGGGATGAAAATGAGTCCATGGATTGGGATGAGTTCAAGAACTTATTTTTCAATAAGTACATCCCTCATATTCTTCGAACAAAAATGGAGAAGGAGTTTCTTGAACTAAGTCTAAAGTTTTATTAATTGGTTGGTACCTACGAAGAAAATTTAACATGACTTTGAAGGTACGCTTCTAGGAATATTATCTAACCATAGAGTAAGATCAGTTGATTCATTAGTGGCTTAAAACCAAGTCTCTAAAAGGGAATAATCTATAAGGGACTTCAATAGATATGATGAAATTGTTAGATGCACCCTCCAGGTTGAGATGGATATTGGGGTAACCCATCAGTCATATGGGTTTGATAATAAGAAGAAAATTGAATTCAAAAGAAAATATAATGTCCACACTTAAAAAAAGACGAGTTTTCCCTTATGGACATTTTTTGGAAATAAACACAGAGTGAATTGTCTTAAAGGGACATTAAAATGTTTTATGTGTGGAAAAGAAGGTCATCGGGCATTTGAATGCCACAGTGATGGGAAAAAGATGTCTAGTGATACGAACTAAGAAAAGGCTACACAAAATGCACCTCCTACAATTCAATGTTACAAGTGAAAGGAAATAAGGAATTATGCTAATCAATGCTCTAATATAAGGGTTTTTAGGTTGATCGACGTCAACAAACTCTTAAGACCAAAGATAAAGGAAAGTCACATGCAATTTCTATCGGCAATGTGGAGTACGATAATGAAGTGTTGAATGGTACACATACCATCCACTCTAAATTAGAAAATGTTTTATTTGATTCTAGATCTAACCACTCTTTTATTTCTAAAACATTTTCTTATGGGTATCACCGTACTACCCAAACGATTAGTTTCTGTGTTAGCTATGAAAAATCCTAATGCAACAATAGTCGTATCAAAAGTTCATAATTCTTATCCAATTGAAGTTTGTGGGAAAGTGCTTCCTGCAAATCTTGTGATCCTTCCAATGGTGGAATTTAATTTCATTCATGGAATGGATTGTATTTCTTTATATGGATCTCATATCAATTTCAAATGAAGGGATGTCACATTTCATATTCTTGCTCAATCTATGATCATCTATCGATGAATGGATGAACATAACCTTCCAATGGGAATTTCTTCCATCTTATGGGTCTTGATTCCGATAAATAAAGGTTATTTATCTCAAATGGTTGGAGAGAAACTCACTATTAATAATATTCCCATTGTATGAGAGTTTTATGATGTCTTTCCAGAGTAATTTCCAGGTCATTCACCAAATCATGATGTTCAGTTTTCAATAGAGCTCATACCTGGTGCTATGCCCATTTCATAGACACCTTATAGAATGGCCCCAATTGAGTTTCCAGAATTGAAGAAGAAACTCCAAGAGAATCTTGATATGGGACTCATATGCCCTAGTGCATCACCTTGGGGAGCACCTGTTCTATTTATTAAGAAGAAAGATGGATCAATGAGACTCTGAATTTATTATCGAGAACTTAACAAGATCATTATCAAGAACAAATATCCTCTCCCACGCAATGATGACTTATTTTTCCAACTACACTGAGATCAATACTTTTCTAAGAGTGATTTTCATTCAAGGAATCATCAACAAAGGGTAAAAGGGATGATATACCAAAGACGACTTTACGTAAAGGTATAGACACTATGAATTTATAGTGATGCCTTTGGTATTACTAATTCCCCTGCTATCTTCATGAATATAATTAATATAGTCTCTAGAGATTATCTTGATTAGTTTTTTGTAGTCTTTATAGACAATATTTTTGTTTATTCAAAGAGAAAGGAAGAACATGATGATCACATGAGAATTGTATTAAATACCCTAAGAGAGGAGAATCTTCAAGCCAAATTTACCAAGTGTAAATTTTGGATTCAAAAAGTTTCATTTTTGAGTCACAAAATATCAAAACATGGGATATCTGTGGATCCAGCAAAAATAGAGGTTATCAAAAGATGGTCGAGACCAACAACAGTAACTGAGATCCGAATTTTTCTTGTTTTGTCTAGATATTATCGACGTTTTGGGAACAATTTTTCAAGATTATCTAATCCACTCACAAGGTTGACTCGAAAAAGAAGTTATGTTCATTTGGATGGATGAGTGTGAAGATATTTTCAAGGAGTTAAAAAAAAGGTTATCCAGTTCACCTATGCTCACACTGCCTTGTAGTGGAGAACGGTTTTTGATCTATAGTGATGCATCCATGAAGGGGTTGGGGTGTGTTCTCATGAAAAATGATATGGTGATAGATTATACCTCACAATAGTTGAAAATCCATGATAAAAATTATCCAACTCATGATTTGGAGTTGGTTGTGGTAATATTTGCATTAAAGGTTTCGTGGTATTATCATTATGGTGAAAGGTGTGATATTTACACTGATCATAAAAGTTTATAGTATATTTTCACAGAAAAGGAGCTTAATATGAGCCAAAAAAGATGGTTGGAGCAGATTAATGATTACAACTGCTCAATTATTTATCACCCTGGGAAATAAAACAAGGAGGAAGACTCATTAAGTCGATAAGAACATGTCAGCTTATCAATGATGAGGGTCACAAAAGATCCAATAATTATGGATTTATAAAGGATGGATCTTGGAATTATAATGGAAGGGGAAAATCTTATCTTAATTAAATGAATATTCAACCATCTATACATGTGAATATTAAAGAGGCACAGATATAAGATGTAGAGTTAAAAAAGAAGCTGAAAAATGTTCCTGAATTTCACATTGATTATGATGAAATAATAAGGTTCAGGAATCAGTTTTGTGTTCCTCCCAACATAGAATTAAAGAAGGAAATATTGGTTGAGGTTCATATTTCTTCATTCTTTTTTCACCCTGGAAGCACGAAGATGTATAGAGACCTAAAAGAGTACTTCTAGTCAGATGGAATGAAAAGAGATATTGCAGTATATGTATCTCGATGCATGGTTTTTTAGTAAGTTAAAGCCACGGGACAGAAGTCTAAGGGGATGTTATAACCATTACTCATACCAGAATTGAAATGGGAAAACATCACTATGGACTTTGTCACTCGACATCCTAAAACATCCAAAGGGAAAAATACTATCTAGGTTATAGTTGATCATCTTACAAAGACAGAACACTTCATTTCTATTAGAGATGATTTCTCTCTTGATCATATTACTAGGATATATGTAAAGGAAGTGTAAAGATTTCATGGAGTATCACTTTCCATTATATCTGATCAGGATATGACGTTTACCTCGATGTTTTTGTGAAGTCTTCAACATACTCTAGATAAAGTGTAGAGTTTGAGAACTTCTTATCCTCCTCAGATAGACGGTCAGTCTGAGGGTACAATTCATACTCTAGAAGACATGTTGAGAACATGATCAATGGATTTTAAAGGTAGTTGGGATAAACACCTACCTTTGGTAGAATTTCCATATAATAATAGCTTTCACTTGAGTATTAAGATGGATCCTTACAAAGATCACTATGGAACGAAATTCAGAACTCCAACTTGCTGGGATGAAGTTGGGGAAATAAAGCAATTAGGTGCTGATCTTGTTGATGAGATGACAGAAAAGGTCAAGTCTATTCAAAAACACATAAGAATATCTCAGTTTCAAAAAAAGGTTATGCCGACAACCAAAGAAAAGTCCTAGAGTTTGATGTGGGCGATAAAGTGTTCTTAAAAATATCTCCTTGGAAGAGAGTAATGGGATTTTGAAACAAGGTTAAGCTGAGCCCTAGGTATATCGGTCCTTTCAAAATACATGATCATGTTGGGATTGTATCTTACCAATTGGAACTTTCACCAAATCTCTCTCAAGTTCATGATGTGTTCCATGTATCTCTCCTGAGAAAGTACATACCTGATCCTTTACATTTACTAAGATCAGAAGTTATACCGCTAGAGAAATATCTTTCTTATGAAGAACATCTGATAGATATTATGGATATTAGAGAAAAAGTACTACGAAACAAGACCACTGAATTGGTTAATGTTTTATGGAGGAACCACCAATTAGAAAAAGCTTCATATGAACTTGTGGATATGATGAGGGATAGGTATCCTCATCTGTTTGTTATGAAGTGACGAATTTTGAGGAAAAAATTCATTTTAAGGGGGGTAGAATGTATCACCATGAGATTTTATGAGGAATATTTTTTATGCCTTATGTTATACACAACACCAAAGGAATCTTTCACTACACACAACACTGTCTTGGCTTGCGTTACATGCTAGAGCAACCTTCATAGATAGCTTCTGTTGTACACAATACCGAGTTTCACTAAACAATGATATATTATTATAATATAATGAACCAGCCGTTAAAAGTTTTATTAACCAAATTTTGAATTTTATAACATTATAATTCATCTTACACATTTTTTATAATGAGATATGAAAACAAAATTAATTTTTCGGATAAAAGAATTATTTTTCAAAAAATGCAGTTTTACCGCCTTTTGATGGTCTAAAAATTTTAAATATAAATTTTAACATGTTTATAAGCTCAATTTTACAAAATAAACTTCTTATTTTGATTCAGAATATAAAAATTTACATTGGATTTATTTTTTAAATTTTAATGACAACGTTTTTATTTCGAGGAATAGTAAAAACAAGCTAAATTTTTTTAAATACAACTTTTTTCATCAAGATAATTTATATGAATAAATGATAAAATTTAATGGTTTTAATGTATAAATAGAATATATTTTTTAGATTTAATAAAATTTTTTTCATTACATTTAATTTTACATTGAATTCATATATAAAATATTTCAATCTTTTGCAATGTTTTAACTTTTAAAACTCATTTTATTAACAACGGGATTAATTTTAAATTAATTAATTGAACCTCTGTATTGTGAATTTGGAAAAAATGATTCCATATATAGATTAAGTGGGTCCAAATTATCTTAATATGTTCTTTTATTTTTTGATATTATGAATAGAAACTGCGGTAAATTTAATTTACTATAGTTAAAGGTAAATCAGGTAATTAAGGGTACAAATAAGATTATAAAATTACCATAAAAACTGCCAAAATTATATTTGATAAATAAAAGGCGACCCATATCACTTAAGGGTAAAAATAAATTCATTTCATGGACTTTTTACCATGAAAATTATATAATTATTATTAAAACCAAAAAAAGTGACAACATGTCACTCTCTTATATCTTATAAGTGTAATGATTTTTATTTAGTGATAAACTCCATAAAACATCAAACATGGATAATATACTGAACTCTAATAAAATTATCTATTTAATGTGAATTTATTTATAATTTTTAGAGATTAAATTATTATCATTAATGTTGAAACAATAGTGATGTTGATATTATTTTATTGATTGAAATATCTAATAAATGGTTTTAAAAATATTAAAATAAATATTATATGAACTAATTAATGTTCTACAGAAATTTTCTAGATGAATATGACATGTAAGGAGTCTACCAAATATTTTGTTTCTAATATATACTTTGTGTGGATTTTATTTAAATTAACATAAATGAATAGTTTCAAAACTGACACTATTGTTATTTTATAAAAATACCATATTATACAATTGATTAAAAATCCTAAAAATATTTAAAAAATTTAAATTGAAATTTATATGGTCTGAAATTTAATAATGTATCCAATTATAGAAAATTTGAAACAAATATGTAAACAATTATAATAATTTAAAATTTATAATAGTATTACCACAAATAAAATTAAATAGATTAAATATGGATAGATCAATTTTAGAAGGTTTACAATAAATTCCCAGCATCTCTAAATTTTATTGGATGATTAGATTACAACCATATATCTTATCATCTTCGATTTAGTCATTCTTGGAGTTTTTTTAAGTGGTGTTTGAAATTACTATAAATTAATATTTCGTATGTTTCCAAAGGTTCCCCTCTCGTCCCTTATAAAAGGGAACCCCCTCCATCTCCTATTCACACAACTTTGAGCCTTCAAGATATGCCAACACCTACCAATTTCTCTTTTAAACTTCCCTATAAACCTACTAGTGGTCCTGGACTTCTTCAAATAACAACATTAGTGCCCTAACAGAATGTTTAGAAAAGGCACATCGAAGAAGAGGTAATATCTTTTAACAATTACTTCAAATTCATTTCTTATTCTACTTACTCTTATTTTGTTGTATAATTATAATGTAATAACATAAGTATCATTAAAATTATGATATGTTATTATAAATATTGAACAACCATATTTCTCCTTCTATCCATCATATGGAAAAAGAAATCACTACGCGTGCGTACGTTTGGAATACCGTCTCCACACCATGGCGTAATATATTTTCCACCACCACCTTAAATGGATGAGTATAATTTTGTAAATAATAACTATATATGATTATTAAATCATGATACTAATTTTGAGATATTACATCATCCACTCCAATGCCATTCAATAATTACGGGAATGATATCATCACTCGTGCGTACGTACGGCTTACCGACTCCACGATGCGATGTGATTCGTTCTACATGATCTTCATTAAACCATGATTATATAAAAGCATTGAATGAATAAATCTGATATACATTATAATAATACCATCATATAAATGATATATCTATAACCTAAAAATATGAATAAGAATTTGTTCGACAAAACACGCATAAGAACATAAAGCAATGAACACCTGAATAACAAGTAACAATGAAATATTACTCATATGATGATATGAATATGACCATATATGATATCATAACAATGAATATGATTCTAGAATATGTCAATGACATTATTTAAATCATTATACAGGAGGTTCGGATACGTACAAAGCATATCAGACCGAAGGTAAAGGAAAATCTCCCAAATCTCGATTTTCATCGGAGATTGTTTATACTTCAGTATTTACTAGGGCATATTTATCATCCACATCCATGTTTCCTGAATATGTAATTTTTTTCTATCCTCAAATATTTGTTAAAATCCTATTTTACCTGTTGGTGAAATTTTAGTAAAAGATATGAAAGGATTCTTTTTCCATTTTCAGTACGAGGTACTTTTTGACTTTTCCAGCCAAAGTACGAGAAGATTGTTTTTTTAATTTATATAGCATGAATGGATTTTTATGATCTCATAGATCATTATTTCCATGAAGATTCCTTTATATGATTCCATTTTTATTTTAAACTAACTTATTTTATTTTATAATTGCATGACATGTTGAGAACAGAAAATGTTTTTAAAGAAGATATGATATTTTCCTCAAGAACTATGTTCAAGTGATTTATAGAAATTATTTTCCATATATAATGATACATGGTTTTGATTCTATCCCTATTATTACATTTATTTTCTTATGTTATGATGGAATTATTTTTATGAAGTCCTTTTATCATATATAGATTATGTTATAGAATCTCATTCTATTACATGGCTTATGCTATGATGTATGGATTATGATTTTGTGGCACAAATAAGAATGGTTTAATTATGAGATGGGTGGGACCTATATCTCCCTCCAATGCAGTTGGTAAAGATTTATATCTCAATAGATATACATGGATGGAACGACAAGTTAATCTGGTTCAGTGATACAGGACTGAAACGATGAGTGAACTCGGTTTAGTAATGGACTTTTTCCACTATGATGGTCTTGGCAATGAGTATTGACTAATATGAAATGATTTGCTGTGATTATGTGTGTATTCCACAATGTTTCAGGTTTTATGTTATGATTATGTGTATTACATTTCTCTACTATGATTCATCCCATGTCATGATATTATGATCTCTTTTGTAGGTTAATATTTTCAAAATGTTATGTTCTTATGAATATGATATGATTGACATTTCTTTTGTTTAACCTTAATGAGCATTTGACCTCACCCATTTGTATGTTTTCTTTTCCCCATGTCAGGAAGAAGGGTATTAAGTAGGATATGCCAAAAGGAACTCTATATATGATGAAATAAGAGGGAGATAATGTAGATGATTTATGAACTAGTTGTTTATGTTTCCCAGTTTCTAAAGACACTATACCTATACTGTCCTTTCATGGTTTTTTTATATGTTGTAATAAGTATGCTTCAATTCTGAAGTATTAAGAAATTATGTAAAGTATGGGTCGTTATACAAACATTCTAATAAAGTACATGTAAGAGGTCTAAGAGAGATAAAGTTTAACTATTATAAATTATATGACCCTTATAAATATGGTTAGACAAATAAGTCTTATTTAAAATCTATTAGTGATATATGAAATTGTGAATCTTTACAATTAGTTCATATAGATTTATTCAATCTTACAAAAACTAGATGCATTGGAGGAAAAAATTATGTGTATTTATTTCATAATGACTACACTAGATATACATAGGTCTATTTTCTATTAAAAAATTCTTGATCTTGTTTTTAAGAGTATTATAAATCATGTTAACAATGAGAAAAATATGCCACTAGTTACTATTCACAGTGATCATGGTGATGATTTTGAATATTATTATTTTTAAAATTTATATAGAAATAAAGGAATTAAACACATCCTCTCAGATCCTAGAACTAATTATAAAATTTTGTACTTGATTGTTGAAATATAATGTTTTATAAAATTCAAAGAACAATGTTAATTTAATACACCAATTTCTAAATAATTTTGTTCTAAAACTATTATTATTTCTTGTTATACTATAAATTTAGTTTTACATAAACATTTTATAAATAATAATTTTATGACTTATGGATTGGAAGAAAGCCAAAAAATTCTTATTTTGGATTTTTTGTTGTCAAGTGTTCATTCTAAATACTAAATATATTTTACATAAATTTTATCCAAATGCTGATACGGTAATTATTCTATGATAATCTAGAAAAAAGTATGTACTAACATGTTTTTAAAAAATAAAAGAAATACTATAGAGGAAATGGTTCATGTAATGTTTGATGAATCAAATCCGTTTATTTTCATATATAAAAAAACTATATCATTGGGGAAAGTTTTCAAAATTATTTTTCAACCCATGTTGGAAAAGTACTCAAATGGAACAAAAACTCACGAAATTATTTGAGATGTTATGATTCTAGTCTATGTTCAACCTATTTTTGAGTAACCATGTTTTACATATCCAAAAAATTAGTGAATAAAAAATTTTCATCCCATTCATAATATATTTGATGTTGTAGATTAACTAGTAAAAACCAATAGTTAAATAATAAATGAATCTGAACATGGTGAATTATTATATTAGTTTGATACTATAACACCTAATGATGTTTTAGGTGATAAAGATTAGATAAGGGAAATATAGTATGAAGCCAATAGGTTTGAGAGGAACAAAAATTTTAATTTGGTTGAACATCCTAAATATCATTGTCTACATAGAGTAAAATTGGATTCATAAAACAAACATGATTAAAATGGAATTATCATTAGAAATATTCCAAGAAATGTGTCTAAAGTTTATAATCCAAAAGAAATAATATACTATGATGAAGAATTTTCATTATAACCAAGATTTGAATCTATCAATATAATTATATCCTTATATCATATTTATAATTTACACATTATTAAGTGGTTGTAAAGTGAATTTTGTTAATTGATATGTACATGAGAAAGTTTATGTATAATAACCACATGTTTTAGAAAATTAAAAAACTTCAGAACATGTTTTTAAGAATTCTAAGGATCTTTTGGGAATTAAAAAATCTCCAAGAGCCTAGTCCGATAGACTAACTAGAATATTACTTCAAAAAAACATTGTAAATGTAGTTGATGATCTCACTATTTTTATAAATAATGGTTTAATAATACCATCATTATTTAAATTTATTTCAATGAAATAATACTTGGTTAAACTTAAAAAACTCTTTATGATTATTTTTCATAACATATGAAATATGAGTTTGAAATGAAAATGATGGATGATCTAAAATTTTTCCTTCCTTTTCAAATTTATTATAAATTAAAAGGAACCATTTTATCTAAAAAAAGGTATAAATAATATTTACTTAATAGAATTGGTTTTGATAATGAAAATCTATAAGTACTACTATAGAACCCACAAAAACTCTGGATCTTGATGAATCTAGCAAATTAGTTGATCCAAATAAATTGAGGGACCATTGGCAGTTTATTATATCATAAATATAGTTGAATAGATTTAAGGTTTTATAAATTATTATGTTTTATATTTCAAGAAAATATGAAAGAATATCATCATAATGTTGTTAAATAGTTTTTTATAATAAGGATCTTCAGGCCTTGGAATATTTTATTCTTCTAGATAATATTTTGAAATAAAATATTTTTAAAATAAAAAATTTAGTTGATATAAATTGGATAGAAAATATATATCTGGAACATGTCATTTTTTGAAGAGGATTCATTGTCTTGGTCATAAGGAAAATAGAACATGGTAGCATTTTCCACTGTTGAAGTTGTATATTTTTTAGCTAGAAATTATTATACACAAGTGTTATAGATGCAACACACACTCACATATTTTGTTATGAGTTTTAATAAAACTCCAATTTTATGTGACATCATAGATGTTAAAGATTTATCTATTAATCTAGCACTTCACTCATGATAAAAATACATAGATATAAGTCATTATTTCCTTTAGTATCACAATCATAAACGATATATTATTTTATAATTAATCAAAATAAAAGATCAACATACTAATGATTTCACAAAACCTCTTAAATATTATTGTTTTGAATATATTAAATAAATTTTTTTATGATCAATTAAATGTTATCACTAATCCACATGATAATTTATATATTTTCTTATGTTAAAAAACACCTTTGTAGGGGGGAAAATATTTCCTTTCTATATTATCCTATTACAAAAAATTCTTCCATAATTGTTTAAAGAAACTTTTCAGTTTCATCATAATGTGGGGTGTTCAATGATTTATTAGAATGAATATATTCCTCTAGATTTTCTTAATTAGCAAAATTTTTTAAATAACTAGATTAAAATTCATAATAAACATAAATACTAAAAAATATTGTATGTTACCCCATATATATTCATTTTAAATTTGATGAAGAAAATTTGAAAAAATATTTTTTAAAAATATTAATGTTCTATCCGAGTGATGTTTGTCTAATAAAACTCAAACCTTTCAAAAAATATTTTCCAAAAATAATGATTTCAAAACATAAACATTCCTCTATATTTTATTCATCATTATCTTATTATATCGAATCATAGCCATTGGATATTTTGGAATTTGAATCATTACTCCAATTATATATATAAATAGTTATTGAGGAATGGTTCATTTTTCACTCTGACTTATTCTTAAAAGATCTTTCACCAGTTTGATTCTCCTCTATCTATTCATCTTAAGGGTTTTTTTATTCATTTTCATTTCATTCATTAAGATCAATGTAAATAATATAAGAATTTTCATCTCGGGAAGTGGTTAATGAATGACACTTTGACTTATGTTAGATTAAAAGGTATAATTTTTTTCCTAAAATGACCATTCTTTTTCAATTTTGGGAAATTATATATTTATCAAAAGACGATTTCATTTTTTTATCTGATTATTTTCCATGAGTTTTATATTATCTTAGTTTTTAATGAATTTTATTATTTTAAGAACATTTATTTCACCCATTTTAAAAAATCATACAATTTGAATATTACAAAGGTTGATGAGCTCATTAAAATTCCTTTGGAGGGTGAACTTTATTTTTCATATCATAATAATCTAGAAGAATTTAGATTATATGAAAGACCATTGGCTGAGAAAAATATCATTTCTTCGAATGAGAAAGTAAAAAAAATATCATCTTTCACTGAATTCATAAATGGTTTTCATGTAGTTTAAAAACTATTTATTATTGAGGAAAAGATATCATGAATATTTTAAGGTGAGAGATATATATGTTTTTTTTCCTTTAAAACATAATCAAATTAAACATGGTTACGTTTTTATGGAATTATATCATGGCTATCAAGATAGGAACTGTGAAGCTTATGATTCTGTTATATCCCAAGTACATTAATAGGGTTTATGTTAAGTCTATGGAATTTGAAATATTAATAATGAGGTATCCTCAATTAGGTAGAATGATTATTATATAAAATATAAATCAATTGAAAGTATGATTTTGTTATATTTCTATAATGAGAGTATGTTCATTGAATAATCTAATGAATTAACCTATATTATATAAAAAAATACTTAATAAGAATTCTAATTATAAGATAAATTCTCTAAAAGATTCCAAACATCCATTGAACATACAAGGAAGAAGACAAATGATATGTTCAATGAATCTTTTATAAATTTAATATAATATATGGTAAAAAATAATGAATGAGATCTTAGTTTATGGATTTATGTTGATGAATCCAAATATTTAGAGGAATAAAAGTTTGATAAAATAAATAAAATGAAAAAATAATAAATAATTTATAAAATAGAAGAAGTCTAAAGTAGATATATATTTCCATTTTGAAATTGATTAGTGTCATGCATAAGTTAAAAAATAGTAAAATGATTCTCTGTTCAATCCTACTATGAAATATGATCAATTTTATTTCTCTATTCCCCATACTTCTCCTCAATCTGTTCTAGAAAAAGAAAAAAATTGAAATTACTCTATAGTTTCTATGGAAAAATAAAAATAAATTATTGAATTTTTTTAACAAAATTTTGTAAATATTGTTTTAAAAAAGGCGTTATAAAAGGATACGATGTTTCTATAAAATATTATCCCATGGATATATCTTGATTAACAAGGAAAATAATTATTTTGAGAAAGATATAATAAGTAGTTAAATATATCAAGAATAATTTATAAGTTCAATAATATTATGTGAATAATTAAATCACTCTAACTTCTTTGTTCTATAATGAAGAATATTCCCCTAGTTCATTAGAAGAATATTCTTCAAGTAGTAATAAGTAGTCATTAACTTTATTGGAATTGAAAAAAACATCAATCTGATAACTATGTTGATGTTTAAGAAATTAATAAAAAATTTTTAAATATAAGAAACTACACTAAAGAGAGTCATAGAAGCTCTTCTACCAGAAGTTATACGGAGTCCAAAAAATATCCTCTTAGTATAAGTTCAAAATAGATAAAAATTAAGATAAATTACTTCAATAATGAAATAAATTTTCATGATGGAATAATAAATATCTTCCTAGATAATCATGGAATATGTAATCACATCCATGGAAGTGTGGTTTTTATTTAAGGTTCAATAACAATAAGAAAATTTATAGGTCAGTTTTTTGGGATAAAGTTGAGATTAAGGATATTAAATGGAAATATTTTATAGAGTTTAAAAAGTAAAAAACATAGACAAGTGTATAAACTATTAAGAAAATTTTATAATTTTCTTTTGACAAAAAAAATTTCTAGGATCAAAATGGAATCCAAATCAGTTTCAAATTCTGTCGATATTATCAACTCTAAAGTGTGAGAGTGATCCAGATTGATTGAATATATAAATTATTTTGTAGTCTAATTAGATTAATAAATATCCCGAAAAAAATAGAATTAAATATTCTTAGAGTAAATTATGGTGTAGAGTGAATCAAATTAATAGAACTCATTGAACATAAAGAATGATCTAGGGAAGGTAAATAACATTTTGAAGAAATAATCTTATATAGAATGATCTCTTTGCACTCTTGATTGATTAAAATAATTAAACCTCCATCATAACCTCTATTACATTCATATGTCTATATGATTTTAGATTTTCTTAAATGATTATTTACTCCCTAAAACTATTTGAATAGTTTTTTAATAACATTTTAGGAATTTTATTTCTAATAAATATCACTTTCCTTGAAATATTTTCAAAAATCATAAATGGGGATAAGTTAAATAACTTAATACCTGTATATGTAAGTGGGAGTATGTTTTATTATTTTTATTTGGTAATTTTTTTTACTATTCTTTTAAAAAAGTGGTAGATTTTTTAGTTGAAAGACCTCTTTCTAATCATACTTTTGAAAATGACAGTTCACTATTTAAATGTTTTTATTTCTAATCTTTATGTTTTCCAATGTGTAATGTTTTTATAAAACCAATTTCAGTTTTACCAAATAGAGAAGTTAAATTTAATCATATGGAAATATATCAATTAAGTTTGATATACATGTACAAAGTACATTATAATGTCATGTACAATGTACATCAGATTTACATGTATATGGTACATTGTAAGGACATGTAAAAAGTACATTAGATGGATGTAAAGAAGTATATTGGATGGTAGGATTATAAATTCCATCAGATAGATTTTCAAAAACATCTTCAGATAGAGTGGTATGAAATTCCAGTAAAGGAGAATTAAAAATTATACTAGATGAATATCAACTAATCATACCAAATGAAAATATAAAAACCATACTGGATGAAGACTTATGATTTATATTAGGTAAAAAACTCTTAAATAATTACAATGGTTATAAAGTTGATTATAATAATAAAAAGTGATAATATGGTGAAATACGTATAATATATTACTAGTATCCATAAAAAGTATTCCAATAAATGTAGAATATTAATTTTAGAAGATTTTCTATAAATAGTAACACAACATTGATGTGAAGCCAATTTTTAACAATATATGATCTTTTTTTTGAATTTTTAAAACATAATTTTCATTGTGATTCAATTTAAATATTTATATATGTTCATTAAATAATATATTTGAGGGGATATATTGTTATAACATTATGTCTTTTATACTATAAACACTATTTTTGTTTCTTGTGCGATCAAGGTCTCTTGAAGATAGGGAGATAGAAGTTTCTTCAATCATGTGATAAAGGGATATTGAGGATAGATTGATATAGGTATTTTCTGATCAGGTAGATCATGTTATCTTAGGGATAGTGAGATATATATTTTTCTAATAATGTGGATCATGGACTTCTATGTTTTTTAACATACACATTATGATAGATTTTTGTTACAATACCTAGTGTCGGGTCCATAAAATTCCTTCTCACTTTAGGGTGAATAACATTCTTAGTAAAGGATAAATATGTTTTTGATACATTATTTTTAAAAATATCTTATAATTTTTTATATTTATTTCTAAACGTTTAATATTTTTCATTTTTCATTTTATATAGGTTTTATAATTTGTAGTGTAAACTTGTTTCTTGCTTTAATTTTATAATGTATATCAGAACTACAGTTTGTCCAATAAAATTTCATACAAATAAATTGTTGGGGAAATTGTTGGTTTATATTTTTACAATCATTAATTCCCTCCCCAACACCACCTATTGTATTATTTTAAATACTGACATGGTATTAATGTGTGACTTTACATACTACACATATTGTAGTTGGGTTTTTATTTCAGAAAATCCAACTCACGTTGAATCTTCAGATTTCACTACCCCTTATGTAGATCTCAACCCCAATCAGGCTATAAAAACCGATAATCCACATGGACCATCATTAATGATTTACAAGATATCATATTATGGTCACCATAAATCATAAAAATGAATTGTTATCACAACCTTAGTCACCTTCGTGAAACTACCTACAAAATGGCTAACACCTAATCTATCTTCAGATTTTCATTATTGTCATAAAGCCCCATTCATGTTAAAACCCATGATGATAAAACAGAAACATCAATATATAAAACCCATGATTGAACAACCAATGAAATGTGTCACTAGAAATATCAAAACCGCCTTCCTATTGAATATCGGTGATGAATGCATGTAGAACAGATAAAGATATTAACCAAAAACAAAGTGAGAAATGAGAAATTGTTCAGTTTGGTTAAACCTCCCATCATTTATAGAATTTAAGGAAATGAGATTAAATTAGAATTAAATTATAATTATATGAACAATTATTATAAAAAATAAATTAACATTCTTCATAATGATTGATTTTAGATTATATTGTTGGGTGTTAATCTGTAATTGCAATGAAATCTAATGTATGGATAAATTCACAAATCAAGGCCATGCCAAAAATAGATTTATTTTTAGTGAAGAACATGATTAATATATATGTAATAAAATAATCTTCAACACTCATTGTTTCATCCTCAAATATAAATGGATTAATTGTGAATAATATAATCTCACAATATTGTTGCCGGTGTTTCCTTAATCCCAATACATTTTCCAATACTGACGACCACTAAAGTCTCTATCTCCATTACATGAAGTATATATGCTTACATGAATAAATATATAGATTTTTCATAGTAGGGATTAAATCTAATCATCCTTGGTTAATGGAAAAACTAAATTAATTATTTACTTTATTCAAGATATTTCCTCTTGTCATTTTTCATCATCCCAAAACCCAATTTAAATAATACTTCTGTCATGTCTATGGTAAATCCCACATTATAGTTTAAAAATATGTATTGGTATCATCATATAAGGATAAATTAGGGATATAATCATTTATTTCATATTTTCTCTGTGTGCAGGTGTCAGTATAATTAAATATTTTTTATATACAACATTGGGGATAAACGATGCCTAAAACCCTATTCCAACTCCATGAAAAGATCAATAAATATTATTTAAAATATTTAAAGAGTATAGATTGAAAGAAAATGAGTTGTAGGAATCCCAAACTCACAATGGGAAAATCCCATATAGATATTCCCAAAAATATTTGATTCACTATTCTGAAAAAATATAATGATGAGTTTGTTCCCACTAGGATTCATAATACCTTGAGGGTTTGTATAGATTATTGGATATTGAATCATGTGACCCAAAAAGGACCATTCACCCATCCATTTAAGTGAAAAAATGTTATATAGGTTTTATGGTAAAGAACATTAATATTTATTAGACAGATTATATGGGTATTTTCACGTTCCCATAAACTTAGTAGATCCAGGAAAAACAATATTTAGTTGTTTTTTTGGTATGTTCTCTTATCAAAGGATGCATGTTGGATTATGCAATGCCGCAAAAACATTCCAATGCTGCATAGAGAGTATTATTCATACCTGATTAAGAGCTACCTGAGGTATTTGTTGATTATTTTACTATTTATAGTACATCATTTGAAAAAATTCATGCAAATATTGAAAATCAATTAAGGAAATTTGTTGATAAAAAATCATTTTAAACATTGAAATATGTTATTTTATGGTGACAAAAGAAATTTTCTGGTTGAAATAATTTATAAATAATAAATTTAGGTAGATAATTATATGGTCACAATTATTTTTACTTTAAAAAACCCCACCATAATGAGACATATTAAATTATTTTCAGGATATTCTTTGTTTTATAGAAGCTTTATTAAGGAATTTTGTAAAATTTCTTTTCCCCTTACTATCCTATTAAAATATGATGTATTTTGATAAAATTAAGTAGAGTTTGACTATTACCCATTTTATTTTTACACCATCATGGGAACTATATTTTGTAATGAGGATTGATTCATCAAATAAAGTCATAGGTGTTATGTTATCCCAAAATATTGATTTTCACTTAAATGTAATACCCTACACATCCTAGAACTTAGACATAAACCAATTAAACTATACAACTAAGAAGGATTTTTTGGTCATAGATTTTAGTAAATAAGGTTTCCATTAATTTTAATCATGTACAACTCAATTATTTTATCAATAAATATGATGAAAAGCAGATGTTAGTGAGATGGATGTTTCCTTTCTAATAATTAAATTTTTGAGATCACGGATAATAAGGGTTTTAAAATTTTGGTTCCATACCACATTATAAGGATTACCCACAGTTATAAGGTAAAATAATAAACAGGGACAACCTGGGATGAATCCTTTTCTAGTTAATAGCTATACAGAGTCACCTAAGTGCACCAGTATACTGACATGGTAGATTGTTCTGTCACATAAAAGGTACCATTATTCTTTATGAATCATCAAACTCATAAACTAAAAACAAATTGAAAGTTTTGTCACTATAAGGATCCAGGATTATTGAAGATAAGTAGCTACAATATAATTATGACATATATCCCTAAGGAATAAGATAACTTTTTTTTTTATTTTACCATACACTTGTATGCAGAGTCTATTTTAGACCTCAATGAACATCAGAAGAAGTTTTCTATGTTGGATTCTATTGGACCACAATTTTTAAATAGTGATAATATTTCTGTAAATCTAGTAAAAATATTCAATTCGCTAAAATATATTTTTTACATTATTTTATATATGAGGATTAGGTTTTATTGTATCATTTTTAGTCTCTTTTAATTTCCCCTATTTCTTATTAGTTTTTGATTTCATTTCAATTTGGACTAATGTTATAGAAACTCAAATTTATGATTTCAATGTTTTTATTGATTTTATATGATAAAAAATAGAGGTCTTGGAGAGCCTTGATCTATAATCTGTTACTTAGGAACACAATTATTTAACAAGAACATGGAATCCCTCATTAAAAGGTATTAAGTTAACTAGAAGACATAAATTATCTATAATTTCTATAAAAATGGGTAGGTAATGTTTACAAATAGGGAGATTACGAGAATATTGGAAAATATAGTCAAACCCACTAAAATGGATTGGAGTAGGAACATGGAAGATGCACTTTGGTAATATATACCTACTTTAAAAACCCCTATGTTTGTTCCCTTATATAATTATTTATAGAAATAATGTTCACCAACCTATTGAGTTGTATAATAAGTCCTATTGGGCTGTGAAGTAAGTAAGCCTTGATTTGGAATGATTGGAGAGAAAATAAATATTCATATGATGGAACTATAGGATATAATGAGAGAATATTATGGGAAATTCTTACTTTACAAAGATAATTACATATTTTTTATGAACAAAATTATTTTAAAAAATAACTACTATGTTAGAGATGATGTGTCATTATTCTCTTAATGAATTAAGTTCATGCTTGGTAAGCCTCATTCTAAGTGGATTGGACCATTCATAGTAAATGATACATTTTCATTTGGTGTATTTTAAATGCAACACACTGATAGTTTTGAAAAAAATTCTAAATAATTTAATGTTTTCAATATTTTTCATTTTAAAAAATATTGAATATAGAATTTGATATACAAAAAAACTATGTCTCCCTTGTGTTATGTGAAAAACTAAGTCAATATTTTCACTATACATAGAAAATGTATTAGCTTGTAGTATATGAAACACTATTATTGTCTTCTGTTATACATAATGTTTCGTTCTTTTCATATCTTGCATTACTTGAAAAACCATGTTTTACCAAGCAATAGAATATTATGAAAATATTATTATTTAATATAACAAGATATAAACTAGTCATTAAGTTATAATTTATTAATATAAATAACTATGTTATAAAAAAATTGGTTTTATAATATAAAATTATTGTTTAATAATTGATTATAAATGAAATTATATGATAATTTAATATAAAGGAAATATTTTTATTTTTATATTCCGAAGGTTTTTTTGGTCTAAATGAAGTAAATAAATTAAAATCAGGGAATAATATTAATGAAATATATATTTTATATATTCAATAAAATAAATTTTATATTTAACCTATAAAATTTATACGCACAAGATAACAACTAACCAAATTTCATACAAACAAACAAATATTTTTTTAAATGGGTAATTTTATCACTTTTTTAGGGATAACCTATTTTAAATCCAATTTTTGACACTTATATAATCTATTTTAAAAAATAAACCTTTTATTATAAATATGAAAAAATAAATAAATTTTTTTGATCAGTAGTAAAAAAATACTAAATTTTAATTTAAAATATCTTTTTTCATTGAAATAATATATATGTTTAAATTATATTTTTTATTGGTTTTAAATATTAATTAGAAAAAATTAATTGTCAATATATTTTAGGTCATTGGCATAAATTTTGATTTTAATTTAGATATAAAAACATTTTAATCTTTTTCATGTTTTAACATTAAAAACCTGTTTTCTCACCTCATCGATGAGATTAATTTTAAAATTAATTACTAAAACTTATGGTTTTTATATTTTTTATAATTGATTCCATATTTTTAATCATAGTTAGAAATTTATGTAAACAGTTTTACTTTATTTTTGAGAATTATGAATAGTAATTTTAGTAATTTTTTATTAAAACAGTAAAAGGTAAATAAGGTAAATATAGAAAAAAATATTATAAATAATACGAAAATTACCGTAACACTTTCCCTAATTTAATTGGATGATTTTTTTTCCTACCAAAATAATATTAGGGATGAAATTATAACCTTTTTAATCAACTTGGATGAGAGTAAGACATTTATTATACTTTATTAAAAAACTAAAATTATCATACTCATAATTTCAATAACAATATAATTTT
The DNA here is from genome assembly GCA_963277665.1 of Viscum album. Classification (NCBI taxonomy): domain Eukaryota; kingdom Viridiplantae; phylum Streptophyta; class Magnoliopsida; order Santalales; family Viscaceae; genus Viscum; species Viscum album. The sequence goes on along the minus strand of OY728157.1, from coordinate 444,586,610 downwards.
TGATATTGGTTTATAAATAATATAAATTAAAATAAAAGTAGTAATTTGTAATAATAAAGTGTTTTATTTATCATGGTAATTTATTTATAATTTTTTTAAAATAAATAAATACCTTAATGTCGTATATAATAATGATTCATTAATTATTTAATTAATAGAAATACCAAATAAATGATATTAAAAATATTAAGATAAATATGATTTTATATCTTAACTATCATCCATGAATTTTATGTATAAATTTGAAATGTTTTTTATTATTTAATATTTTTATTAAAGATATCATGTTGTTATGATATTTTTAAAATGAAAAATAATTAACAGTGTCAAAATGAACATTAATTGTATTTTATTAAAGTAATATATTATTAAATTATTTAAAAATCATAAAATTATTAAATAAGGGAAAGGGGATTAAATGTGGTCTAGAATATTATCAATTGATCATTTATAGTCACGTTAAAACATTATATGTAAAAATTACGTTCTCTTAACATTGAAAACACTGTTAGCACATTCCAAATTATAATAATTTAACTAAGGGTTAATAAAAAATATATGGTGTATAAATATATCAAAACCTCCTTAAAATTTATTTCATGATTATATTAAAAAATTATATCATCTTATATTCGAACTGATGGACTTTTTAATTTATTTTTATTTATATTTAATTTATTATAAATTAATATTTTTTGAAATTCCAAATGTGCCCCTCACCTCAATTATAATAGGGCACATGCTCCCTCACTTCATCACACCACATTGATCCTTCTAGATCGACCAAACTCTACCCATTTCCCTTATGAACTTCTTTAAACACATTATATAGGTTTTTATATTCCAAAATTTCCCAATATAGAGTCTTTTAGAGGAGATCTAATGGGGTCATTCTGAAGGAGAGGTAATCAATATAACTGATCATTAACTTTTGGTACTCTTTTATAGCTCCACTAAATAAATGAAATATATCATAAAATAATAACATAGTCATACTAAATGTTATGAAATGTTATTATGATTATAAACACAGTATTGTAAATCCCCTTTCCTATATAACAAAATCAATGTATCGCTCGTGCGTACGTAAATCATACCATATCTACGTAACGATAAAAATAATTTTCCTTCATCATATTTTATAAGTGATAATTATGATCAGTTTAAATTTTATATATTGTATTTATGATATAATTATACTTCTATAATGATAATATCACTTATATCATTTTACCATTCCACTAATATTTTCGGAAAATGATAGCACTGCTCATGTTTACGTATGGATTACAATATCCACGATGCGATGTGACTCGTTATGCACCTATATTTTATATGGATGGTAATAAAGATGAATTTTATGAATATATATTTTCTATATGACATAAAAATTATTATATAATGATAATATGTCATATATTTTTTTTCTTTTATCCGGACAAGAAAATGAAAACAATGTTTTTAAGTCCATACGGCCTACCGTCTCCTTAAACGGTGTATTTTATTTTCTATCTCCAACTTTTAGGAATATCTATGAATATATATATATATATATATACTGAATATATATATTTGTGATATTTATATCATTATTATCATTATGAATATGATGAAATTATGATCTATGTTATATGACCAAGGAAAAAAAGTTAAAACATGCACGAAAAACAAATCGGATATTACCAAGAGCATAATATTAACTGGGAATTATTAATAAATGGGTAATATTAAGTAAAAATTAAATCATATATAAAATAATATAGATGAATATTATTCGATTTTATATGTATAATTTTCTTATATTTATTATAATGGGGGATTTAACATGTTTAAAAGAAGTCAATACTTGAGGTAAGGGAGTTTTTCCTCACCTTTATTTTTGTAAGGCACGTACCTTATACACAATTTTTTTCTTATACATAGTGTAAATACTACCAATGAATGTAATTTATAATTATTACCCATAATATTATGGTATTTTTATATACTTATAATTTTATTTCTTTCATGTGTCATATGATTCTATTGAATATAAAATTTTCAGTATTTATTTCACAGTCTCATCAATATTATGAATTATTTTGTTTAAGTCTCTATTTGAGAGTATTTATCATCCATGTCCATGTTTTCTAAAACTTTTTTTAAAAAAAAGATTTTGTTCTATTCAAATAAGGATGATTAAAACCATTTTTACATATTTCTTACTTTTTATAACCCATTTTGAAATTAATCTTTTTTCTTTTTTCAAATGAGGTAATTTTTGACTTATCCTATAGAAGTTTAAAAGGAATTTTTTTTAACATATATAGAATGAATGTAATTTTTTCCTATACTAATACCTTAATGATTTTACTCTTAAATTATATTCTAATAGTATTAGTTTCCAATAAAATGTTTTATTTTAAAATTTAACATCATTTTAAGAAGAGAAAACATTTTTCCAGAAAAAGAATATTTTACTCAAGAAGTGTTCTCATGTGATCTCTCAAAATTAGTTTCCATCTAAGGTAATATTATTTTATGTTAATTAAGTTTTAAAGGGGATATGATTCAATTATAACATTATTACTCTTTCTTAAAATGATTTATTTTTATGATAGAATGATATTTATGATACCCATTTCATTCCATGATTTATGTTATAATTGTATAATATTTATGTAACTCATTTCTTTTTATGGATTCTGATATGATGAATGATTTATGTTCATGTAGAAAAAATATATATGATTTCATTATTATATGGGTGGTACCAATATATCCCTCTAATTAATTGGGTAAATATTATCTCATTAGAAAGACATAAAGGACCTTGACTGCTATGATGGTCTTGGGAGTGAACCTTTGCTACTAAGATGGCTATGGGATTGAACCATGACTACAAATATGGTAATGGGAATAAACCATGAATTTCAATATGGTTATGGGAGAAAACCATGACAACTAATATGATATTGGGACTGATCATATAAAACATAGATGTATTTGGCAGTGATTCTTTACCAACTATTGAAATCATTATTATATGCATATGTGTCTACCACAATTATATACATTATTCTGATGTTATTCATTCATGGATTATGTTGTTTATTTCATTATAATTTATGTATTATGAAATTATAAAATTTATTAAACGATTCATGTTTATGATATTTGTGATTTTTGGAATGATCTTATATTTTTATGATCATGTTCTCATACCCTTATGCTCATGATTATGCTTATACATCTCCCCTCATTACCCTAACTGAGCAGTTGATCTCACCGATTTTTATGATTCATTCCCAAAAGATATAAGGACATGTTATATGTATTAATACCAAAGGGTAATACCTTTATTGTTGATGTGGAAGATTGTTCACAATATTAGAAGAATGTGTTATAACTTTCCAAAGGAACTAAATTAATAAGATTTTCGATATGTGTTTGTGTATTGTAGAAAATTTTCCAAAAAAATGATGTAATTTCAATGTACATTAATGTTAGTTAATTTTATAAGGTATCATATAAAATTATAAGTCATCCTTTTGAAAATAGGATTAGAAAATCATAGTGAAAACCCTAAGGACATGTCTAAGGACAGGTCTAATGATAATGAAAATTTCCTGGAATTTTGGAAAGAGATAGAGTGAGTGGTTTTCTATAAATACCCCCCTATATGGATACATTGAGTGGACAAGTACCTTGGAGTAAAAACTAAAAAAAGAGCACCATGCCAAACTCAATTGTATCCTGGTACATGACAATGGTTCATGCTTCACACCTGGTTTGAAATTTTAGGGAGATATGCTTTTGGAATTCACAAAAAATATTCACAAACCATCATGAAAGATTTAAATATATTTTGGACATTAATAAACTTGCATAAAACTATGTTTCCATAGATTAAGTAAGCTTTCATGATTTTTACATCTTATAATTGACTTTTCGTGATTATTTGGTTCCTCGTTATGATAACTATTTCTTACTCTATGTTATTTTGTTTTCTTCAGTGGATGCAACATGAAGAAACGATTTTAATGATGAATGCAATAGAAAATGAAATTATTTTACTCATGAGTGGCCAAATTTTATGGAATCTATAATGATTAAGGGTATTATTGTACTCACACAACCTATGAATCATGCAAGACATCCAAATAAAAAAAATGAGGGAACAGTATTATATTGATTCCTTCAGGAGGAAACATCCACTTTCATTTAGTGGGTCTTCTAGTCATCTTATTAATGAAAAAAGGATCAATATCACAACAAATATATTTTCTATCCTTTAGTGTTCAGCACATGAAACAACCATTTTTTTGTTCATCATTAGGAAAGTGAATCCGATCAGTGGTGGGTTTTTATTAAGAATAAGACGGAATAAGAATAAATTGAATCTATAGAATGGGAATAGTTTAAGGGGCATATATTTAATAATTACATCAATCATATTTTATGAAACAATAGGGAAAAATGAGTTCCTTGGGCTTAAGTAAGAGGATGATGAATCTACTAGAATCTCCAAGGAAAATATTAGAAGACTTATGTGTATGATTCTAGAAATATCATCAAACCTAAAAGTAAATTCAAGGATTTATTTAGTTTCTTAAAGTCAAGTCTCATAAAGGAATTATCCATAAGAAACAACAGTTTCTATAAAGAGATTATTCACTGTGAAATCAAGATAGAAATGTAGGTTGGAGTTACGTATCAATCTCATTGATTTGACAAGAAGAGGAAGATGGAGTGCAAGGGAAAATCTAAAAATCTTGGAGAAAATAATATGTTATTTACTTTATGCTATATGTATGGGATGAATCATGGATGAAATTGTTATAAGGGGTCTAATAAATTTTTTATGTGAATAAATTAAGGTCATAAAACATTTTATTGTCGAAGTGATGAGAATAAGTTAGCTAACAATGTGAATGGAGAGATTTCTGCAAAGAATGCACCTCCCTCGCTATAGTGATACTGGTGTATGATTAATATTCATTATGTTAACTAGTTCCCAAACCCATGGTATGTTTATGATGATCGATGTGAGCTACGTCTTAAGCCAAGGGACAAAGGCAAGTCTCATGTGATCACTATTGGTGTTGTGTAGTATGACAAAATATTTGTGGAATTAATGAGTATTTATGTAATGGAATTCAATAATAAGGTTATAGAAATACTTTTATGGTATTATCGAGAAATAAAACAATAATTTTTCTATCAACATTAGTTTTTAGATAGGTATTTAAGAGTATTTTTTTGAATGGTAGAGGTTACCATGAAATCTGATTTAGGTAATAAGGTGATATTTTTTGGAAAACACCTGATTATAGGAAGGATATCCCTTAATATGTGCATGATGTTGGCATACTGATATTTGGATAGAGATATGTTGGGTAAGAATAAGTAAATTTTATGGTTTTAATTACCTTGGTACTAATTTATGACATATTTACAAGTGGTTAAGTTATCATTATTGATGTTTACTACTTTTTTGGATTTAATGAATATATCCAATAAAATTTGGAATAAAGAAACATGTATTTTTTTCAATAAGTATGTCTGGTAGTTCATTTTATTACCATATTTAAAGAGAATACATGATGAAGCAATTCACATGATTGGAATTTAACAACCAAGAACCACCTAATGATATATGGTAGATAAATGTTAAGTAGATTTAGTGCACTTATTTCTATGGTTTTGTATTTTCATCTTTTGAATGGATTGTTAGATTATTAATTTTTTGAAAGACTATTCTAATCTTCAGATAGGTTTGTGGGAGTAATGTATTATCTCACCACAGGTGGATTTATATGTATTGGATAACTTTTTCGATCCATTTTATAATGATAAAGATATGTGTAATGACAAATCATTCTATTTTTGGATCTCATGATCAACTAATGTTTCAGGAATAGAAAATTCACCTTTTGTGGAAATTGATCAATGTACAAAAAAGTTTGTGGTCCTCCTAAAATAAAGTAAGTATTTATTATCATAAAAATTATTCAGCTCTAGGGAAACGATCTTGAAACAAATTTTTTTTTATCCAAGTACCTTCCATTTCAATGAATCAAATGGCCCCTTAGATTATCATAGACTTATGGATTTATAATTGTTATCTTTCTTCTGAAAATATTTAATATCACTCTCTATTTGAACAGGATATCTTTATTTCTATTATATATATGTCCATTTTTTTACTTTCTCGAAATGTTCTTCTATATGGATTCCTAATTATAAGTTACAAGGGGAATTAGTATATTTATAAAATTTCCTTTTTAAATGGAGTTTTTGTATTCATTTTTAATATGTGGGTTTCTATGAAAGGTACATTCAATTAATAAACCATTGATAACCTAGATGAATGTAGAGGAAAAATTAATTTTAAGGGGTTGGGAATTCTGTAACATGATATGATTTTTTGAAATATTTTTTTTTTAATTAATTTCATCTTTTCAATATTATTCATTTCACACAATACTGAATATAGATTTTATTATTTAAAAAACACTATGTCTGGATTGCATTATATGCAACACTATTTAAGAAGTTATTCTACACACAACTGTTAGATTATATTTTGGTATACAAAACATTATACATGGCTTGTGTTACACACAATGTTGAGTTATTTTGATAGATTTAGTTACACAAAAGACCATGTTTTACCGAACAACTATATATTATCAAAATTTTATTATTTAATATAATAAGATATAACCTAGTCATTAAGATATAATTTATTAATATTATTAACTAAAATTTGAAAATATAGGGTTTATAATATGAATTTATGTTTTAGAAACTAATTAGAAATGATATTAAATACCAGTTGAATATAAAGGAAATATTTTTATTTTTATATTCCCTAAGTTATTTTTTCTTAATAAATAAAATAAATTAAAATTAGTGAATGTAATAAGTGAAATATATATGTTATATATTCAATAAAATATTATTTATATTTATCCAATAGATTTTATAGACATAAGATAAGAACCAACCCAATTTCATTCATAAAAACCTATATTTTTTAAAATGGTAATTTTATAATATTTTAATGGAGAACCCATTTTAAATCAAATTTTTTACACTTTTATATATTCTATTTGAAAAAATAATCTTCATCATTTAAATTGTAATATAAAAAGTTACTTTTTTAATTTTTTTTATTTTTTCTGATCATTTTCATATTTTGATGAATAATAAAAAATACTAAATATTAATTGAAAACAACTTTTTTAATCAAAATAATTTATATTGTTAAATTATATTTTTGATTTATTTTAAATTTAGATTAGATCAAAATTTTATCATTTAAAATAATTTAGTTCACTGGAAAAAAATTTAAATTTAACATAGATAAAAACACATTTTAATCATTTTCATGTTTTAACTTTAATTACTCGTTTTCTCACCACAAAAACGAAATTTATTTTAAATTAATTATAGTATCATCTTTGATTTTAATATTTAAATATGGATTCCATATATGAAATTATAGGGTCCGAATTAAATAAATAAGTTTACTTTATTTTTTAAAATTATGAATAGTAACTTTAGTAATTTTTATTAACTCGGTAAAAGGTAAATAAGGTAATTAAGTGTAAAATTAATATTATAAATAATAGAGAATTATCCTAAAATGTTCATTGAATGCTTTTTTTTAGAAAAATTAAACCGTGGTACAAAATTATATCCTTTTTAATCCATTTGGATGAGAGTAAGATAATTATCATATTTAATTTAATGAAATGATAAAGATTTCACACACATATTGTCAATAACTATAGAATTTTTAATATAGAGTTATAAATAATGAAATTTCATCTATATATATTCATTTGGAAGATAAAAATATTTTATTTATCATTAAAATTTATTTTTTTATTTTTAGGAAATAAATAAATACATTAAATCCATATGAAATGAAGAAGCAATAATTGTTTAATTAATATAAATATAAAATAAATGATATTAATAATATTAAAATAAATATAAATTGATATATTTAATTTCATCAATTAATTTATTGGAAGTCTTTGACTTGTTAGGTATGACTTAATATAGTTGTTTCAATTATATCATATTTTTATGATATTTTAGAAATGACAAATTATGAATAGTATAAAAATTGAAACTAATGTTATTTTAATAATGTAATAATTTATTATATTATTTAAAAATCATTAAAATTTTAAATAATTAAAATGGGATGATATATACTCTAAAATATCATAAATTTACCATTTATTGTTCAATTTACACATTATATGTAAAAAATAAATTCTCTTAACATAGAACACTTTATCAACACGGTTAAAATTAAAATAGTTTAAATAAGGATTAATTAAAAAAGGAAAATGCTTATAAATACATTAAAAACAATCTAAAATTTATTGGTTTATAAGACTAAAAAAATATATCATCTTAGCTTCTAATCCATGGCCTTTTGGAGGTATTTTTCAGAAAGAGTTGTGTCAGAGACATGGTAATAGTCATTCCCTATGTATTTCATTATCTCCTCAATATGTTTACTAGCTTATTGATATAAAAATAAAAACTTTTTGGGAACCATTTTAGCCAACAAAAAATAATCCCATAAGTTTCAACGAATTTTCATTTTGAATAAAATAAAGAAAATAAGAAAATTTTGCGAAGGCATCAGTTCGTGCAAGTGGCTCACTCAAGTGTGTCACACAAGTTCCTCACACAAGAGCATCGATTTTGATCCCTGGGAAAGTCACTTCCCCACCAATATGCATCATTCAGCTAGATACATATCATATATGTATAAATGAGATCCTCAAAATACTATATTATGTGGAAGATCAATGTGGATGACCTATACAGACCTGAATAATTGGTGTCAAGAGAGTTGTTCTATGAAATAGGGGACGGATTTGTAGGTGAGAAAGCTTATTGATGTGTCTTGAATACATTATTTGCCCACATGAAATACTTGAGAAAACACCCAGCATAGAAGAACCATGTGAACACCTTGCGTGAACACATTCCATGAACAATTCCCCGTTTTCAACCCTTTTTCTTTTGGATTATACTCTCCTCTTTCAGATTGAATCCAAAATTGAGGGTGGGGGGGATGTTGTTAACACTTCATTTTGTTACGTTAATGAAAAAGAAACTATGGTAAATACCTTTGGGAAAAAAGAAGGAATGAAATGTAAAGGACCAAGGATTGAAAAGGTCTCAAATTCTGTTCATGCAAGTCCCCTCAGAGTACCATCAGCATGAAAGCTGCATTCATGGAATCTAGTGTGGTCAGCCTATGCACAACACCTACATGAAATTACTCCTTCACCTAGTGTCCTGTATTTTCTTATAAATATACCTATGGTGTCTTCATTTTTTTGTAAAGAATTACCCTAAGTCCAAATGATGCTTTGATCACCCAAATTCTTCTCTCAATCCCTCTATATCTTTATAGGTAGTTGTATAACACATAAATAAGATAAAATTAAAGTGGAATAGAGAAACTAAATTCTTATAAGGGTTTCAAACAAACAAAAACTGAATAAGTAATTCATTTAACCCTTAATAAGTGAATACTAGCACGAGGTTACCTTCATTAACTAGGTAATTACATGAATTACCTCCAGTAACACCTATGGATACCCTTAAAGGCTTGAGGAAGGTATCTCCCATGTGTATTTCCCCAGGTGGTATGTTTCCTAAGGTGACTCCAATTCGCCCAGGCCCACCTTCATTTATCCCCCCTACAAAAGCCTCCTTGGTTCACCCTTCCTTATATCCTGAGTGATCCATCTGTTTTATCTTCTATTAATCCATCCATTACAGGCCCTCCCATCAATAAGATCGCATGTCTTAGAGAGATAAACTCCAAACATCCACCAAGACCTCTGGACTTGCACAACCATGGCGAATGTCACACTAACACACCCTTAATTTGGGTTTTTATTCTAATGGTTAGAGGTTACCCAAACTTTTATTGTTGACCAGTCATAGTCCTCAATGTACATGTGGGTTTGTATCCACATGCTCATGAGGACCCCTACCATAGGGACAGTGTCACGGAGTTCCTAGTTTTAGATATAAGGGTTAGGACCATGTCCTTCCCTTCTCATCTCTATGACCCATATCCTTGAGTTCCGAACTAGAAGGGTAAGAATCACACTTGATTTTATATTCAATATAGTAATAGATCCTCCTCTCATTAACGAACAAATTCTAGGGAATCCATCATGAAAAAACACCCTACTCTTTTATATTGGAGTTTCTAGCCTTTTTCCACGATACCTCTATGTCCTTTACCTACATTCCATTCATGGTGAAGTGAAGAGTGGGAAGTCTCGTATCCTTGACCTCATCCACTATCCTCCACCTCCTCCTCCCCTACAATGGATGAATATAATGTGGTTTTTCAAATTTTTCACACCGATCATGATTGACATGGGCTTAGAGGTTAGTAATGATCAATAAAACGCACAATCCACATCAACATAATGAACTATGATACCTATTATTCCTTCAATGACCAGGATAAATAGGATTCCTACCTATGTCCTGAGCTCAATAGGCATCCTCCTAACGATAAATCCCCGAAGTGACCCTAACATCACCATGATATAATATATCAATCATGGATCCTTTCATAATTAATCATCTTTATACTTAATCCCCAACTTAATTATCTCAATGGTCCATAATCCCCTATGAGACTCACTGAGCTACATGTAATTTGATTCCCACCCAAATTGGATACATAGGAATGCTACATGAGGTTCAAACCCAACTACAAAATCAACCCTATTATTTTGGGACATACTCCTATAATGGTATAATTCAACTTGGAATATAATATCCCTTATAGATTCATTGTGTTGTTTTACAATAAGTACACCACCATACATTGACTAGGCACATACCTCCAAGATTTCCATGCCACATGATGTTAAACTATACAGTTAGGTCATTATCACATGACATTAAATGGTTTGATTTTCCCTATTTAGTGGCACCGAAATACATGATTTCTGATTCCTTTCACAATGATAAGTATGAATCCCATCTATGGGTTAAATCCAAATATCAAAACAACTTCCTTATCCCCAGATGATGATAAAATATAGAGTGAACTTCATCTCCCTAGCTGAAAATAAACCCAAGGGTTCCCCACTATGTGAATAGAAAACAAACATCATCATAACAACAACAAAACAATCTCTAAATAGTATATGAGAGGATACCATTGATGGAGAATCTCAAATACATACATATATCCCCATTTATGAAGAACCAATGATACGTAAAGATGATTCTAAATTCCACACATGTTATTAATTTACTGTTAACTTTGGGTTGACCCACATCATACTTGGTAATTAATTAAGGATTCATGAAAATATCTAAAATCTATAAGAGAGTCCCAGAGTATAAAATAATTCCACAGAAAAGGGTGTGATGATCCCAACCTCTAATCATCTTGAAAAATGAGATTTATTAAGATTTATATGTCAAAATAACTAACAAGTTCATGCCTTTAGAATGTAGGTCCCTTTTGATATATAACAATTGGGTGTATCTAGTTCCATAAAATAACCCATTCAAAACTATTTATAAATAGAAAACCATCCTAGGGTGTGAAATCTATCGGATACAAAAACATTCATTCATTGTTTAAAATATTTAAAATTTTAAATACTATTAATTAACCCAAGAATCAAATCCTACTATTTCTATTTGACAACCACATTATTATGAATATTAAATAAAATAATTAAAGGGTGTTATAAAAAATCTAGTTCACTATAGAAAACCTTAGTTAGGTCATTACCTGTTGAATTAAATATTCTTTTTATGGGACAAATTTATTTAGAGGCTAATATAGGATTAAGGAATTAGGGTTAAATTGAATGCATGAATGGACAAAATGGAATTAGTAGGAACATATATTACTAATTATATATGAGTGATCATTCTAGGAACTCAATGTATGAGGGTGTTTTTTGGTTTTATTTTGTAGGTAAAAAATGGATGGGACTAATTCTCGATTCATAAGGATAAGATGAGTGATATATTTTTCATTCATTCATATATCATTAAAAAAATTAATATATAACTTGTGCATATAATGTATTATGATTTTTCTATATGAATTACATTAACTGATAATAAATCAATAATAATGGAATTACCATTTATTAAAATACATTATTGGAGGTGACATGATTAAATAAGTGCACTCAAATATTTATTTTATTATTATCAATGTTTTTTATTCTATAATTTTATGTTATTATAAAGATATTTAAAATACCTAATGTTTAATATGTGGTGAAATATTTTAGTATTTCAAAATTAAATATAATGTATTTTCAATAGAGTTATTTAGATGAAATAAAATTGTATAATGTGATTAAATGTTGAAGAAGGTATTATATTTTTGAATTAAAAGTTAATTATATTCAAAAGAAATTTTCCAAAAGTGTGATAAGATTTATAAAACCAAAAAATCAATAAGTGAGTTGCTGAAGTGAGATTTATTTGATATATTTTATAAAATAAATTTTGTTTTCTATGTATGAATCAAGTACATTTGAAAATATTGTGTACGAGAAAGAAGTTTAGAATAATATGTGGTTCTTATCGTGGAGACTCCTTGAAGATGGGTCTATATTAAAGATCAATATCTTTCGGAAAGATGAATTGTTTCATTTTATCTTATTGGCAATCATATTTTGTTAACATAGTGGTGTGATTTTGTGTTGCGAGTTTTAGTGTGGAAGCATATTGAGAATTTATGGATAGGAGTTAGTAAGATGGTGGTGGATTAAAAATTGTGATTGGTTAATATTATTTAAGAGAGAGACTATGTTTTATTTTTTGAGGATAAAAAAAGTTATGGTTTAGGTATTGTAACTTATCATTGTATTTTTTTAATTATTTAAATATAATTTAGAATTTCAATTGGAGAATTTAAATAGTAAATTATTTTTGATGATTGATTTTCTTGATTTAGATCATGAGGGTGATTATTCATGTTATTTTTAAAGAGTTTAAATTGTCATAACCTCCTTATTGGGGAAATAAAACTATTCATCTGACCCCATGGATATCATGTTATACCTTGGTTTCCTTCACAGAACACCACATGTTAATACCCATCAGGGTCACATATTAGACTAATGGTTATCCACATATGCAGAGACATATTAATTTAGTATGTTTCCCCTCACTCAAACATACCCTAGAAAATTTTATAAGAGTCCACCCATCTCAAAACTACACTAATATAAGCCTTACTATACTATAGAGCTCTAATTGTTTAGGATCCCAAAAATAAAGGTGCACCTCACATACATTGGTTGTACCATTTAGTCTTCTAATTATCATTTTCTCAAGTTTGTTACACTCCCACCCCCAAAATTTCTACCCCCGTATTATTAACCCACCAGCTACATCACAAGAAGTTCAATTACACATCTAGCTAGGTATTATATCTGGTACAATTATTTAGGACCCACGCTCCAAGGTCCATGAACCCTTCATCTATCCCCTTGGGTTTTTTTAATACCTTGGTATATTTTCAAGAACACCACATTATATTACCCACTAGGGTCACTTGTCATACTAATGACTGTCACTATAGGCTAACACAAGTTCATTAAATATTCGTTGTCCTCACACACACACTACCTAAAAAACATCTCATGAGGTCACCCATCGTAGCTCTATTTTGGAATATACCTTGCTTAAATATAGAGTTATAATTATATATGATTCTAAGAAAGAAATGTTATACTTGTAGACATGTGTAATAAAATATAGTCATTTAATTTTCATTACATAGGGGTGTTACATAATGTGAGTATTCTAATATATTGAAATGGTTATAAAATCATAAAATTTACATTTTTGAATTTCATATAAGAAAACCTATTGGAGGTTGAAATAAGAAGAAAATAGGTACCCAGTGTAGTGTCATCGGGTACTCGGCGAGCCAACCAACGGGGCTATCACTTTCGGTTTTCCACCAGGAGAATTGTAGAATTCCACCATGTTCTTAGTGAGCCACATGGTGTCTAGGGGAATGCTACTATGTATGTAGTGGTGCATAAACATAATTTTTTCAAAAATAGAAATTTGTTGTCTTTTGGGGATTATAATTTTAAAAAAACCTTATTGTTTTGGATTTAATTTATCACAATAATGATGAAGGGTCATCCATCTCTTCCCATTTACCCTTTATTCCCCATCTTTGATCCAAATGATATAAGGTGAATTTATTTTATCAAATCAAGTTAAATTATCCACTTATAATTATTTTATTCTTCTAACTACCTTTTTTTTATTTTCATTGATTCGGTTTGGTATTTCATGATATATTCAAAAAACTAATGGTAAAATATATCCATATTAAATATTATTTAATGTATTATAATTGTAGGAGGATCCATGAGAGGTTACTTTCATAATTGATCACTATTTGGGATAAGTTAAGTTACCTAATGTTTTATATTCTGTATTTAAATGATTTTATGTTGAATGAGTAAATTTTTAGGGTACATAATGTATTATCATGTGTTTTTAGATTAGAAAAATTAAAGTGGAATTTTAATTTCTTCTATTTGCTTGGTCTTCAAATTTGTAAACCGTGAATAAAAATAGATTTAATAGAGTTTAACACTTCAAAATGTTGTTTATAGATGTGTTTAAGAGATCAAAAGGGGTATTGGGGTTGTTCGTTGAGTTTCAAAAGCATCAGGACTAGAAAAATAATGTTTGGTAAGACTATTAATGGGGCACGGTTTGTCTAAACCTATGTGTCCCACCAATGTAAACTATGTGACTTCAACATGTGATAAGAAGTGCCCCAACGATCTATAAATGGGTTACTCAAAACATGCACCTGGGTTAAACACTTCGTGCTACATAGGTAGTATGTGTGCACTGTTTTCTACAGTGTTGGAACATAGTTTGGGTAAACAGTGTGTCCAACCTGTTCAACTCCTCCACTTACGTTTTAGCCTTTGCGTGGATGGCACAGGGTTTGGTCAACCATAAATCCAAATAATGTTCCACATTAAATGTGTTAAATTACAATTTTCCCCATCTTTTCCATATTTCTTTTTCCCACCTAATTCCCTATTATTCCTTCATGTGTAGCATCTACTCTATGAGTTGGTTCTCTCCTCCTCTAGGAATGAGGGGATATCCATTATACGACCTCTGATTCGAGCATTTCATGGTGAATTGGAAGCATATTGGTATGTATTTGACCAATATTTCCTTCATTATTAATTTATTATTCCACTTAATGTACAATTTTGGAGATATATGATTTGACCTATTTTCATGGAGGATGTTTGTTACATTGATTTCTATCAAAATAGAAAAAAAATAAATTCTTGTAATCAGAATTTTGAGTGATACTTGTTATAAGGTAGGTGGTCTATAGATTTTCCCTCAAGTTTCATCATTTTATAAAAAAAATCCATGTTTTGCGCACCGGGCATACCTGATGACACTTATAAATCACCAATTGACTCAATTAAAAGGTTTAGAATTCATTGTAATATATTTGCACCCCTCCTGGCATGGTTGGAAGTTACTACCTCCTTCCAAACCACCCCGTAGGGTAGATTCATTTAATATATCTTATTCAATGTTGTTTCACTTTTCAATTAGGCACCTGTTGGGGATGTTACCCAATTATATATTGAATCATTATGTTTACTTCTTAAAACTGTAATTGAATGGGTTCTTTTATGCATTTTGATGAACATAAAATTTTTAAATTGAATTAATTGAATTAAAAAATGAACTTTTTAATAAAAGTTTCATGTTTTCTAATAAAACCCCTCAATTGAGGTGTTTTTCCTTATAATCTAAATTGGTCATGTATATATATATATATATATATTACATAACATTCTTGGTATCATGAAACAAGTTTTTCCATGGATTTATGTTCAATAATATGATGGGTATTCTTAATTATGTATGAATGTTCTGACCTTCATAATTAATTTACATCATATGTATCATGCTTTACAGGATTTTGTAGTGTTAATTTTATTAATTAAATGATTTAAGAACACTATGGGAGATACTCATTTTCCTTCCATAGAACGTCTAGGATGGTTTCATCATGCATGTGATCAGTTCAACTATTATATTTTGTATACATAGGGGCCGATATTGGCATGCCAGGATGGGCTCATCATAGAATCCTCTTACCTCATTATGAAAAAATACCAGTTCCCTTAGGGAGACACCATGGATAGGCTCACTAAGAAGATGTTTATACCAGTACATGAGTGAGAATTAGTCCCCTAAATGATGTACTAGGTACGAGATCATAGATCTTTATCTCAAATTAGGTCGGCAGTAACATTTGTGTTACCATTCATGGATTACATTGGTCAGACTCTGATAGTAGTGTCCATATAAGGATATCCTGGTGCGAAGAATATGTTCCTTATAAAGGCTTCTCAAACAAGTATCCATTATTAATCTTATTTAGTTTCATTAATTAATTTTTCATAATTGGCTGACAGAGTTTTATTATCCAAGGGACACATCCTCAAAAACAAATCACATGCATGGGGTTGATCTACCACTTTATACAGATTTATTGGAACTTATTATCTTTATTCCTTATCTTACTTGTGATGGTCATTTATGGTTACGAAAATTTTGGATTAGGCCAAAGAAGGTATGGTAGGGCTTGGTGTCCTTGTAGAACAAGAGCCCAACTCATTTATTTATTTATTTAATTTTTAAATGCAGATTTACAATTTTATACATGCACACTACTCATTTTGTAATAAAAACAGAAAGATAAGTTGACATCATTGGTGGGGCCTACTAAGTATATCTCACACCCTTCTTGGGCTTCCATTGCATTGGTGTACCCAAACAGATCATAAAGCTCATAGGTCCTTGAAATTTTTTTTTATTGTGTGTTGTACAAGGGATATTAAATGAACATGACTAATTTGCTAATCAGGATGCTTGTCGAACAATAATTTGGGGTTTTATTCTCATTTGATGTTTTCAATTTATGATGTACATCTTTTTTATATTATAGCACCATCTTCCATGAATGAATCATTTTATATATTTTTCCTTGGACACCATCATTCATTATATATAATTATCATCTGATGATTTTTACTTTCCATGGCTACTACTTTCGTTGTCTTCTATTGTAAATTTTACCATTGTGTTACTCTGACCATGAGTGTATAGTCTCCCCACCATACAACAAAAGGGCCCACATAGATTGTTAGCAGCCTCTGGAATATAGAGAGGCATGACTGAGGCCATGTGTCATATGGTCCAACTATTGGATTAGTGTTTACTTAGGTTGGGACTTTACAATGTGGTATTCGAGCATTTATTTTCGTTTGTCTTACTATCTAGGGATTGTATATTGGATGCTAGGAATATTTAGTATCATAGTAAATATCCAATCCTAAATGTGATCAACCCATATATATGGAAAATTATGAGTGTCCAGGCATGTGATTTTGTTTATGTTGTTCAATGTTACAATTGATTTTTCATTTCATTTGGACTGATTTGAGTATTTTCCACTTCTTGTGGATTTATGATATTTTTACCTACGCATGGCCTCATATGGAAAGAAGTAAGCCTTACATGTTTCTTTATTGTAACCCAAGAATTCACATTCCATTTATATTCCATTCTATTTAGTTTACATAACAAGGTTGTTTAAAATTTTTTGATGTGCCATGCATTTTTTATTCACATGTAGTTTATATTCCATGTTAGAAACGTCAATAACATGTTTATTTTTCAACCTATTAGGTATTATATTATAATAATTATGTAATTTAAATTATCATGGTTTTATTATAGTCCGTGTTTGAGTGATATTCCCTGCTTCCAAGATTTTAGTTTTATTTATTAGCATGTTAATTTTTTAGGTTAATGTAGTATCTAGCCATGTTTAAGTATTATGCCTTGGGATTCATTTAGAATGTATAATTTTTTTACCATTTTATGTGAATAATTCATATGAGTTTTTTTAATTTTAATGTATTAATGCTTTTTTATCCTGATATGAAGCATGATAGTTATGATTAAGTGGGTTTAAATTTGATATGTTTTTGGTGTACAGGCACTTTACAAATTGGAAGCTGACAACCCGTATAATATAACCAATATTGACGCACTTTAAATACCTAAAATAGTATTTTAAAATTCTTCCAATGATGTTGATTTTTTTATTATATGCTCAATATTGTTGTTGTAGTTAAATGGGAGCCAGCGTAAAAATTATAGCGTATGGGTTCTTTATGAATTTGAACATGATGTCCCATAAAATCAAACCACTATAGACGCAGATTATATATTTAAATTAATTTTCATTATAGTATAGTCTCTACAATTTTCATTCAATTTGGATATAATGTTAGTGGTTAGATGGTAGTGTTCTACAATAAGTACGGTGTAGGGGTGCATTATAATTTCAAAGGTGGTAAACTAGAAAACTAACCAATTTATTATGATCCTTTTACATAGAAACCATTTTAAATGTAATTGTTGTAAATTTTTTATCTTATGTCAAATGGTTTCATTTATAAATGTTTTCACCTATATAACATGGGAATTATGACCTGTATGACTAATTTTATAAGTGCACAAATAGACCCGGGAATGTTAGTTGGGGTATGTTTCTTAAAAAATAAACCGTTAAATGTGTTTTGAAACATAATGATTAAAAATATAAGGTTCATCTTAGTGGAACCATAATAAATGTTTTAGTTTCGAACCTTATAAAAGGGTGGTTAATGGATTTTCCAGAGTGTTTCCTTGAAATAGAACATGATCATTTTCTATAGGTCTTGTCCCCTACAACTCGAACCTATGTGATTAGATCTTAATCCTAGTGACATTTCGATGTCATATCCTTGTTTGGAGTCGATGCTTTGAGTATTGGCAAGGGGTTGTTCATTTGTAGGTAGTTCCCTCATTTCTTCAATGATCTTTTTAAAATCATGTGAATCTTTTTTGTTGTGTGGTATTATTTGGGTGTTGTAGTCCATGTAGGACTCTTAGTTTAGGAAATGACACCTTATCAAGATTGGTGTTAATGTGTTCAAATGTATGTAAATGTATAATTAATTAAATATGAGGACATATAGAATGTTTAGATCCTATAAGAATATTAGAAATATGATGTTGGAATAGTAATCTGACAGTTACAAAATACATATAGAAGTTAGGAATCGTAACATTGACATTATAATAGTATCCTCAACAATGGAAGTGTAAAATAATATTTAGGTATCTTATAAAATGAAAAAATGGTATATTTATATCACGATACAAGTAAATAGGTGTTTTAAAAATGAAATAATAAGTGTTATTATTTTTAGAAATCATATATGTTTTGTTTTAAATTTTATAACAAATATAATATTTTAAAAGAAATTTTATTTTCATAAAATGGATACATAAATTAAGATTATATTGAATTATAATGATGATATAATTTCTTGATACCTTAATAAATTTTTCAATGGGTTGGAAAATTGATCATAATATAAATTTTTGTATTTTCCAAATAAATGAGAATATTAATTAAAAATTAATTTTATTTTCATAATTAGAAAATTATTTTTATAAAATAGAGTTCATTTTTTTAAATATACACATAGAACAAATTTTAATGTCAATTTTTTGAATTCTATTAAGATATTTGAATTTTTGGTTACTACTAAAATACGGTAAAATACAATACTTAACATTATAAGCTAAATAGCTGAATTTTTGAGTCACGATTGAAGTAAGCACCCAATAGATTGAAATAAAATGAAACATTTACTATATATAGTCTTAACAATAAAAAATATTTATATTCATGATCCAAAATAATAAAATAATGAATATAGTATTAAAAATAACCCTCTCAACCCCTTATAAATACAAACCCTTATCTTCACTACTTAATAAGAATTTAAGAAAGAACAATTTATTCCTAAATTTTATCCAAAAACAATCCATATGTCCTAGTGATTTTGTTATCACTAAAATACCATTTTAAAGAACCTTAAGGGGTATCCTAAGTGGAAAAAACCAAAGGAAGAGGTAGGATTATTGACAAATCTCTTTCAATTTTATTCTTATTCTACCACAACCATATGACCCCCATCATTGAAAAAATTGTAACATAAGTATACTATATATATTTATATGTTATTATTATGGATTAATATTCATAATATACCATCCCACCATTCGTTTCATAAATGAAAATGTTGTTTATATTATGGTGGGTTCAACGATTCCATTAACAACACACATTGTTTTTATTTACCTCCTTCACATATGTTAATAAAAATATAATTACGATTAAATAGTATGATAATTGGTTTATTATACTTTATTTCATTTTATCAAACTAACATGAATTAATAGTATTAAATAAATTAAAATATTTTCTGAGGGACATTAAAATTTCTTAAATAAAGTTACTACATAAGGTTAACATTTTTTTCAAACTGAATCATACCTATGTAAATAAAAAAAGGATATTTGGGAACATTAAAATTTTGGTAATGAAGTTATAATTTCATTTCACTACTGTTGTTATATTTCCATTTAACAGAAACCTCTATCACAATAAACAAGTTATCCAACTATGGTACCATGAAATAAATGCTCTCAAAAAAGAAAAAATTAACTTTCTATCTCATTAAAATGGTTATGAATGCATATAATAAAATCAAAATAAATTAAATATATATGGAAATGGTTATGAATTATGTAATTAATGAATTAAATATTTTGTTTCAGTACATTAAACACAGGTTCCGAACATATGGTAAGGGATCTCAAGGAAACACCATTTTCCTATGGGTTACGAACGTTCTCTTTCTAACTCACTTTTTCATTCTATTTGATTATATGGAATGGCTATAAATTATTTATATTGCTTTATTACAATTATAAATTTCTTATTATCCCTATATTTTATAGGGTAACACATTCCATATGTCTATTTCTCAATGTGTCTTCTTTAAACTCATACCTGATTAAGGGGAACTTTTTTATCCCTTAATCACGATTCTTTATCAAATGAACACCGTATTTTGAGACCTATTCCTATGAAATTAGATATTATTTCCAAAAATTCTTAATTACTTGTTTTATTTTTAATAATAATGAAATATCATTTAATAAGATTTAAATAATGATAACAAAACCCATTTATTTCCATTTGAAATTCTTCTGTGTATTCCTTACAATTGATTTACTTTGGAGGCCCTTATAATCAAGTACATTTTTTATGGGTGTGACCAAATATGTCTTCAATTATATTGGGTAATTTTATTTATCATGATACATTATGTATGGGATTAGGGATTAAATATAATCCATGATGGTATGCTTTCCACCAAGTGATCTTGTCTTGGCGATCTGCCTTGACTAATGATTATGTCAGGTATTATCTTAGGACCTCATTAATATGTTTACATTATCTTATGATTACATGTTATTTATTTTATTCCTAAATATGATTAATCATTTTACTTCTCTTAAATGATGTCATGTTAATACTTCTGACACATATGTTATGTTTTATTACCATGTTTATTCCCTTATAGGAATTTATAGCCCATGCCTTTATTTTATGTATTCCACGTGTTATACTATGCAGTTTTAGGAGAGAAAATTTATTCAGGAGACCATTATGGAGAATAAAATAAAGATTTTTTGTTTTATTTTTTTATGTATTATAAAATTATTCACCAAAAGACACTAGTAATCATGATGTTTGAGTAGTATTTAATATATATTTATGTCAAATATCATATAATAATATGTTTAAATGGAATTAGTCAATGTAGTTGTGACAGAGAAAAATTATTTGAATTTTTAAATCATATTTCAATGATTTGTATGTTTTTTAATACCTAAAACCCTGTAATTAAATTTTTTTAATCAAATGGTAAAATTTATGATGATAGGAATAAAAATGATTTTTAGAGTGTAAAAGGAAGATGTTTTTAAAAATGATATTTATTTTAAAAACATTGATGACATGTTGATTATTCTTCTAAACTTTCATTAACTCTATTTCTTGATGTTTTTAAAAAAAGATGGCCTATTGGGCCAACCTTCTACTAAACGGCCCACATACCACCACTTAGGAGACCCAAAAGGGATCGCACAGCTATGTCGGCCGCTCTAGAGGGACATCTAGAACACACGATTTCTTGGAGAATCACACGCATGAAGGGCCCGTGGGGATCAAATATACTTGTGGACACATGTGGTAAACCATGTGATAGGTAATGGTTGGGAAAAGCCTGGGTGAGAACGGTCTAAAACCATGGGTCTGTGCATGTGGAAACAGAAGGCAATCTCTAGAGAAGCCTTGCAAACTGGTTATCCTGTGACAAACCTTATAATTGATCATAGCCTGTGTCCGCATTTTGATGTGGGACACGAGCCCTACATTGTGTCATAATGATCCATTGCATTCCACCACTCCTATGTCCCTCCTTAACCCTACTACCACCCAGCCACCTATGACACTACTCTTCTACCCTCAGCCTCAACCACCTACCACCACTGCTCACTGCCAGCCTTCGTTTCACACCACCGCCATCGCTCCTCCACCATGATCTCATCAAACCACCATTAGACTACCATCACCCATGCTAAAAACCTTGTTCCTGATCTCCCTTGCTCGACTTATGCATGTACACAGGCCTCCTACGACCACAGTGAAGGACAAAGGACATGAAGATCTAACCACTTACACTACCACCATAGCATTGTGGTAGCTTTCAGACACATCATCATTAACCAACATTGAAGGTTGGGGGATTAGAAGGTAGCCATTTCTCTTCCCTTCGCACATCGTCCAGTCCACATCAATGCTCCCCACGACCCATGAAATGATTTCAGAGACTCTATAGCCCAATGCGACGGCTAGAGGACATGAGGTTACTTATTCTTACCTCCTTCCAACATATATATTGATGTTGAGTTCATTTTCCACCATGAAAACACTACATCTTCTCTTCCACTCATCTCGGACTCCGTTGAAGCCTACTTCCGTGTGAGGGCCTCCACAAAACCACACCTTGATCGCTACTTCCACATCCTGATTTGCTCACTCCACTGCATCTCAAGAAACTGCATTGAATCATGGTGACCATCATGTTTGTGTACTCATAAGAAGTTGAGAATTATTATGAGTACTTGAATATGATGGTCTCAGACGTAGTGGAAGCTCGTGGGTGGATGTTCCCAAATAGATTTTTGTCATTTACAATGATCAATTCGAGATCAATATGACGATAAATGCTAGTCTCCATTGATCGAATCACAGAAATAGGCAGAGAAGAGAAAATTATTGGAACTACAAAGGAAAGATCAACAAAGGTTTATTATAATTAATTTAAATAATTGAAAAGAAATACCTTTTATGGCATTATTTCTTCATTTATATTTCTGATCGCATTCCGAGGTGATTCGTCATTGCGTCGTAGAAGCCAAGTGTATACTTCTTCTAGCGTTGATCCACACGTGCAAAATGTATCTTTGGAAGTCGCAAAAGGAATCTACGGGTGCTAGCGTTGAGAAGCCTTTTCTTGTGTAGTCCGCTTTAGATCGCCTAGATCTGATGTAGGTGGATATCTCTCTATCATGAGAGTGTTCTTGGAGGATGGATTTCATTCGGTCTTGAGAGAGTTTTCCATAATTTTTGTGCACAACAATTCTCTTATAGGAAAATAGATGGGATTGTGAGGATATTTATAAATGGGTATGGGGTTGTAAAGTTATAAAAATAAATAAACACGTTAAGCATTTTATTTATTTCATTAAATCTTTTGAAAACCCCATGTCGAATCACTAATTCCTTGATATCCCCACACTAATTACAATAAATATTTTATGATTAAATGATATAATTTCCTCAAAATCCCAAATGGAAAAACTACACCGTGTGTAATCATAAATACACACCATTTACTTGTTTGTTATTGAAAACTACATGGCGTGTACATTCAATGTAAACAGCATGTATATCTTTTTTTCATTTATTCATTTCCCTTCCAAAATGAAAACTACACGGTGTGTACATTCAATAATACACAACGTGATCTTGTTTTCAAAATAAAAACTACACAACGTGTAATCATTAAAACATGGCGTGTACTTGTTTTCATTTTATTCTTCCTCCATCATTAAAACTATTTAGGATTCCTTGAATAAGTATTAAACAACGAATGGGAATAATCTTTATTCTACATGAGATACTTGGATACAATTAATGTATGACCTTCTAGGTCTCTTTCTCATTGGCATTAGGGGGGCTTGCCTAAAGTCCAAGATTACTGTCTAGCAACGGTTCAAGGCACCCAAGAGAAAGAAATAAATGGAACATTGACTGGTCACCTCATACGAATGCTTACTATATAATATAATCCCTTTGTCTCGATATCTCATCCAACAGGTTTCATGGAAGTGTCATAAACCTATATGCTTGATCTATCATTCTTTGACTTCCAGAAAGAAACTTGTCGTTTCACCATGGAAATGGAATTTGTTTGACAGTTCTATTTAAATCAAATGGACTGAGATATCTACTTCCATAAATATGGATGGGAAAAATCCATCCTTGACTTATCTATTAACAATACGTCATTTGTGATGCACCCAATGCACTCTACATCCATCCATCTCTATTCGTGACAGTTTTCATCAGAAAATCTAAGTGTGCGAGTCATGACATGATTTAATCATAATCTTCCAGTATAAGGACCATTACACACACTCGTAGATAGCAATTTCCTATGACAAAAATACATGTTTAATTGCTACTGGCGAGTCTGTTGACATAATCTCTCATCCTGGAGATTACCAAGTGCAAAATCCAAGATAGGGAGTCTCTTCTTCTAACGAGTACTCGCACATGATGGTCTGTATACTATGTGTCTTATGATAGTATGTCATCCAACTATAGAACATTATTTAAGAATATTGTGATAGAATTTCAAGGTTTTCATCATAGTGGGGATCTACCATGAAATTATCAATGAATCAAATATTCCAGGGCATTATTATATTATAGTCATGCAGAAAAATGAAAAATATATAATAAATTTACATTCATGTCATCAAAGTACAAAATAATTTGTTCTTAGGACACCAACCCTTACAAACTCCCACTTAGACTAGAGCCAACTGGCTACGACTTTTAGTCCGCTAGACCTCACATGATGATCATGTTTCAGCTAATTCAAGGATTTAGTCAAGGGGTCTGCCACGTTGTCTTCCATAGAAATACTACTCACTACAACTTCACATCTATGAGAAACATTCCTCAAGATCGGATACTTCCGAAGTATGTGCTTTGTCTTTTGATGTGACCTAGGATCTTTTGAAAGTTCCACCGCTGCAGTAATATCACAATAGAGTGTGATAGGATCTTTACTGCTCGGTACTACATGAATCTCTTGGATGAGGCTTCGCATCTATTGTGAATCTTTAGCATCTTCAAAATCTGAAATACACTTGGATTGTACTGTAGAATCTACGACCACACCATTCCTTGAGCTCTTCCATCTCATAGCACCACCATCCATACTAAAGATATATCCAGTCTGCGACTTCATGTCATCTTGATCAGTCTGGAAACTACAATCTACATGTCCTCTGATGACTATTTCCTTATCTCCTCCACAAACCAGGAACATATCATTAGTAAACCTCAGATACATAAGGATATTCTTGACCGCCATCCAATGGTGGTCTCCTAGATCACCTTGATATCAACCTACTGCACTCAATGCATAAGAAACATCTAGCCTTGTACATATCATGGCATACATAACAAACCCAATTACGGATGCGTAAGGTATCCTTTCTATTTTCATTATTTCCTCATGTGTCGAAGAACACATTTTCTTGGAATGATGAATTCCAGGTGACACTGGTAACAATCCCCTCTTGGACTGTTCCATACTGAATCTCTTCAGTGTCTTCACAATGTATGTACTATGACTCAGGCCTAGAATTTTCTTGGATCAATCAAGTTGGATCTTGATCCCAATAATATATGGTGCCTCTCCCAAGTCTTTCATAGAGAATAATGTATCCAAACAAGCCTTAACTAAATGTAAGACAGGTACTTTGTTTCCAATTAGTAATATGTCATCAACATATACTATTAGGGAAACAACTACACTTCCACTAATGATTTTGTAGACACAAGGATCACGTTCATTCATAATAAAGAAAATTTTTGTTATGGCTTCATCCAAACAAATATTCCCTAACCTTGATGCTAGCTTTAACACATAAATAGATTTCTGCAACATTCATACTTTGCTGGAATCATTTGGAGTCACAAACCCTTCAGGATGTGTCATGTGGAAATATTCATGGAGGTTCCCGTTAAAGAATGCTGTTTTGACATCCATTTTCCAAATTTCATGGTCATGGAAAGCAACAATGGACAATAAGATACAAATTGATTTCAGCATCGCAACCAGTGGAAAGGTTTTATCATAGTCAATTCCTTGAGGATGTCTAAAACCTTTTGAAAACAGTTGTGCCTTATAGGTGTTGACTTTCCCTTCCAAGTACACTTTCTTCTTGAATACCCTATTATTACAAACATGATTTATATCAAGTGGAGGATCTACCAAAATTCTGACTTGGTTTTGGTAGATTGATGACATTTCAGAATTCATGGCATCTGGAAACATGGAAGCACTTGTGCCATCAAATGCTTCCTTGTAGGTAAGAGGATCATCGCTGTCAACCAATAATGATTCACCATCCTCAGTGACATTAAAAACATATCATTCTGGTTCTCTCACCTATGTCATACTCCTACACAGTTCTTGTGTCTCTAGAACAGATAGTTTTTCCACGTGGATTTGTAGAGTCTGTTCTTGTACCAAATCATGTGTATCTTGAGCATCAACTTCATCAATGTTTATCTCGCATCTACTATACCATTTGGATATGTGATCCCTCTCATGGAATATGGCGTGTCATTCCACTATTACATTTTTATCTCAGGGGTTGTATAGGTAATATCACCTTGAATCCATCAGATATTCTATAAGGATACACTTTTTTCCTCAGGGTGAAAACAGTTTACCTGAAGAGGCCTTAAAAAATGCTTCCATACCCTACACGTGTAAATTTGTTAACATGGCTTTGCATCAACTCCATAATTCATAAGGAATACCATTTATCAATTTAGTCGGTACTTGGTTTAGTATCTGTGCTACTATTTGTAATGAATTTCCCCAAAATAATAATGGAAGACTCACATGACTCATCATTGTTCTCACCATGTCGAATAGGGTGTGGTTCCTCCTTTCATATATGCCATTCCACTAAGGCGTGTAAGGAGGAGTGAGTTGAGATAGAATCCCAAACTCTGGTAGGAAATAAATTCAGTCCTAATTAAGATATTCTCTACCTCTATCTGAGAAGAGTTTCCTAATCTTCTTACCAAGATGGTTCCCAACTTCATTCTTGTATTCTTTGAACTGATCTAAAGAATCCGACTTATACCTCATTATGTAAATATATCCATATCAACAAAAATCATCAGTAAAAATTACGAAGAACAAGAACTCACCCCTTGCTTTAAGTGGAAATGGTCTACACACATCTATGTGAGCTATGTCTAGAAGCTATTTAGCCCTTTCACCATTCCCACTAAATGGGGCTTTTGTCATTTTGCCTTGTAGACATGCATTACATACACCAAGTGGTTTTAGTTCGAAATAATCAAAATACCCATCTTGATGTAATTTTGTCAAACATTTATCATTGACATGACCATGCTGGTGATGCCAAAGTTGGGTGTCATATAATTCATGTAAATTAACTTCTTCATCGATTTCTATTACATGGATTGTGTATTCTAAAACATAATGGTTGTTATATATATATGGCCTACAAAGACAAATGATATATTATAAAAGTATCCACATTCATTTCCAAACATTAAGATGAATCCCTCATTATCTAATATGGATACTGAAATAAAGTTTTTGTTTACAGAGGGTACATAATAACATCCCTTTAAAACTAGGATCATTGTAGATAGAAATGTGAGTTGGTAGTCCTCGACAACTACAACAGCAAGTATTGCTCCATTGGAAGCTCGTAGATCTACCTGCCCTAGATCAATATTCCAGAATCTAATTGGTTCCTATATTTGGATACATATGTGAGCACCCAAAGCTGTATATAATACTCAATTTGTAGAAACATATAGATTTCATTCGATAAAAAATGCACCTGAAGCTTCCCCTTTCTTCCTTGGCTGGGTGCATTTTTTCTTCTAGTGGCCCTTCTTTCCATATGTGAAACAAACAACATCTTGTTCTCTTGGCTCCGCTTTGATATTCATTTTCTTGGGAGTCCATGGAGATTCTTTGGGGTTAAATCTCTTCGCCTTCCCATTCCTTTTATTCACCATGAAGATAGAAGGTTTATCACGCTTCATATCATTGTCCACTTGGATAATAAGGATAAGTAGATCTGATAGAGACTTCTCAATGTAGTTCATGTTGAAATTTACAACAATGTTAGAGAAGCTATGGGGAAGTGATGCGAGAATGAGATCGATGCCTAGTTCTTCGGGGATTTTAAACCCTAGAACCTATAAAAGTTCAATGTATCCAATGAGATTGACTAAATGAGGCCCAGCTAGGGCACCCTCACCAAGCTTGCTCTGAAATAGAGCCTTGGTGATCTCAAACCTTTCCTATCTTTTTCTCTCCCGGTATAGACCACAGAGGTGCTTGATAATTCTGTAAGCATCCATGTCATCATGAGACTTCATGAGCTCACTAGACATTGATGAAAAAATCAAACATTGAACGTTGATTGCATTACACAAATGTTGATCATATACTAGGAAATCTTCATCACTTTCCCCATGGGTAGGAGAATCAGGAAGTGAGGACTCCAGCACAGAAAACTTTCTTTCATGTCGTGGGATAACCCAAAGGTGCCTAAACCATTCTTGAATGTTACTACCAGTGAGGATATTGTCTCGTCGGGAATTGATCGCTGTGAAAATGTGGTTGACGAGGTTTTCATATTGATTCTACAAATTAAAAGAGCGGATTTATTACTACTTTCTTGATTACAATTTTATGAAAAATTACAAAATTTATCAAGTCTCCCACTATTTTATCAAGTCCCAATGGCCCTCACCATTGAACTTGGAATGTCCAGTTTCATTGATATTCTAGTAAAAAGGATCCATATTCCCCTTTGTATAACCCCAACAAGGGTTGGTCAATCTATTTGAATGTATTTAGGTTGGTAGGTATTTGGAAACTGCGAGCTTACAATTCCTTGATCTGTTGGTTGGACTCCCCAATTATTAAATCCTGACTTGGATTTCCTCAACACATGCCTCCATTTTACAATAAGTCTATCAAGGTATACTATTCTTGATGTAAAATGATTAAGTCAACCCAAAACAATCATAAGAACATCCTTTATAAAAGTAAGTGTCCCAACAAGGGTTAGTCAAACACGTAGTTTTATTGAGTCTTTCCCTTAACCAAGCAACCGAAGGCTTGTTCTGACATAATATGCTATTTGAGGGATTTTATTATTTATGCGTAGTTTTTCATTATAACATGCTTGTTATTATAAAGTGATGCTTACTTAAGATATTAACCATGTTCTGATAATGTTTACGCATAGTCCAGTTTCTATTTTATACGATCATTGCATTCTTCATTATTTCATTAATTATGTTAATGTGATAATGCATACATAATAAATAAACCATGAAATCAGACTGAAATAAAATAAGATGTCATGATAATGAGATTTTATTGGTTATCTTATCTAGAGGTTTGATAAGATAACCCTAACCCAGGGAAAAACACCTTGAACCGATGGTTCGTGTTTTTCAGCTCCCACCTATCCTCCTTTGTATCTTCTTGGGTTGGATTCACCTCAAATTCAGATTTTAAACCATCTCCAAAGGCTTGGGAGATCCTCCATTACATGGGGTTTACATTTAAAGAAAGCATGGGCACATAGGCCCTACATTCTATTGGAAGAAGTCTCACATGAAAACAAATTTAAATTAAAAAAATTTAAATGAAACCATACACAAATACAAAGGGTCATTGGTCTATCTCATGATCATCCATAGCATGCAACGACATTTACTCATATTTATCATTCAATTTATTTTCATCGTTCTATTTATTAAAGATATGTCACGTTTGAATTCAATTAATTGTGATATTATAATTATTCAATTATTTATCTTAAATTCCTTTCTGAATTTCCATGAGATTCTACTCATACATATTCCTTGTACATGTCTTTGTATTTTTGGAAGAAACCTGGTAAAATTACATTTCAGGAAAGTACAAGACAAGTAATATAGCCTACACACCCTATATTTTTCACCCTTTATCCAAAGTACACACCGGGGGCTTTGGAGAGTTTCCTGTACTTCAGAAATTTTGGAGTACATGACATTTAGATTAATCTAACATGGCGTGTACTTCCTCGTTACGTAGTTACCGGCCTGGAATTCCCATTTACATAGAACACAACTTCTCCTTGTACATGGTTTCACCTGTAATGTATCGAACTACATGGTTTGCTGATTCAACATAATCACCGTTTATTCTGATTCCCACACATCATTCATTTTTTGTCAACAAAGGGTAAAAAACATAGGTATACTAAATTCACACAGTGTGATTTCACGGACCATTACTAATTCGTTGAACCTAAGTACCCAACATATAGTTTCCACTACATGTTGTGTATTCTTATGTTGTAAAGACAGAAATAGAGGCTCCTCCAGATGAGTTCCTCATTTTTAATTCAATCAATATTAAAATTAAAAATTTGTTTCAGTGATGTGAATTGAGAAATGAAGGAGGAAGAATAGATCTCGTTCATTCAGTTTTATAGAACAATTTATCTTGAATTGAATCAAATATAAATGAGTAAATTATCAACGAAAATTAAATAACTATAATCAATGTTGTTATTCTCTCTAATACCACTTGATGGTCCCTGGCGCAGTGGAAGCTCATGGGTGGATGTTCCCACATAGACTTTTCTCATTTACAATGATCAATTTGGGATCAATACAATGATAAATTCCATTCTCCATGGATCGAATCACAGAAATATACAATGAAGAGAAATATCCTGGAACCACAAAGGAATGATCATCACAAGTTGATTATAATTAGTTTCATTAATAGACAAGAATTACCTTTTATGGCATTCTTTCATTATTGATATTTCTGATCACGTTCTGAGTTGATTCGTTGTTGCATCGTAGAAAACAACTATAGACATCCTACAGAAATGATCCACACGTCCACCACTTATCTCTAGACGCTGCCAAAGGAATCTCTGGGTGCTAGCGTGGAGGTTCCATTTCTTGCGTTGTCCGCCATAGATCGCCTTGATCCTATGGAGGTGGATTTATCTCGGTCTTGAGAGTGTTCTTGGCAGATGGAGTTATTTTGGTCTTGAGAGAATTCTCTAGAATTTTTGTTCACAACAATTATCTTGTAGCAAAATATTTGGTGTTGTGAGGATATTTATATTCAGGTTTGAGGTTATAGAGTTATGACAATAAATAAATGTGTTATGAATTTTAATTATTTAATTTACTATTTTGAAAACCCCATACTGAATCATTAATTCCTTGAAAGGCCCACACCGATTATAATAAATATACTTTAATAAAACGATATTATTTCCTCAAAAACCTGACTGAAAAAAAACTACACGGCATGTAATCATAAATAC
The DNA here is from genome assembly GCA_963277665.1 of Viscum album. Classification (NCBI taxonomy): domain Eukaryota; kingdom Viridiplantae; phylum Streptophyta; class Magnoliopsida; order Santalales; family Viscaceae; genus Viscum; species Viscum album. Next base: position 444,554,801 of record OY728157.1, on the reverse strand, counting down.
ACGGTGTGTACTTGTTTTTATTTAAAAACTAAATGGGATGTACATTCAATGTACATGGTGTGTATATATTGTTTTCATTTACTCATATCCTTTCCAAAATTAAAACTACAATGCGAGCACATTAAATAATATACGATGTGTACTTGTTTTCAATATAAAAACTACGCGACGTGTAATCATTAATACACAGAATGTACTTGTTTTCGTTTTATTCTTCCTCCATAATTAAGTCGATATAGGACACCTAGATTAATTATTAAACCATTTATGGGAATAATCTTTATTCTACTTGAAATACTTGGATACACGTAGTGTGTGAGCCTCTAGGCCTCTTTCTCGTTGGCCTTAGGTTGGCTTGCCTAAAGTCCAAGATTACTATCTAGAAACGGGTCAAGAAACCCCAGAGAAAGAAGTTGAATCCTCATTGATGTGTCACCTCATACAAACACATACTATGTAATTTAATCCCTTTTTCTCAATATATCATCAAGCAAGTTTCATGGAAGTGTCATAAACCTATATGCTTGATCTTTCATGCTTTGACTTCTAAATATAAAATCGTCGTGTAACCATGGCCATGGAATTTTTTCGACAGTTCTATTTCAATAAAAGGGCCTGAGATATCTACCTAGATAAATTTGGAAGGGAAAAATGCTTCATCTACTTATCAATTAACAACCTGTCATTCGTGACACACCCAACGTACCCTACTTCCTGCCCACTCTCTTCGTGACGGTTTTTGTCAGCAAATATAGGTGTGTGATTCATGACATGAGATAATGACAATCTTCCAGTTTAAGGACCATTACATACGCTCATAGATAGCAATGTTTGATGTCACCAAGACATGTGGAATTTATACTGGCAGGTTTGTTCTCATAATCTTCCATCTTGGAGATTACCAAGTGTGAACTCCATGAGAGAGAGTCTCGTCTTCTTATGAGTACACACACATGACAGTATGTATACTATGTGCTATATCATCATATGTTATCCAACCGTATAACATTATTTATGAATATTGTAATAGCATTTCAAGGTTCATCATTATAGTAGGGATCTTCCATGACCTTATCAATGCAACAAATATTCCAGGACAATATTATATTATAGTCAAGAAGAACAATGAAAAATATATAATAAGTGTACATTTATGTAATCAAAGTACAAAATAGTTGGTTCTTTAGACACCAACCCTTACAGTAAACTCCCACCCATGGATAGTGGGTGTGATATATCCAGAAGAACATCAACACCGTTATTGAGGGTGTTCTTTGAATAGGAGGAGGTTGAGCCACTGCTAACCTCCTCACCTATAAAAGAGGACGATCCCTTGTAATCCAGGAAATTAGTTGGACATCTGATGGAAAGGAATATACCCCAGGGAGGGTCGACTACAACTGAAATTTTATCTCCTATTCATCTTATATTTTAATTTTATTTTAATTTTATTAAATTTTTTAGTTTTACATGTAATTTTAATTTTAAAATTATAATTATAAATTTTATTTTAATTTTAACTAAATAGATTCATGCATGATTTAAGTTAGACTATTTCTACCCTTTCATTATCTCTTTTTTGATTTTATTATTCTTATCCTAATAATAATAATTATTATTATAATAATAATTAATATTATTAGTGTTATTATTTGTAATAATAATAATAATTTCATTAGTATTATTATTATTTTAACATTTTATACCAATAATTTTAATTTTAATTATTTTATTGTATTTATTTTCTTATTTTCTTATTTCTTGTTTTATTAGATGTCTACGTATCTCTCTCATTCCAATTTTATTTTTATTTCATAATTTTATTTTCTCAACCCATTTTTTTAAATGTATTATTTAATTTATTTTCTTTTATTTATTCTAATTCTCTTCTATCCACACCACTGAGTGATCTCTTACTCTCAGAAATGAGAGGATACTCTAGAGGCTTGGCCAGTGGGAGGTCAATGTGTTCATGAATTTTTATTAAAGTTTAATTTTATGTATATAAATATATTTGAGTTGCATGCATGGGTGAGGAGAATGTTCCTGATGTGGACGGACCCCAATGACATGCACCTCAATCAATATCTGTTATTTTTTAATCAGTTTTATTCTCTCCATGGGTTAGTTATTTACACATTGGAGTTTTGTTAATAAATGGATGAAATGTATTCAATAGAGCTCAGTATTTTAATATGGAACCTCCTAGACCAAGGTGTGTCATCAAAATTGTTTAATAGAGGATGTAGAATTAAGAGAGCATAGAAATTCGATGATATTCCATAATTTCAAAATAAATAATTCTAGTTCAAATAAGAGATTTCATTTTAGGATTATCCAACTGAAATGAAACATATTAAGTGTAATAATTAATGAACCATAAAATGAACCCCAAAATCAAGTGGTTTATTCATAAATAAATTTCCATAGATTTGCATGTTAGTTTAAATTTTCATTTTTCTTATCATTACCCTAAATAATAAAAAACACAAAAAGAATATTCATTGTTGAAAAAAATTTATAAATTAGTATCATAGTTGATATAAAATAAGTAGGTGAACTAAAATAAAAGGCGCCTCAAGTGAGACAACGCTGACCAGCAACAAAGCTGTACATAGAAAAATAATTTTTTTTGACCATGCCCCATAACATATCTATATCAAAACTGGTACTATTTCAGGGGATCCACTCAATTTTTTATCACATTGTCTATGTTTTCACATTATATATATTTTATGTGTTTTATAAAAATAAAAAATTAAAACTATATTAAATATCCATGATGTTTGCAATCGTCGATTTTATCAATACTTGGAAGAATTACTATGTGGTACAAGCACCAAGGATATAAGGTTCAAAAGAGGTGGACCTCATATAAAAGATCGATGAACTCACAGAAATGGACAAGATTATGATTAATGGGAATGAAAATAGAATTTCATTACAGGAAATGGATGACAAAGAAATATGTGCCACCAGAGCTGCTCAAATTCATTAAATACATCAAAGTGGTTGAGACATAACATGAGGAATTCACACAACCTGACCATTTGGAGAGCCTGATCTAAAAAGACCATGATGAGATAGAGTGGATTCATGATGAGGAAAACATACCTGATGAGTAAATTGTTGGAGATCAACATGATCTTTATTATTTCTAGAATTAATATGAGGTACAACATTACCTCTATGATCCTAACCATGTAGAAGATCCAAATTCATTTCATGTAACTATAGTCATGGAAGAGGAGGTAGACACCAAAAAGATTGAACTTGATGAAAAGATGGAGGATTCCGACTACCTTCCTCCATATACCACAAACCAAGATTCACTAACCATAGAGGCATTGATTAAACCCAAACTAAATCAGAGAGTTATTCTACTAATTTACTCTACTATGATTTTATTGAAAAAAAATTTTTGAATCACTCCATACTATTATGAGTACATGGATTTAGACAATATTTTATATGTCTTAGAGGAGGATGGAGAACATGAACTTGAACTTGTTGAGGAACACATGTAGCTCTTTTTTTTCAATGAACACACATTTTAGGACCCCTATATATTGATCCATGTAGCTGAGCCTAAGGAAATCAGAAAAGAGTTTTCCCATATTAAACGGGATAATTTTTTATTAAAATTTTAAATTTTATTAATGTACATATTCGCTTCCCCTTTTAATATTTAATTATTTCACCCTATAAGAAGCCAACACTGGAAGAGCATGATGAGGTTTCACAAGTAGAAACCCAAGAAGAGGATGATTCATACTTCATCATACCCCCACCATGAATGCTATAACTATTTTTGAATATGGAAGATCTGGTATAGTCTATCCATATATCATTCCTCAGGAATAAGGATGAATCATAAGATAAGAAAATTCACATGAGGTTGTTCAAATAAAACAAGCATCATCCACCGACTGACTTTGGATAACAACTGGTACTGCACTCTGGAGGTAGTAATAATTCCTGGCCCACTTGGAGTATTATGCGAAGGAATATCCATTTTATTTTATCTCTAGGAATTTAGATTTCATTTTCATTTCTTAGAATGTAGTTAAACATACATCCCACTCTCCCCTATCTCTTTCATTTTTAATGACATGATCCTTGTGCTTAATTTTGTAATTTTCTTTTGTAGTTTCATAAATAGTAGAATATAGCCTCCACTGGAGGAGAAGAGAAAGAATAATCTTCACTATAAAGGAAGTTTACATTTTATTTTTATATTTTAAACTACTTATATTTTTTCCAAAACATTTCTTCAACTTTAAATATAAAATTGCATGGCCACATTTAAATTATGATTTACTAGACTTGTCTAGAAGACATGATTTTTTATGGAATACTATTATTTCATTTTTACATTTCAATGATAATGAGATTAAATGAATAAAATTTATAATTGGTTCATTAATATGATGATTTTATATTAAAATGAGGACTCACGATTTGAGGGAATTTATTGATTAAGGAAAATAAAATTTCCCAACATTGTTTCATGATTTGAATTTTAGAAATTCATTTGAATTGATTTTTTATTATTAATAATTCCTTGATTTTTTCCCAAATCATATGTCCTATTCTAGAGAGGATTTATAAAGTAATTCTTATTTATTTAATAAGTATATTTCATGAGTGATATTGGGACATAACACCTCCTGGAACATGAATTTAAGCTTATCCATGAAATTACTATAAAAAAATTATTTAAAATAATTGAGGAATCCTTTGATAAATCACTTATCCATAAAATACCAACTTTATATCAATTATTCTTAAGACCATAGATACTATGAATGACCCTGTTAGGAATGAGCCACATTTCAATCCATTTTTATCCATTTATACCCTTCTCTATGTAATTTCCTAATATTTTAATGTTTAACTGTGCGGGTGAAAGAAATAATCACGGAAGGGATGACTTTCATTGAAATGAAATGTTGTGGGGGTGTTTAATTTGGGCATAAATTAATATTTCTGAATCATTGATTGTACTCTATTATTTTTCCTCTCATCATAAAAAAATAAAATTTAAAAAAATTAAAAATAAAAAATGGTTTGTGATTAGGAAAAAATGCCAAAAAACAATATTACTGGATCTATGAATATATCAGACGTGGTTTGGCTATTTATGTGAGGTTTAATATAATGCATAATTTTCCAAAAATAAAATTAACAGTTTCATTGAAAAATAGAGTATAAAATCAAAGAAAATTATCAGGGGGTGCAGAAATTATTCATTAATTTTAAATTTCATCATTATATATACATTGAACTTTTGGAAAGTTGGGAGTTATTACATTTTGTATTGGATAATTTCCGGAAACTTATTTTTTAAATATCATGCTTTGTTATTTAAGATATAAACATATTTCTTTGGAATTAATTTTTAAGGGTCAATTTCTACAACCTAAAGCATTAGAGACATTTGAAACTTAATTGAATGCACTCATGAATTTATATGTCTATTATATTAATAAATTTAATTAATTAGTAATTTTATAATACATTGGATAAGGATAATATTCTCATTATATGACAATAAATATACTTGAATTTTATCATAAGCAATGATTGAAAATATTCAGGTGCAGTAAATCATGATTTTGAATTTTTAATAATAATGAATTAATGAATTTTAATGAATGATAAGAAAATTTTAATCATTTTTAATTGAAAAAAGTTAAAATCTTTGTTTTATTATTTATCTGAAATTTGAGAAATAAAATTGATATTTTATATTGAATTTAAAATTTTTATTTAAATTTGATATTCATTTTTTTACTAAATTTAAATTAAAATATAGATAAAATAGTTCCCTCCATAACTCATTATTAAGATTTCATGCTTCAGAAATTTCAAGGATTAAGTGTCGTGGTATTTGATAGAGAAAAACATTCTTCAATTTTTATTTCAAATTTCAATGATTTATAAGTGTTTTTCAATGTTAAAACCCTTGAATATCAATTCTTTAATTAAATTCAGGAATTTATGATTGGAGAAAATTTATTTTATGTGATTAAAAAGACGTTAGTTTTATATTTTGGTATTTATTTTAAAAAATATTAATGAAATGTGGATTATAGAAGTTTGTATCAAAAGATGGCCTTGTGGGTTATCCGTCTACAAAAGGGCCCACTCACCAATTAGGTGACCCACATGGGATCGCCCGACAATGCCGGCACCTTAAGAGGACTAACATGAGTTCACAAAAAAATGGGGTATCACTCTCATGTAGTTCCATTGGAAATAAAAATACAGAAGCAACCATGGGTGGTGATCCCCGAGGCAAGAAATGGTGGCCCGAAGCTTGGGTACGCTCATTGCGCACCCCTGGGTGTGTGCGTGTGGAATCGAGAGGCAATCCCCAGAGCATCAATATGATATTTTTTTCCTATGTAATATTTTATATAGGGGTGTGGCTTGTTCCCCCAATTCAATGTGGTATATGATCTCCTCAAAAGATCTACTGTGCGTCGCTGCATGCCACAGCTCTGCTATCCCGAGTTTCTCCTACTACCACCTGGCCTCCCAGGACACCACTCCTCCATCATCGGCCTCTCCCAAAGGCCACCACCACTAACTGAATTCCATAACTCCACACCACAACCTTCTCACTTTTTCCCTTCTCTCGCTAGACCAACATCAGACCACCCTCAACACTGCCAAAAACCTCGCTCCCATGATTCCTTTCTCACCTGCTACATGCACAAAGGCCTCCTCCAACCATAGTGAAGGACAATGGAGATGCCAATCTTACCACTACCACAGCCACTATAGTGATGAGTCAGATTCACCACTCGGTGTTTCCATCCCCCATCGATGGCCAATGTATGACCAACCCTCCGCTAATCTACCTGCAACACATCATCCATCCCACGTTAAAGCTCCCCACGTCACATGAAACCAATTTCGGGCCTCCTTCCATTGTGTAGGATAGAGGATATGAGGTCTCCATTGCTTGATTCATGTCATCCTGAATATCAGTGTCGATTTCCTCTTCCACCATGCATCTTGTTAGAAATGAAAATAGAAACTCACACATCAAGCATCCCAGATATATTATCCCCGAATTATTTTCTGCAGCGTGTATTAATTACACATAGTTTTCCCCGTTTTTTTCTCCCCAAGTGTCCATTTAATGTTGTTGTTTTATTTCATTAATTTTTCATTTTATTGTGGCTGTTTTATTTCATTAATGTGTCTATTAAATTTGGTTGTTTCATTCCTTTGTAAATTCCTATAAATTGTTGGATATTGTTGTCCAAAAAATACATGAAAAACAAATCGTGAAATATCCTTTGTGTAGTGTGCCAAATTTTGTCCTCTCGTATTTCTCGGCTCATATAGCCAACAAACTATTATCAAACAGAGGTTAACAAGGTCCTCCAATTTTTAAATGATGGTGGGAATCCATCTGTGAGTTCTGAAGTTGTCTAAAGAAAACTATTAAATATGGTTCTTTCAAATGAAGGCATTATTCATGTCACTATAATAATGGAAGATCATCACTAATGCGTATATTATACCCTCTATAGAAGAAGAAGTTTCCATCATGAATGAAGATAAAATTGTAATAAAAAATCAATGAAAGAAAGAAAACAGAGAATTGTTCATACTCTATCAAGGGTTTTATGAATCAACGTTTGAAAAGATCGTTGAAGTAACATCATGCACAAAATCATGGGATACCCTTGACACCATCATTAAAGGTGTTGATCGAGTGAAGTGGGTATGCCTTAAATCATTAAGATTGTAGTTTTATGTGGCTCACATGAATGAAGGTGAGAGTATCGTTGATTATTTATCAAGATTAATTTTTATTGTTAACAATTTGAAAAGGAATGGTGAAAAGGTGGAGGATAATCGAGTTATTGAAAAATCACTTTGATCTATCACAATATTGTTTGAGAATGTGGTTGTGTAAATCGAAGAATCAACTGATTTCGAGAAACATTCAATTGAATAATTGACGGTGTCGTTGAATGTTTATGAGCAACGGATGAAAACGATTTTATTTTTAACAATAGAGAATTACTTAGAGTCCAAGTTGACTCTACAAGAACAAAAGAACGGCTACACGCAACGAGACATTCACTCTGCAAGAGGAAGAGGGCATTGATATTATCCAAGCCATCAAAAAAATAAAAATAATAATACCAGCTACTCTAGAATAGGTAATGGGGGTGGTCCATTCATTCATGGTCATGGAAACGGAATGAACATTCAATTCCATAACTGTAATAAATTTATAAATTATGCACCTGATTATTGGAGAAAATTTTATCAAGATAAATGATCCAACTATGTTGAAACATCTCTTCATTAAGAAGAAGGTTCCACACTCCTCCACACACAAGAATAGGCATGAGAATGCCTTAATGTATGGCATCTCGACACGGGTGAAAGAAACCACATGAGTGGTAACAAAGAATTGTTCGAGGAAATCACATAAGAATTTCATGGTGATGTATGCTTTGGTGACTCATCAAAGGTTCCAATGATTGGAAAAGGTAAAATAAACATCTATATAAATAATGGTGAGCCAAATTTAATATCTAATGTGTATTATGTACCAAACATGAAAAAAAAATCTCATTAGTCTCGAGAAACTCCTAGGAAAGGGGTATGTTATACACATAGATAATTATTATTTGTCATTAAGGGATGCTCACAAGAGACTTGTTGATCAAGTCTGAATGGTGATGAATTCCATATTTCTGATGCGTGTCAACACAAAGGATGAGGAGTGTCTCTTAAGACTCATGAAGAATGACTCCTAGATATGTAACCTTTCCTTTGGACATCTGCATTTTAGTAGGCTTAAACTTCTATCCTCATTAAGAATGGTGTGTGGTTTGCTGGAGATTGATGTTCCAAATCATGTATGTGAGTCATGTACACTTGGAAAGAAACAATGGAACTCCTTCCCAAGTGGATTTTTCAGAAGAGAAAATGAACCACTTCAGTTGGTTCACACGTATATCTTCAGAAAACATGAAACCCCCTCAGATTGAGGTAATATGTATTTTGTTACAAATTTAATGATTTTAGTAGGAAAGTAGGAGTGTATTTCATCAATGAATAATATTTTGTATTTGCAATTTTTAAAATGATCAGATCTTGTGTTGAAGGTGAAGTTGGTTTTAGAATCAATCTTCTTAGATGTGACAGAGGTGGATAATACACTTCAAGTGTATTTCCATTTTTTTCAGGGAACAAGGCATCAAGAAACAATATACTACATCCAACATGCCACATCATAATATAATTTCATAAAGGAATAATTGCACCATCCTCCACATGATGAGGAACATGTTGAAGGAGAAACACCTACAAAAGAACATATGGGTAGATGCAGTGGAATGTATTGCTTATCTTCACAATCGGTGTCCAACCAAGAGAGTCAGAATCATGACACCACAAGTGGTATGGAGTGGCTAAGAACAATGTGTAGTGCACCTAATAATCATCGGGTGTGTTGCCTATGCTCAAGTTCAAGAAGCGTGAATAAGGAATCATGATGATCATGGTGAAAAGTGAATCTTCTTTAGCTATAGTGAAGAGTCTGAATCATATATTCTCTACAATCCACTAAACAATTAATTATTGATGAGTAGAGATGTGGTCATTAGTGTAAAATAATTATGGAAATGGAATGATTATGAATCAAACAAAGTGATTCTAGTCAAAGTAGAATATCCTGAAGAAAGGCATGATCATCAGGAGAAAATGCCAGTAACATCTCCCTCAGGAGGATCATCAATACACAGGAGTCTAGGAGCACATTCTAACACACCAGAAAGGACTCCATCGTTTCACAATTTGGCGAGCTCATACTCACCCATGGAGCCCATAAAAATTAAAAGCTTAAGCTAAATTTATGAGAAAATCAAAGTGGAAAATATTTTTTTCCTGTATGAAGATCCTGATACTATGAAATTTTAGGAAGGTTTGAGGGAAGAATGTTGGAGAATAGATATGTAAGAAAAAATGTGTTCTAAAGGAAAAAATGCCACATGTGAAGCAGAGTACGTGGTGGCATCATCCACTATTTGTGAAGGAATCTAGTTGAGAAATTTGATGAAGGAGATAAATCATCCACAGGATGTATCCACAGTGATATAGGTGGATAACAAGTCTACAATTGAACTTGACAAAGATATAGTGCAGCATGGATTAATCAAACATATTGAAACTTGATCCCATTTTCTGAGAGATCATGAGAAGCATAAAATGATAAAACATGAATATTGTCATACTACGGAACAGGTGGATGGTTTATTCACAATGTCATTACCAATATATGCATTCAAAAAACTTAGAAGGATTCTCGGGATGAAGCCGGTTTGGTTTTGAAGGGGTGAATTGGAAATGAAAACAAAAACTCATTCGTCAAGCAGCTGACATTCAATTTTCATGTGTTTTTAAGTAGTATGTATTAATAACATGTAGTTTCCCCCATGTTTTTTCTCTATGCATGACCATTTAATGTGGCCATTTTATTTCATTAATTTGTCTACTTAATGTGGCCGTTTTATTTAATTAATGTGTCCATTTAATTTGGATGTTTCATTCCTGTGTAAATTCCTATAAATTGTTCTAAATAATTGTCTAAAATTTACATGAAATCGAATGCCTTAATGCTCTTTCGTTTTTTGGGCCAATTTTATTCATCTCATATTTCGCAGCTTGTATAGGCAACACAATAACCATCACTACAATGACCCTTAGCTTGGTCACCGCTGGGACCCCTTTCCATGTGAGGACCACTATACCACCACACCTTATTCTATGGCTTCCAACTCGCCGCTACCACATCCAAATCCGATCACTCAACCGAACCTCAAGTATCCACATAGACTCATTCCCCGAGACTAATTAAAACCCATACCTCGTAGGTGTGATTTCTCTAGAGGAACAACACCACCATTCATTGGGGGTGTACTTTGAAGAGGAGGAGGTCGAGCGGCCCTCCCCTACCTTGTATATAAAAGAGGTAGATCCCCTCTAAGACAGGGGATCAGTTGGATGCATAATATCTTGGAATCCTAAAAAGGGAGGGCAAGAAGTCATAGAAATTCCCCCCTGTAACACCCCAAGATTCCATAGTGTGTTATTTCTTCAAAATAATTCAATAACTTACACTACACGCAACACCGAGTTCAAGCGCACCATGACTTACAAACAAGCCGTTCAAAAGAGGTTATGAATAGTATTAACTAAATTTTAAACATTATATAATCCTTATAATTTTAGAATCCATATTATGAGTTTCATAGACATAATATAAGAACAAATTCCTTTTCTCATATAAAAGAAGTATTTTTCAAAAATGCACTTTTCCAACTTTAATAGTGAACCCTTTTTAAATCCAATATTTTAAAATTTTATATATTCAATTTGACTAAATAAATTTATTATTTAGAATGGGTACAAAAAACAATTTACAATTTAACACCCCAAGCTTCCACGATGCGCTTCTCTTTGAAAAATACAGTAGCGTGTCTTGTACGCAACGTCGAGTTCTAACACACACTACAACCAATCAAACTAGCCGTAATGAATAGTAATAACTACTTTTTAAAATTTTATAAATTTTATCTCTCAAAATGGACTTCATTTTTGGATTCTAAATATCTAATTTATCCTAGGGTAAAATTTTGGTACATTTTGGATAACTTTTATATTTTGATGAATAGTGAAAATTACTAAATTTTAATTAAAAAAACTTTTTTAATCAAAATAATCAGTAGTGATAAATTATGAATTTGAGTGGTTTTAAAGTATATTTACAATATATTTTTACCATTTAATACAATTTTGGTCATTGGAAAAAATTTCACAATTAAACCGGATATAAACAAGTGTCAATCTTTTGATAGTTATTATCTCTTAAAAACACGCTTTTTTGTTTTAACAACGGGAATTAATTTTAAATTAATTTCTGACACTTCTGTGTTATGAATTTAGAAAAATGGATTCCATATTTTTAATTAGGATGTTAAAATTGTGTAAATAGGTAACTTTTATTTTTAGACATTTTGAATAAATACTTTGGTAAATATTTTATTTACCATGGTTAAAGGGTAAATCCGGTAAATAAGGGTTAAAAAATAATATTATAATAATAACAAATTATCATAAAACGTGTCCTAACTATATTTGTTGATACATGTCCGACCATGGGCATATTTGGGTCGATATTGGGACCCCATGGAGCCACTTGTAAGTGATAGGGACACTTTATTTTAATTAAGTTAAAATGAATACAAAAATGACACAAGCATATATATTTTAGAAAAACAATTTTTAAATAGGGTTATATATGTTGGATTTTCGACTATAAATATTCATTAGAAAGCTAAAAAGATTTACTACATATTTATATTTTATTTATATTTTTTAGACATTAAATAATTTAATTTAGATATGACACAATGATGATGCAGTAATTACCATAATAGTAAAAAATTAAAATAATTGATATTATAAATACCCAAATAAACATAATTTGAGTCTTTTAATGAATTACACTAATTTTATAGGATAATATGACAAAATAGGATTTATTTAATTAATTTATTTCGAAGTAATAATTCTGTTATGATTTTTACAAATGTCAATTATTGAATAGTGTCAAAATTGACATAAAAGAGTTTTTAAAACATATATTATATTATTAATTGATATGAAATTTTTAAAAACTATGGTTCGGCAACGAGACTTGTATCATGATATTTTTATCGTTAATGTACCACTTTTGGGTCTCTTGGTGGTATATAGTATGTTTATTAACTATATAATATAAAAATACAAAGTGACATGGTAAGTGTCAAACTAATTAACTATGAGTTAAAACTAAAGGACAAGGTTAATATAATGACCCAAACCTGTCTAAATTATATTGGTTGAGTGTTTTGAGACCCTTACCCACCATAACCTTTAAATAATCCACTTTTAAGCCATTAGAAATCGAATATTAATTTATTATAAAATAATATTTCTAGCATTTCCAAAGGTGCCCCTCACCCCTCTTATAAAAGGACACTCCACCTTCTCATTAATTCACACCTTCAAAGCCTTTTGGATTGGCCAACTACTGTCCAAATACTCTCTAAACATCCCTAACTTAATCCTAGAGGCCTTACACCAAAATTACATTTTAAGGAGCCTTAAGGGTTACGTAATGGATGGAAACCAAATGACGTTGTAAGATACTCGATTAATATCTTTTAATTTAATTATTATTGTATCACCCTCATATAATCCTCATAAAAATAAAAAAATTTAACATTTATATCCCAAATATAATTATATTTCATTTTAATTGTTGAATATACATATTATTCTTCTATTATCTTATTCATAAAATAAAAATTTTATTTACTATTTAGTTTGATAAACGCCTCTATAAACAACATAATAGTTCTTTTAACACATCCACGGATGGTATTATTAATATTATTGTGGTTAAATAATATGATAAAAATATATTATATCATCTTCATTGTTTTTTAATTAATATATATAGATAATATTAAATAAAATTAAACTAGTTCATGATGGTTAGAAAAACAACCTAAATGAACTAACTTCGTCATGATAACATTTTTTGATAAGATAATTATCCATAACAAAAAAAGGATATTTAGGACCATTAAAATTTATTTATGAAAATTAATATTATTTAATTTCACACATATATTTCAATTCCCATTAACAAGGGCTTCTATAATTCTTCACAAGTCAGTTGACCATTGAACCATGAAATAAAAAAACCTGAAAAAGAGAAATTAATATTTATATATCAATGAAATAGTAATAAATGAACTTAAAAATCATAATAAATACAATATTTAAGGAAAATTTATAAAATAATAAATAAATTATATTATATTATATTGTTCATGTAATTATGTTCAAGTGCATAATGATCCCGAAACATAAGGTAAAATATTTCTTTGAACAACCCTTTTTCTTTATGTTATGAACTTTCTCCCTCAAAATCACATTATATCTCTCTTTGATGTTATTTAATTCTTGTAAATTCATTATATATTTATCTTATATATATATATATATATATTATTCTCCCATACATTGATTGGGAAATACATGACTTGTGTCCACTTCTCAAAATACCTTCTTTATCATCAAACCTGATTAAGTGATACTTTTCCCATGTGTAATCATGATGTTTTTATAAATGAAATAATATTCTTGAGTCATATTATTATTAAATTACATATTAATAAAATAAATTAATTCCATTTTCTATTTGTGAAATTTATGAAATATCATTTGATTATAATTTGAGGATATATTATGTAACCCATATCATTAAATGGGTAATTATTATGGCACAAGGTTGATTTATATATGTGGCACACATAATCAAGTACATGTTATGATGGGTACACCTAGATATCACTCAAATACTTTGGGTTATTTTTTTTAATGATATTTTAAATACAATATATGGGAGAAAAAATAATCCATGATGGAACTTTTTCCACCATGTGATGTTTTATTGGTGGTTAGCCTTGATTTTTGGTAATGAAGTTCCCGAAGGCATCGTTAATTCCTCAATTCAGAGATCAAATTAGAAATTTATATTATATCAAACCATACTAAAAACAACGTCATAATACATCAAAAATGTGGGGTTGATCCTATCGAGAGTGGGAGAACACAATGATGGAAACTTGAGACTAAAGGTTATGTTATTCAAATTTCGAATTGATTTAATTATAGTAATGATTAAATTAAAATAAATGAATTTATACAGGAAAACATGGATTCAGTTTCCATGGGTAGTTTTGATATGTAACTTAATTTATCCATACCAAAAACTCATATTAAATAGTCACGCAACCAAAAAAAATCATCTATAGAAGAAATAGTCATTCCCTATCAAATAATCCAATAATCCCAAATCATCATCATTAGATGAATAAAAATATATAAAGCCCATTAAGTTCATACTTCAAAAATTAAAAGGGTAATTAAATTATTTGGTAACGAATAAATAATATCAATCATGTTGGGTTTCATTAATTATTGAAAACATATGGTCAATGATTCATTTAATATTGATGTTGATGTGTAGTAAATACAAGACACAATTGAATAAAATCATCTTTACAAGAAAAGATAAATGAAACAATTATTATATATACTCACATTGACTGATTTCTCTCTCCCTTATTAGTTTTATCTAACCAACATTGGGTGATCACCAATGATTATTAAAACCAAATCAACAGGGAAGATAAAATATGAAATAAAAAAATACTAGGGATTAGAGAAAGGATCAATAGAGAAATTAAATATTGATATTATCTAATGATTGCATCAAAGAAAGGAAAAACAAAAAAAACCTATATATAAATAAACATGGGTAAAAAACCTACGGAAACATCCCAGTAATCGATCCTCTCCACATTTAATGTAATTTTGAATGTCTTTTCTAGAAAACAAACACACCCACACATACTTATATATATTTGTTGTGAAGTCATCCATAGGGTTTACTCGGTCAAAAAATGCGTTAACTAGACATGAAATTTCATGTTGTGTAATGTTCAAAATGAGGTATAGTGTATGGGGATGTTCAAATTGTGAAATATTTAAAAGATGTGTATATTTAACATCTAGCATCATAACCTCTGTTTCATTACACTTCATCATTTTTTAACCTCAGAACCTCTCTAGTTATCTTTTTATTCAATCATCGACCACATATTCTTCGAGATTTTCTATTATCATACCACACCACTTCACATCTCGTCCTATAGTTATATTATATTCCTCCGTTCCCATGTTTTCCAGGGTATTTATGGAAATTTTAGTACTTCATAAGAATTCAAATAACATTAATATTAGAAAACATATTATATTAAATAATTTATTATCAAGTGGAAACACCTATAAAAACCCATCATAATATGTATATAAAAAAATATCAAATACGACCACACTCATATCTTTGATCGTCATTGGAAAAAACATCAACATCAAATCACCAAGGGTCCTTACATTAAAAATGGATTTTTTTTCAAATTTAGATTCTCATAAAATCATATTACAACTAAATAAAAACATATCGAGTAAAGAATTAAAAAATAATTATCTATTTAAAATGTTCAATTCATGACATTTCTCTCATTTCACAGACAATATTACAAATTTTATCAACACCCATTCCATTGATTATTTACCAGACATTTAATTTTTACACTAATAAATCAGGGTAACAATTTAATGGAGTTATGATCATACCTCAAGTACATGCTCCTAACCATAGGCTTGCATTGAATCCAATTTCACTGTCATGTAAAGAAAACTATGATAATTAATCTTGAGGTATTTAGAATCAGGATAAAATATTTTTGAGGGTGAGGGTATGTAGGTAAAAATGTTGAAAATCAGGTAAATCTCATGGGGGAGGCTAAAATCTAATGTATAGTACATGATATTCAAAATAAAATATAAATGAAATGATCCTCACAAAAATGAAATTCCAATCAAACCCCATAGAATCATACAATGAAGGCTAAAAAATTATTAATAATATTAAAAAATAACCCTCACATGTTCTTTGTTCTTTTTTTTTGAAATTCATGATGGGAATAAACCACACATCCATTGCATAACCACATATGATAAAATTAATCGGTAATAAATGATGATTTTTGATTATCCTTTTTCAAAACCAATTTCTTTTATATTTTTTATTTTTCTAAAGCTCACCTAGGATAAGTCTAAAATCCATCATCTTACAACAATTTCTTTTGAGATCATGGGTTTTACAATGGTGATTTTTTACCTACATGAGATACCACACATTTATTCAATTTTTTATTTTTTTAACCACTAGAGGGATATATAATGGAATATAATAAATGTTAATATGATGATTATCCAAAATCCCATGTAAACACCCCATATAATCCTCTCCAGAAAAATATCTCATATCATCTATGAATAACATCTCCCACACACTCACTCAATTGAATATCATGAAAAATAAAATGAGTTAGGTAGGAAATAAAATAATGGAATATAACATGAATAGATACTAACAAGGTCATACATGGATTATATGGGGTAATGGAGGATCAACATTTAGGTGGGAATCATGATAAATGTGTGTATCAATAAAATTCCCTAATCTGTTAAAATTAAAATTTTCTATTCATAGCTTCGACATTATATTAATGTAAGTTCATGTTGGTTTACATTCCCTAAATTTCTATCAAGAAAAATTCTCATAAAAATAGGGAACATTTGGTTTTTAATTCTATTGGGAATGAGAATAAAATATTTTTAAATCAGGTCATGGAATGTACATCTATAATATTTTTACTCAAGGAATGTTTAATAGAGTAAAAATCATTAACATAAATTATATCTGCAATCAATTTCAAGAAATTCAATATTAATGTTATAAAGTGAATTGAAAGATTCCATTTATATATTTTTCATTTATGGTATACATATTTCAAATTTTACAACATGTCAATATACCTATCCTAGTTGTTTATGTATCATATACTGTTGAGTAAAAGAAAAAAAATTCAAGAAATGTTTTGGGTGAATCTGATTCAATTTAGTTAATGCAACAAATCAATTAATTCATTTTTTTAATCATGTGAAATAAACTACAGGTGTAATTTATTATTGAATAGTCATACCCTTTAATTTGATGTTTCTAAAATAGTCTCTCTTTATTTTTATAACCATTTTCACAATATGAAATTTTATTACACATCTTTTACAGAACTCATGAGCTGTAATGTTCCAATTTTTAAGACTTCAGTCACTTAATACTTCTTCCTTATATAGAATTTGATGATAAAAATAAATAGAGGATGGATAGGTCATTAAAATTTGAAAATATTTGGATCAAGATTTTAAAAATTCCAATGATAAAGAATTTTATTTAAACTAATAAAATAAAATAATTCTAATCCTTAGAGTGCAGTTCTTTATAAATATGGGTTTCATCTGGATAATTGCTCATTTCTTTGGTCATTAAGCTTGACCTTTTACCATTATTATCTAATTGGAACATGGTACAATGATAAACATATTGAATTTCCCCACATATGTATATTTTGTGCATTTGGGTTGGTCTTTTTCTTCCATATCCATTGGTTTATCTTGAATTGTGGTGGGTTACTATTTGAGGATAGATGTAATGAAAATAATAGGAGATCAATATCTGATAAGATTTTGTATTTTTATTTATCTACCACACCTTATTTTTTATTTTATTTAGTATCAACATCTTGAATGACTTCATGAATTTGAAACTTATTTATCTCCACTTCTTCATGAAATTGTAGGTGGGAATCCCATTATTCTTCAGAATTGGGAATGTTTTTGATTTCCTAGCATGTTTTCTTAATTTCCACTTCCTATATAATTTATTCTTCCTCTAATTCTTTTGATTGTAACAATTTAAAATAATTCTCTAATTTTCTCCTCGATCATCTAGTTAATAACATCCCTTAGATTTCATTTCCCTTTTTATCAATGGTTTAAAAGGCATTATGTTTGTCATTATTGATCTTCTGGTATATATTGATGGGATGCCAGAGATCCTGATATTTCTTTTAAATCCAGAGGTTCATCTATATCAATGTTTTCAACAATATCCAAGTAATTATATTTGTTTTATGCCACTTATTTTTATTTCATTTTGGTTTCTATAGTATTAACTTACTCATCCTCTTGATTTTCTTTGACTTACAAACATCTAATCCCTACATAATATTCTCAGGCTAAGTTGAATATTAGGGAATTTATATTTGAAATAACATGAGAATGGTGAATAATCAGTTCCCCCTATTCACAATGTTGGGGTTCATGAACATCCATCCTCTTATCCAACAATGGATTGAACTTAATGGGAAATGCATTTATTCTATCATCTAAGTTCTACTATTGAGGATGTTGGAAGGAAGGTTCTTATTCAATATAATGTTATTTTGGTTGTTTTGAATTAACAAATTGAACTTCCTCCACCACCTGACACATGTCAACTTCAAAAAAACCTATATCTAAATTATAAATTATTGGTAGGAGAAAATTAAAATTAGAAATATGTTGCGAAAGGTGAGTAGAAAATTCTCCCAGATCGTTGAGTTCAACCTCATTATAGTCCATCCTCTTGTCGATAACATCAATGTACTGAACATGAAATCTAGTTATTCTTTCTTTGATATGATTCTCTTTAGTTTTCTAAACGTTGTATATAAAATGAATGTAATTCTCATACCATCAATTTCCTTGGTATCCTTGATAACTAGGTACTCCTCCATCAGGATAATAGTAGGCATCATTCCACCATTGGGGTAGGAATTCATCATTATCATGAGAATACAAATCGTTCCAAGTATCATACTGTTGTGTCCACCCTTCCAAATTTAGTTCTTCTAATGTGGATAGATACTATGGATATTAAATTAATTATTATGGTGGAGTAGAATAAGGGAGTTATGACTTGTAATCCATCCTGTAAAACACCAACAACATCCAAGAGTATAAATTGGAAAATAAAAATATTTTACAAATATTTAAAATTGAAAAAAAGGCATATACTCAAATTTGTTAACATGGAAAGGTATAAGAAATGAATTTTACCTAATCAATTGGTCTCGAGTCACCCACAATGCTCTGCTACTCCCTAGGATCATTACTAAAATTTGATGCTACCGAAGGCATCGTTTTTTCCACTAGGTGTGGATCAAATTATAAATTTATATTATCCAAAACCATACTAACTAAAAAAATTTAGTATAGTAGAAGTGCAGGGTTGAGCCCATAGAGAGAAGATAACGTAGCAATGGGAAATCTTTAATATCATTTAATAATTTTTTACTTTGTGATTGATTTAATTAAAATTATGAATAAATTAAAAGAATCAAATTCAAATAGAGAATCATAAGAGAGTGGAATCAGTTTCCCAAGGTGGTTTTTCTAAATAAAATTTTCTTTTATTCCTAAATAATCATATTAAATATCTACACTAAAAAATATTTCATCAATAGAATAAATGGTCATTCCATATCTAAGTAAACATGAATACAAATTCATCATTTTTAGATGAATCAAAATTGCTAAAGTGTATTAAGTTCAAATTTCCAAAAACATAAGGGTAATTCCATTCAATGGTCATGAATATATTATCTCAATCATGTTGGGGATCATACATTATTGAAATGATATGGTCAATAAATCAATGACGAATATGGTGGATGTGTAGGTACAACATGATACTATAAAATAAAATCTTATTTATGAGAAAATTTGAAACAAACAATGATTGTACGCACCCCCATTGACTGATTCATCCCTCCCCTATAGGTTTTATCCAACCATCAATGGGTGATCACCTACAACGATTAACCCAAATCCAAAGGGAGGAGAAAATATGAGAGAAATAAATAGAAGAAAATAAAGAAAAATAACAACATTGGAATTAAATCTAGTAAGAATCCAATGATTATATCAAATAAAAGAAATAATATAACAAAAACCTATCTACGATGAAATCTGGGTCCGAACCGTTTTAAAAACCCTTATTAATTTATCATCTCAACATTCAAAAGAATGTTTAACATCTTATATTGACCTTATATATATATATATATATATGAAATTAAGTCATCCATAGGATTTAAATGTTCAAAACATGAATTAAATAACCATTTCGAGTGGTCATGTGTAAAATATTCCATCTGAATAGATTATGGAATCAAAAACAAATTATTTAATTTTAAAATTTCATGTCGTTTAATGGTTTACATAAAGTGTAGTGTGTAGGGATTTTAATTTCATTTTATGATTATATGACATGTATCTCTAACTTCCAGCATCAAAACCTCTATTCCATCTCACATACTCATATTTTTTCCCCTAGAGCCTCTCTTGTACTCTTCGGATTCAATCATCAACCTCATATTCTTTGGTATTTTCTGTTTTCATGATGCACCACTTCGTAGCATGGCATGATGATCCATTTGGTTCACCAATTGAAATGTTTTTCTTAGAATTGAACTAAATTTCAATCTAATATAAAAATTCACCAAACATTAATATATGGTAAGGATGTGAAATTGAAAAAAAAATATAATAGAGAAACACATATATACGCATAAAAATATGTATCTAAAACAAATATATCAAATACCCCCACACTCAAATCTTTTATCCTCTTCGACAAAACCCTCAATATAAAATCAACAAGGGCTCATACATTAATAATTGATTTTTAAAAATATTATGCCCTTAAAAACATGTTATATCTTAGTAAAACACATACCTTATAAATAATTCAAAAATCATGCTTCATTTAAAATTTGAAATTCATGTAATTTCTTCCTTTTCACACATATTTTTTCAACTTTTCATCAACACCCATTCCATTGAATGTTTACATAGCCATTAATTTTCTACACATCACTTGAGGTGAAAATTTAATAGAGTTATGATCATACCACATGTAATTTTTTCTAACCATAGCATTTCAATTAATCTACTTTCTTCACCGCATAAAGTAAAATACCACTATTAATAATCAGTGACTTGGAATTTGGATCATACGTTTCTAAGGATGAGGGTATGTAGGTAAATATGTTTTTAATATAGTAAGCCTCAAGTAGGAGGCAAAAATTTAATGTATAATGAATGATATTCAAAATACATGATAAATGAAATGATCCTCACAAAAATGTAACAACATCTCACCCCCCCAAATAAGAAATTTAAGGATCACAAGAAGTAATCAAAATGAAAAAATAAACTCTCTTGCAATTTTTCATATTTTTCTTCTTCTTATTTTCTCTAAAGTCATAATTGGAATACAACTCACATCCACTCTCCAACCACATATAATTAAAATCATCTGTTTAGAAATGGGGATTTTTTATTCTCCCAATTCACAGCCCATTTATTAAATTTTTTCCTTAGAATCATCAATAAGATATGTCTCACATCAACCATCTAACCACATATGATTTTGAGTTCCCCACTTTGAAAATGATGATTTTTGACCAATTCCGGAAAAAATACATTTTTTTCATTTTTTTCAATTTGTAATAATAAGAGGAATATACAATGCATGATAATAAATATAAATATTAACCATACCCTAAATCCCATGGAAACACCCCAAAATTTTATCATAAGAACAATATCCCATATCCACCATGAATAAGATCTCCAACACACTCATTAAATAGAATATAATAGAAAATACAAAGAGTTTGGTGGGAAAAAAATAATGGCTTATAACATGGATTAATCCTAAAATGTTCATCCATGGATTCTATGAGATAAAGGAGTATCAATTTGAAAGTGGATATCAAAATAAAAGGGATTAAAAATAAAATAACTTAATCATATCAAAAGTGAATTTGTTTTGTCATAAAATTGAAAGATAATAATGAAAGTTTAAGTAGATTAAATTCACCAAGTTTCCCACAATAAATATTATCCGAAAAAATGAAACATATTTTATAAAATAATTTTGGGAATGGAAGCATAATATAATTCAATATGGTCACATATTTAACATTAACAATTAGTTAACTCAAATCATGTTTCTAGGATTCAACATCATGAAAATAAATCATATCAACAATAATTTTAAGAAATTAATAATTAATGTGAGAAAATGAATTTAAAATTTCTAATTATATGTTTTTCATTTATCAGAATCATATTAGAAGTTTTACAACATATCAATTTACTTATCCCTTATAATGGTGATTTCTAGATCATCGAGTACAAGACAAAAAATGAAGAAATTTTTTGGGTGAATATAATTCAATTTAGTTCATGCAAAAATTCAATTCATTCATTTTTTTCAATTCTTATTGAAATAAAAACTATGAGTGTTAAAAATTATGAAAAATACTCCCCTTTTATTTGATTCCTCTAAATGAGTCTCTCTGGATCAGTATGACTAGGTTAATGATGTGAACTGTGATTACACAATGTGTATTGAAATCATGAAATGAAATGTTTCTGTTTTCAGCACTTTAGTTTCTTTCAAATTCATATATCCAAGGACCTGGAAGAAAATGAAAAAAATTTAAAGTAAAAGCGATATAAATTTTAAATTATTTGGATTATGCATGTAAATAGAATTCCTATGGGGATATTTTTTAAAACAAATAAAATAAAATAAATCTAATTCCATGAAATAATTGTTTTTAAAAAAACATGGATTGCCTCCTAGTAACTACTCCTTTTATGGTCATTTTAATTTTCCTTTTACTTTTTTAGCTATTAATTACATGGTACAAAGCTAACAATATTATATTTTACCAAATCAAGATATTTTTTATATCTGTTGTATACATTTTCTTCCTCCACCATTGGTTTATATTGAATTGTGATAGATTGATATTTGGGGACATATGTAATGAAAATAACAGGAAATAAAAATATAACCTTATTTATTAGTTCACCTTCTCCACTACACATTTTTCTTCTATAGTATGAGCTTCTAGAATGAATTTTGGAAATGAATCATTTTTTCTCCTCATTTTATTGAAATTATTAGAGGGATCCACATTCTTCATTAGTATTAAGAAATTTTTATGAGGTCGGTGCTTGCTTTCTTAATTTCATCTACCTTTATTTTTTATTCATCCTGTAAATATTTGGATTATAATACTTCGACCTACTTCTCTTATTACTCCTTAATCATCTTGTAAAAAATTTCCCTCATATTTATTTCCTCTTCGTCTCAATGTTATAAAAGGTATTCTATCTATTCTTCTTGATCGTTTTGTATGTGTTTAAAGGGATTACATAGGTTATGATATCTCATCTAAATCCCAAGGTTATCCTATTTAAATGTTTCTAACATACTATAGGTAATTTTCATTATTTTATGCCTCTTATTCATTTTCCTTTATTGTTACTATAGTATTGACTTCATATACCTCTTGATCTTGTTCATCTTCAAACCATCACATCCCTACATTATATACTAATTCTAAGTTTCATATTTGGGTATCTATATTAGAAATAACATGAGAAATGTGAGAAATCAATTCTCCATGATCACTATGATGGGAATTATGGTCATCCATCCTCTTATCCGACAATAAAATGATATTGGTGTGTAATGTGGATATTATTTCATTCGAGTTCTCCTATTCAGGTTATTGAAAGTGAGGATATTCTTCAATTCAATGATATTGTGCTGGTTTTGTATCAATAACATGGACATCATCCACCTATTTACATATATCATCTTGAATCCTAACTATATCTAAATTAGAATCTACTGGTAGGTAGAAATTAAAATTAATAATAATTTGGTCGAGGTGAGTTGTCTATTTTCCCTAGTTGTTGAGTTCAACCTCATTATATTCTTTCCTCTTATGCATCCCTTAAATATATTTAGATAGAAATATTGATAGTCTTTATTCAGGATGATGCTCTTGAGCTAGCTAAAACTAGGGTTTGGAATTCCACATACTCATGAGAATATTAATCATTCTGAATATTTCCCTGTTTTGTCCTCCCTTTTGGATTTAGTGCATCATATGTTGTCAGATACTTTGTATATTCAATAAATTCTGATTTTGGTGTGGGATAAGATTGATATGTCATTTAATCCATCCTTAAAAACCCCAAAAACTATTATGCATGTAACATTAAAAAATAAAAATAATTTTAAAAAACATAAAAGAAAATACCAAGAATAAAATAAGTAAACAAAACGGGATAAGAAAATTATATGATGTAATCAATTATTCTTGAGTCATTTGAAAAGCTCTTCTACTCCAGAGTAATGAATCCATTATTTGACATTCCTGAAGGTGTTATTAATCCCTCTAGGCATGGATCAAATTATAAATTTATATCATCCCTAACAACACTAACTACAAATACATTGTATAGTAGAAGTGCATGGTTGATCCCAAAGAGAGAGTTGAACACAACGATGAAAACTATTGACTAGTGGTTAGTTCATTCTATTATATGATTGATTTAATTAAACTAATGATGCAATGAAAATAAAAAAAATACAATTGGAGAAAAGAAGAAAGGGAACCAATTTTTTATGGGTGGATTTTCTATATAAATGTATCCTTACATTAAAAAAATCATATTAAATAGTTATTAAAAAGTACTTTATCGATAGAAGAAATTTCTTATCCCTATCAAACTTCCATTTAATTCCAATTCATTATTGTAAGATGAATCAAAATATCGAAAGAACATTGTGTTCATTTTGAAAAAATATGAAGATTAATCCCATTCAATGGTCATGAATAAATCATATCAATCATGTTGGGGTTCCATCATTTTTTAAAACATATGGTGTATGATTCAATGATGAATAAGGTGAACATGTTAGAAAAACATGATAATATAAAATTAAATCATATTTACGAGAAAAGGAAAATCAAATAATGATTTTACACACCCCATTTGACAAATTCTTCTCTCCCATATGGGTTTTATCCAATCATCTTTGTGTGATTGCCAATGATGATTAAGCCCCAATAGATAGGGAAGAGATAATTTGATAAAAATAAATAGACGGGAATGAAAACCAGAACATTATTAGAATAAAATATTTATATAATCCAATTATTTAATCAATGAAAATAAAAACATAAAAAAACCTATCTACGAATAAATCTTGGTCGAAACCCTGCAGCATCCTCTTGGTAGTCAATCCCCTCTACCTTCAATAACATACCAAATATCTTGGATTAACATCATATATATAAGAATGGAATTCATCAATATGATTTACGTGGAAAAAAATACATTAAATGTTCATTTTAGGTGGTCAATGGTAAAATATTTCCTTAGAAGATATGTTGGAATCATCATTTTTTGATCTTCTATGAAAATTATACATCATGTCATGTTATACATGACATATAGTATTAATAGATTTTCATGTAGTGTAATGTTTTTACAATGTGTATCATTAAATTCCGACATCATAACCGCTATTTCATCCTACTTCTGTAGTTTTTTTCTTATGGAACCTCCCTTGTTCTCGTTGTTTGTAATCATCAGCCTCAGATTATTTAGTATTTTCCATTTTGGCACAACATTGCTTTTCTATAATGTGTGATGTTCTATTACGTTACTTATTTCACATGATTTCCAAGGAATTTATTGAAATTTAAATCCTACATAATAATTCAAAAAAAATTAATATCATGAAATGATCTTATATTAAATCAGTTAATATCTAGTGGGAACACATATAAAATCCTTCAAAATAGGTATAAAAAATAGAGATATCATATTTGTAATGTTTTATGTCACTTATACATTCCTATGTTTCCATGATAAAATTAATCCATATTATTTATTTTATGCCTCCATATGATAATTCATTTGGATATTCTCTTTAATTATATAAAATAATGCCTTTTGGAACATAAGTTTTTATTTATTACTATGTTTATTTCCTTATTTGAATTTATAGCTCACCCCTTTCATTTATATTTTCCCTATGTTATCCTATAATTTTTAAAAGATAAATGTTATTTATAAGTTAATTATAAATAGTAAAATAATGATTTTATTTTTTATTTTTTTGATGTATTATCAACAATGTCTTCCAAATACACTAGACCTCATGATCATTAGGTTTTATTTATTGGATTTATATGTTAAAAATAATGAAATAATATGTTTAAAAGGCTTGTATTTATATACATATCTAAGTCAATACCTACCAAAATACCTTAAAAACATACCTACCCACATCCTAGAGTCCCAGTATTAATCTTAATACCCACCTAATAATTCCAATTGTTTAAACCTAAGGAGGTGTTCCAATGAAGTGGTATAGTTATTATTCGAGCATTATAATTTTGTTTCTTATTCAAATTCATTAAATATTCTTCAAGAAGGATGAAATAATAACATTATTATATTAAATATACTTTCATTTTATTATTTTTATGGTCTGACCCATCTTTATCTACTTAATTATATTATGGAAAAACTAATATTGATAGATTGTACGTGCAAACTACAGCCACACGGGATGAGGTAATACAATTTTCATCACCAAATCATATAGGTGATTCTAAAAATGGATAAAAATAAATTAAAATATTATATATTATATAAATATAATATTTAAATTTTGAATAAGTATTCTACTACTTTCTTTATCATTAAATTAAAAATTAAAAATTTCGCTCAAGTGTATGTGCGGACTATTGCCTCATGAACCAGTGTATTTTATTTTTCATTAACATCTCACTTGGATTGTATATATGGGTATATATATTGAAATAATATGTTATTTATGATATAATTATCATTATTGATAGATAAAATAATACTTACCATATTTTCCCAATTTTCTTTGAAAAATGGAAAAATTTCTCATGCGTATGTACGATCAAACATCTCTATGATTATAACATAATTATCTTTTCATAATCATAATTAATTTTTGGTTTTAAATTTATAATTAATGTATAATAATTATAACTATAACATGATTAATATTCCGTAAATTATATACTCATGATCTATTTGATCATAGCTAACCTATTGAAGTCATTTTGGACGTATGATCTAAAAATGTACAAAATGTTTAATGTGAACTTAATTTATTAACTAATTGAATATTACATGGAAATAAATAATATATAATGAATAAAAATGTTCAAAAATATATTATGAAAGTAAATAATTATCATTAGTTCATTATTCATGAAGATAAAGAAAATATGTGATGATTCCTACTCAAAGCAAGAAATAATTTTTCTTAAAACTCATTTTAAATGTTTTAAAGACATACTTTATAAATATTTATATACCATACCCATATTCATAAAAAAGAAATTTTATGGATGTATTTATATTGAAATTAATAAATTATGTAGGATTTTTTATATTTCATTTTTTCTTTCATTCAAAAGTTTAAAAAAAATATTTTAAAATTTCCTATATGAAACATTTTTAAATTATTTTAAAAAAGAAAAGGGAATATTCTATTTTAATGAATATAACACTTACACCATTTCCATATACAACAACCATTATTTTTTGTTAGGATTATTTAAAATTATTCTATCATTTTTTTCAATGAAACCCCTTTTTCCTTTTGGTTTGGTAATTTTATTTTTGAAAATGGGTTTTCAAAAGGAATGGGTATCTTGATATCTGAACATTTTTTCCAAAAAAAATTATATTAGTTTCTTATAAGTTTTTATGATAAAAAGGTGCAATATAAATTTGTTATTCTTAATAGGGTATTTTAGAAATATAGATGATACAGGGTGACCCCGATACCACTTATTTGGTGAGTGATTCTGATACAACTTAAATGACATGTGATCTTGATATATCCCTTTAATGGATTGGGTAATGGTCCATTTCTCTAATGAAAATAATGAGGGAGTTAAATTGGAACATTTCTCTATTATATTTAACTAGGAACTATTTAATCCTGAAATGAGTGAACATAGGTCATGAATATTATGGTCTAAGATGCCTTCAAGGATTTTAATTTTCTTATTGTGCAGTTTTAAAGTTTTTATTGATCTATAAGTGTTCTCCCCATGTGTATATGACTTCTTTTATATACCCAAAGCATAATGTCAGAAATTTTTATTTTTGATGTTTTCTTATTTTTCACTAGAAAAATTGATTTCTATCTTTTATGTCCCTTATTGATATTTTTTTGGTCATACCATGTTTCCAAATATCATGTACAATGTTTAAGGTAGAGTATGAATAAATAATATGTAAAGTTAAATGTAATAAACATCTTTTATGAAAATAATAAAAGTTTCATTTTAAATGTTTTTTAATGTGGGATAAATGGATACTGAGTGGAAGTGTCCATTTTGTAATGTATTGGAATTATAGTATAAATAAAGTATATTATGTAATGTTTTTTGGTTGGGTATTTATAATTAATATTTGAGAAAATGTTTAGATAAATTTATAGGTTATCTTAAAATTTATTGTATACACTTGAGATATTATACTTCATAGTTAATTAAAAAAGATATAGTATTTGAATATTATCAGTTTTCTTTATCTTAAATATGTCGATTTATAATAGTTTTCTTCAGAGGAATCATTTAAGCGAAATAAAGATGGTATCAAGAAGAAAATTTTAATAAAAATTAGTGTGTTGGAATGGTTGGAATTAGAACTGTGAAGTTTTTTTTTGAAGTGGTTAAAAATTTTACATAGACTAAAAATGGAGTTGGCATATATATTAGAGAAAAAGTAGTTTTACCATAGAGAAACCTGCCTATTATTGATAATTTAATAAGATAAAACTCTTCAGATTTCAGACAAATTTTATATCTAGTGGTATCTAAAGGATTGATCAATGATATAGAAAAGATATCCAATGTCATGGGATGTTTAGAAAAAAAAATTTAAGTCTTATTTTTTATCATTTTGAAAGAGAATTAGTTTTATGGTGGTCATTGGTTTTTAATTTTATTAGATATAGATATGATCATTATGCCATGAAAGATATATATTTATGAATATTTTCCAGGAAAAAATATTTCCCAATTGTTGTTTGACTCCGAATGATGAAAAAATTATATAAATTAATGAAAAATTAGAAGGATACAGTAGCTACATATGAAGTATATTTTAAAATATTGGTCGTTTACACACAAAAGTTTATCTAGGACCTTGATAGTAAAATTAATAGATTTTACCAAAGATTAAAATAAAATTTATGGATAAAAATATCCTCATGTGAAATTAAAATTTAAAAAAATATTTTTTTTTATTGTTATTAAAGTTGAGATGGAATTTTATAATAGTTGTGTTCCTTGATAAGACAAGAGTATGAAACATTCATGGTGGTAATAAATAGGGAAGTAGTCAATTAATAAATCTAGTAGTAATCCAAGAACACGATTCAAGTGAATTAAAAAAAATTACAAGGAATATTTGATGGATTTAAAAAAGAGTTACTAGTGTGGTATTTTTTGTCATGGGGCTCTAGGGTGAAAATATGTGTCATGAAAAAACCATGAATGAGGTAATAGACAAAAACAATAATGAGATTTTTTAAATTACAATGAGTTTGGGAATTGTGATAGTATGTGTCCCAAGTTACGTATAAATGGTTGAAATCATTATGATATAAATAAAAAAGGTGTGGTAAATTCATTTTCTACTACTAAAGTTTAATTTAATCTATTTAATGAGGTGGTGATATATATGTTAGTTGTTTATTTAAATTATGATGATTCCATATTTGACTATGGATCTTATCATTACTTTTTTTAATAAATTATGATGAAAAATGTGAATATTGCATCCAGAAATGGAGATATATATTTTTGTTGAAAACGCCTAGTGGAATTATTTAAGAATTCAAAATTTATATAAATATTTATATTTTTACCAATGGGATGGTTTAACTAAAATATTTTTCAAATTATTATAGTAGAGGTTGAAATTAATTTTTGTATGGATTGGATTTTATTTTAACATGATATGATATATTTCAGAGATAATA
This sequence comes from Viscum album, assembly GCA_963277665.1. NCBI lineage: Eukaryota > Viridiplantae > Streptophyta > Magnoliopsida > Santalales > Viscaceae > Viscum > Viscum album. The sequence goes on along the minus strand of OY728157.1, from coordinate 444,524,263 downwards.
AAGGTATAATCACAGATTTTATATCATTGATAAAATATCAATAAGTTGAGAAATTGATTAAATATGTAAGTGAATGTTACCTAGATCATGTTATGAAAAGGAATAGAATATTCAAATTAATTGATGTTCCCACATTGAATGAATATATGGATGTATTTACAGATGAATATTTTGGTGTGTTTTCATATCTGAACGTTGAGTTTACAATTGTATTCGTGTGAGATTATAATCTAATTTTGAAACACCCATATTGAATGGACCAAGTAGAACATTTATAATTGAAAAATAAGTTAAATGAGTTTATTTATAAAGGTTTCATTTATCTAATAAATTCACAATGGGGTGATCCAGATTTATTTAAAAAACATGGTTCAATGTGTCTTTCCATTAATTATAGAGATTTGAATGATATAAATATTAACAAAATGTATATTTTACCTCATATTTATTATTTTATTGATCATCTCTACGGATCATAATATTTTGAAAATATTTATCCCAGGTCAGTATACTATACGTTGAAGGTGAAATAAAAATATATTTCAACAGTGGGGTTTCAAAAAAGATATGGGCATTATGATTTGGTGGTAATTTCATTTTGTCAGTCTAATGAAACAGTTTTAATCATACATCTTATGAATATAATTTTCCATTACTATTTAGATAAGTATGTGGTTTCATTTTTGGATTATATATAATGATATATTAAAATTCATGGGGAACATTATAGACACCTAGAAATTGTGTTTCAAACCTTGAAAGAAAAAAAGTTATATGTAAATTATATTAAATGTGAGTTTTATTTAATTAATAAATCATTCCATGATAATATTGTTTCATAATATAGTATAACAATTTACCCTAATAAAATTAATGTTTTCTAATAATGTTTAAACCATAAAATAAAATATATAATCATAATTTTCTGGGATTTACAGGTTATTAATGATGGTATTTTGAAAAAATTTATCATTTCTCTAACCCACTAACTAAGTTAACTAAAAAGAGTTTAATTTATCTTTAAAAAATAGTGTGATTATAGTATGTAGAAAATAAAAAAAGTTTGGTGAATGATCTAGTTTTCTCCCTCCAATATTGAAATGGTGAGTTTTCCATATACCACTAGGATTCATTGAAGGGGATAAATTTAATTATGATGTAGAATTATGAGGTAATTTATTATGCCTCATGCCAATTTAAACCTCTTGAATTAAATTACCAAACACGTGACCTGGAGATAACTGCTATGATTTTTTTATTTAAAATTTGGTGGTGTCATTTATATGGAGTAAAGTATTAAATATATATTGACCATAATATTTTGAAATATATATTCACTCAGAAAGTGTTTAACATGAGGCATAAAAGATGTTTAGAATAGAATGTATTATAATTAAATGATTAATTACCATAGAAGAAAAAAACAAAATAGATGATTATTTGATTAAAAAATATATTTCATCACTAACCATGATTCATTTGGAAAATGATCCTTATGTAAATGATTTAATGAATGAAGGAATAAAAATATTACATGTAGGATCTTTCTGTATTTTTTAGGATATAATACAATCATATTTGATAAACTAAATTAAAAAAAGTTTATAAGGATGATCATGATTTGTAGAAAATGCGGAATAGGTAAATAAATTTAAGTTACCCAAATTTAACTGTTATATAGAGGTGTTTTGAGATTTGGAAAAGGTAGTGTGTTCTATTTATCTCTCAGCTAAAAAAGTAATTGTTGAGTGCAACTCATATATCACTTTCTTTTGATCATCCCTACAGTACTAAGATAAAAATGGCCTTTATAATTATTACGATTACGATTGAATGAAGAATTATATTTCAAGATTACTATGATGGTTTTAACTCACCCACAATTTAATTATATAACGAAATTACATTAATGGATGCATTAGCCTTTTATAGTGCTAGAGTTGAAATGGGAAAATATATCCATGTATTTTTTGATGGGATTTACAATGTTATCTCATGTAAATAATGTGATTTGGGTTATTAGTTATTAGTTGAATAAATTATTACAATCCCTTCCTAATCAGGAAACAATTTATTCAAATCAACATTCTTGACCTTATCTCAACGATGTTCAACTACTAACATTCTTCCAACATATCATATTTTTATTATGTTTGGATAATCTTAAAAACCATTCATATTCCACTAGTGATTTTTTAAGTGTGTTAATTTGGTTTTATCATTATTTATTTCAATTCATATCTTATTCTATAATTTCTAGTTATTTTATATGACATAATTATGTTTCGAAAATCTATTGCATAAGGTAATCAGGTACATGGATATTTCGCTATATCGAGTAATTGAATACATCAATTGGCTACGTAAATGAATCACATGCATGATTGTTCTTTATCTTCGAAAAATATATGTGAAAATAAATTATTATTATTAGTCACTTATTTGAGAAATGAGATACATCGATGAAATAACTATTTTCATCAGCTACATGGTGTAATCATATATTTGAATTAGATCCATGGAAAATTTTTCTACGTGGTTCCAATAAGAAACATGATTCAGTCATGTATACCAAATACGATTACGTAAGTATGATTTCTACGTGGTTTTTATACATGTAATGTACTTATACATGAATTCAAATATTTGGAATTTGGAAACTATTTTATAAACCAATAATTTTTTTACCATTGAAGTAAAATAAGAGGAATTTTATGTTATTATTGATGCATTGAATATTAGATTACCTTTATATAGTAATATATATTTCAAAAATGTTTCAAGTATCATGAGAAGACAATAGTACATTATAATTTATTTCTCAATACAATTTTCGATGAATATTATAGAAAATGACATATATAATTTAATTAAAAATTTATACATTATGCGATATTATGATGAAAAATAGTATGAAGTTAAATAAAATAGTTTTCAAAAAAGATAAGATATATAAGTGCAATAACATAAATTGAACTAAAATCTTTCAATTATCAAAAATATTTGTGTGAAACTTCACATTGAAATATAAAATATGAAGACTAAATAAGTTTTTTTACAGTTGGGCTATCTAGATCAACCTTGTTATGATACCTTTCATTCTCATTTTTTTTCTATAGAACTCTTATCATTGGTCAGTTTCACCATTCAACTATGAACATCATTTTGTAAACATCCATAATTATATATTATTTATTGATGTAAGAACTCCTTTTATTGGGTTTTTAAGGATTGTGTTTTTTAAATACATTAAGGATCCTGGTAAAAGATCTAGGTTTTTTACCAAGTTATAGTTGATTGCACTATGTCAGGCAGTCCATGGTTAAAAGAACACTGCAAGTGAAAATCACCAAGCACTAGGATTTGAGTGTTGGGGGGAATAAGGGATATATATTCTCAAATCCACTATCAATTTCATGTGTTAGATTGTGTTATTTATGATTTTATATTCGATGTATTCTTATGTTAAGAAAATATCATTACTTATTATACATAATAGTTGTTGGTTTTATGTGATTAATATTTCAAAACTCAAATCACCCCTCTTGAGTCTTTTTTTAGTTGTTACCTAACCAATAATTGGCATCAAATTTTGTAACATTTGAGTTCTCAACATTAACAGTTTGAAGTATTAATATCATCTTCAAAATGGAAACTATGACTGATTACAGAGAATGTATGTCTATGGTAAGATCTCTTTACATCAATAAGGAAAATTATGGTTGTTAGAAGGACTAAGTGATCAATTACTTCATGACCATGGTCTAAATGTTTACTTAAAAGTCATGAGACCTTACAGTATTCAAGAAGAAGATCCAAAGATGTGGGAATCTACTAAAATATGGGAATATGATCTGAAATAAATATGTATGAGAGCTATAATATGTGTACGAGGCTGTAAAAAGCTCAAAAAAGATTCATAATGTGAAACATTTCATGAGATTTGGAGAAAACTATTACTTTATTATTAATGTTCTAACAATGTATGAAAACATAGATACGATACTTCCATGACAATTTTTCACGCATACCCAATGGTTTATGGAGATACTAGAACTCAAATGAATGAATGATTAAAAAATATAGAAAATAATGTTTCTACTCTTGGGGAAACAGTTACCAAACAGGATCATGTTATGCAACTTCTTAGAGTACTACCATCCTTGTGTAGTGCAATACCATCCACTATCACTACTACAATATATAGGATTATATAGCTCTATGGCTTTAATAGTGCTTGAAAAAAGTGCTAGTAATGACCCCCATTATCAATGTTAGTAACACAAGATAGATTATAGTGGCCCCTTATCTGAAAAAAATAAATGCGATAATAAAGGTTATATTAAATAAATATTTCAATAAAAATAATATATTTATCTGTAAATATAATTATATTGTTATAAATATAATATATATATTTTTGAAATATATTTTAAATAAGTATGAATAAGTATTTACACTTAATATATAAGATATTTTGTGAAAATGTCTTAGAAAATAATTTAAGAATATTTTTAATCAATAATTTTTTAATTATTATCGATTAATTTTCATTAATAATAACTTTAAGATAAAAATTATCAAAAAAATCAATAAAAGATCTAAAAAGTATGAAAATGTATCAAGAAATTCAACCGACCATAACATTTGAACTGGGTGTCCATTTGGCCTCTAATACATATAAAATCAATGATTTTAATGAAAACTATGCTTTAATAATTGAAGGACCTCAATAATATTTTTTCAAGAATAAAAGGGCCCAAAAGGCCTCCAAAACTAGTTTTTATTAGGGTCGCCACAATATTTTTTACTTTTAATGGATCTTAAACCTCGTTTAAGGTGGTATTATTGCATTTTTTGTAGTGTATGAATTTATTCCCAAGAAATACATTCATATTGATATTATAGTCTCCAATTTTTTTTAAGAAAATTCCATTTAGAAGAAAAATATTCTAACCATAGTTTACGAATAAAGAAAAATTACCCAAGGAATGTATATGGGGATGAAAGAATTCCCATGCCTAGTAGAATAAAGACTATAAATCATTATATGATATGCAATTTCCATAACCATAATAATCACCAGTTTCCCATTTAGATTGAGTGATAACATGATTCAGAATCTAAATAATATCAAGTTCAATCCTTCTAGACACCTTGATGATGACTTGGTAATCAGGATCCTTTTCATATTGGAGTAGTCCTTACTTGACCTACTCTTTTGGGGATAAGAGATGAATCCCTCACTATAAATCACATTTTTCTTCCCATGTGTGATGATGTATTTTAAAGTGGATTTACTAAATCTCTAGGATTTAAGAGGGTGGCTTTCAGTTCCTTCATCGTCATTAGTAACATTCTCATACCTGTCTAAAATTTATGAAGAGCTGTGTATTTTTTCAATCATATCATGGAAATTAATTTTTTTGTATATAAATTCCATGATCCCCATCTCAGGGGTCATGAATTGGAATATCTGATCCTCTTAGCTACATAAATCCATGTCCAATAAATCGGGGTGGCATATTAGTTTCTTCCAAGAACCATCCTTGAGGATCCTCACTGATGGCTTGATCATCACAAACTTCCACATTCATTACAACTTCATTTATTAGTCATTATGAAACTAGCTACATGATCATATCTGCATCCAAGTGGACCTCCCTCTCCTCATGTCCAATATCTTCAACCTGAAAAAGATATGAATTTTTCCTGACACCATCATTCCCTCTTTGCACGGTGTGGCTTGATGTTTTATAATTTAAATGAGAATCGATAATATCACACAATGTCCCATCATTACTTAGATTCACCACATCCTCTTATGAGAAAGAACCAAATAAATTGCAATTCATTCAACCATAAATATCAGAGATTTTTGGATCAGACTGTGTAACATTTTTTGGCTTCTGAGATGCATTGACAACTTCATATGGGAGCTCGTACAAGAAGAGAAAAAATGATCATTATATGTCACCATCTAACCCTCATATGATATAGAGAAATAAAAATCCAGATGAAATTTATGATCAAGGGATACCCCAATAGAAACTCGGGTCACATGAGTAGAACCAACACTAGATGCCTTCCGCTACATATTATTACACTTGAAAACCATCTACATGTGTCTCAGATTCATATACATAGAACAGAAATCACACCAGGACTAGAAAATGACTTACAACATATAATGAAACTCATCACTAATAGAAATCCAAAAGAAATAAACATGTGGTTTCCACACATCCACTTCAACACATATTCTAGGAGAGATCAAGGGACACATGACATGAGTAATACTGTCTAAACATAGATAACACCCTACAAGATTCCCTAACATACTAAATATCAAGGGATTCTGAAACATTATTTTGAGTTTAGGGAGTCTCCCCCAAATCATCATTGTTAGTGAGTCACACTTCATGTGGAAGTCACATAACCATTTAAAGAGGAAGAATCAAGATCCATTGCATCTTTGTGGAATGGTAAACAAGGCCAAAACCATATCTTATTCGGACACAAATTTAATCTTAATGTGTTTAGAGTCAAGGAGCCCCATGATAACACATTTATGTAAACCATAGATTCTAAAAATATGTCGACCAATGAGTCCATTGATGAAAAAAACTGTTTTAATATGACAATAAAAATCTGATTCAATAGATAAGATGGATTAGAAATTTGAGGGGCATGATTGATAGATGTGGGGAGCCACCAAACCATTCCAGAACCTTCGGGCTAAGGAAAATAAGATGGATAGAGGGAATGAAATCATGATTCAAGAAGGGATAGAAGGTCATAGGTGGATTGACATGGAGAGATGATGATGGTCTCTACCCCAATAAGGGGGTGGGGGCAGCACAATAGCCATCACCGTAAAGGTATAAATCACATGTACAAATACATATATCAATATTTAGGCATAAATTTATTTTTAATATAGAAAATAAATATTTATTATTAATTTTATTTCAATCATAAAATTATCTATTTTATATACCATATAAAAATAGATTAATATGTATATATATACATAAACAATACTGTTTATATATAAACTTGTGTGTGTTAATAATTATGTATATGTATATTTTAATATATGTATTTAAAAACATAATCTAAAAATATATTTTCAAAAATATCTAATCATTTTTTATATAAAACAAATATATATATATATATATAATGTCTATAAATACATATACCTATATTAATAAATGAATATATATTTATAATATATTATAGCATATATAAATAAATATAATACATAATATATTTATAAATTTATATTAAAATAATAATATTAATATTTGAATAAAAAATATATTTAAATATATATATATATAATTATAATTATATAGAAAATGAAACAACATGGTTCAATGGTAAAGGCAATCCATCTTCAAAGGAGAGGTGCATGGTTTTAATCTAAGTGGGCACAAGAGGCTGTGAAATTTTCAAAGAAATAATAATGGGGAAGTGGTGTGAAAGCACTAATAGTGGGGTGGAGTGCTTTTTGAGGATTATTGGAAGCACTAATATTGGGAAAGCTTAAATAGGTCCTAAAAAATTAAAATTTTACCCCATTTAAAAGCACTAAAAATCACTGTTAAAACATTTCTTTAACATCACTAAATAATACATGTTTGATGGGTTATTTAACATTTATTTTATGGTTCTTATAAAGGAACTCTATAACAACAATTTATATGTCTGTTGTTAATGGATACCCATTGAAAACACCTATGTAAATAATTCTATATAAGTGCTATTAAAATCCCATTACAAGCGCTATTAAAGCCCGTTTTTGTATTAGTGTATCCGGAAATCGACTAATGTAAAATATTTCATGATTAAAAATAACATTGGATATATTATGATGTATTGGGGAAAGATGGATGATGAATAATTTGAGAATAGAATTATTTATAAGGAGAATAATGTTATGAAATTAGCAACGTCAAAATATAATAAGAAGATTAAGGGAATATACTTTACTGATTCATATGGTGAAGACACTTGAAATAGTTCTACATTAGATAATGATCTTTCAAATTTTGCAAGGTAATTCTAAATGTTATACAATATGTGAAGGGGATTTAAAAAATCTTGCAACAATTAAAAGAAATGTGATTGATGTTCTAAAAAATTATGGTGATATAAATGCATAAAACATGGACATATGGATACAATGTTTCTAAAACTTCAATAAAATAATAAATATAACAAAAATTAAAATTGGAGACAAAAATACACGGAAAATATAAAAAGTGGCATGATGGCCACATTAAGATCTTTTGAGTACTCTAGTGATGATACATAATCAATATCAAAAGAAAAAAACTTCAATCAAAAAGAAAATGTCACCACCCAACCCAATCCGGGGCTTGATCTGTAACTACACCAAGCTCACCTCCATAGGCAAGGGGTGGAAACATCCATTGAAGGAATAACTAACTTAAGGAGCCATTTACCTAGGTATCTTTATGCACAAACCCATCCATGTCTATGAAAAAGTTCAAATGAAAAGATTTAAATTTAAAAAACTAATATAATGTAAACCAAGCATGAATGAACATATAGAGTGTACAAAAGTATAGTAGTGTAACTGAAAATTTAAAATGAAAAAAAACACCCTACTAAAAATGGGTCCCAAATTAACAAAAGAGGAAATGTAAACAACAGAAAGAGATCCAATCTCTTGAATCCCATATTATGACCACTACACACAGTCCTAAGAACCTAGTATCCCAATGCTCCTTGGTTATAATGGTCAACAAGTCCTTTGTCTACATAAGACAAAACACATGTCGTAAAATCCCATCAAAGGGTGAGTATACACATATCCAATAAGATGAACCTAAAGCCAACGGGGATAGTAATAGATATAAGAGGAATATAAAGTAACATCCAAGATAAAATCAATTAGAATAAATCAACCTAAAAAGAGAGATAATGTATGTTCATCCGTACATTAGGGGCTAGTCATGGTGACTAGATAAACAACCATTCGAGCCTTCTCCACCAAAAGAACAAGAGTAGACTCATCCAACCATGAGAATATCAACACTGAAAGTATGAACCATTCCCCACATGTGTTCACATCTCCAATAAGGAGAGTAACCGAAACAAAAGGTGGGGATACTGAAGGATATATATAAATATATATTATCAGTCAAAAGAATCCCAAATGAGAGTGTAAGGGGATCTTAATCTCACAGATCAGACCAAGAAGATGATTAAACTCATCCCAACATAAGGGGATCAATATAGTAAATAGATGAACTAGACATTGAATCTTTTCTACATATAACCGGATAGTTGATTTATCTAATCATAAGAATATAAATACAGATATCATGTGGAATGCCTCGTGCGTCTCTGCCTCTCTTGGAATGAGATTATACAATAGTTCAAAAGTCCAAAAATGATGCCCAACATGTCATGCATCTTTTTAAAAGTAACCATACGAGTCTAACCATGCCTCACCACTTTTCTGCATAGCCTAGAGGGAAAATATTTGAATTAGAGGGCACGTTCCCCTGTACGTCATGAGGATCCATGCAATAAGTATCAGTAGAGGTACCACACCCATGATTCTGGGGGGTTTTACTCTACTTTCTTGAGGACCTATACCCTATCTCAATAGGGTTTTCCACTCAGTGGGTATAGGACCCTCACCCACACTAGTTTGGGGTTCTACTGTAGGTTTAAGAGTTGTTCTCTACTGTGAAAGAGTGGGTTTCATTCTGATCATCAAGGGAATGCACACTATCGATTTGGGGGGGGGTGTTCGACGTAGAATGTAAATATAGAGGACCAGCACCCATGTTGATTGGGGGTTCCACTCTAGTTTATTAGGACCTATTCCATATTGTGATAGGGGGTTCCAGTCTAGTCTTCAAGGTCCCATTCTAATACTGAAAGGGGCTTCCACTCGGAAGGTGTTGGTGATTCCATTGACAATATCTATTGGAGTGTCTATTCTAAAATTCTATGGTGATCTTGAATGATCACAATAATTATCGGGCATCACCCAACCATGCGGAATTCCCATAATATTTCACATAATATCTGAAAATATTAAACTGAGGGAACCTTTACATTATATATAGAAAAACACTCATGATTTTATAATTTTAGGAAAAATATTTGAGTTTAAATTTTGTAGATACAGAAGGTTGAAGCTTCTAAAAAAGAAACTACTGGTACATAATGTGTGAGGGGATAAATAAGGTATGCGGTCCTATTCCCCTACCTAGCCATGTCCCATTTTTGAACATAACTCCATCCTATATAACTATACATGGCATGTAGGTGAACTACATGGCATGTTCTGAATAATCGGGACCGGGGTTGTGTCCCACTTCCCATGTCCGTGCACTAAACCCCATGCCCATATACTCTGTACATGGCATGCGGCCTCACATGGGGTGCTTCCTGTGCTACCTGGTCATGTCCATGTACTTTGGTATATGTATATGTACATGGATGTGTACTTACAAATTGGTTCTCTCTTGTGTGATCCATCACACTGTTTTTTCAATTGGGGAACAGGTACACAATGTGTATGATAGATACATGTTGTGTAATCATTAACTATTATGTAATAATACGCACCGCTGCTGCTGTTGAGGGTGATACACAATGTGTGTTCCACCCACTAAATAGTGTGCGGTCTGTATTCACCAGATGTCCAAATCCAACATTGTGACTTAAAGTAGACTGTTATATCATAGATCTCTCCTTAATTCGATCTAGGATGAGCAGATGTGGCCATAAATCCCACTTTGTGGTCGTCACCCCCTAGAAATCAGCTCTATTGGTCCATGGGAGTGCCGACATTCACTATTCATGCCTCCAATGATTCAATGCATGATTCATGATCTTAAACCATAGAAATGATCATACACGCATCACAATAATCCTATATCTAGTCCTATATGGACAATATTCATCCCTTTCGTTGATCCTCTATGGTTCCAAGGGTCTGATCGGGCTCAGTACCACCTAACAATGTCAAACCAGGATAGCAGGGTCCAACCGATTATGAACATAATGAATATTTCAGATAAAAGGACCAAAAAAGATTTAAATATCATTGGTCTAGATTTCTTGTCCAACAATCAATAATTGACATCCATGTTTAGAAAACAATTGAACAACCATAGATTTGAAAACTCATGCACGTCATAATGCTACTAAAAGGGTAAAATATCAATGAACAAGGATTGATATTATAAATATATATATAATAAAAGTGAATAAAATATCAATTTATTAGTCCTACCTTTATTATGGATCATTCCTTGATGAAGAATCTTTCTGCCAATGATTGGGAGAGGTTGTTGCGTTTTTAGTGTTCTGATCTACTCTGATCCAGAGATTCATCATCATCTAACATGATCTGCCAACAGAGTTGAAAAAATAGCATCATTAGTGACTCTAGGATTATGGGGATAAACATTGAAATTTATCCATGATGATATATTGATAAAAAAATACCTCTACGTTGAAAATGAATGAATAAAGGAATCAAATAAGATATTAATCCACTGAATGAAATGCAAATGAACAGGTAGCCTAAAAGCCCCTACTGACTCATTTTATGATGCACCTAGGTTAAGAACTACATTTTGAACTCAACCATGATCGGTGTTTTAGGATATGAGCTCCAATTCAAGAGTTATCCCACTTTCAATGATGAACTATGTGCTCATAATAAAAAATATATATAATATTTTTATAAACATAATTCAGGGAATTTGAAGCCTCAAAACCACACGCCATCACAATTCCTAGCTATGGATATATATATATATATATATATTAAATTATTATAATGTGAAATATGGGTCTCTATATCATTGACTAATTGAATATTTTAATACAAAAAAAAAGAAACAACTCAGGATACAAAACCCTCGCATGGATCTACCCATCTATGGACCTCTATTGCACATTTTTATGCTTCCACAACATGCAGACCAAGAGGATGGTCTAACCATCCAGCATCTACTCTTTTCAATCCTCAATCACCATTGGATTCTCCACAAATGTGGTTGCATCCTTGATTTATAGATCTCCCCATTCTATGACCTGTGTAGGGTCATGAACGTCTCTCTATATCCACAACATGTGGAAGACATTTTGCACCCACTCAAACTATGGGGGTAGGTAGTGGTAGTAAGAAACATCTCCAACACTTTTCACCATATCAAACAACCTGATTAACCTCATGGATAGCTTTCCACCATGGAAAAATCTCTGCAACCCGCATATTTGAGATACGCACAATAGAATGTGGTATCCCTTATTGAAATACAAGAGCCTATATTAGTGATCTATGTCAGATTTATGCCTTATATGTGTTGTCATCATCCAGCCATTGATGACCCGGACTTTCTCCGTCATTAACCACACCATATTTTGGCCTACAATTGATGTCTCCATGATCGATATCTAGAAAAATGGTGACATGATGTGTCTTCCATAAATGGTTTCAAAAGGTTCCATATTGATGGCTGAGTGGTAGCTATTTTTGTACACAATATCTACCAAGGGTAGTTGATCCTTTTTAATATGGAAACAATTTAACACATAAGCCCTCAACATATATTCCAACACATGGATAGTGCACTTGTTCTTCCCATAGATCTGGAGGTGAAAGGTTGTACTCATCATAATTTCGTTCCTGGATGTCTTCTCTAGGACTCTCCACAATCATGATGTAAAATATACATCATGATCAGAAATAATCTTCAATGAACCCCATAAAGGTGAATAGTCTCTCGTATGTACAACTTCCCTAATATCTTTACTGACATCGGATCCCTGATATTATGGATATGAACCGACATTTTGTGTTAGCCAAATATCACCAATATGGTTTCATAGACCATAAATGTGTGTAGAATACATTTCAAAAAGTCTATGGATATGTCATCCCACATCTACTCCATGATATCAAGGATATGCAACAGACCTGCCAAAACATGGTGATCAACCTTTACATGTTGAAATGTGAGCAATCAAGAGCTAAAATAATCTACGCTTCATCTCATGATGGACCACCATAACTATGGATGAAGGTCCTTGTAAATATTTTCCACATCGGGATGTAAAGTTAGCTGAGATGTGTGGAACTCTCCCATCGCCTCCTCCCACAATGTGTCTGGAACCACAATTCAACCTTGGAATAAGATTACATGATCCCCTATTTAAAAATATACATATGTTTAGAATCCTGTGTATATATGATAACATAACACCTCATACTCTATATCTCTCAACTAGTACACTTCTATATTATCATGAAGTGATGGAGGCAACACAATCGATTGTAGAATAAATGTACCCTTTTGATTCACTAGGGTCCACTTTATGGAGGCCAACTACCCCAATTCTTCCTACACTAAGAGAGTCTAGGACATCGTAATAAGAGAATATTTTAAAACATTTCCCTTTCCTAATTTATATAATATTCCAAATTCAGAGTTATGAAAGAACTCCAACTAGTGTCACTATCTCAGGTTCATGTATCTTAGTGTGAAGATGTACCTAAGACTCTGACGGACTGAGTAAACCACAAAGCACTCCCCTAGGAGATATAACCTCTAAATAATTTAGATAAGGACCACAAATTCCATATCTGTGTCATGAGTCGTGTATTTTTACTTGTGGGGTATCAACTCTATAACTTGTATGTGATAACATCCTACCACAACACAAACAAGCAAACGAGCCTAGCTCCTGAGGTATCTCAATACACTATGAACACCATGCATTCCTCCAGTTGTATTAGCAATGAGGAACTCATCATCGTCACCCTAAAATCCTCAAAGGCCCTCTAGAACTGCTCATAAAAGTTAAACACCATACCTTTCCACATTAGGGAGGTCAAAATGGATGTAAATTTAGAGAAGTATTCACAAAACCTTTTGTAAAACCCTTCCAATCCAAGAGAGATCCACACCCATGACACATTCTGGGATATCTCCCAAAAAGAACTACTTCAATATTTTTTGTCCATGGTTAAACCATTCATAGAAATGAAATTTCACATAAATTGAACCAAATGAATCTAGAACTAGTTCTTTGAGAGATTTCCATAAAGGCAATGATCTCAAAGAAAATATAGACCCATCCTAAAGTGCTCTATAAGTTCCTCCTCTGATGAAGACTAGAATAGTCTATCATTAATGAATGAAACATACAATTGGTCCAATTATGGATGGAATAATGGTTTCTTCAAATCCATAAATATGAAAGGGGAATTTGTCACACCAAAGAGAATCAATAGAAAATCATTATGTCCATAGTGACATCTGAATGATAAAATTAGAATAGTAGTGTCATAAACCCTCATATAGAGGTATAAGGATATGAGATTGATCTTTTAGAACCATACCGAGTCTCTCAACTTGTAAAATATGGAATTAATCCCCACCAAGGGATACTTGTTCTTTACTGTGTCATGTTTTAGGTGAAGATAATTTAGGTAAAGCCTTAAGCTCCCGTTTTCCTTTTTCATGAACAAGATTGGAGCCACTCGGTGAGAGACACTAAGTATGATGGAACCATTCTCTCTAAGTACCTACAAGAGAAACCATTTCTTCTTGATCTTAGTAGGGTCCATCTAATATACTGCATAAGATATAAGAGAGGTGATGTGTTGAAATTACATGAAAAACTCCATCTCATGCATTGGAGGGAGTCACAACCCTCCATCTGGTAAGACATCCATGTAATCCTCCAAAACAAAAAGAACCCAGATTCTGGAAGAGATTGTTTCACCATGGGATATACTTACTAATTTATGGGTGATAGGATGAAACCGATTTCTTGAAAAACCTTCTTTACTTACAATCAGATATCCCTTTACAGAAAAGGATAATCTCTTCCCATCAGAGTGTTGGAATTCGACATGTCTGTAGTGGCAATTGATCTAGGATTGAACCAAAGATAGCTAATACAAAGACAAGATGACATCATAGGGTTCAGTAATGATGGATAAAGGTTTCCAAGTGAACCTCTATCCACTAAGTGATAGATCACACTACCGACATATGAAGGATACAGAAGATGTGTTCACTATAGGAACATCAAGATGAAGTTGTTGGGCTAATAACTCAATTGGGAGCTCCGTCACTCACACCAAGACTATAAAGATATAGGAATGGTTGAATCCTATGTCTACTAAGACTTAATAAATAGTATAAAACTTGAAGATAATACCTCGTATCATCTTGTGAACTAAAGAATCATAGACATCTAAAACCTACAGCTATCTGCACCCCCATCATCCAACTCCCTAAGCCTGACCTGGGAAGTCTTGTGGTGCTGGTGGTGGATAGATCTCATATCTTCTTCCAACACCTATATTTACTCCCACTCCACTTATAGGCCCTCATCCCTAGTGGTCACCCTTATATTGTCCAGGAGATTACTGTTCATCATGGGACCTTTTTCACAATGGTCTGTCAGCTATCAACATGTTTTTCTCAACTATTATGGTTGGGAAGTCTCATACCATGTGACCTCACCCATCAAAAGTAAAGAATTGTCCCTCTATTTAATTCCAGGGTCCTTTATTTTTCCTCTGACCATGTTCCTGATAATAATTATGGGGAGGTCTCTTGTGTCGATATCCTAATTCCTAGAATCTTCTAGTTGCTATAGATGACTCATCTCTATGCTTCCCACTACATGCTCCAAGTTTCTGTAATCCCTCTAAAAGAAATATATCGTTCACCAATTCTCTATCCAGCACCCCATCATAGGTGGTGATGTATAACAGAACCACACTATCATGGATCTATCTATGTATTCCCATATAATAGTTCCTTTCTTAGAAGTTCCATCGTAGATCATATCAAGAGTGTACTATGTAATGTCTAAGAACCTCACTGCATACTCATTTATCATCATTACTCCAAGATATAGAAACAGATGAACATGTATTCCAATTGAGTTCAATCAGTATGGGTAGTACTTTTCATGGAACAACTACTGGAAGTCAGTTCACAATAGTGATGGATCATAATGCATCTGTATAATAAGGATCCACCAATACCCACAATCTCCATATAAAAGTCTAGATTCTAGTGCAACCACCTAAACCATTAGGTCATAAACATGCCTAAATATATGGACCCTTGAATCTATCCAATATTATGATTCTTAAGGATCTGTATCCCCATGGAATATCAGAGGACTCGGGTATTGGAAGTAGTGTAGTGAACTAAGAATGGTCACATACAGTACCTGTTATGCTAGAAAAATATATTGCATGATAGGTTTAGGTGATTATACCTTCCCTTTTAGTGGAAGGGGATCACACGGTGGTCTTTGAAATGAGGCCTCATTACTCATCGGTTCATCATCATGAACTAGAGTTGGAATCCTAGATGACTATCATCGTGAAGGGATCCTTATATTTATTTATATGTACCGTGGTTGGATGAGCCCATATATATATATATAAAATGGAGAGCTAACTCAAAAAATATATTCAAGGCGGTTAGTTGTTCAATTCTATATGATTCATGTTCCATTAATCCCTAAAACCAATCTCTCATAATTTCAAGTCGACTTAGAGGTAGCCAATGTCCAAGTGAATTGATACATAAGCATGTACACCATCATTGGATTCCATGAGTATGAGAGTTGTACTCAAGTCACTTTGACACCATTGACTTAAACCCAACCAAATCCTGTTAAGGGGGATCTTGCAAACAATATCCCAAGGACTGATCTTTCTCTGATACCAATTTGTCATGACCAATTCCCAGCCAGGGCCCAAGCCGAAACTACCCCAACCCCTCCTCTAGATGAAATATGGTGGATAGAAGATCCAAATAAATAAATAAATTAGGGAGTCCATTTCCTAAGTTCCTATGGGGACACACACAATCACATCGATCAAAACATGTAGAGGAACAATGTAAAAGATACAACACTTCTGTAAATAAACCAAGTTTGCATGAACCTCTATATAGTTAAATGTTCATTAGTGAAATACAAAATTAAAAAAGGGAAAAATAAACTCTAACCCAAAAAAGTTCCCATCATGAAAAAACTGGAGAAGTAAATCAGTGAATGATAGAAAAGATCTTGAATGCCAAGATAAAACCACTGTATGATGTCTAAAGAACCTAGTATCCCTGATATTCTCTATAGTCATGGTCTATATATCCATTATCTACATAAAACAAGACACATTTGTGAAAATTTAATACAAGGGTGATTATACACATACCCAATAAAACGTCCTGAAATCTGAAGGAGGAATAGTAATAGATTCAAGATTAATAGAAAGATAGTAGATGAAAGATGCAGTCAAAGAGAATAACTCAACTTAATAAGAGAGTTAATGTAGGCTCATCTAAACACAAGGGGTTAAAACTATGAGTATATAAACTACCCATAGAGTCTTCACCACATATAGTAAGAGAGTATACTCATCCAATGATGAGAATATATACCCAGAATGCATGTGGCATACCCCATGTGTTATCTCCTATCCTGTAAGGAGAGTAACGAATAAAAAGTGGTGGAAAAAGAAGTATGTATATATATAATCCTTCAAAAGAAACCTAAATTTGCGAGTAAGGGGATCTTCATCTCATACCTCATTCAATGAAATATATTAACCTTGTTCATGAACAGGGGGCTCAACACGGTGAGTAGATGAACTATACGTCAAGTCTTCCCCACACATAATGTTGGGAAAAAATACCTCAAGGTAACATTGGAGTATTTTGGGTTGATTGTGTTTGTTGACAAAGAAGGTTTCCATAGAAAATTGTCGAGTTCTCAAGAATTTGTTGACAATCCTTGTTGACAAAGAATGATGACAAAGGAAAGGACGATCTGGAGGCAGTACAAAAGAGCAGTACAAGGTTGCGCCGTCTCCCAGTGTTTGCCAAATTTTTGGGGTCCAAAATTTGGAGATTGATGAGCATCGTGAAATGTGGATATCCATGAAGAGAATATTTTTTTATATGGAAAAGGCATGAGTTTCATGAAGATGGGATGTATAGATTGGATTTCGAAAAGGCCAGAAAAATGGAGGTGGTGATGCTTCGCGATTACGTCAAAGCTTCGTGAATGACAGAGTTGAAGTGCATCGCGACGATGAAGGGATTTGCGAGGGAGCTTCGTGGAGAAGGCGCGAAGGAATGTTGACGGTGATCCTTTGCGATTACGACGAGCTCCGTGAATGGAAAATTTCTATGGTGCTTCGCGATTTGGACAGAATTCCGGCGGAAACTTCGGAGCTTCGTGATTGGTGATGATGTGAAATTGACTTCGCACAAAAGGGCCGAGGGTCTGTGGAATCGCCTATAAATAGAGGCCGACCCCCTCGAGAGAGGAGAGAGAATTTTCAGAGAAAATATTTTTCTCTCGTATTGTGACGGTGGATCGTGGTGCCAGTGTGCTTCGCGAAAGAGGAGCTTCGCGGTGGCTATTGTAGCTACGCGAAACCTGTGAGCTCTGCGTTGGCTTACTAAGCTTCATGAGGGACGTTTCTTTGGGACGGCTTGAGCTTTGCGAAAGTTCTTCACGAAAGTGCTTCGCGAAAAGGTAGGAGCTTCACGACGGCTTGTCTGAGCTTCGCGAAATTGGGATCTTCACGAAGTAGGGTGCTTTACGAAGGTGTTTCCAAAAAGGAATTGCCCAGTGTTCAGAGGCAAAGAGGTATTCATCAATGGATGAAATTTGGACATTAACAGAGCATCCATCATCAGTTAAGTATGCGTGCATTCATGAAAATGAAGAGACCTACAGGTCTATAAATAGTGAGTGGATTCCCTTCTAGATCAGTGAGCTTAGGAAGAGGAATAAGGTGATCCTCTCCACCGGCAGTGAGCCAGAGAGAGAGAAATAGGGAGTGACTGTTGGGAAAGCAGTGAGCTGACCCTAAACCTTGTGGAGGTAGTGAGCCTAGGAATAGAAGTGTCGTATCCCAAATTTTGTATCCACATCTTATGAAGACTAGTGGGATTTGGTACGCATGGAATCTTGTCGGTGGATGCTCCTTGGACGTAGCCTAGTGAGGATGAACCAAGTTAAAATCATTGTGTCTGCCTGCTTACTTCCCTACATTGCATTTGAAGCATCATCATCAGACAAAGAAGAAAATAAGTGGTCATAATAAACACACAAGTGCCAACAAAGTGACCCTTGTAATAAAGAGGCCAAGATCTAGTCTGGGAGGAATAATTATGAAAACGAATATCCATACCCTGATTCACCACCCTCTCAGGTTATATAGGCCCCTATTGGTCCTAACAATTGTTATCAGAGGCAGGTTACTTTTATCAGATTTGTTTACTCCGACTTGGTGTAGTCGATCTGTGTGTTTAAAGAATCAGTCTGCTCTTATCTCAGTGAGCCATGGAAAAGGGGAAAACATCCAAGAAGAAGCAGAAGTCAAGTGTTATTCCTCAGTGTGGAAGTGTGTATGGAAAAAGTGTGATTCAATTAAAAGAATCAAACAGTTTACTAAAGGAAGGTCTGGATGAATATGAAAGGGAAAAGATTGATTCACTCAAGCATGATGCAGGAATGAGTGAAGTACATGAACTTCAAAGTGATATTGAAACAAGTGATGATGAATAAGAATGAATTGAAGGAATAATAGATATGAAAGCAGAGTTAGAGGATTCTCTTGAAGAGATAGATGTTTGGATAGAAAAAACCAAGAAATCTAACAAAGTCGTTCATGATGCCAAACTCTATATGTAGCAGCAGGAAGAAGAGAAGTATGAGTTAATGTATAAAATTGAGGAACTCAAGTTATCAGCACCAGAGAACTAAGAATCAGTTGGTAAGTATAAGCTTAAGATTGGAGAACAGAAAAGGGAGATCGATGGATTGAATAGAAAAGTGAAAGATCAAGTCAAGTTCATCGAAGAACCTTGTATTCCATGTGATGTTGGAAACACCGAAGAAGTAAAATCTAAAGATATTCGGACCAAAGTATTGGAGATTGAGGTCAACAAGCTAAGAGGCTTAAATCAAAGGATTATTAGTTTGGCAACTGACCTGAAGGAGAAGAATGATTCTTAAGGTGAGGAACTATAAAAGTTGGCTAAAATAAAAGGAAAACAAAAGGCTGGTGATCATGAAGAGAGTCAAAAGACAGATGGAGTTCAGAATCTGAAAGCTAGAAATGTTGATCTTGCTACATAGCTATCTGAGCTAGTTCAGAAGAATCAAAGACTATAACAAGAAAATTCATGTTGTTTTGATTCTATTGATCAATAAAAATTGAAAGTAAAGGAGAAGAGTGACATGGTGGATAAGATGGCACGTGAATTGGAAGATGAGATGAGTAGAGGGAAGCTTCTCAAGGGAGAACATGATGTCCAACATAAATCAAGGGATATGAAGATTCAAAAGTTGGAAGAAGAACAAGAATCAGTCAAGAAATAAATGGAGAAGTCTAAATCCAAAGATAAGCCCAAGTTGAAGGATGTGCTGCACTTATTATTTGATTATCCTTCGGCAGGTGATGATCAAATGAAATCCAAATATGCTACATCAGAAGCGAAGCATTAAAGGATTGTATCATCCCAAAAGACATCCATGTTGGGAAAATCTAGAATTGGATATGATGATCTCACTCCTATGCATGATAGGAAAAGTGAAGTGAAAATATCTAGAGATATGGAAGACCTTGCAGGTGCTGGAGATAGACCTAAAAGGGCTTTTACGGGAAGAAATGATAGCATGTGCTATTTCTGCGGGATTCATGGCCACACATCAAGATTCTGTCCAGATTCTCTGGAATACATTTTAGGCTGTGGAAATATAAAGTTTGATAAACCTAAGGATAAGAAGAAGCATCATGAGAAATTAGAGAGAAGAGTCTCTCAGAGGAAAGCATTCATAAGATGCTATTACTGTAGAAGAATGGAACACACCATGAATATGTGTCATGAATCTCAAGAGCTCAATGTTAGGGGAAGAACTCTAGGTGCATCAACATCATGGCTAAGAGATGATAAAATGAGGTATGACTTTAATGGAGGTTGTTTCATATGTTCTAATCATGGGCATTTTGCAAGACATTGCAGCAAGAAGGCAGGAAAGAAAAAGGAACTCCACAGGAGATTCTCAACTCCAGTGGTGTATAATTAGAAATCGTATAATGATAAATCGTACACTGGGAGAGAAATTTGTATGTTGAAGAATAAGCTTAGAGTTCCTGGAGAATCACAAGGAGATGAACAAAAAGTGTATCAGTCACACTCACAACCGCTCTCTCAGAATGAACATGAACAAATATGGAAGAAAAACGGAGGAAACACTATAGCTGTGAATAAGAAGAGTATACATTCAATGGAGGAATCACCACCAGTGAAAAAGAGTGTGGTGATTCAGAAATCTGATAAAAGGCAGATAAATAAAGAAGGCGTTGAAAAATTCACAAGTTATGTGCCAGGGAGAGGACTGGAAGAAAAAGGAAAATCCCTATAATAGTGGAAGAAGAAAAAGAAGATGACAAGCAAAGAGATTCATGCTCAGAGAAATAATCATGGAAAATGGAATTTTGGAAGAACCTCAAAGAAGGAAATGAGTACTGGTGGGTCTATACCCCAAGTGATGAGAAAGGTCGGGCCTACAGAATCTACATATCAGAAAAAGGCTCAGCATGTGGGTAATGAATACTTAGTCATATGGCCAGAGCAGTTGAAGTTGGCCAGGTAGCTGGAGGAAGCAAGAAAGTAGTGTGATGCACTCCAAGAAAGAATCATAGGGTTGACCCATCAGGATCAACCACAATCCTCATCTTGAGGATTCCAGAAGACTCCCCTCTCCCTATATATATAAATGCTATTAACTGTCGATTCATGTGTTTCAGGTTTAGGGAGATACGATCCATGGGGTAGTGGCATCTAAGAATGCGAAGGGGAGAAGTGATATGCTCTAGAGTTTAAATTGATTCAAATCATGTAGAAGAATTGAAAATGAAAGGGAGAAACTGAGAACAATAAGAAGTGATTGTGTTATTATCTTTATCTCTTGTTTCCTACACGGAGTTCCAACTCAATAGGCTTAGAAATTTGGTTAATGGCTCAATGCAGAGTGCCAGATTAGTATAAATGGTGCACGTGGAGAAGATTGGTTATGGGTCTCAACTGTTGGGACTAACAGATAGATGTGTTTTGTAACACATGGGGAGTATTCTATAACAAAATCAGATGCTAGAGCCATCAAAGCAATAATTGGATGACTCAGCTCAGGAATTCCCTATCGAGGGAAGAAAGAAACACTGGGAAAAGCAGTAATAATCGTGCACATCATTCTTATCTTTTTTGATCTGACAATGTGGTATCAGCTGACTGCTTTCAGGATACCATGAAGCTGCGAGGGAAAATCAAAGGCGTGTCAACAAAAACATGAGAGGAGAAGTTCAAAGAAATGACATCATTGAAAAATGACACAGTGACAAGTTTTCATTTGAAAGAAATGAATCCACTGAAAAATTAATCAATGAGAAATTTCCTGATGACTGTATTGAGAAAGAAAGAAACAAAAGGGGAGAAAAAGTGATTGATGCCGATTCAGAAAAGAATTTGACATGGGAGATTGTTTCGAGTGCAGAAGATAAAAACGTCATCATGACTAAATGTGTCTCTCAAGAAAAAAAATGAATGAATGTGGCACATTGATTCGGAAAAAATCATGATTGATGTGAAAAGGAGACTCCCAGATAGAAGTAATAGATGGTGATGAGACATTTGCACCAATTTCATGGCAGGAGACAATCAGATTATTCCTAGCCATTCTAGTGCAATGAAAGTTCAAGGTATTCCAGATGGACGTCAAATCATCATTCTTGAATGGGATTCTGGAGGAAGAAGTGCATATCGAGCAACCATATGGTTCTCTTATTCATGAGGATGAGAACAAGGTTTTTCGGATGAAGAAGGAATTATGTGGGTTGAAACAAGCTCCGAGAGAATGGCATTCAATGCAGAATCAATATTTGCAGAATCTGTGATTCAAATAAAGCATAGTGAAGTTGTATTTCAGAAATTTGAAAAGAAGGCTCTGATGAGGTTTAGAATGGAGCAGTCCAAGGAGATGAATACTCCGGTTGCTACCCAGATGAAATTATCAAAAGATGAGGATGGAAAGACCGTTAATATCACAGAATACAGGCAAATTATTGGAAGTCTATTGTACTTAACTACAACAAGGACTGATACTGTTTTCGTCGTATGCCAAGAAGCGAGATATCAGAGTAATCCCAAGGAAAGCCACATGCTTTCAGTGAAAAGAATATTTCTATATATCCAGAGCACAGTGGATTTCGGCATGACATATACTGAGAAATCTCAGACAGAGATATTGGGATATACTGATGCAGACTATGCCAGTTTAGCGGATGTAGAAAATCAACGTCAGGTGGTGCTTTCTATCATGGTGGATTGTGTATATCATGGCTAAGAAAGAAGAAAGATTGCATTTCATTGAGCACCGCAGAAACTGAGTATATTACGGCCACTCAAGCATGCACACAGTTATTGTGGATGAAGCAGCAGCTTAAAGATATGGGAGTTGAAGTGAAGTCTCCGATCAGAATCCAGTGTGATAACTCAAGTGCTATAAATCTTAGCAAAAATCCCATCCATCACTCTAGGACAAATCACAATGAGATAAAGTATCATTTTATCAAGGAGAAAGTTGAGAAGGGGATCGTGAAGTTGGAGTATGTGCCTACAGAACTATAGGTTGTAGACATCCTGACAAAGGCCTTACCCAAGGCAGCATTTGAGAGACATCGACTGGCTCTGGGATTTCATTCGAATCCCCACACTTGAAATAGTGTGGGCCCATAACCCCACCTCTCCCCACGGTATGATGTGTTTTTCCCTAATGTGCTGATAGGTGTTCTCTAATATGTTACAGACTACAAAGAAGTGACCTTTGGGTTCGTTGTCAAAAGGGGAGACAATAGTGATTGTTCAAGGGGGAGACAGTGTGGCTATATGAGAAATCTTGACAGATACAGGGAGAAGCTGACCAGTGGAGCAACCAGATAGAGGGAGAAATGAGAAAGGGGAGAGTATTAAATCTGACGATGCTAGAATTGATCGATCAAAGTATAGATATCACGACAGCTGAGGATCGTGATAAAAGCAGAACAGTGATGTTGGAATGGTGTGAAAAGGTGTCCAGCTATCACCAATTGGGATCAGTGTGGTTCAACAATTGGTATCAATTTAATAATTGGTATCAGGTTGGAATCGACAATTGGTGATTGACATGAAGCGATTCATTGATGAACTTTTCATACTACTCTTGTTTCTCACGCCGAGAATTTCTCATGTGGGATTAGAGTACGTGTTAATTGAATCCTTGAGTGCTATCAGAATCGCATGAGGCGAATGGTGGTAGTGGCTGGAAGAAGACTCGTTGAGGTACCAAAGTGCAGAAAATCATTCTGAGCAGGGTTGTGAAGAGTTGTCAACAATCCCAAAGGGTGGGATTGTTGGGAAAAAATCCCTCAAGGTATCATTGTAGTATTTTTTGGTTGATTGTGTTTGTTGACAAAGAAGGTTTCTATAGAGAATTGTTGAGTTCCCGAAATTTTTTTGACAATCCATGTTGACAAAGAACGATGACAAATGGAAAGGATGATCTGCAGGCAGTACAAAAGAGCAGTACAAGGTGGTGTCGTTTCCCAGTGTTTGCCAAATTTTTGGGGTCCAAAATTTGGAGATTGGTGAGCATCACGAAAAGTGTATTTCCATGAAGATAACATTTTTTTATATTGAAAAGGCATGAGTTTCGCGAAGATGGGATGTATGGATTGGATTTCGCGAAGGCCAGAAAAATGGAGGCGGTGATTATTGGAGATTACGTCAAAGCATCGCAAACGACAGAGTTGAAGTGCATCGCGGAGGTGAAGGGGTTTGTGAGGGAGCTTCATGGAGAAGGCGCGAAGGAATGTTGATGGTGATCCTTCGTGATTACGACGAGCTCTACGAATAAAAAATTTCCGTGGTGCTTCGAGATTTGGATAGAATTCTGGCGGAAACATCAGAGCTTCACTATTGGCGATGAAGTGGCGTTGACTTCGCATGGAAGGGCCGAGGGTCGGTGGAATCGCCTATAAATAGAGGCCGACCCCCTGGAAGGAAGAGAGAGAATTTTCAGAAGAAATATTTTTCTCTCATATTGAAAAGGTGGTTCACGGAGCCAGTGTGCTTCGCGAAAGAGGAGCTTCGCGGTGACTATTGTAGCTCCGTGAAACCTACGAGCTCTGCGTTGGCTTAGTATTCTTCACAAGGGACGTTGCTTTGCGACGACTTGAGCTTTGAGAAAGTGCTTCGCGAAAGTGCTTCGCGAAAAGGCAGGAGCTTCATGAAGGCTTGTTTGAGCTTCGCGAAATTGGGAGCTTCGCGAAGTAGGGTTCTTTGAGAAGGTGTTTCCAAAAAGAATTTCCCAGTATTCAGAGGAAAAGAGGTATTCATCAGTGAATGAAATTTGGACATAAACAGAAGATACATAATCTTTTAAGGATGTGTGCATTCATGATAATGAAGAGACTTACAGGTCTATAAACTGTGAGTGGATTACCTTCTAGAGCAGTGAGCTTAGGAAGAGTAAGAAGGTGATCCTCTCCATTGGGAGTGAGCCAAAGAGAGAGAAATAGGGAGTTACCCTTGGGAAAGCAGTGAGCTAACCCTAAACCTTGTGAAGGCAGTGATCCTGGGAATAGAAGTGCTCTATCCCAAATTTTGTATCCACATATTATGAAGACTAGTGGGATTTGGTATGCACAGCAACTTGTCAGTGTATTCTCCTTAGACGTAGTCCAGTGAGGGTGAACCAAGTAAAAATATTTGTGTCTTCCTGCTTACTTCCCTGCATTGCATTTGAAGCATCATCATCAGACAAAGAAGAAAATAAGTGGTCATAATAAACACACAAGTTAAAACAAAGTGACCCTTGTAATAAAGAGGTCAAGATCCAGTGGGGCAGATAGAATTTTGAAAAAGAATATCCATACCCTGCTTCACCCCCCCCCCCCCTCTCAGGTTATATAGGCCCCTATTAATCCTAACATATACCATGAGAGTAGACTCATCCAAACAAGTAAAGATAAGAATATATATAAAGTGTCATACACCATGTGTGTTCACCTCCCATGGAAGGAGAGTACCCTGCAGTTCCAAAATCACATCAATGATGTGAAACATCTCATGCATCTACCCAGAAGTAGCATTACAATTCTAACCATACCTCGTCACTGTTCTTCATTGTTGAGTGGGAACAAAGTCAAAGAAGATGACTCACACACAAGTACATCAGGTGTTATAATTCTTATATATTAGTATATGATATGTGCCCATGATGATGGGGATTTAAAATCAAGTGTCACTGGGAACCGTGACCTATGTCAGCAGGGGGTGTTCCACATGGTAGGTAGAGGTACTACACCCATAATGATGGGGGGTTCCACTCTGAAAGTCAAGGACAATGCCCGGTGTGATATGAGGTTCCAATTCGATAATCAAAAACCCACACTCTATCCAATATGGGTTTCCACCTATAAATTAGATGTAGAGGACCCATAACCATACCAAAGGGGGGTAACACTCTAGTGGTTGAGGAATCGCCCCCTGGAGTGACAATGGGGTCTACTCTAGTGGTTGAAGAATCACCCCTTAGTGTGACAGGGGGTTCCTCTAGTCATTGGGGACCCGTTACCATTCTTATGGGGATCCACTTTGAAGGTTCCTAGGATTCTAGTACCCATCACTTTTGGAGGAAATACATTGAAAGTCTCTAGTAATCCTTTGTGACCACTACCATCTTCAAGTATCTCCCAACTATGATCTATTCTCGAAACATTTCACGCAACATCTCAAAAATCCAAAAATGAAGACACAATAGTGTTCTACATGATAGAACACTCGGGATAATCTACCTACAATCCAAATTAGGAATTAATGGAAGGAGATATCGATAATATAAGATTACTAAAAAATCTATTGGTACACATTGTGTGAGGGGACCCACATGACATGTGGTCCTACTCCACCACATGGACGTGTCCTGGGATAGAACACTGATCCTTACCATGTAGTAGTACACACTGTGTGGGTGGAACACACTTCATGTCCCAACAAAATAGGATTGGGGCTGTGTCTCCTTGAGAGTGTCCTTGTATTGGACCCAATGTCCATGTAGTATATAAATGGTGTGTTTCCTCACATGAGGTGTCACCTTTATGACATGGCCATGTTTCTGTACTTGGACACGTACTTCCACATAGGTTCCGCCCCTATGATCCATCACATGGGGTTTTTAACCATTGAGGGGGGTACATGGTGTGTTGGATGGATACATTTCCTGTGATCCTTAACTTTTTTGAAACTGGGACAGATTTTGATGAGGGGGATACACATTGTGTATAGTTGGGTTTTCTTCAGAAATCTAGATCTGATCATTAGACCATAAATCATGTCGTGCCACCATAGATCTCACCTCAAATCCTTTTAGGATGAGTGTATCTAGATGTATATCACACTTTTCAATTGCCACCTACCATTAATCTACACAATTAATCCCT
Source organism: Viscum album (assembly GCA_963277665.1). Lineage (NCBI taxonomy): Eukaryota > Viridiplantae > Streptophyta > Magnoliopsida > Santalales > Viscaceae > Viscum > Viscum album. The sequence goes on along the minus strand of OY728157.1, from coordinate 444,496,662 downwards.
GGGAGTTTCGTCATTCGTTCTGCATGCCTCAAATGAGGCAATGAATTATTTATTGATCTTAATCCAAAACAGTTATCATCCATACCAAAAAATATTCACATATATAGTATTATATCACCAATAAGCTCATTTTTTTACATGTCTTTGTTCCAGGGGTCCGATAGAGGTCGGTACCAACTGAAAAAGTCGAACCTGGCGTACAGGGTTCTAACCGGTGAAGGGTGTGAAATTTGTTTTGGAAAAAGGCACAAAAACATTTTAAACATCTTTGGTGAAAAATTCATGGCCAACAATTAAGAACATTCCTATAGCGTTAGAAAAAAATTGAATAAACATAGCTTTCAATACAGTGGTGAATGAAATGTCTACAAAATGGGGTAGAGGTCAAAGAACAAGGATCAGTCCACACAATATATTTAATAAAAGTGCCTAAAATTCCAATTGATTAGGTCTCCATTGATTATGTATCATTTTTTGGAAAAGAAATAATCTACCAATGAGTGAGAGAATTCATTACATTCACTACATTTTGATCATATCTAATCTAGAGTTTCATCGTTGTCTGATATGATCTACTAATAGAGGATAAATTAGAAATTCATTGGAGATTCTAGGATTATGAGTCAAAACCTTGAAATTTTACCATGATGATATATATATATAAATGTTTCATTTATGTCAATAATTAATTAATTAATTACTTAATCTATTGAATGTACTTCCAATGAGTCAGGAGTCCAAAGGCCACAAACTGACTCATTTTATGACACGCCTATTGTAAAACCACATTCCAGACTCAACAGTTGTCTTAGTCTTCTTATATATACTCTTTTCTAATAGTTATCTTATTTTCATTGAGGTAAAATTAATGGGAAATAAAAATATAAAAAATAATATTTTTATAAAATTAATTTTGACCTCCCTGTGTCTTAGAATCGTAGGCCTTCTCAACATCTAGCACGGGGTATATATATATATATATCAAAGTCTCACAAGCTAAAAATAATTTCTATAAATACAATGTGTCTTTTATGGGACACTCTAATGAGGTAAAATCATTTTATTATTCTGGCCAAGATTTTTATTCTGAATATGAAAACTGCTCTTTTGAAAAATTAATTGAATATTGACCCATGATGGATACAAAATATAAAAAAATTAAAAAATTAATTATGTAGTGATTATTAATATGTTATTGTTAGTTAAAATATTACATAAATAAATAGAATTTATATACTAAGGTCAATATGAAAAACAACGTTTCATCTTTTATTTAACATGGTAACCAAATTGATATCTTAAAAACAGAATTTAAAAATATAAAATATGATCTATGTTTTTTAACAAAAGAATAAAATTAATTAAATAAAATTATTTGTAATAATAATTTTTGGATGATTAACTTTGGAATAGAAAGTAATGGGGGGAAATTAAATATTTATAAAACTATTTTGTTCCCAATTCCAAGAACATGAACTTCTCTAATATTATTTTTTAACTATGGAGAACTTGTAAACTATTCTAATAGTTTTGGTCTTGTAAATACAAAAAAATTTTTGAGTTAATTATTCCATTATTTGAATACAAATTTTAAAAAATAATGATGGAATTTCAATACAATAATAGAATATTTGTGTTTCCAAATCATTGGTTGTTAAAACATCATGACCCAAGAGAAAATGGGTACCACGATAATTTCTTGTTTGATATGTCTTGTAAAAAATAATCTTCAAGATCGTAAATGGGAAATAAAATATAAAATGTGTATTCTAAAGGAATACGAGTGGATATTTCTCAAATTTCAATTCCTTAACCAAAATTTATGGAGGCTATCTCACATTCTGTGATGATGCTGTAGTAAATACTATAGGAGTTGGATTTGTTGGAAATCCAATATTTGTACTCACTAATAATTTTCTCAATATGTAAGGATTGAATAAATACTTGATATGTATTTCCTAACATTTCAATGATGTTTATTTAGTTTATTTTTCAGATAATTATTTTTATAGTTTAAAGATAAAATTGTTAAATTTAGCGAATGTAGAACAAATAATGTCTATTTTATTTATATTAATTCGTTGAACAGAAAAAAATTAAACTATTTATATGATGAAAGAAATTAATATGGGATATAGAATATAATACTTTTATATTTTAATGTTTATTCACTGAGAAAATTTTCTAAGAGAATTGTAGTTTCAATTTTACCAAAAAATAAATTTAACAATGGGAAATTTCGTTTTTCATTCCAAATGAAAACAAATACCCCTAATATTTTAAATAAATTAATATCATAAATAAAATAATCTAGAAAATTTATAAACATGTTATTTTCGATTGAATACAATGAAAATCCAAATATAAAAATCTATTGATTATATGTTAGTTGATGAATTCTCTTTATTTTCCGGGGTTTTATTTGTTATTTTTAAAAGTGAATATTTTGTTTTGTTTATTTGTTTATTATAAATTGGTTCAAAATCAGGATGTTTTAAAAATTAAATCTTTATATATTTACCTTTTGGTATAATTTTAAAATAAATAGATCATTTTTTAATGTTCAAAACATGGAATTAATGTTATATTTTCTTCCCATAGACACCTGATGATTTTTCTTGGACTATGTTATATGAATATAACATTCCCACTCATTTTTTGAATGAAGCTATATATATAAAATGTTATTTCATAAATATATTCATAATTTTTCATGTTTATAATAGAAAACCCTATGAGCTACACTACTATATAGTTACAAAATATGGAAACTTAAAAGTTTTTAGATGGATATTTTAAATTTTGAACACTAAGGATAATCTTGTCAAATTATAACCAAAGGATGTTGATGAAATCTTTTGTATATATTCTTCTACTTCAATAGAATATAAATTTCCTAATATAAATTTGATTATTTTAGAAGAATTAACTCATGTGAATTTTGAGGAATGTGGTCTCCTTGATCCAAAATCACAGAAGTTGATGAGCATAGGGATTCTTTAGAAAACATGATACTCGAACCTATTTTCTAATGTATAAGATATGATGATTTGGAAATAAATTTTGGTGAACCAAATCATGAAGGTTTGGATATTGGTGTACTAAGAAGTTTGATTCCTATACAACCTATAACCTTTAAAAATCATCCCTTAAATATGATTATTATATGATTAGATGATATAATTGTGACTAGAATGTGTGTAGGGAACCCAATATATATATATATATATATATATATATTATTTTCATTTTATCTAAACAATAATCTTAAATAATAGAAGAATACTTAGCTGATGAGAGTTGGGGTTTTTCCTTGCAAGAAGAGTGAAAATACTTAAAGGGGAACAAGTAATGAGAATTATTTATTACACCCTATGATTACCCTATCATAGGATCAAAATGGGTAATTTAAGAATAAATAAGATGATAATGGTGTGATAACAAGGAATAATGTAATATTAATGGCTACGGGATACAACCAAGAGAAAGGGATAAATTATTATGAGACTATTTTACCTGTAGATAGGTTATAATACATTGGTATTATCCTATCATATGCATCACACATGGAATTAAAATTATATCAGATGGATATAAAATCTACATTTTTAAATGGGTTTCTTTTAGATTATGTTTATGTTGAATGACCACATAGTTTTGAAAAAAATGATTTTTCAAATTCAGTTTTTAAACATACTAATGATCTTTATGGTTTTAAATGAGCACATAGATCTTGGTTTGAGAGTTTATGTTATTTTAATCAAATGGATTTTTAGTATGAGTAGAAGATCCTTTTATTTTCATGAAAACATCATATTTCTATGTATTTAATTTTCAAATACATGTTGTTCATTATATTTTTGGTTATATAAGAATTTTTTTAATGATTTTAAAAACACATGCCAAAAGAATTTTAAATGAGTATGATGGGTGAGTTAAATTTCAATCTTTGTTTTTAGATTAACAAAAAATATTTTTGGAAAGTTTTGAATCAAATTTCATATATAATTGAATTTATTAAGATTTTATTAATTAAAAAAGGTAATGTACATTCATATTATAATGAACCTAAATTTTCATACATTATCATTACATAACATTTTTGAAATAATTAAAAAAAAATTAAAAAAATATGCCAAATGACAGCAATAGTTTAGGGCCATTGGGAACACGGATATGAAAACAGTTGTTCATAAGTGAGAAAAATTATCTCCCACTAGATCCTTTATGACTAGAACCCTTCATAAACACATCATAATTAATACTTATCTTCATAAACTGGGGAAGGAAACACAAAAATTGGTGATATCATATGCTGAATATGGTTAAAAATGGGGAACATGTAAGAAAAAACAAGAGCATAAGGGTATGAGAACATTATACAAAATTTATAAGATCATAGCCAAAATATCAAAGATAGTAAAAAAGAATCATGTCATAAAATATAGAAGTTTATAAGTTGGATCCTAAAGAAATGACTAACATAATATTCAATGTATAACATAAGTATAAAACATAGAATTGTGGAAGACACATAAGGATATAATATTATTTCTATAGTAGTCAAGAAATCGCTACCAAGGACATATTGGAAGTATGGGTTCACTTCCCAAATCTTCTTGGTATTCATGGTTAACATCCATGTAAATATTCAATGAATGATTTCACTCATCATATCATCTTGGTAGTAATGGTTTACTCTGAGGTTCATCTTGGAAGCATGATTTCACTCATCATACCATCATGAACTACTTGATGAAGAGGTATTTTTGATGGGATATTTCCTACAGCATCTCGTTGCAAATAGGCTTTTGTGAGGGGGCCCCAACATAAATAGCCCATTGTAGAAAACGACATCGCAAATTCTATATTTTTCGATGGGCCCGTCACAAAAAATAGCATTTGCGATGAGAAATCGTCCCGTCACAAAGAAGTCTCCAATTAAATACATTATATATAAATAAACATTTTGCGATGGGCCTGTCACAAATATTTTTTGCGTTGGGGCATTTCTCTATTAAAAATTAGCCTCTGATTATATACATTATATATATATATAAATCTGTTTTAATGGGCCCGTCGCAACTACTAATAAAAAAATTAATATTTAAATTACTTGTGACAAGATCTCATCGCAAAAGATCCTATTGTAAATATTAAACATAATAACAAAAATATTTAATAAAATTATGATTAATGAAAAAAAAATTATATTAATTTTTTCTAAACCTATATAAAAGACAGAAACTATATATAGTTCAAATTATAAAAAATCATAAATTCAAATGCTTTTTATATAAAAAACAAATCATTGGGGGCCATCTTCTAGAAAAGTTAAAGGAGCTATATGAGATAGTGGAGAATCTCCATCCCTAAACTATGAGTCATACAACACATATACTCCATCTCCTCGTGATGATACTCCTGCTGCTGTTACTGCCATCGATGCATCTCCTCCTCATGCTGCTACTGCTACTGCTTCTCCCATTGATGCATCTCCGCCTTGTACTGATGCTTCTACTACTGCTGTAGATGCATCGCTTCATGTTGTGTCTCCAAACTCTTTATTATCTCAGTATGAGTTCACAGCTGATCTTGATACTATGAGGCATAAGATGATGCCTCTCCATGATCTCCTCTCGAGTTGGACGCCGACATTGCAGAAGTACAATAATAAGTACCAACCATCAAATGAGATCCAATACCAACTACTCCACCCTTCTCAAAGCCATACCGAGTCACCTGCATCCATGACTCCTCATCGAAATGGTGGGCACTGGTCTGTATAGTTGTCTCGTCCTGACACTCAGCCTGTGTCTGAGAGGTCGCCGCCGCATAGGAATCCGTCAATTCCAATTTGAAATTAAAATTTTGAAAATATTATATGCAGTTAATTTTCAAAGTGATGAAAATAAAACTATCCACAATCTGACGCTGGTGATCACCTATAATCTATCCAGTGGCTAGATCACTATACATCCTCTGATAAATGTTAAACTCCGTAACATCGAGATGCTCAACATCCTATGGAAATATAAAATAAACTATTTATATTTAATGTAATATAAGATATTTAAAAAATATTCTTACCAGATGATCTCTATGGGTAATGAATGTACGATTACCAGATCGATGTGTCACCTCCTGTCTCCCCGGGTTCTGTCGTCCCACTGAAGATCTCCTCTGAAATCCACCACCCAACTAGTGTAATCCTAATCCATCCCAAACGTGAGATGAAATGTACTCTAGTTAGTGGGCTCTACGCAACTCATCAAATTTTGTCACTCCATATTTCATAATGGTTGTTCTTCTTAAATTATGCAAAAATGATAGAAATGGTCATGCCTAGACACCTTCCATGCCGCGTGGATAGAGTCACGCATTCTATCATCGATGGAATACCATAAAACCTACGAATAATTTTTTATATAATGTTATTATTAAAATAAATTTCAATATAAATATTATTTATTTACATTACATCCTATTATTGAACATGTCGAGCTACACATCAACATGAATATGTTCCCATGTGATCCATGGCCGAGAAAAATAATTTGCAAAGATAGCGCTCCACTTTCTAACAGCTATATGCGCAGAACTGTGAAAAAATAATAAATAATCAAACAGTTAGTATATATGTAAATAAATTAATGAGGGCCAACTAAAATATATCGGTTACCAAACCTCTTTGTGAATGGATCAATGTCAAGACGTTGAATTCACTTGTGGATAGGGTCACGAATCATCAGTCGCCCAAGAATGATCCCCCTCTGTGTACCCCCTGAACCGTCCGTAGATTGGGGGTTAGATGGTCCACAATCTCCCTAATCCAAAGGTAGATCAGCCTCCTGCAACTCTCAAAAAGTATCATGATACTTATGAATCACAAAAGGATTATTGTTAGAATATTGATGAAAATAACTCTTATATATAGATATATATTACTTATGATTATAACGAGCATTTAACTGTGTCAATGTCTATCTTCATTCTCATCTCCATAGCTATCAATGTCAATGTCTTCATCTCCCTCCTTAGCATCATCAATATCCATATGAGTTTCAGTTTCATCATCCCTCGTCATTTCAAATTCATTTGTAACATCGTTAACATCTTTTTCATCATCGATCCTTAATTGTGGAGCATCATCATCGATATTCGTGTCTCTTTGGGAAAAATATGGATTTTGAGAAGACTCTTGAAAATTTTCAATTCCTTCCACTTTAGTAGAACCGCATTCAATTTGAGTAAATTTAATTTCCAGATATTTCATTTTTATTAAGTTTCACCAATCACTCATGTCTCTTGATGTATCACAACACTTTTCTTAAAAATTTTGATGTTCTTGTTGAGCCAGTAAAAATGGTTCATTTACTGAAAGAAGAATTTTATATTTAATATAGATGATTCCATAAGTCGGATGAACACACAAGCCTCTCTCATTATCCAACCATCGACATTGAAACATTAATATGTAATTCTACAAAAGATAACACAACTAAATAATTTCATCTAGAATGCCTTAAAAGTAATCTTCGGTTACTCTATGATGCGATTATCTCAAGAAAACTCCACTGTACACTGTTTTTTTAATTATCCATATGCATGTGTATGAAATCGAAAACCAATAACCACATATGCATTATAATATTTAACCATTTTGTATGGTGGGTTACTCAATATACACAATCGCTTATCAATTTTATCAGCATGTTGAGAAACCGGAATATTTTTAAAACAATTATCAATATAATAAATAATAAATTGGATTGATATTAAACCATCAATAATTTATATTACCAATTTTTGAAACCATTGAGAAAAATGTTTTTTTCTGTGTTCTACAAGAGTAGATACTGTTATTTGGGAAATTTGTTTCTTGATATGATTATCATATAACATAAAAATCAGATAGGTTTACAAACTATAACATAAATTATAGAATGTGAGATAAAAGCACTCACAATACAAATCATGTCATTTTTTCATAGTTGAGAAGAACATATGTATGAGCTGTGTGATGTTCATCATCTGAATTCCATTGTTTATGAACTCCACTGAAACCAAGATTAGGTTGATTAAAAACTGATAATTCGTTGTCCATTTCATCATTAACATTCACCTAATTTTGTCCCATGTGAAATTTGAGGAGAAAAAAGTAATTTCATTTTTAAATAAGCTTCAACAATTGATCCTTCATCTGATGCTTTGTTATGTACTTTTTTCATCAATTTCTATATGCATATCTTGAATGGGTACATTCATCAAAACTACACTAGACCTCCAAATTTAGCATCATGTGTAAAATGTAATATCAAATGTTCCATTGAGTCAAAGAAAGTCAGTGGAAAGTTTTTTTTCCTATTTATATATAATTACAACAACTTCTTCTACCTATTTTCTTAGCGCATCGTAGTCTGTTTTCGCTGCACAAATGTATCAAAAAAATATAATAGGTCTATTATCTAATCCCAAATTATAGATTTCAACAATCATCTTAATCCAATTGGAATAAGTCTTTCCATTTTAACATGAAAATCATGACTTTATAATTTGGTAATATAACAATTTTTAACACATCTACCCAAATTGGAAGTCTAGTGATATGAAGGTCTCAAATCATCGATACACTGACAAAATAATAAGTGACTCTCATTGAAAAGTGTATAAGCTAATTATGGCTTCATTAATATATGTGACATGACAACTTCAAATAGTTCATGTTCAGGTCACCAGAAAATTTGGGAAAGATCTAATCATGCCTTCAGAATATCTTTAGTATTTCTTGGTGTATCCAAATAGTATGAAATATATTATCAAAATAGTTCTTATCAATATGCATGACATCCAACACGTGGCAGACCATCAAATCAGACCATTATGGAAGATCCCATAAAATGCTTCATTTTATCCAATTATGTTCTTTCCCAAAGCAATGAATTTTCTATTGGTTTACTGTTGGACCAAATGTGATGGGAGGTAATGAATGTATAACAGATTTTAACTCTATACATGAGATCATTTTTGGAGGTCCATCCATTTAAATTTTACCTTTTCTGAAATGAGATTTGTTTCTTCGAAAAGGGTGATCGGTTGGAAGAAATCTGCAGTGATAGTCAAAATAGCATGTTTTTTTCCACTGATTAGCATAAAGGCTTTGTTGTCTTTCATATAGTAAGGACATGATTTCGGACTATGTGTACTCCATATTGATAACATGACATATGACGGAAATTCACTACTCATCCACATCAATGCAACTTTTAAGATGAAATTTTGTTTTGTAGCGACATCATATGCACTAACACCATCGCTCCAAAATGGATTTAACTCATCAATAAATGGTTTGAAATATACATCAATTTTCTTTTTCAGATATCCTGGGATTAATCAGGTCAAAAATATTTAGTGATCCTTCATCAACATCCATGGAGGTAAATTTTATGGAGTTATAAAGACAGGCCAACATGAATACTGACTACAATAAGAACCAAACTGACAGAAACCATCAGTAGAAAGTCCCAATCACACGTTTCGGAATTCTAAAGTAATAGGCAGATGGAAACGGTCAAAATGTTCCCATGAATCACCATCATACAGATGATCCATGAATTTATCAGTTGAAATCTTGTTTTTGTGCCATGACATCATTGATCCTATGTTCTGAGACATAAAAAACGCTGAAACCTGGGTGTACGGGCGAAATATCTCAACTGCTTTACTGGAATCGATCCAGACTTCCCTAGTTGATATTCAATATACCTCGATTGTCTACATGTGGAAAAACTATCCAAAAAATCATTTTCATAGGAATATAAGATGAAATCATTTGGACAAGCATTAATCTTATGATAACTAAGGTCCAGATTATGAACCATCCTCTTTCTCTCATAGTAATTTGAAGGAAACACATTTCATTAAGGTAACGGTGTTTTAAACAAAGAAAGTATCTAATCAAAATAGTTGGTTTACATTTCATTACCTTATTTAATAGCCATATTTTTTTTCAATTTCTTCTAATTTTATTATCTTGCACCCAGGATATAATGCATCTTCATCAGACCTTGACAACTCATTATATTAATATGGTGCCAACTTATGGGTTAATTCAACATCATCTTGAGTTTCAGTTTGATGAACAGATTGACCTGGAACATCATTTATAAAATTTTGAAATAGTGCTTGTTCTAGAATCAAATTACTAGTATCTTCCCTGGAACTATGGTCACAATGTTGATACCAAAAAACATAATCTGGTTGAAAACCAAACTGCAAGAGATGTCCCCCAACCATGCCAAATGTGTCAAACGTTCACAGAGATCATTTTTTACCAGGACACTTTATTGTGAATTCAAAAAAAAATCATGTTTTTATGATGAAAATGATAAGAAATCATCAAAACCCTTAATATATATATGACTTAAAATAAAAACTGTTTGGATTTCTACGCTTATATATTCATGTGTGATCATCTAATAATGACTTTTGTCGACTTCATTGTTCCATATTTTTCAACAAAATATAAAATCATTAATTTTTTTGAATAATTTAAAATTATAAAAATACTATCTGAAGAAAAGAATATATAATTACTACTACTTATTATTAACTGTCATTATTTACGGGAAACACAATTTTTAGTGAATTGATGGCTACACTTTTTTATGACGGCTCATTTATTTTCAACAATCTCAAAGAGAATCACAATGAAGAATCTGCTCGGAGGTACGCATATTCATTCTTGTTCATATGAGAATGAATATGCATACCTCCGAGCAGATTCTTCATAGTGATTTCTGTGTGATATAGTTTCATGTAAATGAGTCGTTAAACAAAAGAGCCCCCTTTTCGTCAATGAATCATCTTCTTGCAAATCCCACCATCTGAACACAATATAAAAAATGTGTTTCTACGAATTCATATTCAAACTTGTGCATATAATATTGGATATGCATACGTAGAAGCATACTTTTCATAATGTTTTGAGTCAGTGAATTTTGAAAGTAGAAGAGTCATCGAGAAAAAGGAGTGTCATCAATCCACTTGAAATTATTCCAAGTTATTTGAAGTTATTACAATTTATTACACTTGATTTTTTACCTTATTGTTTCTAATTGTTCCTAATTGTTTCTAATTGTTCCTAATTGTTCCTAATTGTTTATAATTGTTCCTAATTATTCCTAATTGTTTCTAATTGTTGCAAAGTATTCCTAATTGTTGCTAGTTATTCCTATTTGTTGCTAATTATTCCTAATTTTTCCTAATTGTTGCGAATTGTTCTTAATTTTTTCTAATTGTCCCTAATTGTTGCTAATTGTTCCTAATTGTTGCATATTGTTTCTAATTGTTGCTAATTGTTCATAATTGTTCCTAATTGTTCCTAATTGTTCCTAATTGATCCTAATTGTTTCTAATTGTTCCTAATTGTTCCTAATTGTTCTTAATTGTTCCTAATTGTTGTTAATTGTTCATAATTGTTCCAAATTATTGCTAGTTGTTTCTATTTGTTTCTAATTGTTTCTAATTTTTGCTAATTGTTTCTAATTGTTGCTAATTGTTGCTAATTATTCCTATTTTTTTATAATTATTCCTAACTTTTTCTAATTATTCATAATTATTTCTAATTATTACTAATTATTCCTAATTATTCCTAATTATTCTTAATTATTTCTAATTATTTTTAATTGTTCCTAATTATTCCTAATTATACCTAATTACTCCTAGTTATTACTATTTATTCCTATTTATATATATTTATTCCTATTTATTCCTATTTATTATTAATTATTCCTATTTATTGTAAATTATTGTTAATTATTAGTAATTATTGTTAATTATTTTTAATTATTGTTAATTATTACTAATTATTGTTAATTATTACTAATTATTGTAATTAATACTAATTATTATTAATTATTCCTATTTATTCCTATTTATTCCAAATTATTCCTAATTATTACTAATTCTTCTTATTTTTTCCTAATTGTTCATAATTATTCAAATTTATTCCAAATTATTCTTATTAATTCCTATTAATTACTATTAATACTATTTATTCATATTTATACCTATTTGTTCCTATTTATTAATAATTATTGCTAATTATTCATATTTATTAATAATTATTACTAATTATTCCTATTTATTACTAATTATTCCTATTTATTACTAATTATTCTTAATTATTACTAATTATTCTTATTTATTACTAATTATTCCAATTTATTGCTAATTATTCTAATTTATTTCTACTTATTCTTAATTATTCCTATTTATTCATATTTATTCTTAATTATTACTATTTATTACAACTTTTTACTAATTATTCCTATTTATAATTATTTATTACTATTTATTACTAATTATTCCTATTTATAACTATTCATAATTATTACTAATTATTTCTATTTATTACTAATTATTCATATTTATTTCTATTTATTCTTAATTATTCTTATTTATTCCAATTTATTATTAATTATTCCTATTTATTCCTATTTATTCCTATTTATTTCTAATTATTCATATTTATTACTATTTGTTCCTATTTATTACAAATTATTCATATTTATTACTAATAAGCGTGGAATGGTATTAATAACTACAATTTTCAACTACTAATGACTAATTAAAAGTAATTATTTATATACACAACTACAACTACTAATTACTAATTACATATAACAAGAATAATTAATATTATCATAAATAATTAATTAAATAATATATTAAATTAAATATAAATACCTTTAAACATGATCTCATATTGATGTAAATGACTTCACAACTTCTCCGTAAAAAAACTAAATCAGATACATTTTCACTCAAAGATTAAAATTTATAGAGAGGGAGGAAATAAGAATTGAGGTAATGAGAAAGAAAAATGAAGAGGGGGATATATAGGTTAGATTAGTGGCGACGAGACTATTTTCGACGGGACATGTTTCCAATAAATTTTCCCGTATTAGTTTCTGTCGGTGGTTAAAAAGATATTTGCAATGGGACCCGTCACAAAAGGTGTCCCGCTGACACACTTTTTGTGATGGTCCAAGATCCTATTGAAAAAAACCATTTACCACCTCCAGTATTTGCCACGGGACCCATCTCAAAAAGTGTTATGCTGAAACACTTCTTGCGACATGCCAAGACCCCACTACAAAAAAACACCATTTACTTCTACTGGTATTTGCGAGAGGGATATTGTCCCGTCTCAAACAACCTTCCCACTATTTCGCATGCTTCCCCCGCCAAACTGCGCATTATATTTTTGGACGATATCCTAAATCCCATCACAAAGAACAGGTTATTTGCTACGGGTCAATCCCCCCTTCTCAAATAACCTTCGTGAATGAGTTTTTGCGATGGGACTAATTCTCATCATAGAAAGACCGTTACAAAATAATGATTTTCCCATAGTGATGGTAGTCAAGGATCACTCCCATGGCCATCTTAGTATATTAATTTCACTCCAAATACAATCTTGGTAGTCATGGTTCACTCCCATGGCAATATTAGTAGTCCAGGATCACTCATAATACCATCTTAGTCTATCTCAAGAGATATAAATCTTTACCTAATGCATTTAAGGAAGATATAGGTCTCACTTATCTCATAATGATAAAATACATAATTGTGCCACAAAATCATAAAAAAATTATATTAAAACCCATGAAATTAAATAGGTTTCAAAAATATGTAATCATATCATAACATGTGGAAAAAGGTACAGGTTTAATAATCATTTCATCAAAAGTATAACTCATGAAAAGATGTTGATTTCAAAAGTATATAACCTATGAATGAGAAACACAATTCTATAAAAATAAAATCCATTAAAATATAGAATTTTAATGGAATCATTAAATCATTTCCACATAAAAGCATGAGTAATACAAATGGATTCTATCTTAGAAGGGGAATAATTTTATAATACATTAAAAAAACTTTAGGAGGGAATATGTATTGTTCTTTTCAAATTATTTTGAAAACATGAAATCTTTCAAAAACCATTTTCTATAAAATAACCTTGAAAACATATAAATAATTCTTGGATTTTATTTTGAAAAAAATTTTATTAAAAAATAATTTTTAAATATATACGTTCATCTCGAGTAATATAAAATAATATTTTAAACAAACTATATTTTAGAAAATAATTTTCCTTAAAAGAGATTTTGACACTTTTAAATTAATAATTGATACCCATAAAACATAATTGAATAATTTTTCCATTGAATACTAATTTTATGAAAATTAATTTCTACTATATTAGAAAAAAAATATCATATTAAAAAGAATAAAATTTTAATATTTTAATTTAAACTTCAAGGGAATGATGATGGGTAAATATGTACACACCAACATTCCTTTTGCGGCATAAAAAGGATAGAAAAGTGTCTCTACTAGAAAATAAAATGAATACTCCTTTTTCAAAAAACATTTTTCAAAATGTAAAAAAATTGGAAAAATTTATTTTAATGATCATATGATAATATTATATTATTTTAAAAAACATTTTAATATTAAATTTTCTGAGGGAACACGAATTTTTGACCAAAAAGGGTGGTGAAGTCGGGCTTTATTAATAACATTTTCTTATTAATATTACATAACAAAGAGTGTAAAATGTTTCCAGTACATGAATATTTCATGAATGGATATATTAGGATTAAATTCATTCTGGTTATTAGGATATGTATCATAATATTTCATCAAAGTATGATTAATCATAAACAATATCGAAATGTTGTGAGATTATTTCAATAAACTATTACCACATAGTAACTTTGAACCATAGTTCCATTATCAAAAAAAGAAATTACATGATGTTTAAAATATAATTAAAATAATTATATTCAAGACATAACATTTCAATGTAATTATATACTCCTCACGTAAAAATATATGTTCATACCATGGAATGTATCAGAAAGAAGGTAAATTGAGACTAAATTACCTTACTGATTTGGTATCTTTTGAAACAAAAACCCCATGAAAAAAAGATAAATAAAAGGATATTTAAAAACCAATAAAATTATTTTAATAATAATATAATAAATATATTGGATGTATACACACCACACTAATGTAATTTTCTCTGAATAAGATATGTATCTTAAATGAATAATAAGTAAGATGAAGTTTCATGGCCTTGTGTCTTGAAACTCGTCGTACTCATAAAATAATACTCTATAATAAATAAAAAATTATAATACATCAATCCAGGAACCATATTATTATATCTAATACCATATATTTTTTAATATGACATTATGTTATCTTCATGTTAACAATTATATGTTATGGTTTTACTTCACGTAATATCAACTCTGTTCATCGCATGTGTTTTAATTTCTTATATCACGAGTCCTTATACATACATCATGATTTCCTGAATTTTAACCATGATTTAAATATAATTTATATTAATTATATTTGTATTATAATAATCTATATAATATATAATTATGAAATTTTATACACCATTCATGGAGATGGTTGGTCGTACATACATATTAATGTCGTTTCTGTTTTGATGTCATATTGAAAGAAAGAATAAAAATGAAATATATGTTTATATGTATATAATATAATTAAATAAAGATTATTATGTAATATATATTATGTGATTTCACTAAAAATATCCTTAATACTTTCCATGTAATGTGTAAACGAATCACCTCTCTTTGAGGGGGCGGTAGACCATACATTCTCAAACTAAATTATCATATTTACACCAAATAGAAAGTATAAAAATATGTTTTTAATTGATTAAAGATGAAGAAAGACATAATAAGTATAATATATAACATATATAATTATATTCTACATCATATTTTCTGCCATGATAAGTGGTACAGGGAAAATGAACAATAATCATTTCATGATGTGTTAGTCTTCCAAACACCTATACAATATGTTCATTACACATTTGATGGAAGTGTGTGTAATTGTTGGATGAAACCTTATAATAAAATCATTTAAGTATATTTTTTATAATTGTTTTTAATAAAATGTTCTAATAAGAATTTTTTTGTGTTTTTATAATGGAAATAAAATAAAATAACTTGACGAAGATTGTTACCACTTATTCGGGTAACTCCTTTTGGTTTCCACAAGAGGGATTCCATATATTTATTTCTGACCAAGGAGAGGATTATATGATGAGTGTAAGTGTTTTTAAAACTATTTTGATATATATTTATTTATACAAAGTGTCTTGAGAGGTGAATGAAGTTGTAGAATAGGAGGCCTTTTATAATGGAGAAGGAGTGGCACTCTTGTAAATTTAGGAAAAGTGAATACCACCCACATTTTTTTAATGGAGAGTGTCTACCATAATAGAAAAATTTACATCCAGAGGAGGATATTTTCTATATATGTCCATAAAATGGCTTTTGAAAAATATTCTTTGTCATTTGGTCTATTAAGATTAATGTTTATTCCCATGTTAAGGTTAATTGTTTCTTAATTGTTGTAATTATATATAATTACATTCACTAATATATTTGGTGAGAAATTAATTTTACCATATTTGGAATAAAACATTACGCTTATTAAAATATATTAAAACCATTTTTCCAAATTCTAATTAAATAATTAATAGAAACTAATTTAATTTTAATCTCGCAGTCGGGTCAACAATGCGGGTTTTTAAAGCAAAAACATCCAAAAGTATCCAATTTTTTATAGTCAATTTCTAAGAGAAATTGATTAAAATGACCCAAATTGGATTAATTAAAAAAATGAACCTAATTAATCTTTAAAAGTAACTTAATATTTATTTTTACCATATAAATAAATTATATGAAATAAATTTTGAACTAAAATTCAGTATTTCTTTAACTAGTCATTAAAAAATGAAACTGTACAGAAAAAAAAATTTAATCTAACTTAATTTTTACTTTTCAATTTAAAATATGAAGATTATTTTCACATATATCATCTATTAATGATCGAAAAATTTCATTAAAAATATTTCCTCCTTAATAGTTTGTAAAAATGCATTAATAAGAAATATAGTATTTTATGCATAAAATTGGGTTTGTTTTTATCTTAATACTATAGAATATATTTTATGAATATAAAAAAAATTATTTAATATATAATACATATATCACACTAATATCACTCACTAAATATAATCAATTTAATTTATTAGGGTAAAATAGATTTATGGGTATAATAATATTTTTTATTATATTCAATTAGTTTTCATATTCAGATATTTTTTTTATAACCAATACATTCATTTTAAATTTCTGTAAACTATATTTTTTCAAAATTTATTCAACCCTTTTCATAGCTACTAATTTATGAGCTAGGTTATATTAAATAATAAATCTTTATTTGGAATAACACGATTATGCGTATTATAAAATCCATCGAGGTAAGACATTGTTGTTTGTATCACAAGATAACATTGTTGTTATTTGTATATAATGTTTAAATATGTCTCTTATATAGTTAATTAATAAATATTATTTTCAAATAATTCAATCCAAACACTGTTCTTTAATATAAAATAAAATATTTTCAGTGCTTCATGAAATTAAAAATATCAAAAATATTAAATTAGTTCAAAATAATATTTCATAAAATATCTAGGTGTAACATTATACACCCCTTAAAATTTATTTCACCCTAAAAATTCATTTGGGATCTCATAAGTTTAATAAATTAATTTTTCATTCATATAAACCCATATCCTAAAAATGAATACTAAAACATCTCTTAAAATGGGAATTATGGAACTATAACAGTTACCCAAAGTTACATATAACTAGATTTCTTCATAAATGAACATAGGTTAGGAGTGGAGGTTAGACCTGGAATAAAAACCTAAATATTTATATAGAGTGATTTAGGACATCAATCAAAAACTAGTGAATAAATATATAAAAATTGAGGGCCTCAAAGTCAAATATCAATGGTGATTTAAAATGACATCATGTTAACAAAATTTAAGGTATTAGGAAAATATTTTTTTTATCATTTTTCTATCATTGAGTAATTATTATTTTGACTGATAATACAAAAAAATATAATTAATTGATATATTTCTATAAATATAATATTATTATTTAGTTATGATTTTATATATTTCTAATCCATCCACTACTTCATGAAATGCATGTCCAAAAATTAAATATGACCCCTTGAGTACTAGAATAAAACATTTAGACTATATTAAGGACCATAAATTAATAAAAGAATAACTATTTATCAATATCTATTCATTAAAATCTATATGGTTAATACATTAATCTCTAAATATTGAAATTATATATACTGGATTTTCATTAATATTTATTCATAAAAAAATTGAACATTAACCCTGACATCGTGTTGGCCAGTGGAAGGAATGAAACCCTTATTGAACTTCAGTCATGGATTCATGAACCATGGACTTTTTGTACTTTATAGGCTATCACCCAACATGAATGATTTCCTTTTCTAAAACCACAATAATATAATTTCCAAAATACTATGGACACCCTTGAAATATAGTTATCCAATAAATATAATTTTAACCATGGTTTTCAATATTATATAACTACATGCATACTTCCTCAAAAGTTTAATATAAAATTTTCTTGAGTGATTAACCTTATAACCCATTAATAATGATACTAAAAAATAGAAATAAGGTCATTAAAATAGATTAATATTGATCCCCTCATATATCACAACGTAACTCTTGGTTATTACATTCAAAACATGAGAATATACTCTTCATATAATCTCATGAAATAGGGTAATTTCCTAAATTACAATAAATAATATATGAAAACATGAATGTTTACTTATTCCAATGTATATTGGATATATTACTCAAATTTGAAAATACTGTAATCTTCATCAATGATATAATAAACCACCTACCAACAATTTATTACTTAGTTCTAAGGTAATTAGTACCATCCAATTTACTCATTCATTTCCCACATATCTTTATCTGAAAAATTATAAGAAAATAATGAACATATTAAGGTTTTCATTCACTTATTAAAAATTTTACCTTATCATTAAATCGCATTACCATTCCATTAGAAATATTCAACATGAAATTGTAAATACCGAGAAAGAAAACATAAATCGAACAATAATTATATATTTCATAATTTATAAAACATAATTTTCAAATCCATATAAATAAACAATTGATTATTCACCTTCATCCAGAATCCATAAGAAGGCTACACAATCCTTTTATTTAATACCTATTTTATTTATGTTTTCATATACAGCATCATAATCATTAAAAATATAACCATTACTCAAACAACCAGGATGATTATATTCTAGATATTTTCCCTTAGTAAGTAAATTTTCAGAATTAGCATTCATTCCACAATTAAATAATTTTACCATTGGGGATGTATTAGGGAGGCCAATGTTCTCACCCATTTCATTAAGAGAACTCTACATTTTTTCTTTGTAGTTGGTTGATTGGTGTCCTTCTTATAAATAGACAGAACACCTTTTTGTTCTACTAAGACATTGTCTTATGTGATTATTTCCCCATTATTAACACAAATGATACCAAATATTATCTCCCCAATGTTCTCCATTTAACCTAACCCTCAACACACTCTTTTTTATCTTCCGTGGTGACTCAGATAGTTTTTTATGGTACACATTGTTGATAATCTCCCATGAAAAATTATTAGGCTCGATCACAATATCCTTCACTCTTGTGATCACCCAATTTGACAACTCATCAATAGATTTTAAATCATATTAAACATTAATCTAGTTCCTTCTACCTCCCTCCATTGATTAAAACTTGGAATAATTGAGTAAGAAACTATTATGATAGTGAAGAATCACATATTCATGAAAACCCCTTAAAATATTTCTAAATTATGAATCAACTTTATATTATGAAACCATAGGTTTATCCTAGGTTATTCATATCCAACTTATATTTAAATAATTCCAGATGGTTCACGAAGTGTTTGTGAATTTCCAAATCATATCCCTATGAAGTGTCAAACTAGGTGTGAAAAAATGCTTGTTGTCGTGTACTAGGTTATGTTGAGTCTTCCTGACACCTCTTGTCAGAGTTTTTACTCCAAGGAACATCTATGATAGATCCACGTTCACTTATTATTGGATCGAATTATAAAAAATATAAACATGAGGGGGTGAATTGTGTCTTTTCAGAAATCATCATGAGATTGTGTTCTACTTTTTTACTTTTATCAGAGGAATAATGCAGCAGAAATATGAAGTGCAGAGACACACAATGTATAGTGGTTTAGGGAATAGAAATCCCCTAGTCCACTCCACCAACACACTACTATATAAGCTTGGGTACTTTCACTATTTGGTCTTCATTTCAACAGACCTTTCATCAACTGAGTACTGGCAGTTGAAAGCTTTACAAATTAAGGAAAAACAGAGCCTTCTGGTTCACTAACAGAACCTAAAAATCTTAGTATGAGAATCTGCTCACTCAAGAATAGAAAATAATGATTTTTGTATTTTGATAATACTTTCCAGATGTTCATCACAATAGTAATAGCAAGCAATTGACAGTAAATAGATCATCACATTCAGAAATAATGATCTTCTTATAAGTGGTGTTCTTAGTCGTTCCCATTGCAATAGATAAAGAAATTTAATTCACAATTTCAACATTACCAGATCCAAAGAAGATCGTCGATGTAGAACAAGTGAATATTCTATCATGTTCATTCTTCTTCAATAAAAAGAGCATTGACGCTTCTTTTGAATCAGCAGATCTGTATGTGTCGAGTAGTCTCTTTTTTTTCTTTTTCCACCATTTTTGAATGATAGATTGATCATCACTATCTGTTTCATAGAAAACACACACATATATAATAATGAAGAGCATATCCCCAACAAATTTAGATCCATAAAAGTCATTTTTTGATTCACGAAATTCAAACATTGGAATTTACAGAGTAGTCCTAACATCCCTGAATACTCGGTATAAAAAACTCATTTTAATTCAATCCTTAAATAATTGATAAAATGACTTTGAATCGATCAAGATCATACATTAAAAACAGCTTTAAATTCAGCTTGAAATATGCCTAATAATCAGTTTGCTGACCATTGAATAAAAATATCATTTTTTAAATTCTCTGATGCCAAACGTAAGGTTGATGACATGGCCTTCAATTATAGTGTTGAAAACATATGTTTGGTGAAAAACATACAGTTGTCCATCCATACTTTTCACTTCAACTTTCAAACTAATGTTAAAAGATCCATACTTTTACTTGATCCATACTTTTCCAAGAACATGTGGTTGTTCACAAAATTAAGGTTGATGAACCATACATTTGAGAAATAAATGCAACATTTAATAGTTATGTATAGTTCTCCATCCATACTTTGCAGATAACGTATGGTTTATTAACCATACTTTTCTCTTATCTCAAAAATTATACTCTCTTTTCATCTTTATGATATGTTTCTCCATGTAGGGTATGAACAGTGTTTCTAGAACATGCTAAAGCAGATCCTTAAAAACTAGGATATGAATAGTGTTTCCAGAACATGCTAAATACGACTACTTTAGTAATAAATTCTCGTGATTTCAAGAGTAAAATAAACTAATAAATTCATGCAAAATACATAACAAATAAAATCATTAGAAAATAATTAAGGATATTTGTGACCATCAAAATTATCATAAAGTGATAGAGTATTAATTTCAATAATCTCCCCCATTAAATAAGAATATTATGTATTGTTGAAAACAATAATTTCTCAACAATATCATTCTTTTTGATGATCACGAAACCCATAAAATAACTAAGGAAATTAACTTACAAAATTAATTACATATAGTTTTGAATTTTGAAAAGATAAATATAATATTAATTTCTCCCTTTAATTTATCCATTTTTTAATTTCTCCACCATTAAAATAAAATTAAAATAAATATAAAAATGTTGTGTTTATCTAAATTTCTCCCCCAATAAAATAAATTTAAAATAAATAATAAAAAGTTGGGTTTATCCAAATTTCTCCCCATTTTTGTGATACGCAAAAAGAATGGTATAGTATGGAATATAACACTGATTAATGTAGAACTGAACATAAGTAAATTCTATTATTATCTGTTTATAAATAATTTAATCTGGATTAATAGAATATCGAATGAAGAACAGTAATGCAAATAAATATAATGAAACCGATTTCCATTAAAAGTACAAAAATGATAAATATAGGAATCATGGTTTTGTCAGTGTTCAGGTATGGTTTATCTTCTCTAGACTGCAGACTTGATTTCTATTAACTCTTCCTTCAACCTTTTCATTAATCCATCACCGAGCTTAATAATAAGATCTCTGGGCTCTTGAGTCATATGAAAGTCTTCAATTAGATTGACTCTGAAAAACTCATGAAGTCTTTCTTCATTCTCCATAATCAAAGACAACTTCTCTATGAATTTATTTAAGACTGGGCTAATTCCTGGTTCAATGTATGTCAACTGATCAACCAAGAATTTCTAATTGTCTAACATAACAGATAAGGGAGCATTGGTGTGTTTAAGATCTTTCAACATGTCATTCACGTTGATCATTGTAGCTGTGATAGCTTGAATCCTTCAGATTAAATCAGTTGAAGTACCTAATCCACTAGTAGCACTATTCCCAACTGATGGTAATTGTGTCTCTATAAAAAAAATTTAGATCTGATATATCGGACTTCATAACCATTTCAGATTTCAATTTGACAATAGCATTCAGCATATCCTCCTTAAAAATTTCAACTTCTTGCCTTGAAACAGTACTCTCTTTAAGCTTTAGAAATTTCAACTGTTCTGATGCTAAGGCTCTTCTCAGAATATCATTCATAGATTGCAGTTGAGAGAAATTTCTGTACATCTCTTCAACATCTTTATTCCCTAAATCAGAGAGACCATGTGCTTGATTCTCATTCTCAGGTTCAGTGTGATGCAGTAATACTAAAGGTAGAGAATCTGCATCAGACTTGTCTTTCTCCTTTTCCTGAGTATTTTGGTCCACATATTTTTCCTCAGAGTCCTTTTTAGACTCTTCCACAGAAAAATCCTCTTGATGTACTTATTTTTGAGCATCAGAAAAATTCTCATCAAGAACATCAACAATTTGTTCTTCCAGTGGATTTTCTAAAATCATATCCTCTGGAGTTTCCTGAGGACTGGAGACTTCCTCACCAAGCTCTGCCTCCTTATCTAGTTGAAGTGTAAATTCAACATCAGATACAACCTATTGTTCTGATCTGTCAACTTCAATTATTTCAAGGTCATCGTCTTTAATAGCCACATTCTTTTCTTGAGATTGTTCAACAAACTTTTCTTTGACAAAACTATAAGAGAGTAAATCTCTTGTGGTCAATTTAGGGGAAGTATGTGCCGCAATCACAGTTCTTTTCCTCTGAGATTGAAGTCCATCATGACTTCTTTCTTCCTCAGTATCTTCTACTTTAAATCTAATCCTTCATACTACAGTGCTGACTCTCGATTCATCTTGTCCCTACTTGGTCTTAGCAGATTGAGCCTGAGCACTCTCAGATTCATTCTCAGCTCGTACTGGAAAAAGTTTTCCTTCTAGAGTGCTCCAGAAATAGCCAATATTTCTTAATGTTCTAGCATTAAACAAATTACAGTGATGACAACGCACTTTGACATCCACCAGTCTCACCATATCGGTCACGACCCATCCTCGGGTCTCGTGCCGTGACTACCCCAATCCCGTCTCCCATACGCCAAGGGTTGGCGACTAGCACCAAGGCGTAAATATTGACAAAAAGGGGAAGGTATTGCCTTTATAAAGTAAACAAACACCACAGAGTAAGAAAGTAGTAGAGAACAATACGTAAAACTGTGTACAATAGTAAGTGTGAAAAAGTATATGGGCCAGAATACAAACCCAAACTGAAAGTAACGTACAACTGGAAAGAAATTACAACAACAAAAAAGTAAAGTAGAAATGTTGATTCGTCCAATGGATGTCCCACATGAAGGGTGGGTACATATAGTCTCATCATCTCCACGGGTCCAGTCGTCCGCTCCGTGAACATCCCGCCCAGTGGTCCACCTATAGGTACCGACATTCACCACAAGCCTCAACCACAATCAGTGCTGTCTGTCGTCTGCATCCAACACCACGTAGTGCGGACATAGCCCATGTAGGGGTGAGTATACGCTACTCAGTGGGGACCCCGAGACCCCCGAAGTTCTCCCAGAATCCACAAAGGATAATCCACAAAGTAAAGATACAATCACGAAGTAACAACCAACACTACAAAGGTATATTCCCATACATATACTTAAGTCATCAATTCCAGTTAGGCTCCAACATCCGAGCCCAATATCGATCACATCCACACAGGATAGTACAACCTAATCCACACAGGAAATCACAACTCAATCCACATAGGAAAGAAAGTCAATCATATCGAAGATAGTGATTGAAAATCAAGAATCACCTCACACAGGTATATATCAAATGTTTAAAAATGAGATGATCAGATGTAGTTACTCATTCATCTAGTAGGGACCCACGTAGGATACTAGACCAGCTAAGATGTCAGACCCACGTAGGATACTAGTTTAGCTACTCTGTCGGACCCACATAGGATACTAAAACATAGGTCAATAATATCGGAAACACATTGGAAACAAGTACAGTATTCATCACCTTCGAACCCACGGAGGATTCCAGTACAGTTTTCGTCATTGTCGAACCAACGGAGGATTCCAGTACGAAAGTCTTTACCGTCGAACCCACGGAGGATTCCAGTACGATTGTCTTCATCGTCGAACCCACTGAGGATTCCAGTATAAAATTCATCGCCATCGAACCCATGGAGGATTCAAATACGATTGTAATCGTCGTCGAACCCACGAAGTATTCCAGTACGAAAGTCTTCACCTTCGAACCCATGGAGGATTCCAATACGGTTGTCATCGTCTTCGTAGCTAGCTATAGGGTTCCCGCACAAAGCATGCTCATTTCTGGGAGTTTCCGCTTCACGATCCAAGGGTTCGATACATAAACCGACACATAGTCTAGAGTTGATGTATCCCAAAGTTCCGCCTTGTCGATTGGAACTCAACGTGACAGACGGTGCTTCAATCGGACGCCCGGTCTGAGAGTTGAAGGCTTTTTTGTTCCAGGGGCCCGGTTGGTTTTTAAGTAAAATACAACCTGACCATACTCCAACTACATCCAAACCTCAACCGTAGTAATCCAAGAGGTTCGTCTCACTGGGAGGAATCCAAAAAAGTTTACGGCATGTCAATCAGATGTTCGAAGCTCAAGTTATAAGTGTTTCCGCTATGAGGGCCCGGTTGGTTTTGTGTTCGAACAAACCCAACTGTAACCAATGTTCTTCGAATCCTTGAGTGTAGTATACTGAAATTACCATCTCGATACAAGGATCACATCGCAACTGATGGTGTGTCGATCAGTGGTCTGTAGCCCATGTTACGGGTGTTTAAACGAAACTATCCGTTTTTAGGGGGTTTTGGGCCCGGACCGTCCCGACCCAAGACCCCCTGGGACAGCCCGAACTGGGTTGACCCGACCCGGGTCTGGGTTCCTACCCACTAGGGCACGGCCCGGCCCGGCTAGCGCGACTCGGCCCAGCCGGTGCGGTCCTGCCCAGCCGGCGTGGGCTGGCAGGCCCGGCGCGTGCGGCCTGGCCCGGTGCGGCCGGTCCGGCCTGGGGCGGCTCCGTGCTGGCCGAGCGGGGCAGCTCGGTGCTGGCCGAGCGGGGCGGCTCGGCGCTATTCAAGAGAACGTGGAAGGGGGGTGGCGCTGTAACCCCCCCCCCCCCCCCACGGTCATCCAGCGAACCGGCGCGGCTTTAATGTCGTGCCGCTCCCCCAAAATCTTGAACGACAAAGTCGTTCAGGTCTGCCACTGCTCAACCGCTACCGGTCTCCGGCGCCGCCGCACAGGAGGGCACACTGCTGCAACTTTTTGTGGACCACTGGATGTCCACCGGTGGTCTGTTTCACCCATCGTCTGCGCCTAGAGTCCTTATGGTACCCGAAGATCACTACGGAGTCTTCATATCTCCTCTACAGCCCGATATGTCAGCGCCCGTCGATCCGCACATCAATACACAAACTGTGGAGGGTTTTCGGTCTGTGTTTGTTCGGCCCACTCCCTCCGAGTTAGGTGTTCTCAAATGGAAGTCATTAAAACACATTCTTTTAGTATCGACGAGGATATAATTTATTCAATGGTAAATTATACTAACTTCATACCATTAAATGCTTTAGCATGTGAGATTAAATCACTCGAAGAGTATTAAACAAAATAACCTTATTTTTTTCCCGCAATCAAAATTTCACTACCCGCAAACATATTATTTCACGAATCAACGTAATATTATGTTGATCTACGCTTCTTTATTTTGAAGGAAAAATAAACATGGGTTTATTATTATTCACAAACTAATCCCCTACCTTGAAAAAGTGGTCGAACGAAGATCGTCATGGGAAGAAGACGTCACAGAAGATGGCATCACAGAACGAGGCTCCGTAAGCATTGTCGGTGTTCTCCAGATGAAGGATGTGGCACATCATCGATCTACGAAGAAGGCGTCTTTCACCGGATGCGGAGAGGAGAGGAGACGACACGGCGATTCCCTTACGGTGACGGAGTTCTTCGCATTCTTCAACAAGGAAGAACGTTTTTCAAGACTAGAGAGTTCTCTCCTTGTTTCCGCACAATGAATCAACCCCCAATTGGAATATGACGTTGTATTATTTTATTAACACACACATTCCAACATTAAATTTAAATTCAAAAGATTTCATTCAATTAATTAAATTAATTTATGAGCCTTTAACAGCCCAATTAATTGTGACAGTTGAATTGTCATTTAAAAGGGGTGCATGTGTGTTACACAATTAAATGCACGAGGGAGGTTTTAAAGGATTTGAAGGGGTGGGGTTCGTGTGGGCCCCACTTCACTAATATCCCTCAATTGGAGTTAGGATGTAGTGGGCCCCACTCCAATATCCATGAATATGTTAAGACTACTTAGAATAGAAACTAAAAATTGTAGCACAAATTTTTATTTCATTATTTAGTTAACACATTTATTTAATAACCTCACCCGAGAAAACGCAACTCTAGATAAGGTGTTCCTAAGTAATTACCGGCACTATGGTTTCATCGGTGCCCTTGGATTTCGATTCCGAGCACCAGTTCAAAAGTTAAGAAAAATCACTCGTTCGTTCACAGAACATACCCGAGCTAAAATTCAGAAATTGATTCTGGGCACACTGGGCCTCGAAATCAGGTGCCATCAGAAACTCCATACTCGTAAAATCCCAAATAAAATTAAGAAAAAATTTCCCTTGAATTTACGGGTCTTTACATTACTCCCACCTCACGGCTTTACATCCCCGTAATGATACATCACTAACTAGGGGAACAAATGAGGGTACTGAGCACGCATCTAAGCCTCCCGCTCCCAAGTGCTATCCTGGAGGTTCCTGTGCTGCCATATGATGCGCAGTAGAGGAATCGACCGCCCATGTAAGAACCTCTCTTGTCGATCCTCGATCTCCAACAGGACCTCCACAAAAGTCGCCCCATCATCAAAGTCTAACTCCCCATGATTAATGATATGCGTCGGGTCCTGCACGTATCTCCTCAGCTGACATACGTGGAAGACGTCGTGCACCCGGTGTAACTGAGGTGGTAGAGCCAGGTGGTATGCCACCTCGCCTATCCTGTTGAGAACCTAGAAGGGTCCGTTGAAGCGCAATGATAACTGGCCACCTCGGCCAAATCTCCGTAATCCATGTCAAGGTGAGACCCTTAAGAAAACATGGTCACCATCCTCGAACACTAGTGGTCTCCACCTCCTGTCGGTGTAAGACTAATGTAATCTATAAGTTGTCCTCATTAGCTCTTGGATGAATTGTACCTTCTCTGGTCCAACAAGATCTGCTTAGATTTCTTCTTTTCTGATAAAAGAAATTCATTCTCATCCCCTAGATTAACCATGTTCTTTGCCTAATATAGTCAATCCCGACATGGATGATACTAATACATACCAAGGATGACGTTGTAAGGCCTCGATGCTACTACCAAGAGATACAACCATTACCCTCGCCTCCAAGGGTTGAGTCACACTGTCGGCATCAGTGTATGGTCACTGGTTCTCCTCCAGTAGTTATCTCAAAAGTGAGGGTCAAGTCAACAGTTTTAAATCGAAACCTCTTAGTATCAACTACATAAAAAGGACAGGGAACAAAATGTCAAAAGAAAAAGTGTCTTTTATTACTGCAGCCCAGTGTACCAAGACACAAAGCGACAACAAAGATAGTAGCATCATGAACAAAAGTCACCATGTCTGGAGCTAGTCTCGGTCCTGTCCATCAGCTCCCAGAGATCCATGGTCGTAAGCCTCAGCTTCCTGAAGCTGAGCTCTCCCTTGTCCATCAGCTCCCAGAGCTCCATGGTTGTATGCCTCAACTGCCTGAAGCTGAGCTCTCCCCTGTCCACCCATTCCCTGCAGTCAGGGTAGCCGTCCTGGTAGTGGTGGTGGTGGTAAGGCCTCAAAGTGTTTCCCAGCACCTGCTGCTAGGCCAGCTCCTCTACCTCGTCCGCCTGCTCCCTTCGGACCTCCACGGTCAAACCTCTACCTTGTAGGTCCCTCTATTACATCCTCCTCATCTGCAGGATGAGTTGGGCAGTCTCGAGCCATGTGACCCTACCCACCGCTTGCGTAGCACTACCTGCTCCTCGTGTAACTGGCTCCTCTTTGTGTGCCCCACACAACCGAATCTACATCCTGAGATTGCCCATTTTATGTTCTGGCCCGCTTGGACCTCTACATCACCAATCTACTACTAGCTCCAGAAGACTCAGCTATGGGTCGTCCTGCAGAGGGTCATGCCACTGGTGACTGCTCGGTGAGAAAAATATCCACTAGAAGGGCTCTCTTCAACACCCCTACCTGCATCGGAATGTTGAGGGAGATCATCAAATCCCTGATCTCATTCCTCAGTCCCTGATCAAAGGTCGAGGCCCTGAAGAACGGGTCTCGTGCCATATTTGTGGACTAGCACGAGAGATCAGTAAACCTCACTGAGTACTGGGCCATGGTCATGCTGCCATGTCATAGTAGTAGTAACATTTGAATGTGCACCGCATGGAGGGAGGATGGGACGAACTCCGAGCGGAAGAGGCTCTCAAAGTCCATCCAATGGAGTGATGCCTCGTTGTGCACCTGGAGCATCTGGATCCACCATCTTCCTACTGCCGCATGCAGGAGAGTCGCTGCAAGGATCACCATGAGGTCAGATGGTGTCCCCACTATCCTGAAAACTCGAACGATATCCTCCAGCCAATCCTCGGCTGCTTGAGGGTTCGTCTCACCATGGAACTTGGGCGGTCTCTAGAGCTGAAACACGTGCAGTGCACTAACGCGACGTTCACTCTCAGCGGTTGGGGCTGGTGGAATCGGTGGCTTGACGGGTAGAGGTAGCATCGGTGCCTCCACTGAAAAAGGGCCATGCACCGAGGCCTCATCGCTTGGTGGGCTATCGTCTCGCACATAGCTCGTAACACTAGTTGGCTACCATCGTGGGGACATCCCGAAAGGAAACAGGTGTGCCCCGGTCAAAATAGTATACCCGGTGAGATGACACAAATAATTCACAAAGAAATCTTTTGAAACACGAATTCAATCAATGTTTTCATGTATTGAGCCGGAAATTAGAAGTCAGCATCCTGGTGTACAGATACGTCGGCGGCCGCACCAACACTGGACTCCCTGGACTGATAACCACACTCAATACCCTTAACACTATTGCTTCACATAGAAGAAAGATCAGAGTCCTGAGTTCGGCGGTAGAACCGAACTCCTCTGATACCAATTTTTCATGACCCGTCCTCCCAAGCCCTCCACCCATAGGCCAGGGGATGGCGACTAGCACCAAGGTTTAAATCCCAAGAAAAAGGGGAAGGAATTGCCTTTATAAAGTAATCAAACACCACAGAGTAAGCAAGTAGAAGTAAACACTAAGTAAAACTGGGTACAATAGTATGTCCGGAAAAGTAAGTGGGACAGAATACAAACCCAAACTGAAAGTAAAGTACAACTGGAAAAAAAAGTACAACAACTGAAAATTAATGTAGAATCGTTGAGCCATCCACTGGAAATCCCACATGAAGGGTGGGTACAGATTTTCCCCTCAGCTCCACGGGTCTATCCATCCGCTCCATGTACGTCCCGCCTAGTGGTCCACATCCAGACACTGACATGATCCACAAGACTCAACCACGATCAGCGTTGTCCGTCGTCTGCATCCAACACAACGTAGTGCGGACATAGCCCGTGCAGGGGTGAGTATGTGCTACACAGTAGGGACCCCGAGACCCCCGAAGGTCTCCCAGAATCCACAAAGGAAAGATACAATCATGAAGTAACAACCAACACTACATAGGTATATTCCCATATATATAACTAAGTCATCAATTCCAGTTCGGCTCCAATATCCGAGCCCATGATCGATCACGTCCAAACAGGATAGTACAACCCAATCTACATAGAAACGCACAACTCAATCCACATAGTAAAGCAAGTCAATAATATCAGAGATAAAGATTGAAAATCAAGACTCAGATCACACAGGTATACATCAATTATAAAGAAAATGAGATGATCATATGTAGTTACTGTTTCATCTAGATGGGACCCACATAGGATACTAGACTAGCTAAGCTGTCGGACTCAAGTAGGATACTAGTTCAGCTACTCTGTCGGACCCACATAGGATACTACAAAAGAGGTCAATACTGTCCGAACCACGTAGGATAGAAGTATAGTAGTCATCACCGTCTAACCCACGGAGGATTCCGGTATAGCTGTCTTTGTCATCGAACCATGGAGGATTCCAGTACGAAAGTCTTCACCGTCGAACCCATAAGGGATTCTAGTACGGTTTTTCTCATCATCGAACCCTTGGAGGATTCCAATACGAAAGTCTTCACCATCGAACCCATGGAGGATTCCAATACGGTTGAAATCATTGTTGATCCCATGGAGGATTACAGTACGAAAGTATTCACCGTCGAACCCATAGAGGATTCCAATATGGTTGTCATCGTCATCGCAGCTAGCTCTAGGGTTCCCGCACATAGCATGCTCATTTCCTAGAGGGTCCGCTCCATGAGCCAAGGGGTCGATAAATCAACTGACACATAGTCTGGAGTTGATGTATTCCATAGTTCTGCTTCATCGATAACAACTCAACGTGACAGAAAGTGCGTCAATCGGACTCCAGGTCTGAGAGTTAAAGGCTTTTTCATTCCAGGGCCCCGGTTGGTTTCTAAGTCAAAACCAACCCGACCGTAATCCAACTGCATCCAAACCCCAATCGGTGTAATCCAAGAGGTTCGTCTCACTGAGAGTAATCCAAAAAAGTTGATGGCATGTCAATCAGACCTTCGGAGCTCAAGTTATAAGTGTTTCTGCTCCACGGGCCTGGTTGGTATTGTGTTCGAACCAACCCGGCCATACAAAAAGTTATTCGAAACCTTAAGTGTAGTATATAGAAATGACCAACTCGATCCAAGGATTGCATCGCATCTGACAGTGCGTCGATCAGAGGTCCATATCCCATGTTATGGGTGTTTTAGCGAACCTGTCCATTTTTAGGGGGTTTTTGGGCCCGGACCGTCCCGGCCCAGACCCCCTGGGGCAGCCTGAACAGGGTCGAACCTACCCGGGTCTGGGTCCAGTCCACTAGGGCGCAGCTCGGCCCGGTGCAGGCAGCTCGGCTCGGTGCGGCCTGTCCATCCTGGGAGGCACGGCGGTGGCCGAGTGGGGCGGCTCAACGCTGGCCGAGCAGACACGGAAGGGGGGTGGCGCTGTCCCCCCGGTGGTCCAGCGAACTGGCGCGACTTTAATGTCGTGCCGCTCCCCAAAAATAGGGAACAGAAAAGTCATTCCGGTCCACCGAGGCGGTCTTCTCCAGTGGTGCGCCACCGCCACGTCGAGTTGACGCACCACTGCCACTTTCCGTGGACCACCAGACATGCACCGGTGGTCCGTTTCACCCACCGTGTGCGCCTGGAGTCCTTACGGGACACAAACTTCCCTATGGAGTCTTCAAATCTCCTCTACGGCCCGATCTGTCATCGCCCGTCGATCCTCAGATCAATCTACTTGTTCGGCCCGCTCCCTCCACGTTAGGTGTTCTCGAATGGTAGTCATTAAAACACATGCTTTAAGTATCGATGAGGATATAATTTATTCAAGTGTAAATTAGACTAACATCATACCATTAAATTCTTGAGCATGTTAGATTAAATCACTCGAAGAGTATCAAACAAAATCCCCTTACGTTTTTCCCGCAATCAAAATTTCCCAACCCGCAAAAATATTCTATCACGAATCAACATAATATTATGTTGATCCGTGCTCTTTGATTAAGAAGTAAAAAAAACATCGGTTTATTATTATTCAAAAAATAATCCCCTACCTTGAAGAGGTCATTGAACGAGCATCGTTGCGGGAAGAAGACGTCACGGAAGACGGCGTCGTGGAACGAGGCTCTGTAAGCGTCATCGATGTTCACCCGATGAAGGATACAGCGCGTCTTCATTCTCCAAAGAAGGCGTCTCTCCCTGGCTGCAAAGATAAGAGGATAAGGCACGGTGATTCCCTTACGGTGACGGAGTTCTTCACATTCTTCAACGAGGAAGAATGTTTTTCAAGACTTGAGAGTTCTCCCCTTGTTTCCGCACAATGAATCAACCCCCAATTAGAATATGACTTTGTCTAATTTTATTAATACACACATGCAAACATTATAATGAAATTCAAAATATTTCATTAAATTAATTAAATTAATTGAAGATCCTTTAACAGTCCAATTAATTGCGAGAGTTGACTTGTCATTTAAAAGGGGTGCGGGTGTGTTACACAATTAAATGCACGAGGGAGGTGTTAAAGGGTTTTGAAGGGGTGGGGCTCATGTGGGACCCACTTCACTAATATCCTACCAATTAGAGTTATGATGTAGTAAGCCCCACTCCAACATCCATGCATAGGTTAAGACTACTTAGAATAGAAAATAAAAATTTTAGCACACATTTTTATTTCATTCTTTAGTTAACCCATTTATTTAATAACCCCAGCCGAGCAAACACAACTCCAAAAAAGGTGTTCCTAAGCAATTACTGGCGCTTCTGTTTCATCGGTACCCTAGGATTTTGATTCCGAGAATCGATTCAAAAGTTAAGAAACCCTGCTCGATCATTCATTGAATGTACCCGAGCAAAACTTCGGAAATTGATTCCAGGCACACCGGGACTTGGAATCAGGTTCCATCATAAACTGCATACTCTTAAAATCACAAAGAAAATTAAGAAAAAATTTCCCTTTAAATTTACAGGCCTTTACAATATCCTTCTTAAAAATAGTTTGGAGATGAATCGTCCAAAAGGGTAAATGTTCATTCGAGCATCACTTTGACAACAATATCATAGGTATCTCACCATATACCTAGGAAAATTGAGTTTAATATCACTAAGAAAAAGATATGTTATATACATATCAAGATATAATATCTTTTCCATCTCATACATCCTTGGTGCAATCCTTGTTTGCACAAATTTTACCAAAATTTTCTGATCTGGCTACAGATCCTTTACAAACATCATCCTTACACATGTAGTACCAAAAAAGACATTATGTCCTCTAATTTATTCCCAGAATCTCCAATATTTTTCAAATAAAAATGAAGAACTTTCTCATGAGGGTAGTTCAAAATCTGACCAATTTCAACTGAAGAGATCGAAAAATCTCTATCCTCTATCTTAGCCAGCATAGTGTCCTCATTATATCCCAGACTAAATTGTACAGACTTGAAGAAATGCCGAACCTCTAACTTGTAACGCCCCGACCCCATTTACCCAGAGTCAGTGCTTTATTGCGTAACATTGGAATGATAAAAAATGATCAAGTCTCGAAATACAGATTAGTTTAGTAGCCTTGGAAACACTAGATACATTCATAAATGTTACATTATATCATAAAGTGAAAATCTAAAATAACATAGTCTCCATTTTCCACACTTATATCCCCTTCAGACTATCCCTGCTGGTCATTCCTAAAATACTTCTTCACATTCTGGAAAAATTAAAACATTGAACGGGGTGAGCTCGGATGCTCAGTAAGGATAATAATATAGCGAAAGCTTTCATAAATAATAATTAACATTTAAGGCAATGTTTATCTAAAAAAATCCTTTTAAACTTTAAGTTCAGCATAATATGGCAAAAATAAAATGAAATAATTCCATTTACTTATTCACATGGATATTCTACTAGTTGAATAATCACATGAAATATTAATAAACACTTTCATAATGATGGAATGCATAATTACAGACTATCATAACCACATATCCAAGGCCTCGTGCCAAGACTACAAATAAGATTTTGTCAAGGCCTCGTGCCAAGACACTAGTTTGTCTCATGAGACCTAAGGATGCATCGAGGAGCTATAGCGGGCTCCACCAGTCACTTATTAAGTCCAATGCATTCCTCATATGAATAGGTTTAAACATATCATAATCCATTTCATAATTGTATCACATAAAACATGCATAAAGGAAACATAACATTTCAACATTTCAATCACAAGATATCAATAAAAAAAATTGATGTAATAAAAAACACTTTCAAACCATTTTCAATACCAAAATGAAAAGAAAATGTAATACTTGGTATCTATTTTTCATTTAAAAAAAGTTACGGCTTGTAGAGGAAGCTGAAACTCAAATAATGGTCACGTCGGTGGAGAAGTCATTGTCACCGCATACACAAGACAAAAAATCCCTTTTGTCATTTAGTAAAATTCTTCGTATAAAAATATTCCTTCTTGAATAAAAGTAAAAGTCAAAGGGTTTTACACACCATATAAAGGAAAGTTGTGTATAAAAGAGAACATGCCTCAATGAAAGGAGATTGAGACGAAGTCCCTTACAAATATCATTTTTAAAATAAAATAGATCTATTATGTGTATTCAATATATGTACAAATAAATAAAGTATAAATACAAGATAGGACATAATAATATCATGACATAATTTGAAAGTAGGAGATTAACCCAAAGAATTGAAAATGGGTTAAGAAGTTCCCTTACCTCGTGTCCGACTTGACTCGATCGTTCTTTAACCTCCTGAATAATAAACTAGAGTTAATTTATAATTGCTTAAGAATCTTTTTAAAGTTTATTATTCCTTTTATACCACATAATACCATGTTATGAAAATTATGTAATTATTAATGTTAATAACAGTCGTTTTATCGATCTTTGGTACTTGAGTCAAAAATAAACTTCTTAAAATTACAAGTTGTTCATGTGGTAAAATATCCATTATATCCATAATTATATTAATTACTTAGATATCGTATACATCATATATATCCATTATATACATTCATTTATAATATTACATAACATTTAGAGGTAAGAAATGAAATGCACCGTTCATGGACACGGTAAGCCTTACGTACGCAAGAACGCTACTTTCATTTATATTTCGTATTTAATGGAATGAAGTTATAATTATATAAAGGTATAATATAATTCCAGTATAATATAATGTATAATACCATTTACTCCATCCTTTATACATCCCACATATGGCATTAACGATTCAAATCACTTTGAGGGGGCGGTAGTCTGAACTTCCTAAAATGAAAATATCACGTTTACCCATAATGGAAACCATAAAGGTATTCCATAAATGAAAAATACCGAAGCTTAAGGAAAACATAAAAATATTATATATCATATATAAATATAGTTACATCTTAATGGCCACCTCTGAAGGTGTTATATGAGTGTTGAACAATCATTGTTTCGTGAGGCAGAAATTCTCCATCCACAGAAACAGTATGTTATTTAACCATTAGATGTAGGTGTGTGTAAGTTTAGATCTAATCCTTATTTTAAAAACATACTAGTATATTGAGGATACTGGTATTGTTACAAAAGAAATTAATAAAAATAGTTTAGGGGGCTGGAGAAGCAAAATAAAACAAAATAACATAAGAGAAGACATTACCTTAAAATCGGGTAACTCATTTTTGATTTGAGCCAAAGGCTTCCTTGGGAAGAATTATGCCCAAAGTGAGACATCTAAGAGTAAGATAGGGATGTTGAGAGAGTATTTTGGCAGATTTTTTCCGATCCAAAAGGATTTGAAGGTGTGAATAAGGTGGTAGTGGTGGGGGCCTTTTATAAGAGGAGAGGAGGGGCACTCTTGGAAAGTCATGAAATGTTACTTTATTATATAATGAGTTTCGGATTTTAAAGGTCCCACAATTATATATTTCGAGGATAAGGAGATAAGGGTTCTAAATATAGTCAACCAATAGTTTTTTTACAATTGTAAGTCTTAGATTTTACATAATCTTTTTATTTTATTTAAATCATTAATTAATGAGGTAATCACTGCATCTCATGGTGTCATAAAATATTTAATTTATTAAATGTCTAAAAATTATAAAAAAAATATATCATGATTTAGTAAATATTTATATCTCTCCAATGAATATATATAGTCAAAAATATGACTTGTATAACGTCATTTAAAAATTGTTTTAGTAAAACAACTCATTTTTGTGACATTATTATTTTAACATTAAAAAAAGTTTTTAATGTTATTTTCCTACCAATGTGGCTCCATGGGGTCCCAAAGATGACTCATGGATTTTATTGGTCGGCCATGACTCATCCAATAGTGTTAGGACATCTTTAAATGTATTTTCATATTTTTATAATATCGTTTTTACCTTAAAATTCACTAATTGCTTTTAATCGCGATTAATTAAACTTAAAAGGTACTATTCACCAAAAAATTATTTAAATCCCATTGTACCACATTTTACTTCCTAATGACAATCATGTATGTCGGATTTTTGAAAATCTAATCATAGAAGTGGTAATGTTTCATTTAAATGAAAAATTAGTTTTTTAACTACCACTTATGGTTTCACTATTCATCAAAAATTGAAGTTTTTCAGAACAATGCCAAAATTTCACAGTAATCTATAATTGATATTCCGAATTAAAAAATGATGTCTATTTTAAGAAATTACAAACATATAAGTTGCATTAATTAATTTTATAATTAATTCCCACTGTCATAACAAATAGCATGTTTCTAAAAAACAATATATATCAAAAGATTGACAATTGTTCATGTCCAATTTCAATGTTAAATTAATTCTAATGACCGCCATTTAATAAATGGTAAAAATATATTCTAATTATAATTTAAAACCACTAAATAGTATAATTTATCAATATAAATTATTTTGATTAAAAAAGTTGTTTTAAGTATTTTTCACTATTCATAAAAAATTGGAAGTTCTCAAAAAATTACAAAAATTCAACATAGGATAATTTCTATATTTCAAATACAATAATGAAGTACATTTTGAAATATAAAATTTATATAATTTTAGAAAGTGGGTATTACTATTCATAACGGCTACTTTGATTAGTCGTG
Source organism: Viscum album (assembly GCA_963277665.1). Taxonomy (NCBI): domain Eukaryota; kingdom Viridiplantae; phylum Streptophyta; class Magnoliopsida; order Santalales; family Viscaceae; genus Viscum; species Viscum album. Next base: position 444,459,124 of record OY728157.1, on the reverse strand, counting down.
CTGTGTTAGAACCTCGAACTTGCGTACAATGCAAGTTATTGCATTATTGAAAGAGAAGCGTATCGTGGATGCTCAGGGTGTTACATTCTCCCCTCCTTCAATAAATTGAATCCTCGCAATTTGAAAATATTCATTGAAAATAAAAGGTTGAAAATAGAAAATACCTTTGTGGAAAACCCACATTAGAAATAAGGTTAATAAAAATATTACATTAAAAGAATGAAAGAGAAGTACAAAGGTCACCCAAGATATCTCATACCAAGAATCTATGAAAATATTGATATGGAGGAAAAACAAACCATCATGGTCTGATAGAGAGTTGTAGAAAACAGTATTAGAGAAAGTTAACATCAAGAAAATTACCAAATTGTGATTGGTTAAACGGTCATTGAATCCCCAGTTGGAAAAGTTAACTAACAATGTTTTTTTTAAGTTACGTTTCATAAAGTTGAGGAATTTATTTAAGAGATTTACTAATAATGTAAGGAAATATACTAACTTTTCATGTAGACATTCATTCTTTAATTATTTTTTTACCACCAACCCATCTTTCACTTCAAATGGTAACAGAACTCAAAAATATCCTATTTATCCTAATTGTATAAGGATACAAATATTACCACATACCATTTAGATTATGAAAACTTTTTTTGTAATAACCAGGGACTTCCTGTAGGCTAGTGGTAGGTAATAAAGGCCTGTCGCACTATAGTTGTGGGTTCGATTCATGCATCTTTGTCTGACGCCGACGGGTTATCCCCCGACCTATAGGTTTGTCCTTTTCCTAAAACTATAGTATTATAACACTCTAAAAATAATATTCAGAAATTTTTTAACCTTAAAACAATACTAATCGAAGGTTCAACTTAATCTATTCCAACCTTTATAGTTATCCAAAATACTTCCCTCCAACCCACTGTCTAAATTTTATAAGAGAGGTAAATATAATGAAGATCCTTTTTTTCCACGTAACAACATGTGAAAACCTTCATCGTGTATTCTTTTAAAAAACACTGCAACATCCTAAATTACCCATAAATTATTATTTATTATATTCATGATCCCTTATTCCTTATATAAAACTAGATATACTACTTCTATCCAAAAATTTATACAAATCATTATTTAGTTTCAAGGAAGTTAAGAATATCCAATATAATTTATCCAAATCAATCATGTATTATTCTAAAAATCACTCCTCCTCTCGGTATCAGAACCATATTATGGTTTATCTTCTTCACTCACCCATATATTTTCCAAAAATTTACCCTGTTGTGGAGTCACATTTCTTGGTTCCACACAATCTCAAGTCCTTGATGAAATAGTACTCCCTGTACAATCCTTATATACTCCATAATTATTATAACCAGTACATCTTTTTATACAACACTCAAATGACAAAATTCAATAATAACAACATAAGAACTCTAATCATTTCTCCTCATTTGTGGTAGTATCATAACTTGATTATTATCCAATAACATCATTTAGGGAATACTCTGATGATTTGGACATTGGTTTGTGTAGTGTCCCCACTCCTTGCAGATGAAGCATTTTACATTTTGAAAAACCTTTTATTTTACCCTTGCAGCCACGCACTTGGTGTCCTTTTTCTCCACACTTATATCAAAATCTCATTCCCTTCAGGAAATTTCCAAGGGGTTTCTTCCCACAGTTATCACATATTTGAAAATTCCTTCTTTTTTCCCTCATCCCTTTATCCATCATTATCTCTTTCCATCCTTTTCTTCTCTTTCTTCCCCTTCAAAAGCCATAAGACTTAGAGAATTATTTACTTATCTTATTAAACACATGATACTATTTCTTCATATGTTGAGAACACAAAGGAGACTATTTCCCTTATAAATGTTGGATTAATACCGTGAATTACATGATCCTTCTTACCCTCATTGGATCATACGTATTGATGGAGTTTCACATTCCTTCTATTGGGCACCATTTCTATACAATGGCATAAATTAGGTTAGTTTATGAATTGCAATGAATAATTCCAAACATGTAAAATAATTAATGTAAATTGAACGGTTTATGGATATAATCCATAATAAAAAAAAATTCTTTGGGGAAGTATATACTCATAAACCCTTCATAATGATTTATAAAAAGAATGAGAATTATCCTAAGAATAACCCCAGGGAGTGTCGTAACCAAGAGTGCAGCAAGGCCCGTTGTCATGCACCAGTTCTCATTCGAGTCTAGCTCAAAGCGGTGTTTTTGGGTTTTACCCCTAGGAACATCTGTGCCAGAGCCGCCTCTACCTGCTCATATCCAGACAGGGATGTATTTCTCGGAAAACTCAAAAAATCTCTATAATACCAAAATTCTAGGAAGTTCTTCTATACTAATCCTCAAAGTCTATCTTAGGTCAATGATCTCTAATCAGATTTTATCTAAATCTAGATTCCAAGGTTATTACTAAACCTCCCTCTAATAACAACTATAATGCCCCGACCCCAGTTACTGAGAGTCGGTGCATTATTGTGTAACATTTGCATGATCACAAAAGATCAAGTCTCAAAAGACATATTAGTTTTGTAGCCTTGGAAACACTAGATACATTCATAAATGTTACATTATATCATAAAGTGAAAAACTAAAATAACATAGTCTCCATTTTCCACACTCATATCCCATTCAGACTATCCCTGTAGGTCATTCCTAAAATAATTCTTCACATCCTAGAAAAAATAAAACATTGAAAGGGGTGAGCTCAGATGCTCAGTATGGATAACAATATAGTGGAAGCTTTCATAAATAAACATTAACATTTAAGGAAATGTATAACTAAAAAAAATCTTTTTAAACTTGAACTTCAGCATAATATAGAAAAAATAAAATGAAATAATGTCATTTACTTATTCACATGGATATTCTACTAGTCGAATAATCACATGAAATATCAATAACCACTTTCATAATTATGGAATGCATAATGACAGACTATCATAACCACGTAGCCAAGGCCTCGTGCCAAGACTACAAATAAGATTTTGTCCAGGCCTCGTGCCAAGACACTAGTTTGTCTCATGAGACCTACCGATGCATCGAGGAGCGATAGCGGGCTCCACCCATCACTTATTAAATCCAATGCATTCCTCATATGAATAGGTTTAAACATATCATAAACCGTTGGATAATCATATCACATAAAACATGCATAAGGAAACATAACATTTGCACATTTCAATCACAAGATATCAATAAAACACATTGATGTAATAAAAACACTTTCAAAACCATTTTCAATACAAAAAAAATAAAATTAATACTTGGTATCTATTTTTCATTTAAACAAATTTATGGCTTGTAGAGGAAGCCGAAACTCAAATAATGGTCACGGTGGCAGAGAAGTCATTATCGCCGCATACGCAAGACAAAATATTCTTTTTGTTGTTTAGTAAAAATGCTTCTTATAAAAATATTCCTTTTTGAATAAAAGTAAAATTCATTGGGTTTTACACCCCGTATAAAGCAAAGTTGTGTATAAAACAAAATATGTCTCAATGAAAGGAGATTGAGACGAAGTCACTTACAAATATCAATTTTTAAATAAAATAGATATATTATGTGTATTAAATATATGTACACAAAAAGAAAGTATAAATACAAGATAGGACATAATAATATCATGACATAATTTGAAAGTAGGAGATTAACCCAAAGAATAGAAATTGGGTTAAGAAGTTCCCTTACCTCGTGTCCGACTTGACTCGACCGTTATTTAACCTCCGGAATAATAAACTAGAGTTAATTTATAATTTCTTAAGAACCTTATTCAAGTTTATTATTCCTTTTATATCACTTATTAACATGTTATGAACATTATGTAATTATTTATGTTAATAACGGTCGTTTTGTCGATCTTTGGTACTTGAGTCAAAAATAAACTTCTTAAAATTACAAGTTGTTCATGTGGTAAAATATCCATTATATCCATAATTATATTCATGATGTAGATATCATATACATAATATATATTCAGTATATACATTCATTTATAATATTACATAACATTTAGAGGTAAGAAATGAAATGCACCGTTCATGGAGATGGTAAGCCGTACGTACGCATGAACGCTACTTTCATTTATATTTCGTATTTAATGGAATTAATTTATAATTATATAAAGTTATAATATAATTATAGTATAATATAATGTATAATACCATTTAATCCATCCTTTATACATCCCACATATGGCATAAACGATTCAAATCACTTTGAGGGGGCGGTAGTCCGCAATTCCTAAAATGAAAATATCGCGTTTACCCATAATGGAAACCATAAAGTTATGCCATAAATGAAAAATACATAAGCTTAAAAAAACATAAACATATTATATATCATATATAAATATAGTTACATATTAATGTCCACCTTTGAAAGTGTTATATGAGTGTTGAACAATCATCGTTTCGTGAGACAGAAATTCACCATCCACAGAAATAGTATGTTATTTAACCCTTAGATGTAGGTGTGTGTAAGTGTAGCTCGAATAATTTTTAAAACAACATCCTAGTATATTGAGGATAATGGTTTTGTTACAAAATAAATTAATAAAAAGAGTTTAGGGGCTTGGAGAAGCAAAATAAAACAAAATAACATAAGAGAAGGCATTACCTTAAAATCAGGTAACGCTTTTTTGATTTGAGCCAAAGGCTTCCTTGTGAATAATTATGCCCAATGTGAGGCTTCTAGGAGTATGATAGGGAAGTTTAGAGAGTATTTTAGTAGTGTTTGGCCAAGCAAAATGGATTTGAAGGTGTGAATAAGGTGGTAGTGGTGGGGGCCTTTTATAAGAGCAGAGAAGGGGCACTATTGGAAAGTCATGAAATGTTACTTTATTATATAATGTGTTTCGGATTTTAAAGGTCCCAAACATATATATTTATAGGATAAGGTGATAAGGTTTCAAAATATACTCATAAAATAGGTTTTTGACAAGTGTACGTCTTAGATTTTACATTATCGTTTTGTTTTATTTAAATCGTTAATTAATGAGGTAATCACTGCATCATCGTGGTGTCAAAAAATATTTACATTATTTAATGTCTAAAAATTATAAAAAAATATCATGATGTAGGGAATATTTTTATATTTATAATGAATATTTATAGTCAAAAATATAACTTGTATAACCCCATTCAAAAATTGTATTAGTAAAACAACTCATGTTTTTGTCATTTTTATTTTAACATTAAATAAAAAGTTTTTAATGTCATTTTCCTACCAAAGTGGCTCCATGGGGTCCCCAAAATGACCCATGGATTTTCATGGTCGGCCATGACTCATCCAATAGGTGTAGGAAAAGTGTAAGGTTATTTTCATATTTTTATAATATCATTTTTACCTTAAATTTCACTAATTACCTTTAATCGCGATTAATTAAACTTAAAAGTTACTATTCACCATAAAATTATTTTAATCCCATTGAAACACATTTTACTTCCTAATGACAACCATGTATGTCGGATTTTTGAAAATCTAATCACAGAAGTGGTAATGTTTTAATTTAAACAAAAAATTAGTTTTTTAACTACCACTTAGTGGTTTCACTATTCATCATAAATTGACGTTTTTCGGAACAGTGCCAAAATTTCACCCTAAGATATAATTGATATTCCGAATTAAAAAGTGTTGACTATTTTAAAAAATTTCAAACATATAAGTTGAATTAATTAATTTTAAAATTAATTCCCGTTGTCACAAAAAATAGCGTGTTTCTAAGAAACAATATAAATCAAAAGATTGACAATTGTTCATGTCCAATTTCAAAGTTAAATTAATTCTAATTACCACCATTGGATAAAATGGTAAAAATATATTCGAATTATTCTTTAAAACCAATAAATTGTATAATTTATCACTATAAATTATTTTGATTAAAAAAGTTGTTTTAAGTATTTTTCACTATTCATAAAAAATTGGAAGTTCTCAGAAAATTACAAACATTCAACTTAAGAAAATTTCGATATTACGAATAAAAAAATGAAGTCCATTTTAAAATATAAAATTTATATAATTTTAGAAAGTGGGTATTACTATTCATAATGGATACTTTGATTAGTCGTGGTGTGTTAGAACCTCGAACTTGCGTACAATGCAAGCTATTGCATTATTGAAAGAGAAGAGTATCGTGGAAGATCAGGGTGTTACATAACTCATACGAAAATTCCATATTCTCACTGTTGAAAGTCTGTTCAAGATTCTAAGATGACAATTCTTGTTTTTATAGGAGATTTGTTTAATATGCCCATTCAAGATCAGTCACCTTTCCCTGTAAGATTTTCAATCTTTCTGAACGTTGTTTCTTAGAACTACTGGTTTCGACTTCATAGTCTCTCTTAGTCATTGTCATTTCTATGAGAATCTCTGAAGGTTTAAAGATTAGGTTTTCTGAGGTTCGAAGATTAGGGTTTTTGATTAGTGGTAAAATTTCGCGGGTTTGAAAGGATTTTGGTAGAAATGGAATGGTTTAGCAGACGAATGGTTTCTGACGACCTTTATTCCCAGGTTTTTATTAATGATTACATAGATTTTGAACATAAAATAAAAACTATTATGTGGGGAAAATTTTATTTTGTTTGAAAAATAAATAACTAAATTATTTTAAATAGAATTAAAATAAACAAACAGCGTAGAAAAATAAAATAAATCTTTATTTAGAATTAAATAAACATAGCTCCCTCTTAATAAAATCAAACCTTTCAGTGGGATGTGGTTATGTAAAAACATCAGCTAATTGAATTTTAGTACTTCAAAATTCCTAAGATATAACATTTTAGGAACATGATCTCTTAGAAAATGATGTCTGATATCAATATGCTTAGTCCCAGAATGATTAATAGGATTTTTTGAAATACATATAGCACTAGTATTATCGCATAAAATAGGCGTATTATTAGAATTTATTCCAAAGTCCATAAGAGCGTTTTTCATCGACAACACTTGTGCATAGAAACTGCCAACAGAAACATATTTTGCATCAGCTGTTGACAGGGCCACTGAATGTTGTTTCTTACTTGACCATGAAACTAAAGATTTCCCTAAAAAGTGAAAAGTTCTTGATTTGTTTTTCCTATCTAATTTGCAACTCCCCAAGTATTCATCTGAATATGAAATTAAATTAAAATCAGAAGTTTTGGGATAAAGATGATATTGAGAAACCGTTCCTTTTAAATATCTACAAATTCTTCTAATAGAAGTTAATTGAGATTCTTTAGGATTTGATTGAAATCTTCCACGAATACATACTAAATACATTATATCTGGCCTGCTAGCAGTAAGATATAACAAACTACCAATCATACCTCTATATAACTTGTTGTCAAATAATTTTCTAGTTTCATCCAAATCATGTTTTATATTAGTGCAAATAGGAGTTGTATATGTCTTGTTGTTTTCAAGTCCAAATTTCTTTAAAAAATCATTAATGTATTTTCTTTGGTTCAAAACATTTCCAAAATCTTTTTGATAAATTTGAATACCTAAAAAGAAATTTAATTCTCCCATAATACTCATTTAAAATTATTTTTGCATTAACATTGAAAACTCATGAAAAAGGGTTTTATTAGTTGATCCAAAAAGTACATCATCAACATAAATTTGAACCAATAATAAATTAGAATTTATAATTTTCTTGAATAGTGTTGGATCTTTCATTACAAAAATAAAATCATTTTCCAATAGAAAAGAGATTAATCTTTTAAACCAAGCTCTAGGTTCTTTTTTAAGGCCATAAAGAGCTTTAGTAAGTTTAAAAATAGAATTTGGTTTTTGAGAATATTCAAAACCAGGAGGTTTCTCAACACAAACATCCTCCATTAAATAACCATTTAGAAAGGCAGACTTTATATCCAACTGAAATAATTTAATGTTCATATGAGATGCATAGGCCAAAAGGATCCTAATGGCTTCTAATCTAGCTACAGGTTCAAAGGTCTCATCATAATCTATACCTTCTTCCTAATTATATCATTTAGCTAAAAGTCTATCTTTATTTCTAGTTATTATTCCTTGATCATCATGTTTATTTCTAAAGACCCATTTCGTTCCTATCACTGGATAATTATGTGGTCTTTCAACTAATTTCCAAACATCATTTCATTTGAACTAGATTAATTATTCTTGCATTCCTATCATCTTGCTTTAATCATCTAAAGAGACTTCTATATATTTGGGTTCTAATTGGGATAGAAAGGTAGAGAATTCTACAAGATTTCCGATATTTATTCTAGTTTTTATTCCTGTATCTAAGTCACCTATTATAGTTTCTAAAGGGTGATTATTTACGGTTCTAGCATGTCTAGGTAGTACACTCATAGGTTCGTTAGTATCATGTTCTTATGAACTGGAATTATCTTCATTAATATCTTTTTCAAAATCATTTTTCATGTTCTCACATATCATGTTATCATTAGAGTCAGATTCATCCATTTGGTCTGTCCATTTTTCAAAGGGATCAGACTCATCAAATTTTAAATGAACTGATTCTTCAACAATCCAAAACTTCTTATTATAGACTCTATAAGATTGGATGTAGCAGAATATCCTAAGAAAATTCCTTCATCAGATTTTGGATCGAACTTACCAAGATTATCCTTGGTGTTCAATATGTAAACCTTTCATCTAAAAACAATAAAGTAGTTAACATTACATTTTCAGTAATTCCAAAGTTCATAGGATGTCTTTTTCAAAAGAGGTATAATTAAAACACTATTCATTATATAGTAGGTTGTGCTTACAGCTTCTGCCCATAAATAGGTAGGAATACTGTATTCATTTAGCATAGTCCTAGCCATTTCCTGAATAGTCATATTTCTTCATTCAACAATTCCATTTTGTTGAGGTGTTTTTGGTGTAGGGAAGGTGTGTTTAATACCCATATTTGAGCAGAAGGAATCAAATTTTGGATTATCAAATTCCCCATCATGATATCTTTTTAATGAAATTATTTTAAAACCTTTTTCATTTTGAACAGCTTTCCAAAAACTTTCAAATAAAGTAAAAGCTTCATTTTTATATTTCAAAACAGAAATCCATCTAAATCTAGAATAGTCATCATCTAAAACAAATACATATATTTTACCAGTCAATATTTCTACTCTTGAAGGTCCAAACAAATCCATATGGATATGTTCTATAGGTTTAGATGTAAGAATTTTGTTAACAGATTTGAAGGATGATTTGTGTTTCTTGCCTATTTGACAGGCATCACAGAATATGTTACTTTCAAATCTGAGACTAGGAAAACCAGAAACTAAATATTTCTTAGATAATTTATGTAAAGAATATACATTACAATGTCCAAGTCTCCTATGTCAGATCCATGATTCATTCACATTAGTAGTTAAGCTGTTTACTTGTTGTTTACAAAATGAATTTAAATCCAGGGTATACACATTGTCAGTTTTAGGTGATCTAAATTTAAGTGGTATATTCTAGAAAAAAGAACAACAGTTGTTATAAAAATCAATAGCAAAACCATCATCACATTGTTGACAAATACTTATAATATTTTGTTTCAATCCTTGTACATAAAGTACTTTGTTGATTGGGACAGTTTCCGGATTTCCAATTGTTCCAATACCAATGATCTTCCCTTTGGAATTGTCACCAAAAGTGACTAGTCCACCATATTTTTGTGTGAGTGTAGAGAAGTTTGATGATATCCTACTCATATGTCTTGAGCAGCCACTATCTATGTACCATACATTGTTTTTTCTTATGTGACCTGCTCCCTGCTAGGGCATTTGTACAATTTTCTTTGGTACCCATATTCTGTTGGGTCCAGGGTAGTTAGCAAGCAGAGATCTCAGAATCCAGACTTTCTTGATTTTTCTAATTTCACAGGATTCAAATAAATCATTTGATACAAAATTGTTCTTAATACCACTTATTTGGGGTTTTCTTAAGAAACAATTTTTACAATTATGTCCTCTTATTCCACAATAATTAAAATCTAGTCCTTTTATACTTGGAATAAAATAATTCTTGTACCACTTGGGTTTTTTCACCTTTACTTTCAATTCCAAATCATTCATTTTTAATGACATTTTTCCCAAGAATTTCATTTAATGTATTTTCTCTTTTTTTAAAAACAAGGGTGGAACTTTTATAGGTTTCTACTTCAGTTTGCAGAGATTTTATCCTTGATTCATAATCTATATTGTTAGTGCTAATTGAGTCAAAATTCTCAGTTAAATCCTTATATTGTTTTAGTATTGTATCTATTTCATCAGAAATAACTTTGTAAATGTAATTTAAAGACTTATGCTTCTTAAATGAAGAATCATATTTTTCTTCAAGCATATTGACGTAGGCTATAAGTTTTTCATTAGAGTAACTAGATTCAGAACTAGATTTAGAAGAGATGTAAGATTTTACCTCATCAATGTCTACCATAAAACACATGTTGGCTTTCAATTTTAATTCTTCCTTCTCTGAGTCTGATTCAGAAGTGCTACTGGAGTCTTCAGATACACTCCATGTATCTTTCATGGATTTCTTGTCCTTATGCTCATAATCATTTCTTTTGAAGAGTTTTTTTCTCTTGTCTTCTTTTAGGTGAGGATGGTCAGGTCTGATATATCCCATTTTCTTGAATTCATATCATCTGACTTCTTTGTCATCCTTTTGAAAGATTTTCTGAAGCCCTTATACTATCTGTAGAATTTAGTGAATCTTCTGGCTAGCTGAGCCAGTTCTGTAACGACCCAAAATTTTGAATAAATCTTGTTTCCTAATTTCATGTGTTATTTTTTATACTCAAAAAAATGTTTTATTTGATAAACATGATTATAAATAAAATGAGACCATTGGTTTTTGAGTGTTATATGACCATCGGTCAATATGACCACCGTGAACAAAATGTTTTGATTATTGTCTCTATATTTAAGTAATCTTGGTTAATTATTATAGAAAGAAGATTCGATGGCCTCACCTAGTAGCCTTGGGCCGATCGAAGCCCATCTAACAGAGATTGGGAAGGAGGTAGCACCATTGGGCTTTGCTCTGGACCAAATCCAAGCCGAACTTCATCATGTGAAGCTAGAACGGAATCGCCTTCGCGAGAAGTTCAAAATGATAGAAATTACTACTCGGGCAATGTTGACTGAGCCGCCCCAAAATTCTATCACCCTAGCACACCTTACTCTTAGGTCCTATGCTGGTATTATAAGGGGTTATGTAACGAGACCGTAATTGCCTTGTGTAATCTTTTTTTTAAATAAAAATTTGGATTTCTTCTTATGATGATGTTTATGAATTTTCAAATGACCGGATAAATATTGTATGCATATTTTTGATGAATTTTAGAAAAAGGATATTTTAAAAATGGTTGTGTAAACCTTAAATAATTAAAAATGTGTAATGATTTTCGAAAAATGGTCTTCTACAATTATGTTCAGTACGAAATTTAGAGTCTAATAAGATCAACTTGATTTTTGATGAATAGTAAATTATGAATAGTGAATTTATTATTAGGATTAGTAATATGACCAAATGGATTAGTAATCTCAGTTAAAGAAAGTTTTAAAATAATCTAGGCACCTTGATTAAGTAATGTTATTCAATAAAATAGTTAAATAACGGTTTCATTAATTATTATTCAAGTATTAGTTTTTTCGGGTGAATAGTGTTTTTTTATTAAAAATTTAATTAAAAATAATTAGAAAATTATTTTTATAAAAATGACTATATTTTTGAACTCAGAGCATCAATATTATGTTATGGTAATTTTGGGGGTTTTTTTCTGAAAAAAAATGAATTTTCGATGAATAGTGTTTTTATTTAAAAATTAAATTAAAAATATTTAGAAAATAATTTTTATAAAATGGAGTTCATATTTGTAATCAGAGCGTTGATATTTGGTTAAGGTGAAATTTTGGGATTATTCTGAGAAAGTTGAATTTTTGATGAATAGTGAATATACAGTTTTAAGTTACGGATGTTTAATGACATCATTAAATGATGTATTAAGTTTGTAATCAATATGTTCGAATTATGAATAGTGAGATAAGGTATGAGGTGTCCCAAGTGGCCAATACCATGGGAAAATACCATGGGCAAGCCCATGGTTTTGCCAAAACCACTAATGAGGTGTCCCTTTGCCATTAATGCCTTGTCCCCTCACTTTCCCTATAAATAACAAGCCATCCTCTCATCCATTCGACTCCCCACTCTTCCCCAACGAAGTTCTGGTCTCATTACCTCCCAAGGAGTCCTCCCAAGGTGCCCCCAAGCCCTCAAGGTCACAACCATTGAGGTTTAAGAGTTACATTTTAAGGTAAGGGATCCGACCCCTCTCTTTCTTTTCAAGTGATCTCTTTTATGTCATTCCTTTTATGCTCCATGTTCTTATTTTGGAGGATGTTCTTTTATACTCCTCTTACTGCCCTTTTTATGTTCATATGATGAAATACCCCCTCTTACTCTCATCATTTCGTTTTAAGAATGTTTAAGTGGCGCCGTTAGGCTGCCGAATTTTCAAGGGATTCATTCACCTCTCTCTTTTTCAAAGTTCTACTTTCATGTCAAGTCTTTCAAGTTCATTTTTATTTTTTTGGGGTATGATCTCTATATTTATCATACTGGTCTTTTATGATCACATGATGAGATACCCCATTTGATCTCTTCAATTCAGTATTTTGATGTCTTAAGTGGCGCCGTTAGGCTGCCGAATTTTTAAGTGGTTCTTCACCCTTCTCGTTTTGAAGTTCTACTTTCATGTCAATTCTTTCAAGTTCCTTTATATTATGTTGGGGTATGATCTCTATATCTATCATACTGGACTCTTATTTTCATATGATGAGAGACCCTATTTGACCTTGTCAATTCAATTTTGTTGAAGTTTAAGTGATGCCGTTAGGCTGCCGAATTTTCACAAGAGAAATCTTGTTTTGTTTTCTTCCTTTCATGTTCTTCATTTCATATGGTATATTTTAAAATTTCATTACCATGTTCATAAATCCCTTATATTTTGTCCCTATAATGTATGATGGGTCATTTATGAATGTTTGACCCACGTCCCCTGTTTTCTCAATGTTTTCTAAAACCTTGTAACATAGCCGTTATGCTGCAGAATTTTTCCCCTCAAAATGCCTCTCTTTTTTCTCAAAAATTATTTTATGTTATAAAGTGAATACTCAAAGCTCTTATTTATACAAGGGTATTCACATATATATCAAAATGTTCCATTTTAAATTCTGGGATTTACATACATGAGACCCGCTTCCCTTTCCGTGGGTTTAAAGTGCCGTAAAGATCATGTCATTAAAGCAGTTTTTAAAATGTTATGATTATGAAATGAAACCCATTTATTTTATGCTATATGGGTTATTTATGAAATGTTTGATGATGATATATGTGGCTCACATGATAATAAAGGCAAATTTAAGGGTGCGCCCTGATAGCGCTCCAATGCATTGGGTAAAGACTTAATCTCTAGAGATGACCATTTTAACGACGCCTTGGTGAATATCCTTGTTAATTTTTTTAACGACACCTTGGGGATGGACCTTGGTGAAACGAAACGATTGCCAATATTAAATGTTGCAGCCACATCTTCAAGTTATGAAAAAGTTTTATTTTTATTATGATATGCCTCATGATTTCATTTTCATGCCTTAAAGTTCTTTTCATGACTTTATTGATGTATCCCAAGTTCATATGTAAAATGTTTCACTTGTTTCCCTTGCTGGGCCTTCTGCTCACCCTTTCTTTTGATGTATGTCCCCAAGTTATGAGATTCAGTAATGAGCCTAGGGTGAACATGAGGAGAAGCCTTTCAAGTGTTTAAGAAGAATTCTTTATGTTGTTTTCATGTTTTATGTTCCTGGTTTCCAAGACACTAAACCTTAAAGATCCTCGGTTTTGTAAAATGTAATTAAAGTTTATGTGATAAAAAGGTGGGATGCTATAGTTGGTATCAAAGGATGGTTTAGTTATTTGTGGAAATTAGGATATGAAAACTCTAGGAGGAACCCTATAGAAAAGTTTAATATAGGAAATCTTCCTGGTATTTTGGTGAATATTGAGTAAGGGGTTGCCAAGGAAATACATCCCTGTCTGGATACGAGCAGGTAGAGGTGGCTCTGGCACAGATGTACATAGGGGTAAAACCCGAAAACACCGCTTTGAGATAGACTCGAACGGGAACTGGTACACGACAACGGGCCTTGCTGCACTCTTGGTTACGACACTCCCGGGGGATATGCTTTGGTAAATTCATAAGCTTGGTATGAACCATTATTAAAGGAACAAAGATAAAATAAAATAAAGATTCACATAAGAATATATGATCATGGATAACCTAGATGGGAACCTAGGGGATCACAAGTTAGGGTATACTTTTCTTCTACAAGTTATCCTTATATGCTTTAAGTTCCTTTTCATGATTATTGGTTAAGTATTTAAGCCTCTAATTATACTTTATCTTCTTAGTTAATGGTGGGAAATGGAATAACGTGTCCCAACAACCAATGTGATAGGAAATGCGACAATTTCCGTATTAATATGTCAGAGTTGATTAGGGGATTAAAAGATGATTATTATTTTGGAAGGCGTTCACTATTTTGGGGACCCTATATGATCGAGATAAATAGATTACTATAGTATTTTCATTGAGGGGTAAGGTTGACTTATATTTTGAAGAATTGATGAATTTAAGGTGGACTTATAGTAATTTAGGTTACTTTTGGGAATGATTAACCTATCTTGGGTAAAATATGTTTAGGTTAGCTACTTTTGTTATAAGATGTTAGGAGTGGTTGATGTTGTCTGGAGATGAACAATGAAGTTGTTTTGGAAGACTATGTTATCAAATCCTTCTTGTATTTGGGTTTGAATCTTAGTTTGGTTTATTTTGAGGAATTTTAAGGACCGTTATTTATGGAGTGGTCTATGATGAACGTTGGGTAGTACCATGGAACTTTGAATATTTAAAAGTAGGTTCTATTCCTATGGGATTCTTTCTTTTTGAAGAGTTGTTTTACCTTAACCTTTCTGTTTTTGGGATAATGTTTAAAGATAGAAGAAATAGATAGTTAATCTTTTGTAGATTATGTGATTCTATAGAAGATGATTCTTGTGCTTTTATGAGACCAAGTGTTTTTGAATTCCCATCATTTGGAGAAAAGATTAGTGTTGGTAGGGACTTGTTAAAGGATGAAACTCTACTTGAAGGTAGGTATATTTTCTTATGTTCTTGTTCAATGTAGTAAATGAAATCCTCAAAATTATGAAAAGAAACGTAAAACAAAAATGTTGTTGGTTTACGTTTCCTACTAGGTAATCAAAGACCGTTTACACACATCATAAGTTTGGGATTTTCTCATGGTTAACTTTCTCCTAATCATGTTCTCTATCACTCTCTTTCAGAACTGACCCTTTGTTTTTTCCTCCATGTCCATGTTTTCCTACATGGAACCCGAGTGTGGGTTAACTCGGGTGGCCTTTGTACTTCCTTTTCTTTCTTTTAAAGTAATGGTGTTACTGACTCTTTTTCCGATGTGGGACTTTCAATGAAATTTCAAAACCCAATTTAAAAAAATTGCGAGTACGCAATTTCTTAAGGGGGGAAGATTGTAACGACCCGAAATTTTGAATAAATCTTGTTTCCTAATTTCATGTGTTATTTTTTATACTCAAAAAAAATGTTTTATTTGATAAACATGATTATAAATAAAATGAGACCATTGGTTTTTGAGTGTTATATGACCATCGGTCAATATGACCACCGTGAACAAAATGTTTTGATTATTGTCTCTATATTTAAGTAATCTTGGTTAATTATTATAGAAAGAAGATTTTATGGCCTCACCTAGTAGCCTTGGGCCGATCGAAGCCCATCTAACAGATATTGGGAAGGAGGTAGCACCATTGGGCTTTGCTCTGGACCAAATCCATGTCGAACTTCATCATGTGAAGCTAGAACGGAATCGCCTTCGCGAGAAGTTCAAACTGATAGAAATTACTACTCGGGCAATGTTGACTGAGCCGCCCCAAAATTCTATCACCCTAGCACACCTTACTCTTAGGTCCTATGCTGGTATTATAAGGGGTTATGTAACGAGACCGTAATTGCCTTGTGTAATCTTTTTTTTTAAATAAAAATTTGGATTTCTTCTTATGATGATGTTTATGAATTTTCAAATGACCGGATAAATATTGTATGCATATTTTTGATGAATTTTAGAAAAAGGATATTTTAAAAATGGTTGTGTAAACCTTAAATAATTAAAAATGTGTAATGATTTTCGAAAAATGGTCTTCTACAATTATGTTCAGTACGAAATTTAGAGTCTAATAAGATCAACTTGATTTTTGATGAATAGTAAATTATGAATAGTGATTTTAGGATTAGGATTAGTAATATGACCAAATGGATTAGTAATCTCACTTAAAGAAAGTTTTAAAATAATCTAGGCACCTTGATTAAGTAATGTTATTCAATAAAATAGTTAAATAACGGTTTCATTAATTATTATTCAAGTATTAGTTTTTTCGGGTGAATAGTGTTTTTTTATTAAAAATTTAATTAAAAATAATTAGAAAATTATTTTTATAAAAATGACTTTATTTTTGAACTCAGAGCATCGATATTATGTTATGGTAATTTTTGGGGTTTTTTTCTGAAAAAAATGTATTTTCGATGAATAGTGTTTTTATTTAAAAATTAAATTAAAAATATTTAGAAAATTATTTTTATAAAATGGAGTTCATATTTGTAATCAGAGCGTTGATATTTGGTTAAGGTGAAATTTTGGGATTATTCTGAGAAAGTTGAATTTTTGATGAATAGTGAAAATACAGTTTTTAAGTTACGGGTGTTTAATGACATCATTAAATGATGTATTAAGTTTGTAATCAATATGTTCGAATTATGAATAGTGAGATAAGGTATGAGGTGTCCCAAGTGTCCAATACCATGGGCAAATACCATGGGAAAGCCCATGGTTTTGCCAAAAACCACTAATGAGGTGTCCCTTTGCCATTAATGCCTTGTCCCCTCAATTTCCCTATAAATACCAAGCCATCCTCTCATCCATTCGACTCCCCACTCTTCCCCAACGAAGTTATGGTCTCATTACCTCCCAAGGAGTCCTCCCAAGGTGCCCCCAAGCCCTCAAGGTCCCAAACTTTGAGGTTTAAGAGTTACATTTTAAGGTAAGGGATCCGACCCCTCTCTTTCTTTTCAAGTGATCTCTTTTATGTCATTCCTTTTATGCTCCATGTTCTTATTTTGGAGGATGTTCTTTTATACTCCTCTTACTTCCCTTTTTATGTTCATATGATGAAAGACCCCCTCTTACTCTCATCATTTCGTTTTAAGAATGTTTAAGTGGCGCCGTTAGGCTGCCGAATTTTCAAGGGATTCATTCACCTCTCTCTTTTTCAAAGTTCTACTTTCATGTCAAGTCTTTCAAGTTCATTTTTATTATTTTGGGGTATGATCTCTATATTTATCATACTGGTATTTTATGATCACATGATGAGAGACCCCATTTTATCTCTTCAATTCAGTATTTTGATGTCTTAAGTGGCACCGTTAGGCTGCCGAATTTGTAAGTGGTTCTTCACCCTTCTCGTTTTGAAGTTCTACTTTCATGTCAATTCTTTCAAGTTCCTTTATATTATGTTGGGGTATGATCTCTATATCTATCATACTAGACTCTTATGTTCATATGATGAGAGACCCTATTTGACCTTGTCAATTCAATTTTGTTGAAGTTTAAGTGATGCCGTTAGGCTGCCGAATTTTCACAAGTGAAATCTTGTTTTGTTTTCTTCCTTTCATGTTCTTCATTTCATATGGTATATTTTCAAATTTCATTACCATGTTCATAAATCCCTTATATTTTGTCCCTCTAATGTATGATGGGTCATTTATGAATGTTTGACCCATGTCCCCTCTTTTCTCAATGTTTTCTAAAACCTTGTAACATAGCCGTTATGCTGCAGAATTTTTCCCCTCAAAATGCCTCTCTTTTTTCTCAAAAATTATTTTTTGTTATAAAGTGAATACTCAAAGCTCTTATTTCTACAAGGGTATTCACATATATATCAAAATGTTCCATTTTAAATTCTGTGATTTACATACATGAGACCCGCTTCCCTTTCCGTGGGTTTAAAGTGCCGTAAAGATCATGTCATTAAAGCAGTTTTTAAAATGTTATGATTATGAAATGAAACCCATTTATTTTATGCTATATGGGTTATTTATGAAATGTTTGATGATTTTATATGTGGCTCACATGATAATAAAGGCAAATTTAAGGGTGCGCCCTGATAGCGCTCCAATGCATTGGGTAAAGACTTAATCTCTAGAGATGACCATTTTAACGACGCCTTGGTGAATAACCTTGGTAATTTTTTAACGACACCTTGGGGATGGACCTTAGTGAAACGAAACGATTGCCAATATTAAATGTTGCAGCCACATCTTCAAGTTATGAAAAATTTTTATTTTTATTATGATATGCCTCATGATTTCATTTTCATGCCTTAAAGTTCTTTTCATGACTTTATTGATGTATCCCAAGTTCATATGTAAAATGTTTCACTTGTTTCCCTTGCTGGGCCTTCTGCTCACCCTTTCTTTTGATGTATGTCCCCAGGTTATGAGATTCAGTAATGAGCCTAGGGTGAACATGAGGAGAAGCCTTTCAAGTGTTTAAGAAGAATTCTTTATGTTGTTTTCATGTTTTAAGTTCCTGGTTTCCAAGACACTAAACCTTAAAGATCCTCGGTTTTGTAAAATGTAATTAAAGTTTATGTGATAAAAAGGTGGGATGCTATAAGTTCCACATCAGAATTTGTTAAATTAGAACTTTATGATTTCTCATTTACACTTTTATTTAGCTTTCAATTTTTTCTCTGTGGTCACACATTCAAGATAGTGTCATGTCTCTTAATAAGCACCTTTTGTTCATTAGATTCATCTTGAATCTCTCCTTCATACATCATTAGTTTTCCAATCAGTTCACTCATGGTTATGTACTTGACAGGTGTCAACTATCTGATTGCACCATAGATTCCATTCCACTTTGTAGGTAGTACTCTCAGTACTTTTAAATCTTGATCAGCTTGTTTAATGGGATCTCCCAAGGCAGTTATGTTATTGACAATCTCCGTCAATATTCCATTAATTGGAGTAATACATTCAACTTCAAACATTCTGAATGTATCCAATTTAAGCTTAGCAGTTTCATTTCTCATTTCCCTAATATTGGTAGTTCCTTCATAAGTAACAACAATAGTTTTCCACATTTCATATGATATCAGGCATTGAGATAATCTGTTGAATTCAGTAGGTCCTAGACCACATATAATTTCATTCATTTCCTTTGAGTTCATATCATATTCTACTTCAATAGCTGCACTCTATGTTTCAAGTTTTTCTGGTATTTCATATGGAGTCAGAATCTTCGAATATACATTATATCGAACGTTTTTCAGATAAAAAATCATTCGCGACTTCCATCATCCATTGTTTTCTCCATTTAAGTATGGTGCTCTAACCATAGAAATTCCCTCTCTTGTATCAGTCAACTGGATCTTTATATAATCACTTTCAACATGTTAATGATTTATCAAAAATTTCAACCTCTGATACTAATTGGTGGATCGGATTATACCAAATAAACACAAGAGTGGTGACACACGATGTATAGTGGTTCGGGGAATAGAAATCCTCTATTCCACTCCACCAATGCTCTACTCCACGAGATTGGTGATTTTCACTATCTTGTCCTCATTTCAATAGACCTTTCAACAACTGAGTACAGGTAGTTGACACCATTACAAATTAAGGAAAAACAAATCCTTCTTGTTCACTCACAGAACCTACAAATCTTACTACGAGATTTCGGTCACTCATGAATAGAAAATAAAGATTTTTGTATTCTGAAAATACATTCCAGATGTTCTTTACAATTGCATCAAAATGCAATTGACAGTAGATAGATTGTCATCTTCAGAAATAATGATCTTCACATAAGATTTGTTCTGAGTCGATCCCATTGCAATAGATATAGAAATATAATTCACAATTTCAGCAGTAGAAGTTCCATATTAGATCTTCGATATAGAACAAGTGAATATTCTATCGTGTTCCTTCTTCTTCAATAAACAGAGCTTTGACGCTCCTTTTGAATCAGTATATCTGTATGTTTCGAGTAGTCTCTATTTTTTATTTTTCCACCCTTTTTGAATTATAGATTGATCATCACTATCTGTTTCAAAGAAAACACACATATATATAATAACGATGAGCACAACCCCTGCAAATTTAGATCCATAAAAGTGGCCTTTTGACTCACAAAATTCAAACATTTGAATTTACAGAGTAGTCGTAACATCCCTGAAGACTCGGCATAAAAAACTCTTTTTAATTCGATCCTTAAATCATTGATAAAACGACTTTGAATTTTTCATGATCATACTTTAAAAATAGCTTTAAATTCGTCTTGAAATCCACCTAATAATCAGTTTTCTGACTGTCGCATAAAAAATAATTTTTTTAATTCTCTGATGCCAAACGTAAGCTTGGTGACATGGCCTTAAAACTTTGGGTTGACAACGTATGGTTGATTACAAACGTAGTGTTTTCCATCCATACTTTTCTCTTCAACATTCAAATGAATGATAAAAGATCCAGACTTTTACGTGATCCATACTTTTCCAAGAACGTATGGTTGTTCAGAAAAGTGAGGTTGATGATCCATACTTTTGAGAAACAAATGTAACATGAAATACTTACCTACATTTCTCCTTCCATACATTGCCGATAACATATGGTTGATTAACCATAAATTTCTCTTATCTCAAATAGTATACACGTTTTTCATCCTTACGCTATGTTTCTCCACGTAGGGTATGAACAGTGTTTCCAGATCATTTCTAAAGCAGATCCCAAATAAGTTTGGTATGAACAGTGTTTTTAGAACACGCTAAATACGAATACTTTAGTAATAAATTCTCGTCATTTCAAGAGTAAAATAAAATAATAAATTCCTACAAAATACATAACAAATAGAATCATTATAAAATAATTAAGGATATTTGTGAGAATCAAAATTATCATAAAGCGATAGAGTATTAATTTCAATAATCTCCCCCTCTAAATAACAATATTATATATTGTTGAAAACAACACATGATCAACAATTATAGTATCCAATCATGGATATATTACTTGGAAACCACCCACTATACCCATTACCAAAATTACAAGACATTTTTCCTTAACTTTAACTCATCCTTATACTTATAGTAAGATACATCCATATATATTATTATAAATATACTTGAGGATATCACTAAAGTTTTGTGATCCCAGATTCCAAAGTTTGAATAAACCTTTTCTCTGATATCAAATTTAACAAATCTCAATTTTCATACATTAATATTTAATAACTTTTGGGGAATATATAAAACATGACACAAATAAATTTCCAAATTCCATATTAGTTTAATACCTTTGGAACCCTGAAAATTAAAAAACTGGTACATTAGTGAGTTAAATTATATCTCACTAGGCCCTTCAAGACTAGAACCCTTCTTAGACAAATCATACATTATACATATCTTCATAATACTAGGAAGGAAACATAAATAGCTGTGATCTTAGATGCTTAGTAAGGTTAAACAAGGGATACATGTAAAAATAAACACGAGTAAGGGGTATGAGAAAATGTTCAAAACATTATAAGATCATACCCGACATATCAAAGATCATAAAAATGAATCCTGGAATAATTATTTTTATTTAATAATACATTAATCCAAATAAAATAAATACCATATTCCACAAAATCATAACATTGGAAGAAAACAATGAATTCTGGAACACATGTAAGCATATAATATGATATCTGTAGTTGTTACAGAATATCATCCATTTCCATCTTGGTTATATGGGATCACTCCTCATACCATCTTGATAGTCATGGTTTTCTCTCAAAGCCATATTTGTATCATGAGTTCACTTCACATACCTTCTTGGTAGTCATGGATCAATCCCTTTTCCATCTTATTATATTGAGGTCACACCATATACCAGCATGGTACACATGGTTCACTCCCATGACCATCATATAAGCGGAGGTTCACTCCTAATACCATTTAGGAAGTCATAGTTAACTCAAATGAACATACTAGTTGTTAAGGAACACTCTGCAGACCAAATTTTTCTATTTCATGAGATATAAATATTTACCTAATGCATTTGAGGGAGATATATGTCCTACCCATTTCGTAATGATATCATATATACACATGCCACAAATTCCTAAAAATCAAATCATAACCCCAAAAAAATGAGTATAATAAATATATATTCATATCATAACATATAGAAAAAGATATTGGTTACATAATAATTACATTAAAATAATATCCATCTAAAGGAAGAAGGTTTCAAAAGAACATAACTTGTGAAATAGAAACCTGATCCCATAAAAACATAATCCATTTAGATAAATAATATGAATGGAAATATTGAATAATTTCCCCATAAAGTCATGAGTAACACAAATAGATGTCATTTTATAAGGGAAATAATTTTAAAATAACTTTTAAAAACATTTCTTAAAGAAAATATACTTTATTTTTTGGGAAATTATTTTTAAACATAAATCCTTTGGAAAACCATTTTCTTGAAAATATACATGAACAATTATAAAGAAATATGGAAATCAACATGAAAAAAATATTTACCGATTCTTTCAAAACCTATAAATAAATCTTAAAAACATTTAAAATAAATTTTTAAGCATAAAACATTTTTAAAAACCTGTTTCATTAAATATAGATTTATAATCATTTAAAAGAATAATTTTTAACTTTAAATATTTTTTGAAAACATTTTCAATTGAAACCCACTTTAAATAATTAATTTATCTAATAGGAAAAAATATATTTTAAATAAAATAATTTTTTAATATTGTAAATTATGATTCAAGGGAATGATGGTAGTTAATCCATACACACTGAACATTCCTTTTTCACTGTAAAAAGGTTAGAAAAGATCCTCTGTTGGAAATGATTTGAATACTAATTTAGTAAAACCTTATATTAATATTAAAAAACATGGGAAAATTTACCTTTAATGATCATATTATAATATTGTAATATTTTTGGAAACCTTCTAGAAAATATGATTTTGAAGGAACAATGATTTTTAACAGAAGATAGAGGTGAAGTCGTGCTTTCATAAAAAACTTTCTTAATTATCTTATTAACTAAAGAATAGAAAAATAGAAAAAATACATGAATATATCATGAATCATCATAGTATATTAAATTTAATTATATTTATTTATATATATATCCTAATAATTGATCAAAGGAAGCATAATCTTAAACAATCTTGAAAAGTAGTGAGATTTATTCAATAAAATCTTACCACATGGTAACGTTGAACCATAATACCCATGTAAAAAAATGAAATTAAATGAATCTTAAAATATCATTAAAATAAGGATATTCAATATAAAATATATAAAAAGAATTATATACACCTATTGGAAAATTATAGGTTTATAACGTCGAATGTATCTGAAAGAATGAAAATTGAGAAAAAATTACTTTACTGATTTGTTACCTTTTGAAATATAAACCCCATCAATGAAATATCATAAAAAGGATATATAAAATGAAATAAATATTTGTTTAAGAATAGTAAAATATATCCATTTTTAGTATACAAACCACACAAAAGAATGCTTAGTGAATAAGGAATTTATCTTATGGAAATAAAAAGTATGAAGAAATTCCCATACATTGTTTCTTAACACTAATCTTACTCATTGAAAATTCCTGTATAATAAATATAAGTTTTTTATAAATATTTAAAAGAATAATATTCTTATATATAATACCGTATACTAATTAATAATGAAATTATATTACCTTATTTTTAAAAATTCATGGTTAATATTTCACTTCGGGCAATATTCTCTTTGTTCTAGGCATGTGTCTAAATATGTTATATCTTTTGTCATTATACGTGTATAATGATTTACAAAATTTAAAATATTATATAAATATATATTCATTATATATGTATTATAATGATCTGTAGAATATGATTTATAAAATAGAATACACCATTTATGTAGATGATAGGCCATATTTATGCATGAATGTTATTTCCGTTTTATTACCATATTAGAAGAAATAGAGAAAATGAAATATATGTTTATATATGGACATAATATCATTAAATTATAATTATTATTCCATATATATCATATAATGTTACTAAATCTACCCTTAATATTTTTAATCTAATTTGTGAACTAATCACATCGCTTTGATGGGGTGGTAGTCTGCACTTCCTCAGACATAATTATCATATTTATACCGAATAGAATGTATAAAGATAGGTTATTTAAAAGTATTAATGAATATTAAGTACATAAAAATATATTATAAAATATATATAAATATAGTTTCCATAATACTATTCACCCTGAGAGGTGGTATGGAAAAATGAATAATCATCATTTCGTGTTGCAGTAGTTCATAGTACACATAAATATAATATTCGTTACCCATTAGAAGGTATTTTGTGAATGTGTTTGTAAAAAAACCTGTCATAAAAATCCTAATATATTTTGGATACTCTTTTTTTTATTAATGAATGTAAGAAGTTGATTTTATGGGGTGGAGAATGGGAATAACATAAATGAAAATTAGGAATAATGTTACCTCTTATTCAGGAAAATATTTTTGTTTTGAACCAAAGGCATTCCTTATAATACATTACACCCAGGGGATTCTTATTGTATGAGGGGAGGGATTTTTACGTTATATTTGGATAGATTTTTTTCAAATCAAAATATCTTGAGATGTGTGATGATGTGGGAGAAGATGAGACCTTTTTATAGTGGAGGAGGAATGACACTCTTGAACATTTTGGTGATGGGAATTCAACCCAAATTTTCCCATGGGATGTGCTACCATAGTGAACCAAAATCAAGTGAAGGGAGGATAAGTTCAATTTATTTACATCAAATTTCCCATGGAATATTCTATAGGTTATTTGGGCTCTTTAGGTTAAGTATTATTCCCTTATTAAGCGTAATTTTACCTTAATCATTGTAATTAATTTTAATTACTTTCACAAATATTATTGGTAAAAAACTAATTTGATGGTATTATAAATTATAAATTATTATTATTCAAAATATGGATTCCATTTTTCCATATTAAAATCACATAAGTGGAAAAAATAATTTAAATTTCCTCTTCTAGTTGGCAAAACAATATGGTGTTTTAAATAAAAAACATCCAAATGTTTGCTAATTGTTATAGTTAATTTCAATGTAAAATTGATTAAAATGACCTATATTAGATTAGTTGATAATAATTTGATCTAATTAAAATTTAAAATAAATTTAAAATTACTTTAACATTATATATAAATTAGATGAAAAAATTTTTTTAGATAAAATGTGATATTTTAATAATTATTCAGTAAAAAAGGAAATCGTACAGAAAAATAAAAATTCTTTGTCCTAAACTATTTTTTATGTTTATATTTAAAATATTATGTTTATTATGACCTATATTATCCATAAAATATTCAAAAATAGTTTTTAAAATAGAATATCCATTAAAATATGGTAAAAATGTCTTAATAAGAAATATCGTATTTTATGAATACAATTGGGTTTGTTTTTACCTTAAGACTATAATATATACTAGATGAATATGAAAAATATTTCATGGAATATATAATATAAATATCACATTAATATCACTCTCAAATTAAAATTAATTTAATTTAGTTAGCTATAAAAATTTATTTGTATAATAAAACTTTCTTTTATATTCAATCAGTTTTCATATTTGTTTATAATTAATTTGTAACAAATGAATTAACTTTATATTTGTGTAAACTATATATTTTTATAAGTTAGTTAACACTTTTCATAAATAATAATTTAATGACTAGGTTATACTAAATAATATAGTATTATTCGGTAAAACTTTGTCTTGTGTGTTACATAAGACATCGAGGAACGTCATTGTAGCATGTAACACAAGATAACATCGGGGTTTCATGTAGTGAAAGATAAAATTAATGTTGTGTGGAGTGAAAACTAAATATTTTTTTCTATATAATACAATCCAAACATAGTTCTTTACTATAAAATAAAGTATTTTTAGTGTTGCATGAAATGTTAAAAATAAAAATGATTAAACTAACTTGAAATAAATATTGTACAACATATTGGGGTGTTAAAAAACTCTTAAGAGTTATGAAAAAATTATTTATTTGGATTATTCTTGGGAACCAATTACCAATAATATATAAAGAGGAATAATTGTGAGTCTACTATATTTGACTAATAGTATACAAAACATTATGTTTTTAGTATGATTATGTGCTTGATTACATTCTAATTCCATGGAATCTCATTTAAAATTTTCTTAATAGATCGTTTGGAATTTAAAAGGTATAGTTTCCATTTCCTTACTATTTCCAAAATATTATGATTTTAATTTGACTTCTATTATGATAATCACACTGTAGGTTTTAGACTCAATTGAAAGTGATGTTTTTGAACATTCTATTTTATAGGAAAATCCCTTGTTTTCTGGTCTAGTAAAACATAATACTCAGTTTCTCTATCTACTGTATAATTTGAATGAATTACTGATTTTAATTTTGGGCATAAGTTTTATGAATGAAACAAACCATATTGGATTTTGGAATGAATTATAATCAATTGAAAATAAAATATGATAGAAATTAATTTATCAATATTTAAATGAATACAATATACCATTCATGAAAAAATCATATAGATCTAAAGCATCATTTCTTGTGAGATCATGCTAAAAAATGTGATATAACTCAAGAATATATCTCCAATGACAATAAATTTTTGGATATTTTTACAATTCCCCTTTCTAGATTTTTTTATTTTGATATTTGGGAATTATAGTTATAATAATTTAAATGATTATATTTTATTTCATTACTTTTTATTTATATAATGTTTTTGGTTTTTTCATTTATTCTTATTCAAATATAATTTTAATGCACTAGGGTAATTAAATGAATCTATTCTACTTATATATTAATTTCTTTTTAATTATTTTTAGAAATTTTTTTAACATCATTTTAAAAGGAAAAATATTTCATTCCATTATATTATATTTTCATTAATTTTATTTCTTTTTAAAGTTAGACAATACCCTAAATATAAAATCTATTATGTATCCCTTATAAAAATTAGACACTGGACCTAAAATCAAAAATTGATGCTCTTCATCCTTTACATTCACCTAAATCCCTTCATATCTGAAGAATAACTATCACCTTCATTTATATTGACCATCTATTGACCTCTATATGATAGGGAATTGATAGAAAGGAGATGTAGGTGGTTCTATATCATCATTGAAATCAACAAAAAGTGGTGTTCCACCTATTTTTGTTGGAAAAGTAATGGACATGGATTGGGTGAAGGAACTATGATTCCATAGAAGATATTTTTACAATTACAAGGATTTGAATTCATTTTTATTGAAAAGAAATTAGTACTTTTATTTGAGTAAAAGGTAACATATTCATAAGGAATGAAGAGTCTCAGTTCAGAAAAGTAGAGGATGTGCTTTCATCAAATATGTAAGGGAAATTCATTTCAGTATATCTATTAGAATTGGTAGAAATACTACATTGTACTCATGAGGGTGAGTTTAGTGTCATCCCAATAGTATTTAGAACATTTTAATTTTGACATACTAAATTTTTCATGTTTTTGGGGAATTTTATTTTTGAAAAAAATGATGTGAAAGACTTGGTATCATAGTGGAATGTTATTAGTAAGTATATCTATAACTAATTTTCTCAAAGGGTTGGTGAGATGAGAGTGTTATTGTTTCAAAACATGTATTTATTATATGTCCTGAAAAACAATATAAATTTTAATATGGATCAGTACAAGATGTGGGTCATTCACTACTGATTCCAATGTGATGGGAAGTTGAATTACTATGCATAATGATGGATTATCTTTTCAGTGATGAAAAGAAAATAAGTAAATATCAATGAAGGAGAAACTCTATATTTATATAAGAGAAACACCCTATCTATTATCCTATTGAAGGCATTTTTTTACCACTAGGATATTGATTCAAGTTCTATATAGCCTATTAGACAAGATGTTAGAGATCAGGTGGTCATACCACCTACATCACCAATTTAGAGGGTGTCGTTTTCTAGTAAACCTCATAGTAATGTTCCTCATATTGATATAGTGACTACTAGGGAATTTCAAGAGTCAGTTTCTGAGATATCAGAGCCTATAGTGTTAGAATAAATACATGTTAACAAAATATGTTTAGGGAAAAGAATTTATAGTTTATAGTGTTGGTGAATAAGTTCATTGAGTTGTGCCATCTATTAAGATAGATGATGGAGATGAAGAGGTGTGATTGGTTGAGACACTGCTAAAGTGTTCTAGCAATGAGGTCAAAGAGGTACCAATGGTTGATAACATAGTAGTTGATAAACCATTTGGATCACCAACTTACCACGATTTTGATAATGATGAAGATGTATTTTTTGAATATGGTGGTTATCTATCACATACCT
Organism: Viscum album; assembly: GCA_963277665.1. Classification (NCBI taxonomy): domain Eukaryota; kingdom Viridiplantae; phylum Streptophyta; class Magnoliopsida; order Santalales; family Viscaceae; genus Viscum; species Viscum album. The sequence continues at coordinate 444,430,488 of OY728157.1, read as the reverse complement.
CAGAGCATACTAAATTTTATCCTAAGGTGAAAGATATTTTTCTTCTATAAGAAAAAGTTATGAAACCATTGATTTTAAGAACATGAAACCATTTTCCTATATTTTTATGATATAATTTTATAATCTCTTAAGATATTATGATTAGTTAAAAAGGGATTTGGTATCATTCACTGAAAAAATTAGACAACTGATGGAGTGATCAGTTTCTAAAGTAGTTCTTGAAAAGATGATTGGGAAGATGGATACCAAAACCACCTATTTCTAGAACTACTAATTGGTGAAACCAATTTTATATGGTGTAAGTTATGTTTAAATTGAGGATATTAAAACTCATGTGAATTATATTAGTGGATTTATTTTCTACAATGTCTAAAATAATTGAACATTGAGTTATTTTGGAATCTCAAAGAGATAAGGTGACAAATATTCCACATGTTCAATAAGATATTTATGTGTATTATCTTGATGAGATATATTTTTTCAATACTAAGATGAATGAGATCTTGCAAACTTGGAATAATATATTATTGATTCAATTTTAGTTATTCGAAATATTTTATTCTAGTGTCAAAACCAATATAAAAACATTAGAGCTTCTTGAATTCTTGAATTATTTTAGCCTCTTATCTTGATAGTTCAATTTAGTATCTCAAAAGATCTATTCATTATAGTGTAATATATTCACCCATGTTCTTATTAAATTTTTAAAAATGGAACTTTATATATGATTTATGAAACTGGAGAAGTTATTAAAATACATATTACTAGAATTTAATTTTCGTTGAATGATATGGACATCTATCTTCAAGGATCGCTTTCTTCTGTTGGGGTACAGGTTGAAAAAACCATGATATAATCCTAGAAATTAAGATATAAGGTTTCATGTTTATTTTTCCAATTAACATAAACCATATTCGTGTAACAAATATGTTGGTTTATATTTATGATCAAATTTTAGATCAATATAAATATTATTTAAAAGAGGATTAGTACTCCTCATAGTTTTAAGAAACTCCTATATTTATAACTATAACTATCGAATATGAGATTATAGAATGAATGAATCATAAAATTGTTGTTCTAATGTGATATGTTTTCAGTTCCCTAGTGCTAGCTATTTCCCTTCCTTCAATTCCCCTTCCTCCATCCAGATTTATGCATGAGGTTGGAACATACTGATAGAGAAGTTATCAAACATGGATTACAATATGATTTGTATAAAAGGAAGGATAATGAAGCTGTATGTCTCGACTGATTGTATTAAATCTAGGATATATGAATATGATATTATACCTCTATCAATTTCTCAGTTTTATTCCCTAGTTTTTTGTTTTTTTTGAGTTTCTCTTCTTGTCAAATTTAAACCATTAAATAATTGTGTAAAAGTGGCTATCTCAAATTTCATAGTTTCACAGAAAATCTGGTATTAGCATTTTATATTATTGTATGTTAGTTTTCATTAATAGAATTCATATGTGTTCTGATGAAATATTTTATCAAATAGAATGAAGATATAAAATCCTAGTATCATAAGATAACAATAGTGGATTCATGAAAATAATGGATGTTATGCATTATCCATCATGATTTAGTGGTTGTAATTTTCCAAGATTATTGGTGTTGTTAGTACAAAATATTCTAAAAAAAGTAGACACTTTTTCAAAATCTTATTAATAAATTATTTTTTTTATGGGTTAGAGATCTTATAGTTTGAGTATATATTCAAAGAATATTGATAAGGTGTTGGGAACCCATTCCAATTGATTGAAGGATAGATCATGTTTTGGGGGTAAAGATAGTTCATATATGATGCTTGGAAGAGTGATCATGTCTCTGATAGTTAACCCTCATACTACCCCTTCCTCCTCTCCTATAATTGTGAAACCTGTATCTAAACCACCATATGAATTAAAACCCATCCCCAAAACCAGGTTCCTATGAAAACATTATGAATATAATTTTTCTGGGTTTGTTATATTTATATTTCAAAAAATCTACATGATTAACGAATTCTTTTTGGTTCTTAAGATATTATTTTTATTTAATGTTTTGATTATATTTTTCCATTATGTGGTCTTTTTAATCTAATGTTTTTCTTTTATCCATTTTTACATTTTAGTGATTTTTTCATTTAATTTATTTTATATTAATTAATGTTTTACTTAGTTGATTCATTTAAATTTAATCATAAAATTATTTCAATTGAGATTCAGCACTACACTTAAAATGATCATCAATCATATTTTTATATGTAAATTTTTTATCCACTCATCATCCTTCATTTTTAGTATCACAAAATGAGGAGAAGATATATATGAAATATTCGGGTGGAGAATAAATGATAAACCAAAAAATTTAAAATACATTATACATTATATAGTTTTCTAAAAAATCCTCTAATATATTAAAATATAATTTGTACTATTTAATGGGTTTTATGATCATTAAAAAGGGGGAGATTATTGGACAAAAAATTTTGTTCCAGTGTATCCAATGTGCCTTATTTTTTAGGATAAAAAAACACTTCATATGTTACTGATGATCTTGTTTTTAAGTGAGGTAATCTTGTTTTATCTTTATTAAAGTCAATCATATTGTTATTTTGAAATTTCTAGAATTATAGAAATCATATTATATGAGGAAATAATATATTTTTATATTTGGAAATGTAGATATGTCATATATATTAATCAACACCATGACGAAATCACCTACATGAATTATCTACATTGTGGATTCAGCTACATGAAATCCACCTATGTCGATGAATTTCCTATATAATCAGATAAGTACAATGATAAAACTAATATGTTAATTAGATACATAGTGTAATCAGATATGTTAATTGTATCCCTAGAAAATTGGGATATGTGATTCCAATTGACTAAGTGATTCTGTTGGCTATACCAAATTTGGCTACGTAAGCAAGATGGATACTTGATTTTCCTACGTCGACAATTATTATTTATTGAAGATTTGGCTACATGAATTTAAATATATCGAGTCTAGGTATGTCATTATAGAACATTCATATTTATTACCATTGGATTAATTTATGTGAAATTTAATGCTACCATCGATGTATTAAATATTTATTCCCTATTTATGGTAAAATAAATTTCTAAAATGTTCTAAGTACAAATAGAAAAAAATAGTACAATATACTTTATTAAGCTATATTATTTTTGAGGTATATTTCAAGAAAAGGACATCAAGAATTTTATTCCATGAATATATTTTATTTGATATCATACTGTTCAATCGTGATAAAATTAATACTTATTGGTTTAAAACAGAGAATATATAGAAGAGAAATGATAGAACTTACACTCAAGTATATCTCTTTTCCCAAAGCATTGTGTATAGATCTAGTGTTATATAAAAAGACGAATAATAAAAAAGTTTTCTATTATTATTCTATCAAGACCAACCTTATAGTATTTTACACATCTCTACTTGAGATATTTCTCACTCTTATTTTCTCTCCTTGATAACTATTGTCTTCATTCAATTTCTTCTTTCAATTGTGAGGTTTAATTTTTAAACATTCATTATTACTTACAATTGTTGAAAGTGATAACTCCTTATAATGAGTGTTAAGGGTTTGTGTTTTGTAAATCCTTATAATATCCTATTAAAGGGTCCTAGTTTTATACCACGTGGTGAATTCTTGTAATAAATCAGGAAGTCCTTGGAAAATTCACAAGTTCTAGTAAAAATCACCAAGATCTTGGATTTGAGCATTGGTGTAGTTAACACATGATATTTATTCTATGAACCACTATAAATATCTAGTATTTTAAAATTTTATTTATTCATTTACTTCCAATAATTTCATGTCTTTATATAATATTAGAAATTATAAAACATTAATGAAGGTCATTTTAAGGGAAGAACATTCCAAGAACTCAATTCACCCCCTATTGGGTCATAGAATAATTTTTCTCTAACCAAAAAAGGAGATAGTTAGGTTACATTGATTTACACTTTCCATTTTATTTGACACTGATATTGAGTTTGATTATAATTTTAGGAACGACCTTCAAAATTCATTTGATACTGAATTTGATTTTAATACTGTTTTTCATCCTCAATCTGATAGACAGTCATAGCGAACTCTGTTGAATTCGGAAGAAATGCTTCAATCATATTCAATTGATTACCATGGTATTTGGGATCAAAAAAATTCATTACTTGAATTTTATTATAATAATATATTGTATTCTTGTATACATATTGAACCTTTTATGTAATTATATGGATAGTTATGTCAAATTTCATCTTTTTTAGATAAATTTGGTGAAAGGATGTTCTTGGTAACATTAAAATTAGAAGAAATGGTATATAAGTAAAATATGATTTAACATCAACATGAGAGGCACTCAGATTAGAAAAAATAGTTATGTAGTTAACCAATGTTAAATTCTTTAATTCAATTTAAGTGATCATGTTTTTCTTAAAGTATCCCCATGTAAAAGTGTTACAAAATTTTTTAAAAAGTGAAATTTATGTTTTTGGTTCATTGGACCATATAGAATTATTGAAAAAATTTAATTAGTTTCTTTTATAGTTTCATTTCATCTATGTTTATCAAATTCACAAGATGTGATTCATGTTTCATTATTATGTAAAGAAGTTTCAAATGAATTTCTTGTTTTGATCCCTTATGTGGTATAGTTGAAAGATATTATATTGTTTGAGTAAAACATACTTCATATTAATTATAATAGAGAGAATTAGTTGTGGAATAAAGAGATTCATTCAGTTAGGTTCTTATGGGATGACTATATCATTGATGAATCAACATCATAATCATATAATTAAATAAACGAAAAATATCTCCACATGTTCAATAAGTGAATACAATTGCAGGGATAAAATTTCTAAAATGGGGAATAATGTGACATCCTAGTTAGTAGTATATAAATTCCACGCCTTATTAATATTTATTAATAATATTTAATATATTTATATTCAATATAATAATATTTTATACTTTTATAATAAAAAAAGCTGTATCTTTATTAAATTAATTTATTTGTATTATATAGTTTTATTTAATATATTAATTTCCAAATTTCATAATTTTTAATTTAAAAAAATAATATAATTTTTGGATATCACCAATTTAAAATTTTCATATAATTATTCTTCGGAATTTTTTTTAAAATACTTATAATCTAGTGAATATTAAAAATATATGATTTTTTAAAACTCTCAATTATTTATTTAGATCATGTAATTGAAAAGTAAAAATATTTTTTCATTTATAACCTAAAGGAAAATTTTTTACCTGTAATTAAAAATAATATTTATAATTACTTATGTGTTAGCATTGTACTTTATTTTGGCATGATGACCTTTTTGTTATTAAGAACTCATTTTGTTCAAAAAATAATTTCCAGGGATTTAATTGTTTTCATCTTAATATAATATATTAATATATATATTTATTTATTATTTTAATTAAATTTATAAATTATATATTCAAAAAAATATTTTAACATTCATTTGAATGTTTTTACTAGGAATATAATGAATGTAAATTCAAATTTTTCCTTAAAATGAATTTTTCTAAAAACCATTTTTATAGTATTATTCATGATTATTTAAAGTTATTTTATTACACATATAAAAATATAATTACAAAAAATTTATTATGTATTTTTAATCATTATGTAAAAATTTAATAATGGGGGGAATTTTAGTCTCATCTATTATGAATAGTAACTTCTGTAAGAAATGTGTCTCTACCATAAAAGGATTAATTGAGGTAAAATAAGTTAAAAAATTTGATAAGTCCATAATATTTCATATCAATTAGTATTTATTTAATATATTTAAACCCTTGATCACCATTGTCTTGAATTTTATTATGGGAAACTTTTCCATCAAAATGACTTGATAATATTTAAATCATTTGAAAAATTCCATGTGTGTCCTCTACCTCACTTATAAACGGAATATCACTCCCTTATGTTATCCACATCTCAATAAACAATTATATATAAAAATATCTACTAAATAACCTCCTAATATCCCTAACCATGTCTTAAGGTCCTTATTTTGATCATAATACACACCTTAGAAGGACAAACCTGTAAACATAAAGAAGTTGTTCGAAGAAGATATATAGTTCATAACCAATCATTTTCATTTTATTTATTCTTATATTTCCATAAAATATTATTAATCCATGATGAAATAATAACATGATTATATTCCATATACTGTAATGTTATTATTTTTATGTTATAACACTTTTCATCTAGTTGACCATATAACTAAATATAAAAATATAGGTCTTGCAAACATGCACACTACCACCTCGCCAGAAAATATATTTCATTTTCCATCAACAAATCATATATTTTCCCATTAATATGGTTATAAATTTAAAATAAGATATATAGTATTTGAATTTTATTTTTTATTTGGAAAAAAATATTTTTCTTTCTTTATCTTCTAATGAAAAATAAAAAATGTTGCTTGTGTGATGGGGAAAATTACCACCCCACGAATCGATGTATTTTATTTTTCATCATCAAATCACCTTTATTTTCTATATGGTTTTATATAAGACAAAATATGATATTAATGATATAATTATCATTCTATAATTATAATTTAATACTCGTCTTATTTTCTTTAAGTTCATTGAAAAATGGAAATGATACCCAATGATACGTTTGACCTACCATCACCTTGATTGTAATGTAATAGATTTTTCAAAATCATATTTTATTTTTTGGATCAAAATTTTTAATTAATATAAAAATATTATAATTATAACATGATTTCGATTCTATACATTATATACTCATGAACCATTAAATCAAAGTAAACCTTCCAAAGTCATTTTGGACATATCAGGTGATTATCATTAAAATTCCCAATATTGAATTAATTTATTATTTAATGGAATATATAATCATAAAAATAAAATAAAAGGAATAAAAAATGAAAATAGTTTTCAAGAATGTGAATAATTTTCATAATTTCGTTATTTACAAATATAAAAAACATTCGTGATGAGTGAGACTCAATGTATGGGATATTTTACCTTAAAAACATATTTAAAAAGATTTGATGATTTATTTTATAAATATTTTCCCTCCATGTAAAATTTTTTGAAATTTGTTTACTATTGTTTTTATACAGACACAAATAAATTTTAAAGGACCTTTTATTTATCTATTAAATTTGTTTATAAAATTTCTGAAGGAATATTTTTATGTGCTTTTATAGAATGTTTTGCCATTTTTTAAAAATTTGGAAAAAATGATCCTTATATTTTAACTTATGTGATGTTAGAGGAATTTACGTCAACTGTAACTATTATTTGATGTTTTTATTAACATATATGATTACAAGTTTTAATCAAATAAAAACTCTTATTCCCAGTGTTCTGTGTATATTAGTTTTGATAATGGGGTTTTAAAAGTAATGGTTATTTCAATACACCAAAATGTTTTTCTTAATGGTTCAAAATAGTTTTCTAGCTTTTTTATAATTAAATAGTGAATGATTAAAATGTTTTATTAATGTTAAGTTAATTTAGTATTATTGTTAATTATGTGTGATATTTTTATATCTTATACGATGTGTGAGACCAATAAAAATTATACAATGGTTGAGCATGATATAGAACTCCAATGAATTGGGTAAAGTTCCATGTCTTCCAAGGAATAAAGGGGGAGTTAACCATGGAGGTTTATACTATATACATAATTATGATCTAGTTAATTCCTAAATGATTTAAAATGGGTTATAAAAATAATACTCTAAGATTCCTATAAGTGTTTAAATACTATTTTTATATTGTTTTAATTTTTTTCTAAGTGGAAATTATTTTTCCCATGTAGATATGATTTATTTTATATTGTCAATGAGTAATATGAAAATTTAAACATTTTTATATTTCTTATGTTTTTACTACACTAATAGAGTTCATAATTTTATTTCCCTTACAAAGCATTTTTTGATCATAACTTATTTTACAAAAATCATAGTATTTATGAATGAGTAGTAATAAAGAATAATTCATATTCAAATTCATAAATATTTTTCCTGAAATAATAAAATGATTCATTTTAATAGTTTTAAATTATAGAGAAAATGGATATTGTTGTGATGTTTCAAATTTTTCATGTACATGTTTTTTATATAAGTGTTATAACATAATTATTTATAACTATAAACATGGAAGGTACTTGGGAATATAAGAAATATAATTGTAGTCTAGTGACACAAGATTATGTAATTTTTTATGTTCGGCTACTTATATGTATCTAGGATTCACTTATATTTTATGGAATAATAAGAGTCAAGATATGAACATGTATGATGTGATTGGGTGGAGATTGGTGATATTTATATGACTATAACATGTTCATCACATAACACTATGGTGGTGGCGAGTCTAAATGTGTCTAAGAGACCTTTAAAAGTGTGCAAGATTTAATAATTAACCCATTAAAAGGTGATACAGGAATGATATTGACTGGATAATGAATCTAAAACAATTTAAATCGATAATAAAAGAAACCCGGAAACCTAACCTAGAAACATTTCCACCACCTTACCAATACATTTATTTACTTACCCTCATTATAATTTCCATGCATCATGCACCTAAAACCCCCTACATTTTCATTTACATTCACACTATAAAAAAGATCAATAAGTGGTTAGAATATAGAGTGGTTGTAAATTGTTCCTTCAAAGATGACATGATTCATTTAATTTGTTTTTCTTTGTGTTTTGTATATAAAAAGATTTTTTCCAACAATAGGCCACAAATATAATTTAATATTCTAACTATAGTTTCTAGGAACAATAAAATCATCCTTAAAATGTATAAAAACTCCTGTTACAGTCTTAAATCACATCCAATAAAAATAAAAGAATAATGGATTACATTAATACACTAAAAACATTGAAAGGTATCTTCACATGCAATTTATTATAAATTTTAAAAAAAAATTAAATTACCTCAGTATGTAATTCAACTTTATTTGATGATCCAATGGAATAAATATCATCACACCATTGTTTCACTATAGTATTAATGTATAGAATTCCACTAGTAGTGATTCACATGCACACCAAAATCTATGATCAACATCTTTGAATCATTAGGTTCTAGCATAGCTAATCATGATCACCTTCATTATCTTCTATGATATTTGGTTCATGTTATGTCTTTAAGTTCATGGAGTCTGTTTGTTTTTCCCCTTCCCATTAAAGGAGGTTTTTATTGAAATAAAAAAAATGGAAGGCCTTTCGGCTGTTGGGTGAATGATATCAATTAATTGCCATCATAAAGTATAAGGATAAATACACATGTATTCATAAAGGAATATCTAATGACACATTGAAATATGGAGTTCCTATTTTACATGTATGTTATCATAACCTCCCATCTAGGATATTACTAAGGGAAAACACAATTAGATGGTGTATGAGTGTATTATTATAATCCTACCCCTAATATAATTTTCACCTATTTCCCATCAACAAATATCATCCATCCATTGAACAAGATTCATAAATAACATCGGGGACCTCGAGGTTATCATTATAATAGTGAAATACTATAAATATTTAGTGTGACATATATTATTATGAAATTATCACATAAAAATAAAATTTATAAAAATAATAATTTTTTGAAATAAAAATAATTAAAAACATGTAATAAAGTTCTAAACAAATTGGTTCTAGAGAACCCACCCGAAAATACTACCACTTGATGTAGAGCCAACTAATAAGATATTTCCATCCATTATGTCTCACATGTTTCTCATTCCTCTACTATGATAGATACTTGATCAAAGTGTATACCATATTTTACTCCATGGAAATTATATTCACAGTCAGTTCACCATGTTTATAAAAATACCTCATGATATGAAACATCTAAAGTACTTGCTTTTTTACTTTGGTGTGACCTTGGTTCATGCTATGTCTTTATGTTCATGGAGTCTGTTGGTTTTTCCCCTTCCCATTAAAGGAGGTTTTTATTGAAATAAAAAAAATTGAAGGCCTTTCGGCTGTTGGATGAATGATATCAATTAATTACCATCATAAAGTATAAGGATCAATACACATGTATTTATAAATGAATATCTAATGACACATTGAAATATGGAGTTCCAATTATACATGTATGTTATCATAACCTCCCATCTAGGATATTAGTAAGGGAAAACACAATTAGATGGTGTATGAGTGTATTATTATAATCCTACCCCTAATATAATTTTCACATAGTTCCCATCAACAAATATCATCCATCCATTGAACACGATTCATAAATAACATCGGGGACCTCGAGGTTATCATTATAATAGTGAACTACTATAAATATTCAGTGTGACATATATTATTATGAAATTATCACATAAAAATAAAATGTTGAAAAATAATAATTTTTTGAAATAAAAATAATTAAAAACATGTAACAAAGTTCTAAACAAATTGTTTCTAGAGAACCCACCCCAAAATACTACCACTTGAAGTAGAGCCAACTAATAAGATATTTCCATCCATTATGTCTCACATGTTTCTCATTCCTCTACTATGATAGATACTTTATCAAGGTGTATACAATATTTTCCTCCATGGAAATTATATTCACAGTCAGTTCACCATGTTGACAAAAATACCTCATGATATGAAACATCAAAAGTACTTGCTTTTTTTACTTTGGTGTGACCTTGGATCCTTAGTGAGAAACACCACTATAGTGTTATAACATTAAAGAGTGATAGGGTCTTCACTTCTAGGTATGACATTGAGCTCTTGGAAAAATTTATGAATCCATAATGGCTCCTTGATTGAATCAAATTCCAAAAAATACTCCGATTCTACAATAGAATTGGTGAAAACTAGCTTCTATGAACTCTTACAACTAACAAATCATCTGTTGAGATATAAGATATATCCAAACTATTAATTCAGATCATACTAACATATATAATATATAGAATCTATATAAGCCCTGATTAAAATATCATAATCTCATCAAAACAATAACAATATATCTATAACTAACATTAAATTATTAAGGATAATCTTGACAGTTGTCTAGTGTTTTTCTCTTAGATCTTCATGATATTTTCCAACCACTCTTGAAGCATAGACAGAATTAATCATCAATCATAATAAGGGATACTTGATCTAACATATTGGTAAATAATATTGGATCTTACTCATTATCCCTCTTTCATCTGGTGTACTAAAACACATTTTTTGGGAATGATATATACCATGTGACTCTAGATCCAATAACCTATTTTATTGTTTCATAATAAATCTCATTAGTATATGGTCAATATATGTACTCTAACAAAGTCCATGAAACCTCTTGGATCTGTCACGCATGATCACGATCTCTATAATATCACATAAGTCCTTCATTGAGAAAAACAGCCTCAAACCTTCCTTAAATAATTGTAAGTATGGTATATAATTTCTAACTAGTTAAATTTACACACTACAATCTAATATGAAAAAAAATATTACACCCACTAAACCATTTGCAAAAACATATATCAAATTCATTCTTAATGAAACTAAAGTACTTTTATGGATTCATTGAATTAAATATTCCATGAAATGAATGATTATTTTAATACATTGATGGATATATAAAAATATCATTCTTTTTTAATTTCCTAGAGTCATAAACTTTTTAGTTCCTATCATATGAAAACCCTCTTGAAGGATTCAATCATCAAATATAGTCTTGAAATCCATTTTCCACATCTCATAGTCATGGTAAGATACAATGGAAAAATCATAGAATGAATCGAAACATTGAAATTGGGGAAAGGGTTTCATAATATTCAATTACTTAATGTTGTCTAATCCATTTAAACACTAGTAATGGTTTATAGTTATTCAGATTTCCATCTATGTTCATCTTTCCATTTAATTCCCATTAACACCCAAATTGTTTAACCTCAACTATCTTATCAGTAAAAAAACAAATATTATTCTGAAACATGGAATTAATCTGAGAATTCCTGGATTATTTTCCTCCTAAATATTCTCTACTTCGTCCTTATAACAGGGATGATAAATATTTTTAACAAATAATGTGTCACCAAATAAATCAAAGACAATCATTCTCAAAATTTCATCATTTAGGATGTTCTCATTCTCATGGAAAACAATACGTCTTGCAACATTCAATTTCTTTCCGGAAGGGTTGTATAGATAGTATCGCCTCATTTACATGGGATACCCTATAAATATATCATCCATGTCACAGGGTGATTGTTTGTTTCTTAATTCATCCTTAACAAATGCCTCATAACCCCATACTTGAAAATGTAAGGAAACAAGTTTCTTTCTACTCCCTAAAATGAACGAAATAAAATTTTATTCATTATATAGTACTCATTTTTGTAAGTATAATGATATCTATATTGAATGTTACCAAAATGATAATGGAATAATTGTGTGTGTGAATTGAGATAAAATACCATACTCTTATAGAAAGTTAATAAATCCTTGGTTAAGATATTCACCACCTTGATCCAATCAAAGTTTATTTATCTTATTGCCAAAATAATTCTCATCCTTATTCTTGAACTATTTTAACATTCCAAAGGATTCATACTTATACCTCATTATTTATATATAACCATACTTAGTGAAGTTTACATTAAATGTAATGATGTAAGGGTATCCACCTCTATCTTCAATATGAATAGTTCCACACACATTGGTGTGTACTAATTCTATAAGATCTGTGTCCCTTTCACCTTGACCACTGAATTTACTTGGGAAAAAGAATAACATTATTCAAGTGGAATTAGATCAAAATAGTATGAATAACTATCTTGATAGAGCTTTTTCAAACTCTTATTGTTTACATGACCAAGAGAGTTATTCTATAATTGTGTGTCATATGAGTCATGCATATTAATTTCATTATCAATTTATAATATTTGGTTTTCATAATTCAATAATTAAATACCTTAATTTGTTTTTTCCATGACATAACATTGGTTATAATTTTAAATATAGAAACATTAATTTCAAAATTAGAAAATAAATCCATCCATATCTAATAATGAAATGAAAATAATGTTCTCGGTAACACAAGGCACATCATAATAGTTTTTTAAAACCAAAATCAGTCCTATCAGTAATGAGGGATTATAGTATCCAATAGATAGAGCATCCACCATTTATCATTTTTAATCTTTTAGATCCACATATCCTCTTTCAATATTATGAAATATACTTTTTTTCATTTATTTGTATTCAAGTGTGAGAACCACATGAAGTATCAAATACCAACTTGTAGATATAAAAATATTTTAATCGATAATGAATCAAAATAAAGATTCCCTATGATTATTTAGCTATATTTAATTCCTCTTCTAGTGGCCCTTCTTTCCACATGAAAAAATACAACATCCTATTCATTTCCTTTCATATATATCTTTTTTTTTTCATTTAAGGATAGTGCTCGAGAGCCTTATAAATGGGATAATTTCGATGTGACGTTTCATTCTTCTTCCTATTGTAAATTATTATTATTATAGTGGGTTTTACATGCCTCAAATCTTTATTAATGTGAAGAATATGTGTTATAAGTTCCAACATAGTCTTCTTTCTATTTCTCATATTATAATTCACAATGAAACTAGAGAAGTTTTTGGGTAATGCGGACAAAATGAGTTATAGGAATATATGATTAGGGATATTAAAACACAAGATTTATGGGTTCACAATGTATCAAATCATTATGAATACATGTTCCCCAACTATCAATGTCTCTCCAAGATTTCACATGAACAGTACATTTAATATCTATTATCTATGTGGTATCACCTTCTCTTGATAGAGATACTTATGGTGAGAAATGATCTTATATGCAACTATATCCTCATATTGAATTAGAAGATAGTTTGAAATGAAGGATAGAATGGAAAATCAAAAATATAAATCTTCTTCTACATGATTCAAATAGAATGATATGTTTTCCTCATTAGCCACTTTGGAAGTGAACTCATGGAGTATGTCATTCAATGTGTATAATTTCTATTCATTGTGTAGTTTAATGAATAAGCACCTATACCATTCCTGTAACGCCCCGGCCCCAGCTTCCTAGAGTCGGTGCATTAGTTCGTAACATTGGCATGATCACAAAAGATCAAGTCTCGAAAGACCGATTAGTTTAGTAGCCTTGGAAACACTAGATACATTCATAAGTCTTTCATTACATCAAAAAGTAAACAAACTACAATAACATTGTCTTCATAGTCCACATTCATATCCTTTTCTGACTACCCCTGTAGGTCATTCATAAAATACTTCTTCACATCCTGGAAAAATACTAAAACATTGAAAGGGGTGAGCTCAGATGCTCAGTAAGGTTAACAATATAGCAGAAGATTTCATAAATAAACATTAACATTTAAGGCAATGTATAACTAAAACAAAAGCCTTTTAAACTTGAACTTCAACATAATATGGCAAAAGTAAAATGAGATAATGCCATTTACTTCTTCACATGGATATTTTACTGGTCGAATAATCACATGCAATATCAATAACCACTTTCATAATGATGGAATGCATAATGCCAGACTATCATAACCACGTAGTCAAGGCCTCGTGCCAAGACCACAAATATGATTTTGTCAAGGCCTCGTGCCAAGACACTAGTTTGTCTCATGAGACCTGCCGATGCATCGAGGAGCTATAGCGGGCTCCACCCGTCACTTATTAAGTCCAATGCATTCCTCATATGAATAGGTTTAAACATATCATAAACCATAACATAATCTTATCACATAAATCATGCATAAATGAAACATAACATTTCCACATTTCAATCACAAGATATAAATACAACACATTGATATAATAAAAAACGCTTTCAAAACCATTTTCAATACCAAAATAAAAGAAAGTTTAAACTTTGTATTTATTTTTCATTAAAAAAAATGATGGCTTGTAGAGGAAGCCGAAACTCAAATAATGGTCACGGTGGCGGAGAAGTCATTGTCGCCACATAAGTACGGAAAGAAAAACATTCCGTTTTTTTCGTTTAGTAAAACGCTTAGTATAAAAAAGATTCCTTTTGAATAAACGTAAAAGTCAAAGGGGTTTATACACCGTATAAAAGAAAGTTTTTTATAAAACCAAATATGCCTCAATGAAAGGGGATTGAGACGAAATCCTTAAAAAGATCTTTTTTTTAAATAAAGTACATCTATAATGTGTATTCACTATGAGTACACATAAATAATGTAAAAATACAATATAGGACATAATAATATGATGACATAATTTGAAAGTAGGAGATTAACCCAAAGAATGAAAATTGGGTTAAGAAATTCCCTTACCTTGTGTCCGACTTGACTCAACCGTTCTTTAACCTCCTGAATAAAAAACTAGAGTTAATATCTACCTTATTAAGAACCATTTTCAATTTCATTATCCTTTTTATATAACTTATTACAATGTTATTAATATTATGTAATTATTCAAGTTAATAACGGTCGTTTTGTCGATCTTTGGTAACTTGAGTCAACAATAAACTTCTTATAATTACAAGTTGTTCATGTGGTAGAATATCCATTATATCTAGAATTATATTCATGATTTAGATGTCATATATATCTTATATATCCAGTATATACATTCATTTATAATATTACATAACATTTAGAGGTAAGAAATTAAATGCACCGTTCATGGAGACGGTAAGCCGTACGTACGCATGAACGCTACTTTCATTTCAATTTCATATTTAATGGAACTAAATCATAATGACATAAATGTATAATATAATTCCAGTATAATATAGTGTATAATACCATTTACTACATCCTTTATACATCCCACATATGGCATTAACGATTCAAATCACTTTGAGGGGGCGGTAGTCCGCACTTCCTAAAATGAAATTATCGATTTTTACCCATAATGGAAATCATAAAGTATGCCATAAATGAGAAATACAGAAGCATAAGTAAAACATAAACATATAATATATCATATATAAAAATAGTGACATCTTAATGGCCACCTTTGAAGGTGTTATATGATTGTTGAACAATCATCGTTTCGTGAGGCAGAAATTCGCCATCCACAGAAACCGTATGTTCTTTAACCATTAGATGTAGGTGTGGGTAAGTGTAGCTCGAATACTTCTTATAACAACATCCTAGTATATTGAGGATACTGGTGTTGTTACAAAAGAAATGAATAAAAAGAGTTTAGGGGGTTGGAGAAGAAAAATAAAACAAAACAACATTAGAGAAGACATTACCTCAAAATCGGGTAACTCTTTTTGATTTGAGCCAAAAGCCTTCCTTGGGAAGAGTTCTGCCCAAAGTAAGGCTTCTAGGAGTAATAGGGGGAAGTTGGGAGAGTATTTGGGCAGAGGTTGGCCGAGCCAAATGGCTTGAAAGTGTAAATGAGTTGGGAGAGGTGGGGGCCTTTTATAAGTGGAGAGGAGGGGCACTTTTGGAAAGATTGAAATGTTATATTATTTCACAATGATTTTCGGATTCTAAAGGTCCCAAACTTATATAATTCGAGTATAAGGTGATAAGGTTTCGAAATCTCCTCATCCAATAGGCTTTGACAAGCGTAAGCCTTGGAATTTGCATTATCTTCTCATTTTATTTAAATCGTTAAATAATGAGGTCATCGCTGCATCATAATGATGTCATATATAATTTAATTTATTTAATGTATAAAAATTATAAAAAAAATACTATGATGTAGGAAATATTTTTAGCTTTCTAATTAATATTTATAATCAAAATTCAGACTTGTTTAACCCCACCTAAAAACTGTTTTACTAAAACAACTCATGTTTGTGTCATTTTTTACTTTAACATTAAATAAAAGGTATTTATGTCATTTTCCAACTAAAGTGGCTCCATGGGGTCCCCAAGTTGACCCATGGATTGTCTTGGTCGGCCATGACTCATCCAATAGGAGTAGGACAAGTGTCAAGCTCATATCATATTATTAAAACATTATTTTTACCTTAAACTACACTAATTACCTCTAATCGCGATTAAGAACTTAAAAGTTACTATTCACCAAAAATTTATTTTAATCTCATTGAACCACATTTTACTTCTTAATGACAACCATGTATGTCGGATTTTTGAAAATCAAATCACAGAGGTGGTAATATTTCATTTTAACGAAAAATCAGTTTTTAACAACCACTTAGTGGTTTCACTATTCATCAAAAATTGAAGTTTTTCAGAATAAGGCCAAAATTTCACACTAAGCTATAATTGATATTCCGAATTCAAAAATGATGTCTATTTTACAAAATTCCAAACATATAAGTTTCATTAATTAATTTTATAATTAATTCCCGCTGTTACAACAAATAGCGTATTTTTATGAAACAATTTATATCAAAAGATTGGCAATTGTTTATATCCAATTTCAATGTTAAATTAATTATAATGACCACCATTGGCTAAAATGGTAAAAATATATTCTATTTATACTTTAAAACCACTAAATAGTATAATTTATCACTATAAATTATTTTGATTAAAAAAGTTGTTTTAAGTAATTTTCACTATTCATAAAAAATTGGAAGTTCTCAGAAAATTACAAAAAATTCAACTTTGGAGATTTTCGATATTACGAATACAAAAATGAAGTTCATTTTGAAATATAAAATTTCTATAATTTTAAAAAGTGGTTATTACTATTTATAACGGCTACTTTGATTAGTTGCAGTGTGTTAGAACTCGATGTTGCGCAAAATGCAAGCTATTACATTATTGAATTAGAAGCATATCATGGAAGCTCGGGGTGTTACATTCTCCCCTCCTTCAATAAATTGCGTCCTCGCAATTTGAAATTTTTCTTTGTAAATAAAAGGTTGAAAAGAGAAAATACCTTTGTGGAAAACCCACATCGGAAATAAGATTAATAAAATTTAGCCTTAATAAGAGGGGAAGGGAAATAAGAAAGTCACCACCAAATTATGATATAGATAAGGAGAACATTGGTGGAAATTAGAGACATATAATTGGAGGAAAAACGTAAATATTTGTAGGGAGTGATTGAGGTCATCAATCACAATCAACTGTCAAATTGAGGGCCTCAAATCCTTCAATCTATGTTGATTTAAAATATCATCAGTTCAACAAGACATAAGGTATTAGGGTAACACATTTTTTGTTTTAATATCACTTTACTAAAGTTTAAGAATTAATTTATTCATTGAATAACAGATAGTTATATATATATATTTATTCATGACAATTAGAGTTTCAACCTTCAACTCACCTTTCACTCAAAAAGATAATAGAACCCAAAAATATTATACTTATCCTAATTGTATAAGGTTACAAATGTTAACACATACCATTTAGATTAGTAAAATTATTTTGAAATAACCAGGGACTTCTTGTAGGCTTGTGGTAGGAAATAAAGGCCTGTCGCACTATGTTTGTGGGTTCGATTCCTGCAGCTTTGTCCGATGCGACGGGTTATGCCCCACCCTGCAGGTTGTCCTTTTCCTAAAACTATAGTATCATAATATTCCAAAAATAATCTTCATAAATGCTTTAACCTTAAACAATACTATCCATGGTTCAACTTAATCCATTCCAACCTTAATAGTTATCCAAAATAATTCTGTCCAACTCACAACCCAAATTTTATAAGGAAGGTAAACATAATGAAGATCCTTTTTCCATGTAACAACATGTGAACACCTTCATAATTTATTCTTTTTAAACATACTGAATTACCATGATCCCTTATTCCTTATAGAATACTAGATATACTCCTTCTATGCAAAAATGTATACAAACCATCAATCAGTTTCAAGGAAGTTAAGAATATCCAATATAATTTATCCAAATCAATCACGTCTTATTCCAAAATAACTATCTCGGTATCAGAACCATATTATGGTTTATCTTTCTCTCAACCATATGTTTTCCAAAAATTTAACCTACTGTGGAGTCACTTTTCTTGGTTCCACACAATCTCAAGTCCTTGATGAAATAGTACTGCAGTACAATCCTTATATACTCCATAATTATTATAACCAGTACATCATTGATACAACACTCAAATTACAAAATTCATTAATAACAACATAAGAACTCTAATCATTACTCCTCATCTGTGGTAGTATCATAACTTGATTATTATCCAATAACATCATTTGTGGCATACTCTGATGATTTGGAAATTGGTTTGCGTAGTGTCCCCAATCCTTGCAGAAGAAGCATTGTACATTTGAAACCATTTTCTTACCCTCGCAGTCACGCACTTTGTGTCCTTTTTCTCTACACTTATAACAAACTCCCATTCCCTTTAGGCAAGTTCCATGATGTTCTTTCCAACAATTACCACATATTGGAAAATTCTTCTTTCCCCTCATCCCTTTATCCATCATTCTATCTTCCATCCCTTCTGTCACTTGCTTCACTTCAAAGCCATAGGACTCAGAGAATTCTTTACTTATCTTATTAACACATGATACTATTTATTCATATGTTGAGAACACATGGGAGACTATTTCCCTTCGAAATGTTGGCTTAATACCGTGAAAGATACGATCCTTCTTACTCTTTGGATCATACGTATTGCTGGAGTTCACATTCCTTCTACTGGGTGCCATTTCTATACAATGACATAAACTATGTTAGTTTATGAATTATAATGAATAATTCCAAACTTTTAAAATAATTAATGTAAATTGAACGGTTTATGGATATAATCCATAATCATAAGAATGTTTTCTTTGAAGAAGTATATACTCATAAACCCTAAATAATGGTTTGTAAAGAAAATGAGAATTATCCTAAGAAAATCCCCCGGGAGTGTCATAACCAAGAGTGCAGAAAGGCCCGTTGTCGTGCACCAGTTCCCATTTGAGTCTAGCTCAAAGCGGTGTTTTCGGGTTTTACCCCTAGGTACATCTGTGCCAGAGCCGCCTCTACCTGCTCGTATCCAGACAGGGATGTATTGCTCGAAAAACTCACAAAATCTCTACAATAACAAAATTCTAGGAAGTTCTTCTATACTAATCTTCAAAGTCTATCTTTGGGCTATGTGCTCTAATCAGAGTTTATCTAAATCTAGCTTCCAAGGTTAGTACTAAATTGCCTCTGATACCAACTGTAATGCCCTGGCCCCAGCTACCTAGAGTCGGTGCATTAGTTCGTAACATTGGCATGATCACAAAAGATCAAGTCTCGAAAGACTGATTAGTTTAGTAGCCTTGGAAACACTAGATACATTCATAATTCTTTCATTACATCAAAAAGTAAACAAACTAAAGTAACATGGTCTTCATAGTCCACAATCATATCCCTTTCTGACTACCCATGTAGGTCATTCATAAAATACTTCTTCACATCCTGGAAAAATATTAAAACATTGAAAGGGGTGAGCTCAGATGCTCAGTAAGGTTAACAATATAGCGGAAGCTTTCATAAATAAACATTAACATTTAAGGAAATGTATAACTAAAACAAAAGCCTTTTAAACTTGAACTTCAACATAATATGGCAAAAGTAAAATGAGATAAAGCCATTTTCTTATTCACATGGATATTCTACTGGTCGAATAATCACATGCAATATCAATAACCACTTTCATAATGATGGAATGCATAATTCCAGACTATCATAACCACGTAGTCAAGGCCTCGTGCCAAGACCACAAATAAGATTTTGTCAAGGCCTCGTGCCAAGACACTAGTTTGTCTCATGAGACCTGCCGATGCATCGAGGAGCTATAGCGGGCTCCACCCGTCACTTATTAAGTCCAATGCATTCCTCATATGAATAGGTTTAAACATATCATAAACCATAACATAATCGTATCACATAAATCATGCATAAAGGAAACATAACATTTCCACATTTCAATCACAATATATAAATACAACACATTGATATAATAAAAAATGCTTTCAAAACCATTTTCAAAACCAAAATAAAAGAAAGTTTAAACTTTGTATTTATTTTTCATTAAAAAAAATGATGGCTTGTAGAGGAAGCCGAAACTCAAATAATGGTCACGGCGGCGGAGAAGTCGTTGTCGCCACATAAGTATGGAAAGAAAAACATTCCCTTTTTGTCGTTTAGTAAAACGCTTCGTATAAAAAGATTCCTTTTGAATAAACGTAAAAGTTAAAGGGGTTTATACACCGTATAAAAGAATGTTTTGTATAAAACCAAATATGCCTCAATGAAAGGGGATTGAGACGAAGTCCTTAAAAAGATCATTTTTTTAAATAAAGTACATCTATAATGTGTATTCACTATGATTACACATAAATAATGTAAAAATACAATATAGGACATAATAATATCATGACATAATTTGAAAGTAGGAGATTAACCCAAAGAATGAAAATTGGGTTAAGAAATTCCCTTACCTTGTGTCCGACTTGACTCAACTGTTCTTTAACCTCCTGAATAATAAACTATAGTTAATATCTACCTTATTAAGAACCATTTTCAATTTCATTATCCTTTTTATATCACTTATTACAATTTTATTAATATTATGTAATTATTCAAGTTAATAACGATCGTTTTGTCGATCTTTGGTAACTTGAGTCAACAATAAACTTCTTATAATTACAAGTTGTTCATGTGGTAGAATATCCATTATATCCAGAATTATATTCATGATTTAGATGTCATATATATCTTATATATCCAGTATATACATTCATTTATAATATTACGTAACATGTAGAGGTAAGAAATGAAATGCACCGTTCATGGAGACGGTAAGCCGTATGTACGCATGAACGCTACTTTCATTTCAATTTCATATTTAATGGAAATAAATCATAATGATATAAATGTATAATATAATTCTAGTATAATATAGTGTATAATACCATTTACTACATCCTTTATACATCCCACATATGGCATTAACGATTCAAATCACTTTGAGGGGGCGGTAGTCCGCACTTCCTAAAATGAAATTATCGCGTTTTACCCATATTGGAAATCATAAAGTATGCCATAAATGAGAAATACATAAGCATAAGTAAAACATAAACATATTATATATCATATATAAAAATATTGACATCTTAATGGCCACCTTTGAAGGTGTTATATGATTGTTGAACAATCATCATTTCGTGAGGCAGAAATTCGCCATCCACAGAAACCGTATGTTCTTTAACCATTAGATGTAGGTGTGTGTAAGTGTAGATCGAATACTTCTTATAACAACATCCTAGTATATTGAGTATACTGGTGTTGTTACAAAAGAAATGAATAAAAAGAGTTTATGGGGTTGGAGAAGAAAAATAAAACAAAACAACATTAGAGAAGACATTACCTCAAAATCGGGTAACTCTTTTTGATTTGATCCAAAGGCTTCCTTGGGAAGAGTTCTGCCCAAAGTAAGGCTTCTAGGAGTAATAGGGGGAAGTTGGGAGAGTATTTGGGCAGAGGTTGGCCGATCCAAATGTCTTGAAAGTGTAAATGAGGTGGGAGAGGTGGGGCCTTTTATAAGTGGAGAGGAGGGGCACTATTGGAAAGATTGAAATGTTATATTATTTCACAATGCTTTTCGGATTCTAAAGGTCCCACACTTATATAATTCGAGGATAAGGTGATAAGGTTTCGATATCTCCTCATCCAATAGGATTTGGACAAGCGTAAGCCTTGGATTTTGCATTATCTTCTCATTTTATTTAAATCGTTAAATAATGAGGTCATCGCTGCATCATAATGATGTCATAAATAATTTAATTTATATAATGTCTAAAAATTATAAAAAAATAATATGATGTAGGAAATCTTTTTATCTTTCTAATTAATATTTATAATCAAAATTCGGACTTGTTTAACCCCACCTAAAAACTATTTTAGTAAAACAACTCATGTTTGTGTCATTTTTTACTTTAACATTAAATAAAAGGTATTTATGTCATTTTACAACTAAAGTGTCTCCATGGGGTCCCAAAGTTGACCCATGGATTGTCTTGGTCGGCCATGACTCATCCAATAGTAGTAGGACAAGTTTCAAGCTCATATCATATTATTAAAACATTATTTTTACCTTAAACTACACTAATTACCTCTAATCGCGATTAAGAACTTAAAAGTTACTATTCACCAAAAAATTATTTTAATCTCATTGAACCACATTTTACTTCTTAATGACAACCATGTATGTCGGATTTTGGAAAATCAAATCACAGAGGTGGTAATATTTCATTTTAACGAAAAATCAGTTTTTAACAACCACTTAGTGGTTTCACTATTCATCAAAAATTGATGTTTTTCAGAATAAGGCCAAAATTTCACCCTAAGCTATAATTGATATTCCGAATTCAAAAATGATGTCTATTTTAAAAAATTCCAAACATATAAGTTTCATTAATTAATTTTATAATTAATTCCCACTGTTACAACAAATAGCGTGTTTTTAAGAAACAATTTATATCAAAAGATTGGCAATTGTTTATATCCAATTTCAATGTTAAATTAATTATAATGACTACAATTGGATAAAATGGTAAAAATATATTCTATTTATTCTTTAAAACCACTAAATAGTATAATTTATCACTATAAATTATTTTGATTAAAAAAGTTGTTTTAAGTAATTTTCACTATTCATAAAAAATTGGAAGTTCTCAGAAAATTACAAAAAATTCAACTTTGGAGAATTTCGATATTACGAATACAAAAATGAAGTTCATTTTGAAATATAAAATTTCTATAATTTTAAAAGGTGGTTATTACTATTCATAACAGCTACTTTGATTAGTTGCAGTGTGTTAGTACTCGATGTTGCGCACAATGCAAGCTATTACATTATTGAATTAGAAGCATATCATAGAAGCTCGGGGTGTTACAATTCCTATAATCTTCATTAGTGATAAGTTTATCCTTCTTTATTGTAGATCCAAAAAAAATATAGTCTATGTCATTTTACTTTCCATTAATAAAATTTGGGAGTATAATATTATTAATTGATTTGATTAAAAAAATAAATTAATAAATTTAAATTAATCCCCCTTAAGCTCCCACTATTTTTACATGCGAAATGGCCCTCACCATCAGTTTCATAATATCTTTTCATTGATATACACTAGTGGTAAGAATCCATATTCCCCTTCTCATAACCCAAACTTAGTATGATCAAGGTTTTTCGGTGTATTTTGATAGGCATGACCTTCCTACTACATTAAATTATAGTTCCTTGATTCATTTAGTGGACTTATAATCCAAAAATAATTTTTTAACTATTTTATTAAATACATGCCTCTTAGTTACACCCATTAATGTTTGGATATTCAACCATTGATCTAGAATAAGTTATTTTAACACAAAACTCAATGCTTAGCATTTCCATGATAATTGAAAATGCCCCTATATGGGTTGTCCAAGCACTTTTAACTATTATATTTTTTAACATAAGTAGTTGAATACTATACCAACTTAATATATTAGCTGATAGAATTTTATCCATTATGTATTAATCTCATTTTACCTTTTAATGACCCATTTAATATTATGTTTATTTTACTTAAGTGATTAAACATGTCTATAAAAAAATGTATGCATAAACTAATTATATTTTATTCTATCTCTCTTACTTATTAATTCATTTATTTGGTGACATTGGAGCATTATAAAACATAAATAATAAACCATGAAACTGAAAATAAAAATTATAATTGGCATGATAAAAAAGATTCACTATTGGTTAGTTTATTTATCCGATGATAAACTAATCCTAAACCCAATGGTAAAACATGATGATCTATAGCTTGGTTCGCATTTATATATTCCACCATGGATCCTATGTATTTCCTTGATTGGTTTTACCTTGTCTCATTGACGTGGAATTTCTACGCTCTCATTGGAGATCTATATTTATATTGTCATTTATTCACACTTAAGTGAAGAGATCCAATGGATTGGAAAACGGGGTTTACATAAAAGAAACCCTGGGTACACATGCCCTTATATAATAAATATTAGGTGATGAAATGTAGGCCATCAATATTAATTTAACTATAATAAAATAAAACAAACTAATAAAACAAAAGTGTTGGTCTAATATCATGATCATCGATACAAAACAAGAAATGAGTATACATTTTCATTTATATTATTAATTACCATGATTCAATATTTAATTTATATATTGTGCCATGAATTAATAAAATTTATCCAATTCATCTTAATTCCATCCATCTATCCTTAACTCACCAATAACTGTAATTTTAAATATGATTAACATCATTTGAAAGAATTATATTACAAAAGTTGACTTGGATGCAATGTCAAGAATTATTTAAAATTTTAACATGGACATTAATTTATTATATAATGTTTAATCCTATGAAATTACATGTATTTTAATATGAATGACACATGAACTACATAATAGGTAGTTTTAATTTTACATTTATTTCTTCTTTTTTTTGAAAATTTCAAAAACACTATTATTAACAGCTACATAGTGTGTATAAAAGTACATAGAGTGTGATTTTCTTCTTCCCATGTCTACAGAACAGGTCTTGATATATCCATTTTTCATTCCATATATGTGTTTGAGTTATACGACATTTATTGTGAATACATAGACTGTAACCTCAGTGTTACATGGATTGTCTGTCCTTATGTAGTAAATTTGATACACAATAAGCTTGGGATACCCCATTTGATATCCAGAGGAATCTTCATTTTAAACCATTAACTAATTAAAAATTATCCCATAGAAGATGAATAAAAGAAGTTATGAAGATGTTGGATAATTAAATCTAATAGATTTATGTAAAAGAAAAAAAAACTCAGGAAATAAAAAACTGAATATTAAAACATTATAACTTGAACAAGTGACTTCTCTAATACAACTTGTAGGTTCTGGGCACAATATAATCATCCTTTGAAGATATGATTAACTCATATTTTATTATTAAATCATGTGTAATCATTCCATTACAAGATCATGAGATCATGTCCAATGAAAATAGTTTATTAATGGACTGTATTAATTCACTAAAAACTAGAGGCATAGGATCCTCATATGTAATTTATAATTTTTTTTTAAAATTTGATATCATTATCTCATCTTGTAATTATGGTTTTTAGATGATATGATGGAATATATTTCATCACACTATCATTTTTTGGTATTATTCAAGTACATAATCCCAATATTGGTTATCTACATTTCCACTATAATCTATGATCAACATTACTGAATCCCAAGGTTCTAGCATGGGTGATATTGATTACTTTCGTTTTTCTTGGTTGACCCCGAAAATCTGATTATCGAAGAGGGATAAATATTAGTGGTCTATCAATGACATGATAAAAGAGCGAGTATTATTTATAGAACTCTTGATTTCTCTATTGATATATCCATGTTGATATATCTTCATATATATCTCTATATATATTTTAGATACATCTCTCTAGATATGCCCCTATATATCTTTCTAGATATATAAATAATTATATATCTCTAGATATCTCTATTATCAATTATGAACACACGAAAATTAAAATTAATAATGTGATATATTTATACATAATTATATATAATTAGATATTTATTATAGATTTTTTAGGGTTATAAAATTTCACATGGTCCATTAAATATTTCTAATATTCCTAATTAACACCATTTCCATTAATAATAATAATATTTTTGTTAAATGATTTAGAAGTTTAACACATGAGGAATATATATAAATATAAATTATTTATAACTGGACCGTTAAACTCGGTATTCTTTCCCTCTTCAATATATATCAATCCTCAAATAATAACTATTTTTTAAAATAAATGTCACTAAATTATATATATTATAAATATAATTAATAATATATTTTCCAACCATACAAACTAATTATTATTATTTATTATTTAAGTAAATTAATTCTTTTGAATAACCTAAAATTTAATTATGGTGATCCACTAAACATGAATAAGTATTATTCATTATAACTTATGAAATTCATTACTTGAATTTAACTAATATTGTAAAAATAAATAGTATGTGGCCCTCTAGTCCTTCTTCTCAGGGGATTTCGGCATAACAACCAATATTCCTAGGTTAGCATCAAACAATACACCATATAACCCATAAAGAAATAATTTAATGATACAATGTCATCCAACATTCTACAAACTCTTACCGTGTAATATAATCAATTTATCATTATATCTCTAATCAATAAGGTCTCATTCTTATTCCATAATCCTATATACTTGGTTTCTTTTTTGTTGTCTTTTTTTTTGGAAACGAAATCACCCACTGAACAACATGGCCATGGGTTTATATAAGAATATCATTTCTATCAATGGACCTGAGATATAAATATCCATTATAAGATAGAATGTATAAATACTTTCTGAAATTATCCATTTATAGAATATAACTCAGGACACACCCAATGCACTCTACAGGGATGTGAACATATGTCACCACTTTTTTCATCAATTCTTGAAATTGTGCAGGTCATGATATCCATTATTGTTAATATTAAATTAAAAGGATCAATACAGAAGTTATCTTATAAGAATTTCCAATTACACATAGAAATATGTGTTTACTACTTAAAAGTTGTATTCTCATAACCCCTATCTAGGCTATTACCATGGTCAAACCCCATGAGAATGAATCTCAAAGTATTATAAGCCTCATACCACAATATATAGTATGGAATATGTCTCATCATACAATATTATCCTTCCAGATAATAATATTGATGAATCATTTTATTGCATATCTAGGTTACCATTATAGTGCGTAATTTTTATAACCTTTCAATGCAACATATTCTATTAAGACATTATCATATACAAATATCATGTTTATAAAAATAAAAATGTGAAAAGAAAAACTTATTAAAAACATGAAATCAAGTATAAAAAATGTTGGTTCTAAGGAACCAACTCCAAAACTAATGTGTTCTTCACTAAAAATATTCATTTTGGTGCAAAAATCTCTTCTGAGAACTCAAATGGTTTGTTTTGGGTATACTAGGCCTGTATAAAACCCTAAAGGACAATCCTGGGACTAGTGAGGGGTATGAATGAGACTTTTCACAGGAGAATATAAAATACATATGTTGTTCAAAATATTCTTTTGTACCAAATTTTACATATTATTTTGTGAAATTTCTACAGTCCGATGACATTCCTAAAGATACCACATGAATGATAACCCTAAAATGTGCATAAAAAGAATGATTGCATTAAAAAATGTTGCGCAACACCCCTGAACACCAAATGTGACATCAAGGATGACATTTTCCCTGATCTTGTTCTAGGGAAAAAGATGACCCTATGCGTAAAGAACCTTCCATATCTATACTATTGCGCACACATTTTCAATCATTTTAGTTATAAATAAAAGGTCACCCATTATTTAAAGAGACCCTCTGGAAGGGTAAGCATCACTCGACTACTCATAAAACATATCTTCCACAACAATAAGAAACATAGAACTACCATGGTAAAACATCCTATGTGGCATTCCTAATGTTATCCCAGACATAACTTTTCCTGGTGTTGAGTAACATTTACTCAACACCTCAAAAAGCAACTCAGGTGCACTCAAAAGAAGCCACTATTGTGCAACCCTGATATGCAAGCAACCCAAATATTCTGCGATCCTACTTCGTTGGGATCCATGTTTTTCTTTATGATAGAGCCCTTCAACCCACACAACTCTTATCTGAAACCCTCAAAACATTCATAAATCAATATTGTGTACTCAACTAGATTTCCCCAATTCCTTAGAGGCACCTTCCTCAGATAATGTTTACCCTAACACCAATTTCTTCCAAGAAAGTGGACTCTAATATAGACCACATGGCTGGGAACTCCCCCATCATTTTACCCTAGTAGGGATAAATCCATGCCCCGCCCAATGACATCTGACAGTTGGCCATGTAAGCCTAACAAGTATGGAGGGAGTCCAACCACATCCATGAATCAGGATAAAAAATTTCCAACATCCACATCATACTTTTAGGAAATTAAAATGCACGATAATGTGCTCAACAGATGATATAAAATAGTATAATTAATTATTCATCAAGAATAGGATGCTCTATATAATATTGACTTGGGATGACCCAACCTCCCACCTCATGTAAAATTCATTGGATTCCTCACCTATGATCCTCATGAGATTTCATCCTCACTCCCACTACGGTACACAGACCATTCATTCTAGTAAGATCACATGCATAAGACACACCTCATTTCCTATAGATTAATCCTCTTATAAAGAAAATTCCTTAGGGATTAATCCCCATTCATTCATATAGGAGGAATCACATTCGATTCCCAATGCATGCTTGTGTTTAAACCTATGGATCATTTGACGTGAAAATCCCAATTCCAAAAATAGAGTGGATACATGGAAATTAGAATCCTGATATCTATGCCTTTGGTCCCGAGCATCATTCCACCAATAGATGAATTGGATCGTGTGATATTCATATCTTCTACATCCTATTATTTCTCACACCAAGAATGACCCATGTGGGCTTCGAGGTTAGTGATAATCCTGACATACACATGATCCCAAACCTCCCATGAGCCTCCTATTTGGTGTAATCCCCAATCACCTTTAATGGGCCTCTTATTTGGAATAATCTCTAATCAACTCAAAATGGAATCCTATTCGGTATAAACCCAATTCAACTCCTATGGGACTCTTATTAGGAGTAATCCCCAACCTTTTGGACAATATTTTATTTGATTTACAGCTAACCGGGATATATAGGTAGCCTCCCTTGGGTCAAAACCCAACATCAACTTTACCTTAGTGTTATCTGCGAAATATCCCCAGTGATATCACACCCCCTCACCTTGTATATTTCATCTCCTTCATGTCCCTCTGGCCACCTCATCGTAAGTACCAAACCATTACCAAGCCTCTTCCATCAAAAAATCCATACCACATGATGTTAAAATACTTGGATATGTCTTATCACATGGCCTTAACATATTTTATTGTACTACGTGGTTTTTATACCTGCCTTTTAAATATGGTATGTAGGATAGCTCTTTATGATTCGATCCCGACCAATTATAAAATTGTGTTCTCCCTCCTCGGGATGTACACTACTGATCCTCCTTAAGGGTAATTCTAATTAACTCTTCAGGTCCTTCTTAAGGGGTTCCCGACCAATGGTAATCTTATTTTATCCCTCATAGGGATGTACCATTTTGATCTACCTCTAAGTGAATTATGATCAATCTTGTTTGTTCACCTTAAGGGGAACCCAAACAATAATAAACTTAGGTCGTCCCTCTTTGGGATGTACCTCCCTGATCTACCGAAAAGGTTGTTCTAATAAAAAATTTAGGTCCACCTCAAGGGGCTCCCCACCAACGGTAAACATAGGGGCTCTCTATTAGGTACATACCCCCATGATCCTCCACCAGTGGTGTTCTTATCCACACAACCTAGATATGTATCAAGGGTAATTCTGGTTAAATCCTTGTGTGAAATCTCCCCTTCTAGGGGCACACCTCCTCAATCCATCTAAAGGGACGTCCTAATCAACCACCTAGGTCTTCCTCCAAAGGGAATCATGTTCCATCCGTCATGTACCCACACGAAATTAACCGCATACCCATCTACACAAGGCGTTAAAATCATTCCCTGATCTATATTAACCATAATTTCCAACAAACCTCAATAGAATTTATAACATGTGATATAACCCAAAACCTGCACTCCATGACATGTGAGGTATGCATGAGGTAAAATCCATGGAACACTCATTACATTGACGTCATTACCTCATGATTGAAATGGAATTCCATGGGTTTTGTGTCTTCATATTTCTCATATGAGATGCCCTACCAAGTGGAAGAATACATGTGTCCAATACAGAAAACATCCATACCGAAACAATAATTACCAATGTGACTAATATCAAAACCGAAGGTTGCTTCCCTATCAATATAGAATCATAATTTCCATGAATTTGTAGTGTAATTAACCAGAATCAACAAATAGATGAAACATATAATGATATCTAGGAACATGACTTAACTCTATGAGGGATTCCTTGACTAAGAAATGAGTTCCAGGGATGAATCCATAGAATACAAACATACATCCCATCACCCCATCTTGATCAACGATAAGACATCACCGTTGAAGGAGATGAAGTACATACACCTTTAAAAAAGGTAAAATCAGAGAACTAAATAATCCATCATGCGCAATAATGTGTGGATGCATGAACGCACCCCAAAAAAGTGTTGCAATTAGAAATTGTGAACCTGACAAAGAACTACTCTCCCCAAAACAGGTACTAGTATCATTTGATACATCTTAAAATTAGCATTTCACTAGATATAGTTTTTCGAAACCAGGTCCAACATATACAATGGTGTTCCCAACATTGAAATCATCATATATTGGTATAGCTAGTAGTGGTTCATCCTTGCTCTGTGATATTTAAAAGGTAGATCCCTCTCCGTCTTTGTAATAATGGATGACAATAGGGAATTGGACATCAATTTCCTTACATTTGTACTGATGGATAAATTCATCTGCCTTGATAGACCACAT
This sequence comes from Viscum album, assembly GCA_963277665.1. Taxonomy (NCBI): domain Eukaryota; kingdom Viridiplantae; phylum Streptophyta; class Magnoliopsida; order Santalales; family Viscaceae; genus Viscum; species Viscum album. The sequence continues at coordinate 444,398,901 of OY728157.1, read as the reverse complement.
ACATAGGGAATCGTCCCCCCAACACCTGAAGATATCGGGGTAGGAGAAGTGTTAATGTAGAAATCTCACACGACACCACCTCTACACTAACTTTTACCAAACCTTCGGCTATTGGGTTCCCATACCCCATCTCACCCACAAAGATCATTTAACGAGTGGTGATTGACAAAATTTTATGTCCTTATGAGAATTTTGGGGTCATTCCCACTATGGATATTTCCCAACAAGAACTAGAGGCATCTACGCCTCCTCAAAACCGCATCCCCCAAGGGCTATGTCGGGAGAAACCACTCCCTAATCCTACAACGAATCATTTGGGTAGCCTCTCCCATGAGTGATACTTTGATTCACTAACCTATGCTAAAGAGGTTAGGGATTCCCATGAAAACTCAGACATGACTACTACTTAGGATCCTCTCTGGAGTGCTATTATTAGGACCCATAAACACTAGCAGCAATTGGTACCTTTGGCTAAAGTACATATAGTCTTTTACCCTGTTCAACCAGCCCCAGTCTGAACCATATAACACCAAAATATGGGAATGGTTCAAGAGAATGAAATATTAGGGGAATAATCTTAGATTAATCCATTTTCCCCTTAATCTACTTGATCATTTTTAGAGATCCCAAAAACCAATGAGCTGAGATCCATTTTTTATCGATTGGGATTGAGACCCCAACCGCCATGTAGGCAGGCTGGGATAACTCTACTAGTCGCTGAAACTATTGATAGCCTTTACATGCCAACCGGTATCAATGAAACATAGTATAGAGATATTTCCATATTGAAATCAACAATATTGAAGGTCCTCATCATTCTGTTGAAACCTAATATGAGAGTTTTCTCCATTCTCCAACTTTTCAGCATGAAGGTCATCCCTATGTCCATTTATTCCTGCATGGAGATCCTCGTCATATTCCAAAAAACCATCATAGAGTTCTATCCCTTAATGAAGATGTAAACTTCCATAAATATTTATCCTGGTAAATAAGGTTTTACAATTACCACCAAAGGAAGAATCCCAAAAAATGAAAAGTCGTCATCGACCCCTTCAATTTTTCTGATTTGGAGGGCATAGAAAAGTTGGTGATGGTGTTCCCACTCCCACTATTAGAGATTGAGGAAGGTGCTCAATCGATGATGTTTTCCATCCCGAAAGGTAAAATACATAGGATCCCAGATCCCTCTTCAAGTAAATTTAGGTGGATGAGGTTCTTTCTCCCTTCACGGGGATAAAATTGCATCTATCTCTATCATTAAAACTTTTACTCTCTACCATTACCAAAGATAATGGATATCTACTATAGTCTGGTATGACTCTATTGAACGAAGAGATACATAAAGATCCACCAATGAGAACCACTACCCATTCACCTAATGCATTAGTAAACACTTATTCTTATAAGGATATGATGATGTGGTCGGTTCAAACCCCAAGATGAAACCTAATGTGCAGTGAATAGATAATTCAAACAACGTATCTTCTACTGGCCAGCGAGCAGAAGATCCAATCCACATAGGGGTTTCCCCCCATTTACTTGAGAGTTATAATCATGGTTTTGAATGGCTAATAATAGGGTACTGACTCTATTAAAGAACAAATGTGGGAGAATTTGGTCACTGACAGGTTTCTTGTGGTGTTCTGGCCATCTGTAACCCCCAACATCAACATCCTAGAGCCCCTTACAATGGGGGAAACCCATGTGCTTCCCACAGACCATATGGGGGATCCTAAAATACATCCATGTTTGTCTATTTGTGTATCTAGGAATCTAGGGAACCATCAAAGGTATTTATTTGAAGTGATGAATGGTTATGTTGGAAGTGCATCTAGCGCTTCAGCACCTGTGATATATCAGCTATCATCAAACCCTCTTACAAAGGTGCATAAAGATCCATACATTTATCTACCTTATTATAAAAGAGGTGTCTCTGAACATTTAGATTTAGTGTTTTGGATAGTACAATTACCTCTACAACAGCCCTATCCTTTGATATCCTAACTTACCCATCAAATAAGATAATTATCCTATGAATATATTTATTGTAATCATGGTTATCACCAAGTTGTCTTGGGAAATAGATTCCTACGTAGGTTTTGATAGGGGAAAGCCACCCCAGGGGTATCATAACATAAGGTGGACCCTTATATAGGTGTTATCAACCTCCAAAAGAAACATGAACATGGCCTCAATGATTTCTCAGAGACATTTCTTGCCCTTCAGAATATTGATAAAGTTAATAATCATGTTGAACCCTCTAATCCCCCCAATTTTGTACCAAAAATAGAGGAAGTGGCCATTTTATGCCACTTACCCTTAGATCCTATAGAACACAAGAATATTCTTACTGATTTCATGGTCTATCGGTGCCCAGATTATGATTCCTCATAGTGGGATCCCATTTATCCACTAGTGGGGTATCAACAAGTCATCATTCTCCACTTACCCACAGTCGAGCTCAACGATATCATACTTCCAGATAGATAATAGAGGTTGGATTTTATCAAAATATTACATCAAATGACTTGCTGAATCCTCCCATGTAGCATGATCAACCTCCTCAGGATCCAGGTTATTCTGCTCCATGATCTACTAAGCCTTCTTATAGATTTGATGATCATTTCAACACATCAGGGGTTAATGACATCCATTAATATTTGGAACCTCTCCAAGATGAATTGATAGCTGGTATCCTAATGGACCTGGAGTCAAAATAGGTTTTGATAAAACCTTAATGAAATCCATACCGGGTATGGATTGATGACATGTTAGAAAAACCCAGATTTTGGGAACACAATATTTTCCCCTTTCAACGGAAAGGGTGACTGACTACAGTATTTAGTCCCCTTAATCTCACGGGGTGGACGCATGTTTGGATACCTAGAGTAGTGGGAGGCCCACAAGATTGGTTTCTTTTTCTAGATAATGGAAGGACCTTTTTTCATATGTTAAAACCAATTTCCCATAGGGTCCATAACTAGTTGGGATGTCCTTCGTAGAGAATTCCTCTTCCAGTTCAGCTTCACCAGATGTAAGAGAATCTTTGATGACCTCATAAAGTGTAAAAAACCAGATGAGTGAGTTTTAGATTTTTTTCAGGTGTAAATGTCGCATGTACACACTGGATATGCTACTAACTAAATTTTTGTTTCTTATAATGTTTAAGGGGAATGTCAAGAATGAGCTATTACCTAGACTAATCACTTAGAATTTCCCATGTGGGTTTTTAAATTTTTTGTTAAGGACCAACACCTAAAGGAAACCCTACAGCAGGACAATAAAGTGTGCTTGTTGACTCATCCATATCATGTGATAAGATAATATAAATAATATAATATTTCAATCATATAGGTAAAGGCCCCCCAAGATGCTATATCTTTTTGTCACACTATCTGATGGACCTCACTGAGTGAACCACCACCACCAGGCTCCACCTCATCCAACACTAAACCTCCTCAACAATAACATCTACCTATATGGGACAATGTGTCCCCATCCACTTTTCAAACTCCAAAACCTCATTAGGGCCCAGACTCCTAGGATTACCTTTCCAGATTGAAAAAAAGATACATATTTTTTTAAGGATGAACATGTACCTACTTCTACCATTAGTGTTTTGGAGAAATGGAATATGAAAATGACAGACCGTAGAGGTCCCCAAGAATATGGATGCACTCATCATCTTGACCATTGGCCTTATAATAAAATCCTTGGAAATACCATCAATTAATTCTATGTTACTTAGGATTATCTCTAAGACCAAGTGGATTACGGGTCGGTCAAATAATAAAATGTATTGGAATAGATAAATCATGTCTAATATAAAACTGAAGGTGACAATAAAGGGTCATGTGAATGGAAATAGGTTTCTAACCATGGAAAATAGATGTATGAAGATTGTGTAGTCTGAAGTGTCATTGCTTGTTGTGCGAACATAGTCTGGCCCAAACATCCTGACATCCCCATGCCGTCCTCAACCATCATCTCTAATTCTATATTTTAGCCATATAAGTCCTAGAATAATAGGAACTGATAGTGCATGGGAAACCAAATTTTCCCACCAATTCCAATGATTTCTAAAAATCATGATGATTTACTGCTTCCAGAGTTAGGAATCACCACATGATTATTCACATATTTAGATGAACACCATGGTGATGAACAAGAATATTCCTATGTAAATTCTATTGAATTGGTACATCCTCTCATGGTCCTTAATGATGAGTAATACTAGGTAAGACCACATTGTACATCCATCCAACATTGCCACTGAAAGGTTTGATGACATCCGAGCTGGTAGAATGCTCAAGATAACGTCTCTAACTAAGACATGAATGATACAAAGACTAGGAAGCATATTCTATGCTTGTATTATTAGGAAATTTTCTTCTCGGACAACTACAATAGATAAGATACCATAGCCAACTGTGTTGAATGAATGAGCAGACTATCAAATACTGCATCGTGATCAACTATGTCTAGCTGATGATAGGACTCAACCAATTGAATTCTGGCTGAAATTTGTTTTGATAGATTCATCAAGTTAGTAGAAAGATATTTCTAGTACCATCCATGATCCAATGGCACCAAAAGCACATATCGTGCCTCCTACAAAGGAGTTAACCCCTAAAGGTAGATTCATGCATATATACAGGAAGTATGATGTGATGAATCACCTTTACAGCTTATATACAAAGATATTGTTCCATGATACCCTTCTCTTGTTTTAAAAAATTCTTTAGGAACTTACAGAAGCCCTAAAATCCTCTTATTATTTGAATTATAAGTAGTTGATGCATAATACTACAATGTAAAGGAGGCTGGGTGAGAGGATTTCCAAGGAATCATCCCATTATCTAGAGAGAATGATGGTGCCCTCATGTAGGGGAATATACACCCACTATGCATATCATTCTATTTCAATGGCGTGGAGATTCACCAATTGTTTTTCGACACATGCTTCAGAATTTATCTCTTCCTGAACCAACCACTCCACCAATTGGGTTAATTGAAGAAGATCTGACTACATCCAATGAGATGATCTAGGGTTTTGATAGAACTGATCATGGATTTTGTGGTAGGATTCACTTGAATACCTTGTTTAGTGAATTGATATCATTCAATTAATGGTATTCTTATAGGATACCACATAAAAGGTGCTTCTGGGTTGGACATGGCTTCATCTACATGCAGTAGTCCCCTCCTCATATCACCAATGCCTCAAATACACCCTTAATATCAAAATAGGGGTTATTTAGGTTTATACATGTCCCTTTGACTCCATTGTAGGTTTCTATATAGATATAGGCTATTACAAGATGGATGAAAAGATGTTTTAGACCAATGAGGTTGAATGCACAAATATTGTGGCCAAACCATGGGTAGAATTGGATGAGGTCTTCATCCTTATAATTCATTAGATGGAACACACAACATTAGATCTAGGAGGGTTGTTTTTTCTCCTAAAAAAGGTTCAGGTAATTACCAAAAGGAACGAACATTGTCATATTTCCTCATACTTTTACACAGGAGAGGTCTTGGTGGTACCAAATGCCTCCACCTGTGAAATGTACCAAGATATTCACAATATGGAAACTATCTCAAGACAATATTTCTTATTCCATTAAGAATGGTTGAGAAAGAAGCTAGCCCACCACCATTTTGTTGAGATCAGGAATGAAACTTTGGGTCAAAGGCCTGAGGTAATTTTCTCAATAGGATATGTTTCAATGGTTTCAACAAATAAATAATCCCCAGTGGTGATTCTATATCCACCCAAGTAGGTAGTAGTTCTCCCATGAGCAAGCCACCTGAGGATAATCACTTCCTCTGCCAATTATACCACATTATATAATGAATTGGATTTGGAAGATACTCCTCCCACATTCGAAGAAGGTTTCTTCAACACTGTCAATGAGTACATTCAGGTGATCCTCGTTACCGAGGAATATCTTTGGCCACCATTGATCATTACTGATATTCTCCCAGAGGAGCAGTGGTAGTATGTGGCTTTCATCAAGCATTAGTGGTATGCCTTATCCTAGTGTTATGATGATATTCCAAGATTGTTCATAGGTCTCTATTAACAATCCTGTCCTCCCATAAATCCATCATGGGTTCAAGAAGCCTTCTAAAAAATGAATCCTTCAAATAGTGATACGGTGGAGACCAATTTTGATAAGCTTATCAGTTATAACTTATTCATGGGAGTTCAGTACCCCAAATGGCTATCAAACATTGATCTAGTCAAGTAAAAGAATGGGAATATTAGAGTTTTCTTCATCATCTTAGATATCAACCACAATTTCCCAAGAGATTATTTTCTCTTTCCAATAACAGAGTTGTTTATTGATTCTAGAGCCATGTTCCAGGATATTTCCATTACTAATGGATATTTCATGTACAACAAGATCAAAATGTCTCCTAAATATGAAGATTATTAATTATTAGGAAACCAAAAGGGGCCTTTTTATATCATGCGATTCCTTTCATCCTGAAGAATTAAAGTGACACTTATCAACAGTCTATGAACCAAATCTTCAAACTAATCCTCCAGTTGATGGTGGAATTCTATGTGGATGGGTTCTTGTTAAGTTCTACTAGCTGCAAAATCATCATAGAGACCCCAATAAAGTGTTATTTTTTCCACATTCTAATTATTTTAAAATGAACTACTTCATTTATACACTTGGGGTTATCTTTGGAATGTTCCTTGGATTTATTATCAGATGTAGAGGTTTCGAGATTGAACCAGAGAAGATAATGTCAATTATAATGATGCCTCCCATGGGAAACCTCTAGGAATTTTGGGGTCTTCAGGCCCACATAGCCAATATACTCTAATTCATCAAATATCTGTCCATAAAGTGTATTCAATTTTCTAGGCTCATGAAGAAAGGAAATTCCTACTAGTAGTATGAAGAGTGTCATGACACCATTGAAGAAATTAAGTATTATCTACTATAAACTCGGTTAATGATTCCACTGATATTATACAATCCCATAGTCCTCAACATGAATACCCTAGACTGGTCCCTCAGTGCCCTTATCACATAGAAAAAAATTGTGGGTAGAGATTAGAGTTTATAATATCCTAGTCACATTCTCTTCATCATGAAGACTAGATAATACCATATTGAGAAGAGATATCAAGAGTTATTATTTACAATGTAAAAGATACTGAATTATCTACAACATCACATGATACAAATTCTATTTCATGTTGACCAAATAAATTATATGTTGAATTTCCCCCTACTATGAATATTATTGGAACACTGGAAAGTAACCCTTTAATAGTTTGACATTATGTTCATTCCATAGAAATATGTCAAAGGGTCAGTCGTTACTAGACTTCTTCGCCACATGACCATCCACTGAATAACTTCTTCTGTATATTGAATTATTAGAAGAGGTCATTATATCAGGGCACCAAGCTATTCTATGTTTGAAGATTGACTTTGATGGTGCCTCCTGGAGCCCAATTGGCATAAATCACAATAATATCAAACTAAATAGAGTAGGCATGGGTATTGTCTTCATCACCCTAACATAATTCACATTCCTAAACTCATTCCTATTATTAGAAGGAAAAACTAAAAATGAGGAAGAGTATCAGGATCCCATAATAGGACTTGATCTATAAATTGAGATTTATGCACCTACATGTGAAATGATAATCCAAGATTATCATTACAAAATATAGTGGTGAATATATAATTAAAAATCAAGAGTATGTTCCCATAATAGAGTTAAATTTATAATTTATGGACCAATTCCATTATTAGTTGGATGAAGTAATTGATGTTCCTTGGACACAAAATTGTTGAGTCGATGCCTTGGATAGTATAGTTTACTCTCTTGTTGATCTTGATGGGTTGAAAAGTTCAATCATGTGCACATAAGAGATTCATTTATCTCATCATTAAAAATGATGTAAACATGTTTCAGGTAAACTATTTGTTTACCAGTATGTTTATGTTTGGACACTTAGATCCCCCTTGGAATATGAAACCTCTGATTTGAAAACTCCATTCTATGAGTACCTACAACATGGTATCCTCCAACTAGACTGATCTGAATGTGAGTGAATCAATCGTTTCTCAAAGTAGTTTACCATCTAGCATGGAAGTAACCATTAATCAATGATCTATATATGATGATTTAATGGAATTATCCTCCACTTCATACACATATATGAGATTCGTCTTTTTATAAAAAAAGTTCATGTGAGGTCATGTAGTGCTCATCAAGTGGGATTGAAGCTCTCCAAATAGATTTCAAGGCTAGGATAATTCTATCCCACCATGATCCATGATTGCATCGAGTATGCCTAGAGGTGTTAGGAATGTTAGATCCATGCCAAATTTTTTCATCAATAGTCATAGCATCTTCACACCAATGGGTATTCATCATCCTTTCTAGTGTTTGGGTCTTGATGTTGTAGGCCCCTCTCCACCAGTTACAGCTACATAATGTAGGTTTAGTCTGATATTTTGTGGATTTATCATCCTAGTAAGAAGAAGTGATTCCTATCAAGGAATCCAAACCCAAGTCCAAGATCGAAATAACAAAATCCCACATCATCCATCGGTTCATATTCTCAACAGAAACAACACCAACTTATGGGATATATAACTGACGAGATTTTATGCAACATAAAATATCTAGTTAAACCATAATACCAGATACCACATGCAAGCAAGTGGATAGATCTAGGAGTTCAAAACGACCCTCTATAACATTCATCAAAATATGGTGGGCTGGGCCAAGATAAATAGTTTGTAAAAGCACCCCAATGGACTTTAGGCCTATTGAATGATGACACAAAATTGCACCTAGGTGACTCCATACTCCCCAATATTTGTAACAGAGGTAGTATTTCCCATTGAGATTCAATTTCATCACTCTGAATAAACATCTATGATATGTAGACACTAAAGAGAATAATATTAGTTTTTCTTGTTGAACTGGAATCCCATGAAGAGAAAAGACTCCCTAGAATGAATAATATATATAGGTACCAGAATAGGATAATGAGATCATTCAAAAAAATGGTCACTATGGTACCATACTATAGGTTGACGTGGTACTTTCTTTTAGCACACCAATCATACCTATAAAGATTCTATAAAAGTTATAACTCATTTTCTAAGGTTCATACAACATTTACATGTTGTATTCCAATGGTTCAAACTCTTTTATCACTATAGACAGATAGCACATCACACGTATTACCAATTCCATGCTTTTCAATAAGTACATCATGTAAGGGTCCATCAATCTGTTAGTAACATGATGTTAAAATGATCCACAAAAATCTCATTTTTTTTTTTCTAAACTACATAACCCCCATAATATATGTATGTCATTAAACTACACAACAATAATATACTCACCATATGATTCTAAGCTACGATTCCACATCATGATCACATGAAATTAAACTATGTGACCGGTTAGATCCCAGTGACATTAAACTAGAAGTCCAGGTCCAAGAATCATGGCATTAAACTATGATTGATTCCTCCTGGGGGATGAATTGTGTGACGAGAGCCTCTTTGGTTATTATTAATATTTGGTTATAGCTGTTTCACCATGCACATTACTTTTGGAATACTTCCCCTCCTAGTGTGAACTCTATATCCATAAAACAAGAGTCTATGTCTAAGTATTATGTCATTAAACTACATGTGAATCTTCCTTGGGAGTGTGTTAAATTTTTTGGGCCTCCATGGATATCCATCAAGTTAGATTATACCTTTTACACCTTGTAAACACTTTTTTAAATACTTCCCCTCATGGTCTGACCACTATAACATTAAACAAAGAAGCTATAGTCCAAGAATAATAACATTAAACTATGCGCGTGAATTCTCCTTAGACTCTGTTTGGTGGTTTTGGGACTCCCTGGTCGTCATTCAGGTTAGGTTTATCAGCTAAACATACCACAAATTTACACTTGGGATATTCAACATCATCATCGCTTGATGTTTACTAACATTCTTACCTCAGACAAGTCCAGGATTCCTCTTAATGGGAGATAATTTTACTTCAATTTGAATGGAGATTTCATGTGTAACAAATTTGGGATGAATGAACACAACATCCTTAGTAAATTATGTTAAACTATAGCCTTACCCTACATTAAACCAGGATTCCTCTAGATAATAGATGATCATTACATAATTCCCCACACATGGGTTTCCCCATGATAACCATGGGATTACCCATGTTCCCTCTTCAGAGAGTATTTCCCCCAGTAGTCTTTATCTCTTAACATGACATAATTCTAGAACTATGAGGGGCTTGATTTCAATCCTCTTGGGATATTTGGAGATACACATACTTATTATTTTTAGGCCCATCCACAAATTCTTTATCTATTAAACCCCTTGGAATCACATTATGATTCATTCAATATGACCATAAATTATATTCAATTCATGGCCATTCTACCCTATGTCTTTCTCGGTCCTTATCCCACCTCATCTTGAGAATATGTTTGAACCCCCACATTCTAATATGACACTTTGGAATGCTCGAATACACTGTGTCATGGAACCTATATTGTTTAATTCACCATGAATATTTCCTCAATTCATTTCTACACTTTGAGTCTTTCTCAGTTACAATTTTCATCATGCTTAAAATCTCAACACCACCCAAACACAATGGTGTCTATGAGGGGATCACATAATATCTTGTTCCTACACCACAATGGATCTCTAGAAACATATAACAGATCTTGTTTCTCAAACATTATCAGTTTTCGATCCTATATTTTTTCACCCCTTTCTTGGATGGTGTAGTTGTGGTCCCTATGTTTTGAACATTTTCAATAGATGATACCTAAAAATATGGAATCCATTATCCAAATCTCATAAGTATTGAATTACATCCATTTCCACCTCTTTATGTCTAGGTGGAGTTTCAACACATCACTACTAAAAAAACATGGCTTTATCAGTGCTCAAAATGGGCATTAACAGCACTAAAAACCCACTATAAAGATCAGTGCTGATAAGGGGGTCCCGTTTATCAGAGCTCAAAAAGAACCAATAAAGGTAGACTTTATGAGAACAAAAAATTGCTGATCAAGATATCTATTATTAGTGCTAATAGTACGCTAATAAAGGTATCCTTTATCTACACTAATAAGGAATTGACAAAGGATACCTTTATCTGTGGAAAAAAGTATTGATAAATGGATTCTTTATCAGGGAATTTTTTGCACTAATAATGGCTCCCTTTATCTGTGATAATTAAGAACTAACAAATTCCCAGCCATTTGTAACATAAAATTCTATAGCAGCACATTCAAACAAGATCGACCAAAAAATTCTGCATATCAACAAGTATACACATAAAAAAGTAACCCATAATTCCTTAGGTAATTACAGCAAGTATACCCATACACCATTAACACATAATTCATAAGTTGATTAAACACATAATGAATTCAATTCAGAATTCAAGGTGTCAGGGGCTGTTCATGGGTTTGGGTGGCTGTCCAAGGGGGGTAGGGGGTGTCTAGGGGGTGGGGTGTCAGGGAGATTGGGTTGTCTGGGTGGATAGGGCAATACATCGGTGGTGGGGGAAGTCCATGAGGTTGGGGGTTCTCCAAGGGGGTTGGGGTGGTGTCCAATGGGGTGGTGGGGACTGTCCAAGGGGGTGGGGTTGTATAGGGGGTGGGGTGTCCTGGTGGTGGGGTGGTGTCAAGGTGGGGTGGGGTGTCTAGGGTGGTGGGGGGTCTATCAATGGGGGTGTCCAGGAGGAGTGGGGCGGTGTCTAGGGTGTTGGGGGGGGGGGGGACTTTCAAGGGGTTGGGGAGGTTTCCAGGGTGTGGGGGAAGTCCCAGGGGTTGGGAGTTGTCCAAAGGCAGTGGGGTGGTGTACAGGGGGTGGGGGTGGTTGTCCAAGGGGGTGGGGTGTCAAGGAGGTGGGGTTTCTAGGTTGTGGGGTGGTGTCAAGGAGGGGTGGGGCTCCATACTAGGGTTTGGTGGGTGTCTAAGGGGTTAGGGATGTCCAGGGGGTGTCCGTGGGGGGTTTAGGGGGAGGGGTGGTGTCCAAGGGGTTGGGGGGATTTCTTGGGGTGGGGGTTTCCAAAGGGGTGGGGGTGTCTAGGGGGTGGGGTGGTTTATGGGGGGGATCCTAGTGTTTGGTGGGGCTATCCAAGGGTGGTGGGGTGGTGTCCAGGGGGTGGGGGTGGTTGTCCATGTGGGTGGGGGTGTCCAGGGGGTAGGTGTGTCCAGGTGGTTTGGTGGTGTCTAGGAGGGGTGGGGGCATCCTTGGGGTGGGGCATCCAGGGGTTGGGGTGACCTCGAGGACTATGGGGATATCCAGGGTGGTGGGGGTGCTATCAATGCCGGTGTCCAGGGGTGTCGTGGTTTCCAAGGGGGGTTGGGTGCTTTCTAGGGGGTGGGGTGTCTAGGGGGTAGGGGTGTCTAGAGGGGTGGGGGTGTCCAAGGGGTGGTGTGGGGGTTGGGGCAGTCCAAGGGGTTAGTGGGGTTGTCCAATGGGGGTGGGGTGGTCTCCAAGGGGGTGTGGGTGGATGTCCATGGGGGTTGAGGTGTCAACAAGGTGGGGGTGTCAAGGTGGAGGGGTGGTTTCTATGAGGGTGGGGTGCCATCAAGGGGGTTTCTGGGTGTCTAGGGGGGTGAGGGATGTCCAGGGGGTTCGTGGGGTTGTCCACATGGGGTGGGGTGGTGTTCTGGGGGTTGGTGGGGTTGTCCAAGCGGGGTGGGGTGGTGTCTAGGGGGTGGAGATGGCTTTCCACAGGGGTGGGTGTGTCCAAGGGTGGGGGTGTCCAGGTGGTGTGGTGGTGTCTAGGATGGTGGGGGTGCCGTCTAGTCGGGTGGTGGGTGGCCATGGGGTGGGGGTGGGTTTATATGGGTGGGGTGGATTTCCATGGGGGTGGGAGTATAGCATCCTGCCTTTTTATCACATAAACATTCATTACATTTTACAAAACCGAGGATCTTTAAGTTTTAGTGTCTTCGAAACCAGGAACTTAAAACATGAAAACATAAAACATTATTCTTAAACACTTGAAAGGCTTCTACTCAAGTTCATCCTAGGTTCATTACTGCATCACATAACTTGGGGACATACATCAAAAGAAAGGGTGAGCAGAAGGCCCAGTAAGTGAAACAAGAGAAACATTTTACATGTGAACTTGTGATACTTCAATAAGGTCATAAAAGAACTTTAAGGCATGAGAATGAAATCATGAGGCATATCATAATAAAAATAACATTTTTCATAACTTGAAGATGTGGCTACAACATTTAATATTGACAATCGTTTTGATTCACCATGGTCCATCCCCAAGGTGTCGTTAAAAATTACCAAGGTTATTCACCAAGGCGTCGTTAAAAATGGTCATCTCTAGAGATTAAGTCTTTACCCAATGCATTGGAGCGCTATCTGGGCGCACCCTTGACATGTCTTTATTATCATGTTAGCCACATATATCATCATCAATAATTTCATAAACAACCCATATAGCATAAAAGAAATGGGATTCATTTCATAATCATAATGTTTTAAAAACTGCTTTAAAGACATGATCTTTATGTAACTTTAAACCTACAGAAAAGGAAAGCGGGTTTCATGTATGTAAATCACAGAATTTAAAATGGAACATTTTGATATATATGAGAATACCCCTGTAGAAGTATGAGATATGAGTATTCACTTAATAACATAAAATAATTTTGAGATAAAGAGGGAGGCATTTTGAGACGAAAACTATGCAGCATAACATCTATGATACATGGTTTTAAAAAACATTGAAAAGAGATGGGACATGGGTCACCCACCCAAAAATGATACATAAAACAGTAGGGGAACATAATATAAGGTATTTAAGAAGATGGTAATTAAATTTGAATGATATACCATATGAAATGAAGGACATTAAAGAAAGACAAAAAATAAGATTTCTCTTATGAGAATTCGGCAGCCTAACGGCGTCACATAAAACATCCAACAATGGATTGATGATATCAAATAGGGTCTCTCATCATATGAACATAAATTTTCAGTATGATAGATATATATATCATACCCTAACATAATAAAAAGGAACTTCAAAGACTTGACAAGAAAATAGATCTTGACAACGAGAAGGGTGAAAGAACCCCTTAGAAATTCAGCAGCCTAACGACGCCACTTAAAACTTCAAAATACTGAATTGAAGAGATCAAAAAGGGTATCTCTTCATATGATCATAAAAGATCAGTATGATAAATTTATAGATCATACCCCAACATAATAAAAAGGAATTTGAAAGACTTGACATGAAAGTAGAACTTGAAAACGAGAAGGGTGGAAGAACCACTTAAAAATTCTGCAGCCTAACGACGCCACTTAAAACATTAAAATACTGAATTGAAGAGATAAAATGGGGTATCTCATCATATGATCATAAAATATCAGTATGATAAACTTAGAGATCATACCCCAACATAATAAAAAGGAACTTGAAAGACTTGATAAGAAAATAGAACTTGAAAATGAGAAGGGTGAAAAAATACGTTACAAAAATTTTGGCAGCGTAATGGCGCCATAAAATGAAATGATGAGAGTAAGAGGGGGTCTCTCATCATATGAACGTAAAAAGGAAAGTATAATGAATATAAAAGAACATCCTCAAACATATGAACATGGAGAATAAAAGAAATCACATAAAAGAGATCACTTGAAAAGAAAGAGAGAGGACAGATCCCTTACCTTAAAACGTAACACTTAAAACTCAATTTTTGGGACCTTGATGGCTTGAGGTCACCTTGGGAGGACTCCTTGGGAGGTAATGAGACCAGAACCTCGTTGGGGGAGAGTGGGGAGTCGAAATGGATTAGAGTATGGCTTGGTATTTATAGGTAAAGTGAGGGGACAAGGCATTAATGGCCAAGGGACACCCCACATGTGCTTTTCTCAAAACCATGTGCTCTCCCATGATATTTCCAATTAAGTTTGGCCACATGGGGCCCCCCATACAATAATTCATCACCTTTTTTCGACCATCACTTAAAATATCTCATGACATCACCATGACATAGTTATGATGTCATTAAACATACCGAAACCCTAAAACTGTATTTTTACTATTCACTAAAAATTCAACTTTCTCAGAAAAATCCCAAAATTTCACACTAACCAAATATCAACGCTCTGATTTCAAAAATGAACTCCATTTTATAAAAATAAGTTTCTAAATATTTTTTATTTTATTTTTAAATAAATACACTATTCACCGAAAATTCATTTTTTTCAGAAAAAACCCCAAAAATTACCTTTACATAATAGCGATGCTCTGAGTTCAAAAATAAAATCCATTTTATAAAAATAATTTTCTAAATATTTTTAATTTAATTTTTAATTTAAAAACACTATTCACCCAAAAAAACTAATACTTGAATAATAATTTATGAAACCGTTACTTAACCATTTTATTGAATCACACTACTTAATCAAGGTGCCTAGATTATTTTAAATCTTTCTTTAAGTGAGTTTACTAATCCATTTGACCATATTACTAATACTAATCATAAAATCACTATTAATAATTTACTATTCATCAAAAATCAAGTTGATCTTATAGACTCTAAATTTCGTACTGAACATAATTGTAGAAGACCATTTTTTGAAATTCATTACACATTTTTAATTATTTAAGGTTTACATAAACATTTGTAAAGTATCCTTTTTCTAAAATTCATCAAAAATATGCATACTATATTTATATTGTCATTTGAAAAGTCATAAACATCATCATAGGAGGAAATCCCAATTTTTATTTAAAACAAAGGATTACACAAGGCAGTTATGGTCTCCTTACATAGCCCCTTATCACACTAGCATATGACCTATGTGAAAGGTGTGCTAAGGTGAGAGAATCCGAGGGAGGCTCGGCCAACATCGCACGAGTAGTAATTTCTATCAGTTTGAACTTCTCGCAAAGGCGATTCCGTTGTAGCTTCACACGATGATGTTCGGCTTGGGTTTGGTCCAGAGAAAAGCCCAGTGGCGCTACCTCCTTCCCAAGTTCTGTTAGATGGGCTATGATCGGTCCAAGACTACTGGGTGAGGCCATTGTATCTTCTTTCTATAATTATTAACCAAGATTAATTGTATTTAGAGACAATAATCAAAACTTTTAGTTTCCAGCGGTCATATTGACCAATGGTTATATAACAGTCAAAACCCAATGGTCTCATTTTATTTATACTCATGTTATTAAATGATACATTTTTTTTGAGTATAAAAATAAAATAACACATAAAATTAGGAAACAAGATTTATTCAAAATTTCGGGTCATTACAATCTTCCCCCCTTAAGAAATTGCGTCCTCGCAATTTTTAAAATTGGGTTTTGAAATTTCATGGAAAGTCCCACATCGGAAAAGGAGTTAGTAAAACTTATACTTTAAATGAAAGAAAGGGAAGTACAAAGGTCACCCGAGTTAGCCCACACATGGATTCCATGTAGGAAAACATAGATATGGAGGAGAAAACAAAGGGTCAAGTTCTGAGGGCGAGTGATAGAAAACACGATTAGGAGAAAGTTAACCATAAGAAAAAACGAAACTTATGATGTGTGTAAATGGTCTTTGATTACCTAGTAGGAAACATAAACCATCCACATTTTTTTTACGTTCCTTTTCATAATTTTGAGGAATTCATTTACCACATAAAACAAAAACATAAGAAAATATACCTACCTTTATGTAGAGTTTCATCCTTTAATAAGTTTCTACCAAAACTAATCTTTTCTCCAAATGATGAGCATTCAAAAATACTTGGTCTCATCAAAACACAAGAATCATCTTCTAGAGAATCACATAATCCACAAAAGATTAACTATCTATTTCTTCTATCTTTAAACATTATCCCAAAACAGAAAGGGTAAGGTTAAACAACTCTTCAAAAAGGAAGAATCCCATAGGAATGGAAACTACTTTTAAATCATCAATGTTCCATGGTAATACCCAAAGTTCATCCTAGACCATTCCATAAATAACGGTCCTTAAAATTCCTTAAAATAAACCAAACTAAGATTGAAAGACAAATACCAGAAGGATTTGATAACATAGTCTTCCAAAATAAACTTCATTTTTTATCTCCAACCAACATCAACCACCCCTAACATCTTATAACAAAAGTATCAATCCTATACATATTTTACCCAAGATAGGTTAATCATTCCCATAAGTAAGCTAAATTACTATAAGTTCACCATAAATTCACTGATTCTTCAAAATATAAGTCAACCTTACTCCTCAATGAAAATACCGTAGTGATCTATTTACCTTGATCATATAGGGTCCCCAACATAGTGAACATCTTACAAAATAATAATCATTTTTTTAATCCCCTAATAATCTCTGTCATATTAATCGTCGCATTTCCTATCACATCGATTTTTGGGACATGTTCTTCCACTTCCCACCATTAACTAAGAAAAGAAACTATAAATAGGGGCTTAAATACATAGCTAATAATCATAAAAAGGAAACTTTAAGAATAAAAGGATAAACATGTAGAATAAAAGTATATCCTAACTTGTGATCCCCTAGGTTCCAATCTATGTTATCCATGATCATATATTCTTATGTAAATCTTTATTTTGTTTTATCCTTGTTCCTTTAATAATGGTTCATACTAAGCTTATGAATTTACCAAAGCATATCCCCCGGGAGTGTCGTAACCCAGAGTGCAGCAAGGTCTGTTGTCGTGTACCAGTTCCCATTTGAGTCTAGCTCAAAGCGGTCTTTTCAGGTTTTACCCCTATGTACATTTTTGCCAGTGCCACATTTACCTGCTTGTATCTAGACAGGGATGTATTTCCTTTGAAACCCCTTACTCAATACTCACCAAAATACCAGGATGATTTCCTATATTTAAACTTTTCTAAAGGGTTATTCCTAGATTTTTCATATCCTAATTTCTACAAATAACTAAACCATCCTTTGATACCAACTATAGCATCCCTCTTTTTTATCACATAAACTTTCATTACATTTTACAAAACTGAGGATCTTTAAGGTTTAGTGTCTTGGATACCAGGAACTTAAAACATGAAAACATAAAACATTCTTCTTAAAAACTTGGAAGGCTTCTCCTCATGTTCATCCTAGGTTCATTACTGCATCACATAACCTGGGGACATACATCAAAAGAAAGGGTGAGCAGAAGGCCCAGTAAGGGAAATAAGAGAAACATTTTACATGTGAACTTCAGATACTTAAATAAGGTCATAAAAGAACTTTAAGGCATGAGAATGAAATCATGAGGCATATAATAATAAAAATAACATTTTTAATAATATGAAGATGTGGCTACAAAATTTAATATTGACAATCGTTTCATTTCACCAAGGTCTATCCCCAAGGTGTCGTTAAAAATTACCAAGGTTATTCACCAAGGCGTCGTTAAAAATGGTCATCTCTAGAGATTAAGTCTTTACCCAATGCATTGGAGCGCTATCTGGGAGCACCCTTGACATGTATTTATTATCATGTGATCCACATATATCGTCATCAATAATTTCATAAACAACCCATATATCATAAAAGAAATGGGTTTCATTTCATAATCATAATGTTTTAAAAACTGCATTAAAGACATGATCTTTATGTCACATTAAACCTACTGAAAATGAAAGCAGGTTTCATGTATGTAAATCCTAGAATTTAAAATACAACATTTTGATATATATGGGAATAGCCCTGTAGAAGTAATGTCTTTGATTATTCACTTAATAACATAAAATAATTTTGAGATAAAGAGGGAGGCATTTTGAGACGAAAACTATGCAGCATAATGTCTATGATACATGGTTTTAAAAAACATTGAAAAGAGAGGGGACATGGGTCACCCACCCAAAAATGATACATAAAACAGCAGGGGTATAGAATATAAATTATTTACGAACATGGTAATGAAATTTTAATGACATACCATATGAAACGAAGGACTTAAAAGGAAGACAAAAAAATAAGATTTCTCTTATGAGAATTCGGCAGCCTAACGGCGTCACTTAAAACATCCAAAAATGGATTGACGAGATCGAATAGGGTCTCTCATCATATGAACATAAATGATCAGTATGATAGATATACATATCATACCCCAACATAATAAAAAGGAACTTCAAAGACTTGACAAGAAAATAGATCTTGACAACGAGAAGGGTGAAAGAACCCCTTAGAAATTCGGCAGCCTAACAGCGCCACTTAAAACTTCAAAATATTGAATTGAAGAGATCAAATAGGTTATCTCATCATATGATCATAAAAGATCAGTATGATAAATTTAGAGATCATACCCCAACATAATAAAAAGGAACTTGAAAGACTTGACATGAAAGTAGAACTTGAAAATGAGAAGGGTGGAAGAACCACTTAAAAATTCGGCAGCCTAACAGCGCCACTTAAAACTTTAAAATACTGAATTGAAGAGATAAAATGGGGTCTCTCATCATATGATCATAAAATATCAGTATGATAAATTTAGAGATCATACCCCAACATAATAAAAATGAACTTGAAAGACTTGATAAGAAAATAGAACTTGAAAATGAGAAGGGTGAAAGAATCTGTTACAAAAATTTCGGCAGCCTAACGGTGCCACTTAAACATTCATAAAATGAAATGATGATAGTAAGAGGGGGTCTCTAATCATATGAACATAAAAAGGACAGTATAATTAATATAAACGAACATCATAAAACATAAGAACATGGAGCATAAAATAAATGACATAAAAGAGATCACTTGAAAAGAAAGAGAGAGGACGGATCCCTTACCTTAAAACATAACTCTTAAAACTCAATGTTTGGGACCTTGAGGGCTTGAGGTAACCTTGGGAGGATTCCTTGGGAGGTAATGAGACCAGAACTTCATTGGAGGAGAGTGGGGAGTCGAAATGGATGAGAGTATGGCTTGGTATTTATAGGGAAAGTGAGGGGACAAGGCATTAATGGCCAAGGGACAGCTCACATGTGCTTTTCTCAAAACCATGTGCTCTCCCATGATATTTCCCATTAAGTTAGGACACATGGTTCCCCCCATACAATACTTCATCACCTTTGGTCGACCATACCTTAAAATATCTCATGACATCACCATGACATAGTTATGATGTCATTAAACATACCGAAACCCTAAAACTGTATTTGTACTATTCACTGAAAATTCGACTTTCTCAGAAAAATCCCAAAATTTCACACCAACCAAATATCAATGCTGTGATTTCAAAAATATACTCCATTTTATTAAAATAATTTTCTAAATATTTTTAATTTTATTTTTAAAAAAATACACTATTCACCAAAAATTCATTTTTTCAGAAAAAACCCCAAAAATTACTTTAACATAATAGCGATGCTATGAGTTCAAAAATGAAATCCATTTTATAAAAATAATTTTCTAAATATTTTTAATTTAATTTTTAATTAAAAAACACTATTCACAAAAAAAAAACTAATACTTGAATAATAATTTATGAAACCGTAACTTAACCATTTTATTGAATCACACTACTTAATCAAGGTGCCTAGATTATTTTAAAACTTTATTTAAGTGAGATTACTAATCCATTTGGTCATATTACTAATCATAATCATAAAATCACTATTCACAATTTACTATTCATCAAAAATCAAGTTGATCTTATTAGACTCTAAATTACGTACTGAACATAATTGTAGAAGACCATTTTTTGAAAATAATTACACATTTTTAATTATTTAATATTTACATAAACATTTTTAAAATATCCTTTTTCTAAAATTCATCAAAAATATGCATACTATATTTATACGGTCATTTGAAAATTCATAAACATCATCATAGGAAGAAGTCCCAATTTTTATTTAAAACAAAGGATTACGCAAGGCAGTTACGGTCTGAATACATAGCCCCTTATCACACCAGCATAGGACCTACGTGTATGGTGTGCTAAGGTGAGAGAATCCGAGGGAGGCTCGACCAACATCGCACGAGTAGTAATTTCTATCAGTTTGAACTTCTCACAAAGGCGATTCCGTTCAAGATTCACACGATGAATTTCATCTTGGGTTTGGTCCAGAGCAAAGCCCAGTGGTGCTACCTCCTTCCCAAGTTCTGTTAGATGGGCTTCGATCGGTCCAAGACTACTGGGTGAGGCCATTGTATCTTCTTTCTATAATTATTAACCAAGATTAATTGTATTTAGAGACAATAATCAAAACGTTTAGTTTCCAGCGGTCATATTGACCAATGGTCATATAACAGTCAAAACCCAATGGTCTCATTTTAATTATACTCGTGTTATTAAATGAAACATTTTTGTTGAGTATAAAAACAAAATAACACATAAAATTAGGAAACAAGATTTATTCGAAATTTCGGGTCATTACAATCTTCCCCCCTTAAGAAATTGCGTCCTCGCAATTTTTAAAATTGGGTTTTGAAATTTCATTGAAAGTCTCACATCAGAAAAGGAGTCAGTAAAACTATTACTTTAAAAGAAAGAAAGGGAAGTACAAAGGTCACCCGAGTTAGCCCACACAAGGATTCCATGTAAGAAAATATGGATATGGAGGAGAAAACAAAGGGTCATGTTCCGAGGTAGAGTGATAGAAAACATGATTAGGAGAAAGTTAACCATAAGAAAATCCCAAACTTATGATGTGTGTAAACGGTCTTTGATTACCTAGTAGGAAACTTAAAACAACAACGTTTTTGTTTTACGTTCCTTTTCATAATTATGAGGAATTGATTTACAACATAAAACAAAAACATAAGAAAATATACCTACCTTTATGTTGAGTTTCATCCTTTAATAAGTTTCTTCCAAAACTAATCTTTTCTACAAACGATGAGCATTCAAAACTACTTGGTCTCATCAAAACACAAGAATCATCTTCTAGAGAATCACAAAATCCACAAAAGATTAACTATCTATTTCTTATATCATTAAACATTATCCCAAAAACAGAAAGGGTAAGGTTAAACACCTCTTCAAAAAGGAAGAATCCCATAGGAATGAAAACTACTTTTAAATCTTTAATGTTCCATGGTAATACCCAAAGTTCATCATAGACCATTCCATAAATAACAGTCCTTAAAATTCCTCAAAATAAACCAAACTAAGATTGAAACTCAAATACCTGATGGATTTGATAACATAGTCTTCCAAAATAAACTTCATTGTTCATCTCCAAACAACATCAACCACTCCTAACATCTTATAACAAAAGTATCTAACCTAAACCTATTTTACCCTAGATAGGTTAATCATTCCCATATGTAACCTAAATTACTATAAGTCCGCCATAAATTCATCGATTCTTCAAAATATAAGTCAACCTTACTCCTCAATGAAAATACCATATTAATCTATTTACCTTGATCATATAGGGTCCCCAAAATAGTGAACATCTTCCAATATAATAATCATTTTTTTAATCCCCTAATCATCTCTGTCATATTAATCGTCGCATTTCATATCACATTGGTTTTTCGGACATGTTCTTCCATTTCCCACCATTAACTAAGAAAAGAAACTATAATTAGGGACTTAAATGCTTAGCTAATAATCATGAAAAGGAAACTTTATGAATAAAAGGATAAACATGTAAAATAAAAGTATATACTAACTTGTGATCCCCTAGGTTCCAATCTAGGTTATCCATGATCATATATTCTTATGTGAATCTTTATTTTGTTTTATCCTTGTTCCTTTAATAATGGTTCATACTAAGCTTATGAATTTACCAAAGCATATCCCGCGGGAGTGTTGTAAACAAGAGTGAAGCAAGGTCCGTTTTCGTGTACCAGTTCTCGTTCGAGTCTAGCTCAAAGTGGTGTTTTCAGGTTTTACCCCTATGTACATCTATGTCAGAGACACCTCTACCTTCTCGTATCCAGACATGGATGTATTTTCTTGGAAACCCCTTACTCAATACTCACCAAAATACCAGGAAGATTACCTATATTTAAAATTTTCTATAGGGTTCTTCCTAGATTTTTCATATCCTAATTTCCACAAATAACTAAACCATCCGTTGATACCAACTATAGAATGCCACCTTTTTATCACATAAACTTTCATTACATTTTACAAAACTGAGGATCTTTAAGGTTTAGTGTCTTGGAAACCAGGATCTTAAAACATGAAAACATAAAACATTCTTCATAAACACTTGAAAGGATTCTCCTCATGTTCATCCTAGGTTCATTACTATATCACATAACCTGGGGACATACATAAAAATAAAGGGTGAGCAGAATTCCCAGTAAGGGAAACAAGAGAAACATTTTACATGTGAACTTGAGATACTTCAATAAGGTCATAAAAGAACATTAAGGCATGAGAATGAAATCATGAGGCATATAATAATAAAAATAACATTTTTTATAACTTGAAGATGTAGCTACAACATTTAATATTGACAATCCTTTCATTTCACCAAGGTCCATCCCCAAGGTGTCGTTAAAAATTACCAAGGTTATTCACCAAGGCGTCGTTAAAAATGGTTATCTCTAGAGATTAAGTCTTTACCCAATGCATTGGAGCGCTATCTGGGAGCACCCTTCACATGTATTTATTATCATGTGAGCCACATATATCATCATCAATCATTTCATAAAAACCCATATAGCATAAAAGAAATGGGTTTCATTTCATAATCATAATGTTTTAAAAACTGCTTTAAAGACATGATCTTTTTGTCACTTTAAACCTACTGAAAAGGAAAGCGGGTTTCATGTATGTAAATCCCATAATTTAAAATAGAACATTTTGATATATATGAGAATACCCCTGTAGAAGTAAGAGCTTTGAGTATTCACTTAGTAACATAAAATAATTTTGAGATAAAGAGGGAGGCATTTTGAGACGAAAACTATGCAGCATAACGTCTATGATACATGGTTTTAAAAAACATTTAAAAGAGTGGGGACATGGGTCACCCACCCAAAAATGATACATAAAACAGTAGGGGAACATAATATAAAGTATTTACGAACATGGTAATGAATTTTAATGATATACCATATGAAACGAAGGACTTGAAAGGAAGACAAAAAAATAAGATTTCTCTTATGAGAATTCGGCAGCCTAACAGCGTCACTTAAAACTTCCATAAATGGATTGACGAGATCAAATAGGCTCTCTCATCATATGAACATAAATGATCAGTATGATTGATATAGATATCTTACGCCAACATAATAAAAAGGAACTTCAAAGACGTGACAAGAAAATATATCTTGACAACGAGAAGGGTGAAAGAACCCCTTAGAAATTCGGCAGCCTAACAGCGCCACTTAAAACTTCAAAATACCGAATTGAAGAGATAAAATAGGGTATCTCATCATATGATCATAAAATATCAGTATGATAAATTTAGAGATCATACCCCAACATAATAAAAAGGAACTTGAATGACTTGACATGAAAGGTGATCTTGAAAACGAGAAGGGTGGAAGAACTACTTAAAAGTTCGACAGCCTAACGGCGCCACTTAAAACATTAAAATAGTGAATTGAAGAGATCAAATGGGGTATCTCATCATATGATAATAAAATATCAGTATGATAAATTTATAGATCATACCCCAACATAATAAAAATGAACTTGAAAGACTTGATAAGAAAATAGAACTTGGAAATGAGAAGGGTGAAAGAATCCGTTACAAAAACTTCGGCAGCCTAACGGCGCCACTTAAACATTCATAAAATGAAATGATGAGAGTAAGAGGGGGTCTCTCATCATAGGAACATAAAAAGGACAGTATAATTAATATAAAATAACATCCTCAAACATAATAAAATGGATCATAAAAGAAATGACATAAAAGAGATCACTTGAAATGAAAGAGAAAGGACGGATCCGTTACCTTAAAACGTAACTCTTAAAACTGAATGTTTGGGACCCTGAGGTCTTGAGGGCACCATGGGAGGACTCCTTGGGAGGTAATGAGACCAGAACTTCATTGGGGAGTGCGGGGAGTCTAAATGGATGAGAGTATGGCTTTATATTTATAGGGAAAGTGAGGGGACAAGACATTAATGGCCAAGGGACACCTCACATGTGCTTTTCTCAAAACCATGTGCTCTTCCAAGATATTTCCCATTAAGTTAGGCCACATGGGCCCCCCATACAATAATTCATCACCTTTGGTCTACCATCCCTTAAAATATCTCATGACAGCACCATGACATAGTTATGATGTCATTAAACATACAGAAACCCTTAAACTGTATTTTTACTATTCACTAAAAATTCAACTTTCTCAGAAAAATCCCAAAATTTCACACTAAAAAAATATAAATGATCTGATTTCAAAAATGAACTCCATTTTATAAAAATAATTTTCTAAATATTTTTATTTTTATTTCTAAATAAATACACTATTCACCGAAAATTCATTTTTTTCAGAAAAAATCCCAAAAATTACCTTAACATAATAGCGATGCTCTGAGTTCAAAAATGAAATACATTTTATAAAAATAATTTTCTAAATATTTTTAATTTAATTTTTAATTTAATTTTTAATTAAAAAACACTATTCACCCGAAAAAAACTAATACTAGAATAATAATTTATGAAACCGTTATTTAACCATTTTATTGAATCACACTACTTAATCAAGGTGACTAGATTATTTTAAAACTTTCTTTAAGTGAGATTACTAATCCATTTGGTCATATTACTAATTCTAATCATAAAATCACTATTCACAATTTACTATTCATCAAAAATCAAGTTGATCTTATTAGAATCTAAATTTCGTACTGAACATAATTGTAGAAGACCATTTTTTGAAAATCATTACACATTTTTAATTATTTAAGATTTACATAAACATTTTTAAAATATCCTTTTTCTAAAATTCATCAAAAATATACATACTATATTTATACGGTCATTTGAAAAGTCATAAACATCATCATAGGAAGAAATCCCAATTTTTATTTAAAACAAAGGATTACACAAAGCAATTACGGTCTCCTTACATAGCCCCTTATCACACCAGCATAGGACCTAAGTGCAAGGTGTGCTAAGGTGAGAGAATCCGAGGGAGGCTCGACCAACAATGCACGAGTA
Organism: Viscum album; assembly: GCA_963277665.1. Taxonomy (NCBI): domain Eukaryota; kingdom Viridiplantae; phylum Streptophyta; class Magnoliopsida; order Santalales; family Viscaceae; genus Viscum; species Viscum album. Next base: position 444,372,796 of record OY728157.1, on the reverse strand, counting down.
GTAATTTCTATTAGTTTGAACTTCTCACAATGGCGATTCTGTTTTAGCTTCACACGATGAAGTTAGGCTTGGGTTTGGTCCAGAGCAAAGCCCAATGGCGCTACCTCCTTCCCATGTTCTGTTAGATGGGATTCGATCTGTCCAAGACTACTGGGTGAGGCCATTGTATCTTCTTTCTATAATTATTAACCAAGATTAATTGTATTTATAGACAATAATCAAAGCGTTTAGTTTCCAGCAGTCATATTGATCAATGGTTATATAACAGTCAAAACCCAACGGTCTCATTTTAATTATACTCATGTTATTAAATGAAACATTTTTTTTGAGTATAAAAATAAAATAACACATAAAATTAGGAAACAATATTTATTCAAAATTTTGGGTCATTACAATCTTCCCCCCTTAAGAAATTGCATCCTCACAATTTTTAAAATTGGGTTTTGAAATTTCATTGAACGTCCCACATCGGAAAAGGAGCCAGTAAAACAATTACTTTAAAAGAAAGAAAGGGAAGTACAAAGGTCACCCGAGTTAGCCCACACAAGGATTCCATGTAGGAAAACATGGATATGGAGGAGAAAACAAAGGGTCACGTTCTGAGGGAGAGTGATAGAAAACATTATTAGGAGAAATTTAACCATAAGAAAATCCCAAACATATGATGTGTGTAAACGGTCTTTGATTACCTAGTAGGAAACGTAAACCAACAACGTTTTTGTTTTACGTTCCTTTTCATAATTTTGAGGAATTCATTTACAACATAAAACAAAAAGATAAGAAAATATACCTACCTTTATGTAGAGTTTCATCCTTTAATATGTTTCTTCCAAAACTAATCTTTTCTCCAAATGATGAGCATTCAAAACTACTTGGTCTCATCAAAACACAAGAATCATCTTCTAGTGAATCACATAATCCACAAAAGATTAACTATCTTTTTCTTCTATCTTTAAACATTATCCCAAAAACAGAAAGGGTAAGGTTAAACAACTCTTCAAAAAGGAAGAATCCCATAGGAATGGAAACTACTTTTAAACCTTCAATGTTCCATGATAATACCCAAAGTTCATCATAGACCATTCCATAAATAACGGTCCTTAAAATTCCTCAAAATAAACCAAACTAAGATTGAAACCCAAATAAAAGAAGGATTTGATAACATAGTCTTCCAAAATAAACTTCATTTTTCATCTCCAAACAACATCAACCACTCCTAACATCTTATAACAAAAGTATCTAACCGAAACATATTTTACCCAAGATAGGTTAATCATTCCCATAAGTAACGTAAATTACTATAAGTCCACCATAAATTCATCGATTCTTCAAAATATAAGTCAACCATACTCCTCAATGAAAATACCGTAGTAATCTATTTACCTTGATCATATAGGGTCCCCAAAATAGTGAACATCTTCCAAAATAATAATCATTTTTTTAATCCCCTAATCATCTCTGTCATATTAATCATCGCATTTACTATCACATTGGTTTTTGGGACATGTTCTTCCATTTCCCACCATTAACTAAGAAAAGAAACTATAATTAGGGGCTTAAATGCTTAGCTAATAATCATGAAAAGGAAACTTTAAGCATAAAAGGATAAACATGTAGAATAAAAGTATATCCTAACTTGTGATCCCCTAGGTTCCAATCTAGGTTATCCATGATCATATATTCTTATGTGAATCTTTATTTTGTTTTATCCTTGTTCCTTTAACAATGGTTCATACTAAGCTTATGAATTTACCAAAGCATATCCCCCGGGAGTGTCGTAACCAAGAGTGCAGCAAGGTCCGTTGTCGTGTACCAGTTCCCATTCGAGTCCATCTCAAAGCGGTGTTTTCAGGTTTTACCCCTATGTACATCTGTGCCAGAGCCACCTCTACCTGCACGTATCCAGACATGGATGTATTTGCTTGGAAACCCCTTACTCAATACTCACCAAAATACCAGGAAGATTTCCTATATTTATACTTTTCTATAGGGTTCTTCCTTGATTTTTCATATCCTAATTTCCACAAATAACTAAACCATCCTTTGATACCAACTATAGAATCCCACCTTTTTATCACATAAACTTTCATTACATTTTACAAAACCGAGGATCTTTATGGTTTAGTGTCTTGGAAACCAGGAACTTAAAACATGAAAACATAAAACATTCTTCTTAAACACTTGAAAGGCTTCTCCTCATGTTCATCCTAGGTTCATTACTGCATCACATAACCTCGGGACATACATCAAAAGAAAGGGTGAGCAGAAGGCCCAGTAAGGGAAACAAGAGAAACATTTTACATGTGAACTTGTGATACTTCAATAAGGTCATAAAAGAACTTTAAGGCATGAGAATAAAATCATGAGGCATATCATAATAAAAATAACATTTTTCATAACTTGAAGATGTGGTTAAAACATTTAATATTGACAATCATTTCGTTTCACCAAGGTCCATCCCCAAGGTGTCGTTAAAAATTACCAAGGTTATTCACCAAGGCGTCGTTAAAAATGGTCATCTCTAGAGATTAAGTCTTTACACAATGCATTGGAGCGCTATCTGGGTGCACCCTTGAAATGTCTTTATTATCATGTGAGACACATATATCATAATCAATCATTTCATAAAAACCCCATATAGCATAAATTAAATGGGTTTCATTTCATAATCATAATGTTTTAAAAACTACTTTAAAGACATGATCTTTATGTCACTTTAAACCTACAGAAAAGGAAAGAGGGTTTCATGTATATAAATCCCAGAATTTAAAATAGAACATTTTGATATATATGAGAATACCCGTGTAGAATTAAGATCTTTGTGTATTCACTTAATAACATAAAATAATTTTCAGATAAAGAGGGAGGCATTTTGAGACGAAAACTATGCAGCATAACGTCTATGATAAATGGTTTTAAAAAACATTGAAAAGAGAGGGGACATGGGTCACCCACCCAAAAATGATACAAAAATAAGTAGGGGAACAGAATATAAAGTATTTAAGAACATGTTAATGAAATTATAATGATATACTATATGAAACGAAGGACTTGAAAGGAAGACAGAAAAATAAGATTTCTCTTATAAGAATTCGGCAGCCTAACGACGTCACATAAAACTTCCAACAATGGATTGACAAGATCGAATAGGGTATCTCATCATATAAACATAAATGATCAGTATGACAGATATAGATATCATACCCTAACATAATAAAATGGAACATCAAATACTTGACAAGAAAATAGATCTTGACAATGAAAAGGGTGAAAGAACCCCTTAGAAATTCAGCAGCCTAACGACGCCACTTAATACTTCAAAATACTGAATTGAAGAGATAAAATAGGGTATCTCATAATATGATCATAAAATATCAGTATGATAAATTTAGAGATCATACCCCAACATAATAAAAAGGAACTTGAAAGACTTGACATGAAAGTAGAACTAGAAAACGAGAAGGGTGAAATAACCACTTAAAAATTCGACAGCCTAACGGCGCCAGTTAAAACATTAAAATACTGAATTGAAGAGATCAAAGGGTGTCTCTCATCATATGATCATAAAGGATAAGTATGATAAATTTAGATATAATACCACAAGATAATAAAAATGAACATGAAAGACTTGATAAGAAAATAGAACTTGAAAATGAGAAGGGTGAAAGAATCCGTTACAAAAATTTCGGCAGCCTAACGACGCCACTTAAACTTTCATAAAATGAAATGATGAAAGTAAGAGGGGGTATCTCATCATATGAACATAAAAATTACAGTATAATAAATATAAAATATCATCCTCAAACATAAGAACATGGAGCATAAAAGAAATGACATAAAAGAGATCACTTGAAAAGAAAGAGAGAGGACGGATCCCTTACCTTAAAACATAACTCTTAAAACTCAAAGTTGGGAACTTGAGGGCTTTAGGGCACCTTGGGAGGACTCCTTGGGAGGTAATGAGACCAGAAATTCGTTGGGGGAGAGTGGGGAGTCGAAATGGATGAGAGTATGGCTTGATATTTATAGGGAAAGTGAGGGGACAAGGCATTAATGGCCAAGGGACACCTCACATGTGCTTTTCTCAAAACCATGTGCTCTCCCAGGTTATTTCCCATTAAGTTAGGCCACATGGTGCCCCCATACAATAATTCATCACCTTTGGTCTACCATCTCTTAAAATATCTCATGACATCACCATGACATAGTTTTGATGTCATTAAACATACTGAAACCCTAAAACTGTATTTTTACTATTCACTGAAAATTCAACTTTCTCAGAAAAATCCCAAAATTTCACACTAACCAAATATCAATGATCTGATTTCAAAAATGAACTCCATTTTATAAAAGTAATTTTCTAAATATTTTTAATTTTATTTTTAAATAAATACACTATTCACCGAAAATTCATTTTTTTCAGAAAAAACCCCAAAAATTACCTTAACATAATAGCGATGCTCTGAATTCAAAAATGAAATCCATTTTATAAAAATAATTTTCTAAATATTTTCATTTTAATTTTTAATTATAAAACACTATTCACCTGAAAAAACTAATACTTGAATAATAATTTATGAAACCGTTATTTAACCATTTTATTGAATCACACTACTTAATCAGGGTGCCTAGATTATTTTAAAACTTTCTTTAAGTGAGATTACTAATCCATTTGGTCATATTACTAATCCTAATCATAAAATCACAATTCCTAATTTACTATTCATCAAAAATCATGTTGATCTTATTAGACTCTAAATTTCGTACTGAACATAATTGTAGAAGACCATTTTTTGAAAATCATTACACATTTTTAATTATTTAAGGTTTACATAAACATTTTTAAAATATCCTTTTTCTAAAATTCATCAAAAATATGCATACTATATTTATACGGTCATTTGAAAAGTCATAAACATCATCATAGGAAGAAATCCCAATTTTTATTTAAAACAAAGTATTACACAAGGTAGTTATAGTCTCCTTACATAGCCCCTTATCACACCAGCATAGGACCTAAGTGTAAGGTGTGCCAAGGTGAGAGAATCTGAGGGAGGCTCGGCCAATATCGAACGAGTAGTAATTTCTATCATTTTGAACTTCTCGCAAAGGTGATTTCGTTCTAGCTTCACACGATGAAGTTCGGTTTGGGTTTGGTCTAGAGCAAAGCCCAATGGCGCTACCTCCTTCCCAAGTTCTGTTAGATGGGCTTCGATCGGTCCAAGACTACTGGGTGAGGCCATAGTATCTTCATTCTATAATTATTAACCAAGATTAATTGTATTTAGAGACAATAATCAAAACGTTTAGTTTCCAGCGGTCATATTGACCAATGGTCATATAACAGTCGAAACCCAACGGTCTCATTTTAATTATACTCATGTTATTAAATAAAACATTTTTATTGAGTATAAAAATAAAATAACACATAAAATTAGGAAACAATATTTATTCAAAATTTCGGGTCATTAAAGGGAGTGTCCGGGGGGGTGTCCTGGTGCTGGGGTGGTGTCTAGGATGGGTGGGGGAGCCTTCCAGTCGGTTGGTGGGTGTCCAGGGTGGCAGTTGTCTAGGGTGGGGGAGGGATGTCCATTAGAGTGTCCAGGGGGGTTGGGTGGTGTCTAAGGTGGGTTGACTCATACACTTCAAAAATGACCCATTAATCGTTCACCTAAAGTATCAAAAAAATATGAATGCATTTGGTCAGATTTCCGTACATCAGTTGTTGTTTTCAATTAAAATTTTGTACATTTTAAACAAAAGAGAGACACTTTGAAAGATACCGACCACACCGTACCTTGGATTGAGACGAATTTGGATCATACACATCACAAGTGACCCATGAAACTTTCTACTAAAGTATCAGCACAATCTGAATGTTTTTTGTTGGATTTCAATATGTCAGTTGTTGTTTTCACTTAAAATTGTGTACAATTTTTTAAAAAAAGAGAGACACATTGAGTGATACTGGCCACATTGTGGCTTAAATTGAGACGAGGTTGACTCGTACACATAAAAAATGATCTATGGGTCATTATCCTAAAGTATCAACACAATATGAATCCATTTGTTCAGATTTATGTACGTCAGTTTTTGTTTTCATTTAACATTTTGTCCCTTTGAAACAAAAGAGAGACACTTTGAGTGATACCTGCCACCCCGTTCCTCGGATAGAGGAATGGATTACTCTTACATGTCAAAAATGACCCATGAATCATTATCCTAAAGTATCAACACAATCTTAATGTGTTAGATTGGATTTCCGTACGTCAGATGTAGTTTTGACTTAAAATTCTATCCATTTTAAACAATAGAGAAACACTTCGAGTGATACTGGCCACACTGTGCTTTGGATTGAGGTGGGGATGATTCGTTCACATCATAAGTGACCCATAGATCATTATTCTAAACTATAAAAACAATATTAACGAATTTGTTCAGATTTCCATATGTTTTTTGTCGTTTTCACTTAAAATAATGTCCATTTTGAACAAAAGAGAGACACTTTTAGTGATACCGGCCACACAGTGCCTCAGATTGAGGCGCAGTTGACTCGTACACATCACAAATGACCCATGGATCGTTCCACTAAATTATCAACCCAATATGATTGCGTTTTGTAGGATTTACATACTTCAGTTGTTGTTTTCAAATAAAATTATTTCCATTTTAAACAAAAGAGAGACACTATGAGTGATATCAGACACACCGTACCTCATATTGAGGCAAGGTTGAATCATACACATCAAAAATGACCCATAGATCGTTCCCATAATGTATCAACATAATGTGAATGTGTTTGGTCCGATTTCTGTATGTCAGTTTTTATTTTCACTTAAAATTCTGTCCATTTTAAACAATTGAGAGACACTTTGAGTGATACCAGTGACATCGTGCCCCGGATTGAGTCGGGGTTGACTCATACATGTCATAAATGACCCATGGATCTTTCTTCTAAATTATTAACATAATTCGAATAAGTTGGGTTGGATTTCTATATGTATGTTTTTTTTCACTTAAAAAATTTTCCATTTAAAAAAAGAGAGATATTTTAAGTGATACTGGCAACAACGTGCCACATATTGATGCGAGGTTGACTCTTAAACATCCAAATTGACCCATGGATCATTCCCCTAGTGCATCAACACAATATAAATAAATTTGGTTTGATTTTTGTATGTCAGTTGCTGTTTTCACTTAAAATTATGTCCATTTAAAAAAAAGAGAGACATTTTGGGTGATACGAGCCACACTATGCCTCAGAATGAGGTGGGGTTGACTCTTGCACATAAAAAATGACTCTCGAATCTTTCCCCTAAAGTATCAACACAATCAACATGCATTGTTTTGATTTCCGTATGTTAGTTTTTTGTTTTCACTTAAAATTTTGTCCATTTTAAGAAAAATATAGACACCTTGAGTGATATCGGCCACACCATGCTTTAGATTGACGCAGAGTTGAATCTTAAACATCAAAAATTACCCGTGGATCATTTACAAAAGGTATAAATACAATCTGAATGTTTTTTTTCAGATTTCCATATGTCAGCTGTTGTTCTCACTTAAAATTATATTCATTTTAAACAAAAGAGATTCACATTGAGTGATATCAGTCACACTATTCCTCAGATTGTGGTGGAGTTGTCTCGTACACAAAATAAATTACCCACATTTCATTCTTATAACGTATCAAGACAATAATAATGCTTTTGGTTGGATTTACATATGTTAGTTGTTGTTTTCACATAAATTTATGCCCATTTAAAAAAAGAGACACATTGAGTGATACTAGCCACACCATGCCTCAGATTAAGGCAAGGTTGGGTTATAACATAAAAGATGACCCATGGATCATTCTACAAATGTGTCAACACAAAACGAATGCTTTTGGTTGGATTTATGTATGTTATTTGTTGTTTTCACTTAAAATTCTATCCATTTTAAACAAAACAGTGACAATTTGAGTAATATCGGCCACACCGTGCCTCGAGATGAGGTGGGGATGACTCGTACAAGTCACAAATGACCCATGGATCATTTCCCTAAAGTATCAACACAATCCTAATGTGTTTGGATGGATATGAAGGTATTTTGGATATTTTATTTGTTTTTCTTATCCAATGCCCAAATAAAAGTGGTTCATCATTCTTGCATGTTGCTGGTGCATTTCATCTGTTAAAATGGGTAAATGACTCATTGAAGAAAGGATGTTTTATTTAATAACAAGTACAATTTTCATACGAACATTTACATACAAAAATGTATTATCTTTTGATCCCCTTAACCCCTCTCAAAAATGGCTGCCAATTTTACACATCCCCAAGTAATATCTTTATGCTATTTGTGTACAATCTTCTATCATGTATGTGGCCCAATAATTTATGAAATAATCTATATCATCTTGTGAGTATGAGGCCTTTCGATAGTCATAGCAGTACTACAAAATATATAAATAAATAATTGATAAATATTTTAAATTAAATATTTGTTTTTTTTAATACCTATTTTGGGATGCTAGTTTGTTGATGTAAAATGATCTCTTTCATAAATTTACAAACAGAATAACTGTAATCATTATGGTTTGTTTTTTTTGGACACTGCAAAATTTTTGATCATTATAAGAAAAAGTAACTTGGGTTGATATGTGTTTGGATAGTGAAATTTTATTATATATACCCTGATATTTGTCCAGACGTAGTACTTTCTCGCCTCCTTATGCTTATCCCCTGTCCTCGGTCATTTTTTAGACAATAATGATACCCCTTCCTATCCTAATTGGATCCTCAGTAAAATATAATATAAATTATTTTTCTAGATATTTAGACCTAAAACCTAAGATGTAGTGTCTTACAGATTCACAAACTCCATCATGTGTGGTCGGTTTTTTGGATATCTTTAAATTTAATCTAGAAAATAAATCATTGGAGTATCCCAGTTCAGTGAAATTAGCAACCAATGTTTCCTAAAAACCCAAAAAGAAATAGGGAATAAAATAAGTAAAAATATAAATGATATTCTTTGACTGTAGAGTTTTACCATTACATGGTTGGTATTAGGAATAGTTTGTAATCCATAATCTTTCTTTCAAATTTTTTCTGCAATTCGTTCACTGGTTCATCATTTTTTAATGTCTCAAATTTTGTGAGTTGTATTGATGTGGTATGAGGACTAACAAGACTGAATGTTGGTTCATGGAAAAATTATTTCAACTATTTTTCATATATACATCACTCAACAATATAAATTGCATTTAGTCATAATTTTCACATTATATCAGACTTTAGGAAGTCAATTCATAAAAACATACATCATATATAAATTTACTACTATGACTCCTAACCATCTGTATTTAAGGATCTCATTTATATTTTCAGCATCAATGAAATATTGAAATTCCTCTCTCTATATATTCTTTTCAAAAAAAAACTATATGACTACTACCACCTTTTACCTTCATATCCACATGAGTCTAAAATGCTAGTAAATTTGGATATAGAAGAGGTGGTGTTATTGTGCTTTTAGTCTCTCTATGGGATCAGTTGGTCGATCATTTAGATGCTTTGAGCTGAGGTTTCTTGTCATCCACTTCCCGTTCTCTATCTATAAAAACATTAATTGGTTCAGACCTTTTTTTTCATTAGTTTTTAATGGTTTAGCTTGAAAAAAATATTAATAAATACCTCATTGTCCACATGTACTCTAAAAAGTTGTGATGGCCTTGAAATTAATGTACCAATTGTCTTTTCGACCATATAAATATCATCATAATCAAGTGGAATATGTAGCTTCTCATTTGGCTCACGAGCTACATTATTTGTCACTTTAAGATGATCTTTCGTAAGTGGTCTATTATGTATCATGTCCTCTAGGATGTTGACCACTGTATCCCTCGCTAAAAGGTGATAGGTATGTGTTGACAGAAATAAATCATAGTCATTATCACCCTATAGAAGATCAATACATAAAAAGTATCATCATGTGTCTAATTCACATTTCATGTGAACAATTATTAGAATTTTTATTACCATGGCTAAGATAGTTCTTTGAGGCTAATGGCTCACCTCAAAGATGGTGGGGGTGGGGTGGGATCTTCAATCATTAGTGGTTCCTCAGTAAGTCTTCTCCTTTCATACCTCCCAAAAAAGTTTCTATCTACTCTCCCTGCCATTGAAATAGTTCTTCAAGAGATTTTATTCTTTCACTCATTTGTTTCATGTTTTCATCTCAATCATCTGTTTGTCTGTTTTTCTTATAATATACTCGGGGTGTCACCACAAACCCCACACCTCTAACACGACCACATTGTTCTGGACGCATCAAAGCCATTGATAATATGTCTGCATCCACTACAAGAGTAGCTGATTCCTGTGACTATCATATATTGGAAAATAACTAATTTTTTTTATGTAATAGAAATTAAAAAAAATGATTTTTATCGTGTCATACTTACACATTTTCTCACACATTTTTGTGTTTTCATCTAGTAGCTTCCCTTCCTTATTCACACGTGCCTCCTTCCATAACACATGATGTGGGATGTAAGTGTCTTTGGTTTTCAACTCATCAATATCCATATAAATTTATAAATATAATTATGATGTTGATTCAAGGCACCTTACAATATTACTGTAAATTTAAAATACATACCATTTTATTTTCATGTGATGCGTACATCATCCTTGCTTTACGACAGGGGTATGTTGGTTTTGAGGCACATTCTTTATTTTTAGTACTGAGTTGTTGTTTCATAAATGAAATATTGACAATCAAAGTGATGAAAAAAATGTATCCTCAAACAACGTATTATCAGCCACAATGTACCAGAAACTTCTCATCTTGAAGAAATCCAATAAATAAATCCCATGCATCTCGGGATATTATTTGAGCATAGACAAGGGGTGGGTGCATGTTTATTTTACCTCTGGAATCTCTAAGGTGACATTTTTTTTAAAATAGTGTGAAAACCTCGGTGAATCCTTCTTGAAAGCCTTAGTACATAATTTTTCTGTGAATCGTCTACTATAAATGTACTATAAAAGAGATTGAGAAGAGTAAGAAACTATTTCATTATTTTATTTGTTATTAAATTAAATAAATAAGATCATAATGTTGCCATAATTTCTTCCCAAATCATAGCCTTCAACCCGGATGCAACATGGTGCCATGAATTTATGTCAATCAACACGAATTTCCAAGTCACAATTCCATTGTATCTACTAAACATAGCCTTGTTGGGATTCACATGTTGGTCTCGTTCAATCCATCTGAGATCAAATATGATGCCATTTCTTTTCTCCTTAATAAAATCGGCTAACACAGTCAATCTATGATGCACCTGTGTTTTCTGCGATGTCTGCCCTTCATCATCAACCATTTCTTCGATATCATTATCATCTATATGTTCATCTGAAATGCTTGCAATGACATGTGATGATGGTTGTTTGACCTCAACACTAGAAGTAGCAATAGGTTAAGAAACGTGTTGATTCTCTGCACTGTAAGTAGCCGCGGTAGCAGTAGCAGCAATAACAACATCTTGATAGACTTGTTCAGCCTCGAGGTTAGGAGCAGTAGAACGTGCAGAAGTCATTATCTGCAAAAGTGGTTGAATAGTTAATTTAGGTAAGATAAATTTAGTAATGATAAGATAATATCATGATATAACAAGATCTATATTAATAATAAAATATAACATATTTATTGAACTATCTTTCTTTTTCTCAAAGGCTAAAGGGACTTGACACCACTATCGATTATCCAAATCCCTTAGTTGTGGTCTCCTCTAACATATAAAACATCATCTACAATGGGACCTATGTGAAATGATTTCGACGTACCACTAAAAGGATCATCCTCAACTGAATGTTCATCGGACCCTTTAGTAGTTTTGGATGATAACAGAACAATCAACAACTTTCAGTTTGCGGGATCTGGAACATAAAATACTTGTACTTCTTGTGATGCTATTATAAAATGTTCATCTCCATACCCTTATTTACTAAAATACACATTCACAAATCCTAATTCATCTATTTTAACACCAATTTTTTTATCAATCCATTTGTAGTGAAAAATCAGAAATTGGAATCTCATATGATCCAAATCCTATATTTTTTTGATAATTCCAAAGTATGACATATTTTCATAAATTGGATTACGGTCCATACTACTAGAAACATTCATCGCTTCAGCCACAACTGTAACTCCACAATTTTTTGTGGTACTATATTCATCATGTTCATCTATATATAATGTATAACCATTAATTACATAACCATTATAAGATAATATATACACACTTGGTCTAGATGCTAGCAATTGAAGTCGTTCTGAAAGTGAATTCAGATTTTAATCTAACTCCTTAAAAATATGGTCGTAAAACCATCCTTTAAACATGTGATTATGTGTATTTGATATCCATTTTTCAACCCTTGATGGATTAAACTTCCTAATAATTTCTATGTGGGTTTCAATATTTGGAGAATCCTCCCAAATATTATTAATAACATAAAGGTGGGCATGCTCCTGATCTATAATATTGATTGTCACAACAACTCTTCAAGAAATTCCAACACCCTCAATGCATCCGGTATGATGAGATTTTGAGAGACCAATGCATTCTATATCAGATAAGTATTCGGTACAGAATTCAATGTCTTCATTAGCAATATATCTCTCCACTATACAACCCTCTGACCGACTTCGAATTTTGACATACCCTTTCAAAATCATCATATAAAATTCATCAGCGTACATCCATCTATAGTGCATAGGAAGATCAGGTTAAATCTCTCCCACCAAGTGAAGAATCAAATGAACCATCATATCAAATAATGTTTGTGGGAAGAACATTTCAAATTCACATAATATGATGACAGTTTCTTTTTCCATATATGGCAATTTCACCAGTTCTAAAACATTTCTACATATATCTTTGAAAAAGAAACAATGTTTGGTTAACTTATGACGAACATTCTTGGAAAAAATGAAACCTAAAGCTATAGTAATTAAATCGTGCATCAAAACATGGAAATCATGTGATTTAAAAAAATTTCTCTTCAAATCATTCATTGCCACAACATTCTTGATATTTGATAAATACCCCTCTAGAACCTTTACATCATTGAGGATGATTCAAAACTAATATCTCTCCTCCTTAGAATGAGTGTAAGTAGCTGGAGGAAGAAACATTCGATTTTCACCCTTCACGGGAGCCAACTCATCTTGCATTCCCATGTAAACCATTTCCATCCTTGACTTAATTCTATCCTTTGTTTTTCTAAAGGCATTTAGCAACTTTCTGATAACACTATCAGATACATTTTTTCCACATGCATCACATCAAAAAAATGTCTAACATACAAAGAATTCAAGTATGGTAATTCTAAAAAAATAGATCTCTTTTTCCAACCGATATTCGTAAGCTTTTTCAAAAATGGTTTACCAAAAATAGTGTTCACATATTTTACTTTCTCAAACTGCTACTCATCTATTAGTGGAGATGGTGCTTTGCGTTGTTCTGAGCACCCATTGAATGATGTCATCTGAGATCGGTAATTATGCTGATGAGGTAGAAATCTATGATGTTCTTGAAACGTAGATTTTGATGAATGTTTCGACGAAATTGATTTTGTATCTTCTTCACACACTTGTAACCCTTGAGTTCCATTAATTATATATCCTGAAAAATTTCCATAAGCAGGGAAATAATTTATCGTCTCATACAACATCTCACATAATGTGAAGTATTCACTTTTATATGCATCATTAAACATAACACCTGAATCCTACAATAACAAAAAATCCTCGATCAAATGAAACAGATTAACATAAATATCATTACCTGGTTGTTTTTTCAGAATATAATCATAGATAACATGATTAATTTACTCTTCATGCATAACCAGTGTGGAAATTTATAATTTACCAACATAACATGCCATGTACTGTGAGTGTTGGTTTGAAATCCAAAAGGATTCACTCCATCGGTAAATAACGCAATACTACAATTTCTCAGCTCTTTTCCAAATTTTTGATACTCTTGATAAATTATCTTCCATTGAAGAGAGTTGGTCAAGTTATGTAATTTCCCATATTTATTTCTTTTATCTTCATGCCACAAAAATTATCTTTCACTATCTTCACTTTCATATAGACGCCTACACTTTAGAATGATTGGAATGTACCATAGAAATTTCATAGGAATGGATTCATCTTTCTTATATCAAGAAGCACCACACTTTGGGATTTTTGTAAGAGATTTTTTCTCCTTACAAAATTGTATAAAATCTTTCAATCAGGGATGTATTATTTCAAAAATCATAACCATTGAGTGTAGAATTCATTTAGCTTCATATGTCTAGTTTGAGAGATCATTATCTTCCAGGAGAATGTCATTCAAGAGAGAAAGTAGTTTTGTAAAACTGACATCACTCCATCCATTTCCTTCTTTCAAATTATAAAACTTCAGTATAGCCGACAACGCTGTATATTTAGTGAAACCAGTATAGAATGTCTTCTTTTCACAACTCTTTAACTTTTTAAAAAAATTTGGGCAATCAGAGAGTTCATCTTCAACTGTCACTTTCATTTCCTCAATATGATCTTCATCATCATTGACATCTGTAATCACATACTCCATACGGTCTTCTTCATTACCCATACTTTTATTCATATCTAATGATTCATAAAACACACTTTTATACCATCATGTAGCTACTTTCTCATTTTCCCTATGTTTATTCCAATATTTAGAACTCTGATCTATTCCATGAAATATCAAATGTTCTTCCAACTCCTTTGGAGTAATTAGTCTAGAATAACAACCACATAAATATGAACAAGGGATTTGAGAAGAATCCTTTGCATGATCCTTTTCAAACTTGATGAACTCATTCACTCTGTTGTCATAATCTATTGTCAAATGATTAGCATCCATCCAATCTTTATTCATCTCCATCCTATTTAAATATCAAATATTAGTATTTTTTATTCAAATAAACAAATCAATACTTCCAGATACATTTGAACAAAACCACTTCCATATAAAAATGGAGCTTAATATAGGCTAACCATTTTCAATAAAGATTTTGAAATCAACAAAACCATGATATACCCCCATCAAAATCAACACAATTTCCAACCCCCTTACCAATAGTTCTAGAACCCTCCACCCTTGGAGAAAATCATTAAACAACCTTTTAACCACCCCTACCAGTCACCTCATTCATAATAAAATAATCACATTAAACAGCCCAAAACTAGAGACCAAACTCAAATAAACTGAAAACACGGGGTTCATGGGGGAAACAAATAACCTAGGTTTATCAAAAATTACTATGGAATATCATAGGTTTGGTTACCCAAATTAACATAAGAAATATAAAATTATGGTTAGTGAACATAAATTCTGTAATGAACATCTAAAGGATATGAAATAACTCTCCCTCACTAAGATGGGGATCTACCAATGCCAACCATATACCTAGAAAATAATTGAAAAAATTTGGAAAAATAGTTTCTTGTAACTATTTCTAATAGTACTACAAGAAAATTATAATGAACATAGATCGTACCTCCAAAAAATCATGGAGCCTAATGGTAAAAAGACTCTAGTCACTACAACTATCCGAGATTCTAACCATTAACTTCCAAATATAAAAGTAGTACACGTAGAGGTAGTATTAGTAGAATAAAATCAAAGTTTTATCCACCTCATACTGCTCCCCAATCTCCACCATCACTTTAGTGCTGTACAAACCCCCTTTCTCCAGTTCATTCCTCTGCTAAGGCTATTCGTCAACTCCCTCTCGGACTATAGAATGAATGTTATGAAAATGCAATTTGATGTGTCTATACCCAGCACAATCATATAAAATTAAATTGAGTAATAGGATATCCTTGAGGGACCTATGAATGGGAGTGCCTCCTGAGATGAGACATGTATCAAACAACTACTGTGGGTAGGTGCTGCTAACCATACATCCTAGAAGATCACTACCTTAAAATATTATGATATCAACTCAAACCATAGGTATAATCATATAACACTAATATAGTCATCCAAATATTAGTTTTACATGTTGAATTCTCCCAAAACATTAGTGTTTGGTCTATAAATTAATCGACATAAATTAATAGATTTAATAAAATGATCTGAAATACAATCCAACCAACTAAAATACGTTTACAATATTTGGAGAATAAATTCATCCCCCCTCACATAATCGGGTTCTCCATTGTGTAGGTATACTTAACCAAAGTCACTTGGTCGGACAAACCAATAGTAGTTTTTTACTAGAGTAGTCTTCATTCAAAATAAAAATCTTAATACCCATATTAGGTATCAAGGAAGAATCACTGTGTACCAAATGAAGTGCATGATGTCTGCCCATTTTCAAGAAAAAACATTCTAGACTAGCACCTTGGAACAACTTTTCAAATAGGCTCACTAAGTTTACACCACCCTTAAATTATCCTTAACATAAAACAAAGTTGTGTGGAATTTACAATTGATCGATGTTAGGAAACATCCCGTAATCCTAAAAATAATTAACCTCCCAAATTCAACTGCTCCCATTTTCATACCACTATCTAAACCCAATGTCCTATCCCAATGAATACCATTCACCTTTTTATGGATGTACTACTCTGATCTCTTCATCTTCTATAGCCCTAGTGCATGAATACTGGAGGCCACTCCATGAATCTTGGTTTAATAATAAATGAACCTAAATGGCTTATAGGATCCACTATGAACCATCTCAAAGAGAGATTCAATTTAGAACACTATAACTTCACAAAGTCACTCATCATATCTGGTATATGGGTTGATGCATAAACCATATCCCTACCAAGAGTTAACCATATGTCTCCCTTATGAAGTATTCCATAATTCCTTGACATTCATAGGTAATAAAAGTATACTTCTTGCACACATCACATAAAACCATCCTCACCAACTAAGGGAAATATAACTTAACATCCATAGGGTTGGATACATATTCTATATTTGAGGGGTCCTAATCACTATCATAAATAGAAACTTCCCCGTAAACATAATCACCAGCACATCATGACACCCAAAAAGTGTAACCAATTAATAATTAGGCGGGTACTATCAAAACACTTATTTATCAGGAAGGGGTTTACAAAAAGACCACTTTCCCAAGTATAGATAAACCCACTCCACCCGAAGGATGAGGAAAAAACACTCAAAATTAATAGAATATTCATGTATAACAAGTTCTATCTTGAGGTTGCATGACAATATCAAACCCTCATACATTTAAGATGTGGTGATAAATAAATTCTAATTCAAAATGTCTTAAGGAGACATGGGAAATCATAAAAAAGTCAAACTATAGTTCAAATCATCTGCTAACCAAGTATAATAATCCACTATGTGTGTTATTTTGTGAGATATATTGTTAGAACTCTATGTTAGTTTACATCTAATCAAAGCATGGTAATCATGGGGAGGAATCCAAACACAATCCTAATGAAAATTGAACTAACAAAACCTATCCTCCAAAAATAAACCTAAAAAGAGAAGATGAATACTTACCTGTAGTAGATCGCACCCAAAATGGAGGGAGAGAAGAAGCGTCGAGTGGTCAGGGAGCCTTTTGCGCTACGTCAAGAGGGGAAGGTGGGACCTCCATAGGGGGAGGTGCACAGGAGGAGTCACCACCATTGTGGAATGGAGGAGAAGGGTTCTCGGGGTGTAGGGTCCAGCACAAAGGAGGATAAGTAGGGTCTTCAGGGAGGAGGATACGATGAAGGGGTTTGAGGGGGAGGATAATGAGTAAGTCTAGAAGCTGAGGTCCAGAAAAATGACGTTATGGGGGAGGGAAGTTGTCACAGGGTTATAACACTGAGAGGGAATGAGGGTGCGATAAACAGAGGATATATTGTACTCGCTTTTATAAAATATGGTACAATGGTTTTATTAGTGCTAAAAAGAGTTGATAAAGGCTTCCTTTTTTAGCGGTAAAATTTTAGGGATGATAAAGAATCCCTTTATCTCCACTAAAATTATAGTGGTGATAAAGTAATTCTTTATTAGCTGTTTTTTATCTCTTATAAAGAATATTATTTATAAGTGATAAAACATTAGTTCTGATAAATGGATTCTTTATCAATGATTTTCTAGTGCTGATAAAGGGTTTTTCTATCAGCGCTAATAAAGAACTGAGAAAAGGCGGCGCTTCCCTTCCCCGTTTTTGATGTAGTGCACCCTTTATATTGCCACTACGTGCATCTGTGCAATTCAATAAGGTGGGTAAGTATTTCTAGGAAGTTCTCAACCTGGTATTCTTTCACCACTATTGTGTGATTCCATATGTAAGGGAAATATCTATTCCACTCTTTTTTTCCAAGACAATCATGAATCACATTGGACCATGATTTTTGGGTGGGTGTGTACTGACATGGTCAAGCTGTACAAGATTGGGGGTTTTATCTCTATGACATTAAATAAAGAATATAGGACTAGGAATCCTAATTTTGTATTATATGTAAGTCCCCCTAGCAATATTTGGTGTGGCATTGGGACATAATTTCCCTCCCTTATTTTACAATTGAAACTCCACCATACTACATATATCTATTTGGTGAGCACCATGATGCACAAACTCTATGACCATAAACGAAGAGCTTATGTTCTAGACCATATAACCATAAAATATGTGTGAGCCTTCTTGGAAAATCTATGTGGTGATGGGAACCCTTGGACTTCTTCATGTTAGGTTTGTCACTCATCCATGCTACACAATTCCATTTCATATACTCAACCTATGGTCTAAACTTTATGACCGTAAATTAAGATCCCATATTGTTCCATGTATTGTGACCTTAAAATATATGTTTTTTGACTCTTGAAAATTGAGTGTTATATGAGCCTCCTTAACCTCTTTCACATCGTCTCATACATCTTTCATTCCACTCAAGTACCATTTAGATGAACACCTTTATAGTTCACCTATAATGACTTCAAACTGACAGCCCATAGTTTATGTAATATGACTTTAAACTATTTTCCATGGTCAAGACCATAAGAACATAATATATTTATAATCACTTAAAAATATTTTTATCTTGATTCTCATTATCAAAATATATGTAGTTACACCTACACCTCTTGTCTCTATGCCTAGAAGAAGACTCACCACATAACTAACTATTATCGGCGATGTGATCACCCCAAAATGTCCCATCAGCTTCCATACAAGAATAACTTCCATTCAATTAACTTGACTCTTTAGTTGACCAAGATGCCTTAAAATCCTTGTGTATGAAAATAAAATCCTTATCACAAGATGATAATATATTTATTTACTAGTATGACGTCAGGATGCCTTGTATTCATGTGTGAGATTATTCCCTACTCTCGTTTGAGAGGGTAACACATTACCAGTAACATCTTTCAACCATTACACACATCATGGTCTGAGAAACACAACCATAAATTGTTTACAACCTGCCATTTACATTTTATATTGAATGTGAGCCTTTATAGACCTATTCAAATTGGGTTATCTCCATTTTTCCCCACAAAACACATTAGGCCACCCCATGGTCCAAATTTTATTACTGTAAACTAAGAGATAAGTCCATGTACAAAACATAATGACATTAAATTGTGTATTTTTGTCTTAGAGATATTTTATTTAGAACCAAGTGGCCTCCTAGGCCCCTCCATTCATGTCAGGTAACTTTTTTTTATGTTCAATACGTTCCTTAAATACATCTACTTCATGGTCCATGAGAAACAACTATAAAATCATTGCAATAGTTATGAACTCTATGAATTAAAAATTATGGGTATGATATATGGAACATAACTCTAAACATTATGTGTCCTAACATAGATTCTATGTTTCAATGTAGGGTCTACCATCATATTATTTTCCTTCTCCCCTAAACCTAGTGGTCTGGTGGGTTTCAGTCACGTTGGTTCACCATGTCCCATTTTCCTGATGCTAAACTAAAATTTTCCCATGTGTAATGAACATGGAATCCCCTCTTCGACTGACATGAGGAGGAAATGATGGGATGCTTAGTGCATAATCACCATATACCCCCAACATCCCAGAAACATGTAGTTTAACTATAGTATGCCTTTAGTGTATGAAATTAGACTGTGTTCCCAACATCCATATCATACCATGTAAAACTACATGTATTTCATCCTCGTTGCATGATGTAAACTGTAAGGAATCTTATGCCCTCACCTGGTAGTTCACCCTCACCATTTCCAACCATCTACCACATCATTCTCATTTTTTTTGTTTCATTCAACATGTTTCACCATGCTCCACCAAAAGATGAGGTTTACAATGTTCTGACTGATATGCCTACACCAATATTCTTAGATCAATATTTGAAAAATTATAGGAATAATGGAATCCATTTAAACATTCCATCACTTAATTTAAATTTATTTATTTATCTTACATGGATATACATTCTCCAACACATATTAATAGACTATCTAATGTCATAGTGTCTATCCAAGGCCCACCAAACATCCTAAGACAATGTATCTATAGACTTCGTATGACATTCTAATACAATTTCCTTGTTTTGAACATGCTGAATGGTAGAATATTTATTTTTATCTATTATGAGCTAAGCGATATGGATGATATGTTTCAATGATGATTAATAATTTTCCTATATCACGACATCACCACATTTTTCAAAATTCTGTACATTTTGATTCACAATATTCTTTCCCCATTATTCAGGTATATTTTAAAACCTTTAATGTTATCCCATTCGTGTTCAAGTGAACATTGGAAATGAAATTCATATGTTAAGAAAAATCTGTTATGTAGCCATAAAATCTATTCTCCCAAACACTATTGGTGGTTAGTCAACAATAGAATACGTCAAGTGTTTTTTTATTGGGAAATATCCTACATATTGGAAGTCATATGGTCATCCCATATTACTCACAATAATCTTGAATCACATGAGTTTATGGATTGATAATTGGTTGTTTCATAAATTTGAATGAGATGAAATAATTAAGAGTGTAGATGAAAATATTTACATGCATGTAGAAAATAATAAAAAAGAAAATTTTTGAATTTGGAAAGGGTCATCCACATACAAGAGCCTCTCTTGAGTCATTGAAAAAATACCCGTATGACTGAAACCCAATGATTGAGCATTATATCTCCACCTAGCTTTGCCATGTAGAATCTGTGGCCTACTACTAACTCTTGAGATATGACTCATACTTATTCACCACTGGATGAAGCTCATCATCCCTAATCTACACTCAGTCCCGCTTGGTCTGATGTCAGTATATCAAAGATATCACATGCCTCATCTGATTCTATCACTCCATCAACTAATCCATTAGTTGACAATAGACCTCTAATTGATCATTGAGAAAGGAAGAACAATCATTCATTTTCTCATCTAGACCCTAGTCTTATTCATTGAATTCCTATATCTTTTTAGGGTTTTCATACATCTTCTGGTGACAAGAAACCTCTAAATATTGGATTCCTTCACCAATTGACTCAGCAAAGAATTCAGAAACCAACACCTAGAGACTACTATCATACACCACTCCTGTACTTAGGTTACAATGAAAATAGTAGAGGGACCCGATCTTGCTCCGAAGGTCTGGTTCGAGAGTCTAGGTGATGAAACTCTAAACATTCACCCATTCATTCTATCTAACTATTTGTTTTTTATCAGAATACCCGAACCCATAATCTTATTTCTCTTCAAGA
The DNA here is from genome assembly GCA_963277665.1 of Viscum album. NCBI lineage: Eukaryota > Viridiplantae > Streptophyta > Magnoliopsida > Santalales > Viscaceae > Viscum > Viscum album. Next base: position 444,351,044 of record OY728157.1, on the reverse strand, counting down.
GTTCAAGGCTCATACATGAAGAAAATATGAAAGAATGAAATAACGTGGGGCCTCCTTTTAAATTTACATGCACATTCTATGATCAATATTATGAGGATGTTCATCTTTACTCGACTCTTACTTATTAGCTTCTCCCCACAATCCCCGATCTCCACCCCACCAATGGAATCACTAATAGTAGCAAAAGACTATTCACCCATAACTATGGTCTGATAATCGTGAATGATCACATTCTCAAGTACAAGCATGAATATTATAGAAATGTATCCAGATGTCTGAGACTCATCTACTTGTTTGGAATATGAACTTTCCAAAACTTATTTCATACGGGAACACATCATCCAATTCTATCATAAAATGGAGAGTTGAACTTACATAAGAGTGAGAAACATTTAGAGGTTGGGAATCGATAAATTGATCCTATGAGTCTCAATAGTGATATCCACCCTAAAATACCCATTGATTCCACTCAATAATTCAATGGTCAGTGATGGATCTTCTTATGTTGATAAAGAGTGATCTATATGAAAAATACAAGAAAGTCAATTCAAGGGATTGATTAAAATATGATATGGGTCAAGTGAATTGGGATGTGATCATGCCTTAGGGAATAATTATTTCACTGATGAGGCACCCTATGGGTGAAGCTTCATTTGACGTGGGAATTTACATTTAAATACAATAATTTAGTCCCCCAGAGGACATGGGGATCTGATTCCATCACTATGACCTTCTCAACCCAACAACCATCAACATCGGCCATAGGCACAAACTCCAGAGTGTGCTCTAGAGCAACTAGTGGTTCATCTTCACCACCTCTGATAGGGGCCCCGGTTCCATCTCCAAGAATCTCTTGTAAAAACAAGATTCATTTATATCTTCTATATAATTAATGATAGATATCAAGGGATAAGGTAGGATAAGGATTAACTTCATAAAATCAACCATGTCTTCATTATAGGTAATGATTTCACCCCTTTCCTAGGGACTCCTATGTTTAGTTTTTGATCCCCATTATTCTTCATCACAAGAGATAAATGTTCCCTCGTCGATTGACTCCTCCTGAGATGATTCATCAACATGGGGAATCTTCTCTCTCCTTGGTTCATCCCTAAACTTCACCCACACTGGGGTGAAGGAGGGTTGTACTCCCCTTTATAGCATGAGTAAGTGTCCATGGCTATCAGATATATGTTTCTACCATGGAATCTCACATTGGTTGTGATCTAGATAATCCCAACCGCTAGAATATCAACTCTTTATTAGTTTAGATTTCTTCACAGGCCCTCCTTTGACATAGATGTTCGTAGTGTCCTATAGGTCCTTGAGAGAGGGGAGAGGACAAAAACCTTATCTATATACATAAAAATAACTCATATTTTTCCCTATAACCACATTGGATAGAAACATCATAGCATGAGATCCCTATTCAATCCTATAAGGTCATTTCTTTGACCCTTTTCCTCTAGGACGTGGAGGCGCAACAACACCATGTGTTTTGCCTCCTGCAAATCCAGCTTGATCTGCCTAAGATGCCAAGATTTCCCCCCCAAGAGTATCTGATCAACCACATTTTTTCTCTAGCTCTTATCCCAATAGCTTGATCACCAAAATATGTTTCTGTATGATTTCCTATAGATATTCTTCCACTTAGTTTTTTGCATAGTCCATCGACATGTCGTCAACATCATTGGATTGGGGTAGCTTAGTGGTATCCCCTTGAGTAGATAGGTATCATCACCCCCCAAGATAATGAAGGTTACAAGTACTATTATCCTCATGGACTACTATCTTGAATCTCTTCATCAATCGCTGGAGGAACCCATAGTACCTGGAATAGAAGGACAATGTATATGGTTCACAATAGATGTGGCAATCAGTCCTTGCTACCAGCACACCGACCCAAATGGTCTATAAGAACCCTTTCTGTTCTTATGTGAATTGTAGGTTTTCCATCATCAGAACAATCATAATTGAGAAGGGATTGAATTTTAATTTCACATTCTGGAAAATATGAATCATGACCCAACCATCATAGAGCATCACCAGCCTACCCCAATGCAATTTATTATAGATGACCCTAGACAAGAATTTAGAGTGTTGATAGAATTATATAATCCATAACCCCTAATCTGTGATGCGATTGAACCATGTATGAACTAGAAAAACCCATATATCCTCCTCAGTGTTCTTCCCCTCACCAAATGACCCAACACTCTATAGAGTCGGGCCAACATAGGTACCCCTAGGTTGATTATGTCACTAACCACTAGAATTTCATCCATCAGCAGTGTCCCCAATCACATACCCATCCATGTGTCCTTGAATGTTATACGCCAAAAACTCATTAATGTAGTAAGAAACATGGTATACTGGACTAGTGGCTCCCATCCTTCCATCATGTGACACCAAAATCACTAATACATCCTTTCTTATAGGGTCAACCAATATGATCATGGCATCCCCCTATATAACAATTTTGGGTATTTATTTCCCCACTATATAATCCTAATGACTAGCTCCTTATTCAAAAGCATGTCAAAATATACCTTGAATAAGGCGTTCCTGAGAAAAATGGGAGCATGAACTTGATTTTTCATAAAATCCAAAAGAATATTTCATGTTGGTTATGGAGTATGTTGTATATTGTTTCATGTGTTATTTGATGGGAGGAACACATCATAATGGAACCCATAAAGTGGGATGACACCAATGAGGTGAATATCCCAAAAACTGATGTTGACATCCCCATGATTAACCTGGAAGGTATTTTTATCAGGTTACCACCTTCTATGGAGCTCCAGCACCAGTTCCTGTCGATGGTTGAAGTGGAACAATGATTTCCATGTCACCTTATACAGTTGAATAAAAACAACCCCTCCCCATACGCCCAAAACAAGTACTGAACAAAGTATGCCTGTGTCGACTCACTAGAAATGTTGCTACCAGTCCAAAAACCCTAGTATATGTTCCATCCAAAGATATTTTCTCAAATAAATATTTGAACGATACTGACATAGTGGGAATGAAATTCGTAATCCCTTAAATTAGACCCCCTAACCATCATGGTCTTCCCATTCAACATGTGTACAACCATATCCTAGATCTCCCTTAATAGGTGTCTATGAACAATGATATTTCAGATATTGAGATCATCCTCACATGTAAACCATGATGGTAGTGTATTGTCTTCCAATCCTTGGACTTTGAAGGCCTTCGGGACACCCATGTCCTTCCAGAGCAGTAATGATTCTGGGCCACCGTAAGCCCTTATGAACACCTTAAGGCCTTTAGGACACCTAAAGGTATTCTAGAAACATGAAACCAAGCATAATGGGACCAGATTGACTCTACAAGGATCGGGATCTAGATGAGGATTTAGAGAAAGGAACATTAATTAGATCAGATCTAACGGATCAGAAAAAGGAGAGGGTATGGTGATGGCCATTGGGACAGTCATGTGCATGCATGAGAAGCCTAGCTAAACATCCACACAAATGTGGATAGAAAACATCATGATGTATATGAGGGGGAGGAGAAGTTGAAAGTTGTTATATTATGAATGATTTCCTCTAAGACCTTCGGGTCCTGTAATTTCATGAAGCCTACGAGCCATTTAAGGGGTCCCCTTAAACCATTAAAAATGGATTATAAAATAATTAATAAAAATAGAGGGCTTTGGGAAATTTGGATCAGATATAAAATGGCTAATTTTGGGTAAACCATGAATGTATCCCACCCTAAAGGATAATTTTAGGAAAAATTAGATGTGTGTGTGCAATATTCCATGAGTTCACACTAATTAAAAAACCCATGCTCCATATTCTGTCATGCCAAATATGACATATGTTTCAGTATATATCCTATTTTTGGATGGAACTCCGAAGGATCCTGTAGATAATAAATCACTATAATGCTAAAGAAAAGAAATACTATGTGAAAAACTACCACACAACAACCTTACACAACAAATAAGATATCAAGGATGACATATTTCATGACTGCGTTCTAGAAAAAAAAATATCTAGTAGGAAAATACAATTCTACGAACATAATATTGTGATAAAACATCCAAACATTTCATCTATAAATTTAATACCAACCCCTTATTTATGGATTCCCTTTGGAAGATTAATTTTCACTCTACTATGTCTAAAACCAATCTTCTTCCACAGTGAAAAAAACCCCCATGGTAGAGAATCCTATGTGAGATGCCCCCTATGTCCCCAAACATAAAATAGCCTATAATCGAGTAACTGTCACCAACACCACATAATATAGAGCAGGTTCTCTCAAAAGAATCCACTTGCGTGCAACCCAGATCTACATGTAAACCAAACCATATGCACACCAACTACCATAGGCTCTATGGACTGCCCTTTTTCTAGAGCCCTTGGATCACTAAACAGGTACATGAAACCCTGTAAATGTGCTCACAACAAATTTTGAGACCCCTACATGATGTCCATTATTCCATAAAAACTTATTTTGGAGCATGTTTACTCTAACCCCTATTTCTTCTGAGCACAAACACTCTAAAGTAGACATTGTGACTGGACACTCCTCCGGTCTTCGTACCATGGAAGGGTCAATGCCATGACCCACCCAAAGGAGAATCCATGTTGGGCACATAATCCCAAAGAATATAGAGTTATTCCACCCTGGTCTAAGCTTCATTGTATAAAACTACTTAGTTCCATGTCCTATTCATATGACATTAAAGGAAATGAAAATATCCTCATCACAAGACGTAAAACTATAGCCTTACCCTATACATCAAGTGAAAGATGTTCTGTGTATGATTGGAATGAGAAAACCCCACCTCCCACCTCATGTGATAAGCATAGGATACCCCATGCATGACAATCAAGGGGTTCCACCATCTCTCCCTCTATGATATACAGACCTCGTATATCAAGTATCTAACAGGAGTTAGACCCACCTCATTCCCTAAAGAGTAACCCTCTTGTAAATTTCATACCTCTTGGTGTAAGCTCCCATCTTTCTTGAGGGAGATGATACTATTTCTCCTATTCTCTTTTACAGGTTATGACCAGATAAAACGTTCGATTTGACTATCCAAATTTCTAATATAAAAAGGATACATTCACATTCATTTTCCATTATCCCTCTCTTTCCCTTCAGATTCTAGTATCCATCCACCAGATAAAAATGTCGATTATGTGATGTTAAAATCTACTACATCCCCAAATTTCTCACAGTGATCAAGAATTATATGGTCTTAGAGGGTAGTGGTGATCATGAAATCTGCATGACCTCAAAAAACTCCAATGGACCTCTAATTCGATATATTCCAAATTCAACACCATTTGAAATCCTATTCAGTAAAATCCCCCATCAAATCTAATGTTCCTCCTCTTCGGTGTATTCCCCAACCTTTAAATTTTTATTTTCTTTAATTCCCAAAAAATTGGGATATATAGTAATCCACAATGAAGTCCAAACACAACATCAACTTCACCCTAGTGATCTCTATGAAACATCATTGGTTGGATCAAACCCCCTCATATGGGAGAACACATCACCTCTAGGTCCCTTAAGCCACCTCTAAAAAATTCCCACACCAAACAATTAACATTCATATTCTGCCTGATCATCCTTACTGCATGATGTAAAACTACATGTATCAGTCCTTTTAGACTACCTTAAACTATGACATCAAACTGCATGGGTTTTTAACCTTGTCTTCTACATAGGGTACACATGATGCCTATATAATGTTCATTCACGACTAGTGGTAAACATAGGTGTTCCATGATTGTCATATACCTCCATAATCTGCCTCAAGGGGAATTTTAATCAACTCTTCAGGTATTCTTCATGGGGCTCCCAAAAAAGTGTTAACATAGGTGCTCCAATCTAGGGACGTATCCCCCTGATCTACATCATGGTGAATTATGTTCAATCTATCGGGTTCACCTCAAGGGGTTCTTGACCAGTGGTAAAGCTAGGTTCTCCCTATTGTGGATGTAACCACTTAATCCACCTCTAGGAGCATTCTGATCAAATCTTCAGGCCTGACTCTCATGGTTCTTGTCCAATGGTAAACATAGGCACTCTCTCATAGGGATGTACCTCTCTAATCCACATCATGTGGTATTTTGATCCACCTCATGGGGGGTTCTATTACACCCATCCCAGATCTATCTTACGGTGTGTTCCAGTTCAATCCAAGTGTTAAATTTCACTTCATAGGGAAATAGTTCCTTTATTTGTCTCAACAGAAATCCTATAAACCATCCGTGTAGGCCTGTACATGGAACACCGATCCATCTATCATGTCCAAACAATAAATTAGTCATTTTCCCATATCCATAATATGTTAAGGTCATTCCTTGATCCTTCTCAACTAGATGTCTAGATCCACCTCCACAAGATGTAGATCTTGTGAAATATCTCAAAACATGTACTCCATGATATGTGTGGGATGCCTGGGGTAAAATCCTTAGAAGAATCATTCCCCAGGTTTCATTACGTCGTGATTGACATGGGATGCCTTAGGTACTGTTCCTTATGATTCCTCATATGAGATGCAGTCCCAAGAGGAAGAATACAGGTGTGAAATGCACCATACATTCATACATGAATAAAAATTCCCAATGAGTCTACTCTCATAACTAATGGTTTCTTCCCTATCAATAAAAAATCAAATTCCCAAATAGTAGTAATATAATTAACTCGAATCCACAAAGAGATGGAACTAGGAATGTTATTCATGAACATGAATTAATTTGATGAGGGAGATCCGGACTGGGTGATGAGTACCCTGGACGAATCCTGAGAAGGAGAAATTAATATCCCATCGTCCCATTTTGATAAATGAGATGGCATAACCATCGAATTTGATGAATGACACCATTCTGTGGAATGAAAGAAAGTGGGGAAACTAAACAGCCATTACACATATCCATGTGATGACACATAAGAGAAACTAGAAGAAAGCATCAAATTCAATGCCAAATGCATTAGTTATCCCACAAGAAGTACGAAGACTCACTATTTCTTTTTTCCGCTTTATGTTTCCTTGTGTTTTTTTAGATTTTAAGGGAAACAATATAGTTTACTAAATAATAAAACCATTTATGTGTACCTAAGAGTGAATAATGATTCCCATAGATAAATGTATCCCTAATATATATGAGGTATAAGGTGTCATCCTATGTTGTGTGAGGGATCTAACTCATCACTAAGTTCTCTAAGAGGTACACCAATGTTACATAATAAGAAAAACCATTTACATGAGGGAGTAATAAAAAATATTTATATAACAAAAATATAAAAGTATAAAAATCATTTTCAGTTATTGTTAGAACATTTTTATTATTCCAATATCTTGAACGCATAGACGATCACTTATAGATGAATTTTTATCCAATAATATAATATAAATCTATTTAAAATGTCTAGAGCATTACACATAATCTCCAAAGAGAGTTCTTATATTTGGGTTTATATTATCAGTGGAGTAGAAAAGTTCTTCTTCAGGTAATCAAAGTTATATCTATAAGAATCATCAAACCCAATATTATAATCCTTTTTAAGTAATAAGGATAATGGTAAATCAATATTATTTAAAAATAAAATGAAGTATTGAAATAAATATGCATGTACTATGAAATATCAAACACCAGTTTTACACATACAATTTATCACGGATGAAATAATGCATATTTTAGATCTATCATCACTTATATAATTCTTAAAAACAACATTTATTATAAAAATTCCACAATTTTCTATGAAATGACATTTTTCTATGTTTAAACTAATATTTTTCAAAAAAAATATTTACTTAGAATAAAAATACACTAATCAAATAAGGATCTATATTCAATAAATTCATCAATGAATACCTGCATACATGTCTCAATTATATAAAAAATATACTCACTATAAATTTATATATGGTGCCTAGTGTGTTACTAAAAGAGTTATTCCCATTATCATTATATATATAAGGGGTATAAATATGAGTTCAATTATATGGATTTCATAAAAATTGATTTTATTCATGTAGAAATGGTCATATCATTTTATATTACTTATGATAATAGTATTTCCTAGGATGTTTTATCACTTATATAGATGCAATTTATTCAACTGATTTTTCAATGGTAAAACTATTTGGAGTAGATATATCAATAAACTACATGAATGAATAAATATCAATATTTAGCATACAATTAAAGAGTTTCTATGATTTACTATATAAAATCCTTTCATTCATTGACTGTGTGTGTGTGTGATTTCTCCATGTGAGGGATAAACTACCAGAAACCTGAAATCTCTCATATTATTCATTTAAAGCATAGTGATGTGCTAATATTCCCTGTGTGAAGGATAATCCCTCTTATAAAATAAAAGATTCAGATCAATCAGTGGATACCTCTGATGTTGGGATGAATTTGTCTATAATATTTTTAATCCTCATAAAACATATAAGAGACATATCAAGAAATTAATAGATTCTAATTTGGTGAATGGTACTCCATTTATAATATTTTATTTATTTTTATTTTTCTATGGTTCAGATATCAATCATAAATTTTATTGGGTTTGGATTTTAATCACTTATGAATGTTCCAATTATCGTTATTATATTCACATGAAACAAAAAAAATTTATCATAGCCTACCTAATTTTGATTTGTGAAATATTTTTGTAAATGAGGAGAATTATAAAAACAAAGAACTATTTTTAATTCAGATAAAAAAATTATTTTTAAATGGTTAACCTTTACGTTATTGGGTTACATATAGGTAACCATGTTGTTACCTTTATAGATTTGGGAAATATAAAGGTAACTAATAAATTACAATTATGGAAATGTGATATATAATGGTAGCTAATATATTCATAAATTTACATAAACGTAACATGAAACATACCATTATCTGAAATGGGCTTTAAATAAAGATACTTGAAATTACCCTTTTTTGATTTTCCACACATAAGTGTCATCCTGCATTACCCTAAAATCAGTGTAAGGGTTTTTTTGGACTTACCCTTTTGTAAATGGGTTCACATAAATGTGATTCATAGGTTTCTTATACAAATATTTATTGTTTAATGGTAATCATGATGTCACCATTTCATTAATAGTATACGTAAAGGTAATACATTTTTATGAGATGATGTCAGTAAAACCAATCAATATATTAATTATATGTAAGATGATTATTATTGATATGCATAATGGTTATTACCTTTTGTTTTATGTAGAGTGTCTGTGTAATGATATTCTGTGTTTCTCCTCACATGGGTATGGGTACCTGTGTATGGTTTTGATGAATGATTATTATAAATTTATTTTAGCTTATATTTTTTTTAATTATTTGAAAAATGCACATAAATAATATAAAAGGGTAATTTATAATTTATAATTTATAATTTATAATTTATAATGATTTATAAAAAAAATTATACAATTAATTATAAATGGTTTTTAATTTGTTTAATAAATGTTTTTGAAAAATTTATTTTCCCAAATTTTAAATATTATGATTTAAAATAACTTTTTACTAATTATATAGAATAACTAATAATCTATAAATAATATAAATATTTATAAAAAATAGAAATAATTTATAAAATGTTTATAAATTACATATATAAGGCCAAAATATCCAATGTTTATATTCTAAATTATGAACTGTTCATGATTGATTAATTTTGATTATCTAAATTAGTTGGCCTTAGTTGGGATAAAATTTAACAAACATAAAAAATTCATTTATGATTGTTTTTATCATGGTTTAAATAATGTTATTTATATCATATTTAGATTATAATTTTTTTACATAATGTAAATTATATTATAAATAATTTATTATTCATAAGATATTAAAAATATTTAAAATAACATGATATCGAATTAATAATATTAAAGATTTCATTTTGGAATGAATGTAAAATGTTATTTTCAAAATTATGGAATGTCCATAATGGATTAGATAATTTATAAAATGTTTATATTTAAATTTTGTTTTTGTTTTTATCATAAATGGTCATATTATGTTTAAATATATAAATTGTTCTTTTATTTAATGTCTATTCAATATTTTACTCGTAGTTATAAGCTATTTATATTATGAATGATGCAAGAATTAGTTAAAATTTTAATAAAATTATAGTAAATAAAAAATATCATTTTCATGTTTGGAATTTATCCATAATGAATTTGTTATATCATCTAGATTAATATTGGTTTTTAATTGATGATATTAAAATGATTTTAATTATTGGGAATATTTTATGCATATTAGGTGTTCTAGTTAATTTTAATTAAGTTATCTCTTGATTAATGTCTCCCCATGTGAAGGTATTTGAGGTCGGACAACCTACTGGCCTTGAGGCTTATGCCTTGTATGAGAAAGATGAATGATGTTGTCTATTTGATGCATTGGGATTACTCATGTAGAGATTTTCAATCTCATAATATTATATTCCTTTACATGAAATGTTCACATACATTATTCCTATGAATCATACATATGTGCATAGATATGTTTGATTTCTATTTTTGGGTGAGGAACACAAACTTTGGGGTTGTATAAAGAGTTATACATCAATATGGTTTTAACATATTACTCAGGTTGAGGGAATAAGATTCCAAAATAAATCACTAGAAGAATTCATAACAAAATAATAAAAAAAAATTATAGAAAATATGGACAATTAATAGTGGAAAATGAAAATCAAAAAGGGCGATTAATTGGGGTCTAAATTAATTAAACTCACATAAAATACTAACTGTTATATTCCTTCTAATTTGATGCTTATCAATTCCTCAATCATCCAAATAGTTATGTTATGTGAAATTAGTGTTACCTTTGATTATATTATGTAAGATAAGAAATTGATAGATAACACTTGATCATCTTCAGGTTTGTTCTACTGAAGAAGGCTACCTCATGATTTTTTCTACAGTTATTCTACTCTTGGTGATTTATTGTGGTTTAAATGTTCTGGGAACCCATCAGGAAATATACCATAAGAATAGATTTGGTTTTATCCATTTTATGGACTGTACAATGATTTTTCAACTCAAATATTCAAGCGTAATATATGATATTATTAAAATGATTCCTCACTTAAATAGGTAAGTGGTGTGGGAAAAACCAAATAATAATCATTGATTAATAATGTATGAATCATGTAACACTAATGGTTTTGAGGTGTTTCAAATGGGTTTATCATTTTTGTGAGTGATCATTTAACTAAAATATTTATTATGTTGTAAAACATTATACTCTTTTGGAAGAAGATTGTTTATCGATAAAGATAAACTTCATCATCAATATTCACATTGATATTGATTAGTGAAAAATATAAAATAAATGGTGTAAAAGTCCTATAATTGAAATAACATTTGAGAATTATTATCAAATAAGAAGAAACATATTATGTATTTTAAAAACCACATTCTAAGAAACCAACTAGCGTATGTCTGAATTATAATGATTAAAATTCCATTAAAAAGAATACAAATTTAGAAAATAAATTATCAACACTCATTCTAGTTACGATGTAATAAAATATAAAACAATATAAGTCTTTGAATTCCTATGAAATGATAGATAACCTGAAGAGTCCATTTTAGGATAAATTGAGGTAATAATGGTATGACGTCACTAAATATTTGTTTCGATGTAAGGTGAGAGAATGAATCTCAATCTATACTAATTAAATTAATGTGGTTAGGAATGTTAATGATTTGTAGAGGCTAGGTTCACCAGTTAATCTTGAATTGTCTATGGATTTAATTCTGTCACTATCATAAAGGTTTTAGAAGTTTGTTTTGTACTATAATATGATTATATTATATAAACATCTGTCTAATATATTAAATATTATAAAGCATTATTTGTATTAAATGGGAGTTAATATATCTAGTGCCATTTTAATGGTATAGAAGGATAAAGGTAAATGTATTATTAAAATGGGGAATAAATGAGGCCATAATGGATGCACACTACTTATCAAGATAAATAATAAGTAGAAAGGGAAATGTTTTAATTATGGAATACTTGGATATTGAAAAAGAAATTGTATGGATTACTTGATTGGTTTTCAAGAATCTTATTAGATTTTCTGTATCAGGTATAAATGTTATAGAATTAAATTATAATATTATGAAAGATATAGGATATTATTCATACATTTTATAAATGTTACTAATATAATTACGGTCTGAAGATGAAAAAGGATTCAATATTAAAAACCTTTTTTTTCCAATCTATAGAGTAAATAATATTTTTCATTATGGTAATTGATTATTTAATCATAGTTTAATATTTCATACGTATCTTATTTTATCATGTTGATCATGAAAATACATTCTATGAAATAATTTTTTGAATAATATGAGTTAAATATTTGTGATACACACCATTATATTTTTTTAAATTCTATAACATGATTTAAGGGAGACTTAATTTTATTGTTATGGTTTAGGAATTAATCCCATTATCAATTATGATATTTTTATGACAATATTATTAAATTCAACTAAATATTATCTAATAGTATCAAATGTTGAGGTTTAAATAAATTGGATATATGATGTCTAGGTAATTGTCAGGTGTATAATGTTATAATGGGATAAAATTAAAACCATATAAATAAAAGATAGTAAAAGTGATCAAAAATATTTCTATAAGAAACCAATAAATTGAAATGAAATTTAAGGCTATCACAAAAGAAAAATAATATTTCATGAACATGATTTGAGGATAATATATATATATATATATACACACACACACATATATATATATATATATATGTTTTATACATGATAAAGTGTTTATATTGATATATATCAAAATATGATGGAATTTTATTCTATCCAATCAGTGGTATATTTTAATGAATAATATCTTCAATTTATTTAATGTTCCCTAAAAACATAGGATACAATATATGATATGGAAACACTTTTTTAATTCTCTAAAAAAACCAATTAAAAGAAAATAACAGTTATTTTATGAACTAAATGTAGATTTTAATGATTCTTGGAAAGTTAGTCGAGAAATAATATAGTTTATAATATTTTAACTGGATTATGATTAGACTTATTAATTTTTAAATTAAAAAAATACGAGATTATACCAAACAAAAATTAATGATTTTCACTCAATATCCTCAATGTTTAAGATATCTAACAAGTAAAAAAATACTATTTCAATAATCTATATACTGGTTAAATTATAAAGTAAAATACACTTGATATCTTAAATGTATTTCGGGTACATAAGTTATTAGAAATTTAATATTTACATTATTTACCATAATATGTTTTGATATCACTTCTATTAGAAAACTAAAATGTAAGTAGTTACATTATTTATGGAAAACTCATGATGTAATAGGGTTTCAAGGATTATTATGATGAGCATAGAAAGCGTTCTAAGTAGAAACTTGAACATAACATTATAAAATTTTATATTTTGAAGTAAATAAATTTATAATGTGATAAATAAGGTTAATTTTTAGGAATATGATTCCTAATTCTCTCAATCATTCAAACATCATTACTTTATATGTGTTTCTTAGTAAATAAATTTGTGGATGGATTATATATGTGGTCACATAGATATTTGAAGAGAATTAAATAAGATTTAATAAGTTAACAAAACCAAAAAAAGTTTTGAAACATATGGATGATCTAAAATTTTATTATATGAGATATGGTATAATGGATTATATGTTTGTTTTTTGTAAATATTTTTAATATGTTTTAAGGATATAATATATATCATATTAAATGAAATATCAAATTTATCATTATTTCACATTGGTTTTATAAAACATATATATATATATATATGCATTTCATTAGTTGAAATGATAATTTGCATAAAATAATTATGTCTTTGTGTGATCCCTTAATAATGTTCATCATGGAGGCTTATAGGTTATGATGAAATGTAAAGGTCAGTGTGATTATGATTAAATTATAGAGATATAGAATGTGATAATGGGGATAAAAATATGAATAAGATTCTTTTCATGCTATGAATAACCCACTAAGTACACCACATGGATTTTTTTACAGAGGTCTTTGGTATACTTGGGGTGCATGGATCATATTTGAGTCCCCACTTCATCAGGTTGGTGAGATAACAAAAATAATAACATTCATTGTAACATCCCAGGTAAATAAATAATAAGACATATTTCATATATATTAAAATTTGAGAATTAAATATTATTTCTAATTTAAAGTTGTTGCTATGTTCTATAGAGTACCAGATACACAACAACGGGTTTCTTTGAAATCTTACGTTTCACACAAATAATATAATATTATTTTTTAAAATGGTAGTTAACTCATAGCCATTTTATTGGTGGGAATGAACAAAACTAACTACAATATGATTATACATGTTTGTTAAATGTATTTACATTTATCCAATAAAAAGTTAGAGGTTTAAAATGGGAATGAATATAATTTTAAGCATAATTTACATTAAAAGGCCGATTTACCACATTTTAATTGTGAACCCTCTTTAAATATAGTTTTTGTCACTTTAATACATTTTATTTGACCAAATAAAATCGTTCTGTAGAATGGGGACATCAAAATTTACACAGTGTAATTTTTTTAATTTTTCTGATAAGGTTCAATTTTTAATGAAGATTGAAAAATATTGGATTTTAATTAAAAACTGTGTTTTAATATAATTTATTTATATTTTATGATTATATTTTTAATTGGTTTTAAAGTGTAATTACAATATATTTTTACCATTTAATTCAATTGTGTTCAATGGAATTAATTTCACTTTGAAATTGGACATAAACATGTGTCAATCTTTTGATAGTTATTACATCTTAAAAACATGATATTTGTTTAAACAATTGAAATTAATTTTAATTTAATTAATTCTAATTATATGTTTTTAATTTGTAAAAATAGACATCATTTTTTAATTTGTAATATCAAATATAGCTTTGGCTGATTTTTTGGTTGTTTTCTAAATAACATCAATTTTTTTGAATAGTGAAACCACATAGTAGTAGTTAAAAAAATAACTTTTTCATTTAAATGAAAATTACCACTTCTCTGAATTTAATTTCAAAATCCCTTCGTACATGGTTGTTAAGTAAAATTTGGTTCAATAAGCTGAAAATATTTTTTTGTGAGTAGTAACTTTTGACTTTTTTTCTACGGTTAAAGATATATAGGGTAATTCAAAATAAAATGAATATTATAATAATTCAAAATTACCTTAATACTTTTCTAAACCATATTGGTTGATTCATTTATGACCATGGTCATCATTGGGTCGATTTTGGGACCCAATTGATCCACATGGGAGTGGTAATGACACTTTAAATTAATTAACTTAAAGTAAAGGAAAAAATGAAAAAAAATATCTTTTAGTAAATTAATTTTTACAAGGAGTTATATAAATTATCTTTTCAACTATAAATATTCTTTTTAAATATAAAAAAAATTCCAACATCATGGTTTTTTTTATAATTTTTAGATATCATATAAATTAAATTATTTATGACACAATAATGATACAATATTTACCTCATTAATAAAGGATTTAAATAAAATTATAAATATTAATAAAATTTCAAAAAACCTATTCAATTTTTATTGAATGATTTTACTTCGACCATGTTTCATCTTATATTAGACTTTTATTTATTTTGGCCCTTTTGAAACGGAATATCATTATATTATGAAATAATATTATCACACTTTCCCAAAGAGCCCCTCCCCCCTTATAAAAAAATTTCACTTATAACCAATTTCTCAAACCTCCCAAGCCTTTAGTATCTTCAAAACTCTACCAATTAAGCTCCCTAAATCCTTATCCTCCTCCTAGAAGACTTACCTTAGGTCGAAGGAACTTCAAGAATTCCTTTTGGTTCAAATGAAAGGAAGTTACCCAAATTAAAGGTAATAGTTTCTCTCAACCTCTTTTCTTTTATTTTACTTCTCCAACCCCTAAACTCTTTTTATTCTATTTTTTGAAAACAAATAAAGTATACTCAATATACTATGATGTTTTTATGAGATTTATTCGAACTACAGTTAAACACACCTCCATCTAATTGGTGAAAAACATATTGTTTCTATGGATGTAAAATTACCGCCTCACGAGACAATGATTGTTCGATTATCTCCTACCACCTATCATGGTGGCCATTAAGATGAGAGTATATTATTATATGATATATATTATTGTTATGTTTTCTTTATGATTTTATATTGTTTTATATCATACTGTTATGTTATCCATTATGGGAAAACGCGATAATTTGATTTGAGGAAGTGCGAACTACGGCCCCCTCAAAGTGATATGACTCATTAATGCCATATGTGGGATGTATAAAGGATGGAGTTAATGATATTATATATGATATTATACTGGAATTATAATATAACTATGTATTATTATGTTTTAATTCCATTAAAATAAAAAATATAAATGAAAGTAGCATTCATATGTATGTACGACTTACCGTCACCATGAACAATGCATTTCATTTCTAACCTCAAAATGATATGAACTGTAATATATAATATACACGATGTATATGATATATATGCTATATATGATATCTAAATAATGAATTTCATTATGATTATAATGGACTATTGACCACATGGACAACTTGTAAATATAAGGTGTTCATTTTGTACTCAAGTACCAAATATTGACAAGACGAACGTTATTAACTTAAATGATTACGTAATGTTTATAATATTGTAATAATTGATATAAAAAGGAATAATGAACTTCAAAAAGGTTATTAATAAATAATAATTTATCTTTAGATTATTATTCAGGATATTAAAGAGCGATCGAGTCAAGTCAGGCATGAGGTAAGGGATTTCTCCTCAATCTCCTTTCGTTGAGGCATATTTTTTTTCTAATACACGACTTTCTTTTATATTATGTATAAACACATTTAAATTTTCTTTTCATTCAAAGGGAATCTTTTTCTATGAAGAATTTTACTAAAGGCCAAAAAAACAATGTTTCTTTTTAATGTAAGTAGTGACAATGACCTTTCCGCCGCTACGAGTATTATTTGATCATTGGCTTCCTTAACAAGCCATAATATTTTTAAAAGGAAAATAAATACCATATAATCTTTTATTTATCTTCATATTGAAAATGGGTTTGATAGTGAATTTGTTATGTCAATATATTTAAATGATATATTGTGATTTAAATGAGGAAATGTTATCTTTCTTTTATTCTTATGTTATTTTTTATGATCATGTTATAGTTCGTGGGAATTATTTACGTTTACGGGTGGTTCCATGATAAACCTAGGGCGGGTGAGCTAGAGATAGCTCTCTAATTCATTGGTTAACGTTATGGAGGTAAACATGGATGTTTCAATTAATAGATTTAGGGAATACTGTGATTGGTATTCAAAATTAACTCCCTATGTAGCTGTGATATCTACAATGTAAGTATGTTATGGATGCAACAAGTTACCTTTATGATTTATAATTTCTATGTGTTATTCATAAATCATATGATTTCATGAGGTAAGTAAAAGATTTTATGTTTTTTACGTACTTATGAACTAATTTTTTCTTTCTTTGTTTTATAACCCGTAATGGGCTTTTTATGCTCATCCCATGTTTTGAAATGTTTTTCATGGGAATTAAAGATGTAGAGGGTCAACAATGAGATCAAGGAAAAGTCATGCTGTCTAAAACATGGAATAAGACATAACTCTATTTATTCAAGAATTTTTATTATATGATAAAATTGGAAACTGAGTAGAAGTTTCTACTTTTTAATATTTTGAGATGTAATAGTTATGTCCAAATTATCTAAAACTCTAAACCTAAAAAGATCCTCAATGTGAATTATTCATTTAATTCAATATTATGTAATTTTTTAATGCCGGGTCCTTATATTCACACTTTGATACACTACATCCATATGTAAAAATATTTTCATAACTAATAAAAGGATGTTTTTTATATTGTTGATATTGTTGATAGTTGTAGATTATAAAATTTTGGATTTACCCTCTTGTATTATGAGTATGACATTAGGGCCCTTGATTGAGATAAATAATGAACTTTGTGACCACAAGTTGTTATTAAACATCTATTCAGAAAATTTTCATGTGATTTATTTATCCATTAGATTGAATTAAATGTGATGTATTCACTATCTAATTCAGACTATATTCAGATAATTTAGAATTAATTATTTTGATCTACGGGATTGATAAACATCATTCCCCTTGTTGACTTGTTCGTTTAAATAAAGGGAATGTTTGAGAATGCGTGATTGCATTTGATGAATATAATGGAAAAATATATAGAGATACATGTTTTGTATGGAGATCATGTCAGATACATTTATATCTTGTGGAACATTGATACTTTTGTTGAGGATACTCTTTTATTACACTTGTATACCCAAAGATTCATATTTGTTTCCTAATTCAATAAAGGTTCATGGGTCCACACTTTGTACCTGACTGAATGTGGATTGATTTTGACTAAGAGAGATTCTATATAAGTGTTTTAGAGATATTATATTTTTTTATATTGGTACCCACATATTATTAAAGGTGAAGTTATGTATGTTATGTTTAGTTATAGATTTTCCAAAAGTGTTTTGGAAGATATCCAAAATGAGTTTTGATATTAGTTCATGAGTTATTATATATGATACAATATAAGGTTAAATGGTATTGATAATATTAGTCTTTATTGTAAGTGGAAAATTGAAATATATATTACCCAAATATATATATATATATATATGATATATATATATATATATCGGTTATATTTTATGGCATGCATGAAAATTGTTATTTTTGTGAAGAAAGTGATATATATTTTTATATGCTTACGATAATAATTTTTTTCTAGAATGTTTAGTCACTCATATGGATATCATTTATTAAACTATTATATAAATATAAAATGATTAGGGAGTATATATATTCATACATTGGATTCAATAATCGATTACAACATTTATCCATTCATGATAAATGCAGTAATAAATACAACAAAAATTAAGGAAGATATTTTATTGTATATACAAACCACATTCATGTGATGAAAGTGTGTGTGTGAGTGTGTGTAATTTCTCCATATGAAGATTAAGTACCTAGAAACATGAACTCTATCATCTTTTTCACCCTTTGTGAAGTGAGGTGTAAGCACACTATTAGTGAAAGAGAACCACACTTTTACAAATGATAAATTCAGATTGATCTGTAGATGCCTATAGAAGTCAGTGGCTTGTGTATAAGACTTTTTTGATCCTCATAAAACAATAAAGATGACATTATTGGAGGTATCAAAGGCTTATTCAGTGAAAAATATACAATTTAAATTATTTTGACATTTTTGTGTGCATGATTCGCATTTCATGCATGGTTGATCGTAGGTGGGGTTCTTAATTTTTATTTCAGGTTACAATAATTTTTATTAGATTAATTTTAAACCCTATAGATAAAACGTAAATATTTCATTCTTTGACTTAAAAATAATTTGAATGAGCATGTGATGGTTTTCTTTTATTAGACTTTCAGTGAAACAGGAACTTATAATTACAAGACAAGCCATCCAATAGGCAATAGCGTGTTCTACCCAAAAATCTATAAACAATATAGTCAATGAAAAAAATGAAAAAACTATCACTTTGAGTGGATTGGGTTATTTTCCTGTAATCTATGTGGACATTCCAAACATTTTACACACTTATTAAAACTAACCACGTATTTTCATTTTTATAATAGTTATACAATTTTTCTTTGGTACAACCTTGATAGGGCCAACCGATTGAGATTCATAGATGTGATAAATTATATCTATCTCAAGTATTTTTTCCATCAATTTCATAACAACTTCTAAAATAGTAGTGTTATGTAACCTTTATGTTTGTTTACTATTTTAACACCATCTTCCAAAATAATTGCATTCCTAAAAATATAGGTAATAATGTTTAGAATCACTTAAAAATCCACCAAATTTCCCTAATACTATCACTCAAAATATTTAAATTTTTTATTAATGAATAAGATCATTAGTAATAATTATTTAAAATTTCTAATATTTCATAAATTATAAATATTTCAATTATGGAGGAATTGGGTTGAGTTCTAGTTTGGGCGGGTGATTGTTAGATTTAGTAAATTTTTTAACACATATATGTACAAAATGAATATCATTATAAAAAGGCTGTATATAGAAAACAAATAATAATGAATTCAACGCATATTTATAATCAACATTCATGTCACAATCAAAACATACATGCCTAGAACCGCAAGACGTTCAATCTCGTGAAATAGGTATCGAAATATTTTGTGACATCAAAAAACCCCAAATGCCCAAAATAACCCTAAAAATGGAATGATCTTCATTTAAAAAATATTTGAAATAAAAATCAAGAGAATCAATATAAGAGTGTTCATAATGGGATATTAAGAAGCCATAATAGTCATTTGAGTGTGTAATGTATATATTAAAAAACATTAAATATTAAAACTTCATCTCTATACTATATAAAATGTTATCCCTACATTCATTTATTATTATTTTCCATTTTGGAGGAAGGATCAACCAAAAATGATGGTAATATGAGAACTTAAATAATCTTCCTCTAAATTTAAATTTATTAAATTAATGGGAAAAATCATAACTCTCACCTAAACAGGTGCTTCTATGAGGAAACCTACTATGAAAGTCATACCCTTATTCACCAATTACCCCAAAAACCTTATTAGATTATTCCAAAAAAATAGATATATAAGGGAGAATAAATCAATTATTCACAATTATTAATGTTATTATATAAAACAAATCATCCGAGAAATAAAACTCCGCTTTGGGGTGTCGTATAGTGATCATCCAAAGGTCCTGGTATTTTTATGTAATTGCTAATGTGTGTGTGATGAGTACTAGTATTATCCTAATGAGGT
Organism: Viscum album; assembly: GCA_963277665.1. NCBI lineage: Eukaryota > Viridiplantae > Streptophyta > Magnoliopsida > Santalales > Viscaceae > Viscum > Viscum album. The sequence continues at coordinate 444,330,077 of OY728157.1, read as the reverse complement.
AAATTTATTCATTTTATTTTATCCCCATTCTACTCAAACACTATTATTTTAATTGAAATGAATAACATTGAATTTTATTTATTGTATTAAGTAGAGATATATAGATATTAACTCCATTGAATGTGTCAACAACCTATTATCTTATTAACTCTTCCACAATATTCTTGGTTTCCAAAACAATATTTGGAAATAGAAGTGGTCTTGTAGGTACCTCATTGATATTTTTATTAATATTTCATTTTTACATTGTATATTCATTAGTTTAGGTTGAATGGGGATTTTTAGTAGATATAATGAAGAACAATGGCTAGGTAATATAAAATGTCTCGGCTATTTTCTTACCACTTAAATATGCCAGTGCTTAAATTTATCTTGTGGTTTTGATTGGGATATACGGTGATAATTCTTGAGTTAATACTTACAATTTTATTGAGGCAGGGGAAATTTGGACTCATTTTCATCTTTGTATCCCTCAATCCCATTTATTTAATATTCAAATTATTTTGTTGATTAAGAATAATTTTTTTCGAAATACCAACACTAATAGAATTTAAATATGATTGAGACTTCTATATTTGTTTTGGATTATTTATTATTAGGAATAAAATCTCAATCGGGGTTGTTAAAATCTTGTCTACAAGGGCGGATTCTACTACAAGAATTTTATAAAAAGGATACATTAAATTTTCATATTCCATACCTAATTTTTTGATGACTCATACATTATATATTTTACACTCATGCAAAGGGATAACACAACTTCTTTTAGGGATATTATTTCTGAAACAAGTGAGGGTTAACATGAATGATTTATGCACACAAATTTATTTATTGTAGTAATAGAACACAATATATTATATGAATCTGTATTTTATAATTCTATAAAAATTTAATGGAGTGGATTGAGATGTCTTTTATGCCAAAATAATACATCTCCCTGTAGTATTATACTTTTCTAAATTTTTATCAACTAAATTATTTTAAAGAGTAAAAGAACTTCCCTAGTTTACTAATATCATGGCTTATATACCTTGACCATCAAATTATTAAGATTTTAGAGCTATCTTTTAAATTAATTCAGGAGCATCTATCATTGTTCTAAAGACTAATGATCCATTTTTTTGGAATTCACCATCCTCTTCTACATAGTTGTGAGGCATCATTAAAGAACTATATAATGAGTCTCTCACTAATTTAGTGATATAGGAATCTTTGACACAACCTCCTGAACTACTTGTGGAACTCATACCTTGACTCTCTATGTTATTTCATGATCCTTAATATGTTATTCAAATATCAATGGCCTTTGATGTTTGAAAAAATAAATTCATGAAAATGATATTTTAAATCACTCAACAAAATTACATATTCACGTAATAAAAAATAAATTCACTAATTTATGGGACTATTAAATAATAATAGTAATTATATTTGTTTGATTTAGTTTTCAAATTAATTATTTGGTTTTATAGATCCAATAATAATTTTCCTTTTTTTGAGTCTATGTAAGAAAGGTCATGAAATTTTAAAAGGAAATGTATGACTCTAGATTTAGTATTGAATTTGGTTTCTAAACTAGGATATTAAATTCATGTTGGTCGGTAATTAATTTCTAACATATAAATTATATTATTGGTTTTATTGAATTTTTATTTTTGTTGATCCATTATATCTATTCTATATTAAGATCATATGTACTTCCTAAATTAATGTTATTGGAGTTTAGGAAGGAATAAATTGGGTTAATGAAGATTATTTATATAGAAAAGACTATCAAATTTAATACATAAATTTGTGTTCTATGTTAGGGTTAAAAATAAAAATATCTTTATGATAATATCTATTCATATATTAATGAAATTGAGAAAAAATAAATAATGAATGAAAATATATCACAATATCAAAAGAGAAAGGTGAATTTACTAATATAAAAAAATAAATTTGAAAATATTAAAGGGATAATCAAGAAAAAAAATAAGTTCGTAAAATAATTAAATTAAAGGAAAGAGATAAAAAGAAGAATAATTATAAAAAAAATCATAAATTATGATTATTAAAGCACTTACCTCTCTAAAAGAACTACTAATTAATGGATTTTTATGTTTATTTTTACAAAGTTCAGAAAAATTACCAAAATAATTAATTATATTTAAGAGGAGGTATATTAATAAAACTATTAAAAGTTAGAAAAATAATTAACTTAAAAAAATAGTTTGGTTATTTTGTAAGAATGAGTTTTTTTGAATAATAATATGGGAGCATAAATATGAATTTTTTGAAGAAATTTGATTGATTAAATACAAATGATATAACCCAAACTACAAAAAAAATAACTATCCGTTAAATTAATTTTAAATATCATTATTTCACTACATATTTTTACCTTTAAACCCTATAAATATTAATATGATTATAAAAATCAGAACAATTAAACCTTTAAATACTATTGAGTAACGATAATCACAACAACCTTCTTTTATTTAAATTCAAAATTCAACTTGTGGTTAGAGGTCAATTGGGGAATTATTTCCTCAATCAAAATGTAAGTAATTTTATTTAAGTTAAATTACTTGAACACTATTAATCATTCTAATTTGATTATTTTTTTATTAAAATTGTGATGCTACGATTTACATGAACACATTCTCTTTTACAATGTGATAGTCTTTTAAGTGAGATCTATATTAAAATTCAAGTCATAAATATTTTTTTATTAAATTATATTAATCTAATATACCCAAAAAAATAATTTAAGGGGGAATGGTATATACCAATTATATAAGTAAAACTACTCTTTCAAGGATGTATGAATCATCACAGAAATTTTTTTCACAAGGAAAATATTGAAATGAGTGAACTAATTAACATTTTACCTCTAATTATCTATCGATAATAAAGTTAAATATGTAAGTATAAAAAATAAACATGTGAATTATAATATGAATATATATTTAAATTTCTATATGAAAAACATTAAAATATAGTAACATAATAATTAAAAATTCATAGAGGGGTCCTTATAATAATATTTTCAATCGTCCAATGGTTATTATAAATGGAAACTCATGATTTATTATCTATTATATAACTTATAATCCATTAAAAACCTCTAAAAGTTTAAGAAAATTTATTAATATAGTGGATGACTATCGAGGTTATAAGTTATAAAATTGTGAATGAGAAAATGAAGCCAAATAGTTTACTCACACTTGAACTGAGATGTTGACCCCAAAACACAATAAATAGTTATCCTTTAGGAAGAAATTGTTTTTATATTTAATTACTATTTAAAATATTAAAATTAAATCCTAATAAATTTTATATTGTTTAAATTACCACTCTAATGGTAAAGGGATGTCTATATTAATGAGTTCATAGCTTCATTAAAATTATATCCCATTTTCTCCAAAAAAGTAATATATTACTATGATTTTCCAAATTAACATTGTATCATAATGTAGGGGGAATAATTTCATAAAATTTCAAAAACAAAATGCATGAAAAAAAATTTATATAAAAAATACTAGGCCGTGTTTAAATGGTTAAAACATGATGTTTATTACAATTTCTGAATTTACACTAAAATTAAAAACATTCATTAATTTAAAATATTTAATTAAATGTTTGTAAATAATATAATTTATTATCAATTAAATATCCAATTTAATTGTGTTCAATTAGGGAAATGAACCAAATAAAAAACTAGTTCATTCGGTTTAACTCATATCAAAATAATTACCCCTTCTATTCCTCACAAGATCCTTTCCCAAGAATAATATTACACATATTCAATAATCATTGGTCATCTAACCTAATCAAATTCAATAATACATTATCAACCATGGGTTATAATTTTGGTTACACATTCTGAATGGTAAGAGGAATGAAAAATAAAAATCTTAAGTTAATCTATAAATTCATTTTAAAGAGAATATTTTCACATCAAGTGTTGAAAAATACTTCCAACTAGTAACTAACCATTCATTAAATTTAAAATAATAAAACATCTTAATAGTTGGTTAAATAAAGCTTTGTGAATTATAATTCATTAAATATAGTATAAATGCATGACATACTATTAAGAATAAAAATACAATTTCATGGAACAATATATGAAATTTATAAAAAGATACAAATTGGTATAAATAAGAACATAAACCAATATTTTTTTATTTTATAAAAATTGTACAAATAATTAAATTACCTAAGTTAACAGTGATGAATAATTCTATAAAAAATTATAAATTAATTTTTCTCAACTAATTTTTATTATTAAAAACATAATAAAGATTGAAGGTTCTCTATAAACTATTTAACAAATTATAGTAATGAAATTTATAATAAAAAATAAATTTAACAAAATAATACATTATTGAAACCAACCATTCAGACATTCCAAATTAATTTTTAAAATTTATCAAAGTTTTTTAATCAACTAGATGGTGCATTATAATATAACCCCAATTAAACACCATTGGGTGTTCTAATAACCAACTTAATTATATCAAAGGTGCATATATCATAATATAACAACTACCAATTTTCTACATAAAAATAATAAATAATATTACATAGATAAATAAATGAAAATAATAAACTAAAAAACTATTAAAAATCATTATAGAATCTTGAATCATCAATAACTAAAATTGATAAATTTTATTTCCCACATAATTACCATTTCAATCAAAATTACATAAAATACATAAATTATTCTACCAACTAGTTGAACTTCATCAAAATAATGATTGATTATATTTTCCCTTCATCTCAATCCTCTTTTATATAGATAATTTAAATCATATTTGAAAATGTATGGATTTATAAATGCTTTAATGAAATCTATCCTGAAATCCCAAACACAACCCCTGAAAATCAAAATTGTGAAAAGGGGATGGATAAAATAAAAAAAATGTAATGGTTTTCCTTGAATATATGAATTAAAATATCCTTGGACAAACAATACTAAAGATATATGATTGAGTATAAGGGTGGGATAGAGACAACTTTCTATATTCATGTAGCTATCTTAAAATATAATATTTAAAAACAGTAACCCAAACGAGAAAAATAGTCCTTTATAAATAAAACACTATATGGTTTTAGTACTTAGAGACCAATTACTAAACACTATGTATCCCACTAAGAATTAAAATGATGTATAATGGCATATTAATGGAAAATATAGGGGGAAAACTCCAAGAGTTGGCTTATCAAGTACCTAGTGGAACTATATCAGGTTCTTTATTACAGCCTATAACCAATCATTGAGATATTTCTTTATAATAATTTCTAAATTAACTTTGAAAGATTTTATAACCATATCACCACATCCAAATATTTACTTTAATAATTCTAAAAACCATAGGTGGAATAACCCACTAGATTTGAATCTAAAAATTCCACATATATATATATTTATATAATATGATTTTAATAATTAAAATCATAAAACACCTTTAAATAATAATAAAATTACTATAATATGTTACAAGTTTCACCTAATATATATATATTTATAATATAATAATCATAAATAGTATATAAATAAATAACATAATTTTAATAAAATAAATTTTTAATTCAAGTACTCATTGTATTTAAATGTGATAATATTTATTTTAAATTTTTTACGTTGGACTAAAATTTTTCAATCCTACATGCACTAAGGATAATGTCAGATTCACCATCAATAACATATTACATGATCCCAATTATATATTTATATAATTTAGATTCAATTAGTTTCCCAATAATTTCTAAATATAGTACACCATAAATGCATATAGGATTTTCACATCCAATACTAGTGTACATGATAAAATATGTTCAAATGTCTCTAATATAAATAATTTTATTTCAAATATGAATTATTTTATTTTAAGAATTTAAAAATCTAAAAAAAATTAACATATAAAATAAGTATTGCATAAAATTAATTTTCTATTTTTTCTAAAAAATATTTAAAATGTTATATTTTTATATCCAAAAAAATATCATTTTAAAATATCAAATTAATGAAAAATAAATTACAATGAATTTTTTATAAATAAATCTGTATTATGTTTCCATTTAGAGAAATAATTTTTCAATATTCTAATTTATGTATATTATGTAATGTTAAAGGAGTTTTGTTTGAGTTATATAATCATTTAAAATATTTGATATTAAAAATTAATTTAATACTTAATAATGTAGATATTTCTTAATTTAAATTTTCTTGATAATATTTTGTTTTAGAAGATCACTATTAATATTAATTTAAAATATTTTAATGTAAAACTTATAAAATAATAAATTAGTTGTAGCACTCCAATATTTGGTTTTTTGTTTTGAATGTTTATTTTTATTTAATTTTAGGTAATATTTAGAAACTCCGTATTTTTTAGGTTGTGTATTTGGGTATAATTTTTAGTAAATTTTTCACCGATAGGGTTCAAATGAAGTAGGACTTTGTTTTGGTATAGTTATAGTGCATGATTAGGTGTGTGGGTATTAATCATGTATATTAACTATAAAAAATTTGAAATAATGTGTTAAATTATTTTATTTATTCTAACTCCAAAATTTATAACCCCATGATATTATTTTGTATGAAGGTATCAAGAGAGAGAGATTTTGGGTGTTTCCATTCAATAATGTTCTCATTTATTCCTAATTTTTGTTCAATATAAACTCATATATATTTTATTTGTTGTGTTACAAAATCCCTTAATTTATTCTATGGATTTTGGATCTATAACTGTTAGTATATTATGGTATATGGATTTTATTTTCACTTTATACGTGGATTGAAAAATATTATTTAATAATAAATGGGGTGTTGAACTGACTTTTGAATGGTAAATAGGAAATATAATCCTAAATGATTAGATTTTTATATTTATACTCATTTAGGAAATTATATACATATATATATATATATGAATGAATTGAAAAGCTGAGATTAGGATTATTTTATTTTATAAAAAAAATCTATATGTGATATTGCATTAAAATAAAAAATCATTAATAATTATTTTGTGAATTTTTTTAGGTAATGGATTAAACCAAATAGACCTAATAAGGCTTTATAAAAACAAAATAAACTCCATTATTTTATTGTTTTTCTTATTTTAAAATAATTTGATGAAATTTATTATATTAAATGGAATGGATATTTTTCACTACTCATAATAATTATTTATAACTCTTAAGTCATAGGTGAAATGGTAGAATTATTCAACTTTATGATTCCCAAACTGAGAGTATGGTTATTCAATTTCACTCAGGGGTCATGGTTTAATAGGTTTTCTCAATTTATCACTTATGGGAAGCCCAATAATAGAAGAGGATTTGTTAATAACTATAACTCCAAAAGAATATTTTTAAGGGTTCTAATGGTTTTATTGAAAATTATATATATATTTTTGTCATAGTATAAAATTTTTCCACAACCATTTCTCTTTCCAATAGCATTAGAACAATTTAACTATTTACTTATTATATATATTATTTAAATTTTTCATTCAATTACATAATTTTTTAATCATGTTTTACTTTTTTTCATGTTAATACTTTTAAATTTTTTGTCATATTATATTTTAAGGAATTTTCTTCTAACTCCATGGACATTTACTTTTACATATATAGATTAATTTATATAATGATATTTATTAGAGTGTCATAGGAAAATGCTAATTATTTCTATACTCCCCATACATGCGTAGTTGTTTTGTATTCAAGGATGTTAAATTCCATTATGCAAGTAAAAGGAATACATATCTCTTTATTATTGATAGACAATAGTTATATAATAGATATAAAAAGTGTTTTATTAATCTATGGTGATTGTGTTGATTGATTTGTTCCCATATATAATGCATGAGAGGGGTCAAGAGTTGTTGTTGGTTATACATATATTCATTTTTCAAAAGGTTTCATATTAACAATTTTTCATTACTCTCTTTTTTTCATAAATATATTGAAGTTCCCATGTTTAGATATTGATCACTGAGAGGGGAAGTGGTGAATAAGTGAGACATCATATTTATGAATATTTATCATTTAGTCAACATAATGATACAGATAAATTTTTTATCATATTGATATGTTCCTCTCGTCAATACCCTAATATTATAGGAAATATTTTCCTCAGAAAGTTGTCAATTTTTATAAGGTTTAACACCCTTATGAAAATAACATTACTTACTGTGATTGGTTATTCAACCCAATCATATATTCTTACACTATATACATAAGTGGACATAATAGGAATGAATTAACTTGGGAACTAAAGTGTTTGATAAACAATGTATATACTTGCACCATTAATACACAACATCCCACCACGTGTTCCAAAATAAAAAAAATATCATTATACTACATCACAAAGACTTTAGTATTTGTGATAGGTATAGGATCCCACTATATTAGATTTCCTCACATAGTCTTTAGATAGATCGTTAAAAAAGGTTAGTATGTCTTCAATTCATTCCATATTATTCATTTAATGGACCATTTTCTTTTCCCTTCGTATAATTATATTTAGTATATTACTTAATCTTTACACAATAACTATGGTTTTGATTCATACAAATAAAATTTAAGATTTGAGGATATTATTGGTTTTCTATTACTTCTTATTTAATGATGAATAACTTCTATATTGGATATTTTCTAGGTACCTTATTATTTTATACATAGGCTACCTATACATACGAACCAAATCATATTCATCTCACTTTGATATATATAATTTTTTTACATCTTTAGTAAAATAACATGATCTCTCCAACTATGATATTCTTATCCTCCTTTATTATTTGTATTCATAGAGTATTATGTGAATTATTTTCCAATATTTCAAATAATTAAACCATTCCAACATTCAATGGAAAGTGGTATTCTCATTAAAATAAAAAAGATATTTTTTATTGGATTTTCATTCAAATCACGAGTATAATATTCAATTAAATATTCCTCAAAACTAAAAATTTCCTTCCATCATGAAATATTACAAAAATTATTCCTTATAATATCAATATATTTTAAATAATATTTATTTCTTCTATTTTTCATGGTTACTTGGATCATTATGACGTGTCAATATCTTTCATGGTGTTGAGAAAATTTATTTTGTATTATAAATCACAAAAAACTGAGCACTTGGGGTATTTGGATCGTTAGAGAATATACCACAAATCATTATCTAATTTAAACTCTTATTACTTATAATTATAATATATAGATTCTTTCACTTCATATATTTCCATAAATATATGGAAATTACAAATTTTTAAGGAACCTCAATCAATTATAATACCAAGTTTCCCATAAAATTTGTAATTTACACTCATAAATATCCTTTTTATTGATCCATCCATATGGAAAAAATGAGTAGATAATCATAAAAAATTTCACAAAGAATATTTTTATTGTTCACAGAGACTTTTATGGTTCCTTATAACATCATTAGGTTTCTTATAACATCATATGTTTCACACCAATGTGGAAAATCCTAAATATAATGAACCCCGAACTAAACTTTATGAGGAATAATTTTTTAAATGAGCTAATACATTGTGATTTTTATTTTCTGAATTAAATATATCAATTAATTTAAAAGAGTTTATGATACAAATTATTTATTAATGATCCATGTTGGGGGCTACGTTCTTTGTTGTGAAGCAGTAGAAATTCATGTATATATGAAATAAAACTGAAAAATGAATTTATATGTGCTATGGATTTTGTATAATTTTGAATAATGAAAATACCCATAGCCTCTTGATTAATTAAATGGATATATTGATTGATGATTTTAATACTATTTTAATGATAATAAAAAATGAAAAATTTTCCAATTAATTAAATTAATATATTTCCTACCTTTATTATTTATTGAGATTCCATAAAATAAATATTTATAAAAATATTCACTTAAATTATATAAATATAATAAAGTTTATATGATTATAATAAAGGGTGTAAAAAAGTTATAAAAAGTGTGATCATTTAACAATACTTTTATCTCGAATTAATTCCTACCATTTAAATAATGAAAAATTGATATTTCTTGTTATTACCTGACACTGGTTACCTAGAGTCGGTGCATTATTACATAACATAGGAATGATCTAACAAGATCAAGTCTTGAAAGACCAATTATATTAGTATCCTTGAAAGTACTAGATATATACATAAATTTTACATTACATCAAGAAATAAATAAAAACAACATTATGACCCCTTTGAGCACACTCATATCCATTGGCCAACCCTTGCAGGTTAAACATAATATACTTCTAGGAAAAGAAAACATAAATAAGTAGTGAGATCAGATGCTTAGTATGGATAAAAATATAGAGGAAACTATCATAAATAATAAAAACATTTGAGTAAATGTATATGACTAAAACACAATCATTTTAAACATAAACTTCATCAAAAAATGGTAAAAATAAATTGAATAATTCCATTTACATATTCACATGGATATTCTACTTGTCAAATAGTCACATTAAATATCAATATCTACTTTCATAATGATGTAATACATAATGTCGGACATCATAACCACATAGTCAAGGGCTCATACCAAGACTACAAATAAGATTTTTTCAAGGCCTTGTGCCAAGACACTAGTTTGTCTAATGAGACCTACCGATGCATCAAGGAGTTATAACAAGCTCCATCCATCACTTACTATGTCAAATTAATTCCATATATGGAATGGTTGAAACATAATCTAAAAATTCTTATTAAATCAAGCATAAAAAATGCAAATATTTTAACCACAAGCCATGAATGGAATAAAAATAGCACATCCACTGTAAAAAATAACTCATTCCATACAAAATGGAAGATTTTATTATTATAAATTAACCTCAATCGAGAATAATGAAGGATATTGACAGATATGAAAATAATCATAAACACTATTTGATATAAATATCCACCTTTCCTAGAAAACATTTAAAAGTATCACTATTTATCAAAAATCTATTTCAAAAAGATTTTTGAATCAAAGTGTTTCATACCATTTTTTAACTTTTAAAAGGAATTTTAATTTTAAAACATTAATGTCCATATAAATAAATACTTAAAATAATTTTTAAAACATGGACATTAATGATAAATATTTAGAAGAATAAATCTTTAAAACATTTAAACTGATATTTTAGTTAGGGTTCCTAACCAACTGTGTGAAGTGTGAATATAAATAATTGAGGTGATAAAAACATTATAATATCATGAGAATAAAGGGATTCATGATATATTATGTCAAAGTACAATATATACACCATATAAAATTAAATTGGTGTATAACAACAAACAAGTCTCAATGGAATATATTTTGGATGAAATCCCTTATGAAGACCATATCCATAGGTTAATGATAATTCAATGACATAATTACGTGTGAAATATATAAATAAACTCAATATGACTGGATATTCAATGTAAATCAATCAGAGTACATTCACACATATTCTTGTAAAAACAACACCAATTACATGGATATTTAACTAAATGTATTGAAATTGAGTTAAAATTACTCTTATCAAGTTCATATCGATGACTTGAGAAATTATAAATGGAGTGATTATGTGTATAAAATGTATATCCACAAAAAGGGGAGTAGAAATTACTACATAGGAAAATGAATAGTGATTTCACACTTAATCATAGAGTAAAATAATCAATGAAGTTTGCGTAAAATCAAATTAGGGGAAATTGAAATGTGAAATTCCTTACCGATTTGGCGACTTAAAAAAATATACACCCCATGAAATAAGGATCATACAATGATTATTTAAATACCATTAATTAATGTATATTACACAAAGAATACATTCTTGGGAATTATATACTCCACACAAAAGGTAATAGTGGAAAATATAACATGAATCTCACAGGAATAAAAGTGAGATGAAAACCCGTCACCTTTTATTTTCCTTAGTATAGGTTAGATTAACCTCATTTATAATTGATAAATCATTGCTATTAAATTATAAATGTACCAAATACAAAAATATGACATCATATATGGTCTTCTAATATTGTTTTGTTAGTGATATTTCAGTAGAATCATTGTTTTGGTTGTCAAATGGTATGTTTTCCTTTATATGTTTTGTTAGAGAAGTCATGTTTGGTATGTATATGATTTATTTGATTCATATCCTGAATGATTCTATGTTCTTAAATAATATTTTTAAATGATCAAATGAAAATTATTCATGAATGGTAACGATGGGGAATGAATCTTTTCGAGTTTGTGGAGACGGTAATCTGTACGTACGCACGAGCATCAATATCATTCAATTGATGGTAAAATAATATGTAATTTGAAGTTATATCAGATATACAGAATAATTTTATTTTTTTATATATTATTTAAATCAATTTTACTCATTATTATACCCATCCAAATAATGAAGTGTCGAATAAAAAACTACATCATGACGTGGAGACGGTAAGTCGTACCTGCGCACATATGGTGACTTTGTCATTAATAGGATAGATATAATAATGAATATGGTTGTACCATATTTATAATAACATCACAACATGTATAAGTTACTTGTTTTATTATTTTGGTGTGGAAGAAACAAAGAAAGAGGAAGTGGAAGAAGAAAATATCTTTGAAAGAGGTGGTGAAATTATTACCTTATCTTCATCTCTTCCATTTTATACGATCTAAATGGATCCTTAGGTTGACATTATGATCTAATTAAGGCCACTAGGTTGAATTGAGGGTATTTGTGAAGATATTGGAGTATTTTTCGGCCAAGACAAATGGCTTTGGAGGTGTGAAATTAAGTTAAGGGGATGTTAACGTTTATAAGAGAGGTGAGGGTAACTTCAGGAAAAGAATGAGATATTATTTCATTATTTTATAATTTTCGGTTTATAATAGATCCAAATGGATATATATATCAAAGATAAGGTGTCTATGAACATAAATACCATCAACCAATAGGTTTTTGACACGTTTAGGTCTTCATATTAACATTTTCTTTTATCTTTAACTATTTGTTAAGTAGTTTAACTTTTACCATGTATTCTTGTATTCTTACAATATATGATTAATAAACTTATTATAAATATCAAATATAACCTCAAGTGGTTAATTTATGATATTTATATCATTATATATGTCATTGGGACGAACCATAGATTTTTAGGAATATTATATCATTTAATAATATAATACTTGTTTTTAAAAACTCATTTATGTTAATTTTGACACTATTTAGTATTTTTTTTAAGTCATAAAAACATGATTAATTAGAAACAAATTCATTTAATAAACCATAACATGTCATATTAATCTATAAAAATCATCTAATTAATCAAAAGTATCAATTTAATTTACTTATGATATTTATAATATCAATTATATAAATATTTCTTTAATAATGTAATTACAAATTCATAATTGTTTCCTAAAAAATTTAATTATTTAATGTTTGAAATTTTAAATAAAATAACATGATGTAGGAAATATTTTTATCTTTCTAATTAATATTTATTTTTGAATTTATGTTTTGTAAAACTCTATATGAAAAATGTTTTAGTTATGATAATTTAAATTATCACTTTTAACTCTTTATTAAATAAAATAATAATAAATGTACCAATCTAATCAAATTGGACCAAAGAAGATCATATTGTATTAATATGTCTAATTTTGGTTGAAACACACTTAACCAATAGAATTAGGACTTGTCCAAGTGTCATTATAATATCATTTTTATCATTAATTACCCTATTTACTTTTAACTATGGTATATAAAAGTCAAAAGTTACAATTCACCAAAAATTATTTTCATCTTATTGATCCAAATTTTACATACTGATGTCTACCATTTCTTGAAGAATTTTTAAATTTAATTCACATAAGCGGTAAAATTAAATTTTATGCAAATTTGTTAACATGTCTAGAAGGTGGGTAAAAAAAGTTAAAAAATTTCAAAAAAATTTAATTCATCTAATTTTTTTATAAATTGAATCCAAGGAATTAAATTTAATTAATATAGGTATTATGTATCTATTTTGACTTAAAATTATTTTAGAGAAACTAATGAATTATTTAAATTAAAAAGCATTTTTAAAACATTAACGCAGGGTTTTTTCAGTATTCATCAAAAATTGTAAGTTTTCAGAAAAATACAAAAATTTCACCCTAAGGTAATTTAAATACTCGAAATACAAATTTTATTGTTATATTACCAAATTAAAAAAATGGATGGTCCATTAATTAAGATAAAATAAATTCCCATTTTCAAAAGCAGAAAGCGAGTATTTGAGAAGTAAAAACTATCAAGAGGTAGATCTGTGTTTATGTCCATTATAAAAGTGAAATTACTTGCAATGACCAATATTCAGTTATTTGATAAAGATATAATCTAGTTATACTGAAAAAAAATTCAAATTTATAATTTAACACTATTAAATATTTTTTTGAAAAAAGATGTTTTCAATTAAAATTTATTAAAATTCACTATTCATCAAAATATAAATGTTATCAGAAAAACATCAAAAATTTATCTAAAGTAATTTTTTATGTCCCTCTTCTAAAAAAGAATTTAATGTCATAAAATTTAATATATAAATGTTTAAAATATTGGATTAGAAAGGGTTGGCCATTAAAAGGCAGAAAAATAACATTTTTGAGAAATAATTCTTTTCTTTGAAAAATGAAAGTTTTTTATTATATTATGTATAAGAAGCACAAGAGAATAATTTTAAAATAATATTGGATATATATAAATAAAAAATTTGGTCATTAATAATAATGTCCACTTTTAAATGGATTAGATTGATTGGTCGTGGTGCGCTTGAACTCAGTGTTGCATACATCGCATGCTATCGTATTATTCAAAGAGAAGAATGTCGTGGAATCTTGAGGTGTTACATTCTTCCCTCCTTCAATAAATTGCATCCTCTCAATATGAATTTTTTTTCAGAAATAGAAGTCAAAAAATAAAAAATACCTTTGTGGAAAACCCACATTGGAAATAGGGTTAATAAATTTTAGTCTTGAAAATAAGGAAAGGGAAATGAAAAGGTCAACACCAAATTAGGATTTCGAATAAGAGAACATTGGTGGAAAATATTATTAGAGAAAAAACATAAATATTAATAAGGATTGATTGAGGTCATCAATCACAACCAGGTGAATGGAAAATTGGGGGCCTCAAAGACATAAATCTATGATTAATAATGTAAGGTATTAGGATAACACATTTTTGGGTTTAAGATCCTTTCCTTAATGTTTAAGAATTACTTTCTTCGTAGAAAAAAATATAGGATAAGTAGTTTCCCATACATTAACTGATTTTTACCACAAACTTATCTTTCACTCCAAATGTTGAGTAAATAAGATTAATTGGTCACACCTGAAGCACTAGAATCAACTTACAAAGAATCACCTAATCCACAAAGGATGAACTATATATTTTCCCTGTCTTTAGAGATTAAGAAAAACCAAAATGGTTAGTACATGATCAGATGATCCCCGGAAAGATAATCCTTTAGAGAAAGAAATACTAATCTTAATTTCTAAAAGTAAACAAAATATACCCAAAGTTGAATAAATACCATTCAATAAAATATTTTCCTTAAAATATTTAAATATAATCCATACTAATATTGAAACCCAAAACTCGGAAGAATTTGATTAGGTAGTCTTCCACATTAAATTCTGTCTCCAAATAAAATTGACAATTCTTAAAGGTACATACATAATGGTAATTAACCAAATCACATATTATCGATGATTGGTTAATAATTTCCATAAGTACCCTAAATCTATATATTCCCACAATAAAAACATATATAAAAATCCACCATTACTCCTCATGTAAAATCCCATAGTATTCTATTTTCCCAAGACATATAGTGCACCCAAAAGAGAAAACGTCTTCCAAATTACATTTATCACTTAATCACCGAATCATTTTCATATACTATGGATATCCATTTGATAAAAATAAGGTCACATATCAACTTATTATTGATCTATAAAATCATTTAAATAAAATGAATTAATCACACTAACTAGGGAATTCATGTAGTCCAGTGGTTGGTGATAAATCCTAGTTGCACATTGGTTGTGTGTTTGATTCCCGCATCTTTGTCCAACATGATGGGTTTTCATAAAGTTTTCATGTTTTCCTTTTTCAAAAATTATATTTTATAAAAAATACCAAAATCAGATAAATTCATCCAAATAACTATACCATAATTTTACAAAAAAGTTATCTCGTAACTCTCATTTTCATCCCAAAATTTAGTAACATGTAATTGCATCAAATTCAAATATCATATAAACCAAAATTTTTATTTATAACTATATCCACAATAAAAAAGATAATATTTCCTCAAATATAATTTTCACATAACAAACTTTAGGGTTACACATACAAGAGAAAAGTCTTCCAAAGTAATCCCATCATCAAAGAGCACTAATACTTTTAAAAATGACGTGATCCATTTATTTCCAAATAGGTTCTTCCATGACCAAGAGGTTATTCTATATAGTAGGTCATTCACTCGGGTAATATATAGGTCCCCTATATTTACAGAAAATGACTGTAAATGGATTTTTGAGATCATTTTTATTTCTTCCATAGAACTCTTCATTTTCCTCGACAATTCTTAATTTTATGCCCCTCTTTCCCACAAATAAACCTTTTATTTGTTCCATTTCAACACATTCTCGAGTGTATCCTTTCACATTTCCTATATGACAGAAATTGAGCTTTATTTTCTCAATGGTCTCCACTACTGGAGCTCTTATCAATAACCTCCTTTCTCTTCTTTGTTGAGTCCGGGAGTTGGTTAATATATATTTTTTTGATCATATTTTTGGAAAACTGATTTGGAATGAACATGATATGTTTTGAACCTATCATAAATCCTTTTGGTTTTTCATTTCCACAATCGTTACCATCTTCTACATCACGTTCAATGTATCTATGACTTCCTTGGAATCCATTCATTGACTAAAGCCAGAAATCATTATGTGAGTAAGAATAGTTATAAAATCATTTAGAGAATATCATGACACCTTATTTTCAATGTAATACACATTATGAATTAACATGGATATTTATTCTCATCTTATATTAAAATCCATCAAATTACTTTGTAATGAAAATTTGAATTATCTTAAGCATATCCCCCGGTAGTGTCATAACGAATAGTAAAACAAGGCCCATTGTCATGTACTAGTTCCTATTCGAGTCTATCTCAAAGCAGTGTTTTCGGGTTTTCCCCCTAGGTACATCACTGTAAGAGCGTCCTTTACCTGCTCATATCCAGAAAGAGATGTATTGCTTGAAAAAACAACATAATATTTAAATTACCAAAAATTTTGGATGTTCTTCTATACTAATCCCCAATGTCTATCTAAGGGTAATGTTTTCTAATCATAGTTTTTCTAAATACAGTTTCCATAGTTTGTACAAAACTTTCTCTGATGCCAACTATCATGCCCCAACCCTAGTTACCCTGAGTTCGTGCATTATTAAATAAAATTAACATGATTTCAAGAGATCATGTCTCGAAATACCATTCAGTTCATTATCCTTTGAAGTACTAGATACATACATAAATTTTACATTATATCATGAAATAAATAAAAACAACATTTTCCCCCTTTGAGCACACTCGCATGCATTGTCATATCTCTACAGGTTAAACATAAAATACTTTATCATATCCTAGAAAAAGAAAACATAAGAAATGGGAGAGTTCAGATGCTCAGTAGGGATAACAATATAGCAAAAACTATCATAAATAATGATAAAAATTTAAGGAAATTTAAAAGACTAAAACCCAAGACTTTTAATCATAAACTTCAGTATAATACAACAAAAATAAATAGAATAATTTAATTTACTTATTCACATGGATATTTTACTAGTCTAATAATCACATGAAATAAAAATATTCAATTTCATAATGATGGAATGCATAATGCATGATATCATAACCACATAGTCAAGGCATCGTGCCAAGACTATAAATAATATTTTGTCATGGAGTTGTGCCAAGACACTAGTTTGTCTCATCAGACCTACCGATTCATCGAGTTGCTATAAGGAGCTTCAAAAGTTATTTATTATGTCCAATTAATTCCATATAAGAAAATATAGAAATTTAACCTAATCATTCATATTAAAACTAGCATACAAAACGTCAATATTTTAAGCACAAACCATGAATGGTATAAAAATAGAACATCCATATTCAAACATAACTTATTCAATACAACATGGAATATTGTATTATAATAAATTATCCTCAATCAATATTAATGAAGGATATTTTCATAGATTAATGTAATCATAAAAACAATTTGAGATAAATATCCCCTTTTTCGTGAAAACATTTAAAAGTATCACTATTTATCAAGAAGATTTTGAAAATAGATTTTTGAATCAAAGTGTCCCATACCGCTTTGACGTTTTTGAAATTAATTTTAATTTTAAAAAATTAATGTCCACATAAATAAATACTTAAAACCTTTTTTAGAACATTGACATTAATAAGAAAGATTTAGAAAATTAAATCATTAAAACATTTAAAATGATATTTTAGTTAGTGTTCCTAAAAAATGAGAGAATTTTTTATACCAATAATTGAGGTAAAAAAATTATAATATCATGAGAATAAATTAATTAATCATATACTATGTCAATGTACAGTATACACACCATATAAAAGTGAATTTGCGGATAACGACAAAGATGTCTCAAGGGAATGTATGTTGTGATGAAATCCCTTATAATGACTGTGTCCTTGGGTTAAGGATATATCAATGACACAATTATGTGTGAAAATATAAATAAACTCAATATGATTGTATATTTAGTGTAAATCAACCAGAGGACATCCACAGAAATTCTTGTTAAAACAACACCAATGACTTGGATGTTTAATTCAATGAACAGAAATTGAGTAAAAGTCACTCTTATTATGTTCATATTGATGACTTCAGAATTTATAAATGGATTGATTATGTGTATAATAAGTATATCAACATAAATTTGAGTGGAAATTACTACATAAGTAAATATATAGTGATTTCACACATAATCTTGGAGTAAAATAATCTATGATGTTTGTGTAAAACTGAATGAGTGGAAATTGAAATTTTAAATTACCTTACCGATTTGGTAACATATGAAACATACACCCCATGATAGAAGGATCATAAAATGATGATGTAAATATCCATAAATTAATTTATATTACATAAATAATACAATTGTGGGTATTATATACACCACAAAAAAGGTAATGGTGGAAAGTATAGCATGAATCTCACGGGATGAAGAGTGAGATGAAAACCCCTTACTTGTATTTTACTTAGTATATTGTAGTCTAACCTCTTGAATAATGGTGAAATTATTGTTATTAAATTATAAATTAACCAAATACATAAATATTATATCATATAGGATCTTATAATTTTTTTTTCTATTGATATTCCAGTAGTATCATTGTTTTGGTTGTTAACTGATTCATTTTCCTTTATATGTTTGGTAACATTAGTCAGGTTTTTATATATATGATGTATTTGATTCATATCCGGAATTATATTATGTTATTAAACATTATTTTTAAATCATCAAATTAAAATTATTCTTGAATGGTTACAAAGGTTAATGAATCTTATCGTGTTTGTGGAGATAGTAATCTGTATGTATGCATGACCAACAATGTCATTAAATTGATGTTAAAATCATATCCAATTGGATGGTATATCATATATACATAATAATTAACATTTTTTATTTATTATTTGAATCAATTGTACTAATTATTATACCCAACCAAATTATTAAGTGTTGAATAACAAACTACTATATGATCTGGAGATGGTAAGTCGTACGTACGCACGTATGGTGACTTTGTCATTAATAGGATGGATAGAATAATGAATATGGTTATAAAATATTTATAATAACCTCATATTATGATGAATTTATTGGATTTTTTATTTTTTATTTAATCAACAAATAAAGAGGAAGTGGAAGAAGAAAATAACTTTGAAAGAGGTGGTGAAATTATTAGAAATTCTTCGGTTGCTTCCTTTTGATTTGATCAAAAAGGCTAATTAGGATGGCTTTATGATCCATGTAAGTCATTTAGACTGAAGTTAGGGAATATGGGGGATATTGGAGAAGGTTTTTTCCAAACCAAATGGCTTTGGAGGTGTGAAATTAAGAGAATGGTATGTACCCTTTTATAAGAGAGGTGAGGGTCACTTTAAGAAAATACTGAAATATTATTTTATTATATAATCATTTCCCCTTTATAATAGATCCAAATGGATTTATTTCAAGGTTATGGTGGTTTTTTCTCGGGTTTACTACAACCAATAGGATTAATACAAGTTTAGGTCACCATATTAACCTTATCTTTTAGATTTAACTCTTAATTATTTAGTTTATCATTTACCATGTCTTCTTGTATTCTTTAAGTATATGGTTAATAAACTTACTATAAATTTCCCAGAAAACCTAAAATGGTTCATTAATGATATATATATATATTTCATTATATAATTCATTTTTCTGATCCATATATTTTTAAAAAAAGTATATCATTTAATAATATAATACTAGTTTTAAAAAAACGTCTGTGTGAATTTTGACACTATTTAAATTTTGGTTTTTTTGAAAGTCATAACAGCATGATTACTTTGAACACAATCTATTTAATAAATTCTTAAATGTCATATTAATCTAGAAAATTCTTGTAATTCATCGAAAATATCAATTTACATTTATTGTTATATTTATAATATCAATTATTTTAATTTTCCATTAATAAGGTAAATATTGCCTCATCATTTTTTCATAAATAAATTTACTTATATAATGTCTAAAAAATATAAATAAAATTCCATGATGTATGAAATATTTTTAGAGTTCTAATTAATATTTATTGTCAAATTTACCTTATGTATAACCATATATTAAAAATGTTTTGGTTATGAAAATTTAAATTTTACACATTCAACTCTTCTTTAAATAAAATAATAATAAATTTCCTAATCTAATCAATGTAGACCTAAGAGGATTATATTTTTTCCCTAAGTTTTATTTTGGTCAAAACACACTTATCACATAGAATTAGGACATGTGTTAGGGTTATTATAATATCATTTTTATCTTTAATTTCCCTATTTACATTTAACCTTGGTAAAAAAATTCAACAGTTACGATTCATAAAAAATTAATTTCGTCATATTGAACAAAATTTTACTTACTAATTTCGACTATGTCTCCCCGATTTTTGGAATTAAATTCATAAAATATGTAAAATTACATTTTATGAAAATTTGCAAACATGCCTAGAAAGTGGGTAAAAAACGTAAAAAATATTCAATAAAATTTTATAAATCGTATTTTATTATAAAATGACTCCAATGAATTACATTGAACTAATATATATTTTTTTATCTATTTTGACTTGAAATAAATTTAAATAATTTAAATAATTATTTTAATAAAAGTTTTTTTTTAAAACAATAACGTTGTATTTTTCACTATTCATCAAAAATTGAATGTTTTTAAAAAAATACCAAAAATTCACTCTAAGGTAATTTTTATATTCCAAATCAACAAAATGAGGTTTATTATACCAAATTCAATAAATATAAGTTCCATAAATTAATTTAAAATTAATTCTCATTGTAAATACCAGAAAGTGGTTTTTTAGAACTAAAAACTGTCAAAAGATTGATATATATTTATGTCCAATTTAAAAGTGAGATTACTTACAATGACCAACATTGGATCAAATGAAAAAAATATAATCTAATTATACATCACAACCATTCAAATTTATAATTTAACACAATAAATTATTTTGATTAAAAACTTAGTTTTCAATTAATATTTAGTATCTTTCAGTATTCATCAAAATAAGAATATTATCAGAAAAAAAATTATAAATTTATCCAAAATAAAAATTTATTTGTCGATTCTAAAGAAGAATTTATTTTCATAAAATATAATATATAAAAGTGTCAAATATTCGATTAAAAAGGGTTGGCCGTTAATAGGTGAAAAAACTAGATATTTGAAAAATAATTTTTTTTGGAAAATTTATTGTGTCCTTATATTATGTATAAGAAACATAAGATTTGAATGATAAAATTATATAGTATATATATATAATTAAAAATGTTTTTATTACTATTCATAACCACTTTTTATACGTCTTAGTTGGATAGGTCATGGTGTGTTTGAACTCGGTGTTGCATACAACACACACTATTGTATTATTCAAAGAGAAGTGTACCTTGGAGGATTGAGGTGTTACATTTCTGCAATCTGAAGATCATTCAATTTTTAACGGAGGAGAACCAAAGGATATCCATGAAACTCTATAAATAAAATTAAAAGTATTAGAAGGCATAAAATACACCTTTAACATAGAAGGTGTTTATAAGGTATCTATTGAATTATATTTTTTATAAATTGAATGGATGATGTGTTTCAACAAAAGAAAAGAGTGGCCAAAGTCCTACTCAAGGGTTTATGAAAGGATCCAATGAAAGATCATAGAAGACTATAAACTCTAGTGTGATCCCATACGAGCTATAATGGGTAAATAATATTAAATTCAGTCTAAATATATCTTGTGTGAGGTTGTAGGATACAATTAGATTCTATAAAGAATAGTATGATTCAGTTCTAGATGTGTGTTGCACCCAATAGTCTATAAAATTTAATGAAAATTACAATATATTCAGTTTATAGTTGAAAAATATAAGATTTGAGTTATTTACTAATCGCATTAAGGAGTAAGATTTCTAAAAAGGTTCGAAACATTGTTAAAAATGACTATCTCATGTTCCATTATTTCATGCATTATTTTTGTAAGTCTAAGAGATATAAGAAGAGAGGATAAAACATTAACCAATCTCAGTGTTTTTTTTTCAATGGATAAGAAATGAAAAAAAGGATCATTTATTCACCCCTCCTCTATTATTTATCTAAAATAATCTACATACTTCATATATATATATACACACATATATGTCTCTAGTGATGTTTTGGATATTCATATAACTATTTTTGGTTTCTTTATTATCTTGGAAGAAAGACAATATATATTGTTTCTAATTAAAAATATTCCATTAAAATTTCTACTAAGGTATATATATACCCATATGAATAACTAGTTAAATGCTATTTTTTTCTCTAAATAATAATTTAGTGAATGATTTTGTGACGTCCCAGACCCAGATTCCATTGAAGGTCCCCTGATCTCGGTGGCCCACATGGCCTCAAGCGCATCTCCCCGAATGGTAGAGGCTGCTGAATAGTAGTGAGGGATAATGGTGTGTCTAGGGGAGACTATAAACTCATTAATATAGTGTAGTACAATGTATTCATATAATATAATAGGAGACAAGTATCAGAAGCAGTGTAATAAGAAGAAATTTCATAAGAAGTAGATATAAGTAAAAAGAACTGAATAATCGATCAAAATATTCATTAACTGATGATGATATAGTTCATGAAACTTGAAAGCTATAAAACAATCATACAATTTAGTATAAAATAATTCTATAAAAAGTAATTATAGAGACAAAAAAATATCCCCAGCTTCCCAAGATTCATTGTTGTCATCTCTTATCAGCTCTATCCTATGTAGTAAGCTATCAAGTGTTTGAAGCAACACACATCCCATTTTCAACAACTGAATACAAATAGTCTTCTCATGTACTAATAAAACCTGGATAGGGTGTGAGATAAATCTCATTAGACCGCCAACAACAACGTTTATATCATCCTTTTTTTGTGATATAAACTGAAACAGTGTGCAAGCATGCATATATAAAAGAAAGTAGTGTTGTAACATAAATACATAAGTACCTATTACATCCCTCAGCAAATGTCTGAACATGTAACCAGTTCATTATATAGTTAGAGTTCTAGTTTAAATATTTAATTCATTTGAGGCATATCCAACACTAACATCAACTCATGACAGTAATAGTTAGGTTCCATGATATCACATGGAAATATGAGAAGTGATTTAATAATGAAATCATTCCAAGTTAATAACCAAGGAAACCAATACCCTTAGGGTCACCAAATTATTAGTAACTAAAACCTAGATAAGGTGTAAGAATGTAATCGAAGGATAATTATCCTTGCCATTCCACAATATTGTGATCTAACATAGTATAAGGGAAAATGACGGTAAAATGGGATACGCTATGGATAAGACCAAGGATACGACTATGGAACCTCCTGTCTGTAGAATCTACACTAGATTATAAGAGTGTATCCAAGTAATCATATAATAGTAAAAAATTGGTCCTATAATTTCATATTTGGAATCCATTAATAGATGTGGATCAAATTCCATGGTGGGTCTCATCTATGGAAACTGACATCCTTGAATCAGAATGTCACCCACAAGTGCTCAAGGAATTTCCTTGGGAATCTAAAATCTATCTCAAGTATTACCACCACTATATTAATGATATCATGGTCCATATTAAAAACTAGAAACATACATTCAATTTATTTAATAAATTAACCCTGGCGACAGTTTTATCATTTAATAAGATATGTTTTAACCATTTCCATTCAATGGTGTCCAGAGGATAAGGGACATGCACCCTTTTATGTCATTTGAAATTCAATTACCTGGTTCTATCCTTTAACTTTAATAACATGACATGGCTAGGTTATGTAATAAAAACCAAATTAAATCCATTTAATATAAACTAGTCTAATTCATAGGTATACAATAAACTTTCTATTTCAATTTAATTTTTAGTTAACAGTTAGAGAACTGACCTTAGGTTGTTCAAGTGTTTGGAAACAATAGTACCACCCATATAATAATTAATCATTCAAAATTATGAATGATTTATTACAATTAGGATGGTCCAACTTCAGGTACACCCAAACCATGTCTCAAATTTGTCAAAACACCAAAAAAAAAATTTTAGTAATCACCCTACATGAGGTGTTTGAAGATGTGGAAAATCACCAACTATGAATATAAATTGTGTAAATTATAATAGAATAAGGTCCCAATGAATGTAATAAAGAAATATTAATTCAAAAGACAATTCCTAATGAAATCCTAACAATGACTTGAGAATTTATAAAAAATGAGTATTGAGGATTGATTTATATACCACCTACCTCATTCTCATATTAGTCTCCTCATACAGTATCGACCTCTAAATCATCTTGGACTGGAGTAGATATGAATAATGTATTAGTGACTTAAAATTGGGTAATATGTGTCTACATACAAATATCATCATCAATATAAATATTAATTAATACAATCTAAAAAAATGAAGATCTTACCAATGCACTCGCAACATGACAGATGAATCTGGAATCAGATTATACATAGAAGAACAATGGAAGAATCTAAATTCTGGATCCACGGTGTTATACTATATGAGATTGGGGGAGGTGAGGGATTCTATCTAAAAATTTGTGTTCATGCCTCCTATATTAAAAAAATATCTTAGAAATTTACACGATGTCTAAATTCCTTATATGTCATGTAAAACCTAGGGTCCTGCCACCACGGAAAACATTTTACATGACATGAAAGGTATGGTCTAGGACATTACATGTTGTAAAATGATTACTCACCAAGAAATCCATTTAAACATTGTTTATTTATCATATATCATTCCTTCGTCCCTCTTGTTCCCTTCTTTTAAAAAACAAACCAACCAGACCACCACCCAACATTAGGGTATAAAAAAAAGATAACTACATTACGGGATTAAAATGAAAATATAATGGATTTTTAAGAAAGATAAAAACTAGGTTCATACATTCTTCCCCCCATAAAGTAACTTATCCTAGGGTTCACATTATAAGGGAATTAGAAGACTATCTGAGATGAAATATGGCCACTGGGCACAAACATTGTCCCCACACTCCCTAGTCTCATCGCAGAGAAGGTCGTGCTTCCATAGAACCCATACAAAAGAGATAGAATATCCTTAGAGATACTTAATTCCCTAGTCAAATATGTATATATGATACATATGAAATAATGAATTAACATTTAACTCAACAATATTGGGATCATAAATATGAGACGGTTTGGATTGATGATGACGAAGATATGAACTGTGGTAGATTAGATGTATGGTATGATACCTCTAAGGTAGTTCAACTAATAGGGTACCTTATTGACTCTCTCAAATATCTCAAATAGACTTAGATAATGATTCAACAACTTCCATTGACTATGTATCTGTAACACCCTAGGTAAATAAAGAATATGACATTTTCATATTTATCCATATTTGTGAATAAAATATTAATATTACTTTAAAGGGGATGCTATGCATGATGGCGTACCCAATACGTAACAATGAGTTTTTTTGGAAATCTTGTGTTGCACTCTAATAATAAAATAATATTATTTCAAATGGTAGTTAACGCCTACCTGTTGTAATGGCGGGAATGAACATAACTAACTAAAAAATGATTATATATGTTTGCCAAATACTTTTACTCTTTACAATAAATGTTAGAGGATTAAAAATGCGAATGAATCCAATTTTAAGCGTAGACATTCTAATATTCTTTGAATGGTCGATTAATCGCCTTTTAAAGGCGAACCTCTTTTAAATACACTTTTTGACAATTTTATGTGTTATATTTGACAAAATAAAATTCTTATTTAGAATCAGGACATCAAAATTTACTTTTTGTAAATTTTTGGTATCATTCCGATAAAGTTCATTTTTTAATGAATAGTGAAAAATGTTGTATTTTAATTCAAAACCCCTTTTAAATATAATTTATTTATATGATTAGATTATTTTTTGAATTTTTTTTAAAGTAAAATTAGAATATATTTTTACCATTTAATTTAATAGTGGTCATTGGAATTAATTTCACTTTGAAATTGGACTTAAACTACTGTCAATCTTTTGATACTTATTGTTTCATAAAAACACGCTATTTGCTCTGACAGCGGGAATTAATTATTAAATTAATTAATGCAACTAATATTCTTTGAATTTTGTAAAATAGACATCATTTTTGAATTCAGAGTATCAAATATATCTTAGGGTGAATTTTTTGTATTTTTCTGAAAAACTTCAATTTTTGATGAATAGTGAAACCACTAAGTGGTACTTATAAAAACTGATTTTTCCGTTTAAATAAAATTTTTCTATATTTGGGTTTTGAATTTCAAAAATCCAACATAAATGGTTGTCATTAAGAATTAAAATTTGGTTCATTGGTATTAGAAGATTTTTTTGGGGAATAGTAACTTATTATGTTTTTAATCGCGATTAGAGGAAATTAGTGTAGTTTAAGGTAAAAATAATGTTTTAATAATATGATATGATCCTGACACATGTCCTACCCTCATTGGATGTGTCATGGCCGACCAAGATAATCCATGGGTCAACTTGGGGACCCCATGGAGACACTTTGGTTTGGAAATGACATAAATAACTTTTTACTTAATGTTAAAGTAAAAATGACACAAACCTCAGATGTTTTACTAAAACAATTTTCACATGGGGTTATACAAGTAATATTTTTGATTATAAATATTAATTAGAAAGATAAAAATATTTCCTACATCATGATAGTTTTTTATAATTTTTAGACATTAAATATATTAAATTATTTATGACATCATGATGATGCAGCGATTATCTCATTAATAAAGGATTTAAATAAAATGAAGAGATAATGTAAAATCTATGAGCTAAACATATCCAAAACCTATTGGATGGGTATATTTCGAACCCTTATCACCTTAGCCTCTAATTGTATCAATTTGGGACATTTTAAATCCTAAAATAATTTTAAAATAAAGGAACATTTGTTTACTTTCTAAGGGTGCCCCTCCTCTCCTCTTATAAAAGGCCCCCACCTCTACCTCCTTACCCACACATCCAAAGCCTTTGGCTCGGCCAACCCCTGCACATTTGTCCCTCCACATCCCTCTATAACTCCTTGAAGCCTCACTTTTGGCAAAAGTCTTCCCAAAGAATCCTTTTATCTCAAACCAAAGAGAGTTTCCATATTTTAAGGAGATTTAAGAACGATCGAGTCAAGTCGGACCCGAGGTAAGGGATCCTACTCCTCTATTTCTTCTTATGTACACTCTTTTTTGTCATTCCTTTTAAAGCTCATATTTATTGTTATTGGGAAGTTATTTTATATTACTCTTACTTTAATTTTTATGTTCATATGATGAGAGACCCTATTCTGTCTCATCAATCCATTTTGGAAGTTTTGAGTGGCGCCGTTAGGCTGCCGAGTTTTCGTAAGAGATCTGTCCTCTCTCTTTCATTTTAAGTACTCTCCTTTATGTCACTTCTTTTATGCTCCTATTTTTTATTTTGGGGGATGATCTTTTATATTCCACTTTCTATAAACTTTATGTTAATATGATGAGAGACCCTATTTGATCTCATCAATCCTTTTTTGGAAGTTTTAAGTGACACCGTTAGGCTGCCGAGTTTTCGTAAGGGATTTTTCATCTCACTTTTATTTTCGTGAGATTTATGCTAAATTTGCCACAATTTACTTTGATTGGTGTATGTACTGCCCATTATTTTACTCATTGTGTAATATACCTTGATTTATGAGTATTTACATCAATGTTGTATTGTTCTTCTTTCACGGGAGCATGTCTCGAAAGATACCCATGTCGATAAGGGAACCTTTCACCCTCCACTTTTTAAAAGACTTCTTTTGTTATGTCTTTTAATTCACATACTATTATGTTGGGATATGTTCTTCGATATCCTAATTGATTTAAATTTTTTGTCCATGTGATGAGATATCCTTTTTATCTCTCATCAACTCATTTTCTGAATTTTGTAATGACGCCATTAGGCTGTCAAATTTTTGCAAGGAAACTTCTTAACACAAATTTGATTCTTTTGGATAAACTTGTACTCCTTCAATATGTCGTTCTATGAATATGTGTGAATAAACTCTGATTATTTTACACTTAATATCCACTTATATTTGGTGTATTCGTTTGTCACATAAAATTATGTAATTGATTTTTCCTTAATCCAAGGATACCGTCTTTGTAAGGGACTTCGTCTCAATCTCCATTCATTGAGGAATATTTAGTTTTATACACAACCTTCTTTTATATGGTGTATAAACCCATTTGACTTTTACGTTTATCCAAAAAGGAATATTTTTTATATGAAGCGTTTTACTAAATGACAAAAGGGAATGTTTTTGTTGTACATATGCGGCGACAACGACTTCTCCGCCACTGTGACCATTATTTGAGTTTCGGATTCCTCTACAAGCCATACCTTCTTTTTAAAAGAAAAATAAATACCATGTTTTAATTCTCTTTTATTTTGGTATTGAAAATAGTTTTCATAATGTTTTTTATGTCAATGTCTTTTATTGATATCATTTGATTGAAATGTGGAAATATTCTGTTTCTATTATGCATTTATTATATGGTACAATTATGTTATGGTTCTTGGGCATTGTTATGAAGACGTGTGGTTCTGTGATAAAATAAGGGCGGGTGAGCCCGATATAGCTCTCCAATGCATTGGGTAACGCGAAGGAGTGAAATCTTGAGGTTTCTCCGAAGAGATTTAGGGAATTTACTGTGGTGGGTATTCCAAACGTAACCATGAGGGTTACTCCCTATGTAAGAATGTTATGAATGCCTCAAGTTACCTTTTATGTCTTATGATTTCTATGATTTATTCATGATTTTATTAGGTATGTTAAAGTGCCTATGTTTTATGGGTAAAGTATGATTTCATTATTATGTATATATGAACTCATGTTTACTTTCCATATTTTCTATAACCCTTACTGAGCTTTTTATTCTCATCCCAAGTTTTTTGAAATGTTTTTCACAGGTCAAGGGAAAGGTACATGATATGATGATAGTTTCACGGAAGTGTCAAGAAAGAATCCATGTTTTATTTTAAATATGTTTCCATTGATGGGAAAAAATGAATACTATCTTTTATGTAACCACTTTGTTTAAATGTGGAATGTAATCCAAGTTTATGATCTAATTCTCCAAAACACTAAACCTGAAAAGATCCTCAATGTGTAATCTTGTATTAACTCAAGATTAAGTAAGGTTTAAGGCTGGGGCCTTATAGTTGGTATCATAGGTCGGTTTAGACAACTTTAGGGATTAGGAGTTTTTGTTAGACACATGATTAGTCCCTATATCTATTATTTCAGTTAAATCCTTGTTTTATAACTTTTTTCAGGTCAAGTAAAGTCGGTTACTAATGGAAGGAGAAGGATCTCAAATGACATTCCTATCTCTTCCTGATGAAATGCGTACAATAATTATTGCAAAGTCATGTTTGGATGATTGTGAAACTTTTTCTACCAAACAACTCACTTTCAAGCAGTTGTTTGAGATATCAAACACCTCCACTATACCTCGTTATCATCATGGATCATGGGTTTTTTTAGACAAATACTATTTTCACAATATTATCATATTTTAAAGAAAGGTAAATATTATCAAGGTATTTTCAAATATTTTACCTTATCACAAGAATTTGAAGCAAATTATGATTTAAAAAATTGTGCTGAGGAAGGAGACCCTTGCACAACCTATTTATATTTTCTTTTAAAATATAGTCTCTCAGCACATACTTATGGTATTTTAAAAGGACAAATAATAGAAAGTTTCATCTCAAATTATGTCTGACTATTTTATAGAAATCATGTTTTATCAGTTGTTTTGGAATTATAAGTCATACATGATTATTTTCCCAAACTGTATTTCTGTGAACACCCATATGACCCATGTTGTACAAGGTGTATTTGGATGGAGGAAGCAAATGATTTTGAAATATCTCTAAATAATTGTTGTAATGCCTGGGACTTCTACCTACGTGAGCAAGATGAAGATGAAACCGAGTGGACACCATGATCAAGGTATGATGTTATTCATTTTGGGAATCGTTTTATTTTATCTTATGGTGGTGAAATAAGATTTCAAGAATTAAGATGTTGAGATCATAACGAATTTGGATGAAAATGATAGGTATAAGGAAACTATTGATGTTAAAACATATTAGGGTTATTTTTGAGTTTTATAAAAAGGACAACACACAGACCGTGTGACAACCCGTCACGTCGGACAAAGCTGCGGGAATCGAACCGACAACCAAAGTGTGACTTGTATTTATCTCCTACCACTGGACTACGTGAAGTCCCTGGTTAGTTTGAATGATTCTTTTTAGTTATATGATTTTATGAATTTAGAGTAAGTTGAATTTTGGTTATCTATGGAAATTTATTAACCTATCATGGAGGATATGTGATTAGGTTAATTACTTTTCAATACGATACATTAAGAGAAACTCATGTTGTTTGTAGATAAATGTTATGATATAACTTGGAAGACTATGTGACTAAATCCTTCAAATATTTGGGTTTCAATCCTAGTTTGGTTTACTTTGAATAATTTTATGGACAAATTGTTTATTGAATGGTCCTCATTGAAATTTGGGTTTTTTTGGACAAATTTTGGAGATTAAGAATAGATTCTCTTTTTATAAAGGGTTATCCTTTTCTGGATTATCTGATCTTATACTAACCTTTTTGGTTTTGGTTTTGGTTAAAGTCTAAAGACATGGGAATTAAATAGTTCTTTTTTGTAGAATAGGTGATTATCTAGAAGTTGAGTATATTACTCTTAATGTGAACAAGTCTTCCTAAATACTCATCTTTTGGAGAAAATATGAGTTTGTGTAAGGAATCTAATAAAATTTGAAAGTCAACATGATAAGTGATTATGTTTCCTTATGAATAAATTCCTCAATAAAAAGTAACTTAAAACAAAAATGTTGTCTATTAACTTTTCCTACTGGGGAATCGAATACCATTTAACCCATCACAAGTTTGTGATTTTCTTGTGGTTAACTTTATCTTAAACATGTTTTCTATCACTCTTCATCAGAACATGACCCTTTTTTTTCCTCCATGTCTATATTTTCATACATGGAATCCTAGTATGGGTAAACTCGGGTGACCTTTGTACTTATCTTTCTTTATATTAAAGTTATTGTTTTACTGGCTCTTGTTCTGATGTGGGATTTTCAATGAAGTTTCCAAGGCCAATATTAAAAATTGCGAGGACGCAATTCCCATAAGGGGGGAAGGATGTAACACATCAGTTAAATAAAGAATATGACATTTTCATATTTATCCATATTTGTGAATAAAACATTAATATTACTTTAAAGGGGATTCTATGCCCGATGGCGTACCCAATATGCAACAATGAGTTTCTTGGGAATCTTGTGTTGCACTCTAAAAATAATAATATTATTTTAAAAGGTAGTTAACGCCTAGCCATTGTAATGGAGATAATGAACAAAACTAACTACAAAATGATTATATATGTTTGTCAAATATTTTTACTCTTTACAATAAATGTTAGAGGATTAAAAATGCGAATGAATCCAATTTTAAGCGTAGACATTCTAATATTCTTTAAATTGTCGATTAACTGCCTTTTGAAGGAGAACCTATTTTAAATCAACTTTTTTACAATTTTATGTGTTATATTTGACAAAATAAAATTCTTATTTAGAATCGGTACATCAAAATTTACATTGTGTAAATTTTTGGTATCTTTCCGATAAAGTTCGTTTTTTTAATGAATAGTGAAAAATGTTGTATTTTAATTCAAAACCTCTTTTTAATCTAATTTATTTATATGATTAGATTACCTTTTGAATTGTTTTTAAAGTAAAATTACAATATATTTTTACCATTTAATCCAATAGTGGTCGTTGGAATTAATTTCACTTTGAAATTGGACTTAAACTAGTGTCAATCTTTTGATACTTATTGTTTCATAAAAACACGCTATTTGCTCTGACATCGGGAATTAATTATTAAATTAATTAATGAAGCTAATATGTTTTGAATTTTGTAAAATAGACATAATTTTTGAATTTGGAATATCAAATATAGCTTACGGTGAATTTTTGTTATTTTTATGAAAAAACTTCAATTTTTGATGAATAGTGAAACCACTACGTGGTACTAATAAAAACTGATTTTTCCGTTTAAATGAAATTTTTCCAACATTGTGTTTTGAATTTCAAAAATAAAACATACATTGTTTTCATTAAGAATTAAAATTTGGTTCAATGGGATTAGAATAATTTTTTGGGGAATAGTAACTTATTATGTTTTTAATCACGATTAGAGGTAATTAGTGTAGTTTAAGGTAAAAATAATGTTTTAATAATATAAGATGATCTTGACACATCTCCTACCCTCATTGGATGTGTCATGGCCGACCAAGACAATCCATGGGTCAACTTGGGGACCCCATGGAGCCACTTTGGTTGGGAATTGACATAAATAACTTTTTATTTAATGTTAAAGTAAAAATGACACAAACATGAGATGTTTTACTAAAACAATTTTTACATGGGGATATACAAGTCAGATATTTTATTATAAATATATAAGTAAGAAAGATAAAAATATTTCCTACATCATGATATTTTTTTATAATTTTTAGACATTAAATATATTAAATTATTTATGACATCATGATGATGCAGCGATTATCTCATTAATAAAGGATTTAAATAAAATGAAAATATAATGTAAAATCTATGACCTAAACATGTCCAAAAACTATTGGATGGGTATATTTCGAACCCTTATGACCTTAGCCTCGAATTTTATCAATTTTGGACCTTTTAAATCCGAAACTCATTTCAAAATAAAGGAACATTTCTTTACTTTCCAAGGGTGACCCTCCTCTCCTCTTATAAAAGGCCCCCACCTCTACCTCCTTACCCACACTTCCAAAGCCTTTGGCTTGGCCAACCCCTGGCCATTTGTCTCTCAACATCCCCCTCTAACTCCTTGAAGCCTCACTTTGGGCAGAAGTCTTTCCAAGGAAGTTTTTTAGCTCAAACTAAAGGGACTTACCTGATTTTAAGGAGATTAAAGAATGATCGAGTCATGTCGGGCCCGTGGTAAGGGATCCTACTCCTCTCTTTCTTTTTAAGTACACTCTATGATGTCATTCCTTTTAAAGATTATATTTCATGTTATTGGGAAGTTATTTTATATTAATCTTACTGTAATTTTTATGTTCATATGATGAGAGACCCTATTCTCTCTCATCAATCCATTTTGGAAGTTTTGAGTGGCGCCGTTAGGCTGCCGAATTTTCGTAAGAGATCTATCCTCTCTCTTTCTTTTTAAGTACTCTCCTTTATGTCACTTCTTTTAAGCTCCTCTTTGTTATGTTGGGGGGTGTTCTTTTATATTACTCTTTCTATAAACTTTATGTTAATATGATTAGAGACCCTATTTGATCTCATCAATCCATTTTTGAAAGGTTTAAGTGGCGTCGTTAGGCTGCCGAGTTTTCATAAGGGATTTTTCATCTCACTTTCATTTCCGTGAGATTTATGATAAATTTGCCACAATTTCTTTTTATTGGTTTATTTACTGCCCATTATTTTACTCATTGTGTAATATACTTTCATTTATGAGTATTTACATCAATGTTTTAATGTCCTTCTTTCATGGGGTGCATGTCTCGAAAGATACCCATGTCAGTAAGGGAACCTTTAACCCTCCTCTTTTTAAAATACATCTTCTGTTGTGTCTTTTAATTAACATACTATTATGTTGGGATATGTTCTTTGATATCCTTATTGATTTAAATTTTATGTCCATGTGATGAGATACAGTTTTTATCTCTCATCAACTCATTTTCTGAATTTTGTAGTGATGTCGTTAGGATGTCAAATTTTTGAAAGGGAACTTCTTAACCCAAATTTGATTCTTTGAGATAAACTTGTACTCCATGAATATGTCGTTCTATGAATATGTGTGAATATCCTCTAATTATTTTACACTTAATATCCACTTATATTTGGTGTATTTTTTTGTCACACAAAATTATGTAATTGATTTATCCTTAAACCAAGGATAACGTCTTTGTAAGGGACTTCGTCTCAATCGCTATTAATTGAGGCATATTTTGTTTTATAAAAAACCTTGTTTTATACGGTGTATAAACCCATTTGATTTTTATGTTTATCCAAAAAGAAATATTTTTTATACGAAGTGTTTCACTAAATGACAAAAGGGAATGTTTTTGTCATACGTATGCAGCGACAATGACTTCTCCGCCGCTGTGACCATAATTTTAGTTTCAGCTTCCTCTACAAGCCATACATTGTTTTTAAATGAAAAATAAATACCATGTTTTACTTCTCTTTTATTTTGGTATTGAAAATATTTTTCATAATGTTTTTATGTCAATTTGTTTTATTGATATCTTGTGATTGAAATGTGGAAATATTATGTTTCCTTTATGCATGTATTATGTGGTACGATTATGTTATGGTTCTTGGGAATTGATATGAAGACGGGTGGTTTCGTGATAAACTAAGGGTAGGTGAGCCCGATATAGCTCTCCAAAGCATTGGGTAACACGAAGGAGTGAAACGTTAAGGTTTCTCCGAAGAGATTTAGGGAATATACTATGGTGGGTATTCCAAACGTAACCAAGAGGGTTACTCCCTATGTAAGAATGTTATGAATGCCTCAAGTTACCTTTTATGTCTTATGATTTCTATAATTTAATCATGATTTTTTGAGGTATGTTAAAGTTCCTATGTTTTATGGGTAAAGTATGATTTAATTATTATGTATATATGAACTCATGTTTCCTTTCCATATTTTTTATAACCCTTACCGAGCTTTTTATGCTCATCCCATGTTTTTTTAAATGTTTTTTACAGGTC
The DNA here is from genome assembly GCA_963277665.1 of Viscum album. NCBI lineage: Eukaryota > Viridiplantae > Streptophyta > Magnoliopsida > Santalales > Viscaceae > Viscum > Viscum album. The sequence continues at coordinate 444,294,271 of OY728157.1, read as the reverse complement.
AAGGGAAAGGTACATGATATGATGATAGTGTCAAGGAAGTGTCAAGAATGAATCCATGTTTTATTTTAAATATGTTTTTGTTGATGGGAAAAAATTAATACTATCTTTTATGTAACCACTTTGTTTAAATGTGGAATGTAATGCAAGTTTATGATCTAATTCTCTAAAACTCTAAAACTGAAAAGATCCTCAATGTGTAATCTTGTATTAACCCATGATTATGTAAGGTTTAAGGCTGGGGCCTTATAGTATCCATATATGACCCAGACAGGTTGATACTCATAGGGAAACATGATCCCAGACCTTGATCTCTAGAGGTCATCAATGACGATTGACCTAAGATTTCTATCTAGACTGAGTACTATACATAAACATCATGATTCAATGGACCTACTTTGAAGTCCCCTACATGAGAGAAAAAACTAGTAGGGATACCTCTCCTACCTCTAGCCAACACAGGGGTGAACGGAGCATCCTAACATAAAATGCCTCAAAAGGTGACATATGAATAGTCATGTGTATGATATTATTATACGGTGACGTGAGGAGAGGGATATTATTCTCCCAAGGATTATTAAAATCAATGATTTATTCTTGTGTTGTGTCTTCTAGAACCATTATTTTCTATTTTGACTATCCAACAATCTGATTGTAAAAATATGTTCTCAAAATATAATGTGTTCCTGTTTCCTTCTACAAACCCTACTTGAACATTGATGTGAATCATGCATCATTATTTGAAACAATAGTATGAGGGACCCCTTATTGTTTCATTATCTCATGGACATATGATCTTCCATGATCATCAAGTAATAATAAATCCCCAATAAGAATAAAGTGGGATACTTGTGTCTATCTATCATTGACAACCCATAAATAGTCACTACATCTATATGACCTAGGTAAACCGATAAAAAATTCCATAGAAACATATTTCCAATTCCATTATGGGACTTTAAGTCACTAAAAACAAACCTATAGGTCTCTGGTTCCAAACCATCACCCACTAATAGGTGGAACTCCTTGTGTTATATCCAACAATCTAATGTTTCATCCCAATCCCCCAATACTACCATCACTTATCTCGATACATTTATAGATTCCTAGATGAACATCCTACTAGGAACCGTGTGATAATTACATCCAATCCAATGTCATATATATAGGAATCTAGACACATCCATTTATATACATTATGTCATCCCTATCCACAGACCAATAAAGAGGTGGGTTAGCTCCTAAATTACTCTCATAGATAACCAAGTCCTCATGATCATAAAATTTCCAGCACTTCACCTACTAAAGGAGGGAATATGTTACTGTAAATGATGGGAGATAGGGATTCATGAGAATATTATGAAATTAAAGAGGAATATTAGAAAATAGGTCCACAGATTTTGATTCACCATTGACTTACCAAATGGTCTATGCCTAATATTTTTATCTCTTCACATTAGCAGCTATATTTTCTTTTACAGGCATATAGGGAAGCTCAAAATCGAATTACTGATGATATTCAACCCGTCTTCGATGTCTATGATTCAATTAACTTTGTGAAAAGATGTATTTGAGTATATTTTGGTCTATATGCCCCAAAAAGTGATCACCCAATAGCTAGTTTCTCCGGTAACATAAGGCATGGACAATTAAATATAGCTCAAGGACTTATGTCGGAAAATTTATTTCATGAGGAATCAACTACTAAGATTCAAAAGAAATGAATCTATCCTCCTACGTGAGAAATACTCCATGGATGATGTCTGATGAATCATAAAAATGATAGAGTCACTTCCAGGATAAGGTTGATATAGAATAGGTGTTGAGACAATTCTCTCCTTCAGATCATGGAAGGATTTCTCACAATCATTTGACCATAACAATTTTACAATCGTCTTTGGAAGACCATTAAGTGGTGAAGTGAGGTGTGATAATTCTTATATGAAACTCTAGTAAGAACTATCTAGCCCCAATAAACTCTATATATCAAACACGTTCTGGGTATTATCCCAGGAAATTACCACACTAATCTTACCGAGGTCAATAAAGAATCTTGATTCAGATATAATATGACCTAAGAACTGATATTGTTCCATCCAAAAGTGTAACATAGAAGGACTGTCATAAAGATGATGATCTCTCAGTTTACTCTGAATTATATCAAGGTTCTAAGAATAGACTCTATGAGTGTGATAATGCACCGTTCTATCATCCATAAATACTACTATATAAGAATAAAGATAATGGTGGAACACCCAATTCATCAGATTCATGAAAATGGTGGGTGAGTTTGTGAGACCGAATGAAATAATGAGGTAATCGTACAGACCAAACATGATATGAAATGATATATCAGGTTTAAAAAATGGCTTGAATCATGCTACATGATAACCTATTATCAATATGATCTTAAAAAACACTGAATCTCATTGGAGATGGTTAAATAGATCATCTATTCGACGAAGTGGATACTAATTCTTTAATTTAATATGGTTTAACAAACTTCTATCCATGTGTAGATAAATGGTCCCATATGGCATCTTTGAAAAAATCATAGGAGAGCCCCTAGAGGATGTTATAGGCCGTATAAAATATTTTCCCTCGAAGTCCATTAATTATCGCTTATGATCAGGATTCTCAATAGATGTCGTCATATATGGAGGAATGGATACTGAAGCTGCTCCTAGAACAAGATCGATTGTAAGGACTACCTCTCTATCAAGAGTTAATCTATAAAATTCATTAGGAATGACATACCTAAAAATATATACTACTAGAGGGAACTAAGCCTGACATAAACCCTATTCTTACCCGAAGAGATTAGAAATCAAGGGGGTCACAACCTAATCCCATGTTGTTATGGACTAGATTTAGTAACCTCGACATCCCACTTATCATTTTGTAGATAATTACTTCCCTCAGGTAGTACAAATAATACCATGTGTTGGTATCACTCTACAAAGGAGTTATACAGAACCAACCAATCCATCATGAGAATGGAATCAAATCCCATCATCTCGAGAACAAATAGTTCCTACTTGAGAGGGTAACTTCCTACCTCAAGGGGGAAGTCCTTCCACTGGTTTATTCGCATTGACCACATTTCTAAATGTTTATCCATGGTCAATAATAAATAATAGTATTTTAGTTACAGCATGATACTCACCATGATATATAAAGATATGGAGTTTAACGAAACCATATCAAATAAAGAAGATACTATAGTAGAGGCTACTAGAATAGTGCCTCATACTATAGATAGTACTACAAACTGATCCACTTATATTTGCTATAATGCATGAAGCTAACCTGATTCATTACCCTATGAAAAAACTAGACTACCATTATCAAAAATACTCTATTGGAATTGCTGGTGATTAGGATTCAAGCTTCTATGGCCCATAAGATCTCATCAGGCTATCTAGCCAGTGATACACCAACTCCTCACCTGAAATCGCATAAAAGAACCTACACTTGATGGTGGAGCTTGAAAAAACCTCTTCTACTAGTATCAAATGTTAAGGTCCAATATAATCTCTAAAGATTTCTCATATGACTTCAATCTTGACACTCCAGAGGGTTTATATCACACTAAGGATTCATGTTCCCCTATCTTCCACATTGAAGACACACCAAAAACCTACAAGAATTGGTACTATATATCTCAATTACTTGGTGATAAAACTCAAGAGATAACTGTCTTCTACTGGATGAACTACTAGCCTTCCCCATAACTGATCTTCTATACCAGGTACTGTTTTTTCCCCCTAAATTTCACTTAGTGATACGATCCTAATTTACTATCTAAGTGAATTATGGTAGGAGAAGTACATTCACAAGGGCATAGATGGAACACTAAATCCTATCCTCGAATCATCTTGAATAGAATTCTCATCACCAGCTAGAAGTGATGAAAAGTAATATCACTATATAAAATAAGCTAAATACTCCATAACTGATATAGAACCCTGATTAGGATGCATGAAATATCTAGCTCTGTCAGCTCTCACCATTTGAGGAAATAAATGATCATAGAAGGAAGTCTGGAAATTGGCCCAAAAATTCCCAAATAGAGTGCATCTTAGGTAACTATATCCCACAAGGGATTGGCCGAATCACACAATAGGTATGCAGATATATTTACCCTCCATTTTGGAGGCATCTCTAGATGAAAAATGATAGAAAATGTGCCAAATAGCCATGACACAACAGCATGTTGACCTCCATACCCTAAGAATGTACGAGGAGGCATCTGATGTAACTCATGAGTCAAATCAACCATTATAGGTGCAGGACATTGAGCACAATGCATAGACTGCATTAGATGTAGAAAACCATCTCAAACTCGAGCATAAGTTCCCAAATAAAGTACAACATGAAGAACCACACGTGGAACTCCTCGAGGTAAGACAAATAGAATAGGGCCCACCACATTTGAATCATGGCCATCACCACCATCCTGAATCATGAAATGAGAAAATTGTGACAGAATTGGTCATCGAAGTCTAAGAACACACCTCATAATATGTTTTAAATGAATTAGTAGCAACACCTATGGAAGACGAATATAAGAAATGCTCACAAACTATGGTATACTACCCACAATACCTATTAATAAGGATAGGTATAGGTTTAGTTCTCAAGTATAAATTATAGGTATTCCAGTAGATGAATGGTCAATAGCACTATTCCTCATCATTTACATGCAACCATTTCATTCATTTTATATTTAATTTATATTTTCATTCCTTTAACATTCATAAACATGACAATGTGGAATAAGGTTGTGCGAAATTTTATTTTTACAAGTCATGATTCACTATCAAGTGTCATTTTATTATTTTCATATTCCAATGTTCGTATAGAATGGATATCCATTCCTAGTGAATTAGGGCATGTACAAATTATCACTGAAAACAACACCCATTATGTTTAAATAAAATGGTTGGACTTATTAAATTTCCAATCCCGACCAATAATGTCCCATAAAACCTCATGAATTGAAACAAAAAATAACTCAATCACATCCATTTAAAAGAATCTGTATAATATAACTACCACTACATCACTAAAAAATCATAGGGATATCACGGAATGAAAAGAAAAGAAACAAACCAATATTTCATGGAAATTTGAATGACATACGAATTTTAGGTGACAATAATGATGCATTTAACAATTATATTTGACATAATATCATCAGTCCATGTTTGAAATGAAATATCAATTAGAATAATAATTTTAAACACCACATAAAATATGAGTCACCCAACAGTGAAATGATATCCAATTTAATTGGAGAAAATAAAACAACAACTGTAATTTAGGAAGCTCAACATTTACCTCAAACATGGTTTTGTGACTCCCGATCAAAGTGTATGACCATGTATCAAACATCTCTAATCTCTAATATATTGTATCAAAATAGTAAATAAATAAGGGAACCACACTGATACCACTTTGTGACACCCTTTACTCGGATTCCATTGAAGGTTCCACAAGCCTGGTGAGGCACATGGACTCAAACACATCTCTATGAATGACTGAGGGTAAAACTAGTTGTGAGGGAAGGTGGTGTGTCTATGTAGATATTATTCTATAATTACCATAGTGTAGAAAAAAAGGATTAATAAAATGTTATAGAATATAAGTAGTATAAGAAATCTAATAAAAATATAGCACAATAGAAGCAGGTAGGAGTAATAACAACTGAAAAACTAATCAAAATATACAAAAACTATTGATGATATAATTCACTTAAGTATAAATATAGAAAAAATTAATTCAAATAAGAAGAAATCATTTCTATATAAGAGTAGTAAAATAATCCAAAAACTACCCCCATCATCCCAAACTCTAACTAGGTCATCTGCTACTAGATGTATCCTAAGAAGTAATCTATAAACTGTTTGAAGATGTACAATTTCCAATATCAACACTTGTATACATATAGTTTGACTGGGTAATAATGGTTCCTATATATTGTGTGAGAGAAATCTCATTATTCCACCACTAATGTCTTCTATATCATCTTATTTACCTGATAAAAACTGATATATTGTGCAATAATGCATATATAAAAGTATGTAGTACAGTATTTTAAAGACACATTTACTTTCTTCATCCCTCAGGTTGGTGTTTAGACTTGTAACTATATCATTAATAAATTATAATTTTATTTTATATATTTTAGTCACATGAGGCATATCCAACACTCACATCCCCTAGTTATAGTAATAGCAAGGATCCATGATATAACCTAGAAACATGGAATGTAATTCAATAAGGAATATTTTCCAAGGTAAAATCCAAGGAATCCAATACCTAAAGGGTTTCCAAGTTAGTAGTAATAACAACCTGGATAATTGGTAATAGTGTAATATAAGAAGAATAGTCCAATTCATTCCCTATTAGTGTGATCTATTCGATTCAAAGGAAAACTTCTAGGGTAAAACGAGATAAGATATAAATAGGTCCAAGGGTGTAACCAAGGCACCTTTTGTTAGTAGAATCCATGTTGGATCCGAGGAGTGAATCCAAGTCACATTTTAATATTAAATTCTGGATACAATAGTGTCATTCCCAGCATCGACTGATAGACGAGGATCAAGTTCAAAGGTGGATCTCCACAAAGGAAACAGAAATCCTTGAATCTGAATGGTGTCCACCAATGCTCATGGCATTACCACATGAATACAATAGCTAACAAGAGTCTGACCACACCTATAGTAATGGTTTCAAGGTACATATATTTAATTAGTCACCTTAAATTAAATTCATTTAATAAATTAATCCATGTGACAGTATTATCATTTAATAATATGAAGGTTCCATCCTGGACTTTAATTAGCGTGAAAAGTACTACGGGCAAGAAACCTTTAAGGTCATTAGATATTAAATTAATTGGTTCTCTCCTTTATCCTTTACAACATAAAAAGGATATTAAAAGTAAGTGAAGCCACATGTAATCCATTTAATATATACTAGGACCAGTCATATGTAAAAAAAAATTCCATTTCAATTTAATTACCATTTAATATGTGAATAACATACCTTTGGTGGGTGATGTTTTAGGAAACCATGGTACTATACAATTTATAATTCAACATTAAATATAAAATTTATTATGTATGCCATACAATTAGGATGGTCATGCACAAAGCACACTTAAACAGTGGCTCAAATATGTCAAAACATCTAAACCTAGTTATGGTAAATCAACCTATATGGGGTTGTTGAAGTGGTGGATATAACCACTAACTAAGAATAATAATTATGGAATGGGTCATAGAAAATAGTATTAACAACAGTAAAAAATTAATATTAATTTAACATATGAAGACATATAAAATTGGTGTGACGACACAATAATTTATAAAATGAAGAATCTTAAGGCATGGGTTATAGACCACCTACCTCATACTCATATGACTCTACATATCTAGTATCATCCTATAACTTGTCCTATATTGGTGTAGTTATGTAGAATTGACCAATCAACTAAAATTGGGCATATGATCCTACATCTTAGTAGTGTCATTGATATAAATAAGAAAGATAGATGGAAAATAAAGAATCAAGATCTTATCGGCGTTCTTCTAATGTGATAGATGGATTTGGAATTAGTTTCATGTAATAGAAACTATGTAAGAACAAATATTAGGTCTCCATTGGGTGTTGCTACATGATAGAGGTGGATGTGAGTGGTTCTATCTAATAAAAGGGTGTCCATGCCTCCTATTTTAAAAAATTCTTAGGAATTAACACGGTGTGTAATTTATTTACACAACCTATAGATCTTAGAGGGTGTGACCTCTATTTATCCCTATATCATATCACCATGTTTGAAAAAATATAGATCCCCATTAGTTCAGGAGATTGAATAAATTTTTATTATATGGTTATGCATCCTTGTAATTTTTTTAAATGATGTTGAATGATTTTATTTTTAAAAATGGATTATATAGAAATTTTATAAATGAGTTCATATATATTGTGGAATGTGAATTTTCTGAAAAGAATGATTGAATTTATATAATTAATTTAAATGGTAGTGGATACCATAGAAGACCTCCTTGGATCCTAATTACATTAGATTCCATGGATGTTTCTACCATGGATCTTGTTTATAGTATTGGATTACCTGGCCCTTTTTAATCTTTGTATCGTGATTCCATATGATTTGATAGGCATTTGCTACCTTATATATCTTGAATTATTAGATTCAAATTAGACATTATCAATTCATATTCTCCTTATAATCCACCCAAGACTTTACCGAAATTCCATAAAGATTCTATTAGGACTCAACATGGACGACTTCGTCTTTGATACCATGGATTCGGCACCTCATGGTTTGAAAATTTTGATTAAACTCTATGTTCATAATGGATTGTTATTATTACATTAAGATTAAACATGGATGTTACATGACTTTTGGTTTTAATGGAATGATCGTGGAAGATATTATTTAATGATTTTAGATAGACATGGTATTGGTATTTTACTCTAGTAGGTAGACTAAGAAGTATTAATTAGTTATATTTATTTTCTAGTAGCCCTTTTATATAGTTTCTTGGTTTTGTTTAAAGGGATCCATGTTTGTAAGGACATGGTAACTCTATACTTTTAGCATTGTTGTACATGTGATACTTATTTCACACTTCATTAATTTATACCACAGAGACTTGGTTTGTTATTTAAATTATTGGAGGTTTAATTCTAAGTGTAATCTCATGCCCAGTTTGGGATTCCATTGGGTACCAGGACAGACTTCTTGGATGATGGTAGGGAACGGGGAAAGAACATGTTTTTTGATGCAGGAATTAACATTGATTAGGATTAGGAGATCATAGGACTAAGAAAAACTCATGATACTATCTGGGGATATTAATTTTTGGACATTTTTATTTTCAAACATTTATTGTACAATAATCATATAGACCCATTTACCTAATTTGTAGAGAAAATACATGACACATCATTCTGTATATGAGAATAGATTTAAGATTGTATATTCATTACTATCATGGATGTTTAAGTTATTTTTAATTTATTATTTTACTTCCTCTTTTTTCTCATGTAATTACTACCACTATGATATGGTCTAAAATGAAGGAATATTCATTCCAGAGACAAACCCTAGGACCCCACTTCTTTTCGGTATCCTTTAGCATATGGGGAGGTACGATTGATGTTATGTGACCCACCATCTTGGGGAACTATTTAGTGCAACCTAGGTCAAGACATTACAAAGTTCAATTAGATGAGTGTTTCAATTCTAGTATAATTATTTTGAGACAACATGAAAGTAATTTAGAATGATTTGGAATTTATTTAAGATATTTGTGTGGTAATTTCTAACCCACATACAACAAAAGACAAATTTCATTGAACTAAAACTGTTGTTTTATGGATTTTCTTATTACAGTTAATTTGATTCCATCATTGAGTGACACACATTATTTTTTGTGTTCCTTATGATTGTAGACTACATTGTTTCCTTATTAGATGAGGGTATTCATCTCATACATAATTTTAGTAAATTTACAAGATTCCCAGTCCATATATTATTCCATTCCATATAGGATGCATTTCTTTATTACATGATGTAATTATGTCCACCTTCTGGGATATATCATTGATTTGATAAATGATTGTAATAGGTAATTGAGAAAAGTAGTTGGTAATTAGAGTGACTTTAGTTTCCTAAATAGTGTTTTCCTGATTCAAAAACACTACACAAACTAAGTAGTCAACTATGAAACATTGAGACATGGATCATTGGTCGCATTGATGGGAACATTTTATCACTACTGGATAAATGATTTTTCCCAACGCTTCTATACCAACGGTTTGTAAAAACCGTTGGTATAGGTACCCTTTCCCAACGTTTTGGCCAAACCATTGGGAAAGCGCATTTTTTGGCCACCTTTCCCAACGTTTTGGCCAAACCGTTGGGAAAGGATGAATTCTGGACACCCTTTCCCAACGGTTTGGCCAAACCGTTGGGAAAGCTTAGCCTATCCCAACGATTTGGCCTAACTATTGGTGAAGGCTGAATTCTGGACCATCTTTCCCAACGGTTTGGCCAAACTGTTGTGAAAGGGTAGCCTATCCCAACGGTTTTCCCAAACCGTTGGGAAAGGGTGTCCACAATTCAACCTTCATCCAGAACACCCAAAAAAAAGCAAGACCTTTCCCAACAGTTTTGCAAACCGTTGGGAAAGGTCCTTTGATTTTTTTTGGAATCTACCTACGGAGAACATTATATAAATCAAAATTTAAAATAATTAAAACAATACATATATATATCTTTATGAAATTATGTTAACAAAAGTCATGTTAGGTATGTGGTTAAGTCATTCCGTTATAAACTAGAGGTCCTGGGATCAAATCACACCGGATGTTTCTTTTTTTAAATACATATACCAACGGTTTTGAGAACCGTTGGTATATATTTTCTAATTACTTATACCAACGGTTTTCAGAACCGTTGTTATAGACCCTATACCAACGGTTTTCCCAAAACCGTTGGTATAGACCTATTGTCACGGCTTACTTTCCAACGGTCCTCCAAACCGTTGGTATAGCCTATACCAACAGTTTGGGGACCTATACCAACGGTTACAAACTGTTGGTATAGGGTATTTTTCCAGTAGTGTATGATTTAGATTAACTGGATGCCACACATTGTACTAGAAGGTGTATGTGACATTATAGATCATAAGTGGTGAACCATTTGGTTCAACCATTCAATGATAAATCTGAATAAATATGAATTTAAATTAAATGAAATGTTCTAGAAATAGAGAACCCGACATAGACTTGACATTTGAGTGGTCAGTTAGCAATGTGACCAGAATATTTTACTATTATTCCTTTTTACACGTTCATGGTTTTAGAAGAAGGAAGAGAGGTGTGTTGTATTTATAGGATGTTTTTAACCATTTATATGATTGAAAATTTTTTCTTACAAATATATATAATTGTTAGGAATGTGTTTGGATTTATAGAGATATGCAACCACAACAACCTCTATTCATACTCTAGGAGGCTGGTGACGACCATTCTCCAATGGTGGTGGGACAAGAGATAGCAATATATCTTCTTCTTGAAATAGATGACGTAATAGGTTTAGATCCAAATATGGGTGTTGATGCACTATTATATTATTTTTTTTTCACATTATGAAGACTGTTCAAGGAGCATCACAACTTCCATCATAAATGGAAAACTAGTGTGTGTTCCTACAACACGATCCACACATCTTTTATTGGGATGGTGGACTACATGCTACTAACTTGTGTCTTGATAACAATTTTTCAATAATTGAGTATCTAGAGAAACTTCCTAATATGAGAGTTAAGATCATGAGGTATATTGTTCATGGATCACCTAAATGCGTGTGAGATGTTTTTAACCATGTTGATAAGAATTGAGATATGGTTTGGAATGATTTGGAATCCCAGTTGTATGATTACATTTTTACTCAAACACAATGATATTAAACGGCCTTATATTTCATGCATCTAGACCATATTTCTATGATAGTTATGGAATACATGGCAGACATTATTAACCTTATACGTTTTGTGCTGAGTTATCTTGTAAATGGGCTATTGGGGGTGATACTCTTTGAGGAAGGTCTCAATAAATCCATTAAAGCACTTGTCAATGTGTGTTGTGGCCCTGGTATCTAGAAAATAGTTGTACATAGACACTAGTGTGGTCTTAATCTGGGTAGTTTGGTTGATTCTTAGGGATGTGGTTCAGGCTAGGTATATTTTGTACACCCTAAAAACGTGGACTATAGTGTTGATCCATCTATGGTGAAATGTATTCTCTCAGTATCCTATAAAATTTTATTTCCCATTTTGATAAAGTTTATTCTCATAACTTCTTATATGTACCTATGGTGGAAACCCTTGGAATCATTATTCAGTTTTCAGATTGAATTATGAGGATGGACATACTGTTTGGGGATTAGAATGGAGGGTGTGCTCTAGTGTAGTGAATTACCCCTTGAGATAGTTATGTTTCACTTCATATGGGGTATTTTTTCTCTAAAGATTAAATGGTTTGACATCATACCCAGGAAGGACTCGCTAGTCACATATCCATCCAATTTTGGTTTCTATCACTGTAGGGTGACATTCACATCACCGTGGGGAAATGTTTTTATTAACATGGGTAAATGGAATGTCCAGGAATGTAGAGATGAACTTGGGAATCATGGTCTTAGTGGGATTATAGTCCATATTTATAGTTTGTATCTGGATGATAAGTGATTTCATTAAGAATATTTTCTTCTAGGGGATGATCATTTTATGTATGTTTACTCAAATGAATTTTTTTGTTTAACTCATACGATAGAGGTTAAGTTCTCCATCGATCTAGTGTTGTGGGATTTACATGAATCCATTTCTCCTTAATGTTTGGCAACTACCTAGTTGTAGGATCTCAAGAGGTAGATAGAGGACATGTATGAAAAGGGGTTTATATGTCATAGTAATTATTCATCAGGTTGATTGGTCCATTTTGTGATAAATGTGGATGGAACCATTAGGATATATGTGGATTACCAATAAATGAACCAGTTGATGGTTAAGAATTAGTAGCCTCAACTAGATATAGATGATATTTTTCATCATCTCATAGGATATCATGTTTTTTTTAATATATTTTAGGATGGGTAATCAGTAGTTTTGTGTACAACCTAACGACATACCTCATAAAACATTTCATAGATGGTATGGTTTATATGAGTATATGGTTATGTTTATTAGTCTCAAAAATTCACCAATAGTTTTTTGGCGCTAATAAACTAGTTAATCTATCATTTTATAGATTCATTTGTGGTGGTATTCATGGATGATATCATTGTGTATTATCACAATGGACACAACCATGACAAGAACCTAGATACCATTTTGGATTCACAAAGAGAGAATGAGTAATATGATAAGCTCACAAAGTGACACTTTTCGATGGATAAGATTCACTTACTAGGTCATATTATCTCAAATACAAGAGTATCATTTTAACCATAGAATTTGAAAATTATAGTTTCATGGGTGAATCCCCTGAAGGCCTTCGACATATAGATTTTCTTGTGTCTAGATAGTTATTCCAAGTGTTTCAAATATTAAATCTAATTCTTAGAAGAACCTCTTATGGTCTTGACTAAGATGGGTGTGATTCTCATATGGCCACACCTATGAAAAAGACTTTAGGATATTAAAGAGAGACTGACATTAGCAGAGGTCCTAAAATCACTAGATTTGGGCAGGTACTACACTTTATTGTGCGATGCAGCATGCTTCGGGATTGGATAAGTTCGGCTGCTGAAGGATAATATCATAGAATACAAGTCCCATTAGCAAAACTCATGTGAGAGAAGCTACCCAATGTATGATATCATTTTATCCATTATATTAGATGCCTTTCATTGTTTGATGAGTTATTTTCTGGGAGAATTTTTTTTGGTATTAATGGACCACATAATCATTAAGTATATATTTACATAGTGTGACATGAATTTTAGGAAATGACAGTTAAAAGAGTACCAACATTCATTTGAAATCAATAATGCCTATATTCATATGAAGGGAAATTTAATGGATGATTCATTAAAGTTGAGGAGTCAAATATAGGAATTTCAAGAGGCCAGTAGTGGTGGAAGCTTATGAACATACTTTTGGAGATGTACTTAGAGATTCATGATGGTCGAGTATTGAATTTACCCTCATATTTAGTGGTTACATCCACTATTATTTATAGATTAAGGATGAGATAATTATCTCATGTTTAGGGCCTAGTCCTATGGTATAATTTGTCCGGTGAGGATCTACCTCCTCATTGGAATGTTATTGTTGATGAAATTTTATGTTTCCATGGTCGTGATCTTTCCATCCTGGCCATGAAACTATTTCAATTTATATTTTCTTATGGATTTATGTTTTTATTCTACTTAGATTTATTTTTAATATTATTTTAATTGTTTTTTCATTGAGTTTTATTTTATAATTTTAATTAATTATTTTTTTAAAGTGACACTTCCATCTATTATTCTTCTTATTCTACTCATTTTTCTATTTTCTTCTTCTTATATTTTCCATTTTTTTATAATTTAATCATTATATCTATATATTTAATACATTTCTATTATTTTTTTTAAAACATTATCTATATATCTCACTTATTATACATCTTATTATCTTTTTATTTTTTAATTTCATTAATTTTATTCTTCTTGTTTCCTCATCCATTGTTTATTATTTTTATTCATTTATATTTGATATATCTTCTTTTATTCTACTATTTTTATATATTACCCTTGAAAATGAGGGGATGACCTAAGGCATGGTCCTAAGGATTTAAATGTGTTATTAAAGTATTTATTAATTTTTATTTTATTTTTATCGTAGATGTTTTTGAGATTCATGAGTGTAAACATTTTCTGTTGTTAAATAAAACTCAAATCTAATTTGATTCATTTAAATTATGCATTTTCATCTCTTCCAATGATTATATATTCACATGAAAGATTTGATATTATCAATGGATGAAATGACATAAAATTGGGATATGTATTGGATGATGCCACACTCTTGACTAAGATCTTCTATCTTCCTTGATTATAGGAGGAGATGAAATTTTTATTATTTAAAGAGTAAAAGATTTCAAAATTATAAAATTAAAGGATAGTAATTCATTATGATATTTCCTTATTGGATTATCAAACAAAAATTTAGATGATAATGGAAAATAATTATGAAACCCAAAACCAAACTTCAGACAATGACCATTACTCCTAATATCATTCTGTTTAAAATTACATGTTACATTACATTAAATTTTCACATTGCATGTTATTTCATTATATTATAATTTAATGAAAACCTAAATTATCATGATTCTAATAAAAATAAAAATAATTAAAATAATTAGTGGTCAAGATAATTGGATTTAGGATGTGAACAAACTGATAATCTCCTCAAGTGAGATGACCCTAGTTAGACCCTGATATTTATTAGAATAATAAATATTTTTTTTCTGCTCTCTATTACAAGAATGATTCAAAATAACAAAACATATTCTTGGATGTTAATCCACTTCTTGAGGCTGACCATGTGACTTTTGGGCCACCTGGTTGAGATGTATCTAATGGTTGGAATATATTTCAAAAAAATTATTAACCATTATTACTAAATAAAATTCTCAAAAAATTCAAAATTTCATTACTCAAAAAACAACGTTTAATTCATTTTTATTTTTTATGTTACATAATGGAATGAAAGTTAATACGGAATCATATCAATGATGAACAACATTTTAGATCCCTATAGGTGCCTCCCAGTAGTCGATCCTTTACATGCATGGAATAGAACACCATTTATCCTAGATAGAACCCCATATTTAAAACCCTGGAAGTAATCATAGGGTTATCAAGGGTCAAAGATGTTGTTAAATGGACATCTGGGTCTATGTCACAGGGTTTCCATTGAATGTTATGTAAAACACAGTGTTTTTCTTCTATTTTGGACATTTAAAAAACCTATGATGTTTAAACGATGTGTAAATCACCCACTATATGTATAATATTAAAAAATATATGGATTCATAGATCATATTCTCATTTGTTAGATCATGTAATGATTATAGGATGCGTAAAGTCATCTTCTTGCACTAGAAGCTCAATTTTTTAAATTGATTGAGACAAACATGATATGGAGAAACCCTAAATTACCAGATCAAGGAGAATAAGGGATTTTCACATCAAGGAGCGGATACCGTGACCAAGGGATCTCTATCCTCATGACTTCCAAAACAAACATGGATTAATCAACTTATTTTATAACATTTAATTCCCCCAAACCCTAAAACTAATATAACTAAGCACACTTTCAAAATATTATTTCAATACAAACAATAAATTTTCATCATTTTAAATTCTATATCTAAAAATTAATCATACCTATCTAATTCTTCATCACTTTAATCATTTTTAATTAGTGCAATCTTTTGATAACCTAACTAAACAAATTCAATATCTCTACGGGTTTGACCTCAGTCTACTACTTTACACATTTTAATTAATTATTTAGTTATTATGAGATTTAAAAATTCATATTGTTATTATACCTATACTGAAATAACAATTCCCTTTGGGATTTTCAAATTACATATGTTTCCAGGGATGGTTACAAGATTGATGTTAGGATTCATTTATTTTTATTTATTTTATTTATTAATTTCAATTTACTTTTTTCACTAGGGGTTCTCTGTAGCTATTTTCATGATTTTAAATCATTATTAGTGATCAAAAGACATGATAAAATGGACGATATGTGTTAAAATTATATTATAAAATTGATAAAATCATGATAAATAATAGATATATAACCATAGAGGGTAGGGAAATTAACCATAATGTTGATGTATATTTTTAAAGAGATATGGGGTTGTAGAAACAAGAAAACCACCAGAATCCATCAAACATGGGATTCAAATTGATAATCCTAACATCCAACCCCCCCCCCATTGTATAAAATCAATTTGAGATCATGATTTTAATTATTTGTCTGATCTCAAATCACATGAAATATATCGGAATATCGCATTGAAATCAAAAGACATGTTTAGAAAAACTCTTTAACATTTGTAACACAGTACAATTCAATCTTGTTTCAAGTGATGTTGTAAGACTCCATCATTTATGAATTTTATTATGTGAGTGAGTCTGAGATTATTTCCAAAACATGCATACACATTCCACTGCATTATAGGGTAAACTATGTATGAACATCCTCATCCTTTTCATTCCACCTTCATAGTCAATGTACATAGGGTTAATCATTCTAAACATTTATCAATTTCAAGATGAATATATTTATTATTCATGGGAACGATATTAAATATGAATTGAAAATGAACCCATAATTTTATATAGATATCACTTCCAATCCAAACATTTTATAAGTGTTTTTTGTTGGGAAACATGGAAATTCATGATATTGTAGCAAGAGGGTAATTGATTATGAATTTGATTAAAGTATGACAAAATTATTAGAATAAATATAGAGGAATAGTTTCTAGTGGAAAGTAAAATGGATGAAATGAAATTATTTTCCCATAATCAACATCAATGACTCGATGACAACACAATTAGAATCATTAAATAGGAAGATGGACATCACGATGAGCCATTCAAAAAACCCCAAGGTATATTAAATAAGATGAAAATTATTCAATTTTCAATTTTTCTAATCAATTTCTTGGTTGGGGGCCTCAACATGGACAAGGATATTGACACATTCCATATGTTTATCAACCAAAATCACCCAATGGTCCCACACTATTGAGCCATGTCCATACAATGGAAGACATGTTCGGTACATTCACGAACACAACTAGGGATATACTCAACAAAATAAGTTATGAATCGACCAAACAAAATTCCACATTGTAGAATATCAATCATTAAGTTGGTCATATTATTGATCAGTTCAGAGAGAGACCTAGAAAATCACAACTAGGATTCCCTAAAGTAAGCCCACATGAAGATTTAAAAATTATACTACATATAAATGGGAATTAATCATACAAAAGTGGTATAGATTTTAAATAATATAATAAATAACATTTAGTGAAATAACTTGATAAAAATTATGAATAACAATGGTTTTGTAACTAAATAATTTTAAGAACCACAATCGTAAAAATAGAGGCTTATTTTTCTTTAATCAATGGTGTAAGTGAAGATCAACACCCAAAAATTTAAATATATAGAAAAATTTATATAATTTAATATCTATATTATATTTTAATTGGGTTTCATAAATAGGTAGACCTATCAGAAAGTTCTAGTCACAAAAATGAAGAAGAATGAAGATATTGGCACCATTCCACTCACATAAGAGTGTTTGGGGATGGTATCAAGTGAACAACAAAAAACAAAAAGTGATCTAGGTATCTTTTAAAGTAACAAATTTATCAATGGTATAAAATCAAAAATTATTTGTTTGTCTTCGGTGTGAGTGTAAATATCATTTTCAACACATTCTTCATGAGGTTGGGAACAAATGGATTGAATCCCATATGATTTTCACATCAATTTGGAAACTCAATAGTGAACTACCCACGATTATTCATCAAGGATATCCTGATAATATTTGATAAATTATACAACCTCATAAGCTTCATATTAGTGGATATAGAAAATGATTCAAATATAGTCATTATAGGGAGACAATATTTAGCCACTGGGCATACACTAATTATTTTCTATAGTGGAGAACTCTGTCTGAGAGTTTTCATTTATTAGGTATGTTTCAAAATCCACTAGGTAATTAATAACTATGATGTGAGAGTGGAAAATGATTTTAGAGAAGAAAATACACCTAATGTTTAGGGTGTTATAGAAAGTGAATTGGTACAAAATTTAGCAACTATTCTTTAAGAGGATTTAAAACCAATGAAGAAAGATAAGATTATGACTCAGATCACTAAAATAGGAAGAGAGAGTAAATCAACCACATTTACAAAATGGAAATACGTATGGATGGTACATGAAAGTTCATTTAGTTCATCAGGATAAAAGATGAAATGGTGGTTTGGTCCACTAAATATAATTAAATTAATTCCATTACAAATAATTAAGTTGTTTAGAGAAGATGACCAGGGACCGGCCTATATGGACAAGACACATTAGATACCATTATTGGACCCCGATTAGTTATAAAATTTTTAATCATATATTATGGGAGTTAAACCTCTTAAATGTAAGGTCATGAAAAATATGGTAAAAAAATAAATTCTAGTTGGCAACCCACATTTTTTATTTTTTATTTTCTTGGATTTTTGGAGTGCAATGATCTCACTTCAAATATTACAAAATTCATTGTCAATGGAATGTGAATTCATATTTTTAGTGTTTAAATTGAAATACCATAAAGACCCAAGCTGAAAAAACAATAATAAAACATAAGAAGATCCTTCAGAATAATTACACATCAAGAAATAAGTATATATTTTGAATCAATGCTGGCTGAACCTTCATATCCAACTACAAAGTATAATTCAAATGGGGTGTTAGTTTCTTAATTATGAATTTTTTTAATGTATTCTACATATTCAGACTATTTTAGATCTTTAACTACCAATTTCGTGCCCACACATGATTTAGTCTTTATTCAACTGAACTTGGTTACAAAATCTACCTAATAGAATTACCATGCCAGGAATCAAAATTTACTTTTCAATAAATTTTAATGAGAATAATGTTGAAAAGAATTTATATAGATGTTCTTTTGGATTTGTATTTCAAAGATCATGATTTTTTATTCTTGTCTATCATTTTAATTGACTTTGTTTTTAGATTTTACCTGCCGTGATTTTTTATATGTTAATTAATCAACTGAATTATTCATACTAATTTCCTTGAGTATTTTTTCCATCCATTCTTTTCATTCCTAGTAAATCCACTAGGCCAATATTTTATATTATTTCAATGGAATATTTATTATAAAACTATAGTATGATTTCTTTTAGATATTGATTTTAATAGTACCAAATAATTCACCCAATTTATTCAAATATATAGACTATTCTCTTATGATAACGGTCAAGAAGAAGACAAAAAGGAAAATAGATAGGCCACTTCCATCATATTTTATAGGTAAGAGTCGATAAACTCTTAAATGACAAGAAACAATTCGAGGAAAGAAGGAAGTGAAACCAATTTTGTCCCATTTGACTGAGTACAACAATGTAGTTGAGGATAAGATTTAACAGTAACCAAAAAACTACAATCTAAATAATCACATCCCAGATTACCATAATGATCTAGAGTAGATTAATGACGAGGAAGACATCCAAGATGAGCTATATGTGGGAGATCAATAAGAATTGGATGACATTAGGAATGACTATGAGGTACAACATCAACTATTTGGTCTTTATAAAGTATAATATCGTGTACCTTCACATAGTTCTCTACCCATGGTAGAAGACACCTTCAAATTGGTGGAATTTGAATAAAACATGGAGAAGCATGACTCCCTACCTCCACTTTTAACCATCCAAATCCATGTGGAACTAACCTTTGAAGAAATTAATAATGTTAATCCAACTATTGGAGTTTATATTTTCTCAAAATATATCTTTTTTTATTTTTTTCCATATTAAATGATTATTTGGTCCCAATTCATGGAGTTTTTATATGCTATAAATATTTGATATGCGTGAGATAAATATGAAGAAACTGAACAAATACCTATTAGTGAACACATGGGGCTCCCTAATTTTGATGAATGTAAATTTGAAGAATCGCATAAGTATGACCAACCATCTAAACCTAAGGAAATCAAGATAGTGGTTGATCAGATATAAAAGAGTGAATTTCATATTAAAATTTCAAATTTATTTATTTTTAAGTGAAAATACCCACTTACATTCACTTTGATCATATTATTAATGTCTTCCATATTGATCCAGCATTGGAAAAGAAGATGAAGGCTTCATAAGTAACAACCAATATTAAGGATGATCCATACATCATACAACACCCTCCCTACATGATGTACATAATTATGAATGAGATGGATTTGGTACACACTATCCAATGATCATTCTTTACTAATGAATAATATATATGAGTTGGAAAAATCCATTGGTGGTGGTTAAAATCAAAAATATAAATCCACCCTTAGATAATGGATAACAGTGAGTAATGCCTTCTCAGGGAAGAAAAAACTCATGGCGTACTTGGGAGAATATAGCATGATTTATATTTTAACATTATTTTTGGTATTTACATTTCATTTTTAGGGATTATATCACCATGAAACCCCACTCCCTGTATAATATTTTATACTTTAAAGACATGATCTTTATTATTAATTATTTGATTTACTTTTGTAGGACCATTTTGGAATAAATAATCTCTAAATAAGTTGATGAAAGAGAATAAAACATAATTTTAAAAGGGGCTTCACCTTTATTATTATCTTTTAGAAAATCATTAAATTTTAGTCTTAACAACCTATTTTTATCTTTAAACATTAAATTGCATTCACGTTCTTGAATTATGGTTCACATGACTTATCTAGGATACATTAGTTTCTTAAGAATAATGCGATGACATGTTTTATATATCAATGTTAATGATAATGATTGAGTAAAATAGAGAATTGGATGCTTAAAGTTAACCTAGACATTAAAAAAGAAGAGACATGATTTATGGCAATTAGTTGATTCCGGAAAGTGAATTTTCCCTAACAGTTTTCAATCAGTGAATTTATAAAATTTTTGTGAATTTATTTGCTATTATTATTCATTCCTATTATTCTTGTGCAATATCATATGACCCATTCCAAAAAAGTTTATAGACCAATTACTTCCCATTTATACTTGATCAAACTTCTTGAGAGATCTTGGGACATGCCATTTGCTGAAACATTCATTTGATCTTTTAAAATATACTAACAACGAAAAAATGATTTAAAAATATTGATCTCTAATTTAAGAATTCATTATCCTTAAATACAACATTTATATTAGTCGTTGTTTATCCCAAACAAACCATGACTGATCTTGCTTTTAATGAACATTGTTTCAAGACATTATTATCCATTTCTACAATATTCATAGTATATTTCATGATATTCTAATGATAACGTATTGGGGTTAAGGGAGTCCAGGTAAAACGGATGAAATTAATTGTATATAAGTGTGGGAGTGATACATAAGAGCATTGATAAATTGTTATATCATTGTATTCTTTATTTTTTTTTCTCTCGAAGAAATAATGAAAATTGAAAAATAAAAATAATTTTGAAGGGACATTGGAAAACAAAAAGTCACCATTACATGTCCTAGTATTTTTATCATATGTTTTTAGGTTGTGAATATGAGGTTTATTTTAATAATAACTTAAGAAAAAAATAAGGATGAATAATAGTCTTTCAATAAAATTATCAAAGCATAGAAAAAATTTATGATGGGGAAAAATCATTTATTATTATTTATTTTGATCATATCCATACATTGAGACAGAAAATTTGGATTTACAATTTTTAGGGTGATAATTTCATGACACATTTACTTTTGATATGATGCTTTATCCATTAATAAAAATACATCCCCTTTGAGTGTTATTTTTGAAACATGTGTTTCTACAATTATTATGCCTTAGAGTCATAAGAACATTAATTTAAAAGCCCTCATGATTTTATGTGTATTTTTACATTATTATGTAGATAATGTTGTTCCATCACAAGCCAATGGATAAGGAACATGTTATAAAGAAATTTGAAAAATAAACATAAATTTCATTCTGAGGGATGAGTGAAATGATTCATGAAAATTAAATCATGATTTGGAATACTTAATAATAATGAATTATGGAACATGAAGTAATGAAATTATAATTTCTAATAATTCCGAAATTGATAACCACAATGTGTAGACTGATTAATTTTTGTTTGTAAATTTGAAATTAAATTGATATTTTATAAATAATATGAATATATGACTTCACATTGATAATTTTTTTTTATTTTTATTGATTTAAAATTTGAGTAATGGTATCATTGGTTTCCTCTAAATTTCATTTTGAGATTTAATGTTTTAGGGAAATCATGGCTTATGTATGGAGGTATTTTACACCCTCATTTATCATGAATATTTTTTTTATAAATTATAAATGATTATAAATGTATTTTAATAAATTTTAATTATAAATCCTTTATTTTATATATTTTTTGAAACATGGAAATGAAACATTGATATTGATTTTAGTTGGTAAAAAAATTATTTAATTGATTTTTTAATTTAAATTTAGGTTGAATTATTATTATTTGAAAATTTAACATTGATTATTATAATTTTTAAGTGATTAAATTAATAAAAAGAATAGACATCTAGAAACAGTGCTCTACCACCACTACTAAAAGGCACATAGCCATACCTTGAAGGATTACATGCAATATAGGGTCTTGGTAAAGGATGCACCATATGGAAATTCATGGGGAAAACAAATTTCATTCTGGTGGACCATGGGGAGTCATGCCCTCAAGGATCATAGCATTGACCATGGCCCGTGTGGGATACATAGTGCCCATGGACCTTATGTGTGCATGAATTATGTGGGATCTAATCCCTACTATAGAAGATCTGAGCCCCCATCACATTCCTTAAATTATAAGTTAGTGCGGCCCTTTCCCTAATTTTATGTGGGTCTAAGAGTCTCAATTATTGTTCATCATTTAAATAGGATGACATCATCCAGACTTGGTTTCACCTGTCTATACTTAGACACATGACCACCACCACTTGTTGCCTTTAACATCGACAGGATGCCATCTATGACAATATATATCCACCATTGACGTACCAAGAGAGCTCGAATCATGATGGAGGACCACCATATTACCCCTAATAAATATGGGATAACTTCCTACACCTTAACAGGGCACCATGAAGTCAATTTTGAGCTTCATCCTGACACTATAAATTTTAGATGAAGGAGATGATGCAACTAACGTGACTCACTAGTGTTTCATGAAAGAAGACACTGGACCACTGTCATGCACTAGTAACACATCCCTATATCCATGGATGATTCCTAAAGGATATCATGTTAATTCCAATGTTTGTTTCTCCTATTTTCATATTCAGTTTTTATTTTCTTATTTTTTATCTTTGTTTTGTTCTTCATGAAATTCTATATTTATATTTATATTTAACAAATCATTCGTTTTAATTCTTCCATCAAAGTGGTCACCTTTATTTATTTTACCTATTTTTATTTTTCATCTCATTAAAAATAAATTATACTTCTTATTACTGTATTTTATTAACTATTTTATGTGTTTAGTTTTATTATTCTCTTCATTTATTTTTTTTATTTTTTTATTAATCCATATCTTTCTCTTTTTTTCTATTTTAATTTTATTATATTTTTTCTCATCTCTCTCATATGACCACCATGACCACTTACCCTGAAAAGGATGGTCTATCCAAAGACTTTTCCCAAGTGAGGTAATTGGTGTTTTCCATTCATTATATATGTAAATTCATTTGTTTTTTTTATATTTGGGTGGATAAATAGTGAAGTGAACAAGTGTGAAAATTTTCAAATGTTGAAATGAACCCAAATTCATTTTGATTATATTTAAATAATTTCCCTCAATTATAATAATAAATGGCTTTTCATGTAGTGAATTTGATCATTTTAATGGATGAAACCACATACAATGCAATTAGTTCTTATAATATTTGACACTATTAATTTAGGTGTTCTACCCAAATTGATTATAAGAGAAGGTGAAATTCAATTTTCTAAAGGTATTCATGATTTCACCTAAACTAATTATTTTTTATTTTATGAAAAAATGATAAATTGGATTTTTATTAATTTAAAAAACATTTAAATGACATGGATTATGAAAATTTAAAATTAACTTACATTTAATGTCAAAAACAATGTTATTAAGAATAAAGCACTATTTTATTATTTTGGCTTTTCATTCTATTGTTATTGTCTTTTATTTATTCAAATTTATATTTATAATATATCTATGAAATATAATTCATGATTTATTTGCCTTTTATTTAGTGTTTTGATATTTTAAATTCCTTATGAAATCTAAATTACACCTCCTCCTGTCATCGAGGTTGGTGGAACAACTCAGAAAATAGTTTGAAATATTCTACGACTAGGCTCCATTTTTTTCCATTTCACCCATTGAATAACTCAATATAATCATTTGAATAACTAATGGAAAAACATTTGGAAATAAAATAAAATAAAATATTAGAAATATATTTGAGTTTTTTTCATGGGGGATAACAATCACACATGTTCATGCTACTCACAACTATCATAATATTAAAATAACCATTTTGAAAAAAATTCAAGAAATCCTTAACCTCCCATGGGCCATGAATCAGGTCAACCTCCCATCATTGTATGTAAGGGATTACAACGGTGGAAATAAAGAATAGAACAAAAAAATGAAAGATTTAAAATAAAAAATGAGGATGATAAAAGAATAAAAACAATATAGACACATGAAATCCAAAAATAAATATATATGAAGAAGAGAGATAGAGAGAGAAGAATAAAATAAAATAAAATAAATATATTAAATATATTGAAATAATGTTAAAATTATATGAATATGTATTATAGAAGAAGATAAAAATAGAAAAATGTGGCCAATAATAATAATAATAGACATGTGTATAAAATTATAAAAAATCCTGAATTAAATTTAATAAATGAAAATAAATTTGAAATAACATTTAAAATAAAATAAAAATAAAATAAAATATTTTAAAATAAAAACAAATCTATAAACAAGAAAATGATATTGGTAGAAATTTCATCAAAGATGATTCTCCCTCATTTATGTCAACTTTGTTCCCTTCGTTGGTGGAAATGGTTTTTTATAGTCATGGTAAAAGTGGACCCCTCTGATAGAAAATTCTATATTTTCATAATAGAAGATTTAGATGCCCCAATAAAAAAATTAAAATATCTTCTACAGATCATGAGCCTTTACTAGTTATAGCATTAACAATGATATTGGATAGGGGAAGCGGAAAATGGAGCCCCATTCTATGGTGGTGCATGGAAATTAATGGGATGCATGGGAGAAATGAATTTAGCGGACATGGAAGTGGCATTAATCATCAATGGTCCCTATAAAAATCTCATTTGGCCTTCATAGTGGTAATAAGAGTCAAGAATTTTTTCATATATGTCAAGAAAGTGTCTCAAGGTTATCCAGGGTGCTGGTAGGCCCCCACAGTGTCCAAGGATCTAGAACACAATCTCATTAGTGGAATCCATGATGGTTTTCAGGTGTAACAGTGGTACATCGTCAAAATTGAGTAGAACCTCCACGTTGCAGACATTAAGGACTGAGTGTTTGTGTTCATGGAAGCGGAATTATAAATAATGAACAATATCATTAAAAAAGTGTTTTCCCAAATCAATTTGGAGGAAAGGTGGTGTTTTTTTAATATTTATGGATTCCATTTCCATAATTCTTAAAGTGGGATGCAGCCCCACATAAAAACCCACACACAAATATTTGTCTGATAGTTACTGCTCGATCTATGTGTCTCCCTGAAACCAATGTGCTTCTACAGCTCCGTGCAGTCTTACAAACCCCACCCATGCCTTGGGAAGGCTATCCTGGTGGCTCACTTCGCTAAATGTACTCTTCATGAGGATGGCTATTTGTAATTTGGGATACCTAGTTGAGGGAATTCCCTTGGACATTATTATTTAAAATCTAAAAATTAATTAAAAAAATTAATAGAAATTTATCTTAATATTAAAGTAAATCACAAACATCAGATCCATAACAACATATAATTTTTTAACCAATTTAATTCCATATTCTTATTTTCCTACACTTTGATAAAACGTTATAATACCTAGTTATTTAGATAAAAAATACATTTAAAACCATCATTTTTTTAAAAACAAATATTCATAAATATCTAGTGTTTCAAATAACCCCACAAATAAACCTTACTTATCCACAAGAATAAAATATCAATATTAAAAATCAGAGGGAAACAATGTTACGACTATTAATTTTTCTAAGTTATCAAAAAAAATTTATCAATTTCAAATAAAAATATTCTAAAATCTACATAAAATGTCAATTCAGTTCCTTAATTTTCAAATAAACAAAAAAAATAGATTTTAAATTTTCCCACATGAAGATTATGAAACTTAATCTTATGTCCAATCAGGATCTTAAATTCATTATTATTAAACATGAAAAATCATTATTTATGTCACCTAATTCATTTCTCTCATAACTCGTGGTAAAATTATAATATAGTTACTCTAATATCATGAGAACATTATCTTTATCCATAGGTATATAAAAAACCCTTTAATTAAATTTTTAAGACCAAAGGCACATAAAACCATGAGGAATTTTTAATCAAGGTTAAATTTATTTTGAGGCGTAATGCTTGTATTAATTGTTGTTTTTAATAATTAATGATCCAAGGGGGGTTCTCCCTTAAATTATAAAACATGATATCATAATATAAATCATAATTACATTGTGGCATTCAAAATAACAACTCCCTCTTTCCCAAAACTCTATGTAAATGTTAGGATTATAAAAAAGAATAATGAATGATTTTTTCTTCTTCGTAAATTTTTCACATCTTTTATAATCATTTATTAAAGTAGTTTTACATTTTTTTAAAAAATTTATTCTTCGAATGAATCACACACCAACCTCCTAACCACATATTATGGAAAAAATCGATCTAGTGTTGATGATTTAGTAATCATCTATGTCATAACCCGTTCTTATTTTATCCAAAAAAAGTCGATAAGGGAAATCAATAAATTAAATTTAATGAATAAAAAATAATTCTTTATTACAACAATTAACACCACCACACTTTTTCATTAAGATTAACTTAATCCCATCTACCAATACTTTCCAAACCCCAACACAACAACTTCAAAAAAATTTGAAATTACTAGGAGGAGTGTAAAAATTTATAAATATGGATTGAAGCATGAATCATTCCTAAAAAGGTCATTTAGGTTCACTATGGTATAAATAAAGATTGATATTAATATGGTATAAAAAATAAAGTATTTTTATAAGTTTCCTCAATCATTTGAGAGGTTTTTTACATGGTCATATCTTCAACATGTTCAAATTCATGATCTAGGAAGCGGCTTGTCCCAAGATAACTCAATAAATATGATCAAGAAAAAATTAGGAAGTACATGGTCTATAAATCCTCTTTGGAATGGAACATATTATTACAGAAAATCACTAATGAAATATATAAAAATAAAAAATTAATTCACATGAATTTCAATAATTAAAATCACAAAAAAATTATAGTAAAATTTAATTTACATGAATCAACTAATTTTCTCAAGTCATGACCCCTCATTTTATTATCCATTCTTCGCATAAATTTTTCAATTATGCATTTTACTCATTCAATATCATTAACATTGAAATATAAAACATGTATTCATAGTATTCCTAAGAAATTAATCTCTCCTATATAAGTAAAGTAAGTTATTAATACAAGCATCAACATGAAATTTCTATATTAATTATCAGGTAATATTATTCAAAAAAATGCAGGGGGTTTTAAAAGATAAGAATTAAGAGTGATCTCAATTTATAAATGAATATTTTTTCCACCTTTTATAATGTTTGTGGGATTCTTTATTCCATTATGAACCTATAAGATACAATTACTAAATTAATAAAAAGAATAATTTCATTTTTTTTCTCAAAATGAATTGAGGGAGTGGGTGTACTATGTGAATTAATTGCTATGACTAAAATTGAAAGAAATATAAAGAAGGAAAAGGGATAAGTCTTGGTTTGATCATCTACATGAGAAATTAATTTTTACTACCTCTAGGAGTAATTACTAGTTATTATCCACAATATAGTTGTGGTTGGAGTTTCTTGGACTTGAACCACTACTTGGGGATTTTTTTCAGCTTTCACATCTATATTCTTAGTGATGAATGATCCATGGGTATGGTATACTAGATCCATCCACTTCAAAATTATGTATAGCTTTTTTGGTGGGGGTATGATGAAGTATGGATCATCATCCTCCTTGGATGATACTTATGAAATATCATTCTTATTTTCTAGTGATTTCTCAACATGAGACACAAGAATTTATTGATGAAAGGGAAAGTATTCAAGAATATTCAATTGAAAAAAATTAAATATGATTTATTAATAAGAAATTTCCCTTATAAAATATAAGAAACATCTATCATGATTTAATAAATCATGGATACCTTTACTTCCTAGATGGATTTCTCAAATTCATGTATATTAGCGTGTTCCTCAATAGGATCATGTTTAGTTTATTCATCATTCATTACTCCATAAAAAATATTGTGTGAATAAAAATATTAAATATAGTGAGAATTAATATTATATTTGGATTAAACAATGTCAAATTAAATAGTGTTTGAGATAAGATCAAATCCCTTAATTGGATGAATATCATATCTTCTCTAATGGTTAGTTCCTATTGGAGTTGGATGGTGGCTAGTGGAGTTAGATAATTAGGATCCTCAATATTGTCTTCATATTCAACTATATATGTGTTTTCTTCTTAAATGGGTTATAAATTATGAAATGGGGATGTCTCTTAAAGTTTTTAGGTACTAATGAGATCAATTTGTACCTCATACTCATTCCAAAAGTTTTCCAGATGTTATTGATATCCCACACATAGGTCAGTATGCAATTATTCATCATCATGGATAAAATCAATGTCATCATTATCAGCTTAGATACAATCCTTTAAACGGTTACATTGGGTATACATCTATTGATTAAACTCAACATATTTGAGGTCCTTTTGAAAATCAAGACATTCTATTTGAACATATTCTTGTTCTGGTTTGGGTTTCTTAGTGGATACATTTTTGTTCTATGTTATCCAATCCATTGTGCTAGGAAAATATTGTACCATTATTCCAAATTTTGAAGATAATTTTTGATTTTTTTCTAGGTCACATGCTCTTTGAACATTACATGGGATATTTCTCATAATCATTTGTTAGAAAACAGGTATAACACTACTTTTTTATTGGTTGCTTCCTTGTAACATTCTTGGAAAAACTCTGAGAATTTTGTTAACTCTCCTGAAAATCATCTAATCCCTAGTTTTTTTTTTGCAGATCTCTTTAAGATACATGGTGAGGTACACGAATTTTCCCTATATGGTTATTTTTCATAAATATTTCCTAATATCTATAGAAAATAAGGAACTAGTAAATTCTATAGACCATGTTGATTACATTATTGATTCCTACACATGTGAGTTTCTAGTCCAGGAAGAATAATTTTGGCCTTTATAAATTGAGGAATTTTTTTATGGTTATTTGTTAAATAAATTAAAACTATATAATATGTGGAAAAATAAATTGTAGAAAAAGTAATTATTTAGTCTCTTGAAATGGATCTAGTTATTTATGATCCTAGCTCAGCGTTTAGAAGAAAGAAAATTATATTCCTAGTGTATCACAATGGCTGATCGGGTTCATCTCACTTTAATAGCTTCTCAGTTTGTTTACTAAATTAATCTAAATCACCTAAACTAATTAATTTAAATTTAATTTTATTATTTTATTAAAATAATATTTTGGGTCTTGATTAATTTATAAATCAGTGAAAGAACATGATTTATGAATATTTAAAATTAAACTAACATGAAATGCTAAAAAGTATCGGATTATGAATAAAGCACACGGTCTTGAGTTTGGTTTTGATAGAACTATGCACCAATAGATAGAGACTAGATTTAAATGATCGAATAACCTTTGGAAGATGTGTCTAAGACCTCACAACACCATAGATACCACACAAAATGTAAATATCCATGGACATTCTCTATTCCTTGAAATATTGGATCCATTAATTTCATAGATGTTTTATTTCATTTAGTTTATTTGATAAAAATCATACCCCACTCTATATAGACTTATTTATAGATTGGAAAATTTAATCTAACTAGTGTTTTTGTCTAGATCACAAAAAAACCCATTTTCCCATCAGGTTTTTTGGAATTTGTTCTTTTGAAATTCAAAGATTCAATATTCATATTTATATTCTATGTGCTAACCATGAAATAAAATAGGATTTCATTAAACAAACTCATCATTTTGGTAAGTCTGTTTTTGAAGGAAAAAAATACCATCATCATCAAACAAAAGAGAATAATTTTAATGGATCTTAGATATTATAGAGTGAATTTTAGTATACTTGACTAAATGAAGAATCTATAAAACATTCATTAAAAAAATTAGTTCTCTGAAAATGAATGTATAAATTCAAAAAAACAATTATGTATGCTTAACTATTTCAAAACTATTTAAGTACATGTTTTCGATTTCAAATACTTTAGAATGAGTACATTTCCGAGAATCTAGTAAATCATTATTTATTTTTGAATAATATATATCATATTAGTTTTTTATATCTTATTAAAAGTGGTTGATGAAAAAAATCAGGATTAAGTTATTTGATTAAAAATTAAAAACCTAATGAAGGTGAAAATTAAATAATAATAACATATATGTATATGTTATAAGCTATGAAGGATGAATAATGAGCCGAGACTCAATCCAAATGTCTCACAATTAAACATGAGCTAAAAAAGATCAAAGATATATCATTTATCACTGAATATCTCAGTTAAAGATGTTCTCACACCAATGGGAATAAAGGATTATAAGAGAAAGGTACATATTTAATAAAAATATTAAAAATATAAATGTTTCATTTAATACATTATATATAAAAATCCAAAACTAATGTCTTGTTGGTAAATAAAAAAAGAGTGGAATCTGAAATATCATAAGAGGTGAATAATTTTCGATGAAATCTAAAATATCTTAAAAAAAGGGATATTTGACCTGAAATAATATTGAATAAAATATTTGGAAAAATAAAAAACTAACATAGATGGAAAAAGTTTTAATATTTTTAAAAGTGTTGTGGTATGAATTTTCATAAATCATATTCCTGTTAGTTTAACATGTCCTTACTATGAAAAAGACAATAATCATTTGGTACATTCAATGGGGTTCACTTGGTAATGCAGAAAAGACATGTTTACTGTGATGAGAATGTGAATATGATTCAAAAAGGGTCCCCATGTATTAATATCCAAAAACTGTCCTTGTAGATTGGTCATATTAATTTCATTAGGCTAAAAAATAGTGGAGTATAATGAATGTTTAAGAAAAAGCGATATAGATTATGTTTCATCAATATAATTCGCAATGAAGACCCACCAAATACTTTCTTTCCACTAATATTGATTAAAATATATCATTTCATTTTATATATTCTTTCCTGAATAAATAAATATTGATTAATTGAGTACACTATGGAGATTATATATTGGTGAGGGAGCCTTTATAGGTTAGGGCTTTCAGTTTTTTTTAAAAATATTCTTCGTCAAATTTTTATGTGTTTTACTTTGTTTTTTTTTTGTTCAATTTTTATACATGTGAGCTCAAATGATTAACATTACAATTTTCTAAACCCATTTCAATGAGTTACCCAATTTATCCCATAAAATAACCATTAAATGATTGCAAGAAATGAATTATTTTAATGTTCAAAACATTTTTAATTTTATGAACAAGTATTTAATTTTTAATCTCTTATAAAATATTAGTATCATATTCATTGAAATGAATTTACCTTGAGGATTTTAAATTTTTAGGATATAATCATTAAATTCACCACACTTCTTGATAGAACTTGACAATTATTTCTTTAGAGTAAATATTATTTATTCCTTTCAAAACATAATGGTTTTTGATATATGTGATTTAAATGATTGGGGAATTTATTTTGGTATAGAGCTCCCTTATAAAGAGAATAAATTTT
This sequence comes from Viscum album, assembly GCA_963277665.1. Taxonomy (NCBI): domain Eukaryota; kingdom Viridiplantae; phylum Streptophyta; class Magnoliopsida; order Santalales; family Viscaceae; genus Viscum; species Viscum album. The sequence continues at coordinate 444,261,818 of OY728157.1, read as the reverse complement.
ATTATATCTTTCCTTGTACGTTTAATCCTTATATCTATTAGAATCCATGAACTACAAATTAGGTAAAAAATATTACAAACTAATTTTCCCTATCCATCATAATCTTTAATTGAATTTTTATAATCTAGTTGAATGTTTGTGTGGGGGGAGATGTATTCTATTTTAATAAATTTTTATATATAATTTAAGGGGAAAATAAATTGGGGAAGAGATGTGTTTACTAAAGAAAGAATTATTCTATAAAATTATATTTGTTTCACAAGTTTTTTAGAAATTGATATTGTGAATATAATGAGGTTTTAAAAAATCCTGAAACATTGGGAAGTTATTTCTGTTACAATTTTAAATAATTTGAAAATCAATGGAATTTAGGTGAAACAAATTTTGATAATTTTTTGTAGCTTATTTTCTATAATTGGAAGTGAGGAAGATAACATACTCAAGTGAAAATTAGAATCATGAAAGTTTCCTTCAAAAAAGAAATCCCCGCCTCATTCAGCTTTAGAATTTTGGACATCTATATCCTAAAAATTTAAAGCCATAAAAATTTAAAGCCATAAAAATGACCAGCAATTTACATATGATAATTATAATTTTTTTCTCTCAAATTTGGTGGATATATAGTAATCTATAATGCCTATGGTGACACTTTCATATGTTTGGATGTGAAAAGCCTCATTGAAATTTTAAATCTGTGAGACGAGATAAAATTTAAGAGAGGAAGGTGTGTTATGTGAATGAGAGGATAAAAAATATAGAAAAATAGATAATGATGAGAAAGGAGAAATTGAAATAATATTTCTTTATGAGTTGTTGTACATTTTTTTATAATAAATTTGATCACGGGAGTATGTGATTTTAATTTTATTTTAATTTATTTTAATGTATACTCATCTAGGAGACTATGTGCAATGTGTGGGGGAATTGATAGAGATAATTTTATAAATGGTTTTTATATAGATTTAAATAATTATATCAGTTACAATTTAAAAATTTAAGCTAATATTCTGTTATTTTGGATTTATGATGTGTTTTGAAAATTTCTTAATTATAGAATTTTAACGAAATTTTATCACCTTGTTATTTTGAATAAAAAATTTAAAATATTGATCAAATTTGATTTATTATTTTTTTCACATTATTTAATTTTTTTTAGATTTATCTTTATCTTCATGAAATAGAGCTAAGTTGAAATTCCACATTCCTAAATAATCAATCATGTTGATGAATAATTATGGAGGACATAATGGACCTGAACTCAGTATATAAGGAATAACTCACACTAAAGACATCCAAATGAGGTCATTATATCTATAATTAAAAGTGGACTCGAATCTACATGAAAAAATAATTTTTTATGGAGATATTCATTCATTAGTGAATACATTGAATGTGCCAAAGTGAAATAATATTTTAGGAATCTTTGGCAGAAAAAACTGTGACTAACTAAATATTGCATATATTCTTTTCAATGAGTCTAAGGAAATTAAAAAATATAGGGTTGAAAAAATATTAAATTCCTCATGACATAAAATAAGGATGATTAGATAGTTTCATCCATATAATGGGAAGAATAGGATCCTACATTTGGAGGAAATATTCTGAAGGATAAAATTTATACTTTTCTTTTTTCACACTTTTTTCTTCTCAGTTTTGTAATACCTTTTTCATCTCCATTCTTATCAATTAATCGATATATTGAAGGGTAAAAATATGAGTTATTGGGGTAGAGGATGTTTCTATTTTATAATTCATTATTTCTTATTCTTTATTTGATAAAATTTATTTTGATCTTATATAACGATTATTTCAATTTAAAATAGTGTTATTTATTATCAAGTGCTATCATTTTTTATTTTGATTCTATAGTTTATTCTTCACTGGTCATTAATCATTATCTCCCTCTCCTAAGATCTTGTTTATATATGATGGAATGAATGAATGATTACTAGTTAATAAAATTATTAACATCAATTCATGTGGGAGGGGTAGTTGATATTCTTGATTGTTTTATATAAATAAGACTCGATCCGGTGTTGATTAAGTAAATTGATGATACTTATTGCAACTCTTTTACACAAGGAAGGAAAATAGACCAAACAAAGATCGTGTAAGGATTAGTCTATCCATACCCATTTTTCCATGGGTTGGAATAGAAGTGACTATGGAATAGTAATTTAATCATCTTTGAAATTTATTTATTCCCAAGCCGTACTAACAAAAATGGTTTATTAAAGAATAAGTATGTGGTCGATAAAAAATAGACAAGGGAATGAATTGATGGAAAATCTTAACCAATGTTTAGTTCACTCCAAAGTAAGATTAAATTTATAAAAATATTTCATTAATTTAAATATATGTTATAAAATAGATAAATAGTAGAGATGGGAACTAGTTACTAGTGATGGTTTTTCTAAATAAATCACTTAAATATAACTTGAAAAATAATTACATAAAATGGCTGCAGAACCAAAAAAATTATCGATGGAATAAATAGAAATTCTATATCAAACTACCCTAGAATCACAACTCATCATGGTCATATAGATCAAATTAGCTAATGTTCATTATATTCATAATTTCTTAAGAAAAAGAGTTATTCCATATTAGGGTCATGAATAAATCATCTTAATAATTTTTTACATATTAATTATGGAAAGTATATGGTCAATGGATTAATGTTGAATAAAATATATGTGTAGGAACAACATTATTCTAATGAAAAAAACAATCTTATGACTTATATTAAATCAAACAATGATAGTACACACCTCCTTTAATAGATTCTTCTATCCTCTATAGGTTTTATCCAACCATTAATAGTTGATCACCTCTAAATATTAATCCCAGAACAATAGTATAATTATTTCAAAAAAGAAAGGGAATGAAGAAAATAAATAGAATGGTATGAAAATAAAAATAATTCTATGGTACAAAATGAAAATAAAATTAAAAAATGAAAAATATCTGGGAAGAATAGTAGATCGGAACACTACGACGTCCTCTTGATAGTTAATCCTCTCAGCATCTATAATATAATTCTCTTTATCCAATCCATAAACCCTTATTTTATAACCTATAAGTTGTAATAGGGTCTTCCCTGGATGAATATGGAATTAAATAACCATTCCGATCATATTCAAAAGGTTTTATTTCGAAGTTACATAAAAATCAACATTTTTGTTATGCGTAATACCTTTATACAACATGTAAATATTACACCACATGTATAAAATTAATGAACTATGGATTTTGGGATCATATTCACATGTGTTATGGAACGTAATGATAACAAACAATGTAAAGTCACCTTCCATCACCAAAAGATCCACTTTTTGATGGTTCTTTAGTTTTTTATATTTTGGAACCTCCCATGATCATACCACATAATAGAAAATATTCATTTAATGGATGTATCATTTTCATTAATATTCAATGTCAACTTATTCAAATTTATAGCATCATTTCATGCCAATTTGTTACATGGTGTTAAGTTATATTAACTTCTCAAAATGTTACGTCTTCATTCATAATTCAATAAATTTGTATCCTCTATAAGAAAACACAGTACATCAAAATCATCCATGAAACACAACAAAATAATTTAATATTCAATTATTTATCATAAAAAACCATCAATATATATATATATACAAGAGTTATATAATACACCCACATTAAAATCATTGATCATCCTAAAAAAACCCAACATCAAAACACAAGGGAACTGTAAATAAACAAGAGAATATTAAATTTATCATCCTCATAAAAAATATATAAGTACATATTGTAAAATCACATCATATAAACAATAACTAATCAATAAATATTGCTTAATTTATAACAGTTATTTCATGAAATATTCCACTTTTCACTCCCAGATTTCAATATTTTATCAACACCCATTAAATTTATGAATTACCACACCATTAATTTTCCCAAGAATCAGTCATGGAAATGAGTTAATAGAGTTTTGATAATTCCAAAAGTAAATTCTCTTAAACATAGTCTTGCATTAATATTTTTTCCACCTTATTCAATAAATATAAAAATTAATCATGTGGGATTTTGAATTGGGTTAAAATGAATCTGAGGAGGGTTGGTAAGTATTAATTTTCTAAATAATGTTATTCATAATGGGGAGGATAAAATAAAAATTATAATACATGATATTCAAAATACAAGCTTAATGAAATGACCCACAACCAAATAATTTAATCTCACACACCGCAAAAATATCAATTTGAAGGCCCAATGACAGTATAACAATAATGATAAATATACATATCTTGTAGTTATCTTTTTCCAAAATTCATGATTTGGAATAAACTTCACATTCACCAATTTACCATATATAATAAAAATCCTCAATCTTGTAATATTGATTTTTTATTCCACCAATTCACAACCATTTATTTTTCTCTTGTCTTTACTATTTTTATTTATTTTTATTATCATAGTGTTTGGTATTTTTAGGACAGCAGATAGTTTTCATCCTTATTATACCATGCCACCATATGTGTTAATTAGATTTTAGAATAATTGAATCCTTTGTAAACATAACTTGGTGATTTCTACAGGAGCATCAGTATTTTCATCTTCCTGGATAATGATTCTAGTCATGCCACAATCCTGACATTGTTTTTGATTTCTTGAATTTATTTCCCACACATCCCTTATTCTTTCAAATGGAAACTATTTCTCTCTATTCCATCTAACAAGTTTATTCTTTCTTTGAGGGAGTTCATCAATAATGATCCTCCATCTGCATCGTCAATAATTGAACAGTTTCCCTAAGAAACCGTTATAGAGCATTTATATTAGTAGAAATATACCATGGTGGGTGGATTTTGGAATCATAAAATTATATCGTTCTTAGGAATAATATACCGATTCATCTTGAAATTGAAATAACATTATAGATATTACACATATTTCCATAAATTAGATGGTCAAATGAAGTGGGTGAGGAAGTCCCTAGCCATCAAATCCCATGTAGTACTGGAATATGCATGAAATCTTTGGATATAATCACATTCTCTCTCACAGAATGAGAATCAAAAAAAATAATGTCTTATAACATCACATAAAACAATATTGAATGGGAATTTATTGAAAATGTCATGGAATTTACCAAGATGTGTTATTAGATATTCATGTGGTAGTATCGTAGAATATGTACTGTTTGATATCATAGAAGTTATTGTAGGATTGATGTTGAGGTGGTTTTTAGAAAAGGGGTAATTGAATGCTTTCAGACAATGTTCAAACATCCAATATGGTATTTCAACTAAGCATCATACAACCCCCTATGGAAGAAAACTACTTCGAGTTCAGGATTGAAATAATGTAAATGACCTCAAAAAACATTATATTTCCTATAATGCTGCATGATGATCTAAACACACATCTAGTAAACATTATTGATCTCTATGATGCATTATAAATCTATAATGTTTCTATAAATGTGATAAGACTCCATATTTTCATAATTTCATTATGTGATTTTCCTTGAGATTGGTTCGAAATCATGCATGCACATTTCATTTCTACATGGGATGATCTATCCATGAACTTTTCACCGGCTTCTTTACACCATCATTCTCAATGGACATATGGGAAATTATTTTAAATTTTTTCAGTTTGAATATGAATCTCTTTATTCTTCCATAGAAACATATAAATATATGAATCAATATTTAACCCATCATAATATAAAGAAATGAAATGTAATTAAAAAATTATATAAGTGTTTTTTAATGGGAAACATGAAAATTATTTATGATTAATTTGGTGGATCATAAATTAATAAGTCACCATATGTGAGGTATAACTTTTTAGATGAAATAGAGAATCATAGTTTACTCGGGAAAGGAAAGGGGAGACAAAAAAATTGTAGTTAACAGAATAAACAAACTACATGATGGTGGAAGAGATAGAATAATTAACCAAGAAGATGGAAATCATGCTTGGTCATTAGAAAAAACCCCAAGGTACAATTATTGAAGATAAAAATTATTCATATTACAATCGTTATAATTAAATTGTAGGTTTTTTGTCTCAACAACAACAGGGACAAGGATATCAAAAAAAGGAAATAGGGGTACAAACAATAAGTTCCCCAAGGGGACACACATAAGACCAAAGTCCATTATTTGGGAGAGACATTGTCTACACTCATGAAAACAATCAGGTATGTACTCACAAGAATAAATAAAATAATAATCAAACCAAAATTACATTTTGAATAATCTATAACATGATTTTGGAAAATTGATAATTAGCTCAGATAGAGGCCAAGAAGAGAACATCTTTGATTCCATTAATTATGACCACCAAAATATATAATGGTTTTACATCATAGAGGTTGCAAGAAAACCCATAGAAGTGTTATATAATTTAAAGGAACAAATGAATAAAAAATAGTGAATGTAAGTTAAAAAAGGGATAATATCATATAATATGTAGCTAAAGAAAATAAGAACATCAATAGTATAGACTGAGACCACCTTTTCTAGAATGAAGGGCACAAGTGATGATCAATGTGAAAAGAATTATATTTTTTGAATGCATTAAAAAAACATATTAATATTCCATTTTCATATTCTCTATAGAACTCTCCTACCTATGAAAAAGTAAAAGAAGAGCTACTAGCCAACAAGAAAAAGTTGGAGAAAATTGGCTCCATTCCACTCACATGAGAATTATTGTAGGTTGTATCAAAGAACATTATTTATAATAATTATGATGTATATAAATTTTATATTTCTATAAATATTTGAGTTAAAAATGTATATAATATTTTTTTATCTTCAGTTTGAGTGTCAGTATAATTTCATTCATGGCATTAAAGTGTTTTGGGATTAGAACTCTTAAAGCCCCCAACAATTTTAGACCAATTTTATGACACAATAGTAAAGTACCCCTGGGGAATTATCAAGCATATCCAGATCAAAATTGATAAATTCTACTTCTCCTTAGATTATTTAATGTTTTATATGGACATGAAATGAAATATACTCATCATTGGGAAACTATTTCTAGTCATGCGGTTTGAGTAGATAACATCTAGAGAGGATAACATGGTATCATAGTTAGATATGATCAATTAAGTGTCAAAATACACTATGAAATGAATAACTATGATGCGTGAGAGGAAAATGTGTTTGGAGAAGGTAATAATCCTAATTTTGTGTGTTTTGTGGAAATTAAATATATACAAGATCTAGATTAATTTTTTTATGAGGATGTTCAAATAAAGAATGAAGATAATATTAAGACCACGACCATCCACACCAGAGGAGTGGTTTACTCCACTACATTTGATAATGGAAAATGTTTATGGGTGGTACATAAACATTCACTAAGTTCATTGGGATTAAGGAAGAAATTGTGGATCTACCCAATGTAGTTTAAGTGAGTACTCCCACTATGAAGAATTTAAATATTTAGAGAGGAAGAATATGTATCAACCTACATGGGAAGGACACAAATTTGAAAATTTATAGACCCATACCATGTAAAATAATTTCAATCATCTATCACATGAGATGTAGAAAAAAGGGGAATGTTTGATCCAGCGATAGTAAACTAAAGAACTTCCAGGAGGAAACCTGAGATTTTCTATACCTTTCATTTTTTATTGGGATTTTAATCACAGTGGTTCTGGTATAAAATATTTTAATAATAATATATAATGAAATGTTATTTCACTTTTCCATGGTTAAATTGAACCGTCGTAAAGAGATAATCTGCAAGGAAGAAGTATGAAATAGAAAAGAGTCCATAGTAAAATTACACGTCATGAGAGAAGAACACATCATGAGTCGGAGCGAGAAAAACATGTCAATATGACCTAAAATTATTATTCCAAAGGAAAGTAATAATTTCAATTATTAATTTTTCTATTGTATTCCATACAATAGAAAAGTTTTATGTATTTAACTATCATTTTCATGCCTGGAGTTGATTCATTATTTAGTAAACCGAACTATAAGATATAATCTACCTAGTTCAATTACCTTAAAACTAATATAATTTTATTATCAATAAATTTTAATGGTAATAATAGGTAAAATAATTTTTATATATGGGCATGTGGATTAGAATTTGAAAAATTCATGATTTTATGATATTCTTAGAAATTGTAAATGAAATGTTTTTTTAAACTTGTACAGCCTTTAGTTTTCGATATTTTTGTTAATTTTTTCAACAATTCATTCCCATTTTCATGAGTAGTTGTCCCAATAATATTTATCATTCCTATGATATACTATAAAATAATATTTTATTTTATTTCTATAGTACATTTCTTGGAAAAATTCAAATTATTTCTTTAACATATCATTATTTCAATAAAATAAGGACCCATTGGGAAATCTCAACAATCTATCCCCTTTAGTCCCATATTATTCTAATCATTAATAAATAAACACCTTGGTAGCTCTCATTCTCAATACCCCCATGGTCACCATAACAACAATAAACTATAATGACCACCTCTAATATCTCACAGTCAATGCCCTAGGGTCTAACATTCATTTAATAATTACTCTCTAGGTAGCTAACATGGTTTAACCCCTCTGGTATATGACCACATAAAATCTCTCACCATCAATAACTCTGGGTCAACAAAACAATAATTAAAACATAAATAACTCTACCTTGGGAAGATCTCCTAGTCATTTCCCATTGGTCAAACATTTACCGTGTGAAACACACACTTCTCATTTAATCAGTATCTCCATCCCAACAACACAATTCTTCGAAAAAAATGTAACTCAGACATGAATTCTAGACGAACCAAACATAATCAAATAAAACAGTGAAAATTCACCCATAATCAATGTATAAAACCTTATAAATAAGAAATAACCCATTTTCAGTCAAACAAACCATAGAATGTATTAATTAGTGTTAAATTTAAAACACACTATACCCCAATCTAGGGTATTTGGAACTTTAAGCATATATATTCCAAATACAATCAAAGAAACGAAAAAAAACACCTATCTTGATGTCATACGATCAACACTCTTGAACTTCAACCCTTGTATTGTCCTAGATTGACATAGATCTAAAAAATGGTAAAACAAATCATCCATGAAATACCAACATTGGAGGACTAATCAGGGATAAAGTCTCTTGGGAAATAGGGAACTCACCAGTGGGAATCCAACGCACCCAACAGCATCTCAATTAGAGATCAGATTGAGAACTGGGAAGATATCTATGTTTTTTGGACATATGTCACTCTCTGGTAAAAACTGAGGGGAGAAAAAGTGTGTTATGGAGATGAGACATGACCCCACTCTGATTCATCAAATAAAAACAAAAATTAATGAGATTTTCATTTAATTTACATTGTACTAGCCTCAATCATCCCCTACTTTAGGTGGTCTTCCAGGTCACCTACATGGCCTTGTAATCGGCCTCTACATGGGAAATACACGGCTATACATGGGAAGCATGTAAATGGCATGTACATAGAAATTTTCCATTACTTAATTTTTCATCAAAAACACCTGAAATCATGATCCATACCTAAAATGTTGATCCGGGTTCTTACAAACTCCCCCCCCCAAAATAAATTCATCCTTGAATTTCCGTTCCATGGGTAGTGAATTTGAAGCTTTAAAAAACCCTGGAAATTGTGATCGTACATCGACCTCCCTATCACATGTATCATCTTTTACTCGCCCATGCAGCCATATCACCCATACCATAGGAACAAACTGGACACTGAGATCCGTTCATGTTGCGATCTACAATCTAAGTAGGGTGATCCTCAAAGGATGCATCCACCTCCTACTCGACCTACTCTGGATGAAAAACATGAGATATGTATGATGATGTAGCAGAGAAACATGAAAGAAATCATGAATATCCGTGTACCTCTGAGGTTACTGCAATTGATAGGCAACTAGCACAACTCTCTCCAAAACAGAAAATAGCCTGATGTATCGTGTTGAAGACTTCCCCTTGTATCCTAATACTCCTATGTCTCAACCTCAGTGTGTCACGTATGAAAACCTGATATCTGAACTCAGACTCCAGAGATCGACTCTGTTGATTAGCATAAGATTTATGACGATACTGTGCATTATCCATCCTATTCTGAATCAACTCTACCTACTTAGGCGTCTCCTAGATAAGACAATTTCCTAGAATACTTTCCTATCCTTCCTCCAGCAAACAAAGTGGTGATCGGCAGGGGCTACATAAAATTCCTCAAAATGTTTCATCTAAATCATTTCATGAACATTGTTATGGTTGTAAAACTCCACTAGGGGTATGTTTCTCTCCGAAGAGCCCCCAAAATCCAGGACACATCTATGAAGCATGTCCTCCAAAACCTTAATTGTGCGCTTTTTGTGGCCATCTGTCTTGGGATTGTACGATGTACTTAGAAGTACCTATATATCCAATGCCCTCAGTAGTCCCTTCTATACACAATATGTAAAATGAGTTTCCCATTTTGAAATGAGATAGTGAATAAATCCCTGAAAACATACAATATTCCGGATATACAACCATCCAAGATCACCAACAGTGAAGGTTTACTTAATCGGTAAGAATTTTGAAACCATTATTAGTCTCTCAACAACAATACAAACTACATCATTCCCTTGAGGTGACCTCAGTAAATCCATCATTAAATCTAACATGGCATCATTCCACTTCAACTTGGGAATGGGTATCTACTGTAAATTCCCCTCCAGTCGATGATGCTCCACCTTCACCTACTAATAGTTGGAACATCTCTTGACAAAACCAGCTACATACCTTTTCATACCTATCCACCAAAACTAATGGGGTTGGTTTCAAAACATCATAGTGACACCATGATGAACATCAAAAAATTTAGGAATGAAAATATCACATCCACTCTTCATGTATGTATGAAGACACCTATACGTGTCCAAAAAAACACAGAACCTCATCCTCTCCTACAGTCAACCAAGGTGTGGGGTCCTCTCTTGACACACTCTCCCTTAGGACTTGGTCTTTGGAATATGATAGCAGACTTATTCTTACTCATTATAGACGATTAGATGTAATAGCTATTGAAGAATGGAATGTATTCCCCTGTCTATTGTGCACTTCCAAATGAATCTCAGAGAATAGATCCATAAGCTTCCACTTATTACTAGCCTTTTTAACTACCTTAATTTGAGTCCTCCTTCTCAAAAAATCAGCCACTTCATTGCCAATCCTAGGCATATATGTAAGATCAAATTCAAAACACTGAAGTTACCCAACCAACATTAGATCTCTCAAATTCATATCATTCCATGTGACAATATACTTGAGAGTTTTTTGGTCAGTGTAGAGCACAAAATGCTCCCCCAAAAGATAATGTCTCCAACAAAATATGGCATTCACAACTGCAGCCAACTCGAGATCGTGAATTCAGTAATTCCTCCCATGTGTCCTCAACTACAAAGACCCATACGAAATTACTTCTTCCCTTATACCTATACACACCTCCAAGCTCGATACCTGATGTTTCGCACTACTTGGAGTAACTCTTTCCATGCTATGGAAAAAAAATATCAATGCTGAATTCAATTGCCATCTCATCTCCTGAGAGGATGAATCACATGAATATGTCTATAGGTAATTTGTATCCTTCTAAGTCAGGCCCATCAATGGAACTACTAGGAGTGAAAACTCTTGAATAAATCCCCTATAGTAACCATTCATCCCCTGAAGACACTATACCTAATAATTTTCTTCTTCTACTCCATGGAAAAAACCACTCTCACTTTCTTTGGGTATACTGATACTCCTTTGTCTTAGATGACATGACCCAAGAAGTGAATATGTTCCATCCAAAAGTGGAATTTTGAGAGATTAGCATATAAAGGATACTCTCTTAGTGTACTCAATATGATTTCAATATGGGTTTCCTGGTCATGTTGAGTATAGGAGAACACCAAGATATCACCAACTATGTCTACTACAAAATAATCCAAGTCAGGATCGAATACTTGGTTAATCAGTTCCATGAAATCTGTCAACGTGTTCATGAGACTGAACAACATAACCAAAGACCCGTATAGACCATACCTACTCCAAAAGGCTATATGAGGTATATCTGATTGGATAACGCGCAACTGATGATAACCAGATTTCATGTAAATCATTGAGAACACCGGGGATCCTCAAATATGATCAAAGAGATCATCAATACTTAGTAAGGGATATCAGTTCTTGACCATTAACTAGTTCATAATCCTATAATCCACAATAAGTTTGAGGGTATTGTCCGCCTTCTTTGCAAAAAGGATAGGCGATCCCCAAGGTGATGTAATGGGTCAGATGAACCCCTTTCCCTAAAAATTCTCTAACTTCTTCATGAGCTCTTCTAACTCTAGTGTATCCTTCATATAAGGGAAAATGGACACCTATGATCCTCATGGAACAAGCTCAGTAGATAAATGTCCCTCTTTCTATGGAGGTAAACCCGAAAAGTCGCCTAGAAAGAAATCTCTAAAATGATCTAACACTATAGTAAATTACATCTGAGAAGTCAAATGTCCATATGGATATAAACTAGAAATATAAGCTATAATTCTTCCTATCACAATATGATCATGTCTATCTCAGCTCGTCTAGACATCACATTCTCCATTTTGTAGAAAATACCTTCCCTTTAGGGACGTGAAACATACCCAATGATGATAACAGTCAACAAATTCATGAAAGGTGACCAACCAGTCCACTCTGAGAATGAAATTGAAGCATGTCATCTATAAGATATGGAGAGCCCACAATATGTGAAACCCACCAACCTCAATAGGGATTTCCTTGCACTGATATACAATAGTTTTTCTAATCCACAACAGAGTGTCTAGCATCATAACATCCTCAGAAGTAATGATAAAAATCACAAGGCTCTCCACAATGTCAAAAATATAAAACTATAGGAAACCCCTGTATCAAAAAGAGTAAAAGAAAAAACTAAGGAAATTATAATCGTACCTATAACATTAGATGGAATGAGATCTTACTCCAGTTAGGTCTACACCATCACAAATGTATGACCTATATTGTAACCATGTAACCCTACATAACTACCATGAGCTAATCTATCCTGGTGTCGCTGAAAATTCATAGCCTGAATACTGTGGAAACAAACACCTCCTTGGCCTAAACAGCAGGAAAAACTAGAGTTACTTAACTGATGAGACACTGGTGGACCTGCTTCAGAATGTGGAAGAATAATAGAACCCCTATCACCCGCTGTTGGTGAGGAAGTTAGGAAAAAATGATGAAGACGTCCCATTTTTTCACAACATCCCCACATGACTGGGTCATTTGGGTTATGTGGTTTCATACGCCCACTCATCTCGCACTAGTAGAAAACCATCTGGCTATATGAATAAACATTGTGTGAAAGCTACCTGCAACAATTCCTACTATCTATCAAAGGTGTACCATCCATAGATGTCGAACCGTCCTAGATCACAACTCCCAACTCTCTCTGATTGTGTTCATTAATCAGATTCTGGTTCACCATAGCCGCCATCAATGTTATCCTGAAAACATTTACCAGCGATCATATGACATACCATAAATCATCCTCAAATCGCCTCGCCAAAAATAGTTTGTCACCTCCCAGAATATGTGAGAAGTTATAGAGCTCTGTGAAAAGAGATGAGTAATCTATCATTGAAAGAGAGCCTTCCTCCAAATGAATGAACTCTCGAACTCAATTGGCACTCAATGTCTTGGGGATGAAGTATTCATAGAAGGTCCTCTGAATCTCTTCACATTCAATATAACAATGATGCCTCATCTGTGAGATAACATACCACCATCTCATGGCGTAATAACGTAGCATGTACATCGAAAGCTTCAACCTCGTCTCACGAGGTGTCTCCAGATGCACAAAAATATCAAGAATGGATTTCAACCAGGACTCTATAGATTTTTTTCCTCAATCCCCTAAAAAATTGCGATGTTGTTATTACTGGAACACCCTCGTCAACTAAAATATATTCTGGGCAAGATGTGGTGCTCCCTAAAAAGTTAGTAAGATCCTAAAAAATCTATAACAGAACTATGAAACAGCACCTGTTTCTGATATAACAGATTGTGCAAAGATGGGAATAATGAGAGGGTCTACTAGTAGTCCCTGGTATACCATCTCTAGTGTCTGATCATTGCCATGTACCTAGCATAAAATAGAAATACGTAATGGTGGCATGTCTCTATAAGTTCAAGCGCAGACCTCAATACATTATTATCAAAGATAGCAACATATGAGTGAAAGAACGAACAAGGGAAGGAAAATATTCAATGTTTACAAAACTGTGTTACATAGTGTGTATAACTACCACACAGTGTGTTTTATTTTAATCATTAATATGGATGTGTTCCTCTACCAACCTAGTCATGTTACACCCCATTAACACAGAGAGATCATCCTAAGACATGGAATCTAATTGAATTTTCACTTCTACCAGGTCCTTCTACATAGCTAGAACTACATGGTTCTCTCCTGGGTAACACTAAAAAACTTTTCCACCATAGACACAGTGTGTACTACTTAATTTCTAACTTCCCATGTAATTACTCACAAGGTCATACACGTAGTCTTTATGGTATGGTGTGTACTCCCAGTAAAAAATGTGTTCTACCAAATGTATATCAACCCTATGTCTCTGCTCATAAAGTTGGTCACACAGTTAAATACTACACAGTGTGTACATATGGTACACGACATGTATTTGATAAAATATGTTTCTTCCAAAATAGTAGAACACATGGCATGTTTTCATAACATCACACGTCATGTCGTCTGGGTTTCTAGAGAATAGGCCTCTTAAACTCCTTTGGAACCCTTAAAAACTAAAAAATTTGTCTAAGGCATTACAAATTCAGACCCTTGAGAGCCCATAATCCCCATGAATCAAAGTTTGTCATTCTTATTCATTCCATACCACAACATAATTCAATTAATGTTCAAACATGATCCACCAAATTCTAATCCAAGAAGGCCCATAACACCTCAGGGACCAATGATTGGAATCCATCCAAATGACACATTACATATATCAATACAATATCAAAAATAGAAGGTATTATATAATGGAATCTATCACAAAAACATGGATATTTATCACATTATCTATAACAATATCATGCAATCAGTAATGCACCCTAGATTCAATGGAAAAAATGCATGACATGTGATCTATATCATGTTTCTATATGATGCATGAGATGGAATACCCACATATCATCAAGTTGAAACTGAAATATAACCACAATGATATCAATTATAATATCACAAAATAATTTCAACACCCAACGGTGATATCAGATCAACTGTAACAATTGAAAAACAAAAAAATTGAAATATTCAAAGTAAATTGGATTTTCAATATACAAAAGTTAGGTACTCCCAAGTATAGCTTATTAACAACTACATGTTCCTTCATATCCCTATCTATTGGGTCTATATATTTAGAGAATTTTTAAAATAACCTCGTTTGATTCCAATTTGTAACGTCCTGGATCTGGGTTCCCCCAAAAGGTGCCCCAAACGTGGGTTGTCACATAACCTCAAGATCATTTCCACAAAAGTTAGAGGATGCCGACTAGAAGAAAGGTATAAGATAAGACATTGGGGAATCTATGACCTCATTGGTAGAGTATACACAGCGGAATCTAAATATAAAACAAAAGCTGAAGCATTAATACCAAACAAGAAAAGTAAACAATAGAAGACTAATAGTAATACAACAACAGAATCATATTTAAATGAGGCATGTAACATGTGTCTAAGAAATAATCCAAACAAGTCACAATGATAGAAATACAATAATGAAACCAATGAATAGAAAAGCAGTAAACTCCAATAGCATTGAAAGCCTCAGCTTGGTCCCATACTCTCTGGCTCCAACATCAATCAAGTACCTAATTAATAAGTTTGCTTTCCCTTATCTATACAAGAAACAATATTATCTATTTGGGTCAAAAAGCAATACCCAAATAGCGTGTGAGATGAATCCTTGTAGGAAACCCTAAAAAGATCTATTTTTAACTCTCAAGTAATGTATATATATATATATAATAAGAAATATGAAAAATAAATCAATAAACTATTAATTACTCAAAAGTAAAAAATCATACAGTTTACCATTTCAATTATTTACATTTATTAATTATTAAATCCATTGAATAATGTATCGTTGAGATCTAGAATAAGATATATATCCACTTGTATAATAATAACAAACAAAAGTACCAAAAGACCACCTAAAAGTCATGTAAGACTGAGTCCAGGATTGTGCTTTTACATGGCAGGCTCATCAAAATCATTTAATCATTCATAAGTAACCCTCTAGGAAATTTCTCACAATCTAACACCTCTTGTTTAACATATCATAAATTCAATAGAATAATAACCCTCTGGGAAATCCCATATAGTCTAACACCTTTGGTCCCACATAGCACTAATCATTTACAAACGACCACCTGGGTAGCTCTCATGGTCAATACCCCACTAGTTTTCATAGCATCAACAAAATATAATGACTACCCGGTAGCTCTCACAGTCACTGACCTATGGCCGAACAATCATTTAATAATAACCCTCTAGGTATCTCTGACGGTCTAATTTTTAGTACCAAAAGGGGCGTACATACCCTGAGAGGGGGGTGAATCTGGGTATGAATATTCCTTTTCTGAATTCTTATTTCCCCACTAGATCTTAACCTCTTTATCATAAGGATCACCTTTTTTCACATGGGTTTTTATTATGATCCTATATTTTCTTCATTATATGATGATGATTCTTTGTATGCAATCCATGGAAGAAAGTAGGGAGAAACATAGACTTTTACGTGGTTCACAATCACTAGGCTACATCCATGGAGAATACAATGTTGATGTGCCGCTATACCAAATTCACTAAAGCTCACTTCCAATAATGTTTGGGTTATAAAAATTCTATGATCAGGAACACTGCCTTTACAATGCTCAGGGTCAGCTCCTTACTTTCCCAAGGGTCACACTATATTTCTCCTTCAATAGAACATTGTCAATAGAAAATATAACATTCTTCCTCTTTCTTCTCTCACTAATCATGGAAGGGATCAACTCATAGTTCATAGACTTGTAGGTCTCTTCATTATCACTAATGAATTCATCCTCAATTATATATTGATGCTCTGTTGAATTCCATGTTTTATCCACTAATTAATACCACATTGCCTCTAATCACTATGAATAAAACCTTTGAAAATACCTTCACAAATCACCCTACTTCACGAAGTTGCTAATGTCCTGATACTCAAACAAGCCTTCTCGACGTCCCTACCTCTTCACGAAGCACACAACTTTGCAAATATCACTTCTTTACAGAGCACACTGCTTCGCAAAGCTCAATAATTCACAAATATCTAGCCTTTTCATATCATAGGCCATTGTAGAGATCAATACATTCAAAATTAACTTCCTTTGTGAAGCTCACTAAGACAACACGGAACACACCTCTTTTGTTGGGCTTTATTAGCCTCCGAGATGCTCTTTTATTTCGCAAAGCATACCACCATCACAAACATCCTTCATGATTTGAGTGCAAAACAATTTTATTGGAAAACTCTCTATTACTCAAATGGGGGTCAAGGCCTATTTATAAGTGATTTCACCGAATCTCGAACCTTCAGTTCATAGTAAGTGCCAAATCAGCTCAAATCGAGATGCTCCAAAATTTCCGCCGAAATTATCTCTATAACGCGAAGAAACATGGAAATTTTCATATCATAGATCCAATCATAATTTCAAATCTTTCCTTCAATTCCATTGCTCCATCACTGAAAATATCCACTTGTAATGCTCTTCACTTCCTTAATGCCCTTCAATGCATATGTTTGTGAAGTTTATTATAATCATAAAGAACATCCTCAACATTCTTCAAGTCTTATCCAAATCCACATCATGAAGCCCATCTTCTCCAAACCCATTGCTTTTCCATATTTTGATGGTATATTCCTGGAAATACACTTTTAATGATTCTCACAAAGCTCCAAATTTTGGACCCCCAAAATTTGTAAAACACTGAAAAATGACACCACCTGGTATCTTCTCCTTTGGTACTGCCTCTAGATCTTCCATTCCATTGTCATGATTCTTTTTCACCATGTATTTTCAATAACATCTATTGAACTCAACATTTTTCAAGGATACCTACATTGTCAAAAAACACAACCAACCAAAAAAATACAAAAATGTTACCTTGATGATTTTTTCCCAAAAATCTTGCCTTTGGGTTTCTTGACAACTCTTCTCATAATAATTTTTCTCACTTTGATGCCTCGGTGAGTCTCCTTCCTTCATCTACCATCTTTCACCTCATGTGACTTAAATAGTGACCAAATATTTTCTAACCACATACTCTAATCCCATAGAAGGAATGCTCGGCATGAGAAACAATAGTAGAATGGATAGTTCATCAATGAATTACTTCATTCTGAACACCAATATTTGATGCCATACTGATACAAATAAACTAAATACATCATGATCCTCAGCTGTTGTGATATCTAATCATTGATCGATCACTTCGTGTATCATTGTATTTAATACCCCCCCTATTTCATTACTCCCCCTGTCCCACTACCCCACTTGTCTTCTTCTCCATGTGTCTTTGACTATGAAATTTTCTCCCTTCTTTAACCACAGTTTCTACCCCTTCAGGAGTCACTATTTCTCCCCCTTGGTGAACAAACCCAAAGTTCACCCCATTGTGGAATGTAATAGATTAGAGATTATATATCAGCATATTAGGGAATAGCACACCATACCTTGGGGAGAGGGGTTGGGATCCCGTATCTATAATTTTTCAAGTGCGGGGAGTTGACTAAACTCACAAATCTGGTCGATGCCTCTCAAAAGCTTCTTTGGGAAGGGCCTTTGCCTGAATTTCTGTAACATGTTGCTCTTTAGAAACATACTCCAACTTCATGATTCCCGACTCAACATTCTCCTTGATAAAATGATACTTTATCTCGATGTTATTTGTCTTTGAGTGATGGAAAATATTTTTTCAGTGATTTATAGCACTTGAGTTATCATATTGGATTCTGATCCAAGAATTCAATTCAATGCCCATATCAACAAGTTGCTTCTTTATCAACAATAACTTTATGCATTTGTGAGTTAAGAAATATACTCATCTTCTACGGTGGTCAGTGAAATGAGAACTTAATTTTTGCTTATCCAAGAAATACAAAAACCACCAATATTGAAAGCACCTACCGATGTTGATTTCCTATAATCTGATGAACCATTCCAATATGAATTTGTATATCCCAATATCTATTATTGAGATTTGTCGTTATAATTCATTTTGAAATCCACAGTTCCTTTGATAAGCGAAAGTATTATTATCACTGCATGAATATGGATTTCATTGGTATTTCTTAGATATTGTACTACTTGGCAGGTGGAAAAAATAATACCAGGTCTCATCACTATCAGGTATATTAAACATAAGAATAATCTTCATGTATTACATGCTATTAATTTCCTTTCAATTATCATCTTTCGATAATTTCATCTGGGTAGCTACTGGGGTCATTATATCCCTAGAATAATACATTCCAAATCTTCTCAAAACCTCCTTGGCATATTTTTATTGAGAAATGAATGTGACCTTCTTTCCATGTGTTACATGTAAACCAAAGAGAAACATCAGATCACCAATCATAAACATTTAGAACTCACATTTCATGAATTAAGAAAACTTTATGCATTGTGCTTCATCTAATCCTCCAAATATTAGGTCATCGACATAAACCATCATGATCATCCTTTGAATACTATCGTTGTAGAAATGGAGATTTTAATCAACTCCAGTGTGTTGGAAACCAAGATTCTTTAAGTATTGATCAAGCTTTGAGTACCATGATCTTAGTGCTTATTTAACTCCATATAATTCCTTCTTCAGCTAAAAAACCATGTTCTCATCTTCATGAATGAGTAAACCATATGGCTTCTTGATATACACATATTTTTATATAACCCCATTCATGAATGTAGATTTGGCATCAACCTAGAACACTTTGAACTTTCAATTCACTATGATGGTTATGAATAATATGATTGTCTCTAACCGTGCAGCCAGCCCAAATGTGTCCTCAACATCTATTCACACTATCTAAGAGTATCCTTTTCACACATCTCATTCTTTGTTTCAAATCATTGTTCAATATTTATTCCTCTTGTTGTGAAAGACCCATTTAGTCCCGATGAAATTATTATATACTAGCCCCAAAACAATCTCTCCATGAGTCTCTAACCACATCATCACTTTAAAAAGGTATCTTATCATTGTGTAATTGTATAGTGACAAAATTTCTTTAAACTTATTTTATATGTTTCTTGTGGAAACATATTTTATATTCTCTACAATCTTATTGGAGTCCTAATAACAGTTAGCTGACACCACATTGTTAGAACACAATAGATAATCACGAAATGCATGATTTTTGCTGCTTAACAGCATTCCATATTATCCTAGTGGAAAACTATCACCTGAACTGGGGTATGATATCAAGGTATAAATATTCAATGCACCTCAAAACCACTAGATTACTAAGGTATAACATTGACCTCTCTTTAGTTTCAATGTAGACTCATTATCATATCATCTCTTCTTTCTATATCACATATCCTTATGATACAGATTTGAAAAAAAGAATAGTTTTGTAATAGAACTTGTTAAATATGATATCATATCAAAACATTAACTATTTTGATTATTCGTTTCTCACATAATTTCATATAATTAGTAGATAGATGATCCCACAATGATGTCCAACACTTCTTATTTTCTGGACCTTTGTTTAGACCCATAAACATTATTCTCCTCCTACAGCATGTATTCTCATATTGAACATGGAATTGAGCCATAAACAAAATCTCCATGACTACTGAGTAGCAAATTGTTGTTAGAAACAATTCATAAAGTTAACAACACAATCACTTTCTATTGTGATAAATTGATCCCTTCATTTTTTTAACTATGGTACCAGATTGTAATCAATTGAAACACTAAAGCATATCACTTCATCAATTTTCATATTTAGATTCCACTACCACTTAGATCGTATCTCCCTAACACCAGAAACAAATGAATCATCAGTTGCCACCTTTTATGTCCATTGGGAGAGGGCCATTTCTGGAATCCTCAAAGTGAGGATTGTGGTTGATCTTGATGGTTCAACCCTTTGATTCTTTCTTATAGATAATCACACTCCTTCATTAATTTTTCTATCTTCCTAGCCAACTTCATTTTCTCTGGCCATATGACTAAGAATTAATTACCAACATGCTGAGACTTTTTCTAATATGTAGATTCTGCAGTCTTGGCCTTTCTCACAATTTATGTTTTAAGCCCACTGGTACACATTTCCATCTTTTATGTCTCCCCAATATGTCAGAACCATTTATTCCTTCTCGGGGGTAGAAATATCTATGCTTTTCTTCATCCCATGATTCTTCCCGCATTTCATGGATCTTCCTCTTTCCTCCACTCCTCTCTATGGCACACGACATGAAAATTTTTCAATGTATTCATTTTTCATCATTATTTTATCAGATATCTGAGTCATCACACTACATTGTGCTGGTGGTGAGACCTCCACTGAATGTGCATTCTTCTAACTCATAGCTGGAGTAGATCTCCCAATAGTATTCTAGGTTTGTCCACATTCTCTCCATGAGAGATGTTGTGAGTGTGATAGAGATGGTGATTCATACACTTTTGTTTATCACATTGTCATTCCCTTGAGGTAGTAAACCAATTTTTTAATTTACCAGTGTGTCTTCTTATGTAAGATTTCTCATTATTCTTCACTAGAGTTGAAAATATACTTCTATGTTTATTTTCTTTCCTCCCTTTCTTCTTTGTGAATTAGGAGGCCAAATTCCCATTATTAGAACATATTAAACTTATTCTATTGAAGGCATACCTCATTTCATTATTTCTCTGTGGAGAAGTTGATATAGCTTGAGTTCTTCTTCAAACATTAAGCTACTCAGCTTCCTAACATATACTAATGGTGTGTCCCATTCTTCCACAGAAATAAGATTTGATGAATGATTTAATCAGAGTGGTGTTCCTTTTAGACTTTTCATAATTCTTCTTGTCATTCTCAGGATAAGTGAAATTTCTATTTTCACAGCATGAAATATATTCCTGGGCCTCTAAACAAAAGCTTTATATATGATCATTAATCCCACCGAAATAGAGCATTCTTTCATTATTTCTTGTCAAATCCTTTTTTAGGTCTATCTTCAGTGCCCACAAGGTTTTTCCTTTCTCGTTTTCATTTCACTACTATCTTTCTATCATGCATAGGAGTTGGATCATCATATCCAATACCATATTTTCCAAAAAAAAAAGTTGGCCTTTGGGATAATAAAATCCTTTTTTTATTTTACTCTGCATTAGCATATTTTTATTTCATTTCATCATCTCATACCGAAGGATAACAAAATAGTAAGTCCAGGGAATCCTTCAACTTGGGATTGTATTTGTAATTAGATTTCTCCATTTATTTCGTGAATGATTATATTTCTTCCTCCAATTTTTGAATCATCATATCTCTTGATTTAAGATGTTTATTAAGTTATATTCTACGATTATTCCCAAAACTCATCTTTCCTTCCAATTTCCATTTTACCACATCTATCAAATCATATTTATCCATTAGTAGATAATTCATATGAGTAATAGAATCATTATATCATTCATTATATTGTTGAATTATTTTATTATTCTGAACTAGATCAGATAGTTGTGTAACAACATCATCGTTTCAGGAATTCAGATTTTGAATCTTAACTGAGTTCATATTCTTTCAATTTTCATTTGCTTTTCATTTATCTAGCTTTGTTGTTCCCTTTCGTAGTTATTTATCAGGAGATTCATTCTTCTCCCTCATATCCATAGCTACATCAACAAGCCATTGATTCAAAACCCTTAGCGTGTTGATATCAATTTCATGTTCTTGTATCTGAATATATTTTGATTTAATTTCATCAGAAAATTTCTGATCCAATTAATTTTCTTTAAAGAAAATATCCACTTTTGGTCTTCGTGAAACATCTCCATCATCCGTAGTTTCGTTATCACTTGGAATATCATGTTCTTTACTCATTCCTTCAACATCATTAAATGAGTATTATTTTTAATTGTAGCATTTATCCATGTTATCATTTTGTTAAATATATTATTCCTTTAACAGAATCACACTCTCTCCATAGACACCTCTACACTGAGGGATAACACCTCAATTCTGCTTCTTATTTGAGGTTTTACCTTTTTCCAAGGCATAATAATATAAGAGTTATGACAACCCTGCTTTTTATTACAACTTAAACATGATTTATTACATAAAACATCACTTGATACAACAAAGAAGATCGAGAGGTTTAGTGTCTCTGGGTCTTAGGATCATTACATAAAAACATAAAACATTAAATACAACATCTTTATTGAAAACTACCTTTACATGACCACTACATTCCCTCGTACATATCATTGCATGGGATAACCTAAGGAAATGCATAAGAAAAGGGTGAGCTATAAAGCCCAGTAAGGGAGTACACATAGAATAACATGAGGAGTACAATACATGTTAGACAATAGGCATATCAATAGAGCATAAAAGAAACATGAACATAAAGGCATGATAAAGCATGATAATCATAACATGGAAATGTGGCAACAACACTTAACATGGAATTAGCATTATCCAAGGCTCATTGCACATAAAGCATGAGTAAACCCTCATTACACATGAAGCATGAGTAAACCCTCGTTTCACTTGAATTAGCATGAGTCAACACTAATTGCACATGACGTATCACGATACTATACTTTACCCAATGCATTGGAGCACTATAAGGGTGCACCCTTCTTAAACATTTCATTTCAGGCATAAGTGTGCCACATGGATCATAAAACATGGATTCATAAAACATAATCATTTATTCCACGATAAAGGAATGTGGATTTCATACATGAAACAATAAAATCAATATGTAAATGTGCATAAATTTGAATACCCTCTATGGAGAAATGGGCATGGTATTCGCTACATAATGACATTGGCGTAGAAAATCGGTACAATTTTGGCAGCGTAACGACGTGACATAAGAATTCATAAAAATGGTTGATGAGAGATAAAGGAGTTCCTCATCATATTTCCATGTAATGTACAGTCAGGAGGACATATAGATACATGTCCCAACAATTTTGATATAATATAGATTCATTATACAAAATTATTGCTTGAATGTAAAAGAAGAGAGAGAAGTTCCTTTCTGATTTTCAGCATAGTAACGGGTGTACATGGGAGACATTTAATGAGAGAGAAAGGGGTCTCCCATCATTAAAACAATATGAGGGCTGTATGGGGGAGGTGCGAAACCATACCCTCACATTCATAATTGAAATTAAAAGGGAAATACAACTTAAAGAAAATTTACAAAAATGAGAATGGACGAAAAAACCCTTACTTGGAAGTGTGCTTCCAAAAGCTAGAGAGAGGATTGTGAGAGGTTTCTTGGGAGCTTGGGGAACCTTGGAAGGATTCTAGAGAGAGTAGGGCAGAGGTTGGAAGATCTCAAAAGGTTTTGAGTGATGAGGAAGTGGGATCTTGGGTGGGTTTATATATGAAAGGTGAGAGAATTCTTTATTATTTTGGTTTGGGTCCCCTTACATTAAATTAATCCAAACCACAAACCATCCCATGGTTTTTGCCCATGGTTTTTGGAAAATGGAAGAGGAAAACAATATTTTATAAGGCCCAAGTCCTAAATTCATAAAATAATAAGGTTTCTTATGTGGAGGTGATTCACACTCCCATGGAAATTAATTTAAAAAGGCAAAGTGTTGAATATGTCTTGAGGGGTCCATTAATGATTTGAAAAGTAAGTCAAACAAACCCAAAATCACATTATTTTAATGATAAAACATATATTGTCCGAACATAAGTATTATGGTATTTTTATTACATCACCATTGGGTCATTATGATGTCATAAAACACATTATATATTTAAACGGTATTTAATTTTTACCCAAAAATTTGATTGTCTCAGAAAATAATGAAAAATTCACCATTGGATAATTTTGACGTCGTAATTCCAGAAATGAAATTTATTTTATCTAAAAATTTTCTAAATATGTTAATTTTTACTTTTAAAATAAAAACCAAAATTTATCGAAAATTCACAGGTTTTGACAAAAATGGCTTTCAAACCTTAATAGAAATTTTAATTGCATTCATAAAATTATAAGATCATTTATATTTAACAAAAATTAATTTAATAATATTATTATTATTTTATTAAAATATTATTTAATACAAAAATCCATTAATTTAATAAAATATATTTCTTAATTAAATAATAACTAAAAACTCCATTTGTACTTTAATAACTATTTACAATGTATCAAAAATGACTAGAAATTATATTCATTATTATATACAAAAATAATTTACATGGACATAGTACAACTTATTTGTTACATAACCCCTTAAAACAGCCGCATAAGACCTAAGGATACGGTGTACGATGGTGACAGACTCTTGGGGTGGCTCAGATAACATCGCTCGAGTGGTAATTTCAATCAACTTTCACTTTTCCCGTAGACAGTCTCATTCGAGGTTCACATAGTGAAGCTCATCTTGGGCTTGGTCAAGGGCGAAGCCCAAGGATGCCACCTCTTTTCCGAGCTCTGATAAATGGGCTTCGTATAGGGCAATTCTACTGTATGAGGTCATCGCTTCCTTTGTCTGAGTAAAATTGGGTTCGTTAAAGCCTTATATTTATACTAATCAAGTGATCACTGTTAAACGGCTATATTAAAAAACAGTCACAATTCTTTACATAAAACCAAAGAATTTTACATCTTATAAAAACATTTTTCATAAAGAGACATTTAACTAGATCAAGAGTGATTTTCCATTAAAGAAACTTTGGGTCGTTACAATATTCCCCCCTTAAGAAATTTCGCCCTCGAAATTTTTTTTCCCACACTAAAAAAATGTGGGTAACTCAGCTTTATCAAATCCTCTGACTCCCAACTCGCTTCTTCAAACTTGTGGTTTCTCCACAACACATTGACGAGGGGAATTGTCTTATTACATATAACTTCTTCTCTACGATATAAGATCTTCACTAGTTTTACCTCCTAATAAAGATCGTCTTCCAATTGTACCACCTCGGATGAGAGTACATGTGAAGGGTCCGGTATGTACTTCCTTAAGAGGGATACATGAAAGACATCATGTACTTTGGACAAGGAAGGTGGGAGTTCTAGTCGATAGGCCACATCCCCAACACGATCAAGAATCTCGAAGGGCCCGATGTACCTTGGACTTAACTTCCCTTTCTTTGCAAACCTCACGACCTTCTTACACGGAGATATGCGTAAAAACACAATGTCTCCAACTTTAAACTCAAGGTCTCGTCGATGACTATCTGCATAACTCTTTTGTCGAATCTGGGCTTCCTTGATATGATGCTGAATGGTTTTCACCTTCTCCACCATTTCTTCGACCATTTTTGGCCCAAGCAGCTTACGTTCACCGACCTCATCCCAACATGTCGGTGTTCTGCACCTTTTCCCATAAAGGTCTTCATAGGGTGCCATTTGGATGCTCGAGTGGAAACTGTTATTATAAGAGAACTCAACCAGAGGAAGATGTTGATCCCATACTCCTTTAAAGTCCATTTAGCATGCTCTCAACATATCCTCAAGTGTCTGGATAGTCCGCTCAGATTGTCCATCAGTTTGAGGATGATAGGCTATACTGAAGTTTAGTTCAATATTCAGAGCATGTTGAAGACTCTTCCAAAACATAGAGGTGAAACATGGATCTCTGTCAGACACAATAGATAGTGGTACTCTATGAAACCTTACCACTTCCCTAATATATATTTGTGCGAGTTGATCCGTTGAGAAATCCTCCCGAATAGTAATGAAGTGTGCATTATTTGTAAGATGATCCACAAAAACCAAGATTGCATTGTTTCCTTTAGATGTCCTCGGAAGTCTAGTGACAAAGTCCATGGTGATGTTCTCCCATTTCCATTCTGGTATGGGCAATGGTTGCATCATAACCTTAGACTTATGCCTCTCTGCCTTCACTTGCTGACACACCAGGCACTTTGATGTATATTCGGCGATCTCCTTCTTCATATTATCCCACAAAAAGTTTCTCGGACATCTCGATACATCTTTGTGCTCCCTGGGTGAATAGAGAAATTTGAACTATTTGAATCATCCAAAAATCCCTTCTTCAGCTCCAAACTTGATGGAACACATAGTCTTTTCCCAAACCGCACAATTCCTTCTTCATTAACATTAAACTCCGAGGATTTCCCCCTTTTGATAACATCCACTTTTTCTTGAATTCACACATCATCCTTTTGATCATCCTTTAACCTTTCCAAAAGAGATGGTTGAGCAATCATTTTTGAAAGGATTGATGATGTTCCCTTCTTTATGATTCCCACGTCCATCTTCATCAGGTCTAAGAAGATTGGACCCTTATTAATTCTTATCATTGATAGAATCGCTGGATCCTTTCTACTTAGGGCATCCGCCACCTTGTTCGCTTTCCCAGGGTGGTAATGTATTGAACAGTCATAATCCTTGATGAGCTCTATCCATCTTCTCTGGCGCATATTATGCTCTGTCTGTGTGAATATATATTTAAAACTCTTGTGGTTAGTATATATCTCACATTTCTCTCCATAGAGGTAATGCCGCCAGATTTTCAAGGCAAAGATCACCACCGCCAACTCCAGATCATGCGTTGGATAGTTTTTCTCATGGATTTTCAACTACCTTGAGGCATAGGTTATCACTTTATCATTATGCATCATCACACATCCTAATCCCTTCTTCGATGCATCACTGAATACCAAAAAAATATCCCCACTTGTGGGTAAAGTGAGCATGGGTGTAGTGATAAGCCTCCTTTTCAACTCCTTGAAGCTTTCTTCACATTCATCACTCTAAGTAAACTTTACTCCCTTTTGAGTTAGATTGGTAAGAGGGTTGGACAATCGTGAGAAATTCCTCACAAATCGTCGATAATATCCAGCTAACCCCAAGAAGCTACGGATATCCGTTACCGATGTCGGCCTCGGCCATCCCTCAATTATATCTGTTTTTGAGGGGTCCACAGATATCTCATTTATAGTGATGGTATGGCCCATGAATGAGACCTTTTTCAACCAGAACTCACATTTTCTGTACTTTTCATAGAGCTTCTCCTTGGGAAAAGTCTCTAGTACAATTCTTAAATGCTCCTCATGATCCTCCTTGGTTTTGGAGTATATTAGAATATAATCTATAAAGACTACCACAAATTTATCAAGGTAATCTCTAAAGAATCTATTCATCTAGTCCATGAATATTTCTGGAGCATTGGTGAGTCTAAAAGGCATTACTATGAATTCATAGTGCCCGTATCTTGTACGAAAAGCAGTCTTGGGGACATCTTCCTTCTTCACCCTTACATGATAATATCTTGACCGCAAGTCCACCTTGGAGAAGTATTGTTCTCCACGCATCTAATCGAAAAATTCATCGATTCTTGGGAGATGATAATTGTTCTTTATCGTGATTTTTTTAAGTTCATGATAATCGATGTAGAGCCGCATTGACCCATCCTTCTTCTTGACGAAGAGTACTGGTGCACCCCATGGTGAAGAACTTGAGCATATAAACCCTTTATCCAGATTCTACTGTAGTGGTTTCTTCAGCTCTTCAAGCTCAACAAAAGCCATTCTATATGGAGTCTTGGATATTGGTAATTCCCCAGGTATAAGTTCAATTTAGAACTCAACATCTCTTCTAGGAGGAAGACCAGGAAATTCCACGGGAAACACTTCCGCGAATTCCCTCACAATAGGCATTTCTTCAAGGATGGTTTCTTTTTTGGAATCAATCATCTGAGCCAGATACGCATGCTCATAGGGCAGTAATATCCATACTTGAGATGATGGAACTAAAGGAGATTCATCTTCCTCCTGACACTTGTAAGGAATCGGGGGTCGATTCTCCATATGGAGTGTAATTTCCCTCTCCCGGCAATTTATGTTGGCTCTATATAAGGAAAGATAATCCATGCCAAGAATTGAATAAAATTCCACCGAAGGGAGTATGATGAGATTCGTTGGGAAATTCAATCCACAGATTATAACAGGGGAGGACTTATATTCATGGGATGCAAAGATTTCCCCATTTTCCATACTCAACGACATCTTTACTTCTATGATTTGTGGTCGTGCTGAGATTGTTCTACTAAACATTCGAGATATAAAAGAATGCGTAGAACCTGAATCAAAAAGTACGTTCTATATTATTTAATGAATAACAAGCGTACCTGTCACCACTTCGTTGTCGGGGTTCACTTCGGCAGAAGTGATGGAAAAACCTCTTCCTTGTTGTCTTGGAGGTTGTTTGTTGCCTCTGAAAACCCTTGGATTAGGGCACTGATTTGAAAAATGACCTGGTTCTTTGCATTTATAGAATTGAACAACGTGTTGAGGTTCGAACTGAGCGTTCCTCTCCTCAGTAGTATCTGCGCGTCCTTCTTGCCGATAGTTAACATCTAGGTTCCCTTCTCTTCCACACCTGAAACATTCTCTCGTACCCTTAAGGCAATTTCTAGGGTGCTTCTTTCCGCACTTTTGGTAAGTGTGGTGCTGTAACTTCATAGTGTCGTTGGATTTATCCATCGGACCACCAGCATTGAATTCCACCTTATGCTTCTTGTCCCCATGATACCCCTGTGATTCCCCGATCTCCATTACAACCTTGAGGGCACATCGGACAATTTCTTTATAGCTGTCGAAGTCACGGATCGCTAATGCTTTCCACAAGCTAGGCTTCAGCCCACCAAAGAAGCGGTCAACCTTGCATTCAGGGGTAACGACAAAGTCGGAAGTGTATCGTGCAAGCCTTGTGAAGTTTGCCTCATATGCTCCAACAGATACTTCATCTTTTTCCTTGAGGGAAAGGAAGTCCCTTTCCATCTTAAGCCGGAGGGTGCACGGAAAATATTTATCAAAAAACATCTTCCAGAATTCCTTCCATTCCAAAGCCTTGATCTCCTCCTCAGGCTTCGTATTTTTGATCAACATCCACAATTGATCAGCATCACCCTCCATACGATAAGCAGCCCGGAGAACCTTTTGTTGTTCAGAACATTAGAGGACGGAGAAGTTCTTTTCAATGGAGTTGATCCATTGTTCAGTGATAGTGGGATTGGATGATCCACTAAAATTAGGAGGCCTTTGTCTCATGGAGCTCTCGATAGTGACTTGTTCTTTCTTAGGGGGGGTTGAACGTTCCTCTTGACCCGTGTTTCTATTCAAAACATTAGTTAGCTGAGAGAGAAGCGTGACAATGTTCGCGATTCCCGCTCCCATTGGATTGGTCATCTCATTAGTACAATCATCACACTAATATTCACAACGGTTGTTAGCCCGAGTCCTCCTATTACCAACCATTGGCTAGAATAAAAGTAAAGTTTGGGGTAACACATAAATTGTAATCCAAATACAAATGTTGATGACTTATAAATAATCTTTTATTTCCTTAAATCATGAGTCTATAGGCTTTAATCTAGGCTTTTCATGATCTACTTTCTATCATATATTCTTAGAGGCATTTTTTTAATTCCCTTAATAAGGGTTCATACTAAGATTGTGAATTTATCAAAACATATCCCCCGGGAGTGTCGTAACCAACAGTGCAGCAAGGCCCGTTGTCGTGCACCAGTTCCCATTAGAGTCTAACTCAAAGCGGTGTTTTCGGGTTTTACCCCTAGGATACATCTGTGCCCGAGCCGCCTCTACCTGCTCGTATCCAGACATGGATGTATTTTTTTGATAAACCACTCACTTAGTATTTACTAAAACTTAGGGATGTCTTTATTATACTTAGTCTTGTATCTAAGGCTTTACTAGGGTTTTTCTAATCCTAAAAATAACTAAACCTATCCTCTGATACCAACTATGACAACCCTGCTTTTTATTACAACTTATACATGATTTATTACATAAAACATCACTTGATACAACAAAGAAGATTGATAGTTTTAGTGTATTTGGGGCTTAGGATCATTACATAAAAACTTAAAACATGAAATACATCATCTTTATTGAAAACTTCCATTACATGACCACTACATTCCCTCGTACTTAGCATTTCATGGGATAACCTGAGGACATGCATAAGAAAAGGGTGAGCAATAAAGCCCAGTAATGGAGTACACATGGAATAAAATGTAGAGTACAATACATTTTAGACAATAGGCATATCAATAGACCATAAAAGAAACATGAACATAAAGGCATTATAATGCATGATAATCATAACATGGAAATGTCGCAACAACACTTATCATGGAATTAGCATGATCCAAGGCTCATTGCACATTAAGCATGAAAAAACCCTCATTGCACATGAATCACGAGTAAACCCTCATTGA
This sequence comes from Viscum album, assembly GCA_963277665.1. Taxonomy (NCBI): domain Eukaryota; kingdom Viridiplantae; phylum Streptophyta; class Magnoliopsida; order Santalales; family Viscaceae; genus Viscum; species Viscum album. The sequence goes on along the minus strand of OY728157.1, from coordinate 444,230,272 downwards.
AATTGAATTATCATGAGTCAACACTCATTTCACATGACATATCATGATACTATACTTTACCCAATGCATTGGAGTGCTATAAGGGCACACCCTTCCTAAACATTTCATTTCATGCATAAGTGTGCCACATTGATCATAAAACATGGATTCATAAAACATAATAATTTATTCCATGATAAAGGAATGTGGAATTCATACATGAAACATTACAATAAATAAGTAAATGTACATAAAGGTGAATACCCTCGATGGAGAAATGGGCATGGTATTCACTACACAATGACATTTACATAGAAAATCGGTGCGATTTCGGCAGCGTAACGGCGTGACATAAGAATTCATAAAAATGGTTGATGAGAGAGAAAGGGGTTCCTCATCATATATACATGTAACGGACAGTAAGGAGGTCATATTGATACATGTACCAACAATTGTGATGGAATATAGATTCATGATACAAAATTATTGCTTGAATGTAAAAGAAGAGAGAGAAGTTCCTTTCGGAATTTCGGCATAGTAACAGGTGTACATGGGAGGCATTTGATGAGAGAGAAAGGGGTCTCCCATCATTCAAACAATAAGAGGTAAGTACGGGGGAGGTTCGAAACCATACCCCAACATTTATAATTGAAATTAAAAGGTAAATACAACTTAAAGAAAATTTACAAAAATGAGAAAGGAAGAAAAAACCCTTACTTGGAAGTGTGATTCCAAAGGCTAGAGAGAGGATTGTGAGAGGCTACTTGGGAGATTGGGGAACCTTGGGAGGATTCTAGATAGAGTAGGGCAGAGTTTGGACGAGCTCCAAAGGTTTTGAGTGAGGAGGAAGTGGGAGCTTGGGTGGGTTTATATAGGAAAGGTGAGAGAATTCTTTATTATTTAGGTTTGGGCCCCCTTACATTAAATTAATCCAAACCACAAACCATCCCATTGTTTTTGCACATGGTTTTTGGAAAAGGGAAGAGGAAAACAATATTTTATAAGGTCCAAGTCCTAACTTCTTAAAATAATAAGGTTGCTTATGTGGAGGTGAGTCACACTCCCATGGGAATTAATTTAAATAGGCAAAGTGTTGAATGTGTCTTGAGGGGTCCATTAATGCTTTGAAAAGTAAGTCAAAAAAACCAAAAATCACATTATTTTAATGATAAATAATATATATTGGCTGAACATAAGGATTATGGTATTTTTATTACATCTCCATTGGGTCATTATGATGTCATAAAACACATTATATATTTAAACGGTATTTAATTTTTACCCAAAAATTTGATTGTCTCAGAAAATTATGAAAAATTCACCATTTGATAATTTCGATGTCGTTATTCAAGAAATGAAATTTATTTTATCGAAAAAATTTCTAAATATGTTAATTTTCACTTTTAAAATAAAAACCAACATTTATCGAAAATTCACAGGTTTTGACAAAAATGGCTTTCAATCCTTAATAACAATTTTAATTGCATTCATAAAATTATAAGATCATTTATATTTAATAAAAATTAATTTATTAATAATATTATTATTTGATTAAAATATTATTTAATTCAAAAATCCATTAATTTAAAAAAATAGATTTCTTAATTAAATAATTACTAAAAACACCATTTTTACTTTAAAAACTATTTACAATGTATCAAAAATGACTAGAAATTATATTCATTATTGTATACAAAAATAATGTACATGGACATAGTACTACTTATTTGTTACATAACCCCTTAAAACAGTCGTATAAGACCTAAGGGTAAGGTGTGCGATGGTGACAGACTCATGGGGTGGCTCAGATAACATCGCTCGAGTGGTAATTTCAATCAACTTCCACTTTTCCTGTAGACGGCCCTGTTCGAGCTTCACATGGTGAAGCTCAGCTTGGGATTGGTCAAGGGAGAAGCCCAAGGATTCCACCTCTTTTCCGAGCTTCGACAAATGGGCTTCGTATGGGGAAATTCTATTGGATGAATCCATCGCTTCCTTTGTCTGAGTAAAATTGGGTTCGTTATAGCCTTATATTTATACTAATCAAGTGATCACTGTTCAACGGATATATTAACAACGGTCACAATTCTTAACATAAAACAAAAGAAGTTGACATCTTATAAAATCATTTTTCATAAAGAGACATTTAACTGGATCAAGAGGGATTTTCTATTAAAGAAACATTGGGGATTTACAAGAGTAGACTAAATCAAGTGAGATAAAACAATTCTTATAAAAGAGTCATTCACTCTGATACAAATTGTTATGACCAAAAGAGGACTATATACCTTGAGGGGGGGGTGAATCAGGGTATGAATATTCTTTTTTATAATTCTTCCTACCCCACTAGATCTTGACCAATTTATCAGAAGGGTCACTTTTTTTACCTTTATGTGTTTATTAAGACCATTTATTTTTCTTCTTTATCTGATGATGATGATTTTTATGCAATATAGGGAAGCAAGTAGGTAGGCACAAAGATTTTACTTGGTTCACCCTCACTAGGCTATGTCAAAGGAGCATACAACAGCAATGTTTTTCTGTACCAAATACACTAAATCTCAATAAAAATAATGTTTATGCTAGATCAATTCTATGACCAAGAACACTTCCTTTACAATGTTTAGGGTAAGCTCACAACTATCCAAAGGGTCACTCTCTATTTATCTCTCACTGGATCACAGCTGGTTGAAAATATAACCTTCTTCTTCTTCCTTTACTCACAACTCTTAGAATAAATCCACTCACAGTTGATAGACTTGCAGGTATCTTCATTATCACTAATGAATACATAATCATTTATAGATTGATGCTCTGTAGAAGTCCAAATTTCATCCTATTATGAATACCCCTTTTCCTCTGATAACTGGGAAAAAACCTTTATTAGTACCTTCGAAAAGAACCCTACTTCACGATGTTCCCAATTTCCCGATTCTCAAACAAGTCTTTGCGAAGACCATGCCTCTTCGTGAAACACACTCCTCCGTAGAGTTCACTGCTTTGCAAAGCACACAGCTTCGCAGATCTCAAGCCTTCTCAATACTCAATTCTTCACAAAGAATAGGCCATCATAGAGCTCAAGACATCGTAAAGTGACATCCTTCCTGAATCTCACCGAACTAATGCGTAACACACCTCTTTTGTGGACCTTGATTAACCGATGTGAAGATCTTGTCTTCCATAAAGCACACCACCTATGCGAACCTACTTTACGATTTGAGAGAAACATAATTTTCTTGGAAAACTCTCTACTACTATTGAGGGGGTTGAGGCCTATTTATAAGGGATTCCACTATCCCTCAAACCTTCGGCTTATATTCAATGCCTTGTAAACTCAAATCATGATGTTCCCCAATTTCCACCAAAATTATCTCTATATCGCGAAGCACCGCGAGATTTTTTGGATCTGGGAGCTCATCGTAATGGCAGAGTGTTCCATCAGTTCCTTTGACCCTTCACTGTGAATCTCCATTTGCAATGCCCTTTGTCACCGCAATGCTCTTCAATGTTGATGTTTGTGAAACTCATCATAATCGCGAAGAACACAGTCAAACTTCTTCATGTATATGTGAAATTCACATTAAGAAGCCCATATTCATTTAACATATGAAATTTTTATATTTTTATGAGATCTTCAAGGAAATACAGTTTTCACTAGGATCCCCAACTCCAAATTTTGGACCCCCAAAATTTGGAAAAAACTAGAAAATGGAACCACCTTTTATATTCTCTTTTTATACCACTTCTCAATCTTCCATTCCTTTTTCATGATTTTTTTGCAACATGGATTTTCAAAAATATCTCTTTAAATCTATTATTCACCATTAAAACCAACATTATCAACCCACACAACCAACCCAAAAATGCTGCAATGTTACCTTAAGGGCATTTTTTCCAACACTAACCCCTCTAGTCTATGACCACTCATTATCTCTCTCAGTAAATACCTATGGGTCCACATAAAAACAATTTATACATAAATTTCACTACCTCAGGAAGCTATTACATTCGATTCCCCTTGTTCTTACTTTCACACTAAAAAACACATGAATCTCATTTAATTAGTAACTCTATCCCAAAAAACATGAGGCATGGAAAACATAGCAATCCTAACATGAATTCTAGAATAAACAACCATACTAACATAAAAAATGGCAATTCATCCATAATGAAGGTATACAACCTAATGCATAAGCAATAACCCTTTCTCAATCAATCAACATACAGCAGGTATTAATCCGGGTTAAATTCCATAACATGAAATACCCTAGAAATGGGTATTCAACACCTTAAGCATATATAATCCAAAGATAATAAAAAAAAGTAACAAAAAACATACCTTGAGGTTTTATGATCAACATACTTAAACGTTGGACCATTAATCAGTCTATAATGTTGTAGATCTACACAAAGGGTAAAAACAATCATCCTTGAAATACCCAAGAGTGGGGAGGAATCAGGACGAAAGGCTCTAGGGAAAGAGATAACGCACCAGTGGGAATCCAATGCACCCAACGATATCTCAATCATAGCTCTGATGAAGAACATAGAAGAGCTAGAAGTTCTTAGGCCATTCATTGCTCCCCTTTACAAAGTGAGGGGAGAAGAAGTGTGTTATGGAGATGAGACGCAACCCCACTCATATTCACCAAATAAATAGAAAATCACACATCATGTCAAATTAATGTACATTCCATTTACAGGCTTTAACCGGACCCTTCTTTAGGCAGTCTGCCAGGTCTCCAACACAGCCATGTACTTGACCGTTACATAGCTAGTACATGACTATACATGGAAACCTGGTACACAGTGTGTACTCAAACATACACAGCATGAACATATAAAATGTCTATTGCTTCATTTTTTCCTCAAAACACCAAAAATCAATTTCCATAACTGAAATAAATATCCAGGTTCTCACATAGTTGAAATGAGTTGGTTATACTAATTAGTGAATTTGGGTGTGTTGATGTCTTTCAATGTTTGGTCTGGATTTCAAAAAATTATTCCAGATTCAAAATGAACACTGAATGCATCACATGAATATAAATGATTAATTTCTATAAATTATAAGTCAAATTTTATTTCTTAATTGGGTTAGTTTTATTTCAAATTTATATTCAAAATCATTTATAATGTTATGAGAACAATGATTCATGAAGGGTTTGTTTTATAGTTTTGGTATAGTGGTGATTATTCTCACTTTTTACATGGGTTTTTTGAAGTTCGATCCCCCCTAAAAAAATTCAATGTTTTCACACATTCCTGTAATGGGGTGTTGAAAAATAAATTATTTCCTACAAAATTGTAGTAGACTAATAAAAATAGGTTTTTTTCAATAGTAAATCACACAAAAATAAATCTATTAACTTTAAATTAGAGGAAATTGGGGATTTATTTTTAATTTTATTTATTTTGAATACAAACAAAAACAATACAATAAAATAAATAAATTAAGAAAAATATTGGTAATAAATAGAAAAATAAAGTCACTAAAAACTATGATAGGAGAAGGTTGATTAGGTTAGGGATAGTTTTCAAAATTCAACCCAAACGTAGTTCTAATTTATACAATCGTCTTCTGCTAAGATGATTAAAGAAAGATTCCTTGATCTCTCACACCCGAACCCTTTTTAAAATGGTTATGGTGAGTTTAAAACTTAAAAATTTCTCAATTTGGTATACTCTACATCATTATGTCGAATATTTTTAAAAAATATCTTTAATTGATATACATAATACATGGTCAGGACTTGTTTATTCCAAACAATCAGGATTATTTACTACCCCTCTAACATCGACTAATGATAATCGAGTTCATCACCACTAAGCCATGGTAAATTCAGTGGAATAAAATAGGAACGTCTAAGATGGTGATAATGATAATTGATCAAAGAAAAAAAATCACAAATATAATTGATCAATAAATATGATCGTATTTGATAATAAGAACTGATGTTATAAATTTAATACAACATTACCAAGTAGAGAATGAAATTTTACTCCATAGTGTGCAAGAAATAATGACATAAATAATTGAAAACCACCACATCCCCAATCACTCAAATTTCCACCCCACCATGTGAAGGTTAATCGAGAAGAAGGAGGAACAATACAGATTTATAAAACAAATAAAGAAAAAATGAATAAAAATAAAACCAGATAATTTCTATTCCATAATCCATCCTCCAAAATATAGCTCTTATTCTACCAACTTGATCCGTGAAACCATCTTAGTTACTTAATATAATTTTCTATAAATTGAGTTTTCTATGAACCCTAATAATTTCAATGTCATTTGAAATATATATAAGATGTTATGTAAAACTTTATGAGTCAAACTATTTCTGAACAAATATTCTACAAATATTACTCCACTTTGACACATTCAACAAACTCATTTGTCAAAGAATATCTTCACGATATTTTATTTGGTAATTAATATTTGATTTATATTTAAAATATAGTTGGAATCACATCATTTATATGTCTTTATCCTGAGTTGATCCACATTTTTTGATGTGGGGTCCATTCTATTAGCCATAAATATTTCTCAACTTGATAGAATTTTTTTGGCATGTGGAATTTCGACATAACTCTAGGTCCATATGAGGAATTTTATTCCCATGAAAAAACAAATACTAAAAAAAATCCCTCAAATTTGATCAATATTTTAAATTTTATTCTTAAATTAAGAAAGTGATAAAAAATTGTTAAATTATAGAATTTATATATTTTTAAATTTTAGCTGAAAACACACCAAAAATAATAAAATGACTCAGATCAACTCATATTTCAAAATTTGAAAGGGTTAAATCATTGATATACATAAGAAAAATGGTTAAAAAATTATATTTATTATTTTCCAATGGACATATGAAATGAATTGATGTGATATTTTCTTGCCTCTATTTGGGATGTGGATCCCAGCATTACCATGATGTGTCAGGATTTACATCACCAGTATTGGTGTCCAAGGATGAAACAAGGGGTAGATAGTTATTTATGAGGTGTCCCACCAATATGGAGGTCAATGCTGACCATCAGTGACATACTAGGGTTTTACAATAGATACCCATTTCTATATGAAAGTGGGAAGATGTTGCGATAGATTTCATGATCGAGTTGACGAGGTCACCTCATGGTAGTTATGTTTTTTTTGTTGTTATGGACCGGCTCACAAAGGTCACTCATTTCTAACCAAACACAAAAATGTTCTTAGTTGATGAGATTGGAAAGTCGTATATCTATGAGATAGTGCGACTTCACAAGGTTTCTCAGACTATTGTACCATATATGGATTCATTGTTTACTTATCTATTTTAAAAAAGTATGTAGAGGGACTGGGTTACACATATGCTTCTTAGAACATAATACCACCCTAAGACTAATTTCCATTTCGAGTGAATGATTCTAGTTCTAGAAGAAATTGTTAGGGAATGAATCCTATATTTTGGGGTTTCATTGGAGAGTAATATACCCCTACTTGAGTTCGCTTACAAAAATAGCTATCATGAAACTATAGAGGTGGAACCTTATGAGGATTCATATAATAGGCCATTTTGATCACTCCTCTTTTTATTAGAAGCATGTGAGGTATGATTTCTTATATCTTTTCTCATTTAGGAGCCTTAAGAGTAGGTATAGTTGATTAAGAAGTGTATCACTACTGCATAGTTCAGAAAAAAACCATGGACCGAATGTCATCGACAACCTCTAGAGGTCACGGTTGAGGATTGTATTTTTTTACATATCTCACATAGTATGGTAAAACTAAGTTTTATCAGATAGTGTAATCTTCCATCATGATCTATCAGGTCGTTCGAGATTATAGATAATGTCAGACTGAAAGGATATCAGTTGTAGTTTCCTCACACATATTGAGTCATGAATGCTATATTCCATGAATATTAGCTACATCATTAACAAATAGGCCTATCTCACAATTTGCATCTGGATGAGGTGGAGTTATAGGTTGATCTGTCCATTTAGGATCATCCTATTTGTTTCATTAATAGGATAATGAGGGTTGTTTTTGGATGGTCAGTTCCTTTATTATGTTTGTTATAGAAAAACAATTGTTTACAAGATAAGACAAGGGAGAAATAGGTTGACCTTCACGGTCAGTGACTATAGTTATTCTTATAAATTGATTGACCACCATTGGATGAATAATTTTGTGAAAAAATGATTTAGGGATGTAATATAGTTATCTCTTATGTTTTTTCCAGTAAGGATATTTTTTCACTTTAATTCCATATTTTTAATCTAATATAAATTCCCAAAGAAGTCTTGATTGTTTTGGGGTTATTTGGGATTTTTCAGATTTTAGTGACCAGGTATATGGAAGGGGAATCTAGGCCACACAGTTAGTAGAAACCTTATTCTCCAGGACACATGGCTTTAGAAAATATTTTTTTTCTTGATAAATGCATGTAGGAGGATTCACAATTTGAGGAAACAATGTATCATGAGGCACATGCCTAGGTGGGGATCTATATTTTATTTATTGAGGAATTGTACATGATTGGTGCATGGTTTTTCAAACTGTGTTCAAAAACCATGAGAGTTTCCCGTTGAGATTGGGAGGGTCACATGATTGTTGTATAGTTTGGCCAAAAATACTCTTAAATCCTATGACCCAATCTATTGATGAAAAAATTAATTTTTTCTTTAATAAATATTTAATCAAAACCCCTTTATTCTCCATTCATTCCAATGGGGATGAGGGGTTTTTGTTCCCCCGTTTGGGATTTTTTTAGCCAAATCATAGTCTTTGCCACATATTCTTCATATGATGACCGATCTATGAAATTCTTGTATCCATGGATCTATTTATTAGGTTATTCAATCATCATTTAACGTTTCTCATTTTTATTCGTATTAATGGAGTTTTTTAGGTGAAGACAATATCAAATATTTTCAGGATTTTTGTCCATGATTTGTTTTTTCTAGATCTGGACAAAATAAAAGTTCAATACTAGATGAGTGTTCTACCACATGTATACGTTAGCTTTGCTATAAATTTTATATTATGGTTTGGGATTTATAAGACATATTATTATTTTTCTATAGTCTAAAATTTCTGTTGTTTCGGTAGAAATTAATTAAAATTTTAATTTGAATAAATCGGAACCTATTATATTTTCCCATTATTAATATTTTAATATTGGAGGCACTCTAACATCAACCTAGCCCAGACATGGGGCGAACCCTTGATTTTTCCCAATGTTATACGACCTCTTTGTATAAAATTTATCATTCCACTAATTCAATAGATTCATAAATTGAATATAAATTGAATGAATGTTTAAGAGGTGGTTATGCCACATTTTTTATTTTTTACATTATGTTGAATGATAAAATTTTGCAAATGAATTTTATAGAAATTGTGGAAATGAGTTGGATGAACTTATGGAAGGTGAATGTTTATTAAATAATGACTTAATTGATATGATGAATTGAAATGGTAGTGGATTCTTTAGATGAGATCCTCAGATCCTGATTCTATTAAATTCTAGGGACTTTTATAACATGGATATTGTTTACGATAGTGGTTTCCATGGACTTGTTTACTCCTTGGATCCTAATTCAATATGATATCATGTGACTTGATACCCCTTGGATCTATATTTCTTAGAGTCATGTTGGATATACTCAGTTGACATGATCCTTCGACTCCACCCAAGTCTTTAACCATTTTCATTGATACGCTCTTAGGACTCAATGTGGATGCCTTGGTCTTTTACACCTTAGATCAGGCCCTTCATGGTCTAATAGTTTTGATTATATGGAATGTCCATTGTGGATGATTTTGACCACATTGGAAGGCTAATTAGGTTGCTTTATGATTATCAGATTATACAATGTGGTCACGCTGCATATTTTTCTATGCATCTAGATAGCCCTAGTATGGATATTTGACTCTAAGGTGTATAATGGAAAGTATCACCAATTTATTCATATTTTACATTAGCCCTTGTATACGGTTGTTGGAGTTTCTTTTACAAGGATCTATATTAGGTAGTATAGGAACACTATTTACATTAAGCAATACTATATGTATGTTTCATATGGAATACTACTTTTATTTATATCACAAAAACTGAATTTCTTATAGATGTCATTGGTGGTGGCCTATTGAGTGTTATATCACACCCAATTTGGGTTGTCGTTTGGTACCCAAAAAGGATTCTTGGATATAGATAGGGACTGGGGAAAGAATATATTATATGATCATTAACTATTCATTTCATAAAATTAGGGGGCATAAGACTGAGATTCACTTGGGATGCTTTCTAGAGATTTTTCTTTTTGATATTTTGATACATTTATTATACAAGATTCTTGTATAATTGTATTCCAGCTTTGTAGAAACATGACATGACACATCAATTTGTATATGATATTTCTTAATGAATTGTTTATACATTATGGTCTTGGTTATTTACCTTAGGTCTGATTTATAATATACTTAAACTTTTTTCTATTGTTATTACTAGTGATGTGCTACACTCTAACATAAGGAAATAGTCTCCCAAAATACATACTCTTGTACCATAGAACTTGTTAGTAGCCTCTGTCAAATTTGGAGGCATACTTGTGTTCAGGTCACCCATCGTCTCAGGGCACGGTTTAGTGGAACCCTATCAGGACATTACAATTTTAAAAAATCTTATGAAATTTATTGATTGTAATGATTTTTTGTACATGGGAAACATGGAATCCAATAATTAAAAGTTATTTCATTTAGATTATGTTATTAATATCCATGATATTTTCCTAATGACAAAATCTATGGATTCCTTCCATTTTCATTTTATTAAATAAATGGTATGTTTTTTAGTTACTTAATATTCCATATTGTTTTTTCATTGTCCATTTAATTATATAGAATATTATCTCAGTTATTTAAATTTCCATATTTATTTTTATTGTTCTAAATATTTAAATAGAATGTGGTCTTAGTTATTTATCTTATTATATTGATTATTAATTATTAATTCTTCGTATATTCCATTATACTAAACCCTTACTGAGCATTTGATCTCACCCTTATTTTTTCCCCATTCCTTAGGATTACAAGATGTTTACATTGAATGATAGACATGGATTCTATTGATTTAATAATACATATTTTAAAAAATAAATTAGGTTTTAATTTTTTAATACCAAATATAATTTAGGACTCACATATGTATCTATTTTACCAAGACTACTAAACCTATCAGTACATTTGAATGTGTTTATTTGTATCTTTTTCTAATGTAATGTTAGTAGGTACTGACTATAAGCTACATGGACTGGGGTTTCTATTTCTAGTATCATAGGATGTTTATTATAAACATTGGTTATAAGATCGAAGAAAACATTTATTTGGGAACATAACCCTATGATATAATTTTTGGATAAGTAAATAATAACATCCTAATAATTTGGTAAGTTATAAAATATGTGATTTTCTTTGAAATAAATATTCGTCTTGAATATATAAGTGGATGTAATTCTTTCACATCTATTTAATAACTATGAAAAGGGAGAGTGAGATTGATTTTCCTATAACCTGATATATAACAACATTCCTTACTAAAAATCTATTTTATACTATTATAGAATATGCTTTGGATAATTCACAATTTATTTAAAATTAATTATGAATATTTTTAATTGATAATGAAAATAAAATTCCAAGTTTACACCCCCAAAACCATGTAACACTACTGGAATTAGAGGTATTCGCGACGGGCGATTTGCTACGGGATCCCGTCTCCAACAGGCTTTAGCGATAGGGCCCCGTCGCAAATAGCTTGTTGTAGAAAACAGCGTCGTAAATATTATTTTTTGCGATGGGTCCATCACAAAAAAGTTATTTGTGATGGTAAAGGTCCTCATCACAAATAAAACTACACTTATATACATTATATATATAAATAAACCTTTTTTTACGGCCCGTCGCATATACTATTTTCGACGGGAAACTGCCCCGTCGCAACTAAGCTTTCGATTATATACATTATATATATATATATAACTTCTACGACGGTCCCGCCGCAACTACTACTTGCAACCAGGCCATCAAAAATACTATTAATAAAAATTTATATTTTTATGATTTGCAACAGGTTCCCATCGCAAAAGGTCTCGTCGTAAATAATAAATTTGGGCGAAACAAATTTTAGTCTATTGAAGGCTACTATTTTGTTAGACATCTCATTTAACTAGAAATTTATCTCACTGAAATAAAAATGAAGAATCTTCTAGTAGGAACAAATATTCATTCTCATTCATAGGAGAATGTATAAGAGTACCTCCAAGAAGATTCTTCATTCTAACTTCTGTGTGAGAAACTTGCATGTAAATGAGTCTTCAGACAAAAGATCCCCCTTTTCGTCGATGAATCATCGTCTAGAAAGTGTCAACGCCTGAACACATTATGAAAATTTGGTCCTATGAATGAATATTCAAACCCATGCTTATGTAGAAGCATACTTTTGATAATGTTTTAAGTAGGTGAATGTTGAAAGGAGAAGAGTCATCGAGCAAAAGGAATGTCGTCAATCCACTGGAAATTGTACCAAGTTATTACTCGTAATTACTTTTCATAATAGTTACTATTTATTACTATTTATTAGTATTTTTACTATTTTTTACTATTTTTTACTATTTTTTCTAATTAGTACTAATTAGTACTAATTAGTACTAATTTCTACTAATTACTACTAATTGCTACTAATTACTACTAATTACTACTAAAATCTACTAATTACTACTAATTACTACTAATTACTACTAGTTACTACTAATTACTACTATTACTACTATTTACTACTATTTACTATTATTTACTACAATTTAATACTATTTATTTTTATTTATTACAATTTATTCTTATTCATTCTTATTTATTACTATTAATTACTATTAATAACTATTTATTCCTATTTATTCCTAATTATTCTTATTTATTACTATTTACTACTATTTAGTACTATTTATTTCAATTTATTACTAATTATTCCTATTTATTACTAATTATTCATATATATTACGAATTATTCCTAATTATTACTATTTTGATGTCAATTACTACTATTTAGTACTAATTACTACTAATTATTCCTATTTATTACTATTTATTACTATTTATTACTATTTATCACTAATTATTCTTATTTATTCCTATTTATACCTAATTATTCCTAATTACTACCAATTACAACTAATTAGTACTAATTACCATCAAATACTACAAATTACTACTATTTATTACTATTTATTACTAAAATGCAGATAATAAAACACTTAAAGTCTAATTTAATTACAACTAATCACCAATATTTAAAATTAACATAAAAAAATTAAATAATTATTAAATAAAATAAAATATTAATACCTTGAAACTTGATCTCCTATTGATGTAATTACCTTCAAAATATCTCCATAAAAAATTAACTAAGAGAAAGTTTCCCTCTAAAATTCGAGTTTAGTGAGAGAGAGGAAGTGATAAATGAGAGGAAGGGATAGAAAAATAGAGGGGGTATATATAGGTTAAATTAGTTGTGACAGGTCTTTTAGCGATGGGATTTATGTCGTAAAAATTACTTTTTGTGACGGGGCCCATAGCAAATACCTTCGACTGCATTAATTACGGGCGGCGGTTGAAAGGTTATTTGCGATGGGACCCATCACAAAAAGTGACATGTCGACACAACTTTTGCAACGGGATAACATCCCATCACAAAAACTAATTTATCGTGGCTTGTATTTGCAATGGGACCCATCGAAAATACCCTCCAGCTGACACACTATTTGGGACGGGGGGTCCTTTGTCGCAAATAACATTCCCAATCTTTCCTGTGCATCCTGCACCAAAGCACGCATTACCTTTAGAGATGGGACCCCAAATCTCATCACCAATAACTTGTTATTTGGGAGGGGGGTTCTTCCAGTTTCAAATAACCCCTGGGATGTACCATCTGTGATGAGAATTAATCCTATCGCAAATACCCTATCGCAGAAGACGGGTTTTCCCGTAGTGTAAGGATATGTGTGGAAATAAAATGGATGAAGTATTTAGGTATTGGGATTCAATAAATAAATTTTAGTTATATCTTCACCAATGAAATTTTGGTGATAAGAATACTGAAACATCTAGGGATTTGGGAAAATTTTAGCAGCACATGTATCTTAATTAGAATAATAGATATGTATACCATCACCGATTAATGAGTTTAAGATGAATCAAATAGTTCAAAGTCCAAGACACATCTTTTTAATTTTTATGTGATGGAGACCATCCATGATTAAGGAAATTTAGATAATTTTAATGAAATAATGTGTTTTAGTAGAAAATTAGATTTAGGAATAATTCCATTAAATATTATAGACATATGATTAAATATATTCATGTTTTTAAGGGTTCATGTTATCTGTAATGACATTTTAATAATAGTCGTGTGAGATAGTAGTCATTGTAGAAAAAGTGTGGTTGAGACATTATATTATATATTATTTAATGTGTAACTATATTTCAAGTATTCCCGTCCTATTTGTTTTTTATATTTATAGGAATTATATTAATATAGTCAGTAAAAAAGGGTAACCCACATGTAGGGTGATTATTGGTATCAACTGATAATTCAGTCGGACTTGAACCCACAACTGAAGGAAAATAATTGTTTAACCCCAGCCAATGACCTATGAAATGTCCTAATTAATTTTTCAATTTTAATATAATTTATCTTATTAATAATTATTAACAATAAATCAATTCTATTATGTACGAGGTTTAGAGATTTATTATTCATCTATACTAGTTTTGGAAAATATTTACAGACATGAAAATAATTTTCACTCTTTTATAGTTCTTAAGATCTGTTAAATATTACTTTTAGTGCATCATGTGAAAAATAAAATATTTTCTAAATATTTATTTCTTATAATAAGTTATGGAATGAAAAATTATTGAAGAAAAAAAGTTTGAATCTATTATTATAAACTAAAAATATATCAATTAATTATATTCCATATTTTCATAGGTAGTAAAAGAATTCAAAAAATTAAGAAAATGATATTGAAATAAAATTTTATACTATTACCATCATTTATGAATATTTTAGTGACCTTTTCATACCTATTAGATTTAATGTTTTTTCCCCTAAATGTTCCATTGATCCTTGAATTTCATGTGTTTAATGATCTCAATAACTCTCTATAAATATTTATACTTTTCTTTCATGCCCACATCTATATTGGACACCATTATTCCCCTACATAGAAACCAAGTCATATTTTACTCCATATGACCATTGTACATCACATTCCATATAATTAATAGGGTATATTATTAACCCTTTAATGGTGTGTAATTATCAAAAAATGAATTTTCATATATCGAACCCTTTATTACCATGATCACATTTAAATTTATTGAAAAAATTTTATTAAGGTGGGGAGAATGTAACACCCTAGAATTCTAAAGTTTAAACATTGTATTACATATAATATATGACCTGATGCACCCATCATAGAATGGAATATAACATCCTGATACATTAAAATATTTTTAATATATTTAATACTTTAAATATAGAAAATATATTTCAATGAACAAAACTTTGATTTAGCATGTTTTACATACAATAATGAATTTATTGGATAGATTAAATTAAATGAAAGAATGTGTTTTGTCATAAAACAATATATTATTAAACATTTTGAGTCAATATGGATTCCTTATGACTTTTCAATTCCATTATGTTTTGAAAATCACAAACACTCTATCTCAAGGAAAATTCCATCTTCCCTAATATTTATTTTAATAAGGAAGATTTTCCTTCCTCAAGGAAATTCCTTTTTTTCCTTAATAAGGAATGTTTTTATTCCCTAAAGAAATTTTCCCCAATTTTTTTTTCATTTTTCATGATTAAGTTTCACTAAATCAGACTACTTTTACGTTTAAGTGTAAAATTTGGTTTCATTTCTAAAACCTCAGAAACATATAAATACTTAGATATAAAGAATTCTGTGTTCATGTTCTGAATTCAGATTCTGAATGCTCTGAAATTCAGATTCCTAATTATTAGAAAATAAGATTCTAAATTCTCTGAAATTGAGATTCTGAATTCACTAAAATTCAGATTCCAAATTCTTTGAAATTTAGATTTCGAATTATCTTAAATTCAGATTCCAAATTATCTGAAATTCATATTCCAAATTTTCTGAAATTTAGATATCGAATTATCTAATATTTAGATTCCAAATTCTCTTAAATTCAGATTCAGAATTCCTTAGAATTGAAGTTCTGAATTTCTTATAATTCAAGTTAAAAATTCCTTAGACTTCTAACTCTGAATACCTTATAATTTAGGTTCTGAGTTCCTTAGAATTCTAGTTCCTAATTCCTTATAATTATGACTCTGAATCCATTATAATTCAGACTATGAGTGCACCTTCATAGAATCCTCTTCTGGGGATGCTCCTTTTTTGTAGTGTGTCTGGGATAACTACATGTGGCTTGAAGGCCTTGAGGTGGCCCGAAGGCCTTAAAGGTGGCCTGCAAGCCCTACTGACACGAAGGCCTGGGTGGCTCGTAAACCTTAATGATTCAAAGACCAAAATGGTGGCCCAAGGTGAATAGTTCCATCTGATACAGTACCAAATAGTACCTGCTATAGGAACTACTACAGTTCTAGTTACAGTACCATCACAATGTACAGTTCTTCTACAGTGCATGTATAGTGTACACTACTGCTACAGTGCTGCTACAGTGCCTACTAATGTACCCTGGAAATGTGCCTCTACCTGGTTTTGAACCTGGGTCTTATGTATGTACATAACGATACCTCATCAACTGGGCTTAGTCTCATGTGCTATAATTCAGAATCTGAATTCCTTATAATTTAGACTCTGAATTGAATAGAATTATGGTTCCGAATTCCATAGAATTTAGGTTCCGAATTCTTTGGAAATCAGGTTCAGGATTCATTATAATTCAGGTTATAGATTCCTTGGAATTCAGATTCTGAATTCCTTATAATTCTGACTTTGAATTCCATCGAATTCAGACTCTGAATTCCATAGAATTCAGACTCTCAATTCCTTAGAATTCAGACTCTCAAATCAATAGAATTCTGATTCTGAATACCTTGAAAAATAGAATCTGAATATCCATGTAATTTGGACTCTGAACATTATTTTTCCTTAGACTCTGAAAAATAGATTAGTTCTAGCAACCATATTTTACATAATCATGTTATAGTTATGTAATGATGTCAGGCATTCTGTTTCTAACTAATCTCTATTTGAGTGACACATGTACAAGTCCCTATGAGATTCAAATAAATATATGACCATTGGAGGAGGGATCCGACTGTTGAAGGAATTAATACAAATAGGATCTCATTTGAATGAGCTAAAAACTTTAACATTGACTGAATGATCTACAACTCTAATGATTACATGCTGATGAAGTGATTTCTCGAGTGAATGACTCTCGTGCTATGGGCGTACTAAACATCTTGTTTAGCTTGCTTTGTACAACTCTAAATGTTTCTGAGTATATTCGATGGATTTCAGGGATAGTAAGATAGAGGTGTCGACTACCTTAAAGTTCAAGGACTTCCTTGATAAAGGAAAATAGATGTGCCGACTACCTTGATGTTCGAGGTATGGTGGGGATAGCAATACAGAATCCGATATTCTTATCGAGGAATTGCCCTAGTTTGGGTAAGACATACATGCTTAAAAGTATAAATCAAGGGACGTTTATCCAAAGTTGTTGGATACCCTACTCTTTGGGTTAAAAGATTCTATACTTGTTACTTGTATTGTTTCCAGTTTGTTTTCAACAGCATTTGATTAATAAGGAAAGTAATACTATCTTATAATTTCATGTACTTTTACTCTGACTAGTATGATTTTAAATGATTTTAGGTAGAGTATTTGGCCTTTTAAGCTTTTCATAAGTTACATTTTTGGAACGATATTTATTGATTCTAGAAAGTTTGTAGAACCAATAGGTCTTGTGAATTTACCTTGTTTAACCGTGTTAAAAAATATAATGTTTTATATCAACTTTAAGAGTTCCAGAAATTTTTTTAAAGGATAAAATTCACCCCCCCCCCTCTTGTATATTGAGCGTCTTAATCATATTCCGATCCTATAATTGGTTTTAGAGGAGGTCTCCGAAATACTTATATTTACATATAAGTTTCCTTGCACAAGGTTTCATTGTTCTACATTTTCCATTCTTAGGTTATTTATCCTTGTTTACAAACTTTTTATACTCAAAAGATTTTAGGTAAAGGTATTTTGATTTAGATAGAATGAATGAATTTTGGTTTTATTGACAATCTTAATCCTACTAGACCACCTATATTTAATGGAAATGATAATGAGTATTGGATAGATAGAATGAAAACCATTCTGATAAACACCCGTGTATACAGCTACATTATGTTAACTAGAGACTATAAGATTCTAGATAAATAACATATAACCTTTACTAATCCATTAAAGGATGAATACCAACTGAACATTAAGGATCTAAATACTTTTCTTTGATGAATGACTAGAAATATATATAGCCAAATTTCATCTTGTAAAGCTAAAAATAGTATTTGTAAGAATCTTGAAGTAACACACTTTGGAAATTCCAAAGTCATTGGAACTAGAAGATCTATGCTCAGTGTTTAGTATCATGGTTTCTGCATTCCTTATGGAGAAACCATATGTATGGTAAAACAAAGATTCATTACATTTGTTAATAGTTTACAATCAATGGGTGGGAAAGAATTCGATGATGAAACTCTGGTAGACAAGATCATAAAAATTATTCCTAACGAATGAGAATATAAGAGGATAGCTATAGATTAAAATCAGAAAGTTACCCAGATTTCTATTGATGAGCTTTTTGGAACTCTTGTTCAACATGAGACTAGAATGAAGAGGGATGCTAATATGAATTAAAAAAATAATGGAAATGGTAGTGTTGATTTTACAAAAAAGTTTAATCATATGAAAGTGAGGACTCCTGAGAGAGTTACAAGATCCAAATCATAGAAGTCTATTATTCAATATGAATCTAGTGGTAGTGAATATTCAGAAAATAAGATAGCCAATATGGCCCGAAGGATGAAAATGATTCTTGGACAGAAGAAATTTCAATCTAGATACAAGACGAAAGAAAGAAAAGACAAGAATGATTCAGATGTCACCTATAACGAATTCAAAAGGGCAGGGCTTATAAAGCTAGATTATCCTATGATGAAGATAAAATATAGAAGGGAAATGAATTATGAGATGAATAAAAAGAAGTAATACAAATCTAATGCCAAGAATGTTTTGAAATCTAATGACACTTGAAGTGCCAATGGTGGGGACTCTTCTGAAGAATCATCAGAGTACGAATCTTTTGGTCAGAAGAATCATGGTGTACATGCCAAGTTACCTATTGAAAATCATTATTTAATTGATAAGGTACACAATGCTAAATCCATCACCAATGTATCCTTTAACTCTAATTATAGTGATAATAAATATTATGAATCTTTAAATGAAGAATATTCTTCTCATGAAGATAAACATTTCCTATTTATGAAGAAGTGTCTAGGTTTTCTAAGCTCCTTGAGAATGAAAATTCAAATGTCAAGAAAAATCTTGATATAGAAAATTCTAGAATTACTATTCTAACTATGGAAAAATCATACCTTTATAAAGATCTTGATAAAAAAACCCTTCATTTTGAAGGTATTTCCAAAAATCTTGAGGAAGTTAATTCTGGGAAGGATAAATTTTTTATGGACGTAGAAAAATTAATCTCTAATAAAAATGTTTTAAAGCGTTACTCTAGTGATAAAATTAATTTTTTGGTGGATAAAAACATAGTTATTTAACTGAGGTCAGAAATATATTCCTTGAGGATGTGTTTGTCTAACGTTACCTTAGGTAAGGAAAATTTTGATAAGATGTATTCCCAAATTCAACCTCTAAGGAATAATTATGGATTTGGATATACTCATTCAAAACCGATTTTTAATAACAATTATTTTGTACCTCAATGTGCTCAAATATACACTATGTGTCAGTGTGGTGGGCATTGTGGAAAAAATTCTCTAAACAAAAGCCAGTGTTTAGGATTTTATATAGCTTATTTTTCATAGAAAATGTGGATTCTTAAGATATTTCATTTTGATGTTTCCAGATCCAATAATGTTTGGGTTCGGAAAGTAGAACACTCTTATTTTGAGGAAAGTAAATATAGTACCAACAGTAATACATGGTACATGGATAGTGGATTTTCTTGACATATTACTATTGACAAAAACATATCTGAAAATATTATCAAGTCGAAGGGAGGAAAAGTGACTTTCAAAGATAATTCACAGGGATAAATTATTAGTATATGTAATATTGTTCTTCTTAGAAAAAACATTGATTTCAAGTGTTTTATATGTTATGGGTCATAAGAAAAACTTAATTGGCATATTTAAATTATGTGATGAATATTACCTTGTGAATTTTAAGAATGAAAAGTGCTTAGTACACAATTCCAATGAAGTGTTTATTTTTTCTACACATAGGCAAGAGAATGTATACACACTAAACTGAGAAGACCTTACGATCCAAGATATTCTTTGTCTTAGTGTAATAGAAGATAATTTTTGGTTATAACATAAAAGGTTAGTATACTTTAATCTTATAAACCTATGAAAGCTCTCTAAGAAAAGCCTAGTTAAGGATATATCAGAGCTTAGATTTGATGCTTCAAAATTCTGTGATTCTTGTTAATATTGAAGGAAACATAAATCAAGTTTTAAATCAATTGGTTAAGACTCAACTATTGATGCATTATAGTTAGTGCATATGGATATATTTGTTCCAACACAAAATGGAAGCATTGGATGGAAATATTACATATTTGTCTTAGTTGATGATTAACCAAGATTTACATGGGTCTAAATTCTAGCAATAAAATATGATTCTTTTTCTTATTTAAAAAAATTTTAGAGCTCGATTTAAAAATGAGAAAACCCTTCCTTTGAATACTATTCATATTTATCATGGAGGAGAATTTCAAAATTTTGATTTTGAAACTTTTTGTGGTAGAAAAGGAATTACTCAAAACTTCTTAGCGCTATGATCTCAACAACAAAATGGGGTTTTTGAAATAAGAAACAAGATTCTTCAAGAGATAAAAAGAACCATGTTGGGTGAAAATTCGGTAGCCTAAAAAATTTGGGCCAAAGCTTTAAGTACTTCTTTTTATACTATAAATTGAGTTTTGAATAGAATTTTTCTTAAAAAAACTTCATATGAGTTATGAAATTGTTGAAAACCTAGACTTTCCGACTTCAAGGTTTTTTGTTGCAAAGTATTCATTTTGAATACTTAAGATAATTTATTGAAATTCACACCAAAATAAGATGAAGTAATTTTCTTAGGTTACTCCACGGCCTCTAAGGCTTATAGAGTTTTCAATAAAAATACATGTACTATTGAATAAATAATACCTATTAAATCTGATGAAACCAATCCTTTTTTTTCATAAAAGCTCAACCTACATCTTCAGATGTGTTTTCAAAAACCGATTATCTTCCCTTGATAGAAGATCATTCTGATAAATAAAATTTTCATGCAAATTTTTATGAATAATTTACCCATGAATATTTCCTACCATATATTGATGAACAGGTATTACAAAACCCAAATCAGTTGTTTCTGTAGAATAATCCCAGTGATAATACCATTGGTGACATAAATCAACCTGTAAGGACAAGAAGTTCCTTAAGAAATGAATTATAACATCTAGAATTTTATTCCCAATTAGAACAAAAAATCACTGATGAAGCTTTAGGGGATGAATATTGGATAAAAGATATGCAAGATGAGATAAATGAATTCGAAAGGAATAATGTCTGGAACATGGTTGAAAGACCAAAGGAATCTTCTGTTATTGGAGTAAAATGGGTCTTCAGAAATCAGTGTGATGAAAATGGAATCATAGTATGAAAGAAAGTTATATTGGTTGCTAAAGGATATAATCAACAAGATGGAATAAATTATGAAGAAACATTTCCTACAGTAGCTATACTTGAATCTATTCGTATTCTACAAGCCTTTTTAGCCTTCTTTAATTTTTTACTTTTTCAAATGGATGTTAAATGTGCCTTCCATAATGGTTTTGTTTAAGAGGATGTTTTTGTTGAACTGCCACATGGTTTTGAAGATTTAAAACATCCTGAACATGTTTTCAAACATAGAAAATCTTTTTAAGGACATAAACAAGCTCCTAGTTCCTCGTATGATAGACTTATAGGATTTTTGATACAAGAAAATTATGATAAAGGAAATGTGGATCCAACCATTTTTATAAATAAAGATAATAAAAATGTTTTCATTATTCAAATTTATGTTGATTAAATTATATTTTGTTTAACTCATAAATCATTAACTGATTCTTTTGCGATCTAAAGAAATCTGAGTTTGAAATTAGTATGATGGGTGAGTAATAATTTTTCCTAGGTTTTCAAATTTCCCAAAAACCAGAAAGCATGTATATATCTCCACATAAGTATATTAAAGATCTTTTTAAAAAGTATGGATATGACAAAACTAATAGTGTATGTACTCCCATTGGTACCTCAAATTCACATGATCTTAATGAAACTGGGAAACTAGTGGATCAAAAATTATTCAGCGGTATAATAGGATGTTTACTATACTTGACATCCAGTCAACCAAACATAATGTTCTCAGTATGATTATGTGCAAGATATCAATACAATCCTAAGGAATCTCATTTAAAGGCAGTGAAAATGATTTTTCTCTACCTAATGGGGAGCATGGATTTAAGACTATTTTATACTTCGGGAAATGATTTTATTTTAAAAAAAAATCGAATGATGACTTTGGTTAATGTAGAAGGGATAGAAAAATTACTTCCATAACTTTTCATTTCTAAGGAGATTCATTTGTTTCTTTGTCATGAAAAACAACACTCAGTAGAACTTTCAACTACTGAAGCTCAATATGTAGTAGTTGTAAGTTTTTGTGCTCAGATATTGTGGATGAAACACACACTCACATACTTTAGTATGAGTTTTACCAAAAAAATAATGTGTGATAATACTAGTGTCATTGACTTAAGTAAAAACCTTCCACATCTCTCTAGTAAAAAACACATAGATTTTAGGCATCACTTTCTTAGGGATCACACACAAAAAGGTGATATCATTATTCAATTTATCGGAACTCAAGATCAACTTACTGATATTTTCAAAAAAAATTACTAACTGATATGTTTAAATACATTTAATAGAAGTTAGGAATGATAACTATAAGGAAATATCCCCTATGAAATTCTTTTCAAACCTATATCCTTACAGTAACAATCTCCTTTTCATAGGGGGAGTACATTTACTTATTAGTTAAATTTTTTGTAATGAAAATTCTCATAGAAAAATTTTCGTAGGCAAAATATTTTTAGTTAAAATTTTTTTAGTTAAATTTTTTTGTAATCTAAATTTTTTGAAATCTAATTTTTATATAATCTAAATTTTTCATAATCTAAAATTTTTGTAATCAAATTTAGGGAATATAAAGCTCTTCAAGAAGAGTTATTCTTATTACGAATAATCTTCCTAGCAATCTGAAAGGTATGTTTCCTTTACTATATTTTCATAATCATATTTTAATTGTTGGAATTCTCATTTTGTTTTCAAAATTTTCAGATTCACTTTTCCTTAAATCCAAATGTTTTTCTTAAAAAGATCAGAAGATCAAAATCTATCAAAATCCTTCTTCGGCTATCATCTCAACAGTCAGATCTTCTCATGAAGTTTTCAGTCGATAGATCAATCAAGGAATTTGAATTTTTGCTTAAATTTCCTACATAAAGGACCCCCGATGGTTGTTGCACATCTAATCCCAAGCTCTTGAGTGTCGAATCTCTTCCCTTCCTACTTAAGAAAGTTCATAATTTCTCCTATATTCCTTAATTTAGAATGTCTATAGAAGACTCTCCACATAATGAAATGTCAACTATAAAGGAAATCCTTGAATGGAAGATTTATCATGTAAGGTTGTTAGACCCAGACTTCTTTAATAAGTATGATTCAATCATCTCAATGAACTTCAAGTTAAATAGTTGGGAGTGTATAACTGTATCTATACCCAAGGTAGAGGATCCGATGATTTTGGAGTTTCTTGTATAGTTATATGAGTCTGTATCATTTTACAATCAAAGAGGAAAAGGGAAATTTTCTTTCAAGAGTTATGGTAAGACATAGTCTCTTTTCCATTATAATGTTTCTAGTCTAATTGGAATATATTACAAAGGAGAAGCTTATTTTTTTACGTATAATTTACCTAATGTTTAAGGAAGATTTAATAAGGGGAAGTCCATAGAGTTTCTTGGTTTGGATGGAGTCAAGAATCTGAAGATTCTTCATCTTTCATCAAATTTCTGGATTCTTGAACTTTGGGTTTAAGGATTTTTCATTCTGAAGAAATAAAATAATGATACTCTGAAGAAAAGTGATATTTATGTTTTGGATTTCATAGTGAACCTTTAGAAGCTGAATCTAGTTAGGTATATTTTTATTATGAATGAAAACATCATGAATGGAAATCTGAAGTCTTATATTATCATGTATTCACAAATTCTATCAAATATCATTGTTTCTTATTTAGAATTAATGAAAAAAATTCAAATCGAAGTCAAGAAA
The DNA here is from genome assembly GCA_963277665.1 of Viscum album. Lineage (NCBI taxonomy): Eukaryota > Viridiplantae > Streptophyta > Magnoliopsida > Santalales > Viscaceae > Viscum > Viscum album. Next base: position 444,205,565 of record OY728157.1, on the reverse strand, counting down.
TTCCAATGTAATGTTTATAAGTGATTACACTCTAAGAAGTATGAATATTAGATTTAATAGTCAATCCGAAAAATTTTATGATTTATTGGAATTAGAAGTTGAAGTTCTTTCAAAAAACAAGAAGTTGTAGAAATATCCAAGAAAGGCGGAAGGAAGTGGAAGGAAAAGGGAAATTCAAGAGACAAAAAAAGATTTTGTTTCCAAGGAAATTAAATCTTCACCACAAAAGTTACTGACACAAAAATCATATCCTGATGAGGTAGTTTAAAATGGTGAAATGATTAGAAGATCAAAAATGAATGGGATCCTTGTTTTTTTTAGTTCCTGCTGAGGGAAAAGCGTTAAAATAAAAGGCTACTGAAGAGATTCAGAAGCAACAAAAATATAAGAATCAAAAGAAAAAAATGCCTAAGGCTAAAATAGTACAATCTCTTCTTAAGGATTTTGAAAGAGCTTCTGAAAAAATTCCAGTACCATAATCCTTTTTAGTAGAATCAATCCTAGAGATTCCAGGAGATAAGTTGTTGATTTTGAAAAAAGTTCATGAAGAATAAGATGAAGAAAAAGTAAAAATTTAATTAGAATAGGAAGTTGAGGAATAATTAGAACAAGAAGTGGATGAAGAAAAAGAATAAGGAAGTGGTGACTCTGATGACATGAGAATACAAGTTGAACAATATCATGAGAATGATATATCTTCTGAGAAAATATCAATCCCAACTTCTGATGGTGAATATTTTAAGCTTTCTACACCAAAAAAGGATGAAAATTATTAGAAAGAAGTCAATAAAAAATTCATGGAACAAAGTAGTAATCATGATATTATTCATCAAGAAGAATCTCATGCTGAAGCTATGAAAAAAATTCTAAGCAAGATAAAATTTTTGAGCTATCAGACAGTGAGCATGAATCACTAAAATTTGATCAGATTATTTCAAGAACAGATAAGTGAAATAAGGCGATTGTAGATACTTTAACAAAGTCTTTTGTTAGTAAGAAAGATATTGGTGCTTCATCGAAAAAAATTCAGATGTCTATGAGAAAGAATCATCATCAACAAAGAATTCAGATTCAGAATCATCTTCTCTTGGCCAAGAATTTGTTGTTAAGTCTTTGAAGAAGTTGGTTGATTCTATTCCTTTGTTTCCATGTATATACTCAATATGTCAGATGATTCAGTATTGATTAAATCAGGAAACAATTTCAGTATCCATGTTGATGGATTAGTCTGTCATACTTGAGGGAGATTTTAAAACTTTTTAATCTATTATGAATCCCATAAAAGATCTTTCCAGATGAAAACAAGTTGTTCAAGTAAAACTATTGAAGAGATAATAATTCTTGCTAAGTTTCATGATAATGTCAAGGATTATTTTGAAACTGAAGATTATAAGGTCAAATATCTCACCAAGTCTTTTTAAAAAAAGTTATCTCTTGAAGAAACTACTCGAAAGCATGAAGTGAATGGTTTGAATGGGAAATTCTATGCAGCTGCTCAGAGTTGGAAGACAGAAAGGGACCTTAGAATCAAACTAGAGGAAAAACTTTATAAAAAACAATATTCTTTAAAGGATCAAACTAATATGATTAAGGCTTAGGAAGAAAATTTAAATCCTTAGAGAAGATAAGTGAAGATAATGACCGGCTTCTCAAACGTGAATAAAAGGATCACAAAGAAAATAAGTAGTTGAAAACCCTTGTGAAGAAGCTGATTCTAAAGTAGAAAAAAGTATAATATTTTTCAAATTGGATATTTTTTTGCATTTCCCTATTGTATTAATTCATTCAAATCTCAATGAAATTTCTATTGAACTTAATATTTTTGGTTGTTTATTTCTAATATTTTAGGTACCATATTTTTCTTTTCCATTCCCATTATTCCTTTTTGAAAATCACAAAGGGGGAGGAAGGAATGTCAAGAAAGAATACTAAGTAAAGAAGAAATTTCCCTAAGTTATGGGGAGTTCATCAAAGTGAACGTTTTTATCAAGAATATTTTTTTATGCAAGAAAATATAAAATCTCATTTAGGAAATCAAGAATATGATCCTATGGGACTTCAAAGCCTATGGGGGAGTTGTTGTATTCACTATGATCCATAAGTAAAGTGTGACTTGTTTTTTTTTCAATTCCATAAAATTTACTAGTCCCTATATTCTTCTAGAAAGGGTCATAGTGCTTTCTAAAAGGGAGAGATTATTGAGTTAATAAGGATTACTTATGACTTTTCCATTCCATTATGTTTTTAAAATCACAAACACCTTATCTCAAGAAAAAATTTATGTTCTCTAAGAATTATATTAAAAAAATATTTTCCTTCCTCATGGAAATTCTCTTTTTTCCTTTATAAGGAAAATTTTCCATCCCCAAGGAAATTTTCCCCTAACATTTTTTTAATTGTTCGTGATTTTGTTTCACTAAATCAAACACATTTTATGTCTAAGTGTAAAATTCAGTTTCATTTCTAAAACTTTGGAATCCCGTAAATACTTAGGTATAAAGTATTATGTATTCAGGTTCAGAATACAAATTCCAAATTCTCTGAAATTAAGATTCCGGATTCTATGAAATTCAAATTCCAAATTCTCTTAAAACCAGATTCTGAATTCTCTAATGTTTAGATTCGAGAATTCTATGAAATTTGGATTCCAAATTCCCTAAAATTCAGATTCCTAATTCTATGAAATTATGATTTCAAATTCCTTATAATTCATGTTCCGAATTCCTTAGAATTATGGTTCTGAATTCCTATGAATTCCGGTTCTGAATTATATAGAATTCTGGTTCTGAATTAATTAAAATTTAGACTCTGAATTCACTATAATTCAAACTCTGAATTCTTTAGAATTCTGGTTCCGAATTTTTTAGAAATCAGTTTTCGAATTACATAGAATTCCAGTTCTGAATTCCATCTAATTTATGCTCTAAATTCCTTAGAATTCAGGTTCTGAATTCCTTAGAATTCAGGTTCTGAATTCCTTAGAATTCAGACTTTGAAATCTTTAGAATTTAGACTCTGAATTCCTTAGAATATGGACTCCAAAATCAATATAATTCTGATTCTGAATTCCATGACAAAATAATCCAAATATCGATGTAATTTAGCCTCCGGAAATTATTTTACTCATGTTAAGAAATAATATTTTACTTACTCATGTTATATTTATGAAAATATGTCGTGCATTCTCTTTATAACTAATCATTGTTTGAGTGACATGTGTACACGTCCCTATGAGATTCAAGAAAAATTTGATCATTGGAGGAAGGAGCTGACCATTGAATAAATTATTATAAATAGAATCTCATTTGAATGAGCTCAAAACATTATCTTTGACTGATTGATCTACAAATCTAGAGATTATTTTCTATTGAAGTGATTTTTAGAGAGAAATACTCTCATGCTTTGTTCATACTAAACATCTACTTCATCCTGATTTGTGCGACTCTGAATGTAGATGAATACATTTGAGTGCTTCCGGGGATAGGAAGAGAGAGGTTCCGACTACCTAAATTTAGAGGACTTCCTTTATAAGGAAGATAGAGGTGTTGACTACCTTGATGTTTGAGGGTTTGTGGGGATATCAAGAAAGAATCCTACATTCTTATCAATGGCTTACCGTAGTGTGTGTAAGAGAGACTTTCTTGAATGTATAAATCAATGGACATTTATCCAAGGTTGTTGGATACCCTAATCCTTGGGTTAAAAGATTCTATATGTGTTACTTGTGTTTTTTCAAGTTTTATTTCCATTAACTTTGATTAATAAAGAAATTATAACTATCTTATACTTTCTTTTACTTGTACTCTAACTAGTATGATTCAATATGCTTTAAGTAAGAATCTTTTTCTTTGTAAAAATTTCTTAAATTTTATTTCTCGAACCATATTTCTGAAATCTAGCATGTTTTTATAACTGAAAGGTCAAGTGAATTTACCTTTTTTAACCTTGTTAAACAATAAAATGTATTATATCAACATTAAAAGTTCAAAAATAGTTTTTAAAGGATTCAATTCACCCCCCCCCCCCTCTTGAATATTGAGCATCTACGTCATATTCTGATCTAAAAAATATATTATTATTTAATATAATATTATGTAACCCAATCATTAAATTGGTGGGTATGAATAGGATTTACTAACATATGAAAATATACGGTTGAATTAATTGGCTTCCAATTAATTATAAATTAATATAAAAACCAATTGATTATAAAAGAAATATTTTTAAAAAAACAATTTTTATGATCCCAATGTAATTTTAACTTAATGAATTTGATTAAATAAAATTATTGAATTATATTAATGAAATTTATATATTATATATTCAATCAAATAAATTAAATTCATATAATAGATTTTATAAGGGGTTATATAATAAAAACCCCAATTTTTATACAAAAAAATTATTTATGTTTGTAAATGTACTTTTCCCTCCGTTTAATGAAGAACACGATTTAACACTTCATTTTTAAACATTAATAAAAAATTTATAAAATTTAAACTTTACTTTAAAAATTATAATTTCAATATGACCTTTGGGCGATTTTTTGGGAAAAAATTTGTTTATTGATGAAATGCGTAAAATAATAAATTCTAATTAATGAAATAAAAATTCATATAAATAAATTATAATGTTAAATTATATATTTTTTTAAGTCATAGTAGATAAATTGAAAATATATTAATCTAATTTATTTCCTTTTAATAATTTTTATGTGTGATATATATATATAAACTTAGCATAGTTTTGAACATTTTCACTTAAACACCCTTCTTCTCTTCCCATCTAAGGGATTAATTTTAAATTATTTTTTAAAAATTATTTGGAATTATTTTCAAAAAACAATATTCCATATTGGAAAATAGTTTAATTTATATATATTAATAAGTTAAATTTAATTTTTGACAAAAATTATTACTAAAAAGAGTTAAAATTAATTATGGCGATTAAGAGAAAAACATGTTTACTGGGGTGAAAAAATTTACGATTATGAGGGAAAGTAACCTAGAAACAAAACTGAAACAAACTAGATATACATGTTTATAACACATACAATTTACTATTTAGTTTTTTGAATTATTGGATATGCATGACTTGTAAAAATAAATGTGAAATTCACTATTTCAAAAATTTACAGGTTTGCCACTCACCCCCATAGAAAAGGCATCTTCTAGGTTCCAATATTCACACACATAAATATATGTTTATTTCAAAATACATAAAAACACATATCCACATTCCAAACCTCGTCCATGAATACTTAATTTGGGTATACATCCTTTATAGGAATGCATTAGTCTAAATCTAAGGAGGACACTATAAGAATAGGTAATGTTTTTTTAACGTGATTTAATTTCATTTACTTCTCCACCTTCTTAAATTATATGTATATAGTGATTAAATAATAACATAAGTATATTAAATAAAATTATATATTGGTATGTTATGTTTTTAAATAAAATATCATACAATTCCATCGATTGGGTTACAAAATCAACGTTCGTGTGTATAGAAGATCACCACATCGCGAACTGATGTCATTTATTTTTCCATTACCATCTTTAAAGGATTGGATTAATGAGGAACATACAATTTATATTTTATATTTATGATATTTATGATGTATATAGGCTTCTTTAATTATTACATGACATGTACATTCATGCTTTCCTTTTTTGTTGGAATACAATAAAGTTGTTTGTTTGTACAACAGACTATTACCTCGGGAAGTGATGTGATTTGTTCATGATTTACATTGAATGTATTAAGTAACAGTTTAAAAAATATATATGATACAAATGTTTCATTAATTTTATCTTCAATTATAATATATACATATATCATTTACATTTTTAACTTTCAATATGATAAGAAAATGAAAACAACATTCATTCATACGTTGGGACCACCTTCTCCAAGAACAGTGTAGTTCATTTCCTATTACCATTTTTTATCGATTACTTTAAATAAATATGTACTAAAATATTTGGTATTTAAATTTTTTTAAATTATAGATATGATTAAACCATGATCTATGTAATAGTAGAAAATATAATAAGCCAACATGTACTCGAAAAACTACCCAATTATCACAGAAAATGATGAAAATAATGAAAGGTTATTAAAGAATGAATAATAATCTATTATAAAAGGATAATATATGACTTTTTTAAATACTAAATTGGTTATTTTTTAAGTTGTTAACATTATTATAACTATCATACATGAGGTCAAAATCATCCTTCCAAAAAAGGAAACTCAATGTCAGGGATTAAGTATCGATTTCATTTGATTTCACAATATTGTAATGTTATGCACCGAGATTATTTTATTAGGTTATATAATTCCCATTTGATAGTTAATATCATGAAAAATTCAATTTTATTAGTATTTGAAGTTTTAATCTGAATTGTATCATCTTAGGAATTTTAAAAATAAAGATACCAAGTGGAAAATAAATTTCACCACTCAACTCAGTTTTATTGGATTATAGTACTTCCACAATGTCATTAATATTATATCATAACGTGTGTTCTGAATTTTAATATTTATTTATCTATTAAATTTTTTTAATATGTATTTATATTCCATACACATAATATATTCATTGATTAATTATCACCTCAATATTAAGTTAATTTTATGTGTTTATTTCCCAAACTCATTCTAATTGAGATTGTCTATTAATGAAATTATATTAAAATATTATATAATAATTCTTTAATAAAACATTTAATTTTATTATCCATTGAATATTCATAATCTATGTCAACTAATAGTTTCATTATATACTATTTGTATCTTAATATGTTTTATAAAATGTTTTCAAGAAAACCCGACTACATTTATCTCTTCGGTAGGAAATATCTTTTCCTCTAAAACCATTATTCAAAAATGTTTTTCAAAAATGTTTTAACCTTTTAAAAATTATTTATTATTGAAAATTTAAACCATTTTTATGCCTTAAAAAAATTTAATTTGAATATTTATTTCATTTGAAAACCATTCCAGTATTTCTTTTATCGAAAAATTGATATGATGTTTTTTTAATGTGTACAACATGAACATAATATCTATTCATCCTGAAATCTCATATGTTTTCACAATTATTTTATAAGTATGAAATGATATTTTCAACGATAAATCTATTTAAAGAACATAATTTTATAATATTAAAAGTTATTTTCAAATAATAATATTTTACAAATTTTTTTCGAAATAAAATGGATATTTTCTGTAGGAAAGTTATTAATGTTATTTTTTTATTAAATTAATTAAAAAACTATAATTCATACTATAATTGGTATACAACATATTGACACCATTTTTATTCTTCTTCTGGGTGGCTTATGATTACTCTAAATATGGGTAGTATTGAAATACAGTTCCTTGAATCATGTTGGTAGTCATTAAATTCCCCTTGAGTAATTTCAATTCGAGTTATCTTTGAAAAATAAATTTCTCCTAAAGATCCACATTATTTGTCATGTAATAGATTATTTCTTGAATTGTATACAATTTTTACAAATGTTTTTTATATAGATTGTTATTTAATTATCTATGGAAATTTTATATTTTTATATTATTTACTCAATACAAAAAATCGGGTAAGAAACAGTGATTATAAATTAAATATTTTATTCAATATATGAATAATTATTCGGACTATTGTGACACATGTTTGAAATCATTTAAGTTATGTCCCTAAAGTTATCTTTAGTATCATTGAGTAAATTAGTTTGATAGACTCAACCAAATCAGTTTCAACCAATCATTTTTAAACTACTTTCTAAAAGTAAATTATGGTAATGGTTCAGTGTACAAGGGAAACCTGGAGTCTAATAATTAATAATTTATTCATTAATATTTATTTATTTTTATCAATGAGATTTTCACTATGAAAAAATTAATGGATGATTTCATCCTCATTTTATCTATTAAATATCATTTTTTTCAGTAATTTACCTTACCAAATTGCTTTTTCATTATATAGTTATTTAAATGGAATGTCTTCATAGTTATTTACCTATATAAATTAATTTTTCATTAACTAGTTATTAAAATGGAATGTGTGATCATTTATTTACCAAGAAATATTTATTATTAGATATTGATTCATGATAGATTCTGATGTACTTAATCCATTCTACGAATTTGAACTCACCTTTATATTGTTTCCCCCCAATGATTCCATGACGTTTACTATGATTGATATTCAATGATTCACTAAATGGAATGTAGTTATTTTCAAAATCTTTACCTTGTAATTTGTGCATTCCAAATGTAATTTAAGTCTCATGTTAGTTTCTAGTGTAACAATACTAATAAAATTATTAGTCAGTTGGTATGTTTTTTAAAGGTAATGCTTTGTTCAAAGGCTAAGGAACAATTTAATGATAAGAAAAAAGATTACAAAATTTGGAAAGATGGGATTTGTTTACAATCTCTATCAAACAGATATAATAAGTCAACCGGCAGAGTGTCCGGCCAATTCATGCTTTGAAGTACTCCTTTGTTAGCAAGAGCATCTCCAACAACATTCGCTTCATGGTAGGCATGAGTAGATATGCAATCAATCCCATGGAGCGAGTTCAGGAAATTCATCCAAAGTTTGGTAAGAAACCAGGCAAGATGAATGTTTCCATTCCAGATGGTATGAACGATAGTGGTAGAATCACTTTCAATCGAAATCTTTCTCCAACCTATTTGAAGAGAAAAATAAACTAGATGGATGACCCCCATCATTTCAGCCTCCAGAGATGAAGAATGTACACATCCAACATTGAAGCAACCCTGACACTAGCCAGCCGAGTCTCTAATGATGGCACCACAACTAGCAGGGCCTGGATTGCCTTTAGAAGCACCATCAACGTTAATATTGATCTGTCATGACATCCGTGATTTCCATAATACATCAAAGGAACATTTGGGCTTTGGGTAAATGTCAGGCACACGGAGATGTCGAAGGATCTCAAATTCACCAACCGAGTTGTTAAAACAGTCTTTTTGAATTGAAGTTTCTTCATGAATCGCAATAAGAATCCGAGATTTTCCTGCATTGAGACTAAATGAGTTTTTATTGTGAATAAGATCATTTCTAACGTACCATATCTCATGTAGGAGTTCTGCCACTACCACAAGAAAAATATTTTTAACCTGTAGAGGGGATTTATATCTAATGCATTTGGTATGTGTTTCCTTGTATATTTTTCCAATGTATTATTATAGGCACTAACTCTATGCCACTAGGGTCATTTTCTCTACAAAAATATATATATATTTTTCACTATTACATGAAAAATAAAACATTTCATTAAATTCTAAGAAATTCTCTTGAAGATATTTTTGACGTTATGATTTAAAAAATTAAGTTCATTTTTCAAATAAATTTTTATAAATGGATGAAAAAATTATAATATTATCAAATAAATAGAAATCAAACCCATTTTTTGGAAAAAAAAATGTATTTTTGACCAATAAAATAACATTAATAAAATCTATGTTCTTTTTTAATATGAAATAATCAATAAATTTGTATTCAGTAATAATTTTTCTTAATATGATCGTTCCTTTTAATACCCATCCAATTCAAAAAATAGATTTTAATTTTTATATTTAAAAAAAAATTATGGTTCTTCTAAACTCGATGATGTGTATCTTGTATTATATATAATTTAGTCATATTTTTTAACAAAATATCATGATGTTACTATATCTCATGATATAAAAGATTTTAATGTAACCATAAATATCATACTCAAATATTCATTCATGATATAATATCTCAATGGGTAGTATATCCACATTATAAATGTATGTAAATTCATAATATGAAACATGCTCAATGAAACAATATAGAGATAAATAATCGTTAAAAATAATATCACTATAGTGGTAATTAATAATTGAGGTGATATTGTGTAAATGTTTTGAAACAACATAAAATAATATGAAATAAAAAAAATAAACCATGTTATTTTCACGAATAATCATGGAAAAATATAGTCAATGAAGTAGAAGTATAACCCAATGAATAGAGATTGAGTTAATCAACCCCTTCCCTTGAGTGATGACATTAAACATAATTTTTTTAAATTATTTTACAATTAAAATATATTAATTATATTACATGTTCATGATAATTTTCTAGGATTAATCCTTTAAAATAAAATAACTTATTTCATTTACTATAATTACATATATAATTATTAAATTAGTTATTTTTAATTCATATTTTTTAGGAGGTTCCATTCATAACATCAAAATGACTTCATTATATTGATCATGATAAAATATTTTATTATTACATTATATCACAAATAATAATAATTAAACAAATATCATTTTTATAAATAAATTATAATTTTAAACCATCCGTTAGTGGTGTATTAGAAAATTAAATCAAATCTCTTTGTAGAGGTGGTTATCCACATGTTGACATGAATAAAATTTGAATTTTCCAATGAATCGATGGGAAATAAAATAGATAATTTATTGTATTTAAATATTTATAATTGTTTAATTAATATTTAATATATTAATTTAATTTATAATTATAAATATTTATTACAGGTTCTGATGGAAAACAAAACACATTTCTTCATGGAGGTGGTAGTCTGCACATAAATATGAACGTTGTTTAAATTCCCCATTAAATATAGAAGGAGATGAATAACATTATTTCATTAATGTTTATATATAGGTGATAATGATTTTATTATATTGCAATGGTTATGATAAAATTCAATGAGGTATAATAATAAGTAAAATGAAGATGATCGGTTAAGATAATTACCTCCCCCTTGTAGAAATTCCTTTGGATCTCTCTTTAATGACTATAAGGATTGTATTTTAAGAATTCCAGAACCCCTATAATGTATCTAAGGATGTTTATAATAGGTTTTCACATTTCATTCTCTAGCTACATGGCTCATTATCTGTGAGGAAGATATGTGGGGTGCTCTCCTAAGAGAGGAACCCGTGGAATTAATTATTCTATTTAATTAATATATATTATATTTCAAGTTTAGGCAGAATATGATTTATATATTTAGAATATAGTATTATTATTATTCAAATTAATCACATAAAATAATATTTATAATAGATAAGGTGATGTTTTACCCCTTATCACTTAGTTTTAACTATATATTAACTCTTTTCATTATTACTCTGATATCAATGTTTTTTACACTTTTGGAGTCATGAAATTTAATGTAAAAGAATTTTTTTTAAAACAATAGTAAAATGGTTGATATGAAAGATATATACTAGTAACTTTTAGAGAAATCATATTTTTATGAATTTTTAATTTTTTAAAAAATATTAAATAACATAAATTTCCATTAATGTCATTTTCACAACTATTCACATAATTTATTTTAAATAATACATGATGATGAATATAGTTCTAATTTATAATATGGACAGATAAATATTACATTATATTTATCTGAAATTATTTTTAACATCATAAATCACCCAAAAAATATTACAATTTATGTTTATAAAATTATCATTTAATTTTTTATACTGCTCACACAAGCACTGTGTTAGCATTACGTATGCATGTGTGGTAATTATTTTATCAGTAAAAATTTAAAAAATCAAGAAGAAAATTTATTTAAGAGAAAATTTTATAAATTTTAATTAATTTTTTTCCAATTAAAAATCTAATATATATATTAAAATATAGATAGATAAATGTTTGAATTTTCCATTACATAAAAACCATCAATGAATTTAACAAGGAAAATGGAACTAAAATTCAATATTTTAGAATATTGGTTTATAATGGGTTTATGAAACTAATCCAATATATTAAATGAATGTTTTACGATTTCTTTAAAGTTTTTCAAAATTTGTTTTAATTATAGTTAACCAAATTTACCCTCTACTCTAGTGATAAATATTTACCATGGTTACCACTCATTACGACAAAAAATAATGTTGTAGTTTTTAAAAAACCACGGACATTATAAATCCTAATATTGAATAAATTTATCAAATTCAATATCTAGGTTTATTCAAAATTAAAATTCATTTAATCTCTTAAAACATCATGAAAAAATAGTTTTCTAGAAAAATACATTTATAAGTATAAAATTCTTTATATACCAAAAGTAAGCATAAATTTGATTTCATTGAAATTAACTTTATTATATTTAAATAAAACCAACTAATTAAATTTTAAAATAATTCCCAAATAAAATGGTATTTTTTAATACTTGAATTGAAAAGTCATTTTTCATTAAAATTGGTATATTTAACTATTTGTCGAAAAAAATTTCTTTTCAATAACATTAAATAAAAAAAACATTAATATAATTTTCATATGAATATTTTAAAAATATATTATTTTTATAAAATATATTTTATCAATGTGTCATTAATTAATTATAATTTTTTCAAAAAATTATAAAACCATTTTTGTATAAATGACTTTTTGAAATATAAATTATCTTACTAATAATTAATGCTTATTTCGAAAGAATTATTCAATATATTAGTATTGGTTATGACCATTATACATAAATTTTATATTATAATTACAACATTTTATATCCACCAATCCAATGGCTAGGCTATAATGGTTATAATTTAAATAGAATCATAGTTCATTTGAACCCGATCTTGCATGTAATATATGCTATCAAAAATTGTGTTATTTTCATATCATTGGGTATTGCTATAATTTATCTAATCCTACACTCCTGGGTTAGAATATATAAAAATAATAAATAAATTTCTAGATTCGATACTAAAAAATGTGACCTGATTTCAACCATCCAAAAACATTTAACACTATAAGGAAATATTGGATCGATTACATATGAAATTTCCTTTTGAGGTGTACAGTTTTAGTTATTTAGGAAATACTCTTATTTTACAATAACCTTGACATTCATGAATCATATTTTCCACTATAACCAACATTCTTTATTCCACATTAAGTCTCTAATATCTACCAAATTGTTTTTTTACATAAAGATCCTTATTATACACAGTTCATTTAAAACAAATCTTTATAAATTCAGGGAATTGAAAATATAAGAATGGTTCGTTCAAAAGACAATTAAGGGTAAACATAAGAATTTAACATTTAATTTCACTGATGAGAATAAATTGATCATAATAGTACGATGAAATAATCAATGTGCATGATCGTAACATAAGAGAATAAATACACATAAAATCTGGATTATAAAACATTAGGCATGGAATAAAGATTTAATATATGAAAATAGACATATAAATCAACAATCATGAGCCCTGTGAAAATAATACATAATAATAGGATCAATTTTAAATAGACACAAGTATAAATACAACATACTGGTAACATGGATCCTCATTTTCATATCACTTATTCAAATGGATTAATCTATACATAAAATTAATATGATCTCATAGGAGAAACCTATAACTGATTAACTCAATCCCATTTCCCAATTCCTTAAAGGGAAATATCGGTTTCACCCATCATCATAATTTATATTGATCTCAACCATCATACTAAGTAATGTCCAAGAACCATAACAAGGTCATAACATAAGAATGATTTCATTTTTTAATATAATAATGAATATTTTTCTTTTCTTGACTGATTTACATGTTTAAATGAAATGATTTAAAAAAATAATTGAAAAAAGAATAATCCATATATTGAATTGATACAGATGGTGTCACTATAATATATCCCTAGTAAATAATAAGATCAATACTGTATTTTTATCACTAATGAATATGAAGACCATAAAAATCATCATTAAAAAATAGTTTCAGATAATACGCCTTCAACATTGAAAATATATTCTAAAAATAAAATTTATGAAGGATATTTGGAAAAAAAAATCTTCAAAAATAACTATGGTAACATTAAAAAGGATTATTCAAACTATTGAACAGTCTTCACATCCAAAAATTGTATTCACGTTGTAATCACAAAAATACATTTTTGCTAACACCTTCAGTAAAAAGTACCTTATTAATAAAATGAAAAGAAGATTCTTATGAAACATTTTTTGAAAAATTCATATATTGGTTGAAATTAATTTTAATAATCAATAAATAATACTCAAAAAAAAATTAAATCATTTTACAAAAATTGGATATATAAGAAAAAGGTCATCTCACAAAAAGTGTAAATTGGGATATATTTTCATATAAAACAATTATTAATATTTTTGAGTAAAAAGTATACAAAAATGGTTATAAAACATCAAAATCCACTATATATGAAGAGGATAAAAAATTAACTGATTTTATGAAAAAAAAATTATGTAAATTTATAATATAAATTCAATCAAAATAAATCTAAATTATAAGTGGGATTGATACATAAACCTTCTACCACTTTGGTAAATTATTAATTATAATACTTATAAATTAATAAATTTAATTTTATCATTAAATATCATGAAAATAATAATGTGGATGATATAACATATAAATGGTTAGTATATACAACTACTAAACATAAATTGAAGGAAAACAATAAATAAATCTTAAAAACAAAATTTAGTTGAAGAATCATTACGAAGATCGTATCATAGAAGATATAGTTACTAAATGAAGTGAATATGAGAATAAATTTTAAAAACATATATAATAATTGGAAATAAAATATTATAAAATATTAGGTCATATCAAAAATAATATTGTCATAAAAGTTTCATTAAAATATGAGTATAATTAAAAATTGGAAATTCGGTTAAGAAATACCTTTCCACATGGTAACATTCCCATCAGATCCCTTTGGGTGAAATAATTTGAATTTTAACATAAAATATTAGGAATTAATAGGGATTAATGGTATAAAAATTAAATTGGTTTTTTTATAAACTATATAAAATAAATTTTATCTATAACATTAAAACATGTATCAATGAATGGTAATTTAGATGAAATTTCTTACATATATTACAGACATTCCATGTATGTATTTTAAATCTTGTATAATAAATTTTTATGAAATATTTATTTTATTAATAACCTTTATATTCTTTAATAATTTTTCATTTGACCATTTATTTTATTTGTTTTGATGTAATTTTTAATTATTTAATTGTTTCAGTCATTGTCTGTTGTTTTGTGGACATCTAGTTCATAATTTCAAAAAAACATTAGTATGTTGACCATGTTCAAAGAGGTTATTAATCTATATTCTCCAGAATAATAGTAATAAAAAACCATAATTTTTATAAATTAATTATACATTCAAAACTAACCATTAATAAAAATTATTAAAAATGATTTACATTTCAATTGTGGAGATAATAATGTTGTGGGTACACATGAGTTACATTTCTATTTTTCAAATAACATGAGTAAAAGAAGTTAAATATACTTTATCCAAATATAATAATTATTATATTATATATTTAAATATATTTATTTACACCATCCATGTGAGGCATTGATGAAAAATGAATCGCATAGCATCATAGATGTGGTAATTCACACAATCACATGAATGACGTATCATTTCTCAATGGATAGAATGATAAGAAAATAGATAATATAATATCTTTAAAGAATTATTATTATGTCATTTTATAATATATATAATTTAAATCCCTCATTATAAAAATCCATTATTGGCGGTGATGGAAAATGAAGTGCATACGTTTGTGAGGTTGTAGTCCTCCCATGACACAGATGATGGTTTCATTTCCCATTTTTTAGAATAATAATATAGATTTTTGATAATAAATATAAATAATAAAATAAAATAATGTAGTTTATACTTATTTAATTATATCACAATGTTTATAAGAGTTTTTAAGGATGTATAATGAGGCATAAAATTGAAAAATTTGGTTAAAAGTCTATCCTCTTATTTGGAAAACCAACTTTAATTTACACCTGAATCCCTGTATGGTTTGTATTATACCCAATATAATACCTCTATAATGTGTTAATGTATATTAAGAAGGAATTTGGGATGGTTTTTTCCAAACTATAGTGGTTAATATGTGAATTTAAGAGAGGATAAGAGGTTTCCTTTAATATGTGGGGGGGTTCCCACTTGGATTTCCACAATGTATTAAATTTATAAAAATTAATTTGTATGTAAAATTGAAAATGAATTAATAGATTTAAAATATATGATGATTATGTGTCAAAAAATAACATAAAATAAATTTTTACATGTTTATGTAATGTTTTAAAAATTATATCTTTTGTTAACCCATGTAAACTCGTTTGACTATTACAACAATATTAATGATTTTTTTCAACATAGTGCTCAAGAAAGTTACTGTAAGAGGAAAAGTTACCCATAAATATAAAACTATTGATATATTAGACAAAATCATGTTAAAATATCAAGAGATATAATTTAAATGTACTATAAATATCTTATTAAAATATTGTTTATTATAATATATTATTAACATCCTTTTTGCAAATATTCATTTAATTTTAATTTAATGTCATCAATATAACAATTAAATATAAAAATAATAAATTTAACCGTTAATAATACATTAATATTAACATTTAAATTGTGATTCCACCATAATTTATCAAAAATACATTACTTTTAATTTTTTTTAAAATAGTTTACTTTTCTTTTTCTTTTGCTTTCAAAAACCCTAAGTTAGAGTTGGAAACATGTTTTAAGGTATTGATATAATAACTAAATATTATAACTAAATTTTCATCATTAAAATAATTTCATTTTTCTCAAAATAAGAATTAATATAAATTCATTATTTATTTTAATCCAAATTTTTATATTATAAGAGAAATTTAAAATAAATATAGTGAAATTGTTGTATTTTTCATTACATAAAATAATTTAATGGTCAAAATCAAAAATAAAAAATGTCATATTTTAAATGGTTATATGATTATGTATTAAATATAATTATTAAATGAAATAATGGAATGTTTTCTTAATGAATTTAATTCCTTACCACATCAGTTTTAACCATAATTAAACGATTTTATATTTACTTTGTAATAACTATTTACTATGGTCTCTATTCAAAAAGACAAAAAAAATTAAAGAAGATATATTTTAAAAATCTACATGTTATAATTAAAAAAATGGAATAATTTATTAAAAAATAATTTTTAAGATAATTAATAAACAAAAAATTATAAAAAAATGAAAAATACAATAATAACCAATTTTAGACAAATGTGTATTTATGCCCAAAAATGAACATATACCTAAATCAGGTACAATGATGATTCAAATTTAATTAATTATATTATATAAAATTAAATAATAATTATGTTACCTTAATATCAAATTGAAATAATAATGATACATTTTAATTTACTGAATTGAATATTTTTGAAAATTGGTATTTTCACAGTACACTAAAAAATCATTCTTTTTTGAAAAGTACAAATATTTCACCACAAGATAATTTTTAAATGATGATATAAAAAATTACATAATTTAATAAAATAATATTTCTAAAAATTTATTTAATTAATTATAATATTTTCAGACAAAAGCTAAGGGAATCATTTTTGAAGAACTTTTAAAACCTGAAATTACTTTATTGAAAATTGTGTATGTATTTATTATGAATTAACCAATACATTTATATGATATGAAATTTTTTAAAATATTTTTCATATTATGTTAGTTACTATTCATACCATCTTATTTAATGTATGGGTAACAATGACCACATTTAAATAATAATATTCTTATAGTATATTATAATTTTCAAAAATAAATGTGGTGTGTGTTATGAAATCTATCAATAAAAATGTTTTTTTTAATATTCATCTATTAAATTCTCCCCATGAATTTAATAAATTACATTCTCAAAATTTTAAATTTTTCTAGACTATATAGGGTTTTAAATTTGAAAATACTTTTTTTGAAAACCCACATCTTAAAAAAGAGTGAATAAAACATTATATTGAATTAAAGAGAAGGAAATATGATGGTCACCTTAAATAACAAATTAATTGGTTTATTAATAGTATAAATTATTGGGAACTGAAAATATAGACATAGAGGGAAAAAAATCTAAAATAATGATGGTGAGTGATAGATAAAATTTACCACAATAAACTGAAAGGTTGTGAGAAAGTCAACGTCTGCAGAACTATAAATCTATGATGTGTGAAAAAAAATTGATTCATTCAAAATGA
Source organism: Viscum album (assembly GCA_963277665.1). Taxonomy (NCBI): domain Eukaryota; kingdom Viridiplantae; phylum Streptophyta; class Magnoliopsida; order Santalales; family Viscaceae; genus Viscum; species Viscum album. The sequence goes on along the minus strand of OY728157.1, from coordinate 444,187,439 downwards.
ATGTAACATGAAATTTTTTTTGTTTCAGGGTCATTTTCCTAGTGTTTAAGAAATCCTTTATCATCTACACCAAGAATATAATGAAATTTACTTACTTGATTTTTTTTAAATATATAAATGAAATTCCATCCTCTGGTAGCATGTTTCAATCAATTTTCACCTTTACGCTATCTTGTACTCCAAATTCTTAATATTCAGGATGATTTTATCGTGAATAAATCACTAGATTAAACATTTAATTTATTGCATATCTAAAATGGATAATAATATTTTCCACATGTATTTATATATCATCCAAAAAATGCCTCGAAAAGGGTAATAAAATTTCTAAATATCAATATTAATTAATAATAAATTAATCTCCAAAATTCAACAATAACACTAAAGGATCAATATAGGTCACTCTATAAATAAACAACATTATATCCCAATTAAGCTTATTAACCTCAATATTAAATAATGTTTTACACAAAATTTGATCTCATACATATGAAGATACATCCCTATAAATTTTAATATAATTAATCCCAAATAATCATCAACGATAAACCTATGGGTTACAAATACATCAAACGAATAAAACATCTCACAAAATATCATTAATCGCATAAAATTATCTATAGTTAAAACCAAAAAATTGGTGTTGATGTTTTTGAACTTATGATAAACCATATACTTACAAACACATGATGATATCCATAACTCTTAAGTTAACCACCCATAAAAACATCTTAATCAACAATTTTATCTAAACCCAACACTTATAGAAACTTTAATAGTCCTGAACGAGCACACTCAAATCTGGTTCTAAAAACATAATATTTACATTTCCTATATTTATTACAATAATAGAAACATGATTTCAACCATTTTAAAATATATAATGTCAAATGTAAATATTGTTTTAATTATACCAAAGGACATTTTAGATTTAGAGTATAAGAGAATTTAGAAAATATCTAACATAACAATACACATGTATTTAAGTGATAATTTTTTCCAATATGTTTAAATTTTCTTATACGACATTATTTCTTATACATCTCCCATAAAAGTATTAACTTGTGAATCCTTTCTAGATAAAAATCATTTAAAATATGTCTTCTTAAATATAAGAAATTAAAATACATTAAATGGATGAACTCAAAAAATTGGTTTGGGTAAAACAAAAATTAGTAATTTAATGTGATTAGTGGGAATAATATGGGTTTAAGGGTGTGATGACATAATAAACATTCAGGATCATGACATTATACAATTCATACCGATCAAAATCGGTAATAATAAATGAGACATCCAATAAAGAGTTAACATAAGATAAAATGCATACTATCCAACTATCATATTCCATGTGAAAACAGTCCTAAATCAAAATATACATCATAAATTAGTGGAACTATAAATTTAACATCTTGGTAAATTGGAAATTCATTTTTATTTCACTCTTATAGAAAAACATATAATGGAATATCCTACCATATAATTCCCAGTAATCTCTAAGAAGAAACCTCTAATTGATTAGCTTTATCCCATTAGCCAATGCATTGAGGATCTATAATAGGATCACCCATCATCATGAGTTATATATGGCTCTCTCATCAATACAATCGATGTTTGTGAACTATAATATAATTATACCTCATGTATAATTTGATTTTTAAATAAAACTACATCTATTGTTCTTTCATATTTTGATTTATCAGTGGAAAATAATGGTTTCCAAAAATATATATTTGAAAAAATAAGAATCCATCCTTTTAATGAATAAGGAAGGAATCATTACCACATATCCCATTAGATAATAGGTAAAATAAATGTTTTTTTATCATTCCTGAATATAAATACCATGAAAAAGATAATTAAACCATTTCTTTTGGAAAATTACATCTAAAATTAAAAAATCAATTTAATAAAAAATATCCATAATATAAGGGAAACATTTCATTGAAAAAACCCAAGGAAACATACAAAATAATCTTATAATAATTTAGTGGTCAGTATATAGGGAAATTTCCTTCAACTAAGAATCATTAAAAAAATGTGTACACTCACACCTTTAGTAAAATTTATCGTGCTAAAAAAAGAGAAGAATATTATTTTTTATGAATTTTTTAAAAATAAAAACATTATTAAAAATGAAATTAAAAAATAATTTAATAAACAATATAATTGTTGGAAACATTTTATAATACATTTATTAAGCATAAAAATCTTTTACAACCAAGAAAGGGGACATGATGGTTGATTTACTTGAAAACATTTAATGAATCATTTTGAGTACCAAAGGGAAGAAAATTATTCTAAAAAATGAAATTACATTAATAAACAGAGGAAATTAATAATTAAATATGTTTATCTAATCAATATTATAAAATTTATCATTTTAAATCCATGTATAAAAAATACCAATAAAAAAGGTAGTAAAACATAAACACCTTACCACATCAATAATTTTTGAATCATATGCCCAAAAAAATTGTAACATATAAGGAATATTTAAATATAATGATCATAAGTATATTAAAGATATAATTTTTAAAAATTATATTATATACACCTCAAAAACAAAAATAGCTTTATAACATCAAAGATGTTTCACGGAATCATAATTGAGTCGATGTATCCTTATAAAGATAATGTAATATAAGTTAAAATTATTCAATAAAGATACTATAAGTAAAAAAATTAAACCCTGAATGGAAGTGTAAATATGATAATAAATAATCAGATACCATTTCACATATATTCTTTTAAAAACATAGTCATCTAAGTAAAAAATATATCTCTATGAATGAAAATTGAGTTAAGAAACCCCTAACCACATTTTAAATTTCACATAAAATCCATTTGGGTGAGATAGTTTGAATTGTAACATAAAATACCATGAAGTTTGAAGAATTAATTATATAAAATTTAAGAGAATTTACATCATAAAAATAAATTAGTTTCACAACCTTAAAACGTGCCTCAAAAAAGGAAAACAAAGTTTGAGTCCCTTAACAAGAGTCTAGACCCTCCATGCATACTCTTTAACTCATGTATAATAAAACTTTATCAACTATTTAATTTGAAAATAATCTTTAGGAGGTTTAATAATTTACCATTTAACCATTAATTTCATTTATTTAATTTATTTCAAAGACATATTTATATACTCCATTTTAATTCTAGGATGTTTATTTCGAGAACATTTAGATTATAATTTGGAAACAATTTTAGTATGATGATCATGGTCAAAGATGTAATTATTCCATAATCTCAATAATAACAATGAAATAAATATAATTTTTATAAATAAATTATACTATTAAACCCAACTATCTAATATTTTTATAGAAAATTAATTATGTTATCATCATGGAGATTATAAGTCATATGTAAGCACGAGTAATGTAACAATTTTTTTAAAAAAAAATAGAAAAATAATGATAGTATAATTTTATTTTTTGATATCTATTATTATGTCATAAATATAATAATATATCAATAAATATTACTATATATATCATCCATTTTATGGTAGTAAGAACAATTATTCACATCGCTTCGTGGTGATGGTAATCCACATGAACGTACGAAAAACCTTATCAATTTTCAGTGGATAGAAATGGTAAGAATGTAGCTGATATATTACTTTTATTAAATAAAAATCATGACATTAATATCATATATCTACATATATTCAATACATTATTATAAAATATTATTAAAGGGGGTGATAAAAAATAAATTATATCAGTTTCTTAGGTAGTAGACTTCGATTCAGACAAATGATGTTTTGATTACCCATTTGATGAAATAATGAGATGTGTTGAGGTAAAAATATTAAAATAATTACATATCATAATTTGTAAGATACTTATTTTATTATATCACATTTTATGGTATAAATTTTAATGAGTTATAATAATAATAAATATTTAACCATTCAATTATAAGTTATAATTATTCATTACACAACATCCATTTCATAACACCTTAATTACTATGAGGTTGGTTTTATTACAAAACTAATATCTATAGAATGTGTTAGTGGTTGTTATTAAGGTATTGGTTTAGGTATTTTCTAAAAATGGTGATGAAAATCTGTGAGAAATAGAGGAGAGGATTCACCCTTTTATAATTGTTGGGAGCGGCACTTTCGGAATTTTTTAATTTATTAAATCAATATTGTTTTTTCTTAAGGTGAATTTTTTTTAAATATTTATAGTATTGTATTATTATGATTATTAATACTCTCATAAAATAGTAATTGTACATGTATCATTTATTCTTTCAACCTTATATCTTTTTAACTCCTCTTAATGTTTTTATTAATTACATTATTCTCAAAAGCATTTTCTCTTTAGGGGTCATGAATGTTAATATTAAAGGAAAAGTGACCCATAAATATATAATGGTAGTTATTATAGACCACATACAATTAATGTGGCCAAATATAATGTTTATGAATTTTGAACCATTTCACAAAATATCATTTGTTGTTATATATAATTAATGTTATTACATAATCTATTCATTTTATTTTAATTGAATGAAATGAAGAAATTAATTTAATTCTAATATAACCCATTTAACAATTAATTATTAATTATTTTTAACTATAAAATTCATCTTTCACCATAATTCATCCAAAATTCATTACCAGTAAATTTTAAAAATTATTTTTTTTTGTTTTTTTACTACTTGCACAAGAACTATGTAAGTGTTATATAAGAATCAAGGCATGTACATAATCACCAAAAATTAGAAAAAAATTTACATCGTAAAAATTATTTTATAATGATAAAATTAAATTTTGATTGCCATTAATAACTTGTTTCTAAAGCTTTGTGAAAATATATCTTAAATTTTAAATTAGTAGAGTGATATTCGGAATTTTTCTATACATGGAATAGAATTATGGTTAATGACATAGCTAAAAGGAAACAAAATATTATATTGTCAAATTTTGGATGATTATTGAATAAATATACTCAAAAAATTAAATAAAATCATGTTTTTCAATAATTTTTATGTATTACCACACATTTATTATCCTTAATTAACTCATTTTACCTTTAACTTGGTAACAAATATTGAATACAATTACTATTTGTAAATATCATATATAAAAGGGAATTAGTTGCTAAATTCTTAACTCTTTATTTTCAATACGGAATATATTTTTAAAAATTCAATTGTCAGAATAGGAATAAATTTAATTATGATAAAGACAAAAAACTCAATGAAAATGAGTTTTAGAAATATGTTTTCTTAAACCAAAAAAATGAACATATACCAAAATCATGAATAATAATGATTCATAAAGTAATTAATTATATTTTATCTAATTAGATAATACATATTTTAATTTAATAAAAAAATTATTTTATATTAGTAATTTTTAAGGAATATAAATTTTACTGATACAAAAATCAGTATTGGTCACTATTCCCTGAAAAATCAATATTCTCATATAAATAAAAAAAATTCACCCAAAAAAATTTTGATAAGATAAATTAAAAAATATCACCCATTTTATCAAATAATATTTTTAATTTTGGTTAAATTTATTTTTAATATTCTCTCAAAAAAATCATTAAAAATCATGTTTGAAGAAAATTTATTTCTGAAACTTAATGTGATGTTACTAAAAATTGATTGTTTATTTATTATTCCTTGATAAAGAAATTTGGATTATATAAAACATTGATAAATTTTTTTTATATTGTGTTTATTATAATATTTTCCTGCCAATTTAACGAAATGTACTAATAATTACATTTAAATAATAAAAATTTTATATTAAGTAGAAATTTCCATATAGCTCGGTGTTGCGAGTTAAGAAAGATATCTTGAATAGTGTTCTTTTATAATCTCCAGGTATTACAATTACAATTAAACCCAATGTGGTGTTTATTATTATATGATTATAGTTATGGGTTACATTCCCCCTTTGTGTTTATGTACCATGTTTAGATACATATTACACTAATCGATGTTGGAATGTTTGAAACCGTATGTCTCTATAAAACTAGAGTATTGATTTTGAATTATTTTTTTCTTTTAGTAATTCATTTAAAACAAAAAAAAATCACCTTTTTTGGATTTGATATTTTTTTGGGTGACCATTGGTGGTGGAATACTATGTTTTACTCATTCCCTTTATGAGAATCATCGGTATATGATAAGACTTTGTTTTTATAAGGAACAATAACAAAAACAGGCCTATGAATTAGGGGTAATATGATTGTTTTGGATGAAGCACAGGAGATTGGAATAGTCTATTATTCATGACTAGTTTGGTTGTAATTCACTAGATTGTGTATTTTTCATTTACATTGGATTTTTATGTACATGATATATCCTTTGGGGATCTCAATTTTGACTTGGTCATATTTATGAATTAGAAAACATTCATATTCTTATAGAATGGTTGTTTTATTTGAACTTGTGGAATTTATCTATGATGTCTTTTTGTTCTTGAAATAGTTTTGAAAGTTGTTATTTTTGTAACCTCAAATGTTATTTATGGTCACATTTTTATGTGAGTATAATATTAAATGATTATTATCATACCCCCTATGACACCCCCATGTCTGTGCGGTATTTATTATTTTATAACTTGTTGTTAATTTGGAATTTTGGGGAGTTTCTTATAGATGGGTGTGTTATTATAATTTTTATTTTTTCTAGTCCTGCAGTATATTTTTAGTAATTCATGACACAATATAGAATGACATGACACATCACAAGAGATACACCCTATGATGAGTGTCTAGGTTGACTTATATATTTTGGACTAAAAATGTGCATTCTCTAATAGCTGGTTCATGCCACTATTTTTATCTTTGAAATTTTTTATTTTCAAGTGAGAAAGGGCCCCCACTAAAATAGGGGAGGTCATGTAATGATGAGACCCAAATGGCTGGTCATTTTCTAGTAAGGGTATGTGGTTAGGAGTCATGTATTGAGGGAAATCCAAACAAGTGAAATCATTTCATAAGGGCAGGTCCACACCATGATGATACCATAGGCAATTAGATCACGTTATTTCCTATGAGTTATGAAGCACCACAACATGTATGCCATGTTTCTATGAATTTAATATCCATTTTAATTTTTTGATTTTTTTAAAGCCCTATCTAATTAATTTCTCATTTTGTTTTATTTTCACCCAGAACTAATGTTTATGGACCTTGTAGATATCCATATACATTTTTTCTTGAATTCTTTTAGATATTTGATATTATCCTTCACAATTTAATGTCATTATATTTTTTAAATCCCTAATTTTACCTTCTCCTATTATCCCCTCATTCATTCCCCATATATTTTTATTCTCTGAAGATCCCTAAAATTTATTTAGGTTGAATCTAATGTTATGGATTATTTTAATTTTCTATTTTTATTAGTTAAATACTTTATAAGTCATTCTCTTCCATAGTGTTGCTTCCACCATTAAAGGAGATGTGTCAAAACATTTTTCATTCTTGGATTGACATGGCTGTATTTAGTTAACTATTATATTAAATATTTCCTCAAATTATTGATTGTTGTAAAATAATTTATCATGAATATATGATAATTTATTACTCCAAAGAAGGTATTGTAAATTATTTTCAATTTTTTGTATACTAATTATATATATTTTAATGCATGTATTTCTATTTTTGAGTTTCCGAGAGAAAATTTATGTATTCCAAGAGGTTTCATATATTCTCAAGGGGGATTTTAAATTAATTTTAAATAAAAGGGAGGTTTTGGAATCTATATTAATTTTAATGAAGCAGTTTTATGGTTAAAAATGGGTGGTATAAAAAAATTAAATGGTGTATCCTTAAATATTTCTAAATACCATTTGATAGTGAACTCGAAAAAAAAATCGACATTCAGATTCGCATATTAAATTCCATTTTTGAATGATATTAATATTTTTAATTGATAATGATATACCCTCATTTGTGATCACCATGTTAATATATCTTTTTTGGGCTTCTCTTCTTGTGAGAGGTGAATTTATTGTTATTTTTTAAATTATAATTGATTGTCGAAATGGGTTGTTTTTTTGGATGTTTTTGTAGGTGAAATGTGTTTAAATTTTCATACACCATGTGTTATGTATTGAAAATATTTTTTGTTTACTACTCACCAATAATTTGACATGTCATGTGATCCTGGGTAGTTATTTAATGGATTTATTCTACGTCATCTCAGCTTCATTTAAACATTCACGAGTGACCCATACTGTTGGTTGTAACAATTATAGGGATAGAATATTTGTTAATCTATTAGAGCTAAATGGATGGTGACCTTGTAAGATAGTTGGAGTATATCGAATGGTAGTTCAATTTGAGTATGCACATGCACATCTAACATTTGTACCTAGGTATTTTCCTTTAACACTTATTCATTTAATGATGGTATTATCTAGGGAATTTCAATATCATATATTTTTTCATTCACTTTTTATTTATCAAGATTGACTATAACCATTTGTTTTATTTTCATTTATTTATATATAATCACTTTAAAACAATAGTTTCATTGTTTATTACTTATTTATTTACATTATATATTTCCTTGAAATAGATTTGAAAAGCTTATTTGGGAAAGGATTCGAAAGAATAAAAATTTATTTTGTTTTAAATTTATAATGTTGGATGTTTATATTCTTACATTACTGAAATTATTTAAATATATTAATGTTACATTCAACTAGTTGTGATAAAAATATGTTTATGAAACACTTTAAGGAGCGAATTATTTGTATTATTTTGGTATATAAATATTGGCTTGTAATCCAAAAAGTGTATCTTTTCTTAAAAAGTATTACCCTTGTTTTTTGTAAATAGTTTTATATATGTTTTTTAATTTTTATGACTAATTTTTGGGAAACCATACTTTATAAATATGTTATAACTATTATTTATTAAATGGTATATCAATGAAATTTTATGGACATTATAATGAAATATTACTGGGATTTTATCACACAAACCCTTAATGCACACTCGTATGTGTGTACACGGTCATTATGTTTTATAAAGGGTCTCAAGTTGTTATCATGGATTGATTATTATTCACTTAAGACTATTGATTTATGTGTTAGGATATGGTTAGAGACCATGGATCATGTGGAGAAGATCAATTTGTGTATTAAATTATTTCTATTATCCAGAGGATATTTATATTTTCCAATTTGGGTAAGTGTGTTTGGTATTCATATCAAATTTGTTATTATTTTGTTCTATGTATAAAGGTGAAAAAGATATTTATTATTAGCTACATCCCATTTGGATATTTAATGTTTCTTATTCCATATTAGGGTTGATTATTTTCTGGTATATGTTAATTTCATGTTCGTGGTATCCCATAGAATCGATATATCCTACCACGTTTGGGGATGTTTCTGCTTCTTATTTAATTTTAATATTATCTTATAGAGAAATAATTCTTAGATGTTGATTATTTTAATTTCCTCACAAAATTTTCTATCTAATGGTGATTAAAAATTAACATTGGTCCTCGCAGTTGGATGGATAGGGTATTAGGTTTGGATATCACCTATTGTTTCCTTAAAAAATGTATTAGAGTATTGTATTATTATTTTGATGCATCATGGAAGCATAGGGAATAAGTTATTTAGAAATAAAGAGTTATATCACGAGTAAGAACTTTATCTCCACCTTTCATGATGAGGATTGATGATCAATGTGTATTCATGATTGAGTATTGATTTAAAATTTTGGATGTTATTATTTTGATTATGGTATTTAGATACCCATTTATTTATATTAAATACTTGGGGGGATTTTTATCATAGGATGAAAGTATAATATAACAAGAGTGGAATTGTAAGATAAAATTTTCTAGAAATATAGATGGCACCCATATACATGGTCCCATATAATTCTCAAAGGATATTTTATGATTAGTCCATGGTAAGCCAAGTAATGAAACTAGTCCTTCCACAACTCTATATCCATATGTGTTTTATAGAACTTTATAGATTTCAATGTCTCCTAATGTGATTCTCAATTGTCATGTATGGATCCAGGAGGGATTATGATTATTTTATTATATTTTTAGTGTGGGTTTTATTGATGTTCCATGTTCAGTTTAATTTTGAATTATTTCGTAAGAATAAAAAAAATTAAATGAAATTTAATGAAATGGATTGAATTTATATACCAATATTGTATAGTTAATTAGAGAATAATTATGAATATATTGAATAATTTCGTAATGATTTTTTATTTTAATGTGTCAGTGCATTTATGGAATGGTTTTTTGAAATATTTTCAAATTTTTTCACATTAATGAAATAAATTATTATTATTTTATTGATTTTTTAATTATTTATTTTGGTTTAATCCCTTAGTTTTAATCATATTCTTGTTTCTAGTAGGTGAAGTATTGATGAGTTGGATTCGTTCTGTATGTTATTTGTAATAATCCTCCTAGAAAGGATTCTATAAAATAAGAATATTTTGTCTTAAGGTATGATTCATAAGGTGCTTTATATATTTATTTAGGGGTAATAATTCTAGTCATGGACTCTTTATTGACATTGAATAGAATTGTGGAGAAATAAGCTTTTATTTTCTTAGATTTATTTATCATCAATCATCTAATTTCTATGATTTATGAGGTACAATTAATTCACTAATAGATTTTAGGAAGCTAATTGTTGTGGGGTTGTCCTATATAGACCACATTTTTAATTATTAAATCATGTTTATTTTTTTGATATGTGGTTAAAAAGGGTATTGAAGGTGAAATGAAGACATTGGTGAGAAAAGCTATAGTTGGGAAGCCTGGTCTATGGGGGCCAATTTTTTAATGACTTAGATTTTACATGTGATGTTTATAGGTATTATATGGATTATTTTTTGCACCATTCACTAAGACAGTGTGTGATTCTGAGGCCCAGTGTTCCCATAATAAATGATTGAATTATATTAAATATATTAAATAGGACACACAAGTAGTTTTCCTGAAAAAATATAATAAATCCTGAAACGGAATCTGGGGAAAAAATCCAAGGGAACTATTGATTTTATAATGTAGGTTTTACCCTAAGAGAGTCATAATTTTTATCGACAAAAGTAAATATAGAAAAAGTTTTTGCGAGTGAAAATGGATACTATAAATAAATTTTTTTCTTTATTATATTTTTTTTCAATAGGGTGATTAAGATATTAATTAATGACATTGTTATGATACTTTCCTTGTTGATGGTTATTCAAACACTAGATATCAATACAGCCATTTGGTAGAATTCTTGGTGAATGATGATGGATCAAGACCGGATGGTGGATTGTTGCACCAACAGAGCTTGTGTATCTCATCAATGATAGATATCTAGAATGATTCTCCATCAAAAATTGATCAAAACACTAGGGAGTTTTTCAATTTTTGTTTTCCATCTTGTTTCTCAATCCATAACAAATGAGGATTAATTCTAGGAACAAAATTGATACACTCATCATCAATAGATTACATATCATCAAATTATATTTCTTTTTTGTGCATTTTACTTCTACGTTTAGGTTCTCATATGACAATGGATCAAGGATGAATGAAGAAAGGATGATGTATGTTCCAAAATTTACATGGATTATGGATTTTACTCCCCTTTATTTACACATTCATCACTGGTGTTTCTTTCTTCCCATGGTTTGACAAATCCCCAATATTCAATATTTGTGAAAACATTATTTGGTGCAACAGATTGATATTTTATTTTTGGTTCATGATCAGTGGTGTGATAAAGGTGATATGATGATAGTGGATGATTATTGGTAGATAAAATTTATTTTTTATTCATTTTATTTCGATTTTTGATATGTGGTGGCGATAGATGGCTCGATGGTGACATTTTGAAAGAAAATCTGAATTAAAATCCTAATGATCAATAGTGGAAATGATCCAATGGCCCACTATATGGGATTATCTATTAATATTTGTGGGTCCATTGATGTGCATTATGGAATAGAGAAAAATCCTTTGAATGGGGAAAATACAGATCTTCAAAGTGTGTACTTCATATTGACACACCATGTGAGGCCCTCTGGATGTGGTGCATAGGTTTTTGTTGTTGTTAAGTATCACATGCAATGTGACATTATCACACACTTTGTGACCCTTATGTGATGTCTTGAAATGTATATCAGAGGGTACAGAGACATGTTCAATGGTTCATAGTCATGGAAATATTATGTACATGGACACAAACATGACTTGATTTGTACAGGCTATTACACAGGCATGGCCAGTGGTACACTTACATGACCAAATTGCATGGGATGTTTTTGGGTGACCTCTACATTACATGTGTTTCACTAAAATTATTTGTATGTTTAGTTTTACATGATGTGTGAGGATTTACCGCACATGATGACCAGGGGATATTAGGAGTTCTCATTGACCCTCATTGCACTCCATGTATCCCTTAAATAGGGTTTGTATCCCATTGTTTCATTAGTTTACACTGGGCATGGTTGAGTGTGTTCCATTGGTTTGTTACCTTAAGGATACAATGCGACATTACATCCACATCACAAGATTGTGATCCCCTATATAGGATGAGTCTAAGATAATGTTTGTTGTGTCCCTCTCTGAGACTGGAGTGTGATCCTCTATCATATTTGTAAACTATGTGGGGTTTGTTGAATAGGTATGAACTCCTTGATAAAGTAATTATTCCTTTATCTAGTTTCTCTTATAGGTATGGTTTTTGGTATTATTGTTATAAGATCCCCTATATTGAGGGTTGATCCAAATTGGGTTCATGGTGTCCCCTAGTAGTTTTAGGTGCAAACCCCAATCTGAGTATCAATTTCTTTTAACAACATTAAGCTTTCGTGGTTGAGTCCCAATGATCATGAACTATTTTCTAAGTTTATTTGGGGATATCCAGGCTTGTATAGTGGATTCTCATGAAATTTTCATTTCATTTAGAAGAATCTTATGGTTAGAACTTGTTTGTAACTGTCTGGTGACATGGTGTTCTTCCTAATTACATTTGAGTGTTTTCTATTTTAAATCGAATTTTATATATTTATATTGATATGAATGTAATTGATGTTTCATGTTTACTATTTTGAATGTTTCCTACTAGGTATAGTTATACTCACCCCTTTATGGGCTCTACCCATGCGTGTTATGTCTAATGTAGATGATGGCTCTTTTAACGGTGTCTTGTGATGACACAAAGTAGGTGGAGTGTATCTTGAGAAGATAGAATAAGGCATTTTCCATGATCTTGAATTTGATTATATTTCTCTCCCATGGAGTACATTTGACTATTTATAGTGGTTGGTTTCTCTTGTATTTTGACCCTTTTATACATTCAGTACATTACTTTCATACTCTAGTTATGGGATTAAGGATTTAAGTGCTCATTGGTTTCAGTTTTTTAAATTTATGCATTCTATTTATTCGAAGATGTGTGTCAGTAAAGGTACATTTTCCTGACACCTCCCATTTGTGGGATATTCCCACTTGATTGTGGTATCCAGACCCTTTCCAATTCAAAACAAGCTTGGGGTAGTCATTTGTTTTACCCTATTGTGTCTGGTTGTGAATGAGTTGTATCAGAGAAGTTAGTTTTACCTTAGGACTACAGATAGAGATATTGGTTTTTGGAAACAATTTTTAGTTTTTTAGTTCAAATTTCATACCAGTGAATCTAGTGTTGTTATGGAAATCCACATATCCATACATCGGGACTCTAATCACTTTACTTTTGAGTAGGTACATTTAAAAATTGGTCATAGGGAAATTTTTTTGCACGAGAATCATACATGAATTGTTTTTTTTCTATTTCCATACTGATTCATCTACCTGGATATACTATTTTGACCTTGGAAAGATTTATTTTATTTTATAATGCCTCCATAAAGATAGCTATCTGTGATTCAATAGAGTTTTTCCGATGAAGATCAAAAGAGTGATGAGGATTTAGTAAATAATCATGTAGTAGATATATCACCTCTTTGAGGTTTACCAGCTATACCACCTCCCATTGAGGAGCAGCTAGAGCTATCAGTTTTAGTAGAGGATACACGAAGGTTGGGTTTATTGATTAAGTTATAGATATAGCGACCTCCGGTGTTTTATGGTGATCTATACCCACCATGTGCCTTCATAATCACTAGTGTTAGAGACTTGTGTTTTCTACCTTATAAGGATAAAAAAATATTATATGGCAGTCCTCGTAGTGAGTCTTCTTATAAGATATTTTGGGAGATGTTGGAGCTTGGTATAACATCTCAGTTTTGGAAGCTACCGAGAGGCGCCCACTACCCATTTTTTCACAAGGCCTCAAGCTTATTTCTACTAAAACTAGAGGCTTCACATTGGTAGAGAGGGCCTTGGGTGTGATAGTGGGAAAACTATTCCCTCATTGGCAGAGTAACAGAATGGAATAGAAATATATAACAATAGAGGAAGTAGTAATATTTTCATACAACAGTAAACAATGGAAGACTAAAACTAATAATCATCTAGAGCACATATATAATAGTGCATGATTCATATGTCTAGTAATGCAGACAAAAACATCACAATGATGAAATACAATACTAAACAAAAGTGAAAAAGAAACTAGGAAAACAATTCATCAGCATCTCAAGCCTCCACTTGGTCCCATGTTCTATATCTCTAAAGGAGTCAAGTACCTGAAGTAGAAGGACACTTTCCCTTATCTATACCTACAATAATATAATCAGTTTGGGCCCAAAAGCATGACCTAAATAGGGTGTGAGGCTAAATCTTAGTAGGAAACCACTATGAGATCTCTGCCAAATAGTCAGTGAATTTATACGGAAGGTAATAAACAAAAGAAGCAGTAGACACGGAAGTACTCAACATTAAAAATTTTTATAGTTCTGAAGCATTCAAACACCACATTTCATGTAAGTAGAAAATAAACAATATGTTAACCCTCTAGGATATACTCAAAACCCACCCATCTGCTTCTACCTAGAAAACACACTAAACCCTCTAGGAATTACACACAGTATAACCTTTCTGGTTCAAATTTTTTAAAGGCTCTCTGAGAAAGCACTAAACATCAATTCCCCCTATATCCAAGTATGATCAAAGACTCTCTAATAAGTCACTCACCATCAATTCCCCCTATATTATTTTAACTGATTAACAGGCTCTATGAGGAAGTTGTCAATTTCAATTCCTCCTATGGCCTCATAACTTAACTGTAGACACTCTGAGAGAGCACTCCACGTCAAAACACCATACAGTCTTGTAGTGTGATAATTAGAAGACACTCTAGAGAAGACCATATGTCCATTCTCCCTATGGTCTACTACACCGAGTTCTCACGTCCCTCTGTATGTCTAACGAGCATAGAAAAGCAAAAAATCCAAAGTGAACTGCAAGAACTACTTGGATAATGAGTCTACAACATAACAATAAGATATATAATATTCTCTCCATCTTAAATATAGAAGGCATGGAAATAAAATAGTAGCCTAATAGGAAAACTAGTCCAAATGGTCAAAACAAGAAAACATGGTCAAAACATTCATAACATAGAAAAGGTAACCCTATTCTTAACAAATAACCTCTATCCAAATAAACTAGGAATAAGAGTCACGATCAGGGAAAAAACAAAGAACACACAATACCCCGTTCATAGGTATAGGCACTTTTTCCCAAAAATTCAAATATTATCTATGGAAAGGCACAAAACACAAACCTCGTTGTTTCAGGATCGTTATATGTGAACCTGAAGCCTTGAATCTCCCATGAACACCGTAGATCTACAAAAACATCTAAAACATTCAACTGAAGATAACTTGAGAAAGAGGATAAATGAGGAACTGAAGCTCTAGAAGAAGGAAGAGCTTACTGAGGTGATCCCAATGCAATCAAAATTGGTCAAATCATAGGAAGGATTCTTGGTTGGGGTCTTGGCGAAGTTTCATAGTCGTACGGTCCCTCTTATACAAGATAGGTCGAGAAGGAGGGTGTTATTTCCATCAGACGCGACCCTGGTCTATTTAATGAAAAAATAAAGTACATGGAATCTACTTTATAAGTACATGGAGTGTAATTTCCCTTGATGGACACCATATTAGGAGGTCTCCATGTCACCACAGAAAACCATGTGCATGGCCCTTACATGACCATCACACGGCTACCAGCGGTAACTAAGTACACATCATGTACTCATAAAGTACACATCATGTACTCATAAAGTACACATCATGCACATAAGAAATATCCAAAATTTCCTCTTTTTCTCAAAAACACCATAAAAAGAAATTCATACCTAAGAAGAATATCTGTGTTCTTACAAACTTCCCCCTTAAAGAAATTCGTCCTAGAATTTCCATAACATGGCTGCATAGAAGAAGAATCCTCAAATAGCTTCGGTCACTATGATTGTACATCATCCTCCTTTTCCGAAGTCTCATCCTGTACTCTTTTGTGCTACCATAGCACTTGTACAAGAGCAACATACCAGCCACAGATTACATTCATACATCAATCCACAATCCGAATAGGATTCTCCTCAAATGAGGTGTCCACCTCTAACTCAACCAGCTCAGGTTGAAAAACATGAGATGGCTCTGAGAAGAAACATCGAATCTTAGTAACATGGAAGACATCATGCATAGCCCGATACCTCTTAGGTAACTAAAACAGATAGGCAACCAGACCAACTCTCTCCAACACCTCAAATGACCTAACGTACATTGGTGAAAGCTTACCATGTATCCAAATAATCCAGTTCCCCATCCTTGGTGGGAAACACAGGAAAACCTAATCTCCGACCTTGAACTCCATAGGTTGCCTCCGTCGATCAGCAAAAGACTTCTGTCAAGACTATGGATTAGCTATCCTCTTCTGATCAACTCTATATACTCTGTGGTCTCATAGACAAAACGAGGTCTGATTATAGCTGCCTCTCCTACCTCCAGCTAGCATAAGGGTGAAAGGCATGGATTCCCATAAAAAGCAACATAATGATCCATATGAATAGTTTCCTGAAAACTATTATTATAGGAAAACTCCACAAGAGGTATGTCCTATTACCATGACCCTCCAAAATCTAGGGTGCATGATCAATTCTTGTCCCAAAACACCTGAATTTTACGCTCAAACTGACCATTTATCTAGGGATGGTAAGTTGTACTCAAAATTACATGCGTACCCAAATCCCTCTAAAGTCCCTACCAGACCCGATAAGTAAAACATTTGTCCCTATCTAAAAAATGGAGTGTGGAACCCCATGTAGATGTAAAATCTCTCAGATATACAACTTTCCCAAATCATCAACACTAATGGTCTCCATAATTCTCAATAAGTGAGAAACCTTCATTATTCTGTCAACGAAAACCCAAACTCCATTGTTCCCTCAAGGTGACCTTGGAAAACCAGTCAATAAGTCCATCGTGACATCGTTCCATTTCCACTCGGGAATGGGTAACTGTTTAAAAAGCACTGTTGTTTGCTGATGTTCCGCCTTTACCTATTAACAAGTGGAGCACCTCATAATGAAACCAACAACATCTCTCTTCATACTTGGCCACCAATATTGACGGTGTAGACCAAGATACATCTTGGTGACACCCGGATGAACTTCCCAAAATGCGGAATGAATGTTCCACATTAGCTCCCCATGTATGCTTGCTGACACCCATACACACCCATGAAAACGCAAGATCTCATCCTCACCTATGGTCCATCTAGGAATACGGTCCTCTCTTGACACACTTTCCCATAGGTCTAGGCCTTTAGAATATGATAGGTTCCTCATTCGCACTAGATCAAGAAGTGTAGAGGTAACAGCTGCAGAAGAAATAAATGTATGACCCTTCCTATCGTAGACCTCCAAATGCATCTTGGGGAATAGAGCCATAAGATTCTACTCACTGATTTCCTCCTAAACTGAATGTATATGTGTCCTTCTCAATGTGTTAGCCACCACATTTCCATTCCCAGGCATATAGGCAAGCTCAATGTCAAAAGAATGAAGGTACTCAACCCACCATCATTGTCAGAAATTTCAGTCACACAGAGTGGGGATATACTTGACACTTTTGTGGTCAGTGAAAACCACAAAATGATCTCCCTATAGATTGTGTCTCCAAAAGTGTAAATCATGAACAATTGCAGCCAACTTGAGATTTTTCATTGGGTAGTTCCTCTCATGTGTCCTCAATTACTGAGGCCCGTATGCAATGACTCCTTCCCCCTGCAAAAGAACTACTCTAAGCCCGATACCTAATGCATCACAGTACACAGCATATCTCTTTACTGGCTCTACAAATACTAATATCGGTGCTGAAGTCAACCTCTCTTTCAGATCTTGAATTGATGACTCACAAGAATATGTCCACACATAATTCTCATCATTCTTAGTCAGGAAGTTCAGTGGTAGTGTTACGTATGAGAAGTCCTATATGAAATGCCTATAGAATCCAACCAGCCATATAAAACTCTGTAGCTGATAGAAGTTCTTAGACTACTCCTAGGAAACTACTACTCTCACTTTCTCTATATCTATTGATAATTCTATATATGAGATAACATGACCCAAGAAGTGAATCGGGTCCATCCAAAAGTTTCATTTTGAGAGATTAACATATAACTGATGCTCTCTCAGTGTAGTATAAACGATCTAAAAATGGGTAGCATGGTCATGTTGAGTGTGAGAGTACACCATGAAATCATCCATGAATACCACCACAAAATTATCCAAGTATAGATGGTATACTCAGTTTATCAGTTCCATGAAAACTGCAGGTGCGTTCATGAGACTGAACAGCATAACCACATATTCGTATAGGCCATACCTTCTTCGGAAAGTTGTAAGAAGTATTCTAGATGGTATAACATGCAACAGAAGATTATCATATCTCCTGTCAATATTCAATAACACCTGATATCTTCTAAGCTGATCAAATATATCTTCAATCCTTAGATAGGTATATCGGTTCGTGACCGTCAACGGGTACACCTTCTGATAATCCACACAAATTCTGAGGGTACCATCTACCTTTTCGGCAAACAGGACAGGTGGACCCTAAGGAGAAGTACTGGGTCGAATAAAACCCTTTTACAACAACTCCTCCAAGTGATTCTTGATCTCCTTTAACTCTGTTGTAGCAATCCTATAATGAAGAATGGACTCTGGTTTCACTCCTAGAAAAAGCAGAATTGAAAAATCCACCTATCTTAGTTGTGGAAAAACTGAAAATTCTTCTAGAAAGACATTCCTAAAACGATCCACCACTGCAGAAAATTTCACCTGATAAGTCCCCTTGTCATCTAGATAAATACAAGCAATCTGGGATGTAACCCCTCCAAACCCATGATGCTCAGGTCCTACTCTGCTCCCCAGGACATCCCATTCGCCCTTGTGAAGAAACGATCTTCCCTATAGTAATGTGAATCTCACCCTATGAAGATAGAAATTTACAATATCCTGGAAGGGAACTAACCAGTATATTTCGAGAAGGATTTCATATCCTGCCATATCTAAGACATAAAGTTCCCAAAAAGAAGTGACACCCACCAACCTCAAGAGGGAACTCCTTGCACTGACGTTTACTAGTCGTTCTTGTCCCCAACGGTGTGTCCAAAATCAATACACCAGCTGATGTAAAGATAGAGATCCCATGCATCTCTACAACATCAACATATATAAATCTATGGGAATCCCTTATATCGAAAAGAGTAGAAGCTATAACTGAGGCAACAAGGATCATACCACGAACTGTAGTGGGTCTGGGATCTTATTCCTATTGGGTCTGCTCCACTGGAAAATTTTGACCTGCACTACAGCCTTGTGACCCTTCCTGACCACCCTTATCTGATCCACCTTGTTTTCATTGAATTCCTTGTGATTTTCTACCATGACCACAACCTCTACCTATGCATGAACGGCTGAAAAAACTCTAGTTCCCAGAATGAGGAGAAATTGGGTTTGTTTTTCTTGAATGAGGAGTCATAGAAGAACCCATGTCACCAACTAAAGGTGAGAAGATCTGACAGAAGAACTGATGATGGCCCATCTTGACACAAGATCGGCACTCCACTAGGTCTCTTGGGCAATGTGGCCTCATATATCTGACCTTTCCACACTGGTAGCTTACCCCAGGCTACCTGAAGGTGCATCACGCCTACTCGGATCTCCACATGTAGTCTCTCTATGGCGCTTCCTTCTTTCAACTGGTGATTCACTAACTTTGGATGTTGAACTGCCCAGGCTCATAGCTCGAGAATCCCTCTAGTTACGCTCTGTGATCAATGCCTGATTGACTATAGAAGATATTGAAGTCAACCTGAAGATGTTCACCTAATATCGAATGTCCTGTCTGAGACCATCTTCAAACTTCCTTGCTAGGAACAACCCATCTTCTCTTAGAAAGGTTGTAAAGTGCTGCAGCTCAGTGAAGCAAGAAGAGTACTATATAACAAAAAGTGTACCCTACTCCAAACTCATTAACTCCCGGGCTCGATCGGCCCTCAAAGAATTCAGATAGTAGTAATTGTATAAGGTATGCTGAAACTCCTCCCAAGCCATATCATATTTTCATCCCACCTCTGAGATCTCATCCCACCATCTCTTGGAAGAATCTAGAATCATATATGTAGACAGATTGACACTCTTATCTAGAGGAATCTACATATGCTCCAAAATCGTTATCATGGCTTCTAGCCATGACTCTGCAGCCTGGGGTCCTCCATCCCTAGAGTAGGTGAGAGGGTTCTGCTGCAGAAAGACCCATGTCAATTCTGCCATTGATGAGGAAGGAGACAGTACTCCCTGGAAGGTCTAAATAAACATTAAAAAGACCTATCATAATTGTGCGTCAGTACCTATGTCTGGAATGAGGGTTGGTGCCCAGATTGGCACTACTAGGGTATCTTCTTATAGTCCCTTACCAGCCATATCTGGTGTCTGATCATTGCCTTGCAACTTCCGGACAATCGGAGGAAGTCTCGGTGGCATGACTCTTCATGGTTAGGTTCACACCTTAGAACAAAAATTTAAAAGGAAAAAAACTCAAAAGAGTAAGGAGGTAATAGGATAATGAAAGCATTCATGTTTTTTAAATCATGGATACCCGGCATGTAGAATGCCTACACGACATGTTCGGTTTAGAATCCACATGGGCGTGTACTTCTGCTATCCTCTGTCGTATGACACCCCATACACACAGTGTGTTGTCATATCACACGAAATGTACTTGAATTATCTTTCCATGTCCATGTTCCATTACACGGCTAGGCCACACAGTTCTCCTAGAACAAGACTACATGGCATGTTATTCTAGACACAGTGTGTACTAGATGAGCTTCACCAACCCGTGATGTTAGTGACACGGCCAGATACATAGATCACACTACATGGCATGTTCCAAATGGACACAACGTGTACTAAGAATATTTTTCCGACCTGGGTAGTTCATTACATGGTCGGGTACTCGAGTTACACTACATGGCATGTTCCCGATGGACACGGTGTGTTTCTGATGGACACGTCGTGTTTTAAAAAAGACTCAATCGATCTGTGTTGTTATTGACACATCTGGTTACAAAGTTCTACAACACGGTGTGTACATCTGGTACACGGAATTTCCAACAAAAGTTTCCAAACCCCATGTCCCCACCCACAGAGTCTGGGACACGGTTATCAACTACACACCTTGTACATACAGTACACAATGTGTTCTTAAGAAAAATAGTTTCTTCCCGTATAGAAGAACTCAGGGCGTGTATTCATTATTAGACAACATGTATTTTGGGTTTTTCTAGACATTAATCCTTATAAACATCTCTGGATCCCTGAAAAAAAACTGAAATGAACATTAAAGTGCCAAATTCCGATCCTTGGGGGGCCATACTCCCCGCAAATCTATGCTTGGAATCATGTACATGTCATAAAAATGCATAATAGATCAATGATCCACCAAATTCTAATCGATGAGGGACCATAAAACCTGAAGAACCAAAGTTTGGAATTCATTCAAACAAAACCATACACCACCAATAACCTATCAAATAGTATGATTTCTATCAAGGCATTTATCACAATATCATGCATATCGAGCACAACATCTATAACAACATCATGAAATCACTAATGCAACCTAAATGGCATAGTAAGAATTCCTAACATGTGATCATTATCAAGTTCCTAGATGAAGATTGAGATGAAATACCCTCATCTCATGGGGCTGCAACAAAAATAGAACATCAATAACATCATCAATAATAGCACAAAACATATGAATCACACAATCGTGAAATCAAATCAACTGTAAAATTGCCAAACTAGAAGAATTGAAATAACGATGAATATTGGCTTATCCCTATACCCAGGTTAGCTACTCCCGAGCACAGATTATTACCAAGTACCTAATCCTTCATATCCCTAGCTATAGGATCCAAACAGTAAGTAAAAATAATAATTCATCTGATACCTCTTTCTAACGTCCTGGTTCTGGAAGAGACCAAGAGGCACCCTGTACCCGGTTTTTAACATGTCCTCAAGAAAATTTCCCCAAATGACAGAGGCTACAAACTAGCAATAAGGGCCTTGCATTTGATATTGAGGAAACTATTCCCTCATTGGCAGAGTAACATATAAGAAGATAAATAGATCACAATATTAGAAGTAGTAATATTAGAATACAACAGTAAACAATGGTAGACTGAAAGCAATAAGAAGCTAGAGAACATATATAATGATTCATGATACATATGTCTAGGAAAGTATCAAAACACATCACAATGATGAAATACAGTACTAAAAAAAGTACAAAAGAAACTAGGAAAACAAATCTTCATCATCACAACCCTTATCTTGGTCCCATGCTCTCTAGCTCCAAATCTGTCAAGTAGATAAAGTAGAAGGGCGCTTTCCCTTATCAATACCTGCAACAATATTTTTTGTTTGGGCCCAAAATCATGACCCAAATAGGGTGTGAGGCTAAATCCTAGAAGGAAACCACAAAGTGATTTGTGCCAAACAGTCAGTGAATATATATTAAAGGTAATAAAAAAAGAATCTGTAAATAAGTATGTACTCAACAATAAAAATTCCTATAGTTTCAAACCATTGAAACACCACATATCATGTAAGAAGATAATCCCAAATAGGTAACCCTCTTGGATATACTCACAGCATATCCCCTCTAGTCATACCTAGAAAACACAAGAAACCCTCTAGGATGTACACATAGTCTAACCCCTTTGGTTCATCTTTTGTAAAGGATCTATGAGGAAGCACTCAACGTCAATTCCCCCTATAGTTATGTTTGATCAAAGACTCTCTTAAGAAGCACTCATCGAAAATTCTCATATAGTCTTTTAATGAAAACTATTGGCACTCTGAGGAAGCACTCAACTCCAATTCCTCATGTGGCCTCGTAACGTAACAATAGACACTCTGATGAAGCACTCAACCATAATCCACCCTATGGTCTTGTAGAGTGATAATAAATAGACACTCTAGAGATTCCCTTACATCCATTCTCTATATAGTCTACTGCACTAGGTTCTCAGGGCCCTGTGTAAGTCAAACAAGAATAGAAAAGAAAAGTAGCCAAAGTAAACCTCAAGAACTACTTGGCTAACCAGTGTATAGAATAACTGAAAGACCTATAATAATCACTCTATCCTAAAAATACTAGGCATGGAAAGAAAACAGCAGCCTAGCAGGAAAACTTGATCTAACGGTGAAAATATGGAAACATGGCCAAAAAATCCAAATCATAGAAAAGGTAACCCTATTCTCAACAAATAACCTCGATCTGAACAAACTAGGCATAACAATCACAATCAGGGCCAAAACCCAAGAACATGAAATACCATGATCATGGGTATTGGGAACTTTTTCACCAAAATTAGAATACTATCTACAGAAAGTGACAAACCGTCTACCTCAGTGTTACAATATTGTTATAAGTGAACCTCAACCCTTGAATCACCTAAGAACGTTGTAGAGCTACAAAAACATCTAAAACATTCAACCGAAGATAACTTGAGAAGTGGGAGAAATCTTGAAATCAATTTCAAGAAGAATTTAGAACTTACCGAGGTGATCCCAATGAAATTGACAGTGGTCGAATTGAAGGAAAGATGCCTGATTGGGGGATCATTGAATTTTTTTAGCAGTACGGTCTCTCTAGGATGAGATAGGTCGAGATGGAGGGTGTTATGTCTGTCAGATGCAACCCCATCCTGTTTAATGGAAAAAAATACATGGTGTGTACTTTAGAAGTTCACGGCGTGTACTTACCCCTAACAAGCCCCACATTAGGTGGTCTCCAGGTCACCACACATGGCCATGTTCATGGCCGTTAAACGACCATCACCCAGCTACCCGCAGTAACAGAGTACAGTTCATGTACTTATAAAGTACACAGTGCGTACTCATAAAGGACATGGCATGTACTTAAGAAATTTCATGAAATTCCTCTTTTTCTCAAAAACACCAGAAAAAGGAAAACATACCTGAGAAGAAGATCTGGGTTCTTAAACATTGTGACTCATTCAGATGATAATATATATCTATCCAATTTAGACATTAAATGACTCTTTAGGTATGAGTTATATCGAGCCACATTGCATAGAAAAATAGATTCTGCATATATATAGTAGGGAAGTTAGACAATGGAAGATTACTCAGACTAGTTTACTAATATCTTGAATTATAACTTGGATATGGTGTTGGATTCTTTATTCAAGGAATAGACCTTCAATATGGTATTACGATGAGATATCATGACTTTAGGGGTATCATTATGCAATCCCATTTACATTAAAATGTTATATAAATCCATAGTAGTTTAGATCTTCCTATTATAGCAGACACCAAGAGTGGGTACTTGTAGTGGGAACCCTAAAACCGAGACCACAGTAACCGGTAACCAATGGGTTCCATAGGGATCCAAACTTGTAAATTTATTCTGGAGGTGATCCCAAGACATAATTTCTATGGTGAAATGATTTTAGGATGTATTTTTTCAACTTAGGGAGAGGTTTTTTTCTCTTATGATGGTCTTGGACATCTGGCTCGAGATTTTGTGACCCATTGTTTAGTTGATCGAGAGACGGTTGAGGGACTACCATGGTAGAGGAAGAGGAAATAGTTTGGTGTTCTGTAGGAAATTAGACTTGGAATATGGGTGAAAAGAATATAAGTAGGTTGTCGAAGGTTTGTCCAACTACCACCACCATCCCCATGTGGTCCACACATGTCTAAGAGAGCTTGTGGTTAGGGATGGGTCCAACTGTATTCCATAGAGTCCTATGACCACAAGTCTCCAAGAATGATATGAGTTATAGTCTATGTATTTATACTTTATCTAATGTATTTATAGAAACAATTGTAATTATTTTTTTCCTTTACACTTCACTGGTTAGAAACATATATATTCTAGTTGATCCATTATCTCAGCCC
Organism: Viscum album; assembly: GCA_963277665.1. Taxonomy (NCBI): domain Eukaryota; kingdom Viridiplantae; phylum Streptophyta; class Magnoliopsida; order Santalales; family Viscaceae; genus Viscum; species Viscum album. Next base: position 444,162,004 of record OY728157.1, on the reverse strand, counting down.
TTATGGTTGGAGACTTCGATAGGTAGTGACTCAATGATTGTGTAGTTATGACCATAGAGGGATCTCATGCTTAGATGAATGATTTTTTATAGGATATATTTTTATTAGTGATCAGGCCTTAAAATTGCAACTTAATTATAGACATGTTATCCACATTTAATTCCTAAATATAATATTTGAGGAGGATTATGTGGTGTTTCTATAATAATGGTTTGATTTTTTCCAATATGTGGGAAAAGGAGACCCTAGCAGTGTATGAAAAGCTCAAGAATAAAAGATTGCATCCAATTAAAAACTAGTTGGCTATATTGACTCTTGGAGTGGTGGATGAAATGGTCGTTCAACATCCTTTAGTGGTGGAAAAGTATATGTCTGCCTTTTCTAAGGATTTCCTAGGATTACCTCCTTGCCAAGAGATATATTTCAATACAGAATTGCATTAAAAGATGGCCCCGGTATGTACACCAACGTATTATATGGTTCACCTTGAGATTGGTGAGATGAGGGTGTATTTGAAGGACATAGAGGTGAAGGGAATTGTGATACCTAGTGTTCCCCTAGCCATCCCTAGTTTTATTTTCTAATAAGGAGGAAATGATCTTGAGGTTATGTGTGGATTATCGGTTCTTGAACTTGGTGGCCATGAAGAATAATTACCCACTATTATGGATTGTAAACCACTTTATTTAGTTGAGAGGAATTAGATGGTTCTCATATATTCTCCTTAGATCAAGTTATCACCATGTTTGGGAATGGGATGGGGATATACAGAAGATGACATTCAAATGCCACTAAGTCACCCTCACTACATGGTGATTTCACCATTTTTTGACCGGTTCTGAGTGTTTTTCATTGATTAAATCATTGTGTACATGATTTCCATATAGGGGTAAGGATTTCACTTAAGGATGATCCTAGACACACTCAGAGAGCACTATCTTTATGGGAATCTCTCGAAGATTCAGTTCTAGACAAAATATGTCCACTTTTTAGTATATTTTTTCTAAGTGGAAGGAGTTGAAGCTGAGCTAAAAAAGGTTGATGAAGTTATTTCTTGGGAGATACATAAGAGTGTTACTAACGTGGGGTGTTTCCTTAGAATGAAAGGGTAGTATCAATGTTTTGAACCCGATCTCTCCAAAGATGAAGAACCATCGATAACATTAACTTGAATGTGGAATCCATTTTTGTGGATGGAAAGTTATTTGAAATTATTTCAAAATATGAGTTAGAGGTTTAAGAGCACTCTAATCTATATATTTATTGAGGAGGGTGTTGATTAAATAGTGTTATGTGATTCATCAAGTATCTTATTGGGTTGTGTTCTAATTTATATGTAAGTAGTTATTATTTACAGTTCATTCAATTTGATACCACATGATCAACACTACATGACCCATGATCATAAGTATGTTGTTTTTTTCATTTCACTGATTATGTGGAGAAACTTCCTAATGGGAATTCCATTTTTCATATGCAATTACCACAAGATTCATATGCATATCTTCTCTCAGAAATATCTTAACATGAGATAGAGTTAATGATTAGAGTTAATCTAATAATAAAGTTTCAATAATGTCACTACTCAAGTGAAGGGGAATGTGGTGGAAGACACTCTAATTAGGATATCTTCTTCTTAGTGGATGAATGAGGAGTTCTAGTATTTAAACTCATGGTAGTTGTCCATTATGTATAGGGATGGTTCTTCATGTCTTCAGTTCATGGATTATACTCCACCTCTTTTATAGACTGTCAGGGATTTTAATCATATTGATACAAACGGTGAGACCTTTCGTACTCTTATATCCACCAGACATGATGTTGATGGATATTATGAAGGTGGGGTTCATGATATTCTTTCTAGAGGATTGAATATGGTACAATTGATGTTTTATGAGGAGGTGATGTGTGAGTTCCATACATTTTCCTTTTGTTAAATTTAGTTGTGGAAAAGATTTACATAGACCTCTAGCATTGGTTTTGGTGGCTAGTCCTGATGTTTTTTGTTATAGAGTTTTTCTCTCGATTCCTCACTTTTCATCAAGTGAACATTGAGTACCATGTTCAAGTGGTTTTATCTCAACACGTTGAGATTCCATTGTAGAAGTGGGATGGGATATTCAGGGACTTCATGATGGGTTTGCCCCTATATCCATGGGACATGATCCATGTGGGTTATCATAGATAGAATCTCTAAGTCATTCCACGTCCTAGATATTCGATAGAAGAATTTGGTAGAGTGTCTGGGTTGCCTCTACATGTAGAAGATTGTCTGACTCCATGTAGTTTCCTTGATGGTGGATATAGATCATGATCCTTACCTCATATCACAACTATGGATTGGTTTATATGAGGAATTTGGGAATCCATTAAACCTGAGCACAGTGATTCACCCTTAGAATAATATACATACTGGGAAAACCATTCAGGTTTTAGAGGATATGTTGCAGTCATATATGTTGTAATTTGGTCGTAGTTGGGAGGATCACCTAACACTTGAAAAGTATTGTTACAACAATAGCTATCATTCCAACATTATTATAAAATTTTATGGGGCTTTGTATAGATGACCATGCATGTCACCACTTTGTTAGACTTGTCTAGGTGAGTCAGCACTCATGGTCCCATAGTTGGTGTAAGCTACAATAGAGAAGATGCAAATCATCTAAAAGAAGAGGGAGACTTCACAGAACAATCATAATTTTATTGAGGTGTTATTATGGAGATCTATGGAGTTTAAAGATGGATACCATGTGTTCATTAGGGTCTCACCACGATGTGTATTTAGGAGATTTGGATGCAAGCAAAATATTTCTTCGAGATTCATAATCTATTTATAGATACTATCTAGAGTTTGTGACGCAAAATACTTCTTTCCTATACCACCATATTTAAACGTGGTACACAACATATACCACATGTTTTAGCTAAGGAGGTACGTGTATGACCCATCACATGTAATCCACTAGGGTGATTTGAACATCGAGGATGGAGATTTATTTTTAGAGCACCCAATGTAGATTTAGGATCAATAGGAGAGGATCCTTCTATGTGGTGAATTCCCCTACTCTATGTTAGGTGGAAACATAGTAATCTTCATGAGATATCCTTGGAGTGGGATACCTAGATGTGATCCCATTACCCTCATATTTTGATTAATCTTTTCCCTTTTGAGAAAAAAACCCTAAAGTGGGTAGAATGTAATGAATCAGATTTTCTATGTATTATTTTTGGATATTATATGGATTGTTTTTTTTACCAGGCATTGATACTACACGTGATTCTAAGGCCTAATATCTTAAAAGTAAATTTTTGAAAAATATTAAATTGAATGAACGTGTATTTTTCTTAAAAAACGGAAATAAAACCCAAATGGGGGCCTGGATTAGAAACATGAGGGAATAATTGAGTTGAAAACATTTGTTTTTCCATAGGAATGACATAACCTTATTTAGTGAGTGGTGTTTGTGAAATATGTTTCATGGGAACAAATTAATAAAATAAATAAATATATTTATTTATTTTGTTAATTTTCAATGAAACAACAGATATCTTCTTTAAATACATGGTTAATATAATTTTCGTAGGGTAGTCCTCTTAGACCCTGGAGATAAAGATGACCATTACTGAGAATTCTTAGAGAACAAGGACAGATCGAGACTGTATCGGGGATTATTTCACCAACAGAGTTTTTAGATCACATCAAGAACTTAAAGTAAGAATCATTCATTATCATGTATCCATCCAAACTCAATGTAGAATGTGGATTTGATTTTTCTGTCCCATTTTTTAATCTTGTACGAACTCAAACATAATTGCATGAATAGAATTGATTCTTTCATTATCAATAGATTTATTTTTATTGTATAATTATTTTTTTATTTATGTTTTCCAATTCATTTGTATTCATATATGATAAAATATTGTGGGTGAGTGACCAAATCACGAAGATCTTTCATCACTTTTCATTACATATGTATTTATTCCATCATTTATATTACATTCATCGAATGCATTTATTTTGAACTATGGTTCAATGAATACCAAGCATTTTATAATTTCACAACCATTTTTAAATTGAATGTATTAATAATGTAGGTATGGTTCATGATATATGGTGTGATTGAGTTGAAACTATGGAAGTGGATGATTAGGGGGTAATCATATGGATTTGAAGTTCTCGTTCTTCTATGTTATGATATGAAGTAGTGATGGGTGGATCGACAATGAATTTTTCTGAGTAGATCTGATGACAGATCACAACGATAAATGGTTGAAAGGGTTAGATAACCCCAAATCATGGATTCTATGGTACAATGGATGGATATGGTGATGCATAGTATGAAGTGTAGGAAGATCCCATACATTTGGAAAATCTCAATCAACCTGTTGTATACTTCATATTTACATGTCATGTTGTACCACTTGTCTATGATGCTAGTATTTTGGATTAATTTAAGAATTTCATGTCTTCTGTCATGGATATATGCCCTATGAACTTTCATTTATGACTCAATTACTACATAAGAGGTTATAAATGAATGACCAGAGGAATAACCACATGAAAATTCCATGTACATGGACAAGAACATGGCCAAGTGTCCACAGGATGGTACACAAGCATCGCCAAATGACATAAGATGTTATTGGTGACCTATACATGTTGTGTGTTTGACTCACATGTCGTGTATGATCAGGTTTACATTTCATGTGTGGCTTTACCATAGGGGGATATCAAGAGAAATATAGGTATTCCATGTACCCTTAGTACACACAATATACCCCCAACAAGACGTTTGTAGCCATTTTTTTCTTTATTATAGACTATTCCGGGGTTAGTATTTTTCTTTGATATATTCCCTCATGGGTATAGTGTTGTATTTTGTCCATATTATACAATTGTGAACCCATCATGATGATGAGTCTCAGATAGTGTTTGGTGTGTCCCATCATGAGACTGGAGTGTTCTCCTCTATCATATTTATACTCTATGGGGGGTTGGAATTAGTGTGAGCTCCAATAGTAGGGAGTTGATCCTCCATCTATAAGGATGTAATAGTATGGTTCATGGTATCATTGGTATACGATATCCTACGTAACAATTTAATTCACATTGGGATCTTGGTGTTCCACAATGATTATGGTCATGAAACACTATCTATGTATCAGTGTCTTCTCAGACAATGGAGACTTCCTAGATGGGGACCAACAATCTTGACCTCATGTTTCAGTTTCTCCTTTGAGATCAAGTCTCATTGAGTCGATTCTCCCGGATCAAATGTTGATTCCAAAAGAATCATGTGGCTGGTAGTGGATTTTGTCTTCCTGGGGGTATGGTGTCTCTCATGATTATATCTAGGTATTTTATATAATTCATTTAATGTAATATAATTTTATAGATAATAATATACACGATTCTTCATATTTAGTATTTTTTATATTTTCTACTGGGTATTGTTATACTCACCCATGCATAGGATTTTCCCGCACATATCATATCCCATGTGTTATATTTTCTTTATGTATTTTTGAATAAACCACTTATATGGATATCATTGTTGATAGAGGATTATTATTTCTATTGAGATATTTTGATGAATTTGTTTTGTGATATCCATTTTATAATCATGATTATTTCTTTTATATTCATTTATGATGAATTATAAAGGGTGAGGACACCTATTATAACTCTATGGGACCTTTTAAATCCATGTTTCATGACTTTGTATTGGATTATTCTTAGAGATACATTATTTTTCTTGGGGAATTATATCATTGGTGTGGGGTGATTGGTGTCATTTTTTAGGTTCTATTTCTCACTAGACCTTTTTAAATTTTCCACAACCCCCACCTCTTATGATTCCATTTTGGATTTTATAGTTTTTCATTTCATTATAATTTAAATAAGATGTAATTGGGGAATAAAGTGGCATGTAGTTGAGAAAATTTATAAGGAAAATTCATTTGGGTATATGGCTTTTTTATTAATAGTGAAAAAGGGGGTCATGTTGTGATAATGTTGATTGCGTCCTAATGATACTCATATAGTGGGGTCATTTTTGGTAGGTTACATGGTTGTGTGTTATTATATAAGGGGTCTCTCATTTATGGTACATCATTCCATGAAGACTTGGTCACACTATGAAAATTCTTAAGCATTGATGTTGTGGTTTTTCTTTGAAGAAATGTTTCCCCTCAAAATGTAAGTCACATTAGGATCTTCTTATTCCAAGATTAATTTTTAAGAATTTGTGCTTCTACCCCCATAGAATTAAATCCTAATTTTGATTTAATTTGTTCACTACTAGATCTTCAATATTTATGGTAAATCAATACCTATTGTAACACATACTTTTTATACACAAATATTATAGCTTATTAGAAAAATATTCAATACAAAACATTACAATACACAAAAATACCATAAAGGTTTAGTGTATTTCAAAACATAGATACATAAAACATTGGTTCATAATGTATCTAAATCACATACCAATTATTTATTAATAAATATAACCCTTATTCAACACATCGTACATATAAATTTACTTTATATTCTAGGGAGAAGAAAACATAATAATGGATGAGATCAGATGCTTAATACTGGAAAATAAGTGAGATATCAAGGATCAATTAATCAGAACATGATCACAATGGGTCTGAAAATTATTATATTGACCTTTAAAAATCATACACCACAAAAGTTTTATATATTAAATTTGTTTCATGGAACAAACCTTGATAGTATTTAAGTGATGAATTATAATGGGATCAAAGAATGTGATCTATGAGAACATAACATTGGCATGATATCGTGTCATAAAAAAGTGGAATAATCTGTATAATAATCATAATAATATTAATAATCCAAGGAAACTTACTATAATATTTATAACATGTTAGGCTTGGGGAAACCACCCATTTACCTGCTGTGATCATGGGATAATCCCTTGTGTACCGTCTTTTATTTTTTGGGACAACATCCAATTTATTCTATTTTCTGAGACTTAGGATAGACTCTGATGTACCCATTGATATCATAAAACCAAAATATTTACCCAATTAATTATATGGATATATAATTTTGGTCTCACCCATCATATAATCATAAATACATTTATATGTATTTCACACAGTCGTAGAAACTATTGTCATAACATAACCCATGGAACATAAAATGGATTTCATTAATATTTAATCATCATAATAATAAACCTTCTTGTAAAAATATTAAATATTTTAACATTAAATTATATCCCTTATAAATATTGAGTAACGTTTAATTATTTTATCATTGATTAAAATTTTAGTTAAAATATCACTCAATCAATTTTGGAGGAAATTAACCTTCTCACATTTAAATATGATACATAAAATTTAAAGTTTTAATAACTATTAACGAATGAATTTTCAACAAAAAAATTGCAAACACGTAAATTAAGATTCAAATATTTCAGTCTTTATGATGGTAGGGAGTTCAATTTTAGTTGTGTAAGTTAAAATAATGACTCCTTGGAAATTTTTTCTAAAAAAGTCAAATGTAAATCATTCAACAAATCACCATAATATTTCATTTATCCATTTTTTAATATGTTTGAAATGGTTAAAATGACGTTCAAAATCCTATTAGTATGTTAAAAAATTTATTGAAAACATGTTTTCAAAACATGGGCATGGAATAAAAAGGATTTTTGACCGAAATGGGAAATAAATTCATTTTTAACATAAGAAAAATATTTTGGTTTTCTGAGTACATTAGGATAGGAAAAAAAGTACTCTCACAAAATAAAAAGTGTATAAGAAAATTAAATTAATTTATTAGTAAAGGACCATATAATTTCTTCCAATGTTAATTCAATCATAAACAATCCAAAATAAAATGATATTAAAACATAAATCTTTTACAGATTTGTAAATTTTCAATAAAAATTACACGAAAGAGAAAACCATAGATGGATATGTAAATTCCCATAGTTTTAATTATAATTATAAAATACACAAATTTTTTGTATATGAACCACCTAAAATAAAAAAATTGGTGACTATGGAATGTGCCTCCTAGAAATAAAAGTGAAATAAAAATATCTTACATGATATTAAATTTTACTCAAAATCACTCTAACATAATGTTTTATAAATTTAAATATAATATATATCTATAAAAAAACATTTAAATACTTATAATATCATATATATTCTACTTATAACATTTTAACAAGAATTTATTAATAATTATTTATTAAAATGTGCATTTCCATGTGTTAATTGATTTATTTTTTAGGAGAATTTCTATTTCGTATTTCTAGTCATTTTACTTTTATCATGGATAAATTATCTCTATAATGTTACTTAGGATATAAATATCATAGATATTCATTAAATATATATATATATATATATTTAATCATTCATAAAACTTATATATTTAAGAATAAATTACACCATTCATAGAGATGGTAGTCCATAGGTACGTATGAATGTTGTTTTCACTTTTTGAATGATGGAATAAAAAAAGGTAAATAATAATTCACATGTATATAATAATCATTGTATCATATATATATCATATATATTCATTAAATGCATCCTTATGACAACCCATGTAAAGTAGACATGGAAACTGAATCATATGTCTTCATGGATGTGGCAATCCCCATGTATGCACAATCAACGTTATTGTTTTCCAATGGATTTGAAGTTAATAAAGTAGATGTGATATGATAATACAAAATAAGAACAATTTCATTAATATAATTTATAAATATTAAAACCATCATAATACCCAACCATAAATTTAAATGATTAAAAATTAACTATATCTCTATCTAGAGGTGGTAGAACACATTTATGCCTGAGTGATACATTAACTACCCATTTTATGCAAAATAGGGTGGATAATTTTAGATCCATAATCAGAAAAAGAATTTAGTATATGTATTATACAGAATTTATAATTTTCTGATGAAAACCACTAATTTTCAGATTCTATAAGAGAAAATATATTGAATGTGGTCGGGTTAGATGATTTCTTCTTATTTATGAGACCTCCCTTAGATCCTTTATTAAAGAACCGTGGAATGGTATTTTAAGAATAACATAATGAATAATTTATTTCTAGTTCCATTCTAAACATAATTTTCTATTTTTTTATTTATCTATATTTCTCAACGTGGTGAAACTATAAGAGAGAAGAAGATTCCTTTTATATGGGAGGGATTGAACACACTAGGCATTTCCAAAAATATTAAAATATATTTATGTAATTATCATGTAATATGATTCCAAATGTATAAATATTCAATTAAAACTATTTTAAGATCCAAATTTCATCATAAAATCCAACTTAGATCGGTTTTGGTGTCATTTTAAGCCTTATCTTTTGGATTCTCCCATGTTTATCCAATTTCAATCCTAGTTATGAAAATGAATTTTTTATAATTAATGGTTTATAACATTGCATATAATCTATCAATTAGACCATAAATGTACATGGGATGATATTTTAGACAAATTTTCACCCTAATTTTCCTTTTGGTGTTTTTTAAATAATTCAATAAAATATTTTTTTATAATTTATTTCTTTTTTGAAACTATTCATTTAATTTGACATTAAAATAAATATTAAATAAGATTAATTTGAATATAAAGTATACACAAAAACTTAATATGTGAAATTTATCAATAAATATTTTTTAACATAATGATTCATTCAAATTTCATTACTATTAAAATTTTAAAATCTATTATTTAATTTTTCTATTAATTAAATTAATATTTTTTGGTGTTGTTTAAGAATATAAGGTAATTTTTTAATCAATTAGAATTAAGAAAATTTTACATGTTAAATAAACTAATTCACCTTTAAAATAAACATTTATTATAGGACGTATCCTCTTCTTATTCTTATATTAAAAATTAATAGTTATTAAAGACAAGAGAGTGGCATTATGTATTTAATATTTTCTTAAAATAATATAAAAATAATTATATAAGAAAAATAATTTTTTTGAAATATATTATAGAGATGTATGATAATAGTCAAAGAAAACTCGTTATGTAGAAAAAGGATTGTTTTAGAATAATTTTAAGGCCTAAACCCAAATATTCAACCATATTTTACACAGTTTCCCTTTACCAAGGAGATATAAGTTTACCAAGGATTCTGTTAAAAATGAATAAAACTAAAAGGGACTAATTTACAAAATTTTAATCTCATGATTCAAATTTTTGAATGATTAATAATGATTCAATTTCAACAAGTGTAAGAAATTTATTTTAAAATAAGTGCACTAAATCAGATGAAAACTATTTTTTAGTAAAATACATTTCATGCATATAAAATTATTAATTTTCATCCCATTAATAGAAAAATAAATATATTAATGTTTAAAAAATTATTTAATATATAATACTTAAATTTAATTAAAAGAATTCCCTAAATTTTATTAATATAATTTATTAAGATGAAATAACATTTCACACATATAAATAGTTTATCAGAAAACCCACTTTTTACATTCAAATTTTTTTTTCATTTATAATAAATTGATAACAAATGAATTCATTTTATAAAATTTAAAACCAAACATTTTAAATGAAAAAATATAGTCTTATTAATACCTTAAAATACAACGGTTAGTCGACAGTTGTCATATTGGATATTTATATTTTAATTGTATATATTAATTCATTTAAACTCGATGTTGTGTGTATAGAAATCAATCAACAAAATAATTTTTTTTATAGAGAACAATATCATAAAATAATGGTGTGTTACATTCAATCCCCCGCCCTTAATGATATTTTATCATCCAAAATTATATCATTCTGATACAAAAAATGGCAATATGTCTATTTCATCAAATCGTCATGTTCCCAAATAGCTTCTTCGAATTTATGATTTCCCTATAAAACAATAACCATGTGATTTCTCTTATTCCATATCACTTTATCTCTATGATCCAATGTTTTTACACTTTTCTCTTCATAGGAATGATCATGCTCCATTAGTATGACCTTTGAGATTATTATATCTGATGGATCAGGTGTGTACTTAAAAAGGGGCGATATAAGGGACACATCTTGAGCTTGAGAGAGGATTAGTTGAATCTCTAAGTGATAAGTTGTAATACCTACATTATTAATTAGTTAGATGGGTCCAATATTCCAAATGATCAACTTTACAATATTTTTGAATGTCTTAACCTTATTCCATATAGAAATTCATTACAATTTTTTCTCACTAACATTAAAATTCTTGATTTCACTAATGATTCTCTACAAAATCTAAATATCAACTCTAAGTTACATTGATATAAATTTTACAGTTCTATCCTTATCTATAATTTCCAAAACTATCTATAGTCCCGATGTCATTCATTATAAAACATTATCCTAACATTTTAGAGTTCTGTAAATATTTCAATAGAGTGATTCCAAGGGATCCATTTAAATGCTAGAGTAAAAAATTATTATTTTATGAAAAATCGACTAGAGGAAGGAGTTTATCCCAATCAGCTTTGAAATCCACAAAAATGATATGAACATATCATCTAGGGTTTTAATGTATTTCTTATATTGGACATATGTAGAATTTTTATAATCTATATAAAAACTCAAATCTTCATCCAGATCCTGCAGAAGACTTCTCAAAAAAATTCGATGAAATACTTTGATCTTGATAAGATATAGTATATTCTTAACCACCATAAAACTTCACCTCTATATTTATGTTTAGTATGGAAATTATATTAGGAGGGAAATATTTTTTTAAAAATAATGATGTATTATTACTTTATATGGTGATCAACTACAACCCAAATATCATTATAATTTTTTTTTATTTTTGGGATTCTGGTGCCAAAATCCATAGCATTGTTTTTTCTTTTCAATACTGAAATGGGTAGTTGTTGTAACATCCCCATATACATCTATCTCTCATCCACAACATGATAACATTCCATGCATCATGATACATACTCTATAATATCTCTCATCATTAAATCTCACCTAATATACTTTATTGAAAATATATACATCTTCATACTTCCCAAAGAAATTATGAATTTTGAATTATGAGATTGATCCAACATCTATTTCATAAAATATGATATTTATTGGACACATTAATAATTTTAACCTTATAATTCCTCTAAAATCATGTTTAAATATTGGTAATTTTTTGAAATTTTTATTAGGATTCCTATCTTTTTTTTGTGCCTCTTTAATCCTCGAATGGGTAAATGGTTGTACAATCATTTGAGAAAGGTATTATTTATCCCCTTCCTTTAAAATTACTTGGTCATTATTTTATAAATAAAAAAATGTTGGAACTATTTTTATCTTCATCATTAATAATCTAGGATGATCCTTTCAATTGAAATAATCATCCAACTTGTTTTTCTTCCTTTCATGGTATTATATTGAGAAGTCTTAATCATTAATCAACTCTAACGAAATTATTTAGAATATATTCAGATATTTTTGAGTGAATATTTTCTTTATACATTTATGATAAATATATATATATATATATCACCCCGTTATCTTTAAATAAATTTTGATGTTTCATTAATGATGAAATTACCCCAGAAAACTCTAAACCATGAATTGGGTGTTTTTTTCTTATGAAACATCAATTAGCATATGGCATGAGCTATCACTGTATCATTCTGTATAAAAACACATCTCAGTCTCTTATTTGGTGTATCACTATAGATCATATTACATTTTCTACTATATGTTAATGTAATTATAATCATGTTGACTATCCTTCTCCTCTGTTATTTAATTTTTTTTTCAAATTTATCATTCCAAAGAAACATAGTTCCCTCCCGAGTTAACATGGTGAGTGAATTAGATAACCATCATAAATTCTTAAAAAATACACAAAAAAATCCAAAAAAATAAGAAATATATGGATCTTAATTAGATTGGTTGGTCTGGGCTAGCATTTAATAACACAAATCTTTCATGGATACATTTATATACCCTCTCTACAGTTTTTATGACACATAAATGAAACTTTTTATATCCAAAATTTTCACTTTGTAATCTTCTCATATAGATTATCCATCATTTGGTCTTCAGTAAAATCTTCAAGTGATCTTCATATTCTCCCATCCTATATTAATATATAATAATGTTTTCTATAAAGACTTAAAATTTGACCAATGTTATCTTTGAAGGCTCTATTCATTAAATACTAGAATATAGATGAATAATTAGCAATAAAAAATGAAATCACAATAAATTCAATGTCTATATACCTAGTATAGAATATTATGTTGGGTATAACCTCCTTATTTATCCTTAATTGATACTATCTAAACTAATTTTCCAATATATATTTGTATTTTTATCAACATAGTTGATCAAACAATTCATTATAATGGGGTTGATGATACTTGTTCTTGATAGTGACCATATTATGTTCTAAATATTCAATTTAGCATCACATTGATCAATCTATATTATTTCGAAATAATAAATTCACCTCAAGGGGACACACAGGGATGAATAAATCCCCTATTATGATAATATTGTAGTTTATTCTTCAATTATTATTACTAAATTGAGATTAGTTTATATGGAAGCATTGATGTTGTAGCATCAAGTATGATTTCAATTGAAAAATCATCATCAGGATTTGGTGGAAGAGTACACAATTATTCAATAAAAATATCAATAAACTCCCATAAAATAAGAATATATTTTATATTGAGTTTCACCCCAAAAACATGAGATAAAATCCCCCTTTGAATAAGAATATAGACCCATATAATGATTGAAATTTATATCTGAACTTCATATCATTCCTCTTACTAGTACAAGATCATTTTTTGGTTTGAAATAGAAAATTTGGATTCCCTTCCTCATCAATTTATTATCAATTAATGTAAATAAAGTCAAAAAAAAGTATTAGATGACATAAAATATAACTATTGGGAGAATATTGTTATTTTTAGGTAGTGTATTCTTATAAACATCAGTCCGAGAAGAATGATTGATTTGAGATTCAATCAGTGTATCATTAGGTAATTTTACTTGTAATTTAAAATCTAATAATTTATGATATGAACCAAAATTACGTGAAACATTTCCAAATATATATGAATTCATATAAATCTTTTCAGATATAGTACTTTAATATATGAGCATAGTTATAACCACCTAAAATTTATCATTCTACCTCAAATCCATTAGAAAACCAAAATGGTTTGTATGAATATCAGGAATCCTTATTCAAAGTGATCAATCATAAAAAATCACTCATAAAATATTTAAATCAAGAAATTTTATTTTCAATCTATGAAAACTTAGGTTTAACCTAGGTCATCTGTGATCATTATCTTTTCAAATACATCACGATTGTTTATAGATAAAATGTGAGTTAACATAATAATATCCCCAGGGAGTACCAAACAAGGTTTATGGTAAGGTAACACTCATTGGTCACCATAATGGTGGTATAGATATACTCAAACAACTCTTTCAGTATTATTACCTATAATTAACCAACCCATGTCAACAAGATATCCCATACGAACTAGCCTATCCAATGATATAGGTAATATAGGATAACAAAAACTTATATTGAATATAAGAAAAAGAGAACATATAGTAAGGGTACAATGTTGAAATAAAAAATTACCAAAAATACATATATTTCAACACAAAAGAGGCTACACTGGTAAGTATATCAAAACATCACATGCCCAATAGTCACCTCCATACCAACTAGAACTGAAAGCATAAACAACAAGAAGATCCATCATAATTCATAATTTTTTCCACAATAACTATATCCTACTATAAGACATCTAAAATTTCTCAAAGGAAAAATTATTATGTGAGAGAAATCCATGTAGGATATAACCATATTTTCTATTCATCGTCTCATATCAAGAATGAAACAATTCAATCTTTAAATAAATGTTTTCAAAATAATTTACATAAAATAATCCCAGTTGTAAATTGTTTTCCATTTCATATTTCATAAAAAAGTTCATATTGTCATTTTATAAATATAAAATATAGATGTAATACAACAGGAATTCATATCAATGCATCAATAGGTATACATTTAAACACATATCCATTAAAAACTACAATAGGAAACTATGTGTTAAGAGATCATATAAAAATCAATGAGAAAAAAATCCATGATAAAACAATTATCATGGAATAATTAACCATAAATTAGGGCACACTTCACATTTTAGACTCTAGCCTATGATGCACTTCATACTAGACACTCACAAGCTAAAATATGCATATGTTGGATAAAATAGATATCGATCCCTACTAGAAGTTATCCCAAAAGTGTACCTCCTAGTTGTGAAACACACAATAAGGCCACTCATGTCTCTATTCCGACACAACCAAGGATCTAAATGTGAAATTCTATAATAGATTTTTATAACCATGTTCATAATTTCATAAAAAAAATCAATGCCAAGCCAAACTTCTTTATATTATGGAAACCAATTTTTAATTAATGAAAATAAATTTTCCAATCAAATCACAATTTTGGAAAACCTTTTAAATTGTAAAAAATCATTTCATAACATTTATAACATCCAATCAATGAACCAACCAAATAAATATATCAAGAATTACATAAAATTCATTTAATTAACTAGTTGTATAGAAACACCAACCTCAACTTCGTAGAAACTTTGCTACTTTTGATAGAGTTGTCTCAAAACCCATGGAATGGTATTCTGAAGATGTGGGTAACCAACAAACATAAAATGATTGATAGAAAAAATATCTAATCCAAAATCAACAGCGAAACCATTTCCACCACCAAAACCAAAGAAGAACTATAAGGATTACATACCCTAAGAGAAGTAATATAACCAAAATGGAGATCAATCACTTTACAAAGTGATCCAATTGGAAGGGAGTCACCCAAAATCACCTAATAAGATCCTGAAGGTGTATAAAGAGAATATATTATAATGGTTGAAATGAAAAAAAAAATTGAGAGACACCCAAAAAACTTAACTCCCAATAATTAGATGGTGTGTTATGCCATTACACATTTAGTATTTCATGAGGCACATATAAACTAAAAATCACTTCCAATATATTAAAAACTATATTTTCTATTACAATGTATGAACCAATTAAATATTGTTTAAATCCGGCATACTATGTATCAAGTTCATGGATTCTTCCCATTAGACATTACCCATTGTGTAACCCATTTACACTGCACGTAATCTCATAGTTTGATGTAGAAACTGATAGTATATACTAGAAATTATAATTAATACCTAAAATATCCATTAAAAATATCTTCCCAATTTCTTATCAGCATTACTCATCCATAAAGAAAAGAAAAAAAGTTAAAACCATGCGTTATAGAATTTTTATATGGTGTTATAATCACCCTACCATAAATGTGTTATGCCACCAAAAATCCCTCCAGATCCTGTATCTATAACAAGATAATGCCATTACTTATTAATCAAATAATAAATATCATATATCTCATGAATATCCCATCCATACTACCACAATACTTATACTAGGGGGATCAATTTTCTGCGTTGTACCTTATCATGGTGATCTATAATCTAAACTGTTTTCTTAACCAAAGTTGTATCGATCACAATATTAACATCCTCCCATCAAGTCATATGGTAAGGATCTAGTATATACCTCCTCAATTAGGAATCATGTTACACATCATGTAATTATGTCAAAAATATTTCCAAATGAAATTAACAGGCCACACTCCCTAGACATTAAATGATCTTAATGGATCCCACAACCCTCAGTGCCAACTTACCCTGCTTAACCTGCTGACAATGTCTCATGTTAGGTGAATATTTGGGAAATAATCAATCACCAACCTCAATATACATTGGCCAATATTTAAGGTACACATAGAATTTTTTATGACTCAATACCATTATCAAATGCCTCTATATTACCTGCACCATATCAATCATGTACAAAACAATACTTTTTCAAACCGAGGTCCGCTCTTCTAACTCTACACAGCACAAGCGAGATCTTCAAGGTAATATATAAAAATACTCAAAGGGAAATTCATTTAATGAATATTAATAACTATTTTTGTAGGAAAACTCAACCAAAGGAATATTAATTTCCCATGATCATTATAAAATCAAGAACACAATCCATGATCATATTCTCTAGAACATAGAAAACCGTCTCTATATGTCCATCTATATATGGATGATAAGATGTTGTTAAATTAATCTGGGCACATAGTGCACCCTAAATACCTTTCCAAAACCTAGAGGATAACCTTGGATCCCTATTATAATCAACTATAGAGGGAACCCTATTATTTCTCAAACTATCTTCGACATAAAACTACCCCAGGTAATTTACTTGCATCATCTACTTGATTGGTTGGAAGGCACTGATTTAGTGAGTCAGTGAATGATCAAAAAATAAAAACATTACCAATAATATTAAATTGAAAAAAATAATCAAATTCATGTAAATATCATCCCACTTACATATATTAATGTGTAAGTCTAGGAAAACCCCTACAGGTCTCTAGTGACCCTCCTTAATTCTATGAAAATAAAGGAATCCTAAAACAAAATCTTCTACCGACCATCTCATCCCTTAACTCCAAAACTAAAATGTAATATACTGATACATCACATTATACTTATGGTACCAAAACACACAATACTACTATCCACTATCCAAAAACTATTTTCAAGTGGAAAGAAAACCAACCTACTATAGAAGCATAAAGATCCACTAGGAGACCATGACCACTCACATGATGTCTCTCCTCTATCAAGGAGTTAACTAAAGTGTTTCCACTAAATTTATATCACATGAGAAAGATGGAATACATAATAAAAATAAATATCATATTTCATCAATTTCAATAACACCTATACACCACCTTCATTCACTTCCAACTCGTCACGGCAAACAAACTCATCCGATACTGCTCCCCAACCGATCCACTCTTGACCTGTGAAGGAAATTTTTTTATCGATGCATCAATAACGACATTTATTTTCCCATGGGTATAATAAATATCTAAATAAAAATATTTAAGATACTCCACCCATCATGTATATCAAAAAATAAAATTTCTCAAAGTAAAAATATTTTTAGGCTCTTATGATCAGAATATACCATAAACTGCTCCACAAATAGATAGTGACACAATTTTTTGAGGTCCTGCATAAATTAATCCAACTTAAGAACATGGGTAGAGTATTTATTCTCATTATGGAATAACTGGAGTGATCTATAAACCACAACCTATTTCCCCTACATCAAGTCACATCCAAAACTCGTACCAGAAGCATATATTAAAAAATCATAACCTTATCTTGGTTTCTAATGAATAAAAAATGGTGATGATTTAACCCTATTCTTCAAATCCTAAAAATATATCTACAACTATTCATTCCATTAAAAATATACTCCCTTAAGCGTTGATGATGTCATTAAAGATCTGATATTGGGTAAGTCCTAAACAACCCATCTATAATAACTATTCAACCCTAAGAATCTATGGATCTCACAATATTTCTAGGATACTCCCACTAGATAACTTTATAAAACTTTTTATGATATACTAAGAATCACCTATTAGATATCACATTCCCCCAAAACCTTACCCCTCATATCTAAAATGAAAACTTGGAAATCTTACCATACATACAATATTCTTCCACGTTTCGAATAATGATATCTTATTGGTCCATATTCTTCTCCTTAGATATAGATTACAGCAAAATATCATCCAAGAACATAACAAATAGTACAATAACCAAGAAAAGATATAGTTCATAAAATCCATAAAAACTATAGCAGAAACTGTGATAATGAATAGGTTAACAAGAAAATTATAATAACCATATCAAATCCTAAATGTTTTCTTAGGAATATCCTTTTGACATACTCTAAAATAAAGATATACTGAACATAGGTCATTATTAGAAAAACAATTATCCCCTCTAAGATGTTCCATGATATCATAAATCCTTAACAGTCACCCAATTCAACATTCAAAGACAAATGTAAATTTTATTTCTCTTATCTAGATTCATATAAAATATGAAAGGTAAAGCCAAATGTGACATGATAGGATGAATTAATCAATTAGACTTTATGTCCTCAGGATAAACCATATGTTCCAACTACTCATTAGATTATTTATGGTAATACATTAGAGAATCATAAAACATAACATGGAGAAGGGAAATTGTAATCATGACCTATCTCTATGTTGGGAAACAATAAAAACCATCTGAGAAGCTATCTGGGTACTCATACACAACTACCAGAACACAACCACCCAAGAAATGGTCAATAGAATCATGAAACATCTCTAAAAATTTGCATGATATTACCCTAGTATAAGTAATAGTGGAACCTACACTTCCTAATATAAAGTACCACTCACCTAGAAAAACGTGAGTGGCCCCATCATCAGATAAGAATTGATATCGATGGTGATAAAAATATATCTATTAATTAACACAAATCATCTTATCCATTCTGATAATCAAGTCTAATATGTCATTATCAATAACAAAAATTCCCACTACACCTCAATATCGAAAATCATCACCTGACATGTGGGACATATGAAACCATATTCAGATCTCTTTCCCAATGGTATAGAATAATACAAAAAGAATATATTTTTTTTAAAAATTATCCAAAAAATATAAACTAACATTTACCATATAAAATAATGAGTAGAACCTGTATCAAAAAAATTTAGCACCATATAAGATGTGAAAAAAATTATACCTCTAACAGTTCCTAGTCTTGATTCAAATTAGTCTGGAACATACTCCACGGAATAAATTCATCCAGTGTTATCCACTTGAATATCTCCCATTCCCTGATTATTATACGCACCACCATTATAGTAATTTATGCGATCTTATGAACCGTTGGTGAGAGTGGATCAAGCCATACTTCCCTAAAATATGTTTTCAAAAACTCACTATAGATGATTTTATCTTCCACCATGATGAAAATTCCAATAATACAGCACATAGTTAGGCATGGAATGTCCTCACCTCCCACAATTTTATTAGACAACCTAATATCTACCAATCATTACCCCTAAGACTAGTCCTAAGGGAAATTACCGACTCTTATTCTTCCTTTTCTAGATTGAAGGAACCCCATCGTTAACCACTAAACAAACTAATGCTCAACCCAAACTTGTCTTCCTAGATATGTATATATCAACTAATGAGGACTTTTCAACTACCTCCACAATGGCCATAAGATCCATGAGTATCAACATCAAATGAATATAAGGCCTCAATCATAACTCAAACCTCTAAGACTCTAGATACTCATTAGTGACAAGATCTAGTTCTAGTTTCAAAAACATAGAAAATGGGCCTAATACTCCAGAATGGTGCCCTCAAAAAACTCTATGATTTGAAACATCTCGATATTTGATGCTTGAAATATCACAGGACAGCAATAATAATTAAATTTATTCTGTTGTAAGGACCGTGAACCTAGTATCCTGGAGCTAGTTCCATACTTTATTACATAGGTACTATGAAAAAGTATTCACATCTAAAAGGACCGTATAGTTATATATATTTGTAAGCCTATATACATAAAAAAGTTTCACATTAAAAAACAAATTTAAATAAAACATAGAAAATCCAATTGAAACACCCATAACCTCTAATATTATCCCTGCAAGTCATTGATAACATACATCTTCACATCCTGGTGAAAAATAAAACATAAGAATGGGTGCACTATAATTCTTAGTAAGGGTAATCCATACAAGGGAATATTATAAAAACATAAACAATAAATAAAGGTGAATACCTAAAAATTCCATTAAAATATAATCATGATAACAATATTAATAGAAGAATAGCTGACTAAATAATTCCATATAATAGAATATCTCAGTCTGAGGCGATCCTATGACCATTTATTAAAGTGAAAGAAAATGTACTGTAAGGAAGGACAACAAACCAGAAAAGGCTACTACATATCATTAAATTTATACCATCCACCACATCTAAGATAGTTTTCTTCCTCTGTATTAGATGATTCCCACTCTGATATCATTTCTTATTGCTTCAAATACATTACATACATATTTATAAGATTTAATTGCTACAAAGAGAGCTTCTCCTTAGAATGTTTCTAACCATTTTTCAGATCTGGGACAACTCCACTTTCCTTATTGTTTGAAGACTTGGTATACACCTGCTTCAGCAGGTAAGAATATTATTTCCTTGGAATTATCTATAGTGGGGGAGTCATAACTCCTTCAATTTAAGACACCATATTCCTTTCACCATAAACAATAATACTATTGGAAGGTATGATCATGCCACTGTCATTTAAATTATCATTATTCATGACTTCTACCCGTATTCTAAGGATATTCATGGAGATATAGTTTTGGAACCCATAATTCACTCCCAAGGGAAACTAATAGTGTTTTTTGGTATTAATCATTGCTAATTATTATTGTTTCTTCATAGTGTCTTGACCATCATGAGCCTCCTCCGTAATTGCAAACTCTACAGTTATTACATTCTTAGATGGGAAGTCAAACTACATGTTGACAACATTATCCACATGAGGACCTTACTGTATAAGTAAGATCCCCACATTCTCCATTCCTTCGAATTGATTAAAATTAGGGACATTGACAGGCAATCTTCCATTGATATGAACTGGATCCCCCAAGAGAGATGGAACCTCTTGAAATGAGACTTGTGTACCCATTCATAGTGCATCATCTCCACAAACCTTATTGTATAAAAACCCCTCAATAAAATATTCTTCTCATGAATGACATGTCCCACAACAACTACCAAAGGATTCACTTCCCCGACACCAATATCAGACATCAGACGACTAAAAACCAGACTCACAGTCGGATTCATCAGTATATGCACCTTCTTCATTACTAAATCAGGCTCAATGACACTTTTGTGAAAATCTTGACTTACCTACCACTCCACACATTCCTGAATTCGATCCTCATACACCACATATCCACAAGAAATCAACCACACACGTTCACCATTCCTAGAACATCCTTGAACTCCCAACCCCACAGAGGCTCGCCTTGGTAGGACATCCGCAGGAGGATCCCTCAATGTCAGCTAAGCCAAAACTGTGTTATCACAACCACAAAAACTCATCATCTTCCCCACTGGTGAGATCCCATTAGAGCCTCTACTATGAAATGCCTTCTCCATTTTACCGAACATACGAAAAAAAACACATGATGGAATCCAAGTCTCAAAAATGACATCCTATTTCCACAGAAATTCATTCCAATTTGTGATCCAAACCCAGTTCACAGGTGGCCTTGCACCATCAACCTAACCAAATTTTTTTTGGAAACATGGGGTCACACACAACCTACGATTGATAATTAGAACAAAGATATCATCCAACTATATTCTCGAGATCCCATATAATGGAAGCATTTTGATATGTATGTGTAAGACTAGGAAGGCTTACACATGTAACCATTATTGATGAATCATGTCTCATATGAAACTCAAAGATGCACCGAATCAGATAAAGGGTGATCTAATGCAATGACAAGGATCCTTGTACCATGCGACAATCATGTCCACCTCTGACCCAAACTGAATCATGACGTGCCTCCGATCATGTAATCATACAACTGCACACACTTGTAGATCCCAAGTGTAAATGTCATACCGATAGAACTCATTAACTGATGGTAGTTAAAGATTTAAATTGTCTACCAGAGTGAGTTTGAAAATATATATGGCTTTATTGTGCTTCTTCAGATAAATAGAGAGTTTTGCTGCCTCCCAAAAAAGATCTGGGACTTTTGGAGAAATCGGGATCTTCTGGAAGGTATGAAATCAAGATATGAAGATGGAAAGAAGATATCTTTCACATGAGGATTAGATAATGAACCTCCCCCCACCCCCCTCATATTTAGAGGGTGATCATGACTCCACTGCATTATTTTTAGGGCACTATCATGAGAGATATGTCAGAGTGCCTCATTAACCATTCCAAAAATTCAATATATATAAACATATGAGAAAGAAACATAACCATGTATATTATAGTAGTTGAATAATAACATGGATTAACTATTAATAAGATCAAAATGAAGGAATTAATAATATTGTACAGCTTAGACATACTATCGAGGCCTTATCCAAGGCATTTGAAAATAAATGGTTAGGTCATTTTCTAAGTTGCTATCTGAAAATAAATTTACAAGGCCTCGGCCAAGCCCATATATTTTGTATCATGAGAATTATTGATGCATCATGGGAATATAAAGGTCCATTACCATCACATAGTAAGTCCAATTAATTCCTCATATGAATGGGATGGAATATAAAAAAATATACATAACATTCACAAATAAGGAAACATAATTACTAACCATTCAGAGTAATATGGAGAATTGTATCAAGATCGGACATTTATAGTCAAAATGATAAAATAAAATTTAATAAAATATGGTATATAAAATCAATGAATAAAAATCCTAATTATTCATAAGATTCAATAGAGGGTGTTTAAATTGATTAATATACTCTAATAATATCATTGAGGAATTCTTGAGATAAAATCCCGTTTTACGTTACAAATAAGAGTTCTTTTGGGAAATCATTTGATTCAAACGTTAAATCATATTATAAACAGTTATAATCTATAATATAAAAGGTAAGTATAATTATTTTTAAGGAATAAAATATTTCCAACTAAATTGAAAACATGTAAAATTAATTTTTAAGAAACATTAGAAATCAGCCACATCACTATGGTTTAGGAGAAAATATTAAAGGGCATTCAAAGCTGTCTAGGATTAATTTTTTACCTAAAATAAGAAAATATAAAATTTTTTCAGTATATAAATAGTGATTTAGAAAAATATCGGTCACTTCAAAAAGAATCTTGAGTGTTCTTTAACATGGAAAAACATTTGAAGGTACTATTTAATCAGGCTTGTTTATCAGGAGGAATTTAAAAGGGATCATTATAAAAAATATATTCTTTCATAAATGAAAGGCGAAATGATATAAATACATGAGTTTTGAAAATATTCACTGAATATATATGATGTATATAAAATTAAATAATTATTATATTGAGGTAAATAGATTGAAATAATAACCCAAAGGAAAAATGGATATTTGGGTAGAAACCCTTATCTTATGTCAGAATGTATTCTTCATTTGTACCTAGTGTCCTGGTTAATGAAATAATATTAATTAGTTATTTAGTTTTTAAAATTTTCGAACATAATTTAATTTGTTAAAATTTTATTAAGTTTATTTATATCCTTTTTTATAACTTATGAGATTCAATTTCATCATTCAAGAGTGTTTGTTTCCTTCATTTTCATGATCGGTTCAATTGTATAAATGTACAAAATAACTTCTGAAATGGGAATAGGTATCCAAAAATAAAATTATATGTTATTATTGAGCATAAAATATATTTAATGGTCTTATATATCATTTTATTCTGATATGTGTATGATTCATTAGATAAAGCGTAAATGATAACCATTTAGATCATTATCGCATGTTTTCGATTATCTCGAACTAGTTTTGTATTTTGTATTAATATTAGGTATATATAATAGTTATAGAACATTAAATTAGATTTATTACATATATTAAATTATTTTTTAATAATAAATATGGTTTTAAAACTGTCTGTGATTGCATAATTGAATAAAAAAACTCATCGTCCATGAAGGCTATAAATTGGCACCTCACATATGATGTTTTCTTTTTTAGAATAAAAAGGGGAAGATAAGATAATTGATGGTTGATATAAAATTAACATAATTAAACTATATTATGTAAAATATTATAGTGTTATAATATCACTTTTTATAGGGTGTTTGAGGTAATGATAAGAAAAAAACGTAATTGAAAGAAAATCAAAATAACAAAAGGTGATTTTAACGCCTAAATTCCTCCCCTTGAGAACCACCTTAAGAAACATGGAAATGGAATTATGTGTGATACTAGTAAAACTGGAAAATTTGGGATATGTTTGGAAGAATTATTGGGTATAAATTGGATATTCCGCATGGATATTTAGGTATGACGAGAAGAGGTTGTACGGGGTGGTATTTATAGTGGAGGAGAGGGGTATTTTTTGATTATTTTTTCATTAGTTTATCTTTTGTCTCAAGTCTATGAACAGTTTTAATTATAATTAACAAATATAATATATTTTGAATTAATATTCAATATTATGTTCTGACATAATTGAAACATCAACCATGACTCAATAATTGATTTATTTGTAAAATACCGTAAATTAATATAACTCATTATTCAGCAAAAATTCATCTATATTAAAAAATATAAAAAATTCACCCTAAAAAATCATAAATGGGTAGAATCTATAAATGGACTTCATTTTACAAAAATAATTTTCTAAAAATAGGAAATTTAATTATAAATTAAAATCTTCATTGATTTGTAAAATACCAGTTTTAAAATTATAACCAATTTTTATGACACTATAAAAAATTAATTTGGGTCTCAAAAAAATATTTTATAATCACTAGACAAAAAAATATAAATTTATGAAACTATTTTTTATAAATAAATATTATTTTAAATTATTATATTATTTATATAATTGTAAACAAACATTTATGTTTCACAAAAATATCAACACTTTTAAGACATTTTTTACTTATTCCATGATATAAATATCACCTATATTCATTTATAAGATACAAAAACATTAATTATACTTTCCTAGGAAAGATTACTATTATATTAGTGACATTAATATTAATAATGGTCATATTACTATTCTAACTATCATGTTTAACAGTATATTACTATATTAAACTTGGTGTTGTGTGAAGCAATAACTATCAAAGATGTTAAATTTTAAAAGATATATAACCTAAGATATTTGGGTTTTACACTATCCCATTCTATAAAAAACATCCTTGAAATTTAAAAGTGTCGCCTAAAAATTAAATAAGTTTTTCTTCATCATAAGTTCCTCTAGCCCCCACTTCTTATTGAGGATCGAAAATGTATTTTTATTATTATTAACAAACAAGTAAAACACCCTTCCGTAATGAAACGAGATCAAGGTGGTCTAAAGTGGCACAATACAAGGGAATACTTTGGGAAAAAGACATAAATTATGGAGGTAATGACACAACATTATGATTTTTTCAAAGTAACTTTACCAATCGATTAATATGATTCCAAAATACCCATTATTTATTATCAACAATCTTGATAGCCTCCACATAGTAATGTAAATTAGGCTCTAATTCTATTCCTTCAGAGGTTGTTACATGTTTTGGGTCTCTCATGTACTTCTTTAGCAATTATATGTTGAACACATTATGTACTTTACAAATTCTAGGTGTCAATATCATATGATAAGCCACAACCCCGATTCCATCCTGAATTTCAAAAGGTATGATATATCTCAGGCTCAGTTTCTTTTTAATTCAGAATCATATAATAAACATCCATTGAGTTACCTTGAAGAAGGCATGATCTACCACTTGAAACTCCAAATATTTCCTATACTTATCATCATACCTTTTTCCTATATTGTTCTTCTATGATATCCATTTGAATAGTATTTACATTTGCTATTTTTTCTTCCACACGTTCTAGGAATATGGGCTTCCTTTCACCGACTAAATCCTAAAAAGAAGGATTAAGGCATCATTATCCATATAAATATTCATATGGGGCCCTTTTAATACATGAATATAAACTAATCTTTTTTGAAAAATAAACCAATGGTAAATACTAACCCCACATACCTTCAATGTAAAGTGATAATGATCTCAAAATGTCTTCTAATGTTTAGATTTTCCTTTCATATTGTCCCTCAGTTTGAGGGTGACAACATTACTCATATGAATCTCAGTGTCTAAATGTTTTTAACTTCTCTTCAAATATTTTTGATATAAATCATGGATCGTGAAAAGACACAATTGAAGGAGGTCCTTCATTAAGTCTTAAAACATTAATAATATAATTTCATTCAACTAACTCTGGTTGTAAATCCTCTTGTATATCGAGGAAATGTTGAGACTTTCTCATCAATCAAGAATTACTCATATTGCACAATTATTTATTTGATATTTTTTGTCATCCAATGAAAATTTCCACTATAATGTCATCTCATTTACATTTATGATTAAGAATAGGATTTAATAATAATCCTGAATTTTTTCTTTCAATCTTCTCCTGTTGATAGTCTAAACATCTTGATACATAATCAACAATTTACTATTTCATATTACCCCACTATAAATGTTCTATAATATCTATATAAATCATATTTCCACCAGGGTTTACAATGTAAATCTATATATAGTAACATCCAATAATTCATTTTTTATCTTGGGAATAGGGGGAAAACCCCTCTTCCCAAATTTCAATATTCCATCTTCATTTACGAATTCTACCAACTTCTCATCATTCACAACTTTAATTTTATTTTAATGATTCCTATCATTATACAGAAAACACTTAATCCATTTCAATAAAAATGTTTGGGAACTATTTTAAAATGAAGTGATGTTTCACCTTCCATGATAATTCCCATATCCATATTCACTATATCCTTCAACACTTGATACCTTTGAATCATTATTTTGTTTAAAACATTATGATCTTTCCTTCTCAATGGTCCTCCTACCTTATTTTCTATCATTGTATGATAATTTATTGAAAAATAATATTCCTTGAGTAGCTCATGCCATCTTATTTTCCTTATGTTTATTTATTTCTCTAATAATATATATTTCAAACTCCTATGATTTGTACATATCAAAAATATTTCACCACAGAGATAATGTATTCATATCTTCAAAACAATTATTAAAGCTGCTAACTCAAGATCACGATTAGGATAGTTCTGTTCATGAGTTTCTATAATATTTTATGCATTTTCAATAAATTTAGCATTCTTCATAAGGTAACAACCAAGTCCTTTCTTTGATGAATCACTAAAAATCCCAAATCCACTATTTCCCAATAGTATAGTAAAGATCGTAGAATTCACTAATCTGATATTCAATTACTCAAAGCATTCTCGATATTCTTTTTACCAAATAAACTTAACCTCTTTATTGATAGGCTTGGTTAATGAGTTAGTTAATTGGAAAAATTTATGAATGAAACACTAATAGAAACCTTACAAACTAATGAAACTATTTACCTTAGTTATTCTCATTGGTGTAAGACATTCATAAATTAAATTTCTCCTCATATTATCAAACAAAATTTCATCCTTTGAGACAATATAGACTATAAAATAAATTTCATGAATTTTGAATTCTCACTTGTTAATCATTCCATATAAAAACTTTCTTCAAAGAGTGTCGATAATAATCTGAAATTCTTTATCATGGTCCTCATAGAATCTGGATATATCAAGATATCATCAATAATTCGATAAAAAATCACCATGGTATTCATCAAACACTATGTTCAATAGATCCCAAAAACAAAGGGTGTATTAGTGAGTCCAAATAAAATTACTATAAACTCTAAATTTCTATACATATTTTGGAATTCTTTCTTTAGATTATCTTCTTTCCTCACATGAAAATGATAATTAACTGATTATAGGTAAATCAATGAAAAATATTATGCTCTATGAAGTTGATCTAATAAATCATTTATTTGAGGAAGATGATACTTTTTCTTATAAGTAGTAGCCTTGATTTATCTATAATTAAAGAATAGTCTTGTAGAGAAATCTTTATTCCTAACAAAAAGAATAGGGGCTCCCCATGGATAACAATAGGATAAATAAATCCTTTATTAATCAACTCCTCTTGTTTTTTCTTCAACTAAACTAATTTTATAGTGTCCATTATATAATGGGTATTTGATATTAGCCTCTCATAACAGATAAAATCAATAGAAAACTCAACATAACACTCTAGAGGATTTCTAAGTAAATTCTATAAAAATACATTAATGTATTTCTAAATAATAGTCACATTCCCAATTTTAAGGTTTCCTTCTGGATCCATAGATGAAGTTTTCTCTTCTTCCCCAAAACATTAATTTAGAATAATTATTAAGGGTGGATCAAGATATGAATCATTATATGAATTATCCCCTCTAAAATTTATAAATTTCTTACCTTCATCATGAATCATAATTTCCTTCTCTTTTCTATAAATTTTATCAATATATATTGAAATATAGTTCATAATAAAGATTATATAAAAATCAACCATAAGTGTGATGAAAGAATCATAATTTAGATCATGTTTATGTTTAATAATATGAAATAATAGACACATATTTTATGAAATAATGTGTCCACTACATGTCATTACTAACAACTACTTTATTATGGTGAATTGAAAATATCTAATTTTTAATGAAATATAGGTAGTTATAAAGGAATGTGATGATCCAAAATCAAGTAAAGATTTATCTAAATTTTATGAGATGATTATAGTACCTTCCACCACATCATTATTAACTTCCACCTCAGTTTTTGGGATTTCATAATGTTGTTCGTGATCCTGTGGAATTTATCATGTATATTTCCTAAATTCTGTGGATAATCATTTTCAAAGTGTCTCATCTACCTAAAAGTGTAGCACTTAACATTGGTAGATTTTTTATTTCTTGTGAAATCATGTGCATGATTTAATTTCTCACAACACTGGATGAAAATTATTTATCCATTTAAGAAGACACTAGAGTGTTTCCTTCTACAAGTATCACACGTTGGAAAATTAAATTTATTTTTCTTCCTTTTATCAATTATTTTCTCAACCACTATATTATTCTCTTATATTACCTTCATTTCATAATATATAGATAATTATTTCTCTATCTCAATAGAACATGATAGTATGTTATAGTATGGTTAGAAATTTTGGGAGACCAGTACCCTTCACAAGAATGGTTTTATCCCATTAAATAATTGATCAATAGTTATATTTAGATTACAGTCATAATCTATAGCCTATATTTCAATCCTCATAAAGTTACATTCATGCATGTCAACGTATTTTTTTCTTTTTTTTCTGAGACTTGATAATTATCCCTCCATATCTAGTCATTGTTCTTAAGGAAAGTATTGTTTTCACGATAATTTCCTTAAAATAATTCAAATCCATATTTTTTATTATTTCCTCCTACTTTGTGTTTTGAATCAATACCCACCATTTATAAACATCTCCTAAGAGATTATAAACTTCCATGATATCATTCTACCTTTCATTTCATTACAAATAGATAAATATCTTCTCTATGTAAATTATCCATTTCTCAACTAAAAATAGATCTGTAGTCCCATTGATTAATGAAGGATATTTTCACATAAAGGGGTATAACATTGTTAAACATTGTTTTGGTCAGGATTCTCTATGAATGTAATGTTATTTATCATAACCTGAGTCAGTTTTCCCAGTATATTTTTATGTTTCTCATATCCAATTGCAGCTTGAACTCCAACATCATTATCTTTTGTAGGAGGGAAATTCCTATATGGAATACGTTCTTTGATACAATTTCCATTCCTTCCACTAAGATCGGTTTTTAAATAATTTCTCACACTAAATTAGGTTATGAATCATAATCTATTATTTCAAACTAGAAAAACACTTAACAAAAATTGGAAATTTATTCATAGCTATTATCATATAATACACATGGTTTCATTGGGGACATCGCAACTTTTAAATTATTAATAATGGTTTGTAAATAAAATTTGAATGAAAATAATCATATAAAATGGTAGTGTCAATCTTGGAGTGAAGTGAGGTTTTTATGTGTGTACCAAGTTATGCCGAGTCAGGACCGACACAACTTGTTGGAGTTGTTACCCCTATATACATCCATTCCAGAACCACATCCCCCTGTAGTAT
The DNA here is from genome assembly GCA_963277665.1 of Viscum album. Classification (NCBI taxonomy): domain Eukaryota; kingdom Viridiplantae; phylum Streptophyta; class Magnoliopsida; order Santalales; family Viscaceae; genus Viscum; species Viscum album. The sequence continues at coordinate 444,131,112 of OY728157.1, read as the reverse complement.
CTAGCTAGGGATGTCATTCTATAAAGTCCCCCATAATTTTTACTATAACAAAATTATAGGAAATTATTATATGATTATCCTTAACTTCTATCTTTAAGTCAAGTTCATTAATCTAGTTTCTAATTATTCTATGAAACGTTATTTAACACCAATTTTAAGGACCCCCACCCTAATTTCCTAGAGCCGATACCTTATATTTTACATTGGTACTACGAACAAGAATTAATATCCCAAATGAATAAATAGTTGGGAAAAATTCTAAATACTAAAACATACATAAGTTTTACAATACAACTTAAAAGGAAATAAAACATAGAAACTCTATTTCAAACACCCATAAACTCCAATATTATCCCTTAAATTCATTCATAATATACAAATTCTCATCCTGAAGTAAATAAAACAAAATAAGTTATTATCCTATATGCTTAGTAAGTGTTTGATACAAAATGAAATGAAAAACACATAAGTAATAGGGAAAGGTGAATAAATAAAAATACATCCTTTTAAAACATAATCTTGAGAAAAATGTGGGAGGAATAATAGCTGATTAAAAAAATCCATAATAACAATCATAAGAGAACAAAACATAACCATGGATATTATATTAGAAAAATACTGACACGGATTATAAATTACTAATACAACAACAATAAAATGTATAATATTACACATCTGAAACATAAAGTTGTGGCCTCATCCAAGACAACTGAAAATAAATGGATAAGTCTTAGGCCATATACATATCTAAAAATAAATGGGAAAGGCATCAGCGAAGTCCATATCTTTTTTTCCCATGATACATGATGCATCTAGGGGATATAGTGAGAACCATCCCTAACATACAATGTAAAATTCATGTAACATATAAATGGGGTGAAACATAAAAAATATATATTTATCTTTCTGAAATCAATGAACTTAGTCACTAAATATTCTATGTAATATGGTGAATGGTACCAAGGAAGAAAATCCAAAGTCCAATTGATCATAAACCTTTTAATAACATATGGTAGTTGATATTATAAAATAACAATTCAAATTAAGAATATGAATCAAGATAGGGTCCTTAAATATATGAAAATACTCTAATAAAATCATTGATGAATTTTTGAGAGGAAATCCCTTTTTTACTTTACAAATGAGAGCTCATTTAGAAAATAACTTTTATTTTTCACAATATCATATTATAAAAATATATATCATATAAAATAAAAGGCAAGTACAATGAATTAGGTTTTCTCCATAAAAATAACCAACTAAAGTGAACACATGTAAAAATATTTTTTAAGAAACAATAAAAAATGGGAACTTCACTACGGTTTAAGTGAAAATATAAATGGATCTTTAATGGGAACAAGGACTAATTGTTTTCATAAAACCATAAAATATCTCAGATTTTTTTATGGAAAAAAGTGTGAATTTATAAAAATATTATTGTCTCAAAATATAATATGGACTGTAATTAAAAATGGGAAAGAAATTTGGTAATACCTCTTAAACGGGCATGCTTATCTAGAGAATTTAAAAGGGAACTTCATAAAACATATATTCTCATGTAAGTGAATGTTTAAATGATATGGATTCATTTATTCTGAAATATGAATATAATTTAAAAGATATATATATAAATAATGTAGAATAAATTTTGGTACCGAGAGAGACGGTGTAAATTGAAGGAAAAAAGGATATTCATTTAAAATACCTTACTTTATGTCCAAAACTGTTCTGCACATGTAAATATTTTCCGGGATAATCAAATTATATTAATTAATAATTTAATTAAAAACCTATTAAATATTTATTTTATTTTTTATAACTTTATTCAGTTCATTTTTTCCTTCTGAATTAGTTATGAGATTCAATTTCGTCATTCGGGAGTGCTCGTCTCCTTGGTTTTCATGATTATTTCACTTGAATACATGTATGAAAGATCATGTGAAATGAGAATATTTATCTAAAACTTAAATTATATTTTATAAATGATCTTATAGTTTATTTTATAGTATTATATATCATTTTTTCTAGATATTAGGATGATTCTTTAGATAAATCATCAATGATAACCATTCAATCAATTTTGGCATTTTTTTATCATCCCGAACTAGTTTTTTTATGTATTAATATTTTTCATATATACTGGTTATTGAAAATTAATAAAGTTTTAATATATATAAAAAAGTATGTTTTTACCCTAAAAATTGTTTAATATCCATCCTTGAGGTTGGAATTGAAAACGAAAACCCATCATCCATAAAGGTATAAATTTGGCACCTCACAGATAATGTTTTAATTTTTAGAAAAAAGTGGTTCATAATAGAATTGATGGTTTATATACCTTTTACATGATACATTTATAGTATATATCAGTTATTGGAGATATAATGTCACTCTATATAGGGTATGTGAGGGAATAATGAGAAAATAAATGATATTGAATGAAAATTATATGAAAGAAAATGGATTTTACCTCTTGAATTCATCTACTTGAGAAACTCCATAAAGAACATTGAAAGGGTCTTGTAACTCCCCAACCACAAAATCCTAGAGCTGGTGCATTATTTTTATACATTCTTATAATTACAAGGGATCATGTCTTTAAGGACCGATCATTTTAGTAGTCTTGGAAAACAGATTACCAACATGAACATTACATTACACATTCAAACATAAAACAAAACCTAAATAATTCATTGTGAACGCCATTATTCCCCTATCATAACATATAATATCAAACATAATACACTTCTTGGAATCCTGGGAAAGAAACATAAGAAAGGGGTGAGCTCAGATGCTCAAAATGGTAAATAATTTAGCAGAATCTATAAAAATTTAAGGAAATATGTTTATTAAAAACAACAACTTTTTAAACATAAACTTGTACATAATAATTTAAAAATAAATCAAACATTACCATATAAACATGCACATGGATATTCTACTAGTCTAATAATCACATTTAGTTAATAATTTCATAATGAGGGAATGCCTAATGTCGGACATCATTTCCACGTAGTCAAGGCCTCGTGCCAATACTACAAATAATATTTTGTCAAGGCCTTGTTCCAAGACACTAGTTTGTCACATGAGACCTATTGATGCATCAATGGGATATAGCGAGTCCCACCCATCACTTACTAATTCCACTACATTCCTCATATACAAATGTTAAAATATAATATAAAAAATCGTATTAAAACGAGCATATGAAATTTCAATACATCACCAAAAACCATGATGTGTATAAAAATAACACATCCATAGTCAAACATATCATAACCAATTAAATAAAATATGTAAGATTATAGTATAATAAATTAATCTCACTCAATAATAATATCTAGTAAAGGATGTTGATATAGTTGAAAATGATCAGTAAAAACTTCTGAGAGAAATATCGCTTTTTTTGAAATCATTTAAAAGTCACACATTTATAAAGGAAGTAATTTAAAATAGATTTTTTAATTAAAGTGTCCCATACCACTTTGAAACTTTTGAAAGGAATTAACATTTTAATCCAATCATGCCTATATAAATAAATCCTTAAAACTATTTTGAAAACATAGACATTATAGAGAATGATTTATAACAATAAATATTTAAATATTTTTAAATTATGTTTCAGATAAAGAAAACATTAAAATAATCATTTGGAAAAACTATTTTATGAAACATGGACATGGATAATAAATTTATCCAAAAAATATATTTACACATAAATAATCTTAGATAATAATGAGATTGAAAAATTAACCCTTACATTCATTGTCCTTTGGTCGAGGGTGCGTTTAACCTCCTATATAATGAACATTGTATGTTATTAAATTATACCAGAACCATATAAATATTTATTATATCATAAATTATTCATTTATGTCTTAATATTAACCATATAAAAAATATTTCCATGATAAATTAACATTTTGGGTAATAATCGCTTTCTTTATCGTACGCGTTTTAACTTGTTATTCTTGATCGTATCATTTTTATCATGATTTAAATACAACTAGAATATGAAACATGATTTATATATCATATATATTTTGAGTATAAATAGGTATAATAGATATATTTACAAAATGTAAAACATTGTTTATGGAGATGGTAGGCCATGCGTACACATAAACGTTGTTTCCGTTTTCATATCGTATTGAACGAATGTAAGTGAATATGATATATGTAAGTACATACATAAATACATACATACATTCATACATACATAAAAATATATATATAACCAGTATCATTATTATGATATATATTACATACTAATTATTAATATATATTTTTATAATCATCATTGAATGGTGAACCTTGATATTAATCTCACCGCATCATTGAGGTGGTATGTTGTACGTACACACGAGCGACGATATAATTTTCATAATGATTAAAAGGTGTTTAATTGGATGGTATATTAATAGTAAATATAAATTATCATTTTATTTTGATTATTTTTATATATATATATTACTCTTCATTATATCCACCCAAATAACATAATGTTGAATAAACAATTTCACCACGACCTGAAGACGGTAAGTCGTACGTATGCACGCATGGTGACATTATCATTAATAGGATGGATAGAATATTGAGTATTGTTATAACATTTTTATAATAACATAATAATATGTATAAGGTACTGGAGTTATTATTTTGGTATGGAAATAACAAAGAAATATAAACTGGAATAATAGAAGAACATTGTAAGAGGTGATAAAATAATAACATATTCGTTGTGTGTTTCCATTTGATTTGAACAAAAAGGAACCTTAAGATTGCTTTCTATTCATGTGAAGGCCTCTAGGATGAATTGAGAGATGTTGGGGGGATATTTATCCATGGTTTCACCGATCCTAATGGCTTTGGTTGTGTGATTTGTAGATAAGTGGAAGTACCATATTATATTAGAGTTGAGGGTCACTTTTGGTTGAGTTTGAAATAAATTTTGTTTTATAAAAAATCGGTTTCTAATGACTCCAAATTGATTTATTTAGAATATAAGGTGGGGATGGGTCTATATACTCTCAACCAATAGGTTTTAGACATGTTTAGGACACCATAATAACCCTATCTTTTAGATATAACTCTTAGTTAAATAGTTTAACTTTTACTATGTTCTCTTTTATTAATATAATAAATGGTTAGTAAACATACAATAAAAAACCTAGAGAACCCCAAGTGGTTCCTTATTTAAATATATATTCTTATATAAGTCATTTGGAAGAATAATAGAGTTTTAAGATTATTTTATCATTTAATAAAATATTATTTTTTTTAAACTCATTTATGTCAATTTTGACACTATTTTGTATTTGTTTTTTGTCAAAGTCATAAAAACATTATTACATAAAAAAAATTCTTTAAATCAACCCTAAAATGTCATATATACCTATAAAATTCTTGGAATGCACCCAAAGTCTCAATTAACATTTACTTTGATATTTATAACATCAATTATTTTAGTCATTCATTAATAAAGTAATTATTGCATCATCATTGTGTCATAATGAAATTTAATTATTCTACTCCTAAAAATTATAAATAATATACCATTATATAGGAAATATTTTTATCGTTATAATTAATATTTATAGTCAAATTTATATTATTTATAACCGTATATTAAAAATGTTTTATTTTTTAAACATTGACCTTTACAATTTTAACACTTCTTGGAATAAAATAACAATAAATGTCCTAATCTAATCATAGTAGATCAAAGAGGTTAATTTTTTCTTCCAATGGTTTATTTTGGTATAAAAATAATTATCTGATATAATTAGGACATGTTTTACGGTAATTATAACATATTTTTTAACTTTATTTACACTGTTTACTTTTAACTATGGTAAATAAATTCAAATGTTACTATTCACCAAATATTATTTTCATCTAATTGAACCAAAATTTATATACTTTTTTCATTTGGGTCTCTTGGATTTTTGAAATTCAATTCACAGAAGTGGTAAAATTATTTTTTATGAAAATTTTCCAATGTGCCTAGAAGGTGGGTAAAAGACGGTAAAAAGTTCAATAAAATTTTATATATCTATACTCATTATAAAATGACTCAAATTAATTACATTGAAAAGATATAGGAAATATTTATATATTTTTATTTAAAAAATTATTTAAAAAAATAAAAACTATTTAAATAATAAGTCAATTTTAAACAATAACGCATTGTTTTTCACCATTCATCAGAAATTGAATGTTTTTCAGAAAAATACCAAAAATTCAACCAAAGATGATTTTGATATTCAAAATCCAAAAATTATTTCTATTTTAACAAATTCAAAACATAGAATTTTTCTTAATTAATTGAAAATTAATTCTCATTGTCAAAACTAGAAACCGGGTTTTTGAGAAGTAAAATTTATCAAAAGATTGATATGTGTTTCTGTCCAATTTGAAAGTGAAATTACATTCAATGGGTAATATTGGATTAAATGATAAAAATACAATATAATTATACTTAAAATACATTAAAATGTATAATTTAACACTATAAATTTTTGGAATTTAAAATTTAGTTTTAAATTAAAATTTAGTATCTTTCAATATTCATCAAAATATGAAAGTTATCAGAAAAGTACAAAAATATTATACAATCTAAATTTGTAAGTCCCTCTTCTAAAGAAGAATTTAATTTCACTATATTAAATATATAAAAGTGTCAAATATAGGTTTTAAAAATGGTTCTCCATTAAAAGGCGGTATAATTTTATTTTATTTTTAAATAATTATTTTATTTGAAAAAAAATGAATTTTTTCTTATATTATATATAAAAAAAACATAATATAGATTCTAAAATTATATGGTTTATATGAAATTCAAAAATCAGTTAATACTATTCATTACTACTTTTTTAATGACTAGTTTGGTAAGCCTTGGGGTGCTCAAACTCGGTGTTATGTCTAGCGCAAGTTATTGAATTAAATCGAAGAGATAACATACTATGAAATCTTGTGGTGTCACATTCTTCCCTCCTTCATTAAATTATTTCCTCCCAATTTTAAATTTTTATTTGAAAAATAAAGGTTAAAAATAGAAAAATAACTTAGTGGAAAACCCACATAGGAAATTGGGTTAATAAAATTCCGTCTTAATAAGAGGGAAGCAGAAATGGAAAAGTCAGAACCAAATTATGATCTGGATTAAAAGAAAATTGGTGGAAATTAGAGAAAAATAATTGTAGGAAAATGTAAATATTTTTTGGGAGTGATTGAGGTCATCAATCACAAACAACTGTAAAATTGTGGGCCTCAAACCCCTCAGTCTATGATGATTTAAAATATCTTTGGTTCAATAAAACATACAGTATTAAGTTAACACATTTTTGGTTTTAAGATCCCTTACCTAAAGATTATGAATTAATTTATTAATAGGAAAAGAGTAAAAATTATACTTGAAAAGTAGAGTATCATCCTACAACTAATTTCGTCCAAAAACTCCTCTTTCACTCCAAAAGATAATAGAATTAAAAATATTATATTTATCCTAATTGTATAGGGTTCCAAAAATAATTAATTTATAATTCATTTTTCATAATTTTATAAAAAAACTTGATTATTCAAACCAGGACATCACGTTGGATAGTGTTTGGTGATGCAACTTGTCGCCCTACAGTTTCGGATTCAAGTCTCACGGCCTTTCCGGATGCAACGGGTTTTCATCGAACCTCTGAGTTTTACTTTTTATAACAATCGAAAAATAATATTAAGAAATTCAATAACCATAAAAATATTATAAAATGTCAATATTAATATATTACAACCTTTATATTTATCCGAAATACTCTGTCCAAACTCACAGTCCAAAATTTAAAAGGAAGGTGAAAACAAAGAAGATCTTTTTTTTCATGCAATAACATGTGAATACCCTCATCATGTATTATTTTAATACATGGTAACACCATGAATTTCCATAAAAACATTTTAATTACATTCATTCTCTCTTCCTTGGGTTTTCTTTTTCCTCTGTTGTGCGCTTTGCGGGGTTTCTTCCATGGTTCTTTCAGTCTTCACGTTGAAGGATGCTTGCTGTCGAAGCCCTTAGCCTCTCAAAACCTACTCTGCCCTCACATTCCTATGCGCCTCTCTTGGTCAGAGTCGGAGCGGTGGTAATAAGGTGGGTTTGGGATATGTGTTTCGGTGGTCAACGGGTTTCCAGGTGCTCCTGATGTCGGATTTATTTTGTTATGTCAGTTACTGGTGTTCCTCTTCAACGATGATGCCTGTGCTCAACGCCCTTAGCCACCCAATACCCTACTCTAGCCTTGCGTTCTTCTGTGCCCTTCCAAGTTGGATCTATAGCAGTGGAACTATGAGGTTTTGGTATGTGGGTAGGTGGCCGACGATGCTCCACGCGCGACATGCATCTGTGTTCTCTTGTGAGGGTGATTTCTTGTTTTGTCAGATCTGTTTGATGTTTCTTCCTCATAGACATCGACGAAGGTTTGTTTGGTTGGTCTTCGAGATCTTGATCCATTATTCTCACATGATAATATTTTCGATTTGTGTTCTGGATTCTGTTATTTTTGGTTCGGGAGTGGTGTCAAATGTCGACGTTGACGGTGGCGATGAGGGTGAAACGACGACGATGTGGGTGATTTCCACGATGGATGTTGTTTGATGAATCGGTGACAATGATGATGTGGGGTTCTTTTGGCGAAGATGACAGTGGGTACGACAAAGATGATGGATGACGATCATGACTATGACTTCGATGATGCGAGCATATCCTAAAAGTGATCTCCTCATTTTGTGTGTCTGGATTTTGAATTTGGATATCAGCTTTGAATCTCGCTAGATGTGTTTTCTATGTTCTGGTTACCGCTCACCTCAAAGCGGTATTTTTGAAAATTAAATAAAATGTTAATGGGCCTAAACCTCTTTTTACGCTTAAAATCACGTACCTATCATCCTTTTTCTCCACACATATAACAAACCTCCATTCCCTTCAAAAATTTATGAAGGTGTTTCTTTCCACATTTATCACATATGGAAAAACTCCTTCTTTAACCTCTTACATTTATCCATCATTCTCTCTACCATCCTATTCATCTCTTGTATCCCTTCAAATCCATAGAACTCAGATAATTCATTACTTATATTATTAAAACATGATATTATTTCATCATATGATGAGAATACGTGGAAGACTATTTCCCTTGTAAATGTTGTCTTAATACCATGTATGTTATGATCCTTCTTACTCTTTTGATCATTCGTATTACGGGAGTTCTCATTCCATCTACTCGGTGTGATTTCTAAACAATGGCATACACTAGGTTAGTTTGTAAATCGGAATGCATATTTCCAAAATTAAAAAATAACTAACATAAATAGAAAATATTTTTCATATAATATGTAATCATAAAAAAATTTCTTTAATAAATTATTAACTCCTAAATCCTTCATAACGGCTTGTAAAAAATGTGAATTATCTTAAGAATATCCCCCAAGAGTGTCATAACCAAGAGTGAATCAGGGCCCATTGTCTTGTACTAGGATAACCCAGGAATAGCCCAAAACTCTTTGTTCGAGTTTTCACTCCTAGGTACATCTGTTTCAGAGACACCTCTACCGGTTCATATCCAGACAGATATATATTACTTGAAAAATACTGAAAATCTCTATATTTACAAAATTCTAGGAATTTCATCTATACTAATCCTCAATGTCTATATTTGGGTAATGTTCTCTAATTAGAGTTTTTCTAAATCTAGTTTCCACGGTTTGTACTATACTTCCTCTGATTCCAACTGTAACACCCCGAACAAATAATATCAGAGTTGGCACATTATTTTAGTACATTAGAATGATTACAAGGAATCAAATCCCGAAAGACTGATCAGTTTAGTAACTTAGAAAATAGATTACATATAAGAATGTTACATAACAAATTCATTCATAAAACACAACATAAATAATTCATTAATAACTCAATTATTACCCTAGATTAACCCTTTATATCAAACATAATACAATTCTTGGAATCCTAATAAAACAAAAATATAAATGGGGTGATCACAGATGCTCAGTAAGGGTAAATAATTTCGTAGAAGCTATAAAAGTTTAAGGAAAGATTTTAAATAAAAAAACTGCCTTTTAAACACAAACTTGACCATAATATGGTGAAAATAAATCATAAATTACCATATAAACATGAACATTGATAATATACTAGTCAAATAATCACATGTAGTAACTAATTTCATAATGAGGGAATGCCTAATGTCATAAATCATTACCACATATTCAAGTCCTCATGCCAAGAATACAAATATGATTTTTGTCAAAGCCTTATGTCAAAACAATAGTTTGTCTCATGAGACCTATCGAAGCATTGAAGGGCTATAGAAGGCCCTACACGTCCCTTACTAAGTCCACTGCATTCCTCATATGAAAATGTTGAAACAAAAAATAAACCTTCATATTAAAAATATCATATGAAATTTCAATACATCATCCATAAACCAATAAGGGTATAAAAATAGCACATCCTAAGTCAAACATTTCATAACTCATTCAATACAATATGGAAGATTTTATTATAATAAATCCACCTCAATCAAGAATAATATATAGTAAAGGATGTTGACATAGTTGAAAATGATCAGTAATATTTTCTGAGAGAAATATCCCTTTTTGTGAAATCATTTAATGTCACACATTTATAAAGAATGTAATTTAACATTGATTTTCGAATCAAATTTTCTCATACCACTTTGAAACTTTTGAAAGTAATTAACATTTTAAAATAATAATGACCATATAAATAAATACTTAAAACTATTTTGAAAACATGGACATTATTGAGAAATATTTAGAAGAATAAATATTTAAAAAAATTAAAATGATGTTTTCATTAAATATTACATTAAAAATCATTTTGAAAAATTCTTTTTGGAAATATGGATATGGATAATATATATGTCCCAGAAAATATATACACATAAACAATCTCGGATAATAATGAGATGGAGGAATTAATCCTTACCTTACACATTCCTTTGGTCGAGGGTACATTTAACATCCTGTATAATGACCATAGTATGTTATTAAATTATACCGGAACCATATTCATATTTATTAAATCAAAAATTATTCATTTCTGAAATTGTACTACCCATTTAATAATGATATCCATGTTAAATTAACATTTCTGGTAATAATCACTTTCTTTATCATACATGTTTTAACTTGTTATTCTTGATCATATCTTTTTGATCCTGATTTAAACACATCAAGAATATGAAACATGATTTATATATCATATATATTTATATTATAAATATGTATAATATATAGATATATGAAATGTAATACACCGTTTATGGAGATGGTAGGCCATACATATGGATAAACATTGTTTTCATTTTTCATATCGTATTGAATGGAAGTAAGTGAATAATATATATGTAAGTACATTAATATATATATATATATATATCAAGTAGAATTATTATGTCATATATTAAATAATTATTAATAATATATATTTTTATAATCATTGTTGAATGGTGAACCAGGAAACGAATCTCATCATGTCGTGGAGACTGTAAGCTGTACATACACACGAGCGACGATATCAATTACTTAAAGATTAAAGGTGTGGAATGTGATGATATATTAATTGTACAGAGAAATTATCATGTTATTTTAATTATTTATATACATATTACTCATCATTATATCCAAACAAATAATATAGTGTTGAATAAAAAATTACACTACGACGTAGAGATGGTAAGTTGTACGTTCGCATGCATGGTGACACTGTCATTCTTAGGATGGATAGAATAATGAGTATGGTTGTACCATATTTATACTAATATCATATTATGTATAGGTTACTATCGATTTTATTTTGGTATGGAAATAACAAAGAAAGAGAAAGTGGAAGAAGAGAATAACTTTGAAAGAGGTGATAAAATAATTACCTCTTCGTTGGGTGTTTCCCTTTGATTTGAACAAAAGGGAACCTTAGGATGGATTTATGTTAAAGGTAAGGCCTCTTGGATGAATTTAGGGATGTTGGGAAGAGATTTTTCCCAGTTTTGGCCGATCCAAATATCATTTGAGCTATGACTATGACAGAAGGGGAAGTACCATTTTATAAGAGAGGTGATGGTCACTTTTGGAAAAGATTGAAATAATATTTTATTATAAAACCATTTTCAGTTTATAATGGCTCAAAATTGATTATTTTCTAAGATATAGTGTGTATGAGTCGAAATACTCTCAATCAATAGGTTTTATACAAATTTAGGTCACTATATTAACCCTATCTATTAGATTTAACTTTTAGTTAAATAGTTTAACTTTTACAATGTACTCCTGTATTATTATAATAAATAGTTAATAAACATACTATAAAAAGAAAATAGAACCTGAAGTGGTTCATTTTTGAAATTTATGATATTATACACGTCCTTTGGCCGAACCATATATTTTTATATGTATTTTATCATTCAATACAATAGTATTTGTTTTAAAAACTCATTTATATCAATTTTAACACTATTTAGTATTTTGTTTTTTTTCAAAGTAATATAATCATTATTACTAAGAAAAGAAATTCTTTTTATAAACACTGACATGTCATATTATCATAAAAATTTCGTGGAATGTGTTAAAAGTCCAAATTTTAATTTATTTTGATATTTATGACATCAATTATTTTAATCTTTCATTTATAAAGTAATTATTGCATCATCATTGTGTCATTAATAGATTTAATTATTTAATATCTACAAATTATAAATAAAATACCATGAAGTAGAAAATATTTTTATCTTTCTAATAAATATTAATAGTCAAATTTATATTATGTATAACTCTATATTAAAAAATCATTAGTTATTAATCTTTGAATTTTACACTTTTAACTGTTCTTTAAATAAAATAATAATAAATGTCCTAATCTAATCCAAGTGGATCAAAAAGGTTCATATTTTTTTCCTAAGGTTCATTTTGGTTGAAAAACACATATCCAATGGAATTAGGATATGTGTATGAGTAATTATAACATCTTTTTTACCTTTAATTACCCTATTTACATTTAACTATGGTAAATAAAATTCCAAAGTTACGATTCACCAAAAATTATTTTCATCTTATTGAACCAAATTTCACTTACTTATATCAACTATTTCTCTTGTATTTCTGAAAATCAATTCTCAGAAGTGGTAAAATTATGTTTTATGAAAATTTTCAAATGTGCCTTGAAGGTGGGTAAAAGACGGTAAAAAGTTAAATAAAATTTTATATATCTAATCTCAATTTAAAATGACTCCAATTAAATATATTGAACATATATAAAAATTATGTATCAATTTTTACTTAAAATAAATATAAATAAAATATATAATTATTTGAATAAAAATTCTATTTTAATCAATAACGTAGTGTTTTTCACTATTCATCAAAAATTGAATATTTTCATAAAAATACCAAAAATCAACCCTAATCTGATTTTGATATTACAAATAAAAAATGAGGTCTATTTTACCGAATTCAAAACATAGAAGTTGAATTAATTAATTTAAAATTAATTTATCTTGTCAAAACCAGAAAGTAGGTTTTTGAAAAGTAAAATCTATCAAAAGATTGATATGTGTTTACATCCTATTTAAAAGTAAAATTAATTAAAATGACCAAAATTATATTTAGTTATAAAAATTTAATATAATTATACTTAACACCCATTAAAATATATAATTTTACACTATAAATTACATTAATTAAAAAGTTGTTTTCAATTAAAATTTAGTATCTTTCACTATTCAACAAAATATGAAAGTTATTCAAAACAAACCAAAATTTTATCCAAACATAATTTGTATGACATTATTATAAAGAATAATTTAATTTCATTAAATTGAATATATAAAAGAGTAAAATATTGGTTTTGAAAATGGTTCTCCATTAAAAGGTGGTGAAATTTCATTTTTTGAAAAAAATACTACATTTATCTAAATATAATTGAATATGTTCTTACATTATGTATAAGATACACATTATATTTATTCTAAAATTATATAAAGTATATAAAATTTAAAATTCAGTTAAAAATATTCATAACCGCTTTTTGAACGGCTAGTTTGGTTAGTCATGGTGTGCTCGAACTCGGTTTTTCTTGTACCACATGTTATTGAATTATTTTGATGAGATAATGTACAGTGAAATCTTAGCATGTTACATGTCATCTAGATGATACCAAAAATAAAATATCATGGGTCAGAGATTTGGGAGATGAATTGGGTAGAAATTGAACATGATTCAATGCTTTAGATATGTGAGTAGAATAGGTAGTGAGGGGTTGTATCTATAGTTTAGGGGAGAGGTGTTTTTTTATTTTATTCATTAATGTTTTATTTTGGCACAATTCTACGAATAGTATTGTTCACCATTTCTAAATATATTTAATATAGAAATAGAGTTTGATGTTATCGGATTACATCATCTATGCATTATCCATGAATCAACAATTACGGTATTTGTTAAATATCATAAATTACTTTATTTTACGATTCATCATAAATTAAAGTATTTTAGAAAAAATAAACAAACTCACCTTAATAGTTTATTTATGTATAGAATATAAATATGTACTCCATTTTATAAAATTATTTATCAATACATTAGAGATTAATTTTTTAATTAAAATTATCATTTATTCATAAAATACAGATTTTAAAATTTTAACTGATTTTATGCCACATTGAATGATTAATTGAGGTTTAATAAAATATATTATAATCATAATAAAATAAAAGATTTATTTATTAATATATTTTATAAAAAAATATATTTTTTTAAATTATTATATTAATTTTAACATTTCAAATATATATTTTTGTTTCAAAAAAATATCAACACATAATTTAAATTTTAAGAAATTTATTTACTTCTTCCATGATATAAATATATCATATTTTCATTTATAAGATACCCAATTTTTATTTAAAATTTCATAGGTGAATTTACAATTCTATATGCCATATTACTATTCCAAATTTTTACATTGCTATTCTAACTATAATATTTAAAAGAATATTATGGTTTTAAACTCAATGTTTTGTGAAGCATAAACTTGAAAGGATGTTAAATTTTAAAAGATACATATCATAAGTTCTTGGATTGTTACATTCTTGATATAATCCCTAGTAATATCCACATGAATCATAATATGCACAATATCATCCCACAATCACCTTCTTGGTCCAATAAGCATATGCATGAAAGAACCCTCCTTAGAGTCCTCCAGATTATTCATGGAGATGAAGATATTCTCTATCAACTAAAGTCACTCCTCAGATTTGTCAGGCGCTTTTTTACAAAAAAATATGGGTGTATAATTCAAACTAAATTATGATACATGATCAACTATTCTTTCTAGGTTCCCAACACCCATTTGATCCTGTGTTTGAACAATGTGGTTAACAACTTCTTCCAATGTAGGGTCCAATAGAGGATTTTCCTACCAAACTAATCTTGTTGTTTCCTCACTCCTAATTTGAAGATATTATTTGTGATTAGTGTTCTAAAAAAAGAAATAAAAATGCAGTAATGAGAAAATTACAAAATCATTAGACATAATTCTGGTATTGATATAAAATAGTTCAAACATTATTAATTTAAATAAAAAAATTATCAATGAAAAACCTTACATAAAATGTAACAGATCAATTAAAATAAACATCCCATTCAATTCATTTAAATAACCACTAAATCTATGTATCGAACTTGGTGAAAGTCTCTCCCAACCCATGGAAACTCAGTTTCAGTCTAGAAGTGAGTTGGTTGACACCAATTTCTAAACCATCTATCTAAATTCTGATGGTCATAATTCCATTCTACCCAGACATAGAACCAAACTCAAGGAGTGATAATCCACTTCTGGATGAATAACCCTCTAATACCAACTTTTAATGAACCAACATGGTCCAACTAGATAATCCACTTGAATCAAAAAAAATCACGTGATATATTTAAAATATGATTAAAAATTAGTATTTAATATAATAAAATGAAAACATAAAAGTCGAGTATTAAGTGGAAATAATTGATATACCAAAAAGGCATATACTACATTCCAAAACAGGATAAACTAGAATGTATTTCAAATCCCCATTCTACTAAAAGTCATCTCCAGAAAATCCCAAACTGAAAGAAGTAGTAATAACAATATTTGTCTTACTACAATATTCCCTTCCTTTTACCTTAATCCTATAATATAAAATATTCAAACAATTAAAGGAACAAGTAGGGTGTCATCCAATGCCTAGTATAATACCACAAAAGTATCTATATGATGTATAATATTAGGAATGAAACATTTTTAACTTTTAAGAAAAATAGTTTTACAAATCATTTTTAGAAAATAAGTCCAATTTTAAATCATTTCCCTTTGGTTTATCAAAAAATCCATTTATATTCTCAAATCATGACTATGAAAAGTATAAGTGATGTAACAAGAAATCATATACATTCATCAATCGGTATACTAGTAAAAAAATATCCATGATATTACCTATCATGTGATTATATGTGATACAACATCATATAAAACCTATGATAAACAATCCATGATAAAAATATACATTTGATAAATAACTATAAATAAAAAAACGTCTCATATATTGGGATGTAGCCTATGGTACACTGTGTATAAGATACTCACAAACCTAAGCATGAATTGTTTGGATCCAACAGATATTGACTCCAAAAAATTCATATCACAAAAGGTTTCCTCCCAATGGTTAAACACACCATAAGGCCACCCATGTCACTTTCCAAATGAACCCTAGGTTCCCATGGTAAAATATTCAAATAAATTTTCCAAAACATTCTCACAGTTTTATAAAATTATTCAAAAGATAATCCAATCCACTATGGACTTTGAAAACCCATTTACAAATCATGTAAGTCCATTATCATAAAAAATACCCATTTTCAAAACATTTTCCTTTTACAATATATTATTTTAAATTATTTACCACTTCAAATCAATTAAATTCACAAATTATTATATCGTGAAATACTTTTATTTCATTAAATTAAGACATTTTATAGAAACTCCTACCCCAACATGGCTTAAACCTACCTTCTTTTGAAAATGGTTCGCAAAAAAAAACCAAGAGAATTGCCTTTTAAAGACAAGGCATCCCATGAAACAAAAATAAATCAATACAAAGCACTACATGATCAAAACTCCATAGCCAAATCATAATCACAATAAAAAACTATGAATAATTATAAGACATAAATACCATTAGATAAGAAATCTGACCACAACAGTGATCAATCAATGAATTATGTGATCTGTATGGGAGGAAGTCACCCAAATCTCTTATGAATATTTTCTAGGTCAGGAAAGAGAATAGATTCCAAAGGATGAAATGAAAATTCACCTAAGAGGAACCCTAAAAACACAACTCTTAATAATTAAATTTTTTGTAATTCCATTTCACTTTTTATAATTCATGATGATGGAATATTAAAAAAAATCCATCTCGTTTTTTATTAAAAATAGTATTTTTCCCATTACGCTATGTGAAACTATCACAGGGATTGTAAACACCTCACATGATGTATCCATCATTTGGATTCTACCTAGTGGTCATTATATAGTGTGTAATATCCCAAAAGTATGAATAAACTATAGATTTATAATGTAAATTCCAACAAGTCCCTAACTTCACCATTACAGGCATCCCAATTTTTTTCAACATTAGTCATCAGTTGAAATATTACCACCAAATAAAAGGTAAAAACATACATAGCAGAAATGTAAAAGGGAATTACACTACCTCTAGATTTATTATTTTCTACACCACATCCACATTTAGTATCCAAAAAATTTGTTTTCCTTGGAAAACCAAATGCCTTAATTTACCTAATCAAATGAAATTATCCAATACTAAGGATTATCTTAATGGTTCTCACTAAATTTTTCTCACCCTTGATTATTATGGTATCTAAAACATTATAAGATACCATCTATAAAAGCTCATATATTTTTTACATAAATAACATATATTACTAGATAAATATTCAATAAATATGACATTAAATATTAATTCATTATATTATCATACTCTTTTCCCTAAATGTTCAGCGAAAAATGAAAATTTTCAATTCAATGTTCATGTTTTAGTAATAAACCTATATTGATATCCATGTTATAATTCATTAAATTACACTACAATTTACTATTTTGATCATATAATTCAATATATTAATCCAAATTATTTGATTCATGTTCTTATTCCTTGTTATGGAAATTAAAAAAATTCATTCAATTGGATATTTTGACAATTAGTCCTTCTAAAGGGCCATGTATACCGAAAAAGAAATCCCAATGAATATTCCAATGAAACTAGACCAACATTGATTTCTTTATTTTCTGGGCTCAATCCAAATGTTTAAAATTCCTTGATACTCAACCCAAATTCTAGATACATTCCCTTACAACATGGATAAAAATTTAAATTCTCAATCCATACTTAATAGGACCAAATTAAGATATGAATGTCCATCCCACTATTCAATTTTTGAATTAATAGAATCTCACTATTATTTTAATTTTACTAATAAGGAAACAAAATTATGCTGAAATTTTATTGGTAAAAATTAAATGGTTATTAAAAATACATTTTAGATTAATTTTATCTATAATGAAGTCATCTGATTATCAATAAATTCATTAACATTTATGATATGGAAGTATTTATGATTAAACTGGACAAAAACACATAGATTATGAAGGAAACCATAATATAGTATCTAAAAGCCAAATAGAGACCAAATTTTGGTGGAAATTAATTAAATATATATATATATATATATATATTAATTTTGATAGGAATATTTTTTGATATTCATATTTCTAAATGGTTAAATGGTCAACCCTACTTGAGGAGTAGTTTTGTAAAGAAAATAATCCTTCACCTTAGGCTTTAAATACATTCCCCTCTTCTCCATGCAAGGTTTTGGTACGTCACCAAATGAAGTAATAGAAATTTCATGCACATATCCTTGAAAAATTCCTAATAGTACTTTCTATACTATTTCTTTTAACAACATACACCTATCTTCTATATTTCATTTCATGTTCATTTTCCCTTTTTCAATTATAATCACGTAAGTTTCACTATAATTTCATTTGATTTTTTATTCATGTTTCATCATCAGCATAATATATCATTATTTACCTTCTAATTTTAAATAATAATTGTACGAAAATATTTTAAATAAATACAAACATATATATCCATATTTTTCATTCTAATTCAATACAAATTGTGTGTTTTACTATCTTCATTATTCATGTGTGTGATCAATACACAAGTCTTTTATTATCATATTATTTATCTTATATTTTTAACTTACCACCATAATAATCATTATCCATATTAATAAAAATCTCAATGGTTGGGTAAATCATCCATTAAGGGGAGTCATAATTTTATTATGTTAACTAATTGAGAGATTTTTATAGTTTTTTATTCCTTAAATTGATATTGTGTATATCGAACATAATATTTCATAGATTAATTACAAGTTTTATTAATTCTACAATTCATAGATTATTGGAATTGGAATAAAAAGTAAACATGGGTTCATAAATTATTAAAAATTACAACAACTAGAATTGATAATTATTATAACCGTAGTTAATTCTTTGATTAAATCCAAAAAAAATAATTCAAATCAAAATTGTCTTCCAAAGTAGGTTTTAATTTTATGCAATATATCTCAAAAAAATGATATCATAATTTAAAATACCCAATAATGAACTCATTTATATATATATATAATTTTTAAATAAATTAAAATCCAAAAATAAATTAAAATACAATCTAAAAACGACTATATCTCCCCCCCCCACATTCATAGGTCAAAACAAAAATAATTGACTCCATAAAATAGTTCCAACATAGAGGATTCGACCTAATTATTGGAAATAATATTGTTGGAGATAATTGTACCATTGATTGGTTGATATGTGATAATAAATCATTTTTCAAAATGAACCATTTTTGTGATGATAGGATAAGATCTTAACCATTTCTTCTAAATAAAAAATATTTTGAGAAACATAGAGAAAAACATACCTTCCTCATCCATTTAGAATTTATCTGAATGCTGTGTAGTCTCCCAAAAAAGAAATCATATTTTTTTTCATGAAATTTTTAAAAATATTAACCAACATAAGAGAAATATTAGGGATAATTAAATTGCTCAAGTCCCATTAAATTCCAATCCAATTAATCTAGATTTGTCCAATCCTAGGGAACAAACACATAAAGAAATTAGGTCCCCGAATATGAATTTCCAACCACATGGTATTCAATATCCTAATATCAAGGTATATTTTTAACTCAAATTAGTTTTGATTAATGTTTTACATAATTTTTTCTAGTATAACTAGTGTGGATTCACACATTCACCAAAAAATAGTTTCAAGTGGTGTTATCAACAGTGATTCCTCAAGGGGTTTCTAAAGAACATATCAAATTTATTACATTCCCTTAATCCCGATATGACTCTACCAATTCATGTATATACTACATTTCTCATATTTCTATAAAATTTTGGATTTATATGAATCATCTCTTCCTTGAAAAATTATTTCCTTATTTTTGAACATCTTCAATTAAAACGGAAACATTTTTTGTTGATAAACTCCTAGAGGAATCAACCAACAATTTTAGGTAGAGGCTCAAAAATATATTGGAATCTTTCCCACACCAAAAAATCCCAAACCAAATCATTTCACAGTAAATTAATGTGTTTTTATTATCTATGGATCAAACACTTTTTGATATCCTAATTGTTGGTGATATTGTGAAAAAACATCTATATTTACATGAGATCTCATAAGATAGATAACTATAAACACAAAATAATTTCAAAATTAGTGATATGATCAACTAAAAAATGTCATAGATAATAAATCCCTAAATCCCAAAAAGATGACTTAGAGAATGAGTGAACATAATAGTCTTTTTTGAAAAATACTTGTGGCTTCCAAATCTCTGACCTCATGATCTCCTCATTCTCAATTTCGTGGACCTGTCAAAACTATGGAATCAATATCCTTCCTACTCATCCAACTAACAAATCTATGAAGTTACAAGATAATCAGTTAAATTCGTATAAACTAAAGGAGATCAATGTGAAATTGTTTATGAAGAACTGAAACCCTAAACAACTAGGTCAGTGCATTAGAAACACCAACCAACCTAACTTTTATCCCTTCTCTCATACCTATATCTTTGGTTGGAATGACCCTCTAGGATTAAGTCATGGTAATAAAATATACAATATCATTTAATTACCTACTCAAAATCCCACCCAATTACAATTTGGTAATGGTGGGAGTAATTTCCAAAAACCTTATCCATTTGTTAATCAACCCCAATATAGAAATATTTATCCAACTCAATTGAGCTTTCAATATCCTATTGAGAATTCCCAATTCCCACCCAAATCTAATAAATTTTCCCCGAACCCAAATCAAGGTAATCCCAACATGGAATTTTTATATTCTTCTATGAATGTTTGGAAAAGGTATATTGAAAATCTTACCTCCTTCATCTATTAAATCTCTAAAAACATTAGGAAGCAAAATTGGTCAATTTTTATCGCACTTAATTCTTTGAAAACAATATAATTCTACCCAATTCCCAGCTCTACTATTTCCCAACCCTAAGAGCAATTTATGTGAAATTTCCCATAGATCTGAAAATATAATTTTTATGCATCATGATGAATCCTCTTATTAACAATTAATTATTTTCCTAGAAAAAAGCATAAAATATAGAAATATAATTTAAAACCACTCCTTCACCTCCTTCTATTCCTTTAAGGAACATAATTCATTTTCCTCAATCCATCTATAATCGTATAAATCCCTTATAAGCTTATTATTAAATTATCAACATGCTTACAAGTGTTGAGGTCATAATTACTCTTCCATATGTCAAAAAATAAATTAAAAATTATGAAAACCCTCATAAATAATTTTTCACCTGTTAGTGATATCATTGGACCGATGAAAATCATTCAAACCAGTAGCTCGTTCCCAATATGTTCAAAGATACAGGGACCATTACTATTCTGTGTAAAATAGGGATATTCATCTTTCATTATTATCTCATTGTCTTAGGATCTTTAATATCTATTATTCTCAAATCCATATACTCAAACATTGCTCTAGGTCCCTTGTACCCGATGTATGTTTTTATCTATTATGCCAATCAAGGAACTGTCAGTCCATAGAGAATAAATGAATATTTCCATGGTTAGTCAAATGATCTTATCTTTCAACATAATTTCTATGTCCTTGACATGGATATTCAAACATATCCATCATGAACTCCCTTGATTATAATAAGTGAATTCAACATGAAATCTTGGACAAAAATTTATGTCCTTTTGGGCATCTTATACTTGGAATTTGGTGGTCAATTAGTCGACTTCAATATTTTTCAAGCCATTTGATACTGATAATAGTATCATTCTATGCTATTTCTATAATTTTTACAACACGTTCTCAAGTCAATTGAATCATGTTCAATCGTTTTATTCCTATTATAATGATAGATGATTATGTGAAATTTTCACCATGATTAACCAAGTATTAAATATAGAAGATTATGTTTAAATATCATTTATAGACTCCATAATTGTCACAAATCATTAAAATTATTTGGAATATCATATCATCTATGATCTCTACTATTACAATTTTAACAACAATAAGGAAAATGAATCAAAACCAACTGGAAGCCCTTCAACTGTTCCAAAGTTTTATATCCTAAAAATTTTGGATAAAACTATTTTGATTCCACTTTCTACACCCATAAAGTTTGAAATATTTATCCATGATAATTCTTAACCTATCATTTTCTCTCTCGCACTTATTGAAACTGAGGAGTCTAACATTTTTAAGTGTTTAAGGAAAAAATGCACTATATTATACCCTATATGATGTAGCAATCATCAACCATGAACATTTAATGCATCATATTTTTCAATAAGAATCACCCAAACTGATCATTAAACAACAAATAAGAGTTAATCCACTTATACTGGAGGTAGTGATGGAAGATAGCCCTACATTGTTTCAATATGGAATTATCTAACCAATTTATGATAGTTAATAGAATATTATAATTCAATTAGAACCTAATAAGGGTGGGATAAATATTTTCATAAATGAACATGGATAAGTGATCTCATATCAAGTGAAAATCAAAGAGTATGTGTTTTTTGAATACCAAAAATTGAATTATGAATCATGAAAATATCAATTACCCCTTTCAATCCTTGAATATACTCTATAATGAATTTACAAAAGGTGAAATTATTTATTTCATGATGGATACATAAGGTATATCCAATTCTAAATCAAACCTATTGACCAATTAAATACCACATCCACTTGCCCCATTGGAACATATGCATATAGGATAATGCCTCTCTGTTGAGGAATTCTCCTACAACATTCAGTAATAGTATGATGAGTGTCATTTAAAAACTAATTGATCATTTAATGGATGTATTCTGGGATTCATTTACCATATATAGTGATTCATTTGAATCATTATTACATTATCAATATTTATCCCTTCAGAAGTCTGTCAAATGTAACATTCTATGGAATTTAGATAAACATAAATTCATGGATACTAATGGGATTTTTTAGGGAACATACTATATAAAGAGGGAATTCAAATAAATCTAATTAAAATAGTGTTGATCCAATAAATTATATAACCAAAATTAGTTTGAGAGATCAAATCAATAATTACTCATGTCAATTTTTTATTGATGATTCATATAAATCATAAGTAGGATTTACCTCCCACTCACTCATCTACTCCATATTGATATTTCATTCAATTTAGAAGAATATTCCATGATAACCTTAATTGAAATCAAATATTTTCTTACTTATACTCTAATAATATAAGCCCTATATTCTTCCTTACCCTTCAAATTGAAGTGTGATAATTATTATATAATCATTGGTCTTGGTCTTGGTGAATAAAGTTAAAAAAATTCTCATGTCATATATTATTCTTCCAAAAAATGGATGAATCTCAATCTCACTATATTGTCACTGAAAAGAAAGTTTTATCTATGGTTTTTTATTATATGTATTCCAACCCTCTCTCCTTCGAGAAAATAACCTCATCATTAAAGATTATTCATCTTTAGTGTTCTCACTCAAAAAAACTGAATCCAAATACGGAAAAATAATATTGATTGTAATGCTCCAAGAGTATTTCCATAACATCTAAGATAGACCTGGATAATAAAACCTTTCAGTTGATCACTTGAGTATAATTACTATTGCTTCTCATTTTAAAATACTTCATCCTGAATTTATTGCCAAACACCTATCATATATCACTAAAAAGTAACCATGGTATGAGCAAATGTTAAACAACATGTTTTTCTGGTTTTATAAAATTATTTTGAAAATAACAGTGAGAAATAATGAAACATTATTCAAAAAAAATTGGGAAGATAAAAAACATTGGGAAAATGGGGAAGACATGGTGCTAAGGATATGATTTAATGACGATGAAAATTCCCTAATCATCAAATTATACAAATAGATTCCAAAAGGTTTCCACATTATCCCACATAGGACATACCAAAAGGTAATTTAATCTTGATTTTTATGGGATTAAATAATTACAGAATCACACGAGTTCTTTCGATCATGTCCCACTTTATAAATGTTTGGAATTATTTCTATTAGAAATGAAATGCTCCAAAATACATTAAATTTTTTAGATCATTTATGTTTGGTGAATAAATTAAATGGGACCCTTTAACCATAAAATATAATATTCTACTTTCTATTTTCATTAAACTATGTTTCTAGGTGGGCCCTGTCCAAAGAAACTTGAAATGATATTTCTGATAGAGTCAGTGAGTTCCTTAAAACCCACATCTTCCATCAATTTGGAACACTATGTACCAGGGTTGGATACTTAGGAATGAATTTTTATAATCAAACCATGTAATCCCTTTTGAAAAAAAAATGGGATTGTACAAAAAAAATAAAATTCATATCACCACTAAAAAAATTAATGGTCTGAACATTCCAATAGCGAAGTAAAAAATGATTGATTTAGAAAAATTCTAAGCATGTGATAAATGAAAAGAATGAAATACATGGGGAAGTTATTGGATCTTATAAAACTACGTATAAGACCCCAATTGGGGTGTATACTATAATGGTAGTTTTTGGTAAATAATTTCGTTGACCTATTCACAACCAACTTGTGTCATTTAGGGAAATGAAAACATGTAATTTTAATTGTAAAAATCTTTTAAAGAAATATTGTCAATACTGAATGAATTGATGAGATACGCCTTGATTATTATGAGAATTAAATTATATAAATAGAAAAAAGAAAAGGTACTCTATGAAAAACCCATCCTGTGAAAGGTATTTTCAAATGGAGAAAAAATAATGCAATTCAATTATCTATTTCTACATCACCTTGGTAAGCATATTTCCAGTTGAAAAGATCATCTTACTATTACTAATGATTACCCATATAGTGTAGTTAATGTGAAATACCATTCTTCTAAATGGAAATTTATGGTTATTTAGCATCATATAAAGCATCAACAAGAGTGGAAACACCGCTTTGGAACCACATCGACTTCCATTATATCCCTAACTACAAGAGTAGATTCACCATTTAGTGGAGACGATGTCCCAAAAAATTCAAACCAGGTGTAAACTCTTTCCATTTATCTTTATCTCCATCGTCCTCTCTTCCCACTCTTTATGTATATCTCTACATCTCTCTTCTTCCCTCTTTCTTATTCTTATTCTGGTCACATTCTTACATTCTCTCTTATTTTTTACCACTTTCTTCATCCAAAATTTATTCCCTTTTGTGAGGATTTACATTTCAAAAACCAAAACCACAAAACAATGAGTCATAATTGTTCACCATTATAATATTTAGTTTTTTCCAACCATTTTTTAGAGATAAAAACATGTTTTTGACATAAAAAATAAAATATTTGTATAAAAAATATGAATAAATACCAATAAATTTGAATTATTAATATTTAATTTGTGAATTTATTCTTTCACTACAATAAAAAACAATATCAGCTCTCATTCTAAGGATACCTATGACCATCATTCCATATTGTGTGTTCAAAACCCTTTATAACGTGTCATTTTTTATAGACATTAATTTTGAATTTTCTTTATTGGTGCGCAATAATAAGATAGATTCAATTTCTAAACCACTTGTGAATAAAAATAGTAAAATATCCACTCATTACCCTTACAACGATATTAATTGTTAATGTCCCTTTGATTCAATGAGAATAGTTTTTTGATAACCACATTACTATAGGAAAACATTGTCCCACCTAATATCTACATGGATTTACCTTGATAGTTTTATCAAAACATAAGTGTGATGTGAATGATTTTTTTGTCACACTATTCTAAATTTTCAATGTTTCATTTTATTATTGAGGGAAATGATATGTTAACTATGATGGGGATGTTTTCATTTAGTGACATTTGGTGATATTTGTTTTATGTTAGGTTATTCAAAAAAATTAAATGTTTTCAATAAAATAGAAAAAAGGGTAAATTTTGGAAAAAAATAAATGGGTTCATTCTTGGGATGATAAAAAATAACTCTTCCTAAACCTTTGATATTTTCATAACTATTAAAATTAATTTCATGAGGACATTAAACAAGGTTTGGTAGATGGGAGTAAAATTTTTTCCAATAAAAATATCTACAAATAAACAAAAATAACAAATGAACACTAACATAAAATTTTCTAGTGTAATTGGGAGAAGTTATGTTATTTATATATTTAATAATTTTATCCTCTTTTAATTTTTTCTCTATATAAATTTCATTTAATAAATAATTCATACCTTTGTGAATATGTCTTTCCATTTCCTTCCATGTCTTATTTCAAAAATTGTACATTACTTTTATTATATTAGTGGTTCCCTCCTCATTTCCCCTATTTTCACAATTTTATTCATTTCATCTCATACCCACTAAAAACACCTCAATATACCTATTGATTCATGTGCACATTAGAATATGAAATTTAAGTTGACAGTTCGTACAAACTCAATGATTTTCACTTTTTGTTTCTAAATGAGTGAACTTCAGCGATAACATGACGTCACTGTGAGAGGTGTGAGATTTTTGTGATTGCTTTTTGATTTATAAAAATTATTATGAAAAATTAATTATTTTTTAAACGTTTTTTCAAAAGAAATTTGTGTTTTAATTTATTATAAATTATTGAATAAGTATATATATCCCTTGTCTAGAGAAAAAAATCAATATTCATTGGTCAGTGAAAATGATTTTTCAATGTGTTCTTTTTCTGTATATATGCACAATATTAAGTGTCAGAGTTTATATTATATGTTGATTCATTATTTTGTGTTACAAAAATCTCTAAATGATCACTAAAAATTGTTTATTTTCATTCTATTTTGATTCTTTGATCATGAAATATATATATATATATATATAAAGTATTATAGGAATTCATTCAATTACACTATAGTTTTATATTTTGATCAAATATTTCAATATACTAGTACAAACAATGTTGTTCTTGTTTTTTATATCTACTTATTCAAATTTAAATAGATAATTCAACTAGATAATTGATTAATTCTACCATTAATAGGTCCATAACTACCACACAATAAGGCCCATTAAATCTTCCAATGAAAGTAAATCAGATGTGATGTTCTATTTTATAGGCTCAATTGAGAAGAACAAATAAATTTATACTATAGTATAATTCTATGTACATTCCCTTATATATTTGATTAAATTTTCAAATCCAAATTCAACATAATGTGGGACCAATTATTTCATAAAATTTGATCCCATGATTCTATACATGATTTAAGTGACATTCTAAATTCTTTAGTTTTCCACTAGTCTAGCAACCAAAGTAATCTAAATTTTTTGGTATGAAAATAAAGAGGTAATATAAAATCATTAAATAATAATTTAATCCTAATTTATAGAATCTTCATATCCATAAGTAAATTCAAATACAGGATATATAAAAATTCATGATAAAACTAGAGAATAGAACATGGTGAAGGAAAACATGCATAAAATTGTTTGCAAAAGTACAATGGATGAAAAATTTTCATAGGGAACTTTAAACTCACATATAAATTTTTTTAGAATATTATTTCATGATATTCAAATATATGAATGAAAAATTTGTTGATCCATCTTTTGGGGAAGGTTTTGAAGGTCAAATATATACCACCTTGGGTTGTAAATAGATTCCCATATTCTCTTTACAAGGGGTCGGAACTTCAACATAGAATAAAGTGAATTGGACTAACCATTGATTTTATAATGTCTTTAAATGACTTTCCATACACTTATTTCAAAAAAAATACCACTCCACCACATTACATTTCATATAAATTTTCACTTGTTTTCAATTTTGATCATTTATGTTTCACATTAATTTTATATATATTTTAATGCATGTTTTTTCATCATTATCCCTTATCCTCTTATAGATTAAATTCTATAATAATTAGGGTATTAAAATATTTTAATTCAATCAAAAAACATCCCTTATTTTCTTTATAACCATATCCAAATTGTTTTCTAAACTCTCTTCACCATTTGTGTGTGTTTTCAGAAAACAACTCCTTTATTACCCATTGTTTTCTTTCTCTTTTGACTTGTCACCATAAAAATAATTACCAATATTAAAAACCATCTTAATGGATGAGTAAACCATCCAGTACTTTAAACTTTGATTTTGATATGTTATGGTATTAAGATCCTTTTCTCAGTTAATATTATTTAAATTAAAAGAATGAATGTTGAACTTAAAATTTCAAGGATTAGTGACATGTTTATCTTAAAATGTGGATTCAATTGATTATTTAAGTTAAAATTACACATGGGTATATTAAATTATAAACCTTCCATAAACATTAATTGGTAATAATTATAACCCTAGATAAGGCATAGATAAAATCCTCAATTCTCGTGAAATCTAACCAAAATCTTCATGTGAAGTGGGTTGTAATTTAATAAAACAAATAAAAAATCTCAATAATATTATAAGATTATCTAAAATAATTAACTCATCCAAATACTTATCAAATTTATTAGTTAAACTCAATCCAATAATTATTTTACTATATATCTGCAGAAAAATAAACCTCCACCATTCAAAATAAAAAACATTAAAAATAAACTCCAAAAATGGTATCATGAACATGTATTCAACTTGAGTGCCATAATACACATTATATTGGTGAACCATCACTTTTAATTGTTGATAAGGGAAAATAAACCATGGTTCAACATAATATTATGATCCATTCCAGAATCATAATGATTAATTTTATTTGGAAATTTTGATACGTAAACAACTGGTTCAGAAAATATCTACATCATATACCATATAGTTGTTCATAAATAAAACTCTTCTTATTCACATATTACATAATTGTTTTTCATATACTAGAAAAAAAACATAAAAAAAGTCGATCTCATACACTTTGTAATGGTAACAATGTGAGATATTAATGATCATTTAAACATTAAGTGATCATAATGGGTATGTGAACATGATCATAACTTTTAAAAATAATACCCCAACAAATCATAGATCACAAACTTGAGTCATGTAATAAATCATGGTATTTCATAATACATAAATCATAAAAGGATAAAAGAACATGAGTTATGAGAATATATCATCGACATTAGATCATTTCATGAAATTGGGAAAGAATGTGTTGAATAATCACAATAGTAGAAATAATATGTCATGGATAACAAGAAAGACATTTAAATCATGTTATTATTGGTTTAAATTCCCATGTACCTAGTTCAAGCATGGGATAACCTCACATGTACCATATTTATATACTATAACAACCTCCCATGTAATTTCTTTTTCATAAATAGGATAACATTATGTATTGAAATTAAAATTATAGAACATTAATGTTAACCCAATGAATTTACAGGATATATAATTTTGAATCCACACATTACATAATTATAAATCTATTCTTAATAATGACACAATATTATAAAAACAATCGTTATAACATCTGTTCAATAGAATCTTTTTTTCATATATATTTGATCATCAGAGAAAAAGAATCTAGAGAAAACAATAATTATGGTATAATTTCATCTATATGTAAGGGAATGAATCCCAATATTCATTTTCCTTATGATTTTTTGGTGTTATAGGTGTCCATATAGGG
Source organism: Viscum album (assembly GCA_963277665.1). NCBI lineage: Eukaryota > Viridiplantae > Streptophyta > Magnoliopsida > Santalales > Viscaceae > Viscum > Viscum album. Next base: position 444,100,778 of record OY728157.1, on the reverse strand, counting down.
TTATTAGGAGCTTCAGTATAAGATAAGGGAGTTAAGAGGAAATATAATCTTATTCAAGGATAATGTCTTGTGGATCCCTAAGATGTACCATAAGAGTGATCTCTATCGAATAGCATGGATGGATAAAAAATTGGGTATTATGGATATGTTTTTAGAAAAAATACTAATTTGGGAGTGGTTGTTCTATGGGGTGAGGCTGCAATATCGGAAGGAAGAAATTTTTGGTGTAGAGAGGCCAGTTGCATCGTAGGGATTTAAGGGATGTTCTAAAAATATCAGGGTTGTTGTGTTTTGCGACATAGGATGTGGTGTATCTTCCATTTTCGTGGTGTAGTTATATAACATGGTGGTATAAGATAATTTCAAGTCCCCATCCCCCTTTTAAATGATCTTCTTCATGGAAGTCATTATTTTCCTTAGACATAGTTGATCATCTAGGATATGGAATGGTCTATTATGTTATGTTGTATTCCATCACAATTCATCTGATTCTGAGGCATGATCAATGAGTTTGTGCCATTGTATTTAGTTTTTTAGTTGTCATATTAATACCCAAATACCCCTGGACCTATTTATTTATAAAAATTTACTCGGATCCTAGGTAACCAACATATATTTTAAATGTCTTTTAAACCATTTTTGATGAGGTTAAATCCTAACCATCTTATGTTTGATGCAAATCCCTATGTTTTTATGTACTAATTTTTTTAAATAAATTGAATTTTCATTTATGTCTTAAAATTTACTAAGTCAAACATTTTTTTCACATGGAACCGACTTGGCATATGTTGCTTGCATTATTGACTATGTGTTTGATACATGCAACAATGAGTTTATAAGAAAGATCTATTTTTATTATTATTATATAAATGAGATAATTATAATCTAGCAGTTAAAGATAGTTATAAGAATTGTAATAACTACTTCTCAAATATTGATAATAAAGGATCTGATTCTTGGTAAAGTCCTTCTATGAAACACATTTAATGTACTTATAACAAAGTAATTTTAGGCACTCATAGAAATTTATAAAATATATTAAATATCATTTTTGAATTCAAAATATCATAATTATCTTCTGGTGAATTATATTTATTTTTATAAATAATTTAAATTTTTGATAAATAGTGAAAAATACAACATTGTAGTTAAAAACAGACTTTTTCATTTAAATAGTGATTTTATATTAATTTTTTTAAAATTTCAGAATAGATAAATTAAATAGATATTAATCTAATTTAAGTCATTGGAATCAATTTATAACTGAATTAAATTTGAAAAATAATTTAACTTTTGAACGTCCCTTTTACCTACCTTCTAGCCACATTTTCAGGATTAACATTATTATTATTTACCTCTACTGTGAATTAAATTTTGAAAATTTGAAATACATGGTTCTAATAACTATGAAAATTTTGGTCTAATAAGATAAAAATAATTTTGGGGAATAGTAACATTGTAATTCCCTATATTTATACTAACCATGTGATCATTTTTCAATGGAAATATTAGCAACGATCAAAAATTTTACGAGTATTTTAAATTCTAGAAACATAAAACCAATGAATTTCACATTTTATGTAACCATAATAATACATATGATTAGATCGAGAGGAATTTTCATTAATGAAATTTTGGGGCGTTATAATCTTCCCCCCTTAATAAATTTTTCCCCCAAATTTCCTTTTTCCACACTATAACATACGAGGGTAACTTTTTATCATCACTTCCTCTGATTCCCACGTCGCTTCCTATTACATGAGGTTTCACAACAACACCTTGACGAGGGGAATTATCTTATTTCTTATAACTTTTTCCCTACGATCTATGATCTTCACTGGTTGCTCCTCATAAGAAATATCATCCTCTAATTAAACTTCCTTTTAAGAGATTACATGTGAAAGATCTGGTATGTACTTCATTAAGAGGGACACATGATAGAAATCATCTACTTTGGTCGTGGTAGGTGGAAGTGCAAGTCGATAGGCCACAACCCCGACACGATCAATAATCTCAAGGGGCTGATGTACCTTGGACCTAACATCCAATTCATTCCACACCTCATGACCTTATTCCACGGATATATGCTTAGAAATAACATATATTCAACTTTAAACTCAATGTATCATTGACAGGTATCTACATAACTCTTTTATCAAATCTGTGCTACCTTGATATACTGCTGAATGGTTTTAAACCTCTCCACCATCTCTTCGACAATTTCTGGTCATAGCTGTGTACGCTCAATGACATCATCTAAACATGTTAGTGTTCTGCAACTCCTCCCATACAGGGCATCATAAAAATCCATTTAGATTCTTGAGTGGAAACTTTTATTGTAGAAGAATTCAACCAGTGGAATATGTTGGTCCCACCCTCCTTTGAAGTCCATATGACATGATCTTAACATATCCTCTACTTTCTAATTAGTTTTCCCAAATTGTCCATCCATTTGAGGATGATAGGCCATACTGAAGTTCAGTAAGGTATCCAGAGAAATTTAGAGACTCTTACAGAACATATAGGATAATCTTGAATCTCGATTGGATACAATTGATAGTGGTACTCCATGAAGCCTTACCACTTCCATGATATATATCCATGCAATTTGACCCAATTATAAATTCCTACCAATTGAAATAAAGTGTGAAAAATTTGTAAGAAGATCCACAACAACCCATATTTCATTGTTTCCTTTGGATGTCTTTGGATGTCTGGTGACAAAGTCCTTAGTGATGTTCTCCCATTTCCATGCGGGTATGGGTAATGGTTGAATCATCCTCTTAGACTTATCTCTCTCAGCCTTCACTTGATGACACACCAGGCACATTAATGTAAATTTATCTATATCATTATTAATATTATCTAACCAATAATTCTCTCAGATATCTTGATACATATTTGTGTTTCCCGGGTTAATAGAGAAATTTGATATTTGTGCATCATCCAAAAGTTCCTTCTTTATCTATGAACTCAGTGAAACACATAGACTTTTCCCAAATCTCAAAATTCCTTCTACATTAACACAGAACTCCTAAGATTTCCCTTTTCTAATAGCTTCCACTTTCTTCTAAATTTCTACATAATCCCTTAGATCGTCCTTTAACCTTTCCAAAATAGATGGTTGAGCAATAATTTTTGAAAGGATTGATGATATTCCCTTCATTATGATTCTCATGTCCATCTTCATTAAATCTAAAAAGATTGGATCCTTCTCAATTCTCATCACTGATAGAATTGTTGGGTCCTTTCTACATAGAGCATCCACCACCTTGTTCACTTTCCCAGGGTGGTAATGGATTGAGCAGTAATTGTCTTTGATCATCTCTAATCATCTTTGTTGGCGCATGTTCAACTCTTTATGTGTGATTATATACTTGAGGCTTTTTTGGTACGTATATATTTCACACTTCTCCCCAAAGAGTTAATGCTGCCAAAATTTTAAATCAAAGGTCACCGCAGCAAACTCCAGACCATGTGTTGGATAATTATGATCATGAACATTCAATTTCCTTGAAGCATAGGTAATGAATTTTTCATTTTTCATTAACACACAGCCCAGTGCCTTCTTCTAAGCATCATTGATTACCCGAAAAAGTTCCCCATTTGTGGGTAAAGTGAGAAAGGATGTAGTGATAAGCATCCTTTTCAAATCTTTGATTCTTTCTTCACATTAATCACTATAAGAAAACTTTACTCCCTTTCGAGTTGTCTTGGTAAGAGGGTTCGAAAATCGTGAGAAATTTCTCACAAATCATCGATAATATCCAACTAAACCCAAGAAGCTATGAATATCTATTTCCGATGTTTTCCTCAACCATACCACTATTATAGTTGTCTTGGAGTGATCAAATGATATCCAATTTCTTGTGATGATATGGCCCTAGAATGGGACCTCCTTCAACCAGAACTCATACTTACTATATTTTGCATAGAGATTCTCCTTTTTCAAGGTCTCTAGTGCAGTTCATAGTTTCTCCTCATGCTCCTCCATAGTTTTGGTGTATATTAGAATATCATCTATAAAGACTACCATAACTTTGTCGAGGTAATTGCTAAATACTATGTTCATCAAGACCATGAATATTATTGGATCATTAGTGAGTCCTAAAGGCATTAATATGAATTCATAGTGCCCGTATCTTGTATGAAAAGTGGTCGTGTGGATGTATTCCTTCTTCACCCTTAATTGATAATATCTCAACCACAAATCTACCTTGGGGAGGTATAATGCTCCACGCATCTGATCAAACAAGTCATCAATTCGTGGGAAAGGATAATTTTTTTATTATCATGATTTTGTTAAGCTCATGAAAATCTATGCAAAGGCGCATTGACCCATCCTTCTTCTTGATGAAGAGTACTTCTACCCCCCTATGGTGAAGCCCTGGCGCATATAAACCACTTATCAAAATTATCATGTAGTTTTTTCTTCAGAGCCTTGAGCTCCACAATATCCATTCTAAATGGAGTCTTGGATATTGGAAACATCATAGGTATAAAATCAATTGATAATTCAACATATTTTCTAGGAAGAAGACCAGGAAATTCCTCAGGAAAAACATCAGAAAATTCCCTCACAAAAGGTATGTATTCAAGGATAGTTTCCTCCTGAGACTCAATCATCTGAGCTAGATATGCATGCTCATAAGGCAGTAATATTCACACTTGAGATTATGGAGCTAAAGAAGATTCATCATCCTCCTTGCACTTGTATAGAATCGGGGGTCAATTCTCCACACGGGGTGTGATTTTCCTCTCATGGAAATTTTTGTTGGCTCTATATAGGGAAAGCCAATCCATGCCAAGAATTGCATCAAATTCCACCATAGGGAGTATGATGAGGTTCTCCGGGAAGTTCAATCCACCGATTATGATAGGGGATGAGTTATATTCATGGGATGCAATGATTTTGTAGTACTCACCGACATCTTTGATTCCATGATTTGTGGTGGTGTTGGGATTGTTCTACTAAGCTTTCTAAATATAAAAGAATGCGTAGAACCTGAATCAAAAGTATGTTCTATATTATTTAATGAAAAACTACTGTACCTATCACCACATAGTTGTGAGGGTTCACTTCGGAAAAAGTGATGGAAAACGCTCACCCTTTCTTCCTTGGAGGTTGTTAGTTGCCTCCAAAAACCCATGGCTTTGGGTACTGATTTTCAAGATGCCCTGGTTTTTTGTAGTTGATGTAATGAATAACACATTGATAGTCAAACAAAGTTTCACTATCTTATGTCTAATACATGGGGTATTCTTGTTGGTAGTTAATAGCTATGTTTCCTTCTCTTCCACACCTAATTCATTTCCTCATCCCCTTGAGGTAATTTCTGGCGTGCTTCTTTTCACACATTTGGAAAGTGGGGTACTGGATTTTCATAGAATCGTTGGGTTTATCCATCAGACTTCTAGAATTGAAGTCCACCTTATGATTCTTATCCCCATGATTCCCTTGAGATTCTATGATCTCCATTTCGAAATTTCAGGCACATCATACAATTTCCTCATAGCTGTTGAAGTCACAGATCGATAGCGCTTTCAGTAGGCTAAGTTTCACCCCACCAAACAAGTGGTCAACATTTCATTCGGGGTTAACAAAATAGCTGGAAGAATATAGTGCAAGACTTGTGTTGTTTTCCTCGTATAAATCAACCAATTCATCATCTTTTTTCTTGAGGGAAAGGAAGTCCCTTCCCATATTAAGCTGGAGGGGGCACAAAAAATATTTATCAAAAAACTTCTTCTAGAAATAATTCCATTCCATTGCCTCAATCGCCTCATCAGGCTTCGTATTTTTGATCAATGTCCACTATTGATCGGCTTAACCCTTCATACTATAAGCATCATGAATAAAATTCTCTTGTTCAGAACATTGAAGGATGGGGAAGATCTTTTCAATGGAGTTGATCCATTGTTCAACGATTATTGGATCAATTGATCCACTAATAGTAAGAGGCATTGGTATCATGAATCTCTCTATAGCAACTTTTTCTTTCTTATAGTGGTTGAACTTTCCACTTCACCCATTTTTCTGTTCAATTCCTATGTTCACTAGGAGAGTATCATGACAATGTTCTCAATTCCTTCTCCCATCATATAGGGCATATCATTAGAATGGTCATCACATTGGTCTTCACATCAGTTGTTTGCCCGATTCCACCTATTACCAGCCATTGGATGGAATAAAAGTAATGTTAGGGGTAACACAAGAAGGGTAATAAAAAACAGATGACTTGTAAATTTCTTTTATTTCCTTAACTTATGAATCTATTGGCTTCACTCTATATTATTCATGACTTAGTTTATAGCATATATTCTAAGGGGAATTTTTTTATTACCTTAATAATGTTTCTTACTAAGCATGTGAATTTAACAATGAAAATCCCTAAGGAGGGTCATAACCAGAAGTGCCATATGGTCTGTTGTCGTGTACCAGGATACCTTGGCTCTAGCCCGAAACTCCATGTCAGGGTTTTTAACCTAGGGTACATCTGTGCCAGAGCTGCCTCTATCGTCTTGTATCCAGAGAGGGATGCATTTTCTTGATAAACCACTTACTCAATACTAACTAAAACATAGGTATGTTTTTATTTTACTTAGTCTAATCACTAATTCTTTCACTATGGGTTTCTAATTCTAATCCCAAAAAATAATAAACATATCCTATGATACCAACTATGACAACCCAACTCTTTCTTTTATACTTAAACATGATTTATTTCATAAAACCTTCACTTGTTTGAACATAAAAGATAGATAGTTCCAGTGTCTTTTTGGATTAGGATCATTACAAAACAACTTAAACATTGAAATACAACATCTTTATTGAAAAGTTTTTTTTACAAAACCACTATATTTCATCGTACTTAGCATTGCATGGGATAACCTGAGGACACACTTATAATGGTTGTTCTATAAAGCCTCGTAGGGGAATAAAAAAGGAATAACATGGGTAATAAAATACAAGTTAGAAAATAGGCATATCAATGCAGCTCAATAGATATATGAACGTAAAAGAATGATAAAGCATTATTATCATAACATGGAAATGTGACAACAACACTTAAAAGGGAATTATCATGATCCAAGGATCATTGCTCATGGATAATGAGTAAAACATAATTGCACTTGAAGCACAAGTAATCCCTTTTTCACTTTAATTATAATTAGAAAACACTCATTGCACATGACATATCAGGATACTATACTTTACCCAATGCATTGGAGTGCTATCAGGGTGCACCCTTTGTTAAACATTTCATTTCATGCATAAGTGTGCCACATGGAATCAATCATCATAATTTCTTCCAATATAAAGGGATTTCGAATACATACATGAAGATTTATAATAAATAATTAAATTTTCATGAAGGTGAGTAGCCTTGACAGATCAATGGGCATGGAATTCACTACACAATGACATTGGCTTGGAAAATCGTAGTGCAATTTTGGTATCATAACGATGTCAAATAAGAACTCATAAAAACTCTTTAATGAGATTGAAAGGGGTGTATCATAATATTTAAATTAAATTGATAGTAATGGAGTCATATAGATACATGTACCAACAAACATAATGTAATTTAGAATCATACTACAAAATAATTTCTTTTATGTAAAAGTGGAGAGATAAATCCCTCAGGAAATTTCAGCAAGGTAACAGGTGTACATGGGACACATTTATGAGAGATAAAGGGGTATCCCATCATCCAAACATAAATAAGGAAGTATCAGGGAGGTACGAAATCATACCACAACATTTTTAATATAAAACAAAAGGGCATAACAACTTAAAGAAAATTTGACAAAAATGAGAAAGGAAGAAATCCATTACTTAGAAGTGTTATCCAAAAGGATTGGGAGAGGATTCTATAGATAGAAGGGAAGGGTAGGTATAACTACAAAGGAATTTAGTGAAGAGGAAGTGGGGTCTTGTTTTGGTTTATATAGTAAAGGAGAGGAAATTATTTATTATTTATGTTTGGGACACCTCATATTAAACTAATACAAAACACAAACCCATCCATGGTTTCATCCAATGGTTTTTTCCAAAGGGGAGTGGAAAATAATATTTTATTCAGAAAATGGAAGAGCTTATTAAAATAATAGGGTTGCATATGTGTAGGTGAGTCACACTCTCAAGGAAAACTATTTTAAAAAGACAAATTGTTTTATAAACCTTAAAGGGTCCACTTAAGCCTCGTAAAATAAAAAAAAACCACAAATAACACCATTTTAATGTTAAAACTTATATTGGACGAACATAATATTTATAGTATTTTATTACATCACTATTGGGTCATTATTGTGTTATAAAACACATTATATATTTTTATGGTATTAAATTTTTACCCAAAAATTTTACATCCTCAAAAAAAATTGAAAAATTCACCATTGGATAATTTCAACATCCTGATTCCAAAAATAATATTCATTTTATGCAAATAATTTTCTAATTATGTGATTTTTTATTTTTAAAATAAAAACTGGCATTTATCAAAAATTCATGGGTTTCACAAAAACAACTTTCAAAACATAATAAAAAATTAAAATTGCATTCATAAAATTATACGATAATTTATATTTAATAAATTCTAATTTAATAATAATATTATTATTTTATTAAAATATTATTTAATTCAAAAATACATTAATTCATCAAAGTAGATTTCAATGTTGAATATTAACTAAAAAAGTATTTGTGCATTAAAACTATTAAAAAGTAACAATAATAAGAATCTATATTCTCTATACTAGAATAATATGCATAGTAATAGTGCTAGGGTATCATTACATAACCCCTTGTAACACCCAAAAAAGAAAAAATGGTATGGTGTGTGATGGTGAAAGACTCATGGGGTGGCATGGATAACATCGCTTGGGTGGTAATCTCTATTAACTTCCACTTCTCCTATATTCAGTTCTGCTCATGTTTAACTAGTTCAAGCTCGGCTTCAGATTGGTCAAGGGAGAAGACCAATTATGCCATCTCCTTTCTGAGATAAAAAAATGGGCTTCGTATGGGGAATTTCTACTGGATGTGGCCTTCTCTTCCTTTTTAATAGTAAATTGGATTTTTTAAAGCCCTATATTCATACTAACCATGAGATCACTGTTCAACAACTATATTAGCAACGGTTACAACTATTAATAGTATTTTAAATCCTAGAAATATCAAACCAATGAAGTTCACATATTATATTACCATAATAAGACATTTAATTAGATCAAGAGAAATTTTCATTTATGAATGTTTGTGTTGTTACATTTTTTCATGGCTCTCTTTTTCATTTTTAGTTTCTCCTCCTAGATTTAAAAAAAATATCTTTGGTAAATCATTCCTGTATTAAACTCCTCTAATATTTTTATTAATTACCATTTTTTCCATCATCACATTTACCCTAATGACCAATGGAGATGAATTGAGTGTTTGTGATAATTTTAATTTGGGATTTTTTTGATGAGTTCATTTAGAGTGTGTTATCTCTTGTTATTTATATATTATTTTTGAAAGTGATATATTGTGGCATATTTATACTATGATAAAGGTAGTTGATCAAATGAAAATATAGTATTCCATATTTCATGGGATTTTTCGGTGTTTTAAAATTATTTTATTTTATTTTATACTTACATATAAAACCCTTGAAGGGTTTAAAAATATTCAATGTTTTACATTCTTGGAGTAAATTGTTTTATGTATGGTTTTGTTGTTTTGAGTTTCTAAAAGAACATTTATGCATTAATTATTGTCTATTATATTAATAATTTAATTTGAATATGTGTTTGGTATAACTATCTTATTTTGGATATTATTTTTTATGTTTTAAAATGGGGTTTTTTCTATGAATCATAAGTGATGTTTCCTAAATGATTTTAAAAGTCTAATTTTATAAACTTGATTATAGTGAATTACAAAAGTATTTTGAATTCATAATTGGTTTTAAATGTAGTTTCCCATATTATGAAAAGGTTTTTAATTGATATTGAGATACCCTTGGTTGTGATCCTCTAGGTTTTTATGTCTTTTTGTATTTTACCCCTTGCAGGATGTGAATTTATTGATATTATTTCATTATAAAAGTTTTTTTAAAAGGGGTTTATTTGTTCTAGGGTATTTGATGTAAGATGAAGTATACAGGTTATGCACCATGATGAAATATTTTATTGGTTTTTTAACTAATCACCTCTACCTTGATAAGACAAGCGAACCTAGGTAGCTTTCTGAGGGATTTAGTTTAGGTCGAACAAACTTCATTTGAGCATTATCTGGTGAATCCTAGTGTTTATTCTGACTTTTTGTGGTATGATGTAATAGTTATACCATGGGATATAATTATATGGTGACCTGGTAAGACCATGGAATCTTACTTATATATAGATTCTTTGGATTATGCACATGTATGACTCATAATAGGACTGAGAGAGTTTCCCATGAGACCTTTTAATTCACTAATGGTACTACCTTGGGGATTTCCAATGAAAAAATTGATTACTCACACTTTTTATTTAAAAAAGTTGTGTTGAACCATCTATATTATTTTATTTTATTTATATTGAGTCCCCTTAATACAATGGTGTTGTTTTTTACACCTTATTTCATTTATAGTATGATTTACTTTACAATTGGATTTAAAAAGTGGATTTTTTTGAAAGATTTTATAGAAGAAAATATGTTTTGGTATTAAATATATATTTTTATGAATCCAAAATCTAAATATTTTTAATTTTTTATAATTTTTAATTGTGGATGACACCCCATTGGATAAAAAAATTCTAAATAGATTTTAAAAGTGTTCTATTTATTTGATTGGGACTAAAATCTTGTTTTTCAATCTAGAAAGTGTTTATTCTTTAGAACATATTTTACATAATGTTTTCTAAATATGATTATATAGAATATTTTTTTGTTCCTTTATATGATAGAATAAGACTTTGTGGCATTTTTTAGAAAAAAATTATTGTTTCTGATACTAAGTTTAAACGAACCATGATCTAATACAAAGAATAGTATTTAAATGTGAATATTATAACCTAGTTCTTAAAACTAGTGGGTGTGAATTGGAGTAACTAAATTAGGAAATAACTATGATGTATAATTATTTCATTAGTTATCAATTTATTAGAAATGAAAATAAAATCATTTAAAGTGAAAATTGATATTTTTCTACAAAAATAATTTTTCAATGAAATGTGTTTTAATATTATGACACTAAATTGATCACTATATTTCGTTGATTGTAATAAAACATATTTATTTATATTAAAATAAAAAAATTGACCTATGTTTTTTATTTTTCAAGGAATGGGATAATAATTAATCTAGTTTCATGCTTCAAAAATGTATTTTCCTAAAAATTGGGGTTTTTTCTTATTGTGTGTACTTATTTTCAAATTAATTCATGTCAATTATTGAATATGAATGATGAAAATGGATTAAATATTTGGAATAAAGAGGTTCACTTTGGTAAATAATTCCCTTCTATTTTTTGGTCATTAAGAGTAGTAATAGTGATTAAATTTATCACATCAGTAATGGGTAAATATGGTAATTATGGTTAAAACCTAATGGGGTATGTATTTAAAATTTCAATAAAACCTTAATTTATCCTATTATATGAGTTAAGAAAGGCCATTTACATAAAATTCAGGGAAATATGGTCATTTATTTCTGTATTTTTGATATTTACCATTATATGTTGTATGTAAATAAAAAAATGACACTCTCTTGACTTTAAACAAATCCTTTATGTCAAAATCGGGAAAAATAAGTTGTCAAAAATATTAAATGTTATTTTTTGAAAAAATTATATTATTTTTATTGATGTTAATTTAGTTTTAATTTCTAATTACTATATAATTACCTGAAACTTATGAACAACCCTAAAACAGTATTTATTAATTTAATGCAAAAATAAAATAAATTACTTTTAAAATGATAGAATTAGCATAATTTTGATCCCTTATTATGTGAAACAAATTTTATAGAGTAATATATAATATTATGTATGTTTTGAAGGATTATATTTTAATTACATATTTTTGTTGATGCTTTTTAAGTAAATTTAATTGAATAGTGTCAAAATATAAATAATCACGTATTGTGAATCCAATAATTGTTAAATTAATTATAAAAAAAATCAGAAAGGGGACAAGGGGGTTAATATATGGTCTAAAATTTCATACCTTGTCCATTAATAATACAATTTTTACCTTATATGTAAAATTATAAGCCATTATGATTGAAAATTTCATTACCAGGGTAGTGTTTTCAATATTTTAACTAAGGGGTCAAACCCAAAGATACGGATAAAATACAACTTAAACACATCCTGGTCTTATAATTTGATTATATTTCAACCATATACATCCTTTTATTTTAATATATATATATATATTTGGAATTGTTTTTATTGATAATTACATAGTTATATTTTAATATTTTTCTTAATTACACTATCTGACCTTATATTCAAATCCTTGTCCATTTAGAAGAATTTTTATTGATAATAAATTATATTTTTTTTAATATTTTTAGTAATCCCATGTGGGAATATTCCCTCCCTTATAAATGGAACACTCATCTATATCTTATTTACACCACATTGAGCAAACCGTCTTGAAATAACCATACATATTTATTAATTTTAGCATCCTTATCCACGTTCTAGTGGTGATGGTATTCTCAAATGAAAAATCCTTGGATCATAAAGAGGAGATCTAAAGGATATATTTCAATGAAGAGGTTTTCACCTTAAGCAATCACATTATTTTTAAATTTTTAATTTACCTCTTATAAATATGTGGTATTTACATTAAATAATATCTTAAATATTATAAATATATCAAAATTTTATTATGATTATGAGTCCAAAATTATACACCTTTTTCCATCAAATGTAAAATTATAACCTCTCTCATGTATACATTTGACTATTACCTCCACAATGTTATGTGATTTATTTTATCATATCCATTTCACATGTATGGTATTAAGGGAAATTGTTATAAATATATATGATATGTATGATATAATAATTATTTTTGAAAGTATATTTATTATTTACCATTATTTTATTACATCCATCATAAAGTAAAAATAGCATACATGTGTAAACCCCACCAACCATCTCCAAGAACAATTTGATTCATTTTTCTATCTCTTTTTTTATAGATTACTGTAGATACATATAAAATGAATATATATGATATTTATATCAAGATTAAAATTTTTTATATGATATAACCATGGTAATGTATAAGCACTAAAATTATTGAGCTAAAACATACATGAAAAATAAAGAAGTTATTACCTAAAAGAGTGATTCTGACAAAAAATGTTAATAAAAGAGTGATAAAAATTTATAACTAAAAAAATATGTTATTATATATTTGAATGTTGTTAATTTATCTATATATACTATATATATATATATTTAATATATAGGTGGTTTGAACATTTACAAAGGAATTCGAAAATCAAGTAATGGTGTATTTCATAGTCTCATCATTATTCGGGATTCTTTATATTTTATTCTCTATTAGAGGAATTATTTTGTAATTATTTATTGAATATAATATATTTTCTTCACATATGGTTATATTAATAAATTTAATGTTTTACATTCATTTTACTTTAATTTTACTCTCATTACAAACTCAATATATTAAATAATTTTATTAAGGAATACTGATCTTGTATTTTCAACTCGAAAGTGAATATTTCTTTTCCATTTCCTTTGTGTCCCAAAAGCTTCCCAATTTTTTTTTAACATTTCTCATAGATTAATTAAATAAAATTCAACCATAATCTTCTTTTTAAAAAATGATTTTAATAGAATATTCTTGTCATTTTCTTACTGAGTTGTTTTTTTACCATTTTACAAAAGGGTGAAAAGAATGTTTTTTAACTTATACAGAATGAATATAATTTAGTGTTGAAAGTGGGTTCTCTAGACCCAACTTGTCTTGTACTTTGATTACTGTTACATGTATTCAGTATGGTTTTATGCATGTGTTTATCTTTCCATGATAGTATAGATACTTCTGCATCCACTTCATCAATGGCAATGTCCTTAGATTACCTGTCGCATCAAATGGTTATAGCAGTTCCCAGGCTATAATGAGAACCCTGAGATGCCATGACAGTAATCTTAAAGTAACGTCCTATGGTCCAGTTACATCATTCTGAAAGGACACAGATGATGTGTGACCATCAGGTGCTGGGGGCTCATAAGCATTGAGACTTCATCTCATGAAGTTCGCACTTGATGATCTCTAGCTAACGAGATCATGAGGACAGACCCGCTTAATAGGAACACCACATGTTTCTGGTGTCATTGGTCGTTCCTATCTATGGGCATGTGTAATGGTATCCTGACTTGAGATCATTATCAATGAATTTCATTTAATTACGTACATTTGATATAAGGCAAAAACCATGGCGACAAAGTCGTGGCGAGGTAGTTTGTATTGGGTACGTCATTAATGGCATGGAATTGATTGAATGATCGAGAAAGGATTTGTCGCTTCCAAGTTTAGGAAGAGATATCTCGGGCCTGGTTGATTAGGATGGTTTCACCTTCATTAAATCCATGGCCATGGTAGACGAAGGTAAGACCGTCCGGACAAATCGACAAACAAAGATAAAGCAAATAAAGAATGATGACACTAGTATGCATTCTGCTTTATTGAGATATCGTTTGACGAAGAGATTATATTACACGGACCATGTTCATAGGAAGACAGTCGTTGCTTTGACTTTGCCTTATCTCTATAGGGGCCTCGATGGGTTGCTAGACCCCGCTCTAGGTTTGTGATATTATTCACTGCTATTGAGATAAGGGCCTAGAGGGTCACACACGATAGTGCCAGGAAAATCTGCCCTATTCTGAGAGTAGGAATTTAGAACTTGGTGGGCCCCGCCAAAGGGTCCGAGTACTATCCAAGTTCTATGGATCACCAAACAATAAATAAGTTCATTAATTATTCGAGTTTAGAATAATTAGTTGAATTTATTTATAACATGTATTTACAAGTTGTATGGTAAATACACGTATTAATATTATTCGACTGGATTTAAATATCCTAGGTTCGTTTAATATTAGTAGGAGGTATGAGTCGAGTTAAAGACTCAAATTTATCATGTAATATATATTTATATATTACAAGCAAGTGATAAATTGTAAATTTTATTTATGGCATAATTTTATTTTCCATAAATAATTATTTACATCACTTATATAGCGGACGCCTAATACACGGGGGCCGGGAACCTACACCGCGTGTTTTAATACTCCCTATATAAGTGAGAGAGATGCTCTCCCACCATAACTATTCATGTGTCAATTTTGAGAGCATCTCTCTCCTCCTGGAATTTAGAGAGAGAGTCTCTCAAGCAAGGAGGATCTTCAAGATTATCCATCCCGGATCGAAGCATCCTCCCTTGCGGTGATCATCGCTGTGCTGAAGTGTGCGTCGTAGATCCGCGCTAGCACCCGGATCTTGACTAACGGCGCGCGTGTAGATTTGCAAGGCGTGTGTGGACGATCTAGAGGGCTTCGACGTCGGAGTCTTCGAGAAACGATCGCCGGTGTCTTACACGTCAATTCTGAACAAAGGTAAACGTTCGATTTTATTTTGTGCTCCTTATGAACCTTGCGAGATCCTCGGACCAAGCTGGGACGAGATCACCGGAGTCGACACGATTATGTCACTCCGATGATGGAGAAAATTTTTAAAATCCCGGCCCATTGGCTTCTGATGCGCAGTCCCGAACCCAACAGTGGTATCAGAGCGAGCGCAGGGTTTTTTCTAAGTCAAAAATATTAAATTGCATTAAATTTAATTGCGGAGTGTTAAGACGGTTCATTCGGATTTAACCGCGCGTCGTTTCGATTTAAAATGATCAAGATACGAACATTTGAAAGTTTTAATCGGATCGACGCCCGTGTTCATGCTTGTTTGATGTTGAGTATTAACATCAAATAATTTTATTTTATTATTATAAAATATAATAAAATAGTTTATAATAAATATTTGCTTATATTTATAATAAATTTTATTATATTTTAAAAGAAGAAGACCAAGACTTATGGGTCTTCTTCTTTTTGGTTCAAAAAAAAGGGAGAATCAAAGACCCCAAAATGGGGTCTTCCCAATTTTAAAAAAAATAATAATAATAAAAAACAAAGGGGGGCGGCTGGACTTTTGTGGCAAAGCAAAAAAAAAAAGGAAGAAGACCCTTACGGGTCTTCTCCCTCGCGCAGCCAAGGGCCGGCTAGGGTCTTCCGGCCGCGGCCTCCTCCCTGGGCCGCAGCTCGCCGGACGCGGCCCTCGCCGCACCTCCCCGGCTCGCCTCGCCGAACGTGGCCTCCTCCCCGCGGCGCGCCGGACCTCCCCTCACGCTGGACCTTCCCCGCGCTGGACCTCCCTGCGCTGGACCTCCCAGCGCCGTCCCCTCCTCGCGCCGGCCTCCCCTTCTCCAGCGGTCCAGCATCACGGCGCACCGGCGCCGGCCTCCCCGCGGCGGACCGGACCTCGCACCGACCTACCCCGCGTCGGACCCCCCAGCCGCGGACCGCCTCGCCGGACGCGGCTCTCGCCGGACGCGGCCTGCCTCGCCGGACACGGCCTGCCACGCCGGACGCAGCCCTCGCCGGACGTGAAACCCTGCCGGACCACCCCTGCCGACCTTGGTCCGCGTCGGACCAGCTCCGTCCGGGCGCCCCGAACCATCGCCGGAGTTGTCGGCTGCCGGGAGATGCAACCGTTGCGGGAAGTGGTCACGCCGCGGTCACGCCTCGGTCATGCCTCGGTCACGCCGCGGTTCCGGACGACATCCCGCGGTGGTACGCAGACCCGTCGGACTTCTCTCCGGTTAGAGGTAACCTGCACTGAATTAATTTTAATTAAATTATTTTAAATTAAATTAATTAAAATTAATTTAGGGGTTTAGATTATTTTTCCAAGAATATTAATTTAATTTAAGTTTAGAATTAAATTAATGGTTTAATTTAATTTTAGAATTAAAATTAAATTAAACAAATGGAACCGATAAAAATAAATTATTTGAATTTAATCAAATTCATTTAATTTATTAAAACACCCTCGCATAATTTAAATTTATTGCAGTTTAATTTTATTGCACTTTTACCCCGACTGGTCTTGAGCTTTTGTCCGACCTGTGTATGTTTGGGATGTATGTATTTATTTAATTATTTATTCAATGCGTGCGATGATTGTAATAATTAATTAGATAAATGACGGTCTGCGAATCGTCTTTTAATTCAAATATGTATAAGGGCCTGCGCGTCCATTGCACTATATGTATATTGTACCCCAGACCCCCTCGCCTGCGTGCGAGTATATTTGTAATAATTCGTGACGATCCGAGAGGCAGACCCCGCCAAGATGAGGCGGTAGTCCAGACATGAGTTGGGCTTTGCACTGGGGCCAGCAGCGACACGAGTCTTGTGTTTACTCAGGTACGTGCGCCCCTAGGTAATGATTGATCAGTTAATGATCAATCATTATAGAATGCTCAAGACCAGTCGGAATGCTTGATTTACTTTATGCATAGTTTATTATTTTTATGTGACTGCATGATTATTGCATGATCACATAGGATAGTAAACAAGAGAAAAATGCATAAAGTTATGACGAATAAATACTCTTTTGAATGTTCAGTTGTGAGTGAGACAACCTAGTTTGAACATAATAAATAGAAAAGGGATTATATTCGTCAATTAATAATTTAAAAATCCCTCAAAGATATATTAAGTCATAGTGCCTTCCATTTCTCATATCTAAACAAAACCGGCTGTTTGGGTGCTCATCAGCCTCAGTTGAGAGTGCCTCTTACTACCGGGGCGTTTCCATGTGAGGAATGGGTCGACTTAACTAAAGTGAGTAATCAAGGTTTAGCCTTAGCTAACTTATTATCACTTTAGAGGCAAGAGGTTGAGGGAATTAAGTATAGATTCCAAAAAGCTGGGACTTTACTCAACTACACAAGGAACCACAAGAACAGGTGGTTGGCCAACATAGCGCCTACCTTGAAACCCTCCAAGTAGTGTCGTAGCCCTAGCTTGTAGACTACGATGGAGGTTTCGAGGATCCTTGCCACTAGAATGCTCAAGAGATAGAGTATTCCGAATCTAATGGTGAGGGCCATTAAGGTTCGTTAAAATAGTGGGAGACATTAAATGATATAATAATTTATTAATCATAAAAATGTCAAAAGGTAATCAAGACAAAGTACTAACTGCTAAATGTTTTTCTGATGTAGATTTAAAATGGAAATCACCAACACCACTAGTACTTTATCACTGCGATCAATCTTGGATAAAGAAAATATCCTGACCGGCAATAACTTCCAGGAGTGGTACAGGTGCTTGCGCATAGTACTACGCCAAGAAAGGAAGTTATATGTGCTGGAATCCCCAATTCCTGCTGAGCCTCCTCAGGGAGCAAGCAAGACGGAAAAAGATAAGTGGAAAAAGCATGTAGATGATGCACTTGATGTACAATGCATCATGTTGTCATCCATGTCCAGCCAATTGCAAAAAATTCATGAGGAAGAGGATGCCTACAAGATGCTTTCACACCTCCAAGAACTGTATGAGGAGAGGGCTAGGCAAGAAAGGTATGAGATCTCAAGTGCACTTTATAAGTGCAGGCTAGCAGAAGGGCACCAAGCCGGTCCTCACGTACTCAAGATGATTGGGTATATTGAGAGGCTTGAAGCCCTTGGGTTCAAATTGAACCAAGAACTAGCAGTGGATCTCATTCTTGCCTCTTTACCGTCAAGCTTCTCGACTTTCATTGTCAATTATAATATGAATGATATGACAAAGTCGCTCCCGGATCTTTTGGCTTTAGTTCGCCAAGATGATAAGGACATGAAAAACACCAATACATCTGTCCTTATGGTGAACAAGAAAAACAAGGGCAAGGCAAAGGCGTCTAAGGCCAAGTCAAGGCCAAAGACACCAATGCATCGTCCTGCCAAGAAGACAAAGATTCAGAGGCAAAGTAATGAGCAGGAAGCTGTCTGCTTTGGATGTGGCAAGAAAGGCCACTGGAAAAAGAATTGCAGAGCTGGGAAAAAGAAGCAAGCTGACGCTTCTGCTTCAGGTATTTTTGTCATTGAATGCAATCTATCATTATCTACAAGTTGGGTATTGGATACGGCATGTGGCTCACACATTTGTATTCATATACATGAACCAAGTAGGTTCAAGAAGATTGCAAAAGGTCAAGTGGATCTCCGAGCTGCAAATAGTGCAAGTCTGGCAGCCTTAGCAGTGGGAGACTACCACTTGACTTTACCAACTGGTTTGGTTCTTGTTTTAAACAATTGCTATTACGTACCGTCTGTTACCAGAAACATCATCTCTGTGTCATGTTTAGACACTATGGGTTTTTATTTCAAGTTTGGAAATAAAAGTTGTCTCTTTTATAGGGATAACATATGTTATGGTATGGCACATCTTAACAATGGTTTATATATACTAGAACTAGAAAACTCAGTAATGGCCATCAATGACAAAAATAACCAACATGTCTCAAATAACACCTGCCTATGGCACTTTAGGCTTGTTCATGTAAACGAGAAGCGATTACAAAAATTACATCAAGAAGGGTATCTAGACTCGGTACAGTTAGAACCCTTAGATGTATGTCAAGCTTGTTTACAAGGAAAGACGACCAAAGCACCTTTCTCAGGAAAGGGAGAAAGGGCCAATGCAGTACTGGAATTAATACATACCGATGTATGTGGTCCATTTCCTGTAGAGGCAAGGGGTGGTTTTCTATACTTCATCACTTTTTCCGATGATTATAGTAGGTATGGCTATATATACTTAATGCGGCATAAGTCAGATTCCTTTCGTTTCTTTAAGGAATATCAAAGTGAAGTTGAAAACCAACTTGGTAAGAAGATAAAAGCACTTCGCTCAGACCGAGGCGGAGAATATCTTAACCAAGCTTTCATTGATCATTTGAAGGAGTCTGGAATAGTATCTCAACTCACTCCTCCTTATACACCACAATGGAATGGTGTTAGTGAAAGGAGGAATAGGACCTTGCTTGACATGGTCAGATCAATGATGAGTCATACAACTCTTCCATTATCTTTTTGGGGATACGCCTTACAGACAGCAGCATATACCATTAACTGAGTACCAACTAAAGCCACAGATGGGATTCCATATCAGTTATGGTTTGGAAAGAAACCCAATCTGACACACATGCGTGTGTGGGGGTGCGAGGCATTTGTCAAGACTTTACCAAGTGACAAATTAGCATCCAGAAGCATTAAGTGCATCTTTGTAGGTTATACTAAGGAAACTAGAGGATACAACCTATATAACCCTTTAGATAGAAAAGTCATTGTGGCAAGATACGCCACATTTCTTGAAAGGGATCACATTTCTACTCGAAATAGTGGGAGCAAGATTGACTTCGATGAAGTCAATGCTCCAGATGCACAAGAGTTGGTAGAGGAACAATCTCTACAAGAAAAAGTGGAAGAAGAAATTGTTCCTGAGACACAGATAATGCGTAGGTCTACGCGAGAGGTTAGAGAACCGGAACGTTATGGTTTTCTTGTCACCGAGTCAGGTGACACAATAATCCTTGAGGATGATGAACCTCTGACCTACAAGGAAGCAGTAGAAGGCAAAGAAGCTGCTACATGGCAAGAAGCCATGAACTCTGAGATGGAGTCCATGTATCAAAATCAAGGTTGGATTTCGGTAGACCCTCCAGCTGATGTGAAGCCCATTGGTTGTAAATGGGTATTCAAGAAGAAGCTGGACATGGATGGTAAGGTTAATACCTTTAAAGCAAGACTGGTTGCAAAGGGTTTCAGACAACGTCAAGGCATTGACTATGATAAAACCTTCTCACCAGTGGAAATGCTTAAATCCATCAGAATTTTTCTTGCAATAGCATCCTTTCATGATTATGAAATTTGGCAAATGGATGTCAAAACTGCTTTTCTAAATGGGAGGTTGGTTGAAGACGTCTATATGACTCAACCCGAAGGGTTTGTTAAGTCAAAGGATGCCAATAAATTATGCAAGCTGCAGAGATCCATTTATGGATTGAAGCAGGCATCAAGATCATGGAATGTACGATTTGATGAGGCCATAAGAGATTTTGGTTTTTTCAAAAATGAAAGCGAGCCTTGTGTATAAAAAAAGGTTGAAGGGAATGCTATTGTTTTCCTTGTTTTATATGTTGATGACATATTAATCATGGGAAACGAGGTGCAAGTCTTACAGTCAGTTAAGACTTGGTTAAATGAATGCTTCTCCATGAAAGACTTAGGTGAAGCGGCCTACATTTTAGGGATCAAGATCTATCGAGATAGATCTCAAAGGATGCTTGGCCTAAGTCAAAGTACATATATTGACAAGGTACTCAAAAGGTACAATATGGAACAATCCAAGAGAGGATTGTTACCTATGTCACATGGTATTAATCTCTCCAAGAAAATGTGTCCACAAACACAGGAGGAGATTGACAGAATGAGTAGAGTCCCTTATGCTTCAGCAGTGGGTTCTATCATGTATGCCATGCTATGTACTAGGTTTGATGTTGCCTTTACTTTAAGCATGGTGGGTAGATATCAAGCTAATCCAGGAGAGCTGCACTGGTCAGCTGTTAAAACAATCCTTAAGTACTTGAGGCGTACTAAGGATATGTTCCTGGTGTATGGAGGAGATGAGGAACTAGTTGTGAGGGGATACACTGATGCTAGTTTCCAGACAGATCATGATGATATGAAATCGCAGTCAGGCTACATCTTTTGCCTGAATGGTGGTGCAGTGAGCTGGAGAAGCTCAAAGCAAGCTGTGGTTGCAGATTCTACAGCAGAGTCCGAATATATTGCAGCTTCTGATGCTGCAAAAGAAGCAGTCTGGATACGTAGCTTTATCTCAGACATTGGTGTTATACCTAGCAGTGCAGACCCTGTTCCAGTATATTGTGATAATACTACTGTAGTGGTGCTTGCCAAGGAGCCCATGTCTCACCAGAGGACAAAGCATATTCTTCGGAAGTTCCATCTCTTGAGGGATTTTACTCAGAGAGGTGAAGTGACAGTTAGCAGAGTAGCCACAGAGGACAATGTGGCAGACCCCCTAACTAAAGCCATTTCTCAGCAGAAGCATGATTCACATGTGAGAGCTTGCGGATTGAAACCTGTTAGCAGTTGGCTCTAGTGCAAGTGGGAGTGTTGAAAGTGGGTGCTCTAGACCCAACTTGTCTTGTACTTTGATTACTGTTACATGTATTCAGTATGGTTTTATGCATGTGTTTATCTTGCCATGATAGTATAGATACTTCTTCATCCACTTCATCAATGGAAATGTCCTTAGATTACCTGTCGCATCAAATGGTTATAGCAGTTCCCAGGCTATAATGAGAACCCTGAGATGCCATGACAGTAATCTTAAAGTAACGTCCTATGGTCCAGTTACATCATTCTGAAAGGACACAGATGATGTGTGACCATCAGGTGCTGGGGGCTCATAAGCATTGAGACTTCATCTCATGAAGTTCACACTTGATGATCTCTAGCTAACGAGATCATGAGGACAGACCCGCTTAATAGGAACACAACATGTTTCTGGTGTCATTGGTCGTTCCTATCTATGGGCATGTGTAATGGTCTCCTGACTTGAGATCATTATCAATGAATGTAATTTAATTACGTACATTTGATATAAGGCGAAAACCATGGCGACAAAGTCGTGGAGAGGTAGTTTGTATTGGGTACGTCATTAATGGAATGGCATTGATTGAATGATCGAGAAAGGATTTGTCGCTTCCAAGTTTAGGAACAGATATCTCGGGCCTGGTTGATTAGGATGGTTGCACCTTCATTAAATCCATGGCCATGGTAGACGAAGGTAAGACCGTCCGGACAAATCGACAAACAAAGATAAAGCAAATAAAGAATGATGACACTAGTATGCATTCTTCTTTATTGAGATATCGTTTGACAAAGTGATTATATTACACGGACCATGTTCATAGGAAGGCAGTCGTTGCTATGACTTTGCCTTATCTCTATAGGGGCCTCGATGGGTTTCTAGACCCCGCTCTAGGTCTGCGATATTATTCACTGCTATTGAGATAAGGGCCTAGAGGGTCACACACGATAGCGCCTTGAAAATATGCCCTATTCTGAGAGTAGGAATTTAGAACTTGGTGGGCCCCGCCAAAGGGTCCGAGTACTATCCAAGTTCTATGGATCACCAAACAATAAATAAGTTCATTAATTATTCGAGTTTAGAATAATTAGTTGAATTTATTTATAACATGTATTTACAAGTTGTATGGTAAATACGCGTATTAATATTATTCGACTGGATTTAAATATCCTAGGTTCGTTTAATATTAGTAGGAGGTATGAGTCGAGTTAAAGACTCAAATTTATCACGTAATATATATTTATACATTACAAGAAAGTGATAAATTGTAAATTTTATTTATGGCATAATTTTATTTTCCATAAATAATTATTTACATCACTTATATAGCGGACGCCTAATACACGGGGGCTGGGAACCTACACCGTGTGTTTTAATACTCCCTATATAAGTGAGAGAGATGCTCTCCCACCATAACTATTCATGTGTCAATTTTGAGAGCATCTCTCTCCTCCTGGAATTTAGAGAGAGAGTCTCTCAAGCAAGGAGGATCTTCAAGCTTATCCATCCCGGATCGAAGCATCCTCCCTTGCGGTGATCATCGCTGTGCTTAAGTGTGCGTCGTAGATCCGCGCTAGCACCCGGATCTTGACGAACGGCGCGTGTGCAGATTTGCAAGGCGTGTGTGGACGATCTAGAGGGCTTCGACGTCGGAGTCTTCGAGCAACGATCGCCGGTGTCTTACACGTCAATTCTGAACAAAGGTAAACGTTCGATTTTATTTTGTGCTCCTTATGAACCTTGCGAGATCCTCGGACCAAGCTGGGACGAGATCACCGGAGTCGACACGATTATGTCACTCCGATGATGCAGAAAAATTTTAAAATCCCGGCCCATTGGCTTCCGCTGCGCAGTCCCGAACCCAACATTTAGAATCATCGTGAATTATAATTTATTTGAATTTAAATTAAAATATTACATTGTTATTTTCAATTATAATGTTTCCCTTATTATTTTTCAAATATTTTGATTTTCAACAAGTTATTTCAATATTAAAATAGGCATTTTCTTCAAGAAATATTTCTGTGATATTTTGAAAGTATTTTCATATATGTTAACACTTATTGTTTTATACTATAATTTTATAAGGTTATACTCTAATTATACCATACACCATATATCTTTATATGTTTCATGATCAGTTTTAATGGGGAAAGTACAAAAAGTTCATATGATAGTTCATCCCATTTGGATAATTTTTTATTTTTAATGCATGTTGAATAAGTTGTATTTTGTGTTCATATGAGGAATGAATTGGAATTATTAATTTATTGGTGGATCCCAAAATTACATATCCACTTAATTAATTATTAAGTATTTTAATATAACCTAGATTGAATATTTTACTATGTCTTTTCCCATTTATATATGATGTACTGGCCTAAGGAATCGACAATATGTTTTAAATGTCTTTCAATATTCATTATATCATTATAAAATTAGTTATTCAAATCCATGTGAATATTTTAATAGTTATGATAGTCATGTATATGTTTCTAACCCTTCTGATTATTTATTTTGTAATTATTTTATCATCATTCATTCTTTCATTATTATTCATGCCTTATTTTATTCTATTGTATGCATACCTTTACTGAGAATTCATGTTCACCAATTTCTTATATTTTCATTCGTTGTGATGATAAGATTATTATTATTGATATTAGGGGATCTTATAAATATAATAATTGTGTTCTCTAAGAAAATAATATATTTTATTTTATGTTTTCAAATTTATTATGAGATATAAGTATGTATCGTGTTTTCCTAGACTACTAAACTATTCACTCCATTGGGATGTGATCATTAGTATCTAGTACTAATTTAATAATGTAACCATCTACATCAAGACACTATGGTCAAGTTCATTCTAATTATATTTGGAAAACCTTATATTATATGTATGAATAAAATAGAATTAGTAAATGTTTTATGAATGTAATTTCATATAATCATGGGTGAAATAATCTTGGTCCAATTTAGCTGACACCCAACATGCATAGTCATATTTGAGTATATTGTATTTATATTTTATATAGGTTACAATGTTGTGATATTTGATCGATTATTGTTATTTTTAGTTTTTGGACGGATATTTTCAGATGTGGTGAGTGACCATGGGTTATATAAATATGTTCAAGTTATGGATACTATTATTTTTTTGACCTTATTAGGTTTAAGATCAACTATTTTGGTTGGGTGTATTCAGAAATTACATCCATTTTCCTATTTTTATTTTTGTGATGTATGTTTCAAATTAAGATTGATATTTATTATTATTTTTACATCATTTGTATGTTTTTTTCTTTTTCCTTGTTGGAATTGATCATTCTCTAGTAAATGTTTATTTCATCATTTTGGAATCCCAATATATGGATGCAACAGGCTCAATTATTGGTAATTTCCACTTATTTTTAAAATATTAAGTAGAATTAATTCCCACCATTTATTTGTTTAGATATACTAGAACTATTTTTCAGTTCATGGAAATAAAGAAAAATCATTAGGACTTATGGTAGATCGTGTCAGGTACTAGTTTGGTGGAATTCCATATCAGTTCAGGACACCCCGTCAATTAGTTAAAAGCCTCTAATGTATAGTGAGTTTCACATAAGGTCTATTAAGGCTCATTATTTACACAATATAGGTTCCATGGATTGGGTACATTGAAAATTAATTAAATATCCTTCTTTAATTTTTTGATATATTATTTTGGCATATTCAATAGGTGGTAGGAAGTTGTTAATGATTTTCATGGATCTTGTAACCAGGCATTATTGACCCATGTATGTAGAAAGTCCAAGTCACTAGCCATTGGACATTGATTCAAGATTTTGGATTTTATGGTTGTGTTACTTTAATATATGTGATGTTATTTTTTTTATTTAGGATTTATGGGGTATTACTATTAGATATGGAAGTAAAGATAGTGTTTTAATCATGCATTATCTCTAGAATATAGGATTCACATGCCATTATTTTTATTTAGTATGATGAGTTGTCTAGATCATGGATTCAAGGTTGGTTATTTAATATTCCCTCAACAATATATAATGATTTTTTTCTAAAAAAATTGACCATGGAGTATTATCTAACAAACTCCATGTATTTATATTGTTGTTTCAAATGATTAACTATTATGTTTACTAATGGTAAATATTAATTTAAATTTAAATAGAAATTTATAAGGTTCATTCCTTTATATCATGTAATTGAAATTTATTAAAATGTTCCATGGTTGCGATAGGTATCATTAAACTAACAAAAAAATATGGAATGAAATGTATCAAAGAATTTATAATTTACCTTAATTATCAATTGAAAGGGCTAGATAGATTAGATGAGTTATAGGATCTATATGATATATGGTGTGTTTGATAGTAAGATGTTAGGTTTATTACTACTTTCTATAAAAATATAATACCTTGTAATATGATAGAAATTTGTTTTGGGGAATGAGATTGAAATTGTAGAGATATTTCACCATATCATCCACAATTGGAGCATTAGGAGGGTGGGGATGATAAATTCACACTGGCAGATGGGTTAGAGGCAGGTGTTCTATTGGGATAAATGAAGGATTATTAGATATATGTTATCTCATTGTGGGTTATTCAGTCCAAAAATAGAGATAATATATATATATATATATATATATATATATATCCTAAGTCAGTGATAATAAAAAAGATCTAGAAGCAATTAACACCATTATTTATGGTGGACTATGGACCATAGTATATTGTTCCTTGGGTGGACAAGAGTTAGACTATTTTTTATCATCTTGAGAAAACCCTTGAGAGGATCTTGAAGTTAGTGACCTAATTATTACAATTTCCATAAATGAACAAGTGAGATATTATATTCCAAGAATTCCAACATTTTGGGTTTTCTTGGAAGGACTCTTAGTTTCATTTTTGATCATTTATTCCTAGATACCTTGAGGGGGTAGGGGCATGATTTCATGCCACTTATTCTGAGAGGGATGCTGGTCATTGAGTATCCTGTCTACTCCACTGATCTTTATTTTTTTCAATGAATTTATATTTGTATGAGTTAGCTATGGATTAATGTATTGAGGGTGCATTAAGGTATGATATTCGAGTATTAGTGAATTATAACAGCTCAAAAAACTACTTTATTAATAAATGAATTCATGATTCACTATGACTATTTTATTACGAATTAAATAGATGCACATATAAAGACATTAATAGTTAACAGTAATATTTCACATCATGATATAATGTTTAATATAATATATAGTAAAATTACAAGGAGATAAATGAAAAATAATAATATGCATAATAATGTAAACTCCACATGCATGAATTATCCCATGAAGATCACTCCAACCATAATGAATGTAAAGAAAAAAGAAGTATTGGAAATATGATAATAATTATTAAGGGATTTATAAAACCTTGTTATAAAGTTAGTGAAGGATGAGGTATAATAATTGTGGAGTATATATAGTGTGTAATGTGGAATATACCCATTAAGATCAGACTAATAACGGAACGTTGTAATGTGACCATTATATGACCATTTGAATAGTAATATGACTCTTGGAATAGAAATCAATGCATTAGAAATAGTAAAATATATAGAATAATAATAAAATAATATTTAGGGCATAATTTCATAATTTATTACCACAATATAATTAAATAAATTTTAAATATTATAAAATAAAGTTTTGACACAATGAAATCATAATTAGATTTTTGAAAATATATATATGATTAATATTCAGAAAAAAATTATTATGATAAATTTTAAGGGTTAAAATAAAATTGGACATTAAAAAATAGATTCATGAAAAAATATATTTTTTTTAAAATATAAATATGTAATTTTATAAATCTATAAGTACTTTTTCTAAGTGTAAGAAATTTGATTTTTTCATAAGAACTATTATTTAAATAATAAATAATTTATTTAATAATTTAATTTATCATATTCTTAAAATTATTTTCATTAAATTGATTTCTTTTTTGGAATCATCGTGTTGAATTCCTGTTGGGGTGATTTTTGGGTTTTTTAAAATGTTGATTTTTTTGTGAATAGTGATATACTACAAGATATAATTGTTTACATTTTAAGACTAATAATTTATTAATTACATTAGTGTTAGTCTAAGAAACTAATAGATCAATGTTAAATGCATAAAAAATAGTATTTAGATAGATGATTCATGACTATTGATATTAATGAGAAATAATAATAAACTAAGGAATATTTTATTAAAATCATCCCTCTTCTCCCATTATAAATACAACCCCTTATCCTCACATATTATAATCCACTAATCTAGCCAAAAAAATTTAATTTTCTCTCCCAAACCCTCCACCCCACATCTATATAGTTTTGTTCTTACAAAAAGACCATCCCATGGATCATTAATGGGAATCCAAGTGGACATTCCCAATGGAAGAGGTAAAATTCTCAAATGATCCCCTTCTAATTATTTTCTTTATATACCTCCCACATATGAATTCAATAAACCATGAAATAACAACATAAGTGACCTAAAAATTCTTATATGTTATTAATATTGTGGAAAATACATTTTCTAAACTTCCCCTAATCATTTATCAAATGAAACATTGATCTTATGATGGTCTATTCATCGCCCCCTTGAACAAAAAATTTTCATTTTCCACCAGCACCTTCATGGCTAGATTAAAATAAATTATATTGGTTAAAATAAGATTAAAAAGAATATTCTAGTCTTTTCTTATTCTATATAAGATAAATACTCTTAATTTTAAATAAAACCAAGTAATTTCATCACTGTCTAAAAACAACCTAAATGAACAACCCATATATTAATAAAACATATACTCTCTAAATAGGGATTACTTATGAATATTTAAGGATTCTAATAACATTATTTACATAAGTAAATTCATTAATTAATTTTCATCTCAAATATAGAGTTATCGAACCAAACCATATGAACTGTTATTATTACTTGAAGCTAATATGACCATGGACACATGAAACAAACGGCCTTGGGATAGTGAATATAAACACAGTATCACAATTTTATAACTCTATACAAACATAAAATCTTGATAATAAATTAAATATAGTTTAATTAGGCTCTCAATAAAGTGTTTAATAAATATTATTTTATCATTTAATTTATTAAGTGAAATTATAGAATAATTCTATATATGTGGTAAAGAAACTCTCCTACCCACCCACTTTTCATTAGGATATGCCTTTTTTCTCTACATACCGATTTTCTCTAATTAACATTATTTATTTATTATAAATTATCTATATATTACCATTAAATATTTTACTATCATATTCACCCTTCTTTTTTTGTGGATTTAAATTCCTTGAATTCGTATCTCAATACCATCATAAAAAGTAAAAGTTGATTAAGGAGACATTTTCTATCTGTTAATCCATTCATATAAAACTTTTCAAAAGTAGTTTACTAATTTATGATTTCCTAATGTGATAATTATTTTTGGATTAATGATTTTCATTTACCTTTTGTTTCAATGAAAATGTTGCATTCATTCATTCTTTAAAATTATTTTACTAATTCCATAACACATCATTTTAAAAGATCTTTTCTATACCCAATTTTCTATCATTTCTAATGAATATTCCAAATAAAATCCATATTAGAGACCTATTTTTTATTCAAATATGATTTCCTAAAATATTTATTTACTTATTCTCTCTTTCTTATCAATATGAAATAACTTTTGATTATTATTTATAGAAATACTATGTAACCAATTATTTTACAAGGGTAATTATTATTATTATGAATTAATATTAATTCCCTCATTTGGAACACATACTAATGAACATGTTATGATGGGTGTTCCCATATAGACCTTTGAAAATTTTGCTAATTTTTATATCTCATGAGATGGTATGAAGGGGATTAGGGGTAATAATAATCCATTATAGGACTTTTTCCATCATATTATGATGTCTTAGTAGTGACCCTTTACTTATTATTACGATTCCATGTATTTTAATGTTTTAATATCCTTATTATACCATGATTTTATGATTTCACCTTAATTATTTCAGGCTTCCATAAGATTAATCATGATTTCTTTCATTTGTGACATCATTTTATTCCATTTGACTCATACGATATGATGTTTTATCATGTTAATTCTCTTATAGGAATTTATAGATTAATCTATTTTTTTATATATTCCCAATGCTATCCTATAAATTTCTAATACCTCAAATGGATCTTGGATCACATTATGGATTTTAAAATTTAAATTTTATTCATAAAATTAAAGTTGATGTTTTATGAACCTATTCTACCAACAACACAAGAAACATGGATCCCCCAGATGTGTTTATTTTATATTCCTATTAAAAATAATGAAATATTATATGAAGTGTGCTTGGGTTGTGATATGAATAGTTTCTTATTTTCTTAATTCTTAGTGTCTGTAAACCAAACCCTTATATCTAAGAGGAACCATAATGTGTGTAGAGGCTCACAACCTATAGATTTTATTAGGGAGATTGTAAGATGACATTAAATAATTTTGAATAACTTTTTTTATGGATTACACTAAGAAAATTTTCGAAATTATAGAAAACGTGTTGGGATATATCATCCTTCTTGAGTAGGTAGTTGAAAAGAGTGTTATTAGTGTGATGTTGTTAGGGATGTTTATTCATAGTGTGATCATCAACTAGATAATTTAGATTATGTGAAATGATTGGTAACCTATAGTGATATTACAGGAACACCCAATATCCTCCTAGTTGTAGAGACCTTGGAATACATGGTTTAGGATTCTAAATAGGTACACTATAAGAAAATATGTATTTGGTGTTCCACCAACCATTCAGATCTAGATAGAAGAAACATTTCCCATTGATAGGGAAAATAGAGACAATTGGGATGTATATTTTTAGGGTGCTTTTAAGGGGATCATATCCATGGTTCAACCTAGTTTAATTCCACTGATCCAATCTTTCTCCTTGAGATATTGAGTCATCAACTATTTGTGGTATGTTTTTAGTATCTTCAATCATTACATAAACCTTATTTGACACAACTGAATCTTATTTATTTATATATTCTAATATTTTTTTTGTTTAGGTCTATTCATAGATAAATTATATGGGGTGATGTCATTCAATATTTTATTAGGGACTTGATATAAGGTTATATAGAAGTTTTGAGAGTGTTCTATAGTGATTCATATCTTTAGATTCTTGGGAAATTTCGTCATGAAAGAAATGAGTATTTTTTACATGATCCTATAGATTTATTGGATAATTATATATTTATCCCATGTTGAATGATAAGATTAAAAAGTATTGTTTACATCTATTTAGAGACAAAATTATATCTATATTGGGGATTCAGCCATATAAAAAGATCATGGCGGAAAAACACATTAGAATTTGAGTGCGATTATGGTCCAGTTTTTAATTTTCCTTTTGTTTGTCCTGGAGACACATCATGAAATCTTACCACTCATCATTAATATGATTAAATATTTCATTCTATACAATTTCTCATGATTTAAATCTAAAAAAGACATTTAGTTTAATATTGATTTATTTCCATGTATACAGCCAATATATATTCAACCAAATACATTTGATCCTTAAAAACATCAACAGATAAATGCTCAGCCGGAGGTCCTAGAGGCTAAGTGGTTTATATGACTATGTACTTCCACTTGGGGTTATTTAATTCGATTCATCTTGATAGAGGCTTATTCTTTGAGTTTTTGTGTAGATTATTAGAATTCGAACCAAGTTAGGGAAAAAACAATATCCACTTTTTTGTATCAGTGATACATTGGACCAATCGAGTGGGGAAATAGAGTTTACTAAGATTGACCTGAGGTAATATTATCATCAATTGTGGGTGATTCCTTTTGAAATACCTTTCACTTCATTTAATAGTAGGTATGGACTGTATGAGTGTCTTTGATGTCATTTTCTTGATCAAATTGACTGGAAGTATATATAGACATGATTAATCAGTTCCTCCATATTTATTTAGAAACCATTATAGACATGTTTGATAATTATATTATCATGTAATATCAATCAGTAGAGGATCATGATCAACATATACAGATTTTTTTTTTATTCATAGGTAAAATTAACTATATCCTAGGATATAAAAGTTTTAATTTTATTTATTGGTCAGTTAACATCTTGGGACATGTTATATTAGTGGTTTGTTTATCAATAGACTATCGGAATGAAAAAGGTTGTGGTTTTTTGATAATTGTCAAAGAATGTATTTTAGATCCATAGTTTCTTTGGATTTTCCAGTAAATAATGGGATATTCACATATAATTTTTCTTGGTTGAAAACACTGGTGACAACCTTGACCAAGGAGGGGTAAAGTTACAATAGTTAGATTCCTATGTGTTGACATTTCAAGAGTGGAGATAGATGATGAAAATTGCTCCAATTTTGAAATCTCTTAATATGAGTAAGGTGGTTTTCAACTAGGTTTGGAGGTATTATATTTTTTTGGATAATACACCTTTTTTAGTAGGGTTGATAGAGAACACTAATATTAGCCCTGATCCTAGTGGCATAAGGCCCATAGCTGAGACAAGTAAGAAATAAATATTATATTATAATTCATTGGGGGTCCGAATCATAGTAGTTTTGTTATAAGATTTTGTCATGGTCACTTATGGGTCTAGTCCATTGATACATCGTTATCATGAGTACCTAAAGCATGGTATTATATTTTTAGATTTTCATTATACATTGATGTGTTGGTGGTACTATCTTTTGTGTGAGAGGTTCATGGTATAAACTAACCACAATATTTTAATATATTTTTTATTACAATGTGGCCTTAACTATAAATGATAATGGTTAGTCATGTACTTATAGTCCTTGGATTTTTGAGTTGAAATATACCCTTCTAAATGGGAATATAAATTATAATGAATAGAGTATGAAAACATAGGAACCTTTGGTGGGATATTCAGGTAATGAGTTAATGATGACGACCTTTTTTTAAAAGATTTATTTGGATGTCTTAGAGTACCAATGCTGATTAACCCTTATATATTTTTTAATCACCTACACAATTTTCAAAAAGTCGAAGGAGATTCTACTATAATATTTATATTATCTCGTGTTAAGGGATTCTGTATTATTTTTGGGATGCTCTACTAGGTAGAACCATTGACTCTAATAAGATCTTTTAAGTCTCAGGTTATGTTGTGCCCTCTATTAGAATTTGTTAGAAGATGATGATGGAATCACATAAAACATAATGGGTGGTACACACATGTTTTAACAAGATGTACAATTGTATTTTAAATTTGTATTTGTGGCCTCAGAAGAATAGTGATATATTGTATTTTGTTACATGGTGCTCCAGCAATCAACGAGTGATGTCTGATTACCAGTGGCCCACTAGTTTTTTCTAAGAATTAACCATTCTTATGTTAAAGTGGGATAATATGACCATGTATATATTATGGTTTGCCAAGGACACCATGTGGAAGTTCTATGATTTGGATTTTTATGGATTGGTTGAATAAGGTGTCTAATTTTATTATAATTAGGGATACCTTCAATATTTATGATATGGGTAAACTCTAAGTGTGGGATATGATAATTATATATGGTTTACCTAAAAGAATCATTTTAGAGTGAGATTATATATTTAAATCACACTATGGGGAGGTTCATACAATTTTCTTGATATAAATTTTCATTTTAGTAGTATATAACACCCTCAAATAGATGGTAAGTCTTAGTAGACTATCTAAATATTAAAAGCCATGTTACAGACATGTGTCTTAGATTTTGAACATTATTTTGAGAATCATCTGGTTCCTATGAAGTTTTCCTGCAATGATATCTATCATGAAATGATCTGGATTAATATCTTAGAGACATTTTATGGAAAATAATACCATGCACCTCTATTTTGGTAGGATCCTTGGGAGTTAATGATTATTAAATAAATTTTTTAAGGATATTTTAGATAATATATTATTGACTAGGGAGTGGTTATTTACCACTCAAAGAACATGGATATTGTATGATGGTTAAAGGTGACTTCCTATAATTATTGAGGTGGATAATGGGACATTTTTATGAGTGTTACCTAATTTGGGACATTTTCATATACAGAAGGATAGAAAATTGGAAAATATGTTTTTTGGAGCATATAATATTATGGAGAGAATCAGTACAGTTTATTATTGGTTAGAACTGAATCATTTTTTTAGTTACATGAATGATATGTTTCATGTGTCCAAACTTTGGATATATCATCCCAACCCATTTCATGTGATCAATGTTGAAAATTTTGAGATCAATATTAATGTATTGTTTGAGTAGAATCTATTTTTTATTGCAGATTATGGAGAGAAATCTTATATTGAATGATGATCAAATTTGTGTTATTAGAGTGGTATCACAATCATAATTGAATGGATACATGCGAGTTGGAGTTTAAAATTCTAGAATCATGCCTAATTTTTTTTTTCAAATGAGGCCCAGTGATGGTCAGGAATGTGGATTGAGGATGATCAACCTTATAGTGGGGATGTTTTGACACCTTGGATCATTATAAATTTCAAAAAAGATTGAATTCATACTAATACCCATACATTTTAAAAGTTTATATTTTATTATATAATGTCTGTGTGTTAAAGTGTGGTTTCTCAGGACTAATTATTGGATGGTCTTGTGCATTGGGACCCTATGAAGGTGTTAGAAGTGTTACTGAATGCTAGGAATTGAGTCTCGAGTGATGAAAATAGCTCTAGTTCTGAGATTACAACTATTTATTTAACTAATGGAGTGTTTGGAGAAATTATTATAATATATAAGCATGTTTGAGGAATTATGAATGTTCTAGTGGTATTTAAGGATGAATTTGGGGTTATTTCTAGAGTTTCAAAGAATTCTATGATATTTGAAAAATATCCATACATAATTCCCCTCATGTATAAAGTTACCCCGCCCATTCTAAAAATTTTCGTAAGTCTTGGTTGAATCATTTCTATGGGGTTATGTTTCCCTTATATATACAATTTTCTAGAATTTTTTAAAGTAATGGACCATACATATGACTTTGATATGATTTCTAAAATGATACAACACATACATATAAAGAAAATTTACACTTATTTATTAGGTTTAGTGACTCTTTCATGTGACTTTTCCAATATTTGGAAAAGTTTAGGACCCTTATGTATGGGTGGTAACCCTTACATAAATGTTGGGTTGACCCTCATGTATGAACGTTTATAAAAAAATTCGAAGTCTTAGTCCTTAAATTTGGGGGGTGATGAACTGTACATATGGAATTTATTAAAAGTTCTAAAAGTCCTAACACTGACACATATCATATATATTTTTCTAATTAAGGTGACAATTATGAATTAGATATTGTGACCCATATATATTGGGTGAGAGGAACCTTATGTATTATCATTTCTAGAAATTTGGCTAAAACTAGACCCCTATGTATGTTGTGTGTTGACCCTTATGTATTCCTCTATGGGAATTCATCCATGCCTATGCCCCTTGTGTATAGACTCCCCATACATATGGCTTGTAGCATGGAAAATCTTGTATGTGTTGAATGTTATTATTTTTATGTGGTATTTATTTATTGTTTTGTTAAATTGAAAATTCATTCATATAAAAATATTTATTGAAAATAATTTATTTTTTATCAATTAATTAAATTTTATTTTATTTACTTTATTCGTAATTAATTTTGATTATTTTTTAAATGTTTTATTTTTTGATTTGAATTTTTTATATTATTTATATGTATTTTCTTTACCCTTACATACCTATTTTCTATAATGTAACTATAATTATTTATTATTAACCTTTACGTAATTTTCATATACAATATATTACCTTTACAAAAAACCTATTATACCCTTATTTGAGCTTTATATCACATACGTTACCCTTAAGAATGTATCAGTTACCCTTATGCAAGTATCTGTTACCCTTTTTCATATATTTGAGTACCCTTATACATGAATTTTAAATCTCATTCAACCCTTATTTATGTTTGGAAATAACATTAAATTAGATTTATAAACTTTTATTAAGCTTACAGTACCCTTACACAATGAATTTTTCACCTTTATGCTATTTACACTCTACCCTTGCATAGTCTATATAAAATTCACGTTACCTTTTTGTATCATTTCGATTTAGACTTGTGCATGAAATATATTACCCCTATTATTATTCATCCTTAAGAATAGTTACCCATAAATTTTCATGACATATATAAGATATGATTTACCCATACGCAACACATTGAAAATACCTATTAACATTACACAAAAGGAAAATATTCTTTAAACAAGATTTACCCTCTTTTTCATTAGTAGTATTTTTTCCTCTATTTAACTAGTATTATTCCTCGATTTTGATAGTGGTGATAGTATGAATAGTTGATGTAACATCTTGTTCTAATTCTAAAACCTATCTTACTAGATTGGTAGAACTATATATAAACTAGTATCACCTTATAACCAATCATAGAACCACTTTAGTAGAAGAAACACCCCTTCCATATACATCAGAACTTGAATATTAATTTCAAAACATTAGAAATTATTGTAATGTTCCAACTTTAATAGTATCATTTATATTAGGAGTAGAAATATGATACATATCCAATTGTACCAGAAGAAAAATATCAATGGTAGTAGGTCCTCTATTACATATATAAAAATATCAACAATATTTTACCCTATGATATAAATTTTGGAACCATTTCCCAATTAAATCCTTTACTAGTATTATTATTTTTTGATTGATCCATCATGTAGGGAATACATTCACTTTTATTTTAGTATATTAAATAATTTTAATTTTTGTAAAATATAATTATATATTTGTATAAATTTTATTAAAATAAATTCATAATACAAACATGCATAAAATATTTGTGTAATAATGACATCATTTAGTAGTATATCAATATTTTAATAAACTAAAAGTTTCTATAGTTTTCTTTGATATATTCCAAAAAGTATTATTAGTTGTAAAATATATGTTTGTTTTACTGTTCTTATTTTATGTTTCTCTTATTCATTTTACATAAGAGTAAAAGAGAACAATAATTATCTAATAATTAAAATGATATTTAATATTACAAGTAAATTGTATTATTACATGTTCTATTATTCTCAAACCTATGGAATATAGTGATTGTTTGTTTAGAAGATCCATTTTACCCAATAATATCTTCTAAATAATGATGCATGAATAATTATTAGAATAAAATTACAGGGAAATTTGATTAAATAAACTTCATATAGTTTATCCAAATTACATAGAAAATACATACAAGAAAATATAACAATTATTTGATAATTTTTAATTATTGAATCTGAGTTGTGACAAAATTTCATGGATGTATTAATAATGGAATTAATTATTTGATCACCTACTAATAAATCAATTAATTTTCATAACTTGTATCAACATTCCTCATCATCTCCCCAACTGATATTCTTAGTTTTTTGAGTTTTCAACATTACATATTTTAAATCTTATATTTGTTTGTTTATAGTCGGTTTAAGATTTTACCATTAAAAATCTATCTTAAATAGGTATTAATCATATTCAAAAGGAAGATTTAGTTGTTACACCCAAAAAAATTTCACGTGGGTTGCGACTCTAATAAAAAGTCAGGTGGGTTATGACTCTTCTAAAAGTCAGTTCTGTTATACTAACAAGTGAGAATCTACTACATATATAATTAGTATATACTACCATGTGAAAATAAGGAATTATGTAATTTGATTATCACTCTCTAACAAAAGTGAGTCTCTTATTGAATTTTAGTATTCGTTCCCAGTATAGAATATTGAAGAGTAAACTCTAATCCTCATGATCCAACCTACTATAAAATATCAGTTGTTATGGATTTTATTTTTAATTTAACAATTTTTATTATTTATCACATACATAATTATAATTTTGTTAATTTATTAAAAAAAATTATCCATCCCCCCAAATGTTTATCAGTCCATCATGATGGAACCTTACAATTATTATTTTTTCCATTATCTTTATAAGGAGTTGGTTATTAATTATTATTGTATTATCAATCATTAAAAACAATTATACTAGACCAAAAAGAATAAGGAAAGATCAACTTATTTGTTATGAATTTTCAATAATTTGAGTTGTTTCATCCTATTAGACAACCTTCTTTCAATGGAAGTGATTATATATAATTGAAGCATCATATTGATGTATTTCAAAAATACATAGGGCTTGAATTTTGGTCTATCATGTAAAAACATTATGAATTTCTTGAGGTATATTTAGGTACTATAATAAATAATTATGTTATACAATGTGTTCTAAATTAAAATGTTATAAATTGACTATATTATTACTTATATAGATATATTATTCTCCAAATTTCATCTTGAAAAACTATATCTGATAGGTAAAGAAATTTAAAGGTAACTCATCAATTGATTGATAAGTTTTATGACCATGTTTAAAATTCATGGTGCAATGTTTAAATAATTTAGAATGAAATATCATGAAATAATCAATGAGATGTACAAAGATTCACTAAAATTATTAAAAATTTTGTTGTAATTGGGGAGACTATGAAAGA
This sequence comes from Viscum album, assembly GCA_963277665.1. NCBI lineage: Eukaryota > Viridiplantae > Streptophyta > Magnoliopsida > Santalales > Viscaceae > Viscum > Viscum album. The sequence continues at coordinate 444,061,912 of OY728157.1, read as the reverse complement.
TGAGGGTGTTATTGAAATAATAATTTGATCCCTCCATAAAATTTAGCACTCATAAAAGATGTTGATTGAAGAAAGTATGTATTTTACTATGTATTCAATGGATTAACTGATAGGATCAATTCTTCAATACGAACTAGAGTAACAGAATTAAAATAGTGAATAAAATGGACAAAGGAAAGGTATAACATTCAAATAAAATATAAGTTTTTCTAAAAATTTTAAAAAATATGAGTTACAGAAAACTAAGAAAGATGAAATAGTAAATTTTACTAAAGTACTTTATAATTACATGAAAAGAAAGAGAGGTTCAAGGAATATTTCAAACGATATATTTGAAAGGATGAAATAATATAAAGTAAGAAAGGTAATTGTATTAAATAAAATGTTTTATAATTAATATTATATGAGTGTAGAAATATATAAATATCGAATAAGATTGTCCAAAATTGAAAAAAGGAAATTATAATCATTAATATGAGCTAAAATAAAAATTTCATCCAACATATAGTCTCATATTGGTATTAAAACTGAGAGGTGAAAATTATTAATATATAAAGCATTTCACAAATATAAGATTTATGGAAACATCAATGAATAAATAAATCTAACCAAAAAGTTTGAATGAAAATTTTTATAGGAATAACATGTTATACAAGCACGTGACTGGTGATAGTTTTATCTTTTTCTCTTTTAATACATGTGAAGGAGAAACTGTAACTTTTAGTGATAACTCAAAAGGAAGGGTGATAGGTTTTAGATAAATAAGAATTTTAAAATATATTATAATTTTTTAATTAATATTTATAGAGGGATTAAAACAAAATTTATTTATTATCTCATATGTTTTTCAGGATATAATAGGTGTAATTTTTAGATATAATAATTTACTTCTTTAAAAAATATTGTTTTTTAAATTTCTGGAAATATAAAAGAATATTTATACACTATATATTTTTCATAACTGACCCAAATGTATATATATATATATAATGTTTTTAAATGTTTTAGAAATGGGAGACATTATTTTTCACATATGGTTACGGCAATTGTATTTTCTAAAATTTTACATGTTGGAAAAACATGAATAGGTTATAGAACTTCCAGAATTCAGAAAACGCAAATACTTTTTATATGAAAAAAATATGAAGGGTAATATTTACAAAAAGATATTTATATATGTAAAAAAATTTATACAAAAATATATTTAGAATAACTTCATCATTATTTATTTAGACCCATGATAAGTACCAATTTATGAAGTTGGTGATTTGTGTTTTTAATTGTATATTCTTTTAATATATTTACATATAGTCATTTCCAATCATATAAAAGTGAAACCCTAAACAATTTTATTTGTTTTTGTAGTATATTAGAAATCCAAAACTACATTTAATAATTTCTATTTGAAGTGATAACATATGATAATTTTTTAACTTATATTTTTATAAATTTTATCTAGATAATGGATAATTACATCATTTTTTCTGACCCTAGTACATAATAAAAAAGGTATTATTGATAGTAAAATTGAAACTATTCATGAAATGCAACAAATATTCTAAATGAAATCAATTTAACAAACTATTTTTGATCTAAAACAGTTAAAAATATTTTCTATAACCTAAATTTAAAATTCATTAGATCTATGTAAAATAAACTTCTATATAAAATGTTATGTGAGATAAAACTCATTATTGGTTAGTATAAATATTTTGGTTTTAGAGTTTATATTTAATATACTGAATGTAGTTTTGATAAGATTTATTTTAAAAGTGATTATGTTGTTCATATCATAAACTCAAATAATATTAAATATTATAGAGTATATAACAAGATAAAAATATCATTTGAGGGATTTATGGAAGTTAATTTTATTGAAAATCTTGAGAAACTTAACAGAGATTCTGATAATCCTAATGAATAATTCAAAGATTCCAATTTTAGTATAAAAAACCATTAAAATGTTAATTATTCATTTTAGGGGGGGGGACATATATTATAAATCTAATCATTTGAGTCAAAAAAATCATTAATATAATTATCTAAAAAACATAATTGTAAATTTTAAATCTCGTATAAAAACTACAAAATAAATTTTTATTTTTTCATATTTCAACATTAGTTGTTGATTTTATTATTTATAATGCTAAATAAGTTTATAATAATTCAAATTATATTAATTTTATACATGATAAACTTAATTAGTTTAAAATAATTAAAATCTAGAACTTGGTTCAGTTTTCTAAAGATAAACAATCCATTAGAACCGAATAGATTTTTAAAAATAAATTTATGAGTTTGGTGGTATAGTATTTAATAATAATATAATAGTTACCCTTTTATTTATAATAATATTTTTTCTATTTTGAATAATTATTTTGAAATGTTTCTATAATAAATTTAATTCGAAATCAAGTATCTTGTTCTTATTAACTAAATTTTAAATTATTTCAAATGTATTAAAAATGGAATTTTTATATGTTGTAATTTCTAAAGAGTTATATATTAATCAACCTCTTTGATTAAAAAATAACTAATTTCCAAATGATGTCTACAAATTATCTAAATATTTTTATTGTTTAAATAATTCTCCATGATCTTGGTTTGATAGATGAACTATATTTGTTTTTCAGAATGATTTTAATAAAGGAAAGGTTTATCCGACTTTATTAATAAAGAAATTATATAATGTTATTATAATTTTAAAAACATGAATTATTGGAATTTTATTTGGATCTATAAATGATATTATTATTAATTATTTTTTAAAATAAATGAAAAATTAATTTGATATGAGCGTGGCGGGTGAATTAAAATATTTACATGGTCTTACAATTTAATAAGAAAAGGTTTAAATATTTATAAATAATATAAAATATTATAAAATATGGGTTAAAAAATTCAATCATACGTCCTATAAAACTATGATAAATCCATTAAGAACCAATACTAAATTTCAGGAGGATGAATCTTTAAAATCAATGAATATTAAAATTTATAAGGGAATAAAAGGAATCTAACATTATTTGACTACATCAAGGCATGATATTATATTTTCATTCCAAAAGTGTTAATTATACAAGTCTAATATAAATGAAATTAATTTAAGGGATATTAACACAACGATGATATATATAAAATTATATATTGAATCTTGTTTGTTTAAATCTAATTATAATTTTTCAATTTTTTTATCATATTCTGAATTTACTTTTAGTGGCTACAAATATTGGTTGTAAAAAAAAATTAAATATATTTCAATTAATTGATATTGTTTAATATCATGGAGTTGAAAAAATAAATTTTATGTTTTATTCTACAGATGAGTCTCAGTACATTTATTTTTTAAACCGGGTGTGATCAATGTATTTGTATAGAACCAATGATATATTATTTTAATGTTTAATTATAAAACAATTATCTAGTATTGTGATAATATCTCATATATTTCAATATCAAAAATATGTGATTGCATTTTTGGTGAAATCTTATTGATGTAATGTTTCATTTTATAAGAGAACTTTTTAATAAAGGGGATATAATTCATTAATTTATACTAATAGAAAACATATTTACAAATATCATAACTAACCCATTGGATTCAATGAGTTTTTAGAAATTGATGTTTGAATAGGGGTTTATTTATATTTGTCTTATATAGGCATCCATGTTATGTGCTTTAATTTTATTATATTTTTGTCAGAAAATAGTCAATTTAGGGGGAGTTGTCCTCTATTTTATAATATTTTAAATATTTATTTAACAATATAGAAATATTATCTTTTTATTAAATTTCAAGAAGGGTATAAGAATTTTAATTTTTAATTCATCTTTTTTTCATAATTTATCGAAAGAGAGGGTGATTATAAGTATGTAGAGGTTTTTTGGAACTATATTTTTTATTGTTTTGTTAAATTTAAATCGGATCATTTAAAAATATTTATTGAATAAAATATATATGTTAATAATTATTTTAATATTATTTATTAATTTTATTCATCATATAAATTTATTGTTATTCAATTATTTTATTTTTGTTTTCATTTTTTATATTATTTCTAGGTGTTTTCATTACCCTTATATAACTATTTCTTAAAAAACTATATTTAGTTATTATTTACCTTTACCTATGATTATTAAACTATATGTTACCTTTATATAAGTCTTATTGTACCCTTATGTATGCTTTTGATGTCATGGGTTACCCTTACACAAGTATTAGTTACACATACCCAAGTATTAGTTAACCTTATACATGTATTAGAGTACCCTTACACAATTATTTTAAAACTCATTCATCCCTTATGAGTTTTTTCATTACCATTATATAATTTCTATTTATATTTACATAGTTTACACTACCCTTTTTTAGATTATTTTTCTACTTTATGTTTTATACACTCCACCCTGGGATAGCCTATATAAAATACAATTTACCTTTATGTAGTGTCACAAATTTCTCTTATACATAAAATATTATACCCTTACAATTATTTAACCTTTTAAATAATTACCCTTACCTTTATGAACCCTATATAATTTTTGGTCTACCCTTATACAATATTAGAAAAATACTTCTTACCCTTGATCATAAGTAAAATTAAATTCATAATAACATTCTCTTGATTTATATTAATGATATTATCTCCTATTATCTACTGGAAACATTCCTTTGTTTTAACATAGGTGGTTGTATAAAAAGTTTTTGTGGCATCCTATTCTAACAGTATCATCCACCCTGCTATAGTTTTAGCACCTCATAACTAATGGTAGAACCTCATAATTAACGGTGTCACCACAAAACAGGTTGTATCGCCTCTTTTATTTATCATAACAAAATTGAACAGTATTAGTAGAACATTAATAATAATAGCTATATTCTATTAAAAATGGTATAATGTATATAAACTATTTTTCTAGAATACACAACCAATGGTAGTGGAAGAATAAAATCAACTATAGTGAATCCTTTATTTTATTGGTAGTTCTTTTAATATAATTCTACCATCAATTGAAAATTATATTTAATTCTATCAGTTATAAAATATGTGAATGTAGTATTATAGAAAATAAAATCGGTATTATTATTTTTGGATTTTTTCTTCATTAAGGAAAATTTTGTAACTATTTTTTTAGTTTATTAACTATTTATATTTTGTGAAAATATATTTGGATGTTTTTTTAGTTATTTATTAGCATAAATTAATTATAAAAACACATAAATTTTATTTTTGAAATGATTTTATATTTATGTAGTACATTGATATTTTCATAAAATGTACATTTATTCCATTTTATTTGATATATTTATACTTTTTTTATTAAATATAAAATAAATATTATTTTCAATGATCATATTTGGGGTGTTTTAGATTCTTTTCATGTAATAAAAAAAGAGAACATGAATTCTTTAATAAATATAACGATTATAAAAATTATAAGGAAAAGATATTAAACTTTGATATATTATTCTTCAACCCATGGAATATTGTTGTAACATCCCAACCCAAACCCCCATATCTGATCTAGAATGCTACTTGACCTTTTGTGCACCACCCCATACAAATGAGGCTATAGACTATCAACAAGGGTCTGAGTCTGTCAGTTGGGAGACATTACCCACATTATCGTTTCATAAGATCAATAGTCAACAATGAACAATATAACAAATAATTAGAGTAAACATGCATAAATGTAAAGGTGACATACATGAAATACAAAAAAAGGAGCTCCTGTTTGTATAAAGAATGACCAATGAAAACAGAAAAGATAAAATAAATAGTGAATATTCTATAGTCTATCCTGAGCTATTACTAGCTCCATGCCCCTCTTCTTATCTATCCACCACAGGCCCCTTTCCTTCACTAGATTCCTCATGCAATCTAGATGCGCAAGAAAATTCTCGAGTGGGTTATGAGTATAAGAATCTGTATGACAAAACCAATGAATCGTTAACTTAATGTGCTGAAGTATAAAACTGTATTCCCTAATAATAATAAATGTCGGCTAATAATAGTGACAGAGAATACAAAACTGAGCAGTCATGTGTTAACCAAGCTACCATAAACCCCCAGTTTTACTTGCTTAGGCTCTATGCCATAAAATGTGTTGTATGTCGATAAGTATCCAAACCCATCCTTAAGTTTTTGGGTTAGTCACTCCAAATCCACAAGGAATGTATTGAAAAAAACCTACTCTGAATCCATATGGCATCGAGTAATACTCTAAATCCATAAGGCATCATGTATATGTAACCTACCTAGATTCCAAAATAAAATGGGTAACACTAAGAATCTATAAAGAATCAATTGTTGGCCATCTACTTGAAATCCAAAAGGCATCATATAGATTCTATGTTACAAGGTCATAATGTTGTGTCGTAAACATTTCTACACAACGTTAGTTCACCCTAAAAGAATCAATCATACCATGATGGCCACCTGTGAAGTACACACATACCAATCCTCCAACGAAAAACATGACAATTCATAGAATGATAACAACCATTGCAAACTTCATGAGAAACATATCATCGTCATATACATTAGAATGTGAATAAAAAATCATCATGGAATCAAGGTATCACATAAGTCATGGGAAATAAACATATTATACTCTCGTCTACACACACGCACATGCGATCACAAATATAGCATGATGTTAATTTATTCAATTACATAAATAAAATATAGAAACATGTGTAAACATGGTTCCAAAAAAATAAATAACTAATTACCTCAAAGTAATCTTCATCAGCAGATTGGATAAACCCCCATGTGTTGTTCGATACACATCCTCACATATTTATTTTAATAACAATCAAATCATCCAAGATTGACGTTCATCAAGGGTTCCTGGAACCCAAAAAAATTATTTTACTTAAAAAAAATATCACAAGTGATAACACATTCTCTCTCAAGATTAATATGTCAAAAAAAAATTCCTATATAATTGTATTTTAATTATTATTTATATATTTTAATTTTATAATTATATTTTTATAATTTCTCATAAGAAATCATTTTATAATTATATTTTGATTATTTCTCTTAAGTTAAATTTTTTAATTACATTTCAATAATTTCTAAAAAATTGACTATTTATGATTATATTTTGATAATTTCATATAAATTATCATTTTATAATTATCTTTCAATAATTTGTCTTAAATTATCCTTTTCAATTATATTTTTTAATCTAGAAATTATTATTTAGAAATTTTAATAATTATATTTTTATAATCTATTGAATATGATTTTATAATTTTCCTAATTATAATTTGATTATTTTAAATAATTATCCTTTGATAACTTGAATAATTATATTCTAACAATTATTCTTTAAAAATTATCAATTCTCAATATTATAATGATGATGTGTTTTCTCAAATTATCATGTGATAATTTGATATAATTAAATGTTAATAATTTATTGATAATTATTTTCAATAAAACATTTCATTTCCCTTTAATAATTCAATGTAATTATTATATAATAATTTTATAAATCATATATTGATAAATCTATTAAATTATCCTCTCATAATATATTTTAAAATATCCATTTAACATGCAAAAAATATATTTGAAGAATACAATGATTCCTTCATGACACACAAAAAGATGTAGGTTCTTCTTATTGATATGAAACCAAAGACACTAATGATATGTAAAATCGATCAGTAATGTAGAATATATTGAAGTCATAAGATTGAAATAATAATAATAATAATAATAATTACTTAAATTATTTTTAAAATGGAAGGAGAAGTCATTTTCAACCTACATTGTGAACATAGAGGAATGGGGAACACATTCACCTTGTTCAGGAGGAAGATTAATTGCTCAACTAGGGTTCTTTAACCACCCACAAGTTATTATGGGGTCACAAAACACAAAAAAAAATAGAAAAAATACTGTCATAAAGAATCTTCTATTTAGAGAACCCATAATAACATAAAAATTGGATTAAATCATAACACCCAATTTAATCTATCATTCTCTTAAATCTTAATGACATATATATTATATTTATGTTATTAATGCAGTACAATTTTAATCGGAATAAAAAAACTATGGATTCAGATGTTTTCTATCAAAGTAATTTCATCCAAGGAGGATATCCTTCATTGAAGAAAAATGGTTTTAAAAAAGAATTTTGTTAATTAATTAATTAAAATTTATTGTTTACAATAAAAAAATAAAGAACAAGAAAAGTCTGTTGCGTTTAAAGGTTATACACTACCGAGGGTAATAATCCCATTCAAGACCCAAGGGTGGCCTCATATTTCTCATACAATACACCATTTAGGAGAAATTAATTATTTAATATTGAAAATTACAATAAAAATTAATTAAATACAAAAAAGGTTATTTTCAATAGCAAGACATCCAAACACCCAATGTTTTCAAATGTCATACCCCACCTTGGTAAAAAACCACATCTCAGACCATTTAGTGGTCACAAGTTTCTCATATAACAAACTATTTTGGATCAATTCGATTTTTTGTAAAACAAATTCCATGCTTAATATAATATATTTAATTATTTTATTCTAGAATTGAAGATTCTTTAAGGGACTCTAAAATTTTGACCAACACAATGTCAAACATAGAAAATATTCCATTGAATATTCCAATGTGTTAACTTGATTTTTTCACTTATGTAAACCCTTTAACACATTTAAGTGATTTTCTACTGATTAATAACTTTTTCACATATGAAACATGTAATTTATCCAGATGATTGATTTTATTCTCATTTTGAAAATTATGACATTATAATTCTTCCCCTTTATCTACTTTTCCTCTTTAAGATGTATCTCTACTGGTCTATCTCAAAAAACTCAATCCACTTAGATCAAGCATTAGACTCACACTCCCACATCTCTTCTTGGATTTTTCAATGCTTCCGCTAGATCCAAACTAGTGGTATCATCTTCCCTCATAACTCCTTTGATAATATTCTCTGTTTTTAAAAAGATACATTATGTCCCATAGCATATATGATATGCCAACTTGAACATTAGCGAACAACTAAATATTTTTATTTAATTATAACTTTTATAACCAAGCGATTAGAATGGTGGGAATGAACATTATTAACTAATTTATGAAAATATGGTTTACACATGCTTATTTAATTATTAATTGGTTACCAAATTAATTATCAATTAACTAATAACCAATTGAATATAAATGATGTTTTCATTATGAAAAACTATTTAAATGAGAACCATTATGTATATAAAATAAAAAATGAATCTTCTTCAATTATATTAATGAAATATAATGTTACAATAATAATCAAATTTCATATTCTGTATTTTCTAGACCTAAAATAATAACAAATTCAATTTCACACATAGAAGGTGTATTTTTCAAATTAAAGGAATTTTTACCACCTTTAGATGAATACCCCTTGTTAAATATAGTTTTTGACACATTAATCATATATATTTGACAAAATAAAATTTTTATATTTAATAGGTATATAAAAAGTTAGTTGGGAAATGTTTTTGTATTTTTCTGATAAAATTCATTTTTTAATTAATATTAAAAAATACTTCATTTTAATTCAAAAACAATTTTTTAGTCTAATTTATTTATACTCTCATATTATCTATCTATTTACTTTTCTAGTATAATTTAATTATTTTTTTATTATTTAATAAAATTTTGGACATTTAATGTAATTTCACATCGAAATTTGTTATAAACTCATGTCAATATTTTGATTCTTTTTATTTATAAAAAAGCTGGATTTCTCATTTTGAAAATGGGGATTAATTTTTAATTAATTACTGTTACATCATTATTTTAAATTTTAAAAATTTTACTCCATATTTATAATTAGTGGGTTAAAATTTTGTAAATAAAAGCCTTTTGTTTTTTGAATTTTATGAATATTAACATCGGTACTTTTTATTTTCCACGATTAAAGGTATATTAGGTATATTAGGGTAATAAATAATATAAAATGGATAATAAAATTACCCTAAACCTATTAAAATAAAATAATGGATGAATTATTGTCGACCCATAAAACTTAAGGATCATAATTAACTCATTTAATGGGCTATTTTCCTTGAATGTTACATAAATATTATTAAAAAAAGAAAGTGACAACATGTCATCCTCTTATTTATTCATAGTATTATAATTTTAATATAGTGATAAATATGATATAACATCGATAATAAATAGTCTTTAGGAATATAATGAAATTTGGTAAATAATAGAAATTATTAATATTTTTTAAACATCAAATAATAATCATAAATTTTGACACAACTGTGATATAATAATTATTTTATTAAAATTAATATCAAATACATGATATGAAAATTTTTAAATTAAATATAATTATAATTAATTATGGTAATTTATGAATTGAATAGGTTTCCATGACATATTAGAAGTATATTAAATGGTATTTATAAATTATATCCTTTTTTGATTTTTATTTAAATTCAATTAATTGAATAGTGTCAAAATTGATAGTCTTTACATTTTATAAAAACCATATTTAAATAAATTAATTAAAAATAATAAAATTATTTTTATAATTATAAGGTTTATATGATAAGGTCAAAAAGTTAATAAAGTGTCAATTTAAGTAGAATTTAGAACATATAAGTAAACTTTATAGCCTCTCAATATTTAAAATGTTGTTACCACAATTAAAATTAAAATAAATTGAATTAGGGTAAATTGAAAAGATAAGGTTTAACATTAAATCGATACATGTCTAGAAATTATTGGATTATAGTATTTAGAATCATCCTTATATTCTATTTCAAATAATTCATTTTGGAGTAAATTGTATTTAAAATTAATTGATATTAATATATTATTTTATGAGTTTTCATGGGTGTCCTCCACTCTCCAATTAAAAGGAACCCACTCTTATCTATTAATAACACATCATAAAACATTTTTATGGTCAAATATATTCCCAAAACCCTTATTAAAATCCCCCCACCAATTCTTGATGCCTTATTTTAGGCATAAAACCCTCTATAGAGGTGATAAGTTTTTCTGTAAAGGTGATCAATTGAATAGGTGGTAACGTATTCTTTAAGTATTTCTATTTTATTTCTTCCCTTGCATCCTTCAAATATCCTCCAATCATGATGAAATAATAAATACATTATCCTCAATGTATTGATATTTTATTATTTTAATATCATCGCGTAAATCAATCTCAAATTTCCTCGAATGGAAAATGAATATATCGTTCGTGTGTAGGAAGGACTACCACCTGGCGAACCGATATAGTTTGTTTTTCATTAGTAACTCACAATACTGATCATAATGATTTAATTTCTATTTTTATATGTTATTAAAGAAATATTTATCATTAATAAATAATAATATATCTATTGTTTTCTTACATTCCATGCATATGAAAATCATAATGTCATTTGTGTGTACGTTTGAACTATCTTCATAATGAAGTGATGTGAATTATTTTTATTCACCTAATCACCTATACTATATAGACCAGTATAATTAAATTATTATTATTATTTTAATATTATTATTATATTTCTTTAAGGATGAAATAATAATTAACTTATTTACATAATGATCAATAAAAAATAGAAATTTTACTCATGCGTGCGTATGACCTACTATCTTCATGATTATAAAATTGTTTATATTTAATAAAAATAGTTAATGGTTTGATTAAAGAGTAAAATTGATGTATAAAAATGATAATAATTTCATGAATATTATTTTGAAGATTATGGTATTATGACCACATATATTAGTGACATAAAACCATGTTCATTTTCGACTCAATTACAAAATATCGACCAAACGTCTTACATGAACTCAAATAACCAAAAAATTATTATAAAATGGTAAATAATTATATAAAATGAATAATAAAAATTAATTTTTTTTTAACCAAGTATAAATTTTCCTAATTTTATTATTCAGCAAGAATCAGAAACATACGCTACGAATCTAACTCAAGGTAAGGGACTTCTTCTCAATCTCCATACATTGGGAAACTTCATGAAAATATGAACCTTTAATATTTTATATGGTGTATAAACTTTCACTATGAAATTTCATATCTATATTTTATCTATAGAAATTTTAATTAAAAATTTGGTTACATTAAGATTAAAATTTTCCAAGTTGTAAGGGTCTCCTTAAACGTTTAATGATTTATTTATCAAATAATTTATTTATATTATTAATTTACTTATTTATTTATATGGACATAAAAATATTATAAATTATATTTTACATATATATTTTAATTCATTACATGTTTTACCAAAATATTATATTTATGCGAATCCTTTTATTTTATTTACAAAATTAAAAAAGGGAATTTTTTTAACCTATGCAGTGACAAGGACTTCTCCACCGCCATAACCATTATTCGATATCTGGATTCCTTTATAAGAATTAATGATTTTAAAGTAGAAAAAATAAAACCCTTATTTCTTCTTGGATGTTTTTTGTATTCAAAATTGTTTTGAAAATGGATTGAATATTTCAATATCTTGATACTATTTCTTGTGGTTGAAAATGAAATTTAATGAGTGAAATGTTCATAATTGCAGTCTTTTAGGTGTTATGATTGTATAATGGTACTTAGAAATTTTATGTTTGGTTACATGATAAACCAATAAGGATGGGTATGTGATTATCCAAATATAGTTGGTTCCTTGATAAACCAAGGAAAGGTCATTACATTATTACCTCAAATGTATTAGGTATACAGTTCAGTCGTATTTTAAATCAATTTGTATGAGTGATATGTATGGAATTCAGTCGTATAGTCATTCTATTTAATTATAAGTATGTCCCAATTTACTATAACACCCCAAGATTTCATAGTGTATTACTTCTTCAAAATAATTCAATAACATGCACTACATGCAACACCGAGTTCAAGCGTACCATGACTTACCAAACAAACCGTTCAAAAGAGGTTATGAATAATATTAACTAAATTTTAAACTTTATATAATACATAAAATTTTAGAATCCATATTATGAGTTTCGTATACATAATGTAAGAACAAATTCATTTTTTCTGAAAAAAGAAGTATTTTTCAAAAAATGCAATTTAACCAACTTTTAATAGTAAACCCCTTTTTTTAAATCTGATATTTTAAACATTTATATATTCAATTTGACTAAATAAATTTATTCTTTATAATGGGGACAAAAAATATTTACAAGGTAACATCCCAAGCTTCCATGGTACGCTTCTCTTTGAACAATACAGTAGTGTGTGTTGTACGCAACTTCGAGTTCTAACACACACTACAACCAATCAAACTAGCTGTTATGAATAGTAATACCCAATTTTTGAAATTTTATAAATTTTATCTCTCAAAATGGGCTTCATTTTTGGATTCAGAATATCAAAATTAGCCTAGGGTAAAATTTTGGTACTTTTCGGATAACTTTCATATTTTGATGAATAGTGAAAATTTCAAAATTTTAATTAAAAACCACTTTTTTAATCAAAATAATTAATAGTGATAAATTATGAATTTGAGTGGTTTTAAAGTATATTTAGAATATATTTTTACCATTTAATAAATTTTTTTTCATTGGACATAATTTCACATTTAAACCAGACATAAACAAGTGTGAATCTTTTGAAAGTTATTATCTTTTAAGAACACGCTTTTTTGTTTTAACAACGGGAATTAATTTTAAATTAATTTCTTCCAATTCTTTGTTTTGAATTTGGAAAAATGGATTCAATATTTGGAATCAGGATGTCCAAATTTTTTAAATAGATAACTTTTATTTTTAGACATTTGGAATAATGAATCGGTAAATATTTTATTTACCATGGTTAAAGGGTAAATCCGGTAAATAATGGTAAAAAATAATATTATAATAATACTAAATTACCCTAAAACGTGTCCTAACCTTATTTTTTGATACATTTCCAACCATGATCATCTTTGGGTTGATTTTTGGACCCCATGGAGTCACTTTTAGGTGATAGGGACACTTTATATTAATTAAGTTAAAGTAAATACAAAAACGACATAAGCCTATATCTTTTAGAAAAAAAAATTATATAGGGTTATATATGTTATATTTTCGATTATAAATATTCATTAGAAATATAAAAATATTTCATACATAATGGTATTTTATTTATAATTTTTATACATTGAAAAATTAAAAATATATATGACACAATAATGATGCAGTATTTTCCTTATTTATGAAGGAATCAAATAATTGGTATTATAAATGTTAAAATAAATATAATTTGAAACTTTTGATGACATAACCAAATTTATTGGTTAAGAATACATGTTAGGTTTTCATAAATGAATTTGTTTCGAATTAATAATGTTGGTAAGACTTTATAAAAAAATCAATTATTGAGTAGTGTCAAAATTGACATAAATGAGATTTTAAGACAAATATTATATTATTAATTTATATTCTATTCCTAAAAAATCAAAGGTTCGGCCAAGAGACTTATATAATGATTGGTGTATCGTTAATGGACCACTTTTGGGTCTCTTGGATGTATATATTAAGTTTATAAACTATATAATATAAAAATACAAAGTGACATGGTAATTGTTAAACTAATTACCTAAGAGTTAAAACTAAAAGATAAGGTTAATATAGTGACCCAAACCTGTCTAAAACCTATTTTTTGAGTGGTTTTCAACCCATTCCCACCTTAAAATTTAAATAATCCACATTTTATACATTATAAAACGAATATGAATTTATTATAAATTAATATTTGATGTTTTTCTTAAAGAGCCCCTCCTCCCCCTTATAAAAGGACACAACTTTTAACCAATTCTTCACGCCTTCAAAGCCTTTTGGTTCGTCCAAACCCTGCCCGAATACTCTCTAAAATTCCCTAACTTCATCCTAGAGGCCTTATTTTGATCTTAAATCCAACTTAAGGATCCCTTTTGATCAAATCAAAAGGAATAACCCGAAGAAGAGGTAACGTCTTCACCACCCTCTTTAAAGTTCCTTTCTTCTTAAACTTCTTCATTCCTTGTTATTTTCATTATAAAATAATAACTCTAGTATCTTCTATATACTATGATGTTATTATAATTATGGAACAAACAAATTCACTATTCTATCCATCCCTTTAATGACATGTCACCATACGTGTGTACGTACGGTCTACCATCTCCACGTTGTGGTGTAATTGTTATTCAATATATTATTATTTATATGGTTATAATAATGATGTATAATTCATGTAAATATTAAATATAACAAGATAATTATTCTTTATATATGATATACCATCCAATTATGTATTATTTTAATATCAAAAGAATGGTATTTTCTCTCGTGTGTACGTACGGATTACCGTCTCCACGACGCGATGAGATTCATTTCCGAGTTTACCATTCATCGACAATAATAAAAATATATAATACTAATAATTATGTAATATATGACATAATAATGATAGTGGAGATATATATATTTATATATATAAGTATTTATCTACTTACGTACATCTTATTCACTTACATCCGTTCAATACTATATGAAAACAGAAACAACGTTTATGCATACGTATAGACTACCATCTACATAAACGGTGTTTTACATTTCATATATATGTCAATTATACATATTTTTATTCTAAATATATATGATATATTTATAATGTTTTATATTCTGGAAGTATTTAAATCATTATCTATGTGATACAATCAAGAGTAACATGTTAAAACACGTGCGATAAAGAAAGCGATTATTACCCGAAATGTTAATTTAACATGGAAATTATTATTAAATGGGTAGTATAATGTCATAAATGAATCATGTATGATATCATAAATATTAATATGGTTCTAGTATAATTTAATAACATACTACGATCTTCGTACAGGAGGTTAAACATACCCTAGACTAAAGGAAAGTGCAAGGTAAGGGGTTTTCATCTCACTCCTTATTCCCGTGAGATTCATGTCATATTGCCACTATTACCTTTTTGTGGTGTATGTACTGCCCATAATTGTATTCTTCGTTTAATACACTTTAATTTATGTGTATTTACATATTCATTGTATGATACCTCTTTAATGGGTTGTATGTTTCGTAAGTAACCAAATTTGTAAGGGTTAATTCCTCAATCTCATTATTATCCGAGATTCTTTATGTGTTAGTATTTATTGGGACATTTTTTATCATTCATGTCCATTTTTCATAAAAATGATTCAAAATGAAGATTTTAAGGATTTTTAAAGGTATTCTTTATCAGGATCAGAATTTCAAATGTTTTAAATATTTATCTCTCTAAATCTTAGTAAATAATGTCCATGTTTTCAAAATGATTTTAAGGATTTATTTATATGGACATGAATGTTTTGAAATGATAATTCTTTTCAAAAGTTTCAAAGTGGTATGGGACACTTTGATTCAAAAATCTCTTTTAATTTACATCCTTTATAAATTTGTGACTTTTAAATGATTTTACAAAAAGGATATTTCACACAAAAAGTTTTACTCATCATTTTCATCTATTTCAACATCCTTTGATGGATGTTAAGCTCATTTAAAATTGATTTATTATAAAAAACTTCCTTTGAAGGTTTTGTGAGATGTTTGACTATGGATGTGCTATTTTTATACCATTCATGGTTTATGGAGAAAGTATTTAAATTTTATATGCTCTTTTTAATATGAATATTTATGTTATGTTTGAACATATTCATATGAGGAATGCATTGGACATAGTAAGTGACGGGTGGAGCCCACTATAGCTCCTCGATGCATCGGTAGGTCTCATGAGACAAACTACAGTCTTGGCACAAGGCCTTAACAAAATCTTATTTGTAGTCTTGGCATGAGGCCTTGGCTATGTGGTTATGATAGTCTGGCATTATGCATTCCATCATTATGAAAGTGGTTATTCATAGTGCATGTGATTATTCGACTAGTAGAATATCCATGTGAATAAGTAAATGGAATTAATTCATTTTATTTTTTCCATATTATGTTGAAGTTCAAGTTTAAAAGGCTTTTGTTCTAGTTATACATTGCCCTAAATGTTTGTTCTTATTTATGAAAGTTTCTGATGTATTTCTTACCCTTACTGTGCATTTGATCTCACCCCTTTCTATGTTATATTTTTCCCAGGATTCCAAGAAGTGTATTGTGATTGATATGCAGGGTTAATCCAAGGGAATAATGGCGTTCATAATGATTATTTATGTTGTTTTTTATGTCTTAAAATGAAATGTAACATTCATGTATGTAATCTATTTTCCAAGACTGCTAAACTGATCGGTCCTTCGGGACTTCATTCCTTGTAATCATGCCAATGTATTAAAATAATGCACCGACTCTGGGTAACTGGGGTTGGGGCGTTACAGTTGGTATTAGAGAAAGATTAGCAATAAACTTGGAAATTATATTTAGATAAACTCTGATTAGAGCACATATCCCTAAGATAGAAATTGAGGATTAGTATAGAAGAACTTCCTAGAATTTTGGTATTGTAGATATTTTGTGAGTTTTCCGAGAAATACATCCCTGTATGGATACGAGCAGGTAGAGGCGGCTCTGTCACAAATTTACCTATGGGTAAAACCCGAAAACACCGCTTTGAGCTAGACTCGAACGGGAACTGGTGCACGACAACGGTCCTTGCTACACTCTTGGTTACAACACTCCTGAGGGATATGCTTAGGATAATTCTCATATTTTTTACAAACCATTATGAAGGGCTCATGAGTATATACTTACTCAAAGAAAACATTTTTGTGATTATGGATTGTATCCATAAAATATTCAATTTATGTTAGGTATTTTACATGTTTGGAATTATTTATTGCAATTCATAAACCGGCCTAGTTTATGCTATTGGATAGAAATGGTGCCCAGTAGATGGAATGTGAACTCCATAAATATGTATGATCCAAAGAGTAAGAAGGATCGTATATTTCATGGTATTAATCCATAATTTAGAAGGGAGATAGTCTCCCACGTATTATCATCATATGAATAAATAATATCATGTGTTGATAAGATAGGTAATGATTTCTCTGAGTCCTATGGATTTGAAGGGAAGCAAGAGAAGAAAAGGATGGAAGAGAGAAAGATGGATATAGGGAAGAGGGAAAAGAATAATTTTCCCATATGTGATAATTGGGGGAAGAAACACCCAGGAACTTTCCTGAAAGCAATGGGTGTTTCTTATAAGTGTGGAGAAAAAGGAAACCACGTTCGTGATTGCAAGGGTAAGAAAATGGTTTCAAATGTACAATGCTTCATTTGCAAGGAGTTGGGACACTACACGAACCAATGTCCCAGTCATCAGACTATGCCTAAAATGATGCTATTGGATAATAATCAAGTTATGATACTACCTCAGATGAAGAGGAATTATTTGATTTCTTATGTTGATTATGTCATTTGAGTGTTGTATCAACAATGTACTTGTTATAATAATTATGGAGTATATAAGGATTGTACTGCTGTACTATTTCATTAAGGACTTGAGATCGTGTGGAACAAAGAAAAGTGACTCAATAGAAGCTTAAATTTTTGAAAAATATATGGTTGATAGAAATATAAACCATAATATGGTTCTTATACCGAGGTGGTAATTTTAGAATAATACATGATTGATTTGGATAAATTATATTGGATATTCTTGAATACCTTGAAATTGATTAATGATTTTTATATTCCATCATTGTTGGGGTTTACAAAATTTTTGGATTGAAGGACTATATCTATTATCCTTTAAGGAATAAGGGATCATGAATGTAATCAATAAGGTTTTCTGGTAATTCAGGATGTTGCGGTGTTTTAAAAGAATACATTATGAAGGTATTCACATGTTATTATGCGGAAAAAAGGATCTTCATTATGTTTACCTTCCTTATAAATTTTGGACTAAAGTATTTTGGATAGTTCTAGTTTGGATTATTTTTGGATTTCCATAAAAGGAAAACCCAGAGTTCGGGCGGCAACCCATTGCGTCTGGCAAGGCCGCGAGACATGAACCCACAACCGAAGGGTGACAAGGGTTTATCACCTACCACTGGCCCACATGATGTCCTAGATTAAATAATGTAGTTTTTTTAATGATTTGGTAGATGAATTATAAATTCATTTTTTGTAACCCTATATGAATAGGAAAAATAGAATATATTTTTTTACGTTATATTATCTTTAAGAGTGAATGATGAGTTTTTGGTAGAAATTAGTTAAAGGATGGAACTCTACTTGTCAAGAATATATTTTTCTTCTTCTATTATTCAATGAATAAATTAATTCCTATACTTTATTTAAGGGATACTAAAACAAAAAAATGTGTTATCCTAATACCCTATGTTTTGTTGAACCGATGGTATTTCAAATCATTATAGATTGATGAATTTGAGGACCTTAATTTTACACTTGTTTGTGATTGATGACCTCAATAACTAACTCGAAATATTTACGTTTTCCTCCAATTATATGTCTATAATTTCTGCCAATGTTCTCCAAATAGAGATCATAATTTGTTGGTGACCCTTTCATTTCTATTTTCCTCTTATTAAGACTAAATTTTATTAACCCAATTTCTAATGTGGGTATTCCCACAAAGATATTTTCTATTTTCAACCTTTTATTTTCGAAGAACAATTTCAAATTGTGAGGATGCAATTTATTAAAGGAGGGTAGAATGTAACATCCCAAGATTTCAAAGTGTATTACTTCTTCAAAATAATTCAATAACATGCACTACACGCAACACCGAGTTCAAGCGCACCATGACTTATCAAACAAGCCGTTAAAAAGAGGTTATGAATAGTATTAACTAAATTTTTCACTTTATATAATAATTATAATTTTAGAATACATTTTATGAGTTTATTATACATAATGTAAGAACAAATTCATTTTTTCATAAAAAAGAAGTATTTTTCAAAAAATGCACCTTTACCAACTTTTAATAGTGAACCCCTTTTTTTAAATCCAATATTTTAAACTTTTATATATTCAATTTGACTAAATAAATTTATTATTTAAAATGGGGACATCAAAAATTTACAAGGTAAAACCCCAAGCTTCCATGGTACGCTTCTCTTTGAATAATACAGTAGCATGTGTTGTACGCAACTTCCAGTTCTAACACACACTACAACCAATCAAAATAGCCGTTATGAATAGTAATACCCACTTTTTAAAATTTTATAAATTTTATCTCTCAAAATGGAATTCATTTTTGGATTTGGAATATCGAAATTATTCTAGGGTGAAATTTTGGTACATTTCGAATAACTTTAATATTTTCATGAATAGTGAAAATTACTAAATTTTAATTAAAAACAACTTTTTTAATCAAAATAATTAATAGTGATAAATTATAAATTTGAGTGGTTTTAAAGTATATTTGGAATATATTTTTACCATTTAATAAATTTTTGGTCATTGGACATAATTTCACATTTAAACCAGACATAAACAAATGCCAATCCTTTGATAGTTATTATCTCTTAAAAATACGCTTTTTTTGTTTTAACAATGGGAATTAATTTTAAATTAATTTCTGCCAATTCTGTGTTTTGAATTTGGAAAAATGGAATCCATATTTGGAATCAGGATGTCCAAATTTTTTAAATTGGTAACTTTTATTTTTATACATATTGAATAATTACTTCGGTAAATATTTTGTTTACCATGGTTAAAGGGTAAATCCGATAAATAAGAGTAAAAAAATAATATTATAATAATAATAAATTACCCTAAAACGTGTTCTAAACATATTGGTTGATACATTTTCGACCATGGGAATCTTTGGGTTGATTTTTGGACCCCATGGAGCCACTTTTAGGTGATAGGGACACTTTATATTAATTATGTTAAAGAAAATACAAAAATGACATAAGCTTATATCTTTTAGAAAAACAATTTTTACATAGGGTTATATATGTTATATTTTCAATTATAAATATTCATTAGAAATATAAAAATATTTCCTACATAATGGTATTTTATTTATAATTTTTAGACATTTAGAAATTAAAAATATATATGACACAATAATGATACATTATTTTCCTTATTAATGAAAGAATAAAATAATTGGTATTATAAATGTTAAAATAAAGCTAATTAGAAAGTTTTGATCGCATAAACGAATTTTATTGGTGAAAATGACATGTTAGGTTCTCTTAAATAATGTTTTTTCTAATTAATAAAGTTGTTAAGACTTTATAAAAAATTCATTATTGAGGAGTGTCAAAATTGACATAAATGAGTTTAAAAAAAATATTATATTATTAATTTATATTATATTCCTAAAAATCTGAGCTTCAGCCAAGAGACTTATATAATTATTTTTGTATCATTAATGTACCACTTTTGGGTCTCTTGGATGTATATAGTATGTTTATTAACTATATAATATAAAAATAAAAAGTGGCATTGTAATTGTTAAACTAATTAACTAAGAGTTAAAACTATAAGATAGGGATAATATAGTGACCCAAACCTGTCTAGAAATTACTGGTTGAGTGGTTTTCGACCCATCCCTATATTAACATTTAAATAATCCACTTTTGAGCCATTAGAAATCGAATATGAGTTTATTATAAATTAATATTTTATGTTTTTTCTAAAGAGCTCCTCCTCCCCCTTATAAAAGGACCCAACTTCTATCCAATTTTTCACACCTTCAAAGCCTTTTTGATTGGCCAACTCTCTGCCAAAATACTCTCTCAAATTCCCTCAATTCATCCTATAGGTCTTAGTTTGATCAGAAAGCCAAACTAAGGAGCCCTTTTGATCAAATCAGAAGGAAGAACCAGAAGAAGAGGTAACGTCTTCACCACCCTCATTAAGGTTCCTTTCTTCTTCAACTTCTTATTTACTTGTTATTTCCATTATAAAATAATAATTCTAGTATCTTATATATAATGTGATTTGATTTTAATTATGGAAAAAACAAATTAACTATTCTATCCATCCCTTTAATGACATGTCACCATACGTGCGTACATACGGTCTACCGTCTCCACGTTGTGGTGTAATTGTTATTCAATATATTATTATTTATATGGTTATAATAATGATGTATAATTCATGTAAATAATAAATATTAAAAGATAATGATTATGTATATATGATATACCATCCAATTATGTATTATTTTAATATCAAAAGAATGATATTTTCACTCGTGCGTATATACGGATTACCGTCTCCACGACGCGATGAGTTTCATTTCCAAGTTCACCATTCATCGACGATTATAAAAATATATATTACTAATAAGTATGTAATATATGACATAATAATGATACTGGATATATATATATTTATATATATAATTATTTATGTACTTACATACATCTTATTCACTTACTTCCGTTCAATACTATATGAAAACCGAAACAACGTTTATGCGTACGTACGGACTACCGTCTCCATAAATAGTGTTTTCCATTTCATATATATGTCTATTATATATATTTATATTCTAAATATATATGGTATATTTATCAATTCTTATATTCTAGAAGTATTCAAATCATGATATAAGTGATACAATCAAGAGTAACATGTTAAAACATGTACGATAAAGAAAGCGGTTATTACCAGAAATGTTAATTTAACTTGGAAATTATTATTAAATGGGTAGTATAAAGTCATAAATGAATCATGTATGATATAATAAATATTAATATGGTTCTATTATAATTTAATAACATACTATGACCTTCTTACAGGAGGTTAAACATACCCTCGACTAATGGAAAGTGCAAGGTAAGGGGTTTTCATCTCACTCCTTATTCCCGTGAGATTCATGCCACATTGCCCCTATTACCTTTTTTGTGGTGTATGTACTACCCATATTTGTATTCTTTGTGTAATACACTTTAATTTATATGTATTTACATATTCATTGTATGATACCTCTTTAATGGGTTGTATGTTTCGTAAGTTACCAAATTGGTAAGGGTTAATTCCTCAATCTCATTATTATCCGAGATTGTTTATATGTAAGTATTTACTGGGACATTTTTTATCATCCATGTCCATTTTTCATAAAAATGATTTCAAAATAAAGATTTTAAGTATTTTGAAAGGTACTCTTTATCAGGATCAGAATTTCAAATGTATTAAAGATTTATCTTTCTAAATCTTTTTAATTAATGTCCATGTTTTCAAAATGATTTTAAGGATTTATTTATATGGACATGACTATTTTGAAATGATAATTCTTTTCAAAAGTTTCAAAGTGTTATGGGACACTTTGATTCAATAATCTCTTTTAAATTACTTTCTTCATAAATATGTGACTTTTAAATGATTTTACAAAAAGGATATTTCTCTCAAAAAGTTTTACTCATCATTCTCATCTATGTCAACATCCTTTGATTGATTTAAAGCTCATTTGAAGTTGATTTATTATAAGAAACATCCTTTTATGGTTTTGTGATATGTTTGACTATGGATGTGTTATTTTTATACCATTCATGGTTTATGGAGAAATTACTGACATTTCATATGCTAGTTTTAATATGAATGTTTATGTTATGTTTGAACCTATTCATATGAGGAATGCATTGGACTTAGTAACATACGGGTGGATCCCACTATAGCTCCTCAATGCATTGGTAGGTCTCATGAGACAAACTAGTGTCTTGGCATAAGGCCTTCACAAAATCTGATTTGTAGTCTTGGCACGAGGACTTGGCTATGTGGTTATGATAGTCTGGAATTATGCATTCCATCATTATGAAAGTGGTTATTGATAGTGAATGTGATTATTCGACTATTATAATATCCATGTGAATAAGTAAATGGAATTAATTAATTTTATTTTTTGCATATTATGTTGATGATCAAGTTTAAAAGGATTTTGTTTTAGTTATACATTTCCTTAAATGTTTATTCTTATTTATGAAAGTTTTCGCTGTATTTCTTACCCTTACTGAGCGTTTGAACTCACCCCTTTCTAAGTTATATTATTCCCAGGATTCCAATAAGTGTATTGTGATTGATATATAAGGTTAATCCAAGGGAATAATGGCGTTCATAAATATTATTTATGTTTTTTTGTATGTCTTAAAGAGCAATTGAACATTCATGTATGTAATCTATTTTCCAAGACTGTTAAACTGGTCGGTCCTTCGGGACTTCATTCCTTGTAATCATGCCAATGTATTAAAATAATGCACCGACTCTGGGTAACTGTGTTCGGGGCGTTACATTTACCTTTATATGTTATATATGATTTCTATGATTTTGATAGTAATATATTTATTATATAAAAGGTAATAAATGAGCTTATATTCAAAGGAATTTATTTACTACTTCTTAATGATGAAATGTATTATAATATGATAACGTATTCATGGGTTTACATATTTTCATAAGACTAATATTTTTCCTTATTGTGTATACCTTACTAATATTTTTATGTTCATTGCATGTTTTTAAATGTTTTTCATAGGATTTTAATGGGAATAGAGTAAATTATGGGATCAAGGACAAGTTATGATTATTAAACCTATAACCAAACCATGTTTCATTTATTTTTATTTTTTTTATGAAAAAATGGATAAAGAGTTGAGGTTAATACTTTGTAATATTTAAGTTCCTATGTATGAGTTATGGATAAATTATCTACAGATGTAAACATGAAAATAACCTCAATGTGAAATAATGTATAATTATTGACTAAACTCAATATTATGCAATGTTTAAGATTGAGCCTTATATATGGCATCATAGGGTGTTTAATACAACATTGTAGGTTAGTGTGATATTTAATCATAAGTTACAAGTTATGTATAACCAAAATGGTTAGAATAAAATAAATATTCATAGTTATTTTAGATAAATTGAATGAGTTTGATATATCATTAATACTTATATCACATTGTTTATCATCCTCATAATATAGTATATGATGATATTTTTTATATACTCACACTAACCTTTTTGTTTTTAGTAAATTTTCGGATCAAGAACACACCAAAGTAACAATGGATATGAACTAAAATATATTGGTGTTTTTAATAATCAACCAAATGAAATGGGATCGTCAATGAGAACTCATGTGGTTACTTTAAACCAAATATCAGGTAAACTTATTAACCACTTGAACTGTGGTGATTTTATTGATGGATCATATATGAGTGAAACATATTCCTATGAATGTTCATGTAATAATGATCATAAATGTAATAATATTCATCAACATATGTGTAAATGATGTGAAAATAAACTCCTAGGATAGTGTTATGAAGGGATTGGAAGGTTTTGTAGATATGGTAATGATGTTCATACAACAACAAGCTTCCATAGAAAAAAAGAAATCATTCAGTTGAATTTGGGAAAGGAAATGAAGTTTTTTCAATGTAGTAAATAGATTATTTTTAGTTAGATAGTATGTTCATTATGAAAAAGTATGTCCTACAAAGAATTTTTAGGAATGGTATCAGTAGGACCATACAAATATACATTTAGTAATAACTAATTTCATTCCAATTTAATATGAGGTGACTAAAAATGGCATATGAAAGGTATGGATTATTTCTAGACTTATGTTTTGAAATTATGTAATATTAGGACAAGACTCTTGTTTTTGATTTTAGAAAATAAGTATTAAGGAATATGATGGATGTTTTGGTTAATATAACATGATAAAAGCTGAATGACTAGGAAGTATACATATAAGGGATTTGATGGTAATTTTTTATCTATGAGTGATGAAATGTTTAAAATTATTAATTCTCTTTTGATGATAAGATTACTTTCGTTGGATTTTTTTTGTGTAGCCATGATGTTTGTTCTGTGAAAATGTTATTTGAGTAAGAATTTACTTTTCTTTTGCAAACAAAATTATAAACGTATGAATAACATTTAGCGTTTATATAATCTTTATTTTGAGGTAATTACAGGATATTACATTTTGGGAGGAAAAATTAAAGGTATGAGATAACCTTTGATGTTAAAATATTTTTTTCTAATTTTTGAGTATTTAATCTGATTTTGGGAATGTTATAATAGTTGTAATAATTATATATTTTTAGAAAAATGATAACCTGCAGTAAGGGTGACAACTTGTCAAATAGAACAAGACTGCATGAATCAAACCCACAACTAAAGGGTGACAAGGATTTATCGCTTACAACTAGCCAACGCGAAGTCCCTTCATAGTATGAATTCGTCTTTCATTTAGTTAAATGAGTTAATGGTATAATAATACGTTGATTTTGGAAACCAATTATTTATAAAATGGATATTCGTTGTGTTGGAAATTTATTTGGGGATTAAGTGATAAATGTTATTTTGGAATATGTTAAATATTTTGGGAACCTTAATTGAATAAGGAAAATTGAATACTATGAGATTTTATTTTAGGAGTAAGGGTTGAATTATATTTTTGGAAGAATGTATGCTTTTATTTTTGGAATTATAGGGAATTAGGTTATTTATGGAAATTATTAAAATATCTTCGGTAATATTTGATTAGGTTTATTAATTTTTGGAAAGATACATTAAGAGTGGTTGATCTTATTTGGATTTAAATGTTGGAATAAATCTTGGAATATTGTTTATTAAATCCTTGTTATTTTTTGGAATTATTCTTAGTTTGCAATTTTTTGGGGAATTTTAAGGATTTTTATTTTTTGAATGGACTATGTTAAAATTTTGGTTTTATTATTGAATTTGGGATATTAAAAGTAGTTTTACATCATCATATGATTTATTATTTTTGGTTAATTGTTTTATCTTATCATAATAATATTTGTTTTATAATGTTTCAATATATGAGAAGTTTATTATTAATATTTTGTGGATTATTTGATTATATTTAAGTTGATTCATCTTGAATAATCATCTTTTATTGAAAAAGTTAAGTTTGTGGTAGAAAATGGTTAAAGGATAAAACTACACTTAAAAATCATGTTTTCCCCTTATTTTCTTATCCATGTATGTAATTTAATTCCAAAACTCTAATAAAAGTATCTTAAAACAAAAAGGCTTTATATTTACTTTTCCTACTATGAAATCAAAAACTCTATATGCCACAATAAATTTATGATTTTTTATTGTTACTTTCTTCTAATTTTTTTTATTATTCCGATGAGAACCTGATAGTTATATTTATCTTCCATAACATTTTTTCCCTTTATCGAACCACAGTATGTGTTATCTTAGGTACCCTTCATAATTTCCTTTCTTTCTTTTAAGGTGGAAGTTTTATTAATCATTTTTCTGATGGGGGGTTGCATTGAAGGTATTTTAAAAATTAATACCTTAGTAACTGACCCTAAATTCCAATTGAAATTTTGGAATTTATTAAATGGGGGAGGATATAGAATATCGAGTTTTTAAGAAGAGACAATAGGTTCCAAAGAATATATGACATGCCACATCGAACTTAAGAAAAAAACTAATTATTTTTATTTAAATGATATCATTATAACATAACATTTATTATGGTGTGAATGATTAATATTAAATTAATTATGAAAATATGATTTACATATGTTTATATAATGATTCATGGGTTACCAAATTAATTAGGAAATTAAATAAAATCCAATTGAATATAAAAGATGTGTTTTTATGAAATACTATAAAAATGAG
Source organism: Viscum album (assembly GCA_963277665.1). Classification (NCBI taxonomy): domain Eukaryota; kingdom Viridiplantae; phylum Streptophyta; class Magnoliopsida; order Santalales; family Viscaceae; genus Viscum; species Viscum album. The sequence continues at coordinate 444,034,310 of OY728157.1, read as the reverse complement.
AATAATTGTTTTTATAAAATAATAAAATAACACTTCTTGTATTATAATAATGAAATATATATTAAATATAATGTGTAAAATTTATCTTATTTAATTTTTAGACCAAATATAAGAACAAATTTAATTTCACACATTAAAAAAGTATTTTTTTCAAAGAGGCATTTTAAATGTCTTTTGATGGAGAACCCATATTAAATCTAGTTTCGACACATTAATAAAATTTATTTTAAAAATTAAACTTCTTATTTATAATTAGGACAACAATTTTTAGTTTTATAATGTATTTTTATTATTCTGATAAAATTGATATTTCAATGAATAATGAAAAATACGGCATTTAAATTCAAAATTGTTATTTCATCTAATTTATTTATATTGTCAGGTTATATTTTTAATTGGTTTTAAAGTATAATTCGATTTATTTTTTATAATTTAATAATAGAATTTATTTTAAGTAATTTCATATTGAAATTAGATATACACTCATGTCAATATTTTTATGGTTTGTACTTTAATAAAACCCATTTTCTCATTTTGGCAACGAGGATTAATTATAAATTAATTACAACAACTTATGTTTTCTAAATTATTAAAAATAGATTAAATATTTTTAATCAATGAGTAAAGATTATTTAAATGGGTTCCTTTAATTTTTTTGATTTTATAAATAATAACTTTGGTATTTTTTAATTACCACAGTTAAATGTAAATCAGTTAAACTATGGTAATAAATAGTACGATAAGGATAATGAAATTACCATAACACATACCAAAAACCAATTGGATGACTAAAAGTTTACATGTAACACCTAAGGATCATAATGTAATCATTTAATGGACTTTTTTCCATGAAAGTTGTTTAAATATTGTTAAAACAAAAGAAAGTGACAACATGTCACCCTTTTATTAATTATAATTATAATAATTTTATTATAGGGATAAATATGATATAAATTTTTATAATAAATATTATATAAAAATAAAATGAAATTATATACATCATTTAATTTATTAATATTTTTTCAAATATCAAATAATTATTGTAAATACTAACAAAAATGTGATACAGTAATTATTTTATTAATAAAAATATCAAATAAATGATATAAAAATTATTAAAATAAATTTAATTAGAATTAATTAGGTTAATACATGAATTTTATTGGTTCCTATGATGTATTACAAGTCTATTAATTTTTTTTTTATTTATAAATAAATATTAATTTTATTTAAATTCAGTGAATAGACAAGTTGTAAAATTGACACTATTGATAATTTTTAAATAAATAGTTTATTAAATTTCATAAAAATAAAAAAAAAATATTTTAAAATTAAAAAGTTAAAATGATAAGGTCTAAAATTTTATAAATTATCCATTAATGGTAAATTTACCCAAGATAACTCAAATTTATAGCAACTAAATATTGGAAATGTTGTTACCACGATTAAAAGTAAAATAGATTAATTAAGGTTAAACCAAAAAGATCAATATTAAAATAAAATAATTACATGTCTAAACATTGTTTTATAAGATTATTTCGATAAAACCTCATATTTTCTCTTTCATATCTCAATTGGGAGTCATTTCTATTTAAAAAATAATTTATTTTAATTGAATATTTTAAGAGTTTCTAAGGGTGTCCTCTACACTCCTATAAAAATTTACAACTCTTCTCTACTACTCACACTTAAATCACCATTTGGTTCAAAAAATCTCTACCCAAACCCCTTAATATAATCCCTCCACAAATTCCTGAGGCCTTGTTTCATCATAATATCTTCTTATTGATTTTAAGGTATTCTTTAATGGTGATCAACTGAAGAAGATGTATTGTTTTATTTAAGAATTTACATTTTATTTCTTCTTACATTTCCTATAAATCTATTACATGATTTTTGAAATTATAATTTCAGTACCCTCAATATAATGAGATTATATTTTGTTAATATCATCACCAAAATCCATCTCCAATTTCATTAAATGAGAAACTAAAATTTTGTTCGTGTGTACGATGGACTACCACCTTGTGAACTGGTATAGTTCATTTTTCATTACCGTCTATAAAAAGTGGACATAACGATGGAATTAATATTTCTATATTATGTTAATTACATATTTATCATTATTAAATAATAATATATCATTTATTTTCCAACTTTTCGTGGACATAAAAATGATAACATCGTTCGTGTGTGCGTGTGAACTATCAACTCCACAAAGTGATGTGAATCATTTTTATTACCCATATCACTTGTATGATATATATAAGTATATTTAAATTATTATTCGGATGTTAATAGTTTTAATATAATTCTATAATGATAAAATTATATTTACCATATTTTAATAAATATCAATGAAAAATGGAAACATTACTCATGTGTACATATGACCATTTGTCTCCAATATTATAACACTTTTAATTTTTTTAAATACCTAATGATTATATTTTAAAGTATAATTTATGTATAAATATTATAATAATTTCATAAATATTATTATGTAGATGAAAGACTTATGACTATATTGACAAGTGACGTCAAACCATGTTCATTTTCGACTCATGTACCAAATATCAACAACAATGTCTGACATGAACTAAAAAAATTAACTAATTATTATAACATCTTAATTAATGATATAAAAGGAATAATAAAAATTACAAGTTTATGAAGAAAGTAGAAATTAACCTATGTTTATTATTCAGAAATAAAATAGAACTTATGTGATGAATCGAACTCAAGGTAAGGGACTTTGTCTCAATCTCATTTAATTGTGACATTTCATCACAATATGAACCATTATTATTTTATAAGGTGCATATTAAAATATTATGAAATTTTATATACATATTTTTAATATAATAATTTTATTTAATATTCTGTTAATATTAAGATTTAAATTTTTTAATTTGTATGGGACACCATAAACATTTAATGATTTAATTATCAAATATGTTCATCATAATATAAATTTAAATATTTATTTATAACATAGAGAGATTATAAATGATATTTTATGTCAATTTTTTAATTTATTCCATTTTTTTCAAAATGAAACTTTTTATATTATGTGTTTTACATTCTTCAAAAAATGGAAAAAAAACATTAATGTATTTTTAATGTATTAAGTGATAATGACTTCTCTACTACCATAATTGTTATTTTATTTTTGGATTCCTCTATAAGCCTTAATACTATTTAATTGGTAATGAAATCACTTGTTCCCTTTTTGGGTGTTTTGGTATTGAATATGGTTTTCAAAATGGATTGACTATTTCAATGTCTTAAAATGATTTCTTTTGACTAAAATGTAATTTTATAAGTGAAAGGTGGATAATTGTAATCATTTATGTGTTTTTATTATTTAATCGTACATGGGAATTTGACAGGTGGTTATGTGATAAACAAATTAAGGGTTGTTCTATGGTAAACTACGATGGTTAGATATGTTATAACATATACTGCATTGGTAATGGAAGTCAGATATGTAGCTCTTCCATTTGTAATAATGATATGTATGGAATTTGAATGTATGGTTATTCCATTTATGTATGATTGTGTACTAAGTTAACTTTATATGTTATATATTCTTTCTAGTGGTTTTATGATAATATCCAGATTAAAGAAAAGGTAATCCATGATCATATATTCAAAGTAATGTATTTACTACTTCTTAAGGTTAAAATAATTTAATTTATGATAATGTATTCATGGGTTTATTTGTTTTTATAATACTAACAGGTTCCCATATTATGTATCTCTTAATGATATTTTAATGATCATCCTTTGTTTGGAATTATTTTCATATGATTTAAAGGTGAATATAGTCAAGGATGGTATAAAGGAAAATATATGATGATTAAACATGAATCAAAACCATGTTTCTTTTTAAAAGAGTTTATTTTATGAAAAAAATGGACAGTTAGTAGAAAAATCTAATTTTTAATATTTATGTTGTTATCTTTGAGTTATGACCTAATTCTCTAAATATCTATGCTTGTAATTATCATCTATGTGAAATAAAGTAAAATTATTGACTTTACTAAATATTATGTAATTTTTATGTTTGGGGACTTATACCTTCTCACTTTAATCAATGATCTACCCCAGACACTCCTCATAATATGTGTTTTTTCTCTATATAAACAACCTCATAATCAATAACATTGTTCTATTTTGTATATACCTCCTAATTTATGACACATGGAACCTGTCATTAATATTTATATAGAAATAAGTTAGGTTTAGATGATAGGTCACTACCCCAATCTCCTCATGGATCTCAAAGGGTCTAACAAAATGTGTTTCCAGCTTTCCCTATTTACCCATACTTTTGGGCCATAACTGAGGATTCATTATTAAGAAAATATGATCACCCATAGTGAAAACTAAATGTCCTATCATATAGTTTACATATTTTATTATATCAGTTATGAGTTTTTATCATCCATCTCACAATCAGACGGACTCTCTTGGAAGCCTCGTGAACCAAACTAGGTCATAGAACAGCTTCCTCATCCACCACATTCCAATGGATCGGTGAGTGACGTGGTCTCCAATAATGAGCCTCATAAGGTTCCATCTGAATCGAATCATGTTAACTATTATTGTATGAAACAAAATCAAAGCTAAGTGATCATCCCATGCTCCACTAGTATCTAGAATATTAGCTCAAAACATATCCTACAAAATGTGTATAGTCCACTCATAATGTCCATCTGTCGGAGGATGGTATGTCATTATCAATCTCAGCTGAGTCCCTATAGATTTTTTATAGTTCCTAGAAAATAATTACACACAATGTGAATAACTATATAAAACAATTCTCAAAGGGACTCCATGAAGCCGCATGATATCATGGACATATATTTTTTCCAACTCCACCATTGAGTGAGTTTCTTAGATTGGTAAGAAGTTAGTAGATGTTGTTAACCAATTGAAAATCACTCAGACTACTTCACGAATCCCTGGGGTCCTATGTAATCCCATCAAAAAATTCAATCATGAGTTCTTTCCCCTTATTCATAATAATCAAGGCTGGTTTCATAAACCATCCTGGATGTTGGTGCTTGGCCTTCACCCTCTAATATGTAAGGCATTGGAAGACAAAACCCAAAGATTTATAATGGATTTTGGTGCATTAATGCTTTTGTGATAGCACCTAAGGTTTAAAAAAGTGTAATTCCCAAGAGTTCACCCATCCTAGTATACTCTCACCCAAGCACACTTAAGTGTAGAGTTCTAATGACATCTCAAAAATCGAACATCTGCATATAATCAACCCTAGTGCCTCTGCATGATATTCAGGTCCCTCTGTGTGAAGATATAGAGAATAATCTTTTAGTCCATGTAAAAAATAAATATCTTACCAAATATATAGTGTCATTAACACTTCATATCGTGAACCACCACTTCAAGATCCATGTCATGTGTTGGTTACATCTTCTCATGGGGTATTAGCTGATAGGTCCCATAAGATGCAACCTACTCTATTTTCATTGACACTGCACTTGAATCAATGCCTAATGTATCATAGTACAATTCATAACCAATCGAAGTATCATGGTGTTCTAGTAATGGACCTATTTTCACCCTTCTATTCAGCTCAAAGAATTATTTTTTACACTAGTCTATCCACTGAAACGTCAATCCCTTCATGTTCAGTACTTTCATGGGTGATGAATTTTGAGAGAAGTCTTAGAAAAACCTTTGGTAATATCCTTCCTACCCAGGAAGTCTCTTAATCTCAACGATATTTGGGTACATGTCTAAGACGTGACTTCTTCACCCTTCTCTAGGATTACTGATATACTGGTATCTAACACCCCATGTCCAATAAATTTCATATCATGATCCCAAGAGTCACACTTCAACATCATAATGTAAATCCTATGTGTTCAAGGCATACATAATAATATCTTTAGTTGCATATAATATTTCTATAGCTTTGGTGAGTATATGAGGATATCTTTGATGAAGACTAGGATGAAAGAGTCCAAGTATGAATGAAATATCTCCCTCATAACGGCCATTCACACTGATGGTTTGTCAATAATTATGATCAGCATCACCAACTACTCATATAGTCCATATCTTCTCTGAAATGGTGTCTTCCAAATTTCCTCCTACCTAACCCAAAATTTTTTGTATCCCAATTAAAGATCAATTTTTTAGAACCATCGATCTCTCGGTAGTTGATTGAAATGATCATTGATCCTAGAAATAGATACATGATCTCCACCATCACCTATTTTATCTTATTATAATCAACATATTTCCAAATACTATAGTCCACTGTCTAATATAACCACTGGTGAATCCCATAGTGGAGTATATGGCCTTATGTTATTTCTTCCTCTCTAAGTCATCCAACTAATCCTTGATCTCCCTATTATCGGTTGTCTCTATACGATATAGGGTATCAAAATTGTTCCACTCCAAATATGATCCAAATATTATCGTAATATTTCAATCATTTAGAGTTTCTACTTGGTCGGAGGTTTCCAAAAAATATTTCATCTCATTATTCAGCATCCTGATATCCTTTGATACTCTGGAATGATAATGAATGATGGAGTTTAAAATCATTGAAAACTATACCATAATTATGAACACCTATGCCTTGGAAAGAACTAATAAAAACTTTTTATTAATCAAACCCTTCTTTCTAAACCACAGGGAACGTGTTGGAGAATGATCAATTTCATTCTCCTATGCATCTTCTGGTAATTCAGACACATACACCCTTGTGGAATCATTCTAACATGTTTCCAAATAGCCCCATTAGACTTTTTAGAGGTGAAATATTATGTAACATGAAGGAACCAATTTCATGATGAAACAAATTCATTATAATAAATCCTAATTAGTCAATGGGATCACATAAGGTTTCATCTAACCATCCTAGATAATCAAACAAGATATTTCATAGGAGTTTACCCTAAGCCCAAGGTACACCCCTCTGATCACAAACCCTTGATTTCATACATTAACATTAATCATAATCATCATATAAATGTACTAACAAAATAGCATGATATATTCAACTAGTTAATATCAATAATGATATATCACACATTATGTCAACATAGATATATCACATAGAACAAACTACCTCTAATAGATAGAACAAATCAAGGAATCTAATTAATGAAATACAATGCAACACAACAACATGTAAGTTTATGAAATGTGAACCTATTTTTTTTAGTTATAATGCATGAAAATACGAGAAATATCATAAATCACATATAACATTATGTGTATCTAATAAGGTGAATCAATAGAAAAAAAGAACATAAATTCCCCACTTTATGGAGACTCGAAGGTCCAATAACTAGTGTTGGCTAGGAAGTGACATAGTTTCTCTACCTGAGTCCCAATTTCTTATCTCTTGGTTATCCTGTCCCAAACCAATACAAGAGAAGAAAATAGTTATTTAGGCCTTATCCTCTGATTCCATTTTGTTACATCCCGACCTAAACTACCAGATCTAAGTCGGAATGCAATATGACCACATGTGTGCCTCCCCATACACAATAGGTTTCTGAATAGCATTGAGGGTTCAATTCCCTCAGTGGAGAGACTATACTTTCAATTTATTTTTCAAGGATCAATAATCAATAATGAGAAATATAATAAAAAATCAGAGTAAACATGATGAATAGTAAAGTTCACAAACATGTAATACAAATAAAGGATCTCTTAGAAGTGTCAAGCATGTCCAAAAGAAATAATGAAGATAATGTAAATTAATATATATCAGATCTCCCTAATTCCATCCGGGTCTATAACTATCTACACACTCTTCTTCTTAGCTGTCCACCACAGGGACCTTTCCTTTCACCAGATTCCTCACACAACCTACAAGCCCAATAAAATATCCAAGTAGGTTGTGATTACTAGACTTAGTAAGAAACCACCAATTAATCCTTAACCTAGTTTTTTCTTGTATAATACTATATTACATAACAATAATAAAATTTTGAAAATCATTATAACACACAATCCTAAATTGAGTGGTCGTGTGTGAACTAGGCTACCAGAAACCCTCAGTTGTACTCGCTTCGGCTCCATGTCGTAAAATTTACTTTATGTCGACAAGTATCTACGCTTAAACATAAGTATATTAGAGATTCACTCATAATCCACAAGACATCAAGTGAAAAAAACCTACACGGAATACACAAGACATTGGGTAATACTCCAAATCCACAAGGCATAGAGTTTTGGAAACATACCTTGAATCCACAAGGCATCAAGTGTTGATCATATACTCAATATCCACAAGTCATTAAGTAGATATTAGGTTATAAGGTTATCAACCTATGTCGACATCTTTTTCATACATCATGTGCGCATCCCATAAGGAGTAATCATACCCTGATGGACACCTATCAGGTATACACATACCAATCCTCCAAATGAAAACAAGACAAGTCATAGTATGATAACCACCATAGTACACATCATGAAAAACATAGAATCATCATTCAAATGAACATTTGAAAGAAACATCATCATCGAATCAAGATATCACATCAATCATGGAAGAAAAATATACTATAATATGGTCTACGCACACACACATGTGATCACAAGTAAAGAATGATGTCATGTAAGTCAAACACATAAAATTAATATGTAAACATGTGTAATTAAGTGCCCAAAACATAAGGAACTTCCTACCTCAAATTCATCAGCAGTAGCATCTAGGATAAACCACTAAATTTGGATCGATACACCTCCTCATCACCATATTATCATAATAATTTACTCATACAAGCTCAGTGTTCACCACAAGTTCTTGGAACCAAAACCAATTATTTTACTTCAAAAATAAATAAAATATCACATGTGATGACATATTCTCTATCCTGGATAATTTCTCACAAAATATCCCCTTATAATCAAATTTTGATAATTCTTCATAGTTTATCATTCTATATTTAAATTTCAATAATTTCTCATAAATTATCCTTTTATAATTATATTTTGATAATTTCTCTTAAATTATTCTTTTTATAATTATCTTTTAATTAGTTCTTAAAAATTATCCTTTTATAATTATATTTTGATAATTTCTCTTAAATTATTCATTTTTATTTACCTTTGAATGAATTCTCATAAATTATCCTTTTTGATTATATTTTTATAATCTAGAAATTATCATTTGATTATTCTAATAATTATCCTATTTTAATCCATCAACTGTCATTTGGTAATTTTAATAATTATCATTTGATTACATATCAATTATCATTGGATAATTTCAAGTAATATTCCATTGATAGGTTTTATAATAATATTTTGATAATTATTAATTAGAAATTATCATTTCTAAATTATATTATTGTTATCTACTTTGAAAAATTATAATGGGATAATTTGGTGTAATTATCTAGTAATAATTTTTTGATAATTTATTTCGATAAAACATGTCATTTCTCTTTGATAATTCAATTTAATTGTAGAATAAAAATTTCATAAATGGTATCCTGAAAAATTGATGAAATTATCCTTGTTAATTTATATTAAATGATAAATTTAAAATGAAAAAAAATAATTTTATAAATATCATGTTTCTTTACAAACAAAAAAATGGTGTAGGTTGTTCTGGTATATATGAAACCAATGACACTAAAAAAGTGTAAAACTGATCAATAAAATAGAAGATATTGAATTTGATAGATTTAAAGAATAATAAAATTAATTAATTAATTAATGAAATAATTTTAAAAATATAAGAAGAACTCATCATCAACCTACGTCGTGCACTTGGGGGGATGCATAACCCATGAACCTGATTTGGGAGGAAGATGAATCTCTCAACCAAGGTTTTATAATCACTCACAAGGTAGTCTAGAGTTTCTCAAACTCAAAACAAATAACCAAAATAATGATCTAAATGAATCTTCATTTTAGAAAACCAAAAATAAAATCAACTTTGGGTAAAACCATAACCCCTATTTAATATAAAATTTTTCCCTAATATTAAAGATAGAGGAATTAGTTTTTCTTTCATTAATTCATTACTATTTTAATCAGGTCAAACAAATTGTGTATTTAGATACTTCTATCAAAGTTATTTAATCCATAGAGGATATCCACCATTGAAGGATAAGGGGTTTAAAAATTAATTTCATTAACTAATTGATTAAAATTAATTATTTAGAATAAAATAAATAAATAATAACAAAAGTCCTATGAGTATACAATTTATACACTTCCTAGGGTAAAAACCTCATTTATGGCCTAATGGTAGTCTCAAATTTCTCATACAATAGACTGTTTGGGAGTATTAATTATTTAGTTTTAAAAAATGGATAAAAAATTAACTAAATATAAAAAAAGGTTATTTTTACAACTGAGAAATCAAAACATTTGACACTTACAAATTTTATACCCCATCTACGGTAAGAACCACATCTCAGACCTATTGGTGGTCTCATATTTCCTATACGATGAAAACTTTTGGAGTTATTTAATAAATTTTAATAAATTATCCACACATTATATAATATATTTAATATTTTAATTCAATAATCATCAATGTTGTATAGGCCTCATAACCACCCACTAACTCATTTTTATAACTCCAAAAATATTCCAATGTATATTACAATGTGTTAAATGGTTTTTTACCTATGAATTACATTTAACATAATTATGTAATTTTTCACTGATAAATCAATTTTTTCATTTATAACATTTATAATTTATCAAAAAGAGGCAATTTATTCTCATTATAAAAATAAGGATATTAAAATGGTATTTTTTATTTATATTATCCTTTATACTCATTATGATCATGTATTTAATAATGCGCGATTATTCAATAGAATGTGGTCAAGGAGAATGTGTCTAAATAAACACAATAAATTTTATTCGAAAAATGAAAAAAAAAGTAATAATAAATAGTATTCCACTAATATAAGAATTGATATGTTCTAAAACTCAATTTCCACTAATTTTTCATTGGGTTTATTAGTAAGGAATTCATTGTTTGACCATCTACTACTGAATTGATTGATGTTCTTGAGCTTCATAGGCATTAATAATCATCTACACATCTTTTATTCTTAATTTTTTGGTATATCATTATTGTATCTTTTAATTCTTTTTTGGGATTTTAGAGTCGATTTATTCTTTACAAATCCAAATTATGTCTTCCAAGTATATTTCACATATTCATAATGATGGTTATATTGTGACTCCCAAACAAAATTCAGGTGGTTGTGACTCCTATAAAAAGTCGAGTGTGTTGTGAATCCTATAAAATCCAATAATATTTTACTACATGGTGATAAAAAGGTGTGTATATAATTGGGTTATATTACTAGGTTATAATTAGGTTATAAATCACTTATAAAATTGAGTCTCTTTGTGAATGCCTCTCTTCTCATCGAGTAGTGAATATTGCATTGTCTATTATGAACATAGTGATCTGAACTACTATAAAAATATCATGTTTTCATTGTTTTATTTTCTACTACACTATTTTTACTATTTATCACTCTGATAATTATATTTTGATTTATTTTTTAATGTTTACAATCCACCCCCACATCTATTCCATCTTTCCATCTCACCAGGACCTAATAATTTATAAATGTTCTCCCCCTACATATTAGAGTATTAGACCCTTACCTATTAATACACTTGTTTATTTTGACCCTTATGTATCATAAATTGTACATATGGATTAGAAAATACATTAACTAAGGAAAGAAATATAATAATTATTAAAATAAATAGGTAATATTAAATCATGAAATTAGGTTTTCCAACTTATAATACTGATGTTCTTTGTTCCCCATTTCACCATCACATGATCTAGTCTCTTCAGAGGTGGGTTTTCATTCATTATTAAAATGGTTTGAGTTCTGTTTGTTCTGGGTGGTATATAAGAAAAATTATTTCACTACTCCTTGACTCTTTATAAATTATATGTGAAACTTAATAGAATTATTCCAGATATGGTTGTTTTTCCCCTATATGAGGGTTTTTTACATTCTTTTATTTATTCCTATTGAGCTCAAATTAGATGTTTCTTTTTAGTGATAAGGTTCATAAGAGAATAAGGTAAGTGTTCCTTAAGTTCTACACGTGTTTTATCTTATTTTGAATGTTTATATAATATAGAAATGTAATTAATTACTATTTTCTTGACATAGAACATCATAAATTGTTTTATGTTGGTTTTAATTTGAAAATTCAAGTATTCTGTCAATGAGTGTTCTGTTGACAATTATAAAGCCTAAACATTTTTTTTAAAAAGTGTAGAGTTACTTAAACTAAGGAAATTTATAATATTAGAGTCAAACATATGAATTTATAAAATGAATTTAAGACCCATTATTCTAGACATTGATACATTTGGATAATTCATATGGTATAATTTGGAAAAGAATGTGTATATAATTTTGTCATCCCTAATGGAGTGTGGGTAGGGACATTGAATGGTTTAGTGGACCTCTTCAAAAGTTACTACAAAATGAAACTAGAAAATCTGAATTGATTTCCAGGTTAATAAATAAAGAAAATTAAGTGACTGAGATTATTATTTATGAATTGGATAGTGGGTGTCGATACGGGTACCATTTAACATAATATTGATATGAATGTAGTGGAGTTGGGAGACGCCCCATTCCTTAATTGTATTCTGGTGAATATATTATATCATGAATTGGTTTCATCCCCCTGGTATTGATATGACTACAGTGGGAAAGAGAGGGGGTGATTACCCAATGGAGTTGATGTGGATGAGGTTGTTATAAGGTGGGTAACTGTTCCCCTAGGGGATTCAAATGGTGTGGTTATAATGAGGGGCACCATTTACCCTGGGAGATAATGATGTGTATGATATGGGGAGGGGTACCACAACCCCCCAAGTGGTGATAGTGATGAGATGCTTATAGGTTGGGGAACCATTTCTCTATGGTTATTATTCCTCAATTCTATTAATATTCAACACTAACCAAAATAAATTTTCTCAAAATCATGTGACACTATAGAATGAATGGATCAATGGTGTTTTATTTATTTTTTATTTTAGTTTTTCATTATGGTACTTCATCATACACCTTATTTAGACTATATATTTTCTTAGGTACACTTTGTTTAGTCTAAAAATGAGTTTTGATCACACCCAAATTGGGTTCCATAGAAACCTAAGTAGACGTCATGGTTGCAGAGTAGGATAATAAATAAGATGATATGATTTATGGTTAATTTCGTTGGATTGGATGAATCATGAGAGATAGGACCAGGAAATGAATTAGAACTTGTTTTTTAGTATTTCTCCGTATTTTTTATTTTAATTTATTCAATAATCCCAAAGTGGATCTCAATTATTTCAAAGTCACTTTTATGAAGTGTACAATATTCATATTTTTATATCATGGTTTCCTTTTTTTACCCTGTGGACATTACCTATGATATAGTTTTATTATAGATTCAATTTTAATAGTATTTATTATTTTTCGTTTATTGTTACATATGGTCACTTGATTCAGTGTTGTAGTTTCCCCATAATATTACCATAAAAACAATGATGGTTGGTATCCTTTTGTGCATGAAGTTAAATTCCTGTGGTATTCGGCATCCCATTCTAGTCATGGTGAAGTTTAAGCAATCATAGAATATTACAACATGGTTCCACTCACTAGCCCATTGTCTATTAAAGGTGGGATGAAGGTGAAAAATTTTGATTATCGAATCATATGAGTTGTTCCTATGTGTATGATCATGTAAGAGTGGTATCAATGTTGGCTTGTCTTATAGATTGAATTTAAAATTATATGCCTAGTGAGGATTGGTTTGGGAATTTAAGGTAGTAATATTATGGGGTATTGAGTTTCATTTTAGGACTAGAAACCAAATTTTTGTGTGGTGATTGATGTATCTATTCATTATGAATTTTATAACCTACTTTTCAACTTAGTACATTGAGGCACTAATTTCAAAGTATAAATAAATTCCACAAGAATTATATAGAAGTGGATCAATATTTTCTTTATCCTTATTGAATTAAATTTTTAGATATGATTTAATTATTTTTGTATATCATGTTAAATTCCAAGATTCCACCACACAAAAAACAAGATGGTGTCATAAGGTAGGGTTGTTAAATTCCCTTACCACTGATCAAGCCCCTTATTTTCAACCAACTATGTGACAAGGATTTTATCTGTGGGACAAATTGTCAATTAATGCAACCAGGTTTATGGGGAGTAATGTATCCACCTATTATACATTGAGAATACCCACTTCCAGTAGTATAAAAGTAAATTCTTTCAACTACTAATTATTTTATTATTCATGTGGTATAGGATGAGGATATGTGTATGTTGAGTGTTCTACATTAGTTCTAGTGATCAAGACCACCCATGTTTTGAGGTGATCCAGACCAACAAGAAAACAAATATTAGACTAAGATTGTGGTTAGAGTATTATTTATTAACTGGATTCCTATAAAATAGATGGTAGCTATAAACTCTATCCTTCTCCGTGGAGTGATGAGTTTCTAGTGGACTTTGATAATCCAAACCCACAATTACGATAATCTTCCATGGATAGAGTTTTAGAGCCTTTTCCAAGAGGATTAATACTTGGCGAACATGAGGTCTATACATATAAATGATCATTTAGATATATAGTAGAATATCATGTATATTTTTAGTATTATTTGAGAATTACTATTCTAATGAAGTAATTCCCCAACAAGATATATGATATATTATACTAAAAATGGAAAGTTTGGATATATCCTCCACAAAGACATCTTAGATAGTGTTTTTCCACTCTGTGTCTAATTATATGTTGTGTTTTTGGAAAAAACCTTAGTAACTGATAAATTATTCGATGAGGGGTAGCAGGTATTGAGTTCCAGTGATAGTAATCTTGGAGTAGAGTTATTAAATGTGTCCAAGTAACAAAAACTATATCTTACTCGACATAGGATGCATTTTCATGTGAATTCATAGATCCAAGTATCAAACACTAGAAATTCCCATAAAGGATCCAGTCATCTAGGGAATAAGATTTTCTATACAAGTAATGGATTGTTCATATGAAATATGAATGTCTGAATCGCCATATAGAAGAGGGTTGTGTTCATGTATATGCACCCCAACATATATGGAAATAGTGTGATCAAGTAACTTCTAAAGGCATAAAATATAGTCCACATGGAGTATTAATTAAAAGATTATATGGTCGTACACTTGGATGGGGAACTAAAGTAGGATTTCCCATCAATTTTATTAAATCATTTCCACCCTTAGATGTTCCACGCTAGGCATAGAAAGATGGAGGGAAGGGATGAAAAAAATATAGGAAATGGATGTTTATGAGTAGCCAGTGTTAGACTTGATCTAAGGTATGATATGGGCCTACTAAATTTTATCACCCATACACATAGATTCTAGTGTTATTCATTTCCTTTTTAAGATTCCTAGTTTGAGAGCTAGAGATTTATGTAAAGCCCCTAGCCTGACCAATATGGCTAAAATATCAAAACAGAATTCATCATGTTCTCACCCACATATACTAACAATATGAGTTTTTACTTTTTTAGAGTGGTTTAATTAGGATCTCATTTTTTTATTCTCTATGACATCAACATTGTTAGGGACTTTATAACCTTAGTTCAGTTCTAGGTTAAATGATTCTTATAGAGAGTCATGTGATTCTAGTAAATGGATTTAGATTTTTCTTCTTGGGTAAGGGAGCTCTTTATTTGAGATGAAAAAGGTCTTTGTATGAGAGGTTATATATGGTCAACCATCAAATGTTAGTTTTGGAATAATGTTGCAAAAAATTATTGAAAAATCATCATCAAATAGTTATGGAGGAGTACATATATTTTTTTCTGAGGATTTATTATGTTTCCACCATCATCGTCAGGGTAACTTCTATATCTGTCTATATACTATGAATAATTTGACATATTAATTGAGTATTTTACGGACCTGTGTAATTTTATGGAGATAAATTAGTAGTTAGGGTATTTTATGGATAAAGGATTCATCAAAATTACGGTTCCCCCCTTGGTAGTTCTGGTGTTATTATCTACAAAAGAAAATAAAAGCATCTTCCTTGTCATTAACTATCAGTACCTAAATAATGTAATATTTGAGAATAAGTACCCATTATCAAGGATAGAAAACCTTTTCATCCAGATGAAGGTAGTGAAGATGTTCTCAAACATTGGTCTTAGGAATTTTATCATTATCTTCATGTTTACAAGGACGATATTTTAATGATATATTTTTAGTTTCGTTAATTTCATTAAATGTTTTTTTAATTATCTTTAGTATGGTAAATTCCCCATCTATGTTTGTGGTCCTTATGAATCAAATCATTCAACATTTCCAAGAACAATTACATTTTTTATTCATCAATTAAATCCTAGTCTATTCATAATCTATGGAAGATCTTTTGTATCACTTAAGGAGTTTCATTTACTTAATGTTGGAGTACAGGTAGTATGGTATTATATTGAAGTGCAAATTTTTTATCTTTGAGGTTCATGTCATGGAGTATGTCATCTAGGAGGAAGGATTAGTGGTATACCTAGTGATTCTCAATGAAATGTTATATTTTGAGTCTTTTAAGAGTATGTTCGATTTGGAAATCCTTCTTTCTTAGGTAGGGTACAACCATAGATTCATGGAATAATTATTCATGATTTTGGCTCATGTGACTTCCCTTACCCTAAATGGGTATTGCTTTGTTACATGAAATTATAGAGTGATTTTTAAAATAAAGTTGATAGGTTTGTGAGTTCTCATGATTTGAGGATTCCATAGGAGGTTGTCAATTATGTGGTATTATATGATACGTCAAGGTATGATATTTTTTATGTTCATTTGAAGAAGATGGAGATGATTTATTATAGGTCTAGATAATTGAGGCTCTATAAGTATAACTATATTTCCCTTTATTTAGAGTTAGTAGTGGTAGTATTTTCCTCAAAATCATTGGGGAACATCCTTATTAGTGACAATCTCATCATCTATAAAGACCACAAGAGTCTTTAGTATATTATTTCTCATTTTCATCTTAACATGAGGTAGAGGCATCAGTTGTAGTTACTATAGGACCATGGAATCATAATATTGTTACTCCATGAAATAGAAATTTTGTGTATTATTACCTTATCTATTATGTCCTTTTATGATTCTTTTAGAGATATGTTTCATAATTTAGAGCCATTTTTTATTTTCATCGTGGATGAGGTGTAAGTGGATTATATTCGAATAGTGGTGGTGGATTTGTATCTTTTTTAGTGCATGAGGTTGACCCAATTTGGATTGATTGATTAATAAATTTTTTATGAACATATATCCTTGGTTGATTCACCAAATGGATATTATAAAGGATGATAGAACCTCATAATATTTTGGGAATAAAAAAGGTATCAGTCACACTATATAAAGAGGTAAATATGGAGTTATATACATCACCCATGGTGTTATATCTAGTAGGAAGAAGAAGTACGAAGACCTTCAACATCAGTTGTTTCAAATAGGTATAAAATAGATTGTTTTGAGTATATATCATGATTCCTTGACTATCAATAGGTGTAGGGGAGAACTACGTCCCAGTATGTTTGAATTATCTAGTTGTGGTTATAGAGTATAAGTGAGATATAATATCGATGGATTTCATGATAAGGTTACCAAAATTATTGATAATCCATGATACTTTTGGGTGTCCATTGACTAACTATACAATTTGGATCACTTACATTCAAATTGAAAGTGGTTGTTTTTATAGATATTATGATTATTGTATATATAGGAGGTCATTTAGATATATGGGATACCCTGAATAATAATTTTTGATTGAGATAATCGACATAACACATGAATATAGAGGGGTTTATAAGAGGTATTTAGGACTCATTTTTTGTTGAGTATAATGTCCCACCATCAAAATGATGGCCAAAAAAAGAAACCTATTCTTTTTATTTACTATACAATGTGGGATTTCATGCCACATTTTTTATGGAGCTGGGAGGATCAATTTCATTTAGTATGTTTCACATAAAAATATAGTTACCATCTTGAATGAAAACTTATTTAGGCACATAATGGGAGACCCTTCGGGTCACCCATATGATAGAAAATGGATGGAGAGTGACCAATAATGGGTATATAGATAGTGAGGTTGATGGAAGAATAAATATAGGTGATCAAAGATAAAATAAATACAATTAAAAACTATTATAATTCCTATAAAAATCAATAGTATATTACTTTGGAGTTTGAAGAGGGAGATCAAGTGTTCCTAATGGTCTCTCAATAATGTGGTTTATAGTTATTTTATTGGGGAGGAAAGCTAACCTAAAGTTCATCAGTCCATTATATATCATTCATTGGGTTGGTGAGGTTACTCACCACAAATTTCCCTTTAAGTTGAACTGGGTTCAAAACTTCATCCATGTATCATAGATGAGAAGCTATGTTCATGATCTATCAAATATTATTTTCTAGGGTGATCTAGTCTTTGAGGATAGTTCATCCTTCCTATATTACCTAGAATCTATTGAGGGTTAGTAGAATTTAACTCTTTTTGGATGATTTATTCCACTATTATTTTTTTTGGAAGCAAGGGATCCTCCATGAGAGCTACTAGAAATGTAGTAGTCACAATCACACTCTACACCCTCACCTTTTTGAGTAGATAACACCTTTCATAATGAATATACTTCAAGGTGGGGAGGATGTAGTGACATTTGGATTTACTATTTGTATCCTTAGAATATTTTCGATGATATTTTATTGGTGGTTCTCTGAGTTTTTTGCATTAGATAATCATTGTACACCACAATAGTAATATATTAAATATAAAATATGTTTTTTAGTGCATGCACAAGTGACTATAAAAAATGTTATTTTCCACTGATTAAAGCCTCGTATGAGAAATATATGTTCATAGTAACATTTATAATAGTATTTTTTCCTTTGTTTTGTATAATTTTGATTTTCACCAGGTACCTTAGGATTTGACTATCATGGGTGGAATTGATTAATTAAATTAAATTAAATTAATTAGTTGATAGATTTATTTTTATAAAATATTATATATAAATCCTCAGTTCAATATTCATTAATATTTTACCTCTAGGGTTAGTAAATATAAACCCTAGATTTCTAGAGAGGGTGGGGAAGATATTGTTTGGGAAAATCAAGACCTATAGGACAAATAGACCAATTTATAATAGAATCACCAACATGACTCAAAGAGAATGTAAAACTCATAAATGGTTAATCTAACCAAGATATTGAGATTTTTTTTTTATTTTTTCTCTATTATTTATGACTTTGAGAATCAAACTATATTCTTTGTAAATTTTTTCAACCTATATGGCCATTTACTTTATCTATATTTTTTTATTAGGTGATTCATGATTTGAAACTACTTCCCTTCCTCTCTTCATAGTTGGTTTATTTGTGGATGATGAATATTGAGTTGATCTTCACACTAGACACTATCTAAATACTTATCATTGAATATTCATTATTTATTTTATATTCTTTGTGCTTTTTTATTATCAATCATTAAGGCCAATGGTTCAATGAATCAGGCCCATATTGAAGACTGATGGAAATCTGGCTCTTGATATTAATAGAATTGTGTAATGTGGTTAATATTAATGCATAAAAATAAATTATATGTGATTATGGGTTTTATAAAGGAATAAAAACATGAAATCTTTAGTGTAGTGATTTAAGGAGGTTTCAAGGTTCCAAGAATCCCATATTCAGAGTTTTTTTCAACAAAGAAAGGAAATAAATCAACTATTGGTTCCATGAAAGTGGTTGAATTTTATTTTAACATTGTTTCATGTTCTTTAGGGGGATTGAATAGTGAAAAATAGGTTACTCTGTGTGGTCTATATATTTTGGGATTGAATATGTGATCACACAATGTGTTATCTAGATATATATGATGTATGTCATCCATAAAGAATTTAATAGGGTTTTAATGGCGTTAAGGATCCCAATTCATGTGACCTTGGTATATATTTCATGTTCCCATAAACTGATTGTTATGGTTTTTCTATTGAGTACATGCACATGTGAACATTTTCCACATAGTACATGTGGTTTAGGACCACATTTTATGTACACTTTTCTATTAAAAACTCAACTTCCGTGGAAGTGCATGTTGTGTGAGATGGATGATTAAATGCACCATTTATCCCTTGGGAACCGCCTTCTATATCAACCATCAGTGACATGGGTTGTGGTGGTATACACCATATAGGGTGTAAGTATCATATATGGTTCACCCTATCAAACATGATATATTGGTAGACAATATGTTCCATGTGTTGATGAAATACATGACTAAATTCCTACTAAGGTGATACACATCATGTACCACTACAGTGAATTCAATGTACTTTTCCAGCCTTTTTTATTTTTATATATCTCTACTCCAGACTCAAATTCGGGTATCATAACAATCCATACTATGTATTTTTTTCATGTAATGGATGATGGTTAACCTCTCATCTGCATTAGTGTTGAGATGTGAGGTGATAACTATAGTTTAGTCTTCTAATCTCTATGTGGTTGATGATGGGGATTTAGTACAGAGATTAGAGATTTCAAAATGTAGTAACACCCCAGTATAAATTTTTATAATAGGTAATGGGTTCCCCGACATTACATATAGGGTTAGATAATACCCCCACATACTAAGGTTGTGGGTCCTCAATCTATATTGTTTGGTACTCTATCATATACAAACTCAAATGGGGAATTATTCCTCAACTAGTATTGGTTATTCCTTCAGTTAATATTTATCCTTCAATGAGGTTTTAGTATCACAGTAGATTAAGAGAGGTGACATGGGTTTCTGAGTATCGTAATTAAGATTTTTTGGGGACACATGTTGACTTTCCTATTTATTGCTTGTGAAGAGTAGTAGTCTCTAATATTTCTGGGGTTCTCTAATTTAAAAAAACATCTTGGTTTTTACGAGTTTCATCCCACCCTTTATCATTACTTTTTTTAGGTGACTAGTCCCCATATTATTTATTTTTTATTATATACTATTGGGAATGTATATAACCACCACTATATGTATTTATTCACCAACATGTGTTAAATATTATGTAAAAAACAAATAGTTCAGTTGGGACTTTGGTCGACTTGATTTTTTTAGAGTCTAATGGTACCCCGAATTGATAATAGTGAAGAACATTCCTTATTAGAGATGGTTTTTTGTCATAATATCTCTATATCATATATTTAGAATATTTTTCCATTTTATTTTTTGAGTTTATATCTTTCTATAGTTTCATTATGGTTTATTCTTTGGTTACTCTTATGTGGAATTTATAATTTTTCACATGCATTATATATTGGAGTTAGAACTATTTTTCTATAATAAATTTTTATATCATTTATATGGGTGTTAATTAGGTATAGGTTATCAAGGATAAGTTCTCCCGTTATGTGTCATATTCCTCCTCATTTTCAGTCCCTTTCCCCTCATCTATCGGAATCGATCTTAGGGTAATATAGTCATATTACTACCAACATGGATGGGTATCGGTGATTCTATTCGTGTAATCACATATGACATATCTATTAAAATTTTGATTATAAGGCCCCGGACTTAAACCTTACTTAATATTGAATTAAATGAATAATTCACATTGAGGATATTTTCAGGTTTAGAGTTTTAGAGAATTAGATCATAAATCATGAATTACATTCCACATTTAAACAAAGTGGTTACATAAAAGATAGTATTCATTTTTTCCCATCAATGGAAACATATTTAAAATAAAACATGGATTCTTTATTGACACTTCCTTGACACTATCATCGTATCATGCACCTTTCCCTTGACCTGTGAAAAACATTTCAAAAACTTGGGATGAGCATAAAAAGCTCAGTAAGGGATATAAAAGTATGAAAAGAAAACATTAGTCCATGTATGAAATCATACTTTACTCAAAAAACATAAGAATTTTAACATACCTCATCAAATCATGAATAAATCATAGAAATCATAAGGCATAAAGGTAACTTTAGGCATTTATAACATTCTTACGTAGGGAGTAACCCTCTTGGTTACGTTTCGAATACCCATCACAGTATATTCCCTAAATCTCTTCGGAGAAACCTTAACGTTTAACTCTTTCGCGTTACCCAATGTATTGGAGAGCCATATCGGGCTCACCCGCCCTTAGTTTATCACGGAACCACCCATCTTCATAAACAATGCCCAAGAACCATAACATAATCACCTCACATAACTTAAGCATAAATGATAGATAACATTCCCACATTGCAATAACAATATAATCTTTTAAGATATTTAAATAATGAATCCATCCTAAAAACCATTTTCAAACCCATTTAAAACATTTAATAAAGAGATTTTTGAATCAAAGTGTCTGATACCACATTGATGATTTTAACATTTTAAACCATTAATATCCATATAAATAAATCCTTATAACCATTTTGAAAACATGGATATTAATGAGAAATATTTATAATAATAAATCATTAAAGCATTTAAAATGATATTTTAGTTAAAGGGATTTTAACAAAATGAGAGACACTTGTATACAATAATTGAGGAATAACATTTAATCAGAACATTATAATATCATGAGAATAAATGGATTCATGATATAATATTCGAAAGGGCAATATATATACCATATAAGAGTTAATTGGTGCATAACAACAATGAAGACTCAATGTAAAATGATATGAAATCCCTTATCAAGAAGGTATCCTTAAATTAATGATAAATCAGTCTCAAAATTATGTGTGACAAATATATATACACCCAATATAAGTGGATATTAAGTGTATAAAAATCAAAGGTCATTCACACATATTCAAAGGATGACATATTCAATAACTACATGTTGAATCCAAAGAAATCTAAATTGGGTTAAAAAGTTCCCTTGGTAAAATTTGACAGCCTAACGGCGTCACTTTAAAATTCATAAATTTAGTTGATGAGAGAGAAAATGGTATCTCATCACTTGGACATAAAATTTAAAACCATAAGGATATATAATAACATATCTCAACATTACAATATGTAAATTAAAAGTCCCAACAAAAGAAGTCTTTTAAAAAGAGGAGGGTGAAAATTTCCCTTACCGACTTGGGTATCTTTCAAAATATACACCCCATGAAAGAAGGACAATACAACATTGATGTAAATAATAATAAACGAAAGTATATTACACAATGGGTAGAATAATGGGAAGTACATATACCACTCAATGGAAATTGTGGAAGATGTAGCATAAATCTCACGGAAATAAAAGTGAGATGAAAAATCCCTTACGAAAACTCGGTAGCCTAACAGCGCCACTTAAAACTTCCAAAAATGGATTGATGAGATCAAATAGGGTCTCTCACCATATTAAAATAAAATATAAATCAAGGGTAATTTAAAATATCAACCCCCAACATAACAAATAGGAGCTTAAAAGAAGTTACATAAAGGAGAGTACTTAAAAATAAAGAGAGAGGTTGGATCTCTTACGAAAATTTGGCAGCCTAACGGCGCCAATCAAAACTTCCAAAATTGATTGATGAGAGAAAATAGGGTCTATCATAATATGAACATAAAAATTACAATAAAAGTAATATAAAATAACATCCCAATAATAATAAATATTAGTTTAAAATTAATTACATAAAAGAGTGTACATTAAAAGAAAGAGAGGGGTAGGTTCCCTTACCTCATGTCCGACATGACTCGATCGTTATTTAATCTCCTGAATAATAAAATTTTTTCAATTTATAATTTCTTAAGTACATACTTTAAATATTATTATTCAGTTCATATCAAATATTATAATGTTATAATAATTGGTTAATAAAGTGAGTTCATATCAAACGTTTTTGTCGATGTTCGGTACATAAGTAAAAATTGAACTTGTTGGAAGAGAATTTTCCATGTAGTTATAGGTACATCATATCCAGAATAGTATTGATGTTTTAAATATCATATATATCCCGTATATATTAATTTTATACTATTCCATTGAATTTTGAGATAAAAAAATAAAATCATCGTTCATGGAGACGGTAGGTCGTACGTACGCTTGAACGCTACTTTCATTTTTTGTCATATTAATGGAATTAAAATAAAATGAGATATATATATATTAATATTCCAGAATGATATCCATAATTTAGATGTAATATATTACATATATATCCATTATATATATGTACTTATAATAGTACATAACATTTGGAGATAAGAAATGAAATGTACCGTTCATGGAGACGGTAAGTCGTACGTACTCATGAATGCTACTTTCATTTATTTATTTTTGTATTCAATGAAATGAAATAATAATGATATAAAGGTATATTATAATTCCAGTAGTATATCATATGTAATACCATTAATTACATCCTTTATATGTCTCACATATGGTATTAACGAATCAAATCACTTTGAGGAGGCGGTAGTTCGTACTTCCTAAAATGAAGATATCGCATTTACCTATAATGGAAACCATAAAGGTATGCCATAAATGAAAAATACAGAAGATTAAGAAAAACATAAACATATTATATATCATATATAAATATAGTGACATCTTAATAGACACCTTTGAAGGTGTTAAAACAATATTGAACAATCATCGTTTTGTGAGGCAGTAATTCGTCATCCACAGAAACAGTATGTTCTTTAACCATTATACGGAGGTGTGTGAAAGTGTAGCTAGAATAATTCTTATAAAAACATCCTAGTATATTTAATATACTTGTTTTGTTATAAAAAAAAGTAATAAAAAGAGTTCATAGGTTTGGAGAAGCAAAATAAAACAACAGAAACCAAGGGAGGACATTACCTTTAAATCAGGTAACTCTCTTTGATTTGAACTCAAAGGCTTCCTTGAAAAGGATTATGCCCAAAGTGAGGCTTCAATGATGAATATAGGGATGTTTAGAGAGAAATGGGCAGGTTTTTTCTGAGCCAAAGGCTTTAGAGGTGTGGGTAAGGTGGTAGAGGTGGGGGAATTTTATAAGAGGAGAGGAGGGGCACTCTTGGAAAGTTATAAAAGGTTACTTTATTATAAAATGATTTTTTGATTTCAAAGGTCCCAAAATTATATATTTTGAGGATAAGGTAATAATAGTTCGAAATAAACCCATACAATAGGTTTTTGACATGTGTAGGTCGTATATTTTACATTATATTTTCATTTTATTTAAATCATTAAATAATGAGGTAATCACTGCATCATCATGGTGTCATAAATAAATTAATTTATTTAATGTCTAAAAATTATAAAAAAAATATCATGATGTAGGAAATCGTTTTAGATTTCTAATTAATATTTATAGTAAAAAATATGACTTGTATAACACCATTTAAAAATTGTTTTAGTAAAAAAACTCATGTTTGTGACATTTTTATTTTAACTATAAAAAAAAATTTATTTATGTCATTTTCCAACCAAAGTGGCTCCATGGGGTCCCCAAGTTGACCAATGGTTTTTCTTGGTCGGAAATGACACATCTAATGAGGTTAGGACATGTGTCTAGGTCATTTCATATTATTAAAATATTATTTTTACCTTAAATTACACTAATTACCTTTAATCGTGATTAATAAAACATAAAAGTTACTATTCACCAAAAATTATTTTAATCTCATTGAACCACATTTTACTTCTTAATGACAACCATTTATGTCGGATTTTTGAAAATCAAATCACAGAAGTGGCAAAGTTTCATTTAAACGAAAAATCAGTTTCTTTAACTACCACTTAGTGGTTTCACTATTCATCTAAAATTGAAGTTTTTCACAAAAATACCAAAAACTTCACCATAAGATATATTTGATATTCCGAATTAAAAAATGATTCCTATTTTACAAAATTCAAAACATATAAGTTGAATTAATTAATTTAATAATTAATTCCCGCTGTCAAAACAAATAACGTGTTTTTAAGAAACAATATCTATTAAAAGATTGACACTAGTTTAAGTCCAATTTCAAAGTGAAATTAATTCCAATGACCACTATTGGACTAAATGGTAAAATATATTCTAATTTCACTTTAAAAACAATTCAAAAGATAATCTAATCATATAAATAAATTATATTAAAAAGTGGGTTTGAATTAAAATACAACAATTTCCACTATTCATTAAAAAAATGAACATTATCGAAAAAATACCCAAAATTTACACAAAGAAAATTTTGATGTCCCGATTATAAAGAAGAATTTTATTTTATCATATATAACACATAAATTTTTTAAAAATTGGATTTAAAATAGGTTCGCCATCAAAAGGCGGTTAATCGACCTTTTAAAGAATATTAGAATGTTTACACTTAAAATTGGATTCATTCGCATTTTTAATCCTCTAACATTTATTTTAAAAATTATAAATATTTGAAAAAAATATATAATCATTTTGTAGTTAGTTTTTTTCATTCCCTCCATTACAATGGTTAGGCGTTAACTACCATTTAAAATAATATTATTTTATTATTAGAGTGCAACTTAAGATTCCCAAGAAACTCGTTGTTGCGTATTGGGTATGCCATCTAGCATAGCATCCACTTTAAGGTAATATTAATATTTTATTCACAAATATTGATAAATTTGAGAATTTCATATTCTTTATTTACCTGGGTTGTTACATTGATACATTATGAAAAAAATTATTATAATTTCTATTACATCTTAAAAAGTTATATGATGATGTTTTTTGATATAATGTTGGGTGTAATTACATTATTGATCATTCATGTGTTGCAATTTTGTGGAACACCAACCCGATAAATTTTTTTTATAAGGGTTGGGTGTACTATCGACCATGTCATTTTTTTTTGTGTTAGTTGGGTGTACTACCAAATATATCATTCTTGTTTTTTTAGTTTGATATAAATCCAACCATGTTTATTGATGTTGTTTATGTTGGGTGTAAGGAAAATCGTGGATGTTTTTTTGATATGGGATAGGTTTTCTACCAACCATGTTCATATTTTTCATGTAGTTTGGGTGTAATGAAATCCTTATATATTATTTTGATATGTGGTTGGGTGTAATGCAAGCATTAGTTGTTCTTGTCATGTAGGTTGGATGGGATTTCAACCTTGTCTATTATTTTGGTGTGTGTTTGGGTGGAATTCAAACCTTGGTTGTTCTTTTCATATAGATTGGATGTAATACAAACCTTGTTCTTTTTTATGATATATGGTTTGGTGTAATTCCAACCATTGATATTATTATAATTTATGTTAGTTTAAATGAAAACCGTGGTTATTCTGGTGATGTAGGTTGGGTGTAATTCAAACCATAATACCTATTATGACATTAGTTTGTTGTAATGTCCACTACATCAGTTAGGAAATGGGAGTTGGGTGTCATGAAAATCCAAGTATTTTGTGTCATCATAGTTAGTATTATTTCCAACCATTACTCATGGAAGATTCTGGTGGGGTGTAATGGTATCCCTGATATCATTGATTCATGAGTTTTTTATAATTGCAACCCATCTAATTTATGGTATCTATGTATGGTGTATTTCAAAAATATATGAATAGCTTATTGATATGGTTTTATAATAAAAAAATTGAAAACCATTAGTATATTTACGAGACATGTTCATACTGGACGCTGGCATTACCGAATACTATTATTGTCAATCCTCATTGGATCATCCAAAACTCGAGGATGAAGTGAGTATTTATTTATACTGAAGGTATTACCATATTATATCATGCATTCTCTTTTTAATTCTTTATTTTTTTTAGGGATACCATTATTTGTGTCATTTTGAGTGTTAAATACATCTTTCATGGGAATCTGGAAAACTTTGAAGATTTTATGGTCATGTATGTTTTCAATGTAAAGGGTAATATATCTTGATGGATAAGAAAGGTGTATGGTTATAGGTGAAGATAGAGTTGATTGGGGACTCTAAACTATTATTTCCATTATTTGTTCCTCAGGAATTCATTTTTTATAACATTCCTATATGATGATCTTGGTTACTGATGTATGAATAATTTGATATTATAGTTTTTATATATAACATCATGTGATATATATATATATATATTGTTGGATATGAACTATATTTTCTATATTATGTCATTTATTGGGGTGATGATTTATTTATTTTTCATCCACTGTTATTTTTCTTTATTTAGTCTAGAAATTATAGTCTCACCATTATCCTTATATTCCCTCACCACTAATCAATATCATCAATCATATGGGGATATGTAATTATGGTCATGTGATGACCCAGTATTGTAATTTTCATGTTAATAGATTCAATTATTTTATATGATTCGTCTTTTTGTTCCAAGAATTTTGGGTATAAAAAGTGACTATTGTGGATTATCCAATAAAATAGAGTTAGTTTACAGTGATGGGGAATAATAAATATGTGTAAATTTGCGTCAATAATCTGGTGGAATCCTTACACCTAGAAGTGTTACGCTGTATCACCTATGATTATGTTTTTACCAGTAAAAGAGTCAATCTAAAAGAAAATACCAGTACATGAATATCTATGGGGTATGATGATTATTAATTTGGATTTATATTTTTGGGCAATAAGGAATGAAAGGTTATTAGAAGTTAAAATTTCTTCTTAAATAAAGGGATCTTACATAAGGATGAGAATATGGTAGAAGATGTGGTTGAGAGAAAATAATGAATGGAGTATAAACAATTAAAATTGAATGTATGTTCAAAAATATGAGTTATGCCATGGGGTACTAATTATAGAGAGGTATGAAAACATTAAAATGTTATGGAATATGGTCAGATTATAGATGTTCCTTAAAGGATGGTTGTAAAGGAATGTTCAAAAAATATTTTTCAAATGAGGATTTTTTTTAAAAGAGTCTTGTGATCCATAGGATTAATTGAAGAAGTGTATTGTAATAAAATGTCATGTTCATTGGTTTAAATTAGACATAAAATAATTTCATTCTAATGGATTTAGGAGAACTAAAAATTACTACAAAATTTGGAATTTTTGGGTGACTCAAAATAATCCTTTTCATTAATAAAGAATAGAATTGATTCTGTGAATGTTAACAAAACATGGGAGTGGATATATTTACCATTGTAAATAACCACATTATAAAAGAATCTATTAATCAAAGAAGTAATTATATGGTTGTAAATGAAAAAAATAAATGTTTGTTGTGCAAGGATTTTAATAAAATGAAGATATTTATATTAGTGAAATATTTTCTCTAGTGGTGAATCACATAATAATAGATAATTTCATCAGAATGGTTTCTTTAAAAGGGATAAATCATGAGAATGTAAATGTGGATACACCATTCATTCATGGGGATTTATTAGAAAAATTATAATGCATATTCTTGGTTTAAAATAAACCACAAATAAGTTTTAAATGTGTATAGAAAAAAACGTATATTTATTCACTATAACAGAAACTCAGACATTCAAACATGATATTTTATACATTAAATAATGTTAATGTTTCCATTTAGTGAAATTTTGATCATTTTTTGTCTATTAATATTGATTAATGTGATGTATTTCATCATACTTTTTTAAATGTGGATGATATGTTCTTGGTAGTTTTCAAGATTGAATGAATAATAGAGTTGAAGTAAGAGTTTAAAAAAAGGATTAAGATGAATAATTTTATATTGGAATTATATATTTAAGGTATGAGGATATATAGATATTATAAGATAGGAACTATGATTATATCTCTGTTTAATTACATTTGAATGGTTTTGAAAAGGATTGGAATTTCAGGGTCAAATCCTATTTCAATCCCATTGGTAGTCCCCTTCATGATGTTTAAATTATAGTGAACAATGTGTTAAATTACATTAAAAGGATTATATATTAATTAGTTGTTATAATAATTTTGTATAGTATTGTCTATATTAGGTATTTCATCGATTTATTTTAGTGGGAGTTGTTAATATGTTCATGTTGTCTCTAGGGAAGGCACACTTAGAAGTTGTGAAGTAGTTACTCTAGTATATCAATGGAAGAATGGAATTATCTCCATTTATTATCATAGATGATCTGGTGAAGAGATATATTGATATAAATGTTGAAGAAGATACACACCATTATAAATGTATTATAGGATATCTTTTCACTTATAGAGGAATGAAACGTTTCTATATGTCCCGACTATATATTTTATTTTTATTTTCAACCACATAAGGGGTTATATAGATGAAATGTAGGTTGGGTAGTATATGATATAACCAAAGGTTTTGTTGGAGTAAATCATAAGGAATTAGAATAATGTATTTTCTATCATATTTAGAGTACAATACATATCAAAAAAACTAATGTTCCATTAAAGGGAAAAAATTTCGTCTATAGTATAACTTAATTTGGAGTCTTCTATAAGATAGAGTAAAAAAATTATTGATGGTGAGTGGTATTGAGATTGTAGAAGATAAATTGATAATGGTGATGTTCAAAGAATTTATGGGGTGGTTCTGTGCCTCATTGTAATTTAGATTACCAAAAGGTGATCTAAATTTCACTATGATAATGAAAGGTGTATTGGGATATATGTTCAAAACATATCAGAATAAAATCCCTAAAATAGTCTTTAAATATAAAAAATTTAATCAATAACCCCATTTAACAATATTGTCTTTGTTATTGGAGTATCAATAGGACATCTAGAACACTGGTGGAGAAATCATTATG
The DNA here is from genome assembly GCA_963277665.1 of Viscum album. Classification (NCBI taxonomy): domain Eukaryota; kingdom Viridiplantae; phylum Streptophyta; class Magnoliopsida; order Santalales; family Viscaceae; genus Viscum; species Viscum album. Next base: position 444,003,589 of record OY728157.1, on the reverse strand, counting down.
GTTAAATATAATAATCAGAATATCGAAATTAGAGAGTTTTTTGGTTGTTGAAGTAAATCGTATCAATGGATAGATGTGGTTTTTTAAATTGATTTTTAAGATCAATTGAATCAAATATAAATTCAGTGAAACTAATTAAAGTCATTACTTGTCATTAAATTTTTTTGGAATACATGATGCATATAATATATGGGTATTGTTAAAATGATCCAATGCTTATCAAAATATATGGTTCCCATTAGGTTGTTAATTGCATGTAATTAGTTATTTGAGTAATAAATCATGATATAACTTATTTCTTGAGAGATTCAATCCCCATTATCTTCTTGTGGATTGAAGGGTTCCTCCATAGATATAGGGTATTTATATGTATTTAATTCGTTGTGTGTGGTTATTGTGTGTGTGTGTGATCATCTAGAATTTAATAATCATTCATCATTTACTTTTTAGAGTTTATTCTAGTTTGGTTAATATAGTGAATGGTATCAGTATTATATAAACCATTATTTACTTCCTAAAAATATTCAATCATTATTATGCATTTGATGTCCATGTAGTTTATCAATGATATGGGAAAATGATTTGAATCTGAACATCTAGTTATCTTTATACGTTACAATAATAGATGACAAGTCTCCTCATGACCGTACTTCTTAGAGTGGGGTTATAATCCTAAAATAATATGGAAGTCTTGATATTATATTGTTCATGTTGACCAATATTTTTTTAATTAAAATAAATTTATGGAGAACTATTATAAACAATGAATTTTTTTTGGTTTGGTGGATCTTCCCTTATTATATTTATAGTGTTTCCCTTATGGTTTTAGACATATCTTTAAATATCATTGTGAGGCTATTAAATGTGACTTGGATTGTAATAATGGAATTTAATGGAATGGTATAGGTATGTTATTCATAACTGACTCTTCATATTATGTTATTATACTTTTTCATCATATTAATTTAATTTTTTTCATTTCATATTATAATGTTTTGTTATTCCAAAGAATTCATTAATTTTGTAACATGTTATCTAAGCATATTTTCCCATGTCTATGAAGTATTTCTAGTATTATTCCATAATTGATATCAATTTCCACCATATTGATATATGTATAAATACTATTATTCATTAAATTTCTTATTTATCTAGCTCTATTCTTATTTTTTGAGTTCTTATATGTGTTTTTTGGTATTCATATGCATCATCATAGATTTAATGACTTTTTTCCATTAGATTTTGGAAAATTTTATTGAATCATTTATGATACATCTTTTAATTAGTGGAATGTTTTGTTTAAAACACCTACCCCAAATATTATACAACTCATTACCTACCTTAATATTTATTATATAAATATGATTCCTAGTAACATAATTCTTGGTGTCTTAGATAACAAGAACATACTATATAGGAGATAATATATCAAAAATATTTAAAATATATTCTAGATTGTACAAAAAAATCATAACCTGTGAATCTTAAAAAATATGCTTTATTTATTTGTAAATTAACATGAAAATAAAGGGATCATTTAAATATCAGAGTAATCATTATAATAAATATAAATTCATTATTTTGAATTCTACCTAAAAATTAGGTTGTCAGTTAAATATCCTATAAATAGTAATAATAAGTATGGTATTATATCGGGTTTGATAAATACATGTTTCAAAACATGGAAGAATCATAATTCTAGTAAAATAAATTATTCATATGTAATGAAAGATAATTGTAACATCATAAAAATGTGTCAAAAATATATTTATGATAAGTAGGTATGTAAAATTCATGGTATCAAAATGGATCCCATGATAAGGCTACCTTCTAATGCCATTGGTATCATAATCATGTCATTTAAATATAATCTATAGTAATCAAAAATTTCCAAATTCATTTAAATTATATATAATTGGAAAACCCATTTGATAATATGTATATTATTCGTTAAATTACATGAAAACCCATACATAACATATTTAGTTTACAATGCATAACTATAAAACATGCATATATGGAAATGATCATGGTTAACAAACAAGTAAGGGTTGTAGTTATTGATATAGTAAATCACCCATAAAATAATGATATTGAATTTCATGAAGAATACCTTAATATCAAAATTAAAAAATATATAGTATTCATGTTACTGATTATATTTGAAATCTAGCCTCTCAGCCATGTTTTTAAAGTTCTATATAAATTGATCTTAAATGTACCAACAAAATATATCACTATATTAGTATAAGACAAGGATAGGATCTTATCATTGATTTATTGTAGATTAAATATGGCATGAGACCCTATTATATTAATCCATATATGATAAGTGCACCCCATCCCCCACAAAAAACCTGAAATTACTTTCTCAAACAGCATGCCCTTAATGTCCCTCCATGTAGGGAAATAATTATTTTGATGGATAAGTTTTTTGAGTAAGAATTAAAAATAATAAAATCTAAAAGATAATACATGGGAAATAAAATACAAATGGAAACTTACAATATTGATATATGATCATACTTGAATAATAAATGGAATATGGTAGAGTTTTATATATAATGGAAGTATTTCTATATAATAACAACTTATGTGATGGTATCATGAGAAATATTGGGAAACCACTCATGGATAATACATCATAGGAATGAGAATATTAAGGACATATAAATCTAACACAATTTAAATTGTAAGTGATAAATATATTATAAAAAACATTTACAATAAAAAGGGAAATTGTTATAAATAAGAACATTTACCTTACAGAATATTATTAGCTTTAATGGGCCATAAAAACTAAAAAAAATTTCATAATAAAGTAGAGATGTATTATAGATACTCCATAAAAGAAATATAAGAATAAAAATTTAAATTTTTGTGAGTATAAGTGGGAAGAGTGTTTGGTTATGTATTAAGTTGGTGAGTTGAGTTTCATTGAAAAAGAATTTGCTTATTGATCCTTATATAAAGTGATCCACAACATCTCATAATGATTCACTACCACCCATAAAACTAAATTATAATTTTTATTGTTAAAGTTAGTTAAATATTACTTCAAAAATGGATATTTATTAGGATTTCATATTTATGATATCATATTTACCATATTTTACAGAATTTTACAATTTATTACATTTTACAAAAAACAAAACAATTTACCCATTTCATAATTTGAAAAAATTTATTACACATATATAATAAATTTTATAAAATTAATCATGTGATTAAGAGAAAAAAATACTATAAAAAATAATAATATATAAAACAATAATATAACATCTGTATAAATTTCACATTATCATAAAAATAAATACTAAAACCCCCATTAATTCAAGATAAAACCCCCTTATTACATTGATGTGGTTTTATAAGGATAAGGTGTATAATTGTAGTGATTTTGGGGGGTGGTATATCTAACATTAATCTCATATAAATTTACTCAATCTTGAACTTCTCCTATATTCAATTTCACTCAAAACATAAATATTAATATTTGAATTTAGAATGATGTATGGTAAACTCTAGTGATGATAAATTCTTTTCATGATCCATTAAATATAATTCATATGAGATATTTATACCTGTAAAATTAAATATTTCTCTCTTCAATAGAAATTATCAAATCCTATTATCCTTATTTATATAAAATTATTCTAGCAACAACATAAAGATAAAAATATTTTCAATGGTCATAATTTTTAAAATTCATAATTACCAACAACTATATAATGATTATTTTGATTCATAATAATTAATTCTCTTAAATAACACTTTTTATTATGAAATATATTTCTAACATAATGTTTATTTTGTGGATTATATAATTTTTCATAATTATAGAATCTCTAAAAGTATTATTAAAGGTATATTTTATTTTTATGTAAAAGGAATTTGTGGATTCTCACAACACACACCAATAATATAGACCAAATAAAAATGGTCTAACATGAAGAACATGACTAAATATAAACCCTGTCATGGTTTTATTTCACTAAATATATCACTAGACTAGATATCTGACAATATCAACCACCATTTGGAGTAGAATAGAGTGATTTTTATATGTGAATCTGATCGATGAGTGTTTAAATTTATGATCAAATTATAAATATTTTCCGATTTTTTATCAACCTAATATTTTAAATGTAGATCTTCATCTTCAATAGAGTATACAACATGAATCACTGAGCACAGACAACCCCAAAATTTTTATTATTTAAATAAGACAATCCTAAACTAGCCATTAAATTGATTGGTATGAATATTAATAACCAAATTATTAATTATTTATATATGAAGTACATGATCATTAAAAATGAATTGATTAATTCCTAAAAACAAGGTACTCAATTTTAAGAAATGTTATTTTTCTCTTCAAAAATATTTATTCTTCGAAAGATATTTTTACTGAGAAAATATTATAATTAAATTATATAATGTTTAAAAATTTCATTTAAAAAATAATAATATCCTTATTTTAAAAGATTATTAAATTTATCTTATGGTAAAATATTAATATTTTTTAAAAATAAATATTTATTTTCCATTGAATAGTGAAAAATAAAGTCCATTATTGAAAACTGTATTTTTGTTTCAACCATTTGCAATGTTCTATTTAATTTCAAAATAGTTACCAGGAAAAAATAGTTATATAATATTCTTAATAATCCTATTATGATCATCAGAATTAATTTCCTGTTTAAATTTAGTATAAAATAATTTTTATTCTTAAAAATTGTATTTTTCTAAAAAGATATTTTTATTAACATTTTATCAGATTAATTTTTCATTAAATTATGTAACATCTATGTTTTGGATTTTGAAAATATATATTTTATAGTTGTAGTTAATGGGTCCAAATAAATTTAATATTTACCTTTTAATTTGAGAAAATATAAATAATAACCTTAGTTGTTTTAATTACCATGGTAAATGGTTAATAGGTTTATTTAGTTTAAAAATAAAATGGTAAGGACAAGAAACTAACCCTAAATCTAGACTAAATTGTATTATATGATTAAATTTCATACATAAGAATCAAATATTTTGATATATTTAATTTTATTTCAATTTGGATAATACTTGGACCTTTATAGTATTAGATTTCTAGAAAAGTCAATCATATCACACTCAAGATTTTTAATAGCTATAGTATTTTCATTTTTTAATAATACAATGGGTATGTTCTAATATAAATATTATTATTTAATATTAAATTGTTTTTTAAACATTAATATTTATTTCTAATTTTTAGTTGATTAATAATTAACTTAAATTCTTACAAAACACTCATGCGGTAATTATTTAATTAATGGAATAAAAAAAATAATTGATATTAAAAATAATACGAGTAATATTTTTTGAGATATTTAAGTTGATAAAATAATTCAATATATGACCATGAAAAATTTAGGATATAATAATTTTTTTTCTAATTTTAATTTTGGTCTTTCTATTTTTTAAGGTTAAAGTAAGGAATAGTGCCAAAATTTATAATAATGATATTTTAATGGGAATAATGTTTCATTAAACTAGTGAAAATTAATTAAAATCTTAAATAAGAACAAAGGTAATAATATATGGTATTAAATTTCATCCCCTATTAATTTATAGTTCATTTTGAATCATTTGGTTCAATAATAGTCTTTTTATTTTTCAATATTATGAGAAAATCCCAATGGTCCCCTCACCTCAATTACATAAGGCCAACTCATCCCTCACTTCTTCACACTAAATTGAGACTTCTACCTTAACAAATTACATATTATTACTCCTAAAAACATCCTTAATTATGTTCTATATTTCATGGCTACTTCATTAAACCAAACTAAGTCACACAAGAAAGTATCAAAAAAACGTATCCAGAATAAAAGGTAATTGTCATACCCAAATTCTTTCAATTTATTGCTTATTCTACATATTCAATTTTTATTATATTTTTCATAAAATAGTAAAATAAGGGTACTAAATATACTAAAATTTTATCATGGTTATTATGCTACTGTTTCTACCCATTTTCCCATTAAATGGAAAGTGAATGTATCGCTCGTACATAAGTATAACTTACTATCCCCACTTGGTGATACAATTAATATTTCATCACCATATATTTTGGAAGGGAATTATGATGTGTTTATTTTTTATATATTATATTTTAAACATTATTATTCTTTTTCAATTATAATATCTTGTATGCCTTCTTACCTTCCAATCTGTTGAGAAATGATAATTTTTCTCATGCATTTGTGTAGACTATCACCTCCATGAAGTGATGTGATTAATTTTTCATTTCTATTTTACTTGGAAGATAATATTGATGAATTTTAATAATATATATGATATAATAATGATTATTTAAATGAAAATTATTATTTACCATCCATTTAGTCTAACTTTTGAGAAATGAAAATTGTGTTCATTCGTACGTATGGTCTACCTTCACCATGAATAGTGTAATTCATTTTCTATCTACAGATTTTATAAACTACTAATATATATATATAATAACAATATATGATATTATGTAATTATTAATTATCTAGATATTCTGAAAATTTTATCAATATATAAATATTGGATCTACCCAACCAAAACATACATAATAAATGAAGAAGTTATTACCCCGAATAATGATTTTATCAATAAATTGATAATAATTGAATGATAAAATTATTAAATAATATTAGGTATGATACATATGAGTATTGTTATATATTTAGAATAAATCTATATTTATTATACATGAGGTTAAAATTACATATTAGTAAAGTAGAACGTCGGGTTCGGGTTTCTTATCTAACTTTTATTTTTGTGAATCATATGGCATATTCGTCATTTATTCCATTTTCGTGGTTTATATACTTCCCTATAATATATTATATAATGAATATATTTATCATAATTATATTTAATGTTTAATTTGGATTTAGTTATTTCACGGTGCTTATGCTTTAAATATTAATATAATAATCGAAAAGGTTTATTTCCAAATCTCATCATTACTTGGGAATATTTTTATTTTTGTCCCCAGATGGGAATATTTCTCATCCACATCCATTTTTTATAAAAATATTTTCCAAAAAAATTTCAATACCATCATAAAATTATTTAAATTCATTTTTTACTTTTTACAAATCAGTTTAAAAGGAAATATTTTTTTCCTAATGAGGTGCTTTTTGGATTTTTTTGAGAAAAATAGTGTAGAAATGTATTTTATCTTATACAGTATAAACATACTTTCTCGCCTTCATAATGAATTAATTATTCAATTTTTCATTTATAGTTTCCATACTAAATTTTAAATAACATTTTTTCCTTCGTACTTTAAAATTGTTTCATTAAAACTAAATTTCAATGTGAAAAATATATTTTCCTCAAAAATGATGTTAATGATATTTTTATGGAACATTTATTCCTAAATTAAAAACCCTTTATTCTTGTTATTAACCATTGGTTATATGTTTTACTAATACCATCATTTGGATCATTCAATTATTATTGACCGTTGGAGTTTCCATTTCTCTTAAATGCACATATTATTAAGTCATGGATATAATTATTACCTATGTTTTACAACATTATATATATGTCATAACCTTTTGAAAGTATTTCATTTACTAGAAAAATATTGATAAATAATTATTATTTACTCAATTTTTATTTTTTTAATAATTCATATTGTTTATGAATTAAATCA